>JAUAMA010000001.1:35042893-44862893 GCA_030819835.1 Acmispon strigosus | reverse complement strand
CATTGGAGTGCCACTGCAAGAACACCTCCGGAACATGAGTATGGACACGAGTATGTAACTGTACAAATGGATGGCTAAGATCGTCTTCATCTATAAATCCGTTAGTGAACTTTCAGCAATTACGAAAGAATCCATTAGTGAAATAGTCGTAATTTAAATATCAAATAAAAATTATGGAAGTTATATATATATTATTTTGCAACCGAATTTGTTTCATGTTCTTATCAAGCATCTTAGGATTGATATAACCCCACGTTTTTATCAATTAATTTGGACAATGAATATAGTATTTGCGTAGAATATACACATTTGACTTGACAGTTGAGCATAACTAAATTAATGCAGCGCATCAAACTGAATGGCAATGGGATAAAAACAAATAAAACAGTTTGATGAAATTGGAAGACAATCATGATTCTATATATCCCACACAATTAGTGATTAGTTTGGTCACTGAAATAATTGGAAAAAGACATCATCATGAATATTGATTGTTGAAGAATTTGTTAAGTAATTAGCCGCAAATTAGGCCATTAGGTATCTAGCTATATTACAACTTTTGTATGAGAAAGACAATGAGGTCTAATCATATAGAATATCGCAAATCAACAAAGAATGAATCAGCTTAGTATATATAATCTTAATCTAGCTTCCCAATGCATAACAACCCACTATCTAATCAAGTGGATAAAATAACACTATTGTGAAATTGACGTGAGTTAACAAGAAAACAAAGCATCTAATCTAATCATATATAATTGGGACTACAGTAATCTAGACTATCTACATTTCCTTAAATAACTTAGCAACCTTTGCCCAAGCATTAAAATTTCCACACCAAGACAAATATAAATTCTCAGAGCCAATTTGTCCATGTTCATCTCTAGGGGATATATAGGAATTAGGATAAGCAATAAAAAACTGCATAAAAGTTTTCATTTTCATATTTACCAATGCTCATTCTTTTTCTTATTAACAATGTATCCTCACACCGAGCAATTATGAAACTAATGTTTTGGAATTTTAAAATTACATTTAAGTGAGTAGATTTCTCGCAATAAGTTATTCTTCATAAGCACTTCTTAAGAATTAAATTATTAACTAAATACTTAAAGAGTTCAACTATTTACCAACTGTGCTGGATCTTATTGGTAATATGTTTATTGTTTTACACACAACTATAGCCCGTAGGCCCATACATTGTAATGATATCAAAATGGAAAAGAAAAAGAAAAAGAAATTAAAGTGGGTCTATGTATATTCCATGTAGGGAAAAGCAATTTGACTCTGAATTTATTTAAGAGGCAAGTTACCATTTTGGGTAATGTAACAAGCATCATAATTGTAATGTTATTACACATTATCATGAAAACTAGTGAGTAATTGATGAAGGGATTAATGACCTTCATTTTGATTATATGATTTATCTTTTCTTTCTTCTTTAAGTGATCTATCAAGTTTTGACCGGTCATTATTACTGGGGTTGAATGTTAATAATAGCCTCAAAATGAATGGGTAGAAAATAAGTGTGAGGTGGGGTTCACTGTGAATTTGATATCTTTTCAATGTATTATATTCTTAAATTGTCTGTGTCTCAATGAGGGGTAGTAGAGGGGCCTCTAGTAGTGTTTTTCTTCCATTAATTATTACAACTCTGCTGTGTGTGTATTATATCATTGTTTCTTCCTGTGAGGATGTCCTGATTTGAAGCCACTTGTCTTCTCATGTTGCCATGTTTGATAATAATCACCACCTGCTATCCCTTTTTTTTGTTTCATTTCCTTTGTTTGAAGTACATGGACAAGTATATGAGACTTGCCTAAGATCCACACAATGATCTTGGATGTTTTAATCACTCTGCACAAGACAAACATATCTTGTTCATCATCGTATCATAAATCCCATGACAAAGTTGTGAAGGGAGGTATGGGATGTTTGGTACCTGCCATTTAGTTGTTGTCTATGTCCCAATAATCATGAACCCCTGCTTGTGATTCTGGCTGATATGTATATTTTCATTGTATATTCAGGGAACACAAGCTTTCAAATTGATTGAAACTACCTTGATTTCAACTAATTGATCCTCTCTACCTAAAGGATTTTGATCCATGAAAATCAAACTAATTAGGCATAAAATAATGGCATAGTGTGACAATGACATAGGGTGATATATATCAACGGAAATTGAACTAAACAAGCAGTTCAATCACCTATAAAGTGTGTCTGTTGGGGGAGGGAACAGTGAACTTCCGGGGGAGCTTGGGTGGTGAGTGATCGGACCACCATTGTTTGCTGTACTTCCGTCGCCGACTGTGCTCAAGAAGGGTCCCTACAAGGCACCACTACTACAGAATTGTCATTTTATCACGGTTCCGGACAGCATATTACCACGGTTAAACAGTGGCATTGTTCGGCGTAGTAATAGATCAATTATCACGGTTGAAGGCGGAACCGTGGTAATACCATACCTCTGTAATACTCGATTCAGGACGGAACCGTGGTATGCCTCTGTTACCGCGATTCAAAGAGGAACCGTGGTAATATCACATTCTGTTACCACGGTTCAAGGCGGAACCGTGGTAATTTTGTTCCTCTGTTACCATGTTTCTAGTAAGAACCGTGGTAGTATGTTTGATATTTTTTTTTACGGCTGTTACCACGGTTCCTTCGTGAGCGGTGGTAATATGCTTTGATATTTTTTTTTTTACATCTGTTACCACGGTTCCTTTAAAAATCATGGTAATATGCTTCAATTTTTTTTAACTCTTATTTTTTCTAGCGTCCGAGCGTTGAGAAGCCAACACTCATGCACTTGCATTCTGCCAATTATTTAGTCGAAAGCTTTCTTAGCACATGAGCGCTGGCATTCTGCCAAGAGTATGCAAAAATATAAATACTTCTTGGTCACACAGCCTATAATCTAATAATTTATAATGTTACGTACAAATTAGAGAATAATCAAATCAAATCCATCATGCAACTATGATCAAGAGTATGTGACAGAACATATATATAAACCAAACACCCGTAACAAAATAATGTACAACCAATATAATATTTACAACCCACATCTACACATTTTAGGCAAAATTTTGTAACACATAAGCAGCCCACTCTTCTTTAATTTCATTTAGTTGGTCCTGATCGTAGGATTTGAATTGACAATTAGGAAAGTACTGCAAAATGATAGTAAAAATAACCAAAAGTTAGAGTTAGATTACAAATTAAAAATACAAAAAGATTAAGAATTTTGTTATATAAACAACAAATAAATGTAAAGTTTCATACCGCATCAAGAATTGTAGATTGATTGTGCGCAATGATGTTTCTTAGAAAGCTTAGCACATAGTACCCACAATCTATATTGTTTGTTTGAGAAGGGCACTACAATAATAAATAATAAATATAAGTGATTTGGTGGATATAATTGGTTAGAGTTATGTAAATATATATATATATATATATATATATATATATATATATATACCTTTATAGTATTCCATTTGGATTTGCTCCATTTACTGCTCTTATCATTGCAAGTAGCACATTAGATATTCATTGCGCTAACAAAGTGAACGAATAGCCGAATGAGTAAACATGTCGAATAGTAAGACTATATGACACGGTAGATCTATATGATTACTGATCAAAAATTTCTTTCATTTCTTTGCAGTTTCTTAAATCACCATGCAAAGGATCCAACAAAAATAAGGTCCCTTTGGTGGCATTGATCACAACCAACACCTAATGTCCCCTACAACACATGTTAAATGAACAAACCATCAAGCAACTAAGTTTCATATAAATTGATTATTAAGTTATAAATTGATCATATAAATTTCTCACCCTATATTGATTGATGTGAGATATAATTGGTTTGGGTGTGCATGTGCCTTTATTGTATCCACAATATACTGGCTTTGTTGCTTCACGAGGTGCGTTGTTCGATGAGGACTGAGAAATGCAAATCTCTCACACAAATTCTCAGTCACACATTGATCAAACAAGTACCTTAAATAAGATTATGCAAATCATATACGATTAACATCATTGTTCAACTAAGAAAACCAAAAACTTGGTTACACTTAAGTTTAACAAAGTACCTCATGTAAACGCAAATAACTGAAGCACCTAATTCACCATGTCGAGTGATTTGACGGAGCTCCTCACAACCAATATGCTCAAAATAAACATGTTCAAATATTCTTTCCTCCATTGGTATTGTGATTAGCTTGCCGTCAGTAAGTACTTTTTCTGCATATATGTCGAGAAATTTGCAGCTCTTAAGTTGATCGTCATTTTTTCCAATGCGAGGCCCATGTTGATGACTTGGGGATGCAACAGATTCCTTTTTCATTTTGTTTCAACCTCCTTCTCCTTCTCTTTTGCCTTCTCTTTGTCCCCCTCTTCCGCCTTGCCTTTTTTCTTCTTTTGCGCCTGAAAATTATAATTCATGTATAATCAATGAGTGAATACAAATATATGGATTGAGTTTGTAGAATTATATCATATCATAACATACTGTGTAATAAACTTGAACAAGGTTGATAGGCCATGCCACAGTTCCACCTATTACGTTCTGGATGCTAATCAATTCATCATACTCATCAGGCACCGGACGTTCTGCATCACCGTCAACCGCAACATCAATAGCAACTTTTACAAAGCCGGCGAGAAGTGGGCAGTTATGGATTTTATCACCATTTTTGTTATACGCTACACCCCTAGCAACCACGCGAAAATAGCGGAGCTCCAAACACAATGAAAAAGATGTCATACCCTAAATCAATGACAAAAAAAGTTAATCATCAAATGCTTACATCATTTATAATAGATTGCAAACACTAATAAAACAACTTACCTTAGGGAAGTGAATGGATGGTTTTAGTGGTGTAGACCTATCCATGCCATTGATGTCGAATACAAATGGCTCGTTCTCAGCCCTCTTCCCCTACATGAATGAAGAAACTAATGAAGACACTACCTTTAATGAAGGGTTAATGGTACAACAGGTCCCTGAGTTTGTACCAATATTTGCGATAGGTCCCTCATCGGAAAAAAGTTTGCTATAGGTCCCTTAGTTAGCACCAAGTTTAAATTTAGTCCCTGCCGAAGACCGGAGCTCCGGCAAGGGTGCTGAGTGGCAGGACAGAGATGACGTGGCATTATCCACGTCATTTTTAATTAATTTTAAATTCCACATATATAATTAATAATTAAATTAAATTATAAATATTAATTAAAAAATAAAAACTAAAAAAACTTAATCACTAAAAACCCACATCTCTCTCCCTTCATCATCATCCAGAACCTCTCTCCCTTCATCATCATCCAGAACCTGTAAACCCAGAACCATAGCCTCCTTCTCCTTCTCTCTCACCCAACACAGCAGAAACTCTAATCTCTCTCCCTTTGCTGCTAACGTGCATTTTCCCTTCTTCACTGGTCTTAATTCTTTTCTTATGCCCATGTTAACCAAATCAAGTCTTGCATTATTCTATATTTAGACTTGCCTAGCACATTTAGTAATGTACCAACAGCACTTTCAAAAACATTCTTCTCAACATGCATCACATCAAGAAAATGTCTCACATATAGTGACTCCCAATATGGCAACTCGAAGAAAATTGACTTTTTCTTCCAACCCCTTTTAGAAACTTGTTCTTTGAAAGTCTTACCGAATGTACACCTCAAGTTCTTCACCTTGGCAAACATTTCACCACTCCTCAATGGCTTGGGAGCTCTACCTTCTTCTATATTTCCATTGAAAGCTTTTGACCAACATTGATAATGATGTCTTGTATGCAAGAATCTACGATCTTCTAGGAAAACATTCTTTTTACAATGTTCTAATCGGCTTGAAGCTGTACCATCTTCACATATAGGGCATGCAAACTTTCCTTTTACACTATATCCTGACAAATTGCCATATGCCCGAAAATCATTGATCGTACCAAACAACATTTCCCTCAGCCTGAAAGTTTCTTCCCATGACCCATCATACACCTCTACACCTACATCCCATAATTTCTTTAGGTCTTCAATTAGAGGAGCCAAGTATATGTCTATATCATTTTCGGGTTGCTGAGGCCCAAAAATTAACATAGATAACATCATATACTTGCGCTTCATACAAAGCGAAGGAGGTAGGTTATAGATCACTAGTATCACCGGCCATGTACTGTGGTGCTACTCTGAAGGCTATGTGGATTTATTCCACCAGTAGACAATGCAAGGCGTAGGTTTCTTTCTTCTTTGCCAAATTTGGGATAGTCCGAATCAATTTTTTCCATTGGGGAGAATCTTTCGGGTGTTGAAGCATTCCATCACCTTCCTGTTTATCTTTGTGCCATGTCAGGTGTTTCGCAACTTCAGCACTACGGTACATGCGCCTAAATCTGGGTATTATGAGAAATACCATAACACCTTTAAAGGACTTGATTTTTCCTTCTTATATCGTGGAGCTTTACATTTAGGACATGTCTTTAGAGATGCATATTCATTTCAAAATAAAATACAATCACTAGGACATCCATGAATCCTCTCATAACTCAGTCCAGTAAACGAAAGCATTTGCTTAGCCTCGTATGTTCGACCGGAAAGAATGTTCCCCTCTGGAAGCATATCTTTTAAGAGATAAAGTAGGTCCGTGAAGCTCTTATCGATCCATCCATTGCCAGCTTTCAAGTTGAACAACTTTAAGACCGCAGACAATCTTGTGAATTTATAGCATCCTTCATAAAGAGGCGTCTGCATCAGTTTTCAACCTCTCGAACATTTTAGGACAATCACCAAGGTCCTCTTCTACCGCCTCTACCATTTCATCAACACAGCCACCCTCACATGCATCTTTCTCCATATCAAATGAGGCAGATCCCAGAGTATCTGTTGCATCGCTAGAATCAAATCTGGACTCACCATGATTTGTTCAACGTATATAGCTCTTATCAATTCCATTGTAAATTAGATGTCATTCCAATTCATGTGGATTAACTCGAATACCAAGACCGCAATCTAAATAGGGGCATAAGATGCTATTAGGATTCTTTGCGCGTTGAACCGCGAAGGAAACAAACTCTTTCGCTCCGGCTGCATATTCATCGAATAAGTGACTAGCAAACATCCATTTACGATCCATACGTACCTGATCAATATTTGTAAATTCCTACATGCAATTACCACCTCAAAGTCTAGTACGTCCTACTAAAATTCAGAGGGGGAAATTCCTATTCTAGTCGGGATTCTAAAATTCAGGTTATGTTATTGTAAAAAGCTAGCAGTTAGTATCCTCACAGAATCCTTACAATCGAACATGACCTCACAAAACAGAATACACAAATCGTGGTAATCTACTGAACAACAATAAAAATGTTCAGCAGAATACACATTCCAAAAAATGTACTGAACAACCACAGCAAAGTCATAAGAACTGGTAATTATCAAATATATAAGTTCCTTAAATTTCACAAAAATTAAAACGCCAAGCAAAGGTACTGAACAACAACAAAAATCTTTAAAAGAAAACCCTAGAAGTAGAAGCAGGTCAAGAGGACTCACGAGTGAAGTGTGGAAGCAAGAGGAACAAGCTGAGTAGCAGGAGGAACGAGCTGAGTGAGCGCACAAAGAGGGCAAGCAAGAGAAGGATTTCCCGCAACGAGCTTGCAAAGCAGTGGCAGAGCGATTGTAGAGAGAACGAGTGCCGGTGATGAGGTGCAGCGGCAAGGAGCAGCGATAATGAGGTGCAGCGGCAAAGAGTGTCGAGTGGGGGTGACAAGGTTGAAGAGCGATGGAGTCGCGACAGAGAAAGGGGAAGACAAAAGGGTTTTCTTAAAACAAAGATTTCCTATAGCTATAACATAGGGAAATCGAAAAATTTAAGCACTTTATTGATAAAATAACACCTATTACCACGGTTCCCCTAACAACCGTGGTAATAAACAACGTTAATTAAAAAAATAATAAAATCTATTACCATGGTTACAGCAACAACCGTGGTAATAGACAATGTTAATTAAAAAATAATAAAACATATTACCGCGGTTCCCTTAACAACTGTGGTAATAGAGCACCTCAGTTACCACGGTTCAACACGAAGCCGTGGTAACATAGCTTGTAACCTCTTTTTACCACGGTTCGACACGGAACCGTGGTAACAGAGGCGTGGTAAAAATGCAATTCTGTAGTAGTGCACTCTGATGTCTAAGTTAGTGGCGAGGAGAGAAGAGGGAGCTCTATAGTATTAGAGTCATGTACCTCATGAGGTGAAGGGCTTGCCCATTTATAGAGGTTGATATGCTTTGAACGCATCAAGGAGGTAATGAGTGTCTAGGTTATGCACCTCTTCCAAGTCGTTAGATCTCTCTGCCAAGGGTGCTACCTCGATGGCTTGATGTTAGAGATGAGTATCTGTGAAGAAGATCTTGCCCCTGACTCTGGCTGAAGTTTTGATGATGATAAGCTCATTACAAAAAGAAGAAAAGAAGATTTAGAAGAACCAGCTCAACATACTTCAAGACATACTCAAGGGTGCTAGTTTTGACTAAGTCTTACAAAGGAATGCATCGTTTGATCCTATCGTCAGATAAGGATCATCTGCATGTTGAAGCAATCGATCGTCTGTCAAGCTATATCATCTGGATAAATGTATCGTCTGACCAGCACTAATTGGCAGTCACGTTGATGATCTCAACCTGGTTATCGCCGCTCTCAATGGCTTATACCCAATTTTAAGGGAATTCACAATCTCCATTCGTACTAGAAACAATTTTCTTCTCTTTGATGTGTTGTTTGATAAGCATTAGACTTGTACCCAAATTTCACTCCATCACTTTTTTTTTCACTGATAATTTTGCAAAGCATTAGAGAAGAAAAGAAAGGATGTTGTACACGGAAGGTCCTGGAAGTGTTGCATAAATAGACCTGTACGCAACACATCTAGAACTTCATAGAGTTGGGCCTATAAAAAAATCTAGAACTTGTTGGTGTTAGCATTGGATATTTCAAAGGTCATGCTTTAAAAGATTGGTTGGGAAACATGAAAGAAAATTAATAGAGGTGATCACTAAAATTTCAGAATTGAAAAAATAATAATTGTAAGAGATAAATTAGGAAATGTTTATTATTCTATTTCTAAAATTTAAGTAGGGGTCTTATATTATAGGACATCAAGTATGTCTCTATGAAATCTTATAATTTGGGACAGAGGTAATATTGTTTATTAGTAAATTTAAAAGTACATTCGCTCAATTCAACTAGTACAATCTATTGAGCAAATATCTATTGAAAATCGTAATTCTAATTTATGAGATACTAAATATTGTTTTGAAAACATGCACTCACTGTTATTGGCTATGTTAAATAGTGTTGGAAAACAGTGTAGCTATTGTTGTTTTCCAATAACATAAGAAGCAAGAATAAGAATAGGATAATTCAAAACAACAAAAGAATGAGAATAGGAAGCATGCTATTCGTTAAGAAAACCAAATGGGAGTTTCTTTGATATCCTTGTCTATCTCCCTTATATTTGAGGAATGATATTAGGAATAAGGATGAGGATCGGAATTGAGCAGCTGTGATGAGCAACATTATTTAACTTTTTATCCACAAGAATCTTTGCAAATATATATGATGCATCTTTGTGCCAGCCAACACTAGTGAGGGCCGGTGTTTAAGAAGACAATGATGATAAGAACTACACAGTCAGGTAGTAGATTATCTCATGTCACATGAGAACTTCAAATAAAATTGTGTTGATCTGTTTTTTTCCATCAATATCTAAAGGGTTTTAGCAACACTCACTTTAACTCTTCTTTTCAATATTTTCTAATTGATTGATTGAAATTTTCATGAGAATCTCATTAAAAAGGAAGTTAGACCTAAATTTTTAGCGGACCGCACATGAATATCAATCAATAAATGAGAGAATGTATTTAAATGAGTGTTGCTAACATTTTTCTTCACCTATCTTATACTTTTGAAGAGAAAAATAAATCCATAACTTATAATATTTTTGGATCGGCTTAGTTTTCTCTGGAATCAATTCTAACTCACAAAAGCTACTCACGTAATTTTCTTTCTAGAATTGATTTTGTGTTTAGAATTGATTCTACATGAGAGAATAATCTTTAATATCAGGGGTTGTAATTAGATAAGTTTAGGAATGATTTTTTCCTCCTAATGGAGATGTGTCAAATAGAAAGAGACAGATATACATAAACATCAATAGAATTCCAGTGAATTCCCTTGGAAATATTAATTTGTCACTTGTGTTGACAAAAAGTTGGTTTCTCCTTGGATTTTTCCTACTATGGTTGGTTTTGGTCTACTTGGTTCCTTTATGCCCTTACACTAATAATATGACCCCTCTCCAATCTCCATTATCATTTCTTTCCCTCCCTTTCACCGTATACACCCAACTCAGAGACAGGCAGTGTTTGATACCTTTATTCTTCCCAACGTGGAAAAATAAATAAGATCCTGAATGAGAGTGTTGAAGAAGAGCATTAGCTAGTAGGACACAGGATCGTGGGGTGTTTTAAGCTTTTTTCCCTTTTCTCTTTTCTTTCTTTCTTTTTGAATTTATTTTATTTTTCTTCTCTCTTCTTTTCATCCTTTTTCTCTTTATCTTTTTGGTTGTAATGTGTACTCTTTTGTGGGAAGGTGACCTTTTAGTCTCCATGTGCCTCTCCATCACCTTCAACCATCATGGTGGCTGGATCATCTCACATGAAAGACAAAAGCCCTAAAAGTATGGGCTTAGGATCACCCATGAGTGCATCAACAAATGAGAGTTGCTTTGCAAGAATCATGACATGGCAACCCAAACAATACTCTTAGGTAGACATACAAGTCCTGCGACATACTGCAAACATACAAATTTGTGGTAGTTTTTTACCGCCACAAATGTAATGAGTTTTAAAAAATGATTGTGGCGGTTTCTAGCTTCGATAGTGACCATCACAAAAGTTGGGGATTTTATTAGTGGAGGCCTAAAACCTCCGCTAAACATTTTTTTATTTTTTTCTTACACTTTGTGTTTTGCTGCGTTCAAAAACCGGTGTCAAACATGTATATCGATTATATGTCCAGAAAAACAGAGGTTTGCGTATCATCACTCCAACCCAAATTACACATAGTTTCCATGTTTTCTTAGGTACACTACATGAGTGCTACTAATACAATCTTTCTTTTTTTGTTGCTTCGCAACACAATCTTTCAAACACTCTCTTCAAAACATTCTATGCAATTGGTTTGTTATTAAATGCATTAAAAAAAAATATGTGTTGAATTTTAAAAAAATTAATCAATTACATGGTGTATGCTTGCATAGTTGGTGAGGCAATGTTCACCTAAGTTTACCCACTCCAACAAGTCGATTTCCGTGGGTGAATGTGACTTGGAATTCACAATGTTGATGTGAAATAACATTTCAATATTTATCAACAAAAAACAAACACGGACGAATTGTGTTAGAGAGTGCATTTAAAAGAGTGTGTTATTAGCAATTATCAGTTGAATATGAAAGCATTTTGGGAAAGTAAAACAAACAAAAAGTAACCAAAAAGAAGTCATAAGTAGTAACATGTCACACACAATAGAAAGAATAAAGATAACGAGGGTGTTATTTACAACACAAAAGCTTCCACACGAATTGACACATGCTTTGGAAGGAAGGATCTAAAGGTTCCATGAATTTGTTGTGTAAATATTCTTTTTAGTTGTTGATTAACTATTTGTAGAAGTCTTCATATGGTAAAGTTGTCTAATATGTGAGGAAAAAGTTTAGCCAACAAACCCTAATCATCAATTTGGGTGTTGGGTCCCTCCTAAATTTTTAAGCATCTCTTTTGATCCACAACCATCCCTCAGAATTTTTCTCTAGCAAGTTGAATAGTGATAACTCATGAAACAAACCATGTGAGTGGGGGATACCTAGCTTTTAAATCCAAAAAGAGCAGTTTTTCACTTCTGCAAAGTCCAAAAGTCAAAGAATCAAATCTAAAAGATCAAAAAAGTACCATGCTTTTGTAAAAGAAAACAATGTTCAAATTATGCAATGTAGCCTTCATTTTGCGCATACTGTAATAATAAGATGAAACTACGCTCACAACCGATCTATTTTTGTAGATAAATACGCAGCAACTGTGAACATCATTTTGTTTTACTTGGGCCGATTCCGTTTTGGGTGCTGTTGCATACTTACAAATACCTATGCTCCTCAAAAATACTAACAAAATGTTAGACCCTCATAACAGTGAAAACACAAATTCGTCAAAAACCAAAAAATTAGTCACCAAAAAGTAGAATACGTATGTAACTGTCCCAAAAGAAATGTATGTAAATAGCATCAAACCTGTGCTACATAAAGGTACTATAATTAAGTGGCACTGTTACATGGCCCGAAATACTAATCCACAAATCAAACGAACTATTAAAATTATAACCAATCATTTTTGTTTGCAATACATTATTCATATGATAGATAGTTAGACTCCTTAAACATTTAGTTCAAGGTTCGTTTTTGGGTGCTGCATATGGATAAACGTTTGTTGGGAGAAACTTACACAATTAACATGATCTCCGACTCCGTCAAAAGATTAATCTTATAATTATCGGTTGTGGATACCTTGGGACACAAAAAAAAGTTAATAACTCAAATAAATTGGGAAAAGTCAATAACTATCAATTTAGAAAAAGGTTTGGCGACGAAGTGCCATTGAGGCATTGAGCAAATTCCTATGATTAATTAGGGATTTCTGCACACACAAAAAAATTAGGGATTTACTTTTTACACCATAGTTTTGACTTCCCTCACCACACTAACTTTGTTAATTACCAAATTGCTCCAAACACTACCCGCTCGTAAAGGAGCAGAGCTTGCGTTGCATGTTGTGGGTAAATTAATATCTGGAACTATATTTGTTGTTTTCAGATACTTAATAATAATTAAATATAAATACAAAGGAGCTTAATCTGTAAAGTAATTCATCCAATGAAATTGAAACAGTTGTGGACATATAATTGCAAACGCAGATTCTAGCAAAACCAATTAGGCGCAGAAAGGTATTTAGGTTAAACAAAACAACTTTCCCACAAAACAGCATGTTTACCTAATAACATGTTGTCCTCTTAATAATTTATTTAATCATACCAAACATGTTTTCTGAAAAAAATTAGTTCAATTCTCCAATATATCGGCTCGTATATAAGAAATAATATTGTACTTTTTTTTTTTGGAAGGAAATAAATAATATTGTAGTTAGAAGCTCATCTCCTTCTTTTTTTTGTTTTGAATCCGAATTTTATTTTGGCTACGATCGCCATTTTGTTTGTGCCCTCTTATTGATTAATTTGGGCTTAGTTAAGTTATGCTTTTATTGGCGGGCTACAGTTCAATAAAGCTTACCATGTGGACTTTTGGACTTGCTTGTTTACGTTCCAATCTACCTCAGCAAAAGCCCATACATTTTCAAAACCCATAATAATTTAGGGTGACTTCTAGGGCGCACTTGCACCCTAAATGTTACACCATGCACAAGCAAATTTAACTTGTTATAACAGGTAATAGTCACCTACTATGAAAAAAAAAAATTATATTACAAAAAACTTCCTCTCCCCCTTCATCACCACATTCACAATTCCACCGGTTCACCGTCCAAAACCGTCTATCCAAGGTCTAACGACCCAATGCTGACCCTGATCTAGCAGATTCCGCTTTATGAGTTGTAGATTGACCAAGAAGGATGAAGTCTAGATTGACCAGCAAGTCCAAGGAAGCAAATGCACATTTCCATTGTGTCAGAACGTATGGTTAAGAACGAGTCAAACGTGAATGGCTGAGTGATGTTCGACTGACCGAACATTTACATTTCCTGCAAAACTGTTTATGTTTTCCTGCAATTTACTTTTTAATGCAGTTTTTCTTCTTCTTTTGATTTGTCTTTTATTTACTTTAAATTCTGTCTTTTTTCTCTTAAACGCTTACACAGTTCGCTCGAGCCACTTTCGACGGACACCGCGCACACCCACGCCATTCACACCATTTCGCACACTCACGATTTCCATATCTTAGAGCCCGTAAGAGGATCAAGATTCAGCCTCTTCATCAATATTTGGATTCACTTGTGGATTTACCTGGTTTACAAAAAATTAGATTAAACACCTACATTCTATGAAAAAGTGGAAATCGCAGTTTTGCAATCCATAAATTTGTTCTCAGAAAAATACCTGGCCATGGATTTTTGTTCTAATTCGTTCAAGCCAGCTAAGACTGTCAGTGGTTGATCTAAGAACCAATCCTTAGCTTGACCAATTAAAGAATGAGGAAACACTCTCAAGAACAACAATTCTTTATCAGCTTGGCTGATACCAACTAGATTGGCGTACATTAGCTGCACCAATCCAGTTCTCATCTCCGGTGGCTTCCCATCCCCAGCATGCCTTCCTATTCTTGTTATGTTTCTAGGGTTGAAATTGACAAGTCCAGCATTGTTGTCACCTACACCACCAGCTCCTGTTGCAGCCATTGTTTGTTGCTGTTGATTTTCTGTAGAATTTGAAGAAGATGAAGCTTCTTGCTCCTTTCTCTGCTTGGCTAATATTTCCTTTTCTTTGATGAGCTTCTCCTTGCTGTAGAGATTGTCCTCTCTATTTCCGGATTGTAAAAGAGCTGATCCGCTGGAGTTACCTCGCATAAATAAGGTCAAGATATAACCTAGCCAAGAAAGTCAGTAAACAAGATAATCAAAAATATAAAAAGAAAGCTATGTACTACATTCACAATTGTTTAAATGAACTACACTAAAGCTATGCTTTTATACTAGCGCGATTCCCTGGCAACGGCGTCATTTTTTTGAAAGGATTTTTAGTTCTATGTTAAAAAACCGTTCACCAAACACATTTATAAATTGTCACTTAACTACTATCAAAATCTCTTTCAAGTTTTGAATGTAGTATAGCCACGGGTATTGTCGAACCATAGAGAATTGCAGTCAAAAGCCATTCTCTAGCGAAATTAATCAGACAATGGACAAAATAAGGTTGTTTAAAGGTTGAGTTTACAAATGAATATAAAATAAAACAATAAACGAGTTTTCAAGCAGATTAAGAAACTGTTGGGATTTAGCTCATATTACAACTTTCCTGTATCCTTACTTTCATGCACATAATTCATTATATCATTGACTTCTCCTCACCGGTTCTTATCTCACTCATCTATGTCTAGCATGAGAAGATTATCAGTCACTTTATTAACTATCGATGTCTCGCACAATTAAAAGAGCAACAACATTAGACTCAGGTGTTAACAAGACTAAAAATACTAATTCTATGTCTAGCAATCAGTATTATCAGATTATATGTTTAGTTCAGATTCAATTATGTAGTTGTCACTCACACAAAGAACCTAAGATCATGTTCTAAACGGCCAAATCAGAACAAGCATTAGACTTAAACTCATATCATGAATATCAAAAGATATAACATAGATTCATATACATTAAACCATCATGGATACATTTGAGTTGCAAAATTACACTAAATCCCAACAAGATAGGTTTTGCAATCCATATTCATGGATGTCGTAAGCTTACAATAAGGAAGAAAGGAAACCGGGAGCTTGGCGACGTCCGCGTCGTGTGTCAACCTCGGCTGCATAGAACCATGCTCCAAAGACTTTCCACTCTCGCTCCTAGCTTGCTTCCTCACTCAGGATTCTCTCTCTAACTCCAATTCTCTCTAAAACTATATCAAAAACCAATTCTGAAAGTATAAGGTCTGTTTAAGTATATGGAAGAAGTCTAGACGATCAGCTTTTATAGACAAATAATTCTGCACAGGTCGCTTAGCGACTTAAACAGGTCGCTGAGCAACCTTTTTCTTCACTCCTAGGTTTCCTAAACCAACTTGCTCGCTGAGCGGTCCACTTGAGTCGCTGATTGGTTGTCTTGAGGCGTTGAGCAGCCAGTGAGGGTGTTCTGGTCGCTAGGCGGATGGCTAGAGGCGCTAAACGGCCAGAGAGGGTTCTCTAGTCGCTGAGCAGTTGTCCTGGGTCGCTGAGCGACCAAAAACTTGAATTCTTTTCCCAGTTCTTTCTGCCTTTATGAAAAATCCATCCAAAACTTCATTCCTACATCAAAAATGGGCATAAAACATTATAAAATCTAATACAAGCCCATTCTTGCCAAAATTCCAAATATATCCAAATTTAGAGGAGTTTAACACAGAATATTCATTAAACGATCAAAATAAGTGTCATTTAAAGGTTGTAAAACTATACATATTTGACACTTATCACTCCCCCCAAAAGGAAAAGGTTTATTCTCCTAGAAATGTTGGCAAGGTTACATATCCTAAAGCTTTATTGAGAAAAAAAACTTAGAAAAGCAGTTTTCTAGGTTTCTTGACATTTTCAAGAAACTTCAAATAAACATACCATTTTCTGAAGCTTTGGAACAAATGCCAACATATGCTAAATTTATGAAAGATATCCTTTCTAGGAGAAGAAAATTAAGTGAGGTAGAAGAGACTGTAATGTTAACTGAAGAATGCTCTGCCATTGTTTCTAGGAAGTTTCCCCAAAAATTAAAAGATCCGGGAAGCTTCATTATTCCTGTTGACATACAGGGGTTGCCAAATGCTAAGGCTCTCTGTGATTTGGGAGCTAGCATAAACCTCATGCCACTATCTATGTTCAAAAGATTGGACATGGGAGAGGCAACTCCTATTCTTATGTGTTTACAGTTGGCGGACAGGTCTATCAAGTACCCCTATGGAGTAGCTGAGGATGTGTTGGTAAGGGTCGACAAATTTTTCTTCCCTGTGGACTTTGTGATCCTAGATATGGAGGAGGATTCAAAGGTACCATTGATTCGTGGACGGCCTTTCCTTGCAACAGGCAAGGTCAAAATCAATGTGCCAAAAGGACTCTTATCCTTGAAAGTAGGTGATAAGAAAATCAAGTTCTCGGTGTTCCGGACTCTCAAGCACTTTGAGTCCGACGAGGAAGATGAGCTGAATGATGATGTAGTCATCAAGGAAAAGAAATTTTCCCCAAATTGATTAAATGGGGAGGAGTCTACCTAAGACTATAGCATTGGGCTGCTTGGGAGACAACCCATGTCAGGTTTGGTTTTAAAATTTCTGTCTTTAGATTTCTTGTTAATGAAAAATGAAAAAAATTATAAGTTCTAATGCAGGAGGGGCCCAACGCCTAGGCATTCGAGGCTCAACGCTCATGCGTTGAGCCCCTGCCAAAACCCCTGGGCTCGAATTACACCCAACGCTCAAGCGTTGGGGGGGGGGGGAACACTCATGCGTTGAGCCCCTGTAATCCCATATTTTCCTTTTAATTCCAACGCTCAAGCGTTGGAAGGGGCCAACGCTCATGCGTTGAGCCCCTGTTTGCCCAGTGTTTGAGTTTAATTCCAACGCGTTGGAGCACGGGCAAGTTTTTTAAGTTAGTTTTTTTTCAAACTTTCTCACTTCCCACTCACTCTCTTCAACTCCCCACTCCCATTCTTCATAACCCACGAACCCATAACACATATTTTCCCATTTTGCATCCTTAAATTGTTCAAGTTCTCTACTTTGGGTTGATCTTTGATTGTTCTTGGTGTTCTTCTTCTCTTTCATACTACTCATTTGTTTCATCATTCAAGGTAAAGTTCTCTTGTTTCCAATTTTTTTTTTCAAATTATCCTTGAATTGCTTGGATCATGTGTTAGTATTAGGTTTGATTAATTGAATGGTTTGTGAGATGAGGATTTGTTTCTGATTTTTTCTTGTTGGAATTGTACATAGCTTTTGTTGATTTTAGGACTGCCCACCAAGTGTTTGATAAAATTCCTGAATAAGTTTCTTGAGTTCTTCCAAGTTCTTTCTTGCCTAATTCTAATGCTATTTGATAATGGGAATACTCAAGAGGATTTTCATGAAAAGGGTGGGCAAGTTTCCTGTTCTTAAACATGGTTTTGGTTTGAAGTTTTCAATTGGGTTTTTGATTATTGTTGGACTAACAATCTAATGGAACTTTCTGGATTATTTGGAATTGTTTGTTCATTGTGCAGAATGGCACCCAAGAGAAGAGCCATAGAGGAAGTTCCTATCATTGATGAGGATTTCGATGATGATAGATTTCTCTCCTTTGAGAAGGAGAAGTACTTCAAGAAAATAGTCTCCCAAAAGGAGCTAATCAGAGAGAGACCCCTCAAGATTGGGGGCAAGGATCCTTGGGGGATGCAGGAAGCCATTATTCAGAGGAAGTGGGAAGTACTCTATGACCCAATTGCTGATGGGTGCCAGACTCTGGTGAGGGAATTCAATCCGAACGCCCGATATGACTCCACAAAGGAGATCCCTACCATCCCAACCTACAAATCTTGGTTCAGAGGGACAGTCATTAACTATGGTCCCGAGGCTATCCGGAGACTGCTGAAACTTCCCACTGAGGCCCAAGATGTGGCTAAATTCAGAGAAAATGGGGAAAGCTACAATGAGTTGCTAAATCATTACCCATTTGATGAGATTTTGGAGGCCCTAGCAGTGCCGGGAGCTAGGTGGGAGACTGAGGTAGACAAGGTAACCCCTAGCTATATCTACAGGAAATATGTGAAGCCAAGAGTTCGAGTTTGGGACCATTTTCTGGGAGACACTCTCTTCCCAAGCTCCAACAAAACGGAGTTGAGGACGCAGAATGCTCTTTGTATATATTGCTTGCAGAATAAGAGGCTTAATGATGTGATTCGCATTATTTCCTGGAGGATCCACTTTTCTGTCGACATTGAGAAAAAGGACAAGAGGTTTGGCTATCCTCTTTTGATTACCAGGCTAGTGCAGCAGAAATTGGGAGTAGCTGCAATGCCTCATGTGGAGATTCACATCCACCCTCTACCAGTCATGAATTGGGAAGCTGCTCAGAAGATTTATGTTGATCATGAGGATGCACTAGATAGGCAGGGATACCCAATTCACAAGGCTATAACACCTCCCAGATCCAGAGCCAACACCAGATCAGTGATTTTGGAGGTAAGAGACTCTTCAGCTCAGCCAGCCCAGAATAATTGCCAGGAGGAGGCCTTTGGAACCATGTTCCATCACATGCACAGAATTTCCAGCAACCAGCAACTGATGTGGGATTATGCAGGTTATAATGATTCCAGGTGGCAGAGATGCCCAGACCCCACTGAGCTGGAGAGGAGGCTGATGAGTATGAGCCTACATGGCTATCAGGCAGGAAGCAGTGAAGCAGGTGCTAGTGTTGGAGCTGAAGCTAGAGGTTCAGGAGCTGTTGCTTAGGAGGAGGACCCCATGAATGATATCTGAAATTGACCAGTAGTACTTTTATTTTTCTTTTGACAATTTTAAATTTTTCTTTTTATTTGTTATTTTTCTTTTAGGATTTTTAAAATTGCATTTGAGTCAGCCGTTTTGTATCCAGATAATTATACCATGATGCTCTAACTTTTAAGTGATTTTATGCGGGTAGAATTGCATGTTGTTAGGATATAATAGGATTCTTGTTGACTTGGATTTGGTATGATATTGTTTGAGTTCTAAAAAGGGTACCACTTACCCCACTTTTCTGAATGCTGATTAAGAGAGCTTTGATTACTTGAGTTTGCATTTTTCTGCCTTGTGTTACATGTTGACTAAAGCTTAGCATGCCTTGCTATTTTAGAAGAGACTTTAGGAATCTTTTGAAAACTCAGAATTTGTTTTGATAAGAACTAAATTCCCATTAGTATCCCCCTTGAGCCTTTAAATCGAGTCTATTTAGTTGGAGCCTACTATTGTGAATATTACTAATGTTGTTAGGTGATGCTGGAAATGAAAAAAATTAGAGCTATACATGGTTAGGGCCCTCTCAAAAAAAAATTGGAAAATCTTAAGTATGTGCTTTTGATAAATTCAATGAAAAAAGAAGAAGAAAAGAAATGAAAAGAAATAGAGAGGTCCTTGTGATATTGATGTTTGAAAGCTCTTAGAAATAAAAAGCAAAAATCACCTAACATGAAATCCATACCCTTTGCTGAATCTTTGACCAAGTTTCCACCCTGATTAGTCTCTTCAAATTTTGCATTGCTGTATTGTTTTGGTTTTGATTTGAATGATAGGTAGATTAATTCAATTCTCTTGTTCTCATTGAGTAATTATTATTTTTAGCTTAATTTGATGAACTCAATCTGCTGTATGATCAAATGCCATACCCGGTTTTCTTGATGAATCATGTATCCTTAACATGCATGCTTTCCAAATCCGCTGTGCTATCTTGTGAAAAATGTATCTTATGCTTCTCTTGGTTAGTTGGATAATTTATTCTGAGCTTGAGGACAAGCTTTTCTTTGAGTTTTAACGCTTGAGGACAAGCTGTCGTTGGGTATAGTGGTGTGATGACTGGATTTCATATGATGTTTTTAGGGTCTTTTTACTTCATTTTATTTTATTTTTATTGAGTCTCATATAGATTTTTCTTCATTTTGTTAGGATTTTCTTCACTTTTGCATTTTCATGTAGGTGAGTAGTGATTTTATGTTTTTAGTCATTTTAGTCTCTTTTTAGATGTTTTTATTAGTTTTTAGTCTTTTTAGGAATCTGGTTAAATTAAGCACACTTGTGAGGACCTAACTGCAATTAACAGAAGTTGAAGGACTGAATTTGAAGGCAGAAGATGAAGCACCTTTGCTTCAATCTTGTTTAAAACATGTGGAAATAAAATATGAATGAAGAAATGATTGAAGAAGGGAGGTTTCAAAGTTAAGAAGGGACAAGAAAGAGGCCACATGAAGGCCATTAATGACCATGAAGCCCCATCAAGAGTAAGAATAAAATAGCCAAGGCATTGAAGCAGCAGCCGTGCCAACGCTTAAGCGTTGGAAGCCCAACGCTCATGCGTTGGCATTCTGCCTGAAGCCCAATTTTTACATTTACCCAACGCCCAAGCGTTGGAGGGGCCAACGCTCATGCGTTGAGCTCCTGTTTGGCCACGTCTGGCCACTTAAATCCCAGCGCTCAAGCGTTGGGTCGCAGAGTTTGGAAATCTATAAATAGGACATTGGGTTTCTTTTGTAAACAGACCTTGATAGACTTAGACACTTGATACTACATTGTTCAGAGAACTTTCTGAGTTGTGGGAAGCCTTTCTAGAGCTCCTAATCCAGGTTTTTATTATGTCTTTCATAGGCATGCTTGGCTAGTCTTTTAGCTTCTTGGGTTGTAGTTTTCATTACTTCTAACCATGTTCTAGGTTCATGTATATATCTGAATAAACTGCAATTCTTGGTTCCAATTCTTTGTGCTTATTTTATCTTACTGTACACAAGTGTTGTTACCCAATTCATGGGCAATGGGAATTGTTAGGAATTGGGGGAAATAAGAATTGAAAGAACAAATGCATGTCACTTAGGTATAAGGATAGCTATGTTATTGTTGGCCTGAACTCAGAATTTCTTGTTCACTCTGATTAACTAAATGCTAAGAAATTGGTTTTGGTAATTAAAATGAAAGTTTTACTTGTTTAAGGAATTAACGTGTAAGGAACTTAGGCTAGAACAACCAAGAACTCTTGCTAAATTTTCAGATATAGAATTGATTCTGAAAACATGAATTAGAAGGGATATAACTCAACCCAAGTGCTTAGTTACTTATTCAATTCCCTTATTGCAAATCTTTGTCCTAATTACAAAATAAAATTAAAATCAGCAATTTATTTTTCTGCACTAAAGTTCTAAGCAATTGAATTTTAGACCTTGTTAACACCTATCCCTGTGGAGACGATAATCATTTATACTACTTCGGTAACCACCGTACACTTGCGGATTCGGCTATCAACTATAAATAGACATCTTCTCATCATCATCTTATCATCTCGACCCATCTCGATCCAGAACAGATTTTGAGAGCTGAGCTTCATGTAGGAGAGGTCCCTAGGCCTAGGATTGAAAGAGCGGAGCTTCGGAACGATTCCGACATCCGCGGGAAGACCGTGACAACCTCCAAACGCCATGGAAAGCTTGAGAAAGTTTCCGTCGCTGTGGTTCCGTCATCGTTCTTTGGGTTTCGTCTCTTCTTTTCTTATCCCTTGTATATGTTGTTTTTCTATTTTTGTATTTAGATTGTATTACTTGATTCGTTGATTGTTGTAAACTCATTCATTGATGTAAAAGGAAATCTTTCATGTATGGTGTTTCTTTCTATGCTTCATGCTTCTAACCAATCAATTGATAATCAAAAGAGCTTCACTAATTTGTAAATAGATCGAGAGATTGATATGAGTTGGTGTATGTTTAGTTTGGTGGAAGTAGAACGCCTAAGTCTTGGGTCACAACACTATGTGTTAAAGTCTTACTTTCTACACTTTAAGTATCAGTGATTTGTGTTAGATTTCTATGGACTAGCATGGGATCGAGAGATAATTGCAAATCCGCCTCAAGAGAGAAACCACTCAGTGAATTAGTCGTCTTAGGGTGAGAATATCTTGGGTATGAACAATAGTGGATTTCCACATGACAGGTGGGGTTCTGAGTTCTAACAAGAGTTCCGGGGTGACAACGGGGTTCGCAAGTCTAGGGTACCTTGTCCTATGATAGATTGGTCATTGAGAATGTCTTTGAGAGAGAATCTGAGCTGTCTTGTTCCTTTTGAGTTTTCTAGATAGTAAGAGATTATGTCTAGGAATTCCAACTGATAGATTCACCTAGGCTAGAGATAGTTAGGTGGATAGCTCTCGGCATCATAAATGAAATGAACCTTTACAGATGTGTTTGAATGGAAAACAATCAGATGATTAGGTGACTGCATTTTCTGAATACATCTTCTTATTTGTTATCCCTGTAAACCTTCTTTTACTGCTTTTCGTTATATTTAAAAATCACAAAAAATAATTTATGATATTATCTTTTTATCCGCTCAAATCAATATTTAACTGGTGGAACTATGTTCACCAATCCTTGAGGACGATAAACCCGTATCTGCTTGCTTTGATTGAATCATAAAGGTTTAGCCAAAAGCAGTACAACTAGGAAAAAACCTTTATCACGGAGCAATAGGGGACATTTAAGACACAGTGCCTTCATACTTCAGCCATGATGTCTTGTCGACTTGTGAACCGGACGGGCCGCCTCGTTCCGGAGTGACCGCTCTTTTAGACCTTCACTTAAGGGCGAGCGAAGCACACGACATGAGGAGCTGGTTGACCGCCCCATGAGATACGTCATCAGGGCCCACGTAGCAAAGGAGGACGCACAGAATCATAGGATGTGCCCATTTTTGTAGTCAGTATATTTTGTACAAGTATCTGGGTCAATAATTAGTAGGCCCAGAAAGGTTTGACCCCTTTTTAGAAAAATTAGGGTTTTGTCAGCTTTCTCTGTAAATAGGGGTGATGCAATGAAAAAAATGAACTTTTTCTGACTCATTTAATATAAGAAAATTCATTTTCCATATTTGCTCATCTATTCTCCTAAAATTTAGAGCTAGTAATTCTACTATTTTAGCATAGG
This sequence comes from Acmispon strigosus, assembly GCA_030819835.1. Lineage (NCBI taxonomy): Eukaryota > Viridiplantae > Streptophyta > Magnoliopsida > Fabales > Fabaceae > Acmispon > Acmispon strigosus. The sequence continues at coordinate 44,839,398 of JAUAMA010000001.1, read as the reverse complement.
CTAGAACAACGTTATTCATAACCAAGACATTTTTGTCAAGGAAGCAAATATTTTTATAATGGAATGCTGCCAAAGTTACAAACTCTCATGGAGTTTCCTAGACAACCTTTCTCAAGCAATCTAAATAATGCCAAAGATTTCATGATATGATTTTGATACAATAAATTTCAACCTTTTGTGATTGACAATGACTCTTGAATTGTTCCTCCAGCAAGGCAGAACAGAGCAGAGGCTTGATCCATTGGTAGATTGACACTTGTTCCATCATTTTACTAGGCCAAGTCAAGAATCTATATAGCTAACTATGCAGCCTCGATCTGTTAAATAAATAAGTAGCTGTTCATTGTTTGTTACTGAGCCGGCCATTGTAAACAACTTAGCTGCAAATCTATGATGTTGAAGGTTTCAAAGTCTTTAAATTTTAACGTTTTATTTACACCTTACTTTCTAATTTTTACTCATTTTTCTTCTTATTTATTTCTCCGTTGGTCACATCACATATTATACACCTTATTATAAAATTAATCCGAACGTACTAGTGTTTGCTTTAGGTCCAATATCTACTATACAAGAAGTTGCGTCCAAAGAAGAATATAAGAAACTCGGTTTTGTAGATGAAAACAAATTACTACGGCAACGCAGGATCTAGGATAAAGAAACAACCAGATTCTTCTACATTTATATTGTGTATAAAAAGGGTTTCTTTTGGTACACAAGAATGTGAGAAGAGATTTGGAGGAAAAGAAAAGATCATTAAAGTAAAAATGGTGTCCAAAGCTGTGACAAGCTCGATGCTTATGCTGAGGATAGTTACACTCGCAGCCTCAGCAGTAACCGTGGCCATGATGGTTACTAACAATGTCAAATTTGATGATGGTACAAAGTGGAAATTTCAAGATTTCACTACATACAGGTAAGGACCCATCCAAGAAGCTAGAATCTAGTATTGATGACCTTGTGATCAATCGTGAATTTTTATATCCAATAATTGATTACAAGTTTAATAGATATGCAGGGTGTAAAATAGTTTTACACAATCAATCACATCATGCCACGTACGAGGAATAATAATTTTTATTTTAAATTTTAATTAAAATAAAAATATTATTTATGATGTGATGGAATTTAAATTTTTTTAATAAATTAAAATGTATTGAAGGGGGCACAAGAGGTGCCCGACTACTCAATACAAAGAAGAAAGAAATGAAATTCAATTGGATGATTTTTGCACTGCACACATTTAATTCATTGTTTAAATGATGGGTATTTTGATTAACTAATATTTGATGTTTCACTAATAAGATATTAATTAAGCGAGTAAAAATGGGTTTAATGAGCCATATGTTTCTGTCAAAAACTGCAGGTACGTGGTGGCGGTTGCAGCAATTGCTGGTGCATATTGTATAGTGCAACTACCATTTGCCATATACTATGCTGTAAAGCAGAAGAGGTTGATAAAGAATGGGTTCTTGCCAGAATTTGACTTCTACGGAGACAAGGTCCTGCCATTTTATTATTTATCCCCTTCACCATTTTAATGAGAAATTGTCTACATAACTATAAAAAAGCTTGGATTAAATCACCATAGTTCTAAGTGGAACAATAATATTTAAGATAAGTGTTTCACTTATCTTAAATATCATTGAGAAATTATCTAAATGACTATAAAAAAGCTTTGATGATTTTTCTTAAAAATGCTTTTGCCAATTGAGAGAAGAGCTCTCATGGTGGTTGAAGAAACCTATTTTTATGTTGACTCCCTCCCCTTTTATGGCTGTTCAAACCTCTCACGAGTGAGAAGAAAAGGGAAGAGGAAAGAGGCCCTGACAATCTGTCATAATTAGTTAACAAGTGTTAAGTTCGCTGTCCAACAGTATGGAGTACTGACCACACCGAGGGACAGACCCTAAAGCGAAGGACAGGAACGAGCAGAATCAATGTGTTCCAATTTCTAGCCTCCCCTTTAATTCTAGGGTGACGGCGAGATCGTACCATTCAAGCCGTTTTTTTATGCTTCGGGGGTCTAGAGAAAATTGCAATTAATAGGATTTTCCTAATACTTCCTTCGCGAAAGGAAGGAAATTGTTTTTCCCTGTCATGTTTTTTATTTATGCTTATTCATTACGTTTATTTAAATACTAATATTTTTAAACTCATTTAATTTTTATCATGTTTTTAAATTAATTTAAAATAATACACCACTTATTTACTCCATATATTATAAATCTGAGTCTTTACTTTAGAGATTGAGCTATCTAAATAATACACTCCCTCACATGTTCCTACGTCATTCAATCTACCATGTATATTGTAAATATGAGTTCTCCCTTTGGAGAGTGAGCTATCCAAATAATACACTTCCCCTCACGTGCTACCACGTTATTCAACTTTAAAAAAATTCACTGTCTCTCTCTTCTATATTAGGGAATATAACTCACTCTCCCTTATCGCAATGGTTATTCGTCATAGTTATTGTTGTCATTTTAGCATTAATTTCTCATTAATTGTTTTCATTCTCAAAATTTTGAAGAAAAAATGAATTATAATTGTGAAAGATTTGTTATTCTGGTATTTGAGACTCAATAATTATTTTTTTCTTTAATATCATATTTTAAACCTATTTATTTTTGTTTTTGAATATGTAATCATATTGAAAAACCATATTATTTGAAAATTAATAGTTAGTTTTTCACACTGTAAAACCCGATTTTCGGGGGTTAATTATAGTGACTCAACATAAATTAAATATGCTCATGTTTTTTGAAAAGCCTAAAAAGACCAGTATTTTTTTTTTCTAAAACATGTCATGACATAATAATGAGATATAAATATAAAACCCTACCCATATTACATATCAAGTACAGTCATCCAAGTCTAAAGTTTGAAAGCTTCACTAATAATAACTAAGGTTTTCATAAAATAAGTCTAATACTCGGATCCAATGTAGGGAGAAAACCTATGACTCCAATCTCCCGCGATCCCCACGCAGGGCGGAATGCTCAAGAGTTAAAGAGCTACTCTATCTATGGTCAGATGTACATGCACAACTGACACACTCTAGACTCCATTCTACAAAGATCCACTAGCACGATCCCTAGTAGTATCCTCCTTCGCCAGCAACGCTCCTGTAGTGGGTGCGACGACCTCGAACGGAGTGGTCCTCATCAGTCCCCTGCAGGCATCAAGCACGAGCGCATCCCTCCAAGCAAGTTGCTCCGAATGGTGCTCATCTAAGGTCATCCACTACTACAGATTTGCAATGTTACCACGGTTCCGGGCATCCTGTTACCGCAGTTAAACCGTGGTAACAGGCATCGAAGTAATAGATAAATTACCAAGGTTGAAGGCGAAACCGTGGTAACATCATACCTCTGAAATACCCGGTTCTACGCTGAACCGTGGTAATAACAGGCCTCTGTTACCACGGTTGTAGGAGGAAGCGTGGTAATTTTTTGTTTTGTTACCACGGTTCCTTTATCAACCGTGGTAATAAGTTTGGTTTTTTTATTACCTCTATTACCTCGGTTCCTGTACGAACCGTGGTAATATGTGTGGGTTTTTTTTTTGGGTGCTATGTACAATCGGAGACATGCAATTCAAACATTAAACATAATGTAATGGAAACAACCCTGACAACATAATGTCAGGAAAAGGGAAATTAACTGCACAATGCCCGGGAAACGGGAAATTAACTAAAACATGGTCTATAGGAAACTATAAATACCAAATTACCAAATAAACTATATATAACATGCATATAGGAAAAGGGAAATTAACTGCCCAATGCCCAGGAAAGGGAAATTAACTAAAACACGGGATATAGGAAACTATCCTAATATCTTGTTACTTTTATGAAACAAGTTGGGCAGTGCGGCATAACATCTTCAATTGGTTTTAGTGCTCCTGCTTGCGCTCCCAACTGCTTCTGATACATCGTATTCAATGCATCTTCGAGCCTTATGGACGTAATATGCTGCTAAGCCATTCCGAACAGTTCCTAGCATTATATTTCCAAAAAATATAACAATGAATAAAAAGAGAAGGAGATTATTAGGAATTAACAATGAAGCAATTTTGGACAGTCAAGAAGCAATTTTTAACATGAAGAAATAGAATATGATCAACAGTTCTGTGTGTGTTCTGCGAAATAGGCTTGCCTTTTATACGGAAAATTTTGTAGGTTTCAAGGTTAGTGGGAAATTAGTTTCTGGGCGGCAAGCCATCAATGATGGGCGGCAGAAATTTAAAGATGGGCGGCAGCACAACAGAGATCAAGGTTGGACGGTGCAGATGTGAAAAATATGGTTTTTAGGTAAGCTGCAATACTCCAAAAATAATTCTGTTACATAGAACAATTATGAAATACTATGAAAGGTTTGTGAGCTAAGCAATGTGGGACAAGAACTTTTGAAATACTATGATATTCCAACACTGAATTCATACAAACAGTGAAACAATCATAAAATTCCTAGTACAAACCATGACACAATCACAAAAAAATGTCAAGTTACATAGAACAATTATCCAGCAACAATCATGGGGAGGAGCTTATTGATTCTGGAATCGATTCCATAGAATCATCAGAGTCATCCGAAGAAGAGTCATCCAGTAGTGGCTCGTCAATGGCAATACCCCTTGACCGGAAGAATTCTACTCCAATCACCAGAGGATCCATCTCCTCTAAAGCGTTCCAAGCCAAAAAGGGCAATCCATTTGGACTCCTGAGGAGTTTAGTTACGAGGAAACCATACGGTATAGCTTTCTGGTTGCCAACCAGAGCAGAAGCAAGATGATTGAAGAAGATGTCTACCACATTAATGTACTCTTCGTTCAGAATTGAGTACATGATAAACAGGTCTTTGTCAAGCACGTCTCTCAAATGATCTTGTCTTGGACAAAACACGGTTATGACCAGTAGATGTAAAACTCTGGCACGAAGGGTAAGGGATGAGTAGAGAGAGCGCTGAGAAACAGAGGGATTTTCCATGCAATAAATGACTTCATCAATATTTTTTTCATCGCGGTCTCTTTGCCAGAGTTTTGAATATGTCTCTCCTTCGTGCGCACTATTGAGGAGTTCAACAAGCTTCTCTATGGTCATAGAGAAGTCATGAGTCAAAACTGTTCCAACGAAGCCTCTGTTGCGGTCGAAGGACAAGGAAGACTAGTAAGTCAGGATAAGTTCGGGGTACAAAGGCTCATCAGATGCATCACACAATGCGGACATACATGTGTGACGCAGAGCATTGGTGCCAGGAATTTGATAGTGATGTAGTTCTGGGAAATTGATGGAAAAAGGAAGACAGATACTCATGTTGTTTGCCATTTCTATTTTAAGGAAGAATGAACATAGAAGCAGAGGATACAAGGAAGATGATGGAGTGATGGATGGAGAACAAATGAGTCTGAAATTTATAAGCAAACCAGGAAAGTGAATAGGGGTGAAAAAGAGTAACTAGTAAGAAGTTTTAATTGTGAAACGACGCACGCTTCTTGTGCTCCTAGAAATGGCGAGCTACAGAACCTTTTAGTGGAGGAGAGTGAAGCATTTAAGATGTACTAATTGTGAAACGGTGCACACTACTTCTGCTCCGGGAAACGGCGACCTGCAGAACCCTAGTACTAAACAACAACAACAACAACAACAACAACAACAATCTACAAAACAAAACCCTAGAAGTAGAAGCAGGTCAAGAAGACTCACCAGTGAGGTAGAGAAGAGCGGCTAGAAGGAGAAGACGGGAACGACGACGCACTAAGACGGAAACGGCTTCACTGTCACGGATGCGAGCAAGAGTGCGATTGGCGGAGACGATCTTGGTGCCGATGAGCATGCAAAGCAGCGGCGATGCCATTGCGGAGAGAAGGAGTGCCGGTGATGAGGTGCAGTGGGAAGGAGCGGCGGTCATGAGGTGCAACAAGGAATTCACAAATGAGTTTTGGATCTGCAAAGTAAGGTTATCAATAATAAACTCTATTACCACGGTTAATGTATCAACCGTGGTAAAAGGAAATGTTAATTAAAAAAATAATAAAAGCTATCTCAGTTACCACGGGTGACATGGAACCGTGGTAATAAAGTGCCTCAGTTACCACGGTTCAACACGGAACTGTGGTAACAGAGCTTCAAGCACCATCTTACCACGGTTCAACGCTGGACCGCGGTTATAAGAGCGTGATAATATAGCAAATATGTAGTAGTGATCAAAGTCCCAGCTCCTTCTCCGAGTCCTCCTCAGAGATTGTTAGTTGAATTGAGACCAAATTTCCTCCATCTGATGTAGCTAACACAACACGAGAGTCTCCAACATTTGCTATCACAATGAATTCACCTTAGCCATTACACATTAGACAAGGATTAGCTTTCAAATCAACTCCACTATTATTTGTTAATGGTCAATTTTGGACTAACTAGTATACCAAGTTTAACTGCAATATGTGATCATTAATAAAGAATGGAATGCGTGAAACCAATATAATCAACACATTAGGTAGGTGAGATGGTATCACCTGTTGTTTGGTTTCACGATTTTGCTTTGTGTGGTGTTGAAGATATATCTACTGCCTCTTGATTGGAAGAAATTGAGGATTAGTTCTTAGTTTTTTTCTTTGGAAAAGAGGTTTTTTGTGTAGTTTATCCTAATTGATGGATTCAAAGTATAAATAAATTATTTAATAAAATGAATTTAACAAATAAAAAGAAATGAGTTAGATTTTATGATGACACGTGTAATATGAGTTAGAATTTATAAAATACACTTGTAATAATGTCATACGGACACCTAAATTTAGGTAATTTAAACTTTTTTTCCAAAGTCATTTAGATAACTCCATCTATATTAAATCTGCAAAAGCGTAAAATGGGAGTTTAGGGTTTAGGGTTTTACGTCACCGGATCTGTCTGGCAAATCTTATACGTTATGTCTTACATTAAACAAAAATAGACTCAACATGAGACTTTCCTTCTAGATGTATATATAACACTTCTCTCCCTTTCTTTTACTTGTCTGATTCAATGAAGGTGTATGAAAATGCAGGTCACCAGTCTGCTTCTAGCCACAGCCATTGGCGTGGGCTTTGCAGTGTCCATTGAATTCAAGAAGTTCTTCGACACCCTATTGGACGCTTCGGGTGTTCCAAAGTATGACCCAACAAGGACCACAAGCGACAAGTTCTATATTCGGGCGATTGTCGCTGCTGCTGTTCTCTCTGTCGCATGCCTTGCCATGGGTGTCGTTTCAATCATGTCCTCCATTAATCGAAGCAAACGCAAAAACATTTTTGGATGATGTTTCCTGCGCAAGAAAAATCAATTGAAGAAAAACTCAACTCCTAATAAAGCCTATAGGTTGTATTTTATGTATTTTGGCCCTCGCCTTGCTATGTTTTTTGGGCCTTATTGAACATGTACCTTGCTATGTTTTGTCTTCGGTTGTCTCTGTATAATTTCTATTCATTTATTTGTATCTTGATTTAGGTGTTTCCTTTTCAATTGCGAATTTAGTTTTTAAATTAGAAATTTCAAGCCTTCAGCTGGGCTTTTTTTTAGAATAATGTAAATAAAAAAATATTTAGTAAATATAGGTATGAAAAAAATGAATTAGGAGAATGAGGTAGTTTTGATCACGTTGGATCAAGTGAGGTTCGCATATTTTTTCGCGAGTGGCAAAAAAAAAGTGAATTCGCATGAGAATCTGCGAATCATACAGGGATTCACATAAAAGACTGCGAACGGTAGTTTTGACATCATTTCGTTCATGTCCCAATGATTTGTATCTATGAAAATATGATAGAGGTCCAATGTTAAATCCTTGTTTAGTGTTTTTTTAAATGGGTTAATGGTTTACTTGGTCCCTGTGGTTGCACGAAGATTTGGCTTTGGTCCCTCCCCGCAAAAAAGTTTGCAAAAGGTCCCTGTAATTGTACCAAGTTTGATATAGGTCCCTGCCTGAGACCGGAGCTCCGGTGAGTGCACATGTGGCAGGCTGACTGGGTTAATGAAGGTGACATTGATTTTTTTTTTATTGAAATACAAGTCAGATGTTAAAAAAAAATCCCTAATTAAATCTAAAATTCCCCAAATCCCTAATTCCTCTAACATAATTCCCAAATCAATTACAATTCCTTTACAATTCCTTTAACCTAATTCCCAAATCAATTACACAAATCAGAATTAGAAAGTGTAAACCCCAAAACCCAAGTCCCTCCAAGTCCTTCGATATTCTCCTCTGTTCTTCCCCAAATCGTCCCGTCGACACTGTGCATTGCCTCCACTCCCTCCGACACCGCACTCTGCGTCCGCCGTCTGCCTCGCCGTCGTCGCCCCTATGTCACGTATCCCGCGGCGGCTCCTTCAATCTGGACTGTGTTTTCGTCGTCCCAGATACCTGCTTCGCGATTCTCGACGGGAAACCCTTCTCTTCATATCGGTGGTCAAAAATCCCTTTTCTCGTCGCTGCTGTTCACCATTTCAGTAATGTAAGTCCCCTTTCCCCTTCTCCCTCATGTTGTTTGATTGGGTTTGCTTTGCCCTTTCTCCTTCCCACTCAATACATAGGACATTATTGTAGTTGATGTTTACAGAGATTAGGGGCTTTGGTAGAACGTGTTGAAGCACTTTGATTTTGATTTGGGTTGATGTTTACAGTGATTGTTGTTCCTATCCCCTTTTGCATATTGGTTCTGAATCAGCTGTTAATTTTTTTTGAATGCTTAGATAGTTGTAGTTTGTGGGAAATGCTGGTTGTCTTGTAATCCTTTTGATTTCTGAATGCACAATTTTTTTTCCCTGAATGCAGTTTGCTGAATGGCTTTTTCGTTGGTTGTACATCACGGAGGTTCTTTCAGAATCACTCCTTTTTGGCATTATTTTGGTGGGAGAGTCAGTACTCATCCGGGACAAGATGAGGATAAATGGTCTCTGTTTGAAGCTCAAGACATTGTGAAAGAACTTGGTTATACCTCATTTGCTATTTGGTGGAGAACAACGGAGGATGCCGCTGATCACCTTTTCAGGATGTTGGAATCAGACGATGATGCTCTTCTGATGGCAAGAATTGATGTAGCTTCTAATGCAGATGCGCATTTATTTGTGGAGAAATTACCTGATTCTTCCACAGTTCAGGTTGATGAAGTTTTACCCATTCCTATAGTTGAAGAAGAGCAAGTGGCAACTAAAAAGAAGGTGAAAGCTGTGAAGAAGAAGACAGGCATTAGGAGATCTGCCAGAGTACAAGCAATTATGAAACCATCCAATAACATGGGTCCCGACGAGGTTGTTGACATATCCGACGATGATGATGTGGCTTATAATTCACAGAAAGTTAATGATCAGAGTAATGCTGATTTCTGTGTCTCTCATCCAGTTTTTGACGTTCCTTGCGAGATAAATCCTGTTGAGAATCAAGCTTATAATGATGTGGCTTCTCATCCCGATGATGAACCTGTTGTTGATGGAGCAAACTCTTCTGATGAGGTATCTGCTACTAGCATTCGTCTGAATGATAGTGAAGAGGAGAGGGAGCTTGAAGCTGATGATGGTTTTGGAGCCGAAGTTGTTGGAGAGGCGGAAACATTCCTTCATGAGCAGATTAGAGCCATGCATGGTGGACAAAAATTAAATGGCATGCACGTGGTCATGAATGTGAAGACGATACAAAGAGCATAAATTCGCAGTGGCTAAATTATGGAAATTCAGTTGAAGGAATAACAGATTTGAAAAAGAAGAACAAGAAGCTTAAGAAGAAGGTTGAGACAGAGAGAACCCAGAAGATGGTTGCATTTGGTTTAGTAGTGTTGTCTTGGATAGTTTCAGTAGGGTGTTATTATATGGGTAGGAATCGTTGTTAATGTATCAAATAGAAGGTAGACGAGGAAAAGATCCATCCAAAGATCTTTCAGCAGTTGCGAAGCAGATATTGAATTCCTGCAATTCATTGATAAGTTACAAATAGTGCAAACAGACTATTTAGAGGCAAAGTAGACAAGTAAATTAAGAGAACAAAATGTCAAGGTAGGATGAAAATGACACTATAACGAAGCATATTGTAGATAGAATATTATCAACCTGAATGATAGAAGGATAAAGACTATTAAAGTCCAGAAGCAATATAATCCCTAATTCCTGAACAAAAAACAAATCGAACAAGAGAGAAACGAGTTTACTTCGTTACCTTCGATTCGCAGCAAAAATGAGAGAGATGAGAGTGGCAGAGGCGATGAGAGAAGGCGGAGCGATGAGAGCAGAGCGGCGGAGCGATGAGAGCGGCGAAGGCGATGAGAGAAGGCGGAGCGATGAGAGCGGAGCGGCGGAGCGATGAGAGCGGAGCGGCGGCGCGATGAGACGGAGGAGATCGAAAGGTAGAAAGGTTCGAATGGAGGAGATCGAGAGACGGAAGAAATGTGTGCTAGGGTTCGAATGAATGGGTTCGAATGCACTGTGTGAGACGGTGAGAAGAGAAAGTAATTTTAAGTGACAAATTGCGGCGGTTTTAGTGTAACTGCCACAAATTGTCCGCCCCAAAACACACATTTTCTTGTGGTGGTTTTGGTTCTGCCAACATTGGTTACGACTCACTTAATGACTCTAAGGTAGAAGGTTGACCCGACAGTAGACTTTTTTTTGGTTATATGACGGGCTACTCTTCAACCCGAAAGTGGACTTAACTAAAACTGTTTTTGTCCTTTTTTGTTAAAGAAGAAACTCTTTTATGTTGGAGGGGACATTTTTCAGCGGTATTCTAATGAATCCGCAGTAGTAAAAATTTGACAAATTTTAAAGTTAACTGACCCATCATCTTGAGGCATCTAAAACTTGGGCTACTCCTTCCTCTCGGCCTCATCTCCATCATCCTCACTAGCAGGTGAACCATCTAAATCAAATAAGTCTCTGTTAGAGATAAGTAATTAGCTGTGTTCAGATTGCTGAGTTGTATTACTTTTTTTTTTTTTTTGAACTGTGAGTTGTATTACTAATAGAACATGTGTCAAGTTTTGCTGAGCTATGTTAGTGATATAACAGTTGTGTCATTGTATTGAGTTATAATATAAATAGTGTATATTACTGTGTTGTAATTCAGATTGTCAATAATATAGAAAGAGTTTCTCTCTCTCTCTCTCTCTCTCTCTCTCTCTCTCTGAATGTGTTGTGTGAGTCTCAAGTGTTGAAAACATGGTGACTGTGAGAGCTATCATCATATCTACTTTCTACATGGTCTCTAGAGCACGCTTCGATCAAGGGATTGCGTAGTCACTTCTGCGAAGATCTATTGTCCGATTAAGATCAAGATAAAGAGAGCAATGACGAACACCAACGGATTTGCTATGTCTCTTCCCATGTTGGATGTGAAAATTTTCGATCATTGAACGCTTCAGATGAGAGCGATTCTAGGGTATCAAGATGTCTTTGAGATAGTTGAATCTAGTTATACAATCTTGGCGGAGAACGCGACTGATGCCCAGAAATCTTCGTTTCAAGAGGCTAAGAAGAAAGATTGCAAGGAACTCATTCTTATACATCAGTGCGTTGATGGGGAAAACTTTGAGAAGATCGTTGAAGCCAAGACGCCGAAGGAAGCACGGGACAAGTAAAAGAAAGGGAGAGAAGTACTGGAAAACACAATGTGATTCAAAAAAGGTTACTGCACACTTCAAATCTTTAGTGAGTTTGTGAGTAGACAAAAGGTTGTTAGAAAGCTTTGGGACATGAAGCACACGCTTTAGGTGTAGAGATGAGCTAAGGTGAGAGTTACCACATCCGGTAAACGGGGTATGGGATCCATTAGCAACAGTGATATGATGGTTTCCTGGCAAAGTGGAATAAGAAGATAAATGTGAGAGGTGAGGTGTCATGTGATCTGTAGCACCAGAGTCAATAATCCAGCTATCCTCAGTACACAAAGCATTAAGAGATAAGAAAGTAGAGTGCTTACCAGTCATAGAGAGAGAAGAATTACCAGAGGGCTTACTCAAGGAACCCAAAAGAGCTCTCAAACGCTCCAATTCTGCTTTGCTGAGGCTAGAGACATCTGCGGTAGGTGGATCTTCACCCTCAGCCTCCATGTCAGAAGTTGTGTGATTTGCACGCCTCTGAGGACCACCTTTGGACCTGCTCATACGTCCAAGGACTTTGTCCCTTCCATGAAGTTTGAAACAATTCTCTTTGGTGTGACCAGATTTCTTACAGTGAGTGCACCATCAATCATCACAATTAGAACGTTCGGAAGAGGTAGATCCTTTTGCAGGACCCTTTTCAGAGGCTAAGGCTGAACCATCAACAGATTTTTCTTCCATCATAACTGTCCTCCGACCTTCTTCATCACTAACTACGAAGAACACCTCTAAGAGAGAAGGGAGTTTCTCCTTGCCCAAAATTTGAACCCGGATAGGATCAATTTCAGAGTTAAGACCAGAGAGAAACTTAAAAATCCGTTATTTATCAATAAATTGAGTCAGCGTTGTGGATTCATCATCACACTTCATCTTCAAATTTTGATACTGGTCCAATTCCATCCAGAGACCATTCAGAATCCCATAGTATTCTGACACAGAAAGATTTCCTTGCTTCAAATTGAAAATTTTATTTTCCAACGCATAGCAGACTGAGAGGTTTTGTTTCTTGGAATATGCCTGTGCTAGGTTCTTCCAAATATACTGAGCAGTAGGAAAAAACATATAGTTTCGACTAATCTCCGGAATCATGGTGTGCCAAAACCAAGTCATAATAAGAGAATTCTCTTCACGCCATGTCTCATACTGAGGATCAGTTTCAGCAGGAGCTTTCCCTTCAATATAACTGATTCTCTTGCGACTTATGAGAGTGTGACGGACCATCTCAAACCATTGGAGGTAATTGCGCCCATCCAAGCGATATGATCCTTGCAATATCGGGAGATCGTTGTGCAATAAGGGTGGAAGAGATGTGGACTTCCCACCTGAGGTGATTTTCTTCGGTTCAGTCTTGTCTCCTGACATAGTGGAGATAAAAGGACCTGCAGTAGAGTGAAATAACAAAGCAAAACAGAGACACCAAGGTCTTTCACGTCCTCAAAGAAGGAGGAAGAGCCAAACGTCAATAACGACCAACAACGAAGGCTGTTTTGACAAAAAGGACCCTTGGAACAGATCAAGGAGGGGCCGACGAACCGTTCTATGCCAGTGCGGACACGAACGGAGGTTGGGAAGGCGGCGCGTGAGCTGCATGCGCCCGGACGAAGCCGCGAGTGGATCTTACTTGCGGAAGGAGAAGCGGCGCGTGGAGGCTTCTCTGGAAGTGCGGCGCCGGTGCAGGGCGGATTTGGGTCTTGCGAACACAATGGATGTAGCGGTGACACACGGTGGTGGTCGGAACAACGACGGTGGAGGTGGCACAGTGGTAGGTGTTGCACGGTGGTGGCTGTAAGGGAACAAAAGTTCCAAGGCTGTAAGGGGAAACACAGATTTCAGAACAGTGCTATAGTAAGACGGCTAGGGTTCAAACGCGGAAGCAGAGCCCTCAGAATCGAGAGCACTGATACTAACTTGAAATATGGAGAAATATAATTTTATTTCTTGAATCAAAACTACAAAGTCATTACATTATATAGAAGAAAACTAAATATGTACTCAAACTCCTAATAAGAGAACAAATCTCTTAATAATGAAAAATATCTCCTAATAATAAAAAAAAACAAATATTCTACGATTAATATTTATTACAATATATCACAACATGTATGAATCTGTATTAGAATATGGTTTTGCTTTGGGTGTGGTCTTTCTGTCCATCTCCTTGGCTATTCCTAATAACCTCATATCCATAAGGCCCTCCAACCAAAGAGAAAAAGCTACGATTCCATGCATGCAAAGGCACATTTATAACTTTGATCCAAACCAGGTGGTTTGTCCCTGTTACATGCATGTTGTCATAGCTGGTTGCAGCAAGAAATCCCTAGCCTCCTGTAATATTTGATACTTCTCTTCCACACTTTCAAAACTCAAGCAAGACTTCTTCCATTCCCAATGGTTTTACCAGATTTGATGTAAGGCCATTGCTATACAGATAATCTTGAATACATTCCACACTTTGGACTGAATTGAGGGATGCCACTGCCGTTCTACTCACCCACTCCCTGTCTTCCTGCTTGGAACAATAGATGAAGTTGGAGTCTTTTCTCGCAGAAGGTGGTTTCGGATAAAGATTGGTGTACACCCTTTGAGTCTAGACCACTAGAGAGAGATAGGAATAGATGAGACATAAGTGACAGATGTGATATATGATATGATATTTGCAGAAGAGAGAGATAGAAAGAAAAAAGAGGAGAGGTGTTTCGAGATATCTGCACTGTAGAGGTGGTTCATGAATCATAACCCCAGGTGGTTTCAGTTTCTTTGGGACCCATCTCTTCTCGTTGATAACAAAATTATGCTCTTTTAAGCCTATTGAAGCATGCTCTCATTGTCTTCTTGGAGAACCTGAGTAGTTCCTAGGGTACTTCGCTTTTCTCACCCTCAGAAACTCCCCATTTAGCTTAAAGCCATGAAATTAACGGATTGCCTTCCATGCTTCCTCTTCAGTCCTATATCTTACGAAACCAAATCTACAACTTCTGACCTTCCTCTTTTTCATTGGGACATAAACATCAACAACTCTACCTGCCCTGCCGAATATGCTTCATAAATGGGATATAGTCACTCTCTCATTGATCCCATCAACAAATAACGAGAATAGTCGCTCTTTTCCTTGCTTTACCTTCTCTCCCACCTTATCAAAACCCAGTTGAAAGTTTCTGCTGCCCAAATCACGTTTGATTGTATGCTCCTTCCTTTGATATATTGGTCAGTGCACCCTATCCAAATTACTGATCCTTTGGCTTCTATCTCCGACCCTTCTCTTTTTGACCCACTTCCTCCTCTGTCTGCAAAGATTTTCTCTATCATCCCTCCATCTAGTATTGTACTGATACTGTTCCTGAATAGGTTGTATGGATCCATCACCTTCACGGCTAAGCCTTCCTCCTGTTATCATGCGCTCTAAATTGAAATATTATCAACACTTTAATTTAAGGATCCTGAATAATAGGAAATGATGGATCTACTAGAATTGAAATATTCTCAAATTTTTCCTAATCCCAAACACACTTCAACACTTCACACTTCATCCAAGAACATCTAAAAAAACACAGAAGTATCAAAGAAACGTGAAGGAGCGTCAAAGAAGAACAATAACAGTGAAGACACTGAAGGGAGCATCGAGGAACGTTGGAGAGCTATTCTCCATTCTCCAGCGAGGCAGATAAGGTTTGTTTCTCTTGCCTATTATTCTCCTTGGTTTGAAATTAGGGTTTGCCAATGTAACTTACTAAAATATATTGGTACTACATGAAAGTCAAGCAAGTACATAAAATATTGAAACTACATGAAAGTCAAGTAACGGGGACTGTGAAAGCCAATGTAACTTACTTAACCCAAACAAATACAATACTAACTATGGATTTGAAAATTATATATAAATAAATAGACCAAATAGAACCACATCTAGTACTGTGAATTACTGTGAATTAAATAACCACATTCAGACAAACAAGAGTTTAATTTCTCATACTATGAATGGTGTTAGTGCCCGGGTCTTGTATCACTGGGAGATTCCTTGATAGATGATCAATTATGGGTGTAGAACGATTGAACTTGCTGGGCATAATTATATAAACTTGCTTTGGTGTTTTCTTGTTTGTCTGCTGAAGTGTTGGGGTGTACTGATATATGATGGAACCAATGTAAATTCTGTTTTTTGGGTTTCTTATTTCAGGGCAGGGGTTGTTTTGTTTTTCTCTTATCTTTTGATTTATTGAGATCACTCTCAGTCTCTCATGTATCTGCTACTGCCGCACTTCTCGTGCGTGGATATATATATAATTTGATTTTTGCCTTCCAAAAAAAAAAATAATGCTTCTGGGTAAAAGTTGATATAGCATAAGAGATTGGAATAGAAACATCATATATGTTGTTTATAGAATCAGAAAGTACTTTGATAAGATAAATTGTTTACAAAATTGGATATCTACTATCAGGTTAATGTGGTGCAGAAATTCAAGTGACAGAGGCTTCTATGATTAAATTAATGAACTTTTCTGGACCTTGGACCACATGAGGGGTATTATTCAAATACTAGTTTGTTGGATTTTAGATGAACTGTTGAGAAGCACTCAGTTTGGAATATTATAATGTTGATTGAGACAAGAAGAAGCACCCTACTCATTTGCAATTTATGCAATTGTCCAAATTTATTGAAAAGCGGTAGTATGGGAATTTCCTTACTTGGAACTTGGGGATTTTTTAATGACTTGGAAAACCAAAAAGCCCCGTGATTCCTTGGCCTGGTGCTTGCTAACTTCACTTGAATATTCTATCACCTCTTATGATCCAGTTACTTGAACTAAGGAAATTCAAAACCAAATGGAAAAGACACCCACTTTTGTTCTAATATGCATGCTAATAATGAGTGCTGATAATGAAACTTTTGTAGTGTCTTATATGCATGATTTCTAGTGTCTAATATGCATGCTAATAATGAAACTTTTGTTCAATGCAGGATGACTTTCACTGTCCTTGTTCATCACTTGGGGATCTTTGTTTCGGAGCCACATTTGCATTACAGAGAAGGATCGATACATCTATATCGTGACCTTGATCTTGACATGTGGAGCTATTTTGAATGCCTTGACTATGTTAAGGACTTGGGGTATACTAGAGGAAAGTACAAAGTATGGTGGAGCACACATCAAGAAGCTGCAGAAACCCGTGTGAACCCAGTTTCACAACCACCTACAGAGGCTAGTCAAGTTATTGATGGCAGCCAATCAAACCAAAGGGTAATTAAACTTAACAAATCTATTATTAAAATATGCAAAATACAATAGTTGCTTACATTTTGATCCTCCTGTGCAATGGCAGTTCTCATATGAAGATAAACTAGTTGCAGTGAGGGAAAGGTGGAATCAAGTGATGTCTAGCTTTGGAAGAGTAGATCCAGCTGCTGATGCTACGTACTGCTGCTGCTGATGGCCATGAAGGTGTAGATCTGCATCATGTTGCTGCTGCATGTGGCCATGAAGGTGTAGATCCAAATGCTGTTGCTGCTAGTCTTGGAGGGGTTAATTGAAGAAGATGGAAAATAGATCTAGTAGATACTCATGGCCTTACGAATTGTTGATGGAAAATGGAGTGATAATTGAAGAAGATGGGTTCTCTTTTTTTAGTGGGGAGGGGTCAAAGTCTGAAGTTGTTTTTTGGGGGAGGTTTAATTTGAAACCTGTTGTGGGTGATATTTTGATGTAGAAAGCTTTGTTTTATGTGGACCACTAGGGCCACTTTGGTTCTGATGCTATTTAATTTTTGTATTTTTCTTTGTTTGATGTGGACATTAAGGCCACTTTAGTACTTCCCTATTTCTGATGCTATTTGATATTTGTAGTATGACAGTATTTTGCTTCATTTGAGAGTTATATGATGCATCTCTTATCTTTTAGTACTAATTTAAATTCTAGTAAAGTTTGGCAGGGTATTGCAAGGTAAAAACTCATTTATATGCATGTCAGATATTAGATTATGAGGGGTTTATATGCATTTGAACAGTTTTAATGCAATGAAAGACTTGGTGCATACACATTTTAAGACCTTGGAAAGATTTTGACAGGAGCATTATTGTTTTATAGCAGTATTCTTTCATTACTATCTCTTTGAAAATGAGGATTGGAATTATAGAACAATCCAAAATAGTATCTAGTTATCTACACTCATATGTATCACTATCTCTTTTTGGTACTGGGTATTCACAAGAGCATTATTAATACACAATTATTTGTGAAAATAAAGTAAGTACATGATGTAGTTTTCATCATGAAAATTATTTGTGAAATTAAAGTGCACAAGCATGTGTTCTAAAATGCTCTTTTGATTATTCTGAAAGTTGGTATGATTCATTTAAATGGAAAAGGCTACAGACAGAATTGGTACATACAGACAATTTTATCAAGATTGATTCATCTCAAAAGTTGGTATTTAAAGTACCAACTCATTACAGACAATTTTTTGTTTTGAAAGACCAAAAATATTATTAGAAAAAAGGAGGTAAAGGGGTACACAACCCAAAACAAGAATTAGCAAGAAGAAACAATGGCTCCAAAGTATAACATGACAAACCAGCACTAAGTCTAATTAAGGACAGCCCAGGTACATGCATCACACCACCAACACACATAATCACTCCCCACCATACTATTACAAAGTACTCCCTCCATTTTTGTATATCTGTCACTATTTTAATCTTGTTTTTTTTTAATTTTCTGTTACTTTTACAATTTCAATAAAGTATTAATTATATTTTACCAATTCTCCCTTTAGTTTAATGGTGATAGAAAATTAAAAAGTCAAAATTGAGAAGAGAGATAAATGGTATGTTAGAAGTTAGGTAGTAACTTTGATAGAAACAGCAGTATTAATACAATTCCTTATATGCAAAATCTTAAAGCGACGGTTATTAAGAAATGGACTATATGTAGTAGCAAACAGCACTAAAGGAAAAGCCAATTGGCATCTTTAATAGTGGTAGCAGTATTGTATTAGGGCCCTCAGTAGAGTAAGCTCGTGCATTAAATCAGCAAGCAATCAACATCCATTGAATTGATTATACTGTGCCCCCTGTCTTTAGTAGCCAACAGTACAATATCTCCAACACCTGCGAGCCACGGGCCACAGCAAAAAATCATCAATCCAAATTCAGAAGAGAGTTGCACCCTCCATACACAGTTTATCACCAGTGATAATAACACCACCCCGCAGCTTCAGTGTTTGTGACACCAAGGTTAATCGCTCACCAAGATTCTTCCGATTATGCAAGTAAGCGGGCACAGGCTCCATTCATAAAGTGAGAGTTGGAATTCTTTCACTTTGCTCCTTCAATTTGCTGTTTTCAAGGAGACGACTAAAAACCCAGCAGATGCAAGCAGAAGTAACGAATTTGGGGGAAGATGAAGAAAAATACCGGTTTGTTTGACCAAGAACCCTAATTTTGCAAATTTGGGGAAGATGACCATCAAGAAAGAACCCTGATTTCTTTGGGGTTCAACAAGCAAATGCATTGATATATATATTGAAGTGTGTTTTGGATTAGGATAGGTTGGGTTAATTTGGGGAAAAATATATTTTAGGATTTATTTAATTTGAATATGAAAAAACTGATTTTAGTTAATTTTATTGAAAAAAATTTTGATGTCAACACATTAAATGACATGTCACCTCTGGCGATGCCAAATCACCACGTTAGCCGGAGCCACCCCTACGGCGAGGACAATAGCCAGCTATTTCCATAAGTCCAGGGAATAAATCTAGAAGTTACACTACCACAAAATTGTCATTTTACCATGCCCCTGTCACCACGGTTTCGTGTCGCACCGTGGTAAAAAGCTGCCCGGAGCTCTGTTACCACAGTTCCGTGTTGAACCATGATAACTGAGGTGCTCTATTACCACGGTTCCACGGTAACCGTGGTAACTGGGATAGTTTTTATTATTTTTTTAATTAGCACGGCCCATTACCATGGTTGTTAGGTGAACCGTGGTAATAGATTTTTTATTTTTTTAATCAACATTATATATTACCACGGTTGTTAGTGTAATCGTGGTAATTGGTATTATTATATTTTAATTAACATTGTCTGTTATCATGGTTTTTATGCGAACCGTGGTAATAGGAATTATAATATTGAAAAATGGTTATTTGCTAGCTAGGAAACCCTAGTTTGGAGATCGAAAACCCATCTGACAAACATATTCTCTATTGCGACTCCATCGCTCTTCAACCTCGTCACCGCCGCTCCTCACTCCTTGCCGCTGCACCTCATGATCACCGCTCCTTGCTGCTGGACCTCATCACCGGCACTCCTTCTCTCCGCAATGGCACGACCGCTGATTTACAAGCTCGTCTCGGCCAGTCACGCCGTCACCGTCTTCTCCCTCTGGCCGCTCTTCTCTATCTCACTCGTGAGTACTCTTGACCTGCTTCTACTTCTAGGGTTTTGTTTTGAATTTTTGTTGTTATTCAGTACTAGGGTTTCCTCCACCGTCTAGGGTTTCCTGACAGTCACGACGTTTCCCGGTGCACAAGACGCATCTCCTCCATCGTCTAGTCCCGTCAGCTATGTTTTGTCTTCTTAAATGCTTCAGCATGCGTTGTTTCCCAATTACAACTTCCAACTGCTTCCCTCTTTACTCTGAAACATTTCAGCATTTGCGCGTGTCCGAGATAACTTTTAAGCATTCGTCGTTTCCCACTCTTCTAACCCCTCAAATTCCCTCGTTTGCTTATAAATTCCAGAAGTATCTCTCATCTGTTCTCCATCATCTTCCCTGTATCCTCTTCTTTTGTGATCCTTCTTCCTTAAAAACAGAAATGGCAAACAACGGCGTGACTATCTTTTACCGTCAATTTCCCAGAACTACTACGCTATCAAGTTCCTAGCATCGATGCTCTGCGTCGCTCACGTATGTCTGCATTGTGTGATGCCTTTGATGAGTCATCATACACAAAACTCATCTTGGTCTTCTTGTCCTCCTTGTCCTTTGTTCACAACAAAGGCTTCGTTGGAACAGTGCTGAATCATGAGTTTTCCCTGACGAGAGAAAATTATTGAACTCCTCAATAGTGAGGATGAATGATTGACGTACTCTGAAATCTGGAAAAGAGATTGCAATGAAGAAGATATTGATGCAGTCATCTATTGCATAGAAAATCTCGTCCAAACCTTAGGGACCATTTACTTAGTTAACCCTAAATTATTTTTAGCCACAGATTTACTAGATGCAGGCTTAATGAATTCAAATTTCTCCCTTAATAAATCTTGGCCCACTCTAAGAATCTCGTACATGACTTCCTTGTTGTTGAATTCAAGAACCACATACTTTACTCCTAGAGGATTGATTAGATGTTCAAACCACTTTTATCTAAGAACTCTTGAACTACTTCAATTCTCTGAATATCCCAATGAGTTGCTACTACCAGATTATCAATAAGATTTCATTCTGCCTCCCTAGTGTTGAATTCAAAATGATGCCCCTCAAGTATGCATCAAAATTGACGCAACCCTTCCTTCTCCACAATAATGGAGATTTCTTCAAGGCATGTAAGTCGATGGTGCCCATTCTTACTATATCGAAGCGCAATCCTAGCTTGGATACTACCCATTTTTTTATAGCTGAGAAGCTTCTTCCTCCAACCCATTATGCTCTCCTTTCTTTCCCGCTATTCCTAATGAATAACTCCATTTTGATATCCCAACACCCTTCTATTGAATGGAAATCTCGCTATTTTGACAACAAGGGCAGCCCCCTTGATCACCTTAACGGTGTGTGAAACTATACACGAAGAAGAAGAAGAAGAAGTAATTGATATTGAATGAAGAATAATAATTTTCATTACTGAATATGTGTAAGATACATTGAATTTATAAGTTGTTGCATGCTACTAACTCTATCTAAGCTTTACTAACTAATTATAGTTGAGTTAACTAAACTATAGTTCTAATTGAAATATAGCTAACTAAACTACCTACTAACCATTCTGTTACTCATTACAAGTTAACTAAACCGTAAGGCTTAATTAGTTATTAGGCCCCCTCAAGATGAAGATGGGTGAAAAACATCAAGCATATTCAGCTTGGAAACTAGCATATGAAAATGGTTTGGCAGCAATGCTTTAGTGAACATATCTGCAGTTTGATGTTGTGTGGCCAATGGTAGCAACCACATTAATCCTTCTGGTACCTTGTGACAAACAATGTGGCAATCAATTTCTAAGTGCTTCGTTCTTTCATGAAAAACAGGGTTTGCAGCAATATGTAAAGCACTATTATTGTCACAGTAAAGAACTTATTGTTTTATACCCTGGAACCCCAAGTCAGTTAACCATTGAAGCTCACAAGCTGCACTTGCCAGTGCTCTATATTTTGCTTCTGCAGAAGATTGAGCTATGGTTGTTTGCTTCTTTGCTCTCCAACATATTGGTGATGTTCTTATAAAGAAACAATACCCACCAATAGACCGCCTTGTGTCTTTGCAACCACCCCAATCTGCATATGAAAATCCCATGAGTTGTAAAGATGAAGTTCTGGGAAAGAAGATTCCTTTACCTGCTGAACCTTTGAGATATCTCAATATTCTTTGTGCAGCAGTGTAATGAACCTATGTAGGTTTAGAAAGAAATTGGCTCAGCTGCTGAATTGCAAAAGCAATATCTGGTCGAGTTGTTGTGAGATACAACAATTGACCAATTAACCTCCTATACTGTGCCACATCAGGATAAAGAGGTCCTGCATCTTGGTACAATTGAATACCAGGATCAAGAGGTGTAGGAGCAGGTTTGCACCCTAAAACTCCTGCTTCTGCTAACAACTCCAAACAGTACTTTCTTTGACACAAAGCTATAACAGCTGAAGAATGTGTAGCTTCCAGCCCCAAGAAGAACTTTAGCACACCAAGATCCTTTATGCCAAAATGAGAATGAAGACTATTCTTCACTGCTACTATCTCATTCAGTTTATTCCCTACCAGCATTATATCATCCACATAAACTAATAAAATACTTGTGACATGTCCTATTCTTTTGGTAAAAACAGAATGCCTGTACAAAAGATAATGTAAAGAACAATGTTGACTGTTAGAGATAAGAATAGTCTCATGTTGGAGGCGTGCAGAAACAATCACAACATCGTCTGTGATTTTTATTGAAGTGAAGAAGATCGACAATGGAATGCATCGTCTGACTATTGTCTGATCAGGATTGTCTACGCATTGGAATAATGGATCGTCTGCCCAACCAAGATATCGTCAGACCAGACATGTCGTCTAAGTCCACGCCAGCTGTAACACATTTATCTTATAATAATGGCGACCCTGGATTAGTCGGGATTCGACCTTATCTTATCTTGTTTTTATTATTGTTTAATAGTAGTTTACATTTCCAATGTTGTAGGGTGCATTCCCAATGAAACAATTGACTTCGGGATATCCGACATGGTCATTTACATTTATGTACCGTCTTAGTGTTTCCACTCTGTATAAATACAGAGCTTGTAATAGTTATTATTTAGGATAGAAAATATATTTCAAGTATCTTCGACTCCTCACTTGTTTCCCTTCCGCTGCCTTCGTGAACTTCCCTTTTAAGTTCTTAACATTGACAGTTTTTCATACCACTTTCTACTTGCCTGTTTAAGACCATATAGAGACTTAGTAAGTTTACATATTTGTTTACTTGGATCACCTGCCACCCCTTGCGGGATTTGCATAAAAACTTCCTCCTGTAATTCACCATGAAGAAAAGCATTTTTCACATCAAGTTGGTGAACATGCTAGTGTTGCACCGAAGCTAAAGCTAGTACTGCCCGAATAGAAGTGAGCTTAGATACAGGTGAAAAAGTCTCAAATAGCCAATTCCTCCTATTTGATTGTAACCCTTAGCAACTAATCGTGCTTTATACCTTTCTATTGTTCCATCTGAATGTCTCTTATCTTGAAAACCCATTTGCTGCTAATAGGAATAACACCTTCTGGTAAATCAACTAATTCCCATGTGGCATTTTCTTCTAGAGCAGCTATCTCCTTTCGCATTTCTTCTTGCCAACAAACATGTTTACAAACTTCTGCATAACTAGTTGGCTCACTACTATATGACAAAGATAGAGTATATGCCTTCTGCTATGATGGGAGTGTGTTATATATTCACATAGGATGAAATTGGATATTGAGTGGAGCAATTATTGGAAAGATGATAATCTGTCAAATACAAAGGAACAGTTTTGCTTCTGCTAGATTTTCTGATTAGAATAAGTGCACTATTAATTTAATTTCCTTGTTGTTGTTGGAACAAGTTCTCAATAGTGTTATGTTCTAGTGCTGAAGAATTAACATCCTGACTTGTAGGAGTAGCAGACTGTGGCACTGACTGAGGAGACTGTGGTACTGAATCTGTTATAGAACTCTGAGAAGGCACAACTTCATGATCAAAACATATAAATCTTGCTGCAATTCTGCTATTCTAACAAAATCACCTTGTTAAAATCTATCTTTCAAGTCAATCCAAACATCTACTGCATTTTCTATGTAGACTATGCTTTGTGCTAAGTTGAAACAGAATTAAGGATCCAAGAATTTACCAAACTGTTGCAACGCTGCTAAGCATTAAAAGAAGGATGAAAGGAATCTGGAATTTCCACTGTAGGATCGATGAATCGAAATTTGTTCTTTGCAATGATGGCTCGTTTCATTGGTCGAGACCAAGAATGGTAATTTTGTGAATTCAATGGTGGATCAACTAGTGCTGCTCCTAGATTTTCAGAAGAATGTATATACCAAGGACTTGACGCCTCCTGTGAAGGATCCACCGGCGGTGGTGGTGGTGGTTGTTGTCGTGGCAGCATTTTAACAGAGCTAGCAGTAGAGCTTCAATGGTGAAGCTCTGATACCATATCAGTGTATGAATCTACACACGAAGAAGAAGAAGAAGAAGAAGAAGAAGAAGAAGAAGAAGAAGAAGAAGAAGAAGAAGAAGAAGAAGAAGTAATTTTCATTACTGAATATGTGTTAGATACATTGAATTTATAAGTTGCTCCATGCTACTAACTCTAGCTAACCTTTACTTACTAACTAACTATAGTTGAGTTAACTAAACTATAGATCTAACTGAAATATAGCTAACTAAACTACCTACTAACCATTCTGTTACTCATTACAAGTTAATTAAACCGTAAGACTTAGTTAGTTAGAACATACACGTTGGAAGTGAAAATCAAAGCACTTGACCACTCCACCAATCTTAAACTTTGATAAATTACCACATGTTTTAATAATTATAAATATAATATGAATTAATAAATATAATTTATTAAAATCCAGGACGACCATAGATTAAACGGTTGGACAGATGATCCATGAACTTAGTATTTCGACTAAGTATATGACCGATTCAAGATTTTTTTCTTTAAAAGATTTCTCAAATATATTAAGAAGAAGATGGCAAAGAAGGAAAAATATCAGCGGTCACCAACAGGAGCACGACATCCGGAACCCATACTAAAATACTAGTTTAGATGTTATCTTGTACAAAAAAAGATGTCATCTTATACCAAAAAAAAAAGTTTAGATGTTATCCTTTATCTAGGGTGCACTATATATTAGATATAAAAAAATTAAAACATTTTACAATAATAATATTTTCTTAAAAAGTATTATGTTACATAGATTCATTATTTTAAATTAATATTTAGATAAGTGAAAATTTCAAGTCATAAAAAAACTCACAGCTATTATGTATATCTAATTAAAAAATAAATCGGTTTAAAAAATGATAAAATTGTACTAATATACATACACACACACACATATATATATATAAGTGATAGATTTAAGGGTGTGCTATATAAATAAATAAATATACATATTAATTAAAGAAAAGGACGCGGTCAAGCCTCTGCTAGGGTTTTCGAATCCCCCTTCTGGGGGCGGGGGCGGCTCTCTTGCCGGCTTCCTAGGCGGCGGTGTCTTTTTGGCCGGCGGTCAAGTCTCTCCCCAGTGCTGCTGGTTCTGCTTCGCGATTTCTCCTTGTTGTTGGTTCTGCTTTTCGCGTTTCTCTTCTCGCGATTCCCTTTCGTTTTGCATCTCGTGAAGCTTCTTCATGCTGCTTCTCCCGTCCTGCGTCGTGCGAGCTTCCAGGGTCGCGATTCTCCATTGAGCTACTTAGCATCAAGGCCCACCTCTTTGATTCGGGTATGGAACACTCTTGCTCTGTCTCGGTCTCTCAATCCCTTCTAGGCTCGGCGGTTGCGTTTGGCGGTTCTGGTCAGGGGCTGGCGGATGAAGGAGGCGAGGCGGAAGAGGATGAGCCGACGGATGATCCTGTTGGTCCGCTTGTCTTGGACGCCGTCTCGGCGGGCAAAAAGGATATCGTGGCTGAGGGGGGCGTTTCTCCTCAGACTCGCGAAGTCCCTCGCTGCTGCTGTACGACCCTCTTCATCGACGGCATCGAGGAGTCGATCGGCTACCACCTTATTCGTGGTTTTATTTCTCTTTTTGGTAGGATCCTGAATGTATTTATCCAACGCAAACACAAAGTTGGGCGCCGATTCCGCTGCGGTTTCATCCGCTTTTTCTCCAAGTGTCAGGCTGCCTCTGCAACTATTGCTCTGGATGGTCTCAAGGTAGGTGGGGCTGTCCTTTCGGTGGCTCCGGAAAAGTTCCCCAAGGATTATCAGCATTACTCTACGTCACGTTTTTCGTGCGACGAGGGCCAGCCTTTGGTGGGGACCATTTCATCCAAGGTCAATGTTCGTGGCATGTCCTATTCTTTTGGTAAAAACAGAATGATCTGAGGATGCCTGTACAAAAGATAATGTGAACAACAATGTTGACTATTAGAGATAAGAATAGTCTCATGTTGGAGGCGTGCAGAAACAATCACAACATCGTCTATGATTTGTATTGAAGTGAAGAAGATCGACCATGGAATGCATCGTCTGACTATTGTCTGATCAGGATCGTCTACGCATTGGTACAATGGATCGTCTGCCCAACCAAGATATCGTCTGACCAGACATGTCGTCTAAGTCCACGCCAGCTGTAACACATTTATCTTGTAATAATGGCGATCCCGAATTAGTCGACCTTATCTTATCTTGTTTTTATTATTGTTTATTAGTAGTTTACATTTCCAATGTTGTAGGTTGCATTCCCAATGAAACAGATGACTTCGGGATATCCGGCACGGTCATTTACATTTATGTATCGTCTTAGTGTTTCCACTCTGTATAAATATAGAGCTTGTAATAGTTATTATTTAGGATAGAAAATATATTTCGAGTATCTTCGACTCCTCACTTCTTTCCCTTCCGCTGCCTTCGATAACTTCCCTTTTAAGTTCTTAACATTGACAGTTTTTCATACCACTTTCTACTTGCCTGTTTAAGACCATATAGAGACTTAGTAAGTTTACATATTTGTTTACTTGGATCACCTGCCACCCCTTGCGGGATTTGCATAAAAACTTCCTCCTGTAATTCACCATGAAGAAAAGCATTTTTCATATCAAGTTGGTGAACATGCCAGTGTTGCACAGAAGCTAAAGCTAGTACTGCCCGAATAGAAGTGAGCTTAGTTACAGGTGAAAAAGTCTCAAAATAGTCAATTCCTTCTATTTGATTGTAATCGTTAGCAACTAATCGTGCTTTATACCTTTCTATTGTTCCATCCGAATGTCTCTTATCTTGAAAACCCATTTGCTGCTAATAGGAATAACACCTTCTGGTATATCAACTAATTCCCATGTCGCATTTTCTTCTAGAGCTGCTATCTCCTTTTGCATTGCTTCTTGCCAACAAACATGTTTACAGACTTCTACATAACTAGTTGGCTCACTAGTATATGACAAAGATAGAGTATATGCCTTCTGGTATGATGGGAGTGTGTTATAATTCACATAGGATGAAATTGGATATGGAGTGGAGCAATTATTGGAAAGATGATAATCTTCCAAATACAAAGTAACGGTTTTGCTTCTGCTAGATTTCCTGATTGGAATAAGTGCTCTATTAATTTGATTTCCTTGTTGTTGTTAGAACAAGTTCTCAATAGTGTTATGTTCTAGTGCTGAAGAATTAACATCCTGACTTGTAGGAGTAGCAGACTATGGCACTGACTGAGGAGACTGTGGTACTGAATCTATTATAGAACTCTGAGAAGGCACAACTTCATGATCAATATATGCCCAAGGGTGTGACAGTTTCAGAACTATGTCCTTTATAAGGAAAAATTAGCTCTTGAAACTAAGCATGTCTAGAAACCACAATTTCTTTAGTCAGAAGATCATATCCAATGTAGCCTTTCTTTCCTTGTTTATAGCCCAGAAAAACATACTTCCTTGCTCTTGGTGCCAACTTTGATCTATTTTCAGCTGTTGTAGAAATATAACTAAGACAACTAAATACTCTTAATTCAGCTAAGTCAGTAATGTAGCATGAAACAACTGATAAGGTGACTTATATTGAGGACGTTGCACTGGAACCCTATTCATCAAATACACTGAATGCAAAACAGCATATCCACAAAAAGTTGAAGGAAGAGAAGACTGAAACAGTAAGGCTCTAGATATATTAAGTATTGTTTGATGTCTTCTTTCCACTCTTGCATTTTGTTGAGGTGTTGCAACACAACTTTTTCGATGAACTATTCCCTTATTATAGAAAGTAGTGATTGCAAACTCAGGACCATTGTCTGTTCTGACTGTTTTAACTTGTTCATTATACTGCCTTTCAACCAAATTAATAAAGGGTTGTACATGTAACTGTACTTCTCCTTTATCTTTCAACAAAACAATCCAATTATATCTACTAAAATCATCTACAATTATCAAAAAATATCTATGTTTATGCAAAGTTTGTACACGAAATGGTCCCCAAATATCCATATGTAACAATTCAAGTCTAGCAGTGGCAATACTAGTACTAACAGGAAAAGATAACTTCCTTTGCTTAGCAAAATGACATATGTCACAAGTTTTCTCTTTATGCACTTGTATTGAAGGAAAATCCTTACTTAAAACTTCTAAACTCTTATTGTTGACATGACCAAATCTAAAATGCCATAGAGCAGTCTTAGGTAAAACTACAACATTGTTTACTGATGAATTATAAGTCTTGAAAGAATATGAGGCAGTATGCTTCATGTCCAAGTAGTATAATCCTCTGTGAAGTTTACCCAAACCCAGCATCTTCATGCTCAAGCCCTGAACATCACAACCATTTTCTGTGAGGACTACTTTGTAGTGTAAATCAATGGTTAACTTTGAAACTGAAATCTGGAATATATAGAACTTCTTGAAGAATAATAGAAGATGTTAGAGGAACTATTCCCTTATAATATGTAGTAGCAGGATTACCATTTGGTAACTTAACACTAAATGGTTTTATTCCATACAGATATGATCTCTAGCACCTGAATCCACAATCCCAGATTTAAATTGCATATCAATTGTAGTAGGTGAAGCACAGAGAATACCTTGTACTTCTTGAACTGTGGTTGAAACATGATGAACATGTGAATCTATGGATGATTGAGGTATTGTAGATGTTGAACCTTGCTGATTTGTCATTCCCTGCTGTAAAAATGCTTTTAATTTCTGTAAATCTTTTGGTGAGAACATAGATTCAAAAGTATTATCCTTAGCTGCAGAGACCTGTCCTTTCTCTTCATGTGGGACACTTTTGGTATCAAAATCCACTGCATTAGCATGATAGGAACCAATTTTTGCTTTGGAACCAGGGGGAAAACCATGTTTCCTATAACAAACTACAACAGTGTGACCAATCCTTCCACGAAAAGTACAAACTCTTGTATTTTTCCCTCTTCCATAACTATTTCCATAATTCCTTCTTCCTTCAGCAGCATTCACATTGACTTGATTTTCTTCTACTAGTTATTTGTCTTTCATGTTGTGAAGCTAAAGAAAACACTTTGGACAAAGTAGGCAATGGATTAGACAATAAAATCTGAGACTTCACTATTGCAAATCGCTCATTCAATCCCATGAGAAACTTCATGACTTGATCTTGCTGTTTACATTCATCAGCATATGTACTAGCAGGGCACGCACATTTAATTCTTCAAGTACAAACACGACTAGGTCGAAAATTCTCCAATTCTTCCCAAATTGTCTTTAATTCAGTATAGTAGTCATTGTCACTTAAAGAATTTTGTCTAAAAGCATATAAATCTTGCTGCAATTCTGCTATTCTAACAAAATCACCTTGTTAAAATCTATCTTTCAAGTCAATCCAAACATCTACTGCATTTTCTATGTAGGCTATGTTTTGTGCTAAGTTGAAACAGAATTAAGGATCCAAGAATTTACCAAATTGTTACAACGCTGCTAAGCATTAAAAGAAGGATGAAAGGAATCTGCAATTTCCACTGTAGGCTCGATGAACCGAAATTTATTCTTTGCAATGATGGCTCGTTTCATTGCTTGAGACCAAGAATGGTAATTTTGTGAATTCAATGGTGGATTAACTAGTGCTGCTCCTAGATTTTCAGAAGAATGTATATACCAAGGACTTGACGCCTCTTGTGAAGGATCCACCGGCGGTGGTGGTGGTGGTTGTTGTCATGGCAGCATTTTAACAGAGCTAGCAGCAGAGCTTCAATAGTGAAGCTCTGATACCATATCAGTGGGTGAAACTGCACACGAAGAAGAAGTAATTTTCATTACTGAATATGTGTAAGATACATTGAATTTATAAGTTGCTCCATGCTACTAACTCTAGCTAACCTTTACTTACTAACTAACTATAGTTGAGTTAACTAAACTATAGATCTAACTGAAATATAGCTAACTAAACTACCTACTAACCATTCTGTTACTCATTACAAGTTAATTAAACCGTAAGACTTAGTTAGTTATTACACCTTTCTATCATTACTTTTAATTGACAAACATACTTCTTCAATATTTTCCAAGCGAATAAAACTGAACCGATTGGATTGCATATGCATTCCAATCAGTGATGACATAATTGGCTCGGTGAGAACTCGGGCTACTCAGACGATTTTACCGGTTAACTCGGTTTAATTTACACTCAAAATTTGAATTTTTCGAACTTGCAAAGCTGGAGGTCAACTTTTGAATTCTGTTTTCACTTTGGGATGTCGGGTACGTAGTCAAACATAAAATAAGGTGTTTTAAAATAATTTGGCACGTAAAATTAGAACATACACGTTGGAAGTGAAAATCAGAGCACTTGACCACTCCACCAACCTTAAACTTTGATAAATTACCACATGTTTTAATAATTATAAATATAATATGAATTAATAAATATAATATATTAAAATCCCGGTCGACCATAGATCAAATGGTTGGACCGATGATCCATGAACTTAGTATTTCGACCGAGTAGATGACCGATTCAAGATTTTTTTTTGAAAGATTCCTCAAATATATTAAGAAGAAGATGGCAAAGAAGGAAAAATATCAGCAGTCACCAACACGAGCACGACATCCGGAACCCATACTAAAATACTAGTTTAGATGTTATCTTGTAAAAAAAAAATGTCATCTTATTAAAAAAAAAGTTTACATGTTATCCTTTATCTAGGGTGCACTATATATTAGATATTAAAAAATTAAAACATTTTACAATAATAATATTTTCTTAAAAAGTATTATGTTACATAGATTCATTATTTTAAATTAAATTTTAGATAAGTGAAAATTTCAAGTCATAAAAAAAAAACTCATAGCTATTATGTATATCTAATTAAAAATTAGGTCGGTTTAAAAAGTGATAAAATTGTACTAATTAATATATATATATATATATATATATATATATAAGTGATAGATTTAAGGGTGTGCTATATAAATAAATAAATATACATATTAATTAAAAAAAAAGACGCGGCCAAGCCTCTGCTAGGCGGCGGCGACTCTCTTGCCGGCTTCCTAGGCGGTGGCGTCTTTTTGGCCGGCGGTCAAGTCTCTCCCCAGTGCTGCTAGTTCTGCTTCGTGATTTCTCCTTGTTGCTGGTTCTGCTTTTCGCGTTTCTCTTCTCGCGATTCCCTTTCGTTTTGCATCTCGTGAAGCTTCTCCATGCTGCTCCTCCTGTCCTGCGTCGTGCGAGCTTCCGGGGTCGCGATTCTCCATTGAGCTACTTAGCGTCAAGGCCCCCTCTTTGATTCGGGTATGGAACACTCTTGCTCTGTCTCGGCCTCTCAATCCCTTCCAGGCTCGGCGAATGCGTTTGGCGGTTCTGGTCAGGGGCTGGCGGCTGAAGGAGGCGAGGCGGAAGAGGATGAGCCGGCAGATGATCCTGCTGGTCCGCTTGTCTTGGACGGCGTCTCGGTGGGCATAAAGGATATCGTGGCTGAGGGGGGCGTTTCTCCTCAGACTCGCGAAGTCCCGCGCCAATGCTGTTCGACCCTCTTCATCGACGGCATCGAGGATTCAATCGGCTACCACCTTATTCGTGGTTTGTTTTCTCTTTTTGGTAGGATCCTGAATGTATTTATCCAACGCAAACGCAAAGTTGGGTGCCGATTCCGCTTCGGTTTCGTCCGCTTTTTCTCTAAGTGTAGGGCTGCCTCTGCAATTATTGCTCTGTATGGTCTCAAGGTGGGTGGGGTTGTCCTTTCGGTGGCTCCGGCAAAGTTCCCCAAGGATTATCAGCATTACTCTGCATCACGTTTTTCGCGCGGCGAAGGCCAGCCTTTGGTGGGGGCCGGTTCATCCAGGGTCAATGTTCGTGGGATGTTTGCCGGCCGTGTTCGTTCATGGAAGGAGGTTCTTGTGGGGAAAATTTTTGCTTCAGCTGCGCAGGAGGTGGCTTTGGTCCTAGGTTCTGACAAGGGAGGTTTTCCTAGCAAGAGAACTCCTGATGTTGTCCTTTTCCCTGAAATTGGTACCTTGTCGGTCGGGTCTTCCGAGGAGGAGATTCCTGTTGTTCTTGAAGGTTCTTCCAGTGGAAACTCCTTGCTCTTGAATAGGAGCGAGAAGTGTCGTGGTGTGGAGGTGAATGGTGTCCAGGAGGGGTTGATTTTGCAGTCTCCTAGAAGACGTGGTCGTCCCAAGAAACTGGGGGGTATAGGCGGCTCTAAGGGGATATTAGTTTCAGCAGTTAGGGCTCAAGGACTTAGGGATAAGAGGGCTCGAGGTCATCCCAAGAAGGAGATCAGGAGCCAGGAGTCGTGCATTCTTTCCACTCCTTCTTGTTCTCTTGTGGAGGCCGTGGCGGGAGGTGATAGAAGAGAAGGTATCATTTCCTCTCTTGTCTCATCCGAGACTCTAGTGCCTCCGAGCGTTTTGATGAGAGCTAGACGTGCCATTGCGGTGGGTAAACATGTGGGTGTTGTTTTTGGTTGTCCTGACAGCGTGGCAGTTAATCAGATTGCGGCTCAAATTATGGAGCATAAAATGTCGTAGGTGCGGTTTCTTTTTGTGCAGGTGTTGCTTTTTGGGTTGTCGTTTTATTGTCTTGGTTGGTTTTTTCTTTTTGGTTGGGAATGTGAATATTCCTTTGTTGGCCTGAGGCGTTGTTGTTGTCCCTCTCTTATTTCGGGGGCCGGTTTTAGAGGCGGTCGGACATCTCTCCCTCCCTCTCGTGGAGGCTTATTTTGTTTATGTATATTTCATATTCATATATCATTCT
Organism: Acmispon strigosus; assembly: GCA_030819835.1. Taxonomy (NCBI): domain Eukaryota; kingdom Viridiplantae; phylum Streptophyta; class Magnoliopsida; order Fabales; family Fabaceae; genus Acmispon; species Acmispon strigosus. The sequence goes on along the minus strand of JAUAMA010000001.1, from coordinate 44,806,178 downwards.
GCTTTCGAAAAAAAATATACATATTAATTTAAATTATTTATTCTAACTAATTTAATAATGTTGTAATAATGTTGTGGACTAAATTATTTATTCATCATTAAATTTAAATATGTAATATTTAAATTTATTAATATTAAATTTATTTGAATACTGTGAAATAGATAAATTTAAAACATTCATCTTTGTATATGAATGTGCGTGTCTGTAATAATGTTGTTCATAATAGTGTCATGAACTAACTTTCCATCATATAATTCTGCTGGGGATATAATTACTATATAATTAATCATTTAAATTTTATTTTTATTTTTTATATATTTTTATATTCATGTTTGATTGATTTTTAAAAAATTACTATAATTAATTTATATATTTTGTAAATGATAAATATCATACCTAAAAAAATTACAATATATTTACTTTTAGGGATGCAATAAAAATTCATTAATTTATTTCTGTAAAAAATATTACCTAATACTCATTTTATTCCACTATACCAATGTCAAAAAGTCTTAAATTATTACTAATTACTACAAAAGCATTTTTTATATACCATCTATACACAATAAACATGAATTATTTTATTGATTATATAATTTTATATTGGTTTCTTAACAATTGAAAATAATCCTGATTTGTTAAGACTTTGAACTTCAATGTACCTGATTATGCCTTAAGCGTTAATTACAATGGTGCACATTTGAGTCATAGTATATATGTACTCAATAATCTCCATCCCTTTGATATCATAGCAACAATGGATCCAAAATCAGTCCCAAAGGTGGTGCTCAACTCAGGCTACAAGATGCCAATGATAGGTTTTGGCACTGGAACCACACCCCTGCCACCATCTCATGAACTCATCCCTGCATTCATCTCTGCCATCCATGCTGGTTACAGGCATTTTGACACTGCAGCTTATTATGGCTCTGAGGAACCTCTTGGCCAAGCCATAGCACTTGCCCTAGACCAAGGTCTTATTAAGGATCGAAGTGAGATTTTTGTCACTACTAAGCTATGGTGCACTGATGCTCACCCTGACCTTGTGCTCCCAGCAATCAAGGGTTCACTCAAGTAAATCTACTACTACCCTTTTATGTGATTGTAGGGTTTTAAATTGCGATCTCCAACTGTAATTGTAGCTGCAGCGTAAAGCATTTCAAAGTCGCATCACAATTGTAATTATAAATGTTGCCGCAACCGTGACTGCAATTTAAAACCTTCCTTAATTGTTACAGTTCATAGAAAATAAAATGAAATGTTATTCTTGTGTTGTTCGGTTTGATTTTGTCTATTTTGATTGATGGTTTGTTTTTGTTCATTTCATGTTAAGGCGGTTGGGCCTGGAGTATGTGGATCTTTATCTAATTCATTTTCCAGTGAGATTGAGACAAGGGGCTGCTAAAGGGACTAACTACAACAAAGAAGACATTCTTCCTTTTGACATGAAAGGGACATGGGAGGACATGGAACAGTGCTGTAAATTGGGCTTGGCCAAGTCCATTGGCCTTAGCAATTTTGGTGTCAAAAAGATTTCTCAACTTCTACAAAGTGCAATTATTCCTCCTGCTCTTGTCCAGGTACTCTTTCCACTACTAGTGCTCAATATTATAGCAAGTTTGAATTCAGGCTCAACATAATTACTTAGATATAGCTAGCTAGCTCATTTATGTACTTAAACATTTACTAATTGTTTCGGTCGGCCGACGGCTATTACTTATGTGAACATAGTGGTTAAATAATCCCAACGTGTTATATAAAGCAAATATTGTATAATTGTTCGATTTTCCGCAATTGTTTCCATTATACCGTTTAAACTTCTTATTTCTTTTATTTATACATAGTTATTTATTTACTACTTCTATATTCTTTAGCATTCTTTATTTCAATATAATCAATTTTGTAGTCCTCAAATGATAGCTCTAGTCGTAAGAGTTGCGGGCATATGGGTAGGGAAGGGTAAGGTCCAATGATCAATCCCTGGAAGGAGAATTTAAATGTTTTCTGATGTAAGAAAAATAATCAATTTTGCAATTTTGTGTTTTTTATTTGATTTAATTTGATCATCTAAAATCAACTTTGTTCTTTGTAAGTTATGAGAGTTCACCCAAGTGTGCAAGAACGCTTAGCCTTAGGTCCCAAAATCCATGGTGAGTGAAGATACTCCACTCTATTAGGTCAAGCTCCCTTATAAAGGCTCACTTACTCCTTGGGTTGCTGGGGCTTCTAATGTTTTATTGTGAACTGATGGTGCCATTCAACACACCATGATTAGCCAATTAATTAGGGGGCCGGTGAAATTTAGTTAGACTGGGGTTACAACTGCTCCCACTTTATTGGGGTGTTATGAGTTGGTGCGCGACCCTTTAGGTTGCAGATTTATCCTTGGCCCGCACGTGGGAGAAGTGCAACTCCTCTTCTAGGCCGAGTTTGAGGTTTTCAAATTCGACGGGTACACAGCCCTCCAAGCCCTAAGCGCTAAACTTAGTGGACTTGAAGTGTAACTCTTCCTTTAGGCTGAGTTTGGGGTTTTCAAACTCAGAGGGCACACATCCTTCCAAGTCCTAAGGGTTAAGTTTAATGGACCTGAAGTGTAACTCTCCCTCTAGGTCGTGTTTGGGGTTTCCAAACTCGAGGATACACAACCCTCCAAGTCCTGAGAGTTAAGCTTAATGGAATTGAAGTGTAATTCCTGCTCTAGGTCAGGTTTGGGGTTTGGATTTTCAAACTCGGGGGGTACACAACCCTTGAAGTCTAGCTTAGTGACTTGGTGTAGCTCCTCCTCGAGGTAGGGTTTGGGATTTTTTGGAGTTTCAAAACTCGGGGGTACACAACTAGCCTTCCAAGTCCTAGGTGTTAAGATTAGTGGAGTGGAAGTATAACTCCTCCTCTAGGTTTGGTTTGGGGTTTCCAAACTCGGGAGTTGCACATTTTCTCACCACAAAAGCTACTAGATTGTGGACAATCACCGTGATTATTCATTGTCTATTCGAACATACACTAAACAGTTTTTGACAAGGATGAAAAAAAAAGTTTTTGACAAAGAAAAGCAAAAAAGTTTCCTATGTATATTTGGACATATGTGTAATCTAGTAAATGTCCTTGGTTTTTATACTAGATCTGAACCCAACTATCAGCTTGAAAATTATCTTCGGATGTTTTACACCATGCAGAAAGTAAAAAAGAGAGAGTGTTACTAGGGAAATGAGAAAGATGATAAGATTTTAAGATATAATTGCGGCCCCACTTGCAATAATATTGCGATCTTCATATTATGAAAAATTGTATATAAATGCATTTGATGTGGCCATAATTACAATTGCCATATAAATTTTTTTTGTCCATGTCACCCCCAGTTCGTGAAGTTATAGGGTTTCTCCTAATAATGATTTTCCCTATGTTCTGTTTGAACTTATGTTCCCACTCTTATGAGATTTTGCTTACCTACCACTAAACCATTAATTTGTTAATACAATTGCCATATGATTGCTAAAGTGTTGAGGAATGCCTCATTGAGGAGAAAGATGAAGCAGGGTTATACAGGTGCTATCGCATATGCGGTAAATGATATGCCTACCATATATGCGGTAAATGATGAATTAATTCTGGTTGCTTTTTGCGTTACCGCATCCACCGCATATGCGGTAAATGACAGGAGGGTCATGCAATTGGTTGGTACCGCATATGCGGTGGCTTAAGTGTCGCATATGCGATACGTCGCTGCTTGTTATTTTTCTGTTTATTTGTTCTATCTTTGGAATCTAATTTGGTGGGATTGTGATAGGATTTAGTAGGATATTGTTTTCTAATATTTGGATCACTATAATTCTTATATCTTATAACACTGTAACCCTAAAGTATAATCTGAATGAAACAGAGCTATAGCTACTCTATAGCCGCAAAGGTAGGCTCAATTAACCGAATTGCGTAAACAAAGTCTTGTGTCTTACCCTAACTGTTTCTCTAAAATTACTCTATGCGATCCAAATACTTTTGCTAACATAAAGCTTCTAAAATTTGATGTTGTACCCGCAATTACAGTAATCTTCAATTAGTCTAAAGAGATGTTTTAGTTGATGAGCTAGGTACTTGTTATACACATGACATTCTTGGATTCTTCGATACTTATTTTTCTTTACATGGCTATATGCTTTCTTGATTTTCTTAAAATCACAACATTTTGTGGCTTGAGTCAATGTATTAGTTGAATAAGGAATTTTCGCAACATAATCTTTCGAAATACCTAACAATTTCTTTTAAGAACCGATTTTCACATCAAATTCAGCCATAATGTTCAGCCATTCATTTACATATTAAATGCATTGGTTTCCAGGTGGAATTGAACGCAGCATGGCAGCAAGAAAATCTGAGGAAGTTCTGCGAAGAGAAAGGAATTCACGTGAGTGCATGGTCCCCTTTGGGAGCTAATGGTGCTGTGTGGGGTTCACTTGCTGTTATGGAGAGCCCAATCCTAAAGGACATTGCACTTGCAACAAGCAAGAGTGTGCCACAGGTGAATTTCTCAGTGAATATTTCTTTGCTTTTCCTTCATACAAAATTGCGGTAATGGTTATATTTTTTTCTTGGCTATCAGGATTTTAAATTGCGGTAATGGTTATATTTGTTGGGAATCCAAGTGTGGGTAAAAGTCTGATTTGAAAGGAAAAGAAAGTTTTGAACAATTTATATGTGACAGGGTTCATACATGATACACCCAATGCCTTATCATTTTGTGAAGATGCGGTATCCAATTTACTTGTGTTATTTACTCTTAGTCTAATATGAAGATCTCCCGGAATTTTATGCATCTTGCTCCGACATTGTAAAGTCGATGGTTGCATGACCATGACAATGGTGACGGCTAGCGGGGCTTCGGAGTTTTATGCATCTCGCCGGCTAACAATGTTGTGGTTAAAAAACTATTGAAAAATAAAATGTTCATAATATAACTAGAATTGCAATTATGAACAGGTTGCAGAAGCTTCTAAAACTATGATGTCTTAGTCACCCACTGTAATTTAAAACCTTTCTCGAACTAAGTTTTTCTGGCCAAACTGGTGACTAGAAATTTTCTTCAGTCTAATTACCCTGAACTTAAGGGAAAAATGATAAAGAACCATCATTGAGTGTGAAATTTACTCTTGCAGGTTGCACTTAGATGGATAATAAAGCAAGGTATCACTCCAATTGTGAAGAGCTTCAACAAGGAAAGAATGAAACAAAATCTAGAAATATTTGATTGGGAGCTGAGTGAGGATGATTTGGAGAAGATTAAGCAAATACCACAGCACAGGGCTTTTGGAGGAGAACGCTTTGTCTCTGAAGATGGACCTTACAAAACTGTGCAAGATCTTTGGGATTGATGAGAAGCATCAAATTCAGTAATACTCCTTTTGCTTCCTAACTTTTCTGTAAGTTAAAGGGTAAAACTATGTGTGTCCGCTATTCTATAACTTACAACAAACTATTATAATAAATCCAAGAGAATAAATAGGAACAGATCTATGATTTGGCATTTATATTATGGTTCTATTTTATCAAATAATCTATAGTCTTTTCCGTATCATTTGCCAGTTATTTGCTAATTCTATAAAGTATGCCTCTGATATGAAACTGACACGAATTCAATAGTTAGGCTATAGATAATATTGAAACAAAAAAACTAGCTTTCTGGCCAATGATTCTCAATTGTGTTGCATAAAATCAATTGCCACAATTATTCTCAATTGGTTGGACTTCGCCATTTATTTTGTGCAAAGCATGTTTTAGTCCCCATAGAATGGTTTTTTTATTTTTTTATCTTAGCCTCTAACTTTTAAATTTCACCATTTTAGTTTCTTATTTTTGAAAGAATAATGATGTTTAAACATACCGTTGTCTAGTCATTTAATCGACAGTTTGTGGCGGTTACTCCAGAGTTATTTAAAAAAAAGTGATACTGACGGTTTTAAACCGCCAAAGTTGTGCATATGATTCCATATAGGCACTTCATGGTAGTTCCAAACCACATTATCATGTTTTCCTTCTTTCCAAAACTAAACAGTTTGTGCTGATTAAAAATCGTCATAAATTAAGTGTGTTGATTGTATGTCTAGAGGACTAGGGTCTATGTATGGGAACTATTTGTGAAATAGACTCATTTTAGTTTGCAACATGGCGACGACTTCAATAAGCCAATTCAAAAACTGAATCACAATGGTACATTAGAAATCAAAAGTGTAATGACTGCAATACCCCACTCGCAGTAGTGCTCCACCTCCCGATGAAGGAGAGTTTGAAGGTGATGGTATGTGGCTTCAATGGTCGCCTCGGGGTGGAGGAGTTTGGTGGGGTTGAGGGATGCATGGTGGCGGTCGCGGTGTAATATGTGTTGATGGTATGTGACTTGAATTTACCAGCCAATTGAGCAACAACTGAATTCTCGTTATGAAGTATCCAATGGTGTACGTGATGTTGGCGTAATATGTGAATAAGTGCAAAAGAAGAACATATATGGTCTAAGGCACCCGAATCAACGATCCATAAATCATATTTGCTAGATAATAAAATGTACTAAGAATTACCTTAAGTGAGAATACAAACTTGGCTAACTACATGTGACTATGAAGTAAGTATCACCCTGAACTCTGAATATTTCTATTGCATCATGGACAACATGGCCTGGTACTGCTCATGTGTAAAGCTAGGTGTAGCTTGCTCTTTGACTGAGAGAGAAACTATCATCACTCTTAGAACCAATGTGCTCTCTTATAACTTTGGCTGTTGTAGGTGCATACGTAGAAAACACCCATTGTGGACCCATTCTCCCACAAAATGTAAATATCTTCCCATTATAATTCCCTCGACTTGAGCAAAAACCTCTTATGTTGTCTGCTGCATTAATAATTACTTGTGCATCTTCTACTGATGTCGAAAAATGTTGACATTCATGCTATAAAAACACTGAAATAATCGATTCAACGATGGAAGTGGATCCATTAACAGAACCTTTGACTTCATCACAAAATATTCACATGCAATCCCATTAAAAATGAATCACATATTCTTGTTCTTGATACATCCTTGAACTTAGTGTATAGCGGCTTGCACACACTGAAACAGACAAATGCATGGATGAATGGATGGACACTTTTTTATTTAAGGGGTTTGGGGAGGAAACATGGCGGGGTACTCAAGTTGACGGTTGGGGAGCATATGTGTTAAAGGAGAAACTTAATATTACGTGTAATAATTGATCAGCTCAAAAGCTGAATTAGAAGCCAGAACTGAATTAGTTAGAGTCTGTTAGAGCTAATCCTAGTTTGTTATATTCGGTTAGATAGTTAACTGTAGTTAAGTTAAAGTAATCAGAGTTAGTGCTGGAGTTAGCTGTTAATAGTTAGTGTATAAATACAGGTAGTTATTACACGGAAGAGGTAGTGAAATCCATTTTCATTCATTCAGCTTCTTCCTTCTGTGAGCTTCTGTTCTTCTACTCTTGTTCATTTTTGAAGCTCTGTTGTGTGCTTTGATTCAACGATGTCCCCGCAAGTTCTGAAGATCCATTAGGTCCTTTCTATGTTCATTCTTCTGAGAATCCAGGGACTGCACTTGTAAATCCTCTGTTGAATGGCCAGAATTACCATTCTTGGTCGAAATCAATGAAGAGAGCTATAATTTCAAAGAACGAGCATTGTTTTATTGATCCAGCAATTGATGTTCCCAATTCTTTTCATCCGAGTTTTGAAGCTCCGCAAAGGTGTAACAATTTGGTAAATTCTTGGATTCTCAATTCAGTTTCTAGTTCAATTGCACAGAGTATTGTTTTTATATATAGAAAATGTTGTAGATGTTTGGATAGATTTATGAGAAAATTTTGTTCGAGTTGCTGAGTTACAACAAGAGTTATATGATTTTAGACTGAATTCATTGAGTGTGAATGATTAGTATACTGAATTAAAGATCATGTGGGAAGAATTAGATAACTATAGACCTCATCATACTTGTGTTTGCACAACTAAGTGTGCTTGTCCTGCAAGTTATTCTGTTAGAGATTATAAATAGCAAGATCATGTTATGGGATTTCTTATGGGATTGAATGTGTAGTTTGCAGTGGTTAAGTCACAGATTTTACTGTCCAATTATTTACCTCCTTTGTCTAAGGTGTTTTCCTTAGCAAACATGAGAGACAAATTACTATTGTAGAAGAGAGTCAAGTGAATGTTAATGCTACTGAAGGCAGGAAGAGTTATGGTTCAGGAACTGGATCTTATGGCAGAGGGAAAAGTAATAGAGTCTGCATTTTCTGTGGAAAAATAGGGCATACAGTTGCAACTTGCTATAGGAAACATGGTTTTCCTCCTAATTCTGGATATTCACCTGGTTCTAAGCCAAAGAATAATTCTTCTTATCATGCTAATATGGTTGAGTGTGACACAGAAAGTGAGCAGTAGGAAGATAAGTCACCATCTGCAAAAGTTAAAGACAAAATGTTTGAAATGTTTCTTTTAAAGATTGTTAGAAATTTAAGGCATTATTGTAATAAGGTTCTTCTAGTTCTGCAAAGAAATCATCAATTCAATCTCAGGAACATCATGTGTCAGTTTCAGCACAGGAAGTACAAGGTATTTTCTGTGTTACTCCTTCAGTTACAGTAGCACAAAGTAAAACTTGGATCATAGATTCAGGGGCTACAAATCATATTTGTAATATGTTATCTCTGTTTTCTACATATCATAGTTCATCCTATCAGTGTTAAATTACCCAATGGTAATTCAGCTATTGCATTTCCTAAAGGGACAGTACCTCTCACTGTTACTATACTCCTACGAGATGTGTTGTTTATATCAAATTTTAGTTTTAATCTGATTTCAGTCTCGAAATTGACCACTGATTTACACTGCAAGATTATACTCACTGAGACAGGTTGTGATGTTCAGGGTTTGAGCATGAAGATGACTGGTTTGGGTAGACTTCATAGAGGTCTCTACTATCTTGACATGAAGCACACAACATCACCTTCACTCAAGTTTAAAGATACATTTGTGAATACTGTTTCTATTTTACCTAAAGTAGCCTTATGGCATTTTAGGCTAGGACATGTTGCTAATAAAAGCTTAGAGATTCTAAATAAAGATTTCCCTTCTATTCATGTACACAAAGAAAGTACTTGTGACATTTGCTATTTTTCTAAACAAAGAAAGTTGCCATTTTCTGTTAGTACAAGTTGTACAAATGCAAAGTTTGAATTGTTACATATGGATATATAGGGTCCATTTAGAATTGAGACTGTTCATAAGCATAGATATTTCTTAACTGTGGTAGATGATTACAGTAGGTATACATGAGTAGTATTGCTTAAAAATGAAGGAGAAGTTCAAGGACAGGTTCAAGCTTTTATTAATCTGGTAGAGAATCAGTATGATACTAAAGTTAAGATTATAAGAACTGATAATGGACCTGAATTTATGCTACCTATCTACTATAATCAAAAAGGTATTGTGCATCAAAAAAGTTGTGTAAGCACACCGCAACAGAATGAAAATGTAGAAAGACATCAAACAATTCTAAATATTGCAAGGGTTTTACTTATGCAGTCTTCCCTTCCTCCTAAATTCTAGGGGTATGCAGTTTTGCATTCTGTTTTTGTTATGAACAGGGTTCCTACTCAAGTGCTGAATTCTAAATCACCCTATCAATTGTTTTATGGTCAATTGCCAAATTTGGATGAGCTAAAGGTTTTTGGTTGTCTTTGTTATTTTTCTACATCTGCTGAAAACATATCTAAACTGGCTCCAAGAGCAAGAAAATATGTTTTTCTTGTTATAAACCAGGAGTGAAGGGCTATCCAGGGTATGATTTAGACACTAAAGAGTTTGTGGTCTCAAGGCATGTTGAATAACAAGAATTGATCTTTCCTTATCAACAAAGCACAAATTTACAATCACAGCCTTGGACCGATATTGATCATGGAGTGGAACCTATGCAATCACAGCCTTAGAACTGTTGTTTCCTTTGCCTTTCCTTGAAACTGACTTGTTTATGAGTTATTTTTTTGTCTCTAATGTTCTGCCTTTCCAAGTTTGATATTCTATTGATGCTAATTTTCTTCATTTGCTCCAGCCGTGGTTACCTTCTTTGAATTAGTTTTAAAATTTCTTCTAGCCTTTGAATTGATTCTGGAAACATGCTGCTTGGTTTTCAGTTGTGTTGGATGTGAGAAGAACATTTGCTTGGCGGGTTGGTCAATGTGGGGTTAGACTACTAGAGTGAGTTATGCAGTTATAGCTGCCATTGTTATAACCTCTCTATTACTATATGTGTATTTGTGATACTGATCAAGTATCTATAACAGAATTCATTTTTCTCTCAAACTCTACTTCTAATTGTAGTTGACTTCTAATGCTAATTGAGGAATCAAGAGATCTCACTAACTGTTGTTATCTGGCTCTCTTAAAATTTTATTTGAACTTGGCAAACTTCTTATAGAACTTATGTAAATAACTGACTGCAAATAACTTGTCATCTTTGTCTTCCTTGTTTTCATAGTTGAGAAATCTAAAAAAGTCTAGTGCGACGTTTACCTGGAGAGCTGACACGATACAATATTGTTCCTCTGGAAGCACCCTCGTTAACCAATCCTATCAGAATTTTCCCAGAAGTAAGTTGAACCATTCATAAGATTTGAAGTATCTCTTTCTCTCCTTTTTCTTTCCGTGACTTGTATTTGATCCTTTTCCTTTTTATGATAATCCCTAAAAGGTTAAGTTACACACATTGAAACCAGTGGTCTTATGCTGTGTTCTGGAACATCGGTTGCCAAAATTCCAAGTAAGTTTCAAAGGGTCATTCTAAGTTTTGTGATTTTGCAGTTTCTAGTTTCTACATTCACAGACCTTTTCATGTTGTTGTTCTATGCGGTTTACCCTTTAATTTCTTAAATAAATATATTTAGATATGATGGATATTCGAATTTGACCATTTTTTTTAGTTTAGAAACAGTGTTGTGTGTATTGCAAATAGACTATTTTTTTAAAAGACCTATTACCACGGTTCCCGTAAGAACCTACGTCTAAAAGCCTGTGTCTACCATACACGACACAACCACACAGAGTTATGTAAAAAAGATCTCCTTCCACCCTTTTAAGCTTTCTTTTTCAATCAAATAGTACTTTATTTCACATTTTTTCTTAGTTTTTACTTAGTTCTTGTTAGTTCTTCATTTTCTTCAATCGCAACATCTTGAAGGAATTAAATTATTTACTCAACACATTGATCTTGATACATCGGAACTAAGATCTTTGAAGTTATCACCAAATAAATTTGTATTTCTTCCAAGTTTTACTATTGTACAACGTTTTTGAAATCACACTCAGGTCATTTTCTTTTGCTTGTAAAGCATCAAACTTAGGAATCCACATTGACAAAATATTATTCAAGTCTTAGATTGTTCTTTGGATACATTTGTTTGCATTTGTACAAATCACACGTAAACACTTAGTATAAGGGTCTTCTCACTCTCCTGTGATTTAAATGTGGCTTTTGTACATGTTTATTTACGGTGATGGTAGAGATGAAGGTGAAGAAAATATTATTGGAGAAAGACGAGGGAGGGAATTTTTTAAGGTTAAATATGTTTTTGGTCTTGTAAAATAAATGTGAATTGGATTTGGTCTTTCCAAAAAAATTCATAGCTTTTAATCCCCATCATTAATGAAATATTTAAAATTAGCCCTTACTGTTCATTTGTGGTGGTTTTTGTGCATTAATGGTAGTTTTTAAATGTCACAAAGTACAGTAGTGGGTTAAAACCCCACAGAGTGCATCACAAAATTAGTCCTTATTAATATTAAGAATTATAAACTATGAATTTTTTTGGAAGGACCAAATCTATACCAACCCTATTTTATGAGAATTAAAAACATATTTAACCCATTTTTCTATAATTGTCTTATTGTGGTCAAATTTTTTAGAGTGGTAAGAGGGGAGCAGAACTTGTCCAAAATAGATAAGTCACATAACTAAAATAACATATATATATATATATATATATAAAATATCATATGAGAAATGTAAGAACCTCGAGTTTTGAGTAATTATACTTTGGTCCCTGGAGATTTTATAATTAGGTTTTAGTCCTTTAAGTTTGGTTATTTACATTTTAGTCCTTGGACTAGTCAAGGCTGAATTGGAATTCCGCATTTAAGAGCTTTTAAGGAGGTTTTGGAATTCAAATTTGAAATGGGAACATGATGGTTCGAGTTAGAGTTTTAAAAGAATATTAGTGTAAGAGTTTTAACAAGAAGAGTCTTGGTTTAGTGGTTGAGTATTAGGCATTTGATGGGCATGGCTTGTGTTCAAATCCTAGTGAGGTATGTTTTAATTTTAATTAGATTTTTGGTGGATTAATGCTGAATTCGAATTTGAATGGTGGACAAGGTAGTTAATGGAGTTTAATGAGAGTAATATTTTGCTGCTGCTGTCCATTTTCTGTTGCACGCTTGGCTCCTTCTTCCTGCTGTCTTCTCCTTCTGTTTTGCTGCTGCTGTCCATTTTCTGTTGCACGCTTGGCTCCTTCTTCCTGCTGTCTTCTCCTTCTGTTTTGCTGCTGCTGTCCATTTTCTGTTGCACACTTGTCTCCTTCTTCCTGTTCTCTTCTCCTTCTGTCTTGCTGCTGCGTTTTCGTTTCGGGGAGGAGTAAGACCACGTGCAACCCTCTTAGTCCCTGAGGTTCCTTGCACTCCTAAAGGTCTGGGATTTGTACCTTGAACAATTCTCTCGATAAGGTTAGTATCCACTATCATCCTTCGGTTCGAAACCTAGTGATCCTCTTTGTGCAAATGGTTTTGTAGAAACTAGAGACCTTTGGATTTTGGTGTAGGAAATGATTCTAATCAGTCTTAAAATGAGTTTTGAGTATGGAAGAAGATGGTTTTCGAAAGATAGGATTTGGAATTGATTTTGGGGTGAAAAACACATTTTCAGGGTTTCTGGCAGGGAGCCAACGCATGAGTGCTGGACTCCTAACGCCTGGGCGTTGAGGTTCTGCCCAGTTCTTGTTGCCAGACAGGGACCCAACGCTTGAGCGTTGGAACCCAACGCTTGGGCGCTAGGCCCTGACAGCAAGTTGCTGTTTTGCTTGTTTTGGATTTAAATCTTGTGGAGTCGGTTTCTGGTCTTTTCCTTGATTGTTGATGATAGTACACACATCTTATCATGATAGGTTGGAGGACAAGACCAAGCAAAGGATTAAAAGGTAAGGGTAACTCTGGGTCTAGATAGAGTCAGTTGTGCTCTACATATGATTTTGCTGTTGGAAATTACTTTGTTTATTATGATGGAATTGTTGGTATTGTGATGCTTGGAATTGAGAATTGTTTACATGATTATGTTGAAAATGATGAAGTTGATTATGTTATATTGACAATTGTTCATTCATGATGATGTTGAACATGTTGGCATGGCATATGCATATTTTTGGGGCTGAGGCGATGAGATGGGTTTTAGTCCTATGTGATCGTGCCTGAGGGCGATGAGATGGGTTTTAGTCCCATGTGATCGTGCCTTAACTTGTAGTTGCATTTGAGGACTCATAAGCATGGGTGGTGTTTGTTGTTCATGAGGAAATGAGCATATTGTTGAAGATGTTGTTGTATTTTGGAAATATTGTTGCTGTCACTTATGTTATGTTCTCTTCAACATGTTGATAGGTATTTGTTGTTTGTTTAAGAGTTAACCCTTTCTGTTTGTGTTTGGGCGCTTAACGCCAGAAAATAGACAGGGTGTTGATCGTCGTCTCTTGAGGAGCTTTACGGAAGCAGAGTGCGCATCGGAAGCGTGGAAGATTCAGAAGAAGATGACGAACTACGTTGTTATTATATTCTGTTTTAATTTATTTTTGGGCTCGCTGTTGAGCATATTTCCTTTGTTGTAATATTTTCCTCGTTTTGCTTCCGCGTAATAAAATATTATCTATGGGGAAATATTACCTATATTATTTAAGTAATTAAGAGAGACGAAAACCTTTTAAGAAATTCAGTTTTTTTTTCTTTTTTCTGAGAGGTTATAATTTCCGCGTATTTACCATGTAACCCTCAACCCAAAATTGGAGTGTTGCAAGAAAAATGTTTTTATATAAGAAAATGAGAAAAAATCACGATCGTTAGATCTAATCATGAATGATCAAGATTAAAACAACTTAATAGTCATATGGCTACTTAAAAATGTCATGTGACTTTTTAAAAAGTCATGTTTTAATCTTGATCATTCATGATTAGATCTAACGATCGTGATTTATTCTCATTTTCTCATATAAAAATATCTTTCTCATATGATATATCTCTTATTTATATATATATATATATATATATATATATATATATATATATAGATATTGAAATAGAGAGTTGTGTTTTATACCTCAGCACATCAACTAATAAAGTGTTAGACTAGTGGTAAGTAAATTATATCCGATAAAAATAAAGATACAAGTTTTAACTATGAAAACATTACTTTTGGAAGGAACAAGCATAGATTCTTGAACGAGTGAAAGATGGAAAAAATAAAAACTTAGCACATTAAAGATGAATGAATTTCAAAAACTTTCATCCCCTCCCACCAAGCAATCTCCATATCCTCTTACCTAAATATAAAAAGAAAAAAAAAATTAAAATTTCTCACACTGTCTATGAACTCCATGCATCTTTAAAATTTAGAATCATCGGTTTATTTATTTTTTGAATCATCGGTATATGTACACAAATCGCACTCCAAGGTGCGAATAATAACCAGGCTTCGTGATTCACTTCGAAAAATCGTTTTCTCTCTCGAAATGAGGATTTCAAGGTTTTTTGCTTGCCCCTTCTTTACAGGATAACATAAAAGGAGATGACAATGAAGTGGATGGAGAAAAATGTTGATGGTGATGAGTTGAAGAGGAAGAAATTGGAGTTTTGAAAATTTTATGATTTTTTTTTTAGTTCAATTTTTTTTTTTGGTTCAGTTTTTTTTTGTTCAAAAGGATATTTTAAGGATTTTTAAAAAATAGGGGGCGTAAGGCGCCAAACGCGATTCCCAGAAATAAAAACATTGTACCTTTAAGTTTTACTAATTCACATGGTCGTGTCGTTGTATTAGAAGTCGAGTCCAAGCTCAATTATTTTGGCAGTTACCATCGTTTTCATTCCACTTTTTACGTGGCACCTTTTCTGTATTACGAAGTTCTTCATCAATTGTAAAGTTTTGGTCCCTATGAATTCTAGGCCCACCACATATTTGGCTATATGTTGCATGTGAAACGGATCTCACAATCAATAGAAATGATGATCAAATTTTAAATTTTTATGCATAAATAGCAATAAACTAAATATCAACAATTTTATTGATTCACACTTTATACAGATGTCTTAAGATTGTTGGGGAGTTATATCATTGGTTACGACGGCCACAAAAATATCTGAAAAATCTAAAATAAAACAAACTAACGGCGGTTTTAAACATCGTTGAGTGAAATATACTTTTTTAAAAAAAATATCGGGGCTACTTATTGCAACAGTTTGTACTCCACAAAAAGGAAATTCAAAAAAGTAGAGAACCTGTAGTAATGAATCCACACTAAAAATTATTGAGAGAATGAGTAACGTTGTTTTCTAATGTGAACTATTATTTAAGTAGTGCATCATGTACAGCAGTCTTCTAACTAATGAGATCGCGCCCAAGTGTGAAACTGGAATCCGATTTTACAGGTTATTTAATTTTTATAATCTATTACAATTTCAATTTATTCATTACTATAAAGCCCATTTTAATGTCTTTCTTCTATTTTCCCATACCTTCTTTTTTAGTGAAAGAATTGGTAAAAATAGTATTAACTAATTATTATTATTTTTAATTTTTTAAAAATCAAGTAAAAAAACCTATTGTAGCAAGTCATTTAGAGGTGGTGCAAGTGCACCCTAGAAGTCCCCGTACATCTTTACTAAATATTAGAATTGAGTTTGGTCTAATGGTTTTATAGCATCTCCAATGGAGTTTTAAAAGTGGGATCTTAAAATAAGATCTGGATTTTATAAAATCCCACCCATTGGAGAGGGGTAACATGGCTTGGGATCTTATTTTGGTGTCTTGGCGAGTTCCTCTTTTAAGGTGGGATCTTAAGTAAAATAATATTGTTTCTCTCTCGTACAAACAACAATCAACCAACAGAAACCAACTTCAAGCAGATTTGGGTGAGCATATTTGGGAGCGTTCTGGGAATGAGAATGATGAAAATTAATTATTATGAAATATTATGTATTTTATTTAAAATGTATTGTCATATATTTTTCAATAATATGTATTTTCTTTCATTTTCAATTAAATAATATCATGTTAAACTTTAATTATGTATTTCCTATTTAATTGATATTTAATTATATTATATTTTTTCATTATTAATTTTGTTTGTATAGAATTATTACTTTAATTTAATTTAATATTATGTCGAAATAAATAATATAAATATATTGTGTATTGTGAGTCCAACTAAAAGTAAAATAAGATCTGAATCACTGAAGCAAAATGTGTAGCAGGATTTTATGGGTGTCTTAAATCCTATGTGGCAGTATGAACTCATCAGAAGTGTTTAAGACACCAAAATAAGATCGAAATAAAACACACAAGAATCTGAAATGAGGACCAATAATTTCAAGAAAATTAATGCGTAAACATCCACGTACTGCATAATACAAATATCTAACGGACACTCTAAATAAAGAAAAAAAAGAAGTGATATGATATTTGATAAAAAAAGAGAGTTGAGAGATAAATTAGGGTCTATTATACGTCTTCACTGTTTGTATGTAATCTCAAACCAAGGATCGCAAGGAGTGGACACAACATTATATCCCCACGAGTGGCACAACAAGCAACCTCTTCACATTATCACTTTCCCTTTAATTATTTGAAATGAAAACAGCTTTAGTACAAACAGTACTCACCATAGCACTTAATCAGTGAGTGATCGCTTTAAAAAGAGATAGTGTCTCCACTCTGAGTCATATTTTGTGGCAAAGTTTCAGAAAAACAAGGAGAAATTTAGAAAACATGGCAGGAAAGGAAGTCCCAAATGTGTTGCTGAACTCAGGACACAAAATGCCAGTTATTGGCATGGGAACTTCAGTAGATGATCGTCCATCAAATGATGTCCTTGCTTCCATCTTTGTTGATGCCATTCAAGTAGGCTACCGCCATTTCGACTCTGCTTCTGTGTATGGGACTGAAGAAGCAATAGGTCTAGCTGTGGCAAAAGCTTTAGACTTGGGTCTTATCAAGAGTAGAGATGAACTTTTCATCACTTCAAAGCCATGGAACACAGATGCACACCAAGATCTTATTGTTCCAGCTCTCAAGACCACATTAAAGTAATTTCTCTCTTTGTTATGTTTGAATTAACTTCTTTTTTCTCAAATTCAATTCTGGAACACAAAAGCTACTCACCGAAGCTTTTCTCCCCAAAATTGATCTGACTTTAGAGTCAATTGTGGAAGAATTTTGTTATATGCACTTATCGTGTGTTTTCCACTTCTTTCTTCTTACATTAATGTTTCTTGAATGTTTTATGCGCTATGCACCACAATATTGTTTAGAAAGCTGGGGGTGGAGTATGTGGATCTTTATCTGATTCATTGGCCAGTGAGGCTGAGACATGATCTTGAAAACCCTGTTGTTTTTTCAAAGGAAGATTTGCTTCCCTTTGATATAGAAGGGACATGGAAAGCTATGGAAGAGTGTTACAAATTGGGTTTAGCGAAGTCAATTGGCATATGCAATTATGGTACCAAAAAACTCACCAAACTCCTGGAAATTGCTACCATCACTCCTGCAGTCAATCAGGTACAATTGACTTTGGTCTAATGTGATTAACCAAGAGGATCTAGCTATCTGTTTTTGTATATTCTTACCATCAGGGTTTTAAATTGCGGTTGCGACTGCATTACGGAATTGCAAACAACAAATGCGAGTTGAATTTACAATTGTAGTCACGATGCCATCGCAAGAACTTCAGAATCCTTTACATTGCGGCCGCAATTACGGTTGCAAACCCCAATTTAAAACATTGGTTATCATAATGCTCTTGTGCATCACGGAATTGATGATGTTATGTTATGTTTTTCTCAGGTGGAAATGAACCCATCATGGCAGCAGGGGAAACTCAGGGAATTTTGCAAGCAGAAAGGAATTCATGTTAGTGCCTGGTCAGCTCTTGGAGCCTATAAGGTAACTTGGGGTTCAGGAGCAGTCGTGGAAAATCCAATCCTCCAAGACATAGCAGCTTCAAAAGGAAAGACCACAGCTCAGGTAATTGAAAATTATGAGCAAGAGAATCAAGCAATTGTTGGCTTTCAATAATTTGCACATTTTATCAGGAAAAAAGAAGCCACTGATTATGACTTCATCAATCAAACATTTATAGTAGGAAACGAAAATTGCAATGTCAGAACCAAAATTCATATTTACTACTTAGAAACAGAATCAGTTTGGCAGAAGGTTTACTTAGAAAATTTAAGCAATTTGTTTTATTTGATAAAAAATTAAAAGAAGTTGAAGTTTCTCCAATAGTCCTGTCATGTACCTAGGATCATAAAAAACATAATCCTACCGTAAGTATCTATTTAAAATGTCATATTTGATAGAATTAATTCTCCCTTTAATAATGACCCTTTCACCGGAGCAATTTTATAAACAGAAATACTATCATGTAACTGTAGAAGTGGCCAGGTAGAATTTGTATATGGCTACTACCAGTCTCTTTCAAACTGACACACCATTTGAAGTTTCCAATACATGTTCAAATTTGTCAGTATCAAAACCACACACGTAGCAAGCAAGCGAGTAGCTCACAAAATTGTTCTGGTCATGTTCAACCCGTGTTACTACATTGATTCATGCCCTCAAGGGGCCGGCCAGTTCAAGAAAGAAACCACCTTAGCCCTTACTTTTTAAGGCTGCACTATTTATTCATATTTGAATCAGTTTATTTTTCTTCAGAATTATTCCTGACACTCAAAAGCTTCTTACAGTAGTTTTTCTCCAGAATTGATTTTGGCCGCATAATCTGAACGGAACAAGCCGTTCAATCACCTGTAGTAGGTGTTTGTTGAGGAGGGTACGATGCTTCCAGTAGCGGTAGTACGAACGATATTCGCTCTTCTCCTTGATGCTTAAGTCAGTGAATATGCGAGGCAGAGCTTATATGGGGTTAGAATGTGTGTACCTTTGTGAAGTGATGGGACTGGGCTTTTATAGGGAGGACCCTAGCGCCTGTCTCTATCAAGCCCTTTGACCTATGATGGCATCAGCATAGTAGGTATGGCAGGCAACAAGGCAAAGGAGAGTGTCAGGCGGCACGGTGGGCCTACATCAGAGTCTGCTAAGGTCTTTCGTGTGTTGACTGACCTCTGTCGCGTAGCGTGATCGAATACGCTGAGTCATGGTCGGCATGTGTAGTTCGATCGACGGAGCTAGTCACCCATGGTGGTACTTAGGAACACAATCATTTATAGAAAGATTTCCAAACATGCTAAAATAAGGCTCATTACACTACTACAGAAATGCCCTTTTACCACGGTTCCGGGCAACATATTACCAAGGTTAAACTGTGGTATTGCTCGGCGTAGTAATAGATCAATTACCACGGCTGAAGGCGAAACCGTGGTAATATGACACCTCTATTACCACGGTTCAAGGTGGAACCATGGTAATATCACACCTATGTTACCACGGTTCAAGGTGGAACCGTGGTAATACAGATGTCGTTTTACCAGGGTTCAACAAGGAACCGTGGTAATATATCTTCCTATTACCACAGTTAAACATTGAACCATGGTAACAGGTCTATATTTTTTTTCCTTCTATTCTCACCTTAATTGTGAAAAATAAAAAAACAGTCTATTGCAATACTGTTTACGCTGATTTTTGGTTACCAGGGTAACACCACAAGAAAATCCGAATGTTTATGAAGAGGTTGCATTCTCGGGTCCTGGGGAGTACGGAAATCTTCCGTGTTCACGCGCGAGGTGCTTGTGTGTGTGTGTGTGGAGTAGGTGGAGTGGAATCCACCGAAAGTGGTTCAAGCGGAGCGGGTGCGTGTTTCAGGGTAGGTTACTTGAGAGCGAAGCGCTTCCAAGCGTCGAGGAAGGGGTTATAGGCAGGGAAAGGGTTATAGGCAGATAAAAAAGAAAAGGGAAAAGAAACAAAAAGCAAATTGCATTGTAATGTAAATTATAGGGAAATGTAAAGGTTCGGCCAATCGACCACCACTCAGCCACTCACGTGTGTCTCGTTCCTGTTACTCTGCGTCACTACCAGTTGGACTTATGGCGTAGGGGTGAGGGTTAACACTATCGGGCGTGTCGTGATGAGGGCAAAAGACCTCGAACTCTGCCTTAGTTTCTTCTATTTATAGGCAAAACTCTTCAACTGCTTGCGACGGTTATTTCCTCTGGTCTCTCCACGTGTCTCTTCTTTGCTTCTTTAGTCTCCATGTGTCTTGTTAGTTTAACTGCCTTCACGCTCTGTCGGAAAACCGCTCCATGCATGTCGAGGCCTTAGTCAAGACGTAAACAAGGTCCAATACTTGCCCGCTTAAGTCTTCGTTCTTTGTTGATTTCGACTTCGACCCACCATGTCTTCGTTATTTCAGCCGAACTTCATAAACCACTTCGTTAGCCCAAGTGAAGCACTTCTTATTTTAGTCGAAACCATCCTTTGGCGTGGTCTTCGACTAATCCGAGTCTTGGGAAAATTTTCAGGCTAACAAATACATACAATAATGCCTTTTCCATCTTAGTGTGCGTACAAGGCTTAATTTTACTTCCCCATCTAGCTACTCTAGGTTGGGGGGTCGGTCCTGGGGGAGAGGTTATAGACACCTTCCCATACTTTGTTTCTGGAGTACTTCACTTAATTTCCTCTGCAGTATTAGGATTTGGCGGTATTTATCATGCACTTCCGGGACCTGATACCAAATTACCAAATAAACTATATAGCCATCAACAGAGACATATATACAAGAAAAATTCTCTTTTTTTTTCATTCAAATAAGAAGCAAACTATAAACATTCACTAATAATGTAAACATTCACTTAAAAGAGAAGGAGATTCATACATCAACTTGAAAATAAATTAGAACAAATTAAAAATACAACAATACAGCCAGCAAATTTAAAAATCACTCTAATTCGCAAGCCCATAATAAAAGATACAACATGTACTGCTAAGCTGTGCCAGAAATCAAGAAAAATGGAAGGAGCCTACTGATTCTGGAAACGATTCCCAAGAATCATCGGAGTCTTCAGAAGAGTCATTCGAGTCTTTGGAGAGATCATACAGCAGATCGTTAATGGCAAGACCCCTTGAATGGAAGAATTTTACTCCGATCACCTGACAAGCCACCTCCTCTAAAGCGTTCCAAGCCAAAAAGGGCAACCCATTTGGACCCCTGAGGAGTTTTGTTATGAGGAAACCATAGGGAATGGCTTTCTGGTTGTTAACCAGAGCAGAAGCAAGATGATTGTAGACAATGTCTACAACATTAACATACTTCATTCAGAATTGAGTACATGATAAACAGGTCTTTGTCAAGCACATCTCTTAGACGATCTTTTCTTGGACAAAAAACGGTTGTGACCAGTAGTTGTAAAACTCTGGCAGGAAAGATGAGGGATGAGTAGAGAGAGCGCTAAGAGAGAGGGATTTTCATGCAATAGATGACTGCATCAATATCTTCTTCATCGCAGTCTCTTTGCCAGAATTCAGAGTACATCACTCCTTCATCCTCACTATTGAGGAGTTCAGCAAGTTTCTCTATGGTTAGGGAAAAGTCATGATTCAGGATTGTTCCAACGAAGCCTCTGTTGCGAACAAAGGACATAGGGGACCAAAAGGCCAACATTAGTTCTGGGCACGATGGCTCATCAGAGGCATCACACAATGCAGACATACGTGTGTGACACAGAGCATTGGTACTAGGAACTTGATATCGATGTAGTTCTGGGAAATTGATGGTAAAAGGAAGACAGATAGTCACGTCGTTTGCCATTTCTGTTTTTGAGGAAGAAGGATCACAGAAGCAGAGGATATAGGGAAGATGATGGAGTGAAGGATGGAGAACAGATGAGAGATACTTCTGGAATTTATAAGCAAACGAGGGAATTTGAGGGGTAAAGAAGAGAGCGATTAAGAGGATGTCTTGAGAATTGTGAAACTTATGTGGGAAACGCGCATGCTGAAAAGTTGCAGTGTAAAGAGGGAAGCAGTTAGAAGTTTTAATTGGGAAACGGCGCATGCTGAAGCATTTAAGAAGACAAAACATAGCTGACAGGACTAGATGATGGAGGAGACGCGTCTTCTGCACCGTCCAACGGCGTGACTGTCAGGGTTGACAGGACTAGGCGATGGAGGAAACCCTAGTATTGAACAACAACAAAGCTCGTTGGCCCCCTAGATATTTTGAGAGAAACTTTTCTCATGATAGAAAAAAAAAACCTAGTACTGAACAACAACACAAATCTTCAAATCAAAACCCTAGAAGTAGAAGCAGATCAAGAGTACTCACGAGTGAGGTAGAGAAGAGCGGCTAGAGGGAGAAGACGGGAACGACGTGACTGTCACGGCTGCGAGCAAGAGTGCGATTGGCGGAAACGAACTTAGTGCCGACGAGCTTGCAAAGCAACGACAGTGCCCTTGCAGAGAGAAGGAGCGTTGGTGATGAGGTGCAGCGGCAAGGAGTGAGGAGCGGCGGTGACGAGGTTGAAGAGCGATGGAGTCGCAACAGAGAAAGGGGAAGATAAATGGGTTTTCGATCTCCAAACAAGGGTTTCCTAGCTAACAAATCACCATTTTTTTAATAATATAATTCATATTACCACGGTTCTCATACCAACCGTGGTAATAGTCAATGTTAATTAAAATATAATAATACCTATTACCACGGTTCCACTGACAACCGTGGTAATAGACAATGTTAATTAAAATAATAATAAAATCTATTACCACGGTGGTAATAGGCTGTGTTAACTAAAAAAATTATCTCAGTTTCCACAGTTACCATACAACCATGGTAATAGAGCACCTCAGTTACCACTGTTCAACACGGAACCGTGGTAACAGAGCTTGTAACCTCTTTTTACTACGGTTCGACACGGAACCGTGGTAACAGAGGCGTGGTAAGAGGGCATTTATGTAGTAGTGTTACTTTTACAATGATATTAATTATAACTTATATCAAAAATATACATAAATAATAAATAAAAATGTCTATATTTCCTTTTAATTTTCTAATTTAATATCTGATTTTTTTTTCACTACTCAAGTACTCATCTTTATAAGCACATTGTCATTTTCAGGTTGCACTTAGGTGGGTGTACCAACAAGGGTCAAGTGCCATGGCTAAAAGCTTCAACAAGGAGAGGATGAAACAGAACCTTGAAATATTTGATTTTGAGCTGAGTGATGAAGAACTAGAGAAGATTAAGCAGGTTCCACAGCGCAGGCAATACTTGGGAGAAATATGGCTATCTGAAAATGGATCTTGCAAGACCTTGGAAGAACTTTGGGATGGGGACGTCTGAAGATTTCTTCAAAGCTCGTAATATGTATTAGGAAAATAAACTTCAAGATTTGAATTCAATAATATTTGCTTCCTTATATTATCATGTATTAGCATGAGCAATCATGATTAGGAAGTGTCCTTGCTTGAATAAGAGTGTGAGTGTGACGTTTGTGTTAGAGGATTGAGGATGTGTGGGGTTACCATTATCATTCAAATGTAACCTTGGTAAAAGATGTCAAAGCTCCATGGCTCTTCATACTTTCCAAAAGAATTTATGATGAGAGAACTCGTTAATAGCAACCACTGTGTGTTTGACCGTATAATGTAAACAGATTTTTATCTTAATTTATAAGAAAAATTTCATTTACATTTTATCTCAAATAACGTCTTTAACGTCTGACGTGTATCAAAATGCATAAACTAGATGATGTCGCATAACTTCTAAAATGTTCAACTTCTATTTTTAATAAAAAGTAAAAATATATCAATGCATACCTCATTTCATATGCCCTTCCATCTTCAATTCTTCCCACCAAAGGCAGCAACCATTGTTGCTGTTACCACAATTGCACCATGATCACCACCACACTGCAATAACATTCTATGGTAAGTATTTTATGAATTTTGCTTTGTTACCAGGGTTTTCTTTGAAACAAAAAAAAAAAAAAGAATGGCACAACAAGGCAAAATTATTGTTTAAATATTAGGATTAGATTGCAAATTATAAAAGTTTTTAACAGTTAACACATCAAGGCAAAAAGATATAGAAGTTAGAACCCCTCCATTTCAATTGGGTACTGGATAAATTATCCTACTTGTTACTCTTAATAATCCTCCTAATTACTAAATTGAAAAATTATAAGATATTCAATCCATTTACTTTTTAATTTAATGTTATCTTCAGAAACTAACAGAATGATTTAGATAAGAATATTTGCCATCTTTCCACTACCTTGTGTTAGTCATTTAGCGGCAATAGTAGGTTGCGTGGGTCTTGAACCTTCACTAATGCAACCAAAGGCGTGGAAAAATCGTAGCCACAACTCAAAGTCTAATAAAGATTAACATATGAGACACTGAATTGTGGGAACCTTGAGCATTCAACCAATACAACAGAACATGGAAGAAAAGAAAGTCCCAGAGTTTGTACTTACTTCAGGGAAAAAAGTTCCCATGATAGGCCTGGGAACTGCAACAAGTCCTCTTCCACCACATGAAGAACTCACATCAATTTTGGTTGATGCCATAGGCATTGGCTACAGACATTTTGACACTGCTGCAATTTATGGCACTGAAGAGCCTCTAGGCCAAGCTGTGTCAAAGGCTTTAGAGCTAGGCCTTATAAAGAATCGTGATGAAGTGTTCATCACTTCAAAATTATGGAACACTGATGCCCATCATGACCTTGTTCTCCCTGCTCTCAAGACCACACTCCAGTGAGCATAATTATCTCCCTTTTTACCTTCTTAGTGCTCACTTTTGTAGATTCAATTCTATTTAGTTAAAATCAATTCTAACCGGTTGAAATGATGTTTGGCTGCACCAGTAAAGTAGAATCAAATTCTATAGAATCAATTTTACTTGCCCCATCTTGTGGCCCACAACAAATAGTCTCTTATGTGTTAAACATTCTTGAATTTCATAATATTACCATACAAAATCTAGTTTTTTTTTCCATAAAAGTATTCAAACATAAATCACATCATTTTACTCATGTTTATCATGCGCAATTTTAGTAGGATCAATTTTATCCAGAACCAATTTTACTAACATTGATTCAAACACACACTAAGTGCATACTTGCAAACTCTTCTATAATTGATTATGAAGTTAGAATCAATTTAGGGAAAAAGCTTCTGTGGGTAGCTTCTGGATGCCAAAATTGATTATGATGAAGACAAGTTGATCCTAGCATGCTATAAGTTTGTGCCTCTTCTCTATTATTTTATTTGATTTTTTGGGTTGGAATTGTTTAGAAAGCTGGGGTTGGAGTATGTGGATCTCTATTTGATTCATTGGCCAGTGAGGTTGAAACAAGGTGTCGAAGGCTTCAACTTTACAGGGGAGGATGTGGTTCCCTTTGACATAAAAGGAACATGGGAAGCAATGGAAGATTGTTATAGATTGGGCTTAGCCAAGTCTATTGGTGTTAGCAACTTTGGCATAAAAAAACTCACACTGCTCTTAGAAAATGCCACTATCTCTCCTGCAGTTAATCAGGTAGAAAAATTTAGCAATAGTTTATTGATTCATTCTGTCATAATGATGATGAAATACACTCATAGGTTATGTGTATTTGGCTTTAGGTGGAAATGAACCCATCATGGCAACAGTGGAAACTCAGAGAATTTTGCAAGCAGAAAGGAATTCATGTGAGTGCATGGTCACCACTAGGAGCATACAAAGTGTTTTGGGGTTCACCTGCAGTGATGGAGAATCCAATTCTTCAGGAAATTGCTGAGGCTAGAAAGAAGAGTGTAGCCCAGGTGCTGTTTATCATTACATCTGAAACTAGTTTCAGTGACAACTATCAACTTTCAGCAAATTAGATTTTATAAGCTCAATTATACTTGAGTTCTTTGCAATCACCAACAGTATTTATTTTTCCATTGGTCTAGATAGAATGAGGGTAAAGCTGTCATGAACCAACTTCCCAAAAACTTACATTATTGAGTGGAGATATATGAATGGTTTATATTATAACTTTAACACGCACCTTAATGCAAGAGTTAATTGGCCTTGAAGTATGGACAGTGTAAAATTCTACATACCTAACGCTGAAATTTAACTTTTTGTTAGAATTATGAAGAGCAACAAGAATCAAACTTTACATTTCTTGGTCATAGAGACACAGATATCACGCTATAAACCAGCTATTCCAAAAGTTTAGTTGGGTGAAAATACATGCATGATTTATATTACTGCTATATTTTTAACAGTAACTGCTTTAGACTATAGTCACTTGGTTCTCTGGTATAAAAGAAAAAAGAGACTATTGAAAATCAAGTTTGGATCCTCTCATGTAACATGATTATTGTCGAGAATTCTCTATTCTCAGCTATCCAATTTATTTCCCTTACATGTTTTGGACAGCTGAGATTCAAGTCACTGGTCTGCAGATGAGATAATCCCATTGGAACTCACAATTCCAAGGAAAAAAGTAGACCGTTTTCTAAAGAATCTTAATACATGAAATTATTTCTACTATGCTCATCGAGACAAATTTAGCCAGAAATTGATGCATTAGAGATTGAAACTGAATACTAGTTGTTCTAACGTGGAGATTATGCAGATAGCACTAAGATGGATATACGAGCAAGGTGCAAGTGCCATTGTGAAAAGCTTCAACAAGGAGAGGATGAAACAAAACATTGAAATATTTGATTGGGAACTGAGCCAGGAGGAATCAGATAAAATCAGCCAGATTCCACAACGCAGGATGTACAGAGCTGAAATGTATATATCTCAAAATGGACCTTACAAGTCCTTGGAACAGCTGTGGGATGGTGACCCCTGACCAAACATCTTGTTTAAATGATCAAATGCACCACAAAGCTGAATCTTTTTCATTTTTTACACTACACAAAAACATTGTCAACATCCTTTGTAACAATTAAATGTGTGAAGTATTCAATTCCCCCCTGTAACCCTGAGCTATCATGCAGATGATAAAGAATAGTAAACTAGCAACTAAGTTGCTGAAATTATTATTTTGAATTTAAATCTTGTATTTTTTTGTTACAGAATTTAAATCTTGTATTTAACAATGTATACAGGTTGATTCTTGAATTAATAGAACTTTTATGTACTTTTTTTTTATCTCATACTAGTTTTTAAGAAGTAATTAGCAAGGTTGTCAGACTCGTGAGTCTACCCAGACTCGTTTTGGGTAGGTAGACTCGACTCGTCGAGTTGACTCGTAGACTCGTAAGAGTCAGTCAAAAATGAAAAAATACTATATAAAACCTGTCATAAGGAACTACTATAACATATATGACCATCAAAGAGACATTTAATCAAATATACCACACCATAAGTGCCAAAACAAAGTACCACAACATTAAGTACATAGCCAAAGTACCACAACAACAAACCAAAGTACATAGAAGAGTCAGGCATTTGAATTTGATGCAGCAGAAGCAGAGTCAGGCTCTACCCCAGACATTTCAAATCTGCCCACACATTATCCAAAACCAAAATTCAGAAGCAAATAAGAAGCAGAAGAAACACAGAAGAAATAAGAAGCAGTGAACTGAAGAGTGAAATCTTCATCATGAAATTCGGGAAATAAGAAGCAAGGCAAGAGAAGAAACAAAGTGAAGAAGGAGAAGAGGAAGAAACGCAGCAAGAAGGAGAAGAGGAAGAAACGATGGAGGTAAGGTGTTTCAAATTAGGGTCTGAGTTTTGTGAGGTAAGGTGTTTCAAATTAGGGTAAAATTGGGGGAAAATTAGGGGAAAATTGAAAAAAAAAAAAAGAAAAAAAAAACCTGACTCGGTGACTCGCCTTCAAACCCGCGAGTCACCCGAGTCTGACCGAGTCAGACCGAGTCTGACCGAGTCAAAGCAAAAAACGAGTCAACAACCGAGTTGACCCTTTTTTCACAGGTAGACTCGTACGAGTCTGCGAGTCGACCCGCGAGTTTGACAACTTTGGTAATTAGTGCATGTTTAGAAACTCTTCTACAATTAATTCTAAAGTCATAATCAATTCTAGATCAACTGCTGGGAAAAAAAATTGTGAGTAACTTGTTTCCGAGTGTCGGAACTCCGAAAAAGTAAGTTGATCTAGAGATGCTATTATTTGATAATAAATTTTGTAAATTGAATAATACCCTGATACACATAATGAAACTTAAAACTAAACTACAATTGAAGAACAACTGTAACGGCTAAATTGGTAATTAATTGTATCTCTTGCACACTTTGCATATCTCATTATCATTCATCAATTCCTTCATGCTTGACGACCGTTAGAAATTTAATAGCAGAAGAAGCCACAGAACATAAATACGCCCAGCAGCTAGTAATTGCTATACTTACCTACTACTCCCTCCCTCGGTAGCTGTCACCTGTTTTGCACATATATTAAGAAATTGTATTAAAATTCATGTTTCTGATAAATCTTTAATTTCCTATCAATATTTATTTAAAAGTAGAATTGATAAAATATAATTAATATTTTGTTAAACTTTATAAAGTAACAGATAATTATGAATTAAAAAGGATAAAAATAGTGACGGAACGAGGGTTATATAAGAAGTAACTAAGTATTTGGATTCAAGTCACTTGACCACAAATATATCAGTGTATCAGTTATCTCGAAATTAGAAAACATAAAGAGTTTGAAGTACCAAGTATTGACCAAAAAAAAGAAAAGGGGCGAAATCCCCATCAAGTACATTGGAAAGTGACAAATAAACCTTGTAGAACGGTCTATTCATTCAAACGTTGTTTCTCAACTTCTTTCAGAGCCGCCGGGGGAGATAGATATCATCCCACTTATTCAATTTGGGACCCTAGGTAATTATAATAAATATCTTTATTACTCCTGACATGTTTTACGTTCCGGCGGAACAACTTTTTATGCAAGTTTTGGGTTTTGTAATCTCCTATTCTTAATGTTGTGTTCCGGTTTATAAATTCTGGTATCGATGTAATTATTTTTTCCAGGAATATAAATCCCGGAATGATATTTATTCACCATAACCACATTCTGGGAATTTTAATCCCGGTGTGTATTTACATACATACAGATTTTATAGATTCCGGAGTACACACTAAAATATCTTCCGAGAATTATATTTAGCTTTTGGGTTCTATATCTTGGAGTGTAACACGAAAAATTAAAAAAAACATTAAAAGGTTCCCCACAGTATAGCTTCGGGGTTTATAATTCCCAACAGTCATATTGAAATAGATTCCGGGTTTATAATTCTCGGAATTCAACTTCCTAGTTCTCTGAGAACAATATCCGGGAAATGAACTCAAATGGAAATTTATATTCCGGATTCTAAATCTCAGAAGGAAAAACCTACGAAGTATACTACCAGGTTTTATATCCGGGTAGTACACGGCCAACTTCTACATACCGAGTTTTAAAAACCGGACAGGGAGAGATAACGGGTGAGGTGTTGGGTTATTTACAAACAAGGGTATTTTTGATATTTTGAAAAATACATTTTGGGTAG
Organism: Acmispon strigosus; assembly: GCA_030819835.1. Lineage (NCBI taxonomy): Eukaryota > Viridiplantae > Streptophyta > Magnoliopsida > Fabales > Fabaceae > Acmispon > Acmispon strigosus. The sequence goes on along the minus strand of JAUAMA010000001.1, from coordinate 44,776,421 downwards.
TTGGGTTTCCAATTCAGGTCCGCACCTAATATCTCTTGTCTTGGTAACCACGCATCAGAAACTCAACTCTTCTATATATTCTAATTCTTATCACAACACATTTAACACAAACCAAACCCAAACAAGAGAAGAGAATATGGAGGAAGCAAAGAAAATCCCAGAAGTGACACTAAACTCAGGGCAAAAGATGCCACTCATAGGCCTGGGAACTGCAGCAATGCCTCTCCCACCACATGAGGCTCTCACCCCCATCTTCATTGATGCCTTTGAGGTTGGCTACAGACACTTTGACACTGCTGCTTTGTATGGAAGTGAGGAGCCTCTCGGCAAAGCCGTCGCAAAGGCTTTAGAGCTCGGCCTCATCAAGAGCCGCGATGAAGTATTCATCACTTCCAAACTATGGGGCACAGATGCTCACCATGATCTTGTTCTTCCAGCTCTCAAGACCACACTGAAGTAAGTACAATCCTCTTCCCCACTTTGTTTCGGATTCAGGTTCCCTACAGTTAAAGATACCCTGTATTTATGCATTCAAGGGATCTGAACCGGTGGGTGCGTTCGTATGTTTCATCGAGATTGGATGATTGATATAAAATTAAAATATGGGCTGATTGATCATTATTCGAACGGCTTGGATTGCATGACGGCGTGAATTTAGGAAATCTCCAACGGCAGAGAATCCAAATTCATTTATTTCTCATTTTCTAGTCTCCCTCTGATTGGCTATATTCTAATAGCATGTTGGGATTAGCTTCTAGTTCCACCTAATCAATTTTTAAACTTAGAAATTAGTGAAAGAAGTTTCTCCCCATAATTGATTATGACATGCACTAAGTATCCTTGAAATTGTTTAGGAAGCTGGGGCTGGAGTATGTCGATCTCTATTTGATTCATTGGCCAGTGAGGTTGAGGCCCGAAACTGAAGGGCTTAATGTAACAAAGAAAGATTTGATGCCCTTTGACATGAGAGGAACATGGGAAGCTATGGAAGAGTGTTGCAGATTGGGGTTAGCCAAATCCATTGGTGTCAGCAACTTTGGCATCAAAAAGCTAACTCAGCTCTTAGAAAATGCTACCATCCCTCCTGCTGTCAATCAGGTATGAAAATTTTGCAATGCCAGATTGAATTTGACACAGGTTATGACCAATTTTTTTTTTGTGATTCCTTTGGTATTAGGTGGAAATGAGCCCAACATGGCAGCAGGGGAAACTAAGAGAGTTCTGCAAACAGAAAGGAATACATGTAAGTGCATGGTCACCCCTAGGAGCCTACAATTCTGTGTACGGTTCAAATGCAGTGATGGACAACCCAATCCTTAAGGAAATTGCATGTGCAAGACACAAGAGTGTGGCTCAGGTGCTCTAACTTTTCTAGATATGAAAAGTTCCTTTTAGAAAATAGTAAGGAGATTATGTCCATATTAAGGAGTATCCATTTCTTATATGAACATAATCTCCTTATTATTTTGAAAACAAAGAGGTTAATAAATAAACAATATGTACATTCATCTTGAGCAGTTTCCTTGTCATGCAGATAGCACTAAGATGGATATGCGAGCAAGGGGCAACAGCTATCGTAAAAAGCTTCAACAAGGAGAGGATGAAACAAAACATTGAAATATTTGACTGGGAGCTGAGCCCAAAGGACGATTCACAGAAATTTAGCCAGATTCCACAGGGGAGGATGTATTCTGGAGATATGTTTATATCAGAAAATGGGCCTTACAAGTCCTACGAAGAGCTATGGGATGGCGACCCCTGAAATCATTCCTAGTAGCAGCGAAGTGTCATTAAAATATAAGTATCTTTGCAACTCCAGAAAGCTGCAGATGAGTTCAATGGGACTTATGACTAGGTTTTATCCAAATATATGTATCTTTGCAACCCCTGAAATCATGCCTATGTTCTTCAATAATAAGCAACTTTTCCTACGCATAACTAGGTTTTATCTATCATAATAATTAGAGTACATGAGATAGTAAAGAAGGGATACCTTTTTTTCTCGGTCTCACATGACAAGCACAAATACAAGACTATATATATATATATATACAAGATACTCCTTGACAACCCAATAGTAAATGCAGCCATTAACTAAGAAATTAGAATGTCAACACATGCAACCCAACTTAGAACCTGCCATAGATCCATACCATGTCAACACATGCTTTGTTTCCTTTGTTGATGAGTACAGCAGAAAGTTGTGGATCTATTTGCTTAAAGTCAAGAGTGAAGCTTGTTCAGTCTTCAAAACATTCAAAGTAATGGTTGAAAAGCACTGTGGACAATACATCAAGGTGCTACAAACTGATGAGGGAGGTGAGTTTTGTTCAAATGAGATAGAAACTTTCTGCAAGGAGAATGGAATTTTGCATGAAATTTCAGCTCCCTATACACCACAGCACAACGGTGTTGCAGAAAGGAGAAACAGAACAATTCTCGCCATGGTAAGGGGCATGTTGAAAGGGAAGATGTCCATAGCTTTTAGGGTGAAGCTGCAATGTCTGTCGTTTATATTCTGAACAGATGTCCAACAAAGAGTCTCAATTCACAAGTACCTGAAGAAGTTTGGACAGGGAGGAAGCCTTCAGTTAAACATCTCAAAGTTGTTGGCTGTTTATGCCATAAACACATTCCTAAACAGAAAAGAAAGAAGTTGGACGATAGGAGTGAATCCATGACCATTGTGGGATATACTCCTGCAGGTGCTCATAGGCTCTACAATCCCACAACCAAGCAAATTGAGTTTAGTAGGAATGTGATTTTTGAAGAGCATAGAACCTAAACAGTCAATGGAGTTTCGTCTGCTGGACGTGAAGGTGCATCGTCTGATGTACAAGGTGTATCGCCTAATGTACAACACGGTGCATCATCTAATGCACAACGCGCTACATCGTCCAATGTACAACGTGTTGCATCGTCCAATGAACAACGCGGTGCATCATCTGATGAACAACGTGGTGAATCGTCCAACGTACAACGTATAGCATCGTCCAGTGAACAACACGGTGTATCGTCCAATGTACCACGCAGAGTATCCTCCAATGACCAAGAAGAAGCATCGTCTATTGTAAGAGTTGATTTTAATTTGGAGCCAGCATTTTTAACAATGATGTTAACATTGAACTTGCAAATGAGGTTCGAGTTTCACCACAAGTTTCAAGGCCAAGAAGAACAAGGAACATGCCAAGCAGATTCAATGATTTTGAGGTATTTCCCGATTCTGAAATTGGTACCAATGGTAAACTAGTACATATGGCTCTGCTAGCAGATGCAGAACCGATCATCTTTGAAGAAGCTATCTCAAACAGGGTTTGGGAGGATGCAGTACAAGAAGAGCTGAAATTAATCTATAGAAACATTGCTTGGGAACTTGTAAAACTTCCTGTCAATAAAATGCCTATTGCAGTGAAGTGAGTTTTCAAGGCTAAATGACAGCCTGATGGAACCATTGCCAAGCATAAAGCAAGTTGGTAGCAAAGGGGTTCATGCAAAGAGAGGGAATTGCTACTCTGAAGTTTTTGCCCCTATTGCTAGACTGGAGACCGTAAGGTTGACTGTGGCTTTTGCTAGTTTGAAAAAGTGGAGTTTGTGGCAGCTTGATGTGAAGAGCACATTTCTTAATGGACCACTTGAAGAAGGAGTGTATGTCACTTAACCACCAGGTTTTGTTAAAAAGTGAAGACAGTGGGTAATGCTGATATTCTTATTATTTACCTCTATGTTCATGATCTATTGATCACTGGCAGTAGCTTGGAGAAAATTGAGTCGTTGAAGAAAGATTTAAAGACTGAGTTTGGAATGACTAATTTGGGCAGACTGTCGTATTTTCTTGGAATAGAATTTACACAAACTGACAGTGGAATCTTTATGCATCAAAGGAAGTACATTCTTGATGTCCTGGAAAGATTCAACATGATGAATTGCAACACGGCAGAGACTCCAACTGAGGTAAATCTTAAACTTGAGAGGTGAAAATGAATCTTCTGTGGGCAGTACCCTGTACAGGAAAATTGTGGGTTGTATAAGGTTCATTTGTCATAGTAGACCAGAGATCACCTACAGCGTTGGTTTGGTTAGTAGGTTCATGAGTGAGTCTAAAAAATCACACTTGGTGGCAGCAAAAAGAATTCAGAGGTCTCTTAGAGGCACTCTGGATTTGGTAGTCTACGTCTTGTAGCCTATTCCGACTCTGATTGGTGTGGGGACTTACTAGAAAGGAGAAGCACGATGGGTTGTCTTTCTACTTTCTTGAGCTCCGATTTCTTGGTGTTCTAAGAAACAGTCAGTGATAGCACTTTCAACTTGTGAGGCTGAATACATTTCAGCTTGTCATGCTGCTTGTCAAGCTTTGTGGTTGAGCTCTCTGCTTGAGGAATTGAAGATTTGTGTTGGCAAGATGGAATTGTTAGTAGATAACAAGTCAGCTATCGATCTAGCCAAGAATCCGGTGGCACACGGAAGAAGCATGCACATTGAGACGAAATATCATTTTCTACGAGAGCAAGTTGGGAAAGGAAAGATTAGTCTCAAACATTGCAGAACCGAAATACAGAGCTTGTAACCGAGAATTATTAAGTTAAGAAACTGAAGTGCAGTACATTACAAATAACGTATCTTCATTCTTTTCTTCAAATCTCTTTCATCCCTTCCACCTTCAATAACCTACTCTAGTTCTTAACATCCTTACATACAATACCATTGGTATTAGACCGCGCAACCACAACATAGCCCACAGCCGCAAATGCAGGTGCTTGAGTCACAACCTGCATATTGTGGATCGGGTCCTTATGCGGCGTCGGGGTCACGTCTTTATGGATCGGATCCTTATGGATCACAGTCATATGCCGGAGACAACCAGGATGATGAGGACTTTCACACAATGGCATAGCTGCATGGTCAAACTGGCCAATGGGGAATCTTTTCTAAGATGATTCAGGATATCCCAATGCCGTCAAGAGACCCGCATAATTACGATGTTGATCCCACCCAAGCCCATAATAATTAGGTTAATTTCCAAATCGACTTGAACTAGGCAGTTGACCCTGGAAGGAGGAGGCAAAATCAAGATCGGCAAGCAAGACCAGTGTTGGCCGCGGTGTGGCGCTACCTGATTGTATTGTTGGCCCCAATGTGGCACTGACTGATTGTATTGTTATAATTAATCAATGAATGTATTATTCTTTTTCAAGTGTTCTTAATGAATGAGAAGTTTGCAATTCACCAAACGAATGATTAAAATTAAAATTCATGAAGATATAAATTGTATCTAGATAAATAGTATCTGGATAAAACTTATTTATTAATTCATGGTTCATGGTTCTTACAACATCAACATTACCCATAACACATTTATCTCTAAAGCGAACTTGATCTTCGACTTGGTTGAGACTCCCTCAATTCCATCTCGTTCCGGATACGAGTTGACTTCGAACAACCCTTACCATGCACTGTCCTTGAATCCGGTACAATTCGAGGCCCATTGTTCGGCTCCATGTTCATGTCATTACCAATAGGATACCACTCAAATTGATACGCATCTACAATACTCTGGATCTTATAAGCTGGGTCCACATATTGATAATAGTCCATAGACCATTTGGCGCACACCACTATGACATGATCGCACGGGAACCTGTATGTTTGGAAACGGCCACAATCGCATGTTCTGTTATTCAAATTGACTTATCATTTCATACCCTGACGATATGGGCGCGTGGGTTGAATCCTTCCTCCACTTCGAACCTTGTCCTCTCCATGTTGTACGTTTGCACGATATGATTAATTGCATCACTTGCATATTCTTCCATTTTTCCATGAACTTCATGAAGTACACAAGTCGCAGGAAAGTGCGACTCCCAATCAGCACACAAGTCGTAGGAAAGTGTGCGACTCCCAGTCAGCACACAAATCCCAACCTGCCTTATAATTCCTACCATGTGTCACCACTTGGAGTCGTATAAAGGGATGCGACTCTCTTTCCCCCAACCACATCACTGCCCACTCGGCCAAAACAACCTTATTCCTCTAAATTTTTTTTTTACATTGTTTGTCTAATTTTTTTTGGGCATTATTAAAAAAAACCATTTTATTGATAAGCACCCACCAATAAAAAATGTTACATTAAAAACAATAAAAATAATGTAACATGGTTTACGCTTAAACTTTAAAAGACTTGACTTGTTTTTTCCACGTGTAAAAAAAAGACTTGGGGCAGTTTTTGAAAACTGTTTTAAAAACAGTTTTTAGAAACTATTTTTTAAAATTATTTTCTAAAAGAAAAGCAAAAAAAAAAAAACTGTTAAATGAGATATTTTCCAGCATTTAAAAAATTAAAATTTGAAAACTAAAAAATCTTTTAGCTGCTCTGGTATTTTAATTTTTAAAACTGAAAATAAGAATTGTGTTAAAAAACAAGTCGTGTCAAACAAGTTTTAAATTTTTCAATTTTAAAACAGAAAATAGTTTTTAAAAAATTAGTCAAATCTGTTTTTCTTCTGACAAAAGTAAATAATCCATGGCTGTGGTTATTTCACAGTCATGAGGACGTACGATTGCAATAACAAAATATATTTGTCAAATTGTCGCCCATACGAAAGTCATCTATTAATATTCGCGTCAATTACATATTTACATCTCATCACGTTACAAGTACTTAATTTTGCTCAGTATAATAAATGTCAACAAACGACCAATATATATATGGGGTGTACTTATTACACCTAAGGTCCCGTTTGGGAAAACAGCTTAATTAAGCGTTTATGGTCATAAGCGCTTATTAATAAGCGCTTTTAAGATATTTATTATAATGAATTGAAAATAACCTATATATAAGCATAAGCTCTTTTTCATAAGCTACTCTGAATAGCTTATGAAAATAAGCTCAAAATAGCTTATAGGTAGGTCATAAGCTATTTACATAGCTCTCCTAAACGCTTGCATAAGCACTTATACTATAAGTTAAGCTCATATAAGTTCTTCCAAACGGGGCCTAAGTGGTGTACCGTACACTCCTTTAAAAGACCTGCTATAATAGATTTCTTTTTCTTGATTTTTAAAAAAATTGAAAATAATAATAATTAATCAATAGCATTTTTACCCCTTCTTTCACTAAAAAATAGTCTGAGAAAGGAGGAGAAAGACATTAAAAGGAGCTTTATGATAATTAATAAATTAAAATTGTAATAAATTATAAAAATTAAATAACCAGTAGAACCGGTTTTCAGTTTCTCACATGCACACTTAGCAAGATCTCATTGACCAAAAGATAACAATGCATGGTGCACTACATAAATGATAAATGATAGTTCACCCTACACAACATCATATGGAACCCACCAATTCATTTTTAATGAGACTGGCAAGCACCCACCAGTTCACCACCAACTTTCAATTTTGGTTTGGAATTTTACCGTTATTTATATGAAATATATAATTAAATAAAAATATTAATTTTTTGAAACATAATTTCAAAAAACTTTAAAAAGTAATTGATTAGAAAATGATAAAAAGGAATTGTACTGATTACTGAATTTTGTGTAACGTGTTAATGCCAGCAAAGATAATAAATTCTGGGTACATCACTTGAAACACAGTTGACTTCATCACCCTCCAATTATTAATAATGCTTATCCAGTGGTGGGCTAAAATGACCGGAATCAATATAAAAGGCAAATAAAGTGGTGAGCAAATATTTTATCAATCAATATATATTTGCTACAAACAATGTTAGGAAGTAAAACTTCGTAAGAGACAATGTTATATCCTGATAAATTTGAGCATCTATTCTGATGATTTTATATAGGCAGAGAAGAGAGCATAAATAGTTTATCATCAGAGAAAATGCGTAGTTGAAAATACATGCATTTTTGTTTTTCCTTCCCTTTGCATGTTTTCATGCATTTTTCTTTTTCCTTTTACAGGTGCTTAACTACTGAGTTCAAATCCCAGTTTCTGTATTGTTAACCACACAAGGAGGAAAAAAACATCTGATAAGGTTTTAATATTTTTAAAAGTATCTTAATATTCATAAATAGCAAATTATTTTAGCATTACCATCTTATTTACATTAAAAATATAATTCATGAATTAGGTTTTATATATTAATTGTATGTTTATAGTGTTCTGCACTTTTCTAGCTGACACCTAACAGCACAATATTAGGAAATCAAATGACATCATTGAACAAACATAATTTAGCAACCTCAAGTTGATTTTTCATTTTCTTTAGCACATATACACTAACCACCTCAAGTTGATTTTTACATTCACTTTATTACGCACATTCAAATACACTACCCAAGGATGGCCCCTGAATTTACAAGTACTTCTACAATTCTATCGATTCTATAAGCTACCACCATGCGTAAACTAATGCTAATAAAAACAACAAATTTATACCAATGGTGGAGACTTGAACAAACAACATCCATAAAAATCTTACATCAGGTCTCACCAGATCAAGAAAAGAGCAGAGCATCGGATTCTGGCAGCGCAGGAGAACAATGGTCATGATTCCTGCAAAAGGATCTCATATATGTCTGTTCTCAGATTCAGTTCCTTATCCCGCATAACTTCCTGTAGATCAGATAGTTCCTTTACACTAAGGACAGAGTTTAGCTGGTGAAAGCCATCCAACCATAGCCGTTTTGACCTGATATATGCATTCACATAAATAAATTAATCATAATGGCAAATACATATACACATTTTACTTCGGAATATAGTATCAAATATGTTAGTGTTGTTCAAAATTATCATCTGTTAATGTTCCCAAATGGAATATTTCCGTTTTAATGTCGTTATGTTTATGACATTTTTGTAAATGACTACCCTATTTGAGCTGACAGATTTGACACTATTTTGTGTTGGGCAATGAGTTAACATCACTGAAGCGGAACTTAGTAGCCTGAAGACTTGGCCTCCCTCCCTCTCTCTCTCCCACCCTCCCTCCCTTATCTTACTAGGCCTTAAGCAACAGAAGTGGAATAAGAGGCTGGTTCAAATACTTCGAAAGGATGGAGTAATGTAGGGAAAACTCACTCTAAGAAGGATTCTTCATAGAATTCCTTATCTTTTCATTCCCTATATCAATTCGGTTTATAATTTTTTGTTTACCAAGCTTACGGCAGAGGGACTCTAAGACCTTTCTACTTGTACATCTATCTACTTCAGAACATCCAATAAATTACAATTGTTTTTACCACATATTTGGGGAGAGGGAACATTTTGTGAGCATTACAAGTAAGAATTAATCAGCATGAGAGATGCATGTCACTTTTCTGGGATAAATCCCAAAGTCCACCAAACTCAAACACTATAAACCCAAGTGAATATCTTTCTGTATCAACTAAGGCAAATCCAATTCACCATCAAGGAAATATAATCCACTCATCTAGAAACACAAGTTCTTACCAGGGGCAGGCATGGATAGCCCGGAAGAAAACACGTCGAGCAGCAGAAGGATCATGTGCAATGTTCAATTCATATACAAGGTAGCAACGCCACAGCACAACTGAGCTGCAAAGCCTGTCATTACCCAGTGCTCTTTCAAACAACCCACGGATTCTGTGGGGCGAGCCACCTCTAGACATCTCATATGACAATGTAAAAAGCCAGACAACTACAGATGGTTTCCTGAAAATGAACAGTCAAAGGGAAATGAAAGTTCAGTTTATACTAGAGAAAAGTTGCATAAAATGCCAACAGGAAGTTTTTCAATTATTGCACAACGTCATGCAGGAAACAGAAAACCAAACATAACAGATTTAATACGGAATCATGCAGGAAACAGAGGAGAAATAAAATCCAAGATTCATTTCATCTAAACATAAAATAAAGCAAATTACATTTCTTAGAGCCTAAATGGAAGGCAGGGAAAGGATAAGAAGAGCAGCGTATAGGAATAAAGTAATTGCAGAAACAGGACTTGTTATCTACGAAGCTATAGCATTTCATCTCACTTCTTGAGGCATAACCGGATGCTTAAGCTCCTTGCACTCATTTCAACATAAACCATTTACTTGCAGCATCAGGAGAAGTACAAAACTATAGTTTGAGTCATGAAACAAAATTGTTGATTTCATCGAATATTTTAGGTAGGAAAGAAATAGCAACCAGCCTTCAAAGGTGCTCCACTTCCTTTTTCTTGGTCAACAAAATTTGACAGGATCAAAGAAAAAGGTTTCGCTTCATATTTACCATCAAGTTTGTACATAAAATGATTTTTGGAACAGATGTCATTTTCTTGCAATTTTGAATCAGATATTACACTAGTAAATGTAATGTCACTTGTTGGAAAAAAGTTACACATTTATGTTAATGGCCTTCAGATTTCTTAGAAATGAAAGTTTATACATGTTTGGAAATAGAATATTGAGTTTTTTTTTTCAGAAGCTCTCTCAAGAAGCTTTTGATAAAAAGCTTTTTATGATGCCAAAATAAGTTAATATCACATTAAAACTGAGCCTGTTGAATCTGGTAAGAAACAAGTTCAAAACCTTTAAACTCTTCCATTATTATTGTCTTGAAAATTCAGTCCTATGAAGAAAACCGTGATATAGTTTGACAATTATGAAGCTATATGGATAAGGGTCTTACTTGTAACAACATTCATCTAGAATGCGCCGCAATCTATTAGACGTTGTGTAAAAATGGCCAACCTCCACAACACTTTTTAGAAGCTCTGGACTGAAGGGATATATCTGGAGGCCCTGAGAGATGGACTCCCAAACTTTTATCAGACTTGATTGCCTCTGATGTCTCCGAAGCATGCATATGTAGTAATTAAACAAAAATTCAAGTTGATAACTAATGCTTCTCCTTTCTGCAGGTTGCAAACATTGAAATAATCATGATAAGTAACCAAATCAACATCATTGAATCTTATGATGCAATAGAAAATATCGACCATAATCACAAGATATACTAAAACTGAGCATAAACTTATTGTGCGCTTAGTCAGTGGAATTCTTATTAATGATGTGCCATCTTTCAATCATGTTAAAGTTCATTCAACAAAGTACAAAAACAGGTATATAAATTTTTCAATATGTTTATATGTCAGACTGAAATCATATGCATTAGGAAAAATAGGCATGCGCCAGTGCATCATGATACAACTGATATGACTTCTTAGCAGCAACCGTTATGGAAGGTGAGCAAACAAAGTCCAATTAAATAAAAATTAATATCACTACAGGTTTACAAAACGTGTATTTATAATAGTGAAGGTACCAAATTTCATCAACCATAAACCATCAATATGAATACATTAAATTGAGTCTATGAATCATCAAATCAAGTAGAATACTATATGTACTTTTTCATAAATCATCAATACCCTGAATTAGCCAATTTACAATTTTACTGAAAAGTTCCGTTGAATCCCAGCCAACCAAAATAAATAAAAAAAAGAGAAGAGGCCTAAACTTTCTTAATCTTTACAAATGACATATATTCATGATGAAGACTTCACTCCTGGATGTCAACCTAATAAGATTACAGGGGCCAACTGGTGACAAACAAGAAAACTCTTTGGGGGAGAGTGAGTAAAGAAAATATTAGAAAAATCACATTCAGAATGTCTACTTGAACTTCAAAACGCAAACACATTTGTCTTATAGCTGTTACGTTTTCTTAGAAGAAGACCAAATACTGAATATACATAACCTGGAAGCACCATTGCAAAAGCTTGATCCAAAATTTCAATGCCTGCTTCCCACCCGGTAGTTAGCTCTTCAAACAATGCAGCAGAACATATAAGGGCAACAGAGTGGTCATTTATTATACCACGGACCCAAGATGATCGTACTGTTCTCAATTTTTCTTTAAACCCTTGATGTGCTCTAAGCACTTGCAAACTTGATGCTTGACTTTTAAATGGGTTGTATTTTGTGCCATTTCCCAAGCAAGATAATATATGTATTGCACGATTTGAAGATTCAAGATCACCATCAGAGCTATTTGCAAGCTCCACCTCAGCATACCAGAAATATAGAAGAGGAGCACTGGACTGCAGTTCCTACTCCATAAAGTAAATGAATACAATTATGAAAAAGAATAAAGCCTCAGGCACAATACTGATATAAACAACCTGTATTAAATTTAACAGATAAAACAATAAAACCCACGGGGAAACTCATCGATACACACACCACATAGTTATGTATATAAGGAATTACTACAAATTTTAATACACACAAATAATATGCCTATACATATATGCAGGGCATGTTATTTCCTCCCCTCAACATTATGCGGAGGTTAGCATCCTCCATTGCATATATTTCACGGGACAATATAGTCACTCTTGTTTCCTGAAAAGCAATCATAATAATCACCCATGCTTGCTGCATTTTTTGAATAAAAAATTAAATTTATTAAGGAAAGAAGAAAGTAAAAAGAGAAAGGAAGATAAGGAATCATCCTAAACAAAATAACAAAACACAAAGCAACCAAGAAAAAAATGTGATTCGATGGGACAAGGTTGCCCAATCTCTCAACAAGTTTATTAGTTCATCTTCCCTATGTATAAGGCCAGGAGCTCTAAACCAAATAGATGTAAAATGCCTAATTGTATCCCACATCAAGTTCCATACCAAATAATCCTCGTTAAAACCATAACATTTGTGACGTTTCACGCTGCCACCAAAAGAGGTAGCAAAGAAAATTTTATGAATATTAAAATTAAAAACGCCATTGCAGAAGAAAACACAGTACACACCACAGGAAGCCCTTCCACAGATAACAGTGCCATGTCAAACACTTTCCTTGCAAGATCAATGTTACCATAATTAGCCTCTCTTCGTGCATATACACCACATAGCAATACATCCTAAAATAACCAAAACAAAAACAGAAAGTCAGAATTAATCTGAGAAGCCTACAAAGTACAACAACAAAGAACTGATATGACTAATTGCATCATATGCAAAATGTTACTCCAATGAAAAATAGTCGTTCAATCATGTCCTAAGAATGAAATTCAGCAACAAGAAATCATTTAGCTCTAGATCCCTCTCGACTGTAATTTTGTGCTCACGCGTAAAAGGTGTCCTCACATTGGCACTTTTTTCCCTGCTTTTAAAACCCGTACAATTGCATTATATTTGACCTCTTCACGTACGTATTAGTGGTCTTCAGTAAGATTATAATAATCTGTTCTGTCCTCCACGATATCTACCCAACACAAAATCTAACCTCATAAAATTATGCCAACAGATCATAATTATTCGCTTTGGCCCTCTCTCATCCCTCTTTGACAACCTTCATTTCAATAGTTCAACAATTATAACAGAAATAAATATGTTGGGAAGCCTTTATGAGGAGGATTGCTTTCATTTATAATTTCATAAAGTTTCAATCAAGCACAAGTAGGAAAAAATACTTATGCTTAATGAAACATTGAAGTAAAATGTTTTTACTTCTAAATTTTATCTGCTTCCAGTTCCAATATGCTAATAAATCAAAAACCGAATATATGAAAATATCAATTTAAATGTTTACAATATATGAGAAGTGATTGTTCTAAACACAAATGTTCTTCTAATTACAAGGACATTTATTATTTGTGTTAGAGAAAGGAGTGAGAAAGAGAGAGGAGGGAAAATGAGTACCTGTCGATCACTTTTTAGGAGAGACTTTGCTAAAGCTCGACATGGTGTAGCCATAGAGTTAGAAGAATTCATTTTTGTAACATAAAGCTCTTCAGAAATAAGAACAGCTTCTTCCAAAATGTGATTACGTGGAAAAACAGTTAAACAAAGCAAGACTGCATTTCGTACAAATTTCATAATATCAGCATTCCTAGATAAACTGCCAGATGGGAATTCGAAATTGAAACCAGTAGGACCGTTTTGTGTTTTTGTCAAGACTTCATGTATGTATTTCAACTTGTCTAGCATAGAATCTGGTAGATCCTCCATGCTAAGGACATTCTCTGTCCAAGTTGGACTGTTTGAACAAAACCTACAAAAGAAAGATGAGAAAAAGAAATGGCATCAACACATTACAACAAATAAGTATAAGCCGTAAACCACCAAAAAAGGACAAACCCATTTATAATGTTTGTATCTCTAGCAATAAACATGACCTGTAACATGCATATCCATCAGATATGTAAAGTAAAGAAATCAAATATTTTGAAACATTACCATGTATCACATGGGACTCCTAACTTGGATATATTATAATAAACCTAGATTTTAAAAACTGATTCCCACTACAAGTTGTGATATCAATTGGGGTGTCGGAAAGGGTATTTGCACCAGAAAACTTACAATTGAGACATCTTCCCACCATAGAAGTCAATGAATTGGGACACTAAAGATAGCCGAGCCTCTTCAGTGCTCAAGGTGAACAGATATTCATTCACATCTTCGTACAATATGATTCTCAAAAGTTGCTCATCCTCTTCTGCTTTGTGTGCTTCACTAGTAGAAGAGGTTGTATCTGTTCATGATTAATCAACAAATATGTATTATAAGAACCATGTTTATAATGAAATTGCAAAGCACTCAGAAGCAATTAAACAAAAATTAAGCACAATTTAAGCAAAGAAAGCATATGACACCCCCCCCCGGTCCTACATGTATATACATATCTGTGTATGCAGAGAGAGAAAACTCTACCTGATTTCATACGAACAGGCATCCATTGATCACAATCTCTAGAAGACTCTTCTTCTGACCATTTGATCCAGGTTGAAGCTTCATTAACTTCACCACTATCCCCAGCACTGACATCAATTCCAAGCAGACTCAGCAAATTTTCAGTATCAACTTCCGGCTCAACATCTTTACCTTCATCTTCATCTTGATTATCCTCCATAACAAAATCCCTCTCAGATTCATTTTCAACATTGGCAATAGCCTCCTTATCTTCAGACAATGGTTCTGACCAACCAGTCCAACCACCACCTTCATTTTCAACGGAGGGCTCCTCCTTGAGAACTCTTTGCCTAGTTTCCTCCTCTTTCTCCAACCATGTGCACCAACCAAGAGCCCCTTCTTCTCCAACTCTAGGACCATCACTATTCCAAAAATGCTCAAACAGCCTTTGCTTACTCTGCTCTGTGAGATGCAAAGGTGGACAAAACAAACTAAACTCGATTTCAGCCTGAAATAAAGCGGTCGCCAATTCTCTATAACCAGCTTGCCATTCTAATTTGCAGAGATTGAGAAATATATCCACCAGACCAAGTTCTAGCTGAACAATTACAGGATCCGGTGAAGAAGGATCAGCAGCTCGGTGAACCTGCTGACAACAAATTTTTATTCCATTTCAAAACAATTTCAGGATCCTCCAAAATATTATCATGACATAAGAAATTACTACATGAAAATAGTCATGCACATTATGTGAAGTAACTTCAAGATATCCACTTCATGACTTCTGAATTCTGATATATAATGCAACTAGTTTATACTTTATAGTTTATACACCTCCAAAATGTAAGCAAAAATAGAATGATGATTCAACTTTGTTTGTTCTTTTGATTCATAGGTAAAAATGACAGTACATAAGATTTTGTGAGTTAATGCCCTTGCCTTCCAAGTTCCAACCACTTTCAGTGGGGAAAAAAAAATTAAAGACAATGGTTGCTCAGTGAACAACATTCCTCACTTTGATTTATCTTTCCATATTCTATTATCATGTATCCAAATAAGCGATCTGATCATTCATTTTGTGGAAAATACCACCACCAATGCAAACAATAATAAATTCAGAATAAATGACAATATCCACTTTTACACACAAAATTAAAAGAGGGTAAGTATAAAAATTTGAGAACCTGCCTATAGTACTTGCTGCATGAAGCTGATAGAGCTTCAATAGCATGTGCGTACATCTTCCTAACCACTGAAACCTTAAATTTTGAGAAATTTCTCTGAACAACATGCAAGAATTCTCTCCATAACTTGTAACTTCCAGAATGTTGCAGAAGTATCTTCTCCCATCTCCCAATCAGCACATCTGAGCTGTCTCTCGTTTCATAAGCTTTCAAAAGGCAAAGCAACAGATCTTCGTTCTCTGGGTTAAGCTCAACTGCCTTCTCCAGAATGCTAATTTTCTTCTCCAGAGTTTGCAAGCGAGCACCTTTCTGCCGTTGCATCCCTGCAACCTTATCTTGAAACTCAGAAAAAGCTATCCAAACTTTTTCATCATGGGGGTGCTCCCTTGTTAGTTTGTTGAACTCCCTAGTTTTGTTTAACATTTGATCCTCCCAAGATTCTTCAAGTGATGCAGAAATTTTAGAGTCAGAGTCACTATCAATGGCTCCATGAGATGTCCCAACGTCAGATAAGGGTATGAACTCATCATCACTTGTAAGAGGAGACAACTTTGGAGCAACCAGACGAATACGCTTGAAGTTTTTATGTCGTTCTAAAGCCATATACTTTCCAGACCAATATCGACCACCAGACTTCATTTCACTGTCCAGTGAATCAACGTCACTATCTCTTTCCCCGAGTGAAACACTCTGATTCCACCAATACAAACCCCGAACATGCACCCCAGATAGTTTCAAGGGGTTGTATGCTTTGTACCGGGCAACATCCATTCTGCATAGCACTTATAAAGAATTATCATATCATCCATTACCGGCAAAACAAATATAATACTCAGGAAAACAGAATCTTTTTTAGAGGGGAAGGATTTCTTAGGTATGAATAAAAAGTCAAAGGTTCAAAGCGAATTAAATTACTTTTTGCACTACATCACGTTAGGGGTTAAACTTCTGGAATCTTAAGAGAACAACAATGAAATTTAGATTACTTTCTTAATCCCTATTTCTTTCTCTACTCAAGCAATAAGTAATTTTGTTTTCATTTTTCTGGTTAAACCTCTACGGAAAATCCCGCAACATTCCCCAATCCCCACTGAGCTGCTACCTAGGTGACGAACAATAATGAGAATATCAGTTCTTCACAAATACGCATTAGTGAATTGGTGAATCTATACCAAGCAAGAACTAAAAGGTCACCAGTTTCTAACTGAAGCTGATTTGGGAGCAACATTATTAAAAACATATTATCAAAAACAAGCCTATCTCTACAGTCATAGTCAACAAAAATGGTACCCTAGCCCTGTGCATTCTGAGCACAAAATTGCATATATAGCCCTACAGAACTGAAATTTGTACCCCATAAGCTTCATCATTCAACACTCTCATCTACACAAAAATTAACAGTCCAGAATACTAACATAACCGCATGCGAATTGAAATGAAACTTCGAATTCAATTCAAACTACAATCGCTCAATCCAAAATACCTGTAGATACACCCGAACGCCAGATTATCGCGATCGCCATGGGAATCAATGTAATAATCTTTGGCGGTGTTGGCCTCCGAATCAGCCCACGCTCGAACGCGCGACTTCCTCGAACCGTAACCCTCGAACCCGCCTCTCTCCGCGGACCGGTCGCGCTTCCGCTTCTTCTTCTTCTTCTTCCTCTTCTCCTTCTTCTCTCTCTGCCTTCCGTCTCCATCGGATTCGGAAGATTCCAGAATCGCGTAGGAAGAAGAAACGGGCTTCGCCTGAGCTCGATTCTCATCGTAGTCGTCGTCATCGTCATCGTATTGTTGCGGCGACTGGACGATTTCGTGGTTGAACTGGGATGCGACGGCGTCGTTTATGACGGAGATGTCGGCGGTGAAGCTGGAGTTGCAGAGCCATTGAGAAGCCGAAGTGGAAGTAGTGGTCTGAAGCGAGGAGGAGTCTGTGGGAGGGAAGACGGGGAATAGCGAAGATTTTTCTTGGCCGGCAGACGGCGGCGCCTCCGTTTCTCCCGTCGGTGACGGCGGTTTTGCCTCCATTCTGAAAAGCTGAAAAACCCGGCTACACGGGGAGGAGCTAATGATAATTGATTAGGCTTACTCCGAAAACGGGACCCGGTGAGTATAACTGGGCCGGGTTCAGAAAGACATTTTAGCCTTCATTTTCATGTTTTTTGTTTAGGCTTGCATTTTTTGGCGTTGCTAGTGCGGCTACCATTTTTTTGAAAAATCAAAAAATACTCCCATTAAAAAAAATACTAACTCAACTTCTCACCACCTCACTCCACCACCCCACTTTCCCTCTATTTCTTCTTCACGCATTTCTCTTTTCCCCACCACTCACTCATTTCACCACCCTCTCTTCTTCCCCTTCAATTTCAAATTTCCCTCCTTACAATCAATTTTCAACTTCCCCATTTCACATTCACCTTCCCCATTTCACCTTCCCATCCTCATTTCTGTTTCGGGCTCCCCATTTCCCCCAAACAATCGATCCATTGTTTCAGTTTTCCGGTTGCTCCGTCGCTGCCTCCGTTGCTACCTGTCACTGTCGCCGTGCTCTGCCTCGGTTCCACCGCCGATCGTTCTGCGACGGTAAGTTCCCTCATTTCCGTTCTAGTTTTTCCGCAGTTTTAAAGTGCGTATCTGTTATTTTTTTTGTGGATCGTGGATTCCGACGCAGTTTAAACTACGGATGTTACGCAGTTTAAAATACGGATGTTATGCAGTTTAAACTGTACATATTCTGCATTGTTGAGTTATTAGTCCTTATTTGTTACATTCATACGTTTGCTTGACTTAGTTGTGTGATTTTTTTGTCCTGATTTGTTACATTCATGCGTCCTACATCAAGATGATGAGGAGGCGAGAAGGAGGAGAAGAAGGTAGAATGCGGGGGATGCTTGAGGAGGGTTCTGTTATTTTCAGTTGATGTTGTTTTAGGGAAAGGATTACTCTATGGACATGGTTTTTATTTTATGTTCAGTGACAATGTTAGGATTTTATGGATAACTGTAACGATAATTACTTTCTATGTTTTGAAACTTATATTTATGTTATAATTGTTGTACCTCCAACTCTTAGAATGTATGATAATTAGATAAGGAAAATTAAGGCTTCGTTTGGCCCAGCTTTTTTCTGACTTAAAAGCCACTTTTAAGTAAAAGTTAAAAATAAGAGCTTTGAAAAAGAAGAAGAAGCTGTTTGTCAGTTTTCAGTTTTTTATAACTTAAAAAGCTACTTTTAAGTTAAAAGTTGTTTGGTAAAACTGTTTTAAAAAAGTTTCATATATGCCGGCGAGGGGCGGTGGCGGCGGCGTGGTGGCGGCGGGGCGGTGGCGACGATGGCGTGGGGGGGGGGGGGGGCGGTGGCGTGAGGGGGAGGCGGCGGTGCGGTGGCGGTGGTGGTGGCGGTGCGATGGCGTGGTGGTGGTGGTGCGGTGGCGGCGGTGCGGTGGTGGTGGCGGTGGTGTGGTGGCGGCGATGCGGTGGCGGTAGTGGCGGCGGTGACGTGAGGGGGCGACGGCAGTTCGGTGGCGGCGGCGGTGGCAGCGGTGGTGGTGGTGGCGGTGGCGGCGGTGCAGTGGCGGTGGCGGCGGTGGCGTGGTGGTGCGGTGGCGTGAGGGGGCGACGGCGGCGGCGGTGGCAGTGGTGTGGTGGCGGTGGCGGCGGCGGCGGTGGCGGTGGCATGGTGGTGGTGGTGCGGTGGCGGCGGTGGCGTGAGGGGGCGACAGTGGCAGTGGTGTGGTGGCGGTGGCGGCGGTGGCGGCGGTGGCGGCGGTGGCGATGGTGGTGGCGGCGGGGGGGGCGGTGGCGGTGGATGTGGTGGCGGCAGCGGGGGCAGCGGCGGTGGGGTGGTGGTGGTGGTGGTGGTCATAATAATAATAAGTTACTTTTAAGTAAAAAGCTCCTATTTCTAGCTTTTTCTAAAAAGTTACTTATTTCTATTTTATGTTATAAAAATAAGTTACTTAAAAGCTACTGAATTTTTTCAGAAAAAGTGTTTGGCCCTGCTTCAGTTTAAAAGTAACTTAAAAGTCATAAAAAAGCCGGGTCAAACACTACCTAAGAACAATAAATGAATTATTACAAGTCTGACACGTGATCGAAATCTGTCACATATAATAGCACAAAATTTATCAAATAAACTCTCAATATGCCTTATCAGTTATGAGTTACATCGTTCAACCAAAGAAGAGGAAAATCATATTAATATAAGAAAAATTAATACATAAACTATGGAGAAAAAAAAGATAGAGACTAACCAGTGGCAGAAAGTTCCTCTATGCAACTGCAATAGAAAAAGCCGCATTTAGTCACATGAAAACTAGATCAGCAACGGTTCTATTTGTGAATAGGAAAAACGAACCAACAACAATATACAACAAGAATCTTAACAGCCATAGCCATGGAATAGGGGGAAAAGGGAATTAATTTTAACTAAGTTAGGGCCCCCAGTTATGGGAAAAATGGGTCAAGTTCAATAAAGCATTTGGTGGCTTATAAAAAAATTCAAAAGGAAAAGATGCGGATTAGGAAAAGAGGAAAAGGTTCTAGCAAGAGAGTGCAAAGCTTGATTAATATGTAAAGAGTGAAAGGCACAAAAGGATGAGAACGTAGAAAGACACAAAAGGAGTGAGGAAAGATAACACAGAAAGTGAGAAGAACGATGGAGAGTAATGAGAAAAACTCAGAAGGTGAAGCAAGGAAGAAGAACTCACCAGAGATAGATATCGACCAAGAGCTTTCCAACGATGGAAAAGAACGCAGAAAGGGTTGCAGAGAGGCCAAACGTGAATGCGTTATGCATGCATGAAACTGAAAACAATAAACGAAAACCTACTTTTGTTGTTTTTAAAATTGGGGGTAAAATGTTATGAAATGAGCTTAAAACTCCCTTCAACCCCACTCTTGTCAAATAGGTTTTGTTTCCAAATTTTCTTTTCAAAACCAAAAACAAGAAACTTCCAACCATCCCGAACGGGGCCTAAGAGTTTTACTTATGTTATCCAAAGAAGTGATGTTGCATGTGACAGGATCTTTAATTGCACAGTCACCATCCTACATGGCAGACACTTAAATATCTTTTGTACTAATTATAATAAATATTTAACCATTGGATGTAGTGGGGATTGGGGATTAAACCACTGATCCTTAGGTTGAAAAAGCAAAGCCTTACTACTAAGGCAATGGGAAACTTTAGTAATACACGCACCAAAAAACATATTACTGACCCAAAGTGATAATTCTAATATATTTATTCATGGTGGTGGTTCTATGGCTTCGTCGTCCCATGGGTGTCTTGGGAGCCACCTCCTGACAGTGGGTGGCGCTTTACACTGACGGTTCGTCGTTTGGAAATCCTGGTCGTGCGGGGTTCGGAGGGGTCGTTCATGATGCCTTGGGTTTTTGGGTTGTTGGAATTTTAGGGTTCATTAGAGAGACTGAAATTTTGCATGCATAATTGCTTGCGATCTTTCATGGTTTGAAGCTTTGCTGGGAGCGTGGGTTTAGGCGTGTGGTTGTTTATTCGGCCTCTTCTTTGGCGCTTTCTCTCCTCCGGCGTCAATCTTCCAAGCATCATCTCTATGTTGCGATCCTAATGAACATTTGTGTTCTTCTTAATCTTGAGTGGGTTGTTCAGCTGAAGCACATTCTTAGAGAGGGGAATGCGGTAGCGGATCTCTTAGTTAAGGGTGGTTCTTCCAATTCCTTGCCCTTGGTCGTGCTTGATCATCCTCCGGGTGGTGTGGTCGTCGCGTTGTCTGAAGATTATAGGAGCATGTCTTTCCTGAGACGTTAGCTTGTCTTCTTTTTTGCTTTTTTTAGTATCTTTGTACCCAAAAAAGTGAGAATCAAACCCACATCCTTGAAAATAACAGCAAAGTCTCTAATAAAATGATGTTTGATTTCTATATGCTTAGCCCTAAACGTTAGATGAGATTCATAGAGAAATTCATAGCACTTATTAACTCATAATGGGAATGCATTTCTAAAAAATATCATAATCATGTAATTGAAGCATTGCCCATAAAATAAAACTTAAAAGCAACAAATTTAGCAGCTATATACTCAGCTTCTACTGTTGAAAGTGCAATGAAGTGGCATCCTCCACTAGTGTTTTTTCTTTCAATTCTATCTACAACAAAATCAGCATCACAATAGTCTTTTCAACATATAGTATTTGTTGCTTGTATATCCTTATGAATAGTTATTGGTGCCAACAAGATATCTAAGATTGACCTAAACATCATTTAAGTGAGATTCATTAAGAATATATTGGAATTTCGCACGAAAGAAAACACAGAATATAATATCAAATGTAGTAGTATGAGAGAGATTCAATCATACCTCTAAAGAGAGTTTGGCCGACAAATCTATCATCCTCATATTTAGTTAGAATCACATTGGGATCATAAGAGTTTTCATAAACTTTGAGTTCAATGTTGAACTTCTTTAGTAGTTCATTGGTACATTTGATTTGATGTATGTAGATTTCATCATTGCATTCTTCACTTAAATTTCAAAGAAAAACTTAAGTTCACGTAGAAAACTACTCATTCTATCATATCAAGCTCTAAGGATTTTTTTAGACCATATGGTGCTTTCATAAGTTTAAAAACATGGTTAGGAAGAATAAAATATTCAAAACCAAGAGGTTGTTCCTCATAGACTTCTTCTTCTTCCGTGAATCCACTCAGAAAATCATTTTTACATCAATATGAAAAAGCTTAACTTTGAATTGTGCAACAAATGAAAGCAACATTCTAAAATCTTCTAACCTGGCTACTGGAGAAAATGCCTTAGTATAATATATATGTCTTCTTGTTAATTTAGCGTTGAGCAACAAGTTTTGCCTTGTCGCACATTTGCCATCAAGCTTGTTTCTAAAATCTCATTTTGCTCCAATGATAGATTTATCATGAGACTTGGGAACTTGTGACCAAACATCATTCCTCTCAAACAAATTGAGTTCCTCTTTCATAGTCAGAATTCAACCTTCACCTTGAAGTGTTTCTTCTGAGATGAATGCTTTCAGGGTTGATTCTCTCACCCTTGATCTTGTAGTCAAATCACTTGAAGTTTCTCCAATGATCTTATCAGAAGGACGATAACTCATGTATCTCCCATCATTTTCAAAGTAGATTCATTCACATTTTGAGTTTCATCAGAGTTCTGATTGGATTTTTCATATTCTAATCAGCAGCATCTTTTGATCATTTCTTTACTTCGTTCTAATCAGCACTCGAGGTCTTCTGATAGGTTGAGACCTGCAATCAAATCTTCAAATTCTAGAACTCTATTTCCAGATTTCATACCACCATTAAATCTCACATGAATCTATTCTTTCATAACCTGGGTTCTTGAGTTATATACTCTATAACCGATGGCATATGTACCCAAAAAATTAAATTTCAAATGGACTTATTGTCACACCATCATTCACTCCTTCATCGGCGACATATATAGCAAAAAAAATTAATTTTCAATCACCTAAATTTAACCTATAGCATGAACATATTATTTTTCCCAAAAGAAATTTTTATCAGTGCAAGAATTACATCCGCCTTTCATAAACGTGGTTGCAAATTTAAGTGATTGTTTATTTTTGTGTTGCAAACACTGTTTGATGCCTGTGAATTCTGAATTGCACATTTCAATGTGCAAAACCTGAAAGGAGCGAAGAACTTCCGGTTCAAGTGAATTGAAAAACAAATATAACCTAAATCTTTATGCTATGGCCATAATGGTTTATTATTGTTTTAATGATACTCAAGGGTGTTAAAATATGCTACAAGCCTCAAGGTTGTTAAGGATGACATTAACATTGGCATACGTTACAATTGAGAGACTACAAGAAGAATCAAACTTTTGGGACGAAAAAACCTAGGACACTAGCAATTAAGTTAGATAGGAATGCTTTAGAATTCTTCCAGTAAAATGAACATGATAATACAAGGTGTGAGGGCTCCTTTATATAGTTAGGAGCCCTTCAATGGTAATTAAAGCAGAAGACATGATTACATTTTACATTTATGTGGAGGGAGAGAATCACGTAATTCCATTTATAAGGGAAGAGATGAAGCATGGGGACCTAGCGATGAAGAGATGGAGGATACATTTGGACACCTTTCTCAACTGCCTGACTCATGCTAGTAGGTACCGGTCAGCATGTAGACCTCAACACAACTTGGTCGGCCCAATATTTTATCAGTGCACAGAACT
Source organism: Acmispon strigosus (assembly GCA_030819835.1). Taxonomy (NCBI): domain Eukaryota; kingdom Viridiplantae; phylum Streptophyta; class Magnoliopsida; order Fabales; family Fabaceae; genus Acmispon; species Acmispon strigosus. Next base: position 44,752,415 of record JAUAMA010000001.1, on the reverse strand, counting down.
CCCAGGCTAGGAGTCAAGAAGTCTTTGTAACATGGTCCATACCTAACGGTCTATTAACCATTGGTAACACTACTAATTGAATCAACTCTTATATATTGACAAATTCAAGTTATTGCCAATATCGAGTATTAAAGATAAATAATTAAATCAAGTACAATTAACTAGTTATCAAATTATTGTAATCAATTTTGTTTGTGTGCGAAGAATATTTCCTAGCAAACTGAATTGGACCATTGTCAGCTATCTGCTAACTATGTGTCTGTTGGTGCACTAATAATAAGAAACTTTGGTAGTTTGCGTGTTGTAAATGCAAATACCATAGCTATCATTGTACACCAACAAACAGTTTCTGTAAACCTGAGATTTACTTTCTAACTCTGCCTGTGTACTAACCAATTAGACATGTAATATGAAATAGTGAAGAAAATATTTACATGGAAAATAACGTTAGTCAAGAACATAAAATAAATTGATGAAAGAATCAAGAGAGAAAAAGCAAATCCGGAAATTCTTGTTGCCCAGAGGCACTTGAGTAATTTGTAACCACATGCCACCACATTTTTTTAAACCCCATTTGGCTATCATATCCAAAGTACTACAATAAACCAAGTGAAGCTCCATTACACCATCAAAGATACAATTAGGTTGCTTCAAATTTGCATCTCAAGTCCCATACGTGTTCAGCATTGTCTTGTGTTGTCACCAACTTGCTTTAACCGGTGCTTCCAACTTTAGCATGAACCCCATGCATGCATAATCTGAAAAGTAGCTGCTACAGAAAATGCTACTAAATAGACTAAAAGAATTGATCCCACATCATGTACAGCCAAGATTCTAACCAAACAAAGCAAAGAAATCAACAGCCTAACATTACATCATATGTTCTAAATTACATCATTGATCGATCATGCAGGGGAGGAAAAGACAACCATTACCCACAAAACCAAACAACTTTAATGGATTATGCAGGAATGTGAAAGGGCAGAACTCTTTCCATGCTATCCTTAAAATCGATAATGAAAAGCTACCAAGGATGCAAGGGTGACACCTTCCCTTTCAAAGATGCACCAAACCAACAAAGGGTAATATTGACATTATCACCAAGAGGAAATAAAAACCAACAACTTCAAGATGATATTGGTTCATAAGGGTATGATAACCAAGGGTGCTTCAGGGCCTCAGCCGCGGAAGGCCGCTTCTTCGGGTTAACCTCGAGCAAATGAGCAACAAAGTCAATGAAGCCTTGGTCACCCATTGGCAATCTATGCCTCAATGATGTCTTTTTTGGAATCAGGTATTCTAACCTGTTGCTTTCCTGCACATTCATAAACAGCACCATAACTGTCAATTGTTTCAAGAAAGTAACATGCAGAGGAAATGGCAACAATTTTATTTTAACAGGCAAGAATTATGATATTTTGTGGAGTGAATGCAATAAGTCAATTTTAGCAATTTTAACAGTTTTGAAGAGATGTATATGAAAAGATACATCTCACATTAAACAACAAGATTTCAGATAGCTTCATATGCTAAGAAATTTAAAAATAAAATTCTTACCTGGTTCCGTTCATAAAGCATATGATTTTTTGTGAAGTACTTATATGTATCCCGTCCTTTTGCAAGCAAACTTTGATCAATTGGACCAATGATCCCAATCACCCGAGCAAGTAATGTGGCAGGTGAATCATTTTGGAAGAGGACCTACAACATGCTTAGTTGAGCATCACTGAGGAAAGAGAACTTAAGCATTTATTTAACAAAGAAAAGAATAAAGCAGTTAAATAGAGCAGGAATTCCTTAACAGCTTAAAAGCTTTCACCTAAAATAATAATAATCGTATAACTGCAAAGAACATACAACTATAAATAAAAGCACTGTACCTATCAAATCATTTTCACATCTAAAAGATACTTCAACAAGTTTATATAAGAATGACAAAACGCAGAAAATCCAATTATCTCAGCATCAAATGTTGCCGTCATCATGGAGAAATAGTCATTGCTTAAGAGGATTAAGTGGTGAATTTCAGGTCAAATTTAACCTTGACCTTAAGTGGTAAATCTTTACATGCTAAAGTTTGGAAAACTTAATGACATTTTGAAATAAGTTGAGTCAACCATTTACTGATCTTACATTGCCAGTACAAAGTTCTGCCAAGATGCATCCAAGGGACCAGATATCAATCTTCTTGTCATATGGAAGCCCCAAAATAACCTCGGGAGCACGATATGACCTGGACTGAACATATGAGCAAAGGTGATCTGTCTCAAAACAACTACTTCCAAGATCAATGACTTTCACCTCACATCTGCTATAGCTTTTAACCAAAATATTCTCCGGCTTCAAGTCACAATGTATTAGTCCAAGGCTGTGTAAAAACTTCAGTGCTTCCAAACATTGAATGGTAATAGACTGAAAAGATAAATTGACAGAAGTTTATATTGACAGCATGGAGTAGTAGTTAAGAAGAAAAAGCAAACATCACTATGAAAACAAACACCACATACCTGCAATCTTGGCATTGTGAAGTACACTTCCCCCCCTGATTCTCTGTTAAATTTATGAAACTCATATAAGTTGGCTTTTAGTAGCTCACATACTATTAACAAATGTTCCTGCAGTGCAACAAGGGAAAGGAATGAAGATTAGTGAAGTCAGATGATTACGTTAATAAGTAATTCTCAAGATCATAGGTTAAAGTCTAGTCATATCAAAACAAATATATATTTGTTTACTCATCTATCATTTAAAGTTATGTTCTAAAAACTTTAAACAAGTAATCAAGGTAACATCAAAACTTCACAGATTGGACAATACCTAATATTGCACCACAAGCTCTGGGTTCGAGAAAAACAACAAAATCAAACTAGTTTCATAATGTATACTTGTAACGTTAGGAGCTCATGATCCAAAAAAATTGAAAAGCCAATATATAACCAGTGTGGTTAATTGCGGATGGTGCGTCATGGCGGAAAGCCAAAACCCCCACCATACATGACAAATAATGGCGGAATATGGCGGAAATGGCAGCCATATGGCGGGATATCGACCATGGAGGAAAGACAAAAAACCACCATGACAAATCGCGATGGCGGATATTTGATAACACTGTATATAATGTAAGTTAATGTGAACATGTTGGCACAGAGGAAGGCCATTGAAAATAATGGATGGTTTAGAAACTTGATAGTAAGACTAAGAAGCGAAATAGCACCCAGAACCAGAACTATGTAAATTATGCCAAAATCAACAAATGATTAAAATCAAAGTGTAATAATATTAACTGGATCAAATAGCACGTCCGGAATTACTTACTCTATAATAGAAATAATCATATAATCGCAGAATGTGATACTTGTCTCCAGGATCATGCTTATTGACATACTTGAGAAGCTTGATCTCATCAAGGCTTTGATCGAAGAAGTCTTTGTTGTTCTTTATAATTTTCACACAAACATCCATGCCCGTATGCAGGTCATGAGCTTGTATAGCTTTGCTAAATGCAGCAGATCCCAGATACTCAGTGACATGATAGCGCCCAGCTAATACAGAATTTAAAACCACATGGAAATTCTTGTCCTCCTCAAAGCCAGTTCTGAGCAACAATATATAGGTTCAGATACAAAATCAAGACCAAAAGGAAAGAACATGGTACAGTGACAAGACTACCTACTATGACAGATGAATGCACAAGTATTTTAAAAGCTCTGTAATCTGTATGCATCAGCATATAATATCTCAGTGAGGAGGTGAAAAACTCCGACTAGGTAGAATTATCATGACAGAGACCTGTATGTAATATGGTATCAAGTACTGTTGCTAATTCATTTCATGAAATTTATGAACAAAAATTCAGGAATAAAAAAAACTTCTGGAATTCACAGCCATTTTTGCTCAGACTGTACGCATAAGATCACACGACCCCACACGCTTCTTGATGATTTCCGATCTGAATCGCGAGTGAGACCAAAGCTTTGTGGGATCAAACGATCTTCGGCAAGATCATCGAGACTACTCAGTCACAATCCTAACCCAGTTGAAAAAACCAATTTGTTTAAACTTATCTTAATTGGAAACACACCTTAAGGCCTAACCAGTTTAAAAAACAAACCCTAATAAAAACTCTTTGTCCTGAGATTCTCTTCTTCCTCAATATGAAAGCCCTAAGCTAAGCTCCAAGAAATCTTGCTCGTGCAAGTTTCCCAACCATCAATGTGTTCACACTTCGCAATGTTGCTCGCAGCTTTCAGAAATCAACCCCTGACATTTCAATTTCAAGAACTCTGTCTCTGCCCTGAAGCTTTCTGACACTCATTTCAAGTTCCCAGCTTTTGCCTCATCCATCTTTGTAGTTTGATTCTGACTTATCTCCACCATTAAGCCCCTCTTATCCCAGATCTTAGTTCTCTGTTTTATCGTAGGCTCCCTGTCGCCCACTACATCTTATCTAATTTCTTTTGTTTTGGTTGAGTTGTAATAAACTAATGATGTTTTAGATTTTTGTGTTGTGAAAACAATAATGTGTCTTATCAATCGCGTGTGCCTAATGAATTTCAAATTTAAGTTCAACTAAATGTGTTTTATCTATTTAATTTATATTTTGTCACCTCTATACACACACACACATGCATGAACACATAAATGTTTCATTTCTGTAGCATCTTACGATCTTCCAATTTAGGATTTTTCACCCCTCTCCTGATCTTAGGTAAGACTTCATTTGACAACAATGTTAAAAGCAAGTATCAATAGAAAAGAATTAGTCTCAATTACATGAACTAGTATATTATCAACTAAGGAGCCAGGATCATTATCAACTAACGAGCCAGGATCACTTTCCAGACATTTTTACATTGCTAATTCTATGGCTCCTGCATGAAGTCACTTGTATATGTTCACAACGTAGCTAATGATAGATAATGCATTTTATTCATCATAAATCTTACAAAGCAATGGAGAATTGGAGATTTTACAAATCAAAGAGGAAACAGTAGAACTGCTGTCATCCTAGTTTCATCTTACTTTCCACAGTAAACAGGAACATAAGTTTCACACATGTTGCTTATGCTTGCTAGCGTGGGCATCCAAGGGTCTAAAGATTAAGAAAATTACTGTAAAGATAGGCAACCAATTAATAATTAATGTATTTCGTATTCATAAGTGGAGAGATAGAGTGAACTGATGTTCTAAAATGAAATACTCACACACATATATAATGGAGTGCTTCACAAAGCTGAACAAATAATTCCAATAGTTTTAAAACTATACTATAGTTTCTATTAAAAATAAGAAGAAAAAACTTCTACAATACTAATTTCCTCAAATACCTTGCAAATCAATGAAAACAAAAAGCATTTATATATTGAAGACGTGCCTGTTTTTCCTGTGCACGATCTTTAGATTGAAGGTTTCAAATTCCTCCTCCTGAGCCTTTATTTGCCTAACCTGTTCTTGCACAGCAGCAACCTCTTCATCCTCTAGTGATGCAGCACCTAGATCATCTTCCCTTGCAATGCCAACCTCTTCATCCTTTTCTAGCTTGACATGCTCTTTATCAGCATACCCATAATCTGATACTGTAGTTGGGGAGGAGTTTGTGGATCTTACTAAATTAGCATTATCCTCATCCCTCGAACTTTTAACAGGTGAAGAATCACTACTCTTCCGCCTCCAAGAAGAAACCATGTCATCAGATCCAACAAAAGTATTAATATAGTCATCTGTTTCATCTGCATGACAATTATTTGACCACAAAGATTTACTGGACCCAGCCTGATTCATCTGGCCATCTTTAAAAGATGGGGGAAATGAGAAGTTGACATCCATATGTGTTTTTATTTGCGAGCTTACACCTTTATCACCCCCAATGACATATTTATTAGACTCACTTTTGTCATTTTTCTTCTTATTTTTGAATGATTTGGTCATAGAATTCTTATCCAAATCATGATGAGAGTGCTTGGAGCGCCCCAATGCAGTATCGCGATCACGGAAATATTCTAAATCCCCTTCACTACTACCACCAACCAAACTTCCATGCACTTCACTGCCAATGTCAGCAGCATCACTATTGATCCCAACCCCAATTGACCTAACTGAACCGTGTTGATCATCTTCCATGTCCTCAAGTCGCGGTCTTCCACTATGATTCAGAACCTTCTCATCTCCCAGTATGATCAGATCATCTGTCTGAGTGACAAAGCCCTGCCAGACAGGTTCAGCGTGCATCAGATTCAGTTCTTCTACATCCATCAATTGTCCATCATATTGAGCCATTAAATCATCACCGTTAGTTCTCCCATAAATTTCAGTAACCTTTAGACCAATGGGATCATTTGAAGCTGTGACATGATTCTTTTCTTGAAGATATTGCTCTCCAGAAAAGTAGGAATCCTCCTCTGCAAAAGATTGATCATCATCCTCATCTTTGGCTGGACCTCTTTCCTGAGGATCTGGCACACTTCCATGCCCAGTCCCCTTTTCATTATCACTAGGGTAATCAATTTCATGAGCCAAAAACCAGGCCTCATCCTCAATAGGTTGTCTCATGTACCCAACATCGTCATCATCATCATACTCATCAGAATCCCAATATTCATTTGGATAATCAACAGATTCACTCAACCCATCACCAACTGTTGCAAAACCTGAAACAAGATCAGATGTATCCTCTGCAATTCCTTGACTTACAGACAGCCAACTGCCCCCTGTAGCTTTCCTCATACCTAAAACATGTATGAAAAGAGGTCAAAGTCAGAGTCTTCGATACAAAGTATGCACAATCAAATACAATGATCATAAAAGTCCTCGAATATATCATAACAATAAGAGACTCTGAATATGCATAAATTGCTGGTGTTAGTTCTACTGGAAAACAGGCCAAACAAAAGCATTGAACCAATCAAATACAATAATCAAAAATGTCCTAGAATATATCATAACAATAAGAGTCTCTGAACATGCACAATTGCTGCTGTTAGTTCTACTGGGAAAACAGGCCAAACAAAAGCATTGAGCCAATCACAGATACAACAATCACAAAAGTCCTCGAATATATCATAACAAACAAATATCTGAATATGCACAGATTGCAGGTGTTAGTTCTACTGGGAAAACAGGCCAAACAAAAGCATTGACCTAATCAGTAGCCTTAGCTTTCATGGTCCGTCCGCACATAGAAAAATTCCTCTTGCGTGAAGCCAATGAAGAAGTAAGAAACAGACTCAGCAGACCAAAACAAATAAAATATTTAAATCACTTAGATCCAGGAACTTGAATAAAATGGAATCATTGACATAAAGATATTAATTCTTTTCACATACAAACATGTTTGAAATAAGATTCAAATCACATTAACATTCAAGAGAACTAAAAGGGTTAATAGTTCAACAGGTCCCTGAAGTTGTACCGAAATTTGTGTTTAGTCCCTCCCTAGAAAAATGACGTTTAGTGGGGGTTAAAAACAGCCAGTAATTGCAAAAAAAACCGCCACTAAACGTCATTTTTCCAAGGAGGGACCAAACACCAATTTTGATACAACTTCAGGGACCTATTGAATCATTAACCCGAACTAAAATATACACAGAGGAAAAAAAACTAGCAAGAATGGGACGGATCACCCATTTCACTGAAGTAAATGAGATGATTGTAGCCATACGTAACACAAATTCCACCCTTTTTAACTTCAGACAAACTGAAAAGAACAAGGTCAAGAAGACGAAAGCAACTTCAGTGTTAAAGCTGGTACAAGGAACACTGTTTATTATAACAAAATGTCAAAAATACAATTGGCATTAAAATGAATTAGTGTGTCAAATTGTCAATGAATGAACCAACACTTGAAACATCCAGCATACATAGGAACATATTAAACTACTAAAAAAAGATTCTCGGACCAAAAAGAGGAAAATTCTCAGAGCACGTAACTATCATCATCATCATGACAAACCAACAAATGAAGCAGTTAACTGAAGCCCAAAAAGGAAACAGCCAATTAATGTGCCAAGAAAATTTGAAACCATGTATTTATATTTTAATAATTCACTAATGTGTACAATAAGCTAACCTGCAGTTTTGATCTCCTGTCCAATAGGGACATCCAGATATGATCCAATAAGTAATGAACTGTCTGAACCAGCGAGCTTTGCAGCCATTCCATCAGATTCTAACTTCTCCCCCCAATTAATAGTCAAGGGCTTATCTTCGGACTTGATTTTTACAGGAGGAAGCCTAGGAAACTCTTCCCTCTGCTTCTCCGGAGCAACAGTAAAACTTAAGCCACCGACCGCCTTCTGTTCAGAACTTCCTTGCAACTTACCCAAGTAAAAAGCTCTACCAACTTCATCCACCTGCTCTTTTATATATGCCCTAACATCACTGATTTCTGTCTTTCTATTCTCCTCTTTTTTGTCAGAATAAGTTGAACTATTATAGCTAGAAGACATATCCCCCTTTGAGAAAGGGAAAACAGTCTTGACTGAACAATCTTTCCACAAGTCTGAAGATGAACTAACATTCTCATCAGTTCTTGACAAGACATTATCTGCCAAGTTCTCTTTAAAAGAGGAACTATTAAATTTAAGCTGCCGATCGAGTTCCCTAGATTCTTTGCTCTGCAAAAGGTCAGAGGTTGGTTCCATGGAGGCTTTACTACCACTACTCCCAAGCCACAAGGATTTTTTTTCAGAAGGCACATTATTTTCCTCCCCAGATTTTGTATTACTGGCTGCAGCATTAGGGGCTTCATTCATTTGATTTTTTGCTTGCTGAGAAATTGGAGCCTTAAAAGTATTATTAACCCTGCTTCCACCATCATTTTGGTAAGGCTCCCCAGGACCATTGCTATGATTAATCTTCCATGAGTTCAAATCAAACACACCGGCCTCTGAACTCTTTGAGAAAGCAAAGTTTTTATCACTCGTCCCAACCACTTCATTAGATCTATTCCTTTCCTCAGTGGGAACAGCAGTTTTCCATTTGCTTTCAGCAGCATTCCTACCAGTCCCACACTCTATTTCCTTCACAATCAGTTCTTTGGAAACTTCAACAGTGTCACGAGAATCCAACCTTTGATTTTCTACCACAGGCTTCTCCTTGTCATTCCGCGATGTATCACACAACGCCTTGTCTTCCAATGCAAGCTTCTGAAGGAACCCATTTACATCAGAACGGTTATTGAGCTCACCACGTAAAGCTGCCTCAGCTCGTGTGAACCGGTTCTTCTTTAGAAAGTCCAAAATCACTTCAACTGAATTAGTGTCTGACATTGTCAAGCCTTCACCAACCTAAAAAAACACAACTCATGAGACAAAAAACACAAACCCAGCTTCAAGGTGGAAAATCACACAGATACACACACAAAAAGAACATTCATTCCAAATGAAGGCACAAAAAAAGACATGATAATGCAGATTCCTATTGGCAACCACTATTTCCATCACACACGAGAAAAAAATATTTTGACCATGTTGAAGAGAAGCTCGAAAACTTACCTAATATCAAGCATAACCAACTGGTTGCATTATAGCTCCTTCTTATTGAATTTGCACTGAACCTGATTTAAACAGAAAACCAAAACAACCCCAGAAGCATAAATGCTTGTTTCTTGTCGAACAAAAAATCCTCAGCAACCAAAGACTATGAATTTGCTTAATTCTTTTGTTCCATTGAAAACAACGAAACCTAGGAGATGGTTCCCGAAAAAAAACAATAAAAAAACCACAAACACCAAAAGCTTCTCAAGATTTTCCAAATCACCGATCCGGCACCACTGCAGGAAACCGCAAACACCCAGAACCAATCAACGAAATGGGTAGCACGGAATTTCACAACAAAAACCCACCAACATCAGGAAATGAAATATAATCGCAAGGTTTTCGCGAAGTTGGGGATTTTTCAGAGAGAAAACCCAAATTACCATCAAGATCTGGCATTTACATTGCAGAATGATTTTTCAGGGCTCTTATGAGAGAAGAAGAAAAATGGGGTCGAAAGAAAATTGGAGAAAGAACGAGAATTTGACAACCCCTAAAAAGGAAAAAGAAATTAATGAAATGAAAGAAGCATAGAAGAAAAAGCACCTGAGAGTTAGGAACAGTGGTGGCTGTTGTTATTGTTGTTTTGCGTGTAAAGGCTTTACGAGGGACGCTCCTCTCTCTCTTGCCCCTTCCCTGCTGTCTCTGCTGTGGAATTGAGGTGGTGGAGATGGTGGTGGACCAAATGGTTTTCTTCTTTTTTTTTCAAGATTTAAGATACTATTTATGCTTATATTGTGCATATTATATTACTTTTTTTTTCTGATTAACCTTTATGGGTTTAATTTGTTAACCCTCCAAAATCTTCCCCTAAGGCAAAAGGCATATTTGAAATTATGCTTGATGCCGGTACAACTGTGACTAGTTATTATATACTTTAAATAATATCTTATACCCTACTTAATATGCTACGATTCTGGTTAATATTTATTAAAGGTTAAATATGTTTTGTTCCTTACAAAATTGCTAATTACTGAGTTTGATCCTAAAAAAACTCTTTGAATTTTATTCTCAATTTTTTAAAATACACAAATTTGAGACCTTGGAATGATCAATACCTACTGAAAAAATAATTATAAGAACGTAACTTTCGGTTCTCAAAATTGTATATTCAGTCATTGAATTTTGATTTTCTTCTCTTCAGGAACTTAAAATTGTGTACCTTCAAAAATTGGAGATGCATTTCAGAAAATAATTTTTTAAGGAATCATTATCAATAATAGGGCCCACAACATTTTAGGATTAAAGAAATGTCTACCGTCTATATAAACTTTATTTACATAAACATTCAATTGAATTTTGTTAAATCAAAAACATCTTCTCTTTTTAATTAAAATTAAAAATGAATGTGACTATTTCTTCTATGTGACATGTCTTGATTGGATGACAATGCAATACATATCCATTAAACTTAGCATTTTAACCCTTTATTAAAAATGGTTTCCTTATTTATGAAGATGATTTCATCATATGATATTATTATGGTTTGACAATTTTTTTATAATGTTTTATGGGATAGCCACATAATTCTAGAATAAATTTTACATACGGGATGTGAAAGTTAAGTTATAAAGTGACTCATTTTATTATTTGGACAAAAAATATTACGTGTAATGTTTATCTAGAATTGCAATTAATATTATTACATTGAGTATACTTTTATTTTTCTAAAAAAGAACTAGTATAATGGTCACTTGGTTTTCCGTAGCACCAAAAAAAATATAATGGTCACTTGATGTTATTTACTTGTGATAGTTTATAATCAAATAAATAAAATAGTTTTCAATAATAATATAAGGCCGGCCGTGACCCCTAACGGTCCTATAGTAGAGAATTAATTGTGATTGCATGTGCGCGTCACCATAACGATCCAATAGATGCTCAGCAATGTCTGCCACTCTCTTGCCTGAGATGTTGGGTTGTCTTTCTTCTGGCACCTGGGTTCTGCTTCAAGCAGCTATGGTGGTTTGATTTGAGATTTGAGACCATGTCCATCTCAACTACAAATTCGTCTTAAGTGTGTGTTTGTAAGGGGTTGACATAATTAATTTTGAATAAAATTTATTTTGCTAAAACTAGTTATAGTAACAGTAACTTGAAGATGATTCATTCATTTTGATATGGTGTTTTAGAAATTGGAGGTATAATTCAACCATAAAAGCTAGCTTAAGAGTTAAGAGTTGTTATACCCTTATAAACACTTATTTGGTCATATCTCTAACCACGGTGAGACTTCTTACACACTCTCTCACGCCCAGAGCGTGGAATGAACAACAACGGGTGGTTCAAATATGAGAGGTCTCCACAACTAATGGGTCTATCATAGACTCTGATATCATATTAAAAAGTGGAAGGCCTAACTCAACCACAAAATCTAGCTTAAGAGTAGAGGGTTACTCTACCCTTAAAAACACGTATTTGGTCATATATCTGGCCAATGTGAGACTTCTAACAACTATTAGAAATTGAGAGGCTTAACTCAACTACAAAAGCTAGCTTGAGAGTTGAGGTTTGCTTTACCCTTATAAAACGTTGATTGGTCATATCTCTAGTCAATGTGGGACTTCTAACACACCCATTCACACTCAGAGCTGGACATCTAGAGCGTGAAGTTTGCAAGACTGGACAAATGCGGGTGACCCATAGGGGCAATCTCTAGATCTAGGATAGGTTTTGATACCATGTTAGAAATTGGGAGGTCTAACTCAACCACAAAAGTTAGCTTGAGAATTGAGGTTTGTTCTACCCTTATAAAGGGTATTGGTCATATCTCTAGCCAATGTGCGACTTCTAACATGGTGCACTTGGAAAGCTAGGAACAGGTTTCTTTTCAGTAATGAGAACTTCAACCACCGGTCTGTTTGGATAGCTGCGAGGAGGATGTTGATGGAGGGGGATGCTAATGCTGCTGCCTTGGGTGTTCTCTCTCCCGTAATTGTGCCAAGGTATAGATAAGTCTTGGGGGGGCACTTGCCTCCATATGGCTGGGTGAAGTGCAATGTTGATGGCTCCGATAAGGGCCAAGCCAGCGAGGCAGGGTGCAGTGGAGTTCTTCTGGACGATTCAGAAACTTGGCTTCTAGGATTCAGCTAGAACTTGGGGGATCTACCAATGTTTTGAATTATGGGCTACTTTGACAGCTTTTGAGTCTTACTTGGGAGCGGGGGTATAGAAAGGTTGTTGTGGAGCGTGATTCTTTGGTTGATGTCAAGCTCCTAGAAGATGGATGCGGGTTGTTTCACATGTATGTCGCTATGGTGTCCTAGATTAGAGAAATCACAGATATGAACCGTTCGGATACAAGCTATTCTTGCACTATGCTTATTTAGTTTACTTTTGAATTTTTTCAGAATTTTTTGAAATTTTTATTCAAAACGAGTGTCTGATCCAAACAACCCGATCATTATCGATTCATTTTTGATTCAAATAAAAAATGTGAAATCCAATCCGAACAAACCTGAACACTTTTGATTAGTTCAGATTCTAATTTTTTTAGGAACTTATCGAAACCAACTCCTGTGCACCCTTAGTATTCACCTCATGGATTCACCAACTCTTGGGTATAGGGATATGGTATATAATGATTGTATGAGGATTTCTTTTCCTACAACTATTTTAGTCTAGTATTTTCAAGTCTTTGCCCTTCTAAAATCCAAAAAAAAAAAGTAATAATTATTTGAAATAAATTGAAATGGAAGTGAGGGTCCCCTAATATATACAGTTTTTTTTTAAGGTTGCAACACCCAATTTTGACCCCCAATCATAGGTTCATCCGGTAAGTTTTTTTTTCAAGAAAAAAGAATATTATAGTTTGGCCCAAATTTATGGTAAGTTATATTTGGACCCCCGCCATCAAATTCTTCCACCACCCCTCATTTCCTCCACCACCCTACCTCTCGTCGACCTCCTCGCCCTCTGCCACAACCACCACCACCACTAAATCTTCTCCTCCCTCCCCTGATGATCACCACCCTTCCTTCCTCCACCTCCTCTCCAATACCCTCTCTCCTCCCCCTCCACCACCACCACCGGTCCCTCTTCACCCTCCACCATAAAAGATCATCTTAAAGACAAAACAATGATGCTCTTCGGGATAAACCCCCATTTGGTGGAAACTAGCATCAATGGTTCGATTCCATAAGCATATAATCACAAATCTTCAAGAAGACTCCAATCGGGACCTCATCATCCTCTTTTCCAGTCTCTATTGGATCTTGATGGAACATTCTCTATATTCTTCTGCTTTCTAAAAAAAAAAAAACAATCCAGTGATATCAAAGTTTGTTGGGATTTGCACTAGTAGTTTAATATTTATATTTAAATATTGCAGCCTAAATATATTAGAGATACCTATAAGGTCACACGCATAGAATTAGCCCACCAGAATATGATGTCTTATTGGGCTTGGTTCACTAGATGAATCGAACCAAGCTTATGAAGTGAACCAAACCGGGTTCACTAATAAGAATTAGGGTTAGCCTTCATTGAAGTGCTTATAAATAGAGCATCTGATTCTCAACCCTAAACACAATAATTCTCACACTCTTGCCCTTGCTATCACAAGGAACTGCAAGGGTCATTTGGTGGGAGAGTTCGCATGGAGTGTTATAGATATGAGGCTGCAACTACTTTGTTCGCTCAGGTCTTCAAGAGGTAATTCGTATCTCTTATTCTTTATGCTTTTATATGTGATCTTTGATGTATGGTCTCGCAAGAAATCTCTTTGGGAATTCAGTTTGCGCTGCGGATATCAACCGCATGATTCCCTTCAGTCTATCAAAGCCTATCTTGTGAACCATGCTTTGGGTGTTTTTAAAAGAATGAAATCGTATATGTCAATAATGATGATTATTGCTTGGTTGTTCTATGTATAACATGATCATGTTTCAGTACATATAAATTAGTATTGTTTCCTTCTTGTTTTGAGAACATGACAAACCTATATGAATTAATATAACATGATTATGTTGCTGAACAGGATGATAGTCATATGGATTTATTAAGTGATTTGTTTGCTGTCTTAAAACGTAATAAATCTTGTTTTGTATAACGTGATGTTGTATGCTTTAAACATGATGATGTTGTGCATGACATGATGTTATAGTTTTGTGAACATGATGAATCCGTATGAGTTTTACTGAATAACACGATGTTGTATGATTAACATGATGATGTGTTTGTTTTGTATAACATGATGTTTTGTTTTCTGTTTAGAACATGATAAATTTGTTTGAAATTTTGTTAAGCATGATGACTATAGGATTTGTTATTATTCTATAATATCTCATTTGTTCATATGTGATATGACTGTTTAAAGTTGAATGATTTTGTTTTGATATCAACGCTAGTTTTAGGTTGTTGTTACGCAGAACATGAAGAGTTCATGTTCAGGGGCGTCAAATTAGGGTTCAAGAGTTGAAACCCTAGCCGTCATCCCTTGCATATGAAGAATTCGCGCGGTTAAGGAAATATTGGATGTGATCCAATCAATAGTTTGAATTTAAATCCTGATATGTGAATGATTCACGTAATTAAGGGAAGATAAGATATGATCCTATATAAATTCAAATTTAAAATTTGAACGAGAGATACCATAACTATAATGGTTGTGATTTGATTTTTTAAAATTTGAATAAGAGATATCATAACTATAATGGTTTTGATTTGGTTAAGATATCTTGGATTCTGG
Source organism: Acmispon strigosus (assembly GCA_030819835.1). Lineage (NCBI taxonomy): Eukaryota > Viridiplantae > Streptophyta > Magnoliopsida > Fabales > Fabaceae > Acmispon > Acmispon strigosus. Next base: position 44,737,193 of record JAUAMA010000001.1, on the reverse strand, counting down.
TTAAGGAAAGACTTGGTAATTGAGTTGTCCGGATGTGACTCACCTCTCTTTCCTAGGAATCAATATCTCACCCAGATCGTAGATCTTATTAGCGGAACTCTCGTGCTAATCTGCGTAGTGTGATTTGTCGTTCACACATAGTTAATTTTATTTTTAATTAAACAACACCATATAGCTGCTCGTATTGCTTAGTGAACAGTTATGGCCATAGAATTCTCTATTAAATACAGCCTGCGTGCTGTGCCTTATCTCCTCTTCATTTTGTAACTTTTTCTCTCATCTCTCCTCCCTCGTATGTAAAACGAGGTTTCTTATCTCTCTTATGTAAATTCCATCATGGAGAAGAAAGCCTTGGAGATGCCATGAAGGTTATATAAAATTAGAACATTTGGCCTTTTTATATTATTCTTAGGTGGCCATAACTATGTCACGTTTATGTATGTGATGCATGCTTGCACGTTTAAATAAATTATTTAAACAAGACCCTCAGTTTATATTAAGTCAATTCACCTTACAATTAAATAACACTCGTCAAGATTAATATCAACAAGTAAGGGTCTGCCAAAGCAGGGTGATCTTATTAATATTAAGAAGGCGCGATGGGATAAAAAGGTAATATCCAACTGTTATGTTAATTGGGCCAGACTTAACTAGGTAATACCTAGAGGCAATGAGTTGGGCTTAAATTCATGAGATGAATTTGAATAAGAGTTGTTCACTCAGTTATCCAAGAGTTCTATGAGATGCAATTGGAAAGAGTTTCCTACCTAAATAACCAACTATTAAGCGATCAACCAAAGCTGACTTAAGAATAGGATAAATATTGATATTGGCCCATTATGTAATTTTGATTCGATGAGGGTTGGTTTTATGAATCAAATAGTGGGAGAATATTTAATTAAAGATCTGTTAAGAACCAAGGGTTCTTTGAAGAAGAAAAATGAGAAATCGAAGATATTGAAGGTTCTTTCTATTTTGATTAATTCACTGGTATGCAGAGAGAGAGACTTTTAAAACTAGATAGCAACCTAAGAGGGTGGGTGAATTATGTTTGCAGAATTATTGTCAAATTAAACTTTACTAAGTTCAGAACTTTATTCTAACGGAAGCGCATTCAGATAAGTTATATGATTAAGGCAATAAAGTGCAATGAAATTGAAATGTTAAAAATAAAAGATAAGGGAAGAAGAAAATTCACACGACGATATATCTTGGTTCACCTTTAACAACCGAAGGCTACGTCTAGTTCCCCTTTCTGATTCAGGGATTTTTCTACTATGTAAGCAATGTTCGTACAAGTCTTGCACCAAGACTTCTCAAGAACACCCTCAAGAAAGCACACCACTTTCCCGTTACACAGCACTCACCGAACCCTATGGTGGACTCTGAATCACCCCGATCCAAAGTACATTTTTCTCTTTCACCAAAGCCTATGGTGATCTTCACCAAACACTATGGTGGACCAAGAATCAAACCGATTCAAGAAGAAGAAGAAGAAGAATTTACAATGGCTTAGAAATTATCTATCCAAACTAGAAGATAGAATCCTTGTAACAGCCCGATTTTTAAGTCGAGAGTCACATTGAAAAACGCGGAAAAACACTTTAAATAAAAACCTTTCAGAACATCTCAAGTTTTCCAAAACAACGTCTCACATATATTTAATAAGTGTAGCCCATAGTCAATAATATTACAGCCAAGAAAACAAGACGTAATGAAAGTAATATGTTGCACACATGTGCTAAGTTTACAAAATAGCGGAAACTAAACATCATCTTCAAATCTGCCCCAAAAGTTCCTCAAGCTTGCATCAAAACAGCCTTCAAGTCTTCCCTCATCGCTGGTCATCTGACGTTAAGCGCCCAAACAATAAAACAACAAGCAAAAAGAGTTAACTCCGAATACAAGTAAAATCAATAATACAGTGATGAAAAACAGAATCATTGATAGATAACAGAGTATGAATTACGTCCATACTAACAGCAGATATTTCACAAACTACTCATTTCAGATTTCACATACTCATGCTTGTTAGTTCTCAATAACTATATGCATAATCTATATATGGCCAATAAGTTTTTTCGTACCCGGGCCAGGACGATTTCGTGGAATACTATCCACCGTATCACCCTCGGTCATGATCTCGCGGGACAAAGTGCCGCCACATTAAAACCTGAAAATACTATATAAAATGCATATTCTATGACAAATAATCATCATCCCCAGGAACTAACAGTTCCCACAATTCACAGCTTCCTCATGAACAATAACGGTTCACTCGTTTCACAGTCATAGTATCAACATATGCATAGTATAGTCAGTTCTTCTTGGAAACATATTCATCATGTTATATCCAAAGAAATTCAGTGTCAACAAACATATTCAACATACTATAACATTATCAACAATACTCAATCCAGTTCATAAACAATCACAATCAGTGTTCTGAAAACAGAACCACAAAAACATCATAAATGACACAACACTAAGACTGAGTTACCCTTACCTTCGATTAGGTTGCATACACTTGATCTTCAACCTAGAAATAGCATATAAACTCATTTAATTAACTATCCTAAGGGTAGGACACTATCTGGAAAGAAACAGAACTCAAAACGGTCGAAACTAGAATTTTTCGTAAAACAGAGCAAAACAGATTGCCCTCCAACGCCCAAACGTTGGATCCCAACGCCTAAGCGTTGGCTATCGTCTGGTTATGTTAAAACTCGAAGAAACCTAGCGCCCATGCGTTGGATCCCAACGCCCAAGCGTTGGCTCTCAGCCTGAGAGTCCAGAATCAGAGTTTTTCACGTAAAATCACTTTTAAATTCATTCCTTTAAAACCCAAACTTCTTTATAGATAAAAATCATTATCAAATTGATCTAAAACATTTTCTATATGGTTTTCAAGGGAAATTTTAGAAACACAAAGATTACAACAGTGTTCTAACGTAAGGACTAGAAAGGAAACCAACCTTGTATGCCCTAAATGATTAAGAGATTTGAAACTTCAACTCTGTCCTTTACGAATCACGAAGAACTCACAACGCATAGCTCTGGTCTTCAACGAACAAGAAGAATATGGTCGCAATGGAAATAGAACAAGTTAAACTCCAAGAAGATGAACTAAATTGAATACAATGGAAATTCCAGAATTAGTAAGAGTTCGAACAACTTACCAACAATAACACTTCTGAAGAGTTTCAAGGATTACAACTTACTTTGGAGAAAAGAAAGGTGTGGGAAAGAATAAAAAAATTAACGTACTAATGGAGTTTGTATTTATAGAGTGAGGAAGCCGACTTAGAAATGATTAAAATATTCCAAGTCAAAGAAAACGGCAAGTCATTAATGCTCATTAATGATTCTGACATTTTATCTCTTAAGAGTCAATAAAAACAGAAGTTTATCATTCCCAAGGTATTTGACACTTATTTCTTAAAGTCAACAATAACGGCTGACCAGACCAGGCAAAACGAAGTCCTAGTCTGCCAACTAAACGAAGTAATAGTCTGCCAACTTTACCAGACGATCTCTACCAGACGGTCTCTACCAGACGATCTCTACCAGCGATTTCAACTTTACCAAACGATTTCAACTTTTCTTTCAAAACGTCGTCATTTCAGCCAAGGCTTAAACAATACATAATTCAATACTCAAACACACATTTCTCATAAATAAAACAAAATATATCAACCCAATACTAACTCGAATTACTAAATAATTCAAGACAAAGTATAATCAATATACTTCAAAAGATTCAAATTATAACCACAAGAGTCACAGGGACCAAAATACAATCACACAAAGTTGAGGGTCTTACAATCCTTGTCAAGATTGCAATTCAGAACTCTAATACTCAAGGGCTTATGATTTTGGTTTTTCAAAATTTGGACAGCATAAGACCATGAACATAGTTTTTGTGAAATCACTTCAAAATCATGTAAATTTGTTATCTAAAAGTTGTTGCACGAATTCTTAGTTCCATGAAGTATTTATAGACTCTGGAGAGTCATCATGAACCATTGCAACCCTTAAAAAATGTTCAAAAACTCACTGGTTCATGAAAAAATGTGTTTTGTCAGGCTGGTAATCGATTACAACGAGCGTGGTAATCGATTACATGCATCTGACGGTCATGTAATCGATTACTTTAATGAAGTAATCGATTACACTCACCTGACATGCTTGTAATCAATTACCTTGATGCTGTAATCGATTACAACAGTGAAAAAATCCTTGTTTTTATGTTTTTAACATCTATTCAAGTGATTTCTACCTTCTTATCTTAGAAAAAAATTTAGCCTCTTATTAACCATGTTCTAAAGAGCCCTTAAGTGATTATGAATTCTAAAAGCAATCCATCAAAGGTAAAGACCAAAGAGATAAAACCTATTAACCGAATGTATTGAAAGCTTGTGGTTGTGTTCTTCATGGTCTTCACCTTTTTCTTCTTTGTTGATGCGGTTGCCTGCATCAAAACCCCAGCCAAGGTTAAGGAGAAGCTCTTCTTCACAATCTCCCCCTTTTTGATGATGACAAATGTCAGCACCCAATTTTGTCCGCCTTAGTTTAATTTTATTTTTTCATAGATATTTATGTTTTACTTCTTAATTCTACCCTTTAATTATGTGAATTCCAATTTGTGCTTTTTTTAATTATTATTATTATTATTATTTATTATTATTATTGTTAAAAAAAAAACAACAAACAAAAAAAGAAAAAAAAAATGAAAAAAGAAGGTTACGTGAGTAACCAGTAAAAGAAAGAAAAGAGGAGAAAATTTTGATGGTGGCAGCAGTGCAAGAGAAAAAAATGGTTTGTTCTCTCCTTCAAGCCATACCATAATAAGCAATACTCTTCCTGCAACAAGAAAAACTCAAGGCTCAAAAAATTGCTTTCAATCTCAATCTAATCAGAAGATTCAACAAGCAAAAGAAGGGGATTTGAGCAAGAATTTGAGTATAAAAAGGAGGAAGAAGTAGAACACAGGGGGGGAGAACCAACACTGAGAATCACCTTCACCATTATTCACCATCATCAACAGCACTATTATCATCTTCTTCAATCACAATAAACCACATTTTCTGCCATCAACCACCATAACCTTCATCTCTTCTTCACCCCTTTTCCAATCTGTCTCCATCTTCACTCACAAAATCAAACCCAAATCATCTCAGTCACAACTCTCCTTCCCACGCTGTTCTGAATCGGCGTTGCCTCCCCGTCCCTCCATCGAACCTCGCCGGTGACCACTGTCCCTTCCACTCAGCCGCCACCACCGTTGTGCTCCTCACCTCGTCCGCAAGAAAACCCACCGCTCTGTTCTTCCTCCGGTCGCGCCGCCGCCGTCGCCCCCTGCTCTGCTCCGCTCCTCGAACCACCACCGTCACTGCTGGCTTCATCCTCCTTCCTCTCTCTCTCTGCTCGCGACGTGCCGCCGTCGTCCTCCTCCATTCAACACCATCACTGCGCCGCGCCGCGCCACCCTCTGGCCGCCGCCCCTCCTTTCCTCTTTATCTTCTTTCACCGCCTCTCTCTTCGATCTGTTCTGCTACATGTGAAGGTACCCTCTTTTCTTTTTCTTTCTTTTTAGGATAGTACTGAGTTACTGTTAGCTAATGTTAAAATTTTAAATTATTAGTAATTATATGTGAGTGTGTTGGGTTTCTGGGCAATGAGTATAGGGTCTGTTTGTTATTTAATTTTCGTGTGGTATTGGGTTTTGACCCAATGATATCATTTCACATGTGAGTTAGTTAATTCTTATTGTAGTGTTGTTGGTCCTTAGTTCAATCTTGTAAATATTAGTTAGATGATCATCTTCCTATGAATATTATTCATCGTTGATTATAAAAGAAAAAATCCAAAGAAAAATGATAACTTTGTTTAAACAACGTCAATAGTACTGGAGTAGCATTTCTACCCATTACTTCATCAAAATCCTTGACTACCCATTTGGTAGCATGAACAACTTTAAAATTAAAACCCAATAAAAAACTCTAAAAAACAAGAAAAAATTTCAAAATTAAAAACATTAAAAAATCAATATAAACCTTTAGAACTACGTAGCCTTGATTTCTCTCCGGAGATACGTAGGACCGGGCAACTCCCCGCCAGGCACCTTTTTTTTAAAATCACTTTAAGCCTTCAGACCGGGCAACTCCCCGCCAGGCACATCAAATTAAAAATCACTTTAAGCCTTCAGACCGGGCAACTCCCCGCCAGGCACATCAAATTAAGAATCACTTTAAATCTTCAGAACTACGTGGCCTTGATCTTCCATTTGAGGGAAGTACGTAGGACTAGGTTCACACCTATCAGGCTAAATAAAATAAAATAAATATTTTAGTTTTGTAAATAATCTCATTTTCTTTTCTTTTTTAAATAGTAAATCTCAAAAAAAATAATAAATATCTTCTTTTTCTTTGTGAATAATGAGCCCATTAATAATTTCTTTTTGCACAATCAATCTTGGGTACCGTCTTTGACGGGCGCTGTGGGGTGTTAACACCTTCCCCACGCGTAACCGACTTCCGAACCTAGAATTTTAGGTTTCGTAGACCTCTTGTTTTCTATTTTAGGTTTTCTAGCGTTTTCCTCTAAAAAATGTTAGTGGCGACTCTAGCTGATTACAAATTTGTTTTTTAGCGCCGTCCCCGCCGCGACCCCGGTTGCGACAACAAACTACACCGTTTGAAAGTTTTTGTTCAGCCTTGGATACCTCCCCCTATCTTGTACATCTCCCCATTTATTTTGCACTCTAAGTCTTAAATGCCCTGAAAAAGGATGAACAAAACCAACATTTCTCCCCCTTTTGACATTATTAAAAAGAATAAAAAGTAATAAAATCCAAGGCAAAGCAATATGGGGAAATATACTTCACATCAATTAAAGTACCAAATGAGGGGATATAGTAGCATACAAAATGACACTTACTCTTTTCACAATGATAATTGAAAATGACAATCTTTTAAATTTATTTTAATTTTGAAATTATAACCTTACTGAAACCATATGATTTACTTTTGTCTTGAATAACCGATCTTTATATAACAATGTTTAGCATTAGGTTTCCAAGCACACCTACAAAAGAAAATCAATGGTCCTTTCGACGTACCCAATTATTTTTGGGTCCTTTTAGGTTAGTTCCTTTCTCAACCCATATAAATTCACCACTTGGTATACCAAATTTTCTAATATAACATGCATTAGGAGTATGTCCTTCAAAGTTACAATAAAAGCATGTATGTTTCATGTTAGGCATTTCTTTTTAGGATCACAGAAACAATTCTTGTTGTATACCTTTCTAGGTTGAGTATTATTATGTACCTTTCTTGTTTGAACAAAGTTACATGAATTACTTGGTCTAACAAAAGTAATTTTCTTGATTCCACTAGAATGATCATGATCAAAGAACCCTAGATCTCTTTTATTATTCGCATGTCTTTGATTACTTAACAGCACATCCAAATCTTTTGTACATTTTTCATAGTTGCAAATAACTTGATTTAATTCCTCAATCTTAGATTCAAGAGATGCACATTTTGAACAAGCACTTTGATCATCTATTTTAGCCTTAATTTCATCTAATTCTTTTTGCATGTTTTAAGAAATACTTTCTAGAGATGAAATAATCTTCTTTTGTTTTGCACACATCTTAGAAAGATTTAAACAAACATCATGCAGTTCATCAAAAGCACTTTGTTGCTCTTCATAAGATGGTTTATCATTACTAACCTCATCATCTTCATCATTGGAATGATGTGATGCCATCAAAACGAGATGTGCTTCTTCATTTTCAGATTTTGAAGATGAACTTATTTCATTGTCTTCCCATGCAATGTATGCTTTCTTTGACCTTTTGTCCTTCTTGTCATTTTTTTCTTTGAACCCATTCTTGCTTTTGGAGAGATTTGTCTTTGAGCGCCTATGTTGGAATGGCTGGAGTCCAAGGGTTGTGATTTTTTTCCCTTTCCTGGTGATCCATTATCACGTGTTGACTTGTTATATTTGACATATAATGGAGGGTAATAGTATCAGTTGCTGGGTTAGGACTATTGCATTATCTCACTTGGAGCAGGATTGCTCTATTTGTTTGATTTTCCCTTTCTATTTCTATCTAGTTGTAACCTTGCTCTGTTGAGATCACTTTTATCGGTGATCTTACGGTATTATGGTTTGGATACCGCTTTGTGCCTTTTAAAAATATTGCTTATCAAAAAAAATTAAAGTGCACACCTTGTTTATTGAAGTGTGCTATTAACATGAATTAATATGGACATATGCAGTTATTATGCAAAAGGCTATAAAGATGTCCCTGGGTGATGAACCAGTGGGTTCCAATAGCTTCAAAGTTGGCGAACTCGGTCTATCATTGTTCACTGTGGACTGCCACTTTAAAGATGCAAGGATTCATCCAATTATAATTCACTATAAGTGGTGTAAGGTAAGATTTAAGTTTTAAAAAATTAAAATTATAACTTTATTTTCTATGTTATTTTAAGATATCTTCACATTATCTTTAAACTTATAAATTTATTAACTTCTTGTTGTTACTGTCAAATACAAACCCTTAATTAGGTTTCTTTTTCTTTTTAGCTGGCATTTGGTGTTTTTGCTCATTATCATTATGTTTGATTTTTGTACTAAGCTGCCGAGAATTTGATTTCTAGTGATTATGTTGATTTAATGCTTCTGTTCGTTATCATTCGTTACTTGAGTTAGTGATCTTATTACTATTTCTGGTGAGTCTGGACTCCACATGCATGAGTTGCATCTCTCTCTTAAGTCCCTGCTCAAGCACTATATTCTTCGTGTTTTGAATGGTAATGGTAAGTTAGTACCTGAACTAAACCCAATTGTCATTCTCTGTTGTGTTTTGGTTGTGGCTGATAGTTTGATTTGCCAACCCCTCTTATTGGCCTCGATTTTACTTCCTTTTTTGGTGGAAGAAGGTGGTTTTGGTCGAGGCTTTGTTGTGTTGGTACTTCTGTGTTCTGTAATCTATCTTCCATTTCTTAATTAGTTTCAGGTGTTAAGTAAACCCTTAGTGGGCATCATATATGTAAAGTCATGTGTATTTTGTCTTGTGGAGGTATCAAATTAAATCAGCGTATCAGTGGCATGGAAAGGTATGATCTAGAAATTTAAACATATACTTATTGTTTAGTATACTGTTGGTCTACTATTGTTATATCTGATGCTAATTTATTGTTTGGCTATGCACAGATTGTTACTCAGTTGCGAGTATAGCACATGCAACTTAATATCTTCACAGACAATGTTTCCCACTTTCTTATATCTTCAATTTAAAGACACTGCTATCTCAGGTAGTAGACCACCCATTACAGAGTTCTAAAATAACTAGTTGCTTCAGATAATATTTTTGAGGCATGTGAAGAATAAGCTGGTTACAATTTATTTTCATATTTATACATTCTGACAATATAAGTACATTCAAGTGAATGTGCCTAAGGTGTTTGTCTTCGTGCTTCATTTGAATCTCACTTCTGTTTCTCTTAGTTTCAAATTGGTCCTTTATGGAAACATAATGATCTTGTGTGTGTATCTTTTTTATGTTTCTTTAGGGTTGCTTCAAGAGAAATATGACAGTTGCGGCTATACATGCGTCGTTGGGAGAGGATGCTTTGTGTCACTCATTGAATGAGGTTCCCCCCCTCTCTGTCTCTGTTTTATGTCACTCATTCAAAACAGAGAAATGCTGGGTATAGCCGGGTTTCTGTGGCGGTCTATGTTCTTGAATAAGAAATTTTTCTATGTTCTTCTTTATTTTAATTTAATTGTTCAAACTCCATTTAAGTGTTTAATTATCAACTAATTAATTTTGATTAAGATTGGGAAAACTATTTGATTAGGGTAAGGGAGGGTTAGAGATTTAGAGCATATGGAAACTACCAGATTTTTGGTTGGTTGCTGGGGTAGATTCTGGTTGGACAGGGTGTATTGCTGCCTTGATGATAAATGCATTGGGGTAGATTTGTTTGTAGAGGGTGTAATTTAGTTGTTGAAGCAGGCAAGAACATGAATTTCAGCTCAATGTAAACTTTTTGGTAAAATATTTTAGTAATACAAAATTAAGTTGAAAGGCAAGAAAATTTTAGTTGATACATTTTGTGGCGGTCCCTGTGACGGTCTTAAACCGCCAGAAATATTTGCGGCACTGCTCACCTAGTAGCAGCTATAAACTGCCACGAATTGTAAAAAAACAGCCAGAAAAAAATGGTTTTTTTGTAGTGAGTCTTGCGGATGAAAAAAACCATGTTGGGTGTTGAGAAATCTCACAGTTACTAGTATACGACCAAGATAACGCTTATATATGAGGATGTAAACCTCAACTCTCAAGTTAACTTTTGTGGTTGAGTTAAGCTTTCGAAATAATAATATAGTATGAAAACCCATCTTATATCTATTAAAATGGAGACCACCTATGCATGAGGCACTCAGCGTGAGGAGGTGTGTCGAGATGTGTCTTATTGACTAGAAATATAATCAAAATAACTCTTATATATAGAAAGGTAAATCTTATGTTTCAAACTAGCTTTAATGATTGAGTTATAACTCTAAAAATTTTTAATAATGGGAGAATTAGATCCACCCTAAGATATTTCTAACGACTCGAACACGACACGGAAAATATAAAAAGAAAAAAAAAAGCTTTGCCCCACGGTTCATTACCCTTCTCTTACACGTGTCTCGGTCACGACGTGATCCAAAATCAGATCTGGGTTGAAAACACGTTTCTGATATTATACCCCACGAAGTTGACTACCATATCTAGTTACGCACTCTCACATTTGCCTGCCCAATTACGCGCCCGACACATCAACATTGACACTAATACCCCGCGGTCAAAAATCAGTAACTTATGTAAAAAATATATACTGTCACTTCATAATAAATTTTTCCTGCAGTGTCATATTTTTATTTGTGGTAGATTCATTATACCATATTGATGAAGTAAATTTAATTATCATGGGCCTAAAGACTCTTTATCCAAGTAGTAATATTTCTTTTTACACTTGGAAAATCTCCACCGCCGGCAGCTATAAGATTAATCTTTTCGAAACTCGAATATCACATTAAGTGGTTAGAACTTTCTTAATAAATTATTCTCCATACACACCAACCATGAACTATATGTTTAAAGACCCTAACTATCTATCAACTGTGCTTAATCTTGCTGGTGAATATTTTTAAAATGTAAGTTTTTTTATAAGCAAAAATGCGAGTTATTTTTTTAAAACTTGCATGTTATTCTTAGAGTTTAATACCCATGTATTGTTATTGTAAAATCACTTTACACTGACAATTAATATCATTTTAAATATTTGGCAACTCACACGAGTATTTTTCATAAATTTTAAAATGAAAAATATAATATGATACAAAGTTATAATATTATTGAATATTAGTGTAAAATGTGTTGACACGGTATTAAACTTTTATTCTTAACCACAATAGAATGAGTTTATACTTTTGTGAATTATATTACTCAATTTTACCCAACTTTAGTGAGTAGGTGCAAGGTCGTTAAAGCATGAGGCAATTGTCTTAGGACCCTCAATTGCCTTAGGCTAAAAAACAATGAGTACTTAAATAGTATACTACTAGACTTGAGAGATAATAGAATAATGAAAAAATATGTAATATTAATTGTAATGTGGTAAATGCACGAAAATTTCGATAGTGCAACGTGGAAAATACAAATTTGACAGTTATTAATAGTAGTGTTTTGTATAACCAAATTTACATTTTTCAAAAAACTAAAAACTAAAATATCCGTTATTTTTACATTCCCAAAATTGAAAAATTAATTTGTATTTACTCATAACATTAGTTTTTTTTTTATGATTTATATACTTATTGTATTGTACAGGTTTGCTCTTCACTCATTATTTTTTCTCTAAAAAAAGAAAGTTTTCATTACTTTTACATTGAAGTGAATTATTAAAGGAGATACTTGATATCAAACTATTGCAAAATCTCTCATTATTGTTTCGTTCCAGAATCTATTGTTCATCATTTTTTCTTTATTTTGCAGTATTATTTTATTTGTATGTTCTTATTCTTATTTTTGCGAGAGAAAATGTCAAATAGAAAGTATGTAGCTAAAATGTTAATACAAGAAATTAATAATTTATATGATATATGAAGTTTTTTTTTAAAATTCTTGTCAAAAGAATCATTTCAACATTTTCGTTTTCCCTAAGTAGGTGATACATACTAAAAAACAACCTCTTGAAGTCAATTTTTTCATGACAGTGAAATGAAAATCCAACCAATTCTTATTTTAAACTAAATATACTATTTTCCTACTAAAAATTATTGTTTAGAAATTAAAGATAAAAATCAAAATGGAACTATTTGATAAAACTTGTATATATTTTATATTTTTTATGAATCAGCGGGCTAAGGCGTCTGAAAAAATAAACAACAAAAATTACACACCCCTACTATAAAATATAGAGGCACTATCAAGCAAAAATAGAACATAATAAAAACTAGGAAGAACATCATAAACACGTAAAGACACTCTCAAGTTAGCCCAAACTAGGAAGAATATCACAAATAGAACAAAAACTAGAAGAACATCATACTCCATTTGCCAAGAGTTGGCTTCTCGAAAAACATGACCTAGATGATATGAGTAAAACCTGAATAAGATTATAAATTTAGGTAACTTAAAGCGCACACGAGTGGGAAACTGCACACCCGGAACTTAATAAGTGGATACTAAAAGCTAAGTCTGAATTAATGACTATCTAGTGAGATTCTCTTTACCCGAGCCACTGAAAACACGTAAAAATCGTTTTTTGGTACATATCCCCCATATAATATAAAATGCTGGTAATATATTCTCTAATTAAAAATATTATCTAATTAAAAAGAATACGTTAGATAAAGATTTTCTGATGTACCAAAAAAAGAAGATAGAGAATACTTCGTTATCTTTACTAACAATGTAAGATTAAATTTTTTACTTTACTTTTTCTTATACGTAATAATGTGTGGATATTTTTAACAATGTTTTATATAAATAAAAAACGAAGAATCAATATGCGCTGAGGCCATTACATCCCGAGAAAGCAAATCAGACAAGCCAGGAAGGTCCTCCTCCCACCAAATAGAGTTGGAGGAAGAATGAGCCCCCTTAGCAAGAAAGTTAGTGACACAATTGTCACCTCAAAAAACAAACTATAAATCCACAAAATCAAAACAAGAAATAAGGTCTCTACAATCACTAACAACAAAACATAAATAAGGAGAGCCAAGGGGAGAGGTCTTCCAAAGCTTGAAAAGCAGTAAGCAGTCAATCCCTAAGCACACGCGGCGAAAACCAAAGTTTGCCAAAATTGTCATCACCCAGCGACAAGCTAAAGTCTCTTCCACCACCAGAGAGATGGTGTGAAACAGAGCACAAGAAGCAGCAATGAGAACAACCCCATTATGGTCCCAAAGCTACAAATTCGAAGCCAGCCACTCCAGAATCAATATAATTTACAAGGCTAAGTACGTGTGCGGATATTTCCAAAATAACATTTTTTATAACTTTTAAAAAACTGGATCATGATGCTCGCAGTGATATAAAGTGACTATTTTAACACTTATGTCAAGAGTATGATCCTTAAGAGCCTCTTTTAGAGAGACTTTTAGCTTTTAACCGCACACGAGTCATAATTTTGAGAATAATTTAATACATAAAAAAATCCTTTACAGTTGCAAAAGAACTCCAGGGGTGTGTAGGTCTCAATCTAGCCCCTAAAACTTACTCTATTAAAATCTTAATTATAATTTTATTGTTTTGTAATATGAATTTTAGGCTAATATTAATGCAACAAAGAAATGCAGAACATCTAAATCCTAAAAAGTTCATCATTTCTAGACAATCCAGTTAACATTTTTTTTATGAATACAATCCAATTAACTAAAACATACTAATTATTTTTATGAGCGTAATTTCTTGGAAACTGTGGCGGTCCTCCTCAACATATATTTTTCCTCGAGTACGAACTTGTACTTTCACTCTTACAGATAATTTTTTATTTCCATAATAATAAATTATGCATTTTATTATGGGAGAATGATGAGAATAAATCACGACCATTAGATTTGATTATGAATGGTTAAAATTAAAAATTATTTTTTATCACGTGACCACTTAAAAATATCATATGACTATTTTAATCTTAACTATTCAAGATTATACCGCGTTCACAGTTTATTCTGATTATCTTTTTTATAAAAATATTCTCATTAATTTTATATAAGAAGTCCATCCTCATAAAATCAGTAATTTAGTGAAATGGTGATGAACAAACATTGAATTTAAAAAAAAGGCCGTGAGGTGAAGTATCAAACATACAAGTGTGGCGGTGAGTCTACGTCACTTCACTCACCCCTCTTTTGCCCATTTCTCTCTTCTCTCATCCGTTTTTATTAACACGAACACCACATCAAATCCTTCGTCCTCTCTCTCTCTCTCTCTCTGACCCTTCTTCTCGCGGGGTTGCATTCTTCATTTTCTTCACTTTCTCCAACGACTGGGTTGGTTTGGGTTCGGTTGTGTTGTGTTGAAGCAACCATCACCAATGGCGAAGGTGAAGAAGCTCTTGCTCCCCTTCATCATCGCCTTCCTCTCCTCTCTCTCCTCCACCGTCAGATCTGACCCCTCAGATCACCGCTACAAGGACGGAGATCTCGTCCCTCTCTACGCCAACAAGGTTGGCCCTTTCCACAACCCCAGGTATCTATCTACCTCCATTCCAGATCCACAATTCACACGTTTCAATTCCCCTCAGATTGATAGAATTTACTGCATTTGATTTCATCATAATGTGTTGATTGCGTTGTTTTGTTTCTTCAGCGAGACCTATCGTTATTTTGATCTGCCATTCTGTTTGCCAGGTTAGTTATTACTGTTACTGTTATCTTACATTTTTAGATGTTTGTGTTAGTTTATTGGGTTTGTGATTTGTTTGAGGGTTTGATTGTTAGATCATTTGAAAGAGAAGAAGGAAGCTCTTGGTGAGGTGTTGAATGGGGATCGGTTGGTGAGTGCACCTTATAAGCTTGAGTTCCAACGTGACAAGGAGTCCGTGTCGGTTTGTAAGAAGACGCTTACGAAGGACGATGTGGGGAAGTTCCGATCCGCGGTTCGGAAGGACTATTACTTCCAGATGTACTATGATGACTTGCCTATTTGGGGTTTCATTGGGAAGGTTGATAAGGAAGGGAAGGACCCTAGTGATTATAGATACTACCTTTACAAGCACATCCATTTTGATATCTTTTATAACAAGGATCGCGTCATTGAGATCAATGTGAGGACCGATCCAAATGCTCTTGTGGATGTGACTGAGGATAATGAGGTTGATGTGGAGTTTATGTATACTGTGAAGTGGAAGGAGACCAACACCCCTTTTGAGAAGCGTATGGATAAGTACTCCCAGTCGTCCTCACTGCCCCATCATTTGGAAATCCACTGGTTCTCGATTATAAATTCGTGCGTGACGGTCCTCCTTCTGACTGGATTTCTCGCAACTATCCTGATGCGGGTCCTTAAGAACGATTTTGTCAAGTAAGAAGGTTTTGCTATCTGTGTTTTCTGGTGTGCCTATTGAATATAATTAGGTAGAGAATCTCTTGGTTTTTATGCTGAGTTACAGTCTTATAGGTGTTCCCCCTGTTTGAATTCTATATAGGTATGCACATGATGAGGAAACAGCTGAAGACCAGGAAGAGACTGGTTGGAAATATATCCATGGTGATGTATTTAGGTTTCCCAAGTACAAGTCTGTTTTTGCAGCTGCCCTTGGATCTGGAACCCAGCTGTTTGCCCTGTAAGTTTGTTCTGGCACATCAAAATGTCCCTATTACAAAACACTCCTGTTTTCCCTGTAAGTTGTTAGTTTTATCCTTAATTCATCTCAATAAATTGTATTTGTGTATGCTATGCAGTACGATATTCATATTCATATTGGCACTTGTTGGTGTATTTTATCCATACAACCGAGGGGCTCTATTTACTGCACTTGTTGTCATATATGCACTCACTTCAGGAATTGCTGGCTATACTGCAACCTCATTCTATTGTCAGCTGGAAGGAACAAACTGGGTATTCACTTGCACATTAATTTCTCCAATTTGGTCCTGTATCCATTATACTTGCATTTGTTTTCAGTCATTAATGGTTTCTTCATGTTTGTCCTTTTATCATGACAGGTCAGGAACTTGCTATTGACTGGATGCCTTTTCTGTGGACCTCTGTTCCTGACATTTTGTTTTTTGAACACTGTTGCAATTACTTATAATGCTACTGCTGCCCTCCCATTTGGCACAATTGTGGTTATAGTTCTTATATGGACACTTGTCACGTCTCCTTTGCTTGTGTTGGGTGGGATTGCTGGGAAGAATAGCAAGGCAGAATTTCAAGCTCCCGTCCGCACAACTAAATATCCAAGGGAGATTCCGCCTTTGCCATGGTATCGCGGAGCAATTCCACAGATGGCGATGGCAGGATTTTTGCCTTTCAGTGCTATATACATTGAACTCTACTATATATTTGCCAGTGTTTGGGGTCACAGGATATACACCATCTATAGCATCCTGTTCATTGTCTTCATCATTCTCTTGATTGTCACTGCTTTCATTACTGTAGCATTGACATACTTCCAGCTTGCTGCTGAGGATCACGAGTGGTGGTGGAGGTATAAATTCACTACTTATCACAACTTTCTTTATTGCCTCCATTCCTTATGGCTTAGTGTTATATTGTGGCTAGGTGGTGAATTTGAGATGTCAGTTGATTTGTCAGTTAGCTGTGTCTTGGATGATATAACCGATGTATTATTGTCTATATTAGATTAAGCGGTAAATATGAAATCCTAGGATACTTTCTTTAAATCTCTTGAATATAAAACAATGAAATTTCCAATTAAAGTGAGTTATGATGATAGATCAAAATGCATAAACTTCCAACGACGAAATATTGGTCATGATGTTTTTTTGACAAGTACTTCAAGTTCTTAGAATTTTTAACTGAATTGGCTAATTCTTTTCTGATGGATTGTGGAGTGCGTGATTCTGACACATGAAAAAGCATGTACGAATATTCATGCTTTTCATGGTTCTATTTGTGTTTCTTGATTTTCCGACTTTAATGCCACCATTCCCGGAGAAAAGTTGGGTTCTCTAGAGTGCAATGTTTCTTGCTTGATGCAATCTCTTTTTTCTAAATCATATGTGCCTTGACCTTTTGTTTTTTTGGGATGTTCACAATCAAAATGAATCACATGACTTGCATGAAGCTCGAGTATATGTGAAATTATGAGTTTCTCACTCGACCTATGTGTTCTTATTTCCTTGCAGATCATTCCTATGTGGCGGTTCTACTGGCTTATTTATCTATGCCTATTGTCTGTATTACTACTATGCACGCTCCGATATGTCCGGGTTCATGCAAACCTCATTTTTCTTTGGATACATGGCCTGTATATGCTATGGTTTCTTCTTGATGCTTGGAACTGTTGGATTCCGTGCAGCATTGCTCTTTGTCCGTCACATATATCGATCCATCAAGTGCGAGTAGGCATTTTGTCCTCTCAAGTCCACTAGAACTATTGTCCTCTCAACTCCACTAGAGCTATTGTCTTCATTTCATAGGCATTCTGTAGAAAATTATAGTAATTTTGCAGTTCTTTTGTGTACTTTTAAGGGAAGCTGAGTTGGGTGGGTTTCTGCTTTCTAGCTTCCATAGCAACTTGTTAGATCACAAAGGGTGATTTTGGGGATAACGTCTGTACTACTGTACTACCATCTCTTTTAACCAAACTTTTGCAATACATTTTGTTTTGGTCTTTCTCGACGTACTTCATCATGTCAATTTTTTCAGCTTTGTGCTTTGTCAAAACTGAAATTATGGCAAATCCAAATTGCAACTCATTGATTGGACCATGAAAAAGTGTTGGAAATCAATCAGATATTATCACATCTACCGATTTTGAGACGCAAAATGCTTCACAAATTTAAAAATTTGAATATTATTGAACTTTACTGCAAAGTCTGGAATGCTCAGAATTTTACATTGCCATATATGTGTGTGTGTGTGTGTGTGTTAGGCTAAGACCAAGTCTAAGTACCTAAGAAAAAATCAGCAAAAGGGATTGTAACGAGTAAAGATATATAATAAAGGAATTGCAATTCCAGAGAAGAAAATCCATATAAGAAATCGATGTAGATGTGATCAAAATATATTTGCTCAGCTCAAGCCAGGGCTCAATAGTAAATACGTTGGCATAAGTTTTAGTTCATGATCTTTTCAAACTTTACCCCTATAGAGATTGCCTTTAGAAGTCACAAGCAAACTCAACAATATCTAACACATAAACACTCCCTATAGGCTATAGGTGATTCGATATAACGTTAAAAAAACATACAACTAATAAATCGTGCAACATGATATCCAACAGCTCTCCCACTCGACATGATTTCCAACAACTCTCAACCTTCGATTATACTAATAAAAAAGGATAGGGACTTAGTTAACATGAAGAGCACAACAAACAACCTCACATCATTGGATATAATATGCAGAGGGGTTACATGCAAAGTAACATTGATAACATGTTCCTCTCATCACTCACTACCTAATATTGGACGTATAAAAAAAACGAAAATTGAAGCAACACGTCCAATATAAAAAGGAAAATATAGGGAGAAAAAGCAACTAGAGTGCACTTGTGAGTACAACTTGAAAAAAGAAGAGGCTTAATTGCAGTTTTGGTCTTCTATTGTGATATGTGCAACATGGTCTCTAAACTTCTAAAATAACATTTTGTCGATGTTAACAGTTTTGGACCCTAGGCTCTTTTCCGCCCAAAAACAGACGATTTTGAGGATAAATATGTAATTTAGCACAAAAAATAATTAAAAAAATAAAAAACAAATAAAATCCAAAACATCTTCAATCTTTCATGTTCTTCCTTCTCTATCATCTTCAAAATTAATTAATCTTCATCTTCTTCCTCTATCATTTTCATAATCTTCGATCTCAAAAATTCAAAAAAATCTAATAAACCCCAAATT
The DNA here is from genome assembly GCA_030819835.1 of Acmispon strigosus. Classification (NCBI taxonomy): domain Eukaryota; kingdom Viridiplantae; phylum Streptophyta; class Magnoliopsida; order Fabales; family Fabaceae; genus Acmispon; species Acmispon strigosus. Next base: position 44,718,086 of record JAUAMA010000001.1, on the reverse strand, counting down.
CAAAAACCCCAAATTCAAAAAACATCTAGCACTGATATGTGAACATCTTCATCATCATCTTCTTCAACATCATCTTGAACATCTTCATCCATCATTTTCAACATCTTCATCATCTTCATTCTCAACAACAACAACAAACCTAGATCCCCAGATCCCTCACCCATGACATGACGGGCACAACGGAGAGTGAGGGTGAAAATGATGTGAGAAATAATATGGGGACACAAGAAAAAGGGGGGGTTGAATTGTGTCTTTTTAAAAAAACTTATTTTCTAAACGAATATTAGTTCTTAAAAACCTTTCTTAAGAAAACGTGTATGTGCAACAGATAAAGTAAAGTATTAAACGATAGAGAAAGTAAAGCACATTTGCAATTTATCCTGGTTCACCTAAAAAGCGTAGGCTACGTCCAATCCTTGGTCTCTCTACCAAGATTTTCCACTGCTCAATCAAGTATCAAGGACTTCTCCTTCACAAGTATCCTAAGGACTTCTCCTCACAAGTATTCTTAAGACTTCTCATCAACAAGTATTCTTAGGACTTCTCCTTTACAACAATTGAATGATAGTTTTTCTTCTACTTAAGTTCTCTTCAGAAAGAGTGTGGTAGAAAGCTTTAAGCACAAGTGGCTCTATAGAAATAAGCTATGTGGTTTGACTCTAAGTACTTAAAATGCTAAGAGCTTTTACAGAGAGAAGGATAGACGTCTAAGGTTCTCTGTTTGTGAACGAAAGTAAGAATTTGACTTTGAGGCATTTTCACACTTGATTGATTTCACACTTTTCAAATAGTGTTCTCTATTTTCTCAATTCTTCAATTCTTCTTTTTATATTGCTCTCCCTTGGCTGAGTAACATTGGAGTGTATTAGGCTTTTCCGTCTGTTGACCGTATGAAGGCAAACGACTCTCTGCATGAGCAATTAATGCGGAAATAAATGCTCTTACCCGTTTGATGTCCTTTGGTCAGAGACATATCCCAAAATATGATACATAAGGATGGTAGAAGCCTTGTGCAGAGAATCTTTCCCATTCGAGAGAGAGTTGGTAGCTGCTTCTTGGTGTGACATGTTGGTGTTCTATTTCTGCTTTGTGAGATGTGCCTTTTGTAGCTTCAGAGAGTCACGTGTTATACTTTGAATTTCTTTGGTTGTTGACACGTGGGCTTTAGATCCTCAAGATTCTTCTGACCAAGTGATGTTCTTCTTATATGTAGATTAGAGCTTTTTTCTTTTAGACTTCGTCTTTCTAATAGATTATGGATTGTCTTAGACCATAGATTTGCATACTTGACCCATGATGATAGACGATAACAATGATAGACTTCCTGAAAGAGTAAAACATTAAAGTTTAGAGAAATTTTTGACTACTTTAGAACGTTATTATCATTAAAAACATGAGCTATATGATGTAGATATCTAAGACGTTTGAACTTAACATGATGATGCTGGTAAGATAACATCAAATCCAATAATTAATTTTTTTTTTGTTATTTCCTGCGAAGCCAGAAAACCTCCAAAATGCACCACCGCCCTTCCGGTGACCAGCCACCGCCGTCTTCATTCCGAGCTGTCGTCGCTACCAACCTGCCCACCACTACCATTGCTGCTGATATCTCTTCTTAAGAATACCTTTCGGTCTCTCTTCTCAAGAGCACCTGTCGATCTCTCTTTCGTGATCTGGTTTCATAGGCTTAGATCTGAATACTACAACCGGGTAAGTGGAGAAGATGAACACGGTGCGAGAGATGAGGGTGGCACTCAATGCAGCAGAGCTATCGACAGAGAAAGGAACAATTGTTAAGAAACCAGGAGGCAGATCCAAGGTTTCATGGGTGAAACCAGGAGGAAAAACGAATTAAAAATTAGATCTTGCATACTTTTCGGGACGATGCAGATTGAAGGTTTCAAGGTGTTACCAAGTGGGAAGATGCTTCGCCCTTCAGGCTTTAGGAAGGCAGACAAGGTGTCGCTGGTTCATGGAGGATTGGTGGGAAAGGAACAAAACTTGGAACAAGGGTGAAGATGATGGTATCATGGTAGTGGTGATTTGGTGGAGTGAGGGTGGTGACCGCCAGACCCCAAATATTTTAAATAATAAGTATATTAATTAATTAATTGTTACAGAAATACAATATCGTCTGCTTTATTCAAGATTATATCGTGTGTCTCAACATTCAATTGTTTGCCTTACAATATCGTCTGCCTAGCTGAATCGATTGCATAATGCATCGTCTGGTCAGTAGTCATGTCATCCGGTTAAGTTGACCATGCGTGACAGGTGTCAGCTCTAATTAATGTGATTGTGACCCGCTGTTTATGTTGACCCCGAATATTCGAGATCTTGTTTGTTTGTTTGTTTTCTCTCTGTATAAATACAGAGCATGTATAGTGAAATAATTAGAATAGAAAGAACATTTCAGTATCTTCGATTTCTCAAGTTTTCTTTTTCTTCAAGAACCCTTGGTCAAGCCTTGCAATTTCACAGGTGTTGTGCCCTTAACTGCCTACTGTGATGCTGATTGGGGTTTAGATCCAGACGACAGACGTTCCACTTCTGGTTCATGTGTTTTCTTTGGACCAAACTTAGTTGCCTGGAGTTCCAAGAAGCGGACGATTGTCACACGGTCAAGAACTGAAGAAGAATATCGAAGCTTGGCCAACACCACTGCTGAACTTCTTTGGATTCAATCTCTTCTCGCGTAGTTAAATATTTCTTTCCAAGTTCCTACAGTTTACCGTGATAACATGGGAGTTGTGACCTTAACTCACAACTGTGTTGCACACTCACACCAAACATATGGAATTGGACATCTTCTTCGTTCGAGAGAAAGTTCAAAACAAGTTAAGAACCGAAGTCGGTTCTTGAAAGAATTAGAGAAATCGAAGATGCAAAGGGTGAACTCTGTGTAGGTTCTTCTTTATTATTTATTCTGCAACTTCAATTCCTCATTATTCAAGGTTACAAGCTCTGTATTTATACAGAGAGACCGACAGATATTCCGAGGTCAACTATTGCAACTATTACATTGGGAATCATAAACAATAATAAATACAAGATAAGATCCCGGATATTTCGGGATTGCTAGTACTACTAGATAACTGGTTTACAGCTGGCACAGTACAGGTCAAACATTGCATCTGGCCGGACAATATAGCTTAGTAGATGATCCATCACTTTAGCATGCAAGTGATCTTTATCAGACGATGCTTTCCTTTGTCAGTCAAAACGGCAGATGATCTCAGACTATTTCTGTGCTTGATTCTGCGCAGCTCTAATAGCAGACGATTCTTATCTCTAACATCATTGCTTGTGTATCACATTCATGGTCAAGATCAATTGGCGGATATCTTCACCAAACCTCTCTTACCTCAACACTTTGCAGCAATGATGACCAAACTCAATGTGTTTGTAAAGACTGCTCCTTTTCACCCACCTTGAGTTTGAGGGGGGTTGTTAGAGAAATATAATATCGTCTGCTCTACTCAAGATTATATCGTCTGCCTGTCTCAGCATTCAATCATCTGCCTCACAACATCGTCTGCCTAGCTAAATCGATTGCATAATGCATCGCCTGGTCAGTAGTCATGTCAGCCGATTACGTTGACCATGCGTGATAGGTGTCAGCTCTCATTAATGTGATTGTTGTTAGGTTCAGAACGTTAAAAGAAGTTTTTTTAAGTTCAGAAAACTTGTTTTGATTGACAAATTTTTTATTACCTAACTGTGTATTGTGTTTCTTAGGATCATCTCCTTCGTCAAATGGACAAATGATGCATTATTATCAAGCTAAAAGAAGTTCATCACAAAAGGGGAAATTGAAGTGTCTATCTTGAAAAAGTCAAAAGCACTGCGTTTATCAGCAACGAAGAAAAAGATCGTCTTACTGTGTTCAAGGATCGTCTTACTACGATCGTCTTATTGTGGTCAAGAAGATCGTCTTACTGTGATCATCCTACTATGTCTTAGAAGAATAGCTGAGGAGACTGTCTTCGAAGAATGTTTAAGTATATTCAAGAAGAACGTCTAAGTAGAACGACTGGTTACGTTCAAGCAGATCATCTTACTACATTCTCAATAGAGCGTCTGCTTCAATGCTTCAAAACAACAAAGACGTGCCACGTCATACCATTTAATGAAGCACAATTCTCATAAGTTAAGCGAAGGAATACCTCGTCAGACAAAGCCTTATTTATCGAAGAAATTCTATTATCCGTCAAGACGCAGAAAAGCAAAGTTTCGCTGTCCAAGCCGCTTAAATTCAACATTGGTTGGAGTACCCCTTGTACTCTCTTTAATTCAATTTGGTTTATCAAAAGAAAAAAAGTAATCAAACAATCTAACAGATACCCTAAAATTCCAAAAAATCACAAGAGCCAAATTGACTTTCTGAGCAGTATTAACCTTCATCTTTTAAACAACTACTCCACTTCTAGCAACTCAACCGACTCTACCGTGGTCACTGTGCTCTGAAAAGCCTTCAAGGATAGGGGTGGCAAAATGAGTTTGACCCACTAGGTTAGCATTTGGCCCGCCTTTTTTGGTGGGTTAGGTTAAGACTTTCAACCCAAATATCAAAATTGGGTCAGCCCAAACCAACCCGCATTTTGACGGGCCAATGGCGGGTTAGCCTGCCCCGCCAACCCATATTGCCGCCCCTAAATTGGTGATGAAGATTTCAATGTTGATGATGGTGGTGGTAATGGAAAAGCGGATGCATCTTCTTCTAAGAGAGTATCTAACGTTTCGAATTAAGATTGTTAGAACTTAGAAGTTTTGAACTAAGACTATATTATTGTGATATTGTTGAACTTTAATTTGTGCTTTTGATGTTTTAAAAGACATTCATGAGTTGTGATGATTGTTAATTTTTATAACTTGTGAGTTGGTTATGATTTTGTAGTTTTTATTCTCAGTGTAATTGTGGAATTGATTGTTAGTGTGAAATTACGTTGAGATTTTTATTGTTTATTATTATTTAATTGAGATGAATCAAAATTCAGTGGCAAGGTGACATGGAACAAAAAAATAGGAAGCAACCACATCTTCTCGTTTAATTCAGTGTTAGTGTAGTAGTGTTGCTAAGTGCAAGTGCGAGTATCAATTTTGACTTTTTCCTCATTGCACAACTTCTTCTTTTTTTCACTAAATTCTTAAAGTGGACTAACTTGCCAACTCGTCAGTTCGCCAAAATATGGGTTGGGTTGAATTCAACCCAAATACTAAAAATGGGTCAGTCCAACCCAATCCGCATTTCAGCGGGTTAATGGCGGGTCAGGCTGAACCCGCCCAGCCAACCCATATTGCCACCTCTAGTGAGAGTGAATGTTTTAGCAACTGTGGTTGTATAAGCTTAAAATCTAGAAAATTGTTAATATAAAAAAGGTCACACCATTAAGATTTAAAAATGAATGTGGCATACCTAGATTTTTAATCCTAAAATGACGTTGACATTCTTGGTTGGAAGTTGGAACCATATCGTGCGTTAGCGATGAGAAATTGTGAGGCAATTGTTTCGTTGCTATTTCACGCATATCTGCGCTTTTCGTTGTGCCGTAAATGGAATTGTATTTTAAAGCGCTTATTAGAAAGAAGCGCTTTAAGTGGGCTTCGGGTCTCCTTTCAACTAAAAAGGGCTTTAAAATATACGTTGTAAAGTGTGTTTTCTATTGTAGTGGTACTGAGTTTTAGAAGTCAATAGTGTTAGGATAGTGTAGCCTTCAATAACCCGGTTGCCATGGTAATGATATATGTTCCCGGTTTTAGAACCCTGTAGTTTTAGGGTACTGAAATTTGTTAATACCAACTTCTAAAACTTGATAATACACAGAGTTAATATTTTGTTCCGGGTTTTAGAACTTGGTAGTACCAAAACTTCATATTTACATTTCGAGTTTTAGAATTCGCTAGTTCATAAACGTTAATTTTTTTTTTCCTGATTTTAGAACCTAGTAGTGCTTAGGATAATTTTGGGTTTTAGAACTCACTAGTTCATAAACGTTAATTTTTTGTTCCAGTTTTAGAACCCACTAGTGCTTAGGATAATTCCGAGTTCTAAAATTCAGTTACATCTAGTTATGCTTGTTTTGTTTACTTTGTTGTTTGATTTACCATTGTTTTAATTACCACATCTTGTTTATTATGTTGCAATACAAATATAGCTAGAATGAGAAGACCTTCATCGCATGCGGGTGGTTGCAGACCAGCTTGCGGTAGGGTGGTCGCAAAGCAGGATATTGCGTACCACCTACTACATCTGCGGGGCACAGACTGACCAAGTTTCACAACCTACACATGTGGAGCAGAAGATTGTACATGCTGAGCCAACAACCCCACTGGCATAGCAGGAGCCACCGTTTCGTGGTAGGACTTGCCTGTTCTGACTGATTATGCTGACCAAATTGCCCCATTTCTATGGACGACGCTATTAGAGGCACACATAAGTTGTTTTGGTTATTTTTCCTTGTTATGTAGTTTTGTTTAGGTTTTACTTATTCTTGTTTGTACAATAGAATTCTTCGGAACTTAGAGACTTGATAGTCTCGAGCAATGGAAAAAAACTCGACCAGTTGATGTGCGAGGACCAACCATACGTGCTTGAGGTGGTCTAGAGATCAGGCCTCTATCCCTTGCTTTTGCGCTCGCACCATATGGTCCGTTGATCACAACATTTGACGAGAGTTGGCACAGAGAGGCCTCTTCCTTGCATGCACTTGTTGTTTGGGGAGATGACCTCTTCCTTCCACGCTCCAACTTGCGGAATCCTCATTAGTTAAATAACTAATCAGTCATTTCTTATTCATGATAAGTTTGCTGCTCGTTAGAAGTTAGTTACGTGGTTAATAGTTAATAAACTGAATGAGAATAATGCACTAGTCGATTCTCCCATTTTATGCTTTACCTTACCCCCCAGTCTTTCAAGTTCTAATTCAGTGAACTAATAAAGAAGCATAAAATCTTCAGTTAATGTTTGATTTAATTTCTGATACATACATAAGCAGTTTTTTGTACTTGTTACAGGTGTACATATATGATATATCCTTAAATACATTACAGTCTGTGAATGCGCGCATAGTTACATGAATGGACCTAAGTGGAGATTGTGTTCTAGTCAGGCTTCATTCATACAAATGGGCAAACTTTTGCACTGTGCATGTTAGCTGCTTCCAGTAGACAAAAAGTCAATGAATGGAATGCCATTATCCTTGTTCGTCTCTCCCACAGAATCTTGATTGACTTCCTCATCATCTCTTCTGGCATTGTCTGTTACTTCACTTTTACTGGAATCAGTATTTACTTGAAGAAAATCATAGAACTCAACAGATTTGCTTCTTTCTGCAATATCATTCAAACACATTAAGATTTTATCAACTCATCGCCACTAAGAATACAATGATGTGTAGTAAATTAGGCCAATTATACAGTACAAATCCACTAAAGTACTAAACGTATATAAATTAATTATTAAAACATTAAATGTCAACTACTAAAAATATAGTGCTTATCAAAAAAAAAAAAAAACTAAAAACATATTATTAATGGTTAAATATGTTAGTGAACTTTGATTTTAGTCCCAGATGTCGTAGCAAAATTACGTTTTGATCCCATAATTAAAGAAACATTTGATTTTGGCACTACACCATTTTTTGATTTTGGCAACGGTTGAAAAGTGTAACAATAAGCACAAAAACTGTTTCCTAAACTTTACGCAACACGTTACGATTGTGTCATATTCTGGCGTTACCTATTCCCTTTGACAACAATTTTTCCTACTCTATGGTAATACTGTGAGAAAATGTAACCTATTGTGGGGGAAAAAACAACACTTATCACGTAATAATTGTTCCTTATTGTTAGACAGGGAACACTTATTCAGTGTTGTTAAAAAATGTGTTGCCTAAAACGAATCATTTATATCAACAAGCATGAACTGATTCCTGATGCACCTTTAGGCAACACTTTTTGCCTGTTTCATATGCCCCTGTTGCCAAAAGTAAAAAATAATGTAGTGTGGTCCTCACTTGAATTTGAACTCAGGAAAAATGCTAGCTTATCTGGTTAGCGCTTACGTGACACGCTTACATTATTCTCCACATCAAGTGAAAAATGACATCTTAGTTGAGGGACTAAAACCAAAATTTTCCAATCTTAGAAGTACCAAAAACTAATAACCTACAAAATTATAAGATTATCCTCCACCTAGACCTTCTTCCCCACTTCTCGCCAGATTTCACCATAACCACCGCCCAGATGCAAGCTCCAACTTTGATCACAACCCAAGAAAATCAAACTCTATTTTAAGTTTATAGTATCTAGAATTTGATCTCTGACTTGTGATGATATAAATAATATAAATCATTTATGTGCCTACACCCGACACACCTAATACATGACATGTAATGCATATTAAAATGAAATGCGACATTTGAGTTTCAAGAATTGATACAAATGATCAAGCTCTAAAACACTTGGGGTATATGCGTTTGAATAAATATCTTAATTAAGCTAACAACAATAAACACTTACCATAAATTAATATAAATAACTTATGAAAATAATCTCAAAATAACTTATGTGTAGCTAATGAGCCATTTTCAGAAGCTTACCCAAAGCGCTTAAGCTCAAAAAAGCTCTTAGGCCTTGGTAATAGAGGTTGTCTACCACCATATTATCCCCCGGAAACTTAAGTTATGGGGTGTAAACACACAAATAACTATATCTAACACATAAGAATCATGAGAATGGATGTACCTTGAAGGTTTGAGGAACAAGAACTTGGATCTTGAAAGCGAAACCTCTTGGGAAATCGAAAAGGGCTAAACGTGACACAAGGATACTTCTCAACAAACGAAGGGAGACATGTTGTTGTCTCAAAGTTTGTCTGATGATCCTGTGGAGAGAAAATGTTCTGGTGAGGTGGCCCTTTCGCATAAACCTTGTACCTTTCTCGACGGTTCCTTGCCATCATCACATGCCAATGATTCTTGACGGCGTTATCAGTCCGTCCTGGGAAGTGTCTTGCAATCACTGCCCATCTGTTACCGTGAATCCGGTGAGAAGCTAGAAGCCGCTCTTCTTCTTCTTCACTGAAAGGGCTTCTGTTTATTCTTGGATCCAGTTGATTGAACCATCTCAACCTGCAGCTCTTCCCTGAAAAAAATCCACACAAACTTATATATGGTTATGCACTTGTTAATATTTTATGCTCCCTAGTAAGTCAGATTCTTCTTCTTCTTGTATATGAAGAGCACGAAACAAAATTCATCTTGGTAAACAAATTTTAAAAACTATTGATACAAAATCACTTTTCCATGAATACTAACCAATTCTTGAAGATAAAACTGAGCTCATGCATGCATGTATATGTATGTTTAGATCAGCTTCTTTTTTCTTATAATCAATTCTGACATGAAGGATTATTCACAAATTTTGACTTTACAATCAATTGGCGAAGAACAATTCATCTTGTGCCAAATAGCATCTAATTTTTTTTTATATTTACATTTTTGGATCTTTTAATCAAACCCTATACTAAAATATTCAATCCAGACCACTACCTAACTAACTTTACTTAATTAGTTGCGATTTTCCTTAAATCATCCGGTTGTGGGTATAGTTCTTATAGTTTTGTTTTAGTCTACAAAAGCAATTATGTATTGTCAGATATTGGGAAGTTTAATTACTATCACAAATTCAATCTATCATAGAGTTAAGTGGGTGGGTTTTGCTAACTTTTTTGTTATGATATTTTACAACCAATTTGTTATTTTGAGTTGAATAGATGAAATTTATTGCAACAAGAGATCAATTGAAATGATTGACATGATCATTTGTAAGTACCTGATCTTCCTTTGAGTTTCTCAGCTATGGCGTTCCAATTATGAGGTCCATAGCGTTCCACCAACTCCCGAAGCTTCTCATCCTCAGATGGCCTCCAATGGCCTCTGCTACACATGTTATGATCTCTTCCTAGAAGCTCAAAACAAGACACAACAAACAAAGAAAAGAAGGAAACCCTAATTCGAGAATAATAGGATTATTATCCCCCACCCTCTTGCTTGATCTATCTTGCTTTCCCTTTATGCTATATATATATATGAACAAGATGAACTCTTTGTTGTGTGAAGAGTACATATATATATATATATATATAAAGCGAAGAGGGAGAGGAACAGAGATATAAGAGGAAGCAAGAGAAGCAAACTAACAACGAAGACAAGAGTGGATAGAGAATATATGGTGGGGGAAGATGAGAATTTTCCGTTAGGGATTGATGCAAACGTTTTGGCTAACAAACCCGAGTATAACATACACATAGACATAGATATATAATAGAATTATATATATGTGTGTGATATGGTGGAAGAAAAAAGATGTTGCTTAGAGGAGCCAATTTGGTTATGCTTTCAATGTCTTTCCAAGTTTAATTTCTAACCTACAACCTCTACTTATAACCCACCAAGCATGCACAAATTCCACATTTTATGTATAATTTACTAGTGGAATATATATATATATATATCACATTGAAATTAGATGATTTTCATGAAACGTGAAACACTTTGCTAACGATTAGAAAATTGTGAATTGAAGTGGTTTAAGATAAAAAAAAGTAATTAGTCCAATTGGGTTAACTAAAAAATCAACGCTATGCATAGCTAATATTTACTCAAGAAAGAGTCGTTTTTGGCTACATGCAACATGACAAATTGAAAGAATTATGACATCATAAATGATTATCGTTTGGGGTAGGAGAGTTTGGTATTCTGGTTATACTATATTTAGAAGTTGCAACAGAGGGATGGATATGTTTTAGACTTTGATTTGAAAAGCTTTCAGGCATAACTAACTAGATTACTTAGCTTAGAATCCTTACAAGTGGACGTCGACTGCATACTATTTCATTTAATAACTGCTGTTTTTTTTTAGACAAGCATCTAAATAAATGAATAATAGCTAATGACAAAAGGAGATACAACAAATACTACATATGGAGTATTTTTTTTGAACATACTACATATGTATTTGTCTACTATACATGATGTTGCAAAATTCTGGAAGTTCGAGACGGAAATAATTGTATCAAATATTAGGTATATAAATAATAACCTTGAAAGATCAGTATGTAGCTTATATTTTAATGATGCATTTTAGAAACCTCCATTTACTAATTTTATGAAACTGATTCCTATGGCTATGGCACATAGATCCTTGTAATAATGATTAAAAAAAATTCTTAAGCAGCTTTTACTTTATTATCTTTAAGTTTGTCAACAAATTGAAGTCTCTCAGTTTCTATGCCCACGTAATTAAATTATTGAAATTATAGGTGCATGGGCATAATAGCAAGAAAAGTCAATTATTGTATCAGTAAATCCATTGCATAATCTATCCTACTTCGTTTACAAATGTGAAAACAGTAAAGGTATGGAAATATTGACAAATATTTGAAAAATGAGCACGTTGACGTGAGGACAAACATGCTTATATCAGGGGTTGTGCATTTGACATATACTTCCAAAAGCGCGACGAGTATTTTCCTTACATACAAACTAACTACCTTTTTAAAAAAGATATCTCCTTTTAGAGACGATGAAATATTCATAAGACTAACTCTTCCGGTGATAGTTTTTTTATCCACAAAACTTGATCTGAAAATTTGTGAAAATCAAAACTTGAACCAACCACCCGTTAATCTACAAATTAATTAAAAACTTTTTAACTAATTCACATTATTAATTAATATATAATTCAGATTTAAAACAACTTACTTACTTACTAATAAAGTGTTGGTCAGGTGGTAAGCAAACTGGATCTCATAAAAGTGATATCATAAGATCGAATTTTATGAAATTTTTTTGTTAGGAGAGACTTGCTACCGTATTCCGAACAAGTTGACATCTGCCAAGGACAAAAAAATACTGCTCGCTCATTTTTTAATTATAAGACCATTTAGAGATGTACTTGGGTAACTTGACGTAAGACTCCTACGGAATTTCAATTTCAGAAATATTTATTATCATTTTTTTTAGAAAGATGAATGATATTAAGGAAATAAGGGAGGTGAGAAACAACCCCTCTCACCATGGGTACAGTAACCTAAACAACAACCAGAGCAACTCAGTCACAATAGCAAAACCTCCCAACAAAAAACCCCATAAACCCCAACAGCACACAACCGTGTAAGCAACCAAACAAACCCCTAACGACTATCCGGATGTCAAAATTCCTATCGAAATCGAAAAACAGCAACAGGCTCAACCAGCAAGGGAACCAAACAAGCTGCTCGACACCTACAGATAGGAAACCTCTTCACCCGAGAGAGCCAAAAGACCCACCAATTAAGCATCCAACATCAAGCTAAAGGGCTGAGTCCCAGACCAGACAGGAAAATAAAATAAAAAACCAGGGGCAAACTCAAACAGGGAAAAAAAACCAGCATCAAGCGACGGAGCCAACAAGCACAACAGCCCAAAGCCGCCACCTACACCTTCGCTCAGCACTCCAAAAGCCGGGAACGCAACCTTGTTTCACACCATCTGAAACAGGACCATGCCACCAAGCACAACAGAACATACCTGACAGTACCCATCAAGACTTCACCACGAAATCTCGACCAGCGCCACGCATCGACGCACCTGAAAACCTGAAAGACAACAATACCCACCTGGAAACTGGACCTGCCACCGACAAAGACGGCCACAGAATCCGAACCGCAATCGAAACAAAAAACCTGCAGATCTGAAGCACCAAGGCAAGGGTCCGGCAACAGAGGCTTCGGAACAGGGAGGGGAAGAAAATGGCGACAGAGATCAGTGAAGGACCCGAGAGAACGGCGATGACTTCCTCAGATCGGGTTTCCCCTTTCTTCACGGAGGCCGTCCCCTGTCTCCGACACCAGCCGAAGGAAGAGACGACCCAAGACCTCCAAACGGCGCAGAGCACCGTCGCCACCACCAGCAGAGCCAGGATCGAAGGAGCGCAAGGAGAAGAGGTGACCAGCGGCTTCGAGCAGCACAAAAAGCTCCGAGAAGAGAGATCTGAAAGACGGCAGGAGAGGAGGAGAGGGAGAGAAAGCAGAAAAGAGGGGTTGCCGCCGCGCCGGAAGAGGGATGGCACGGCGGCAGCCCTAACAACAGCTGTAGCGGGAGAGAGGGTTTAGAGAGGGAAATTTTTAGAGAGAGGGTTTCTTTTTCCATATTTATTATCATTTTTGATATATACTCCTTGTATTTGTTGAAATTTTATAATTATAAGATTTTAATTATCACTAATAATTAATTCTCTTCAATACTACTCAATACATTAATTAAGAGTAAATATGAAAGATTGTATAGATTTGTTTAAAACCAATACTTTGGATGATCTCATTACATGTTTTCTTAATAAGCGTAATTTTCTAAAGAGAGTCTTAAAATTAGGAACAAAGAGTATGTTTGGTTTGAGAAAACATTTTATGTTTTTCATTTTCATTTTCTAAAAATAGTTTTCATTTTCAAACTTTCAAATATAGAAAACATATTTGTTTTGACTTGAGGTTTTCATTTTTCACTGTCGTCATCGTCGTCGTCGCAGCCACTGCCACCGCCAATGCCACTACCACCGCCACCATCACAACCTCCATCATTGCCACCACTACTGGCATTGTCACTGCCACCCCAATCTTCACCGCCTCTGCCCCCACTGCCACCACCACCATCACCGCTTTTTATCTCACTAGTTGGTGGCGCGGACGGTGTTGGTGGTGATAGAGGTGGTGGTGGCGGTGCTGACTATGGTGATGGTGGTGGTGGTGACACATGCATTGGCAGTGGTGGTAGCGACGGAAAAACTAATCATGTGACCGAAAGAAAGCTGGTAATCCCCCATGGATAGCACAAGAAGCGTGGGGTTAGCTCTTTATCTGCTTCAGCTTTTGCCTCTACTGGGGTCTCCACCTGTTTCAAGAAGGTCACTATTGCTCTTGGGAAAGAGTTGGCGGCGGCTGCTGGGCCGCCGCGCCATACACAATGAGGCTCCTTTCGTGGAACCGCCGTGGGCTTGGGAATCTAGGGGCGGTGCTGGCTTTAGGACAACTCATCCACATAGAAGATCTCGATGTTTTCTTTGCTATGGAAACTCATAGTTATTCTTATGAGATGAAGAACATTCGTGTAATGGAAGGTTATCCTAGTACATGTTTGGAAAAGGGAGGCTGGATCCACGTTTGCAGAAGCAAGAAATACACTGCTAATGTTTTTCTTGTTCAGTGTTCAGGACGGGGTCACTCGCGGGTAGGTGGACTCTGCCTGTTTCAGAGGAATACAGTTGAGGTTCAAGTATTACATTCTTCCCTCAATCATATTCTCTTTCTTCTTGACCACCCTGATCTTCCTGGACAAATGTAAATTCTGGCTATATATGGTTTCCCTGAGGAAAATCATAAACACAAAACTTTGGAGATTGTCAACAGGTAAAAAGCGGATTCTTCTGTCCCGTGGCTTTGTGTTGGCGATTTCAACGATATTCTTAGCCCTTCTGACAAGCTTGGTGGGGATCCTTCTGATCTAGGGAGGCTCCATGCTACTTATGGGGCGCTTGCAAGTTGTGGTCTCATGGACCTCGGTCATGCAAGTTATTGTCTCATGGACCTGGGTCATTCAGGATACCGTTTCACTTGGTTTCATGCTAGCTTCTAATTTAAGATTTTGATCTTCAAATTTTTTTAGGGTTTAATTTAGATATTGGGGGTAAATCATGATTTAGTGAAATTTGGGGGTAATAAGTTTTTCTGGAGTTTCAGACGTGTCTTCCATTTTAAAAAAAATAGATAAATCTACATAATCATCATTTAACCAGCCAGCAAGCCACGTATGCACTCGCCAGAGCTTCGACCTCAGGCATGGACCAAACAAAAACTTGGTACAGTAGTAAGGACTTATTGCTAACTTTTTTCCGGCAGTTACCAAATAGACCATCAACCCTTTAAAATATGATTAAGAAAAAGGGCACCATAGCTACACTAATTGAGAAGACACATATACACCAACAACTTTTAGAAAAACATTATTTATTAATTTTCCTATTTTACCCTATTAAGTGTGTTTATTTCCTCTCATTTATTCTTCTCACAAGATCATTATTTAGAAAATTTCAATTAATGTTGTGTTGAAATTCTATATAGATAGGATTTTTATTTTGGTATAAGAGAGAAAAATGAAAAACCAAACAAGAAACATAAAAAAGGGCAAAAGCTGAGAACTAAGGCCTCCCAAATGAGACACCCATTACATATGCAAGCAGAAACATTTTAATTCTCCTCAAGAGGAGAGGTAATATACATTAAAGACTCTTCTTGACGAGCTCCATACTTTGCCAAAAAATTCGCACAAACATTTCCTTCTCTCAATGTATGATTCCCCTCCGCTTGCCATTGGCGCTTCAACAAATCTTTAATATCCAAGACAAGTGACGCATAACTGTGACGATGAGATGACTCACTCTTGATAAAAAAGAAAGCATCCAAAGAGTCTGTTTGACATTCCACTATACGGAGTCTATTCTCCCAAGCTTTAGACAACCCATGAAAATAGGCTAAGATCTCCAAGTGGAGGATATCTGAACGAATAAAGATTGGTGGGCATCTAAAGGGTGTAGAGAGATAGGAAGAGAAGAGAGATAAGTGATAAGTGTGATAAATGATGTGATGTAATTAGAAAAAAGTGATAGAGAGAAAAAAATGGGTGTCTAGAGGTGTCTGTATTGTTTAGGTGCACACCAATCATTACTGTATATCCATCTAAAACCCCAATCCATTTCCCACTAGAACGCCGGAAACAACCCCAAAGCCACCTCTTCTTGGATTCCCAAGGACATTGCCATCAACATTTAAAACAAAACTGTCAAGCAATGAGCCTGAAGAACCAAGTTATTTTCTGGGAAAGCCCGAGCAATGTCAGAAGCCATGGAGGTAATATGCATAGCCAGATGCAAATCCGTCAAACGAAGGTTCTCCAAGCACAGGGAGTTTCTGGCCCCCTTAACCCACTAGAGAGCTGCACATGTGACTGGCAGAGAGTTCACGAGGAGCTGCTAGATCCAAGCCCGAGCCACATGTACTCTAAGGTCCCGTTTCTTGGTCAGGATAGGATAAGAACATGATATGATAAATGATTGGATAAGCACAGGATATGATAAGAGTAGGATAGACTCTTATCCTATCCTGCGTTTCGGGTGGACAGGATATGATACAAACAATGAAAAATGTATCAAATTTTCATTCAAATAAAAAATACGTAATAATTTTTAAAATTTAATTTTCTAAATAGTTTTTTTTAAAAATTTATTATTCTATTAAATTTATTTTTTTACATTTTTATAAATAGCTTATTTTTTAATATTAACTAAAATAAAATTAATTTTTATTAATTCGGCTATTTTAATTTTTTCGAAGGGAGTCTATTTTAATTAAAATTATTATATATGTAACAAATGAGTTTTAACTTAGTAGGGATAAGTGATTAATGATAAAAATTATTAAAAAATATTATTCTTTCAAAAAATTTTATATTTGAATTATTAATTATAATTATATAAGTAGAGAAATAATTTTAAATAATATCATATAATTATATAAAATTAGTCTACATTTACTATTAAAAAATTAATATTATATATATATATATATATATATATATATATGTGAGTAGCCTATTTTGTTGTTAGTGAAAAACTATTTTGTGTATTTTTATAATAATATAAATAACAAAAAATAATGTTAACTAAGTAGTATTAAGTGATAATGAAAATTTAATTATTTTATATGAGTAAATCCAATATTCTCACCATTTATAAATAAATTTATTTTTTAATTAAATTTATCTGTAGCTAAATAATTCAACTAAACAATAACAATTAGTTATTGATAAGTAATAAAATTAATATTTTCTTAAAATAAAAAATTTATATTTATTAATTAATATTATTATAAATTATACAAAATATAAATATAGAAATTAATTTTGGGTCATGCTAATAAACAAACAAAAAACTAATATCCTATCCTGTCAGGATAATTTCTATGCTACCCCTCAAGATAGTGTTATTATATTTTGCTGGCGCAACAAACAACAGATAACAACAGGATATGATTACTATCCTATCACTAAAAAGCTCTAAACGTTGGTGACTGTATATCAAACTTCTTCAAACACCAAATCCTTTTGGCTTGAGAACAATCTCTTATACAGTGAGTAACAGATTCGTCTGCTTCATTGCAAACAACACATATTCTCGAAGTAACCATGCCTCGTCGGAAATGCAGGAAGTTCATGGGGAGGGCGTCATGGTAGGCAATCCAAACGAGCACCACAAACTTGAGAGGAATCTTCAATTTCCAGATCCAGTTCCGCATACCAGAGAAACAACTTTCATTGATCCCAAACCCAGGTGAAAGGCTATGGACTATGGTTCTTGTCAAAGCCAAGAAGGTACAGTCCCAAGGGTGTGGTTTTTGGTGAATTCTTCGGGTGACGAAGGATGTGGACTCAGCATGGACAACATGAAATGAAATACGTAATACCTGATAATTAGTGGTTAATGGAGTTCATATTGTTGGTTTATTTAGTGTAATATTTGGCTATTTGAAAAATTTCATATCAGTGACCACATATTACACACACTTACCAATTATACGTTTGTCCTAACCACCTCTTATCTTCTAGATGTTTTTTTTTGATAAGCTAAAATTTGCATTAAAAAGGGGCGCTAGGGGTACCCCAACCCATAATACAAATGGAAGAAAAAAGAAAAAGGGAAAGAAAGAATAAAGTATCAATACATTCCAAGCTTCCCATCATGAATTAAACTGTTGTAATATTAAGAAACACATGTAATATTAAAATGTATCCACGTACGTGATATTTATTTATGGTTAACAATACTTTTAAATGTGGCCAACTAAGTGTAGTTGATGACTAATCATTAATGAAGGTGAGTTACATGTTATAACTGGTAACCATTACCTGTCACCCTATCTCATCACATAATATTCATCAAGGAAAATGATGATTAAACATAGAATTATATGACTTTGGGTGACATTGTGGCAGTTTCTTACCGCCGGTTTATGGAATTAAAAAAAAAACATAAAACTCAATTATTATGGTTTGAAACCACATAAATGAATACAAAATTGTGGCATATGTATACAAAATTGTCACAATTTACGGGTATCTCTTATACCGCATAAATGAATGTCTAAAAAGCACAACCCCTTTATCAAATTTCAGATGTCTTTTCACTAATTATTCCAATTTTAGATACTCAAACAATATAAATACCTCATATACCATTGCTATCTTCCTGTAACATCAAATTGTATATCAACATATAACCTTTTTGTTGGAATAATAATTCAATGCTCTACAGGAGAGATTCTTATTTGATTTAGGAACATACACATCATGATAAAGCTAAATTTCACAATGTTTTCTTTTTCATTCATAAGACATAAATGCGATACCACTACAAGAAACTGTTTTTTAGCTACAAAGATAAACGTCAACCATGAAACTGAAGATAATTAGTTTCGGCTTAACCAATACAAAATTATAAAATAAGGATTTATGTGACTTAACGATAGCGTTAGCTTGGCCGAACCTAATTAGCCTCGTCGTCTAAGCACACTCAAATGGGTGATGCTTCATGTTTTATAACATTGCTTGAGCTAGATCAACACTAGTTCACAACCCATAATCGTAGTCCAAACATTAGTGTCGGCTAGGTTAACATCAATGTCAAAGATGTAGTTAGAGTTCACTCGTCGCGAACCTCTATCACTCATTCATTGTCTCTCTCACACGACCGTCACCCTCCCCCACCACGTTTTGCCCCATTCCCTATTGTCGGCCACCAGAGCTCTCAAGTCTTCCACTGTACTTGTAAAAGCTTTGGGCACCACGATCGTGCTCAATTAAAATAGCACATGCACGACCTTGATAAAGTTTAGCATAGGTGTTCTCACATTTGTTCTCTCAATGCAAGAAGTTTCCAAATTATACAACCATTCGGGTTGAAATTCATGATGTTATGAACAACATATTAATTTTTTAGTCCAGTCCAACAGTAAATGAATTTAGAATTTTACGGAGACTCCTTAAAGTTGTGTGCTTGCAATATTCACCAAATATTCATTTTGTCCTTTTTTTCATGTTTTTCTTCTCTATTCCATTTTTTTCCACTTGTGACCAGTGTTTATTACACATTTATTATAAAACATGTGAGATATGTAAGAAAAGGGTAACAAATAGACACCATTTATAACCAGAAAATATAGGAAATAATACACTATAAAATAGGCTTTCATCACATCCCTACACTTAATCTCTTCTTGTCCTCAAGCAGACACCCAAATTATTAACAAGATTAGAACTAAACATTCTGTTATATTTAATGAGAGCAAAAATCATTCAGTTGACTGTTGACCTAACTTTCCCCATAGTTGCACAATTATTGCTTGTTTAAAAAGTGAGTGAAATCTTTCACCTACCAATAAACCATCTATCTCAATATTGGTAAGTGTCACCACAAACTCAGCCGTTTTCTTCAATTGTGAACTAAATCTCCCCACCCCTGCTCTCTGAGGACAAAACGGAAGCACAAGAAACTAATGAGTGTACTTTGCTTATTACATGGTCTTAACTCTTAAGTTCTTAACAGCAAATTGAAAACTATAAATTAATTAAAGGGATACAATAATTGCATATATATTAATAGTAGTAACACGATAAGATATAAAGTATAGTTTATGGTTTATCAAAAAAAAAGTGTAGGTTATGGAATTACAATAGTGAATGGTAAGATGCCTGATTATTTCCAATTGAGGTAGCATGTGTAGGTGGAAACACAGCACAGTTAGAGATAGACATGGAGGTCTCAACTTTCATATACAGAGTGCACCATAGACTGTTCACCCGTTTTACCTACTTTTACTTGTAAATGATAGCAATTTTAGTGCTACTTTTGGTGGTACTTACCAGAACTTCAATTCTCTTGTACTTGCATGTTTGTGAAATATTTTATTTGCTGTAGTTTCTTGTGCTAGTCTCTCCTAACCAGGAAGATAACTCATCAACAAACATAACTACCTTTCCTCTTCTTTCATTCCAACCAATTAACAAACACCAAAATCAGGGTCAATGCAGATTGTTTGTACTTCTTATATGGTGAAGCTTTCAGTGAAAGATTTCATGCCAGTTGATCAACTAAGTTCTCCATTTATGGTGACCCTTTGGTGAGCTGTTTAGGAGAGAATAATTTGTTCAAGGAAGCTTACATGCACATGACTTGCCAGTAGAGAATACCAACTTCCTTCTCCCCTAAGAAATCTGATTAAATCAATATTATTTAACAAATGTCTTCTAGAGGAGACAATTTTTTCGAATAAGAAAAATCCACATCCTAGTGAAGCTAACTATCTCAGCTAGGGTTTTCACCGTACACAAAATTAATATTATTAACATTGAGCATGGAGAAAATTTCTGGTTAGTTTTGAACAACAAATTTCTATTTTTATCAATTTCTATACATGTTTTTAAAATAAAAATTAAGTGGAAGCAAACTAACATTTTTATGATTATTAATTAAATAAGGGTAGTGCACAAAACTTTTGTATGCACGGGATCTGACCATTTGATTTATTGCACGCAGTCTTATCATATCTTTTAAACAAAACACTACTTCTTAAACATGTCATTGAAACAACTTTTTACCATGTTTGATTCAGGTGTTGATGCAGTCACCAATATTTGAAAGAAGGGTTCTGTTTAATGAGGTTATATCCACCTGTCAACTGTACAAACTAATGAAAAGTGAAAACCAACCTTTCTAATGCTCCAAGGAATTACTTTTTGATCTTGAACTCCACCAAGAGTGGAACAACTACCTCACTTATCCTAAATCACTAACAAGCCCTCACTTTTCCTAGCTACTTCCTACATGGCTAATTCCATTTTTAGGGTTGCCTGATCCACCAATGTCATGTCCATCTCCACTATCTTGATGTCTCAAGATTTAATTACTAGTAAATGTTATTTTAACTAGCTTGCGTACTTTGAGTGCAACTTACATAAGCTTATGTGGGCATTAGGTATAGGAAAGAAATGTAAATAAATATCCTTGTAGGGCAGGTACACATTCAGTTCAGTTAATGATCCATGACCTTGACAGGAATATAACACTTTAAAATTCACATCAATACATGCCTCCAATTTTAGCCTAAAAGTTATGTGATGTATATCAACTTTTTGCATTTAATCAACTTGAAAGTTATTAGACAAAATTATCCAACAAAAAGTGACATGAAGCTACCTCCACTGTTGTATAAGATGTGAAGACAATAACTTTGTCTTTGTTGTACAAGTGGTGAAATTTATCAATAGCATGTAGAACATAAACTCCATTGTGACCATATCTTTCGGCTTAAGTGTTCAGTGATGCTATGATGTCCTGACTCTACGTCTAGGATGATGGTTACATTTCATCATATATAAATTGGACTGCTGAAAAAATCTCAGTTTTTTACATCACTTGATGACAATATCAGACACAGTGATACATACAGTCACTAAAGTTATTCCACTCACTCGCCAAACTTTTCCAAATGAAGAATTGGAAATTGAAATACATGCCAAACTTGTCCTATATGAAATTTCTTGTTCTTAATAACAGTCAAGATTCAATTATGTTAAATACAGAAGAAAGTACCGGAAATACATTGGAAATTCACTTTTTATGGGATTTTTTTTTCTTTCTAATTTCTATCATACTTGGGCTGAAACAAGGCACAAATTCATCACATTACCTTTGACTTAAAACTGATAATATAGTTTATTGATCCTACATGCTTTCAAACTGTAGCCGGTACCCTTTCCATTCGGTAAAAATTCATCTACTTCGCAACTTTAAAATGATGACAAATATCCTTTTAATGTATAAGTTACAATACACTCTTTAACTAATTAAATACTATTTTGACCAACATATTTGAAGATAATTCCAGTTGGAACTGTCTAACTTCCCATAAGATGTTAAATAACCCCAACCGATAATATTATCTATATTAGTTAAGTAGAAATTGATGTGATTTCCAATACACTTATCTTGATAACAATATTGGTCCCTCAAACAGATTATTTGACTAGTTAGACAAACTCTAAAAAAGATACATAAGTTATGAAAGTGCACTTAATTACCCAAGGACAGTATAAAGATAACAAAAGTTAATTAGAATTGATTCTACTCTAGTGTGTGACGGTTTAAATATGGAGAATTATGAATATAATGTTGGTAATTCAAGTGTAATGTCTTGAGTTTCCCATTGGTTAAAAATAGATGAAGTGAAGACAATATAATATATGTAAGAGATTTGAAGTGATTTAAGATTTTCGGTAAAGCGGTTCCCTTGGTCGTTTCGGTATTCCATTGATGCAATTCTCCAGGTTTGGGCTCTCAGATTGACTCCCCAATATATGAAAAACATATATAACAATATACACTAGAAGAAACGTCTATTTTAGCATCAGAACTTAGCGTTGACCTCGACGCAAACATTAGTGATCGCTGTCTAGCGCCGGCCAAATCCATCCCAAGTGTCGATTTAGAATTTCGGTGGCTCATCGTCATTAGTGGGGTTCCTAGCCAATGCTAAAATCATGACCAACGTAGCATCCACCCGCCGTTCATTATCGACCAACTTAGCGTCTGCGGAGCTGACACTAAGGTAAAGTGGATCCGACCCATATCCTAAGCTCGCAGTTTAGTGTCGGCCTAACCAATGTTAACCTAAGTGATTTCTCCTCCTATCTCCCTTATAAGCCTCACACTCTACCCCTCAAACCCAAACACTCCACTGCTGCCTCTGGCCGCTCCATCAATCTGTCGCGGCAGCTCTTCGCCCCGCCCCACCTCTTCGCCTCGTCGTCCTCGACGCCCGGCAACCGGGTCAGTCCATCGCCGCAATTCTCTGCCCCACATTGTCACCCTCTACCTCCATCGCGACTGTAACACCCACGTAGAATGTCAGTTATTGTTACTATGTTGCATTACTTTTACGAGCCAACTTAAATTTTCTTGAAGTGCTCTACAGTCCTGAGATCGAGACAACAAAACTCAATCCCATTTTATTTACAAATCTGTGATTAAGGAATTATCTTAACTTAAACTTCATGTTCAATTATACTTAACCCTGGTGAATGTGAAAATGCATGATGTTGGGTCGTAATACCTTACCCCTCGATAGCTACCGTAGCTTAATAGCTTCAGTGTGTGACAAGTCCAACTCAACCTACGCCCATCTCATCCCGTCACTTAAAAAATTAACCACGAGGAGAGATTGAGCTACCAATAAGGTGAGTAACTAGAATAAGGCCATATGTCCCAACCAGGGCTACAAGAAGACCAGTGAGTCATATGATACCAAATGTAATACAAAAGTATCAATCCCAATCCATGGAAATATAAAATATTGAATGTATGGCATTGGACCTCATTTAGTGCAAACCATTTTATCCCTCACATCCTACTCAGCAGACTACCCGATATGGGCGACAATGGATAAATAAGCGAAATGATGAATGGTTGGTACTTCATGATAAATGTCAAATTTACCTAGTTTTCCATAAAAATTGAGGCATTTATCATGAGAAGTTTCTATCAAATTGACTCTCCTTTGATTAGATTTTATAAATATATAGTTTTTAGTTGATTGGTTAAAAATCTAGTTAGAATGTGTTAAAGTTTGATTCTAATCTCTAATTTTGTTGCAGGATTGAAGATTCAAAGGAAAATGGTAGTTCTGATGAGAAAGTGAAGGTTTTGAGGTGTTCTGGCTGCCCAACGGGTCTAAGGGGCTGCCCGGTGATAGTCAAATCCGCAAGCGCACAGTTGATGATCGAAGTAATATAAAAGATATCGAACCCAAGGGATAGGTGTCCAATTATTAATTTAGTTAGAACTTTGTGCTGGAAATTAAAATATTGATTTTGATTTTGGTTTGTGTTAGAACAAGAACTTGGAAAAAGCATAAATAAATAGAGAAAAGATGATGATGATGGAGATTAAGCATTTGGGTTGAATTACATAACTTATAAAATATGCTAGCAAACTTCTACCTTATTTCTGAATTTTAAAACAAGAGTTCATGATGCTTTAGCCTATGGTTTCTACAAGTTAATTCCTTACACATTGTAGACATTTCTTTCTAATTACTAAACCCAATTCCTTGCAATTTAGTTAATTAAAGAAAAAGATGAAGATAGAGTTCAGGCCAACATAAAGCAAAGTCTATCCTAATTCCTTAGTGATATGTCATATTGCTTCTTTTAAATCCTATTTCCCTTACTACCTACCAATTTCCATTGACATAAGAAGTAAGCTTAAACACTTGTGTGCACCAAGGTAATGAAGAACAAGGAAATAAAACATGAACTTGTAGTATTATTCAGAAACAAAGATGAAGAAAACTAAGACATAAATTATAAGCTAAAACAACCCAAATACTTAAAAAGAAATTAGCCAAGCATGGCTAATAGAAACATTGAATTACCCTGGACTAGGAGCTCAAGAATGGCTTCTCACAATTCTCAGGAACAATTCTCTTAAGGAAGAAAGAAGAATACTTGTTGTATTCTGAAGTAAGGGATGATTTACAAGTGAAGCAAAAGACCCTATTTATAGCAAAATTGGCAGTGTCCCAACGCTCAAGCGTTGGCTTGACAACGCCTAGGCGTTGGGCACAATTTAATTCCCACATTGAGCAGAGTCCCAACGCTCAGGCGTTGGGTGCCTCTGCAACTTCACAGCCTTGCTGTTTTGTTCTTTTTCATGGTAGTGGGTCTTCAATGCCTTCAATGGCCTCCCCTATGCCTCCTCTTAACTTCTGAAACAGCCTCCCCACTACCATTAAGCCTTCAATTATCATTTTTCACATGTGCAAATTTGGAAGTGATGCTTCATATTCATGTTTTTCACTTTTGGTCGTCTCTTTGTTAGCACTTCACTTCTGGCCCTTTATTCTCCTGAAACTCCAATTTCAGCCCCCAACTCTTGAGCTTTTGTACTTTGGCCATTTCTTTCCTGAACTTTACAGTTTGGTCTCTAGACAAAAATGACTAATTCTACCAGCTTTCCTTAAATATAAAAATTCCTAAAAATATAAAATAAAGTTTAAAAACCAAATAAAAGCTAATCTATATGCAAAAGGCAAAATAAATAGAAAATCTAAATAAAAATAATAAAAATCCTATATGAGACTCAAAAATAACAAAATAAAAAGACTAAAAAGACCCTAAAATTATCATACAAAATCCAGTCATCACCCGGTGCCTAAGGCGGCTGGAAAACCCACCTTTGAAGAAACACATGCAGCCCGACAGGTCTCAGGGGGCGTCCGACGGCTAGTTTGCAACATGTCACTATAAATACAAATTTTAAGAGCTCAAAATCGAACTGATCACTTGGAAACTTAAAGAAACACTTGGGAGACAAGAGAAGAGGTTGGAGAGGAGGCTAGAGTGCTGAATTCGATGGTGAGACATCTCGGAGTCTCCGGTTATTCCTTCTTCTTCTTCATCATCTTTGTAAAGTTTTCCATGGAAATGGAAATCTGATCTCTCTTTTGTTGGGATTTGATGTAATTTTATGATACTTATGTTTTCTATGTGATTCTCTTCAATATAAAGCATGTTCCTTTGCAATCACTACAAGAAATATGTCTTTTAGTGACAAAAAGTAAGTGACGATTATAAATTTCATCACTAAATATCTATTATTTGTGGTCACTTTATATTTCGTCACTAATATTGTTTGTAAAAGTGACCAAATTATAAATCGTCACTAATACTACTTGTAATAGTGACCAAATTATAAATCGTCACTAATACTTCATAATAGTGACTAAATTATAAATTGTCACAAACTATTCATAATAGTGATCAAATTATAAAGTCACTAATACTATTCACAATAGTGATGAAAATACATGTCACAAATAATTTGTAACCAATAAAAAGTTAATTAATTTCTTATTATAATACCATCACTGATGTAAAATTTATTTCATATCTAAAACTATTTGTGAGAAGTTCACTTTTCGTATTTGTAGGCACCACCAAACTTCCATTAGTCGTGGACACGACAAAGTCACTCATATCCAATGAAACATCAATGAAGCCTCAATAGTTGAGACTGTATGAGTCTTTAAACTATCATCAAACCTCTTGAGAACTAGATGAGCCTTTAAGATCAACATGAAATCTCAGTAGGACCGCATGATTGTGTGAGACCAACATAAAACCTTATTGGATCAGATGACCTTTAAAGATCAACATGAAACCTTATTAGAGTTGATGGGTCTTTGAGAATAACATGAATCATATTTATGCCTAATGAGCATGTGAAATCAAAATGAGGTCTAATTGAGCTTGATGCGCCTTTAAGATCAACATGACGCTTTATTAGGCCTCATGGACTTGTGAGATCAACATGAATCGTCGTTGAGCTTAATGATCCTTTAAAATCAACATGAAATTCGGCTGGGCTCTGTGATCTTCTAAGATCAACAAAAAGTCTAATTGATTTTGATGAGCCTTTAATGTCAACATGAAACCTCAATGGGTCATATAGGCCTCTAAGAACAACATCATGCCACCCTTATACATTAAACATGTATCTTCGTTCTTGAATCTAACAGCCGATATGATGATTTTTGAAGGATTTGATAGAATGTCATGATCCTTGTAAGAACCAAAATTAAAGTAGAGATAGATTAATAGAGGCTCACTTTAACTCACAAGATCTATTTCTATGGAGGAAGATTACAACTTAAAACTTATAACTCACAAATTCACACAACATGGAGCTCTAAGCTCCTCCTACAACAATGGTGGCACTCTCAACTCACTGCTCACTCATATTTGTATTTCTCTTACATGTGTGATTTGCCTCTTTAAATAGTTGTTTGAGGCTCATTTGTAAACACAATTCAAACAATCAATTGAGTTTATTTGATTGCAGTTTTGAAAACTGTATTTAAAAACAGTTTTTAGAAACAGTTTTTGAGAATTGTTTTCCAAAAGAAAAGCAGAAAAAAATTGTTGAGTGAGATGTTTTCCAACATTTAAAAAGTTGAAATTTGAAAAATAAAAATAAAAACTGAAAACATCTTTTAGCTGTTCTGGTATTTTAGTTTTTAAAACTGAAACAAAGAACTGTTTTCAAAAACAGGTTGTGCCAATCAAATTTTTAAATTTTTCAGTTTTTTAAAATAGAAAACAGTTTTAAAAAACTGTAATCAAACAGGCCCTTACTTTTCTTTGTCATTTACTTTTCTGCCTTTACTTTTTAGCATTTGATTTCTTGTCTTTTAGCCTTTACATTTCAGCCTTTACTTTGAGCATTTATTTTTCAAACAACTAAACTTTTATCCATTTTAGCCTTTCTCTTAGTGCATTGAGGGATAAAGTCTCTTCTTTTAATATTGTATGATTAGAGAATTGTTAGGTTGGTTTCTCAAGCTACTCACATGGCTACCTAATCCTAAATCTATTTGAACCACCACAAATCAAATAGAAATAGAAAAAAAAATATAATTTAACTATTAGCGACAGATTTTGTTAGTCACTACTTAGCGACTGATTTTTCGATCGCTAATTTATTTAATTTTAAAATGGAATTATGCAATTTTCGCAACTTTTCTGCTTTTCTACATCTTCGTCCATGAGCCACCACCGTCCACGTCTTTCTTTGTCTTTGTATGCATAGTTCTCTCACTCTCTGCTCTACATCTCAAGTCCTCAAGTCAAATGTTTTACTATGTAGTTCGTGTTTTTTTGTTTTTTGTTTTCAACTGTTAGTGATTAATAACTGGTGTTGTTGATACTTGATTCAATATGGATTCTTCATGGATTAGGGTGGTGTTGGAGGCAATATAAGCCCTGGTGAGTTTAGTATCCCTTTTGCTGGTTTAGTTTTGAAATGTTGTGTATTTTCAAATACCTCAAGCTTATAAAGATAAATGAGGGTAATGTATTTGTATAATGAAACTATTTGCTAAGACCGAGAGAAGGGCATAACTTATCAGCGTTCTGCTAAGAAGAAGAAACATAATTCTAGAACTTCTAACAGGGGTGTTGTTATAAATGAAACATTGTCCCGCCAAACTTCTAATAGCGATTCTCATCATGGTAGTGGTAGTATGTGCAGTTGTGGAACTTCTGAAATTGATGCTGAGATAAACACTAACAATAACAACAATGATGGCATCAAATATGATGATAAAGGCCGTCAAATAATAAATGTAGCTGGCAGCGGGTAAATCAATTTATTTTATATTATTTTAATATTTATATTTGTGTTTATAACTAATAAAAATTTGTTATACTTAATTATGTTATCAAAATACTACCCAATTGGGTGGCTACTAGTGCTATCTGAACTTTTATTGCTAAGTTTAGTCAAGGATGTAACTATTCGTCTTATAAACATGTTAAGAAAGACAAGGAGGCTTACAAAGCTTGGTTTGACTCTTTTTCAGTAAGTGATTAACATTAAATGTAATGTAATTCTATTTAGTTTTATCGATACCATGCTGCTAATTTTTGTTGTTGTAATGTAGAACAAAGTGGTCTGGGATGATAAAGATGGCGGGAAGATGCCACTGCTTTTTGACCATCACTGTGGGAAGTGCTTCCGGGACATGTTTTACGGAGTGCCCAGTAGAGGTCATAGACCAAGCTAGGTCGTTGATGGGGCATGGGAGCGCCTCATAAGTCATTAATAGACATCTGCATTTAAAACAATGTCGGCAAAGGCCAAGCAGAGTATGGCCTCAACGAAAGGAGGATTTATGCACACTTCTGACTCCATATCCATTTTACAACATGCACAAATAATGGTAAATATTTGATAACGTTTAATTTCTTTTAAATTACTCATATATATATATATATTTAAAAATATGCAATAATTAAATTAGGCAAAAGAGATGGGACAACGTCCATCAATGCCGAAAGTTTTCAAGCATACTCACATGAAGAAGAAAGAAAATATTTGGGTAGACAAGAGATCTGAAGATGGGTATGTAAGTAAACTTAAATATTGATTTTATTCTAAGATAATTTGTAAATATATTTAACAATTTAATTCTATTTGAAGACCCAGTTTGAAGAAGAAGCTAGCCAATCCTCAACAGATATTGACTCGCCCGCTGTTGTAAATCTCTGGGTTCATGTGGTCGGGGGGAAAAATAGGGGACGAATTTATGGTGCAAGTCACATGGTTGCTTGCCATTTGATGTTATGCATCTTTGAGACATGAGTCAGTTGGTCCTTCTTCTAGGAGGACTCTTGAGGATAATGAAGCAATGCGTAAAATACAACATTTGAAACAAAAAATGGAAAATCAAGCTAGGGAATATGTCGAGCTTATAGCGCAGAAGGCCCAGTTAATGCCTACAAGTGGCTTTTTATCTGCACTTTAACAAAATTCCCCCGTTTGTCTTTCTGACGATAATGATAATCATGATTTTAATGTTGAAAATGAGGATGAAGATCAGAATGACCAATAAAAAAATATTTAAGAAAATACGAATTCTGCCGATGGTCAAAACCGTCGATCAACTGTATAAAATCTGTTGGTAAAATACCAAAGGCAAAGCCGTCGCTAAATTTACCGACGAATATGTATGTCGGTACATTACCAACGACCTACTCGTCGGTAACTTACCGACAGCTTTTCACAAGCCGTCGGAAAAATTTACTGACGAGTGGTATAACGACGGCTTTAAGGCCTTCGATTGCCCGTTGGTAATTCAGTGTTACCTACAGTTTTTCGTCATTACTGACAGATTTTGGCCGCCGTTAAAACACGTTATTCTTGTAGCGAAAAATGACCAGTGACAAACGTAAATTTTGTCACAAGACACTCATAGTGACGATTTTTTAAGCTCTTAACGACATTAATGATCGTCACTGAATATACATGTTCTTGTAGTGAATGATTTAGTGGTTTTCTTTGGATCTTCATGCTATATCTTAGATTGATCATCTAGGGTATTTTGCTTTATTCAA
The DNA here is from genome assembly GCA_030819835.1 of Acmispon strigosus. NCBI lineage: Eukaryota > Viridiplantae > Streptophyta > Magnoliopsida > Fabales > Fabaceae > Acmispon > Acmispon strigosus. The sequence goes on along the minus strand of JAUAMA010000001.1, from coordinate 44,687,985 downwards.
CTTGTGGGCAAAAGCTACAACGTTTTGAGTCCGAACTAGAGTTAATCACCTAATAATACTAATTTCTAGACGTAGAGTTAGGTCTGTTAGTCACTTAAACACCTAAACTTCATGATAACTATCTTTCTTAATAGTGTTAGACATTAATATTTAGGATTGAGAGTTATTGTTATCCACTCATGCGAGACATCGATGAAGTAGGGTTGAATTGGTGTAGATGAATCATATTCTTAGACTGGGTTTGTATTTGAATCACTAGAAGGCAAAAAGGTCAAATAATGAAGTTAAATCCCAACAATCTTATCAGCCTTACTATATCTCGGGCATTTTATTTGGTTTCATTTATATTTTCATGTTCTTAAACAAACGAACAATTAATCTCTTGTGAAACCATCATTTTAGTTTGTTAGCTATTGAACAGTGTAAGTATTACACCTCTTAGAAGACGACAAAACCCGTATCTACTTACTATGATCGAATCTTAAGAGTTTTGTTCCAAAGCAGTACAATTCAAGCAAAAACCTTTATCACTTCGCCAATAACAAAATCCACGTATTTAGGGCCCCAAGGCTTATACCCAGCCTTAAACACTTCGTGCCTCGCTCGGGAACATGAATACCTTATCAGTTCCAAGTTTGGACAATGCAGACACCAAGAGTCATTCTAACATCATTAGCCCGACACCAGGATCCCCAGATCTAATGGTGAGGCAGACCACCGTATTATCCCCAAGGATTCTATCTCAGGAATGACCACGTTAGGTATATCGGTCTCCCACACAGTGTGCACACCTGTCTTTCCTGTGGTGGTAATTAATATTTTTGACATATTATTTATTATATAAAAAAATTAATTTCAAGTTACAAAAGTATTTCGTTAACATATTTTTGAATGAAGTTAACTTGTTAGAATGAGGTGAGGTGAAATGTAGATTTTAGAGAAAAATGAGACCGAATTTTACTATGACAAACCTTGAGGGACGTGAGTGTAATTTACTCTTAATTTTAAATATCTACTTGCATCAAATACTAATTTAATATTGAATGTGACTAGATTCATTTGTCAACTTTCTTTCTTAAAAAAAGGAAAAACTCAAATAAAATAAAATAAAATAAAATATAATATAATATAATATAATATAATATAATATAATATAATATAATATAATATAATATAATATAATATAATATAATATAATATAATATAATATAATAATATATAAAAGATTAACTTTTTAAGCATTGAATGTATTAGATTTTTTTACACAGTCAACATATCATATTTAAAAAATGTGGAAAATCAATTTCTGAATTTAATTTAATTAGTTGATATGATATATTCTTAAAATCTGATTGGATCGTAGTGATATATACTATTCTCTCTATGTATATTTAAATTAACTCATTGTTAAGGATTTTGAAAATTTGAATGCAATCAAATTAAAATTAAAATATATAATACCCTCTCCATTCTTATTTATAAGATTTTTTTGAGAAATTTGGTATCCCTTTATATAATACTCCTTACTAAATTTTCAAAACATTTATTATCATTTTTCATATATACCTCTTGCATTTATTGAACTTTTGTCGTTCAAGATATTGATTAACATTAATATTTAATTCTCTTCAATGCTACCCAATACAAATTAAGGATTAAAAGGGAAGTTGATACAAATTTTTGTAAAATTGATACATTATTAACATCATTACATGTTTTATTAATAAGCGTAATTGCAGCCTTATAATTAAAAATTGTGGAAGTATCTTATAAAGCAAAAAGTTACCCTTGTTCTCAATTGTTGAGATTTAGAAACCACTATAAAATCATTCGTGCTAAACATATCAAAGCAAACTGTGAAACTTAGAAAAAAGCCAATACAATGTCTAAGTTCTTCTCATCCCTCATGTTAGCGTGTCTTCTATTTGTTGCATCCTCCCATGCAACCAAAGTTGTGGAAGTGGGTGAGATTTGCAAGAAAACCAAAAACCCTTCATTTTGCTTACATCTTCTAAACTCAAAGCCAGGTGGGAAAGACCTTGTTAGCCTTGCCCAATACACAATTGACGTGGACCGTGCCAAGGTGACCAGCACAATTACTCTGATCAAAGTATTGATTGCAAAAAGTGGTAGTGATCCGAAGGCAAGCGCTCATTACAAAAATTGCTTGACACATTTTGAGTTCAATGAGGGTGCTCTTGGTGACATTGAAGACGCTCAACAAGCTTTGAATAAGGGAGATTATAGTGGTGTGAATGTGCACGCAAGTTCTGTCTCCACAGATGTTAGTGATTGTGTTTCAGGAGAGTCACCGGGTGATCCTTCTTTTCATGATACCTCAAAGCTTCCAAAATATGCTGATGTTATCCAACAGGTTACTGAGATTATTCTTATCATATCAAATCTTTTGTTAGGTTCTTAATTAGATGTTGTACAATGATATTTGGATTAATAATTACTATGGAAAGTGAGAATCACTACAAGAAAAAGTGCAGTTTGCGGCAGTTTTCTTAGTATTTTGCAGGGGTTTCACAGCACAATAGTGAATCTTGGGCGATTGAAAAAATGTAACAGTTATGAGCGTCACGCAATCAATCTGTCGCGAATTTAGGCAACCACTAGAATATCTGCCAAGAAGAGAATAGTTAATTAGCAGCGGCTCATAACCGCCTCAAAATGTGGGCATGGTTTTAAGATGTCGTTGGCTTTTAGCCGCGGTTTTGTAACTGCCGCATTAGGGAAAAATCGCAAAGTATTAGTTTGGGATTAGAACAGCCAGAAGCTGATTTATGAGCGCCACAAGATATACTAGCAAATAGCAATGACTAATATTTTTACAAGCAACTCAAAACAGCCTACACTAAAACCATAACTATCACCCGTATTAACTTCCATCTAAAATAAGGACACTGAAAGTAGTTTGAAGATAAAGAGCCTAACAAGTAATCCAATGTAAACATCATGTATACATAAACAATATAAAATTACACGATAAATATGGATAAGGGCATAGGATGAAACTAGCAGCAGCAATGAATCAAAGAATAATGAGATCCTTTGCAAGCATAACTTAGCATGACCTCCAATTAATATCTTCACAAAAAGACGCATGGCTTATGTGGTGCATATTGTAATCAATTAGAAATGAAGAAGTCATTTTTTGTTTATAAAAAATAAATAGATAAAGATTACTCAAATAAGTTACTAACTTTGCAGTTTCTAATTTTGTTTACTTGAAATCCAAACATCGACAAATTGTGCTGGCTGCTTCGACACTATAAATTATTAGCATACATCCAAGAATTGAAAAACTCGCACAACAAGCAATGGCTAAAGGCGAGAAAATCATTAGAAAAGGTCCTTCACTCCTTCTGTTTAGAAGGTACAGTTTACATCTTGTCACTCCCCTTCATATATATATATATATATAGAGGCGCGTTCAATGTCAGGATCTGGTTCAATGCTTAATTCCTTCTCTAGTTCTCTCTTCTAGTAGAGAAGCTTCCTGCATCCTCTCCACCTCTCGTCGTCGACGGTGAAGCTGGTTGCGTCCTCCACCACTTGTCGGCGAAGCTTTTTGCGTCCTCCAATTCCAATTCAAATTCCACCTCTCGTCGTCGATGGTGTGTATTATTTTCTTCTTGATTTGGGCTGACTATTAAAAGCACTTTATAATCATTTAACCAGGAGATTAAGATCGTTGTCTATTACTTGATTTCCCTGCTGATCATATAGTGCGGTGTTTTGTGGTTTGAAATCATTATTGGTGTTAGTCTTGGTCATTCTGTACAATTTTCTGTTAATGATTAGTGTACCTGCTGCTATCTAGTATCTACCCACATGAACTTTCATCCAATACTTCTTACTAATAGTTTTTTGTTTGTATATCTGCTACCTGAAATTACAGTTTCTGATAATGAGTGGTCACTATTGAATTCACAATTTTTGTAAAGCCAAAGTCTTACTCATTGTAGGAGTATTAAATACTGCTAGTCTCTTGATGACCGGATTTTATATGATGTTTTTAGGGTCTTTTTAGTCTTTTTATTTTATTATTTTTGAGTCTCATGTAGGATTTTTATTATTTTTATATAGATTTTCTATTTATTTTGCATTCTGCATATAGATTAGCTTTTATTTATTTTTCTAACTTTATTTTATATTTTTAGGGATTTTTATAGTTATTTTTATATTTTTAGGAAAGCTGGTATATTTATCATTTTTTTCCAGGGACCGAATTGTAAAGTTTCAGAAAAGGAAGAATTAAAGTGTAAAAGTTCAAGAGCGGAGGATGGCAAGTGAAGTCTCAACAAATAAAGGGCTAAAAGCAAAGAAGTGGAAGATGAAGCACCATTGCTAATTTAGCACCTGGGAAATGAGGCATGAATAGAGAAATCAAGTCACTTTGCTGTTTCAGAATTGAAAGGGGACAAAATGGAGGCTAATTAAGCCATTCAATTCCACCATTGAAGAAGGAAAAGCATATAAGAAGAGCTGCCAGTGTTTGACCCAACGCTCAAGCGTTGGAAGGCCTAATGCTTAAGCGTTGGGTCCCTATTTTGCAACGCCTGAATAAATGACCCAACGCTCAAGCGTTGGGGATCCCAGCGCTCAGGCGTTGGGATGTGTCAGAGGCTATAAATAGGACCTTTGTTTTCATTTGTAAATACACCTACTGATAATACAACAAGTATTCTTCTTTCCTCTTTAAGAGCATTGTTCCTAGGAATTGTGGGAAGCCAAACTTGAGCTCCTATCCAGGGTAATTCGATGCTTCTTTTAGCCATGCTTGGCTAATTCTTTTAAGTATCTTGGGTTGTTTTAGTCTATATTTTATGTCTTAGTTTATTTCTACATTTCTGAATAATATTTCCAGTTTATGTTTTATTTCCTTGTTCTCCATTTCCTCTTAAAGTACACAAGAGTTTTTGCTTATTGCTTATAACAATGAGAATTGGTAAGTAGTAAGGGAAATAGGATTTAAAAAAGGCTATAATTATATATCGCTAAGAAATTAGGATAGACGTAGCTTTATGTTGGCCTGAACTTCATCTTCATCTTCTTCTTTAATTAACTAAATTGCAAGAAATTGAGTTTAGTAATTAGAAAGAAAGTTCTACAATGTGTAAGAGATTAACTTGTAGAAATACTAGGCTATAGCATCATGAACTTGGTTCTAGAATTCAGAAATTAAGTAGGAGTTTGCTAGCATATTTTATAAACTACGTAATTCAACCCAAGTGCTTAAACCTCATCATCATCTTTCTTTTATTTTATTTTATGCTTAATCTTGTCCTTGTTCTAAACCAAACATCAAATACACCTTTTTATTTTCTGTTAAAGTACTAAACAAGTTACTAAAAAGACACCTATCCCTGTGGGTTCGATATCTTATATATTACGCGATAACCATCCGTGTACTTACGGATTTGGCTATCATCTCTAACAAAAAAGGATCACATGTTAATATACATGTTAGTGGTCTATATGTTATATTCTAATAACTTTGGCTCTTTAAGGAGTTGATGTCCCTTTTTTCCATATCTTTATATGAGAGTTAAACTTTGTTGTTTTAATTGGATTGCTTGTAAATGATCTCCTCTCACTGGTTATATGGACCTGGTATAAGATTTTCTGATTTTTATTTAGGCCTTGATACTAGTCATATGGTAGATTAATATGATTGCATATGGAATTTTGAATGTTGAAATTATTTTCGAAAAATATATCAGTATTAGAGTATATCTTCGTGTATTAGTTTCTTTTGTATTGTTCAATTTCTGTTGTATTAAGTGTTCTGTCATTACTGTAAGCTGTTGTGACTCAAGTCTCTGAGAGCTTTAGTTAGTTGTTAGCTCTGAGTGTTAAGAGTTAGTTACAGTTGTAACTGATTAGCTGTAACTGGACCAGATGTAGTTGCAACTGACTAGTTGTAACTGATTCAGTTAAGGTTACAGTTGTATAAATATATGTTTGTATTCTGAATCAATTATTGAATGATAACTCAGATTATTCATTTCTTTGATCTCTCTCTCCCCTCTCCTCTCTTCTCTTCTTCTCTTCTTCTCTCAGTTTCTTTCACATTCTATACAAATAGTGGCAAGAATGGCAAAGCTTTATGCTACACAAGGTTCTCTAGTCCTATTTTCTTTTCTTGTGAGATCTTCAGATTTCTTGTTATGCAATCATTGACAAAGTAATTCTTGTATCATGTATTGCATTATTTTTGTATCAAATTTGAAAGCCAATAATGAATGATACTGCTTATTTTTTATGTTACACACATCAAACATGTCTTCTTCCCTACCCAAGGGAAAACCCAAACACAAATACTTTGACTTACAGGTGGATACACCTTAATTTTGAAAATTAATTCTTTATTTCAATTTTGTCCTTTATCATCTCTCACCAAAAGCTCCCCCAAAGTTAATTTTCTGACACTTTCAGATTTTCACTGCCTCCTACCAAAGTTTCTTCTTTTGTAGCTTTGGTGTTCTGGGTTAGTTGCTCAACTTTGAAATTTGGTACAAGGCATGTTTCCCGTTCTCCCCGGTCTTCGTTGTTGCTTGCTCTTACTCTCAACTCTTTTTCTTATTAGTCAATTTTCAAAATTGTAATCAAACTGGTTATTATTTACTGAAGTTGCTAAATTTGAGTCCTTTGAGTTTTCTAGTTTCCATAGAATGCATCTCATCAAACCCTTTTGGAAATTTTGATTTTATTATATTCTTCAGACCATATGGCTGTTACAATCCCTTATACTTTGCTTGTTTTGAATGGAATCACTACTACATATTTGCCTTTTTACCTCGGCCCTGTTTCCCCGGTTCAGTCATTGACCGAGGTAAAATGGTGCCCGGAGCTCAGTTACCACAGTTCTGTGTTGAACCGAGGTAACTGATGTTGTCTATTACCCCGGTTCCGTGTCAACCGCGGTAACTGAGATTGTTTTTATTATTATTTTTAATAATAAAGGATTTTCACCACGGTTGCAAGCTGAACCGGGGTAATAAAACATGCCTCTTATCCTGGTTATCATGCCAACCGCGGTGATAGGTATTATATTATTATTAAAATGTTGATATGTTAACCACAAAACCCTAGCTTTCAGATCGAAAAAACCCATATGTGAACCCTTTCTCTATTGTACCTCGTGACCGCCATTGCTGGCCGTTGCACCTCATCATCAGCCCTCCTTCTCTCTGCAATGGCGCCGCGGCTGCTGTACACGCTTGTCGGTGCCAGGCTCGTCTCCATCTTCGTGCCTCGCTATTCCCATCTTTTTCGGTTGGCCGCTTTTCTCTACCTCGCTGTTCTAGCGTTTTGTTTTGAATATCATTGTTGTTGTTGTTGTTGTTGTTGTTGTTGTTGTTCAGTATTAGCCACTAGGGTTTTATTTTCCCGGAGCACAAGAAGTGTGCACCGTTTTGGTCGTAAATGCATGTCTTTCCACCCACTTCATTGTCTCTTGCTTGTGTGGTTTCGTTCTTCTAAAAAGTCACGCCGGTTCTCCTTCCCAATATATCTCTTTACTCTACACTTCAGAACAGTCATGGCGGTTGCTCTTCTTCATACCGTTTCACTTTCCTCGTTTGCTTATAAATTCCAGAATGTTTTCCCAGTTCTCCATCCAATACTCCATCTTCCCTGCATCCTTCTTTTTCTGTGTTCATTATTCTTCAGTAAAAACAGAAATGGCAAACGGTTTCAAAATCTATCTTCCTTATGCCGTAAATTTCCCTGAACTAGAGCACTATCAAGTTCTAAGCACCAATTCTCGGAGTAACACACGTTTTCGAGCATTGTGTGATGCCTCCAACGAGTCCATGTACCCCGATCTTGTCTTCGCCTTCTGGTCCTCCTTAACATTTTCTCATCACAGAGGCTTCGTTGCAACAATGGTGGGTCATGAGTTCTCCCTAACCAGAGGGAAAATTGCTGAACTCTTCAATAGTAAGGATGAAAGAGACACATATAATGAATTCTGGAAAGTAGGTTGCGATGAGGAAGATATAGATGAAAGCATCTATATGATGGAAAATCCATCTGCATATGAGCGCCGTCTCTACTCATCCCTCAACCACCATTCCAGAGTTCTACATCAATTGGTCACTAAAGTGTTGTGCCTAAGACTTGATCGTTTGGAAGACGTACTTGACCACGACCTATATATAATGTACATGGTCCTGAATAATGAGAGTTTTAATGTTGTAGACATCGTCTACAATCACCTTGTTTCTACTCTGGTTGACAACCAACAAGGCATCCCCTATGGTTTCCTCGTAACAAAACTCCTTAGGGGTCCAAATGGGTTGCCATTACTTGCTTGGAACCCTTTACAGGAGGTGGCTTGTTAGGTGATCGGAGTAGAATTCCTCCGGTCAAGAGGTATTGACATTGGTGAGCCACTACTGGACGAACCCTTCGAAGAATCGGATGACTCGTCTTCGGATGACTCCTCTGATGATTATATGGAATCGATTGCCTCTAATCCTATAGACTGATTTTTTTGTACCTTTTAATCCTCAGCAATTGTACTTTTTTTTGTTAAATTTGGATGTACAATTTTTTTTCAATGAATATAATTTTTCTTCTAGTTAATTACCACTAATCTCCTTCTATTTTTATTCTTTGTTAAGTTTTTTGGAAACAATATAATGCCAGGAACTGTTCGGAATGGCTTAGCAGTATATTATGTCCATACGGAATGGCTTAGCAGTATATTATGCATGCTAAGAACCATTCCAGGTTAGGAGATACATTGAAGGCGATGTATCAGAAGCAGGTGGGAGCACAAGTAGGAGCACCCATTTCCAGTAGAAGATGTTATGATTCAATTGCTGAGATCTACTGTCTGCCTTTATTTTATTTTATTTTCATTGAGTTTTTCTTTTGTTGTGCACAGTTGGATTGAGTTGTTCTTCTGCTGAACTGTTTTTGCTTTAACTTGTTCTTTTGCTGAATTATTTTAGATTGAGTTCTTCTTCTGCCTAACTGTTTTGACATTGAATTGTAATGAGATATTAGGATAGAATTTCCTACTGCTGAACCGTGTTTTTGCATTGAATTGTAACGAGATATTAGTATAGTTTCCTACTACTGAACTGTGTTTTGGCATTGAATTGTAACGATATATAGTTTATTTGGTAATTGGGTATTTATAGTTGTCTGTATACTATGTTTTAGTTAATTTGGTATTATATATTTTGGCATTGACTGTATTTTATTTGCATGTACAATTAATTAAGGTGAGAGTGAACATAAGAAAAATAAAAAATATAAAAAATTAGACATATTACCACGGTTCAACACTGAACCGAGGTAATAGGAAGACATGTTACCACGATTGGTAAAGGAACTGTGGTAACAGAGATGCAATGTTACCTCGGTTAATCCTTCAAACACAGTAACAAAGTTGCAATGTTACCACGGTTGCACCTTCAACCGGGGTAACAGAGCTGCGATTTTACCACGGTTCCGCCTTGAACTGGGGTAATTTATCTATTACTTTGATGTTTGTTACCGCGGTTTAATTGTGGTAACATGCTGCCCGGAACCATGGTAACATGGCAAATCTGTAGTAGTGAATCAAGCCAATTCTATAGTAATTATAACCAGGGAGTTAAGATTGTTGTCTATTACCTAATTTCCCTGCTGATCATATAGTGTAGTGTCTTGTGGTATGAAATCATTATTGGTGTTAGTCTGGTCTTGGTCATTCTATACAATTTTCTGTTATAGAATGATTAGTGTACCTGCTGCTATCTAGTATCTACCCACATGAACTTTCATCCAATACTTCTTGCTAATAGTTTTTTGTTTGTATATTTGCTACCTGAAATTACAGTTTCTAATAATGAGTGGTCACTATTGAATTCACAATTTTTTTAAAGCCAAAGTCTTACTTATTGTAGCAGTATTGAATACTACTAGTCTTTAACCAAAAAAGGAACACATGTTAATATACATGTCAGTGGTCTATATGTTATATTCTAATAACTTTGGCTCTTTAAGGAGTTGATGTCTCCTTTTCCATATCTTTATATGCACTACTATAGATTTGTCATGTTACCACGGTTCTGGGCAGCATATTACCTCGATCGAACCGCAATAATAGGCTGAGAGGTAATAGATAAGTCACCACGGTTGAAGGCGGAACACTGGTAACATCGTACCTCAAAAATACCCGGTTTTACATGGAACCGCGGTAATATCAGGCCTCTGTTACCTCGGTTTAGATTGAAGCTGGGGTAACATCTCATTCTATTACCGCGGTTCAATTTCTAACCGTGGTATTAATTTAGTTTTTTTTTAATATCTGTTACCGCGGTTCCTTTATGAACCGCGGTAACAATTTTTTTTTTTGGTGCAATGTACAATCAGAAATCAGACATGGAATTCTAACAGTAAACAAAATATAACCAGGACCTGCAATACAGTGGAAACAACCCGGACAACATAATATACAAGCAATATATATAATATGTACAACAAATCAAATATGTACGAATTATGTACAGACCCCCACAATTATGTTACATACATATGAAATATATCTTACACATACAACATTATAAAAAAATGTATACTTCTTTAACTTGTTTTACTAGCCCTTTTCCTCTTTTGGTTCAAAAGGCGCATATGTGTTTTTCCTATTTTTTTCATGGAATGCCATATTCATCCAAATTCCCTCTTCATGATCATCTCGGACTTACAAGCAATCATCTTCATCTGAATCAGGGTCGAATGATTGTTGTATCCCGAGGAATGGGATGTCTTCAATAGCATTTGCGGCATGAAGGTCTTGTCCATCATCGTTGTTGATATGCGCATTATTTGTTAAAAGAACAATGAACCTTTTATTGTCAGCGGGATCAGGGACAAAAAATATTTTCTCTGCTTGGGATGCCAAAATAAATGGATCATCCTTGGACCCCACCTTATTAAAATCAACCTGAATGAACCCTAAGTCATCAATCTGAAATCCAGAGTTAATGTCAACCCACTTACAACCAAACACAGGAACCCGAAATGTTGTGTGGATGTTGACATGGATGAAGATGCAGCGACACCTACATCTCAAGAAAGACTTGAAGCTGATGAGTTTTATGAATTGGCCAGAGATGGAGAACAACCCTTGTACGAAGGATGTACAAAGTATTCAAGATTATCATTTATGGTAAAACTATATCATATCAAGTGTCTTTCTAGAATGAGTGACAAGGCCATGACAATGATTCTAGAACTACTGAATGATGCATTTGAGCATGCAAAGATTCCTAGTTCCTTCTACGAGGATGAGAAGACGATCTCCAGGCTTGGTTTGAACTACGAAAAGATAGACGCGTGCAAATATCATTGTATGCTCTATTGGGGTAATACAGAGGACGAAGAGAGGGAGATTTGCAAAGTTTGTGGAACCTCCAGGTGGAAATCAAGTGACTCTGATGGTGGAAGTAGTAAGAAGAAAGTGTCTAAAAAAATTCTTCGTTACTTTCCACTAAAGCCCCGATTGCAAAGGCTGTTTATGTCAACAAAGACCGCGGAGGACATGAGGTGGCATGCTACCGATACCAACAAAGATGGATTAATGAGGCATCCTAGAGATTGTAAAGCTTGGGGGGAGTTTGATAGATCTCATGGTTGGTTTGTCGATGATCCGCGAAATGTGCGTCTTGCATTAGCAGCTGATGGTTTTAATCCCTATGGTACCATGAGTGCAAGTCACAATATTTGGATAGTTATTCTCATTCCGTATAACACTCCTCCATGGGTGTTGTCGCAACCAGGGTCGCGGCGGGACGATGCAAAAAGAAATTATGATCAGACAGAGTCGCCACTAATGTTTATTGAAGGAAAACACTAGAAAAACCTAATAAAGGACAAATAGCCTACGAAAACCTAAAATCTAGGTTCGGGGGTCTATTACGCATGGGGAAGGTGTTAGAACCCCACAGCGCCCGTCTAAACGGTACCTGAGATTGTTTGTGTAATTTTCTTAGCTTTCTATCTAATTTATTTTTACCCTAAAAAACTAAACTATTTGCCTTTTTATTGTTTAATGTTTATTTTTTATGAAGGAAAAGAAAACATTTTTTATTTTAAAGTGCGTGTCGAGAATTAACCCGTCCTACGTACCCTCATAAGAGGCATCAAGGCTTACGTAGTTCTTAAGTGATTTAAGAAATGGGTGACAAAAAGGGGTGATTTAAGAAAGGGGTGATTTAAGAAAGGGACGATTTAAGAAACGGGTGCCTTGCGGGATTGTTACCAGGTCCTACGTATCTCAAAAGAGAAATCAAGGCTACGTAGTTCTTAATTTTAATAAATTTTATTTATGAAAACAAGCAGAAAGTATAAGGGACGACATCCAACTAGTGAACGGTCCATCCCTTACATCTATCCGCAATTATTTATATCTGAATTAATTAATTAAATTTTCATTAATGAAAACAAATAAAGATAGTGTAAGGGACGACATCCAACTAGTGAACGGTCCATCCCTTACCTCAATCCGCAATTATTTATATTTGAATTAATTAATTAAATTTTTATTAATGAAAACAAATAAAGATAGTGTAAGGGACAACATCCATCCCTTACATCTATCCGCAATTATGAAATTGGAAGTTGAGAGATTTTTTATTTATTATTTTATATGCTAGCAATTGAGTATATCACTTCAATGAATAATGGTTCAAATTAATACAACCGGCTATGTGCGAACCCATCAGAACCTACAAAGGAATCAAGCACAAGTTTTTTCTCAAACAGAACTTTTTCCATGGAGGGAAGAATAAATTAGAAGGTGGGGGAGTTTCACGTAGTAACATGGAAAAATCAAACAATATTTCCCCATCATACCTTTTACCTTATACACAACAAGAACCCATAATTTTAAATCAAACAATATTCCCCACGGCTCGTTTACATTACATAATAACAAGCACCCATAACTTTGAAGCACACAGCCAATACTGTGATGAGAAGAACAGATTAAAATAAAAATAAAAATAAAAATAAAAAATAGAAAACCAACCAAAGAGAAAGAGGAAAAGAAGGAGCAGCAACGATTGGAATTGATGGCGGCGCGAGGAGGAGGCTTGAGGGAGGTGCTGCAGCGGCGACCAGGAAGGAGAGAAAGAGGAACAGTGGTGCGGCGGCCTGGAGGAGATGCGGCGTGGGTCGATGACAGCGGGAGAAGGAAGAGGAGCGGCGGCCAGGGCAGTGAAGAAGGAGCGGCGGCGTGAGGAGGCTTGAGGGAGGAGGAGAGCGTCGCTGGTGGTTTGGGTGGTGGATTGGTGCCGGCGGCTGTCTTGGGGAAGAGGAAGAAGAGTGTGTTTTAGGCCCTGTTTGGTTCAAGGGAAACGGAGGGGAGGGGAGGGGTTTTAAAAAATGAATCCTATTTGGTTCAGATTTTTGGAGGGGAGGGGAGGGGAATGGAGGGGATCAAAACCCCTCCTCACTCAATTTTGTGTTCCCTCAAAAAGTGGGGGATTAGAAGGGAAAATAAATTTTGGACAAAAATGACCCTTGAGAAATTACATAATTCCCAAATTGAAAACAGAATCCCTAAATTGGTTCTCCTCTTTCCCATTCCTGTTTCACGTTCTCCACTGGTTCTGCCTTCCTGCTCACAACCGGCCGACGTCCTTCGCCGTCCTCCGCCCGCTGCTTCTATTTCTACTTCTGCTTCTGCTTCTCATAACTTCTCTTCCTATGTTAGTTATTTGCCCCATACTCAGTTTTGTGTGCTGTGAATTTTTTTGGCTTCTCTCTGATTGTTTTGCTAACTGGGTATTGATTCTTCCCATTTGTCATTGTAGCATGAATTGGCAATTTTTCTTGCAGCCCATTCTTCCCTTTTGTTGTTGTGAATTGCAGAGTTTGTTGATTATGGGAGGCTGCCTAGGAGTAGAAAAGTAAGGGGTAGAAAAGTAATTTAATTATAAAATCCCTCCCCTCCCCTTGTGAACCAAACAAAAAAAGAGTTATTTTCCCTCCCCTCCCCTCCTATGAACCAAACATGTTTTGTATTAAAATCCCTCCCCTCCCTTCCCCTCCCCTCCATTAAAATCCCTCCCCTCCCATTCCCTCCTTTGAACCAAACATAACCTTAGTGTTTTGAGAGAAGGGTGAGGGACAGAGAGGGAAGAAGAGGGGGTTTTAGGGAGAAAGAGTGAAACATGAGGTGAGGGCTGTTGGGTTTTTTTCTTCCCTTTTTTGTTTTTTTTTTTTTTTTTGGAGTGTGGGGTGAGAGAGGAAAAGAGGCTGAAGGTATTTTTTTGGGAGAGAGCAGAGTGAGTGTGTGTCTGCCGGATCAAGGAGGGTATGGTGTGTTCTCCCAAATAGGGGTGGCAATATGGGCTAGGCCCGCTGAACCGGCCCGTTTGGCCCGCCATTTTTGGCGGGTTGATGCCCACTTGTAACCCACTTTAGAAACCCATTTTTATGGCGGGCTTTGGCGGGTTAAGGCGGGCCGGCCCGGCAGGCCACTTATATTTTTTTTTGCTTTTTTTTATTTAACTAAAGAGAAAAAAATTAAAATTGAAAAAAATCAGTACGCTACTATAGACTTCAGTGTGAGGGACGAGGGTTTCCAAAGTGAGGGTTTGAGTTTCTATAGACTTCAGTTCGCCGCTTCAGGCTCTCCTCTCTCCTGCACCGACCACCACGCTCTCCTCTCCTCCACCACGGCGCTCTCCTATCCTCCGCGGCGCTCTCGTCTCCTCCACACTTTGTTGGTTCGTCATTTGTGCTTGCTTTTGTTGTGTTAAGAGACACTTATGAGCTGTGGCTTGTGACTTGCGTTATTTGTATATTTTTGCAACTTGTGAGAATGTAGAACTTTGTTGGTTTGTGCTTTCTTCTCATAATTGTTTTTTTTCCCACTACATTAAATTTTGGCGGGCTATCCCGCCAACCCGCCAGACCGCCAAAATATGGGTTGGGCCAACCTAACCCGCCCCGCATTTTGGCGGGCTTTTGACGGGTCAGGCCTGGCCTGGCCCGCCCCACTAGCCCATATTGCCACCCCTACTCCCAAATCAATGAGAAGGGGTATATATATATATATGTATGTGGTAGATGATATTGATAACAAAAATCTGTTACAAATAATTCAAATTGCAGATAAAGTTAACAGAATCCTAACTAACTGAAAGAATTTGTTAAGTATTTGAATTTGAATTTATTTGTAACAGATTTGGTTGTCAATATTATCAATCATATTTTTATTATTATTTTTATATTCCTAATGAATCGGGCCTGGACAAAAATGGGTGTCAACAGGTGTGCATGAAGCAATCCTCTTTTATACTATCACTGACTATCCTTGGTAAAAAAATCCAGGAAATAACATAGATGTCTACCTACAACCTTTGATAAAAGCGCTGAAGGAGTTATGGATGACAGGTGTGGATGCCTACAATTCATTCAAGCTAGAGATGTTTAAGCTACATGCAGCTGTAATGTGGACAATTAGTGACCTTCTTGGGCTATCGGCACTTTCTGGGTGGAACACTTACATTGGACTTTCTTGCCCGTCATGTAACTTTGACTTTATCAAGTGTCGTCTCCCTCATAGTATTAAAAATTTCTTTATGGTTCATCATCGTTTTCTTGACCAAAGACACAGGTTTAGATTTAATAGGATTCGTTTTAATGGTGAACAAGATTTGCGTGATCCACCCAAAACACTCACAGGTTATCAAATTCTTGAACAAGTTCAGAATATTAAGGTCACATTTGGTGGAAAGCCAAAGAAGAAAGGAGATGCAAAAGGAAAAAGAAAAAGAGGATCCAATCGAGGAACTCAGCAATGGAAAAAAAGGAGCACATTCTTTGAACTTCCGTATTGGAAGGATAATTTGCTACGGCATAATCTTGACATGATGCATGTTGAGAAGAACGTTTGTGAAAATCTAATATACACATTGTTAAATGATAGGGAAAAGACAAAAGATTATCTCAATGCCCATAAGGACCTTCGAGTGATGGGCACAAGACCCGACCTGGGCATAATACCCGACCTTTGGCCTGATGAAAAAGGAAAATATCTATTGGCAATCTTTACAATGACAAATGCCGGTAAGATGATCTTCGAGTGATTAAGTTTTTTTTTTAATTAATAATTATAATTTAATTTAATTATTAATTAAATATGTGGGATTTAAATTTATTTAATAATGACGTGGATAATGTCACATCATCTCTGTCCTTCCACTCAGCACCCTCGCCGGAGTTCCGGTCTACAGTAGGGACTAAATAAAAACTTGGTGCAAACTAAGGGATCTTTACCAAATTTTTTTCCGGGGAGGGACCAATAGCAGATATTGGTACAAACCCAGGGACCTGTTGAACCATTAACCCAATTTGAAATAATTAAACGCATCGTAAGGTCTCGGCTCTCTAAATAGGAGGTCGGGTCTTAAGGCGTGTTCGCCTTTAAAATAATAATCAAATCAAAGAAAATCATTTATAGAAAAAAATCTAAAAAAAATTTAATCCTTTGGGTTCAACATGTTGTACCAATGTTTGTGATTGTCCCTCGTTGGAAAAAAGTTTGCTATAGGTCCCTCAGTTTGCACAAAGTTTGTAGTTAGTCCCTGCCGGAGACCGGAGCTCCAGCGAGGGTATACGTGGCGTGCTGACTGTTTCAATGATGATTATGTGGATTTTTTTTAAGGATGTCACGTAAGAAAATCCTTTTTATTTTTAATAACCCCAAATTAACTAAATATCAATTAAACCCCCATTAACCCCCAATCCCTTAAATCATCTCAGAATCAATCCCTAAATCACCACACCCATCTTCTTCTTCAACATGTTTCTTCTTCTTCATCTTCAATTTTACATTCATCTTCATCTTCAAAGCTAGAAATCAAAAAATCTAAAAACCCATCTTCATCTTCAATTTCACATTCATCTTCATCTCCAAAGCCAGGAATCAAGAACAAAAATCCAGAGAATTAGATTTAACATAATTGATTCGAGAGAGAAAGTAAATGTAATAATAGAGCTGCTAATTAAATTCCTAATTATATGATGCTGACATTAATTTCTCTCTCATCAAACCAATCTCTTCATTCTCAACCTTTCTACATTTCACCGTTTTCCCTAAATACCATCACCAGCTCCTCCACCGTGCACACAAGAATATCTCCATCATCAGAGCATGAATGAAAAGAATTAAGAAGGGGAGATACAGTGACAAAAATTTTTAGATCTTAATTTGACGGTTTTATTTATCTTCATCTTTATCTAACAAAAACCACCCATCTTGTGCGGCTGCTCTTGGGTATTCTCCTAATCTGAACCGAACCCTGAAGTTGCGGCTTTCACTGAAGAAAAATAAAAAGAATCCTTGTAGAGAGAAAGGGTGATAGAAGGTCTTTCATGTTCATCGCATCTTAATCTTCACCATTGTTAGATCTGATAGCGCTAGTAGATAAAGCTTAGACTTTTAAAGCTTTAACCCTTCAAAGCTTTGACCTTTTTCGTCAAGGGGATAAAGCTTTGACCTTTGTCGCTAAGGAGATAAAGCTTCGACCTTTAGACCCGTTGACGCAAGTAGCTTTGTCGTGAAGTGGATTTCTCGATGGAGATGAATTTGGGTTTTCTAAAGCGTTGAGATTTTCAAGCTTAGGTAGAGGTATGTCGAAATCATCTTTACCAAGTAGACTATGCTTCTTTTGCTCCTTAATGTTGCGGGTTTGAGATTTGTAGAAGCTCTCGTTATGTGTTGGTCAGTTTTATGTGGGTATTGTTTCATTTCAGGGTGTTTTACAATTTAGAAATTTCTAATTTTTTGGGGGAAGAAGATCTTGAAATGTATGATTCAAATGAAGATTTGGGGATTTTTTTAGATTAGATTTAGGGATTTCTTTGTTTCCTATTAGTTTTTGGATGATTTTGGTTCAGGTTTGAAGGAGTTTTAATTAACCAGGTTTCTATTTTTTGGGTGTTTCTAGGATTTGATGAAGATGGTTGAAGATGATGAAGAACTCTATGAATGTCTGATTTTTAATTTTTTTTTCAAAAACAGTTCAATGTTGGACGGAATAAGACGGAAAACCGAAAGTGCTAACAAAGGCTTTAGTTGGGGACTCGAAGTGCATGGTGGCTCCCTTCTAGCAATGGAGTCTCGTGGTGGTGGTGGTTTGTGGTTCAGCCTTTTGTTGAGGAAGAAGAAAGAAGAGATGGGAAGGAGGAGAAGAAGAAAACACAAAAGAGGGAAAGAGAGAGAGGAAGAAAACAGAATATGGAAGGGAGAAGAAGAAAACGCAGGAGAGAGAGAGAGAGAGAGGAAGAAATAGCCTTTTGTTCAGCCAGCCTTTTATTAATTTATTTTAATTAATAAATTTAATTTAATTTTACTTATTAATTAATTATCCACGTAATTTAAAATTTAATTAAAAATGACGTGGATAATGCCACGTCATCTTTCACTGGCCATTCAGCACTCTCGCCGGAGCTCTGGTCTCTGGTAGTAGAGGTGGCAATATGGGTTCACGGGGCGGGTCAGGCCCGACCCGCCAAAATGCGGGTTGAGTTGAGTTGAACCACTTTTGGTATATGTGTGAAAATCTTAACCCAACCCACATTTTGGCGGGCTAGCCCACCAAAATGTAATGTAGTGGGGGAAAAATTGCTTACTGGATCATTTCCATCTCAGTTTAATTATGATTTTAAGTTTTTGGAATTACTGCAATAACTAAGATATATTGATTTCATAAAAATGTAGTGAACAAAATAAAAATGAGGAAGCACTCAAATTGGAGATTGTTTTGATGGAAAATCCTCAATTACTGCTTGCTGTATTACGAATGTTGTGTCTACCATAACTCTTCAACTGATAATAATTATGAGAAGCAACACAAACCAACAAAGTTCTACATTCTCACAAGTTGCAAAAATACACAAATAACACAAGTCACAACTCATAATTGTCTTTTAAAACAACAAAAACAAGCACAAACTAACAAAGTTCTACATTCTCACAATAACAAAGTCTTAGTTTAAAATTCTAAGTTCTAACCTAGTCTTAGTTCAAATCAAAACAGCCTCTTTCTCATTACCCCAGCCATCACCATCTTTCAAACCTTCATCATCACCATCATCATCATCTACATATAACAATTGAAGGACAAAATAATTAAATTCATACTTCTGCAACAAAGTTTCAGAAAAGTTGATCATTCTTCCCTCGTACTGTCCTTCTTTAGTCTTTAGATCCATATGAATGATAATAATAAAAAATTAAAATTTAAGTAAAAAAAAAGGTGTTCCTTTCATAAAAAAAGTAAAAAAAAAAGGTGCAGGCCAAACAAGCCAAAAAAATGGGTTCGAAGTGGTTATGTGGGCTGAATTTTCCAACCCAACCCGCCAAAAAAGGCGGGCCAAACGGGCTAGCCCAACTGGCGTAGCCCATATTTCCACCCCTATCTAGTAGGGACTAAATACAAACTTGGTACAAACTGAAGGACCTATAGCAAACTTTTTCCCGACAAGGGACCAATCAGAAACGTTGGTACAAAGTCAGGGACATGTTGAACCATTAACCCTTATATATTTTACTAAAAAATGTTATAAATAAATATGTGGAACCCACGTACATGCATCGTCTATTATGTTTACCACTTATTTGAACTTTTGGAAAACTTTCAAAGTAAACGCATGTTATTTGTTTTTTAGTATTATTCATTCAACAATAACAAAAATATTTTTTATTTTTTTAAAAATATTTTACCTTTTCATTAATAAATCATATTTATTTTGTGTGTTTTGATCCAACATTATTTTTTTCTCCAAACGAAGTATCAAATTAACAAATTGAAGACTCGATGACTAGGTCGTGAGTTCGATCTTTAACAATTGCATCTTTTAGAGATATATTTGATCTTCACTACACCTGAATCTAATGGCGGAACATAAAAGTGACTGGGAGTGGCCATGGCCCTCCCATTTTTTAGCTAAAAGATTTATGAGTATAACCTATATATATATAGAGGAGGTCATTGTTGTTGTTTGCCACTGGAGCCATTTGCAAGCAGTGAGCTATGAGGGTAAAGTAGAAAACCCAATGTGTATTTTCTTGATTGGCTCTCAAGTTGGTTCAATTAATGAGTACTTGTTCTTTTGACAAAAAAATTAGTATTTGTTCTCCCAACATATTTTATTGAATTGTTTCTCTTTTTTGTTATTAATTTGAACATGGAGAACTTTTTTGTGAATTTTATCTCATATTTACTTATGTTGAAATTTTGTGTTTACCCCGTATATAAATATTTTAAGAGTCTCACCTACAATCATTTAATACATATGTATATATGAAGAGAGATATGGACACAAAATTTAATATGAATAAACATGAGAAAAATTTCACAAGAGAGAGGATGACAATCCATTGAACACGATTGAAAAAGTTAAAAAATTGCTTAAAAATTGAAATTGGATTTTGGAGAGCCACCTTAAGGAGTTTATGGAGAGTAAATAATCAACTATAATAAATTGTAGTTAGCATTGTTAAAGTTAATAAATAAGAGTACTAATTATTTATTGCTTTTTTTTCCCAATATCGCCACTCGTTTATGATACGGTTGTATGTCCCTCTCAACAAATATTTCTTCTCAATATTCGAGTTTATGCTCTCATTCTTACAAAAATTTAGTTTATTTACCACTGGACCTACACCTTCTTGGTACTAATTATTGGTACTAATTATTTATTACTAGTGGTTTTGTTTTTAAATTAAATTTACAAACTTCTAGTAAAGTAATTGTATTTTTTATAATATTTAATATATTAGTATATATTACAAAAGTCCATTATTTAATTGCTACTAGTTCAACCGCGGTTAGACCTCAATTGAACTATTAAACCTTGAATCACTACCTCATCTGAACTAATAACCTGTTCGATTTTAAAAGCATTGTTAATAACTTCATCTCATTTGGGAGGACTTCCTCTCAACATAAACCTTATTTTTATAAACAGAATATTATTTTTACTTTAAAAAGTATTTTATTTATACACGACTCGTCCCTCCTAAAATTTTATTTCTAGTTCCGCCACTGCTAGAATCAAATTACGAGAAAATTTTCTTAAAAAAAAAAACAAATTGAAGGTCCAAACTTTGAACAAAGGTTTTCCTCTTATAAAAATAAAAAACTTTGAACAAAGGCGGTTGCAGGCACAATTGTTTTGTGAAGCTTATCGCATTAACACCGAGCGCAGTGAAATTTGTCCGCAAATTAGTGCCTGATAAGAAAGAAAATCAATTAAGAAATTGAATCATATTTCTTCTCGTCTTTACTCTTAATTAGGGGTGGAAGTAGGCAGCCTTTGTTTAAATAGTTCTGGTTTGTTTAAAAAATTAAGGTTTGAGTTTGGCATGTTGTCTGTTATAGGCTTTTTTTTAAGCCTGCGTCTGATTTGTTTGAAAAGTTGATCTGACCTTGTAGCCTATTTAAAAGTTTGTTTTATAATAATACATTCAAATTGGCTGAAAAATTTAATTGTAAAATATTAACAAACTTATAGGCTAATGAGCTAAAATACACAAAAATAATAAAATAAATTAATATTTACTTAAATAGACCGTTCTGTTAGACTTACAAGACTTTCTGAGTGGCTCAAGCCTAACCTTTTTATTTAAAGGGTTAATGATTTGACAGGTCCCTGAGTTTGTAGCAATGTTTGCGATAGGTCCCTCGCCGGAAAAAAGTTTGTTTAGGCCCCTCAGTTTGCACCAAGTTTAAATTTAGTCCCCCCAAAGGCCGGTGCTCCGGCGATGACATATGTGGCGTGCTGAATGTGTAAGTGATGATTATGCGGATTTTTTAATTTTTTTTAAAGGGAAAACATGTCCGAAAAACCTTTTAATTTTTAAAACCCCTATTTTTACTAACTCTCACTTTAACCCCTCAAATCCCTAAATTAGCTTTTTAAAACCCCTTGTTCATCTTCATCATCATCTTCAAACATCTTTTATCATCTTCATCAAAATTTTCCGGAAAAAATAACTTTCTCCAATCTCTCTTGGCTTCCTTTTCATCTTCATCTTCAATCTCTGGTGCTCCCCAAATCACACAAAATCTCCAAATAATCATACCCCCCAAACCCAAATAAGAACAACAAACCAGAATCAAGAACAAAATCTTCTTCTTCTTCTGAAAAAACCATCACACATCCTCCATCCTCAACATACACGCCAACATTGAAGACTGAAAACCAAGCAGGAATAATGAATATAACAAAATCGAATTTCAACGACCTGTTTCGAAAGGGGAGTTCCAAAGAACAATAAATAACTATTGTGAATCAGATTGACGCGAAACAATACCAACAACCATTAAACCTGCAGAAAATCGGAAAAACAAATTCCTCTACAATTCATGAAACCAAAAATTGAAAAAAAAAAAAACAGAAAACCCAGATTCAACTCAGATTCAAGTCAAAACTCAGAAAACTTCATATCATTCATAACTTCAGAATCAGATATGGGTGAGTCATGGAAGGTAAGTCACGGTTGCGCCGCCGTGGAACGACAAATACGGTCTCGCGCCGTTAACCCATTATTAAAAAAGTCTTGATCTCGTCTATTTAGTAATTTGGCTTGTTGATTATCGAGTTTAACAAGTTTGATTTATTTTTTCAAACATCGTCTAGTTCAACTCTTGAATTCACAGATTTATAAAGAAAACAAATAGAATCACACTATTTCTTAAAAATGAACTAATATGAAAGGCAAACTCATTTTATTGCAACTTGATCAAAATGGAGTATCAATTGAGAACATCTATCTCATCAAGCACCTCTCAAGAGATTTGATGTGACAAGAATAATTTCAGTAACATCCTCAATAACACCACCATATTTTGGAAGCAGGGAAGGATCTTGAAAATTTTGACCCTGATCCTCCTCCCCTGAAATACATTCATCAATTACATCGAAGAGAGCACTTGCATGAATATTTACACCACCATAATCTCCCGTCTTCAAAGCCCGTTCAGTGTCATCAATATCACCTTTAGCGCCGTCTTCCGAATCGAAACGTTGCAAGCAATCTTTGTAATGGGCTTGTGCCTTTGGATCCTTACTTTTTGCAATCAAAGATTTGAGTAGAGTAATTGTGTTAGTCAACTTGGTACGGTCCACGTCAATTGTGTACTGGGTAAGGCTAACAAGATCTTTCGCACCTGGCTTTGAGTTTAGAAGACGTACACAAAATGAAGGGTTTCTTGTGGTTTGCTTGCAAATCTCATCGATACTCACTACTTTGTTCGATGCATCGGAAGATGCAACAAATAGAACAAAAGCTAGGACAAGGGATAACAACACCTTAGACATTGTATTATGTATAGGCTTTTCTTTCACTTTTTGGTTTGTAATTTTCAACTTCAACTAGACTGATTTTATAGTACTTCTCAATCACAATAAAGGTAACGGTTCGCTTCATAAGGTATTCAATTTTCGATATTTTATTTATTTCTTTTTTATATTGATTGTCTTCAAATTTTCCAAATCCTTGAGATAATGAGTAAATATAATTAAATAAATAAATTTAATATTCTGATAATTATGATAACATATAATTACTTTCTAACGATTACTTTTTATATTATTTAAGTAACTTAACAAATGAGAGCAATATTTATTGTGAGAGATGAGAGCATTAAATCGTTACCATTAAATCTAACATAAATGATCAATATTAAGATATAAAGTCACGTGACTTTTTTAAAATGTCACATGACCATGAAATGACATTAAATCTCAACCACCCATGTTAGATTTAATGGTCACGACTTAATGCTCTCATCTTTTACAATAAACATTGCTCTTACTTGATACGCTCCCTATTTATCAATATATAAAATTCTATTAGGTGTTAATGATAGAATCAATTATGAAAAAATTAAAAGTAATTAATTCATTTAATGATATTTGATAAGGTTAGATAATAAAACTATTTTATAATAAATTTAATATTTAATAGTAATTTAATTAATAAAAAGTATGAACATAATATATATTAACATTAATCTTTTGACCACAATATTAACTATATTAGTAAAGCTGACTTTACCATACATTAATGGCAAAGTTAATAATGACTCAATTAAAATTTTAAATTTATTTAATGATACTTTATGGTTACATATATTAACTATTAAAATTTAATAGTGTAGATATTGTTTAAAGTAATTAATTTTAACTTAAAGTATGAAATAATATTTTCATAAAATTAATTTAATGAAAATATTAAGTATATTAGTAAAAAAAATTTGTATAAATATTAATGATTGAATTAAATGAATCACATTTAAATAGATTTATACTAGTTGAATTTACCCGTGCACGAGTAACTTTGAATAAACTAAAGTTATTGCGTGTGAAATGATTTATTTTTATAACCTCTTATACATGTTCTAAGGTCGACAATAGTGACCAATACTCTAGCCGTGAGAAATAGTTACTTAGTATTAAACGGTTGGCGACAATTTGCGCTTAACTCACATGGGTAAGGATCGAAACCCCCTTCTGCATGGTCGAGGGACAAAGTTAGCTAACTACCACGCCACATCTTGTGCTAAATTTATTTGTTATTTTGTCATGTTGATTCCTCGATTATTGGTATATAAATCTTTAGCATTGAGTTCGCCGTCCTCTCTTCAGGCAACAACAGTGCAGCAAACCCCCATCGAGGCAACATTAATGACAATAACCCATCTCGATCTAATGAATGTCGACAGAGTGTTTCATACAAATGTTTGAGCTGTTCCTCCATACCCATACAGGAAGAAAAAATCACCATTGTTTTCGTATACAACGCTCATAATCTAGCGCTTTCAATTATTTACTATAATAATAAAATATTTGAAATGAAGGGTTTAAAATGGAAAAAATTATCAATTATTATTTATTAATTATCCTATTGATACATTAAATTTGGGTAAACTCTCCTACATGTGTGATTTTAACAATTGTTTCATATAAATATAATTAAATTGATAATTTGCTACTTTTACGTAAAACTATTATAGTTTAGGTGGTCTAATAATATTTTGACATGCAAAATTCTATCTCATGATACATGATGACAGGATATTATATGATGTTTTTAGGTTGTTTTTAGTCTTTTTATTTTGTTATTTTTGAGTCACATATAGGATTTTTATTATTTTTATGTAGATTTTATATTTATTTTGCATTTTGCATATAGATTAGTTTTTATTTGTTTTTCTAACTTTATTTTATATTTTTAGGAATTTTTATAGTTATTTTATATTTTTAGGAAAAGCTAGTATAGTTATCATTTTTGTCCAGGGACCGATTTGTAAAGTTTCAGGAAATCAAGGATCAAAGTGTAAAGGTTCAAGAGAGGAGGATGAAAAGTGAAGTTTGAAGGAGTCAAAGGGCCAGAATTGAAGTTCTAACAAAGAGAGGACTTAAAGTGAAATTGAAGAATGTAAAGCAACTCTCTTTGATTTGAGCACATGTAAAATAAGGTTTGAAGGATTAATGGTGGAAGGAAGGAGTTTCAGAACTTATTAGGGGCTGAATGAGCCTAATTAAGCCAATCAATTCCACCATTGAAGAAGAAAGGAATCCAAGAAGAAGCTGCCAGTGTTCGTGCCAGCGCTCAAGCGTTGGAAGTCCCAACGCTCAAGCGCTGGACCTCTGACTACGATGTGAGTCAGAGGTTGCACCCAGCGCTGCAGCGTTGGAAGCCAGCGCTCAAGCACTGGGCCTATTTCTGCACGTTGTTTTTTAATGCATCCCAACGCCCAAGCGTTGGGAATTCCAGTGCTCAAGCGCTGGAGGTCAGGTTTTTTCTATAAATAGGGAGCTTTTCTTCACTTGTAAGACACACCATTTCATAATACAACAAGTGTTCTTCTTTCCTCCTTAAAGGTCATTGTTCCTAGGAATTGTGGGAAGCCATACTTGAGCTCCTACCCAGGGTAATTCGATGACTCTTTTAGCCATGCTTGGCTAACTTCTTCTTTAAGTTTTTGGGTTGTTTTAGTTTATAATTCATGTTCTAGTCTTTTTCTACATTTCTGAATAATATTTCCTTTCATGTTTTATTTCTTTGTTCTTCATTCATCTTTATGCGCAAAAGATATCTTGCTTTCTACATATGTCATAAGGCCATTTGGTAAGTAGTAAGGGAAATAAGAAATAAAAAAGGTTATAAGTATACATTTCTTAAGGCAATTAGGATGGACGTAACTTTGTGCTGGCCCGAATTCATTCTTCATCTTCTTTTCTGATTAACTAATTACCAAGGCTATGGATTTAGTAATTAGGAAGAAAGTTCTACATTTCTTAAGGCAATTAGGATGTAGAAATTCTAGGCTATAGCATCATGGAATTGGACTTAAAATTCAGAAATTAAGTAGGAGATTTCTAGCATGTTTATAGACTATGTAAACCAACCCAAGAGCTTAAATTCTCATCATTTCTATTTCTTATCTTTTTATGCTATTGTTTATGCTTGTTCTAAAAACCAACATCAAATATTCATCTTTTAATTTTTCTGCACTAGTACTAAATATTATATTAATAAGAACACCTATCTCTTGGGTTCGATCTTTTTATATTACACGATAGTCAATCGTGCACATGCGATTTGGGTATCAATACATGTTAAAATATATTGGTCACCTAAGAGGCTAAGATTAAAGTGAGTTTACACAATATTTACCTTGAGTGATTTAGACAATCTAATAAGTAATTGTTGTAAAATAATTTCTATTGTTTGACCATGGTAGGATTTATATATATTATGTTTGATTCAAATTATGAAAGTAACCTTTTTTTTATTTTTATGGTAGAAAATAAAAACAAAGCTTTTTTATTGCTAAAAAAATCTAAAACTTTCTCAACGCAAACAGAGGAGACAGAAGATAAGTGACTTTTGGTATCTATACTGTTAAATATGTGAAGACGGTATATTTGAAAACTGATAAAAAAAGTAAAAAATTACAATTTTTAAGATATAGTGCAACTCAAAGCGATAAGATAGAATGTGTTTTGATGGAAATAATTATGACAATATAGCACATCTCAAAAAAGGAAAAAAGATAAGGAAAACTAAGTTGTTCATCTTTTCAACCACTTATTTGATTCACAACTTTATGTGGATCATCTTCTTGTTTTATCAGCTTTGGGACCTTATTAGCAGACGTCTGACTGTAGTTCGTAGCAGTTGTAAAAGACTTTGACTTCTCACCGACAATCCTTCCAATTGAACCCGGAGTACCGGAACACGATGAATCAAGATCACTTTGTTTGGGTGATTATGTTTCATAGTTATTCATATTAAGAGGATTAACCTTTGAGAGACATTAGTATATTATTTGGTTAAAAAAACTAAAAAAAATGGTTTAAAAAATTATGTTATGGTTACTTTGATTGTGTAATGTGTGTGGAGGTTTTCTGATAACATATCGAAAGAATCGCTGTGAAGTGGGCCCTGAATGGATAACAATAACGGTTATATAATGTCATGTCTTTTCTTATAAATATTTGACTTTTCCACTCTTTAAATAAATCTTTGATTACCTCTTCTAATTTGTACTTTTGCACAAATGACTTCAAAAGTTTTTCGTCCATAAAAAGTCGTTTGATTTGGATATTAGTCTGCTGTGTATAGTTGAAGTACTGAATTTTGACCTGCACCTTAAATATGAATGGTCTTTCCTTGAAAGCATTAAATTCTTGTGGATATTCCTCATCCTCTTGACCCTAGAAATGTTAAATAGATTGGTTAAATTAGTAAGAGTTGGCAAGTTATTTGATGTAACTAAAACGACAATTTACCCGTGATGCGTATAAATTGTGGACTTCAGCCCCATTGCTCTTATTTTTCATAGGGCTTAGCCGCTTAGCTTTGTACATCTTTCATGTTTCCTTCCTTGACCTTGGCCACATTACAACCTTGAAAAGTCCTTTTGATCTTTGTGTGCATTTGTTCAAGTAATTGGATAAATTAGAATCTTGTCAAGCCTATGATAGACACATATTTTCATGAGATGATGGAAGTTGCTGAAGCCTTGAAAAACACAAGCCAAAACACTTGAGAGTAGAGAGTACAACACTTGCATCCAACCTTGATATTCGATTTGCAATTCTTGTTGGCTTGGAAGGTGAGTGATGGAATTCTTGCTTATCTTATCTCTTTGAAACTTGAGGTGAATGTTGCTCATGACTCTGGATTTTTATTCCTCAAAGGATAATCTGTGCTTATGTTTTTTTTTTCTATTTTCTTTTTGTTTTGCTGTTTTGGGAAGTGCTTTTCTGCATAAGCGAACTTTTGCTTTCTTCTTTAAGTATGTTTTGCCAAGAGTGGAAAAGGCCAAGTGTGGGGGTATTTGGTTTGTAATGATTTGTGCATATTATTAGTGATATTCTAAGCATTACATTGTTCTTATATGTTATTTGGGAGACTAATTAGCTGAGTTCTAACCTCTTACACTTATTTGGATTTTTCATGGAAAAGTGTTTACTCTTTCATTTTTAGCCTCTATGACATTTTGCACTAGAACAGGTTGAATCTAGAGCTATAGTTATCGGAATGGGACAAATAATATGTCGTTGGAAAGCTGAAAAAATTCCCCATAATTTTCATGTTGAGCTTTTCTGATGTATCAACCTCTATCTTGGTGAAAATCTTGTTCCAAGCTTGCTGCCGCTACAACCTGCGGACCTGAACAGTCTGGACTAAAACAATCATATCTCGGGCTACAAAACTCAGAATTGGACGCGGTCAGAGGCCATGAGAAGCTAACTAAAGGATTATAACTTTCATGAAGAAGGTGATTGAAGATTCAGCCACTAAGTCTGTCTCGTACAGGGTCGAAGTTGGTGAAGATTCCCTCACATTTTTTGGCCATCAGAATAGTGGGCCGCTTACTCCTGTTGGGCGTGGACATATAGTAGCTGAAGATAAGCAGAGATTACTTGGTGGGCAATTAGATTTACTTGGGCAACAAGTTGTTTTATTGTTATAAATAGACTAGGTTGAGACCTTTGTTAATCAACACCTCTCACCTCACCTCACCATATATTTCTAGGTTAAATAAGTTTGACTTAATTGCAATTTTAGTCCCTTATCTTTCACGTTGTGTGTGATTTGGGTCCTTGATGTTCAAAACGCTCGATTTAAGTCATAGAATTTTTTTTTGTGCGATTTTGGTCACGCTGTTAACTTGTCATCCAATTGCTAACAGCAGTTGATATTTTCACCCCATCCTTTAATTATCTGCACCATCTACACTTAATTTAAAAAAAAAAAACTAGATTATTCTTATCCCCCACCTTCATCTTCTTCTTTTTCTCCCCCCACCCCGACCAACCCAACGACCACCGATATAGGGATAAAATCCCTGAACTCGATAGGGGCAAAATGGAAAAGCTTTCTTCTTGTCTGTGCCAAGTTCTACATCCCCCATCCCATATCTAACCATCATCCTTCCCTTCCTCCTCCTTCAAAGCAACCACCCACCAAGCCACCGTCCACCATTTTTCTCACCCATTGTTGAAATTATTCTGAAACAATTCTTAATCAAATCCGAAGATGCATTTAACGCGCGGTGATTTGGTTCTAGGTTTTGCATCGAAAAGATGAATGGATGCATTTGACAAAGTAATTCATCAATTATAGTAGATAAGTAGAATAAAATAAAGTCGCTAGTGTGGCACATAAAGGTTTTCATGTGAAGATGAAATTAGATCTGAAGATGAAAGGAATCCATGTTCAAAGGTTGTCGCCGTTCGTCGTCATCGTTCGCTGCTCCTCCTTCTTCCAGCTAACTCATCGTGGATCCAGTTTTTAGCCGCTCGTCGTCATCGTTCATTGCTCGTCGTTTGTCACCATTGTGGGGGTGGTGGTTGGGGGTTGTGGGTGGCGGTTGGGTGGGTGGGTGAGGGTGGGGTGAGAACAAGAAGAAGATGAAGGTGGGGATAAGAATAATCTAGTTTTTTTTAAATTAAGTGTAGGTGGTGCATATAGTAAAAGGAGGGGTGAAAACAGCAACTGCTGTTAGCAATTGGATGACAAGCTAACGACGTGACCAAAATCGCATTAAAAAAAATTCCAGAACTTAAATCGAGCATTTTGAACATTAAAGACCCAAATCGCACAAACGTAAAAGATGATACTAAAATTGCAATTAAGCCAATAAGATTTTGGTTCCTGAACTTTTAGCGAATTTTGATTTTCATCCCTCGCCGGAAAATCTTCCGAATTACGTCCCTAAACTTCGGGAAATGGTTGAAAATTGTCCTCGCGTTCGGCCACCGTGCTTGTGTGACACCTTGGATCCTACGTGGCATTGCCACGTCAATTAATGAGCCTAGTTGTATATTTTTGTTTTCCAATTAAATTAAAGCATTTTTATATCCTAATTAAACAAATTAAATTTCATAAATCCTAATTAAACTAATTTAATACTATTAAATACTGCATCTTCATTTAAAAAAAGAAAAAGCACTGCATCTTCATCTCATCAAATTTCCAATCATTTTCAAGATTTCTTCATCAAATAAGCATAAACTCATATTTCTTCATCAATTTTCCAGAAACAAGCATGAACTCAGATTTCTTCTTCAAATAAACAACCCCAAATTACATCAAACAAGCAACTTAGTTTTCCAAAAATACTGAATATGAAATAGATTTCATCATCTCTTGTATTCCATCAAACAAACAACCCAATTTTTTTTTAAATTTTTTTATTTCAAGTTCTACAAGCAACCCGTGTTTTTTTAGGTTAAGGAGGAGGTGGGTGGCGCGCAACCCGTGTTTAAGTACTACATGTATTGGTAATTGGTATAGTCCGATTTCCTTTAAAACATCATCTTCGCAGGATCCAATTTTCTTCCTCGTCTGATTTCACCTTTCCTCTTCACGATATGGGTTTCGCCTGCATCTGGCTCGCACCTTCAATTTGGGTTTCATATTTCCTCTTCACTATTTCTGGCTTCTGGCTTATTGAATCTGGGTTTTCAAATTCATGGATAGAGAGGGGAGGCATAGGATGGTGGTTCTTGTGTGGATTTTGGTGGGTTTCTGAACTGAAGAAGTTTGGAGAGGTTTTGGTGTTTTGATCTGAAGAGATTTTATTGTAAAATTGGTAGGGAGATGATTTGTTGTTGAGATAGTGTGAATTGTTGATTTTTGGGTGATTTTGAATTTAATTTAATTTCAATTATGTTTAAATTTAATTAGAAAAAAAATACAACTAGGCTCATTGATTGATGTGGCAGCACCACGTAGGATACATGGTGACACACAAGCACGGTGGTCGGAGGCTTACCAGCGGCGAGGATGATTTTCATCCATTTCCAAAAGTTTAAGGAGGTAATTCAAAAGATTTTCCAGCGAGGGACGAAAATCAAAATTCGCTCAACGTTCAGGGACCAAAAACTTATTTAACCCTATATTTCTTAGTTCAATTTCTCTTTCTCTATATCTTGCTAAACTTTTAGTCAATCCTAGGGTTTTTAATCTTCTCTTGTATGCAAACGTGAGGATTGATGTTTTCTCATCTTGATTCTTAAATCTATTTTATTTTATGTTATTACTTTCTGGGCTTAAATATGTTTGGGGTCCCTGACATTTGAAAGGGAATCATTCTAGGTCTCTGAAAAAATAATTTGCAAAATGTAATCCCTAACATACTTTTTTAATCAAATTAAAGACAAATCCCAATTTAAGCTGATTAAGGAATTTAATTAGCACAGTCATCATTTCCACCTATTAATTTCTTTTTTTTAATACCAAACTTCATGTATAATATTCCACATCATATTATAAATTTCCCAAAATTTCCCAAAATCAATTTCCCCCAAAGAACCCTAAATTGAAGAACGAAGAAACATCTATAGAATGAAGGAAGCTGAAGAATGAAAAAACGCAGGAGAAGTGATTCAACGAAGGTCCACGAAGGAGAAGTGCAGATTTTTCTCGCTCTTCTTTTACTTAGGGAGCGATGAGGTGGCTACCTCCGAGAACGTGGTCCTCGCGTTGATCTTCATCGCCGTTGCGCTCTACTTGCCTCCAGGAACAAAGGCCTCATTCACCACGCGGTTTCACTTGTCAGGTTGAGGCGGTTAGGGTTCTCTAAAACGCCAGCGAAGCTGGTGCAGTGGTTCATCGGTGACTCCAATGTGTTGTCTCCGATGGCGGAGGAGAAGGCGGTGAGGAAAGGGGTGGAGTTTTACTGCAATGGCGATTTCTACGAAGGGGAATTTCACAGAGGGAGGAGCAACGAGAGCGGGGTGTACAATTACTTCGTGAATGGGAGATATGAAGGGGATTGGATCGACGGGAGGTACAATGGGTATGGAATTGAGAACTGGGCGAGGGGGAGTCGCTACAGGGGTCAGTACAGGCAAGGTTTGAGGCATGGTTATGAGGTTTACAGGTTCTACAGTGGGGATTCTTATTCTGGAGAATGGTTTAATGGTCAGAGCCATGGCTTGGGATTGCTTCCGTTCTTCAGCTTCCTTCGTTCTGCAGATGTTTCTTCGTTCTTCAATTTAGGGTTCTTTGGGGGAAATTAATTTTGGGAAATTTTGGGAAATTTAAAATACGATGTGGAATATTATACATTAAGTTTGGTATTAAAAAAAGAAATTAACAGGTGGAATTGATGACTGGGCTAATTACATTCCTTAATCAGCTTAAATTGGGATTTGTCCTTAATTTGATTAAAAAAAGTATGTTAGGGATTACATTTTGCAAATTATTTTTTCAGGGACCTAGAATGATTCTCTTTCAAATGTCAGGTACCCCAAACATATTTAAGCCTACTTTCTGCAAACAAACAACTAAACAACCCCCTCCCTTTATTAGTTTACGTTTAACTCTAATTTCAATTAATAATTCACCAAGTCCTTGAGAACGATCCTGGTGTCTTGACACATTGTACTGCACTTTTTTGAAAATTTATTTTGACGTGCACCCACGACAGTGCGTTCGTCAATGGCAAACAGTTTAAAATCATTTTTATAGTTTTTATTCAAATAGTTTAAAACCACTTTTACAGTTTTGTATCCAAACGGTTTAAAAAACACTTTTATAGTTTTGTATCCAAACATATTAAAATTACAAAATAAGCAATGACAAAAGGTTTAAAATCACTTCTATATAAAAAAAGCTTAATAGCACTTTTAGTCACTCAGTTATCATGAAAGTGCGCTTTTGGTCCCTCAAGAAAAAAATTAGCCAAAAACGTCCTTTACTTTCACAAACGACAACAATTTTGGTCCCTCATCACTATTCCAGCAAAAAACTAACATTTTTTTGTAAAAAAAAGTTAACAGTTTTGGTCCCTTGTTGTTGTTGTTGTTGTTAACTTTTTTACAAAAAAAAAATAACGTTAGTTTTTTAACGGAATAGTGATAAGGGACCAAAATTGTTGTCGTTTGTGAAAGTGAGGGACGTTTTTGGCTAATTTTTTTTGTGAAGGACCAAAAGCGCACTTTCGTGATAAATGAGGGACCAAAAGTGCTATTAAACCATATAAAAAATGCACTTTTATAGTTTTGTATCCAAACAGTAGAAATCACTTTTTAAAGTGAAAAACACTTATTATATTTGTAGACAAACATAAATGAATTTTCACTTTTCAAAAAGTCACTTAAATAAAATCAATTATTTTTTCAATAATGTCTGATGACTTGAATTACCAAACACAGCACACAGAACATTATTGTCTTGTTCCATCTTGTTCTGTCCTGTTCCGTTCTGTTCCGTTCTGTTCTGTCATGTTTCGTTCTATCACTAAATGCTACCTTCATGTTTCAAAATTTCCAACTCGTAGTCAAGAAGTAGAAATATCTCCGAAAAGGCATGTTCTACAAGGACAAATGAGGAAACCATCAGAGCGAGAAAGCATTAGCGTCAAGACAGGGACCAACTTTGAAGAAGGTTCAGGACAAACTGGTGGACTATTGGCCAAAATCTTGGTGATTGATATTTTGAAAGGCTTTTGAAAGTCAATTGGAGCAGAGCCATACATAGGAGATATAGACCCAACCGAGCACCACAACGCTTTCCTCGTGACCATGTCGGTGCCACATATTCTCTTGTCTACCGAACTTTCCATTTAACATTGTGGAAAGCATACCCAAGATGGTTTTAGTCACTCCCACCCAACTCTGTTAGGAACTGGAAAAATTATTCACACAATTCATTCATCTCTTTATCACTAGCAACTTGTTAAAAACTTCACACTATTTGGGGAAGATGAAACAAAGAAAGAGCAAGATGTTCCGAGATTTCTTGACTAAATTTTACAAGGAGGTGACGCTCATCCCGAGTCTAGACCCAAAGGTTAAGCTCCATTTAGTCTGTGAAGCAATTAGGATCGGAACTCCATTTTGAACATCCTTGGAAAAATTGCCACCACAAGATACGATAAAATCAGAAGACGAGCAGAAAACTATGTCAATGTGGAGGATAGCCTTGCAAGGTTGACAAGGAAAAAATATGATGGCGATGAAGGGAAAAACTAAAACAAGAAGGAAGGAAATTTCGAATGAAGGAATCATGACAAGGAGAATTTTTGAAGGAAATATGGAAGCTATTCTCTAATTAACACAAATCCTTCCCAGATCTACGAGGAGGTCATGAATACGGCTTTTGCTAATGTACCCCGACCAACATCGCTTAAGAAGGCGCAAAAATATATAGACCCTAAAGAAATATTTTGAATACCATGAAAGCCATAGTCACAATATAGATGATTGTGTCCAGCTCAAGGACGCAATAGAGCAAATGATTAAGGAAGGAAAGTTAAAAAGTACATGAAAAAAGTAAGTGATTATGGGGGAGGATGGAACCGAAAGGGAATATAAAAGAAGGATCCTCTCGGAATGGTAAAAAATAAGTTTCTACAAAGAAGTCTAAGTGACAAAAGAGCCCTTCCTTACCTGAAAGTGAGGAGGACGATCAAACTGAAGGTGCGGCTCAAGCCTTTCTTCATTCTATTGCGAGAGGCTTCACTAGAGGAGGCAACTACTCCAACTCCCGAAAAAAGAACCTTAAGGATGTATTGAAGATTTCTGAGAATACAATAATGAAAGCAAGATCCAATAGTCAAGCGGGCGAACTTGATGTCCCCTTCAATGAAAAGGATTATAAGGCAATTCTAGTAAGTCATTAAGAACTCGACTTGAAAAATCTATAAAAGCTCCCTCTGTAGCTCCTTTTCTAATCCTTTTAATGAACATTATAACCAGCTTCCTTGCTAAATTTGACGACTCTGTGTCTTAGATAGGACAACAAAAATGAGCAAAACTTTATGGGCAACACCATTGCAAAGCATCTTTCCATTGATGAAGCCATTGTGCATGACTCACCAAACTAAATTTGCAGATTTGGGTGTTGATTCTCTTGACTCTATGAGGCCTCAAATTTAATCAGAACCTTCATTATCATGGTATAAGATAAATAATTATTCATCTGTGGCGAAAGTATTTGAAGTTTTGAACAGGTTGAAATTACGATGACATTGTAAGGTGAAAACATTCCATAGGAGAAGGGGGAAATGTAACATTTCTACTATTCAAGAGGCTGCTAATTTGATTGAGAAGGCAAAAACAGCATGAATAGAAATACCAAGCATTTGGCCAATTTCAATGTTAACATTAGGCTTAAATATGTTTGGGGTCCCTGACATTTGAAAGAGAATCAGTCCAGGTCCCTGAAAAATTAATTTGTTAAATTGGGTCCCTGACATAATTTTTTTAATCAAATTAAGGACAAATCTCAATTTAAGCTGATTAATGATTCTAATTAGCCTAGTCAGCAGTCCACGTGGCTTTTACTCCTTTTTTTTAATTCCACATCATATTAAAAAATAAAAACTAATTCAGAAATAATTTTTTTTTCTTCTTCTTTCTTCTTCCTCTCCCTCTACCGTACAATTCTTTCTTTCTTCTTCTTCCATTTTTTTTCTTCTTTCTTCTTCTTCTTCTTCTTCTTCTTCTTCTTCTTCTTTCTTCATTCTTCATTCTTCTGTCTTCTTCTTCCATTTTCTTCTTCTTCTTCTTCTTCTTTCTTCATTCTTCTGTCTTCTTCTTCCATTTTCTTCTTCTTCCATTTTCTTCTTCTTCTTCTTCTTCTTCTTCTTCTTCTTCTTCTTCTTCTTCTTCTTCTTCTTCTTCTTCTTCTTCTTCTTCTTCTTCTTCTTCTTCTTCTTCTTCTTTCTTTCCTCTCTCTTGCGACCCTCCCTCTTCTCCCTCTCACCCGCGGTGCTTCCTCTTCCTTCCTTCTATGGAAACCGATTGGCCACCACCACCGCGAACCACCGTCGCCTCCAAGCCGCTCCACCACTATTCCTCCTTGTGGCCACCATCACCACCACCGCGACCTTCTTCTTCAAGTTCTGGAACCGTCGTCGCCGCCACCACCACCACCTTCTCTCATGTTTTCCGGTGATGCCGCACCTTCAATGGAGAAACCGCCACCACCACTAGAATCCCCTCATCGTCCGCAACAAAACCCCTAAAGTAATTCGACGATCGGCCACTATCGACCACCGCCGCCGCCGCTTCAATATGGGTTTGACGAGATTTTGTCCATCTTTCTCCCTTCGCCATCGTCTTCTTCCCTCTTTCCCATTCGCGGTCTCTCTTCTTCCAAATCTGTTGCGAATTCAACACCCCAAGCCTCTGTTGTTGTCTCTGAATCTCTTCCTCTTCTTTTAGATCTGATGGGTTGTGATGGTGATTAAGGTTGAAGATGAAGATGGAGAGAAAGAGGGATTTGATGATGAAGATGTTCTCTTTGGGGTTTATGGGTTCTATGGAAGAGGTTCTGGAAGGCTCTGGAAATTGGACCGTGGCGGCAATGGAGTCGCAGAGGAAGGGAGGGAGGTCACAGGAACAGGAAGAGGAAGAGGATTTTCTGAACAATTGAGTTTTTATTTTTTAATTTTTAATATTATTCAGAAATGCTGATGTGAAATTAAAAAACTGGCATAATATTAAAAAATTGTGACTGGGACTGCTGACTGGGCTAATTAGAATCATTAATCAGCTTTAATTGGGATTTGTCCTTAATTTGATTAAAAAACATAT
The DNA here is from genome assembly GCA_030819835.1 of Acmispon strigosus. NCBI lineage: Eukaryota > Viridiplantae > Streptophyta > Magnoliopsida > Fabales > Fabaceae > Acmispon > Acmispon strigosus. The sequence continues at coordinate 44,650,881 of JAUAMA010000001.1, read as the reverse complement.
GTCAGGGATCCAATTTAACAAATTAATTTTTCAGAGACCTGGACTGATTCCCTTTCAAATGTCAAAGACTCCAAATATATTTAAGCCTTAACATTATTTTCAAATGAATCATCAATAAAAGCATTGATCTTAACCCCACCCAACCCTACCCCACAGACAAAATTATGCATGCTTTAACGTGAATACTTTCTTACGCTTGCATCTCCCCACTAAGCTCTGCCTATTGTGACCATTTACTACCTACAGAATATGAGCATCTTTTCTTCAAAATCCCCCTCTTTGGACCTCCAAAATTGATAATTTCAATGAATCATCGACAAAACCATTGATCTTAGTAAACTTAAGAAAATATGGAACATATTATTGTAGGCCAAAACTAATGAGAAGGCAAAAGTGAACAGTTATGGGTTGTTTGGAAAGTATGAAAAGGAAGACAAAAAAAAAGTATTAGATAAAACATAGTTTTTCTCTCCTTTAGTTTAAGATAAAATGTAACAATAATAGAAAAGTTAGACTGGGGCCCACACATAATATTTTATCTTCAAATATGATGAGAAAATAGGAGGAGAAGAAGGGCTTTGTGTGATTTGACCCAAATACCCCCTCAGTTTATAGTATGTAATATTAAAAAATATAATGATTGCTATTTAGTAATATTTGTAAAATTATAATTTTTTAAAAAAAAAGTTCATTAAAATATTTATTTTTTAAATAAAGATATTTATGTTATTTTGCAAGCATACATTTTTCTTTTCTCTTACTTTTCTTATCATTTTTTTTCAACCAAACAACCTAAAATTCATCTCATTTACTACTTTCTTTTCTCTTCCTTTACTTTTTTTTTTATCTTACTTTTCTTTTACATATCAAAGATACCTTCACGTTGCAAATCTGATCGTCGATTTAAAATGAGGGTAAACTGATATATTTATAATGTTATTAGGTTGCTGTTTTTTGTTCCATCTCATTCATCCAAATTAAGAGGGAATAAAACTGAGGGGAACGAGTGACATCTTAGGAAATATGTATCACCGGTTTCCATTATGTTCCATTAAGTTTTAAATAATACAAACAATTGACATCTTCCTCCCTCCCCTCTATTCCACTCCATTCCATCTACTTACCGCAGTCCTAATACAGATGAAAACCTCATGTGAAAGCAAGAAAAATAAATGATAAGGGAGTAAGAAAAAAGATCATGTAGCAAAACGGTGGAAAAAGAAAACCAAATAAGAGCTTAGGACAAAATCTCGAAAGGAAGACATGATATTACTCACTAGAAGGAACAAAATCACAGCAAAGAAACCCTAATAACAGGGTATGCAGAGCGTGAATCCTTCACGGGCGATGGAGGTCCATGTTGGAATGGGGACGAAATAATTAGTGAATGTGTCGCTGTCAAACAGAGAGATTAAGAGAAAGGAAAATGAAAGGGTAAAAATTGAGTTGGTGTGAGATGAATGATAGTAATAAAACACACAAGAAATGGGGGGTTTGAATTGTGTGTGTGATTTTTAAAATTCTTTTCAGTTATGAACAGTTATTAGTTTCAAATATTATTAAGAGTAAGAAAAGAAGGTTTGTGTTTCTACAATATCTCTTCAGCAAGAGTGGGTAGAAAGATGAAGTACAGTATACAAAGAGAATAGGAAAATTGGTTCCTGTTTGGGTTGTGTGAAAATGGATAAGAGTTACACTCAATGAATACATCACACTGGCAGACGACTTAACTCAGGTAAATGATTGCTTTGAGTTTTTGAGTTACGGCTATAGAATAGATTGCAATTGATGAACTTAGAAAGATTTGAATGCTTTGATCGTTTGGAAGTCGCCAATTGAATTCAGATGCCAAGTTCTCTATTTATATCTTCAGTAGGATGTGCGTTGTGAGCTTGATGAAGATTTGAAAATAGTTTCGTTTGAATTTTTGCTTTCTTGTGAGTAACGGATACTTTTGCATCTCTGTATCAGCATTAAATGCATTCTGCCATGCATTTATTGCAGCATTAAATGCTTTTGTTGACGTCGTCTGACTCTTCAAGCTTTAAGCCTTGAGTTCTCGTATGGGCATTAAATGCTCGTGCATTCTAGCTAAGAGAACATTTAATGTTCTGAATAGAAGATTTGATTTTGATCGTTGAGGAGACCCGATGTTCAGGAAATTACGCCGTTGACTCTGAAAATGTTGCTTGATTTAAGGAATGTCAGAGCTTTTGCAGGAACGAGGAATAAAGTATTAATTATGTCTCTTTCTTCATTCTGCAATCATCAGTGCTTCATTTAATGCTTTGACGAGGTAGATAATATTTATTGCTTAAAGCATTTTGACGAAGGATCTCTTCAGCACTTTCAGGCAAACGAACTCTTCAATAGCTTTGACAAACGAACTCTTCAGATAGTTTTGACAAACGAACTCTTCAGATAGTTGTCAAACGTACTCCTTTGAGTGTGTGGTCGGATGTACACCTTTTTGAATAGTCAGACGTACTCCATAGCCGGACGTACACCTTTGTTAGACGCACTCAACTGGCAAACCATGTCTTCAATAAGTTGCCAGATGTACTCTTTTTCTTTGCTTTTCTTTGAAGAATTGTTTTTGATAATGTCTTGTATGTATGTATGTATACAGTTTGTCTTCAAGTAGATAGATGTTCCTGAGTATGAAATATTCAAAGTATTAGAACATCTTATCTAACGATATTAAACCTTGAGTAAATTTGTTATATATCGAAATATAATAATTTATGAAATCGTTTGAATCTAACCATGAATATAAATTTAGGGGTGTAAAACAATGAAACCATTTATGTCACGGAATAATTCAAATGGAGTTTTACCAACATGAAAGTGGCTGTGGATTTGATTGAGATGAATGTGTGTTTAGAGGTGTGACTAATTTAAGTGAATGTGTTTTAAAATTAGCCAAATATAATGACACATTGTTATGTGTGAGGCAAATTGGGTTTGACCCTCACCAGCGGAAAACCAAACATAGTATTAACAGTTTTTTTTTTTTTATAAATAACTAACAACTTCAATGAAAAATATTCCGAAGCGTATTGGAAATAATAATATTAACTTAATCATTAAAAAACTTATTAAATAATATATTTTAATAATAACTATTTGACCACAATATTGACCATATTAAGAAAATTTGACTTACCATACATCAGTGATAATTGATAAATTTAATTATGAAACAAGTGAAAAAACATTTATTTAATGATATTTATATGATTATAGAAATTAATTATTTAAATTTTATAATATAAATTTTTATTAATTATTAAATATTAAAGTTAGTTTTATGATAAGGTTTAAAGTTAACCTTGAGGATAGAATAATTAGCAAAAGTTATAAAGTAATTTTAATAATTAATTTTTCAATGATATAAAATATGATTGAAAATTAATTATAACTTTTTTCACTTTACTCATAATTAATTCCATCCTTAAGTTTATTCAGGATAATATTGTTAATATGGTTAATACAGTTATAAATAAATTTCTATTAATATAAATAATTATAAAAAAAATTAATATCTAATTATTTAAATATTAAGTATTAAAAAAAATCAACATATGTCATGAATGTAAAATATTATGATTGTGATTATGATTATTTTTTTAAACAAAGGGAGTACTCTATTTAAAGGGACTCTGAACTATGAACAAAGCAAAAAAAAAAACAGCTAAATGAATAACACCATGATGAAATGGAGGCAGAATATGTTGAAGGATACTTTCATAGTGGCATTGACAATATCTCTATGTTTTTTCTTGTCTTCAATAGAGGCTAGGATCCTACATGAGCCAAGCAAAGTAGGCCATGGAGGATCTAACACTCAATCTCCTCTTTATCACACAAATTTTATCTTTCATCCTTTGCCAAAAGGTACGCCTATTCCTCCATCAGGCCCTAGCAAGGATCCAAATATCCCACCTGCAGGGGAGTATGTTCCTCCATTTGGCAGTTCTGTAACCTCATATTCTCTACATGAGCCAAGCAAAGTAGGCCATGGAGGATCTACCACTCAATCTCCTCTTTATCACACAAATTTCATCTTTCATCCTTTGCCAAAAGGTACTCATGTTCCTCCATCTGGCCCTAGCAGGGATCCAAATATCCCACCTGCAGGGGTGTAGGTTCCACCATTTGGGAGTTCTGTAACCTCATATTCTCCACATGATGCAACTGATAATCCCCCAAATAGGGCTTAGTGGAGAACCAAATGTTATATACCATCATTTGAAAGTATAATATGAGAAATAAATGATATTATATTCAATAAAAATTAGTGTGTTCTTTTCAAATCTAAGGACTCCAACTTATCTGATTAAGAGCCCAAAAAGCGTGTGGTGCATGTGTGTTTTTCTTTTACATTTTTTATTAAATTATTATCGCAATTCCGACCAATTCTGATCTGGGTGTGGTGAAGGTCTAAGATCTCATTAAAAGTGCGGCTTTTAGGAATCGAATTATTATCCTAGAGGTTCATACAACCACTTTTTACCCATACGACCAACACACATTGAATCGTGCATGTATCTTTGTGTTTTTTGTTTATTTCCCCTTTGTACTGCAACTTGTCCTGGGACGATCAAATTTCCTTTATTTTTTGAAGCAATAAAATGGTGGAAAAAGAAAACCAAATTAGAGCTTAGAACAAAATCGCGAAAGGGAGACGTGATCGTACTCACCCGTGTTGGAAATTATATTGATTATTTATTTTAAATTAAATAAAATTATTAATTATAAACTAAATTGAATATTTTTTTTGAATATTAGTTAATACCAAATCAATAAATTTTTATAAATTAATTGTATAATCATATCAATTTCAATTTCCGGTTACATACACTAATATGTAAGTTTTTCTCATATAACCAAAAAAAAAATTACTCTAATATGTAAGGAAGTCTATTTATTTAGTTTTACCGTTTCAGTTTAATAATCAACTGAATTCTTATATATATATATATACACACGTTTCAGCCTTCAAGGTTTAAAGGCTATTAATTTATTTCAATGGATCGTTGGAATAAACCGTTGTGCTTTTGTTAGGGAGTTGCCTTTGGCGCCCCAAATGCGCCTTACGCCTCCAAATAGGGTTATTTATGAAAATGCCCTTAAAATCTTTTCTGATTCCTGATATGTCCCTTTCTTTTACCTTTTTGTCAGAATAAATCGCACTTATAAGTGTGATTTATTCTTCCAATTCTGTTCGCACTTATAAGTGCGACCCCATTAAAAAATAACGGGTAACTTCATATTCGCACCTTTAAGTGCGATTATATATGTCTTCTTTGCCATAAGGTCGATGTCCCGAGCCCAAATTCTATCTTTTGCTTTTTTTTTTTTAATTTAAAAAAAAATCACTATAAATTTCTAAATATATCAACTAGACTAACTGTGGTGGTCCCATAATTTTTAAAAATCATTTGGTGTTTTTTTTGAATTTTTTTAGATATCTTTTAATATGAAATCGCACTTTAAGATGCGAAAATTGTCTCAAAATCGCACGTAAAGGTGCGACCAAATAAAATACATTAAAAAGGGTATTTAAAATTCTTTTTAACCAGTTTTAATTTTTCTTAAAAAGGGACAAGTTACAAATCGAACCATGAGGTGCGATTTCTTTCTTAATTTCGCACAATGGAGTGCGATTAAATTAGATAATCCAAAAAGAAGTTTTTAAAATTCTTTTTAACCAGTTTTAATTTTTTTTTTAAAAGGACAAGTTAAAAATCGCACCATGAGGTGCGATTTCTTTCTTAATTGGAGTTATACAATTTTTATTGTTTTTTTTTTTGTACAGAATTTTTTTTGTATAAAAGAGTATTTTGGAGATTATTTAAAAATAGGGGGGCGTAGAGCGCAAAAGGGAGCGCCAAACGCGATTCCCCTTTTGTTATATATGTATATATGTGAAAGTGCAGGTGAAGCAAGATAGAGCGTGACCAAGTTTATAGAATGGAGTTGGTGTTAAAGGGTTTATATTTTTGTGAGAGTTATATGGGTGTTTTTTTTTTGTATTGACCAAGGTATCCCCACAGCCGGTCGTCGTGAGACTAATCCTTCGCCCCACGGTCAGCGCACGAAGCGGTAGGGGGCTGGCCAATGAGTTTTTTCCATTCACAAGAGTTGGGATTCGAACCCCCAACCACTTTCTTAAGGGACGAAGTGCTGAACCACTACGCCAACCCACTTGGTTAGATATATATGGGTGTTTGAGAAATATACAGTGATACTATTTTTTTTTTAGTTTTTATTTTGTGCAATTGAGTAATTCAAGAGAATTGTTTTAGTTGCCCACCTAGGTCATGTGCAGTGTTAGTTAGAAATGGCTTATGTATCTTGGAGGGTATTAGCTTTAAGGTCATTTGTACCAAGTAATTTACTTGTGGTAGCGGAATATTCTTAAGTCTAGTGTTTCAGTCAAACTAATAAGCTTATTTGATTTAATCTATTTTATTGTATATTTTGGTGATATTGTTTGTTTTAATTTGTCAATAGAGAAATGGGTCTTATGGCTTATTTTATTTCCAATATTATTGTTTCAATGACGTATTTATTATAATTTGAGAAATATTTCCTATTAAGAGTATTCGTTCAGTTTATTTGATATTTTGAACGGAAATATTTTTTACATGTTTTTTATGTTTATAATTTAAATTAAACTTGTTTACCTCAAATTGTGGGCTTGAGTTTTCTCTATATTATTTTGTGGATGAGCTATTTTGACATTAATTATTGAATGAAGGTTTTTTATTACAGAAAAGTTAACGTGCTGGTTTTAAAATGCTATGGAAAAATAAAATAAAATTGTGTTTAGACAATTGTTAAAGCATGTCCTTTATATGTGAAATATAACTATTTGTTTTATTGAGTCTTGATGATTAAATAAGAGGGACTCAAGCTCCTTTTTGTAAATTATGACATTAGCAATTTGTGAATTCTTGTTACCTGGCATGATGAGTTTTGTGAAAACAATGATGTTCATTACAGGTGGTTAGAATGAAAATGAGATTAAATCCATGAGTAAATTTTAATTTTCATTCTGGAAGCCAAGTTTGTTATTTAGACTTGATGAGATTCACATATTGTGATTGCTATGGCCATAGTGAGAGGAAAGAAGAAGCTTCTATTGTTTGGGAATTCCAAATTTGTGATTTTTGAAATGAGTTTGATCGGTCAATGTTAAAGTCACTACGCAAGAAGCTAGTGATAAATTGAGGGGATGATGTGCCTAACACTGAAATTGAGAGTGATGGTAACCAAACATAGATTTGCGAATATTTTCACAAGTCATGTTCAAATGGGTAAAAACAAGTCATTTGTTAATTTGTTGAGACACTATCCAATTTTTGTAAAAGTTTATCCCTATGGTAAAGGATATATAGTGTATACTACAATGTTAGGAGGTTGAGTATCTACTCTTAATGAATCTATAGCTCATATGGATGAGTGGTGTGTTTGACGGAAGTACACACTTGATAGATTCACCTATATGGGTGTTGGTATATGGGCCGCTTCTATGAGAGTTTGAGCAAACTCTCTAGAGCCATTCATGAAATCCAGGATATAACAGTGCAAGGCCGAAAAACACCAAACTGCAATGAACAATTCTAGATTAGAGGTTAATGTGAGTGGTGAGTTCCTTGATTCACAGAGGGAATGAGGTTGATAGAGGTTCTAATCTCATAAACATTCTAGTGGGTTAAAGCTCATTTACTTTATGTGCTAGTTCATAGTCCAAAAGAAACTAGTGCGTATACATTGATTTCTTACGCTCTTGGGAACGTGTTTTATTGAACTTTAAAATAAATGTGGAGGATTATTGGAAATTTTATTGATTATTTATTTTGAAGTAAATAAAATGATTAATTATAAACTAGATTGAATATTAGTTAATATCAAATTAATTAATTTTTACCGTTGAAGTTTTAAATTAATTGTATAATCATATCAATTTCAATTTTCGGTTACACAATCTAATATGTAATGATGTCTATTTATTTAGTATTACTGTTTGAGTTTTTTTTTTTACATAAGGAAATAAAGACGAAAAAATTAGCAACTAGACTACTGTATCTTTTAATTGGTTACTGTTTGAGTTTAATAATCAATTGGATTCTTATATAAATATAAATATAAATATAAATATATATACGATTTCAGCGTTCAAGGTTTAAAGGCTATTAATTGCTTTCAATGGATCGTTGGAAAAAGCCGTTGTGCTTTTTTTTTTGTTACAAGGAGGGGCAAGCCCCAAATAAAAACTAAGCACCCGACTAAGACAACGGAGCAAGCATCTCCTTTCCCAAGTCTAAACAAAGAAGACGCGATGGCAAGCTCCAAAAGGAGAAGTGAAAACATGAACTCCAAACGGGACAGAGAAGCACTAGCATGCCAGTCCGCCACCGCGTTGCAGTGCCTAGGAGAATAAACAAAACTCACACCACCATGGAAAGAAGCCCTGATCCTAATGTGAGAAACCACATCCCACACGGGTGATCGGCAGCAAGGGGAGAGGAAATTGTTAAAGGAGTGATATCGTCTATTGTGAAGAGATACCCAGAACCGTCTGAGGTATCGTCTGAAACAACATACTATTATTTGATCTTATCGTCTGGGTAGGATTATCTACATAAGGAAGAATCATCTGAGCAGCTGCAACGTCTGACCCAAAGGATCACCTAAGTTAGTGCGCAACAGCTGTAAACAGAGACTATCATACTGACATGATTTATCTTGTAATAATGATGTAGCCGGGATTCGACCTTATCATATCTTTGTTTTATTATTTGTTTGTTTACGTTTCCAATGTTGTAGGCTGCATTCCCAATGCAATAACTTGACCTCAGGATATCCGGCATGGTCATTTACTTTTATGTATCGTCTGTTGTTTCCGTTCTATATAAATACAGAACTTGTAAAAGTTATTACTTAGGATAGAAAATACAAGAACCTTGGATTCAGAGTGTCTTCGATTCTTCAACCCTTCTTTTATCCTTCCGCTGCCTTTCAAGAACTTCCCTTTTTAAGTTCTTAACAGAATTCAATCGAATGGTCTCGACGGAATTGCTCTCGACAATCACTAGCTAAATACTGAAGTCCAAAATAATCTGGATCGCTGTCTCAATAGCAGAAATTTCAGCCCAGGGATTAGAAGTGCCAAGGTTATTGCAAAAGCTCGAAACCCAGGTCCCATGCTTGTCCCCGTGGACCCCGTCGCAGCCTGCAACTCTATCCCTCTTTACTGCCCCGTCGACGTTAAATTTATGCCAACCCGTGGCAGGTCTCATCCACCATTGTGCTTTTGTTATATATGTATATACTAGTGATTTTTTTGATAATATTGGTCCATAACTGATTTATGAGTGAAAACCTATAGAATTTTTTTAACGATACTAATTGAAAAAGAAAAGTAAAAAAAGCTTATGAATAATAAGGAATAAGGAATAAGGAATAAGGAATAGATACAAACAGTTTGGAAGTTAGCTAAATTTCAACCGAAACAATCATCATATGTCATAACTGGACCAGACCAACCGGTTCGACCGGAAAAACCAGGAACCAGAGGTCAGGCCGGTCCGATTGGTGTCTAAAACCGGGGATCAGTCGAACCGGGAAAAACCGGTAAAACCGGGAATAATCCAGGTCACCCGGTTTATGTTAAACTACGTCGTTTTACATTAGCAGAAGGAAAAAAATAAAATAAAAACAGAAACTACTCAGTAAACCCTAAGTCTAAAACAGACTCCTCTCTTCTCTGTTTCTCCCTTATTCCCGCGGCTACTCACCTCGCAGGCCACCATTGCCCCTCCATAGCACGTCGTTCTGCCGCCTTCTGCTCCGTCGCACCATCGCCCCTGCTCTCCTCGCAGGCCACCATCGCCCCTCCAGGAACGTGCTTGCCGGAGCTGGTTTCGCTGAAAAACGTGTTGAAGGCGTCGTGGGTGCCGACCCTGACCTCGTCGATGACAGGGGGTTCAAGATCGACGAAGATGGTGGTGGAGGGACGATTTCAGGAGCAGAGGTTCGGTTTGGGTGAGTGGCGACAGTGAGGGTCGAAGCCTAGAGAGAAGATGAGTGGTGGCGGCGCTAGATGAGGGGAAGATAAGGGGTGGCGGCGTTGGATGAGGTGGTGGCGGCGCTGGATGAGGGGAGGATGAGGGGAGGATGAGGGGTGGCGGCTGGATGAGGGGAAGATGAGGGGTGGCGGCTGGATGAGAAGAAGATGAGGGTTTTGTAGAAGGTTCTTGTATTTTTTTGTTAATATAAGGAAACAGGAAAAACAAACAAGTATACTACATATATGTATTATATTTATGCAAAGGGTTTTGAGTTTTCAGTGTGTATATATTATATTTAATTATTTGTAATTAAAAATATTATTTAATTCCTATCGGTTCAACCACGGTTCAACCTCGGTTGAACCATAAAAACCGTAAACCAGTAGTTCGAACGGTTTGATGTCCGGTTCGGTTCTGCAAACATTGCAAAAAATGGACTTATATCAGGTTCTTCAATTTAACACTTAACATCAGGAGCTACAATAAGATCTTGCCTCCTACTTAACATGATTCTAACTTATAAATTGAAAACTTAAAATGGGGGAAATGGTAATGGATCATCATAAAAGTTAATGGCATCTACTTGAGATCAATGGGGAAATATTTAATTTTTAAATAAGGATATTTATGTTATTTTGCAAGCATACATTTTTCTTTTCTCTTACTTTTTTTATTATTTTTTTCAACCAAACAACCTAAAAATCATCTCATTCACTACTCTCTTTTCTCTTCCTTTCTTTTGTTTTTCTTTTCTTTTATCTTACTTTTCTTTTACATATCAAATATACCTTCACGTTGCAAATCTGATCGTCGAGTTAAAATGAGGGTAAACTGATATTTTTATAATGTTATTAGGTTGCAGTTTTTTGTTCCATCTCATTCATTCAAATTAAGAGGGAATAAAACAGAGGGGAACGAGTGACATCTTATACAAACAATTGACATCTTCCTCCCTCCCCTCTAATATTCCACTCCATTCCATCTACTTACCGCAATCCTAATACAGCCGAAAACCTCATGTGAAAGCAAGAAAAATAAATGATTAGGGAGTAAGAAAAAAGATCATGTAGCAAAACGGTGGAAAAAGAAAACCAAGTAAGAGCTTAGGACAAAATCTCGAAAGAAAGACATGATTTTACTCACTAGAAGGAACAAAATCACAGCAAAGAAACCCTAAGAACAGGGTATGCGGAGCGTGAATCCTTCACAGGCGAAGTAGGTCCATGTTGTTTAATGATATTTATATGATTATAGAAATTAATTATTTAAATTTTATAATATAAAGTTTTATTAATTATAAAATATTAAAGTTAGTTTATGATAAGGTTTAAAGTTAACCTTGAGGATAGAATTATTAGCAAAAGTTATAAAGTAATTTTAATAATTATTTTTTAATGATATAAAATATCATTAAAAATTAATTATAACTTTTTTCACTTTAGCCATAATTAATTATATCCTTAAGTTTATTCAGGATAATATTGTTAATATGGTTAATACATAATTATAAATAAAGTTCTATTAATATAAATAATTATAAATAAATTTAATATCTAATTATTTAAATATTAAGTATTAATGTAAAATATTATGATTATGATTATGATTATTTTTTTCAACAAAGGGAGTACTCTATTTAAAGGGACTCTGAACTATGAACAAAGCAGAAAAAAAAATAGCTAAATGAATAACATCATGACGAAATGGGGGCAGAATATGTTGAATGATACTTTCATAGTGGCATTGACAATATCTCTATGTTTTTCCTTGTCTTCAATAGAGGCCAGGATCCTACATGAGCCAAGCAAAGTAGGCCATGGAGGATCTAACACTCAATCTACTCTTTATCACACAAATTTTATCTTTCATCCTTTGCCAAAAGGTACGCCTATTCCTCCATCTGGCCCTAGCAAGGATCCAAATATCCCACCTGCAGGGGAGTATATTCCTCCATTTGGCAGTTCTGTAACCTCATATTCTCTACATGAGCCAAGCAAAGTAGGCCATGGAGGATCTAACACTCAATCTCCTCTTTATCACACAAATTTTATCTTTCATCCTTTGCCAAAAGGTACGCCTATTCCTCCATCTGGCCCTAGCAAGGATCCAAATATCCCACCTGCAGGGGTGTATGTTCCTCCATTTGGCACTTCTGTAACCTCATATTCTCTACATGAGCCAAGCAAAGTAGGCCATGGTGGATCTAACACTCAATCTTCTCTTTATCACACAAACTTCAATTTTCATATTATGCCAAAAGGTCCTGTTCCTCCATCTGCCCCTAGCAAGGGTCCAAAAATCCCACCTGCAGGTCCTCCATTTGGCAGTTCTATAACCTCATTCTCTACATGATGCAGCTGATGAACCCCCCAATTGGGCTTAGTGGAGAACCAAATGTTATATACCATCATTTTAAAGTATAATATGAGACTTAATATGTTATATTCAATAAAAATTAGTGTGTTCTTTTCAAATTCAAGGAACTCCAACTTATCTGATTAAGAGCCCAAAAAAGGTGCGGTGCATTTTTTTTTTTTTTTTACATTTTTTATTAAATTGTTCTCCGCAATTCCAATTTGAGTGTGGTGAAAGTTAAAGGTCTCATTAAAAATGCGGCTTTTGGGAATCAAACTCTTGTCCTAGAGGTTCATGCAACCATTTTTTACCAATGCGACCAACACACATTGAATCGTGCATGTATGTTTGCGTTTTTTGTTTATTACCCCTTTGTACTGCAATTTGTCCTGGAACGTCAAATTTCCTTTATTTTTTGAATCAGTAAAATGGTGGAAAAAGAAAACCAAATAAGAGTTTAGAACAAAATCGCGAAAGGGAGACGTGATCTTACTCACCAGTGTTGGAAATTATATTGATTATTTATTTTAAAGTAAATAAAATAATTAATTATAAACTAAATTGAAGATTAGTTTTTTTTTAACTGATTTCTGAATATTAGTTAATACCAAATCAATAAATTTTTATAAATTAATTGTATAATCATATCAATTTCAATTTCCGGTTACATACTCTATTATGTAAGTTTTTCTCATATAACCAAAAAAAAATTACTCTAATATGTAAGGAAGTCTATTTATTTAGTTTAGCGTTTCAATTTAATAATCAACTGAATTCTTATATAAATATATATATACACACGCACACGTTTCAGCCTTCAAGGTTTAAAGGCTATTAATTTAATTCAATGGATCATTGGAATAAACCGTTGTGCTTTTGTTATATATGTATATATGTGAAAGTGCAGGTGAAGCTAAGGGTGGCAATATGGGCTAGGCCCGCTGGGCCGGCCCGTTTGGTCTGCCATTTTTGGCGGGTTGGGTTGGGATTTTCAACTCAAATACATATTTATAACTCACTTTGGAAACCCATTTTTATGGCGGGCTTTGGCGGGTTGAGGCGTGCCGGCCCGCCGGGCCACTCATTTTTATTTTTTTTGCTTTTTTTTTATTTAACTAAAGAGAAAAAAATCAAAATTGAAAAAAATCAGTACACTACTATAGACTTCAGTGTGAGGGACAAGGGTTTCCAAAGTGAGGGTTTGAGTTTCTACAGACTTCAGTTCGCCGCTTCACGCTCTCCTCTCTCCTGCACCGACCACCCCGCTCTCCTTTCCTCCACCGCGGCGCTCTTGTCTCCTCTACACTTTGTTGGTTCGTCATTTGTGCTTGCTTTTGTTGTGTAAAGAGACAATTATGAGTTGTGACTTGTGACTTGCGTTATTTGTGTATTTTTGCAACTTGTGAGAATGTAGAACTTTGTTGGTTTGTGCTTTCTTTCGGTGGCTTCTAGAGTGCACTTGCACCCTAAGTGGTGCACCGTGCACCACTTTAAATTACCTGCTATAATAGGTTTTTTTACCTGATTTTTAAAAAATTGAAAATAATAATAATTAGTCAATACCATTTTTACCCCTTTTTTCACTAAAAAAAAGTCTCAGAAAGGAGGAGACAAACATTACCCCGTTTGAGAAAACAGCTTAATTAAGAGCTTATGGTATAAGCGCTATGACATAAGAGCTTATGTCATAAGCGCTTAAATTCAATGAGCTGTTTGCGTTTGGATGCATATATTGAAAATAGCTTATATAGAAACAAAGCGTTTGGATGCATTTTTACATAAGCACTTATTAGTAGTTGAAATTAAAAAATTAAAAACTAAAGATAACAAAAGGAGAAAATGAACGAATACAAAATTAAAAGGAACGAAAAGCTCTGCATAAGCTCCGCATAAGCTGTTTCTATCGGCTTATGAAAATAAGCTAAAACGAGCTTATGAAGGGCTTATAAGCTATTTTAACAAGCTCTGTCAAACGCATGCAAAAGAGTTTATTTTATAGCATAAACTCAAATAAGTTGTTCATAAGCTCTCCCAAACAGCCCTTAAAAGGGGCTTTATGGTAATGAACAAATTGAAATTGTAATAGATTATAAAAATTAAATAACCTGTAGAACCAGTTTTCAGTTTCTCACTTGGACACTTGGCGCGATCTCATTGGTCAGAAGATGGTAGTGCATGGTGCACTACTTAAATAGTAGTTCACTCTAGACAACTCCCTTTCTTCTCATAATTACTTTTTTTCCCACTACATTAAATTTTGGCGGGCTAGCCCGCCAACCCGCCAAAATGTGGGTTGGGTTGAGATTTTCAACCCATATACCAAATGTGGGCCAACCCAACCCGTCCCGCATTTTGGCGGGCTTTTGATGGGTCGGGCCTAGCCCGCCCCGCCAGCCCATATTGCCACCCCTAGGTGAAGCAAGATAGAGCGTGACCAAGTTTATAAATAAGTATTTTTTAATGAAATTTATCAGTAATTAAATAATTTAATTTAACAATAATAATTAGTAATTGATAAGTAATAAAATTAATATTTTATTAAAATCAAAAAATTATATTTATTAATTAATATTATTATAAATTATATAAAATATAAATATTGAAATTAATTTTGGGTTATGGTAATAAGCAAACAAAAAACTGATATCCTATCCTGTCAGGATAATTTATATCCTAGCTCCCCCTCAGGATAACTTTTACACATGATGGACAGGATATGATAAGGGACAGGATAGTGTTATCCTATCTTGCTGGCGCAACAAACAACAGATAACAACAGGATATGATTACTATCATATCCTGTCTCTGTTTATCCTGTCCACCAAACGGGGCCTAAAGGGTTTATAGTTTTGTGAGAGTTATATGAGTGTTTAAGAAATATATAGTGATACTATTTTTTTTAGTTATTATTTTGTGCAATTGAGTAGTTCAAGAGAGTTGATTTAGTTGCCCAGCTAGCACATGCAGAGTTAGTTAGAAGTGGCTGTTGTATCTTAAAGGGTATTAGCTTTAAGGTCATCTGCACCAAGTAATTTACTTGTGGTAGGGAAATATTCTTAAGTCTAGTGCTTCCGTCAAACTAATAAGCTTATTTGATTTAATCTATTTTATTGTATATTTTGGTGATATTGTTTGTTTTAATTTGTGAATAGAGAAATGGGTTTTTTGGCTTATTTTATTTCCAATATTGTTGTTTCAATTACGTATTTATTATAATTTGAGAAATATTTCCTATTAAGAGTATTCGTTCACTTTATTTGATATTTTGAACGGAAATATTTTTTACATGTTTGTTATGTTTATAATTTAAACTTGTTTACCTCAAATTGTGGGGTTGACTTTTCTCTATATTATTTTGTGGATTAGCTATTTTGACATTAATTATTGAATAAAGGTTTTTTATTACAGAAAAGTTAACGTGCTGGTTTTGAAATGCTATGGAAAAATAAAATAAAATTGTGTTTAGACAATTGTTAAAGCATGTCCCTTATATGTGAAATATAATTATTTGTTTTATTGAGTCTTGATGATTAAATAAGAGGGTCTCTGTTGGAGAAAAGAGTGAAAAACGGGCGAGAAAAATGGAAATTTTCTATTAATGAATCTTTTCTCACTTAATCACACACACATATTCCCTATTTATAGTACTATATACTTCTAACTAACTTTGATTTAGCCTTATTTAGACTTTGAATTAGTCAATTCTCAACACTTCCCCCTAATTCAAAATCTACAAAAAACATTTAAAGACAAACAACATGCAGTAGTCTTCTAAGCGCTCTGAATCTATCAGCTCTTAATGACTTAGTCATTGTATCTGGAATTTGTAAATCTGTTTTGCAATGCTTCAGTCTAATCTTCCCTTTTCCAACTTGATCTCTCAGAAAGTGATACTTCGTTTCTATGTGCTTGCTCTTTCCGTGTGCAACCAGATTCTTAGCAAGATTGATAGCAGACTTGTTATCTATCAACAAGTCAACACAACCATCAAAACCAACCTTCAGCTCTTCCATCAACGATTCTAACCATAAAGCCTGGCACGCAGCATGATATGCAGCAATGTATTTTGCTTCACAGGTTGATAAAGCTTTAACAGCCTGCTTCTTGGAACACCACGAGATTGGAGAACCAGAAAGTAAAAACACATAACCCATAGTGCTCTTCCTCTCCAATAAATATCCACACCAATCAAAGTTAGAATAGGCTACAAGTTGTAAGTTAGTTTTCTCTGATTGATTTGAGAAAAACACTCCAAAATCAATTGTGCCGCACAAATACCTCAGAATACGCTTGGCTGCCATGAAGTGTGACTTCTTCGGATTACTCATGAATTGACTTATCAAGCCAACACTGTATGAAATCTCAGGCCTTGTGTGACAAATAAATCTCAAACAGCCAATTATCTGTCTAAACAAAGTACCATCCACTGCTGATTCCTGTTCACCGCTGTCAAGTTTCAGATTTACTTCTGCAGGCGTCTCTGCAGAATTGCATTCAAGCATATTGAATCTCTTCAATACATCATGAATGTATTTCTTTTGATGCATAAACAATCCACCATCCACTTGTTTAAACTCAATACCAAGGAAGTATGACAACCTTCCTAAATCAGTCATCTCAAATTCAGATTTCAAACACTGCTTCACAGCTTCAATATCTCCTGTATTACTGCCAGTTAAGAGCAGGTCATCTACATAAAGGCAAATGAATAGAATACCTCCACCACCCATTGCTTTAATGTACACACCATGCTCTACATTACATTTCTTGAAGCCTGAACTTAAAAGGAAAATATCAATCTTTTTATTCCAAGCTCTTGGTGCTTGCCTTATGCCATACAAAGCTTTTCTCAGTCTGTAGACCTTATCTTCACTGCCTTCTATAACAAATCATGGAGGTTGATTAACATAGACTTCTTCCTCAAGAGGTCCATTTAGGAATGCTGATTTAACATCCAACTGCCACATATTCCAGTTTTTCAAAGTAGCAAGAGCAACAACCAGTCTGATAGTTTCCAATCTTGCAACTGGTGCAAACACTTTAGAGAAATCAATCCCTTCTCTTTGAATAAACCCTCTTGCCACTAGTCTTGCCTTGTATTTGGAAATAGTACCATCTGGATTCAATTTAGTTTTAAATTCCCATTTTACATCAATAGGCATTTTGTTAGCTGGAAGTTTCACCAATTCCCAAGTTTCATTCTTCTTTATTGACTTCAATTCTTCATGCATAGCCTCCTTCCTGACCTTGCTTTTTAAAGCTTCATCAATACTAACTGGTTCTGAGTTTGAAAGAAGTGCAATGTGCTGGAGTAATTCTCCTTCGTTAGTGACAGCATCATCAAATGTGATTTCGCAATCTCTAAGTCTTGCTGGTAGAGTTCTGGATCTGGTGGGTCTGGTTTGAATACATCTTTCAGGTGAACTTGCGCTTTGAGACACTGTGTTGGGGTCGTCTCTATTAGACGATAACAGACTCCTTGACTCTAACGCTGGTTCATCGGACGGAAGCACAATGTCATGACCAGACGAGTACGAATCTGGAAAATGAACGGACAGATACAAGCTCCTTGAGTCAGACGCTGACATATCGGACGGATACGAACTTGACTCAATGAAATGCACGTCTCTGCTAAATACTACTTGTCGTGTCTTTGGATTGAATAGCTTGTAGGATCCAGTGGGGTTGTAACCAACAAAGATCATTGGTTCACTTTTATCATCCAACTTCCTTCTCTTTGGATCTGGAATATGCCTATAGTAGAGTGAACCAAAAACTCTAAAATGCCTGATTGAAGGCTTCTTCCCTGTCCATACCTCTTCTGGAACTTTAAATTCCAGTCTCTTTGTGGGACAATGATTCAGAACATAAACTGCAGTTGCTGTAGTTTCTCCCCAAAAATCATGTGGCAGATCTCTACTCTTCAGCATACTCCTAACCATGTTTAGGATGGTTCTGTTTCTTCTCTCAGCCACCCCATTATGCTGAGGAGTATAAGGTGCTGTTGCTTCATGCACAATCCCATTTTCCATGCAAAAATTATCAAATTCTTTGGAAGTGAATTCACCACCTCCATCTGTTCTCAATATTTTGATGAATTTTTCAGACTGCTTTTCAACTAAGCACTTGAAAGATTTAAAAATGGTAAACACCTCATTTTTAGCCTTGATCAGATAAAGCCATACTTTTCTACTGAAATCGTCTACAAACGTCACGAAGTATTTGTTCCCTCCTAAAGACGGAACCTCAAATGGGCCACATACATCCGAATATACCACATGCAGTAGGCTATTGGCTCTAGATGCAGTATAATTGCTGAATGATGATCTAGGTTGTTGTTACTGATTAAACAACTATCACAAACTCTCTTAGGCACGTGTACTGACGGAAGCCCAAGAACCATTTCTTTAGACTTCATGAGGCTAAGGTCTTTGAAGTTAAGATGACCAAGCCTCATGTGCCATAACCAAGTATCATCAGATAGAGTTTCAGAATTGAGGCATTGAGTTTCAACAGCATTTAGGTGTACCTGAAAGGTTCTGTTTGATGCAAGAGGTGCCTTCATGATCTTCTTTTCTGCAGCATCAAGGACTTCCAAGAATCCATGCTTCATGCTTATTGTGAAACCTTTCTCCAATAGCTGCCCCAAGCTGATTAAATTGCTACTCATGGTAGGCACAAAGTGCACATCAGACAGAAACGCATTCCCACCATCCTTCCTTTTGATTATCACATCTCCAATGCCTTCAGCTTGAGTCATTCTATCATCAGAAAACTTTACTTTTCTTTTCTTACTTGAATCAAAATTTATGAGCCAATCTCTATGGCCTGTCATGTGATTAGAATAGCCAGAATCTGCATACCAAACTTCCTCACTGCAAATTTCCTGGGTGTTTGTCATCTGCAGCATTACAGACGTAGGAAAAATGGACGGGTCCGAAACGGACGGCCACAAATCTTCTCGCACGGACGAGTCCGAGCCAGATAGACACAAATCTTCTCTAACAGTAGTCACCATTAAAAGAACAGGACTTCCATCCCTGTTATCTTTAATTTCTTCTTTTGCCATATGAGCTTCATCATGTTGTTTCCTACGATGATCAAGCTGGCTTGGAGGAGCTTGACATTCAGAAGAAAAATGGCAAATTTTATTAAAATTGAAACATTTGATTTTCTTTCTATCTATCTTCTTCTTTCCTCCTCTCCAGTTGGATCCTCCCTTCCTTGAGGAGGTTTTTGGTTGATCCTGATCAGACCTATCTTGTTCTTGATGAGAACTTCTGCCCTTTCCACTTTAATCTTTCCCCTTTCCTCGGTTTCTAAATCCACCCCTGCCATTGTAGCCTCCTTTCTTTGAAGTCTGGGCTTGCAGAGCCTGATCTTAGGTTTCTCAGTGGATCTTTCAATGAGCCTCTGCTCATGTGCCTCGAGGGAGCCCTGAAGATCTTTAACCTTCAATTCTTCAAGTTTCCTGGATTCTTCAATGGCCACAACAATGTGGTCAAAGTTAGGGGTTAGGGTCTGTAATACCTTCTCAACAATCGCTTGATCAGTCATCGTTTCACCACATGCTTTCATTGCATTGGTAAGAGTGAGGATTCGATTAAAGGATTGAGCAATCTTCTCGTTTGACTCCATTTGCATCAACTCATACTGGCGTCTCATAGTTTGGAGACGCACCTTCTTCAATTGATCTGCTCCTTGGTGACATTTTTCCAAAATCTGCCATGCCTTCTGTGACGTCTTTGCTTCTGCTATTTTCTCAAAGTGTGCATCGTCGACACTCTGATGAAGAAGGCACATGGCTTTGCAATCTTTGTTCTTATTCTCCTTGTGTGCCTCCCTCTGTGCTTCTATTGCATCTGCAGCAAGTTCTGGGTAGCCATTTTCAACAATTTTTGTGATTTCTTCAAAACCAAAAATGGCTTTCATCTGGATACTCCATCGATTCCAGTTCTTGCTGTCAAGAACAGGAAGGTTCGACTATAAAGTTGTGCTGGTGTGTCCCATCGTCGATCAACCCACAAGAACGCCCTTGAATCTGAACTACGCTCTGATACCAGTTTGTTGGAGAAAAGAGTGAAAAACGGACGAGTAACAAATAAAAGTGGAGAATACAGAACTGGGAGAAAAATGGAAATTTTCTATTAATGAATCTTTTCTCACTTAATCACACACACATATTCCCTATTTATAGTACTATATACTTCTAACTCACTTTGATTTAGCCTTATTTAGACATTGAATTAGTCAATTCTCAACGGATTCAAGCTCTTTTTGTAAATTATGACATGAGCAATTTGTGAATTCTTATTACCTGGGATGATGAGTTTTGTGAAAACAATGATGTCCATTGCAGGTGGTTAGAATGAAAATGAGATTAAATCCATGAGTAAATTTTTATTTTTATTCTGGAAGCCAAGTTTGTTATTTAGACTTGATGAGATTCACATATTGTGATTGCTATGGCCATAGTGAGAGGAAAAAAGAAGCTTCTATTGTTTGGGAATTCCAAATTTGTGATTTTTGAAATAAGTTTGATCGGTCAATGTTAAAGTCACTACGCAAGAAGCTAGTGATAAATTGAGGGGATGATGTGCCTAACACTGAAATTGAGAGTGATGGTAACCAAACATAGATTTGCGAATAATTTCACAAGTCATGCTCAAATGGGTAAAAACAAGCCACTATTCAATTTGTTGAAACACTATCCAATTTTCGTAAAAATCCATTCCTACGGTAAAGGATAGTGTATACTACAACGTTAGGAGGTTGAGTATCTACTCCTAATGAATCTATAGCTCATATGGGTGAGTGGTGTGTTTAACTGTAGTACACACTTGATAGATTCACCTATATGGGTGTTGATGTATGGGCCGCCTCTATGAGAGTTTGAGCAAACTCTCTAGAGCCATTCATGAAATGCAGGATATAACGGTGCAAGGCCGAAAAGCACCAAATTGCAATGAACAATTCTGAATTAGAGGTTAATGTGAGTGGTGAGTTCCTTGATTCCCAAAGAGGGAATGAGGTTGATAGAGATTCTAATCTCACAAACATTCTAGTGGGTCAAAGCTCATTTACTTTATGTGCTAGCTCATAGTCCAAAAGAAACTAGTGCTTATACATTGATTTCTTACGCTCTTGGGAACGTGTTTTATTGAACTTTAAAATAAATGTGGAGGATTGTTGGAAATTTTATTGATTATTTATTTTAAAGTAAATAAAATAATTAATTATAAACTAGATTGAATATTAGTTAATATCAAATTAATTAATTTTTACCGTTGAAGTTTTAAATTAATTCTATAATCATATCAATTTCAATTTTCGGTTACACAATCTAATATGTAATGATGTTTATTTATTTAGTTTTACTGTTTGAGTTTTTTTTTTGTTACATAAGAAAATAAAGACAAAAAACAAAGAAAACTAATCAATTGGATTCTTATATAAATATAAACATAAATATAAATATATATACGATTTCAGCCTTCAAGGTTTAAAGGCTATTAATTGCTTTCAGTGCATCGTTGGAAAAAGCCGTTGTGGAGGGGCAAGCCCCAAAAGAAAACTAAGCACCCGATTGAGACAATGGAGAAAGCATCTCCTCACCCAAGTCTAAATGAAGAAGACGATCGCAAGCTCCAAAAGGAGAAGTGAAAACATGAACTCCAAACGGGAGAGACAGAGAAGCACTAGCATGCTAGTCCGCCACCGCATTGCATTGCCTAGGAGAATAAACAAAACTCACACCACCATGGAAAGAAGCCCCGATCCTAATGCGAGAAACCACATCCCACACGGGTGACCGACAGCAGGGGGAGAGAAAATTGTTAAAGGAGTGATATCATCTGCTGTGAAGAGATACCCAAAACTGTCTAAGGTATCGTCTGAAATAGCATACTATTATTTGATCCTATCGTCTGGGTAGGATCATCTACACAAGGAAGAATCGTCTGAGCAGCTGCAACGTTTGACCCAAAGGATTGTCTGAGTTAGTGCGCAACAGCTGTAAACAGAGACTGTCATACCGACATGATTTATCTTGTAATAATGGCAATCCCGGATTAGCCGGGATTCGACCTTATCATTTCTTTGTTTTATTACTTGTTTATTTTAGTTTACATTTCCAATGTTGTAGGCTGCATTCCCAATGCAACAAGTTGACTTCGGGATATCTGGCACGGTCATTTACTTTTATGTATCGTATGTTGTTTCTGTTCTATATAAATACAGAACTTGTAATAGTTATTACTTAGGATAGAAAATACAAGAACCTTGGATTCAGAGTGTCTTCGATTCCTCAACCCTTTTTTATCCTTTCGCTGCCTTTCAAGAACTTCCCTTTTAAAGTTCTTAACATGGTATCAGAGCTAGTCTGAATCCATGGTTTTACTTCGTTCTTTTCTCCCATGGCAGAAGCTTCGTCTTCTTGTCAAGCTTTATCCTTTTCTTTAAATAGCCTTCACCTTTACCTCCAGCTGAGATTCATGAACAGAGGGGTAACTCATGTCAACGTTCCTCTGAACTCAAGCTTTATCCTTCTCTTTATCTTTTCTGCAAATTTTTCTTTTTCGTTGCTGAGATCCATGAACAAAGGGGTTACTCCTGTCAATGTTCCTCTGGACTTATGCCAAGATAGCCGTAAGGCCCTTGAGCCACAGGAGGTAGAGAGCAGCAAGGCGCCTCCCACTGACGAACAAGCCCAGGCAACCAAAATTACAAAAATATGTCCATCATGTAATGACAGATCTAGCAAACAGTGTGCTTCTTCCGTTATGTGCTTCCCGCAGCACCCTTTCCAACCCCTTCGCTCCAAGTCCAAGCATCCATGTCAACGAAGTGCAACAGGTTCTGGCACGATCTTCAAATCTTATCGATATGATCACGGGTCTTGTACCCAGAATCACCAAGGGAACAGCCATATTGGATGCCCAATGTTGCAATTATGAAGGGTCAAGCTCAAAGCACCTACGAAGGCTTCGCCTTCTCATCCTGCTTGGGGTTTGCGGGGGGTAGGGGGTAATAAAGGAGTGATATCTTCTGATGTGAAGAGATGCCCAGAACTGTCTGAGGTATCATCTGAAACAACATACTATCGTCTGGGTAGGATCATCTACACAAGGAAGAATTGTCTGAGCAGCTGCAACGTCTGACCCAAAGGATCATCTGAGTTAGTGTGCAACAGCGGTTAACAAAGACTGTCATACTGACATGATTTATCTTTGTTTTATTATTTGTTTATTGTAGTTTAGGTTTCCAATGTTGTAGGTTGCATTCCCAATGCAACAAGTTTACCTCGGGATATCCGGCACGGTCATTTACTTTTATGTATCGTCTGTTGTTTTCGTTCTATATAAATACAAAACTTGTAATAGTTATTACTTAGGATAGAAAATACAAGAACCTTGGATTCAGAGTGTCTTCAATTCTTCAACCCTTCTTTTATCCTTCCGCTGCCTTTCAAGAACTTCCCTTTTTAAGTTCTTAACAGAATTCAATCGAATGGTCTCGACGGAATTGCTCTCGACAATCACTAGCTAAATACTGAAGTCCAAAATAATCTGGATCGCTGTCTCAATAGCAGAAATTTCAGCCAAGGGATTAGAAGTGCCAAGGTTATTGCAAAAGCCCGAAACCCAGGTCCTATGCTCGTCTCGGAGGAGCCCGCCGCAGCCTGCAACTCTATCCCTCTTACTGCCCGTCGACGTTAAGTTTATGCCAACCCGTGGCAGGTCTCATCCACCGTTGTGCTTTTGTTATATATATATATAGGGGGCGTATCAAGTGAGAGCGATCTTTATTATGAGAGATGAGAGCGTTAAATCATGACCGTACAACCATTCATGAGTGGTTGAGATTAAAAGTAGTTTAGTGGTCACATGACTTTTTAAAAAAGTCACATGTCATTTTGTTTTAATCTTGACCCTTCATGGTAGATCCAATGGCTAAGATTGAACGCTCTCATCTCTCATAATAAACATTGCTCTCACTTGATACGCTCCCTATATATATATATATATGTATATACTAGTGATTTTTTTTGATAATTGGTCCATTAACTGATTTATGAGTGAAAACCTATAGAAATTTTTTAACGATACTAATTGAAAAAGAAAAGTAAAAAAAGCTTATGAATGTTAATAAGGAATAAGGAATAAGGAATAGATACAAACAGTTTGGAAGTTTAGCTAAATTTCAACCGAAACAAATCATAGTACAAAAAATGGACTTATATCAGGTTCTTCAATTTAACACTTCTATAGAATACTGCTTTTGGGATACCAGTATGTAAAATCGGGCCTCATCAGCACTTGGCAATGACCATAACATTCATACACTCAGAGAAAACGTGTTTTTAAACTAATCGTTAATGCTTGTTATTGTTGGAAACAGTTTCCATAACTTCTGAATTCAAGTCACCACAATCATTCTCCTATAGTATTAGTAAACCACAATCATTCTCCCATTGTACCAGTAAATAAAATAATAAAATAATTTATTACAATCTAATAAATGCAAGAAAAAATCAAGATTTTTACATAGAGCATAATCACCATAAAGTTATCAATGATGATATAATTTGCAAAACATTTGAAAAAGTCAACAACCCATTTTTAGCTATTTACAGCCATTCATAACTTGGAAGCCTTTGATCTCAAGCACATGCCATTGGCATTGTTCCTATCAAACACTACTTGGTTAATGGAACTAAATTGTCCATCAGGAGCTGCAATAAGATCTTGCCTCCTACTTAACATGATATCAACAATAAGGATTCTAACTTAAAAATTGAAACTTAAAATGGGGGAATTTGTAATGGATCATCATAAAAGTTAATACAACTTCCTACTTACTGAGCATCTGCAGAAACAGTTTCAAACATGAAAGCTCTAAAAAAATACCCAAAATCTAGAGATAAGACATGTGTAATAGAGAAAACAAAAGGAAAAATCTGAAAAAGACACTTTCAATAAAAAAATCCAGCATGGATGAGAGAGGGACGTTGCTTATGGGCTATGTGGAATCACCTCGTATAATTGCTATTTGCAATGAATAAGAGCTCAATCTGATAGAAGATAAGGACATCAAATTCTAGCACTAAGATCATCTATAAGTTTTTTTCTTAATTTTTTTTCGAGAATTAAAGGGAAAGTTGAACAAAAAAAAGGAAGAAAGATGATTAAAAACAAAAATGATGAAGTGGAGACATGAATTTACTGTTTAAGAGGCTGCTGATTTGATTGAGAAGGCGAAAACAGCATGAATAGAAATACCAAGCATTTGGCCAATTTCAATAATGTGAACATTATTTTCAAATGAATGATCAATAAAAGCATTATTTTCAAAGAAATACCATGCTTTAATGTGAATACTTTCTTATGCCTGCATCTCCCCACTAAGCTCTGCCTCTTGTGAGCATTTACTACCTACAGAATATGAGCATCTTTTTCTCAAAATCCCCCTCTTTAGACCTCTAAAATTGATCATTTCAATGAATCATCGACAAAACCATTGATCTTTGTAAACTTAAGAAAATATGGAACATATTATTGTAGACCAAAACTAATAAATTTCATATCAAAACATAAAAAACAAGAAAACAAGCCAATTCTATTATAACAGAGATAAGCGAGAAGGGAAAATTGAACACACTTAGGAGTTGTTTGGAAAGTATGAAAAGGAAGAGAAAAAAAAAAACTTATTAGAGAAAATATAAGTTTCAAGTTTTTTTCTCTCCTTTGGTTTAAGAGAAAATGTAAAGAGAAGAGAAAAGTTAGAGTGGGATCCACACAAAATATTTTCTCTTCTAATATGATGAGAAAATGTGAGGAGAAGAGGGATTTTGTGTGATTTGACCAAAATACCCCCTCACTTTATAGTATGTAAAATTATAAAAATAATAAAAAAATATAACGATAATATTTGTAAAATTATAATTTTTTTAAAAAAGTTCATTATTATATTTAATTTTTAAATAAGGATATTTATGTTATTTTGCAAGCTATACATTTTCTTTCCTCTTACTTTTCTTATCATTTTTTTCAACCAAACAACCTAAAAATCATCTTATTCTCTACTCTTTTTTCTCTTCCTTTCTTTTTTTTTCTTTTCTTTTTTTTTTCTTTTCTATTATCTTACTTTTCTTTTACGTATCAAACATACCTTCACGTTGCAAATCTGATCGTCGAGTTAAAATGAGGGTAAACTAATATTTTTATAATTTTATTAGGTTGCAGTTTTTGTTCCATCTCATTCATCCAAATTAAGAGGGAACAAAACTGAGGGGAACGAGTGACATCTTATGGAAAATGTATCACCGATTTCCATTATGTTCCATTAAGTTTTAAATAATACAAACAATGGACATCTTCCTCCCTCCCCTCTATTCCACTCCATTTCATCTACTTACCTCAATCCTAATACAGCCGTAAACCTCTTGTGAAAGCAAGAAAATGAAAATGATAAGGGAGTAAGAAAAAAGATCATGTAGCAAAATGGTGGAAAAAGAAAACCAAATAAGAGCTTAGGACAAAATCTCGAAAGGAAGACATGATTTTACTCACTAGAAGGAACAAAATCACAGCAAAGAAACCCTAATAACAGGTTATGTAGAGCGTGAACCCTTCACAGGCGATGCAAGTCCATGTTGGAATGGGGACGAAACAATTGGTGAATGTGTCACCGTCAAACATATAGATTGAGAGAAAGGAAAATGAAAGGGTAACAATTGAGTTGGTGTGAGATGAATATAAATTTAGGGGCGTAAAATAATGAAACCATTTATGTCACGAAATAATTCAAATTGGGTTTAACCAACATAAAAGTGGCTATGGATTTGATTGAGATGAATGTGTGTTTAGAGGTGTGCTAATTTAGGTGAATGTGCTTTTAAATTAGCCAAACATAATGACACATTGTTATGTGTGAGGCAAATTGGGTTTGACCTTCACCAAACGGAAAACCAAACATAGCATTAACAGTTTTTTTTTTTTTAACAGATAACTAAAAACTTCAATGAAAAATATTCGGAAGCGTATTGGTAATAATAATAATAAATAATATTAACTTAATCATTAAAAAGTTATTAAATAATATATTTTAATAATTATTATTTGACCACAATATTGACCATATTAAGAAAAATTGACTTGACAATCACTAGTGATAATTGATAAATTTAATTATGACACAATTGAAAAAATATGCATTTAATGATATTTATATGATTATAGAAATAAATTATTTAAATTTTATAATATAAATTTTTATTAAGTATTAAATATTAAAGTTAGTTTTTTTGTTACATCCTGTTCTCCATCTAGCCCTAGCAAGGATCCAAATATCCCACCTGCAGGGGTGTATGTTCCTCCATTTGTCAGTTCTGTAACCTCATATTCTCTACATGAGCCAAGCAAAGTAGGCCATGGAGGATCTAACACTCAATCTCCTATTTATCATACAAATTTCAATTTTCATACTTTGCCAAAAGGCATGCCTGTTCCTCCATCTGGCCCTAGTAAGGATCAAATATCCTACCTGCAGGGGTGTATGTTGCTCCATTTGGCAGTTCTGTAACCTCATATTCTCTACATGATCCAAGCAAAGTAGGCCATGGAGGATCTAACACTCAATCTCCTCTTTATCACACAAATTTCAATTTTCATACTTTGTCAAAAGGTATGTCTATTCCTCCATCTGGCCCTAGCAAGGATCCAAATATCCCACCTGCAGGGTGTATGTTCCTCCATTTGGCAGTTCTGTAACCTCATATTCTCTATATGAGCCAAGAAAAGTAAGCCATGGAGGATCTAACACTAAATCTCCTCTTTATCACACAAATTTCAATTTTCATACTTTGCCTAAAGGTATGCCTGTTCCTCCATCTGGCCCTAGCAAGGATCCAAATATCCCACCTGAGGGGTGTATGTTCCTCTATTTGGCAGTTCGGTAACCTCATATTCTCCACATGATGCAGCTGACAAACCCCCCAATAGGGCTTAGTGGAGAACCAAATGTTATATACCATCATTTTAAAGTATAATATGAGACTTAAATGATATTATATTCAATAAAAATTAGTTTGTTCTTTTCAAATCTAAGGACTCCAACTTATCAGATTAAGAGCCCAAAAAGCGTGCGGTGCATGTGTGTTTTTTTTACATTTTTTATTAAATTGTTCTCGCAATTCTGACTAATTCTGACCCGAGTGTGGTGAAGGTCTAAGGTCTCATTTAAAGTGTGGATTTTAGGGAATCGAACTCTTGTCCTAGAGGTTCATACAACATTTTTACCAATACAACCTACACACATTGAATCATTTTTTTTTGTTACATAAGGAAATAAAAACAGACAACAAGAAAGCAACTAAGCTACCACATCCCTGCACAGGAGCGGAGTCACCGAAGACGGAGGCTTCTTCCAAACACGCAACGGACACCCTGAGTGGGACAGTTGTCTCGCCAATGTTTCCGTCGCTGCATTTCTATCGCGCAGAACATAGTAGAATTGGACATTCCAATCCCCCACCAACATAGCTCGAATTGATTCAATAGTATCTATTTGCCAAAAGGTTCGGGTGTCCATTTTCTGGCTCAGAATCTCCACAATCTCCTTACAATGCATGTAACAAACTATCTCACGGAAGCCCAAGTCCCCTACTAGCTTCAAACCGGACCGAAGCGCCAGAAGCTCCGCCAAAAAAGCACAAACAGTCCTATAAAGAACAAGCGAACCCCGAAAGCCATCGGCCGGTGGAGTCCCTCACTACACCTCCACCCCCGATCTGATTCGACCCAGCAATCCAACTGTCATTCGTATGATGGTGGACCAAATTAGTACCCTTCACAAACATAGATTCTCGAGGACTCATCATCATCCTCCCCCATCTCGCAAACTCATTTGTTGTGATCAATATCTGAAGCCAAACCACTTGAATAGGCCACGGTTGAGGATCGAAGACCGAGCTATTATGCCAACGCCAGATACACCAGAGGGTTGCAATCGTAAATGCATGATGCGGTCCCTATAGGATGCATTGAAACCAATCTTGAAAAGTGATCGTCGCAGGAGGGGTTGGTAACAAGCTCTGAATGTGGCTCCATGTCAAACGTAAGCCATGGAAATCTCGCAAGAGGTGTTCAACATCCTCATCCTGCTCGCCACACTGGGGACAAGTCGTGGTCAAACTCAGGTGGCACTGTCGGCGCTTCAAGTTCGTCAGAAGAGCACCGCGACCCACTAGCCAAAGGAAAAAC
The DNA here is from genome assembly GCA_030819835.1 of Acmispon strigosus. Lineage (NCBI taxonomy): Eukaryota > Viridiplantae > Streptophyta > Magnoliopsida > Fabales > Fabaceae > Acmispon > Acmispon strigosus. Next base: position 44,621,183 of record JAUAMA010000001.1, on the reverse strand, counting down.
TATACCTTCTTTGGTTCCTTGGCTTTCCAAATTACCTTCCAATCACGAGAGCTCAGTTGATCCTGACACTGAATCATATGATACGCAGAGGTTGTCGTATAGACTCCTGAGCTAGTTCCTGCCCACAGAATCTCGTCCTCCTCATCAGAGCGTAGCGATATCCTGACCCGAGCAATTTCATTCACTATCTCAAGAGGAAGAGGCGTGTTCACGGTAGTGAGGTGCCACGCACCTTGACTCCAAAGATAAGACACTTTAAGCTCCGTATCTGAAATATGAACATAGGGAACACGATGACACAGACTCCCAGTTCCCAGCTAGTTAGAGTACCAAAACGATGACTGACCATCACCCAGACACAGCTGAAACCCTTTCTTGACGACATCCTTAGCATTGATAATTCCTCTCCACACATAAGAATCCCCGGGGTGATATTTTGCCGCCAACACCGAATCAGCACCCACATATCTTTGTCTCAACAATTGGACCCAAATCATGTCTGTATCATACATGATGTTGTTAACCAACTTCCCCAAGAGGGAAATGTTATTCTGCCGCGCACTGTGAATGTCAAGCCCACCCTTTTCTTTGGGTAAAGTCACATCATGCCAAGGCACTATATTCCAGCTTCGACTTAACCCTCATTTGGACCAAATACAATTCTGAACTAGCTTATCAATATGATCACAAACTCCCTCAGGGAGCCATAAGGCATGCATAGTATATACAGGCTACGAGGATATGACAGACTTAGTCAAGCACAATCGTCCCACCTTATTCAAAAGCTTATGTTTCCAGGACGCCAGACAGGTGTTCATCTAATCGATTATGGGCATAAAGATATCCCTAGTTACTCTCCCTTTAAGGAGTGGTATCCCCAGATGCTTACCAAGATTTCCTGCCCTGCTAATTCCTAAGATATCCGATAGTTCTTGTCGTGTCCTTTGGTCTATCTTCCCTGAGCAGAACATGCGAGACTTCTCGAAATTCACCTTCATTCTGGACGCTTGACAAAACATCGAGATTGTGTCCGAAATCAAACGCATTTGCTCCTCAGATGCTTGGCAAAAGAGAAGAACATCATCGACAAAGAATAGATGTGAGATACCAATATCTTCCTTTGTAACTCGAATGAGTTTCCATACACCCTCTTAGACGAGCCATTGAATATGAATAGCAAGCCGTTCCATACAAAGCACAAACAAGTACGGAGACAGTGGATCACCTTGCCTTAACCCACGTTGCGGAGTAAAGAAGGGTTTCCCCATCGTCAGTATCGTCTGATTACTCTTCAGTTTCTTCTTCAGACGATTTTTCATCGTTTAGGCCTGTGGTGCATTTGGATCTGAAAGCTATGAATTGGTTCTTTTTGCTTTTATCAAATACATCCAGCTCGATCTCATGAACTTTCAAAAATCCCAGAAGATCTTCTATTTTCAGGGTAGTGAGGTCCTTTGCTTGCTGGATGGCAGTCACCATTGGTCTCCACTTTGCTTAGAGACATTTGAGAATCTTGGTTACTTGATCAAGGTTGTTATAGCTTCTTCCCATATTTCTCAGTCCATTGATGATGGTTTGGAATCTTGAGAACATGTCATCAATGGGTTCATCCTCCTCCATCTTGGAAGCTTCATATTGAGAAACCAGCATGCATATCCTCGTATGTTTGACGCTGGACGTTCCTTCATGCGTCATAGCCAGTGTGTCCCAAATCTCCTTTGTTGTGTCAAAGTTGTCTATCTTGTCATATTCTGACTTGCTTAGTGCATAGGTGAGAAACAACTTTATTTTGGCATTCAGTTGATTTTCCACCCTTTGATCATGGGTCCATAGTGGTCTTGGGATGGGTTCACCTGCATTATTTCTAGGCACAAAATTACCAAGCTCAATAATGTCCCATATTTTGTAGCTTGTTGATTCAATGAATAGTTGCATGTACTTCTTCCAGTATGGGTAGTTTGAACCATTAAAGAATGGTGGCCTATTTGTAGCTGTGCCGTTTGAAAATGCAAGCAATAAACACGTAAACAATGCAAGCAATATAAACAGCACACACGAAGTTTATCCTAGTTCACCCCCAGAACGATAGGGCTACGTACAGTGCTTGGCTTCACCAAGATTGTTGCTATTCAATCCAGAACAGTACAATTATTAGACACGGGACTTCTCCAGAGTATTCGAAGGACTTCTCCTAAGTATTCCCACAGGACTCCTCCAGAGTATTCTCAGGGACTTCTCCCAACAAGTATTATCAGAACTTCTCCTAAGAAAAGATATATTTCTTCTACAGATGATTCTCTTCTTACAAGAGGGATAGTAGAAAGTTTAAGCACAGATAAAATCTAAGTGTTGTAAGAGGTTTGACACTTGGGTAAACACTTCGAGTTTTACAAACAAAGATGCTTTGCAATGGTTCTCTAGTTGGGTGTGAAAGAGGTAGATAATGTTTGGCACTTAAGATCTTTTCACACTTGAGTTACTTCACTCGGATTTTCGGTTTGACACTTGAGTTTCGAGTGGGGAAACTATGCTTGGGCGATTTTAGTAAGATTGAAAACTTGTACTTGAATTTCGTTGTGAGTCGCCAAATTTTTCAGACTTCAAGTCTTCTATTTATATCTTCAATAGGATGGACGTTGATGAAGATAATGAAGTTCCATTGAGTATCGTCTTCTCTATTGCTCCAATGGATACTTCTGTCAAGCTTTCAGAGCATTAAATGCAAAACTCCTATGCAATTAATGCAGCATTTAATGCGGCTGATTCTATCGTCCGCTCTTCTCTGTTTTGTTTCCTTAAATAGTGTTGTGAAATTATTGTAGAGGAAAACAGTAGAGCATATCTTCTATTCTGATCAACGAGATTTGATTCTGGCCGTTGAGGTTGTACGATGTTCAGAAAAGAGAGTCGTTGACTCTAAAAAGGTGTATCATGAAGTACGGATTGTTTAGAGACTAGGCAGATACGAGGAATATTTCTTCATTGCATATGTCCCTTGTTTGTTCTGTTGAAACAGTGCTTCATTGAAGAGTGCAGATGACGAAATCCTTCTTCTGCACAGACGATACGTTTCTTCATTGTTTGAACATGACATCAGACGATACATTTTGAATGTAGGCAGACGTTCCACTTCTTTTCATCGGACGATACATTTGAACGTAGCTGCTTTAGATCCTTCATGAGTAGGCAGATGATACGTTCTTTTCATCGGACGAAAGATATTTCCTGAAATATAAAAGATATTTCCTGAAATATAAAACATATAGAGTTTAGGAAATTTTTATCTATCGTGATTAAGATGTTGGGTAAAATTGTTATTATTCAAAATATGATAAACATGAAATCGTTTGAACTTAACAATATATCATATCATTCATACTTACATATTTACGTCCTTATATGTTTATATAATTATTATATGACACGTACTTATTTATGAAGATATATTTGGGTAATTTGAAAAATATGCATCAAAGTTAACATATATTTAAAAAATGTCATACTACTATGTAGGATTAATTTTTTTTTCTTCTTATTTTAGAAGTACCGAGCCTAGAATGGTGAATGTGGTAATTTGTTTGAGACTTTTGGTTCGTCTTTATTTTTTTATTCCAATCTCTCACTGTTTAGGCTTGTAATGTGACGTTATATGATTCAAATTAATTTCTATTTCCTTATTGATTTTGATATTTACAATGTCTTTAAAAAACTGAAATTCAATCCAATCCAAACCGATAAAAATTGGACCGGATTGGTTCAGATCTAAAATAAGAAAAAAACCGATTGGACGATGAAGGGACAAAACCGAAGTGATTGGATCGGATGATTTTTCCCTCAAAACCGAACAAATCCAGACTGCGAACACCCCTAAGAGCCATACATAGGAGATATAGACCCAACCGAGCACCACAACGCTTTCCTCGCGACCATGTCGGTGCCACATATTCTCTCGTCTACCGAACTTTCCCTTTAACATTGTGGGCAGCATACCCGAGATGGTTTCAGTCACTCCCACCCAACTCTATTAGGAACTGGGAAAATTATTCACACAATTCATTCATCTCTTTATCACTAGCAAGGGCTTGTTAAAATCTTCACACTGTTTGGGGAAGATGAAACAAGGAAAGAACAAGATGTTCCGAGATTTCTTGACTAAATTTTTCAAGGAGACGCTCATCCCGAGTCTAGACCCAAAGGTTGAGCTCCATTTAGTCTGTTAAGCAATTAGGATCGGAACTCTATTTCGAACATCCTTGAAAAAACCGCCACCACAAGATACGATAAAATCAGAAGACAGGCAGAAAAATATTTCAATATGGAGGATAGCCTTGCAAGGTTGACAAGGAAAAAAGATGATGGCGGCGAAGGGAAAAACTAAAACAAGAAGGAAGGAAATTTCGAAAGAAGGAATCATGACAAGGAGAATTTTGGAAGGAGATATGAAAGCTATTCTCTAATTAACACAAATCCTTCCCAGATCTACGAGGAGGTCATGAATACGACTTTTGCTAATATACCCCGACCAACATCGCTTAAGAAGGCGCAAAAATATTTAGACCCTAAAGAAATATTTTGAATACCATGAAAGCCATAGTCACAATATAGATGATTGTGTCCAACTCAAGGACGCAATAGAGCAAATGATTAAGGAAGGAAAGTTAAAAAGTACATGAAAAAAGTAAGTGATTTTGGGGGAAGATGGAACTGAAAGGGAATATAAAAGAAGAATCCTACGCAATGATAAAAAATAAGTTTCTACAAAGAAGTCTAAGTGACAAAAGGGCCCTTCCTTGCCTAAAAGCAAGGAGGATGATCCAACTGAAGGTGCGGCTCAAGCCTTTCTTCATTCTATTGCAGGAGGCTTCACTAGAGGAGGCAACTACTCAAACTCTCAAAAAAAGAACCTTAAGGCTATAATGAAGATTTCTGAGAATACAATTAGAAAAGCAAGATCCAATAGTCAAGTCGGCGAACTTGATGTCACCTTCAGTGAAAAGGATTATAAGGGGATTCTAGTCGGTCATTAAGAACTCGACTTGAAATATCTATAAAAACTTCCTCTTAAGCTCCTTTTCTAATCCTCTTAATGAACATTATAAACAACTTCCTTGCTAAAGTCATTTGACGTCTTTGTGACTTAGATAGGACAACAAAAATGAGCAAAACTTTATGGGCAACACCATTGCAAAGCATCTTATTGATGAAACCATTGTGCATGACTCACCAAACTTAATTTGCAGATTTGGGTGTTGATTCTCTTGATTCTATGAGGCCTCAAATTTAATCAGAACCTTCATTATCATGGTATAAGATAAATAATTATTCATCTGTGGCGGAAGTTTTTGAAGTTTTGAAGAGGTTGAAATTATGATGACATTGTATGGTGAAAACATTCCATAGGAGAAGGGGGAAATGTAACATTTTTACCGTTTAAGAGGCTGTTGATTTGATTGAGAAGGCGAAAACAGCATGAATAGAAATACCAAGCATTTGGCCAATTTCAATGTTAACATTATTTTCAAATGAATCATCAATAAAAGCATTGATCTTAACCCCTCCCAACCCTACCCCACAGACAAAATTATGCATGCTTTAATGTGAATACTTTCTTACGCTTGCATCTCCCCACTAAGCTCTGCCTATTGTGAGCATTTACTATCTACATAATATGAGCATCTTTTCCTCAAAATCCCCCTCTTTGGACCTCTAAAATTGATAATTTCAATGAATCATCGACAAAACCATTGATCTTAGTAAACTTAAGAAAATATGGATCATATTATTGTAGGCCAAAACTACTAAATTTCATATCAAAACATAAAAAAAAAAAAAAAAAAACAAGCCAATTCTATTATTAGCAGTGATAAGCGAGAAGGCAAAAAGTGAACACACTTTAGGGGTTGTTTGGAAAGTATGAATAGGAAGAGAAAAAAATGTATTAGAGAAAACATAAGTTTCAAGGTTTTTTCTCTCCTTTGGTTCAAGAGAAAAGTTAGAGTGGGGCCCGCACAAAATATTTTCTCTTCTAATATGATGAGAAAATGTGAGGAGAAGAGGAATTTTGTCTGGTTTGACCAATATACCTCCTCACTTTATAGTATGTAAAATTATAAAAATATTAAAAAATATAACGACAACTATTTAGTAATATTTTTAAAATTATAATTTTTTAAAAATTTTCATTATAATATTTAATTTTTAAATAAGGATATTTATGTTATTTTGCAAGAATAAATTTTTCTTTTCTCTTACTTTTCTTATCATTTTTTTCAACCAAACAACCTAGAAATCATTTCATTCTCTACTCTCTTTTCTCTTTCTTTCTTTTTTTTTCTTTTCTTTTCTTTTATCTTACATTTCTTTTACATATTAAACATACCTTCACGTTGCAAATTTGATCGTCGAGTTAAAATGAGGGTAAGGTGATGTTTTTATAATTTTATTAGGTTGCAGTTTTTTGTTCCATCTCATTCATCCAAATTAAGAGGGAACAAAACTGAGGGAAACGAGTGACATCTTATGGAATATGTCTCACCGGTTTCTATTATGTTCCATTAAGTTTTGAATAATACAAACAATAGACATCTTCCTCCGCCCCCTCTATTCCACTCCATTCCATCTACTTACCTCTATCCTAATACAGCCGAAAACCTCTTGTTAAAGCAAGAAAAATAAATGATAAGGGAGTAAGAAAAAAGATCATGTAGCAAAATGGTGGAAAAAGAAAACCAAATAAGAGCTTAGGACAAAATCTCGTAAGGAAGACATGATTTTACTCACTAGAAGGAAAAAAATCACAACAAAGAAACCCTAATAACATGGTATGCAGAGCGTGAATCCTTCACAAGCGATGCAGGTCCATGTTGGAATGGGGACAGAACAATTGGTGAATGTGTCACCGTCAAACAGAGAGATTGAGAGAATGGAAAATGAAAGGGTAACAATTTAGTTGGTGTGAGATGAATATAAATTTAGGGGTGTAAAACAATGAAACCATTTATGTCACGCAATAATTCAAATTGGGTTTAACCAACATAAAAGTGGGTATGGATTTGATTGAGATGAATGTGTTTAGAGGTGTGACTAATTTAGGTGAATGTGCTTTTAAATTAGCCAAACATAATGACACATTGTTATGTGTGAGGCAAATTGGGTTTGACCCTTACCAACGGAAAACCAGACATAGCATTAACACTTTTTTTTTAATTTTACGGATAACTAAAATCTTCAATGAAAAAAATTCGGAAGCGTATTAGAAATAATAATAAATAATATTAACTTAGTCATTAAAAAACTATTAAATAATATATTTTAATAATAACTATTTGACCATATTAAGAAAAATTGACTTGACCACATTAGTGATAATTGATAAATTTAATTATGACACAAGTGAAAAAATATTTGTTTAATGATATTTATATGATTATAGAAATTAATTATTTAAATTTTATAATATAAAGTTTTATTAATTGTAAAAAATTAAAGTTAGTTTATGATAAGGTTTAAAGTTAACCTTGAGGATAGAATTATTAGCAAAAGTTATAAAGTAATTTTAATAATATCCTTAAAAATATCATTAAAAATTAATTATAACTTTTATCACTTTATCCATAATTAATTCTATCCTTAAGTTTATTCAGGATAATATTGTTAATATGGTTAATACAATTATAAATAAAGTTCTATTAATATAAATAATTATAAATAAATTTAATATCTAATTATTTAAATATTAAGTATTAGAAAAAGTCAACATATGTCATGAATGTAAAATATTATGATTATGATTATGATTATTTTTTTCAACAAAGGGAGTACTCTATTTAAAGGGACTCTGAACTATGAACAAAGCAACAAAAAAAATAGCTAAATGAATAACATCATGACGAAATGGGGGCAGAATATGTTGAAGGATACTTTCATAGTGGCATTGACAATATCTCTATGTTTTTCCTTGTCTTCAATAGAGGCTAGAATCCTACATGAGGCCAGCAAAGTAGGCCATGGAGGATCTAACACTCAATCTCCTCTTTATCACACAAATTTCAATTTTCATATTATGCCAAAAGGTCCTGTTCCTCCATCTGCCCCTGGCAAGGATCCAAAAATCCCACCTGCAGGTCCTCCATTTGGCAGTTCTGTAACCTCATATTCTCTACATGAGCCAAGCAAAGTAGGTCATGGAGGATCTAACACTCAATCTCCTCTTTATCACACAAATTTCAATTTTCATATTATGCCAAAAGGTCCTGTTCCTCCATCTGCCCCTAGCAAGGGTCCAAAAATCCCACCTGCAGGTCCTCCATTTGGCAGTTCTGTAACCTCATATTCTCTACATGAGCTAAGCAAAGTAAGTCATGGAGGATCTAACACTCAATCTCCTCTTTATCACACAAATTTCAATTTCCATATTATGCCAAAAGGTCCTGTTCCTCCATCTGCCCCTAGCAAGGGTCCAAAAATCCCACCTGCAGGTCCTCCATTTGGCAGTTCTGTAACCTCATTCTCCACATGATGCAGCTGATGAACCCCCCAATTGGGCTTAGTGGAGAACCAAATGTTGTATACCATCATTTTAAAGTATAATATGAGACTTAAATGATGTTATATTCAATAAAAATTAGTGTGTTCTTTTCAAATTCAAGGACTCCAACTTATCTGATTAAGAGCCTAAATGCATGTGTGTGTTTTTTTACATTTTTTATTAAATTATTCTCGCTATTCCGACCAATTCTGATCTGAGTGTGGTGAAGGTTTAAGGTCTCATTAAAAGTGCAGCTTTTGAGAATCGAACTCTTGTCCTAGAGACTCATTCAACTACTTTTTACAAATACGACCAACACACATTGAATCGTGCATGTATCTTTGTGCTTTTTTGTTTATTCCCCCTTTGTACTGCAACTTGTCCTGGGACGATCAAATTTCCTTTATTTTTTGAATCAATAAAATGGTGGAAAAAGAAAACCAAATAAGAGCTAAGAACAAAATCGCGAAAGGGAGACGTGATCTTACTCACCAGCGTTGGAAATTTTATTGATTATTTATTTTAAAGTAAATAAAATAATTAATCATAAACTAAATTGAATATTAGTTAATACCAAATCAATTAATTTTTATAAATTAATTGTATAATCATATCAATTTCAATTTCCGGTTACATACTTTAATATGTAAGTTTTTCTCTTATAACTAAAAAAATAATTACTGTAATATGTAATGATGTCTATTTATTTAGTTTTACCGTTTCAGTTTAATAATCAACTGAATTCTTATATAAATATAAATATATATACGTTTCGGCCTTCAAGGTTTAAAGGCTACTAATTTCTTGCAGGATCATTGGAATAAACCGTTGTGCTTTTGTTATATATGTATATATGTTATTTACAATATTGTTGTTTCAATTATGTATTTATTTATTTATTTTAAGAGAAAAATATTATTAATGGGAAGAGGCAAAAAATACATCAGATTGAAGGCATGAGCCTGAGAGAGATGCCAAGGATACAACTCCAGAAAAAAAAAAAAAAAAAGAAACTACAGATAGAGGCCATTAGCATATGGCAATAAAACAAAACAGCCTTGCAACCAAAGGAAAATAAGCAGCATATGATCCTGCACATTGGAAAGCTTACCAACACATAAGTGCAAGATATTATGTATATTTATTATAATTTGAGAAATATTTCCTACCATCTTAAGAGTATTCATTCACTTTAGTTTTTATGTTTATAATTTAATCTTGTTTACCTCAATTTGTGGGGTTGAGTTTTCTCTATATTATTTTGTGGATTAGCTATTTTGACATGATTTATTGAATAAAGGTTTTTTATTCCAGAAAAGATAACGTGCTGGTTTTGAAATGCTATGGAAAAATAAAATAAAATTGTGTTTAGACAAGTGATTTTTGAAATGAGTTTGATCGGTCAATTATTAAAGTCACTTCGCACGCAAGATGATGTGCTTAAGACTGAAATTGAGAGTGATGGTAACCCAACATAGATTTGCGAATAGTTTCATAAGTCATGTTCAAATGGGTAAAAATAAGTAACTTGTAAATTTGTTGAGATACTATCCAATTTTTGTAAAAATCCAAACGTTAAAGTTTTAAATTAATTGTATAATCATATCAATTTCAATTTCGGGTTACACACTCTAATATGTAATGATGTCTATTTATTTAGTTTTACTGTTTCAGTTTAATAATCAACTGGATTTTTATATAAATATAAACTAGTAAGCAGCCCGTGCATTGCACGGTTTCTTAAAAAAATCTAACTATGCAATACATGATTAGATAATTAGCCGTGAAATATTATGAATCTATTTATAATTATTAATTTGCATAATTTTAAAATAAAATGATATCAAAATTATATATTTAATCAAGTACTTATTTAAATTTCGGCAAAATCAATATGTTTATCTCTTATTTAAAATAAATTAATAATTTGAGTGTCATAATTATGCAACATAATTACGTATTCTAAAGAACAAAAAATAAGTTAATATTAAATAAAAAAATAACATTTGAATCATTAATTATATTTCAAAATTTTAATAAAGCATACATTTCAAGATATAAATATGGTTTAAAATTTTTTAAAGCAATATAAATTATTGAATTATGCTAATTTTTAGGAGAAAAATTGGAAATCATAGAGAGAAAATATGCTTGTGAAGAGAATTTTTAAATGTGCAAATTGAAAATAAAGTGCATTAAACAAGTGATATTAATATACACTTGCTCTTTTAGAGAATAAGAGCGAGACAGTGTGTATTTTAAAATTAGTATTTCAGCCCGTGCAATGCACGGTAAAATTATTTTTAAATATTTGAAGCTAAATATAAAATTTGAATATAAACAAATACAATTTTCTAATTCAATTAAGTTTTAGTTTAACACTAGTTAGTAGCCCGTGCAATGCACAGGTTTCTTTAATTTATAATTTACATATTTAAATTATTTTATATTAAAATTGTATTTTAAAAATAACAGTAAAATAGAGTATTTAATAAATATTTTATCCATTAGTATACATATATAATTAAATTTCTTTTTTTAAGCCAAATAATATAATTGAATGGATAGTACATCTTCCCCCTCAGATATCTTGCACCTCCAGATAAACACCCATCCAAAATTCCAAATGTCAACTTTTGATCAAACCTCATTAAAGTTTCATTCATTGAGGTCATTGATTAGATTAAAATCTCATAAAAAATGTTTAAATTAGATAAAAAAATTTAAAAGATAATGACTTAACGAGAGTCCAGAATGAGGACTCAAAATTATAGATATAGTGTCCAATCTCAAATGTGGGTCATATTAAAATATACATGTCACATGTAATTTTTCATTGGTTAATACAATTTATTTACCTTCAATAGTGGGCTATTAAAACACTCACATACCTCATTAATGCAATTAATTTACTTCTTCCATTTCAAATTTAAATTATTTCAAATTGCACCGCCCGATATTATTAATTTAATACTAATAAATTTCTATGTCTTCTATTTCAACTTTGATTGTTTTCAAATTCCACCCCCTCTTTATTTTTTTCAAATTAGTATTTATTAGTTACCGGTATTAGCTTCAAGTATATTGGAAAGTAATTCAATGATAATTACTACACTTTAATTCACAAATGTGATTCTATGGTTTAAGTTTAATACAATGACTTAATTATTATTTAATTCACTAATTTAATACAATTTAATCAAATCTCATTAAAGTTTCATTAACTGAGGTCATTAATTAGATTAAAATCTCATAAAAATATCTAAATTACATATTTTTTTTAAAAGATAGTAACGTGACTCAATGAGAGTCTAAAATGAGGACTCAAAAATAGAGATATGACGTGGCTTAATGAGAGTCCATAATGAAGATTCAAAATTAGAGATATAGTGTAGAAGTGTAGATATATTGAATTAGGAAGTTTACTGAAATATATATCCTCAACCAGAAGAGTAAAATTTAAATATTAACATTTTTGTGTATTTAATTGCTTTCACAATTTTAAGCTGAGCAGGACCACTATGGGCGGCAAAGCTCTCCCATAGTGGTTAATAAAATGATAGAAATTTGAATTTATGTTTGGAGTTTTTTGGGTACATCGGAAAACTAATTTATGTTTGAATTTGATTAGTAAAAAAATTACAACAATGATTAGAAAATGTAGAAAATTGAATAATAATTCAAAATTGAGAAAAAGTGATTAGAAGAGAAAAACAGCGTAATGATTAAAAATTTAATAGACGATATGAATTGAATTAATATAAATATTGGAATGGTTTAATTTATATCACTTCGTAAAAACTACGTTGAATTAAAATAACTTTCAATGAAATAAATTTTAAAATGCATATTTATATATTTAATTTATTTGTATAAACGATAAAATCATTTTTTAGATAAGTCCATCAACGTGAAGTAAAATAAAAATCTCAAAGTAAAAATTTTGGAACCGAAAAATTTAAGTAAGGGAAAATGAACGATAGCCCATTGGAAGGAAGAATTGAAAGGTATGAGCTCGAGAGATAATTGAGTGAGATTTATTTTTTAGGAGAGAGCAAGACAGTCATTAGTTACGTGTGAGAACCGCGGTTTAACATAATTGGAGACAGAATAACCAATTTAAATGAAAGAGTGACGTGGCTAATTGTGAGAGAGAGTGTGCTGATTGAGTGTCTCACTCTCTAGAGTGAGGACTCAAAATTAATAGTTCCAACAGTGGATGGCTTCCATGCATTCTTTTATAAACAGTACTGGCATATCTTGAAACATGATCTCCATAAGTTGGTGACGGATGCGTTTTGCAATGGTAGGGCGGACGCCTCACTTTTGGAGACTCTAGTTGTGCTCATTCCCAAGGTGGATGTTCCCCTTCGTTTCAAGGACTTCAGACCAATAAGTCTCTGCAATGTGGCATACAAAGTCATCACAAAGGTCTTGGTTAATAGGTTCCGACCTTTACTTTCTGATCTTGTGGGCCCTCTCCAAGGAAGTTTCATCCCGGGTCGAGGGACGAAGGATAACATCATTCTGGCCCAAGAAGTTATGCATGCTCTTCACAATCATAAGAAAAAAGGTGGTTTGGTGGCCCTCAAAGTTGATTTGGAGAAGGCTTATGACTGTGTCAGTTGGGACTTCCTACGGGATACTCTTATTGATTTTGGTTTTCCTCCTGCTATTGTTCGCTTGATAATGTGGGGTGTGCAAGAGGCGTCCATTTCGATCCTTTGGAATGGGATCGAGCTCATTCTTCACTCCTCAAAGAGGTCTCAGGCAGGGCGATCCACTATCTCCCTATCTCTTTGTTCTTTGCATGGAGCGTCTTGCCATTCATATACAAAAATTGGTAGATGCAGGGGTCTGGCACCCGATCAGGATTACAAGAGAAGGGGTTGGTATCTCTCACATTTTCTTTGCGGATGATGTCTTATTGTTCTGCCAAGCTAGCAAGCAGCAGATGCATGTTGTTGCCAACGCTATGAAGGATTTTTGCGAAGCTTCTGGCATGAGAGTCAATCTAGAGAAATCTCGGATGTTCTGCTCCAGGAATATTGGCCACAATGTGTAGCAGGAGTTTTCTCGCATTTTGGGCACTAATCGGGCTGCCAATTTGGGCAAGTATCTAGCGTTTAATGCCAATTTGGGCAAGTATCTGGAGTTTTCTCAACGGTCAGAATCAAATCCTTTGTTCAGAAAGAAGAAATTCTCTTTGCTTTCTTCCACAAGCATTTAATGCTCAAACGAGCACTCAAGGAAGAAGCAATGAAGAACCAGACGAAGTCAACAAAAGCATTTAATGCTGCAATTAATGCATGGCAGAATGCAGTTAATGCTGTTACAGAGCTGCAGAAGTATCCGTTGCACACTCAGAAGTTGAAATTCAAACGGAAACACTTCAATCTTCATCAACGTTCATCAAGGGGTTCCCTACTGGAGATATAAATAGAGGACTTAAATACTTGATTCAATTGGTGGCTTCCAACGATAAAACTTCATAAGCTTTCTAAGTCATTCTCTTGGAGTAGATAGTGGAAAATCTTGGTGAAGTCAAGGACTGGACGTAGCCCTGTCAATTAAGGGGGTGAACCAGGATAAATATTCTGTGTGCTTTACTTTTCAGCTTTAATTAATTTCCACTGCACATAGCTCTTGAAAAGTATTTCAAAACTTATACTTGTGTTTAACAAAAAGATTTAAAAAAAACACACGCACAAACAATTCAAACCCCATTTTTTGTGTGTTTTATCACTATCATGTTGAATATAAATAATTAGACTCTATAGAATAATATAGAAGTGTCTAAAGATATTTTGAATTTCTATTTATAAGTATAAAAAGGTGTCCCGATATGTCTGCACTATTTAATGGTTTATAACTCATTACAGTTTTTATCACATTCTTTGGCTTTTCAAAATTGAACTTAGCATATGACACATGCAGACAAGGGCTTATGCAAGAGCAATGAAGGCAACCATTTTCTTTTCAAGTGCAACCCAGAATAGAAATATCAATAAAATATTCAAGTTCATCATGAACCTCTAGATATAATACCCGTGCATTGCACATGTTTATTTACAATATTTTTAGAAATTATAATTTTTTTATAATTTAAATAAATAATTAAAATAAATTCTGATTATATATATAGTAAAAAAATAGTTACATTGAGATATTTAAAAAAATAGTAATCATAGAGTTATCTTTCTATGATACTAACCAAATTTTGTTTACCAATTTTTTTTTACCAAAAATGTTACTTAAATTTAAAATTAATATTTAACGATTAAAATTCTATTAATTTTAATAAATTTATAATTTATATTTTAAAGATACGAAATATCGTTAACTCAATTTAAAATATGTTAGTTCAAATAATTTTTTTAATATCAACATATAAGTTTTATTACTATATATAGTTTTTATGTTTTCTTATCAACATTGAAGTAATTTTAACTATTAAAATTATAATAATTTATAACCTAAGTAGCTTATAAATCATTTAGTAAATTTAAATTTATTCAAATACGATTATAATAATCTTGTCTCTTATATTTCCTCAAGGTCAGTTTTACAAATATATAATAAATAAATATATATTTAAATAAATTTCCAATTAATACATAAATGCATTATAATTAATAGTAAATAGCGTACACTAACATTAAAAAATATAAAATAACTTTTCTAAATTATAATTAATAAGTATAGTTGTATTATTAAATTAATTTAATTCTTAAATAATTTTAATATAAAATATTATTAAGTTACATTCTAATATTTTTAATTTCCCCCCTCAGTTTATGGTTGATTTTTTTTTGTTACAAGAGGAAAAGATAAAGGAAAAAACAAACTAGCTATTCAACGCGTTAAGATACATAGACGTATAGACATAAGACGGAGGCTGCTTCCAGACTCGCTGAGGAGTTCCATCACGCGCCGCATGGCTCGCCAGACAATCCGCAATATTATTTTCCTCTCTTGCGACATGGATAACGAAAACATTCCAATCCCAGCTGAGCATATCCCTTACCTTGGCGATCTCCTCCCTATCCCAAAAAGTGCTAATATCATTACGAGTCTGTAAAACCTGCACCACATTCTCACAGTCACACGCGCAGACGATCTCGCGAACACCCAGCTCCCAAGCATGAGCCAAAACCCAACTCCACTGCCCAAACCTCTGCGAGGAACGCGTTCCCATGGGGAGAACTCGCCGACACTGCAGAGCGCCAACCACGAGCAGAATCAATTAACACAGCAACCCCACCCATTGTTGCACATCCCGGGATCCAGCTGCCATCCACCAGCAGCTGAAAAGGCGCTACACGACCAGCTGTCGCCAAGGGAGAAAGGTGCTTTGAGCAGAGATACATCTGCCAAGTAGTGACATCCGATAGAACCCGCCGCAGAACTTGGTTCAGCTCCCACTTGTTCTCCCAAACATTGTTCATTCATCCATCTCCATCCCCACCACAACACAGCCACCCCAAGATACATTGCTGCTGCTTAAGTAGACTCACGAGCCAAGACGAGAAAGGGACATTGGAACTGAGAGGTGGTAATATGGAGCCAAACTGATGCTAGAGCAGACAAGAGCGGGGGCACTCGCGAAAGAGATGCGACAAGATCTCTACAGCAGCACCACAACGCGAGCAAGAAGCCGACTGACTGAGATGATTCTGATGCCTCTTCTCATTAGTTGGAAGCCCTTCCTTCATAAGAAGCCATAGAAAAAATCGAATCTTCTCAGGAACCTTACAGCGCCAAACACGCTTCCATATCCCCGAATCAATTGCATCAAAATCACCCAAGGTTGCATATGCCGAGGACACGTTATACCTGCCGTCACTTGCGGCAGTCCAGCGGATAGCGTCATGCGCCACTGAATGGGTAGGCACCCTAACAGCACTAATCTCCTCCTTGACATCCAAAGGTAACACTGTATACAGCAGCTCAAAATTCCATGAAGAGCCCATCCATAAATCTGCCACCCTGAGTTCCGTGTCTGAAACATGAACAAATGGAACTCTTAAACAGAGCTTACCAAACCCCAACCAGTTGTCATACCAAAGCGATGCAGATCCGTCCCCTAGATGTGCCCGAAATCCGTGGCGTAAGTAATCCTTAGCCCTAACAATGCCCTTCCAAACATACGAGTTTCCTGTCTTGTATTCCCCATCAAGAACTATCTCATTGGCCAAATACTTCTGAGATAAAGCTATTACCCACGGCTTCCCTCTGTGGCACAGAAGACTCTCAACTAACTTCCCGAGCATGGCGATATTGTTGAGTCGAGCACAACGGAGGCCAAGACCACCCCTGTCCTTTGGACAAGAGATCTCTTTCCACGAAACCATGTTCCAACTCCTTGTGTTATCCCCCTTACCCCAAATTCAATTACGGATTTTCTTGTCTACAAAATCACAAATTGATTCCAGAAGCCAGAGAGCCTGCATGGTATAAACAGGGAGGGAGGAAACTACGAATTTAGCCAAGCATAACCGACCCACTCTATTCAAGAGCCTAGTCTTCCAAGAAGCAAGCCTGGAATTAATCTTATCAATTATCAGAGAAAAAACTTCCCTTGTTACTCGACCTTTCAAGAGCGGCAACCCCAAATACTTACCCAAATTGCTTGTCCGATTAATGCCCAAAATGCGAGAAAACTACTGCTACACATTGTGGTCAATACTCTTGGAGCAGAACCTCCGAGATTTCTCTAGATTGACTCTCATGCCAGAAGCATCGTGAAATTCCTTCAAAGCGTTGGCAACCACATGCATCTGCTGCTTGCTGGCTTGGCAAAATAATAACACATCATCCGCAAAGAAAAGGTGGGAGATACCAATCCCTTCTCAAAAGTACTTTTTAAACATATTATCAATAAAAATTGTTGTATTTTTAATTAATTATAATGATTAAATATTTTGTATCAAAAAATATTACACAGTATCATTTTAATATCTTTTTAATTTTTTCTTACAATTTATGATTGTTAATTATATTTCTAACTTATTTTATCTGTCTAAGAAATTGAAAAGTATATTATTTTTAGTTAATACAATTAACAATATAAAATAGTTATCAATAACTTATTACAATTTTTATTAATATAATGCTCAAGTTAAATTTCACACACACACACACATATATATATATATATATATATATATATTTATTTATTTAACTTTGGTAATAATTACCTCAAGTCAATTTTACTAATAAATGAGTACATATATTTAAAGAATTTTTTAAATAAAACACATACATTATAACAAATAGAAAATACTATATAACATCATTTTAAAAGTTTAAAATCAATTTTTCTCGAGTAACTTTAACATTTTAAATTAGGATTTAATGTTTATACACGACCAGTATAAACATTTTTTACACAGGCACTCAAATGTTTTCTGTCACATCACAAATTATAATTATAATTATAATTTAATTTAAATTAAAGAGGAATGTAAACGTTAGTCATATGTGGCACACAATGATTGAGCGTATGTGTGAAGAAACTTTACACTTACCGTGGATAAGATTAAACTCTTAAAATTATAATAATTTGGAACTTTCAAATATAAAACATAAATAAATATTTTGTTTAGACATAAGTCATGAATAATTGTTTCCCTTACGTTTTATTAAGTTAATTTTGCTTATATTTTTTATAAGTAAAATTAACTTAAGAAAAATTTTAGTAAAATTAACTTAAGAAAATATAAAGGAAATAATTATTAAATTATATGTATTATTAAATGTATATACATTTTTTTTTCAAATTATATGCACATAATAAGAGGTAATAATTATAAGCATATAATAATTTAAAAGTTTGCAAACTATTTTTTCTAATAAAGTTGTTAAGAAATAGCATTACTTCAATAAATAAATTTAATAGTAAATATATTTATTTTATATAAAAACATTACCCTGAGTAATTTCGTTATTCTTTAGATTTTTTATTAATATTTAAGTTTATAAATGTTATTATTTAATGTTTTTAGTTGAATAGCTTCATGCAATATCATTTTTTTCAGTTTTTTGTTTAGTGTATTTAATACCCTTATAATTTGATTCACTCTTTTTGTTAACATTCTCACTAATGTAGGTTCTCATGTGTATTTAATACTAAACTCAAGTTTTACATCGTTTCATTTTAATATTTTTTATTTTTTTATCTCCATTTATGATTGATAGTTATATTTCTAATTAATTTTAATTAATACCTAATAAGTTAATAATTTGTCTAAGAAATTGAAAGTATATTATTTTTAATTAATACAATTAACAATATAAAATAGTTATAAAAAATTTATTACTATTTTTATCAATATAATGCTCAAGTTAAATTTCGCTTATATATATATATATATATATATATATATATATATATATATATATATATATATATATATATAGGGGATGTATCATATGAGAAAAATCACGATCGTTAGATCTAATCATGAATAGTTAAGATTAAAACAACTTAATAGTCACATGACTACTTAAAAATGTCAGGTGACTTTTTAAAAAGTCATGTGACTTTACTTCATGTTTTAATCTTGACCATTCATGATTAGATCTAACGGTCATGATTTATTCTTACTTTCTCATATAAAAACATCTTTCTCACACATATATATATATATATATATATATATATATATATATTTAAATATTTTTTAAAATAATGCACATACTATATATAACGACATTTTAAAAGTTTAAAACTATTTTTTCTCAAGTAAATTTAACATTTTAAATTTGGATTTAATGTTCGTACATGATCATTGTAAACATTTTTTACATAGGCATCTAATTATTTTCTGTCACATCACAAATTAAAATTTTAATTTAATTTAAATTAAAAATGAATGTAACAATTACCATATGTGACACACAATAATTGAATGTATGTATAAAGAAAGTTTACACTGTGCATAAGATTAAACTCTTAAAATTATAATAATTTAGAACTTCCAAATATAAAATATAAATAAATAATTTTGTTTGGAACTTAGGTCATGAATAATTATTTTCTTTAAGTTTCTTTAAGTCAATTTTACTTATTATTAAATGTATAAATTATTTTTTTAAATAATATGCACATAATAAAAGGTAAAATTAATAGCATAACATCATTTAAAAATTTGCAAACTATTTTTTCGCATAGAGTTGTTAAAAAATAGCATTATTTCATTAAATAAATTTAATAGTTAATATATTTATTTTATATAAAAATATTAATCAGAGTAATTTTAGACTTTGACTATTCAACGGCACCCCCGAAACCCTAGCCAACCCTTTCATCTTTCCTCTCTCTCAAAATCTGCTCTCCGCCGCTCATTCTCCCCCTCACCACCCTCACTTTTCTCTTCACTGCCACCTTCGGCCACCAGCCTCACTCCCGAACCCCTTCACCTCTACGTCGCTCTCTGCTCTTCTTCTTCCATCATCGATTCTCCATCTCAGCCAAAAACCTCCTCGCCACTCCTTCTCTCTTCGTCAACCGCCACCAAACCTCTCGGCGCCGCCGTTTCACCGTCTCAAACCAACGGCCTTTCTTCACTTCGGCCGTGACACCTGGAGTCGCTGCCGTCCTCTCCTCTCCATCTTAAGGATTCGCCGCCACACCGACCACAGCGCAGCGCCGCCGCCGCCGCTCCAGCCGAGACCCGTTCGAAAGCGTTCGGGTGCCTGTCAAGTTTGTCAATAGAGGTTGGTTACTCTTGTTTGGTTTTGGTTCTTTGCAAAACTGGAGTTTCATTACTCATCTTCTGATCTGTGTCCATTTTTGGTCTATAAGTTTCTTTTGTTGTCTCAAAAAAAATTCTAGTTGAATAGTTTTTACATTATCAGTTTTTATTTATTTAATTTGATTCACTCTTTTGTTTTTTAAATAGATTTGTTCAATTGATTTTGTGTATCACCATGTCTATTCTGTACCTTGTAAATTAGTTTGAATTACTTATTTGGGGTCATTTTTTTTGAGTTTTGTTAATCTTTGCTGTCACACTCCAATAGGAAGAAGATAATTTAAATTCTGTTTTTTTTTATGTTTAAGTTTCTTGGCAAACGAAACTTGTAGTCGATATGGTTGAGGATTCAAATACTCTTGATGACAAAGGTGTTTAACAATTGGGGAATAAAATAGGGTGGAAGTATAGAACATTAGAGCTATTAAAATTTGAAAGGTAATTGTCAAAAATGTTTGATGGAGTTCTAAGTTAGTAGCCGACTTCCTAATTCTACTCTCACTTTTATCTGTGCTGGAGATTGGCTGATTAAAGCTTTGCAACAAAGCGTGACATAGGCTGAGTTAAATGGAGTTATGGGAAATTCGGTTTTTAATAGAACTTAATGGCATCAACTTATCGTTTTATCTGACCCTATGTAGCCAACCCTTCCCTGTGGAGTTAGGCTTGGTTCTTGGTGTTACAATTTATATGGCTTGTCAATCTATTCTGTTAAATGCTGCCAGTATTTTAGGCCTCTATGTTAATTTTTTGATTGCACCGCATATCAGAAGGTATGATTATCTTAGCAAAAACAGGCCCCAAAGTTTTTGTTTGCTTTAGAGTTTGAACTCATTTGTGTTGATCACACCTATCCATATTTATGCAGATGTGCTACTTGAAGAATTTTTTGGTGACGGAATACAATTTAAAGCCCTAATTTTTCATTACTCGTTATCCTTTTCAGGTCTGACTCATACCTCAGATAGTTTAATCAGCCAAGTCTTTCTGTGACCTAGCACATTACGTTGGAACTAACCAGACTGCGAAACAAGAGACCTATTGACTTATTTGGAAAAAATGATAGAAATCCTTAGCTACACCGCTTGCAGACAGCTATCTCAGATGTTCCTTGCGATAATCTTCTTTCACGGTTCTGAATATTTTCTAGCAGTTATAATTCACGGGAGATCGAGTGTAACACTGAAGTCCCTTTTGATTAGCAAACACTATCTTCTGGCAATGATGTTCTCATTGCTGGAATACTGTATTGAAGTTGTTTTATTTCCTGAGCTAAAGGAACACTGGGTTATCAGTAATTTGGGTCTGGCACTGGTTGTGATTGGGGAAATTATAAGAAAGATGTCAATTATAACTGCAGGGAAGTCCTTCACTCATCTTATAAAGGTTTATCATGATGAGCACCACCAGCTAATCACTCATGGTATTTATAGATTTATCCGTCATCCGGGATATTGTGGTTTCTTCATTTGGTCTGTTGGCACTCAAATAATGCTCTGCAATCCCATATCAACTATTGGATTTGCAGTTGTTGTCTGGAACTTTTTCGCTAGGCGAATACCTTATGAGGAATTCTTTTTGAGACAGTTTTTTGGATCACAGTATGAGAAATATGCCCAAGAAGTTGTTTCTGGGGTACCATTTGTAAAATGAGGACCATTCAACTGTTCCTAGTTGCTTCTGCACAGGCATGTTCAAACAAATAAAGTTTTGCTTAGTTACTATTCAACTAGGGTTATGTTGTTTATATGCCTGTGTAGAACTGTAAAATTTCTTCTATTTTGTGATGTAGCTGGCTTCGACCTTGACACTCTGGTAACCTTTTATCTTGCTGGAAGTAAATTGCTAAAAGTAGACAGATAGTAAGTCATGAAAATGTGTAGCACCATTTAGGCTGCATAAAAATGTTATGAAATGCATTCATACAACCAAATCCAAAATCTAAATTGGGTGAGGGGTATTTCTAGTACATAACCTTACTCGTCATGCGAAAACTGAAATGCTCCTGCAATAACGTAGAAGTGAATTTTCAAAATTTTCTCAGTATTTTTCAGTATGCTAAGCCTATATTTGATATTAGTTCAAAGCAGTGCATAAGGGTTTGTTTTTGTTGCATTTAACCTGTATTCAATTACACACTACGTAAACAACAACTAACTTGGTTAACCTATCTTAAGGAGTTGTGTTTATGTGACCTATTAGAGGAAGTTGTACTTTTAGACTAACAAAAGTGCCAGTAGAATATGTACATGAACAGATTAATAAAGGTGATTTAATCTCTAGATGTTTCTTATGAATTTGAGGCGGACGTATTAGTTCTTACAATAATCATTGAGAAACGTTGCTCCGAGTGGTGATAAGCTTGATTTTCTTAAAGATTTTGACGGAGTATTATGAATAGAAAAATAATCATTGAGTTCTGCCCTTTTAAATGGGTCGACGAGGTTTGATATTTGGTGGACAATGTGTAATATTTGGTGAGTAATCAAAATTCAGGCTTTTTTTAAATCATCATTGTCAAAAAGAAAAGAGAGACAAACCTTGTTTGATTGGGATATCTATATGACCTTAGAAAAAAATTGGATTAAATCACCATTGTCCTAGGTGGACCAATGATATTTAAGAGTAGGCTAGAAATTTCACTTGTCTTAAATATCATTGATTCACTTATGACTAGAATGGTTTAATCCAAGTTCTTCCTGAATTTGAACTTCTTATATGTTTATCTCACATGACCACGTCATGTGTAGAATATGGATTCTTAATTACTTTTTAAATGAAATCTATGGTTGATATTATTTCCCGCACAATTTTAATTTTCTCCATCCATATATTAATTAAGGGTCCAGATTTCATAAAATAAGAATTAAAGACTGAGATCTTTACATGACATGGTCATGTGTGATTAACACATGAGAGGATCTAAATCCGCTTTTCCTTGGGTCATGTAGATAACTTCTGATTTATTTTATTTATCAAAAGCAAATTTAAAGCCTCTAAATTGAACTTCTAAAATTCGAAGGCTTAATAGCATTTTTAGTCCTTCACCTATCACGATTTGACACTATTGGTCCCTAAGAAAAAAATTAGCCTAAATGGTCCCTCACTTTGACAAACGACAACAGTTTTAGTCCTCTGTCACTATTCCATTAAAAAACTAACGTTTTCCATCTAATATTTAACAGTTTTTGGAAAAAAAAAAAAAAAAAAAAACATCTCCTTCCTCTTCTCTTCAACCCTAGTCCCCTCTCTTCTTCATCTCAGCACCGCCACCACCCACCTTCCTTCTACAGAACCAGTAGCAAAAACAAACAAGATCATGAAGCCACAAATAGAATTCTTAGAGTGACAAATACACGAACCCAACAATAAGCATACAAAATCAGTAACAAATCAATTGTCAGAGAGTAATATGAGGAAGAACATTAAGGAAAAAATTGAAGAGTTAACATAGTCAAACCAAAGGAAGATCGAGCGAACCTAATAGCAGAAAATCCAACGGCAACCTGAGGTGGTGGGTCCGATGGTGGCTTAGGGCGGCAGAGGATGAATAAGTGGCGAGTCCACTTGATGTAGTGGAAGGAACGCCTGATGGTGGCTTTAGGGGAGATGCCGGAGAGCTGGAACGACACTGAGATGAATGGCGACGACGACGATGAGGAGGTTGACGTGGGTGGCAATCTCGAGGATCTCGAGTCGTGAAGATTGAGGAGCTGCCGGCGGCGGGTCTCGAACAGAGAAGGAGGAGCAGCGACGGCGACATGGAGACGAAGAGGGAGGAGCAGCGGCGGTGGCAGGGCTTTGAACAAAGACGGAAAAACAGTGATGGTGGAGCAGAGGAGGGCGGCGGCGTTGGGTGTTGGAGTGAGGGTTTTAGTCGCAAGATTGGGGGAGAGGAAGATAGAGAGGAGTGGCAGCTGATGAAGAAGGAAGGTGGGTGGTGGCGGCACTGAGATGAAGAAGAGAGGGGGACTAGGGTTGAAGAGAAGAGGAAGGAGATGAGTATTTTTTTTTTTCAAAAACCGTTAAATATGAAAAACATTAGTTTTTTAACGGAATAGTGACGGGGACTAAAACTGTTGTCATTTGTCAAAGTGAGGGACCATTTATGCCATTTTTTGTTATTAAGGATCAAAAGTGTCAAATCGTGATAAGTGAGGGACCAAAAGTGCTATTAAGCCAAATTAAAAACTTACCTAAGAATAGGAAATAATGTTAATATGGATTTTTTTCCTATGGGCAGGGGGTTGGGTATATTTTGTTGGTTGATTATACTAGTTGGAAACTCCTTGTCATGATAATAACACCTAATTGTTATGAATAGTTGAATGCCCTTCAATATTAGGTGTTTGAGCTAGATGAGAAAGTCTATAGTCCAGGCTCATGTGTATTTATCTGGACCTAATGTTATAAATAATACTCCCTCCGTCCCAAATTATAAGACCATTTAGAGACAAAGTTGATGTCCCAAATTATAAGACCCCTTATAGATTTCAGGAAAAAAAAATAAGTTTTTCCTTTTTTACCCCTTGCATTCATTATATTTTAAATTTCAAAACTTTAATTACTCTACCTTTACTAATTATTTCTTTCATATTCCCAACTAACTTTAAATAGGGGTAAATTTGAAATATTTGTATAGAAAATAACAAAACCAACATATTAATTAGCTTATTACATGTTTTGTTAATAAACGTGATTGTCTGAACAGGACCCTATATTTTGAGACGGAGGGAGTATTTCTTTTTATCTCTTGCTCCTCTTTTCTCCTCTCTTCCATTACCTGGACTTATTCATAACACTAATAATTTTCTTATAATTCATGTATTTAATTTGGTGCATAATTCATGTACTCTGAAGTGTAGAGTATAAAATAATAATTGCTATTTGAAAACATTAATGAAGTAGATTGCCAGTATGTTACGTATGATATACTTGAACATGTATTAGATTTTAACATCATTAATATTTTATCAATAGCTGTAACTTCGAGCTTTAACCTCTAAAGTCAAATCTTTCAGTGGGAAAGAACCATGGAACCATAGTAAATACACACTGAAATGACAATTCTACCACTGATACCTAAGTGGAAGTCAACATATCTTGATTTTTCTAATTTTGTAGTTATGACGGTGATGGTAATAGATGCATCTGTAAAGCCTTGGTATTCGACACCCCTATGAATGAATCACGAAGGCCTAGGTTGATATTTCGATTGTAATTGTAGCTTAGTCCTACTCAAAATAACGCATTTTCTGTTTTTTTGGTAGATAAAAGAAATGCATTTTCAGTAGTGTACACTTACAATTATTTTCCAGATAAAATGAAAACTGGCTCAACTAGACTAGAAGATTCCTACTATACAACATTTTTTTGCAGCTTGACAAGCTAATTAAGTTATAAAATACAGTGACAGCTGTAATCTAAATCCTCCAAAAGGAAAAGGTAACGATTTCCATCTCCATTCGTTGCCTTGTATATCTTCTGGTAAAAGAATAGTGAAGTCAGCATGTCTGAGATACTGATGGATAGAGGATGGCAAACCAAAAGAAATTAACTTGAGTTCACAAGGATGACAATTCAACTTCCTGAGAGCAAGGACGGTACACCACAAATGTGCTGTCAACGGAGAACGAACCGGGATTAAAACAAGTGATTCCTGTGTACTTGAACGCCTTCTGCTGACTTCTGTCTCCTAAGACTATCTGCATCGAAAGATCACGCCAAAGAAATCAGCATTAGAACATTCTTTCCTCCAGGCTTGAGTTTTGAAATGAGTGATTGTACAAGGTTAGATTACTGTCACCACTTCATGTATAACTGTAACTGCCCAAATTATTTCAAGGTCTGGAGATGCAATTTGTGATATATCAAATAGAATAAAAAGTGAAGATACGAGACATTGTCAAATGTTATTCCAGCTTTGATAAATGATACGAAAAGGGAAAAAAATTCAAATATGAGCAGTACCGTGTGTGGAGTCGGATAGAGATAAAGGCAATGATCATAATTCCAGATGATAGGTTGTACAGTTAGAGGGAGTGGACAGAGATGGCTCTGATGGGTTATGGTAGCAACAAGCTGCAATTTAAAACCAAAATCTGAGTTCTTTTATATTCTAAAAACCAACATTAATAAGCTAATAAAGCAGAAAAAACGGGATAGGTAGACTACATGTTGAAAAGGATCATCAGTTTCTTCTGTTGAAGGTGGCATTAAACAAGAACGGCGCATTCTATACAGCAGATCCTGGCGGAAAAATACAATTTCTTGGGTATAGAATTTGACCCTGTAAGTCAAACAGTTTGATGTTATATGAACAATCAGAAACGACCAGAACATAGCAACTACAAAGAACGCAAATGTATAGTTTATGATGTTCCCTGCAATCCTATTTAAACGTAACGCTAACCTGCAGGGGTTGCTTGCAAATATGGCATTGGGAATATGCTCTTGGAGCTCCTCTGTTATATATTTTGGAAGAGCACACCTAGGAAGAACTGTTGAAGGACCTGGAAAAATTGCTTGAAGGGATATATCACACAAGTATAAGAAAATCGGAAACGTAAGTGATTAAACATGTAGTCAAATACCTGCATCATCAGGACCTGGAATAAAAAGAAATCGACTGTGCTCTTTCAGCCGGGGACGGGCAGCAATCATTTGCCCTAGCTTACCAAACTGCAACCTGTATATTGAGGTTTCAGGTAATTGTTATTCTCACAAAGCTATAAAATAGCCTTTCGTAAGACAAATAACGACAATGTTGTAGGTAACAACAAATTAATCTAATCATAACTAACAACACATCACGTATTTGATTCAGATTGAAGCAGTGCTTTCTTAGTTTTCAGGCTTAGTTATTACTGTTTTATGAATGAATTAAGTATAACATTGTAAGTGGAAATCACCTGAGGCTCGAATAAGAATGAAACGAAAGGTTACATGGGTGAGAAGAGAAGTTTCCCATGAAAACAAATAAAGAAGGAACCACTTCCACATCCTCAAAACCATCCAAAACTGTCTCTAGCTTTCGCAAAGCCTTCTCTAGGGAAAAACAGCATCAAGAGTATATCAAGCTACAATTTAAGAACATGGTGCTAGAGGAAGGGAAGGAAGATTGACATTTCAAATTACCTCATCATTGTCTAGCCAAATATCAGACAATATTACAAACATGTCATTGACTGCTCTTTTCTCCATCTCTACCAGACTGATCTATTGCATAGGTATAAGGAAAAATAAATTTCATTGGAGTACAATATCCAACAAATTTGAGGTTTAGTAACAGTATGCACATGTCTACTAAATACGAGGGGAATAGTAGGGATACCGTTTCTTCTTTTGTAAAAGTACCACCTCCAAAAAGGTCATGCCCTGCAAGTGTTTTAAGTGACTTGTCTCTATCCTCCAACGGAGGAAACCCACATGTTAAAACCTGCAGAAGAAATGAACCAATTATAACAAAGTGAAAATGCCAAAAGTCAGAAAAATGGACAGTATGCTATCATGATTAAGTCAACTCCAACTAGTTCTAGAATTTCAGTGAATTTTATCTACACAAATTGGCAACAATTTTCCAAGCCTCTTATACACAGGTTTTAAAAAGCAAGAAAGCATTTGGAATGAAAGTTAAATTTTCTCCCTCCTTAGCCATAAGCATCCTTCAGGTTATCAATAGGATGATAGCCGAGTATAAATAAGAAATGCCACTGCGTGCCAAGCAATTATTCATAGAGGAAAAAGAATTGAAAATTTCAAAAACAGCTAGGTTTAACATAAAATCAAGCCACATATGAAGTCAATGTTTCCCCAATGCATAACTTACTCTGGAGGTCAATAAAATCCCCAACACTACCAGTCCAAGAAGGAAAATGAAAAAGGTATGTTATATGCTTTAATTTATAAATTATAAAAAATCAACAGAAGGAATAAAAAAATACTATCTGATTAATTTTGACATACATTTGATGTAATTTCAATTTTCAAGTACAAGAACTATAAACTTTTCCTGTTTGATCTTTCCCTGACATATATGTGAAATTACGTTTCTCTAAATATAATGAGTTCTAAGTCCATAACAAGTCATAAACCATTGCTTTCTTATCTAAAATATAACAATCTTTATTTTAATTTTTCTTAGAACAAAACTTGCCTATTTGCAAGCATATACATACCACCAATTGTTTTATGGGCAAAACTTGTCCCACAAAAACACAAGTGGTTTCTTCTCAACTCAAGCAGAACCACCTAAAACTTTCCTATTAGACTCGTGCAAACACCTGCACTCTTGTGCAAGTAGCATCATTCCACCACCAATCCATAGAAAAGGGCTGTGGCGGCACAAAGAAAAAGGCATATAACATCACAAACAAAATAGTTAACTTCGAAATCTTGCATCAAGGAAAAGTGTTTGCACTAATAGTTTAACTCAGCTTCAGCATTTGAGTTCAGGTTTCTTTTTAAAGGGCAGGCAAAAGGTTCACTGTTGCATCAGCAAGAGATCTTGTAAAGCAAACCAAATAAGTTGTAGAAGCAGCAACTAAATCTTACGTGAATTTCATTTCGATTAAATTGTCCTTCTGAAGCATATACAAAATCAAAATAGAAGTCATAAAAATTGTGACTATTTCTTCAGTAAATGTTATCCTGAATATGAACAAGGCATATACAAATCAAACAACTGATATATTGGTTTTACAAAATGAATAGCACATGAAGTAGATATGGAGAAGGGCATGCAATAAAGAACCTGAAAAATACCCTCTACAAGCATTTCTCCTTCTACCACAACTATGGTGTTCTCTGAAAAGAATCCTGTAGTTATCTTGTATGGCTAGTCAAAGAAACTGATGACACTACTTCGTTGCATACAAGTGAGCTATAGATAAAAATTAATAAAAATTATGAAGACTGATAAAATGTATTTTAAGCATTTGTACCAAGTCCTTCAATCACTTAGATTACCAAACTAACAGAACTATACCTATAATTAGGATGTACCCATCCACCAGAGCGCTGAGCAATCATGTTGCAAGCAACCATAGCCAGACAGTGAATTTGTACATTTCAGACAAAATTGGAATGCCAAAAGGGGTAATTATATTGACATTTAAAGATAATATTTAATTGGCTGGATTAAGACCAATTTTAACTCTCATTTATTATTCTTTTGTCCCTAAGAAAAAGTATTTAAAACCTTTAACAAGATTATGGAACTCTTTCAATAAAATAAAGTTTTATTTTTCAAGCAATAAAGGATATAGCAATAGATAAATTGATTTCAACTGAAGCGGTAAGGTCTTCCAAATAAAAGTGCCCATCCTCCAGCTGAGATATTACTCCCATTACCCATCTTCGACCTGTCCGCCCAACCAGAGACTGAATAGGAGATATCTGACAAACACAGCATAGTATAAAACTACATGTTAATCCCCATCAAAAGACAAAAACATCAAACTGATTTCATGCACTGAATGCACATTTCTCAGCATTTCGCAATATCTAACAAACAAATTGCTTAGAAGTTTATAACCAGCTGGAGCATCTAGCAATACCTCGCAGCTTCCGACATGTGAAAATTCAGAGTCAAAAGCAGGCTTTGAAAAATTCTGGTCACGTGAGAGCCTCTGGAATAACAACAGAAACCTATCCCTGTACAGAGCCGCTTTTGCTGATGCGTCCCCATGAATAGGTAAGCTGCCTGGGTGCCTGGAATAAAAACACATAGCATGGGCCTAAACTTGTGCCATATGATAAACAAGTTCAAGTATAATTCAACAACCAACACAAATTTCGAACAATTTGCTTTACTGGAGACTCATAAAAAAATATAATGAATCAAATTATAACTTGTCCTGCTTTACAGCCCAGACACAAAGTTAAAGAATATATAACACTACAACTCCTTTAAGATAACAGCAATCACAACAAAACCTAAAACCACAAAAGCTAACAGTAAAACATGGCAAAGTTACAAAGCATTGAGTTCCTGAGAGAAAAAATTGGCTATTCATTTATTTTTCGCGGAAAATATTCATCAGGAGTTCCTTTTTGGTAATTTTCCCTAAAATATTTCACTATCCAGATTCATTTTAATTGTTGCACTATAATAGTCCTGATGCTATACTTTGCATCTAACAATTACCAGTGAAGTTCAAAATCAAGTGAATTTAAAGTTCAATAACATTCACAGATCAATTGCAGGACTCTTCATCACCAAAAACTGAAATCAAACAAGGGAGAGCTTGAGGAACGACAAAACATACTGGTAGAATTGCTTTCTGATAGCGTCGTATTTAAACTTGGGAACCAGGAACGCATCGACGACACGAAGGGCGGAAGCAGCGGCGGAGTCGTCAGGGCTTTCCTCCTCCTCCGCAGCCGCCTCAGCTTTCAACAGCAGAGTCACCACGCGGTGCACCGGCTCCTTGTCGATTATGGTAGATTTCACTGCCAAAATTTGTTCATCGTTTCAGCTTAAAAAAATTGAATCGAAATCGAAGAAATAACATAGGGAGAGAGGAAGAGAGGTTACGAGATTCGTGTTCGAGCTGATCGAGGAGGAGATCGATGGCTTCATCTTCGAGGGCGCCTTCAAAGCGAGAGACGTAGGAGAGGATCTCGTCGAGAGCTTCCACTTTGAGATTGTAGCCTCTGATCTTGCATTTCTTCTGAACCTTTTTCCGAGTTGAAGCGTTCATCTCTCTCTCTAGCGCTGCTGTGTTTCAGTTTCGGTCTCAGAGGAGTAGGGATTACTAGGGCGGGAAAAACCCCCTATTTGTGGGAAACAGCGGGAAAATGAAGGAAACCAATAAAATTCCAAATGCATTTCTCCCAAACATTTTCGTCCATTGTTTAACTCTTTAATTTTGTTCGTTGTTTTTTTTTTTAAGTAGTTCACCTATGAGCCCAAAATGACCTAAAGTTTTTGTTTTTTCAGGTTAAATGGAGATTGCATTAATCAGAAACAAAACACGGTGCATAAGATGTTAAGATAGGGATCATGTCAACATAATCCTCAACTCACACTCGATATATTTAGAAATAAAGAACTTCCTAGCAAGAAAATGCGCAACAGCATTACATTGTCTCTGAATGTCTCACAAGCATCAAAATGACCTAAAGTTTTTTTTTAAAAGAAAAAATGACTTAAAATTAGTTCGACCAAAATGTTATATTTTCAAATTTTCATTTAGTAGATAACTAATTATCGAATGTTTCGCTGCCATAAGTATAAATTACAAATAGACATTAACATTTACTTCAAGATGAAAAGTAAAAGAAACTCTTCTTATAAATTGAGATGAAAATATATTCACGTTATGTTCAACTTGTACTCGAACACACAACACATCAAGATAAAAAGTTTTGAATACAATTTTTGTCCCCATATATAACAGCATTGTTTATTTCTTTCTTTCTACATAAGAAATGCTTTTGATTTAATGTTTTTTTTAAGGGATTTAATGTTGTTTGTGCAATTGTTTCACACAATACGGCGAGATTGATATAAAATTACCCGAAAATATATAGACTAATTCAAGATTGCCATCACATTTAAGCTTTAAAAATATGTTATTTTAATTAATAAACACACACATTTATGTTATTTATTTGTAATTTGATCTTAAGAAGGTTGTACCAAATCCTTTTAAGGATTGAAAGCAAAGCCAAAATTCACATTGAAATTGAAAAGGCAAGATTAACAAATTACAGATCATGACACTAAGTCATATATAAAAAGGTGAGCACCATGTATACCTAGGAAAATATGTTTTTTTTGTTTTTACTGAAATACCTAGGAAACTAGGTTACCAACCAAGATTACACAAAGGTATTGTTTGGTTTAGGGGAAACGGAAGGGAGGGGAGGGGTTCTTAAAATTAAATTGTGTTTGGTTCAAATTATTGGAGGGGAGGGGAGGGGAATGGAGGGAATCAAAACCCCTCCTCACTCAATTTTTTGTTCCCTCCAATAGTGGCGGATTGGGAGAGAAAAATTTTTTTTGACAAAAATATCCCTAGACAAATTTAATAATTCCCAAATTCAACCTAAGTATACCTAAATTGCTTCTGCTTCTCATTCTTCTTTCCCAAATCTCTTCTCTTTCTTCCTGCTCATCTGACGAGGTTCTTCCTGCTTCAGTCCCTCTCTACCGTCGTCCGCCGCTCTCTACCCCCGTTTGTCACTCTCTACCGGCGGCTTTGTTCTCTCTACTGCCATTCTCTCTTGATTCACATATTTACAAGCTTTGTTCTGTAAAGGTCAAGGGTATGATTCAACTATTCCCGCTGTTCCTGATGATGTAAGTGGTGACTCCCATGATCTGACAAAAAAGTTGGCCGATAAAGTTATTGCATATGTGGAACAATACACAGAAGCAATGGAGAAGGTTGCTAATTCCCATTTTGAAATAGCACGATATTGTAATCACTAAAATGGACTGTTTTTTATTTTAAGTTAGTTATCATCTGATGGCATCTATTTCTGCAAATCTATTGAAAATTGCAATGAACATGAGGGGAATTCATATCTGCAGTTAATTTTGGAATTGCTTCCAACTTTAAAATCGTAAATTTATAAAGGGTATAAAAGTAATTTAATTATAAAATTCCTCCCCTCCCCTCGTGAACCAAACAAAAAAAGTGTTATTTCCCCTCCCCTCCTATGAACCAAACATAATAAGTATTAAAATCCCTCCCTTCCCCTTCCCTCCATTAAAATCCCTCCCCTCCCCTCCTTTGAACCAAACAGACCCAAAGGATCTGGTCTTTCCCTTCATCTGGATTAAAATAACTTGTCCTTTATGATATTATTACTCTTTTTTTGGCAACCCCCCCCCCCCCCCCCTACTAACTTACCAGTAAAAAACTCCAAACAATTTTTTATATGCTTAAATATAAATAGAACTAAATATTAAATTACCACATTAGAAAAAAAGACTGAAATTATAATGCTTATTAGGAGTCATCATGCATTGACTCTGCTTATTGCTATATATAGTAGCATTACATATCTCCAAAGAAGATAACATAACAATCCTTACGTACATTAGGTGAATGCACATAGAAGCATGTGAAAAGGCAATGATTTGTTAAGTAAGCCTAGCATGCTCCAACGTTCTTGCCATCCAAAAGTCTCTTCCAGTACTTGGCAATTTCTGCTTTAGTCTCTATCACACTCTTCTTAACCTTCTCATTTGTCTCACTAGTGATAGCTGTGACATGGGCACCTTTGGTGGAAAGAGGGCTTGGAAGTGTATCCAAGAGGTTCACAACTTTCTCTATGTCGGAAACAAGTCTCTCCGCCAAGCCGCGGCTGAAATCCTCCCTGATCACCACCCGGAGGACCGCAACATGTTGCGCATCCGGCGGCATTGTATAGGCCGGAACTATCCACCCGAATTTTCTCAGGTGGTCTGCTATCTCAAACACTGTGTGTTGGCTGCTGTCTTTCAGAGAGAAGGCCACAAGTGGCACGCCTATATCCTTGGAGAGAATGTTAAACCTCCCTGTTTTTTCAATACCTTCCTTTAGAACTCTTGTATTCTCCTTGCAATTTTCCATGACATCTTTATAACCCTTTTTGTTTGCAAGGGCAAGAAAAATAACCAAATGTGTAAGAAAAACAGACATTGCAAAAAATGGCAGTGGAGTATGTACCAATTGAGTGCATGACCACTTGTAACATATACTCAATGAAGCACACATGGATGTTGTTCCCCCTAGGATATTGCTTGTATCATGCATCATGCAGTTGCTATTTCTTAAGTTTGTTTACAGATAAATTATGGTAACTTTTTGATGAATTTCAAAACTAAACAAGAACTGTTTCTAGGAAATTTTCATTAACATTTGAGAAAATGGAGAAGTAACCAAGAAAATTGATACATCAGTACATTAATGTAAGGATACTAATATTGGTTTACCCTTGAGTTGTGTTTTGAACTAATGCTTTCATTCATGTTAATGGATGTAAATTTGATTAAAGTCATACTTGTCATGAAGTTCATGTTCTTGAACTGTGTAATAAAAACAAAAATGTAAAGTTTGCAGAGAATCCTCCTATCAGATTTTGTCTTTTGTCTAACCTTTCTTTTACCATAGGAGTAAAAAGTTAAATTCCATATATCATATAGCCATAATTGAAATACTTTAGCTATTATATTATGTAAATTCCATATGACTAAAACAGAAAAATAGAAAAAGGAACGCATACTAGTCTCCTTTTTTCTTGGGGAGTTAATTTTCTCTACCTTCTTTAACCTAAAGTAAAGGACATACTTATCATGCTTAAATTCAGATTCAGCATCCAGATGATAACATGATTACCTCGAAGCCAAGCCGTATAAATTGATAATATTGAGCAATGATTTGACTTGATCCTGTCAAAAGAAATAGAAAAAAAACAGGAAGGACAAAATAATTGAACATTAGATAAAACATTCAGATGATTCCAATGGAAATCAAATAGCACTATGATGATTTAAGAGCAATTTTCTTGTCAGGAAATTCTGACAAATTGATTTCCCAATGCTTATTACGTGTAACTGATCCACATGTTTAAGAATTCTATCAATACACTCAATCATTAACCACTTGTATGATCTGGAAAATTTTGATGGGGTTAAACATAAAGTTGTTTGCTAGGGGACACATGTTTACTACAACCAATACATAACCTGAGGCATTTCCATAGGCCTAAAAAACAACTTGTGCAATTTCAAGTCTTTATTTCATGGATATTGGCAACAATCCTTTGGAATTCTGGTAATCATTGAGTGACTAATGAATTCAAAAACATTGTTCAAAGTACAACATGACTCTTTTTGACACACAATTTTCCTCTCAAAATAGCTTGGAAACAGCAGCACCCAAATAAACGTGCGTGAAATCGAGCAGTACTGCAGAGGTCACATAATCAAAGATACACATTCCAGGTAATACTTAAGCAAGATTCAAAATTACAATGTGAAAATTTCTACTATAATTCTTAATAGAACATAACTTTTTTTTCAGACAGTACAACGTTATTCAATCAGACAGGACATAACACTCTAAGCTGATATAGGAGAGTTGCTGCTCACTTAAAAAATTGGTTTTGATGGATTACATATAGAAAAAGGTGGGGAGATACAATATCGAAAAATAACTTTTAATTCTATTTTGAGATGAATAGTTTCACAGTGAGACATAGACTAACAGTACCTACGCCCACAGATATGAAGATATTGATTGCATAAAAATCATCAATGGGATGTGTAAACTCATTCATTACCTTTAGAGAAATTCAATGTGAAAGTGGGTTGATCCGATCCAAGATAATTTATGTGGAAAACAAGATCATCAGGCAAGTCATCTTTACTCCTCCAAACAACCCAACCAATACCGGGGTAGACAAGACCATACTTGTGACCACTAACATTGATGCTCTTCACCAATGGCAAACGGAAATCCCACTCTAGATCAGAGTAGATAAATGGGGCAATAAACCCCCCACTGGCAGCATCTACATGAATTGGGACATCCAACCCGGTCTCCTTGTTCTTTTTAGCAAGAAGTTCGTTTAGAAGCTTCACATCCTCAAACTCGCCGGTCAGAGTTGACCCCAAGATGGCTGCAACACAGATGGTGTTCTCATCTACCATCTCAACAGCTTTCACAGGGTCCATCACATAACATCCCTCTGTGAGCTTCACTTCCTTGAGCTCGACCTCAAAGTACCTTGCAAATTTTTCCCAACAAACCTGCATAGCATATTTAAATAACATGAAACATTGAGGTCTAAAGACCCCAGAATCTGGCACATCAATCAGTTACACCATTTTGGTTCTACTATATCTCAAAACAAAATCCAGGATTAAGGTTGTTGAAAAGTCAGATATAGACTAGAGATATGGTAAAATAAGTCATATAAAGGATAGACCAATCCTCACCCCTGAGCTAACTTTTGGGGTAGAATTAGAGCTAACCTAAATTCTTCTAAGATAGTATTAGAGTCTATCTATATTTGTTAACTGGACCACCAATATATGGTGTTCACACTCCAGTAGTCCAGCCTCAGGCGTGATGGGAGCTAGCCCTGAGCGTCATAGGAGCTAGCCCCGGGCGTTATGGGAGCTAGATTATGGGATAGGGTTAGCCCTAACCTGAATTCTAAGAAAGGTACATTTTTTTTGGTACAGGCATAAGAAGAAACAAAGAGCAAAGAAAAAGAAAAAGAAAAAACCACCCCAGGCAACCTACACCCGAACAAAACTAGTCCCTATAGCATCTACAAAGAGAGAGGCTCCAATTCACCTATTTCCCATGATATGAGCATGCAGTTTTAACGCAAATTAAAAGCTGTTTCAAACATGATAGCATTAGATATAGTTTGAGATCTACCTGCACATTAGCCCCAGTAACTATGTTGGGCTTATCATATGGCTTGCCTTGTGATTTTCTCTTTGTCTGCCATTTCCTTTTAAAAGCTAGACCTGCTAACATTATTGCCTCTGATGAGCCCACAGTTCCCACACCAACAGCAGCCTCATCTTCGCCTATAGGAGCATGGAATAGATGTGCTATTATATTAACACACCGATTCTGCACAATCGAACAACTGAATCATGTAGTCACCCTATCAGTTTCAAATTTCAATACAAATAATTATAGAATGATCCACATAAAACATCACAGTCTTCAATTTCACTAGTACGTTCTTCAGATAGAGAACATAGTTATGCACTGACAACTGATTAATTACAATAATCTACTCAGAATCTTCATCTAACCACAAAACACACAGGATCTAAGAAGTTACTATCAGAAATACCAAATCTTAAGGGGAAATGTCATATAAGTCAGCAATATCTAGTATAAAGTATTTTCTATTAGAAATTTAGAATACCCCTATCCTTTATTTGGAATTTCTTTTTCCAGAAGGCAGCATGAGCAGAGGATGATAGTTTTAGGGGGGACCTTCATACAGCAAACTAAATCCAGCATAAATCAAACCTTTACACACTATTATGTAATAATTTACTAAATAAAACATACTTGAAGCATGTTGATTTATTTATCAATTTTCATTTTTCATCAAATAGAGCTCTAAAGAGTAAAGACCTTAACTTTATGATCATAGAAGGATACCCATTTAGGCATTTAGTCAAACATGTGACACACAGACCTGGAGCTCAGTGGTGACAGGGTACTCATCCATGTCAACATAGTTCTTGTTAAGTGAAGCCATGATGAGCTTGTCACACTCAGGCTCCATCCAAGTGGTGACAAACGAAGCCAAGTTAAGCCTTGGTGTCCCATCCAGCATCAACTCATCGCTTATTATCTGATAAGCCGCGTCCTTTGGTATGGACTTCCCTGGCATCACGAACCTGCAGCACTCCACCACAACCACAACAAACCCATTACAACACAGAAACCCAATTTCAAAAAAAAGACCAAACATTTTTTGTGGGGTAAGAATTCAATTGACTAAGAGCTAAGTGTGAAGTTCAAATCAAAGAAAAAGGGACTTACTTTGGAACAGGCTCACGCACATATCTGGAAGCGAAAGTAGAGTATAAGCTCTGTTGTCGTTCTTCAGGGTGTGTGACAGTGGATGTGATCACCATTTTGGATGATATGAATGATTGATTCCTTCTATCTGAGGAGAAAGGATCACTGCTTAGGAGATGGGAATTTTTCTTTCTTTCTTAACTTTCACTTTGGGGAGATTACAGAAGGAGAAATTCACTGCTATGATTCATAGCAAGGATTTTGTGTCCATTTCCATAAATTAAAAAAAAAAAGAAAAAACTGGAATCACAAGAAGCAATTAATCTTGTTGAGTTGGAAAGAAGAAGCAGAATTGACAGCACTAGTAATGTGGGGTAAGTGGGGGGCACTGCATGAATTCGCATTCGGGTATCTCTCAACACGTAGAAAAGGAAAGGACACATGGTGACAAGTGAGGACTTGTCAGTGAACTCTGTCGACATGACTATATGGCTCTCGTCGTCCAATTATCATTTAGAGTTACTTTTCATGTAATCCACACTATTTTCATGTTATCCATAAATTTTAAAATACTTCTAAAATATAAAAAATATGCTTAAATTTGTTTGGGGTCCCTGATATTTGAAAGGGAATCAGTCTAGGTCCCGGAAAAATTAATTTGTTAAATTGGGTCCCTAACATATGTTTTTTAATCAAATTAAGGACAAATCCCAATTTAAGCTGATTAATGATTCTAATTAGCCCAATAAGCAGTCTCAGTCACAATTTTTTAATATTAAGCCAGTTTTTTAATTCCATATCAGCATCTCTGAATAATATTAAAAATTAAAAAATAAAAGCTCAATTGTTCAGAAAATCCTCTTCCTCTTCGTCTTCCTCTGACCTCCCTCCCTCCCTCTGCGACTCCATTGCTGCCGCCGTCCAATCCTTTCAGAACCTCTTCCATAGAACCCAGAAACCCCAAAGAGAACATCTTCATCATCAAATCCTTCTTTCTCTCCATCTTCATCTTCAACCTTAATCACGACCACAACCCATCAGATCTAAAAGAAGAGGAAGAGATTCAGAGACAACAACAGGGGCTTGGGGGGTGTTGCGCAACAGATCTGGAAGAAGAGAGACCGCAAAAGGGAAGGAGGGAAGAAGAAGACGATGGAGGAGGGAGAAAAAGGGACAACAACTCGTCAAACCCATATTGAAGCGGCGGTGGTCGACGGTAGCCGATTGTCGAATTACTTTAGGGGTTTTGTTGCGGACGATGAGGGGATTCTGGTGGTTGTGGCAGTTTCTCCATTGGAGGTGCGGCGTCGCCGGAAAACAGGAGAGAAGGTGGCGGTGGCGACGGCGACGGTTCCAGAACTTGAAGAAGAAGGCCGCGGTGGCGGCAATGGTGTGGCCACAAGGAGGAATAGTGGTGGAGCGGCTTGGTGGAGACGGTGGTTCGCGGTGGTGGTGGCCAATCGGCTGCCATAGAAGGAAGGAAGAGGAAGCACCGCGGGTGAAGAAGAAGAAGAAGAAGAAGAAGAAGAAGAAGAAGAAGAAGAAAGAAAATGGAAGAAAGAAAGAATTGGACGGCAGAGGGAGAGGAAGAAGAAAGAAGAAGAAGAATTTTTTTATTTCTGAATTAGTTTTTATTTTTTAATTTTTAATATGACGTGGAATTAAAAAAAGGCTTAATAGCACTTTTGGTCCCTCACTAATCACGATTTGACACTTTTGGTCCCTAACAAAAAAAATTAGCCTAAATGGTCCCTCACTTTGTCAAACGACAGCAATTTTAGTCCCCCGTCACTATTCCGTTAAAAATTAACGTTTTCTGTCAAATTTTTAACAGTTTTTGAAAAAAAAAAAAAAAACCCATCTTCCTCTTCTCTTCAACCCTAATCCCCTTTCCTCTTCTTCAAACTCCCATCTCCTTCCTTTCCTCTTCGATCCCAGCCGCCACCACTCCTTCCCTCCTTCTTCGACCAGAACCACCGTCCTCAACCAACCTTCCCTCTTGTTCGAGTACCTCCTTGTCCAGACTCGATTTGGATTTTGATCCTGAGATTAACAAAAAGAAAAAAGAAAGGGACTTCAACCAAACAACGCTCCAAAATTGAAAACCACCATTTTGATCCTGCACCCACCATTTTCATTCTGGTATCCTCCGCACCAAATAACACACTTCCATCAAACACAATTTTTGCCCCAAAACTAAAAACCCGATTTTCACACCACTCACTCACACATCAAAGAGAAAGAAAGAGAAAGACCCGATCCTTGATATTTGATTTTCAATATGAATGGGAGCACAATTTTTGTATTCGGGAGGTTACCAGGGGGAGGAAAGAAGCAGATTTGGAGGTGTTGAAGTTTGAATTAAAAATATTGCTTCCAACTTGACAAAGCTTCGATAATTCAGTCCTCACCTGTGTTTTCAATTGGCAGTTTTTTCAATTTGCAGCTACTGGAGATTATTTATTTACTTGGGTGGTTACTTTCCTTTGCTAGCTATTTGATTCCACTAGATTGCAACTACTGATTTGCTCTGTTTCTTGTATTTCTATCTTTCTTGTCTTCTCCCTCTTTTATATCCTCTTGTATTTCTGTTTAGCACCCCTTTGCTACAATCCAAAATTTTCCTTGCAATTTCTCTCTCTTTCAGGGTTGGGCTTGGGATTGCAGGGGAGAAGATGATGTTTATGGGGAGAAGAGAAGATTTTGGGGTTTTAGTGAAGATAAGTGGGAATAAATTTGGGGAAGATGATGATAAAGGATGAAGAAAAAGATGATGATGAAGGTTGTTGGGTTTTTCTTTGAAGATGTTGAAGATGATGATGAGGTAGAAGATGAAGATAATGAGGTTTGCTGTGTTTATATATTTTTATTTTTTTTTAACTTTTTTTTCTTCAGATAACCGTTAATTTTTAACGGAATAGTGACGAGGGACTAAAATTGCTGTCGTTTGACAAAGTGAGGGACCATTTAGGCTAATTTTTTTTGTTAGGGACCAAAAGTGTCAAATCGTGATTAATGAGGGACCAAAAGTGCTATTAAGCCTTAAAAAAAAGGAGTAAAAGCCACGTGGACTGCTGACTGGGCTAATTAGAATCATTAATTAGCTTAAATTGAGATTTATCCTTAATTTGATTAAAAAAAATATGTCAGGGACCCAATTTAACAAATTAATTTTTCAGGGACCTGGATTGATTCCCTTTCAAATGTCAGGGACCCCAAACATATTTAAGCCTGAAAAATAAAAGAAATCCTCCTAACTCCCCAAACACTCCATGCACCATCCACTTCTTTCTTCTGTCATTTACCATATCTTCTCTTACATTCATTTCAATTCCCTCATTCCATTACTCACCACGCACCATCCACAACTACTTTTTTCTTTTTGGGTTGTTCTGGCTGTTTTGAGGAAGAAAGAGAGACGTGAGGAAGAAAAAAAAATTAATATTTTTTAGTTTTAATAATTAATAATTTAATTTGGAATTGAAATAAAATAAATGAAAAATAAAAAGAAATTACACGTGTGTTTTATTAATTGACGTGGCAGTGCCACAGGGGCAGAACGGACCTCCGACGTTGACCACGCCGGCGGCATGGACTAAAACCAACAATTTCTCATAGTTTGGGGACTAAAGTCCAACTTTACGCCGGCGAGGGATGAAAACCAAATCTCGCTCATAGTTCAGGGACCAAAAACATATTTAACCCTTTTAATTTAATTTTTTTCCTGATTATTTGGATTAAAAATGCAAGGGGAACCTATTTTGTAATATTATTATACTTTCTTTGTGGTGCAGAAATGACAAGGACTCATTATACTAGTCACCCAGTTGAACCTAAAGAAACACAAAATCAAGAAGAGGACATCCGACATAGAGAACATGCATCGCATCGTAGACGGCGTGGAAAAGTTCCGGTGGTGGAGGAGCCATCTTATAATGAGGATCATTACGAGGAGCAAGAGCAGTGTCAGGACCAATATGAGGAGTAGCATCCGTATGTTGATCATGACCAGCATATGGGTTATGATGATGAGGATGAGCAGGTGCATTACAATGATGACGACGGTGACGATGAGGATAGTCATGGTGATGATGGTGGTGATGATGAGGTCGATGATGATGAAGAATAACAGGTCCATGATGACAGTGCCAAGAAGGAGTTAAAGCGGCGACTGCAACTAATTGACGCAGCTGACAAGAAGATGACATCATTTCCAAGTGGCCCGATGAATCTGTCTGTTTTGCGGAGCAATGGCACCCACATTGTCGGGAGGGTGTCGAGGTCTTATATTGATCATAAACATACCGGAAAATTCGGTGCTAAGCTTATATAATCATGAGAACAAGTTGGAGGCGGATGCTTATAGAGGTCATGAGTACATTGCTCGCGACTCTTGTGGGATGTAGGTATATTACATATGGCAGAGGACTGATTTCAGCATTTGTGGAGAGGTGGCATCCAGAGACGTCATCTTTTCATTTACCTTTTGAAGAGATGACAATCACGTTGGATGATGTAGCATGTCTTCTACATATCCCAATCCATGGGAACGTTTTCACTCTTTATGTGTTAGATAAAGAAGACTTCACAGTTGCGGGTCACGAGAACTCAGGAAAATTCAGAAACTTTGAAAAATAAGGGCAAGAGTGTACGCTTCATGTGGCTGGAGACAGTTATCAAGCTCAAGCTTAGGAGTGGTGAGTTTGAGGCTGCTGCAAAGGCGTACATGCTTCAATTGTTGGGCCTCACACTGTTTGCTGATAAGACTAGGACCTGTACCTACATCCAGTACCTCTCACTTTTGACTGATCTGAACGATGTAGGAAATATTGCATGGGGTGTTGCAGCATTGGCATACATGTATGACTCTCTTTGTGCTGTTAGTCGTAGGAATACTATGTCTTTGTCAGGATACACTACTCTACTTCAGGTTCGTTCCCATTGAATTTTCTTGTTTTATTTATAATGAATTTGATGTAATGGTCATGTTTTTTACACATTGATTTTGTCTCATTGTTTATAGACATGGATCTACGAGCGTTTCCCATCCTCCTTGTTTCCTAGGAAGATGAATAAGGTGTAAGACCCTCAATTTATTGTAATTGCATTTTAGTCCCTGTAAATCCTTGTATATGTGAATTGGTACCGTGAGTTAATTAATTAAATTCTAACCTTGGTATATTCAGATAATTGATTGGTTAATATTGGTTTTGCCTTGAGAATCATTAAAATAGTTTCGCTTGAGTTATAACAAGATTGGCTATGGCTTATTGGTTAAGACTTCTATATTTCGTTTATATTGTGAGGGTTCGAATCTTGACGAGATAAGTTTTTGTTTTTGGTTCAGATTTTAGTGTGACTTGATAGGTTTAAATTTCAAATTCGAAAATCAGCATTATTGGTCATTAAGAGTGTCTAGAATTCAAATTTGATGAAGGAATAATGTGTATTAAGTAGAATAATGTGGCTTTATGATTGTGCTTGGTGGTTAATGAGTTTTGATGGAGAATAATGCTTCATTAAGGAGCTGGTCACCCCTCTCTCTCTCTCTCCCTTCCTGCTGCTGGAAAACTGAACATATAGCCTTGGTTTCTCCTTGCACAAGAAAATACTGTTGCAACTGAAATCCCCTCATCTGCTACTGCCTTTGAAGTTCCTACTGGTTCTGAACAACCACAGTCTCAGACTACCACTGCCAGCCAGCCCCCATCTTCTCAAACTACCACTGCCAGCCGGCCCCCATCTTGTCAGACTCCTGCTGCCAACCAGCCCCAACCATCT
This sequence comes from Acmispon strigosus, assembly GCA_030819835.1. NCBI lineage: Eukaryota > Viridiplantae > Streptophyta > Magnoliopsida > Fabales > Fabaceae > Acmispon > Acmispon strigosus. The sequence goes on along the minus strand of JAUAMA010000001.1, from coordinate 44,577,615 downwards.
CAAGCCCAGGGTCCAGTTTCTCAAGGAGGGACAGGGAAACCTACAACCAGGGGAAGAAAAAGGAAGATCGGTGAACCTAGTGGGACTAAGTGAATCTGTTGTATTTTGCTGGATAATTACAGCCCTTTGTTGGGTTTATTTTGAATCTTTTGTATTTTCAGTACTTTGAATGTTAACTGTTACAGGACAAAGATAACTATTGGATAATTTTGTTGTGATGTAAGATGACATGCATTTATTTTGTTGGGTAATTACAGCCCTGTGTTGGGTTTATTTTGAATCTTTCGTATTTTCAGTATTTTGAATGGTAATCGTTCCAAGACAAAGATAACTACTGGATAATATAGTTTTGATGTATGTTGTGCTGAATTTATTTTGTTGGATAATTACAGCCCTCTGTTAGACTGTCTTTGATTCTATTTTGATTTTATGTTATTCCATCCAAAAGACATGATTCCACCAAAACCATTGTCATTTCAACCACAAAACATGATTCCACCAAAACCACTCATATTACTGCATAAGAAGATTTCCACTATTACAATTCCATGTTACATTCAAGGAGGTGATTCTATTACAAGCACTGATATTTTGTGACAATATCACCTATTTTGTTACATAAAGTATGACCATTAAAATTATCACTAGAATACACACAACCAGACAAATCACCAACAACTTCTCTTTCTTCTTCATTGCTTCAAGCTTCTTCAATAGCCCAGCAATTATCTTCTTGTCTCTTGGATTCTACTGATCATACCATATAAAGAACTTACACATTCTCCTTCCATATACCTGGAAAAAAAAACAATAACAGAGCATCAATTCAGGGTATTAATGTTGAATATTGAAAACTTCCAGCATAGTTCAAGAAAACCAGAGCCCACCCACACAAGAACTTTGCAGCATCGTCCTATGCCAACGAATCTATTTTCTAAAACAGAACCCACCCACAGAACTTGCAGCAAGTTATTCCTAAATCAGAACCCAACCAACAAACAACTTACCTTGTTCAGTCCACACCCATAGAACCTCCTTCTAGGGTTCTCACCCGACCATGACGTCACAATCGAAGCTTCAACTCCACAATGACAGAGCAACGGGTTCCAAGCTTCAGAACCTCCATCCTTTTCTGTTCGCATCCTACCGGAGGAACAAGATGACGAATATTCCATGCTATGATGAGTTCCCTTCGAATTGTGGTTATTACTCTCTTCTTCTCCACGAAATCTGTTTGAAGTTTCTGGTATATTGCAGCAACTAGCAGAGGATCGAAAACCCCTCTTTTGTAGGGTTTGATCTAGCTGTTGCACAAGGAAGAAGAAGAAGGTTTGAGAGGATGAAGGTGATAGTGGCTTTGAAGACTACCTAGATGTTTGTAGATTTATGAATGCATTTAGTAAATTTAGTTCCAATACGAGAGGATGAGTTTTCATTTGGTAAGAGGAGGGACACTTAAATGTTCAAAATAAAGGAAATGCTTTTAGTCACTAGTTATACTAACCTTTATTACTGGTATTATATATGATGAATTCTTCATATGATATTTTTACTTGGCTTTTCTGCTCATTAGTGAAATTTTGTCAGGTTGGATGCATTTTTTCAGGAGGAACTAACCTTGACGAGAAAATGGTCAAGAATGTCATTATAAATTCTATGCACCACGATGTCCAGGTTGCCACCTTTTCAGAACTTACTATATAGATAATTGCATTGCTTATATTTAGACTTCCTTTTTTACTGATATGAAAAAACGAGCTTATGCATCTGTACTTACTATATATCCAATTTTCTTTTTCTATACTTTCGTATTTAGTTGGAATGTATTTGTAAACATAAAAAATGTAGTTGCCTTCCTTCTGTTTAATATATGTCTTCTTTCTTAGACCCTTGGGGTTTATTTGACTTGATTAAATTTAGTAAGTGTACGATCCTTATATAAACTTTTGTCTTTACTTAAGTTTTACAAGTAGGTAGCGTTTCACCCAGCTTTTTTTTAATTTAAAAGTTATTTTTAAGTTAAAGCTCATAATAAGATTTAAAAAAAAGGAAAAAGTTGTTTGTCAGTTTTCGTTTTTTTTAACTTAAAAGTTACTTTTAAGTTAAAAGTTGTTTGGTAAAAGATTTTTGAAAGATTTTTTTTTGTGAGAGTGCTGCCGGACAAGACGACCTCAGAGGCGGTGGTGGTGGTGGTCAGGGGCGGTGGTGGTGGTTAGAGGTGGCAGTGGTGGTCGGAGGTGGTGGTGGCCGAACGCGATGGTGGTGGTCGAACGCGGTGGTGGCCGGGGCGGTAGGAAGTGAAAAAAGTAACTTATTAGAAAAAGTTTTCTCAATTAACTTTTTACTTAAAAGTTACTTTTCAATATTTTTCATGTAAAAAAAAAAGTAACTTAAAAATAACTTATTTTTTAATATCTTATATAAAATTGTGTTTGGCTCAACTTATCTTAAAAGTCAAAAAAAAGTTGGGACAAACACTACCGTAAATGCGATCAAAAGGGCTTGACATTGCAAATTTTTCTAGCATCTCTAGTTGTGAAAGTATTTGCTAGGAATTAGGCCTGCGACAATAACCTACAGAATTTCTTGTAGTGTGTCATTAACCAGTGACATAATATATCCATCACAATCGAACAATATTAGTTACGGACAACACCTGTGATTGATTACCAATATAAAATTTGATCATGACGGAAATATTCATCATTATTTAGTGATGGATATTTTCATTTCTAGTTAGTAACAGATTTCACTTTAAGGGTTGATATCAATTCAGTAACTCATATATTGAGCGTTGCTAAATGGAACGAAAATTTAAGCACCGAAGACAAACGAATTTAAAATTATCCAATCAAAAGACACCTTAGGCAAATTTATAGGATCAATAAAAGTTAATAAGATAATTAAAAAAGCCAAACTTCACTGTTCGTACAATTCGTCATATCATCATGTCGAGCCATGAAACTTTTCCCCTCATATATATCCGTCACTAATTTATAACGGGCATAAATTTCGTCACAAAACATTAGCAACGATACTCTTTGACATGACCCGCATTTCGTTACAAATTTTTTACTGGTTTGTGACGGAATTTGTCCGTCAGTAATTTACTTTTTTTTAGCAGCGCTCATTGATCAAGTGCTGTGGGCACGTACTTATTTCACCTTAGGGGGCACATATATCATATCTTATACTTGTTCCTTAATTTGATAAGAACAAAAAAAATATAAGAAGTAAATCAATTAAGAAATTTAATCATATATTCTTCTCTTCCTTTGTTTTAATTGTCAAGCTGAAATGTTTGATTAATTTTTTTTCAAACATCGTCTAGTTAAACTCTTCAATTGAGATATTTATAAATAAATAAATAAAACTAATATTATTCATTTTACTGCAACTTCATCCGAAATCATTGGACAAAGATCTGATCAAGCAGATTTCAAATTATTTGTTATGACAAGAATAACATCTGTAACCAACACAAAATACCTAGCATATTTTGGAAGCAAGGAGTGATCAGAAAAAGGAGGATCACCCGGATCCCCTGAAACACACTCATCAACTTCATCATAGACAGAACTTGCAGCCAAATTCATAGCAACATAGTCTCCACTCTTCAATGCCGCTTCAGTGTCTTTAATGTCACCAGCAACACCAACCTCAAAATGTTGCAAGCAACTTTTGTAATGGGCGTTTAAGTTTGGATCATCAACACTTTTAGCGATCAATGATTTGAGTAGAGAAGTTGTCTTGGGCACGGTGGCGCGAATCACATCAATTGCGCTCTCGGCAAGGCTAATAAGGTCTTTTTGATCACTAGGGTTTGATCTTAGAACAACTAAACAAAATTTCGGCCATTTAGCTTGCGCGCAAAGATCACCCACATTCACTACTTTGCTAGCATGGGATGATGCAACAAATAGAAGAAAGGCTAGCACGAGGGATGAGAAGAACTTAGACATTGTTTAGGGTTTTTCTTCTAAGTTTCAGTACTTGGTTTGATATGTTCAGCACGATTAATCTAATATACTAGTTCTCAAAGAGAACAAAAGGTAACGTTCCGATATTTTATTTATTTACTCTAATTGCCTTGAAACTTTCCAAATCGTCGAGATAAGGATCCTAACAATGAGTTAGTGAAATAGTTGTGTTTCAGTCCTTTGCTCATTTTGGGACAAAAGAAAGAAACTTGACTGCCTGGCGAATCTTGTCACAATCAGTAATAGTTTTTTATGGTAATTAATTAAATGGGATTAAATCAATAGAAAAAGTATATATTGATTATTTAAGGTAATATATTAATCTCCGTAAAAAAATTAATATATTAATCAAATCAACAACTTAATTATTTTGATAAAAAAAATTTATAAAAAAATTAATTTAATAGAAGTTTTTTAACTAATAATTAATCAATATGTTATAAATTAATATAATTACTTTAATTATTGATAAAAATTAATTACTTTTTAAATAGAAGTTTTTAAACTAATAATTAATTAATATGTTATAAATATCATTTTTTAACAAATTATTAAACAAATTCGAAATTTTGAAATCCATAAACACAAATTTGAGTAACCATTTATCTACACTTCTACACTATATCTCTAATTTTGAGTCTTCATTCTGGACTATCATTAAGCCATGTCATATCTCTAATTTTGAATCCTCGTTTTGGACTCTCATTAAGTCACGTCACTATCTTTTAAAAAAAAATCTAATTTAGACATTTTTTTATGACATTTTAATCTAATTTATGACCTCAATGAAACTTTAATTGGATTTGATTAAAGTGTATTAAATTTGTGATTTAAATAATAATTAAGTCATTGTATTAAACTTAAACCATAGAATCACATTTGTGAATTAAAGTGTATTAGTTATCATTGAATTACTTTTCAATATACTTGAAGCTAATACCGGTAACTAATAAAGACTAATTTGAAAAAACTAAAGAAGGGATAGAATTTGAAAACAATCGACATAGAAATTTATTTGTATTAAATTAATAATATCGGGCGGTGCAATTTGAAATAATTTAAATTTGAAATAGAAGAAGTAAATTAATTGCATTAATGGGGTATGTGAGTATTTTAGTAGCTCACTATTGAAGATAAATAAATTGTTTTAACCAATGAAAAAATTACATGTGACATGTATATTTCAATATGACCCACATTTGAGATTGGAGACTATATCTATAATTTTGAGTCATCATTCTGGACTCTCATTAAGCCATGCATGTCATTATCTTTTAAATAAAATCTCTAATTTAGACATTTTTTATGAGATTTTAATCTAATCAATGACTTTAATGAATGAAACTTTAATGGGGTTTGATCAAAAGTTGACATTTGAGATTTTGGGTGGGTGTTTGTTTGGAGGTGCAAGATATCTGAGGGAGAAGATGTACTATCCATCCAGTTATATTTTTTGCCTTAAAAAAAGAAATCTATTTATATTTGTATTTTTTTTTTTTGGTTACATAAGGAAAGAAAAACAAAAAACAAAAAAAGCAACTAAGCTACCGCATCTTTGCACAAGAGCGGAATCACAAAGGACGGAGGCTCCTTCCAAATACGCATCGGACACCCTATGTGAGAAGCCTGTCTCGCCAACGCATCGGCCACCGCATTGCTATCACGCGAAACATAGGAGAATTGGACCTTCCAATTCCCAACCAGCATAGCTCGAATAGAAGCAATAGTCTCTCGTTGCCAAAAGGTTCGGGTGTCCCTGTTTTGGCTCAAAAGCTCCACAATATCCTTACAATCCATGTAGCAAACTATTTCACGGAAACCCAAGTCCCATACCAGCTTCAAACCGGATTGAAGTGCTAGAAGCTCCGCCAGGAAAGCACAACCAGTCCCATAAGAACAAGCAAAGCCCGAAACCCATCGGCCAATGGAGTCCCTCACTACACCGCCACCACCCATCTGATCTGACCCCTCCAACCAGCTGCCATCCGTATGAAGGTGGATCAAATTAGTACCCTTCACAAACATGGATTCTCGAGTGTTCGGCATTATCTTCCCCCATCTCGCAAACTCATTTGCCGTTATCAAAATCTGCCGCCAAACCACTTGAATAGGCCACGGTTGAGGATCGAAGACCACGTTATTCCGCCAACGCCATATACACCAGAGAGTGGCAATCGCGAATGCCTGATGAGGTCCCTGGAGGAGGCATCGAAGCCAGTCCTGGAAGGAATACGTCGCAGGTGGGGTTGGCAGCAAACTATGAAAGTGACTCCATACCAATCGCGAGTCACGACAATATCGCAAGAGGTGTTCAACATCCTCCTCCTGCTCACCACATCGAGGACAAATCGCGGTCAAACTCAAATGGCACTGGCGCCGCTTTGAGTTCGTCGGAAGGGCGCTGCGACCCACTAGCCAAAGGAAAAAACGAACCTTCTCTGGTGCCTGAGATGTCCAGATCACCTTCCAGTCACGAGAGCTCGGCTGGTCATTACGCTGAAGCATGTGATACGCGGAGGCTGTCGTGTAAACTCCTGAGCTAGTTCCTGACCACAGAATCCTGTCCTCCTCATCAGAGCTCAGCGGTATATGAACCCGAACAATTTCATTAACTAACTCTGGTGGTAGAGGCGTGTACACACCAGAGAAGTTCCACGCACCATGCATCCAAAGATCAGACACCTTAAGCTCCGTATCCGATATATGTACATAGGGGACACGGTGACACAAACTCCCAGTTCCAAGCCAGTTAGAGTACCAAAATGATGATTGTCCATCTCCCAAACACGGTTGAAACCCTTGCTTGACAGCATCCTTTGCATTAATAATTCCTCTCCACACATAAGAATCCCCCGGGTGATATTCCGCCGACAGCAACGAATCAGCTCCCACATATCTCTGTTTCAACACTTGAACCCAGAGCATATCAGTATCATACATGAGGTTGTTAACCAACTTCCCCAAGAGAGCAATGTTATTCTGTCGTGCACTACGAATACCAAGCCCACCCTTGTCTTTTGGTAGAACCACGTCATGCCAAGGCACTAGATTCCAACTTCGGCTCGACCCTCCTTTGGACCAAATACAATTCCGGACTAGCTTGTCAATATGATCACAAACTCCCTTAGGGAGCCACAAAGCTTGCATAGTATACACAGGCAATGAAGACATGACAGACTTAGCCAAGCACAATCGCCCCGCCTTGTTCAGAAGCATATGCTTCCAAGAAGCTAGACGGGTGTTCATCTTATCAATTATAGAAGCAAAGATATCCCTAGTTACCCTCCCCTTAAGGAGCGGTATCCCCAGATACTTACCAAGATTTGCCGCCCTACTGATCCCTGAGATACTCGATAACTCTTGCTGTGTTCTTTGGTCCATGTTCCCCGAGCAAAACATGCGAGACTTCTCTAAATTCACCTTCATTCCAGACGCTTGACAGAAATCAGAAAGAGTGTCCGAGATCATACGCATTTGCTCTTTAGACGCCTGGCAAAAGAGGAGAACATCATCAGCGAAGAACAGATGTGAGATACCAATACCGTCCTTTGTAACACGAATGGGTTTCCAAACACCTTCCTGGACAAGTCGCTGGATGTGAATAGCAAGCCGTTCCATACAAAGTACAAACAAGTACAGAGACAATGGATCACCCTGCCGTAACCCACGTTGCGGAGCAAAGGAAGGTAGCTTAGAACCATTCCAAAGGACTGAGATATTCGACCCCTGGACACCCCACATAATCAAATTCACAATGGACGCGGGAAAGCCAAAGTCATACAGGGTCGCCCGAAGGAAATCCCAACTAACCCTGTCATATGCTTTCTCCAAGTCAATCTTCAAGGCAACTAATCCACCTTTCTTCTTATATTTATATTTGTATACTAATGGATAAAATATTTATTAAATACTCTATTATGCAGTTATTTTTAAAATACAATTTTAATATAAATAATTTGAATATGTAAATTAAAAATTAAAGAAACCCGTGCATAGCATGGGCTACGACTAGTTAAATATAATTTGACAATATTTTCTATAATTATTCTGAAAAAGAAACTAATTTAAAATTTTAAGATGAGGCTATAAATTTATACAATTTCCTATAGTTTCTGTATCAATCCACATTAAAAACACTCACAAATTATGTACAAAACACGAAAGAAAAATGAAGCATTAATAATATAAACATGAATTTATCTTTAAAAAAAACTTAATTTACTCATTTTTTAAAACACAACAAAGTTTGAATTTTAAAAATAATAATGATCATAATATAGATATTAATGAGAATAAAAATCATAAAAAATGCAATTAATATTTAAAAATTATTTTGAATTTGGGATGAGGATTCTAATGCTAAAATATATATTTGATTTAAATGCATTTTAGTTTTCATTCAACAAGATAAAAAATTCATTTAAGACATGGAAATTAATTAATAATTTAGAATTAGTTTATTAATAGGTTTTAAATAACGATTTTTTAATTTATGGGTTATAAATAGCATATTGTTAACTAATTTGTATTTATCAAGTTATGAATAGGAATTTTTAACTAATTATTAATCAAATTGAAATTTTTAAACCCATAAAAATTTGACTAACCAATTATTAAATTTAATTTGACAATGTTTTCTATAATTATTGGGAAAATAAGATGATTTAAATAAGGCTATAAATTTATACAAAATATTACAGAGCAAAAAAGACATATTTAATTTCTCTTTCAATTACATTTAAAACACTCACAAATTTTATACAAAACAAGAAAGGAAAATTAAGCATTAACAATTTAAAATATGAACTTTTATTAAAAACTTAACTTACCTATTTTTTTTCAAAACATCGAAATTCAAATTTTAAAAATAATAATATTTTTTCAATACATTAAAATTCAAATTTTTAAAATATATTAAAAAACTTAATTTAACTTTTCAAAAAAATAACGTGAAACTCAAAACATCAGCTCAAACAAACGATAGAGGCAAAATCACCACAGTAGAAAGTAAGTCATACTTTTATTGTTCTAATTCCCAAGGTAACATCCCCACAAAATCTCAGTGAATTCAGACCCATCTCCTTAATTGGATGCATATATAAGGTGATTTCCAAACTTCTGGCAAATCAGTTGAAAGGGGTGCTCGGCAAAGTTATTAGTGACCAACAATTTGCTTTTCTTGGCGGGAGTAACATGCTGGATAGCATGGTGGTGGTAAACGAAGTTTCCCATATGAAGCCAAAACCTTGAAAAGGCCTACTGTAATCTTTAAAGTAGATTATGAGAAGGCCTATGATTCCGTGCAATGGGACTTCCTATTTTATATGATGAAACGAATGCAATTCTGTACGAAGTGGATATCCTGGATAAAAAGCTGCCTTGAATCGGCGTCTATGTCTGTCTTAGTAAATGGAAGTCCATGTGGGGAATTTAAAATGGAGAAGGGACTCAGACAAGGAGATCTGTTGGCGCCATTCCTGTTCTTAATAGTTGCTGAGGGCCTTAACAGACTATTTATGAGGGTTGTTGTCAAATTAGGGAAATTCAATGGATATAAGGTGGGGCCAGATCAATCATTGGAAATGGCATTGCTCCAGTTTGTCGATGACACATTATTCCTTGGAGAGGCAAATCTCCAAAATATGGTGGTCATTAAGTGTGTATTGCGCTGTTTTGAACTGATCTCTGGTCTCAAGGTTAATTTCCACAAAAGTAAGCTTGCTACTATCTCAATTGATACAAGGTCTGCCCATAGTTATGCTTCGCTGCTACACTGTAAGTTGATGTTTTTCCCTTTCACTTACTTGGGTATACCAGTGGGCGGGAGAATTAGCAGCATGAATACTTGGGAGCCAATAATATCAAAAATTATAGGGAAACTCTCGGCTTGGAGGCAAAAATCCATATCTTTTGGTGGAAGAATTTTCCTTATCCAGAGTGTTCTAACGGCCCTACCTTTTTTCTTCCTATCATTCTTTAAAATCCCCATGAATGTGGTGAAAATCTGTACTGGCATCATGCGTTCCTTCTTATGGGGAGGTAGCGGAAGTGGTCAGGAGATTCCATGGGTAAAATGGGCTTCGATTTGCAAGCCAAAGGAGAATGGAGGTTTGGGCATTAAGGATTTGACAACGTTTAATAAAGCCTTGCTTGGAAAATGGAGATGGAGATTTATATATAATCCGGAATGCTTGTGGTGTCGGGTTGTTCAAATAGTAAAAATATATTTTTACCTAAACTTTTAACCATTCAACTTTGGTCCCTAGTGTTTATGAAAATATCAAAAATCCTCCCCCAAGGCCCAATGAAACCCACGACCAACCTTAATAAAAGGGGGGTAAATTTAGTTTTTTTTTTTTTACTTAAGGCTTCATTAAGTGAGAATTAGAAAAGAACTAAGAGAGAGAAAGTGAAGATTTAGGGACTATTCATCGTATTCTTCAATTGAACAAGCTTGGCCGAATTTCTTCTTCCTCCATAGCTCCATCTTCAACTCATTTTCTCAACGTAGTTCTTTGAGGTAAGTTGATCTCCTCTTCAAGCTCTACATTCCTCTGGTTTTAGATTTCAAAGATGTTGAGTTTTGGGTTATTGATAATTGATAGAAACGTAAACCCACTTTACAAATGTTGTGGCCATGGCCTTGATCTTCAATTTGAACCAATTAGAATTTCAATATGTTAAGTTTTGGTCCCCATAGAATTTTGATGATGAGATTTTGCTAGGGTTGTCTTTAGGAATTTTGTTCACATGGAATTGATATATTGAAATCTCTAATTAGTTTTCTTGGAAGTTATGTTTTTGAAAAGTGATTATTTGAAATAAGTGATTTTCAAACTTTGAAATTGATTTTCACCATATATTTCCTTAGACCTTTAATGTGTACAAGTTAGTTTTGAAAGAAAAATTCATCTTGATAATTAATGGGGTATGGCCAAATATGGGGCTGCTGTTAGGGCATGGGAGAATTGATTTTCCAACTAGCTTTTTAGTGTGTTTAAAGCTTGTATGTGAAATTGGTTGTAAAGGAATTTTTTTTTTCCCTAATTAGTGTGAGAGGGCCGAGAGTAAATTGATTGTTTAAGACTTGGGAAAATTGATTTCTAAATGATTTGGAGAACTTATGATTAGAATGACTAAAATTGAACTCTTGGGTAAAATGGATTTTGGAACTTATAGCTAAATTAGGGTTTTGCTAAGTTAAGGAATTTAGAATTGGAAAGTTGACAAATTGAATGGAAATTTTGTGCTTTTAACACTTAGGAATTTTTTGAGTTTAAGACTTCAAAATTGATTTAGAAACTTGTAACAGAAGTTAAGTTTTGCATTCAAGAACTTGTTTAAGGCTCTCAAATTGATAAGTAAACATCTAGCCTAATTTCTCTTTAAAGGTTTTGAAGTTTTGGAAAGATTTGGAAGTTGTAACTTAGAATTTTTCAAAGGTTTTTAAAGGTTGCCAAAGTTGCTAAAATGTTTTGACTTCCAAGGATCCTTTCTTGTGAATGAGGAAAATTTCCCAAGTGTTAGAAACCTTGTAAGTCCAGTAGCTAAGCCTTAGGATTAAGTTTCAAGTCCTAAACTAAGCTATGTTCTTTGAAGGGTTATGGGACTTCAGACCGATCAAGAGGAGCAGAGCTGACGTAGCTAACTGGATCGACTATCACTTCGGTAAGGGAACTTCACTATTCTTAGCTACTAAGAATCTGTATATGTTTGTGAGAATGTATATGGTATGCTATTGAGATTGGTAGTTGATGATGTTTTGAGAATGACCCGATTTAGAATTGTATTTTTTTGAGATATTAATGCATGGAGCTGAAGGCATCTGATATGCTGGATTAGAATTGTTTGAGATGTGAAATTGATTTGAATTTTTGGCTTGACTTATTGACTGCTTCTTGCTATACTGCTAAATGTTAAGCATGATCTCCTTCCCATATGATGTACTGGGATTTCCACCCATGTGGGAGACTGAATTCACGATAGGCATTGTTCCTGAAATGAGACCGATCTCTATTGCACCTTATCGCATGGCACCTACAAAGCTGGCGGAGTTGAAGAGCCAGATAGAAGATCTGACGAGGAAGGGTTTCATCCCAGTGTCTCTCCATGGGGAGTGCCAGTGCTTATAGTGAAAAAGAATGATGGGAAGTCGAGGTTGTGTGTCGACTATCGAACACTCAATAAGGTAACAGTGAAGAATCATTATACTCTTCCAAGGATTGATAATTTGATGGACCAGTTGCGAGGAGATTTTGTGTTTTCAAATATTGATCTGAAGTCAGGTTACCATCATATCCGTGTGAAGGATGGGGATATACCGAAGACTTCATTTAGAACCTGATATGGACATGAGGAGCAATTGCGATTGCAAGTGTTGAGGGAGAAGGAGCTTTATGCCAACCAGTTTTGCAAGTTCTGGTTAGACAAGGTCAAGTTTCTTGGCCATGTTATCTCGAAGGAGGGGATTGTTGTTGACCCATCTAAGGTGGAAGCTATTTTGCCATGGAAACAACCGAAGAATGCGACAGAGATCAGAAGTTTTGTTGGCTTAGCCGGTTACTACAGACACTTTATCGAGGCTTTTTGCTAAAATATTAAGAACTTTGACTCAGCTTACAAGGAAGTATCAACCCTTCACTTGGACCGACATGTGTGAATCTAGTTTCCAGAAGATGAAGGAGAAGCTGACTACTTCACCCATTTTTGCTTTGCCACATGAGAATAGGCCGTATGAGGTGTTTTGTGATGCCTTGCACCAAGGGTTAGGATGTGTTTTAATGCAAGATAAGAGAGTTTTCGCTTACGCGTCAAGGCAGTTGAGGATTAATGATAGTAACTACCCGACACATGATCTGGAGTTGGCTGCGATCATGTTTGCTTTAAAGTGTGGAGGCATTGTCTTTATGGGGGTGCGTTTACAATCTTCAGTGATCACAAGAGTTTTAAGTACTTGTTTAATCAGAAGGAGCTCAACATGAGGCAACAACGTTGGTTAGAGTTCCCGAAGGACTATGAGTTCACTCTACAATACCACCCAGGAAAGGCTAATGTCATAGCAGATGCGTTGAGTAGGAAGGCAGTACATGTATCTTCCTTGATGGTGAAGGAAATGGAGTTGCTGGAACAATTCTGAGATCTTAGTCTGGATGTCCTAGTGTCACCCAACAAACTAAGTTTCGGGAAAGTGGCGGTGACCAGTGTTTTGTTAGAGGAGATCCGTGAGAAGCAATTAAAGGATGAAGAGCTGCTTGAATTGAGGAGGCTAGTTGAATAGAGGAAAGCCCTAGAGTCTGGAGTTGGAGAAGATGGTGTTTTGCGATGCAAAGGGAGAGCCTGTGTGCCAAACGACGGAGAAATGAGGAAGTTAATCCTAGATGCGGGGCATAAAAGCCGAATGACCGTTCATCTTGGAGCTACTAAGATGTACCAAGATCTAAAGTTGTTTTTTTGGTGGTCTGGGATGAAAAGACACGTTGCGGAGTATGTGTCTGCATGCTTGACGTGTCAGAAGGCTAAAATAGAGCATCAGAAACCCGCGGGGATTATGCAATCGTTGGATGTACCAAAGTGGAAATGAGACAACATATCTATGGATTTTGTTTTCGCATTACCGTAAACTCAGAAGAAGTACGATTCTATCTGGGTAATCGTTGATCGACTAACGAAGTCGGCGCGTTTTCTTCAAGTAAGGACTACGTACAACACGGGAAGGGTAGCAGACTGCATGTGGCAGAGACTGTCCGACTACATGGGGTACCTGCAAGTATTGTTTCCGATCGAGACCCAAAGTTCACATCGCGTTTCTGGTGAGCATTACAAGAAGCCTTGGGAACTAAGCTAAGGATGAGTTCCGCTTATCACCGACAAACCGATGGTCAGACGGAAAGAACAATGTACTCGAAAATAATGAGAGCTGGGACGAGTTGCTACCAATGATAGAGTTTACCTATAACAATAGTTATCATGCTAGTATAGCATATCATCGTATGAAGATATGTATGGATGTAAATACCGCACGCCGTTGTGTTGGTATAAAAACGGGGAAAACTTGATAGTTAGACCCGAGCTAGTGCAACAAACCACGGAGAAAGTGAGACAAATCCAGGAGAAAATGAAGATCTCCCAGAGTCGACAGAAAAGTTATGTTGACAACTGATGAAGAGACGTGGAGTTCAATGAGGTAGACCATGTCTTCCTCAGAGTTACACCTTTCACCGGCGTGGGAAGAGCTATTAAATCAAAGAAGTTGACACCAAGGTCCATTGGACCGTACCAGATTACCAAGAGAGTTGGACCGGTGGCATACCAGATCGCGTTACCACCTTTCCTATTGGGCATTCATGATGCGCTGCATGTATCTCAGCTGAGGAAGTACGTACTAGATGCAACGCATATCATCACAAGGGATGATGTTCAGTTGAAGGATAACTTTCCCTTTGAAGTACCACCAATGAGGATTGAAGATAGAAGGATCAAGGAGTTGAGGGGAAAGAAAATTCCACTAGTCAAAGTCATATGGAACCAAACAACTGGAGATGTGACGTGGGAGTTAGAAGAAAAGATAAAAGAACAGTATCCAGAGTTGTTTCCCGACTCGTAGTTTCGAGGGCAAAACTATTTTTAAGGGGAGGTAGTATTGTAAGACCTTGAATTTTTAAAGGAATATATATATATTGAAATAATATTTTAAATATATTTATTTCCCTTGCTTTACCCTTGCCTTATGCCTTAAATGTCATTGAGCGGTTTTGTGTGTTATGTCGACGGCCATTCGCCGTAAGGGTTTGTTTGAACCTTGAATAATATATAATTGATAAATAGAAGTTTTTATTATCTTCAAGATGATGAGTTTGAGATTCTGTAAATTTTAAGTATAATACTGATATACTTTATTTTTCAACGAAAATCTGACTTCGGGTCGTAAAATGGACAGAAACACATAAAACCTTTTGGTGAGCACAGTGCAAGCAAGCCTTGTTCCACATGAGGAGGTGAAGCAAGAAATTATATGGGCTTGTTCAGTTTTCATGAGTGTTTTAAGTGAGAAAAATAAAGTAATTAAGAGAAAGATTAGGTTTGGATGTTTCCTCAATTAGATCATAAACTCTCTTCATAAGGAGAGAAGAATTCAAACTCCTCTCTTTTTCCTAACCCTAGTCGTCCCTCTCCTCTCTCACTCTCATTCTCTCTTGCTTTGATTTTTTTTTTGCTTTCTTAGGGGAGAATTAAGACCATTTAATGCACTTAATCACACCTTTAATTGTTTTTATCACACTTTTTATGATGAAAAATTCAAAATATTTCCCCCCATTGCATGAGTTGGTCGACCAACTCTATTTTGAGTGGCTAGATTTTATTTTCTTCTTCTCTTATAAATAGACAAGAGTGAAAATAGAAAGACTTTTACACTCATTTCTTCTTCTCTTCTTCCTCCTAGTAGCCACCCTCTTTCTCTCTTCTCTCCATCATCTTTTTCTCTTCTTTTCTTGATAAAAGGTAGGTTTTTTTTATAGAATTTTGCTATGATTTTACTATGTTGTTTTTACACTCTTCTTATTCTACCTCTTCTCCTACACTTTTCTTGTTATGTTTATGCTAGAGTTTGAACCACACAATGGTTCTAAACTTGATTATATCCAAAGGATCCCAAAGCAAGAACATGACTTTGAGTTGATCCATGAGGTATTCTTATTTTGAAAAGAATTCTGATTTCTTGTTCTCAAAATGGTTTGGAAAACTTTTGTTATGAAAGCTTGCTTTTGGGTGATGAGGCTTCCTAAAAATGACTTGTTGGAAGAGGAAAAATTCTCCTTAATGATCAACAAGTTGTGGTCGAACCTATGCTTCTCTTCTAGGGTTGATGTTTTCTTTTGAAACTTGTTTGTTTTGTTTAATATTGGATAGTGAAGGCCTTCCATGATGCACATGGTTTTGGAAAAAAAACAAAATTCCTTTGGTGCTCAATGAGGGATGGCCGAATCCATGCTCTATGTTTAGGGTTAAAGAATTGTTTTTGAACCTTGTTTTAATGTACTAAAAAGTTTGGTTGATGAAGGCTTCCCAAGTGAATTTGGTCTTGGAAAACAAAACTTGATACATGCTCAAAGGGGATGGCCGAACCTACTCCTCTATTAGAGGCTAAAATATTTTGTTTAGAACCTTGTTTAAAATACTTAAGAGTCTTGTGTGATGTCGGATCGAAAAGAAAGGTCAACATCTCTCCTAAATTAAGCATGGCCGAGAGCTATGCAATGGCTTGGTAATGGAGAAGTTGATTTTCAAAACATGATCCTTTTGGACGATTTGAGACTTAAGTCTTGAGGTTGTCATTCTATGCTTGTTTATTCATGTTTGATAGTATTTTGATGGTGCCGATTTGATGAGGTATATGCTTAAAGAAATCCGAACCTTGACTTGAAACCTCAATGGATATCCTAGATAGAGTTCCACAAGAACTCCAAGGAGAATGAGAGATAAGGAAAATCTATGCATTGATGAGTGACATAGTGTTTTTGTTGAACTAAAGCTAAGGAAATGTTAAGAAACTTTATGATAAAATTCATGTTAGTCATATCGTGAGGATGGTTCACCGCCTTACGTCAAAGAATAAAAGATGATGTTTTGACAAAGATATTGCTATATTTTCTTCTATGCTAAGTCATTTTCCGTGTACTTTCTTGCCTTTAACTTGAAGAGTTATTTAGTTAGTGTCGTTTTTGCTTGTGCTTAGTGAAGGTTGAGTTGCAGAAACCGAATAACCTTAAAAAAAACTTTGAAACACCAAGTAAAAGGTGAGGGTAACATCCGGTTCTAGAGGTTGAGTCATGAATGTTGTGATACTTATGGATGTTCTATGTTTCTTAATTTTGGCTTGAATTGACGCTTATAAGTTTTATAAATGCCTATTATGATTATGTAAGCCTGCTTCATTATTTCTGTTAATTTCGTTGGGTCTCGGAAGTGATTCTGGGAAATGTGTCTTGGCTTTAATTTCTTGCATGCTTTCTAAAATTTCTAGTATGTTATGAGACTTATAGAGACAAATTATGAGGACATTAAACCTTGTAACGGCTTAGGGTAGTCGATTTCCTGATGAGATGAATCTTACGTCGAGTAGTGATCAATTATTGAGTTTCATCCATAAGGGCTACGTAAGTTGAGAGGTCAACGGTCCAAGCAACCATCCGTATGTCATGAACTGACAGGAGGTTTGATATGATGGGTTACGCCAGGGCAAGAGGTCGTGCCTGAGAAGAGGCGACGTTTGCGGTAGTGCGTTGGCAGGCAAGTCAACCCACGATAGCGGAGTCACATGCGAGGGCGTGGACAGTGTGTAAGAACTAGTTTCTGTCCCATATCGAGCAGTTGCAGTTGTCACATCACAACCATAGGGTAGTGGTGCATTTTATCTAGATCATTGTAGCAACGAGGGTTGTTTGCATATAGTAGTTAAGAATAACTCTGGTGAGGCGAGATGTCCCTATGAATTTAGATATGTTGAGATTAACTATCATGACTTTAATGTTTTCCTTTGTTATTGATATATATATATATATATATGATAATGCAATAACATGCTATTACCTTGATGATATATGTATTTGTTGTGATACTTGTTTTTGGAAGTTAATCCTCTCCGTGTGCTGTTTGTTCTTTGGGCGCTTACCGCCAATACATGCCAGGTGCGGAGAGAGCATGGGAGCCGGTGTACAACATCGACTATGAGATGCTTGAAAGGGACAACCCTTTCGCATGGTCTCTTGACCCACCCTCACGGAAGCTGACATATATGGGTCGTGTGCGCAGGACGGTACACATGGATGAGGAGCTGATCGACGAGTCTGCACCCACCGGGTTGTTTCATTTATCTCTTCCACCAGTGGGAGTGGTGGACTTGAATGGTGAAGCTGCTGCTGTTATTGCTATAGTGGAGTCGGAGAGGTCTCCAGTTCGCTATGAGACTCTAGAGCCGTCGGAGGAAGAGGAGGTGGACCCGGAGGAGGATACACTTGAGGAGTGGACACTTCGCCTGGTAGTGGAACGCATGGAGGCTCGACTGAAGGATTTCTTTGTTAGATTCAAACGATTTCATAATTGTATTTTGATAAATAACAATTTCACTCTAGGTTTAATACCATTGGATAAAGATGTTCTAATACCTTGAATACTTCATACTTAGGAACATCTATCTACCTGAAGAACAAATGCACATATTCTCACAAGACATTATCAAAATGTAGAAGTTCAAAAGAAAGTAGATAAGTGGAGATCGTTCGGCAACTCACCAAAGAACCAATTTGCCTACTGTGACAGTCATCCATTTAAAAGCACTTGGGTAGTTGTGCTCATTCAACACTGAAATACATTTGACAAGTTGAGATCGTCTGGTGTTTGAGTAAGTCTGGTCACAAACTTGAAGGAGCACATCCAGCTTAGGAGCACGTCTGGCTTTTCAACAAAGTGTCTGTTTGACAACTCATCCAGAGGAGTACATCTGGCCACTCATCAAAGAGTCAGTCTGCTGAGTACGTTCGCCGTAAAAAGTACATCCTGCTGTGGAGTACGTTTTGCTACACAGACAATGTGTTTGTCTAACAACCCATCCAAAGGAGTACGTTTGAAAACTCGAGTTGAAGAGTCCATTTGCCAAGTCAAGTTTAGAAGAACGTTTGGCAAACATCTGAAGAATTCCTTTGACAACACTATTGAAGAGTATGTTTGGAAACTCTGATGAAGAGTTCGTTTGCCTAAACATCTGAAGAGTTCGTTTGGCAGAAGCATGAAGAGAATGTTCGACAAAGATTCTAAAGAATGCGTTTGTCAAGCATTAAAGAACATCCACCTCGTCAAAGCAATAAATGAAGCATTGTTGATTGCAGAATAAAGAAAGGGACATAATTAATACTTTAATCCTCGTCTCTGCAAACCTCTCTGTTGTTCCGCAATTCAAGCAATCTTTTCAGAGTCAAAAGCGGGTCTTTCTGAACATAGTATCTTCTCAACGGTCAAAACCAAATCTTCTGTTCAGAACATTTAATGCTCACTTAGCTGGCTTGCACTAGCATTCAATGCCCAAACAAAAGCTCAAGGCTGAAAGCATTAAAGGGCCAGACGGAGTCGACAAAAGCAATTAATGCTGCAATGAATACATGATAGAATGCATCTAAAGCTGTTTCAGGATTGCAGAAGTATCCGTTACTCACAAGGAAGCAGAATCTCCAACGGAACTATTTTTCAAATCTTCGTCAAGCTTACTGGTAACATCCTACTGAAGATATAAATAGAGGAGTTTGCTTTCGGATCAACTTCGTGACTTGAATATCAAATTATCTCTCACTCTCACCAATTTTCCCACAGAACCAAGTCATAACTCAAAAGCTTAAAGCCATCCTAAATTGAGTTAAGTCGTCCGCTAGTGTGAAGAGCCCATAGAGTGTTACTCTTATCCTATCCACACGCAAACCAAACAGAGAACCTAAATCTATATCTTCTCTGTAAAATGTTCTTCGTTTTTCTACCTAACTCTTGTTGAAGAGAATATTGTAGAACACTAAAGCTACCTTGAAAAGGAATCAGGAGTAGTCTTGCAGAATACTAGTTAGGAGAAGTCCTGTATAATACTTGCAAGGATAAGTCCTTCGAATACTAGGAGAAGTCATGTATAATGCTTGCAAGGAGAAACCCTTCGAATACTAGGAGAAGTTCTGCAGAATACTTGTACTATTTTGATCAAATAGTGAAAATCTTGGTGAAGCCAAGGACTGGATGTAGCCTTGTCGATTATGGGGGTGAACCAGGATAAATATTGTGTGTGCTTTACTTTTCAGTTTAACCTAAATTCCGCTGCATACACTCTTATTGTTATATGAACTCACTAAGCTGTTTATAACTGAAAAGAAGTTTAAAAACTACACACACAATTCAAACCCCCACTTTCTTGTGTGTTTTATCACTATCAATTGGTATCAGAGCTTACCCACTCTGAGAAGTACTAACATCTTAACAGGTGTAGAGTGAAAAGATCCATGGACAGCACTGCATATCCATCAGTTAAAAGCAACCATGATCCCAAGGATACAAAAGAAAATGCAATTCCGGAGAGCAAATGGACTGATGGTCCATGAAGGAACTTCTGTTGTGCAAAATTCTAAAGCTTCAAACAATTCTGATTACTTTGAGAATACTTGGAGAAATATTTTTCAAGCAAGGAGTGAAGGATCTCAAGAGGAATCTGATAAGACATAAACAGGATCTTGTAAAAGATACTTCGCTTACTCGAGGAAAGCCAGTTAATGAAGACTTTGGTTTTCAGGCCCATCTCATCCCAGGCTCTAAAAATGCTGAATCTTCTGATGAAGCTGGTGAGTCGTCTGGCAATACCTATGATGAACAAGCTCTCTTCAACGGAAGACTTAGGAAATTGGTGTTGAAAGAAAAACGAATCAAAGGGAAATTCACGTTAAACCCAGAGAGATACAAAGAGAAAAGATCTAGATAAGAGAGCCATCTCAATTCAGATCAAGGACTCTGCAGAACAATCAAAACAAGAAGATGAAGATGACATAATCTATCATGAATTTATGGTGCCCATTGACTCGTCTGACAATGAAGCAGACAAAGGAGCTAAAAGCCATGATAATCAATGAGAATCTGTCTGACCACGAGTCAAACAACAAAGATGAGGTAACATCTAAAAATTCCGAGTGATGATTATACTCCCATACCTTAGTTGTCAAATATAGTAACTTAAAAGAAAGGTATGATAAAGTAGAAAAAGAATTGCATGCATCACTTATGCTGACCAAGGAAAAACAAGATCTTGCTGAAACAGGTCTCAATCAAGGAAATTAAGTGTTTAGAACAAAATGTCATCAGCCTAATTAAAAGATCTATCTACATTCACTCTAGACCATGACAACTGAGTAAACCTAAGTGATAACAACATAAACATATGGTACATAAGATCTAGGCTATGAAGAAAATAATTGATGAACCTCTACAATTAGAAATGTATCATTCAGTATCTCCTACACTTATATATATATATATATATATATATATATATATATATATATATATATATATATATATATATATATATATATGAAGTGAATCTTGTATCATTCAAACAACTGCATAAGAAAAATGGTTCTCCCAATTATGTAACTAACCAGCTGGACCCAAGAGAGCATGGGTACCAAAGTCTACAATAATTTATGTTGCAGATCTTCTCATCAGGAGACAAACCTTCACTGCAATAACAATCAACAAAAGCTGATCAATTGTCAAGCCTAAGTAAACCAACCTCCTGCCTGCCGTGTAGCATTTGATGTATAGCATGGCTGCTCGCTCTAAAAGAATTCAGTTGTGCCCTCACTAACAACAATTGCTTTTGGCGTAGTGGTAAGCGCTAAAGGTCCAACAAGTGGTATCACTCCAGAGACCACCTTCACTAAAACCGAAACAAGAAGTTGTAGATTTCCCAGACGAACACATCTCGTTCTCGATGAGTTCTCATAAGCATCAAATTATCAGAAGCCAGACGGATACCTTTTTAAGTCATGTTCTAGTAACACACTAGTCCGAAAAAATATTGTCAGATTCAAAACTATTTCGTCCGACTCAGCTGAACTGTCCTTGTTCGGTGATCCTGTCGTCAAACCAAAGCATCACATGACCTGAAGCAGGTTTAAATGATATGGCATTACCTTCTAAGCTCATCACTCATGAGTAATAAGCTCACAATAAGTATTTTTGATGTCATACTAATGCAACTACATGTTGATGTTACTGCATTCAGTGCTACTAATGAAGTTCTATGTAAAGAGTTTTCTAAGCTCATGCAGGATGAAGACAAAATCAGTATAATGGAAAGAACTGAAGCTCTTCCTAGGCTTACTGATCCATCAAGAGAATGTCGAGGATTACGTTCAATCAACAGAATATATCAACTATCTCTTGAAGAAAAATAGCATGAAAAGGCTTAGGAAATGAGCACTCAAATGCACTCTAGAAGAATACTTAACTAAAAGTGATGGACTAGCTCCCATAGATTGAACCAAGTACAGCAAGAGGATAAGATCACTACTCTACGTCACTTCAAGCAGACCAAACGTAATGTGCTAGATTAATGCATGTGCAAAGTTCTAGTGTACGAGAAAGAAGAAAGATTTCAGGTCAAGAAGATTGCATGAGGGTGACTATGCTGGACATGGGATAGAAAGAAAAAGCACAAACGGCGATTGCCACCTTCTAAAGACAAAGTCTGATGTCATGGGCTAACAAAAAGACAAACATGTTCTTATTGTCTATTGCTAAAGCCTAATATATTGTAGCAGGATATTGTTGCACTCAGCTCTTATGAGTAAAACATCAAGGTACACATAATTTCGTTGCCAAAGAAAACTGTGTGGAGCCTGACAAACACAAATGCAGGTAACGTCTACCTTAGACAAAGTCTGACATAAGTGAGAAGAGGCTAAACGATCATAGCGTGATACTCGTCTGATGGTGACTCCGTCTCACAAAGATTGTACTATTTAAACTGACTCCGTCCGGGAGTAACTGAAAGGTCATGGTTTGGTGCCCACGTTGCTCACGTTCGAGTAACTGGTAAACAGCCGTATCGTTTCAATTACTTGCTTTTCTAACAGACATTTGGAAGGAAGATCCAAAGATAAAGGGAACCATCGTCAACAATCTGAATGACGAATGCATATCAATAATTATTATGAATATTAATTAATTTGATTCCTTAAATTCATATCAATAATTTATCACCGTAAAAATTCATATCAATAATTTAGCACACAACTAAACGAGTTTTCTAATTTTTTGTTTCCAAATCATGTTTTTGGAACAAATTTATCAAACAATTTTTTTTGTTTTTTTAATCACAAAACTGTTTTTAAAATCATATTAACAAACAAGTTTTTTTCTTATATTATTCGAAAAGTAGTTCTTAAAAATTATTTTAGAAAACACTTTAAAAAAAAAAACTGAAAATACAATCAAACATGTCATTAATCACCGAAGAAAATTCAGATGCAGAACCTAAGATTTTTTTTTAATTTAAGAAAAATAATTTATAATAGCATAAGTGAGATGCAAAGTGCACGAGATGCATAATTTCTGTCAAGTGCAAGGATCTCTATTTCCTCTTTCCTTTGCGTCTATGCTGATGCCATCTTAAAGAATAAAGAACCAATGGACCAGCTCCTGGAACAAAGCTGCGCCCATGTTCCAACCCGAAAGAGTGAAAAGACCCAAACTCAGATAGCATAGTAGCGTCACCATTCCATCGTACCACATTGCAGAAACAGCAACAACTACAGTAAGTAAGCACTGAAACACAAAACCTTTCTCTATGTTACCCTCCATATACCAGAGCCTCACCCAATGCCTCAACTCAACCTCCGCCACTCTCTTCCACGCTCGACAAGCCCATGCCCACATCCTCAAATTCGGCCTCTTCACCGAGATCCAAATCACCACACGCCTCCTCTCTCTCTACGCGGACAACCTATGCTCCCCCCAGCTCAACCTCGTACTCTCTTCCCTCCCTCAACAACTCTCCCTCTTCTCCTTCTCCTCCATCATCCAAGCTTTTGCGAGATCCCACCACTTCCGCCACGTCCTCGGCGCGCTCTCCGAAATGGGTTCTCGCGGTATTGTCCCTGATGGGTTTCTTCTCCCCAGTGCCATCAAGGCCTGTGCCGCGTTGCAAGCCTTGAAACCTGGGCTGCAGGTTCATGGGTTTGCTTATGCTTCTGGGTTTGTTTCGGATTCTATTGTGATGTCTTCGTTGGTGCATATGTATTTGAAATGTGACCAGATTGGGCTTGCCCAGAAACTGTTTGATAGTATGCCTGAGAGGGATGTGGTTGCTTGGAGTGCTATGATTTCCGGTTACTCGCGTCGCGGTCTTGTTGACAAGGCAAAGGAGCTCTTTTCTGAGATGAGAAATGAGGGTGTGGAACCTAATTTGGTGTCGTGGAATGGTATGGTTGCTGGGTTCAGTAATACGGGTTCGCATGCTGCGGCGGTGAAGTTGTTTCAGATGATGCTATCAGAAGGGTTTTTGCCTGATGGGTCTACTGTTTCTTGTGTTTTTCCTGCTATTGGGAACTTGGAGGATGTGGCAATGGGTGCGCAGGTTCATGGATATGTGATCAAGCAAGGGTTGAAATCGGACAATTTTGTGGTCAGTTCACTTCTTGACATGTATGGAAAATGCGGGTGTGAATTTGAGATGTCTCGGGTATTTGATGAAGTGGATCAAAAAGAAATAGGTTCTTTGAATGCTTTTCTTACTGGTTTGTCACGTAACGGTCTGGTTGACACTGCATTGGAGGTGTTTAATAAGTTTAAGGCCCAAGAAATGGAGTTGAATGTTGTGACATGGACGTCCATAATAGCCAGCTGCTCCCAGAATGGGAAAGATCTGGAAGCTCTGGAGCTTTTTAGAAATATGCAGGCCGATGGGGTGGAGCCTAATGCTGTAACAATCCCTAGCTTGATTCCTGCTTGTGGAAATATTTCAGCATTAACGCATGGGAAGGAAATCCATTGCTTCTCTCTCAGGAAGGGAATTTTTGATGATGTATATGTAGGTAGTGCATTAATAGATATGTATGCCAAGTGCGGAAGAATCCAGTTATCTCGAAATTGTTTTGATAAAATGTCAGCCCCAAATTTGGTTTCTTGGAATGCAATTATGAATGGATATGCAGTGCATGGAAAGGCTAAGGAAACAATTGAGATGTTTCATATGATGCTGCAAAGTGGTCAGAAGCCTGACTCAGTTACATTTACATGTGTGTTGTCTGCATGCACCCAAAATGGCTTAACAGAAGAGGGCTGGCACTATTTTAATAGCATGTCCACAGAGCATGGCGTTGAAGCTAAAATGGAACATTATGCTTGCATGGTGACGCTTCTCAGTCGTGTAGGAAAACTTGAAGAAGCTTATTCTATCATCAAGGAAATGTCATTTGAACCTGATGCTTGTATATGGGGAGCCTTGCTAAGTTCTTGCAGAGTTCACCATAATTTGAGTTTAGGTGAGATTGCTGCAGATAAGCTTTTCCTGTTAGAACCAGACAACCCTGGGAACTACATTCTTATGTCCAATATATATGCGTCAAAGGGCATGTGGGATGAAGTAAATAGAATACGTGATGTTATGAAAAGTAAGGGTTTGAAGAAAAATCCTGGCTGCAGTTGGACTGAGATCGGACACAGAGTTCACATGCTTCTTGCTGGTGACAGATCGCATCCACAAATGGAAGAGATTTTGGAGAAGTTGGATAAATTGAGCATCGAGATGAAAAAGTCTGGTTATTTTCCTAAGACTGACTTTGCACTGCAAGATGTGGAGGAGCAAGATAAGGAGCAGATATTGTGTGGGCACAGTGAGAAATTGGCAGTAGTATTAGGACTTCTCAACACGAGTCCAGGACAAACTCTTCAAGTGATTAAGAACCTGAGAATATGTGATGATTGCCATGAAGTTATAAAAGTTATAAGCAGATTGGAAGGAAGAGAAATTTATGTAAGAGACACCAACCGTTTTCACCATTTCAAAGATGGTGTTTGCTCTTGTGGAGATTTTTGGTAAATTGCTCATTGTTTTCTGGGGACTTTTCTTCAAGAGGAGTCAATTCTCTGCCAAGGGTCCTTCCAGTAGATATGAAAACAGATTATCCATTAATCAAGATTATCTGCACTAACAATAATTTGATGCCATGGAGTTAATCATCTTGAGAACAAAGATATGTATACTTTTGGTGACTGGCAAATAAATAGATCTCTGTGGCCTCAGTGGTTTTTATTTGGTAAACCTTTTTCTTCACTCCCCTTTGTTCTTGTCATGAAGATGTATAGCAGCCTGATTTCGAAAATGTGAAAGGGAGATAACTTGCAGGTATGGATATGCGAGCAGTAAATTTGAGGAACTTCGACATTTATTACTTGCCTAATTTTTTTGTTTTCTTTAGGATTGAAATGGAGCATTATCTAGAATAGAGTAGTATGATTGGAAGCTTTTTAATAGATGAGACTTGAGAATAAACTTGGGTATTTGAAAACCTGTTGGAGTGTTAATGTTGACGGTTCTGTTTCTTTGACAGGGGCCCTCCTCTGTCCTTTTCAAGGCCTGATATGCTTTGATCAGCATGATTATGGATACAGGTACGAGGAAGAATTCCTTGAATCATATACTGAATTGCCAAACCACCTGATTTCTGGCTCTCTCCAGCAATCATTTCATGGCTAATAGATTATGTAGGTTGTTTTGAGTAGATTTACCTTTACAAAAGGTTTACTGTCCATATAAGTGGTAGATACCTGATTTAACATCAGTTGATTAGTTCAAAGATATGTTAATTTGAAGCTGAGTCTTCACAGCCTCAAATTCCTCCTGTAATTTTTTTGTTGTTGTCT
Source organism: Acmispon strigosus (assembly GCA_030819835.1). Classification (NCBI taxonomy): domain Eukaryota; kingdom Viridiplantae; phylum Streptophyta; class Magnoliopsida; order Fabales; family Fabaceae; genus Acmispon; species Acmispon strigosus. Next base: position 44,551,189 of record JAUAMA010000001.1, on the reverse strand, counting down.
GGAGCAGCTGGGCATGTATTTCTTGTCTACATTGTTTTTGTCCAATGGAAATAAAAACTTTTCCATCGTAAATTTTACTTCGTTAACTGTGGCTTCATGTGGTTATGAAGGAACTGTTTACATGTCCTTTGAATTTTAGAAAAGTGATTCTCATGCTTCTGCCTGTGACATTGTGAACTTAGTGGATCTCCAATTGGAAAACCATGCATAGGTAGTTTCTTGAGACTTACACATTTGTTGCTGATTACTTCACCTGCCTGGCTGCTAGTGCTACTATTATTTTTCTTCACTTTCACATTTCCTTCCACTATCTCTAATTTCTAACAACTTGAATAATCCTCTCACTTTTCTCTCATTTTTCTTTCACAAACCAAATAAACCATTAAGGTTGGGTTGGGTTTACTGTCAATCAGATGAAACGAAATCAACAAGATAGCCTTTGTTGTTATTGCGTTTTTGGCTTAGCGCCAAAGGGAAGGCTTTAACGTGGCGGCAGGCACGCAGGTGGTGGTACTGGCGGTTGTTTTGCTTAAAAGGAGTAGAAGGATTTATTAAACAGCTCAATGTGCTTTTGTTTGATTTATGAGAGAAAGTGAGAAGATAGAAAGGGAAGATGAATAGGGAGAAAGAGGTGAGAAAAAATATATTTTTTGGAGGTGATTTGGTATAGCTTACAATAGGCCCAAACCACGCAAAATTAATAAATAGATAGATTCAAGGTTTTTTTAAAAACATATTTAGTTAAAAATGTTAGGACTAGAGCACTCAAAAAGTCTCATAAGCCTAACAAGGCAACCTATTTAAATAAATATAATTAATATAAATTTATTTTATTATTTTACATTAGATTTTTATTATATTATCTAAAAATTATATATTTATTAATATATTTATATGTTTAAGCATGTTAGACTATATAATTATTTAATCATATAACCTCTTTAGAAATGTACTGATGACTTATTTTCTTTGACTTATACAATATAATAATACTAATATATTTTAGCTCATTAGCTTATAAATTTGTTGACATGTTTACAAATAGATTTGTTGGTTTACTTGACTATCTTATAATAAAACAAACCTTTAAATAGACTATTACTTTCAAACAGATCATGTTCAGACTTTAAAAAAAAATTTATACTAACAGATAAGAGGCTAAACTTAAGCTTTGAGTTTCTTAAGTAGGTCATACCTATTTAAGTAAAATTTAGCCTAGCCCAATCTATTTTCACTCTTAGTTATAGATAGATGAGAAAGAGAAGAGAAAAAATGACGCAACATCTTTCTTCATTTATTTTGTTGAATAGAGAATAAAAAAAAATTATTACTTTGGTAAAAGATGACATTTTTATTTTAGAATATATATATTTATAAATACGAAAAGAACATTAGCTTTCTTTTATATTTTAGAAAGATAAATATATATTCATGAGGGATACGACAAGAATATAAAGCCCAAAAGAAAAAGAAAAGAAAGAAGAACAAAATAACAATAGCGCTCTCTCCGATTTGGAGCAATTACAAAAAGTCAAGGTCAGGGATTGAATTATTTTTAAATTTTATTATCATTTTCTATGTATAAAATTTAGAATTTTCGAACTTTTTGCTTTTAATAATTTTATATAATGCTCAAATCAATTAAAAAAGTCGATATCATTTCTAATTAATATTAATTTTTTTATAATTATAATTTTACTTAACTTATTAGTCTTTTTATATAATAAAATTGGATAGTATATTTAGCTAAAGACACCTGATAATTAAAAAAATAAACTTTAATGGTTTAAAAAAATTGAACTAAATCACACGTGCTCGTTTGGAATAGCGTTCATTAGCACTTGGTGTTGGCAGCGGTAGAACCAACATTTTAAACTTAGGGGGCAAGATAAAAGATAAAAGAGAGAATTTTGGGTGTGTCTAGGCAAAAGTGAAAAGATTGAAGTTTGAGAAGCTTAAAGTGAAACGAGAACAAAGAGAGAAATGGAAGAATCAAAGGGAAAGTGACTTATAGGGGGAAATGATAAAAATTAAGTGCTAATAAACAATAAGTAAATGGTAATGGGATAATAGTAGTGTTATTATATTTGTTCCAATTAAGCAAGAAAAAAGAGAACAAACTTTTTAAAAGAACCAACAGAGAGAAGATTGATATGGGTGAGTCATCATAAGAGTAAGAGTTACAAAATCTAAGGGTTTAGGACCCTGTTAATCACCACCTGGCTCTCCTTCATTAGCGCCCCTGTTAATCACCACCTGGCTCTCCTTCATTAGCGCATGTATTGGACTCTTTAACGTAGAATCAAACAATTTGTTTATCAAGAGTTTATCAGGTCGATCCAAACTGATGATGAGCACATTTTATGCTCAAACAAATCTCATTTTGGTTTATGTGAAGTTGTGGCGGTGCATAATCAAGCAAGAAATAGAAAGGCAAATCTTATAAGAATATTTTACCTTACAAAAATGATATATTTTTTTTGTAACAAAAATAATAATAAGTTGAAAGATAAAATATATATTATATAATACATGTTTAAATATATTTTGAAAGATAAACTATAAATATAATTATAATATTATTAGATTTTAATAATTATTTTAAAAATCACTTTGAATTTTATTAAATACTTAAAAAATTATTTTAAAAGATTAATATTTAAAGGATAAAATACTTCATTCATTTCTTTTTATAAGAACCAAATTGGAGGTGCACCTTGATCCTTTATATAAGAACCAATTTAGAGTTTGTGGTGAATTAATTATTTTTCTGACAAAAATGCCCTTATTTAATTGAGTTTTCTCTTTCTTTTCACTCACATAAGCATTTATGATGCATACAAATAAAGAAATGTGGGTTATGAGTAATTTTGGAAGGTCGATTTAAATTGAAAACAAAATTAATGCTACTAATTACATTAACCATATTTCTTAAGAAGTGTGAAATTATAGTTTGATTCTTATAAAAAAGAACAAATGGAGTAGTAATCGCGTATCACATTCATTTTTGTTATCTTCACTTTTCTTTATATTCTCCTTATTTTTTTAATACAAACAACATAAAAATTTCTTTATGTTTCTTCATTTTATATTTTTTTTTCCTGTTGTATTCATTCCTCCTATTCTTACATCCTCTCATTTTTACATATGCATATATGCATCAAAGCAAAGCATCCATCAAACTTCTCACAATATTTATGACTCATGTCCACTCGTAGAGGCTTGCGGCTGGGGGATCCCCTATCACCTTATTTGTTTATCTTTTGTGGTGAAGTTTTTTCATCTCTTTTTGAGAAATCATTTTCTTCCTCTGAAATTCATGGGGTTATGATTGCTAGATCTGCACCTGTTATATCTCATTTACTTTTTATAGATGACAGTATTTTGTTTGCTCGGGCTTCGACACAGGAAGCGGAATGTGTGAAAACCATTCTAGAGACCTATGAGCGAGCTTCGGGGCAAGTGGTTAACTTGGATAAGTCGGTGCTTTCAGTCAGCTGAAATGTGCCGAGTACTAGATTCTATGAGCTAAAACAGCTGTTGGGAGTCAAGGCAGTAGAATTTTTTGACAAGTATCTGGGGTTGCCTACTATGATTGGTAAGTCTAAAACCAAAATCTTCCAATTTGTGAAGGAAAGAGTTTTTAAAAAAGTAAAAGGGTGGAAGGAGAGCTATTTGTCCCGAGATAGGAGGGAGGTTTTAATTAAGTCTGTTGCTCAGACGATTCCGTCTTATGTAATGTCTTATTTTATTTTACCTGAAGGTCTTTGTGCAGATATTGACAGCATTATATCCAGATTTTTCTAGGGCAGAGATGCCTCTCGCTGTGGGTTGCACTGGACTAAATGGAGCAACCTCTATCGTAACAAGTGTGACAGTGGTTTGGGATTCCGAGATTTTAAATATTTTAATGAGGCTTTGGTGGCCAAGAACTGGTGGAGAATCTACTCTAATTCGGATTCACTTTTGTCTAATGTTTTTAAGGCAGTTTATTTTCCTCGCTGCTCCATTATGGACGCAAAGCTGGGGTATAGACCAAGTTATGCTTGGTCTAACATTTTGAAAACCAGGTGGATCTTTGAAAAAGATGCAAGATGGAGGATTGGTAATGGTTTGCAGGTGCAGGTTTTAACGGATAGATGGCTGCCCTTTGGCTGTCCCCGTTTCTACCGAGAGGACCTTCTTGCCCAATTGGGTGTTGCGAGAGTAGAAAATTTAATTGATGCAGGCCACAAGCGTTGGAAACAAGAAGAGTTTGAAGCTATTTTCCACCAGCCACTGCTCAACAAATCTTAGCAATTCCACTGTTTGTTTGTGGTGAGGAGGACCGCCTTTATTGGCCTCAAGCTATGGATGGTAATTATTCTTCTAAGCTATGGCTGTTCTGGATGCATCTTATTGGAAGAAATTATGGGCTTGTTCGGCACAACCTCGACACAAGGAGGTAGCATGGAGGGCGTTGATGGATTACTTTCCCGCGAAGGAGGCTTTGTTTCGACGTGATGTTGATCTTGACCGCACTTGTGACCGTTGCGGCTCTGGAGCTGAGACAGTGGAGCATGTCTCCCTGCGTGTTGCTTCTTTTTCCACGATCCATGAGTTTGTGGTTGTTGTGATTCATTTGGATGCAACGTCTTTGTTGCCTTATGTGATTGCTGCTTTTTATGCTTTGTGGGAGGCCAGGAATGCTCTTATTTTCAGGCAGGATCAATGGGGTATGCAGCGGGTTTTGCGTCGGGCTAGGGAGCTCCATGCTTGAACACTGGATGTCACGCCAAGAGGTTGGCAGGCTATCGAGCTTCTAGCGACATGGTCTAAACCGAGTACGAGGGTGACCAAAATGAATTTTGATGCCTCTCTTCAACTTGGTTCTGTGGTTGGTTTCGGCATGGTTGCCCGTAACTGGGAAGGTAATATCATGGCTTCTGTGGTTTGTTCTCCAGGCACAGCTTTGTCTCCTCTGTTGGCGGAGGCGACTTGTTTCCGTTGGACAATGGGTTTGGCATTGGAGCTAGGCTTTACCAATGTTTGTTTTGAGACAGATTGCCTATAGTTATTTCAGTGGTGGACGAGCGGTGTAGTCGGCAATTCTTATTTAGCTTCTGTTATCTGCGATTGTCGTTTTCTTTTTAGTCATTTTTCTGTTGCTTCTTTATCTTTTGTCAGACGTTCTGATAATTCTGTAGCAGACTCTTTAGCCAAGAATGCTTCTACCTTTACCGATATGGTTTGGGTGGAGGAGATTCCTCTGGCAGTGGCTCTGTTGGTGAACGCTGATGTATTGACTTCTATACCCATTATTGCTAAATTATATAGTATGAGAATTTCAAAAAAAGAATTTAACAAAACCATATACATTTTATTTCTGAATATTTTTCTTCGGGTCACATCACATATCGTATCTATTACTCCCTCCTTTTTTTTTTTATAAGAAATTTTGTTTTCCTTAAATATAAGACTCCATACTAGTTTTTAGCAAAAATTAATAGTCTTTCAAATATATCTTTGTATTAATTATTTTGGTTCTCACCCATTTTTACTTTCCTCTCTCTTCATGTAAAGATTAAGCGTAAAAAATAAATTATAATATTTTTTAAAAACCAACATATTAATTAATTTTATTACAACCACAATTGTCTCCTTAGAGAGTGTTATAAATAAGATCGGATTATACACAAATCATTTTCCATCTCACAAACACTACCCCAAACACGGACACTTAACATGGCTTTATCCAGACCCTTTCACAGAACAACCCTAGACGCATCCCCTCCAAACCGTTCAAACCATCACCAGTTTCTAATCCCAGCCACCACAACTTGCCAATCAACCAGGAACAACCTTCAAACAGAAGGTCCGCACCAGAACCCCTACCACTACTCCGCCGCTGCCCTCCGTAATTCCCTCGCCGACGTCGTTTCACAGCTACGTCCTGGAAGAGTCAGCGGTTCACCACCTCCACAAGAACCCTAACATCACCTTCACTCTCTTCCACTTCCAACCCTCCCGGCGACTTTCTTCCGTTCGAGCTCGTGGAAGATATCCTGTGCAGGCTCCCCTTAAGTCCCTCCTGCGATTTCGGTGCGTCTGCAAATCCTGGAATTTCCTGATTTCCGATCGCAAATTTGCCAGAAGGCACCTTCGCGAGTTCAGCCGCTACAACCTCATCCTAAAATCCAGGAACCATGTCAACTCTTACCCACACGGCTCCACCCTTGACACGGTGACTCTCGGCCCCTCGCGACTGGAGTACCCTGTCAACCATGATAACTAGGGGTGTGCATAATAACCGGTTCTGGTGAACCAAACCAGAACAAAAAAATCCATCCCATTAAGTCAAAAACCTGATCCAACCCATATATAAAACCCGGTTAGGTTATTTGATCCAAATTTTGAAACGGGTTTTTTAATCAGCTGGAAATTAACTATTTTCATCATAAGTCCTAACCCATCTTCTCTTCTTCATCGTTCAATTGTCGTCCTCCGCTGTTGGAATTACAGGCCCTTGCCCCTTCATCTGCTGCCGCTGGACGGATGCCCCTTCCGTTTGCCGCTGGACGGACGCCCCTTCGTCTGCCTTCAGTATTTTTAAGGTTCCAAGTACTTCTATTTTTTTTTTCTTTTTTGTTCTGCATTCGATTCCCACTTGTTGAATTTTGTATTTTTAAAGTTTCAAGTACCTCGATATCCATTATAGTATTGTTGAATTTTATATTTGTATTTTCAATTTCTATTCAGATGAATGCATTAGGGTATGGGGTATGCCTAACTTTCTGGATTCAACTTGATTTGTGCATTCTTAGCTACATAGTTAGGTTGAGTTTAAATCCTGAACTTGCCTACTTGTTTGTATTATAACTTATAGCTTATTCTATTTGATGATGAATTGATTATGGTATTTGAAAAAAAAACTAACAGGTGACTTTAATTTCATGATGAGAATTAGTTGAGAAGCTCTCAGTTAGTTCTTAACACGGGTATTTCAACTAGAAGGATGCTTCCCTTAAACTAGTATAAACAATCACTAAATTTTGTGGTAGGATTTCTTATTCCCATGCCCATTTTTTAAATTATGCTTTCTGTTCCTCTACTATCAAAATTCTTTCAATTTATGAGAACTTTCCCAGAATTAATTTGTGAGCGTAATCAATTGCTTGAATAATTATCCATGGCTATGAGCTGTTGTTGCTTGTTCTGTTTAACATATAGTATCATTTTCTTAGGTGTGTGTGCTTATATACTTGGCTGTTGGTCTTTCATTTTACATAGTGGAGTAGTTTGAGCTGTCTATGTGTTGTAAATTATGTTTCATGTCATTTCTCTTTCGCTAAAGAAGATAGTGGTTCTCTAATTAACATCGTATGCAAATACTAACTTATATCTCAATTTCCAATTGAAAACAACAATGGTTGACAAAGAAGACATCATTGAATTTGAGACACCGGATCACGTCATGTCTACTCCTTCGGCCGATGTTTCTAACAACACAAGTATGTTACCCCTTAGCGCTGATGCTCGTAGAAATCGGTCAGATGCTTGGGACCACTTTACATTTGAGCTCAGGACGGTAAAGAAAGCTAAATGCAACTACTGTGGTTCCTTGCTCAAGTATGATAATGGAACAAGCTCAATGCGAAATCATACGAAGAGATGCAAGTTGCATCTAGATAGAGATATTTACAAGAGGCAAAAATCAGCTTCTTCGACCTCAACAACGAATGCTGGGTCTTCTCCTTTAGTCATTAGGTTTGACTAAGAGAAAGTTCGACATGAGCTATTGAGGTTTTTTTGTAGCTATGGAGATCCCTTTTCGGCAAGTGAAGCACCTGACTTTCAAGAGGTTTGTGATTGCAGCCAAGGTTTGGTACTCCGTCACGCACAACCGTAGCGCGTGATGTTTTTAAGTATTTTAATGATGAGAAAGCAAGGTTGAAAAAGTTGATAAAGTTCCTTTCTCAACATTGTAAGAGAGCTTTCCTCACAACTGACATGTGGACCTCTCCCCAGAAGTACTCTTTCATGTCCTTAACTGTGCATTTTGTTGATAACAATTGGGTGTTACAAAAGAGAATTCTCAACTATTGCCTAGTTGAAAGCCACTCCGGAGAGGTTATTGCTAAGACTGTCCGTCATTGCTTAAATGATTGGGGGCTACATCAGCTTCTCAGTTTGACAGTTGATAATGCCTCAGCTAATGATAAATGGATTAAAATTCTCAAGAAGAACCTACAGTTAATGAACATGTTAATTCTGAATGGTGATTACATTCATATGCGTTGTCTTGCACATGTGTTGAATTTGATTGTGAAGAAGGGCTTGAAACATATTGATATTTCAGTTTTGAGAACTCATGAAGCGATTAGGTATGTGAGGTCTTTCTTTATTAAGCAGAATATCTTTAAGGCATGTGTTGAAAATTTGAATATTGAATACAAAGGTCTTGTTTTCCTAGATTGTAAGACTAGATGGAACTTAACGTACTCGATGCTAGAGGCTGCACTGAAGCTTAAAAGAACGTTTGATGAGCTTGAAATAGTTGATGAGAAGTATGTTGAAGAGTTACAAGAGGGCAAGGGTGTGCCTACAGAGGATGATTGAAACTATGTGGAGTTGATTCTTCCATTTCTAGAGTTCTTCCATAGAGTAACTATCCGTATTTATGGATATTATTATGTGACCAGCAACACATATATGTTTGAAATGTTTGGAGTTGGTAAAAAATCAAACTCATGTGTGAAAGTATGGATAAACGTGTCAAATTAATGGCTGAACAAATGAAGACAATGTTTCAAAAGTACTTTGATCCCAACTCTCTGAATATGCTGTTGTTGATTGCTTTGGTTTTGGACACGTTCTGAAACATTGTTGGGATCAAAGTACTTCTGAAACATTGTCTTCATTTGTTCAGCCATTGATTTGACACGTTTATCCATATTTTCACACATGAGTTTGATTTTTTTACCAATTCCAAACATTTCAAACATATGTGCTGCTAGTCACATAATAAGATCCAGAAATACATAGTTCCCATCAACTATTTCAAGCACATTTCAAACATATGTGCTGTTTGTCATCCTCTGTTGGCACACCCTTCCCCCTCTTGTAACTCTTCAACATAGTTCCCATCAACTATTTCAAGCACATCAAATGCTCTTTTAAGCTAAAGTGCAGCCTCTAGCACCGAGTACGTTGAGTTCCATATAGTCTCACAGTCTAGGAAAACAAGACATTTGTATTTAATATTCAACTTTTCCATACATGCCTTAAAGATATTCTGCTTAAAAAGGAAGACCTCACATATCTAATCGCCTCACGAATTCTCAAAACTGAAATATCAATACGTTTCAAGCCCTTCTTCACGATCAAATTCAACACATGTGCAAGACAACGCATATGAATGTAATCACCATTCAGAACTAACCTGTCCGTTAACTATAGGCTCTTCTTGAAAATTTTAATCCATTTATCATAAGCTGAGGCATTATCAACTGTCAAACTGAGAACCTGATGTAGCCCTCAATCATTTAAGCAATGATGAACAGTCTTAGCAATAACCTATCCGGAGTGGCTTTCAACTAGGCAATAGTTGAGAATTCTCTTTTGTAACACATAATTGTTATTAACAAAATGCATAGTTAAGGACATGAAAGAGTACTTCTGGGGAGAGGTCCACATGTCAGTTGTGAGACAAGCTCTCTTACAATGTTGAAAAATGATCTTTTTCAACCTTGCTTTCTCATAATCAAAATACTTAAAAACATCACGTGCTACGGCTGTGCGTGACAGAGTACCAAACCTTGGCTGCAATCACAAACCTCTTGAAAACCGGGTGGTCCACTTGTCGAAAAAGGATCTTCATTGCTACAAAAAGCCTCAATAGCTCATGTCGACCTTTTTCTTGGTCAAACCTAACGACCAAAGGAGAAGACCCAAAATTCATTGTTAATGTCGAAGAAGCTGATTTTTGCCTCTTATAAATATCTCTATCTGGATGCAACTTGCATCTCTTCATATGATTTCGCATTGAACTTGTTCCACTATCATACTTGAGCAAGGAACCACAGTAGTTGCATTTAGCTTTCTTTACCGCCCTGAGCTCAAATGTAAAGTGGTCCCAAGAATCTGACCGATTTCTACGAGCATCAGCGCGAGGGGGTAACATACTTGCACTGTTAGAAACATCGGCCGGAGGAGTAGACATGACGTGATCCAGTGACTCAAATTCAAGGATGCTTTCTTTGTCAACCATTGCTGTTTTCAATTGGAAATTGAAATCTAAGTTAGTATTTGCATAAGATGTTAATTAGATAACCACTATCTTCTTTAGCTAAAGAGAAATGACATGAACATATAATTTACAACACATAGACAGCTCAAACCATTATGTAAAATGAAAGACCAACAATCAAGTATATAAGCACACACACACCTAAGAAAATGATATTATATGCTAACAGAACTAGCAACAACAATTCATAGCCATGGATAATTATTCAAGCAATTGATTACACTCACAAATTAATTCTGGGAAAGTTCTCATAAATTGATCCTGGGAAAGTTTAGAATTTTGATAGTAGACGAACAAAAAACATAATTTAAAAAATGGGCGTGAGAATAAGAAATCCTACCATAAATTTACTGATTGTTTATACTAGTTTAAGGGAAGCATTCTTCCAATTGAAATACTTGTGTCAAGAACTAACGAACTTCTCAACTAATTCTCACCATGAAATTAAAGTCACCTGTTAGTTTTTTTTCAAATACCCCAATCAATTCATCATCAAATAGAATAAGGTATAATACAAACAAGTAAGCAAGTTCAGGGATTTAAACTCAACCTAACTATGTAGCAAAGGATGCACAGATCAAGTTGAAACCCGAACGTGTTTTCACAGTGAGAGCTGTTGTTTTTTTCTCCTTTCTCTTATACCCAATACCCTAATGCATTCATCTGAATAGAAATTGAAAATTCAAATCCAAAATTCAACAATACTATAATGGGGATTGAAGTACTTGAAACCTTCAAAATCCAAAATTCAACAAGTGGGGATCGAATGCAAAACAAAAAAAAAGTACTTGAAACCTTCAAAATAGTGAAGGCGGACAAAGGGGCTTCCAGCGGCGGACGGACGAAGGGGTGTGAGGGTCGGCAATTCCATCGGCGGTGGACGACAGTTCCAGCGGCGGCAGATGAAGGGGTTACGGACGGCATAAGAAGCGGTGGCGGACGAAGGCGCTAAAAGCGGCGGTAGACTAAAGAAGAGATGTATTTGGTTTTGTACAATGAAGAAGAGAAGATGGGTTAGGACTTAGGATGAAGATAGTTAATTTCAACTTGAATTAACAAATCGGTTTTAAAAAAGATTTTTAAATTTGGATCAGATAACCAAACCGGGTTTTATATATGAATTGAATCAGGTTTTTGACTTAATGAGCTAAATTTTTTTGGTTTTGGTTTTGACTGATTCTAGTTTGGTTCACCAGAACCTGTTATTATGCACACCCCTACTTGTAATGAAGATTTATAGCACCCTGATTTAGAATATATGAAAGGGAGAGACAACTTGCAGGTGTGGATATGCGATTAGCAAATTTGAGGAACTTAGACATTATTGACATGATATGTAGGGGTGGCAATATGGGCTGGTGGGGCGGGCCAATCCCGACCCGTCAAAAGCCCGCCAAAATGCGGGGCGGGTTGGGTGTGCCCACATTTGGTATATGGGTTGAAAGTCTCAACCCAACCCACATTTTGGCGGGTTGGCGGGCTAGCCCGCCAAAATTTAATGTAGTGGGAAAAAAAGTAATTATGAAAAGAAAGCACAAACCAACAAAGTTCTACATTCTCACAAGTTGCAAAAATACACAAATAACGCAAGTCACAAGCCACAACTCATAATTGTCTCTTAACACAACAAAAGCAAGCACAAATGACGAACCAACAAAGTGTGGAGGAGACGAGAGCGCCGCGGAGGATAGGAGAGCGCCGCGGTGGAGGAGAGGAGAGCGTGGTGGTCGGTGCAGTAGAGAGGAGAGCGCGAAGCGGCGAACTGAAGTCTATAGAAACTCAAACCCTCACTTTGGAAACCCTCGTCCCTCACACTGAAGTCTATAGTAGTGTACTGATTTTTTTTCAATTTTGATTTTTTTCTCTTTAGTTAAATAAAAAAAAAAGCAAAAAAAAAAATTAGTGGCCTGGCGGGCCGGCCCGCCTTAACCCGCCAAAGCCGGCCATAAAAATGAGTTTCTAAAGTAGGTTAGAAGTGGATATTTGGGCTGAAAATCCCAACTTAACCCGCCAGAAATGGCGGGCCAAACGGGTCGGCCCAGCGGGCCTAGCCCATATTACCACCCCTAATGATATGAAAGAAAGTTTTATTCACATCTTTACACTCCACACTCTTAGAGATAAATAGTAAAAAATGAAAGATAAATTATTGATATGATATATGATGTGATGGAAAATATTTAGAGAAATAAAAAGAAAAGTGAGTGAAAATGAGATAGAAGAGAAAATCAAATGCGAATATACCATTATTAAAAAAGAGATGAAAGGTGGATATGCATGTCTGCCTTGTTACCAAATCGGACCGGGTCGATCCACAAAATAAATAGGCCTAAGAATTTTGTTTGTCCTCATTCGCACTGCTTGATTGAGTCCACGGGTCAGTAGATGAACAAGTTAAAATAAACAGTTTTGAGAAAATTGTCGAATTTTTTTAAAATAAAAATAGAAAAGTCAACTGAACAATGTAGTAAATTTGTATTCCCAGTTTAAATTGAAATTTAAAAAAATCTATTTATATCATCTAAACGTTAAATAAAAGAAATAAAAATCTATTTTTGTTATCAAATTTTTACTAAGTAATAAATATATTTGTATGTTGGTCTTCAAACCCGCGAACTCAACCTATTTAACATGCAGGTTAAGGGGACAAATTCATATAAACTTTCATCAAAACGAGCTAAATATCACTAGGTTCTATACTCACGAACTATGATCTAAATGAGATAGTCCTCATTCATTATGTCTAGGTCCATATCTCACCCATAAACGGGAATATAAGAGATAGAAATAAAGAAATATATATGATAAAGATCTATAAAAAAAATGAAATATCACTAATAGATTTGTTCGTTCAGTTAGTAATGACCTGTTACTTCTCCTCAAAGCTTATGTGTTTAATTTGTTTTTGAAAATTATGTAGGTAGACAATTTGTAAGTATTTATGTAAGTGCAACCAAAGGTCTCGAAAGAATGTCCTAACTAGGAGCGGTAACCAAAGTCAAACTCACCAAACTTTTGTAAAAAAAGAAAAATAAGAATAATAAAAGAAAAAGTTAGTTGTAGGAAAACCAATGTGAATGTTAAGACAAATTAAAATAGGTAAAATGAAAAAGTTAAGGCTCTTATTCTGTAGGGCGTTAGATTTAACACCCCACTACCCAATTTAACACCCCAGGTTTTGGTAGTAATTGTCCAAAATACCCTTTTAAATTTTACATTCCGAGTTTTATAATCCCGGAACGTTATATGATGCACTTCCGGGTTTTGTTTTCCCGGAAGGTATGTGGTGCATTCTGTTCCGGTTTATACATCCCGGAAGCCAATTTGTTTCAAATACTTCCGAGATATAAAACCCGGAATGTATGTAAACAAAGTTAGTGTGTTCCGGGTTTTGTTGAACCGGAATGTGTTTTAGTTATTCCGAGTTTTCATAACCCGGAATGGGTATTTTATAGTTTCCAGGAACACGAAACCCGGAAAAATATGAACATTGTATTCCGGGTTTTATAACCCGGAAGCAATTGAAAGTGCAAGGTACATTCCGGGAAATAAAACCCGGAATGCTTGTTCGAAAAATCAAATTCCGGGTTATAAAACTCAGAATTTGAAAAAATCCCTGTTATTGAAAATAAGGCTTGTAAAGTTTAAAACATACATAATATGACTCAAAAAACATGCATTCGAAATTATTGAAGCCTATTACAACGCGTTAGAGTATGTTATTGTTAAATTAAGGGCTACAACAGTTAAAACAAATTATCAAATCTAATCCTGTGTTTATGTCTATGTAATGCCTAGAATTGACAGTGCTGTTACTGTCACTCCTTCGCTGTTGGCGCAGCTGTTCTTCATAAAGTCTTATGCGATCCTTGTGTGGGGTTTCCCATTCCTTTACTTGGGCCGAAGAATAACGACGCCATTGGTAAGCTATCGTCGGCATAGGATGCCCTTCCTTTAAAAAGACCTATTGTGGAAAATGAAGGCATGTTTAGGAGTGGTTTAAATTGTAAGCATTACAAGCAACAAAATTAGGAAACAATAGTTACCTGAACCCAATGATTCGCGTTGATAAGAGCAACTGTTATAAGCTTTTGTTCCTCCGGTGGTGGTGGACTACCCCTGAGTGGCAAGAATGTGCAGTTTCCACTATGCGACAGTTGGAGTAATATTAGTTGGAATCGGGTCGCAATAATATACCCCATGTCAGGCAAAGACATCCACTTGTCTTCAGTGGCTAGCTGGCCAGTGGAGAGAGCCAGTGCGTCATGAATTACCTTGTACCTTTGCGGGGACCCATAAAGTTTTTGATAAAGTATGGGATACTGTGTAAGCTCATTCAGCAGCTCCACCATGATGTAATTCCATTGCTCCTCATTCAGACCCGGAAATGTAAATCTTTTTTTAATTCCGGGATTTACAATCCGGAAAAAAAAGGATTTACAATCTTTTTAAATTCTGAGATTTACACCGGAAAAAAAAGGATTTACAATCTTTTTAAATTCCGAGATTTACAATTCGGAAATTAAAAACCACTTCATGTTTTCCGGTTTATATAACTCGGAAAACATGAAGTTTCCGGGAATTAAAACTCGGAAGGAAAATTTTTACAACTCGGGAGATAAAAACCGGAAGGAAAGGGAGATAAAATTCTTACCGGGAATTAGAATCCGGAAGAGGGAAATGCTTCGAGGATCACGACAACGAGATCAACCAGATCGTGCTAACAGGGCTTGATGGCTTCTTGGGTTGATGAATGGTGGCCACAAGGAGCACAACAATGATGTTATAAGCTTGTGGGGGTTAATGGAGGTGGTGTGGTAGGAGCAGAACCACAATGGAGGTGGAGGAAGAAGGAGGAAGAAATGGGTAAGAATGGTGGAGACTACGAAGTTGAGGGTTTTATATAGTGCAGATGCACTATCGGGTTTTAGATCCCGGAAAACATTACATGTTCCGGGATATATATCCCGGAAACATGTAACTTTCAGGCTTGTTACCGGGTTTTAAATCCCGAAAGTTGTATTAAACAACTACATTCCGAGATATAAAATCCGGAAAGGAGAATTTCGGTATTTTTTAAAATACCCTTGGGTTTAGAATTGGGTGATGGGGGTCCCAATTCTAACATTGACTATTGAGTATGGACTAATACCTTAATGCACACGCCTGACGCCAACACTACAACAAATCACTTCAAATCAAATGCGAAAACTACATAATCAATATCACCTAACATCACAACACACTCCAATACCAACTCCAACTCCAACTCCAACTCCAACTTTCGTTCTTCATTTTTGCAAACTCTCAGTGCGGTATTTCCCTGCCTTCATTCATTTTTCTTTTTCAGTTTGTTCTTCAACGCTTCGCCCCTTCTGCGAGAATCTCCTCCAATGATCAACAAGCTCTGAAAAATGCAAACTTTCGCGTAATTTGGTGCGAAAAAGCTGGTGGGGGATTTTGACTTTTGAGCTGGGAACTCCACTTCCAAACAGGTCTGACCTACTCTTTCTGGATTTACCTCTATTGTTTTTTCTTGATTATTGACTTTCCAGAATGTTGAGGCTTGTTGCGTCTTGCTTGAATTCTTCTACTGATTCCTAAGCTATTTGCTATCCCCTCAATGTTATGTTAGTATAAATCAAATGTGTATGCATGTTAATTTTGGACAAAAGGATCCAGGGCAGGAAAAATGGCATGAAGGTATATGTGGTTCATGCATATCAATAATTTTATATTATTAGTTTTGGCAAAACGTTGGCTGGGGAGCTTCTAGGTTAGAGGATTCATTACTTGTGTCTTAATATAGATTTCATTTCCAGTGAGTAAAGGTGAGATCAAAGCTAAAATAGGCATTCTTTCCTTTTAAGTAAGTACTCCTATTAATTGACTTTAACAAGCCCCAAATCCCCGCGATAGGATTTTTGTTTTATAGTTCTGAATAGTTGAAGTCTTCCTCTGGAAAAATGATTGCAGCCAATTGAAATCAGGTTAAGTGATATGGCAAGGAAAGAGAATACTGATACCCTTGTGGTGTATTAAGTTTTATCTGGCTTTGACATTTCTTTATAATGTTCGATATTTTTTTATACGGCACTGCTTACTGTTTTTTAATTTATATTCTTTCCTTTTGTTTCAAGTTTTATTTGAATTATTTGATTTTAAAATAGCTGATATGATATGGGAATATATTTACTGAATGTTTTATTAGTTTCATAACAAATTACAGAGTTATCGAGGAAGCATGGCTAATTTTAAAAATGATGAGATGCCGATGCTGTCAGAAACAGATTCACGAGCACGGCTAGGTGATGGACCATTTGATCATAAATTCGAAAGGCTTGTGACCAGGACACAAAGTGCATCGACAATTTCTGTTCCTTTGAGCTCCATGGAACCATATGGGAGAGAAACTAAGGTTATAAGACATACTGGTCCACTTCAGAGTAAGAGGAAAGCACCCTTAATGCAGATGAGTAGTCCACTAAAAGCTACCCCTGGAACTGCAAATCTTTTGCAGCAGCGTATTATTGGAACACGAAACCAAGCAGAGGAGAGAAAAGCAGAAAATGTTGCTGCTTTCCGCAGCGAGGGTCCAAATTATTGGGATAACAACCACGATAGAAAAAATGAACACCTTCTAAGGTCTGGGCAACTGGGAATGTGTAATGATCCTTACTGTACTACTTGCCCTACATACTTCAATGCTTCTCAGCAAAGAAAACCAAAACCGTCGACTATATTTGATCACAAGGTTTCTGTCTTTCCCCCCTAGTGTAGATATTAGTTAAGTTGCATTTAATAATTTGGTATTGTTTGACTTGTTTGAAGTGTGGGGTGAACTTTAGAGGGTAAAGTGCGGTGTTACAACCATTGATATGGAAAAATCAACGGTTGAGATTGTGTTTAAATACATGAACATCTATCAGAAATCATGAGATTGTTAAAATTCTAACCAGTAATTGTCAAACAAACAGTGTTAATGCTGCACTTTACCATTTAAAATGCACCCAACACTTCAGAGGAGCCTAATTGAATAGTTTGTAGACATTTGGTTGAATTGTGGTTATGTATTGCTCAAGTAGCATATACCTTTCATATATTTATGCAAATCATTGATTCTCAATTACTACACTTGCTTGTTATATAATTGTGGTTTTTTTAAGCAATTTTAGTTCATCTTTTATAATCCTCTTTATATATTTTAACATTTATGTAAAAAATCAAGATGATGATTGGTATTTCTATGAAGAACACTTTGTTAGAAATTCACTTAGATTTATATCCGTGAGAAAAGATTGCTGGTCCTAAAGGCCTAACTTAGCTCAAGCATCCAAAGTTCACTTACTATTTAATCTTGGTGGATCATTAGTAGTCACTGACATAGAAAATTGAGAACTTATAAATACAATAATTAATTTTTAATTCAGAAGAATACCGCTATGTTGTTAAAACATTCATTTGGTGATTCTACAACAGGCCCTCTTTTTCTTCTCTGGAAACAAAAAATCTATAAGCAAAGAGGAAAAGAAATTTCTAGGAGATGACTTATCTTCTCGAAGTTTAAGGCAGTCTCTTTGACCACTTATGCTAAAATTTCCTATTGAAATATAGCTTTGATTTTTGTTTCTGTAACTACAGTGAGCTGCCTTTAAATCTTTGAAATTTCTGACCATTGTTAATGAAGTTTGTTTACTATATGGGAAAAAGAAGATAGGAAAATATTGAGAGGGGGGAGAGGAAAGTGCAAATGGAATTCATTAAATAGGCTCTGAATAATTGTAATTCACTAGTTTGTAGTGCCTATCACTGACCATACATATCTAATTATAATATCATGAATAACTCTGATATGATGATCCTTATACCCTCTACACATGATAATTACAAGAAACCACTCTGTCAACCCTCAAGATTCTCTTATGACTATTGACGAAATTAGCTGCATCAATGTATATTGTAGTTTTCACTATTCAAGCTTCTCCTATTGTTGTTATACCTGTTCCATTTGAGGGGCAAATGAAGTGTTGTCAATTGACAACTTCAAGCTATCTCATTATTGGTTAGTTGTTTTTCTAAAGTCTACTACAATAGTTATGTATCACTATTCTTGATCTTCTTGTGATGTTTTCAATTTCCTTTTGTAGACATTTATAACCTGCTATTTCACTTTCACATAACCAAGCCTACTTTTATTCATATTTTGCATGTCTACAGTTTCACAATGTTCTTTATGGGGACGCCAAGGGTTTTGCGAGAAAACTTTTTTCTTTCTGCTGTTCATATATTCCTGGAGTTATGAACCCTCACACTAAAGTCGTCCAACAATGGAACAAGCTTTTGGCCATTTTTTGTTTGATAGCTATTTTTGTGGATCCATTGTTCTTTTTCTTACTTTATGTGCAGCAGGTATGATTTTTTATTTTTATTTAACTAGAAAATCTAGCAAGTTCTATTCACTTATCTTTTCCTGCTACTATTTGCAAATTTCTCTATATGCAGGATTATAAATGTATTGTAATCAACTGGGCGATGACAACAGGGCTTGTTTTACTTAGAAGCATAAATGATGTGGTATATCTCTTTAATATTTTTCTCCAGGTAATTTCCCAGAAAATAACTTACATTTCAAGCCCCCTCCTGCCATATTTAATTTGTTTATATTTGTATTGTCGTAAAATGGTACCAATTTTTTTAGTTTGAAAAATATCTATGTTTGGTTTTTCGTTGGGGAGGGCCAAACCCAGTTTGCCTCACATCTAATGTTGTGCCATCAAGTTTGGCAATTTTAAAAGTACATTTACCAAACCTAGTTACACCCCTAAACCCACATTCATCTCAACTCAACTCAAGAGTCACTTTTCCGTTGGCCAAACCCAGTTTGAATTATTCTGGGCCATAGATGCTCTCCATTGTCGTACATCCTAAACCCACATTCATCTCAATCCAACTCAACTGTTACCCTTTTTAGTAATTACACATATTTGAAGGTGCTTTCAACGAATATTATCCAAACAAGATTAATTTATGAAACTTACTTTTAAAATAAAAGTATCCAAACATAAATCACATTACAACAAACCCGCATTGATTCAAACTCTGTTTTACAAACCCACATTGACTCGAACACTGTTTTGCAAACTGAAAACCAAATACATTATAATCGAGCTCCTTCGTTAAGTGCAAGTTTTTATTAATGTTATTGGTTTTAAGAAGGTAAATATTCTGATGATTGTAAACTTTCTAGCTCGCAAATAACAGGGTTTATGTTCATATTAGCCAACTCAATAAAGTTCATCTTATTCAACTAAAATTTCACCATTCTCTTCTAGAAGTAAATGTGACATCTTGTTTAGTTACCCGCCCTCAATTTCACTTCTGCCACATTCCATTTGAAACAATTATTGCATATAATCTATCAGTCTTAGAGGATTATATAATTATTTAACAATCTTTAGTGAAGCGTTTATTATTTACTTACAAATTACAATAGTCCACACCGTGACAACTACCTTGTATAGATTAGGCTGGAAGTAAATAAAAATGATATGTTCACTGACACAAATTATAAATATACTGGAGTGCAACCTTATTGGTAGTATTAAGTAATGTTGCATTTTGTACTTATGCATGTCTTCCTTTGTTGTTCTTTAGTAGTTTAGGTCAAATGGAAAAGAAAAAGGGAAGCATGCACCCTGAACATTGGATATGGTTTTAAGTCTTGTTTGCTGTGTTTTCATAATTTAAAGCTTAAATAACCTAACCAGGTTGCCTGTTTGCAGTTTAGGTTGGCTTATGTATCTCCTGAGTCAACAGTGGTTGGTGCTGGAGATTTAGTTGACCATCCAAAGGAAATTGCTCTTCATTACCTGCAGGGTTATTTTCTTATTGACTTATTCGTTGTATTTCCTCTTCCTCAGGTACATTTCCTCCTATTTACCACTGTCCCTAATGGAAACTTTGGTCCTTTTTATGGCTGAGTTTACCCATTGTAGCTAGTATTTCAGGTACCCATTTGTATATACCGCTTAGTTGCTAATTTTAATTATGACATATACAAGCCTAACGGGTGAATAAGAATTTATACTTACTGATATTATGATAGGACACCTAGGTCTGTAAACAATGAGAACCAGGCTGCTGTGTTGGGTCAGAGTCCAAAAAGGCCTGTTATATGGAGGGTATATTCAAGAAGAAAGAAAATAGGGACAGATGGGGAAAAAGGGAATCAGTTAGTGATGTGGAAGAGAATCTCGGGTATTAAGGGAGAGGATGTGCGAGGTAGCCTGGAAAATTGGTTAGTTTATTAGGAGAGTTTCTTCCCTCTGGTAGGAGCTTGGGCTCTGGATATTTTTTCTTTCTCTGTAATTGGGCTTCTGCTCCATTTTCGTTCAATATTACACTCAGTTTCTTTTCGCCTCACTGGTTTTATCATATTGTCTCTCCATTTCCTGTAGATCATCAGATTTGGAACTATATATTTTCTAGTCTTGGAAAGTGGGATTTGTCATTCCCTTGCACATGAGCAGACTTTCAGTTCCAATCCAGCACATACTTAACCATAAAACCATCAATCAAATCTTTCATTGATTTAGGGATTGATCTGGCTAAAACCTTGTTTATTTTTTATCAACTGGTTCTTGTTCTGAGATATAATGTTCAAAATTGAAGTTAACCACCCTGGTTCCCTCTTTTTTGTGTGTCACTCTGAGTAATAAATTGTCTGTGGACATGAGCATGTACTTGAGAACAAGCATATGGCAGTGCAATGAAAGGGTTTACTATTTGTTAAAAAAGATGAGGCCATTATGGGTTTATATACTCACCAAAGCCATGACATATATTGTAAAACATGTACAGATAATGATATTGGCTGTCCTACCAAATTCCTTGGGGGGAGCAAATCATGCGAAGAATCTTCTACGTGCAGCAATCTTAGTGCAGTATATTCCCAAGTTATTCAGGTTTTTGCCGCTGCTAATTGGGCAATCTCCAACAGGATTCATATTTGAGTCGGCCCGGGCAAATTTTGTTATAAATCTTCTTATATTTATGCTTGCTAGCCATGTTGTTGGTTCTTGCTGGTACCTCTTTGGTCTACAGGTGAGTGGAAATAGCATTTGAAGCATTTAAAAAAAAATACCAAATGTATTCCTTACTAGATTTCATAATGTGCTGTAATTTCACAGCTTCCTTTCAAATGGAGCCAAGTTCCCATTGTTATTCTCATTATGTTTTAGTAGCATAAACTACAAATTGCATGCCTTCCTTCAAACCATGCTAAAAACAAAAAGAAAAGGAAGAAGAAATAATAGTATAATACTTGATTCCCTTGAATTCAAGTTTCCATGTGGTTGGACATTATATATTAAAGTGTAATAAGATTTATAGGCTAGATGAAGTGCTTTTTTAATATGATAATATTTTCGTATGGACTGCCTTGTAGGTAGCCACTTTAGGCCTTAACTAATCTATAAGTCAGGCAAAGTTCTCGCATAATTTATTTTTCCAATCACAAGAATCGAACACAAACCTTGCCACTCGAACCTACAGATGTTGGTTCAATATGATAGTAGTATGTCCTTGGAAATTCAATCCTTTTAGTTGTTGCTGTAATATTGGTAATGAATTTCAACTTTGTAAGTTATATTGTGTTTCCTACTTCCATTGAATGCTCTAAAGAATGAGTGGTTCAATTAGAAGGAGGAATTTGATTCAGAATATGAAGGTTGATTTATTTTACTAATGTTCTTTTTTTCTTCCTCTTCCTTCCTCCAGAGAGTTAATCAATGTTTGCGAGATGCCTGCCATAAGTCTAACATCACTGGATGCATGAAATTCATTGATTGCGGACATGGTTTTAATGGAAACAATCAGCATCACCTAACATCGAATCAATGGAACAACAATATCGATGCCATTAATTGTTTAAATCCCCCATCTGATGGTGGTTTTCCTTATGGGATCTATGAGCTTGCTGTACCACTCACAATACAAACTAATGTGGTCAACAAATATGTGTATTCCCTTTTTTGGGGATTCCAGGTATGTAATTCATTCTTTTTCCACTTTTTTGTTCCTTCAGTAGTAATTATGTACTGTTTAAAAATTAGAAACTTGTTAAAATCTGGTGCATCCACACCACTCAATAGCTCATTGTAGAAAATGATTTTTATCAATTTGACTGTTGAAATATAACTGTTATCATGTCAATATAATTTAAATTTTAGGAAATGCAAAATATAACATTTAAAATATGTTTGTGATATATGGTGGTTGAATTTTCTGTAATTTTAAAAAAGAAATTATGTGTTGAATATCTGACATGTTGATGAAGTACAAAACAATCTTGGATTCATTTGAGATTTTCACGAGCACCGTGTGGGTATCAACAACTCACTCCAATAGTAGATGTTAAATTGAGTTATTCAGTAGTGTAAAATCGATTTCATGTTACAATATTTCATGTTGAGAAAATATTTAAGATGCGATGTAGGACTAACCAATGCAGGAAATTCACATTTGAATTTCCAACAATTTTCAATATCTAACACACCCTTTGCATGAAAGCCAACCATGTAGGTTTTAAGTGTGTATAAGAGACATTAAGAGTATATGTTGTTGTGGCAACTATTATTAAATTAGAGGAATGGAAAAGAAAATTTGAACTACTTGCAACTTGGTCGTATGTACTTGAAACTATGTCAAAACTGTCAAAGCCCAACTTGTACCAACAGTCTGAAATACTTCAATAAGCACATGAATCATTTTATATCTCTAACAAATATGTACTTGTGATCTTCATACAGCAAATCAGTACTATAGCTGGTAATCAAGTGCCTAGCTATTTTGTGTGGGAAGTCCTTTTTACTATGTCCATCATGGGATTGGGACTCTTGCTTTTTGCAATTCTCATTGGAAACATACAGAATTTTCTACAGGCTCTTGGGCGGAGGTAGAACTTAATCTAATGCTGGAAGTTTTAGTTAAACTTTGGTAGTCGAGTTCTGATGTGTTTATTAATGCAATATGGTTGATATTTTTAATTCTTATCCCTTTTACAGGAAGCTAGAAATGCAACTTAGAGGTCGTGATGTTGAGCAATGGATGAGCCATCGGCGCTTACCAGAAGATCTAAGAAGGTATTAAAATTTCTCATTCTTCATGTCAATTTCTTGATTCAAGTAATTGGTTGTTAACCACCACCCCACCCCCCCAAACCCCCCTCCAGAACTCTGTTTATCGACATTGTACATATTTCTCTTGTACATGAGCAATTTACTGTTCCTCGACACAAGTTCTGTTTTGCCTGACTCGACTAATTGAGTTAGCAACTTCTGAAGACTTAGGATGATTTGGAATTTCTTTGGATCATTTGGATAATTAAGTTTGCATGAATTGACTACATAGGATGATTTGGAATTTTTTTTTATCTATCGGCAATTATGTTTGTGTTTCTGTGTTACATTTCAGCATATCTTCTTTGTAGGAAGGAATTCATTAATATCATAGTATACGGTGCAAATTTTTAAATTGTAGACTCTTTAACCTAGTGTCCATATATGAGGAGCTACTCTGACTTTCCTATATAGCATGTCTGTAGGCCTCAATGCTAAGGAAACAGTCTGCATTGTATATTATATGTCATTTTTTATATTCATTATAACACATCAAATTATGGATCATATCTTGTGTACAAGTAATAGACAATATGCCTATCATGCAGGAGAGTAAGACAGGCTGAACGATATAATTGGGCTGCAACAAGGGGGGTGAACGAAGAAATGCTTATGGAGAATCTGCCAGAAGATCTGCAGAGAGACATTAGACGTCATCTCTTCAGATTTGTTAAGGAAGTATGCATTATAACATCTGCGGCCTAAATGACTAGTTATAATTACTACAATTTATCATGCTTACGCTTTAAGTAGATTACAATCATGTGGTTTAGATGTTAAGTAAGCTTCAGAGTATCAGTCACCTTGATTTATTTAAGATTTGGTTTTCCTTAGGTCCCCGACTTATAACCTGTTAGATCGGATAGATGTAAAAATCATTTGAAGGAAAATCTTAATGCATCTAAGCATCTTCATCATGTAGCTAAAACCATGATATATCAAAAGCCAAAGTATGTCAAACATTCCTGAAAGTTCTCTGCAATGATGATATAATTTAATTTGCCTGTATACTTTGTACCAATTTGTGTCCATAATCCAAGGATCTAAATTATCTGCAGATTCGAATCTTTTCCCTGATGGATGTGCCTATCTTAGACGCGGTATGTGAGAGACTACGACAAAAAACATACATTAAAGGAAGTAAAATTTTGAGTCAGGGTGGTTTGATAGAGAAGATGGTATTTGTGGTGCGTGGCAAATTGGTCAGCATAGGAGATGATGGGACTAGAATGCCGTTATCTGAAGGGGACGCTTGTGGTGAAGAACTTATGACATGGTATCTTGAACATTCTTCTGTCAGCTCAGGTATAAGAATACTTGATTCAATGACAGGATGCTTGTTTCCAACATATTTTTAAAATTGCAATAATCAGCAATTTGGCCACTGCAAAATAAGCAACAACATGGCTCATTGATTCGGTATCTCATGCAGATGGTAGAAAAGTAAGGCTTCCTGGACAGAGGTTGGTTAGCAACAGGACAGTAAAGTGCTTGACAAATGTGGAGGCATTTTCGCTCTCTGCTGCAGACCTTGAAGAAGTCACAATACTTTTCACAAGATTCTTGCGGAGCCCTCAGGTCCAAGGAGCTCTAAGGTCATTTCTCTATATCTTATCTATTATCAGTATTTATGGTTCAGCGTAATCCTATTGACCATTTTATGTTCTACAAAAATGAAAATAAACAAAACAGCAATAATACCTGCACACATTTTATACTCATATTCACAGATGACTTCTGGTCCAGCTATAACTTTCTCTGCATGTTGTTTGATGAGTTCACCTTGGATTCAATGAAGAGTTTGTGCTATTGTTATCATGGTTGATCTTGTGTCTTTCATGAAGGGTGATATTCCATCCCATTATGTCTGATTCGTTGAGCCCTTGATATATATTTAACCCCTAATAATAACGATTGAGATTGTGATTTTTCACGCGTAGAAAACTTAATTTATGCTTTGAAATCCACGGCTGGCATGTTCATTTGATATGTGTTGTTTTAGGTATGAATCACCTTATTGGAGATCCCTTGCAGCGAACCGCATTCAAGTTGCATGGAGATATAGACAGAAACGTCTGAGTCGTGTTAATTCCTCAGTAACAAACTAAACATTGAGGTAGTAGTTGTAATGTTATATCTGATATTCTAATTTGGCTGCTTTTATAATGTCCAACTAAATATAGTAGATTCACTAGCTCGTTATCACATACAAAGGTGTCCATTAACTAATTGTCAAAGGGTAATGTAGTGCATGTTTAGAAATCCTTCATTTGATTTTAAAATCAAAATTATGTGAAGAAGTTTCAAGCTTCCGGATATCAGCATTCTTTTCAAAAAAAAACTGATCACATACTAGTAATATATACACACCCATAACCTTCCGTTTTGACATAGGCATGTGAGCCCCTCGTTAATTATTATTGAGGAAAGTTGACAAATCATATAAAAATGATAAAGTAGAACAATAGTCATGCACTTTTTATTGTTGTTATTATTATTTAGTTAAATTTTATATTGGTCCTGTGACGTGCTAAACTACAGGTGTACAGTTTCGCCTGAGGTTTTATTTTATTGATCCACATAGATTGTGGTAGTTTACTGTTATTTCTACTGATTTAACTTGTGAAAATAAAAACAAAAGTCGGGGGTATGATTGATTGATCGAAAACGGTGACGGTTGTAGCGATAATGCAGAAAAAGCAAAAGAATAAATGATCTTTGAGAAATCAGATGAGGAAAACGTACTGGAGTTCCGATTTCATTAGTTAATCCTATGGATTTATAGTAGTTAATCCTACTATAAATGATATATAAGTTGAATTCAGTTCTTGTACGGTGCTTTACCTAAATGTCTACCTGCTACTTTTGCACGTTCAAATATTTCTTCTAACTAACAAGTGATAGCAAATTTCTCCCTATCCTTATTAATTGGAGATTAAGTTCTTAATTTCGATCAACACAAATAATTTGTTAGCCCTATGTTTAGTTAATACGGACCCTTGTTATGTTTCTTTTCAGTTCTCTTTTACCTCACCAACCTTTCGGCGCGTCTAAGAAAAATATATTATCGGTGTGCACTCCGAATTCAATCAAAGAAGAAAAGAAACACGTAGAAGAAATAAATTACTTATATATCAAAAATCCATTATTTTGTACTAACTGGATATGTATTAAATCAAAACAGTCATTTGTCCATCCTGATTTTGTAATGTTGTATTTCCCTTACACCGGTCATTTGGCTTGATTTGCACTTACAAGCTATTTTATATATTAATATATCAATTTACTCCACAAATCTGGGTATATCGCACTTGTAAGTGCGATTTGTCATAATCATTTGCACCTACATGTGCGAGCGTCGTATAATAATATAAAAAAGGAAAATAAGTGACAAATCGCACTTACAGGTGCAAAATGGACATAAATTTCGCACCTGTAAGTGCGATTATATTAAATATACAAAAATAAAAAATGAATAAAGTTTGAAAACTATCCAAAATTAACCCCAAAAAAAAACTAGAATTACTGGTCATCACTAGAGCTATCCAGAATAAAATTTGACATTTATAGAGTAACAAATGTAGTAACAAATATTTATCTTTAACTAAAATTTTATAAATTACCACAACACGTAACAAATAGAGGAATACCATTAACATTTATAGAGTAACAAATGTATTACGACATAAAGCATAGTCTTAAAATTTAGATCAATCCAACAGAACTTGACAACTACAAAGTAACAAATGTCTATTCCAAACTAGAACTACAGCCTAGCGCTAGAGCTTGAAGAGCCTCGTGTATTCTGTGACTTTGTCCTCCTGTAAACTAAATTTCCGTGCAAGCTCTGCACCACAATAGCCTGGAGGTTTTGGTGTGCTACCCATACACCTGATCCTTCCGGGGGTGTCCCTGAGGTCGTCGGGTCCATGGCCACATCCAACCACTTCATTATTAATGTGAATCGTCCCTGAGATTATGGTTCAATGTTAGTTGAAATTTATTAATATATGCCTCTAACGACAAACAAAATAAAAGTAAGCATGACTTACAGTTGCAGACGCCGTGGCGAGCTCTCTAGTCTTAGGTAGTATCATGAACGGGTGTGAGTGCTGCCGATACCGTGGAAAATAGTCTGGTGCTATCTGCGACGGTGATATAGCACGGTGGGAGGGGCGGAACACATATGTGTGGTACATCAGCCATGCTTGGTCAATCTCCTCACATGTAGGTGCCTCAAACATCGGAGCTGGAGGTATGACCTGTATATATCCAAACTGTCATAAAACTCTATGTGGCTGGTGAGGGTGCAGTATCTCGGAGCAATGTAACCATCCACAGAAGAGGGATATATCACCATACACCCAAGCATGTCGGTGATCATCATATGGTGTCCACGCTACGATATCACCTGATAGATAGTCTAGATTGGCTCTCTTCTGAGCAATGGACCCGTCTCCCTTAAGACATCCCCACTGCATAGCCCTTGGCATGTTCTCCGTGTATGCCCGATTCAACTTCCTGGGAAACAAGGAGGTCGGGAAGTGCTCATAGATCTATGCCTAAGAACAAGTTCAATATGTAAAAAACATGACCAACATGTGGGATAAATCATTTTCATACAGTGAATAAAAAAAGAATTTTGGATGGAGACAAACCTGAAGGAGGGTGGTGTATCCTAACATCGACAATGTGTTCCTACAGCTAGCAGCACTTAGGCATTCGTACATGTACGCCAACGCTACATCACCCCATGCAAAGTTCCCTACAGAGTCAAGATCAAACAAAAGAGAGAGGTATTGGATCTGTATTCGGGTCCTGGTCTTGTCAGCAAAGAGAGTGATGCCCAACAATCGAAACATATACACCTTGGCAGCTGCCTCAAACTCTCTGCTCCTGAGTTTGATCTTGACAATCGACTCCAACCACGTGAAGCGTACACTCTTGCCCTTATTTTTCGGGCACTCTGTAATGGCCTGAGTTCTTGTCACCTGTAACTGCGCAGCAAGAACCTCGACACACTCTTCATTGTCCAGGATGGGAAGAATGAAAAAGTTTTCCTGGATTGGGATGTGAAGGAGACATGCCACATCATCCAGCGTGATTGTCATCTCTCCAGAGGGTAACTGGAAAGATGACGTCTCGGGGTGCCACCACTCCACAAATGCTGATATCAATCCTTTGTCGTATGTAGTATATCCACAATTCGCAAGAGTTGCAAGACCAGACGTAGCTAAGACTGTATCTATGTATGCATGCCCTCTAGTCAGATCCGGCCTCAACCTCTTCTCGTGATTGTACAATCTCAACAATGACCTGTCCGGTATGTTGCCATCAATGTAAGACCTCCACACCCTCCCGGCAACGTGGGTGCCATAGCTTGGTCCACCTGGGAATGAAGTCAGCTTCTTGTTAGCTTTGTCAATTAGTTGCATTCTTCGCTTTAACTCTTTATTGGCCCCGTCATCACGGGCCCCTTCTTCATTATCATCATCGTTCTCATCATCACCACCATCAACACCGTCACTATCCTCATCATCATCACCCCCTTCCTCCTGATCATTCTCATTGTATTACATCTCCTCGGCCCCATCATGACCCACATCCTGGTCATCATCAACATACTCAGGCTGCACCTCATACCTATCCTGCCATTGCTCCTGCTCCTCGTATTCAGCCTCATTGTATGATGGTTCCTCCACCACCGTAGCCATTCCACGCCTGTGAAGCATGTCCTCTTTGTCGGATGTCGTCCTCTTGATTCTGCGTGTCGTCATGTTCAATCGGGTGACCAGTGTGACGAGTCCTTGACATTTCTGCAACAACAGCAAATTACAAATATGTTATATTCATTCCAAAATCAAAATTAAAAAAAAAAACGGATTAAGTCGCACCTGTAAGTACGAACCACCGCACAAAATCGCACTTACAAGTGCGACAAAAATTGTCCTAGAAATTTGAAGTTGTCGCACTTGTAAGTGCGATTGGAGAAGAGGAATTTCACTTACAAGTGCGATTTTGTTGCAGAAGCTCCAGAAATAAAAAAAATGAAGAAAACGCACTCAATTCTTAACATGCAAAACAGAGTAATAAAAAAGAGGAACAAAACCCAGTATTCTGAACTTTTGATGCGGAAGAACAAAGAGGAATCTGAGAGATTTGGAGAAAAATGAACAAGGGCTTAGTTTTGTGTGAAAAGTGGAAGGGAAGAGGAAAAGGGATGGTGGGTGGCTAGGGTTTTGTATAAGGGCGAAATGTTTTCAGAAAAGGAGAGGTAGGTGGTGGTGTGAGAGAATGAGTTTTATTGTAAAAACCCTTGAATTTTGATTTTAATTTTTTTTTTATCAAAATGTTTCACACCTAGAAGTGCGATATCTTCCTCCAAATCGCACTTATAGGTGCGAAATAGGATATTAGTTTTTTTTTAAAATAAAATTTTATGTCACACCTATAAGTGCGAAATTTATCTCCAAATCGCACTTATAGGTGCGAACATAATAAACACATTAAAAAAATAACAAACAGAAATTCGCACTTGTGAGTGTGAATGTGAAGCATATTTCGCACTTACAAGTGCAAATAATAACCAGTACGCGCAAAAAAGCTACGAACTGAATTTTTTCTTGCACTTGAGTGAACCCACTTTTGGTTCTGACTTGACCCTTTCGTCCATCTCAATATTTAGGCAGATTGGGAGGAAAAGGGAGGAAGAGAAATGGTGAGGGTGATGAGTTGAAGGGGATGGGGGGTGGGGTTTTTGGAGAAAAGAGATTTTTGGAGTTTTTTTTTTGGACAAGGAATTTTTTTTCAAGGGTACTTTTGATATTATCATAAAAAGGGGTGGCGCCAACAAAATTGAGGTGACGCCAAACACAACTCCCTATTACTAATAGAGTTTAATACTCATCTAAGAAGTTTACGCATATAATTTATAATAATTCAGATTTTTGTCATATCAGATAAATAATTTTAAAATTTATTCAATTAATTATGAAATTAGATTATGATATAATAAATTTAGGAGTTATAATTGATTATTTGTGTAAAGTTCTTTTAAACTTGAGTATTGTTATTAATATGCTAATTTCCTAATTTTTTAATAAAGAGATATTGTCTATACACTAAGTTCCCTAGATGTTTTTTCTTTCCAATAATAGAGATATTTTGTTTTATATAATTTTGTAAAGTGAATTATACAAATACAATATCCCATATTAAAAATATGGAATGTGCAATTGATGCGGTCAACCCATAGTTATAAGAAAAGTTTGGATCCTATGATCAAGTGATAAAATATTGTTACATATTAAAATTCATATTTATTTATAAAGGGGATTGCGTTTGGCGCCCCCCTTTCGCGCCTTACGCCCCCCCTCCCCCCCATAGTCAATTTACCATTCCCCCCCCCCCCCCAAAAAAAAAACCCAATATATCCTCATCTTCTTCATTTCACTTCCATTTTTCCCACCCCCATTTCTTCCAATTCTCTCCACCACCCCATCCCATTTGTAACCACCATTCCCTCCAAACATGTAACCACCACCACCTTCTTCTTGTAACAGTCACCATCTTCATCCTATTGTAACCATCATCATCTCCATGTTGTAACCACCAAATCCTCACTCTTCTCAAGTCCATAATTAACCTCAATCGTTTGCCACAACAAGTATCCAGCAACATCTTCGTCATTTTGGTTTCCAGTCGCCATACATAGGAGGTATCGTCCGTCACCCTCGTTGTTGTGTTTCTGGTCTTGGTGGAATGTTCGAGGTCCTAATCGCACCAACAGGTGCGATTTCGAGTTCTTGTGGCACGTAACTGTGCACTAAGAACCTCAACGCACTCATCGTTATCTAAAACAGGGAGAGTGAAGAAGGTACCCCGCACTGGAATGTGTAGGAGAGATCCAACATCATCGAGGGTGATTGTCATCTCCCCACATGGAAAATGGAACGATGATGTCTCCGGGTGCCATCTTTCAACGACGGCTGATATCAAGCCTTGGTCACACGCAGCATATCTACATGATAAGAGGGGTGTAAGTCCAGACCTGGCCAAGACATCACTGATATAAGCACTCCCATATGTCATGTCCACCCTCAGCCTCTTCTCATGGTTGTAGAGTCTGAGCAAGGAACGATCTGGTATGTTGCCATCGATGTAAGATCGCCAAACCCTCCCAGCGACATGTGTCCCATAGCTCCGCAAAACATTCAGATTAACCGGACCTCCTGGGAATGATTTCAACCCCCTGTCAGCTCTGTCAATTGCCTGCAATCGTCGTTTCAGCTCCTTCTTCGCCGCATCATCACGCCCCCTCCTCACGATCATCATCTTCCTCGTCGTCACCAACATCATCAGCCTCGCTTTCATTAATATCTTCGTCACTGACTTCCTCATCGACCTCGTCCTCACTACCCTCTTGCTCCCTTTGCTCATCGTACCTGTTGCGCCATTCCTCTTCAGCCTCGTACTCAGCCTGATTGTACGAGGGTTCCTCAACTGCGGGAGCCTTTCCACGGCGCCTAGGGTGCGACGCATGACCCCTTTGTCGAATGTCAGCCACCTGGTTTCCATCTTCCTCATCTTCAACTGGTCGACCAGTGACACGAGTCCTTGCCATATCTGTCACAACAACACCAAATCAAATGCTTAATTTCCACAACATAACAAGCAATAACATTCAAATATCAAGAACAACATATCCAAAACAACAGCAACAACATTCCAAAAGCAACACCATAAAACCCATCTTGCTCATTGACTATGCAAATGTTTAGTTTTCTCAACAGAACAACAACAAAATTCCAAAATCAATTCTTTAGCCTGAAAAACACCATAAATTCGCACCCCAAGGTGAGAATTTTTACCAGGTTCATAAATACCCAGAAAATCCTGTCAAACCCACCAAAATTCAATTTTCTCACACATGAAAGGGTATAAACGATGAACAAAGCACAATGGAACTTCAAGACACCAACAAATCACACCAATAGGTTACAAAAATCCATCCCCAACCAATTTCTCTTAAGGCATGAAAACAGAGTACAAGAAGAGAAGAAGAAAACCCATTACCTTAAGCTTTGTTTGATGGAGATTCTGGTTGTAGGCACAAGTTCTTCTCCCTCCACGTGCGTGATTAGCTTCTGGGGTCTTGGGTGAGTGGAAATGTCGTGGAGGCTAGAGCAAGAGGGAAACTAGGTTTTTTAAGGTTTTAAGGGGAAACAGGGCGTCGAATATGGTTTCGTGGGTGGTTTTAAACCACTCCACGACCAGTTTTTTTTTTTTTTTTTTACATTTAAAACAGATGTCGCACCCTTGCATGTGATTATGAATCGCATTCACACATGCGATTAGAAATCGCATTCACAAATGCGATTAGAAATCGCATTCACAAATGCGATTAAAAGTTGTTACAAAAAAAAAATTCATACTTCTGAATCGCACTTGGACATGCGATTTGTGTGTATAAATCGCATTCCTATGTGCGAAAATTAACCCGTCTTCGTGAACAATCCTTTTTTCACACCACAAGCTGAATCCAAGATTTCTTCATTCTCCTTTGTTTAAGGGAGGTCATACAAGGGGGTTACAATGAAGTGGGTGGGAAAAATATTAATGGTGATGAATTAGAGAGGGAGAAAATGGAGTTTTTAAAAATTCAGGATTTTTTTTTTCAGTTTTTTTTCCAAACAGGGGTATTTTAGTCATTTTTGAAAAGGGGGGGGGGGGGCTTAAGGCGCGAAAGGGGGGCGCCAAACGCGATCCCCAAGGTAGTTAATATACGCGTATCAAGTATATTAACATTTTTTTAATATACTTTTAATTTAATTTTCCGTAATTCATAAAGGTTATTTTTTAGCATGAAAATATATATAAGTAATAATGAAAACTACATAGGAAAATACTTTTATATAACTAAAAAAATGAAGTTTTAAATAACTAGTAGAGTAAACCCTATGATTAAATACAATGATAAGAAAACACTGTTTAGAAGAAAAAAATGACAAATAATAAATTAAAGTAATATCTAAAATAGAGTATTTATTTAAATATGAATTTATTTTCGTATAAAATAAATAAATATATTTAGAGATCAATTTGAGGCTTAAATAAATGTCGTTTTTGTGATTTTTTTTTTGTTACCGGAGGAAGACAAGAAGAAAAGAAAACAACTAAACGACGATGTCACCAACTAAACTCCCTTATTTATATGTTAATGCTTTATTATTTTATCTTAATTTGTTTTTCATGAAGGAAATTTAGAATTAAATACTACTATTACTTAGAAGATTAATTTAATCCTATCAAATATTTAACAAATTAAGAAATCATAAAATATAATAAATAATATCTAAATCAAAATAATTTTCAAAACATGTCAAATGTCAGCTAAAAATTATGCAAGGGGTATTGTATCATTTTAATTTTATCATTATTTATTATCTTAATAAACCAGACTCCTTTCAACACTGGGTCACAAATATGACATATTATGGATATGATGTGTTTTACAATCAAAACTTTTAACTACCAATTATTGACATGATTATGGAGATGGGGGGTATTGCCTCAGAAATTTGAATGCACTCCAATTCCTATGAGGCTTCGGCCGTTAATGGAGTTTATGGCAAAATTAACGGCTTAGAATTAAAAACGGAAAAAATTCCTTATATGTTTGCCGGTAATAATGGTGGAGTTAAGACTCTTGAGAAGATTTTTCATCTGGAAAAGGTAAGAAACAAGTGATCATATAGGTAACTGACTTAGAAATTCAAACAAAATCTAATTCTTATGATCTTGCAACCATTATTGGGGGTTAATGATGCAATTAATGGCCTAGAATTACAAACAATAACTATTTCATATATGGTTGCACACAATAATGATGGAGTTAAGCCTCTTGAGGAGGTTTATATTTTGGAACAAGTGATAAATAAAGGGTGAGGCGCATATGATTAAGAGCAAATGACAAGTCAGAAATATGAGAGAAACAAAGATTAAGAGTTAGGGATAGTACATGCGCCTTTTACGTTATATTTGGTCACATATTGTACATCGGAGTTAATAATTCAAAATTGATGTCATTAAGGAAAATATTGTTGCAATCGTTACGTTTTACACTCTCACTAAGAGGTTGAACACAAATGGACACAATTATTACTTTTTAAAAAGTTATTTAAATATAATTAAAAATACATATTGATTAAATATAAATTAATTAGTATATTTAAATATAAGAATAAAATTAATGGCTCCACGTTATGAATGAATATCATTTGACGATAACATAGAAGTTACAAAACTAAAATTCTTAAAGATCAAATTAAAATACCAATTTAAATTGTCTAATAATGATAGAAAAATAATGAAAGGATCACTAATAATAAATTTAATATATACTTTGATATAGGGATATGAATCTAATTTTTTTTAAAGTATATAGTTTTAAATTACAATTAGAAATATTTAATTACTTCATGTAAATGTAGAGACAATATGACAAACACGTTGATGGTTAAAATACTAGTATTAAATTCATTCATTCTTGATAAAACAATTAAGTTCATGGCATAAAACTCATTTCTATTACATGCGTATCATTTGCATATGTTTAATATTTAATGCATTAATATCATTTAAGAATTATATGTAATTTATAAAAAATTATTATTCTTAACATAGTACTTCATTTTTATTGTTAAATAAAAAAATAACAAAAAATATTAATTCATAAATTAACAATGTAAATTTAAAATAAAAAGTTGATGAAATAAGTCTATTTTTGGTAAAATTTAAAATAAGTATTAAAAGTTTATATTGTTTTCCGATGTATCGAAATATATATATATATATATATATATATATATATATATATATTAGTCAACATATTTAAATTTAAAATATAAGATTAAATGGTGATTACATAATATGAGCTAATATGGTTTAGAAGTTATATAGAAGTTAGAAAATTAAAAACCTTAAAGATTGAATTGAAATCTCACTTCAAAGTGTCCAATGATGACACAAAAATAAAGAATTTAATCCATGAACAAAAATCTTTCTATTTCTACAGCTCCATTCACATGCGCTTACTATTATATTGAAGTTATAGAATAATATTACTATTCGGTGTTGTCTAAGGTGAACTACCAATTAATTAGTGCATCGTGCACCACCAGCTTTTGGCCAATAAGATCACGCCAAGTGTCCAAGTAAGTAACTGGTAACCGGTTCTACAGGTTTTTTTATTTTTATAATTTATTATAATTTTAATTTGTTAATTACTATAAACCCCTTTCTCTCTGTTAATCTTCTTTTTATAATTCATTTTTACCCTTTTTTTAAAAAAAGAGGTAAAAATGTAATTAACTAATTATTATTATTTTGATTTTTTTTAAATATTAGGTAAAAAAACCTGTTGTAGTAGGTCATTTAGAGTGGTGTACGGTGCACCACTTAGAGTGCAAGTGCACCCTAGAAGCCACCATTCTTAACATGGAACTTATTTTTGTTTGTAAATTATAAATTATAAATTTCAAAAATAAATTAATTTAAAAAATAGAAATATAATTTTAAATAACAAATAAAATGATTTACATTTTATTAAAATAAGTCTTTAAACTTCATATTGGTTATATAGATATATATTATTTGTTTGACAACAAAAGAGTTATTTATTATAACTAATAAGTTTTGTCGAGAACAACCCTCTCAAATGGGATATCACATATTTGGAAAATGTCTAAAAAAAGAATTCCCACAACGGGATTATCCTATCGCATCCTATTTTAGTCAAAAAATATGCAATAGAATTGGCTTCGCAATAAATATGAACCACACCTATGCAATCAATATCCACATCTCTCCCAATAATTCTATCAAATGCAAATCCCGTAGAAGCTTCACAGGCCTGTGGGTCTTATTTGACACCAACACCACAGCTAAAGCCGAGTCAAATTCTATGATCACATGTTGCACACTGAATTGCTTACAAAATTCCAAGGCATGTCGATTTGTCTTGACTTCTTTATGAGCCCATAGTTCCCCTAGGGTCTTAGAGAAAAGACCACAAATATCACCCTCAATATCACGCAACACTCCTCCTATACCACTCGGACCAGGTGCACCCCTTGCAAAGCCATCTACATTAAACATATATGTATTATTAAACATATTTAAAAATAAAAATATAAGCATAAAAATAGTGGTTATATTTTATGAACTAATACCATTTTTTATTTATAAGTTATATAGAAGTTGAAAATTCTAGAACATAAAAGTTTGAACTTAAATCCCACTTCAAAGTGCCTAATGATGACTTTAATCCATGGGACAAAAATCTTTCCACTTCTACAATTCCATTTACATGTTCTTAACATGAACTTCATTTTATTTTTAAAATAAAAATGTAAGACCCTCTATTTTTGATATTTATGTTTTGGTCCCTTAACTATTTCATATTTATGAAATGGTCCCTGGATTATTAGTAGTTTCAGTCTTGGTCTTTGTTAGACATTTTGCTTGAAATATATTTTGGTGGTAATGTCATTCTCAAGATTTGTTATGAATAAAATCTTTATAGATTTGTTTGATATTTGATTTTCTGAATATCTTTTAAGTGCAGATTTTATTTTCTGTTTAAAATGAAATGGAGGTAGGTTCAATTCACTCTTTCTTTATCAACTTGTTTTCTATTTATTTTCTCTCATCCCTTTTCCCATACTTTCTTTCTTTTCTCTCATAGTAAACCTCATCACTACTCTCATCTTTTCTCTCTCTCTTTTCACATATATCTCACTAAAACTGTAAAACTCCTAATTTTATCTTTCTCTCCATCTATCGTCTTTTAGCACTCTCTTTTCTTCTCTCATTTTTTTTCCCACTCTTTTCTTTTGTATCTAGTTAAATGGTACACTTATGGATTTGATGTTGCAAGTCCCCGAGTATGCGTGACTTAGAAGAAAGAGAAGAATCACTCCTAATCAAATCAACCATCACAATAAGATAGGAAGCAGAAAGCAAAAGGATATACAAAGAACAAAAGCAATAAAAAACAAACAGCCACCCCTAAAGGAACACTCCAAATTATCTTATTTCTACCTAGAAGGTGATCCAAAAGATCATATTTCTAATAATGTTCAATATCTCTACTCGCTCAAAAAAACAAAGCAAACTAGTAGGGATCAACCAAAGGATCCAAAAAGAATGTCCAAAGTCCTCTTACAAGAAAGAAAAAGAAAAGCACAAAACTATATCCTGCTACAAAAGAACTACAAAGTACAAAACTTTGATCCTAGATACAATCTAAAAGTAAAAATTACAATGAGAATTCCTAATACAAACGTACTATGACAAGCAATACAATTGTATAAGGAGAAAAGAAGAAACAATAATTAACTTAATGAGAAAAATAACAAACAACTGAATATTCAACATGAGAACCAGACTTTTTTTGATTTTCTCTCACTCACCAGCCACTCACTCACGTATCACACTTTTTATGACTTTTTCTCTATTGAGCACTTGTCTTTTCCCACTCCTTATCTCTTTTCCAATTTTTCTCAAAAGAAACCCACTAGATGTAACCAAGTGTGAGGTCAAAGATGGTTTTTTGGAGTCCCTTCAAACACTTGGCAAACTTTAGAGGTCAAATGGAAAATATACCAATCACAAATCAATGGAAAGCACATAGACAATGAAGAAAAGCTTGACAAGGAATAAGGACTATTAAAAGATGATAAAGTGCAATAAAACTACCAAGAGGCAACAAAGACAAAAACACGTGGAGTTAGACATATTTTTCATTTTAGAAAAGGTTCTCAGCAAGACTGCTTGCGAATCACATAAGGAAATATCTCCAACTCTGTTTGAGGCTCTAAGGGACAAACTCAATCGACAAGATTTCTCTTTCTCTCCCACTTTGAGTTTGAGGTGGACTGTTAGAGAATAATTAGTTATAGTTATAGTGCCAGTTGGATGTTACCAGTTGTAAGTTGCTGAGTGAGTTTACTCTTTATAAATGTTTTGTAAGTTAGACCTAGTACATGTATTCAGCTTGCATCAGCTTGTTGTGCAAGCTCCTCTCACTCTCTATAAATTAACAGAGCATTTATTGAATTCAGTTCAAATATCAGTAGCATAATTCAATTCAGTTTACTTTTCTTTTTCTCCCTAAACCTGGTTCTCAATAGGAAGAACACAGAAATCTCCCTTGCGTGTGTGATCAAAGCATGGAAACAAGTGTAAACGAATACCAAAAACAAATATAAAATGAAGTCTGGAGGGTTCTCGGAGATGCTAAGTTGCGGCACATGAACCGAATATTTATAAGCGAATAGCAAACTAAAGAGAAGCATATCAGAATAGACAGAGAAAATCAATTCCCACTTACCAAGACAATGTGATCAACAAAATCCGAAGACTGAATCACCAAAAACATTGGCAAACTCATTTTAACTTCAAAATTACTAGAAATGCCTGTAGAAAAGTTTTCAGTAAATAAAAGTTCTTAATAGATCAACACAATCAAATCTAACAGTGTAGAATACATTGCCAAACCCATTTTAACTTCAAAATTACTAATGTGAATTCTTCTTTATGAGGTGGTTTATATTATCAATTTACGCAATATCAGGTAAACTTAATATGGAAATTGTCCAATTAGTTCCAATAACAGAAATAGAAGCCAGCCATCAGTTTCATCACTATTTGATACTCACTATATGAAGAAAGATTAGAAACCAGCACTATAGATATCAAATCTGTAAAGCAAATCCAGTTATTTGAAACAAGAAAACCATGATAAGTAAAATAAGAAAATATTATTACATGATAAAGGAAGCTATTTATCTTCTAATTAGCCATGGGTCATTTATAAGAAATGTTTAACCTGCCATAAGACTGGGACAGTACAGTTTTGAAACTGTAACTGAAGGTGAAGATGGAGTTTGTGTGCTTGATTTACTGTTTTGGTGCAGCATATCTGAAACAGAAGGATGGTACACATCATGAATTGCCTATAGTGGGATGTCAAGCATATATGGATTCCATGAGAATATATACAACACTTATATTTTCTAACTTATGGGTATCTTTTTCTTTATACAAATTGTAAGGACGTTTCTAACTGTTTGGGTTATTTATTGGAATACACACACTACTTATTCCATGATCCCATGGTTTGAAAGAAATGAGATCTTAGCTTGCTTTAAGGATCATTGGACAAAGTTATGCAATCTTTAGACTCTTTACCTTTAGAGAAAATAATGTTGTGGCTTAATATCCCACAATATCAGTGCAAATAAGAGCTGCCTCAAAATTGTTTGAATCATTATATTTTCTCTTTTGCATCCCGTGGGCAAGTCTTGGAGCTCATCCACAATCAATATTTGTACCTGAAATTTGTGGCACCTCATGTTTCTACCTGAAATTTGTGGCACAATCACTGAGGGTTGGTACTGGAGGATTTTAGCAATCATGCATTATCATGGAAGCATAAAATGCAAATAGAACTCCACCATTATCTGAGTGTTTTAGAAATGTAGTGAAGAATATTAAACATAATATCCCACATATTAAAGACTAAAAATAGGCGTGTTGTATACCCCCCACCCCATAGCCCACCTTTCCTACCTTTCCTGGTATATCTTTCTGCTAACTACAAAATCGAAGGCCAAAATGATAAGAGCTGTATCTAAATTTGAGTCTAAGTGCCTTTCAAACTTCAATCCTAACTCCCTAACCTCATACACTTTTACTTGCAGTGGATATAATATACCTTCAAAATTGAATCAACATGAAAGCCAAGACTTCTGAATTAATATCTATCTTTCCTTGCCCACATTCTATATGCTTCCATCAAAAGCGTAACAAATACATCTCATTGGAAGGCAAACCTCCTATTAAGAATGTGTATTGCAGATGATATCTTCGCGGCAAGTTCTGTCCTGAGCAAGCATAAGTTATGTCCTTCTGCCACTGATCGCCTCCTCTTCCATGGCAGCACCTCATCCCACCAACAATTTATTCAACACCGTCTAATGACAACTATTCTACCCATTGGTTCCAAAATCCAAATGTCGCCAACTTCTATCGATTTATTCTTTCCATCAATTTCCCAATTTGCATGTAATAATGAAAATCATAACGTCCAACAATTTTAATAGGAAGTGCTGCAACTTTCTAGAACTACTTAGAAAAGCAATTTGAGGTGATAAAAAAATCAACAAATAGGTCTAGAAACAAATTAATTAATAGCTAGTCTAGATGGTTCTTGTATCTAGAAGCAACAAATAGATAAAAAAATCAACTGCTGACATAGATGGGTCGGTGAGATTGAGCCTATAAATAGGCAATGCATCAAGCAATTTGAGGTGTGTCCAAGAACCAAACTACTCACTACCATACAACCTTGTAGCTCCTCTCTACAAATTAATTAAAAGCCTTCATTTTACAACTTGAATATTTGCCCACTCATTTCCATAATACTGACGTTTACAAAATCATTCACTAATTATCCAACCATCCAAATACCAATAGTGGTATCAGAGCTATGTTCGGTCATATACTGCGCATAGTTATATTACCCACCTACTATCCCAATTACTTCAAAAAAAATCCCTTGTTCCTTTAACCCACATCTATAATTTTTCTAAGCTATGGGCTAACACCAATCAACCTTCATCTATCACCGTCCCTATTTTCAATGGAAAGCTATGATTATTGTAGCGTAAAAATGAAGACATATTTTTGCTCCCAAGATTTATGGGACATTGTGGAAGAAGGATATACTGCTCCTGCAGATACTTCAGCTCTTAATGTAGCTCAGAAACAAGAGTTGAAGGAAAATAAACAAAAAGATTCAAAGGCGCTGTTCACTCTACAACAAGCGGTGGCTGACGCAATTTTCCCAAGAATAATGGGAGCTAAAACTGCAAAAGAAGCTTGGGCTACATTACAGGAGGAGTTTCAGGGAAGTGACAAGGTACGTGCCATTAAACTTCAGACTCTAAGACGAGATTTTGAATTATTATATAGATGAAGGAGTCTGAGATGGTCAAGGATTACTATTCTAGAGTTAAAGAGATAGTAAATCAAATGAAAGCCTTTGGGGAAGATATTCCCAACAAGAAAATTGTCGAGAAATTTCTAATTACCATTCTCCGAAAGTATGACTCCATCGTGACAACAATTGAGCAAACCAAAGATCTGTTCACTCTATCAGTGACAGAACTAATGGGCTCTCTTGAGGCATATGAGCAGAGCTTGTGTAGGCATGATGAAGATAAACTTGAAAATGCCTTCCAGTCGAAGCTCAAGTTTCGACCTTAGAATAAAGGTTATGGAGGAAAGAAAAATTATGGAGAGATTTCTAGAAGAAGGGAAATTTATAGAAGTTTTCCCAAGAACAGTTAGGATAAAAATCCTTCGTGCAGCATATGCAAAAGGCTAGATCACGTGGAGAAAAATTATTGGTACAGTGATAAGCCACAATGCAACTACTGCAAGAAATTTGGGCACGTGGAGAAATATTGTCGCA
Source organism: Acmispon strigosus (assembly GCA_030819835.1). Taxonomy (NCBI): domain Eukaryota; kingdom Viridiplantae; phylum Streptophyta; class Magnoliopsida; order Fabales; family Fabaceae; genus Acmispon; species Acmispon strigosus. The sequence goes on along the minus strand of JAUAMA010000001.1, from coordinate 44,509,182 downwards.
ATAAAAATAGACATCAAACTAACTTTGTGGAAGAGCGTGATCAAGATTAGCATCTACTCTATGCAACCCAAGCCTTTGCCGGAGAAAAAGGAGGAAACAGGTACTTGGACAACGCTTGCAGCAATACATGGCCAAAGATTGAGAGTATTTTCGAAAACGTTGACAACTCTATCAAAGTCAAAGTTCGTCTGGGAAATGGCACTGTGTTGGAGTCAAAAGGCAAAGGCACCGTCGTGGTGGAGACAAAGAAAGGTATGAGACTCATCAGTGATGTATTACTAGTTCCCAGCCTAAAAGAAAATCTCCTAAGCATCGGTCAAATGATGGAGAGAGGCTACACTCCACTTTGAAGGAGATGTATGCCGAATCTATGATAACCGTAATAAAAGGGTAGAGATAGCCCAAGTGAAGATGCAGAAGAGAAATAGAAGTATAGAAGCTTCCCGCTAAATTTGAAATATGCAGCTAACATTGCCATGAAAGTGCAAGTTGATGATTCATGGCTTTGGCATCAAAGATTTGGCCACTTCAACACATGCCTTGAAGCTTCTATATCAGAAAAACATGTTGAGAGATTTCCCATTCTTAAAGGAGAATACTGAAGTATGTTTAGGATGTCTCCTCGGCAAACAACATCTATTACCGTTCCCCACTGGCAAAGCATGGTGAGCGAAAGAGAGTTGATCCACACTGATGTTTGTGGGCCGAGGAGAACGCCATCACACGACAACAACAGGTATTTCATCCTCTTTGTTGATGACTTCTCTAGAATGACATGGATCTATTTCCTAAAGGCAAAATCAGAAGTTTCTGGAGTACTCAAAAATTTCAAGGCCCTTGTTGAAAAACATAGTGGGAAACATATAAAAGTATTGAGAAGTGATCGTGGCAAGGAGTACACATCCCGCGAGTTTGACAAATTCGGTGAGGACGAAGGCATAGAGTGACAGCTTACAGTCGCATATACTCCCCAACAAAATGGCGTGTTAGAGAGAAAGAATCGCACAGTCACGGAGATGGCCAGATCAATGCACAAGGAGAAGGGACTGCCTAACGCCTTTTGGCAGAAGCAGCGTACACTGCTGTCTACATACTCAACAGATGACCAACAAAGGCAGTACAAGATAAGACTCCAATTGAAGCTTGGAGCGGGAAGAAGCCATCAGCAAAGAATCAGGGTTTTCAGATCTATTTGCTACATTCATGTGCCAGATGAAAGAAGGCACAAACTAGAAGACAAGACTGTACGAGGTATCTTACTGGGGTACAACACGTAATCAAAAGGCTATTGTATCTACAACTTGCAAACTAAGAAGCTCACCATTAGTAGAGATGTTGAAATTGTTGAGAATGCTTCTTGGAATTGGGATGAAGAAAAAGTGAAGAGCATCTCCATACCAACGCAACTGCCTCAAGAAGATGTTGAAGAAGTAGCAGAAGAACTAGGTGAGCCTCAGAAGAAGTTTGTTCACCAGAGTCTACACCAAGACGAGTGAGATCATTGGTGGACATATATGAAACCTGCAATATGGCCATACTTGAGCCTGAGAACTTTGAAGCAACATCAAAGCAGGAAGTATGGGTCACAACAATGGAAGAAGAGATAAGGATTATTGAGAAAAACAACACATGGGAGTTAGTAGATTGTCCCCATGGAAAAGATATCATTGGGGATAAGTCGGTCTACAAGACAAAGCTAAACCCTGATGGCACTATACAGAAACACAAGGCGAGACTAGTAGCTAGGGGTTATTCACAACAACCCAGCATCGACTACAATGAGACATTTGAACCAGTAGCTCGTCTTGATATGATAAGAGCTCTAATAGCCCTAGCCGCACAAAAAGGATGGAGCATTCATCAACTAGATGTCAAATCTGCCTTCCTCAACGGTGTACTTGAAGAAGAAATCTATGTAGAGCAACCACAAGGATTCGTATCTGAAGGCAATGAAAGTAAAGTTCTAAGACTGAGAAAAGCACTATATGGCTTGAAGCAAGCTCCTCGAGCATGGTATAGTAGAATCGATCAGTACATCATAGATCAAGGATTCAGGAGGAGCAAGAGTGAGCCTGCAGGCCGTACACTATACATCAAGACTCAAGGTCAAGATACACTCTTACTCTCCCTATATGTAGATGATCTTATCTACATTGGAACCAATACAAAGATGATCTTATCTAGTTTTGTTATCTTATTACGAGATTGAGTACATATCTAGTTTTCTTCTATATAATGTAATCACTTTGCAGTTTTGATCCAAGAAATAAAATTATATTTTCTCCATATTTCAACTTGGTATCAGAGCTCTCGATCTTGAGGGCTCTGCTTCCGCATCTAAACCCTAGCCGTCTTCACTGCGGCGTAGTTCTGAGTTTTTTCCCCCTGCTGCATATTTCCTTTACAGCCTTGGAATATAGTTCCCTTGGTAAGACAGCCACCACTGTGCCACGTCCACTGCCGCTGTTCCGGCCACCACCGCGTACCATCACCACCTCCACCCCATGCTCGCCCTGCCCAGATCGGTCAGTCCCCGAAGCCGCGCCGCCAGACTGCCCTGCACGCGCCCACACGCGCCGCACCTTTCTCGGCGAGTGAGATCCACTCGCAGGTCCGTCCCCGACGCGTGATCTCCACGCACCACCTTCCCAGCCTCCGTTTGCGCGGAGATTGCCCAGAACAGGTCGCCAGCCTCTCCTCTTGCTGTTCCAAGCCTCCTTTTGTCCAGATCGGCCTCCATTTGTTGCCGCTAGTGACCTTTGATTCTTCCTCCCTTTGTAGGAGCGTAAGAAGAGGCTCGTGTGTCTAGCTTTAGAGTATTTTCTAGGTGTTCGTGAAGCCCTTTGCTCTTCCGAATGTTTTCTGCTCATACGTTCACCGTCGGTGCAGTTGTTTGCTCTCGTTTGAGCCTTTGTTTCTTGTTGGCTGCTTTTGCTGCCCTTGCTTGGTTGCTGTCTTTGTTTCTTGGCTTGTTTGCCGATTCTTTTGCTCTTGTTGCTGCCTTTGAAGCCATCTTTGTTGGAGTTCTTGTTGGCGGCCCTTGGAATCTTTGTTACTTTTCTATTACGACGTTGTTGCTTTCTCCTACTGTGGGAAGGTTTGTTTCTCTTCATGGACTCCTTGAGTAAGTCCTCTGACACTAGTTCTTTCGCCATGACTGGTACGAACTCTAGCTTTTTATCTTTGAATGCTTCTTGTACTGAAGATTTCTGGATTGTTGACTCTGGTGCAACTGATCACATGACCCCTCATATGTCATATCTCTCAAATTATTCGCCTATGCCTGGTAAACATCATATTACTGTTGCAAATGGAATTCGAGAACCGGTTGCCGGTTATGGTAACCTCCACCTTAGCCCATCTCTTTACCTGAGTCATATACTTCATGTTCCAAATCTTTCTCACAGTCTTTTGTCCATTCACAAACTCACTAACGAGTTGAACTGTGTACTAAGTTTTTTCCATAACGGTTTTGCTTTTCAGGATATTGCCACGGGGAAGACGATTGGAATTGCTTTTGAACAGGGCGGGTTATATTATTTGCCGCATAAGATAAGCAAGTGTCATCAGACAAGTTCAGAATCTTGGAATTCTTCACAAATATGGCTTCAACACAGGCGTCTTGGGCATCCTCTTTTCCGTATGCTTAAGTCTTTATTCCCTCACTTATTTAACAAAGTGTCTGTTGAGTCGTTTCACTGAGATGTGTGTCAGTTCACCAAATCTCATCGAGCAACTTATTCCCCTAGTGATACTAGAAGTGTTGAACCTTTTGATCTTGTTCACTCTGATGTGTGGGGACCTTTGTCAGTTTCTAGTATTTCTGGTAAAAAATGGTTTGTTACTTTTATTGATAATTGTACTCGGGTTACATGGGTTTTTCTTATGAAAGATAAGTCTGAGGTGTTTCAATTGCTTGTTAACTTTTTCCACATGGTTAGAACACAATTTGGGAAACCTATTAAGAGGTTACGGTCAGAAAATGGGAAAGAGTATGTCAATCAGAATCTTTACAATTTTCTAAAAAATAATGGTGTTGTTCATGATTTGACTTGTGTTGGCACCCCACAACAAAATGGTGTTGCTGAAAGGAAAAATCGCCATCTTCTTGAAGTCACTCGAGTATTACGCTTTCAAATGAATGTCCCTAAGTTTTATTCGGGGGAAGCTGTCTTGGCCTCTGCTTATTTAATCAATAGGTTACCTTCTAGGGTTTTATCTGGAGTTAGTCCCGTGCAGGTTATGACTAGTTTCTTTCCGTCAGTTCCCATGATGTCGAGTCTCAAAGGTCGTGTTTTTGATTGTTCTGCCTTAGTGCATGTTCATGGTCCTCATCGGGGAAAGTTAGATCCTCGGGCTATTAAATGTATCTTCATCGGATATGCTTCAGATAAGAAGGGGTATAAATGTTATCATCCTCCTAGTTGTCGTATCTACAAATCCATGGATGTTACCTCCTAGTCGTTGTATCTACAAATCCATGGATGTTACCTCAGCTTCAGGGGGAGAATAGTCAGGAAGCTGAGTCTTTAGATTTGTCTGTTATTCCTCTGACACGGGAGCCCTTGATGCCTTCCTCAATTCCTACCACTGAGGAAAATGATCCTGAGCCAACGCCACCGGTCCAGAATGACGGTGATGACAATGATCCTGAACCAATACAGGTACAGAATGATGATGGTGATGACAATGATCCTGAACCCGTCCAGAATAATGATGGTGTTGACAGATACAGGATAACATACAAGCGGAAAATTAAACCCGTCCTGGTCCAACAACAAGTTCAATCGTCTGAACCCGAGGTAAGTGTTCCTAACATTGAGCCTAATAATTCTCTCGAGTCTAACCTTGATGAGTTACCTATTGCCTTGAGAAAAGGAAAACGATCATGTACCAAGTACCCCATATCCCAGTTTGTGTCTACTAAAAATCTGTCTTTGCAGCATAAGAGTTTTATATCAGCTATTGACTCTATTAGAGTCCCTGCATCAGTACAAGAAGCATTAACAAATAACAACTGGATTCAAGCCATGAATGAAGAGATGCATGCGCTAGAGAAGAATGGGACTTGGGAGATTGTTGAGAAGCCAAGTGACAAGAGGACTGTAGGTTGCAGGTGGATATATACAGTGAAATATCGACCTGATGGCACACTTGAGAGGTATAAGGCGAGACTAGTTGCAAAGGGATACACCCAGACCTATGGAATTGATTATGAGGAGACGTTTGCTCCAGTTGCAAAAATGAACCCTGTAAGGATCATTCTTTCCTTAGCAGCTTACTTTGATTGGGAGTTGCAACAGTTTGATGTTAAAAATGCATTCTTGCATGGAGATTTGGAGGAAGAAGTGTATATGGAAATTCCGCCGAGGTATGATCCTACTTCAGGACGAAATAAAATGTGTAGATTGAAGAAGGCCCTATATGGGCTCAAACAGTCTCCCCGAGCTTGGTTTATGAGGTTTACTCAAGCTATGGTTTCCCTTGGTTATAAACAGAGCCAAGGAGATCATACGCTCTTCATAAAACATACTCAAAATGGCAAACTCACTATTCTGTTAGTCTATGTAGACGATATGATCATTGCAGGTAATGATGATCTTGAGAAGCAGAACTTGAGAAAGGAGTTAGCAACTCAGTTTGAAATGAAGGACCTTGGAAAGCTGAAATATTCCCTAGGTATGGAGGTGGCATACTTGAAACAAGGCATTTTCATCTCTCAGAGAAAGTACGTCCTTGGGGAATCACAAGATTGGCAAACTGGGTTATAAGCCCACTGGAGCCCCTATAGAGCAGAATCACAAGATTGGTAGTAATGAGGAGGACCCAAGGGTTGATAAGGCTCAATACCAGAGACTTGTGGGGAAAGTCATTTATCTATCTCACACTAGGCCTGATATAGCTTATTCAGTTAGTGTTGTGAGTCAGTTCATGCATGACCCACGGGAGAGGCACTTACAAGATGTGGATAGAATCTTGCAATATTTGAAAGCAAGTCCAGGAAGAGGTCTATTGTTTAAGAAAAATGAGCAGTTGTCTATTGAAGTTTATACTGATGCCGATTATGCAGGATCAATTGATGACAGGAGGCCCATTACAGGATACTGTATGTTCTTGAGTGGAAATTTAGTGACATGGAGGAGCAAGAAGCAAAATGTCGTTGCCAGGTCAAGTGCAGAGGCAGAATTCAGAGCCATGGCTCAAGGAGTCTGTGAGTTATTGTGGATGAAGATCATACTAGGTGACTTGAAGATAAAGCGTGAAGCTCCCATGAGACTTTTATGTGATAATAAGTCTGCCATTAGTATTGCTCACAATCCAGTCCAACATGATAGAACGAAACACATAGAGATAGACCGGCATTTCATCAAAAAAAAATTACACAGTAGTCTTATTTCTACACAGTATGTCCCCTGAGAACTACAATTGGCTGATGTGCTCACCAAAGGACTTCCCTTGGAACGATTTCGAGATCTTACTTGCAAGCTGGAAATGATAGACATCCATTAACCAGCTTACGGGGGAGTGTTGTGATATGTTGAATATTGGTTTTTTATTATTAGGAGATATTTTTCATTATCTAGTTTTGTTATCTTATTAGGTTGTTATCTTATTAAGAGATTGAGTACATATCTAGTTTTCCTCTATATAATATAATCACTTTGTAGTTTTGATTCAAGAAATAAAATTATGTTTCTCCATATTTCAACTGTGTATATTCTCGAAAGCTTCCTGATGGTTCATATATCTATTTGTTATTATATGTGGATGATATGTTGATTGCAGCACATGACAAAGCAGAAATCAACATGTTGAAATCTCAGTTGAGTAGAGAATTTGAGATGAAGGACTTAGGCGTGGCGAAGAAAATTTTGGAGATGGAGATCCGTCGTGATCGCAGTTGTTGCAGAATGATACTGTCTCAAAAGGGCTATGTAGAAAAAGTTCTACAACGATTTGGAATGGATCGAGCCAAACCCGTAAGCACGCCGCATGCTGCGCACTTTATAAGCTTTCTCTTAAAGATACACCAAAAACTGAGATTGAGGTGGAGCAAATGTCTCAAGTTCCGTATGCAAATGCTATTGGAAGTCTGAGCTATGGTGAGCACGAGGCCAGACATTTCACACACTGTGAGTGTTGTGAGCAATCCTGGGAAGCAACACTGGGAAGCAGTGAAATGGATTATGCAGTACTTGACAGGCTCTTCAGATGTCGGCTTAGAATATGATGGCAATCAAACATCTATAAGTGTGGTAGGCTACGTTGATTCAAATTATGCAGGTGACTTGGACAAGAGACCTTCAATGACTGGTTATGTCTTTACAGTTTTTGGGTGCACAGTGAGCTGGAAGGTGACATTGCAGTCAACAATTACATTATCAATTATTGAAGTTGAATACATGGCCCTAACAGAAGCTGTAAAAGAAAGTAGGTGGTTGCAAGGTTTGTTGGATAGTTTGGGGTTGGATGCACAAGTTCCAGAAGTGCATTGCGATAGCTAGAGTGCTATAAATCTGTCTAAGAATCCCATTTATCATTAACGAACCAAACACCTTGATGTCAGAATGTACTTCATAAAGTATTGCCAATGGGCAAGTTGCAGTTGAGAAAATAGCTACCGCAGACAATCCAGCTGACATGATGACAAAATCTTTACCTACGGAGAATTTTAGGCATTTCCTAAGTTGGTTAAACATGAGCAAAGGTTGTTGATGTTCATATGGACATGTTGCATGAAGAATGTTGGACTTGATAAATCAGAGACAAGGTGGAGAATTGTTAATAAATGTCTATAATTAATCAAAAATTAATTTTTGGCATATATTTAACAATCATTCAAAGGGTTGAGAAAGGAATGGAAACCCGTTAAAAAGGTAGTACGTAGAAACAAGTAATGGATTGAAATATACTTACAGGTTTATTTTGTAGCTATAAAAGAAGCACTTGCATTCAAAAGAAATGCAAGCTTTGTGTGAGTTTCTTTTTCTATAACTTTTATACCATAAAAAATCCATAATAGATTTCTTGTGAGGAACTGGGTGTACTGGGGTTTTGGGTATAGAGTGACTACTTGTTCTCATAAATTCTATATCAATATAATACTTACATAGTCTTGGCAACACATTGTGTGTTTCTTTCTTGTGATTCTTATTTGCCTACGGTTCAATTTCCGCTTCCGCATATACAAACATCTAACAGCCATGGTGCTGGTGAGAAGATAAAGAAAGTCAAACTGCAGACCCTACGATGGCAGTATGAGGTTCTGCACATGGAGGAAAACAATAACATTGGTGAGTATTTTACCAAGATTCTCACAATTACAAATTTGATGAAAGGGTGTGGAGAGACAATTTCTGATTTGATGGTCATAGAAAAAATTCTTCGTTCCTTGCCTCCTAAATTCGATCATATAGTTGTTGCTATTGAAGAATCATGGGATCTTGATGAGACAAAGATAGAGGAGCTTCAAAGTTCCTTGGAGGCTCATGAAATTAGGCTTGCTGATCACAGTTTTGTGAGGAATGCAGAACAGGCACTAAAGGCAAGCTTGAGCAGGAATGATGATAGGAAGAAGAAAAAGTGGAAGGGAAAAGGACAGACCAACAAATCTGGGTGGTCTCAAAATCAAGACGATGCTAAAGGAGACCGTAACAAACCTGAATTTCGAAAAGAAGAGGAGGGAATGCCATGAATTATGATGGCCAGAATTCTCATAATAAAGTAGACAAGAGAAACATAGAGTGCTGGAAGCATCACAAAATGGGGCACTATTCCTATGAATGCAATTCTGGAAGGAATAGGCAGCAGAGGAATGATGGAAGGGAAGCAAGATTGGCTAAAGAAGATTCTGAAGAGGACACCATAACAATCATGGTGACTACTACTTCAGATGAAGGAATTTCTTAGCTATGGTTATCTTGATTCTGGCTGCTCAATCACATGACCAACCACAAGGAGTGGCTAGTTGATTTTGAAGATTCCAAAACAGATAAGGTCAAAGTGGCTGATAACATATCTCTCCAAGTACAAGGACATGGGAATATAGCAATACAAAGGCAGAATGGAGTGCTGCAGTCATTAAGAATGTACTATATGTCCCACAAATGAGTTGTAACATCCTCAGCACTGGGCTGTTCCTCGAGAAGGGGTATTCTGTGGGTATGAAGGATGGCAAGTTCAAGCTATTTGATGGAGATGAAAGGCTGATCCTACAGACTAAGATGTCTAAAACCAGGACCTTCCAAGTTCCTCTAAAGGTTACAGGAACTCAGTGTCTTGCAGCACTTTGGCTTAAAAGTCTTCAACAATTTGGCTTAAAGTGCATGGTCACAGGGCTGCCAATAGCATAATGGGTTGGCTGAGAGGAGGAATAGGACTATCCTCAACATGACTAGAAGTATGTTGAAAGCGAAAAAATTGCCTCATACTTTCTGGGGAGAAGCAGTAGTGACAGCAGCCATATACTCAATAAATGTCCCACCAAGAGGCTTCATGAAAAGGTGCCTGAAGAGATTTGGACAGGGAAGAAACCTGCAGTATCTCATCTCAGAATTTTTGGCTCCTTGTGTTACAAACACATTCCAGATCAGAGGAGGAGGAAGCTGGAAGACAAAAGTGAGGCTATGGTTTGGGTTGGGTATCATCCAACCAGTGCATACAAGTTGTATGATCCAGTGAAGAGGAAGATGGTGATAAGTAGAGATGTTGTAGTCCTTGAGAAGGAGTTCTCGAACTGGAATGAGAACAACACCAGTTTAAAGAGGATTGGAACAGAACTTCTAGAAGAAGACAACACTGCAGAATCAGTCGAAAATATTCCTACACCAGCAGAGGATGTTACTGAAACAGCAGAAGATATCCCAAAATCAGCAGAAAATGAACATGTTCAGAGACCTCAGAGGTAAAGGAACAGGCCTGCAAGGTACAATGAGTATCAAACTGCTCCTGATCATGCTGTAGATGATGAGGGGGCCTTGATTCATTTAGCTTTAATGGCTGATGTTGAGCCACTTGATGTGGTAGAAGCTTTGAAGAAGCCAGTGTGGAGAGCAGCCATGGTTGAGGAGTTAAGAGCCATTGAAAGGAACCAGACCTGGGATTTAGTTCATTTGCCCTAAAACAAATTGTCTCTTCATTCTAAAGAATGTGTGATTTTAGGGTGCTCTTCCAATCATAAGGGTTACAAGTGTTTGGATCACACTGGCCGAATCTATATTTCTAAGGATGTCCTTTTTCATGAACAAAAGTTTCCTTACACTGCTTTGTTTCCCTCACATACTGAATCTCCTTCAACATCATCTTCCTCTCAAGAAGTTTCTTTTGCCTCTCCAGTTTCTGCATCATCATTCCCTGGTCAGACCTCTCATGAATCTGCTCAGGGCAATCCAGAACAGTCTATGACTTCTCCATCATCATCACTTCTTCAACCTCCATCACCCATCACTGCTACCGCTCAACCAGCAGCATCTGCTCCTCTTAACAGTCACGCTATGCAAACCAGAGAAAAGTTTGGTATTGTTAAGCCCAGACTTAATCCTACTTTGTTGTTAACTCACATGGAACCTAATTCAGTCAAGCAAGCTCTCAAAGATGACAAGTGGCTTTAAGCCATGCAAGAAGAGTACAATGCTCTCATCAACAATGGAACTTGGTCTTTAGTTCAACTTCCTCCTAATAGGCAACCAGTGGGGTGTAAATGGATCTTCAGAAATAAGGAGAATCCATATGGCACAGTCAACAAGTACAAAGCCAAACTTGTTGCCAAAGGGTATAGTCAGGTTCTGGGGTTTGACTACAGAGACATTCTCCCCTGTGGTCAAGCCTATTACAGTGAGATTGATTTTGTCCTTGGCCATATCTCAAAGGTGGCCTATACAGCAGTTAGATGTCAACAGCGCTTTCCTCAATGGAGTGTTAGAAGAGGAAGTTTATATGTCTCAACCTCCTGGTTTTGAGAAAGAAGATAAAGCACTGGTGTTTAAACTTCATAAGGCTCTTTATGGCCTGAAACAAGCTCCTACGGCTTGGTTTCATCGCCTCAAGGATGCCCTGTTACAGTTTGGGTTCACAGCTAGCAAGTGTGACCCATCCTTGTTCACCTACTATTCTTCACAGGGGTGTATATACATGCTGATTTAAGTGGATGATATCATCATCACTGGGGCTTCTTTGCCACTCATTCAGCAGCTTACTGCTAAGCTTCGTTCTGCCTTTGCCCTAAAACAGCTGGGCCGACTTGATTATTTTTTGGGTGTGCAGGTTACTCACTTATCTAATGGCAGTCTGTTGCTCAATCAGTCCAAATATATTGCAGATCTTCTGTCTAAGGCCAGTATGTTTGATTGCTGTGGGTATTTCTACACCTATGCAAAGTGGAGTTAAGCTTTCAAAACATGGTGGGACAATTATGTCTGATCCTACTCTCTACAGAAGTGTTGTTGGAGCACTTCAATATGCTACTATAACCAGACCTGAAATTTCCTTTGCTGTTAACAAAGTCTGTCAATTTTTATCTCAGCCTCATGAAGAGCATTGGAAGGATGTAAAGCAGATTCTGAGGTATCTAAAGGGAACAATTACACATGGTCTCTTGTTGCAACCATGCTCCTTAACCACACCCTTACCTCTTGTAGCTTTTTGTGATGCTGATTGGGGGTCAGACCCAGATGACAGAAGGTCAACCTCTGGATCTTGTGTGTATCTGGGTCCAATTTTGGTTGCTTGGACAGCCAAAAAGCAGACCTTGGTAGCTAAATCCAGCACTGAGGCTAAATATAGGAGCCTAGCCAGTACCACAGCAAAACTTCTGTGGGTTCAATCTCTTCTTACTGAGTTAAAGATATCATTCAAGGTTCCCACAGTATGTGATAATATGAGCACTGTTCTCCTAACTCATAATCCAATGCTACACACTAGGACCAAGCATATGGAGATGGACATATTTTTTGTTCGAGAGAAAGTTCAGGACAAGAGTCTTCTAGTTCAACATGTGCCATCAGAAGTTCAAAGAGCAGATATTTTTACTAAAGCTCTCTCTCCTACCAGATTCCTCACTTTAAGAGACACACTGAATGTAGTTGACAAATTACAACTAGTGTTACCTCCTTCAGTTTGAGGGGGTGTGTTAGAGTATACAGATATAAGTCAGTTTGTAAACTGTGCCAGCTGGAATGCCAGCTGGACACAGGTTGGTTCATAGTTATAGTCGGGTATAGCTTCTATATATAGGACACTCTCTCTCGTAACAGTCGCCAAATACAGAATAACAGTATCAGTTTCTACAGTTTCTATCTTCTTTTTCCTTTCTCTGATTCTTTCAACAAGCTGAAGCAATTAAAGAGATAAAGCTCGACTACTGCAGAACAGAAGAGCAAATTGCAGATATATTCACAAAGGCATTACAGAGACCAAGATTTGAAGAGCTACGAGCTATGCTTTGGAGTTACAGAAATGTGCATCAAGGAGGAGTAATAGAAAGTGCTGCAACTTTCTAGAACTACTTAGAAAAATATATAATGATAAGTCTAGAAACAAATTAATTAATAGCTAGTCTAGATGGTTCTTGTATCTAGAAGCAACAAATAGATAAAAAAAAATAACGGCCGACATAGATGGGTCGGTGAGATTGAACCTATAAATAGGCAACGCATCAAGTAATTTGAGGTGTGTCCAAGAACCAAACTACTCATTACCATACAACCTTGTAGCTCCTATGTACAAATTAATTAAAAGCCTTCGTTATACAACTTGAATATTTGCCCACTCATTTCCATAATACTAACGTTTACAAAATCATTCACTAATTATCCAACCATCCAAATACTAACAGTTACTCAACTCTAATGAGAACTATTCTACCCATTGTTTCCGGTATCCTAGTGTCGCCAATCTTTATCCATTTATTCTTTCCATCAACTTGTTAGGAATCTGAAATTGCGTTATGCTTAAAAATAACCCCTTTTAAGACACCTCTCCCAATTTGCACATAATCATGAAAGTCATAACGTCCAAATAAAAGAGAAAAGAGAGAGCAAGTTACCAAATAAATCAACAAGATTTTATACTGGCTCTGCACAGCAAGCTTGCTTATCTAATTCCCACCTTCAAGGAGACAGAATAGCATCTGCTTATCCTTAAGGATTTCGGTAACCTGTAGAGGTTATTGTCGATTATGTCATCCATAAATGCAAGCACGACAATTTATAAATAGAAGAGAAAACCTCATTAACAAAAAAAGTTATCAGCAGTTGGGGTGTGTTATTTAAAGATGTCAATTTGGTCCATATTTTTAACCATTCTGTTCATGCCACATCCCGGGAAAAAAATTTGAAGAATCAAACAAGTAATTGATCAGCAAATATTAAGAGTTATTGGATCACCTTCATTCCAGGCATTTGGACCCACTAAAATGCAATTCCAGCTGTAGGCATCAAAAGGAATCCTGCTAAAGTCTCTTCTGCAATGGACAAAAGCCTGAGAAAAACAACATGTGATTTCATAAGGCCAAACACAAACATATAAGGTTTCAAAGAAAACAATGATGGAAACAACCCAAGACACAAGAACAACAAAGAAAGGAACCATTGTAGAAAACTTGTCTGGCACCAAATTTGAGGTAAGCACAATATCAATATTTCTAACAATCAAGAAAACAATAGAGATAAGCCTAAGATCAGCAACTAAAGCATGAAACTGCATACATTGCTTTCCATTAAGTGAAGTTAAAAAGGCATTAACATTTATGCATATAATGAATAGGAAGACACAATAGGCTAAAAAGGTCAAACGGGTATATTGAATGGACTGTGAACAAGGCTACATATATATACATATGCCATTGAAATATGAGACACAATGAAATTCAAAATGCAAGAATGAGACTAACCAAAATATTAAGAATGGGTGTTGCAGATGATACCTTCGTGGCGAGTTTAGTCTTGAGCAGTACGAGTTCTGTCCTTCCACCACTGATCGCCTCATTTTCCATGGCAGCACCTCATCCCACCAACAATTTCTTCAACACACCCCAACTGTTTGCACAAGAAAGCCATAAAAAAAAATCTGGACAGCAGTGATACCTTAAATTTGATCGGAAGTATTAGTTTTAATAGAGAATCACCTCAAGAAAGCTATAAAAAATATCTGCAAAGTTGTTTGCACAAGCTCTTGGTCCTTGCTCATTCATCCAAATTTCTACTGCACCATATTCATATGCCTTCTTCAAAACAAAAGAAACACGAAAGTTAATTCTTGGAATTAACTAATGTTCTTGTAAAGCATTCATACATAGAAAATAAGTGAAAAACTTCTAAAATTTCAATAGCTTCCAAATAACATGTATAATACCTTTGAAGAGGTCTTCTTGGCCAGCGACACTCTATAAAGCACTCCAAATGATCCTTCCTCCAACTTCTTCCCCATAAAAAAATCATTCTGCAATAATAAACCCCTCATTATAAAGTTAACAACTAATCAAATGAAAACCAGAAACACTACTACCTAAAAATTGCAACATAAAAATCTTGAGTTCACAAACCTTTTTTTGTAAGTGGGTCTGAACAACCTTTCAACAAAAGAAAGCACAGACATGTCAAAGAAACCAGATGTAGCCTAGAGATAAGAGACAGCACCCAAAGCCAGAATCACACCAGGCGCAGTAAGTCTCAAGCCACTTCAATTGAAAAGAATATGTTTTTGCAAACCAATATAGAAGTACTATATAGCAAAATAGATGTACAATTGAGAAAAACTTTTTCAAAATAAGTTATAATAATACATAAATAAAAATATGGTGATTAAAAACTAAATCAAAATAAGAAAAAAGCAGAGTTTATGATGATAATAATAATAATAAGGGTTAATGGTTCAACGGGTCCCTGAAGTTGTACTGAAATTTGTGTTTGGTCCCTCCCAAAAAAAATGACGTTTAGTGGCGGTCTTTTTACAATTACTGGCTGTTTTTAACCGCCACTAAACGTCATTTTTCCAGGGAGGGACCAAACACAGATTTCGGTACAACTTCAGGGACCTATTGAAGGAAAAACATAAACATAGGAGAAGGAGAAACACACCCCCACATCTTGGTCACACCCTCTGTACAACTTCAGGGATCTATTGAAGGAGAAACATAAACATAGGAGAAGGAGAAACACACCCCCACATCTTGGTCACACCCTCTGTCATAGCGCTGCAAATGCCTGCCAGTGCGGGGAGAAAAAAAGCACATAATCATGTTCTCAAATTGTACAAGGGTCACTTTTCTAACACCAATCAAACTTTCACGGCCAGGCGCCAACACTGAACAACTCTAAAAGAAAAATATCAAAAATCAAACTCGTAGAATGCAACAAAGAATAGAAAGCCTAGACATGTAATAACCATTAAAACAAAAGTGAATTACATTAAAAAGCACTATAAATGAAGACAATACCTTTGAATAGCCAAAACCACAAATTTTCAAGCGAGGAGCTGGACTACCATCCAACAATGTGTTTTCCAACTTCAAGTCATGATGCTAGAAGCCAAATAGAGAAGCTCAAGTCAGACATCTCATTATATCTTCTGGGCAGAAAATGCACAGCCGAAAAAGCAAAGACTACATGTACCATTGCGTGACAATAGCTAACACCTGATATAAGTTGTTGGAAGAAGAAGCGTGCCTGCAGAATTAAATAATAGGCATTAAAGACATATGCGGCGGGACTACACAAATGAATAAATGCAACGGAGAAGATCCTCACTGAAACCCCCACCATTGCATATCCCCTCAAATAGCTCTCCTCCAGAAGCATATTCCATCATAATTGCCAAATGTGAAGGGGTCATTATAACCTAGAGTCACATTATCAAAGGACTAATCAAGATACTTCTAAGATATGATTCATATGAAGAAATAGGATAGGATATCGTGAGTGTACAGACCTCCTTGAACCTGAATATATTGGGATGCCTCGGTGATCTGTGATTTATAACTTCTCTCTGTGCAATTTCATCTATCAGTTAATGAAATGTGTATGACAGAACTCATGAAAAGTACCACTGTCAAGCATACTGAAGCAATTTAACCAATACAACCTATCAATATATGAAATTTCACAATGAGGGGACCATACCCAAAAAGAAAAACTCCCCTCTAATCATCATTATGTGTTATTAACCTAAAAGAGTACTAACATCACACAATTTTCTCAAGGACACAGCCCACCTGAAGATAAGAAAGGCATGCAGCAGGAGTGAAAAAAAATTCAAGCAAGAGAAGGTACACACCATATGTGAAACTAAGATCCCTTCATAAAATTCCAGGTTAACCAAATTACTTAAAACACAAATTCTATTAAAGCAGCTATAAAGAACTCAGTTTATCATTACACTTGGAAAAAAATTTCCAAACTCCACCACCACACACTTAAGCATAAACTTGACTAACAGGCACTGTGTCTGACATGCATGTACCCCCAAAACAGAAGATAGAAAGAAAGAAAAGCCTCAAGAATTTAGGACATTAACCTTCTCACCTCTCTGAGATGCTCCTTTCCTTTGGACCTCTCAGTGATATGGGTTTTATTCCACCCTTATCCAGCATACCGAAATAATAATTGGCGCGATAACATTTTGGCACAGCATGCACGAATGCTTAAGGACCATTGATTTTCAAGATCGTTCTAAGGACTTGAATCTCCGTCAAATGTTAACTGTCATTATTCGTTTGGATCATGCATGAAAATGATCGTGTCATTTAACACCTCTAATACAAACCCATCATACATGAATGAACTTCAAACCCACATTCATGTTAAGCCAATCCATTTACGCAAAAATGGGAAGGAAGTGCACTCCAGGAAGGCTCGGCCTTCAAACTATGACCATCTCAAATGATAAAAAGCAAAAGCAGAGAGAAAGGCAGAAAGGGTTGAAAGGGACAAG
This sequence comes from Acmispon strigosus, assembly GCA_030819835.1. Lineage (NCBI taxonomy): Eukaryota > Viridiplantae > Streptophyta > Magnoliopsida > Fabales > Fabaceae > Acmispon > Acmispon strigosus. The sequence continues at coordinate 44,492,256 of JAUAMA010000001.1, read as the reverse complement.
GGCCAGAACTTAGTTTATCATTACTCTAGAAAAATTTATTCCAAACTCCACCGCCACACACGTAGGCGATATACTTGACTGACAGGCACTATGTCTGTAATATATGCATTCGCAAAACAGAAGAAAGAAAGAAATATAGAAAGATAAGCCTCAAGAATATAGGAGATTAACCTTTTCACGGAGCAACAAGTTCAGCAGTCCTTTTGTCCCTCATGAACCCCAAAATTTTCCAAAACCAACAGCAGGCACAAGTTCAAAGCAATCACCGTAATGCATGATCGGGCATATCCATTTGGGACTCAAAAAGGGGAACAGAGACCCTTTATGCACCCCAAGAAGGATCAGCCTTCAAACTATCGTCGGCCCAAATGATAAAATGCAAAAGCAGAGAGAATGGTAACAAGGGTCGAAAGGGACAAGGGCCAGAACTTAGTATAAACCATTACGCTTGAAAATATAATTCCAAACGCAACCGCCACACACTTAAGCATTACACTTGACTAACAGGCACAATGTCTGCCATATATCCATTCGAGACTCTAAAGGGGGACGGGAGAACCCTTTATGCACTCAAAGAAGGCTTCGCCTTCAAACTATCATCGTCCCAAATGATAAAAAGAAAAAGCAGAGAGAAAGTTAACAAGGGTCGAAAGGGACAAGGGTCAGAACTTAATTTAAATCAATACGCTTGAAAAATTAATTCCAAACTCAACCGCCACACACTTAAGCATTACACTTGACTAACAGGCAATGTTTCTGTAATTATTACATTTGCAAAACAGAAGAAAGACAGAAAAGCCTCAAGAAAGCGATCACCGTAATGCATGATCGGGCATACCCATTTAAGACTCAATAGGGGGACGGGAGAACCCTTTATGCACCCCAAGAAAGCTCATCCTTCAAACTTTATCGTCCCAAATGATAAAGTTCAAAATTAGAGAGAAAGGCAACAAGGATCAAAAGGGACAAGGGGCATAATTAGTTAATCAATACGCTTGAATAAATAATTCCAAACTCAACCGCCACACACTTAAGCATTACACTTGACTAACAGGCATTATGTCTGTCATGTACGCATTCGCAAAAAAGAAGAATGAAAGAAAGAAAAGCCTCAAGGATTTAGGACGTTAACCTTTTCACCGAGCAACAATTTCATCAGTCCTTTTGTCCCTCATGAACCACAAAATTTTCGATAACCAATATCCAACACAAGTTCATAGCGATCACCGTAACGCATGATCGGGCATATCCATTCGGGACTCAAAAGGGGGGGGAGGGAAAACCCTTTATGCACCCCAAGAAGGCTCAGCCTTCAAACTATAATCGTCCCAAATGATAACAAGCAAATGCAGAGAGGAAGGCAACAAGGGTCAGAAGGGACAAAGGCCAGAACTTAGTTTATCATAACGCTTGAAAAAATTATTCCAAACACAACAGCCACACACTTGAGCATTACACTTGACTAACAGGCACTGTTTCTATAATTATTGCCTTTGCAAAACAGAAGAAAGAAAGAAAAGCCTCAAGAATATAGGACATTAACCTTTTCACAGAGCAACAAGTTCATTAGTCCTTTTGTCCCTTATGAACCCCAAAATTTTCCAGAACCAATATCAAGCACAAGTTCATTGCGATCACCGTAATGCATGATTGGACATACCCATTTGGGACTCAAAAGGGGGAAGGGAGAACCCTCTATGCACCCCAAAAAAGCTGAACCTTCAAACTATCATCGTCCCAAATGATAAAGTGCAAAAGTAGAAAGAAAGGCAACAAGGGTCGAAAGGGACAAGGGCTAAAAACTTAGTTTAAATCAATATACTTGAAAAATTAATTCCAAACTCCACCGCCACACACTTAAGCATTACATTTGACCAAAAGGCACTGAGTGGTAATTATTGCATTTGCAAAAAAGAAGAAAGAAAAAAAGAAAGAAAGAAAAACCTCAAGAATTTAGGACATTAACCTTTTCAACGAGCAACAATTTTGCCGGTCCTTTTGTCCCTTATGAACACCAAAATTTTCTAGAACCAATATCACGCACAAGTTCATTGCATCACCATAGTGATGCAAGATCGGGCATATCCATTCGGGACTCAAAAAAGGGAATGGAGATTATGCACCCAAAGAAGGCTCAGCCTTCAAACTATCGTCGTCCTAAATGATAAAAAGCAAAAGTAGAGAGAAAGGCAACAAGGGTCGAAAGGGACAAGGGCCAGAACCTAGTTTATATCAATACGCTTGAAAAATTAATTCCAAACTCAACCGCCACATACTTAAGCATTACACTTGACTAACAGTCAATGTTTATGTAATTATTGCATTTGCAAGACAGAAGAAAGAAAGAAAAGCCTCAAGAAAGTAATCACCGTTCGGGCATACCCATTTGGGACTCAAAAGGGGGAAGGGAGAACCCTTTATGCACCCTAAGAAAGCTCATCCTTCAAACTATTATCATCCCAAATGATAAAGTTCAAAAGTAGATAGAAAGGCAACAAGGGTCGTTAGGGACAAGGGCCATAACTTAGTTTATCAATACGCTTGAAAAAATAATTCTAAACTCAAGCGCCACACACTTAAGAATTACACTTAAATAACAGGCACTATGTCTATCAAGTATGCATTCACAAAACAGAAGAATGAAAGAAAGAAAAGCCTCACGAAGTTAGGACATTAACCTTTTCACCGAGCAACAATTTCATCAGTCCTTTTGTCTCTCTTGAACCACAAAATTTTTCAGAACCAATATCAGGCACAAGTTCATAACGATCACCGTAATGCATGATCAGGCATATCCATTCGGGACTCAAAAAGGGGGGGAAGGGAGAACCCTTTATGCACCCCAAGAAAGCTAAGCCTTCAAACTATCATCGTCCAAAATGATAAAAAGCAAATGCAGAGAGAAAGGCAACAAGGGTCAGAAGGTACAAGGGCCAGAACTTAGTTTATCATAACGCTTGAAAAAATAATTCCAAACTCAACAGCTACACACTTAAGCATTACACTTGACAAACAGACACTATGTTTGTCATGAATGCATTCGCAAAACGTTAGAAAAGTCTCAAGAAATTAGGACATTGCCCTTTTCACCGAGCAACAATTTCATCAGTCCTTTTGTCCCTCATGAACCCGAAAATTTTCCAGAACCAAGATCAGGCACAAGTTCATAGCGATCACTGTAATGCATGATCGGGCATATCCATTCGGGACTCAAAAAGGGGAAGGGTGAACCCTTTATAACCCCAAGAAGGCTCAGCCTTCAAACTATCATCGTCGCAAATGATAAAAAGAAAAAGCAGAGAAAAAGGCAACAAGGATCGAAAGGGACAAGAGCCAAAACTTAGTTTATCATATTTTAGAATCAGAAGGAGAGAAGAGAGAGAGAGGAGAGAGAGAGAGTGATAAAAAATTATGTTATTTCAGTATGATTGTTAATCCAAGAGGAGTAGCAATGCCACTACTTATAATAATGACTTGAGTCACAACCGACTCAAGTCACTAACAGATATATCTATTTATTCTAACAGTTATAACACTCTATCTATAACTATTTATATTATAAATACACCCCCTGCAAGCTCAATGTGTGTGCCTAACAGACAGAGTTGACACTGAAAAGAGGATCGGCCGCGGGCTCTGCCACGAAATCCAGATCGACGACCACGATTACCATATCCTTGATCTGAATCATCGGGAGAAGTCTGTTGTTGATCATATAAGGAAGCTTGTTGGCCAAACTGGGAGGTCAAATCAGGTCGAGAAGCAGGACACGAATTATGAGGCTGTTGGACAGTGGTGGGACAAAGTTAGCATGAGTCAGATTCACAGCAACATCAACAGCGGTCTAACGATACTTTTGAAGGCGAGCTTCCTGCGACAGCAGAAGTGGTTCAACTTCCTCAACATCCAGCGGATCAAACCTGCTATTGATAAGTGCAACAGAGGACTAATACTCCTGCGGTAATCCTTCAAGAATGACATCAAGATGCTCAATGGAAGAAATAGGATCACCAATAGCTTCGAGTGAGTCGACGAGGGACTTGATTCGCAGTATGTACACCGTAATCTTTGAGTCAGCGAGCTTGATAGCATGAAACTTCGTCCGCAACTGGCGCGATTTCGCGCGTGTGTGGCTTTCAAAGTGCTTGTGGATGCACTCCCAAAGCTCGAAGGAGCGTCTACAGCCGATGATACGGGTCAGAATCTGCTTCGTCAGCGTCGACTGAAGCCGTGAGAGAAGAAGTTGATCTTTTTCATCCCATGCAAGGTAAGCTTCAGTCTCGATTCCAGCCAAACAGTCCTCCTTCGACAAGAAGCAAATCTGAATCTGAGGATGAGCGAAAAAACGGCGAAGACGGTGGCCGTTGATCACAGGTTCAACCTGTTGTTTCCAAAAACGGTACTTCTCGTCGCTGAGCTTCTGAGAGATGGAATGAGAGAGCGACGGAAGAGGCGTAGGCGTCGACGGCTGTCGCGGCTGCGGCTGCGATGGCGAGAGCCACTACTTATAATAATTACTTGAGTCACAACCGACTCAAGTCACTAACAGATATATCTATATCACTAATAGATATAATACTCTATCTATATCTATTAATTCTAACAGATATAATACTCTATCTATATCTATGTATTTTATATTCTGTAATATCATAATGCTTGAAGAAATAATACCACCGCCACACACTTAAGCATTACATTTGAGTAACAGGCACTGCGTCTGTAGTTATTGCAAGAAAATTGGCCCAAAATATGATAAGCTGGCCCAACTTAAATGTATGATCCAATTGTCCTTTAATACACAACTTTGGACTAGAGTCACTAGACAGGTTCCACTATTTTTTAAGGCCCAAGTCTCCCTTTTAGTGATTTTGGCTTGACCCATTTGTTCAGAAAAGAAGTTTAGCTCAGATCCAATCTTTTCAAGCCTCGTCTCTATTTTTTATACATTCCAGAACCAGTCCCACCCAAGCACCCTACTTCTAGTTGTAGTGACTAGCTTGGCTTGCCTCTTATCGTCTACACTCCCTCCGTACACTGCACAAAGAGTTGATTGTGGTGGCATAAACTGTACCTGCATGCATGCTGTCTTCACCTCCTTCGCTAGTGGAGTCACCTCTATAGCCGTTAGCAAAGTAGCGAACTCTGCAAGAGTACTACGCTCCGAAAGATCTAATGATGGAGGCCGGTCCTCCTTGCAACATTGGAGAAGACTAGTCATCATTCCGTCCTTGCCGCTGGACGATTTGCCACCTCCGACCTGCAAAGAGATGCGTGTGGTGGCTTCTGCGGTGGCCGCCTGGTGGTTCTCATTGTTGCAACTTTTGCACCTGCTCGAAACACTGCCAATCGCCTCCCTTCTTTGGAATCGCAGGGTCTCCACTTTCTGCACCCTCAACTTCATCATTCTTGTGCTATTGCAGATCCCTAAATCCACAAATTGGGAACAAGAGGTGAATCCTTCCTTCTTTTCACCTCGAAGGTTGCAATTCAGTAATCCCTCCATTAGTGAACCTTCAATTTCCATTTGATTCCGCGTCGCCATTGTAACGCTCACTCCACCATCTCCTCCTTCAACCTTGGCTTCGAGATTGATTCGCTTCATCTCATAGGTCAGGTTTTTCTCCATATCTGAAACGGACTCCGATTCCTTTTGCAACGCCTCCGCCGCCACTCGTTCTCCCTCCGCCGCATCAAGATTGGGTTTCTACTTCACTGTGATGTTCGATGCATTCTGAGACGCCTTCACTGCCGCTACCTCTGCCTCCAACGCAGCTTCAGAATTTGCCTCTTCTGCGATATCCGATTCTATCAGTAAAGCCTCCGATGATGCCCTCTTTTCGTGCGCTTCTTTCCGTCTTCTAGTATCTTCTTTTCGTCTTCTCTCACCTTTCTCTCTCAATTCTGCGATTTCACTGAGAATCACACGAATTTTCTCCTTCTCTTCCCATGACAGAGAAAACAAGAAATCCTTATTTCTATTGTCGGCCATCTCCTTCTGGTTGGTACCCACAGCACCCGGAACGGTGCTCTGATACCAGTGTTAGAACCCAAAAATTATGAGGGTATTACTGATAGAAGAACCCCAATTCCCAAATCGAGAATCAGCCTAAGATACAATATGGGATGTCAAACACTCCCAAAAAGAACCCAGAGAGACCCAACGCTCTCCAAACCCTAATCCTAAATGAATACAAAGATTATCCCTAATGCTCACTAACGTCTCTTATTTATACTAATCCAATTAACCTGATAAAATCTAATAATAAAATATATAATCTAATAACAAAATATAGAATCTAATGCTTACTGGATAAAATAAACTAACAAAAAGATAAAAGCATAAATCCTAATACTCTCAAATCGTGAGTACCTACCAATACTACCCCCTGAAAATTCACCTTGTGCTCAAGGTGAAGGACAGCATACAAACGACAAAGTAGAACAGCTATGCCAAAAATCCCAAGGTGACAATCACAGCTTCCACCTGGATCCCATTGCATAAAGCTACTAATCCCAGCCATGTAAGAGCTTGTGAACATCTTCCCAGGGCGTCTGAAATAAATCCCACCCGGATCCCATAGCTGGAAAAACATTCGGCAGAAGTTCCAGCTCATGCAAATAGGTTGAAGTATCAAGGCAGCAGCGTCTTCAAAAGCAAACCCAAATATGGAAGAATTGATGGTCATCTTTCCATAACAATCCGACATGTTCTCAAGTAGCTCAGTACTTGAATCAACACTAAAAATCAACCCTTCTCCACGTGACCCAAGTTGGGAAAAGGTCCAACTGTCACAAATATGCTGAAATCGCCAAATCCGCTTTTGCTTCCTAACCAAAACAATGAACTCAGGACCGTAAGGACCCCAGTTTTGAAATCCGGCATCTAATTCAACATAAAATTTAGGTGGACATGACATAGCACTTGTTTGCATATGAATTAGAGATTCTGGAACGGAATAACACTCCATACTTTAAGCAGAAGCTTGTAAATCACCTGAATCTCTTACCCGCTGCAGTTGTTAAATTCCTTGAGACACTTCAATATGACATCTGGCTCCCTGCTGTCTCATGTAATTGGGTAAATTGGGTTTTAACCCAAAATATGATAAGCTGTCCCAGCTTACATGTATGATCCAATTGTCCTTTAATACACAACTCTGGACTAGAGTCACTAGACAGGTTCCACTATTTTTTAAGGCCCAAGTCTCCCTTCCAGTGATTTGGGCTTGACCCATTTGTCCAGAAAAGAAGTTTAGCTCAGATCCAATCTTTTCAAGCCTCGTCTCTATTTTTTATACATTCCAGAACCAGTCCCACCCAAGCACCCTTCTTCTAGTTGTAGTGACTAGCTTGGCTTGCCTCTTATCGTCTACACTCCCTTCGTACACTGCACCAAGAGTTGATTGTGGTGGCATAAACTGTACCTGCATGCATGCTGTCTTCACCTCCTTCGCAAGTGGAGTCACCTCTATAGCCGTTAGCAAAGTAGCGAACTCTGCAAGAGTACTACGCTCCGAAAGATCTAATGATGGAGGCCGGTCCTCCTTGCAACATTGGAGAAGACCAGTCATCATTCCGTCCTCTCTCTTCCTGGTTGGTGCACGACCTGTGTTGACCAAATTCGCAAACGCTGACGCCCTCATAGCCTCCATGTTTCGTGGTTCCTCCGCTGGACGATTTGCCACCTCCGACCTGCAAAGAGATGCGTGTCGTGGCTTCTGCGGTGGCCGCTTGGTGGTTCACGTCGTTGCAACTTTTGCACCTGCTCGAAACACTGCCAATCGCCTCCCTTCTTTGGAATCGCAGGGTCTCCACTTTCTGCACCCTCAACTTCATCATTCTTGTGCTATTGCAGATCCCTAAATCCACAAATTGGGAACAAGAGGTGAATCCCTCCTTCTTTTCACCTCGAAGGTTGCAATTCAGTAATCCCTCCATTAGTGAACCTTCAATTTCCATTTGATTCCGCGTCGCCATTGTAACGCTCACTCCACCATCTCCTCCTTCAACCTTGGCTTCGAGATTGATTCGCTTCATCTCATAGGTCAGGTTTTTCTCCATATCTGAAACGGACTCCGATTCCTTTTGCAACGCCTCCGCCGCCACTCGTTCTCCCTCCGCCGCATCAAGATTGGGTTTCTACTTCACTGTGATGTTCGATGCATTCTGAGACGCCTTCACTGCCGCTACCTCTGCCTCCAACGCAGCTTCAGAATTTGCCTCTTCTGCGATATCCGATTCTATCAGTAAAGCCTCCGATGATGCCCTCTTTTCGTGCGCTTCTTTCCGTCTTCTAGTATCTTCTTTTCGTCTTCTCTCACCTTTCTCTCTCAATTCTGCGATTTCACTGAGAATCACACGAATTTTCTCCTTCTCTTCCCATGACAGAGAAAACAAGAAATCCTTATTTCTATTGTCGGCCATCTCCTTCTGGTTGGTACCCACAGCACCCGGAACGGTGCTCTGATACCAGTGTTAGAACCCAAAAATTATGAGGGTATTACTGATAGAAGAACCCCAATTCCCAAATCGAGAATCAGCCTAAGATACAATATGGGATGTCAAACACTCCCAAAAAGAACCCAGAGAGACCCAACGCTCTCCAAACCCTAATCCTAAATGAATACAAAGATTATCCCTAATGCTCACTAACGTCTCTTATTTATACTAATCCAATTAACCTGATAAAATCTAATAATAAAATATATAATCTAATAACAAAATATAGAATCTAATGCTTACTGGATAAAATAAACTAACAAAAAGATAAAAGCATAAATCCTAATACTCTCAAATCGTGAGTACCTACCAATACTACCCCCTGAAAATTCACCTTGTGCTCAAGGTGAAGGACAGCATACAAACGACAAAGTAGAACAGCTATGCCAAAAATCCCAAGGTGACAATCACAGCTTCCACCTGGATCCCATTGCATAAAGCTACTAATCCCAGCCATGTAAGAGCTTGTGAACATCTTCCCAGGGCGTCTGAAATAAATCCCACCCGGATCCCATAGCTGGAAAAACATTCGGCAGAAGTTCCAGCTCATGCAAATAGGTTGAAGTATCAAGGCAGCAGCGTCTTCAAAAGCAAACCCAAATATGGAAGAATTGATGGTCATCTTTCCATAACAATCCGACATGTTCTCAAGTAGCTCAGTACTTGAATCAACACTAAAAATCAACCCTTCTCCACGTGACCCAAGTTGGGAAAAGGTCCAACTGTCACAAATATGCTGAAATCGCCAAATCCGCTTTTGCTTCCTAACCAAAACAATGAACTCAGGACCGTAAGGACCCCAGTTTTGAAATCCGGCATCTAATTCAACATAAAATTTAGGTGGACATGACATAGCACTTGTTTGCATATGAATTAGAGATTCTGGAACGGAATAACACTCCATACTTTAAGCAGAAGCTTGTAAATCACCTGAATCTCTTACCCGCTGCAGTTGTTAAATTCCTTGAGACACTTCAATATGACATCTGGCTCCCTGCTGTCTCATGTAATTGGGTAAATTGGGTTTTAACCCAAAATATGATAAGCTGTCCCAGCTTACATGTATGATCCAATTGTCCTTTAATACACAACTCTGGACTAGAGTCACTAGACAGGTTCCACTATTTTTTAAGGCCCAAGTCTCCCTTCCAGTGATTTGGGCTTGACCCATTTGTCCAGAAAAGAAGTTTAGCTCAGATCCAATCTTTTCAAGCCTCGTCTCTATTTTTTATACATTCCAGAACCAGTCCCACCCAAGCACCCTTCTTCTAGTTGTAGTGACTAGCTTGGCTTGCCTCTTATCGTCTACACTCCCTTCGTACACTGCACCAAGAGTTGATTGTGGTGGCATAAACTGTACCTGCATGCATGCTGTCTTCACCTCCTTCGCAAGTGGAGTCACCTCTATAGCCGTTAGCAAAGTAGCGAACTCTGCAAGAGTACTACGCTCCGAAAGATCTAATGATGGAGGCCGGTCCTCCTTGCAACATTGGAGAAGACCAGTCATCATTCCGTCCTCTCTCTTCCTGGTTGGTGCACGACCTGTGTTGACCAAATTCGCAAACGCTGACGCCCTCATAGCCTCCATGTTTCGTGGTTCCTCCGCTGGACGATTTGCCACCTCCGACCTGCAAAGAGATGCGTGTCGTGGCTTCTGCGGTGGCCGCTTGGTGGTTCACGTCGTTGCAACTTTTGCACCTGCTCGAAACACTGCCAATCGCCTCCCTTCTTTGGAATCGCAGGGTCTCCACTTTCTGCACCCTCAACTTCATCATTCTTGTGCTATTGCAGATCCCTAAATCCACAAATTGGGAACAAGAGGTGAATCCCTCCTTCTTTTCACCTCGAAGGTTGCAATTCAGTAATCCCTCCATTAGTGAACCTTCAATTTCCATTTGATTCCGCGTCGCCATTGTAACGCTCACTCCACCATCTCCTCCTTCAACCTTGGCTTCGAGATTGATTCGCTTCATCTCATAGGTCAGGTTTTTCTCCATATCTGAAACGGACTCCGATTCCTTTTGCAACGCCTCCGCCGCCACTCGTTCTCCCTCCGCCGCATCAAGATTGGGTTTCTACTTCACTGTGATGTTCGATGCATTCTGAGACGCCTTCACTGCCGCTACCTCTGCCTCCAACGCAGCTTCAGAATTTGCCTCTTCTGCGATATCCGATTCTATCAGTAAAGCCTCCGATGATGCCCTCTTTTCGTGCGCTTCTTTCCGTCTTCTAGTATCTTCTTTTCGTCTTCTCTCACCTTTCTCTCTCAATTCTGCGATTTCACTGAGAATCACACGAATTTTCTCCTTCTCTTCCCATGACAGAGAAAACAAGAAATCCTTATTTCTATTGTCGGCCATCTCCTTCTGGTTGGTACCCACAGCACCCGGAACGGTGCTCTGATACCAGTGTTAGAACCCAAAAATTATGAGGGTATTACTGATAGAAGAACCCCAATTCCCAAATCGAGAATCAGCCTAAGATACAATATGGGATGTCAAACACTCCCAAAAAGAACCCAGAGAGACCCAACGCTCTCCAAACCCTAATCCTAAATGAATACAAAGATTATCCCTAATGCTCACTAACGTCTCTTATTTATACTAATCCAATTAACCTGATAAAATCTAATAATAAAATATATAATCTAATAACAAAATATAGAATCTAATGCTTACTGGATAAAATAAACTAACAAAAAGATAAAAGCATAAATCCTAATACTCTCAAATCGTGAGTACCTACCAATACTACCCCCTGAAAATTCACCTTGTGCTCAAGGTGAAGGACAGCATACAAACGACAAAGTAGAACAGCTATGCCAAAAATCCCAAGGTGACAATCACAGCTTCCACCTGGATCCCATTGCATAAAGCTACTAATCCCAGCCATGTAAGAGCTTGTGAACATCTTCCCAGGGCGTCTGAAATAAATCCCACCCGGATCCCATAGCTGGAAAAACATTCGGCAGAAGTTCCAGCTCATGCAAATAGGTTGAAGTATCAAGGCAGCAGCGTCTTCAAAAGCAAACCCAAATATGGAAGAATTGATGGTCATCTTTCCATAACAATCCGACATGTTCTCAAGTAGCTCAGTACTTGAATCAACACTAAAAATCAACCCTTCTCCACGTGACCCAAGTTGGGAAAAGGTCCAACTGTCACAAATATGCTGAAATCGCCAAATCCGCTTTTGCTTCCTAACCAAAACAATGAACTCAGGACCGTAAGGACCCCAGTTTTGAAATCCGGCATCTAATTCAACATAAAATTTAGGTGGACATGACATAGCACTTGTTTGCATATGAATTAGAGATTCTGGAACGGAATAACACTCCATACTTTAAGCAGAAGCTTGTAAATCACCTGAATCTCTTACCCGCTGCAGTTGTTAAATTCCTTGAGACACTTCAATATGACATCTGGCTCCCTGCTGTCTCATGTAATTGGGTAAATTGGGTTTTAACCCAAAATATGATAAGCTGTCCCAGCTTACATGTATGATCCAATTGTCCTTTAATACACAACTCTGGACTAGAGTCACTAGACAGGTTCCACTATTTTTTAAGGCCCAAGTCTCCCTTCCAGTGATTTGGGCTTGACCCATTTGTCCAGAAAAGAAGTTTAGCTCAGATCCAATCTTTTCAAGCCTCGTCTCTATTTTTTATACATTCCAGAACCAGTCCCACCCAAGCACCCTTCTTCTAGTTGTAGTGACTAGCTTGGCTTGCCTCTTATCGTCTACACTCCCTTCGTACACTGCACCAAGAGTTGATTGTGGTGGCATAAACTGTACCTGCATGCATGCTGTCTTCACCTCCTTCGCAAGTGGAGTCACCTCTATAGCCGTTAGCAAAGTAGCGAACTCTGCAAGAGTACTACGCTCCGAAAGATCTAATGATGGAGGCCGGTCCTCCTTGCAACATTGGAGAAGACCAGTCATCATTCCGTCCTCTCTCTTCCTGGTTGGTGCACGACCTGTGTTGACCAAATTCGCAAACGCTGACGCCCTCATAGCCTCCATGTTTCGTGGTTCCTCCGCTGGACGATTTGCCACCTCCGACCTGCAAAGAGATGCGTGTCGTGGCTTCTGCGGTGGCCGCTTGGTGGTTCACGTCGTTGCAACTTTTGCACCTGCTCGAAACACTGCCAATCGCCTCCCTTCTTTGGAATCGCAGGGTCTCCACTTTCTGCACCCTCAACTTCATCATTCTTGTGCTATTGCAGATCCCTAAATCCACAAATTGGGAACAAGAGGTGAATCCCTCCTTCTTTTCACCTCGAAGGTTGCAATTCAGTAATCCCTCCATTAGTGAACCTTCAATTTCCATTTGATTCCGCGTCGCCATTGTAACGCTCACTCCACCATCTCCTCCTTCAACCTTGGCTTCGAGATTGATTCGCTTCATCTCATAGGTCAGGTTTTTCTCCATATCTGAAACGGACTCCGATTCCTTTTGCAACGCCTCCGCCGCCACTCGTTCTCCCTCCGCCGCATCAAGATTGGGTTTCTACTTCACTGTGATGTTCGATGCATTCTGAGACGCCTTCACTGCCGCTACCTCTGCCTCCAACGCAGCTTCAGAATTTGCCTCTTCTGCGATATCCGATTCTATCAGTAAAGCCTCCGATGATGCCCTCTTTTCGTGCGCTTCTTTCCGTCTTCTAGTATCTTCTTTTCGTCTTCTCTCACCTTTCTCTCTCAATTCTGCGATTTCACTGAGAATCACACGAATTTTCTCCTTCTCTTCCCATGACAGAGAAAACAAGAAATCCTTATTTCTATTGTCGGCCATCTCCTTCTGGTTGGTACCCACAGCACCCGGAACGGTGCTCTGATACCAGTGTTAGAACCCAAAAATTATGAGGGTATTACTGATAGAAGAACCCCAATTCCCAAATCGAGAATCAGCCTAAGATACAATATGGGATGTCAAACACTCCCAAAAAGAACCCAGAGAGACCCAACGCTCTCCAAACCCTAATCCTAAATGAATACAAAGATTATCCCTAATGCTCACTAACGTCTCTTATTTATACTAATCCAATTAACCTGATAAAATCTAATAATAAAATATATAATCTAATAACAAAATATAGAATCTAATGCTTACTGGATAAAATAAACTAACAAAAAGATAAAAGCATAAATCCTAATACTCTCAAATCGTGAGTACCTACCAATACTACCCCCTGAAAATTCACCTTGTGCTCAAGGTGAAGGACAGCATACAAACGACAAAGTAGAACAGCTATGCCAAAAATCCCAAGGTGACAATCACAGCTTCCACCTGGATCCCATTGCATAAAGCTACTAATCCCAGCCATGTAAGAGCTTGTGAACATCTTCCCAGGGCGTCTGAAATAAATCCCACCCGGATCCCATAGCTGGAAAAACATTCGGCAGAAGTTCCAGCTCATGCAAATAGGTTGAAGTATCAAGGCAGCAGCGTCTTCAAAAGCAAACCCAAATATGGAAGAATTGATGGTCATCTTTCCATAACAATCCGACATGTTCTCAAGTAGCTCAGTACTTGAATCAACACTAAAAATCAACCCTTCTCCACGTGACCCAAGTTGGGAAAAGGTCCAACTGTCACAAATATGCTGAAATCGCCAAATCCGCTTTTGCTTCCTAACCAAAACAATGAACTCAGGACCGTAAGGACCCCAGTTTTGAAATCCGGCATCTAATTCAACATAAAATTTAGGTGGACATGACATAGCACTTGTTTGCATATGAATTAGAGATTCTGGAACGGAATAACACTCCATACTTTAAGCAGAAGCTTGTAAATCACCTGAATCTCTTACCCGCTGCAGTTGTTAAATTCCTTGAGACACTTCAATATGACATCTGGCTCCCTGCTGTCTCATGTAATTGGGTAAATTGGGTTTTAACCCAAAATATGATAAGCTGTCCCAGCTTACATGTATGATCCAATTGTCCTTTAATACACAACTCTGGACTAGAGTCACTAGACAGGTTCCACTATTTTTTAAGGCCCAAGTCTCCCTTCCAGTGATTTGGGCTTGACCCATTTGTCCAGAAAAGAAGTTTAGCTCAGATCCAATCTTTTCAAGCCTCGTCTCTATTTTTTATACATTCCAGAACCAGTCCCACCCAAGCACCCTTCTTCTAGTTGTAGTGACTAGCTTGGCTTGCCTCTTATCGTCTACACTCCCTTCGTACACTGCACCAAGAGTTGATTGTGGTGGCATAAACTGTACCTGCATGCATGCTGTCTTCACCTCCTTCGCAAGTGGAGTCACCTCTATAGCCGTTAGCAAAGTAGCGAACTCTGCAAGAGTACTACGCTCCGAAAGATCTAATGATGGAGGCCGGTCCTCCTTGCAACATTGGAGAAGACCAGTCATCATTCCGTCCTCTCTCTTCCTGGTTGGTGCACGACCTGTGTTGACCAAATTCGCAAACGCTGACGCCCTCATAGCCTCCATGTTTCGTGGTTTCTCCGCTGGACGATTTGCCACCTCCGACCTGCAAAGAGATGCGTGTCGTGGCTTCTGCGGTGGCCGCTTGGTGGTTCACGTCGTTGCAACTTTTGCACCTGCTCGAAACACTGCCAATCGCCTCCCTTCTTTGGAATCGCAGGGTCTCCACTTTCTGCACCCTCAACTTCATCATTCTTGTGCTATTGCAGAACCCTAAATCCACAAATTGGGAACACTTCTTTTCACCTCGAAGGTTAAAATTCAGTAATCCCTCCATTAGTGAACCTTCAATTTCCATTTGATTCCGTGTCGCCATTGTAACGCTCACTCCACCATCTCCTCCTTCAACCTTGGCTTCGAGATTGATTCGCTTCATCTCGTAGGTCAGGTTTTTCTCCATATCTGAAACGGACTCCGATTCCTTTTGCAACGCCTCCGCCGCCACTCGTTCTTCCTCCGCCGCATCAAGATTGGATTTCTACTTCACTGTGATCTTCGATGAATTCTGAGACGCCTTCACTGCCGCTATCTTTGTCTCCAGCGCAGCTTTAGAATTTGCCTCTTCTGCGATTTCTGATTCTCTCAGTAAAGCCTCCGATGATGCCCTCTTTTCATGCGCTTCTTTCCGTCTTCTAGTATCTTCCTTTCGTCTTCTCTCACCTTCCTCTCTCAATTCTGCGATTTCACTGAGAATCACACGAATCTTCTCCATCTCTTGCGATGAAAGAGAAAACAAGAAATCCTTATATCTATTGTCGGCCATCTCCTTCTGGTTGGTACCCACAGCACCCGGAGAGGTGCTCTGATACCAGTGTTAGAACCCAAAAATTATGAGGGTATTATTGATAGAAGAAACCTAATTCCCAAATCGAGAATCAGCCTAAGATACAATATGAGATGTCAAACTCTCCCAAAAAGAACCCAGAGAGACCCAACGCTCTCCAAACCCTAATCCTAAATGAATACAAAGATTATCCCTATTGCTCACTAACATCTCTTATTTATACTAATCCAATTAACCTGATAAAATCTAATAATAAAATATAGAATCTAATGCTTACTGGATAAAATAAACTATCAAAAAGATAAAACCATAAATCCTAATACTCTCAAATCGTGAGTACCTATCAATACTCCCCCCTGAAAATTCACCTTGTGCTCAAGATGAAGGACAGCATACAAACGACAAAGTAGAACAGCTATGCCAAAAAGAACCCAGAGAGACTTAACGCTCTCCAAACCCTAATCCAAAATGAATACAAAGATTATCCCTAATGCTCACTAATGTCTCTTATTTATACTAATCCAATTAACCAGATAAAATCTAATAAAAAAATATAGAATCTAATAATAAAATATAGAATGTAATGCTTACTGGAGAAAATAAACTAACAAAAAGATAAAAGCATAAATCCTAATACTCTCAAATAGTGAGTACCTATCACCACAAAATGCATAATTGCATTGATGACTTCTTCATTGTTTGTCTCAGTGTCATCAGATAAGGCGTCACGCAGCTCCTCAATCTCAATAACCCACTTTGGTTCGCATCAAAAAAATTGAAGGATTATATGAGGTACTCATTATTTCCCATCTTTCTTAGATGAACAGAAATGGCTACAAACTCCATAATTAAGGTACCCATCCCTGTCTATATCACCCTGTAAAAGCAGCCCCCAAAGGTAAGAAGTTGAAGACAACCTTCAGAGAGCATATATGTTATAATTTAACAGAAATGGTTATGGTACACCCAACCAGCACTTTTTATTATGAAAGTTTAATTTGAGGAAGGGGAAATGGCACTGGGGGCAGAATAAAGAATCCCAGCTTCTGGCAATTTATTAGTTCAAAGATGCCTACTTAAAAAACCTACTAGTGTTTTGAGCTAACTAATACAGTTATACTGAGAATTAAGGAAGATTACCGAAGATTTAGTTTACGTCACGAGATAATACGTTGGAAATTTTAAGACCTCAAGTTTGACAAAGATTATTTTTCGACCATCACATGTGGAGCAAAGGTTCCTGATAAAAGAAAATAGTAATGTAATACTCACAGCTTCCATAAGAATTTGGAGATCTGCATCAGGAATCTGATGGACTAGTTTAAATAACCCTGCTCGTAGTTCATCAATGTTAATCTTCCCTCAGTTGGCTGTATCCATACCCTGGAATCCCTCTTTTAGACCAGCTGCTTCTTCTACAGTCAAATGCTCTGCAATCACCTGTTCACATGAAATATCCATTGTCAAAAAAACACGAATGACTCATGAATAAGAATGTTATATGGATTAGCATTCCAGGGATGACTCCCAAGGCATATTCAAGTAATTTTAAGAACATTACCCTCAGAGCTCTCTTCTTAAGCTTGTTCATCAGGGAAAATTGCTTTAGCCTTGCTTTAACTGTTTCTCCTAAAGAAACATTAGGAGCTTTCTTTGCATGAACAAACCATGGATGATCTGCATTTTGCAAACAAGTACCATTACAATCCTCACATTTCATTTTTTTTGTGAATTTCAAAGAAAAGAAAATATAAATATGCTGAGCAGAAAATTTTCAACACAATCTATGCTATTCTTTACCTCTCAAAAGCATTGTATATGAATTGCATGTTACCTAACACTTCCTGTGCAGTAAGCCGCCACTTTGGATCAGGATTTAGCATCTTCTTTACAAGGTCTTTTGCATTATCAGAAACTTTGGGCCATGGATCCCTTTTGAAATCAACAACCGATCGTATAATTGCTTGTGCAACTCCTTGTTCAGTTTCTTCAATTTACAAAAGAGGAAGAGAGAAAAGATTTAGAAAATAAAACTAATCAGAGAAAAAAGCAACATGAAACAGGAATAGCACTGAAGTGAACGGGGAAAAGAACAATTAAATTTATAAATCTTCCCTCATTTATTATCAAACAAAAAAACTGCAAATATAGTGCAAAATATATATAACACATGATAGTAATATCATACATTAGAATGAAACATCTTCACCCACAACATGTGCCATCAGAAGTCCAAAGAGCAGATATTTTTACTAAAGCTCTCTCTCCTACCAGATTCCTCACTTTAAGAGACAAACTGAATGTAGTTGACAAATTACAACTAGTGTCACCTCCTTCAGTTTGAAGGGGTGTGTTAGAGTATACAGATATAAGTCAGTTTGTAAACTGTGCCAGCTGGAATGCCAGCTGGACACAGGTTGGTTCATAGTTATAGTCGGGTATAGCTTCTATATATAGGACACTCTCTCTCTTGTAACAGTCACCAAATACAGAATAACAGTATCAGTTTCTACAGATTCTATCTTCTTTTTCCTTTCTCTGTTTCTTGCAACAAGCTGAAGCAATTAAAGAGATAAAGCTCGACTACTGCAGAACGGAAGAGCAAATTGCAGATATATTCACAAAGGCATTACAGAGACCAAGATTTGAAGAGCTACGAGCTATGCTTTGGAGTTACAGAAATGTGCATCAAGGAGGAGTAATAGAAAGTGCTGCAACTTTCTAGAACTACTTAGAAAAATATATAATGATAAGTCTAGAAACAAATTAATTAATAGCTAGTCTAGATGGTTCTTGTATCTAGAAGCAACAAATAGATAAAAAAAATTAACGGCCGACATAGATGGGTCGGTGAGACTGAACCTATAAATAGGCAATGCATCAAGCAATTTGAGGTGTGTCCAAGAACCAAACTATTCACTACCATACAACCTTGTAGCTCCTATCTACAAATTAATTAAAAGCCTTCGTTATACAACTTGAATATTTGCCCACTCATTTCCATAATACTAACGTTTACAAAATCATTCACTAATTATCCAACCATCCAAATACTAACAGTTACTCAACTCTAATGAGAACTATTCTACCCATTGTTTCCAGTATCCTAGTGTCGCCAATCTTTATCCATTTATTCTTTCCATCAACTAGTTAGGAATCTGAAATTGCCTTATGCTTAAAAATAACCCCTTTTAAGACACCTCTCCCAATTTGCACGTAATCATGAAAGTCATAACGTCCAAATAAAAGAGAAGAAAGAGAGAGAGAGCAAGTTACCAAATAAATCAACAAGATTTTATACTGTCTCTGCACAGCAAGCTTGCTTATCTAATTCCCACCTTCAAGGAGACAGAATAGCATCTGCTTATCCTTAAGGATTTCGGCAACCTGTAGAGGTTATTGTCGATTATGTCATCCATAAATGCAAGCACGACAATTTATAAATAGAAGAGAAAACCTTGTTAACAAAAAAAGTTATCAGCAGTTGGGGTGTGTTATTTAAAGATGTCAATTTGGTCCATATTTTTAACAATTCTGTTCATGCCACATCCCGGGAAAAAAATTGAAGAATAAAACAAGTACTTGATCAGCAAATATTAAGAGTTATTGGATCACCTTCATTCCAGGCATTTGGACCCACTAAACAGCAATTCCAGCTGTAGGCATCGAAAGGAATCCTGCTAAAGTCTCTTCTGCAATGGACAAAAGCCTGGGAAAAACGACATGTGATTTCATAAGGCCAAACACAAACATACAAGGTTTCAAAGAAAACAACGATGGAAACAACCCATGACACAAAAACAACACAGAAAGGAACCATAGTAGAAAACTTGTCTGGCACCAAATTTGAGGTAAGCACAATATCAATATTTCTAACAATCAAGAAAACAATAGAGATAAGCCCAAGATCAGCAACTAAAGCATGAAACTGCATACATTGCTTTCCATTAAGTGAAGTTAAAAAGGCATTAACATTTATGCATATAATGAATAGGAAGACACAATAGGCTAAAAAGGTCAAACGGGTATATTGAATGGACTGTGAACAAGGCTACATATATATACATATGCCATTTAAATATGAGACACAATGAAATTCAAAATGCAAGAATGAGACTAACCAAAATATTAAGAATGGGTGTTGCAGATGATATCTTCGTGGCGAGTTTAGTCTTGAGCAGTACGAGTTCTGTCCTACCACCACTGATCGCCTCATTTTCCATGGCAGCACCTCATCCCACCAACAATTTATTCAACACACCCCAACTGTTTGCACAAGAAAGCCATAAAAAAATTCTGGACAGCAGTGATACCTTAAATTTGATGGGAAGTATTAGTTTTAATAGAGAATCACCTCAAGAAAGCTATAAAAAGTATCTGCAAAGTTGTTTGCACAAGCTCTTGGTCCTTGCTCATTCATCCAAATTTCTACTGCACCATATTCATATGCCTTCTTCAAAACAAAAGAAACACGAAAGTTAATCTTTATCTTGGAATTAACTAATGTTCTTATACAGTTCAAAAAAACTAATGTTCTTATAAAGCATTCATACATAGAAAATAAGTGAAAATTTCTAAAATTTCAATAGCTTCCAAATAACATGTATAATACCTTTGAAGAGGTCTTCTTGGCCAGCGACACTCTATAAAGCACTCCAAATGATCCTTCCTCCAACTTCTTCCCCATAAAGAAATCATTTCTGCAATAATAAAACCCTCATTAAAAAGTTAACAACTAATCATACATTAGAATGAAACATCTTCACCCACAACATGTGCCATCAGAAGTCCAAAGAGCAGATATTTTTACTAAAGCTCTCTCTCCTACCAGATTCCTCACTTTAAGAGAAAAACTGAATGTAGTTGACAAATTACAACTAGTGTCAAGATACTTCTAAGATATGATTCATATGAAGAAATAGGATAGGATATCGTGAGTGTACAGACCTCCTTGAACCTGAATATATTGGGATGCCTCAGTGATCTGTGATTTATAACTTCTCTCTGTGCATTTTCATCTATCAGTTAATGAAATGTGTATGACACAACTCATGAAAAGTACCGCTGTCAAGCATGCTGAAGCAATTTAACCAATACAACCTATCAATATATGAAATTTCACAATGAGGGGACCATACCCAAAAAGAAAAACTCCCCTCTAATCATCATTATGTGTTATTAACCTAAAAGAGTACTAACATCACACAATTTTCTCAAGGACACAGCCCACCTGAAGATAAGAAAGGCATGCAGCAGGAGTGAAAAAAAAATTCAAGCAAGAGAAGGTACACAACATATGTGAAACTAAGATCCCTTCATAAAATTCCAGGTTAACCAAATTACTTAAAACACAAATTCTATTAAAGCAGCTATAAAGAACTCAGTTTATCATTACACTTGGAAAAAAATTTCCAAACTCCACCGCCACACACTTGGCATAAACTTGACTGACAGGCACTGTGTCTGACATGCATGTACCCCCAAAACAGAAGATAGAAAGAAAGAAAAGCATCAAGAATTTAGGACATTAACCTTCTCTCTTGGCTTCAAGATTGATTCGCTTCATCTCATAGGTCAGGTTTTTCTCCATATCTGAAACGGACTCTGATTCCTTTTGCAACGCCTCCGCCGCCACTCGTTCTTCCTTCGCCGCATCAAGATTGGGTTTCTAATTCACTGTGATCTTCGATGAATTCTGAGACGCCTTCACTGCCGCTATCTCTACCTCAAACGCAGCTTCAGAATTTGCCTCTTCTGCGATTTCCAATTCTCTCAGTAAAGCCTCCGATGATGCCCTCTTTTCATGCGCTTCTTTCCGTCTTCTTGTATCTTCCTTTCGTCTTCTCACACCTTTCTCTCTCAATTCTGTGATTTCACTGAGAATCACACAAATCTTTCCTTCTCTTGCGATGACAGAGAAAACAAGAAATCCTATTTCTATTTATGTAATAACTTAACGCACGGTAATTAAGGTAATTACAATCCAAATACATAAAGGTAGTTAGTTAATATACGCGTATCAAGTATATTAACTTTTCTTTAACATACTTTTAATTTAATTTTCCGTAATTCATAAAGGTTTTTTTTTTTTTTAAGCTCATAAAGGTTATTTTTTAGCATGAAAATATATATATATATAAGTAATAATGAAAACTATATAGGAAAATACTTTTATATAACTAAAAAAATGAAGTTTTAAATAACTAGTAGAGCAAAACCCTATGATTAAATACAATGATAAGAAAACACTGTTTAGAAGAAAAAAATGACAAATAATAAATTAATGTAATATCTAAAATAGAGTATTTATTTAAATATGAATTTATTTTCGTATAAAATAAATAAATATATTTAGAGATCAATTTGAGGCTTAAATAAATATTTTGAGATCAATTGTTAGCTTTTGTAAATGGAAAAAATTCATTAATCAATCTCATACTGCTTAATGTGTTGACGGTGGAGTCAAAAATTAGTCTCACGGGGCATGAGATGCGGGAATAAAGTGTTTGCTGTATAAAGTGCTGCCCAGGTTGGTGACGGTTCAGTGCTACCTGGTACATATCAATATACCTGTGAAAGCTAAGTTACACTTAGAATTGCCTTAATTAAACTTAAATGTAAAACAAAACACCATTGTGTTACAATATTTTGTTCTTCTTTCACACTAAAGTATGAACCAAAGAACCCAGTCAAACAAATAGTAATCAAAAGCTTTTTATATTATTATATCAAGTTTCGATGCCTTCATCATAATTCCTTCCTGGCAACTCTGCAACAAATCATCAAACTCAAATGAGAATTCCAAATTCCAATTCTCTTTATTCATCACTCACTGGTCACCACAGATTTTTTACTTTCCTCAAACTATTCATTCCTCTTTGTCCTTCAAATTTCTCTTCCTTGCATTGAGAACTCCCACTCCAAAATCCTCCTATCATCAAAAGCTCTTAAGGAGTTGGTGGGGTGTTGACTAAGGAACCCGCTTCAAACAGGTATTTATTACTACCATTGCTTTTGCATTAAGCTATTCTAATTACATTCTACCTAGTTCTGTACTACAGTATATATGTGTAATTGATTTTGCATATCTCATTGACACATGCATCTCAATGATTTTGCATATCTCAGTTTTCGTCAATGGATGTGTAATTGATTTTTTCCATGCTTCAGAGGATTTTTAGATAAGGGGATTACTTACTTCTGTTCTAATACAAATTCCATTTGTTGTAAGAGGGACATCTCAACTTCATAAGTATATTTCACCCTTTAAATTAGGTACTCTTCTAAAGTAAGCACTCCTTTTAATCTATCTTCACATTCCCTAGACCCTATCCTAATGTCTTTTTCTCTTCTGAGAAGTTGAGGTCTTCATCTGGAAAAAAAAATTGCATCCAATTAAGTTCTGGCTATGAATTTATAAAACCCCCTATCTAGTTGTTTTTATGAGCTCCCCCAAATTGGAGGGTTTTGTAGGATTTTGAACTTCCAAGCAAGGGAGGTCTTAGACAAGGCCTTCCCCTCCGGGCCCCCTAAAAAGTCTCAGACAAGGCCTTGCAGTGTTTACCTTTATACAGTGCATTAGTTACTAATTGTTACAGTAGTAACTTATATTCTCCCCTTTCAAGTTTCAAGATAGATTAACTTACTTGATTTTAAAATTGATGTACATGTATTGAATGTTATGTTAGTTTCACAAAAATTACAGCATTACCAAAGAAGCATGGCCAATTTTGAAAACAGTGAGCTGCCAACACTGTCAGAAGATGATGTACAATCATTTGATGAGCCCTTACATTCTAAATTCCAAAGACTTGCATCCAGCACACAAAATGCATCATGTTCTATTCCTATGAGTTCCCTGGAGTCATATCAAAGAGAAACTAGTCTTGTGAGACAAAGGAGTGGTCCACTATATGCCACACCTGGAACTGGAAATCTTTTGCAACATAGTATTTGTTTAAAAGGAAACAAAGAAGAGGAAAGCAACACAGAAACTTTTGCTACTTCCCATGGCACAGGCTCAATTTACTCAGATAAAAACTATAATAGAAGTAACGAAAGATCACTGAGGTTTGGGCAAGTGGGAATTTGCGATGATCCTTTTTGCACTACATGTCCTACTAACTCCCAGGCTTCTCAGCTAGTATATCCAAAAGCTTCGACTATATCCAATCCCAAGGTGAACATATGCTATTCTTTCAATTGTCTTTGATGTAGGGCTCATGGCCAAATATTTTGTTGATTCAATTATTTCTTCTATATTCAAACCAGTTCCTATAATTTGTGGACATTTGATTAAATGATTCAATGCTTATGGTCATATAATTTTTATCTTGTTTACTTGCTTTACCTTGTAATTTTGTATGGTCAGTTACTTCCATATTACTGTTACCAAAATTCTTATACTCCAGCAGTTTCAACACATGTTATTCTTTTTACTATTTAACTGCTATTGTTTTTGGTATTGCTTACTTGTGAGGCAGTATACTGTCAATTGAAATTTTTAAGCTGTGTCATTATTTATCCTATATTATTTTTTAAAGGCTGCTACAAGCTTTAATTTAATTTCATACTTCTTGTAGCCTTTTCCATTTCTTATGACATTTATTATCTACTGTTACTTTCACCTAAACAAGCAGACTTTGGTTTTTATGTTGAATGTTCACAGTTCCACAATGCTTATGGAGATGCCACGGGTTTTGGGAGAAATAATTTTTTCTACTCTTCTAATGTTCCTGGAGTTATGAACCCTCACAATAAATTTGTACAACAATGGAACAAGGTTTTGGCCATCTTTTGCTTGGTTGCAATTTTTGTGGATCCGCTATTTTTCTTCTTACTCTATGTTCATCGGGTATGGTTATTTTCCTTTTATTTATTTGCAAAATCTTGCAAGTTCTGGTTCTATTCACCTATATTTTCCCTGTTACCTTTTGCAAATTTACTTTGCATTTTTCTTGTTTGTTGTATGCAGGATTTTAATTGTATTGCTATTGACTGGAGATTGACACAAGCACTTGTTATAATCAGAAGCATAAATGATTTCATATATTTCTGTAACATTCTTCTCCAGGTAACTCAATGCTTTTAATTTTTGCAAATCTATATTTTATAGAATGGCATTGTTGTTAGCCTAAAAAGTGTCTTCAAGCTCTTATCTTGGCACCATGTTTTTATTCTGATGAATGTATGCCTGAATATATAGTTCTGTAGCACCAAAATAACATGGTTTTGGTTAATAACTAATAAAAGCCAAATGAAATGTGATTCCTTCTATTCAAAAACAATAATGCTAACCCATTGTGTAAGCATGCCTGAAATTTTATTGAGTTACCCCCCACTCATTTCATTACAGCCACACTCCCTTTGAAACTATTGTCAATCTATTAATTGCAGAGTTCATTTCCTCCAATCTACAAACCCAAGAGTATTCATTTATTTAATTTTGGAGAAGAATATTTATTATTTACAGACATTAAGCTACCTTATATACATAGGAATTGAAGAAAATAAAAAATGAAACGATTAGTTGAAATAGATGATAAATAGAATTGGGTATAACCCTATGTATTGTATATGTAGTGTTGAATTATGAAATTATGTGTAGCTTGTATCATGAAGCAACTATTCCAAAAGCTTAAGCTGTTAGGTGAAGACATAATGAATTGTTTATAGTACATCTCTAATAACTTGCTTTGATATTGTTTAATAATTGAGGTTAAAATGATAAGTGAATGTGTCCTGAATCTTAAATATGGTTGTTAAGTTTATGTCTGATTGGCTGCCTTTCCATGACTTAGGCTTAAATAACTCTGCTAAGTTGCCTCTTTGCAGTTTAGGTTGGCTTATGTTTCTCCGGAGTCGAGGGTGGTTGGTGCTGGAGATTTAGTTGACAATCCAAAGAAAATTTCTCTTAATTACCTGAAGGGTTATTTTTTTATGGACCTGTTTATTGTTTTTCCTCTTCCTCAGGTAAATTTCTTCCCATTTACCCTTTTCCCTTATGGAACCGTTTTCTTTCCTACTAAGTTAGCTCATCCTAGCTCAGTAGACTGGCCATCCGGTTTCTTATGTGAATTATGAAATAGCAAGCCTTACAAATGAATATGATTTCTTATTGATGTTTTTCTTCATTTCCTTGAGATCATGTTAGTTGAAACTGCAAATTTTCTAGTCATAGTGTGCAATTTATGTTCTTGTCTGGTTAAATCATCATTTATCTTGTACCTTTCACATAAAAGAAAAACATGAAGGTTCTTGATGTTTCCATTTTATTGAGATTACCAATTTGGATTTATTGAGGTTTACACATCAGAGATTCAGTTAACAAGGTTTTCCCTCCACATACATGGATAAGGGTTTCAATCTGTAAAAGACAGTGGCTACTCTGAGTTTATGTACTCACCAAACTCCTCGGTGTGACATGTGTCGTGAAATATGTGCAGATAATGTTATTGTTGGTCCTACCAGAATCCATGGGGGGAGCAAATTATGCTAAGAACCTTCTGCGTGCAGTGATCCTCGTGCAATACATTCCCAGATTATTCAGGTTTCTGCCTCTGCTTGTTGGCCAGTCCCCAACAGGATTCATATTTGAGTCGGCCTGGGCGAATTTCGTTATCAATCTCCTCATCTTTATGCTCGCTAGCCATGTTGTTGGCTCTTGCTGGTACCTCTTTGGTCTACAGGTGAGTGAAAATAGCATTTTATGCATATTTGTCAAGAATACCAAATTTCTTCCTCACCAAGTCTCGTACATAATGTAAGGTAAACTTTGACACCTTCCATTCAAGAGTAGGTAGGTTCCCATTATTATTATTAGTGGTTGTAGTAGTAGTCTAGTAGATAGAAGCAGCAGTAGCAAGAGCCAAAAATTACTTGACAGCCTGGGACAGAACCAGAAAAAATGAGTAAGAGAGGTGAAAATTTAACACACTAAGCAAAATCAAGAATGACTAATTGAAAACGACAATATGCAAATTGAGGGGGGGAAATACAACATTTGAATACTACTTTATTATGAGAAAATTTCTCTTAGTGGGCGGCTACCCCATTTTTAATATACCTTTCCGTCCTTGTTGTCAGCCCTCAAACCCTGCTACGAACCAAAGTAAAACACATAAGCAATCATTTTTCCTTCAATTGAATGCATATTTCCATGTCTTTGTATAGGATTTAGAATTTGGATCTCTCCTATCTTTGAATAACAACACAAGGCCATGTTGGAGAGAGAAAGACACTCTTGTTTGAATATAATTAGTGGACTCTATAACGGTATAACCCATTGTTTTGAAAACCGGGCGGCTGGTTCGCCCGGATGATCTGGGAAACAGTTGTATGTACAATCCATTTAACAGAAAAAAAAACCGATTGGGTAAAAAATCAGTCCAAAACGGTGAAAACTGACTCTACAAACCCATTTAAACCGGTCCAACTAACTTAGCCCTTGGAAATTCAACCATCCAAGTTGTTACTTTTCATTTGGTGCTTTGAATAAGAGGGATTCAATTACAGTGAATGAAGGTTAGCATTCATTTTA
This sequence comes from Acmispon strigosus, assembly GCA_030819835.1. Lineage (NCBI taxonomy): Eukaryota > Viridiplantae > Streptophyta > Magnoliopsida > Fabales > Fabaceae > Acmispon > Acmispon strigosus. The sequence continues at coordinate 44,464,979 of JAUAMA010000001.1, read as the reverse complement.
GTAACTTTCTTCCTTTCTCTTCCAGAGGGTTAATCAGTGTCTTAGAAATGCGTGCTACAGTTCTGGTGTGCCTGGGTGTTTGAGATTCATTGATTGTGGACTTGACCATGATAGAAACTATAGGCAAGGCCCCAAATCAGAACAGTGGAACAACAACACAGATGCTATTGCTTGTTGGAATTCCCCTTCCACTGGTTCTTTTTCTTATGGGATCTATGTCAATGCTGTGCCTCTTACTTTACAAACAGACATGGTCACCAAATATGTGTTTTCTCTATTTTGGGGATTCCAGGTATGCATTTTCCATTTCATTTATTTTACAATTATTTGTACATATTTATAGTGAGTGATGATAAGATGAACTGGTGTAAAGCTTGATGTACCCACACCACTCTATTGATCAATGTAGAAAATCATTTTGATCAATTTCAAAATACAACAATCATTATGTTAGTCTAGCATTTTTCTTAGAAAATTGAAATACAGAATTACAAATGAGCCTGTGATTTAAAACCCTATACAGAATTACAGACTCCTAAGTCCAAATTGACAAACAAAAGAAATGACAATCTAGTGCTATAGGCTTGGTCACATAGCAACTTCAACTGTAGCACCAAGACTCCCTTTCAAATAAGATCAATTTCTAATCTAATGACTGTGGATCAAATACTAACAATTATTTTACAATAATTTAATATCTCTTAACAATTATACCCTGTATGGTCTTGGACAGCAAATCAGTACTCTGGCTGGTAATCAAGTGCCTAGCTATTTTGTGTGGGAAGTCCTTTTTACAATGGCCATCATCGGATTGGGACTCTTGCTATTTGCGCTTCTCATTGGAAACATGCAGAATTTTCTTCAAGGTCTTGGACGGAGGTAGAACTTATCTAATACTGCAACTTTTAAGTAAACATTGATCGTCAAAAGTCCTAATATGTTATAGTGTTGTTAGATGCTTGATATATTTTCTTCCACCCCTTTTACAGGAGACAAGAAATGCAACTTAGACGACGTGATGTTGAGCAATGGATGAGCTACCGACGATTACCTGAAGATCTAAGAAGGTATAAAACTTCTCTCATTCTTTTCGTGAATCATATTGTTGGGCTCTAACACCTTGAATCGCACAGAGTAACTCGAGAGAGATCGAAAGCACACAGAAATCTTTATTCACGCAATTCAGCAAAGCTGCTTGATGCGGCTATAGATGGCTATAGCACTGTTTCATTCAATACTTAGAACGAACAATAGGGTCCTAGTGTTACAGCATATTTATACTAGGATATAATGCTAAAACGACAGTGTCTTAATTATATCCTAACGCAATCCTATCAACCAATCAGATTCTAGATTACACGGATATTACGGAATGAGTGCTCATTAGCCGTCCTCAACTGACCACGTAATAACTCTAGCTAGACGCGGCCTAGCAGCACCAGCCAGACGAACTCTTGCGTGTCAGTTGCGGACGGACTCTACAGAGGGACTCCAAGTCGGACGAACTCAACAGCTCCAAGCCGAACGAACTCAACAGCCAGACGAACTCCTTGAGTTCTAGATAGACTAAGTCACTATAATGAGCCATACTCAACACATATCTAATTTCCAACAAAGTATTCGTTTATTGCTTGATTCAAGCCATTGATTGTTAACTCCCACTCCCCATCCCTTCTCGGATTTTTATATTTTTACAATATATGTTAGCAATTGAAGGGGAGTGTTAGCAAGAACACTTGGATTGCGCAGAGTAACTTGAGAGAAATAGGGGTAGAAAGACAAAAAAAAACTTTGTTCACGTAGTTCGGCCAATTGAGCCTACCTTTGCGGCTATAGAGTAGCTATAACTCTGTTTCATTCAATTAGCCCTTTAGGGTTACGATGTTACAAGATATATAAGGATTCTAATGATCCAGATATTACAAGATAATATCTCATTAAATCCTATCACAATACTCCCAACAAATCAGATCCTAAAACAAACAGATTTTGGCTAAAAACGGAAACAACATTTAAAACATCAGGATTCACGGAGTCCGCACGCATGTGCGCTGGGAATGCCATGCACATGCGTGGGCTCTCTTCCAAAACACCTTTGATCATCTTCATTCCCACGAATGTGCGCTAGGAATGCCACGCACATGCGTGGGCTCTCTGCCAAAACACCTTTGAAGGCGACACAACAGATGATGCACCACTATGCAGCAAACGGTACCAAAACACCTCTGAAGACAATGCAACAGACGATGCACCACTATGCAGCAAACGGTACCAAAACACCTCTGAAGACGATGCACAACTATGCAACAAACGATGCAGCAGACAATGCGGCACTATGCAGCAGCGATGATGCAAAACGATGCAAACGATGGTGTGGCAGACAATGCAACACTATGCAGCAGATGATGCGCCACGCACATGTGTGGGCTTCCTTTTCCTGATGAGCCAAACTCAACAGGGAGCCTTGGCGAAACGTAAAAAGTTGTTGTCATGTGATTGAGAAAGGGTTATGCTACAATAGACCAAGTGGTCGGACCCTTCCCTAACCCTGCGCATAGCGGGGGCTTTGATGCACCGGACTGCCCTTTAATGCATGTTAGCAATTGCTGTTCCTAGACACAAGTACTGTTCCAGATCAAGTAACTTATGCAGACTTCTTTTAGATTTTTAATAGGTAAAGGATAATTTAAAATTTTTGTTACACATATTTGCATGTGCACTATTTGTCATTTTTATCTAGGTATTATGTCACATGAAACAATGGATCAAACACAACATACAAGTGATATATAATATGTTTGTCATGCAGGAGAGTAAGACAGGCTGAGCGGTATACTTGGGCTGCAACAAGGGGGGTGAACGGAGAAACTCTTATGATGAATTTTCCAGAAGATCTCCAAAGAGACATTAGACGTCACCTCTTTAAATTTGTTAAGAAAGTAAGCACTAGAATACCTATGGCACAGATTCAGTTTTTATAACTACACCAATTTATCATGCTTGCACCTTGAGTGACTTTAATTATGTGGTTTGGATCTTAGGTGAACTTCAAAATCCAAGCCATTTATTTAATTATCAATTTTAGATTCTGATTTCCTTTTGTCTCTCCTTGTAACCTGCTAGAATTGGGTGTAAGTTTAAATGGGAACCATTTTGAAGGAAAATGTTGATGCATCTTCAACATGAAACAATGATATATATATATATATATTTGAGGCCATGTCAAACAATCCTGAAAGTCCATCTTTCTATATTCTGAGATCTAAAATACTTGCAGGTTCGAATATTTTCCCTGATGGATGAGCATATCTTAGATGCCATTTGTGAGAGGCTAAAACAAACTACATACATACAAGGAAGCAGAGTTCTGAGCCAGGGTGGTCTGGTAGAGAAGATGGTATTCGTGGTGCGTGGCAAATTGGAGAGCATTGGAGAAGATGGAACTAGAGTTCCCTTATCTGAAGGTGATGTTTGTGGTGAAGAACTTCTGACATGGTATCTTGAGCATTCTTCTGTCAGCACAGGTATATCAATGCACATTACATGATGCAACTACAAGATGCTTGTTAACTAAATATTCTAGAGGTCAGCAGGAGTAAAAATAAGGACAAAACTTACATACAATACTGGACACACAGTTTGTGCTGCCATCCAATGAAAAACTCGCCCACTTTTTGAATATTTTATTAATGTGATAACTTCTCTCAACTTCTCCTTATCCTTCCGACTGACGTCTCATGTTGTATATGCGTCAATAAAACTGTATTTGAGTTTCGTCCTTAAAATAATCAGCATGGTTCATCAATTTGATGCTTTGATTGTTCTGCAGATGGGGAAAAAATTAAGCTTCCAGGGCAAGGATTGCTTAGTAGCAGGACAGTGAGGTGCTTAACAAATGTGGAGGCATTTTCACTCCGAGCTGCAGACCTTAGAGAAGTCACACTCCTTTTCACAAGATTCTTGCGCAGTCCGCGTGTTCAAGGAGCCTTGAGGTCATTCCCTTGTCCTGTTTTTGGATTTAGGTTCAGCATAATCTTCTTGACCAATTTAATCAAATACAATAATGAAAAACTAGGATAATAGGCACAAACAAAGTTCTATCCTCAGTTCCTCGCTTTTCTTTTTTTAGAATTATCACATTCACATGTATTTTATTCAACACCTGGTTCTCAGCTTCACCTTTCACATGAGAGAAGGGGTATTTTACATGTTGAAAGCAAAATTTCTGTTTTCAAATCCATGGATGACATAATCATTTGATTATTGTGTTGTTACATTAGGTATGAATCACCATATTGGAGAGTCCTTGCCGCAACACGCATTCAGGTTGCATGGAGATACAGGAAGAAACGTCTAAATCGTGCTCATTTGTCACTATCAGGTTGAACATTGAGGTTGTGGGTTGTAGTTGTACAGTTACTACTGCAGAACCCGTGCAGGGGATTTAATTTTCAGTTTGATTACAATTACAATTCATATCAATTTAGCATACAATTCAAAGCATAAAAGGATCACATAGTTTAATGCTCTGTATATATTGTTTCAGTATACTTGTCCCAATAGAAGGTAGAATGCTTTGGTTTTATGGTTTCTGGATATATTGGTGTCACAAATTTATCTAAGTATAGTCTAGAACTAGATATGGTTCTCTTTAGATTCTTTAAGCTTAGTGTCTTGTGGATTTATAATTTGTGGTTTCCATATCAATTCCTTTAACTTAGAAATTCTAAGTCTTAAGAACAAGTATCAATGTTGTCATCCCAGAAACAACTTAACAACAGAAAAGCACTAGATGAGTACTTGAAGATTGGTTTGGAGAAGACTTACGACAATATCAATTGGGATTTTGGCAACAAACTCTTCCTTGTTTTGATTTCCCAAGACAAGTCGTTTCTCTTATCATGTGGTGTGTTCAAACTTCTTTCCTGTCCATCAACTAGAATGGCGAACAACATGAGAGTTTTCATCCGACTCGGGGTCTCCGTCAGGGAGAACCTTTATCTCCTTATTTTTTTTTGTGTGTGGAGAAACTCTTTTCCTATCAACCAGAATACAGAGAGGGAAGATGGAAATCAATTCATATATATTTCTCGAAATGCTCCAGGCATATCACATCTTTTATTTGCTGAAGATGTTTTTCTATTTTGTGGAGCTTGATATTTCCAGGATCAACATGTTATCCATGTTCTGAATGTTTTTATTCATCAATCTCAAAAACATACATCTAAACCGTAAAGCACATAACTTCAAATTTTCAGCAAAGATCATAAGCCCCTCTGATTGACACCAATTCATAGTTGCAGCAGCTAATTTCAAGCTAATTAGCAATAAAAGATCCAGAGACTTACCCGGCCTCATTGAATCAATTTTGAAGGGTTTATAGTGGACTACAAGTCGATTATATTCAGTACACACATTTATTTATTCTTCTACTTAAAAAGTGGCAGCTTGTAGACACTCAAAATCAACGACCTCACCCATATTAGCAGAAGATGCCTTTCCCTTCCTTTTCTCTTCACGTGGCCACCCTCAATATCATCATCAAGGTCTATGCCTACACAAAAATGAAAACAAGTTTCCACAATTTAGTGCATATTCATTTTTTTACTCTAATTGACAGCACTCTCAAAGTGAAATTTCAAGGATCACCGCTCTCACATAGTTTTCTTGCTCAGGTAACTAGTGGATCATTCATTCCCTTAACAAAATGACAGACAGAATGCTAAACCACATGAATTGAGAAGGTCGATGATATGTATCTATGGAAGAAAAAAGCTGCCGGATATGTATGTGCATTGTCATTTCAAATGAATGCAAAGCTATTGTTATTCACACAACTCATAAGTTAAAAATGAATATAACATAGAACTAAAAAATAAAACATGTATCCTTATGGACTTCAAGAATATATAGAATACAAAACCAACATTTCATTTCTTACCATCAACTGCAGAGTATATTCTTCACCAAATTAAAGAACTTGAAAACTATATTGAACCATTAAAAACCAACTTGGAATTAATATACAGTACGCTACTCATCCAAAGGAGGCATTTTAAATCCTTAATCAAAGTTTTATAGATACAACATAGAGTCACATAACTATAAATATATTTTTGAGGTGCAAAATTTCATAGAACTAATCAGTTGTTTTTGATAAACATCTCGTCTTATCTTACACAAAAAAAGTTTGAAACATCATTGGAATATTAAAAAGAGCAGCATGGTCAAAAGTGAACTACAAAGTACAATTAACGTTTTAATGGGCAGGACCTTTTCGTTACAGGCATCAGGGCCAAGGAAACATGAACTATGGGCAGTAAAATGTTGCTAGAGTTAAACATAAAAATGATAGGTTAGGTAAGATACAACTACTACTCTATTAGACCTGACTTAAAGATAACCCCACCTCAGAACAAAATCAATCAATCTACACATTAAAATCCACTATTACAATAAAATGGAAATATGAAAAGAACGAATTTGATATAAATAGCCCATGCATTATTAGTATATTTGTACAATTTTATTCCGATCTAAACCAGGTACCTTATTAGAATTATAAAAGAGAAATACAGTGTAAATAAATACATACAATTCCCACATGATCCGTAGTAAGCAAATCAAGGCACTTCATTCAACCACGGAGAGAGCTAATTGCTAAATGACTAGGTGACTAATGTGGCCATCATACTGATTACTGACATGCCTAAACGACCCATGAATGTGCGCTCAAAGTGGGTCAGTCTCCCCTTCCAGCTCCACCATGACAGGTGCATTCATACTGCTCAGTCAGGAGACAAGACAACCAGCTAAAATCACAAAGAATCAACAAACAGCACAAGATCTTCACAAATATAAGAATAAAACCTGATTTGAGGGAGCCCAGGTACCCAAAATCCACGCCGTACATACTTGATCATATATTTGGATGTCTTTCAAGGCTGCTTTGCTGGTACTTGTTCTTCCTTTTCCTCGGTTTCAAGAGGCTCCCCAGTCTTGCCATCATTGTTATTGTTATCCACATCCTCCTGTGCCCCTTCCTATCCATCAATAATTAATGCATTTAATGGAAAGTTCATTAAGACATGATTTTTCTTACACGAGTACTCTGCTGCGTAGATACTGCCAATTAAACGTAAGCTAATGGCTGCGTTTGGGTCCATAAAATAATACATCATGCTATTGTGTCCACTATTTTTTTCTGTACAAAAATTAAATTGAGTAGATGACCATCATAGTTAAGTGGAAAACTTCTATTGCCTCCATCATGCTATTGTATGATGGAGGCAATAACAGAAATGTTGAGAGAAGATATTTTAATATGGCAGAGTTGTTATGTACATGGCGTGGCGTAAAAAGTATGAGTAATGACACATGGCCAAACCTTCTACAAAGAGAACAATCATGTCTATGAATGCGGCCACCAAAAAAAAAGTATAAAGTCAACGACATGATTGTCTAATTTCTAACATATGAACCTTTCATATTTTAAGAAAGGTGTTTGATAAATTCAGGATCATAAAATTAAGAAGACCATGATAAAGAAAAGAAAATCTAAAACAAACTGCCACCCTGTTATTCTTATATGAAGGTAGAAGAAAATTTGAGACAGATTGAGCTGCACTCACCCTTTGAATTTACATAAAACAATGGTTGGTTGGATGTGAAACTCTGAGAACCACACAGTTGAAGTGAAAGTACATATACAGTGGAGCCAACTATATATGTCATTGTTTACATCATTGATAATTTTATTTATTTTTTGCATTCAATTTCTTTCTGTAATATTTACATATAAACTTATTTAAAGGTAAACCTCTCTATAAACCTTCTCTGACAATTATTTTCCTGAATAGGTCATTTTTAAGCTACCTCAAACATATGACACCCTATTTGTTAAACAAGATGAAAATGGGAAGAAAGCAGTTCTAATTGTTTATGTTGATGGCATAATCATTATTTGTAACAACTAACAATACCCAACGAATTGAGAAACTTAACATCAGCTTTCACGCGGAAATACAGGCAAACAACCTTAGACACTAAAAGTACTTTCTTGGAATGGAAATGGCAACGAGCAAAAGAGGCATTTTCATTTCCCAAAAAGGAAAAATACCCTTGATCTGCTGAATGAGATAGGAATAGTTGGGTGCAAGGCTGCTGGAAGAACCACTGTCTGAAAAACTCTAATAAAATAGAAGCTGGAGCAAATAAACAGTAGAAAAGGAGGAAGAGGAAGGGGAAGAGGAAGAGGAAGGACAATTATATCAAGACTGAAAAAATCCACCATTGATATCATTCTAAAGTTAAAATGAACCTAGTAACATATGGCTTTTTACCATAGCTAGCTAAAGTGATAGTGAGTCTGTTGTGTAGTCCATCTTCCTTTTTTAGTGTACCTGTAAAAATAAATAAATAAATAAATGAATAAATAAATAAATATAAGATGGTCATCATAAAAACTGAAAATAACAATGTGTAACTAGAAAACATCTTACCTAGTTTTACTTTTCCAATAGACCTCTTGCCATCATTTCACGTAGAAGTTTCTCTGCCTTGCAATTCTCACCTTTTCCAAAAAGAGCATTAATGATTGTTTCAAAAGTTATAGCATCAGGAATGCAACCATTGTCTTCCATTTTTGACAGTAATGCCAATGCTTCATCGAATAAACCCTCTTTACATAGCCCATTGATCAAGATAGTATATGTTGTGACAGTTATATGATAGCCTTTAATTAAAAGATCCTGGATAACTTCTTGCGCATCCTTGAGTCTTCCTACTTTGCATAGCCCATCTATGAGCATATTGTACGTGCAGAAAACTGGCTGAATACCCTTGTCTTTAATTTTCTTGATTAAAGCAATTGCCTTGTCAACATGATGGGTCTTGCATAAAGCATCCAATAAAGGACCGTAGGTGATCATATCGGCTGGCTGACCTCTAACATGCATCTCATCAACAAGCTCCCAAGCATGAGAGACTCTCCCTGAGTTGCATAAACCATCAATAAGGGAACTGTAAGTTACTTGATTAGGAATAATCCTTTTGCAATCCATTTCTGAAAAGAGATTCAAAGCTTCATCCACCATTTTAATCTTACATAATCCACTAATGATGATATTGTAGCTCTGGACATTAGGAGTCACTCCCCTCTGGGCCATGGAGTTCAATATGTCTCTGGCCTTGTTTACCTCACTAACTAGGCAATACCCACCCATCATGGAATTATAAGTAACAACATTAGGTTTCACACCTTGTTTCATCATCACAGCTAACACATTTTTAGCTTGTTTCACCTTTCCTTCCTTGCAAAAAGCCTAGACCAATATACTAAAAGTATGAACATTCGGGTAAATGTTTTTCGTTATCATTTCATCCAAGAAACCAATTGCTTCTTTCAATCGACCCTCAATGCAAAAGCCATATATTAAACTAGTGTAAGTGAAAACAGTAGGTAAAATTCTCTTGGCAACCATTTCTGAATATAAATTATAGGCATCAGTTACCAGTTTATCTTTGCACAAGCTATCAATGATGGTGGTGTACATTACCACATCAGGCGTAACCAATTTCCCTTCAATTTTTCTCAGCAACAGCAGTGAAGCTCTTGTTTGTCCCATCTTACATAACCCGTTGATCAATGTCCCGTAAGTAACTTGATCCAAGCAAAACCCTTGTGCTACCACATCGTCATGAAACTGCAGTGCTCTCTGGAACTGACCATTAAGACAGAGACCCTTCATGAGTGTAGTCAAGGTGATAGTGTTTGGCTCGTAACCCCGCTTGAGAACGTTGGCGAGTACAGAAAAAGCGGAAGTGATTTGACCTAGGTGGCAGTAACAATTGATCAAGATGCTCATAGTAACAAGGTTTGGCGTAATTCCAGTGAACTCCATTTTGTGAGAAAGGAAAATTGCAGTGCGGTAATGCTTCTTCTTGACGAGGGAAGTTAATATATTACCAAAAAGGATGATGGATGGGGTAGGACGCATTCGGAGCAAGCGATTGAAGAGGGAGACGGCATCATTAGCAGCAGCATTGTCATTGTCATTGTGATTGTGAAAGGAAGGAGGAAGAGATTGAGAGTGATAGTGAGAAGGGAGACAAAAGGGTGAGAATGGAAGAAGAAAGTTAGGGTTGGAAAGAGGCAGAGCATGCTTCAATCTCAACACTGACATTTCCAACTCTGTTCACAAACGAAAGATTAAGGAAGAGAAGAAAAGAGCAAGATTCCGAAGAACGCAAGAGATCTATTGGATTATGCAGGAAGGAAGGAAGAGATCTAGCAAATTGTGTTGACTAAACTACTATTTCGGTGATCAAGGTCATCCGTGAGAATATTCATGCGCTAAAAGTAACGTCCCATATAGCAAAAGGCCCAAGTGGATAAAATTACAAAACAAACCCAACGAAGAACATTAAATTAAAATTAATTAAAATCTATAACATTTTGAAGTTCTGTTTTCACGGTTTATGGACAAGTTTTTTTTTTATCCCACTATCTGCTTGGGCTGGGCTTCCACCGTCTAAAGACCCCAAATGGAGATTTGGTGGTTGACTAAATTATTATTGACTAAATTCATCAATGATATTCTAAAATATCATGTAGATTAATAATTTAATTTATTAAATTTGCTGGTTGGAAAATGATTGAAAAATGTTGTGTTTTAATGTACAAAACCAACATGTTTTTGAATCATATTTATTGACTAATATAATCATTTGTGATTTCTCAAATCTTTTATTAGAATGTAAAATTGACCAATAATTTATAGAAAAACTCATCTGTGCATCGCACGAGTTATAATCATAGTAGAATAACATTTAAAAGTTGATAGTTTTATGTATATCATGAAAGTTCATAGTTGGAAGAGGTTGCAAGACCTCCTTAGTTAATATGAGGGGTATTTTTTTAAATAATACAAGAAAATAAAATATTTATCAAAATAGGGTAGGTTCAAAAATATTTCTTCAAAATATTTGTGTAATACGTTAAAAATAAAGCTTGTTCAAACAAGTTAAAAATATAGCTTGTTCTAATAAGATGAAATGAAATCAAAATCTCTACATAGAAGAGAGAAAAGTTAACGCGCGATGAGACACGGCACAATAAACACTCTATAATCTAGACTTGCTTGAACATGCTTTAATCTAGACTTGTTTGAACAAGTCATAATCTAGACATGTTTCACTAGATTGGGGCACGACCAGACCTCTCATTCCATCTATATTAACTTCTTCTACTCCCAAACAACACACACTTTCACTCATCTGAATTCTTAAACTCTTTGTAAGATTTTTTTAGCTCCAACACAATGAGTGAAGTTATTTGCTTTGGCCTATTACAATGGTAGAAAGTTCGAAGGCAGTGAGGGGTAGATGTTTGAAGGTGAGAGGAGATCCACGCGACTCAAATGCAACTTGAGCATGAATAACCTGAAGACGAAACTTCATAAAATTGAAGCTTAGACTCAAACGCATCAGCTTTTCTCTCTCCTGCACAGAGATTCTGATTATGTTTCGTCTTATTATAATAAGTTATATTTTTTACTTGTTTGAACAAGCTTTATTTTTAGTGTGCTTCACAAACAGCCCAGTTTTAACAAATATTCTTGAACCTATCTCATTTTGACAATTTTATTATTATTATTTAAGAAAAAAATCATATACGTGACCTTTATGAATCACAATGTGACAGACAAATTTTTATTTACCATTAAAAAAAGTGGCGAAAAATTTGTGTTAGATTTTAGCAAACATATAATTTTCCAAAGTGTAACAAAAAAAATATTTGCAAACATATTAAGAGTATGAGCCTATGACCACCCGATGCTTATGTTTGGTTCAAATAATCAGAGGAGATGTAAGAGTCTAAGGGTTTTATTGAGGCAAGGAGATAGGAAGATTTTTTATTTTTTCCATGTTTGTTTAAAAAAGAGGAGAGCAGAAATGTTAAATAAATTTACTTTTACCGCAATTACTTTTAAAATACTACAATTTTATATTTCAACATATGAAAAATGACATTTTTGTCATACAAGTTTTCTCTTTTTCAAATCCCTTAATTTTGCAAGGAATTAAATATCGAGTTAGGAGAGAGTAATTTAGTCCACTATTTTGCACTTCTCTTAAAGTTTGAACCAAACAAGATTGTTTTTAAAAATTCAAAACTCCCTCCAATGAGTAGTAGGTGCAAGTTTGGTACACAATAATAAAGTATACAAAGTGTTCCGGTCGGATCTTCAGCCATACGATCTAACAACGTCACAGTTGGCTTACTAGGGATGCTCTTCAGCATAACCCTAAGAGGTAACCTGCATGACCTAGGCTAGGGGCGAGCCCTCTTGGCTTAGTGGTCCTCCATCCGCTCGGTCTGGACATAGGTCGAGGGAAGCGCTATGCAGCCACTCGGCTCACAACCACTCCCACTCGGAAACCTCACTTAAGAGCTTCCCTTTAACACCTGCAATACCTTCGACGTTTATAAATATAGGTTCTATTGTTCCCTTTGGGACACTTCTCACTCATTACTTACATTACAAGTTTGTTATGCATTCTTACATGTTGGAGCTGAGCTATTGGAACTCTCATTGCTCCAACACAACACTGACTTGGGCGCCGGAGTGCCTTTTGTAGGTCCCCTCCGACGCACTTCAACTCGAAGGCTCCTCCTCAATCATGTCAGAGCAAGGCTGAGCTCCGCCACTGCTCCGCCAAGAGCACCACCGTCCAAGATTTACGCATGAACATTTGGCACCGTTTGTGGGGAAGATTTGACAATCTTTCAAAGTTTTTTTTTCTTTCTCACTTCACAAAGTTTCTGATTGAGAAATGGCTTCATGAACACAAAACTTTACAAATTTTGAAGAGAAATCAGGGAATGATCAACAATTTCAAGAACCGAGGGGAAAATAAATTTCTCCTCTGATGAATAGTCCAATGGAACACGTCCTTGAGCCTTTTGACAAGGAGATATGTGACTCCCAAATGCCTCACGACCTGATTGAACTACTTGACGTTGAAACAAACTTTGTGCAGAAGGATCTTACGGAACATATGCAAAGTTTTGAAAAACGCATTGGGGCTATGCCTATCAACATGCTGTTATTTAGACATCCCACTAATAATACATTGATCCGTAGTATAATTTGCTATTGATCTATTCATCTCACTTAATTATAATATCTGTCCTCTTCATTTGTGTTGACTTAGCAAAAACATAATTAGCAAAACGTAACACCGTATCTACTTTTTTTAGCAACAGAAAAGAAAAGAAAAGAAGATAATGTTAAAGTTTCCAATCAAACCAGTGTTTTAAAAACCGGACCGGACCGGGCGGTCGGTCCGGTCCGACCGGGAACCGGTGTTATGGCCGGTCTGGGTTACTCCTCGGACCGGTTCTGCAAGCGAACCGGCCTGAACCGGTACGGCCCGGCCGGTTCAAGGCTGAAACCGGTGACTCGGCCGGTTTTGGTTGCGAGTCACCCCTTTTTCCTTTTTTTTTTTTTTCTGTTTTGGTTTTTTTTTGTTTCTGAGTTTTTTTTTTGAAATTGGGTTTTTTTTTCTTAAGTATGTTGATAATGAGTGTAAGCCCAATTTGACAAGCCCAACAATTATTTAATAAAAATGTGAATTTATTTTTAAAAGGTGGTGCAAGAAGGAGTTGAACGCAGGACCTTGGAATAGAAAAGCAGCACTATTACCACTAGACCACAATGTTATTAGTGATTAATCATATCTTTTATTATTTATATTTGTAAACTGATTAAAAAATTAAAAATGAATAATATTATTTTTAATATGAATTTAAAAAATATTAATATTATTTATATTACAATACATTGATGAAATATTTAATACTTTAAATTTTTATTGATTACAAATTTAAATATTTAATCAATACATATTTAAGAAAAGACTAAAATAAAAGCCAAAACTATCAATTCAATTTAAAATATCTATATCCAAAACTTTGAAAATTCTTCATTAGTATATATCCAGCTATTGGGGGGCAATATTTGTTTATTTCAATTTTGGTAGCTAGAGACGGTAGAGGAACAATGAAAGTTATTTTTATAAGCATTATTTTATTTTTAGCATTGAATTTTTTTATATTTTTTAATATACACCGAGTCAACCGGTCCGACCAGTGACCCCTCGATCCGACCAGTGACCCATTGACCCAGTACCTCGGCCGAGTCGATCACCGGGCCGAGTTTTAAAACACTGAATCAAACCATTTTGTGGTAATTGTTTGACTGACCATTTATTTAGAGGTTGTAAATGTAATTCATAATCGTATAATTAAAACAAGTCAAGGTCTATTGTGGTTGCATTCGTTTAAGTTATTCCTATCATTTTTGCAGGCCTGCCGATGACCCAGTATGTATATGTGATTATTTTAAGAATTAATCGTCATTGTTGACCAATAAAAAAAAAAGAATCAAATTGTCATTGTTTGACCAATAAAAAGCATATAGTTGACATAAGTTTACTATTTGTAAAAAGAAATAAAAATACTTCTAAGGGGCAAAACTCTCAATTAGCAAGTGTTCAGGAATATGTTTTTGCAAATTTTAGCTAGTACCAAAGGAAAACTTAATACAACATCAATTTTATGTCATTCCAACATCAATTGCAGTTAAAAAAAAACATCAATTGAAATGGCATAATACAACTGTTTTTCCTTTTCCGTGAAATCTTTCATTTAAAAAATATTTAAAGAAAATATTTAGGTTTTTTTCAATAAATGTTTCTTCATACATATAATTCAAAGATCGAACTCTAGACTAAATATTTAAGAAGCTCAACTATCTACCAATTATGCTACACAAAGTATTATTTTAAAAAAATTACATATAGAATAATATTAATCATGTTGGCTAAATATAGAACCATAATTTTAATTCAAAGAAGCTCTAGGCTAAATATAGGCTTTTTAATTCAAAGATTGAGCATAAAAAATTGGACGAAATTGAGTATTATATATAAAGCTCGTCTGACATTGCTTGTTTCGTGATATAATCACTTATTTAAAAAAAAAATCAGTTCTATATTTTGTAAGCTGTTTGTGTGTGTTAAAAAAAACAGAAATCTGATTATTTCTTTAATTTATTTATAGTAGCTATTGAAAAAATAATTAATTTTATTTAAATGATTTCTTGAAAAAAAATTCATTTATGTTTGTTTATAAATATAATAAGTGTTATTCACTTTCTGAAGTGATTTTATAAACCGTTTGGATGCAAAATATAGTAGTGTTTTTTTATATAGAAGTTATTTTAAACCGTTTGTGTTAATATAGATAGCAACCTGAGAGGGGGGGTGAATCAGAGTTGCCCCGATTTTCGCCTTATCGAAAATATTACTTTCAAGATAATGATGATCACGAAACGATAGTTGTGATTGCAGCGGAATTGAGGATTGCTTGAAAGTAAAAGATGAAGGATGAGAAGAACACACAGGGATTTTATCCTGGTTCACTTTCAACCTCAGAAGGCTACGTCCAGTCCTCTGATCACACAGAGATTTTCCACTATACCAGAAAGCAAACCACTTTCTGAAGAACCACTCCACTGAATCTCACAGTGAAGATTTACAATGATCAAGATTCCTTACAAGTTCTTACACCAAGAACCCTAAGAACTCTTGTCAAACCTCATATGGCAAACCACCAACTGATGACGCCGAAACCTACGGCGGACTTTGAATCAAACCCGATTCAAAGAGCCTTTTTCACAACCATCGAACACCACGATGGACCTTTTTACAACCACCGACAACCACAGTGAATGAATCAACACGATTCAATAGAAGAAGAAGAAGAAGAAGATGCCTTTATAATGGCTGAATCAATCCTTTAGACAAGATGGATTGATCTTAGTTTGTATGCTCTAGGCAATTACAATGAAGGCTCTTCCATTCTGAGTTTCTCAAAAGATGAACAACATGTGTGTTCTTATGAAAATGGGAGAACAGAAACTCAGAATGATGACTTTAATGAATATGAAAGTTATGGACCAAGTCATCGATGTTTCTGAGTGTCTAAGGACTTTATATAGGCACTAGAGGTCGTCCATGAACCAACACAACCTTTCCCAAACGGTTTGAAACACAATGGTTCATGAAAAGACACATCTGTCGACTTGGTAATCGATTACAGCAGTTAGTGTAATCGATTACATCATGCCGTTGAAGTTTGAATTCAAAATTCAAACTTGGTAATCGATTACATACATGTGGTAATCGATTACACACTTCCTGTAATCGATTATACACATCTGTAATCGATTACAGACAGTCCAGAACTCAGTTTTTGACTGTTTAAAACCTAATTGAGTGTTCCTACCAAGTTTTACTTGTGAGAGCATATCATACTCAATTAGTTGATCTTTAATGAGCCTTCAAATGCAATTAAACCTTAATAAAGCATAGCACACTAAGTTGACAAGACTTACTTAAAGATAGAACCTTAATGATTGATCTTGACGTTCTGGGCCGGTTCTTGAAGTCTTTCTTCTCTGAACCCTTCTTGAAGTCTTCTTAAAGTCTTCCTTCCTTTTCTGAAGTCTTTGTGAAGTCTTTCTTCTTTTTGTTCCTTTCTTTCTTGAAGTCTTCTTGAAGTCTTCCTTTTCTTTTCTGAAGTCTTTCTTATTTTTGTGATGTGTTTGTCTTCATCAAAACCTCAGCCGAGTCCAAGGACGAGACCTGATTTACAATCTCCCCCTTTTTGATGATGACAAACATCATGCTTGAACATTGAGGGATCAATAGACTTTCTTTCTTGTCTTGTATCTCCCCCTTGGTTTTGCAATTATATCTCCCCCTTTGTTTTGCAAATGAAGCATAGTATCCTGAAGATGATCAAGCATACACAAGTCTTTTCTCCCCCTTTTGACATCATCAAAAAGAAGAAGAAGCCATACAAAGTATTCCAGGATAAACAAAATAAAGAGACTCATAATATACATTAGAATATTCTCCCCATTTTTGTTCCACTTGTAGCTTCCCTTGTAGATAGACTTTACAACGCACATGACCCTTTCTCCTCCTTTTGACTTCATCAAAAGGAAGATGAGGCCGAGCATACTCCACACATGCTAACAAGTAGGATAGACATTTGAAATGTAGAAAGTGGGGGTAAGCAAGACAGAATATAGAAACTCTTCATTTTCATCATCAGAATGATGTGTTGTCATCAAAGCGAGACATGCTTCTCCATTTTCTGAATCGGATGATGAACTTGCTTTATTTTCTCTCATGTATGCCTTCTTTGATTTGGAAACCTTTTTCTCATATTTCTTCTTCAAGCCATGCTTCCTTATTTGAAGATTATGACAATCTCTATTTTTGAGGATTTTGTAAAGATTCTTCACAATGATTCTTATATCCTCATCATCATCATCACTGTCGGATTGAGAATCTTCCTCTTGTGTACTATCACATCTTATGACTTTAGTTCTCAATGCAATAGGTCGAATGAACTTGTCACTTGCTTCTTGTTGTTCCATCTTTTTGAGTTCAAGTTCATGTTCTTGCAACTTGCCAAAGAGTGAGGCCAAAGTCATTTTTGAAAGACTCTTCTTTTCAGAAATTGTTGTTACCTTTGGTTGCCATTCTCTTGATAATGATCTTAGGACTTTTAAGTTCAGATCATTGTTGGAAAAACTTCTTCCAAGAGCAATTAGATGGTTGATCAAGAGAGTGAACCTTTTCTGCATATCTAGCACCGTTTCCCTTGGTAACATTCTGAACATCTCATACTCTTGTGAAAGAGTATTAATCTTTGATCTCTTCACTTCTTCAGTGCCTTCATGAGTTACCATTAGAGTATCCCATATTTCCTTTGACGTTTTGCAGGTGGATACTCTGAAGAATTCATCCATGCCAAGAGCAGATGTAAGAATATTCATACCTTTGAGATCATACTGAACCTTCTTCTTTTCTTCTTTACTCCATGTGCTTTCTGGTTTTGGTTGCGTGCTTTCTTCATTTATAGGAACAAACGGACCTTCTTCAATGGCTTTCCAAATTTCACCGTCTAATGACTTTATAAAGATTTTCATCTTGATCTTCCAGAAGTCATAGTGTTCTCCATTGAAGAAAGGTGGCCTGTTTATGTTGAATCCTTCACTGGTTCCATGATTGGAAGAGGATGCCATCTTTTCCCGGATCTTAGGAATAACTTACCTAAACTTCCGCTCTGATACCAATTGTTAGTATAGATAGCAACCTGAGAGGGGGGGTGAATCAGAGTTGCCCCGATTTTCGCCTTATCGAAAATATTACTTTCAAGATAATGATGATCACGAAACGATAGTTGTGATTGCATCGGAATTGAGGATTGCTTGAAAGTAAAAGATGAAGGATGAGAAGAACACACAGGGATTTTATCCTGGTTCACCTTCAATCCCAGAAGCATAGTTTTAAAAACCGGACCGGACCGGACAGTCCGACCGGTAACCGGTGGTGTGGCCGGTTTGGGTCACTGTTTGGATCGGATCTGCAGTCGAACCGGATCAAACCGGTAAGACTCGGTCGGTTCGCTGGTTGAACCGGCGACTCGGTTCGGTCACGGTTAGACCGGTCTGCCACTTTTTTTTTTTTTACAGGACAGGCAAAACGACGTCGTTTTGCATGGTTTCTTATTCAGCCCTAATCTTAATTCCCCAATCGAGCATTCAGCAGAGCAGCAGAGGTTCCTCACTTCCTCTTCTTCGTTCGTCGTTCCTCGCGCCTGGAGCTTCCTCTCCGTCGTCCATCGTCCTCGTCCCTCGCGGCCTCGAGCAGTCGATCTTCTTCTTCGTCCATTGTGGCCTCGAGCTTCTTCTTCGTCCATCGTCCCTCCTCGAGTTTCCTTTTGTGCTGGTTCGTCGTGGTGCCGTTCCTGCTTGTACCTGCCGTTTCTGTTTCGTCATCCTTGCTTCTTCTTCCTGCTTGAACTGTGTAGTCCAGCACTAAGCCGCTAACCATTTCCATTTTCCAAGGTTTGATACTTTGATTTCACCTTGCTTATTTAACTTAGACATAAACTGTATTTGGCTATTTGTTGTTGGTATCTGTAATTTTCTGTTGGATAATTGCTTGTGTGTGCTGAAATTAGAAACTACATGGGTATTCATGTGTTGCCAGTGTTGGGACTTGGGTGCTGAAATTGAATTTGAGAGTGCTGAAATTAGAAAGTAGGCGGTGTTGGGTGTTCGTATGTTGGGTATTTGTGTGTTGGGTGCTGAAATTGAAATTCAAGGGTGCTGAAATTGAATTCATGTGCTGAAATTGAATTTATGCTTAGTTAGAAAGTACAAGAATTTATGCTTAATTGAATTGAATTGGTGTTCGTGGGTGCTGAAATTAGAAAGTAGGCAGGTTAGGATGCTTGAATGATTTTTCGTATTGTTTATTAACTACAAATGTCAAGTACTGAACCTGAAGCTGTTGGGGAAGAAGTATCAAGTCAAAACTCATCTCACAGTAACAAGTACGTTAGGCAGAAATCAGATCCAGCTTGGGGTCATTGTACACAACGTGTTGAGAAGGGGAAGAGTGTTTTGATGTGTCTCTATTGTGCAAAGATTATTAGGGGAGGTGGAATCAATAGACTCAAGAGTCACTTGGCATGGGAAACAGGACAGGTTGAGAAATGCTTGAAAGTGCCTGCTGATTTTAAAGAACTTATGAGAAAAAACATTGATGAAGGTAGGAAGAAAAGAAAAATTCAAGAAGTAAGTGATGATAGTAATACTCTTGATGAACACCCAATTCAGGAAGTGCATGACGTTAATCTATCAAGGCCAACACCCTCAACTCAAAAGGGGAAGAATAGTGGACGCATAGGTGACTACTTCATGGCCAGAACAACTCCAGGAGCTCAGCCCACTTTAATAAATGTGATGCAAAGCAAAGAGGTGGTTGAAAAGTGTGACCTTGCCATAGCAAAATGGATGATTGATGCTTCTGTGCCATTTAATGCAGTTAACTCGGCATATTATCAACCCATGATTGATGCTATTTGTGCCATGGGTCCAGGGTATAAAACTCCAAACAAGCAAAGAGTTCATGGTTTTTTGTTAAATAAGTGGGTTGATGATGTGAAGAAACTTGTTGAGAGTTATCGTGACATTTGGAAGCAAACATGATGCACAATTATGGCAGATGGGTGGACTGATCGTTGTAGGAGAACTCTCATTAATTTTTTAGTCTATTGTCCCAAAGGAACCGTTTTTCTGAAATCTGTTGATGCTTCTCAGCATTCGAAAACTGCAGAAATGTTATATAAGCTTTTCAGGGATGTTGTCTTATTTGTTGGGCCTGAAAATGTTGTCCATATGGTGACAGATAATGCTGCAAATTATGTTGCTGCTGGAAGATTATTAGAAGCTGAGTTTCCTAAGTTATATTGGTCTCCTTGTGCAACACACTGTGTTAATTTGATGTTGCAAGATATTGGGAAACTTGATGAAGTAAGTGAGACAGTGTCGCAAGCTTCAAAAATCACAAAATACATCTACAACCATTGTTATGCATTGTTTTTTATGAGAAAATACACAGGTGGAAGAGAAATTCTTCGTCCAGCTCCAACTCGCTTTGCAACTAATTTCATAGCATTGCAAAGTATTTTGGCTCAAAATGATTCACTAAGAGCCATGGTTACATCGAAGGATTGGACAGGCTCAACTTATGCCAGAGATGCAAGGCAAAAAGATTTGTAGATCAAGTCTTAGATTCTGAGTTTTGGAAAAAATGTGCTGATATTGTGAAGCTTACTGAGCCACTTGTTCGTTTGTTACGTCTTGTTGATAGTGAAGATAAACCTGCAATGGGTTATCTTTACCAAGCTTTTTATCAAGCCAGAGAGGAGATGATGAAGAGGTTCCAAAGAAAGAAGAAGCAAGTTGAGCCTTACTTGAACATTATAGATGCTCGTTGGGATTTTCAGCTTCGTAAGAATCTTCATGCTGCAGGTTATTGGTTAAATCCAAGTTGTCGGTTTAATCTTCCAGAATATGAAAAGCATAAGAATACAATAAGTGGCCTCTATGATGTGATTGGGAAGTATTGTTATGGAGATGCTGATTTGGAACAACAGTTGTCAAGTGAGACAAGAATATACAAAGATGCTGAGTTAGATTTTGGCAGGCCAATTGTTGTGCGTGAAAGAAATACAATAATGCCTGGTAACTTTCATAGTCTTTGGTTCTTGATTTAGATTCTAGACTTCTAATTCAATATGAATATTCATTGATTTTATTACATGTGAAATTTTAATTTTAGATCAATGGTGGGAATCTTATGGATGCGGTGCACCGCTTTTGCAAAAGCTAGCTATCCGTGTTTTAAGTTAGACTTGTAGTGCTTCAGGTTGTGAACGAAATTGGAGTGTATTTGAGCACATCCATTCAAAAAAGAGAAATAGATTGGAGCATCAAAAACTTAATGATCTTGTTTTTGTTCGTTACAACTTGAGGCTACAACAAAGGTACGATTAAGTTACTTCCTAATCGCATTTTACATAAATAAATATATTCTTAAATTTTTTTATATTGATGTTTGAGAAAATTATTTAACTTAGGAACCGATGGAAACATCAAAGTTATGACCCCATCAATTTTGAAATAATTGATGACCATTCTGATTGGGTATTGGAGGAATCACCCCCATTCTTAACTGTTGAGGAGGTGGATGCATTACGCAATGAACTTGCCAATATGACCATCCAACCAATTTCTAATGATATTGGTATGTATTTTTGTTATAATATGAATATATGATATATGAGTTTATTTTATATTTTGTTTCACTTGATGTTCATACTTAATTGTTTTTTTTAGAAAGCGAAATTATATATAAATATATCAGTGGACGACAATGCATCAAGAGAGCTGCCTTCCCACCACACAAAGGGAAGGCAACACCAGACAAAAAGAGAGTATACAAAGCCCCACCCAAAACAGACGATAGCCAATATCCAAGAACCCAAGAACCCAAAACGCAAAACACAGTCCCTACGACCTACACCAAACCAAGAAGACAACAAAACACAATTCCTTCCACCTCTACGCCCGGCCACCTAAGCACAACCCCAACCAGGCAGAAAACAGCCATAAAAAAAAAAAACAAAAAAACAAAAAAACAAGATCCCTAATCACGACACCTGCACAAAAAGAGTCAGAACCTACGCCCTCCGACGCTCCATAATTTGAGCCGCAATATGCTTAACAGCTACACTGTCGGGGCACTCGAAAACGACACCCACCTGTTTACCAACCGCAATGGCACGTCTAGCTCTCGTCATCACACTCGGGGGCACTGGAGTCTCGGGCGCGACAAGCGCGGAAGTGAGACCATCATCGCTATCAACTTCCGCCCTAACCTCCAAAAGAGAGCAAACAGGAGAGGAAGGTTCCGGACACCTCACCTCCTTCCTGGGCCGGCCTCGAGGCCGCTTGACCCCCAGTCCACGAGTCCTACCTGCTGAGACTGATAACCCCTTGGAGCTGATTGAACCATCCTGCTTCTTTGGACGACCTCGTCTTCTAGGAGACTGCAACAACAACCCTTCCTGAGCATCAAGCAACTCCTCACCACGACACTCTTCGCTCTTATCCGAGAGCAAGGAGATTTCGCGGGAAGAACCATCAGGGACACCAGAACACACCACCGCGGAAGCCTCGGCCTGCAAACGCCCAATTTCAGGAAAGAGAAACAAGTCGGGATTTCTCTCGACAACCCCATCATCCGTGACAAGACCCAGAACTAAATCCATCTCCTTCACGGCTGCCTCAGAAAGATCTCCCGCACGAGACACCTTCCACGAGCGAGCACGGACAACACCCCTAGCGAGCCCACCAGAAAAGACCCCGGCTGGTCCGGCTCCCATCGAAGGCTGACCCCCGCCCCACGAGAAACGGGACTCAAAGCGCTGGATACCCTTGGGAAACTTTGCCGGAGCCACTGAAAGGACAGCCCCGCCCACCTTGAGTCCATCCAAAGCGATTGAAGCAGAGGTAGCCTGGCGCTTGGACAGAAAGCGGACGAAACCGAAGCGGAATCGACGTCCCTCTTTGCGCTTACGTTGAATAAAGACATTCACGATCCGACCAAAAAGGGAGAACAAACCCCGAATATGATGGTAGCCTATAGACTCTTCGATACCATCGATGAAAAGGGTCGAAATAGTGCGCCGATGGGCGACGCGAGAAATGCCCCCCTCCACCACGAAGCCCGCTAGCCTCGCCGGATCGCCTTCTGCCACCTCGCCACCAACAGCAGCCAGCCTCTGCCCAAAGCCGCCTCCCACCAACGCCGAACCTGGCTGGGATTGAGAAAACGAACCAGAACAAGGACGGCTCATGACGAAACACCCAGAAGGCCCTTGATACAAAGCAAATCACAACAGCAAATGAAAACAAGAAGCAGAGACGGACACGACGGGGGAGTTCGCGCGGAACCTAGCAGAAACAGACGACGAGGAGAAGCAAAAAATAGACACCGTCAGAGAAGGTGGAAGACGAGGAAATGACATCTAAATTGTTAATTGTTACATGACATCTAAATTAATTTACTTCACAGATAAATTAAATTTGGATGATGATGATGATGATGTGCAAGATAACACTATGGAAAATCCAATTGCTAATGTTCCTGAAGGAGTGCCACAATTGGATGAAGAGGAAATGCTTGAAATGGATGCAACTTTGCCTCCTTGGACATGAAAGAACTTGACATTATTGCATTTGTGTTGTTATTTGTTACCTTATGTTTGTTTAATTATGTTTGAGACTTATTTGTAGTTTTATTTGTGATTAAAGTGTAGAACTTTGTGATTAAAGCATGAATTTATCAATTAATGTTAGCTAATATTATTAATTTTTAGAATTTTTTAATATGCATCGAGTCAAACCGGTCCGACCAGTGACTCCTCGGTCCGACCAGTGACCCATTGACCCAGTACCTCGACCGAGTCGATCACTGGTCCGAGTCTTAAAACACTGCCCAGAAGGCTACGTCCAGTCCTCTGATCACATAGAGATTTTCCACTATACCAGAAAGCAAACCACTTTCTGAAGAACCACTCCACTGAATCACACAGTGAAGATTTACAATGATCAAGATTCCTTACAAGTTCTTACACCAAGAACCCTAAGAACTCTTGTCAAACCTCAGATGGCAAACCACCAACTGATGACGCCGAAACCTACGGCGGACTTTGAATCAAACCCGATTCAAAGAGCCTTTTTCACAACCATCGAACACCACGATGGACCTTTTTACAACCACCGACAACCACGGTGAATGAATCAACACGATTCAATAGAAGAAGAAGAACATGCCTTTATATTGGCTGATTCAATCCTTTAGACAAGATGGATTGATCTTAGTTTGTATGCTCCAGGCAATTACAATGAAGGCTCTTCCATTCCGAGTTTCTCAAAAGATGAACAGCATGTGTGTTCTTATGAAAACGAGAGAACAGAAACTCAGAATGATGACTTTAATGAATATGAAAGTTATGGACCAAGTCATTGATGTTTCTGAGTGTCTAAGGACTTTATATAGGCACTAGAGGTCGTCCATGAACCAACACAACCTTTCCCAAACGGTTTGAAACACAATGGTTCATGAAAAGGCACATCTGTCGACTTGGTAATCGATTACAGCAGTTAGTGTAATCGATTACATCATGCCGTTGAAGTTTGAATTCTAAATTCAAACTTGGTAATCGATTACATACATGTGGTAATCGATTACACACTTCCTGTAATCGATTATACACATCTGTAATCGATTACAGACAGTCCAGAACTCAGTTTTTGACTGTTTAAAACTTAATTGAGTGTTCCTACCAAGTTTTACTTGTGAGAGCATATCATACTCAATTAGTTGATCTTTTATGAGCCTTCAAATGCAATTAAACCTTAATAAAGCATAGCACACTAAGTTGACAAGACTTACTTAAAGATAGAACCTTAATGATTGATCTTGACGTTCTGGGTCGGTTCTTGAAGTCTTTCTTCTCTGAAGTCTTCTTGAAGTCTTCTTAACGTCTTCCTTCCTTTTCTTGAAGTCTTCGTGAAGTCTTTCTTCTTTTTGTTCCTTTCTTTCTTGAAGTCTTCTTGAAGTCTTCCTTTTCTTTTCTGAAGTCTTTCTTCTTTTTGTGATGTGTTTGTCTTCATCAAAACCTCAGCCGAGTCCAAGGACGAGACCTGATTTACAGTTTGTCATTTCTTACTTTGTGGTTTTAAACTGTTTGGATACAAATCTATAAAAGTGTGTTTTAAACTGTTTAGATACAAAACTATAAAAACAAAACTATGAAAATGTTTTTGATATATATAAGTGATATTAATTCATTTATCATTACTTTTTTTCTGCTTTAAAGTTATATGGGTTTAAAATTATAAAAGTGCTTTTTAAATTGTTTGAATACAAACTATAAAAATAATTTTTATATTGTTTGGATACAAAACTATAAAACTGCTTTTTAAACTGATTGGATACAAAACTATAAAAGTACTTTTTTAATATAAAGTGATTTTAAACAATTGGCTCCTTTGTAATTGTTTAAAAAAATGATTTTACTTTTGAAAAAATAGTTAATTTTATTTTAAGTGATTTTTTGAAAAAGCAGGAATTCATTTATGCGTGGATACAATAAATTAGGGGCATTGTTGATCGTGTAAAATTTTTAAGAACGTGTTCTGTTATGTTCCATCATTTTCAACGGAATAAAAGTGTCCCGTTCCTGAAGCCTTTTATCATGTCCGTTCTATCTTAAAAATATGACAAACACATAATGTAATTTATATATCCTGTTTCGCTCCCTTCCCACTCATCTACTAAACGCTACCTACTTTCGAGTGATTATTTTGGTTTTTTATAGAAAAATCAAATTATTCTATGAAGAAGTATTTGCTAGAGAGCTGCAATAATAATTTTTCAACTAAAAAAGCTACTTATAAATCACGGTCCGGTAATAAAAAGTAAAAACCACTTGTCCTTCATTCACACGCTAGCGACTTGAAGTCTCTCAGGCTCAGCAATTGACTTTGTCAAAGTCTTCATCTTCACCCATACAGCAACAGCAACTGAGTCACACTTCATTTTTTCTTTATCCCCTGTCTGTCCTTTCCACTCTCCCCCATAATCACCAACCTCCCAAAAATACAGGCTTTAAATTGAAGAACTACAAAATAGTTGGAGGGGGATTTCACTGGGAATTCTTCTTCAAACAGGTCTTTCTCTTTCTGGATTTTTTGTCCTCTGTTGTTTGTCCTGATTATTATTGCTTTTTCATGGTCATTTTCTCTAACCTGGGCTCACTACACTATACTTGAAATTTCCCACTGGTCCCTAACCTAATTGCAATTCCTCATTGGTAATAATGCTTTATCTTGTATAATACTGAATATATATGTGAAGTATTAACATTGAAGTTTGAACACAAGCACCCTTACATATAGAGGCAGTATCAAGGGCATAAAGGGTATATATGTGTTTGTTAACTCTTTCATTAAAACTATAGAGGTTTGATAATTGATAGTACTTGCATTTCAAAAATTGTATAGTTAGTTTAGTCAATGGATGACCGGATTTCTAGTTGTTTTTTCCCCAATGATTTGGAAGGTTTAAGATAAGGGTTTCATTATCATCCTAAATTGACTGCCGCCGGCCACATAAGAGTTGTCACTGACTACTGGTCTTTGGCTTTTTATTCTGAACTGATTACATACTGTGTTATAATTCATATTCCCCCTTGGGTTGTTTCATTCTAAAATTTCTGACATGCTACATAAACATATATGTTGATTCTTATTTGTTTCACAAAAAAGTACAGAATCATTCAAGGAAACATGGCTCAATTCGACAAAGATGAGGTGCCGATGTTGTCAGAAACACATGGTCAACAATCTGATGAGGTCTTGGATTATAATGTCCGGAGGCTCACATCCCGGACACGGAGTGCATCGATTTCTATTCCTATGGTCTCCATGGAGCTATATGAGGGGAAAACTAATCCTGTTGGACATACTGGTCCTCTTCGTAGTGTGAGGAAAACGCCCTTTGTGCAGACGAGTGGTCCACTATATGCTACCCAAGCTGGAACTGGAAATCTTTTGCAGCACAGTATAGTCGTGACAGGAGAAAAAGCAGCGGAAAGCAATACAGAAAACTTTTCTACTCTTGATGGTTCAGATGGAAATCATTGGAATA
The DNA here is from genome assembly GCA_030819835.1 of Acmispon strigosus. Taxonomy (NCBI): domain Eukaryota; kingdom Viridiplantae; phylum Streptophyta; class Magnoliopsida; order Fabales; family Fabaceae; genus Acmispon; species Acmispon strigosus. Next base: position 44,437,763 of record JAUAMA010000001.1, on the reverse strand, counting down.
ACAACAATGATAGAAAAAATGAACACTTACTGAGGTCTGGGCAGCTGGGAATGTGTAATGATCCATATTGCACTACTTGCCCTACTTACTTCAAGACTTCTCAGAAAAGAAACCCAAAAGCTTCGACTGTATTTGATCCGAAGGTGTCTTTCTTCCTAAAATAGACTAATATTTCATCATAAATTATCAAAAATATTGAATTCTATGTTTTCAATTTGACTTTTATTATATACTGCAAAGTCATAAATTTTATTATAAGGCTGTGTTTTTGTTCTATACATCTTTACTCTGCCCACGGTCAGGAGTTCACTGTGATGATTTTTTTTTTTGAAATAATTTATAGATATTTGTTTGACTTGTAGTGTACTTATGTATTTTCTAAGTAGCCTATAATTTTCATATTTATATATAGCTTCACTCTATTTTGTTTTTATTGTTAAAATCATTATGATGAATACACTTGATACTTGTTAGTCTTATAGTTATGGCTTTTGCACCCCTACATTGTCTATATTTATGTTAGGCATCGAGATATTGAATAGTTTTCGATGAAGAGCACTCTGATTCAATTTCCATTCACTTAGATCTATATTCATGAGAAAAGGTTTGGAGTATAGTGACCTAAGGCCCTATTTTGCTCAAACATCTAATCTAAACCTTGCTTACTATGTAACTTTGGGGCATTAGGATTCAGGAATAGCTGCTGTTGTAGAAACTTAAGAATACATAGAAGTATGCAATAATTAGTGGGAAATCTAGAAAACTGTTGTTACTTTTTGAAATACTTATTTGGCAATGATTTTTTCCCATTAGTCTGGGTTCCAAGTCAGATTAGCAGCTCCTACATGCCATTTAATTTTGAAAAAAGCTTCTGTTAGCTAAAGGTGAACTAATTTCTGGAAAATGACTCCATGTTGAAGGAACCACTCTAACCATCTGCTGAAATTTCCTACTTAACTTGTAGCTTATGGAATTTTTCTGTTGTTTCAGCAGTGGTTTGATTTCAATCTTTAAAATTGATAGCCATTGTTATTGAATTTTGTTAATACCGAAAGAAGATAGGATAACATTGAAAGATTAGAGAGAGGAAAATGAAAATGTGATTCACTAAGTAAGCTCATGAACAATTTGTTCTACATAACACTGACCATATAACTTTGTTAGATTTCATTATTTGATTCCTAAAATTTTAACTCAAGTTTAATTTAGTCCCTATGTCTTACAAATAGTGCAAAATGGTCCCTGTTTGCTAAGTTTATTCTCTATTTGGACTGAAACTATACCGACCTTATATGGACTGCTTTCTGTTTAAAAATTACAAGGGCCATCTTACATTGTTTGAAACCATAAGGACTTTTAAAACAATGTTGAACTATAGCGTGGTTAAACAATTAGGATTAAATAACTAATTTAACTATTATATAGAATTGCCAAATGACCCTTATTCCCTTTAAATACCTTGCAGTAACCACTCTCTTCATCCTTGAAATTTCCTTGTTACCATGCATCTATTTATATTTCCTTTTTGTTGATATTATTGACCCCTCTAAGGACATAGAAGCATTGTCAATTTACAATTTCAATCAGTCTCATTACTTAACATTTAATTTCTAAAGGTGACATTGACAAACTTACGGTATCATTATACTCAACCTTCTTTTAAGATTGTTTTTTGTTTTTGTAGAAATTATCTGCCTTCATTCGTTTAACCAAGTGAACTTTTTTTCATGTTTTGAATGTTTACAGTTTCATAATTCTCTTTATGGGGATGCGAAAGGTTTTGGAAGAAAACTTTTATCTTTCTGCTCTTCATGTGTTCCTGGAGTTATGAACCCGCACACTAAAGTTGTACAGCATTGGAACCAGATTTTGGGAATTTTTTTCTTGGTGGCAATTTTTGTTGATCCCTTATTTTTCTTCTTAATTTATGTGAAGGAGGTATTATTCTTTTCCTTTTATTTAATTGTAAAATTTTCCAAGTTGTAGGCATTACATACTAATTTTCCTTGCTACTATAGTTGGAAATGTACTCTACTTCTCTCCCACTCATTCTGTGCAGGATTCTAAATGTATTGCTATCAACTGGACAATGACAACAACAATTGTTACACTTCGAAGCATAAATGATGTTGTATATTTCTTGAACATTCTTCTGCAGGTAATTATCAGTAACCACCGTTTTGGTACATTTAATTTGTGCTAATTCATATATTCATAGAATGATGTCATATCACTACAAAAATAAACAATAACAACAACAACCAAAGGCTTTTCTCACTAGGTGAGGTTTGTTACATGGATCAAACAATGTCATGATGGCTTATCTAGAATCAAGCTAATGATAGATCATTTTGAATCTACTACTCTCTTGATGGCTTGGCCTATATTTTTCTTGGTCTCTCTCTCTCTCTCTCTCTATATATATATATATATATATATATATATATATATATATAACTTTTGGACTGTTCTCCATCCGATTTACCCTCCTTACTTGATGTTGTAAATAGAGAAATAATGTTAGAACATTTTCTTTAATTAGGAGATTTTTTCCTTAATTAGGATTAGCATTGTCTATAAATTGTATTCACCTATTGTATTTGATTCAAGTAATAATATTATTATTTCTCCTACTAACAAGTTGGTATTAGAGCTCTCGATCTTGAGGGCTCTGCTTTCGCGCTCAAAAAATCTAGCTGTCTTATTACGGCCTTCACCATTCACGTTGTTTTTTCTGTTGCTTCTGGTGGTCACATTCCAAGAAGCCATTGACGTTGCTTCTGTTGTTTTTTCTGGTCATGTTTATACAGCAGCCATTCATGTTGTTTTTCACTTCTTCGACCGTCAACTCCTCACTGGGCACCCTTCCACCACCGACGACCACCCACGAGGATCGTACCCCTCCGATTGGCCAAACTCAGAAGTCCTGTCACCAGAGACCTCCACATGCGCCGCCACGTGCTTCATTCTTGCTGTTCCAAGCCTCCTTTTGTCCAGATCGGCCTCCGTTTGTTGCGGCTAGAGACGTTTTGGTTCTTCCTCCCTTTGTAGAAATGTGAACAGAGGCTTGTGTGTCCAGCTTTAGAGTATTTTTTGGGTGTTCGTGAAGCCTTTTGCTCTTCCACTTACCTCAGGTTCAGACGATTGGATTTGTTGTTGGACCAGGATGGGTTTAACTTTCCGCTGGTACTTTATCCTGTGTCTGTCAACATTATTTTGCATAGGTATTGGTTCAGGACCATTGTCATCACCCTCATCATCATCACCATCATTATGCTCCTCTGTGGTAGGAATTGAGGAAGACGTCAAAGGCTCGTGTATTAGAGGAGAAGGCACCAATGACTCTTGTATTAGAGGAATAACAGACAACTCTAGAGACTCAGCTTCTTGACTACTCTCCCCCTGAAGCTGAGAACTGGGATAAAACGACTTTGTTTCTTGAAAAGTAACATCCATGGATTTATAAACACGACGACTAGGAGGATGATAACACTTGTATCCCTTTTTATCTGAAGCATATCCTATGAAGATACACTTAATAGCTCGAGGATCTAACTTACCCCGACGAGGACCATGAACATGGACAAAGGCAGAACAACCAAAGACACAACTCTGAAGACTTGACATAACGGGCACGGACAGGAAGAAACTAGTTATAACTTGCACAGGGCTAACACCAGATAAAACTCTAGAAGGTAACCTATTGATTAAATAAGCAGAGGCCAAAATAGCTTCCCCCCAATAAAACTTAGGAACATTCACTTGAAAGCGTAATGCTCGAGTGACTTCAAGAAGATGACGATTTTTTCTTTCAGAAACCCCATTTTGCTGTGGGGTGTCAACACAAGTCAACTCATGAACAACACTATTATTTTTGAGAAAATTGTAAAAATTCTGATTGACATACTCTTTCCCATTGTCTGACCGTAACCTCTTAATGGGGTTCCCAAACTATGTTCTAACCATGTGGAAAAAGTTAACAAACAATTGAAACACCTTAGACTTATCTTTCATAAGAAAAAACCCATGTAACCCGAGTACAATCATCAATAAAAGTAACAAACCATTTTGCACAGAAATACTAGAAACTGACGAAGGTCCCCACACATTAGAGTGAACAAGATCAAAAGGTTCAACACTCCTAGTATCACTAGGGGAATAGGTTGCTCGATGAGATTTGGCGAATTGACACACATCACAATGAAACGACTCAACAGACACTTTGTTAAATAAGTGGGGGAATAAAGACTTAAGCGTACGGAAAGGAGGATGCCCAAGATGCCTGTGTTGGAGCCATATTTGAGAAGAATGCCAAGATTCTGAACTTGTCTAATGACACTTGCTTACCTTATGCGGCAAATAATATAACCCGCCCTGTTCAAAAGCAATTCCAATCGCCTTCCCCGTGGCAATATCTTGAAAATCACAACCTTTATGGAAAAAACTTAGTACACAGTTCAACTCGTTAGTGAGTTTGTGAATAGACAAAAGGTTGTGAGAAAGATTTGGAACATGAAAACATGACTTAGATGAAGAGATGGGCTAAGGTGGAGGTTACCATAACCGGCAACCGGTTCTCGAATTCCATTTGCAACAGTAATATGATGTTTACCGGCTATAGGTGAATAATTAGAGAGATATGACATATGTGGGGTCATGTGATCAGTTGCACCAGAGTCAACAATCCACTTGGGAGATTGTTGAGAAGCCAAGTGACAAGAGGATGGTAGGTTGCAGGTGGACAGTGAAATACCGATCTGATGGCACACTTGACGGTATAAGGCGAGACTAGTTGCAAATGGATATACCCAGGCCTATGGAATTAATTATGAGGAGACGTTTGCCCCAGTGACAAAAATGAACACCGTAAGGATCATTCTTTCCTTGGCAGCTCACTTTGATTGGGAGTTGCAACAGTTTGATGTTAAAAATGCTTTCCTGCATAGAGATTTGGAGGAAGAGGTGTATGTGGAGATTCCGCCGGGGTATGATCCTACTTTAGGAAGGAACAAGGTTTGTAAATTGAAGAAGGCTCTATATGGGCTCAAGCAATCATCCCGCGCTTGGTTTGGGAGGTTCACTCAAGCTATGGTGTCCCTCGGTTATAAACAAAGCCAAGGTGATCATACCCTTTTTATAAAACATGCTCAAAATGGCAAACTCACTCTTTTGTTAGTCTATGTAGACGATATGATCATTGCAGGTAATGATGAACTCGAGAAGCATAATCTGAGAAAGGAATTAGAAGCTCGGTTTGAAATGAAGGACCTTGAAAAGCTAAAATGTTTCCTAGGTATGGAGGTGACATACTCGAAACAAGGCATTTTCATTTCTCAGAGAAAATATGTCCTTGATCTTCTCAAAAAGACTAGCAAACTGGGTTGTAAGCCCACTAGAGTGCCTGTAGAGCAAAACCACAGGACTGAGAGTGATGAGGAGGGCCCAAGGGTTGATAAGGCCCAATACCAAAGACTTGTGGGGAAGCTCATTTATCTATCTCACACTAGGCCTGACATAGCTTATCCTGTTAGTGTCGTCAGCCAATTCTTGCATGACCTACAGGAAAGACACTTACAAGTTGTGGATAAAATCTTGCAGTATCTGAAGGCAAGTCCAGGGAGAGGTCTATTGTTCAAGAAAGGTGAGCAGTTGTCTATGGAGATTTATACTGATGCAGATTATGCAAGGTCGATTGTTGATAGGAGGTCCACTATAGGACACTGTATATTCTAGGGTGGAAATTTAGTTACATGGAGGAGCAAGAAGCAGAATGTAGTTGCCAGATCAAGTGCAGAGACAGAATTCAAAGCCATGGTTCAAGGAGTTTGTGAGTTGTTGTGGATGAAGATCATACTAGATGATTTGAAAATAAAGTATGAAGCTCCTATGAGACTTTTATGTGATAATAAGTCTGCCATTAGTATTGCTCACAATCCAGTCCAACATGACAGAACAAAACACATAGAAGATAGACCGGCACTTCATCAAAGAGAAATTGGATAGTGGTTTTATTTCTACACAGTACGTCTCCTCGGGACTACAAATGGCTGATGTGCTTACCAAATGACTTCCCTTGGAGCGATTTCGAGATCTTACTTGCAAGTTGGGAATGATAGATATCCATTCACCAGCTTGAGGGGGAGTGTTGTAAATAGAGAAATAATGTTAGAATATCTTCTTTAATTAGGAGATTTTTTCCTTAATTAGGATTGACATTGTCTATAAATTGTATTCACCTATTGTATTTGATTCAACTAATAATATTATTATTTCTCCTATTATTATTAGGATTAGTTTTGTGGTTGAGTTAGGCCTCTTAATTTCTAATATGGTATCAGAGCTTATCCTAGATCCATTTGTTGTGGAGACTCCCCATATTTGGGGCCACCCGTTGATGTTCACTCCACGCTCCATGTCCAGACCTGGACGGGGGGGGGCTTGTGTTAGAAGTCCCACATTGGCTAATGACTAGAGATATGGCCAAATAAGTGTTTATAAGGTAGAGCAACCCTCAACTCTCAAGCTAGCTTCTGTGGTTGAGTTAGGCCTCCCAATTTCTAATACTTGGTAGCATGTTTTATTATTCAATTTACAGGTTTTGAGAAGGTACATATGTTGATAAATGTATTTCAGAAGAACTTTGTAGGAACATAATAACAAGGTTTAGGTTTGCTCTTGCATCACCCGCAATTGTTTACAGGAGAATAATTAGATCATTGAAGGTCCAAAAGCATGCTGAACATTTCCTGTTCAACTAGTATATCTTAGCAAATAAAGAGACTGATTGTTACCTAGTATTGATTGTTTTGGGTCTGAGTCTTTTAGGGCCACACAAAAGAGTGGTAGGCCATACCTTCATATGAATCATTCTCATCTCAAAGATATAGTACTGCATACAGTGGTGTTTCTTTTTACCTCTCCCTTCTCTTGTTTTTTGAACCCTGTTACAGTCTGCAGTCAGATGAGTTAAGGTACTTGACTACTTCTGGTACCTTAACTTCAAATCTAATGAATCCATATCGACAATTTAAATAGATGGGAATGCAAGAAACAAATAGCTGGTGGAAGCAAGCATATCAAAACTTCATTAGGAAACCTTTTTTCTTAAATCAAAACTTCATTAGGAAACTGAATAGATATATTTGAGCATAAGTATCATCGATAAGGATTGATATATGTGGATATGGCTCCAGCTTAGTTGTATTAATAAAAAGCCTTGTATACAGCTCTTCCAAGTTCCATTCATCATCATAAAACAATGCAATTCTTCTTGAAGTCATCAATTCATGCCCTTACCCACCTTAGGTGTGAATGCATATTGGAGATATAGGTTAGGTTACCTATAATGCTGCACGTGTGTCAGCTGTTTTAGTTATGACAGCTGTCACAGTTAGGCGGTTAGAGTTAGTTAGCAGTGGCTTGCTTCGCAAGTAATCTGTGTAATCATCTCTCTGTATATAAACAGAGTGAGTCCTTTGTAATCATTGACTAAGAATAAGAAATCACAATTCAGTTTTTCTTCTTCAAGAACCCTAGGTTCTTAACAATGCATGAAGTTTCAGATGAGACTTCCTCTTTAGTTCCTAACCTTGTCACATTAATATGCAATCCAACGAGCTTGATCATATTCAATTCACACAAAATTATACAAGGATCCATTTTGTGTATACACTTGGAAAATAAAGGTGGTTTACTCTCTCTTGGTAGAGGATCAAATAATAAGGATTTTTATTGAATAATTATATTAATTATTTCTGTTACTGTACCTAAGGACATAGTGTAGGTAAATTAGGTATTATACTTTAGTGATTGACTTTATCTTCCCACCTCATTAAAATTTCACCTTCCCATTCTGCAAGTATGAATCTTGTTTAGATCCCCTACCCTAATTTCACATCAAACACTCCAGTGAAAGAGTTTGTCCTTATAGCCTATCAGTGCAAGGAGTTTATTCCTCTTATCCACAAAACTAAGAGTATTTATTTAACTGTTTTTGTGAATACTATTTATTATTTATTGACAATTAACCATATGGTATCAACTAACTAACGTTGATTAGATTGGATTTTTTTTTTACCTTGGATGATAAATAGGCTGGAGTGCTGGTAAACTTATTGATAATAGTCAATTGATATGATGATAAAAGCACAAATGCTGTTACTTTCTTAGTTGAGGTCAAAAGGGGGAAATATAATTAAAAAAGTGCTGAAGTGCATGTGTCCTGAATCTTAAATATGGTTGTTGAGTTTTAAGTCCAGTTTGCTGCCTTTTCATAATTTAAAGCTTAATTAACTCTACTAAGTTGCTTCTTTGCAGTTTAGGTTGGCTTATGTTTCACCTGAGTCAACGGTGGTTGGTGCTGGAGATTTGGTTGACCATCCCAAAAAAATTGCTCTTAATTACGTGAAGAGTTATTTCTTTTTTGACTTATTTCTTGTATTACCTTTACCTCAGGTAAATTTTTCTTCTCCTACTATTGTCAAGCACAAAACGTTTTTGCAAACATAAGCTGTTAGCTGCATGCAAATAAATACTTTTTTATCTCTAGGACTCATGCATGGTAAAACTCTTTCTCCTCGCAGCATAGACTTGCCAGAGGCCCACCATATATTGTCTTGAATTTGAAGTTAGTTAAGAAAACAGAGAATTGAGGACCTATTTGTTGACAATTAGTCACAAAGGCTATGGTACCTTATTAAGACCAATTATCCTAAAAGCTTTGTGAGCTATACATTAGAAATGATTTCTTTTTTATCTATAAAAACTTTCATGTTGTAGCAGAGTAATACTTAAGAACTCTGAAAATATTTGGTGTCTTTTTTGTTTCTATCTTTATCTTTTATAAACTGCTTCTTGTTCTATATCATCGTTTTCCAATTCAAAGTGAGCCACAGTGGTTTCTCCTTTTGGTATGTTATTCTGAGGAATAAATAGTCTGTGAACATAAACATTTTCTTGAAAATATGTAAGGAAGGGAAGAGCTTGCGATCTGTGAAAAAGACTATGGTTTTATGAGGTAATCATAAAAAAAATTGTCATGAAATATGAGGTGAAATACTTGCAGATAATGATATTGTTTGTCCTACCAAATTCCTTGGGGTCATCAGGAGCAAATTCTACTAAGAATCTTCTACGTGCAGCAGTCCTTGTACAGTATATTCCTAGATTATTCAGGGTTTTGCCTCTTCTAATTGGCCAATCTCCAACTGGATTCATATTTGAGTCAGCCTGGGCAAATTTCATTATAAATCTTCTCATTTTTATGCTCTCTGGCCATTCTGTTGGATCTTGCTGGTACCTCTTTGGTCTACAGGTGAGTGAAAAAAACATATGAATCTTCATTTAAAAAAAAAACATTATTCCTTGCTCACTAAATTTCATAATTTGCTTTGAAATTATCCCCTTGCATGGAAAACAAGGAAAGCTACCCTGCACCTGTCCAAAGCAAAAGGAAAAATAAACCGAAGCAATATTACTTTATTAACTTGAATGCTTCTGATTTCCATTTATATAATATGTACCAAGAATATAGGGAAAATGAAGTATGATCGTGGTATGTGATAGCATGTGCTCAGAAATGCAATCCTTCTAACTATTTTGTGAAGAGAAAATGAAATTCAACTATCAGAGTTATTAAGTTTCCCATGATGCTTTGAAGATGAGTGGTTCAATTAGAATCAGAGTTATAAATGAATCTTAATTAAAATTCAATTTACTAACTTTTCACCCTTTTTTTCTTTCAGAGGGTTAATCAATGTTTGCGAGATGCCTGCCGTCGTTCTAATATTACTACTACACTTGGATGCATGGAATTGATTGATTGTGATCCTAAGATGAGCAACCTATCAACTCAGTGGAGAAACAATGTTAATGCCACTGCTTGTTTGAATTCCACATCTGGTGCTTTCCCTTATGGGATCTATTCTAATGCGGTAGCACTTACTACAGAAACTAGGGTGGTCAACAAATATGTGTATGCGCTGTTTTGGGGCTTCCAAGTATGTATTTCATTCTTTTTGTTGTTTGTTCCTTCAGTAGTCATTATGTAAATTTGTTGCCATATTGATAAGGAGCTATGAAGATTCAAATGTGCTTACTAAAATTCATAATATATACACATATATATATACATATATATATGTATATATATATATATATATATATATATATATATATATATCTAATGTTATCCTTCTCTTCATGTGCTAGTAATAATCATTTGCTTTTGTTGTCTGATGCAAAGCATGTTATCTTAATCAACTTAAATCACAAGACCTAGTTTAATAATTGCAAATTCCATTACTTCTTCCTATGAAACAATGAAGTTTAAATTATTCAGTAGGTAGTTTTACTGACTTTTTAAATAAGTTCCTATGGTTGATTTTTTTTTTTATGGGATCTTTATTATACCACTTAAAGTTTTTAATCCCTTTACTACAACCAATTTTTCAATTGGGTCCATACTAATTATATAAATAAGTCCTCGAAATCCCTAACTACAACACATATTGGCTTATAAATTACTATTTACTATAAACATCCATTAATGGAGCCTAACTGGCCTTTAGTTAGCAGGGGCTTATTTAAAATTCAAAAGTATGGGGACAGAGCTAAATAAATGAAACTAAAAGGAACAAATAAAAAATTTAACAAAATTGTAGGGATACACAGTAATTTAATAAGAAATTAATAATCTTATTTAAGGTTCAAAAAGTCCTTTCCGCTTCTATTATCGAAACCAATCAATGGTATCTCTCTTTAAAACTCACCTCTAGCTAGTCCTTCGGGGTTGAAATATAGAAAAGAAAATTCCCACTTTATCTTGTACTAGAAGAACATCAATATTTTTTGGTACGAAAGCTTTTGTGCAAATGTTGTTACGGATGTGTCACAATCAATCATGGTTGAAGGGGGACAAAATAAGGTTTGAAAAGCAAATGGGTAACTGACAAAACCCAATCAAATATTTTTACTTTTCTAATTTCATTGGTTGTTTTACATAATCATAAACATTAATACCATAAACATTTTTTCTTAGAAGAATGGGGAAGACAAGAGTTAACTTAGGATCACTTGATCATATATGCTCTAATATCGTGTCATGGCCTAACTTAGAGTAACACTTAAAGGTACATGAATGGTTTGATATCACTTAACAATTGTACCCTTGTGATTTTTAATACAGCAAATCAGTACTCTGGCTGGTAATCAAGTGCCTAGCTATTTTGTGTGGGAAGTCCTTTTTACAATGGCCATCATAGGATCGGGACTTTTGCTTTTTGCACTTCTCATTGGAAACATACAGAACTTTCTTCAGGCTCTTGGACGGAGGTAAAACGCATTGCTCTTACTTGCTGTGCCCCTTGACTGTTGGTGACAATGATGTTCTGTCATCTGTTCAAATAAACTTGTGTTTAAAGATTCTTTCATTTGAAAATTTAAAAATGATGCAGATGGATGAATGAAAGCTATCCTACTAGTGTAGATGTATCAAACTATAAGCTGTAGTTCCATGATATCAGTTTGTCTCTTTAAGTATTACCATACCTACTATGTGATTCATATTGTCAATGTCATTATTTTGAACTGAGATACTTAAGTCAGACTAGGAAGAAGTCTCCTCTAAATATTACATCATATTAGTTGTGTGTAGGGAATTTTGTTTGTCCATGTTAGTCAGTTTAAATTTATCTAATGCCGGAAGTTTTAACTTTTAAAGGAACTTTCGTAGTGAAGTTCTTATGAGTTCAGGCCTTAGGATTGTAACGCATTTGATGTTATTTCCTCCATCCTACATACAGGAGGCTAGAGATGCAACTTAGAGGCCGTGATGTTGAGCAATGGATGAGCCATCGTCGCTTACCAGAAGGTCTTAGAAGGTATGAAATGTTCAAATTCCTTTAACACATCACATCTACATTGTCAAAAATATTGACTATGTACAAGAGCAATTTAGTGTTACATTGGGACACTGTTACTGAATTCGATTAAATTAGCGTCTTCTGAAAACTTATTTTAGCTTTTTAAGCAAGATCATATGGAATCTCTTATTGCACCTATTTGTATCTTCCTGTTCTTGAGGCCATATTTCTGTATGACATCAACAACCAAAGCTTTTTCGCACTAGGTGTGCTTGGCTACATGGGTCAAACCATGCCATAATATGCTGTCATGAATCATGTTTAATGTCAAATGATAGGTCATTAAAATCTAAATCTCTCTTAATGGCTTGTCCTATAGTTTTCATTGGTCTTACTCTACTATTAACTGATGGACTATCCTACATCTAGTCGACCCTTCTTCCAGGTGTTTCTATTGGTCTTCCCCAGACTTGCCCAAACCACCGAAACTAATCTCTTTATTTAGATTCTATAAAACTGGCCATGTTTTCCATGTTTATTAAGCGTGACTAAAATAGTATCACTAATACCCTTATTCTTGAGTCATATGTGGAATAACTATTGAGAACATCTTATTAACATGCTGTCGTGCAATCCCTTTCCTTACTGATTGTGTCAATTTCAATGCTTTATTTGATTAATAATATTCATTTACTTTTATATTTTCTCTAATACTTTACCTTTCTAAATATACATGTCATTTGTGTATTCACAATAATCCACTTTCCATGAATTATGTTCTTGGTTCGGACAACCATAATGAAATGATGCACATATGTATGGAGCTACAGATTATTATAAAATAGAACATACAAACCTGAATGCTAAGAATATAGTCTGTGGACTGTTTTTCATTTTATGTAGGTTCTATGCCACATGAAATTATGGATCACATGTCATTTACAAATGAAAGATACTATGTCTATCATGCAGGAGAGTACGACAGGCTGAACGGTATAATTGGGCTGCAACAAGGGGGGTTCATGAGGAAATGCTTCTAGAGAATTTGCCGGAAGATCTCCAGACTGACATAAGACGTCATCTCTTCAAACTTGTTAAAAAAGTATGCATTAGAATTAGTAGCATAAAATGACTAGTTATAATATACTAATAGTAATAAAAATTCATGATTATTCTCTAAGTGGATTTTAATTGTGGTCCAGGTGTTTGATGAGCTTCAAATCTCAGCCATAACTTTGTATAAAATTTTGTTTTCCGTGTCTGACTGTAACCTGCTGGAATTGAATAGAAGTTGAATGTTCAAGCTTTATGCATATTTCATCATGAAACTAAATCAATGATTCATTGAAAGCCAAAGCATATTAAACAACCCTGAATAGCCTCTGTATTGATGTGATAGGTACCTATAGTCAGTGAGCAGTTTAGTTAGTTAGATGAGGTAGTTTTAGTTGGTTTGAGAGATTTAGTTAGAGTGTGGGAGAGAGAATGTTATAAACTAGAGAGACTTAGTGAGAAATAGAATCTTTGGGATCATTTGTAATTTGGAATTAGAGAGAGGTACTGAAACTCTCGAACTACCCAACAACCATTGTAGTTTCTATTCTTGAATAATATTCCTTTTCTTCTTCTTTTTGGCTGGTTCCGATCATGACGATTAATTTTCTGAGGATTTAAAACATCTGCAGGTTCGAATTTTCGCCCTGATGGATGAGCCTGTCTTAGATGCCATTCGTGAGAGACTAAAACAAAAGACATACATCAAAGGAAGTAGAATTTTGAGTCGGGGTGGTCTTGTAGAGAAGATGGTCTTTGTTGTGCGTGGAAAATTAGAGAGCATTGGAGAAGATGGAATTGGAGTTCCCTTATCTGAAGGGGATGCTTGTGGTGAAGAGCTTCTCACATGGTATCTTGAACATTCTTCTGTAAGCAAAGGTATGGCAAGCAATACTTGATGGAATGATAACGTGCCTGTTAAATATTTTTGAGTAGAGATCAGGTCAGCAACATGACCTCACTACAAAGTGAGAAACAACATGGTTCATCAATGTGGTTTGTCTTGCAGATGGTAAAAAACTAAGGCTTCCAGGACAGAGGTTGCAGAGCAACAGAACAGTAAGATGCTTAACAAATGTGGAGGCATTTTCACTCCGTGCTGCAGATCTTGAAGAAGTAACAATTCTTTTCACAAGATTCTTGCGGAGCCCTCAGGTCCAAGGAGCTCTAAGGTCATTTCATTCCCTTTCCTTGTTTTATCTGGGTTTATATTTCCGCATATTCTTCACAGTTTTATGACATGCAAAAATGAATATCGACTGCATCTTTTTCATGAAGAGTGCGGTTCCATCATATCTGCCACTAATCTACATTGCATTCCATATCCTCATGGTTCATTTTCAATAAAGGCAAAGTCATAATCCCCTTTTACCCCTGTTCTATTTGTGTTGGCTGTTTGGGTTTTCCAAACCCTAACATAATCATCATACTGCATGTGATAAAACACATGGGATCCAAAATTATCCATCTTTTTGCTCCCAAAAAAGGGGGGGGGGGGAGGGAAGACATGAAATGGCCTTCATATATATATGTTAGTAGTATGTAATTTTTACACCTGAAATCTGTTTTCAAATCTATGGCTCTGACTGTCTGACATAGTGATCTGGCATATGTTTTGTTAGGTATGAATCACCTTACTGGAGATCGCTTGCAGCAAACAGAATTCAGGTTGCATGGAGATACAGGAAGAAACGTCTTAGTCGTGCTAATACCTCACAAGGGTTTTGATTCATTCACATCCCACATTCTCTTTCATCATATTTCCACACACTTTTTTTTCACAGCTCTCATTTTCTTATCATACCATTCTTTCTCTTTTCTATTTCTATCCCTCTGGGTGTGGATGTAAATAGAGTGTCAACCAATCCTTTTCCCTGAAGTCATAGGTTGTGCTGTAATTTTTGGATTAATTACACTTTGTCATAGGGGTGTATTCTAGTGTTAGGTATGGTGGTATGCTCCAATCTCTGTCATAAGTTTGCTCCAATCTCCAAGGGCGTTATGAAGTAGGTGTTGTGTAAAGAATTTAGTTTATATGTTAGAAAACCTTTAAACTCATCATGATAAATTTAATGGCGAACACATTAGTTTGTGAATATATAGAAAATTAATCAAATTCTAAAGTCATATGAATAAGATTGGAACAAAAGTGTGTATCCTTGCAACATAACTCCACAATTTGAAAAAACACTAGATGTATTCAACTCTATCACAATTTCTCTCCAACCCCCCATCTTTAAAATCTGTAACCTAATGGGAATACCTCATAACTTTACATGCATCCTAGAACAAGCTCGCAATTCACGGAGTAAGCAAACCATGAGCCTACCAAAGTGATCCCTTATTTTTACACAAGGTAGGATCCAACACTGTTGACTGTTGGGCTTAACCTGATCTTTAGAAGGAAGAAACCGAAAAATAACAAGAAAACGAGCATGATTGTCCCCTTTACTCGTCAAATCTCAAGTGTAAGACCTATAAATTTATGCAAAATAAGATCCACCAAAAATCCGTAAGTCACAATAGAAATAACTTAGTTACACACAAGCTTCAAGTTATCATGAATTTTCTTCCTCAAGTATTCATGTTCATGCGTTTTATATGCATAGACCTCTTCTCGCCTTCAAACATTAGACCTTCTTCACTTTCAAATTTTCTATCATTGTAATATACAAAAGCAACTAATTGACTCATTGTAATAACATCACAGAGACACTTTCGCTCAAACTCAGAAAAAATTTCGAACTGAAGAGAAAAATGAGTGTGCAAAGACGAGAAGAGGGTGTCTGCATTTGTAGTGTGGTATGAATAAAAAAAAGCATCTCATATCAGACGACTTTTGGAATCTGTCTCAGATCTGAAAAGTTTGGAACGCCTCTTAATCCAAACGTGTTCTTGTCTATCACATCATGTCTCCCAACACTTGAATCGGTAATCCCCAACATGTGAATCCAATTTTTTTTTTATTGATTTTTAAATACAAAACATCTTGCTTTAGACGAGTTCCAAAAAGCAATCCACGTCAGAATCCCACATGGCATAGATCACAATTCAAAAATTATTCTCCACTCAACGAATCCCGAAAGGTAGGGGTGTCAAATGGATGAGTTGGATGGATTTGGATATACATTGTAATGGATGGGTCAAGAACCATACATTGTAATGGATGGGATTAACCCATTAAGGATCCATTTAAATTTATAAAAAAAAATCCAATCCATCCATGACCCATTTAAAAATATTCATCCAACTCATCCATTAGTGAATTTTTATTGGATGAATATCCAATCCATCCATAAAAATATTCATCCAATCCATCCGTTAGTGAATTTCTCGTAGGTTACATACACTTGAGTCTTCAACCTACCAAAAACTTATTAACATGCTTAAATAACTATCACAACCAACAAGAACTGATTCTACGCCTAAACTAGAAACAAAATCACTAGAATTCCATTTTTAACGAAAAACAGGGTAGAATAGAGTAAGAAAAACCAACCTTCTTTGGTTTGAACACAACTTGAAAGATTGAATCTGGAGAAGAACGAGCAGGAACAAGAACTTTAAGAACATTTAAGAGAGGTTTCTTTGAAGCAAGAAAGTGGTAAGGATTCAGAGAATTTAAAACTGAAATGAAGCTAGATATTGGGTACTTATAGTATGAGAAAAACCACTTCTGAGGGTAAACATTAAATGAAAAATGGTCAATGGAAGTGGGGGGTCATTAATTCTCATTAATGATCCTGACATATTTTCAAGTCAACAAAATGGAAGTTTACTATTTCCAAGACATCTGACACGTATTCCACAAGTCAACAAAAACGACAATTTAACCAAACGAACACCAAACCGACTCACTGTTCAGTTATATCAAACGAACACTATTGAGCCAAACGAACTCTCCAATGAAAGTATCGGACGAACACAACCTATTTCATCAAACAAGTTCAACCGGGTTTGTCAGACGAACACAACTATGATTTGTCAGACGAAAACCAATGAATAACATAGAACATGCCAAACCAAATCAACATATACTCAAAATATTTTCACACATATGTATCAAATAAAATCCCTATATTCATAAAAGAAAGGGTCTTACAAAAACCGATTTGGGTTTAGAGTTCTGAGTTCGGGAGTCGGTTACGTTAGAACAGTACCTTTTAATTGATTGTGCAAAAATTATTAAAAGATTTATTTCACTTAAAAAGAAGATTTTATTATTATTTTTAAGATTTATTATTTACAAAGAAAAGAAAAGGAAATTATTTACAAGACAAAAATATTTTATTTTATTTTATTTAGTCTGACATGTGTCAACCTAGTCCTACATACACTTTTTCAATAGAAAGATCAATGCTACGTAGTTCTAGATGATTAAAGTGATTTAAAAAGTTATTTTTTAAAAGTGTTATTAATCTTTTATTTTTTATGATTTTCATGAAATGATATTTTTTATATTTTACGAGATTTTTAATGTTTTTTTGGATTTTCTTAAAAAGATCTTTTATTTTTTAACATGACGTAACACACGACCTTCTATGCGAAGAGTCGAGCTACACACGACCTCCTATACGAAGAGTCGAGCTGTTACGGCGCGTTATTTATTTTTAATATTATTATTTAAGGAGATAAAACATGCTGTAAGACACGACCTCCTATCCAGAGAACCAAGACCTTACGACATAATTATACTTTAATTTTGATTATTTAAGAAAAGAAAGAGAAAAAGAACAAATGCACCGAGAGACACGACATCCTATACAGATAGCTAAGTTCTCACAACGCCATTGCATTTTTTTAATTTTGATTTATAGGCGAGGATTATTATTTATTTTCAGACGATGTTGAATTGAAATGACAAACAACCTACACGTAGGCGAAACATAAATGAAGCCTGAACGCGCAAAGGAACCGAATATATGGTCATAAAGACCACGCGAGACAATGCAAAAAACGGGAGCGCGTAACACGAAAGCGTACAAACCAAAGGGACATCAATCAATAGAGAAGCAAATCACTTAAACGATTGAAAGAGCTACTGAAACCAATTGACATTTTTCACCCATTTGTTATCATTAATAATGGGATAGTCAACCAAAGCATCATATTGACATAACAAGCAGAGAACAATGTCTCATTTCTATTAACCAAATAATCTTGCACTTCAAATCAAGGTCTCACGCTAAGAAACGCAGAGAAAGGGAAAGAACAAATCATGGACATGTAACCATATCCACAACATCACAGTTTATAGCACTGAGAAAGAAAAGAAAATTTTGAACGCACAACCCCAAACTCAGCAATATCAGTCTCAAATAGAGGGATTTGCATATTTGTGATGATTTGATGAAGGGTGGAAGCTGAGTTTCGGGTTTCAGAAAATTTTGTTTTCTGGAAAATGTATTATAATTTGTTCTAGAAATTTGTTTTCTGAAAGATGAAGATGAAGATATGAAGATGAAGATGAAGATGAAGATGAAGATGAAGATAAAGATGAAGATGATTTTAGTTTAGTTAATTATAGATTAATGATTTTTGTAATTTTTATTTTAAGTTATAATTTAATTAAAAATGACGTGGATAATGCCACATCATCTCTGTCCTGCCACATCAGCACTCTCGCCGGAGCTCCGGGCTCCGGCGAGGACCTATTTCAGAGAGTGTGCAAAATGAGGGATCTTTTGCTAAGAATTTTCTGGGAAGGGACCTACCTTAGACGGCAACCAAAACACAGGGACCAATATGATGATAATCCCTAAATTAAATCAAATAGAAAAAAAAGGTCCATTCTTTCAATGCATCACTCCTATTTATAGGGAGAGCTGTCAAACCCTAATTTTCCTAAAAAAGGGTCTTTCTGAGCTTATTAATCATTGACTTAGAAACTTGTACAAAAATGGTACTTCCTACGATTCCGTGCATCCTCCTTTGTCGCGTAGGCTCTGATGACGCATCCCCTGGGGCGGTCAACCATCCCTACACGTCATTTGCATTGCTCGCCCTTAAGTGAGGCCTGAAAAGGCGGCCCGCCTGAAACCGGGCGACCCGTCCGGTCCACAAATCAAACCCCATATACACCATCGCCAATGCACGTGTCTTTTTCTAGAATTATTACATCATCTACCGTTATTTTTTCCGTACCAATCCTTTTGCTCCCCGAATCCAATGATTTTCCTGACCTATCTGATGATCCTCTTCTATGATATCCTCCATCGCCTCAAAACACGATACCGAGGCCACAATCGTCGCTGTTGTGTTTTTAGTGGAACCACCTCTACTCGTTGTGGATTTTGTACCTCGTGTCTCACACGCTTTCCTGTTCGTGTTTCTTTTAACAATCATCCAAGCCCCAAACTGCACCTTCTCCTTTGTTTTTGGAACCTTTGTAAAATTCTTCGATAGACACTAGTTACACCCACCATCATTAATTCCTTAGTGAGAGGATATCATCAAATCTATTCCCTAAACATTGATATCTTCAAGCTTCTCTCTTGTTTTCTCTTTATTCTACAACAGATATCTTTCCAAAGATATCCCAATCTGTTTTAGAACTCGATTTTTAATAAAACATGGGAGGCCATTTTCGATTAGCGAGACAACTCTCGCTAAGCGAGAAACTTTCTTCAAGGCATGATAAAGCGAAAGAAACCTCACTTAGTGAGAAGACTTTCTTCATTCCTGGGTTTGCTTCTCTTGCAAAGCGAGACAATGCTTCCTTTTCTTTATTCCATTGTGCCAAAACTTCGCTTAAGCGAGTTTCTTCATTTTCTTAGCCTTGTGATCTCTCGTTTGCTTGGATATTCTTGGCCTTTTCCCTTCAATCAAAATAAGGGATAACATACCTATTACTAACATATTTAGTATAAATTCTAAATATTTACCAATCTAACCTACCTATTAAGGGATAAATACTAAACTGAGAGGTGATTCACACAATTAATAAAAATAAGTGTCTAAAACATTATAGAAAATTAGGTAAATTTGACACTTATGAGCTAGACAGCTGCTCTTATTATCTCATCTTCAAGAGGAAAGAACTCTGGCTGCCATTGTTGAACTACTCTTCTAATTGACACACCTTCAGTCTTTCCTGCTTCAACAACTTCACAGTGGGGCACTGTATCTAGTATCCGTATCCGTGAAGTGTCATCCTTTTCGCTAGCTTCCTCCATGACTTCTTCATCTTGCTCACACAAGTAACAATTCTCATTCTCAGACTTGGATCCGAAGCATTTCCTCAAAATGCTATCCTCCGAAGGAGACCCTCCATTAAGGGAGAAAATCACCCATATATTATACTAGAAGGACAAAAAAAAATACAATTAAACCTTTTTTTTCTTTTCTTTCTAAGAATATTTCCACCGCCGGCAACTTTTTATTTATTTATTCTATCTCTTTCTTTCCATAATATTTCATTTTGTTTTATTCCTATTTTTTATTTCATTCTACGAGATCATCTTACTTTAAAGAGCGATTGATTTGACACCTCATGCATAAGATTTAACACTATCCATTTTTCAAAATACAAAAAATACATTTTTCTCTTTCGTTACTCACCACACCCCACCAAATTCTTATACGTACCAAGATTTAAAATCCAGAAGGTAGTGAAATTCAACTGCACTCTGGGATTTAAAAGCCGGAATGCATGTCATACCTACCAAATTTCGGGATCTAAAAGCTGGTACACATGTAATACCTACTACATTCTGGGATTTAAAGGGCGGAAAGAATGGATTGCTTACAACATTCTAGGATTTAATGACCCGAAACTACTTTTTAAATAACATCTGAGATTTGGAAAACCGGAACTCAAACCTTCGAGATATTTATTGGGTTTTAAATCCTAGTACATATTTTTACCTATCGAGTTTTGAATTCTCAGAATAAAGATATTTTGCATTTCGGGGTTCTAAAAATCAAAAACTCACCTTAGCAGTTACCTTCCACGTTATAAAACCCGGAACCCAAAAAATATGAATTCCGAGATTAATAAACCCGGTCAAAAAAAATGTATTATAGTATTTTACGTTTGAAATTGGGTGGTGCCAAATCTAACACCCTACTTTAAAAATCTAACGCATTTTTAAATTACAAAAATGCCGTCCACCAGAGCCGCGTCGTGCAATACCACCACCGTCCTCGTCGCACCGGAAGGCCACCTATCCGCCTCGCTCCCACCATGTCAAACCCTTCCTTCTTCCTTTTCTTCGATTCTCCTTGCCCCAGAATCCGCCTCGTGCACCCTTTATTCTCCGTTGAAGCACCTTCCTTCGACCACCTCGCCACCATACATACAGTTTTCGCCACCTTTTTCACCTCACCCTCTCTCTGTTTTATTTTTCCGTCGTCAAACCCAAGCCCTCTCACTTCTCCATTTCATCTACCACAGGTCTTCTCCGGTGTGAGCCACCCAGCCACCACCGTCATCCGCCGCGCACCTCCAGCGGCGGGGTGAGAAACCGTTCTCGGTGAAGCTCCGTTCATAGAAGGCTCACGAGGAAGAGCGATACAGGCACACAAGAAGCTTCTGCTAAATTGTGGTGGCCGGAGGGAGGATTTGGTGGGAGGAAGAGGCGGAGGTGAGGGTTCGTATAATATTAATTAATGGTGCACAACTGTCATATATATATATATATATATTAAAAGTGAATAATAATACAAAAAAGTAGTCGTACAAACGACATTCACACCCCACAATTGACTTAGTAGTCAAAGTCTTTTTCACATATACATCAGACTTACACTTCATTTTTCTTCATCCATGATCAGCGAGCTCCCAGAAATGCTGCTGTAACTTGAATAGGTGCAAAATAGTTGGTGGGAGTTTTCACTGGGAATCTCTCTTCAGGGTTTGCTTTTTCTTGATTATTACTGCTTGTTTGTTGGCCTTTTATTGTAACTCCTAACTCAATTGCAATCCCTCATTGGTTATAATGCTTTATCTTGTATAATATAGAGTATATGTGTTAAGTATTAACATTCAAGTTTGAACACAAGCACCGATGCATGTAGAGGCAGGACCAATCGCATAAATGACATACATGTGTTTGTTAACTCTTCCATTAAAACTAGAGGTTTGATAGTATTTACATTTCAGTAACTGTATAGTTGGTTTAGTCAATGGATGTCTAATTGGTTTTATTTTTTCCATGCTTCCGAAGGTTTAGGATAAGGGGATTCATTATATCATCCTATATTTGTGTGCCGGCCACATAAGAACAAGGGTCTTCTTTATGACTCATGATGCCTTAAGTTTCATTTGGCTTTTCATTCTGAACTGATTATTTACTGTTTTATAATTCATATTTCCCCTTTCAAGTTTTGAGCTAAATTGGATGATTTCATTTTAAAATTGCTGACGTTGTACATAAACATATATATTAATGCTTTACTAGTTTCACAAAAACTCCAGAATCATCAAGGAAACATGGCTCAATTTGATAAAGATGAGGTGCCTAAGCTGTCAGAAACACATGCTCAACAATCTGGTGAACTCTTGGATTCTAATATGCGGAGGCTCACTTACAGGACACGGAGTGCATCAATTTCTATTCCTATGGTCTCCATGGAAACATATGAGAGAGAAACTAATCTTGTTGGACATACAGGTCCACTTCGTAGTGTGAGAAAACCACCCTCTGTGCAGAGGAGTGGTCCCCTATATGCTCCCCCTACTGGAACTGGGAATCTCTTGCACCAGAGCATAGCTGTGACAGGAAAAAATGCAGTGGAGAGCAAGACAGAACAATTTTCAATTTCTGATGGTACCGATGAAAATCTTTGGAACAACAACTATGATAGAAAAAATGAACATTTACTGAGGTCTGGGCAGCTGGGAATGTGTAATGATCCTTATTGCACTACTTGCCCTACTTACATTAAGGCTTCTCAGAAAGGAAATCCAAAGGCTTCGACTGTGTTTGATCCCAAGGTGTCTTTCTTCTAAAAAAGACTATTATATTTCATAAATTTTATAAAAACAAAGACTTCTATGTTTTGAAGTTGACTTTTTGTATACTGCATAGTCATAAATTCTATCTTAGAGATGTTTTTGTGCTATATATTTTTACTCTGACCATAGTTACTGTGATGATTTTTTAATAATTTGTTGATAATTGATTGAATTATATATAACTTTATTTTTCTTAAAGTAATCATTATGATGAATATACTTTTTAGTCATATAGTTGTGGGCGTGGCTTTTGCACCTATACATTGTCTATATTTATGTTAAGACATTGAGGTATTGAATAATATTTGCATGAAAAGCACATTGTTTCAATTTCCATTCACTTAGATCTATATTCATGAGAAAAGATTGGATATAGTGACTTAAGACCCTATCATCGTATCTGAAGCTTTCTTGCTATGTCATTTTGGTCTCGTTATTTTCGAAGTACTTATTTGGCTATGTTTTTTCCCTATGATTATGGGTTCCTAGACAGATTAGCAGCTCCTACATGTCATTTGCTTTTGATAAAAGTGTCTCTTTGTAAAAGGGAAACTAATTTCTGGAGAATGACTTATCTTCCCAAGTTGAAGGAACAACTCTAACTATGTACTAAAATTTCCTACTGGAACTAAAGCTTATGGAATTTTTCCATTATTTCAAGAATGGTTTGATTTGAATCTTTGAAATTGATAGCAATTGTCAAAGAATTTTGTATAATATCAAAAGAAGATGGGTAAGAAATTGAAAGAGAAGAGAGGAAAATGTAAATGTGATTCACTAAGTAAGCTCTGAATAATTGTAATTTGTAATGCATAACACTGACCAGTTAGGGTTACATTACTCTTTCGATTCCTTCTGTTTGTACTCAAGTTCAATTTAGTCCATATATTTTACAAATAATGCAAAATAGTCCCTATTAGCTAAGTTTATTCCCTATTTGAAGTGAAACTATATGGACCTTATATGGACTACCTTGTGTTTGAAAATTACAAGTGCTATCTTATATTGTTTGAAACCATTAGCAATTTTTAAAACAATTTTAAACTATAAGATCTGAATAGATTTTTAGTTAAACTATAAGTAACTTAACTACCAAATGACCTTTGTTCCCTTTACTTTATAAACATTGCTATAAACCACTTTCTGAACCCTCAATTTTTCCTTGTTATCATGCATCTAGTTATATTGTTCTTTTTTGTTGATATCATTGTCTACTTTATGGACAATAGAAGCACTGTTAATTGACCATTACAAGCTGTCGCTTTTTTTAACACTTATTTTCTATAGGCCACAATGACAGAAATGTATCATTATATTCAATCTTCCTGTAATCTTTTTCATTTCATTTTGTTGACATTATCTGCTGTCACTTTCATATAACCAATTGTGCTTTTATTCATGATTTGAATGTTTACAGTTCCATAATTCTCTTT
Source organism: Acmispon strigosus (assembly GCA_030819835.1). Taxonomy (NCBI): domain Eukaryota; kingdom Viridiplantae; phylum Streptophyta; class Magnoliopsida; order Fabales; family Fabaceae; genus Acmispon; species Acmispon strigosus. The sequence continues at coordinate 44,413,458 of JAUAMA010000001.1, read as the reverse complement.
ATGGGGATGCGAAAGGTTTTGGAAGAAAGCTTTTTTCTTTTGGCTCTTCGTGTGTTCCTGGAGTTATGAACCCTCACGCTAAAGTTGTACAACAATGGAACAAGTTTTTGGCCATTTTTTGCTTGATGGCAATTTTTGTTGATCCTTTATTTTTCTTCTTATTCTATGTGAGGAAGGTATGATTCTTTTCCTTTTATTTAACTGTAAAATATTCCAAGTTGTAGGTACTAGATACAAATTTTCCTCACAACTACTTTTGCAAATTTACTTTACTTTTTTCCCACTCATTGCATGCAGGATTATAAATGTATCGATATCAACCGGACAATGACAAAAACACTTCTTTTACTTAGAAGCATAAATGATGTTGTATATTTATTGAACATTCTTCTCCAGGTAATTTATCTGTAGCCACCTTTTCAGAAAGTTCCCCTCTAACCTCCCCTTACATTGAATTTGGGATAATTCATATATTCATAGAATGATGTCCTACTGTTATACCAAAAACAATAACAGCAACAACACCGAAGGCTTTTCTCACTAGACAGGGTCAGTTACATAGATCAAACAGTGCCATAATGTCTTTTCAAGAATCAAGCTAATGATAAATCATTTACATCCGAATTCTGAATCACCCTCCTTACTTGACAACATGTTTTATTATTCAACTTTACAGGTTTTGAGAAGGTAAACCGTAATGTGTTGATAAATGTATTTCAACAGAATTTTGTTGAAACAGAATAACAGGGTTTAGGTTTGCTCTTGCATCACAGGCAATTGTTTACTAGAGAATAATTAGACCATTGATGCTTCAAAAGCACGCTGAACATTTCCTGTTCTACTTATCTATCTTAGCAAATAAAGAGGCCGGTTTTGGGTGAGTCTTTTAGTACCACCTGATACAAAAGAGTGGTTGGCAATGCCATCATTGGAACCATTCTCATCTAAAAAATATAGCGCTGCATACAAGGTTTTTTTTTTTGCTGTCTTCTCTTGCTTGTTTTTTTGAATGAATGCATATAGACAATTTCAATAGATGGGGAGTGCAAGGAACAATTATCTGGTGGAAGCAAAGCATATCAAAACTTCATGAGGAAACTTAAAAGATATGTATGAGCATATGAGGATATCATGGATAAGGGTTGATATGTGTGGATATGGCACCAACCTAATTGTATTAATAAAAAGCCTCGTATACAGATCTTCCAAGGGCCATTCATCGCCATAAAGCAATGAAATTCTTCTAGAAGTCACCAGTTCATTCCCTTAGGCGAGAATGCATGAAATTTCAGATCAGACTTCCTCTTTAGTTCCTAACCTTCTCATATTATATGCACCCCAATGAGCATGATCATATTCAAATCATAAAAATTTATACCAAGATATCCAACTTGTGTATACAATTGCAAAGTGAAGGTCATTTACTTACTCTCTCTTGGTGAAGGTTTCAGAGAAACTGAGATAGAACTTTTAGAGGGAAAGAGTTCAGTTACAACGAACATAACATCCTGCAACTAACTATAGGGAATATATACTACTCCCTGCCAGCTGTCTAATTGCTAACAACCCTATGACAGTTGTACTAACAGCAATTAACCCATATCCCATGCACTATGTGCATCATGTTGAGTACCCCAACCCTAATTTCTAATCAACCACTCCAATGATAGAATTGTTTCCATATAATCTATTAATGGCCAGAGTTTGTTCCTCTTATCTACAAACCTTAGAGTATTTTTTATGAATAGTATTTATTATTCATTGACAATTAGCCATGTGGTATGGTATCAACTCCCTAATGTTGATTAGACTAGAAAAATATAAAAATGAATTAATTGACCTGGATGATAAATAGGGTGGAGTCCTGGACTATAACCTTATTTATAGACTTGAAATAAAGGGAAGAACCTTAATATTTTTTTTCTGATGATACATTACAGAGGATAATTACAATTTAAATCAAAAGCCTTATCCCCCTAAGTGAGGCTGTCTCTATGGATACGACCAGTTTTACGTGAGCTGCCACAAACCTAACACAACGTTCCTCCTTTATCCGGGTTTAAGACTGTCAATGAAACAGTATAGGTGGAGTTACAGAGGATGGTTACAATATATAGACTGATTCTGTGCTACCTAATTAAGGTTTACAAAAATGGAGAATACACTATGTATGAGTTTGTGATCAAGTGTTAGCTATATAGGTTATTTGGTTCGGTTATAGCCTAAACTAAACTAAGAGCTTATATAGTTCTCTATATAAGGCTATCACTGTATCTGCTTTCATTAACAATGATGAATCAATAACAGAGTAACTGAGTTCAGTTATATTCTCTCTGTCTCTCGCTCTCTGTCTCTCTCTTTCTCTCTGTCTCTCTGTCTCTCTGTCTCTACTTGATTCTGTAATGGAAATAATATCTAATAAAATCTCTACAAATGAAATCTGTCCTAATTATAGGAAACAAATATGTACAGAAGTAAGGAGAATTAAAGCCTAATATTTACGGTAATTATGCTGCACAACAGATAGTATTTTGTTGCATCTCTTGTTACTTATGAACGTCATGCTGTTTTTTTTCTAAGTTGAGGTCAAAAGTAAAATAAAATGCTAAAGTGCATGTGTCTTTAATCTTAAATTTGGGTGTTGAGTTTCAAGTCTAGTTTGCTACCTTTTCATAATTTAAAGCTTAAATAACTTTCCTAAGTTGCTTCTTTCCAGTTTAGGTTGGCTTATGTATCACCTGAGTCAAGGGTGGTTGGTGCTGGGGATTTAGTTGACCATCCCAAAAAAATTGCTCTTAATTACGTGAAGGGTTACTTTTTTTTCGACTTATGTGTTGTTGCACCTATACCTCAGGTAAATTTCTTCCTCTGCTTACTGTTTTCTAGGGCCACGTGTTTTTACAAATGTGAGCTGTTAGCTGCAAGTAAATAAATACTTTTTATCTCAAAAACTGCATGCAAAAGCGCTTTCTCCTTGAAGCGTTGACATGCATAGGCCCACCTTTTGTTGTGTTGAAATTGAAATTAATTAATAAAGCGGAGAGGACCTATCTCTTGACAAAGCTCTGATACCTTGTTAAGACCGATTATACTAAAAGCTGAATTTGTGAGTTATATGTCAGAAATAATATCTTTTATCTATAAAAACTTTCATGTTCTGGAAGAGTAATACTTGAGAACTTTGAAAATATTGTCTTGTTTCTATCTTCATCATTTGTAAACTGCTTCTTGCTCTATATCATCATGTTCAAATTCAAAGTGAGCCACAATGATCCTTTTGGTGTGTTGTTCTGATGAATAAATTGTCTGTGGACATCAACATGTTCTTGAAAACATGTAAGGAAGGAAAAAGCTTGTGATCTGTGAAAAAAACTATGGTTTTATGAGGTAATCATAAAAAATATTGTCATGACATATGTAGTGAAATACTTACAGATAATGATATTTTTTGTCCTACCAAATTCCTTGGGATCATCAAGCACAAATCTCGCTAAGAATCTTCTTCATGTAGCGGTCCTTTTACAGTATCTTCCGAGATTATTCAGGTTTTTGCCTCTGCTAATTGGCCAGTCTCCAACTGGATTCATATTTGAGTCAGCCTGGGCAAATTTCGTTATAAATCTTCTCATCTTTATGCTATCTGGCCATGTTGTTGGATCTTGCTGGTACCTCTTTGGCCTACAGGTGAGCGAAAACAACATATGAAGCTTCGTTTTAAAAGAAAAACAAATTAATTCAATATTTTGTGCTCACGAAATTTCATAATTTGCTTTAAAATTATCACCTTGCATGGAAAAGGAGGAAAGGTACCCTGAACCTCTGCAAAACAAAAGGAAAAAGCAGAATAAATATTAGTTGATTCACTTGAATGCTTCTGATTTTCATGTATATAACACGATAATATTTAGCTTAAGTATAGGCAAAGTGAAGTATGATAGTGGTATGTGTAAGAAACATTGTCATCACAAATTTGTTCTGTTAATTTCTGTTAGCTTGTTACTAGTCTGTTAATAAACTGTTACACTTCTCACATGTCTGTTACGAGGTAGTTGCAAAGCTTCTTAGTGAAGCTTACAGAGACCGTGTGTGCATTGTGTGTAAATATATATACACACACACACACACACAAGCACACGCTCTATTCAGAACCATAGAACCAGAATAGCATTTCACAGTTTGTCAGAAACTACTCTCTCTTCTCTCTCAATCGTAGCTACTATAGGTTTCTGTCAGTATGTGATAGCATGTGCTAAGAAATACAATCCTTCTAACTATTTTGTTAATACATATACTGTATTCAGAACCATAGAATCAGAATAACATTTCATAGTTTCTCAGCTCTCTTTTCTACCAGTCATAGAGACTATAGTTTTCTATCAGTATGTGATAGCATGTGCTCAGAAATGTGATCCTTCTAACTATATTGTCAATAGATAATGAAATTCAACTATAATAGTTATTAAAGTTTCCCAAGATACTCTTAAGATGAGTGGTTTAATTGGAATCAGGAATTTAATTCAGCAAACAGCATTCAATTTACTAACTTTTCCCCTTTTCTCCCTTTTCTTCGTCCAGAGGGTTAATCAATGTTTGCAAAATGCCTGCCATAGTTCTATTAAACATGGATGCACGGAATTGATTGGCTGTGATCGTAAGATGGGCCAGATGTCAGCTATGTGGAGAAACAATATAAATGCCACTGCCTGTTTGAATTCCACATCTGTTTTTTTCTCTTATGGGATATATGAAAGAGCTGTAGCACTTACTACAGAAACTAAGGTGGTCAAGAAATATGTGTTTGCACTGTTTTGGGGCTTCCAGGTATGTATTGCATTCTTTATTTTTGTTTTTTATGTAGTAATTTTGTACATTCCCCCCCCCCCCCATATATGGAGATATGAAGATTCAAATGGACTTAATAAAACCAGTGTTATCAAATATCCGCCATGGCTTTCTCATGGTGGCTTTTTGGCTTTCCGCCATGGCCCGATATCCCGCCATTTCCGCCATATGCCGCCATATTCCGCCATTATTTTTCATGTATGGCGGGATTTTGGCTTCCCGCCATCCGCAATTAATAACACTGAATAAAACACACACACAAACATGTGTGTGTGTGTGTCTATATATATAATATATATATATAATGGTAACCTACTCTTTATTGGCAACTATGATCATGCACTTTTTTAGTTTTATGCAAGCATGTTAATCTTTTCTTAATTAATTGAAAAGTCCTAGTTTATTAATTACAAATCCCATCAATTCTTCCTATGAAACAATTCAGATTAAATTTCAGGAGGTAGTTTTACTGACTTTTTAAATAAGTTCCTAGAGTTTACAAGTTTTTGATGGAGTATTTATACCACTTTAAAGTTTTTAAATACGTCCCTACTATTTATAGATTTTAGTAAATAAGTCCTTGAAATCCTTTACTACAACACATAATTAATGGCTTATAGATTACTATAAACATCCGTTAATGGAGCCTGATGGGGCTTATATAAAAATCAGGCGTGTTGGGACTATGATAAAAAAATTTATACTACTAGGATCAAGTTAAATTTTAGCATAACCAAGTTGAAAACAGTAATTTAACCAAACATTATTAAACTTTTTCGGGTACAAAAAAAGTCCTCTCTCCTATCATCAATTCCAATTATTGATATCTCCCTCTCTAAAACTCACCTCTAGCAAGTCCTTCGGGTTGAGTATAGAGTATAGACAAAGCACATGCCCACTTAATGTTGTACTAGGATTACAATGTAGCTAGAAGAACGACAATGGCTTTTGGTGTGGAAGCTTTTATACAAAAGTTGAATCATGGTTGAAGAGGGACAAAATTTGGAAAGTAAATGGGTAAATATGAAAGTACTGAAAGAGGTTGGAATTTATTGAAATAGAAACAAGAGAGTTTCCTCTCAGTAGTCACATACAAATCCTGGATATTCAAGAGCCAGTTCTCTCCCTACCAATTTACTTCAGAATTTCCTGATAATTAATCAATCTGACACATCCTATTTATAACTACCCATATTCAGTTTTCTAAAACATAACTGACACAAGTTACATAACCAGAAATAACTAACTCAAGTACTCAACCATAAAATAACTGACTCAACATAACTAACTCAAACCAGAAACTGACTCAATTATTCCCTGCTGCACCCCTACCCTTCCTGCGGCGGTAGACCTTAATAATTAGGGGTCGCTCCCTATCAAAATATCAGATCCCAATAAACTTTTTTTTTTCACTTTTCTCATTTCGTTTACAAAAACATTCATACCATTTAACATTTTTCTTAGAAGAATGGGGACTACAAGAGTTGAACTTAGGAGGACATGATCATATATGCTCTAATATATGAATGGTTTAATATCCCTTATGAATTATACCTTTGTGATCTTTAATACAGCAAATCAGTACTCTGGCTGGTAATCAAAACCCAAGCTATTTTGAGTGGGAAGTCCTTTTCACAATGGCCATCATAGCATTGGGACTTTTGCTTTTTGCGCTTCTCATTGGAAACATACAAAACTTTCTTCAGGCTCTTGGACGGAGGTAGAACTCATTACTCATTCTTGTTGTGACCCTTGACTGTTGGTGACTGCGGTGCTCTGTCATATGTTTCCTTTTAAATCAATTTCTGTTTGAAGTTTCTTTCATTTGAAAATTTTAAAATGATGCAGATGGATCAATGGTAGCCATTCTTTAAGTCTAGATGCATCAAACTATAAGCTGCAATTTGATGATCAGCATGCCTCTTAAGTTTGACCACACCCAATTATGTGATTCATATTGTCACTATTTTGGATTGATATTCTTAAGTTGGACTAGGAAGAAGTCTTCTCTAAATATTATATCATATTAATTCTTTGTAGGGAATTTTTTGTCGTTGTTAGTCAGCTTAAATTTATCTACTGCTGGAATTTTTAACTTACACAAAGCTTTAGTATTAAAGTTCTGATGAGTTCAAGACCCAGGGTTGTTACACATTTGATATATTTTCTTCCATTCCTCCTATAGGAGGCTAGAGATGCAGCTTAGAGGCCGTGATGTTGAGCAATGGATGAGCCATCGTCGCTTACCAGAAGATCTCAGAAGGTATGAAATATTCAAGTTCTTTCAATACATTATTGTTGCTTATTAATTCCCTATCCCAGTATCCCCTCCCACAATTTATTTTATTGACTATGGACATGAGCAATTTACTATTACAATGAGACACTGTTACTTTATTAATATTACATTAAATTAGCAGCTTCTGAAAACTAATTTTAGTTTTTAAATGTAACCATATTTCTAGCCAATAACAACCGAAGCTTTGTCCACTAGATGTGGTTGGCTACATTGGTCAAAGAAGGCCATAACATGCTGTCATGAATCATGTTTAAAGTCTAATAATAGATCATTGAAATCTAAATCTCTTTTAATTGCTTGTCCTAGTTTTCCTTTGGTTTCCCTCTACCATTCACTATCTGACGATCCTGCATATGTTCTATCCTTCTTACTGGTGTTTCTACTGGTCTTCTACAGATATGCCTAAACCACCGAAAGCTAATCACTTTAATCAGGTTCTATAAATGTGGCCAACCATTCACCCATGTGTTTTTTACATGAGTCCTAAGTTAGAATTAGTAGTATGCTTATTCTTGAAACTTATGGGGAATAACTATTGAGAACATCTTATTAGCATATTGTGATGCGCAATCCGTTCCCTTGCTGATTGTGTATATTTAAATGCTTTATTTGGTAAATAATATTTATTTACTTTTCTATTTCCTCTTACACTATACCTTTCTAAATAAACACAGCATTTGTGTATGTTACGATAATCGTCTTCCAATGAATTTCTTGTCTCTAATATCCGTATTGATATAGAAAAATGTAGCTACTTGTTTATTATACTTGAATCTAATGAAAATAATATTTCTATTGTTATATTTCATGAATAAACATGTACAATTTATAGAGATAATAAAGAGATAAAAAAGGAACTTAATTTATCTAAATCTTAACTAAATCTATCTCCTATCTTAATAGATAGTAATCTAAAATAGAGAAACAAATCTTATCTAATCCTAATCTATTATAATAATATAAAATCAAATCCTAACAAGCCATATCCCAACAAACCACTTCAACAATATATCCTAATAGATATCTCTTGACATATATCCCAACACTCCCCCTCAAGCTAAAGCTTACTTAGCTTTAAGCTTGCAACAAATATGGTCAACTCTTCGAACTTCTACTAAATTCATGGGCTCACAAAAGACGACTTCTCATACTTGATATGACTGAGATTGATGCAAGTCAAAACTAATTCTTCTGTAGTGTCGTAGGGCCAACTGAGCCAGCGAACTAGGGTGAAAAGCTAGCAACAATACGCTAAAAAACAAAACAAGGTTGAAGCAACAACTAACCAATAGCAACCATACAGGAAAACAATTGAGGTCAATGGATTGATGACTTCTGAGACAAACAATGGTGTAAACTTCGACACTGATAACTCTCAAACATTAAAGAGTAGGCCAGCGCAACCCGCAGCTGAAACCATAAATCCAGAAAACAAAAAACCGAGACTGAAACATACGAAGACAACGTACCAAGGTGTCACCTTCAAAAACTGATTGCATAAAGTCGGCCAAGATCAATGTAATAAGAGAATCTCAAACAATGAGACGCAAACTAAGAATCCAACCCACAATTAACAGATCGTCAAAGGGAGACGTCAAAACAGGTTCAAAACAAGAGCCTAAAACATGCAAGACCCGCAAAAATAAGCAAAACCATGGTGGCAGTGGCTGCGACCGGAGGTGATCGGGGAAAACCAAAGGACACCAAATTCTCTTCAGCGGGTGATCTTCTGATGGGGCCGAAACAGAGGACCAAAATACCAAACGTCTCTAACGGCAGGCAACGAAGGCCGATCTGGAGAAAATAAGGCTTGAAACAACAAGAGGAGAGTGACAAAACAATCCCCAAGGAAGAACACCAACAGAGGAGAGTGACAGGGTTTCCGGTGTTGACGCTTTAGGGAAAAGCGTAGATCGGGGCACGACGAGCCTATCGGTGGTGTGTCCGGTCCGTTTTGGGCAACTTCTAAAACGGCGGTGAAACGGTCCAGATCTGCGACGGTGGCTGAGCGATGCGAAGGCTGCCAAGAAAGTAAAAGGGTCACTTGGGTTCCATGAGAGTGGAACTGTAATAAGAAAGAACGAGGCCGTAAGAAAACGGCTAAGGTTAACGAGCGCGGAAGCATAGAATAAGGAAAAATAAATCCAAAGAGGTTTGGAAAGTGCCATGAGGGAGGAGGAGAAAGCCCCATGAGGGGCTCCTCCCCCCTCACAGCGGTTGCGCCAATATGATCGAAACTAGGTCTGATACCAACTTGAATTTGATAAAAATATTTCTTTGTATTATTTCTCTCATGAAATGACTTGTACACTTTATACAGATAATAAAGAGATGAAAAAGGAACTTAATCTATCTAAATCTTAGCTAAATCTATCTCCTATCTTAATAGATAGTAATCTAAAATAGAGAAACAAATCTTATCTAATCCTAATCTATTATAATAATGTAAAATAAAATCCTAACAAACCAAATCCCAACAAATCACTTCAACAATATATCCTAATAGATACCTCTTGACATATATCTCAACAATTATAAAACATAACATATAATCTTGAATGCTATGTGGTAAAAGTCGCACATTGACTAGAGATATGACCAAAATATACCTTATATATGGGAAGACAATCCTCACCTCTTGAGCTAACTTTTGGGGTAGAATTAGGCCTTCTAAATTCTAATATGGTATCAGAGTCTATCCTAACTCCGTTTAGTGGAGACCACCCGTCTATGAGCCACTCGCAGATGTACATTCCTGCATATTCCACGCTCCAAATGTCCAGCCCTAGTTGTGTGTTAGATGTCCCACATTGATTAGAGATATGACCAAAATAGCCCTTATATATGGGAAGACAATCATCACCTCTTGAGCTAACTTTTACGGTAGAGTTATGTCTCTCAAATTCTAATACTACGAAAATAGTATGTGGGCAAATTTTCACTTTATTTTGGTGCTGTGCCTAATATTGTCTGTCATGCAGGAGAGTACGTCAAGCTGAACGGTATAATTGGGCTGCAACAAGGGGGGTTAATGAAGAAATGCTTCTAGAGAATTTGCCGGAAGATCTCCAGACGGACATTAGATGCCATCTCTTCAAATTTGCTAATAAGGTAATGATTAGAATATTTGAGGCATAAATTACAAATAAAAAAAAATTCATTATTATTCTTTAAGTTCATTTTGATTATGTAGTTCAGGGGTTTGGTGAACTTCAAATTTTCAGCCATACTTTTGCCAAAAAAAATTCTTTTCCGTGTCTAATTATAACCTGCCGGAATTGAATAGAAGTTGAAAATTAAAACCACTTTGAAGACAAAGCTTTATGCATATTCATCATGAATCTAAAACAATGACATTTTGAAAGGCAAAGTATATTAAACAACCCTGATTGCGCTCTGTAACGATAATCTAATTTTCATCTAAAATATCTGCAGGTTCGAATTTTCTCCCTGATGGATGAGCCCATCTTAGATGCCATTCGTGAGAGACTAAAACAAAAGACATACATCAAAGGAAGTAGAATTTTAAGTCGGGGTGGTCTTGTAGAAAAGATGGTCTTTGTTGTGCGTGGAAAATTAGAGAGCATTGGAGAAGATGGAATTGGAGTTCCCTTATGTGAAGGGGATGCTTGTGGTGAAGAACTTCTTACATGGTATCTTGAACATTCTTCTGTGAGCAAAGGTATGGCAAAAAATACATGATGCAATGATAATTGATAACATGCCTGTTAAATATTTTTGAGTAGAGATCAGCAGAATTTGCAAAAGTCAGCAACATGGCCTTACTACAAAGTGAGATACAACATGGTTCATCAATATGGTTGGTCTTGCAGATGGTAAAAAAGTAAGGCTTCCAGGAATGAAGTTGCAGAGCAACAGAACAGTAAGATGCTTAACAAATGTGGAGGCATTTTCGCTCTCTGCTGCAGACCTTGAAGAAGTAACAATTCTTTTTACAAGATTCTTGCGGAGCCCTCAGGTCCAAGGAGCTATAAGGTCATTTCATTCCCTTTTCTTGTTTTATCTGGGTTTATATTTCAGCATATTCTTCAACCGGTTCTCGAATTCCATTTGCAACAGTAATATGATGTTTACCGGCTATAGGTGAATAATTAGAGAGATATGACATATGTGGGGTCATGTGATCAGTTGCACCAGAGTCAACAATCCACTTGGGAGATTGTTGAGAAGCCAAGTGACAAGAGGATGGTAGGTTGCAGGTGGACAGTGAAATACCGATCTGATGGCACACTTGACGGTATAAGGCGAGACTAGTTGCAAATGGATATACCCAGGCCTATGGAATTAATTATGAGGAGACGTTTGCCCCAGTGACAAAAATGAACACCGTAAGGATCATTCTTTCCTTGGCAGCTCACTTTGATTGGGAGTTGCAACAGTTTGATGTTAAAAATGCTTTCCTGCATAGAGATTTGGAGGAAGAGGTGTATGTGGAGATTCCGCCGGGGTATGATCCTACTTTAGGAAGGAACAAGGTTTGTAAATTGAAGAAGGCTCTATATGGGCTCAAGCAATCATCCCGCGCTTGGTTTGGGAGGTTCACTCAAGCTATGGTGTCCCTCGGTTATAAACAAAGCCAAGGTGATCATACCCTTTTTATAAAACATGCTCAAAATGGCAAACTCACTCTTTTGTTAGTCTATGTAGACGATATGATCATTGCAGGTAATGATGAACTCGAGAAGCATAATCTGAGAAAGGAATTAGAAGCTCGGTTTGAAATGAAGGACCTTGAAAAGCTAAAATGTTTCCTAGGTATGGAGGTGACATACTCGAAACAAGGCATTTTCATTTCTCAGAGAAAATATGTCCTTGATCTTCTCAAAAAGACTAGCAAACTGGGTTGTAAGCCCACTAGAGTGCCTGTAGAGCAAAACCACAGGACTGAGAGTGATGAGGAGGGCCCAAGGGTTGATAAGGCCCAATACCAAAGACTTGTGGGGAAGCTCATTTATCTATCTCACACTAGGCCTGACATAGCTTATCCTGTTAGTGTCGTCAGCCAATTCTTGCATGACCTACAGGAAAGACACTTACAAGTTGTGGATAAAATCTTGCAGTATCTGAAGGCAAGTCCAGGGAGAGGTCTATTGTTCAAGAAAGGTGAGCAGTTGTCTATGGAGATTTATACTGATGCAGATTATGCAAGGTCGATTGTTGATAGGAGGTCCACTATAGGACACTGTATATTCTAGGGTGGAAATTTAGTTACATGGAGGAGCAAGAAGCAGAATGTAGTTGCCAGATCAAGTGCAGAGACAGAATTCAAAGCCATGGTTCAAGGAGTTTGTGAGTTGTTGTGGATGAAGATCATACTAGATGATTTGAAAATAAAGTATGAAGCTCCTATGAGACTTTTATGTGATAATAAGTCTGCCATTAGTATTGCTCACAATCCAGTCCAACATGACAGAACAAAACACATAGAAGATAGACCGGCACTTCATCAAAGAGAAATTGGATAGTGGTTTTATTTCTACACAGTACGTCTCCTCGGGACTACAAATGGCTGATGTGCTTACCAAATGACTTCCCTTGGAGCGATTTCGAGATCTTACTTGCAAGTTGGGAATGATAGATATCCATTCACCAGCTTGAGGGGGAGTGTTGTAAATAGAGAAATAATGTTAGAATATCTTCTTTAATTAGGAGATTTTTTCCTTAATTAGGATTGACATTGTCTATAAATTGTATTCACCTATTGTATTTGATTCAACTAATAATATTATTATTTCTCCTATTATTATTAGGATTAGTTTTGTGGTTGAGTTAGGCCTCTTAATTTCTAATATGGTATCAGAGCTTATCCTAGATCCATTTGTTGTGGAGACTCCCCATATTTGGGGCCACCCGTTGATGTTCACTCCACGCTCCATGTCCAGACCTGGACGGGGGGGGGCTTGTGTTAGAAGTCCCACATTGGCTAATGACTAGAGATATGGCCAAATAAGTGTTTATAAGGTAGAGCAACCCTCAACTCTCAAGCTAGCTTCTGTGGTTGAGTTAGGCCTCCCAATTTCTAATACTTGGTAGCATGTTTTATTATTCAATTTACAGGTTTTGAGAAGGTACATATGTTGATAAATGTATTTCAGAAGAACTTTGTAGGAACATAATAACAAGGTTTAGGTTTGCTCTTGCATCACCCGCAATTGTTTACAGGAGAATAATTAGATCATTGAAGGTCCAAAAGCATGCTGAACATTTCCTGTTCAACTAGTATATCTTAGCAAATAAAGAGACTGATTGTTACCTAGTATTGATTGTTTTGGGTCTGAGTCTTTTAGGGCCACACAAAAGAGTGGTAGGCCATACCTTCATATGAATCATTCTCATCTCAAAGATATAGTACTGCATACAGTGGTGTTTCTTTTTACCTCTCCCTTCTCTTGTTTTTTGAACCCTGTTACAGTCTGCAGTCAGATGAGTTAAGGTACTTGACTACTTCTGGTACCTTAACTTCAAATCTAATGAATCCATATCGACAATTTAAATAGATGGGAATGCAAGAAACAAATAGCTGGTGGAAGCAAGCATATCAAAACTTCATTAGGAAACCTTTTTTCTTAAATCAAAACTTCATTAGGAAACTGAATAGATATATTTGAGCATAAGTATCATCGATAAGGATTGATATATGTGGATATGGCTCCAGCTTAGTTGTATTAATAAAAAGCCTTGTATACAGCTCTTCCAAGTTCCATTCATCATCATAAAACAATGCAATTCTTCTTGAAGTCATCAATTCATGCCCTTACCCACCTTAGGTGTGAATGCATATTGGAGATATAGGTTAGGTTACCTATAATGCTGCACGTGTGTCAGCTGTTTTAGTTATGACAGCTGTCACAGTTAGGCGGTTAGAGTTAGTTAGCAGTGGCTTGCTTCGCAAGTAATCTGTGTAATCATCTCTCTGTATATAAACAGAGTGAGTCCTTTGTAATCATTGACTAAGAATAAGAAATCACAATTCAGTTTTTCTTCTTCAAGAACCCTAGGTTCTTAACAATGCATGAAGTTTCAGATGAGACTTCCTCTTTAGTTCCTAACCTTGTCACATTAATATGCAATCCAACGAGCTTGATCATATTCAATTCACACAAAATTATACAAGGATCCATTTTGTGTATACACTTGGAAAATAAAGGTGGTTTACTCTCTCTTGGTAGAGGATCAAATAATAAGGATTTTTATTGAATAATTATATTAATTATTTCTGTTACTGTACCTAAGGACATAGTGTAGGTAAATTAGGTATTATACTTTAGTGATTGACTTTATCTTCCCACCTCATTAAAATTTCACCTTCCCATTCTGCAAGTATGAATCTTGTTTAGATCCCCTACCCTAATTTCACATCAAACACTCCAGTGAAAGAGTTTGTCCTTATAGCCTATCAGTGCAAGGAGTTTATTCCTCTTATCCACAAAACTAAGAGTATTTATTTAACTGTTTTTGTGAATACTATTTATTATTTATTGACAATTAACCATATGGTATCAACTAACTAACGTTGATTAGATTGGATTTTTTTTTTACCTTGGATGATAAATAGGCTGGAGTGCTGGTAAACTTATTGATAATAGTCAATTGATATGATGATAAAAGCACAAATGCTGTTACTTTCTTAGTTGAGGTCAAAAGGGGGAAATATAATTAAAAAAGTGCTGAAGTGCATGTGTCCTGAATCTTAAATATGGTTGTTGAGTTTTAAGTCCAGTTTGCTGCCTTTTCATAATTTAAAGCTTAATTAACTCTACTAAGTTGCTTCTTTGCAGTTTAGGTTGGCTTATGTTTCACCTGAGTCAACGGTGGTTGGTGCTGGAGATTTGGTTGACCATCCCAAAAAAATTGCTCTTAATTACGTGAAGAGTTATTTCTTTTTTGACTTATTTCTTGTATTACCTTTACCTCAGGTAAATTTTTCTTCTCCTACTATTGTCAAGCACAAAACGTTTTTGCAAACATAAGCTGTTAGCTGCATGCAAATAAATACTTTTTTATCTCTAGGACTCATGCATGGTAAAACTCTTTCTCCTCGCAGCATAGACTTGCCAGAGGCCCACCATATATTGTCTTGAATTTGAAGTTAGTTAAGAAAACAGAGAATTGAGGACCTATTTGTTGACAATTAGTCACAAAGGCTATGGTACCTTATTAAGACCAATTATCCTAAAAGCTTTGTGAGCTATACATTAGAAATGATTTCTTTTTTATCTATAAAAACTTTCATGTTGTAGCAGAGTAATACTTAAGAACTCTGAAAATATTTGGTGTCTTTTTTGTTTCTATCTTTATCTTTTATAAACTGCTTCTTGTTCTATATCATCGTTTTCCAATTCAAAGTGAGCCACAGTGGTTTCTCCTTTTGGTATGTTATTCTGAGGAATAAATAGTCTGTGAACATAAACATTTTCTTGAAAATATGTAAGGAAGGGAAGAGCTTGCGATCTGTGAAAAAGACTATGGTTTTATGAGGTAATCATAAAAAAAATTGTCATGAAATATGAGGTGAAATACTTGCAGATAATGATATTGTTTGTCCTACCAAATTCCTTGGGGTCATCAGGAGCAAATTCTACTAAGAATCTTCTACGTGCAGCAGTCCTTGTACAGTATATTCCTAGATTATTCAGGGTTTTGCCTCTTCTAATTGGCCAATCTCCAACTGGATTCATATTTGAGTCAGCCTGGGCAAATTTCATTATAAATCTTCTCATTTTTATGCTCTCTGGCCATTCTGTTGGATCTTGCTGGTACCTCTTTGGTCTACAGGTGAGTGAAAAAAACATATGAATCTTCATTTAAAAAAAAAACATTATTCCTTGCTCACTAAATTTCATAATTTGCTTTGAAATTATCCCCTTGCATGGAAAACAAGGAAAGCTACCCTGCACCTGTCCAAAGCAAAAGGAAAAATAAACCGAAGCAATATTACTTTATTAACTTGAATGCTTCTGATTTCCATTTATATAATATGTACCAAGAATATAGGGAAAATGAAGTATGATCGTGGTATGTGATAGCATGTGCTCAGAAATGCAATCCTTCTAACTATTTTGTGAAGAGAAAATGAAATTCAACTATCAGAGTTATTAAGTTTCCCATGATGCTTTGAAGATGAGTGGTTCAATTAGAATCAGAGTTATAAATGAATCTTAATTAAAATTCAATTTACTAACTTTTCACCCTTTTTTTCTTTCAGAGGGTTAATCAATGTTTGCGAGATGCCTGCCGTCGTTCTAATATTACTACTACACTTGGATGCATGGAATTGATTGATTGTGATCCTAAGATGAGCAACCTATCAACTCAGTGGAGAAACAATGTTAATGCCACTGCTTGTTTGAATTCCACATCTGGTGCTTTCCCTTATGGGATCTATTCTAATGCGGTAGCACTTACTACAGAAACTAGGGTGGTCAACAAATATGTGTATGCGCTGTTTTGGGGCTTCCAAGTATGTATTTCATTCTTTTTGTTGTTTGTTCCTTCAGTAGTCATTATGTAAATTTGTTGCCATATTGATAAGGAGCTATGAAGATTCAAATGTGCTTACTAAAATTCATAATATATACACATATATATATACATATATATATGTATATATATATATATATATATATATATATATATATATATATATATCTAATGTTATCCTTCTCTTCATGTGCTAGTAATAATCATTTGCTTTTGTTGTCTGATGCAAAGCATGTTATCTTAATCAACTTAAATCACAAGACCTAGTTTAATAATTGCAAATTCCATTACTTCTTCCTATGAAACAATGAAGTTTAAATTATTCAGTAGGTAGTTTTACTGACTTTTTAAATAAGTTCCTATGGTTGATTTTTTTTTTTATGGGATCTTTATTATACCACTTAAAGTTTTTAATCCCTTTACTACAACCAATTTTTCAATTGGGTCCATACTAATTATATAAATAAGTCCTCGAAATCCCTAACTACAACACATATTGGCTTATAAATTACTATTTACTATAAACATCCATTAATGGAGCCTAACTGGCCTTTAGTTAGCAGGGGCTTATTTAAAATTCAAAAGTATGGGGACAGAGCTAAATAAATGAAACTAAAAGGAACAAATAAAAAATTTAACAAAATTGTAGGGATACACAGTAATTTAATAAGAAATTAATAATCTTATTTAAGGTTCAAAAAGTCCTTTCCGCTTCTATTATCGAAACCAATCAATGGTATCTCTCTTTAAAACTCACCTCTAGCTAGTCCTTCGGGGTTGAAATATAGAAAAGAAAATTCCCACTTTATCTTGTACTAGAAGAACATCAATATTTTTTGGTACGAAAGCTTTTGTGCAAATGTTGTTACGGATGTGTCACAATCAATCATGGTTGAAGGGGGACAAAATAAGGTTTGAAAAGCAAATGGGTAACTGACAAAACCCAATCAAATATTTTTACTTTTCTAATTTCATTGGTTGTTTTACATAATCATAAACATTAATACCATAAACATTTTTTCTTAGAAGAATGGGGAAGACAAGAGTTAACTTAGGATCACTTGATCATATATGCTCTAATATCGTGTCATGGCCTAACTTAGAGTAACACTTAAAGGTACATGAATGGTTTGATATCACTTAACAATTGTACCCTTGTGATTTTTAATACAGCAAATCAGTACTCTGGCTGGTAATCAAGTGCCTAGCTATTTTGTGTGGGAAGTCCTTTTTACAATGGCCATCATAGGATCGGGACTTTTGCTTTTTGCACTTCTCATTGGAAACATACAGAACTTTCTTCAGGCTCTTGGACGGAGGTAAAACGCATTGCTCTTACTTGCTGTGCCCCTTGACTGTTGGTGACAATGATGTTCTGTCATCTGTTCAAATAAACTTGTGTTTAAAGATTCTTTCATTTGAAAATTTAAAAATGATGCAGATGGATGAATGAAAGCTATCCTACTAGTGTAGATGTATCAAACTATAAGCTGTAGTTCCATGATATCAGTTTGTCTCTTTAAGTATTACCATACCTACTATGTGATTCATATTGTCAATGTCATTATTTTGAACTGAGATACTTAAGTCAGACTAGGAAGAAGTCTCCTCTAAATATTACATCATATTAGTTGTGTGTAGGGAATTTTGTTTGTCCATGTTAGTCAGTTTAAATTTATCTAATGCCGGAAGTTTTAACTTTTAAAGGAACTTTCGTAGTGAAGTTCTTATGAGTTCAGGCCTTAGGATTGTAACGCATTTGATGTTATTTCCTCCATCCTACATACAGGAGGCTAGAGATGCAACTTAGAGGCCGTGATGTTGAGCAATGGATGAGCCATCGTCGCTTACCAGAAGGTCTTAGAAGGTATGAAATGTTCAAATTCCTTTAACACATCACATCTACATTGTCAAAAATATTGACTATGTACAAGAGCAATTTAGTGTTACATTGGGACACTGTTACTGAATTCGATTAAATTAGCGTCTTCTGAAAACTTATTTTAGCTTTTTAAGCAAGATCATATGGAATCTCTTATTGCACCTATTTGTATCTTCCTGTTCTTGAGGCCATATTTCTGTATGACATCAACAACCAAAGCTTTTTCGCACTAGGTGTGCTTGGCTACATGGGTCAAACCATGCCATAATATGCTGTCATGAATCATGTTTAATGTCAAATGATAGGTCATTAAAATCTAAATCTCTCTTAATGGCTTGTCCTATAGTTTTCATTGGTCTTACTCTACTATTAACTGATGGACTATCCTACATCTAGTCGACCCTTCTTCCAGGTGTTTCTATTGGTCTTCCCCAGACTTGCCCAAACCACCGAAACTAATCTCTTTATTTAGATTCTATAAAACTGGCCATGTTTTCCATGTTTATTAAGCGTGACTAAAATAGTATCACTAATACCCTTATTCTTGAGTCATATGTGGAATAACTATTGAGAACATCTTATTAACATGCTGTCGTGCAATCCCTTTCCTTACTGATTGTGTCAATTTCAATGCTTTATTTGATTAATAATATTCATTTACTTTTATATTTTCTCTAATACTTTACCTTTCTAAATATACATGTCATTTGTGTATTCACAATAATCCACTTTCCATGAATTATGTTCTTGGTTCGGACAACCATAATGAAATGATGCACATATGTATGGAGCTACAGATTATTATAAAATAGAACATACAAACCTGAATGCTAAGAATATAGTCTGTGGACTGTTTTTCATTTTATGTAGGTTCTATGCCACATGAAATTATGGATCACATGTCATTTACAAATGAAAGATACTATGTCTATCATGCAGGAGAGTACGACAGGCTGAACGGTATAATTGGGCTGCAACAAGGGGGGTTCATGAGGAAATGCTTCTAGAGAATTTGCCGGAAGATCTCCAGACTGACATAAGACGTCATCTCTTCAAACTTGTTAAAAAAGTATGCATTAGAATTAGTAGCATAAAATGACTAGTTATAATATACTAATAGTAATAAAAATTCATGATTATTCTCTAAGTGGATTTTAATTGTGGTCCAGGTGTTTGATGAGCTTCAAATCTCAGCCATAACTTTGTATAAAATTTTGTTTTCCGTGTCTGACTGTAACCTGCTGGAATTGAATAGAAGTTGAATGTTCAAGCTTTATGCATATTTCATCATGAAACTAAATCAATGATTCATTGAAAGCCAAAGCATATTAAACAACCCTGAATAGCCTCTGTATTGATGTGATAGGTACCTATAGTCAGTGAGCAGTTTAGTTAGTTAGATGAGGTAGTTTTAGTTGGTTTGAGAGATTTAGTTAGAGTGTGGGAGAGAGAATGTTATAAACTAGAGAGACTTAGTGAGAAATAGAATCTTTGGGATCATTTGTAATTTGGAATTAGAGAGAGGTACTGAAACTCTCGAACTACCCAACAACCATTGTAGTTTCTATTCTTGAATAATATTCCTTTTCTTCTTCTTTTTGGCTGGTTCCGATCATGACGATTAATTTTCTGAGGATTTAAAACATCTGCAGGTTCGAATTTTCGCCCTGATGGATGAGCCTGTCTTAGATGCCATTCGTGAGAGACTAAAACAAAAGACATACATCAAAGGAAGTAGAATTTTGAGTCGGGGTGGTCTTGTAGAGAAGATGGTCTTTGTTGTGCGTGGAAAATTAGAGAGCATTGGAGAAGATGGAATTGGAGTTCCCTTATCTGAAGGGGATGCTTGTGGTGAAGAGCTTCTCACATGGTATCTTGAACATTCTTCTGTAAGCAAAGGTATGGCAAGCAATACTTGATGGAATGATAACGTGCCTGTTAAATATTTTTGAGTAGAGATCAGGTCAGCAACATGACCTCACTACAAAGTGAGAAACAACATGGTTCATCAATGTGGTTTGTCTTGCAGATGGTAAAAAACTAAGGCTTCCAGGACAGAGGTTGCAGAGCAACAGAACAGTAAGATGCTTAACAAATGTGGAGGCATTTTCACTCCGTGCTGCAGATCTTGAAGAAGTAACAATTCTTTTCACAAGATTCTTGCGGAGCCCTCAGGTCCAAGGAGCTCTAAGGTCATTTCATTCCCTTTCCTTGTTTTATCTGGGTTTATATTTCCGCATATTCTTCACAGTTTTATGACATGCAAAAATGAATATCGACTGCATCTTTTTCATGAAGAGTGCGGTTCCATCATATCTGCCACTAATCTACATTGCATTCCATATCCTCATGGTTCATTTTCAATAAAGGCAAAGTCATAATCCCCTTTTACCCCTGTTCTATTTGTGTTGGCTGTTTGGGTTTTCCAAACCCTAACATAATCATCATACTGCATGTGATAAAACACATGGGATCCAAAATTATCCATCTTTTTGCTCCCAAAAAAGGGGGGGGGGGGAGGGAAGACATGAAATGGCCTTCATATATATATGTTAGTAGTATGTAATTTTTACACCTGAAATCTGTTTTCAAATCTATGGCTCTGACTGTCTGACATAGTGATCTGGCATATGTTTTGTTAGGTATGAATCACCTTACTGGAGATCGCTTGCAGCAAACAGAATTCAGGTTGCATGGAGATACAGGAAGAAACGTCTTAGTCGTGCTAATACCTCACAAGGGTTTTGATTCATTCACATCCCACATTCTCTTTCATCATATTTCCACACACTTTTTTTTCACAGCTCTCATTTTCTTATCATACCATTCTTTCTCTTTTCTATTTCTATCCCTCTGGGTGTGGATGTAAATAGAGTGTCAACCAATCCTTTTCCCTGAAGTCATAGGTTGTGCTGTAATTTTTGGATTAATTACACTTTGTCATAGGGGTGTATTCTAGTGTTAGGTATGGTGGTATGCTCCAATCTCTGTCATAAGTTTGCTCCAATCTCCAAGGGCGTTATGAAGTAGGTGTTGTGTAAAGAATTTAGTTTATATGTTAGAAAACCTTTAAACTCATCATGATAAATTTAATGGCGAACACATTAGTTTGTGAATATATAGAAAATTAATCAAATTCTAAAGTCATATGAATAAGATTGGAACAAAAGTGTGTATCCTTGCAACATAACTCCACAATTTGAAAAAACACTAGATGTATTCAACTCTATCACAATTTCTCTCCAACCCCCCATCTTTAAAATCTGTAACCTAATGGGAATACCTCATAACTTTACATGCATCCTAGAACAAGCTCGCAATTCACGGAGTAAGCAAACCATGAGCCTACCAAAGTGATCCCTTATTTTTACACAAGGTAGGATCCAACACTGTTGACTGTTGGGCTTAACCTGATCTTTAGAAGGAAGAAACCGAAAAATAACAAGAAAACGAGCATGATTGTCCCCTTTACTCGTCAAATCTCAAGTGTAAGACCTATAAATTTATGCAAAATAAGATCCACCAAAAATCCGTAAGTCACAATAGAAATAACTTAGTTACACACAAGCTTCAAGTTATCATGAATTTTCTTCCTCAAGTATTCATGTTCATGCGTTTTATATGCATAGACCTCTTCTCGCCTTCAAACATTAGACCTTCTTCACTTTCAAATTTTCTATCATTGTAATATACAAAAGCAACTAATTGACTCATTGTAATAACATCACAGAGACACTTTCGCTCAAACTCAGAAAAAATTTCGAACTGAAGAGAAAAATGAGTGTGCAAAGACGAGAAGAGGGTGTCTGCATTTGTAGTGTGGTATGAATAAAAAAAAGCATCTCATATCAGACGACTTTTGGAATCTGTCTCAGATCTGAAAAGTTTGGAACGCCTCTTAATCCAAACGAGTTCTTGTCTATCACATCATGTCTCCCAACACTTGAATCGGTAATCCCCAACATGTGAATCCAATTTTTTTTTTATTGATTTTTAAATACAAAACATCTTGCTTTAGACGAGTTCCAAAAAGCAATCCACGTCAGAATCCCACATGGCATAGATCACAATTCAAAAATTATTCTCCACTCAACGAATCCCGAAAGGTAGGGGTGTCAAATGGATGAGTTGGATGGATTTGGATATACATTGTAATGGATGGGTCAAGAACCATACATTGTAATGGATGGGATTAACCCATTAAGGATCCATTTAAATTTATAAAAAAAAATCCAATCCATCCATGACCCATTTAAAAATATTCATCCAACTCATCCATTAGTGAATTTTTATTGGATGAATATCCAATCCATCCATAAAAATATTCATCCAATCCATCCGTTAGTGAATTTCTCGTAGGTTACATACACTTGAGTCTTCAACCTACCAAAAACTTATTAACATGCTTAAATAACTATCACAACCAACAAGAACTGATTCTACGCCTAAACTAGAAACAAAATCACTAGAATTCCATTTTTAACGAAAAACAGGGTAGAATAGAGTAAGAAAAACCAACCTTCTTTGGTTTGAACACAACTTGAAAGATTGAATCTGGAGAAGAACGAGCAGGAACAAGAACTTTAAGAACATTTAAGAGAGGTTTCTTTGAAGCAAGAAAGTGGTAAGGATTCAGAGAATTTAAAACTGAAATGAAGCTAGATATTGGGTACTTATAGTATGAGAAAAACCACTTCTGAGGGTAAACATTAAATGAAAAATGGTCAATGGAAGTGGGGGGTCATTAATTCTCATTAATGATCCTGACATATTTTCAAGTCAACAAAATGGAAGTTTACTATTTCCAAGACATCTGACACGTATTCCACAAGTCAACAAAAACGACAATTTAACCAAACGAACACCAAACCGACTCACTGTTCAGTTATATCAAACGAACACTATTGAGCCAAACGAACTCTCCAATGAAAGTATCGGACGAACACAACCTATTTCATCAAACAAGTTCAACCGGGTTTGTCAGACGAACACAACTATGATTTGTCAGACGAAAACCAATGAATAACATAGAACATGCCAAACCAAATCAACATATACTCAAAATATTTTCACACATATGTATCAAATAAAATCCCTATATTCATAAAAGAAAGGGTCTTACAAAAACCGATTTGGGTTTAGAGTTCTGAGTTCGGGAGTCGGTTACGTTAGAACAGTACCTTTTAATTGATTGTGCAAAAATTATTAAAAGATTTATTTCACTTAAAAAGAAGATTTTATTATTATTTTTAAGATTTATTATTTACAAAGAAAAGAAAAGGAAATTATTTACAAGACAAAAATATTTTATTTTATTTTATTTAGTCTGACATGTGTCAACCTAGTCCTACATACACTTTTTCAATAGAAAGATCAATGCTACGTAGTTCTAGATGATTAAAGTGATTTAAAAAGTTATTTTTTAAAAGTGTTATTAATCTTTTATTTTTTATGATTTTCATGAAATGATATTTTTTATATTTTACGAGATTTTTAATGTTTTTTTGGATTTTCTTAAAAAGATCTTTTATTTTTTAACATGACGTAACACACGACCTTCTATGCGAAGAGTCGAGCTACACACGACCTCCTATACGAAGAGTCGAGCTGTTACGGCGCGTTATTTATTTTTAATATTATTATTTAAGGAGATAAAACATGCTGTAAGACACGACCTCCTATCCAGAGAACCAAGACCTTACGACATAATTATACTTTAATTTTGATTATTTAAGAAAAGAAAGAGAAAAAGAACAAATGCACCGAGAGACACGACATCCTATACAGATAGCTAAGTTCTCACAACGCCATTGCATTTTTTTAATTTTGATTTATAGGCGAGGATTATTATTTATTTTCAGACGATGTTGAATTGAAATGACAAACAACCTACACGTAGGCGAAACATAAATGAAGCCTGAACGCGCAAAGGAACCGAATATATGGTCATAAAGACCACGCGAGACAATGCAAAAAACGGGAGCGCGTAACACGAAAGCGTACAAACCAAAGGGACATCAATCAATAGAGAAGCAAATCACTTAAACGATTGAAAGAGCTACTGAAACCAATTGACATTTTTCACCCATTTGTTATCATTAATAATGGGATAGTCAACCAAAGCATCATATTGACATAACAAGCAGAGAACAATGTCTCATTTCTATTAACCAAATAATCTTGCACTTCAAATCAAGGTCTCACGCTAAGAAACGCAGAGAAAGGGAAAGAACAAATCATGGACATGTAACCATATCCACAACATCACAGTTTATAGCACTGAGAAAGAAAAGAAAATTTTGAACGCACAACCCCAAACTCAGCAATATCAGTCTCAAATAGAGGGATTTGCATATTTGTGATGATTTGATGAAGGGTGGAAGCTGAGTTTCGGGTTTCAGAAAATTTTGTTTTCTGGAAAATGTATTATAATTTGTTCTAGAAATTTGTTTTCTGAAAGATGAAGATGAAGATATGAAGATGAAGATGAAGATGAAGATGAAGATGAAGATAAAGATGAAGATGATTTTAGTTTAGTTAATTATAGATTAATGATTTTTGTAATTTTTATTTTAAGTTATAATTTAATTAAAAATGACGTGGATAATGCCACATCATCTCTGTCCTGCCACATCAGCACTCTCGCCGGAGCTCCGGGCTCCGGCGAGGACCTATTTCAGAGAGTGTGCAAAATGAGGGATCTTTTGCTAAGAATTTTCTGGGAAGGGACCTACCTTAGACGGCAACCAAAACACAGGGACCAATATGATGATAATCCCTAAATTAAATCAAATAGAAAAAAAAGGTCCATTCTTTCAATGCATCACTCCTATTTATAGGGAGAGCTGTCAAACCCTAATTTTCCTAAAAAAGGGTCTTTCTGAGCTTATTAATCATTGACTTAGAAACTTGTACAAAAATGGTACTTCCTACGATTCCGTGCATCCTCCTTTGTCGCGTAGGCTCTGATGACGCATCCCCTGGGGCGGTCAACCATCCCTACACGTCATTTGCATTGCTCGCCCTTAAGTGAGGCCTGAAAAGGCGGCCCGCCTGAAACCGGGCGACCCGTCCGGTCCACAAATCAAACCCCATATACACCATCGCCAATGCACGTGTCTTTTTCTAGAATTATTACATCATCTACCGTTATTTTTTCCGTACCAATCCTTTTGCTCCCCGAATCCAATGATTTTCCTGACCTATCTGATGATCCTCTTCTATGATATCCTCCATCGCCTCAAAACACGATACCGAGGCCACAATCGTCGCTGTTGTGTTTTTAGTGGAACCACCTCTACTCGTTGTGGATTTTGTACCTCGTGTCTCACACGCTTTCCTGTTCGTGTTTCTTTTAACAATCATCCAAGCCCCAAACTGCACCTTCTCCTTTGTTTTTGGAACCTTTGTAAAATTCTTCGATAGACACTAGTTACACCCACCATCATTAATTCCTTAGTGAGAGGATATCATCAAATCTATTCCCTAAACATTGATATCTTCAAGCTTCTCTCTTGTTTTCTCTTTATTCTACAACAGATATCTTTCCAAAGATATCCCAATCTGTTTTAGAACTCGATTTTTAATAAAACATGGGAGGCCATTTTCGATTAGCGAGACAACTCTCGCTAAGCGAGAAACTTTCTTCAAGGCATGATAAAGCGAAAGAAACCTCACTTAGTGAGAAGACTTTCTTCATTCCTGGGTTTGCTTCTCTTGCAAAGCGAGACAATGCTTCCTTTTCTTTATTCCATTGTGCCAAAACTTCGCTTAAGCGAGTTTCTTCATTTTCTTAGCCTTGTGATCTCTCGTTTGCTTGGATATTCTTGGCCTTTTCCCTTCAATCAAAATAAGGGATAACATACCTATTACTAACATATTTAGTATAAATTCTAAATATTTACCAATCTAACCTACCTATTAAGGGATAAATACTAAACTGAGAGGTGATTCACACAATTAATAAAAATAAGTGTCTAAAACATTATAGAAAATTAGGTAAATTTGACACTTATGAGCTAGACAGCTGCTCTTATTATCTCATCTTCAAGAGGAAAGAACTCTGGCTGCCATTGTTGAACTACTCTTCTAATTGACACACCTTCAGTCTTTCCTGCTTCAACAACTTCACAGTGGGGCACTGTATCTAGTATCCGTATCCGTGAAGTGTCATCCTTTTCGCTAGCTTCCTCCATGACTTCTTCATCTTGCTCACACAAGTAACAATTCTCATTCTCAGACTTGGATCCGAAGCATTTCCTCAAAATGCTATCCTCCGAAGGAGACCCTCCATTAAGGGAGAAAATCACCCATATATTATACTAGAAGGACAAAAAAAAATACAATTAAACCTTTTTTTTCTTTTCTTTCTAAGAATATTTCCACCGCCGGCAACTTTTTATTTATTTATTCTATCTCTTTCTTTCCATAATATTTCATTTTGTTTTATTCCTATTTTTTATTTCATTCTACGAGATCATCTTACTTTAAAGAGCGATTGATTTGACACCTCATGCATAAGATTTAACACTATCCATTTTTCAAAATACAAAAAATACATTTTTCTCTTTCGTTACTCACCACACCCCACCAAATTCTTATACGTACCAAGATTTAAAATCCAGAAGGTAGTGAAATTCAACTGCACTCTGGGATTTAAAAGCCGGAATGCATGTCATACCTACCAAATTTCGGGATCTAAAAGCTGGTACACATGTAATACCTACTACATTCTGGGATTTAAAGGGCGGAAAGAATGGATTGCTTACAACATTCTAGGATTTAATGACCCGAAACTACTTTTTAAATAACATCTGAGATTTGGAAAACCGGAACTCAAACCTTCGAGATATTTATTGGGTTTTAAATCCTAGTACATATTTTTACCTATCGAGTTTTGAATTCTCAGAATAAAGATATTTTGCATTTCGGGGTTCTAAAAATCAAAAACTCACCTTAGCAGTTACCTTCCACGTTATAAAACCCGGAACCCAAAAAATATGAATTCCGAGATTAATAAACCCGGTCAAAAAAAATGTATTATAGTATTTTACGTTTGAAATTGGGTGGTGCCAAATCTAACACCCTACTTTAAAAATCTAACGCATTTTTAAATTACAAAAATGCCGTCCACCAGAGCCGCGTCGTGCAATACCACCACCGTCCTCGTCGCACCGGAAGGCCACCTATCCGCCTCGCTCCCACCATGTCAAACCCTTCCTTCTTCCTTTTCTTCGATTCTCCTTGCCCCAGAATCCGCCTCGTGCACCCTTTATTCTCCGTTGAAGCACCTTCCTTCGACCACCTCGCCACCATACATACAGTTTTCGCCACCTTTTTCACCTCACCCTCTCTCTGTTTTATTTTTCCGTCGTCAAACCCAAGCCCTCTCACTTCTCCATTTCATCTACCACAGGTCTTCTCCGGTGTGAGCCACCCAGCCACCACCGTCATCCGCCGCGCACCTCCAGCGGCGGGGTGAGAAACCGTTCTCGGTGAAGCTCCGTTCATAGAAGGCTCACGAGGAAGAGCGATACAGGCACACAAGAAGCTTCTGCTAAATTGTGGTGGCCGGAGGGAGGATTTGGTGGGAGGAAGAGGCGGAGGTGAGGGTTCGTATAATATTAATTAATGGTGCACAACTGTCATATATATATATATATATATTAAAAGTGAATAATAATACAAAAAAGTAGTCGTACAAACGACATTCACACCCCACAATTGACTTAGTAGTCAAAGTCTTTTTCACATATACATCAGACTTACACTTCATTTTTCTTCATCCATGATCAGCGAGCTCCCAGAAATGCTGCTGTAACTTGAATAGGTGCAAAATAGTTGGTGGGAGTTTTCACTGGGAATCTCTCTTCAGGGTTTGCTTTTTCTTGATTATTACTGCTTGTTTGTTGGCCTTTTATTGTAACTCCTAACTCAATTGCAATCCCTCATTGGTTATAATGCTTTATCTTGTATAATATAGAGTATATGTGTTAAGTATTAACATTCAAGTTTGAACACAAGCACCGATGCATGTAGAGGCAGGACCAATCGCATAAATGACATACATGTGTTTGTTAACTCTTCCATTAAAACTAGAGGTTTGATAGTATTTACATTTCAGTAACTGTATAGTTGGTTTAGTCAATGGATGTCTAATTGGTTTTATTTTTTCCATGCTTCCGAAGGTTTAGGATAAGGGGATTCATTATATCATCCTATATTTGTGTGCCGGCCACATAAGAACAAGGGTCTTCTTTATGACTCATGATGCCTTAAGTTTCATTTGGCTTTTCATTCTGAACTGATTATTTACTGTTTTATAATTCATATTTCCCCTTTCAAGTTTTGAGCTAAATTGGATGATTTCATTTTAAAATTGCTGACGTTGTACATAAACATATATATTAATGCTTTACTAGTTTCACAAAAACTCCAGAATCATCAAGGAAACATGGCTCAATTTGATAAAGATGAGGTGCCTAAGCTGTCAGAAACACATGCTCAACAATCTGGTGAACTCTTGGATTCTAATATGCGGAGGCTCACTTACAGGACACGGAGTGCATCAATTTCTATTCCTATGGTCTCCATGGAAACATATGAGAGAGAAACTAATCTTGTTGGACATACAGGTCCACTTCGTAGTGTGAGAAAACCACCCTCTGTGCAGAGGAGTGGTCCCCTATATGCTCCCCCTACTGGAACTGGGAATCTCTTGCACCAGAGCATAGCTGTGACAGGAAAAAATGCAGTGGAGAGCAAGACAGAACAATTTTCAATTTCTGATGGTACCGATGAAAATCTTTGGAACAACAACTATGATAGAAAAAATGAACATTTACTGAGGTCTGGGCAGCTGGGAATGTGTAATGATCCTTATTGCACTACTTGCCCTACTTACATTAAGGCTTCTCAGAAAGGAAATCCAAAGGCTTCGACTGTGTTTGATCCCAAGGTGTCTTTCTTCTAAAAAAGACTATTATATTTCATAAATTTTATAAAAACAAAGACTTCTATGTTTTGAAGTTGACTTTTTGTATACTGCATAGTCATAAATTCTATCTTAGAGATGTTTTTGTGCTATATATTTTTACTCTGACCATAGTTACTGTGATGATTTTTTAATAATTTGTTGATAATTGATTGAATTATATATAACTTTATTTTTCTTAAAGTAATCATTATGATGAATATACTTTTTAGTCATATAGTTGTGGGCGTGGCTTTTGCACCTATACATTGTCTATATTTATGTTAAGACATTGAGGTATTGAATAATATTTGCATGAAAAGCACATTGTTTCAATTTCCATTCACTTAGATCTATATTCATGAGAAAAGATTGGATATAGTGACTTAAGACCCTATCATCGTATCTGAAGCTTTCTTGCTATGTCATTTTGGTCTCGTTATTTTCGAAGTACTTATTTGGCTATGTTTTTTCCCTATGATTATGGGTTCCTAGACAGATTAGCAGCTCCTACATGTCATTTGCTTTTGATAAAAGTGTCTCTTTGTAAAAGGGAAACTAATTTCTGGAGAATGACTTATCTTCCCAAGTTGAAGGAACAACTCTAACTATGTACTAAAATTTCCTACTGGAACTAAAGCTTATGGAATTTTTCCATTATTTCAAGAATGGTTTGATTTGAATCTTTGAAATTGATAGCAATTGTCAAAGAATTTTGTATAATATCAAAAGAAGATGGGTAAGAAATTGAAAGAGAAGAGAGGAAAATGTAAATGTGATTCACTAAGTAAGCTCTGAATAATTGTAATTTGTAATGCATAACACTGACCAGTTAGGGTTACATTACTCTTTCGATTCCTTCTGTTTGTACTCAAGTTCAATTTAGTCCATATATTTTACAAATAATGCAAAATAGTCCCTATTAGCTAAGTTTATTCCCTATTTGAAGTGAAACTATATGGACCTTATATGGACTACCTTGTGTTTGAAAATTACAAGTGCTATCTTATATTGTTTGAAACCATTAGCAATTTTTAAAACAATTTTAAACTATAAGATCTGAATAGATTTTTAGTTAAACTATAAGTAACTTAACTACCAAATGACCTTTGTTCCCTTTACTTTATAAACATTGCTATAAACCACTTTCTGAACCCTCAATTTTTCCTTGTTATCATGCATCTAGTTATATTGTTCTTTTTTGTTGATATCATTGTCTACTTTATGGACAATAGAAGCACTGTTAATTGACCATTACAAGCTGTCGCTTTTTTTAACACTTATTTTCTATAGGCCACAATGACAGAAATGTATCATTATATTCAATCTTCCTGTAATCTTTTTCATTTCATTTTGTTGACATTATCTGCTGTCACTTTCATATAACCAATTGTGCTTTTATTCATGATTTGAATGTTTACAGTTCCATAATTCTCTTTATGGGGATGCGAAAGGTTTTGGAAGAAAGCTTTTTTCTTTTGGCTCTTCGTGTGTTCCTGGAGTTATGAACCCTCACGCTAAAGTTGTACAACAATGGAACAAGTTTTTGGCCATTTTTTGCTTGATGGCAATTTTTGTTGATCCTTTATTTTTCTTCTTATTCTATGTGAGGAAGGTATGATTCTTTTCCTTTTATTTAACTGTAAAATATTCCAAGTTGTAGGTACTAGATACAAATTTTCCTCACAACTACTTTTGCAAATTTACTTTACTTTTTTCCCACTCATTGCATGCAGGATTATAAATGTATCGATATCAACCGGACAATGACAAAAACACTTCTTTTACTTAGAAGCATAAATGATGTTGTATATTTATTGAACATTCTTCTCCAGGTAATTTATCTGTAGCCACCTTTTCAGAAAGTTCCCCTCTAACCTCCCCTTACATTGAATTTGGGATAATTCATATATTCATAGAATGATGTCCTACTGTTATACCAAAAACAATAACAGCAACAACACCGAAGGCTTTTCTCACTAGACAGGGTCAGTTACATAGATCAAACAGTGCCATAATGTCTTTTCAAGAATCAAGCTAATGATAAATCATTTACATCCGAATTCTGAATCACCCTCCTTACTTGACAACATGTTTTATTATTCAACTTTACAGGTTTTGAGAAGGTAAACCGTAATGTGTTGATAAATGTATTTCAACAGAATTTTGTTGAAACAGAATAACAGGGTTTAGGTTTGCTCTTGCATCACAGGCAATTGTTTACTAGAGAATAATTAGACCATTGATGCTTCAAAAGCACGCTGAACATTTCCTGTTCTACTTATCTATCTTAGCAAATAAAGAGGCCGGTTTTGGGTGAGTCTTTTAGTACCACCTGATACAAAAGAGTGGTTGGCAATGCCATCATTGGAACCATTCTCATCTAAAAAATATAGCGCTGCATACAAGGTTTTTTTTTTTGCTGTCTTCTCTTGCTTGTTTTTTTGAATGAATGCATATAGACAATTTCAATAGATGGGGAGTGCAAGGAACAATTATCTGGTGGAAGCAAAGCATATCAAAACTTCATGAGGAAACTTAAAAGATATGTATGAGCATATGAGGATATCATGGATAAGGGTTGATATGTGTGGATATGGCACCAACCTAATTGTATTAATAAAAAGCCTCGTATACAGATCTTCCAAGGGCCATTCATCGCCATAAAGCAATGAAATTCTTCTAGAAGTCACCAGTTCATTCCCTTAGGCGAGAATGCATGAAATTTCAGATCAGACTTCCTCTTTAGTTCCTAACCT
Source organism: Acmispon strigosus (assembly GCA_030819835.1). Classification (NCBI taxonomy): domain Eukaryota; kingdom Viridiplantae; phylum Streptophyta; class Magnoliopsida; order Fabales; family Fabaceae; genus Acmispon; species Acmispon strigosus. The sequence continues at coordinate 44,381,203 of JAUAMA010000001.1, read as the reverse complement.
TCTCATATTATATGCACCCCAATGAGCATGATCATATTCAAATCATAAAAATTTATACCAAGATATCCAACTTGTGTATACAATTGCAAAGTGAAGGTCATTTACTTACTCTCTCTTGGTGAAGGTTTCAGAGAAACTGAGATAGAACTTTTAGAGGGAAAGAGTTCAGTTACAACGAACATAACATCCTGCAACTAACTATAGGGAATATATACTACTCCCTGCCAGCTGTCTAATTGCTAACAACCCTATGAAAGTTGTACTAACAGCAATTAACCCATATCCCATGCACTATGTGCATCATGTTGAGTACCCCAACCCTAATTTCTAATCAACCACTCCAATGATAGAATTGTTTCCATATAATCTATTAATGGCCAGAGTTTGTTCCTCTTATCTACAAACCTTAGAGTATTTTTTATGAATAGTATTTATTATTCATTGACAATTAGCCATGTGGTATGGTATCAACTCCCTAATGTTGATTAGACTAGAAAAATATAAAAATGAATTAATTGACCTGGATGATAAATAGGGTGGAGTCCTGGACTATAACCTTATTTATAGACTTGAAATAAAGGGAAGAACCTTAATATTTTTTTTCTGATGATACATTACAGAGGATAATTACAATTTAAATCAAAAGCCTTATCCCCCTAAGTGAGGCTGTCTCTATGGATACGACCAGTTTTACGTGAGCTGCCACAAACCTAACACAACGTTCCTCCTTTATCCGGGTTTAAGACTGTCAATGAAACAGTATAGGTGGAGTTACAGAGGATGGTTACAATATATAGACTGATTCTGTGCTACCTAATTAAGGTTTACAAAAATGGAGAATACACTATGTATGAGTTTGTGATCAAGTGTTAGCTATATAGGTTATTTGGTTCGGTTATAGCCTAAACTAAACTAAGAGCTTATATAGTTCTCTATATAAGGCTATCACTGTATCTGCTTTCATTAACAATGATGAATCAATAACAGAGTAACTGAGTTCAGTTATATTCTCTCTGTCTCTCGCTCTCTGTCTCTCTCTTTCTCTCTGTCTCTCTGTCTCTCTGTCTCTACTTGATTCTGTAATGGAAATAATATCTAATAAAATCTCTACAAATGAAATCTGTCCTAATTATAGGAAACAAATATGTACAGAAGTAAGGAGAATTAAAGCCTAATATTTACGGTAATTATGCTGCACAACAGATAGTATTTTGTTGCATCTCTTGTTACTTATGAACGTCATGCTGTTTTTTTTCTAAGTTGAGGTCAAAAGTAAAATAAAATGCTAAAGTGCATGTGTCTTTAATCTTAAATTTGGGTGTTGAGTTTCAAGTCTAGTTTGCTACCTTTTCATAATTTAAAGCTTAAATAACTTTCCTAAGTTGCTTCTTTCCAGTTTAGGTTGGCTTATGTATCACCTGAGTCAAGGGTGGTTGGTGCTGGGGATTTAGTTGACCATCCCAAAAAAATTGCTCTTAATTACGTGAAGGGTTACTTTTTTTTCGACTTATGTGTTGTTGCACCTATACCTCAGGTAAATTTCTTCCTCTGCTTACTGTTTTCTAGGGCCACGTGTTTTTACAAATGTGAGCTGTTAGCTGCAAGTAAATAAATACTTTTTATCTCAAAAACTGCATGCAAAAGCGCTTTCTCCTTGAAGCGTTGACATGCATAGGCCCACCTTTTGTTGTGTTGAAATTGAAATTAATTAATAAAGCGGAGAGGACCTATCTCTTGACAAAGCTCTGATACCTTGTTAAGACCGATTATACTAAAAGCTGAATTTGTGAGTTATATGTCAGAAATAATATCTTTTATCTATAAAAACTTTCATGTTCTGGAAGAGTAATACTTGAGAACTTTGAAAATATTGTCTTGTTTCTATCTTCATCATTTGTAAACTGCTTCTTGCTCTATATCATCATGTTCAAATTCAAAGTGAGCCACAATGATCCTTTTGGTGTGTTGTTCTGATGAATAAATTGTCTGTGGACATCAACATGTTCTTGAAAACATGTAAGGAAGGAAAAAGCTTGTGATCTGTGAAAAAAACTATGGTTTTATGAGGTAATCATAAAAAATATTGTCATGACATATGTAGTGAAATACTTACAGATAATGATATTTTTTGTCCTACCAAATTCCTTGGGATCATCAAGCACAAATCTCGCTAAGAATCTTCTTCATGTAGCGGTCCTTTTACAGTATCTTCCGAGATTATTCAGGTTTTTGCCTCTGCTAATTGGCCAGTCTCCAACTGGATTCATATTTGAGTCAGCCTGGGCAAATTTCGTTATAAATCTTCTCATCTTTATGCTATCTGGCCATGTTGTTGGATCTTGCTGGTACCTCTTTGGCCTACAGGTGAGCGAAAACAACATATGAAGCTTCGTTTTAAAAGAAAAACAAATTAATTCAATATTTTGTGCTCACGAAATTTCATAATTTGCTTTAAAATTATCACCTTGCATGGAAAAGGAGGAAAGGTACCCTGAACCTCTGCAAAACAAAAGGAAAAAGCAGAATAAATATTAGTTGATTCACTTGAATGCTTCTGATTTTCATGTATATAACACGATAATATTTAGCTTAAGTATAGGCAAAGTGAAGTATGATAGTGGTATGTGTAAGAAACATTGTCATCACAAATTTGTTCTGTTAATTTCTGTTAGCTTGTTACTAGTCTGTTAATAAACTGTTACACTTCTCACATGTCTGTTACGAGGTAGTTGCAAAGCTTCTTAGTGAAGCTTACAGAGACCGTGTGTGCATTGTGTGTAAATATATATACACACACACACACACACAAGCACACGCTCTATTCAGAACCATAGAACCAGAATAGCATTTCACAGTTTGTCAGAAACTACTCTCTCTTCTCTCTCAATCGTAGCTACTATAGGTTTCTGTCAGTATGTGATAGCATGTGCTAAGAAATACAATCCTTCTAACTATTTTGTTAATACATATACTGTATTCAGAACCATAGAATCAGAATAACATTTCATAGTTTCTCAGCTCTCTTTTCTACCAGTCATAGAGACTATAGTTTTCTATCAGTATGTGATAGCATGTGCTCAGAAATGTGATCCTTCTAACTATATTGTCAATAGATAATGAAATTCAACTATAATAGTTATTAAAGTTTCCCAAGATACTCTTAAGATGAGTGGTTTAATTGGAATCAGGAATTTAATTCAGCAAACAGCATTCAATTTACTAACTTTTCCCCTTTTCTCCCTTTTCTTCGTCCAGAGGGTTAATCAATGTTTGCAAAATGCCTGCCATAGTTCTATTAAACATGGATGCACGGAATTGATTGGCTGTGATCGTAAGATGGGCCAGATGTCAGCTATGTGGAGAAACAATATAAATGCCACTGCCTGTTTGAATTCCACATCTGTTTTTTTCTCTTATGGGATATATGAAAGAGCTGTAGCACTTACTACAGAAACTAAGGTGGTCAAGAAATATGTGTTTGCACTGTTTTGGGGCTTCCAGGTATGTATTGCATTCTTTATTTTTGTTTTTTATGTAGTAATTTTGTACATTCCCCCCCCCCCCATATATGGAGATATGAAGATTCAAATGGACTTAATAAAACCAGTGTTATCAAATATCCGCCATGGCTTTCTCATGGTGGCTTTTTGGCTTTCCGCCATGGCCCGATATCCCGCCATTTCCGCCATATGCCGCCATATTCCGCCATTATTTTTCATGTATGGCGGGATTTTGGCTTCCCGCCATCCGCAATTAATAACACTGAATAAAACACACACACAAACATGTGTGTGTGTGTGTCTATATATATAATATATATATATAATGGTAACCTACTCTTTATTGGCAACTATGATCATGCACTTTTTTAGTTTTATGCAAGCATGTTAATCTTTTCTTAATTAATTGAAAAGTCCTAGTTTATTAATTACAAATCCCATCAATTCTTCCTATGAAACAATTCAGATTAAATTTCAGGAGGTAGTTTTACTGACTTTTTAAATAAGTTCCTAGAGTTTACAAGTTTTTGATGGAGTATTTATACCACTTTAAAGTTTTTAAATACGTCCCTACTATTTATAGATTTTAGTAAATAAGTCCTTGAAATCCTTTACTACAACACATAATTAATGGCTTATAGATTACTATAAACATCCGTTAATGGAGCCTGATGGGGCTTATATAAAAATCAGGCGTGTTGGGACTATGATAAAAAAATTTATACTACTAGGATCAAGTTAAATTTTAGCATAACCAAGTTGAAAACAGTAATTTAACCAAACATTATTAAACTTTTTCGGGTACAAAAAAAGTCCTCTCTCCTATCATCAATTCCAATTATTGATATCTCCCTCTCTAAAACTCACCTCTAGCAAGTCCTTCGGGTTGAGTATAGAGTATAGACAAAGCACATGCCCACTTAATGTTGTACTAGGATTACAATGTAGCTAGAAGAACGACAATGGCTTTTGGTGTGGAAGCTTTTATACAAAAGTTGAATCATGGTTGAAGAGGGACAAAATTTGGAAAGTAAATGGGTAAATATGAAAGTACTGAAAGAGGTTGGAATTTATTGAAATAGAAACAAGAGAGTTTCCTCTCAGTAGTCACATACAAATCCTGGATATTCAAGAGCCAGTTCTCTCCCTACCAATTTACTTCAGAATTTCCTGATAATTAATCAATCTGACACATCCTATTTATAACTACCCATATTCAGTTTTCTAAAACATAACTGACACAAGTTACATAACCAGAAATAACTAACTCAAGTACTCAACCATAAAATAACTGACTCAACATAACTAACTCAAACCAGAAACTGACTCAATTATTCCCTGCTGCACCCCTACCCTTCCTGCGGCGGTAGACCTTAATAATTAGGGGTCGCTCCCTATCAAAATATCAGATCCCAATAAACTTTTTTTTTTCACTTTTCTCATTTCGTTTACAAAAACATTCATACCATTTAACATTTTTCTTAGAAGAATGGGGACTACAAGAGTTGAACTTAGGAGGACATGATCATATATGCTCTAATATATGAATGGTTTAATATCCCTTATGAATTATACCTTTGTGATCTTTAATACAGCAAATCAGTACTCTGGCTGGTAATCAAAACCCAAGCTATTTTGAGTGGGAAGTCCTTTTCACAATGGCCATCATAGCATTGGGACTTTTGCTTTTTGCGCTTCTCATTGGAAACATACAAAACTTTCTTCAGGCTCTTGGACGGAGGTAGAACTCATTACTCATTCTTGTTGTGACCCTTGACTGTTGGTGACTGCGGTGCTCTGTCATATGTTTCCTTTTAAATCAATTTCTGTTTGAAGTTTCTTTCATTTGAAAATTTTAAAATGATGCAGATGGATCAATGGTAGCCATTCTTTAAGTCTAGATGCATCAAACTATAAGCTGCAATTTGATGATCAGCATGCCTCTTAAGTTTGACCACACCCAATTATGTGATTCATATTGTCACTATTTTGGATTGATATTCTTAAGTTGGACTAGGAAGAAGTCTTCTCTAAATATTATATCATATTAATTCTTTGTAGGGAATTTTTTGTCGTTGTTAGTCAGCTTAAATTTATCTACTGCTGGAATTTTTAACTTACACAAAGCTTTAGTATTAAAGTTCTGATGAGTTCAAGACCCAGGGTTGTTACACATTTGATATATTTTCTTCCATTCCTCCTATAGGAGGCTAGAGATGCAGCTTAGAGGCCGTGATGTTGAGCAATGGATGAGCCATCGTCGCTTACCAGAAGATCTCAGAAGGTATGAAATATTCAAGTTCTTTCAATACATTATTGTTGCTTATTAATTCCCTATCCCAGTATCCCCTCCCACAATTTATTTTATTGACTATGGACATGAGCAATTTACTATTACAATGAGACACTGTTACTTTATTAATATTACATTAAATTAGCAGCTTCTGAAAACTAATTTTAGTTTTTAAATGTAACCATATTTCTAGCCAATAACAACCGAAGCTTTGTCCACTAGATGTGGTTGGCTACATTGGTCAAAGAAGGCCATAACATGCTGTCATGAATCATGTTTAAAGTCTAATAATAGATCATTGAAATCTAAATCTCTTTTAATTGCTTGTCCTAGTTTTCCTTTGGTTTCCCTCTACCATTCACTATCTGACGATCCTGCATATGTTCTATCCTTCTTACTGGTGTTTCTACTGGTCTTCTACAGATATGCCTAAACCACCGAAAGCTAATCACTTTAATCAGGTTCTATAAATGTGGCCAACCATTCACCCATGTGTTTTTTACATGAGTCCTAAGTTAGAATTAGTAGTATGCTTATTCTTGAAACTTATGGGGAATAACTATTGAGAACATCTTATTAGCATATTGTGATGCGCAATCCGTTCCCTTGCTGATTGTGTATATTTAAATGCTTTATTTGGTAAATAATATTTATTTACTTTTCTATTTCCTCTTACACTATACCTTTCTAAATAAACACAGCATTTGTGTATGTTACGATAATCGTCTTCCAATGAATTTCTTGTCTCTAATATCCGTATTGATATAGAAAAATGTAGCTACTTGTTTATTATACTTGAATCTAATGAAAATAATATTTCTATTGTTATATTTCATGAATAAACATGTACAATTTATAGAGATAATAAAGAGATAAAAAAGGAACTTAATTTATCTAAATCTTAACTAAATCTATCTCCTATCTTAATAGATAGTAATCTAAAATAGAGAAACAAATCTTATCTAATCCTAATCTATTATAATAATATAAAATCAAATCCTAACAAGCCATATCCCAACAAACCACTTCAACAATATATCCTAATAGATATCTCTTGACATATATCCCAACACTCCCCCTCAAGCTAAAGCTTACTTAGCTTTAAGCTTGCAACAAATATGGTCAACTCTTCGAACTTCTACTAAATTCATGGGCTCACAAAAGACGACTTCTCATACTTGATATGACTGAGATTGATGCAAGTCAAAACTAATTCTTCTGTAGTGTCGTAGGGCCAACTGAGCCAGCGAACTAGGGTGAAAAGCTAGCAACAATACGCTAAAAAACAAAACAAGGTTGAAGCAACAACTAACCAATAGCAACCATACAGGAAAACAATTGAGGTCAATGGATTGATGACTTCTGAGACAAACAATGGTGTAAACTTCGACACTGATAACTCTCAAACATTAAAGAGTAGGCCAGCGCAACCCGCAGCTGAAACCATAAATCCAGAAAACAAAAAACCGAGACTGAAACATACGAAGACAACGTACCAAGGTGTCACCTTCAAAAACTGATTGCATAAAGTCGGCCAAGATCAATGTAATAAGAGAATCTCAAACAATGAGACGCAAACTAAGAATCCAACCCACAATTAACAGATCGTCAAAGGGAGACGTCAAAACAGGTTCAAAACAAGAGCCTAAAACATGCAAGACCCGCAAAAATAAGCAAAACCATGGTGGCAGTGGCTGCGACCGGAGGTGATCGGGGAAAACCAAAGGACACCAAATTCTCTTCAGCGGGTGATCTTCTGATGGGGCCGAAACAGAGGACCAAAATACCAAACGTCTCTAACGGCAGGCAACGAAGGCCGATCTGGAGAAAATAAGGCTTGAAACAACAAGAGGAGAGTGACAAAACAATCCCCAAGGAAGAACACCAACAGAGGAGAGTGACAGGGTTTCCGGTGTTGACGCTTTAGGGAAAAGCGTAGATCGGGGCACGACGAGCCTATCGGTGGTGTGTCCGGTCCGTTTTGGGCAACTTCTAAAACGGCGGTGAAACGGTCCAGATCTGCGACGGTGGCTGAGCGATGCGAAGGCTGCCAAGAAAGTAAAAGGGTCACTTGGGTTCCATGAGAGTGGAACTGTAATAAGAAAGAACGAGGCCGTAAGAAAACGGCTAAGGTTAACGAGCGCGGAAGCATAGAATAAGGAAAAATAAATCCAAAGAGGTTTGGAAAGTGCCATGAGGGAGGAGGAGAAAGCCCCATGAGGGGCTCCTCCCCCCTCACAGCGGTTGCGCCAATATGATCGAAACTAGGTCTGATACCAACTTGAATTTGATAAAAATATTTCTTTGTATTATTTCTCTCATGAAATGACTTGTACACTTTATACAGATAATAAAGAGATGAAAAAGGAACTTAATCTATCTAAATCTTAGCTAAATCTATCTCCTATCTTAATAGATAGTAATCTAAAATAGAGAAACAAATCTTATCTAATCCTAATCTATTATAATAATGTAAAATAAAATCCTAACAAACCAAATCCCAACAAATCACTTCAACAATATATCCTAATAGATACCTCTTGACATATATCTCAACAATTATAAAACATAACATATAATCTTGAATGCTATGTGGTAAAAGTCGCACATTGACTAGAGATATGACCAAAATATACCTTATATATGGGAAGACAATCCTCACCTCTTGAGCTAACTTTTGGGGTAGAATTAGGCCTTCTAAATTCTAATATGGTATCAGAGTCTATCCTAACTCCGTTTAGTGGAGACCACCCGTCTATGAGCCACTCGCAGATGTACATTCCTGCATATTCCACGCTCCAAATGTCCAGCCCTAGTTGTGTGTTAGATGTCCCACATTGATTAGAGATATGACCAAAATAGCCCTTATATATGGGAAGACAATCATCACCTCTTGAGCTAACTTTTACGGTAGAGTTATGTCTCTCAAATTCTAATACTACGAAAATAGTATGTGGGCAAATTTTCACTTTATTTTGGTGCTGTGCCTAATATTGTCTGTCATGCAGGAGAGTACGTCAAGCTGAACGGTATAATTGGGCTGCAACAAGGGGGGTTAATGAAGAAATGCTTCTAGAGAATTTGCCGGAAGATCTCCAGACGGACATTAGATGCCATCTCTTCAAATTTGCTAATAAGGTAATGATTAGAATATTTGAGGCATAAATTACAAATAAAAAAAAATTCATTATTATTCTTTAAGTTCATTTTGATTATGTAGTTCAGGGGTTTGGTGAACTTCAAATTTTCAGCCATACTTTTGCCAAAAAAAATTCTTTTCCGTGTCTAATTATAACCTGCCGGAATTGAATAGAAGTTGAAAATTAAAACCACTTTGAAGACAAAGCTTTATGCATATTCATCATGAATCTAAAACAATGACATTTTGAAAGGCAAAGTATATTAAACAACCCTGATTGCGCTCTGTAACGATAATCTAATTTTCATCTAAAATATCTGCAGGTTCGAATTTTCTCCCTGATGGATGAGCCCATCTTAGATGCCATTCGTGAGAGACTAAAACAAAAGACATACATCAAAGGAAGTAGAATTTTAAGTCGGGGTGGTCTTGTAGAAAAGATGGTCTTTGTTGTGCGTGGAAAATTAGAGAGCATTGGAGAAGATGGAATTGGAGTTCCCTTATGTGAAGGGGATGCTTGTGGTGAAGAACTTCTTACATGGTATCTTGAACATTCTTCTGTGAGCAAAGGTATGGCAAAAAATACATGATGCAATGATAATTGATAACATGCCTGTTAAATATTTTTGAGTAGAGATCAGCAGAATTTGCAAAAGTCAGCAACATGGCCTTACTACAAAGTGAGATACAACATGGTTCATCAATATGGTTGGTCTTGCAGATGGTAAAAAAGTAAGGCTTCCAGGAATGAAGTTGCAGAGCAACAGAACAGTAAGATGCTTAACAAATGTGGAGGCATTTTCGCTCTCTGCTGCAGACCTTGAAGAAGTAACAATTCTTTTTACAAGATTCTTGCGGAGCCCTCAGGTCCAAGGAGCTATAAGGTCATTTCATTCCCTTTTCTTGTTTTATCTGGGTTTATATTTCAGCATATTCTTCACCCTTTTATGACATGCAAAAAATGAATTTCAACTGCATATCTTTCATGAAGAGTGCTGTTCCATTATGTCTGCCACTGCATGTCATGAGGATTCATTTTCAATAAAGGCCATTCATAATCATCATATTGCAAATTATCCATCTTTTTTCTCCCCAAAAAGTGGGAAAAAGGGAAAGAAATGGCCTTCATATATATGTTAGTAGTGTGTAATTTGTACACCTGATAGCTGATATCTGTTTTCAAAACCATGGCTCTGACATAATGATCTTGAATATGTTAGGTACGAATCACCTTACTGGAGATCCCTTGCAGCAAACAGAATTCAGGTTGCATGGAGATACAGAAAGAAACGTCTTAGCCGTGCTAATATCTCCCCAATCAGATCAAACACTGAAATCGTAGGTTATGCTGTAATATATTGATTAACTACACTTTTTCATAGGTTGTATTCTAGTCTTGGGTATGGTGGTATTCTTTCTAGCTGAGGTTTGCTCCCATTGCCACGGAGCATTATGAAGTAGTTTTTTTCTTTTAACTTATGAAGTAGGTTGATATAAATAAGGGTTAACTAAGTAAATGGTCTAAGACTATAAGGTTTGAGCGAGTTTTGGTTTTAGGTCCTCGCTAAAGTAAAGTCTGAGATTAGTCCCTGGGTTTGGGAAATAATTAGAAATGGTTCTCGCCGGAGTGGTGGATTAATGAGCCGGAGTGAGTTGGCACTGCCACGTCAATTAGTGAGCTTACTTGGATTTCCTTTTTCCTTTTTTTAATTTAAATTCAAACTAATTAAAAAAAGAAAAATTACTGACTAAAATTAAAAATAATAATAATAAAAATTAACATCATCTGCTTGGGCATTAACATCTCGATTCATGATACCCAATTAAAATTCTTAACCCCAAATTCATTTCACTCTTCAACATCTCAACTCAACCAAATCTTCAACATCTCGTTTCATCATAATCTTCAATCGAAGGTGGCGATGTAACCGAAGGTAACGAGGAATTTTAATCCTCAGTCGAATGCTCTGGATCTGGATCCACAAACTCCGATCTGGATCCTCAAGCCCACGCCGTTTGGGATCGCATCGCTCCATCTTCGCCGCAAGCTCCACCTCGCAACCCACAGCCTACTATTTATTGTCGTCATTGAGGCTAGCCAGTCCTCCGATCTAGGCCGTCGTCATCTTCTTCGCCGCTCCCTCTCTCTCTCTCTCTCTCATCATCGTCCCAATCTCTGTTTTCTCTCTACTAAACGACGCCCCTTCCTCTCTTGTGTGTGCAGTAAACGGTGCCTCCTTGTTTTGATGCCAATGGCTGGAATTTTAATCGATGGTGGTTGGGGTTTTGAACCCACATGGGGAAATGGAGATGGCGATGTAACTGTAGGTAACGAGGATGGTGAAGATTTGAATCGATGGTGGCTTGTTGAGGATGTATAATCTAGGTTTTTTGGCTTGTTGTTCTTGAAACTAAAAACGTGATGCTTGAAAGTTTTTGGCTTGTTGTTCTTGTTGTTTAGATTGAAGATGATGATGAACAAGATGTTGAAGATGATGATGAAGATGATAGATGAAGAATTTTTTCTTGAATCGATAATAGATGAAGATATTGCATTGAAGATGATGATGAAATGTTGATGATGAGCAAAATGACATGTTTAATTAATTTAATTATTAGTTATCTATGTTATTTTTATTTTTAAATAGTAATTTTTTATTTTTTAATAATGAGTTAATATGAGGTGGAATTCAAATAAATTTTGAAAATATTCACCTCACCTCATTAATTGACGCAGCAGTGCCAAATCACTTCGACCGTGACAAATCAGCAGGGTGGTCGGAGCCACCATTCCGGCGAGGACCATTTTCGGCTATTTCCCAAACCTCAGGAACTAATCTCAGGCTTCACCCTGGCGAGGGACTAAAACTAAAACTCGCTCAAATCTCAAGGGACCATTTACTTTAGTTAACCCTATAAATAATTTATTACTTATGTTAGTAAAACTCTTACATAATCTAATGTGTGTTGTAGTGGATAAAATTGATTGTTTGTGTTGATGAGGAAAATCGTCTTTATTCTTGTTTCCTATTTTATGATGAGAAAATTAGGAAATAGAACCAGAATATTCCTATCGATCGCACATAATTAGACTTTCCTAATTTAGGTTATGCAAATTAGGGAATATAATTAATTCATCATTAATACTTGTAAATGTAATTTTACAAAAATAAAGACGATTTTCCTTGTGTGATAAGAGTGATACGCTCTTCCCGTGCCTCTGTTGTAGTTCACTTATGTGACTCGTCTCGGTTTTCTAATTCGCGATTCCCAGTTCTGATCTTGTTCGATGTTTGGGATGCTCAACGAGGACATGCAACTTGTGTTCGGCGTCCTCTCATTTCTGGTTCGTGTTGGTCGCTTGCTGTTGCGACATCACGTGATCTCAATCCTCTTGTTGCTCTGGTTTGCGACTCCTAGTTCTGATCTTGGTTTGGTTTGTTGTTTGGGGGTGCTCATTAGGGACGTGTGTCTTGTATTTGTTGTCCTCCTCGTTGATGCTTGGATTGTGTTATTTTTGGTTTGTGTTGCTTTTAGTTCATTGATGTTTGGGTTTTTGGTCCGTGCTATCTTGTTTCTAGTTTTCCTTCTTTATTCCTCATGGCAACAAGGAACTTGTGTGTTCTCTTTACCGGTAAAAATTATGGAGCTTGAGAGTTTCAATTCCAAATGTTCGTTCGTGAAAGGAAAGGCCTTTGGGCCCATGTAGATGGGTCCTCAACTACTCCAGCAAACAAGATGAGAGATAGTGATAAGTGTGATATATAATATGATGTAATTGAAGAAAGAGATAGGGAGAAAAAAAAAGTGTTCAGAAAAAAGTGTTCAGAAGTGTCTCTACGTGTACACGAATCATTGCCCTATTATAACTTTTTGGCTTCTATTGAACCTTAATTGGTCAACAATTTATGTCATTTCTCTACCGCTAAAGATATGTTGGATTATTTGAAGCGTGTTTGCAACCAAGACAATGTTGCCAAAGGTTTCAGTTGGAGCCCGGCATAGCTAATTATTGTGAGTTGATCATGACTACTACTCTAGGTTCCTTAATCTATGGGTTGATCATTCAACTATTTTATATGCTTATGTTTCTAAAGTCTCACTCGTTGTTGTCCAAAAGGTTTATGAGATTAGCCAGCGGGATCAATTTCTCATGAAGCTCTGACTTGAATTTGAAGTTGTATGTGCTGCTCTGTTGAATAGGAATCCAGCCCCTTCCTTGGATGTGTGTCTTGTCAGTGATGGCTTTGTTACAGATTCTTTCTCTGTTGCTGGCATTGCCCAGAATAAAGGCAAAGGTCTTGATATGTGAGAAGTTCAATTCTATTCCTCCAAGCAGTTTGGTCATATTGGTCGAAATTGCAGTATGAAATTTAACAACTATTGTAAGCAACATGGTCATATCATCACATATTTCACAACTAGACCAATGTAAAAACCGTTGCATGCCTTCCACGCCACTGCTTCTTTTGTGGACCAGACCTTTGCTCCTACAATCTCTAATGTTGGTTCCTTGACTCCAGAGATCGTACAACAAATGGTACTCTAACCTCTTTCTGCCTTGGGCCTTCAGGGAAAGTCCAAAACTACCTCTCAACCTTGGTTTGTTGATTGTGCCTTTTGGGGCCTCCAACCACATGACTAGTTCCCTGAAAATGTTCATACTTACCGTGGCATCCAAACCATTCAAAATGCTGATGGTAATACTCTTTCTACTATTGTTGTTGGAGACATCAATTCCTCTTTTCGGGATGTGTTTCTTTCCCTTGGGCTTGTGTCGAATTTAATTTCAATTGGACAATTGATCGATAACAATTGTATTGCTAATTTCTCTCGTGCTGGTTGTTCTGTGCAGGATCAAGTGTCGGGGAAGGTGATCAGGAATGGGTCTAAAGTGGGCACTATTTCTTCTCCTGTTTTCTTTGTCTAGTATTTTGTCTTTTTCTTGTAATGGTGTCTCGAATAAGTATGAGAATTGACATAAAAAGTGAAGTCACCCAAATTCAGTTGTTTTAACTCTTTTATTGAAAAGTGGATTGTTGAGTAATAAAATTGTTTTTCCTAATTTTGCATTTGAGTGTTTTGTGTAGGTTGTAAATAAGGAAATTATATTACAATATTTTCTTTATTATTAGAAGATTCTTTCTTTAATTTTGGAGATTTAGTACAAATTTATTTTATTTCCTTATTTAGGTTTAGTCTAGCCTATATAATGTAGTCTTTTGTTGTATTCTAATTAAGAAATAAAATTATATTTCTCCATATTTCAAGTTGGTAAAAAAGCTCCTGATCTTGGGGGCTTTGCTTCCGCACTAAAAAACCCTAGCCGTCTTATTACGACCTTTCTTCTCAAGTAACCGTGCTCTATTCAGCCAAAGTTAACCCTTTGTTGCGGTTCCTAAGCACCCAGACTTGGAGATCCATTTTTCGCTTTCGTCAATCCATTGTCATTCTGAATCGCAGCCACTCCACGACAGTCTCCTTACACATATCGAACTTTCCCTGGAAGCCTGCCTCCAAATCCTCCATCACGCGCCTCTTCTTCAATCGTGAGTGAGGTCTACTCGTAGGCGGTTCTCTGGTGCGTGACGTCCACGCGCCGCCTTTCCAACCATTTTTCCGACGAGACCAACACAGACCTGCTCGCCTCTCTATCCTATTTCTTTTCCAAGGAGCGTTTTTTGAAGATCAGCCTTTGTTGCTTGTCGTTATTGACGAATGGTTCTTCCTCATTCTCTGAGGACGTAAACCGACCTTCATTTCTCTATTTTCTTGTTGTTTCTCTCTATTGTAGGTTATCTTTTCCTCTTTACTATGTCTAACGAGGAGACACCCAAGGAGAAACCCGCCTCTGAAGAGAACCGGTCTCTCTTCCACCCTTTACCCATAATGATCTTCCCGTGGTGCAAGGGTCATATCGATTGGATGGGCACAACTACCTCCAATGGTCCCAGCTTTTCACTTACACTCTCAAAGGATGCAAGAGATTTAATCACATTGAAGGAAAAGCTCCTGCTAGGACAGATCCACAGTATGAGACTTGGGTTGATGAGGATGCTCTGATTATAACCTAGTTTTGGTAGTCGATGATTCTGAAGATTAGCCAAAATTATATGTTTTTCACTACTGCTAAGGAGAAGCAAGATCTCTCAGTCTGTTTTGAATTGGAAAATAAGGTTTTCAATTGCAAGCAGTGATCTCTCTGTGACAAAATATTATGGGTCCCCGAATGGTCTCTGGGTTGAGTTGGATGAGTATCAGAGTTTGAAGATGAAGTGTGATGGAGACTCTACGATACTAACTCAATTTATTAAGAAAGCACGAATGTAAAAGTTTGTCTCCGGTCTGAACTCCCTTCACTATCACAGGTGTTTCACATAGTTTGTGGTGAGGAAGGTCGATCTAGAGTGATGATGGAGAAAACACCAGTTGATGGTTCAACCTTAGCATCTGGAAAGGGTCTCGTAAATGGAACCACTTCTTCTGAATGCTCCTTTGCAAAGCCCAACCTTGATGATCGATGGTGCACTTACTGTAAGAGGCTTTTGCCATACTAAAGAGACTTGTTTCAAACATCATGGAAGGGATAAGTGATAAGTGCCAATTTTACCATGTTCTCTATTGTGTTTTAGGCACTAATCTTGTGTTTTTATATCAAAAAGCTTGTAGATTTACTCTTTTCATGTTAGAACTTGTAGAAATGTTAAATTTGAAGTTAGAATGGGTTTAATGTATAATTTTAGTTCCATTTTGAGATGTAGGGTAAAGATTTTTAAGTGATATACATTCTCTTGCAATTCTACCAAAGTTCCAACCAGCCTTCATTGTACCTGCTCAGCCCTCCTCTTCATGAATCCTGTCAAAAAAGGGGCTGAGCGCCCCCTACATCAGGAAGCAAACCCAGACCTGAAGAAACAGGGCGCTGAGCGCCCATATCAGGGGGCTGAGCGCCTTGTTCGTACAAAAACATATAAAAGTCGGTTTTGCTGGTTTAAACCATATCCAACACTAAAAAACATCATAAAATCGAAGAGGAGCAAGGGGAGAAGGAGTTCTAAGGTTCCAATAGCTTCCATCGGCCTGGCTACACGCCGAGGACGGCACAGAATCGGAAAATCTTCCTAATTCTCTTTGTAAGATATATAGCATCCATGTCTATGGATAGTGATGTGCCAAATTACGAGTGCACAGTTTCTCTCGGTGTTTTAAATATCGAACCTCAGGGATCGTGATTTTTACTCTTATTTCAATGATTTAACTCGCAAAATTAAAGCAAATAAAAGGGGGTTCAATTGGTTTGTAAACGGTAACAATTGTAGAAGTAATTAAAGCAACACAAGAAATCAAACGGTGTTAGAGAATCAGATGAGGAAGACGAACTGGGGTTCTGATTTCATTAGTTAATCCTATGGATTTACCAACTATAAATGATATATAAGTTGAATTCAAACCTTCTGCGGTGCTATACCTAAGTGCCTATTTGCTGCTTTCACATTTTCAAATATTTCTTGTAACTAACAAGTGATGGAAAATTTCTTCATATCAAATCCTTATTAATTAGAGATTAAGTTCTTAATTTTTCTCAACGCAAATAATTCTTTACCCTTGTGTCTAGTGAGTACAGACCCTTATTATGTTCCTTTTCAGTTCCCTTTAACTCACCAACCTTTTGGTATGTTTAAGAAAAGTATAATATCAGCGTGCACTCTGAATTCAATTAATTAAACTAGAAAAGAAACACGTAGAACAAACAAGTTACTTATATTATAAATAAAACATATCAATCCATGTTCATAACCAAATCCATCTCCTACATTACAAGGATGATTAGTTACACATACTAATCAAAGAATCGAAGTGAAAATAGGAAAACAATTCTTAAACATGCTAGGAAACCTGAAAAAGTTGTCATAGGATTGTTCCCCTTGATTTCCTGAGAATTTCAGAGAAAACGGCTCGTCAAACGGTCTCCAGATGCAAAAGATATCCCAAAATAGGTTAAAATCGAGATTAAACAAGTTCTGAATGGAAAAGTGGCGCAACCGCGCCAAAGTACACTAAATTCGCGCAGGAAAATTCAGATTCATAAAATTGGCAGTATCGCGGCGATTTCTGGTTGCGCTGCATAAAACAATTGGTGAAAATTGACTCTTTTGCGGCGGTTTCTTGAGTTGGAAAAATAGCAGGTGCGAATTTAGCTCTTTAACTTGATTTTATCTTTTTTTTCTTTATCTCTTCCTAAAATAAAATAAATACAAATAATTAAAAGATGATAAAAATAAGTAAGAGATAATAACTTAAAATAAAACTTATCTAACCTAAAATAATGGAACTAATCCTAATAAAATCTAGAAAAATAAGATAAAATGTAGAAAAATACTAAAACCAAATAAAAAGATTAAAATACATGAACTAAGTCTAGAGTGTCAAAAAATGAACAAAATATCCTAAAAATTATATTAAACTACATGAAAATAAACTAGAAATTAGCCTTAAATCCCGGGTCATCACACCCCTATACTTAATGGCAGCTTGTCCTCAAGCGTAAGCTTAGGGTTGCTTGTCCTCAAGCTCAAGAAATCAATTCCGAGTAAGATGCAAGCGAACATACTTTCACACAAGACATATAATATGAGTTCCTCAAACTAGTTCATGTAAGGAATCAAGTGAGGAAACTGAGTAACCTTTAGTAGGTGAAAACAAGAATTACAACGAATATCAAGATGTGAGGTTTTACATTTCGTTCCTAATTCCCCAACCCCATATTGAGAATTCACTAATGATAGCAAACGGTCTTTTTGTATTATGAGCACACACATGTTTTTTTTCTTTTGCACTTTCACTCTTTCCCAACCCTTCACAGTTATTACGAACTCAGGGCAAACATCTTTTCTTTTCTTTTCTTTTTCTTATTGTTAAAAAGGTATGAATATGATTGGGGGTATGCTCAGTGGTGTGAGAACATCCTATTCCCTTACTCACATCCTTCCCTCATTTTACACTTTGTGCATTCTTTCTTTACTTTACTTTACTTTCACATGTGTTTTCTTTTGATTAACCTCATAGCCAAAAAGCGTGTAGACGCAATTTAAAGGTTAAAAGGAAAACTACATCTTATGCATTATCCCCACTGACCTGACATCTCAATAACCTTGCTGCACTTTCTCAAAACTCACTCAAGTCTCTATCACCTAACTCTCCACATTTTCCATCAGTATCACTCATACTCATGCATCAATCACTTTTTACTATCACAGCTAAGACATTGTAAGTTGAACTCTCCACAATTATAATTCGAATAACTGATTAAAACAAGACTCAAACCAAAAATAGAAAATATTTTTGATTTTTTTTAATACTTGGGTTGTCTCCCAAAAAACACAATTTTATAGTCTTTGTTAGACTTCTCCAAACTCAGAAAACTATCTGGGGTTTATCCCATAGTACATGGCACTTCCAGGATCTTTCAGATCAACACACTCCTGCAGTAATTTCTTACAAGCAATTTCAAGGCCAAGCACATGATCATTTAATTTAAAATCAGAAGGATTAGGAGGTTTTTCAACTTTCTTACTCTTCGGCCTCCAAAGGAAGTATCCACCTTTTACCTTCTCCTCTTTTGGTTTCGGATTGGTGACCATGCTCATTGAGTAGACTTGCTCAGCTTGCTTGCTCTTCATGGGCTCCTTCTTCTTCACACTAGCAACTTCCTCCTTTAGGAAGAACTTCTCCAAACTTCTATCACTCCATTATTGCAGCATCTCCACCATGAAGACATCATTCAACTTCTCATAAATTATATTTGGATTTAAAACATGGAATATGATCTTCTCATCTGCAACTTTCGAAGACACTGTTCCTTTGGCTACGTTATTTTTCGCTTGAGTTGTGGCTAAAGACGGTCTTCCTAAAATCAGTGGGATTTTGCCATCTTCGTTCACATCAATAATTACAAAATCCACTGGAAATTCAAATTTACCTACTTTTACTAAAACATCTTCAACCACTCCCCATGGTCTCGCTAAAGAGCGATCAGCAAGTTGAAGTGTCATCGTTGTAGACTTTAGCTTTCCAAAATCCAATCTCTCAAACATGGGTAGGGGCATTAGCCACAAATTGAACATAGCCACAAATTTTGAGAATTGCTTCTCTAGTTTATTTCTACTTGCATCATTAAGCATAGGGGAAAAGGAAACTTTGTATATTTGTTAGTTCTAATCTCGTCTTTTCTCTCTTCCTATTCCCTCTCTTTTCTCTCTTTCTTTTCACGATTGCTCTCTTTTTTCTTTTCCACAATTTTTTCACCCTCTTCTTCTTTCCTCTCATTGAAGATTATTCCACTCCTAAGGGTGATAGCAGAAAAAATTTCTTTAGGATTTGGAATAGTATCAAAAGGGAACATACTTGGGGTCTTTCAGATAATTTTCTGGAAATTTACCCAATCTAGTTCTCTAGGTTTTTGGTTGAAGCTTCTTGATTCTTGAAGTTATTTCGTGTCTCATTCATGAAGCTCTCTGCTGTAACCCGTAAATCACCTTTGGCTTGAGCTAGTTGCCCCACAATATCTTCCAGACTCTTTTGTGCCTCCTCCTTGATCTTGTTGAGGTTGTTGTCTCTGATTTTGCTCATATCCTCTCTGATTGGAATATTTCCTCTGATTTTGCTCACTATCTTTGTCACTCTATTTCTAACACTCTCATAAATTAGTTGAAATTTAAGAAGGTCCCACCAAATTGGGAGTGGAGCTCACATAATTTAGTAAACCTTACGTAAATTTTAGCTAATTAAATGTAGAGCTTTCATTAGAGAGTGTATAAAATAGTGTCGCATGCATTACTCCTTGAACTAATCCGGAATCTGTTTTTAAATAAAAAAGTTGCCGAATTCGTAATTAAGCTTTGTAAATATATCTGCCGTACCGTTTATAACAAAGTAGCAGGCAACCGCAACCTAGTCACAACATACGACGATGGTCAATTGTCTTTGTTGCTCTCTACTTTGCATCACAACTCACCATTGTCATCGTCCATCTTTTCACCTTTAAAACTCTTTCTCTCACACACACTGTTGATATTTACACATATTCCCTCTCCATTTTTTCCATGCATTCTTTGACTTCAATGACTGCAAAATAGTTGGTGCTGTGGGGTTTTCACTGGGACTCCAATTCCTATTCAACCAGGTCTTACTCTCTTCTCTGGCTTTATTATCGCTGTTGCTGATTTTTCTTAGCTATTAATTAATTAAATGCTTATTCATGCATGCATACTGAAGATAGCCCAAAAATTAGTGATACAGTTAGGAAGACTCAGAATTAAGTCATTTAAAATGATCTAGAATTAAGTGAGTTTTTTTTCTGAATATAAGAAGAAGAAAAAAATTATTTTCACTTTAGGGTCAGAGCCACACTATTTGTCAAAATGAGTGATTTTTGTAATTAGCCTCAAGTGAGGCGTGTTTAAATGGGCATCAGATGAGGAGTGTTTAAACACTCCTCAAATGAGGCGTGTTTCACACATCACGGGGAAGGGGGAAGGAATCTGCACTGTTTTGATGGGATGTTTGTGACAGGGGGACAGATGAGACGTCTTTAAATGGGCCTCAGATGAGGAGTGTTTAAACACTCCTCACATGAGGCCTATTCCATGTGATTGGCGTATGCATGGTTTTTAACTTATAATACTAGGGAAAGTCAGACTACGTATACAGAGTAGAGTTGCCTTCAGAGCTCCATGGTTTTTAACTATGCATGCAATAGTGAAAAGAAGGTGTTTTGATTTGTCCCAAAAAAGGAAAACCTTACCACACGAAGTCACCTTCTTTTTGTTGGAGGTGTGGGCAGCGGAGCTTTCACAAAGTAGTCATGAGCATTAAATGCTAAATAGATATCTCCTCCACTTCTGTCATGAAGCCTGCATAAACATGCGCAAGCACAAGCACAAAGGGGAAAGCAAAGTGCTGTCAAGTCTCAGTCCACTATTTACAACGATTCAAAGAAGCAAAAAAATATTTAAAAAATATGTTCTTTCTTCATATTAAGTACATTGCAAGACCAAGATCATGTCTCAAGATAATGCTTAGGCATGAGGTGCTCAACTGTGTGAAAGAATTGCTAAAAAAAAAAGCAATAAGGTTGTTAAAGATAAGAATATATTCTTACGTGGAACAGGTCTCATGTGAGGAGTGTTTAAACACTCCTCATCTGAGGCCCATTTAAAGACGTCTCATCTGTCCCCCTGTCACAAACATCCCATCAAAACAGTGCAGATTCCTTCCCCCTTCCCCATGATGTGTGAAACACGCCTCATTTGAGGAGTGTTTAAACACTCCTCATCTGAGGCCCATTTAAACACGCCTCACTTGAGGCTAATTACAAAAATCACCCATTTTGACAAATAGTGTGAATCTGACCCTAAAGTGACAATAATTTTTTTTTCTTATATTCAAAAAAAAACTCGAATTAAGTGGCATGGAATTTTCATCTGAAGCATTGGTTTTGGACACACTAGAATGAAATTATTTAATTCTTTGCCTGGCTCTACTAAACTAGTAAAAAATGACTCAGTTATTACTTGTTGTCTTTGTCCTATTTGTGCTTGTTCTGAGTCTTTTCAGTTACTTTCGTTGTACTTGAGTTCTTCCACTCATTAACCCAACTGCAGTTCATAATTGTTCATCTCGGTGCTATAATATATATAATTGGTATACTGACACTTTTGGACATATTTTTTTTTTATCTCTTTCTTCGAATTATATTACATCATATATCACACTTATCACTTATCTTCTTCTCTCTTCCTATCTCTTTAGTGTTCTACATGCACCCTTTGGATGTCTACCCATCTTTATTCATGTATATATATATATATATAGACACACACTATAACCTACGGTCCTTATTTTAAGAGCAAAATTAGAGGTAAAACTTGGTTCCTTATATGAAAACCAACTTGAATTCTTTATTGCATTAATTATTTTTTAACAAAAAAAAAAGCCTATTTATTCAATACAACTACTAAATGTAATTTTGGAAATTTGATATAAATGAAGGACAAATTTTGTTAATTATATTTATTACCGGAGGTGAGGCGGTGGCAGAGCTTGAATGAAAATTTTAGGGTGCCTATGTACATAATTTTAATATATATTTTCACTCATATTTTCTTTTATCTTATTTTCACTCAATTTTTTTATGTCTTTTTTATTTTTTTTATCATATCTTCTATTTATCTTTCTTCTAAATGGAGGTGGAATTGAGGTGGTTAAAAATTATTTTCCAATTTACAATGGTTGTTAATATATAGGATTTTAACGTCCCAATCTCCTCGAGAATTACATGAACTTCCAGACTAAATCTATATATCTGATCTCTATATGCATGAGGGAGGCTAAACTCTAGATAAGAAGCTTAAATGAGATCAACAAAATAGTTTTATATATATATATAAAATAATATTACTTTAGGAGATGTAAGTATGGTGAAAAGACACGATTGTCATAAAAACAAAGTCAAAAGAAACTGAAAGTAACAAATGTAAATTTTAATGATACCAGAGAGGTTGGATCGTACATGCATTTCAATGATTTCATTAGTTCAGGTCATCGGATTTTCAATTAGTGGATTCACTACTACCCTCTTAGTACAAGTTTCATTTCTTATTCTTTGTGTTGTGAGAAATTTCCAATATAAGCTAATGCATTCAGTTCCATATGGCTTTGAGACTAAAGCATTGTGTTTTCATAACTTATATGCTCCCCTTTCAAGTTTCAAATTAAATTGAATTGTTTGATTGTAAAATTGCTGATATGGTACAGAGACACGTTTTGGATTCTTTGTTAATTTTGTAAAATATTACAGAATCGTCAAGGAATCATGGCTCAGTTTGAAGAAGATGGGGTGCATGTGCTGTCCAAAACAAATGTACAAGTATCTGTTAAACTCAAAGATTCTAATTCCCAGAGTCCTGTATCAAAGACAAAAAATGTATCAATTTCAATTCCCATGATCTCCATGGAGACACATGAGAAAGAAACTAGTCTTGAGGGACCCACTAGCTTACTATGTAATCCACTATATGCTAATCATGGAACTGGAAATCTTTTGCAGAAGACTATGGTTGTCAAAGGAAACAAAGTATCAGCGAGAAAGACAGAAAAAAGTTATCCTTTCCATGGCACAGGTGAAAGCCACTGGAATAATAACAACCCTGATAGGAAAAATGAACACTTGTGGAAGTCAGGAGAACTAGGAATGTGTGATGATCCTTATTGTACTACCTGTCCTACTGAGTTCAAGGCCTCTAGGAGAAGAAACTCAAAAACTTCCACTGTGTTTTATCCTAAGGTTTCTTCTTCCTTAAATATAATATTATTTCATCTTAATGTTAGAAAACATTGACTTCCTTATTTTGAGTTTTGAGTTTGAAAACTACAAGGATTTTCTCAAGCAATTTTGAGTTACATGGACTGAATTGATTTTTTAGTGAAACTATAATGACCAGTTGAATAATTTAGTATTAAGAATTTAATTGATCCTTATATCCTTTGGATACAAACCACTCTCTTGATCCTCATTGTTTATTCAACACTTTTCTAGGAGAACTTGATTTTCTTGTGAGCTTTTTCACTTATCTTCTATCATTTTCACATAACCAAGCATACTATTCTTCATGTTTTGAATGTTTACAGTTCCGCAATTCTCTTTATGGTGATGCCAAGTGTTTGGGGAAAAAACTTATGTCTTTCTGCTCGCCTTGTACTCCTGGAGCTATGAACCCTCACACTAAAGTTGTACAAAAATGGAACAAATTTTTCGCCATCTTTTGCCTGGTGGCAATATTTGTGGATCCATTATTCTTTTTCTTAATCTATGTGAAGCAGGTATGATTCTTTTCCTTTTATTCAACTGCAAAAGCTTGTGGTTTGTAGATACCAAAATTCCCCTGCTAATGTTTATTTTATTGTATTCTTTTGCAAATTTACTCTCCTTTTTTTTCCATTCACTATATGCAGGAGTATAAATGTATTGTTATCAACTGGACAGTTGCAGAAACACTTGTTTTACTTAGAAGCATGAATGATTTTGTATATTTCTTGAACATTCTTCTCCAGGTAGTTAATTTCTCAGTAACTACCTCTTTTATAATGTCCCCCTCCCCTTAAGTTTGGTTAGTGTGAACTACCATATATAAATTAGATTGGAAGAATAAGTAAAAATTAAATGATTACTTTAGCAGATGATAGGTTAAAATTAACCTTAATGATAGCCTATAGCAGTATCTCATGTACTTTTGTATGCCTGGCTTTGTTTTATTGTAAGTTGAGATCAAAAGGAAAAGAAGAGAAATGGAGAAGTTCATGTGTCCTGAATCTTGAATATATTTACTAATTGGATGAACTAATTCTTTTTACCATTGCTATATGCTCATTTCATGGTTTTGTTTAACTTATAATTCGGGTTAACCTAGGCCTATCCTACTTAAACCTGTTCTTAATTAGATTATTACACCAGTGGATTTCTTTAGGTTTATAGTTGGGTTTGGGTGTAAAGAATTGGTAATGCTAAATGGAAGATAATCTGAAACACATTCTAAGCCACACCCTTAACTCTACCAAGTTTCCCTTTGCAGTTTAGGTTGGCCTATATTTCTCCTGAGTCAAGGGTGGTTGGTGCTGGAGATTTAGTTGATGATCCTAAGAAAATTGCTGTCCATTACTTGAAGGGTTATTTTCTTATTGATTTGTTTGTTGTGTTGCCTCTTCCTCAGGTAAATTTCTTCTCATTCCTCCTTTATTCCTAGTGTTTGAATTGATCACTTAACATAGTATTTCAGGGATACATTAATACATACTTTTGAGTTTCTAATGTGAATATCCAAGCCTTACAATTGATCTTGAAAATGTATCAAGTAGGGGATTGATTTTATTTGGGTGAATTGGAGCAAAACTTAACTATACAAACCATGAGTGAATGATGAAGATTAAAAGTGAGGGGAAAGAGAGGGTTTCCAATCTCTAAAAAATGTCAAAAGTAACTATATATGGGTTTCTTATGTACTTACCAAACTCCTAGTCATGAAATCTATAGTGAAATATGTGCAGATAATGATACTGTCTATCTTACCAAGGAACTTGGGGTCATCGGGAGCAAATTATGCGAAGAATCTTTTGCGTGCAGTGATACTTGTGCAGTATATTCCCAGACTATTTAGGGTTCTTCCTCTGCTAAATGGCCAGTCTCCAACAGGATTCCTATTTGAGTCATCATGGGCAAATTTCATTATAAATCTTCTCATGTATATGCTTGCTAGCCATGTTGTTGGCTCTTGCTGGTACCTCTTAGGCCTACAGGTGAGTAAGAAAATAACATTTGAAGCTTCTTTTTTTTTTCTTAAGAATGCAAATGTGATATATTTTATTCTAATGAAATGATTCTGAAACATATTTTTCAAAAACAAACAAGAATAGAATCAAACAACAATAAATTTCTTCCTCTAAAGCCATAATCAATTTTGGAAAGAAGTTTTTGTGAGTAATTTGTGGGTTTCATAATTGATTATGAGGAAAAAGAAGCTGACCAAAACATGCTAAAAGCATTATAGGCAAAAATGAAGTGCTTTTGACAGTATGATAGTAATAAGTGCTTAGAAGTTCAATCCTTCTAACTAATTTATTAATTTGATTCTATCTCAGTTATTATGTTTCCTTCTATCTTCTTTATTCCAGAGGGTAAATCAATGTTTGAGAGATGCCTGCCGTAAGTCCAATATTAGTGGATGCATCAAAGTCATTGATTGTGGGCAAGGTCATCTTGGATACAACAAGTTTGGCCAAACATCAGTTGTGTGGAACAACAATGCAGATGCTATTGCTTGTTTGAAGCCCTCTCCTAGTGGATTTGCTTATGGGATCTATGTGAATGCAGTACCACTTACTATTGAAACTAATGTTGTGAAAAAATATGTGTACTCTCTTTTTTGGGGATTCCAGGTATGCATTTCATTCTTTTCTTTTCTTGTTCATTTAGTCGTAAGAAAAATGCTACGAATATTCTCTTTCCAACACTTTCTTCGACACTCTCTCATTGGTTGGTTAAAATTTAATTAGGATCCACTAAAAATATGGAAGAGAGTGTTGAAAAAAAAGCGTTGCTAGCACTTCTCTAGTCGTAATTATGTTGCATTAGTTACGAACTATGAATATTGACATGAGCTCAACTATGGATGTAAGTTATGATCATCCAAACCCTTCTCTTGAAGGTAAAGCACGCATACATTGTGTTGGAAATGTAGGGAATAACTTCAACTGGACCTATATTAGGATTTAGAACACAAAGACACATAGAGAATTATTACAACTTCGAGAACCTACCTGCATTGAGATGTCATGCTACCTTCGAGAATTATTACACTCTCGGATCGGATCTCCCTCTCCTTCTCTCTCTCTATAACTGAGCTCTTGATGGGAAGACTGTGCAGCTAGAGTTCAAGAGAGGAGAAAAGATCCTATCCATATATCAATATATCCATATCCATATAATTAATATAATATAAAAGAAACCCTAGTTTCCATTCATCATGGGCCCTAGGTCATTTACTTGGCCCTAAACCATAATCTAGCAACCTTACCAATTGAGCTTAAGCCCAATAAATACTGAATATATACATGGTGGTTCCCAAACACGTAATGCATCTAATGTTTACAGGAAATATAGCTTAATTTAGAATAATAGGGAAGACAATGAATTTTTTAATACTTCTATAAATGTTCTTTCATCATATTTAGTCTTAACTTGGCCTAACACAAACTTAAGCTCTTCATTAACAGCACATGAATGGTTTGATATCTCTTATTAATGGCTCCGCTATCTTTGATACAGCAAATCAGTACCCTTGCTGGTAGTCTAACCCCAAGCTATTTTGTTTGGGAAGTCCTTTTTGCAATGGCCATCATAGGATTAGGACTCTTGCTTTTTGCACTTCTTATTGGAAACATTCAGAACTTTCTTCAAGGTCTTGGACAGAGGTAGGATTTACATTACTTTCCCCTCATACTATGCACCTTAATTTGCTGAGGACAATGTTGCTCTTAGTCATCTATTTCCTTTTAAATTCACTTCTTTTTGGAGCTCCTTTTAAGGTTAATTTTTTAAAACAATGCATACAAATGAATGACAGCCATCCTATGAGTATAACTGTATCAAACTATATAAGATATAATTCCATATTCTCATCAAGTATGCCTCTTATGTGATTCACACATTGCCATTATTTTGGACTGAGATATTTACATTGGACTAGAAAGCAGTTCTCTCTTAATATTATACAATGTTAATTCTGTGTAGTGAAATTTTTTTGTCCTTGTGTATCAATTTAATTTATCTAATGCTGCAAGTTGATTTAAATTGAACTTTGACAGTGTAAGTTCTGATATGTTTAGTCCTAAGTCCTAAGTCCTAACTATGATACAATTGATATATTTTCTTCCATCCCGCTTGCAGGAGGCTAGAAATGCTACTAAGAGGCCGCGATGTTGAGCAATGGATGAGTCATCGTCGCATACCAGAAGATTTAAGAAGGTATGAAATGTTCTAATCTTATAATGAATCATATCTACATTGCCAAAAATGCATCTGTGAATTTAATTCATTGCTGGATAATTTCCAAGATAGTACACTGAGAATCTCTGACCTTAGATGGTTTGGAGATATTTGGGAAAAAAACATGTTGAAACCTATAAGGAGAGTAGATCAGATGAAGAATAGACCAATATTCAGTTGCAGAGCAAGACCAAGAAAAATTATAGGTCAAACCATTAAGAGAGATTTATATTTAAATAGTACAGTTATATATAAACTCATTATGCAATCTAGTTTATATGCAAGTTGGAATGGTGTTTAGACTATCTTCTAAATGAAAAGCATGACACTAATTAGTGTTAATTTAATTCAATCATATAAAAAAATCTAAATTTGTTCTACTAGTTTCATTTTTTGAAGTGTGTTACAACAATCATCCGCTTCACATGAATTTGCCTATAATGGTTTTACTGATATAGACATACACAAGAAGCTAGTGATGGTTGTGTGATAAAACACATAGGCCTGAATGCTGAGAAAATAGTATGTGAACTATTTCCTTCATTTAGATTATCTGTCAGATGAAATTGTGGACAATACAAAATGCACAAGTCTTATATTTTTTATGCAGAAGAGTAAGACAGGCTGAACGGTATAATTGGGTAGCAAGAAGAGGGGTAAATGAAGAAACACTTCTTGAGGATTTGCCAGAAGATCTCCAGATACACATAAGGCGCCATCTCTTCAAATTTGTTAAGAAAGTATGCTTGAGAATATTTTTGGAATAAATGGCTTGTTATGATTACAGAATTGATGATGATTACTCTAAGTATAATGATGTAGTTCATGATTACTCTATAGTTGTAACCGGCTAGAACAACAATTTTCCTTTTTTACTTTGTATGAAGTTGTATGCGATTCTAAGTATGAACAATGTGGGTGCAGATTCGAATTTTCTCCCTAATGGATGAGCCTATCTTAGATGCCATTTGTGAGAGACTAAGACAAAAGACATACATCAATGGAAGTAGAATCTTGAGCCAGGGTGGTGTAATAGAGAAGATGGTCTTCATTGTGCGCGGAAAATTAGAGAGCATTGGAGAAGATGGAATCGCAGTTCCCTTATCTGAAGGTGATGCTTGTGGTGAAGAACTCCTCACATGGTATCTTGAACACTCTTCTGTAAGCACAGGTATGGTAAGCAATACTTGATGCAATGATAACATGCCTTTTAAGTATTTTGAAGTATCATATGAGAAATAGTTCATCAAATAGATGGTAAAAAGGGGAGGCTTCAAGGACAAAGGTTGCTTAGTAGCAGGACAGTGAAGTGCCTCACAAATGTGGAGGTTTTTTCACTCCGAGCAACAGATCTTGAAGAAGTCACAACCCTTTTCATGAGAACCTTGCGGAGTCTACGAGTTCAAGGACCCCTAAGGTAAACTCATTTCCTTCATTTTTTGTATCTGGATTCATGGCTAGAAAATCAGAATTTAAATTTGTTTTCTCAAATTCGTGGCTCTGACATAATCATTTGATCATGTAAGGTATGAATCACCTTATTGGAGATCCCTTGCGGCAACCCGAATTCAAGTTGCATGGAGATACAGGAAAAAACGTTTAAGTCATGCTGATACCTTATAATCAAATCAAACATTGAAGACATTGGTGGTGCTTCAATGTATTATTAGTAACACTAGTCCAAGGGAAGGAGGACATTGCTAATTGGCTATGCCATGGCATTCCAACTTTGTAATTTTTGTGTACAGAAGTACGTGAACCAATAATATTTAAGATAAATAAATAAATATGAAATTTTTAGTTCATTTATTTTAAATGTTATTGGTCCACCTAGGACTTGGGTTGTTTAACCAAGTTTTTTCTTGGGTCGTTTAGACAAGCTCATAAATTATTATATGTTTCCATTAAAATGTGTATGCATTTCCTTGCTCCTTAACATCAGCATATGGAAAAAATTTCAATCACTCAAGAGTTTTGCAACACTTGAAAAAAAAAGAGGAAATTCAATCTTCATCATAAGTTGAAAATTTATGGATTTGTTGTATTGTATGCCTTCAATCATGATAGAAATGGGCTAAAAAGTGAGCCAGCTATATAGTAGGTTCTGAAACTGCGCTTGAGAGCAAACTACTAGAGACAAAATTTCATGTTTCATTTTCTCTCATTATGTCTAAATGAAGTAACAAAGGTAGCTGGAATAAATGTGAAATGGAATGAAATGCCAATAGTCTCAAATTGACACGATAGACCTATACAGATCTTAAGTATCCAGTATCCACAATCTAAATCTTATTACATTGATCTAGTCCGTATTTTATAGGTTCATAGCGTTTGGACTAACTCTTCTGGGCTTAAATAAAACAAACTTTACATTAAACCTCAAAATAAGAGTTTTAAAAGAAAAGTTAAATTGTTTATGTTCTTTTAATTTTTTTTTTAATTTAAAAAGCTTGTTTTGTTGGGCCTTTGGCTCTCCTCAGACCCCAACAAACTTTAAAAGCCATTTTAAGTTAAAGTTTATTAACTCTCTCTAAGGGTTTCTCCCAGGTTCATCTAGGACACGCAATCCTAAGCTAAGTTTCTTCCAGATTTGCTGGACCTTTCTCTTGTTTGAATCCTTGTGGAGTTGTTTCTTACCAAGTTCTGGGTAACTGGGAGTATTTGAATGGTCTACCTTTGCTTCTTCCCATCGGATCTAATTCAATGGATTAGAATGAAGGTGCACATGCTGAGGTTCCAAGCAATGATGGGGCCACTATCGAGAGCTAACTGCTGAAGAAGATAACAGTGAAGAATTCGCAAGGAGGACTATCATAGCAAAGGTCATTTGCGATAAACCCTTGAACAACGGAGCTATTAAACAAATCTTATTAAAAGCATGGAGTCTGCCTGAAGGTACTCACTTTGGGGACCTAAGTGTGGATACAGTGTTGGTGACTTGTTCTGATACAAGACACGCTGAGAAGATCATCGATGATGCCCCCTGGAATGTAATGGGGAACCTCCTCTGCACTCAGTTCTGGACCCCCCAAGTTTCAGCTTTGGAGCTATGCCTTGACAAGGTGCCTTTTTGGGTCCAGATTCATGGTATGCCATTGGAAGTTATGAACGAAAAGATTGTCATGAAAATCGCTGAGCAAATTCGAGAAGTGCTAATATTGGAAAACCCCAAAGTGCAAGGGGCTCTGCTCAGATCTTTCTTTAGAGTCTGTATCTTATGTGATATCAGGAACCCCTTCCCAACAGGGTTCTGGGTACCTAGAATGGGACTTCCAAAAGCATGGATTTTTCTCAGATATGAGAAGCTCCAAGGCTTATGCTACAAGTGTGGGAGAGTTGGGCATGAACAAAAAATTTGCAATCGACAAAGATTAATGTCTATTGTCAACCCCAGGATGTCGCGCTATACACAAGCTCTTGGAGTCCCACCAGCAAGGAGCATGGCTAACCTAGTCACAGGATTTAGAGAGCACAGAGAGGAGGGTTCGAAACAAAAGGAACCACAGGATAAGGAAGGGCCAATAAAGGAATCTGAAGAACTCCGCATTTGGAGGAAGAGGTTAGATCCCAAGCCCAAGGAGATGGAGGTGAGGTTTCGGGAGCCTTCACACAAAATAGATGGGCACGCAAATTCCTTCCCTAAAACACCTACCTCGGTTAGGAGCCCTTCTACAGCTTCGGTCTCCCCCTCTGAGTTTCTTTCTCCCTCCGAATTACCACCTCTTGTAGAGACCAAGCCAATAGAAAGAACATAGCAGGTTGAAAGAGTTTCTGAGACTAGAAGGGCCTTGAATGAAGCAAACCCTAGCCCTATATTAGGACCATTCTCTCTAGACTTACTGGGCATCGAAACAGAGAATATAGGGACAAGGTGGACCCTGTCATCCTAGATTACCCTAGTCTAGAGGTTATGGGGAGTAGCAACAATGGAGCAAACCTGACAAAGGACCAAATAAAAAAGTCAAGGGCGAAAGCGAAGCAGATTAATGAGGAACTAGATATGAATCCTGAATGGTTTGAAGAAACTCCTCAGGGTATTAGGCTGAAGAAGAAACTTGTGTCTCTACCGAAAACAAGGCCCAGAAGTAATGATGGTGGAAACAACGAGGAAGAAGAGGAGGAAGGCCAGAACAATGTAAGCAGTACTGAGACTGAGGTTTGTAAATACATAGTGGAATTCCCTCGAAAGGATGGGAAAGAAGAGGGTCACAACTCCAAACTTAGCAATGATTGTGTAACAAGACTCAGTGCAGGGATGGAATCTATCTTAAGTTGAAGCGAACAAGGAATCTATTACTCAATTATGACCAGATTGAGAGGGATGTGTAGGGCCATGGGACAACCAAGAGGAGAAAGCAGGGAGCCTATTCCCCTGAACTAGATGTTGTGGATGCCTTGGTGGGGGGTTTTGGATGCTGTTTTGGCTAAGGAGGCAGGCCTTGCCTTGCCATGCCCCCCCCCCCCCCCCCCCCAATCAATGACTATCCTAATTTGGAAATGTCGGGGTGTGGCGACCGCCCCGACAAGGAGCTGAAAGAATTATCCTTAAAAATCAAGCCGTCACTTTTGTTCCTTATGGAAACTAGAACTAAGGAAATCAAAATGGAGAGGATTAAACACCATTTACACTTTTCAGAACTGTTTGTTGTCCCACCTAGGGGTACTTCATGTGGGCTTGCTTTACTTTGGTCTGATAAGTTGAGGTGGAGATCTTGGCTTACTCTCTCAATTACATCCATTCACAAATCTCTTATAAAAATAACTTGAAAATATGGAATTGCACTTTCACCTATGGGGACCCTATGCCCCAAAACAGAGCTGCCATGTGGTCTAGAATTACTAACCTTGGTTGAGGATCTCATATCCCGTGGTGCAGCATGGGGGATTTCAATGAGATACTCTTTCCACATGAAAAGGATGGCCTCCGTCCCCATAGCCATTCCAGGATCCTCAGGTTCAGGGAGTTCCTTCATTCTTTCAATGGAAAGACTTATTAACTAAAGTTAAAGCTAGTAAAAAAAAAGCATATGGTCCTGGAAGAAACACACTTTTAAAGCTGCAGATAGGGAAATCCCCAAGCTCAAATCCCGTCTGCAGAATGAGTTAAACAAGGGCAGAGAGTTAGTGGATTGGGAGCTAGTGGCAACTATAAAAGCTAGTATCATGTCTTTAGCCAAACAGGAAGGAATGTTTTGAGGATAGCGATCCCGCATCAACTAGGTCCGTTTTGGTGATAGAAACTCAAAATTCTTTCATGCCATAGCTATCCAACGGTGAAGCAGGAACAGAGTGGATAGAATTAAAGGGGATGATGGCAGGTGGGTCGAGGGCCAATCACAAGTAATGAGTGTTTTTACCTCTCACTTCAGGGATATTTTTATATATGGTGGTGTTCAACATATTGATACTTGCCTCCAGGCCATCCCACGACTGATGACCGATGAGTTGAATGAAAAGCTTTGCTGTGACATCACGAACTCAGAGATTATAGAGGCGCTAAGGAGTATGGGCAGTTTTAAAGCTCCCGGGTCGGATGGATTGAATGGTCTTTTCTTCAAAAGCAACTGGAAAATTGTCGAAAAGGAGGTTATTGCTGCGGTCCAGTCTTTCTTTTCTCCGAATTCTTTACCCTAGGATATTAATGAGACTCTTGTGGACCTTGTTCCTAAAATTCCCAACCCTGAATCTGTGACCAACTTCCGTCCTACAAGCTGCTCCAACTACATTTTGAAGATGATTTCAAAGATCTTGGTTTCTAGACTCAAAGGGGGCTTGAATGATATAATAACACCTAATCAGAGTGCCTTTGTTGGAGGTAGGCTCATTCAGGACAATATCATCATCGCACAAGAGGTTTTCTATGGTCTGAACTCCAGAGGCCGTGATCTAAAAGACTACATAGTTATCAAACTGGATCTCAGCAAATTTTATGATCGACTTGAGTGGCCCTTCTTAGAAAAAGTCCTCTTGACTTACGGTTTTCAACCAAAATGGGTAAATTGGGTCATGACCATTGTGAAGGGGGTATCATACAAATTCAAAGTCAATGGTTTTCTGAGCTTGAAGGTTATCCCTAGTAGGGGGATTAGACAAGGAGACGCGCTCTCTCCTGACCTTTTTGTACTTGCTGCAAATGTTCTGTCTCATCTCCTCATTAAAGCAAAAGTTGAGGGTCATATTGCTGGCCTTAAGATTGTCCCATCTTCCCCAAGTCTCACTCACTTATTCTTTGCAGATGGCTCTCTTTTATTAGCCAAAGCCACTAAACTTGAGGCCTTCCAGCTCCTAGAGATCCTAAATTTCTTTTATGCAGCTTCCGAACAACGCATTAACTCCTCTAAGTCTAGCATCATTTGTAGCAAGCTCCTCCCTCAGAGAATGAGAGAAAAATTATCTAATATTTTCTGGATGGAAGTCTGGGATTCCCCTGGCCGTTATTTGGGTTTACGTGCCATTTGGGGCAGAAATAAGAGTAACGCTATTGGATGGGTGAAGGAAAAAATTCTTGAGAAGTTGGAAGGTTGGAAAGAAATGCTTCTCAATCAAGCAGGCAAAGAGGTCTTAATCAAATCGGTGGTTCAAGCGATCCCCTCCTATGCAAGGGCTATTGTTAAGTTCCCTCAATCTTTCCGTGTGAGTCTTAATTCTATTGTCGCAAGATTCTGGTGGAGGAGTAATAAGAAAGAGTGTGGCATCCACTGGAAAAGGTGGGCCCACCTCACCATGGTAAAGAAGGATGGAGGGATGGGCTTCCGTGATTTCACTTATCAGAACCTCTCTTACCTAGCCAAGAAAACTTGGTAAATGCTTGTTAATCCTAATGCTTTATGAGTGAATATTTTGAAGGCTATCTACTTCCCCACTCTAAACCTGCTAGAGGCTAGCATGGGTAGAAATCCATCATGGATGTGGAAGAGTTTGGTTGAAGGAAGGGATTTTCTTTTGAGGCATAACAGATAGGCCATTGGTAATGGGAACTTTATCAGAATCTTTGGTGACACTTGGCTTTGGAATGGTGAACCTATTCATGAGCAGGGACTACCAACTGATATGAAAGTAACTGAACTAATTGTTATTTCCTCAGGGGGTTGGATTCTGATTTAGTTACTAGATTATTCCCACCCTCTATTGCCTTGAGAGTGATTCAAACCCTTGTTGGACTAACAGGGGGGATGATCTATTGGTCTGGCCCCATACTAACTCAGGGGATTTCAGCATCAAAACGGTATACCATGTGGCGAGAAAATAAGGAGAGTTAAGGAGGCAGACTGCCAACGGATCAAACAATATCGCAGAGGATGTTTGGAGGATGATTTGGGACTTCCAGGTGCCATAGAAAGTTAAAATTTTCCTATGGAAAGCTAGTCATAACTCCACCACTGTAGCAGACAACCTTTTCAAGAAAAGAATTTCCCAAAACCCAATATGCGGGTTATGCAATGAGGCAAGAGGGACCATAGAACACACGCTGCTACTGTGTCCTTGGACAAGAAATATTTGGTTTAGCTCACACTTACAATGGTCCATCTCCTCGTTTGGGCTCACTTCGTTTGATAGATGGTTGTTAGACAAAATTAACTTCTTAAAGAGTTCATCCAGTGACTACAATTCAGATCTAAGAGTTCTAGCGTGCACCCTATGGGGAATTTGGAAAGAGTGTTGTAGATGTCTTTTTGATTCAGAGAACCTAATTCCAATTGCAGTAAATTTTAACATTAAAGCTCTGCTAGCAGATTTAGCTATTGAAACTTATCCCATCCCACAAACTACAGATCAGGAAAGGAGAACTATACCTGGCAACGGAAAGTGAAAGCCTCCCCCTCCTGGTCTTCTCAAAATCAATGTTGACGCCTGCTGGCGAAAGGACCTTTCCTTATGCTCCACTTGTCTCATTGTGCGAAAATCCCATGGTATGGTGATCTTTGGGAACTGCGGGAAGCTCCGTGCCCCTTCTCCTATAATAGCGGAGGCGCTGTCCCTGCGTGAAGGGATTGTGATTGCTCATCCAAAGATCTTGCTTGAATCGGATAACCTTGTTGTCATCCAAACCCGCAGAGGGGAGAAACAGGTAAGAGAAATCATAGTAATTATAAAAGACATTCTCTCTTTGAGGAGGAAGTTTGAGCACTGTGGTTTCCTTTGGGCCCCCAGAGAAAGGAACAAAGTTGCTGATCTTATTCCTGACTTCGCTCTCCGGGATGGCCTTGCCGCAGGTTGGGTCTTCCGCCCCCTGAAGCTATTGCCCGTGCTTTAGTTGATGATTCTCGCGGCGTCCCTCTGGTGAACTCTCTATTGTAACGGTGGTCCATTCTCCTTCTTGGCTGGGCTTCGAAGCTTGTGGTAGAAGCCGGTGGTTTTCGAGGCCTGTGGTAGTTTCTAGTGGTGTTTGTGTTCCTTAGTTTAGAGGTGGTTGGAAAGGAGAGGGTTTGGAATTTGGCCTTACAAGGATTATGGCTTTCTTGGAAGTTGCTGCGAGTAGGTGGCACATGACTCACACCTTCTTCAATGTTGTGATTTGCATGCTTTGTTTGCTTCTAATGCTTGTGTAGTAACTCAGATTCTCACCTTCTCTTTCTTCGTCTTTTCCGTTGCCACTGTTTGGCCGTTTATGCAGTTTACTTGTTGTTTCTCTGTTGGGCCGCTTAGAGCCTTTGTATCCCCTCTTCTGGGCTGGACCTTTTGTCCCCTTGTTTTAATGGAATCTGTGCTATGCGTATCTTTGACAAAAAAAAAAAGTTAAAAGTTATTAAAACCTCAAAGAGTTGTCAAGCCGCACTTACAACTCCAAAACTAAATCTCAGGGAGTGCTACAGCAATGCACCAAACAATAAGCCATACAGAAGCTCAAACATGCACTCTCAGCTGACACAATCAACATAAAACATGAAGTAAGACCCTAAAAGCCATACATAAGCTCCTAAAAACCTCAAATTAACTGAAAGTTAAATGACTTATGAGAAGAGAAGATCTATCGTTTTTAATTGGTGCTTCCAAAGAAACAACACAACCGGCTCTGCCGAGGTTGCAAGTAGTGCAGCTATCAGAGAAGCTCAAAACCAGACTTTAGTTGTAATAAACAGGGGCCAAACCAACTAATATGATAGCAGGGAGAGAAAGATAAACATCTGCTGATTCCAAACAAAAACAGCAATAGAGGTTGCGAATACGATTGAAACGATAGGGACAGAAACGAAGGGAGGCAAAGACAGTTGTGCAACTCGACCAAGGTCGCAGGGAGGGTGGAAGCGGGGCGGACAACAGTGGCAGTGGAGGCAGGTGGTTGAGGCCGAGGTAGGATCTTGATCTGGTGAACTCAGCAAGATCAGGGGAGGAAGAGACGCAAAGAACCGTGGAGGAATGGTGATTAGATCCGAAAGAGGGATACTGCAAAATAGTGGCCAGAGCTGGAGGAGGGATGGAGGTGAAGGCTGGAAGCAAAAGGGAAAAAGTATACACACACAAAACTTACTTATTTAGGTAATAAAACCACCTAATGTAGTAGAAACCCACATTTGTTTTTGTGGAAAAACACCTAAACAAGTAGGAGAGAGACCCCTTAGTGGGGGAGGAGAACTCCCCGAGGGGGAGAAGCCCCCAAGGGGAGTGGTGGCACATATATGCAGAAAAGCCTAGTAGAGGGAGAGAAAGACGCTGAGGTGGAGGAATTGAAAAAAAAATTAAAGAGTTATTAGAACAAATGTTTTTTAAAAAGCTTTGATTTTATTTAAATATTTTATTGTATTTCATACTGATAAAAGGAATTTAAATATTTATTATAAAAGATAATTTTTTTTTTGTATGTAACAATTAAAGTTAAAATAATTTAGAATATTTCATATTGGATAAATATAAACTCACGTAGAGATTGATATAAATATTTTAAAACTGCAAATTTTTATTTTTTCAAACTGCTAATTTTGTTTATAATTACCACAAGAGGTATTTAATTACAAACTTTAATATTTTTGTTTAATAATATTCAAATAAAATAAAAGATAAATCACTTAGACAACAGGGTTTGATAATATTATATTATACCAAAAAATTATAATAAGCAATTCATAACTAAATCATAAATGTTAACCACTATTGGATTTAAATTCCGATAACATTTTTAAAATAGAGATGCAAAAAGGTGTTTAATGGATACTCTCTGATAAAATAAAAAGTATTTATTAAAATTGCGACTTCTCAATTCATCAACATGTTCAATTATCAACATGTTCAATTATCAGTACATTGGAGTCATTTAATTTTTTTTTACTCAAAAGAGTATAATTTAAAAATAAAAATATATAAAATTCACACATATCCAATTTAGAAATTTAGAAACAGTAAAAACAAAATTTATCAATTTAAACTTTTTAAATTTGATATTAAAATATACAAAATAACTTCTTCAATAAAAGAGCTACCACTCAATCCATCAATATGTTCAATTAACAATACATGTGGAGTCATTTAAATTTTTTTTTACTCTAAAGAGTATAATTTAAAAATAAAAATATATAAAATTCACACATAAGTACTCCAATTTAGAAATTTAGAAACAGTAAGAACTAAATTTATCGATTTAAACTTTTTAAATTTGATATTAAAATATGTAAAATACACAAAATAAATACTTCAATTTTAACCTGAATTTGTTACGTAGAGTATAACCCTACCCGTTGAAAATGACTAATTAAACAAGTTTACTCAAAATGTCACTCATTTTACTAACACTTCATACTAAAAATAAAAGCAAAATTGATAGCCACTAGTTTAATTTCTTTCAATGATGTCAACTTCATTCAAGTCTCCTAAGCCACACACACCGACATCTATAATAGATTACAAGGTTCCGACAATCTTTTAAGGAATCAACAACACCAAAATCTCAGGAAATCTGCTATAATCTGTCATAATTTTTTTTTTAAACTCTGTCATAAAGTAAGTGGTTAAGAAAATTACACCATTCATTTTTGAATTAAAGTTGT
Organism: Acmispon strigosus; assembly: GCA_030819835.1. Taxonomy (NCBI): domain Eukaryota; kingdom Viridiplantae; phylum Streptophyta; class Magnoliopsida; order Fabales; family Fabaceae; genus Acmispon; species Acmispon strigosus. Next base: position 44,342,694 of record JAUAMA010000001.1, on the reverse strand, counting down.
CAAATCACATAAAATTTGCTCTAATATTACTATCCCTAAATAAATACCTTTTTATTAGCTTAGGCATAACTTTTATTGATTTCTTATGCTAGTAAAAGCAAATAATTTATATTATGAGTACAAACATGAAATTTATTTGACACACTTGTTAAAGACGAACGTTTTCGGTTAGAAAATTGTATATTGAATTCTCGATAGTGATGTAAGTGTTATGTTGGTAAATAATCTATATATACATTTGTAAACAATCTATTGTCTTTGAAGGTTTAGTGGCAGTGGTAGTGATCGAATACGAACCTACTCTAAAATATATTGAAAAAACAATCATCATGAAATTTAGTTTAGCTCAAATGATTAGTCATTTGGAAAATGTCGAATCATGTTAGTGGAAAGACTACGATGGATCTCTTCTGCGGTTCATAATGGCTAATCGGTCGACGCGTGGCAAACCGTGGATCCACAGGATCTTCTGTTTCTTGGATATCTTCCTCTCTTGGCTTATACGCTGTGTGTAATGTTTACAACCGAAAGTGCGGGTCACGACACGTGAGCCGTCGCTTTCGCACACGTGCCCTCTTTCCACCGAAGGAGCGATCCTTCATAGTATCGTGTTTTCTGGGAGCTTCACGCGCAATTCATATCCCACCGTCCATCTCCTCACAAGATCCAGTTATCTCAGCCGTCGCTTCCTCAACCGTCACAATACCCGCCACGCAACCCAAGGACACGTGTCGCAAGAGCAACGGCCAAATCTACAGTAGTACTATTTTAATATTATCCACAATCTCGCTCCATCTCTTTATAAATCAAACCCCTTCCCCTCCCACCATTTCCACTAGAATCACTAAACCGAATCCTATTGAAAGAGAAATAAAAACAAGTTCCAACGATTTAAAGTCTCATTATTGATATTAGTTTTTCATTTTCGATTCTATTTTTTTTCTTGCGCTTTCCCGGATTTAATTTTCTCGGAAAATTGTGAAGCGAGGTCTAAGGAAATTAGGAGAATGGCGTTGAGCATGACTCACCAGATCGGGAGCCTCGCCGGGACGCCGGTGATGCCTGATTCTGGCTCGGGAGAGATCACAGCAACGGTGAGCGCGGCGGCGGTTTGGAAGTCTCCGGCGGTGAATCTCCGGTGCCAGGTGAGCAGGTCAGAGGGCACCACCGCGGACGGATTGTCTCCGCCAGTGAGCCCGTGCAGGTCGCCGGCGCTGCGGGCGGATCTGTCGGCGGCGTGCCAGGCGTTCGAGACGACGGTGGTGGAGAAGGAGCACAGAACGGGAGCGAAGGGGGAAGGGAAGGGGAGCGGTGTTCCGGTGTACGTGATGATGCCTCTGGATAGCGTGACGATGGGGAACACGGTGAATCGGAAGAAGGCGGTGAACGCGGCCATGGCAGCGCTGAGGAGCGCCGGCGTGGAAGGGATAATGATGGATGTATGGTGGGGATTGGTGGAGAGGGAGGCGCCTGGGGAGTATAACTGGGGCGGTTATGCGGAGCTTCTGGAAATGGCGAAGAAGCATGGGCTGAAGGTGCAAGCGGTTATGTCGTTTCACCAATGTGGGGGTAACGTCGGTGACTCCGTCACGTGAGTTCTTCAATCTTCTTCTTCTTTTATTTCATTATCGTAATTGCTCTTTACTAGTATTATCGTGATTTCATTAGAGTTTTCAGATTAATTAATGATAGCTGAGAGTTCTGGGAAACGATAGATTTAGATTTTGATAGAATTCATTCAGGAAGAATTGGTTTAACTCGTGGTAATTTACTCACCTTTAAAAATTAAGTTCGTGATGATTTGATAGGATGGATGAATTTACAATTATTAACTTATTAAAATAATAAAATAGAATTAGTAAAATAATATACTTTTTAAAAGTTCAATGAACTATAATTAGTAACTTAGTATAAAATAAATAAATATTTAATTATTTAAATTATAAAATAACTACAATTAATTTTGATCTCTTTCTATTTTAGTTTGATTATAAGAAAAAAAATTATAGTGGTTGGATAACATGTATAAAGTCTAGTATGATCACAGCATAAAAACTACATCTACTGGGTGGATATATGGATAACATGTATAAAAACAATATAGCTACCATGACTCTTTTTAATTACTCTTTCTATTAATTTCTTTTTTGAAAAATCAAGAGGATACCCAAAAAAAAGCATTACTGTTGAATTTCAACTTTTTCTACGCCACTTGATTCAAGTTGAAGTTCAAATTAAGCGGCTGGAATTCAATTTTGAGAAATCGAGTAATTTAGAAGAATTTTTGCGCCATTTAAATTGAATTTATTCGGACAAGACAATTTTGATAAAATTCAATTACCTGGTGTTGCGGTCTCAGTTTTTATGTCACCCGCACCTCTTGAAGGAAATATATGGCTGATATTATCTTGGGTTTAATGAATTATTGTTATTGTAAATTGTAATATTATTGTTGAAAGACATGGTGAGCGTTTCGTGAAAAAAAAAAAAGTTACAGGGTTTTTGTTTTGGTCAACTAAGAAGGTGTGTGGTTTTGCAATAGGGACGGGGACCATGTGAAGTTTGACTTATATCATTTCGCTTTGCTTCTACATGTAGCGTTTACCTTTTATTTTGGAATTTGGATCCGGATTTTGAGAATTGTATTCTGGAAGCTAAGTTTTCATTATCTTTAAATTAGGGACAATTTTTTATTTTTTATTAAGATTATTGAAGTGGCTACTATATTAATTTAAAATAAATATGGCTAAAATTATTATTAATTTATTATTTAATTATGAGAAGAGGCGTGAGGAGCACGGTGCTACAAACCGACGAATCTCATTTTATTTGTGGCCTCTAGTGAAAAAGTAAACAAAAGAAAAGAGAGTGGTTTCGTGAAGGAGAGATGACAGATGAGTGCACGTGAGGTTACACTTGTACCCATTCCCGTAGGCATCGTTCCAAAAAGTGGACTAGCTTTTTCGTATATGTTAACGGAACCAAGATCTTAATTTATTTTAGTGGTTTGTGCAATTAGATTTGATGAATTTTGTGTTTGAGTCAACAATAATTAATTAATTAATTCAACCAAAAGAATTTTCTATTTGTTGGCTAGTTGGAACTTATTAATCCATCCAAAATAATTTCATAATTAATTAATTTATTACTTATGTCATTTTCTAAGTTTGTGGCTTATAAATGGTCTTTTGTGCAGTATTCCCTTGCCTAAATGGGCTGTGGAGGAGATTGAAAAAGATCCCGATCTTGCATATACTGATCAATGGGGAAGAAGAAACCACGAATATATATCTCTTGGAGCTGATACTTTGCCGGTTCTCAAGGGCCGTACACCAGTCCAGTGTTATGCTGATTTCATGAGAGCTTTCAGAGACAATTTCAAGCACCTTCTTGGTGACACTGTTGTGGTAAGTATCTTTCTCCCCTGTTCACAATTCTTTCCAATTTTAGTGTGTAGTGAGTGGCTCTGTTATATCCTGCTGTCTTTTGTTGTATGATTCTGATATAACTTCTTACCTGAATTTCTATCAATGTCAAAATTCAGGAAATCCAAGTTGGGATGGGACCAGCAGGTGAGTTGCGTTACCCCTCATACCCAGAACAAGACGGGATATGGAGATTCCCAGGAATCGGTGCTTTCCAATGTTATGACAAGGTGCATATATATTCTATGTTTTTTTCTCTCCCTTATGTACTCTTTTTTTAAGGAGTACATTTTTTGAAATCATTTTACAATTAATTGATTGTAAAATCAAAATCAATTTTGGGGAGAAGCTGTGAGTAACTTGTGACTGCCAAAATTGATTGCAAAGAAAAGTAAGCTGATTCAAACATGCTAATGATTGATTTTTGGAGTGTTATTTTGCTTCACATTTCTAATGTTCTTATTATCACTACGTTGCAGTACATGTTGAGTAGCTTGAAAGCTGCTGCTGAAGCTGAGGGTAAGCCAGAATGGGGAAGCACAGGTCCTACTGACGCTGGCGAATATAATAACTGGCCAGAAGACACTGCATTTTTCCGCAGAGAAGGTGGAGGCTGGGATGGTCATTATGGTGAATTTTTCCTTACATGGTACTCTCAGATGCTACTGGATCATGGTGAGAGGATTCTCACATCAGCTAAGTCAATCTTTGACAGCACCGGAGTTAAGATCTCAGTAAAGGTTGCTGGCATTCACTGGCACTACGGTACAAGGTCTCATGCTCCAGAGCTCACAGCAGGATACTACAACACCCGATACCGTGACGGATACCTCCCCATTGCTCAAATGCTGGCACGCCATGGCGCTGTGTTCAATTTCACGTGTATCGAGATGCGTGATCACGAGCAGCCACAAGAAGCTCTCTGTGCACCGGAGAAGCTCGTGAACCAAGTGGCTTTAGCTACTCAGAAGGCACAAGTCCCTCTTGCTGGGGAAAATGCATTGCAAAGGTATGATGAACATGCACATGAGCAGATACTGAAGTCAGCGCAGTTAAATGATGACACAGAGATGTGTGCCTTTACATACCTGAGGATGAACCCGCAGCTGTTCCAACCTGATAACTGGAGGAAGTTTGTTTCATTTGTGAAGAAGATGAAAGAAGGGAAAGGTGCTCACAAGTGTTGGGAGCAGGTGGAGAGGGAAGCTGAGCATTTTGTGCATGTTACCCAGCCTCTTGTGCAAGAGGCTGCATTGATGCACTAGGATTGTTGGATTTCCTCTTATTACACACCAATAGAGCTTAGAAAAGTAGTCACAAGTAGGCTGTTAAAAGTTTTAGGGGACTAGCAGCCATAGTTTGTGTCTATGGAGATGTGTAATTTTGTATTATATTGTTGTACTTTATAGCATCTTGTTATTTGCTTCTGAAATTTATATTTGTTACCCTTTATATTGTATAGATGATGTTGGATATCATTTCCTTCTTTTACCATACCTGCATGATTATAACCCATGAACACGTTACATCCTTTTAAAGATCTTTGCATTCTAGCATATGTGTTTGACTGTTATTAAAATATGATTTATGGTTAAACTGATGGTAATGTGCTATTGTGTGGAACGGTTGAGTGAAATTAATTCCATATCCTTCAAATTTTTGTTGAACTTGTATTATAGGCGAGATCCTGTAACCCGCTCACTCTTTCACCCAGACACACGAGGAAGCCCGGAGAAGGAAGAAAATCATAAATAACAAAAAAAAAAAAAAAACTTATGAAGAGAATAGTGGACCCTCACAAGAGAGGAAATTCTTATTTGCCAAAGCCTGTGCTAGGAAATTCTCCAGCATCACAAGGACCTTGATGTAAAGCTTAGGGGGAACTTTTTTATCAGACTCACGCATAACCTTCTTAAGCTTTTTGTTAATCTTGTCAAAACTCTCTTGCAGGCTCACCCAGTCATTGTTCTTCATGGATTTCTTCATCTGAACCACAGTGGAGGCCATCTCCTCCAAACGCTTATCACTTTCATTCTCCACCACAGCTCCAACCTCAACCTCCTCGGCATCGTAATCATTGATCTCCACGAAATACTTGTCTCGAACCTCTTTACTATAAGATTCAACATCCTCGTCACAATCACTCTCCTCCTCCTCGGAATCACTACTACCACCTTGGGCCTAGAATCTCGAAGCCATCGTTTGGTCAATTGTTCTTGTTTCCGCAGCAACTAGGATTCGGTTGCCGTAAGCTCTCTCTCTTAGATGGAAGAGTATAGAAGCTCTGATAATCCGTTGAGTTACGGTAACTGATGTGATTAATTCAATTGAAGCAATTTGGGGAAATATCAATTGAAAAATATTATTCCCAAAACTCTTATCCTCCTTCCTACTCTCGATTCTCAATCTTCTTTCTCTTTCTCTGTTTGTTCCAACATATAGGTATCTAGAGCCACATACGACTCAAGGATGTGGGTGAAATTGGGGAAATTGATGAACCCTAAGTTTCTAATCTTTCTGCAATCTCTCTGTGGCATAGCCTTGTGGGGGTGAGCAGCGATTGTAGCAATATGTCATCATCGTTCAAGAATTGGAAGCAAGTTCCAGCGATTGAAGCAATTTGGCATCATCATTCAAGAATTGGAAGCAAGTTCTAGCGATTGAAGCAATTTGGCATCATCGTTCTGGAATCAGAAGCAAATTCCAATGATTAACGCATTTGGGGCACCATCGATTCAAGAATGGGAAGTAATGGTTCGCTCCCAGCCAACTTACCAATTTTTTATGGAAAGAATTAGGATCAATGGAGTGTCAAAATGCGAGTCATCTTCAACGTTCAGGATGTCAGTGAATATGTTAATGATAGATATGAACAACTTGTTGCAAATCCCATTGAAAATCAACGTGCAACCCATAAGGAGGCAAAGAAGAAAGATCAGAAAGCACTGTTCTACATTCACCAGTGTGTTGATTCCAAAGTTCTTTAGAAAATCGCAGATGCAAAGACCTCAAAGGCAGCTTGGGATATCTTGGTGAAATCTTATGGTGGCGATGACAAAGTAAAGAAGGTGCGTCTTCAATCTCTAAGGAGACAATATGAGTTGCTCCAGATGAAGCCCGATGAGTCTATTGCTGATTATTTCTCAAGATTGGTCACATTAACGAATAAGATGAAGAACAGTGGTGAAGAGTTGAAGGAACAGACGATTGTTCAGAAGGTACTGCGAACCTTAACCCCCAAATTTGATATGCTAGTGGTTGCAATAGAGGAAACAAAGGATCTCATCAAGTTAAAACTTGAAGATCTTCAAGGAATTCTTGAAGCCCGAGAATTGAGGGTGAATGATAGAGACTCAGAAAATGATGTTGAGTGAGCTTTGATTGCACAAGCCAAGAAGAATTCTTTTGAAGAGAAAAAAAAAAGAAGTGGAAGAAAGGCAAATGGAATTCTCAGAAGGAGGGTTCACAAGGAAAAGAAAGATCACTGGATAGGGCTGAAAGTTCAGGCAAGAAAGGGTGAGACTCTGGAAAATTTTCTGAAAAAAGAAGAAGAAGAAGCCTTTTGACAAGAGCCATATGCAGTGCTTCAAGTGTGAAAAGCATGGACATCTAGCACACGAATGCAGAAGTGGGAAAGGTGGTTCATGGCAAGGAAATAAATATAAAAAAACAGCCGAAGAAGCAAACTTGGTTCAAGATGACTCTGACTAAGAACCAGTGATGCTAATGGCCACCACCTGTGGTGAAGACAAAGATTCTGGTGTTTGGTACATGGACACAGGTTTCTCTAATCATATTACAGGTCAAACAGGTTGGCTCACTGACTTTGATTCAAACAAAAGAACATAGGTCAGATTAACAGATAGCAGAAGTATGTTGGCTGAAGGCATGGGAAATATGTGCTTCAAAATTGAAGGGGGAAGATCAGTGCTCATTGAAAATGTATTGTTTGTACCTGGGTTTACATCTAATCTGATGAGTGTAGGCCAGTTGCTTGAAAAAGATTTTTCTGTGGGTATGGTAAATGGGGTATTGAAACTCTTTGATAAGGACAAGAGATTTGTTCTAAAAAATCCCTTGTCTTCTAACAGAACCTTCAAAGTCAATATACATGGTGTCAACACTCAATGCCTTCTGACTACTACAGCAAACCATGAAGCTTGGCTTTGGCATCAAAGGTATAGACACCTAAACTTTAGGAGTTTAGGTGAATTAAAATCCAAGGAACTTGTGATTAGAGTATCTAAAATCTTGGCACCTGATAAAACCTGCACTGTTTGTCTAGCTGGAAAGCAAACAAGGTTACCATTTGCTAAGAATTTGGCCATGAGAGCTAAACATATCTTGAATATAGTCTATTCTGATATATGTGGCCCTTTTGAGATAGAATCAATTGGTGGAAGAAAGTACTTTATGTCCTTCATTGATGAGTTCAGTAAAATGACTTGGCTATTTCTGATCAAAGCTAAGAGTGACTCATTGTCTGTCTTTAAGAGGTTTAAGGCACTTACTAAAAAACAAGGTGGAAGAGAACTGAAAATATTGAGGACTGACGGAGGTGGAGAATATACCTCTACTGATTTTAGAAGTTTCTGTGCAGATCATGGAATAATTCTTGAGGTTACACCTCCCTACACACCTCAGCACAACGGTCTTGCTGGAAGAGGGAATATGAGTCTTGAAGAAATGGCAAGAAGTATGCTGAAGCAGAAAAATCTTCCACATAAGTTCTGGGGTGAAGCAGTCTCAACGACAACCTATGTGTTGAATAGATGCCCAACCAAAAGTCGGATATACTCCTACAGGTGCTTACATGTTTTATAATCCTAGAACTGAGAAGATTGAGTTCAATAGAGATGTGATTTTTGAAGAGTTCAGAACCTGGACTGTTAATGGTGCCTCGTCTGGTGCCTCGTCTGGGTTCCCACAAGGTATCACGCCTGGTACCTCATATGGCGGTACCTCGTCTGGTACTTCGTCTGGCTTATCACAAGGTACATCGTCTGGTGCCTCGTCTTGCGATCAAAGCATATCTGGTGCCTCGTTTGGCGACCAAAGCAGAGCACCGACTACTGTAAGGTTTGATTTCAACCTAGAGCCAACTACTTGCAATGATACCTATGTTGAGCCTGAAAATGAGGTTCACGTCTCACCACAAGCTTCAAGGCCAAGAAGAACGAGGAATATGCCTAGCAGATTCAATGATTTTGAGGTATTTCCCGACTCTGAAATTGGCTCTGATGGTGAATTAGTGCACATGGCGTTGTTGGCAAACTCAGAACCAATTGACTTTGACGAAGCTATCTCGAATAGTATTTGGAAAGTTGCGATGCAAGAAGAGCTCAAATCGATTGGGAAGAATAGTACTTGGGAACTAGTGAAACTTCTTGCTGATAAATTGCCTATTGCAGTGAAGTGGGTTTTTAAGGTCAAGCGACAGCCAGATGGAACCATTGCCAAGCATAAGGCAATGTTAGTAGCAAAAGGATTTATGCAAAGAGAGGGTATAGACTACTCTGAAGTATTTGCACCTGTTGCTAGACTAGAAACTGTGAGGTTGATAGTAGCTTTTGCTAGTATGAAGAAGTGAAGTTTGTGGCAGCTCGATGTAAAGAGCGAGTTTTTGAATGACCCACTTGAAGAAGAAGTGTATGTCTCTCAACCTCCAGGTTTTGTCAAAGAAGGAAGTGAAGATAAAGTTTTCAGATTGAAGAAAGCTTTATATGGTCTGAAACAGGCTCCAAGGGCCTGGAATAAAAGAATTGACACATTCTTAGCCAAATCAGGTTTCAGGAAATGCACTGTTGAGCATGGTGTTTATGTGAAGACAGTGGGTAATGATGATATTCTAATCATCTGTCACTATGTAGACGATCTATTGGTCACTGGCAGCAACTTGGAGAAAATTGAGCTGTTGAAGAAAGATTTGAAGTCTGAGTTTGAAATGACTGATCTAGGAAGACTGTCATATTTCCTTGGAATAGAGCTTACACAGATCGATGGTGGAATCTTTATGCATCAAAGGAAGTACATTCTGGATGTTTTGAAGAGATTCAACATGATGAATTGCAACACAGCAGAGACTCCAGCTGAGATAAATCTCAAACTTGATAAAGGTGAAAATGAATCGTCTATAGACAATACTCTATATAGGCAGATTGTGGGATTTCTGAGATTCATTTGTCATAGTATACCAGAGATTACTTACAGCGTTGGTCTAGTTAGCAGATTCATGAGTGAACCGAAGCAGTCACACTTGATAGCAGTTAAGAGAATTTTGCGATATCTTAGAGGCACTCTGGATTTTGGGGTGTTGTTTCTGAATCAGTTAGAGAAAGGTAGTCTACGTCTTGTAGCCTATTCCGACTCTGATTTGTGTGGAGACTTACTGGAAAGGAGAAGTACGATGGGATATGCTTTTCTCCTCTCTAGAGCTCTGATCTCTTGACGTTCTAAGAAGCATTCGGTAATAGCATTATCGACGTGTGAAGCTGAGTATATTTCATCCTATCATGCTGCATGTCAAGCTCTGTGGTTGAGTTCATTGCTTGAAGATTTGTGATACTAAGACGACTGAGTTGTGTTAGCCTAGATAGCAACCTGAGAGGGGGGTGAATCAGGTTCTCCCAATTTTCGCCTTTAGAAAACTTGTTACTTCCAAGATAATAGTAATCACAATTGATGATTGTGAATGCAGCGGAATAAAGCGTTGCTTGAAAGTAAAAGATGAAGGAAGAGAGAATCACACACGGAATTTATCCTGGTTCATCTTCTATCCACCGAAGGCTACGTCCAGTCCCTCAAGAAACCTCTTGAGGATTTTTCCACTATGGTCAAGAATGCAATATTAAACTTAATAAAGCATAGCACACTAAGTTAACAAGACTTACTAATAGCAAGAACCTTGATGATTGATCTTGACGTTCTGAGCCGGTTCTTGAAGTCTTTCCTTTCTTTTCTGAAGTCTTTCTTCTTTTTGTGATGTGCTTGTCTTCATCAAAACCTCAGCCGAGTCCAAGGATAAGACCTTCTTCACAAGTTGTTGATCGACAACAAATCAGCTATTGATCTGGCAAAGAACCCAGTAGCACATGGAAGAAGCAAGCATATCGAGACAAAGTATCACTTTCTTCGTGAACAAGTTGGGAAAGAAAGGATATGTCTTAAACATTGCAGAACTGAATTACAAGTTGCAGATATAATGACGAAGTCATTTAGCACAAGCAGATTCAGAGATTTTAGGAAGATGTTGAACGTTGCTAGTTGGTAATGAGGGATTGTCTGGCAGTAGTTATGTATACTACTGTGACCTCGTCTGAGGTGAAGGCAACGTCTGACAACGTCTGTTCTCAACATCTCGTCTTAGCTCAACACCGATTGATACTCGTCAGGTTACAAGTTTTATTTGTAGTGTCGCTTAATGCGTGTTTACTGTTTTTTTCTTGTGTCTAGTCTGAGTAGCTTCCAAATTAATGGGGGGTGTTGAAAGTGTAATTCTTAACTTAGTTAGTAGGCTTATTAGTTTGGGCTTTATAGTTAGTGTAGCCCACATACCAATGTATATAAACATATAGTTCAGTTGTAGAGAGCGGAGAGAGTCATAATCAGAATCAAGTAATAGAATTTGAATTTGAGTTTTTCCACTCTTCTTTTCTCTCTGTTTCTTGTTACTCCGTTTTCATTTTTCATCATCAACATCATTGCGTGCTCTAACAATAATGAGGTAATTGAGTCAATCTTTCCTATTCAGTTTATTTTATTAAATGTTGACCTCATACATTGTTTATTTTATTCATTAAGTCAACTTTAATGTTTTAAAAGACAGGGATATCATTACCGGGTTAAACACCTACATGAACAACAAGTGATACATTAAAAACTGAAGCCCCATAATGTTCTAATTATTGGGAAGGTTAGGGAGGATATGATTTGTGCCAAAGTATCTCTTCTTGGAGAAAGAGTATTTTCCGTGAGTAATGGTATCTGATTTTTATGTTTAGCATAAGATTATGTGAAATCTCTTCTTTTGATCTAGTATTTATTGCAACTGGTGACACTTTGGGTTGAAAGTTGTCACATCTATACCATTATCAGAAGCTCCAATATGCATTGATAATTAGCCACAATCTAGATTTTAATATCACTTTTATTATTGTCAGCAAATTAATTTTTAATATGGCTATGTGAATTCTCTTCTTTTGAATATACTATTTATTGCAGCTGGTAGCACTTTAGGTTGAGAATAGTCATATCTATACCATTAACCGAAGCATCCCATATGCATTGAAAATTAGGTACAGTCTAGATTTTAATTTGACTTTCACAATTGTTAGCAAATTAGTTTTATTTTGTGCAAGAGATTAAAAAGAAAAAAGAAATAAGGCCTACAGCTTAACAAACAAAGCCCCTATAGCACCAGCAATAAGAAAGGGCTTCAAATCAATTGGAGGTTATTGATGAATAACAAGCTTATGCAATTGGAACCCTGGCCTTAGCTAGGAAATTCGTACATTGGTTCTTTTCCCTCAGGACATGGCTCAAGCTAACAGTCCACTGAGAAGCTAAAATATCTCTTGCGAGCCATTATTAATGATCTGATCCAACCAAGGGGTTCAACAGGGTGGGTTCAACAATTGATGGCCATAACGAAAACTTGAGTCCTCACTTTAGAGAATGAAGCACTCCAATTATGCACTCTTCTTCTCATGAAGCAATGTTAACAAATTTATAAATATGCGTTGTATCTTTCTTATTTTCTAAGAAGGTGTGTCTCACTTGCCCTCTCCCTTCTTAGTATTTATTTTTCACTTTTTTAAATTCTCTTCAGACATATTTATTTTCTCTCTCAAATTTCTAATTATTCTCCTAAGTCTCTCAACAGTTTTCTGTCTCACAATAATTTTAGATCATGAGTGATTGACTTGTAGTTTTCAATATTCATTTTGATTAAAGTCTAGCGGTAATGCAAGTGTTATTTGTTGCACGACTATGGAGATTACCTAACAGGAAGCAGCTTGATGCACCAGACTTCATTCAAATGTTATTTGTTGACGCTAAGGTATGTTAAAAATTATTTAATTCCTTTTAGAACAATTTTGTGCTCTTTAGCGTCATAGGAAAACCGTTTTATTAGTGTCTAACTTATTTTTTTTAGAACGACACGATACAGTGCACCGTCTGGAGCAACAGCCTTTTGAGAGAAGGCATATGTTACGAGATTGTCAACTCTGTCGTGGCTATAAACTCATACAAGTACAAGTCATCACTGTGAAGCCAATTGAGAATCCTAACATTCCTCTGTATGGACTAAATTATGTAGTCAATAAGTCGCATTCATCATTTTTTCTCATGAAATAATGTTATGTTAATTTTCATATTAAAAAATTAAGTTAATATTCTTTTTAATACTAGCTCATTATATTAACCACAAAATGCAGAGTTTACAAAAAGAACATGATCGTTACACTAACACTTCATAGAAGAAGGGAAGATAAAAATCACCTACCCCAATATGTCCTACCCACTAAGACCCTAACCTAATTAATTATTTCCTACCCTAAATAATTATTTTCAGAACTATTTCCTAATTTGATTTACCCCAGCTATATTTTTCAAATAAATATTAAAATAACAGTTTTGATTTAACACACTATTTTAAGTAATATATAATAAATGATTTGTTTTTTTTTAAGGATAAGTAATATATAGGTCGATAAATCTTGAAATCTAGAAATATATAAAGTTTTTTCAATTATTTTTTTAGAAAACATAAATAAAATTCATTTCTATTTCTGAAAATTTAGAATTTGAAATGAAAAATTAATATTCAATTTCTAAAAAAATAAAATTTAATGCTCAACTTTCCTCCAACTATTTCAAAAATAAAATATAAAACTCGAAATTAATGATAAAAATATTACAGCTTCGATCTTTTTTAGTTAATTCAAAAATTATGAAATAAATTAAATAATTCAAATTTGAAATATTTAGAACATTGAAATAATAAATTAAGTAATTAAATTAAGTATAGTAATTAATTTTTATATAAAAATTGTAAAAATAATAGAGCATTGAAATATTTAAATTTTAAAATCAGAATTAATATAAGGAGAATAATATTAAGTCAAGAAAATATCTTTTTTATGAAAGCATGAATATATTTTATTTTATTTTTAACCTAACCAGTTTGAAATTTTGATTCTTAATTTTATGTGAAATCATTTATATGATATATCAAATATTTAAAAAAACGTAAAATTAAAAAAATATTGTTAAATATAACATTTTAAATATTTTATTTTAAAAAATTCAATAATTTTATTGATACAATTAAGTAATCCAAAACTAAATCAATTTTGTAAAATAAATGATGAAATAATTTTTTTCATTTTGAAATATTAATTTTAATTGGAACCCTTTTTAAAATATGAAAATATATGTATACATATATCTTTTTTTGAAGAAAAAAGAAGAATATATATATATCAAAAATGAAAAATAGTATATAAAATACTTGGAATCTTTTTTTAACTAATTTGATATCAGTTTCGAAACAATTGATACAAATAATTATACATAAATAATTATTTCCATTAAAAGTTGTCTTTGAAATTAATATGAAATCAAATTTTAAAACCAACTTAAATTTGATTTGCAAATTTAAACAATCTAATGCACAAACAATCTAATGAATATTGAATTACCCTCTAACCATGCTATAAATAGTAGATACTTTTATTATGTTATAAATAACATTGTTTTAATACGTTATAAATAATAATTGATCATTTTCAATTAATTCAGAAATTCTAAAATATTTTAATTTAAATATAAAAAAAAATTTCAATATACCATTAGCTATAAAAATCATTAATGACTAATTATGTTCCTAATAAAATTAGCAATAATTACATATTATAAAATATAATTATATTAAGTTACAAATTAAATTTTAATATTCTGATTCCCTCCATTAAACAAAGGTGGTTTTTTCTTCATGTATGGGTATGGAGGAACAGCTAAAACATTTGTATGGAACACTCTCTCGGCATCCATTAGATCGAGAGGTGATATTGTTATTAAAGATGCCTCGAGTGGGTTTGCAACACTGTTGTTGCCCGGAGAGAGGACAACGCACTCCAAGCTAAAGATTCTTATATCAATAATCGAGGAATCAACATGACAAAATAACATCTAAACATAGCACAGGATGTGGCGTGGTAGTTAGCTAACTTTGTCTCTCGACCATGAAGAAGGGAGTTTCGATCCTTGCCCATGAGAGTTAAGCGCAAATTGTCGCCAACCGTTTACTGCTAAGTAACTATTTCTCACGGCTACAGTATTAGTCACTATTGTCGACCTCACAACAACATGTATAAGAAGTTATAAAAAAAAATCATTTCACACACAATAATTTTAGTTTATCCAAAGTTACCTGTGCCTCGCACAGGTAAATCCAACTAGTTATTTTTTAAAATAATGTTCTTTAATAAATTTTGTTATTTGATTCATAAACTTTAAATCAAAATTAATCTTAAAAGTTAATAGTTTATAAAATAAAATAATTAGATTTATAATTATCAATTAGAATTATCAACACTCAGAATATAACTTTACCTTCCTCTTTTTTAATAATTGTTATTTATTTATTGTAATTTTTGACATAGAAATTAATTTTAAAATTAATAATAAGTTTAATTGGCAATCTCACTTTTTAAAAACGTGGGATTTGATAATAATTAGTTCTTTTATAATATTTTAAATATTTAAATATTTCACAATAATTATTATTTGATAATGTCAACAAATACAATGAGCCACATATTTGCCAAAAAAAATAATATTGTGATTTAATAAGTTTTAATATTATTTAGAATATTTAATAAAGAGCTAAATAAGTAAATATAGTTAGAAATTTTAAAATATTAAGAATTAGTATAATTTTCCTATATTTCTTTAGTTTAATAATTTTCTTATAATTTCTTTTATTATGCAATCTTATTTAAAAGTTATAATAGCCACTCCTTGCATAGATTTAAGTCTCCGAGAATTCGGTACTAGCATCATGTAATATACAATTCTTAATGAAAAACCAGGGACAGATATATGAAGATCTAAAATATATGTTATTATTATTAGTTATTACGAATTTTCAGAGAACTCAAGAAAAAAAAACTGTATTTCTATTTTTCTTTTTTACATTTTTCTTATATCTCAGTAGTTAATATTTTTTTTGGTCGGCTATCAATAGAATAATGAAACTGATATTTTGCGTGGTCCATCAAATCAAAAGTTGGGCCAATTGGAGCCCATTCGTGAAGTTTGTGGACAAATAATACAAATTATTGGCAAAACGTGGGGTGGCGGCTCCTGTAAGAGAAAAAAATTCTTTAATAAAGTAATGTTGAAATGTTATTTTTGCTCCACTTAAAATTTTCATACCATCTTTTTCAAGTAGTGAGTGAATGTTACTTTTGTTTAATATGTTAATTTTTCCCCCTTAAATATTTTTTTTTCTCAACCTCCTTTCATACAATTTGTTAGATGGTTCCCTCCAAAGTGGGCCACACCACAACTATTTTATAAAGAAAAAAAACTTGTCCTAATGGGCCTAGCCCATGTTTTGGTTTTTAAAAGGGAACTAATCCCTTATTTGAAGGTGTGAAGGTTGACAAAAAAGAGGTGTGGAGCAACAACACAACAGCCCATACAACATGAGGAGTGGTTTTTTATCTCCTTGTCAGATTTTGGTAGTATATTGTTTATACTCCGTTTTGCTGAAATTTTAGTATGTGTTTTTTGTCATCGAGTTCGTTATTCTGATATTTTTTATTTGGATATTTTACCTTCTCTATGATTTAGGTGGTTTGTCCTTTCTGTTGAAATTTTACAGTGTCTGTTTCCACCTTTAAGTGTTGATTTAAATGTCTATAGTGATGCTAGGGAGACATTATTTTGTCCCCATTATTTTTCTATAGTGGATATTTTCTAGTTTGTTCCAGTGGTTTTTATTCTCTCACATCACATTGAGGGAAATTAAAATTTTCTATGTCCCTATTTTATTTTTATTACCTTTACTATTGTCACTATTGATCGTCGAATTTGCTTAGAAGTTATTTTGTTCAGATTCTCATAAGTACTAAGAAGGTTTTGTACTCCTAATTTTTCCGTAGCGCCTTGATACCAACACAATCATCATTCATAGTTATGGGAGTGCATGAATGAAATTTTAGCACATTTTTATGGTTTTTGCTGGGACTTTTTGGATAGAGGTCAGAGCTCCAGAATCAATAATGTTTCAAGACAATTCACATTTGAAGAGATCATGGTCTCACGTGTTGAAGGGACTCCCTATATTATTTGGTTTAATAGAATACATACTTGACCCGATGATGAGTGGATATTATATGATGTTTTTAGGTAGTTTTTAGTCTTTTTATTTTATTATTTTTGAGTCACATATAGGTTTTTTATTATTTTTATGTAGATTTTATATTTATTTTGCATTTTGCATATAGATTAGATTTTATTTGTTTTTCTACCTTTATTTTATATTTTTAGGAATTTTTATAGCTATTTTATATTTTTAGGAAAAGCTGGTTTAGTTATCATTTTTGTCCAATGACCACTTTGTAAAGTTTCAGGAAATCAAGGTCCAAAATGTGAAGGTTCAAGAGTGGAGGGCTAGAAGTGAAGATTGAGAAAATTAAAGGGCTTGAATTGGAGTGCTAACCAAGAGAGGACTAAAAGTGAAAAAGAGGAATATGAAGCAACTCTCTTCAAATTGGCACATGGGAAATTATGTTGAAGGATTGATGATAGTGGAGGAGAGGTTTCAGAATTGATTAAAGGCTGATAAGTGGGTTTTTAAGGCATTCAAATCCCACTAACCATGAAGAAGGAAGGAAAACTTGGAGCTGAAACAGCAGGTCCCAGCGCTGCAGCGCTGGGAAGCCAGCGCTCAAGCGCTGGCTTTCGGTCTAGCAGTGGATTTTTAATGCTTCCAGCGCCCAAGCGTTGGAAATTCTAGCGCTGAAGCGTTGGAGGCTGGATTTTTACTATAAATAAGACCATTTTCTTCACTTGTAAAGTACACCTTCTTAGAATACAACAAGTATTCTCTCTTTCTCCCTCTTGAGCATTGTTCCTAGGACTTGTGGGAAGCCATATTTGAGCTCCTATCCAGGGTAATTCAATGACTCAATTAGCCATGCTTGGCTAATTCTTCTTAAGTTTCTTGGGTTGTATTAGTTTATAAAATTTATGTTTTAGTTTTGTTTCTACCTTTCTAAATTTTATTTCCAGTTCTTGTTTTAATTCCTTGCTCATATTGTTATCTTGCTGTACACAAGAAGTTTTTCTTATTACTTATACGAATGAGAATTGGTAAGTAGTAAGGGACCTAGGATTAAAAAAGGCTATAAGTATATTTCGCTAAGAGATTAGGAAAGACGTAGCTTTGTGTTGGCCGGAACTCTATCTTCATCTTCTTCTTTAGTTAACTAGATTGCAAGAAATTGGGTTTAGTAATTAAAAAGAAAGTTCTACAATGTGTAAGAGATTAACTTGTAGATATAATAGGCTATAGCACCTTGAACTTGGATTTATAATTTAGAAATTAAGTAGATACTTGCTAGCATATTTTATATTCTATGTCAATCAACCTAAGGACTTAATTCTCATCATATTTATCACATCTTTATTTTATGTTATTATTCTTACTTGCTCTAAAAACCAACAACATCTATCATTTTATTTTTCTGTTTAAAGTACTAAATATTATAGTAATAAGAACACCTATCCCTGTGGGTTCGATCTTTTTATATTACGCGATAGTCAATCGTACACTTGCGATTCCGCTATCACCCGACATAAAATATGGTTAAAACTAGGGTGAAATAGTGGGATAGGTTGTGCACCGTGCACAAGTGAGTCCAAGAGTTTAGTAAGTTAAAACTTTTCTAGATAACCCAAAGACGTATTAAATGGGAGTACAAGGGGTACTCCAAACTATAATACAAGAATAGAGAAAGAAAAAAAAAGGTTAATGGTTCAACAGGTCCCTGAGTTTGTACCAATGTTGCGATTGGTCCCTCGCCGAAAAAAAGTTAGCTAAAGGTCCCTCAGTTTGCACCAAGTTACTAGCACATCTAGCCTCCCTATTTCCCCAACCACTCCAATGAAACAATGCCTTGGTCACGAAGTCCTCCAAGGTAAAAATGTTACAATTCTAGACAGTAAACAAACCCCCCCCCCTTTTTACCGCAGGGACTGCTTTCCACTCGAATTCAGAGTCTCCACAAATCTATGAACAAATTCTTTTGTCCAAATTTTCCAACTTTGTTTTTTGTATACAGGTCATCTGTATTTGATGTTGATTGATAACTTCCCCGATTACCCTTCTTTTTGCATCATTCCCCAACCCTCGCACATTGTATGCCAGTATCTTCATGGGAAACCATAATTTCCCCTCCCCGAAGCCATATTCTGGTTGGCTCCTGATTTAGAAGCATCTATGTGTTTCAATCTGATAAGCCTCTGAACAATCTCTTTTCACCCCCAACAAAGGAGTCTCGAAACTCTTTTCCAGAAGCCCATATGTTTCTCGCCTACCATTCTACTCGTTTAAGCTTGTTAAGAACGAGGAAAAGTGCATTCTTGAAAGGGAAAAATAAAAGGAATGGTTGAGGAATCGAAGATACTTTGTAAATAAGTTTCTTGTATATTTCTATCCTGTTTATTCACGGTTACAAGCTCTGTATTTATACATAGTGAAAACTAAGACGATACTGAAATCAGAATGATCGTTCCGGATATCCCTAGGTCAACTATTACATTGGGAATGTAAACTACAATAAACAATAATAAATACAAGATAAGATAAGGTAGAATCCCGACTATTCCTGGATTGCTAGTACGATAAGATTTCTGGCTACAGTTGTCACGCACTAACTCAGATGATGCTTCAAGTCAGATGTTACAGCTGCTCAGACGATTCTTCCTTATGTAGATGATCCTACTCAGATGATAGGATCAAATGATACACTGCTGTTTTAGACGATATCTCAGACGATACTGCATATCTCTTCATAGCAGACGATACACTTCTCTAACAAAGCCAAGAAGAATAATTGCAATTCTTCAACCATGAATCGGATATGGAATTGCTCAATGGATGATAGATATGCCTAACTTTTTTCCTCATTGAGGAACCCATCGACATGCTTGAGCCTTCTCTTCCCTGAAGTGATTTTTTTTTTGCTACAGTTCCCCTTTGTAGTTTTAGAACTCAAAATTTGCTATACTATCCATGAGGATTGCGAATTCCCACCTCCAAGCCTTCAACATTCAAAACTGGTTGTTCGAAGACATCTCAATTCAAAGAATCAGGAGTGACGATCTTACAAGGTGAGTTAATATGTGGGATGTCAAACCCTTGTGGTTCACTTGATGCAGATTGGGAATTCTGATTCTCTTGAGAATCAACCTTTCCACTTGGATGAGAGTTAGGGGTCAAGACACACATGGGTTACCCGACCCAAAATGAGAACCTTCCCTCTCTAGTTGAGTCATCTTCACTATGGGCTCAACATGAGATAAGCCCACTTCCCCCACCTCATGTTGGGCCAACGATGAAACATGAATTTCCACTTCTAAGGTTTTTAATTCATTGACCTTTTCATCCACCTTATCGTTACTGTAGTTTGTGCCTTTTATGCTCCTCAAGTCACATGTTTCACTCATTGTATCATTCCCCAAGGAATTTAAATGATTAAGTGGAGTTTTAATTATTTCCTCCTCATTACTCTCACCTTCCTTAATAATAGCGTCATTGAGACTTAATGCACATGGAGATTTGTTCCTCCCTTTAACCTCCACCGAAAAGGTAAAATCCGTGAGAAGGAAATTTTCCTCTCCGTCTCCGGAGGCTAATGAGGGTCTTTTTTCCATATCAACCCTGTTGAGCGACCAACCAGAGGAAGTGTCAGAAGCGTCACTGCCACACATGGAGCAATCACATTTTATCACTCCAGTGCCCATCATCTTTTCAAACAATCTTACATTGTTGTATGCCATTTATCATAATCTTTCTGTAATGAGAAATAAACTCTTGAGAATTTTTTCTAATTTGAAATCGTACAAATTCCATCTTGGAGAACGCTTGTATTTCCTCATCTACAGCAACAAGTTTCCCCAGCGATCTAGCTACCTCCATGAAACCTTCTTTGTCCACATATGAATGGGAAAGCCCATACATCTCACCCACGTAACTCTGCAATGTGGTGCTATTGTAGGGATCCACGAGAAAGTTGTCTCAAACACTTCATCTAGCCATTATTCTAACCTCTTCAAAATGTCCTCCAAATTCATACCCTCAAGTCTGGTAAAAAGGACAAGATCATCCTCCATATGACTTGAATTGTGTTAAGACCCTCCAATATAAAAGCCTCCTGCAGTGAAGGGATCAATTCAATGTTCTTAATAATTCCCACCATGCTTCTCTGTAGCCACCCATCTCCTTCCCTGATTGTGGGTCCTTCCTACTCCTCTATTCTACTGACAAAGCTTCTCTTCAAGGTTGTTTGCTTATCCTGGTTTCCCTCCTTATTCACAAATTCATTTCTTGGGCCATCTACAACTACCTGAGCATAGACTTCTTGTTTGAAAAACCCCCAGGCTCCATGTGTCTTATTCTTTGGTTTGATTTATCACCCCTAGCCTCTTTTCCTTGTTTTCATTATTACGGACAACTGTAGCCTGATTCACATATGTTCGCTTTGCAAATTTTGGCAAAATTTGCATGCAACTTAGTGTTTCCAATCACAATCTTGTCCAATTCTTTTTCAAGTCCCATGGTTTTTTTTTACCCCAATAAACCTTACAAATCCAAACCTCCTTCCAGGCTTATCTCTACTTGGAGGAATAAAAACCCCCCAAATCCTGCCCCAATGCCTTCCCCACTTCTGGAACACCTTTTACATATCCTTCTCTCTGAAGTTATCCAGGAAGTTAGAGAAGAAAAAAGATGTGACGTTGCCTCCATTAAGCTACTGCATATCTCTGATAAAACAAGGACAACACAAGAATGGGGGGAGTTGAATTGTGTTCGTATAAAACTTGCTTTTCAAAACAATTATATATTTCAAAAGCAGTTCTGTAAACGATAGAACATTTTTCGTAAACGGTAAGGTGAAAATGTTTGATGCAGCAGAGTTTAGTAAACAATTTGATAAATCAATTTGTTCAATGTAGCGAAAATGAAACGTGTAAAGATGTAAACGATGCAAGCAGTAGATAATAGCACGCAAGAGATTTATCCCGGTTCACCCCCTTGAACGATAGGGCTACGTCCAGTCCTTAGCTTAACTAAGATTTTCCCTATTCAACAGAACAATACAAGTATTCGACACAAGACTTCTCTAGAGTATTCTCAGGGACTTCTCCCAACAAGTATTCCCACAGGACTTCTTTAGACACAAGTATTCACACAGGACTTCTCTAGAAACAAGTATTCGAAGAACTTCTCCATTCACAGTGGTTTTTCTAGAAAAAGTGTCTTCTCAAAAGAGTGTGGTAGAAACAATTTCAGGCTCAACAAACTTTTAGCATTTGGTATATGGTTTGACACTAAATAGTATACTCGAGATTTGGCAAACAGAGATGAATAGACAATGAGTTCTCTATTTTGTGAAAGCTTGATAGATTTGACTATGTTTTTCACTCAGTTTTTGTTCTCTGTTTTTCACTTGATTTTTTTATTGTTGTTCATTGTTCTGTGTTCTGCTGTATTGCTATATTTCTCTGTTCAAGTCTTCCCTTTTATACCTTCAATCCACTTTCAATTTGCTAAAGATGTTTATCGTTGACTTGATGTATTCATTGAATTCCTGACCGTTTAAGCAACGACTATAAGCATTGAATATATTTGAATTTGTTGATTCCGCTGATCGTTGAGTAATTGGTGGCGTGATCTTCTCCTTTGCATTGATAGCATTTATGTTGTTGTTCAAGAAGAATTGGTCATTGAGTAATGTAATGCTTGATTCACTTCATTGCATTAAATTCGTTCATCAATGAATTCCTTTCCTTTTTGAGAAGTGATTTGATCTGTTCGAGCGTTGCATTGTATCGTTTGCTCTTTGACGTTATGGCTTCGCAGACTGTAGAGTTAGACCATACTTGAAGTATCTCTTGCTCTTCATTAGACGATGTTCTTCATTAGAAGATACTCTTCATTAGACGATACTCTTCATTAAACGATACTCTTCATTGGACGATACTCTTCATTGGACGATACTCTTCATTAGATATAACTTTGACGTTGTAGTCTTTTGCTTCTCCTTAAGCGATCTTTCTTCTTTGAACGATAGTTCTTCATTGAACTATACTTCTTCTTTGAACGATAGTTCTTCTAGATATTTGACAATGTGAGCATACGATATTTTTCCTTTCGTATAGACGATAAAGATATTTCCTGAAAATAATAATACACATAGTTTAGAAATTAAAATTGTTATCACTCAAAATATGATAAACGTTGTAAGATATGTTTGAACTTAACAATCTCTCTCCATCTCCATCCCCTTCAGATTGTCTTTTCCCATTCTCATGAAATCTTCCTCCATCTCTCTCTACCTCTCATTCTCTCCTTCATTATTTTTCCTTTTTAGCAAGTTAAATAATAAAAGTAAAACACTTTTAAAATCCTTGAGAAGGCCTTGTTGGTTTCACGCTCCGCCCTTCAGTTCCGCTTGGAAGTTCTGCCCATCATGCTTCCTTCCCCCTCTGTCGATTTCAGGCCCTCACCACTCACAAACCTTCAAGGGCGCTATGATCATCGACTCCCTCCACATGAACATCCACAACGCCATCATCATCGACACCCTCCTTGCCCTTGGCACCGTTCACTGGTGCTCCTGCAACATCTTTACACCTAGGACTATGCTGCCGCATCTATCGTCTACGGCAGCGCCACCATCTCCGCCTAAAGGGGGAGACCTTAGTCTTCGCCATAATTAATAGGAAACTCTCACATGATAGCACATGAGAGAAATTTCACATGAGAAGATCTAAATCCGAGAATCTACTACTTAACTTCGGTAAATAAAGCATTATTGTATGAATTCAAAATATAAGTAAATATGTAGATTATATATACTAATGTTCATACAAGCCGGTATACATGATTATCAAAATAATGTATAACATGATTCAACGGTTAAATTAGTTAAATTTATATTCTTAAAAAAATAGTAAGTAGTATAAGTGTATAAGTGTGGCCTAATATATATGGCAGACCACTAATTACCTAGAATATAGTTGCAAATCAGGTAGAAAGTTAGATTCAGAATATGGTTTTATCTCTAATTCTTAACTAATCAATGGTTTTCTAACTGATTACTTGGCATATGA
The DNA here is from genome assembly GCA_030819835.1 of Acmispon strigosus. Lineage (NCBI taxonomy): Eukaryota > Viridiplantae > Streptophyta > Magnoliopsida > Fabales > Fabaceae > Acmispon > Acmispon strigosus. Next base: position 44,318,857 of record JAUAMA010000001.1, on the reverse strand, counting down.
TCACACCATCTACTTTAATGGTGCATATATAGGAACTATTGATAGATATAGAAATGACATGCATCCAAATAAAATACAGATTTGTAGCTGTTTCTAACTGCCACAATCTGCGTGCATTTTAAAAATTGAAACATAGTTAAAAATCACCCTAAATCCATAGGTCATTTGGATGTCCAACTGCCAGTCCAATGAATTGAAACTATTCCATTTAAAATATATGCTATATAGTATATACTTAATATAAACCTTGTATTAGTGACTGAACCAAATGATTGGTCGACTTCAATCGGATTAGTTGTACTATAAGGTTGCAATTTGCAGCTGCAACATATAAAAAGGTAGTTGTAAGTAGCTGTTACAGTCAAAGCTGGTGTACTCTTGTACGTACAAACAATATAATAGATTGATTCATGGCCGTATTTACAGTGTAACGAGAAGCATGTAGTTGTGGAACCCGACACAACCTAACACTCTTTAATATTGCTGTTATATGCTATTAGCTAGCCCTAGCTAGCTGTTGTATTGTCAGTTTGAACTACTGGATTCAATTATACTCATCTTGTTAGCTTAATGTTTCTCTCCCCGTGCATCATGATGATGATGATGATGGGCACAAAGTAGCACAGGATTTTGTGCTCTTTATCATACGAATTTGGACTATTTCCTTAATTATATGTAGGATATTGATGAGAAAATGTACAAACAAAATTATGTGAAGTAAATTATTAAGAAAGAAGTAAATAGACATACCCCTTCATGACACTCTTTTTGGGTAAACCCCTCACAAGTATGTGTAGATGATCCAATATATGCAAGCTCACTTGTCTCATTTAAGCTGGTGGAAAGAGTTCAGATTAGGGTAAAGAATGAGTTCATTTTGCAAAAGAGATGATAGAAAAGTGAGGGAGAAGAAGAGAGAAATCATTCCCGCTGAAACTCAAGGAAGTCATGGTAGATTCGTTGCTGCGTCTCCGCTCACTGTTTGATCAGACTGAAATTTGGTCAGTAGGTCCGCGACATTCGGTTCTTCAATTTGAACGGTTGAATCAGCGAGGAGGTGGGAGAGAAATGGCTCAAACAGTAGTAGTGTTTTCTGGGTTTTCTCATTGCCTCATTTCTATATTTTAAAGCTTCTTGCATTGTTCTTTACTTAATGGTTGAACACATTTTTGTGCAGTGGAAGGGATTCTCTTGTACTCTTATTTTGATCATAGTGGAGCTTGATTGACTAGCTTGTGTCTGTGATTTTTACTTCTCATATTGAGAATGTTTTTCGTGTTAAAATCTTGGTGTCTCTTTGTTTGTGTGAATTTTATTTGTTGCGATTATTTGTTGTTGCTCCTCACATATTCCTCCAAGTTGGGGAAATTATCCGCCGCACAATATTGCTTTGAAAGAGTTGTTCTTGTTATTGTGTTGAATTTCCCATCAAAGATATTGGAAATTCAAGTGTGAGTTGGAGTATTTAGCGTTGTTGGCCATGAACTCCCTCAATCTCCCCAACAACTTGATCAATTTTTTTCTAACGCAACGCTAACGGAAACGTAAAGACTCTTTCAAGTTCTTTGCATAGGGTTAGAACAGATTAAATATAGATCTTGCGATTGGCTAAAAGTAAAAGACAAAGGTTTTCCTTATTCTTTATATGAGTGATCCAAAGAATTTGTAAAATCTTTATCTGTTGTGAAATTTTTGAATGATGGGTTGAGGGATCCCTTGTACGCTATTAATCTGATAAAAAAAAAGTTATTTGCATAGGGATTCAAGATTTAGAATGGAAAAATTTTCATTGAACTCAATGTGGATTTATGTTGAAGCCAACGTGTCAGAATTCTACTTTTTTGATCCACTTTAAACTCAAAGTGGCAAATTTTAACTTTTCCTTTGATGGCTTAACATACGTGAAATGACATTTGAATTAGCTCTTAACGCCAAATATGCTAAGTCCCTCTCATTCTCTACACACTTATAATTGGAAAATACATCTAATTTAAAATCCCAATGTGATAGGTAGTGCATAGAAAACGCCAAATGTTTCACACACATTCAATTCAAGTAGACCCCAATATATATATACACATTAGCAGGAAATTTTATCAACCACAAATATTAGTGGTGGTTAAAAGCCGCCACTAATGTGTATATATATTGCATGGATGCCGTCCAAACAACTTAATTTTGTCTTAAATATCAGTACTCTATAGAAAAATAGGGCTAGATAATTGCTGGAGATCCATTTATGTGGATCTGATAAATTGATCTATGAAGATTGTTCTATTTTATATACAAATTTACTTAATCATGCCTTTAACAATGTGAGATATTGAACATAAATATCACTCATCATATAGGAAGGAGAAGGTGGAGAAGAAAATTGACAACATGAGGCCAATGGCATAAGGCTGAAAGTATTGGGCCAAGAGGTTGAAAATTAGAAGTTTGCTTTTGATTAAAAGTCAACTCATAAAAGACAATACGCTTCATTCCTTGTTTCTTTCCCATTTGGTTTTTTGTTTTTCTTATTCTTTTCAAGTACTAGTATTTCAATCACAATTAACTAATCGTATACACCTAAATAGTACAGACACCTCTGGACATTTCTTTTTTCTCTATCTCTTACTTCTAATTACATCACATCATATATCACACTTATCATTTATTTCACATCTCTTTCTATCTCTCTCTAGTGGTCTACACCCTTTAAATATGTAAAGACCTTTATTCTTTCTTCATTCCAAAAAACTAAATGGAAAATAAAAATAAGAGGCAATGGCTGGACCATATCCAACTTTGTTAGGAATATTTAAGAAGTGTTGTTTAAGGCACAAGGTGATCACGACCTGCCTCTCACCTTCTTAGTCAGACGTTGCTCCCCAACCTTTCTCTCTGTCTTTAAGTTGAAAATGACCCTTCTGGAGATTATAATTGTGTACAAGTTTTTATTTCTTTAGATAACTTATTCTTCAAAAACATCACACTTAAATGTCATAACCTTTTCATGTTTCAAAAAAAATAACAAGAGAGAATGTGGAATGTAAATCAACCTTCTAGTAAAGAGTAAAGACTCTTAATTTTCAGGGGAATATTAATAAAGGTTACTTATACCAGAGAAGTGTTAGTGAATACTAATAAGAATATTTATTATGCAATATTGAGAACTATTTATGAGTTTTAATCATTAATGTAGCTTTAATATGTTGTTTTTAAAGCAAATCGATAATGGAAAGGCATGCATATATACAGTTATGTTTCAGGAACCTTCAATTATCTACTCTTATTATGAGGTAAATTTTGTGAACCTGTGCAGATTTTTAATTATGATGATGAAAATCTTCTTCACCAACTGTGTAAATGCTATTTATTTGATTGCTTTCGTCAAAACTTTTGAGTGAAAATTGGGTCCCTGGCACTGGAATATGAACAACCAAATTAAGATGTGCATGCATAGCTATGCTCTTTCTCATCACTAAAGTTTCACATTGATGATTGTTCTGCATATCTTAATGAATCGTTGAACTTTTTATTGCTGAACAAAACAGTTGAAGTGGTCTTATCAATATTTAAATGGATCACATTTGGCTTGGCCTTTGATTAACCTCTTGGTATTTTTTATTTATAAAATAATTCTTAGTAAATTGCATGTCCAAAAACCTTATATTAATGGATTTCACAATTGAGTATTTCAATGTTATTTCATGATGGAAAATGTTTCTGAGACATCAGCATAGTACAAATATTCAAATTGAGGAAGGAAGAGAAGATAAAGAAGAACCGAATGTGATATATGATTAAAATGATAAGAAAAGAGAAATAAAAGGGGAAAATGAGGTATATGTTAGATGTATGTATTGTTCAGTGTTGTGACTATTGTTCCATAATGGCTTTGACGTCGGTAGTAACCTTTTGCACCATTTCCATTATACTTTGAAATTTATTTTACTACAAGGAAATGTTATTCTAGCAAGCAATTAGTGTTAGCCCCAACATCGATAATAATTTTGGTCAGCTAGCATCAATCAAGCCGATGCAATACCGACGCTAATGGCTAAAATAAGGGTTTCGAAACTCAAAATGTAGGGTATGCTGAGCCCACACCCACTTTACTACCAATTAAGGTCGACCCTACACACTTGTACTAATTAGCGTCGGCTATAACCGTCTCTAACTAGGATCGGAGGCCTAGGTCCATTGGCCCAAAGCTTAGCATCAGATGAGCCGACGCTAATTTTGAGTAAGTACAAAACATCGTCTCCAACCTCATTCCTCCACTCTCGCCGACTTCTCCCAAATATGCTCCTCCCACTGCCCGACCGCCCATTGTTTGACGTCGCGAGTGCCCCTTCATTCAATCTCGTGGCCATTCAAGCCATTTAGTCTCACCGTCACGCTGCCCCTCCTCGGTTCAGTCTCGCTGCCGCTCCTGTCATTGTTGCTTGAAGTCTCTGCGCCTCCCCTCATCACGCTGGTCCTCCCTAAGCTGCTCTCTCTTAAATTTGCAGCCAACGACGCCGGAGCTATCTCTCTCGCCGCCCACCTCGCCTTTTAATTAGGTTTGGAACCATATCCATATTATATTTACTTTTTTACCAATAGAGATAATACATTGCGTAAAATTGATTGGGATTCTCTGTTAAGTTGAATTTGGTTGAGTCATGTTGTGTTATCTATGTGATAGTGGTATAGTGTTACCTGTAAGATTTGAAAATTGTGGCTGATGCTTGTAGGATTTCTGAAAATTAATTATTCTCTGTTGTGAGTGCTGCAATTGAGTTTTTTAACATAAATGTGCTGCTTGTAGGATTTGGATAATTGATTTTATGCTTGGCTTATGGTGGTGGTGTATAAAATGATTTGTTCTCATACAAACCATCAATTTTTTTTTACTTATATTATTGTGTTAGCGTGCGTTTGAAAAATTTGTGTGTGATTGTGGAAGCTTTCAAGTGTCTCTGTTTGCAAACGTAGAGCCTGTTTGCATTTCAATTAGAATGGAAGTTTTTTTTTTTTTTTGAAACAATTAGAATGAAAGTTAAAGTACTTAAATATGAATTGATGCAAAATGAAGCTTTTACATACTGTGTTGTTACGTTTTTATAGTTTTAGGTTTTAGCAACTGCAATACTGTGAACGAGTATGTATCTAGTCTTATTAATGATAGCATAATCTTTGAGTCTCGAAGAATTAGTCTAATGACTGTCGACTATGAAATACCTTAAAAAAAAAAAGTGAGACTGATTTGCGAGATAAAATATGGGATATTCATATTTTAGGGAACCCTCCCGCAATTTAGGCAGAAATATCCCCCTTCAGGTTTGGGTTACAATTTTTAGATGTTTGGTGCGAGTAATACTAGTTTTAGTTTATTTATCAATTTGAATGCCTTAGCTTCTCATTGAAGATTCAATAGGATGAGCGTTTGTAGTTGTATGTGAATTTATGGCTCTTTGTATTGAATCTTAAATTGCCCGAGTAGGATAGTATGGGAATAAATTTTTTTTATGCTTTGGCTAATAGTTTATTTTAAATCTCATGTCTTATTAACTTCATGAAATTTTGGATGGATACGTTCCCTATTGCTCTCTGGGTTCATTCTTGATCATGGTATACATCACCATGATCAAGTTGTGTACTTGGAGACCAATGAGAAATGTTGCTGAAATTTCGTAAATAGGATTTAAAAACTGAACTATATATTAACCAAGTATGGGAACATATTACTCTTGAATGGGATATGGTCATACCTTTTCGAGAAGAAGCTATTGATCCAGTGTGATCGGTTTCTGATTGTAATGAATTGTGTGAACATGCAGAAAAATGTATCACATACACTTGAATGTATGATAGGTTGTATGTGAGAAGGAGAGGTGTGAAAGCATAGTTTATTGCGGGAGTTGATCATTTTGTTGACAACTTTATGGAACATATGTTGTATTTGGGTGAGGAAAGGATTAGGTGCCAAAGTGTTAAGTGCCAATGCATGAAGTTGTTGGCATCGGACGAGGTGAAGGATCATTTGTACATAGTTGGATCTAAAGCTGGGTGGGTACTGGATAAGGATTTCACATGAACAAGAGCATCCACACACCGAGGCTCATGAGCATTATTCGGGTCCTAGTCAAGGCATGGTGTACGAGCATAGAGATCTTTTTCAGGCAATAGATCAAATGGCGTATGATGCTCTTCAGTCATGCAATGATGCTAATGTGCATAAAGAGGTAGTCAACAATAAAGAATCACCCAATAGCAAAGCTTAGAGGTTTTATGACATTATAGTCTCTACAAACTTTTTTTTTTTTTGAACAGCCAATAAATTAATATAAAGCACAAGGACTAGTGAGTCTAAGTTATCAGCTATTTTCATCTTTTTTGCAGGCAGGTCTAACTTTCACTTATCTCAGAACGGTATAGATTACTTTGTACAACTATTGAATCGTGTATGTCAAACAACTGAACAAGTAATTGCTTACCTGATAACTACTACTAGGTCAAGAAGTTGGTATGTGTATTAGGGTTGAAGAATTTAGATTGTTGTGTCTTTGGGTGCATGTTATATTACAAGACAAATAACAACCTAATTCAGTGCAAGATTTGTAAAGAACAAAGGTTCAAGCCTGGAAGGGGTGTGGTCGAGAAGATACAAAGATGTTCCTCAAAAGAGACTGTTTTCTCTCCCAATCATTCCTATGCTATGGAGACTTTATGCTTTCCTTAAAAAAAAGAGACTGTATGTTTCAGTTGAAATTGTGGCTAAGATGACATGACTTCATGAAAATAGAAGGACTGAGTGTGTTTTGGGCCATCCATCTGATGGGGATTCTTGGAAGTGCTTTAATAGCAAGTATAAGGAAATTCGCGAGAGAGACGAGGAATGTGAGACTAGACCAATGTCCGAATGAGTTTAGGCCTTACATTCAGGCGTTTGCTAGTCCGCACTTGTGTTAACTTGTAATTGTTACGCCTTACAACCTTTCCCTGAATTGAGCATGACAAAACCATATTTGTTTCTGACATGGCTTGTCCTTAAAAAGTACTTCCTCCGTTTCAAAATAACTGTCCACATAGAGAAAAATAATTTGTTTCATAATAACTGTCCACTTAGAATTCCAAGATAGAATTAATTGATGTTTTTCCATATAATACCCCTATAACAACAATAAGTGAGGAGAGACAAAAACACAACTCAAAGGTTAAAATAGAAAAATAAATAAAATATTTTAAAAAGTTAATAATGTTAATTGCGTTTCTTAATATGCGTGTTTCTTCTCTTTCTTTCTGAACATTTATTTTGAAATAGAGAGAAAGTATATATTACTCCCTCCGTTTCTAATTAAGTGTCACTATTTTTATCCATTTTCTGTTCCTAATTAACTGTCACTTTACAAAGTTCAAGAGAGTATTAATTATGTTTTACCAATTATACCCTTTAATTAATGGTGATAGGAAATTAAAGAGTCTAAATTAAGAAGAAAGATAAAGGGTATATTATGAAGTTAAATAGTAACTTTGATAAAAACAAGAACATTAATACAATTCCTTAATATATGTGCAAAACCTTAAAGTGACGGTTAATTAGTAACGGAGGGAGTAATCTTTTGTAATAATTAAATAATTTTATAATAAAAATAAAATGTTAATGCACTAGTTCAAAGAAAATAAGTCGAGTAGCACAAAACTCTAGCTATATATATGCCTTTTTCTCGGGCACAAACATTCATGATGGAAAATTGACAATGATAATTAATTAACAGCTTGCTAGCTAATAAAGCCCACCCCATCCACATTCACTTGCAGAGTTATTATCGTGTAAACAGGAAGAAAGCAAATTAAATGCTTCAACAATCAAGTGCTGGTAAAAGAAAAATTGAATGGTAAAGTAGATGAGGTATTTTAATATTTAAGTTCCAGTTAAAGAGGATATCATTAATATCGAGTTCATGATAATCTATTATCTCATTTTGTGCCTGCAGCTTTTATCTAATTTCAAACTGAAAATTCAAGCGCAGTCAATTATACTTGTCATTTTTAACAAGGAATTTGCTAATGAATATGCTCATCATCACTTAAGGAATCAATTTAAAAGTCTTAAAATTTTTTAAAGTCATGGCAAAACATACCCTAGCTAGAATCATCACTCTGAATACCATAAAGTTTGTTATGTTAAAGCTTGTGTTAATGGCCTGGAGATTCTACCATACACCATTAAATAGGTTCCACCATTTGCAACTTATTGAATTTTCTCCATAATTATGTCTAAACCTATTTCGTTAATTTTTTTAATAATAAGTTAAAAAACTCACTACACATCGTTACAAACCAAACTCTATATAAGTTATTATAGATGTATCAGTTCACCACATATTTTGATGGTTTACCTTGGATTTATTAAAGTCCATGTCAATTACAATATCATTAGAGCATAACTAGCTTTTCTTAAGTTTCATTTAGGCTTAGTTTAGATAAAGTATTTTTTTGTCTTTAACTTATGTGTCCACCTATTTGAAAAATTGTAACTATGTTTCTTAACAAATGAATTTCCTGAGGTTCGAACATGTGTTCTCACGATTACATTTTAAATAAAGTATTTAAGCAAGTTTTGGTTAAATTTATAATTAAAATAATTAATGATAATTAAATTTAATATGCTCTAACCATATCATAATTAACATAAGTTTTGTCTATGGTATACCATCAAAATATTTTTACATAATTTAGTTTATTAATGATTTTACATTTATATTATGTTTTTTTTTCTAAAGATATCCCCACAATAATTCCCCGAAAATACTTTGAGACCGCGTTAATTTCTTATTAAATATTTGTAAAAAATTAGACATTTCTAAAATTATGACTTATTTAATCATGGATTAGTTTAGGGTGCTCCTTGTACCCTTTTTTTAATGCATTTTTTGTCCTAGTCAACCAACGAACTAAAAATATACCTTGACATATTTAAAAAAAAAAACTAAATGTGTGTACATTGTCAATATAAACAAATTTTACATAATCATCCAATTAAATTTTACCACATCATAAAATATATTTTTGTATTAATTAAAAATTTAAAACAAAATTTATTGTTCCTCTTACGTCATGATTGATCCATTAAACTCTTTAAAAAAAGACCCATGTCATTCATTTCTATATTATCATAGGCTAATATATAGCTCTTCAATAAGAAAGGGAAAGGTTAATGAAATCATTTAAATGCCTCGAGCCATAGTCACAGTGGATAATGAACTGAAACATCAGTTGGTTAATAAACAATAAATTCCTGATGATGATAAGTAAAACTAAATAAATGGCTAGTGACAGTAATTGGAATGCGAAAGTTTCATTAAAGGGCCATGTATATATTTCATCAGAATAATGTAAATTTATAGCCAACAATCTAATGATTAAGAGCTTCTGTACATATATTCTAGCTTGTGTATCTATGTTTCTTTTTGTAATTTAAACCCAAAACTCTGGCTATCAAAGTGGTGTGGTTAATTAAGATGCCAATAGTTCTTGTAGAGGACAAATTTGCAAACGAAAATTAAAGTTCATCAAACTTAAAGCTTTCAAGTTAAAAGCTGGTCAAATGAGATTGCTATAAGCAATTTAGAATAACTATAACGTATTCCCCGTAAAAAACTATGACTTATTAACTCTCCAAATGTTAGTGCAATTAATACACAATCAATTACATATGTACATTTGATTATTGAAATAATCACATGAAACAACATGAATTTACGATGGTTAGAAAGTACAACTCGTACCTTGAATACTTCATCTTGCATCGTTAAACTTTTCTTTTTAGTTTTGCAAAGACCTTTTCTTGACTTACCTTGATTAATGAGATAAAAATAGCGGTTTGCGCTCCTTACAAGATAGCTTAATGTCTTTTTTGACAAGATGAATAGATTGCATTCTTAACATGGATCACTTAATGTTTTTTCTTACTGAGATGAATGGACTGCGTTTCTTGAATGCTTAATGTTCTTCTCGTGAGATGGATGGATTTTATTTCTTACAACGATCTATTAATGTCTTTCTCGTTGAGATTAATGGGTTGTGTTCCATACACGGATCGCTTGATATACTTCTCGCTAAGATGAATGGATTGCATTTCTTACAAGAATTGTTGAATGTATTTCTCGCCGAATGTCCTTCACGCCGAGATGAATGGACTACGTTGCTGTTAATTAGCAAAAGCACCGTGATTGCACATAGTAGAGTAGAAAAATCGAGAATGTAAGACACAAGACTTTGTTCATGCAGCTCGGCCAATTGAGTCTACCTTTGCGGCTATAAAGTAGCTATAGCTCCATTTCATTCAGATTATGCTTTAAGGTTACAATGTTACAAGATATAAAGATTTTAGTGATCCAGATGCTACAAGATAATATTTCACTAAATCCTATCACAATCCCCCCAAATCAGATCCTAAAACTAACAGAAAAACCAAGTTAGCGTCGTACCGCATATGCGGTACATCACAACATCACGACCTTGTGGTCGTTTACCGCATATGCGATATGCATGTCACCACATATGCAGTACATGGCAAAAGTACAACATTGTTGTCGTTTACCGCATATGCGGTAGCTCGTGCAATGCTATGCTACTTTGTTTTCTTCTCATGAGCCATTACTCAACAATCTCCACCTTGGAGAATTCTCAAACCCCTATGAAGATCAACTGCTCAGTTTCAGAATCTCGACTTTTGGGATTGTGCTCCCCATCTGTTTAACACCGTGAAACATGTAACAAATCCAAGCAATGCTTGAACTTATCACTGGTGACTAGCTTGCTCAACATATCAGCTGCATTCTCAGAAGTATGAACCTTCTCAAGTCGTATCTGTCCTGACACAAGCAACTCTCTGATCTTGTGAAATCTCACACCAATATGCTTTGTCTTAGCGTGATACACCTGATTGTTTGCCAAGAAAATGACACTTTGACTGTCACAATGCAACCGAACTCCACCTTGCTCAACACCCAACTCTTTCACTGACCTTGTAAGCCATAATGCCTCTTTTGTTGCCTAAGCTACAACCATGTACTCAACTTCAGTTGTAGACATAGCCTCTATGGATTGAACTGACGACTTCCAGCAAATTTTTCCACCAGCCAGAGTAAAAGCATAGCCTGTTGTAGACCTCCTGTTGTCAATATCATCTGCATAGTCGGAATCAACATATCCCACAACTCTTGGATCACCTTGTTCACTACTGAACATAATACCATGGCCCGGTGTACCCTTCAAGTACCTGAGTATCCACTTGACTGTCTCCCAATGACGCTTCCTTGATTTGGAGATAAACTTGCAGACTTGGCTCACAGCTTGTGCCAAATCTGGTCTAGTGCAGACCATAGCATACATCAGGCAACCAAGTGCACTGGCATAAGGAATTTTCAACATATCCTCGACTTCTTCAGCTGTCTTTGGACACTGATCTACTGAGAACTTAAAGTGATTTGCCAATGGAGTACTCAGCTTTTGAATTACTCATATTGAATCTGACTAACACACCTTCAACATAGTTTTTCTAAGATAGCCACAATTTTCTAGCTCCTCTGTCTCTGTGAATTTCCATCCCAAGAATCTTCTTACCAGCTCCTAAGTCCTTCATGTCAAACTCCCTACCCAGTTTGGTCTTCAGATCACTCACATCACGTAAGTGATTAGCAGCAATAAGCATATCATCCACATACAATAACGAGAAAATATAAGAACCATCATCAAGGCTCCTCACATAAACACGGCAATCATAGTCAGCATGTATGAATCAAAACACTTGTACCAAAGACTTGGTGACTGCTTCAACCCATATAAAGACCTCTTCAACTTACACACCAGTTTCTCATGACCAGAATAAATGAATCCTTCGGGCTGCTGCATGTAAAGTTGCTCATCTAGATTACCATGGAGGAACGCCTTCTTCATATCCATCTATTCTAAATGCATGTCTTAGAGTGCTACTAATGCCAACATTGCGCTGATAGAGTTGGGTCTAATAACCGAAGAGAAAATTTCATCATAATCAATCCCCTTCTGCTGTGGATATCCCTTTGCTATTAAACGAGTCTTGAACTTTTCCCCTTCATTTTCTTTTACTGGTGGCTTCTTCTTGTACACCCACTTGCAACCAATGGCTCTCTTCCCTTGAGGAAGTTGAACTAGGTCCCATGTCTGATTCTTCTTCAAGGACTCCATCTCCTCCACCATAGCACCCATCCACTTATTTAGCTCTTGACTAGCCATAGCCTCACGAAAATAGACGGATCTCCAGAACTGGTAAGAAGAGCATATGCAACTAAGTCTTCAAACGCATATCTGACTGGTGGTACTATCTGACGGGGCTCCCTATCATGCACAAGATTATAATCTGGTACTCCGCCTGAATCAACTGGTGCATCTTCTGTCTCAGAATCAGATCCTGATTCGGCTTGCTGATTGTGTACTACCTGCATCGGACTTACTGGTAATGGCTACACGGCAGTCTGAATCTTCCCAACACTGGAAGTTTCACCTTTTGAAGTAGACTCTTCTGTAGAATCTAATTGCTTCAACATAAACTGCTCATCAAATACAACGTCTCTGCTATGAACAACCTTCTTCGAAACCGGATCCCACAACTTAAACCCCTTCACACCCTTGGTCTAGCCAAGAAAAATACATTTCTTGGATTTTGGACCCATTTTGGATCGTTCATCACTAGATATATGCATATAAGCTAGACACCCAAAAATTCTCAAATTTTCTAAATTAATGGGATTACCTGTCCACACCTCCTCTACAACATTTCCATCGAATGAAGCTCTCGAGACCTGTTGAATAGATAGTACGCCATGTTCATTACCTCTACCCAAAAACCTTTAGACAGTCCCACCTGCAATTGAAGTCACCTTGCCTTCTATGTGAAAGATCAATTCATCCTCTCAGCAACACCATTCTATTGTGGTGTCTTCTTAAATGAATAATGCCTCTGGATACCGTGTTCTTGACAAAACTTCTTGAACTTTGCATCAGTGTATTCTGTCCCGCTATCTGACCACACATACTTGATCTTTCTCCCTGTCTGATTTTCCACCTCAACCTTCCACAATTTGAACTTCTTGAAGACTTTAGATTTATGCTTCATGAAAAACACCCAGACCTTCCAAGAAAAATCATCAATAAACATCACAAAGTACCTGGAACCTCCAATGGAAGCCTCCCGAGCAGGCTCCTATTCATTTGAATGAACATAATCAAGGATTCCCTTTTTTTCGTGCTTCCTGGTCTTGAAACGAACACGACACTGTTTTCCTAATACGAAATACTTGCACAAGTCCAACTTGCATCTTCGAACACCCTTCAAAAGATCCCTCTTATGAATTTTCATCATCCCCTTCTCACTAAGATGACCCAGACGCATGTGTCAGAGCCTAGTTGCATCATTGTTAGTTTCAATTGATGTAACATCACATTCAATGGTTCTCCCCAACAAGCGGTAAATATTCCCTGCAATTCGCTTTGCACTCATCACTGTCAATGCACCTTTGCTAACATTCAGGATATCTTTATCTCCATCATAACAGAATGACTAACCATTCTCCTGCAGAGTACCCAAGGAAATCAGATTCTTCCTCAAATTTGGAAAATACCTCACATTACCCAAGATACGCATGCCACCATGATCCATAGCAATTTTGATCTGTCTGATGCCGGTGATATCACAAGTTTTGTCATCACCCAAATAGACAAACCCAAAGCTTCCCGCCTTAAATGAACTGAACCACTCCCGGTGCAACGTCATATGGTAAGAGCAACTAGAATCAAGAATCCATACATATGTGAATTTTCCGGATGAAACACTAAGCATATCTCATGCACTGCCGGAATCATCAGTCTGAGCCACGTTCGTAGAACTAGAAGGATTTAGACAATCCTTCTTCCAATGACCAACCTGCTAGCAATTAAAACATTCTGTTATCTTCCTTTGCTTGGATTTATAACGCTTCTTCTTCCCTGGAAACTTACCCTTGTTCCGTCCACGATCTTGACCTCCCTTCACAAACAAACCTTCACCTTGACTTCCCTCCTCTACATTTTGTTTCCTTTTAGAGTGAGACAAGAGTGTAGACCGGATGGTATCAAGTGTGATAGCGTCCTTCCTGTATGTAAGAGTAGTCACCAAGTGATCATAGGAGCCTGGTAACGAGCACAACAGTATAACTGTCTTGTCCTTATCGTCAATCTTCACACCAAGTCTCAGCAGATCCATGCTGATCGTGGTGAAGTTGTTGACATGATATTGCAGATCAGATCCCTCTCGCAGCCTCAGATTGTAAAGCCTTTTCTTCGCGAATAACTTGTTTATCAACATTTTGGATTGATATTGGCTCTCCATTTTTTTCCAAACAGCCTTCGGAGTCTTGAGATCCGCTATATGATACATCACCTCGTCTGAAACACATAGACGTATCAACCCTGCAGCCTTCTCTTGCATCTCCAACCAATCAACGTCCAACATATCCAACGGTTTCTCCATCCACTGCGCCTTCTGCAATCCTTGTTGAGCCAACAAATCCTTGGCTCTCGTTGCCATAGTCCGAAATTGTCCGTTCCGTTGAAATTCTCAACATCGAATTTTGTTCCGCCAGAATTAACTGTAATATGATACCAGTTGTTAGCAAAAGCACTGAGATTGCACAGAGTAGAGTAATGAAATTGAGAATGAAAGACACAAGCCTTTGTTCACGCAGTTCGGCCAATTGAGCCTACCTCTGCGATTATAGAGTAGCTATAGCTCCATTTCCTTCAGATTCTGTTTTAGGGTTACAGTGTTACAAGATATAAGGATTCTAGTGATCCATATATTACTAGATAATATCCCACTAAATCCTATCACAACCCTCCCTAATCAGATCGTAAAAATAAACAGAAAAACCAAGTCAGCGTCGTACCGCATATGCGGTACATCACAACATCACGACCTTGTTTTCGTTTACCCCATATGCGGTACGCATGTCACCGCATATAAGTTCCATGCCAAAAGCACGACATTGTTGTCGTTTACCTACCGCATATGCGGTAGCTCCTGCTGTGCTTTGCTACTTTGTTTTCTTCTCACGAGCCATTACTCAACAGTTGCTTACATGGATCGTTTAATATCCTTCTCATCAAGACGAATGGACTACATTACATGACAGCCTACCGACGACCAGATATTCATCGTTAAATTATTCGTCAGTAATATCGACCGACGACTGTTTAAAGTTGTCGGTAAACTACTGACAGACAACTAGTCGTCGGTGTTTAGCGACAGTTAAGTCTGTCGGTGAGTAGCGATGTTTAATTTCGTGGGTAATTACCGACGACGTTAAACCCGGATTTTCTTTACCGGCGGTTAGGCTGCGGGTAATTTCCAAAATTAACGACGGTATTACATGCGTCAGTAATATACTGTCGGTAATTTCATGTTCTTCTTGTTGTGATGGTTCACTTAATGTCCTTCTCACCGAGATGAATGGAATACGTTCCCTACGTGAATCGCTTAATGTTCTTCTCATTGAGATGAATGGATTATGCTACCTACATGGATCATTTAATGTCTTTTTCTTTAGCTTTATTGATTTTTAGGGACATTTGAAAAATCCAAAAACACAAGGAATCCAAATGTCAAATAAAAATCAAAACTAGCGTATAACATATCTTTCGATGATCTCGCTCCATCCCCCATGAATATTTGATGACTACTTCTTTCCTTTCTTTTGTTCGTTCAGATTTTTCTTCCTCGTCGTCCATCAATAAACCAATTTTTCGCTCATGCCAAGCCATTTCCCCATGGTCAATTGTTTTCCATGTATTGTCATTAAGACCTCGCTCTGGCTTCTGAGCCTCATCCATAGGTACCGAGTGGAAATGATATCTCCAAGGTCATATAAAGTTGGTCGACCCAGTATCACGCCGCATGTCGGCAATCAAATCACCACTAGAATGCAAGTGGACATAGTTTTTCTTTCTTTCTCATCCCTCATATTCACTCTATTATTTATGAACCCCATCAGAACTATGTTTTCCCTTGTAGAGCTATTCAAATTTGTCATCAGAAGAGTTAAATCCTCATAAATATACCCTAGCTTCGTGAAGCAGCTATAATTAAGACATCAAATAAGTGGAACTTCCTAGATCCACTAGAATTTCCTGAATTTTTTTTCCTCCAATCATAGCTCAAATTACTAACGATCGATAAATCGTAATTTCTTACATAGTCGACAACTTCCTTTTTCTCCAGAAATTTTGGGGTTCCGACTTGGTAATCTTCAATATTAACCTCTGATCGAAAAGTATTCTTCTAATTCTTGAGGCTTGTTTGTTTTCAATTTTCCGTGTGAAGTAATTCTTTCTCCGCTTTCTTTGTTGGAAAGAAGAAATAAAACTTGTTGTCACTTCCACAGATGTACTCTTCTGATCGACCTCAAAACTTTGTTAAATTGATCGAGGGCCTCCCTATCAAGGAAACATGAAACGATGTTCTGTGCAACACAACGTCAGTCACTAATTCTAGGATCTCCTTCATTTCAAATCTTGGGATTACAACCACTTCTCCGTGAAATCGACGAAGGAAATCATTAAGAGACTCATCATTTTGCTGCCTCAAGTTTTCATTAAGACACCCATTTTCAAATGATCATTTTCACATTGGAGATGCCCACTAATCCTGCTCGGAAAATTCCTGTATAAAAATTTGATAGAGACCCTCCCTATCCTTAACTAAAGAAGTTAGGAGAGATTTGAACCAACACAAGGAATTTCACTTTAGAGTGGACAAAAATGCTTTGCATGCTAGCACATTCGCATCGTCAGTGTCCACGATTCTCATAGCTTCCATGCACGGGATGAAGGTATTCACGTCCTCCACTGGACTGTTCTTTATGGGAAATGAATCTACATCCATTTGCTCGAGAAAACCTTAAGGCATGTTCAAATCCCAAATTTTGTCACTAAAAGGTGCATAAATGGCACCTTCCAATCCCTGTAGACACGGAGAATAAACTCTCCCCTAGAAACTTCTTGGTTCATTGTGATGGGAATTGAACACATGATTCAAAATTTTCCCTTAGGCGATTTCAAATGTTCTTCTTGAATTGAGATTGATCAAATCTCTTTGTCTCTAGTGGAAGTGTGCGGCCTTGGGAGGCATCTCTGGCACAACAGAGCCGCATTGACACGACGGGGTATGTACTTGTAAAAGGCACTCTCATGCTCAAGCCAGTGCAATATCAAAGAGAGAATACCAGAGTCTAAGAAGAACTCAAAGTTTGTATAATGGGTACTGCAAAAAATAATTGAATGTCTAAATCTGTATGAATAGGCTGGTAACCGTCGTATTTGTGATTTGAGGTCTTTGGCAAACCTTGAAATACAGGTGTTCTGAGATAAGGTATTTAGAAAAAACATTTAAATTAATATTTGTATAAACTCATAAATAAGTGGTTTTTTTTTCCTTGCAGGAGTAAACCTGATGGGAATACGGTGGGGTCCCTCCCAATAAATTTTTTTTGAGGTTCAATCTTATGATCTCACTCTGACAATGATCTAGTTTGCCTACTACTAAACTAACACCAATTGGTATAAATAAGTGGTGATAACTTAACGTAACAAAAAAAAACTAATTAGTTATTTGTAACTTCGAGTGAATCAATGAGATGACAAAATTCAGCTTTTCTGTTAAACAATTCAAAAGAGCTGTAAAAGCTAAAAAGACAAAAATATATACCTACAAACCTGAAAAGGGTACTAAAAACTAAAATGCAACATATGCTAATTTTGATTTTTGGAATGTAATTCATTGTCAAGGATAATCGGATCATTGGAGAAAAAAAATTCCCCTATTAGCCAACAAAGATCAGCGGAAAAATAATAAAAATAAAAAGGGAAAGGAAATTGAGGAGCTCCACTACTGTTATTTCTATATGTGCAAAGATTATGTATTTCAGATATTTGCATGTATTTTGGAAGGTAAAATTGAAAGCCAATATGGATGGACAAATTCCAGCCACTGCGTCTTGTCTCCCAAAAACATGGTTATTGAATATGTGAAAAAATAGAAAGTATAAATTTAAAATGTTTTCCAATTAGGTAAATATATTAAGAGTTGAATCACACAAAGAATAGTTTATTTTTCTAAATATTCCAATTTGTTTAGTAATCGTGATTGATTCATTTGATTAATACATCCTTATCCGTACCCATTTGAGACGTGGTACAAATAATACGATCATTGCTGTATTTCTCATTTTACCTTTTTTGATATCCAAAATATAAACCTCTTCTCGCATATCCAAAATCTAATTCCCATATATGTGCTAGAGTTACCTAACAAATAATATTTTCTTCTAAAAACCAAACAATTGTTAAAGGGAGAATATCAGAATACGTATACTTTTTATTCTCCCCTCACTTACTTAGGTTTTGTTTGGTTTTAAGAAATTATTTTATTTTTATTTAAAAATTCTAAAAATTCCATATTCTTTTTATTTTTATCTAAAATTGTACACATAACATTATGAAAGTCCTTAAAAATATTTTTAATATATATTTTTAAATAAATAAGTAAAATACAAGAAATGATGTGAAAATAAAATAATGGTTTTATAATTATTAGGAAAAGTAAAATATTTTTGACTAACGAGTAGTTGGTTCAAGTGCTACATGTTTAATTACCCTTAAGTAAGGTTTCAGGTTCGAGTCTTGTGGATCGTAAAAACTAGAGGTGGCTAGGGGTGGCAATATGGGTTAGGCCCGTTGGGCCAGCCCGTTTGGCCCGCCATTTTTGGCGGGTTGGGTTGGAAAATTCAGCCCACTAACCCACTTCTGACCCACTTTGCTAACCCATTTTTTAGCGGGTTTTGGCGGGTTGGGTTGGGCCAGCCCGCCAGGCCTGCATTATTTTTTATTTTTTTTGGATCTACAGCAGTACTAAGGAAAACTAGAAAATGAAGTAAGGATTCATTAGGGAATACTATTCTACAGACTTTAGTGTGTGTGTGAGGCTTTGTGATTGTGAGGGTTTCTAACTTTTTATTTCAGCCGTGCCGCCGCGCTCTCCTCTCTGACTCTCTCCTCCACCGCGCTCTCCTTTAGTCCACCGCGATCTCGTCTCTAACTTTCTCCTCCACCGCGCTCTCCTCCAGTCCGCTGCGATCTCCTCTCTGACTCTCTCCTCCACCGCGCTCTCCTCCAGTCCGCTGCGATCTCATCTCTGACTCTTTCCTCCAGTCCACCGTGCTCTCTTCCATTCCACCACACTTGAATTTATAGATTCTTGGATGGCTAACCCAGCTTCATAAGGAATTAAAGATCATGGCTGCACCACCAGCATCTTTAACTGTTTTTCTTTGAATATTCCTTTGAATATTAGAACTTAGAAAGTTAGAATTTTAAACTAAGACTATTTTTTTTTCAACTACATTACAATTTGGCGGGCTAGCCCGCCAAAATATGGGTTAGGTTTAGACTTTAAACCCATATACCAAAAGTGGGTCAACCCAACCCAACCCGCATTTTGGCGGGTTTTTGGCGGGTTGGGTCCGACCCGGCCCGCGAGCCCATATTGCCACCCCTAGAGGTGGCAATATGGGCTGGCCCAACAGGCCTAGCCCGTTTGGCCCGCCTTTTTGGTAGGTTGGGTTGGAAAATTCATCCCACATAACCACTTTGAACCCACTTTATTAGCTCGCTTTTTTTTGCGGGTTTGGCAGGTCGGGGGCGGGCCACCCGCCGGGCCTGCACCTTTTTTTTTTGAATGGAACACCTTTTTTTTACTTACATTTTAATTTTTTATTATCATTCATATGGATCTAAAGACTAAAGAGGGACAGCACGAGAGAGGAATGATCAACTTTTTTGAAACTTTGTTGCAGAAGTATGAATTTAATTATTTTGTCCTTCAATTGTTATATGTAGATGATGATGGTGATGATGAAGGTTTGAAAGATGGTGATGGTTGAGGTAATGAGAAAGAGATTGTTTTGATTTGAACTAAGACTGTGTTAGAACTTAGAATTTTAAACAAAGACTTTGTTATTATGAGAATGTAGAACTTTGTTGGTTTGTGCTTGCTTTTGTTGTTTTAAAAGACAATTATGAGTCGTGACTTGTGACTTGTGTTATTTGTGCATTTTTGCAACTTGTGAGAATGTAGAACTTTGTTGGTTTGGGCTTGCTTCTCATAATTATTCTCAGGTGAAGAGTTACGGTTGACACAACATTCGCAATACAGCAAGCAATAATTGGAGATTTTTCATCAAAACAATCTCCAATTTAGTGCTTCCTCATTTTTATTTTATTCACTACATTTTTATGAAATCAATATATCTTAGTTATTCCAGTAATTCCAAAAACTTAAAATCATAATTAAACTAAGATGGAAATGATCCAGCAAGCAGAAATTACTTTTTTTTCCCACTCAATTACATTTTGGTGGGCTAGCCCGCCAAAATGTGGGTTGGGTTGAGACTTTCAACTCATATACCAAAAATGGGCCAACCCAACCCGTATATTGGCGGGCTTTTGGCGGGTCGGGCCTGCCCTTCCCTGCAAGCCCATATTGCCAGCCAACCCTAGTAAAAACATCAACCAGAGGAGCTAGTCCCACCATTATGTAGATGTTCGCAACTTAAACAAAATTTCCTCGTATCAAGATATTGCTAAGAGAAAAAAAAACTCTTATTTTTGGTTTGCACATTATTTGAAATGCAGTAGTTGTTAATCAATAAGGAATATTCTTATTAAAAATATTTTTAACTGTTAATATATACATATAAAATTAAAAAATATATATCCAACGTGTTAGATTGTACTTTATTAATTGCTGATAGAGTGGTTAATTTTTTTTCAATTGTCTGTTTATATTATTCATTAATTACTGAGAGAATTTTTCAAGTTATGCCCAATTAAGTTGTTCATTTTTTTTAGACTTGGAATCCTGAAGATCAAATAAACAACTACGTCAGCAAGTCTAAACACAGATAAAAGAGGGAAACTTCTAAATACGTAAATGTGACAACTCCCGTGAAGCTTGTCGAGCTAAAGTATCAGCAACAGTGTTCCACTCACGGAAAACATATAAGAAATTGACTTCCAATCCCAATTCAGCATGTCCATGATCCTCAGAATATCATTCCTTAACCAATGATTATGCACATCAACGTTTCTTCTAAGTAAATCACTAAACTCAAAACATTCTTGCAATCTGAAAGTTGTTCGTATTTTAAATTGTGTTGTCGTCGACTAAAAAGATTGTGTTTTTCTTTATTTTTTTTGGTATGCGAAGAAAAATGCAATAAAAGAGGTATAAGGGTACCCTAATCCATATACAAGACTAACATGTTAAACAAAGTATAGGAAACCTATACCAATCGATGAAAGACAAATCGATGAAAGACAAATGAAAACCACTTATTCTCTACGTAAGCAAAAACGAAGGTAAAACCTTAACTTTTCCTAGGAAAAGTGAATACATAAATAACCATTACGAAAAATAACATCGTTCCGTACCCACGAAATGCTTCAAACAACCAAACAACCGTAAGAACATTCTTAGAGAACTTTTCATATAAGATCCTAATAAGTTCTAATTTTTTTTCCGGCAATCAGCATGTGATGTTGTAGAGGTACCAAATAGAGAAAAATACAAAGAGATATTATTCTCTAAGAATACGAAATAGGCCATGTGAACAACAAATGAGAGCATGTTTCACACCCACCATTACAGAGAAGGCAAGAAACAACATTAGGTTCTAAGGGAACCCTGCACAACAAATTATCCCTTGTTTGCAAGTTTCAAATATAAACGCATCATCCTAACTAACCCATGCTATCTTATTTTTCTCCTCACATCCCCCGTAAAAATTGCTTATGAAGACTATGCAACTTAGCAATCGACGATAGAGGTTCCTTATAAAAAGATGATAAATAGAGGTAGAGAGGAAAATATTTATTTAATAAAACAAATTCGACCATCAAAAGAGAGTTTCTGCTTATTCCACAAAGAAAATTTTCTCTTCAGTACCCTATTCAACACAGGCTCCAACGTTGCCACCCTTCTTGGATTCGTGCCTATAGGAATGCACAAACAAACAAACAAAAAAACAAAAGTGATCATGCGTAAACTCTGGACGGTGGCTTCCTAGGTGCTCCGGTGGTTGTGCTCACCTTGGGCTGGCCATGACGCAGAGTGTCTCCGGTTGAGGTGCGTCGAGGGGAGACCTACAAAATAAACTCTGACGCTCAATTTAGTGTAAGATCATAGAGAGAATTCATGAGTTTAGACGAACTCATAAGAATCCTTAGAATGAAAGAAATATTATGTAAATGAACGATAGAACCTGTATTTATAGTCATGTGATTGCACTGAGTGTTGTTGAAAGGATTTTTTACTTTACTTTGTTCAAAAACTGCTCACCAAACAAATTTATAAATTGTAGTATAGCAACGGGTGTTGTCGAATTCACAGAGAATTACAGTACAAATGTCGTTCTTTAATGTAATTAAATAAACAATGGATAAAATGAAAGATTGTTTGAAGTTGTTTTAACAAAACTATAAACAAATAACATATTGGAGTTTGAGCAGTTAAAGAAACTGTTGGGATTAGTTTTCACCGATTGACCTTAATGTATTTCCTAAGTTCATTTATAAATCTTGTCCTATGTTGGTTTCATCGCATCAGTTCTTATCTTACTACCCAGTCTCCTAGCGTAGAAGATTATCAACTCAACTAAATTAACCCTCAATCCCTTGATCGATTAATAAAGCAAGAAGCATTAGACATAGATGTTTGAATGGACTAATGATCTAACCCCATCCCTAGGCCTTAGAATCATTTGATGATGTTACCTAGTTCAGATTTAAATAGTCAATTCCCACCATCCTATCAAATCTATAATCATGTTCTAGGCGATCAATCCAAAACAAGCATTAGATAAACGGTAAATCATTGAAACCATTCATAGGAACATTGATCTATATATGAAATATCAGTATAAATACATCAGAGAGGTCAAAAGACTACAACTAATCCCAACAAGAGAGGTTTAATTATCCATATTCATGGATACTACAAGCTTACAAGAAGAAATATGGAAGACTGGAAGCTTGGCGACATCGGCGACGTGTCCCCACTTTGACGGCGACGTACCGGTGCTATGAAACCTTCCTTTCTCTCTCCTTGCTTACTTCCTCTCTCTAGGGTCCTCTCCTAAATCGAGCTCTGCTTCAATAATTCTGGAAAATTAATTCTACCAAGACTCCCTTATGTTTTGGACGAATTTCGTATTTATAGAGTTTCAATTCTGCACAGGTCGCTGAGCGGCTTGTTTCTTCACTCATGGGTTTCCTCAGCCGACTTACTCGCTCAGCAGCTGTCCTGTATCACTAAGCGGCCAAAGAAGGTGTTCTATTCGCTGAGCGGTTTTCCTGAGGTGCTAAGCGGCCAGAGAGGGTTCTCTGGTCGCTGAGCGGTTGTCCTAGGTCGCTGAGCGACCATAAACTTGTACTCTTTGCCCAGTTCTTTCTGTATTTATGAAAAATTCATCCAAAACTTCATTCCTGCATCAAAAATGGGCATAAAACATAATAAAATCTAATACAAGCTCATTCTTGGCAGAATTCCAAATATATACAAAATTAGAGGAGTTTAATACAAAAAATTCATTAAACAATCAAGATAAGTGTCAATAAAAGGATAAAAAACTACGCAAATTTGACACTTATCAAGTGTCTCTACAAGTATGAAGGAAGTCCTTAAGTGGAGCTTTCGACAAGGGAATGGCCTTGAGCTGATGTGCTATGGACGTTCCCCTCGGGCATTTTCCAAGCTGCTCGGACACTTTGCCTAGTGAGTTAGGAAGGCCTATTCCTAAACCAGGTCGTCCAGGCCTCCGTGGTGATGGATGCTTAAAAGCAAACCCACATGGACTGGTTACGACATCGTCGGGTCATACAGCTGAAGAACCGAATGGAACAAAAAGGAGCGTAACACTATATATAGTTGAGCAATGAAGTGTTATTGCAAACTTGCCAAACATCTCAGAATTTAACCCACTCCCCCTAGCTTACTCTTACGAATATTAATCTTGAGACTTGAAGCTAACTCAAAAATATGGAGCACACTCTTAAATACCAGCATCTTTTGCATTGTCGTCTCACCCATAAATAAAGTATCATCTAAAAAATATAAATGAGAGACAGATAGAATTCCACCAACCACTTGCACACTTGTGAAACTATTTTTATTCCACGCCTTATGCAAAACCAACTCAAGCCCTCCGCAACCAAAACATAGAGAAAATGAGTCATCTAATCGCCTAGCCTCAACCTGCTACACATTTTAAACTCTTCTGTTTGACTTCCACTCTATAATATAGACACTGTAGCGGTTTTTAAGTACACCCAGGTCTACTTCATCCATCTCTCTTCAAAGCACATTCTCTACGTCACATAAGATAATAATTCCCTGCACACTAATTAGTAAGAATCTCTTTCAAACTCAACTTTGAATATCAAACAAAAGTTTTACTTCTCTTAGCTTCATGAACCACTTCATTCACCACCCTCACACAATCCAACAAGTTCCTTCCCCCTACAAAAGCAATCTAATTATGTGAAATCGGTTTATGCATCACCTTTTTCAACCTTTCTAATAACACTCAGACAAAAGTTTTACTTCTTCTTCCTCAAACGAAGCACACAACAACATATCATCCCATGCATCAAGAGATGCAAAACACACTCCAACTAAAGTTGGTATACACACCCATGATCGGTCCTGCTAAAACTGCTCTTCAAAAAGTCTCTTAACATCTTCTTTAACTTACACTAGTTCCTCTTCCCAAACATTATCAACCAACAATGCTGACAATGAATTATCTCCGCCTTTAATATCTACAGCTTCTCTTTCACTACAAAAGCACCCCAACCTTGAACATGCAACTCTTTCGTCTTCTTGATGATAAAACTATAGAATATGGAATCATTCATCCAGCAATCAAGAACATGGAGTGGTTTTGGACCCCCAATCTTTACAATTTTGCTGTAGAAATATAGGACAGTGATCAGATACCATCCTTTGTAGAGCCACCGGAAAAAATAGGTCAGAACTCCATCCAGCTATGCGAAAGCGAAACAGATCCAACTAAATTCGATTGCTCATTACTTAGTAGGAAGAGCTTTGTTGTTTACAGTGATCCTACCCAACTTAAAATTTCGAGGGCAATTCAACAAATTAAAAAAAAAATAGGGATCACAATGTAACAGAAGGAAAATATTTAGATGCTTACTAAATAAAAGTTTTTGGTCAATATCATAAGTATTACTATAATTACGCAAGACATTGCTGTTTTTTACTTTAATAATATTTTTTTTCTTCGGAAAACTTAATGATATTTTTTATATCATAACACATTAAAACTGTGCATGAAATTTCTTTTATATCTTCAACATGATTTTATTGACCGAAACAACAATTATTTCTTGTCTTTTCAAAGGCTCAATTTAGATTTTAAAATCAAAGTGGTATCTATCCTCAAAACATGAGATAACTTAACAAT
Organism: Acmispon strigosus; assembly: GCA_030819835.1. Lineage (NCBI taxonomy): Eukaryota > Viridiplantae > Streptophyta > Magnoliopsida > Fabales > Fabaceae > Acmispon > Acmispon strigosus. Next base: position 44,293,268 of record JAUAMA010000001.1, on the reverse strand, counting down.
CAATACAGGCTTATCACTTAAATGTAATTTTAATTAACTTAAGCACTAATTCAATTATACAACTTTTTTTAAGAGGAATTCAATTATACAAAATAAAAAGTAATAACACATATTAAGTACCTTTAAAAAAACACATATTAAATACTATAAAATAATTTTAAAATATATGACTATATTAGAGTTTTATGAACAAATTAAAAGAATAATCAAAGCTTGTTTCATGGCAAGCTGATAAAGAACTAAACAATAGAATTGTTGATAATGCTCTTTAATATTAATCCAAACCAAAGAGTTTTAATAAATTAAAATTGTGCATAAATGAGATGGTATAATAATTTAAATCTGATTTACTGCAATTAAAATATTGTGCAGTACTAGTCATCACAGTCAGAAAATTAAATGAATGAAGATCAAACGATTAAAAGTCAAAATCATAACATGAACTCACTAGGATCACCAAATCCAGTTCCGTATAATTTTCACAAAAATACAAATTTTCCATTTTCAAAAATTAACCGTGCCTACCAACAAACAACTTTCCTGATTTCGTTAGAAATAATACAGCTATTTATTTAAAAAAATCCACATAATTATCCGTAACAGATTTGTCAAAATCTCTTTATATGCTCTTCTAATCAAAATACTAAAATACATTCTTTATAGGCTTCATCTTAAAGAGTAATATTGAAATTATGCCTTTTTTTACACGTATATAATATAATGTTGCATAAAAAACCTTATAGTTATTGTCTTTTATTTACAATTGATTAAAGTATGACTTAAATAAATAAGATAAACAAAAGTTTATAATATGAGTATTAATTGGTTTATATATTTTCATTTTGTATTTTTTTTTCTAGTCTCTAACGGATGTAATCGTCTTCAGAAAAGTTGCAATGGTCCCTGTTAATATATACTATTTTCTTGGTAGGCAAATATATATAAATAAGCAACACAAGAAGTGCAAAGATAAACAAACAGAGGCCAGACAAAAATAGAACAGAAAAGCACAAGCTACCCAGACAACAAGGGAATAAACCAGTTACCCATCACCCAACCAAGCAAGCCAACAACAACAACTAGATTCACTGACTAGCCAAGCATAACCTAGGATTTACAATCCACTCATATAAGGAAAAACGGAACAGCTTGGCTCTAGCTTTCAACCAAGACGAAGCTCTAATTTGAGCTATCTCAAAGATCTTCCTTGCTTCCGCTTGCCCTTCCCACCTACCTCCATTTGTCTGTCTTAACTTGTATAATGGCAGCACTATTCATGGCACCCTCCCCCAAGGCCTTCTCGGTTCATGGAGGAGCCTCCAACTCCATTTGCCAAGCAGTGCATTATTAAAGAGATTCCAATCTCTCAATCCCAAACCTCCCAAGTTCCTTGGTTTACACAACAGCTCCTACTTAATCCATGCCCCTTTATTCTGATCTTCCGAACCACCCAAAAGGAAGTTTCGCATGATTCTCCTACAAAGCGTAATCACCCCAGGAGGCATCTGGAAGAAGGATAAGAAGAAAAAAGGGTTGAGGACAGGACACTCCCAATTAGCGTAATACGACCCCCAAAGGAAATGGTTTTTTGCCGCCACTTGGAAAGTCTAGACTGAAGCTTGGCGACCACAAGATCCCAAAAGGACAAGCGCCTAGGATTTCCGCTCACAGGCAACCCCAGATAGATAAAAGGAACTTTCATTATCTTGCAATTGAGAAGGGAAACAAACCTGAAAAATAAATCTTTAATCCAAAGCTAACCCTGCCAATTTGGTTTTAGAGGAGTTAACCTTGAGACCAGAAGCTAATTCAAAACATCTAACGACACACTTTAGAGTAAGAGCATTCTGAAAAGAAGTCTCCCCAAAGAAAAGAGTATCATCAGCGAACTGCAAAATTGAAATATCAATCTCCTCGCCATGTCCCACCTTGTAACCAACAAACTTATTCAACCAGATAGCTTGCTTGAACAACCCATTTAGACCTTCGGCCACAATGAAAAAGATAAAAGGAGCCATAGGATCCCCCTGGCGAAGACCTTGCTCCATCTTGAACTCATGGCTTGGTCTGTCGTTGACTAGCACTGATACCCTTGCTGATCTTAAGAACCCCTACACCCAGCTAATCCACTTGTCATTGAACCACATTCTTCTCATCATATAGAAAAGTTACTCTCACCTGATAGTACCGTAGGCCTTTTCAAAATCAACTTAAAAAGCCAAAGTTGATTTCTTTTTACTTAAGGCATTATGGACCACTTCATTAGCAATAAGAATGTTATCCATCATACTTCTACCACTAAGGAAGTTGTTTGGTCCTCACTGATAAGCTTGGGCAGCACCACCTTAAGTCTATTAGCTAAAATTTTAGCTATTATCTTATACAGGAAGCCCACAAGAGAGATGGGTCTATAGTCGTTCAGGTTTTGGGGGGACTCCACCTTAGGGACTAGAGCAATAAAAAGAGTTACTTCCTCTTGGCCAAGCACCATTAACATAGAATTCATCAAGAGCCCTCAAATATTCAAGGACAGAAGCTGCCATAAAGCCTTTATAAATTTGAAATTGAAGCCATTCGGACCAGGACTCTTCTGCCCATCACAATCCCATACAACTTCCTTTACCTCCTGAGAATCAAATTTTGCACTAAGGGACTCAACATCTTCCTCTGACAATGAAATGAACGGAACCCCATCCAAGTCAATTAGGGCCTTTTCTTCGTCTAGTTTCACATACATTGAGACCCTCCTCTTCCAACTTCTTGAGTTTCTACCCCCCCTGATCTAATTGAAGCGAGACTTTTGGCAAAGCAGAGATTCTTCAATCTAGAATGTTTTTAAAAATCCGCTAACAACTCCTTTTTCGTCTAGTTTCACAAACATTAAGACCCTCCTCTTCCAACTTTTTGTCTAAGGCTGCCATTGCATCCACCATCTCCTTAATCGCCTTATTAACATCGCTAGGTTTGAACATATGTCATAACTTTTGTTTAGAAACTGTATGTCATAACCCTTATTTTGCGTGCAATAGCATCGCTCTTCATTAAAAAAAATCCACGTCATTATTCGTACAACACTTGTGAAAATATCTTTTTATGCTCTTCTAAAATACTTAAATACATTCTTTGTGGGTTTCATCTTAAAGAATAATATTGAAATTATGGCCTTTTTTACACGTATCTAATGTTGCATATAAATCTTATAATTCTTTTTCGTTTGATGGATAAGACAAATTAAGATATTATACTTATCAAATCATGTTTTTTTTTTGGTATTTGTTGGTCCAATAAAATAGGATAGCCTATCATTTTGTGTTATCCTATCCTATCAGGTTTAGTTAAAAATTTAGAGCTGTGCTATATAGCACGAAACCACATGCACGGGCACTGCACTGAAAATTACAAATCACAATTCTTAATGAATATAATAAAATTAAAACTTGTGTTAAATACACTAGTCGTGCCTGGTGTGCACTAATCTAGTTGTACCATATAAAATTATCCAAAATTTTATCCTAGAGAGTATTTGGGATAGAAAACAATAGGATATGATAAGAAAATCTTTTCCCTTCAAACCCTTCTTCATGTTATCATCTCCCCTTCGTGAGACTTCCACTGTGGTGCCCTACCAAAGCGGATATCATCATCGTCGACCTTCACGCTCAGTTTCGCAGATGGCGTTACTACATTATTTACAATTGATAAAAGTATTTTTTTTACAAGAGGAAGACAATTGATTAAAGTATGACTTAAATAAATAAATAAATAACAATTAAAAATGTGAGTAGGAATTGATTTATAATATTGCATCTTGTTTTCCACATTTTTTTCCAGTTATTTAACGAGTGTAGCTACGTTTGGAAAAATGCAGCAATCTCTTCCAACATATACTCATTTTGTGGATAAAATAAGACAACAGGATAAGATAATGTAATCATATCCTAATGTAATCACTTGATTGTTGCGTAGCAGGATAAGATAACACAATCTTATCTCTTATCTTATCTTACATCTTGTTTTCCACCTTTTGTTCCTAGTTATTTAACGAGTGTAGCTACGTTGGGAAAAATGCAACAATCCCTTCCAACATATACTCATTTTATGGACAAGATAAGACAACAAGATAAGATAATGTAATCATATCCTAGTGTAATCACTTGATTGTTGCGTAGCAGGATAAGATAATTTAATCTTATCTCTTATCTTATCTTGTCATCATGTGTAAAACTTATTATGAGGGGGGAGCTGAGTTAGAACATATCTGACATGATAGGATAACTAATTTTTGTTTCCATTTCGCCCTCATTCTTAATTAAAATTAATTCAATTTCTATAATTTTCATAATTTATAATAAAGTAATTAACAAATTTAAATATTAATTTTAATTATAGTATTAACTCTATTATCTATCAATTGCTAGTTGGTACTGTTAAGTTAAAATTATTTAATTTCTCATATAAATTTAATTAAAAAATAATTAATTTATAAATGGTGAAAATATTAATTTTAACCATATAAAATAGATATTTTTTTCTTTCTCACTTGCTAGTACTCAGTCAACGTTAACCTGTTACTTATTCACTAATGATAAAATATACTAATCACATATAAATATTGATTTAATAATATTAAATACAAAATAATTTACTCTTATCATTTACTACTTCTTCCTTAAAACTATTTCTCTACTAAGAGATATATTTTAATTTAAATAAAGACTATTTTTAAAAATCAATAATATATTTTAAATTTAACTAACTTTTATTATTTATGACTTGCTACTATTAGTAGTTTTTATTCGAGTTTTTGCTTAGTTTCAGTATTTTGTTATTTTGTGTTGAGTTTACTATCTTTTTATTATTTTGTTAGTATTCGAGTCATTATTTTGCGTTAATTAAGTTGTTATATTTTCTTATTATCTTATTTATGTTATTTATATTTTTCTATGTGAAAATAATGCTAAGAATGGACTAAAAAGGAGAAAAAAGGAAAATTTGAAGGCGGGACCAACTTGGTCCGTGCGGCCGCGCGCGGGCGTGAGCGGAATTGGTTCGGGAAAATCCTGCGCGGAAGTCGGCGCTAGCCAAGACCGATTCCACGCGACCGCTGAAGATGCGCGCTCGCTGGCCAAGTTCGCGTGAGTCGGCGCAGGTCACAGTCAAAGTCGTGCAACCGGTCCATCCTCTAGTTTTTCGCAGGCGATTTTGCGCTGATTTCTTCTCTGATTTTCACGCTGATTCGCGCGGGTGCGGGTCAGAAGGCCGGGTCGCACGATTTGTCGTGCGGGCTCGGTGGTTTTTTGCGTAGATTTTGCCAGATACCGCTCAGAACCTATATAATCCCATTTTTAATCTATTTTGAGATATTATTTTTATGCTTTACTCATTGAAGTCCTGCTTTTATATTATGATTATGTGTAATTATTCCCCCTTGTACTGGGGGAGATGGATTTGGTTATGATTATGGATTGGGATGCTTTAGTTAATATATAAGCGGTTTAGTTCTTCTACGCGTTTCTTTTCTTGTTTAATTGAATTCGGAGTGCATGCCGGATATCTTGCTTTGCTTGGGCATACCGAAAGGTTGGTAAGTTAAAGGGAACTGAAAAGAAACCAAATAAGGGTTTGTACTCACTAGACATACGGGTAACGAATTATTTGTGTTGACCTGAACTTAAGAACTTAATCTCTAATTAATAAGGATTAGATAGAGAGTAATTTGCTATCATTTGTTAATTAGAAGGGATATATGAACGTGCGAAAGCAGTAGGTAGACACCTAGGAAAAACACCGTAGAAGAGTGAATTCAACTAATATATTAATTATAGTAGGTATATCCATAGGATTAACCAATGAAATCGGAATCCCGGTGCGCTTCTCTCATTTGATTTCTAAACACCATTTTATTCTTTGCTTTACTTTGAGTTTTGTCCAATTGCTACCATTATCAATCAATCAATTGAAACCCCCATTTTATTGTTTTATTTTTACGAACTAAATCATTGAAATAAGAGTAGGCTACCACAATCCTTGAGGGTCGATAAATTAAAATCCCGAGCGAAACTGTACACTTATAGTTTGGCACATCAGTTGGTTTAGGGTTTAGGGTTTAGCACCAAACGCTCTTTATTTAAAAAAATCCACATCATTTTTTCTTACTAAATTTGTGAAAATCTCTTTATGTGCTCTTCTAAAATACTTAAATACATTTTCTATGGGCTTAACCTTAAGAATAATATCTAAATTATGGCCTTTTTAACGTATCTAATGTTGCATAAAAACCCTTACAATTATTGTCCTTTATTTACAATTGATTAAAGTATGACTTAAATAAATAAGATAAACAATAATAAAAAATGTGAATAGGAATTGATTTATACGATTTTATCTTGTACTATATTTTTTTTCTTAGTTATTTAACGAGTGTAGTCGCGTTAAAAAAATTGCAGCAACTTGCTTTTTTTCGATGCATGCGTATTTTTTTGGGTGTTGCATGGCGCGCTCTTTTTCTTGTTCAGAAAGTGCAGCAATCCTTGCTAACATATGCTTTTCCCGCGGTTTTAAACTTGTGACATCATCCATATTTTGCGGGAAATAGCAATACACGCTCTTTTTTCGATCGAAGAAGTGTAGCAACCCTAACTAACATATAACTTTCCCGCGGATTTAAACCTATAGCATGACCGTTGTTTCGCAGGAAACAGCACGGCGCGCCCTTTATTAAAAAAATCAACATCGTTATTCCTACCATATTTGTGAAAATCTCTTTATATGCTATTTGAAGTACTTAAATACATTTTTTATTTCTTTAAAAAAAAAACTTTGAAGAATAATATTGAAATTATGGTTTTTTTTACACGTATCTAATGTTGCATAAGAATTAAAAACCCTTACAATCATTGTCCTTTATTTACAATTGATTAAAGCATGTCTTAAATAAATAAGATAAAAACAACAATTAAAAATGTGAACATATAATTGTTCTTAGGGTTGGTTGAATATGATTGAATGCTAAAGTTTCTGAATCTTGCCCAAGGCAAAAATTGAAATTGAGAACAGCTAAATTTTTTTACCACATTCTACATTATGAGTCATTCATGATTAATTCATTGGTAAATTTGAGAAACTAAATAGAGAAGGTTATCAATCTCGGATGATCCTATTCCTTAACCGGGTAACCTGCTTCCAATGAAACACCAACGTTTGACTTTTGGCACCCGTTTGCAGCGTGTGTGTGTGAGCTAAGAAAGGAAAACAAATTAAGGCCTAAAACATAAATGATGAGAGAGAGACACATAAAAGCCACGTGGCGGTGGTGCACCGGCGACCGGACACCGGCGAGGTTCATTTAAGGCTGAATGGTGGTGGTGGCTGTAGAGAGAGAGAGAGAGAGAGAAACACACACCCTCTCATCGAATGAGAGAGTAGTGTAGTAGTAGTGTGTGTAATGAATATAGATAGATAGAAATATCATAGCAACATAAAGTCTCTTCCTTTTCTTTTCTTTCTTTCCTTCTTTTCTTTCTCCGCGTTTTCTCAGAGAGAAAGAAAGCCCAATGCTTTAAAGGCCCCCTCCACCAGTTACGCTTTCCTTTCACAATATATACACACAATACATGTTCATATATATACTTAAATGTGTGTCTCCATTCATTCTTTCTTTCATTCATAGAGTGAAGAGTGTGGTGGTGGTGGCTCTGGTTCTGTGACTTGGTGAGTCACTCTGGTTTTTTTTTTCTCTCTCTCTCTGTTGGTTTTGGTTGATTACTTGATTGATTGAATCATCTTCCATTGATCCCCACAAGATTTGCCATAACTCACTCACTCTCTCAAATCATGCCGAATATCTTTGATTTCACAGCCGTTTCAGAATATGCAATTAATTATTTTGATTTATATATGATTCATTATTGTTGTTGTTATTGCTGCTATAATCTCTTCTCTGCTCTGCTTAGTGAGTATACATTTCCTTTGTTGTTAGCATTCATTCATACTCATTCATTCATTCATTCTTATCAAACCAAATCACATTCATTTCTGCACCAAAAAAGTTTTTATCTTTTTTTTTTTTTTTTTGTTCCGATCACTCCACCGTCCAAAGTTTCTTGCTTTTTGATTCTGGTTTTTGAATTTTCTCAATGGTTTTTCTGTCATGGGAGTAGCTGATTTCAGTGAGAAGGTGGTGATCAAGAGAGACTAATGGACTACGCTAGCGGAGGAAGTGGGTCCCCCGGGGACCACCATGATGGTGGTTCTGATTCCCAGAGGAGGAAGAAGCGCTACCACCGTCACACTGCTAACCAGATTCAAAGGCTTGAATCGTAAGGGTTAATTTTATTTGAATGTTTTGGTTTTCTTTTTTTCAATTTTTTATGAACAGTGAAAAGTCTTGGTTTTTGCACCCTTTTTCTTCATCTTCTGCAAATTTGATGACCCTTTTTCTCTGTGTGTGTGTTGTTTTCAGGATGTTCAAGGAATGTCCTCACCCAGATGAGAAGCAGAGGCTGCAGTTAAGCAGGGAACTAGGCTTGGCGCCGAGGCAGATCAAGTTTTGGTTCCAGAACAGGAGGACCCAGATGAAGGTACTTTTGTTTTCCTCTAATGGTTTTTTGTTCTTTTGGTCTTGTTTATGTTTCATGTTTGTTGGTTTGTTTTGGTTAAATGAAACAAATTCAGGCCCAGCATGAAAGAGCAGATAACTGTTCACTCCGAGCGGAGAACGACAAGATACGCTGCGAGAACATAGCCATCAGGGAAGCCCTGAAAAATGTTATCTGCCCCAATTGTGGTGGTCCTCCTCTCCATGAAGATTGTTACTTTGATGAGCAAAAGCTGAGGTTGGAGAATGCACAACTCAAAGAGGAGGTAATTAAGTCCAATTAACCTTTCTCCTTCATTTGTTGTTTTAATATTTTCGGCAGTGTTGTTAATTGCGGTTCACGGTATATAGCGCGAAGCCAAAAATCCGTTATGTCGAGCCCTCAACGGAAAATAGCGGATAGCAGCGAGCCCTCATAGCGCTGATTTTGGGTTTATGGATATTGAATTATACAGAATGCATGTTTTCTCTTGTTCATTGGTTTTTGCATTTTTTGATGCAGCTTGATAGAGTGTCAAGCATGGCTGCTAAGTACATTGGGAGACCAATCTCTCAGCTGCCACCAGTTCAGCCACTTCATATGTCATCTTTGGATTTGTCAATGGGGAGTTATGGAGGGCATGGTTTGGGTGGTGCTGGTGGACCTTCCCTTGATCTTGATCTTCTCCCAGGGAGTTCTTCAACCATGCCAAACATGCCTTACATGCCTCCTGGTCTCTCAGACATGGAGAAGTCTCTCATGTCTGACATTGCTTCTAGTGCCATGGAGGAAATGATGAGGCTCTTGCAGACAAATGAGCCCTTGTGGGTGAAGTCGAGCCCCGGCCCTGATGGCAAGGATTTGCTTAACTTTGATGCCTATGACAGGATGTTCCCCAAGAACAGTAGCCGTCTGAAGAACCCTAATGTTCGTGTGGAAGCTTCCAGAGATTCAGGAGTTGTGATCATGAATGGCTTGACCTTGGTTGACATGTTTATGGACCCGGTAAGAATTCTTGTGTGTTTTTTGTTCTTTGATTGAAAATAATTGAAACTCTTAACTGAATCTTGCAACTGTTATGAATTGTTTTTGCAGAACAAGTGGATGGAGATATTCCCCACCATTGTCACAATGGCAAGGACTATTGAAGTTATATCTGCTGGAATGATGGGTACTCATAGTGGCTCTTTGCAATTGGTATGTTTGAAATTTTTCTTTTAATTTCCATGCTTGTTTTCCTCCACTTTGATCTTTTGTTTTGTCTTCATGCAAATTTTTGTTTCATTTCAGATGTATGAAGAGTTGCAAGTGCTTTCTCCACTTGTTCCTACTAGAGAGTTCTACTTCCTGCGTCACTGCCAGCAAATTGAGCAAGGCTTCTGGGCAATTGTGAATGTTTCATATGATTTTCCTCATGATAACCAATTCGCACCTCAATTTCGCTCTCATCTTCTTCCTTCTGGCTGCTTCATCCAAGACATGCCTAATGGCTATTCCAAGGTAAACTAAATTAACCTTACAACTACATGCTACTTCAATTTCTGCCACTTTGATTTCTATCATTTACATTTTGAGTTACTCTTCTATGTAGGTTACTTGGTTAGAGCATGTAGAGATGGAAGACAAAACCCCAGTTCACAGGCTTTATAGGAATGTTATCTATAGTGGGTTTGCATTTGGAGCACAAAGGTGGCTCACTACTCTTCAGAGGATGTGTGAGAGGCTTGCTTGTCTGATGGTGTCAGGCAATTTTACCCGTGATCTTGGAGGAGGTAACTACATGTCATTGTTCAATCTCTGTGATGTTTAATTTTGTTGCATTGATCTGAAACTAGTTGTTATTATTGTGGAATTTCAGTGATTCCATCTCCTGAGGGGAAGAGGAGCATGATGAAGCTTGCACAAAGGATGGTCACCAATTTCTGTGCAAGTGTTAGTGCATCAGCAAGCCACCGATGGACCACACTCTCTGGTTTGAATGAGATTGGAGTCAGAGTCACTGTGAGGAAGAGCACAGACCCTGGCCAACCTAATGGGGTTGTGCTAAGTGCAGCCACTACCATTTGGCTCCCACTTCCCCCACATGTTGTGTTCAATTTCTTCAAGGATGAAAGGAAAAGATCTCAGGTACACTTTCATGGTTAATTAAGTGAATTAGGGCTTGTTTAATTAGAGGGTGAGTCCCTTTGAGGGCTTGTTTAATTCCCTTTTTAGTTTTCTAAATTTAAAAACTATTTTCAAAAATAATTCTTACAATCTCTTGTTTGAAATACCGTACAAACCCTTAAATTATTTGATGTTGAAAGTTATTTTCTCTTTTCTAACTTTTCTAACATTGTTTGATGTTTTGCTTCCATTTTTAAGTGGGATGTTCTTTCTAATGGTAATGCTGTCCAAGAAGTTGCCCACATTGCAAATGGCTCTCACCCTGGCAACTGCATATCTGTGCTAAGAGTAAGACATGCTTAATCCTCCATGATCTCTAATCAAAGTTTTCATTTCCCATTAAATGCAATGAAATTGATTTTGTTTTGTTTTCCCATTGAATAGGCCTTCAACACAAGTCAGAACAACATGCTGATCCTCCAAGAGAGCTGTGTGGACTCCTCAGGGTCCCTGGTGGTGTACTGTCCAGTTGATCTCCCAGCCATCAACATCGCCATGAGCGGAGAGGACCCGTCATACATTCCATTGCTGCCATCAGGGTTCACCATTTCACCTGATGGACAGACAGAACAGGGAGGAGGTGATGGAGCATCAACAAGTTCAAACACCAACAGCAACAGCTCAGGGGGATCATTGATTACTGTGGCATTTCAGATTCTGGTGAGTAGCTTGCCCTCCGCGAAGCTCAACATGGAGTCGGTGGCCACAGTTAACAGCCTCATTGGTGACACTGTCCAGCAAATAAAGAGTGCTTTGAACTGTCCAAGTTCCTGAAGAGAAAAAGAAAAAGAAACTAAGTTTTCTTTATAACTCTTTCTTAAATATGGTTCAGAGTACCTGAGTCTATTTTGTGCTGGTGGTGGCAATCAATGTTTGAGAGGAGTTGAAGTGTTTTGGGTTAGTTGGGACTTCAATGCCCTCTCATCAAGAGCACAAGCTCAGTTATTTACTCCTCCTGCTGCTGCTGTTGCTGGTAGACCTGTATTTTGCTTCAAAGGTTTTTCATTCAAGCTTCATTACATTTCACACCAACTACCAAAAGTTTAAATTTTCATTTCATTTATTTTTGGGTTATTTTGTTATTGCACATTTAGCTTTGGAACAAGTGGTGGTACTAGTAGTAGTTGTTTGTTTGTCCTAGAAGAGGGAGTCAAGATCGCACCATACTTGGTTTTTTCCTTTACAGATAGGCTGAAAATTGTGTATGGTTCGGGCATTGACTTCCTATGCAGACTACTTGTTATTCAGGAATTTATTGCTCATCTTTTTTGTTGTAATAACAACTCTATTTTCGGTACATTTTTGCGGGTGTTTTGTCTATTGTGAACCAAGAAAAATTTAGTTCACAAGTTAAAAATGTTTCTATGCAAATTAATTTAGCGCACAAGGACCATATTGTAAAACATGGTTCATGTGGACCGGTTTTTAACATGGTTCATCATACAATTGCGCTTCTTGTTGTATTAGAATTAGGGGTTCAGGCCTATCTCTACCTCAAAATCTAGCTTAGAGGTGAGAGTTGCAATGCAGATTATCTTGGCTATATCTGTAGTCAATGTTAGACTTCTAACATACTCCATCACAGTCTGGGTTGGACATCTGGAACATGAAATTTGAATAACAGGACAACAATAGGGTGCCCATAGATAGTCTTCACTAAATAAATCTATGATAGACTCTGATTTTTATTTTTTTTATTGGCCAACATTTTTTTCTATTTTTTTGGGGAGGGTTTTTACTATCATAAGGATCGAGTTCCACGCCTACCTATCCTTTGGGTTTTACCACTTAAACTATTATAATAGGCTTTGACACCATATTAGAATTTAGGGCTTACACCCGGGTGAAAGGAAAATGTGCATGAGCTAATAGGGTGGTCAGGGATTTATATGTGCAAGAGGGGGTGTGGGGGCAGACAGATATTGACAGTTTGGATACTTTTTGTGGCTTGACATCATTAATGGGCTCCATGCATTTTCAAGAGAGTAAATGGGACTTTGAATAAAAAGATGAAATTTTTTCTGCATTTAGGTTGACAACTTGACGTGCAGAGAGGATAGATGAAACAACATATCCACTCACCTTCATTCAATGCATACATTTTTGCAGTCTTTTAATACTGGTAACTAACTCCAATGAATTCATCTAGGTTGCTCAATTTAAATATAGTTCAACATTTTTTCTTTTTCTTTTTTGCTGTTTGGTTGTATTTTGTCAAGGAATCAACATTTTTTCAGTGTAAAAATAAAAATACTTGAACAACTTCTGTATTTAACTTGTCTCGTTACAGAATTTTTGAAGTTCATGGGCGAGTGAATAACGCGCGCATTGTCTAATTTATCTGGTATTAACATTTAATTTCTATTTTATTTGTAATTTCATAGCTTAATGTAAAATGTCAAAAAAAGCACTATTGATTCAAATGATCTATATTTGATTTTCTTTAATTAAAGTCTTATGTTCGAGTTTTGTGTATAGAGAAAACCTAATATTAAAACTAGCACTACCAAAATGTGCATATTCACAATTTAAACAAAATTGTCTCTCATGACAAAACTTGTATATTCATATGTAAGATGTCAAAAACTTTAATTTAATTAAGTTATTGGGTTATTTTTTATTTCTGGTACCACCTTGAATGACTCAAACGTACGTTTGAACAGAATAGAAGCTACTAGTAGTTTTGATCTAGGTTGAAACATTATTGCACTTCAGGTGTGATTTTGTTATTTTATTCTCACCATTCATAATTTAAATTAATCTTAGAATAATTTTTATTTATTAAACACTTGTGGTAATAAAATTATTTCACATAACATTCTTAGAAAAGTAAACAAATTCTCCACGACTATTGACGATTTCTTTATAATTATATTCCTTACAAGTCCACCTGCCTAGCTCTACCGTTTAATTTGGTGAAGTAATTCAATAAGTTGAATAAAGGATTGCCAGTCTTTATTGCAGTTGAGCACAAATATAAATTTACTAATTGAAAGACAAAGAAAAAATATTTACATCATAATCATTTCATAATATCCATCATATACCCCCTATCAATGGCTTTAGTAAACTCAACAAAATCTCTCTAAGCATTCTTCTATGTTGCCCCTTCCCCCTCTATCCCTCTGGTTCAAGAGATGTGGCCGTATGTGTGTTCCCGGTGACAATTTAGTCTTTGTTTGATTTGTCTCTCCCACTTTTTTAATGAAATAATGATAAAACTAATTATATTGGAATTAAGTTTTATATGTTCTCCTTCTATATAGGATGCGTCCTCACATTTTCCTAAGCGGATGTGGGTAAAAAAGTTGGCCCAAAATTGCTGGATTTGGTTTGGTTCTTGCAATGGTGGTACTTAATTCTTTGGAGGTGGTGGGCACTATGATTCAAAGAATGATTAACTTACCTTCAATTGCTTCAAGAAACTAATTGAGTTGAGAAAAAGCTAAGGAGTTCGACACTACATGATATAAGCTTTTGTACACTGGGAACGTCAAGGAATGAACCACATGAGAGTTATTGTGGACAAGAACTTGAAAGCGAATGTGGTGGGTGTCAATAGGTTATAGGGGTTGGATCATATCTATGAAATTATTGGTGGCTCATGAGACTATCTTCATTATCTGTGTTTACGCCCCTCATGTAGGACTAGAAACTTCTTAGAATAAGTTTTGGAAGGATTTAAAGAGTGTCGTTCAACACATTCCACAAGAAGAGAAGTTCATAGGTGGTGATCTAAACAAACTCATAGGTCTAGAGGCAGGACGTTTTACTAGAGTTCATGTAGGTTTTGGATTTGGTGAGCTAGATGAGGAAGGACAATCGATTTTAGTTTTTTTCTATAGCACGTGACCTCAAGATTTTGAACACTTGTTTTATAAATCAGGAGGAACATCTTGTTACCTATAAGAGCTGGACCTCAAGGTCACAAATTGATTTATTCTTGGTAAGAAACTTAGATAAGAGGGCTTGTAAAGATTATAAGGTATTACGGGAAAGAGCTTAACTACACTACATAGGGTTCTGGTCCTTGATATTCGTTTTAAGAGTTGTAAATAAAAAACTCGACGAGTAACAAACCCAAGAATTAAGTGGTGGCAGCTCAAGGGCAAGAATTTTGACTTTTAAGAGGAAATTAGTGGAGGAAGGTATTTGGAAGGCACAAGATAATGCTAATTTAATTTGGGATGGTATGTTTGAGAAGGTTAGGAGGGTCGCTAAAGAAGTCTTGGGCGTATCTAAAGGTTTTGGATTGAGAGATAATGAATCTTTGTGGTGGAATGAAAGCGTGCAAGAAAATATAAAATATAAACAATATTGTTTTAGGCCTTGACACAAACGCGACAAC
Source organism: Acmispon strigosus (assembly GCA_030819835.1). Classification (NCBI taxonomy): domain Eukaryota; kingdom Viridiplantae; phylum Streptophyta; class Magnoliopsida; order Fabales; family Fabaceae; genus Acmispon; species Acmispon strigosus. The sequence goes on along the minus strand of JAUAMA010000001.1, from coordinate 44,278,178 downwards.
GCTGAAAAAGTGGAAAATGTGTCAGAAAACTTGGTTCGAAAAATGGAGAACGAAAATTATATAAGCTTGCAAAAATAGAGAAAGAAAATCAAGAGATATGGACCAAGTGCGATGTGTTAAGGATGAGGATGGAAATAGTTTTTGTTACTGATCAGGGTATTGGAAAGAGATGGAAGAATTAATTAAACAAAATTTTCTATTATGACACATGGAAAGCTTAGAGTGAGAGATGGTCAGCAAAATCTAACTTAGTATCGTAGAATTTGATTCGGAGAAGTTAAAGAAGTGCTTATGCGCATGGATAATGGTAAAGAAATGGTTCCTGATGATATCCTATTGAAGTTTGGAAATGTGTAGGAGACCATGGTATCAATTGGCTCACTAAGTAATGAGATTTTGATTTTTAAACAAATGTCAGATGCGCGGGGGAGAAGTATTTTGACCCCTATATATATATATATATATAAACAAGGGGGATATTTAGAATTGCGGTAAGTATATTGGAATAAAACTATGAGCCACACTCTAAAATTATGGGTAAAGGTTATTGAACATAGAATAAAGATGATGGAAAGATACTGAAGTAAAAAGAGACTTGCATTTGGTTTTTATTGACTTGGAAAAAGCATATGATCGTGTGCCAAGGGAAGTGTTGTGGAAGTATTTGGAAAATTAAGGTGTTCGTGTGGCTATATTCGAGCTAAACAAGACATGTATAAGGGGGAAGCAACTAGTGTCAGAACTCCTGGGGGCGTTATTATTGACTTCCCTATAAGGCTACATTTACATCAAGACTCAACCTTGAGGGTGTACTTGTTCATTATGGTTTTGGACATGCTTACTAGGGATGTACACAAGAACATTCCTAACTGCATGTTGATTGTGAATTGATATAGTTCAAATTGAAGAATAAAGGGAAGCAATTAATTCTAAACTTGAGATTTAGAGTCAAGTTTGAAATCTAAGTGGTTTCGAGTAAGCACGAGTAAGACAAAGAATCTGCAAGTAAGACTGATGTGGGAATAATCTAGAAGTAAAACTTGGAAATCCCATCATACCATAGGTTTCACAGTTTAAGTACATTATACAAGATAATGAAGAAATTGACAAAGATGTTAGATAAAAAATTCAAGCTAGGTGGTTAAAGTGGAGAAAGGCACTGAAAGTCATCTTGACCGCAAAGTGCCAGCCAAGTTCAAAGGAAAGTTTTATCGAAGCATTTTATAAGAATTTTTGTCCTTTATGGTAGTGATTGTTGGGATTTAATGGTACAGCATAAGAAAAATGGTAGAGTAGAAGAAATGAAGATGTAATATGGATGAGTGGCCACACTAGAAAGTATAGGATAGACAATGATCATATAAGATGGTGTTCTGGTCGGTTCTTCAGCCATATGACCCAATGGCGTAGCAACTGACCCACTAGGGATGCTCTCAAGCATACACCTAAAAGGTAGCCTGCATGGCCTAGATAAAGGGATGAGCACTCCCGACTTAGTGGTACCTTGTCCGACCGGCCCGGACATAGGCCGACCGGAAGTGCTTCATATGCTGCTCGACCTACAGCACACCCGCTCGGAAGCCTCACTTATGAGCTTCCCCAACACCTGCAGGAACACCTCCGGCGCCTATAAATATCAGGTTCGATCATCTCACTAAGGACTTTTGGACTTTGATTATCATTTTACTTACACACTTCTTACTCACTCTTCACATTACAAGTTTTCTATGCATTCTTACATGTTTGAGGGGAGCTCTTGGAAGCTCTCAGAGCTCCCATACTGACTTGAGCGTCGGAGTGTCTTCTACAGGTCCCCCCGACGCATTGGACTTGGAGAATCCACCTCATTCATGTCGAGGAAATGTAAGCACCACCGTCCAGGATTCACACCCGAACATTTGGTGCCATCTGTGGGGAAAATTTGACAATTCAATGTTGTTCTTTCTTTCAAGAACAAAGTAGAAGCTCACAATTCTGTTAGCATTCTTTCTCAAGAATTGCCAATTTCCCCTAAATCGTCAAGTTCCAAGAATCCTTGGGGAAAAATCGGTGATGATCACCAATCACAGGTTGAAAAGGAAGAAGTGTTACCTTCATCAAAGGAAAATCCGATGGCATGTGTCTTCAAGCCTTTCTGCGAGACCGTCCTTGAGTTCTAAATTCCCCAAGGGCTGATCGAACTGCTTGATGTGGAAACTTTTTCTAGACGGAAGGATCAGAGAAGCACCTGAAGTGCTTCGAAAATTAGATTGATGCAACGCTCATTAAAGAAACACAAGAAGGTGATGCTATGAAGTGCAAGTTATTTTTAACAACCTTGAAAGGAGAAGCTCTCCAATGGTTTCAAAGTCTCCCTGCATTCACAATTTCTTAGTGGATTGATTTCAGCCACTCTTTCCGCAATGCGTTCAAGGACTGAACGAATGGAAAAACTAAATTAGAAAAGGCCGACCAGTTGACCACAAATCCCCCGATGGAACAGCGCAACAGAGAAAATATGCAAAAATTCTCCGAGCACTTCACTAAGGAAGTGATTCTCCCCTTCGAGCTGACACAGGAGAAACAATTAGTCTTGGTACAGTCAGAGCTGCTACCATGAAATTAATTCAGTGAATCCCTTATTCTCGAGCCTCCAAGTAGCTTGAGAGAGCTTGAAGAAAGAGCTGCGAAATACCAAAAAGCTTTCGACCTGAACAATCGCTTTCACAACAACAACCGTGGCTATGATGTCGAGCGCCAAGCGGAAATAGAAGACTTCCTCAAAAAAATCGACAACAAGAGGAAATGAGTTTGTTCCATCCGAAGTGGAGTAGGTTCTAGTATGTATAACACACGGTCAGAAGGAAAAGAGCTATGGTCTTCGAGGAATGTTGATCCCGTAAAACAATTGAGCAGGAGGCTCCGTGGGCCCAAGCGACAGGGGGTGACTTCACCCCAGAGATACCGACCAAGATTGATAACGAAATATGTTCTAGTATGTATAACACATGGTCAGAAGGAAAAGAGCTATGGTAAGGGGTGAATTCACCCTGGAGATATCGTCCATGATTGGCGATGAAATATTCAAAAGCGTCTTGGTTGATCCGAGAAGCTCCATGAGCCTAATGTCCTTCAGGTGCTTCATCCGGCTGGGACACGAGGCAAGAGACCTGACTCCCCTGATAACCAATTCTAGTGGCTTTAGAGGGCACGTGGTAGCACCGGCCGGGCTTAAAACTTTCTTTGTCACGGTGGGACAAGGAAGGAAGAGCAAAACTATCAAGGAACAATTTATGGTGATATTACATCTCTCTGAAGCTGACATCATTATCAGCCGACCGGCTCTTTTCGTATTACATGCTATAATCTCCGTTCTGGATGAAATGTTTATTTACCGAGCGGAAGACGGGTTAATGAAGACTATAGTGGCATTAGACAGGAGAACGCTCGCTTGGCTGATAACATCATTTTGTGACCAGACATGCAACACTTATGCTACAACAACATGAACTTACGCTGGGGTCTTCTCTCCCTACTATGGGCAATACCCTTACACGATGACAACATATGCCTCTGACAGAGATCTTCTCTTCTAATTATGTCTACCAAGGCCTAGGATAAGTTTTTTATTTTCAGATGCTATAATGCAGTGCTTTACCTATGTACTGAGAAATTGAAATTCAATAAAACACATACAAATTCTTCAGAAACTCTCGTTTTGTGTTTGCTGTTTGAGCTTCCAGACGAACAGAAAAGTAATCCATTTAAGGAATACTATTTTCCCGCCTCGTAGAAACAAAAATCACAAGCATAAGTGACCCTCTTAAGGGACACATTCTCATCCAAACCAAGCGGCGGACGTAAGTAACCCTCTTTAGGGATACGGTCCCAACCGTATTGAAGAGCGTTATGGATCTAGGGCACTTGGGTGAGGCCTAATTGTCAAGCTCAAAGTCGAATTGATCACTTTCTTGTTTCAAATGTATGGCTGGATCTTTGGCCTAGCTGTTCCCAATTGGGTCTTCGTCGAGATGGATCTGATCATTGTTCCATCCTTCTAAGATGTGTGTTTTAGGATTGGGGGCCTAAACCCTTTATGGTCCTAAATTTTTGGTTACATGATGTCTGATTTCCTGGTTTTGTTGAATCTTCATGGGTTGAACTTCAGGTACAGGGTTGGGTTGCATTTGCCTTGGAAAAAAAGCTAAAGGGTCTAAGTTGAAGCTAAAGGATTGGAATAAGGAGGTGTATGGGGATCTTAGAGCTAAACGTGATGAGTTGGTCACCAAGATAAATTTGCTGGATAAGAAGGAGGAAGAGTCGGGCTTATCTACTGATGAGATTTTGCAAAGAAAAAACCTGATGTCAGATTTTTGGTCAGTCTTCAATAGTGGATTTTCTTATTGATGGGGTTTGGGAGGAAGACCCAAGAAAAGTGAAGGATGAGGTTAAGCGTTTCTTTGAGTCTAAGTTTACGGATGATAGAGGGGAGAAACCAAAACTAGATAGGGTTTCAGAACCTTATCTACTGAAGACAATAATCTCCTTACTGTTGCCTTTAGAGTGGAAGAAATTAAGGATGTTGTATGGGATTGCAATGGTGATAAAAGCCCGGGGCCGGACAGGTTCATTTTCCGGTTCATTCAGAAATTCTGGGGTTTATTTGAATCTGATTTCAAATCGGTGTTGGACGAGTTCTGGGTACGAGGAACTTGGCCAAGAGGATGTAATGTCTCCTTTATTGCTCTTGTGCCTAAGGTAGATTCCCCTCTTGGGTTAAATGGTTTTAGGCCTATCTCTCTCATTGGGTGTATCTATCTCATCGGGTGTATCTACAAAGTACTATCTAAGCTGCTGGCTAACAAACTCAAAAGGGTGCTGGTGAAACTGATTGATGAGAGTCAATTTGCGTTCCTCGGTGGGTGTAATATGCTTCATAGTGTTGTGATTGCCAATGAAATTATTCATGAGGAAAAGCTTTCCAAGAAGCCATCAATGATTCTTAAAGTAGACTATGAAAAAGCATATGATTCGGTGTACTGGGACTTTCTCATTTATATGATGGAAAGAATGCATTTTTGCGAAAATGGGTGACATGGATAAAGGGATGCTTGTCGTCAACGTTTGTCTCAATGTTGGTTAATGGCAGCCCAAGTGAGGAGTTTAAAATGGAAAAGGGTCTCCGGCAGGGTGATCCTTTAGTGCCTTTTCTATTCTTGATAGCGGCAGAAGGTCTCAATGGCTTGATGAGACAAGTGACCATAATGGGAAAATTTAATGGGTGCGGAGTTGGTGGGTGGCAGTTGGCCGTCTTGATTCTTCAGTTTGCAGACGACACCATTTTCTTGGGGGATGCTTCCATCCAAAATATCAGTGTGGTAAAGTGCTTACTCCGTTGCTTTGAATTGGTCTCTGGCCTAAAGGTGAATTTTTTCAAGAGTAAGTTAGCTACAATAGAGGTGGCTAAATATGTCACGCTTAGGCTTGCTTTTATCCTTCATTGTAAGATTATGAAAATTTCCTTTGTTTATCTTGGCCTTCTGGTTGGGAGTAGAGCTTCTAGACTTTCAACTTGGGATCCGGCTGTCAATATTTTGAGAAGTAAGTTTACATCTTGGAGGCGTAAATCTCTATCATTTGGCGGCAAGGTCTGTTTAATTCAAAAGTGTGTTATCCTCCTTGCCACTCTTCTATCCTTCATTTCTTAAGGTACCAGTTGGAATTGTGAAACTCTGCAAGGGTATTATGCGAAGCTTCCTGTGGGGAGGTGTGGAGGGTGAGAGAAAAATTACATGGGTTGGTTGGGAAAAAATATGCATGCCCAAGGAAGTTGGTGGCTTAGGTATCAAAGATTGGAATATTTTGAATATAGCCTTGCTTGGAAAGTGGAGATTGCACTTCTTAACGGAGCCTAATTGCCTCTGGTGTCAGGTGATCAAAGCGAAGTATGGCTCCAGTGGAGGAAAGGTTTGGCGGGGGAGGGAGCGTGAGTTGCTGAACGAACTTGTCCAAAAAGCCAAGACAGTAAACCTTGTGGAGGGTCAACCTGACAGTTGGAGGTGGCTCCAAAGTGCAGATGGGATTTATTCTGTTGTTAACTGTGCTTACATTTTTTTGTAGAATCATTATGTTGCAGATCCAGATGTTGCTTTTAAAATAATTTGGGCAGCTCCGCTTGCTGTTGGACCGTCTTCCAAGCCGTGAAAATCTTAGGAAACGTGGGATCTTCACTATGCTGCTATATGGCCTATTTCGGCTTTTCCTTCTCTCTTGGTTGGGTACATGTTTTTAGCCTGCAATGCTGATAGTGATCACCCTCTTGTGGGGTTGATTGGATTGTGAACTTTGTAGCTTTGGCAAAGAATTGAAGCCCTGGTGTTCTCTGGCTTGTGAGGCAATTTCATGGTTTGTGGTTTAATATGAGGGCTGTCTTACTGTGGGATGATCTAGGTTGTTTGTCTTACAGTTCTTTGTTGTTGTGTGGAAATAATAGTCTTGGAGATACTTTGGGGATTGTCTTTCAAAAACCCCAAGTGTTTGTGATTCATCCATATGCTACCCTCATAGCATACTTTCTCTTGTGCAGTAGTGATAAAAAAAATTACTTGCTCCTCTATATGTGGCCTAGTAGAGTTTTCATCAGTCTTGTCTTTCTCACATAGCATGTCCTCTCCCATATAGCTGAATCATGAAAAGCGATTCTTGAGGGATATCAAATGGCCAATGCCTCATTTTGTCGTGAAGTTTAAGTGTATATATTCAACTTTATTACTACTCTCAATATATAAAAGTAAGATTGCATTGTTTGAATTTGTTGTATATTTCAAAGCAGTAGTCTTTATTAACATAAGAAAAAATTAAGATAGAAAAACACTTCCAATCTTGAGTTTAGGCCGGTGTAAGCCACAAGGCAGTTGAGGCAATTGTCTTACGCTTCTTAATTGTCTTAGGCCCAAAAAAAATTTAATTCTTAGATAATATATACTACTGAAACTTGAAAGAGATAATGTAACAATGAAAAAATAGGTTATATTAATTGTAATGTGAGTAATGCATGAGAACTGAAAAGTACAACGTGAGAAATGCAACTTTGACCGTTATTAATAGTAGTGTTTTGTATAACCAAATTTACATTTTTAAAAAAACTAAAAAATAAAATATATAGATAAAAAAAAGTATGTAGCTAAAACACATCTGTTATGTTTAGTACAGTTGCTGTATTATTTTATTTATATGTTTATTCTTTACGAGAAAATGTCAAATAGAAAGTATGTGGCTAAAAGATTAATATAAAAAATTAATAATTTATATAATATATTAAATTTCTTTAAAATTCTTGTAAAAAAAAGTTACGTTAACATTTTTATCTTCGGCTCCAAAATATCTGTACACGGCTCTGCTTGAGTTGAAGGGTGCCCATATTTAGCATGTCAAATTCCCTTTTGGAAGAAGCAAATGAAAATCCTTGAGTTTTCTTTTGAAAACATAGATCCCATCATGCTAATCACTTAATCCAATCATCCTCCTCATGTTTTTGTATTATATCACGCAACCATTTGGTTATTTATGAGTTGTCAGATTGCAGTTAAAATCAGGTATAAAGGTAACATTTTTCAATTTAAGGTTGTCATTAGTTTTAACAATACCCATTTTCTCCACCTACAGTGTCTCCGGTGGGCATAGTGATGTTAAATCGTTCATCAATTTTTGTCCACCTCTTGCAGAAATGAAAACAAGTGAAATATGGTGTGAAGTGTGATGCACCACCTACATGATTGCATGTATGAGGTGTGATATGTTTAGACCTTATACTATTTTATAAATCATTTCAACTTTTTTTTTTCTTTCTCTTTTTACCATTTCTATCATATTACATATTAAATTACAAATTTCCTCTTTTTTTCCTTCTTAAAATAGAAATGTGGAGGAGTGTGAAAGTTTATTTTGCATGCATGTAAATCATTTTAGATTTCCACGTAAACCAAAAGTAAAACTTCTTTTTAAAAGAAACCACTATATAGTACGAGAACATCAAGCAAGAATCTTCACGAAGTTTAAGATTTTCCAATTATATTTTTACAACTTTAAATGGTGGGCCATGGTGATATCAGTTAAGAAAACAACATCTACTTTTATAACCGTTCTTGCATTTCATAAACATACACTTCGTAATAAATATGATTTTCCGTTTTATAAAAGTCATTATATAACATAAATTACAACATGCTTCAATACATTTAAAAAACTTATCAGACTAGTAAGCATCTCCTACAACAAACATAATTTTATAAGATTTAAAAAATTAAATTAAATTATAATATATAAATCTTTCATTTTAGTTTTTAATTAGGTAACTGATTCATTGATAATTTAAATTATTTCATTAGTTTACTAAGAAATTAAGTATTGACAAAAGAAATCAATAGCATCTCCTATAATGCACAAACTTTTATAGGATATAAAAACTAAACTCAAATTATAGTTAAAAACAATTATTCAATCAATATATTTTGTTAAAATCCACTAATTAATATTTAAATTTCTTTGTATCGGGTTGGGCACCCCTTGTGCTCTTTATCAATACAGTATTTACTTACCAAAAAAAAAATATTTAAATTTCTTCAGCCAATAACTTTATGGATATTAATTATCTTTTTTATACATCGGAAGACAAATATTAATTATATTTAGCATCTTCTATAATGCACATACTTTATAAGATATAAATAATAAATTAAAATAAAATTATAGTTGAAAATAGTTATTAAGTTGATATAAATTGTTACTTGTCTCCGAGGTAGAGCGCTGTCACAAAGGGTCAGAGATGACCTATGGAGAAGAACAGCCTTAAGGCCACCGACACAGGATGGAGGAGCGGCGAGGAATCAAGAGCGAATCTCTAGGAGGGAAGATCGAAGTAGTCAGGGGGAAAACTCCAAATCTTTGTTCGTAGATGGGCTTTCTGATCAAGCTACATACCGACAAGTCAAAGAACTGTTCTCCAAGTATGGAACTCTTTTAAGGGTTTCTATCCAACGAGCTAAGAAACAGAATCGTGAACACAGATTTGGTTTCGTCAAGTTTCGGTATGAAAAAGATGCTATGAATGCGGTATCATTCCTGAATGGGGCTTTTGTGAACGGGTCTCCAATACTAGTCTCGTGGGCTAAGTATCCTCGAAAATCTAATGCTAATCGAGAAGCTCATCCCCATCATACACACCATCAGAATATATTGGGCTCTAGAAGGCGTATGAAGAACGTTTGGAGGGAGAAGGAGGGCACCAAAAAACATAGCACAAATAGAGTCAGGAATCTTTATGCAGTAAGCTATCAGAAGAAAGAGGAATATCGCATTAGGGTCGGAAGAATAGCCATAGCATCTCTCAGGAAGGTCCAAAACTCATATTCTTTGTTGAATTTCCTCGCATCATATGGTTTAAGTAATTTCAAGGTTGTTTACCTGGGTGCGAAGGAGGTCTCTTTAGAATTTGCTAATAGAAGTGAAATGTTAGCCTTTCTAGGTAGAGGCGTTGATTTAATGGGGAGAAAGTTTGAAGTCATAGCCCCTGCAAGGATGAACTCAACCCTAACGAGACACCTTATATAGATGAAGATCTTGAATGTTCCAATTGGGATTTGGAATTCAGCATTTTTTGCTGCTATTGCAGTATCTTTTGGTGTGTTTGTGCGTGTGGATTAGACACAGAACTTCGCAATCGTTTTGACCAAGTAATGATCCTAATAAGCTCCTTGGTACTGGTTATTCCTGATCAAACGATGAAGGTGTTGATCAACGATGAGGTGGTGGAAATCGCGGTTCAAATGGCAGACGAGACCACTACCTCTGACTCTAATCAAGAGGATTCAGGCTTTACATCTCTATCTCCACCATTATGTAGCTCCCAGTAGGATCAGAGTGCCCCGGCGGACATGGTGGTTGCAGAATCGGAGGATGTTGATGGTGCTTCCTCTCAGGAAGAATCAATCGAGACCCTATTATGTGGGTCCATGCCCCAAGAGGCTTTGCAGGTGATTGTGAATGACGCTTCAAAGAGGGAGGAGGTGAAGATTACCTCAAAAAGGAACTTCTTCAAATTGTGGGGAAGAAACGAGAAAGTTACCAACTTATTAGTGAAACCTGGTACTTTCACGATATACATGGGGAAGAACAATCTGATAAGAGTGAAACTCAATTGTCAACTACCGCCGCTGCTCAGTCTTCTTGACAATTTCAACCTTCCCTTTTTCTATGAGATGCAATGTAGGTCAAAGCCTGACTTGACACCTAGATATGTCACTAGGGCTGACCCTAGTCAGAATATGGGTTTAATTGAACCCAGACCCAGAAAAATCGACCCTGTCTTCCTAACCTGAAACCATCCTTTGAAACAATTGGGCCTTGCATCATCAAAAAGGCCGAATATGAAGGCTCTATCTTTAGTTAGGGATTTGGGCACTATTGTAGAGATTGAACCTGATTTGCCTGTCTTATCCTCCCCAATTTCTCATGCAAGGTCAGGGAATTCTATAGAAAGAAATTCTACTTCATGCTTCATCTCTACTTGAGCTAAAGGAAAACGAGTTGTGAAGCACCTGCGTCCGATAGGCCTCATACATCTTTCTAGTCGTCCCTGTGACCGCCATGAAAGTGCAGGAACCGAGGTGAATCAAGATGCCGCTGGGGCTACCTCCTTGTGTGACCTTCATCTTCAACCTAGATTTTCGATAATTAGGACGGAGAATAATGTTGCACTTCCTCAGGATCGTCAGGGAGATGCGAACTCCTTGGGAGTCCACTATAGGGCTCAAATGACTTTTGATGTGGGAAATGCAGTAGGGGTTATTTTCGAATGTTATGAGGAAGAGGCAATAGCAGGTTTTATCAATCAAATTAACGCTCACCGACCCAATTGACTCCAGAATGGCGAATCGAAATTGGGTGATGTGGGGTTCGTGGATTGGGCAAGTCAAAAAAAGAAGGGTGGTCAAGCAAATGCTGAGGAAGGAAAAGCCAGGGCGGATATTAATCCAGGTGTTTAAACTGGATGAATCAAGGCTGAAATTTATTGGAAGCTGGGAAAAATCTTTGGACATGATCTACGAGTGCGTCCCTGCTTGGGCTCAATTTGGTGGCTTATTCACCTTATGGAAAGCAGCAATCTTCAACGTAATCCACATGGGCTTCTGGAGGATTTCATTTTGCTTTGTTCTCTGCCATTTTTTCTAATGTTTGTTGGCTCCTGTTTTCTGTTTTGCCTCCTCCTTGTACCTCTGCTGTCTTGGTGCTTTCTAGGTGCTTGTTTCAGTTGCTATTTCTTTGGTTGTGGCCCACTTATGCTGAGGTTGAACCACGTCTTAGGTGTCCTTTCGTAGGCTTTATTTGGGGTTTTTAACACTTTGTCTGTTATTGTTGCAGAGGACTCCTCTTGCTCGATGTATTGTCACTCTATCTTATATATTTATATATTTCAGTTTTCTAAAAAAATTTGTTTATTGTCTCAATTTCTCTAATTAATAATTAAATTTATTCAGTCAATAATTTTATTAATTTTAATTATCTTTAAATCTCCTATAATTCACATACTTTTATAGGATAAAAAAGTTATATTAAAATTAAAAATAGTTATTCAATCTATATATATTGTTACTAGTCTTAATTTCTCTAATTAATACTTAAATTTCTTCATGTGATAATTTTATTAATATTAATTATCTTTAACATCTCCTATAACGCACATGCTTTTATATGATATAAGAAATTAAATTAAAATTACGTTATACTTAAAAATAGTTATTAAGTCAATATATTGTTATTTGTCTAAATTTCTCTAATCAATAATTAAATTTCTCCAAGCCAAATATTTTATGAATATTAATTATCTTTAACATCTCCTACAATGCACATACTTTTATAGGATATAATGAAAATAAAATTATAGTTAAAAATATTTATTTGATAAATATATATTCTTACTTGCCTTAATTTCTCTATTTAATATAGTCAATAATTTTATCAATATTAATTATATAGAAATCTCCTATAATGCACATGCTTTTATAGAATATTAAAAATTAAATTAAATTAAAATTATAGTTAAAAATATTTATTCAATCAATATATTGTTACTTGTCTTAACTTTTCTAATTAATACTTAAATTTCTTTTTTTTTTTACGAAAGAAAACTGCAGTCATCATGATTCCAACCTAGATTCCAAAAGACGTGAAGAATTACCACAACCGCTTGGTTGCAAGCCAACGTTTTAATACTTAAATTTCTTCAATCAAATATTTTATTAATATTAATTACCTTTAACATCTACATTTGCATAAAATCCTCCCCTTATTCGGCGGACATGGGAGGATTTACTCCGGGAGGGGGTTATGAGGAGAGCAAGAAAGGCGTGGATTCTTGGAAAATCTTAGGGGATTGTCTAGGAAGGTAATGACGATATAGCCATCACGGGTCTTGCAGAGCAACTTTAATCCCGTGATCTTCATCATTGTTTCCTTGATTCCGGTTGACTTTAGGTGTTTGGTTTCTTCTACGTATTATTATTATTATTATTATTATTATTATTATTATTATTATTATTATTATTATTATTATTATTATTATTATTATTATTATTATTATTTTGAAATTATACGAAATATACCATTTCATGTGATTCAAGTTGATTTCCAAGAGTAACAATGCTCTTATCCTTATTAATGTATATCTCAAATTTAATTTAGATAAAACTCTAACTCAAATTCTCTCACATGTGAGATAATCCCATGTTCATGATTCCTTCTTTCTCTTTTCTATTCGTGTTCCTATTCACCCTCTTATGCACTATTCCTATAACTCATGATTATTTCTCATAGTTTTCAGCTTTGGCCCATGTGATCTGACCTTACCTTACTTAAGAATAGAAGGAGACTATACTACTCCATGATCACCATGTACACCGTGTGAATGATGCACGTTCATATATCACATGATCACTTAATATATCACTCTCTCAAACCACGTATACATTTTCCACTCATCTTAATCTCTCCACCACTCCATGATTTTCACTGCTCTAAGCTCCAAGTAGAGAGAGAAGCTCTGTCTTCTCTCTACAAGGCCGAACCACCCCCACCACCTTATTCTTCACTTTACTCTCTTCGAAACCACCATCAATCACCACCAAATTGTTCTTCTGAGTTTTCTTTAGTGCTTTGGCGAATTTCAAAGTGTTCTAGGCTGGAAGAAACGAGAAAAATGAAGCAACTCGAGCTCAACCATGAAAACCCAGAAATCGGTGAGTTTTCGAAGAGCCAGCACCCCCAAAATTGACGTCAACTACCTGCTATGACCTCCTTTGGCCACTCTACGACCACCACCATCATCATACGCCTGACGTTGAGGCGAAGTCCCTTCTACCAGTCACTGTCGCCCTCGTGGACCACCATATTTTTTAGCGAGTAGGTAATCGAAAAACCTGCAACTTGATTGTTCTTTGTTTATTTTAGCATCATGTTTTCATGTGTATCCTATGATCATGCATAACTCAACCAGAAACATGTATTTTCTTGTTTAAATCCATGACCTAAGGTATTTCAGCAAAAACCTTACTTGAATGTCGTATTTATAATGAGCTAAAGCTTTTAACCGATTCAAAATGCTCTATGTATCTCTAGGAATGTGTTGAATATATTGCATGTAGCCGAAACTATGTAGAATAAATGGAAAGATGCCAAGAGAAGAGGGATAGAAGCTCACTTTTCCTTGACCATGGCTTCCTCATGGGGAAAAAGACCAACATGGCTAACCTTTAACTCTGCATGTTGTTGCTGATGTGATAACTAGTGTTGTTGTGGGCGAAGAACCCTTGTATTTGTAAGACCCTCAATTTCTTGTAATTGCACTTTGGTTCTTTTATTTTTTGTAATTGCATTTTGGTCCCTTGAGTTTGAATAATTATATTTTAGTCCTTGGACTATTCAGATTTGAATTTGAATTCAAATTTATTTGAGAATGATGAGAGTTGATTAGACTTAATGGTTTTGTCTAGAGTTTTAATAGGTTTTGATGGAGAATAATGCTCCATTATGGTGTGGGCCGACCTCTTCTCTCTCTCTTGGGGGCTGAAATTTTCTGATCATTATATGGTGGTGGTTCTCTCTTGCTTTTCTTCATTCTAAAGTGTTCTAACGTAAGAATCAAAAACTAAAATCCTCTGAACTTTGTGTTGCTGTTGTCGCCTCCTTTCTTCTCCATTGGTGATCAAGTTCCGATTCTCCAATCCTCTCCAAGAGTGCTTGGTGTTGTTCCATTGGTAGGTTGTTCAAACTCTTCCAATTCTGGATTCTTTTGTGTTCATTCCTTTCTCTTCCTACGGTTTGACTTGATATGTTTCCAGCATACTCTTCCTCAAGCCATTCGAGTTCTCTTTGCTCCATTGAAGGACAAGGGTTCTGCATCACTCCTTCTTGATCAATCAAGTCAAGCAAGGTTGGTCTTTTCCATTGTTCTTGTGTTAGAACCTTGTAATCCTCCTTTTAGCACAAATTTGTGTTTTAGAATCCTTTGTTGTTTTTGAAAGAAAATCGCCCTGTAATCGGTTATATTTTTTCTTTTTCAATAGGAGAACCTTGTTTTTGAAGAAGTAGGGTTTAAAGTGAGTTTTTCCATGAAAAATATTGTTTCTGGGCTCTCTGGCCGAGAGCCAATGTACGGGCGTTGGCCTCCCGGCGCCATGGCGCTGGGGTTCTGCCAAAATTCTTCTGGCCAGACAGGGAGCCAGTGCCAGAGCGCTGGGCCCCTGACAGCACATTTTGTTGATTTGTTTTAAATGGTTTTAAATCCTTTTGAGGTTGATTTCCACCCTTCCAATGGTTGTTGATTATTGTATATACTTGTGTTTTATCTTGCAAGGTCGGAGATCAAGTGCATGAAACCCATTCGACGGTAAGGATAACTCATGTCCTAGAGAGTCTCGATTCATGCATGTTTGTATGTCGTTGAAATGAATATGAGTCGATTGTGATTGAGTTTTCTATCGTATGCTAAATATGCCATGTTGTTGTAAATCGTTTTGAATTACATTATTGAGGCTGAGATATTCCTTAGTATGCTTTTATAACATGATTACATGATTTGTTGATCACACGTTGATAATATGTTGTTGAGGATTGAGGAATTGAATTGACCTATGCATACCATGATTGGTTGGGTTTATTTGTTGAACTGTTAGTTCACTGGTTGTTGTTGTTTTTGGTCATGACATATGCATTTTGTTGAGGTGATTCCATGGATGTCGTTCCATGGGATTTACCTGGGGTAGCCCGTGGTTGCTGTTCCATGTAGTCTACCTAAGGGTGGTTGTATGGGTTGTTGTTCTCATGTGATCCTCTTGTCCCCGTTTGGGACGAATTCGCCCCCGCTTGGGTCGATATATTGTTGTGGCCAGATTAGAGCATGTAGTTGCATTTTGAGGATTTTTCCATGAACTCTTTGGGTTAAATGGGTACTTTTGTGACTGTTGTAATCCTGTTTCTATCTATAAAATGTTTAGTGTTGTTCTTGAAAACTATTGATGTTGCTACTGTGTTATGAGACTGCTGTAACTGCTATTTCTGTATTACTGCTAAATTACTGCTATTATTATACTGTTAATACTGTTACTGTTTTAACATTATGCATGTTGTTCGGTTTTGATACTCTTGTGTTTGTTTTAGGAGTTAACCATTTCTGCTTGTTTGTTTGTTGTTTGGGCGCTTAACGCCATAGACGTACAACACAAGGACTTAAATGAAGAATGAGTATGAGGCCAGCTAAAGGAGACATCATAGGAGACTTGAAGACCATGAAGAACATCAATTTTCCGCTGTTTACTTCTGAAAAATGACTTAGCACATTGTGGTGCAAATTGTTATTAACTTTTATTACGTGTTGTTTATTTATTTACGGGAATATTATTATGTTAAATAATTATTAAGAGATGTTTCTTTTGAAAATCTAAGTTGTTTGTGTGGTTTATTAAATTAATTTCCGCATAATTACTATGTGACCCCTGACTGGAAATTGGGGTGTTATAATATTGAAGTAAAGAAACAATGATGATGATGTTAATTTAAAGAAGTTACAGTATGAAACCTTACGTTTTCAAACTGATTAAGCCATGGTTATTTATTTGATGATGAGTTATTGTTGATTAGGGTCTGCAAACACAATCATGATGCATGAAAATATATTTTCAAGCGTAGATGATGTTATAAATTAAGGTGAATGTTGATTTTGATGAATTTAAGTCTAATTGGATTACTTAGTAATTACCCCCTTCGTCCCCTATAAGTTACATTTTCTATGTTTTTTGAGTCCCAAAATATAAGCCATATTACAATATCTATAAAGCTTTAAATATTTTCCAAGTTTACTCTTACATTAATACTCAACACTAAAAATAAATCTATTTTCCAAAACATTGTTTTATTCCCAAGGCCATTATTAATATCTGGTTCAATTAAATTTTCAAAACTTTTGGTAAAAGCATTATTCCTTGGATCGAGACAATTAAATCATGTGCGAAATAGGCCAATTAAAAATCATGTAATTTTAATCCTTTTATTTATCCAACGATAAATAGGCAGATAAAAATGAGTTTTGTTGAATTGAAATGGGTCAAGTTTATTTCCATCTGTTTCTTTTTGCTATGGAGTCAATTGTTTAGAGCACACATCAAATTGTGAGTATTTAACCTGATAATTCATTTGTTCCAAAAAACAATTTGGTGGGAACAATTTTCAATGTGAAACTTTTACTTAAAAACATACAAAATTTAGTTTTGAAAATAGAGGGAATTTCTTTTGGAATCAAAATTTACGCTAAAGTAAGAGTACCACCAAAATGAAGCAAGGCTAAAGTTTTAATCCAATTTCAAATTTTTACAAAAAAATTCATTGAAAATGTTAAAAGTAAACCGGCTTTTGATATCAATGATAATATAGCTCAAATGCCCATTGATATTCAGTTATACACAAAGGGACTAATTTATTTGTCTAGAGGGAATGTTGATTTTTTGCTGGAGTAAGTGAGAGGGAATTTTAGAGGTACTCGTTGGGAACATTACTAGAGAGAGAATTTTAAGGGAGATGGTTAATTGTTGTAGTATTGATTGATAAACTTTATAATGAGGGTAAGGAAACTTGTTAAAAAATATTACAACTTTATTGCTTTTAACTACTTTTCCTAATCTTTGTGAAGTAGAAAAAGGTGACTAATAATAGGGGACAGAGGGAGTAATTAATTAGCTAATTTGGAAAATAATTTAGGGATTTTCAATAAATTGATTTGTTTGATTATTATGTGTTTAGGTAAAGAATGATTAATTTAGGCTAGTTAATAGAGAAAAATGAATTAATGTGCTAATTAACTTATTGGGATAATAATTTCACTAATAAAATGAGTTGGATTGGTTTTGTGATTATGTCAACTATTTGATTGATATATCTTTTTGTATGATTGATGCAAATGAGACGTATACAAAATAAGCCCCTGACTTGAACCTCAAATGAACTGGTAAGGGCGGCTACATTCGATATCATCATAGGGATTGTTATGAAGAAGTCTAACAAAGAGATTGTGGTTGAATCTCACTACTTTTTGTGTAAATATCTCTAACAATTGAATTTTTATTCATTTTCTGTGAATTTGTGTTGCTCTGTGATGTTATATCGTCTGATGATTATATCTGATGTTGATATGTTGTTGAATGATATGACGGTGATCATATATGGAATTATGTTGAGTGGATATTGTGTGATGTGTCTAATAAAATGGAGAAGAGAATCATTTGGGGGTAAGAGGATTCCTGTGAAAATGATTGATGATGAGAACTATGAATGGCATTGCAAGGTGATATGAGACGAGGGGTATCTAATTAGTGATTAATTATCTTCATTTATTTCAAAAGTTGATCTTGCATAAAGAATTAAATGGACTTAGATATTACTAGTTAAGGATTATACTAATTAATTCATAACAAATATTTTAGCATGTCTTTTGCACGAGAACTTAGAATTAAATCATTGAATTAGAAAGGACTCCCGAAGATAATGCTCAAGAGGAACCAGTACGTATAAGGTATAGGTTTGGTAAATAGACGGATATTTATGTAATTGATTCCAATTCGAAATAGGTTGAATGAGTATAAGTCAAGCCTATGGGAAGAGAATAATGATGATGATTGGAGGAACAAGGGGGAGATGGTTGTTATAATGAAAATTGTATTTAAGACATGCCATTGTGATGGAGGGATAAGGAGTAGGGTCGTGCGGTAACTCACCATAATGTAGACCGGTGTGCACTTGATGTGCGAGACCATGATACCTGAGGTGGTAATTCCATAGATGAAATTAGTGGGGACAATCCAGTGGTTTGACTCATCATTAGACCAGGAGGGATCCCAGTGTATGGATAGTGATGTGCACCATAACTCTTAGTGTCTGTGTTGTCCTTAGATAAAGCTAATATGGTATTATATAGCTTGGTAGAGATAATGGGAGAACACTAAAATTCTCGAGCGACACCCGAAATGACAAAGGCTAAGTACAAGCCTGATGCCCAACATACATGAATTTGTAATATGAATAGTATTAGCTATATTATCCTCCTACTTATCTAGTTGGTGACATCAGCCATATGGGTAGTGAAGGATTAAATAATTGACATTAGATGAGATGACATGCGTACGTTTGCATATATCATGAATTATGATCTTGGTTGTTATTGCTCATGTGTTGTGTGATTGGATTGACATGATTTATGTTTGAATGTCTTTATATTGTTGTCTATTTATATGTTGTTTGTGTCTCATCCTTTCATGGTTATTTTAGATTTCGACAGGTATACCAATGACTCTCCGCCATCAGAGACCATCATCACTGACTTTGTTTCACCTTTGGGATGGGATATGGATCTCGCTTCAGGATTATGTAAATGCGTAGGCATGTATGTTTTCTGGTATCGTTTGTCTAATAAAGTATCACACTGTTACCTCATTCCATTACCCTGACCTTTCTCTTTTTACCTTCCACTACATGCCCTAACCCTGCTTATGTTGATTATTTGCACCACCTCCATTATGTGCACCTCATGTACCTCGACATGTTGTTCCACCTCCCGCACCTGTACATACTCCTATATCACCTTCAACTGTAGCTTTATGTACAACTCCGTCTCATACTTCATAGGTTCCCACTCTGAATGGCCTTAGATTTATCACTACATCTAGGAATATGGTTAGATCTCTGAGGAGGACGGTAGATGCTAGAGCCTATAGAGCCATGCTCACTAGGGGAGAGCCTTCTGGTACTACTAGGGTTCCTATATATTATAGTGGACATATATCCTTGTGGTATGGATGCTAATGGAGAGAGCGGTGAGGATAGAAAGGGAGGCAATTATTCAGTCTGACTATTATCTATGTTGTTGTTGTTGGTTATGACTTTTATCTTTTGTTATGGTGTATGTTATTTTGATTACTTTGATTAAATTATCTTTTCTAATGATGGATATACTCTGAGTCTCCATCTTGTTTGCACTCGCTGTACTTATCTTATGTATGCACGTGTATGTGTCCTTATCAAGACCTGATGTTATGTATATGACTTTTAGTGTACGTAGCTCTTATGGTGTTTGATTATGTTTTGATTAAAGGACCTTTGAAAAATGATTTTCCGCTGCTTAATGAAAAAAATTGGTTTGTGAAAATTAAGTAAAGAAAAGGATTTTAATATGAATGATGATGTGTTTTCAAAAGAAGGTAATTTAACTCAGTTGTGATTTAGGTTTCACGTCTTATAAACTCCTCGAGGAGATGCTTTAGAAAAAGAAAAACAAAAGAAAATGAGAAAGAAAGAGAAAAAAAATATATGTGTATGAGGTGAAGTAGTAGTTTAGGTTTCTTCATAGTGGGGTAGGTGAAGTAGAAGGTTCTCATAGTAGTCTAATTTATAATAAGATTACAAGCACTCATCTTGGCATCGAAGCTAAACCTCTTAAGATAACCCAAACATGTTTCTATATGTAACCCTTAGCAACCAACTTTACCTTATTCTCCCAATCATGTCGTGTGCGTTGTGATTTACTTTGAACACCCACTTGAGTGAGATCTCTTTTTGTTGGATGAAAGAGGTCCAATTTTCCTTAAGAGAAAGGAGTTCATCCTTGTAGCATTTATCTAAAAGTCATGCTGAATTTTTATATTAAAGGTGTTTATAGTAGGATACATAGTCTTAAAGGACACTGGTGAAGTGGCCAATGAACAATAATATGCAAATAAGACAGTGCTTTCTTAGCCATTTATGATCTTATTTGGATTGAATTGGTAGATGAAATTTTATTGTTCACAAAAGCTTTTTGAATTTGAAAGTCTAATAGCATTGTCATTGTTTGCTAGGTTGATATTTGGTAAGTTGCATTTAAAGTTAGATGTGTAAAGATTTTGAAGAGTGTATAGAAATTTGGTGTAGATAGGATGAGCTATAGAATTTTGGGATTATATGTACATGAGATTTAGAATTTGGGAATGGAAAAAGATGTTCAGAGAATGCAACATCGGTCTATATGAATATATCCCAAGTTTTCATATGAAAACATAATTTTTTGTGTCACCTTTTTACCCTAAAATGTAATTTTTTTTTTGCTCTAAGACCTTGCCATTCTTGCTCTTTCTATTTGCAAAAGTGTTGCACCATAGCATCAACAACAATCAAAAACTTTAAGAGAGGAGATATATCAAGAATTGTAGTGTATAATTTTTTTTTAAGGAAAAAAAGTTTATTGAATTGAAAAGTTTCGTGAGAACAACCTTCCCTTGATTTGGATGGGACCAGCCACCCCATCTAATGGGGAGGAGGCTAGACCCGAAAAAGCCCAAGGAAGCACACATAAAAAGTGCAATGTTCCAAATGCAACAAAAACTAAGACAAAGGTTCATAAAATGTTATGTTCCGATTCATAAACGACTTAACAGTAACGATATTTTCTATACATTTCATTTTTTTCACCTCTTTTCTTATCACATCACATCATATATTACATCTACCACTTATCTTTCTTCTCTTCACATCTCACTATAGGTGTCTACACCTTCTAGATGTTCACCAAACATTACCGTAAGGTGATTTGTGTTGGCAAAATGTGTGTGCACAATAAATGTGCACAATAACCAAAGAATAAATATTCATTCACACTACAATCACACGTCGACCAACAAAGATAAAGAATGAAATGCGAGATATAATATGTGATATGATAGGAAAAGATGCGAGAGATAGAAAAAAAGAGTGAGTTAAAATGACACGGAATAGAAAGTGAAGTGTGAATAAATCAAAACTCATACCAAAACACATAAAGAGGTTGTGCATGGCAAAAGAATTCAAAGTGTGCAATTACCATGCATAATACAAGTAGGAGTCTCATAACGGGCATGATCCGTGAGCTCAATCTGAAAACTCACAAAAGAGAAGCGGCTGAGCTAAAAAATGAGCTCGCGAACCATGCAACCCGGCCGCCCCACCCCACAAACATGGCGGGTCAGCGGGGTGGGGCAGCTCGCGGCTTCTCTTTTATTCCCTTCCCGTAATTAGTAACCTCTCATTCCCTGCTACCCTTTCACTCATTTTAATTTTTGTACATGCTCATCATAGAAACGAAAAGGACCAAGAACCATGAATTTTTTTTTTGGTGTCTCATTTTACTGCTGCTCGTTTCATTTGTTGTCATTTTATTGCTACTCATTTGTTTTTTCGATTGTAATATAAACCAGTAGAATGACAACTATCGACTTTTTTTTTACGGACAGTTGACTATAATAATTTGTTTGTTTTAGGATAGAAAAGTTATACTAGTTGCTTTTTTAAATTATGTTTATTAAATTATACTCTTAATGATTAACAATAAGTTAATATCACCAATTTATAAATTAAAATCAATTTTATTAAATATTGGGTCGAATTCTGCTATTTTTTTATGCAAAATCCACTATTTTATAGTCAAAAAGCTGTCTTTTCTCCTGTGCAGGCCAACTCACAAACTCGCAACTACGCCGAGTGAGCTGGGTTTTTCCAAACCCGCAACTCATGCGGGCTAGCCTGCCCGAGCCTGTTTTGTTGAGGTTGATTGCAACGTAAGTTTCACATTATTTGTTGAGGAAGAAAAGGGTCAAGTTAAATTAGCTATTTGAGAAGTCTCACATTGCTTAGTGTGGTGAAGCAAGAGGGAGGTCAAGGCTATATATTGGAGTTAAGTTCTTTGTTTTTAGATGTACTAGTCCGTAGCACTTGGAGCTAATATCTAACTTAGTTTAAATATTTTATTTGTGTATCGGGACATTGGGGTGAGGTTGAGAGAAGTCTATGTATTGTAAAAAATTTCACATAGTAATTATTCTCTGATTGTCGGTTTAGACAACGACCGTGGTTTTTTCTCCGATTTTAGAGTTTTTCCACATATTATTCTTATGTTTTAATTGTGCTTATTTATTTCTTTAGCTATGTTATTTTTTAACATGCTTTAAGGCAGACTGAGTGTGTGGCGGGGTGGGCTACGCGCTTTGGCGCTTTGACACCCCTTTATAAATGCTTGTATATGCAAGATTCTACATAGTAATTGTGGAACACTTATAAATTAGATGGAGCTCTTAAGTTCATTTGCTTCATCCCAAACAAGATGTAGCACAAGCTCGAAACACTTTAAACTCGGACCTAACTTTATTTTTTTCTCTTATATTCTTATTTTGGAGAGTTAGTAAGTTCTTTAGAGAATGTGGGTGTATGGAGTTATGAGTGGGGTGATTGAAAGAACAGTTTATATATTATAAAAAAATATCACATAATCTCTAATCACATGAGTTAGTGCATAATTCTAAAAAAAAAATTGTAGAAAAACGAGGTTGAAAATCAAAGTCCAAGAAACAATTTGAATCCTCTCCTGTCTCCACCCAATTCTCTTCCCATTCTCTCTAAAAAGAATTCTGCCTAGACTTTAACTCTATCCAATTCTTCACTGATCAATATTAGCCATTCATTATCTACCAATGACCAATATTTAAATAGTGGCTGCAGAGAATTCTCGAAGAAATGAGAACATCAATTTACCAATACGATAATCATTTTCATATAATGGTCTCTTTTTTCATTTGGAGTTTGATTTTTTATTTGAATATCAAAATAAACCACCCTCTTGTAATTTGATTTTAAAATATAAAAAATATTACCAAAATAGTGTAGATTTAGTTATAGAGTTTAATAAATATGCACAGTTGTTGTTGTAAAACAGTTTTATACTGACAATTAATCACAGAATGACACGTAGGAGGAATAATAACTTTCATTCTAAATTTTAATTAAAATAAAGGTACGTTTAAATTTTATAATGTGGCGAAATTTAATTGAATGACTGTGTAATTTACACAAACGATGCACATACATTTAATTCTTAGTTATAAGCAAGCTAGAACTTCGTAACCATGAGAGCAGATGTTCGAATTCTGGAAAAGACATTTATTATAAAGGACATGCAACCGTATCATAAACATGCGGTAATATATGTGAAAAAAAAAAAAACCAAGAGAATTTCAACTTCCAACCCTCAAAAAGAACTAAGAAGAATTAACCGAAAAAATGCATGGTACAACCACAAGGTTATGGGATGAGGGTAAAAATAATGATGTACTAGCTCATTCATAGCACCACTGCACCAATTAGAAAATTGGGTTGTTGACATTTTCTCTTCATCAAAACCAAATCGTACAAGAAATCAATGTTTATGTCCCCTCTTAGACTTACATGTAACACACAAAGTTACTTGATCCTTCCCAGCACGTTAGACATTCTTATGGTTTGTCCAATGGTTATGTGGGAAGGAAATGGTGATAAACATTTATTGAAAGCGAAAAATTTCAAAGCCTCTGTCTGGCCTGCGATTCCCACTTTTCACTGTCCTTGCGTTTTCACTTTATATCTTTCACATTATTTGTTCGATTACTATGTTGCTTCACTAGTTTTTGATTCAGCGATGCTTCTCTGTGCAACAGTTGAGCTTATAATTTGACAAAGCTGCATGATTTCTCCATCTAGTGATCAATACTTACAAGTCACTACAACTCATATTGAATAGAAAGTATATGTAAACTCTTCTAATATATATATATATATATATATATATATTCCTTTTTAAATGTTTATTCATGAAAATATAGTTATTATTATTTGCTAAAACATTTTTTCACTTAATAAATGTAAGAGTTTAACCTTGGTAACTTTTTAAGTTTGTCACCATCACTCTTCTCTTACAACTTGAATTGTTCATACTCTGTTCATGTTCTTCTTCTTCTTTCAAGTTTTGCCATTTTTTTAGACGGATATATAACATTAATCTATAGGGCCACCTAATGCGGGTATAAAAAAAATTCTAGGCGGCACAGGATTTTCCTAATTATATACTTATGGTCTAAATAAATTTTACATAACTGTTCAATGTTTCTATTTTTAGACAAAAGCACAAATAGTCAATCATTTTTTATCATCTTACAACCTAAAAAGGAAAGATGGTAAAATATAGTTCAACGTCTATGCTTATGATTATTAACATATAGATACACAACATAAACTCCCAGTTTCCAATAGCGCAACTGAAACTAATAGACCTTTTACCTTTTTATCCAAATGGATATATATGAGGTCCCATTCACATTCCTTACATGAACATTAGTACTTGTCAACCATAGTTGATGAATTTAGCCGACTCACTTGGTTATTCTTTATGAAAATTGTTGGCACGAAAATGTATACAGATGGAATACGAGACGCGATATGAAGTAGGTTAGCCGTAGCCGATTCAGGATAAGCAGCCAATATGAAAGGAGTTTTCCATATGTATAAGATTTATGGATAAGTACATAAGCCTAGGTTTGAGGATGAAAATAGTTTCAAATATTGACGCCGGATCTAGGTCTAACACCGAAAATTGGAAATCATTCCTTAATTTTAGGAGCAGTTGTTGTAAGCGTGGGAGCAGTTGATACACTAAGAAAACCAGTCTTCTAAACTGATTAGGAGTGGGAGGCACGAACGCTGCATGATTTAAAGTGGATTGTGTCAAGCTAAGACGTGGATTAGTGGTTAGAGGCTTACTGACGGTTGTGGTTAATCGAAACTCTCCCTACAAATAGATACATGTTTTAGTAACAACAACTCCCTCAAAGTTGGGTCTGATGCGGATTTGGGTACTTTTGACAAGGAGAAATCAAATTCGATGGAGGGCCTCAAGAGTGTGGTCGGGGTAAACATAAATCTAATTGGGGTTTACCAAGCTATTTCTTCTTCAGGTGTGTCCGAATCTATTTCTCAATTGAATATCGAAGGGAAAGAGAAAGCAAGAAGAAGGAAGGAAGTTCGTAAAATGATTCATGCGTTGAGTGAATCTATTTTTGATGGAGGGATTTCAAATTGAAATAGGATGTTTAGACCGATGATGAACAGGCGAAGCAGCTAGTGGATATTGGAAACAGAATTGGGGTGAGCTTTAGAGGATGTCAAGGACAATTGTTACAGAAACTTAAAGAGATGGAAAACATAGATGTGGATGAATTAAGGGGTTTGAAGTATCCTGGAGTGAGTAGGGGTGTTCAGGGTGGATCATGAAGATTTTAAGTTTTAACATTAGAGGGTTGGGGGTTGTGTTAAGAAGAGGTCAATCAGAGATACCATATATGCGGAGGAAGTTGAATTGTTATGCGTTCAGGAGACGAAGTGTGTATATGTTTGCAGAAGTGTGTGTTCATTAATATGGGGAGATAGTGATTTGGAATCGAGGGAAGTTCCGTCAGTAAATAGATCATGAGGACTTTTGTGTGTGTGGAAAAGCAACATTTTTCTCCAGAAGACTATTTCTCTGGATCTGGTTATCTGGGTTTGAGAGGAAAATGGAAGGGAGTGGATTGTGTTATAGTTAATGTCTATTCGCCATGTACCTTGGAGGACAAGAGAAGACTATGGGGGGAGCTGATTCAAGTTAAAGCCAACAGTACTGTAGGGGTGTGGTGTGTAGTGGGAGATTTTAATTTTATCAGAAATTTAGATGAGAGAAGAGGAATTCAAGGGAAAAATAGAGCAGGGTTGGGTGAGATTGAAGAATTTAATCGTTTCATTGAGGCGATGGGATTGTAGGATGTTCCTTTAGTTGGAAGGAAGTACACTTGGTATAGACCAAATGGGCAGTCTAAGAGCAAGCTTGATAGGTTCCTGGTATCTAATGAGTGGTGGAACCATTGGCAAAACAACGCACAATATGTTCTGAGTTGTGGAGCTTCTGATCACTGACCATTGTTGCTAAAAAAACACGAACATTGACTGGGGTCCTAAACCATTTAAAAGTAAAAACTGCTGGCTAAAGGAACCTGGATTCTCAAAAGTTTTGAAGAAGGTATGGGCTGATGCACGTGTATACGGTTGGGGGGTGTTTGTGTTGAAAGAAAACTGAAGATGTTAAAGAATGAGCCAAGGATATAGGATAAGGAAAAGGTGGTGGACTTGCAGAAAAGGAGCAAAGACTTGATTAAAAAAGTAAATGATCTTATCTTAAGGAGGAAGTGGGGGGGCTATCACTTGAGGAAGAGCAGGAACGTAAGGTAATGCTTGCTGAATTTAGGAAGGTATCCAATATGAATGAGTCCTTATTGTTGCAGAAGTCAAGGGAACGTTGGGTTAAAGAAGGGGATGATGAGTCCTTATTGTTGCAGAAGTCAAGGGAACGTTGGGTTAAAGAAGGGGATGCTAACACCAAATTTTTCCATGGGGTAGTCAATTGGAGGAGAAGAGTTAACGCAATCAGAGGAGTTTACATAGAGAATAGATGGGTGGAGAACCCAATTGAAATCAAAGCTAATGTTAAGCACTATTTTGAGGAGAGATTCGAGGAATGTGCATGGAAACGAGTGAAGCTGGATGGGGTATAGTTTGGGTCCATTTCTGAGGGCGATAATGAGGTGTTGACCAAGAGGTTTGGAGTGGAAGAGATTAGAGAAGAAATTTGGGATTGTGAAAGCGACAAAAGCTCAAGCCCGGACGGTTTCAATTTTCAGATTCATTAAGCAGTTTTGGAATGTGTTTAAGGATGACATTGTGAGGATGTTGGAGGATTTTAATGAGAATGTTTCGTGACCGAGAGGGGGGAACGCTTCATTCATTGCGTTGGTACCAAAAGTGGAAAACGCATTTGTTCTAGCCGATTTCCGACCCATTGCTTTGGTGGGGTGTATGTACAAGAATGTGTCCAAGGTGTTTTCCAAAGATTGAGAGGTGTCTTGGGGAAAGTGATTAATGAAAGACAATCTGCATTTATTGGTGGTAGACTTACGCTTGACAGCGTGGTAGTAGCTAATGAAATAGTGGATGAGGCTAAGAAAAGAAATAAGGAATACCTTGTTTTTAAATTTGATTTCGAGAAAGCATACGATTCGGCAAGTTGGGATTTTCTTTATTATATGTTGGGCAGATTGGGATTTTGCAATAAGTGGATTAATTGGGTTAGAAATTGTGTTCAATCAGCTTCGGTGTCGGTATTGGTGATTGGGAGCCCAACAGAGGAATTTAAGCTTGAGAGGGGACTGAGACAAGGTGACCCATTGGCACCGTTTCTCTTCCTAATAGTAGCGGAAGGCTTAAGCAGGATGATGAGGCGAGCACTACAATTGAATCTGTTTAAGGGATATAGAGTTGGAAGAGAAGGGGTGGAAGTTTCTCTTCTCCAATTCATCGATGACACACTGTTCTATGGAGAAGCAACTTATCAGAATATCATGGTCCTTAAGAGATTTCTTAGGTTCTTTGAGCTCATGTCAGGGTTAAAAGTGAACTTCTCAAAGGGCAAGACTGCTGGAATAGCGGAAAGGGCGAGAGAAATTCAGGAGTTTGCATCTATGCTGAAATGCAAGATTATGGAAATCCCCTTTGTGTATTTAGGGATCCCAGTGGGCGCTAATCCACGGAAAGTTGAGACGTGGGAACTAGTTATAAGGAAGCTCAAACGAAAATTGGCAATGTGGAAGCACAAGTCATTATCCTTTGGTGGTAGGCTTTGCCTAATCCACAATGTTTTATCATCTATCTGTGAAGAAGGTCTTGCTCCTGACCCTGGCTGTGGTTTTGATGACGACAAACTCATCAACAAAAAGAAGAAAAGAAGACTTCAAAGAATCAAGCACTCAAGTCCATCAATAGTCTAGAAGTCTTAGAATTAGGTGAGTTATGCTTCTAAAGGTTTATTAAAGCATAAAGGCTCTCAAAACACCTAATCTAATCAAGCTAAGTGTTTTCATAACTTAAAAGAAGTAGAAAACCTTAAGCAAATCTCAAAGAATAAGTTTCTGGAAAATGGGCTTCTGTGTATTCGATTACACCATTATGGTAATCGATTACACCAAGGCAAGTAATCGATTACTCCAGTCTTGTAATCGATTACATGTTTGAAATTCAAATTCAAATTGAAACGGTCACTTGTGTAATCGATTACACTAAGTGTGGTAATCGATTACCAGAACGAAAAGTTACATCTTTTCATGAACCATTGTGTCCCAAACCTTTTGAAAAGGGTTGTGATGGTTCAAGGACGTTTTCCTTGCCTATATAAAGACCATTTGAGTCCAGAAAACAAAACACACAAGAACAACAACATAGAACACACACACACACGAAATTTACACATTTCACATGAGAAAAACACATTAGGCCAAAGCTTTTTCAATACAAGTTCATCTTTTAGAACTTAAATCTTTTAGAGCCTAAATTCTGAGTTCATGATCTTCATGTTTACAAGAACACATTTGTTGTTCATATCTTGAAGAACTCAGAATTGTATTATGCTTAAAAGCCTTAAAGCATAATTTCTCATGTTCAATCCAATTGTGTGTTAAAGGATTGAAACAGCCAAGTATAATATCTTCTTCATCTCTTTCTGTAAGATTGAGTTTTTCACCGTGGTATTCGGTGAAGGGTTGTTGTCACTGAAAGTGGTTTGCTTTCAGGGTTCTGGTTGAAGACAAGTTTGTCTTCAAGGTCTGAGGGTGGTTTGCCTTCAGGAATTGAAAGCGGTTTGCTTTCAAGGGCTGTTGAAAGCGGTTTGCTTTCACAAGATATTGGTAGAAGTTCTTGGGGTCCTTGGGTTAGGAACTTGTAAGAAATTCTTATCAATAGTGGAAAAATCCTCAAGGGGTTTTCTTGAGGGACTGGACGTAGTCTTCGGTGGATTGAAGGCGAACCAGGATAAAATCTTGTGTGTGATTCTCTTTATCCTTCACATTTACTTTCAAGTATTGTTCATATCCGCTGCAATCACAAAGATCAACTCGTGATCATCATAAACTTGAAAGTAACGATTTCAATAAGGCGAAAATTGGGGCAACACTGATTCACCCCCCCCTCTCAGGTTGCTATCTGTTCTAACACTATCCCTTTTTTTTCCTTTTTTTTAAATGCCAAAAGCTGTAATAAAACAATGTAGAAGGATTCAAAAAGATTTTCTATGGGGTAGGGGAAAGGGTGAAGAAGGTACCTTGAGTTAAGTGGGAAAAGTTGTGTAGTCCAAAAGAGGTGGGTGGGTTGGGAGTGAGGGATATAGAGAGATTTAATAAGGCGCTTTTAGCAAAGTGGAGGTGGAGGCTTATAAGGGAATAGGAGAACCTTTGGTGTAAGGTGGTTGCTGCGAAATATGGGAGGGGTAGAAGGGTTAGTGCAGAATTTCGGGGCAGTGTAGTTGGTGGAAGGATGTGGTGTTGGGTAGGAGAGGGGGAGGGGGAGGAGTGGTTTGAGGAAAATATTTGTCTGAAAATTGGGCAAGGTAGGAGTACCTTGTTTTGGCAGGACAAGTGGTCGGGGGAGGAGGTCAATTTGATGTCAAAGTATGAAAGGCTATATAGGATTTCAACACAAAAAAAGAATAATTTGGTTGAGATGGGGGTGTGGCGAGAAGGGGGAAGGGAATGGAGATTGACTTGGAGGAGGGAGTTGTTCTCTTGGGAGAAATACATGCTTGAAAGCTTATTGCAGGTGATTAATTCATTTCAGCCATGACTAGTTGAAGATTCATGGAGGTGGGTTCCTTCTTCGGAAGGTGAATTTATGGTTCAATCGGCGTATATAGTTCAAGAGGACTCTCGATTTTCAGACGAAAGTACTGAACATTTTCTTTTTACATGTAAGTTTGCTTGGAGAGTGTGGATGGACTGCTACAAATGGTGGGGAATCTCCTCGGTGGTGCCTAAGGACCGTTTCATGCATTTTGAACAACATTGTTGGTCAAGAAGAAGTCGTTGAAGATGGGGTGGTTGCTTGTACGGTGGACGTGTATTTGGTCATTATGGCTGTCCTGAAATGCTGCTATGTTTAGTTCTGCTCAAGTGAATTTGGAAAAGCTAGTGGATTCTATTAAGTTTAGAGCCTGAAACTGGTTAAAGGGCAAATTGAAAGGGTTTTTGTACTCTTTCTATGAATGGAGCTCAAATCCACAATTGTGTCTCGAATGGGTTCCTTGATAGATTAAGGAGGTGATGAAGGAGGTGTTGTTGATTTCAGGCATCTTAGAAGATGATTACAGAATGAAGGTCTCAATTTATGCTCAGGTACAATGTTAATAGAGTGCTTGATCTCTAACAACAATTGGAAGATTTTGGTCCAGTTGTTTATTGTGTGGTTTTGTCGATATTGGGCTGCCTTGTTTTTTAATTTCATAGATAAAAGAATTTATGAGTTGGTGATTGGTGTTAATAGTCTAGTCGAATAGCAATGGCTGGACTTTTATGTTCAGGCCATTCCAAGGAGAAGAAGGTGCTCTTCTGGTGTTTTTCAAGGGATGCCTAAAGAAGCATATGCTTGATGTTAATTACAGAAGAAGTTTTAAGCAATAGGGATCTTGCTGGTTTATCTATAGAATAGTTATAGTTGCTTTCTATTATTGTTTTGGTTCCTATTTATATCATGTTGTAACTCTATTATCATGAACTCTTGTTTGGGAGTTTTTTTTATATGGGTTTTAGCGCCTCTTGTTCTATCTTCTATGCAAATCCTTTGGCTTTTAAAAAAAAACATAATCATCAATAAAAAATAAAAAGTTTCTATACCTTGGGTTATTTTCTCATTATCTTTACTTATTTTAGCTTTGTATTTATTCCTTGCGACCTTTTATTTCAAGTTTTTTTATTTACTTAGTTGTTTCAGTTATTTTACTATCGTTTTTCTCCTAGCCTTAGTTAAAACTCATTTTCACTTTTCCACATCAGCATTATCGTACACCTAGCTAGGGCACCATAGTTCATTTTTATACGAAGACTAAAATTGAGTAGTTTCCCAAAGATCGAGACTAAAACTTAACTTTACATCGGAGTTATTTTTAAATGAGTGTGACACTAATGTTTTCCAGGCTAATATGATGTCTATTCATTATGGGGTGTATTATAGGGTAAAATAAACATCATAACCACTGATTGTGATGATGCTCACTTTAAATGAGTAAAACCCATACTTTGTACAAAAGAGGCCCATTTTCCCTACATCAGGAAAAATTTATTTTTCTGTTTTTGGTGACTACCACGCAAATATTGTTTTGACAAAATTTTGTTCGGCGAGTTGAAACTTCATGTTATTTTCTCTTCTATTCCCCTGAATGGTGGGTTTTCCATTTTGGGTTCCTACAACTTATTTTTCCTATTTTTAGCCCCAATTTAAAAGCGTAGACACATGCTAGTGAAGAAATGCCCAAGCATCATTAAAAGGGCCATTTCTTGACATAATTAAATGGGCCCTTTTGGTCGAATCCAAGAAAGACTAATATCAAGATCTATATTATTATTTTTGGAATGTTATTTTAGTTCTTGATAGGTTCTCACTCTCACAATTAAATAATAATTTGATTATTTATTAATTTAATTACAAATAATAAACATTATCATTCTTTGTTTTCTAACAAAAAAAAATTAAAACCTATATAATTCATTACAGGAAAGGTTAGTGCACCATTTGTAGTGATTGGATGACTTACTGAATTATGTGTTAAGTCAACCAAAGAATACTACCATTACCTGACGGTGACTAACCCATGAGGGACTGCTATAAATAGTGTCTAACACTATTCCCAGACATGCATTATTAAATCAAGAATTCACCTGCAAAATTGTTCTTAATTAGGGCGTTGGAGTCTCTTTTGCAAGTATCTCTATACGTCGCCAACTCTTACAACAAAGTTGAGCGAAGACAACACATATGATCATATTTGAGCACTGTCTGAGTGAGTATCTTTTATACTAGTTTAAGCAATTGGCGTCAGATGTGGGGATCGATAAATTTATTCTCAGCTTTATGTGTCGATACTGACTGCATGATGTGGAGCTTGGCCCTCATGGGCAAGCGAGCTCTTTCTGATTACGTGGAGGGAGACCCTTCGCATCAAGACTCAGCCTTATGACGACGAGCATATTTTCATTAGGCTCACTCAATGCTTGCAGCTTTCTACCCTCCATCGCCATGCGCAACTCCTCTATCACCTTCACGACCTTCATCTCCTTCTCCATCTAGGGCCTCACGTCATAAGAGGCCAGTGTAAGGTGACAAAATTGAAAAAGAGGAGCAGCGTTCATGATATATGACTAGTAAAGAATTGTTTGAGAGAACCTATGTCGACGTCTAGATTTGAGAGTTTATTAGATTCCTTGTTTAAGAAATGGTGTTTTAATTGTAGGTTTAGATTCTAAGCGTCTTATGTTTTTCCTATTTATTATTAAACTCTTTAAAAAAAAAATTCTTTGTTATTTTCTCTTTTAGTTGATTGTATTCATTTTTTTAATTGTATTTGGACCATTTAGCATTTAGGGATGTATTCCAGCCCATTTAGCATTTTATGAGTATACTTTAAATGGCACCAAGTTAGGCCTTAGCTTTAGGCCCATCTCCTTTGGCCACCCTCTCCTCTGTAAAAGGAGGAACACTTTACAATTACATGTAGAAACTACAGGACACTCATCTCCACCCTGCTTGGCCGTTATAAAACACTTGGAAGTAGGCATGGCAATCAAACCCTAAATTGTGCGTACCCTCAACCCCGACCCCATCCTAACTTTAATGGGGGAAACCCATTTTGTCCAAGTTTTGTGAAAAAATCGAACTTGGACTCGAAATCGAAAGAAGTGAGGAGATGGGTTTTGGGGTGTGCATGCCCGTCTCGCCCCAAATCTACCACAATGTAATAATTAAACATTTTAAATTATAGCAATTGTTTAAAAAAATAAATAAATTATGGCAATAGTTTAATAATAATATTTAAATCATATATTTTACTAGAAAAGACATGAAGGTCTTTTCCGATGAATGAAAAAAAAAAAAAAACTTAAAGGTTCATATGCTTATTTCGTCAACAAAGTATTACATGGCCTGAATTAAAATATATCAAAAATTGGAAAAGACAAGCTTCAATTTGATAACAACTGCTACAAGGCCGAGACATTAATATTTGCAAGTCACATTTTTCTCCTTAGAACCAACTTGCCAATCAGACAAGTACTTCATAAGCCCAGTTCAAAAAAAAAAAAAATTCTTCATAAGCCACTGAACAAGGATTTTAATTTTTAATTCATCTTCAACAAGTTACTTACAAAAGCTCTTTTATTCGTGACCTAGGATTAGTCTATAGATTTTACAACACAAAACAGAGAATAACTCCAACACTTTGTTAACAAGGGACTTGGTTCAAGGAAATCAATTGCTTACCTAAAATTTCTCACAACAGAACATCTGGTTAATCATAAAACCCATATCCACATGTGAAAACTAATTTGCCTCCACACAAACATATACAGGTATATATATATAGTTAGCTGTCACATCCCATTAGTAGTAGCTCAATGCATGATAATAGTTTTTTCTTTTTTTTAGAAATAACAATTATATATTATATATATTGAATGAAAAAAGGTTCCAGCCCTAACAACGAGATAAAAAAATCTGACACCCAAAGGACCAAGAATTGGTCATGGTGCAGGAACACAAAACAACGAATACAATGCTGACCAAGGAACAGGGCCAGCAAAACAAGAAAAAACAGAAAAAAGAAAAAAACAGCAGCACAGCCCAGGAGATCGACGAAGGGATAAGAACAGCAAGAGCACCCAGTGGAGCGAAACAGCACAGCAGCAAGCACAAGAGGATACAGCAGGGGAAATCATGATAGGTGCAAGGCTTTGGATAAGACCAATCAAAGATATTGGCATTAATAATCACAGGCGATGAGGGGGCCCGGGGAATTCAGCACCAAAGGCTCACAGAAAATTGGGAGAAAAGACCGCACCATTCCCACAATGGGTTCTCTCTATCACAGCCCAATTTTTTACCAGATAATCCGCAACTGTGTTTGATTCTCTAAATATGTACCAAACCCCGTGGTAATCCACTTCATTCAGCAAGAGGTCGATCCGGTTTAGATCATTAAGGATTTTTCAAGGTCTGTGGTCCTTCTTCTGAATCCACCCCACAGCAAGGGAAGAATCACTTTCGATCAGCACCTGAGAGATGGAGAATTTCTTTCAGAAAACGAGGGCATTAAGAATTGCTTTAATTTCTGCTTCATACGCCCAACAGATTCCCACAGATTTAATGGGTCGATACTCAGAAACTGAGGTCGGGTTGTATGTTTTTGGAATCAGGGCGATGAAGGCCGCATTTAGGCCTCTGACCAGTTTACCATGCTAAAAAAATTCCTTAAAAATCTTACACATAACAGCTTTGATCAGATTCCAGAATTGTTTGAAGAAGGTTGAGTTGAAACCGTCTGGACCTGGAGCTTTGTTCCAATCACAA
Organism: Acmispon strigosus; assembly: GCA_030819835.1. Classification (NCBI taxonomy): domain Eukaryota; kingdom Viridiplantae; phylum Streptophyta; class Magnoliopsida; order Fabales; family Fabaceae; genus Acmispon; species Acmispon strigosus. The sequence continues at coordinate 44,243,324 of JAUAMA010000001.1, read as the reverse complement.
GCTTGAAATGTGGCCCATATTTCCTCCGTTGTGAAAGGTTCCTCCAACATGCCCCGCAATGCAGGGGGCAATCTGACAATGTTAGGGAAACTCACTTTGGTCTTCCACTCTCTATCACTCTTGAAAAAAGTTTGAAAATGGTTGAAAACCGCCTCTTTGATCTCTCGGGGTTCAGATAACACGGCTCCATCATAGTGCAAGTTCAGCAAGCTAGTTCTGGCCTCTTTGATTTTACACATTCTATGGAAGAAGCGAGAATTTCGATCACCTTCTCTTAACTAGCGCAGCTGGGCTTTCTGAATCCACATGCTTTCTTCTTTTCTATATTCCTTCCAAAGCAAGTTCATACATTGCAATCTTTCCACTCTCAATGCCTCAGACGATTCCCCTTCTCCATTTTAGTCAGTCTCGTGAAGCCTTCCTTCGAGATCATTGATCTTTTCTGACCCCCACGCCCCTCTATTTTTATGCCATTCCTTGATTCTTGACTTGAGGTTTTTAAGCTTCTATTGGAGGACGAAGCCTGACCAGCCCTCTGAAACCGAAGACAACCACCATTCTTTCACTAGATTATTGAAACCGTACTCAAGGAGCCAATAGTTATAGAAAGTGAAGGGTTTAGGGCCGAAGTCATGGTAGCCCAGGTTGAGGAGTTATGCTCAGTGATCTGAAAGGCCTTAATCCTCTACAGTTTGTTTTACCCCACTAAAATTTAGCAAGGCCTCCCCATTGATGATCCATCTATCAATTCTACTCTAGATCCCCTCGTTTCTGGTAGAGCTCCATGTGAAGTCACCATTTAGGATAGGCAAGTCAATGAAAGAGTAGTCCTCCACAAATTGTTTAAATTTTTTATTTCCTTCTTCTGACGATCCATTGCCTTTCCTTTCGCCATCATTAAGGGTTGCATTAAAATCACCACCCACAATCCAGCTACCTGAGAACAAGTCCAGTTCAACACCCATGGCCGAGAAGAAATCAACCCTTGAACCCTCATCATGAGGTCCGTAAACATTCCCACCACAGTGATAGCACCGTCTTCCAAAGATTGAGCTATTAGAAAAATGAATCTGTGGTTTTTTCTAACTTGTGTGACATGAAGAGCAGACGGTTTCCATAAGCTTACAAGACCCCCTGCCGAGCCGATGGTAGGAACAAAATCATAAGACATATTTAAGGAAGATGCCCAGCTTTCGATCATCTTTTTGCGATCCTCATTGAGTTTGGTTTCTTGTAGCAAAATAACCTCCGGGTTTCTCTTACTCAAGGCGCTTTTCACCACCTTCCTCTTGGTCGAGCAAACCAAACCCCTGACATTCCAGCAAACCCAGTTTCTTTTCGACATCAGGCTCAGATTCCAGAACACTTCGATTGCTTATTTGTTTCCTAAAACCTTCAATGGCCTCTTCCTCTGAACATTCAAAAACAACACCCACTTCAATTCCTAATTTCAATGCTCGGCGAGCTTTGATAATTATTTCTTCTTCCATGGGGTGCTGATGAGGTGGATTTGGGGCAGCAATGGGGGCATAGCGGTTAGTGATGGAGTCCTTGTTAATGGCACTTGGCAGATCGGTGGTCGGAGCTGAATTAGTTGACCGGCGGCGGTTGCTACGAAGGGGGGTCTTTGAACGGCGGAGACCTCTAGTCAGGGTCGACGGAGGGCGAGCGCTGGGCGGAGCATGACTACTAGATGGAGGTTTCGTCCCTACTGCATCAGAATGGTTGAAGGAAGGGTTTCTGCAATTGTTTCAGTTCCTGATGAACATATGTTTTTTGAACTAATATTTTTGTTGAGGACAGTTGGCTAATTGAAATCCCTTGCTAGAGGATCCAAAATATGCAGATGGCCCAAGTCAATGATTAGGGAGTCTGAATATGCACAAGGGCTAGAGGAATAGCTCGAAAAAAATTGTCCAACAGGGAGGGCCGGGTTTGAAGGCCCATTAGCTTGTGTTGTAATAGGGGATCTGATTAATTCAATAGGCCAGGACTTGAAACAAGGGGCAGAGACAGTAGATGGGCCACATGACAGAAGAGGCCCAAACGAGTAGCATGGTCTGAGCAACCCATTCTGCACCTTCCTCAGTGAAACCCTAGAGTTTTGAAACTCAGCAGTCCCACGAGGTTGATCTCCTGCGCCGCACAAAGGCTCTTGTACGAGCACAACAGAGAAATCTTGAATTAGCCAAGCTTCACTTGGGTTATCTATGAATTGAGGATCCGGTTCTGATCAAGCCTAGGAAGGGAGGACAGTGACGGAGCTGCAAGAGTCCTGTCATTTTCAGGTGTCAAAAGGTCAAAGCCTCGAAAAGGGACAATTTGCAGAGATTCAGCGGGGGAATCGATGGCTGAAATAACATCAGCACCCTATCTACCGGAGATTGGGGAGACCGAAACCGACATAGCAACATTGCCGCACCATCCCAGCGATTGTTCGAAAGGGGTGGAGAAGACAGACTCGGCCACCACGCTCCGATCATCGGAGGAGCACGAGTCTGGGACCCTAGATGACCCTGAATCTGACAAATGCTCAGTCGTCGAGCCTATATCTGGAGAGGAGGAGAACCCAGAAGAAACAAGGTCAAGAACAAGCCCAGGTTGAGTCTTGAGGTCCATTGATTTAACGAAAACCTCTATTATCTCTTCATCTGCCCTCACCCTTACCTACTGATCTAGGATAAATGGCACAGATGTTTGAATCAGAATTTGTGCGTAATCACAGTGGGTCCTGTCTCTCGTCTGATCGTCCATCCGGATGAATTCTTCCATGGGTGCTGCAATAGCAGTAAAAAAGGATTCGCTCCACACTCCTAATGGAACCTTCAAGATCTTCAGCCATAGGAGGAACCTTGTTGGAGCAGAGAGTTTGTTGGCAGAGGTAATTATTTCAAACTTCTTTCCCAAATAGTCCCCTCTTTTTTCCAAAAAGGTTTGCATCTCGCTGTTGTTGTTAAACTCTATTGCCACTTCCTTGGCCCCCATTGATTTGAGTTTGTCCTTGTGAAGACCATTGGCTATTAGGAAATTCCGCAAAGACTTAGTATTTTGAGCTTGTTTGAGAGATGCAACTGCGGTCCTCCCTACTCTTATTATGTCTTCTGGCCTGGATTGATACCAGCAAGCATATCCCTGGTTCATTGTGTTGTTGATCTGTTTCCTATTGTCTTTTTTGATTCTCCATATTTGGTTAGGCGACTGATTAGTTGCCCTGGCAGTCCTCCCCTTTCCCTGCCTCCCAGTACTGTTGAAATTGTTGATAGGGCAAGAAACACACAAGAAAGGGGGGTTTGAATTGTGTGTTTCATTTTTGAAAACTTCTTTCATTATATCCATCGATTATTAGTTTTCAAAGAGTGTTATTTGACTATGTGTGTATGCATGCATGCAGCGGAAAATTAACATAAAGTGGAAAAGTAAAGCACACACAATATTTATCCTGGTTCACCCCCATAATCGTCAGGGCTACGTCCAGTCCTTGGCTTCACCAAGATTTTCCACTATTTCATAAATAGTACAAGTATTATCAGGGACTTCTCCCAGTATTATAAGGACTTCTCCTATCAAGTATTGTACAGGACTTCTCCTCATTAGTATTCTACAGAACTACTCCCGATTCCCTTTAAAAATTGGGTTTGTTTTTCTACAAGGATTCTCTTCAATAAGAGTGAGTAGAAGAAATGAAGCTCGGGTTACAGAGAGGATAGGAATTTAGGTTTCTCTGTTTTGTGTTGTGTGTGGCTTAAGATAAGAGTAACACTCTATAAGTTCTTCACACAAGTGAACGACATAACTCAAGTAAAATTTGGCTTGAAGCTTTCTGAGTTTGAACCAATGGAAGCTTGGTTCTCTAGGCAAACTTCGTTGAGATATGCAATGGATTGAATTCAAGTTGCCAAGTTGTTCTGGAAGCTGGATTCTCTATTTATATCTTCAGTTGAAATTCTTCAATCTTCTTTGATAGAAGGAGAGAAAATAGATCCGTTAGTGCTTTTGCTTCCTTGTGAGTAACAGCTAACTCTGTAATTCCGGAGCAGCATTAAATGCGTTCTGTCAAGCATTAATTGCTTGGGTTGACATCGTCTGGCTCGGCGCTGTTTCTAGCTCTGGGTTTTTGTTTGACCATGATATCCTAGTGCGTGCTAGCAAGAGACATTAAATGCTCTGAACATAAGATTTGAATTTTGAATTTGGAGGGAATATGATGTTCAGAATTTCTCGCCGTTGATTCCGCAAAGTCGGCTTGATTTGAGGAAAAGCATAAAGACAGAGAAACCAAGGAATAATATATTAATTATGTCATTTTCTTCTTTCTGCGAACCACAGTGCTCCATTTGATGTGCAGACGAGGAAGATGATTATTGATCCAAGAAGCAATTATTCTGGATGAACTCATCAGAGTTATTGTTGACGATTTCTTTAATGCTTATGTTGAACTGATTCTTCATATCCTCATGACACATGCTTTCTAGCATTTATGACCGTTGATCACTTTGATGATTTGAGCAGACGGAATCTTTCATTAAGATTCGGCAGACGCAGTCTTTATAGAATCTTCAGAATTATGCCACTATACGAGTTGCACAGGCAGACGGACTTTCTCATCTCAATTTCTCTTGAAGATTAGAGCGTTCTTGATTTGTAGATGATTGAGCGCTTCCTTCTTTTGTGCTATTGTTGAAGTTCTCCTTTAGAATAAGTTGTTACACAACTGCTTTGTATAGGGCTGGAGATACCTCAAAGCTGAGAGTGTTTCCTCACAATTTGTTGCCAGACTTATTCAGCTTCTGGAAAAACAGTCTTCCTGTTGATCATTGTTTATTCAAGCGCAGGACTGCTTCAACTCTATCAAGTGAGTTTTGGCTTTGAGAGTGCATAGTTGATTGAGTGCCTTCCAAAAGATGTTTGCAACTTGTAGGCATGGTTTGGTCTTCTGTGAGCCACCGGACTGTCTCCACATGGTTGCTTTTTTTGTATATTTTGACAGATCTTCTTGATGGTGTATGCATTAGTCTTCAGTGAGGGCCAGACGGTTTCCTCTTGCAGGACTGTTCTTCTTGATAATACCTTGTGATTCATTCAGTTCCTCAAGTAGATAGATTTTCCTAGATGTGAGAAATTTCAATGTGTTAGGAATTCTATCTCTAATGATATTAAACCTTAATGAAATTGTTAATTATCAAAACATAATAATTCATTTAATCATTTGAATCTAACAATTGTTATTTCTATTATGACCAAAAAATTTAGCCACTGAAATCAAGATTGTTCTGCCATCAATTTGCTTCCCCCTAAGATTAGCCATTGCTCTCTTTGCATCATTCTCAAATCTAAATCTCACAAACCCAAATTTATCTTTCCTATGTCTCTTTCTGTACTTTTAAATAAACTCTTTTAATCTTCCCGAATCTAGAGAATATAGCCTTAATTTACTGATAAGTGGTATGATCCACAAGACCATCAATGAAAAGAGTTGATGGGTCTGAAAACTTTCTTCCTTTGCTTTTTGTCCCACTGTGCTTATTCTGATGACTTCTTTGCCAATCCCTCTCATTTATCTCTGTGATTTTCCATTTGTTCGGCACGTTGAAGTTCACCGGAGGCTCTCCCCCACCCATTTGATTTATGATGCTTTGATTGTGTTTCATTTCTTTTTACCTTTGATTCCAATTTGTTCCATCCGTTGCACACAGTTAGTTGCAAAGCTTAAGGTCCCCATTGCCATTGGAAAAGAAAGAAAGAAAAAGAGCAAAACCATGCATGAGCATGATAATAGTTACATAAACTTGTTTTTACCAATACACAAGCTTTAGTGTACCTATACTCCAATTCCTTCTCTTATGAAATATGGATGATCTTTATCAGACTGCAAGATGAATGACTTTTCTTTAGAAGAAGTTTGTAGCAATAAATCAATTATATATACACTTTCATTTACTTAATACTCATTAAATGTTAGAATTAACTAATATACAAAACAATAAGTTCCACATGGACAATGTGAACTAGTTCATAAATTATGAGCGTAACATACATGGGAAACATGCACACTAAAAGTGTTCTTATTTTTTTCGCCGCTTTTTGGAGCTTAATTAAGCCAACCATCATCAATAGGATGTGTTATGCCACTTTCTCTTCCCGGGGATGAGGAAAACATTATGCAAACTCAGGAAGTTCAACTTTCTCACTATTATTATACCTGCAACTTCCTTTCACGTCATAAAATTTAGGTTTCAACCACTTTCTTATGTCGTAAAATTTAGGTTGCACGCTGTATTATTTTTTCTTTTAGTAACACTAGTTTAAATAGCACGCAAAAAGTATTTTTTAAAATTGCATTTAGGAATTAGGTCGTAATTGTTCTCATAAATGGCTCGTTTTAGACAACAGGTTTTTTTACAACAATAAAAGTGTTCCGTATCTAATAATAGGAAATAATTATTATATGATAACTGTTGCATTTTCCATACAATAGATTACACTTTCTCAAAGTGTGATCATGTAGTACGAAAAACTGTTACCAAAGAGAATATGTAACATCGGAACATGAGACCGTAAAAAACTATAGCGTAAAGTTTAGAAAACATTTTCCTTATCCATGACTACACTTTTGAACTATTACGAAAAAATAAAAAATATTGTAGTGACATAATTTACATTGTAAATTTTAGATCTTGACTTAATCATCTGGAAGATCATTGTTCCTGAGCCAAGGTTAGTTGTATGAAAAAATACTTGTTCAAGAAGTAATCAACCGGATTAGGATTCTCTCAAGTAAATTAATAATGTTAATTGAAACATTGTGTTTATTTTTCTCCTCATAAACATTCAAAGAGTTCACTTACTTAATATATATATATATATATATATATATATATATATATATGAAGAAAGAGACAGATACATAATATGAAGTTGAAAAAACCTTATAGAATTTACAATTAAGAGGACATCAACCAACCACATAGGCATAGTTACATAAAACCTACAAAATATTGCAATAAATTAGGAAAGAAAAGAAGCATGTTTTTGGAAACTGAATGACCAAGTTAATTTCAACCAATCCTTGTAAACGTAGGACTGGCTAGCAACACTCTTTGTCCTTTCTTTCTAACACTTTTTATTTGATTGGCTAAAATCTATGTAGGTCCAATCAACTTGGAAACGGAGCCCATTGAACAGAATAAGTTGTTCAATCACCCGGGAAAGGTGTTGATTGAGGAGGAAACGGTGAACTTCCGTTGGGAATGTGAATGATGCGCAATCGGGCTGTTGTCATCAGTCGTGCCTCCCCCGTCAATTTGCCCCGGAGGGGTCCCTGCAATGGCACACCAATGCCTAAGTTAGTGACAGTTGGAGAAGGGAGAGTTTCTTAGGATCAGAACCATGTACCTTGTGAGGTGAGGGGCTTGGCCTTTTATAGGGGGTGAGATTCTTTGAGTACATCAAGGATGTAATGAGTGCATAGGTACTACACTCTATCATGACCATTGGATCTCATTATCAGGAGTGCTGCATCGACAGCTCGATCCTGGCCTAGAGTGTTGGCCGAGGTTAGAGCTCTATTCGGGTGTGGGGAGGGGACGTGTGATGTGACTGGTGGCAGATTGCTCCGACCTTCCTTCTAGAAGGCCTTGCTTGTCAGGGCGGGGATCTTCCATGTGTGATCGGACCGGTTCGGCAATCAGAGGGTACACTACGATCATCGAGGGGGGCCGTTCGTCCGGTTGGTATGATCCTACCCTCCCTCGGAAAATTTCCCCCTAGCTCTAGCACGCAAGGTGTTGTGGGCCAAAAGGAAAAAATGGCTTAGTCCCTCTCCACTTGTGGGTGTAGTGATGAGCGATCAGATCAAATTGAGAGACGGGGTAAGGCACGGTGATCATTAAGGGGGGTCATTCGTCCGACCATAAAGAGACGATCATACTATTGTAACGACCGTGCCTAAAACTATAAAAGCATACAGAGTCCCCACCAATATTATTTTTATCCGGAAAACATTGGAAAACCCTATTTTATTTTATCAGTGATCTACGAAAAGATATCTAAGCTCGGGAGTCTATTTATGCATAAGGAAGGGTGGAGAATCAACCCCACAACGCCCTAATGCATCCGTCCTAAGATAGTTACCCTAAGTTTATTGTGCAAATTTTAATTACATAGAAAATGTTGATTTTTACCCCACAATTTTATTTGAGAAGGTAAGTTAGAAAAACCATTTTATTAATTATTTTTTAAGCGTCTGTCAAGACCTAACCCGTCCTATGTACCCTCCAAAGAGGCGTTGAGGCTTATGTAGTTCTTTAGTTTTGAGTAGGGTTTTGAGTGGTTGATGTTTAATTTTTTAATAAAAGCTAAAGGCATGTCTCGTAGTAATGTAAGAGTACATCGACGCATTTTGATTTTATTAGAAACATGTCCCAGAGTAATGTGATAGTGCCCCAAAGTGATTTTTAGAAACTATGGCCAGAGTGTCCCTAATCGCATTTGTTTATTATATTTTAAAAGGAAATAGACTATTGACCGTCCCACAGTTATGTGAGAGTGTCCCTAATCACATTTGTTTATTTTTAATCTAAAAGAAGCCAGTGATAGGCTCACAGTAATGCGAGAGTATTTTATGCCAAATGTTGATTTTAATTTAATCGCGTAAAAACTATGATAGTCTCGCAATAATGCAGGAGTATCCTAAACAAAAGTTTAATTTTAATCTAATCGCATAGAAACTATGATAGTGGTAACATCACACTTCAAGCATTAACAAAAAACATGCCACAAACCAACATGAAGAAATGCTACGTGAAAATAAAAGTCCTTTAATTAATACATTAATCCGACATAATCAAGTAGAATCATGATAAATGTACGAGCAATCGCATCCAATGCTACCGCATAAAAAAGAACTCCTCTAAGTGATCCTCATAAGTAGTATGTCCTGGTGACTCCCTCAGACCAAAGGTCAAAGCTTTCCTCAAATTGGCTCGAGCACAAATAACAACCAAGTTAGTGAACCTCAGATAATGAAACAAGTGATAACAATTCAATCAGCAAGTTGACACCATTATCAATTAATCAATGCATCTTTAAAAGCCATATAATCAACTTCAAGTGATAACTCATAATAACAACAACTCAAAGGTTTTTCCTTTCCTTACGAGTTCATACAAAGGAAGAGCACAGAGGGCAGCTCTAGGGAGGAAGCGGCTGAGTGCTACCAGTCGTCCGGCCTTCTGCAGGACTTCTTCCAGGAGCACAGAATTTTCTACATTTTGGTCACCTCTCATTTGTCCAGATTGACTGGGATGCCCCTATGTGTTTGCGTGAAGGCTAAAAAAATTATTCCTCACATGTCGAACGTTCACTTTTAGGGGTTTATCCGCATGTTGTGCTTCGTTAGTTGTTGGAAGACTGCTGCAAGGTCAGCTTCATGGTCTCCTCCTTTTGGGGTTTTGACGATGATGTTGTCGATGTACACTTCAACCACTTTGTCCATCAGGTCGTCGAACTCCTTTGTCATCATTATTTGGTGCGTAGCCTCTTCATTCATTAGCCCAAACGGTAATGTGGTATAAAAAAATGTACCTTGGTCAGTGAAGAACGCGATCTTCTCCTTGTCCCTGTGGAACATGGGAATTCGCTTGTAGCTGGAATAGGCGTCCATCAACGAGAGGAACTCGTAACCGGGGGTGTAGTCCACTAGGGCGTTGATACTGGGGAGAGGGGAAGGGTCATTAGGACATTCCTTGTTGAGATTGGTGTAATCGAATCACATACACATATGGTCACAAATGCTAATCCAAGAGATTCCTCTTGCTCCTAGTTGATGACGTCTTGGAGGTTGAGAAACCTGAAATAGAGGATGGACAACTCATACACTTAGAACACAAAATTTTGGTGCATGATCCTACATCACTTCATTTTCAACTTAGTGACCATGCACTCACAAAGTCATCCCTTCTAGGTTGGCAAATTCAAGGGCAACATTAACGGTCACACTATCACTCTTATTTCTCGATTTGCAGTAATGGTGGGGAATGGCGCTCACGTCTACTATGCAGGTATATGCCTTAACACCTCTCTGATTTTGGAAGGCCATTCATTTGTCATCCTTTTTCACATCCTTGATATGCATGGTGCGGATGTGGTTTTGGGCATTGAGTGGTTACAAACACTGGGTACCATTCACTCAGATTTCTCAATACCCTCCATGACTTTCGCGGTGCATGACACCCCATACACACTAAGAGGGCAACCCCGAACCCCACCAACCCCGGCAACCTACAATCATGTATGTCACTTTATCCACCAAGATGCCATAGCGGAACTACACTCTATCACTTTCCTAGCCCATAACACTAATCCCACCACCCCAGCAACTTACCACCACCTCCATGACTTAACCGACAAACCACCAGATTATGACACTCAACTATGGACCATCTTACAATCCTACATTGTTGTTTTCAACACCCCCATGGACTCTCCCCCAACGATCACATGATCATCACATAACCCTTGCCCCTAATTCCCCCTAATCAATGTCAAACCATATAGGTACCCTCACTCTCAAAAGGAAGCCATGGCCACAATAATCTCTGACATGTTAAAGGAAGGGATTGTCAAACCTAGAACTAGTCCATACCTTAGCATTTTTGTGTGGACTATCAGAGCCTAAATGTCATCACTGTCAAAGATTGTTTCCCTATTCCGACTATAAATGAGCTACTTGATGAATTGGGTGGAAGCACCATTTATTAAAAATTTGATCTTAGGTCGGGGTTTCATCAGATTCATGTGGCACAAGAAGACACGGTAAAAAACAGCATTCTAGACATCTGATGGCCACTACGAGTTCCTTGTCATGCTTTTCGGCTTGATGAATTCCCCTTCCACATCTCAACATGCAATGAATGACCTGTTGAGGCCCTATTTGTGGAGATTTATCCTAGTATGTTTTGATGGTATAAAGGTGTTTAGTTCATATTTCAAAACTCATTTTGAACACTTGAAAGTCATTCTTGAACTACTGCTCCAAAACCAATTTTATGCAAAGCTTTCAAAATGCGAGTTTGTAGCAGTAAGTTACTTGAGCCAAATAGTCTTTGCAAAGGGGGTACTATAAGACCCTCGTTTTTCTAATATTTATGATTATGTCCTTGAACTATTTTTTTACAGTTTGGTCCTTGTTAACCCTTTTTTGGTTTTGTTGACTTTAATTATTTTGGATTGGGTTTTATCAAAGTTTGAGTATCGTCTGATAACATCGTCTAGTAAGTACCGTCTAATAGTATCGTTAACAACTTGGGAGAGTATCGTTCATCAAGTGAGAGTATCATCCAGCACGAGGAAGTATCGTTCAGCATGAGGAAGTATCATCCATAGCATGTGGGAGTATCGTCCGAAGATTACCGTACAGCTTGTGAAAATATCGTTTGGAAAGTATCATTCACAGCATGTGGGAGTATCGTCTGGAGAGTATCGTCCACAGCATGGAAAGTATTGTCTGCAGCATGTGGAAGTATCATCTGGGAAGCATCGTCTACAACTCGTGAGCCTATCGTCTGACAGTATCGTTTAGGGAGTATTGTCTACATCACATAAGGGTTTCATCTAAGGAGTACCGTCTGCAATTTGAGGAGCATTGTCTATTATGTATCGTTCATAACCAAAACGTGAACGTTGTACTCTATTCTTAGCTCATCTTCGAGAATGTTCCAGAATAAGAAATTTATCTTCTCTATTCCTTATCTTTCATTCTATTATTTCCTCCTATCTCCGATAGATTCTGTTGCTTTTCGCACATGAAAGGCTTCTAGAAACTCCTCATATGCTCTGCTTCAAGCCCAAGTTTCTGCACCTTCCTCAAATCTTGTCCAGATACACATCCCTAGTCGCTTCAGCATGATATGCCGTGGTTAATCCTTGCTCTTCGGCCAACGTTGTTAACGGCTACTTTTTCCCTAACGGCTAACACGTCACTTTAGTTGCCTAACTAGTCGTTGTAGATTTTTGGGTGCCAACAATAGTTTAGTATTCATAAGTTTAAAATCATAAAATAAGCAATGACAAACAGTATAAAATCACTTCAATATAAAAATTCACTTTTATAGTTTTGTATTCAAACAGTTTAAAATCACGTTTAGTTTTATATCCAAACAATTTAAAAAACACTTTTATAGTTTTGTATCCAAACAGCTTGAAAACACAAAATAAGCAATGACAAACGGTTTAAAATCACTTCTATATAAAAAAGCACTTTTATAGTTTTGTATCCAAAAAGTTTAAAATCATTTCTTAAAGTGAAAAACATTTATTATATTTGTAGACAAACATAAATGAATTTTTGCTTTTCAAAAAATTACTTAAATAAAATCAATTATTTTTTCAATAGCTACTATAAATAGCTTAAAGAAATAATCAGATTTCTGCTTTTTTTAATATACACAAATAATTTAAAAAATATATACATGATTATGTCACGAAATAAGCAATGACAAACGATATATATATATATATATATATATATATATATATATATACTCAACCAAATATTAAACATGGAGGGTAATATATGTAATTTAAGTTATTGTTCTCTTCTGATAACTTGGAGTTTCTAAATGCAACACACAGAACATTATTGTCTTGTTCTACCATGTTCCATTCTGTTACGTTTTGTTCCATTTTATCACCAAACACTATCTTAATGTAGTCTCTGAATCATAAGAGAGTTAATTATGACCGCTTATTGTGGGAAGAAAAAAAAAATTGTTTGAAAAGTCCAACTTTAATTAGTTATTTTCACCTCCAAATAATATATGTATTTGTGAATATCATCCTACTAAGTGAATTTTAAATGAATTATGGTGCTCTCCAAATGAACTGACCCCACAAATTAAGAGAAAATCAGAATAAGCGTACTTCATCTAACTGTATAGGTTCGAAGTCAATGTTCATGAATAGCACATGAAAAAAAATATATAAATATGTAAATAGTGACAACACCTCAACAAGGTTCCAATGGAACTGCCACAAACTGCAAGTTTATATAAATTCGGCCTTTTTTTATCGTAATGGTTCAGAATAAGGATGAAAATCTCATTCCAAGCTGTATTAAGATTCTTGCTAGATAAGGTACCCAAGATTGGTTATTATCCAACATTTCCTGTGCCCTACACACCTTGTAACGTAGGCCATTCCTATTTCCTACCACATATTTCTGCGAAATTGACTCATTTCCCTTTTCAAAGGAGCAGCGTATCTTTCAGCAGCACTAGGCTTGTCTCCAGCAAATATCTATGGAAAATGAAAAACAGAAAACTAATGGCACGGTACCCGTTTGAGGGACTTGCAGAATTAGGTATCCCCGCAAGAGCATGCATTATTAGTCATTAATAACTTTTTATTAGAGAATAAAGAAGCTCCTGAGTTCTTTATTATCTATTACTATTTTGTGATTTTTTTTCTATTTAAAAATCATTCCCACATAATCAAGAACCATGAATGGAGTCTCAAATGCAAAGGAATATTCGAGAAATATGAAACATACACTAAGCTCAAAATCCCCCTATTAGAGTACAACACATCTCATGGAAAGACTCGCAAGGAACTAATTACCATTTAGCTCTTGTCACACACCTCACTTCACTCATGGGATCTTGGGAAGTATTCACTCAATATAACCATTCAAATGTATTAGTATAGGTTTGTGTATCAATAAACATAAAATCAAATGATCAGCAGCATGCAAAAAGGAAAGACCTTAAATGTTGTAAAACGTCTCGGGGTATATAGGAATATGAAAGAATTGATGTGCAAAGGGCTACATAATTAGACTCTTGAATAAGCGGTTGTAAACATTTTTCATTCACACAAAATCAAGTTATTATATATTTTTTCTAACTTAATCTCCCTCTCTCTTTCTTTCAACATATCTTGCGAACAAGGTACCAAAGCAATTGGCAGCCATAGTGGTGTTGTCAATACCCTCATGCTCTTACTCCAATACCATATTTCTTTTACTTTCTTTTCATGTGTATATGACGAACATGCCTCAATTAAATTTTTTACACACTAAGAGAAAGACCTTTTAACTTTTTCCTTACTTGCTCTATGCTTACTTTTCATGGATCACTCAACATAAATTTCTAACATAATTACCAAAGCAGGGTACTGATAAAAAATTATTTTTAAAGCTCAAAAGCAGCTTCTACGGGAAATAAAAGCACAAATTCTGCTGGCCAAGAATAAACTTATTTGTCTTACTCAATTCATATACATGTCAAGACAAGTTCTACGATGCACAAGCATGGAAGACAAAAATCACTCAACGAAAATCAAGAACGTATAGTGTAACCCAAAATTTTGGCTCGAATCCTCGCATTTCTGTGTTTATAGCCAAAGGTCAAAAGTTCCTCCAAAAATTTTTCCCATATGGTGTTCAACTCTTTCAAAAGGGAGAGATTGAACTAACTATATGCTCAGAAAATTAAAATTAATTTTATCCTTTTTTAAGACTTTTGAAACACAAACTCAATCATGATAGTCAAAGATGATAGAATTACTAATAAAATAAAATGCATAGGTGATGGAGATACACATAAATCAATACATGATACCCCACACACACATACTTAGCATTGTGCATGGTCCCATTTTCACAAAATATAAATAAAAAGGAATACGCAAATAATGAAAACAAAATGTATCTGGCTAGGATGCGCCTGCAACTCCTTTAGAATGGTCAGGATGGAGGCTAGATGTCTCTCCAAAGATCCTGACGTGTTGCATTCTGCTTGAGCTACGCTTCCGTGTACTCTTGCAATGTTAAACGGTCTGCTCAAACCTTCCACTTCGAAGATGCACTAGTCTCCCCTTGGACATGCTCAACATGTTGCACGACTAGCTCATTAGCTTCCCTCTGGTCCTTCCCGGCTGGTGCCTCCTACATATCCTGCTCTGCCTCCTTCTCTAGAGTGTTCACAATTAAGTTCCCCTACACGTCACGCTGAGAACTCGTACCCTGAAAAACATTGCGCTCCCTAACATCTCCATGGGTATATGGGCCCCGATAGGAATAGGAAAATACCCATAGTGACGAGCTAACCATAATGTGGCCCATCTTGTCCTTGGGAAATCTCTTCCCCATGTCCATGCACGTTCCAAGAATGGACCCTGTAGAAAAGTAGATGGAGGGCCTCGGAGTGTCGCTTCATACTTTGAGGTTCGTACGAACTCCTCCATCTCAAATCCCATTAGCACGATGAACTCTACTAATGTTAATGTGCGTCTCTTCTCCTTGATGAAAAAGGAAACTGTGTGCTCGGGAAGAGGGGGAGATGGAGTCTGATATGCCTCTGGTGCATCTTCCCCTACTCCTTGAAAGATGAAAGAAATTGTAGTATTTGTTGCCTTTAAGTGGACTCGTCAATATATGTCACCTGCTCCATGACAATAGATCCAAGCAGTTGTTGTGCCCTCTAAACTTATGGAGCTCTTGAAGTGCCTCCATATCCAGCCGTCTCGTGGAGTGCCACTCAAATGTGGCAAGCATCTGGTATGTCATCTTATACTCCTCTAGCATGAGCATGGTAGCCTGCTCCATGTAAAAGCTCAAGCTAATGGCAGTCCTGGCCCTTTTACTCAGCCCAACAATATCATGTTGTCTGTCCATATCTACAAAATAAAACATGAAATGCATTAGTATGAATGTTAGAAACACAAGACCACGATTGTGTCTAATAATTAAGTTTGTGTATAATAATGCGTCCATGACCACGCAGGGAGGAACCACATTCGTGCTAAATAACATATCTACGCCCATGTTGTAAGTGACCACGACCTGCTAAAGTAATTTAATAATTTGAAAATGAGCACGGTCGTGCCAAAGTTCAACACAAGCGCGCTGGATTAAAAGATGAATAGCTTCTAATGCACGGCTCTGCTAACCGAGCGGTGTTTGGCGTTCCAACACGTTAACTCCACATCTTCCTACTCTAAATCATACTCTTCCACTCCTAACATCATGCATTCTTACTAAAACATCAAATTAAAAACATTAAAATCAACTTAGGGTAGCATTATTTGTATTTACTTACTTGAAATGATGTAGAGCAAGCAAAAAAATTATAGGGGGTTGTTAAAAGGGTTTTTACGTCTTTTAATAAAAACCTATACTTACGCTGCGTTCAAACCTCTTTTAAGATTCAATTGCAGTATAGTACGGGTATTATCGATCCACATAGAGCAATATGATTATGAGTGTCGTTCTTTAGTCAAGAAGTTAAGCAGAAAGACAATTGAAGGTGTTTGTTTAGAAACTTTGTAGTGAAAAGCATGAAATTAAATAGCAAAGGTTGGAGGGTTTAACAGATTAAGAAAGCAGTTGGATTATGGTTTCGCACTTCGCTATTCAGGATTATTCTTGTTCTTCGCATACAATCACTTAAAACCTTTGATTCACCCCCACCAGTTCTTAACTAACTCACCTATTCCTAGTATGAGAAGTTGATTCAGTTACTTTCCTAATTGTCGCTTCCACAGGCAATTAATCAAAGCAAACTGTAAACACGCCGGTGTTAAGGGACTAGGTGATCTAATGCTATTCCTAGCAAATTAGCTTCGCCTAGATGAAACGGTTTATGTCAGATTAACAGAGTAGCTTCCACATACAAGATTAATCTTAAATCAAGTGATAGGCGATCAAACTAACACGAGCATAAAGAACAAAACTGTTTAATTGCAATCAAAGATAGAAAATAGACAAAGAATCAATTGTAATCCCTTCAAGACGAAGTACTATGCCGAAATCCAACTAAAGCTTAGTTATCCATAGGATGGATACTAGCTAGCTTACAAGGAGAATCAATGAAAACAAGGATGACGGCGACGTCGCGGGGTGTAACCCACGACTCCGGCGAGGTTCTGAGCTTCCGTTGGTGGTTCTCCTCTTCTTCTCCTCACTCTCGAGTTCTCTCTCTCGTCCTTATTCTGTTTCAAGGTGGCTAGGGTTGAAGAAGTGCCCAAAACGTGAAGAAACTTGAGATTTTATAGCTTTTGGGCGTCGCAGGGGCGCTTAGCGCCCTCGACTGGCGCTTAGCGCCAAGGAATATGTGTTCTAGTCGCTCAGCGCTTTACAGGGGCTCTTAGCGACATTTCCTCAAGTTCTGGGCGCTTAGCGGCCCGTAGCGGCGCTTAGCGCCCAGAGTGCTTCAATTCTTCTCTTTGCTGGGCGCTTAGCGCCCTGTAGTGGCGCTTAGCGCCCCGTAAACTTCTCCAAATCAAGATCCAACCGTCCATATTGAAGTTCCATGAGTTAGGAACCACATACTCAAATTTTAGCTAAATATGACGGTTAACGAATGAGATATTGCAATTTTTCTCAGGCTGCTTCAAGATTTCTGCATCAAAAAGTTGGGATTAGAACTGAAATCATTGGAGCTTCAGTGAATCCATGCTCTTTCTTGGATATTCAATCCTGAAACACCATTAATATGTCAAAAACATCAAGAATGTGCATTCTAACCCAGAATTAATAGCAATTCATCATTCCTTTGCAAAACATACATTTCTTAAGGGTTTTTACAATTAAAACTCATAATAAGTGCCTAAAAACAATGTTAAAACTATGAACGTTTGGCACTTATCAGGGGTTAGAGAGGTTGAGAGGATATGAGGGTGTTGAAGAAGTGGTGGGGTGAAATGCGGTCGCTCTCCCACGTCTTTTGTTATATAACCCTACGTTCCCCACCAAGGGTGCCCACTAAAGATACAAGATTGTGTTTTTTTTTTTTGTCTAGTCCCAGTTATGAGTTAGAAGGATCAACTTATGGGCTTGGGCTCATATACCCAACTATACTCTTGAGTAGTCTCTTTAGTTATAGGCTACTAATTTGAGGACAAAAACTACTAATTTGAGTAGATCTTTTGGAAAAATAGTAATTCTGATAAAAGTAAAATTATTATAGGTGTTAATCTATTTGAGATATGGTGATAGTTTCTCCCAACAAATGATTTTTTCAGGTTTCAATCTTGTAGCATCATCCTTACGTGGACCTAACTTGTAGGTAACTACTGAATTCAAATATCTCACAGAATTTTGTTATAAAAACATATCAAATAAGTTTCTCATATTGGAAAAGAAAGTAAAAACTAGAAACCTGACTCTTTTTTCTTTTTGGTGTAACCTACCTTCTCCATCGTACCGTTATCAATGGAGTGCAAAGGCAAAGCAGGACCTACCGCAATATTGAAATAAATAGATATTAATTAATATATTGGACAGTTGAAGAGTGCACTTGTGTTTTCAATAGAAGGAGGCCTGAGAGGGTTGTAAAATTGAGTTGGTCAATCTCTCTTGAAGTTAAAGGCACATAACACATTCAATGCCACTATTTAGGAGTTAGGACAGGCTAGAAGATACGAGAATACAATGGTGGGTGGAAAGTGCAATATCCGATTAATATTCATTCGCTTTCCATTTACAGTCCCTTCTTCCAAACCGTTTGTGGTGTTAATTCTTCTTTCCAAAATATGCAAAATTTCAATATATGGTAAACTGGATATAATGACATGTAATGGTTTAGCGATTTGATATTTATGTTTGGAATTGAAGGTTTGCTACATGATTTATGTAACAATCAAACCTTTAATGAATTAATCACCGTGCTATCGGCACTAGTTAATAAATACTCAGAGACCAACAAGATCTAATTCAACTAGTAGATAGTTGTGTTTCTTAAATATCTAATTTATATTTGATTCTTAGAGTACGTATGCATAATGAATTCTCCCCTACTCATTTAACATGATCTCAGAAATTTAGACAATTAATTTTATGTCTATCAGTTGTATACTTTGACAGAGAAAAAAAAAACATTAGGACCCTTTTCAACTCAATTTCACTTAACTCTATCTTTATTCGTATCATTGCCATTAATTTTACATCTGACAGTTCAGTTCGAAAGAATTCAGAACTCAAACAATACATTCAAACAGGGCATAGCTTAGACAATAAATTTTTTTAGATGACTAATAAGTTAGCTGGAGAGATCCATATTCACTACACACTACAAACCTATCTAATCAAAATGATGAGTTTCTAATATATATGTGTCACTCTGTGTGAGTGTGGTCTTTATGTTAACTTCTTATTTATTAGCAAAAAATAAATAAGCAATTAAGCATCACAAGGGAAATGTGACTATGTGAGGAATTTATGAACCATTCAACATTTGCAAAACTTGTGGTGGACAATAATATTATAACTTCTCTTTTTTTTTAATAAAGCAAGAACATATATTAGACAAAGAGAAGATAAAATTCTATGAAACGTCTGATATAGGAATGAAAATCTAGAACTTGACCTTTCAATTTTGTGAATATTTTTATATAGCTTAATCACACTTTTTAGTCCCCCGAATGGTCATTTCGCAAAAATGGCTCTAAACTTTAAAAATTTAATTTTTCCTCCTTAACGTTAATCTCCCTTAGCAGTTTTAGTCCCTCGGTACTATTCCGTAAAAAAACTAACGGATTTAGAAGGATAACTAAAAGTTCGAATTACATGGAGTTGGATAAAATTTTAGCAATTCGGTGCTTCCATGGTTGTTTTTTGTAAGGTTCTATTTTCACTTCTTTGGGTCAGGGACGAATTTACATTATAGCAAAGGGGGCAATTGGAATGCCAGTGTTGTGCCCACAATGCAACTAGGGGTGACAATATGGGCTCGTGGGGCGGGCTAGGTCCGACCCGCCAAAATGTGGGCTGGGTTGGGTTAGCCCACTTTTGATATATGGGTTGAAAGTCTTAACCCAATCCACATTTTGGCGGGCTGGCGGGCTTGCCCGCCAAAATGTAATGTAGTCGGAAAAAAAAGTAATTATGAGAAGCAAGCACAAACTTTTCTATTAAAACAACAAAAGATGGAAAATCAAGCTTTAAGTGCAAACAAAAACCATTGAACTAGAATCATGAACCAATTTTCATATAAAATGTAGTAACATTTGAACCAATTTTCATATAAAATCTAATTATGCAGTAGAGCTGGTGGTGTTCCTATCAAGAACATTCAACCATGCCGAGTAATAGTTTTCTCATACTTTGATCTTCCCTGCTTCCCTAAAGGAATATTATCCCTTTTTCATAGTAAAAAAGAGGCATCATCTCCTTTTTCATGGGCTAATACGATATCAGAATTTGGGAAGAGCAAAAATTCAAAACAAATAGAAATCATATAAAATGATAAGTTGAAATTGAAAACAATTTCAGAGAAGCTAGAATAAACTTTTGTGGAAAAAAAAACACATTTAGCAATCTTAATACACAGAGGAACAAAAAAACTATCTTCTCATGTTGTGAGGAAAGATTTCCTTGAATAACATTTTGAAAAAAGTAATCAGGTTCTTGTGTTTCACCATGATATATACACAAATTCTAGCAGCATGATCAAAGATCAGATTATCCGCCATATAAATTTTCATCTAGACTTCTCTAACTATTGGAGTGGTGACATTAGGAACAATAACTTGAATACATCTACAAGAGCCAGACAAACTTGATGGTTGAAGTTGCTTGTCTCATGCACTTTCGGTTTCTTACATAGGAATAAATGCCATAAATGATAAAATTGTAGCTTCCTGGCGCAAGGTTTCCAATTATGTATGGAAGTGCTTCAATTGCTACATATATCACAATCAAACTGAAATATGAAATCGCTTAACCATAAGCACCTCAAACTAGGAAGCAAGGACAAAATCGCATTACAGATCCAAAGAGAGGAGTGATTCAATGAAAATGCATGCTGCCGAGAATGCTTACTTACCAATTCACGACAGAGAGGAGAGCGCAACATTTGCGAGATTCAATGGTGGAGAGGAGAGAGCGGTGGAGAATAGGAGACCGCGGTGGAAGAGAGGAGAGCGCGGTGGACTGGAGGAGAGCGCGGTGGAGGAGAGGGTCAGAGAGGAGAGCGCGGCGTTCGCGAGATTTAGTGGCGGAAAGGAGAGAGTGGTGGTCTGGTGGAGAAGAGGAGACCGCGACGGAGGAGAGGAGAGTGCGATGGACTAGAGGACAGCGCGGTGGAGGAGAGAGTGGTGGTCCGGTGGAGAAGAGGAGACCGCGGCGGAGGAGAGGAGAGCGCGGTGGATTGGAGGACAGCGTAGTGGAGGAGAGAGCCAGAGAGGAGAGCGCGGCGGTCGACTGGAGTGAGAGTGAGTGAAGACGGCATAAACACTGAAACTAAAGAAACCCTCACAATCTGAAGAAATTGTTTCTATTTTTTCTCCTTACAATCTTACTCATTGTTCTGTATAGTTAGATCCAAAAAAAATAGAAAAAAATAAATGTTGGCCCGCCCCAGCCCGCCAAAACCCGTCAAAAATGGGTTAGCAAAATGGGTTAGAAGTGGTTAAATGGGCTGAATTTTCCAACCCAACCCGCCAAAAATGGCGGGCCCAACGAGCCTAGCCCATATTACCACCCCTAAACGCAACAGTGTTCTAAAAATTCACAAATTTCTCTCTCCACCGAGGTTGAGCTCGAAACTATCCCAAGCCTTCACGAACCCTCATACCTGTACGCCAACGTGAAGTAGAACAACCCAAGAAGCCATTGGACCAAGCTTTGTCGTGATCTGAGATACTTCTAACGAACCAACTCAACCTGCATCTAGCGTTTTTTAGCAAAAAGTTAAGCTTTTGGAGAAACGGGCACCACCATCGTATTCCTCACCGCGAAAGGAAGAGGACCCACTACCCCGTTTTCACTATGGCGACAGCACCATCGCACCTCCGCCGAGGAAGAAGTTGCTTTTTTTAAAAAAAGAATGAGTTTTTTTAATTAAAATCAAATTTTTAATTAAAATATAATAAAAAAGCCACCTCAGTAAAATCCGTTAGTTTTTTTACAGAATAGTGCCAGGGGCCAAAATTGTTGACGGAGAGGTTAAGGTCAGAAAGGAAAACTTTAATTTTTAAAGTTTAGGGACCATTTTCGCAGAATGGTTATTCGTGGGAACAAAAGTTTAAGTAAGCCTTTATATATCATCCACCCACATACACAGCCATGTGAAGTTTGTTCAGTCTCCCATATATTTAGGTTTCTTCTAACCCAAAAACTAGAGGTCTCAATTCACTCATGGGATCTCGAACGAACGACCATGTGTACCAAATAAACTGTAGCATATGGAGTGATCATGAAGGACCTGCCCAAGGAAACGAAATAATTTAATTTTCAATAGAAGAGAAAGTAATTATATATTTACTGTTAAATGTTAGCTGGATATTGTTAATTAAACACCTCACATAATCTTTGGATCCATGTTGAGAGCAATCAGCAGCAGAATCACCTTTCATACCATAAAAATTACACTTGCGTAATAACTTCTTCTGTAGTCACCTCTACTTCTGATTCGGAAACCTACAGAATTTCCAAGCAAATAATAAAAACAGATTAAAAAGTTAATATTCACAAAAAAACCAAAAGTGCCTTTAAAAAATGGTAGGAAAAAAACACCTGGTCGAGAAATTTAAAAGAAAATTAGTAAATAATACGGTATTTAATGTCTCGGTGGGCCTAAATAACCACAAATACTATAGCGAGCAGTCACCCTAAGGGTCTAAAAATAAGTAAATACCATGCTGGTTGGTCGAGATGGCTAAGATAAGGAACATCTCGTCCAGTGAGCAGATGAGCGGATACAACCAAATTAATTAATATAAGACATCACAAGATTATTCGAAAATAACTGATTAGACGAATCTGACCAATCACCCAGAACCAGGCGTTTGATGGAGGGGGGTAGTGCAACGAGGAGATGACAGTTGAGGTTGGGATGATCACGGGGTATTAGCGGTGGGCTTGCATGTTAGCACTCCAAAGCTTAAGTCAGTAACAGCAAGGTGAATGAAAGATAAGAGATCAGAGAAGATAGGATACCTTAAACGAAGAAATGGTCCTCCTTATGTAGGGGTACAAAGTTTGAGCTGTGGGATAGAGGTTTCGCGATCCCCTCATTTACCAAGGGGGCAAAGCGCATGTCAGGTTCACGAGGGCTATTGGATTGGTTTGACCCTGCTACCACCGAAGGTTGCAAACCTCGCTTGCGTGCGGTGCGGCCCTTCCTCGAGCGCTGCGAAGGTGGCTAGGGAAGGTTTTTGAGTGACTGACGTGACTTGGATTGGATCACTTGAACCTACTACGTGGTCGCTTGTTATGCGTGTGTGGCTATTTCTTACTTCGGATGCTTAAGTCCTCAAAATGTGACTGGCCAAGGTCTAGCCGAGCGGGTACCTATACTCTGCGAGGTGTCGTGTCTCATTTGGAGCCCATCCCTTGCTCCCTAAGGGGTCAAGTACGAGACAAAACCCAACCGGCTAAGATGCTGGTTCGAGTGAGTGCTTCCAACAAGGTACTGTATCAGACGCCGAGTCGCTGGGAGGGGCCGAAGGTGTTCGTCTTCTAGAACAGTAGTCCCTCAGCTCAGTCGTTGGCGTAGCCAATGGCATGAGGTGTATTGTCGACGAGTTACGAGGCGCTTACTCATCTTGTAATAAATAACCAAAGTCTCATGTTTTTCATGATCACTAAGATTTCACAAAAATCTTGATTTGCAAGAATGACGATCACTATGTCTATAAATAGATGTTTGGTTGTTCACTTACACAACCATTACTCATTTTCATATATAACTCATTGTAGGGTATTGGTCAATGAGTTTTTCTTTTTTATTCACAATAGTTGAGAATCGAAACCTCAACCACTTACTTAAAAAATGAAAGATTTGATAATACAATACTTTATGTATTAAGAACTTCACAATTACATGTTTTAATAAACATTTTATACCTTTATTTAGTAATATATTTATGATATGGGCTAGCATATTAACCCTAGTGCATTTGTGGCTCACATTTTTTTCATGATTTTTATATTAGAAAGCAAAGTCTTCTTTTTCTTTATTGAATTATTAAATGTAGTAAGCAACAGCATCACCTATTAGATCATATCTCATTTGGATTTTTATTTTCTGTTTTGGGAAAGATGCTCTTACAAGCTTGACTGACTCACCACCTTTTTTACTATTTTCTCTTATTATAAATGAAATTATAATTCAAACTCAGACTTTATTAATATTTGTAATATTTTATAGGATGCCACAAAAACTCTTATGGTGATAACTGATAAGATAAGAGTGAGAAGCCACAGTAGGACTTCAACTGGAATATAAAAATAATTAAGGATTATGTAAAAGCTTGAAGATTTCTTTTTTGGTACGAAGATAAGATATAGTAATAATAAAGATTGAAAATTAAATAATAAGATAAATGCCGACGGAAGGGGTTGGCGTTCACGGTAACAAAGAGGGTAGTGGAAGCTGAGGTGGCCATAAAGCGCAGGGAAGGTATGGTGGGTCCCACGAAAGATACTCCCACATCTGACATCTCACACCAAATTAGGGTTGCCCCTCCACAGCCGTCTATATCTCTGTTTCTCTTAATTTTAGTGGTTCTAGATTTCTTAACTTTTTATATTTTTCACATTAATATATGACTTAAATTTTTATAATTCGATGTGAATAATGTAAAATGGATATTCAGTTAAATTTTATTATCTTCTCAACAATAATTAAATTAGAATTAAAATTTTATTATATTCTCAACAATTTTCACCGGTCAACAATCTACATGGTGAATCTAGTTATCTTTATTTTCTTAACCTCTAGCTTGAGGTTGTTCACTCTATTTATTTTCATACATTTAACCTCGACCATGGGATTCACCCTCGGTGTGCTCCTCCATCTAAGCTTGAAGACTTGTGTTGTTGATGAGATTCATTCCTCCTCCCCCTAGCATTCTTGTCTATACCCACATATCTGTCGAGTTGTCCTTCTCGAATCAGGTGCTTGATTGCATCTCGGAGAGTGACACACTCATTAGTCGTGTGACTGTACCCATTGTGAAAAGCGCATTACTTAGTCATATCGACAAAGCTATTCCTATGAGTTGGTAGGGGTCAATGTGTGTTATCAAGTTCGGTATGCATGATATCCTAATAAATCTTTGACGGGTTCGCACTGAGGGGTGTATATATGAGATGAAACATCCCCTTGGGCGAACTGTTCGGGCACCAGATAGGTAGCTGTGACTTTTTCACCTCCTAGATCTTGTTCTTTTGCCAACCCTCCTGGCTCGACTCGACCTTAGCCACGTCAACCTCACCCAGATGATTCCCCTTCTATATGTAATATAATGTCTAAAGGAAGGTTTAAGATCAAAGAAGCTTCCTTGTAAAACCTTGACAACAAGAAGCTAAAGACTCTTGATCTCCATGCTTACTCCGAGTTAATGAATGTGAGGTCTTCGACATATCTTGGTTTTCAATCAAGTGATGAGTGAATTGAGAAGAAGGATCATGTTAAGTGTTGATGGTTCGAGGAGCTAGAGATTTAAATAAGGGCGACCTTACGCAAGGTTCACAGAAAGATCTGACTCCCTCCCTTCAGGGTGTCTATTGTACAAAGTCATCGTACGAGATAATTTGTTTCTTGGATGTTTCTCGTCCCTCTAACCGTCTTTGGGAGATTTTTTGAAAGTGGGAAGGCTTGCGAGTTCGTGTTTTCCTTTGGAAGTTGCTCAATGATGGTCTGATGATGATCTGGAAGAGGTATGCTTGTCACTTTATTGAATCGATGATTTGTCCTTTGTGTGGTGTTCATCATGAAAATGTTTTGCATCTTCTAAGAGATTGTAGCACAACTCGGTCAGTATGGACTAGGCTCGTGGATGATAGTATGCAAGCTCCTTTCTTTGATGTTGACTTGTATGATTGGTTTTTGAACAACCTGACAGTGGCAGGTACTATGAAGTTGCGTGGATCCTTCAATTGGAAGTGCCTTTTTGCTGCAGCCTTATGGAGTATTTGGCGCCTTTGAAATGAATCAATCAAGATCTATGGGAAAGCAGGAAAGTACTTATTTATGCAAGCTTGATTATGTTTGAGCATGGCCTGATAGGAATCGCTGATGTGTGCAGTACCCTTCCTGCTGCATTTCCTAGTTTGTGGACATGTCCTTTGCCTGGCTGTGTAAAAATTAACATTGACGGATCGGTTTGGCCGTCTAGTTAAAAGCTAGTTGTGGGGGCGTCCTTCGAGGTAGTGATGGGCATTGGATTAAGGGGGTTTGTCATCGTTTTCGAACCTCTAACTCTCTCTTAGCATACCTTTGGGCTATTTGTACTGTTGTTAAGTTGGCCTCCAACTATCGAAAGATTTTTATAGAGAGTGATTCAACGAATGCTATTGATATACTTTGCTTCGAGGTTGTTGTGGTAATGCCTTATAAGGATATTGTGGATACTATTCGAAGTCTTTCATTGTCTCAAGATATCAGGTTCTAGTTTGTCCCCCCGCGAGCTTAATAGAGTGTTATATTCTTTAGCACAAAGTGCTCATTGTTTGGAGTTTGGTGTTCATGCTCTTAATCTCCCATCAAGGGAATGTCAGGACCTTTTAGACAAGGACTTGTTGGAGGCTATGTTTTCTAGCAGCCTTAGTGTTTTGTAATTTCTTTTGGAGCGTTTGCCTCTCCATCCCACAGAAAAAAGAGTAAAGTGAGAGCAATTATGGTAGTGTTTAAGTTATGAAATGACCAAACTTTTTTTTTTGGTCAACATGAAATGAACGAACTTGTATTCATAATATTTCATGAACGAACTTCTAATATGATAACTTTACTTTTGTAGCCTTAAGTCATTAACGCTAACAACTAAACCATGGTTCGAGTAGTTGATTAGACGAGTTATTTTTTTTCGTCATTTATTTGATTAAGAGTCATTTAGATTAACCAAAACAATGGTGAGTTAAGTGACCGTTTGAGCCAACAAAAACTATTATTATTATTATTATTATTATTATTATTATTATTATTATTATTATTATTATTATTATTATCCATGTTTAATGGATGATACTGTATCTGGATTCTTCTTTCTCCTTTTTCTAACTTGAATAGTCCAAGTTCCAAAAACTCCAACGTATCGTTTGCATCTCACGCTCCAGCTACCGGAATATGAGAATACTACACGTTAAAATACTACTAAATTATTACACCATATTGACTCCCATCACAAAAATAAAAGTGCGAATAAAGATTTGTTTTTTTAGAGAATAGAGCACGTGAGAGTTTTACAATTTAATGAGTTTTATACCATCTGTTAATCATATTTTAGAGATATGACAAAATATTATTTTATTTAATTTAACTAAAATTAAATTTGATGTAACATATCTCTAAAAAAAAATATTAGGAACACTCTATTTTCAACACTATCTTCTAATACTTTCTCATTAATTGGTTGAAATTATCTGGGTCCCATATTTTTAGTGGATCTTACTAAAATTTTAACCAATCTATAAGAAAATGTTGAAGAAAGTATTGAAAAAAGAGTGTAACTAACATTTTTCAAAAGGTAAATACTATTAACACATATGTTTTTTTAGTCTTTCATGAGTGTCTCCACTAGTTCAGCATATGTGATGCTTACTAGTATTGTCGAGTCTCATGTCCCTAACCCAGCTTGGCGTCTGATATGGCGCTGGAAGGGACCTCAACGAATTCGTGTTGTCTTGTGGAAACTCTTAAACGATGGTCTCATGACGAATGAAAAGAGAGTGCAATAACATTTTTTAGATTGTGATATTTATCTACTTTGTGGGCTTATGCGTTAGACAACCACCATGCTCTTAGGGGTTGTTCAGTCACCATGGAGTGTGGTGATCGACTATTGACAACCGAATAGCGCATACGTTCTTCTCCTTGGATCTCCATGAGCGGGTTGTGTGGAATTTGAGAAGTAGCACGCAGATGCAACAACGATAGGACTAGGATATCACTTTTGCAGTGTTCCTTTGGAGCCTTTGGAGAATGCGTAACTCAATTATTTTTTAGCAGGTCCAATAGGATGTTCACAAGGTCCGTGGGATGATTTACTCGATGCTTTATGACAACTCAGTTTTGCAGACATAGACTCTCCCTCTGTGCAAAATAACAGTGTCTCCTTATGTTGGTTGTTTCCTCTTGTGGGCTGGTTCAAGTTCAACGTGGATGGCTCTGTTTGGAAAACTAGAGAGTCTAGTTATGGAAGAGTGCTCCGGGATAATGACGACAAATGGTTAGGGTTTCTACAAACAATTGGGTACTTCTACCCTTTATTGGCAGAATTGTGGGGCATCTATAGCACCGTATAATTGATTGCGAATGAAGCTTTTCCTAGAGTGATCATTAAGAGTGACTCAACGATTGCTATTAAGTCCATTGTCACTGATACTGTTCTAATCAGTCCCTGCATGGAGTTGGTTCATATATAGTATTCGTAGTGCCATTCCTTATAGATAGTAGCTTATTAATCGAGAAGCTAATGTGGTACGTGACGATTTGGCTAGGAGCGCTCATTCTCTTAGTTTTAATCTCTTTACCATTTATTAGTAGAGAGTCGTGGTATGCGATCCTAAGATGCTTCTAAGGCTTTACCCTCCCTTAATATTTTTGTGGTGTAGTGTTTCGCTTATTGGAGCGTTAGCCCTGCCATTTTACTAAAAAAAACTGAACAGCTAAAGCTAAATAAGAATAGAGGTAGTGCTAGTAATGATTAAATATTATAATTATAATGATAATTAGTTAACATTTTACTTTAAATCTTACAACTCAAACCCAATGTCCAACACTGAGATTCACGTGGTAGAACCGCGCGTGAAAGAGAAAAAAAAATTAACAATAAGTCAAAAAAGACACACTAAAAAACAGGAAAATAATATCTTTAATAAAAATCTTCTCAATTATCTTCTGAGCACTAACGCCTTCCACAAATAAAATCTGCACCACCACAAATTTTCCTTTCCACCAAATTTTCCCCTTTTTTCCATCGAAATTAAATCGCACCCATCACAAGAACGCGCCACGTGTCCTCAGCGCAAGACCATTCTCAGCCACAAGAACTCTAAGCACTTCTCGAACCCTCTTCGGAAAATCCTTTTATTTTTATTTTTATCCAGAAATGTTTCCTTTAATCTGACGTGTCGATCTCTCCTTTTTTATCGCGTATTTTCTATTTTTTTAAATGTGTTTTAATTTTTAATTTATAATCTCTCTCCCGTTCTCTTCTTCTCCCCCCTCCTCCTCTCTGCTCATACCTTCCCCTAACCTCATTCTCTCTTCTCTTGATATTTCTCCATCTAGGTCGCTTTGATTTTCTCGGAAAATCTCAATTTTCCGAGAAAGTTCACGTTTCTACAGGAAAATCGAAAATCGCCAAATCGGTTGCCACTGCAAAGAAATCCAAGGTATATCTACTGTTCTCAATTTGAGTGCGTGTGTTACTGTTTCCAGCACGAGTCTCGTTTGGATTTAGTTCTCCACATGTTTTTGACATTGATAATCTGGTTGATCTGATTTTGGCAATAGCACTTGGACTTCTATTTTTGGCTGAGCTTTTTCTTTTTGAATCTCCGAGGGCTGAACTGAGAAACTGCAGAGATTGTGAACAATGCCATGAGATCTTATTTTTGCTTTGCCTAAAGTATTCACTTTCTTTTGGTTTGGCTTGATTGGTGACAGCTGTTGCTGGGTTGGTCTCTGTGAAGCTCTGTGTGATTTCTGTGGCTGTGGACTGGCTCTGATTTGGCTTCAATGGAGATGAAGGTATTGAAAGGACCAGGTCAAACTGGGCTTTTTTAGAATACCCCTTGATCCTTTCTTCTGATTTTTGCACTGAATGGAGAGTTGAATGGTTAGAATCAGGGAATTAAGGTTGATTCTTATCTTTCATTTTTTTTTTCTGTTAGTCTTCTATTTATGAAGAAACAACCAATTCTTAGAATATACCATGTGTATAGAGAGTATTTCAGTTTCAGAGGGAATGGAAGTTAAGGAATTTTATGGAGATAGTTTCTTTTGAGTATTCAGTAGTTAACCTCTGAGGCTCCGAAAGAACAATTTGGCATGGTATTTTAGTAATGACTTATTGAGGCATCTAGTTATAATAAGTTGAAATTGTCTAGTATACCTTTCTGGTCAAAGTGCTTTAGCTCAATACCATGTGCAATCGGTTTATCTCAATTCACACTTGTAGTACTGCTATGAGCTGTTATTCGCATGTGTTGAAAGGTACCTGTATTTCATTGGTGGCATAAAAAATATAGAGAACTAGCACTGTTTTTAAGGCCTCTTTCCCCTAGAAATTTTGGACGGAAGTTACAAAGGAGGGGAGAGAATTTTATGACTTATGACAAAGAATCTTGTCAGCATCAGTTGATTTTTTTTGGTGCGTGACATTATGGACTTGATGTTGTTAATGGAATAGCAATAGATAGATATTTTCCTTGGTTAATGATTATGAATTTATGAGTATAGTTGAATGGGTGATTTCGAAAGGGACGGCAACTAAGCTCTTGTAGGCTCTAATCTATACGGCATGCTGCTGCTTGATTGGAAGCGGGTTTCATCCACTATTCCGGAGACTTTTCTCCTCTTTTGATGGATTTCAATATGAATTCATCCAGTGACTACTTCTTAAAAAGAAATAATGTCCCCTAGGAACTGAAATATATTCTAGTGAGCATCAATTTCTTTCTTGATGAAATTAGTCCCCACCCCCTCTCTTTCTTTAATTTGGATAACAGTTGTTAATTCATCTGTTGCTTTTGAATGTAGGACCAAGTAGAAAGCAGAAGGTCAACCATACTTAGCACAGCTAGTAACTTCCCTTCCAATGGTGGAACACAATCTGATAATGTTGCAAAATTGCCAGATACACCTGCTGGAAATAGCCTTGCTCCCAAGGTTGCTTTACTTATCAACATATTGTTTGCCTTTTCATGGATGACACCCTTTTGTTCCAATTTTACTTTTGGTCCCTGGAACTAACTTATTTCAATTTTCAACAGGCGAGAAAACCTTACACTATTACTAAACAAAGGGAGAAGTGGACAGAGGAAGAGCATCAAAAGTTCCTCGAAGCTTTGAAATTGTATGGTCGTGGCTGGCGTCAGATTGAAGGTAAACCCTTTTATCCTGATTTAATTAAAGCAATCTAAAGTAAATGGTGTTTTTTATGTGCCTTCAAGTCAGATAAAATCGTCTTATCTTTAATGCAGAGCATATAGGTAGCAAAACTGCTGTTCAGATTCGAAGCCATGCTCAGAAGTTTTTCTCTAAGGTCATTATTATTATTATCAGTATTGTTTTCAGTTGATATGGAGGATATAAACATAGAGTTGGGGTTTTAATTGGTCTATTGATCTACTTGTACTACAAAGGAAAGGTTTTTGTTAATTGGCAACTCAATCTATACAACAACACAGTCTTATCCCACTAAGTGAGATTGGCTATATGGATCACTCTATGCTTGTTGTGTTTGATCTATATTAAAGATATTGGCTAATTTTACCTTTGGTTGCCAAAGGCCTAACTCAACCTTTTTCCTTTAACTTATTTGTATAGCATAACAAATGCAAAACGTATTGTTACAGTTCAATATTCTCATGCATCGTAATCTCTTTGGTTTCAGGTTGTGCGGGAATCTGATGCTACTGCTGAAAGTTCTATTCAGCCTATTGTCATACCTCCTCCTCGACCGAAGAGGAAACCCCTCCATCCATATCCCCGCAAGCTAGCTGACTCTTTCAAAGGACAGTCCATTCCAAATGAACCAGAAAAATCTCCACCTCCAAACTTGTCAGCTGGAGAGAAAGAGACCCAATCTCCAACCTCAGTGCTATCTGCATTTGGTTCTGAAGCATTTGGGTCACCATTTTCTGAGCAGACTAATAGATGTCCTTCACCAAATTCTTGCACAACTGATAATCATTCAATGAGCTTGTCACCTGTTGAAAAAGATAATGATTGCATGACATCCGAACCAGCTGAGGAGGAAGAGAAAGGATCGCTACCTTCAGTCAATTTATCCACTGGTTTGAACCCACTCATGTCCATGGTATGATAAGCTTCATGACATTCCATGATTTTGCTTCTGAATTTAATTCACAGTTCACAAAACGCTGTTGTGGCTAATGTTTTACTGACTCACAAACTCTGGTTTTATCACAGAAGTCCGAGATTGGTTCCGAGGAGACTGATGGTCTCAAAGAAGATGCTATCAATATGCCACACATCCCAAGTATCAAACTTTTTGGAAGAACAGTTTCTATGGTAGGTAATCTGATGCCCGTGAAGGTAGATGAGGAGAATATCAAGCCAGAAACTGTTGAAATGGATGATGTTAAGAATGAAAAGGTTTGCCAAGCAGGTGAACCCGAGCAACTAGATACACAATTATCACTAGGCATGTGTAGTGGTAAAGTGACCAGCAAAGAACACCCGAAGGAGAACCTGTGTTTGAGTGACGATGCACCTGAGGCATCTTTACCATCATTGAATTTATACCAAGGCCTTTCTGCTTTCCACCTCAGGCCATGCAATCATGAAATCTTAAATCCTATGCCTCTTAGGCCTTCTTTGAAGGTAAGAGCAAGAGAGGAGGAAAGTTCTTGCACTGGTTCCAATAGTGAATCAGTTGGGATGAATTCGGATACTGTTGATTCTAAATGTAAAAAGTATCACGAGGAAGCAGTAGCACCCCAGAAGTCTGGAAGGGGGTTTGTACCATATAAAAGATGTTTAACTGAAAGAGATGCAAATTCTTTAATGGTTGGTTTGGAAGAGAGGGAAGGACAACGAGCTCGGTTGTGTTCATAAATCACAATATAGCAAGTTTGGAAGTTTCTACAGCTAATTTGAGGAGAAGTTTCTTAGAGGAGCTTTTGGGTGTCATAATTGATTTTCCTTTATGTTGATAACCTTCTATTTTTACACGGTTCATGGGGATGTTTATCAGAAAAAGAAAGAGATGGTGAGCATAAGGAACTGATTTAGGTAGCTGTGATCTAATTGTCTAATTGACAAGTATCTGATTTCCAATTCTTTTTCCAATGTCTCCACCTGATCTTTCGTAATCTCTTCCACACGAAAACACTGTTGAGTCCAATAATTCAAGGGGGCTGGTAGCATTGTTATGCTGTATCATTTTACAGCTTAACCAAATAGGGACATATACCAGCTTTTTTATTGTTATTTCCTTTTCCATTTTTGGATACGTCCTTTACAGTTTGCATGATTGGATCCAGCGATGAAGGTATTTTAAAGGAAGCAAGGACAAACACCGCATGTCACTGAACATCACATATTTTGTTTTTTCAGTCATAACATTTGGCTCTGGTAATCTAAGTGACGTGCCAGTGTATTGATCTGAAGAGTACCATGTGCTGATAGGCAGTGTAGCAAAACTTGTATATTTGGATTTTCTTCTGTATCAATTTATATTTTCCAACATTGTTTCTTCATTATTTTTTTTTCTTTTGAAATCAATTGACTAAGCAAAAGGAACATCAGCTGCCAGGCTTAGGAGAATATTGAATTTGATGTCTCTGTGCTCTTTAAGATGTGATTACTGGAGTGAAATGTTGGCGTTCTTTACTCCTTGTCTCAATGACTGCTCTACAAGATAGTTGTACTCCACTTTTATACATCATATAAGGCTACAACAAACAAAACTAGGTGCTTTCTTCAACTAAAATTGGTGAGCACTGTTACATGGATCAGTAATCAAGTCCCTTGATAGATAGTATACATTTAAAAACGCTTAGTCGTTTATATTGGTTGGTTCACGTTTAAATATATTAATCATTACATTATACTTATGCACTGTCGCTATAAAATATTATACTATCCGTCTCGAGGATTCAACACCTCATACTAAATGTAAGTGTAAAATCAGCTTACACTGATAATGCATAAGCATTAAATAATTAGATGGTACTGAATGATTTTTGATTTTTTCTTCAATGAAGGCTACCCTAATTTTCTGTTAAATGATTTCATTTTAAATCTTGTCTAATTACCTATTTATCGTAACGTTCATTTTTTAAAATATTTACTTTTTTTTTAATGGGCAACAAAATATTTACTTTGTTTTTTATTTTTTATTTTTTGGTTTCTCTATGGTGTTTCACAACGGGTAGTATTAATCTCCCGAGGCTCTGAGGCCACATTAAATGGGTAGGTATTTCTGAACAAATCATTCTCCATACATGCCGCCCAAGAATCAAACTCTGGACTAAATGTATAAGGAGCAGATCTGTCTATCAAGTGTGTGAAACCTTGTTGTTATTTCATATGTTCCTTATTAACCGTTAAGGTTTTTACACACGTATTAAGAAAGAGAATTAATAAGAGAATTAATTTTCTATTTTTATCAAAATTACTATTTAACTTCTTAGGATACCATTTATTTCTCTTATTACTTTTGAAAACACAATTTTCTTATCACTATATAAAATTATTTTAAATTAAGAATATAGTAATTGTAAAATATAATTAATGTTTTCATGAAATCTTTTGATAGTTATAAAAGGAGCAGAGGGAGTATTGTATTTATTTATAATGTAGTAATAATTTGATAAAGATCATGTTACTATCTATATTAATTGATCACTATTTATTGGCATGTGTCAAGTTAGTACTTCAAACATAAGCAACGTCTGATACAAAATTCATTATAATGTACGCAATCATGATAATGTACCAGTAATCAATTTATGGCAATATGGCCACTGAAATTCTGATATCTGATGACAATTATTTCAGTAGGTGACAATGAAAATAAGAGAATCTGGTGGTATAAATATCCAATCATTAATGAATTTATACAACTACGCTAAAATTAAGGTTGTTATATGGGTCAATCCAACTTAATCCAACTCATCCCATCGTCAACCCATAAGATAGGGTCGGGTTGACCCTATTTGAAATATGGGTTATCAGGTTAATCCAATAAATAAAAAAAGTTGTTTGAGTAGTGAGAAATTACGTATATATAAACTTAAAATTAATACTGATTCAATTTTTCAACATGTTCTAGATTATCAAATGATTTAATCCAAATGTGGATGTCTTGTTTTTTAAACATGTAAGATCTTCAAATCATTAAACTATTAACACTTTTCTTAACTCATAACTTAAAAGGTTTCATGTCTTCCAAAAGTGAATAATCCTAAAAAAGATAACATATGAGTTCAATTTTATCTATTCCTAACAATAAAACTCTCTGCTCAAAAGGGAACTAAACAATTAAGACATTGACGTACGAGTGTTAGTAATAACACAAACATAATCATAATCATAAAGTTGAAATGGACGCGAGTGTCGAGACAACGCACGACAGGGGCATGACTTGGATGTTATTGCTATTCTCCTAGCCCTAACTCAAAACTTCACACTCACAATCACAATCGCATAAAAGTTGAAATGGTGAAATACAATTATATACAAACATGGCTTGAGAGTGAGCCAAATAGAAAAAGTGCAAATATTGTGAGGGGTATTATTTTATTTTTTAAAAAAATGTGTCAACCCAATGGGGCAACCCGACCCGACCCGCATTCAACCTATTTTAACAGTAGATTATAAAAGTTGAGTTAAAATGGATTGAAGAGTCAGATCCCGCCCCGCTTAGGTGGGTTGACCTGATGAATGAAAACCTGTTTTGTCACCCCTCGCGAGTAAATGAGTAACATGGATTGATGGAAGAATGTTGCAATAGTTGTCATATTTCAGTGCTTAAGTGAGTCCTTTATATTGGGTTGGTGATGGGGAGCTCAGTATTTATGTTTGGAATTTCTTCGAAAATTGATTCTAAAGTTTAAATTAATTATGGGAATTCTAAAGTTTAAATTAATTATGGGAAGAGACTTCCGTGGGTCTTCTAGGTGTTAGAATTTTGATTTTAAGGGAAGAAAAGCTTATCCAAATATGTTACAAATCATATCATAAGTTCAAACTTCATTGTTACAAAAAGTAAAAACAACGAGTACAATTGCTGAAGCCTTTGTTTGGGAGTAGAGGGAAAAGATGAAAAAGAATGGAGCCAGAAGAAAGTACAATGTAGATGGTTAGCCCAAAGCTAAATGTGATTTTGTATATTTCACACCAAGATGAACATGCGGTAATGCACTCTCAGGAACTTCATTTCTGCATAGTGTTTTGCTGGAATCTTTGCCGTAGCTCTGATCTCGGTTTGGCAACTTCCACAAATATGACTCTACCATCCAAAAACTGCAAAACCGGTTCCTTTTTGTCAGTATCCAACATAGCTGAAAACATGTTTCAGGTTAATTATACTATTCTGGTTTTTAAGCACCTAAACAGCATATTCATCTCCACAGACCACATAGTTCTCTTTATATATCATTTTTTGCTTTGTTATATTATATATCAAATCTATTATTCTCTCTTATTTTTCTTTCTCACTCTCCTTTATTGGAATTTATCAACTAGAAAAAAACGCTAAATAAGGTCCACTAAATGCTCTTCAGTCCGCATCCAAACGGACTCTAGTTTCTTGATTTGCAATAAAGATATAATCATGATTACATTCTTACTAAAGAAAACAACTCTACCTAAGATTAGTCTTTGGATAAGCCATTATATAATTTAGTCAAGGAATAGACAAAGAACTATCACACAAATACAGTTCCGACATTGTCAATTATTAACCTATCTCCATGCAAAGGATAGAAAATAACCAATGCTTTGGCATAACCTGAAAGCATTCCGTTTTATATCATCACCCTGTCCCCTTCTCCTTTCCTGCTTCTCGAGATCATTATCATACTCCGGCTACAGAAGTTTCTTATTTGTTCATTTACTATCTCAACACAGACACTAGTAAATTTATTAGAGTTCAGAATGTTACCTAAGGATCATGTTCATTTTATATACTACATTTAAGCATGTAAGATCCCGTTTGGATACGGACTAAAGAACGCTAATTGTAGCTTATTTACTCAAAAAAGTACTGGATAACCTCCAATAAGTGGCTCTTTGTTCCACATCCAAACAGGCTCTAAGTCAACCAGAGGAAGTCTTGTAAGCAAACATTGTGCTAAATGAACACACAAAACACTGGCTCTCCTAAGTACTAGACAAGTTAAATCACCATTTAGGTATTTGAGCTTCTACCAAGAAAATCACCACAAGAAGAAACTACAAAATCAAACCTTTCCATGCATTCCCTCAATAGCCTTCTGAGATTCCTCTTCCGTTGCATACTTAAGAAAAGCAAACCCTCTAGGTCTATTTGCAAGTTTATCCATCACCAGATTGACTGCTCATAGAGTCAAGTAAATACTTCAGAAATGGAACGGAAACCCAACTAAAAGCTAGCATTGCTGAACTAAAGCAGATAATAAACCTTAAATTGAGGTCAAATAGCATAGCATAACAGAAAAAGAGGAATAGATGACCATTTTCTGTTCTTACCATCCACAAGTTGACCGAAATTCTTAAACACATTTCGCAAGCTCTCTTCAGTGGTACGAAATGAAAGCCCTGAAAGAAACAACGATTAACATGTATATTGTATAATCTTAATATCCAAAAAATATGCATAGAAACAATCAAATATCAAAGAATCTCAAAACAAACTGCAAGAATTGCTTCCAAAAACTGTAAGGCTGCATACAGTAGTAAAATATGGCAAGTGGCTAACTGGCTATTGAAATTTTAAACAAGAGTAATCACAGCAGAGAAACGAGCGACACCAAGATTCGTTATAAACAAGATACTTACATCAATAGCAATGGAAGGTTGCAAATTATGTCTATTTTAAGAAGTTCTTTTGCTAGATGAATACACTTTTAGTAGACAGTGAATGCCCTTCTAAAACTATAGATAAGGAGTTGAAACCGAAAGTCAAATATAATACAATTGAATTATGTTTTAAAATCAAATTCACAAGAACCCTAACCAAAACACGAGCTTGTTCTGCAGAACAAGGCGATGATTATACTATTCCTTTTCTTCTAATCCCAGGTAGCAGTTAGACACGGCAATACTAGGGAAGATTCCGAAGGTTTCCAGCGCCAAAACTAATCGCAGGTAAAGCATCTCTTTCAATGAAAACAATGGAAAAATCCTCCACAATCAGATTAGTCCTTATCCTAAAAGCAACGAAAAAAAAAAATCCCCCAATTTCCCATTTGTAGCTATAAATAAAATTGTTGTTGGGGAGAGACCCATAAAAGGAAAAATGAAAAAGTAGCAATCTTTATCAATAACAACCAAAACTTAGAGTGATTGGGATGAGAAAAATGAAACGGGTAATGACAGGAGAAGAGTAAAAGTTGCTAACCACTGACGTAGAGCCTAGTTGAAGGAGCAGCAGAAGAGGGTGTAGTACTGGGAGAGGAGCTTGAGGATTCAGAAGAACGAGGGAGACACGCCAACACATAGCAACTACTACCTTCAATTCTGAGTGGTGATGATAGGGAAGAAGGGAATGGGGTTTTACTGTGGTTGGTTTGGGAGCAATTGAGATGAAGTCTCTGTGTTTGGGTCTTAGTGTTATGACTGAAAGGGGAAGAAGCACTTGAGTTTGTTATGGGTAATGAGGGCAGAGGAGCAGAAGCTACCCCAACAACAACGTTAGCCATAGGAGCCATTTCCTCGGCACTACCAAGGAAACGGAAACACTAATTAATTGCAGTTTATATGGGCTCGGCTCGAGCGGGTTGGGTCACCTTGAAATGGGACCCAACCCAAATCACTTCTCCTCAAATTGTTTATTATTTCTCAATTATATTAATAAAATTTTGTCATGTTATAATTCAGTGTGAGACACTTTATTCACCTTTATAAAGAGTCATGTCACAAACAATTTTCAAAGCCTTGAAAGTTGCTCCTCAAGAGCTTGTCACCGAAGAAAAGTGGTTGACAATTCCTGACATGGGATATATTGTTGCAACAGCATTTAGTGTTGTGTTGATTACATTGTCTAACGGGGGTTGTTCCACGTTCTTACCTCTTGTTGGCCAGCCACTGATTACTCTTCCGATTATTGTTCTTGGACACGTGAACCAAAATCACTGGGTTCAGGTACATTTTTGCAATTTATTGCTTAACGTATATTCTTGCACGCATATATGTTATATAATTCTAATTTTGTATTCGTTTAGGTACAATTGAAGAAGAATCATCCAATTCCACGTACTGCTCCCCAATGGAGATATCATTGTGACCCGGCGTCTTTGGAGTGGGAGACCCCTTACCTAGAGCGAATGGCACAATACCAGAAGGAGTTGGAAGCGCAACATTGTGGGACAGAAAAGCAAATAGTTGACCTCACTGAGGATTGACAATATTGTCATAAGTGACTTCTTTTCAAAATACTTAATTCAGGGTTACTTTTGTTTTTTTGACTCTTGACTATACTTAATTACGATAAAAAGGCTTTTGACTTTGTTTTTTGAAATGATTTGTCCAATATCAATAATCTTGCATCGATAATAGTTTAGCAACGGTCATTATCCATCAAAATAAAAATTACAATAATTAGTTTCGAGAGCTAGACGCTCCACGTGCCCCCGGCCTCCTAGCCCTCCTATACACCAAATCCCCGTGCAAGCTTTGCTCAACAATAGCTGACATGTTCTCTACAGCAACCTAGGCTGGTGTTCCAACAGGGGGTGACCCAACTGTGTTCGGATCCATAACGACGTCCAACCACTTCCTCAGCAAAACAAACTTGCCCTGCAACGGTTACACAAATTAACACTTTAAGTATTAAGTAAAAAAAGACAACTACAAACCAAATTAAGTGCACATACCGCAGCGGAGGCAGTTTCAACTTCTCTCTCCTCAGATGGTATCATATATGGGTGTGAGTGTCGTCGATACCATGCCAAATAATCTGGAGCTGTCTGAGACGGTGCAAGAGCACGGTGGTGGGGGTGGATCACATAATGCGCATACCTATACCACATGTCATCAATCTCTTCACACGTCGGTGCTTCTATAGGGGGTGTATCAGGAATGAATTGCAAAAAACCAAATTGCCGCAACACCCTCTGCGGTTGGTAAGGCTGCATGATACCTGAGCATCTAATCCATCCAGAAAAGAGGGAAACATTATCAAACATCCAAAAGGGACGGTGATCCACATATGGAGCCCAAGCGACCATATCACCCGCCAAATCGTCCAAATCAGACCTTTTCTTCTTAATGCGTCCATCTCCCTTCATTGGCACCCACCTCATAGCTCTAGGCATCTCTTCAGTGTAATAAGGGTTAGACTTTCTATCGAACACTGTAGCTGGGAAGTGCTCATAAATCCAGGCCTGTCAATAAATGTTCACAATATTAACAAATTTAAAATAACAAAAAATAATACAGACAACTAATTAAAACTACCAAGTACCTGAAGCAGAGTCATAGATCCACCAATTGATTTTGTGTGCCTCTGAGACGCATCATTGAGTTGATCATACATATAAGCCAGCATTGCCGCCCCCCACGCAATGTTCCCCACCTCAGCTAGATTTGTAAACAATGAGAGGTACGAGATGTTGGCATGCGTTCGGCTCTTGTCAACAAACAGTGTTGCACACACAAACCAGAGCATGTACGCCTTCGCAGCTGCTTCAAGCTTCCCCTCACCGAGGTTCACTGTGATAATATTTTCCAACCACGCGAACCGTACAAACTTCCCCTTTGTTTTAAGAACCTCCCTGACAGCTTGTGTGGGGGAGACCTCTAGCTGAGATACCAAAGCTTGGACACACTGATCACGATCAAGCTGTGGTACAGTGAAAAAACTTCCACGAATGGGGATATGCAGTAGACAAGAGACATCGTCGAGGGTGATCGTCATCTCACCAAATGGAAGATGGAATGACGAGGTCTCTGGATGCCACCTCTCCACAAAAGCAGAGATCAATCCCCTATCTGACACATTATACCGACACATTCAAAGCAGCAAGCCCTGAACTTTGCAGAATTGTCGTGATGTAGGGAACACCTCGGTCAACAGGCTTCGCCAACTTCCTCGATTGATTATAGACCCTCAACACTGGCCTATCCGGGATCGTAGGATCAAGATAAGACCTCCACACTCTACCAGCGATATGCTTGTGGTAATTCCGTAGCATTGATAAATTAGCTGGGCCACCTGGGAATGATGTGAGGTCCTTATCCTCTTGGTCCATCTGACGCAGCCTGCGCTTTAACGCTCTTGCCTCCTCTTTGTTCGCATGCTGCCTTTCGTCCTCCTCCTCGTTCTCGTCGTCCTCCTCTGCATCTTCGCCATCGTCATTATCATCGTCATCATCATTGCCATCACGAACATCGTCATCCTCATCAATGTGCTGGTCTTCCTCATGACCGTAGTCCATTTGCTGGTCTTCCTGAGCATATGCATCTTCCTCATCTTGCTGGTTAGATGGCTCCTCCACCAATGGAGCTTTTCCATGTCTCCTACGTACTGACACAGTCGGTCGGGTACATTCAGCTTGACCTTGCCCTACTTCAGGTTGTCGTGCATGTCCGGTCCATCGTGTTCTTGCCATTTCTGTAAAAAAAAAAATAACAGTATTAGAAATTGTAAATAAATAACTAAAACTAATTCAATAATGGAAGAAAAATGCACAATGAAAAAAAAAATCGCACCCACATGTGCGAAATAATTCAGTTTATTTCGCCATTAAACGTGCGAAATTAAAAAAAAATAAAAAAATAAAACGCACCCACAGGTGCAAAATTAAAAAAAATAAAAATAAAAATAAAACGCACCCAAAGGTGCGAAATTAAAAAATAAAATAAAAATACCACGCACCTGTTAGGTGCGAAACATCATCACCACGCACGCACCTAACAGGTGCGAAATTAAAAAAAAATAAAATAAAAATAAAACGCACCCAAAGGTGCGAAATTAAAAAAAAAAAAAAATACCACGCACCTGTTAGGTGCGAAACATCATCACCACGCACGCACCTAACAGGTGCGAAACGCCCAACATCATCACCAAGCACGCACCTGTTAGGTGCGAAACACCAAACATCAACACAACGGACGCACCTAACAGGTGCGAAAAATCACCAAACATCACACACAACAACGCATCTAATATTTGCGAATCAAATCAAAGGAAGAGCATGCAGAAATCGAGTGCGAAATACAGTGAAACATGGCCAGACAAACCTGAGAGGAAGTGGAAGAACGAATAGAAGAACACGGGGAGAATGGTGGCGAGAGACCGACGGCGCGTTACGGTCGACGGCGCAGTTAGGGACGACGGCGGCGGCTGCGGCGGTGGGGGAGGAGTAGGGTTTCAGAAGACAGTAAGTGCGAGAAGATGAAATGAGAAGAGGGGTGGAGAAAAAGGGTAAGTATTAAAAAGGTAATATTTTATTATTTTTTACCACAGGGGTATTCTAGGAAAAAAAGAAAAAAGGGATGGCATCAGCACAAATAAGGATGGCATTAAAACTATCTTCCTTTCTCAAAAGGTGTTTCACCTGAATTCTTACATAAATGAATATTTCTTCGGATGCAGAAATAAAATTTAACCAAATTTTTAAAGACTTAATTAATTTGTGAAAAAATTCTAAAATTCAAGTCTCTTTCTTTAGTTAGGTGTTGTCTATCATCCATTTTCTTAAATAATCCGTTTCTTAAATCATCTCTTTTCTTAAATAACCATTTTCTTAAATCATCCATTTTCTTAAATCACCCCTTTCTTGAATCATCATTTCTTGAATCATTCCTTTCTTAAATCATCATTTTCTTAAATCATCCATTTCTTAAATCATCCTTTCTTGAATCATCATTTCTTGAATCGTTCCTTTCTTAAATCATCATTTTCTTAAATCATCCATTTCCTACATCATCCTTTTCTTAAATCACTCCTTTCTTAGATCATCCCTTTCTTAGATCACGCCCTTTCTTAATCACTTAAATTACTCAAGAACTGCGTAAGCCTTGATCTTCCATTTTAGGGAAGTACGTAGGACTAGGTTCACACCTATCAGGCTATAAAAAATAACAAAAATATTTTGTTTTCTATCTTATCTTTTAGAATAATTAGGAATTAAATAACAAAAAGGTAAAAAATAAATAGGGGTAAAATTAATAATGTAGAAAGCTAAGAAAATTACACAAACAATTTTAGGTACCGTTTAGACGGACGTTGTGGGGTGCTAACACCTTCCCCGCGCGTAATAGACTCCCGAACCTAGATTTTAGGTTTCGTAGGCTATTTATCAATTTTAGGTTTTTTCTAGTGTTTTCCTCAAATAAACATTAGTGACGACTCTGTCTGTTATTCTTATTCTTTTTTCGCCGTCCCGCCGCGACCCCGGTTGCGACATTCTGTTTTCTGTTTTTTTTACTGCTGTAATTGTTCTGTATCTGTATTGCTGTTCCTGCTGTTTCTGTCCACTGCTGTATTTTATTTCTGCTGAATCTGTTCTGTTACTGTATTTTAATGCTCCTGCGCCTGTTTCTGTTTTTGCTACTGTTGTATCCTGATTTTGTACAGTAATATGTTTACTGTATTTGTTGCTGCTGTATTCTGCAGTATGTTGTATTTAGTGCTGTTTTCTCTTTAATTATCATATAATGGTGATTAATATTCTTATTTTCGAAGTTAACCCTTTCTTGTTTTGTTGTGTGTTTTTCTTGGGCGCTTAATGCCACAGATGAGCAGCGCATTGAGTGATTTCGGGAGATTGATTATTGATGGAGCTGAAGAGTGGAGAGCTTGGAATTTTATTTTATGTTTGAATTTTTTTAAGACTTAGAAATTATGTTGTCGCTATTTATTTTAATTATTCCGCTAGATTATAATGATTTATGGGTGATGGTATTTAAATATTTACTTCAGCGACGCTTTTGATTTTGAAAAGTCATTGAGTGGCCTTTTGAGAGGTTTTATGAAATTCAATTCCGTGTAATTATAATGTGATCCCTCAATTCAAAATTGGGTGTTACATCTTCAAATTTTACCAATATAGTGAACTTTGATCATTGGTAGGAACATTGCCAGGTATGTCTCTTCCATCTTTAGCACCAATACGCCACAGTATGTATAACCATGTTTAATTTTGGCCGATACATTGACTTTACAACTTCCTTAGCCAATAAATAAAAAATATCTAAAACTTCAATAAACATCCTAAATACAGTCCCTCCCAACTTACATAATTTATTTTGAAAATTCCACTATAGCTCATTGGGAGCACTACACCAAAGAAATATCACAAACGACTGGGGATCGCGTTTGGCGCCCCCCTTTCGCGCCTTACGCCTCCCCTATTTTTTAAAAATGACTAAAATACCCCTGCTTGGAAAAAAAAACTGAAAAAAAAAATTCCTAAATTTTAAAAAACTCCATTTTCTCCCTCTCTAATTCATGAAGCTGTAATAACCCCCTTGTATGACCTCCCTTAAACAAAGGTGAATGAAGAAACCTTGGATTCAGCTTGTGGTGTGAAAAAGGTACAAATTCACGAGGACTGGTTAATTTTCGCACATAGGAATGCGATTTATACACAAAAATCGCATGTGTGAATGCGATTCCCAATCGCATGCAAGGGTGCGATTGGGATTTTAAAAAGAAAATGGAGAGAAAGGGGGTGGGAGAATGTGTTGGAATGGAGAAGGGTGAAAGGATGAAGATGATGATATTTTTTTTTAATTTTAAAGGGTATAATGGTAATATTTTAAATTTTAAATGGCAAAATGATAAAAGACACATTAAGGGGGCGTAAGGCGCAATTGGGGGCGCCAAACGCGATTCCCCAAAACGACTCCAATGATGTCATTTCTTTAGATTATGAAACCAACCATCATTACCACTAACTTTTCAAATTTGGGTACAACATGAGATTCCACCTAATCTATTATACGACTTCGTTATGTTATACTGCATGCATATCTGCGGCACCCTAACATTTTTTATGAACAAAAGTCATGTTCAGGACAAATTTCATAGAAAATATTGATAACATCACTGAATGCAAAT
Source organism: Acmispon strigosus (assembly GCA_030819835.1). Taxonomy (NCBI): domain Eukaryota; kingdom Viridiplantae; phylum Streptophyta; class Magnoliopsida; order Fabales; family Fabaceae; genus Acmispon; species Acmispon strigosus. The sequence continues at coordinate 44,198,420 of JAUAMA010000001.1, read as the reverse complement.
ATATGATAGTAACAATAATTGAAATGGATAAATATAAACTTCAATGCAAAAGGTCAATGTTCAACATGTGAGTTACAATCACTAGTTTGCAATATAAGCTGCACGCTTGGAGGAAACCCAAGCACCCAACGCAGGCGAATCTTTTAAGGATATGACTATGACTCTATTGTGGCTATCTCTAAGTAATTCAAGTGCAAAGGCAAATCGACGTCCACTTAGACCCAACTCACTCCGTCGTCTTTCCAAGACGCCAATGCAATTCTGGATTGAGTATTCTCCATCGACATCAACATGAGAGGTGGCTGCAAGTGGTTCAAAATATACAGTTTTCCTCATAGCCATTGCAATCTAGACTTCACCCTTACCAATTGTTACTTTCTCTTTGCAATCTTGTGACACCTTCCTTTGCCCTAGCAAACGATAAATATCAGAGAAATTAGGAGACTGTAAAAAAAATTGAGTCACTGCTAATAACTAAATTATAAAAGGGAACAACTCCATTGAGGTGACAATCACAATTGAGGTCAATAATTCAATCAATACAAGATAACACTATAATAAAAGGAATGCAAAGTAATTAGGCCATTGTTGACAAGAGAACGTTACTTTAAGCTTATATATTATGTTTTAGGCCATGGCTGCATACCAATAAAAGTAGCATTGAGAAACTTGGAATTTTGCAAAACACTTGTGAAAGAGGGTGATTCATATTACTATAACATCAAGATTCTATAATTGATGGATACGAGTGTTTTGACCAATAGAAAGGGAAAATATAAAGAGAGAACTTCCAAAACACCCTAAAATAAAATATCAATTAGGAATGAAACAACAAGAAGCGTTCACAATTTGGCACTGGTAACATAGAATTGTCCAGAATCAGGGGGTAATGACCAAAGAAACTTACAAGTAAATGTTAAATTAATCAGTGTACAAAAAATCATCAGTGACTAACAAGCATTAAAATGAAAGTAAGAAAGAAGGAGATAGTAGAATAATGAATACCCTGCTACGTGAGGTTAAGAGTCCGTAGAGAAATGCTGCACAAGCTAGGTAGCTTCTTATAATGTGTGAATTGAATGGCCTGGGTCCTGGGACTTGCAACCAAACCCAATCAACGTAAGTCTATTTATCTTCTCGATATTAATTACTGCTGCCAATATCAACAGTCCCGTTATATTCCTATTGGTTCAGAAAGAGGCACAACAGCAAGGGCATATTTAGTATTCAAACCAAGGCAATGGAATGTGCAATTTCACGTCTCAAGGGTCATCAACAATCATTTTCCACAAAACTCAAACACATTGGAAAGAAGCGGAAAGTAATTTTTTTAATAGTATATTAAATTAATTGTTCTCCCAATTTTAATTTACTGTAACAAACAAACGTCTTTCCAATCTTAATTTTAGTAAAATATACTCCCTCCGTTCTAAATTAACGGGGGGAGTATTATTTTTTACATATTAATGTGAATTATATCCATGATGGCACCAATTACTACTGTTCTTTTTCAGACATCAAACGTCGTCGTTCCAAATTTTGAAATTAAGAACTGGGCTTAGTAATACATAAGGGCATATTTAGTATGCTATACAGTATATAATCTGATAGTATTAGACTAGATAGTACTAGGTTTGATAGGATAAAGCGTGATAAAAAATTAATACTATACAACATCTGGGTATGCATGTATAACTCATCATATCCTTTAAATTGATACAATCATATGTTTGGTGGAGGGAGGTGGTGGAAAATAATGGTGATGATGGTACCGATGGGTGCCGGAAGAGATGACAGTGGTGGAGGGTGGTAGTTGCAGCGGTAGTTGTGTCGGCGGTGGTAGTGATGGATGGTGGCGATAGAGTGGTGGTGGTGGCGAAGTTGGTCGTGGTGGCAGTGGTGGTAGTGGCGGCAATGGCAGTGGCAAAGAACATTGGTGGACACAACAACGGTGGTGGTGGTTGTGGCAATGGCGATGGTGGTGGAGTTGGTTGTGGTGATGGTGGTGGAGTTGGTTGTGGTGATGCCGGTGGCGACAATGTTGTAGGGCGGTGCAGTGGCGAAAGGTGGTGTGATGATGGCGGTTGAGTTGGTGGTGGTGGTGCAGGTGGTAGCGGAAATGGAAGCAGCGGCAGTGGCAATGGTGGCGATGGTATGACAATGACGGCAACAACGGTGGTGGCATGATGGAGGGTGGTGGTGGTGGTGGATTAAATGATTTCAAGTAATTTATACATTATAATTTTATCAGACTTATCCATCATATATGTGCTGGATTAAATAATCCACCATTTTAATGTATAAGAGTTGATTAATGAATAAGTCTATGCAGTATAATGTTAGTACCAAACAATATATAAACTCATAGTATAAAATTATATTAAGTTATACCAAACAGCCATCAGCATTTGGCTTTCGAGCTTTATTAAATTTGGATTTATTTTGACTCCAATCAAATCTAGTCCTCTTATTTACCAAAAAAAATTCTGGTCTTCTAAGAGTGCATTGTTCTAAATTAACACATAATCATTTTTAGTTATCTAACAAAAAGAGAATATTTTTTCGAGATTTAAAATACAACAGATTTATGTTTATTAACACTAATTAATAACACTTTAATTTTCTCTCGTATTTTTATAGATTTTTCTAATAAGTTAGTTAAAGTAGTTTTTTCAAATAATTTGATCTTATCTTTTTTAGATAATAATTTTCTTCAAAAGCTAAAACAAACACCTGAAAAGTGTTTAAAAGTGCTTTTTATAATTAAGAATATGATTTTTTTAAAGAAAAAAAAAACTAACAAACGCACTATTAATAACTATCAAACTGTCCATTAAAAAAAAACTATCAAACTGGATTTTGGTTTTCACTTTTGATAATATCAACAAATTGTACTATCCCTATTTCTTATTAATCGTTTAAAAAAGAAGAAACACGTGTTTAAAAATATAATTAGTTAATTTTAATATTCAGAAAAGTATAATTTATTTTTTTAATTTAACCTTTAAATTATTTTTTATCTTATCATTTATTTTTCTCATAAGGTATTATTTTAAAAAAACATTAATTAGCTTTTAGAATTCTCAATGAATAAATATATAGAAACATTTTCATTCCAAAATGAACAATTAATAAGGAACGAGAACCAAGTAGAATCTGCATAATGAAATTCTTCATAGGTTTGAAATTAGTGGACAACTAGAAAAAACAGTTAAGAACAAACAACCCTGTTCATTATATTAAGCAACCTTTGAAATATCAACTTACACAGAATGATGAATAAGAGGATCCAATTATGAATCTAGCCTCTTAGTGGATGACCGTAAGATTAATCATCAAGTTCCAATTAAACATTGTATTACATAAGGTAAATATTAATCATAAAACGAAATCTTCAGCAAATCACTAATTTTTCTTGACAGTCACACTTGTACAGAATCCAATCATGCAAAGCATCAAGTGAATCTTTTAAGCATGTAAATATGAATCTATTTTGTTCATCTTTCAGTAATTCTACTGCATAGCCAAAATGTCGCCGATGCAGACCCCTAGTCTGCCTTATTCTTATCAAGGCACGAATGCATATTTGGATTGTATCTTTTTCATTCTGATGGTGATCGGATTCAGCTATTCGTTCAAAAGAATTCTTCACATCCATTGGAATATCCTGACTTAGTTATGCGGTGAAAGCACTGTCAAATGTCAACAACAACAACAACAAAAAAAGTGTTAAGGGAGAACTAATTTTTTTTGAAAATCGCAAAACACAAATTAGTCACATGCAAATCGTACACATGAACAAACTCAGGAGGAATCATTGAAGATCTTGTTATAAAAAATCACATGTCGCAAATCTCATTGTAACTTCGACAAATAAAACAGCAATATCATTTGCTCCAAGCCTCCAACATCAATAAATCAACATATCTCAAAGTGAACAGATCAGATCTCAAAGTCATTTTCTGCGATTTAGCCACACAAGAAGTGACCAACTTTACTTCCACTCTCCCACCCTAGATCTATGCGATTCAGCCACACCCATATCTCAAAGTGACCAATTTTGCTTCCACCACCACACCGATCGGATTTTGCATCGGCAATGGACATGATTCTTGGTGTTCAACCCATGAAATTCCTCTCAAAGAAACAACATTTTAAACCCTGGGTGTTGGACAAAACATTTTTCCATTGAGATTTGATGTTGGAAGTGTTGGACAAAGCATTCTCCATTGAGATTTGTTGTTGGAAGTGTCGGACCGTGAAAGAGATTTGAGAAAGGGTTAGTTCTTCTTTTTTTATTTACAGAGAGAGCTATTTTTGTGCTCTCTAACTTGAACAACCCAGAACAAAATTGAATAACTAATCACTCGAACATGTACGGGGAAGGGAAGGATTGCGGCGCGACGGTGTGCAGCGGCGCGGCGGCAGAAGGCTTCCGACACCATGGTGGTCTCTGTGTACAGTTACGGTGCCAAAGGTAGGATTAAGGGAGAACTAATAAGTAATAACTAATCAAATCTAATAAAAAAAAAGGAACAACTCCATTGAGGTGACATTCATAATTGAGGTCAATTATGCCAAAATCAACTCCAGGTTCTATAAACTCAAGATAATAAGAAAGTAAAAGGGCATGAAAGACAAAAAAAAAAGTATAGACAAAAATTAATATCTGGTGTTAAAACACAAGTATACAAGGAGGAAAATCAGTGTGGAAAAATTCATGAATGAGTAACATTGAAATGAAAGAAAGAAAGAAAGAAAGGAGATAGAATAATGTATACCCCGCTACGTGAGGTTAAGAGTCCGTAGAGAAATGCTGCACAAGGTAGCTTCTTATAATGTGTGATTTTGATAGTTGAATGGCCTGAGACTTGCTACCAAACCCAATCAAATGTAAGTAGTCTATTTATCTTCTCGATATTATATTAATTCATTGGCAATATCTTCCTATTGGTTGAGATTTGAGGAGGCACAGCACTCAATTCATGTAGTGGTTTTATTTTGCGTTCAAACCAAGGCATTGATTGGAATCTCTGATGCACCGACACGCGAAAATCTGGCCGTGTCCGTGTCGGACACGTCGCCGACACGCGACACGCGTGCGACACCCGTACGACACGCACCAGACACGCAAGAAAACGTGTCTGACAAAAAAACATTTTTGTTCGCTTTGGACACGTCCTCGACACGCCGCCAACACGCGTGGACACGGCACCGACACGCGTAAAAGCGAAAACAGACACGGCAGTGGGTTTTTTGTATTTTTTTTTAAACTTTTTGTATTTTTATAATTTGAAACCAAATAAAAAAAGGAGAGAAGTGAAAGAGCCAGAATAAAATAGTAACCCTCACACACACACGCATTCACCCTCCTCTGCTTCAGCCTTTCACGCACGCTGCTTCACAATATAATGAAGAGGACACCAAGATGTGGGACATAGCGGGAGATGAGTTTGGATCACTTGATGATACTGAATCTCTTTTAATTGTTAATTTATCACTTGATGAACCGGAGCTCGAGGCCGTGGTTTTCAAAGATGATGATGATGAATTGATGAATTGAATTCATCTCTTTTTGAATTCATGATTGTTAGTTTGTGGCTTCTCTTTTTTAATTTATGTTCATAGCTTCTCCTTGATAAAATGGTGATATTTGACTTTAATTTTATGAACATAATTTTCTAATATATTTTTTATTTTTTATATATTTTTATTTTTTAATATATATATATATATATATATATATATATATATATATATATATATATATACCGTGTCCCCGTGTCCTATTTTTGGATGTTTGCCGTGTCGCGGTGTCCGTGTCCGTATCCGACACCGTGTCAGTGTCCGTGCATCATTGATTGGAATGTGCAGTTTCACATCTCAAGGGACATCAACATTCATTTGCCACAAAGCCCAAATAAATTGCGAACAAAGAGGAAGAGGGAAGCTATTTTCAACTACGAGGGTCTTAATTAGTTTTAGGAAAATATTTTCTTTTACATAGTATAGTGCTGTGAATTATATTCATGGGTGGAGTTCCTTTAAATTGAGCGAAAACGGTAAAGTAAGTATTACAATTATTGATTGAGTTCTTTTATTAATTTTTTCAAGATAGATAATCACTATATATGAATAATTGTGATGCTCATTTTACTATGTAAAGTGCATATGGCACAATTTACTGTTCTTTTTCTGGCATCAAATGCCATCGTACCAATCCACATTTCACTGGTGTTTTTGTGATGATTTTCTGAGAAATATTTTTTACATTTAAGAAATAGTAATTAGTAGATACTATTTGGCTTTGGAGCTTTATCAAATTTCTATTTATTATTATGAATGCATAAAATCTGGTCCTCTTAGTAACTTTCATACTGGATTCCTTTTTTTTCCTGAAAATATCAAGTCTTGTATCGGCAGAATGAAATTCTCCAAAAAATTGAGTTTAGTGGACAACTAGAAAAAAAAAAACAATTAGGGCCAATCTTGTTCATTATGTTAAGCACCAATTGAAATATCAACTTACAAAAAATGCACCAAACAGTTGAAGGGAAAAGAACCTCCATTTAATCAAGTTATCAAGAATTTGATGACTTGTAAGGTGATAGTTCTCCATTACTTGGTGGAATGAAACCTCCACAACCATGGTTTCTACTTTGTGGCAGTCTTTTTTTTACATTTTGTGGCGGTTTATGACCGCCACAAAGCGTTTTACTGGCAGTCCCACGGCTGCCACCTTCCCAGGTGCCACAAACGCATTTGTGGCATTTTTCGCAACAGCTGGTTTTTCATGCAAAACAATTTATGGCGGTTTCAAACCGCCACGAGTCCGCCACGAGTCCGCCACAAAATGTTTCAACAGAAAGTTTACTATTGCACTGATGCTCTTTTGTCTACTTCAACAGTTAAATTGTCTCCAAATTACATTACTATCAAATAAATGCAGGGATATGACCATTAAATTCTCTCCACTAAATCATATTACTAAAGTTTTATCCAAATCCTACTCACTAATATCATTATTTAAAGGATTTACCAATCAAAATGTCAAAAAATAAAAATGTATTAAGTGACAGTATTTAAGAGAACCTTAGACAATATAGATCTAGTGCCAAGAACAACCTCAGGGCCAATCAAAGTAACTTACTAAGAAAATGACTAGAAAATGGCTTTTGACTTTTAAAGTACGTACAATTGGTACAACAAAGAGTAACAACTTGGTAACTTGTGTGTTTATCACGAAAAAAATCAAGCAAATCAATTATATCCTATTATGAACTAATGACTTTAGAGGAGAATTGCAATTACCTTTGGATTTGTCGAGTTCATAATACTACTTGATTTCTGATTTTACTCTCATATGCAAACTAGTTAGGCCTTAACCTATCAACAGTTGAAATTTAGCAAGAGAAATCACCAGCCCAATTCGAAGAATCAGGGATATATCATTGTTCGTTGTCATGTCTTCTGGACCCAATCCAACACTGCAACAAATAAATTCCAGTTTCGCAGTATAGTTGCATCTGAACATCCATACACAGTGGCATATCTGATAGGTGCTAAGATGTAGATGCTAGACTCTTGAGTCTTGACAATTTAGAACTTGCAATGACCAAACACAATTTTTATTAGCATATCTATATTCAAAATAATAACAAGAGAGCTCTTTTTTGAAAATGTTGAACTCTTTCATGCATGTACAAAGACAGAAAACTAGCATATTAACATTAGGAATGCAACAAAAAGAAACAGGAGTGCAGTCATTATGACCAAGGACACAATGAAAAGGACTCTTTTGGAGTTTATCTCAACGTGATTTCAAATGGGACTGGCCTTATTATTCAATAATAGGAGAATATCTATCCTTGAATATGCAAGACTAAGACTGAGACTTACCAGTCACAAATGCCTTCTGAAGCTGTCCACTTAATCCAATAGTAGCTCAAGGTCTGACATTAGCTACCTTGATGATTTTGCAAAAATGTATACCAATGCTTGAAATAAGAATAAACACAGCACCACCTATAACTCCCAGCCAAAATAGGGACTGTATGCTTCTTTGATGATGTTCTCTTAGACAAGGGAGGAGGAGAATCAAAACCATTATGACTAGGGGAAGCTGGCCTCAGAACTGGTGGTATTGCTCAAGGAGAAGGGCTATCATCAAGAAGTGGATCGTGGGCACGATTAAGATGGTCTTCACTAACCTATTTCTTTTCATTGTGAAAGGCTCCATGAGTCACAAAGTCCATATTATGAAGACCAAAAAAGTAGATAAGACAAGTCAGACTCGTTCACTCATTCCAATAAGTTGTGAAAGAAGAATTGCTTCAAAGTATTCATGCTAAACACATGGTTTTAATACAAAGTGCATTTGCTAAAAAAGGACATCACAGTCAAATTAATAAAGAAATTTGTACAATACTATGGATATATAAATCATAAAAAAGCTAACAGATATGAGTAAACACAAATTAATTTTTTAAATTTTTTAATGTAAAAATAATGGATATTTTATTTATAAGTTTTTTGAAAAATATAAATTTGCTAATAAAAAATATTACTACTAATAACTATTAAAGTTGTACTTCTCAAGTTGTAATTAATATTGTCTAATTTTTTTATTCGATTACCTTTCTTTCAAATTTTAGTAGTATGTATTACAAAATCAAAAAACTTAACAAAACCCATAAAACCACCCAGAAGAATCCCATTGAGTGCAATCAAACATGACCCTCAGCATCATCATCCAATGAGAAAATCCAAAATCAACTTTATCCAAATCCAGAACAAGCAGAAGAAATCCATAAATAAAAATGATTTTATCATAGCAACAAACTAAGTGGTAAGGACAAACAGAAGAAACAGGCTTTCATATCTGAAACAATTGGCCTTCTTTCTTTTCAATGACCCATTGCAAGCCTCTCACACTCCTCAGATCTAAAACCATCGCAATCATCAACACTGGATCGGGAACAAACACGAAGGTGGAGGGTTTGTGGTGGTGTGAGTTTGTGATGAAGGAGAGCGGAGCAGTGGCGGCGGGTCTCAAACGGAGAAGGGAAAGCAGCGATGGCGGCGCAGCCTCGAATAGGAGAGGGAGGAGCAGCGACGACGACGAGTTCTCGAACGGAGAGGGAGGAATAGGAGATGATGGTGACGGCGCTTCAGGTTAGAGGCGACAAAGTCGTGACGACAGAGACTCCGTGGCAGTGGTGCGGTTTCCAAAGGTAGATGAAGAGAGGAGTGGCGAAGGTTGAAGATATGGGCTTGATGGTGTTAAAGATGAAGATGGCTTCGATGACGGCTAAGGGAGAGGCTGGCTGAGGGAAGAGGAGGCGGCGGCAGACGGAAGAGAGGTGTTGGACGGTTGTAAGAGAGAGGATCTGGGTAGGATTGTGAATGGGGTAGGGCTTTTAAAAAAAAAACCTATAAACCATTAAATAATTAACGGAATTGGATGGAAAATTAAAATTGCCAAAGTTTGTACTCACTCCGTCCTTAATTATAAGCTAACATGTAAAATTCACGCTTATTAAAAAAATAAATCATAAAGTTAGTTGATACATTAGTTTTAAAAAAAATTGTGTAATTTTTCCTATTTGCCTCTATTTAAGATAAAACTTTTCAATCATTATAGTATTAACAATGCTCCACTATCAATAAATGTAAGGACAAATATAAAAAAAAGAAATTAATTTTTGATAAGTAAGTTTATACAAATATCATATGGATGTCAATATTAAATTATAATTAGGAACAAAGGAAATATTAGTTAAAGACTATTTAAGCTAATTATTTTATTAAGAACCAAAAGTGTCGAATCGTAACAAATAAAATGCAAGTGTTATAAGCCTAGTTTTCTCGAACCCAATTCCACCTAATCTATTACACGACTTCGTTATGTTGTACTGCATGCATATCTGCGGCACCCAAACATGTTTTATAGAACTTTACACTTTTTTTATGAACAAAAGCCATGTTTTGGACAAATTTCATAAATACATGATAGTAACCATAATTGAAATGGATAAACATAAATTTCAATGCAAAATGTCAATGTTCAACAGAGTTACAATCACTGGTTTTTCACACGAGCTGCATACTTGGAGGAAACCCAAGTATCCAACGCAGGCGAATCTTTTAAGGACATGACTATGACTCTATTGTGGCTATCTCTAAGTAATTCAAGTGCAAAGGCAAATCGACATCCACTTAGAAACGACTCATTCCGTCGTCTTTCCAAGACGCCAATGCAATACTGGATTGAGCCATCGACATCAATATGAGATAAGGCTTCAATTCGCTTTTTTGCAGCTACTTGACGCTGCCATTGCTCAAGGCGTGCAGTCATAGCCACTGCAATCTAGACTTCACCCTTACCAACTGTTACTTTCTCTTTGCAATCTTGTGACACCTTCCTTTTCCCTAGCATACGATAAATATCCCAGAAATTAGGAGACTGTAAAAAAAATTGAGTAACAACTAATAACTAAATTATAAAAGGGAACAACTCCATAGAGGTGACATTCACAATTGAGGTCAATAATTCAATCAATACAAGATAACACTATAAAAATAAAAGGAACGCAAAGTAATTAGGCCATTGTTGACAAGAGACGTTACTTTAAGCTTATATATTTTGTTTTAGGCCATGGCTGCATACCAATAAAAGTAGCATTGAGAAACTTGGAATTTTGCAAAACACTTGTGAAAGAGGGTGATTCATATTACTATAACATCAAGATTCTATAATTGATGGATACGAGTCTTTTGACCAATAGAAGGGGAGAATATATAGAGAGAACTTCCAAAACACCCTAAAATAAAATATCAATTAGGAGTGAAACAACAAGAAGCGTTCACAATTTGGCACTGGTAACATAGAATCGTCCAAAATCTGGGGGTAATGACCAAAGAAACTTACAAGTAAATGTTAAATCAGTGTAGAAAAAATCATCAGTGACTAACATGCATTAAAATGAACGTAAGAAAGAAGGAGATAGTAGAATAATGAATACCCTGCTACGTGAGGTTAAGAGTCCGTAGGGAAATGCTGCACAAGGTAGCTTCTTATAATGTGTGAATTGAATGGCCTGGGTCCTGGGACTTGCAACCAAACCCAATCAACGTAACTACGTAAGTCTATTTATCTTCTCGATATTAATTACTACCGGTAATATCAGCAGTCCCATTATATTACTATTGGTTCAGAAAGAGGCACAGCACTCAATTCATGTAGTGGTTTTATTTTGCGTTCAAACCAAGGCATTGATTGGAATGTGCAGTTTCACATCTCAAGCGACATCAACATTCATTTGCCACAAAGCCCAAATAAATTGCGAACAAGAGGAAGAGGGAAGCTATTTTCAACTATGAGGGTCTTAACAAAAAAAAGAAAAATTTAGGAATTTAATTTTTCTTTTACGTAGTGCTGTGTTCATGGGGTGCATCTCCTTTAAATTGAGTGGACACGATAAAGTAAGTATCACAATTATTAATTGAGTTTTTTTATTAATTTTTTCAGGGTAGGTAATCACTATATATGAATAGTTATGATTCTCATTTTACCATATAAACTGCATATTCATGATGGCACAATTTAGTGTTCTTTTTCTGGCATCAAATGCCATTGTACCAATCCAAATTGCCTCAGCTTTCGATATCATTCAGGTAAAGAAAAACCAAAGATTCCTTTTACTGATAACAAAGTCTGTACCAGATGGTAGGGATTTGATTGTGGGTAATGTATATGGGCCAAACGACGAAACTATGAGGAGGGAATTTTTTGGGACCATCGGAACAGAGATTGAATTGTATCCGGGGTGCTGGATTGTGGGAGGTGACTTTAACGCAATTTTAAATGATGGGGAAAGACAGGGAAGGGGGCAGAACACAGAGGGAAACCACATATTCAAACAATTTGTTGAGTCTTTCTGTTTTATTGACATGCCTATCAGGGGCAGTGATTTTACTTGGTGTTCGACTAGAGACGGGGGGCTACAAAGTAAAATTGACAGATGGTTAATCAATGAAGAAGCAATAGTCTGGAGTAATGGAGCGTACCAAGCAGCAGAGGACTGGGGGATCTCAGATCATAGGGCCATATCTCTACACCTTGGTTCATGTGATTTTGGGCCAAAACCATTCACTTTCTATAACTATTGGCTGCTACAGGAGGGCTTCAAAGAACTAGTCCATCAATGGTGGACCTCTTCTGTGGTTCAGGGATGGTCTGGCTATGTCCTACAACACAAATTAAAGGACTTGAAAGGCAGAATCAGGACCTGGCAGAAAAGTAGAGGTACATGGGGGTCGAAAAATATAAAAGCTTTAGAAGATAAACTCCATGATACAATGTCTAGGGTGGTGACAGAAGGTGCCTCAGAAGAGTTGAAGATGGAAAGAATGCAAATACTTAATCAACTTTGGGCAGGGTATAGACGCGAGGAAAGTATGTGGGTGCAAAAAGCACGTATCAGGTGGATAAAGGAGGGGGATAGGAACACTAAATTTTTCCATATAGTGTGCAAGGCTAAGGAAACCAGGACTTCACTGGCAAATCTGAACTTTGAAGGAGTAACGCTCTCGGACCCCGAGGCAATCAAAAGGGCAGTGTTTAACCACTTCCAATCCTTCTTCAAGAGGAGCTGGAGATGCAAAGCCAAGATCAAAAGCGTCAATATCAAGAAAGTGCCAACAGCCATGAAGAACCTATTAGAGGCTCCTTTCACGGAAACGGAAATCTGGACTACTATCCAATCATGTGATGGAAATAGGGCCCCGGGTCCCGATGGATTCAACCTCTCCTTTTACAAAGAATTCTGGCCAATGGTGAAAGATGATGTCTGCAGGGTCTTCAAAGATTTCCATGAACACGGGAAACTAGTGAGGGGCCTCAACGCGGCCTTCATTGCTCTAATTCCTAAATCAGGGAGTCCCTCCACCGTTTCTGATTTTCGCCCAATAAGCCTCATTGGGAGCATTTATAAACTGATTTCAAAGGTGCTAGCGGGTCGGCTGCAGAAGGTAATGTCAACCATCATTTCAGATAATCAATTTGCCTTCACTCAGGGAAGACAGATTGCTGATTGCCTACTCATAGCAAATGAAGTGGTGGATGCCATGAGGCGAAATAGGCAGGGGGGCTTATTGCTAAAATTGGATTTTGCAAAAGCATATGATAAGGTGGACTGGTCCTTTATGGTAGACATGCTCAAAGAAATGGGGTTTGGAGAAAGATGGATAAAATGGATGGAAGAATGCGTCTCCACTGCTTCCTTGGCGATTCTGGTTAACGGGTCCCCTACCAACTTTTTCGCTATTGAAAAAGGGCTAAGGAAGGGGGACCCCTTATCCCCTCTTCTCTTTAACATCTGTGTTAACGGGCTCTCATGTATGCTGAACCAACTCCTGATCTTAGAGAATCCCTGTGGATTTCCCTTGGGGAGTGGATTCCTTATCAACCACCTCCAATTTGCAGATGACACATTAATCTTTTGTGAGAATGACACCTCCCAATTAAAGAGCATTGGGGCAGTAATTGAGGCTTTTCTGGCTATCTCTGGGCTGCAATTGAATTATAACAAATTGTGAACACCCAATTTTGTCGTACCCCTTTATATCATTATTATTATTACTATTATTATTATTATTATTACTATTATTATTTTTCAAGTAAAAAAAATAATAAAAAATAAAAAACAAAAAAAACAGAAACAAGAAAGGTCACGTAAGTGACCAAGTAAAAATTAACAAAAAGAAGAAGAGAACAGAAACTAAAATGGGTAGCAAACCAAACCAGACTAAGGGAATTAGTTTGAAAAAAAAAGGAAGAAAAGAAACATTGAGTATGGGATGCTTGTGCAGAATTTTTTTGCAGAGTTTGTGTGCTAACTTAGCTTTCATCATCACTTTGGCAAAAAATGGATTGTTATTTCCCTCAAGTGATACCAAAATAGGTAGAGATCTCCATGAATCAAGCATGATACAAGGCTCAAGAAATTTCAATGTCAGGGGAGGATCACATCAGAAGAATGGAAAAAAGGAAAAGCCAAAGGAAAGATTCAGCATAAAATAGAAGATTCACGCAGAAGAAAAGGGGGCTGCAATGCTAAGAAAAAAGATTTTTCTCCCATGTGGGACTTAGCAAGCCATGTAGAAAAGAAGGCTCTCAGCCTCTCACAACAGCTTCTACCTCCTTCATTCATTCATTTTATTCAGCTGCTGACCCTTCTTCATCTCCTTATTTCTTCACCTCCATCCGTAACACTCACACCAAACCTCCATTAACTTCCTTACATCTCCTCAGAACTACGTAGCCTTGATGCCTCTTCACAGAGGGTACGTAGGCCGGGAGTCAATTCTCGACAGGCACACTAATAAAAACCTTCTCTAAGGTTTCCCCTCAAATCCAAGCTTTACCTCAAGCCTTTCAAAAATATAAAAACCAAGAACTACGTGGCTTTGAATTCTCCATTGCACTAGGGGATACGTAGGAGCGGACATCAACAACCGTCAAGCCAATTTCATAAATAATCTTTTTTTTTTTTTTTAAATCAAAACAAGTAATCAAATTCTTTTTTCTCTTTAAGGGTGAAACAAATATTTCGAAAGCTAATTTCTTATGCACAGTTAATTAGGGGTACCGTCTTTTAGACGGGCGTTTTAGGGTGCTAATACCTTCCCTATACGTAATTGACTCCCGAACTCGCTCTGGTCTCGTAGACCATTCTCTCATGGGTTTTCCAATGTTTCCCATTAAAATAATATTGGTGGCGACTCTGTTGATTCATATTCTTTTTACGCGCCGTCCCGCCGCGACCCCGGTTGCGACAGATGGCGACTCTGCTGGGGACACCTTCGAGAGTCAAGCCCGTCACTAATTGATCGTGCATTATCTCTTAGCTTTCTATTTATTTGTTTCACCCTTTCTTTTTTTTCTTATTTGTATCTATCTGCATATTCATTATTTATCTTGCAAATTTGTATTGTCACATGAGGCCTTAGGGTAGTTGACCATTGATTATTGTTGTTGTTGTATATATGTGATCTTCTTTGCAGATGGGTTAGTCTTTCTAGGTCTTCATCGTCCATATGCTCCCCGCACACACTTCACCATCACAATTCGATGCACACACTACTTTTGGCTCTGCACCCGAGCCTGAGCGACCCACAGGATTAGGAGGTGTCTTGATGATTGACATGAGGGGCCTTGTGCTCACGTGACAATCATTGACCCACCACTCAGATTATTACTGGTTTATGGATTATTCGTTTTGAGAAGGTTTATCCTTACGGGCGATTAATTCATAAATCGGGGCCTTGTCCGTGTGACGAGGGTAATCTGGGGACCTTGTTTTAGAAGTCTAGAACCATCCCTTGAGAGTTTGCACTTAGCTTGACTATAGTTTCTACCTCTGCTAGGGTTTATCAACTATCTAGATATCTAATCCTTAGGTTCTACCCCGATAGGACAAATGGGAGCATATCCTTTCTTATTCTTCTACTTCACTCTCATATTCATTCATTCAAAAGATTAGAAAAATTGAATCTTTTCCATAGATCATTTGCATCAAACCATTTTTGCATCATCACTTGCATCTACCCAGTTTTTGCATCAACATAACATTTTTGCATCATCATTTGCATTTAGCCACTTTTGCATCAACATAGCATTTTTCATCATCATTTGCATTAACCTATTTTTGCATCATCAAAACATTTGGCAACCATGTCCACAGTTTTCTCTCTAACATTTCAAAAATGTTGCTTAATAAAAAATTCCAATGGACACAATGGTTGCCATTTTCTAAAAAAAATCAACAAAAACAAGTTCCCAAAATGGCTGCAGTTCCTTGGAAAGATCAAGTCTTAGCGGGTTTGAAGGACAGACAAACAAAGCAGTGGCAAGCTCAAGCTGAAAGAATGAAGTCAACAAAAGCTGCTATCTGAGCCTAAAGAAACCAAACATGGTAAGAGTTGGGTATGATGCTATCACGTAAACCCTGGGGGCATCAGTATAGAAGAAAAGGTCAATACTCATCATGAAAGGGTCGAGAGCAGAGTCCATACCATGACAACATTCTCACTTATTACCAGCCACCCATTTTTCGCCCCTCATATCCGTCTCATTTCGTCATCATTTTCATCAGTTGGGATCATCACCCGTATTTATCCCCCCGCCAGTCAAACCAATCTTACCTCTTTACCAATTGCAATCACATGATCATCTCACCTTCTCATCTACCCTTTTGTCAGCGGATGCTGCCATATCCACCAATCCACTGATCTCATCCTTATCCCTTCAACCCATACAACTTACCACCTCATATTCATCTCAAGACACTTCATCCAATCGCTACCCTTCCTTCATTCTAGCCATAAAATCATCTCCCTAACCTAAACACTAAACATATGGGTCCACCCACTTTCCCAAAATACCCTAACCTTTATCCATCAAATTACCACTTCTTGTGCCAGTACATCACTCATCCTTTTCACCATAGGGCTATCTCATGCTCCCATCACCAACATCTAATTTGGGGATGCCCTACCCACCCACCTCATATCACCTTGATCCTTACCTACCCAACCAATACAACTTACCTCAAGACCCTTCTAATCACATTCCTTCTAGTCTTCCAATGATCTCATGTCAACCTGATCACCATCCATATGGTCCCGACCTTCTTTCCACATAAGCCCATCCTATCAAGTCACCCCCTCTACTGCCTTTTGACCACATTGACCTTCAAATTGCCTGACCTGCTCCATCAATGTTGAAGAGTTTTTGACTCTAAGTTGAAACAATTACTATCCCCCGGGTTGTCAAACTCTAATGATGAATTTTAGCATCATACTCACCTGATCAAGAAGTCTCAGTGGACCCCATGGATCGTTCACCGCTGAACTAAAAGAACGGGTAGAGTCATCTGCTTTTCATCAGTGACTGGCTGCCTGTCACGTCAAAGGTCACAGAGGTTTTCAATTGGCTAGTAGCTTGTTCTTCTTGGCGGCTTGTTCAAGGAGGAGGGCGAGGTAACGTTTGCCAATCTTTCAGCAATCAAGATGCTTGGGCTTAATGGTTCGACATGTCAACTGGTGTGATTAGCATGAGATATTTGTTAAGATCATGAGCCTTTCGAACTCTTGCTGACTTTCTTTCAAGCATTCTCTAAGGAACTTGCATGACATGATACTCTCTGTCTTCATTTGTTGGTTCATTCATTGTCTTTGTCAATCTCACTCTCAATCTCATTCTCTCATTCTTTTCTTCCACCTCACCCATATCATTCCTAGCGTCTCATAATGGCCGGTGCAAGTGCAGGAGAACTCATTTGCTTGATTTCTAAGGACATGGGCAGAGACATGGAAGGAGACCAGAAACACTAGGGCAAATTCTGTTGCAACACTCGGGGCAAGCGCATCTTCTTGAGAGACTAACCCAATTCTCAGGGAGAAGTTTTTAGCAGAAGAGCATCTAGGCAGACAAATGCAAGCGTCATCCCTCATAAAAAAAAAAAAAAATCAAAAGTCAAAAATCAAAGGCCCGTTAGGTTGAAAACCCGCAAGGGCAATCTAAGCAAAAGATAGGGGCATGTAAAAACCAAAAAAAGGGAGCAAGTGAATCGAGTTCATCAAGTCCTGTCCTAGACCTAAGTTCCTTAAAGTGATCATTCATGACTTGAGATGAAGTTTGGCATTCTTTCTTTATCCATAAAACATCATCCCTTGCTACCCCCTTTGAGCCAAAAAGAAAAAATTCCTTCACTTTAACCTTAGACAAGGGTCACCCTACACTAGGGATAGCACAATATCAGCACCAGGCTTGTTTAGCTTCTCATATTCAAAAAGCAAAAAAATAGACAATGTCAAAATCAAAAAAGCAAAAAAAAAGCAAAAGTGCCAAAAATCAAAAATCATAAGCAAGTTCTGGCCTACCATAAAAAAAAAATGCATTGTCATTTCAAACAGTCAGTGCTAAATATCAATCAAATTGCTAAAGATCCTTTGTCTCCATTGACCCTTAAAACACTCATGTGAGCCTTTGATATCCTTCCTTTCATATCCCTCTAGCCCTTGGCCACATTACAGCCCTCCAAAGTCCAATCTGATCAAAGATTAACCGTTCACTTTTCATGAACTCGAATTTGGAACAAAAGGACTTGATTCATTGCTCCTAAAAGAAAAACAAAGAAAAAAACAAAAACAAAAAAAGAAACAAAAAAGCAAAACAAAAATGAGGGATGCACCTTGAACACTTGCCTACACTAGCTCTTTCAAGAAGAATAGACATTGCGGCGATGCCCAACCGACCAGAAGAAAATCAAGAAAGATCTCTCCCATGTCCATGGAGACCTGATATGTGAATCAAGATCAATCAGAACAATCACTTGACCCCTATTCGTTTCCTAAAATGGGGGAATTTCTCAGCTCATTTCTTGTCGCTTCCCCCGAGGTTCAACCCACCATTGTCTGGCTTTTCCCTGATTTGTGAAAGTCATAACTAGGGCAACTGCTCAAGATTTTTCCTTTGCACCCATATCTGTCTGGGATGATTACCTAAGCTTCACTTCCAACCTTTGTGGTCCCCACCATTCTCAAACCGGGGCAATCATATGTCTTTAGTGGTCATCATTGTCCTAAACTGGGGCATGTGCTCAACTGATGTCTCCCCCACAGCCTCCAAATTTGGAGCAGACTACTAGCTTGCCAGATCATTCTTGCAACATTCTCCCCATCCACTAAGGCATAACAGAGGCAATTGACCACTTCTTTGCTTTTCTCTCCTTAGCCTGAGACTATCAGCTGGCCTTCACTTTCCACCCTTCTGGTTTACCTCCTTTAAGCTGGAGCAATCACTCGCTTTCTATTGCTCATCTTTCCTAAGCAAAATTGGGCACATTTCCAGTCCATGTCTGATCGTTGTTCCCAAATTCGGGCACACCCTTTAGACTATTGCTCCCCCCAATACTCTCAATCTTGAGTCATTTTTGAGTTGTTCTGGCAAATTATTTTCATCCATCCAGTCATAATTGGGGCAATTGTTTGCTTGTCACCCTCCTCGCCAGAGAAATCTTATCACCACTTCCAATATTTCCGGTGTACTTCTTCCCAAACCAGAGCAACCACTTTCCGTCTCACACCCATCATTCATAGCTAAAACTGGGGCAATGCCTCATTTCCTCCCACATCCGTTTCAAACTGGGGCAATCACTTGTTCTCGGTGCTCATCATTCAAATTGGGCCAATCATCTGCAACCTTGTGCTCATATCTTGAAGTCCAGACTGAGGCAATCATTGGTCTCCTCATCAATTTCTTTCAAACTAGGGCAATCTTTTGCTTCCTGATGCTCTCATTCAAAGGCCAAAATGAGTCATTTTTCAAGCCCATGTCTTGCCATCGTTCCCAAAATGGGGCAATCCTCGTGTCTTTCACCCATTTCTCTTCTTTCACTCCAAACAATAATTGGGGAAATTCTCTATTCTGTGTTTCTATCTTGTCATTTCATGTCATGCATATTAATAAGATAGTGCTTCAAGGCGAGAAAGCAATGGTCTAGTAACATGACTTAACACTCCAGCATCTCTCAGCTAACACGTTAGATTGGAAAGCTCTCAATTCACTCTGAATTCTGCAGAAGGCAAGGATACTCTCAATCAATCACTCTTAACCAGGAAAACTTAGTGACAACAGTCAGTCAACTCAGATGAGCATGCAAGGGATCACCCGTCTTTCAAAGGATAAAATCTCCATATCCATTCACAATAGGCCAGATCAAACAAGCTTGAGTGTGCCAACTTGGGGACCACACATGTGCTTATCGGAATACGAGTTTTCCAAGAGCTCTAATCAAAGGTTTTTCAAGCCTCAAAACCACACGTTTTTACATCATCTGCATCATTGCATCCATCATCCAATCAGCATTGCATCACAACATACCATTTTTCAGGGATAGAACCTCATGCCCTCTCCAGGTTACTTTCCAGGCTCATTTTCAAATCTTGGGTTCCACGACCCACTGGATCTGTTTCCAAGTCTGGACCCTCGCGTCCGTTCTTATTTCCAAGTCTGGACCCTCGCGTCCGTTCTTACTTCCAGTTAGGCCCCCGCGCCTGGACCCCCGCGTCCGCTTTTCTTTCCAGTTAGGCCCCCGCGCCTGGACCCCCGCGTCCGCTTTTCCTTCCAGTTAGGCCCCCGTGCCTGGACCCCCGCGTCCGCCTTTTCTTTCAGTTAGGCCCCCGCGCTTGGACCCCCGCGTCCGCTTTTCTTTCAGTTAGGCCCCCGCGCCTGGACCCCCGCGTCCGCTTTTCTTTCCAGTTAGGCCCCCGCGCCTGGACCCCCGCGTCCGCTTTTACTTCCAGTTAGGCCCCCGCGCCTGGACCCTCGCGTCCGCTTTTACTTCCAGTTAGGCCCCCGCGCCTGGACCCCCGCGTCCACTTTTAATTCCAGTTAGGCCCCCGCGCCTGGACCCCCGCGTCCACTTTTACTTCCAGTTAGGCCCTCGCGCCTGGACCCCCGCGTCCGCTTTTCTTTCCAGTTAGGCCCCCGCGCCTGGACCCCCGCGTCCGCTTTTACTTCCAGTTAGGCCCTCGCGCCTGGACCCCCGAGTCCGCTTTTTTTTCAATTAGGCCCCCGCGCCTGGACCCCCGCGTCCGCTTTCTTTCCAGTTAGGCCCCCGCGCCTGGACCCCTGCGTCCGCTTTCTTTCCAGTTAGGCCCCCGCGCCTGGACCCCCGCGTCCGCTTTTACTTCCAGTTAGGCCCCCGCGCCTGGACCCCCGCGTCCACTTTTACTTCCTATTAGGCTCTCGCGCCTGGACCCCGGCGTCCGCTTTATTTTTCAGTTAGGCCCCCGCGCCTGGACCCCCGCGTCCACTTTTACTTCCTATTAGGCTCTCGCGCCTGGACCCCGGCGTCCGCTTTATTTTTCAGTTAGGCCCCCGCGCCTGGACCCCCGCATCCATTTATCTTTCAGTTAGACCCTCGTGCCCAGGCCCCCGCATCCACCTTTTTTTTTCGGTTAAGCTTTGTGCTTGGCCTCCGCAGACTCTCATGTCCGTGTTTCCCACAAAATTGATGTTCATATCTTTACTTTCATTTTACTATAGCAATATGAAGACGCTCGTTCTTCATATTTCTACGTAAACTGATAAGTAAAGAGGGGCAACTGTGAACACCCAATTTTGTCGTACCCCTTTATATCATTATTATTATTACTATTATTATTATTATTATTACTATTATTATTTTTCAAGTAAAAAAAATAATAAAAAATAAAAAACAAAAAAAACAGAAACAAGAAAGGTCACGTAAGTGACCAAGTAAAAATTAACAAAAAGAAGAAGAGAACAGAAACTAAAATGGGTAGCAAACCAAACCAGACTAAGGGAATTAGTTTGAAAAAAAAAGGAAGAAAAGAAACATTGAGTATGGGATGCTTGTGCAGAATTTTTTTGCAGAGTTTGTGTGCTAACTTAGCTTTCATCATCACTTTGGCAAAAAATGGATTGTTATTTCCCTCAAGTGATACCAAAATAGGTAGAGATCTCCATGAATCAAGCATGATACAAGGCTCAAGAAATTTCAATGTCAGGGGAGGATCACATCAGAAGAATGGAAAAAAGGAAAAGCCAAAGGAAAGATTCAGCATAAAATAGAAGATTCACGCAGAAGAAAAGGGGGCTGCAATGCTAAGAAAAAAGATTTTTCTCCCATGTGGGACTTAGCAAGCCATGTAGAAAAGAAGGCTCTCAGCCTCTCACAACAGCTTCTACCTCCTTCATTCATTCATTTTATTCAGCTGCTGACCCTTCTTCATCTCCTTATTTCTTCACCTCCATCCGTAACACTCACACCAAACCTCCATTAACTTCCTTACATCTCCTCAGAACTACGTAGCCTTGATGCCTCTTCACAGAGGGTACGTAGGCCGGGAGTCAATTCCCGACAGGCACACTAATAAAAACCTTCTCTAAGGTTTCCCCTCAAATCCAAGCTTTACCTCAAGCCTTTCAAAAATATAAAAACCAAGAACTACGTGGCTTTGAATTCTCCATTGCACTAGGGGATACGTAGGAGCGGACATCAACAACCGTCAAGCCAATTTCATAAATAATCTTTTTTTTTTTTTAAATCAAAACAAGTAATCAAATTCTTTTTTCTCTTTAAGGGTGAAACAAATATTTCGAAAGCTAATTTCTTATGCACAGTTAATTAGGGGTACCGTCTTTTAGACGGGCGTTTTAGGGTGCTAATACCTTCCCTATACGTAATTGACTCCCGAACTCGCTCTGGTCTCGTAGACCATTCTCTCATGGGTTTTCCAATGTTTCCCATTAAAATAATATTGGTGGCGACTCTGTTGATTCATATTCTTTTTACGCGCCGTCCCGCCGCGACCCCGGTTGCGACACAAATCCCTACTAATTGGATGCAACGTCGGGGAAGATAATGCGCGGGTGGCAGCTGATATGCTAGATGTGAGTGTCGGGCATCTCCCCATAATCTATTTAGGTTGTCCCCTCGGGGATAATCCTCGGAAGAAGCATTTTTGGCAACCATCAATAGAGAAGATGAGATTAAAATTGGAGGGATGGAGCTCCAAGTTCATGTCTCTCAGCGGAAGGATTGCAATGCTTAAAGCAGTCTTCAGTTCAATCCCAATCTACTACATGTCAAACTACCTAGCACCAATGGGGGTAGTTAGTGCGATGGAAAAACTGATGAGGACCTTTCTATGGGGCAGAAGAGATGGTAATCGCCACATTTCTTGGATAGCGTGGAACCAGGTGTGTAAGAGTAAAGAACTAGGAGGTCTGGGTCTAGGCTTCCTTGGCTGGAAAAATAAAGCACTACTCATCAAGTGGCTATGGAGATTTGGAGTGGAAACTAACTCATTGTGGAGACGGGCTGTGTGTGCGAAATATGGTTGGGATACTAAACTTCTGCTACTTCACCTAACTGCAGTAAATTCCAGGAACTGCTCAATCATGATCCAAGACATCCTCAAAGTGATTACCGAAGACACCGTGATTGCCAAAGTTTTCCGAGAGGCAACTAGATGCAAGGTCGGTAAAGGGCAAAATATTAGATTTTGGTTGGATCCTTGGGTGGATATGTATCCATTGCACATGAGATTACCCAGAATATTTGTGTTATCGGAGGAAAAGCAAGCCATGATTAGTGAAGTAGGCTCCTTCACTAACGGCTCTTGGGTCTGGGCAATTCACCTCAGGCGAAGCCTCTTTGATTGGGAAAAGGAGATTCATACCGAATTAATGGAAGTGATTAATTCTGTTATCCCTTCCACTGCAGCGGATTCTATTATGTGGCTTGGCGATGCTTCCGGCCAATTTTCAGTTAGAGCTATTTGCAGAGCTGTTGAAGAGAGAATATTTGTTGCTGGGTCGGGACTGATTCCCAATCGTATTCGCAAAATTGTCCCACCAAAAGTGGTGCTGTTTGCTTGGCAGCTTATGGAAAATTGTATTGCAGTCAAATACAACTTAATGCGAAGGGGAATCGCCATAGAAAATGGAGGGGCTTGTGAAATATGTGGGCAGGCTGTGGAAACGGAAAATTACCTCATGATCCAGTGCTCATTTGCTTGGAATTTATGGAACTCTATCATCAATAGGGAAGGTTTGTCATGGTGTTCTCCTCCATCCTTCTCTCAACTTTTATCTGAATGGTCTCAGTTGCGAGCCGTATCGGACAGAATTTTGTGGGAACTAATTCCATTCTCGCTTGTGTGGTCAATCTGGCTAGCCCGTAATGGACTGATTTTCCAGCAAAAGATGGTTGACCAAGCCGCGGTTTGGGACATGCATATTTTGAGGATTATGTGGTGGATCAAGGCCTCAAAGAATGACTGCTCCTTCTCTGCCTCTGACTTTGTCTATCATTTTGAGAAGATTAATATTAGTACCAACCGTAAACTGCCTAGATTCTGTAACTGGTGTCCGCCACCAAGGGGAGTGCTGAAATTCAACGTCGATGGCTCGGTTTGCGGGTCGCCGGGAGCGAGTGGCATTGGAGGAGTTCTGAGAGACTCAGACGGGGAGATCAAAGGCTTCTACTCCAAGGCGATAGGTGTGTGCTGGGCCTACGAAGCGGAGCTTAAAGCAATACTGAATGCACTACTATTCTGCAAACAATTCGCGATCAAGCACATCCTAATTGAAAGCGATTCAATGCTCGTGGTAGCCTGGGTTCTTTGTAAAGATCACCGCCCCTGGAGGTTACTGAATGATTTAAATATGATTGATCTGTTATTGGTTGAAACGGACTGTCAAGGGGTTGCACACATATTCAGAGAGGCAAACAGCATTGCAGATTACCTCGCGAAATTGGGAAGAGACAGGGAGCAGCCTCTGTGGGAATTTTGTGGCTAGTGACTGCTCGAGTATACACCTCCAGCCCACACTCATCTGTAATTCTGGTCTGCTGACCCAGATCATGATGATGTGCTCATAATTAGTGTGCTCTAAGGATCAATCACTTTGTCATATTCTTGTCCTGGCCCTGTATCTGCGTTATGTTCCCTTCGGAAGCTTGTTTGTTTGCTGGACCGCTATTTAGTTGTAGCTGTTGATCTTGGTAGGTATTATAGCTTCTGATATGTAGGGATCCTATTGTACAGTTTCTTTTCTTTTTAAGTGCTGGTCTAGTGCCCTGTATCGCTGGTCTTAGCATTGAGGAGGAGATCTAGATAGCTTGCCAATGGCAATTTTTCTTTTCCTATTCTGTGTTGTTTCTGGGTGAAGTTCTTCCCCACTCCTTGTAATGTCTTTGCTGAGTTATCAATTGAATTTTACTTTCTAAAAAAAAAAAAAAAGCATTTGGGGCTTTGGAGCTTTATCAAATTTCTATTTATTATTATGAATGCATAAAATCTGGTCCTCTTAGTAACTTTCATACTGGATTCCTTTTTTTTCCTGAAAATATCAAGTCTTGTATCGGCAGAATGAAATTCTCCAAAAAATTGAGTTTAGTGGACAACTAGAAAAAAAAACAATTAGGGCCAATCTTGTTCATTATGTTAAGCACCAATTGAAATATCAACTTACAAAAAATGCACCAAACAGTTGAAGGGAAAAGAACCTCCATTTAATCAAGTTATCAAGAATTTGATGACTTATAAGGTGAAAGTTCTCCATTACTTGGTGGAATGAAACCTCCACAACCATGGTTTCTACTTTCTAGAACTCCAATATGTTGTGAAAGAAGAATTACCTCAAAGTATTCATGCTAAACACATGGTTTTAGGACAAAGTGCATTTGCTAAATAAGGGCATCACAGTCAAATTAATAAAGAAATTAAAATATCAACTTGAAAATTGAGTGGCAGAGAGATTAAAATACAATAAGATCAGATGTGGCCAGGGCCGTGTATAGATATTTTAGGGTCTAAAGTGAAAATGTTAAAGTGAATTTCTTTTAACAATAATTTTAAAGAGATTTAATATATCATATAAATTATTAATTTTTTATATTAATATTATAGCTTTTTGAACTTATAAATTATTTATCAGAGTTTTATAATCAAACAATTCTAACATTTCACTTTCTAATTGATAATTTCTCTTGCAAAGAATAAGAATAAAAAAAAAATTTATAAAGAAGTATAAATAAAATAATGCTACAAAATAAATAAAATGATAAACAATAGAACCTAGAACGCAAGGAATAAGATAATGAAAGATTTTACAACACTTTAATACCAACCTCGAACTCAAGGCAATAGAAATTTTCTTTTTTGTTGAGAGAAGAAACAATGAGTGAAAAGAAAATTTGTACAATACTATGAATATATAAGTCATAAAAAAAGCTAACAGATATGAGTAAACACAAGTTAATTTTTTAATTTTTTGTAATGTAAAAATAATGGATATTTTATTTATCAGTTTTTTGGAAAATATAAATTTGCTAATAAAAAACACTATTACTAATAACTATCAAAGTTGTACTTCCCACGTTGCAATTAATATAATCTGATTTTTCATTATTCCATTACCTCTCTCAAATTTTAGTAGTATATATTATATATGTACTATTTTTTTTCTTGGGGCCTAAAGGCAATTGAGGCCTAAGTCAATTGGCCTTGGATCATGCTGGAGTAATAGTATTAGGTTTGATATGATAAGACCTGATAAAAATTTATTACTTTTCTAGCGTTTCGCGGAAAAACTTATCATGTCGTTTAAATTAATACAATCATGTGTTTGGTGAAATATTGAATCATAATAAATAATATAAATATCAACTAAATATCACGTTGGATCCATACAGAATCGCGTTTACTGGGCTAAACGTTAATCTAATCTTAAAAAAAGATGTTTGGTTTCAATTTCAAAAGTGAATTTCAATCTCCAGAATTGAGTCTGGCTCACGCTACTCTAGGTGGCTTCTACGTCCAGCGGAACCGATTCTCCACTTGCTCCATGGAGCTAAAAAAATTCTGGTCATCTATACCCTTAAAGAAGAATAACCTTCCAATTCTGTTCTCATCAAAGTACAATCCAGACAAAGGAACAAGAACAAGAACACACAATCATACGTTGCTACATCCCAAAGCAACACCACATTTTTTTTTAGAACTAGATCTTTATTTACTGCTACGTGGTCCTCATCTTAAGGCTTGGTATTATAAATAGTTGATGCATTAGAAATAAAATTCCCTTTTTATATTAACCTCCATCTTATATAATTTGCTTGTATTCTAATTCATATTTTTTATTGTCAATTTTATATCATTTACAAGTAGCATATATTTTATTTGAAAAGCTCATATATTAATGAAATTAATTTAATAAATAATTTCACATTAATATATAGTTTAAAAATACTTGGCCAAAGCATCTGTGTATTGTTATATTCATACCCATACCCATTTTGATAATTACACACTTAAAAATAATTCTAAACAAAATTATCTAAATGAAATTCTCTTAAGACATCACGTTTTTGATAATTGAGTCCAAACATAAATCATATTACATTAACTCACGTTTACAAGACTCAATTCCGCTAAACTCAATTCAATTCTGCAAACGCTGATCCAAACACACCCTTAACTGTCTTTGTCACTTTGAATCAGGTAGGACTATTATGGATGGTAAAACTTCTTCTATTAAGTATTTAACACAACTACATTCACAATGATTCGAACCTGAAACCTTTGCTTACATGTTTGGTGGTAACTATGAGATGATTGAGATCTTATTAATATTGAACAATACTATTTTTTACTACATAATACTGTGAATTATATTCATGATGGCACATGAACATCGTCTTTATTGTAGACACCGGTAGTGGAGGCCCTCCTTGTCAGGCATATGTTAGAGTTACATAGGAAATTCCAGTACTTGTTATGGCTTATTAATGTTTTAATCTATTTTATGTCTAAAGTAATGTGACAGTAAAGTATATAGTAGAGTAAAACTTTATATGCTTCTCCCTGTTAAAACTTTCTTTTATGATTTTGTCAAAATTACTTTGCAGGTTCATCAATTACTTATTTTAGATAATCATCATCTGCATTTTACTCAACTCTGCGCAGTGCTGCTGCACCACCAATGAACTTTAACTATCTAAAAGCTAAATGTAGTTTCCCCCCTTTCAAAATAGCTGAGAAAGTTTTTATTTGTAACAGCTCAAGGGACCATAAATTTTGTAAAATAGTTTTTACTTTATTAAGTAGCTTTTGATTTGATCTCATCCAGTTTAGAGTCAACAAATTAGCTGCTAAAATATCATTTCATACTTTACTTCTAGGGGTCTTCTCTTTCGAGCCATATTGTGCTAAGAATAAAATATGACAGAAAAATGTATTTGGTAAAATGTATAACATGAAAACAACCAAATAGTTACAAAAGATATCCTCTTCTTTCAACTACACCAACATCAGCATCTATATAATTACAAGTAGCAAATGACTTTGACTCTCATGTCCCAAAACATCGATCAAATCATGCTTTGATCATCCTAGGAGATGTTTCTTCACCAGTTAACTTCATCTTCAAGTCATTTATCCAATTCATCACTTTCAACAATTCATCATCAGTATTTATCCCCATGGAAGCAACTTCATAAAAGGCATCACAGACTTTATCAAGTCGTTGTAATTCAGCATGTCCAGCTAAATGATCAAAACCACATTTAACAAGTGTGTGTCGTCGCTTTATATCCTTCCTCCAATGTGACAAAACATAATAAGGTGTCACAGACTCTGTTTTACCCATGAGCTTAAGCACACAAAGAACGTGTCTACACAAAATACCTTTAAACTCAAATAAGCAACATGTACAATGCAATTCAAAGTCTTCTTCATTGAATGACACACTGAACACCACATCTTCAATTTTGTCACATACTTTCTTGTTTTCTACAACAGAAAATAATGATTTCAAGCCCTCCAATCTCTCAAAGCAAGTATTACAATACATCATAGAAGCAACCTCTACTTGAAATTCCTTGAATTTTGCATTTGTAAATGCTTTTTGGAATTGTGCCTCAAAGCCAAAATGACTTATACAAGCAATTTCTGTGCTAAATGAATAAAAATCAGCCATGCTTTCTCTTTCAATTTGATCTCTCACTGCATTGTCATACTTTTCAAAAAATTGCTTCAATGTGGTTTTTGAGTTTATATACCCATCAAAAAATGAGTTCATACTTTCACTTGGTTGTGTTTTTAACATTCCAGCCCAAAATGTATCTCTCACATAAACAGGAACCCAACATTGCCGCTCATCAAACATCCCCTTCAACCACTCATTATCCTTTAACTCATAATCTTCAATCATTTTTACCCACCTCTCCATGAAATCACTTTGACTCAAAGAATCATATACAACACCATGCAACTGTGTTTTGATAGACTCATAATTAGAGTGCACGCCCAACTTTTCTGGAACCTTTTCCATTATATGCCACAAATACCATCCAAGATGAACTTTTGGAAAGACAAGCTCAATTGCATTTTTCATTGCTTTGTTGTGTATAGTGATTATGGCATTCAGAGCACGTCCATACATACACTCCAACCATGTTGCGAACAACCAAATAAAATTTTTAGTATTCTCACTTGACAATAGAGCACAACCTAGCAACACAGATTGACCATGATGATTTACTCCAACAAAAGAAGCTATAGGTATGTGATATTTATTTGTTATGTATGTAGTGTCAAAAGTTATAACTTGACCAAAATATTCATTTGCAGCCCTACATCTTCCATCTGCCCAGAATACATTTCGTAAACGACTTTTATCATCCACATCCATTAAATAAAAAAATCGACTATCTTGCTTTTGCATTCTAACAAAATAGTTTTGAATTGCCTCAGCATCTCCCGGCCCAAGTTGTAGCCATCTTGCTTCATCTTCTTTTTCTCCAAATGCAAGATTCTCAACCCCATTCGCTTCAACAACTAAAGACTGAAAGGAGGTTCTGCTTACATTAGTTCGACCTTGATCATTAAGTTCTAACCTCCTTTTCATACGAGTCCCCAAAACCTTGTTGCGGCTATAATATCGTTGTGTGGTTGGACCTAGTTCATGATTGTGCTCAACAACAACTCTTGAAACGATAATGGTTCCATCAGAACACATGCACGCATTCAATCTAGCCTTACATTGTTCTTTTGCAATAGGGTTTGGCTTCGAAAGATTCTTCCGATGGGTCACATATTTTCTTGCATGATTACACGCTAGAGTAAAATATTTCCTCCCATCATCGCCATTTTTTGAACTTATTTTAGAAACTCTAAATCCCTTAGATTGAGCATAATTCAGGTAATACCTGGTGACTTCATCTTCAGAGCCAAATGTCATCCCAGTCTTAGGTCCATTTTCATCTTCCTGATCAACATTCCCTTCAATTACTTCATCATGCATTTCCATACCAGAACTGCCACCACTGCAAACAGCCATAATATGAAGTATAAGCAAACATAACATATTAAAGTAAGAATTTTCTAGTTATAAACCGTGATTTCTATTCCTTTGATTTGCCATTAAAAATTCTCAGAATCAAAACTGGCAGAGAAAATAAATTAAAAACACACACTATATCAAACAGTAAAGAGTCAAGTGCATGATAATTTTCAAGGAATTGGATCAAATCACACTCTGCCAACTGGTGAATCAAAAGAAAGATGCTGATGAACAGTGAGTAAACGCTGAATTTCACGAATTGATGGAAGAAATATGCTGTTGTACGAGAAAACTCATACGAAATGGGGAAAATGTTGCGAAAAGAATAATAACAAAATGACCCAGAGTGGCTATAAGGGTACAGAGAAAAAGAGAGTACCTTTGGTTGGGAGGAAGAGAGGTTCCCGGAGAGGTGTGTTTGGGGTGATTCATGGAGGAGGAGGAGGAGCTCATGGCCGCTGCGCCGACGGGTTAGAGCAACTCAAGTGTGTGCGAATTGGGGGAAAATGGGTACGAATAGAGTACAATTGTGCTACGAATTTCACACGAATGAAAGCGTGTGACATTTTTTTTTCAAAATAAATATTAATTAGAGTCATAAAAATAAATACATATTTTGCAAAAATGGAAAATCACACCAGGTTTGTTCTTCTTCCAACCAAAAGACATGTTTTACTTAAAAAAAAAAAAAAAGGGTTATCTATGTTGTTATCTTTGTAAAATAAGCTAATTTTTTGATTTTAGTCCTTCAACAACGTAAAATTAGAAAATCATTCCCCGCTTTACAAAATAACCTAGCTTTAGTCCTCGCGGGAGCCTGAACTTCAACCACTTTATCATGTATCCGACTAGAGTTTATGTGGCACGCCATTTTAGATACGTGTAATTATTAATTAAACTAAAATGGCGTTATTTTGTCCAACATATACTCACCAGTTTACCATTAGTGTTCATAAATATTCATCATTGTTCATCAAAACCAAAAACTCTCTCTCATCAAACCCAAAAAGAAATCCCAAACCAAGAAGCTTGATACCAATAATCAATGTACAAAATCCAAAAAAATGGCAGTGTGGAACACAAGCACAGACATGTTGTTGAAACTGGTCTTTCTTTGCTTCCTCAAGCCAAAAATTCCCATCAATACTAGGATCATGCCTTTTTAACAACTACCTTTCTCATAAACAGATTTCCTACCTCTGTCTTAGGCAATGTTAGTCCTTACTATAAGCTTCACAGTGTTCACGCAGATTACAAGTTCTTGAAGGCCTTTAGGTGTGCATGCTATCCCTTTCTCCGTCCATACAATGTCTCTAAAATTCAGTTCAGGTCCCGAGAGTGTGTCTTCCTTGGTTATTCCCTTGCCCACAAAGGTTATAAATGTTTAGATGCCAATGGGAAATTTTTTGTGTCAAAGGATGTTATTTTCAATGAATACATGTACTCATAAGAGATATTTTCAACTCCTTCTACCACCATGGAGGGGTCTTCTCTAACATCTTTTATTCCAAGGTATTCTGTAACTCCACATCAAGGGGAGCATCATTCTCTATCTGCTCATCCAGTTGAAGCATCGTCTATATTTCTGAACCGTCTGCAGTTCCTTCATCGTCTGATTTTCCTACATCGTCTGGTGCTGCAGCATCGTCTGGCGCTCATCCATCGTCTGATGTTATAGCTTCGCCTGGTAATCAGCAAGCACCAGTCAACATTCATGCCATGCAAACTAGATCCAAAGTTGGGATTACTCGGCCCCAGGCATCCTCAGTTCTGCCTCCTCCAGTCAACACTTACACTATGCAAACTCGCTCGAAGACTGACACTGTACAGCCACAACTTCTTTTAACTCAGGTTGAACCAACCTCCTACAAGAAAGCTCTTCAATATCCCCACTGGAAGCAGGCTATGCAGGCAGAGTTTGATGCCTTGCAACAAAACACCACATGGTCTTTGGTCTCCTTACCACCTAACAGAAAACCAAATAGGTTGTAAGTGGGTGTTCAGGATCAAGCAAAAGGCTGATGGCACTGTTGAAAGATACAAAGCCAGGTTAGTAGCCAAAGGGTGGAATCAGATTCAAGGTTTTGACTATTCAAAAACATTTTCCCCTATTGTGAAGCCAATCATTATCCATCTCATTTTATCATTAGTTGTCACCAAACGTTGGCACATTTATCAACTTGATGTCAACAATGCCTTCCTGAATGGCATACTTGATGAAGATGTCTACATGGACCAGCCACCGAGGTTTCAAAATGAAGATCGAACCTTAGTTTGCAAACTCAACAAAGCCCTTTATGGTCTCAAACAAGCTCCCCGAGCTTGGTTTGACAAATTAAAAGGGGCTCTGCTACGATTTGGCTTCAAGGCCAGTTGCTGTGATCCATCTTTATTTGTCTGCAATACAGATTTTTGTTGCATATACATCTTGGTCTATGTTGATGATATTATCATCACTGGCAGTTCCTCACCTATCATTCAGCAAATTGTCACACAGCTTAATGCAGAGTTTTCACTCAAAAATCTAGGTATGTTGGATTACTTCCTTGGAGTTCAAGTTCAGCATCTGCAAGATGGGTCTCTTCTCCTATCACAATCTAAATACATAGGAGATCTTCTTGACAAGGCAAATATGACCAATGCAACAGGGCACTCTACGCCTATACTTAGTGGAGCAAAACTCAGCAAACATGGTACTGGCCTATATGTTGATCCATCCAACTAAAGTTCTGTTGTTGGCGCATTGCAATATGCCACTCTCACCATACCTGAAATTAGCTATGCTGTCAACAAAGTCTGTCAGTTCATGAGCCAGCCTCTAGATGTTCATTGGAAGGCTGTCAAGCGCATACTAAGATACCTCAAAGGTATTATATCTCATGGTTTGCTTCTCAAGCCATGCAATTCTAAAGCTTTTGTGCCCTTGACTGCCTGCTGTGATGCTGATTGGGGTTCGGATCCGGACGATAGACGTTCCACATCTAGTTCATGTGTTTTCTTTGGACCAAACTTAGTGTCTTGTAGCTCCAAGAAGCAGACGATTGTCGCACGGTCAAGCACTGAAGCAGAATATCGAAGCTTGGCCAACACCACTGCTGAACTTCTTTGGATTCAATCTCTCCTCACGGAGTTACAGATTCCTTTCCAAGTTCCTACAGTATACTGTGATAACATGGGAGTTGTGGCCTTAACTCACAATCCTGTTTTGCACACCAGAACAAAACATATGGAATTGGACATCTTTTTCATTCGAGAGAAAGTTCAAAACAAGTCATTGCTTGTGTATCACATTCCTGGTCAAGATCAATTGATTGATATCTTCACCAAACCTCTCTCGCCTCAACACTTTGCAGCAATGAAGGCAAACTCAATGTGTTTGCAAAGGCTGCTCCTTTTAACCCACCTTGAGTTTGAGGGGGGCTGTTAGAGAAATGCAGTATCGTCTGATACCTATTGTATGTAACGTCTGATACTTATCATCTGTATCGTCTGATACTTGTCGTTTGTATCGTCTAATACCATCGTCTGAATAAGTTAGCATTCTATCATTTGTATGGCAACATTGTCTGCCAAGTTGAATCAAATGCATAACTGTATCGTCTAGTCAGTTAGTCATGCCAGCTGTTCATGTGTGACAGGTAACCCGGAATTATCCGGAATCCTACCTGATTGTGTTGACCCGGAATATCTGGGATCTTGTCTGTTTGTCTGTTTCCCCTCTGTATATAAACAGAGCTTGTATAGTGAATTAATCAGAATAGAAAGAACATTTAGTATCTTCGATTTCTCATTTTTCTTCTTCAAAGAACCCTTGGTTCTTAATATGGTCCCTGTGTTTGAGTCACCGTCTGAGGTAGGTCCTTCGCTGGAAAATTCTTAGCAAAAGGTCTCTCTGTTTGCACACTGTCTGAAATTGGTCCTCGCTGGAGCCTGGAGCTCCGGCGAGAGTGTTGAGTGGCAGGACAGAGATGACGTGGCATTATCCATGTTATTTTTAATTAAACTTTAAATGATGTGGATAATTAATTAATAACTAAAATTAAATTAAATTTATTAATTAAAATAAAAAATTCAAAAAACCATTAATTCATAAAAATTAATACAAACACTAATTCATACAATTCTTCATCAGCTCTCCACTTTCTTCATCTTTTTTCATCTTCTTCAAACATTTTCGTAAGCCTTCATAATTCTTCCATTCTCAAACTCAATCAAAACATTAATAAAAAAATATAAAACATAAATCTTCACAAACCCATAACCCATCCCCAAACCCAAAAATCAATTAAAAATCAGCAGATTTTTCTCACTCTCCTAATCTCCTTCTCTCTCGCCAAATACACAAACACACACCTTCCCCCTCATCTTCTTTTTCTCATCACTTTCTCCAAATTTTCTCTCATCATACAAGCTCCTTCATACCCAGCCTGAGAACTTCAAGAGAAGGGCTTTGATCATTCATCCCCCTCCACTTCGAAGCAACCACCACCGTGGAGGAAGACCACAAGCTCCACGCGAACCAGATCTGACGTCGCTGCCTTCTCCTTCTTCCTCTAATGAACCAAATCTGACGAACCACCGATTCATCACCTCCTCTGTCACATTCCGGTACCGCCATCACCACCTCCACTCCTCCTTCACTAAACTCACCACCACCAAATCCTTCCACCATCACCAAATCTTTTCAACCCCCAAATACCACCTCTTCTCCCTCTCACACAACCTTCGAATCATCTCCTCCCTTCTCAACGCCAGCCACCGTGTCCTCCCTCTCTTCCTACCAGAAACCACTGCCACAAGCCAATTGATATAGATTTGCGATCGAAAGAAGCAAACGATGAAGATGAAGAAGAAAAAACTTGGAAGAGGAAGATCGAAGCGCCTCTGCAACCCAATTTCTATCTGGGTTTGTTTTGAGAAAATGATGGCGACTCGCCGACGGTGGTGCTCGTCCAGAACCTACGCTTCATTAGCGGCGTCTCCACCGCCCAAGTTCGCAAGATCTGGGGTTTGGGGTTGGTGTTATGGGTTTACGTTGTGTAATGGTTTGGTTTTCTGAGTTGATGTTGGTTTGTTCTAGATTCGTAGGAGGTTGTGGCGGTGGTGTTGTGGCTATGGTTGAGGTTAAGCGACAGTAGTGGCGATCTTGCTGGGTTTTGAGTTTTGAGATTGGGAGGTTGAGTTTGCTGGTTCTGGGTTTACAGGTTGAAATGGTGGGGTTGGTGTGCTGAGTTTGAGATGAAGAACACTCATCAATGGTGAAGAACATTGATGAAGTGAAGGGCAGAATAGATTATTACAATTTAAAGAAAATTAGCCCATTAGTTAATTAAGATTAAGTTTTTTTATAAATATTTATATATTAATCAATAATTTTAATTATTTTAATTATAAATTATGCATTTGGAATTTAAAATTTAATTAAAAATGATGTGGATGCCACGTCATCTCTGTCCTGCCACTCAGCACTCTCGTTGGAGCTCCGGGCTCCGGCGAGGACCAATTTTAGACAGTGTGAAACAGATGGACCTTTTACTGAGAATTTTCCGACAATGAACCTAGCTCAGATGACGACTCAAATATAGGGACCAATTTGATAATAATCCTAAAAAATAATAAAACTATATTCTAAAATAAAAATTACTAAATAAATAAGAAAAGATATAGAAACTAACTCTTACTATTGATCAAAGCTTAAAATGCGTGAAAAAAGATGGTTATTCTATTGAATTGCCGACGATTTTGTAGTTGTTGGTAACAAGCTAGTTGTTGGTAACGTTTTCTTATAGGTTATCTACATGTAATTTAATTTTTAATTGAAAATACAATTTTCAGCCACACTAACCTCATTAAATGATGTCTACTATAACAAAAAAAAAAATTATGTCTACGGGGCAAATCACTCTTTGCATCACACATAAACAACTCAGGTTTCGGTGAAGACTAAAATCAAGAAATTTAAAAGTTTTCAGGCCCAAATTCAACTTTTCTTTGGTGATCGACTAAATTCGACCGACGACATAGTAGAGGGAAAAAACATAGCTAACCCTAAAAAATATTACAAATTTATAGTATTTAATTAATTTAGAAAATGTGTTTCCCCTGCGTGTATGAACAACTAGGAGTGGGAATTGGTCAAACCGTTCGTAGGGGCCTATGGCCTAGCCTACATCAGGTGCAGGCTAGACTCAGCCAAATTTATAAATAGGCAAGACCTAAACTTTTTTAAAAGTTTATTTAGTTAAAAAACGCTAAGCTCAGTTCATTCAAAAAACCTTATAAGGCTAATAAGCTAGCCTATTTAAATAAATGTGATTAATGTAAATATATTTTATCATTTTTTAAAATCTATTATATCATTGCTATTATTGTTACATTAAAAATTTATTATAATATATTGATACTACATACTTATTCGCATTTTCATATATTTAGCAAGTTGACTTATATAATGACTCTAAGATATAAGTCTATTTAGAAATAGATTTATGACTTGTTTAAATATTTCAATATGAAGTATGATTTTAAATAGACTTTAAGACCCTAAAAAATCTAATATAATCTAACTTATTTTCGCCGACCAAAATAAATCTAAAACTTATTTTCATCTCTACCTAATAGCTTATAATATTATTAATTTATTTATAAAATTTGAACATTGAACCCCTAAGCCTATATACTTCATAGTCTCTTTACTTATAAGTTTGTTAGCAAACATAAAATTTTAATTATGAAATAGGTCAGGTAGGGGTGGAAGTAGCTCAAGCCGCCAATAGGAGCCTACGGCCTAACCTACGTCTGCCTGAGGCTAGGGCAAACCAAATTAATACTCAATAGATAAGGCTGAGATTTTTTTAAAATCCTATTTAGTTAAAAATGCTAGACTTGGGTCACTTAGAAAACCTTGTACATCTAACAAACCGACATATTTAAATAAATACTAATTTATTTTATTATTTTGGATTTTTATTATAATATTTTTTTGAAATATTTATTATAATATCTTAAAATTATATAGTTGCTGTCTTATTTATATGATTAAATATGTTAGACTATATGATGATTTAACTATATAAACTTCTTTAGAAAATGACTAATACTTATTTACTTTGAATTGGACTATATAATCATATTATTGAATTTTAGCTAATTAGTTAATAAGTTTGTTGATATGTTTACAATTAAATTTTTCGGTCTACTAAATGTATTACAATAAAACATGTTTTTAAATAGGCTACCAGATCAGACCAGAGTTTCAAACAGATCAATCTCAACCCTAAAAAAAATCATTTAATAGGCAACAAGTCAAACTCGGGCATTAAATTTTTTAAACAAATTAAACATATTTAAGCTCTACCTGGTCGGATAAAAAAGAAGTAACAAACCAGACATACACTTTAAATTTTTAAATATATTACACCCATTTTAGCAAAATCTACCTCATGCCCTATCCCAACCCCTATTAACAATCTTGGAACTTCTGTGCGTGCGGTGACAGTGACACTCACATGCTGTCACAACCCACCAGAATCTACACTTTGTTGGTTACACAAGCCAAACTGCGCATCTCCAATGTTATGAACATGAAGAACTCTTCACCTGCTATTCTGTACCACTATCCTTGTCCTGATGGCGCTTTTGCTGCTCTCGCCGCACACCTCTTCTTCAAAGCCACTTCCTTAACCCCTCCTCTTTTCTTTCCCAACACTGTGTATCGCCCTCTCAGGTCACCCCTTTCATCATACCCTTCTTGTCAATCATTGTTCTCCTTTATTTTGAATTATTTATGTTTTTGCATACCCTTTTCAGAACTGAAGATCTCCCCCTTGATGAAATTAGCGATCTTTATCTGTTAGATTTTGTGGGCCCCCCTGGATTTGTTCAGGAAATCTCCACCAAAGTTCCAAGGTATTTTCTTTTCCACTTTCCCCATTCATGGTGTTTTTACTTTTGTTGTTATTGCAGAATTGAGTTATCAACTGAGGCTGTTTATTTGTATCTAGAGTGATTATTTTGGACCATCACAAAACTGCGCTTGAGAGTTTAGGTAGTGAGAGTTCACTGGGTGAGAATGTGATTAAGGTCATTGACATGGAGAGGAGTGGGGCTACTATTGCTTTTGACTACTTCAAAGAAAAGCTTGTGAGTCGTGGTGATGGTGTTGTGGTTAACCAGCCTTTGGTGCTAGATGAATTCGAGCGTGTCAGACAACTTTTTAAGTACATTGAAGATGGGGACCTTTGGAGGTGGAGACTCCAGAAAAGCAAAGCTTTTAGCAGTGGTTTGAAGGATTTGAACA
The DNA here is from genome assembly GCA_030819835.1 of Acmispon strigosus. Taxonomy (NCBI): domain Eukaryota; kingdom Viridiplantae; phylum Streptophyta; class Magnoliopsida; order Fabales; family Fabaceae; genus Acmispon; species Acmispon strigosus. The sequence goes on along the minus strand of JAUAMA010000001.1, from coordinate 44,160,174 downwards.
TTGAATTTGATGCCCGGATAAACCCTTCCTTGTTTGACCAGGTAATTCTTGGAAATGGATTCCCTGCATTAGTGGCTAAAATTTTAAGACATGCCTACTGTTCAATTTTTGATGAAAAATATGAGCTGAAATTTTAATCGTACGGTCCAGATATTCAATGTGAATGTAGGGTATACCTGACTACAGGTAACCCGAATCCGTGATTGTTTTTCTTGCTATATTTCTTTCCAATTTTTCTGCATTTTTTTCTTTGAGTTTGTATTGTCTACTTTTTACATGTAAATTGGTAAGCATGATGGTATTTTTCTCCCTTCTTTTGTGCTATAAATTTATCCATGAGTTCATTGTGCTGATTCTTATATACTCTTAAATTGTGGACTCTAATGTTATTGTTTTTATGGAAGTTTGCATAAATTTCCTTGCCTCAATCAATAGGAGTCTTAGTTCTTTGTTTATTGCTAGCATAAGTGAAAGTAGGACAGGTGCTACCCAGGTGGAAGCCCTGTTTACCCTGTTTTTTGTTCATATAAGTGAAATAAAAGGAAACGTTATTGCAGATTATTGCCCTGACATTATTTATGTGCTTCCTTTATTTAGATAATTGACATAACTATCATTTTTTCTGATTTATGACAGTTGCTTTCATTGGACGTAGATTCTGTTATTAGTCAAGGCGTTGTAAGCTTATCACACAAACAAAAATTAATTGATGATTGTCTCAGCAAGTCATATGAAGTCGCCCTTGGAAACGGTGCATATGGTCACTGCCTGGTATGACCGATCTTTCATTGTTTTAATGTCTTTCTTAATTAGTAGCAGAAGACATATGAAAATCTTGTTGCTTTCAACTATTTGTACAGGCTGTTGATGCAGACACTACTCTTTCACAGTTAAGGAGTGAATTGGGACATCAATTAGCTACTAAAAGCCAGAAACTGAAGTTGAGGTTGGATCATTTTATTTTCTTGTCACATTTAGTTAACTTACAAAATAGTATATATCCTTGTGGGATTATAGTTCTATGTCCATATTCTATTTTTCTTCTTTCTTTCACATATTTGCATGAAAGATACACCTGATTAAGAAAAGTTAATGGAGGCTGTGGGTGATTTGAGAGGTTGTGATAGTAGGGGTGGGTTTGGCAGTTGGCATGAACCATATTCTTCTTGAAAGTATCATCAATCTATTCCAATTTGAGTAATTTTGGATCTGCTAGTTTGGGTAGGGTGAGGAACTGTCTTTTTGAATTGGAGGAGACAGAAAATTCGAATGCAATGATGTGGTGCAAGTGTTCTGTGAAGAACGTCATAAGGAGATCATACAAGTTTGCAAAGAAACTGAAAAGATTCAAACGCAAGATTTATTAGTTGGTCAAGGTTGGATTTGGTGGGAGGAGATTTCACGTGGTCAAACCAGTGTTATTAAATAGCGGCTATAGTGCCGCTATAGCGCTATAGCGTCGCGGATTTCTGGTCAAACGCGACCGCTACGCCGCGACATCGCGGCCACCGCTATCGCGGCCGCGAACGCTATAGCGGCAGCGGGATCCGTAGCGGAAATAGCGGACATCCAGACGAAACAGCTTTTATTTTTATTTTTTTGAGTTTATTAAATTAGGTAATGCTTTATTATTGGGCCGGATCCCACATTTAATTCCCCAATCCCCAATATATTTTATAACTATATATTTAGACTTCTTCATGAAGAAACAATACACACACAGACCTCTGAGGACTCAGAGGTTGATGCTGCAGGATATATCTCTCTCTGATAATGAGGATAATGATCATTCTGGGGAGGAGGAAGGAGGGGATAATGAGTAAACCTTTTGTGTTTTCACTTTGAGTGTGTTGAGTAACTTGAGTTTACAATTACATTATGCTGTTTTATGTCTCATCTATTTTGAACTTGTGAAGCCTTGGGTATTTAACATATTTATGTTATGAATGGTTATTTCATGCATTTTCATTACATGACTTATTTTAATTCTTATGTAGCAGATTTTGATTTGAAAAAATTGCTAGTGACAAGCTGTTTTTTATATAAAGTTTTACTTATTTTAACCGCTATGCGGTTTCCGCGATTTGCCCGCGACGCTATCCGCTATATGAAATAGCGGATTTTGGCCTTACCGCGATTTGCCGCGATCCGCGATTAATAGCACTAGGTCAAACTGAGCAACACTACATGTTTCCCTTTCAATTCCTATGTTTAGCATCTTAGCTGATAATGATGAAGAAATTACTGAAATAAGTAAGCAATCTGAAAACATCGAAATGCTGATTTACCAACTTGGTACATGAGGACATGTGCTATGGTTGTTGATATTTTGGCACACTGCTACCGTTTCAGTTGCGGCTGGGGTTGAGAGTCTGGTTGTTCATTGTGTTTTTGGCATGCTACTATTGTCTTGGTGAGTGACTGACCCATATTTTATCTGGTTGCTATGGTTCAAGTATAATGAAGGTTGGATTTCAAACTATTGATGTACAGTCTAATCTTGGTGTTTATACAGTCTTTATGACCTTCTCATTGTCCTCCACTCCTCTGTACTGATCCTTTCTATGGGCATTGGAGAAGGTCCATTTTATTCCGGTTGAAGTTTTTATATGCGCATCTCAGCTTGAATAGTTAGTAACTGTAACTGTTAGGATTAGATACCTTTAGTTAGTTGAAATAGTTGGTTGGATACTTAGATAGAGAGGGGATCTAGGTCATAAATAATAGGATAAAAGTAATAGTGAGAGTTCTTTGGTTTTAGAGTGGAATTAAGAAGGGAGGACCCAGGGCTCAAACACTCAAAGGAGGGCTGCAGTCACATTTCATCATCTGTTCTTCTTTCACTTTGATGCATAAACTTCCATTTCTTTATTCAGTTCTATCAAACTGATTTCAGGAATTTTTATATAAGGAGCTCTGGAACTTAAACATGACATTTCTAGTTGATTCTATTTTTAATTTGGTGATTGAAACATATTTTCCAAGTCTATATATCTCATTACCCTGCATTGAAGAAGAATCTATATAATCAGTTTACCTATTTTCTCATTGATATCCCATATTTTGTTATGGACTTATTTCTACATTTAGGGGCATTGGAGCTATTGTATATAAAGTTCCAGAGCTTGAAAATGATCAGAAGCTAAAAATAAGTCTGAGGAGTGTGGACAATGAAGATACAACACCCATCTCTCAGGTTGTTCCTTTATCAAGTGGCTAATTGCATTTTATGTCAGGTATGTTAACATGGGAAATATTACACATGTAGTTCAACTTGTGCCTAATCTCTTTAATCTTCTATTAGGAATTTGGCGGTGGCGGACATCGAAATGCGAGTTCTTTCATGTTAATGTGTGAAGAATTTGAGCAATGGAAAGTGTGACTGGATGTCTTTATTTGACATGAGGTGATGAAACAGGGTTTGCACTTATATTTTCTGTATGCTGGTTCAATTTGGACCAGTTACTTGCAAAGCCATGTGGATGTTTAGGTAGCTCTCTATGACTGTATTATACAATTTTTTTAGCTATTTATTGTAATTGTTAATTTTGATGTAATTCAAAATAATGTTAAGTCTCTTTACTCACCGGAAGTTTTCTAATAATGTATGGTCTATTGGATGATTCTGATGAAAATCTTCAATGTAATCAGGAAGAAAATCTGGGCTTTTAAGAGCATCTCTTAACACAAAAATTGAACTTTGTTTATATATAGATAGAGGTGATTGCTGCCTATATATTGAATAACATCTTATAAAGAGAGTTGGTTTGAAGAAGAATTTTTAATTTACAACTAAGTTTCCAGTGCAGGAATTATTGTCATGCTGTGATTTATTTTCTTCTATTGATTAAGTGAAGTTTTATATTGTGGATTTGGATGCTCTCATGTTGAGGTTTCACATTATCTTGTCATGTTAAATTTGTGTCCAAAATTTCTCTTAATGTGTATTAAACAAGTGACATCCAAAAAGATATTTACGAAGAAAGACACAAGGACAATTTTTTTTTTATTCAAGCTATCTCATAGCCGACAGCTATGAGACTAATCTCTTGAGGCTATGTTAAATGGGTAGGTCTCTTCTAACAGATGCTTCTTCATACGTACTGCCCAGAGATTGAACCCTGAACTACATGTTTAGGAGCCAAACTGCCAATTGTGCTACATCTTGTTGGTAGATATGTATAATGTTATCTCACATGAGAGATATTCATTATATTGTATATAAAATTGAAACTCCTTTTAAAATTCATCATTGGATCAAAAGTTCTCTTAATATTTGAATGTCTGTATTTTAATAAACATGCTTATAATCTTATAAGCTTAATGTTTCAAATTTGTTAAGCCTTTAATTTGAGAATGAATGCTTTTACATGCAAGGGAGGGCAAAGGTTTGCTACATAAACAGAAAAGTCCATATTGTCAAATTATTATTCACTTAATTGCCTTTCACCACTATGATTCCTTTCTCAAAGGAAGACATATAATGAGACCAACATTTGTATGATTTATCTTTATTCCACAAGTAACACCCAGATAACCTCTGAGATAGAGGTCAGTACAAAAATGCACAAAACCAATGCCATTGTATTATCCTAACAAGCCCCCCAAACCAAACCAAGACACCATCACCAATTTAAGTATAATAATCAGAAAAATCAAAAGTTAAATCTCTTAATAACAGTTATGGTAAAGGTATAAATATTTTATTATATGATGATATGTATACTTATATCCACCTATTAAGTTATTCACCACCAATCTGGCCTCCTCCCATTAGGTCTTGAAAACATTAATTTGTAAATGTAACATGTGAGAGTTCTTCACCACCAGCCATTGCTGCATTAGAAGAATACCATGCATCATCTGTAATGAACTGCATCCATGAATCATCCTTGTCTTCCTCTTCCAAGCACGAAGACGACGCCCCCGGTATGTCCGGGGACATGGTTTCGCACTCATTGATTATGGTTTGGGAGCTCTCAATTAGTGACATGCTAAATTGCCCTTGTTCTTGATCAATATCAGAGCAGATTCCATTTTTCTTGAACACGCGACACAATGCATAAGTATCCTGCAAGGTAACCGAGCTTGTTATGTAAGTTCTAAAGGACCTTCATTTGAACTTTTGTGTTATGCAAAATAATGCAGGCCTAGAAAAAAAAGGAACAGAGAGAATAATAGTGAGTAGGATTTCCCAATTTAATTAAACTGCTTTTTTTCCCATCAAATTGCTTTTGGTCTTTTAGCCTATATATAATTGAAATGATCAAAGCAGTTAGTCAAAAATTGAGGCTCAGATCAAAGGACAATCTTTGAACAAGTACGTGCCTATGAAGATTCATAAAGTGCTAAATGTTTGATACATGTTTCATATTAAGAGTATTAATTAATAGTGCTGCTACTATGGACAATTTTTAGGTTACTAAAAAGGGAAATACATCATGTGTTAATTCCATTGTAAATCTCATGCTATTCTGGCACAATCATGAGGTTAACACATTATTTGGTTGGTATTGACTAGTTTTCCCTGGGTGATGATGTTTTGTCATCGGTGTCTTCTTTTCCGTCTCACCAATCAAATCGTGTTATGTAGACATGAGTATGACGATTATAACTTTACATGGATAATTTTTAAATGACATGACACAATTTGATTGGTGAAATAGGGAAGACGAACACCAAATATTAACAGAGGATCCGGTTTCCCATCCCTCTCTCCTTTTCTTTTTTATATATTAGTCTGTTTTGGTGTATAAGAATAAAGTAAAAAGTGACCGACACAAAATGAAAGTGATGGGAGAAGAAGCTGCTTTATTTGCTGCATAAGCCTTCAAGGATTAGAATCTAACGATCTAGATCAGAAACAGGAATTGTGAACACATAACAATGACAATTGAAAAAGACCTAAAACTAAAAGAATTTAAACCAAGAAGGGAATATGGATCATAAGGAGGATAAGACTTTTGTCTCATTACACTGCATTATTGAAAAATAAAGCACAAGGTGCAGTAGAGCTTTGTGATTCAGAGGTATTAGAGCAACTCAAGTAACGAATATGTCAGATATACGTTTATAGAGTACCTATAATAAACAAAGATAAAGTAATATGTATGAAAGAAAGAAAGTGAGAGAGAGAGAGAGAGAGAAGGAATAAAACTACTACAAAAGTTCAATCTTTCCATGCACACCATGCAGTTTCCACGTTCTTCTATTTTACTGTCCAAACATACTCTCCAAAACTCCACTAATTTCTCCAGTTTCAAGTTCTACTCACTGAATTTCCAGTGTGTGACTCTGTTTAACTGATCATGGTAATATGAAACTAAAGCTTATTTATCTATAAATTTGTTTTTTTTTTTGTTTCATTTTTGCTTTGGTGTAAAAGAGGGGAGCCAAAAATAATCAATGAAAAATGCTTTTGTCACTGCCTTAAGACAAACAAAAGAGTGTTCTGAAAGTAGGTAAAGAGTCAGGTGGGCCCCACAGACTAGTTCTAAAGACAACAAAAACATTTACTTTCTTAAGATGTGACTTGCAGAGCTTTTAATTTGGAAGCTGTAACTAACTCCTCATACTCATGTCCTTCACCACCAACTACCACTCCCTCATTCTCCAAGGCCTAAAATTGAAATACAGCTTCATTAACTCCAATTCTTGACTTATCTAACTGCATTGTTTGCAATAAATCAGAGGCAATAAAGGATATGAAGTAGTTAATTACTGAACTTTGACTTCCTTGTGCAGATGATATGACAAATATCAAATTATTTGTTCGAAAGGGACCACAGTTTCTCAAACGGGTTTACACCCGTCAAAGAAAAAGAAAGATAATATGACAGATAAGATAACAATGCAAGCCTCAGCAATGTAACTATACAAGTCTACCACTTGATTATGAAAAAAGATGTGTAGATGACAACTAATGAATTGTAAGAGTGAAGCTACCCACACATCTAAAACACAACTAACAATGCAAGCATGATCATAATACTCATTAGACATAGTAACTGATACAACATACAAAAATATACCTGCAATCCAGTGGTGTCCTCACAATCTTTGTCATCGAGGCGATACTCATGCATTACCCAGTCAGTTCTGATTCCTTGAGGAGCTCTACCTCTGTAGTACACCAAAGTCTTCTTCATACCAATTGGTCTGCTTTGGCATGAAACTTTTCTGTCTTTCCCAGTAGACTTCCAGTACCCTGCTCTAGTTGCTCTATTTGTTCTGAAACCATTTGGGTATTTCCTATCCCTGGGTCCAAAGAAGTACCACTCTGGGTCTCTACTTGGCAAAAATGATTTCTCTGACCAAATTAGAAAAAGAAAATGTTCCACAAAAATCAGCCAATTGATGAAAAAAACATATATATAGTAGATCAAATACTCATTGCTGAAGATGATAAAGTATGTAAAGAGAATAAGTAAAACACAGGAGTTACATTTCCAAATGACACGCATGATCCACCAAAGAGATGGCTCTTAATTCATAACTAGATTAATGGCATACACAATTTCTTGCATGCTATTAAACAATGATGTGCTTTTGTGTGTGAGAGATAAAAATGTGAATGTGCAAGCCAAGTGGGGGAGGAGGATTCATTCCCAATGAGAAAAAGGAGAAACACAGTATTTGGAAGATTGAAGTGGAAGAAGTAGAAGACCTGCTAATTCCCAAGGCTCACATTTGTAAAGATCAACCTCAGGAATGATATCAAGTTCAATTTCTTGGCCATTGATCTTCCTCTTGAGATAATAGTTGACAAGCTCTTCATCTGTTGGATGGAACCTAAAACCAGGTGGTAATCCAACCGGTGACATTTTGATCCCCCTTCCTTCACTCCTTGTAGCTTCAGCAAAAGTGTTCTCACCCATCACAACCATCATTGCTTATAAATAAACCAAAAGGAATCAAAGTTCCTTATCTTTGAGTTTTTTTTTCTTTCTCTCTCTTTTTCTTTTACAGATTTATAGATTCTGGCATAACGTTTGATACAAGCCTTTCCCTATCACTAATAATTGATAGCTCCTTCTATCCATGTAGTTCCAAGTGAATTATATATAGTAATCTTCCATAATCCCTTGCTTTCTCTAATATTTTAATTCATGGCCCCTTTTTCTTTGTTTTGCTACAAAAGAAGGAAACCCGTTGGCCAGCAGGGCCAGAGATCCTTAGAACTATCATATCTGCAGTTAACAATAAGTGATTGATATAATACTAAATATGGAAATTTAATACTACTGGAGTACCTAGCTTTCTAGGATATCCTGTCCAGGTCACTGTTTATTTATTTATATATATATATATATATATATATATATATATATATATGGGAGTGAGAGCGATGTTTATTATGAGCGATGTTCACTTGATACGCTGCTTATATTACACACCCAGACACAAATTATATAGAACCTATGTCAGAGGAATCAAAGAATGACTACTTTTCCACATTTACATGCAAAATTTGCAAGAAGGGGAATGTTATCTAAGGTACTTAATGTACGTAGATTAGAGTCTTGTCTGTGTTCTGATAATGGCATGAGAATATACACAGATCAAAGGTTCAAATTAAAAGAATAGTTGCAAGCTTTGCAGGATTGAACAGCCTATGTTGGTGTTCCATTACTTGGATATGTAACCATCACTTGGAATTTAACTGTTTTTTTTTTTAAGGCCATAAAAGTGAATTAAATAGAAAATGAGTACAAGATGTAAGCAAGATAATGTACATAGATAATACCGCGTTAAAAAACAACAAAAATAAAAATCTCTAAGTTAAATAGCCCTCATGGACTAGGAGAGCTCTATTTCTTCATCCTAAAAATTATGTTCAAGTGCTCCTAAAAAATTAGAATACGATTCGATTATCAATCAATAAAAGGTATATAGAAGAGTTTACTGTTCCCACCCACCGCTAAAATCTCAATTTAATTAACATGAAAATAACTGAAGCAAACTGTAGAATTGAAAATTATATCGTTTTTTGCCAATCATATGGACCATATTGTTGTATGAGAAATTACCATTTATATCTTCGTGGAATTTAAATGTGTTATATTGTTATGAATATATATTTTGCCACTGACATATAATATATCCATTAGTTATAAACCGACAAAATGACATCTTGGTTCAAGTGATCCATTCTTAATCACATTAATAATAAGTTCGAATTTTATGTATGGAGAAAATTTCGTTAAAAAACTTCACGAAAATGTTAATGTTAAGGTTCAAATAAAATTGTTTTTTTGTGAAAATATCTATTATGTTAAATAAAAAAACCTATGTTACCAGCTAAGGATGCTGGCTAAAGATACCTACCATGTTAAATAAAATGACAAGCTCGGTGGGACCCACTGTGCTATTCAGAAGTTACAATTACAAAGCCATGACCAGAGTGTCATGAAATTGAGGTCCGGACAAAACTTGAAATCAACATAAAATCGTAAAGCCATCAGTAGTTGAATGCCTACTACTTCTGGTTTCACTATGAACATTACTCAAGCAGTGGTGTCAAGCGCATCACCAACTCATATTGGTTAGCCGGAATTCTCGTACGTGGTGAATAACCAAATTTCAGTTAAAGTGAAATCTTTCGGATAAATCAATACAAATTAGGAGTATTTGATGAAATGACATCAATTCTATTCCGGTTGGCTCTTCAACCATATGACCCAACGACGTAGCAGCTGACCCACCAAGGATGCTCTTTAGCATACAATTAAGAGGCAATTTGCACGACCTGGGTTAGGGACGAACACTCTCAGCTTTGTGGCCCTTCATCCGACTGGCCCAAACAAAGGCTAAAGGAAGCACTACATGGTCGCACAGCTAGACAGTCACTCCCGCTCGGAAGCCTCACTTAAGAGCTTCCCTTCATCACCGGCAATACCTCTAGTGCCTATAGATACAAGTTTCACCGTTCCTTCTGGGAAGCTTCTCACTCATTACTTACATTACAAGTTTGTTATGCATTCTTACATATTTGAGCTAAGCTCTTGGATGCTCTCATTGCTCCAACGCAGACTTGGGCGTCAGAGTGTCTTTTGCGAGTTCCCCAATGCACCGCAAGACGAAGGCTCCACCTCAATCATGCCGGAGCAAGGTTGAGCTCTGCCAGTACTCCGTTGAGAGCGCCACTGTCCAAGATTCACACACGAACATTTGGCGGTATCTGTGAGGAAGATTTGACGATCCTTCATCATTCTTTCTCTGTTTTTTAAAGAGAAGCTCATAATGATCCACAACATCATCTTTTCTCTTACATCACGAAGTCTCCGCTTCAGCAATGAATTCAGAATCACAAAGCTCTATGGATTTTGAAGAGAAACCAGACAATGATCAACAATTTCAAGAACAAAAGGGAAGGAAAATTTCTCCTATGACGAAGAATCCAATGGAGCGTGTCCTTGAGCCTTTTGACAAGGAAATCCGTGACTTCCGAGTACCTTATGGTCTGTTCGAATTGCTTGACGTTGAAACATACTTTGTGCAAAAGGATCCTGCAAAACACTTGCAATCTTTTGAAGAATGCACCGGTGCAATGAGCATTGAGGAATTAGAAGATGCTGAGGCAATAATGTGGAGGTTGTTCTTGACAACGTTGAAAGGATAGGCTCTTCAATGGTTTCAAACTCTTCTCACATTTGCAATCTCGTAGTGGTCTGATTTTGGTCATCTTTTTCAAAGAGAATTCGAGGATAAAGCTAAGGGGAAGAGGAAATTGGCAGAAGTTGGCTCTCAGAAGGCGAATTCTAAGGGCATGGTAAAACAGAGGACTGGAGAGTCGCTGTAAGAGCTTCTGGGACGCTTTACCAAAGAGGTAATCCTCTCATATGAGGTGAGTGAAGAAGAGCTCTTGATGATGATTCATTCGGCAATACTGCTAGGAACTTCGCTCCATGAATCTCTTATCCTCCAACCTTCAAGCAGTTGGAAGGAGTTTGAGGAAATAGCTGCTGAATTTCAAAAGACTTGTGACTTATGCAATAGCATATACTATGAGAATCATGGTTATGATGCTAAGCGCGTTATGGAGATAGAATGTGCCATTAGGAAACTCGATAGGGGAATAATGCTGAGAAGTTCTGTTCGGAACGAAGCTGAATCGAGCGCTCGGAATGGGCATAAGAGGTGGATGAATTCATGGTCCCCAGGAGACGCTGATTTTTATAGAGGCCCTAGCAAGGGAAACAAAATCAACTTGTATTCAGGACAACTATTCAGAATTTTAGTGAATGATTGAATTTCTTATGTTGTGTATTTGCTTTTTGTGAAAAAAAAAACTATTGAAGTGGCGGGTTTCTTCAAACAACAAGAGGCCCAGTCAACTATTCAATTAAATAATATGTCTTCCATCCCTTATTAAGGGAAAGGCGGGCTATTTCTTTGCAAAACTATATTCAATTTCATATGTGCAAATTTCACCAAAATCTCTTCGTTAGCTGGGGAAGAAGCAGAGACACAAATTAAATCTTTTATTTCTTAAAGTATGCTCGATTTCATGAGGTTAGATGATCAGCTAGTAAACACTTAAACTCTCAAATGAAGACGAGAACATATGAAAAAGTTCAATTCGGAAATAATAAGTTCAAACGTTTAGTTTTGTAAGAGTAAATAGAGAAAAGAGGTAAGGCTCGTTTGATAAAATTATTCAATTCGTTCGGTAACTTTTTCGTTCCTTCCTCTTTTCTTTTCCTTTCTTTTTTTTTCTCCCCTTCTTCATCGTTTTTATTATCCTTTTTAATTTTCACATTGAAACAGTGAGCTTTTGCTTTATAACCTAACTTTCTACGTAATTATTACTCAGCAATAATCCCCATATATGTGCTGAGAATCTAATTTTTCACTCGTAGTGCCACCCTTTTCTACTTGGATGATTCTAATCCCTCTTTTATGTTTTCTCATTGCTTTAGTATTTGTCTTTGAACCGATCAAGCTACCCCATTATATATCTTTCTTATTACATCTTCACTTTGTCAGATTTCGCATATGTTACAAAAGAACAATGTGCTCGTTCTTTAGACTTTGTTTATTGCCGGTTGCCTGTCAAACATAAACTTGCTCTCATTGAGCTTCAAACACAAGGTCAAAGAAAAAGCAGTTTAACAACTTTTTTGTTTAACCGACGTGTATTCTCCACTAATACAATCATGTTCGAGTCGAGTAAAATCACTATTAGGGTTAGATCTCGTTACCAAATATCCAATGCATATGATTTATCTACGTATCAATTAGAGTCTCTCAGCACGTTTCCGTAAGCTAACCCACATACATACCCTGTGGCTGTAACCCATGTAGGTTTGGCTTAGTCAACTTTCATTTAAGGTTAAATTAGTCTGTAGGTAGTAGGTACCTATAGTTCATTTAAATTTTAATTAACTCTTTATAGTTTAACTTTTTTAATAAAATCCCTATAATTTACAAAATTTGTAATTAAATCCTTAAATAGTAACTATTAAATTTTTTTATTAGGTATTGCTGACATAATATTACTTATGTGGGAAATTAAGTGTTCCATTGCCATATCATAGATGATATTGGCAACCAAATAATATCCTAAAACTAAGCAAAAAAAAATATAAAGCTATTACTATGTCCTTTAATAATAAAATTTTAAAACTATAAATATTTAATTTAAAAGTTTTAGGACCTAATTAAAATTTGATTGAAACTATAGGGGTCTATTGATTAATTTAACCTTGGTTCGATTAATCTACTGATTAAACTGATTAGATTCACAAATTTGAAAGCCAACTCAGTTGCATAAGAAATTACTAGTAACTATTAAGTAAAAAATGTAGTACTTTTTTAACAAATGAGTGTAATTTTATTATGCTCATTTTACCCTTGACTCATAAAATATAATATATGGCACAATGGTAATTAATTTTTTGCTTTCAAAATATATAGAGTTCCTTTTTACACACTCTTCTTTTTTTAGGGTTACACACTCATTTATACTATTTACACAATATAATAATTTTTTTCAAACACTAAAATTCATTTGAACTTAAAATTAAAAAAATAATATTTAAATGTTATTTTGGTCAATAATTTTTTTTAAATAAAAAAATAAAAAATGTAAAAAGTAATACCATAAAAATAGCTAGCTCGCCTAATATGTCCATGTTTGATTTTTTTTGGCAAGTCCATGTTTCTTTCTTTTGTCGATGAAATTATATGTGATTGAGCGAAGCCCAACTAGGAAAAAGCGATACAAGGCCCACAAAAAATGAATTAAAAACACTGGCATGCTCGCTGGTTTTAGACTTTTGCAAATCTATGTTTTTTTTTTTTTGGCAAATTGCACTTAACTCTCAAATTTATCATTAGTACGCTGACTTACCCTATAAATTGTAAAATGAAGGACCTCTCCTCCTTCATACACAATTTAGAATAATGGAGGAATGTCAAGTGTCATATTAATAAATCTCATGGGGGCTCAGTGTAACGTTCCCAATAAAATAAAGATGGATAATCTTATGGGAGATTGGTTTAACCAATCTGCTTCAATTTTCTATGATATGCTTCGAAGGCGCATCCACTTCCTCTCTGGTCCCAATCTATTCCTCTTCTCTCAATCAGAAACAACACGGCTCTGCTTCGAAGCTTGAAGATTCGGAGATTAAGCTGAGGGAGCGATGGTGCGATTTTGGTTTTGTGAATTGGGAGGGGATGAGGGTGTCGTGGTGTGAGATAGGAGAAGCTAGGCATAAGCGTGAATTTTTGGGGGCCAGGGAGTGGCAACTGCTTGGTTTTTTCAGAGGATTCTAGGGTTTTCTTTTGGGGAAGAAGATATGGAATGGGAGGTGAATGGGTGGTGGCTAGGTTTTGAGAGGGTGGAGGTCTATGTTTTGTCAAGGGAAGATGGGGAGGAGATGAAGATAAACTGTGTCTTGTGTTTTTTAGAGGATTCTAAGTTTCCTTTATTTAGTCTGGGTCGTTGCTGCTTGTAGGTTTTGGGGATTTTGTGGTCTGGATTTTGGTGGTTGTGGGGGTTTGATGTTGAAAATCTGGTTGAAGATGAATTTTGATGATGAAGATGAAGATGATGGAGGGATTAATTTGGTGATTAAGGGTTTTTTTTTTTGTATTTTGTAATTAATGGTTTTAATTTAATTTAATTATTAATTAAATATGTGATCTATCAATGATTTATGCACATTATTTGTGACATGCTAATCTTGATTATATTCCTTTTATCCATTATTTGGGTGACTTAGCTAATTTCTGACCTCTCACACTTATTTGGGTATTTTCATGGAAAAGTGTTTAATTTTATATTTTTAGCTTCTATGACCCTCTGTACTAGAACATGTCGAATTTGGAGTTACAATGGTCGGATCGAGATAAATAATATGTCATTAGAAAGATAGAAGAATTTCCCACAACTTTCATGTTGAGCTTCGTTGATGAATCTGTCTCTAACCTAGTCAAAATCTCGTCCCAAACTTGTTGTCACTGGTGGCTGCAAGTATGAACAGTCAGGACTAAAACGATCATATCTTAGGCTACAAAATTTGAAATTGGACGCGGTTAGAGGCCAAGTGAAGCTGATGTAAAGAGATACAACTTTTATGAAGAGGCCAAATGAAGATTCGACCATCAAGCCTATCTTGAATTGGACGAAAGTTAGCAGAGTTTCCTCTACATTCATGGGACGTCTAAGCATTGGGCCGCTTGCTCTCGTTGGGCTTAGACTCAGAGCAGCTGAAGATAAGCATATATTACTTGGTGGAAAAGTAGATTTACTTGGGAAACAAGCTGGTTTATTTTTATAAATAGGTTAGGTTGAGACCTTTGTTAATCACCTCACCTCATCTTATATTTCTTAGTTTTAGTTTTTATTTCTATCTGGCTTGCTATTCAATCCTAGGGTTTTCAATTTTCTCTTGTATGAAAACCTGAGGTTCTATTCTTAATTAAATATTTTATCATTTTATTAAAGTTAATTTTCGTTCTTCACTCTATTCTTGAATATGCTTTAAGTTCGTGCTGGTTAAAATTTGAAGTTATATTCTGTTTTAACTGTTTATCTAAGAGAGTTGAATCAGTTAAAAGATTCTTTAACTAATGAGACGATGAAGCGATTGTGAATTCTATTCACCAAAGAATGTAAGTCTCTAACATCGATCGGTTGTTAGCTTTGAGGATTCGGTGACCAAAGATTGTTCTCGTACTTCGAAGGGGTGATTGCTCTTTTCGTAACTTGAATGAATCGAATTCTGGGCGATTTTCGAGTAGAATTTGATCTTCCAACTCACGATGGTTCACTCAAAAACTTTAATAGGAAGTGAAATTAATCTTTTGTGACCAAGGACTGTTTGATGCAATTGAATGATTAAAACCTGAGATTGTTGCTTTCTCATCTTGATTCTAAAATCTATCTTATTTTCTGTTACTACTTTCTACAAACAACCAACCAACCAAACCCCCTTATTTGTTTTTGTTTACTCTATTTTCAATTAATAATTCATTAAGTCCTTGTAAGAACGATCTTGGTATCTTGACACTTTGTACTACATTTTGTTGAAAAATTCATTTGACACGCACCCATGACAGTGCGTTCGTTAACATTTGTCATTTAAAATTTAATAAAAAATGACATTGATAAAGCCACGTTAGTGTTTGCCTGCCACTCAGTGCCCTCGTCAGAGCTCCGCCCTCCGGCGAGGACCAAAGGCAAATTTGATGCAATTGGAGGGACATATATAAAACTTTTTTCCAGCGGGAGACTAAACATGAATTCTCGTGCAAAGACATAGACTAATTTGATGACTAACTCTAAAATATTTTTAAGTCAAAATTAATATTTTTTTTTGGGTTTAGGAACTAAATGTAGTTTTTAATGGAGAGTTTTGTAAAGAAAGAGAAAAAATGATATAAAATTTTCCCTTCACATAAACATTTATAATTTAAAAAACGTATGAACTAAAGAAGTAAAATCATAAATTATCAAAGTTCTAACAATTATATTTTCAATGGTTCGGTTGAGGTTAATGCAAATGTAGGATTTTAGTTGAGATTGGTAGATAACTAGACTTTTTAAACATCTAGTTTAGGGTTTGATTTCTGAGTGGGGTGTGTTGAGAAATATTTGTTGGGAGATGTCAACTTACTTAATGTGATCTCAGAGCCTCTGAAGATTTATCTCATAACTGTCAATCGTAAAAATACCTTCAAGGAAAAAAATTTGTTTAATGCGATGATCAGCTGGTATGTTGTGGAGAAGGAATGACATGATCGTAATTTGCAAGCTTTTCAAGCTCTAACAAAATCAGTAAATTTGGCTTAAAAAAGGAATAATAGTTTATTGACACTCTAAATCCACTTACACTTGAGGTTTATAAAAAGAAAAAAAAGAAAATAAGTGATATAATAAGTGATGTGATAGGAAATGCAGAGAAAAATAGGAAGAAAAATAAAAGAAATGAGATAGAAGAGAAAGAAAAGTAATAAATCATTAATCTCAAAAAAGATAGGTGGAGACATGGATTACTAACATTAGGCTTAAATAGTTTTTTGTCCTTGGATTATACTTCGTTTTTGTTTTTAGTCTTTGCAAAAAGTATTTGTGTATTCCATCCCTCTAAATTATCAGTTTTGTTTTTAATTTTTTGACGGAAATTCACATGAACCAAGCACAAGGCGTTTTTTTTTTTTTTTTTTTTTTTTTTACTTTTTTAGGCTTAAATAAGTTTTTGGTCTTTGGAATATTTCTCCTTTTTATTTTTAGTCATTGCAATTTTTGTGTGTTTTTCACCCCTCTAAATTAACAATTTTGTATTTAGTCCTCGACGTTAAACTTTCATCTCAAATGGAACGGAAATCCAACTCAGTGCGATAAGTGGCTTATCTCTGTTGTAGCCTCCTCTCCGTCATAGCTCGATCTCCCTCCACTCTCTCTCTCTCTCTATCTCTCTCTCTCTCTATCTCTCATATTTCTCTCTTGAAGGCGTCATAGGCGGTATGGTTCACCTCTACGACGAAAGAGTTGCAAAGTTGTTTGGCCAAAGGTTGTTTCTAAGGGAATGAGGAGAAGAGGGGGTGTGGGTGGCGTTGGGGAGATGAGGTATGGTGAGAAGGGGAGCAGTGGGTGGGGGGAGAAGGAGTGAGTGGGGAAGGGGGGTAGACTGTGATGGATGGTAACATAGATGGGGAGCCATGTGTGAAGGGGGTAGGATCAGGTGATGGGAAGGTGAGGAGGGAGGTG
Source organism: Acmispon strigosus (assembly GCA_030819835.1). Lineage (NCBI taxonomy): Eukaryota > Viridiplantae > Streptophyta > Magnoliopsida > Fabales > Fabaceae > Acmispon > Acmispon strigosus. Next base: position 44,142,953 of record JAUAMA010000001.1, on the reverse strand, counting down.
AAGGGGGAGGAGAGAGAGAGAGTGTGTGGTGGGTCCATGTTTTCATGTGTAATTTAAATGTAAGAAAAAGATGCCACATGTCAGGTCCAGGTGGACTTCCGTCAAAGTTAGATGGAAAATTAAACGTCAAAGACTAAAAACGAAACTGATAATTTTGGAAGGATGAAAGCAAGAACTCAACATGAAAATTGGGTATACTCCAGGCTCTAAAAACCTATTTACAAATTCCACATGCTTGGATGGAAAATTTAACATCAAGAACTAAAAATGAAACTATAATTTTGTAGGGACAAAAAATAAAAAAAAAAATTGCATGGACTAAAAAATTGGGGCATATTTTAAGGACCGAAAACTTATTTAAATAAAAAATACATGAAAATTGTACCAACGAATGATTAATTCAAATGATTTTTAATTCCCTTTAAACAATGTCTCGTGTTTAAATTTTGTGTACCAAAAAAACCAACTAAAAGAACTACCCTCACCTGAATCTAGATATTCTCTTCTTGAAAATCATCATCTGCGGTAGAGAATACATGTGTTCAACATTAAAAATAACACGTTATATTTTACGTAAATTTTCAACCAGAAGCATCTGCGCATTAATATTTTTAAATTCAGGTAAAACAAAATTAAAAACGACAAATATTAAAAATTATGAAAGGTATATTATAATTAATTCAGTAAAATATAAAAATAGGTGCATAATTATTAATTAATTCAAAATATTTTTTAACTAAAATGAAAAGTTGTCAATCTTCATGAAATAATAGATTACAAAGTCAATTAGATAGGGACTAATTTATCAAAAATTCATGAAATAAAAATGATCATGTTTCCTTTATTTTTCCAAGAGTAAATTGATTAATGATAGGTAAAAAACACTTACAATCATCAAAGAATCATCAAAGAGAACTAAAATTCCAATAGAGTAATACAACAATGCACATACAAATAGATACTTAAAGCACATAACACTTGCTCGCAGGAGTCATCATCGTGTCGCCATGACCACCTAATGTCGTGAATTTACAAACTGAAAAATTACTTTAAAATTAAAAGTAGTTTTTGAGATTAAAAAATAAAAAACTAACAAACAACTTTTTTTTTAAAGCTCTTATATTGAGCTTTCACTTAAAAGTATTTTTTAAGATAAAAAAAAGCCAAAAAGTACCTAAGACTTGATTAATAACCTTTTAAAAGTTTGCTCAAGTCTGAAAACTTATTTAATAACTTACTCTATAATGAGATATTTAAAAATAATAGATTCATTGACTTAAATATTTACATAAGCTATCATAATTTTTTGAATGAGACATAATTTAAATAAAAACATGATATTTTAATAACACTTAGTTAAGTGGATTTAATTGTCTGTTCTGAATTCCGTTGAACTTAACGCGAATCCATGTTTAAGTTAACATGTCAAAATCCTGCTTCTTCAATTTATGTTAGACTTAACGTGATAAATTTTATATCCTCTACTAGTGCCTTAAAATACATGAAATTACATTTACATTGTCTCTAATATCAAACCAAACATTTAGTCTGGAACAATTCATTCCTTTGCACAACATAAAAGCATCAAAATATGCTTGTAACCATCAACCTAAATCAGTTTTATGTTTTAACCATACAAAATATAATTAAACAAAACTTCACTTTTTTTCTTTAAACAAAACTTTGATTTTTTTTAACTGATTTAAATCAATTAAGAAGAAACAATAGGCGCAGAGGCTAGTACATCAATCTAGATTAAGGAAATAAGTTCCGTTGGAACTTCTTCAATCCAAACAAAATCACTAGTTGAAAAGGAAAATCCGGTCAAACTATCTGCCACAGTGTTACCAGTTCTGCATATAAAAGATGTATCAACAAAATTAAAAGAAGAAACTAAATTCTGACAGTCACGAATAATAGCAAATAAATAAGAGACGTCAAACAAAAGCATGTAATCCGGTTTAAAGCATACCCGCCAAAAACAAAGATTAGAGGCCATAGAAAGTGCCTAATAAAGGCACATAATCTCAGCAAGCAAGGAGCTCAACACTTCAAATTTATTCTAAATATAGTGTCAATTCACATTCCATCGAGCATAATATTGCCAACTAAAGGATTAAGATCCAGATTAATCTTTCCATTTCTGGAAACATGATGTTGACTAGGAATGGTGTTAGCATTTGACCAGGCATCCAATCACACAGGTATGGAGGTTGAGGCTGCTTATATTTTTTGCAATGTAAAAATAAAACATTTCTTTTATAACTCACTTCGAAAAACCAACCTATAAAAGTAGTTCTTGTTTTCTGGTCAACTATAAAAGTAGTTCAAATGAAAGGCTAAAGGATCAGGCTCCTTCCCCATTTGAACCATAAATCTCATTGTGCTTTAAGGCCCATAACCAGCCCTTCATGGCAAAAAGCATCCACCAAAATAAATTTTTTTGTCAAATGGATGGAACCAAAGGGTCAGTATGAAAATAGAAGTTAACTAAACACTCTTTTTGACACTCTCTTTAACATTGTGTGTTACAATGGAATTTAACACTGATCAACCGTACAAGCTACTTAAATTTTAAGAATTGCAGCAAGTAGAGAAGAGAAAAATTAAAGTTATTTAATAAGTTTATCATCGTACATAATCTATGACACGATATTTTGATCTCACACATAATTAAAAAAACTTCGATGATTATTGATAGGTTTTCATGATTTGATTTATTTACTGTTTTAGTATTTCTAAGATTATTTATTATATTGACATACTTTAGTAATCATTTTCACCAGCAATCAAATCATCATTGCCAACACCCAGCCACATAGCCGCCAGCAATTGCCATTGTGACTAAAATCCTCTAACGAACTAACAACTGTCGATATATTCTTTGACTTCTGTTGCCGCTAGATTCTTCTGACAGAGTTATAAATTAATTTAAAATTATGATTTGTCTAAATCACCAACATAAACTCAAGTAAAATCATGATAGCTTAGATGATTAAATAATAATAATATTGTAGTTACAATTGTCTAATTCACATGTTAAAATATTATTAGTCACCTAATTTAAAGAGAGAGTGGTTGAATGTCAATCGGTAGAGAGAGAGAGAGAAAGGTTGTTCGAAACGTGCATGGTGGTTCGAAGCGATGGGATTCCAGAAGAAGAAGTACCAATGGCCTGAATATCACTTCCTACTACTTCACTAATTTCCCCGAGCATCTTTCACAAAGGGATTAGTGGATGATCTTTCAAAAATGGGACAGGGTTTAGGAAGTGTTCGTTCATTCACGAACGGATAAAAGTGGTCGTAGGTTCGGGTTTGTTTGCTTCATTGAGGTGAAAAATGTTGGACCTTTAGCGCTTACCACTACGCCAAAAGCAATTGTTGTTAGTGAGGGTGAAACTAAATTCCTTTAAGGCGTAGCAGCCACGCCACGTTTCGAATGCTACACAGCAGGCAGGATGCTGGTCCACTTAGACCCAACAAAAAATCCAGGAGCGTTGGAGAAGGACTTAGGTAGCATCATGATTGAGAAGTTGAAACTGCATGTTAATTTTGCAAAATTTGGAAAGAAATCTAAACCAACTGCGCTGCTAAATGTGGCATACAGTGGACCAAGAAACAGAATTGGCGTGCGCCAGTGGTTCCAAAATCTCGTTTTCGTCCTTCTGCGACGGGGCCTCGATCAAGGAGGATGTATGCTCAAGTTCTTTCCCAGGGCGGACCTAGTGCGCCGGTGAGGGGGAATGTTAATAGCTTTGATTCAAGTGCAAGATCAGGTGCAACATTGAATATGGAGTTCAAGGACTGGAAGTCTGGAATACCTCTGAATTTGTGGACAAAGGAGTGTTATTCAGAATTGGTGGCTCCAATTGGGTCCCTTATGTCTATTGATACTCAAACCGAATCCGTTTCCATGTTGGAATATGCTAGACTACAAGTGAGATCGGATTAATTGAAATGTATCTCGCATCTTAGAAGGATCAAGGTGAAGGGGGTGATCTATAATGTGCATCTCGTAGAGGAGTCTGGAGGCTCTCCATGATGTGCTCATAGGATGCTGGGAGAAGAAGATGAGGATGGACTTTCTGTTTTGGAACCTTTTAGCAGGGTGGGTGGAGGATCGAAGTGTTATGTTCCGGAGGATGATAAAGAGTATGAGGAAGATTTGCATGGGTTTGGAAGGAAGGAATCAGGTCAGAAACCGTAGTTGTTCTTCCTGTAACTCAATCTTTGATTCTGGTATACACAATTGCAACAAAGTATTCTGATTGAAAAAAGGGGAAGCTGAGGCTAGGAGTATCTTGGAACTTGGAAAGGAGCTGGGTGTTTCTTTTTATGGTAAGGATGATGAAGTGATAAAAAGGTTGAAGGGGCTTGAAGATAGAGATGCAAATGGAGGTAAGGTTAATGATGGTGTTGCGAATTGCAATGCTGGTGCAAGAGGGGGTGTTGAAGGTTCTCTATGAAGATTATGTCATTTAATGTGAGAGGGTTGAGGAGCATTCAAAAACGGAGGGTGATCCGGGAAATTGTCACGCAACACCAAGTTGAATTGTTGTGCCTACAGGAAACAAAATTTCTAAACCCGAATAATAGAATTTGTTCTCAGTTGTGGCCTTGTGGGGTGATTCCAATTGTGAATGGCAAGGACAACCTGCTTATGCAAACAATGGGGGTGGGTTGCTATGTGTTTGGAGTGGTAGCTCGTTCAATTTGAAGGAAACTGTTCAAGGCCCTGGCTTTCTTGGATGTATGATTCAGGATTAGGGGCCCAAACCCTTAAGGGTCTTAAATTGTTGGATGCATGACAAAAGATTTCCTGGGTTTGTTGAATCTTCATGGGCTGAACTTCAGTGCATGGTTGGCTGTGTTTGCCTTGAAAGAAAAATTAAAGGGTCTCAAGTTGAAGATAAAATGTTGGAATAAGGAGGTGTCTGAGGATCTTAGAATTAAGCGTGATGAGCTAGTCCCAAGATAAATCTGTTGGATAAGAAGGAGGAGGAATCTGGTTTATCTGCTGATGAGTTCATGCAAAGGAAACTCCTGATGTCTGAATTTTGGGCACTTTTGAAGCACCATGAGTCCCTTCTTTCACAAAAATCTCGATCCAAATGGATTAAGGAAGGTGATCTCAATACCGGGTATTTTCACTCTTCTGTTAATTGGAGGCGAAAGAAGAATTCAGTTGTGGGATTACTAATTGATAGGGTTTGGGAGGAAGATCCGAGAAAAGTGAAGGATGAGGTTAAGCGATTTTTCGAGTCGAAATTTATGGCGGACAAGTGGGAGAGACCAAGACTAGATGGTGTGTCATTCAGAATCTTGTCCTCTGAAGATAATAATCTCCTTACTGCAATTTTTGGAGTGGAAAAAATTAAGGAAGCTGTCTGGGATTGCAGTGGTGACAAGAGCCCGAGGCTGGATGGGTTCAATTTCTAGTTCATCCAAAAATTCTGGGGTTTGTTTGAATCTGATTTTAAATCTATGTTGGATGAATTCTGTTTGCGGGGAGCTTGGCCATGAGGATGTAATTCCTCCTTTATTTCTCTTGTGCCTAAGGTGGATTCCTCAAACGGGTTGAATGATTTCACACATATTTCTCTCATTGGATGTATCTACAAACTAGTATCTAAGCTGCTGGCTAATAGACTCAAGAAGGTTCTTGTGAAACTGATTGATGAGAGTCAGTTTGCGTTCATTTGTGGGCGTATCATGCTTGATAGCGTTGTGATTGTGAATGAAATCATTCATGAGGCAAAGCTGTCCAAGAAACCAGTAATGATATTTAAGGTCGACTATGAAAAAGTGTATGATTTGGTGCATTGGGAGTTTCTCATTTATATGATGAAATGAATGCACTTTTGTGACAAATGGGTGACATGGGTACAATGTTTCTTGTCGTTGGCGTCTTTCTCAGTGTTGGTTAATGGAAGCCCATGTGATGAGTTTAAAATAGAAAAGGGTCTTAGGCAGGGGGACCCTTTGGCGCCTTTTTTGTTCTTGATAGCTGCAGAAGGTCTTAGTGGCTTGATGAGGCAAGCGACTACTATGGCAAATTTAATGGGTTTAGACTTGGTGTGGGACAACTGGCCATCTCAATCCTCCAGTTTGCAGACGACACCCTCTTCTTGGAGGATGCTTCCATCCAAAATATCAGAGTGGTAAAGTGTTTACTTCGATGCTTTGAATTGGCTTCTGGCCTGAAGGTGAATTTTTTCAAGAGTAATTTAGCTACAGTTGCGGTGGCTGAGCGAGCCACGCTTGGGTTTTCTTATATCCTTCATTGTAAAATCATGCCAATACCCTTTGTTGATCTTGGCATCCTAGTCAGGAGTAGAGCATTTAGGTTTTCAACTTGGGATCTGGTTGTCAATAAATTGAGAAGTAAATTAACATCTTGGAGGCGTAAAAATTTATCTTTTGGTGGCAGGGTCTGTTTAATTCAAAGCGTGTTATCCTCCCTACCACTGTTTTACCTCTCTCTTTTTATGGTACCAGCTAGAATTGTGAAGCTTTGCATAAGTATTACGCGAAATTTCTTGTTCGGAGGTGTGGAGGGTGGGAGGAAGATCGCATGGTTTGGTTGGGAAAAAATCTGCATACCCAAAGAAGTTGGTGGTTTGAGTATCAAGGATTGGAATCTCTTCAACAAAGCCTTGCTTGGAAAGTGGAGATGGCGCTTCTTAACTGAGCTCAATTGCCTTTGGTGTAAGGTGATCAAAGCTAAGTATGGCCCTGATGGGCAAAGTGGTATGGCCAAGGTATCCCCATGGTGGAGGGACATTAACTCAGCTTGCAGGAGTAATTTTTCAAAAGATTGGTTTCTTGCAGATTCTTCATTGGTGCTTAGTAATGGAGGTATAATGAAATTCTGGTCTGGAAATTGGACAAGGAATGGTGAATTATGCAGTCGTTTTCACTGTCTTTATAACTTGTCCAAACATAAAAGGGCATCAATAAAGGAAACGGGAATGTGGGAGGATGGAGTGTGGAAATGGAATTTTCAGTGGAGGAGAGAATTAGTAGGGAGGAAGAAAGTGTGGTTGCAGGAGTTGGTCCAAGAAGCCAACTCAGTTAGCCTCACGGGGAGTCGGCTAGATAGTTGGAGGTGGCTCCAAAATACAGATGGGGTTTAGTTTGTTAACAGTGCTTATGTGTTTTTGCAGGATCCTTGTGTTGCAGAGCTAGATATGGCTTTTAAATTAATTTGGGCAGGTCCAGTACCTTCTAATGTCAGGGCGTTCGTTTGGCGTTTTTTTCTGGACCACCTTCCAAGTCGTGAAAGTATTAGGAAACATGAGATTTTGACCGCGGATGGGGCTTCCTTGTGTGCATTGTTTCAGGAGCATGAAGAATCATGTGCTCATATTTTTTCCTGTTGTTTTGTGATTCAAGATGTGTGGAAATAGTGTTATAATTGGTTTGGTACTCCGTCTGTCATTCCCTTGGAGCCTCGGAACAATCTTTTTCAATTCCCTTAGCGTGGATGGTGCAAGAGGCAGAAGGAAGTTGAATATGCTATCTGGATCGCAGCTGTGTGGTCATTGTGGATTTTTAGGAATGATTCTGTTTAGAGAAGGAGATGTGGGAAGGAAAATATGCTCGACTTGATTCAATACCGCTTTTGGAATTGGATTAGTAACAAGATGGAGGGGCTGTATTTCTCACTTTATGAATGGAAAACCAATCCACGTCACTGCATCAGAACCTTTTAAAGTCATATCTAGGGGGTTGAGTTGTTGTAGAGGACACTCGCTTATTTGAAGTTGACCCTTGCTTGTTGTGTGGGTGCTTGACGCCAAACGATGAAGACTGGAGCGTTTTGAGGGATTCCGTTCCCGAGATGCGAGGAGGTACATCTACTTGATCATGGGGACATGTCGGTGTGGAGCTTTAGCCGAGTTCCACAGATGTTGACTTATCGAGGCTAAATGCGAACTGTACAGAGAGATCGCTATGGACATGCTGTGGATGTGCACTATTATAAGGGTTCTATGACTATTACTATTCCACCGCGACCTTTGCTAGACTTGATATGTCTGCTCGATGATGAGATGCAGAGGCATGCTGCTAGTGGTGCTGATCGTCAGGGGTCACTAGTACCTTAGAAAGCGATGCTGAGACGATTGACCGTTGGCTCAGTAGGGAGCGACAGTGGAGAGCTCAACCTGCTAGGATGTGCATAGAGCATGAGCGAGAGTTGGAGCGTCAGACAACTGGTCGTAAAGTATCGCGGGGTTCTATTCCATAGTGTGGTTAGAGCTTGTTCAATTGATTGAGTTTGTATCGTACCTTGTCCTTATTGCTTTTCAGTTATTAGGGTTGCATGGTTTTGTGAGTTTTCCTGTGTGTTGGCTCAGAAAGTGTGACATAGTTCCCTTAATTATCTTTTTGTCTTGAATAATTGTCCTTTGAGCATTTTTATTTAATGGTTATCCGTGGTTCAAATCTTTCCACTGCTTTATTATTCTTTTATTTTGTTTAATATTTACAATAATAACCCTCGTGAGAATCAGGGCGTTACATTTGTCGTCGTTAGAGACTAGGAAAGGGGCGCCATCGCCTCCAGAAGAGGCGACCGCCGCCGAGCCTGCTAGGGACCGAGAAACCCTAGTAGAGCTTAGTTCTCTCATTCTCTTTTAGTGGTCTAAAATATTTATTTAATTAATTACTTATATTAAGAAAAATATTTAATCATGTTGAGAATGAAAAAAAATGTTAATTCTTCTAGAAGATGAAATCTAGTAAGATCAATTATGATTCATATTAAAAAATTAATAGTATTATACTTTATTTTATTTTAAATGCTATAATTCTATATGTGCATTTTACTCTCACAAGTTTAAATTTTTGAATCCGTCATTGGCGCTATCCCAAGTTCAGGATCTCAATTTTACAATATCCATAACAACATCAACATTAAGATCCTTATCTTTGAAAACCATAGCATTCCTATGTAACCAAATGCTCTAGATAGTAGCAAATTACCTTTCATCGCTGTTTTAGTGTTTTCTCATCACCAGAGAATCATGTTGAATGAAGTGATCAATGTGTTCCATGGAAAGAACACGCTGCATTCCAGCCCACTTGTAGCATATAGCATAAAAAACCTTGTAAGTAAAAAATAAATGAATCAGCATTTATTGATATTCATTGTATTGTTGGAAATTATGTAGTATTTCAAAAGTTCAAGTCTCACATTGCCTAGTTCACAAGTATTTCAAGAATTTATATATCTTAGCTTACTTTGAGGTGGTAAAGAGCTTACTAAAGAAGTTGGGTTCATGCGCATGAGTTTGGATAATTTGGGCATGGCAAAGTGCAAATTGGTGAATTTACCCTCTTGCGTGCACGAAGTGAGAGCCAAAGGCTTGCCGCGTCAGTTTCACGACTTAGCTTGCAGGTGTAGCTCATGTTCTTGCTAAACATTTTCCATTCCATCCATTCAACATGTACAAGGTACAATTTCCAAATTCATTGTTGTTTTGGAAATTGTTTATGGTTGTGGTTCCATAATATGTTATTATCTAAGACACATGTTTATCTCAGCTTTATCACTAGTTTCTTCCTTATTTACAGTCTCAAACCCAATGTTCACAACTTCACATAACCAAAAAAGAAAAAAGCAATAAGGACCACTCTCCTAAGTCCTAAGAAAGAGGGTTACTTTTTCGAAATTTCCTGCAGCTTAAGCCAGCTTTGCACCTTAAAATGGGTGACATTCAAGGTATCTCGTACCATCCTCCTATTCCTATACACACATTGCTAAAGGTGTGCAATTTTAATTTTTTGGAGATATTATTAGTGCAAATATAGTGTGTCCATATGCAGGGGACATGATCAACAAGGAGCCAGATCACTGCCCCCTCTGCCCTCTGCCTTTCGTAGCTGTTTTTGATTATGAATGAGGACGCTGACTTCTGCAGACTTTGCTTTTGAGTTTTGTTTCTACCTAAGAGGACAAATCAAGATTTGACTCAAGAACCACAAATATTCCAGCCTCATTCTATTTCTATTGTAAAATAAGCCCTTGCTTATCAATTATCATCATGCGTGGAATATGTTTGGGCTTTTTTAAATAATGCCTTTTTTTCTTAGGTTACTTCATGAAACTAGCAAAAAGATTGCCCTTAAATAAGCTAATCAAACTTTCTTCCATGAATGTGGAGTATTGAACTTTTTTATATTTTATAATAATGCCCCCAGCCCTGACTCTGGTTTTGTTAATGAAGTAGCTATTCTTTACATTCCCTTTTGAGATATCTCCACTGTAATCTTTTCCACGATTAAGATACTTCATCGATGTTATATCTGTCGTTATTTTAATCTTGTTTTTATTTTTAATTAATTATCACTTTTATAATTTTAAGAGAGTATTAACTATGTTTTACTAATTCTACCCTTAAATTAATGGTGATAAGAAATTAAATAGTTTAAATTAAGAAGAAAGATAAAGGGTATTTTAGGAAGGTAGGTAGCAACTTTGATAGAAATAAGAACATTGTTACAATTCCTTAATATATGTGCAAAACATTAAAGCGACAGTTATTAAGGTACAGATGAAGTAATTTACATACTGGGAATTTGGATTCCATGCTAGCACGGAATCCTAAATTTATTAAATTCATGCGTTTATAGCTCTCACATCAAATCACACGATTTTAATATAATGAAATTATTTTAAGTGAATAGTAAATTTTTTAAATTTGAGTCATTGAATCTTTTGATCAGACGGAAGAAATTTTTTGACTGCATCAAATGTACGAAATCTTGACAGTAAGGAATCCAAACATGTGAGAGGGGAAAAAAATAGTCCCTTCCCTTTTGTGACCAATAATGGTTACTTTATTTCTATATTGATAAGCAGGACGATCCTCATAATTCATGTTTGTTCGGATTTTTGTTAAATTCAATGTTGAATCACATCGAACTCGCCATGGCAAAATCTCGTTTATCTTATCTATGTTGAACAAAATGTGGTAAATTTTAATTTATTTATTAATATCTTGAGATACGAGAAATTACGGTTTCATAATTTTAACCTTTCTCAAGGTGAATCATTCTATGCAAGCCCTAATCAGGATCTGGAATTATAAGCAAGTTCAGGTGCATTCCCAAGAGAGGCTGTTTAAATAATGCCAAGGCATGTCAGCCTTTGATGTTGATTGCCAAGACTACAGAAGCACGAGTAAGAAAGTAATTTTAAAAAAACAATAAAGTAAGAAAAAACAAACAAACTTGCGAGTTTCTAGCCATACACAAGTTGTATTTGGATTTGTAGTGTCAGTATTTCTCTTGGTGAGGAAACAAATCTTATCCCCCATTCATTGTATTACTTATACCATAACCTTTGCAAATGAGTAAAGTTCAAAAACCTACACCTGAAAATGTATGAGATCATTTAGGGTTTTCCATATGGCTCTTCTTCACAAACAAACGTGCACAGAGAAAAGAGGGACCACTATTGGAAGAAATTTTGTAATAAGCAAATGAGTGATCACGGAAAAGAATTTAATAATTTGGGCTCATGACCTTGACAGACCTTTTAAGTTTATTCTAATTGCAAATTATTAGATGATTAGAACATGTGGTGCATTATTTTTACACATAATGTTTTTGAGTCACTGTCTAATAAAATAAATAATTTTAATACACTCACACATATTTTCTTTTTAATCTCAATTTCATCTCTTTTTAATTTTACCTCAGAAAAATGATTGTTAAACATTCGCACATGGCAACACATGAGAAACACCCAAATTTCTTGTGGATTTTCGTAGGAGTTTTTGCGCAAAAAATTACAAATTTTTCTGGTATTTTAATATGGAAGTTAGTTTTCCCACCCGACCCTAATTTTCAAAACAACCCCAATTTCTAAAATCCAAAAATACTCTTATATTTTATTTTAAAAAAATAAAACCATCCCTTCCCCTCCTCACCGCACCCAATCCTCCCTCCTCTTCATTTTATCTTCTTCAACCTCACCACACTCACCACACCTCCACCCTCATTATTGTACCACCCCGATTTTCAGGAGTTAATTATAGTGAACTCAACTTAAATTAAACATGTTGATTTCCTCAAAATAGAAAAAATGCAAGTTTTTTTTTTTTAAATATGCAGCGACCTCATGCATAATAAGTAACCCATACCCTCCAACTAATAATCTATTACAACAATATCATATACAGATCATGAACATGCAAAGTCGTGTCCAGTTGACCTCAGCGTCCTAGAAGAATCCTCCGTGTTGTTTGTGTCTCTCGTCTATATCGTCAAAGGTACTCTACCATTCCCTAGGATGGGAGTCAAGTCCAGTAGTTGTCCGTCTCACGACGGATCGCCCAAACACAAACAAGACAAACAACATGTAAGGATCACTTCCAAATAAAACAACACAGGATATACATGTGCGCATACATGAGAATATAAGAATGTAAGCATATAATAGCTTGTCAACAATATCACCACGGAACTATATCATCACACTCACAATTTAAGCACCACCACGAACAAGATACAATATATATGTTTATGTTTATGTTTATGCTTATGTTTATGCTTATGCTTATGCTTATGCCCATGCACATGCTTCACCATTATCCAGATATAACGCCAACTCCATAAAGGTAGGCGAGACACCACCGTCTCTGGTAAATGCCACTCTAATAGGTAGCACTCGGTCGGGCGTCTAACAACACTAACGACCAGTGATCTATATTGGTTAACTCAGTATAGTTACCAACCTCTCTTGGCCACTTCACCGTGTATGCATGATATGTTATGCAATTCACCATTGATAATTATAATCAACATTATCACCCAAGGCATAACTGTAAACGTCTTTATACAAGTTCGAGTTCACTGAGACACCAATGCCACAGAGTCGTCTGTATACAACATCCGGGTACTCTAGTTTCACCCTCACCTATGAACAACTATCTCATTTTCCTTAAAAACATCATTTATGATTCCTCCCGAAGAGGTATGTCTTATGGTTCCTTTTCAAATGTTATATCTTACAAACTTGTCCAAAATTTATGCCTTATGAAATTGTCCAAGACTTAAGCCTTATGAGATTGTCCGAGCGTCAAGTCTTATGAGATTGTCCAAGAGACATGTCTTATTTATGAAGAAGTAGAATCTCCACCTCCAATTACGAAAGAGTTTGATGAATTCTCTTAGTGTAATATGGCTTTGCTTCATGACTGCTTGGGGAAAATTGGATACTTTGCGAAAGCTCTTGACTTAACCATTAACTCTCTTGAAAACGTACTTTCAAAAATGTCAATTAATTTAATCAAAGACTTTTCTCTTATTTTCTTTTTGAAAACTTTATACCGTTGTCACCAAAATAAATTAACCATCCCCAAGTATCGTAGAATCTTTTACCTAACTGGTAACTCTCATTTCCCTCTGCTCACATGTTTATTTACAATTACATTGCAAGGACAACACTTATAGGGAAAGCATTAATCCAATCAACATTTTACTTTCTAGTCCCCAAATTTCTCAATAAACCATTTTCTAGGCCTTAGACTTTAATTAGATCACTTTTTGGCCCTCAAACTTTAAGAGAACCATTTTTCAACCCAAACTAAGAACTTGGCTTTTTCTTTAGCCCAACAACTTGAAATATTTTCTTTAACACGCCCAAAATCATTTTCCTTGTATTCAAAGCCTAAACTTTTAAATTTCTCAAAAATAAGCTTTAAACCCCGAATCTTATCTTTAACCTCATAAAAGCCAAAAAAAAATTCAAGAATCAAATTTTCTAAGCCCCATAATAACTTCTTGCTCTCGGCCTACTCATTTAGTTCACCCAAAAAATTTCCTTCTTCCACTAATAATTTTATCTTATCCAAATAAAATTTTTTCCTACACAATACTTAGTGAAAAATAAAAAATCTCACCCCCAAGGTTATGTACTAGGTTCGTCCAAGGCATGTTAATAGGTAAGGAAATTTTCTTTTTTAGAAACTAATTACATATTTGAGTTTATCTCATCATTGTAAGCTACTTTCATGTTAAGCACTTTTAAAAATAAGCCATTCTTCAAAATCACTTTTGTAAGAAATCAACTTTTTCAAAAACAAAATATATCCAAGAATAGATCAAAAGATCCTCTAACACTTTGGTGAAGGTTAAAAGTCAAAGCTAAACTTGAAAACTCAAAATCACTTTTGAATCAACTTCTTGAAAAACAAAGTTGATGAAATTTTTGTTCTAGTTGTTCTTAAGAACTTTAAAAAAGAGAAAAACAAAGTTGGGGTATTAGTTTTGTGTTTCTTAGGGTGTTTCATTTGGATGGGGTTTTGTATAGTCCTTTTTTGACCTGTGGCGGTGTTGCTGTCCCTCTCCGGTTTTGGAGGCCTGTTTTAGAGGCGGACGAGCAGCTCTCGCTCCTTTTGTTGGTGGCCAATTTTGTGGTTGTTTATTTCATATGAATATATCCTTTTTCTTTCGAAAAAAAAAAGAGAAAATGCAAAAAGCTTCAAAATTAAACCAAAAATCACTTTTAAAAGAGATTTTCAAAGAAACACTTCCATTGAAGTTTAAAACAACACTTTATCTTCATCTTTGATAAGAAACTTACTCTTCTAATGAAGGAATCAAGTGAAGAGAATGAACTTTGATGGTGGGTAACAGTGATGGATCCATAAATATTTATTCATGTGTCTCTTACCTTACACCTTAAGCTTTTGAGATAATTGGTTCCTTGATATGGTATTAAAGCTAGAGATTGATCATTGATTTTATTTTTTCAACTTCACCACACCTCCACCCTCATCATCATCTTATTCTTCAACATTAATCCAACCAATCTTCCCTTCTTCTTCTTCAACCTCAACTACACCAACTCTCTTAATATTTTTGTAACTTACTCACTACTTATCTCTTCAATTTCTTTCCCATTCTTTCTCATTTTCGTTTGCAATGAAGCTTTCTCCATTTGAGCAGAGTTTCGTCGAACCAGATTTTAGAACCCAGTAGTTGTCATAGTGTGTCGTGTTCTAAAATCCAATAGTAGTGTTAGTGAAATACGCTCCGAGTTTTAGAACCCGTAGTTATTTGGTTAGTTATGGGTTCTTAGGAAATAATTTTGTTCTGGGTTTTAGTACCTGGTAGAACTAGAACTTAGGATAATTTTATTTAGTACCAGGATCTAAATCCCAGTAAGAATTAATGTTTACTTTTTTGTCTCAGGTTTTAGAACCTGGTAGAAGCTAACGTTGGCTGAGGAATGTAACGTCAGCCTTTAGCCGCCGCTAGTTATTAGTGAGCGAACGTTATGTTGGTTAGTATTTTTAGCATTTTTCTAAACCAACGCTAATTGTTGTATCTCGTCACTAAGCGATGTCGGTCTGTTCGACACTAAATTTAAATTGGGTTTTTTTTTTGTTTGCGTCGGCTTAGTGCCGCTTAGCGCCACCTCCATCGATTCTAAAGTTCCAAAATTAGTGTCGGTGTTGTGGCCGACGCTAATTTTCAACGTGAAAACGACATTTTTTTGTAGTGATTATGCAGATGTTCATATAGCATGACCATTTCACTTCATAATACTCACTTATTTCTCATCACATCCTACATCATATCTTTCATTTTCCTGTCTTTTTTTTTTCTCACTCTAGATGTGGATGAAAATTGAGTGTCAACACAACGTTATTGTATAGGCTTAATAGCACTTTTGGTCCCTCACTTATTGAGAAAGTGTGAATTTGATCCATAACCAAAATATTTAGCAATTTTCATCCCTAACATAAACCCATCAACCTTCATCATCATCATCATCTTCAAAGAAAAACTCAACAACCTTCATCATTATTTTTTTCTTCATCTTTTATCATCATCTTTCCCAAATTTCTTCCTCTCATCTTCACCAAAACCCCAAAATCATCTCTTCTCCTCCAAAATAATCTCTTCTCCATTTTTGAGCATAGTTCCAATGAGCAGATTTGAGCATAGTTCCAACCATTGCGTCGCCGTGCCACCGTTTTCATCCTCCACTGCCCACATCCACATGTGGTTTCCATATTAGAGCCTCGATTTGTGAACATCCACCCCAGAGCTCCATCTTCATTCAAGCACCACCACAATCATTGTTCACGTCGCAGCAACAACGACATCATCCAACACCATTCTCTCTGCATTTTTGGTTCTTGTCAAAATTGGAGTTGAAGGAGGAGGATGAAGGATTTTGGGGGAAAAAATATAGATTGAAATCTTAGGGTTCTCTTTGAGGATAAAATGGATGAATTCTTCCTGAAACTGAAACAGTAAAAATCGTTCTCCTCTCTCAGTGGATGGCTACAAAACAACCCCCAATTGTTCTCCTCTCATCCATAGGGTATGCTTCTACGTTCGTTGCTTGGCCTGTTGTTCTTAGAACCCCTTCTCCTATGGATTTTCTCTCAACCAAACTATATCTTAGGTCCAGGTCTCCCTTCCCCAAATCTTTCAACAATCATCGAATTTGGGAAGTTTCTAAGACAAAGGTTTCACCTTTGCATAAGGGGCGTGACCCCAATGCGAGTTCATCGATCCAACGGTTTCGTCGTCGAGCGACCATTGAAGCTCTTGCCTTAGGTTTGAGGAAAGGTTGATGATGGCGGAGATGGGCTTAAGAAAATGGGGGCTCGAATTCTAGATGATTGTTGTAGTAGTTAGATTTTGGAGTTTTGGTGAAGATGATGGTAGAAGGGGGAAGAAATTTGTGAAAAATAACGATGAAGGATGAAGAATATGAAGATGATGGAAGAAATTTCTGGGGTTTTTTTTCTTTCTGAGTTTTTAGATGAAGATGATGCTTGAAGAAGATGAATGTTCATATTATTTCTGGGTTTTCTTTCTTTCTTTTTTTTATTAATTTTTTTTTTTAGAAAACTGTTAAATTTTAGATAGTTTTAGACGGAAAACCAAAACTGCAAAACAGTATTAACGTTAGGAACGAAAATTGCTAGATTTTTTTGTCGGGGACCAAATTCACACTTTCTAAATAAGTGAGAAAACAAAATTGCTATTAAACCTATGATAAAATAAAGGTGAGGCATGATAAGAAGTGGTACTAGTGTAGTGTAGTTAGTGACACCCATCTTCTAGATCAGAAGATCAATATGTGATAGTATAGTTTGTGTCATTGCCTTTGTTTGCTTTGTTAATTTCCCCAAAGGGTGCACGGTTTTCTGCCACCGTCTGTCCAATGGGTAAATAGACTTGCCAGAAGGCAACATTGAGGTTTCTGATTTAGGCTCCTGTATGGAAGTGCTGGCCTCTGCTTTTTGTGCCATTGCTGCTACTGTTCCCTTCAAACCCCTTTATAAAGATTTTTGAGGGATCTGATGGTTCACTTCATCACTGTCCCTTCATGTGGTTAAAAATCAGTATCATAAGAAAACAATATAAGGGTACCTTTGCTCATAAGGGACACGCTACTTTAAATGCTAAAGATATGCATACCATTAAATAGATACAGACAATTTACAAAGTGACATGACCTTGTTGGCTTGCTTATATATCAAGTGGACTTGACCAATAAAATACAAGAGTCACCCAACCATTCACATATCTATATTAGATAACATTGCCACATTGGTTTAGTATTTTAATTGGATTTTAGGGTACTGCCTCATATATTTTTATGTGCTATATAATGTTGAAAAAGTTGTATTTTTTTTTGCAAAAAAATATTTTATTAAATTAAAATAACACCTTTAATATGTTAAAAAAATGATATGGACAAGACCATTAAGTATGGCTCATCTTTTGCACCCCAATAGGGATGGAGAATTATGCCTGATGATATGGGTATATTCCCAGCGGCTTAAGCCACTAAACAACTAATCTATTGGAAGAACATCCCCCATTTTACATCGCATGGAAAAGCCACCCATCCACTATGTGGTTGCTATTCAACCATAGGGCTATAAAATAATGATAATAATACTAATATTATGTGTAAATTCAGTTTTTAGGTAGGAGCAAATATAATACACTAAGAGAAGGTTTCTTTAAATAGTGAGATGATTTATTCTTCTTAAATAAAGTTTTGGGTTCAACACTTATAAATGAAAAAAAAATATTGAGAGATGTTTATAGATCGTGGAAAGATATTTCAAATTTTTAATTAATCTATAAATATTTAAATATTAATTAATCTAGAAATTATTTATAGTTTGTAGAATTACATAAAGATGGATGATATTGGAGTAAACCATCAATTTTGTAGATGAAAGTTAATCTAACCAACGATTTCATTCCTAGAAGAAGGAAATGATCTAAAAAAACCTGAATGTTCAAATGTCAGACACATTAGTCTTTGACCTCACTTCCGTCAGCTAGGTTTCACGGAAGTGTCTATGTCGCACGTTTAGTGTCATTTGAAGTCCAGATGGCGATCCTTTAAGTCCCCCCCAAATAAAATTTCACGCTTCACTTTGGTCTCTCCCTACGTTTCAGGATTGTCAAGCTTTAGTTTCTCAAATTGGATAGCAATTTCAAGCATGAAGATTGGTGTTTTCCGTAATTAGGCAATAAACGAAAATTTCAAGAGATCAAACAGAAATGGGGAAATATGACTTGAATTAAAATTGTAAAGTTGAATGAAAAAAACAAAATGAAATAAAAGGGTGGTTGGAGTTTACTGGAAACTCGGTCTTATTCTTGAATCTGGTAGGAACTGTGCGTTAGTTTAGATGCCCAACCCGGTCTAAGTCTTTCACACTCCTATTTATAGAAGGAAAGAAAAACGCCTAATCTTGACACTTGAGCATTAACATACACTAAAGCCTAAACTTCCCAAGTAATGTATGTAACCTCCAACTACATGATGAAAGATATTTTAAGAAGAAGGTTTCCACAACCGGCTACAATTAAATCTCTTAGTATAGTATCGGATTTTTATCATCTCCAAATGGATTGTGTTCTAATATTAATCCTACTAATTCTTCACTTTAGAATGCAAAGAAAAACAAAGGTTTGAGGGAAATACTTTCAATTGTTCAAGTGCATAAAGAAAATAAAGAAAGCGAAAAGGTCAGTTGTGAATAGGGATGGCAACGGGTAGGGTCGGGTGCGGGTTTAACCATACATGAACCTGAACCCAAACCCAAACCCTATTCGGGTAGAAAAACTATACCCGAACCCGTTGGGTTAACGGTTTCGGGTTCCCCATACCCGCGATAAACAAAGAGAAACCATAAAAAAAAAAAAACGAAAACCCGACCGATACTCGAACCCGATTACTAACGCAGTAGCAGCAACATCTTCATAGTGATTTAAAAAAATGACTCTAGAAGCCAATTCAAAATTTCATATTCAAGACCATGATAGAAATCTAGAGTACAAGAACAACAAGGATCTAAAACAAAATAGCGACGTCTACAAACTACAATCATATATATATATATATATATATATATATATATATAAGGATATTTTAGTAATTTAATATATAGGGATCTGATAGATTCAAATGATTAAAATAAATCACTATGTTTTGATAATTAACAATTTCATTTAAGGTTAAATATCATTAGAGATAGAATTCCTAACACAGTGAATTTTCTTGTATCCAAGAATATCTATCTACTTGAAGGACTCGATGAATCTCAAAGCATTATCAAAAGAGACAGTCCTACAAGAGGAAATCGTCTGGTCATCACTGCATACACCTTTAAGGAAAAAACTGTCAAGATATACAAAGAAACCAATCATATGAAGACAGTCTGGTGACTCACGGAAGACCAAGCATTACCCGCAAACAGCAAACATATTCTGAAAAGCACTCAATCAGCTATGCACTCTCAAAGCCAAAATCCACTTGATGAAGTTAACACAGTCCGGTGCTTGAATGAATAGTGATCAACAGGAAGACTGTTTTATCAAAAGCTGAATGAGGATGACAACAAATTATGAAGAAATATTCTCAGCTGTGAAGCTTCTCTAGCGCCATACAAAGCAATTGTGAATCAACTCATGCAAATAGAGAACTTCAGTGGAAGCACAAGAGAAGGAAAAGTTCAGTCATCTACAAGTCAAGAATATTCTGAATCTCAAGATAGACTGAATTGAGAAAGTCTGTCTGCCGATGCAACTTACTGAGTAACGAAATTCTGAAGATTCTATGAAGACTGCGTCTGCCAAATCATAGTGAAGATTTCGTCTTCCTAAAGCATCAAAGTGCTCAAAAGATATAAATGCCAGAAAGTGTGCGTTACGAGGATCTCAGTTCAACAGAAGCATTAAAGAAATTATTCAACCAAGCTCTAAAGAGTTCATTCAGAATAATTGCTTCTTGGATCAGGAATCATCTACCTCGTCTGCATATTAAATGAAGTACTGATGATGGCAGAAAGAAGAAAGGGACATAATTAATTTATTATTCCTTGGTCCCTCTGCTATTCTACTTTTCCTCAAGACAAGCTTACTTCGCGGAATCAACGGCGTAAATTTCTGAACATTGTACTCTCTCAACGGTCGAAATTCAAATATATGTTCAGAGCATTTAATGGCTATTAGCTGGCATGCATTGGGATACAATGATTAAACAGAAGCTCACAGCTGGGATGCATGAGATTAAATGCAAAGGATATAGCTCAAGGCAAAACGCTTTGAAGGGCCAGACAATGTCAACCCAAGCAATGAATGCTTGGCAGATCGTGTTTCAGAGCCGCTCCAGAAATGCAGAATTAGCCGTTACTCACAAGGAAGTAGAAGCACTAACGGATCTGTTTTCTCTCCTTCTATCAAAGAAGAATGAAGATCTTCAACTGAAGATATAAATAGAGATTTCAGCTTCCAGAACAACTTCGCGACTTGAAATCAACTCATTTCATATCTCAACCAAGTTTGTCCAGAGAACCAAGTTTCAATTGGTTCAAACTCAATAAGCTTCAAGCCAAATTCTACCTGAGTTAAGTCATCTACTTGTGTGAAGAACTTACAGAGTATTACTCTCATCCTAACCCTCACAAAACCCAAAACAGAGAACCTTAAATTTCCTATCCTCTCTGTAAACCCGAGCTTCATTTGTTCTACCCACTCTTATTGAAGAGAACTCTTGTAGAAAAACAAACCCAATTTGTAAAGGGTATCAGGAGTAGTCCTGTAGAATACTAATGAGGAGAAGTCTTGGAGAATACTTGTAAGGAGAAGTTCTGACAATACTAGGAGAAGTCCTGTACAATACTTGATAGGAGAAGTCCTTATAATACTGGAAGAAGTCTCTGATAATACTTGTACTATTTGTTGAAATAGTGGAAAATCTTGGCGAAACCAAGGACTGGACGTAGCCCTGTCGATTATGGGGGTGAACCAGGGTAAAAATCATGTGTGCTTTACTTTTCATGCTATGTTAATTTTCCGCTGCATACATGCACACTCACGTAATCAATAACTCTCATTGAAAACCAATAATTAATGTTTATTATTATCAAACGAAGTTTTCAAAAATGAGTCACACAATTCAAACCCCCCCTTTCTTGTGTGTTTCTTGCACTATCAGGATCGAGTTTCGAGTAGGGTTCGGGTGCGGGTTTCACCATACCCAAAACCGAACCCGAATAGTACTTTCAGAATCGGGTAAAACCCAAACCCAAACCTAAATAGAACGGGTTTTACCCGTAAATTCAGGTCGGGTACCCACGAGTATGGGTTTTTCTGCCATCCCTAGTTGTGAAACTTAGTTTGGAAGATAGCACTTGGCTTAGCTTCGCCAATTATCACATATGCCCTAATCAAACTTGTTTGTATGAAATCAAAATTATTCACTATGGTGGTCTAGCCTATTTTCTTTACTTGCTAATTCCTTATACAAGAAAGATTTTTAATCCAATTATCAAGCCTGTGTTACGAGCAACTAAACCCTCGGATTAAAGATTAAATTCCAATTTACCGACCATCACTATTAACTCTTACCCTCATTCCTAAGGTCTTAAAGAAAATCTAATAAATCCCGTTTCCTTGAATCCCTAATTTCTAATCACTCTCTCAAGTCTCAAAGAAAGTAGTTAAAAGTTTGCTTGCAATCAAACACAATATAACCGAAATGGAATTCATAGATTATAATAAAAACTATCACACAAACAAAGTAGAAATCACAGCATAAGGTCAAAGAGGTTCGGCATCCCAAGTGTTAAAAAGAAGTTTAGCCAAGCATGGCCATAGAGATTACAAAGAAGAGATTAAAAACCTCGAACAATCAATGGTGACTTCTCTTCTCTCCACTTTAATGTTCTTCAAATTGCTCCAAAGCTCCCCAAAACTAGGTCTGCCTCACGAGTCCTCACGTTCCGGGATAAATAGGTTCGTACCGCATATGCGGTACATAAGCTACCGCATATGCGGTAATCATAAAACAGCATATGCTGTAATATACAAAAGTGGTTTTCCCTGGCAGGTCATTTACCGCATATGTGGTACATAGGCTACTGCATTTGCAATACCATCAAATCAGCTCACAAAGCTTCCCTTTCTTCTGCATGATGCCCTAAACTCCTTCCAGTCCCTGTTAGCCACGCCTAGCTCCTCCTTTCAACTGAAAAGAACTCTGAAAAACAATAACAACGGGTGAAATGCAACCACAATAAAATCTAAACCTAGGAATTCAAATAACTAAAAATCCTAGAAAATTACTAAAAGGTAACGAAACTCTAACGCAAATGCACAAAATGCACTAAAATGCTCTACTACACTACATGAGACTCAACAATGTAAAATAAAAACAAATAATAAACATACTAAAAGACCATTTTAACCCGGGTTATCACTACACAATTAAAAACATGCTTAAATTCAAATCCTAACTATAACTGTACCCAGGCGCTCTCGGTGGAGCTTCATATTACTGGATCGTACGACCCTTCCAGAACCTACGTTCTAGTAACCATTCAACAATGTCGAAAAAGTATTTGTCAAAATTCCACGATTTTTTCACTCGCACTCAGGGTTTTTTAAAACCCAAGTCTTTTTCTTCATACTACTCTTGACATTGGCCTAGCTTTCGGTACCACCATAAGTCATTTTGGCATTAATACTTGACAAAAAAAATTCTAACATTTCTTCAAGTGTCGAACGAACTATGCTAATTGTTTCCTTAAATTCTACAAGTTGACGTCATTTTCTTGGCTTAAATCTCCATGCTTGTATGAGCTTCTTCAACGCTAACATCTAATGATTTTCATATCTATTGTTTATTAGCGTCGAATCCATTCTGCCAGTTTTCTTCCTCGTTGCCGAGATTGTATCTTTTCAGTATTCAAGCCCTTCCGAAATGACTACAATGTGGATCTTCATTTCACCGAATCTGCTTCCCTTGCCGATTCCTACCGGCAACCGTGTATTCGACAAAAAATCATTTTTCTACCAATGACATGTTTTTCAAAGTTGTAAGACATCTGAATTAAAAACTAAGAATAAAAATAAAAAAAAGATCTTAGAGATGTTTTGAGATTAAAAATTGAAAATAATAACAGGTGTAAAAACCGGTTAGCAAATAAGTTTTTTGTTTTGTTTTAAAAAACTGAAAAACTATTTTACAAAGAGAAATGCTAGCAACACTCTCTTCGACACTCTCTTTCTAATACTCTCTCTTTGATTGCTCAAAATCTATGTAAGACTCACTAAATTATATAGGCCCCACTCTCAACTAGATGGGATCTACATGGATTTTAATCAATCAAAGAGAGAGTGTTAGAAACAGAGTGTCAAAGAGAGTGTTGCTAGCACTCCTCTTTAACAAAACATTAATCAAACAGACCCCAAGTATTAATCAAACATCACTTTCACAGTGCCACACTTCTTTTCTAATATAGAAGATCAGATATTATTGCAACCATATAGCAAACTGGGAATGTAATATCTGATCGAACTTGAGGCTCTTGATATCATTGTTTGGAATTACCATTCACTACTACAAAATTGCCATATTACGACGGTTTCGAGCAGCATCTTACCACAGTTTAACTGTGGTATTGCGCAGCAAAATAATAGATCAATTACCACGTTTGAAGGTAGAACTGTGGTAATATCATGCCTCTGTTACCACGGTTCCTGCCTAAACCATAGTAATATATTTGGTTTTTTTACCTCTGTTACCACGGTTCCTGTATGAACCATGGTAATATATTTGTATTTTTTTTACCTCTGGAGAGGCATTTCGTCATTGTCGAGGGGCGCTAAGCGACCGTATTACGTCACTGAGCGACTATCAGACAGAATTATGCAGAAAAAACAGGACATTTTCAATAATCTATAACGCTACATACAAATTAGAGAATAATCAAATCATTGTCATCATGCAATTATAATATTATAAATACCACCCAAACAAACAACTTCAGCAGTAGAACATTAATGTATGACATTAATATCTCGTTACTTCTATGCAAAAAAATCAGAACTACTGATACTGATCCTAATATCTGGTTCCTTGAATTCCAGCATGACTGTTGAGATAAAAATCGAACTCCGTTGGATGGCAAATGGTGGTATCAACAACAGTTCCTGACATTATATTTCCAAAAAAATACAAGCATAGAATCAGGGAAAAGGGGAGGAGCATATTGATTCTGGATTCAATTCCATAGAATCATCGGAGTCATCCGAAGAGTCTTCGGAGTCATCGAAGTCTTCAGAGAGTAGTGAATCGTCAATGTCAAGACCCCTTGACTGGAATAATTCTAATCTGATCTCTTGACAAGCCAACTCCTCTAAAGCGTTCCAAGCCAAGAAGGGCAACCCATTTGGACCCCTAAGCAGTTTTGTCACGAGGAAACCATGGGGAATGGATTTCTGCTTGTCAACCAGAGCAGAAGCAAGATTATTGTAGACGATGTCTACAACATTAATGTACTCTTCATTCAAAATTGAGAACATGATAAACAGGTCATTGTCAAGCACGTCTCTCAAACGATCTACTCTTGGACACAGCACGGTTGTGACCAGTAGATGTAAAACTTTGGCAGGAAAGGTGAAGGATGAGTAGAGAGAGCGCTGTTGGAGAGAAGGATTTTCCATGCAATAGATGACTTCATCATTATCTTCTACATCGCAGTCTCTTTGCCAGAATTCAGAGTACGTCACTCTTTCATCCTCACTATTGAGGAGTTCAGCAAATTTCTCTCTGGTTATGGAAAATTCATGATTCAGTATTCTTCAAACGAAACATTTGTTGTGAACAAAGGACAAGGAGGACCAGAAAGTCAAGATGAGTTCTAGGTACGATGACTCATCAGAGGCCTCACACAATGCCCTCATACGTGTGTTACGCAGAGCATTAGTGTCAGGAACTCGATAGCGTTGTAGTTTTGCGAAATTGACGGTAAAAGGAAGGCAAATGGTCACGCCGTTTTGCATTTCTATTTCTAAGGAAGAAGGAACATAGAAGCATCGGATACAGGGAAGATGATGGAGTGAAGGATGGAGAAAAGATGTGAGATACATCTGGAATTTATAAGCAAACGAGGGAATAACATAAGTTGCAGAGTAAACGCGCAACATGAAAAGTTGCGTTGAGAATTGTGAAATTTATGTGGGAAACGCGCAAGATGAAAAGTTGCAGAGTAAAGAGGGAAGTAGTTACAAGATATAATAATGAAACGATGCATGCTGAAACATTTAAGAAGATAACTGATAGAACTAGGCGACGTCCGACGGCGTGACTGTTGAGATAGCTGACAGGACTAGACGGTGGAGGAAACTTTCTCATGATAAAAAAATAAAACAAAACCCTAGTTCTGAACAACAACAAAAATCTTCAAAACAAAACCCAAGAAGTAGAAGCAGGTCGAGAGTACTCATGAGTGAGGTAGAGAAGCGGCAGTGCCATTGCGGAGAGAAGGAGTGCCGGTGATGAGGTGCAGCGGCAAAGAGCGGCGGTCATGAGGTACAGCGGCAAGGAGTGAGGAGCGGCGGTGACGAGGTTGAAGAGCGATGAAGTCGTAACAAAGAAAGGGGATGACATAGGGTTTTCGATCTCCAAACAAGCGTTTCCTAGTTAAATCATCACCATTTTTTAATAATATAATTCATATTACCACGATTCTCATAACAACCATGGTAATAGACAATTTTAATTGAAATAATAATAATACCTATTACCACGGTTCCCATAATAACCGTGGTAACAAGCCGTGTTAATTAAAAAATAATAAAACCTATTACCACGGTTCACCTACCAACCGTGGTAATAAGCAGTGTTAATTAAAAAAATAATAAAAACTATCTCAGTTATCACGGTTACCGTATGACCGTGGTAATAGAGCACCTCAGTTACCACAGTTCAACACGAAACCGTGGTAACAGAGCTCCGGGCAGCTTTTTACCACGGTTCCACACAGAACCGTGATAACAGGGGTGTGGTAAAAAGGTAATTCTGTAGTAGTGATTGTAGAAAATAAAAAGAACACAATAATACACTGTGAAAATTCCAGAATCGAAAAAAAAAAAACCACGGTTGTTGTTTAAAAATAACTAGAGAAACAACACTATATGAAAAGTTTTACAACACATAAACTTCTCTCAAACTAACCTTAATGCACTCACATTCTCACAAAATAAATAATTAAACTACAGAAGTTAAATATAATCTCAAAGTGTTATTGATTGCGTTCGTTACTTCTGCATCTTAACAATGTGGAACTTCTCCATAAACTTCATTAGCCTCTCTATCTTCATTAAACATAATGAGAATTGCTCCACAATTATAATCAATCCCAATAGTGTCAAAAAAAACGCAATTAAAAGCATATACAATCTCCTATTAACCCCACTACTTTTGGCTCATAAATATCGGTACCCACATACGACTTTTTCTGGATATGGTACCATTCCACCTTTTAGGTCTACAACCATCAAGTACCAACTCAAAGAGGGTTTGTGGGTGCCATCTTGACTCATTGCCATTGGTGATTACAAGCTCAATTAGAGAACTCATATATGACCGCCATTCGTTCTGATTCACTGTTACTTCCTGTGGATATAATTTAATGTGCTTTAGTGGGATGACTAGGATGCGGATAACCAAGATTTCAAGAGAGAGAACCTTCTTTAATTTTTATCATTTCAATTGAAGTGGGGATGCCTTCAGATCTCACACCACAAGTTTAACTTTGTCACCACTCACCATTACCATTTGTCCCAAGAGACCTCACATTTCAATTTTTTCCTAAGAGAAAGATTGAATTTTTTTATAAAATAGGTAAAATGAAGTAATGTGATGGTGTTAGAAGAACGTGTATTTGCATATTATGACGTGAATTTAAAGGTTTAAAAAATGAGTTCAACACTTAATTATTTAACTAAATGGTTCGAGGTTTGATTTCAACTCTTGTGAATAAATAAATAAAATTCTTGGACAGACTTCTACTACTTAGTGTGTTGAATGTGGCGCAAGTAAAGGTTGAAATTGGTCAAGTCAAGGCAGGCTTTGGGTGGCCCAATCTGGCCTACATTCTAATTTTGCGGCTCAAGCCTGGTCTATGACTTGTCATAGGCCAAATTTGTAGGTCTGATCTAACATACTAATTTATTTAACATAAAATGTTCTCTTAAAAATGCCAATAGGCTAGCAAACTAATAGATCGTGGGCTAATTGACGATAAAGGAAAAATGTATATCCTTGTTTAAAAAATATATATTATGAGTTCTAAAAATATTATTTAAATTAGTATATTATGTTTACTTATATTATCAATAAAAATAATATTATCTAACCAGACTGACATATGAGGCTAAGCATGCTTTTTTATACCTCATACTCTGTCTTTTTAGTTAATCTGACCTTTTAAAAAATTTAGATCTGACATTTTTAATAAATAGGTTAGGTACTAGACCTTTGATGAACTAGACCGCGGACCTTTGATGGGTTGTTTGGCCTATTTCTACTCCTAACTATTGTAGCGGGAATATATTGATTAAGACAAAAAATAAATCAAACTAAATTGATTAATTTTTCTTTGATTAATTATCAATTAAATGGATTTTTTTTCTTTGCCTTATTTAATTAAAAAATAAACCTCCTCAATAAATGAATAGTCACTTTAGTCATCATTTTAATCCCTTAACTGTAGTGATGGGCAAATTTGTCCAAGCATCTTACAAACGTTAGTCACTTTAATCTCTTTGTTCCTTTTCGTTACCATCCAATATTAAGCATATGCTTAGGCAGCAGCTAATTGTCTAGGGTGCATCCCATGTGATG
Source organism: Acmispon strigosus (assembly GCA_030819835.1). Classification (NCBI taxonomy): domain Eukaryota; kingdom Viridiplantae; phylum Streptophyta; class Magnoliopsida; order Fabales; family Fabaceae; genus Acmispon; species Acmispon strigosus. The sequence continues at coordinate 44,114,753 of JAUAMA010000001.1, read as the reverse complement.
TTACGGATGTCCATTAGAGACTAAGGCTTCGTTTGGCTCAGCTTTTTTCTGACTTAAAAGTTACTTTTAAGTAAAAGTTAAAAATAAGAGCTTTTAAAAAGAAGTTGTTTGTCAGCTTTCAGTTTTTTATAACTTAAAAAGCTACTTTTAAGTTAAAAGTTGTTTGGTAAAACTGTTTTAAAAAAGTTTCATATATGGCGGCGGGGGGCGGTGGCGGTGGCGGCGGCGGCGGCGGTGGCGTGGGGGGCGGTGGCGTGAGGGGGCGGCGGCGGTGCAGTGGTGGTGGTGATGTGGGGGGCGGCGGTGCGATGGCGGTGGTGGCGGTGGCGGTGCGATGGCGTGGTAGTGGTGGTGCGGTGGCGACGGTGGCGTGAGGGGGCAGCGGTGCGGTGGCAGCGGTGCGGTGGTGGCGGTGGCGGTAGTGGCGTGAGGGGGCGGCGGCGGTGGTAGCGGTGCGGTGGCGGCGGTGCGGTGGCGGTAGTGGTGGTGGTGGCGGTGGCAGCGGTGGCGTGAGGGGGAGACGGCAGCGGCGGTGGCAGTGGTGTGGTGGCGGCGGCGGTGGTGGTGGCGGTGGTGGTGGTGGTGGTGGTGGCGGTGGGGGGGTGGGGGTGGCGGTGGCTGTGGGGCAGCGGCGGTGGGGTGGTGGTGGTGGTCATAATAATAATAAGTTACTTTTAAGTAAAAAGCTCCTATCTCTAGCTTTTTTCTAAAAAGTTACTTATTTCTATTTTATGTTATAAAAATAAGTTACTTAAAAGCTACTGAACTTTTTCAACAAATGTGTTTGGCCCTGCTTTAGCTTAAAAGTAACTTAAAAGTCATAAAAAAAGCCGGGCCAAACACTACCTAAGTGCATGTATACAAATGTAAAATTACGCCGAGCTAAAATCATTATGGAAAATGGCAAACATTAAACGAAATTACTTTTGTTTAAAAGTGATTTTAGCTTCACCCTAATTTACCACAGTGACCCAAACATGCACAAAAGTAAATAATTCTAGAAAACATGAGGTGTTTGAGGAATTACCTATTAAAGATGTGGAGAGGCACATGGGGTGTTTGAGCCATGAAGGATAACTTAAATGGTAAAAGTTGTGGGATATATGAGTTGGGAAGAGAAAGGTTCATGAACCAAATCGTTGAAAGGAGAATTTAGTCGATAAAAAAATGAGTTGTTTGAGGAATTACCCGCTAGAATATGGTTCTTTTGGAACCCAATGGTCAATGGGTGTGCCCAGATTCACTTTGAGAGGCTCTGGGGGTGTTTAGGCACGATTCTTCCAACTGCGATTCTTTCTCTCCGGCAATATTCGACATTGAACAAAACCTAAAGCACGAGGAATGATTTATCTCAAATCAAAATTCTCATGGATTATTCAAGAATATTACATTTTTAACCTAAAGAAATGCCAACTAAAGTTGGACTAAAATGCTACAACACATAAAATGTACAAACTGATAAAAAAGAATTATCAAATGTTTTGGTGCTCAAGTATTGTTCACTAGAAGTAGTAGCTAGAATAATATTCATTTCTAGTTTGTTTACATGTGGTATAAATTAGCAGAATAATACCAAAGATGAAGGAAAAATGGCATCAGGTGAAGGAATTCAGAATAAGGGGAAAACCTAGCTCAGCAAATTTATTCTCTTCTTCCAGATTCCTTTTCATGGTGGTTGTATCATCTATCTAATTACTCATCAACATGTTTTCCCTTGTCATACATAGTGTCTAATAGGACAAAGGTATATTCATGAAGAATTGTCGATAAAGAAGGGTGGGCCTGGAAGGTAGACAGGGACAAACTAGTTCATATATAAAAGAATTCTTTTTTCATTCCCCAAAGGATTTGATGGGATCACTTTAATAATTTGGGACCAAATTGTCCAATAAAAAATTTCAGTTACACACTTTTTTAATATTTTATTAAGGACGTTGCTCTCAACCTTTCTAATTTTTATTTTTTATTTAAAGTGTAAAAGATTAAATTATAAATTATAAAATTTATTATAAAAAAAATCATGAAAAATTAAGTCAAGAGGATATGAAACCCATTTATTTTTAGATGGTCAGATACATAAAAATTGTCTTTTATTAATGTAATAACTTCTCCAATTTCGTCTTTCCACCCACGTGTCATGTTTAATTGAGTCACAGTAAAAAATGCACATATAAAATTGTATTTAAGTTATAATCCTTTAAAATACGATAGCTTTTAGGGTAGGGAAATTAGAAGTTTGTTCAATGCATGGTTGACCACTAACAAATGGGGTTGGCTAAATGACCCCATGATTAATTGGGGTCATTTAATTCCATGTTTATATGGACCAATTAGATTGTCCCATAATTAAAATTAAAAAATAATATGGAAATAAATAAAATAAATGACACAATCTTATTGGTCTATGTGGACATGGGGTTGAATGACCCCAATTAATCCCAATTAATCATGGGGTCATTTAGCCAACCCCTAACAAATATGCAAAAATAATCTTCTCACATTTCAAAAACCCAATAATATTCATTTTTCCTCAGTCACCTCTCTTGCCAAAAAACTCCATAGTCGCTGCACTGCTAATGCTCCCCCAACCACCTCTCCATACCGCGTACTAGAAAGACATTATTCAACCACCATGGTAGCACCCAAAACAGAGGAGGCACCAAGGAAACTCTCACACCTTTCATCTCTCAACAGAGAGAAACCAAAATGATAATGGCAAATGAAACTCGTCTCTCTTGATCTTCTACTCTATTTGCTCAACTCAAACTCCAGTGGATGCTGATCACCGGCGTGAGATGGAAGCACTACAAGAAAACTTGTAGTTACAGATGATTTTTTACCCACGACCTCTAATCTATCAGTAATTTCTATCGTTGCTAACGGCTTGGTCGTAGGAACCATCATTTATCGAGGTCAAAAAAATTACCGATAAATATGGCTGCTGATAGGTGGCGGAAGATTTGGCGGGAATGTTTAGGTGGTGGGAACATTTGGCAGGAAAGAATACCAATGGTCATGACCATGGATAAAGTCACCTGTCATTTTTTGTCGGACTTGGCCTTCAGTAGTTCGATCAAGCGAAGGATTTATGACACCGTCCATTTACTGACGGTAAAAATCATCGGTAATTTGATCATTTTATAGTTTACCAACGGTCAAAACCGTAGGTAACCTATATATAGAGCACCCTCACGTCATTTTGCCACGTCGATCTTCTTTCTATCCTCTTTAATGTTTCAGTTTTACTTTTTGTAATTACTTTCTAATTTTTATTCGTTGTTTGGTAGGATAAGTATGTGTAATTTTGACCGGACTTCTTTATAATGTCTTTCATATCTTGGTGGTTAGTAATTTATGGTAACTATGTACAACATTAAATATTGTGTGAGCATGTATAATTATAAAGCATGAAATGTATAATTATAAAGCATGAAATTTATATTTCTAAGCATGTATGATAATAACTAGGATTTAAACTTATGTGATGCATGGAGTATCATTCTACAAATTAGTAACATAAATTAAGGAGTACGCCAACAATTATATATTTTTTGAAATTTAGTTTGTAGTTAGATTTTTGGTGTTATAAAATAAAAAAGTAAAAATTATGTACAAATCAAACATTGAAACAAAACTGGACTAAAAAATACTCATTTCCTTAAGTATTTTTATTAGAATTCTAATTAGATGATGGTACACTAACATAACTGTTTAGAGTAGCATAATTGATTTTGTCTAGCATTTCTCCTTTAATCTCAAGCGATTTTTTAACTTCTCTGACGTTTTAGTTGTTGAATAAAACGCAAAATTTTCCCCTCAGAAAAGAGTAAATAAATAAAATGCTTATTAAAGAAAGATCATTTCGTAAGTTAAATTTAATTATAGAGAAAAATGTTAGGAACAAACACTTTAACCCTCTATTTCTAACACTGTCTTATTTATTAGTTAAAATTCATGTGGAGCCACTAAAAAGAAAATGTTGCTAGCACTCTTTATTTATAAAAACCAAAGATTCATTTTCTAAACTTAAACTGAGAAAATTATAACTGCTCTAAATTTTATCATTTCAAATGTAATCAAAAAAAGATTTGAACCTTAAACTTTGAAAGTTGTGTCATTATTTATGATTTGATTTAAAACCACAAACACCATACGTGTTTCAGAAATTAGTTCATCAATAAGGTGTAGCATAACTAGTAGATTGTTGAAAAATATTTGTTGGAAAAATATTTGTCGGGAGAGGTCTACCCACTTAGTATAATATTAGAGCCTCGAGGGATTAATTGTATGATTGTCGGCTGTGGGATACCATGAGAAACAAAAAGAAATTAGTTCGATAAGATATATTCATTTTAAATTTGAAATAATTTTCAACCTAATTGAAATGCTAGTAGAATAATTTTAATATTTTATTTTAAAAACTAATTCTAAGATTAGTTGACATTAATACAAAGAACATAAAAATTAAGAGTTCAAAAACAATTTAGTGGGACCCATAATAGTTTCTACTAATATATGAGAGGGTGTAGAAAATAAAAATTCAAACTTATTATTAGCAAATCAAAAAAGTTAGATAGTAGTTCTGAATATACAATTGACGAAAACAAATAAATATTTGATAAGACATTGGTTTATTAAACAATTTTTTTTATTGGGAGGGACAAACCCCGACACAGACGGAAACTACACACGAGTAGACTTTGGGAAAGAAACTCCCGTATAATCATAGAACAACAGGTTCCTAAAACAAATGAATTTTGAAATCAAGATCATGAGCCAACTTAGCCAAACAGTTAGCCACCTGATTGGCTTCACAAAAAGTGTGAACACATGTTACCTCCCAATCTTTAGACATCCAAGATCGGATCTAGTTAATCATATAAGTATAGGGGTGCAAAGTGTAACACCCCAATTTTCGGGTGTTACCTTAGTAACATCTTACAAATAAAAGAAGGTCGATTGTCTTTCAATAATTATAAAATGCGGGTAAACTTTTTTTTTCCTTTTCTAAGCATACCTTCAACCCGCAATTTACATAATACTCATACTCTCAAATACAACTTTTTACAAATCAATAGCATATACATGTCGCACTCAGACGAACTCGAGCTCAAGCACACATCAGCATCACGGAAGGATCCTCCTCGTCATCACTGTCTTTTGTCCCTATCGTCAAAAGTCGTCCCCGAAGCGAACGTCATTGCCTGTGGAAACGCCCCAAGTACATCCACATAAAGAAAAGTGCAAGAGTCAACTTCATGGAAATAAGATCCTCATAGGAGTATAGGGGTGAAAGAGTAATAGTATGTACTTAAACAGGTCAGACAATATATATATATATATATATATATATCACAATCCATTCGGTCTCAAGTCCGGTACGCCACTGTCACCAAACCTCTAATTTCATGAATGCATGATATGATATGATGTGATATTAACGATCAACAACAAAAACGGAAATGTCTTTATACGAGTCCAAGTTCATCAACCTCATCCACGGAAACTTCTTTATATGTATCCGAGTTTATCCACAATCAACAGCACCAACAAAAACGTCTTTCTCCATACTCTAAACCTTCAAGCACTGATTTGGGCGTCAGAATCTCTTTGCAAGTACCACAACTAGTGGATTAAGGCAGCTGGAGGAAAGCGACAAAGGCGTGAACACCTGCACTATGATTCATTTAGCCATGCCAGGTTCCCAAAAGAGAAAAACACTCCATTTGGGGTGACTGGTCGAATTCAAACTAATCAAAATTGTTAGTTAAACAAAATTGGGTTAAGGCCTCTGAATGGTTTATATTATATTTTTAACACGCCCTCTCACGCAAAAGTCCACTTGGGCTTGAAGTGTGGACAATGGACATGCTCACCTAACATGGGATGAAATTTCATTTTTTATTAGCAGAATTAGGGACGGTCGAACTCTATATCACTTAGTCATAAAAACTCTAATACCATGTTATGAACCAATTATCTCAAAAGTTTTAATTGTTAGATAAAGACCTTTAAATGATGTTATATTATATTTGTAACAATTCTCTCGGTTTGTTTTTAGAATAGTTATCAAAAATTTGGGTGACAAATGGCAATCTGAGCCTACGATGGCATTTTTGCTTAATTTCTCTCCTTCCATGGTGCTTTGGTATCTTGTGCGTTGGCTAACAATTTATCTCGATTAATTGGATAAGGTACTTTTGTTACTGTTCTCTTTGAAAATAAATACTAGTGGCATTAGCAATTGTGAGACCGAGTAGAGTTGGACCACGTACCCAATCCATCAAGTTAATGATCAACCACCGATGAAGAATGCATAATGCCTAACAATGTTGGTCAATGTTTTTTTTGTTACAATAGGAAGACTAAAAAAAACTAAGCAAAATCATCTAAATACAACGACGCATAAACAGAAGATGGAGGTTGCCTCCAAACACGGCGTGATGTCCCCTCCCTAGAAGCTTGCCTCACAAGGAAATCAGCTGCATTATTCTTCTCACGCGGAACATGGATGAAGGAAACATTTCAATCTCTAGCCAACCAAGAGCGAATCTCCAAAATTAAGTCACATTCCCAGTAGGAGTTAACTACCTGAGGCGCTTGGAGCACCCGAACCACCTCCAAACAATCTGAGGCACACACAACATGACGAGTCCCCAAGTCCCAATCATGGGAGAGATCCCCCGCACAAATCTCTGCGCGAAACGCATTACCATTCTCTTTACTCTCAGAAACCGTCGAGCGTCACGTTCCATCCGGAGCACGAAGGATGGCTGCTCCTCCTATTCTTCCCGTTGCTGCATTCCAACTACCATCCACCATGAGAAGAGAGACATGCCTGTCATTTATAGTCCTAGACGAAGCATCACGCGTAGGGCACCCAAGAGAAGCAAAGTTGTTGCGCCAACATGAAACATCTGATAAAACATTATGAAGAACCTGGTTGATATGCCACCTATCCTCGCCAAAAACATGGTTATTTCTCCACCTCCAATTCCGCCATAGAACTTCCACAGCCAACACGCATTCCCTTGATTGCAGTAACCCGACGAACTATATATGAAAGGGCGCTCCATTGTCAATGGAAGGAAGAATCACTCTAAATTGTTGCCAAAGCAAGCGAGACTGTGGGCACCTTCTAAACAAATGATCCATGCTTTCACAGTCCGTTGTACAGCAAGAACACATGATTGCAGTAACCCGACGAACCAAATATGAAAGGGCGCTCCATTGTCTTGTGTTGTGCTATAATTAGTAATTAAGTTGAATGTGTTCCTCATAGATTTATTTATTTATTCTCACGCACTGTAGAATTCTCCCCCCCCCCCATAAGCATTGTATACAAAATTGAGATTGAATAAACAAAATGTATGGCTTTTTATAAAAACCATTTTAAGTTTTAACATAAAAACGACAAAGCCAACTATTCGAATTATTAGGGCTGATTTTAGTACACTGTATTTGGCTCGATAGCATAAGTTTATATAATACATTTTAAGTTTATTTATTATTTGGTGTTAATAATATATTGTATATTTTTATCTATCAATCTACTCTTATATATTAAAATAATATATTATTTAATCTAACTTTTAGATGTGGGATTATACCTGATAAGATTGTGATGTATAAACTACATAATAAAAAATAATTGCAATACTAAAAAAAAGAAAATTAGCGAGGGAAGAAATCCCTCGCTAAACAGATAAAAATCTCTCGCTAAATAATTAGCAACAGAACTAGCGACAGAATCACATCCATGACAAATAGTGGTGTCGCTAAATATTTAGCGAGGCATTTTGTCATCCGTCGCTAGTAGAGAGGGAAAAAATCCGTCGCAAAGCAATTAATGTCCATTGCTAAATCACTAGCTGAATGGAGGGTAAGAAAGTCAATTTTTGTCGCTAATAGCGACGGAATATATTCGTCTCTGATTTTAGCGAGGGATTTATTTCTACCACTATTTTGATTAGAAATTTCATACCATTTGAGAATCTTTTCCATCGCTAAATCAGCCTTATTGATCCCTCTATTAGAGGCTGATTTTATATTTGACCAATACATTTCTCCATTTTTCCATAAAATTATCTTTTACATTTCAAACCCTGAAAATTTAAATAAAAAGCTAATTCTAATCCAAAGTTTTACACTCATGTTCCTCAAAATACATCATTAACCATAATAAAAAGTTAAATACATCAATAAAAGTACTAACGTTAACAAAAGGTAAAATACATCAAATTTGATCTAAATACATCAAAAGCTAATCAAACTCATTTTCTCATTCATTATCATTTTGTTCCTTCTGGTCTTTAGGTGGTCGGAGAAGGTGGATTAACACGTGGAGGAAATGAAGGTGGATGACCTTGAGTGAAACACTCAATAAATTGAAAGAACTGATCCCTCACCGAACCACTACAAGAATTCCTCTTAAATAATTGTAAGACACCAAGCAGCCTCAGCTACTGCTGCAATATTTACTCACATAATTGCAGAAGGCCATGCCCGGCTTCAATTACAGCTATGGTCTGGTCATGCAACAACTGCATATAAAACAGGTTTAAATTCCAAAATAAAATCTTTCAAAGACAAATAATAGCTAAAAGCCAAAGCTAACAATGATTATGTTTTTCTGACCTGAATGTCAGACTCAAACTGGTCGATCTATTCAGAAGGAAGCTGCAATTAATAACATCTGCAGGGGTTGATTCAATCAATCATCAAATACCAACACATAACCAATAGAAAAAACAAAGTTCAACCTTAATTGAAAAGTTATGTAGAGTCACAGTCTGCATCTATATTTTAAATTAAAGACAACTAGAAGATTAGAGAGAACTAGAAGTGTTATTAGAGAGGGATATCTGAACACTACCAAATGGTTGTCACACCATTTTTTTAATATATTAAAAATAATTTAGCGACAGATGCATTTCCTCACAAACACAGAGGATCAAGTATCGGCGTATATTAGAAACAGAAAAATACTCCCCTCGCTAATTAGCGATGGAATCATCCCTCTCTAAAATGTTTTCCACATTCGACATATTTTACGACGGATAATTAGAGAGGGAAACAATCCGTCACAAATTCCCTAGCTAAAGGAATTTGACAAAAAATAGTGATGGATCTAGCGAAGGAAAATTAGCGAGGGACTTATTCTGTCACAAATTTACAAAATGACCACGTCCTCATAAAAGAGTCAATTTCTCGCTAAATTCCTCACTATTCGACGAATTTTTTCCCCTCTCTTAAATTCATCGCTAAACAAACTTTTGTAGTAGTGTTGCTACACCACCACCATCCACCACTACCGCTGCCGCCAGTTCCACTGTCACCACCACCATCATCACCACCACCCTCCGCCACCACCATTTTCCACCACCACCACCACCACCCCCACCACACTCCACTACCACCACTATTGCCACCATCACAACCACCACACTCCACCACCACCACCACCACTCCCCACTCCCCACCACCACAACCTCCACCGCCACCGCACAACCATCACCCTCTGCCGCCGCCACAACCATCACCCTCTGTCGTTGCCACTAGTACTACCGATGCCACCTCAATCCACCACCGCTACCACCACCATTTGATAAAACTAACTATTTGATAATGTTATTAAATATATTTAAAAGTTAATTATATGATAAGGGATTTTAATTGGCTTAAATAATATAATTTTTCAAGACTTTTTTTTTCAAAATTGCTTTGAAAATTTATCAAATAGTAATTTTAAAAAATTGTTCCTGTTGAGTTTCGACAAGTTCTTCCAAAAACTAATTCTTTTAATTGACAAATATCTGGTATTTGTAAGAAATAGTGCATTTCTAATTAAAGAGAATTTGTGTTTAAATATTTAATTTTTATACTATCTATCATCATTTAATAATACACCAAACTTATGACGGTATTAATTTAAATGATATAATAAATTACATAGTATATATCAAACGCTAGATAACATTAAATTTTTATTAGAATATTCCTATCAAATTTAATACTTTCATATCTTAACTATCAAATCAAACTTAATAGTATACAATATACCAAACATACCATTAGTTTTCGATTTGTTAGACTTTATTATGGTGAAATTTTTTTGGGTACTCGTAAAGGATGTAGTACCTATAAATATAATCACTTGTCCTTTTATGTTTAGATTTTCTACAATTTTTAAAAACAAAAAATAATTAACTATTTGCAAAAAAGTCACTGATTCACTAAACCTCTAGCTAGTAGTGCGGTTTTTGAATCACCGGTGAAGTATTTGAGAGAGAAAGCGTGGTGTATACTCAATATTAAAGAAGTGAATAGACGAAATAAATGGCATGATCTAACTCCACCTCATAATCAAAGGAAAGCAGAGGCAACATTCTACAATCTTTAATAACTGGCTCTATTTCAGGAGGGCACACCCCACTCTTGATGACAATCTCACAATCAGATTCGATTATGGATGGCATCATCTAACTCCATCACCGCATAGCGGACCAAGACGCTGCTGCTCCATGTTAAAAATAAAAATCATGCTAAAACCTTTCTCTCAAGCCATGCTTAATTGAAAGGAAAAAAAAAAGTCAAAAGTCTAATCTTTTGAATTTTGTTTTTTGGTTTCAAGTCAAATCTTTTAATTCATTGATTAAAATTGTTTGTAATCCTAATTTTTATGATTAAATAATCTAATTCACACAAATGATGAGATACAAACCAGTGTAAGGATACAACAACGAAATACAAACGATTTACCCATAGTTATCTATGTGCATCAAGCGCAACTCATAAACTTTTTTGACTTTTTTTTAAATAATGTAAAAAAAAATTGTCAAAATTCAGTACATTAAAAAATATTTGTCAAAATAAAGTAGTTTGTGGAACTAGTCTTATTTTAAGCGTGTTTGAACTAGCTCAAGCTCACATTAATTTAGGAGTGTCCCTCTCTCTCTCTACTCATTCACTTTTTGACTTCTTTCTCTCTTTTCTCACGTTCTTTTCTTTCTTCCTTCTTCCTCTCTCTCGTCGTTTTCTTTCTTTCTTCTTCTCCTATTCTTCGTTTTCTTTCTTTCTTCTTTCTTCTTTCTTCTTCTTCTGTTTTCTTTTCTTTCTTCCTTCTTCTCCCCTCTCTCGTCGTCTTCTTTCATCTTCTTCCTTTGTTTTGGAAAACGCGACGTTGTCGCCGTCGCCTTTTCCCTCCGTTTCGTTCAAAACAATGGGCCAATGGAGAAAACACCACTGTCATTGAAATTCTCGTGATGTCCGCATCAAAAACCCCCAAAGAAATTTGATGATCGATCGCCGTCGACCGCCTTCATGGCTGTTTTCCGGCCAACCGTTTTGGCTTATGAGATAACGCGTTGCATGATGATGATCCTCGTGATGCCCGCATCAAAACCCCAAAGAAATTTGATGATCGACCGTCGTCAACCGTCGTCGCCGCCTCCATGGCTGTTTTTCGTCTGTTTCTGTCTCTGTTCGTGTCTGATTCTCCTCCGGGGTTTTTCCCCAAGTCTTATTTTTTCTTTAAATTATGATTTCATTAACTGGGTTGCATTTGAAACTAAGAAATCAGAAGAGAGAGAGAGAGAGAGAGAGAGAGAGAGAGAGAGAGTGTGTGTCTGTGAGAGAGAGAGAGAGAGAGAGAGAGAGAGAGAGAGAAGAGTGAGACACGCCTAAATTGAGGCGTGTTTGAACACGCCTCAATTTAAGCTAGTTCGAACACGCCTAAAATAAAGCTGGTTCCACAAACTACCCCATTTTGACAAATATTTTTCAATGTACCACATTTTCACACAACATCGTGTGTTTTCTCAGTAGTCATGTAGGCAAACCCTATACTGAATGTCATGTTGGTTGATGTGACGCCTACCATCTCAAGCAACGGCAACCCGTACCTATTGGTTTTGTAGGTACTATCTATGAGCACAATATTCGGGAAAATGTTAAACAACTTTATTGCCCGAGGATGTGACCAGAACACCAGTGTCTTCATCCTTCATGTGCCAATAAACATATATGTCACGTTCCAACAACTCCATTAAATATTGCATCTTAGTCAATGGACCCCTCTTTGTTCTCTTGTACCGCGTGCTTGCACTGTATATTTGTTTTATCATAGTCGGATTCTGGGGATTGTTATCCTTCAAAGCAACAAGCACTTTCCCGGTTTAACTCTGTTGTTCATCATGTCATAAAACATTTGTTTTTCCTCAGGACTCAATCGTCCAGCATATACGTGTCCAACTAATGATTGTACCCTTGCACGATTATGAAATCCACATAACATGTTGAGCCTCCACAGTCCGTCAGCCTTCCTAGGTCTTCCTCTTAACTTAAAGGGACACTCACACTTTCTTGTTGCAATGCTCTTATTTGTCAACTTCCTCTTGTACGGTCTGTATTTTCCACCACGCTCACAACCAAGAGTCAGGAGTTCTTTCCTATTTACGCTTCCATAATTAGACTTTGCAGTTACAACAACAAAACCATTCTCCTTCCCAACTGCCCGAGCCCAGTCAAAGAGTTCATGTCGAATTCCGAAGACCTGCAAAGAATAAAAACACCTAAGACATTTGCCAGTACAGTAGATAGAGTAAAACATATTAGCACAACACAAATACGAACCTTATCAGTTGTAAATGTTTTTGTACAGTCAACTGGGAAAGCAGCAGAAGATTCATTACCAGAGGAGTGTTTTAAACCATCATCTTCAGTCTTCACTACAAGAACTATTTCTTTCGCATGACCATCATCCCCTACTTCGTCCGCATTATCAATCTTATCAACCTCCTCTGACAACATGGTTTGCATGACTGAGATGCCACACACAACGATTCACATAAACTCGGAAAAATTAAACATTCAGTACTGGTCGCACATATAGGTGCGATCCGAAAATTAAATTGATTTTTTTAAATGGGTCGCACTCTTACGTGCGAAATTTTACTAGAGCTTCATTCGCACTTCTAAGTGCAAAATAAAGCTCGTGAAAACCTAAAAAGAAACCCACGGGAAACAGAACGGGGAAGGAAACGTACCTCCCATTAAATATGAATGGAATGTATAAGAAGATGATGGGTAATAGTGGATTGGTGATGAGGGAGTTTGAAAGTTGTTGGTGAAGACTAGTTTTGAAAGGGGATGGAGGTGAGTATGGTGGTGAGAAGATGAAGGGGATGGTGGCGACAAGGTGAGGGGGGTGGAGGAGTGATAGTGGAGAGAAGAGGAAAGGGGTGGTGGTGGAAGATAATGGAAGATGGATATGTTGTGATATTTTTATTTTTTAAAGGTAAAAATGTAATTTACAAATAAATGGGTGGCGCCACCCGCAATTGGGGTGGCGCCAAACACAACTCCCTGCTATGCAATTCAAATCTTAGACACACTAATTTTTTTTTTACTGAATTTTTTCACTCAATCTCAAGTGCCTTTTAACTCATCTTGTATTATATGAAAAACGTGTGGTGTACCATATGATGAGTTGAATATACAAACCATCCCGGTGTAAATTAAGAAACGTCCCACTATATTTGAACATTTGTGGCCGTTTGTACAAATTCATGTCATACTCATAAGATCCATCACATGTTTTGTAGTATCTTAAAAAAGCCACCATCATCAATCTCATCATATTACAACTTTATATATAACATTTTTCACAAAACAAATTTTTTGCTATGTATATCAAACCTCGCGTCCCTTTAGGCACACGTTAAAGGGTCCCATGAAACTCGAGTCACATTTGACATGCTAAAAATAAATTGGGAGAGAGAGAGAGAGAGAGAACAAGACTCATACTAGTAGTAGTGGCGTTACTCGAGCATAAAAGAAGAGGGAAGAGCGATTGTGAGAGGGGAAGAGCGATGGTTGGAGCATAAAAGGCAAATGGCGTAGTGAAGGGTGATGATGAAGGAGGAGGAGGTTGTGTTTTGTGGGCGCGAGTTTCGAGGAATATCAAAAGGACCAACTCTGAAAGGCTGGCAAACCCTAAAGGACAAACATGAATATACGTTCGTCCAGTGACCAGTACTTTCCTTGTGGGACCCACCACCCCAACTCCTCCCATTCCCATGCCTCTACCTCTACCCAATATAATAGTATTATTATCATCATTAATCATTAATACTAATAATGGTTTGTTGCAGCCATCAAAATAAAGATTATATAATTATAGAGTATTGCTATATTTTTTAAAAACTGTTGAAAAGGGTAGAATTATTTATTAATTATTAAGGCTCATGTAAAATATGTTTTAAAAGTAACTTTTACTCTCATGTAAATTTTGGTGCCAACAAGAATTTTATTTTTGATACTATTATGGTTTATTATACTAAAATGTACTATCTGTTACATGATAAAAAGACAAGTCATGATTACAAGACAATATGAGCTCTATATCACGAGATTTCTCATGGTTAATTTTGATTTGCCTTGGGGAAAATAAAGAAATATAAAAATATTATTAATAAATTATATCAGAGACGAAGATTTCATATAATATTATTGATATTGAAGAAAATTAATAAATGGCAAATTTTTATTTAATTATATCATGTAAAGTGTGAAATTATTGTTCCTCGTACAAATTTTACCAGTTAAAGAATGAATTAAACTATTTAATAAATCTCACAAAAAATTCATTTAATAATAAACATATATTAAAAAATGATGTTAAATATACTTTATTGGCATTTTCTCTCTCTCGGACAGATACCCGTTCAGTCAATTGGGTCAAACGAACACACACACACCCACCATTTGGATTTTGTAACCGTTAGTTGTCAGCGTCACCCTGATCCCCACCTTCATCACTATCCCACACCTCATCACCACCACTACGTGGTACTATTTCCTCACCATTTTCTCTCAGACACTTTTATAACAATTTTTAAAAATGGTTCTTTCTTCTCAAAATTTAAAAAATTGTTTGGCAAATTTTATTTTTGAAAACTGTTTCTATAAATATATTTTTTTTAATTTTAAAACTAAAATACTAGAATAGTTAAAAGATGTTTTCAATTTTTTTTTAAATTTTTAAATTTCAATTTTTTAAATGTTGGAAAACATCTTATTTAACCTTTTTTTTGTGATTTTATTTTAAAAAATAATTTTCAAAAACAGTTTCTAAAAACTATTTTTAAATATAGTTTTCAAAAACTGCAATCAAACAGACTTTCTGTCTCTCCACTTTTTTTTTCGCCATTCTATCTCTTTTTATGTTTTCTTTTTGCTATTTTAATGACCGAAAAATAAGTTTTTTTTAAAGGGTGGGGATAAGAAAACAAGTTAACATTAACAGAAGCGAGACATATTTTATTCATCTTTCCATCATTGCATTATATACATCTATCAATTATTTTACTCTTATACATTAAAATAAAAAATTATTTAATTCAGTCTATAAATATGAGATAAGATCAGATGAAGTTGTGACGTATAAGCTACAAGAAAATATTTCAACCTAGGTTTTTTTTTTGTGATTTTATTTTAAAAAGTAATTTTCAAAAACAGTTTCTAAAAACTATTTTTAAATATAGTTTTCAAAAACTGCAATCAAACAGACTTTCTGTCTCTCCACTTTTTTTTTCTCCATTCTATCTCTTTTTATGTTTTCTTTTTGCTATTTTAATGACCGAAAAATAAGATTTTTTTAAAGGGTGGGGATAAGAAAACAAGTTAACATTAACACAAGCGAGACATATTTTATTCATCTTTCCATCCTTGCATTATATACATCTATCAATTATTTTACTCTTATACATTAAAATAAGAAATTATTTAATTCAGTCTATAAATATGAGATAAGATCAGATGAAGTTGTGACGTATAAGCTACAAGAAAATATTTCAACCTAGGTTTTTAGTTTCGATAACATGTAACGCCGCCGCCGCCACCCTCCACCACCGCCACCAACCTCCACCACTGCCACCACCGTTGCCATCATCGTCGTTGTCGCCATCCTATCGTTACCGCCACCACCACCTCCGGCGCCACCACCGCAACAACCATCCTCCACCATCACAACTTCCATTGCCACTGCCATCACCACCCCCACTGTCGCCAATGCAGTCACCACCACTCTTCAACAACGTCATCGCCACCACCATTGCCACACCCTCCACCATCATCACCTCCACTACCTTATCGCCACCACCACCATTGTCGTTGCCATCGCCTCAACTTCCACCACCACCGCCATCGCCATCATTATCACCCTCCACCACCAGTACCGCTACGACTACAACCAAAACCATCACCCTTCACCGTCACCACCACCACCTCCTCCACCACCGCCATTCCCACAATCATTACTGTTACTGCTACCGCTACAACCACCTCCATATTTGATTTTTAAACTATATATAATTATTTAATATTTCACCAAACATATGATTGCATTGATATACAATATATGTCCAAACGTTGGATAATATAAAAAATTATCAGACTTTATCCTACCACAACCAATACTATCGAGTCTTTACTATACAACATACCAAATGAAACCTAACTTTATTTTTATTATATTTTATTACTTAAATTTAATCCATTAAAAATTGCTTAATTTCAAATGTTTAAGCTTCATAAAAATTACTTAAACACGCTATATATTAATTTATGATTTTTTGTTAAAATTTTAAAAGTCTAATATTTAAACTTTATAAATATTTCTTATAATTATAATCATTTTATCTCTTAATTTTAATCTGAATTTATTTTTAAAATGCTAAAAATGGTATGTAATACATATGCTCTTGTTTAGTGTTTTCTTAAATATATATTTTTTATTTTAAATCACTCCTCAAAGCATGTTTTCACATCAACCTTTTTTTAATATAAAAAGTGGCTAAATGGCAAAAAAACATGAACTAATTCCTCAAGTACAAGGTATTACAAACATCAAGCATGAAGGGAATAAAAACAAATGTGGGAATACTATCATAGATTCTCATAGGCATAAGTAGATATAACTCATTCTTGGCAAAAGCATATGCAACTGTATTAGCTTCTGTTGCATTTCAAATACATATGTAAAGAGCAAGTACACTCTATCACAATAGTTATACGAGAAGAATCTCGATAATTAGACCCAAGCTAAGGGACTAAGGGATGGATTCCTAATTCTAAGGGATGTGTTCATTGTTGAGATATTACTAATTTAGTCATTAAATTTAGATTTTACTAATTAAATTTATAAATTTTGAAATATTTTTTTTCCATTCACTCATTTATTACCATCTATCTATATATCTATATATATTATATAAAATAAGGTTTAATCCCACCTACCCCAACATGTTCTGCCCACTAAGACCCTACCCTAAATAATTATTTCCTACCCTAAATAATTATTTTTAGAACTATTTCCTAATTTGATTTGTCCAGCTATATTTTTCAATTAAATATTAAAATAGCAGTTTTGATTTAACACAGTATTTTAAGTAATATATAATAGGTTAATTTGTTTTTTTTAAATATTACATCACGTAGGATAAGTAATATGTAAGTTGATATGTGTTGATTTGTTTTTTTTAAGCATTATATCAAGTAGGATATTTTAAGTAATATATAGGTTGCTTTTTTTAATTATCTTTTGATAAAGGCTAAAGTAAAAAAGTACAAAAATTCCAAATTAATAATACTATTAGTTCATAAAACCTGCAATTAAAAAATTAACGGATTCTACGTGAAAATAAAAAAAAATAAAAAAATTATCTATTATTTATATTCAAGTCATAACTAATGAAAATTAAAATATCTTACGTGATATAATGTATAGAAAATTAATTCAACCTATTATATGTTACTTAAAATAGTATGCTAAATCAAAACTGCTATTTTAATATTTAATTGAAAAATATAGCTGGGCAAATCAAATTAGGAAATAGTTCTAAAAATAATTGTCTAGGGTATTATATATTACTTAAAATAGTGTGTTAAATCAAAACTGCTATTTTAATATTTAATTGAAAAATATAGCTGGGAAAATTAAATTAGGAAATAGTTCTAAAAATAATTGTTTAGGGTATGAAATAATTATTTAGGGTAGGGTCTTACTGGGTAGGACATATCAGGGAATGTGAGATTAAATCTTATTTTATATTAATAATTTCCGGGTTCATATAAAAAAAATTCTACTATTCATATTAATTAAATTCATTAAAATGATATTTTTATTATAATTTTGAGATATTATTTTTAAGACCCAAAAATATGTAATTATATCTATTATTTATATTCAAGTCATAACTAATGAAAATTAAAATATCCTACGTGATAAAATGTTTTAAAAAAATAAATCAACCTATTATATATTACATAATCTAAAAAATAAGGGTGTTAGAATTAACACTTCAAGTCTTCAACCACCAATTTCTGCACCCCTTTCACATTCCAGGATTTAAATCATGAAAGTAAAAAATTTCGGGATTTGAAATCTTAGAAGCAAAATTTCCGGGATTTAAATCCCGGAATGCAAAAATGGAAGGGTGTGAATTTATGTATTTGGGTGTTAATTATAACACTCATAAATAACGTTTAATCACTATATAGAAATTAGATTTTTTTTAAATATTTTGAACCAATTTTTATTAAAAAGTAATTATAAATGAAATTTAACGAAATCATTTTTAACCACGTTATAAATTAAATTTGGATCTAAATACATTATAACGTGATTAATATGATCCCAACTAAATATTACAAAATAAAGGATTTGAAATCTTTATTTTGAAATAGTATTTTCTTTTAAATTTGACAAAAAAAAATTATTTTTCTAATTATCGACAATTGTTTGAATAATATCACTTACACTAAAAAAAATATATTTTTAGATAAATATTTTTAGTAATCTAAAAAATAATGTGCTGGTCACAATGACTAAATAGTAATTTAGTTTTTTTTTAAATATTTAGAACCAATTTATATTATAAAAAGTACAATTTGCTGACCAAGATCTCACCCCCCAGCCTCTGCAATCATAAGTAAAGCAACAATTTAATTTCAAACAATCCTCTGCCCTCTTTTCCCTAATCTCTACTATCTCAATTTTGATCTCAGTGAGCCATGGACAGTTGAAGTAGTTGATTCAATTAAACATCAATCCTTAGAGTAGACTAGATGTTTTGATTTCAATAGAGGCGTAAGCTACTGTTAAGAGCCTAGGACACAAGCGTGTTTTACCTTAAAAATTTGTAAATATCAACAGTCAATTCCCTCCAATGCTACTGATTGACCTTTTCTACAACAAAAGAACAAAAGATACCAATGAATTTGGCATTGGCACAAATATGACTAATTAGATTACATTCTACACATAATCACATAGACACAACATAGCAAGGCAAATACTAATATAGCTGGAGGTAGTTAGTAATTTTGCCAAAGTTGGCTACTTCAATACGAAATTTCTAATTTCTTTTATCACCGAATATGAACTATTTTTGCTAAGGATTACAAAAAAAAAAAGGTAAATGCTGAGCTCAAAAATATTAAGAGAGCCAATATAAAAAGTGAAAAGAATGAAGTAAAAAGTGTTGAAACTAGAATGAAACTCTTTTGCCAATGTGTAGAATCCATCAGGCAGGCAAAAAGTGTTGAAGTAAAAAGTGTTGAAACTAGAATGAGACTCTTCTGAGCAAGCAGGCAAAGAATATTAAAAAATCCATCAGAGATTGACAAGCAATAACTTTCTTCTACACATAAGCAAGGCAACTTATACTTATACTTAAAGTTTGCAAAGATAATGTGACATCCTTGGCATCCCCAATCGCCCAAAACATGCCAATCAAACGAGAATTGAAATCATGTTTTGCGACTTGGTAACCAGTTACAGCAACACCAAGATGAGCCCTTTGAATGGAGCGAGGACCAACAAGGA
Source organism: Acmispon strigosus (assembly GCA_030819835.1). Taxonomy (NCBI): domain Eukaryota; kingdom Viridiplantae; phylum Streptophyta; class Magnoliopsida; order Fabales; family Fabaceae; genus Acmispon; species Acmispon strigosus. Next base: position 44,094,865 of record JAUAMA010000001.1, on the reverse strand, counting down.
AGAGCTGTAGAACATGGAAGTCAACAAAATTGAAAGATGTGATTATCGGGGAAGTGACGACGATCTCACAATCTGTTTATATGTATCGAACATGTTCCATATTCGATATTGTTAGGTTAGTAAGTTGGGGAGAACGTATCTCAAAGATTTGAACTTAAGATGAAATTCGGCAATCAGATATAAACAAATAGGTCAAATTAACAAAACCTTGAAAAGGGTCAAATGAACCATCACTGAAATCGTAACCACCAACCTCGCTGGAGAAGGGAGCAACCGTGTTCGTTGATGAGAGAGAAGGTGTTGGAGAGTGATTGGAGCAAGGAGCGAGCGTCGGTGAGGTTTGAGTCCCAAGTGGAAGAGGTCGTTGAGCGACTGCTGAAGACGGTGGAAGAGACCGTTGAGGTCGCGGTTCCGACACGAAGCTATTTTGTCGCTGTAGGCAAATTAGCCGCTCCACATAAAGCTGTGAATCGAATAAGTGGTTGAGAAGATGAACAACTTAGTTTTCCTTATCTTTTTTCTTTTTTTGAGATGTGCTATATTATCATAATTATTTCCATCAAAACACGCTCTTATTGCTTTGAGTTGCACTATATCTTAAAAGTTGTAATTTTTTACTTTTTTGTTAGTTTCCAAATATACCGTCTTCACATATTTAACATTATAGATACCAAAAGTCACTTATCTCCTGTCTCCTCTATTTGCAGTGAGAAAGTTTTAGTTTTTTTAACAATAAAAAAGCTTTATTTTTATTTTCTACCATAAAAATAAAAAAAGTTTACTTTCATAATTTGAATCAAACATATAATATAGATAATTCCTACCATGGTCAAACAATATAAATTATTTTACAACAACTACTTATGAGATTGTCAAAATCACTCAAGTTAAATATTGGGTAAACTCACTTTAATCTTAGCCTCTTAGGTGACCAATATATTTTGACATATATCATGAGATAGAATTTTGCATGTCAAAATATTATTAGACCACATAAACTATAGTATTTTTACTTAAAAGCAGTAAATTATCAATTTAATTATATTTATATGAAATGGTTGTTAAAATCACACATGGTGATTTTTTCTTCCTGTATGGGCATGGAGGAACAATTAAAACATTTGTATGAAACACTCTTTCGGCATCCATTAGATCGAGAGGGGATAATGTTGCATCGAGGGGGTTTGCTGCACTGTTGTTTCCCGGAGAGAGGACGACGCACTCTATGCTAAAGATTCCTATACCAATAATCGAGAAATCAACATGACAAAATAACAAATAAATTTAGCACAAGATGTGGCGTGGTAGTTAGTTAACTTTGTCTCTCAACCATGTAGAAGGGGGTTTCGATCCTTGCCCATGTGAGTTAAGCACAAATTATAGCCAACTGTTAAGTAACTATTTCTCACGGCTAGAGTATTCACAACAACATGTATAAGAAGTTATAAAAAAATAATTCCACACACAATAATTTTAGTTTATCCAAAACAACCCGTGCCTTGCACGGGTAAATCCAACTAATAACTTATAAATGAATGAAGAAGAAATTGAATATTTTAAACTTTAAGAAATTAATTGATAAAATTTATTTTAAAGGATAAAAAGTACATATTGGAAGGACTAAAATAAAATTTTAATCAATATTTTAATTTAATATTAATAATTAATATTTAAATAATTTTAATATATAGTACAAATCTTTTTGAAAAGAAAAAATAGATTTATATATTGAAATTATTTCAACATATAATAATATTAAAATGTGATTAGCTCAAGTAATGATCAATACAGTCATTAAATGTGTTTTCAAATATAATCTTTTGGAAGTTCTTGTTAGTCATTGGTAGTATTATAAAATAATAATAATATTATATATAATATCTTTCATTAATGCTTAGTCAAGTAAATTTTTACTTTATATCTATATATATTTATATATATCCATGAATATTTATATAATTTAATATTGAATAATATAAATAATATTTAATGCAATTTTGACTAAAAAAGTTACTTCTATAATTAATTCTATTTCAAATTAATTTTATATTATCTAGGACCATGGAAACTATTTTATATAAGTTAAATATTAAAAATCAAATAAATATAGAAATAAAAGTCAAATATGTCTCCGAATGATAACTTAAGTGGTTTATTTCAATATATAGTACAAATCTTTTTAAAAAGAAAAATAGTATTATATATTGAAATTATTTCAATATATAAAATATTAAAACATGATTAACTCAAGTAATGATGAATACAGTCATTAAATATGTTTTCAAATATAATCTTTTGGAAGTTCTTGTTAGTCATTGGTAGTATTATAAACAAAATAATAATATTATATATATTTTCTTTCATTAATGATTAGTCAAGTAAATTTTTGCTTTATATATATATATATATATCTATGAATATTTATATAATTTAATATTGAATAATATAAATAACATTTAATGCAATTTTGACTAAAAAAGTTACTTCTATAATTAATTATATTTCAAATTAATTTTATATTATCTAGGGCCATAGAAATGATTTTATATAAGTTAAATATTAAAAATCAAATAAATGTAGAAATAAAAGTCAAATATGTCTCTGAAGGATAACTTAAGTACCAAAAAACTAAAAATCAAATATGATACAAATAAAATTATGAAAAATAAAAATAGATTTAACATGATATTTTTTCCAAGTGTAAAAAAAACATGATTTTTCATTTCAAATATATGAAGTTAATGTCAATAATTAATAATACTGAAATAAAATTTATTATGAATAATTTTGAATATCATTAAGTTAAGCTAAAATTATTAATTCAAGTAAAAATTTGTATAATGATTTAACATTTTTACTAATAAGCATTTCTAAACATAATATTAATTGTTGGTGTTTTCATTAATTGATTTTAGTGTTTTCTGATGTATAAATTGTTTTTTAGTATTTAATAATTTAATAATAATTAATATTTCATTAATGGTCACTCAATGCAATATAATAATATTTAGTATTTTAATAATTACTAAATTTATTTAAGATTTTTTTGAACTAATTATTATTATGAATGAAGAAGAAATTGAATATTTTAAACATTAAGAAATTAATTGATAAAATTTATTTTAAAGGATAAAAAGTACATATTGGAAGGACTAAAATAACATTTTAAATAAATATTAATAATTAATATTTAAATAATTTCAATATATAGTACAAATATTTTTGAAAATAAAAAATAGTATTATATATTGAAATTATTTCAATATATAAAAATATTAAAACATGATTAACTCAAGTAAATAGTATTTAATGATGAATACAGCCATTAAATGTGTTTTCAAATATAATCTTTGGGAAGTTCTTTTTAGTCATTGGTAGTATTATAAAGTAATAATAATATTATATATATTTTCTTTCATTAATGATTAGTCAAGTCAGTTCAAAAAAAAAAGTTAGTCAAGTAAATTTTTATTTATATATATATATATATCTATGAATATTTATATAATATAATATTTAATAATATAAATAACATTTAATGCAATTTTGACTAAAAAAGTTACTTCTATAATTAATTTTATATTATCTAGGACCATAGAAATGATTTTATATAAGTTAAATATTAAAAATCAAATAAATGTAGAAATAAAAGTCAAATATGTCTCTGAATGATAACTTAAGTACCAAAAAATAAAAATCATAAAACTATGAAAAATAAAAATAGATTTAACATGATTTTTTTTGCAAGTGTAAAAAAAAACATGATTTTCAGTTTCAAATATATGAAGTTAATGTCAATAATTAATCATACTGATATAAAATTTATTACGAATAATTTTGAATATCATTATGTTTAGCTAAAATTATTAATTCAAGTAAAAGTTATATTATAATGATTTAACATTTTTACTAATATGAATTTCTAAATGTAATATTAATTGTTGGTGTTTTCATTAATTGATTTTAGTGTTTTCTGATGTATAATTTTTTTTTAGTATTTAATAATTTAATAATAATTAATATTTCATTAATGGTTACTTTTTTCACTAATGGTCACTCAATGCAATTTAATAATATTTAGTGTTTTAATAATTACTAAATTTATTTAAGATTTTTTTGAACTAATTATTATTATGAATGAAGAAGAAATTGAATATTTTAAACTTTAAGAAATTAATTGATAAAATTTATTTTAAAGGATAAAAAGTACATATTGGAAAGACTAAAATAAAATTTTAATGAATATTTTAATTTAATATTGATAATTAAATATTTAAATAACTTCAATATATAGTACATTTTGAAAAGAAAAAATAGTATTATATATTGAAATTATTTCAATATATAAAAATATTAAGACATGATTAACTCAAGTAATGACAAATACAATCATTAAATGTGTTCTCAAATATAATCTTTTGGAAGTTCTTGTTAATCATTGGTAGTATTATAAAGTAATAATAATATTATATATATTTCCTTTCATTAATGATTAGTCAAGTAAATTTTTACTTTATATATATATCTAAGAATATTTATATAATTTAATATTGAATAATATCAATAACATTTAATGCAATTTTGACAACAAAATTTACTTCTATAATTAATTATATTTCAAATTAATTTTATATTATCTAGGACCATAGAAATGATTTTATATAAGTTAAATATTAAAAATCAAATAAATATAGAAATAAAAGTCAAATATGTCTCTGAATGATAACTTAAGTACCAAAAATTAAAAATCAAATATGATACAAATAAAATTATGAAAAATAAAAATAGATTTAACATGATTTTTTTTCCAAGTGTAAAAAATACATGATTTCCATTTCAAATATATGAAGTTAATGTCAATAATTAATAATACTGAAATAAAATTTATTAGGAATATTTTTCAATATCATTAAGTTTAGCTAAAATTATTAATTCAAGTAAAAATTATTATAATGATTTAACATTTTTAGTAATATGCATTTCTAAATGTAATATTAATTGTTGGTGTTTTCATTAATTGATTTTAGTGTTTTTTGATGTATAAATTGTTTTTTAGTATTTAATAATTTAATAATAATTAATATTTCATTAATGGTCACTCAATGCAATATAATAATATTTAGTATTTTAATAATTACTAAATTTATTTAAGATTTTTTTGAACTAATTATTATTATGAATGAAGAAGAAATTGAATATTTTAAACATTAAGAAATTAATTGATAAAATTTATTTTAAAGGATAAAAAGTACATATTGGAAGGACTAAAATAACATTTTAAATAAATATTAATAATTAATATTTAAATAATTTCAATATATAGTACAAATATTTTTGAAAATAAAAAATAGTATTATATATTGAAATTATTTCAATATATAAAAATATTAAAACATGATTAACTCAAGTAAATAGTATTTAATGATGAATACAGCCATTAAATGTGTTTTCAAATATAATCTTTGGGAAGTTCTTTTTAGTCATTGGTAGTATTATAAAGTAATAATAATATTATATATATTTTCTTTCATTAATGATTAGTCAAGTCAGTTCAAAAAAAAAAGTTAGTCAAGTAAATTTTTATTTATATGTATATATATATATCTATGAATATTTATATAATATAATATTTAATAATATAAATAACATTTAATGCAATTTTGACTAAAAAAGTTACTTCTATAATTAATTTTATATTATCTAGGACCATAGAAATGATTTTATATAAGTTAAATATTAAAAATCAAATAAATGTAGAAATAAAAGTCAAATATGTCTCTGAATGATAACTTAAGTACCAAAAAATAAAAATCAAATATGATACAAATAAAATGATGAAAAATAAAAATAGATTTAACATGATTTTTTTTCCAAGTGTAAAAAATACATGATTTCCATTTCAAATATATGAAGTTAATGTCAATAATTAATAATACTGAAATAAAATTTATTAGGAATATTTTTCAATATCATTAAGTTTAGCTAAAATTATTAATTCAAGTAAAAATTATTATAATGATTTAACATTTTTAGTAATATGCATTTCTAAATGTAATATTAATTGTTGGTGTTTTCATTAATTGATTTTAGTGTTTTTTGATGTATAAATTGTTTTTTAGTATTTAATAATTTAATAATAATTAATATTTCATTAATGGCTACTTTTTTTCATTAATGGTCAATAAATGCAATTTAATAATATTTAGCATTTTAATAATTACTAAATTTATTTAAGATTTTTTGAACTAATTATTATTATGAATGAAAAAGAAATTGAATCTTTTAAACTTTAAGAAATTAATTGATAAAATTTTGTTTTAAAGGATAAAAAGTACATATTAGAAGGACTAAAATAAAATGTTAATCAATATTTTAATTTAATATTATTAATTAATATCTAAATAAATTCAATATATAGTACAAATCTTTTTGAAAAGAAAAAATAATATTATATATTGAAATTATTTTAATATATAATAATATTAAAAAAAATAGATTTTAGTGTTTTCTCATGTATAAATTGTTTTTTAGTATTTAATAATTTAATAATAATTAATATTTCATTAATGGTTACTTTTTTTCATTAATGGTCACTCAATGCAATCTAATAATATTTAGTATTTTAATAATTACTAAATTTATTTAAGATTTTTTTGAACTAATTATTATTTTTCATTAATACTTACTTGCAATTTTCTAATAATTTTTTCTTTTTTCTTATTGACCAAGGTATATCACAACTGGGCGCCTTGAGACTAATCACTTGTCCCACAGTAAGCGCATAAAGCTGTAATTGACTGATTAATGAGACAATTTTCTTATATATAACAACAATAATTTTATTTCTTTAAAAAATGACAATAATTTTTTCAAAAAAATAACAATAGTTTTATTACTAAATAAAATTTGTAATTTAACAATAGTCAAACATATATAATTTACAATATTTTTTAAAAAGAGAAATAAAAGCATTACCGCTTTTTTTTTCTTTTTTTCATAATATTTTTTTATTGTATATCAGTTTGTTACAGCCTAAAAAAAGTAAAAAATTTATAATCAAACAGTCATTTTCCCCCTTAAAATATTGCCAGAAACTCTAAACAAATAAACAAAAATTTATCATAAAATAAAAAGATTACGCAAAAGGGTGCTTAGAAGAGAAGGAATGGATTAGATGGTAAGGGTAAGAAGGTAGGGACAGAGTAGTCATTTTCGATGCCCTACCCCATCTTTATAACATGATCATCTTACAGCTTTCATATGTTTTTTCACTCTAAACCACCACTATTCACTCTTCTTCTCTTTTCTCTCTACGCCTCTTCATCTCTCTCACTACGCTCTTTTTTCTCTACGCCCCTTCATCTCTCTCACTCCGTCAGAGCAAAATCAACCGTGCTCAACTCGTTTTCTTCTCGTCACTGCTCTTCTTCTAGGTATAAATCGGTTCTCATTTCTCGGTGTTTTTATTTTAGTTTATTTTTTTCCCGTTTTGGTTTTGGTGTTGTAGATCTATTCCTCTCTGATCTGTTTCTGGTTTTGACCTAATTTGTTTCCGATCGTCGTTTTCTCTCTCTTGATTTTCGTGGCTTTTTGATGGATTTGTTCTTCGGTTTAAGATTTAAGGTTTTCTGTTAGGGTATGTGTGTTTCTGGGTTTTTTTTTCTCTCTCGGTGATGTTAGGTTTTGTGCAGTTTTGAAGTTCTTCCTAGTTATTGCATTTTCTGATTTTCCTTTTGCGTTGATCTTCTATTAATGTATTTTCATTAATAACTAACACTGGTGTTGCATTTCTCCCTTGTGTTCTGTGTTTGTAGGGTTCGTCATGGTTAGAAAGAGAAGGACCGAAGGACCGGGAGGGGGCGAAGGCTCTGAGCCCCCACAACGCCCTGAGAGGACTGCTCAGCCTCCTCAACAGGCTCCTGCTGCAGCCGGAGGAGGACCAGGACCGCAAGGGGGTAGAGGTTGGGCCCCTCAAGGTGGACGCGGCGGTGGTTACGGCGGAGGTGGGGGCCGTGGTGGTCGTGGGATGCCCCAACAGCAGTATGGTGGTGGACCCCCTGAGTATCAAGGTAGGGGTAGAGGAGGACCTCCTCAGCAAGGAGGGCGCGGTGGGTACGGTGAGCAAGGAGGACGCGGTGGGTACGGTGAGCAAGGAGGACGCGGTGGGTACGGTGAGCAAGGAGGACGCGGTGGATACGGTGAGCAAGGAGGACGCGGTGGATACGGTGAGCAAGGAGGACGCGGTGGATACGGTGGTGGAGGAGGGTACGGTGGTGGAGGAGGGTACGGTGGTGGAGGAGGCCGTGGAGGTGGTGGTGTGGGCGGTGGCCGTGGCGTAAGTCCCTCACACGGTGGCCCATCTAGGCCACCCGCTCCCGAGCTGCACCAAGCAACCCCAGTTCCCTATCAAGCTGGGGTGACTACTACTCCTCAGCCTCCACCATATGAGGCGAGTTCATCATCATCTCAGCCGGACGTCTCTGAAGTTGAACAGCAAATTTCCCAGATGGAACTACAGTCTGAAACCACTCTTGCTCCTCCTCCTCCTGCGAGTAAATCATCAATGAGATTTCCACTTCGCCCTGGAAAGGGTAGCTCTGGTATTAAGTGCATTGTTAAAGCCAATCACTTCTTTGCAGAGCTTCCAAACAAAGATCTGCACCAGTATGATGTAAGTTTATCCTTAAATGATTGGTAATAAGTGTCTTTCCTTTTGTGTATAGCATGTTTACTTATATTGTTGCTGCTCTTGGTTGCTTAGGTCACTATTACTCCTGAAGTTACTTCTAGAGGTGTGAACCGTGCTGTTATGGAGCAGCTGGTGAGGCTGTACCGTGAATCCCATCTGGGAAAGAGACTTCCTGCCTATGATGGCCGCAAGAGCCTCTATACTGCAGGACCACTTCCTTTCATATCTAAAGAGTTTAGGATCACCCTTGTTGATGATGACGAGGGAGCTGGAGCTCCGAGGTTTGCTTCTGTCTAATACCAACTATTTCCTCATGTTCAATTGGCTTCATATGTGTTAATTGTTAATCTTTTGTCTCTTCGATACAGGAGGGACAGGGAATTCAAGGTTGTGATAAAGTTGGCTGCCCGAGCCGATCTTCACCACTTGGGACTCTTTTTGCAGGGGAGGCAAACTGATGCTCCTCAGGAAGCTCTCCAGGTTCTTGACATTGTTCTGCGTGAACTCCCCACTACCAGGTTCTTGACCTAATTTTTAGATCTTTTTGACTTCCTTGTGTTGAATACATCTTGATTTGGTTCACCATGCCTGATTTTTGACGATTGGACTATTGATGTTGTAGGTATTGTCCGGTGGGGAGGTCTTTCTATTCGCCTGATCTTGGTAGAAGGCAGCCCTTAGGTGAGGGTTTGGAAAGCTGGCGGGGTTTCTATCAGAGCATTCGTCCCACTCAAATGGGACTGTCTCTGAACATTGGTATGTAAATATCATTTGTATTAGTTGATTTATCTTTTATTGTGCTCTAGATTCTCTATTTCTTCATTTTCCTTCCGGAATTACTAACTAAATGTTAATGTGTAGACATGTCGTCAACTGCATTTATCGAGCCTTTGCCAGTCATAGATTTTGTGACTCAATTGCTGAACAGGGATGTCTCCTCACGTCCATTGTCTGATGCTGACCGTGTAAAGGTCAGATTGTCAACTGGCCTTTTTTAATATCTTCATCTTTTATACTGCAACATTTTATTACTATTTTATCTATTTTCAATGATCTTTACATTCTCAGACGTCTGATAATTAAATCAGGAATGCAGTGATGATATATGCCATTGTGTGCTTGAACTCTTATTTTTGATGTCACGATACGCTGAGTTGACTTGCATTTGGGCTCGTCAATAATAATTAATGTCATTAGTTCAAATCTTTAAATGGTCTTTGCTTCACAGCATTACTTTTGTAGATGAGAACAGGATTGTCCTGAAACCCTCAAATTTTGACTTTATTACTATTTTGAGAACAGGATTCATCTTTTATACTGCAACATTTTATTACTATTTTATCTATTTTCAATGATCTTTACATTCTCAGACGTCTGATAATTAAATCAGGAATGTGGTGATGATATATGCCATTGTGTGCTTGAACTCTTATTTTTGATGTCACGATACGCTGAGTTGACTTGCATTTGGGCTCGTCAATAATAATTAATGTCATTAGTTCAAATCTTTAAATGGTCTTTGCTTCACAGCATTACTTTTGTAGATGAGAACAGGATTGTCCTGAAACCTTCAAATTTTGACTTACTCTCTTTATGTCTGTTTGACAGATCAAAAAAGCACTCCGTGGTATTAAAGTTGAAGTAACACATCGTGGGAACATGAGAAGGAAATATCGTATCTCTGGTCTGACCTCACAGGCTACTAGAGAGTTGACGTGAGTAATAAGAACAGTTTTTGTTTTTAATGCTAGATATAAATTTATTCTCCTGACTTTCTTTTATCAATATTTGCAGATTCCCTGTGGATGAGAGGGGAACAATGAAGTCTGTTGTTGAGTATTTCTTTGAGACATATGGTTTTGTCATTCAACATACTCAGTGGCCTTGTTTGCAAGTGGGCAATACACAGAGACCAAACTATTTACCAATGGAGGTAAATAATCTAACAAATTATTAGCTATTGGCTATTATGTTGACAAGTCTGCGTATGCCAATAGCTTGTTTGGAATGTAGGTTTGCAAGATAGTAGAAGGACAAAGGTACTCCAAACGCCTGAATGAGAGGCAAATTACTGCTTTGCTTAAAGTCACATGCCAGCGTCCTGTTGAAAGGGAGCGTGATATCATGCAGGTCAGCAGACTATTTTCTTAGCAATCATATTATGTATATTTTTTTTCATATGTTATATATTTATTTAATAACTTGTTACCTCAGAACCAGATAATTTTTATAATTATATATTATATATGTGGATTCTTAATTTGTTGATTTATTGTCTACTATTTATTTTTTGTCAGTTCCTTGTTTGGATTGAAAGTGTTATGGTTCTATCTATTAGTTGCTTTATTCTCTGCTTAAATGCTTCATGTGTTTGTGCTGTTCAGACCGTTCATCACAATGCCTATCATGAAGATCCTTATGCTAAGGAGTTTGGAATAAAAATCAGTGAGAAGCTTGCTCAAGTCGAAGCTCGCATCCTTCCTCCACCTTGGGTATTTTTTGTTCTCAAACGTTCTTAACTGTAATTTGTTTCATGGACTTGATTTTATTTAATAGCAATTGACATCATCTTTCCTTCAGCTCAAATATCATGATACTGGTAGAGAGAAGGACTGTCTTCCTCAAGTTGGGCAATGGAATATGATGAACAAGGTATTTTTTTTTTGATGTTCAGTGCACATGAACTTACTGTGGAACATGTTTCAGATTCTCTTCTCGAGTGATTCTTGAGGGTATAGATTTAGAGTAAATATTTCAAGGTTAATTTTGTTTCTCTTGCTATTGAAGTTTGAATTACCTTTTTGCTTGCTGTCTCATTATTTCAGAAAATGGTCAATGGGGGGACAGTCAACAACTGGTTCTGCATAAACTTTTCAAGGAATGTTCAGGATAGTGTTGCTCGTGGCTTCTGCTACGAACTCGCCCAAATGTGTTATATATCTGGCATGGTATGTTTAAATTCTCTTTGCTAATTTTTTTCTTCTAATATACAGTTCACTTCATTATTTGATTTTTCCTGTACTTGTAATCAGGCATTTAATCCTGAGCCAGTGGTTCCCCCATTGAGCGCAAGGCCTGACCAGGTTGAGAAGGTCTTGAAAACTAGATACCATGACGCGAAGACCAAGCTCCAGGGGAGGGAGCTGGACTTGCTCATTGTTATCTTGCCGGATAACAATGGCTCTCTTTATGGTATGAGGTTTGACTGATCTCGGTTCACCTTTCCTTTCAGTTATTTTGCATGATAATAATGAATATCTTTGATATGATTTATTATGCAGGGGATCTTAAAAGAATTTGTGAGACAGACCTTGGGCTTGTTTCGCAGTGCTGTTTGACCAAGCACGTATTCAAGATGAGCAAGCAGTACCTAGCCAACGTTGCTCTTAAGATCAATGTTAAGGTTGGGGGACGGAACACTGTGCTTGTTGATGCTCTTTCACGGCGCATTCCTTTAGTCAGTGACAGGCCAACAATTATTTTTGGGGCGGATGTCACTCATCCACATCCTGGAGAGGATTCAAGCCCATCCATAGCAGCTGTATGTTTTTGATTTGTGTGTTAGGTCCAAGCAGGTGAAGATTGAAAATGTTTTTATACTTAGCTCTCTTTATGATCATGCTTGTTGATTCTGTAGGTTGTTGCTTCTCAAGATTGGCCTGAAATCACCAAGTATGCTGGTTTGGTTTGTGCCCAAGCACATCGACAGGAGCTCATTCAAGATCTTTTCAAACAATGGCAAGATCCAGTCAGAGGAACATTAACTGGTGGAATGATCAAGTACTCTCTGTCTTTCTCTCTCATCATATGTGAGCTCATTAATGCACATGCGACGAGCCACTTACTGATCAGAAAATTCATTTAAGCTCAGTTTTTCTAGTTCACTTATATTATATAATTTGTTGGTAGGGAACTTCTTATATCTTTCCGGAGGGCTACAGGACAAAAGCCTCAACGCATCATATTTTACAGGTAGTGTTATGTTTTAGTCCTTTGTGATCATAGTGTTCTTTTATGTCGGTATATGATGATTTTAAATTATTATTTGCAGGGATGGTGTGAGTGAAGGGCAGTTTTATCAAGTTCTATTGTTTGAGCTTGATGCTATCCGAAAGGTGAAGAATATTTTGCTGGGTTGGCCACCAATTTCTTTGAACAATCTATGTTGTTAATGCTAACTATCTGTACTCCATTTTCAGGCTTGTGCATCTCTTGAGCCTAACTATCAGCCTCCGGTAACTTTTGTTGTGGTTCAGAAGCGTCATCATACTAGGCTCTTTGCTAGTAACCATCATGACAAGAGTTCTGTTGACCGGAGTGGCAATATTTTGCCTGGTAATTTACTCTATTTTGATAGTGGCCATTCCTGTATGATAATCTTGTTTCTCATGTCTGATGCAAAAGAACATACCTGTAAATGTTGCAGGCACTGTGGTGGACTCCAAGATCTGCCATCCTACTGAATTCGACTTCTATCTTTGTAGCCACGCCGGGATACAGGTGAAGTATTGCCTCTTTTGTCTCTTTTAAATTGAAAGTGGATTATGTTCTTATGGCAATCATGTTGCAGGGCACAAGCCGGCCAGCCCATTATCACGTCCTATGGGATGAAAATAACTTCACTGCTGATGCTTTACAAACCCTTACAAACAATCTGTGCTACACGTAAGTAATAAACTAGTAATGTGATATTGGATTCTTCCTTTATTTTAAGATATTTAATGTGATGTTTTTTCTTAAATATTTGCTGCAGCTATGCAAGGTGCACTCGCTCTGTTTCTATTGGTGAGCTTTTCTTTCCAACTATAATAATACTTTGTTACACATTCAGTCATTGATTTTCTACTCAATAGTTATAGCTCCACTTTAATCTCTGAAGAGTGAATACTTTATTTTATAAGAGCCACATTTGATCACAAGTTGTTATTGGTAACTGATTCTGGTGTTTCATGTGAATTGCAGTGCCTCCCGCCTACTATGCCCATCTGGCGGCATTCCGAGCAAGGTTCTATATGGAACCTGAAACCTCGGACAGCGGGTCCATGACTAGTGCTGCTGCTGGTCGCGGAATGCCTGGACGAAGCACTCGGGCCCCTGGCGCCAATGCCGCGGTGAGGCCATTACCTGCGCTGAAGGAGAACGTGAAGCGAGTCATGTTCTACTGTTAGTTAGGGTAGCATTGTGTTTGATGTACTTGATCATATTGTGTTTGAACTTGTTACTTGCTTTTTTGTTGGCTCGCCTTCTGATTCTGCTAGTGGTTGAACATGTTCACCTGTTTTTGTTATTCGACTACAATGGAAATTATGCTGTGTTTGTGTTGGAAGTGATTATTGTCACCAGTTGATGTGGAATATTTGATTAGAAATTCTATTTTGACAAATCTAAATTTACATCAAAACCAATTTCCTCCTCAGCAGCCACGTCTTCTCCTGTCCCTTTTTTTCCAGCCAAAAATCACGCCCTCCTTATTTTTGGTCGAATCGCATCCTTTTCATTTTTTTGTCCAAAAAGGATGTCCTCCTAAAGTCCATCTCAACCTCTTCACCATACCCATTTGCAAGACCCACTTAGTTTTACATGATTTATCAATGATGTCTCTGTTCGCATTTGCATCGCACCCAAATATAGTTTCTAGATTTATCAATTGTGCTTGCGGATGATGAAATTTAAGGGGAGAAATTCATTATCTCAGTTTGACTGAGATAATGACCGAGCTGAAGGCGTTTAAGATTTGGTTCTAAATTCCAAACTCCCAATATGATAAGATTGAGCATTTCGTTTATGGAGTCTTATCTTCTGTCAACTTTTTCAATTCCTTAACTATGTGCCGATTCCTGGTTATTGAATGAGAAGCAACGAATATGTGCATTGTGCTCCGATCCCAAATCTTGCCTGCTGTGCAAAGGGATTCACTGATCCCAACCTTGCCCGCTGTGGAAAGGGGTGGTGATAGAACGCCTTAGAAAAGGTGCGTATAGGGTTAGGGTTGTAGAAGCTAATCTGAATCTGCAACCTTTTCTCTGCATTATTCCACTGTTTCAATACACTTTATACAACTCACACACTAACAGACCTACTAACAAACAACACATTTGGGCTTTAGCCCAAACACAGCAGACTAACCCAGTTACAAGCAGGCCCAAACAGAGAATATATTCAGTTTACTCTAACACCCTCCCTTAAATTGAACCCTCACAAAACACCACTCAAATTACCTATTTAGCTTACACATTCCCAGTTCACTTCTCAACTTAACAAAAGTTTCAACCTTCAGAGGCTTTGTCATTATATCAGAAATCTGATCTTCTGTATTACAATGAACCAGCTCAATCCTACCATCTTTGACCAAATCTCTCAAGAAATGATACCTCACATCTATGTGTTTGCTCCTCCCATGCATGATTGGATTCCTTGAAAGCTTGATTGCTGAACTGCTATCACAGTAAATCCTTGAGCACTCGTCTTGAACATGGCCAAGGTTGAAAAGAATTCTTCTTAGCCAGATGCATTGACAAGCACATAATGCTGCTGCAATGAATTCAACCTCAGTGGTAGAGAGACTTACCACTGCTTGCTTCTTTGAAGACCAAGCAACAGAACCCGTGCCAAATAAGAAGACATAGCCTGAGGTGCTTCTTCGATCATCAATGTCTCCTGCATAATCACTATCAGTGTATGCAACTAAATTTTCTTTTCCATTCTTCTTGTAGAGAATTCCCAGATCAATAGTTCCCTTCAAGTACCTCATAATTCTCTTTACTGTTAGTAGGTGCTGCTCAGTGGGCTTTTCCATGTATCTGCTTACAAGACAAACAGAATACATCAAGTCTGGCCTACTAGCAGTTAAGTACATTAGGCTCCCCACCATCTGTTTATACTGTGTTGCATCAATCTCAGGTCCATTTCCTCTTTTAGACAGCTTAGTCCCAGGAACAATTGGGTTGTTAACAGGCTTGCTTCCACTCATGCCAAACCTGTCCAAAACTTCCCTAGCATATTTTCCTTGACTAATAAAGATTCCTTCTGAATTCTGCAACACTTCAACTCCCAAAAAATAGCTCATCTTTCCCAAATCTGTCATATCAAATTCTTTCTTCATAGAGTCTTTAAATTCAACAAACATCAGTTTACTATTTCCTGTGAAGATCAAATCATCCACATAGAGACTCACAATGAGGACACTATCATTTTCTCCATGTTTAACAAATAGAGTATGTTCAGAGGGGCATTTAATGAAATTTTCCTGCTGAAAGTAAGAGTCTATCTTACTGTACCAGGCTCTAGGTGCCTGTCTCAGGCCATATAAAGCTTTATTAAGCCTATAAACCTTGTTTTCCTCACCTTTTACTTGATAACCTTGTGGTTGATCCACATAGACAATTTCTCCCAAATCCCCATGTAGGAAAGCACTCTTAACATCAAGCTGAAATACTTCCCAGCTCCTAATAGCAGCAAGAGATAAGATGGTTCTGATTGTATCCCATCTAGCAACTGGGGCAAATACCTCAGTAAAATCTACTCCTTGTTGCTGGGCATAACCCTTTGCAACCAATCTAGCTTTATGCTTTTCCACTTCTCCCTTTTCATTGAGTTTGGTCTTATAAATCCACTTAACTCCAATACTTTTTACTCCTTCCGGAAGAGTAACAAGCTCCCAAGTGTTATTCCTTTCTATAGACTCAATCTCTAAGTCCATAGCTTTTCTCCACTGCTCAATTTTAACAGCTTCTTGAAAGGAAGTAGGGTCAGGGTCAATTGTAGGACCAAATACTGAGAAACTATAATCCTCCTCATCCAATTCTTCACCACTCACAAACTCCTTTAACCAGGTTGGTTGAACAATGTTCCTTTTACTCCTCATTTCTCTTTGTTCCTCAATATCTTGTATGCTGCTGTTACCACAGAGTGGCACAACACGAGTTGGTGTTTGTAAAATCTCAGCCTGTGTCTGACTGGCTGTTGCAGTTTCTAGGTGAGTGGCAGTGGCAACAGCATCTGAATGAGTAGCAGTGTTTTCTTCTTCCTCAAAAGTAGTAATTTCAATATCTTTCTTTTTATTGGCATCCCATTCCCAACCTTCTGATTCACTAAAAACAACATCTCTGCTTATGATTATCTTCTTGGAAATGGGGTCATAGAGTCTGTAGGCTTTAGACTCATCACTCACACCCAAAAGAATACATTTTATGCTTCTGCTGTCCAATTTCTTCCTCTGATTTTCTGGGACATGTGCATATGCAATGCACCCAAAGATCCTAAAGAAGTGGACAGAAGGCTTTATTCCACTCCACCCCTCTTTAGGTGCCATATCCTTCACAGCTACAGTGAGACTTCTATTTTGAACATACACAGCCCAATTTACAGCTTCAGGCCAAAATTCTCTTGGTACCTCCTTTTCTATTAACATGCATCGCACCATGTTCATTATAGTCCTGTTCTTCCTCTCTGCTACCCCATTCTGTTGTGGAGTGTAGGCAGCAGTGAGTTGTCTCTTAATTCCATTGTGAGTGCAAAACAGATCAAACTCTTTGGAGGTAAATTCTCCTCCTCTGTCAGTCCTTAGACAGGCTATTCTTTCCCCACACTCTTTTCCAGTTGCTGCTTTAAACCTTTTAAACACTTCAAGAGAAGCAGACTTTTCTACTAGAAAATATACCCAAGTCTTTCTACAAAAATCATCATTAAAGGTAAGGAAGTACCTCTTGTTGTTGTTAGACTCAGGTTTAATAGGCCCACATATATCTGCAGGCACCAACTGCAGCCTTTGAGAAGCTCTCCAAGTGCTATTAAAAGGAAAAGGATCCCTGTGTTGTTTTCCTTTAAGGCAATCCTCACACACAATCCCTGTTTCATTAAGCATTGGCAGACCTTTCACCATGGATTTTTTATTCAGAATTTTCAATCCACCCCAACCCAGATGTCCATATCTTCTATGCCACAAATCAGTTTCATCTATACTGGTCACCTTGCAGCAAATTGTGATCAGCACAGTTGCAACTATAGGGAACATTCAATTAGAAGACATTTTGGATTGTATAATAAGCCCCTTTCCAGAATGATACACTCTGCACCAGTTATTCTGAATATTGATCTTCAAGCCTTTTTCTTGTAACTGTCCAATACTCAGTAAATTGTTTTTCAGCTCAGGTATGTAATATACATCAGTAATGACTTGATTCAATCCAGCAATTTGAAGCTTTATAATCCCCTTTCCCTTCACAATCATCCTAGAATCATCTCCCAGCTTTACTGTGGTTGTAAATCCCTCATCCAGATCATGAAACCACTCTTTGATTCCACACATGTGATTACTACAGCCTGAGTCAAGAAACCATACCTTTCTTTCTGAAGACTCAGCCTTCAATTCTGACTGTGCCATTAGCAACACTTCCTCATGATCTTCATTCATCTCTGCATAATTTGCACTATCTTCCCAGCTTGGACATTCATATTGGAAGTGCCCAAGTTTATGACATTTGAAGCATTCCACAGAATCCTTGTTGTAATTCCTCCCTCGACCACGACCCCGGTTACCGTATCTTCCCCTTCCTCTTGTTCCTGATTTCCCAGAGACTTTCAAGGCTTGTTCCTCCTCCTTGTACCCTTTCATTCTTTGTTCATGAATCAGAAGACTACTTTGAAGTTCATCTATAGTTAAAGTACTTACATCGTTTGACTCCTCAATGGAGCAAACAACATAACTGAATTTTTCAGTCATTGATCTGAGAATCCTATCAACAATCAGAGTTTCTTTAACTGTTTCACCTTGAATCTTCATCTTATTGGCAATACTCAGCGTTCTTGCAAAGTAGTCATTCACTGATTCTCCTTCCTTCATTCCAAGAATCTCAAATTCTCGTCTGAGAGCCTGCAATTGCGCTCGTCTAACCTTTGTCGATCCGTGGTACTTCTGTTTCATCGAGTCCCATATGTCCTTTGATGTATCTTTGCGTAGAATTGTCTCCATGATCCCTCTCTCAATTGACTGGAACAGGTAATTCTTGACCTTGAGATCTTTCAGTTTGGCTTCCTCGTTAGCCTTTCTCTGGTCTGGGGTCGCGTCGGCGGCGAGCGTGGGAACCCCGTCTTCAATCAATCCCCAATACTCCTTGGACCGAAAGAGATTTTCCATCAACAGTGCCCAGTGATCATAGTACCCATCAAATCTTGGTACTGCGGGTTGTAAGAAGCTTGAATTTTCTGCCATGGCTTCTTGAATTTACTGCGGGTTGCAATCTGGCTTCTGAATTGATCAGCAATCTGGCTTCTGTAACTCGATTTACCCCTCTTTTCTACAAGAAACTACGGTTTCTGGATCAGGCCCCTTGCGGAGCTCTGATACCAAATGTAGAAGCTATGAATTGAGACTGAAAAGAAACAGAGTAATTGTAATCTGAATCTGCAATCTTTTCTCTGCATTATTCCACTGTTTCAATACACTTTATACAACTCACACACTAACAGACCTACTAACAAACAACACATTTGGGCTTAGCCCAAACACAGCAGACTAACCCAATTACAAGCAGGCCCAAACAGAGAATATATTCAGTTTACTCTAACAAGGGTGGCCGGAGATATGAGTTGAAGTTAAAAGATGGAGAATTATTTGACATATTGTTTCACATATTTTTAAAATTTATCAATTTTTAATATACCTTTTTGTACACACCTTGTTTCACATATTGTTCTTATTCCTTCTTCTCTCGTGTCTTTGGGAAAAGTCACACTGCAAACACACCTGGTTGCACATATTGTTCCCATTCCTTCTTCTCTCGTGTGTCTTTGGGAAAGTCACACTGCTCTAATCTCAATGGCTTACATGCTGAGTAGTGTACAGCTTCTAGTTTCCATTTTCCTTTTTAATCAGATCGCGAAAAATTTAAAACTTAATATCGAGAACACCCACAATAACTACAAGCAAGTGTAGAACTTGTGTTGACGAAGAAGAATGGTGGGTTGCAGAGGTTGAGCTTGAGAGATGAGAAATGAATGCTGAGGTTGAGAGGAGAAAAGGAAGAGAATGGGAGAAGATGAAGGATTGCAGTTCCAGTTTTTTTCTTTGGGATAATTTAGTTTTTATTTTTATATTTAGGGGTATTTTGTCTATTAATAAAATAGAAGGATGGTGGGAGAACCAATTGGATGGGTGGTGGAACTAATTCTCCACATAAAATAGAAAAAGTATTTAAAATTAATGTTAATAACATAAAAATATTAACTTTAAAGAGTAAAAAAGTAACCAACTCAATAGGCTAATATGCCTCGCCATTGACCCACTTAGTGGGTTTCAAAACAGGTTAGTGGTTTTGAGAACTCACCCGCCCCGCCCTTTTTTGGCGGGTTGAGTCGATGAGCCCAACTCGTTTTTTCTTTCCTATGTAGGCCTCTGTTAGCCACATACCAGCTAACAATGACACATTAAAGCAACGAAATTGAAACTAAAGTTAAAAGTTAGAGAAAAATAATCTGAGTCTAAACTTAAGACTTAAAATTTATTTAAGCTTTAGATAAATATATCCTTTGTGATTAAATTTTGGTCAGTAGTGAGTTTTGGTTGCCTGAATGGATTTTTTTTTGTTTTTCTTTAATTTTGTTGAAAATATTTATTTGAAAAATGATTTTAAATGTTAAATGTAGTTTGAATATCACTGATGTGAGTTTATCTAAATAAAAAAATTGTTGAAAATATTTATTTGATTTTTTTTAAATGTTAAATGTAGTTTGAATAACACTGATAAATTGTAATAAAAAACATTGATAAAGATATATAAAGAGGAAGTTTTTTTATTTGAAAATTATTGGGATATTAAGTTAAAGGTATTATTGTGAATAGAAAAACTCTTTGATCAACCTTTTATCATTTAGTCCTTCGGCTAGCTGTAAGAACATTTTGGTTGAGACAATAAATAGTTTAATCAGTATGTATGAAATTCAATTCACCGACAAGAACAATAACAGTGTTGCTTTCATATATTTAGAATATAAGAATCTAGTTTGATTTTAGATTTAATCTTTTTCTCGGCAATAACATACCGTATGAAGTATTTTTTTTTTCAATCTCGATTTTGTATCCCTACTTGTGCAAATAAATATAACTAAGGAATTACTTGATGATTGACATCAACATGAGGCTTTCCCCTTCCTTTAGAATTGCCCACTAGATTCTGTCTGTGTTAATACTCTATTTTTAAATTATTGGATTTTGATTCATTCAACTTCATTTTCTTTTTTATCTCATTTCTATTCACCTTCTCTTTCTATCTCTTTATTTCATTCCTATCACATCATTCACTTATCATATCTCTAATTTCTCTTCCTATTTCACTTGGTGGAAGTCTTTTTCTAATGTAAACAAAACATTTTTCTATACTATTAGTAGAGATTATGAAGATATCCGTGTAAGATTTTACCAATACTGAACCATAATAATAATAATAATAATAATAATAATAATAATAATAAAAATAATAATAAATAATAACAATAATAATAATAATAATAATAATAATTATTATTATTATTATTATTATTATTAGGGTTAAATATGTTTTTAGTCCATGATGTATATGGATAAATATAAATAGGTCTATGAATTTTTTCATAGGTTTTCGTCCATTTTTTTATTTTATTCTGAAATAAGGGCCCATGACGTAATAACACATATGTGACTTATTTTTTGTCCACTCACAAACCCACATGGTAATCCTAGTGAGATATAAGCTGCTTACTTGAACATTTTACATCAATTTTGGTGGCTTCTAGGGTGCAAGTGCACCCCAAGTCTTGCACCATGCAAGGGCACCCTAAAAAATAAATTAAGTTTACAAAAGTAACCCTTTAATCCTATCGCACATCATGGTAATCCTAGTGAGATATAAGTTGCCCACTTGAACATTTTACATCAATTTCGGTGGCTTCTAAGGTGCAAGTGCACCCTAGGTCTTGCACCATGCAAGAGCACCCTAAAAAAATAAATTAAGTTTACAAAAATAACCCTTTAGTCCTATCCCTTCTCTCCCCCTCTCCCCCATAGATGATACCGCCAGAGCTCTGTCTTTTCCGTGCCAGAACTCTTCTGCCGCTGCGCGCAGCCTCAATGAATCCTTATGATCGAAATCTCCATCAGCGTCGAGGTTCTCACCACCTTCCCCTCCTCCGCCTCTCTCCTCCTCCCTGAAATGCAATCCTTCTTCCTCCCTCTGTAATCTCCTTCTTCCTCCCTAGATAATGGAGCGAAGAAGAAAAAGAAAGTGAAAGTGGGTTTGTGAGTGATATTTGTGACAGAGTGTTCAATATGTGTGGCTATAAAGCTATCACGCATGGTGCAAGACCTAATGTCTAATGCACCTTAGACAACACCATCAATTTTGGTGCATGCAAATTTTTTCAAATCAGTTTTGGTTTCTTCTCTTCCTCTTCTTCCTATTCTTCCTCACCAAACGCCAGCACCACTTCTGACGGCATCGTCCTTGACTCCACCATTTTCCCAGAGATTCTTCAACCTCCACCTCCCCCTACGCTCCCCCAAGTTTACTTAACTTTCAAGTTGTTGGGGATACAATGGTGTGATGTGATCAAGAACCTCCTTCACTTATATAACAACAAATTCCATGTGTGCCAACCCACCACATCCCATTCTCTTACTGAAGAATAGAATTGCGCATTTAAAACAAAATAAATAAATTATATTTAAAATATTAATTTTAATAAATTTATATTTTAATTTTAAATATTTTAAAAAATATTTTCCCCTTGCATATGATAGTAGTTATATACGTATTTCAAGCTCATTTTTTTTTTTAAAGTAAACAAACAAAGCAGTTAACTGAAACTATTCTATACGTAATTGACTTTTCTTCAATACTTAGCAATACAGAAAGGATTATTTATTCTCTTAAAATATATAAAATGCAAAACCTGAATTTTTTTTGTTTCCCATACACCTGATTGATGTTGATATCAAAGTAGATGCTTAAGTTTATACACCATGCCCATTACCCAGGTATCATAAACTACACGCAAGTCAGAAAACTGCTCAATAACAACGTGTGCAATATGAGATGGCATAAAGAAAAGAACAACCATGTTACCTCAGAGGACAATTTCATGTTCCTTAAACATTCTTTGCCTCCACTTTCAAAACAAACAACAAATAAGGGCAATCTAAACTTGCTTTCTCCCCCATCATCATATTTCATATATTCTTTTCTTGCTTTCAGTCTTTGTTTCATGCAAATGATAACCCAAATCCAATATAAATATCACCCTCAACACATTCCAAAAACATGCAGAAAACCAAACTCTCTCAAATTGTTTTGAAAGTTATTGGTCAATTTCAGCTTTCCTTCAAAGAATGGCTTCTTCCTCAAGCTCAGTGTTGAAGAGATCAGATACAATTACAGATAGCATGCCAAATGCCTTGAGGCAGAGCCGTTTCCATATGAAGAAATGCTTTGCCAGGTACTAATTACATGTCACAGTCACGAGACTTTCATATTATTTTGTGTGTTCCCTCTTTAATTTCAATGTTTAACTTGTGGGAGGAAAATGTGAAACAGATTAGTCGCAAGTGGGAAAAGGCTAATAAAACAGAATCATATAATGGAGGCTGTGGAGAAAACAGTTGAAGACAAAGATGAGAGGAAACAGCTTTTAGAGGGGTTGTTCGGCTTCATCCTTAGTTGCACTCAGGTATAATAATTGCACAACTCAATTTTTCTTTTTGAGAGACTCAAACAAAACACAGTGGTTTAAGGGACTGAGTTTTTGAACAAATTTGAACTATGTGCAGGAGGCAGCTGTTGTTCCACCATATGTTGCTTTCGCAGTGAGGCCTAATCCGGGCTTCTGGGAATTTGTTAAAGTGAATGCAGATGATTTACAAGTAGAAGGGATTGAGGCTCCTGAATACTTGAAATACAAGGAAATGGTGTTTGATGAGAACTGGTAAGTGTGTGTGGATACAAGTTAAACATAAACCTAAAGTAAAAGTACTTTTTTTTTGTCTCTCATCCATAGAGAGGTCTGTTAACTTTTTGTCTTGAAGTGAGTGCTAACGTCTATCGACTACCATCCAATTCTTTCTGTCCATGGTTAGCTTTCCCTTTGATGCGGAAAATGCTTAAAAATATCTTGAATGTGCAGGGCAAGTGATGAAAATGCTTTGGAGATAGACTTTGGGGCTGTTGATTTCTCCACCCCTCGCATGGCTCTTTCTTCTTCTATTGGAAATGGACTAAACTTTACTACCAGGATCTTGACCTCAAGGTTAAGCGAGAGCTCACACTGTACAAATCCATTGCTTGATTACTTATTGAGCCTTAACCATCAAGGAGAGGTAAATAATGGCATGAGAGTGCCAAATATAGAAATGTGTACAAAAGAAAAAGTAGAAAGAGATGATTTTATGATAGTGGAAAACAGTGTTTAATGACTGGATTTTTCTTTTCCCATTCTGCAGAATCTTATGATCAATGACACTTTGAATACCATACCGAAGCTTCAGAAAGCACTAAAGATTGCAGAAACATATGTATCTGCACACCACAAAGACACACCATACCAGAATTTTGAAAACAGGTCAACATCTAAAACTTTTACTTTTATGCCTCAATTGGGGTAATAATGAATACAAGTACATCTAACAGATTGGAAATAGGTTAAAAAGTTCAAACTGAGTTAAAAATATATTCAAGTACTTATGGATATTTCCAATTTGCTTTTGAAAGGGTGACCACTACAATCATGCATTGAAGTTATTATTAATTTATTCCCATGATTGATGATCTCTGTTACTGTGAGCAGGTTAAAAGAATGGGGATTTGATAAAGGGTGGGGGAACACTGCAGGAAGGGTTAAAGAGACAATGAGAATGCTTTCTGAGGTACTAGAAGCAGCAGACCCAGTGAAATTGGAATCCCTTTTCAACAGGCTTCCAAACATGTTCAACATAGTCATTTTTTCTATTCATGGTTACTTTGGCCAAGCAGATGTCCTAGGATTGCCAGATACTGGAGGCCAGGTTTGAATCCCTCCTCTTCCATGATTTAATATAGGAAAGTTCCACCTAGATAATCAAAATTTTGTACATTGACTCCTAGATGTATGAGTAATACTTAGCATGTTATTGTTTATCTAACAACCACCCTTTAAATCTAGCACTATTTTGTCAAAATTACTACTTTTTAATATATAGCATTGCCACTTTTTACAACAACAGCAGCAAACTCTTATTCCACTAAGTGAGTCGGCCATATAGACCACCCGGCTCCTATCGTGTTTGATCCATATTAAAAATATTGACCAGTTTTACGTTGGATGTTGAAGGTCTAAGACAATCTTCCTTTCTTACCCGGAAACTGAGTAATATTTTCCTTTGATGGGGCTGATTTTTCTAACAGGTGGTATATATTCTTGATCAAGTAAGGGCAATGGAGGAGGAGTTACTCCAAAGGATGGAGCTGCAAGGCCTTAATGTGAAGCCCCAGATTCTTGTGGTAGGCTACTAAGAACTAATACATAAATAGAAACTATTCTTCAAAAAATTCAAAAAAGTAAAAGCTATCACATTTCTTGTTTACATCATTCTTCTTCCTTTTTCTTTTCCTTCCTTTATCCTTAAAGGCTTGACATTTATGTTCAATGTACAGGTTACTCGTCTTATACCAGATGCCAAAGGGACCACTTGTAACCAAGAACTGGAACCTATCATCCACACTAAGCACTCCCACATTCTCAGGGTCCCTTTCTATACAGAGAAGGGAATTCTACGCCAATGGGTGTCCCGTTTTGATATCTATCCTTATTTAGAAAGATTTTCTCAGGCATGTCCAATCATGTTTCATTTCATTCCCCTCTCCCCTATCTTCCACAGTGAGAGAAAGAAGAAGAATAATAAAAATTGCAATATATTATGTACTCATGTTCCTCTTTATCTTCATGTATCTTTATCATCAACAGGATGCTACTACCAAGATTCTTGAACTCATGGAAGGGAAGCCTGACCTTATTATTGGAAATTACACTGATGGAAACTTGGTGTCATCCTTAATGGCTTCTAAACTTGGAGTGACTCAGGTTCATTCAATCACCTAGCTTGATTTACACACATGTGCATTCTTTTCCGGTAATGATCACTTTGAACTAAAACTTGTATGCATAATAAATGAAGGCAACCATTGCTCATGCTTTGGAGAAGACCAAGTATGGGGATTCAGATGCCAAATGGAAGGATTTTGATGAAAAGTATCACTTTTCAAGCCAGTTCTCAGCTGACTTAATCGCAATGAATTCAGCTGATTTCATCATAACTAGCACATTCCAAGAGATTGCTGGAAGGTTTGTATATTCTTCTCAACCATACAGATAGTGTATAAGTAACAAGAAGGTAACTTTTCATTGTTTTGTTTTATCAGCAAGGATAGGCCAGGACAGTATGAAACCCACACTGCATTTACTATGCCTGGTCTTTGTCGCGTAGTCTCCGGCATCGATGTGTTTGATCCAAAGCTCAACATAGCTGCCCCAGGAGCTGATCAATCTGTCTACTTCCCTTTCACAGAGAAAAAGCAAAGATTGGCCACATTGCATCCTGCCATCGAAGAACTACTTTATAACAAGGATGACAATGAAGAACACATGTGAGTCTCTTTCATAGTAACAGAAGCATGTCACTATAATGGCCTAATTCAAACCCAATTTTGTTTGGAACAGAGGATTTTTGGAAGACAGGAAGAAACCAATCATCTTCTCCATGGCCAGGCTTGACAAAGTGAAAAACCTTGGTGGCCTAGTTGAGTGGTATGCTAAGAACAAGAGGCTGAGGAGTTTGGTGAATCTTGTGGTTGTTGGAGGATTCTTCAATCCATCCAAATCCAAGGATAGGGAGGAAACTGAAGAGATCAAGAAGATGCATTTCTTGACAAAGGAGCACAAACTCCAGGGTCAGTTCAGGTGGATTGCAGCGCAAACCGATCGGTACCGCAACGGAGAGCTCTACCGGTGCATTGCGGATACAAAGGGAGCTTTTGTGCAACCGGCATTGTATGAGGCCTTTGGCCTCACAGTCATTGAGGCCATGAACTGTGGATTACCTACTTTTGCAACAAATCAAGGTGGCCCAGCAGAAATTCTAGTCGATGGGGTCTCAGGTTTTCATATTGATCCGCATAATGGAGATGAATCAAGCAACAAGATTGCTGATTTCTTTGAGAAGTGCAAGACTGATTCTGAATACTGGACCAGGATCTCAAAAGCTGGTCTTCAGCGTATCAATGAATGGTAAATTTTAACTAACAAGTTTACTTTAACAACAATTCATGGTTGGATTTCTTAATTCCATTGCATGTGTTTTGCCTTGCAGCTATACATGGAAGATATATGCAAACAAAGTCTTGAACATGGGATCAGTTTATGGGTTTTGGAGAAAGCTGAACAAGGAGCAAAAGTTGGCAAAGGAAAGATACATCCAAATGTTCTATAATCTTCAATACAGGAACTTAGTAAGTTCAGCAAACAGTGTTCCTATCTTGGTTCTAAATTTGATAATCATTGGAAAATTTATGGAAAAAATTTCATTGCATTGCAGGCAAGAAAGGTACCAATTCCAAATGAGGTACCTCAAGATCCTAAATCAATGTCAGTAACTGCAGCAAAAAAACAAACAGCTGAAGTGCAACCTACACCCAAGGTCTTGAAGCCTGATGATGTAGCACCTCAAACCCTATTAACAGCTCCACCACCAACACCCAAACTTGAATATCATCCAACCCAAAGGCAAGTCATTTTATGCAAGCAACTAGACCTTAAAATAACAAGTCAATTTGTTCTAATCCGTATTTGAAGATATGCTAAAGAAAAATCATGCAACATAGATGAATATTTGCATTTAGTTCTGATAAATAGTACTAACTGAGAAAATACATCTAAATTAGATAGAAAACTGTTTGAAGAGGTTCTTATTTTCAGGGATGAAGCTTCAAGTCAGGGACTAACAGTTTCTAAGCAAAGTGGTGGTGTTTGCAGCTATGGACTATGTTGGTTGGTTTCCCTAGTTGCTATAGTGGTCATCATTCATCAGTTCTACAAGAATTTGGACCGTGTGTTCACATGGGAGCAATAATATTTTAGATGGAACTACAGTCAAATGCAGATAAAATTGTGGTTTTAACTCGATTTGTATATTTACCTTTGTATTTCAATCTTATTGTAAATGATTTCGGTGGAAAATAATAAGAGGTGCCTTTTCAACGGTGCACGTTGCAATTAGTGGCATGTGATTGTGAAGTCAAAACATTGCAAAATTCTATTTCACATGGATTGTTATTCATCATGCAACAACATGTCTTTCTTCTTAATGCCAAATTATGCATAACCTTTGATCATGTGAAAAAAAAATTACACACCATAGATTCTTTTTAATGAAACTAGAGAAATATGATAAAATTGTTTTGAATAAAAGCAAAAAATAAAATAAAATAGGTATTGTTCTTTTATGACTTCTTTTATCAAAGAAGATAAGATAAAGTGCTAAGCCAAAGCTCATTAACAACCTAGGGTGACCACAATATAATGTAAACTTGCTTGCCCTAATTTCTAAACTATGTCCGATGCGTATTTGGAAGGAGTTTCCGTCCTCTGTGATTCCGCTCTTATGCAAAGATACGGTAGCTTAGTTGCTTTCTTTGTTTTTGTTTTTCTTTTCTTATGTAACAAAAAAAACTACATATTGAAGAATAAAAAAGAAAACTAAGAAAAGATTCAACTCATTACCTCAAACAAATAACATAATAAGAGTTCAAAATGCAAAAAACAATAAACATTCATGTTGCTGGTTCCAACTTAAAACACCTTTTTTTGGCTTAGGTAGAGAGATACTCTAGCATTGTAGTAACTCTACTTCACCTCACGTCACGTTCAGTGGTGATACTTGACCCATGCCTTTCATGGAGTCCCATTTGTCATTTATACGTCACGTAAAAATCTAGACAACACGCGCCGCTACGTCTAAATTTTTTCAGCGTCCGGAAAAATAATATATTAAATATTATATTCAAAGTTCATGAAATTAATCACACATCATCACAAAAATAATGCCGTCGTCAATTTCCCACTCGAATATTTATTCAAGGTTTATTTGACGTTCTACGGTGAAATATCGTATCCAAATGTTTTTGAAACGCGACCAAAATCTACCGGCGTTGTTCACCAACTTCGTCATATTTAATCACACGACAAACAAGAATCATATAAAATTACTCTGCTTCTCATGTGTCTCGATTAAGTAAGTACATCCAACATATGCTAAACAATGTTTAATACGTCGTTATTATTAATTAATTGATTAAGATGTTTCTCAATTAATTCGAGTCTTACATTGTTGGATTTTTTAGGGACTTATAGTATATTTAAAATCATATTTCATATTAAAGTGTTTAAATAGGTTATAAATTTATTTCTAAATAGACTTATATCTTTGATCATTATGAGTTTGATACTCATGCACTGTCAGTGTAAAAGAACTTTACACAAACAATTCAGATTTTTGCCACATCAAATAATTAATTTCAAAACTTATTTAATTAATTACTTAAATAGATTATGTCATGATAAATTTATGAGTTATGATTGTTTGTCTGTGTAAAGTTCTTTTACATTGAAAGTGCATGAATATTAAACTCGATCATTAAACAAGTCAACTTACTTAAATATATAATATCAAAATATTATAATAAATTTATAATGTAACAATAATAAAAATGATAAAATACATTTATATTAATAATATTTATTTAAATAAGCTAGTCTCTTAGGTTTATAAGAATTTTTAAATGACTTGAACCTATCTTTTTAAATAGGTTTTTTTTAAAAAGCTTATTCCTTATCTATTTATAAATTTGATTTAGTTTGATTTGTCTATATGCTAACTAGGCCATTGGCCCATAGAAACGGCTTTACCTATTTCCACAGCTAGTTACACACTACTACCATATATTGTTATCAACAAGTGTGATTGGTCAATTGCACTTCGTGGATGCTATTTTGCATTAACCGTCGTGCCAAATAGCATGATTCTAACTAATTAATATTCTCATTACTAAATAGGTAGTTTGTTCAAATAGTACATGTTTGATTTCTCTTAAGTAATGTTTCGAGTTCAAGTCTTGTAGATGGAAAAAACACCAATTAGAAGAGTTAGCCCCACCGTGTTGTGGATGTTCCCGATTCCAATATGATTGCCTCCAAAATAAGATACCTATGTCTTACACCAAATTTTTTAATATTCTCATTATTAATGTAAAGCTCAAGGAAATTTTACTTATATTTTAAATGAATTTAACACTTAATATATTTATTATATATCAAAGTTGAAATATCACTTAGTTTTATTTTATTCTTTTTAAAATCCATTCTCAATATTTTATTAATAATTAAACTCTTAAATATTTTTTATTTTTAATAATTTAACTTTCTATAATATAAATTGAGATATTTTTGTAATTATTAATATAATTAACTTTTAAAAAATTAACATTATCAAAATATTAAAGGTCATTAATAACTAATTAATAGGTTCATTAATAAAATTAATATTTAATATAAAGGTCAATAGAATTTACTAATAACTAATTCATATTATCAATAATATAAAGGTCAATAGAATTTTACTTATATATTAACTAACTTTAAAACTTAATATATTTGCTACATACAAGATTAAAGTTTAATATTATGTAGTTTAATTATATTGTTTTTAATTTTCTTTCTCCATTTATGATTATTAATTAACAATCAAATTCTTTTAATATTAATTATTTTACTTCTATATATGAGGAACTGAGATATTTTATAATTAATAGCTTTTTTGGTACATTATAAATAATAATTAACATATTATTAATATAAAATATTATCAATAACTAGTTAATACTATTTATAATTTAAAGGTTTCTTTTCAACAATCTTCCAATTCCAAATATTTTGTTTGTTAGAATCTGTTTGTTTTACTGTTAAAAAATATAAAAACGAAAAAATAACACAACTAAAGTACTCTTTGATTTTATTAACAGTAAACCAAACACATCCTCTAGAAATTAGGAGGTTTGTAATACATCATGTAACACAGGACATATGCATATATAAATTGTCTAATTAACAAAACCAGAGGGACCATTTTTTGGACACCCGACCAATTCAGCTCTCTGAACAATGAAGGACGATACTGTTGCGGCCATCGCCGATGGCAGAAAGGCCTGGAATTTTGAAGGGTTTGGCAGCCACCTTTATGTGAAGAGGGTCATGCAAATCATCATTTTCCTTGTTGGGTATGGTGTGTTGTGGATGTTTCTCTACTACAATTCTGCTTCTCCCCTTGGATTCCCTGCCAACTCACACTACTTCATTGATGACTCATCAAAGGTGACACTCTCTCTCTCTGTCTCTGTCTCTCTATTTCTGTGTGTTAGATTGTGTTTTGCAATTAGAATTGGTGGATAATAGAGAATGATAAGAGGGGTTTTGGAATTATGTGTTTTTGGTTTCGATGCTTATATTTCTTGAAACCTATAAAAAAGTTATACTTTGCAATATTGGGTTTGATGTTTTTTAGTTCATGCTTGCCTTCTGAGTGATATTGACCAAACTTTTTTTGGATTCTGCATGTCAGACAATTAGAGAAGTTGGTGTTTATTTGTTAGTTAGTTGGCTACGTGATATATAGCATATGCTATACGTTGAATGCAAGAATGCTTGAGGATTGGATTAGATGGAAGAGAAAAATTATTCAATTCAGTCTCACCAATTTTATTATTTTATCATCCAATTCATTTGTTTCTTAATTCAAATCTTATCTGATCTAATCTATACCATCTAATCTATAGCGTTTGTACTGAATTTTACTTTTTTTTAGTTATTTTTGTTGTTGATTAAGGTATCCCACGCCGTATGTTGTGAGACTAATTCCTCGCTCTACAATCAACACATTAAGAGATAATATAAGTTTTTTTGTTTTAGTTTAACTTTTTTTTCATGTAGTATATAAATCTTAAAAATTTATAATAAATAAAATGATAAATAACTTATACCAACAATATAACATTCATACATGTAGTATATAAATCTTAAAAATTTATAATAAATAAAATGATAAATAACTTATACCAACAATATAACATTCATAAATTATAACACAATCACTATTTATAAAAATTAATGATAATGTTTGTTAATTTTTTTTAAATATATTCTTATCAATAAGTTGTTTATAATAAATATATAAACATAATTTAAATATGAGTAATATTATATATGTATGAATAAAGTTATATATATATATATATATATTTATTTGTAAATGTTTAGTTTGGATTGGAATGGTTCAATTTTAAAAATCAAACCCAAAATCCTATCAAATCCAATTAAATTTTTTGGTTTTTATAGATTTATTTTCTTTCAAAAAGTAGATTCAGTTTATTGATAAATAAAACATGTCCTTGTAAACATCCTTCTCAAGGTAAGAGATGATAAATTACATTCATCCCAACACCGCCCTCAAATCATTTAGTCTATTACATCTCTGTTTAGCTAGGAAATTTACAAACTAATTTAACTCCCTAAAAGCATGCGAGACTTCCAAACAGTTTTTTTCTACCTTCAAAATTTCAATTAAATTCAAATCATTCAGCAAAATTTGTGGACAATTTCTCCTATTGTTTACCCTCTCAAATGTAAGGCTAGGTCTGTTTGATAAGTGTTTTTAAAAATAGTTTTCTGTTTTGTAAAATGAAAAAAAATAAAAAACTCGTTTAATTAGACTGATTTCTCAAAATTAATTTAAAAATAGTTTTCTATTTTTTGACTTTTAAAACAAAAAATTAGAACAGAAAAAATTGTTTCAAATTTTTATTTTCAAAGTTTGTTTTAGAAACACCAGAGTACGGAGAATTGAATGTTTTCTTATTTTTTCGTTAATGACATTATTGTAATTAAAATGAACTTTACTCAACTGGACATGAAAAATGCAACGATTTAGCTCAATCATGGAGAACTTTACTCTTCTTCTTCCATGTCAATCTTCTTCTTCATTTTTTCTCACGCCAAAATATCATAAACCTTTGCCATATTTCACAAAGACCTATTTCTCTAAGCAACAGTAACACCACCAATGTTAACTATAAGAAGCTTTTCCATTTTAGTCCCTTAAAATTTTCTTTCATTAAATTAGGTCCTTCTGCCTTCCCTTCACCTCCATGATCATCTCTCACTCATATCTTCATCTCAACCTAGAATTTATCTTGTTCACCTTCCTTTTTTTTTTTTTTTTCTGATTAAGATGAAGAGCAATTTTAATCACCAAATCTAGAATAAAATGCATGCCCTTTTGTTTCCCTTGAAGTCCGAAGCCTTCACACTGTCACTCTTAAACCTCGAGCCACCACTCCTCCAAGCTTGAACCTTCAACCCACTTCGGTGTCTCCTCCTTCGCAATGCCACCGCAGCCACAACCACGGATCCAGTCTAACCCTTCATCAGAGTTCCTCGAACTACACGCGCAACCCCTCCTCTCTGCCAAGGTGAGCAACACACACAACCTCTTTTTCTTTTCTACCTCTTTTCCCACTCGAACCCACGTTGTGCTTCACCGCTATCATCCTTTGCTTCCTGATTTCCCTACTTCCCTCGATTTTGTTGGTGGTGGATGCAACAATTCTTCATTTTTTCTGGGCCTGGAAGAGATTTGGGGAAAAATTAATTTTCTTGATTTGGTTCAAATATAAAAGAAGGGATTGAATTTCTGTTACGTTTGCATGATTGGTCGCGACGCAATTGTTGTTGTTTGTTGGGTTGGTTGAATCTCGCTCTCGATTTGTAATTTCGACTCTGAATTTTTCTCTTGATCTCTTTTTCTTGATGGTTTTGATGCAAGAAGAATGAGAAGGAGGAGGGAGAGTGGATTAGGCTGGGAGATGGGAGTTTTTGGCAAACACGAACATGCCTATGGAAGGGTATGTATGTGGGTTTATGGAGGAAGAAAGAAATGGTGTTGGGGTGACGATGGTTGCTATGTTTGGCGAGGGAGTGCTTATGGGTTTGTTGAGGTTTCTGGCTTTGTTCCAAGGTATTGAGAAAATGGTCTTTGTGGGTTTGGTGGTGGTAGAGAAGAGAAGAGGCAAAATATGAGTTTTGTGATTTTGGGTTGAATGTTTTTTGTTTCTAGGAGGAAGAAGAGGAATTTCTGGGTTTTGAGGTGAAGATATGAGTGAGAGATGATCATGGAGGTGAAGGGAAGGGAGAAAGACTTAATTTGATGAAAGAAAATTTTAAGGGACTAAAATGGATGTGAAATATCCATGTAGACCGCCTACGTGGACTGCTTATTAGTTAAAAATTTTCACATAAGCATTATTACATCATAGGGACTTTTTTCAATCAAACAAAACTTTTTAGCGATGGAAATCTATGAAAATATTTTACAAGGACCATTTTGGATGAGAGTGTATATGTCAGGGAACAAAAACATATTTAACCCTAATAGAAAGGCCAAATGTTTTTTAGAACAAACATTTAATAAAAAAATTGAAGAATGAACGAGGCTGGTCGTTCAATCACCCGGGCGAGGGTGTTCGTTGGAGAGGGTACGGTGCTTCCGGTGGAGGTGGTGCCGGTGGTCGTCCTTGAGCTCCTGGTGGTAGTCCGGGGGGAAACCTGCGAAGACACTCCGATGCTTAAGTCAGCGATCGTCTCGAGAGCTAATAGCCTTAAGTGTTCTAGATTACGTACTTTATGCAACAGTGGGGTTGGATTTTATAGGGGGAGCCCATTGGCATTTGGTCTGACAACCTAGGAGGGTGTCAGAGTAGTCTAGGGGCTAGGTGGTAGGCTAGAGGAGATGTCAGGTGGCCCAGCTATCTCCCACTGGGCCTCTAGCTGTCCTGGTGGGTCTGGCTTTACTGACTGGTCGACCTGGTGGAAGGGTGTTTGTCCGATCAGGCTTGATGTGACGGCCCCCCCGCTGCTCGTCTCCGCCCACGATCGGCTTCTTGAATGGCGTCGATCGGCGGGCCGCGCGTTGGTCGGAGGTCACACCGGAACAAAGAACATTATCAAAATTCTTATGATGAAAATTAATTTGATTCAATAAATTCATATCAATAATTTGGCATGCAACCAAAAGAGTTTTCTAATATTTTGTTTTTAAAACATGTTTTTGGAACAAATTATCAAACAAGTTTTATTTTCTTTTATTTCCAAAGTTCTTTTCAAAATCAAATGGTTAAATAAGTTTTTTTCTTATATTATTCTAAAAAATGATTCTTAAAAGTTATTTTATAAAACAGTTTCCAAAACAGGAAAATTAAAAACACAATCAAACATGCCGAAGTTTTTGAACTTAAATTCATGACAGAACGATAGAATATAGCTATGTGTTAGACAAAGCACATATGTGAAGTCTTCGTTTGTTCTCCCGGTTTTAAGAAAGGAGCTGCTTGCTATTTTAATAGCGTGTTTGATCAAGAAAATTAGTACCTTTTTTTCTATTGTCACTTCATGACATAATATGTGAAACTTAAAAAATAATTAATTCAAAATGTAAACTAAAACCTTCAACCTATTCAAAATGTGAAGCTTAAAACTTAAAATATTTCCTCTAACATTTCACTCATTCAAAATGTGAAGTTTTTACTACAAGCAATCATATATTTGTAAAAAACATATCATCCAACAATCAAGTTATTGACCAAAATGTTAATGGTTAGTTTGGTACGCTGTATTATGCATGACACTATAAGCTTATACAATAGATTATGACCTTATTCATTGTTTAGTGTTTGTATTGTATAGACTTATCTATCAATCCACTCTTATACATTAAAATGATGGATTATTTAATCCAACATGTAGATGATGTATAAGTCCTGACAAGATTGTAACATATAAGCTACTTGAAATTATTTAATCCATTGCCACAACCATCACCCTCTACCACTACCACTGTCGCCGCTGTCGCCATTGCCATCTCAACCGTCACCACTGCCACCACCGTCGCTGCCATCATCGCCACCACCACCAACTCCACCGCCATCATCACCAGGACCCACTGCCTCCACCACCATTCGCCACTGCCTTCACCACCCTACAACATTACCGCCACCACCACAACCACAACCAACTCCACCATCGCCTCCACCACCCTCTACCACCACCACCACCATCACCACCACCACCACCCTCCACCACCATCATCGCCACTACAACCACTATCACTCTACTGCCGCCACCCACCACTGCCACTGCCGCCACCACCACTACCGCCACAACTACCATCCTCTAATGCCATCTATACCACTATCACCACCCCCCCACCACCATCATCACCACCACTCTCCACCACCAACACCCTCCACCAAATATATGATTGTATCAATTTAAAACGATATGATAAGTTATACAGTGTATGACCAAACGTTGTATATTATTAACTTTTTATCAGGCCTTATCTTATCTGACCTAAAACAATCAGGCCTTATCCTATACAACATACCAAACGGGTCCTACGACTTCAATTAAGTGTAAATCGATATTTCTACAAAAGAAGAAGCAGCACATAAATATGTATTTAGGGCCTTTTATATTTTATTTATTTATTAGGTATTTAACTTTTTTATTAAGAGTATTATTGTGTTTTCACTTATATATACGAGGCGTGGACCAATGAAATAGGGATAGCGATCCCCATCTACTTCCCGGAAATTTTCTTGGGAGAATTTTCATTCTCGTCCTCATCCGCACAAGGTAAATTTTTCAAGGTCGGGCCCCAAACAGAGCTATCCCTGCGCGAATCCTCATATTCAGATATAAACTTTCATCTCTAAACTAGTGTCAGAACTTGGAGGCCACTTGAAATATAGTCCATTTAAAATTTATTTACAAATTTTTACCCTAAATAGAACTAGGGGACACTAATGTATAAGAAAATTGATGGTTTGGACCATCTTGTTCATTGTATGTTTAGAATTTTGTCTATGTGCCCATTCGAATTTGGAAGTACTTTTTAGCAAAGTTTTAATTCTTTTGGATGCTTTCCTAATCATTGTGGATCAGATAAATCTCAGGTTATTTGATTCCATGCAAACTTTATATAATTTTTTTTTTCAAAACTGACACTTGATGTCTTTACATTCTAGAAAAATGTTGCTTTTTCATTTCAAGACAATTTATGAGAAACTAGTTGCTATGTTTAATGTACTTTAGTTTTTTCCATGCCATGTTATCCCTACATATGTTTGATGAATTTCCTCTTAGTGGTTGGTGGATGTTTGTTAAAATTTAGTATTTGTGGCTGATTGTTTCATGAACTTATCGGTTTCTCACATGATAGAGATGTTCTCATTATCTTTTTATTAATTCAATTGTATTCAGTTGTTCAAAAAAATAATATGAACTTTGTTTTTCCAAGTGCTTAATGCTGACTCATCTTTATGTATCAGAACTATGATTCAAAGCTTGATAGTGTTCTAAGAAACGCATCCATGGAGAATAAGACAGTGATAATCACAAATTTAAATAATGCATGGGCTGAGCCAGGTTCCATATTTGATCTCTTTCTGGAGAGTTTTCGCATCGGGGGAAACCAGACTGAGAGGCTTTTAAATCACTTGGTGGTAATAGCATGGGACCAAAAGGCATATACTCGTTGCCTATTTTTGCACAAACATTGTTATCACCTTGAAACCAAAGGTGACAATTTCACTAGTGAAGCATTTTTCATGACCCCAAAGTATTTACACATGGTGTGGAGAAAAATTGAACTTCTTGGTTCTGTCCTTCAAATGGGATACAACTTTGTGTTCACGGTATAAAAAAATATCAGTATTTTTTTGCTACAATTTACTTATTAATTTTTTTAAATGCACCAATACACAACCAGAAAGACAAATAAGATTTGGATTTTGTGTTTTCTCCTTTTGCAGGATGCTGATATAATGTGGCTAAGAGATCCCTTTAGACAATTTTACAAAGACGCAGATTTCCAAATTTCTTGTGATTTTATCAAGGGAAACTCCTATGACATGCATAATAAACCAAATTCAGGTTTTCACTATGTAAAATCTAATGACCGAACTATTTGGTTTTACAAGTTTTGGCTCAACTCTAGGGAAGTCTACCCGAAATTGCATGATCAAGATGTTCTCAACAAGATTAAAATGGACCCCCTCATTTCAGAGAAGAAGTTGAAGATTAGGTTCCTCAGCACACGCTACTTTGGAGGATTTTGTGAGCCTAGCAAGGATTTTAAGAAAGTCTCAACAATGCATGCCAATTGTTGTGTGGGTGTAGAAAACAAAGTCAATGATCTTAGGATTTTGCTTGAGGATTGGAGGAAGTATACAGCATTGCCTGAAGATGAGAGAAATATATCACAACCTTCCTGGAGTGTACCACAAAGTTGCAGGTAATGTAATAAAAATTTTACATATCAATTCATTTGGTATATGGATTTATTAAAAAATTCCAATTATATACTCCCTCCGTCCCAAATTATAAGACCCTTTAGAGACAAACTCCATGTCCCAAATTATAAGACCCCTTCTAGATTTCAGGAAAAAAAAAAATAAGTTTTTCCTTTTTTATCCCTTGCATTCATTATATTTTAAATTCCAAAACTTTAATTACCACCTCCACTAATTACTTCTTTCATATTCTCAACCAACTTTTGGTATATCCAATACACATTAACAATTTTTAGATTTTTTTAAATAGGGGCATATTTGGAAGATTTGTATAAAAAGTAACAAAATCAACATATTAATTAGCTTATTACATGTTTTCTTAATATGCGTGATTGTCTGAAAAAGACCCTATAATTTGGGACGGAGGAGTAATATTTTGCATCACAGACATCATGATATTATTGGGGCTTCAATTATGTTTCTATTATCAATGCCATTAATTTGTGTAGAGAAAAGTATATATGCATCGAAAATGTAAAAAGTTGTTTTCACATTGAACCAATCTGATATCAAAGATGTGGGAGTTCTTTTATTTAGGCCCCCGTTTGGGAAAACAGCTTAATTAAGCGCTTATGACCATAAGAGCTTATGACATAAGCGCTTATTAATAAGCTCTTTTAAGATATTTATTATAATGAATTGGAAATAAGTTATATATAAGTATAAGCTCTTTTTCATAAGCTACTCTGAATAGCTTATGAAAATAAGCTCAAAACAGCTTATAAGTAGGTCATAAGCTATTTACATAAGCTCTCCCAAACGATTGCATAAGCACTTATACTATAAGTTAAGCTCATATAAACTCTTCCAAACGGGGCCTTAGTTGTTTATTAATTGATTTATGTGACATATATTTAAAATTTGATTGGTTGACAATGTAAATAATTTATATCCGTCAAATGCATCAAAATTTGGTCTATTAATGTTTTCTGCATTGTTGACATCATGCAGGACATCCTTTCAACGTAGCAGACAAAGGGGGCAGAGTAAAGGTCTATTAAGTGTGTTTAGTTGGTTCCATAAATAAAAAAGTGTGTTCAGATAGATAGTTAATTAAGTAACATAATTGGTTACTTGAGTTACACAGGGTAATGAAACAGAGTATACCGCGTACGTGTTTTATGTTGAGTAATAACAGATTCATTTTTATTAAGTATTATTATTCAGGAAGGAAAGAATAATAAATCAAAACTCTTTTACATGAAGCCCCACCGACTATTTATAAGGGGAAGAACCATAAATAACATTTAAACCATAGATTACATGCTACAGGCCCCTAGGCCTCAAGGATTCAGCCCAATAAGCCATAAATTTACTCACCCATAGGTTATGAATTTACACCCCCTGATGTCCAAACTCGCCATTCGCCCGTCCAACATGAGCTGCCTGGTTGCCCCAGTACTGGATGAATAGCTCGCCCAGTCCAATTTTGCATTTAGCTTTTTCCTTTCAATTTTCTCTCCCTGTGTGTGATAATTTGTGATTGATTCACAACATCGGAGTAAGGTGTTCTAACAAGTGGTATCGATAGCATGGTTCCCAACTTGGTGATCATTGTTGTGCATCGCCATGGCTGACATGAATTGGAATTTCACAACTTCACTTTTTGTTCTTGATGGGAAGAATTATGAGAAGTGGTGCATTTATATGAAAGTCATCTTTGGATGTCAAGCAGTGATGGAGATAGTGAAGAATGGTGTTCAAGAACGAATTTGGGGGGGGAGGGGAAATTTGATGTGCATCTAAAATGCATAATGAACACTTCATTTTTACTACATGTTTATGCTTGTCTTATGAAATTCCTATACAGAACTCATGTGCTTTTAAGTTTTGTCGCATAATTCAGATAGAAGGAGCAAAATGTAGGAAACAGTGGAAAAAGAGGCTAAAATCACCCCAAAATATGGAATCAAACGTGTCGATGAAGCAGCACGACTGTGCTTGCCTCAAGCCACGACCATGCTGAAAATAAATTAAAAGACCATGACCATGCTGTTGGTATCTGCACTAGTAGCTTAATATTTATATATAAATATTGCAGCCTAAATATGTAAGAGATACCTGTGGGGTCACACGCATAGAATTAGCCCACTAGAATGAGGTGTTTTATTGGATCTGGTTCATTAGATGAACCGAACCAAGCTTATGAAGTAAACCGGACCGGGTTCACTAATAAGAATTAGGGTTAGCATTCATGCAAGTGCTTATAAATAGAGAATCAGATGCTCAACCCTAGACACAACAATTCACACACTCTTGCCTCTGCTAGCATAAAGAGCCGCAAGGGTTTTCTGGTGGGATAATTCACATGGACTGCTATAGAGACGAGGCTACAACCGTTTGGTTCGCTTAGGTCTTCAAGAGGTAATTCATATCTCTTGTTCTTTATGTTTTTATATGTGATCTTTGATGTATGGTCTCTCAAGAAATCTCTTAGGGAATTCAATTTCCGTTGCGGATATCAACCGCATGATTTCCTTCAGTGGTATCAGAGCCTATCTTACGAACCATGCTTTGAGTGTTTTTAAAAGCATGAAATCTTATATGTCAATAATGATGATTATTGCTTAGTTGTCATGTGTATAACATGATTGTGTTTCTATACATATAAATTCGTATTGTTTTCTTTTTGTTTTGAGAACATGACAAACCTATATGGATTTATATAACATGATTATGTTGCTGAACATGATGATATTCATATGGATTTATTTAGTGATTTGTTTGCTGTTTTTGAACATGATAAATCCTGTTTTATATAACGTGATGCTGTATGCTTTAAACATGATGATGTTGTGTATGACATGATGATATAGTTTTTGCGAACAACATGATAGATCCGTATGAGTTTTCCTGAATAGTATGGTGTTGTATGATTAGCATGATGATGCGTTTGTTTTGTATAACATGATGTTATGTTTTCTGTTTAGAACATGATAATTTCGTTTGAAATTTTGTTAAGCATGATGATTATAGGATTTATTATTATATATAATATCTCGTTTGTTCGTATGCGATATGGCTGTTTAAAGTTGATATGATTATATTTTGTTAAGAAAAATAAAAGGAATGGTTGAGGAATCGAAGATACTTTGAAAGTAAGTTTCTTGTATATTTCTATCCTGTTTATTCATGATTATAAGCTCTGTATTTATACTGAGTGAAAGCAAAGATGATACTTAAATTATAATGGTCGTTCCGGATATCCCGAGGTCAACTATTACATTGGGAATGTAAACTACAATAAACAATAATAAATACAAGATAAGATAAGGTAGAATCCCGACTATTCCGGGATTGCTATTATTACAAGATAACATGCGTTACAGTTGGCGTGGACTCAGAAGACATGTCTGGTCAGACGATATATCTGGTTTGGGCAGATGATCCACTGTTCCAACATCAGAAGACCCCCAACAGACGATAGGGCAGACGATGTGTTCCGTTGTTGATCTTCTTTACAAAAAATAGACGATGCTGTGACTGATCTGCATGCCTCCAACAGGAGACAGTTCTTATCTCTAACATCCCCCCGCAAGCTCAACGTGGATCTGAAGGAAGACAGCCTTCGAAGGCACACATTTGAGCTTGACCTC
Source organism: Acmispon strigosus (assembly GCA_030819835.1). Lineage (NCBI taxonomy): Eukaryota > Viridiplantae > Streptophyta > Magnoliopsida > Fabales > Fabaceae > Acmispon > Acmispon strigosus. The sequence continues at coordinate 44,053,067 of JAUAMA010000001.1, read as the reverse complement.
TATAGCTGCAACTTGCTTTGCGCAGCAACTTGCGTTGCATCTCTTGCAATAATCAAGAGCAAGAGTGGCCTTATGATGCCTGATAAGTTGCGCTTTTTTGACGGTGATGGTGTGCTTGGAGCAGAGGCTTGGGCCAGGAGTGCCAGAGATGAAGAACATGGAGAATGATTCGGATACCTTGGCCAGATCCGCTAGAGCTGAAGCAACATGTGAAGGAAAATATACATATTTTTTGGGTTTTGGGTGCCTAGGCGTGTCCTGCAGTGGGGGGCTCCTTTAGGGACTTTCTCTCTACCACCTATGGCTCAGAGGCCTTACGACTATAGTGGCATGAGTTTAGAGGAACGTCGACATGAGTTACCCCTCTGTTCATGAATCTCAGAGGCGAAGAAGATAAATTTGCAGAAAATATAAAGAGAAGGATAAAGCTTGAGTTTAGAGGAACGTTGACAGGAGTTACCCCTCTGTTCATGAATCTCAGTTGGAGATAGGGGTGAAAACTATCTAAAGAAAATGATAAAGCTTGACACGAAGACGAAGCTTCAGCCATGGGAGAAAAGAACGAAGAAAAAATAAACCATGGATTCAGACTGGCTCTGATACCATGTTAAGAATGTTGAAATGTGCGTTCTTGAAAGGGAAAAATAAAGGAAGGGTTGAGGATTCAAAGATACTTTGAAAGTAAGTTTCTTGTAGATTTCTATCCTGTTTATTCACGATTACAAGCTCTGTATTTATACAGAGTGAAAGCTCAGACGATATTGAAATCATAACGACCGTTCCGGATATCCCAAGGTCAACTATTACATTGGGAATGTAAACTACAATAAACAATAATAAATACAAGATAAGATAAGGTAGAACCCCAGCTATTTCGGGATTGCTATTATTACAAGATAACATGCGTTACAGCTGACATGGACTCAGAGGACATGTCTGGTCAGACGATATATCTGGTTTGGGCAGACGATCTATTGTTCCAACATCAGAAGATCCCCAACAGTCAATAGGGCAGACGATGCGTTCCGTTTTTTATCTTCTTTACAAATCACAGTCGATGTTGTGACTGTTTCTGCATGCTTCCAACAGGAGACGGTTCTTATCTCTAACATGTTTCGATATCAACGCTAGTTTTAGGTTTCCTTTACGCAGATCATGAAGAGTTCATGTTCAGGGTGGGGGGGTCAAATTAGGGTTCAAGAGTTGAAACCCTAGCCGTCATACCTTGCGCATGAAGTGTTCATGCGATTAAGGAAAGATTGGATATGTTCTACTCATTAATTTAAATTTAAATCCTGATACATGAATGGTTCACGCAATTAAGGCAAGATAAGATATGATCCTATCATAAATTCAAATTTAAAATTTGAATGAGATATATCATAACTATAATGGTTGGAAATATTTTTCTTTCCCCTCCCGGGTGAATGAAAGAAAAATGGAGAGAAATCTTTAAAAAATTGAAGGGAATCATGCGGTTGATTCCGCAGCAGAAATTGAATTCCCAAAGAGACGTCTTGCGAGACCATACATCAAAGGTAACATACAAAAGCATAAAGAACAAGAGATACGAATTACCTCTTGAAGACCTGAGCGAACGAAGCAGTTGCAGCCTCGTCTCTATAATAGTCCACGCGAATTCTCCCACCAGAAAGCCCTTGCGGCTCCTTGTGCTAGCAGAGGCAAGAGTGTGAGAATTTTGTGTCTAGGGTTGAGCATTTGATGCTGTAACACCCCATTTTTCAAGGCATTACTGTAGAAAATGAATAGTAAATAGATATGCAAGTTATCTTTCAAAGCTATGGAAATGAAAGTATATATTTTTTCCTTTTTCCAAAACATGCTAAAGACAACATGCCTTACTTAAATATAGATACTCAGTTCAACAAAACATATAATGTACATAATTAGGTGAGCAGCATCCGTGAAATAGTTTCGTAATCAACATACTCGTTTATAAAAGAAATCATGCTGACACAATTAAAATCCCGACCCACACATCCTACTTCGGTATACCTCCTACGATGCCACGCAGGGCGACCGCCTAAAGGTACATCGTCCCGGAACTCTACCCTACCCCTGGACATGCTTATTTACAGACACAAAATCAATTAACTATCACTAGTCTTCAAGTGATAAGATATTCGCCCTACTCCCTCAGACTTTCTTCGGCTCAGTGTAAGACCCTAAATTTTCTCGATAATTAAGTATTTATTTAATTATTCCAAGTACTGTTTGGATCCACTCTCGATCGTCAATGGATCATATCATCCACCGAACCATCGAGGAAATGCTCTTTACGACACTTTGTAGTGAACCAATCTTGACCTGATTTTGAGCTCGGATGAGAATAAGACGTTCCCACTATCACCATAGTGTTCAATAAAGAATTTTGTGAAGAACGACTATAATATTGATATGATTTCCTTCCGGAGCTCGGAAAGGGAAATTCTCGCTGACGAGACTTTCAGTCGGAAATCCAGGAAGCGAAACGGGCGACTTTAGGACCCCGGATCGAAAATTTGGAAATCACCAAATGACTTAGTTTCACATAACGGGTCCAGATATGCGATAATTTTTTTTCGTGAATAGTGTTTTTGTGAATAGTGATTCACTAGCAGTTTTCTCGTGAATAGTGTTTTGAGCCGGAATTGGCACGAACTTCAAGGGAAACGACCCGAGCTTGAGTAGTATGAGCACAAGGTCCAAGACTACTAGTAACTGGTGTTAGTCACTCTCAGTAACATCAGGAAGCGAACCGACGACCGGATTCGGATAACGATGAGAATTGTGACGCACTGACGCACATGACGCGTCATGGATTAGACATAAAATAATGAAAAAATCTAGATATTTTCTTATAACTTTCTAAACTTTAGATTTTAGTCCCTAAACTTTGAAAATTTATGGTTTAGTCCCCAAATAATAAAAAGATATTTTTACCTAGACTTTTACCCATTCAACTTTGGTCCCTAGGGTTAATGAAAAGTTAGAATAAAACCCTCCCCAAGGCCCATGGACCCACGACCAAACCATCATAAAAGGGGGACTTAACTTGAGTTTTTTCCTTAAGCCTTCACTAAGTGGAAAATTAGAAAGAAACTAAGAGAGAGAAAGAGAAGCTTGGAGACTATTCATCATCTTCAACCTTTGGGAAGCCATGGCCGAACCTCCTCTTCCTCCATAGCTCCATCTTCAACTCATTTTCTCCTCTTGATCCTTTGAGGTTACTTGATCTCCTCGTCCCGACCTACAATCTGAGCCAACTTCAGTCAAGCAAGCCTTAAAGGATCCAAAATGACATTCTGTCATAAGTGAAGAATATAATTCTTTATTAAAAAATAACACATGGCCTCTTGTTCCATTTCCCTCAAACATATTTGCCATAGGCTGCAAATGGGTCTTTCGTGTGAAAGAAAATCCTGATGGCTCAGTCCAAAGGTACAAGGCAAGGCTTGTTGCAAAGGGTTTTCACCAAAGGGAAGACATTGATTATGCTGAAAGCTTTTCACCAGAGGTCAAACCCACAACAATTGAAATAATCCTCACTCTTGTCGTGTCTAAAAGATGGCCAATCCAACAAATTGATGTCAACAATGCCTTCCTCAATGGCACCTTGAGTGAAGATGTTTACACGAGCCAACCACCTAATTTTGAAGCATCCAACAAAAATCTGGTTTGCAAACTTCACAAAGCTCTCTATGGCTTGAAACAAGCTCCAAGGGCTTGGTTTGACAAACTCAAGTCAGCTCTGGTCATGTCTGGAAACATGCCCAGCAAATGTGATCCTTCTCCTTTTGTTCTGCAAACAACACATGACATTATCTCTCTCCTAGTCTATGTTGATGATATCATCATCACTGGCAGTTCTGTTACTCTCATTCAGCAGCTAGTAACCAACCTAGACTCTGAATTTGCTCTCAAGCAGCTAGGGGTGTTCAAAAAATGCAAGATGGTCCTCTTCTTCTCAGTCAAACCAAATACATTCATGACCTTCTTGCAAGAGCACACATGGAGGATGCTAAGGGTATCTCCACTCCCATGATTGGTGGCTGTACACTCAGTAAACAGGACTCAGATTACATGAGTGATCCCACTTAATACAGGCACTGCAGTATGCCACTCTCACTCGTTCGGAAATCCCCTTCTCAGTCAACAAAGTCTGCCAATTTCTATCTCAACCGTTAGAAGAACACTGGAAGACTGTGAAGCGAATCCTAAGATACTTAAAAGCTACTGCCAATCATGGTATTCATCTCAAACCAGCCACTCTTACCAGACCCTTCTCTCTAAATGCATATTGCGATGCTGATTGGGAATCTGATTTAGACGACAGAAGGTCCACCTCTGGACTGTGCGTTTTCCTCAGACCTAACTTGGTGTCTTGGAGCTCTAAGAAGCAAACTCTTGTAGCCCGCTCCAGCATAGAAGCAGAGTATAGAAGTCTCGCCAAAACTACAGCAGAAGTTTTGTGGATTCAATCCCTCCTAAGTGAATTAAGGATTCTCTTTCAAGTACCTCGTATCTTTGTGACAACATGGGCACAGTTGCTTTCACCCACAACCCAGTTCTTCATTCCAGAACTAAGCATATGGAGCTAGACATTTTCTTCATCCGGGAAAAAGTTTAGTCCAAAGCTCTCATCGTTCAGCATGAACCTTCCCTGGACCAATATGCTGACATTCTCACCAAAGCTCTTTCTCCAGCTCGCTTCACTGAACTTCAGGATAAGTTAAAGGTGGTTGACAAATTTCGAATTACTCACCCACCTTGAACTTGCAAGGGGGCTGTTAGGAATATATAGTAAAATACAAATAAGAACCTCTGTATCGTCTGCTCTATCGTTTGTTGAGCATCGTCTGCTCTATCGTTTGATGGGCATCATCTACTGTATCGTCTGATGAGCATCGTCTTCTCTATCGTCTGGTGGTTACAAGTACTTCCTTACGTCTGGTGGTTTAGTTTGTATCGTCTGACAGTACAGAAAGCTATCAATGTACGACCCAGTCCTCTCACAGAGTTTGGTCTCCACTACTTTGTTGACAACTGTCTCTTGACAGCTGCAACCTTATCTTCTCTCTCTTCTATATATATCTTCATTATTGTATAAACAAATTAACCAATCAGAATGTGAATGAAATTATGATATTTTATTTATTTTCTGATTTCTTTAATATCCAACACCTAAGACTAGTAACACAAAGTCTTACTTATCCCACTATAAAATCCTTACCATTCAATAGAATTATACTATCATCATTAAGTTCTGTCCAATAAGCCAACCTATGAGAAGGTTTGCAATTGCCCCAACATCAGAATAATCACGAAGACGTCGCAGCAACCACAGAGAAGGAAAAAAAGTGAGCCAGTAATAAGGAGAAGCCACCATTTAAAAAGATTCTCTAACTCAGAAGCCTTGTGTGATGTTAGAGAACTAGAGCCTCATATTAAAACCACCAGCCCCACATGGAAGACCCAGCGAAACCAAAGCAACCAAGAGGCTAAATACATCACAGTTAAAGTTTACCAGTCTCTGAAACACTTAACAACACCCATATCAAGCCTTTCGCAAAAGATGTTAATGAAGGCCACCAACTCCAACTCCAAATATCTAATAGAGTGATCAAACACACACCCATGAGAAATACATGCCAGAATGCACCCACTCTACCCACTTCTTTGCAATTATTAAGAATTCAAGCAAATCAAAGGATTTGAGGTCCATTCAAATTAAAAGAAGGCTTAATAGCACTTTTGGTCTCTCACTTATCACGATTTGACACTTTTGGCCCCTAACAAAAAAAATAGCCTAAATGGTCCCTCACTTTAACAAACGACAGTAGTTTTAGTCCCCCGTCACTATTCCGTCCAATATTTAACAGTTTCCGTCAAAAATTAAAAAAGATTGTAAAAAAAACTCTTAGAAACCCTTCATCTTCATTCATCCCCTTTATCATCTTCTCCATAAAAAAACCAGAAAACCTAAAAAATATGAATGTTCATCATTATATTCAACCATCTTCATCATCACCTTCAACATTAAAAAAAAAAAATCCAGAAGAATAACCTTAAGTACAGTTATTGTATAAAAGAGGAAAAAAGAGGAAAAATGGAAAAATGAGAAACAACTAAATAAAAAAAAGGAAGAGGAACATATCAGAAACAGAGCAAAAGTGGGGTGAGAGAAAGAGAAGAAGTGGCGAGAGAGAGAGTGAAAGAAAAGGGAGAAAACAGAGGGAGAGTGTGAGAGAGGGAGAAACAGAGGGAGAGCGTGAGACGAGAGGGAGAAACAGAGGAAGAGCAGTTCTGCCGCCGTGCCGTCGCGTGCCGCTGTCGTCGCGGTTCCTCGCCCCGCCGTGCCGTCCTCCATCTCTCTCTCGATCTGTTTTCTCCCACTTCTCTCGATCTCGATCTTCTTCTTCTTCTTCTTCTTCTTCTTCTTCTTCTTCTTCTTCTTCTTCTTCTTCTTCTTCTTCTTCTTCTTCTTCTTCTTCTTCTTCTTCTTCTCCTCGCCCCGCATGCAAAAAGTCCGATATGAGATTGTTGCTTGGTGTATTGGGTGCTCCACTTGCCCCTGTTCATGTCTGCACCACCGACCCCTTTCCTCACCTCAGCATCAAAGACATCCCCATTGTTAGTCTCTCTCAGTTTTCTGTTCTGTTGTTATTGATTTTGGGTTTGGAGTTAAATTTTGATGATGCTCATGTTCATTGATCAACTTTGTTCTAGGTGAAATGTCAAATTAATTTGGGTTTCTGAAGGTTTTTCTGTTTTTTATGTGTTATTGATACAGATCAAGTAGGCTTATGATCCTGTTTCTATTTTCCCATTTTCTTATTCAAAGTTCTGGTGTCTTGCCGGAAGGAAAAGTGGGTTTTTGTTTTTGGTGCTATGGGAGAATGATTTTGATTTGTGATGACAAGATGTAGTAGCATAAATGCATGGAAGATCAGGGAATATTCTAGAGCATGAACATTCATATCTTTTAGGTTTTTTTATGGAGAAGATGATGAAGGGGATGAAGATGAAGGGTTTCTAAGAGTTTTTTTTACAATTTTTTTTTTGTAAATTTTTGACGGAAACCGTTAAATATTGGACTGAATAGTGACGGGGACTAAAACTGCTGTCGTTTGTCAAAGTGAGAGATTATTAGGCTAATTTTTTTATTAGGGGCTAGAGTGAGAGATGAAAAATTAAGCCTAAAAAGAATTCAAAGCCTTTAGACTTTGCTTTCAACCACAACCCGGATCTAAACTGAATTGAATCAAGCGAACCTGAAAAATCTGAAACTCCTCCTCGAAAGACTATTGTATTCCGGAGGTTCCAAATATACCATATTACTGTCAGTCGAATGACCCGTCCTCGCGAGCCACCACACATCAAAGAATGTTGAAGAAAGTGATAATGGCAGTTTGTCGAAAAATAAGTGTGCAGAATCCTCCTCCACAGCGCGTCCTCAACCCTTTGAATAACTCCTCTTCGCCTAAGCTCCACCCGGGTTTGCACTCTGTTCTAAAACATTTTAAGGGGCATTCACCACCCATAGCTTCGCAAAACAATTTTCTCCAAGTTATGGCCGTCACCCAGCAACAACTCGTAGGCAGATTTCACCGAATAAACACCTGACTGTTCTTTCAGCCAAACCCAAGAGTTCTCCACGTCTCTCATTGGGGTAAAAATACTAATATCTCTTTTCAACTCATTTAACTGGTCCTCCTCCCAACTTCTTACACAACACTCCTTTTGGATAGAGACAGACCAAAGTCTTTCGAATTTACTCCTCAAAGATCCCCCGCCTAGCCAATTATGAAGATCTTTCCACCATGTTGAAGCATTAACTGGGGCTGCTCCTTTATATTTAGCATTTAAAATTCTGCACCACATGCTATCTTCCTCATTTAACAACCTCCGCCTCTACTTACCAAGGAGCGCCTTATTCAAGATTTCCCAATCCTTCACCCCTAAGATCACCCTCCTCCTTTGTCTTACAAACCTTACTCCAACTAACCCAAGCAATTTTATGTTCACCTTCCGCTCCTCCCGAAAGAAACTCCCTCATTATCTTCCCGGACTTTTTAATGACCCCATATGGCATTCTAAAGAGAGACAGAAAATAAAGAGGAATAGAGGAAAGGACGCTCTTAATTAAGCAAATCCTACCTACGAAAGAAAGTGATTTTTGCCTCCATTTAGGTAATTTCTGTTTGAGCTTAGATATATCTGGATCCCAAAAAGAGAGTCTTCTAGGATTCCCCCTGGCAAGCATCCCCAAGTACGTGAAGGGAACCTGAATTAACTTACAGTGCAGTAACGCAGCCCAGCTATTAATTAGACTAGGGTCCACTGAGATTCTAGCAACTCTGCTCATACTAAAGTCTACCTTAAGGCCCGAAACAAGCTCAAACTCCATTTCACCGAGTCGTAGGCCTTCTCTTAATCCACCTTAAACATCAAAATCGGCTTCTTCCTACATCTCGCTTCATGAACCACTTCATTGGCTATGACCACGCTGTCAAGCATATTCCTTCCCCCGACAAAGGAAAATTGACAATTATCAATAAACTTATGCATTAACTTCTTCAATACATTTGCTAGCAACTTTGCGACCACCTTATACATACAACCAACCAAAGAGATTGGTCGGAAGTCGTTAAGGCTTTGCGGAGAATCACCCTTCGGGATCAAAGCAATAAAAGAACAATTCGTACCTTTCGGCCATGCACCATTTCGATGAAAATAATCTACCATCTTCTTAAAGTCCAGCCCCATAATATCCCAGAAAGCCTTTATTATAAAACTGAAATTAAACCCATCAGGACCCGGGCTTTTATCCCCTTCACAGTCCCACACTGTTGATTTAATCTCCTCCAAGTCAAAAGATGCTGATAATATTTCATTATCCCCCTCCGCAAGAGATCTAGATGGCCCTCCATCAAGCAAAGGAGAATCCCATACTTCCTCTGAAAACTTGTGCTGGAATTTTTTTCCGACCCCTTTCTTAACTTCCGTCGGATCCTCCTACCAAACTCCATAAAGGATGAGTCCAATAATTGAATTGGACTTCCTCCTCCAATTTACAGTGCCATGGAAAAACCTGGTGTTAGAATCACCCTCCTTTATCCATTTTAGCCTAGACTTTTGATGAAGAATTGATTCATTAAGATTAGATATCCTCCAAAATTCCACTTGAAGCTCATTTCTCTCTCTGATTTCATCTTGATTCAAATCTACTTCTTCTTCTTTCAAATCCAGCACTTTCATTTTTTCAACTTACACTTTAAATCTCCAAATACCTTGACATTCCACAGCTTCAGTTTATTTTTAAAAAAATTCAATTTCTCCTTCAAAATAAAAGCACTCCACCCTTGAATCTAGGAATGGCGCCAAACTGCAATGACAACATCCTTAAGTCTCAGATCATGAAGCAAATAGTTCAGAGCATGGAACGGTTTAGGGCCCCAGACTTGGCGAGCCAATCTAAGTAGTACCGGACAATGATCAGATATACTCCTATTCAGAATTTATTGCATACACCCAAGCCAGATAGACAACTAGTCATTAGACACAAGAGCTCGATCAAGCCTACTTGCTACCATTCCATTTGGTCTAGCCCATGAGAACCTCCGACCGATATCAATAAAATCATTAAAACCAGCCATATCCTTATCCCTCCTGTTGTAGTATGACTCAGTCGACGCACCTCTTCTTTCTGTTGCAGATCTGATTGTGTTATGATTCCCAATCAGAGACCATGCCTGAATATTGCTACCATTCCGCCTCTCCACAAGTTCAGCCCAAAACATCCTTTTCTCGTCCCAATCACACGGTGCATAAATATTGGTCATAACACATTGAGACTGTTGATTCCCCCACACTCCCTGCCAACAAATGAAATTTTGTTCAATCATACATTCTAGGACTTGAAAAATTTCTCTCCTCCAAATGCATAGAAGATCCCCTCCTCTATTGACTGCCGGAGAAAACGCCCAGCCATAATGTCATTTTCCCAAACCTGTTTGCAAATTCTGATATCAATCAGTGGCAGCTTGGTCTCTTGGAAGCACGCAAGCTCCACCTTCTCCTGAACTATAATATTTCTAATCTCCCTCCATTTCACCCTCCTCCCTAACCCTCGAGTGTTGTAGCTTAGAATCTAATAACAATTCCGCAAGTGTACGATTGCCCGAAGTAATATAAAAGATTTTCGAATCCATAGGGATAGTTTATTTATTGGTTCAAGCCTAAGTTTTGCAATTTGGAAGAGAAAAGGAAAAAATATATTGAAGATTGTTTGTAGTGAAGCAATTGTGTCAAACTGGAAAGAAAAACAAGAATTTTGTAAATACTTATGGAGAAGGCAGTACTTGGGGTTTATGTTTCACCAATTCGAATTATGCTAATAGCAACCAGAGTTCTATATGAATCAATGTAACCTTCCTATGGTGATGTAGCCTTTACTTTTACTTGTTAATACCTTAATAAGCAAATCATTCAATCTCAGTTGTAAGCCTAATACCTTAGTACCTAGTCAATTCAATTGAAGAATAATCTCATATAATTAGGCCAACACTACTGAATCCTACCCTTATACCTAAGTGGTAGAGAAATTCAATCAATCTAATCTTAGGTCCCTAATCCTTACTAACTATTGTTGTGCAAGAAAAATCATAACAATTGCGTCGAATCAAGCGGAATTATAAATCAAAGAAAAGATTCATAGGAATGAAACAAAGATACTTACATAAAAACTCATAAGTTCATAACATAATATGGGAAATGATCATCATCCCTAGGTACTAAGGAAAACTTAGCCAGACATGGCTAGGTAATTCATAATCTAAAATAGAGAAAAGAAATCTGGAACAAGAGCTCAAGGAGGCCTCTCACAACTCCAGAAACAATGTATCCAAGTTAGAGTTTAGAAACTAGAAGATACCTAACAACAGAAACAGGTGTGAAATTTATAGAAAAGAAAACTGCAGAGGGCCAGCGCATTGGCCCACTTGGACTTCAAAGAGTGTCACTAGGGAACATACCTGGGAGCCTTTCAGCAATAGTCTTTGCAATTTGGCCCACTTGGACTTCCAAATTTTTAATGGATGTCTCATGATTCTTTGTGCTGGTCCTAGTTTCATTCATGAATTGAGCAGTTTGATGAGCCATCTCCCCCACAATTTCCTCCAAACTTTTTTGTCCCCTTCCTTGATTCTGGTTTTGCTGGTACTGCCTTTGGTTTGAATATTTCCTTGAATTCCCAACATCACCTGAATTATTTTGGTCCCTCCATGAAAAGTTCGGGTGGTGTTTCCAATTCTGATTGAAGGTCTTGGAATAGGGTGTGTTGCACCATGGTATCCACCTTCTGTGATAGTCTCTTATTAGATGCAAGGACAACATCAAGAGTCTCTACCTCATACATGCCTTTTCGGTTTTTCCTGTCTCGATTTGAATGAGCAGCCCTAGCAGCCAATTTGTTGATAGTGTCTACAACTAGCTGAGTTGGTAGAGCATCAAAAGCTCCATTAGTAGCTGCGTTAAGCTTGTCCCTTATGTAGTCATTGAGGGTTGCATAGAACTTCTCCACTTGGTCAGCAGTGGAAATGTTGTGGCCTGGGAATCTTCTCAAGAGGCCTTAAATCTCTCCCATGCCTCATACAATTTTTCACAGTCCTGCTAGATGAAGGAATTGATCTCCTGGTTCAATTTCCTTATGTGATTGTAGGGAAAGAACCTTGCTATAAATTTCTCAGCCAAGTCTTCCCATGAGGTGATACGCTGGAAAAGTTATGAACTCAACCATTCTTCTGCCATGTCCTTGAGAGAAAACAGGAACAACATCAACCTGATAGTGTCCAGGTTCACATTCCGCCTGAGGGTAGCGCAGTGTCTCGTGAAACGCTCCAAGTGAATGTGGACATCTTCATTGACACCTCCTCCAAAATGGTTATGACTAACCAATGTAATGAAGTGTGGAGGGATTTGGAAATCCGGAGGTGCATCCTTAGGTACTAGTATGCTGCCCTCGAAATTATAGTCCACTTGAGGTGCAGTGATGTCTCTCACGGATCTATTGGCATCCCTCTCCTCTTGCTCCTGCTGTTGTCTAAGAACTCGGGCTGCAACTTCTGCATCAACCCGTGCATTGAATTAAGCTTGGAGCCTTGCTTCAATTTGTTCCGGTTTCTCGCCTTCAGCCATATCAATGGCTTCACTTGCTCCTCTCTGCTGTGCAAGTAAACGATGAAAAGTGCGGTCGATCTCTGGGTCAAACAAGAGTGACTCAAGACCAACTGTTCCTCGCATACACTACAGGAAACAGTTAGTAGCACCAGTTCGACACAACAAAAATTTTAGCAAGTTGGTAACAAAAATTCCAAACAACAAAATCCAAGAATAAACCAACAAAATGAAATCTATCCCCAGCAACGACGCCAAAAAGTTGATAACAATTTCGCAAGTGTACGGATTGCCCGAAGTAATATAAAAGATTGTTGAATCCACAGGGATAGTTTATTTATTGGTTCAAGCATAAGTTTTTCAATTTGGAAGAGAAAAGCAGAAAATATATTGAAGATTGTTTGAAGTGAAGCAACTGTGACAAACTAGAAAGAAAAACAAGAATTTTGTAAACACTTATGGAGAAGGCAGTGCTTGGGGTTTATGTTTCACCGATTCCAATTATGCTAATAGCAACCAGAGTTCTATATGAATCAATGTAACCTTCCTATGGTGATGTAGCCTTTACCTTTACTTGTTAATACCTTAATCAAGAAAATCATTCAATCTGAGTTGCTATGCCTAATACCTTAGTACATAGTCAATTCAATTGAAGAATAATTTCATATAATCAGGCCAACACAACTAAATTTTACCTTTATACCTAAGTGGTAGAGAAATTCAATTAATCTAATATCTGATCCCTAATTCTTACCAACTACCGTTGTGCAAGAAAAAGCATAACACTTGCGTCGACTCAAGCGGAATTATAAATCAGAGAAAAGATTCGTAGGAATGAAACAAAGATGCTCATATAAAAACTCAGAAGTTCATAACATAATATGGAAAATGATCAGCATCCCTAAGTACTAAGGAAAACCTAGCCAAGCATGGCTAGGGAATTCATAATCTAAAATAGAGAAAAGAAACCTGGAACAGGAGTTCAAGGAGGCCACTCACAACTCTAGAAACAATGTATCCAAGTTAGAGTTAAGAAACTAGAAGATACCTAACAACAGAAACAAGGTGTGCAATTTATAGAAAAGAAAACTGTAGAGGGTCAGTGCATTGACACTGGTAAATGCCCGAAATTTCCATGAGCTCCAGAATGCCAGTGCCTTGGCGCTGGCTTCCCAGCGCATTGGCGCTGAGATCTTCTCTCGTCTGATGGTTCTTGGCAGAATTCCAGCGCATTGGCGCTGGCTATCCCAGCGCATTGGCGCTAGGATCTTGTATCGTTTGATGGGTCTTGTATCGTCTAATGAGTTGCTTGGCAGAATGCCAGCGCATTGGCGCTGGGCCTTCTTCAGCTTTCTCCGATTTCTCTTCATTTCAGCTCAACTTTTGATTCCGTTCTCATTAAAACTTTTCAATCTTCATCATTTCTTCATCAAGGGTTTCAAAACCTGCATAAGCTCATCAAACACCCATCAAAGCTTACAAGTAACATAAGACAACTCTATTAAACCTCATTAACACCTTTCAATGATTCATCTTCAACTCATAATTGCTCTTTCAAAGCTGATGATCATTCCTTGCAAACTCAAGCACTCCATGACTGGAAATTAATATTAACACAAAGGACTCAAAGACTAACTAAGACAAACTCAAAAATAAGAAAAACACTACAAATGACCAAAAACAAGGTAAAAAGACTCAACTAGCCCTAAATGCAGAAAATAAGCCAAAACAAGGCTAAAAGTATTAAAAACACTACATGAAACAAGGGAAAACAACGAAATAAAACAGGAAAAACCAGACAATCCCGGGTCATCATAATCTTCATCTGATTACCGCATTCCCACCGGTGTTCTTCGCCATAACCGCCCCGACATCATTCTCATCTCTTCTTTCCATCTGCATTAGTTTACTAATAATCAGTTGTTCATTCCCACCATGTGACACCCGAAGCTCCTTTCCAATTTCCCATAAATTGCTTGCCTCAATTTCAGAATTTTTAAGCCAGAATACTTGATTGCTATTTTGATAGGCCCCCTCCAACATTCCCATAAATTAGCGTTTGAAGCCCAGCACCTCTATAGGATCACCGCGCTTCACAGCTGCCAAACCATCCTCGTTCAGTAACGATGGACACTGATTCATCAGAATCTATTCCTGTATCAATCTCGTCCATATTCAACTCCCTTACCCTTGCCCCTCCTTTTTCCGTCATTTTACCCCTTGGTTCTACAGTTGAATTCATCGACAGTGGCTCATTTGATTCCTGCCTCAGGAACTCATGCTGCCTCAGGAACTCAGGCTAATCACTGTGGGTTTTCGGTTTCTTTGTATGAATGGGTTTCTAACCAAATTATTTGCCTCATGATGATTTAGCAGGGGAGGAGCGGTGACATAATGTTGGTTCTGTGGCAAGCATGTTTGTATTTAAACACTTACTGCCTTCAGATGATTTAGCAGTGGCAGATTCGGATTCAATTTGGTGTGTGGGAATATATTAGCACTTGGATAGTGATATAATACCTGCTGGACAGTGGCACGGAGGGATTTGGATGTAAAATTTCTCTCATCTATTATTATGTGAGAGTTTTTTGTATGTGAAGAGAAAGACAGACGTAAAACTCTTCCATGATGACACATGAGAGAAAATCAAAATCCTCCCTGTGGCAGTATTTTTTTTGAAGGGTCTAGGGTGAATTTGAGTCAAAGTTAAGAGGATGCGTTATTCAATTATGTCCTCTCAAAATGAAATTTATTTCTAACCAATACTCACTTCTATGAGATATATATGGGCAAGGCACCTCTTGTACTCCCTTTAATATATTTTGCTTAAAAAAAAACCTCCCTGATCCTCCTGGTGACTTGGATCCATTTCCCCTTTCAGCCCACTAGGTTAAGGGTGGCAATATGAGCTAGGCCCTTTGGGCCAGCCCGTTTGGCTTGCATTTTTTGGCGGGTTGGGTTGGAAAATTCAACCCACATAACCACTTTGAACCCACTTTCTTAGCCCGCTTTTTTTATGGGTTTGGCGGGTCGGGCGCGAATCAGCCCGCCGGGCCTGCACCTTTTTTTTTACTTAAATTTTAATTTTTTTATTATCATTCATATAGATCTAAAGACTAAAGAGGGACAACACGACAGAGGAAGGATCAACTTCTTTGAAACTTTGTTGTAGAAGTATGAATTTCATTATTTTGTCCTTCAATTGTTATATATAGATGATGATGGTGATGATGAAGGTTTGAAAGATGGTGATGGTTGTGGTAATGGAAAAGAGGCTGCTTCCAAGATCTAATATTTTGATTTGAACTAAGACTATGTTAGAACTTAAAATTTTAAACTAAGACTTTGTTATTGTGAGAATGTAGAACTTTGTTGGTTGGTGCTTCCTTTTGTTGTTTTAAAAGACAATTATGAGTTGTGACTTGTGACTTGTGACTTGTGTTATTTGTGTATTTTTGCAATTTGTGAGAATGCAGAACTTTGTTGATTTGTGTTTGCTTCTCATAATTTTTCTCAGGTGAAGAGTTAAAGTAGATACAGCATTCGCAATACAACAAGCAGTAATTAGTGATTTTTCATCAAAACAATCTCCAACCAGAGCGCTTCCTCATTTTTATTTTATTCACTACATTTTTATGAAATCAATATATCTTAACTATTGCAGAAATTCCAAAAACGTTAAAATCATAATTAAACTAAGATGGAAATGTACAAGCAAGGAGAAATTACTTTTTTTTCACTACAGTACATTTTGGCGGGCTAGCCCGCCAAAATGTGGGTTGGGTTGAGACTTTCAACCCATGTACCAAAAGTGGGCCAACCCAACCCAACCCGCATTTTAGTGGGCTTTTGGCGGGTCAGACCTAGCCCGCCCGCGAGCCCATATTGCCACCCCTACATCAGATCATGGCCCCTCCAAAGGTCCACCAAAGACTTTCCCTTAACTGGGTCGTTTTATTCAAGGCCCAAACTCACACCTTGGCCCTCAATAGAACATCCTACATGTCATGATAGATCTCGCACTAGATTTTCACTATTAGTTTGAATACCCACGTGCTTTCCAGCTTCTCTCTCCACATGATTATTAACTAGCATAATACCGTTGCTGGTGCGATGCACGCGGAATTATTAGTCAAATAGTAATATAGTTATAGTCTCATATATATATATATATATAGGAGTGTGCATTTCTACCACTAGGAAGTAAAAGAGATGCGATTCCACTTGATGCAACATTCAGTATAATCTTTTTCTCAGATCTTATTTTATAGGTTAATGTTTTCCATAGGAAAGTTTTGTCAATTCCACCATATCTGTATACAAAGAAAAATCCACCATTATCTTGATTTACTGCAGATATAACCTCCTCATATACCTTTGTTTGCCCACTATTCAACTTATTAAAGCATTCAGCATGCAAGTTGCTCATCTCTATAGCATCATAGTTAAGTTCATTGAATAGGAGAACATTACCATACTTAGCCAATATGGTAGGATCAACACATGGCATGCCATCAAAATCTTTAAGAGATTTTCCATTAAGCATCAACAAATTCTCGATCTCCATTAAGCATAGATCTTTCAATCGTTGTTGCTCAATAACCAAATCTATAGATAATAAATAAAATAATTAGACATATACATTATTATTTATATACTATAGACTAAAAAAATTATAATGAGTGTTCCTCGATTATTATAAGTTTTCCTCAAACCATGCAGAATTCCATCAGCGAGAACATGCCATGTTTTTTCCCACGCACGTAAAGGATTAGTCAAAGTGTTTCCCATTAAATAATTGACAAATAATCGTCTTACAAAGGAACCAGAAGATAGTAAGGCTGCATCATGTATACCATCAATAAATTCACGATCATCCTTTAACAAACCTAAGGTAGTAGCGTCTCTAAAAGTTTTGTAGATGTGATTATTGAATGATTTCAAATCATCAAAGCTTGTGTAACCTCTTTGAACATTCAATAAAAGCCTTAAGTAATACAACTCTCCACATCCAGGTGGAATAACGTTCATTCGAACAATAGAGATTCCTTGCTTTCTTGGACGCCACACCTTGTTTTTTACATCAAAAACAAATGTAGAAGGAAATTCTGCATATGTTAATCCATTTCCATCAACATATTTAGCATTTGCTTCTATCCAAGCCATAAACATGCTATTCTTTTCTTTGTCCTTCTCAAATACATCCTGAATAGATTCTTGTTCATTGAACAATATAACTCGCTTCCTAGGTAAATGGTAAGTAAGATTCTTAACATATGGCCACTTATAATGGATTTCAAATGAAAATAGCCTCCATACAGCCTCACAAGGAGAAAGATACCTACAATCATAGTATTGTTTAATATCGTCAACTTCATGACTTGCATCCTTACTGGCCTGACCAACTGACATTGACATTGTTACTCTATCGACTCCTTTGTTTATGTATTTAAATATGTATTTGATACAATTGGATTTGTTGCAATACTCAATGTTGATATGAGCCTGATATTTCATCAACAATCTTGGTTTGTAAGGAACAACAAATCTATTATCCAATTGAACTCCTCTCCTATTAGTAATGACTCTAGTGTTTCTCCCCCTATTTACAGGATATCCATCACTATCAAAAGATGCGACCTCAACAAAATTTTTAGGAAAGAACTTGGAGCATTAACGATTCTTCATGCAAGGAGAGTCTGGCTTACTCAGTCCACATGGACCATGAACCATATATTTGGATACACATTGAAACAAAGATGGATAAAGCACGGGGTCCGGTAACTCAGCACAGATGACAGAATCAATCATATAAGGAGAACGTAATTTATACTCCGAGCCAAGCCATAATAAAATATGGGCATGCGACAAACCTCTCTTTTTAAACTCAATGGTATACATACCTATAATACATATGCCACATTAGTTATCTAAATTATTAAAGATATATCACATAATTAAGAGTAAATATAGCTTATAAATGTAATGTAAAATAATAAATTAACAAACCTGCTATAGCTTTGCCAAAGAAATCTCCTTTCTTGAAATCATCCATTAGTTGCTCTAACTCCATGTGAAAAGCATGACAAATAATGTCTGGACGATCGTAAGCAGATAAAAAATAAAAAGCAAGATGGAAATCAATCTCCGGCCATTTAGGATTGCATGTCATTGTCAAAAACAAATCAAGATATCCATAGGTCTTGCATATTGCCATAGAATCTTGACAGTTATTAAACGTGAAACGCCTACTGCCAGTAAATGATGAGGGAAGATATATCCTAGATCCAACTAAAGATGTATCTGTATCACCATGATTAATTGCCTTTTCAATCCCAGATAGAAAATGTCTCTGAATAGTGGCTTGATTATTCCGTATAAAATATAGTCTTTAAGATTCAATCATGGAATAACAGTCAACAACAAATTGTTGGAACAATCGTCGAGATAGCAAAATTCTCTTACACTCAAAATTCCTCTCCGGCAATCTTAAAGCTACCCATTCACGAAGTGAAATATGCGTTCACTTAGAGTATTGATTGTCATTATTGGTAAATGAGAAGCCAATATCATCAAAAAAACATTTTTCACCATGAATGAATAATATTGGGTATTGGAGTGGGAGGAATGATGAATGATTCTCATAAATCCTTTGCAACTGACCATTTGTTGTACGGAGGATAATATCATGGCCACAATAAGAGCTATTTAAATCACCTACTATTAAGCCTGCAAATTCGTCTACACTTGGTAAGTTATATATTCTTGCGTCGGGTGAACTATTCCTAAATAATCTTAATGCAACATGACCAACATCACCTTCCTCCACACGATCTCGTACTCTTCTAAATAACTTTGCTAGACGATTGAACTCATCAACCATTCTCATCAAGTCAGTAACTAATCCAAGATCAAGGCTAGATTCCTCAACACTTAAAATATAAATGAAGTTCAAATTAATTTAAAATAATGAATAGAAAGTTAAGTATACATCAAACATTAAATTAGTAAATAATTGTACCTGAAATGTTTCATTCTATTATCAACTTCATTCCTTGTGTCATGAATATATAATTGCGCAAATTTTGGTGAACCACCATCCTTTGGAAGAAAACTTCCTATATGATGATAATTCTGACCACTAATGATAAATTGAGGAGGACCACCACCAACATTTATGGTATCATCAATTTTTCCACCAATTGATGTGAACGTAAACATACTATTGTAACACCTAATGTTATCCATAAAATGTCGACTCCGTGGGTCGATGTTTGTCAATAATTTCGACAACAATTCAAGGGAATCCATAAGATAAGGTATAGAAATTTTTCCTCTCATACAACAAATAGAGAAAATAGGACAAAGTGCATTTCTAGATTTTTCAGCTCGTTCATCATATCACAAGATAGCCCCACAATGCTTACAGCTGATATTCATTTCTCCCAAATTAACAAATGTTGTAAAAATAGTGAAAGTTTACTCTAAGTAATCTAAAAAGCATATAGTAAAGTTAATACTAATGATAAAAAATCTTACACTGCTTCTCAAATTCAACAAAGTTGGTATTGGCATCCAAACTATTGGGCGAAGACCTTTGATTAGTCGAATTAGGAGTCAATCCTATAATTTACATTATTTCATAAATAAATAAAAAATTATTAGCAGAAATTAAATATATGAATTTGGAAATAGATGGCTTGGAGAAATCCTCCCTTTTTTTGATAAGCTATATGTATTAAAGTGAGGCACAAGGGGTGCCCGAATCCAATACAAAGAGTATCAAGGGAAGGAAGAAAACAAAATAAGAACAAATACATAAGTTGAAAACAAAAAGGACTACATCATCGCCTAATACTACTCCAGCGTCGCCTGTCCAATGTTGACCCGGGTTTTAGGGTTATTTTCATAGTTATTTTGCATATAGATTCATAGGTTAATAAGGATCTTTATTCATTTTTTATGCATTTAGGTCTCATATCATGCATTTTTGTATTTCTAGGTTGTTTTATGTTTTTATTTATTTATTAGACATTTTTATGATTTTTCTTTGATTTTATGGCTTCAGGTGTCTGGCGCGCTCGCCCCAGGAAGCTGGCGCGCTCGTCCCACTTCATTAAGGGCAAAACAAGATTTTCCTGCTGGCGCGCTCGCCCCAAATGATGGTCGCGTTCGCGCCAGCCCCCTGAATAATAAACTAGAACCAGTTTGCGAGTTTGAGGCATCTAACACATTTTGGAGCATCTTGGAGAAACTTGGAGCATCCTTTGAGCTGTTCTAGGGCTAGGGTTTCTATCCCCACTTGGTGGCTATGGATCTTCTTTCATCCCTTCATCTTGTTGCTTCCATTTTGGCCATGAGTAGCTAAGTTCTCTTGTATTAGGGAATTGATGTAGTTAACCTAACTCTATGTCTTGATTAGATTTCAGTTAAATATATATGAGTTGTTCTTCTTCTCTATGAGGCTCGTTTTTATGATTTATTGTACCCAAATGCATGTGGGTTTATCTATCTAATTCTTGCACAATTGGAAAATTGGTTTGAGTTAGGATTTTGAAAAGGTTTAATTGGGAGTTTTGCTAGCTTAGGAATGAGGGAAATACCCAATTGTGTTGGTTTGATTGATGATCTTTTATTACATTAATTGAGTAGTTGAGCTTAAGAAATTAATTCTTTTACTTTCAATTAATAGGTTCATTTAGTTAAGGAATTACTAAGTTGATATCTAAACCTAGCATCATAGAAGATTTGGATAAATTCATATATGTATGTTGAAGTGGGTAGAGACATAGTAACTGGTTGACGAAATCATTTCCCCTAGTATGTTCAAATCATCATTTAATTTGCGTATTTATTTGCTTTCGCTTACATTCACGATCTCTTGTTTCAAACAATTTATCAACCTTTTTATCATCCTTACAATAGTTAAATTAGCGAAAATTGATAGTAAACAACCACAATCCCTGGGGAGATTTTTTTTTTAATTTATAGTTATTCTTTTCTTTCTTTCTTGTTTTTGTTTTATTTTCACCTTTGTTCTTGAGTGTATTTTGAAAGGTACCATGGATGCTTTCAAGTTTAGGTGTGCTTATTGTAGTGGATTTCATGGATATTATCAGTGTCAATACCATGACCAAGGATGGGAAAGCCAACCCTATGCTTGGGAAAGCTATGAAAACTTCAATCCATGGAATCCACCAATTCATCAATACTATGGAGAGTACCAACCATTTGAACAGGATAAATCCTATTAAAGTCAAGTTAGTGGGAAGATAAGTTTGGAGGAGGCTCTAGTTCAAGTGACCAGGACCACAGTCAGTTTCAGGAAGAGCCAAGAGTCTTTCAACAAGAATCAAGAGACCTTCAACAATGAGATGAGATACAACTTCAAGGACCAAGAAGCCTCAATCAAGAACATGGAAACTCAACTTGAGCAAATCTCGAAACAAATTGCGGACGAATCACAAAGCTCACTTCCAAATGACATTGTCATTTGTCATGAGGAGCGATGTGAAGAAATATCAGTACATTATGCAAATGAAGAGTTCCAAATTGAATAAAAGAGGGATTATTTAATACTTGAAGATAATTCCTCCCCTCAAGCTTTTGAGGAGGAAGTAGAATCCCCAAAAGAGGTCCTCACATATACCTTTGAGATAAAAAGTGACAAAACAATGGGTGAACAAAAAGAAGTGGTTGAATGTGAAAAGTTTGAAGAAACCTCTATAGTATATATTGTCTTTGGAGATAAATTGAAGATGGATAAAGAAAAGCCTCAAGTTCTAAGCACCTATCTCATGGATTTGTGGAACAAGGGGGAGCATTTCAAATAACAAGTAAGAGGATGGAATTCTCCCTACACACCAAAGCTTCGTATCATTGAGAATTTTCTTAACCCTCTAACACTTAATTTTATTTAACCTTCTTTGATATCTAAACATTCATGCAATACCTTGATGGAATTATGTGATAATTTTCATGATCTTAAGTATGTAATTCAATTTGTGATAGATCCTAGATAGGAAGTGAACATGGGAGGGGAAGTCTAACAAAGACTATAACATTGTGCTTCTTGGGAGACAACCCAAGTTTATTTTAGTTTTTCGTAAGTCGTAGTGTTTGTGAGTCTTTGTTTTCTAATAAGGTCAGATTAATGCTTGAGGTAGAGGATGAGAGGGTTTAAGAGAAATGTGAATGAATGTCTAGTATGCAATTTGATGGTACGTGGTACTTGAGAATTGTTTGTTAGTCTTGAATCATTACGAATTTCTCATATTTACATCCTCATGCTTCATCAGTTTAGTTGTGGAAAGAAAAAATGATGAGAGAATTGCCTTTTGATAGTGTTTGAAGGTTTCAAGAGGCTTTTGAAAAAATGGGGTTTGGGTACCAATATTTTGGCTAAGTGTTTGAAGAGGATGCTTTCTACCAACACTGGGGCGTTCGCCCCCACCTTTTGTGGCGCGTCCGAGCTAGAGCCCTGGGTTTTGAACTGGCTCCTGCCAGCGGTGCGTTCGCCCCCATTTTGTGGCGCGTTCGCACCACCATCTTTCAAAAAAAAAAAAACCCAACGCGCTCGCGCCGAGCTGCTGGGTGCTCGCGACATCATCATATCATCCATTTCACTTTTCACGCACTAGAGAATTTTCATAACCTCAGATCCCGTAAGAGGATCGAAATTCAGCCTCTTTATCAACATTGAGATTCACTTGTGGTTTTACCTGATTTCATTTGTTTACCAAAAATCAAAGTAAACAACATTGAATGCTATCATGCAGAGTGTGCAGGTTTTCATCATGTAGGCATGATATGCATGTCAATTTGATGATGACTTCAGTGTAGTGGTAGTCATCATGTTAATGCATTTAATGCACATCATCTCATAGTAGAGTAGTTCACCTAAATGGTGGCATAGAACTTGATGATTGGAATAGATCCTAGCATTAAATGCACATCTTCTCATTAGCATTAAATGCACAACATCTTGTTAGTGCAGATAGCAACCTGAGAGGGGGGGTGAATCAGTGTTGCCCCAATTTTCGCCTTATTGAAATTATTACTTTCAAGATAATGATGATCACGAAACTACGGTTGTGATTGCAGCGGAATTAAGCGTTGCTTGAAAGTAAAGATGAAGGATAGAAGAATTCACACACAGAATTTTATCCTGGTTCACCTTCTATCCACCGAAGGCTACGTCCAGTCCCTCAAGAAAACCCCTTGAGGATTTTTCCACTATTGATAAAAATCTCTTACAAGTTCTTATCCCAAGGACCCTAAGAATTTCTATCAATTTCCTGTGAAAGCAAACCACTTTCCACAGCCCCTGAAAGCAAACCACTTTCAGTTCCTGAAGGCAAACCACCCTCAGACCTTGAAGGCTAAACCACCTTCAATCAACACCTTGAAAGTATACCACTTTCAGTACCAACAACCCTTCACCGAAAACCACGGTGAATACTCAATCTTACAGAAAGAGATGAAGAAGAGTTTACAATTGGCTGTATCAATCCTTTAACATACAAGTGGATTGATCATGATAATTTATGCTTTAAGGCTTTTAAGCATAATAGGATTCTGAGTTCCTCAAGATATGAACAACTAAAGTGTTCTTATAAACATGAAGATCATGAACTCAGAATTTAGGCTCTTGAAGGTTTAAGTTCTAAAAGATGAACTAATTTTGACAAAGCTTTGGCTTAATGTTGTATTCTCATGTGTTGTTATGTTCTGGACTCAAATGGACTTTATATAGGCAAGGGGAAACGTCCTTGAACCATCACAACCCTTTTCAAAAGGTTTGAGACACAATGGTTCATGAAAAGATGTAACTTTTTGTTCTGGTAATCGATTACATCACTTAGTGTAATCGATTACACTAATTGCCGTTTCAGTTTGAATTTCAAATTCAAACATGTAATCGATTACAAGCAAGAAGTAATCGATTACTTGCCTAGGTGTAATCAGTTACCAGAAGGCTGAAATCAATTACACTGAAGTCCAACTTCCAGAAACTTGATCCTTTGAGATCGGCTTAAGGTTTTCTACTTCTTTTAAGTTATGAAAACATTAACCTTGATTAGTTTAGGTGTTTTAAAGAGCCTTTATGCTTTAATAGACCTTTAGAAGCATAACTCACCTAAACTAGGACTTCTAGGTATATGATAGACTTTGTAGCGCTGTTTCCTCTAAGTCTTCTTTTCTTCTTTTTGTCGATGAGTTTATCGTCATCAAAACCTCAGCTAGGGTCAGGAGCAAGACCTTCTTCACACATCTCATGCATAAATAAACGATACTTGTGGGCTAGTAGTAGATGACTACTATAATAGAGAAGGTGACAAAAAAATTTAAACAAATAAGATATCTAATAGGCAACTTAAAATTAAATAACAACAATTTCCATATAAAATAATGGGTTAACTAAGTTTTTGGTTCTTGTGGTTTGAATGAAGTTTGATTTTAGTTCTCGCCGGAGTAAAAGTCCGAAAAACGTCCCTCAGGTTTAGCAAATAGTCGGTTTTAGTCCTTTCGCCGGCGTGGTCAACACCGGAGCTCCGTTTTGCCCCTGTGGCACTGCCACGTCAATTAATGAGCTTACATAAAATTTCTTTTTTATTTTTCATGTAAATTTTACTGCCCATTATTTTGACAACAATGTGAATCATGATTTAGTTCAGTAACAGTGTAGATATAAGTTTTAAAATTGGTAGGTACCGAAAATAAAGCATACTACTTCTGATTGACAATAGCTGTCCATTAAGAAGAAAAAATTGGTTTAAAATAACAATCCTCTCGAAATTTAAAAAGTAATCATAAAATAAACTGATGTATTTTTAGATTATCAATAAATTGGTCCCTGTGTTTGGATCATCATCTAAGGTAGGTTCCTCCCTAAATGTTTTTAAGCAAATGGTCCTTCTATTTACATACTGTCTGAACTAGGTCCCTCCTCGGAGGCCGGAGCTCCGGTGAGGGCCTACATAGCCTGGTGACGTGGAATTAATAATAAAAAAATTACATGTCATTTAAATAATTTAACTCAAGTCCCTAAATTAAATCCAATCCTAATTTACTACCCCAAACCCTAAATTCCCAATTCCATTAATCAAACACATCCAATCTTCATCAATTTTTCCAGAAAAAAAAACTTTCTCCAAATTTCATCATCTTCTCCAAATTTTCTTCTTTCGTATTCATCTTCTCTCTTCTCTCACCAATACTACGCAACCCTAAATCCCCAATTCCATTAATTTCTCTAAAATTCAGTAGCAGAAAATTGGGTCACCCCTTGTTTTCTCTTTTTTTTCTTCTTCTGGGAAACGTTAAATAGAAAATTTGACTGAGGTTCTTCAGAGGAGTAGCTTCTCTTCTTTTTTCCCTGCTTCAGAAGTTTAATAATACTAGATAATTAATTAGCACATATGCTTGATTCAATTTATAGGGAACGAGATTTTGAGAAACAGCAGAAAATTAGCAGTTCAGCACCAACTTTGTTCATGGAGGAGGTTTAATAAGCCCAGATCGTGGAGGTAGACGAAGGTGGGCGGCCATGGGTCTTCGCAGGAAGCATCACGCGGTGGAGGAGGAGATGGTTCGCAACCGAAATCATGTGGGTTCTGCGCGCAGTGGGTTGCGACCATCACCATTGTCACTCTGTTTTGCGTTTGACAACGAGATCTATGGCCAAATGATGTCACAGAGGGGGGGTGCTTGAACTGGACCAGAACCTGCGATTCGAAGGAAGTTGCGGTTTTGGAGAATGAAGGAGGAGAAGAAGTAAGGGAGGGCTCCGTGGGTGGTGTTTCTCTAGTGTGGTATGCAAGAGACCCCAAAATGGTCATTCTGAGTTGCCAACAATTTGGTAGTTTTTTTTTGGGAACTAGAATTTGAATTTCGGAGAGATTAATGAAATTGAGGATTTAGGGTTGTATAGTAATAGTGAGAGATGAGAGAAGATGAATACAGAAGAAGAAAATTTGGAGAAGATGATGAAATTTGGAGAAAGTTATTTTTCTGGAAAAATTGGATGAAGATGATAGAAGATGATGAAGATTTGATGTGTTTGATTAATGGAATTGGGAATTTAGGGTTTGGGTAATAAATTAGGATTAGATTTAATTCAAGGACTTAAAGTTAAATTCTTTAAATGACGTGTAATTTTTTATTATTATTATTAATCCACGTCACCAGGCCATGTAGGCCCTCACCGGAGCTCCGGTCTAGGGGGAGGGACCTAGTTTAGACAATGTGTAAACAGAGGGACCATTTGTTAAGAATTTTCCAGAAGAGACCTACCTCAGACCGCGACCCAAACACAGGGACTAATTTATTGATAATCCCTTTCTTATAATACTAACTAGTTGAAATTACCCGCGCAAGGCACGGGTAACTGTGGATAAATTTTAATTATTGTGTGTGGAATGATTTTTTTTATAACTGCTTATATATGTTGTTGTGAGGTCGACAATAGTGATCAATACTCTAGCCGTGAGAAATAGTTACTTAGAAGTAAACGGTTGACGATAATTTGCGTTTAACTCACATGGCCAAGAAGGAAACCCTCTTCAGTATGGTCGAGGGACAAAGTTAGCTAAATATTACGCCACATCTTGTGCTAAATTTCTTTGTTATTTTGTCATGTTGATTCCTCTATTATTGGTATAGGAATCTTAAGCATGGAGTGCGTCGTGTGAGGTCTCCATGAGATGATACGACACCAATGACATCTGTTGGATAAAAAAACACGCATATAAGATTAAAATTATTTTTAAAATAATAAAATTGAAACCAAAATACTATCGCAAAGGAGATTTCCCATTTGGGAGTTTACTTCCGGTAGAAATAAAGAGCTAAAAATAGAATTCAAACAAATTAAAAATAGAATTCAAACAAATTAAAATAGAATTCGAAATTGTATTAAAAATGAGTATTATAATGGTAAAACATACATATAAGGTTTTGAATTTAATTAGAAAGAACGTACGAAAATTCAAAACTAAAAACAAAGTTTAGATTACTTTCACTATGGTTTTTAGTATAACCGACGGCGGTTAAAACCGCCGCTAAAAGCCGCTAACGGCGGTTCACAAACCGCCGCTATTCCGAGCATCACCAGTACATTTCCCGGCGGTTCTGCAAACCGCCGCGTAAACCGACGTAGGAGATTTAGCGGCGGTTACAACCGCTGCTAATATCCCTTCCCAAAACTTACAATAGTGGGTGTTAACGGCGGTTAAAATCGCCGCAAAACTGCAGGAACATATGGCAGCGGTTATAACCGCCGGTATAGTTACAGAAGATGGTTAGTAGTTTTTGAATATAACGGCGGTTCTAACCGCCGCCAAATCTGTTTGCCTAATATTTTAGCGGCGGTTGTAACCGCCGCCAACATCCTACATAATTTTTGTTTTGTTTTTCTGCCTATATTTTTTTGCCATGCTTTGTTATTTTAGGTAAAAAAAATAATAAATCCTAACAAATTACAAATTTTCATGTCATCCAAAGCCGCCATACCTTGAAAACTATAGAATGTAGATACCAACCCAACACCATACTCAACACATAACTACAATACTACAAATTTCATCACCTACATTGAAACACTGTCACCTACTACAAATTTCATCACCTACAAATCCCTTGACAAAACCCAATGAAATCCAAGTCAAATATAACAGAACATCTAAATAAAGTAAGCAACAGAACAAGCTACTTTCACCAAGCTACTCTTATCTTAAACATAACTACCTTGCATCAGAGATTTTACTCTTATCTTAAATATAAGAGAGATTTAACTTTTGTAAAAAAAAAATTAGTTTAACTTTTTTTTTAATGGATTAGTTTAAGATATATTATCATTGAGCCAAAATTATACAAATGTAAAATAAAGAGAAGAAACTCACCAACTAAGTGGGAATCCTCTGTGGGTGATTCGAATATAGTGGTATAATTTGTGAAATTAAGTCCATACAGAGGAATGTTAGGGTTGTCAATTGGCTTCACAGAGGTTATTAACTTAAAGTATAACCTGCATGGATGTTGTGATGACTTGTACTTGTATGAGTTTATAGCTACGGCAGAGTTGACAATCTCGTAACATATGCCTTCTCTCAAAAGGCTCTCAAATTTGTTCACATGATTGCTCCAGACGGTGCACTGTATCGTGTCATTCTACACGAAAAATAAGTTAGACACTAATAAAACGATTTTCCTATGACACTAAAGAGCACAAAATCATTCTAAAAGGAATTAAATAATTTTCAACATACCTTAGCGTCAACAAGTAACATTTCAATGAAGTCTGGTGCATTAGGCTGCTTCCTGTTAGGTGATCTCCATAGTCGTGCAACTCTGACCACTATCTTCCACACCTTTTGAGTGTTGGAGATGTTGATGGAGGAAATTGGGTCTATTTTAGAATTTACCACCATTATTGATTAATTTCAGAATGATGTAGCAGGAAAACAATTTAGAAGTATTGAATAGTTCTCACGATTGATTTTTGAGAGAAGCCGTAGTGGTACAATTTATAGCATCAAGTGAGGAGACTAATTTTTGTTCCTATTAAAATTTGGTATTAATTAGTTATGATTCGTTCCTTATTTAACATTTGTAACAAATTTTATTTTATATTAATTAGTTAGGGTTCGTTCCTTATTTAACATTTGTAATCAATATCAATTTTATGATTCGTTCCTTATTTAACATTTGTAATAAATTTTATAAATATAGTAATGATTCGTTCCTTATTTAATATTTGTAATTTTTTTTATAAATATTAAAATATTAATTAGAGATTAAAATATTAAATTTAGTAATATTAATATAGTAATATTAAATTTTTTAAAATATTCGTTCCTTATTCAATTTTATAAATTTTTAAAATATTCGTTCCTTATTCAATTTTATAAATTTTTAAAATATTCGTTCCTTATTCAATTTTATTAATTTTTTTAAATCTTAAAATTGTATGTTAACTATTTCCTATTAAAATTTGGTTAAAAATTTGATATTAATTAGTCATGATTCGTTCCTTATTTAATATTTGCAATAAATTTTATATTAATTAGTTAGGGTTCGTTCCTTATTTAACATTTGTAATCAATATCAATTTTATGATTCATTCCTTATTTAACATTTGTAATAATTTTTATAAATATAGTCATGTTTCGTTAGTAATGATTCGTTCCTTATTTAATATTTGTAAATTTTTTTATAAATATTAAAATATTAATTAGATATTAAAATATTAAATTTAGTAATATTAATATAGTAATATTAATTTTTTTTTAAATATTCGTTCCTTATTCAATTTTATAAAATTTTAAAATATTCGTTCCTTATTCAATTTTATAAAAAATTTTAAATCTTAAAATTGTATGTGAACTATTTCCTATTAGTTAGTCATGATTCGTTCCTTATTTAATATTTGTAATAAATTTTATATTAATTAGTTCGTTAGTAATTATTCGTTCCTTATTTAATATTTGTAAAATTTTTATAAATATTAAAATATTAATTAGATATTACAATATTAAATTTTACTAATATTAATATTAAATTTTTAAAAATATTCGTTCCTTATTCAATTTTATAATTTTTTTAAATCTTAAAATTGTATAAATTTTATAAATCTTAAATTTATAAATATTTTATAAATTTTAAAATATTAAATTGAATGAAAGTAAAATTTTATGATATCCTTATTTAACATTTGTAATAAATTTTATAAATATAGTCATGATTCGTTCCTTATTTAATATTTGATATAAATTATATAAATATTAATTATTTAGGGTAGGGTTTTAATGGGTAGGTCATAGTGGGGATAGTTAGGATTTATACCTTATTTTAGAGGGTATGTGGGTATAAACCTTGGATAAACTAAAATTATTGTGTGTGGAATGATTTTTTTTATAACTTCTTATACATGTTGTTGTGAGGTCGACAATAGTGACCAATACTGTAGCCATGAGAAATAGTTACTTAGCAGTAAACGGTTGACGATAATTTGCGCTTAACTCTCATGGGCAAGGATCAAAACTCCCTTCTGCATGATCGAGAGACAAAGTTAGCTAACTACCACGCCACATCATGTGCTATGTTTAGATTTTATTTTGTCATGTTGATTCCTCGATTATTGGTATAGGAATCTTTAGCCTAGAGTGTGTCGTCCTCTTTCCGGGCAACAGCTGTGTTGCAAACCCACTCGAGGCATCATTAATGACAATATCACCTCTGGATCTAATGGATGCCAATAGAGTGTTACATACAAATGTTTTAGCTATTCCTCCATACTCATACATGAAGAAAAAAACCACATTTGTTTAATGGAGGGAATCAGAATATTAAAATTTAATTTTAAATTTAATTTGTAACTTAATATAATTATATTTTATAATATGTAATTATTGCTAATTTTATTTGGAACATAATTAGTCATTAATGATTTTTATAACTAATGGCATATTGAAAAAAAATTATATTTAAATTAAAATATTTTAGAATTTCTGAATTAATTAAAAAGGATCAATTATTATTTATAACGTATTAAAACAATGCTATTTATAACATAATAAAAGTATTTACTATTCATAGCATGGTTAGAGGTTAGAGGGTAATTCAATATTAATTAGATTGTTTATGCATTAGATTGTTTAAATTTGAAAATCAAATTTAAGTTGGTTTTAAAGTTTGATTTTATATTAATTTCAAAGACAAATTTTAATGGAAATAATTATTTATGTAGAATTATTTGTATCAACTTTTTCGAAACCGATATCAAATTAGTTAAAAAAAGATTCCAAGTATTTTATATACTATTTTTCATTTTTGATATATATATTCTTCTTTTTTCTTCGAAAAAAGATATATGTATATATATATATTTTCATATTTAAAAAAGGGTTCCAATTAAAATTAATATTTAAAATTGAAAAAAATTATTTCATCATTTATTTTACAAAAGTGATTTAGTTTTTAATTACTTAATTGTATCAATTAAATTATTGAATTTTTTAGAATAAAATATTTAAAATGTTATATTTAACAATATTTTTTAATTTTATATTTTTTAAATATTTGATATATCAAATAAAGGATTTCACGTAAAATTAAGAATCAAAATTTCAAACTGGTTAGGTTAAAAATAAAATAAAATATATTCATGCTTTCATAAAAAGATATTTTCTTGAGTTAATATTATTTTACATTTTTTTCAAAAATCCTGGAGTGGTTAAATATATTAATATATTGATTATTGCCATAGGGAGTATTAAAATTTGAAATTAATAGAATAGGAAAAAAATTCAGAGATATTGGTTTTTGGTTTTGGAAGGAAAATGAATGACTTAGGTGGAGGGGGCATGTGGGAGAATGTTATAGAAAATAAACTTTCTTTCATATGTCCCAAGGAATTGTACGCACCACTAATACATCAACTTAGTTTGGAACACCTAAATTTGAATCATCTAAAACAATATCTCATCTTACCATATGATCAATAAGATGAAGCAATATAAATCCATCAAGTAAAATATTATCAAAAAAGAGTTATCTTTTCTTTTTGAATTTATATTTTCAATTAATCAAAATAAATTCAGAATCTCAAACAATAAAAAGACAAAAGATAACTT
The DNA here is from genome assembly GCA_030819835.1 of Acmispon strigosus. Classification (NCBI taxonomy): domain Eukaryota; kingdom Viridiplantae; phylum Streptophyta; class Magnoliopsida; order Fabales; family Fabaceae; genus Acmispon; species Acmispon strigosus. Next base: position 44,021,256 of record JAUAMA010000001.1, on the reverse strand, counting down.
AAATACATTACAGGTTGCATTACACGTAACAGAAAAAATGTAAATACCTTCTTGAAGATAATACGCACCTAGAGAAAAAAAAAACTGTGAGATGCAAGTATGGACAACACTAAAAAACCAATGTTATAGAAAACTACAAAAATTAAAATAAAAGAGTCAACATTGTTGAGAGAAGATTCATCGCAAGAAAGAGAAAAACCTCAAAAATTTGAAGAAGATCGTAGCCTTAGGGTAGAAACATCTATAAAATGAGAGAAACCTTGATCTGATAATGAGGAAGAGAAATTGAGAAAGGGAAAAATAAAAAGCTAAAAAGAAGGAGAAACATTTCTGCCGTGTGAGAATAACACATCTTATATATTAATAGCCATAAATATTTACTTATATTTTAAGATTTGTAAATATTAATTAGTCATGATGATTCGTTCCTTATTTAACATTTGTAATAAATTTTATAAATATTAATTATTTGAGAGATATTTTTTAAAAAACTTAAGGTTGTAATTAGTTATGATTCGTTACTTATCTAACATTTGTAATAAATTTTATAAATATTAATTATTTAAAAGATTTTTTTTTAAATCTTAAGATTTTATCTTAACTATTTCCTATTAAAATTTGGTTAAAAATTTGATATTAATTAGTCATGATTCATTCCGTATTTAATATTTGTAATAAATTTTTTAAATATTAATTATTTAGGGTAGAGTCTTAATGGGTAGGTCATAGTAGGGATAGTTAAGATTTATACCTTATTTTAGTGGGTAGGTGGGTATAAACCTTATTTTATATAATATATAGATATAGATAGATATAGAATATAGATAGAGATGTATTAATAGGGAGTTATAGAACTATTCCGTGAAGTAGAAATGTAGAAGCTTGATTTTATTTGTTCGATTTATTATTCCATGTGATATTCCACATTGTTATTTAGAGAATAGAAGCCAAGTAATTCACCAAACGGTTATATTGTACACTGAATTTTTGAATTAAATCTATATCTATCTGTCACTCCCAGCGTGAACTCTATCTTTCATCGAACCTTTGTACCCAAAAAAAATCTAATCTTATTTCTTGATTTGTAATATTTTTTTATCTTATTAATAATTATCTTAATCCTCGTCAATCAATTAATGTTTTAATTTGAGTTTGAAACATATTTAAACTCATCTAATCTTATTTTATTGAATGATTTCAACTGTTTTATTTTTAGAAAGAATCTTAAACATATATTTTACCATCAATTTAACTCTATCTATCCTAATTTGATTTGAACCATCCTTCTTCACATTACTGCCTATATATATAAATTAAGAGCCGCACCTTGTTTACTCACTCTCCCACACACTCTGAGATTTTCTTTCAGTATCATACAACTTTCCATTTGTTTCAGATACCTTAATTTCTCATCATCATGGGAGACAACAACAACAACAACAAAGCTGCTCTGTGGAAAAAGGTGAAAAGCATTACAAACAGGGAAGAAGAATTGCTCCAAATCAAGAACTTTGACAAATTGCATTCAAGACTTGGATTTGGAACAATGAAAAAAACTGAGGAGAATAATAATCAGACTAGAAAAAAGCGTGTTCGGCCTATTAAAGAAACGCTTGATGATGAAGAGGAAGAAGCACCATCCAAAGCCTTGAAGAAAAAATCAAGAATGATGAAGAAGATTGCTTCAAAGAATGTGCAGGATTTGCCGATAGGAATCCAGAACCGGATTGCGGAGCTGAATGGCCGTGACACTCAATTTCTGATGAGCAAGAAACTTTACAAGACTGATGTCAACGTGACTAACAATCGTCTCTCGCTACCGGAAAATAGCATCAAGTGTGAGTTCCTGAATGAAGCAGAAAACGAATGCATTATTGAAGGATTTGGTTTGGATGTGACTGTGTTGGACCCGTGTCTCAGAGAATACTCTTTAGTCTTGAAGAAGTGGAAGATGAAAAGGGTGTTCGTCTACAATTTGATCACAAAATGGAACAAACTTGCGTCTGATAATAAGTTCAAAGAAGATCATGAACTCCAAATTTGGTCTTTTAGAGTCAATGGCAAACTCTACTTTGTACTCAACAAACTCTAAAACTCAGATTATGAATTCAAATGTTGAATTAATGATTTTTATTAATCCAATGGTTCTTTTTTATATATTTGCCTTTTTTCTTTTGTTCTATGCGGTAGATCATTAATCCAAGGTTATTTACACTTATGTATTACCTTATTTACTTTTGCTAAAAAAATTGTAAATGAACATATATTGCTGATGATGTGTAGATAATTGATAAATTTAAAATAGTTTTACTTAGATGATGAACAGTTTTATAATTAGTTATCGAATAATTCCTGATATAAAAAAAATGAAATTGTGCATTTATTTGAATTTCTAAGAAATGTTAGCGCAAAGAAGAGGTGCTCTTTCCCATTTCCTTCCACCTCCACTCCATAGTTAGGTTCCATCTAAGTAATTCCTCTAGAGGTGACGTCCGTTCCACTCTCAATTATTCAAAACTTATTAATATTGATAAGTTTTGAACAATTTTTTTCTCTTAAATAAAAATAAAATGGAATAAGATAATCAAAAAGTCATTATTTCATATTTACGGATACATTATTTTATGAATTTCTGAATTTAAAAAAAATTAAAGAAATAAAAAATATTATTTAGAAATAAATTTTAAACAGTTTTTTAGTGCAATAAAAAACTCAAAGAGTCAAAGTCACATTTCAAAAAAAAATTGATGATTATTTTAATAAAGAAATTTCAAAAAATATAAGAAAAAATAGATCATGACGGATTGTGTAATTCGTATGTGACTTAAATTGAATTAATAAGGCGTACACTAAAATTAACTCTTAAGAATTTATTTTATTTATAGATTTATCATATAAAATTTTATTAAAATATATAGAAATTACCGAGTGGCATGTAAGTTAGATTCCCGTCACTCTGTAAGGGTGAGGACACCCAGAAAAATTATTTATTAAAAGAGATCGTTACTATATCTCAAACAAATTAACACTTATCAAGGGAAAAAAAATATAGAAGTTACCAAATTGTACAAATTGAGAGTCCCCCATTAGACTTAACAGGGCATACGCTCAAATTATCTCCTAAAAATAAGTTTTTTGGTAGATTCCTAAAAATAAGTTTAAACTAGTTGGATTTACCTCTGTGAGGCACAGGTAACTTTGGATAAACTAAAATTATTGCGTGTGAAATGATATATTTTTATAATTTCTTATACGTGTTGTTGTGAGGTCAACAATAGTGACCAATACTGTAGCCGTGAGAAATAGTTACTTAGCCGTAAACGGTTGGCGACAATTTGCGCCTAACGCACATGGGCAATGATCGAAACTCCCTTCTGCATGATCGAGAGACAATATGATTTCAAAATAAAGATTTCAAATCCTTTATTTTGTAAATATTTAGGTGGGACCATATTAACCACGTTATAATGTCTTTAGATCCAAATTTAATTTATAACGTGGTTAAAAGTGATTTTGTCAAATTTCATTTAGTTACTTTTTAATATAAATTGGTTCAAAATATCGTGCCGTTCTACAGAAAAATAAGTTAGATGACACTAATAAAACGGTTTTCCCATGACGCTAAAGAGCACAAATCATTATAAAAGGAATTAAATAATTTACAAAGGTATACACACATGCCTTAGCGTCAACAATGGTAATTTGCTACATACACTTGTTGCTCATTCAAAAAAATAAATTTAATTAACTTAAATTAAAAATTAGTTCTCATATGAATAATTTTCATTATTCATATGTGTCAATGATATATTATTCATTAGAGTCATGTTAGATAGCTTGAATGATGCATGTTTTGCTCGAAAATCAATTCAGCATCCAAAAATGTGTTTTCAAATTTAATATTTTCCTCCGTATATTTAATGAACCGACTCTCACAAAATGATCCTTACTAATTTCATCTTCTTCTTGTTGTCGTTTGGTGCTCCGCATCCAAAATCATTAATGCATGCCTATAGAAAGTGGCTAGTAGAACCCAAAGATACAATTATGAGAAGCAAGTGGGGAAGAGTTTATAACATGAGAAAGTTTCAAACAAAATCAATTCGATAAAGTTAAGCATAGCAAGCCAGAAGAAATCAAAACTAAGATGAACCAAAGGATCAAAAAGCAATAATATCTTTCTTACCTCTAACATTAGTCCTTTCCTTGTGCCTTCATCTCCTAAACCCTACTACAAAAATATGGAGGGGGTGGCGGTGTTGATGAGGGGGTGGCGGTCCAGCTTCCTAGAAGACGTGGGAGACCCAAGAAACTTGTGTCGCAGCTTTCTAGAAGACGTGGACGCCCCAAGGAACTAGAGGATATAGGTGACCTTTCAGCAGTAGCAGGCGTGGCAGACTTGGCTCATGGGCATGGGGAGAAGAGGGCTCGGGGTCGCCCTAGGAAGGTAGTCAGTTGCTAGGGCTTGAGTAACCTTGCCAACTCCAACCTCTCTCAGGTGGAGATCGGGGTGGGAGGTGAAGGCTGCGGTGATCATCATCTCTCTATTCCTTCGTCCGAGTCTTTGGTGCCTCCGGGGGTTTTGACGAGGGCTAGGCGCGCCGTTGCAGTGGGTAAGCAGGTGGGTGTGGTTTTTGACTATCCCGATGAGGAGGCAGTTAAGCAGATAGCGGCTCATATTATGGAAAGCAGAAGCTCATAGAAAGGGTCCTTTCTTTGTGACTTTGTTGTTTTTTGGGGCTTTTTCTCTGTTTTTTTTGGATGCGTTGTTTGGTTGGGTTTTTTTTTTCCTCCCTATGTTGGATTGTGACGTGGGCTTTGTCCCCTCTCTCTGTGTTTTTGGAGGAGGATGTTTTTTGGGTGTCGGCCGCTTATCTAGGGTGTATATTCCTCTTTGATATATATATATATATTTAATCTTTCGAAAAAAAAATATGGAGAAGATAAATATTACAATTGAGATAAAAAGAGAACCAAAAAATTTATTGTAACATTAGAATGAATCAAAACTAAAACGAATTGAAGAATTCAAACATAATAACATTGACATGCAATTCATTTCCTCGTGACAGGATTTGAGTTCGCTGATCCTTTAAAAATAGAGGAACTTCTTGCCTCTGTCTCTTGTGGAAGAGCGTGCTTCCCATCCCTTTCATCTCCTATACCCTACAAAATTGAGGAGAATGTGAATATTGCAATCAAAATTAAAAGAGAACCAAATAAAAATATATAAAATTGCAACATGTGAAGGAATCAAATGTAGCAGAAAAACAATTTAGAAGTTTGCAATAGTTCTCACAATTGATTTTTGAGTTTATTCTTTTAAAACGATATAGGAGAGAAACCGTAGTGGTACAATTTATAGCATCAAGTGAGGGGACTAATTGTTAATAAAAAATCATATTTCAAAAAAATATATTTAATTTGGTATTAATTCGCTATGATTCGTTCCTTATTTTAAAATTTGGTTAAATATTTGGTATTAATTAGTTAGGGTTCGTTCCGTATTTAACATTTGTAATCAATATCAATTTTTGTTCCTATTAAAATTTGGTATTAATTAGTTATGATTCGTTCCTTATTTAACATTTGTAATAAATTTTATAAATATTAATTATTCAAAAAATATTTTTTTTAAGAATCTTAAGATTTGGTTAAAAATTTGATATTAATTAGACTAATTGTTAATAAAAAATCATATTTCAAAAAAGTATATTTAATTTGGTATTAATTAGTTATGATTCGTTCCTTATTTTAAAATTTGGTTAAATATTTGGTATTAATTAGTTAGGGTTCTTTCCTTATTTAACATTTGTAATCCATATCAATTTTTGTTCCTATTAAAATTTAGTATTAATTATTTATGATTCATTCCTTATTTAATATTTGTAATAAATTTTATAAATATTAATTATTTAAAATTTTTTTTTTTTTTAAATCTTAAGATTTGGTTAAAAATTTGATATTAATTAGTCATGTCTTTAGATCCAAATTGACTTTATAACGTGGTTAAATACGATTATGTCAAATTTCATTTATAGTTACTTTTTAATATAAATTGGTTCAAAATATCGTGTCGTTCTACACAAAAATAAGTTAGATGACACTAATAAAACGGTTTTCCTATGACGCTAAAGAGCACAAAATCATTCTAAAAGGAATTAAATAATTTACAAAGGTATACACACATACCTTAGCGTCAACAATGGTAATTTGCTACATACACTTGTTGCTCATTCAAAAAAATAAATTTAATTAACTTAAATTAAAAATTAGTTCTCATTTGAATAATTTTCATTATTCATATGTGTCAATGATATATTATTCATTAGAGTGATGCTAGATAGCTCGAATGATGCATGTTTTGCTCGAAAATCAATTCAGCATCCAAAAATGTGTTTTCAAATTCAATATTTTCCTCCGTATATTTAATGAACCGACTCTCACAGAATGATCCTTACTAATTTCATCTTCTTGTTGTTGTTGTTTGGTGCTCCGCTTCCAAAATCATTAATGCATGTCTATAGAAAGTGGCCAGTAGAATCCAAAGATACAATTATGAGAAGCAAGTGGGGAGGAGTTTATAACATGAGAAAGTATCAAACAAAATCAATTCGATAAAGTTAAGCATAGCAAGCCAGAAGAAATCAAAACTAAGATGAACCAAAGGATCAAAAAGCAATAATATCTTTCTTACCTCTAACATTAGTCCTTTCCTTGTGCATTTATCTCCTAAAAAGAGAACAAAAAAATTATTGTAACATTAGAATGAATCAAAACTAAAACGAATTGAAGAATTCAAACATAATAACGTTGACATGATCCATTTCCTCGTGACAGGATTTGAGTTCGCTGATCCTTTAAAAATAGAGGAACTCCTTGCCTCTCTCTCTTGTGGAAGAGCGTGCTTCTCATCCCCTTCATCTCCTATACCCTACAAAATTGAGGAGAATGTGAATATTGCAATCAAGATTAAAAGAGAACCAAATAAAAATAGATAAAATTGCAACATGTGAAAGAATTAATAATAAAACAAATTGAATGATTAGAACACGGTAACGCGTGCAGAATAGAAAAGCAAAGTTTGTAAGAATGAACAGATTGCTTACACAAAGATTTTTACTTTGAAACTCACCACCAGAATCAATTACATACAGAATGATGTAGCAGAAAAACAATTTAGAAAGAAAGCTTCAATGCCCGGACCCCGGAGGCCCATCTTCCACCCAAACACATTTGATAAAAGAGAGAGCCTAACGAGAGAGGAAGTCCGCAACACAGTTCCCAGATTGGCAGACAAAACCAAACTCAAAAACAGTAAAAGCCAAAACTAAATTCTTACAATCCATCAAAATAGAATGCAAATTCCAAATATACCGTCTTCACATATTTAACCGTATAGATACCAGAAGTCACTTATCTTCTGTCTCCTCTGTTTGCAGTGAGGAAGTTTTAGTTTTTTTTAGCAATAAAAGAGCTTTGTTTTTATTTTCTACCATAAAAAAAAAACTTACTTTCATAATTTGAATCAAACATATAATATATATAATTCCTAACATAGTCAGACAATAGAAATTCTTTTACAACAATTACTTATGAGATTGTCTAAATCACTCAAGGTAAATATTTGGTAAACTCACTTTAATCTTTGCCTCTTAGGTCGCCAATATATTTTGACATGTATCATAAAATAGTATTTTGCATGTCAAAATATTAGACCACCTAAACTATAGTAGTTTTACTTAAAAGTAGCAAGTTATCAATTTAATTATATTTATATGAAACGGTTGTTAAAATCACACATGTGAGAGAGTTTGCCCAAATTTAATGTATCAATAGTATAATTTATAAATAATAATTGATAATTTTTTACATTTTAAACCATTCATGTCAAATATTTTATTATTATAGTAAACAATTGAAATCGTTAGATTTGAGCGTTGTATACGAAAACAAAGGTGATTTTTTCTTCCTGTATGGGTATGGAGGAACAACTAAAACATTTGTATGGAACACTCTATCGGCATCCATTAGATCGAGAGGTGATATTGTCATTAATTTTACCTCGAAGGGTTTGTTGCACCGTTGTTGCCCGGAGAGAGGACGTATATTTAATTTGATATTAATTTGTTATGATTCGTTCCTTATTTTAAAATTTGATTAAATATTTGGTATTAATTAGTTAGGGTTCATTCCTTATTTAACATTTGTAATCAATATCAATTCTTGTTCCTATTAAAATTTAGTATTAATTAGTTATGATTCGTTAAATCTTAAGATTTGGTTAAAAATTTGATATTAACTAGTCATGATTCGTTCCTTATTTAATATTTAGGGTATGATCTTAGTGGGTAGGTCATAATGAGAGTAGTTAGGATTTATACCTTATTTTAGTTGGTAGGTGGGTATAAACCTTCTTTTATATAATAATATATAGATTAAAAAATTAATGAAAGTAATATACACTTGCCCTTCAACTTTTCCTACAAATCTCACTTTTTTCTCTTTAGCTTTATGGTTGCCAGGAATTATTTAATCCTGTTCCTTTTCACTCTTTAGCTCTGTAAGTCGTTGTTGGCTCTGCTTTTTTTTTTTTTTTTGTCTTTCGACGATCTTTCCTCCATATCTTTTGTACCTCTACTCATTTATCTCTAATATATATATTCTTCGTTCTAAAATAAAGAAAAGTAAAATTACTTAAAGTTTTACAAAATTAAATAAATTCTTAACAATGAAAAAGAAAAATTACTAAATATTTGTAATAGGTATAAATGTACAACAGTGGAAATGATAAGAAATCGTCTTTGTACAGATGTAAAATTCCTTAGATAATTAAAGGTAGATTAATATTACGTCTGGATCCAAAATACAATAGGGATGATTATGATGCTTCTCAATGAACATACAAAAGGAAGTATCGTAGTTCAATTTAAGGATAGCCTAAACTTAAGAGGACAGCAAAACATGGACTTTATACAAAGACAAAAGATAAAAAATACTAAGATAGTTGAAAAATAGAGACAATAAGAAATCATGTAGAGAGATCAACAACTTCAATCAACTCCAAGTCTAGGCCAGTTCCTGCAGAGGTAACTTTAGCATCTTCTTTTAACTTTGATAGATCAATGAAATCACTTGACTCGAGGATAGTACCATCTTGAGTAAGACAAACCTCAAGTTCTTGCTCAACATTTGAAAGATCAACCACTTCAACAGATTTCAGCTTCTCATCACTTCTAGTGTTAACAGATTGTTTAGCACCTTCACCATTAACAATTTCAATTTTAACACCAGCATTTTCAACAGCATATTCAATTGCTTTATTTTTGTCATCTTTCATTAAGGCGGCAACTTCAAATTCTTTTTCCAATTTCCTCTTCAATGGAAGATAGGAACTGGTGGAGTTAGAGGTCACAGTTAAAGCTTGAGATGAGCACATGCTGGTGTCCTCTTTCAGGTTTGAAACAGAATTTACGCCAACATAACCATTCTGGATAGTATTATCCATTTCAGTAAATGGTGGAGCAAATTGAAACTCATGCACAATCATATAAGATTGTCATTTGTTATGAACAACAAAAATTATTATTACCTAATGATTAAAAATAACTCAAAAAGTTGTTTATGAATATATAAAGAGAAATAAAATTAACCTTCAAAGGAGTGACAGCAAATTGGGCAGCATTAAACATATCAGTTACTACAGCATCTTCACAAATTCTAATGACATCATATATCTCTTGCCCATTATAGAGAATACCAGAACCAGCACGAATCTTAAACAACAGTTCCTTGCCCACTATTTTCTCTTCAAGTTGTTGAGGATATTCATTTGACAGTGGATCATTGGTTCAAAATGAAGATAATAAAATAGAATAAGGTTAGAAATCACTAAATATGGAACATAAACTATAAAACTATAAACACATAAGATAATAATTTAATTGTAACTAACCTCCTTTAAGCTTATCAGTTCCTCACATGGTATATTAGTAAGTTGCATTACTTCACGATCATTTAAAACAAAAACAGTGTTGTAATTAACATCAAATACCTCAAGCTTCAAACGATACCTATTAGCATTCAATTTAAGTACAACTGTGTAAATAAAAACAGAAAAAAAATATAGTTTATTCAAAGAAATAATATGTAATTCATAATGAAGTTAAGTAAAAGGAATAGTGCAATTAAGACCAATGAATGAATTTTCCAATGTTCGAAAGCAACGATTGCATCTATAAAAATTGTTAGCAACTTCAAGTTCCGTATGACAGCGACATGATGGATATGACCATGGACGATCCTTAAGAAAATACTCAATGCAAGCATGGACGATGAAAATACCTTTATGAAAAATAAAGGAACTTAATTAATGTATAAAATCATGTCAACAATAGTAAATAATTAGATCAATTATAGAAGTGGAGAAACTATAGTCACCTCTTTGTTAAGTAAAAGTTGAGGAATGGTTTTCTTTGGGAGCAAATCAAGGGTTTCAGCAGAAATTCCCACATTTAGATCACGCTGACCAATGTACTCAATAGGTACGCCTGGATTAAGCCCCACAAACTTATACATATTATTGGCATACATAAGACTTAACAGAACAAATAATTTGTATAATTGTTTTGAAATTAAACAATGTATCTTATTAAATAACTCTCGAACAACTTGTAATAGAGAGTCTTACATACCTATCACCAATTACCCAGTCTTCTTCAAAAACATGATTGAAATAAATCTTAGACACATATGGGATACATTAAATAAGAGTATTACCTACAAAAAGATAACATCATGATCACCTATCATGGAAAAAATGTATTGTAAATTCAAATTCTAAATTAAACTCACCTCCAACTCTTGCCACATCAACAAAGCGGAGGCCAACAACAGGTCTCACAATCAGAACATAAGTACTCTGACAGTGTATCAACAATATCACCAACCAAGTTACAACGACTTATACCACTGCACGTGTGATAGTAATGAGAGGGATTACAATAAAAATATAGATGATCAAATTGAGGTAGAGCTGAATAATTATAAAAACTTATTCTAAATACAAAGTACCTATTGTCTAGTAGGTAAATAACCATTGTCTTATACACCCTATTATCCTTAATGAGGCATTTTTTCAGGAGATGCATTATTTAAGTATCGCATAACATCTAGGAAAGTAAATAAGGTAAAGGAAATTTATTAGCAATGGGCAAAAGGTATGAATATAAGATATTAAAAAAATGGTACTTAATGGAAGTTATACCAACTAAGTAACCGAATGTGTCCCCAAAGGCTTTGATATGATCCATATGAAAAAAATCCCATCCATTGTGAGAGATACAGTCATCTACAGTAGGGACAACTTTGGTACGTGAATGCAGAAATAGACCATACTCATGGGATGTGAAACATTTACCACTAAGATTGTCAATGATCCTAAAATAAGATAACTTGTAGACACGACCTTCATTAATATTATGACGAACAAGATGATTCTTGCAAACAGAAGCTTCAATTTTGACCCCCTATAATGACATAATAACATATACACAAAGTGAATAATGAGCACTGTAATACTGGGATTTCAACATAATATGGTTTTTAGCATACAGATATATAACATCAACAAAAGGATAAGGCTTTGAAAAATGGACTACAAACTTAACCTTACAAAAGTTAGATGATTTTTTTAAAATAAGTCAAAATATTTAGATTACTGAAAAGTGTATGTGTTATAGATGAATCCCATAAAAAAAGTAGTTACCTCATTGTCAATTAGTACCATCTCCAATGATGAAGTAGACAATGGGAGAATATGTTCAGGAATTTTCCATAGTGAAATTACCCGAACCTTCAGCTCCGTGGATGGTCCTTCATAGAAATGTCACTCAATTTATCAAAGGCTAGCAAAGCAGAAGAAATCATGATGAATGAAGAAAAATGAAAAATGCTTTAGTGCAATGGAACTCAATGATATCTAGAACAAATGATGAATGGTTTTATGAACAACATAAAGTGTGCTTATATAGAGAAGTAGTAAATAATATTATTATAATGATACAATGCTTGAAAGTACACAATTGTATGATTTAAGGACAAAAAGTTGATAAATATTGAAGTACAGGTTAAAGGTAAACTGGAAAGAGTGTCAAAATAGAAAAAAGATATGAAATGTCAACAAAATATAACCTCGTAAGCATGGTATGGAAAAAGTGAAATATAAGGAGTGAACAGACAAGTAAGATTCAACCATTACGTATTGTTAGTATGACACTACCTCTCATTTATGTAAGTTTTTTTAAATAAGAATAAGCCAAAAAGATTAAATCTCAACTGTGATTACAAAACATAAATGACGTTACGAACTAACACCATGATAAAAAATACGAATATAAGATGTGATGCTCCTTCTAGCCCGGAGTAATAACGTTCCTACTACTTCTATCTATTCTCCAGACCAAATGTCTTAGATTACCTGTCTTCATTCTTAAGACTTTCAGTTTTCTTACTTACCTTGATCTTTCAATTAAGGCTGTCTATAACTTGGCATAAAACAACAATCATGCACATCACACAACCAACGATTATATTACATTGACAGAAATTCGATCAGAGTGTACAGCTTATCTAGATGCCCATGGTATCTACACACCATTAAACAAAGGATTAAAAGCTAAGCGACAAGTTCATTAACACAACAACATGGCAAGCTTAACAAACATGAGACAACAAACAGCAAACAGGCAGCTGCATCATTCAGACCATTATCAGCTTCATTCCGAGCCTCATCCATTCCATCGCTGTCCTCAACCTGTACCACCGCGACCCTCAATTCTGCAGCACGAGAAGTCTCACCTCGGGTAAACAAACTCCTATATTCCCTAGCGATCATCCTCCTACGTTGGGCTATCACACTCTTCCTAGCAGTCATTCTAAACCGTGGTCCTACTCTTCTAGGTGGTGGAGATGTGACAGACTCAAATGGATAAGGTTGTCTAAGGTCATCTCCCTCGAGTGCACTCTCTCTTCCATCACATTTTACAGAGTTTCCTACGTCCATTCTGTTACTTCTCATGTTAGGGTTCTAAGCATCAAAACTTGAGGTTCCAACTTTACCATTTTCTGTTTCTTTCTACATTATGAGTTACCTAACTTATTCCTTGAGGTTCCAGTGACTTGTACAGACAATTTCCAAGTCATTTGGTCCACTAAACAGGTCAGAATCATGAACACGAGGTACACGTGTTCATAGTTTTCATGGCTTCGAATCACTAAGTTCTAGGGCTTAAAACTTGTTCCTAGAAGCTCTAAATAATGTAAGAAATGAGTTCTGGGGGCTTATTTAACTCGAAAATGAAATTCTGGAATTTTTTTTCTAAACAGCTCGCCGGAGAAGATGAAGCACGGCGGCGACCACAATGGTTGTAGTCACCGGAGCTAATCTGGTCACAGGTTCTAATTCTCCAAACTTCCAGAAGAATAGTGGTGGGGATGGTTTATCCTTAAGCTGCCTAGTTTCATCGGAAAACACAATGAGTGGAATTTACAGGTGGCCGGGTTCTGGAAAATCTTACCGGAAACTGGGTAAATTTTTCAGAAGCTTGGTTTCTTCATTTCTTCGAGTAAAAGCTTAGGGAAACTGCCTAGAATCCATCCTTGGGCTTCCAAAAAGACAATGGTGAAGATTTTAAACACTAAAACACAAGAATAAGGAGAATCGAAGAGAAGAAGGTTTGAAGAATGTTTTCGGGTTCAAGGAAAAACAAGGGCTTCTCTCCTTGGTCTGGCTCTCTGGATCATCACAGAATATCACTCTAAAGTCTAGAAATGGCAGACAAGTGATTTATATAGGCTGGAAGTGTCTTAGATTAATGAACTTGGATTATCAACTTGATTAAGTTGCACCACCAATAACTCTTCATGCATAAGGTTTAGGGCATCATTCCATGGAATCTGAGGGTGCAGCACAAAATTAGGGCTTCTGCTAGCCTTAATCACAGCCTCTTTAGGGTTTGAAGTGATGTGCACAGTGACATATCCATCAGGCATAGTACTCGGTCTCACCGTATTGGTCGCACATACTGTCGTGTCTTCGCTACAGTACGAAAGTGACACTATTCCCAAGTAAACCCTATGCAGTAATTATTTTCTTTTCCTCGGAGTCTAGAATCATTTGTCGTTAGAAGTCTCAGCCAACTGGCCTGACTATAGTTACGGTCACTCTAAGATGATACCGACTATCGCCAAGAGAGTTAATCTGAGTAGTAAGGGTTCCTATTGCCAATGTCATGTCTACATTCTCTAATCACTTACTAATTTTAATAATAATCAAACCTATCACCAGAAAAATCAATCAATCCATTCACACAATAATTCTATATAGACATATTTTCTAGTCGTTTTACTACTAAAAGTTACTGAGATAGGTCTAGGGATTCTATCTCCCATAATTAGTGGTTTAGGTAATGAGCTTAAGAAAGTTATCTTGTTACATAAGAAAAAAGAGGCGAAAAAAATTATAAATTAAAAAGAAAAGATATATAAAAATGAAAGTTAGTTAATAGTATACAGAAGATAAGAATATGTATAAAGGATATATAATGGAAAAAATTAAAACTTAAATTTATACTGCAAGTGTGCTTAACAATTTTCCAACCAACCAATTTGATAGAGAAGCAGCTTTCATAAAAGAAAAAAATAACGAAAGAAAACCTCAACTAACAAATCATACAGCTGTCCAAAAATGAAAGTAGATAAAAAATTTAGTCATAATGAGTGTAGAACACTTTTTAGGATTACAAATTGTGACTCAGTGAGCAATAAAATGATTAGTTTTAAAATATTAAGAGAAAAAATTAAACAAATAGTTGAGAAAGAATTCATGTAAATGGGATGTCATACTAAAATTAGTTTTTATGAAAATATCTTGAAAAATTAAATTAAGAGAAGATTTGTTTCAGAGTAATAAAAAGAGTCGAGGATTAATTGAGTCCAAATAAAAAAATTAAAAGGAAAAAATAGGAATAAGTTTAGAGAATGTGAAAAGTCCATGGTAGATAAGTGATATTCAATTTAGATAAATCATTGAAGCTCGCCTCATCTGTTACCAGAACTTCGTGTATATTGCAAGGAAGACAGAGAGTACAATGTAGGGAAATGAAATCTTGATTCCATACATCATGATTTTGACTGTAGATTTGAAATCCTAATTATAAATGAAGAATTGACACATAGATAGGTATTTGATATGATTTAATTAGGTATTGCTATAAGAAAAGATTGATAAAGCACACCGGATAGGATGAAATTGAAGAAAGGGGATTAGGGTTCGACACAGAGGCTAACGAAGAAAACGTAGCTTGTACACCCTTGTGTTTAACTATCACTAAAAATAAATGTTTTTTAAATAGTGAAAATGGGCCAGTCTTGTACTACCTTCGTTCCTTTCTATAGTTGAAAGAGTTTTAAGGCATTGTCTATAGTTACTTTGAGGGCTCAGCCCAAAAGCCCTTACAACATGTCTGAAAAGGGGTTCCGTGCGACTCGTCTAACTGAACCCTCTGTTCGCCATATCCGTAGCTATTTTAAGGGAAGTCGCCTCACTAGCTACCCATTCCATAAACTAATAGCTTCCTCTCATGATTAATATAGGACCTCTATGGATATAAAACTAAATATTGGAGAATAAATTGATTTTGTATAATCAATATGGCCATAATCGTTTGAAATTTGATTTTAAACGATGTGTATTGTCTTCACTAGTATCGTCTTCGTAAATGAGAATTTTTCATCGTCTTCATTAGTATCGTTTTTATTAAAATGATGTGTATCGCCTTCATAAGTGCGAATTTTGCATCAAAATTGCACTTATAGGTGCAACATTTGTAATTTAATAGATGTGAGAGAAAACAATAATTTAATATAGGCTTAAATGCACTTTTTGCCCCTAATAATTCTCAAAGTTGTAAATCGTACCCCACCAAAAATTTTGTCACCAAATGTACCCCTCTGAATTTTGAGATGAGCACTTTATGCCCTTCTGTCAGTGTGCCGTTAAAAAATTGACGGACCACGTCATTAAATGAGATTCGAACACAGGATCAGAAAGTGGCAAAACACACTTTTTGTCAGTTGAGCTACACAATTAATTAATAATATAATGAATAAAATTTAATTTATATCATCAAACATTACAATAAAATAAAATAAAAGAAAGAAAGAAAGAACTATACCATCAACATTTAGAATAGAAATATAATAATTACATTACTAAAAGTAGTTGATGTATTAATATATGTGTGCAATTGACGAATTGAATATAATACTAAATTCAATTTTCAATTAGTAAACTTTTCTACTTTTATATTGTAATCATGATTATTTAATTATTTAATATGCTCTTTTATAGCATAAAATTTTCATAATATTAATATTAAATGTGTATTAATTTAATAAAATAATACTCTATTTATACACATAATTATCTTATTAAATCAATACACATTTAAGACACATCTAATACTATGCATGTTTATAGACTTTTGTATGAGAAAAATCTCGTTAAAAGAATCAGCCTTATGATAATGTAGACGTTTAGGGCTCAAACAAGATTGTCTCACGTAAATGACACATGAGTTAGATAAAATAATTTCATCAACTCCACACATTTATTATATGGTAGTAAATTTTTAAATATATTACAAAATTTAATATTTGTTGTATTCGTTCGATAGTGTAAATTTGAATAGTTTAATTAATGACAGTAAATGTGTGTACATTTAATAGTATTAATATATGCATAAATTAATATTATAAGTATTTAATGCTATTAAATGAATATAGTAAATAATAGTTACAATATAAAACTAACTGATTTATCAATAATGTTTAAGTTTGACAAATTTGATGGAATCTTCAACGCAAGAGAGTGGTATAGTTTTTTTTTTCTTTTATTGTAATGTTTGATGATATAAATTAAATTTTGTTCATTATATTACCAATTAATTGTGTAGCTCAACTGGAAAAAGGTGTGTTTTGTCACTTCCTGATCCTGTGTTCGAATCTCCCCCACCCCCTTTCCAATTTCTGAAACTCGTTTAATGACGTGGCATGCCACATTAGCCCTTCCGTCAATTTTTTAACGGCACCCTGACGGAAGGGCATAAAGTGCTCATCTCAAAATTCAGAGGGGTACATTTGGTGACAAATTTTTTGGTAGGTTACAATTTGCAACTTTAAGAATTATCAGGGGTAATATGTGCATTTAAGCCTTTAATATATAACGGTTTAATTTAATATACAATAAAAAGTTATAAATTTCAATAGATATCTAACCTATCCTATTAGACTGATGATGGAAAGATGAAGGAGTAGACGATGCTGGTAGGATTAAGGAGTAGATGATGGTGGAAGGAGGAAGGAGTGGACGATGGAAGGAGGAATGAGCAGACGGTGGAAAGAGGAAGGAGCAGATGATGGAAAATGGTAGGAGCAGAAGATGGAAAGAGGAAGGAGCATACGATGGAAGGAGGGAGGAGCAGACGATGGAAGGAGGAAGGAGTAGACGATGGAAACTGGTAGGAGAAGACGATGGAAAGAGGAAGGAGCAGACGATGGAAGGAGGGATGACCAGACGATTGAAGGAGGAAGGAGTGGCCGATGATAGGAGTAGACGATAGAAGGAGGAAGGAGTGGACGATGGAAGGTGTATACGATGGAAGGAAGAAGGAGCAGACGATGGAAGAAGCAAACGATGGAGGGAGCAGGCGAGGGAAGGATTAAGGAGTAGACGATAGAAGGGGTTGTGAAGTGTTTATCAAAGAAGCTTTTTTTTGCGAGAAATATAAATGGGAGTCATAAGGTTGGAAATTTCCAAGAAATAGAAAAACATGTGCGTTTAATAGATATGAGAGAAAATAATAATTTAATATATAACGGTTTAATTTAATATACAATAAAAATTTCCAAATTCGAATAGATATCTAACCTATCATATTAGACCGATGATGGGAGGAGGAAGGAGTAAACGATTGAAGGAGGAAGGAGTGGACGATGGAAGGATTAAAGAGTAGACGATAGAAGGGGTTATGAAGTGTTTATCAAAGAAGTTTTTTTTATGCGAGAAATATAAATGGGAGTCATAAGGTTGGCAATTTCCAAGAAATAGAAAAATAGGAGCGTTTAATAGATATGAGAGAAAACAATAATTTAATATATAACGGTTTTATTTAATATACAATAAAAAATTCCAAATTCAAATAGATATCTGACATATCCTATTACACTGACGATGGATGCAGGAAGGAGCAGACGATGGAAGGAGGAAGGAATGGACGATGGAAGGAGGGAGGAGTGGACGATAGAAGGAGGAATGAGTGGACGATGGTAGGAGTAAACGATGGAAGAAGGAAGTAGTAAACGATGGAAAGAGGAAAGAGTGGACGATGGAAGGTGGAAGGAGTGGACGATGGAATGGTTAAGGAGTAGACAATAGAAGTAGTTGTGAAGTGTTCATCAAAGAAGCTTTTTTTATGTGAGAAATATAAATGAGAGTCATTAGGTTGGCAATTTCCAAGAAATAGAAAAACAGGTGCATTTAATAGATATGAGAGAAAACAATAATTTAATATATAATGGTTTAATTTAATATCTAATAAAAAATTCCAAACTCGAATAGATATTTTACCTATCCTATTAGATTTATGATGTGTAAGACCCTCGAATTTTAATATTTATGTTTTGGTCCCTGAACTACTTAGTGGCTTCAGTTTGGTCCTTGGTTTACTTTTGATTGACTTTGAGTTTTGTATTAGTTGAATTGTTTTGTGTTTATCATGAAATTTTTGGAATATATATAAATATTTTTTTTTAAAAATGCTAGAAATCATATCTTCTAGTGTGAGCATTTTGGGTTAAACTATTTTAGGAACCTATATTAGATATATATATTATATTAAAGAAATGTTTTATTATATATATGTAAATACATTTTTATTATAAATGGTTATTTATTTAGAAAGAAAAAGAAAAAGGAAAAAGAAAATATTAATACTAAACTTATACACGGCAGTATATATATATATATATATATATATATATATATATATATATATATATATATATATATATATATATATATATATATATATATATATATATATATATATATATATATATATATATAGTATATGTATACTGCCATGTAGACGATGGAAAGAGGAAGGGGAAGACGGTGAAAGGAGATGGAAGGAGTGGATGATGATAGAAGTAGACGATAGATTCAATATATCACAATAATAATATCACAATGAAACATGTCACAATAAATAAACTTAAATAAAACCATGGATTCGATATATTACCAATAATAATAAGATATATAAAAATCTACTGAAGTGGATAAAGAAGGACTAAAATTATAAATTACACAGATAGTTCAAAAGGTGACCCTGATTACATATTTAGAAGATGAAATCTTCATATCCAATACACATTTATAATGTTACTACTATCCAAAACAACTTATCATAATACGGTTGACATAAGATTGACATAAATAGAAAGTCAACAAAAGTGTAGATAACCAGACATCCCCTATCTGAAGATGAAAAACAGAACTGAAAAAATGTGAAGACTACATTTTGATGTCTTGTCCAGCAGGTATAACTACTGCTCAGTTTTGATATCCATTAACTTCTTCCTCTCTGAAGGCTTGGCGACACTTCCACCCCCACTTTCAAATGTGCCAACTGATGAAACAATGGATGAGCCTTCACAAGATGAAATTGAGGTAGAAAGGAACAACACAAGAAGGGGGTTGAATTGTGTGTGCGTAAATACTTTGCCTTTCTAAAACAATTATTGTTTTTAAGAAATCCATTTGAGAGACGACAGAACTTAGTATAAAACACTATTATGTGAATAATATGTTAATAGAGTTTGAGCGGCGGAAACACAACAAGTTCTAACGTGAGTGCAAGATAAAGGCAGACGATATAGGCTATGAGCACCTAAAGCAAGTAAATAAATTAGCACGCACAGAGTTATCCTGGTTCACCCCTAATTTGATGGGGCATCGTCCAATCCTTGGCTGCACCAAGAGTTTCCACTATTCAACCTGAATAGTACAAGTACTCAACATGATTTCTCCCAGTATTCGAAGGACTTCTCCTTACAACTATTAAACAGGACTTCTCCCAGTATTCTAAGGATTTCTCCTTGCAAGTGTTCTTCAGGGCTTCTCCTTACAAGTATTAAACAGGACTTCTCCCAGTTACTTTACAAAGAAAGTTTTGTTCTTCTACAAGAGTCTCTTCAGCAAGAGTTGGGTAGAAAGATTAAGAACAAGTTACAGAGAGACTATGAAGGTTGGTTCTCTGTTTGGTTGTGTGAGAAAGATGAGAATTTTCACTCTATGAAGTTTCACACTAAGGCAGATGACTTAACTCAGGAAAGAATAACTTGTGAATTTCTGAGTTTGCTTTAAAGTTATTTGTAGATGAAAGACTTAGAAAACTTGTGAATTTTGTTCATTGAAAGTCTCCACTGATTCTAGTGTTTAAGTGTTCTATTTATAGCTTCAGTAGGATTCACGTTGATGAAGATTTTGAAGTTCCGTTTGAAATCCTTCGTCTGGTTGTGCAACGGATACTTCTGGGAGCTCTGTTTCAGCATTAAATGTAGCATGTAACGCATTAATTGCAGCATTAAATGCACTTTCTAAAATCGTCAGATTCTTCAATGCAGTTACCTTAAATGCTCGTCTGAGCATTAAATGCAAGAGGGAAACAACAAAGAGATTTTCCTTCTTTTGAACAAAAGATTTGATTTCGACCGTTGAGGTGATACGATGTTCAGTAATTAGCACCGTTGACTCTAAAAAGATGTGCTTGATTTACGGAATGTCAGAGAGCAAGAAGATATGAGGAATAAAATATTTATTATGTCCTTTTCTTGGTTCTGCTGCGAATAGTGCTTCAATAAATGCTTCGACGAGATTTTCCTTTAATATTTGAAGCATTACCGGATGAACTATTTATCTCGTGATCAGACAAACTCTGCGGACGTACTCTTCAAGGGTTACCAGACGTACTCTTCAAGAGAGTAACAAGACGTACTCTTCATGCGAGTTACCAGAGGTACTCTTCATGCAGACGTACTCTTCTTCATGGGGACGTACTCTTCATGTAGACGTACTCTTCATGCAGACATACTCTTCATGTTGTCACCAGACGTGCTC
This sequence comes from Acmispon strigosus, assembly GCA_030819835.1. Lineage (NCBI taxonomy): Eukaryota > Viridiplantae > Streptophyta > Magnoliopsida > Fabales > Fabaceae > Acmispon > Acmispon strigosus. The sequence goes on along the minus strand of JAUAMA010000001.1, from coordinate 44,000,015 downwards.
TGTTTAGCCATATATTTTCATGCTGCCTTTGATATGCTTTCAAAGAGTCGACAGACGAGTTCTCTTCATAATGATAGATGTTCCTGAAACATAAAATACTCAAAGTATTAGGAATTCTTTATCCAAGAACATTAAACCTTAGGTAAAATTGTTATTCATCAAAATATAATAAAAGATGAAACCATTTGAATCTAACAGAAATGTCATCAAGGGACACTACATTGTCACAAATCTCAAATAGGTGTCTGAATATCCAGCTGAGTGACCACTAAATGAGCCCATTTTTTCTCCAAGTGCAGACTTTGAAATGGATGCATAAGTTATTAGCTAAAGAAATACAAAATTGAACGATGAAAAATGAAATTGTAAAGGAAGGATTAGAAAAACAATGCACAAACCTTCTTTGGAGTGTGAACTTTTCTCTCACCCTTGAACAATTCAACTATCGAACAATCATCATAAATTTTCTTCACCTTGAAAGAGTCATCATACTTCAATCCATGATCAGCCTGCCTCTCAACTTTGAAAAGCACCTCCCTACCAATCATTCCCACGATTTCTTTAGGGTATTCATCAACAGATTTACCCTTCACAAAAAAGGTACTAAATTTCAAACAAAGGCAGATGAGTGTACAAAATATAGAATCAACAAACGATATACAACTAATTGGGACAGACATAAAAAATACCTTTGAGCCAAATACTAAATCCCTGCAAGTCTTCTTTAGAATGTGTTGACAATCAGTGTCAAACATTACAAAATTGGCAACTTCATGGCCATCAGAAACCTCAACCTTAACTTGAAATCTTTCGATAACAGAAACGTTGATTCAGTGACTGATTAATTAAATAAATGATATAGCAGAAAAATGGAAGATAATTTACAAATTATACAACCTAGGAGAAACATCAAGAACATGGGCTGAGCACGTAGCACAAAAATACATTCCATCTTCAACAGTAACAACTTTATGACAATGACAAGAAGTATACCACCACTTTTCCCCATCAACAAAACCGCTGATTTTAGCCAATACGATGAAAAAACCCTACTAGAGAACATGATATATAAAATAATTAAATATTGTAAATCAGTTAGCAAATTCAAGAAGACAAATAAAGAATAATATATGAAACTGAACTTAAGAAACTGAAGTGCAGTACATTAAAAATAACATATCTTCATTCTTTTCTTCAAATCTCTTTCATCCCTTCCGCCTTCGAGAACCTACTCTGGTTCTTAACATGGTATCAGAGCTAGTTTGATCCATGGTTTCCTTTACTTCTTTCTTTTCTCCCATGGCAGAAGCTCCGCTTTCGTGCCAAGCTTTACTTTCTACCCTAAAACTCAAGAATAGAGGGCTAACACCTGTTGACTTTCCTCTGAGAACCAGCTTTATGCTTTATCCCTTTCCTGCCCTTAATTTTTGGACGCTGAGACTCATGAACAGAGGGCTTACCCCCGTTGACGTCCCTCTAAGCTCATGCTTTTATATTTTATGACCTTCTTGCTTTCCTTTTTCAACGCTGAGATTCATGAACAGAGGGGTAACACTTGTTAACGTTATTCTGAACTCAAGCCACTATTGCCGTAAGGCCTCTGAGCCTCAGACGAAGGAGCACAAGTCATCGACCTCTGAGGTTCCCGGTGAAGGACATGCCCGGGCAAAATCAAAACAAACAAAAATATGTCACATAATGCAGTTTCGGCAGATCTGGGAAACATATCGTATCTTCCTTTATGTGCTTCAAATAGCACCCCTTCCAACTCCTTCGCTCCGAGTGCAAGCAACCATGTCAAAGGGGCGCAACAATTCCTGGCATTATATTCAACGCTTATTGTATCCATAATCAACAAGGATAAGCCAGGGTGGATGCCACATCAAGTTGCGGTTATGAAGGATCAAACTCAAAGTACCTGCGAAGGCTTCACCTTCACATCCTATATTGAGTTTCCGGGGGGATGTTAGAGAAGTGTATCGTCTGTTGTGAAGACATACCTAGTATCATTTGCGGTATCGTCTGATACAACATTCTGGCACATGATCCTATCGTCTGAGCAGGATCATCTACATAAGGAAGCATCGTCTGACTAGCTACAACGTCTGCCCAGAAGTATCGTCTGAGTGGCACCTTGACAGCTTAGCCAGATATCTTGTCGTACTAGCAATCTCGGAACATCCGGGATCTTACCTTATCTTATCTTGTATTTATTATTGTTTATCATTCCCAATGTATTTATGTTTCAATGTAATATTTTGACCTTGGAATATTTGTCGTCACTCTCTATAAATACAGAGCTTGTAACCGAGAATTGTTAAGTTAAGAAACTGAAGTGCAGTACATTACAAATAACATATCTTCATTCTTTTCTTCAAATCTCTTTCATCCCTTCCGCCTTCAAGAACCTACTCTAGTTCTTAACAACCTCTGTATGTCTTAATCTTAGCAAACTGCACAACAATTACTGACAACCCAACTCCAGATATTGCAATAAACTCCTTTGCAGTGTCAACATAGTTCGCAAATAAGGTACACTTTATTTTTACCCTACAAAAAATTTAAAATAGAAAAATATGAGATAAATTAACAATGATTATAAGTTAAGATCAGTTTTTTTTATCAAACTACTTCTGATCAATGATTTCGAGTTCAATCCTTCTTGAAACATTCCCATCCTTTGAATATTGCTTCTCATCAGACACTGTTGTAACCAAGCCAATCATGTCTACAAAAGAATAATAGTACAATTATATTCAAGTAATTGGTAAATATGAATATCTAAATCTGATTACCTATCAAGTAATTAGATTCTCCCATAGTCATCTCAATATCTGCAGAATTCGTCAGAGTAAGTCCCATGTGGGGTATAGAATTGCACTGTTCAATCTGTATCTTTGTCCTGCTGCTAAAAATAATCTTGAACTCATGTCCAGAAGCACGATAGGAACCAGTACTTTCAGCAACAACAAAATAAGTAATTTTATAAACACTGCCTTCAACAATTTCCCTTCTAAATTTACTAATTTGGTACTTCTTGATAGTTGCCTCAATTTTAACACCCTGAGAAACATACAGACAGTTAACATCATAAAATTTTTAATTAACTAAATAACTAAACAATAAATTATAAAAGAGATTGATACATGTAAGTAAGAGAGTGAAAGATTACTTCAGCATCAATGAGCACAAGTTGAAGGGCATAGGGTTTACTGGTTTCACCAATTGGAAACAACTCCCACTTCCGAATAACCCTTGCTCTGATTTTCTAGGTATCTCTTCCAGGGCATAAGGTCCGAATGGGATTAATAGGGGAAGACATTTGAGACATCAAATGAATCAGGAAAATCATGAAAATTAGAGCAAAACATAGTTAACAACAGAGAATGTGAGATGGGAAAATGAATGAAACTCCACCATTTATAAAGAAAAATTGAATAGAGTTCTATTGGAACCCCTACAACTCTACCAATTGTAGTATAGATGTGTAGTACAACTAAATATTCATAGAATAATCTACTAAATGTATGGATAACATAGCAAGAGAATAGGAAATAGTAGGAAGCTATAAAATCCAATAAAGTTATGAGGAATTGGAAAGGGTAATGAACTTGTAAATTTTACAGCAGAGAATTCAAAACGGAGAATGAATCACCAGCTATAGATCAATTGAGGTGTCACGAAATAATTGGATGCAAACGAACCGGCAAACCCATCATAGTGAGACATCAGTAACCTGCGAACCCATCACCCCATAACATCTCCGAAGATGATGTGGCCGCTGACATAAGGAAGGGTCTCAGTGGCCATTATATCAATGAATCACACAAACCAAGATGAATGACAGTTGTGACATGTGCCTAAAACCTAGCAGAAGATAGGGGATTGAGAGAAATTGAGCAATTGACAGCCTGTAAACTCGCTGGAAGTGAATGAGGGCGAAATTCTTGGAAGGTTCAATCGGTGAATCAAGTTGGATCATGAAAACTGGAGCCCAAGTTTGGCAAAGATCACACAAAATCAGCAAAAGAGAGATGATGATGATGATGCAAGTCCCACATCTTTTGAGAGAGTAGAATCTACACCCAATTTAGTAGGCGGAAAGGACGGTAAGAGAGAGATAAAAGTTAGCTTCTACTCACCGTCCGATGAAGTAAAAAAAAGAATGGATGGCTAAGATGATACCTCTCTTATGAACAGTAACCTGCGCATAAGAAGTAGTAGATTACCCCATTTCCCACACACCTTGCGCCTCCCAACCCATTATTTTCATTAACTCTCTCATCATTTGTTTCTCATTTTCCCAATGTTTCCTTTATTATTGCCGGAGGCTTCAATAAACCGGCCACCACCCCTTGATCAGAGGCTTTCGAAATTTCCTTTTCCCCCACAAAGGCGCTCCGCCTCTAGTTTACACGACCACCACCAATCTCTACAATTTCCCCTTCTTCAACTAGATTATCTTCTTCTCCTTGAAGAGACCACCCTACATGACCAGAATCCTCTTTCGATTCACTATTTTCCCAGCAATCACAGTTAATATGCATCTCCATTGGCGCTACTTCTTCCACCATGCGAATAAATTATTCCACCCCATTCAAATTCACCCGACAAGACAGCACAGATGGATCCTTCCTCACCGTTCTCACCCTTCTTCTAGCAAAATCCATCCTATGGAAATTGGAAGTCGCTCCATCAATTGAAATCAACGAACCGACACACTCCACTAATTTTTCAAAGCAATTTTGTTTCCATAGATGAAGCGGAATCACTTCACATCACAACCAGACTATCATGATGGATGGATCCTGCGAAGGACTTGTTCTGGGAAAAATCCTCTCAGACCGACCACAGGAGGAAATCTCTGCTGAGCGGCCACACACCGACCATAACACCTTATAACTCTCGGCAGTCATAACTGAATGAATGCCAAAGCTGGGGGCTACTGTTCTGGGAATAATCCTCTCCGACCAACCAAAGGAGGAAATCCCCGCTGAGCGACCACACACCGACCATAACACGTTATAACTCTAGACATTCATAACTGAATGTCAGAGCTGGAGGGGCTACTGTTCTAGGAATAGTCCTCTCTGACCGACCAAAGGAGGAAATCCTAGCTGAGCAGCCACACACCGACCATAACATCTTATAACTCTCGAAATTCATAACTGAATGTCAGAGCTGTGGGGCTACTTTTCTGGGAGTAACCTTCTCGGCACGTGTACAACCCAAACGCTCGAGGACTACCATCGACAGTCACCCAAGTATTGCGCTCGGGCGGAAGGCTGTCGAACGCACGCAACTGCCGAACATCCGCAAACGTCCAATCACCTGCTGCACCTTCCCAAGAAGATCTCCACCGTCCAAGCATCTGTGCCCAGCAGAGGATTTAATGGCTCAGAAGGAGACAAGTACAAAGCCACCTCACAAGCCCTCGGGGAGCGTGTCGTCTTAGGACCTCTATATAAGGAGCTCTCCTCAAACCTCAACGTAAACAATCTCTAATTCTCTCACTCTCCCTAAAAACACCTCCCCTCTAACTTGAGCGTCGGAGTGTTCTCGCTGGGACCCCTCCCGGGCACGAAGACGACGGACGACTACCACCCTACAAGAGGATCCAAGTTCCCAGAAAGAATATAGCACCGTCTTTACCGCCCCTACCACTCTTCAACCACCATCCACGGTGATTCGAGCAGGCCTAGCTTGTTCAAGACTCCATGGATAGACACATTCAAACACATCTTCCAATCACTGGCTTTCCCCGTTCAATAACACTTCTCTAGCAGCATTTCTGTCACTAGATGATAGCACCAAATCATCCCCCAAGTTGGAAGTATCAACAAGGATGAAGTTTTCCTGAATTGTTGGAAGTATCAACAAGTTTTTCAACTTCCCAACTAGACATGTTTCTAGCCATCCATCCACCTTTCCTTCTATTCAGAATGATTCAATCTCGTTTCCAGGATCAGGGTCCCTCCTCGATACCATTGCCACCTCTTGTGCATACGATTTCCTACCTTCTCCACCTGCCCCGGTGAGGTGATTCCAGCTTACGAATCTAGTTCTCGTCGATCCTTTCCAACCCACATGTTGCCTGACTCTATGGACACCAGAGTTCCCCACTAGATTACTTCCATAATCACCTTTCATTTCAAATTTCTTACAGCTAACATGAAGCTTCGTACTCCCTATCTGAATAGTTTCCAGCTCCAACTCCAGCTTCCTTGGGTTCTTCACATCTAGGAATCGGACGAACCCAAATCTTCTACCTCTCTTGTCCCTTCTGGGTGAGATAAAAACATCCTAGATCCTTTCCCATCTCTGAAAAACCTTCCTCATGTCCTTCTTTGCAAAATTCTCCGGAAGTTAGTGAAGAAGTAAGAGGTTATGTTACAGCTCCATTCATTTCCACCACCATCCTGGAATCCATCCCTCAACCTTTCACAAACGTTCCCTCTTCCACTCTCTTTCTCTCATAACATTATACATCGTTGAAAGCATTTCCATAGACAAACAGAACCTTTAACGCAATTGCAGCCGTCCCACTCCAACCAGCATACCAAATTGAAGTATTTGCACTGCCAACATGGAATTTAAAACCATTTTTTATATGGTCCCTAGCACGAAGGATACATTTCCAAACTGGAGAGGACCTTTGCTGATTTCCAACCTGCAAAAAAGACGCTTTAGAGAGGTACTTGTGTTTGACAATCCTCACCCCCAACTTATTAGAATTATGTAACATATTCCATGAAGCTTTCCACAATAAAGGTGAATTCATGGCGTGCATGCTTCTAATGCCCAACCCGCCCTTCTTTTTACCTGCTGTTTTGAATGATATTACTCCCTCCGTTCCTATTTAGCTGTCCACTTTTAGAAAATTTTCTTGTTCCTATTTAACTGCCCACTTACAATTTCAAGACAACATTAAATACTTTTTCTAATAATACCCTCGACTTTGTGCTTAATATCTTTTTCTTTTTAAAAATATCATCTTTAGAAAATATAAAATAAAGAATTACTTATAAGAAAAGTTAACAAATATTAAAATTTACCAAATGATGTTTCACATTTTTATAGATATAATAACTGTTATAATTTTATTTGGTAAAATGACTTATAATTTTATTTCATTTTACTTTTTTAATTATATTTTATGATTATTTTTATTATCAAGTATATTAATTTTTATTATATTGATTAAGTTATCATGATTCTAATCAATTGAATATGATTATATGACTATCTATATGATTTTAGTAATTATCTATATGATCACTTATCTTTTCATGATTATATTGATTTATGAATGATAAAAATAGTAAAACTGATTGAATTACACTATAATTTACTAAAAATTAAATATAATTTTAAATATATGTTTAAAATTATTAAAAATTCAAAATATTTAAAATAAGGTTAGTTTTTAATTAATGAATGTAAAGATTATTTTAAATATAATTTACTCACACTATATATTATTATTATAAATAATATTAATTATTAAATCATTATAACCTTTAAAGAGAATACACAATTTTTATATTTTTAATTACATTAATTATTAAATTAAAAATTCTTTATATAATTAAAGTTAATTACTAAAATCATTTACAATATAAATCTTTACATATTAATAAACTTTGTTTAGAAAGAATAGATGAAAAACTACATCAAGTTTCTGTTAGGAAAACATTTTTTTTTTGTTACAAAGAAAGACGGAAGACAAACTAAATTACACTACAACACTTCGTGCGCTGGCCGTGGGGCGAAAGATTAGTCTCACGGCAATCGGCTCAAGACCAAAAATTACACTACAACATCCTAACACAACATAGCTATTATATTAGAAAGAAGTAGCCTCCAAGTACGTTGAGGCGAAGCATCACAGAAAGTTCGACAGGCTAACCAGTCTGCCACTTGGTTCTTGCTCCAAGGCACCTGCTTTAGAAACACTATTGAATTCCGTATCAGCATAGTCAAACTTTAAATACAATAAATGATGGTTATTATTAAATCATATAATATATTATAATAGTTTACTATATTAAGTTATCACAATAATATAATATGTAAAATCTATTATAATACCATAGTAATAATTTTGCAAGTTTTAAAATCTTTATACAATTGACTCAAAAGTCAAAACTAGTTTTAAGAAAAAAAATTATAACTAAATTTTGAGAGTCAGAATTAGTTCGTAAAAAATAAAGCTTATACATAAATGCTATAAAAGTAATTCTATTAGCAAAGATAAAATCATTCATCTAACTAACAAAATACAAAATCAAAATTCAAACTCAAATCAGATAACCTTTTGAATTACAAGTGATTATTTTTAGGGAAAAGAAAAGCAAAGACCAACAAATGAGCCGAAAACGAGTCCCTCATAAGGGAGACTTCTAACTCCATATGAGGGTTTTTTTTAATTATATTAATTAACTATAAACCAAACTACTCTTTTTGGGGAATAATAACACACCCAAAGCACTTTTTGTTCTTATTTTCTCATTTTTATACTTTTTAACGATAAACCAAACACGCTTTTATACTTTAACAAATCTGCAATACATCATATAAAACACATCTGCATAAAGTTAGGTTCATTCATTCTAATACATGCAGTAATAGATAACATACATAGAGTGTCTAATTCACAAGAAGCCATAAGGACCATTTTCTCAACACCTCAATTCAGCTCTTTGAACAATGAAGGACATCGCCACCAGGGAATACGATATCGCCGATGGAAGCAAGGCCTGGAATTTAGGTGGCTCCGGCAGCCACCCTTATGTAAGGAGGATCATGATAATCATTTATTTCCTTGTTGGATATGCTGTGTTATGGATGTTTCTCCACAACTCTCCTTCTCTTGAATTCCCTGCCATCTCACACAACTTCATCGCTGACTTATCAAAGGTGAGTCTCCTTCTCTCTGTTTATTTTATGTGAGTCATATTATGTTATGCAATTAGAATTGGTGGAGATCAATGAATAATAAGAGTGATTTTGGAATTACGGGTTTTTGGTTTGGATGCTTATATTTCCTGCAACCAATACAAAATTTAAATTTTGAATATTGGGTTTTCATGATCTTTTAGTTCACTCTTGTATTCTGATTGGTTTTGACCTAACTTTTTGTTTTTTTTGCCCAATTTGGATTCTTCTTGTCAAATTACAACAATAAAACCCTGATTTTTCAATGTTTACTAGTTATATTTTTGCTGTTGTTGTGAATATTGTTAAATCACATTGCAGTTAGAGATGTTAGGGTTTGTTTGTTTGTTAGATGGGTAAGTGATGTATAACACATGCTATAAGTCAGCGTACGATGAATGTATAAAGTGGGCGTGTTCACTTTTGACCTTACTGACTAGTGTGAGGAGTAGCCATAGCCATTAGGTTACTTCTAGATATGTGCACGGTGGTCGATCTGATCCGCATAGCTTGCAAATAAACAATTCGGGGGTGAATTGGCCCACGTGATAAATGATCTGGACAAATAGGTGGTTCACATCCATCCCAGTAGCAGATTGTTTGTTAATGTAGAAATTATAAAGAGAGTTAAAAGAGAAAGAGATAGGCGAGAGAGAAGCATCTCGACCCCGTTTGGTCTGCAAGCAAACATGTGAGAGAGAGAAATTAGTGGTGTATCATACCACTTTATACAATCTCTTCGATTTGAAGAGAAATGAAGCTCTTATTTATTTCTTCCTTTTTTCCCTTTTTAGGCGCTGTCTCTTACCGCCACAAATTTATAGTTTTTAGATAAAAATGCAATTAAAAAAATTAACTTTCCAACTCATCTCTTTCTCATCGACTGAATAGCCAATTTGGTCACTAAAAGTGTATGTCGCCGATTAGTTGGTCCCTAAACTATGGAAATACCTCTCGTGGTCTCTGAATGTGTAAATCATCGGTGTTCATCATACATCTCAATCTCGCCATTGTTTGACCTAGTTGCAACGCATATGTCTAATATCTCTGAATCTGTCTTAAGTTCCCTTAAGTAAAAATCTTCTTCAGCTTGTGGATTCCCCCATCAAATCTTCTAAAACGTGTCATAATTATGAGTTTTTCCCAATGCCACCACATCAAATATGTTAAATGTATCACAATCAATTTCATCCCACACATATTTCACCACCATAATACCCCAAGTGTCCATCCTCCCCGTGTCACAAGCTTTCCTCTATGAAAGAATAAGAGAGTAATAGTGTTGTCGGCCATCTACACGGAAGAACACAAAATTTGTAGAATGGGTTATACAAATAACCAAGGGTTACAAATGTCGTTCAGAAACATACATTCACTTCAGTTGCAGAACAACGCATGTCGTTGCTACCTTCTACTTCGTTCCACCACTCTTACCACACCGGCGCCGTCGCTGTTGCTTTCAATCTCTACTCCAATCAATTCAATGCCATAGGTTTTCACTTTCTTCTCCAACGAGAACTTGTGGTTGCTTCGTTAATGAGTAAGAATGGTTTGAGAAGTTGAGAGGTTGGCTATATGGTTATCGAAGGCGGCAAGGACCAATTTTCCCGCCCTAAGAACCATTCATGGCTTGACACGTATTAGGGGCGTGATTGCATGGTATGATATTTTAGGGGAAATTTTTTTAGGATACGTGGATAAGCCCTAGTGGCACTTAACGTGCCAAATCAGTGTTCCCGTCAACGTCACACAACGTTTTTGGAGCTAGGGACGAACGTGACCGACGATTTACACATTTAGGGACCACATGAGGTATTTCAGTAGTTTAGGGACCAACTAATCAACGCCAAACACTTTTAGGGACCAAATTGACTATTAACTCATTTCTCGTCTATTTCGATTATACCAAACAATCTATAAAATCTACTTTATTTCTCCCCTTTTCCTTTCTACTTGTCTTCTCTTTTCTCTGCTAAACCAAACAAAGCGTTAAACTTGCATACAATTGAATACAAAAGATGAACATATAATAAATTAGAAAAATAATCTAAAAATCCAATAAACCCGGTATAGTGCTTGTGCGTTTAGCGGGTTTACCTACAATATTTTACAATAATAATTTTATTTTTAATTATGTAATTATTATTTATATATTTAAAGATATGCTTAAGAAATATTTTTAATTATAAAATATGATTAAATTCCTCAAATTTAAAATGGGTGGATTTGGTCCTCTAATTCTTTGTCCACAAAACTTTAGGTTATAATAAATTATAGTTATGATTATATCAATACTTAATATTAATTTCAAATTTGTTTCAAAAAAAATTCAAATTTCCTAATCATTTTTAATGATTTTTAACAATTTAATAAATTATTTATTTAATAATATTACCATTCTGCGAGTTTATAATTTTAAGAGTCAAGAATTAATTATTTAACATCTTCAAAATTATTAATGTATTTTATTCGTTACTTTTTTTAACAATAGAATATTTTTAACATTTAAAATTTCAATAAATTATATATTACTTTATTATGAAATATCATTAATCTAATTTAAAGTTTCTCTAACTTAAGTAAACATTAATTCTCCATTTTATTTATCCTCAATTAAACTTCTCTTTTTATGCATCATTAGATATTACAAAACAAGAAAGAAACTACGACACAAGCACTGAATCTCTTATTAAGAAAGTTTCTAACTCCATAGGGGATTTTCCACAATAATCTTGCACGGGGAGCTCAAGTTAGCGCCCATTCCTCAAGTGTCAACTACAATACGTTGTAGGCAAAAGCCAAAGAGAGGTGTCTGTAATGCAACACAAGACAAACACTCAAAAAGACAAGATAAAACAACAAACATGAGCCTAAGGCACAAGCCTTGACTACAAGAACAATAAGGCAACCAAGCATGGAAGCTTTCTAAGGAGATTAAACATCCACAAAGTATTCCCACAATGGAGTCACCCTATCGCAGCCTAGCTTGGCCAAATAATCCGCTACAGTGTTTGCTTCTTTGAAGATATGAAATACTCCAAGGTAGTCCACCTCAGTGTTTGCTTCTTGTGTATCCATCTTGCTGCTAGTGAAGAGTCGCTTTCGAGAATCACCTGGGCAGCCAAAAACTGTTTGCAGAACTTGAGGGTGTTTAGAATTGCTTTTACTTCAGCTTCATAGGCCCAACAGTTTCCAAAAGCAGTGGGAAAAAGCCGATGATGGTCCCCTCAGACTGATCCGTCAACATTGAATTTAGCAGTGCCCCTTGGAGGTTGAGCCCAAGCAACATTCCTTACCTTTGTTTCCTTTGCGCAGATTCTGATTTTCTCAAAATGATGAACAACGTCATAGGATGGGAAAGAGACATATTTTTTCCATGCTTTGATCCACCACATTATTCTCATTAAATGAAGCTCCCAAACCGTTTCCATGGAAAAAACCTTTTGCTGAAAAACTAGGCCATTACGAGCTAGCCATATTGACCAGGATAGGGAGAAAGGAATCAAATCCCATAAGGTTCTGTCTGTTTCGAAACACAGCAGCGGCCACGACTCCAAGAGCTGCTTGAAAGTAGCTGGAGTGCCCCACACAACCCCTTCCCTTCTCATTACCTCATACCAAAAGCCCCAGGTCATTGAATAATGGAGCATTAGGTGGTTAATCGATTCCACCTCCGTCCCGCAGATATCACAGATGCCGTCATTCTCTACCACGATTCCATGCTTCTGAAGATATGATTTGACCGCTATGCAGTTGGCCAGGAGTTGCCATACAAATAGAGTCACTTTTGGTGGTGCAATCTTGCTTATCATTTTGGGAACTCTCCATGCTCCTGCCGCAAAAATTCTTTGTTCCACCACTTTCCGAATGTCGTTCACTGAGAAATGGCCTGAAGCATCCCCGAGCCAGATAATTGTATCCTCATCATCACACGGGACCACTGAATTTAACATGTCCGCAAATTGGTTGTGCAGATTGATCTCCCATTCGAAAAGACGGCGCCTAAAGTGGATTTGCCAAGTCCATGATCCTTGCCGGAAAGAGCCCGAGTCTGCGATTTGGGCCCTTTTTTCCTCTGCCAGAACAAATAGTCGCGGAAAACTAACGCATTGTGGAGTTGAGTCAACACATGGGTCCTGCCAGAATCTTGTATTGTTTTCGTGGCCCACTTTACAACGAATAGCCTCACAAAAAGCCTTTGCAAGTATCGTGTCTTCATGAACTGTTTTCAGGATGTCCTGGATCATGGTGGAACAGGGCCTGGTGTTTTCAGTCACAAGATGAAATACTAGATGATTTTGGTCCCATCCATACTTTGAACAAACCACCTTCCTCCATAGAGCTGACCTCTATATGATACTTTTTTCAAATAATAGGCACATACATAAAATTTATTAGTAAATAACATATAAGTGTAATTTAAGAATTTTAACAAGCATTTTCTGTAAAGTAGTAATTAACAAATAACATTATTTCAATGAGAAAAAGAGGGCGAAAATAATGGATAGTGGCGGGTGAGGCTTATTCCAATGCTTAGATGACAAAAAGATTACAATTGTTGGTAATAAAGGAATGTGATTTGCTTCAACGAATGTTATTTTTTTTTTGGGATACTGAAAATGTGATAGTTTCACACTGCACCTACCCAGGGGTGAGGGGCCACAATGAAGTGTGCAGAGCTCTACAAAATCTTTGGAGGGGCTGAAATAAGATTTTAAAAAATCTATATAGTTGATAAAGAATTAAAGAAAAATTGGGGGAGGGAGAGGAGCTGTACCCCCTTTCAACCCCTAGATACGCCCAGGCTACCACCCTAAAATTGCATGAACTAGAGTGAGAAAACTGATGGTGGACAGTTGTTCAAAAGTTAAAAGGGCATCTCTGTAAATTAATTTTAATACGCATATTATAAATAGCATATATTAATGTAGGTTGTAATAACATTATATTTTAACATGGTCTATTATGAAATTGTCTTTTTACTCCATTAGGATTCATTATGGTATAAGAAACCTGAAGGTGTGGAGCATTTTGTTCATTAGATGTTTAGAAGTTTGTCTATGTCTTCGGGACATGTTTTGATAAGAGAGTGAACTGTCACTAAATTAATGCACAAAACTTTTCTTATTAGTTAAATTTTATTTTCTAAGTTACATGTTTGATTTTAGTCCCATCAAACTTAAACTTTTGACCAATAATTTGACAGTTGTAAGTACTTTTTGCTCACTATTAATTATGCTCTTTTTGGATGTTTTCCTAACAATTATAGATCAGATAACTCTCAAATTATCTGATTTCATGCTTCTTTTTAGAAATGGACACTTGATATCTTTTACATTCTAGAAAAGCGTTGTTTTTTCATTTCATGACCAATTATGAGAAACTTGCTGCACGTAATGTAAATTTAGTTTTTTCCATGCCATAGTATCCCCCTATATGTTTGATGAATTTGCTCTTTGAAATATGAACTTCTTTTTTCCATGTGCTTAACTTTGACTCATCTTTACATGATCAGAACAATGACTCAAAGGTAGAGAGTGTTCTAAGAGACTCATCTTTACATGGTCAGAACAATCATTCAACGCTAGAGAGTGTTCTAAGAGAGGCATCCATGGAGAATAAGACAGTGATAATCACAACTTTAAATGATGCATGGGCACAACCAGGTTCCATATTTGATCTCTTTCTTGAGAGTTTTCGCATTGGAGGGAATCAAACAGAGAAGCTATTGAATCACTTGGTGGTAGTATCATGGGACCAAAAGGCGTATACTCGTTGTCTATCTTTGCACAAACACTGTTATCAGCTTGAAACTAAAGGTGGCAATTTCACTAGTGAAGCTTTTTTCATGACCCCAAAGTATTTACACATGGTGTGGAGAAAAATTGAATTTCTTGGTTCAGTCCTTCAAATGGGGTACAGCTTTGTGTTCACGGTACGTCAGCATTTACTTTCTACAAGTTACTTCTTAAATTTTTTTACCTTGCACACACACAACCAGAAAGATAAACAAGATTTGGATTCAAAGTCAATGAACATATTTAATATTGCCTAATCCCTCGTTAATTAAGATATGGCTAAGATAGTTCTTATATAGGAAAACAATTTTCATCCTCTAGTTAACTTTTAAGGTAGAGTTAGATCTCTCAAATTCTAATATTTAATGTTGAGTTTTCTTCTTTTGCAGGACTGTGATATAATGTGGTTTAGAGATCCCTTTAGATATTTTTACAAAGATGGCGATTTCCAAATTTCTTGTGATAATTTTAATGGCAATTCCTCAGACATTATGAACCTACCAAATTCAGGATTTAGCTATGTGAAGTCTAATGAGCGAACTATTTGGTTCTACAAGTTTTGGTTCAACTCTAGCGAAGCAAATCTGAAAACTCAAGACGTTCTCAACAAGATCAAACTGGATCCCCTTGTTTCAGAGAAGAAGTTGAAGTTTAGGTTCCTCAGCACCCGCTATTTTGGAGGATTTTGTGAGCCTAGCTGGGATTTTAAGAAGGTCTCAACAATGCATGCCAATTGTTGTGTGGGTTTAAAAAACAAAATCAATGATCTTAGGCTTTTGCTCGAGGATTGGAGGAAGTATATGGCATTATCTAAACCTGAGAAAAAAAGAGCACATCCTTCGTGGAGCGTACCACAAAGTTGCAGGTAATGTAAATGAGCAATGTCTACACCTAAACAGTACAAACACATCTGGACACCTTTAATTAAGGCTTCAATTTATGTTGATATTATTCGTAGCATTGTTTTTTTTTTTTTTGTCTATTTATATTTTATACAATAACCACATCATGCAGGAATTCTTTTGAACGTTACGGATTGCTCCCCGCTGAAGGGCAACCTAACAACTCTACTTCTCCTCTTGAATTCCCTGCCATCTCACACAACTTCATTGCTGACTCATCAAAGGTGAGTCTCCTCTCTCTCTCTTTTCTATTTAGTCATATTATGTTATGCAATTAGAATTGGTGGAGATCAATGAATAATAAGAGAGATTTTGGAATTAAGGGTTTTTGGTTTGGATGCTTATATTTCCTGCAACCAATAAATAATTTAAATTTTGAATATTGGGTTTTGATGTTCTTTTAGTTCACTCTTGTATTCTGATTGGTTTTGTCCTAACTTTTTGTTTTTTTTTGCCTAATTTAGATTCTTCATGTCAAATTACAACAATAGAACCTTGATTTTTCAATGTTTACTAGTTATGTTTTTGCTGTTGTTGTGAATACATTGCAGTTAGAGACGTTAGGGTTTGTTTGTTTGTTAGTTGGGTAAGTGATGTATAACACATGCAATAAGTCAGCACATCGTGAACGTATAAAGTGGGCGTGTTCACTTTTGACCTTATTGATTAGTGTGAAGAATAGACATATCCATTATGTTACTTCTAGATATGTGCACGGTGCTAGGTTCCAACGCTCATGCGTTGGGCTTCTGTCTGGAAACACAAACTGGGCAGAATGTCAATGCCCAGGCGTTGGGAGTCCAGCGCTTATGCGTTGGCTCCCTGACAGAAAGCCTGAAAATATTATTTTTCACCCCAAAATCAATTTTTAATCCAACTTTTTGAGACTAGGATTTTTCCCATGATCAAAACTCATTATAAAACCTTCTAGACACATTTCCTGCTCAGAAATTTAAAGGTTTCTAAAATCACCGAAGTCTTTTGAACAAAGAAGGCACAAGAGTTCTAGCCAAGAATAGAAAGAGAAACCAACTTTGTTATGAGAGTTTGTCCAAGATGGAATATAGCACGACCCTAACCTTTCAAGAGTATAGAGGAACCTCGAGTTTGATGAGTAGTAAGTGCTGAAACGAAAGCTAATCAAACCCTAGAAGAGAACAAGGTATTGATCACCCAAAAACTCAAAATTTTAGAAAGGTTTGATCACTTACCGATTGAACCAACACAAGAACTTTTGGAGAGGATTAGAGAAGGAATTTTGGAGACCAAAAGAGGAGGAATGAAGTCGACATAGTAGTACCAAGGTTCAGCAATTTTCCAGTTTTGAGTCTAAGTTCTTAGCAATTTTTGTGTGAAATGAAACAAGATGAAACCACTACTTTTTAAGTCTGAAAAACAGCAGCAAGGAAAAGAAGGAGGGATGCCCAAGCCTCCAAGATTCTTAGTTAATTTGCTTTCAAGGCTCATCAGGACTAAGGACAAGGTAATTAACTCACACAATGTTACTTAATACACTTGTTGGTTTTTAAAATTTTAAAGGAAGACTCTAGCACATGAGCTGATTGGAAATCAGCATCAAAGAAGAGGAAGAGGGTCGCCCAACAGCTTCATCATTCGCCATAATTCTCCTTCAATACCCATTAACACTAGACAAGCCATTAATTCACTTAATTCTCCCCCTTAACACATCATTACTACACTTAAAATCTGAAAACTAACCACCATTAAGACAGATATTGTAATTTGAATTTGAATTTCGATAATGCCACAAAAAATCTAAACAAAACAAAACTTATCTCACCAAGATTCGAACCCTCATCATGTAACCGAAATACAGAAGTCTTAACCACTAAGCCAATCTTGTTACAGCTCAAGGACATTATTTTGATGATCCTCAAGGCAACCCACATGACCCAAACAATTATCTAAATAGCCCAAGGCTAGAATTTAATTCATTAACTCAAGGGATCAATTCATAAATACAAGAAGTCCGAGGACTAAAATGCTAATACAAGAAGTTCAGGTACCAAACTGCAAATACAATAAACTATCTAAAGAAAAGGATAACGCTTGACCAGAAAACGGAGCTTCTGCCATGGGAGAAAAGAACGAAGAAAAAGGAACCATTGATTCAGATTGGCTCTAATACCATGTTAAGAACGTTGTGAAGGTGCATTCTTAAAAGGGAAAAAATAAAAGAAGGGTTGAGGAATCGAAAACACTCTAAATAAAGAAGGGTTGTAAGTACTTTTTCCTCACTGTAAATTTTGCCCATTTTGGATGTTTTCCTAACAATTATAGATCAGATAACTCTCAAATTATCTGATTTCATGCTTCTTTTTAGAAATGGACACTTGATATCTTTTACATTCTAGAAAAGCGTTGTTTTATCATTTCATGACCAATTATGAGAAACTTCTTGCTGCACGTAATGTAAATTTAGTTTTTTCCATGCCATAGTATCCCCCTATATGTTTGATGAATTTGCTCTTTGAAATATGAACTTCTTTTTTCCATGTGCTTAACTTTGACTCATCTTTACATGATCAGAACAATGACTCAAAGCTAGAGAATGTTCTAAGAGACTCATCTTTACATGGTCAGAACAATCATTCAACCCTAGAGAGTGTTCTAAGAGAGGCATCCATGGAGGATAAGACAGTGATAATCACAACTTTAAATGATGCATGGGCACAACCAGGTTCCATATTTGATCTCTTTCTTGAGAGTTTTCGCATTGGAGGGAATCAAACAGAGAAGCTATTGAATCACTTGGTGGTAGTATCATGGGACCAAAAGGCGTATACTCGTTGTCTATCTTTGCACAAACACTGTTATCAGCTTGAAACTAAAGGGGGCAATTTCACTAGTGAAGCATTTTTCATGACCCCAAAGTATTTACACATGGTTTGGAGAAAAATTGAATTTCTTGGTTCAGTCCTTCAAATGGGGTACAGCTTTGTGTTCACGGTATGTAAATGCTTTCTACAAGTTACTTCTTAAAGAATAAATATTCATAAACATATAAACAGTATAAGTATAGACACTTACAGACACTTTATTTTTCTCTCTATCTCTCAAATCTTATCACATCACATTACATATCACATTCATTACTTCTCTAGGTGTCTACCATTAATGGTGGTTTATGAATCACAACTCCTTCTTAAATTTTTTTTCCTTGCACACACAACGTGAAAGATAAACAAGATTTGGATTCAAAGTTAGTGAACATATTTAATATTGCCTAATCCAACATTGACTAAGATATAGCTAAGATAGCTCTTATATAGGAAAACAATTTTCATCCTCTAATTAATTTTTAAGTAGGGTTAGATCTCTCAAATTCTAATATTTAATGTTGAGTTTTCTTCTTTTTACAGGATTGTGATATAATGTGGTTTAGAGATCCCTTTAGATATTTTTACAAAGATGGCGATTTCCAAATTTCTTGTGATAATTTTAATGGCAATTCCTCAGACATTATGAACCTACCAAATTCAGGATTTAGCTATGTAAAGTCTAATGAGCGAACGATTTGGTTCTACAAGTTTTGGTTCAACTCTAGCGAAGCAAATTTGAAAACTCAAGATGTTCTCAACAAGATCAAACTGGATCCCCTTGTTTCGAAGAAGAAGTTGAAGTTTAGGTTCCTCAGCACACGCTATTTTGGAGGATTTTGTGAGCCTAGCTGGGATTTTAAGAAGGTCTCAACAATGCATGCCAATTGTTGTGTGGGTTTACAAAACAAAATCAATGATCTTAGGCTTTTGCTTGAGGATTGGAGGAAGTATATAGCATTACCTAAACATGAGAAAAAAAGAGCACATCCTTCCTGGAGCGTACCAAAAAGTTGCAGGTAATGTAAATAACTTCTGTTGATATGGGCTCTTAAAGATTTATCCTTTCAAAATAATATATTTATTATATATATATGAAATAATTATAATATTTTAAAATATTTAATACTTTTTGGCATTGGTCTCTATATTGACCATGATTTGAAATTTCATGTGTTGTCGTACAAAGAAGATAAGGTAGTGGATTATTGTATATGATACAAATCTGCCTTTGGTTTTTACTTTATAGAATGCAATTTCAAGGAAATTCAAGTTAGCATAGAATCATCATATAATTCAACTAAGGAATAGGTATAAGACAAAGTTATAATGTTGAAATCTACATTATCAATTCATTTGGTATAAGATTTATTAAACAAATTCCTATTAGTTAATATTTATCACTTTTTAAAAAAAAACATTTGTCTATCACAAACTTTATTTAATTGAGGCTTCAATTTATGTTGATACTATTCGCAGCATTGTTTCTTTTTTGTCTATTTATATTTTATACAATAACCACATCATGCAGGAATTCATTTGAACGTTACGGATTGCTCCCCGCTAAAGAGAACCTTAACAAGTCGGCTGTTGGAGAGAAGCCAAGGGTGCTCGGGAAGAAGAAGGAACATAAGGTGAAAATAAGGACATAGATACTGCGGACGGGGCCAAGGATGCTTGTTTAACCCTAGGATTTCTTGAACTTTGCTATGTATTCAAGTGTTTTGCACCCCCTATTATTAGTGAAACTCAGTTTATACTAAGTCTCTCTTCTCTTTCAATGTGCACTGTTTTAATATATTAAAGTGGTCGTTTATGGCTGAATCATGAGTCTTTTTGTGGTGGTTGTTGTCGCGTTAAAACCACACATGTTTTTAAAGGTAAGGGTACTTTATCACTTAAGCAATATAAGATTGTAAGTTCAGATACTATACTCAAGAGACTAGGAAACTGCCACTCCCCAAGAGTAGATCATAGTTAAGGTTCGGAGTTTGAAATGTTGGTTGAATAGCATACAACGGAAACAAAGCGGTAGATATAGAGAAAATAGTAGAGAAAGAAAGCCTCATATTGCAATGATATTGAATCATCTCCCCCCATTTATTATTTATGCTAAGCCTAATTAATTATCTAGTCAATCATATCTTCTTATGATAATTGACTCACCGTTAAGTTATTGTCAATTGTCCTACCTGACTGTACTAACTTACAAGTAAGCGTCACTGTAAGGTGATCAATGAAATAGGCATGCATGAAGTGCATAGAAGTGTCCTATGGTTATTTCACTACCAAGATACATAGGAAATTGGAAACATACAAAGCTAATCTTAAAACCTTGATTAAGAACAAATTATTATTAACCCTTTATGTTCATTCTCTTTTACCAGACCCCAGCCAATTGTCATACCAAAGCGACGCAGATCCGTCCCCTAGTTGTGCTCGAAATCCATGGTGTAAGTAATCCTTGGCCCTAACAATACCCTTCCAAACATACGAGTTCCCTACTTTGTATTCTCCATCCAGAACGATCTCATTGGCCAAATACTTCTGAGATAAAGCTATTACCCACGAGTTCCCTCTGTTGCACAGAAGACTCTCAATTAACTTCCCAAGCATGGCGATATTATTGAGACGAGCACAACGGAGGCCAAGCCACTCTTATCCTTCGGGCAAGAGATCTCTTTCCACGAAACTAGGTTCCAACTCCTTGTATTGTCCCCCTTACCCCAAATACAATTACAGATCTTCTTGTCCACAAAATCACAAATTGATTCCGGAAGCCAGAGAGCCTGCATGGAATAAATAGGGATGGAGGATAGTACGGATTTAGCCAAGAATAACCGACCCGCTCTTGATCAAGAGCCTAGTCTTCCAAGAAGCAAGCCTCGAATTAACTTTATCAATTATTGGAGAAAAGACTTCCCTTGTTACTCTACCTTTCAAGAGAGGCAACCCTAGATACTTGCCCAAATTACTAGCCCGATTAATGCCCAAGATGCGAAAGAAGTCCTGCTGCACATTTTAGTCTATATTCTTGGAGCAGAACATCCAAGATTTCTCTAGATTGACTCTCATGCCAGAAGCATCACAAAAGTCCTTCAAAGCATTGGCAACCATATGCATCTGCTGCTTGCTGGCTTGGCAAAATAATAACACATCATCTACAAAGAAAAGGTGGGAGATACCAATTCCTTCTCTGGTGATTCTGATTGGATGCCAAGACGCTCCATGAAAAGAACAAAGAGGTAGGGAGATAGTGGATCACCCTGTCTGAGACCTCTTTGAGGAGTGAACGGAGGAAGCTTGGTCCGATTCCAGAGGATCAAAATGGACGCCTCCTACACACCCCACATTACCAAGCGTACAATAGCAGGAGGGAAACAAAAATAAAAAGAGTAGCCCGCAGGAAGTCCCAACTGACACGGTCATAAGCCTTCTCCAAAACTATTTTGAGAGCTACCAAACCCCCTTTTTTCTTATGAGTATGAAGAGTATGCATAACTTCTTGGGACAGAATGATGTTATCCTTCGTCCCTGTACCGGGGATAAAACTCCCTTGTAGAGGCCCCACAAGATCAAAGAGTAAAGGTCGGAACCTATTAACCAACACCTTCATGATGACTTTGTATGCCACGTTGCAGAGATTGATTAGTTGGAAGTCCTTAAAACAAAGGGGACCATCTACCTTGGGAATGAGCACAACTAGAGTCTCCAAAAGCGAATTGTCCTGCCTACCATTGCAAAACGCATTGGCAACCAACTTATGAAGATCATGTTTCAAGATATGTCAGTACTGTTTGTAGAAGAACACATGGAAACCATCCACTCCTGGAGCTTTGTATGAATGCATAGCCATGATGGCTAGGCGGACCTCCTCAAGCGAGACGGGAAAACCAAGGATGCCCTATCCACCTCTGGAATGGTGGGGGTCAAGTTCTCCATGATAACATTCCTGGTAACCTGAAAATCAACAGAGAAGAGGTTAGTAAAAAAAGGTTTAGGCCGCCACCTTCAGCATCTCCGCATCGGTACACCAATCGTTGGTCCCCAAGAAAAGGCCATGGATCTTGTTTCTTTTCCTCCTCACAATGGTCTGTGTGTGAAAGAACTTAGTATTCCGGTCCCCAAATCTAACCCAATTCTCCCTGGATTTCTGGAACCACATCAATTCCTCTTGTAACAGAATCTGCTCATATTCCTCCCGAAGGGTTTTTTCTAGCCTCAGTGTTAACTTTGTGATCCTCCAATCCAGCTCCTTCTGTAAGCCCTGTAAACGTCGCTCCACCCTCCTTTTCCTCAAGCTGATGCTACTAAATGTTTCTTTATTGAACACCAGAGATGCCTTCTTGACCTCGAAGAGTTTACCCACCCTGGGCATGCACATCAATAGTCATGATGGTAACTGTTCTAGAAATAGGTGCTAGAATCCAGACGCCTCCACTGTGCCCCACAGCTTCTGCTGATTCTACTCGTAGCCCAAGCTCGACCAAAAAGGAGCCACAGCTGCAAAACTGCAATGGGTCTCAACTACACCAAATAACGAAGGTTGGAAATTTTTTATTAAGTCCCTCACCCTCCTCTGCCCACGAGCACCAACTGCTCCACGAATGTTCCAAACTATTATACGAATAGTTGTACCATCCATTACAAAGGTTGGAGAGAAAGTACCAGGCGTCACACGCTCTATTGCGTCTTGTGTCCCTCAACATGGTTGCGACTAGCCTCACCTGGGTCGAAAGGATTCTCGTCCACGATCTTTAGCCTAGACGAAGATGGTTTCTCCTGATCCTCATGCAGAATTCGATAGCAGCTTCCCCCTAGGTGCTGGAGAGATACTGTTGATTGAACTCCGTCGACAGTAGTGAAAATTTTATGGCCACCATTTGTCGTAGTATCATGTTGGGTTTGAGACAAGCCCTTAGATGTTAGAGCATGCGCCTTTGCTCCAGATTTGGTAATATCCTTCCTGATTCTCTTCTTCCCATTCTTGATAGACACGTCATAATTATTGGATTCCATAATAACTCCTGCATTATAGATAACATCCTTCTCCACGTCCAGATTCAATGCATGGGATTGCATAATAGGAGCAGGAGAATTAGTGATATTACCATTATCATTCACCATGTCCTGCATTAAAGGTTGAGATCCACGTCCTGGAGCATGCAAACTATTTCCATATTTTCTATGCAAAATAAAAGGAGGTGCATTTTACTTGCTTGCATCAATGCTATGCAAAATTGTAGCAAGTTGAAATCCACGTCCAGGAGCATGCAAATTATTTCCATAATTGCCATGCAAAATAATAGATTTCCATAATTTCCATGCAAAATAATAAGAGGTGCATTTGACTTGCTTACATTTATGCTATCGAAATTGTAGCAGGTGCTGCCAAATTATTTCCAAAACCACTATGCTTCATTTCCGCCCCTGTCTGATTCCCTTTTAAATTCGAATTATTAGGTGCTTTAATGCTATTATTAACATTAAGTTTTCCCCGTTTTTTCTCAACAAGCAGCCACTCTCCATGCACATGATCAAGACACGTAACAGTCGCGGTTGTCCCTGTGGAAATCACGCCACCATCTCTGTTTCTGTCGATCAGCGCAGTTGGTGCAGGTAGGGTTGCCATTACTTCCTCCATCGCAGGTGCTGAGGGGGCTGTAGAGTCAGCATTGACCATAACCGCTGTAGGTGTCTTCTTAACCGCCACCAGAGGGTTAACGCAGTTCCTCGCCATGTGGCCATAGCAACCGCACGTGGAGCATAGAAGATGAAGCCCCTCATACTCAACATTATACAAAGTATTACGAAGACCAATCTCACCTTTGACAGGCTTAGTAAGGTCAATCTCAACACAAATTCTTGCGTATTTCCCTCTCTGCATGTCTGTTGTATTCATATCCACCTTAATAGGTTTCCCTATTGCGGAAGCTAACGTTGATAAGATATTATTATCATAGAACTGGAATCCTAGTCCTAGGATACGAATCCACACCATCGTGGTGCTGATCTTTGAATTTTCCGCGATAAAGTCCGGTGTCCATGGCTTAACCGCAAGATAATGGTCATATATCATACAAGGAGCACCCATCATAATCTTTTCCTTGTCCAATTCTTGATCAAACTTGACAAGGAAATAACCATGATGTGCATCACGAACCTCATAACCACCGGAGAGTTTCCACAAGGTTTTTAGCTTCGCTCATAGAGCACCGTAACCAATATGTTTTCCCAACAATTTCACCACTAAACAGTCCTCCCACAGCTTGCAAATTTTAGCATACGCCTGAGGTTCAATGTCAAACATAGGAAAGAACTCATTGTTCTCTACCAACGTCACCTTCATGAGCCCTTCCGCGAGTAGGTCGCGAAAGCCCGTCTTCGTCTCAGTTGAAACACCCAGCACCTTCTCCTTGAATGTCGGTTTCTCCACCGGCCTTGCCTTGAACACCGGTGCACCACTCCCGCTGTCGACCTCCATTCACCGCTCTCAATAGGAGTAACTATGTTAATTACGCCATATGGAATAAAAGCTTATAAGAGTTTCAAGATATAAAGCAGTAACTGAATATAAGCTATACCATAGATAATGAAATGAGGTTTAAATCATATATTACATTGCAACCCTGAGAAAAAAGATTTAGATACTCATAGAAATAAGATTACAAATTAGCATAGTACTAGTAGCTATGATCATTTTATAGAATGATGAACAATTGATCTCTCTCTTGTTGTAATCCTGGTGTCGCCTCTCTATCGCTCATCTCTTATGCTCGTGTGCTGCTTCGATGTGGCTTCTGCTCTGTTATACGTCGGTCTTGTCCGGTATATCTCGGTATATGTTTATTGACCTCTTTTATAGAAAATATTAGCTTAAACTCGAGGCTTTGTCTGCAGCAACAACATGGTTGTGACCTATCCAACACAGGCGTGTTGGCCTAAATGATGTCATATAGATTGTGCATTAGGAACAACTGTGTCATTGAGAAGCACGGTCGCGTTGGTTACATTAGCAAGGGTGTGTTTAGAGTGATGAAGGGGCGTAGACTACTATTTTCATGTCAACACGGTCGTGGCTATAGTTAGCATGTTCGTGGCCATTTGTCATCTCTGCGTCTCTTTTGGCTCATTTTTCACTATTTTCTACTTTATCGCTCATTTCACTTGTTTATGCAAATACACTTGAAAGCACATGAGTTCTGAATAATAAATTGATAAAATGGGTGCAAAACAATAATAGAATAGAGGTGTTTATCATGCATTTTTGAAGCGCATCAATCGCCCTCGACCGAAGTCGATTCTGCCGGGGGAGCCCCTTTGCTATACACTTAAGATCTTTTCCAAGCTTTTGGGAACTTAATTTTTTATCAACGTAATGATCGCGCGGGCCTGATTTCTTGATTTTTCCTAGATCTTTGTTATTTGGGCTGCCCTAGTCCGTAGTTAGTCTACATGGGGGCCACTTTGTTGGACACCCAAGATTCATACCAAGTATTTGAACACGTATAGTTTTTCCCAGAATAAATATTGGCGTACATCCAAATAATGTAGACTACTAAGTGATAAATGTGATATATGATATGATTTAATTGGAAGAAAAAGAAAAAGATAAACAAATAGTATCTAGAGGTGTCTGTATTATTTGGATGTACACGAATCATTGTTGTTTTTCCTAAGCATGAAGCACTTAATGTCCTTTCTAAGTGCTGATCACTTGGATTGTTTTTGAGGTGTTAAATCCTTTGAGCTTTTCCTACATGTCACTGAAATGGCCCCCAGCGAAACCCTTAGGCTACGTTTGGATTGGTGGTAAAAAGTGGGATGAAATGAGATGAGATGAAACATTTTATAATCCATTTTTAGTTAGATTAATGAAAGATCGATGGGATGTGATAGAAAGTGATGGGATAAATACCACTCAATTTCATTAAATTCCCTCATTTTGGTTCTCCTTGGATTTGAGAGGTTGGATTGGAATCAAAACTCCACCCTTTTAAATCATTATCAGTTTACATTTTTACCCTCTCCCCACCAACAATAGAACAAGCATCATCTCTATATCGTTCTTCTTCCTCTTTCCTCTGTTACGCTCTTCATCTGCCTGTAGGGAATAGCATGATAGGGGAAGGTACGTACTTTGGTAGCATCAGGAACTAGAACCTATTTCATTGAGCATGTGTTATTTGTCACAGACCTTTACTTTTCAACTTGTGGATAATATATAGTAGGAGGGTGGGTACTGTGTCTCTATTCTAAGCTTTTGGCAGTGTAATGGAAATGGTTGCCTTTTGTTTTTTTTTTTTTAAAAAAACCAAAGAACTAAAAAATTTAAAAAGTAATATTAGGAATAAAAATGTTATATCTCATCCGCTCCGTCTTTTATTTAAATAATTGAGTGGTAACTTTATTCCCGACGATCATAAATTACCTAAATAATGGAATGAATTTTTTATTACTTTCCGCTTCACTCTATTATGTTCCATTATATATCATTCTGTCCCACTCCGTTACGTTCCATCAATCCAGACATAGCCTTATGTTGGCGGGTCTGGTCACACCAAGTAGCTAGTTTACGGATGGTGTAGTCCTCAGAGTTGCTCCGCCCAAACGTTGGTTGATAGCAGAGGACCTCGTAGAAAGTAAGGAATCACCCAGTCGAGTTGGAAAGTCGGAGGGATTCCCTTTTTTAACGCTGAGCTCAAGGCGTATAAACTGCGCAAAAGGCTGGAGCCTTTGTGCTATAGATTACAACATCAGCGACATAGGAAGTAGTTCACAAAGTTGGCCGCATGGGAATTTTCTTTGAAGGGAACTCTGGTATCCACGCTCGTTCGTAACGTAATTAGCCATGTGTGAACTGAAAAATTCTTAAGTCACGTAGGCAAAAGAGAAAAATAAAATTATTCATAGATAAAAAGACAATAAGATAGAGCCTCAATAAACAAAGCATACTTAAATTCATAGTTAAATAATAGAAATAAAGGAAATAAGCATATAACCAAAATACTTAAGTGGCTTCTCTCCGGTTGTAGTACCTTTTGAGGTTGCAAGAATTCCAATAACATAGTTTCTTCCCATTAAGAGTCTGGAGCCGATAAGCCCACTTGCTAGTGGCTTGTGCCACCTTGTATGGGCCATCCCAGTTGGGTCCAACTTTCCACAATTAGTGTTGCGGCCTCCAATTTTGGCTTTACGATTTGCATGGAGTTACCCTTGCATTTTACCTTAGAGAAATCATGTATTTCATGGCCGCTTCTCATATATGAGCTATATATCACCCTTTGCTAATCCAAGAGATCTTGATTCTTGTCTATAACACGATCATTGTCCGAGTTAGGAAACGATTCATTCCTCCAAGATGGCTCACTGATTCTTACCAGCACCATGGACTTAGAGCCATAGGTGAGTTTGAAAGGGTGTTCTCGCATGGAGTGCAGCGTGCTTCGATAAGCCCATAAGACATGGTCTATACGGTCGGGCAAATTTTGGGTTTCTTCTTCGAACCTTATTTTTACGGCTCGAAGGATCACGCAGTTAGCAGCTTCGTCTTGTCCATTGGTTTGAGTGCTCAACAAAGGTGAATTATTGTTTGATCCATAGTTACTACAATAGCTCTCGATTTTATTTTTTTTCTGATGAACTGGGTTCCGTTATTAGTGACAACTAACTCTGCAACACCAAAAGAATTGCTGATATTCTTATAAAAGAAATCTTGTACCTTGGTCGAGTAATGGTGGCTATAGGCTTGACTTTGATCAATTTTGTGAAGTAGTTGACGTCAACAATAAGGAAGCGGACATGGCCTGGTCGCGGAGGAAAATGTCCTAGTAGGTCGAGTCCCCACATGAAGAACGACCAAGGCTTGGTGGAGATCAATGTACTTCTTCAATTATCGCACTTTTTGACAAAATTGGCTGCTTCAAAGTTCATGGTAGGACAATAATAGCTAGCTTGTAGAACATTTCAAGCCAGAGACTTCCATCTGGGTGGTGTCCACAACTCCCTAGTTGATTTCCCTTGTTCATGTACTTTACGTACTTTATCTCTAACTCTCTCTCCCCCTTTGTCATTATCAAACAACAACAGGACACGGTACATGTGAAATGTGGTAACAGAGCAAAGAGTATCATGATTTTGCATGTTGCAAATTTATTCAACAGAGCAAATAATGTTAAAGCAGATGTAATTTGATAATTTTGAGCATATCAATCAGCATAGTAAATATGAAAGAGAGATAGGGATAAGATAGTCTTAGTCTGATTGTGAGCTTTCGATCCTTGTAGACTTTGTTGAGCTGCTTCTGTAATTGACGTGAAATCATCGAATGATAGACTTCATGTGACGTCATCCACGGTTGAACGGTAAGAAGCAGATGTCGTACTTTAAATTGATTAAACGTTGAGCGTGTCGTCTGTGCTTCTTACGTCTCCTGCATTTTGGTTAGTATACACAATATATAATTCACAACACATGATGCATACCTATACTTTATCTTAGATAAGAGAATCTATTTTCAACTAGAGGTTTTGTAAAGATGCCATAAGTTGATCATCAGTGTGCACATATGATATATCAATATTACCCTTTGCTACATGATCTCTGATAAAATGATGCTTGATATCTATATGTTTAGTTCTGGAATGTTGAACCGGGTTCTTTTTAATGTTTATAGCACTAGTGTTATCACACAGTAATGGAATATTATATTTAAGAATGCTATAATCTTCTAATTGATGTTTCACCCACAAAAGTTGGGTGCAACAAGAACCTGCTGCAACATATTCTGCTTCGGCAATGGATAGAGAGATTGTACTCTGCCGTTTACGGGACCATGAGATTAGGCATTGATCAAGATAGTGGTATCCACCACTTGTACTTTTTCTTTCAATCATATCTCCTGCATAGTCTGCATCACAGAATCCTCTTAACCTGAAATCATCACATTTCTCGTACACTAGACCAAGATTAGCAGTGCCTAATAAAAATCTAAAAATTCTTTTTACAGCACTAAGTTGAAATTCTTGGGGATTTACCTGGAACCTTGCACATAAGCAAACGGTGAACATGATATCGGGTCTGCTAGACGTTAAGTAGAGCAGCGTCCAATCATACCTCTGTATGTTGTAGGATCAACTGGTGACCCTTCACTATTCTTGTCTAAAATGATTCTTGGATGCATAGGAGTGTTCATCTCCTTGGATTTGTGCATATTGTACTTCTTTAGGAGTGTTTATCTACTTTACCCCTTGTGAAGCCATTTTCTATGACAAAAGAGCTTAGACGATCATACCATGCTCTTGGTGCTTGATTTAAACAGTAGAGTGCTTTGTTCAGTTTGAAGACGTGAACCGGCAGTTTCTTCTCTTCAAACCCAAGGGGCTACTTTACATATACTTCTTCTTCAATATACCCATTTTGAAATGCACTTTTCACATCCATTTGATATAGCTTGATTGAGTGTTGGCATGCGAATGCTAGCAATATTCTAATAGCTTCAATCCAGGCAACTGGAGCAAATGTTTCTGTGTAATCAATACCCTCTTGTTGATTATACCCTTGAGATACTAGTCTTACTTTATTTCTTGTCACATTTCCATCTTCATCCACTTTATTTATGAAAACCCACTTAGTACCAATGATGGACTTCCCTTCAGGTCTAGGAACAAGATTCCAGACTTGGCTTCTTTCAAATTGATTAAGTTTTTCTTGCATTGCTAGAATTCATCCTTCGTCTTGTAGAGCTTTAGTGACATTCTTTGGTTCTATTTCAGAAAGAAATGCATAATTATCGTGATCATGAAATGAGGGTCTAGTTCTGACCTTTTCTGTAACATTTCCAATAACTTGATTTGGAGGGTGATCTGGTTTGAATCTTCGATCTCTTGGAAGGGTTGGATGATGAAGGGTTGGACGATGGTTTCTCATTTTCCCTGGATGATAGACTGTCGTTGGACGAAGCGGACTTTGTGGACGATGCATGACCTTTAGACGGTTGAGCTTTGTTGGACGATGGTCCTTCATTCAGTTCTAAACTTGAGAGATCTTCTTCAAGGCTGGTTGGATCATTGCTAGTGTTGTGATCATCGAACTTTATATTGATTGATTCTTCTATCACCATGGTTCTAGAATTGTAGACTCGATAAGCTTTCGAGTGGGGTGAGTATCCAAGAAATATCCCTTTATCTGATTTGCAATCAAATTTTCTAAGATCATCCTTGGTATTGAGAATACAACAGGGGCATCCAAAAGGATGAATATATGATATGTCTGGTTGCCTTCCTTTCCATAATTCGTATGGAGTCTTCTTTAAAATTGGTCTCATAAGAATCCTATTCTGAATATAGCAAGTTGTGTGTACTGCTTCGGCCCAGAAGTACTTTAGCATGGATGTTTCACTAATCATTGTTCTTGCCATTTCTTGCAATGATTTGTCCTTCCTTTCTGCTACTCCATTCTGTTGAGGTGTTCTGGGTGCTAAAAACTGATGGACGATGTCGTTGTGTTCATAGAACCTTTCGAATTCTTCATTAACAAGTTATGCACCTCTATCACTTCTAATTGTTTCTATACAGTATCCTTTCTCGTTCTATGCTCTTTTGCATAATATTGTGAAGACTTTGAAAGTCTCATCTTTGTGACTTTGGAAGTATACCCAAGTAAATCCCGTGTAGACTATCTACTATGACAAAGCCATATTTCTTACTGGAACAGCTCGTCGTTCTAGTGGGTCCAAACAAGTCCATATGTAACAACTTCAGGGGTCTACTCGTACTCACAACATTCTTTGACTTAAAATAACTTTTTAATTTCTTTCCTTGCAGACATGCTGAACATATTACATCAGACTTGAGAGATAGTTTTGGCAGACCACGTACTAAGTCATGTTTGACTATCTTCGTAATGGTCCTTAAAGATGCATGCCCAAGCTTCCTGTGCCAAATCCATTTATCGTCCTCTGATGACACTAGGCAAGTTGCATTTTGACTTGCAAGGCTCTCTAAGTTCGTCTTGTAAAGATTCCCTTGTCTTTGAGCCTCAAAGACAACTTTGTCATTTCCATCAGTGAACTACACTTCACTTTATTAAAGGAAATAGTCATCCCACTATCACATAATTGACTTATGCTAAGTAGGTTATGTTTTAATCCTTTAACTAAAAGAACCCTGCTTATCATAGGGAGAGGTGACTTACCCACATCTCCTCCTATGATGAAGCCCTTCTGGTTACCTCCAAAGGTAACTATTCCTCCATTATCCTTAGCACCGATCCTTGGGAACATAGACGTTCTTCCTGTCATATGTCATGAGCATCCACTGTCCCGGTATCATTGTTCGCTTCTGCTTTGTCCTGTTAAACACATCTGCAACAGGAACAATCATAGTTTTAGGTACCCAAATTTTCTTGGGTCCTGATTTGTTAGTCGTGATTCTGGGTAGAACCTTCTTATGATAGAATGTCCTTTCTGTTGTGTGTTTAGGACTACGTTTCACCATAGACGTCACGGGTTCAGATGATATGGCATTGGACAATACAAACTTAATGTCAGACGATGCAGTATTAGATAATATAACAGTAGACGATGCACATGACATATTGGACGATGCATGTTCAGACGATATTTCACTATATTCTAAACCACTTTTATCATTTAATTCTCTATAGTTTCCACTTAACTTAACCAAGTAATCATGTCCATTTGTAAATGATGAAAGACTTTGAATTAAAACTTTGACTCTCTTCTTAAGGGCAATAACTTCTTCAGAAGAGTTATGTTCTTTTAAAGTTTTATTTTCTTCAACTAATAAGGTATTTTCATGCTTGGACATTTCTAGTTCATTTTGCATTTGTGAAAACTTTTTCTTTAAACATGCATATTTAGACGATAGAGCATGAGAATATTCAAGCAACTCATTATAATTATCTTCAATAGTTTCATATGTTTCCTAGTCCTCCTCGTCGTCTGACTCATCGATGGAAGCCATGAATGCATAGAATGCTTCATCATCGTCTTCATCTTTATCATCGTCTGATAATCCATCAGACTCATCATTTTTTCCTATGAGCGCCTTCTTCTTTCTGTTGTTTTTGAAAGTTTTCTTCATTTGTGGGCACTCTGCTTTGATGTGTCCAGGTTTTCTGCATTCAAAGCAGACGATAGAGCTTTTGTCAAAGCTTTTTCCTCCTTCTCGTCTGGAGCTAGATTGGGGCTTTCTTTGTCCATACTCCTTCCTGTGATCTTTGGATTCATTTCTGCCTTTTCGATGTTTTACCCACATCTTTTGGAACCTCCTTTTGAAGAGTGCTTCTTCACTGTCAGTGTCGTCTGATGATGTTTCTGCTTCATCAGACGATGCTTCTGTGTTTATAGCTTTGGAGTTTTTGGTTTTAAATTCAATGGATTTGCTCTTCTTGCCCTCACCATACTCTGCCAACTCGATCTCGTGAACCTTCAGTGATCCCAGAAGATCTTCCATTTTTAAGGTGGTAAGATCATTGGCCTCTTGGATTGTTGTGACCTTCGGTCTCCATTGGGTTGAAAGACATCTCAGTATCTTTGTTACCTAGTCAAGATTGTTGTAGCTTCTTCGCAGATTTCTCAGTCCATTTATGATGATTTGGAACCGTGAGAACATGTCATCGATGGACTCATCTTCTTTCATTTTGAATTCCTTGTACTAAGCTACCAACATTCTTATCCATGTGTGCTTGACGTTGGATGTTCCTTCATGCGCCATTGCCAACGTGTCCCATATCTCCTTTGCTGTTTCAAGACTATCTACTTTGTCATGCTCTGTTTTGCTTAGAGAACATGTGAGGAACAACTTGGCTTTGGAGTTCAGTTGATTTTCAACTCGTTCATCAGTCCATTGAGCCCTTGGGATAGGTTCACCTGCATTATTATTATTAGGCACATAATTACCAAACTCAACAATATCTCAAATTCTATAGTTAGCAGATCCAATAAACAATTGCATATGTTTTTTCCAATAAATATAATTTGAGCCATCGAAGAATGGTGGCATGTTTGTTGCTGCGCCTGTTGGAAATGTGTTGGCCTCCATGGATCTTTAATCTGATATCAAATGATAAAATAAGAACAAACACAAGAAGGGGGGTTGAATTGCGTTCGTATAAAACCTTGTTTTTCTAAAAACAAATATATATTTCAAAACCGTTTCTTACACGATAGGATGCTTTTTAGCAGATGATGGGATAAACAGTTTTGATGCAATGAAAATAAAACGTGTTTGTTGTTAAACGATAAAGCAGTAAAATAATAAAGCAGTAAAAAGCACACGTAGAGTTATCCTGGTTCACCCCCAGAACGATGAGACTACGTCCAGTCCTTGACTTCACCAAAATTTTCACTATTCAACCGAATAATATAAGTATTATCTAGGACTTCTCCTATCAACAAGTATTCTCAGGGACTTCTCCTAACAAGTACACTCAGAGGCTTCTCCCAAAAAGTATTATACATGACTTCTCCTTTTCACAACAAATCCTTCTACAGAAGTTCTCTTCTCACAAGAGTGACAGTAGAAGCAAACTTAGGCTCGGCAAACTCTCGGTGTGTGTATATGGTTTGACTCTAATCATTACACTCGAGGTTTGGCTTAAACGGAGATGAATAAACAATGGTTATCTATTTCACAAAACTGGATAGATTTGACTCTGTTTTTCACTTGGTTTCGGTACTCTATTTTTCTCTTGAATTTTCTCAGATTTTGTGCGTTGTTCTCTTTAAATGATCCTGTTATACCTTCGGATTAATTCTGATTTTCTGAAGGTGTGTTGTCGTTGACTTGATTGATCATTGAATTCCTGACCGTTGAGCAACAATTATAAGCATTGAGTAGGTTTGACTTTCTTAATTCTGCTGAGCGTGATTTTCTCCTTTACTTTGATTGTGATTTCATTATTGATTCAACAGAGTTAATCGACGAGTGATTTACTCCGTGATTCACTCTTCTACTTTTAATTTTTTCACCAATGAATTCCTTTCCTTTTCGAGAAACGATTCTGTTTTGATGATAGCGTTGTGCTTCAATCGGTTAAACTCTGATGTGTCTCTTGTAAATAGTATATTCTTCTTTGAACGATGATTTCCATTTGTTTGTAGGCAGTGCTTCCTTTAGCTTGTGAACGATGCGTCTCGTTAGCTTGTAAACAGTGCTTCGGTTGTATCATTTGCTTGCTGACATTTGCATACAGTAGAGTGTAGACGATACTTGAGTTGTCTCTTGTTCTTCAGCAAACGCTACTTCTTCGCTAGACGATACTTCTTCACTATCTGAATGATACTCCATTTATTCTCTCTGTACGATACTTCTCTTTCTATTTGAACGATACTTCATTTATTCTCTGAATGATACTTCTCTGTTGTATTCAGACAATACTTCTTTTCAGACGATAGAGATACTTCTTCTCTGGACGATGGAGATTATTCTTTTCAGGAGATAATTCCTGAAACACATAATACATAGTTCAGTAGTAAAATTATTATTATTCAAAATATGTGTTCTAAACTTATTTGAACCTAACATTATTTTGTGATAAGTGCTCTCCGCATCACTGCAAATCCAGTATTTCATGAAAGAACAAAACATCTTGAGATTGATTGCCACGTTGTGAGGCAAAAATCACAAGAGGGTCTCATGCGGCTTCTTCCAATTTCAACACATGATCACACAACGGATTTGTTCACTAAATCACTTCATCCAACTCAGTTTAATGTTTTAGTTTCCAAGCTTAACATATTAAATATTTACCATGCTAAGCTTGAGGAGGGATGTTAAGTTTGTAAAACTATATTGCTTAGTTGACTAGGTCAACATTGTTAGTTGAGTAGTTTTGTTGAGTCAGCATAATTTATTAGTACTTTTGCTGAGTGAGCACAGTTAGTTTCAGAGTTAGTTTCTGATTAGTAGGCTATGCAAGCAGAAATTCAGGCTCTTGAAGCTAACAACACATGGAAAATTGTAGATTTACCTGCAGGACTAATACCTATTGGATCTAAGTGGGTATATCGAATCAAAAGAAAGGCAGATGGCTCTATTGAAAGATATAAGGCCAGATTAGTAGCCAAAGGATATAATCAAACCGAAGGGGTAGATTATTTTGAAACATTTTCTCCTGTTACCAAACTTACTTCTATCCGGGTAATTCTGGCTTTAGCTTCTGTGCATAATTGGCATGTTCACCAATTAGATGTGAACAATGCTTTCTTACATGGTGATCTCCATGAGGAAGTGTATATGCAAGTACCTTAAGGGGTTCAGGGAGTTGCTCCAGGTCAGGTTTGTAAGTTGCTCAAGTCTCTTTATGGCTTAAAGCAAGCTAGTAGAAAATGGTATGAAAAGCTTTCTACTTTACTTCTGGCTATGCAATTCACTCAAGCTCATTCTGACCATTCAGTTTTCATTCAGCATACAGAATCTGTTTTTATAGCCTTGCTGGTTTATGTTGATGACATAATCCTTGTAGGCAATGATTTGAATCTTATAACTCAGGTTAAATCACAGCTTCATTCTCATTTTGGTATTAAAGATCTTGGTCAGCTCAAATACTTCTTAGGACTTGAAGCAGCTCATTCCCATGCTGGAATTACACTTTGTCAACGAAAATATTGTCTTGATCTTTTAACTTCAGCAGGTGTTTTGGGTTGTAAGGCAGCTTCAACTCCTTTGGATCCTAGTATTCCTCTTTATCATGATACAGGGCCTCTTCATGATGATGTGCAACAATATAGACGGCTTATTGGTCAATTGTTGTATCTCACCACCACTCGACCTGACATTGCATTTGCTGTACAACAATTGAGCCAATTCCTCTCTAAACCCACTCAGGTTCATTTTGCTGCAGTCCAAAGAGTTCTTCGTTATCTTAAGGGAACCCCGGGCAAAGGTCTTTTCTATCCACGAGATACTACTGTGCAGCTTATGGGATTCTCTGATGCAGATTGGGGTGGATGTAAAGACACTAGAAGGTCTACTAGTGGTTACTGTTTTTTCTTAGGATCTTCTCCACTATGTTGGCGTGCTAAGAAGCAGACAACTGTTTCCAGATCTTCAGCTGAAGCTGAATATCGTGCATTGGCTAGTGCTACTTGTGAGTTGCAGTGGTTAGTTTTTCTTTTGCAGGATTTGGGTGTTTCCACTGCAAAGCAACCAGTGCTGTACCGTGACAATCAAAGTGCACTGCACATTGCAGCTAATCCGGTATTCCATGAACGTACCAAGCACTTAGAGATTGATTGTCATCTTGTTCGCACTAAAGTCCAAGAAGGTCTCATGAAGCTACTTCCCTTAACCACTGAACAACAAACAGCTGATCTCTTCACCAAGGCTTTACTTCCTGCACGATTTCGCTTGTTGATTTCCAAGATGAACATGCTCGATATTTTCGACCCATCTTCATCTTGCGGGGGAGTATCACGTGTGCAAATTGATTCTGGAAGTTAGAAGTCTAACAGATTCTGTTAGTGTTTGTTATTAGTTCTGTTGCATTGTTAGTTAGTTAATTGGGTTCAGTTTCTTGTTAGTTAGAAGCTAGTGTTAGTGCTATAAATACATGTAACAAATGCTTTCTGAGTAATGAAAATTTCAGTTCATTCAATGCAGCTATTATTGCTGTTTTTCTCTCAGTTCCAGTAGCTATTATTCTTCTTCCTTTCTTGGCTCCAGTAGCCATTGTTTTTCTTCCTTCTATTTTCAGTTCGTGTTATAGTGTAAAGTGCTTAATTCATGATTAAGAACATTTTCTTCATTTCTTCTTCATTAAGCTGATACTGCAGCTTTCTTCTTCATCTCGCTGATTTCTCAGCTTCATTCATCTTCTACCCTAAATTTCTGTTTCGTTATAAATCCTTCCAAATAAATACTCCACGGAGAGAATGATTTCTATTTAGAAAAGACACCTACAAGAAACGAATAAAACCAAGTGGGATAAATATTATCATGTACAATAATTCAGAAAACGACCCTTTCCTTCGTGCAACATGCCAACATCACAGGCCATAGCCGGTACATGGTTTAACAAGAAACTGGATATGATTTTTTTAAACATTCGTATCCATTTTTATTATATCTGTGTTTTGTTTTTAGATCTCATGAAATATGATAAAAAAAAGTCTTGTGAAAAGAGGTGTCTTAATAATGATAGTAATAAACCACACAAGAAAAATGAGTTTTGAATTGTACGTGTGATTTTTAAAAACTTCTTTTTACTTAAAAACAGTTATTAGTATTAAATACTTTCAAAGAGTAAGTGCAGCGGAAATAAACTAAACTGAAAAGTAAAGCACACAGAATATTTATTATGGTTCACCCCCTTGATCGACAGGGCTACGTCCAGTCCTTGACTTCACCAAGATTTTCCACTATTTTCACAAAATAGTACAAGTATTCTGCAGTACTTCTCCTAGTTTTCGAAGGACTTCTCCTTACAAGTTTTCTACAGGACTTCTCCTAGTTTAGTGTTCGACAGGACTACTCCCAATACTTCTAACAAATAAGGTTTGGTTTCTACAAGATTCTCTTCAACAAGAGATGGGTAGAAAAATGAAGAACAATTTACAGAGAGGATATGAATTTAGGTTCTCTGTTTGGGTTGTGTGAGAATAGAATAAGAGTTGAACTCTTTGAGGGCTTCACACTGTTTGGCAGACGACTTAACTCAGTGAAAGATAACTTGGAGTTTACTGAGTTATGGCTTTAGAACAAATAGCAGGTGATGAACTTAGAAAGCTTTGAATGTTTGATCGTTGGAAGTCGCCAATTGAATCCAGTTGCTAAGTTCTCTATTTATATCTTCAGTAGGATCTGCGTTGTGAAGCTTGATGAAGATTTGAAAATAGTTCTGTTTGAATTTCTGCTTCTTTGAGAGTAACGGACACTTCTGCATCTCTGTATGAGCATTAAATGCATTCTGTCATGCATTAATTGCAGCATTAAATGCTTTGGTTGATAACGTCTGGTTTTTCAATGCTTCAACCTTGAGCTCTCGTTTGACCATCAAAGGCTCGTGCATGCTAGCAAAGAGAACATTTAATGTTCTGAACAAGTGATTTGATTCTGACTGCTGAGGAGATACTATGTTCAGAAAATCACGTCATTGACTCTGAAAAGGTTGCTTGATTTAAGGAATGTCAGAGTATTTGCAGATACGAGGAATAAAGTATTAATTATGTCTCTTTCTTCATTCTGCAATCAACAGTGCTTCATTTAATGCTTTGACGAGGTAGATATCATTTATTGCTTGAAGCATTTTGCTGAACGAACTCTTCAACGCTTTTGACAGACACTCTCTCTTTGGCAAACGAACTCTTCTTAGAGTTGTCAAACGTACTCCGTAGGCGGATGTACTTCTTTGGTGTGTGGCTAGACGTACACATTGTTGAGTAGTCAGACGTACTCCTCAACCGAACGTACACTTTTGGCGGTCGTACCCAACTGGCAAACTAGCTCTTCAATAAGTTGTCAGACACACTCTTCTTCTTTGTTTTTCTTTGAAGTCCTGCATTTGATAATGCCCTTAATGGATGTATGCAGTTGTTCTCCATGTAGATAGATGTTCCTGAAGTATGAAATATTCAAAGTATTATGAAATCTTTATCTAACGATATTAAACCCTGGATAAAATTGTTATTTATCAAAATATAGTAATTTATGAAATCATTTGAATCTAACAAATAATATCATGGCATACCATGTTTGATTACAGTTTTTAAAAACTGTTTATTATTTTCAAAAATTGAAAAATTTAAATACTTGTTTGGCACAATCTGTTTTTGAAAACAGTTCTTGTTTTCAGTTTTAAAAACTAAAATACCAGAACAGCTAAAATATGTTTTTAGTTTCTGTTTTTATTTTTCAAATTTCAATTTTTTAAATGCTAGAAAATATCTCATTTAATAGTTTTTTTTTCTGTTTTTCTTTTAGAAAACAATTTTCAAAAATAGTTTCTAAAAACTGTTTTTAAAACAATTTTCAAAAATTGCAATCTAACCTGCGTAGATTTTCATATTAAACTAAAATTAAATCAATCTCAATTATCTTTTGAAACAGTAGCTATTACCTTTGTAGATAGTTACTCTTACTCAATCAAAATATTATTATCAATTTGTTTTCCTCTCGTAATTAATGCTGAATTTTTCCATCTTTCGACGATATCAATAATAATAGGTGCTAAATTTTCTATTTCTCATCCAAACACTGTTTGGTCGGTTGATGTTCTATCGTCCTCTCACTCTTGTATTTGCTCAAATATTTACAAATTATAAATTATTATATTTAGTTAGATTATTTTAAAAAATTTAAAATTTAAAAATAAAATACTTTATGCTTTTATTTAGTTTTTAGGTCAATTTTTTATATTTTATAAAACTTCTCATACATTGCCTATAATTGTATTGATTTCACAATAAGATTTAAAAAAAAGGTAAAAGATGTTTGCCAGTTTTGGTTTTTTTAAACTTAAAAGTTATTTTAAGTTAAAAGTTGTTTGGTAAAATATTTCTGAAAGTTTTTTTTACGAGAGTGCTGCCGGAGAATACAACCGGAGCGGCGGTGGTGGTGGCGGGAGGCGGTGGTGGTGGTCGGAGGTTGGAGTTTGCTAGTGAAGACTGAAGTTAGGGAAGTGAAAAAAGTACCTTATTAGAAAAAAATTCCCTCAATTAACTTTTTACTTAAAATTATTTTTCAACATTTTTTATATAAAAAGAAAGTTAACTTATTTTTTAAGAGTTTATACAAAATTGTGTTTGATCCAACTTATCTTAAAAGTTAAAAAAATGTTGAGTCAAACACTACCTTAATAGTCGCATTTTTTAGGAGATTTTTAACTTCCATCATAATAATGAAAGTTGTGAGAGCAATTTACTAATAAAGAAATTTTTTGAAGGAGTCGAGGTAGAAGACTGCACTGAATATGACTTGTTCCGGTTGCAACAAAAAAAGATTTAACAAAATACTGAAAATAGAGAAGAGAGTAATTAAAAAATAAAGGTCCTGACCAATGAGCTGTCCCCCATAGTAGTTTAATTTTGTCTTGATGTGTAACTCATGCGATAATAATAGTATTATGAAGATATAGAAAACACATTAATGCAGAATATTCCTCTTTACAAGCTGCCTTGAATGGACCCATGAACCATGTCCGAAACTTCTCAATTTCCACAACTTCTTTTCTTCTCTTCCATATACTAACTCATGAACAATTTTTTTTTAATTAAATACAAGTTTTGAAATTCTTCTACTACTATTGATTCGGAAGCTCATTTTTATTTTTTAAGATCAATATATTAACCGCCGATAACAGTAATTAATCTCTTTGTCACATATTTTTACACTAAAATATAAATAGTTAACTACAAAATTTGTTTCATTTTTATAGCAAGGATCGAATTTTTGACTTCATATATGGTTAAGGAATGATGTGATGTGAGCAACCAACGTGCCAAAATTAATTATGATGAGAAATTTTTCTAAATAACACTTCTAAGTGCCAAAATTGATTAAGAGAAAATAAAAGTTAATAAAAAAATGCTAAAGAAGTAGTTTTATTAGAAGAGATAAAAATCCATCCAACTAAAAATAGAAATTCAATCCACTCAAATCATATAATCTCTTATGCGTGACTCTTCAAATCCGCCCACTCATTATTTTATGATTTATAATTTCTTTTTTGTTGACTTTTTAGAATTAACTAAACATGAAATTTTGTTTACACTTTCTTTTCCTTTTCCCTTTTGTCTCTTCATTTGTTTTGTAGGTCTTGTTTTGAGCTATGTTTGACCCTTCTTTAAAAAAAATTAGTCTAATAAAGCATGGCAGAGTCCTTCACAAGTAGTAAGTTTGAACATCCATTAATTCTTTTGGGGTGAAGTAAATGTAAGTTTTCTATAAATTCTCTTTCAATTCCAGTTATGGCTTGCACTTAGGCACCATCCTCTCCCTAAATTTTGAATAACCAAAAATAAAATTCCAATTTGAGGTGTGTATATATGAAAATTGAAAAGACACGCACACAAATAAAATAATGTTTGGTTTACCTATATTTTTCACCCCCACCTCATATAATAGGAATATAAAAAAGAGAAATGAATAATATAATATATAATAAGATAAAAATTGTAGAAAAAATAAGAAGAAAAATTAGTGAAAATTAGATAGGAGAGAAAGTGAGACGTGACTCCGCACAAATATGAATATAGATTAGAAAAAGCCTTTGTTACCTATCCAAATTTTCCATTCTGAGCAAAATTAGAAAACAAAAAAACCATCAAATTAATAACTAGTAGTTTTCAATTGCAACTTGTTCTCACTCTTCCCCTCACCAA
Organism: Acmispon strigosus; assembly: GCA_030819835.1. Taxonomy (NCBI): domain Eukaryota; kingdom Viridiplantae; phylum Streptophyta; class Magnoliopsida; order Fabales; family Fabaceae; genus Acmispon; species Acmispon strigosus. The sequence goes on along the minus strand of JAUAMA010000001.1, from coordinate 43,958,194 downwards.
TTTTTTATATCTCTTTTCTCGCACCTAAATAGTGGAAACACAAAGTGAATGCATTCGAAACGGTTTCTTTTCATTTTCAACAACACTCTTTGAATTCCAAAAACCCCTTTTGTTTCTTCTCACATCATCTCATCACCCTTGATCATCATCATCATCACAAAACAGCTTTGGAATCTCCTTAGCCTTTTTTGTAACTATTCGATACATACATACGCATAACGTTAGTTGCATGACGCTGGTGCTGGTGATGAAATCAAAGAAGCCTATGCAGTAAGAAATAGCTTATATTATAGAGTGTTTGATTCAGACGAAGCCAGAGAGACCAACAATGAAGGAAATCGCCGCCGCCGGGGAGTACGCCGTGGTCGCCGTCGCCGACGGCGGAAAGGCCTGGAATTCCGGCAGCCACCTGTTTGTGAGGAGGATCATGCAAATCGTGATGTTCCTTGTTGGTTTTGCCGTGTTGTGGATGTTTCTCTACAACAATTCTGCTTCTCCGCTTGGATTCCCTTCCATCTCGCACTACTTCATTGCTGACTCATCAAAGGTGCGTGAATCTCTCTCTCTCTCTCTCTCTCTCTTCTTTCTCTCTCTGTTTCTGTGTCATGTTGCGTTTTGCAATTGAAATTGGGGGAGAACAGTTTTAGAATTCTGGGTTTTGGCTTTTGATGCTTGAATTTTTGGGGTTTGATGCGTTTTTTAGTTCACCTTTTTCTTCTAATTGGTTTTGAACCAAACTTTTTTGTTTTGTGTTGGTCAATTTGGATTCTGCATGTCAAACTGCAACAATAGAAACACTGCTTTTTCAATGTTTATCAGTTAGGTTGTTATGCATTTTTGTTTTTTGACCAGAGCTGGTAACTGTTTCACTCTAATTTTCCCCATGTTTGATCAAGCAAAATTGCAACTTTTTTTTCATGAATTGAAACTTGATCATGTTCAAATGGATATTTATTCATTATTCAGCTGAAACATTAATTGTTGATGGAAATGCATAGCAATTTCTGGGAAATTCGTTAGAGATAGTAATGTTGATGGATTTATTAGTAATGAGAAAAAGGGGGGAGGAAATAAATGGATAGTGGAAGGGTGGGGATTTGTTCCAATGCTTGATGACAAAAAGATTACACAATTGCTGATTGGATATGCATCTCATTCAGTTGACTCTTGGGGTAAAATTTCCAGATTTTACAATTGTAAATTTGGCACCATTAGGCATTGTTAAATGTCCTTTTCCCCAAACACTTCTCTTTCAAATAGCCCTTCAGGTATTGTAGTGGGTAAAATTTTCCCTGGTCTATAATTTTCATTGGCATTCTTTATTTTACATTCTTCTAGTACCTTTCAGAATGAGTGAGTTCAAGTCCCTTATATCTATTGTTTACAAATTTAGGAGTAAACTGTAAATTATAAAAGTAACATATCACATGAGCCACTTCATTTTGAGTGGGTATCATTTAAATTGCTGTTTTTTATATGTGTCAAATCAAAATAAATCAGTCTTATAGGGTGCTGGACAACTTAGGAAACCAATCACACCTAAATAGAATAGAGAATTTAATTAGTTATGTGATAGTCAGTGCATAAAATGTACTTGTTAAATATTTTGTTAAAAATGTCTGTTTTGAAAGAGTGAATTACTAAAGATAAGTTAAAAAGTAACGACAAGTTGAAAACGTATCTTTCTAATTCTATCCAAATTAACTTGCAGTAATGGATAATTTCAAATTTTTGTCTGTTTGCGCAGTTTCTCTCTTGCCTGACATAATACACCCTTGATTTTAGTTAATTTAATTAACTAGCATTAATTGTAATGAGGTTTTTTTATTGCTTTTTTATATAAAAAATATCAGAACTCTTTTATTTTTTAAACTTTTTGGTTATTGGGTTTGGCCCATCTTTCATAGTTTCTTTTTAAGGTTTTTGTAGTTTTTAAGTTGGACATATTTTGGAGGATACATGTTATATGTAATAATAGCACCAAAAAGAGTCTGATAGACGTATCTGAAACTTTCTTTTGAATAAAAAAAACTTGAAGACTTTGAAACTAATTTAATCACAATCTTTTAGTCTATAAAATATACGTCACGATTAATAAATATTTCACAGCTAATCAAGGTATAAAAAATGAATACTTATAAGTAATTTAACTATCACCAAGTACTGCTTCATCAATTATATTAATTTGATCAGGTTATATGTGGGTGTCATGAACGTGTTCAAAGCATCTTCAATATGTTTAGTTGTTATGTTTATTTCTAAATTGAATATGACCTTTGGTATAATTAAGTAAGAATGGTAGAATGATTGTGTTAAAAATGATATTTTAGTTAAGTTTATTATAATTGTTTTTATTTGCATTATAAGAGAGAATTATTTCTCAAGGGAAAATATAGTTGTATTTTATTACTCCTACACCTAAAATGACTTTTTCTCTTCGGAGAAAACAAAAAGAAATTCACTTTCCAAAAAGCTTTTTACTCATTGCAAGGAATTTTAATAGAAACTATTTAACCAACAAATAAGTTGTTATGTAAAACATTATATTAATGAAATACGATTTGTCCAACTACCTTTCTTTTAGCCTTAAATTAAATAATTTAAAATAAACAGGCACGACGACAGCATATGTTGAATCTATAATTTTATAAGTTTGCACCCAATACGCGGGAGATTTTTCTATATGAGGGTACCCATTTTGGAATTGATTATTTTAATTTAGTTAATCTCTATTTTGTATCCACATTGATGAAGGAACATTTTAAAATGAATTTAGCATGAAATGCATTAATAATATTTAATACAATAATTTTTAATACCAGATTGATTTATTACTTTTGACTAGAGCCGTCAATATGGGTTCCAACCCGTGGGCTGGCCCGGCCCAACCCGACTCGTACGCGGGTTGGGTTGATGAAATCCCAGCCCGTTTAGAATACGGGTTAGAGCAACCCGGCTCGTTTAACCCGCGGGTCAAACGGGCCAGCCCGCGGGTTGGGCAATAAAATAAAATAAAAATATTTTTTTGCCTGATTCTCTTAAATCTTGGGTTGGGCCACTAAGTTTAAGTGTCACGTGAAAAGTGAAGTGAGTCTGCAAAGATAAGGGAGTGATTTTCTTCCATTGTGTTTGTATTGGAATTCAAGAATGACTTGGAGTTTGAACTTGAATTTAGATATGTACAAAGTGTATGGTGCAACATTGTTAATTTGTTATGATATTGAATTAATAGGTTTAGTAAAATGCATGTGTTAGTACTTATTTAATATGATTTTTTTACTTTTTCATCATTTTTTAATGGAATTTCCTAATTTTTAGATTTTTTTATTTTCCTACTGCCAAAACGGGCCAGTCCGCCAACCCGCGAGCCAGCCCGCGAGCCGGGTTGGGTTGATTAATTCCTTGCTCATTTAGAAACGTGTTGCTCCAACCCAACCCGTTTTGAACCCAACCCGTGACGAGCCAGCCCATATGAGTCGGGCTGGCCCGTATTGACAACTCTAGGTTACATGAAGGACAGAAAACTTGCCGATAAATTTTCTTTCCATCGTCTGTTATGGTATAAATGGTAAGGGAAGAGAAAACTGACACGGTGGGACCCGTGCAGCAGTTTTCCTCTCACTATTGTTGGAAAGAAAATGGTGGAAAGAGTGGGATTCCATCACAATGATAATTATATCCTTTTTCATATTATATCTCTAATCAAACAAAAAATAATTAAATAATATAGAAAAAATAAAAAACAATGACACTGCTGAATATTAAACATAATTATATTCAGTTCCATCAAAATAACTATATTTTCAGTAACAGTTTTAAATAAATTTTAAAAAATATTTTTATTAAAAGAGTCAATTATTGCATCACAGTTTTATTTGTGAGTGTTTTGTCATTTCACAAGCATACACTTTTCTTTTCATTTTCTCTAATACCAAACAATCTAAAAATTATCTTACTTTCCTTCCGCTTTCTTTCCTTTTCCTTTCTTTTTTTTCCATTCTTTCCTTTCTCGTACCAAACAAACCATAAAAAAATATTGACAGACTTCAATTATTGAAAATGTGGTGTGTTTTATTTAGAGTAAATTATTTTTGTAATCTTTTCTTTTCACAGGTGTACATTGCCATTTTAGTATTTGCTTTGAGTCCCAGTTTTTTCAAAATAATAGTGGTTTCAAAAATCACGTGAACAAAATAATTTTGTATGCATTTTTCTAATGTCATGTTTTGTTAATGGCACACGTTGTGACCATATTTGTGAACCATGTGCCAATATAGTAGTAGCAATTTGTCATGGCCATCTGTTCACGTGGTTGTCCGTTGTAGACTTTGCATTGACTTGTTTGCTTTAATTTCAAATCCATAATCCAAGGTTCATTGGTTGTCTTTCATCATATTTTTTGTGGGCTAAGATTAGAGTTTACCAATCAATTCATTTGATGGAAAGAATAACTTTAAACAGATAGTGTTGATTCTTGCCACTTCACTTGCAACTTGCAATATGTCTATTGGAAGGTTGCTATAATTGATTACTTGCATTTTGAGGTAACAGAACCAGCATGCCATACATAGTGTCTACAACTACAACCCATTATTTGATTATTAATGCAAGTGGGTAAGGAATAAAGGAATGTGATTTCCTTACAGGACTTTTATTCTTCTACGATGTCATCTCCAATAATGGAACTGTGATAGTTTCACACTGTCAACTACCACCTTAAGATCAGTGTGAGTGCTTGGACGCCACTTAAAATATAGTCCATTTAAAATTTATGTATAATTTTTCACCTAAAAAGAGCCTTAGGAGAAAATTTACCCAAAAGTGAGAACTTTTATTTTTCTTCCCTTTTTGTATATTTTCATAAATCATAACCATTGTGTATCACACATAACTCTCATTTGATTCCATGCACCCTTGATGTCTGTACATTCTAGTTAAGTGTTGTTGAGAAAATAGTTGCTATGCCTAATGCCTAGTGTAGCTTAATAACTATTTCTTTCCATGCCATATTAATCCGCTAATTGTTTGATGAATTTCCTCTTTGAAATATGAACTTTGTTTCTCCAAGTGCTTAAGCTGACTCATCTTTGCTTATCAGAACTATGATTCAAAGCTAGAGAGTGTTCTAAAAAACGCATCCATGGAGCATAAGACAGTGATAATCACAACTTTAAATGATGCATGGGCTGAGCCGGGTTCCATATTTGATCTCTTTCTTGAGAGTTTTCGCATTGGGGGCAACCAAACAGAGAAGCTTTTAAATCACTTGGTGGTAATAACATGGGATCAAAAGGCATATGCTCGTTGCATCTCTTTGCACAAACATTGTTATCAGCTTGAAACTAAAGGTGACAATTTCACCAGTGAGGCATTTTTCATGACCCCAGACTACCTACACATGATGTGGAGAAGAATTGAATTTCTCGGTTCTGTCCTTCAAATGGGGTACAGCTTTGTGTTCACGGTATATTAATTACTATTTCTTTGCCACAAGCTACTTCTTCCTTGGACACACAACGAAACAGACAAATAAGATTTAGCGAAAATTTGAATCCATTTATCTTTTCTTAGAGTCAATTCTGAAACCCATGTTACTCACATAAGCTTATCCTCTGAATTGACTTTGAATGTAGAATCAATTGTAGAAATATTTTCGAATATGCACTTAGATTCAAAGTTAATAAACATACTTAATGTTGTGTTTCCTCTTTTTGCAGGATACTGATATAATGTGGCTTAGAGATCCATTTAAATCTTTTTACAAAGATGCAGATTTCCAAATAGCTTGTGATTATTTCAATGGCAACTCCTATGACATACAGAACCTGCCAAATGGAGGGTTTAACTATGTAAAATCTAATCACAGAACGATTTGGTTCTACAAGTTTTGGTTCAACTCTAGGGAAGCCTACCCAAAATTGCATGATCAAGATGTTCTCAACAAGATCAAAATGGACCCCATCATTTCAAAGAAGAAGTTGAGGATCAGGTTCCTCAGCACACGCTATTTTGGAGGGTTTTGTCAGTCTAGCAAGGATTTTAAGAAGGTCTCAACAATGCATGCCAATTGCTGTGTGGGTTTAGAAAACAAAGTTAATGATCTTAGGATTTTGCTTGAGGATTGGAGGAAGTATATGGCATTGTCTGAACATGAGAGAAATATATCACATCCTTCCTGGAGCGTACCACAAGCTTGCAGGTAATGTTAATAAATTCTGTTAAAAGTGTTACATATCATCAATTCATTTGGTGAATGGATTTATTAAAAATTCCAATTATTCAACATTTTGCATCACAGATATCATTTAATTGAGGCTTCAATTTATGTTGCTACCCTTAATGGCATTGTTTTCTGTCTATTTATGTTTTCTACATCATGCAGAACATCCTTTCAACGTACCAGTCAAAGGAGGCAGGGTAAGGGGAGGTTGTGACATGGGTTGCATTTGCATATTACAGTTTGATGCTTGTATCAAGAGGTATGTGAAATTATCTGCAATTATAGAGGACCCTATAAAAGCATTGTCTGAATACTTATTTACACTTTATCCTGATTTTGTTATGTTTATCAATTGGTTTTGAAGGTTGGGGAACGATTCGCTCAAGTTTAGGATGACAGCTTAAGATTTATGTTGCCAACAAAACTCGCTCAATCGTTCAAGCTCTCAGAACTGTGATGCAGAATTTACAATTGTGAATTTCAATAGTTTTTTGTTTAAAATTTTTATTTTACTCTTTTGTTTAAAATTATATTTTCATTTTTCATGTGTATTTATTTTATATTTTTACATTTTTAAACTTACAGTTTCTGCGAATTTCTCTTGAACTGTAAAGTTATATGTTCATAATTTGGAAAATAATGTATATGATTTTCTTTTTTCGAAAAAAACCCACTGTTTTCTGAACAAAGTAGGGTCTAAAAATGAAAACTATTGGTACAATAAAAGTAAAATTCAATATATAAGAGCAATTTACCCAAAAATGATAATGTTCCATAAAAGAAAGAGGTTGTGTCATTGTGTTAATTCTTTATGGGTTTAATTTTAATGCACTGACAGCGTAAATAAGTTTTATACATGCATCGAATCAGAACCGTTAATTTGTCATCTTATGATTAAATTTGAATTTAAATTATTTTAAATAAATAAATTATGAGCTGAAAATACTTATGAATTCTCAGACTAATAATAGTACTCGTGAATTGAATTGATATTTATCAAATATTTTATCTCTTTATTCAAAGAGTTCATTTTGTATTAAAAGATGCCGAAGCCCAAATGCCCTAAGGCATACACAACAGACTCTTTCGTGAAGATTGGGCTCAATCCATACACATTAGTAATTCAAACCAATTGGCTACTAATGAAGGTAATTTGTAATCCATTTTGTCATAGTATTGATGTTTTTTTGGAAGTGATGAGCACTTGAACTTTGCCATCTTAGAATTAGATTATTTTTATTTTTTAAGTTTATCATATGATATATATACTATATATCTTGATTTTCTTTTGTGTTTGTATCGTACGATACATAATACGATACGATTCACGAGTCAAAAAATAAATCTTCCGATTCACGATTCGATTCATGGTTCAACTACCATGTTGGCTAGAGGTCCATCCGGGATAAGACAAAGAAAAGATCCAAAGCGAATATCAAATCCCTAGTTCCAGCTGCATACTAACTTCATAAATTGAGGGAAATGTAGTAGCCTCCAATTGTAGACACAAAAAGATAAAAAGTGGAGGAAATGGGCAAATCGGGAGCATATTTGCCTACACAGAGATTGAACCACTGACTAGTCCCATGATGTCTATAGCTGTCAAATGCACTCTGATCAAAACTAGGGGAAGACTAGGGTGCTCTAGGAACCTCATTCGCTATAAGTTCTCTAATTAAGTTCACCGAGAGAAGAAAACTCAAAGTCCATCCTTGCTTTGTGGATCATCACCCAAAAGAATGACCCAATACAAAAGAGAGTTGTTTCCTAAATCAAGGAGACATAATTAACAACTTTGCTCCATCTTATACTTGATTATATGGGGTTACTTTATAGTATTTAAATTTTAAACCTACAATGTAATGTCGTATGGCTAGTATTATGTCAAAACTTAGCTTTGCGCGCTCAGTGATAGAATGCAATGCTTTTGGTGCAAATATAATAGGGAAAGTTTATACGAAGAAAAGAAACGTGAATTTGATTTTTTGATGTACTTAATTGCTCTTGAAATTTCAAGTTGGACAGGATTATTATGGGCGGCAAAACTTTCTCTGCCAAGTTTTAACGCAGCTGCATTCACAGGACTTGAACTTGAGATTAAACATCGGTTTTTTTTAATAATTTAAATAAATAAAAATTAGCAAACACAAGTACGAAATAAAATAATTAGGAGAATGAGATAGTTTTGGCCACGTCGGTTTTTTTGTTTCCCGCCTTTGGAGGTTTTGTGTCTCTCCTTTTTGTTTCGACTGCCTCCTTTTCTCTTCCCTTGTGAATGGTTTCTTAGTTTCTTATGGTGATATATAATATATTTTGCTTTTAAAAAAAATGTTAAGTTGAAGCTTTGAAAATTTGATTTGTTAGGTGCCTAAGTAATTTTGTCCCTTTAATTAGTATCTTATTGATGAAACTTGTTTGTTTGTTTGTTGCATTGAGAGCATAGATAGAAAATTGGAATTTAGATTAAGGGAGATCGCAACATTATCACAAAGGGCATGATAGATTAAAATTTGAAATTCATCCTCTAAGTAGCATTTTCATCCCCAACAAAAGGAGTTATTTCCGTTCAAGTTTACATAATAACCGAAGGCTTACTGACGATTTAATTTTTCTACTGTGAAAATCGTCAATAAATTATCGACAAAAAGACCATTGGTAAGTTTTAAGTAGAAAAAGCTATTGATAACTTACCGACGGCCAAAGGTTGATGTCACTTTTAAATGTTGATGTCACTTTTAAATGATATTTCTTTTTATAATTATAACATTACATTAATTATTAGTATTTTTATCTATAATATATAATAAAATTGGAAAATATGTATAGTTAAAGACATTTGAACACAAGCCGAAATGATTCTTAAAAAAAGTTATAATTAATAAATTTAAAATGTATAAATATAAAAATTAAGTATGAAAAAATTGATCAGGTTGGTTCAGGTTGAAAAAGTAAATCTGATAACTAAACTGATTAAGTTGATTTGATTCGAAACTATTATTAAGTGAACTAGTTAGTTAAACAAATTCGAACTAATTACAATGGCTTGTTTGAATACCGAGTTCATTAGGTCGGTTGAACTGATGAACACCCCTAGTTGTCCAATGTGGTGTGTAGAACTCATGCCCCTCATGATATAATAGAAAGGGGCCCCACATGACACATTAGTGGTATCAAAGTTTATGGCTACAACCTTGATTACCTGACAGCTTCCACTAAGGAAAGCATGGTGATGTGGTCATAACTTAAATTGGGGAAGAAAATGTTGAGAATTCAAGTGAGAGTAAATATAGTAATAATAAGAAGTTTCATATTGGATGAAAAAAGTAAGTTGAGTAATATATGAGTGAAATGACCCATACAGTCATTGCCTAAAGGTTTAACATGAGGCGTCTTTCACTAGCTTGGTTCTTGTTGTCCATGTGGTGTTTAGAAAGATATTTATGCCCCCTCATGACACAACACTGAGGGTGTCCCTCACGACACAACAATGGTATCACAGTCAATGGTTACAATCCTAGATGACTGAAAACTTTTGCTGAGGGGGAGCATGATAATGTGTTGATGACTCACAATTCAAAAGATAGTTTTAAACAACATAAGTGAAAAGACACATACACCAATTGCCTTAAGATTTTTAGGTGAAATATGTAGTATTTTTCACTAAGGTGGTTTACTCTTTATCTAATATGGAGTGGTGATATATTCATACCCCCTCTCATGACACAAAGCCTAATACAATGGTCGATAAGTTAGCTGGTTTATCACCTTAGTTGTCTTTAGGATTGCATGTTTTGTATGTACCTCATGTGGGGTGTTAGAACTTTTTATTTCACGATGTAGTGGGAATCTATATTCTACATTTTTTCTATTCTATACACAGACACGACACAATACCAACACTGTGACATGACTAACATTAAAAAATTATGACATCGATTCATCTTTTCAAAACCAAGACAAGTTAGTATTTTTATAAAGAAAACATAAAAACAACTTCATATGTCATATGCCAATGAGTTTAAAAACAAAAACTAAGGACCTGTTTGATTACAGTTTCTGAAAACTATACTTAAAAACAGTTTTTAGAAAGAGTTTTTGAAAACTGTTTTTCAAAAGAAAAGATAAAAAAAAAACGAATTGAATGATATGTTTTCCAACATTAAAAAAAAATCTAATTTGAAAACTAAAAACAGAAACAGAAAACATTTTTTAGCTTTAAAAACTAAAAATAAGAATTATTTTCAAAAACAGTTTTTCAAAACAGATTGTGCCAAATAGGTTTTTAAATTTTACAGTTTTTAAAAGCAAAATACAGATTTCAAAAACTGTAATCAAACAGGCTCTAAAAAACTCATGTTACAAAGTAAGCACTTTCGCCAAAAAATTAGTAGTATCTAACGACTTTCTATTCCCTCTTAATTATCATCATCGAAAAAATAAACTCTAGTTGCGGTTCATCAAATGACAAAGAAGCAGTTTGAAGAATTTCACTTTCATCAAGTGGTCCAAACTCATCTCCCGCTACACCTCACATGTTAATTGAAAATATAAAATATTTTACTGTTCGACTTAAGAAAGTTCACATCAATGTCCTACAAGTGTCCAAACAACAAGAGGTGTCAGTTTCAAGTCTCCGAGTCGAAGAAAAAAGTTTTGCTCACACATTGTACAAACGTGTTTAAGGTGCCCGACACATGAAGTACAAGTGTCGGTGTCGTGTCAGTGTCTGATACGGAGACACTCCTTTGAAAAGGAGTATTCATGCAAGATATCTTCTAGTGTAATTTTTTGGGCTTCAGCCCTCCATTCATAAAAAAAATATTATTAGTATTTCTCAAAATATTATTATTGAGAAGTTTTGCTCGAGTGTTTAGGAGATTAAATTTTGGGCTAGAAAATACTTTCAAAACCCTAATAATGATAATATCGTAAAATTAAAATAAGATAGAATCCTCCCAAAATTAATTTTATCAAAAGGTAGAGGCTCATTTGTTTAAAGTTTAAAAAATAATTTTATAATCATAAATGGAGAAGCATTTGTTGAATGAAGTAAGGAGTACTTGAGCTCTAATTCAACTTGCAAGTCTGATGATGAAGATATTGTGATTGAAGTTGCATGGTTCACAATCGAGTTTTAAATGAAGTTAAGTGTTCAGGTTTGCCTAATCATAGGATATTTCTTAAAGTTAGTGTCTCAATTATGTTCCTTAGAAACATATATTAAAGTGATGGTTTGTGTAACGGGACAATGCTCAAAATCAATGAACTAGGGAAAAATGTTATTGGTGCTACAGTTCTTACAAGGAAACACATGGGGAATTAAGTTTTAATCATAATGATAACTATGATTCCTTCTGACTCTAGATTGACGTTCAAATTTCAAAGACGACAATTTTCACTGTCATTGTGTTTTGCAATGACAATTCATAAGATTCAAGGATAGTAACTTGCTCATTTCGGAATATATCTTCCAAGACCTGTTTTTTTCATGGCCAATTGTACATTGCAGTTTCAAGAGTTAGAAGTAGAGAAGAAGGATTGAAAATACTTGCATTCGATGATGAAAGCAAAGTTTGTTCAACGACAACCAATGTAGTTTATAATGATGTTTTTGTAATATTTGATCTTCTTTAATTTGTTTTGACTATTTTTGTTTCAAGTGGTTAACTTAATTGTTATATTACCTGTTGTGTTTATGGTAAGAATTTCATATATGGACTTTCTCTTTATGACTTTCTTACATTTCAATTTGATTGTGGTTTTTTTTTGGTTTCACTCCTACTTGATCAAAAAAGCCAAACAATGTTGGAATTGGAAGCTTATGCGTCACCTTCGACGGTAAGGAGAGAATGAATTATTATTTAAGTTAAAATTTATTAATAATTTTTATATTATTAAATACAATAATTTTAATAAAATAATTAAAAAATGAATAACTATTACTGAGATGATTAATTATGATTTAAGTGAAAAGAGTTAAATTTGTTAGACAATATCAAATATAAGATTTTATATAAATTAAGTAAAACTTACTTGATGGTATCATTCCTGACAAAATTAATTATGAATTGATTTAAACTTATGAATTCATTTAATAATATTTATATTATTAAATACTTGGTAGAGAGAGTTTTGCCGCCCATAGTGGTTCTGCCCGGCTCGAAATTGTGAAAACAATTAAATACACCAAAAAGTAATATTTATATTTATATTCTTGAATATACAAATTGTCAAATTCTACAACTATAAAAACATTAATGACAAATTATGACTAGGTAAAAAATGAAAATAGTGCCTACTATTAAAATAATTTTAATTACAATAATAACTATTTTTTACTTGATTTTGATTAGTATATTTTTATACTTCAGAAAATATTAAATATTTCAAATACACATACTAATATTTCAATTAAATTAAAAAGTAATTTTTAAATATCTAGATTTAGTTCAATGTTAAATATAAAAAATAAGTCAAATAAAAATAATATGACACTATAAATCTTCAATTATTTAGTTTAATATTGAGTTCAATTTTATTAAAAAAAATTATTACATGCAACATGTATGTTATATTCTGTCGTGTTTTGACTTGCCTACCAAACGTTATCTTAATAATTAAACATAAATAAAAGTTTCAAAGTGATTTCTTAAAATAAAAATATCTTTATATTAAAAACTGTCATAAATAAATGAGCTCCTAATTATCTTAAATTGTTTTGGCATTTCAAAAAAAATTATCTTAAATTGTTTTGACCAAAATTTATTTATCTTAAATGAACATATTATAAAGATTAAAAAATGATTTTTTAAATATATTTATATACGGTCAATATTGTTTTTGTTACCTTTAATTTTGACACTGTCACCTCCCGGATTTTGAGTAATTGCTTTTGACTATTTTTGTTGCCTGTTTATCTGTGAAACTCAAGAGTGATCCTCCTTCCTTTTTTATCAACTTTATTCTTTTTTAAAAAAAAATTAAAAAAAATCCTCCCTCAGAACACATCACTTTTTCTTTCAAACTAGTACACCCCTCTCTGCTATTGTCTCATCAACCCTGTTTCTCACTTCTACTCTGTTTCACTTCACTACCCACCAATCAAGTCCTCTTCAACATTCTTCACGGTGAGTTTCTTCTTCTTTTTGTCCACTCGATTTGTTTATTTGTTCTTCTGTTCTTGGCTTCTTCTTCATCTTTTTGTTTATAGCAGAGTACTCTGCTACTGTGGATACAATAGACTAAAATTCTTGAGTGGCACATAATCTTCTGTCTATTGCGTCGTTTTACACTGTATCTGATCTTCAATGGGTTGGTCTTGTTTTCGAATTTGATGGACTGGTTGTTAAAAAGTTCCCAACTTTCTCTCGCTTTTCCTCTGTTTTCTCGGTTGCCAAACGGGCAGAGCATACATGCAAACAAACAAATTTTGCTTATCGATTCTCTTATTATTCTTCTGTTGCATCCTGAGGCTTCAGATTGGTATTCTTTGTCAAGCAATCACATGATCCTCATCGATTCCCGGGTTAGCTATTCTGAATTTGAAAAGAGTAATAAAAAAAGGGTTTTTCTTTATTAATTTCAGAAAATACAGGTTTAAAATGCATAGGGATTTGGGTTTTATGGCTATATTCTGAATGTTCAGTCTGCACCACCGTTCTCATTTTAAAAACAATTGGCTTTGTTCATTCAATGTGAGGTTATACATCAATACTTTATTAGTCCATGGAGATCTACGCTGTTTGATATGTGTTGTGTTTCTACGATTTGATTCTTTTGCTTTCTTCCTTTCTATATGTCCCATTCTTCTTAAATGCAAAGGACACTCTATTTGTGGCCATTGTCTTTTTTTGTTTCCCTGAGAAATTGGGTTGTTGTTGATCTCCTCTATGATTTGTTGCGTTTGTTTAGAGGGTAATAATGGTGAAGGGTCCCAACACTGTGGATATGGGCAAAGGGAAAGGGAGTTCAAATTCCATGTTGCTTTCTTCATCCACAAAAGGGTTAAAGGACAAGAGCATCACCACCACCAACAACATCACACCCTCCTGGCTCCTCACCAGTATTTCTGGTAAGCATTAATTTCATTCTACCGTACCCAAATTTAATTTTGCTTTAACCAAATAAAACTCCATTCTTTGACACATTGGGTCACATCTACTGAATTTTGTTTGAGGTGAAATTTTAGCAAGATATTTGAATAGTTTGATCATATATGGTGAGGAAATAGATATAAGGGGTGTTATTTAATGGGCTTGAACCAGAAGAAGAAAGGTGAAAGGGTCTCAATAAATGGGGAAGAAATCTGAAATTAATGGAATCACATGCATCTAGTGTGTGTGAGTTGAAGGGTAGGAACCTTTATCAATCAATCATCAATGGAAGCAAAGGATGATGAGGAAGAAGAATCCTCCATACAAGATATGTCTCTGTCTACTGTCAAATGTCTAAGTCTTCATTGGAAACAGCAATTGCCGTACATCATTATTTACCAAGTTACATTTTCACTTGCCAACTCTTAGCCCACGCGCTTCTTTCACACGTGCCCTAGTACTAGAGTGATTTGAATTTAAAAAAATGAAAGACACAAAGGAAATATTTGTATTTTGTTATTGAACTATGATTTTATTTACTTTTGTTTTGTCTGACGAGAGGAGTTTTTTTTATTGCTTGATTAGTGTATTTCAATTACTAAGAAAAAATTAGTTCAGTGATAGGTTAGGTGGAACCCTTTAAGGGTGAGAGTACACAGTTATTTGATGGAAGAGAAACTGACTCAGTTTTCCAAACAAATTGACACATGTTAATGTTAATAACTAAAAAATTTCAATTTTCTTACAGTTTAGTAACTACACTTAAAAACAAAAGTAGTAGCATTTTTGAAATGTCAAACATGTGCATAGAAAAAGTTGCTATTGAGTGTGTATAGCACTTTTACATAGGTGGCTGTTGCCTTGTCTACTACTACCCCCTTTGGTGTGGATCTGCTTTCAAATTTCCATTTTGATTTGAACCAGATTTTGAAACCCTTTGGTCTCTAGATCCATTGTCCCTTTCCCTGTAACGTTTTTGTTCTTTTGTTTGGCCTTTGCAGAGCTTTTTTAGACCCTGAATTGGTGTTTAAAATTTGAAAAATGGTCCCTGTCCATTATCCAAGACACTTCCTTGCTGCAGGGTGCATTAGATTTTGGTGTGTCTTGTAACGGTGACCTTTCCATTTTTGCCTCGTTGCCCGTGCAGATATTCTCCTAAACCTAATTGGTTTTATTCTAAAGAAAATGGAAAGTTGGGGAGATTAAGGGCTTTTCTGTCTACAGCTGCACATGCCCAGGTGCAGTACATGATGCTGACCTTTCATTCAAAACTAAGGCAAATGTAGCCCTAGACTCTAGTGTGCTATGCCTGCAACAACAGTACAATTCAAATATAGTTGTAGATTAACATATGTGAGGTGTGAGGTGGGATAGTTATGTTAAATATTTGGTAGAGAGAGTTTTATTCAAATTCCATTTTTCAAATTAGACAGTGTTATGCATTATTTTGTAATAAAAGCATTGTATCTTGTGTACCAGAACTATTAATGGGTTTTGTCAGTGTTCCCTTTCTTGTGTCACTTTTGTTGGGCTGTCACTTTCTTAGAGCTCAGTTACTGTTCAACCCAGTTTTAGATCTGGACTTATATTAACCTTCTTTTTGGTGCATTTCACTAGTATAATAATGTGTGGGTTGTGTGACTCTACCATGGAATTGAGTAAATCAGGTAAAGAAAAGCAATGTTCTTTCTGTTCTTTTTCTTGCACAGTACTAATTGTCTAATTCAAATGTGAACTTTGTTTTTGATTGCAGACTTGGAAGAGAGGATGAAAATGTTGGCTATTGGCTCAATGGAAGAAGATGAAGAGGGTGGTGATACTTTTGCAGAAAGAGCAGAAACTTACTACCAAAAGCGACCACAACTTCTGTCACTTCTGCAGGACCTGTACAATGGGTACATCACTTTGTCTGATAGATATATACAAACACTGGCCAAGCACAAGCATTATAGGCATAGCAGAAACACTTCTCAAGTCTCAATTGTAGAAGGGGGTTTCTCTGACCAGGAAGAAGTAATTAGTGGTGTGAGCCAGGTTGATTCAGATATTGAGAGCTCAGTTTCTTATCAACAACAACAAGGTTCACCCATGATGATGCTTGATGTTGATGCTGTTGTTGCTGAGCTTGTGATTAAGAATGTGGAGTATGATGTGTTGATGCATGAGGTTGGTGTGATGGAGAGGAAGTACTGTGAGTCCTCAAGGAAAAATGAGCTGCAAAAGAGCTTGCTTGAGGTGTTGGAGTCTGAGAGGGTTGTTCTACTGAATGAGAATGCTGGATTGAGTTACAGGGTCAACACTCTGGTGGAAGAGAACAAGGATCTGGCGTCCGAGTCAGTGTTTATTAAGAGGAAGGCAGGGGAGCTAGCAAAGTGTGTGCTGAAGATGAGGGAGGATCACAGAGTGTACATGCTCCACAAGAAGATTGAGGATCTTCAAGCTCAGATACATGGGTTGGAAAAGAGGAACAAGGAGTACTATGAGAAGCTTCTGAGGAGAGATGATGACAGCTGCAGCATGGGAAGCAGCAAGGGGAAGGGCAACAATGAAGGGATCGCGTTGGAGGTCCGTGTTCAGCTCGAGAAGCTTCGAAGGTTCAAATGGAAAGAAGGCAATGGCACTCCTGGGAAGAAATTTGAGGGGAAGAAAAAGGATGGCCCCAGTTTGTGGAAGAAGCTGAAGAACATGGACTTGTTATTGTGTGGGACAAATCCCACTTGTGCTTGATGATGGCTGGTGTGTCCACCAAAGGTTAATTAGATTTTATATGTATACTTTTTGGCTCCTAAAAGAGAGAAGCTGTAGTAGTGCATGTTTAGAAAGTCTTTGGACTCGTAATCAATTTTGGGAAGAAACTCACTTCTGGGTTTTCGAGTTGATTCTGAGCAAAGAGAAGCTTATGCTAACATGCTCGTAGTAGGTTTCTAGGTGTACATTCCAATATGAGGTCTTCGAACATAGGGTGCTCTGGCTAATCCTTGAGAAACTAATTTAGGTTAGTTAACATCATATTGTGAAAGCTAGGGTGGGTTCATACTTTAGCCTCAACTATGTTAGCTGAACATTTCTGCTTTTGTTCTGTTAAAAAACTTGCTTAACAGAAGCATGATATTCAATATGCAACTTAGCTTTATGTATGGTATGCCCTTTAATGCTGCTACTCTTCCACCAATGTTTGCTTGTGTATTTATTTATATTTTGAAGTTCCTTACATTTAAAGAGAATGGAAGTGTGATTTAGCATGTTTTCTACCATCATTTCTACCTTTCCATGATTTTGTACTCTTTGATAAAGTAATCAAAGCGCAGCATTAGTAGAATGCTCACAGATTCAACGAAAAACAAAGAATACTCACCTAAGAGGAAAACAATGTATAGTTAAGAGAGTGGAGTAGGATAGATGTCATGCAATGAGAATGAAACAAGAAGCAAACATTAATTTATGCCAACTGTTGATATGCCTGACTACTGACTACCTAATCTTATGACATCAAAATGACGTGAGCCTACTACATTTGTTGATTACGCTCTTGGAAACGTTTCTTGTTCTATGGCTATTACCTTGAATAAGAAAACAACACAAAAATGGCTCTTCAAGCTTGCCAATGTTCAAGTATAATCATGTTTTACCTTTGCTTCGTGGCCTCCATTAACTTCGTCTATGTGAAGGGAGAAATCTACATTGTTGATGACAGCTATGGTTGGGATGACTTCTTTGATTTCAACAACTGGTGGAAGAGTTTCCCATTCATTAGCGTATTTGGTCATGTCTGAACTAATAGCATGTTTGGATCACTTTGTCAAAAAAAAAATCAAACAATTCCAGCATGTAAAAGTTATTACAAGAGCTTCTCAACTAATGTAACTTTGACTTTAAAATCAATTACATAATAGTTTTCAAACAATAGTTTTCAAACACGCACCGAAAACCTTGTCCAAAATCTTTGAAAGTGGTACAAAACATGATTTTTACTGCAAAACAACACTCAGAAACTCATTGGAGCTTTGAGTGTATATTTTATAAAAACTTCATAAGAACCACAAATCGTTAACAGCATGTATGATATACCAACCACTTCATCACATGTAAGCAAAACTATGTATAAAATCAAGTTATTACAAATCATGTAAATTGATACATGTCGCATATTTCATTACGTTGGATATGCTGAACGCATAACAGATGAAAATTTTCACTGGCACATGATAAATTATAGGGTTCAATATGTTTTCGGTCCCCATGTAATAGACATGGTTTGAAGTTGGTCCCTAATTTCTGTAAATTATGGAATGCCTCCCTCTGTTTAGAGTTTTGAGAAAAAGTAGTCCCTACCACCACCGCGGGCACTGTTCCGGTGCCAAAATGGCACAGCAGTGATGACGTGGGCATGCACGTATTAAATGATGATGATGTGGAATTTCTTTTTTCCTTTTCTCTTTTTTTTTATTTCCTCACTAGAAATTAATTTAAACTAACCTAAATTAAACTTAATCAAACAAAACCCAACTAAACTTAATTAACCTAACTAAATTAAACATATCAGCTTCTTTATATGCATCCTCAACAAACCAATTCAGCCCCAAATCGAAAAAATCAGGGTTCTGGTTTCCTGCCTTCCTCCTCCTCCATCTTTGACGCATCCTCCAGCTTCGACGCACCTTCCATCTTCGACGATGACGCAAGGAAGTTCGTCTTCTGCTTCGAGGTGTTCTTCCTCCTGCACTTCACATTGCTATTTAATGTGATGAGGACCGAGTAAAAAAGCACCAATATTTATTTTTTGAAAGCAAACACCATGATAAACTCTTCAGAATTACAATGAGGCACAAGTAAGAACCTCACCATGCAAATTTTTTAACTGTTTTTTCCAGAATAGGTGCAGGTAGTTAAAATATGGTGCAGTCACTTGAGTGAGTAAATTTGCAGTCTGTAAATCAGAATCATCTGATGGTCTAAATTTAATCGCAACAAATTGGAATTAAAACATGAACTTGAAATCGCAACAATTTCCAGTCAACAGCTAGGATTTAATTACTGCAATGACTGGACAACTTTTTGACTGAATCGAATCTAAATCCACAGGTACCACCCAAAGAAAGTAATGAATTACATGATATCAAATACTCAAATTGAAAGCAACACTTGTATGATAGAACCCATTTACTTATTTAGGACAGTCACAGTCACTTATTGCATGGGTCAAAATAAGTATACAAGACAGTTCTAATTTAGTTCTTGCTCCTATAGATCACCATCATAATGGCAGCAAAACTTAGAATTTCTAAGGTCAGGACTCCTGTTTATGGCTAGATTCTACCCCATTAAGAGCAGGTGCCAGTTGAGTACATAAACATGATCAAAATCAATGCACAAAATTTCTTTGGCGATGGAAACTTGTTTCCTACAAAAGCACATATGACAACTTTGTAGAAGAAGAAATATCAGAGGGTTCTCCTACAGGTTCAAAATGAAATGCTCATTACTTGCTATAGATAATGAAGTGCCCCTGCACATTATCATGGGGAGCATGTTGTGATACTTCTGTTAATCAAGTATTCTTCTGTTGATCGCATATGACTACTGTTCTTGTCCATAACGAGATTTAACTTCTTCTCCCTCTATAAGCCTCTCCACAGCATCTGAAGGAAGGCCAATCATCTCTAATGTCTTCTCCCATACTTCATATGATGTTTCAGTGTTATGTGCTTCTTCTGATGGATTTGCCGGACGACAATCTTGAGAAATAAAGGCACAAACCGGCCACTCATCTGTTTTCAACAATTCACAATATTCTGAAACTTGAGGATCAGTGGCAGCAAAAAGAGTACTCCTAGAACCTGCATCGCAGTATAAATGATGAAACTTAATGGTCAGTCCTGAATAGTTAATTCACTTTTCACAAAAAAAATAAATCTAAAGAACTCTGTTTTAAGATTATTTTCTGTGCAACAATGATAATCTGCTTCCCAACCTATTCAAACAATGGCACATGTCCCATCATGAATGTTTAGTTTTTCTTGTTTTTTTTCAACTTTTTTAAAATTTAAGAAAACTGAATATTTGTTAGAGAAGGAGCACTGAGTATCCACTACCACAGGAGTGCCGAAAATTTGCTCCCGGTTATGAGCCTTTTGTAACGATAAAGCAAAAAATAACTAGGACAGATGGTCATTTGAGTATATGTTAGGGTCCAATTACAAGGTTGGAATTGTGTGGGGTTGGCCTTGGGGTTGGCCTTGGGCTCTTCAACTATAGCAGCTAACTTTTGTGGTATGGTTCTCCCAATGGTCTTATCAATTAGTATTAGAGTCTTCCACTGTATCTCTCAGCTACAAACCAACAGCGCGAGTGGTGAGGCTGGCATTACAGCGTTCACCTGAGACTAGTCAAAGGAGCTAGTGCATAGCCAACCCGTGAGGGAACCAGGGCTGGAACATGTCCTATTATATTATATGCCAAACTAAAATCCATATTTTACAAGAAGAAACGAAATCGTTTATTGTGTACCAAAATGTTTGAAGTAGAACTGCAGGAAAAGCACAGAAAAGATAGAGACCGAACACATGATTTCCCAGTATTTGGAACAACGGATTACAAAACCAGCCACGTACAAAATCTTAAACATATAGGCAATGACCACATTAGTGTCTTAATAAGCTCCTCTAAAGTGAAATAATAGTCTTCAAAGTAAGCAAGTTTATCTACCCTTAATTTTGTTTGTTAAGATCACAATGGTTATGGTAGATAAGTCTTACACAATTCAGAGACAAACTCACTTTAGAAAAACCATATCCTAAAAACTCAAGATTCTTAGGCACTTCTAGCATGAAAATATTGAAGGAACAGACCTTCTTGAGCATTAAAGATGAAGTAAGGTATCAAACGATACCCAGTCTGAACAATTTTTGGAAGATCCCTTGCCTGCATTAGATGAAGTTGAAAGTATTAGCAAAGCACAAATCTTGTGAAATAATGCAGCAAAATCCAGGAATCAATAATCATATATAGCCCATTACACAACAAAGATATTAGTGCGAGAGAATTGGAAGGTTCCATTGGCCACAAATTATGACCAGAAATTAAAGCAGTAAAACTATCCCAACAGGATGAAATTGCTTAAAGGGCCAAAGAGGATTCTAATTCCTCCAAAATCTAAGACAAAGAAGTCCTTAGCTGCTTAGCCTGCTTAAACCAATGTACACAACATGATGACCTATGAAATTTACCATTTTGCCTCAGATATAGTTAATCATATACAATTTTAGATGAACCTGGAGTTTTATTTAACAACCTTATGTTTCATACATCCTCTTCAATCTCATAGAGAAATAGAGAATAGTGCTCATTCTCCCAAAGAACCAAAAGTTCCGTTGAAAAAATATCTGTATTCCTAGTTAATTTTCACTCATTACTTTTATCATACATACATTTCAAATATATTGGTCGTAGAAAAAAAAACCAATATGTTCCATAAGGCTAATAGTTACATTAAAGCTCAACTCGAGTTACTCAAGAATAGAAAGATAATCATTCTGGCATTGTTGTGACCTCTGGTGACCATCTCTGGCATCCAGCGATCACACATTACCAGAGACCTACTCTGGCGAACTTGTTTCACTGGCTAGGTTCCTTTTCCAGTGAAAGCATTTTGTTTTGTTTTGTTTTTTTTTTTTTTTCTGTTATTTGTTCTCTTTTCCAGTAACCTCCTTCTCCTTGATCTCCGTTACCTCCTTCCTCAGTTTTATCTGTTACAATCTCTGTTCTTAGTTGTATATATGTTATATTTCTCTTCTCTCTGTTTTTTCTTATTTCCCTTTTCCTTTTCTCCTAGTCTTATTCGATTCTGCATTTTCATCTCTTTTCTATATTTATTTTTTTCACTAATTCGATTCTGCTCTGACTTTATTTTTCCTGGTTATTCTGTTTTCCCCTCTTGTTCTATACAACCTCTGTTCTCAGTTGTATATATGTTAATTTTCTCTACTTGTTTTTTTTTTAATTTCCCTTTTCTTTTTCTCCTATAGTCTTATTCGATTCTACATTTTCATCTCTTTTCTCCATTTTCAAAACTAATTCAATTCTGTTCTGACTTTCTTATTCCTGGTTATTCTGTTTCCCCCCCTTGTTCTCTTAATTTTTTTTCACTACACTTGTTCTCCAATTTTACTTCCTAGTGAGTTTATGACTTATTATGAGTAATACGACATATGGTATTTAATATTTATGTCATTTTATCAATTTAGTTAGTGATATAATGTTATTTTGAGACTTATCACATTAATTGATGGCTTTCTATCTTTCATGACTCATGAACCAATTATCCCAAAAGCTTAAGCTTGTTGGGTAAATGACACATGAATGGTTATATTTCTAACACGCCCCCACACAAGAGCGCACTTAGATTTGAAGCGTGGACAATGCACAAGCCCACCATGTCATGAACCAATTATCCCAAAAACTTTAGCTGTTGGGTAAAGCTGTAAATGACACCTGAATGGTTATACTTCTAACATTATCAATTTATTTTATTGTTCTAGACATTTATGTGGTTTTGTTCTGTATAGGGTGGTTTGCTTTGGTTGGGGCCTTGCATATTCTTTTTTTTGGCTTGAGTCGTTGGCTCTCTCCATCTTTTGCTTTAGTGGTGGGCGGGTAGTTTTTCCTCTTTCTTGAGGTGGCTCTTGAATTGGTTGTTTTTCGGCTTTTCATTATATATATTATATCCTTTTGCTTTCCAAAAAAAAATATTATATCATTGCTGCCATGCTTCCGCCATAGTCCACACTCCACATTCCACAATGTTATCTGCCATATTTTTTTGGCTTTCCGCCATGAATCTCCCATCTGAGATTGATAACAT
Source organism: Acmispon strigosus (assembly GCA_030819835.1). Lineage (NCBI taxonomy): Eukaryota > Viridiplantae > Streptophyta > Magnoliopsida > Fabales > Fabaceae > Acmispon > Acmispon strigosus. The sequence continues at coordinate 43,935,021 of JAUAMA010000001.1, read as the reverse complement.
TGCATTCAGCTTAATCTTTCAAAGTTTTCTGGTTATGCTGCACTACTTGTGGAATCTAAGTGTGTCCAAACTAATACAATCTTCTCCCTCCCCCCATCTATTCTGTTATCTCAACAAAGATTGACGCAAAAGATGCATGGCGGAATTGCAGGGCAAAAATTCTGACACAAAAGATAGCTTCTGAAGGTTTTCTGTTGACCTATTGTAAAAGAACAATTAGATACTACACCGGTTCTTCAAAAGAAGTTATACTCAGCATGTCACAGATTTAATAAAATTAAACTATAGATATAAAATATTAAAATTAAAGTAGAAAATGTTTGTCCTGAAACAGCTGTTCAAATTTTCAAAATACTTACAACATTTGTCTGGACAATTCCAGGTGATACACACAATACACTGATGCCAGCTTCAGCAGGGAGTCTTTTATGAAGAACGCTACTAAACATAATCTGCAATAGAAATGCTGACTCCTTTTTCATTCACAACTTCAAGATGGAAGTAAACAAAGAAAATCATTTTCATGTGATTTTACATCATGAACCAGGAACAATAACCTAAGAAGTCATTATTAATAATAGAATTTAATTACTAGCAGAAAAGAAAAAATACAAGGACAAAATCATGATTTCAGTCTACCAAAACCAAACTACAAGATGCAATTATGCCAAGGTAAACAATAAACCAAAATGCAGAAAAGTTATCCTCAATAAGAATACATGTACAGACATGCATATAGTTTGGATACAGCAGATATGTAATTACTTTGTGAATAAAAGGAATACACCTAAGTCACGAATTCTGAATGCAGGTGTGTGTTCAGTGCTGCTATGTGTGCATGTGTACATGTCATGTCAATGCAAGTGTGTTGCACTTTGCATAAACATAATAATAATAATAATAATAATACAATTCAACTTTCAAAAATGGGACATGACCAAGATGGATTATAAAAAAAACAAAAATAATAATAATAATATTAATAATAATCAGACAATATATTGAAAATAGATCAAAATAAAGAATAACATAACTGAAAAGATATATAAGTGTAGAAACCAGCACTGTAATGATATTAAGTGGTTTGCGACAAAATCTTCTGCCAATGAACCAATTCACACATTGATGCAACATGCATCACAGAGACATCTACATTAAGTGGTTTAGGTAGCAAAAAGAAAACAGCAAAGACAAAATGGCCCAACAATGCAATATATATGTCCAGTCTCTTGATGTATTAGTAAAGGAAGTTCCTCTAAAGTAATAAACTAAGCAGTACCGAAAATACAAGACAGGTAAATGGATATTTTGTCAAAATGCACTGTCAGAATGAATATCTGTGTCATGCATATCAATGTTGCAAATAGTTTTGTAATGGTCAGAATGACACGCATGTAAATAGAATAAGACATTATATTTTGGCAAGACAGTAGAATTTTGTCAACTAATTAAGTTCATATGATTTTAGCAGAAGAAATATTACACATAAATGCATTAGTAACTTCATTAGATAAAAATACTTATTTGCAAGTAGGCTTTCACAGGCCATCATCATCAAATTGTCCAAAACATCAAAACAGAAGTATACCTGTGCCAACTTGCTGTTTGAGTACCCCATCAGACTAGAATATTTCCTTCTCCCAGATGTCATATTCATGTCGTCAGCGTCAACAAAGCCAACATGATGCATCTGCAGAAAAAAAAAAGGGGGAAATAGAAGACAAAACACTCTTAAGACTTCCGAGTACGAGGGTAAAAGAGTTGAAAGATTAAATAAGGCTAGTGGTATATTGTTATTAAAAACATTTTTCAATTTTGTAGGAATGATTACTTCACTATAATGATAAAAGTAAAGCAATCAACACTCAACGGTATATAAAATCATAGTACAACTAAACAGAAGAACGACAGAATTTTTAAATTTAAGGCGCTCACAGAAAAATCATTGTAGAGATATTTTTTGTTTGCAACGAAACAAAGGGTCCTATAGTTATGGCACTGCATAGCAAGAAATATTGGAGGAATACGATGTTATTGTTGTTTTTAGCTAATCAAATTGTCAAACAAAAGTTGAAGGTGTAGAGTGTACAACATAGTCAAATTTTAACTTCTAACATTAATTTTCTGAATAAGAAAAAGAAAAGAAAGTAACTCAAAGCATCAGATGATCTAATTTGACACAAAAGGCTGTACATATTCCAGCATATTGTTTTCCCCATAAAATAAAAAGTTATTAGAAAACAATGAGGGAAAGCACATCTACAATTCAGGACAAGTAATCCTACTAAACAGAAACAGAAAACGCCTCCCACACCAACTTAACCCTTCATAGCATGTAGTTTGCCATTACATTTGATTTCTGAAAGCATTTACCCTCATCCTTGCTAGCAATACAGAAAATTACAAATGACCAGTCCTAGATAGCAATGTATACCATTCAAATCTTTCCAAATTCCTTAAGAAAAAAGAAAATCAGATGATATGCACATTATTGAGTATATTTTCTTGAGATCCAGGCATAAAAACCAGCAAGCATTAAATGCTAAATCAATCAAACATCAAGCAAAAGGAAATAAAATATGTTAATACTTAATAGTAGGATAGTACATAAATCCAAAGCAATAATTTGACTAAAAAAGAGTCAAATAGCAAGAGTCTTACGATGGAGTTCAGATTAACGATTCGACTAGGAGAACCCCTAATAAGGGATGGCAAAAGAAGTACTGAAAGCAAAGCAGGAGCAAGATGATTCACTTGCAAGTGTTCTTCATAACCATCTTTTGAAAACTTTTGTGGCTCTGAATAAGAACAAAAACAAGATGGTGGGTTAATTACATTTGTATTCAAAGATAACCAACCTGAAGTACCTATAACAACTATAACCCTGCTAACTTTGTAAAAATAAAAGATGACAAAGTTAGTATATTTCAACCAGTGATCCCATAGCCATAAAAAGAAAAAGCGAGCACTTGGACCTGTTGCAGGTTCAGAATGATAGACAAAATCAAGATCAAAACAACATTGTTTCATCACAAATACCAACCTCCGATGGAAAAAATTCCAGCATTATTAATGAGAACATGCAATGGTGCCGAGCGTGCATTCCATGCTTCAGCAAACCTCGCAACAGAATCCAACGATAGAAGATCAACCGCCATCACCTTGACAAGCCAAACGCAAATGTCAAACCAGAATTAATCCTGGCAGCTGATACACGTATGAATTGAACTTATTTTGCACTCAAAAAAAGCTACTCAGCCAAAGGCTCTCTTTAACATTATTAAAAAGAAGTTTTCCCTATATCAAAATAAACTAATCCAAACACACAAACCAGCACCAAAATTTTTCCTTAGATCATATAAAATTTAACAAAGCGTATTCCTAGAGTGCCAGTTTGATGTTCCTTAAACAATAATGGATAAGGGACATATAAGTTACCTCAACATTGAGTGCAACACCTAATCCTGCAGAGTCCACCTGCCACTTCTGGATCAACTCTTGAGCCACCTTTATGTTCCTCACTGCCATAACAACATGGGCCCCTGATTGTGCCAATTGCCTGCATGATGGGAATGAGAAAAATAAAACTCCCTAGTTATTGATCAGCTCCCCTTTTTTCTCCAGATAAAAAAATGATGACACTGCAGTGTCAAACTCCAGAACTTAAAAACTGTATTCCCAAACTCACATGTCTCTTTGACCACAATAAATTGCAAACTAGGGAAACCACGGCAAGCAAAATGGTATCCATCATTAATGACACAATTCAAAACAAATTATAATCACAAACACAAAACAACACATACCCACTTCTCAAAATTGCCCCTTTCTCCAAAATCACGCAACAAAAGACCAACCCCAGTCCCAAAAACACATGATTTATCATCATATATATTGTAACGAAAATTGATAAGAAACAGAAATAGGAGGAACCTGGCGATTTCAAGGCCAATGCCACTGGTGGAACCGGTGACAATGCAGGTGAGGTCCGTGAGGGGTGGGAGTGGCATGGGGTTGTGCAAGTGGCTCGCCAAGATTCGCTGGAAGAGCATTTCGTATGCCAAGTGGAACCATCCTCTGAACCATTCTATCCAGCCCAAACCTTCTTTCTTCTTCCTCTTCAGCTTCGATGATTCCTCGCTTGAAGATGACGGCGTTGTTGCCATCTCTCGCAGACTGTGAGCGTAGAGAATCTGAGATCTGTCTTTAGCAGGAAAAGACGGAGAATGCCGTGTGAGTGAGTCACCCAGTGTGTCACAGTGTCAGAGCTCAACTGAGTTCACTCGTTCGTGTTCAAAAGCTACTACTGAACAACTAATAGCATGTGTGGGTCATTAGCTACTTGACTTAAAAAAAAATAAAAAAAAATGTTATTTTATTAAATTATTCTGGGAAATTCGAGAAAAAATTCAATTTTTTTTCGGAAATAAACTTTTTGATTTAGGAATTCAAATATGAATTTTTACCCGTGTGACAGACGTTAATAGCTAAAAAAAAAAAAGGAGTTGATTAGCTACTTATACTAATCTACATAATTCATTTGGAATTAATCGTAGTAAAATTTGAAAACATGCACTAGGTTTTAACTAAAAATTTGATTTGTACAAAAAAAAAACTAAAAATTTGAAGTGCTTGTTTGTTTTAAAGTTTAATAAGGAAAATTTTAATAAAGGTAACTTACATAAAATTAATTTAATAGAATGATTTATATTCGAGAATGTTATTATAAAAGTATATTTAAAAGAATGGATGATGTTTGGATAGAATAAATATCGTACTGACTTTTAGCATTAAATTTACTATAAAAAGGAAATTGATGTGTTGGTTGAAATAAATTTAGGTTTAAGAATTTTTATGTGAGCCGGCCGAGACACTAACACAATGATTCTCTAAATAAGTGATTATTGAGGAAAGAATTATGTTACTCATTGTATGTTCGTAAGATACTCTAAAAAACATTCCCAACTTTTGTCATGCCGAGTAGCTCTAAGGATTGTCATGCATGTTCCTAAATTATTGCTATTGAGAGATGATGGTTGAGAAAGTTGAATGCTAACTAAGGTAATGGAGAAAAATGACAAATAAAAGACCGGAAATGGCTAAAAATAAGCATAAACTTTAAAGTAAAAGGTAAAAAAATAAATAAAGAGTTGAAATAAGTAAAGATAACTGGAAAAGTAAAAATAGAATTCGAGAAATTTGATTTGTATTTTGATTGATGTTTTGATTGTGTGTTTGTACAAATAACTCTTTCATTATTAATAGGGAGACTCTCGACTGACTACAACAGTTATTCATAGCTTTAACCACTAACTCATGTCCTTTTCACACGCAATCCACTATAAATCATGGGGTGTTCACATCTCTCATTCTTAGTCAGCTTGGAATATTGGTCTTCCTTATATCGACATGTTCCTAGCTTGTAGTATTTATCTTACTTTTAAGGGAATGAATTATATCCAATTCCCACGTGTTTAAACTTAGATTCTGAGCTCATAGATGGAAATATCTTCGTCTCATGCCCAAACTTCTACATTTGTCCACTAATCTCGTCCAGTCCTTCTTTATTCGGCTATTTACCCTAGCATAGGAAACGGCTAGCAACTTGCAAATCGACTAACGTGTCCTTTCGGCTTACACATTTATAGTCGTTATGAAATAACCAATTTTTTAGTTTCAACGCATTGCTCATTATAGTCTCAGCTTTATCCGTTACGCGCTAATATCACAATATAATCACTAAACTTCCCCTTCCCGAGAAGGTAGGCATCATTTTGGATTTAAATTTGCATGCTCACTCATAATTTAAATCCCGCTACCATTATGTTTCTGGTGCAACCGATTAAAAAATTCATCGAAACCCTTGCCTTTCCATATTTTACTTCACCTATCTTCCATTTGAACAATATGTCTGACATTAGAAATTCTCAAAGTGATGATTCCTATGACGCCGTTGAAATTGACCGTAAAGGAGAGGAAACTTGGTAGCATCAGCGAGGCCACAAATGTCACATCCCATTGTTTTACCTTTTAGCTTAACGACCTAAATGGTATTATCATAGTTTTATGAGTAAAGTACACACACACACACACACACATATATATATATATATATATATATATATTATTGTATGTTTGCATGATTATAAAGAAAAATGAGTTAGGTAAATGATTAAAGAATATTAGGAGAACTTCAATATCTCATTAGCCATGAGATAATTAGTCTTCCTTAATTATAATAAACTCATATATATATATATATATATATATATATATATATATATAGATAAAGATATGTGTTATTATTATTATTAATAAAATGAGAGGGGACCAAAGTGTAAAGTAGAATTATAGGAGGACTAGAATTTGAATTCGACCAACTACTCCCTCCCATCATACTTCATGCAATCATGAGTTTCTCTTCATCATGATCAAATCCTAGTTTTGAATGGTGTTGTTCATGAAGTCAGAATCCCATTGACTTCCACCATGATGGGAATTCGTGAATACTAAGTGGTGTAGTGTCAAATTGGGAGACAAAACTTGATCTCGCTCAAGTAGTATGGCCATTGCCTATATAAGGCCAACAACCACACCACTTCAGTTCTTCGTCCTCATTTCCTCACTTTAGAAATAAAGAGCAAGAGAGAGAAGCTCTCGTCTCTGTCTCCTTCACCTGAATCCGATTGACTTGCACCATGATGGGAATTCGTGAATTCTAAGTGGTGTAGTGCCAAATTGTGAGACAAAACTTGATCTCACTCAAGTAGTATGGCCATTGCCTATATAAGGCCAACAATGACAATATGAGGAGACTACAATGACAATATTTCAGAATCATGAAAGATTAAGAGAGAGATAATTAAAGGATATCTTTAGCAATGAAAATCACATGACGAAGGTTACGTGGTTAAAATGTAGAAAAAGCAAGGATAAGGCACCGAACCTGACTAATAGACTGGAACCAGAGGTAAGACGGGTTAGACTCTGCCATGTCATGTTAGGTTTTATATAAGAAATCTATTAGAAAGATGGAATACGTATTATTGTTATATATAAGTTCTTGTTTGATGTTTGATATTGTAATGCTGTTGTTTGAACATTGGTCGTAAGATATTGAGGTTTGAATGGTGATTGTTTCTTTGAACATTAGAGAGGGAAAGTACACTATGGGATGCAGTGGTACTAGGAAACACTGTCATTAGGCTTGGTCGGAATTGCTTTTAGCAATATCCTCATGGCATCTGAGGTAGTAGAGAAGAGGGAAAAATCTTGAGGTAATTGTTAACCTGTCACTTGTTTATGGAAAATAAACCTACGCTATAACTGAATAGGACACACCATTAGGGCAGATAGTTAATGGATATAAGAGGATAAATGAAGTAGGAAGATGAAACTGTTTTGAGAACTTAAGTGCGGGCTGGTTGCCAAAATTACGTGGTTTCTGTGAGTAAAACTCTACTGACCTATTGTATATATATCCAACCTCTACTTGTCTAGGGGTATGCTCATTCCATGAGTCTGGATAAGAATCTGGGACCTTCAACATACTCAAGAGAAGCAAGAAGATTATCCCACTGTAGCTCGCATAGCACTCTTTTGTAGCCTCACGTCTTCACGACCAAGATAGTTCAAGGCCCTCCCTCAATGCCTTAGCTTCTGAGTGAAGAGGGTTTCCACCATGGTTGAAGGAATAAATACCAAACAACCACCTTCCTTTATCGTCGAGTACAAGGCCGCCACCGCCCATGCAATTTTCAACCTCTTGGAAGCTCCCATCTTTGTTAAGTTTCACCCTGCCCTCTAGGGGAGGCATCCACAAGACAAAAAGCTTGTTATTCGGAGATGCAGTCAGTTCAGGGTCACGAAACGTTCTGAACTCGTCATGTTCATGGAAAGTACGGTGCAGTGCCTCATGAATAGACCACAAATTGTCCTAAAAGATCATATTATTACGCCACTTCCAATTACCCCATAAACACGCTATGAATTGGGCAACATTGCTGCCACAAGATTTCTTTCGAATCCATGATTCTAGGTCCTGGTCCTAAAAATTCAGCCAAGCTAGCGCGTCCATTCTCAACCACACTTCCATGGAGTGAGGACACTCCCTCAAATAATGCAACACATTTTCCATGTCCGAGGAATATCTACTACAGGCCGATGACAACGCCAATTGGCACTTAAATTGTTAAACTTGTTCGAGTTCACCTTTAAGGCATTATGGAGAGCTTTCTAAATAAAAATTCTGATTTTCTCAGGAACTTTCAATTTCCAGACCCAACCCAATTTTCAATTGAAAGTGACTTTTTTTAATATAGATAATAATAATTTTTATTCTAATTATATGCATTAATGACTTTTTTAATTAAAAGCGTCATTAATGCTAAGTTCAAGAAGTCAACTTTACTATGTATAGCAGTTTTATAATGAATATTAAATATAATTAATAATATAAAAATCAATGATTACTGATTAAAACTATCACTAACGCAAGTTGAAGTCAATTTTACTATATATATTCCATAATTCTATACTTTTAAATATTAATTATATCTGTAACAAAAAAAATATTAATAATATCAAGCAACATACACCACCTTCAAAAAAAAATAAAAAATATCATGGAACATAAACAATGCTAGCTAGTGATCACTATAAGCGAAAAATGTTGACACGGTGTTGGATCGAAATGGAAATTCAGTTTCCCACAATCCCACCACTAAAAAATCAAAGCAAACTGTGTCGTATGATGTGTCATCACCTCACACATTATAAACTCTGCTGAGAACCCACGCTTCATCCTCATCAAAGAGACCATTTCGGATTTCAGCTAGGCCTCTCACGCACGCCTCTTCTTCTCAAATCTGCGCCCCCCCAAAAGGGTAATTTTTCTCTCTGATTTTAATCACCGATTCTGCAATTTAATCTCATGTATCTTTGTTTTTATATTCACATTTCGTTTTTTTATTGCCTTTAAATGCTGTGATTGCTTATGGATCTTCACGTTCTCGGTACTCGTTTTATGATCATTAATATTAACTATTTATTAATATTTTTATAAGGTATTTGTATCTGGATTGATGTACATGCTCTACTTTGTGTTGATGTATTTGTTGTGATTGTGCGAATATTTTATGTGCAACTTGGCATGAGAGAGACGGTAAGAAACATGCAGAAGTGAAAAAGGGGTCTTTTTGCAATATTATATTGTTGTGATTTTAATATGTTTGCACCTAATAGCCTAAGACTCTGTGTGTTTATATTAGTTTATGTGAGAATTTGTGGATTAAGCAGGCATATATTTAGGGGGTGGTGATTGGAATTTAAGTGTGGATGGAAACCTGTATTGAATCTTAATATGAATACCTTTCATTCCAATGCATGATCTTGATGGGAAAAATGGATTCTTGTGTGTTGCATCTTTCTGTTGCTCTCTTCACTGGACTGCTATGTTTATTTTCTTGTTTTTGAAGGGATGAAGCCATGATGGTAATCTGTGCTTAGCAGCATGGTTTAATGTCCAAGTGTAAATTTTTATTGAGCTATATCTATATGTTCAGGTGTTTTTGTTTTAATTGAATTATTTCCCCCCCTGGTATTGGTATATTAATTCTACTTTATGTTTGATATGTTCTTAACCAAACATCAACTTCATGTTTCACAAAATTTATCTTTGTAGACATGTCTTATTTGTTGTCCTTCTTATTTATTTAAAGGTTGTTGGCCTATCATCGTTCAAAAATGGTTGATGGTCAGGAGACTGATAAGAACATTGAGATATGGAAAATCAAGAAACTGATCAAGGCTCTTGAGGCTGCTAGAGGAAATGGGACGAGTATGATTTCCCTTATCATGCCTCCACGTGATCAAATAGCTCGTGTTACCAAGATGCTTGGTGATGAGTTTGGAACTGCTTCAAACATCAAAAGCAGAGTGAATCGGCAGTCTGTGCTTGGTGCAATCACTTCTGCTCAGCAAAGGCTTAAGCTTTATAGCAAGGTTCCTCCTAATGGGCTTGTTTTGTATACTGGAACGATTGTGACTGAAGATGGGAAGGAAAAGAAGGTGACCATTGATTTTGAGCCATTCAGACCAATCAATGCGTCTCTCTATCTTTGTGACAATAAGTTTCACACAGAAGCTTTGAACGAGCTCCTGGAATCTGATGACAAGTTTGGATTTATTGTCATGGATGGAAATGGCACTCTGTTTGGGACCTTGAGTGGTAATACAAGAGAGGTGCTTCATAAGTTCAGCGTGGATCTCCCAAAGAAACATGGACGAGGAGGGCAATCAGCTCTACGGTTTGCCCGTCTTCGCATGGAGAAGCGTCATAACTATGTCAGGAAGACTGCAGAGCTTGCCACCCAGTTTTATATCAACCCTACTACCAGTCAGCCCAATGTTTCAGGATTAATTCTTGCTGGGTCAGCTGATTTCAAAACTGAGCTTAGTCAGTCAGATATGTTTGATCCTCGACTTCAGGCAAAAATACTTAATGTTGTAGATGTATCTTATGGAGGGGAGAATGGCTTTAATCAAGCTATTGAACTATCTGCTGAAATTCTGGCCAATGTGAAGTTTATTCAGGAGAAAAAATTGATTGGAAAATACTTTGAGGAAATCAGCCAAGATACCGGAAAGTATGTTTTTGGTGTGGATGATACTCTTAAAGCTCTGGAGATGGGAGCTGTTGAGACACTTATTGTGTGGGAAAGTTTGGATATGAATAGGTATGCCTTAAAAAACAATGTTACTGGTGAGATTGTCATTAAGCACTTTAACAAAGAGCAGGATGCCAACCAGAGCAATTTTAGGGATCCTGAGAGCTCTGCTGATTATGAGGTTCAGGAAAAGTTGTCTCTGTTGGAGTGGTTTGCAAATGAATACAGACGGTTTGGTTGCACTCTTGAGTTTGTCACCAATAAATCACAAGAAGGCTCACAGTTTTGCAGAGGTTTTGGTGGGATAGGAGGTATCTTGCGTTACCAGCTTGATATGAGATCATTTGATGATTTCTCTGATGATGGAGGTGTATATGATGATTCTGAATAGCAATCAATGAAATGCTTCCTACTGCTGGTGCAGGAAGGGAAGGTCAGAATCCCTGCACCAGTATGGGAGGTGGTTGCACGTGCTGCTACTGCTCCTCCTCCTCCTCGTCTGTCTGTGGTGTTTCGTGGAAGGTTTGTTTTTGAACCGAGGTTCAATTTTATTGCCTTTTCCCCGCATCTTTTTTAGCATAGGATTTACACTACATTTAATGCTCATTTGTTTTGTTTGTTAGAAATTAGTACTTCATAGAACTTATAGTGAGTTTCTTAAACTTTTTGTTTCAATATTGTTTCAGATGCTTTACCCCAAAATTGCTTTCTGGTATGAGTTGCTCTCTTGTTCTTCTCATATCTTTCAATCCCTGGCAAGACAAATTTCAGCAACATTGCTGGCAACAGCTGGTGAAAATCTGCTACTTCCTCTTATGCTTAGATCTATTATTGTAGTGTTCTTCCTTTCTTCACATGCTTGTATGTCTCTAAGCATTGTTTCTTTTTTACCTGTTAGCTCCCCTGCTATCTGCTTGCACTCAGAAAGGCAATAACTGAATCATGCTTCCCAAAGAAACACGAACTAGCATCAATGAAGGTCAGTCCTCATAAATGAGCTAACACATATCTGCGATGTACTTCTCCCCCCCCCCCCCCCCCCCAATTCAGCTTTTCTTAACATCTCAAAAGTAGAATGCAGCTGTTAGATGTATTACTTGCACTGGGAAGTATAGCTCAGAGACTGGTTAGGATGGATTTTTATGTTCTTTTCTAATATCCCTTAAGTACAGCTTCATTGATTAAAAAACATAATTTTTCTGATCTTAGAATTGACTGACCTTTGTTTCTTGACATTTGGACATGATACCAATCTTTCTGATTCTACAAACTTAATAATGAAATCAAAGATTCATTCTTCTATAGTTTTAGTTGCAAAGTTCTGACTGTGCTAAGCTTAAATGGTAGTCTTATATTCTATTGTTCTTCTTCTGGTGGTCTTTTTACATATCATGGCATTACAAACAAGTTGAAAATTCTTCTGTATTGTAGTCTACGTTGATTCTGTCCATCTATATAACCCAGAAAAGCTTTGATGAAGCAGTACGCTCACCCAGTTATGCTGCCTAAGGTGCATTTTATTGTTACCTCTTTCAATTGAACTGATGATTTAATGCTAATACAGCTCTTTATTATCATTGAATAGAAAATACTTGATGTTCAATAGTAACTGTTTTCGGAATTATAATCTTCAAGGAAAAGAAACTGTTCTCATAATTATAATGTTTTTCCTTCTGACATTAGTTTCTACTAATAATAATGATCAATGATCAATTCTTTGGTAAATCTGTATATGATCAATGTAAGTGAATGACCATTTGTGTATTAGTAAATGATAGACTGGTGTTCTTTCGATTAATTTATACCCATGTTTTTGTTTATATTATATTCTTCTTACCTATGTTGCATATCCATTTTACATCTAGACATTTTTGCATAGCAGTGCTTACACTCTCGCTATGGCATCACTGGCCTGGCATCTAGAGTATCAGTGTGCACTGTCCATTCCTTCTGCAATTACCGGCCAATGTTCTTTTTTTAATTTGTGCCATGTTTATTTATGAATGTTATATTCTTCTTAAGCATGCATCATCATGTCCATTTTACTTGGAGACATTTTAGCACAGTCAGACATTAATTGCTTTATTTTGTAGGTGAATCCAGATATTTCAATATGCGTAGTTTTTCAAGGATGCTTTGAGCATGGCACTTGAGTGCTCGAGCCAGTGACTACACCCCTCGCGCCTTAGTCATGCTTTTAGAACTTTGTTGTGTTGGACCAATGTTCTTATTTTCTGAGTACTGTAGCTTCTATCAAATAAAAAAGACAAACATATGCTATAAAACTCCGGCTATGCACGAGCTCCAAGAGGAGCCGGACCCATTTTGTGGATTTAATATAGGTAGTCTTATCTTGCATTTGCATTTGTGCAACAGGCTTCTATTAAATACTTCAACTATTGCTTTATGGCGCCATATGTGATGTTATGAAAAGTTAAAGCTTGTTATTAATATAAAGCCATATAAATGCGATATCTCTACTTTTAAGAGGATGTCCAACCATCCATGAAACTTACTTTGGGAGCTTAAATACTTTTTTGTGGGTCCCAAGTGCCACATATGATTAAACTCCCTCATAAGAAACTCATAGATTTTGCTCCAATCATTGTTTCTTATTTTACTTTTGGTTGGGTTCCACACTACTACATATATTTATAATTTTTATTTCCACCTAGTTATAATTTAAATTTTAATATTAATTCTACACTCTAATTTAAATACTAATTTAATTAATACTAATGATAATAATATATTATAATTAAAATTGAACATTAAAAATAACAATAAATACATTACATTATATAATTAAAGACAATAGGAAATACATATCAACAAAAAAATAAATAACAATACAGTTAAAATGAAATGCATAATCAACCGTAATGATTAATTTTCATTATTACAATAACAAAATTAGAATAATAAAATTACAATATTGGCTAGTATATAATAATCTAGTACATAATGAGAAATTAGAATTACAACATTACAATATTAATTTATCCCCATTTTCTTATTTCTCCCCTGACGTAATTGCAATGACCTTATGATCCGCTAACTGTTCCTCATCCATATAGGATGTGACCTTATGACTTGAATTTTCATTCTTCTAGAATGCAAGTTCAGCTTCCATCAATTCTTTCTTCTTAATTAGCTCAAATTTTGCCATCAAATCATTTTTTTCCTTCACGAGAGCTTCCGCGGATAACACGTTGGGGTTGCTAGAAAACACATTACCCTCTTTTAATCTGGTCTTTCTTTTGGAAGCCTTTTGGCTCGAAGGGCGGGTAGACGGTTGTGGTGGCTGATATGAGGTGATTGGAGAGCTCCCACCAATTGGAGGTGATTGGTTTTGAAAATAATATGGTGGTGGATGCATGACATATTGTGGACTTGGAAAACTTTCACTGGTAGGAGGTGGTTTGTTTTGCAAAAAATTGCCATAAGCTTGATAAGGATCCATTGGAGAACAAAAAAAAAACAAGATAACTAAGTGAAAGTTATGAGAATAAGAGAATTGTGGAGGTAAAAAATGGTACACCAAAAAGTTACATTATTTCCACTATTTATAGTGTAAAAAACAAGTCTGAATTCCCACACAAATGCTCTCAACGTCCATAATTTTTTATCCATTGGGTAAAATTCTAAATTTTCCGTTTTTTTGTCAGAAAAAGCAAAAAAAAAATAACCAAAGGACACAGATTAACCGGCTAAGCCGGTCAACATAGGCCCAAACGGGCAGAAAATCGGCTCCAGCCGGTCAAAAATGGCTCCAACAGTAATAAAATCGGTTCGGCCAATATAAATCACATCCTCACTCTCTCGCTCCCTGAAACCCTAATTTTCAACCCTCTCCTCTTCCTCTCTCGCTGCGCCGCACCTCCACTCCCCCTCTGCAGTCTCTTATCTCTGCCGTGCCTCCCTCACAACCGCCGCTCTCCCTTCCTCCATCACAGCCGCCGTTCTCCCTTCCTCCCTCACAGCCGCCGCTCTTCCTTCCTCCCTCACAACGGTCGCCGCCGCTCCCTCCCTCCCTCTATCTTCCTTCTCACTGAAAGCCTCCTCCCTAAAAACCCTCTCCCCTCCTTCTCGTTGAAACACTGCGTTCCCTGGACAGCTTGGCCGTTGGGCCCAGTCACATTAACGACCTTGGCGCGATCATCGGGATTGGAATCGACGATGAACTCGACGGAGGCTCCTTCGTCGAGAGTCCATATCGGAGCAAATCAAGGTGACATCCAGGAGAAGAAGACATGCAAGAACCGAGATTTGTAATTTTTTATGTTGTGTTATGTATCTTTTTTGTGAACTTGTAATTTTTAATTTGCTTCTGCGATTTTTGGATTTCTGCTTCTGTGTTGTTTCCCACATTCCCTCTTCTTTTACATGTAAATTGGTTGATGAATGAAAGAGAAAAAATAGTATTTTAATTTAAGCTCCCATAAAGCAATGTTCCTTACACAAGGAACAAATCTTAAATTTAAGGAACCTACACTGCCATGTCATCTTGCTCCGAAGGCATTTCAAAATAAGGAACACAGCATAGGTGCTCCAGCTGGAATATGCTCCTAGCGTTGGAGATGCTCTAATAATGTTTGTATTATTGGATGTGAAAGTCATTTCATTCAATCTAACACTTTTCTACCTTTGAAAAATTGGTTTTTTCCCCACATTGGAATGTGTGCTAATGTGGGATGGAAGTGTATCCAAAAGGTTGGTTAGGAATTTAGGACATGTTTGATTGTGTTTTGCAAGAGCAACTTGTAGTTTTTACTGTTTAGGAGAATATTTTATTTGGATCAACATTGGGATTTCCACTCTGGTTTTGCGACGGTTCCAAAATTTTAGAACATTGATATTGAATCGGTGACCATATAAGGGGTCATTACACGGTGGGTCATATTTAAAGTGATTCACGGATGAACTATCATATCTAACTGTTAGATATTATCTATATTATATAAAGAAGAAATTTGGCAACCTTGAGGGTATAACAGTTATTCAATAAACCATGACTCATATATGTATTTTTTACCATGAACTTTTTTGTAATTGTGTAGATTAATTCATAGGAGATCAATCATGGTTGTTCGTTAGTTTTGATCTTGACCATTGATTTAAAACTCATTATAATTTCTCGAATGTTCAAAAGTTAGGAAATGAATAATTTTTCCACTATCTCTTATTTTAAATGAATTTATTAATATTTAGTTCATATGAGTTATGGAATTCCATAGGGAAAACATAGTTAGTTTTTATTTATTGAATTAATAATTAAATCATAATTAATATAAATATATATCCTTAAAAGTTTAATGTGGTGGATTTAATATTAAATATTATATCACTCAATAAAAAAAATCCACCACTAACTCTTTTCCCTACAGCTATAAAAATTAGTAACAATGTTCATTCAAGATATGCACTTCACATACTTTTTGTTGAGGTATTTGCTTTGGTTTTTGAAAAAGCTAAACTTTTTGTCATTTTGCAGGTACATATTCCCAAGGGGTTTGTGTTAAGAACCAAAGTCGATCCTTTGAAGAAATTGAGAAATCGAATATGCAAAAAGGAGGAACTTCTGTTTATTTACTTATTCATTCTACAATCTTCAATTCCTAATTATTCAAGGTTATAAGCTCTGTATTTATACAGAAAGACCGACGGATATTCCGAGGTCAACAATTGCAACTATTACATTGGGAATCATAAACAATAACAAATACAAGATAAATATCCCGGATATCCCGATTACAAGATAATATTAACTATTAGTAGACAACATGGCTACAGCTGGCGTGGACTCATACGACATGTCTGGTCAGACGATATATCTTGGTTGGTAGACGATCCATTGTTCTAACACCAAAAGATAAGTTCCTTTGTCATTCAATGCGGCAGACAATCCCAGACGATGCTCTAATCGTTTCTGAACGCCTCCAATAGCAGAAGATTCTTATCTCTAACATCCCCCTGCAAGCTCAACGTGGGTAAGAAGGAAGACAGCCTTCAAAAACATACGTTTGAGCTTGACCTCCATAGCTGCAACTTGCGTTGCATCTCTTGCGGTCATCAAGAGCAAGAATGGCTATATAATGCCAGGTAAGTTGCACTCCTTTGACGGTGATGGTGTGCTCGGAGTAGAGGGTTGAGACTTGATGCTAGAAATGAAGAACATGGAAGATGATTCCCACTGCTTGGCCAGATCCGCCAGATTTGAAACAACATGTGAAGAAAAAATGCGTATTTTTGATTTTGGGTGCCTGGGCATGTTCTTCAGTGAGAGACTCAGAGGTCAGGGACTTGTTCTCCTCTATCTGAGACTCAGAGGCCGTTGGGCTATACTGGCTTGAGCTCAGAGGAACGTCGACAGGTGTTACCCCTCTGTTCATGAGTCTCAACGTCGAAGAAAAGGAAAAGCAAGAAAGTCGTAAAGGATAAAAGCTTGAGTTCAGAGGAACGTTAACATGTGTTACCCCTCTATTCATGAATCTCAACATCAAAGGTTTAAAGATAGGAAAAGATAAAGCTCGACACGAAGACGGAACTTCGGCCATGGAAGAAAAGAACGAAGAAAAAGAAACCATAGACCATAGTGGCTCTGATACCATGTTAAGAACCAAAGTCGGTCCTTTGAAGAAATTGAGAAATCGAAGATGCAAAAAGGAGGAACTTCTGTTTATTTACTTATTCATTCTGCAATCTTCAAATCCTAATTATTCAAGGTTACAAGCTCTGTATTTATACAGAGAGACCGACGGATATTCCGAGGTTAACAATTTCAACTATTACATTGGGAATCATAAACAATAATAAATACAAGATAAATATCTCGTATATCCCGGTTACAAGATAATATTAACTATTACTAGATAACATGGCTACAGCTGGCGTAGACTCAGACGACATGTCTGGTCAGACGATATATCTTGGTTGGTAGACGATCCATTGTTCCAACATCAGAAGATGCGTTCCTTTGTCAGTCGATGCGGCAGACGATCCCAGACGATGCTCTGACCGTTTCTGCACGCCTCCAACAGTAGACGATTCTTATCTCTAACAGTTTGGTATTGGTGTGCTAGCTTAGAATGTCTAAATGTGTTATAACTTATAATGATTTTCTCTTTAAATCCATCATACTTTATATTGGGCGGTTTTCATGTATCATTGAATCTCCCTAATATTTCATGGTATACAAAGACGGGTTTTTAGGTTTTTTCACAGCTGGATTAGTTAATAAATAATGTCTAGTTTTCTTAGTCATGTTTACCAGTTTCTCATCTTTTTGTAATACAGGATGTCCCGATCTTTGAATAACATATTTGACATTGTTGCTGGAAAGATCGAATGACAGATTAAAGTACGTGTGCTTCATTTTTGGGAAACAAGAGACTTAATAGTATTGAACTGCTCTTAATCGATGATCGAGTATTCTAATTTGTTTGTTTTGTTTTCATTTCCAATTTATAAAAAAGTTTGACAGCCTGGAGGGTAAAACTGTCATTCAATAAACTATGGCTCATGGATGTATTTTTTACCATGGATTTTTCTGTAATTTGTAGATTAATTCATAGGAGATCAATCATGGTCGTTCGTTAGTTTTGATCTTCAACATTGATTTAAAACCCATCATATTCTCTTGAATGTTCATATGAGTTAGAGATCACATTCCATAGGACACACACAATTAGTTTAGATTTATGAAATTATTAGTTAAATAATAATTAATATCGATGTTCAGTTTCGAAAAAAATATCGGTGTTAATCCTTAAAATTTAAAGGTGGTGATTTTAAAAATAAGTACGATATCAATACAAAAAAAAAAACTTTTCCACTATCTTTTTCACCTTGATATTCTATTTACGGTTTCAGTCCTCCCATCAATGTGATGTTTTATCCATCTATTATTTACTGTGAAATTATTTTAAATGAATTTATTATTATTTAATTTATATGAGTTATGGAATTTCATACGGAAACCATAATTTTGATTTATTGAATTATTAACTAAATCATAGTTAATATTAATATTAATCCTTAAAAGTTGAAGGTGGTAGATTTAATATTAAATATGATATCACTTAAAAAAAATTACCACTAACTCTTTTCCCTACAACTATATAAATTAGTAACAGTGTTCATTCAAGATGTTCACTTTACATTGTATGTGTTGATATCAATGCTAAACAAACTTCCCTTTACTACTATTTGCCTTTTATGTTTGAAATAAAAGAAAATTTTAAGTTATGAAATTCCATAAGACATAATCAATTAATTTATATATATAGAATATAATAATTAACATTTATTTAAATACTTAAAAATTAAGGCGAATGTTTTAATATTGCACTTTATATGAATGCAAAAATTACTTACTAGAAAATAATGTTAATATAAGTTTTGGTGTTCATTAAAAAAAATTCCATACAACTATTTGCCTTTCATGTTTGAAAAAAAGAAAATTTTAAGTTATGAAATTCCATAAAACGTGATGAATTAGTTTAGACTTATAGAATATAACAATTAATATTTATTTAAATACTGAAAAAAAAAGAGAGGATGTTTTTACATTAAACTTTATATAAATAAAAAATCACTTACTAAAAAATAATGTTAAATAAAGTTTTGGCATTTCTTAGAAATTCACAGTCCTTTCACCTACAACAAATTTTTTTATTTCGTGTTTATTTAATATTAGTTACCACTAAATTAAGAAGTTAATATTAATAACGGAACTCCATAGGACATGGAAATTATTTTTTATTTATAGAATATTTTAATAAACATTAATAGTAATCTTTAACATTTAAAGGTAATAGTTTTAACACTAAATTTGATATAAATGTCAAAATAAATACTAGACTAACCCTTTCACTTTCACCATTTTTTTAAAAATCATAGTTAATATTAGTTACACACTAAATAATGAGGTTAATATCAATTACAAAATTACGTAGTACATGATAAAAAAAGTTTTATATATTTTTTGCTACATCCATGGGTGGATTTAGTGTCTCTTTAGGTCAAATGTCATGCTACATCCTTCGAAAAGAGGGACAACAAGGTCGTTTGCAATGTTAGCCACTTAAACAAGAACCACCGAATGACGACTACTGAGAGAACCAAAAACACAGGAACCACCGGATGACAACTACCGGTGAACCAAAAGATGCAAATGTCATGATGTTAGTTAACCATCTCAAAACCGAACTGTACAACGGCGTAAAAAACATATACAACGACAAAGATATAAAAGCAATATCAACAAAATAACATGGTATGACAATATCAACGATCAACAATAATAGTACCAAAGCACATAAACAATTAATTCCAAATAACAACATGTGATACACTTAGGCAAATAGATCAAATAATCACTTAATCAAGTAATCCACATATCATATGAACATAATGACATCAACAAATTAAGCATACGATATTATTAGGCACAAAATAATCACATAATACTCTTCACAAGCAGACATGTCTAAGGACTGAGTTACCCTTACCTTGGCCTATTAAAAATTCCAACTTAGATCCACAAGAAAAATACCCTCTGAAGAAGATAAAGACTCTTCAAAAAATATTATACAACATACACAAATTAATTATACGTACTCCCTACGCATGCATGCACATGAAAAAGTTATATTTATACTAACTTTAGTCCATTTTCCCCAGTCCATTTTCCCCAAACGGAAATTGATTAACCCAAGACACACATAAATATAAATATAAATATAAATATAAATATACATACTAATATATATGGCTAAATAGCCATTTTGGTCCCTCACGTTTCACGATTTTGCATTTCTGGTCCCTATTGAAATTTATTAGCATAAAAGGTCCCTCAAGTTTACTAACTGTTGCAGTTTTGGTTTTCCATCAGAAACCATCCAAAATTTAACGGATTCTGTATTAAAAAATTAAAAATAAAATAAAATTAAAAAATTTCCAGAACCTTCAACTTTTCCTCTCCCACCACCATCCTCTGCATTTCCTCATATCACCTACCACCATCCAAACCTTCAACTTCGAACCCTAGCTTCTCCGCCCACCGTCTTCACCATCAATGTCGTCTTCACCATCATTGTCGTCATCACCCTTTCTCTCTCCCTTTCTTTCTCCTTTCGCAAATCTGGCTGTAGCCCTGCAACTTGAGCACGTCGCCCTCGCCCTTTCGACCCATCCACATCTCAAAAGCTTCTTCTTTTATCTGACCTAAGGAGTTGAAGTTATAGATCGGAAGGGAGAAGAAGATAGACAGCGCAGATCCGATCCCGGTGGAAGCGGAGGTGTCACTTCCTGGATCTGGAAGGTGCTGCGCGACAATATCCAGGGCATCACGAAGCCCGCGATTTGAAGGCTGGCGAGGAGAGGCGGCGTGAAGAGGACCAGTGGTTTGATCTGCGATGAGACCAGACCATCATACGCGCTGAGGGAGAGAGTGAAGCGGCAGTGCTGATTTCCGAGGCGACGACTGCGGCAGGGAATGGGTTGATTGAGCCAGGAAGATTGAGGCGTTGAGGGAAAATGCTGCCACACTCGGGAAGGTTACTATGATGACGATTTGCATTTGTATTGGGTGTTTACTTGTTCTTAGGGATCATAATTAATTAATGTTGGATATTGGTGGTTGTTGTGATTAGAATGTGTTTTCTCACTTATCTTCTCTGTTTCGATGTTATGGAAATTGTTAGGTTAAGGGTTTGAATTTAGGGGGAGAGGATTAGATGCTGCGGCTGTGAGGTTGGGGCTTGATTGGGGGATTGATTGAGCTCAGAAAGATAAATATTAATATTTCTGGGTTTATGATAAAAAAGATGATGAAGATGGTAGAGGAAGAAGATGAAGATCATGAAGGAGAGGATGAATTTTCTGGAAAACTGCAATAGGGACCAGAAATACAAAATCGTGCAAAGTGAGGGACCAAAATGACTATTTAGCCTATATATATTTATATACCTATTAATTATTTTTCATTAAAAGTCAAGCATTATATAATATATGAATTTTCGAGACATACATACAATATACAATTAAATTTTATTTCAATTATTCTAAGATCAATATTCCAACAACCCAAATATATTAATTAAATATCTATCTCCGATATATATATTGGTGTTATAAATTTTTCTTTTTCCAACTATATCACATAATATCCAACTAATTATGTCTAAAAATAAAAATAACATTCTCTTCTTTTTTCATCATGTGTAGCGAGACACACACACACACACATATTCCCCCCCCCCCCCCCTTTTTCCTTCTAACCAATTTTAAACAACCTAACCAATTTAGTTAAAATTAAAACTAACTATTATCTCCTTATATCAACATAATCAAATTCAAAATCCTAACTTCCTATCACCATGCGATATTCGAACCATATATATATATATATATATATATATATATATATATATATATATCCAATTTTAAATTTTTCTATTATCACAAACTAATCAACCCATATCTAATTTAATTATAATGATATTTCAAAATTCAAATTCTAAAACCCTTGTCTCTAGCATATCTCATTATTTAAATTTCGTATCTAATCCTAATAACAACCTTCAAATAAAATCCTAACTCAATTTTATTATAACAATTATATCATATAATTTAATTATAGATATCAAACATTTAAACTAAGAGATATAAACGATAAAAACTTCCCAAAACCTACATCATGGCCGCGACACACATACAACACATGGGGGAGAATTTTCAAATTTTTCCAAGATCAAACCATCTTAATTTCTTAAATATGATACGAAGATTATGATGAACATGAACAACAAAAATATAAACGTTCTTAATCATTCATATTAATCATTCCAATTAACCCAAACTCTTAGTGATATTACTAGTAAAACCTCTAAAAACAAACTTCTAAGAGAAATAATGGATTCACCAACCTTGAACGAAGAACACAACGAATAATGTTGAAGAAAATGAAGAATACTTCAAAGACTCTTGAAGATCTTCTTGAAGAAAAACACTCCAACTTGCTTCTTGCTTCATGAACTTGGATCTCCACTCCAAATATGATGAAGAACTCGAAGAACGAAGGAAGAAGGCTAAGAACGATGATCGAAAAAACTAGAGAGAACTCCCTCAATGAGAGAGAGAACTTGATATTTTGGGTGAGGGAAGGAGAGGTGTTTCCGCTCTTCGGATGAATGAGAAACTATGATCATATGCACCGCCATCATCAGACAAATCATCAAATGATCTCAGATCAAGCTGGTAACTCAAGATACCACCTATCCCACCAAAACCTTTGCAAAACTGTGAGCCTCCTTGTGTTTTATTGGTGACAAACTCAAGAGTGCAGCGAAACCGTTTATATTCATTTGCAAACCACTCCAACAGAGACAACTTTTCCTGAACCTCATAATCAGCAGAGCTCTCAGGATCCCTAAAATTGCTCTGATTGGCACCCTGTTCCTTGTTATAGTGCTTAATGACAATCTCACCATTATCATTGTTTTTTAAGACATACCTATTCATATCCAAATTTTCCCACACAATAAGTGTCTCAACAACTCCCATCTCCAGAGCTTTAAACGTATCTTCCACACCGAAAACATACTTTCCAGTATCTTGTATGACTTCCTCAAAGTACTTTCCAATCAATTTTTTATCCTGAATAAACTTTACATTGGCTAGAATTTCAGCAGATAGTTTAATAGCATGATTAAATCCATCTTCCCGTCCATAAGATACATCTACAACATTAAGTAATTTTGCCTGAAGTCGAGGAACAAACATATTTGACTGACTAAGCTCAGTTTTGAAATCAGCTGAACCAGCAAGTACTAATCCAGAAACATTGGGCTGGCTGGTAGTAGGGTTGATATAAAATTGGGTGGCAAGCTCTGCAGTCTTCCTCACGTAATTATGACGCTTCTCCATGCGAAGATGAGCAAACCGTAGAGCTAATTTCCCTCCTCGTCCATGTTTCTTTGGGAGATCCACACCGAACTTATGAAGTATTCCTGAATCGAGAAACAATGAGAATCAACGTTTGGTGAAGAATATGGGCTAGCTCGGAGCTTTCTTCATGTGAGAGAGACTCTCGTAATAACCTAGAGACCTTAGTATAGAAGTGAAGGAAAACATCTCCTTTACAATAGAAGGACCCCTTATTTATAGAGGAGGGGAGAAAACCTAGCTATGTCTCTCTAATGAGCTTTTGGAAGCCGTTACCTCATGTCTAAAACGGGGGTCTCCGAGCGAATCGTCTAACTGGGCCCTCTGCTCGCCATAGCCATAGCTATTTTGAGGGAGGTCGCCTCGCCAACTGGGGCTCGTCCAGTTCACAAGACACCAAGTCTGGAGCATGAAGGCGAAGTGTGTCTTTAAGAGGTCGCCATGTCCCTTGGGCTCGCCCATTCCACAAGTCTACAAGGCACCAAGTCTGAGGCATGAAGACAGAGTGTGTCTTTATAGAGCGCTCTCCATGGAATCCTAACCAACGTTTCTTTTAGGTGGTCATCTTTATAGAATGTGTCTCATTAAAACCTTCCTAGGAAAAACCCAGTGGGACAAAAACCTAGTGAAGGAAAAAGAGTATAGAATCCTATAGAGAAATGAGTCTCCTAAGGCTACGGCGTGGAGGATAAATACATCGCCAATATGGCATGAAGGGTACATAGTCAACAAATGGAGCCGCCAAAATACAAGGCGATAGAAGTACATAAATGAATGAGACTCCAGATTAAGTTGACACGCTTAGTGTGGAATGACTCGTCAAGTGGTCATTAGGTTGCGTGGTAGCTCGGAAAGAAGTCACTCGCCCAATGGAAGTCGTAGCCAGTCCACAAGTCCACTGAGCCTTCAAGTGCCCAAATATGGAACAACTCGCCATACTGTAAAATGATCGTCAATCTACAAAGTGTGTGAGTCTGGTGGAGAGTCACTCGCCAAGTTGGAGTGGAGTTACTCGCCTAGCTATACCTCCATCTCGCTTTCCTTGTCCTGTTACCTGTTTTTTGTATTTCTCAACTATAAACATAATCATTAGTTCTCAAAATAATAATTCAATACTTCGCGTAACCTCTTTTTGGCGGGTATGCTACTTTGAGCTTTGATGAATATTGAAAGCTTTAAGTGGTGTTTAAACCATTTTGCACATCAGTCATCACTCGCCAAGTTGGGAGAAGAATCACTC
Source organism: Acmispon strigosus (assembly GCA_030819835.1). Lineage (NCBI taxonomy): Eukaryota > Viridiplantae > Streptophyta > Magnoliopsida > Fabales > Fabaceae > Acmispon > Acmispon strigosus. The sequence goes on along the minus strand of JAUAMA010000001.1, from coordinate 43,910,166 downwards.
GCCAAGTTGGGGTGGGATCACTCGCTATCTTTTCTTTGTGTTTTCATCTCATCTCTTTTCATAACTTGATTTGACTTGTTCTCAACTCGCTTGGCGAGACCTTTCTTTTTTCTTTCTTTTCTTTCCCTTTTTTTTTTCTTTTTTCATCAAGGCACTTGCTCTAACTCACTCGCCCATTTAATATTGTGCCATAACTTAGTTCCTTTAAGGTTTCATCTCATGTGGCGAGACTTAATCCCTTGGCTCGCGTGGCGAGGCTTTACTTTTGGCTTGGTCTTATGCTACTAGGGTGGGCAAGGCGACAAGGTGCTTGGTTATTCCCCAAGGCTTTCTTTTTTATTTTATGAGTCACTCGCTTGTGACCGGCACGCCCTTTATTTGTGCTATTTAAGTTCTGTCGTTTTGAGGCTTTGGCCCGCGGTGGCGGGGCTTAGCTCAACCGTATTCCGTTGAGACTTTGGCTTGATTTAATTTGATCAAGGTTTTGGCTCGCGTGTCGAGGCTTTTGCTCAATGAGACTTTTGCTTGTATCCCAGTGGCCACTGGGGTTGCCCAAGGCTTGGCTCAAAGACAGGTTCTTGATTTAATTTGATCAAGGCAAGGCGTTCGCCTTATCATACAAGGGTCACACGTGCCGTCCCAAGCGAACCTCCATGCCGCCCCCAAGCTCTCGCCTTGTGGGCGAGGTGAGGACGCCAAAGATAGGGGTTTTTAAGCCCCTTGGTTGCATGGAAGCAGCTTTTGAGGTCGCCATGGGCGACCTTGTATACTCTTTGGTTTCTCATATTCTCATAGAAAGACTTCTTCAAACTCATATTCTCATAAAAAAATCAGTAACTCTTTCATTGTCATTCTTTGTGGGATCGCCTCATTAAGACTTTTCTTTGAAGCTTTCATGAGATTGTCTCTCCGCTGAGAGTATGTTTCATATTTTCCTTTGTTTCATCTTTCACCAGCATGTGTTTCAAAACAGCTTTTAGTTGGTCTTAAAATTGGCAAGCCAAAACAACTATTGGAATTAAACTATATTAGAAAATCATCATGTGTGATCATGAAGCAAATAACTTTATTGCAACCTACAATGTATTGAGTTTCTCGAAAAATGCTATCTCACGCCAACTATATTTCCATCTAAATTGTCAGATCCTGGATAACTTTAAACTTAACAATCAAAGCCAATTTTCTAAATATGGAAGTTATCACGCTCGTATCCACTATACATGCATCTCTTAGATAAATTAATAGAGGAGCATATTAAAGAAAGTTAGGCTATCATGGTGTAATGTATGCCACATCTCAACACTATTTACGCTACCTTGAGCAATTAAATAGAAACGGTGATCCGGTAAAAATGCATATTATATAATAATGGTAAAGAAAACATGGTGGGTTGAACTTTGTAGAAGTATGGCAGAGATAACTCATTCTCAAAGACATTATAACTCCAAATATAGCATATTGTGCATGTGTCAAATACTCATGCAAGTAATGACCACATCGACAATTAATCAATGGACAAGGCAGAACGACTAGACTAGCACATATATTTAAATGGTATAGTAATAACAGATGTAACAAATACTACTTTAATAGCAAATGGATAATGCTTAGCCTATTTTTGCTTTCAATTAAACATCATTCATGGCGTTTATGACTTAAACTTCTTTAACTCATGCAGTTGCTAAGCTAAAAAACATGGCGGAAAAATTGAGCATGTGGAAGCCATTACGGAGGATCATCACTAACATTTTAAAACAAGCTACACATAAACAATATCATTTCGTTGGCAAACTCTAGGACTAATGTCAAAACTGTCTTTGAAAATTGACATTGGAGAACTCAAAGTCTCATTAAACATTTTTATATGCCCAACAAGTACAAATCAAAACTAGTCATAAAATCTGTGACTTTATTATCAAGGTTAAGATTCAACTAAGTAAAATTAACGTTAATCAGACTTGAGGGTATTAATTTGGGCCTTGTCACCTTCACTCAATTTTCGATATGCTGCTATGAAACAAACTTTATCAAGAGGTTCCAACTCATGAATGTGAGACTCCTAAAAAAACAACTTTCCACAATCCAGAATTTCTCTCAAAACGCGCACGAATTCTAGCTGGACATGATACTCGTGTTAAGGGTTTTACCTCTTTAACCCTATCCTTCCGCTTCATGTATTTTTATGTCTCACCCCCTGCTTACTGCACACTAGTTCTAGGCTTACAATGTTGTTATTACTATCACGACGAATATCATCCTTCCTTGAAACAAAGCCTCAACACTGAGTATATATTTTGTAAAAAATAAAATTGCATATTCCTCAGATTTAAACGACATCTTCCTAATATCATCACCATTTAACTCTGATATACACTTAAAAAGCTGCCCGGCTACTTCGTCTTCATCATTATCTACAATTTCTCTTCCACCGTTCTTATGATTTACTTCATCTAAATTTCCCCCTCCATTGTTGTTATCATGTACTCCATTGTCAGCCTCATCTAAATTTACCCCTCCATTGTTGTTATCCTTAACTCCAATATCAGCTCCATCATCACATAAATTAATACACTCTTCCACCCCCATATTAGCCGTTACCTACAAATTCACACACCAACTAATCCATATAAGGAAAAAACTAAACTAAAAACGAAAAGAGAAAAAAATAACATAAAAACAATTGCAATAACATAAACGATAGAGAAAAATCACAGTTACGAAATTTCTGATCAAAAGATCTTCGTAATCAGCTACGCAGCATCCTCCAAATACCTCAAAAGTTGAAGGCGGACCAGAGTGAGTCAAAGTGGCAGGAGTAGAACAATAATGGGGTTTTTCGTTCAACCCTACCTGCTCAAATGAACCTAGCCACACCACAGTCAAACTGAGAAACGAGAGAATCAGTTTTTTGGTTCTTGAAAAACCCTATTCAACACCCCACAACTGCTAAAATGATGAATTGAACAAACCCACACCACAGTCGAACAAAGGAAGGAGTAGAGAATCAAATTTTTGGTTCTTCAAGAACCCTAATCAACTCACCATAGATGCTAAATGATGAATTTTCCCTCCAAGTATGAGTCATACACTAACTCTGGTTTACTTTGAACTGAACCAATTTATAGATTCAAATACTAAAAGGATAAAAACGAAAAAATATAAATTCATCCCTCAGAGTTTATTATTAAAGCATTTACAATAATAATAAAAAAGACACTTGTGATATTCAAATTGGACCGAGGAAATGGGGTATCATACCCGCAAAATAGCCTCGAGTATGGGAAAACCCGCCTTAAACTAATTAGACTAAATATAGTTTTTTTTATACCAAAAAAGACTAAATGTAGTTTTGGAGCCACTTGGGCCTTGAGTGTTTCTTCAGGGCCTAACTCCAATACCATCAATAGAGCCAGAGCTGGGCCTATTGGGCTCCCAGCTACCAGTATCCTCTTTAAACAATTATGAAATATTAATAGTGATAACTATTATTTCATATATTATACTAACAGGGTTCTTTTTCTTTTCAATTATTACTGAACAGTAATCTTATTTCTTATTAAAAAATAGCCACGCACTAAATTAAAAAATAGCTATAAGTGTTTGTTCACACTTCATACTCACCCATCAGACATAATATACATGATATGATAGCAGCAATCCTATCCCGCTGTAATCTGTTATTTGTTCTGCCAGTAGAATAGGATAGCACTATCATGTCCCTTATCTTATCATGTTCATCATGTGTAAAAGTTTTACTGATGGGGGCTGGAATAGAAATTAATTATCTTCACAAGGTAAGATATTAATTTTCTTTTTGTGTATTAATATAACCCAAAATTAATTTCAACATTTATATTTTATATAATTTATGATAATATTAATTAATAAATTTGTTTTTATTTTAATAATATATTAATTTTTTTATTTATTAATTACTAGTTGTTATAAATGATGAAAATATTATATTTACTCATAAAATAATAAAATTTTCACCATCACTTGCTACTACTTTTTTTTTATAAGCAAAGATTTATTAACAAGGCACAAAGGGGTGCCCAAACCCCTTTGTGCCCAAACCACGTGCTACTACTTAGTTAACATTATTTTTCGTTATTTATATTATAACAAAAAGACACAAAATAGTTCTTCACTAACAATAAAATAGGCTACTCACATATAAATATTAATTTGTTAATAATAAATATAGACTAATTTTCTATTATCATATACTATTATTTAAAATTATTTATCTACTTATATAATTATAATTAATAATTTTCATATAAATTAATTTTGAAAGAATAATATCTTTCAATATTTTTTAAAAAATTTAATTAATTTTTATTGTTGATCACTTACCCCTACTAACATAAAACTCATTGGTTACATATATAATAATTTTAATTAAAATAGGCTCCTTTAAAAAAATTAAAATAACTAAATTAATAAAAATTAATTTAGTTTTAGTTAATATTAACACATGCTCATTTATAAAAACGTAAAAAAAATAAATCTAAAAGAATAATCACTTTTCTTTAAAAAACTATTTAGGAAATTAAATTTTAAAAAACATTATGTATTTTTTATTTCAAAGAAAAATTTGATATATTTTTCATTGTTTATATCATGTTCTATTAATATTTTATCCACATAAAATACAGGATAGGATAAAAGTCTATCATGTCTGTCCTTATTCAACCATTTACATATCCTGATCACCAAACGGGCTCTAAAAGAGTAATGGAAAAAATAGAGAGAAGTGAGAAATATGATAGATAATATAATGTGAAAAAATGACAGGATATGAAGAGAAAATTAGTGGAAATGAGATGATAGAAAAAGATAAATGTAAATCAAACAAAATCCAATTTTTTGAACCAAAATGTAGTTAGCCTTAACAGTTAGTTGGTTTAGAGATATCAGGCAAACTCATCTAGTATTTGAACAATTTCATTAGTAATAATATTTTAGAACCTTATGGCCACAATTATACAGTCCAAGAACGAGCAACGATTCCTTGTATTCTCCACTTTTTATACGAGTCACAAAATAATATCATGATATTTGAAGTTGAGAATCGCGTTTGGCGCCCCTTTTGCGCCCTAATCCTCAAAATACTCTTTTATACAAAAACAAAATTCTACAAAAATAAATAAAAAAATTGTATAGCTCCAATTAAGAAAAAAATCGCACCTGTGCGATTTATAACTTGTCCTTTTTTTAAAAAAATTAAATCTGATTAAAAAGAATTTTAAATACCTTTTTTTTGGATTACTTAATTAAATCGCACTCCATTGTGCAAAATTAAGAAAGAAGTCGCACCTCATGATGCGATTTGTAACTTGTCCTTTTTAAAAAAAAAATTTAAAACCGGTTAAAAAGAGTTTTAAATACCCTTTTTTAATGTATTTTATTTGGTCGCACATTTACGTGCGATTTTGAGACAATTTTCGCATTTTGAAGTTTGATTTCATATTAAAAAAACCGACAAAAACATCTAAAAATATCAAAAAAATCACTAAATGATTTTTAAAAATTATGGGACCACCACCACAGTTAGTCTAGTTGACATATTTAGAAATTTATGGTGAAATATTTATTTTTTCAAAAATTCAAAAAAAATAGCAAACGATGGAATTTGGGCTCGGGACACCGACCTTATGGCGAAGCGATAAGCATCCAATTTTTTTTTTCTCTTCAACTTTGTAGTTCAGTCCGTAGCCATCCGAGACTGTTAGAAATTCTTTTTTTTCTTTCTCAGAACTCCTATTTCGCACCTATAAGTGCGAACAGATATATATAATCGCACTTAAATGTGCGAATATGAAGTTACCCGTTATTTTTTAATTGGGTCGCGCTTATAGGTGCGAACCGAATTGGAAGCTTAAATCGCACATGTAAGTGCGATTTATTCTGACAAAAAGGTAGAAGAAGAGACATCTCAGGAATCAAAAAAGATTTTAAGTGTATTTTCGTAAATGATCTTATTTAGGGAGGCGTAGGGCGCAAAAGGGGGACGTCAAATGCGATTCCCTTTAAAGTTAAAGATTTGCAAGTAGAACCAAATTGAATATTTCAAACTACATATGATAGTTTGACCCCGTCAAACATATGTACAATGACTTACAAGTACGACGTCATCTAAAAATATAACTAATGAATAGATGACAAAGCAATTATCATTTCCAAATTAGCTATAAGAGTAAGTTTAGCCTTCCGGAATTCTAATATTATTATTAGAGCTTTTATGAAAAACTATATATATTGGTATCAGAAAATATCTTCAGCTCTTTATTAGATCACCTATTAACTTGAAAATATCTCACGATGGAATAAGGGCATTGACCTAACTTACCTTAAGTATGCTTAGATAGAGATATGGATCATTGGATGAGATCTCCACACTTTAAATGTCCAATTCTATGTACTATGAGAGTATTAAATGTTGTTTTGAATTGGAGTTAGACTTACTACAAATTTTAATAATAGATTGCAATCAAATCGCTTATTTCAATGTCATTATCGACTTGACATCCCAACTGTTAATTCGGGGCCCACATAACATACCCAAGAGAAGCTCATTCATGCAGCAAGGTCTTTGGTCAAATTTGCATGTAATGTGCAAATTAGCTATCTATCCATTGTATGGAGCTTGTAGGACCAAAAAGAAAACGAGTTGTGCAGGTTCTTTGCAATTTCTCTGCACAATAAGATAAATGAACAGAAATATTTAATTCCTATAGTTCTTAATCAGTGAGGTTGGAAGAGAGAAACGGGTGTTAGTAATAATAATAATAAGCAAAATACTCATTCATCAAACATATATAAAAAAGAAATCAACTATTGACATCAAAACCGACAATATCATGTGCAAATTCGATGATTTGTTGGATGGAAATTGCACTTTCGATACTGATATATCCATATCCTTCTGTCTCATGTAAAATTGTGATGTGGATGTTTGAGGCCACCACTTAGAATAATAAGAAGATACCCATAACCCTTTTTCTCCCATTTCTTTTGTTTATTTTTGTTTGTCCCATTCAGTTCATACTTTGGAGATGTTTTTCCATTTTTTTATAGGTGCTTCCCGGAACTACCCGTTACCTTTTTGCTCAATTAAATTATGAAATATGTTGATCCTTACATTAATACACTACTACTTTTCCTCTGGCCAATTACCACGGTTCAACCGGATATTGCTTGGCATGGTAATAGATCAATTACCACAGTTGAATGTGGAACCGTGGTAATATCATACTTCTGTTATCATAGTTGAAGCAGAATCGTAGTAATAACATACCTCTATTACCACGGTTCAAGGCGGAACTGTGGTAATTGGGTTCCTCTGTTACCACGGCTCCTACTAAAACCGTGGTAATAGGTTTTTTTTTTCTAAAAAAAAAACAGCCTATTAGCAATGCACACAACGCTGGTTCTAAACAAAAAAAAAAACGATCAAACCTAAACTTTAATTACCTCACCAAACATGACTAATAATTTAGAATTAGTATATAACTAGCAATAGGGACATACACAAGTAATATTCTCATCTTCAAAACTTGAACCATAGAGAGTAGAGACTACCATAGTAATAACCAAAAGCTACATATCCAAAAGCTTTATTCCATAATTTTATAGTATGACTCTTGAGAAACACAGTCTTTGAATATAAATATAGAAGACTCAAATACTGACGAACAGTCCTGTGAAAACATAGTTCTTCATGTTTGTAGTGCAGATTCAATAAAAAAAAAATTTCTATTGCATCCGTGGCCATTTATTGTACCAAAATCACAACCAGAAACCAAACCAGATGAAATCTCTGCCATTCTAAATATTGCATTGGTGGGGTAGATCTCAGAAACTCCAGACATAACCCTCCATAAACTCAGGAGATTTAGAGACTAAATAAATGCCCCAAAATGATATATTTAATATTGTAGGAAAGCCCACTAGTGTATATATATTCACTTGGGTTGAAACAAGAAATGATGCCAATTTTTGACTACTAACATATCATATTACATTAAAAGGAATGTGAGGTAGCTTTGCTTAAGATAGAAACTCAAACTCTATCAGTTTTCCACATCCAAACTGTGGAATCTTCAGAAACAGTTAAAGTATGCCACCTAAGCCACTACAGGTTTTATGGCAAACTAATTCAGTAACTATTAGAGTAGAAAAACCAAGAAAACTTAACTGTCTCACCTCAATGTCCAGCCAGGACCTTTCAGATTTCCAAATTCATCCCAGCCTTGAAGAATTCCATCTAACCTTCCTGATGCAAGAAACTTATCATCGTAACTAAAAGCAAAATAGAATTTGTATGACCTACACAAAGTTAAAAACAGAATCACTTGGACATTCATTATAACAAGTAACATGATCTTTACTATACTATGCATCATCCTGGACTTGTACTAAATAGAAAAATATCCATCCATCCATCAGTAGCTTTTATATAAATTTGTTGGCATCGACTAGCAGATATAGAAGATGGTAGCAGTTTGATTGAAAAACAAACTTCCCTCTCTAATATAGATTTTTACAGTTAAGGTTCATGCACCTCTTCCATTGTTAGAGTGCCCAGAACCTATCAAAAGTAGCAACAAGTAGGTAATTACATGTTACACATTATGGCACGGTGGTAAAAGTCAAGGCTGCCCATCAAATTGATTGATAGACAAGCGATCCAGACAATGAGTCACCAAGTAAACCAATTCATTCAAGTTAAAAGGTTTTGAAGGAAGAGACATCATTCACTACATTGTGGTATTACAACTTGTAATTGACTTAAATGAACAATCCAACTATACCATTTTTGAAAGATGGCTCAGTGGAAATAAGTAAAACAGAGCAACAATAACAAATAAGTTGATAAAAAATATTACCTTGATGATCTCAACAAGCTGATCAACTCCGCTTTCACTGGGGAACAAAGGCACGAAAAATAAAAATAAACAGATTTCAGTATCACATTTACTAAATCACAAAGGCTGACTAAAATGAATGTATGTAGTGTGCATAAGAGAAGATTCTATTTAAAGAGTAACCATAAACAAACCCATAAGAAATTTGAAAACGTGTTCACATTGTCACATTTTTGTGTGCGGCTTTTCCAAAGTGTTCTATTAAATATTTTAAAATAATTGAACTAAACAGAGTGAACTACCAATTTCATTCCTAATGTTGTTCTTTAACTTCAGAAAACCTAACCCTAAAACTATACTTGCATTGGTTAAGCAAGTCCTTCAATTAGATTAGTTCAATAGCAATGAAGATTAGTTTCCAACTAGCCAACCTTCTCTTCCATGGCCACCTGCAACTGAAGGCAAGGACCATGAACTCAAAACAAATATCATACCAACACAAACTGTCCAACAATCATACCTCTTCCTCTCCGATCTGAGTGAAATATAGAATCTGTCATCTTCCTTCAAACCCACATTCATCTCAGCCACCATCTCCCTCTCAAGCGAGCTGAACCCTAACCTCCTTAAACCACACAATCGTCGATTTCCAACAACAAAAATCTTCAAAAGAAAACCTAGAAGTAGAAGCAGGTCAAGAGGACTTACGAGTGAGGTAGAGAAGAGCGGCCAAAGGAGAAGACGGTGTGACTGACCGGCGACGCACGAAGGCAGAAACGACGAGACAGAACGGTGACGCACGAAGATGGAAACCGCATGACGGAACGGTGACGCACGATTGAAAGAAGAGGGCTGGTGGTGGAGGTGTGGAAGCAAAATGAATGAGTGAGCAAACCAAGACGGAGGATGCGAGCAAGAGAAGGATTGGCGGCAACGAGCTTGCAAAGCAGTGGCGGTCACGAGCTTGAGAGCAAACAAGTGGGAGTAAGATTGCGAAGAGAAGGAGTGGCGGTGATGAGGTGTAGCGGGAAGGAGCTGCAGTAATGAGGTGCAACGGCAAGGAGCAACGGTGATGAGGTGCAGTGGCAAGGAGTGGTGAGTGGCGGTGACGAGGTTGCAGCGACAAGGAGTCACGACAGAGAAAGGGGAAGACAAATGCGTTTTTCCAAGAAAATGGTTTCCTAGCTAGCTTAACAAAGGGGATTCTAAAAATTTCACAACCTATTACCACGGTTCCCTTAATAACTGTGGTAAATTACAATTTTATTTTAAAAAATAATAAAAACTATGTTATTTACCACAGGTGAAATATGACTGTAGTAATAGAGCAACTCAGTTACTACGGTTTCACACGGAACCGTGGTAACAGAGCTCGTAACTTTTTTTTACCACGATTTTACACGGAACCGTGATAACAGGAGCATGGTAAAAAGGCAATTTTGTAGTAATGATAATAAACACTTTTTCAAGTAGATTAATGTGACCGATGTTTTGAGACCGATGTTTTGAATTGAGCCCTAAGGGGATTATCGCAAAATATATATGATGCGTGTGGACTTTGAGAGTGATGCATTAGAAGAGTTATATGCTATAGAAAGGAAGTTTGAATTTTGGGCAACATTAGGTGATGTATCATGTATGTATGAAATCTACATAAGAAACCCACCCAACTTTCACACCAAGGAATGCATGGTCTTTGTACAATTCCTTACGTTTTTATAACAAGCTAAGAAACCCACCCACCCACCCCACATTCCCACATTAGTCACAGTACTAAGACTCTCTTTGATTACTTCTATCATATAAGGTTTTTGATACACAGATTTTGGTGTTGTGCTGGTTTCAAACTGAGGTGTTGTTAATTAGATGAGATCCACCAAACTACAAAACCATTCAAGAAACTGGCATTTTAGTACAGAGTTTAAGAAAATAACTTTGATATATTGATTAAGAAAATAGTTAAATTCTCCCTGTTATTAGTTATTAGGTGAAGAAGTATATATAGTTAATAAAATAGCAATTAATATTATTTTAATTTTCTCAAATAACAGTTAAAAATGAATAAAATTTTGCTACAAATTGACCAAATATTTGAAAGTTTTAACCAATTTAACCTTTTATTAATCAAACTGAACCATTTAATAAAAAAATTAAGGGCAATTTTTTTGTAATAGAGATCTGTAGAGAATACTGCTGCAGAATGTATATTCATGTTGAATGTCAACCTATCTTGTTACAAATTAGTTCCCATCTATATATACACTTCCAAATGGTTTGGCCTCGCCAGATATGTAGTTTAGTTGTTGACTCCAATACCATATGAAGAATTTGGTCCCTATCTTACTTTTTCAACACTACCAGATTCAATTTGCGCCCTACCTACTTAAGTTTAAAGGGGATGACACTGATTAATAATCTTTCTTCTATATTGTGTTTGTACTGGTATACAATCTTAGAACTATAAATAATTTAACCTCTTGCAATCTACAAACATAACAAATAGTATTCCAATGTTCTTTTCCTTATAATTCCAATAATGTATATATATTTTAAACAAACAAAGGATGGGAATATGGATGGCACAGAGTAACGTTAGAGAAATTGTTAGTGTAGAACACAAGACTTTGTTCACGCAGTTCGGCCAATTGAGCCTACATCTGCGGCTATAAAGTAGCTATAACTCTGTTTCATTCAGATGTGTTTTAGGGTTACGTTGTTACAAAATATATAAGAATCTTAGTGATCCTGATATTACAAGATAATATCTCACTAAATTCTATCACAATCCCCCAACAAATCAGATCATAAAATAAACAGATTTGGTCCAAAAATAGAAAACAAAATCTTTCTAATAACTTTCAGATTTTCCCAATGAGCCACACTCAACAATCTCAACCTTGGCGAATTCTCAAACTCTTGTGAAGATCAACTGTTCAGTTTCTGAATCTCAACTTCTAGGATTGTGCCCCCACCTGTTTAACACTGTGAAACATGTAACAAATCCAAGCACTGCTTGAACTTGTCATTGGTGACTGACTTGGTCAACATATCAGGTGCATTCTCAGAAGTATGAACATTTTCAAGTCGTATATGTCCTGACGCAAGCAACTCTCTAATCTTGTGAAATCTCACATCAATATGCTTTGTCCTAGCATGATACTGATAAATGTTTTTTCCTAGTCGTACTGCTTTTGGCTAAACCTTTATGATTCAGTCATAGAAAGCAGATACGGGTTTATCGTCCTCAGGGATTGTGTGAACATTAGTTCCACTAGTTAAATATTTGATTTGGGCAGATAAAAAGATGTTTGAGAAATTATTTTTTGTGATTTTTAAATATAACGAAAAGAAATAAAAGAAGATTTACAAGGATAACAAAGAAGAAGATGTATTCAGAAATGCAGTCACCTAATCCTCTGATTGTTTTCCACTCAAACACATTTGTAAAGTTTCATTTCACATACGATGCCGGGAGCTATCCACCTAACTATCCCTAGCCTAGGTGAATCTATCAGTTGAAATTCCTAGACGTAATCTCTTACGATCTAGAAAACCCAAAAGGAACTAGACAGCTCAGATTCTCTCTCAAAGACATTTCTAATGACTAATCTATCATAAGACAAGGTACTCTAGGCTTGCGAATCCCGTTGTCACCCTATAACTCCTATTAGAACTCAGAACCCACCTGTCACGTGAAAATCCACTATTGTTCATACCCAAGATATTCTCACCCTAAGACAACTAATTCACTGAGTGGTTTCTCTTTTGCAACGGACCAGCAATTATCTCTCGATCTCATACTAGTCCATAGAAATCTAACACAAATCACTGATACTTAAAGTGCAGAAAGTAAAACTTTAACACAATGTTGTGACCTAAGACATAGGCGTCTACTTTCATTGATCTAAGCATACACCAATTCATATCAACCTCTCGATCTATTTATAAATTAGTGAAGCTCATTTGGTTATCAATTGATCGGTTAGAAGCATAAAGCATAGAAAGAAACACCATACATGAAAGATTTCTATTTACTTCAATGAATGAGTTTACAATAATCAAAGAATCAAGATATACAATCTAAATACAAAAATAGAAAACAACATATACAAGGGAAAGGAAAGGAAGAGGCGAAACCCAAAGAATGGCGACACTTTCCATGGCCTCCGCGTTCCGGAGCTCTGATCCATCAATCCTCGGCCCAAGGGCCCTCCTACATGATGCTCTGCTTCCTCTGATGTGCTTTTTGAAGAAAATAGGAGAATCCCCGAGAAGATCTGATTTATGGCCTTAAATAGAAGTTGAGGCGGTCGAAATGGCGGTCAGCAACCAAAAGCTTCATCCTTGGGTTTCCTAAACCTCCTTAGCCTGTTGCCGGTCGTTAGTTGGACGATGGGGACGTAGATGATAGAGACAGCAGAAAATGGAAGCAGCAGGCAATGGAAGCAGCAGGCAATGGAAGTAGCAGATAATGGAAGATGGAAAGTGTAGGCTATGAAAGCAGTGGACGATGGAAACATCAGACGATGGAAGATGGAAAGAGTAGACGGTGAAAGATGGTAGACGATGTGGAAGCAGACAACAGGGACGTAGACGATGGGAGTAGTAGACGTTGGAAGTAGCAGACGATGGAACAGTTGCAATTTTTCTCTTTAAACTTGGATTCTTCATGAATTCCTTCCCTGCATCAAAAGTCCAAGTTAAACACATGAAATAACTAATATTTACACTAATTATAGTCTAAAACTAAGTATTTACTAAATTAATTACTTTGAGGGATTAAATGATCAATGATTCAACCATATAAGTCAAATAAGTGTCTCAAATGATATCCAAATATACGTAAAAATGACTCTTATCAACTCCCCCCAACTTAACACTTTGTTTGTCCTCAAACAAAAGGTAATGACTTTCATTCAATAGGCATGGTATTTGAATCAATAAAGCTCAAACTACATGATTTCTCAAGATTTTGAATTGAATGATCTAAATCAGAAATGTGATGCCCACAATAGAAAACGCAACATTGGTACAAATGCACATCCACTATGAAAGTCAACAAGCATACAATCCATTCCTATCCAACCAGGGAATACTCATTCACTCAGAATCTTATTATGTACAAAGTAAGGTAAGTGTTTCACTTCACTCACTGAATCACAGAAATTGACTTTGTTACCCGTCTCCACAACTATCAAGGATGCATGTTCAATCAAGGATCTCTAAGGTCTTTAAGGGTTGTAATAAGTCCAGGTTTCAAAGAAAATTGGTTTTTCTGGATATGCAAGATACTAAACAAGCTAAGAGAGCAATCATAATTCAAACCAAACATAAATGGTAAATCACTCTCATGCTTTTACCAACTCTCTTATTCACCATTATTTTCTTTTCTCTTCACCCTTTTTTTCTTTCTTTCTTTCTTCCTTCCTTCTTTATGCACAAACTTTCACCTTCAAGTATATAAAAAGATACCGATACACAAACCACACAAAAATAGCACAACTAGCCTTCTCCCTCCAACTTGAATACAACCATATCATGAACAAATGCTCTCTTAACCTATTCAACTCAAGTGAGGTCATTGTTTTTTTTTTTTAGGCTTAAGGTTATAAGCAAGGAAGAAAATTTTCATTTTTAGGCTCAAAAGGGGTAACTATGGAATTCAATTGAAAATGGTAGGCTATTTGGCTAAGTGGCTACATATGTAGAACAAAATAGGCCTTATCATTTCCAAGAAATTGCATACAACAATAATAATTGGAGACTCCAACAAAATCAATCATGCAAAATAGTGATGATTCTATCAGCTCTCTCATCTCACAAGTGGATAGAAAAACTCCCTCACATGGCTTAGGTTCATAGCATTCTACCACACCTTCTATAATCTCCTCCATCACAAACACTTATCTGAGTGATGTGGTTGGATCAGTTCGATCAAACAACTTATGAAAATAACCTGAAAATAGTTTATATGTATGTCATAAGCTTTTTTCTTAAACCTACTCAAGTACTTGTATAAGCGTCTGCAAAATAAACTCCAATAACCTCTTCAAAAGAGTCTCAAACACAACTTCTTGAAAAGAGTCTCAAACACAAATTGCTAGTGATCGTAAAGGTGGGAAATTAAGGTATGAATCTGCCGTATGAGTGGTTGGATTTGGCCCACTCATGTATAGATTCCTACCCACTTTGAGCATCTGAATTTATTGATTACATGTGTGTTAGTGGATAATTTTTCCTTTTCGACACCGAAAAAATTGGCTTTTGTCTTCTGGCTTTAGCCCAAATAAATAATAGCGACAGGGCTGAATTAGTGTTTAGTGAATTTTAGTTTCTTTCTATTACATATATGGGAAACAATCACCTTTCAGAATCAACATGCTGAGCATTGAGGTCTTGATCATAAACAAAGGAAAAAAAAGCATTTTGAGCAAAATAGAGACCATGATTATGACTGGTAATTTATATTGAATAATGAAATAAGGTTGGTGAAATAATTAAGCCTTCAGTTCAAGAAAGCTTTTCCTCTCTGGTTTTCTGAGCCATTTGTCCTGTCTTTCCTAATAATGAAGCCATGGATGATGTTAATTTCTTCATCAGGCCCTGCATGGATCGATGTCAATCTATTATAGATCACACCTCACGTGGGAAGTCTAAGCCTCCGAAATAACCAGTTATGTTCTCTTAATCTAATCATAGGTGATGAGACAGAGATCTCCGTACATCCATATCGTGTCCGAGCTAGCTTTTCAGGATTTATTTTTTTATACACAAAATTTAAATACAAAATATTATTTATTTACATGAGAGAAATTAAACACGTACCAAATGAACCAATCACTTTTTATCTATTGTGTTCTAATTCTCATAGCATATAATATGTCACCAAGATATATCAGAAAAATGATTAATCATAACAAGCCCCCAATATAACTTTGTTAGATCAAAATTATGCATTTTTCCTATGCATCTAAAAAGTTTTAGTGAAAGAATTAAACTAATAAATAAGTTAAATTAAAATAAAGAAATAAATGTTAAAGTGTCAACATGATTTTTCCTAATTAATAGCCAAAATCATGCCTTTTTGCAGGCTTAGCTGTAAGCAGTGGAATTTGGTAGCTCCTTTTAGTAATGTGGGTAGTCTAGTCTTGAAGCCTAAGGATGGGGACACTGAAAGTCACATTCTTTAATTAAGGGGGTTACAGGTTGTGGCAATGGAGTTGTTGCCACTAAATGACCTTGAGAGCAACATCATATTGGTGAGTCTCCACCAAGCGGCGTTCTGCCTTTTTCAACAATTTTTCTTCAACTTCTTTGTGAGTTTTGTTTTTCTTTATTCATGCTAGAGTACAAGGAAGGATGTGGGGTTATTTTGAATTTGAAGAGGGTCCTATTGGGACAAACAAGAAGGAAAATCTATTTGGATGGGTCCCCTGAACTTTGGGATTGTTCTGGTCTGGCAGAGCTATTGAGCTAGGCTAGCTAGCTAATCTTCATGTTTTGGCAGGTAGCCCTATTTTTTTAGGACAGGTGTCGTCGCAGAGACAATTCTATTAGAGTCAAAAATATTTAGAGATATCAATTTACATTAACCCGACTAGATCAACCTACAACGAGCCAACACATTTTTATACTGGTCGGATTGAGGTAAAATTGACATGGATTACTAATTTATCAGCTCAACCCAATCCTCCACGGGCTTCAAGCTAAAACAGAGTTGTTCATAAGTCATTATTTTTTTCAAAATCCACTTAAAATAATTTCATGCAAAATATTATTTTTCTACTACTTGAAAAATAAAATAGAAAAAATAGTATGTATTTTGTTATTATTCTTAATTTTTTAGATTTATTCTTAACATTTTATAATTAATAAAAAGTAAGGGAAAATAAAAACAGTGGCTAGCGGCTGACCCAGCTTACCACGGGTTAGCCTGCAACGAGTTGATTAACTTTTTGATCGGACTAGGTTGGACTAAATTTAGGTTAAATTTTCATTTAGGTAGCTCGACCCATACTTAAAGTTGGGCTACTTGGGTTAGATCATCGAGTCTAACCCATCTAGACATCAGTTCATCCATATTCTGATGAGATAAACCCCCCCAACTTGATTCTTTTCTCATACATAAAACTTGAATCCGAGGCAAATGTTTGATTTTGCAGGCCTACTCATTTGATTTGTAGGATGGCACACACTTTTCTGTCTAGCTAAGCACTTTGGTCACTGAAAATGTTGTGGCCCTCTTTTCATCATGCCATGACATGATCTTTACCAAGCCTCCACACCCACACCCACAATACTTTAATTTTTTAACTCCTCTGGATGGTGCACTTTCTCCAAAAATTGCTATTCCATACAGTAACACAAATAGCATAATGTGTATCAAGACCAATTATGTGAACATCTAGAAGATACTACATTCATTGGAGGTATGGATTAATTACAGTAGGTCCAATCATTGGGATCAACATGGCTCCTCCTGTTCATTAGAATTAGAGGAGATAATTTAATTTTACATATCCAAAATGAATGATTAGTGAAAGACAGTACACCAAAAAGTTAAGGCAATTACTACTTCTTCTTTTTTATAAAAAGGCAATTACTACTTTATGCAGTTTAGCATAGACCTATGAAATTAATCTTTAATAAGATGAACTTGTTTGCATCGAACAATAATAAATCATAATCGTAACTTATATGTATAAAGTATCTTAGTATTCTAATTGTGATCAATGATGAATCAAAACCTATGCAAAAGTACACGCAAAAAGACTGCAAAAGGACAATACGAGTTTTGTGTAGATATCAAATTTTCTTGAACCATACTCATATTGTCATGTTATTTATATTTTAACACGCTTCCCGCGTGAATAATGCACAAGTCCTTCTATCATATGCTGAAATTCCATATTTTATTAAAATAATGGAAACAATAAGGATCGAACTCTATACCATTTAGTTGTAAAAGCTCTGATATCATGTCAAGCAACTAATTAACTCGAAAACTTAAGTTAATGGGTAAAACATAAATGATTTTATATTATGGCTTAAATATGTTTTTAGTTCCTATGATTTTAAAAGGAATCTAATTAGGTCCCCTTAACAATAGATCCCTATAAAATTTTGTTTGGTGGCAATAAATTCAATTAATAACACATCATCAATTTTGACTACGTCAACTGACATATGGCATTTAATTAATCTGATGGAGTATTTTTTACACATTTATTTTTTTATTTCCTCCCTCCTCCTCCCCATGAATCCATCCTCATCTTCCCGGTTATTCTCTTCTTCTTCTTCCTCCCTCTCAACACCACCCACCGCCACTCACCACACCAACCCCCAACAGCCAAGAACATCCAGCCATCACCCACCTCCCCCTCCCTCACCTCCCTGGCAATATCGAACCAGTACGAGAACCAGCCATCTTTTTCCTCTAATTCGTCTGATCTGGTTCAAAATTTCTCACTTCATCATCAAAATCTACATCTACTTCATAACCTAGAAAAAAAACCCACATCTAAAGGCGGATCACGATCTCGAAAGAGAGATTGAGAGTGTGGGAGGGGAAACCCTTCATAAGGCTGGCTCCACCATGCGTTGGCTCAGGCGCGGTGTTTCAAACCAGAGTTCTTCCTCGACAGTGGTGACTCTAGGTTCATAGGGGCTTGGAATAGTGGTTTCGTGGTAGGATCTTTCTAGAATATTCAACTGTCATCCTCGCAAAAGCGGCGACGAATATTCCTCCTCCCCCTCCTCCTTCTAAGACCCATTCCCTTCCTTTGAAGCGAACTTAGCTTTCAGAGCTCAACAGAGTTGAATATGTGAAGTGAAAATGTTAGTAATAATAATAATTGAAGTACATTGATTCTAGTAAAAGTGATTTGGGTTTCTGGGTATGTGAAATTGGGGAATGGAATTAGGTTTCTGGGTATGTTAAAGTTGGGAATGAATTTGGGTTTTTGGGCTGGTGAAATTGGGTTTTTGTGTTCAACTTTTTATGGGTTGGTGAAACTTTGATCGTTGCTGTGAAATGCTCTACAAGCGTCTCCCCTAATTGCTTTTGCCAATTTGGTGTAGTGTTTGGGAAGAATGTTGAAAGAAAGAAGAGGTGGAATTTGGGGTTTAGGGGAAGTGTGGAATGGGGAGGAGGGAGGTGGAGGGAGAAAGGAGAAGAAGGTGACTGTGGTGGTGCGTGTGGTGGTGGTCGGAGGTGGGTGTGGTGGTGGGTGAGAGGAGGGAGAAGAAAAGGAAAGGGGAAAAAGACAAATAATTAGAAAAAACTTACACATAGGATAAGAAATGACATGTAGGATTAATGAAATGCCGCATGCCAGTTGACTTGGTCAAAATTGATGATGTGTCATCAATTGGATCTATTGCAACCAAACAAAATATTATAGGATCTATTGCTAAGATTTTTTTACAGGGATCCAATTAAATTTGTTTTTAAATCATAGGGACTAAAAACATATTTAAGTCTTATATTATATTCTAACCCTCTCAAGTTTTCTATCTTACCAATAAAAATAATTCATGTCTTATAAGATTTCGATCTGATGAATGACTCCAAGGTAACAACACGAGTCTTT
Source organism: Acmispon strigosus (assembly GCA_030819835.1). Classification (NCBI taxonomy): domain Eukaryota; kingdom Viridiplantae; phylum Streptophyta; class Magnoliopsida; order Fabales; family Fabaceae; genus Acmispon; species Acmispon strigosus. The sequence continues at coordinate 43,890,701 of JAUAMA010000001.1, read as the reverse complement.
TCAGCGCGCTCTGTTCACACTCACGCGCTTCGTGAGAAAATTTTCCGGGATGTCACTCATATTAAATTTCTCCAAGACAAGCACATTTAACCTTAGAGTTTTATGCATTTGACTTCCGAAAAAAAGATGCATCTTATTGTTATGCGTAATACCTATCAAATCTTTGAAGCCTTCATTAACTGTTTAGGCCTATTCTCATTCCTATACAATCTCAGAATATCTTTCGCTCTAGTGTGAGATCAATTCAGTCATGTGTCATTTCGCCTAGAAGTTTTGTTAGGAATCGCACCTGCAGGCCTTCTCATTGCATCAACAATCACTCCTCACTCTCGTTGGCCCGAGTGTCACGTGTCATTTTTTTATTAGCCAAAATTCATTAAAGATAATATAAAAGTATGAAAAAAGAAAGACATGAGTAAGAGTCACTTGAAAATTTATATGGTGCTCTTTGCTTTCCGTATTCTCCTCTTAAAATTATCATCTTGCCTTAACCCACGACTCCTCAAGGGTAAGTGTGTTCAAATTTATAATGTCATGATTGAACATCAAATATTAATGAAATATATGAAAACTAATGTAGTGATATGATGTATCAAAGTTCTCATAAGGCATCCTTGTTTTTTAAACCGTACCCTTGATATGTTGTAGTTTAGCATGTTGATAATGATATATGCCACCTCAAGCCCCAAATAGTACCCAATTATTTACTATATCTTCCCATACTTTATCTAAAGGTTTACCTCCATTTATCTTAAATTAAATATTTTACCAAACAATGCACGTTTCAACGCACCTAATTAATCTTGCTTTTTTATATGCAGCCCTATATAGAGTAATTTCCTCCCTCTATTCGGAATCATATGTGGATAGAATAGAACATTCCAATGCATAGTTTGATCATTGAACACAGTTGAATTTATTATAACTTACATAAAATGGGAATATGGAATCCCGTGAAGAGGGCATAACGATGATGCTTTTGAGAAGAGTTATATTCTTTTTCTTTTTCACCAATGATTGAAGATATTTTATTTCAGCATTTGAATGGCTAAGTTTACAATCAAAATAATTAGGGTGGCCTCTTTTATTGGATAAAAAAAAGAAGAGAGAACGTGTAATAGATCCAACTCTTGTGGATATGCAATAATTTTTTAGTGTTAGGTACTTATCAGTTATCAAACAGTACTTTACATGAATGTGCTTCAAAGCCTTGGCGTTTATAAATGTTTCCGTAGTCTTCTTTAACTTAGTCTATCAATTTTGTCAAAATGACTCATGATTGATTTTCAGTTCAACTTTTCCCTTCGTCCCATCAATATATCTTGCTCGCAGCTAGGAACACATTTTTCTTTGTTTCTTCAATTTACAGTGAGGTAGAGTGAGGTAGAAAGTTTAGTCATGAAGAACTTTTAATGTGTGTTCACATTAACTATAAATATATTTATGAAATACATGTAAATAAGAGGATATTTTTCACGTTTAAGTTAGTTTTGAGGTAGAGTTAAATCTGCCGATAAATTTAATATGATATTAGAATCAAACCTAAATTAACTGTTGGGTCACTCATTGAGAGCCTGATTGTGTACGTGTTTCTCGCTCCAAATACGCATTTTTTGACAGCTCTCCATTGTAGATTATGAAAATATGTGCTTCCAATGCCCTAGGGATTTGGAAACAAATGGGCACTGAATCAACACTTGACCGCTCTATAGATGTATCGTGATGGAGATAAGGACACTGACATGACCCGCCTAATAGATATCTCTTGATGGAGATATGGACATTCTGACTAATATCCACACTCCAGATGTTCAATGTTGTGTGTGTTAAGTTTCATATTGACCAGAAATATCTCTAATGAAATACTTATAAATAGAAGGACGATTTCTCACATATCTAAGGTAATTTTTAGGGTAAAGTCATACTTAGCCAAAATTTTAATAGTCTAATATTGTTTATTATAATATTTTCAAAAAATACAAATTACTTATTGTTCTGGTTGGCCCAAAAGGCTACTAGACTCATACCGTCTAAGGTGGTTGGATGATTCACAATTAAGTGGACTTCATGTTGTCCGGCCGAGAGACCGTTAAAAATAAGTTTATCTCGTCCAATAGGCAATCGAGTGATTAAAACTGACACAATTATAAGACAATTGCTATGTTGCGTACGAGCAACTATCATCTTAGAAGTCATATGTAAACACTTCAGTAAGGCTCAATGTCTTGAATATGTCTATAAATACATGTTTGATTGTTCATTTACACAAACATTATTTATTTCATTATCTCATTATTCTTCTATGATTTTGAGCTTCTCTCATGCTGACTTATAAACCACGAAAGATCAAAGAGTATATAGTTGCTCAAATTTAAGAAGAACAATTATAAAATAAATATTATTGACAAACTGATACAATCCGAACAATGTCTTGAGTATATAAACCTTCACACATTATTTATCTAGAGTTTGAAATTCTCAATGTTTGAAAGATTAGACTCTGCCTAATTCGACTTAACTCAAGTGAATTAAATGGATAAAACTTATGCACACTTAATTTTGACATTCACAATACACACCCGATCTTTAATCCAATGTAAAACTCCATGGTTTAACATTATTTACCTAATGCATGACTATCATGGCTACTTAGACATGTTTTTTTGCTGATAGGAAAACACCTTTTCCAAAGAAAAATAGAGAATGAAAATATTGTAGGCATAAATTATGTTAATCAGAAATGAATAAGTTTGAAAACAATGAAGATATACTAAAATGTAAAATATATGGTCCAAAAAGAATTGGAAAAAGAAAAAAGCAAACTAGATGACAGAAAAAGGAAGTGCCTCAACGAGTAAAGAATAAAGAGGACAAAAAGCAGAAAGACCAATTGATTTGATGTCATATTATGGAGCTCACATTGGCACTTTGTTAGCTCTGAAGGTGAAAGATTGCTATTGCAGGATGATTAATTTTGCTGTTTGTTGCTCTTTGATATAATATCAATTTATAGATTTCCAACCATACATATACCTTTCGTATACCTAATTTTTATTTTCAATCTCTCTTTGAGTCAAATCATATCATATGCTTCTAATACATTTATGTTTTATATAACAACTCAATAACAACAATTACAGAAACGTACGAGACCAATATACAACTATAATAATTTCTCCAACGTGTTAGAATCAACAATGAGCAATAGATCGATGTGTTCAAGAGTTGGGTTAATTTGAGTTTGAAATGAAATAATAAATTAAATTAAATTGGTTTAGTTTGTTTTTAATTTTTAATTTTTTTTAATAAATTTGAACCAAACCGATCAAATGAAAAATCAAGTTGTTTTGGTTCAACTTCAAGTCATTGGGTATGTATATAAAAATTAAATAACTATTTTAAATTTTTTTATCACCACACATTATCATTTTTATGCATAGAATTTTGATTTTTTTGTCACGACAAGTATTAAGAGTTTTTTATTCTTTAATAATTTTATACAATAATTAAACCAATTATAAATGTTAATATCACTTTAATCAATATTTTTTTTAATGATTATAACTTGATGCAGCACATTAGTCATTTTCTAATATGATACTAATTAAACACTTGATAATGAAGATTACAAAATTGAAATTGTTTTAGAAAATATAAAAAAGAAAAAAATAGCTATAAATGATCATCTTTAAGCTGTTAGAGGTACTTTACTTCTACCAGTCATTACAATATTACTAATTACATTAGTCTTATTTTCTATCTAGGGGTGTACATGCACTTCTCATTGATTATTTATCAATTATTATCCTTGTTGATATAATTCAATCTTCCGTGTAATTTAAGAACAAGGTTGTAACTTTCAAAGGAAAAAACAGAACAAGGTTGTAGCTCAAATTTGAAAACTCTGTTTTGACGAAAGTGTCTAAATTGTGGTTTGAAAAAAATAAGTGTTGTAGTTATGATTAGCAGACATTTAAGCTGCTAATTAAGAGAGAGAGAGAGAGAGAGTTATATACTTATATTATTGGCTTGGGCCTTGGTCAGTAGGTCGCTGGTTCCCTGGGGTAAGACAAGTGACCCCATGCCAGATGCTACTATTCACTCAGCTGCATGCCAACAAAATACTGCTATACACCTCGTGTATATATATAAAACTTATAATTTATATACATCTTTTAGGTGTAGACACCCAGAGAAAGAGATGAAGAGAAGAGAAATAAGTAGCGAATGTAATATATGATTGATGTGATAAAAAGATAGAGATAGAGAGAAAAATAGAAGTGTTTATGGGTGGATGCTATATTTTTGTATATATATTGAATTGAATTGTGCTTTTCATTTTTCTTTCCCAGTTTTTTGACCAAATTCTAAGCAAATTTCATTGAGTTTACATTACACACGTGTTGCAAATTGCAGTACTCCACAAATATAATTTTTTTCTCTCTAATTTTTCTTTGAGGTGATGGATTAGTTGAACTGAAAATAAAGTAAATTCATAGACTACTACTGTGCATGATGGAAATACAATTATTCGGATGGAAATCTTCGGTCTCCAACAATTAATGTTTCAATTTCTCATCCCATAAATGAAATATTTGTCATGTCAATAAAAAAAAATATGAGTAGGTAATATTTAATTTACATGTCAAATAGGAAAATCGAGACACTGCATAGAGATAGAAAATTTCCAATTACTCGCCCCTGCCTGCACCTGTACTTTTCATCTTTTTTTAATTGATGAAAAGAGGAAGTGATAGGAAGTTGTTTAAGCTATAATGGATAATATTTGGAAAAAAGCCTGGTGTATTTTTAAGAGTTTTTAAAAGTTATTTTCTAAAATGTGAGAAAATATTAAAACTGATTTTCTCTTAAAATTCATCTAATAATCTTGAAATATTTTGTGTGTGTGTGTGTGTGTATATATATATATTAAAAATTAAACAAGTTCTTATTTTTCTCTATAATCAAGTAATTAATTAACCACAATTTAATGGAAGAGGAAGAACAAAATCAAATCACCTAGCACTTTTGTTCTCTCTCGCGCACACCCCCACATGAATAATAGCATTCCCCACCTCATTTATACAGAGTCACAGACAACATTATAGCTCAGGTGAAGTCTCAGCTTTGCCCAGGTTATGGAAAATTGTGTGGCAAAAATAGAATATTGGTTGCCAAATATTTTGTGGCTTTTCCCTGCTGTTTTCCTTCTATTAGCCAGTGGTATATAATAAATTGAATGAGAAAACAAACAACCAAAAAAAAAAACTATTGCAAACCGAAATATACAAGGCTGCAAGGTAAATGAAAAATTAGTGGTGCGGTGAAAGATACAACAATGGATGTAAGTCCACAGTTATGTTTAAACAATAAAATTACTGTTTAAACTACAATAACTTTGTGTGAGTTGATCTTCACGTTTAGTGGTAATAAAATTACTACTTGAATAACCTTTACACAAACAAATTGTTCTTACAAATATCATACTTTTTGTGTGTATATATGCAGCTTTAGGTTAGTGGTGCCAAAAGTTGGTACTATCACCTCCGCAAATTGTGGTCGCCGTCGCGCAACACAGCAACTTTTATTCAGATAACTTAAATTACCTTCCAACATTAGTTACACTAATTCTCAAAAGAAAAAATAATTAAACCATGCTATCAACTGAACTAATCAATAGTCAATTAACTAATTGTAAGATTTTTATTCAACTTTTCAAACTTTTAGTTTTGTTTGACTTTTCAAAATTGATCCAAATAATTAGAAAAACGCTGGTGGGTCTAGCTCTATTATCTACCATTATAGTAATAGAATGATTAGAGAGGGTGCAAAAATTTTGAAGTCTTGATAAAATCTACAACAACTATTCTCATATCTAAAGTGTATCACTTGCCTCCTTTTATTTAATAAAATAAAGCATACACCTATTAAAAAATATTCACTTTTTAAAACTCTCTTTATTATAATTGTTAATGTGTTCAAGTGAGGTGCAGTTTTTCAAAATTTTCACATATTAGTCGGTATATGTTTATATAATATATTATGAGTTTATCTATTATTTAGTGTTAATATTGTATTATATAGGTTAATCCATCCTACTATTATACATTAAAATAATTGATTATTTAATCCATCTTATAGATGTGTGATAAGGCCTGATAAAATTATGACATATAAGTTACTCAAAAATATTTAATCTTCACCACCTTTGCCACTGCCACCACTACCGTCACAACTATCACTACTACAGTCACCACCACCACCCTCCACCACCACCACCGTTGTCGCCGCTATCGCCACTGCCACAACCACCACTAAGACCACCACCACCTCCACCACCGCTTCCACCCCCACCATTCATCACTGCCACCGCCACCACCACAACCACCTTTCCCTCTGCCACCTCCACCATCACCATACAACAATACCACCACACACTCTCCACTGCCACCATTCCCACCGCCACCACACTCTCCACCACCACTACCAAAAGTATAAAGTAATGCTTTTTTAATTAAAGATAATTTTTGCCAAAATATTTAACTTTTATACTCTCGATCATTATTCAATACTATCATGTCTTATACTATCAAGTTCTATAGTATTCAACATATCCATCAAACCTAATACTATCATGTCTTATACTATTAAGTTCCATAGTATTCAACATATCCAACACGTCTTAAACCAACAGGTGTTAATTCTAGTTAAAAGTAATTATTTGATTTCATATCAAAATGTTTGATCATTATCGATCGGAGTCTTGAGAAGACTTCAACATTTACCACACAATTGCAACAATAATAATTTAGTAAAAAAAAAATGTTTAGAAATGAGGTGTCAGTTTTAAGTTAGAGGAAGAGGCAAAACACAAAAAGTAACATGTAATTTGAATCGGTGGGTAATTTATCAATGTCTTGGTATGAGTAAGAGAGGAGAGCCTCATCATGCTTCTTCATTTAATTCCCCTCCTCTAGAGTCTTGACTCCTGTGGTCCTTCCTCTATTCTAAAATGGAATTTTTGTTGGCTCTGCATCTAACCACAGCACCTGAAACAGTGAAACCTGAAAGTTCTCTCTTTAAAACCCTTCTCTCTTTCTCTGTATTTTTTAGAGGATTCAAGTTCTAGACCTCTATACATTCTATTCAGTTTTCCCTTTCCTTTCTTTCTCTTCCTTTCTCTTCTGTTTCATGTTCAAGGATCCTAAATAAGCCACCCCAAGTCTTTCTTCTGCAACCCCTTCTTAACACCATGATGAAACTTTCAGAAAGTTTCTTATTCTCTGGCACAAAAAACCCAGCTTCATGATTTGATAGTCTCAGACCTTAGTTTCTAAAGCTTCTGTCTCTTCTTATTCTTCTGAAGACCTGAGCTTGTTTATTTCCTAGTTGATAAATTCCATCCTCTGAAATTTTTTAGTTTCTGGGGCATATTATTTTCACTTGCCAAACAGCTTCCAGCTGAAAAGTTCCTTTCTCTTTCTTGTTAAAGTTCAGGGCTTTCTGAAGGGTCTTTTGTAGTGTTTCAATCTGGCAAGGATGGATCTTTTTCACAATCCATCTTCTCTAAAATCAAACAGATTCGAAACAGCTATATGGGTATCGAAGCTTGTGCTCATGTCCATGGGGATTGTCTCTATTCTTGTTTTACTGAAAGTGGCAATTATCCCCTGCACATTCGACCTTGTTCTCTCTACTCTCCCTCGCCTCTGGGTCTCAGCAAGAAGCTGGCTAACACTCCCTTTCCTCTATGTCGTCGTCAACTTCATGATCATCACCATTGCAGCTTCCTCCAACTTCTTCCCCCACAAAAGCAGCAACAACCACATGCCCTTTTCCACCAGCGTTTTGGACACTGCCACCTACATAACAGAGCCAGAACAGGAAACCAAAGAGCCCAAAGAAGAAGAAGAAAAAGAGGTTGAAGAGGTAGTAATAGAGGAAGTAGAAGAAGAGAAAGGGGTAGCGAAAGACTCTGTTTTGTCCTTCATCACTGACCCATCATCACCGGAAAGTTGCACCAACGACTATTTCTTACCGGATTCCGGTGACAACGATGATGACACGCTGGAAGCAACATGGAGGGCTATAATGGAGGGGCAGGGGAAAACGATGAAGCCACACCTCAAGAAGAGTGACACATGGGCTGCAAGGATTGTGAAAGCAGAGCCATTCAGTGGTGAAGGGGGTGTTGGTGTTGGTGGTGATGATGATCCTGTGGCTTGGGCTCAGAGGGAGCTGAAAAAATCTGACACTTTCAACGACAGAGCCTCGTTGAGGAGGGAAAAATCCATGAGTCCTGAGGAGTTGAATCGCAGAGCAGAGGCCTTCATCAAGAATTTCAACAATCAAATGAAGCTGCAGAGGCTGGAATCTTACCAGCGTTTCAAGGAAATGGTCAATCGCAGTGTTTGATGAGGTTAATCTTTCCTTCTCACCAGTCACTCACAGTGAAAATATTAGCAAAGTGAGAATCTGTGGAAGTAGATTAACCAATTAGAGGTACATATGTAAAATATATTCTTAATTTTGTATCTTAGTTGTTCTGTTGTCGTTGCTACATTGCGTTCAGCACAAACACATTACCAATTCTATGTATCATGCAGAATTTTACTGTTTATGTATGTGCATTAAACTTTAAATTTGTTATCAAACAATTATTAACCTTCCTTCACCTAACAAATTAAACTTAAACTTTTGGAATAGATAATCCTTGTCCTGTAGTTAATGACAACTGTTCACAACATACTAATACTAAATTTGTAATGGTAGTTAAGTACAGCACTTTGGTGTAGAATCTTTTTTATATGTAAATTAAACATAATAAAATGTTTTTCTTAACTATCATTTTTTTCTACGAGGTATGACCTCAGAAAGGATTCTATAGAGCTTCTTGTATGCATTTGTATGATGCTATGCCTATGACTCTAAAAGTGTCCCTGTGATTCCATGATATATATCTATGTCATCTTATACTCCTCAAGCATTGGGCTTTTAACACCTGGCGAAATTTAAAATAGTAGTTTGCACAATTAAATGAATCTAGCTTTGATTAGGCTGTTCCACCTACCAAAACACTTATTGAAGTGCCGAAAAATGTAATCTAAATTAGTACATATATGACATGTTTGTATCAGTTTTTCTTTTCATAGAATCAATTCTGACACCTATCATGAATTGCTTATAAATATTTCTTAGCAAAATTGATTTTCACATTTTAATTAATTTTCTAATTAATTGTATAATAGTTTCCAAACAGGCACATCCCACATGTTACATATACATTCCATTTGTTTGTTTCTTTGTTTTGACTCTATTCTAATCCTTATGCAGGATTTTCAGTGTACATATTTTTGCTGCTGAGACTGTGGAGAAGGAAGTTTCAAAAAAAAAAAAAAAGACTGTGGAGAAGGAAAGACATGAATCAGATAAGGTGGCTTTTTTTTGTGACATAGTGGACATAAGTTAGTTTCTCCGTAATCTGCTGTTCTCTTTCTTTTGTCTTGGTATTTCCTCTGCATGTTTTCCTAGCTATTCAGAGGTCTAGTGTTTTTTATATTACAAAATAATGTTTGTAATGATAATGTAATTACCGTAGGCAGCAGTGTAAGAGGAATATTTGAAATTGCATGAACAATTTCTTCAATTCCTTTTTATCTTTTTAATTACATGGAAATGGACATAAGAGGAAGGCCTGAAGGGGAACAAACATGGTAGGATTATTAATTGCATATTTGGAAATTCTTCTATAATTAATTTTAAAATCAAAATCAATTGCAAAAAAAAGCTTTTGTGAGTAGCTTCAGGGTGTTAGAATTGATTCTAAATAGCAATAGTTGATTGAAGTCTACTATAGGTAAACATCACCTATAACAGATGAAGATTCTCTGTCCTCAATTGATGTCTTCTTCTCTATATTACTAATTAAATTGTGTTATGTGAGTACGTGAGTGACAGTGAGAATTATAATCTTACATAAATGATTTTTAAATAATATGACACACTTTAATTAGTGAGATACCGAAGAGGCCACAAGATTTTAGTCCCATCTATAACAACATTACACATGCAAGGAGGTGATAGTTGCTGGTGCTTCTCGATAGGCCAAACTCATGGTCAGGGGGTTGGGACTAGAGACTGATGGACCCCCTTTGTGTGTTGTGGAGTTGGAAAGGAACTAACCCTTTTTTTCTTAGGTGGGAAATGGATTAAAGTGAAAACGTAACGTTAACACTTAACAGCAGGTTGTCCCTTCAACTGTGCATGGTTACATGTGACTTCAATTAAGATAGGCATCTTGGCTTAAGCAAATTGGTTATGCTGTCAATATCTCCAAAGGTAGAATTTGTTTACGGATCAAAATATGATATTAGCTCCATAAACATAATTTAATGACCATACACGCACATAGATCTAATCTGTCAGAATGGAGTAGGTCTTGCTGTTTCTTTAAGCTTTCATTTTAATTATGAGCTACCCCAAAGTCGGAAAGCAGGTTCCTTCTTTACATGTCAGTGGAAATTGAAACAGGAGAGCCCCATGTTTCTCCTTGTGTCACACAAACTTTGAGTGGTTTATGAGTACAGACTACAGAACCTTAAAAAAGAAGTAGGACCTTCGTAAAATTTGAAATATAAACCAGCTGGTGAAAGTTTTTTATTTATAAGAAGCCACACACACGGACCCTCCTTCCATCACCAGCCTGCAAAATGCCTTTAATTTCAATCAGAAAGTTTTTATGCATATTCGCCTTCTCTTTCTAATTATACCCCTTCTTTCTACTTTTGTATGTGGATGTGCCACCTTGAAATTAGCTGTGTCTAATTCAATAACTAGTTTATAATCTTTTAATAGAAATCTTAATTACCAATGCAAAGACAACGAGCTAGTGGGGGTGGCATTGACAAGAGCTCTCTATATAAAAAGTTACTTGTGTCTTATGGCAATAATGATGACTAGAAATAGATTAACTAAGACTGTACTATCAAGAGGAATGTAGAATAAGACCCATGTTTGCCATTATCAAAGAAGAGTCATTTTCATATTAACCACTCATGTATAACTGCACACAAAATGCCTATACTGGCTATACACATTGTTATGGCTCAAATAAGCTGTGGTGGACCTGAAGCTATGGAAGAGGGACCCAGGAAGCACGGGGCAGATATCAGTGACAATAAGTGCTTCCAGCAGTAAGAAGTTGTTCAAGTGCTGCTAATTCGTAATATTACTAATTAGCACTTCTGTTGAAGCAATGGCCTCAAGATGCAGCATTAAGAACTGTCCCAGATATGAACTTCTAACTTATAATGGATGGTACAAAATAGGTCCATTGATAAAATTAGAACAATTCTTGCATATTGAAATACTTGTTCTACCTATGATTGTAACTATGGACATTTACAATATTATTCATTTTAATGACATGCCTAAGTACTTTTACCTATGACAATTTAATTACAAACTCAATTTTTCAGATTATTTTTGGACAATTTAATGAATTGATTCAGATGGGATAAGAATGATGGTGCTAGCTACACCTACAAAAAAAATTCAATGCTACACCTACAATTGAACTGTGCTAGTGGCCGCTACCCTATCGCTGAGGTTAAAGGCCCAACCAAAATCTGTTTTGAGTAATAACATGGCCCAATCATATCTGTGAACAATCTTAGGCCTTAATTGGAAAATTGTCAATTAAAACAAAGAAACAAAGCCAGCCTTTGAGACGATGGTAGAAGATCACACAAAATTATATATGACAATGTTGGACACATGAAAACTTTTGCCTGTTTAAAATTATCTCATTAACTATAATTTTGACACATAAAGAATAATCTGAATAAAATGGCACACAATTATAAATCACAGAACTAAAATGCCCAATTTGTTTAAAAACTAAAACATACCAATAGAAAGATGTAATGAATTATAACATGTGATGTCTAATTGAAAGAATTTATAGCCACAGGCATAAAACTCACACCTAATGCGCTGAGTTATTCCAAGAAGGAAAAAAGTACTTAGCCTTTGAACAAAGAAATCGTCATACAGAGCAATTCCGAATACACCAACAAAACAATGAACAAACAAACCCAAATCACACAATTGAGTATTCATATAACGAAATGCAAGAAAGATACATGGGTTAAATTTCTAGTGTGACGTGTGAAGAATGACCGGCTAGATGCGAAGAGGCGGAGAAGAAAGGAGCCCGAGGATGATTACGATGGTAATCAATGGCACCATCAACAGCCCATGATGGCTCTCCTCAGCACCGGAACAATGGCAAGGCCCATCCGCAGGTGGAGGAGCCAGGGGTGTAGGAGGAGGATGGCGCGGATGAGGGTGGATCGGAGGAGGAGAACGTGGAGGAGGAAAGCGCGGACGAGGAGGAGGGCGTCTTTTGCTGTCAGGGATTTGGTCGACACTGGTTCCGCTATTGTTAGTGTTGGTGGCGTTGTTTTTGGGCTGGGCTTGAACTTGGACTTCGAGTTTGAGTCCTTGCTGGCAACGGCCCATTCTGCCACAAACAAAGTAGCGGGTTCCGGGCCCGGCGAGGTGGATCACCGTCTCTCCGGTGTCATACGTGGCAAGGGCGTTTGCGATCGTACACGTGTCGTAACCTTGTTGGTTCACCTCCACCACATCACTCACCGGCGTGTACGTGAACACTGCATGCCAACAACCAACACAGATTCAACAAACACTTCGAGTTTTAATTTTCATCTTTTCCCAATTTCAACGAAAATTCAAATTATCGTAAGTCAAACATGCAACTTGCGTTAACTCGGTACAAAACTTCGAAAACGAGAACGGCACTCTGTTAATTTTGAGTGTTTGGCTACCGAGAAAATGTAAGCAAAAGGAAAAAGAAAATGAAGGCTATTGAACTGAACGAAACCTAAAAAAAAAAACTTGAGCTAATTAATTATTACTCTATCGTTTGTTAATTTTCTTCTGCTAGATTTAAAGCTTCAGAAACTCAAATTTTCAGATATTACGTACATGCAACTTGCGTTCAATCACCACAAAACTTCGAAAACGAGAACGGCACTCTGTTTCTTTTGAGTGTTTGGCTGCCGAGAAAATATAAAGAAAATGAAGTCTACTTCCGCTTGTGATTGTTGCTATAAGCGAAATTTAATTGAACTGAACCTAACCTAAAAGAACTTGAGCTAATTAACAATTACTCTATCGTATGTTAATTTTCTCCTGCTTGATTTAAAGCTTCAGAAACTCAATTTTTAAGATCTTACATAAGTGCTCTGTTTTGGCGTGAACGATTTTCTCGGAATCAAAAAGATTAGTGCGTGCATGGCTGGATCAAGATAAGTGGAGAATTCGAGATTGAGAGAAATTAAGAGATAATGGAGTAGGAATTTACCGAGATCATCACCGACGTAGAATGTGGTGCTGGAAGCCCAGGCCTGGATGTTAGATCGGAGATCCCAGCCGGAAGCTCCGCCGACGGTGATGTTAGCGCCGCAGACGCATCGGAACAGAGCGGAAGTGAGTACGATCACGAAGATAGCCTTGACAGCCCACGCTGGCCTCAGTCTCTCCATTTTCCTTCGAACCAAACAGAAACTAAAAACAAAACAATACAAAAAAAAATCTGATCAGCTAAAAACTAGATGAATCTGAAAGAACATAACATCGCATCAAATAATATGGAATTCCAAGTTTAACTAGTGCGAAAGATCAAAATCTAAAGCATAATTCATTCGAGCAATATGAAAACAGAATCGATTACAGAATGCAAAAAGTTGAAGCGTAATTTGATTTGTTCAAGAGATCAGAGAATGAAAGGTGAAATGCGAGGTACCTGAGAGAAGGTACAAACTGCAGAGAAGAAATCGTAGCTGTTTCAGAGCACCGATATGAACGAAAAGGAGAAGGGAATGAGAGAGCACTTTGGTAGTGAGGTATGGCGGTGGAGGCAGAGTGAAGTGATCGATTAGAGAGAGCTCATCGTTTTCCCGCCTTTGTGCTTAGAGAGAGAAGACGGTTATTTGTTTCGGTTACGCCGAGCCAGCTACAGTACGGGCGTGCCTACGATGAGTATCGTGCGCGCGCTCTAATTCTTCTATGATTAATTAATTATAGACTGCTATCAAGTTTAAAATCATTTCTAATAACAAGCAATTCACGCATGAGAATTTATGAGCGTTATTACAGTTAAGAAATTTTGTGTCCGGTTAGAGTTATAGGTTCAATTTTGACCTCAATTAACTAAAAATTTCAATATTTTAATTTTTAAGTTTGATGAAATGACACAAATGAAAAAGGTTGAGATACATGATTATAATTCCAAATTGAATTGAGTTGAAATTCAGAAAAAATCCAGATTTTAGTCCTTGAAAACTGATGGCCGGTAAATTTTATCATTTAACTAGGTAAATATATCTCATATACTTTTTTTTTTAAGGCATATCTCATATACTCTTAGTTGAACCCTAGAGGTTGTAAATAATCTGAATCTAATTATTTTGGGGTTATTCTAAAAACGAATGGAATGAAAAGAAAAGTTTTTTATTTTTTGGTAAAATATTTAATGAGCGTGCTCACATTTAATGAAATTTTTTTCAGGCAAGAAAATAAAGAATTTAGTTTTGATGTACTGATAGGGTAAAAAGTTTTACATATGTATCCAATCACAACTCTCTATTATTCATTTAAAATAATTTTAAATTCAATTTTAATTATGAAATGGCAAATTGATAAGTTCTAGTTGGATGTATGTGTAAAATATTTTTACACTTTCGGTACATCAAAATTAAACTCTTAAATAAAATAAAATAAAGATTTAACCACTCCACAAAACATTATGTGTAAAATGAGTGGATGTCACCTAGCCTTCGTGTGACAGAGTTCTCCTTCGGTTGGCTCATCTTTGATTCCACGACACTGATTCTTGACGTTGTAATCATACTTGGTCGTGAGCTCCCTATGAGGTGGAGGCCGCCAAGAAAGGACGTAGTGGAAGTAAATTTTGACGCGTTGATGTCTAGAGAGAAGGTTGCACGACTGGGGTTGGTGGCTAGAGATCATAGCGGCGAAGTCTTGGTAACTATGGGAGCTTATCCTTTTGACATCTCATCCCCATTGATTACTGAGGCTATTTTTTTCACTGGACTCTTTCTTTAGATGATGATTTATGCTTTCATATGGCATGCTTTGAGACGAACTAGTTACAGTTATTTGAGGTTTGGTGCATCAAGGAGGGGCTAAATCTTTTTTGGTTTTGATTATTAGGGATTGTAGAGACCTTATTTTATCTTTTGACTCTTTTGAGCTTTTATTTGTTCATCGTGCTGGTAAATGTGTTGCTTATTATCTGGCCCATGGCTCTAGCTCTTCACCCAATTCAGTTTGGGTTGAAGAGGCTTCGCCGAATATTTTTTATTTGCTTCATCATGATGTAATGGCTCACGATCTAGTTTAATCCTTTCTAATGAAGAATTCATTTACAAAACAAAACCTACTGTACATGAAAATTAAACTCTTAAATAAAATAATTTAGTATAAATATAATATACTAATTATTTATTTATTAACATAAATATTATATATTATTTGTCTAATAAAAAAAATGAACTCTCATTTTCTTCCCTCCAAGAACCCTCATTTGAACAACCCTAATTATTTCCACCGGCTGCTAATTTGATCCTTCCATCACTTTAAGTAGCGTTACCTATTTGTCTTATGTGTAGTTTTTAAAACTTAAACCGGATCGGCCAGTCAGACCAAAAACCATACCTATAGTTGGTCGAGTCACAGGTTCCGATAAATTCTGCAGTTGACCCGATCAAATTCGATACGAACCAATCAAATTCAGGTTAAACCGGCCTTAAACAGGGTGGTTGAGCAAGCCTTCCACGCTGAAACCGGTTTGAATTTCATTTTATTTTCATTCACGCTTTAAGTGGGAAATCCATGCAGGAAATTTTTTTGAGCAAGGTCAAAGAACTAATTTGAGCGGGAAACTATTGAGTTTGGCTAAACATGGTCAATATTTGCTGAAAAATATAAGAGTAAGAAATTGCACTCTCATAAGTTTCAAACCTTGAATCTAAGAGTGAAGTGCAAGTGTCACAACCACTAAAGCACATGCTGCATTGTATCATTAGTCCAGTTCCTTGACCCGTGACCCATAGCAGCCTCTTCCTCGACTCCCTGGAATTATTTTTTTGTTATCCCGATATTTTTTTAATTTGATAAGATCATAAATATGATTGGACATCTGTATAAAAATCTTACACTGTCAACGCATAATTATGAAACCAAAATCATATTCACTTAAATATTTACTACAATATCTACCTCCCCTCAAATTTTTATTTTTTTTACAAATAAGCACCTATCATAAGATAGTTTAATGAATATATAAGATAAGTAAATATGTAATTAGTATAGTGAATGTAAAAATGAAATTGTATGACAGTTTAAATTACACTGGATCAGTTTTTCAATTATCAGCTTGTTCAATTTATGGTTTGTTTGATTCATTGTTTTTTTGTTGAATTGGTTTAACTTAAGAACATCCCTATTTCTGAACATTGCAAATTAGCAACCATTGTCATGCAACCCAATTTCAATGCACAAGCTGGCTGTACATTTAGACTGATATAAACTGAAAAGGTTGGACCCAGATAAAAAAATTGAAAAGGGTGCACCAGTAAAAGAAGAACAAACATAAGCTGGGCATTTTCATCTACAACCTCTTCAATCCCAGACTCTTGAAGTGACAATCTGAAAGAAGAAAAGGCTAACAACTCTGATTTCCTAGACCCCTTTCTCAACCTGAATCAGTAACTGTTGTTGCAATAAATAATATGACCAACAATGCATTTGTGACATTTCAAGGCCAAAGTGGTGCCGATGAACACCTAAGTTATATCTTGCTGCAGCCCGTGTTCATTGAAAAATTTGTCCTCAAACCTGTGAAACACACAATTTTTATAAACTACTTTCAAGACATGTGTGATATGTCATATGAATATAAGAACAAAATATGAAAGATCATGTGCACTAAAAATAGGAAGCCCAGTTATATCTCGGAATCAATGATAAAGGAATGTAACTCAATGTACAAAAACATGAGGGCCATCAAAACATGGAATTTAAGAAAAACATCAAATCAGCTTTGTTAAAATTGAAATGAGAAGTACACACCAGTCAAATGTAGCTCAATGTCCGTGCAACACCGCAATAACGTCTGCAACTGTAATCTTGTGAGTTGTGACATCTACCCAAAGAGATAGCTCAAAAATTTATAAACTAACACCTAACAACGCCTTATCCTGCAAACATAAATCTTGATTTAATGATTTGAAAATGCATAACATGAACTGCACCTACTTTCTGCATTCATAGTTTACAAGAGTGCAAGGATATTAGCAGAAGAAAGAACTTGCTGAAGTGAAGAAAAGTTTTAACAGCTTCAAATTTATCTAGCCAAAATAATTCTATGTAAAATGCTACATTCTCAGTAGCTTCTATTATTCTCCAAGAACTCTTATTACCAATATCAAGGGAATGAAAGAAAATAGAAGAATGATTACAGAAGATGTGTGATACAACTACTGTCATCTTACAATCAAATGTTGTCCAACTAGGAGGAGGTGCGGTTGAGAAACCCTGCTTATCATCATGGATGGAAAGCAAGCCAAAAAGATCAACAGTACCATTGCTCCTTTCAGTAGAGTTACCATAATCGACTGACGCAGATGGCCTCTTCAATGGTGGTGAAACCTTCTTATGTAAATCCAAGGACCCCTGTGAATTGAAAAGATCAACCTCAAATTGAATTTTGATTTTCTGGGTAAACATGGCAGAGATAGAATAAGCTGATAGCAAAGGGGAAAATAAATCATGAGAATATAAAATGCAAATTTGTCCTGCTACTGGATACTGTGACTATAATCCTCCAACTACCTTCCACGTTCTTTTTATTTCTCTTTCTGATTAAACATGTGTGTTGACTAAAAGGATAACCTAAGCCAACTAAAGGAAGTTCTATCCACGGCCATGAGATACTATATACAATACACCTTAAAAGGGCCATAGGGCAAGGAATAAGCACTTTTGAAATCAGAAGCAAAACTTATGGTTCCATTCCATTCTACCCTTCCTTGCAAAACAAACAAACAATAGAAATAAAAAAGTTTTCACGACAGATAATGGCATAGAAGTATACGAGTTCAAGCAAATTAGATAACAACAAATTGGCGAGAAATAGGGCAAAAAAATAACAGGGATCGCATGCAGACCAAATGATAAGCCACTTGCTCAACATTTGTGCATCATGTGCCTGGTTTATCAAATGATCCACTGAAAATGTATCTGTGCAATTAGAATATGAAAGGAAATTCTTTATCATGGTTGCTTGTAAAATATGAATACCTCTTGAGATTTTGTTACAGGGAGGCGAATTCGCGCCATATGGTTCAGAAGAATGCTTTCATCAAGCGACAATCTCCTATTTTTTTGAATACCACTCTTGGCCCCAACTTCTGGGGACTCATTCAAGTTAAAGGTTGGGTCAGCTGACTTTAAAGCTGCTAGAAACTCACCTTGCGAAGCCCATCTTTTCTCCACGTACCTAAAAGATCTTAAGAAAATTAACAATAATAGAAAATAGGAAAGTGGATGAAAACTTAATCGTCCGAATTCAAATAATGTCATGTATGTGAATAGAATAGCCGTGTTTACTTGGCACGAATAAACTTCTCGAGTCCATATCCATTGCGGTCAAAATTTGCTGGCAGCTTTGCCTCCCAGTGCTTATTTGACCTCACATTACCCATTACTGCATAAAACACACAAACCAAGAGACTAACTCAGTAGCTATATCTAGCCGTTTAGGGAAAAAATTAAATTATCTCATACTGGAAGAAAGAAAGAGTTGTTCATAGCATCTCATGATTTCCTTAGTCGTACTTTAGACTAAGAAAATAAGAAACAGATTGCATAGTGTCTTACACTGCATGAAAGAAACTTGATCTGGCAACCATGTATCCAAAGTTGTGGACCGCACCTAGACACAAAATCAGAAGATTCAGCCAATATCAATATCTAAACCGAAACAGTAAGAAAAATGTATATAAACCTTTGATATATGCACTCCAAGACTTCGGTGAATCCCTGAACATTGCATGCAAATGAAAATTCCTAAATTTACACTTGCCCACCGTGGTGCCCTGAAATATTAAAATTGTGTCCCATAAATCACAAAATAAACCTTATCTTCTATGCAAATGTTTGCGAAATCAAATGCTAAACACAAGCTGAAATGAAATACATACATTATTGAAATATCAAATGTGACTCACTTGCTTTCCTTAACAAGACAAATATGCCTTTGATCGTAATATATCTCCTAAAGTCTTAATCCTTTTTGAATTATCAATGTAGAGACACAAAGTTGTTCCCCAACAGAATCAGAGCACGAACAATAAAGTGAATGAAAAGGGCCGAAAAAACTTCGATGCGAGTGGACCTTTTTTATAGCTGGATTTTTGTGATAAGCGCATACATGGTGCACGACCATCCACATATGGATATAGGTAGCAGAAGTATTCATAAATGTTTACAGTAAAAAATCCTACTCAATGACCTATTGTACTCGAAGCTTCATGAATAAAAACATCAATGTTTATGCTTAACATAAATTACAGTTCTCAAAAGCACATACTTGTTCCTACAATCAGCACATTCCTTGTTGTCAGGTAGCTTAAGAAGTCCCTCTAGGATCTGCATACAGTCACAATAAAAGAAAAAAAAAATTAAAATAAAAACAAAAGCATTAATCCACCCACAATACAATCCCAATGTTTCTTAAACCACAGCATACATATCATTCTTTCACATAATCCACCTATAGGCCCAGTTTGAATTAGCATTTAGCTCATGAAATCTTTTCAACTGAAAAATCCTTATAAGATTAAAATTGCTTAAAAATAAGTCAGATAATACAATTTCTAAAAAAATTAGGTGCGCTGAGAAGCTATCAATCTTATTTCAATTTTTTCCCCTGCTACATGTTCTTGTAAGAAGTTTGTCCAAACGGGCTCTTAATTCAATGAGCGAGAAAAACAAACCCATGAGAACCCAGATAGGAATTGATGAAAGAAAACAGAAAAGAGGAAAATGGGTGGAAGAAAAACGGAACCTTGGAGTGCTTGGCATGGAGCTCTTTGGAGACGGAGGCTTTCCCGTTCATGTTTGCAAAACCACCTTCACTGCTTGTGTGGCGGCGAGGACACACGGAATCACAGCGAAGGAGAAGCAAACAGAGAAAGGAAGAAAGGAAAGGAAGAATGAAAGTGTGGTCAAAAGAGGGTCTTCGAATTTTCAATTCGATATTTTGGGGTTTGTTTGTTTGTTTGTGGCTCCGCAGATTTAGAGGGTAACTGGTGGAGAAGGCAGAGAAACGCGGTTTTGAGGTGAGGAAAACGCGGGAATCCCCTTAATCGTTACACGCCGGCCAGAGTCATCGGTCACTGCCTTTATCCTTTGTTTGACGAGATTCACAAAGTTGACTTACGAAAGCAAAATCACAACGATCTATGAAAACTCAACAACTACATTCATATTTGTTTTTTGTGCATGCCGATCATGCCCATTCGAAATTATAATTTTGAATTTTTCATCAAAAACATCGCTTGATTGATGATACTTTGATAACTACATTTGTTTTACATGTTGGTTTAGAAGATTTGAGAGATTAGGAAATAGATTCGGTCGATCTGAAAGTCGTGTCGACCGGAAAACCAACTATGATCTCCTAATCAAGCGATTGTTCGAGAAGGGATTTTGTTTCTCAATATAAACTCCTAAGATACTCCAAAAACACTTAGTGTCTCGCTATTGAAGAATGTTGAAACAGATATTTGGCTATAAACTAAGATCTATAGGTCTACTCTTAAAGAATGTAAATGACTGAAAAGCGGTAAAAAAAAATAAAGGCTAAAAGCCGTAAAGCGGCTGAAAGATAAATTGCAAAAAACGATAAAAAATTTAAATGACTGAAAAGTTAAGTGCTGACAAATAAAATAAAGATAAAATGCGGGAAATTTGTAGGTTTTGGTTGATTGATTATGTGCGTTTGTACAAATGATCATTCCTTTATTTATAGAGACAAATCTGCTAACTACCTAGCGTTTCGATGGAACCTGCGACACCCCACGTTCTCCGATCATTACAAGTGTTTACAAAATCGTGGGGCATCATCGTTCCCTCACTCCTAGTCAGCCTAAAGGCTTTGTTTCAGTCGTTCCTCATTGCATCGGCTAGCTCGCAACCACTTTCTCCTATTTTCACCGGAGCGAGCCCACTAACTATTTTTGCACGTAGAAAGCTTCTAGAAACCTAATGATTCATCCTACTTGAAGCCTACGTTTCTGCATCTTCCCTGAATCTTGTTTTTGTACACTCGATTTACTTTGGCCGATCATTTGTCCCACTCGAATCGGCTGATGTTGTTCGACCATGCTATCCAATCGACTCGAGTGGCCCTTTAGCTTCAAACTAGCTGTTACGGATTTTTAGGTGTCAACACATTGCCCCCCCCCTGCATTATGGACTTATCTGTTAGAGATGGATTAGAATGCAATGATGAGTTTTGCGGCTTACAAGGCGGAAACTGTTCTCATTCAAACCCCTTATAACAAATTTTTGAATTCCCTTGCTAAGTTGTTACCCTCATCACTTCATTCCTTCTTTATCACGCTTCTCCCGGATTCCCCTAGAAACCCTAGCTGCGCTCTCTGATCTTCCATCTTCTCCATACACCATGTCTTCGGCCAATGATGCGCAGAACCGTTCTCACTCTCAGGGAGGTAACTTTTCCTCCTCGTCTGATTCGATACCACCTTCCCCAATTGTCATTCTTATCCTTCTTGCAACTGGTCCACCGCCATTGACCCAGCCACGCCGAGAGACTCCCCGCTTGTTAGCGATCACAACTCTGATTCCTCATGACGACCTGTAGCAATTTCTTCTCAGACCTGCTGCCAAAGAGCTTGAGAATGACAAAGATCCTCTAGATAACTACCTTGCTCGCAACCAACATCGACTCCTCAACATCAGACTTGCTGACGTTGTGCCCACACTTTCCTTATTGTCTCACCACACGTTAGCTCTTTCTGATACTTGCAAAATATGTTCTACAGCTCCAGAGGCGCTCCTACATTGTTTTACGATTGCAATGCTACAAAACAAGTTTGGCGCACTATTGGTTTCATTTTGCCACAACATTCTTTTGCAAGCTCCTTTTTGTGACTGGCTGGGTTTCTTCCATGGCTTTGGGCTTGTCGTCGTGTTGGCTACTGCATGGACAATTTGGAAGCATTGATGCCGATTTTATTTTTCCGACGAGCTTTTGGTGCCACATCGCATTTTTCATGGTGCACAGGCATTGTGGACTATGATTGCATAGGTGTCCCTTCTTCTATGTTGATTCAGTTGGAGCGTTAGGTTCGCTGGCAACCACCTTGTGCGAGTTTTTTCGTGCATAATACTGACAGCAGTTCTTTGGGAAATCTAGGGTTGTCAGGTTTTGGTGGTGCGGTGTGATTTGAGGATGGCATTTTGGATCTTGGCTATGCAAGTCACATTGGTGTTTTTTTATAAGCGTCACATTGGTGTTATTGATATTCTACATGATGAGTTGTCAGCAATTCTTCTTGGGTTGGATGTATGTTCGCTACATGATTTTAGGAAAATTGGGCATTTTTCTTACCTAAGCTTGTTCTGAGCCTTACAAACTGTGTTCATCCTAAGTTCCACCATTATGCATCTATTATTAATAGAATTAAGAAGCCTCTTTGGCGTGATTGGGTCGTGTTTTGCCATTATTTGCTTCGCAAGGGTAATGTTATTTAAGTTTTTTGGCTAAGCTTGGCACGCCTCTTCTTTGTCTTCCTTGACAGTTTGTAGACTTAACCTCAATGAGCTCTAAATAACACTTCCCAAGAGATCGGTAGCCTCCCAATCACGCTTTTCCCAAACTCAATCTACTACGGGTGTGGGTTTTTGCGTCGAGAATGGAAGAAAAATGGTAAAGATGAAGGAAGATGGGAATGTTGAGAGAGGGAGAAAAGAATGGAAACAGAAGGGGGAAGGGAACTTTTGGGGAACGGGAAATCGTAAGGATTATTCAACTTCTTTTCTCTCGTTATGTTACTATACATTTCTTCTTCTTCTTTAAAGAAACAAAACCCTATTAACTTTTTTTTATCGTCCAAATTTTTTTGATAGAGAGGGTTTTTTTATCTTTTGCAATTTTACTTCGATGGTTCATTTCACATAAGATCTCCTAAACACTAGCACAAATGTTTATGGAAGAAAATAAACCCAAATTAGTTTTTCCAAACGGAGTTTTACTTGAATTCTCATCTGAAAGAATTTAATTGAATTTATCACATATCATAAACCTTTGTACAATATTCATGAGGTTTAAGCTTTTTTGAATTTATCGTATAGCCTAAGCATTTACGTTAATAGCATTTATGTTAATAGCTAGACGTGCTTATATGTTAGTTTGAACTTATTTTCATATGCTAAGTTACAAACAAGCATTAATACTTACATATTAATCTTATTTCAATAAACTCCTTAAATTTAATTATGAATAACTCTTATGCGATAAATATTTATTGATATAAGCACTTAATTAAACTAGTTATCAAATGCACACTCAGCCTTTTTTTTTTTCAAAAGTTCAACTAAGTCTTGTAATAAAAAAGACAAGCACGAGGCCTTAACTTCGTACTTTGTCATTAGCATATCTCAGCTTGTCTTAGACAATCAAACAAGGCGACCTCACTCCTATAGGACTCCTTACGGCATAGAGAGTGAGATGGGATGAGACGGAATATAATGGGATGGAATAAAGCGTTTGGATAACGGATGGAGCGGAACCAATTATACTTTTATTCCTAAATTACCCTCCCTTATATTTTTTCATTTCTTTTGGTTTATACTTATAATTCGTCAAATATAATTTTTCAAATCATATCCCCAACTCATCCAGCTCATTTCCTTTCTTATATTTTTTATTTTCTTCATTTTTATTATCGTGTCAGATAATTCAGTTTTGCAGTATCAACATCTGTTTCTCATTTTTATCATATATCAACAAGTTAAGCACTATTATATCCGATATACCATAAAATAAAAAAGTTAATCACTATATCCTATATATACTGTAAACAAGTAAAGTACTATATTCATGTTCTTCAATTTGCGAACAAAATTTCAATGCATTTAGCTGCAGGTTTTTCAAAACCTTAGGAAGAACGAAACAATAATTATAGAAAGAACGAAGGAGGTGCAGGAACAAGATAATAAATTAATAAATGGGTATAATTGTAAAATAGTAATTATTTAAAAAGAGTGGAATTCTTGCTCCATCCCATACCCTCCAAATTGGGGGAAAGCAAAATGAAGGGATTTAATAGGACAGTATTCATTTCCATCCCATCTCACCCTTCACTAACACACCCAAACAACGGTAATATCCCACTCCATCCCATCTCACCCCCTACCAGACCCTACAAGCAATCAACGGAGGAAAAATGCTATCAACAACTAACCACAGAATTAGAAAGACAGGAAAAACACAAATTCTGTCCTTACAATCCAAGAAATATACCCAAAGTAAAGGTTTCATCTTCAAACTTTCTTCACTTATATAAATCATCTACTGATAAACTGACGTCCAAAGTATGTAATGGTGACAAAATTGACCATGAAAAAAGACACTGATACAGTCTTATTGGACAAAATACAGGACAATACTCATCAATTTTTGACAAATGCATGCCGACGGGTCTTTTTCCAACTTCTAACGTTGAAACAGTTGAATCTCGAGACTGAATCTGAACGAAACTGAATAAAAAATTTCACATGAAATCATAATCATCCATAGCATCATATCGATCAGAAACTATATCATCATCAGGTTTGTCGACATTAAGTTGCTTTTTCTTGCCACCTGCAGAGACAACGAAAGCATTAAAAACACCCCCAAAAGAAAAAGGAAGACAGAAACACGAGTATCGGAAGGTTCTAATCTAAGATGAAGTTACCTGTTTTCTTTTTACCAGCATTGGCTTCTTTCTCTGCTTTTATCTTCTCATTTGCAATGGCAGTTATTGAAGATGCAATATCTTTTGCATCTGCTCCTTTTAGAGAAGTCATTGATAGTCTCATTACTGCCTTGAGTAAACCTATATAGTGATAACTTTTCTGCATTCATCAAGAAGGAGAATAAGGATATACCTTAATTATGAAGATTTAAAAGAGACAGGAAGCAGAAGTATTTAACTCACCTCAAAAGAACGCAATTTGTGTGAGATGAGCTCAGCATACTCCAAGAAATCACTCTCAGATTTTGGTATGAAAGTCTCAAGGTTCTTCTCATCACGTCCCCCACCAAACAATTCCTTAGTGGACTTATAATCTGCTTCTTCAACTAGTCTGTCATAGAGAGTAAATTAAACAACAAACAACTGTAAGGTGCTTTATCTTAAATAGCAATTCCCTTCTTTTAAGTGCTGCATTGAGGCTTAACAGTCATAATTTAGAAAAACAAAAATTTACTTTTATCAATCACATTACTTGAACATTAAATTTCATTGCAACAAAGAATGAAGAATATGCCTATTTTATCACTCAAAACACCTTGCATACAATAAATTTGGAATAGGCGAGTTTTCAGTGTTTTCTAATCATTTAAGTTCAGGGGTTATAAGTTATAACTTACTTTAATGCCTGCACTAATAAAAATAAGGTCTCTGAACATTATTGTTTCCTAGGCCTCTCCATCGTGTTCAACACAGATTCTGTAGCGAAGTCCCATCATAGATTTGTCCAGAAATGGGAGACAATTTTTACCAATAGTTCTGTGAAGAATTTAGCTCTGATTCTGCTTGCAGACTAGCTTACTTTTAAGTTTTATCTTAGGTTGTTAGGATTCATTACCCTACCTCCTTTGGAATATTTCTTTTCCTCTAGTGATAGAACCCCATTAATAAAAAATTGGCTCCCCATTAAATGGCAAGTTAAAGCAGACCTTTAAAGTCACTGTACTACTTGTTTATGTAGAAGTCAAATAAGTTAGTGCTAGCTCTAACAGAAAAATTCATACGGAAACAACGAATAAAATATTGATAGAGCACCTTGCTATGCAAACAAAACCAAGTTTCCGTCAAAAGTACACGAAAGCAACTTAACAAGAAAGAAGATTCAGTGTTATGGACTTGAAACAATCTGCACTTTCTTAAAATCATAATTTCCAGAACAGGGTACATGGAAAACCTACACATTGTCAATTGTACTCTTGCAGTGTGTAATAATAAATGATATCTGTATCCATAGCAATACGTTCCAAAAGGAACATCAGGGTAAACAAATTAGATGAAAAACAGTAAACTATATACCTTTGCTGGCGAAGTTTTTCAGCTAAAGGATCCAATGGTTCTTCCTTCACTGGTTCTACTTTCTTTCCCTTCTTTTCAGCAGCCTTTTCAGACGGTTTTTGAGGAGCTTTCTCAGCAGCTTTAACAGCAGGTGCAGTAGGTGCCTGATAATATCATGCAGAGGGGAAAAAAGGCAGCTAATAACTAAGAAAGCACTGAGACCACAATCAAGAATAATTCAACATCATTTCATCAAAACAAATCACAAAACTCAAATTTCAACGTACAAATAAATAGTGATAGTTAAAAGTGTAATGTTCAACACCTCACACAATTTATAGTTTTATACAAGCCCCAAACCCACCATCATTTCTTCTAAAAGAAGATAGATAGATGAAATGAAATTGCAGAGTTATCTAAAAATTTATGAACAGGTAAATCTATTTTTACCTTTTAGTAATCTACAAAGTGTAGAAGATTCAAAGCAATAGTGCTTGTACTAGAATCATAATAGTCATAATGACATGCAATTCAGAAAATAAGAAAGTGACTGGCTAGCTATTAATGAGCTATTTCCAACTTCCTTTAAAAACTACAAACACAAGCATACAAATCCAAATGAAATACACCGTTCATACCGGAGCAGGCTCATCATCATCATCCTCCCATGAGTCCTTCACATCATTTTCATCCACATCTTCATCCTCCCATTTACTTTTAGGTAGAAGATCTTTTTTAACATCAAGGGGAGTAAATTGCTCTTCCTCTGAAACAAATACAAAAGAATTTCTCAGATTAACAACAGCAGCAACAGCAACAAAATCCTTAAACCACTAAGTGAGGTTAGCAATATGGATCACAACACGCTGGTATACTTTGACAACAGTGTAAAATAGAGCAGAAGAAACTGAGTATACTTTGACTGAATCATTAATTCATTATGCTAGATTTGTGGGCTCTTACAATCAAATATAAAGTATGTTGTTGATAATCGCAAAATTAGGGTATTGATTTAATTTGGAAAGTTACAAAATGGGAGTTTATTTGATTCTGAAAATCACTCAAATATAGCTGAATATGAGTGAATGTGATTTCATTGTAGTTTATCTGAACTAACAAATTCATCCTTTATAGTTTATCCATTATAAATACTCTGAGTTCAACCCTCAAAAAAAGGATTCCAGTAATCACAGTTAACATTAAACAATATATGAAATGCATGTTCAAACGAAAGACATGGAGCAAACATCACTACCCCAATCATCCATTTGTTTGCAGTTCGTTGATAAAATAGAATAACAGAGTCCCTGCTAACCAACTGCATAAAGAATAAAATTAGTCAGATATCAGAACCGAATCACCGAAAACAATGAATTCAACCACATAACCAACTATACGAAAAGGTGGCGGGATACGGGGGAAAAAAAAAAAAAAAAAAAAAAAAACTCTCCAAGACACATCAAATCAAAAGAGAAAACTAGTCCCATTTTCCGTTCTATCACTGTCCTATATCACACAGCCCATGCGACACTCTTTACAAGTAATCACACTATAGACACAAGAATTAATTAAAAAAACAAACACTAGCACTAGCCATAGGTTTCACAAAATCAGATATTGGGAGTCCAAGGAGAGAAGAAACAGAATGAACCAATTAGTCTTAGAATCAAAATTGCTGATATTACAAGATTCTTCATTATCAAAGGATGAAACTCGAGCAGTTATATCCCTGTTCCTTCCAATTCAGCATCTTCTAATCCTCTTACAAAACACGCAACCCAGTTCTCAACCAAAATTAGATAAATGACAAACAAACAAAAAAAAACTTGCACTTTGAATGGGATAACACGCCCACTTTATCCAAGTAAAAATGCAAAAAAATAAAAATATTAAAGATCCTAGCTTTCGAACGATTCAGGAATACTACTTGGCCGAATTTCCCTAATTCATGCCTAAAAAGATCTGATCCATACGACAAGAAATTCCCAGACACAAATTTTCTTCTTTCTTTCCTTTACGGCAAAATACCCAAACTTGCGCTTTGTTGAGGCGACTGAACAATTGAATTAGATGGGCAAAAAGAAGATTGAAGAAGAAGATGCGATGGTACCTGGTGAGGCAAACGACGGCGCAATCGGTGATCGGAAGTAGGGTTGGGGCGGAGGAGGGTCAGGTTCCGATTCGAGGAATTAGGGCACAGTGGGGTTGGGTTGGGTTGGGTTGGGCTTGAGTCAGTCGAGGAACACAAACTGCCGTCAAAATAAATTTCTAGGAAACGAAAGGGTTTCTTAATTTTTATATGTAGAGTTAGCTTATTTTCTTCTCATTCAAAAATCAAATCGAAATATTTTACATGAATATGTTTATTGAGAGAATTTAAAAAGATAAACGAACAATCTAGATTTTTATTTTTATTTTATTAAATTGCACTAGGTATTTGCTATTTTAAAATATTTTGTCCTATGAATGATTAGATTTCTTTCAATTTTTAAAGTATTCAACAATAAACTGCTAATTGATATACTAATTTTGTAAATGGCAAATTTATTCATCTTGTAGATCTTTATGGAAAATGTCTTCGAAAAGGTTATTTAAATAGTTTTAAGAGATTGGATGGTTTTTTTATAAGAGAAAAAACAAAAACAAACTAGCTACGTCAAGATACATAGATGCATAGATAAAGGACGGAGATTGCTTTCGTATCCGCCTAGGAGTTCCACCACGCGCCGCTTGTCTCGCAAGACAATCCGCAATGTTGTTTTCCTCTCATGCGACATGGACAACGGTTACATTACAATCCCAATTAAGCATATCTCTTACCTTGGCAATCTTCTCCCTCACCCAGAAGGTGCTAATATCATTACGAGTCTGTAGAACCTGCACCACATCCTCGCAGTCACATGCACATATGACATCGCGAACACTCATCTCTCAAGCATGGGCCAAGCCCAACTCCATTGCCCAAACCTCTGCGAGGAAAGGGTTCCCTCGAGGAGAACTCGTCGACACTGCGGAGTGCCAACCACGAGCAGAATCGATTAACACAGCAGCCCCACCCATAGTTTCACACCCCAGATTCCAACTCCCATAAACCATCAGCTGAAAAGCGCCATATGACCAGCTGACGCTGGAGGGGAAAGATGCTTTGAACCAAGATACGTCTGCCAAGCAATAACATCTGAAAGAACTCGCCGCAGCACATGGCTCAGCTCCCACTTGTTTTCGCCCAAACATTGATCATTCATCCCACCATAACATAGCCACCCCCAAGAGACATTGCTGCTGCCGAAGCAGATTCACGAGCCAAGTCAAGAACGGGGCATTGGAATCGAGAGGTGGTAGTATTGAGCCAAAGTGATGCTAGAGCAAACAAGAACGGGGGCACTCGTGAAAGAGATGTTGCAAGTTCTCCACAGCTGCACCGCACCGCGAGCAAGAAGCCGACTCGCTGAGATGATTCTGATGCCTCTTCTCATTAGTGGGAAGCCCCTCCTTCATAATAAGCCATAGAATAAATCTAATTTTCTCCGGAACCTTACATTGTTAAACACGCTTCCAGGGCCCTAGATCAATCACGTCGAAGTCGCCCAAGGTTGCATATGCCGATGACACGCTATACCTGCCATCATTTGCAACTGCCTAGCGGATAGTGTCGTGCCCCGCCGAGTGGTTAGGCACCCTAACCGCACTAATCTCCTCATTGACCTCCAAAGGTAACACTGTTTACAGCTGCTCAAAATTCCATGAGGAACCCAACCATAAATCTGCCACCTTGAGTCGAATATCTAAAACAGAGCTTACCAGACCCCAACCAGTTATCATACAAGAGCAATGCAGATCCATCCCCAAGTTGTGCACGAAATCCTTGGCGTAAGTAATCCTTGGCCCTCACAATGCCCTTCCAAACATACGAGTTCCCTGCTTTGTATTCCCCATCAAGAACTATTGCATTGGCCAAATACTTCTAAGATAAAACTATTACCCACGGCTTCCCTCTGTTGCACAGAAGACTCTCGACCAACTTCCCAAGCATGGTGATATTGTTGAGAAGAGCACAACAGAGGCCAAGATCACCCCTGCCCTTCGGGCAAGAGATCTCTTTCCACGGCACCAGGTTCCAACTCCTTGTGTTATCCCCCCTACCCTAAATACAATTATGGATCTTCTTATCAACAAAATCACAAATTGATTCCGGAAGCCAGAGAGCCTGCATGGAATAAACCAGGAGGGAGGATAAAACAGACTTAGCCAAACATAACGGGCCCGCTCTATTCAAGAGCTAGTCTTCCAAGAAGTAAGCCTGGAATTAATTTTATCAATTATCAGAGAAAATACTTCCCTTGTTACCCGACCTTTCAAAAGAGGCAACCCCCAGATACTTGCCCAAATTGCTAGCCCGATTAATGCCCAAAATGTGAGAAAACTCCTGCTATACATTGTGGTTAATATTCTTGGAGCAGAACATCCGAGATTTTTCTAGATTGACTCTCATACCAGAGGCATCGCAAAAGTCCTTCAACGCGTTTGCAACCACATTCATCTGCTGTGTGCTTGCTTGGCAAAATAACAACACATCACCCGCAAAGAAGAGGTGAGAGATACCAATCCCTTCTTTGGTAATTCTAATCGGGTGCCAAACCCCTGCATCTACTAATTTATGTATGTGAACGGCCAGGCGCTCCATGTAAAGAACAAAAAGATAGGGAGATAGTGGATCGCCCTGCCTGAGCCCTCTTTGAGGAGTGAAAGGAGGAAGCTTGGTCCTATTCCAAAGAATTGAAATAGACGCCTCTTGCACACCCACATTATCAAGCGAACGATGGCAGGAGGAAAACCAAAATCAATAAGAGTAGCCCGCAGGAAGTCCCAACTGACACGGTCATAAGCCTTCTCCAAATCCACTTTGAGCGCCACCAAACCACATTTTTTCTTGTGGTTATGAAGAGTATGCATAACTTTTTGGGCCAGAATGATGTTATCCTTTGTCCTCCCTCCTCCTCCTCCTCCTCACTATGCCTGCACATGATTCACTTCCTCCATCCAAATCAAAACCTCATTCAAAGCAATCAAAACCCCATTCAAAGCAATCAAATCCCAAGCCAAAACCAAAGAAAGAAGATAACGAGAAATCCTCTCCCCTAAACCTGAACCGTAGCCATCACCATCGCAGCCATCTGGTCCTCCTCCTCCTCCTCACTGTGCCTGTACATCATTCACTTCCTCCATCCAAATCAAAACCCCATCCAAAGCAATCAAATCCCAAGCCAAAACCAGAGAAAGAAGATAAAGAGAAATCAAGAACCCATCTCCCCCGAGTCTGAATCGTAGCCATCACCATCGCAACCATCTGGTCTATCAAAGTTGAATCAACCCCCATCAAACCCAAACCAGGATTGTGAAACCTGCCTCATCAGTCGTTTGCTTGTCGTCGCACTTCTCATCAATCATGTACCTTCTCCATCCCTAGAGTCACGCGTCGCTCTCTCCGTCGGCGGGTCCGTGACAAGCACCATCGATCCCTTCCTCTTTTCTCTCAATATCTCTCTTTGCCTCTCTTTTTTCCTCTCTGTCGTTCTCTTTCTTCTCTCAATTTTTTTTTTAAAAACTATTAATTTTTTACCAAAAACGTTAATTTTTAACGAAATAGTGACAGGGGACTAAAACTGCTATCATTTGTGAAAGTGAAGGACCATTTAGGCTAATTTTTTTTATTAGTGACCAAAAATGTCAAATCGTGATAAGTGAGGGACCAAAAGTGCTATTAAACACTCTTATAAATAGGACCGGAGGTAGTATCCAAACTTGTAAAGTCGATGGTGCAGCAAAACGCAAACTAAAAGTGCAACATTCATTTTATTTTATTATTATAGTATTGTTTCCTTTCATTTCATCACTTCCTCTAAAATTCCAAACCAGAAAAGAATAAAAATTCCCTTAATTCCACAGTTTGTCTGAAGTTTAACACCGTGGAATTGGTGGATTCATCAATCTACATGGAAGCACTCCCGTCGCAGCAAAATCAGATGAGACTGAATGGGGAAAAAAACACAAGTCAGTACGCAAAGCACCAAAAGAAAGGAAAAAAAA
This sequence comes from Acmispon strigosus, assembly GCA_030819835.1. NCBI lineage: Eukaryota > Viridiplantae > Streptophyta > Magnoliopsida > Fabales > Fabaceae > Acmispon > Acmispon strigosus. The sequence continues at coordinate 43,858,185 of JAUAMA010000001.1, read as the reverse complement.
GGGAAGCAAATATATAGCACTTAGCAGGCACAAGCAACAATTTAATCAAAATGAATTGTAGGACTAGGAACAAAACAAAACACACTTCAAAATGTTTTGGCCTAAAATACCCTCAGGATAGCCAAAATTGACAGCTTCCATCCTCCATATATTCATATTGCTACCACTTTCATAAACAACTCATGAGGAAATAACCTCCCTGTCCCTGATCTCTTTCTTTACGTATACTTTTGTGTGTGTGAAAAAAGGAAGGAAAAAGGGGGGATCCAAGGGGAAGGTGTACACTTACAACATGTTTGGAACAACTCCCCTTTCATCAGAATCAATTCCAACATATAGAAGCTACTCACAAAAGCTTATCTCTAGAATTGATTATGACATAGTAGGGTTTCCAAACATGCACTTAGACTAGTCAAATTGATGAGAGAGAGAGAGCGAGAAGCAACATAGAAAAATCCTGCAATTGCTTATTTTTGGGGAAATGATGAGAAGATATCAAGAAGTCTGACAGAAGCTCCTCAGATTTACCTTCTTCAACACAAAACAAGAAAAACTAACTCAACTTCAGAAATTGGAACGATAGAGTTATAAGTTAACTGGGATCTAGTTAATTCATCATTGGAGCTTTAGTCCAGACTCAATCCCAAAAATCTAGGCATAGTGGAAACCCATCTAAAGCATGTGGACAAGTAAAACAAAAACTATCAACATTATCCCAACTCCCTAGCCCATGAAACTCATCCTGTTTGGATGAAACCCCCCTCCAACCAAAAAACTATAAAAGTCAATGCAATATAAGAAGCTGTTATCATTTTCCAGTACTATCTGTCAAAGAAATAAAATCAGTACTAAAGTGCTTTTATATTTCAAACAGAAGGGAAAATTAAATCTAGATGTGATTTTTTTCCAGAGAAACATACTAGTCTAACATCATTATGAATGTATTATGCATGCACTCTAAAAGTGAGTACTTAATGGTAAAAAATCAAGATAGTAATGAACTGACCAACTTTTTAACAAGAAAACTTTGCATTAATAAAACATAGATCTGTAGTGCCACCCAACAATTGAACAAAATCAAATTATCATACAAGATAATATTTTCAATATAATATAAACAAACAAAATTATAAATTATACAAATAATCACATCATCATACAAAGGGCACTCTAAGATCATTGTACATTTGAATCACAAAATTGGATTGGCAACCACCTAACATCCACACCACTCATCTAAAGCTCACACTTCATGGTTAGGAAAACTCTCACTTCAAATTCAAAACCAGATTAAACACAACTGAAAACTGGATGTGATTGTCCTGGCTGGAAATGCATACAGTCCAAAAAGACTCTAAAAAAACAAAACTCAAATACAGTGCTTAGAAACAGGATCGAAGTAAAACACCCCACATTCTACAGAGATAAGATGATTAATGTTCCATTATTTAAAAGCACAAGTGCTAGAGAAGAGACATGATCATATAGAACAATTGAAAAATAAGTGGAGTAAGCTAATGTGTCATTGGAAAAAGGAGTGAAGATTGAAACTTCAGACACTCTAAGCCGAAAAGCTTGGAACTTTGGCATGAAACGCACCGTATCATTTGGCAGGGGTGGTTGTTGATTCGACGGGGGTCTTGGCGACGATGGAGAGCGCGTGCAACCCAGATTGAAGCTCGTCGGAGAGGAGATCGTAGACCATGCGGTGTCGTTTGACGAGGCTCTGGCCTTCGAATTTCGGGGAAACGATCCTCAAGTTGAAATGGGTCTCCCCCTTTTGGGAACTCTCCCTGACGGCGGCGTGGCCGGCGTGCTGGTGCGACACGTCGTCCACCTCCAAAACGGTGGCTTCCAGCGCCGACTGCAGCTTCGTCTTTATCCTGTTGGCCCTAGATAGCACCGCGCCCCCTCCCTTCCAACTCATTGAATGAGCGGTGCTGTTAACGATTTAGGGTTTTGAGGACTGAAGGTTTTGCAATTGGGAAAGAAGCAGAAGGTCACGCAAAAATTGGGGGGATTTATGTTCCAAGGGGTCGAATTTTTTAGATTGGAAAGAACAAAAAGAAAAAAAATAAGAGATAAATTTAGGTACTTCTTTTTTTGGGTTAACTACAATTTTTTTTTAAAACTGGTTAACTACCTTCTTAATCACATATTTATAAGGGTGAAACTAGGACACATTCGAGGTGGTTGGCTTTCAGTGTAAATTTGAAAATAAAATGTGTTCGATAAAAATATTGTTGAAATAATTTTTTACCTAATTTCAAAACGATTTTAGTCTAATTTTAAAAATTACAAGAGTATCATCTTCCTTATCCAGAGAACTCTTATAATCTTCAACAAGTGTATCCTCCTCTTTATCCAGGGAACTCTTATTATCCTCAACAATGGCATCCTCCTCTTTATGCAGAGAACTCTTATTATCCTCAACAAGAATATCTTCCTCCTTATGCAGAGAACTCTTATTATCCTCAACAAGAGTTTCAGGGAACTCTTATTATCCTCAACAAGAATATCTTCCTCCTTGTGCAGAGAACTCATATTATCCTCAACAAGAATATCTTCCTCCTTATGCAGAGAACTCTTATTATCCTCAACAAGAGTATCCTCCTCCTTATGCAGGGCATTCTTCTTATCCTCAACAAGAGTATCCTCCTACTTATCCACGGAGCTATCTGGATCCTCATGCAGGGTATCCTCCTCTAAGACACTCTTCTTATCCTCTTGATCCTTATTCAAGACAGACATTTGAAAATACCACATATATTCTTAGTGACGAGAATCCACATAGTTGTTCCATGCATAATGTGACAACAAATGCGCTACAAAATTATCTTTTTTGCAATCTTTTCCTTTAAGTAGTATTTTAGGAAATTATCATATAGTTAGTTATCTTTTTATTTCTAAACAATTATCTTAGCTTGATAAAAAAAGTTTTCATAAATTATAATTAGAATTTAAAGTATGAAGTACAAAAAGATGTTTAAATATTCTGATTTTGGATTTCTCGGGTCCTGTACAAAGTCTCTGTTTTGCTCTTCCTTGTGAGTTTGGATTTCTTGACCATTCTGCGTAGTTGGAGTGGTGGTGCTTGCATGTTGCATATTAATTCCTCTTTGGCATACGCAGCAATGATATGTTGGGTGCCTAAGGAATTGGAAGCCAAAATCAAGCCTTATCTTATCGATAAATAACAAAGAGGAATGAATGGTTTGGTTTTTTCTTATATATAATATATGTCTCCTCCAATTCCTACTCGACAATTTTCCTTGCAGGGGATGTGTGGGGAAGTAAGGATAGGATGGTTAATAAAATTAAAATATAAAATAGTGGAAAATGGGTGACAGCTATGAGTTTTATTTCAACAATCATCTTTCAATTCTCTTTTCTTATTTTTCAGCGATTTCAGTTTTTAATTAAATACCTGAAAATACCGCTTCTCACTTCTCTTCTATCTTCCAAGTGCCTCAGATTGGTTGATAGTGTTTATTTCACATAAATATTAATCAATAATATGTTGTTTACTATTTGGTGCCTTGATGATGAAGACTGAAAGTGAAGGAAGATACTGGGGGCATCTGATATATGAAGAATTGAGCCTTAATCGAGATTGTTACAGTGTTTTGAATGAAAGTGCAATTGTCTGGTGGAGACTCTGTCATAGAAAATAGCATTAGCTGAATTAGCCTCTAGAGTCTAGATAGTTTCTTGGTAGGAGTGAGTTTGTTATATTAACACAAGTGCCTGAAACTGTGTTGTGAATTTTGATTTTGTATGCTCTGAAGTTGTTGTGTTTACTTCATTGACAAAACAATTATTTACTATCTCAACTGATTTTTTGAATTCATTCTCTGATTTTCATATAGAACAATTGATCTAGCTAATATAGTGGTTTGTTTAGCTTTTAACTATTTACACTTTTACCATTTAAATCTTATAATACTTTTTATCACCTCTTTACTGCAGGTTCTTCCTTAAATTTGATAACCCTCTCTGCTCCATTGCCACTTAAGATGGAAAATAGGACTTATTCAAAGAAGAGTAAAGGCGTCAAAATTTTGACAGAAACAGGCCATGACATTATGATCATGTAAGCCAAAGATTACATTTGATTTGTATTGTTAAATTGTATTCTAAGAGAATTTGATTGGACTCGAGTATCTAATTGGTCGTTGGTTCTGTAAAATGAATATTACTCCTACAAAATTTAGTAGCTTGAGGGTGTGTTTCACCTTGAACTGTCTACTGAAATATGACATGTCATCCTTTAATTCAGAACGTTCTTTTCTGCATGTCAGGTTCTTTAATGCCCAAAGAAATTTTTTAGAAGCATGAACCGGAAAGGAGCTCCACATGGCCTACTATATGTCATACACATCTATCCTCAACTGATCCTTAGAACGTAGTGTTCTTGAATGAGAATGATAAGAACCATGAATTATTATTATGTGAGAAAGAGAGGTCCATTTTACTAGGGGTGTTCGCGGTCTGGTTTGGTTCGGTTTTGAAGGAAAAATTCATCTGATCCAATCCCTTCGGTTTTATCCCTTCGTCATCCAATCAGTTGTTTTTATTTTTTAGATCCGAACCAATCCGATCCAATTGTTATCGGTTTGGATTGGATTGGATTTCGGTTTTTCAACCGTAAGAATGAAAATATAAAAATAAACTATGCAATAGGGAATACTTTAAAACATTCACCATGCTTTTTGGACTTTGGAATAAACAACTCAAAACAATTATCAAAAGTCTCTTAACAAATACAAAAACATAAATGGAGAACCAAATCAGTTTAATCCTTCATTAGTTTAATCCTTCATCACAAAAAAAAAAGTAAAACCAAATCAGCTGCAGCTCCTAATTGACTTTCGTTCACTGTTAATCTTCAATCTCCAATTCTCCATGGAGCACATGTGTTTTTCAGATTGTAAAAGGGGCAGAAGAGGAAAACTAATAAAAGGTGTGGCTAAATATGTAATTTGATATATAAAAAAATAAGCATGTAATCTTCTTTCGGTTCGGTTTGGTTCGGTTCGGTTTTGGACAGTGGAACCGAAAACCGAACCGATCTAGTAATTGAACATCGGTTTTTTCGGTTTTTGGTTTTTTCGGTTATCGGTTTTTTCGGTTTTCGGTTTGTTGGATCGGTTTGACCGATTTAGTTCGGTTTGGATTGGTTTTGAACACCCCTACATTTTACATGTGCCTATTTAGCTATTTATAGAGGGGGAGTCATAAATGACATTTAAAGGTCATAAATAGCAATAAAACCCTATTAAAACTCTAGATTACACAATATGGGCTTCTGGGCCTCAAAACACTTGGCGCAAAAGCCTTGAACCTTTGTCCCGATATTCTCCTAGCTCGCCATTCGCCAATCCCTGTTTTAGTCGCTTGGTCGCCCTTCATGCTCCTCTGATCGCCTAGTGCCTCCCTGGCCGCCTAACTCGCCATACACGATCCTTGCTCTGTTCGCCCAGCTCGCCATACTCTCGTCCTCATTCTGGTCGCTTGGTCGCCCTCTACTAGGCGAAGTGCTCGCCCAATCCACAAGCCCACAAGGTACCAAGCTTGAAGTATGAAAGCGAAGTGTGTCTTCATAAGTCTTCATGCTTGCCACCATGGAAAGTGCTCGCCCGGTCCACAAAATGTTCTAGCAAGAGAATGATAAGAACATGTAATATTGTTATGTGAGAAAAAGAGAAGTCCCTTTTACATGTGCCCCCCTTGGCTATTTATAGAGGGGGAGTCATAAATAGCATTTAAAGGTCATAAATAGCAATAAAACCCTATTATAACTCTAGAGTACAGAATATGGGATTATGTGCCTCAAAACACTTGGCCCAATAGCCGCAATCTAGTGTCTCCTTGGCCGCCTAATTCACCATACGCTGATCCTTGCTCTGGTCGCCTAGCTCGCCATATGCTGGTCCTTGCTCCTTCTAGTCGCCCTCTACTGGGCGAAGTGCTCGCCCAGTCCACAAGCCCACAAGAAACCAAGCTTGAAGTATGAAAGCGAAGTGTCTTCATAAGTCTTCATGCTCGCCACCAAGGAGAGTGCTCGCTCGGTCCACAAGCCCACAAGACACCAAGTCTGAGGCACGAAGATGAAGTGTGTCTTCATAGAGTGCTCGCCATGGAATCCTAACCAACGCTTCCTTTGGGCTGTCATCCCTATAGAATGTGCCTCATTAAAACCTTAATAGGAAAAACCCTGTGGGATAAAAACCTAGTGAAGGAAAAAGAGTACAACATCCTATTCACTTTCACCTCCATGCCATGGTGATAACTGATGACTGGATTTCATATGATATTTTTAGGGTCTTTTTACTTCATTTTATTTTATTTTTATTGAGTCTCATGTAGATTTTTCTTTATTTTGTTAGGATTTTCTTCACTTTTGCATTTTCATGTAGGAAAGTAATAATTTTGTGTTTTTAGCTATTTTTAGTCTATTTTTAGATGTTTTTGTTAGGTTTTTAGTCTTTTTAGGAATTTGGTTAAATTAAGCATATTTGGGGGACCAAACTGCAATTATCAGAAGTTGCGGGACTGAAATTGAAGGCGAAAGATGAAGCATTCCTCTTGTTTAACACATGGGAATTAAGCCATGAATGAAGAAATGATTAAGAAGGGGAAGTTCAGAGTTAAGAAGGGACAAGAAAGTGGCTACATGAAGGCCATTGAATGCCATGAAGTCCCATCAAGAAGAAGAAATAAAACAGCCAAGGCATTGAAGCAACAATCGTGCCAATGCTTAAGCGTTGGAAGCCCAACGCTCATGCGTTGACATTCTGCCTGGAACCCAGTTGTTACATTAAGCCAATGCCCAAGCATTGGAGGGGACAACGCTCATGCGTTGAGCCCCTGTTTGGCCAGGTCTGGCACTTAAATCCCAACGCCCAAGCGTTGGGTGCCCAACGCTCAAGCGTGAGTGTTGGGTCGCAGTTTCAGAAAATCTATAAATAGGGAATTAGGTTTCTTTTGTAAGATATCTTGGGACACCTTGATACACTTAGATACTTCTTCTTCCTTATTCCAGAGCACTTTCCTGAGTTGTGGGTAGCTTTTCTTGAGCTCCTAATCCAGGTTTTTAATTATGTCTTTCTTAGCCATGCTTGGCTAATTCCTTTAAGTTCTTGGGTTGTAGTGTTTAGCTTGTAAATATGCTTTAAGTTTCTGTTTCTATATTTGAATAAAATGCAATTCATGTTTCAATCCTTTGTTCTTCATCTATCTTGCTGTACACAAGTGTCTTTGCTTATTTCATATACAATTGAAATTGTTTGGACGTAAGGGAAATAGGAATTGAATGAACATATTGCATGTCACTTAGAAATAAGGATGAGCTTTGTTTATGTTGGCCTAAACTCAGAATTAACCTTCTTTTTGATTAACTAGGCACTAAGAAATTGGGTTTAGTAATTAGGAAGAAAGCTTTGCTTGTTTAAGGAATTAACTAGTAAAGAAAATAAGCTAGAACATCATGAAACATTTTCTAAATTTTCAGATATAAAATTGATTTTTAAGCATGACTTATAAGTTATTCAACTTAGCCCAAGTTCTTAGTTTTTATCATTAATTTTTCATTGCGAATTACAGTTCCGATTTCTTACAAACAATCAAAATTAAACAATTTATTTTTCTGCACTAAGTTCTAAACAATTGAAATTTGGACTTTAAAAACACCTATCCCTGTGGAGACGATAATCATTTATACTACTTCGGTAACTACTGCACACTTGCGGATTTGGCTATCAATAACAGGGATTGGCGGATGGCGAGCTAGGAGAATATCAGGACAAAGGTTCAAGGATGTTGGGCCAAGTGTTTTGAGGCCCAGAAGCCCATATTGTGTAATCTAGTGTTTTAATAGGGTTTTATTGCTATTTATGACCTTTAAAGGCCATTTATGACTCCCCCCTCTATAAATAGCCAAGGAAGGCACATGTAAAAGGGACTTCTCTCTTTCTCACATAATAATAATTCATGTTCTTATCATTCTCATTCAAGAATATTTGGCGCCGTCTGTGGGGAATCGGTAAAACCTTTCCCACCTCCACGAAGAAAAAGCTTTCGTGTTCTTGCTGGCAAAGGGGCAATTATGGTGATGAGCTTCCTCCTCCAAATTTGGGACCATGAAATATAGATAGCAAAGAAAACATGTGATGAGAAACACTGCGTTTGAAGAATGCGTATATTATGGAACCGAGACATCACATCAAAATTGTCCTTGACACGCCAAGACGAAGATGAAAGAGCAAGGGTTTTTCGCAGCCAGAGTTAACTGCCTAATTTGAGGATCTTGGCGACCGGATGGTTTTGTTGAACGTTATTTCGCTTTTGCAAACAATAAATCTTGTATGAGTTTTTGATTCAATAACATGTTTTCTTATCATGAGCCGTTTGGCGATCCTTTACAATTCCACGGTAGTATGGAGACTGGTGAGGCGAGGAAAAAGGCGGGGCATGGGTTTGAGGAAGTTTAGGTTAGGTGGAATGTGGAGCGAGATGGTCAGGGGGTGAGGGCGACCTCGTGGGAGATTGTCGTGGAATTGGTATTTAACCCCCTTTTTGGGGCGACTGTTCTATGTTTCTTTCATGCAGGATGGAGGGTGAATAACACTCATAAGAGCTCTATGGCGAATAGCAACTTAAAGCAACGCCTCTTAGTGTAGAGAAGAAGGTCTAGTGGAGACCTTAAGAACGCTTCTCAGTGTAGAGAAGAAGGTCTAGTGGTGACCTTAAGAACGCCTCTCAATGTAGAGAAGAAAGTCCATTGTCGACCTGATAAATTCCTCTCAGTATAGAGATGAGGGTCCTGTGGCGATTCAACAACATTTCCTCTCAGTGTAGAGACGAAAGTCCATTGGCGACCTGATAAATCCCTCTTAGTGTAGAGATGAGGGTCTCGTGGCGATTCAGCAACATTTCCTCTCAGTGTAGAGACGAAAGTCCATTGGCGACCCGATAAATTCCTCTCAGTGTAGAGATGAGGGTCCCGTGGCGATTCAACAACATTTCCTCTCAATGTAGAGACGAAAGTCCATTGACGACCCGATAAATTCCTATCAGTGTAGAGATAAGGGTCCCGTGGCGACTCACAGTTATTTCTTGCAGGTAATGATCCAGTGGCGAGTTGTTTTGCGCTTGTGGGCTCGGCGGACGTGCAGGCTGGCTGTGACTCTGTTGGGCGACTCATTTCTCTATGGCGAACCATTCACTTTCACCTCCATCCATGGTGATAACATACTTATCCTCCACGCCCGTCATCCGCCAATCCCTGTTCTAGTCGTCGGGTCGCCCTCCGTGCTCCTCTAATCGCCTAGTGCCTCCCTGGCCGCCTAACTCGCCATACACGATCCTTGCTCTGTTCGCCCAGCTCGCCATTCGCTCGTCCTCATTCTGGTCGCTTGATCGCCCTCTACTGGGAGAAGTGCTCGCCCAGTCCACGTAGTGACGGAAAACATGTTGGGAATGCCCTCCAAATCTAATATTTATCTTTACTTTATTTCCAATTTAAGTTGTGCTCTCCAACTGCAAAATTCTATAATATGTTGAGATACATTACCTGTTATAACTTTTACATTTCTTATAAAGTGTTACCTAATTTGATATTTGTTTCCTTAAATTTCAAAATAATTTTATGATTAAAATTGATTCTATATTTTATTTTCTACATTTAAAAATGAATTCTTCATTTAATTTTTTTTCTTTACCTAAAACTTAATGAGAGAAAATAAAATTAGCAAAAAAGGATTAAGAAGAAAAATATTACCTTTAAGGAAACAAATTAAAAATCACATGCTTTGGATCAAAACATAAGACGAATATGATTTGTTGTCAAAATAAATTTTAGCAAATTGGTGTCAATTGATCTCATCTATTTAATTGTTGTAATTTAAGATAAAATCTATTTAGATTCATCAAGGGTTTTGAATTTTTTTATTAGAGTGAGAAAACACATAATTTATTTAAAGTAATTTAAGACAATTTATTTAGAATGATCAAGATTCTGACTTTTTTCTATTAGAGTGCTATAAATTGTGTCAAGAAGAGAAGTGCAATACAGAGAGGAAAGAAAAAAAGCATAATACTAAAAGAAGGAGAAGAGTTTTTGGTGTTTCTAAAGGTAACACTATTTTTACCTTAATCTTCCATTGAATAAAATTTGTAGAGCTTCTTGTTACTTCTTCCACATTTGTTCTCTTTGTATGTTTGATGTACAAAGACTAGCGATTGTTGCATTTTAAAAGTTAATCAATTGGACTAGCGAATTTTCGCGCGAGTTCGGTGATTTTCATGCGATTTTTGGCTAGTACTGCCTAGAACCTTTTTTTAATTCCGTTTTTGACCTGTTTTGAGATATTTTTTGCTATTGCAACTTATTTTGGGAGAGATTTTGAGGAGAGTGTTAGGTTTTCAAGTCTCTTCCAGGTTCTTGATTATTTTTATGCATTACTCATTAAACTCTTGATTTTCTATTATGATTATGTGTAACTAATCTCCATTGTAACTAATTTCCCTTTTACAAACTGAAAACAAACATAGTCATAGATTCTTCAACGATACAAGTTACACAATTTCTTTACCATGACAACATGAACATAGTGTAATCTATAATCTATGTCTACATATTTGTATGATCCCATAGTTTCATTTTAAATTCAGCATTTAGGCGATCCTATTGCGTTATTATTTTTCTTCCAAGATACGTACAAGAGGATATAAAATACGGGCACCTTGCTCATTTTCTCATCACCACATAAAATCTTCTCAAAGCAATCCTGTGCAGTTGCATGGATCTGATTTTAGCCCCTTTCATTTTCAGTTTTGATAGTCTTAACTTATTGAATGGTGTTCAAATTAAACATTCACAACATCAACCTTGCCAACAGCACCATGAGGATGTCTATTAGCCACTACAAGTCGTGCTATATAAGTCCCAAGTGCCACCACCGCCACTACTCCAATTGCAACTTTAATGACTTTTCTCTTTCTGGTTTCTACCTTGGAAATGGAATGCTTCTCCATGGCTTCATCTTTTGCATGTTGAATGGCTGAACTTTTTTTAGGCATTACAATTGAAAGAGTCCCATGAGAAAACTTTGCTTGGACCCCATTTACATCACAATCCTTTGAAATCCTAATTTCTTTGTGGAAACGGCTCCATTTATTGCTAGATGCACCCCCTAGTGGCCTTTCTCCATAAATTGTGAGGATCCCTCTGTTGTTGGTTTGAACCTTTAGTTGCTCCTTTTTGAAACCTACAACAATTTAAGGGGGGAATAATATCACTATACCATAAGATTAAATTAACTTTCGCAGAGGTAGCTAGGTTGGCAACACACAAATTGAGCGAGTGAGAAAGATTGCTAAGTTTGAATTCCACCCAATACACTCGAGAGGATTGAAGAAAATTAACGGTAGCTATATCCCAAATTTAAAATAGTCCGCATTCAAAGAGTGACTGAATATTAAATTTATACCAAAAAGACTAAATTATCTTTATTATATTTCCATCTTTCTACAATTCTATCTCTTACTATTTCTTATCAAGTTGGGTATAGAGTTATCAAAGTTTGAGATCCTGCGTAATAATTTAGAGAGATTATTACTTATTTTAATTGACAATAATTGACTCCTAAAATATGAATTGCACATGTCAGCCAAACAAGCTAATTTCGGGTGATGTAGTGAGTGACGGTACTGGATGTTGAAAAATTTAAAAAGTTAATACGAGAGAAAATTGAAAAATGATACTTCCTCTCCGTTCCTTTTTGTAAGAGTTAAATGAGAGGTGTTGCCCGTTCCTTTTTTATAATAACCATATAAGACTTTGTGTCATATTAATTATTTTTTCACATTTTTACTCTTATTCAATTTTAGAAATATGGAATTGCATTAATGATAGAAAGAAATTAAAAAGAAATATTTTAAGAAATTTTTTAAAAATTCAATAACATTTTTGGACAAATTTTGCAAAATTGGTTTAGGTATTATAAAAAGAAAACGGAGGAATCGATAATATGCAAGAAAATTAATACCTTTCAAATCAATGTCAAGAGTCTTTTGTCCTTCCTTGGTAAGCCATTTGCAGTAGGGTTCAAATTCCTCATACAAGCGATTATTGGTAGCAGCTCCGGCGGCATTATTGGTTTCCATTGCAGGTACTAGCAGCTTCTCTTCTCTCGTCAAGTTGAGATTTTTCTATTGCCAAAAGTTATGGAAATGGATTGAATGAATGAAGAAATCGTGATTCCACCTCTCTTTATACAAATACATGGCTTCATGGCGAGAATCTTGTGATGGGGTTTCCATTCCACAGTTTAATTTTCCTTTTGGTTGAGAATGATTCCTTTTTGTTTGAATAAGTTTTCTAGGAGGTTGCTTGCTTCAGTCCTAGTATTCCATGGTGAGAGAAAGGAGTGTAAACGTTAAACAAAAGTAACCTGTGCTTTAATTTCCTTCCCCATCTTAGCTCCTTTTCTTTTTCTTAATAGACTTTTGATTCCTTTTTCTGCAACTCAAGAATTGCAAACCCTGTTCCAAGTCCAACAATCTCTGAGTTGTGAACTTCGATTTTCTTTTTGAGGGACTAATGGGCAGCCCGTTGCACAAAGCTCCTGCATCCGCAGGGTCTGGGAAGGGGTTCCACCATTTGGTGTATTGTACACAACATTACCTTGTTTTTTACACAAGAGACGGTTCCTGTGACCTCAATCACATGACAACAACACTTAAATTTGGTCAATGTATTGCTTAGGTTTTATGAGACAACTATATGAGATGCTTATAGAATTCCACGTAATTGAAATTAAAATTTTGCTAGTTTTGTGAGCAGAGTGCTTGCCTAGGGTGTTTATTCACTATAAGTTCAGGCATATAAACATAATTGCATTCATTTTTATGAACATAGGGTACCTCTACATCATTGATTTAGCATGATATACTTATAACCATAAACATCAGATTGGCTTCTCTCACCTAATGAAAATTTGGTATTTTTTACACCAACAGCTTCTCAAATTTGGTTGGAAAATAATTACTTATTAAGCCATTTAGCTAAAATTTGTTTGCTTTTTAGTGAACTGAGAGATATGTGCTGTTCCTCTACTACTATTTGATGCCTATGTGAATAGGCCAGCCAAGCAAGACAGTTACAATTTTCAATTTTGTGTGTATGATAAATTATTCTAAAAAGTTTGGGCATAAATTAAACAGTTGAGGATTTAATAGTAAGTATGTTCAAGATGTAAAAGTTTCAAGGCATGAAGTAGAAATTTCTTATGAATTTGGTATTTGTTAGTTGGTACTTAGGGCAAAATATAAGTGATTTGTAGATTGTGAAAGTAAGATGAGAGACAAGGGGTGCAAAGAAAAAATTACTATTTTATTTAAGAAGATTCTAGGATCAATAGAAAATGGGAGAATATGATCATAATAGTGTAGTTGTTCTTGCACTTCTTCTTTTTCTGTTGATGTGATCTTGTTGTATCCTGCAGATAAGATTGACAGAGACCCAATACTAAACAGCAGAGCATCGTGCAAGGCAGGTAACCCTGGTGCCCCTTGAAGTCAATTTGAAATACATGAAGTCTAAGGAGGCAGAAAAATTAGGACTAATCTTTGACCTGTACCACCAATTTTGACCATTGCCATGATAATAATGGCAGCATTCTTTCTACGTTGGTTCACTTCCACCACAAAAATAATCATGGGGTCCAAACATAACGAAAAATTGAAAAACAACATGAATCTGTTGTTGCATAAAACTTGACTTCCACCTCAAAAATCAAGCATGGGGTCCAATCATAAAGAAAATTTGAAAAACAAGGAGAGACTAATGCTTAAGCAACCAGGCATTTATGGCCGGTCCATATTCTAAGCATCACAAAAAACAGGCTAACTCAATACATGGTACGCTATGTATCAGTTTAAAGTCTATCAGCTTCGTGCTCTTTATACATTTGTTTGATTTTTGAGACTCACACAAACCATTCATATTTCAGACTTATCATTCCAAGCTTTCTTTCTCATGTCTCAGCTACCATCCTCCTCCTCCTCTTCCATCACCTATGCATTCACTTATGATGTGTTCCTCAGCTTTAGGGGCTCTGACACTCGCCACAGCTTTACTGGCAATCTTTACAAAGCTCTCGATGATAAGGGAATCCGCACTTTTATTGATGACGAGGAGCTTCAGAAAGGGGACGAAATCACACCAGCACTTGAGGAGGCCATCAAAAAATCTAGGATTGCCATTGTTGTGCTATCTAAAAATTATGCATTTTCTTCCTTTTGCTTACATGAACTTTCCAAAATCCTCGATTGCTTTAAGGAAAACTGTCGGTTCATTTGGCCAGTATTTTATGATGTAAAGCCTTCTGATGTGCGAAAGCAAGCAGGGACGTATGGAGAAGCAATGACCTTGCATATGGAGAGGTTCAAAGATAACAAGGAGAAGTTGCAAAAATGGAGGACGACTCTACAACAAGCGGCTGAATTGTCTGGCTGGCATTTTGAACATGGGTATGATTCTTATACTTAATTTCTTTGCGTTTATTGTATAATTATTCCAATTTGAGTTAAACTAAATAAGTATAAAAAACACACGCTTGATGTATTATTGTGACTTCATACAAACTTCACTTATCTTATTGGGCAGAGATGGATATGAACACGAGTTTATTGGAAAGATTGTTAATGAAGTCTCAAGAAAGATTAATCGTGTTGCTTTACCTATTGCTGATTACCCTGTTGGACTGGAGTCCCAAGTGTGGAAAGTAATTTCGCTTTTGGATGTGGGGTTTGATGATAGAGTTCAAATGGTGGGGATCCACGGAACAGGTGGGATTGGTAAAACAACACTTGCTCTAACAGTTTACAATTCTATTGCTGACTATTTTGAAGGTTTAAGTTTTTTGGAAAATGTAAGGGAAAATTCAAAGAAACATGGGATACTACATCTCCAAAAGACCCTTCCTTTGGATGTACTTGGAGATAAGAAAATTGAGATAACAGGTGTTAAACAGGGAATTTCAATAATAAAACATAGGCTCCAACAAAAGAAGGTTCTCCTGATTTTAGATGATGTTGACAAGGTAGAGCAGTTGAGGGATATTATTGGAAGACCTAATTGGTTTGGCCGTGGTAGTAGAGTCATCATTACAACTCGAGATAAACACTTGCTAGCATGCCACGGGGTTGAAAGAATGCATGAAGTGGAAGAGTTGAACGAGAATTCCGCTTTTGAGTTGCTCAGGTGGAAAGCTTTTAAAGATGACAAAGTTAGACCAAGTTATGTCGACATATTAAATCGTGTTGTGGCTTATGCTTCCGGCCTTCCATTGGCCTTGGAAGTAATAGGTTCTAACTTGTATGGAAAAAGTATACAAGAATGGGAATCTGCATTAGAACAGTATGAAAGGGTTCCAGATAAAAAGATCCAAAAGATACTTAAAGTGAGCTTTGATGCTTTGGAGGAAAAAGAGCAGAGTGTTTTCTTAGATGTTGCTTGTTGCTTCAAAGGATATGGATTAAAAGAGGTCGAAAATATACTCAATGCCCATCATGATCGATCCATAAAGTATCACATTGGTGTGTTGGTTGATAAATCTCTCATAAAGATTACTCAATGTGGTGAAGTGACACTACATAACTTGATTGAAGTTATGGGTAAAGAAATTGTCCAACAAGAATCACCAAAAGTGTCTGGAAAACGTAGTAGGTTATGGTCTCCTGAAGATATAGTAGAAGTTTTGGAAGAAAATACGGTAAGAATATTAATTATGTGTTTTTTAACCTTAAATTAGCTTCCTTATTATTATTATTATTGATGCCATTAATGTTCATGTTACATATTTTTGTCATTTATAATATAGAAATATGTACTTATTTTGGTTGTTTTTCTTTTTTATGTAAAAGGGAACAAATGAAATTGAGATGATATGTCTGGATTCCCCATTATTTGAAGAAATAGAGTGTGATGGCAATGCTTTCAAGAAGATGAAAAATCTTAGAACCCTTATTATCAAGAGAGCTCATTTTTCTGAAGGTCCGGAGTATCTTCCAAATAGTTTAAGAGTATTAGAGTGGTGGAAATATCCTTCAGAACATTTACCATATGATTTTCATCCGAAGAAACTTTCCATATGCAAGCTCCCTGGTAATTGCTTTACATCATTGGAATTGGTCAATTCATCAAAGGCAAGTTTAATTATGATTTCTTGATTTAATCTGTTAATAAATCACTTTAAGATTATTCTTTTGATTAATGCCTCTATTTTTTTTTTTAAGCAGGGGTTTGTGAATATAAAAATTTTAAATTTGAGAGAGTGTAAATATTTAACACACATACATGATATATCTAGTCTCTCAAATTTAGAAGAATTTTCATTTAAGGGGTGTCACAATTTAATTACAATTCACAATTCTGTTGGATTGTTAAATAAACTTCAAGTCTTGGATGCTAGTTATTGTCATAAGCTCAGGAGAGTTCCACCCCTCAAGTTGCCTTCACTTGAACAACTCGAACTTTCAGGTTGTTCAAGTCTGGAGAGTTTTCCAGAAATATTAGAAAAAATGGAAAAGATAACCTTTCTTGACTTGGAAAACATTTACATAAGAAAATTTCCATCTTCATTTCAAAATTTGATTCGACTTAAATTATTACATGTAAATCTCTTGCTGTCAATAAAGGGCTTTGCCACAATACCGCAGCTGGCTTCGGTTGTGGTCAAGGATGGTGGTGTAAGGGGGGCGCTATTGGAAATGAAGGATGAGGGTGAAGAAAAAGTGAGCTCAATGCTGCTGTCTTCAAAAATAGAATGTCTTTGTCTCCATGACATTGAGGGAGCAACTAAATGGCTGGCATTAGTTCTCCCATACTTTGATAACTTGAAAGAATTAGACTTGTCTCATAGTAATATCACAAGTGTTCCAGAGTGCATCAAAGAATGCCACTATTTATGGAAGCTTGAAATGATTTATTGCTATGAACTTCGAGAAATTAAAGCAATTCCGCTGAGCTTAAAATATTTATCAGCAGTAGGATGCAAATCCTTGAATTCCTCGAGTAAAAGGATGTTACTGAAGCAGGTTAGGTTTTCATTTGTTTGGTTATGTTTTTGAATGTATTTGTTTTGATTTGATGCCAAACAAACTTGTGAGCTAAATCATAAATAACAGGAACAGCATGAGCCAGGAAACACCTTCTTTCGTTTTCCAAGCCCAAAATCACAGAGAGTTCCAAAGTGGTTCGAGCACCGAAGCAGGGGTCCATCTCCGTCACTTTCTTTCTGGTTTCGTAATAACTTCCCTCACATCATACTACTCTGCCTTGTTTCACTTTCTTCATATCCGGTTACGAGTACTGATTCTTTTTAACTCTGAATCATGGCTCTCAAGCACCGGTTCTGACATGGAATGAAAGTGAAGGAGACGAGTCTTTCGATCACGGGACTCCACCATATGATCATTTTAACTATGAATCGTCACTCCCTAGCACTGATTCTGATGTGGAGGAAATAGAAGGAGATGAAACTTCTGATTCTGAATCTCCACCATACATTTAGCAATAGTAATGGTTAGGCAGTAGCTGCTGTTACTGCTTGTTCTAGTCCTATTTTGTGAATAACAGTTCTTGGACATTACATTTACATTCATCAATTTTTACTTTTTCTGGTACCAATTAAATCTGTTACGTATTAATGATTCACAAATATATTCGTAGACTGCGTTTTTTTTATGGAAACTGCTACTGGACATTTTGAATGATGCATTTGTGCTCATATCTGTTTATTAGTTAGAATGCCAGTTACAGGCAGTTCACTTAAACTGGAACATTGAATCATTGGATTCTTATATTATGAAGATAGTCTTTTCTGAAGCGTTGTAGAGTTTTGTCGAATTTATCATAAAATGGAATTGAATTGTGGTAATTTTCCAAAATGATGGTGATTGGCTGATTTCTATTTTAGAAGTCCCACATTAACTAAAAATATGACCAAGATAGCCCTTATATATGGGAAGACAATCCTCAACTCTTGAGTTAGCTTTTGGGTTATAGATAATTTTAATACTATAGACAATTTTTCCCAAATGATCGTGATTGCTATCTTAGAAGTCTCTAATTGGGTTTGGTTTTAAATGCTCATAACATGAACATCCTCAATGGATTTGTGGCCTTAGTAAAAAAAAAAGCTGCTTCAAAAGTTATTGACTATTGAGGTAAAGGAAAAGGAGCTAGAGGAGATAATCAATGCTATTAAAGCTATTTTCTCTGCTTCTGGATCAGAAAAAGAGCTAGTCTTGTCTATTGATATTAACAATGCCTTTTTCAATGGCATACTTTCTGAGGAAGTGTACATGTACGAGCCTCTAGGTTTTGAATCTTCAGATAAATATCTGGTTTGTAAGCTTAAAAAGAGCTCTCTATGGTCTCAAGCAAGCTCCAAGAGCTTGGTTTGAGAGGTTAACTTCAGCCTTGATGCAAGTTGGTTTTAGGAAATGCAAATGTGATCCCTCTCTTCATACTAGTGGACAGTGGACAATATATTTTCCTTCTCATCTATGTAGATGACATCCTCATCACAGGTGAATAAAGTGTTTGCTCTTAATGATCTTGGCCCTCTTGATTACTTTCTTGGGATACAGGTTAAGCATCTTAAAGATGGGACTTTTCTTATTTCTCAGACTAAGTATATACTAGGTCTTCTAGCTAAGATTCATATGGAGGAGACTAAAGCTCTTCCAACTCCTATGGCCATTGGTCTCTAGCACTAGGCTAAGAAAACAAGGAGCAGATTATCTAGAAGATCCCACTTTATACAAGTCTATTGTTGGGGATCTTCAGTATGCTATATTAACTAGGCCTGAAATTTTCTATGTTGTTAATAAAGTGTGCCAACTTACGAAACTTATGTCGGAGAGAAAATGAAGAGGTTTGTGATTCCCATATCTTATTTGAGGCAAACTTCAATCCAAGACTTGCTCATCCAAGCCGAGGAACAATTTGGATATGACCATCCAATGGATGGAAGGAGCTGACATAGACCATTAGAGGCAATTTTGTACATCAGGCACGTTCTTTTGTCTTTTTGGTGTTCCTTTGTAAGCAGAAAATGTCATTTGAGGATATAATATTAGATTCCATAACACCATGCCTCTTGCTCATACAAATTATTTGATGATATATCTGCATGTTTTACTTCAAAAATTCGGTAGTCCATACTCCTTTTGGATCAATAACTGCTTATGTTAGAACTTAACTAACATTAAGGGCCCGTTTGGTGGTCAGGACAGGATATGATAGGATAGAATATGATAGTTGGATTGCAACAGGATATGATAAGAGCAGGATAGACTCTTATCCTATCTGGCGTTTGGTGAACACCAGATAGATATGATAGAGTCATATCATATCCTGTGTTTGATGTGCACTGGATAACAACAGGATATGATACATAATAACTCAAATGACAGAATTACCCTTTAATTTAAATTAAATGTATATTTTTCTAAAATTATATTGTACACATTAAAAAAATTAATATCTAAAAATATATTTATAAAAATGTTTTTTAATTATTTTTATGACATAAGTAATTTTGAAATATTTTAATTTTTTTCATAAAGGGTACTTTAGTAGTGACTCTTTATTGAAAATAAAATAGAAAAATTTGGAATTTCACCCTTTCAAATATAATAGAGAACTAAAACCAGTTTCTCCGTATAAATAAGGTAAATAAAGTCGAATATAACAGCGAAGCATATTCATGTGTTTTTTAGAAATAATATAAACAAACTCAAATAACATAAACACCACCCATTAAAATATTGTATTCTCCAAATGTAATAGAGAAATAAAGTCATAAGCTCCTTAGAAGTAGCATAAACAAAGCAAAATAACATAAACACCGTCCAACAAAATAGTGTATTCTCAAAATGTAATAGAGAAACTAAGTCATATGCTCATAAACAAAGCAAAATAACATAAACACCATCCAACAAAATTGTGTATTTTCCACATAAACTAGTCAAAACAACTACAACAACGACTTCACAAACTTGAGACGATCCTCTTCATGACAACCCCAAAACATGTCCAAACAATGAGGCATAGATATTATTTTATCTCCAGTTGCATAACGCTCTTGATCTGTTAAATCCATCTTCAGTAGCTCATCCATGACACCCCTAGAATCATCAAACATGTCTTTTTCAACTTTGAGGCAATTAGTAGCCTCGGCCAATCTTCCAGAGCTTAATTCAAGCCACTTTCCAAGAGTGTTTCCTAGCTCAGATATACTATTAGTAATCAAATCTGCTCCTCTTTTTCTTTTCCTTGATTGACTTTCCACATCTTCATCTCTTTTGAATTGTGATTGATTAACAGATGATGCTGGGGTCAAATTCACTCTAACAGCTTCATGATTATCTTGTTCTTCCTTATCCAACTCCTCAACAACATCAGCAGGAGAACAAGTTATTTTACCAGTAGCAAGGTCTTTTCCAAAGGCATAAGCAAGCTTTTCAAGAAGTGGAATACGTGCATTCCTGTAATCTTTCGCATTCGGATGACTCTAAAAACAACCCAAAAATGAAAAATATTTAATTTATAATAAAGAGGAAGTGAAAGAAAAGAATTGATCAATAAGAAAAAATTATAAACACTAACCTTTATATACTCATTCCACACATCTTCACTATCCACCATAATCATTTTCTTCTCATCATCCCAACCAAATCCACTTTGATTCAGCATATCATAAACTACATTATAAACTCCCCTTAACCTCTTCATTGCAGATTCAATGTGTGGTTTCACCTTAATACCACAGCCAGGAAACTTCTCCTCTAATTTTGTCTCAGCCACTCTCAAAGTGTGTGCTTTGAATTGTCCATTTTCATCTCTTTGACCTTGGTTAACAGCTTCAACCAAGATATCTAAGAACGCTTCATCCTCATCATTAGACCATTGTCTACGATCTCTCTTTCTCTAGTTATGTTGCTGCATGATGCTCTCGGATTCCATTCTTATCTCAATACAAGCATATTTATTCAATATATTTCAGAAAAATAATCAAGACAGAATTATATCACTGACCAACACAATAGCTCAAATATCAGAATGTAGTGTAACAAATACAAACAACTAGAGGTCTTAGTTCCTTACGGAAATACACAAACCAATTACATAAACCAAGATTAGAAAAATAACGAGAAAAATACAAACAAACACATGTCCTAATTCATATTTCTAGTAGCAACCCATTCATTCCACATTTGTGTAGCTAAATTTTCTCTCCAAGCTGACCACTCCTCAGTTATCTCAATCGTACTAATATGATCATTATGTGCCACATCCTCATTGTGTAGTTGTGCTTCAAATTCCAAATCTAATTGCGCTTCCAATGGGTCGATGGACATTTCTCTTCTGATAAAATTGTGCAAGAGGCAACAAACAACTATTATGCGGTTTTGTATTTTGAGTGGATAAAAAGAACGACTTCTAAGTATAGCCCATCGCATTTTTAACAATCCAAAAGTTCTCTCTATCACGTTTCTAGCCATAGAGTGCCTCATATTGAAGAGTTCTTCTTCACACTGTGGAGTGTATCCACGTCCCCACTCACTGCGATGGTAGCGGTAACCTCTGTATGGAGCAAGAAATTCTTCAGAGTTCGCATACCCAACATCCACAAGATAATGATTCCCTATAATAAAATGTGTCAATTTAAAATATTTCTATTGCTCAATTTAAAGTCATATCCACTTTGCAATATGCAATGCTTTTACCTGTTGGAACTTTTAAACCGTTAGTCCTAGAAATGGCATCTCGTAATATCCTTGAGTCTGATGCAGATCCTTCCCATCCGGGTAACACATATATAAACCTCATATCTCTAGCACATACACCCAGTACATTGGTAGATATATCCCCTTTTCTATTACGATATCTTGGTTTATCAATTGCTGGAACATTAACTTCAATATGTGTTCCATCTAGTGCCCCAAGACAATTCTATATAAAAAATCCAAATATAAAATGAATATGTTAAAAAGAATAATACACAACTATAAAACTGCTAAAACCATTTTCTAAACACAATAGACCTACCATCATACCTTAAACCTTTTCCATCTTTCATCCAAGCAATCTTCCAATACAGGATCTGGTGCTCTAAGTAGTGATTCATGCACTCTTACAACGCTATTTTACACCTTATTAAAATATCTGCTAGCAGTAATGAAAAGTAAAAGCCCCTCATGGAAAAAGAAGATCCCCAAGAAAGAAAGAATGCCTTTTAATAATATGAAAATATTACGTGTCATGTTAATAGCTCTTTCAATATTCAACTTAATAATTAAATTAAATTAAACTAGACTAAGACCACAGCGCGCGATGCGCTTTATTATGGTGATGATCGTTGTTAAGACATACATATGGTGTATCACTACAACTCACATCTGAGTGCTTTTTTCCTCATATTGAAATAGACAAATAGTGGTTAATGTATAATTTAAGGAAACAATTATTTTAAAATATTACTGAAAATAAAATAAGCTATTTTAATTAGAAATAAAATAGTGAAATACATGATGTAAATTGCGAGAAATGAAATGTAAGCTACTTATGGAATTGCTCTTTCTATTTGTTTTGTGATCTTTTTATTCTTTTTGGGTTCCTCGTGGTGTTTGTATTGCTAACACTGGTCATCTTGGATGTGTTTGTCCTTAACCCTTGCAATGTGAAATTTTCCCTTAACCTTGTATTGTACCCCTTAACCTTATATTACCCTATAAATATTCTCTGCTCACTTCTCCATCACTCCCGATATATAGCAATAGACTTCTAATTCCATGTCGGAGTCTCCTTCTTCACTTTCGAATTGGATGCTTGGGCCGTCGGAGATTTGGGGGAAAAGTGTTGCGCTGCTGCTGCTGCTTCGGGTCAAGAACAACTGTCAATAAGAAGAGGGCTTTAGGAGAGGCCGTGGTTTGTAACAGTGACCATGGGGTTCGAAGGCGTGAGTGAGCCATCGCCGTGCGCCCCTGCTACTGCTTCGGTTCACTTTGGTGCCGAATTGCTTTGCTGGGTTCAGATGTGAGATCCTTTCACTGCCGCCAGAGGTGCGTGCGTGCGTCAATTGCGAGATGGAGGGAGGCTAGAGATTGTAAAATGAAGCAGGTAAGATATGTTGACACGTCACTCTAAAATCTGAGGTGGCAATTGTTTGTTAATAATAGTGTGTTTGGATCGTTTGGAGTGGATCCAACAATCCAAAAGCAACTATTTCTTGCTTCTGCAAGCGTGGATCCAGCAATCCAAAAACAATTATTTTCTTGCTTCTGCAAACGTGGATCCAGCCCTCCTTTTCCAAAGATGCACTAGGTAAGTGGTGTTGTGTGTCTGTAATTAAGTTGTGTGTCTGTAATTAAGATATTTCAGCTTTGATTGCTAGGGAGTTTGGTGGTAAGGCTTGATCATCCTTATGTCCGCTCCAAGCATGGCGAGATCCCAGAGTATCTGAACTTGTAGATGTTTGTAGGTTTTTCCCTTGAGCGGAGAACCTTCTTATATGCTTTCTTGCTTATCCCCCATGTTAGCTATCTTCTAATCCGTTTGATGCTTGACTTGTGTGTTGCTCTTAATTGATGCATTGTGCTTATTAAGAGTTGTTGCTGGTTTGTGGCTAAGTCAAGGGTATGTTAGAAATGGGAGTAAGAAGCTGATGACTCATGAGGGAGAAGTTAGGGCTTGAACTCGAAATGAGATTCCCCAAGTGTTTATGGATATGGAATTCTAGGTTTGGATGAAAAGCAGGATTTCAAGGTTAGTTCACTATGGGTAGTGGAACGTCTTGTCTGTTGGTAAGGTGTGGCACGGCAGTGAATAGCTTGTAGGACAAGTTTCCTCTTGGGCTTGGTTTAAATGGTGTTAAGGTTCGAGTCTGAGCAAGAGACCTTTAGGTTGTAGTTATGAGGATAGTTGTTTAATCTGGAAAGCTTGAAGAGTTTGGGTAAGATCCTCACAGGGGATACTTAGACTAGCTCAAAGGAGTGAGTTTGAGTTGTATGAAGCGATAAGGCTTGAGGTGAGCTAATGTCTTAATGAATGGAGATGTGAGAAGGTTATTGTTATGGCTAGAGAGAGCATAATAGGAAGCCTTAGTGCAGAGACATATATCACTTGTTTAGTTGACCCAGTATGGGAAGATGCCAATGTAGATAGGCAAGGGAATCCCTAAGGATGGGGATAAACCTATTCTTATGTGAACAGCCCAGTGAACAAAGATGAGCAGTGGGATAAGAGGAGGGCTGACCAAATCAATGGAGATTAGGTGAAGTTGGGCCTTTAAGTAGAAACTACATGGATCACTTATAATGAGTATGAAAGGCTATGTCTAAGGGACAAAGTGAGTTGTTTAGAATGGTGAGTTGTTTAGAATGACGTGTTGTCATCTAGCAGTGTTCAGGAGGAGTACCCTCATGGTTGATAGCTGGGTTAGTGCTATATCCTTTAGCTAGAGTTTGGATAGATGCATGACCTGCTTGTGTGCCGCCATTGAGTGCGTGAATGTATCACATTGTGTGTTGCTGAGTGCATGCGTGGTTTTGCATGTTGATTGCCATCGTAGCATGATTTCTAGGGGTGAAGCCTTGTGGCAAGCAGATTGATACAAGGTAAGTCGGGCACTCGATGCGAGTAGGTCCGCACTGCAGACTGTCTTGGGACTCATGTGTTAGACGTTTCTTTTGTTGCGTAAGTATGCTTACTTTAGAATAGATATTTTACATATTAACAAATATTCATCTATGCATATTCAGAATGAACCTTTCATACATGCTGGGACCACTTTTGGTTAGTTTATACATGTTTATTGCAAGTGTTACATGTTCTAATTGGTCATGATCTAGTTCTGTTTACCGTTGTGTTCAATGTTTTAACTATATACCTGATCTATTATTTCCTCTTTCTACTTACTAACTCCCAATTCCCAAAGTGGTATAATTATTTTCAAGCTCTTGAATAATCTTAAGAGTCTTTAATTATGTACTTACTATTGATCATAATGTATTGATCACTTTCACTTTTATAATGGTTATCAGCTTGAAAAGGCAAATAAAAAGGAAGTTGTTAGGTTAGTCTTTTATGTAGGATACTTGTCTTATAAGGTCTTTTATTTCAGAGTGCTACTTACCCTGTTCTTGGTGCACCGAATATTAAATTGTTAGCGCCAATTTCTTAAATATTCTACCAGTTTTTTTTTTTTTGGCCTATTTAAGTATGTTTCTCTACTTTTGTTTTCTATGTAATCTAAAATTAATTGTTAATTTAAATTTTGGAATCACAGTTGAAAATGGATGCATTCAATTAATGAATATTACAGCAGCTATAAACCACTACAAAAGGGACAAATTTTAGCTAGTATATTGCGGCGGCTGCTAGTAAAAGGACATCAAAGATATTGTGTATTTTGCGGGAACCGCCGCCATATTTTAGCGGCGTTATTCCAACGGTTGGCCGAAACCGCCGCACATTGGTCGCGCGACGCTCGTAACTGCAGCATCAACTAACCGTCGCGAACATACATAATGCGGCGGCTTGAACCGCAGCAAAATGCTAAAATAACTGCCGGAAAAAACTGTTTTTCTTGTAGTGGTCATCCCTTAAAACTAATAGAAACAATTAAACCTTGACTTTAAGTCCATTATTAACTACCTTGAAAGTTGGCTGGGGCGGCATATTATGTATGATTGGAACTATTAATTTTAATTTTACAAGTGTGTGCAAAAGATTTAAAAATCTTTTGATCTAGTCCCAAATAAACTAATGTTTTAGCTCTGTCTGGCTGTGATTCACATATTCATTTCTAATGTGGAATTAATGATATTCTTTATTTCTTTTACAGCAAGTAGCCTTGCTGCTGCATAAGGTCCTAGTTTGTACTCATTTTTATGACCTCCTCAAGTCAATGTCTTAGGGTGGCTTGATGGCTGGTTATTACATCATTGATTTAGCACGATATATTTAAAACTTGATAGTTTTTCCTGCCAAGAGCTTGTCGAATTTGGAGGGAAAATTATTATCTATTAAACCATTTGACTCAAAATCCGAAGAAACTCCGTCGGTAAAGCCGCAGGAAAAAAGATGTTTAAATGTGTCATTACTGTTGTGTGGTCGTTGGATCATTTTTTATAAAGATAACATGTCTGTTTTATTTAAAAAGATCTATGATCAATAGAAAATGGGAAAAAATTATCATAGTTGTGTTATTGAAGGTCTTTATTTGATGGAAATTGGTAAATGAATCAGAAGACAGGTCAAGCAAGTTGTAAGGGTAAAAATTTGATCTCAGCAAATGCATTTGAAATCCTTTTAAGTCTAAGGAGGCTGAAAATTTGGTAAACAAGCAGTGACTGTTGCATAACCAGGCATAGATATTTCAAGTGATTAAATTTTCAGCTCTATATTTCCAAACATCACTTTAATATTACTAGTACATGTATAAACATATTGCAATGAGGGCATAGAAGATTAAATATTGTACATCAAGACGAGAAATGGAATGCTATAACTTCTTATATGTCGTTTTTTTTTGCCAGTTCTTTTTAGGTTCTTGGAAATTCGTTTCTCCTTCTGTCATAAATTAATAAATATCATATACATTAACAATATTTATATACTCTCCTGACTTAGAATTTTTTTTATCAGATGAAATAAGCCAATGGGACAATGCGTTTGAAGAGAACAACTATGATTTCTTTCTTAAATGGAGGTTGGTGAATGCAGCTAGATAATAATAATATGAAATCAGCAAATTAATAATTCCAATTCTTGCCTGAATGTCAAAATTGGCGTGCTCAAATATATATTAGACTGAATAAATTTCTTCCATTGACTTTATGAATTTATTATATTCAAGTGGATACAAAACGATAACAAAACTCTGTCACTTATGACAAAGAAATAGGAGAATATGTGTTGAAATCTAGGGTACGCTCTATATCAGTTTCATTTTCGAGACTCACTCACACACACCATTCATATTCCAAACTTATCAATCCCTGCAGCTTTCTCTCTCATGGCTCTGCTACCATCTTCATCCATCACCTATTCATTCACTTACGATGTGTTCCTCAGCTTCAGGGGCCCTGATACCCGCTACGGCTTTACCGGCAATCTCCACAAAACTCTCTCAGACAAGGGAATTCACACCTTCATTGATGATAAGAACCTTAACAGAGGGGATGAAATCACACCAACACTTATCAACGCCATTCAAGAGTCAAGGATCCTCATCCCTATCTTCTCTGTCAACTATGCTTCTTCTTCATTTTGCTTGGATGAACTTGTCACCATCATGGAGTGTGCCAAGGCGAATGGTCGGTTGGTTTTTCCGGTTTTCTATGACGTCGATCCTTCTCATATCAGACATCAAAGAGAGACTTATGCTGAAGCGCTGGCCAAGCATGAGAAGAGGTTTCAGGATAACAAGGAAAAGTTGGAGGACAACATGAAGAGGTTGCAGAAATGGAAGACGGCTCTTAATCAAGCAGCTAATTTGTCAGGCTCTCATTTCAAACCCAGGTAACCCACTTCACTCGTATTGTGTTTCTTTGCTACTTCACGAACATGATGATTTTTTGTTATTTCACTCTAATTTCACTTCTCTTATTGGGCAGTGATGAATCTTATGAACACGAGTTTATTGGAAAAATTGTTAATGAAGTCTCAAGAAAGATTAATCGTGTCGCTTTACATATTGCTGATCACCCAGTTGGATTGGAGTCCCGAGTGCTGGAAGTAATTACGCTTTTGGATGTTGGGTCCGATGATAGAGTTCACATCGTAGGGATCCATGGAACGGGTGGGATTGGTAAAACAACACTTGCTCTAGCAGTTTACAATTCCATCGCTGACCATTTTGAAGGTTTGTGTTTTCTAGAAAATGTTAGAGAAAATTATGACAAACATGGGTTATTACATCTCCAAAAGATCCTTCTTTTGGCTGTAATTGGAGAGAAGGAAATTGCGATAACAAGTGTCAAGCAGGGAAATTCAATAATACGACATAGACTCCAAGGAAAGAAGGTTCTTCTGATTTTAGATGATGTTGGCAATGAGGAGCAACTACGGGGTCTTGTTGGACAACTTGATTGGTTTCATCTTGGTAGTAGAGCCATCATCACAACTCGAGACAAACACTTACTAGCATGTGGTGGAGTTAAAAGAACATATGAAGTGAAGGAGTTGAAGGAGGAAGATGCTCTTCAGTTGCTCAGATGGAATGCTTTTAAAAATGACACGGATAAATCAAGTTATGTGGATATATTAAACCGTGTTGAGACTTATGCTTCCGGCCTTCCATTAGCTTTGGAAGTAATAGGTTCTAACCTATGTGGAAAAAGTATTCAGGAATGGGAATCCGCATTAGAAGAGTATGAAATGATTCCAAATGAAAAGATCCAAAAGGTACTTAAAGTGAGTTATGATGCTTTGGAGGAAAAGGGGCAAAATGTTTTCTTAGACATTGCATGTTGCTTCAAAGGATATGATCTGAATGAGGTTGAAGATATACTCCATGCTCATTATGATAATTGCATAAAATATCAAATTGGGGTGTTGGTTGATAAATCTCTCATAAAGATTCAATATGGTAAAGTGACACTACATGACTTGAATGAGGATATGGGTAAGGAAATTGTGTGCCAAAAATCACGAAATGATCCTGGAAAACGCAGTAGGTTGTGGTTTCATGAAGATATAGTTGAAGTTTTGGAAGAAAAAACGGTAAGACTAATAATTATGGTTTTTTTAACCTTAAATTAGTTTTTTCTATTTTTATTGAAGCCAGTAATGTTCATGTTACAGATTTTTCTCATCTATAATATTTAAATATCCGTGTTTATTGTTGTTGATGTCCTGGCATGTATGTATTTATTTTGGTTAATTTTTCTTTTTTATGTTAAAGGGAACAAATGAAATTGAGATGTTATGTCTGGATTCCCCATTATTTGAAGAAATAGAGTGTGATGGCAATGCTTTCAAGAAGATGAAAAATCTTAGAACCCTTATTATCAAAAGAGCTCATTTTTCAGAAGGTCTGAAGCATCTTCCAAATAGTTTAAGAGTATTAGAGTGGTGGAAATATCCTTCAGAACATTTACCATATGATTTTCATCCGAAGAAACTTTCCATATGCAAGCTCCCTGGTAATTGCTTTACATCATTGGAATTGGTCAATTCATCAAAGGCAAGTTTAATTATGATTTCTTGATTTAATCTGTTAATAAATCACTTTAAGATTATTCTTTTGATTAATGCCTCTATTTTTCTTTTTTTTAAGCAGGGGTTCGTGAATATAAAAATTTTAAATTTGGAAGAGTGTAAATTTTTATCACACATAACTGATATATCTAGTCTCTCAAATTTAGAAGAATTTTCATTTAAGGGGTGTCACAATTTAATTACAATTCACAATTCTGTTGGATTGTTAAATAAACTTCAAGTCTTGGATGCTAGTTATTGTCATAAGCTCAGGAGAGTTCCACCCCTCAAGTTGCCTTTACTTAGACAACTCAAACTTTCAAATTGTTCAAGTTTGGAGAGTTTTCCAGAAATATTAGAAAATATGAAATATCTTTTGGAACTTGACTTGATCGACTGTTACATAAGGGAACTTCCACCTTCATTTCAAAATCTGACTACATTTACAGTGTTAAGTGTGAATCTCGTGTTGCCAATAAGGAGCTTTGCCACAATCCCATGTCTGTTTGCGGATTTTGATGATGAGCAGCAGCAACTATTGGAAATGTTAACGGACGAGGGTGAAGAAAAAGTGAGCTCAATGCTACTCTATTCAAAAGTAGAACTACTTTATTTGGTATGCACGAAGATAAGAGATAGATTTCTGGCGTTATTTCTCCCGTACTTTGATAACTTGAAAGAATTATACTTGAATTATAGTAATATGACAAGTGTTCCAGAGTGCATCAAAGAATGCCGCTATTTATGGAAGCTTGAAATGGATGGTTGCCTTTTTATTCGAGAAATTAAATTAATTCCGGCGAGCTTAAAATATTTATCAATGCAAGGGTGCTATTCCTTGAATTTATCGACTAGAACGATGTTACTGAAGCAGGTTGGTTTTGATTTATTATTATTTTTTGTTATGCAAGCTTTGTAATGTATTTGATTTGACGCTAAACAAACTTCACAGGAACTGCATGAGCCTGGAGGCACCCACTTTGTTATTCCAAGCCCAGTCCCTTGGCATGTTCCAAATTGGATCGAGTACCGAAACAGCAAGCGTCAGTCCCCATCAACATTTTCTTTCTGGTTTCGGTATGACTTCCCTGACAACATACTACTCTGTGTTGCTTCTCCATGGTATTATTTTAGTGATGATTTTTCTGGTGGTGACCTTTATGACATGCACATCACCATCAATGACAAGGAGTATAATTTTTTTGAAAGTGATGATTTTCATATCAAGGGACTGAGGTCGGGTCATACATTTCTTGGTCATGTGAAAGTAAATTATGTGGCTGATGCACGTTCTGAAATTGAGTGGAACCATGCCCAGGTTGTGGTGAAGAAATTTGGAGAAAGGCAAGTTATTCTAGATTTCGGAATCCACCTATTGAAAGAGAAAGGTAGCATGGATAATATTCGATTCACCAATCTTGATTTGGAGGAAAATGAAAGTGATGATGAGTCTTCCAATTATGATAATGCACCATATCTTGATTTTGACTCTGATTCATGGCCCTCAAGCACTCATTCTAGCATGGAGGATATTCGATTCACCAGTCCCTATAAAAAGAAAAATATAGACTTGAACTTGCCACCACTTGAAGAAAATGATGTTGATACTGAGTTGTCTCTATAAAGCACAACTGATCTGGATCGTTGCTCTCCGAGGTTGATTCACATCACATCTAAATAAAAGGGAATGAGATCAATCAACCCTATTTTGTAAGTACTAATTCTTGGCCACTACACTTACGTTCCTCAGTTAAATAACAATTATTGTACCAGTTAAATCGGTTACATATTATCATTCCCTAATATATGCTTATTATTTTCTGATTCTGTTTACCAGATATCACGTTGCCTGTTTTTAATAAACTGAGAGGATGATTAATCCTATGACCCTATAGGAGAAGTGAAGAACAGATTCAGTTTCTGGAAACTGGAAAGTTTAGGGGCAAGACTAGCTTAGCAAGAAAATTAGACCCTATTGAAGATAAATTACTTATGTATTGCTGAGTCTCTTATTGATTACATC
The DNA here is from genome assembly GCA_030819835.1 of Acmispon strigosus. Lineage (NCBI taxonomy): Eukaryota > Viridiplantae > Streptophyta > Magnoliopsida > Fabales > Fabaceae > Acmispon > Acmispon strigosus. The sequence continues at coordinate 43,826,881 of JAUAMA010000001.1, read as the reverse complement.
TTAAATTGTGGTGCAGTTAGAGCAAGTCTTCATTTCACTCATGGCACTGCTCTGTATCAGATAAACAAATTCACTCTGAGTTCACACTGAGTTCGGGCATATAAACAAATTTGTATTCATTTTCATGACTAACCCAAGGCAATGTCTTTAGTTAATATTTTCATAAACAAATTATTATCTATTAAACTATTTAGTTAATATTTGTTTGTTGAACTCAGAGATATGTGCTCTGTTACAGTTGGAAGGCTGTTGTATGCTTATAATATGAGTTGGCCAGCCATGAAAGAGAGACACAATTCTGCGTGTATATAGTAAGAGAGACCCAATGTGTTTGGATAAGGCAATTTTTTAGAGTAATGTATTTTTTAAGGGTATTTTAATACTTCATATCAAAATACTCTGTTTGAGTATTAGTGGGGAAGAATTTTTAAAATCCTCTGAAATTGAATGGAGCAATTTCCTTGTCTAAAAGTGAGGAAATTAAAATTATCCCAAAGTAGGTGGAATTTTAACTCCCTCGTTCCCGTCTCTCGCTCGTTCCTCCGTCTCTCTATGCGCGCCGTCTTGCTGATCTTCATCGAGCACCTTCCTCCGTCTCTGTTCCTCTGTCTCGCTCTTCTGCATTGGGCTTGTTGTCTCTGTCTCCCTCTTCTCCATCGTCGCTTCTCCCTCGGATTTCTCTCTTTAGATCCATGAACTCGAGTGTCTGAATACACAAGCTCTTTCTTCTCCCTTGATCCAGGTAAAAATTCTTGCCTCTCTTCACCAATCTTTCATGTTTATGCTTCTACATTCCGATTTTCTGTTTCTCATGATTTTTTCTGGTTTTTGTTTGTGAATTTGATATTCCAGTTCTTAAATTATCTATTCTCATTGTGGGTGTCTGAATGCACAAGCTCTTTCTTCGCCCTTGACCCAGGTAAAAATTCTTGCCTCTCTTCACCAATCTTTCTCGTTTATGCTTCTACATTAAGATTTTCTGTTTCTCATGATTTTTTCTGGTTTTTGTTTGTGAATTTGATATTCCAGTTCTTAAATTATCTATTCTCATTGTGGGTGTCTGAATCCACAAGCTCTTTCTTCTCCCTTGATCCAGGTAAAAGTTCTTGCCTCTCTTCACCAATCTTTCCCGTTTATGCTTCTACATTCCGATTTTCTGTTTCTCATGATTTTTTTCTGGATTTTGTTTGTGAATTTGATATTCCAGTTCTTAAATTATCTATTCTCATTGTGGGTGTTGTTTTTTGGAAACCACTGCTCTATGATTTGTGGGTGTTGCTTCGGCATGGATTTTTTCTGTTAATATCAACAAGTGATTAGGATCTAAATAATTTGAGTGAAAATAGTGTGTGCTGGGGTTAGTGTACTATATGCATTGCTGCACAAATCATGGCTTCTTTGTAGGATATAGGTAATAGAGTGAGTATCTGTAGTTTGATTTGGTGAATCCAAAGGGTTTGATTGAGTTGCCTATGATTTACTGCATATTTGGTTACAATCAGGTGACTCCTAATAAGAACATAGGAGTTGTGCGGTCATTGAATAACATGAAGATCAAATATGCTAGAATTGAGAAACTTGAGTACAAATCACTAAGTTCTGACAAAATGGGACTAAATGATGATTGAGACACCTAAGGTTAGGTTGGACCAAGTTTTGAGTTTTATGGATAGTATTATTGAAGAATAGCTTAAAATGACCCCCTTATTTTGAATAACCTAGATAATTAGGTCTAGGTATGTGATTGAGCTTATTGAACTTTCTACAGAGAATTTTTAGAATAGTTATGCTGAAACGGTCATACCTCAGGCTATATGACAATTTTAGCTAAATCAATTTTATTTGGAAGCTCACCTGAAATATATGATTTGTAAACTTTGAAGATATTAGCATGGCTGAGTGATTACAGAAAATAATACATCATGTTATCATGTTTATGAGTTCATCAAGCTAGTTTTAATAGAAAAGTCATAACTTGAGTTATAAGGACTTTGTTTAGACGAGACCAATTTTGTTTGAAACATCACTAGCACTTATTTTAGGTTGTGAAGTCCCATGATAGGTACAGATTTTTTTTTGTTAGAATCAAATAATTAAATGAATTTTTATATTTTGATAATTAACAATTTCTTTAATATCTAATGACGTCAAAGATGAATTTCCTAACATAGCGAAAATTATCATGTACAGGAATAACCATCTCTGAAAGGAATGAATAAACATCATAGCCTTATCAAGAGAATCAGTCCACCAGAAGAGTTCGTCGGTCACCTCGAAGGAAATAATGTCAAAGTTATACGAAGAACAACATTCTCGCATAAGACAGTCCGATGGCGCAAGAAAGGAAGATATTCAAGTACAAGATTGTCCGGTGACTCAAGAGAGAAAAATCAACAGCTTCAAATGACCAGCATCTTTTCTCACGATTACTTGATGGAAATCTGCACACCCAAATCATGCCTACTTGAAGCAGCTGAATCAGTCCGCTACTCGAATCTACAAAGATCAAATAGGAAGACTATGTTGTTTAAAGATGAAAGAGCATAACAACCTTGAAGAAACACCTTCTGCCTCGAAGCCTTTCTAGCATCATACAAAGGAGTTGTGGATCAACTCTCTCAGATGGAGAACTTCAGTGAAAACGAATAGAAAGAAAGGATTCAGTTCTCTAAGACAAGAATGTTCTGTTCCTTAAAGAAGAACTAACTGAAGGAAATTAGCTTGCCAATGCAAGCCGCTCAGTGACGGAATTTCAAGCACTCAATGAAGACTGCGTCTGCCAAAACTCTATGGAAGAATCCGTCCGCCCAGGTATAGATTGTGCCAAAAGTGCGAAGATCAATAAGTGTGTCTTTCGAGGATATCAAGTCAACAGAAGCATTAAGGAAATTATTCTCTTTCTCTTGAGTAATTGCTTCTTTCCTCGTCTGCACGTTTATCAAAGTTCTGGCAATCACAGAAAGAAAGATGGGACATAATTAATCCAATACTTCTTGGTCCCACTACTTCTCTGCTTTCCCTCAAATCAAGCTGACATCGCAAAATCAACGGCAAGAATCTCTGAGCATCGTACACTCTCAACGGTCGAAATTCAAATATCTGACCAAGGCACGTGATAAGTATTAGCTGTCAAGCACTGGGGCAAGATGGTCAAAACAGTCTCCACCGCTGGATCTTCACACATTATATACAGAGAAACTAGCTCAATGCTACTCGCTCAGCATGGAGCCAGACGACATCAACCCAGACGAACTGATGATTTCCAGATCATATCTTATGCTTGCAGAAAAATCTCTGATCGTGGCTTACGCCTGCTAAGAGATGCAGAACTAGCCGTTATGTGCTTCCCGGAGAGGACGAAGCATTACGGGCAGGTTTTCACTCCTGCTGAGGAGAATGAACAAGGATCTTCAACTGAAGATATATATAGAGAACCCTGCTTCCGTAACAACTTGGCGACTAGAACTAAATTGTACACATCTCAATCTAGTTCGTCCAAAGACCAAGGCAACCTTGGTTTCAACTCAGGAAATTTCAAGTCATATCTCAACCTGAGTTGAGTTGCTTATGTGTGTGGAAACCTTATAGAGTTTAACTATCATCATATCCCACACACATAACTTAGAACAGAGATCAACTTGCTTATGATCTCTCTGTTCTATAAGCTTCATTTCTTCTACCCACTCTTATCAAGAAGAGAATATGGTAGAAAAGAAAAATCCTGAAAAAGGTGTCAGGAGAAGTCCTGTATAATACTTGTAAGGAGAAGTCCTGATAATACTTGTAAGGAGGAGTCCTAACAATACTTGTAAGGAGAAGTCCTGATAATACTTGTAAGGAGGAGTCCTAACAATACTTGTAAGGAGAAGTCCTTCTAATACTTGATAGGAGAAGTCCTTAGAATACTTGTTGGGAGAAGTCCCTGATAATATTTGTAATATTTGTTAAAATAGTGAAAATCTTGGTGAAGCCAAGGACTGGACGTAGCCCTGTCGATTATGGGGGTGAACCAGGATTAAAACTATGAGTGTTTTACTTTCATGCTTTACTGCTTCCTCGCTGCACATTCGCTCACACTTTCATAAATAAATTATCGTGAGAACAAATGATTAACTTTCATAATCTATTAAATGAATTTCATGTATTCCTACTTATTTCGTAGAATATCTTGTATTTAACATAAATGAATACCAATGAATGATTAACATACAAATGTTTTGAAAAGAAATTAAAAATAGGTCACACAATTCAAACCCCCTTTCTTGTGTGTTTCTTGCACCTTCATTTTTATCCACCTTGGAACTCAGTAGAGTCTAATCAAAACTAGTTAACTTCAGACGCGCATAACTTGACATAAGAACGTCATTTTTTAGTGAAACAAATTGGGTTTGAAAGATAAAACGTAGTACTAATATCTCGAAAAGTTTCATCAATTTTGGAATTCCCCCTTTTTCTACGGTGCACGAAAAACCAGAATTTTTTAATGCAGAATTCTGATGCAAAACAACCAATTTGAATAGGTCAAATATGATGATATACAACTCCAAGTTTGTTGATCTTTGACTATAGTCTACACTCGACATGTAGCCACAACCTCTCTGTTCTTGTGTGACATAGTGTCCATTATTCTTCTGAAGTGTCTCCTTTGTAGGATATAGGATCTCATGGAACTTATGTCTATGCTCTGAAAGGAATAGTTCAATTTTTTGTGGTCGCAGTTATCTTCATGTATTGAACTTCTATGTGATTTTTCTCTTTTTTATACCAGTACACATTGCAAGATATACACAGTTATCTTCAACTTATTGATTGATGTTTTTTTATATGTTTTTTATAGTTAACAAATGGATCCTAGAGTAGTTGACACTTTAGTCCCTTCACGAAAACGTAAAAGAAATGAAGAAGAGGCGAAATTTCAAGAGCAAATAGCATTCATTGTTGCTAGTGTTGTTGCTATGCTTTTAGGTGTAATAGCTTGGTATCAGGAGAAGTATTTTGTTAAGGAACCGTCTCGAAATTAGGAATTGGAAAGGCGCAATTTCCTTAATTGTCTATATAAAGGAACATAAAATGATTGCGTTGAACAACTAAGAGTTAGTAAAAGGGCATTTTTTAAACTTTGTAGAATTTTACAAGATAAAAGGCAGTTGGTAAGAACAAGAAATGTCCCAACAACAAAAGCAGTGACACATATTCCAGTAATAGTGTCAGCAGAAGATAGACCTAGATATCGTAATAAAAAGGGTGACATCTCTACGAATGTAGTTTATTTACGTGTTACTTGGGTGGGAAGGCTCAGCAGGAGATTCACGAGTATTGCGAGATGCTTTACGTCGTCAAAATCGCCTTCAAATTCCGAATGGTAATATTCTCGACCTCGATACTTTGTTTACTGCATTAAATACAATATATGATTTTTAGGATATACAAACCTCGATACTTTATTTACCTGGGTGACATATTTTTGTTTTCTTAGAAAAAACCCATTGTAGGTAAATACTTTCTGGTCAACGCAGGATATACAAATGGCCCAGGATTTTTAGCACCTTACCGAGGGACTAGATATAATCTCAATGAGTGGATTGGAAACACCCATCAAAACTACAAGGAGTTGTTCAACCTCTGTCATACAAGTGCAAGGAGTGTAATTGAAAGATCATTTGGGATATTGAAAAAACGATGGAATATATTGAGAACTCCATCTTTTTTTGATATAAAAACACAGATAAGAATTATTAACAGTTGTTTCATACTTTTTAGAATTAGAAGGAGAGAAGAGAGAGAAGAAATAATAACAAATTCCGTTATTTCAAGTATGATTCATTGATTACAGAGAGGAGTGGCAATGCCACTACTTATAACAAAGACTCAAAACACTAAAAGATATATCTTTGTCGCTAACAGATATAACAGATATATCTATATCTATTTATTAACAGATATATTTATATCTATTTACTAACAGATATATTTATATCTATATCTATTTACTAACAAATATATTTATATCTATATCTATTTATTTTATATTATGTAATAATACTACACAATTTTATCAAAGATGAGCAACAATATGACCTAATTTTAGAGGTCCAAGACTTGGAGCTTTTATCAGTTGTTGATGAAGAGTTAACCAATCAACATAGGGTAAGAGTTACAAGTAATGTTGCAGATGAGGCCACAATTATTCAAGTAACCGAGGCATGGACAACGTTTGGGGACAGTTTAGCAATGAATATGTTTGTTGAATATCAAGATAGAAGAAATTTAGTTTAGAGAGAACTTTTTAATAGACTTTGTATTTTTTTTCTTTTACATGTCATTGACTTTATTATACTCATGCTTGTAATTGAGATTTATGATGATACTCTATTTGTTTGGGAAACCTGCCATAACATCCTCTCATCCTGATTGTGAGTGCTATCAGTGTTTTTGTTATTGTGTTTTGCCTTGTTTAAGCAGTGTTTTTTCAAAAAATATATTATAATAAAAATTCAAAATAATATGTACAATAGAATAAATCAATATTTACTTAAATACACCAGCCTGTTAGGCTTACAAGGCTTTCTAAGTGGCCCAAGCCTGGCCTGAGCCTGAGGTAGGCTTGGTCGTAGGCCCTTGTCGGCGGCCTGACCTACTTCCATCCCTAGTAGTAGGCAGGATTGTCGAAGGGCTTTTGGGCAGAAGCAATGAGCATGACTTGTTATCTTTTCAACAGGTCTCAAAGAGCTTCATCGGGTGACAAGGTTGCAGAAGAAGTGTGGACAGGTAAGCCAATTAACCTTGATAATCTGAGGATTTTTGGTTGTCCAGATTATGTGCATATCTTTAGTGATGAGAGATCCAAATTGGATACCAAGTCCAAGAAATGCATTTTTCTTGGTTACACCAAGGGTGTGAAGGGATTCATATTTTGGGATCCAGCTTTGAAGAAAGCAGTCCAAAGGAAGAGACTACTTCAGAGGCTGAAACTTCCACTGCTGGGAATGTTCAGATTGCTGTCTTGTACCAGTTAAATCGGTTACATATTATCATTCCCTAATATATAGCAGCTGTATATAATTTTTCCAAAATAGGTTATGATTTTAAATGCTATGAACCTATGTCTTGACAGAATGCTGACAACAAGTTCTTCAAGGCATTGAAAAGAGGATGATTAATCCTCCATCTCATCCCTATAGGAGAAGTGAAGAACAGATTCAGTTTCTGGAAACTGGAAAGTTTAGGGGCAAGACTAGCTTAGCAAGAAAATTAGACCCTATTGAAGATAAATTACTTATGTATTGCTGAGTCTCTTATTGATTACATCTTAAATTGTGGTGCAGTTAGAGCAAGTCTCTTCTAGGGAACATCTTCATTTCACTCATGGCACTGCTCTGTATCAGATAAATTCCTTGGAATACGTCTTGGATGGTTTTCTCAAATGAAAGAGATAGATCTGCATAGATCACATAATTCATCTTTTGAGGACACTTGATTTGAATAATTACAAGCTTCTTCCAGAAATTAGAAGGATTCCATCTAATGTAGAAATATTCCATGTATGAGGCTGCACATTCTTGAAAGATTTTGACCTCACACTTCTTCCTGCATCTACCAAAGACTATCCATTATTGAGGGAACTTATTTACTGCACCAATGTCATAGGTACAATACAATGAATTTTTTCCACCTCTCCACCTAGGAAATTTTAGTTTCCTTTTACTTATCTACTATGTTGTGCACTTCTGCTTTAACCACTAATTACACTTTGACAGACACAAGCAATGTTGTCAGATTCGAGATTCTACACAGAAACGAAGCAGGGTGCAGACTCGTAGAATCGTTTAAACGTAACACGGACGTTACGATTCTACTAATATACATAAATATATTATATGCATATAAATTCATAATAACAAGCACTTTAATAAACTTGCATAATCCATAATATTGTCATTGTCAATAATAAAATACTCAAGTACCAAAATGTACCATTAGAATGCTTGGCGGTGACCGCGAGCGGAGGAGCTTGGCGGACCGCAGCGGAGGAGCTTGGCAGACCACGAGCGGAGGAGCTTGGCGAACCTCGAGCAGAAGAGCTTGGCGAACCGCGAGCGAGAAGTACGCCGGTTGGTGACGGCGACCGGCGAAGCGCGAAGCCTGAGCGGAGGAGCGCGGCGGTCACGCCGAAGGTCTGCGTGCAACGTGCAGCGTGTGCCTCAGCCAGACCATAACTGAAGGCTGTGCAGCGTGTGTGGCTGGGAATGGATAAAGGGGAAATGAAAACATGTGTTTCTATTGTAAGTTTTCTTAAATTAAAACTGGGTCAAAACCGGGTGGTGTGCGACCCGGTTTGCATATAGTAGAATCGGAGACGGCACGACGATTCCACGATTCTACCCGTTCCACGCCGATTCCACTCGATTCCACCAGATTCCGATTCTACCACCGATTCAAGACGGAAGGTCCAGTAGGAGCGTAAAATCGCCCGATTCTGACAATAGTGGACACAAGTAGCATAATTTGCATTGACCAAAAAGGTTATATCAAGCGTGGTGGAGTATGAGATATACAGTTTATAGCTACCTAATGAGTAACTGCATGTTGATTTATGAGCTTTACTAGTCCATTCACCCTTCTTTTCTTGTATATTCTGAACTAGAAGGAGAAGTTCTGTACCTCCCAGAAAAGGCTCGTGGAAAATCTTCTGGCTTAATAGCACTTTTGGTCCCTCACTTATCGCGGTTTGACACTTTTGGTCCCTAACAAAAAAAATTAGCCATTTTCGTCCCTAACGTTTACAGAAAGTTGCACTTTTGGTTTTCCATCCACTTCTGTTAAAAATCTAACAGTTTTTTATTAAAAAATTAATAAAAATAAAAACAAAAATAGAAACCAGAAATATATCAGTATTTATCTTCTGATTTTGTTATTATTCTATACTTTCATCATTAATACTTAAAATAACCAGCATTTGGCAAAAACTTGCAGTACTTCACTTCTTGATAACATTTCTCATGTCACGAATCAATCAGTGTTGCCATTACTATCACTAAGAGACTCAGATGCGCGTTTGGAGGTAGAAAATGACAGAGACGACGGTGTTTTGTTGAAGAAGCTTGATGCAGCAGAAGTAATATTGGGCTTTAGAAGTTGAAGGCAATGTAGCAGTAGAAGAAGAAGCTGGAAACAGACCCAAATTTCCATGTGAACTGCTTCAAGTAATGCCAGTATGACAAGTAATGCCAGTCCAAGCACAAAGAGACTCATCAAGTTCTGAGAACATCCTTAGTGTCATTCAAAGCGCCTTTGATTTCCAATAATGTCAGACCTAAAAGATGAACAAAAATTGCTTCAAGTTTTAAACATCCCAAAATGGGAAATGAAAGGTGGATTTTGAAAACTAATAAGAATGCAGTTTTTCTACCCCAAATAAACAAAGAAAATTGTAAAAAAAAAGGTTCAATAGAAGGTAGCATAGGGTTTGAAGCAAAAAAAGGAAAAAGGGGGTTTCATAGCTCTTACCATCCTGGGTTGCGGATCCTCGCGCCGTCACGCCGCGTCACGCCGCGCCTCGCTCCGTCACGCCGCGTCACGCCGCGCCTCGCTCCGTCACGCCGCGTCACGCCGCGCCTCGCTCCGTCACGCCGCGCCTCACGCTGTCACGCCGTGCCTCGCGCCGTCACGCCGCGCCTCGCTCCGTCACGCCGCGCCTCGCGCTGTCACGCCGCGCCTCGCTCCGTCACGCCGCGCCTTGCGCCGTCACGCCGCGCCTCGCGCCGTCACGCCGCGCCTCGCGCCGTCACGCCGCGCCTCGCGCCGTCACGCCGCGCCTCGCTCCGTCACGCCGCGCCTCGCTCCGTCACGCCGCACCGCGCGCACCACTCCTGCCGTCGCGCCGCGTCTCGTTCTCCCTCTCTGTCTTGATCTCCTTCTTCTCCTTCTCCTTCTCTGTCTCGATCTCCTTCTTCTCTTTCTCCCTCTCTAAATCGCGATCTCCTTCTTCTCTTTCTCCCTCTCTGAATCGCGATCCCCTTCTTCTCTTTCTCCCTCTCTGTCTCGATCTCCTTCTTCTCTTTCTCCCTCTCTGTCTCGATCTCCTTCTTCTCCTTCTCCCTCAATGGAGGATAAAAGGAAGGAGGCGGTGGTTGGAGGAATCAGAGGCTTGGGAAGGTGAGGCGGTAGTTTTGAGGATAATGAAGAAGAAGATGAAGATGAGGGATTAGGGCGAGAAAATTGTTTCTATTTTTATATTTTTTAATTAATTAAAGGAATATTAAAGGAATATTCCGTTAGATTTTTAACAGAAATAGATGGAAAACCAAAAGTGTAACTTTCTGTAAACGTTAGGGACGAAAATTGCTAATTTTTTTTGTTAGGGACAAAAAATGTTAAATCGTGATAAGTGAGGGACCAAAAGTGCTATTAAGCCAAATCTTCTCAAGCCCCATGGTTTGATGAGATGCAAGGTTCCCACTTCATCAAGTGGTGAAGTTAGTGGAGACTCAAACCCGTTGCATTGTTTTACCAGCAACAAGGGATGACTCTTTCGAAAATCAAATTGAACTATTCAAGATGATGAAGAAATGGAAGTGTTTTATGTGACTTCTTTAGATACTGAGACTCATGCTATTTCATGTTCCTGTAATAAATTAGCCACCATTGTTCTGAGCGAAGAGGTCATGGAAGCATTACAAACACTCAATTAAGACTTAATCTTTGACTATGCTTCAGTTTGTTTGCATCCAGAATGGTGCAATGTCATAGTACTCCAGTTTCTATGACAATAGGGTATCACTAAATCATTGACTTAGCATGATATACTTATGAGCATAACTTCAGATTGGCTGCTGTTTCATCTTAAATTGAAAATTCGAGAGTTTTTCATGCCAAGAGCTTGTCGAATTTGGAGGGAAAATTGTTATCTATTAAACTATTTAGTTAATGTTTGTTTGTTTTTTTTTTGTTAAACTCAGAGATATGTGCTCTGTTACAGTTGGAAGGCTGTTGTATGCTTACAATGTGTTTGGATAAGGGAATTTTTGAGAGTAATGTATTTTTTAAGGGTATTTTAAATACTTCATATCAAACTACTCTGTTTGGGTATTAGTGGGGAAGAATTTTTAAAATCCTCTGGAATTGAATGGAGCAATTTCCTTGTCTAAAAGTGAGGAAATTAAAATGATCCAAAAACAGGTGGAATTGTAAACCCCTCGTTCCCGTCTCTCGCTCGTTCCTCCATCTCTCTCTGTGCACCGTCTCGCTCTTCTTCATCGAGCACCTTCCTCCGTCTCTGTACCTCTGTCTCGCTATTCTGCATCAGGCTTGTTCTCTCTGTCGCGCTCTTCTCCATTGTCACTTCTCCCTCAGATTTCTCTCTTTAGATCCATGAACTCGAGTGTCTGAATGCACAAGCTCTTTCTTCTCCCTTGATCCAGGTAAAAATTCTTGCCTCTCTTCACCAATCTTTTCCGTTTATGCTTCTACATTCCGATTTTCTGTTTCTCATGATTTTTTTCTGGTTTTTGTTTGTGAATTTGAAATTCCACTTCTTAAATTATCTATTATCATTGTGGGTGTTGTTTGGAAACCACTGCTCTATGATTTGTGGTTGTTGCTTTTTGGTCCCAAGTCTGTTTGGCATGGATTCTTTTCTGTTAATATCAACAAGTGATTAGGATCTAAATAATTTGAGTGAAAATAGTGTGTGCTGGGGTTAGTGTACTGTATGCATTGCTGCACAAATCATGGCTTCTTTGTAGGATATAGGTAATAGAGTGGTGAGTAGTTTGATTTGGTGAATCCAAAGGATTTGATTGAGTTGCCTATGATTTGCTGCATATTTGGTTCCAATCAGGTGACTCCTAATAAGAACATAGGAGTTGTGTGGTCATTGAATAACATCAAGAACAAATATGCTAGAATTGAGAAACTTGAGTACAAATCACTAAGTTGTGACAAAAGGGGACTAAATGATGATTGAGACACCTAAGGTTAGGTTGGACCGAGTTTTGAGTTTTATGGATAGTATTATTGAAGAATAGCTTAAAATGACCCCCTTAGTTTGAATAACCTAGAAAATTAGGTCTAGGCATGTGATTGAAGTTATTGAACTTTCTATAGAGAATTTTTAGAATAGTTATGTTGAAACGGTCATAACTAAGGCTATATGACATTTTTAGCTAAATCAATTTTATTTGGAAGCTCACCTGAATATATGATTTGTAAACTTTGAAGATATTAGCATGGCTGAGTGATTAAAAAAAATAATACATCATGTTATCATGTTTATGAGTTCATCAAGCTAGTTTTAATAGAAAAGTCACAACTTGAGTTATAAGGACTTTGTTTAGACGAGACCAATTTTGTTTGAAACATCACTAGCACTAATTTTAGGTTGTGAAGTCCCATGATAGGTACAGATTTTTTATTCACCTTAGAACTCAGTATAGTCTAATCAAAACTAGTTAACTTCAGACGCGCATAACTTGACATAAGAATGTCATTTTTGAGTGAAACAAATTCGGTTTGTAAGATAAAACGTAGTACTAAGATCTCGAAAAGTTTCATCAATTTTGGAATCCCCCTTTTTATCTACGGTGCACGAAAAACCAGAATTTTTTAATGCAGAATTCTAATGCAAAACAACCTATTTGGGAGAATTCTACTGTAAGTTTGTACTTTAGGTGATATACCGTATATCATTTCTGTAGAAGCATTTTGGACCACAGAAAAATATCAAAAAATAATTCTATAACTAAAATAAAAACTAGTGGCTGAAAATAATATGAGTAAGTTACCATTATGTCCAACCCCAAATTACCATTACATCCCTTCTCTTTTATTTCTTTTGCAGAAATACCATTATACCCCTCATTCCTTCACCTCTCTCTCTCTTTGTGTCAGAAATTGGATTCTACCCAAACCAAAAGCCATAACGCATTTTCATGTTGCCTTCAATCTCAATTCCAATTTTATTTGCCAGATCCTTTCTTTGTTTGGTAAATATATATATTTGACTTCAATTCGTTAAAATTGACCAATTTCACACAATTTGTAGCAAAAATTAATTTTATTTTTTGTTGACAGCTAAATTAGCTTTTTAATCAATGCTCTTTCTTTATTTATAAGTGACACTTTTTACTTAAATCACCAATATCTTTTTAGGTGACAATTATACATATACTTAAGTTTGTATTTATCCAACTATCAACCGCAATAGTCCGGCATAAAGAAGAGTTTAACTATTACAAGCCCATTAAACAAATGTTTAGGATATGAAAGATTGCGTACTTATCGAACTATCGCCTACAATAGCTCGACCTTAAAGAGGGTTCTATTACTACATCTACTAACTAAATGTTTATGACTTGGAGGGTTGTGTATATATTGTTGGAAATTCAAGTGAGAGTTGGAGTCTCACAATAATTAAGAATGAGTGAGGTGAAAACAATATAAAAGATATGAGTCATAAGCCCAAAACCTTAAGGTTGGGTAAAAATGTAGTGTTCAAATCTCCTAGTGATCATGTGTGTTGGCTATTCATGCTAACAAAACCCAAGCAAAAAAAAACAATGTTGGCTTAAGTCGAGTCAGAGGTTGAAGTTTATTATGTAGACTCTTATTGGGTCCACTGATGATAAAAATAAGACTTTATTATATCTGAGACTCTTAGTGGGCCCTAATTTTCTTAGAGGGCCCAACAAGGGTTGGTGGTAGGACTCTATCAAGTTTGCCATTCTTAACGGGCCATCATTTCCACGTAGGGCCCACCAAGGGTTGACGCTGGGCTCTGTCGTGTTTGAGACTCTTAATGGGCTAAAATTTCTTTTGTGGGCCCAATAATGGATGAGGTCAGAATATTTCATGTTTACGTCTCTTAATGGGCCATCGTTTCCTTATTGGGCCCAATAACGATTAAGGTTGTATTTTGTCATGTTTGAGACTTTTATTGGGGCAATCATTCCTCATTGTCCCCAATGTTTGTTACGGTTGCACTTTGTCAATTAGGGTTACCTTATTTGCACCGAGCATTCGTTATAAGTCCCAAATTGGTTAAGGTTGATGTCGGACTTGGTCTGGTGAAGGACTTCTATTTAGTCATCCTTCACCCAATTTGGGCCCAATAAGAGTGGAGGTTGAAGTTTACTATGTAGACTCTTATTGGGTCCACTGATGATAGAAGTAAGACTTTCTTGTATCTGAGACTCTTAGTGGGCCCTAATTTCCTCAGAGGGCCCAACAAGGGTTGGTGGTAGGACTCTATCAAGTTTGTCACTCTTGATGGGCCATCATTTCCACGTAGGGCCCACCAAGGGTTGACGCTGGACTCTGTCATGTTTGAGACTCTTAATGGGATAACATTTCCTTTGTGGGCCCAATAATGGATGAGGTCGGAATATTTCATGTTTGCGTCTCTTAATGGATCATCGTTTCCTAATTGGGCCCAATAACGGTTGAGGCTGTACTTTGTCATGTTTGAGACTCTTATTGGGGAAATCATTCCTCATTGTCCCCAATGTTTGTTAGGGTTGGACTTTTTTAACTGGGGAACCTTAATGGGAATTTATCATGCTTTTAATGGGCCATCATTTCCTTATAGGGCCCACATTTGTGTCTTGGCTCATTCCTCACCAAAAATTTGTGTGGTCGGATTTACTTGACCTGTGTCTTGGCTCATTTGTGTCTTGGCTCATATGTGTCTTTGGGATTAGATTGGGTCATTGTTTTGGTCGGATTAACTTGACATTTGTGCACCTCTAGTTTAACCAATGTCAAACCAAATTGGTTAGGGTTGAGGCCTGACTTGGTCTGGCCACGGACTTTTATTCGGTCATCCTTCCCCTAATTGGGCCCAAACAAGAGTGGAGGTTGAAGTTTATTTTGTAGACTCTTATTGGGTCCAATGAGGATTGAAGTAAGACTTTTCTTCTTTCTGAGACTCGTAATGGTTCATTATTTCGTCAGAGGTCCCAACAAGGGTTGATGGTCGGACTCTGTACCTCGTAGGGCCAACATCTGTGTCTTGGCTCATTCCTCACCAAAAGTAGGATCTTATTGACATGTGATTATCATGAAGCATATCTTGTATGCATGCATCATATTGCATAATATAATTGTTGAAGATGAGCGAGATACATATGACTGTAACATTGATTATGACTGGGCAGAAAATGACGTCTCAACCGCTGAAGTATCTAATAGTCCTCTTCCCAATTTTACAGCATTATTTGAAAGAAGGGCGCAAATGCTGGACAGACAAAACCATCACCAATTTCAAGTAGATTTGGTTGAGCATATTTGAGAGCATTTTGCAAATGAGAATGATGAAAATTAAAAATTATGCAATATTATGTATTTTATTTAAAATGTGTTGTCATTTATTTTTCAATAATATGTATTTCCTTTCATTGTCAATTAAATAATTTAATGTTGAGCTTTAATGAGACATTTCCTATCTAATTGATATTTCATTATACTATATCTTTTTCTTTTTTAATTATTAATTATGTTGTATTATATTTTTAGTTTAATTTAATTTAATATTAGGTGGAAATAAATAATATAAATACATTATGTATTGTGGATTCGACAAAAAGTGAAATAAAATCTTTACCACAGGAGTGAAATGTGCATTGAGATCTTATGAGTGTCTTAAATCTTATTTGACAGTATGGACCTACCAAAAGACTTTAAAACACCAAAATAAGTTCTCACCGTTGGAGGTGCTCTAACACTCAATCACTTAAGGCTGCTATTTCTCACCGCTAGAAAATATATCATCTAGTGTGAGTATTTTGGGTTAAACCATTTCAGAAACCTATATTATATATATATATATATATATATATATATATATATATATATATATATATATATAGGGGATGTATCTAGTGAGAAAGCTCTTCTTATATGAGAATGGTGAGAATAAATCGTGACCGTTAGATCTAACAATGAGTGGTCATGATTGAAAGAAATAAGTGGTCACATGACCACTTAAAAATGTCATGTGACTTTTTAAACAAGTCACGTGACTTATTTCTTTTAATCACGACCACTCATTGTTAGATCTAACGGCCACGATTTATTCTCACCATTCTCATATAAGAAGAACTTTCTCACTAGATACATCCTCTATATATATATATATATATATATATATATATATATATATATATTATGTTAGAGAAATCACTTTTCACTAAGCTAACCCACCAGCAGCCTAAAGAAGAAACCCTAAATCCCTCTTTTCCTCCTCTCATCACTGCTGCTTCCTCTCAAACCCTCGTCCTCTCGTCACAGTCTCCACCGAGTCTCCCCTTTCTCTTCATCAATCAACCACCCCATCTCACCCACTACACTCACCCTTCACAACCCTCCAACGACGACGACACAATCACCAGAGAAGAAGAAGCAGTGAAAAACCTAGACGATGTCGTTTATCGCTCCGAGTTGGACCGCCTCTACTCAGATCCTTACTACCCGGTGAATCTCCCTCTTAGGGTTTACGTGTACAACATGCCTTCAAAATTCACCTACGATTTGCTTCGACTCTTTAATAGAACCTACAAGGACACCTCCAATCTCACCTCTAATGGCAGCCCCGTTCACCATCTCATCGAACAGGTATTAATTAACTAATTAATTAATTAATTACTATTGTTGTTGTTTATCCATTCTCTCAGATTCATGATGATTTTGTGAATGCAGCACTCTATTGATTACTGGCTCTGGGCTGATCTCATTGCTCTTGAATTCGAGAGGCGGTTGAAGAGCGTTGTTAGGGTTCATCAACAGCAAGATGCTGACTTGTTCTACATACGTTTCTTCACCACTATTAGCTTCTTCCTCTTGGAGAACTGGTTATGGATTCCACGGGGAACTGGTTATTTTCTAACCAAATGAGTTTGTAAACACAGCTGTATTGTTTGATAATGGTGTAGAGTGATCTTTTTTCAAAATTTTCACCTTTCAGGTACAAGTTGTGACAGGTTTTTCTAGAGAAAGGCCTGATTCTTCCTTATGTTCCCAATCTTGATTTATGTGATGCCAGATGTTTATTTGAAACGAATCAAAAGAGAAACACGCTGCTTTTCTTTCGTGGCCGGCTCAAAAGAAATGCAGTGAGCATATTGTGTGATTGCTTATTTGTTTGACAGGTGAAACTTTGGTAGTTCTATCTGCATATGATCTCACTTTAAGTCTGAAATATGTTTGTAATTAAATTTTCTATTCAACCTCATGTTGGAGTTGCAATTATTGTCATTTATGTAGAATATCTGTTATTATATATTTTCATGATTATATAACTTTTGGATATTTCCTTGAACTCGATAAATGTGTACGAAAGGCCTTGTATTGTTTGGGTTATAATCATGATCAGTTAATGTCTGTTTGATGTTTAGGTTATGTTCTTATAGTATCAGCTCTTGAAATCTCTAATCATGTTTTGTCCTACTTGTCTATATGGTATTTTCTTAATTTCTTTGTCACCTGAATATCTTTGCATAGTCTAAGTTTCATTTGTTTTGTTTGTGCTCTTCCTATTTTAGGGAGGAAAGATACGCTATAAACTTATAGTTGAATTAAGTGGAGCAGATGGTGTAATTATAGAGGAGGGAACAACTGGAGAGCGGGGAAAAGAAGCAGCTCAAAATGGCATGCACAAGTAATATAAGTTCAGCACTTGAACATATGTACCCTCGCCACTTACTTTTTAGTAATTATTTGCTTGGCTTCCACATTATCAGGTCTTTATTTTGCTTAAACCCAGCTGGTGACACTCCATCCTCTACTATATTATATGATTCTATTGTTAGTGGTTGCATTCCAGTTTAGTGAGTGATGAGCTGGAGCTTCCTTTTGAAGGAATACTTGATTATAGGAAGGTGTGTATGCTTTTATATCAAGTAGGTTAGGAGATAATCATGACATGTATAGGTCATTGACTATTGTTATTTTAATGAACAGTCAGTTGTTGGATTAGATTCTTATAGAAAAAGAAATTTTTTCTTCAGAGAAGAAAAATACACTGAGGCTGAGGAATAAGTACCCTCAGATCTCATATGCATGAAAAAAGAGAGAGAAGTGCAAAAGGACTGAGGAATCCAAAATAACTTTGTATCAAAGATGAAAATATCCATGAATGTAGGTAATTTTATTACTGATTATGTGTAAGAGTTTATTGATTGTTTCAATCTATTTATGTAACAGGTTCAGTTGAATGTCATGTTATTCCCCATGATGATGATCTACCTGAGCAACCACGTTCAAACATGTACACACGACGTAAAGACCAACCAAGAAGATTTAATTGCGTTGACAATAGGATTTATAATACATTAGTAGTTAGAAAACCTTCCGGTATAGATCAAATATGTGTGTAATGTAATCCGTTGAAAGCTTGTGTTTTGTAATACTGACATATTTGGATAATGAGCACTTTGTCTATATGATGCAAATTCGATCAAAGGATTAGTCAATAATGAGCACTTTGTCGGTTGTTTTCATCCTATATGAAGTTACCAAATAATTGGTTAATTTTTTTTCTGGTAACCAGTTAGGTACCTTAGTTAACCATAGTAGAACACACAGTTAACCACTCAAATGCAGTCCCATGTGCATTTTTTTTCCAATACCCAGTATTATATGATGAAAATATGATGAACGGATCAATAATTATGTTCTTAATCATGCATAATGTCAGTTGTTTTCATCCTATATGAAGTAACCAAATAACTAGTTCAAATGTTTCAAAGTAACCAGTTAGATACCTTAGTTAACCAAAGTAGAACACACGGTTAACCACCCAAATGCAATCCCATGGGCATTTTTTTCCAGTCCCCAGTATAATATGATGCAAATATGATCAAAGGATCAATAATTGTGTTCTTAATCATGCATTTTGTCAGTTGTTTTCATCCTATATGAAGTTACCAAGTAATTAGTTAAATTCTTTCCAGGTAACCAGTTAGATACCTGAGTTAACCATAAGAGGAAACATAGTTAACCACCCAAAGGCAGTCCAATGTGCTTTTTTTTTTAAATCCCCAACAAAATATTATTCAAATTTGATCAAAGGACAGTCAATAATGTGCATTTTGTCAACTGGTTTCATCTTATATGAAGTTACCAAATAATTAGTTAATTTTTTTTCCAGGTAACCAGTTAAGTACCTTAGTTACCCATACTAGAACACACTATTAACCACCGATATGCAGTCCCATGTGCATTTTTTTTCCAATAAAAAGTGCATTTTTTCGTCCTCTATGGAGTTACCAAATAATTACTTAAATTCTTTCCAGGTAACCAATTAGATACCTTAGTTAACCATAAGAGGACACATAATTAACCACTCAAAGGTCCCATGTGCATTTTTTCCCAATTCCCAACAAAATATGATTCAAATATGATCCAAGTATCAGACAATTATGTCCTTAACCCTGATTTTTTTAGTTGTTTTCATCCAATATGAAGTAACCAAATAATTAGTTAAAATGTTTCCAGGTAACCAGTTAGGTACCTTAGTTAACTAAAGTAGAACACACGGTTAACCACTCAAATGCAGTCTCATGTGCATTTTTTTTCTTCCAATCCCCAGAATAATATGATGCAAATATGATCAAAGGATCAATAATTGTGTTCTTAATCATTCATTTTGTCAGTTATTTTCATCCCATATGAAGTTACGAAATAATTAGTTAAATTCTTTCCAGGTAACCAGTTAGGTACCTTAGTTAACCATAGTAGAACACACTGTTAACTACTCAAATCCAGTCCAATGTGCTCTTTTTTTCCCCAATCCCCAACAAAATATTATTCAAATTTGATCAAAGGACAGTCAATAATGTGCATTTTGTCAGTTGATTTCATCCTATATGAAGTAACCAAATAAGTAGTTAAAATGTTTCCAGGTAACCAGTTAGGTACCTTAGTTAACCATACTAGAACACACTGTTAACCACCCATATGCAATCCCATGTGCATTTTTTTTTCAATACCCAGTATAATATGATGCAAATATGATCAAAGGATCAGTCAATTATGTTCTTAATCGTACATTTTGTCAGTTTTTTTCATCCTATATGAAGTTACCAAATAATTAGTTAGATTATCCCCAGGTGACCAGTTAGATAGCTTTGTTAACCACATGGGAACACACAGTTAACCACTGAAAGACAATCCAACTTGCATTTTTTTCCCAATCCCTAACAAAATATGATTTAAATTTGATTAAAGGACAGTCAATAATGTGCATTTTGTCAGTTGTTTTTATCCTATATGAAGTTATTAAATAATTAGTTAAATTCTTTCCAGGTAACCAGTTAGGTGCTTGAGTTAACCACAAGAGAACACATAGTTAACCGCCCAAATGCAGTCCAATGTGCTTTTTTTTTTCCAATCCCCAATAAAATATTATTAAAATTTGATCAAAGGATTAGTCAATAATGTGCATTTTGTCAGTTGTTTCATCCTATATGAAGTTACCAAATAATTAGTTAATTTTTTTACTGGTAACCAGTTAGGTACTTTAGTTAACCATAGTAGAACACACAGTTAACCATTCAAATGCAGTCCCATATGCATTTTTTCCCAATACCCAGTATAATATGATCAAGGGATCAATAATTATGCTCTTAATCAATAATTAGTGGTGGCGGTTTCAGAAGAGGGTGAGTGTTTCACAGTGGAGAAGTGTATGGCGGCGCTGGGGTGAGGGAGAAGATGGTTGGGGGAGACGAAGGAAGGTTCGGTGGTGGTTGGGTGAAGAGGAAGGGTGGTGGTCAGCGTTGTGCAAAGAAGGCAATTCAGTTGAGAGGTTGGGAAGGAAATGATGGTGGTGGCGACTCTGGTAAGGTAGGAGGAGTTAGGTGGGCGACGCGGGGTGGGGTTGCAACGGGCGGCAGAGCCGGTGGTTGATTGATGAAGAGATAGGAGAGGTTCGGTGGTTGATTGATGAAGAGAAAGGGCAGAACCGTGGAAGAAGAGAAAGGGGGAAACCATGAGGGTGTAATGGTAAAGAGGGAAAAGAGGGAGGGGTATAGTGGTCTTATGAGCAAGGGATATAATAGTAACTTTAGTAACTAATAAATTTATTGAATTATTTTTTATAAAATTTGTGTGGTCCATATTTAATGTTGCAAGTGATATACGGTATATCACCTAAAGTGGTGACTTACCGTAGCCTTGATGATATACATCTCCAAGTTTGTTGATCTTTGACTATAGTCTACACTCTACATTTAGCCACAACCTCTCTGTTCTTGTGTGACGTAGGGTCCATTATTCTTCTGAAGTGTCTCCTTTGTAGGATATAGGATCTCATGGAACATATGTTTATGCTCTGAAAGGAATAATTCAATTTTTTGTGGTCGTAGTTATCTTCATGTATTGAACTTCTATGTAATTTTTCTCTTTTTTATATACCGGTACACATTGCAAGATATACACAGTTATCTTCAATTTATTGATTGATGTTTTCTTATATGTTTTTTATAGTTAACAAATGGATCCTAGAGTAGTTGACACTTTAGTGCCTTCACGAAAACGTAAAAGAAATGAAGAAGAGGCGAAATTTCAGGAGCAAATAGCATTCATTGTTGCTAGTATTGTTGCTATGCTTTTAGGTGTAATAGCTTGGTATCAGGAGAAGTATTTTGTTAAGGAACCGTCTCGAAATTGGGAATTGGAAAGGCGCAATTTCATTAATCGTCTATATAAAGGAATAGAAAATGATTGCATTGAACAACTGAGAGTCAGTAAAAGGGCATATTTTAAACTTTGTAGAATTTTACAAGATAAAGGACAGTTGGTAAGAAAAAGAAATGTCCCAACAACTGAAGCAGTGGCAATGTTTCTGCACATCCTTGCTCACAATCTAAAGTATAGAGTAATGCACTTCACTTATTATAGATCCAAAGAAACAATAAGTAGGCCATTCAACAATGTCATACGAGCTGTGATGAAAGTGAGTGGGGAATATTTGAAATTTCAAGACCATAATCTAGAGGGCTCTGATGCAAACAAATGGAGATGGTTTCAGGTAAACTCATCGTATGCTTGAGTAATTATATGATCTTTCTAGTAATTACGACTTATTTTTGATTCTTAAACTTTTTTAGAATTCGATTGGAGCACTTGATGGGACACATATTCCAGTAATAGTGTCAACAAAAGATAGACCTAGATATCGTAATAGAAAGGGTGACATCTTTACGAATGTATTAGGGATTTATGGTCCAGATTTAAAGTTTATTTACGTGTTACCGGGTGGGAAGGCTCAGCAGGAGATTCACGAGTATTGCGAGATGCTTTACGTCGTCAAAATCGCCTTCAAATTTGGAATGGTAATATTCTCGACATCGATACTTTGTTTACTGTATTAAATACAATATATGATTTTTAGGATATACAAACCTCGATACTTTGTTTACCTGGGTGACATCTTTTTGTTTTCTTGAAAAAAACCCATTGTAGGTAAATACTTTCTGGTCGACGCAGATATACAAATGGCCCAGGATTTTTAGCACCTTACCGAGGGACTAGATATAATCTCAATGAGTGGATTGGAAACACCCCTCAAAACTACAAGGAGTTGTTCAATCTCTGTCATGCAAGTGCAAGGAGTGTAATTGAAAGATCATTTGGGATATTGAAAAAACGATGGAATATATTAAGAACTCCATGTTTTCTTTATATAAAAACACAGATAAGAATTATTAACACTTGTTTCATACTTTTTAGAATTAGAAGGAGAGAAGAGAGAGAGAAGAAATAATAACAAATTATGTTATTTCAAATATGATTCATTGATTACAGAGAAGAGTGGCAATGCCACTACTTATAACAAAGACTCAAAACACTAATAGATATATCTTTATCACTAACAGATATAACAGATATATCTATATCTATTTATTAACGGATATATTTATATCTATTTACTAACAGATATATTTATATCTATATCTATTTACTAATAGATATAACAGATATATCTATATCTATTTATTTTATATTCTATAATAATACTACACAATTTTATCAAAGATGAGCAACAATATGACCTAATTTTAGAGGTCCAAGACTTGGAGCTTTTATCAGTTGTTGATGAAGAGTTAACCAATCAACATAGGGTAAGATTTACAAGTAATGTTGCAGATGAGGTCACAACTATTCAAGTAACCGAGACATGGACAACGTTTCGGGACACTTTAGCAATGAATATGTTTGTTGAATATCAAGATATAAGAAATTTAGTTTAGAGAGAAATTTTTAATAGACTTTTTATTTTATTTCTTTTATATGTCATTGACTTTATTATACTCATGTTTGTAATTGAGATTTATGATGATACTCTATTTGTTTGGGAAACCTGCCATAACATCCTCTCATCCTGATTGAGAGTGCTATCAGTGTTTTTGTTATTGTGTTTTGTCTTGTTTAAGCAGTTTTTTTTCAAAGAATATATTATAATAAAAATTCAAAATAATATGTATAATAAAATAAATTAATATTTACTTAAATAGACCGGCCTGTTAGGCTTGACCTACTTTCTTCCCTAGTAGCAGGCAGGACTGTCAAAGGGCTTTTGGGCAGAAGCAATGAGCATGACTTGTTATCTTTTCAACAGGTCTCGAAGAGCTTTATTGGGTGAAAAGGTTGCAGAAGAAGTGTGGACAGGTAAGCCAATTAACCTTGATAATCTGAGGATTTTTGGTTGTCCAGCTTATGTGCATATCTCCAGTGATGAGAGATCCAAATTGGATCCCAAGTCCAAGAAATGCATTTTTCTTGGTTACACCAACGGTGTGAAGGGGTTCATATTTTGGGATTCAGTTTTGAAGAAAGCAGTTCATAGCAAAGACGTTGTATTCGATGAACAAAACATGTTGAAGGAGTTAGATCCAAAGGAAGAGACTACTTCAGAGGTTGAAACTTCCACTGCTGGGAAGGTTCAGATTGTTGTCAAGCCACAAAGACGATTGCAACCTCGTCTGACGGACGATGCATCAGATGATGATGCAGGAACATCTAGGCCCTACAGTATTGGGCAGACGTTGGCCAATGTGCAGGCCACTACAGGTTCTAATACTGAATTAGACGACGTACCGGTTGATTCAGGTGGAGCACTTGATTATAATCTTGTGCGTGATAGGGATCCTCGTCTAATGGCACCACCACTCAGATATGGGTTTGAAGACTTAGCTGCTTATGCTCTTCTTACCAGTTCTGGAGACCCTTCTACTTTTCGTGAGACTATGTCAAGCCAAGAACGACACAAGTGGATGGGTTCTATGGTGGAGGAGATGGAGTCCCTGAAGAAGAATCAGACGTGAGATCTCATTCAGCTTCCTGAAGGGAAGAGAGCTATTGGCTGTAAATGGGTGTTTAGGAAAAAGCCACCAGTAAAAGAAAATGAAGGGGAAAGGTTCAAGGCTTGCGTAGTAGCATAGGGCTATTCACAACGGAAAGGGATTGATTATGATGAGATATTCTCCCCAGTTTTTAGACAAACGTCTATCAGGGCAGTGTTGGTCTTGGTAGCATTCTGAGACATGCATCTAGAGCAGATGGATGTGAAGACGGCGTTTCTTCATGGAAATCTAGATGAACAATTGTACATGTAGCAACCTGAAGGATTTGTTGAGTCTGGACAGGAATGTCTGGTATGTAAATTGAAGAAGTCTCTGTATGGGTTGAAACAGTCACCAAGACAGTGGTACAAGATGTTTGACTCATACATGCAAAGGATTGGCTACAGACGATGTGACTATGATTGCTGTGTTTACGTTCAGAGCCTTGATGATAATTCAATAATTTTCTTGTTACTGTATGTGGATGATATGCTGATTGCTACTAATCACTTGCAAGACGTGAGTGATTTGAAAACCAAGCTGGGTAGGGAGTTCGACATGAAGGACTTAGGAGCTGCTAAGAAGATTCTTGGAATGCAGATTCACAGGGACAGACGAGCCAGGAAATTGTGGCTCTCTCAGAAAAGCTATGTTGAAGGTGTGTTAGCCATATTCGGCATGAGCAATTCGAAAGCTGTGAGCTCTGCATTGGCGAATCACTTTAAGCACTCGATGGATCAGTGTCCGAAGACAGCTGAGGAAGTCGAAGGTATGTCGAAAATTCTCTATGCTAGTGTTGTTGGTTGTTTAATGTACGCTATGATCTGCACTAGACCAGACGTGGCACAAGCTGTGAGTCAAGTCTGCAAGTTTTTGTCAAGACCAAGGAAGCGGCATTGGGAGGCAGTCAAGTGGATACTCAGGTACTTGAAGGGTACAACGGGTCACGGGATAATGTTCAGTAGTGACCAAGGTGATCCGAGAGTTGGTTGATATGTTGATTACGATTATGCTGGTGACATTGACAACAGATGGTCTACAACAGGGTACGTTTTTACCTTGGCAGGTGGACCTATATGCTGGAAGTCGTCTGTCCAATCCATAGTGGCAATGTCCACAACTGAAGCTGAGTACATGGTTGTAACTAAAGCAGCAAAAGAAGCATTGTGGCTTACAGGGTTGGTGCAAGAGTTGGGTGTTGATCAAGGTGGAGTTCGTATGCGTTGCGATAGTCAGAGTGCCATTTTCTCGGCGAATAATCAAGTGTATCATGAGAGGACAAAGCACATTGATGTGAGATTTCACAAAATCAGAGAGTTGCTTGTGTCAGGGCAGATACAACTTGAGAAGGTTCACACGTCTGAGAATGCAACAGATATGTTGACCAAGCCAGTCACCAACGACAAGTTCAAGCACTCCTTGGATTTGTTGCACATTTCAAAGTGTTAAGCATATGGGGAGCGTAATCCCAAAAATCGAGATCCTAAGAGGAAGCGAATAATCTTCGCAAAGGTTTGAGAATTCGCCAAGGTGGAGATTGTTGAGTTTGGCTCATTCTAGTTGCCTCGTCTGAGTTGGAGATACTAGGATCGTCTGTGCCAGAGATGCCTAAGACCGTCTGCCTTGGAGTTGTTGTGATCGTCTTAGTAAGGCATGCCAGAGATCTTCTGCGTCAAAGATCGTCTGAGTAGCTGATCGTCTGAGATAGACTCGTCAGGATCGTTTGACCTAGAGTTGCTAGCATGTGGTGGAGTTAAAAGAACATATGAAGTGGAAGAGTTGAAGGAGGAAGCTGCTTTTAATTTGCTAAGATGGAAAACTTTTAAAACTGACACAGTTAGCCCAAGTTATGTAGACATATTAAACCGTGCGGTGGCATATGATTTTGAGTTGTCATGCACATGTGCTTCCTGTGGGTGGTAATCGCTTTTGCTGACTAAAGCATTTTTGCTATATATCCATTGAATCAGTAACCTGCACTAGTTATCTCGATGATATATCTTCACTCACATAATGACTAATTTGTCCTTTTGTTATATATCCATTGAATCTCAGTCTATGATTCTTGCCTTCTGTAATTTGATAGTTGAAACTTGAAAATAATATGAATTTCTATTCTTCATCTTCATTTTGTTGGAATAGATATTTTACATGTTAACAAATATTTCTTTTACAGCAAGTAGCCTTGCTACTGCATAAGGTCCCAGTTTGTACTCATTTTTATTACCTCCACAATAGGTTATTTTCTAAAAAAAACAAAAACAATAGGTTATCACTACATCATTGATTTAGCACGATATATTTAAAACTTGATAGTTTTTCCTGCCAAGAGCTTGTCGAATTTGGAGGGAAAATTATTATCTATTAAACCATTTAGCTAATATTGAGAGATATTTGCTCTGTTACTGTGAGCAGGCCAGCCAAGTAAGACAGTCATAATTTTGTGCGTATGGTAATATATCCTAAAAATCCTGGACATAAATTAGAGAAGCTGAGGATTTAAATGTTTCAAGGAATGAATGAAGTTGAGATTTCCCTTCACTTTGGTATTTGGTAGTAAGAGGGGAGACAAGGGATGTAAAGAAAGAGTAATGATTCACTAACCACGCAACGATGCTGATATATTTAGACACTTATTTCCACAAAATTCAGCGGCCATCTTTAGCGGCAATTTTAAACCCCTGAAAATTGTTTTCCTGCAGATTTTTCGACAAAGTTTTCTTGCTAATTTTGCTACAAGCATTTTTCCTGCTAATATTCCTACGAAATTTATTTTATCAATGCTTTTTTGTGGATTTTCTTACAAAAATTTTCTGCGAATATTTTTGACTCAAAATCCGAAGAAAAAGATGTTTAAATGTGTCATTACTGTTGTGTGGTCGTTGGGTCATTTTTTATAAAGATAACATGTCTCACTACAAAAAAAGTGATTTTTAGTGGCATGTAATTTGTGGCTGTCTTACTTAGACTGCCACTATTTGCACCGATTTTTTTTTTAATTTAATTTTATTAGGTTTCTGAATTGAGATAAGAGTGGGTAGAAGAAATGAAGCTTATAGAACAGAGAGATCATAAGCAAGTTGATCTCTTGTTCTAAGTTATGTGTGTGGAATATGATGAGAGTTACACTCTATGAGGTTTCCACACACATAAGCAACTCAACTCAGGTTGGGATATAACTTGAAGTTTCCTGAGCTGAGACCAAGGTTGCCTTGGTCTTTGGACGAACTAGATTGACGTGTGTGCAATTTATTTCTAGTCGCCAAGTTGCTGCGGAAGCAGAGTTCTCTATATATATCCTCAGTTGAAGATCTTTGTTTTTCCTTCACAGAAGGAGAGAAAACCTGCCCGCAGTGCTTCTTCCTCTCCGGGAAGCACGTAACGGCTAGTTCTGCATCTCTCAGCAGGCGTAAGTCACGATCAAAGGCTTCTCTGCAAGCATAACATATGATCTGGAAATCATCAGTTCGTCTGGGTTGATGTCGTCTGGCTCCATGCTGAGCGAGTAGCCTTGAGCTAGTTTCTCTGTATATAATGTGTGAGGATACATCGGTGGAGACTGTTTTGACCATTTTACCCCAGTGCTTGACAGCTAATACTTATCACGTGCCTTGGTCAGATTTTTGAATTTCGACCGTTGAGAGTGTACGATGCTCAGAGATTCTTGCCGTTGATTTCGCGATGTCAGCTTGCTTTTAGGAAAAGCAGAGAAGTAGTTGGACCAAGAAGTATTGGATTAATTGTGTCCCATCTTTCTTTCTGTGATTGCCAGAACTTTGATAATCGTGCAGACGAGGAAAGAAGTAATTATTCAAGAGAATAATTTCTTTAATACTTCTGCTGACTTGATATCCTCGAAAGACGTACTTATTGATCTTTGTATCTTTGGCGCGATTTATACTTTGGCGGACGGATTCTTCCATTGAGCTTTGGCAGACGCAGTCTCCATTGATTGCTTGAAGTTCCATCATTGAGTGGTTTGCATTGCCAAACGAATTTCCTTCAGTCAATTCTTCTTTAACAAAACATTATTGTCTTAGAGAACTGAATCATTTCTTTCCATTTGTTCTTCACTGAAGTTCTCCATCTAAGAGAGTTGATCCATAACTCCTTTATATGATGCTAGAGAGATTTCAAGACGTAAGGTGTTTCTTCATGGGTTGCTGTGCTCTTCCATTCTTTCTTACTCTAAACATCACAGTCTCCCAATTTGATCTTTGTAGATTTGGGTGACGGACTGATTCAGCTGCTTTAAGTAAGCTATGCAGATTTCCATTAAGTAATCATGAGAGAAGAAGCTGGTCATTTGAAGCTGTTGATTTATCTGTCTTGAGTCACCGGACAGTCTTGTACTTGAGTACCTTCCTTTCCTGCGCCATCGGACTATCTTATACGTGAATGCTTTTCTGCGTATGTCTTTGATGTTGTTTCCTTTGAGGTGACCGGACGAATTCTTCTGGCGGACTGATTCTCTTGATAAGGCTGTGATGTTTATTCATTCCTTTCAGAGATGGTTATTCCTGTACATGATAATTTTCACTATGTTAGGAACTTTATCTTTAACGTCGTTGAAAAGAAATTGTTAATTATCAAAATATAATAATTCATTTAATTATTTGATCTAACAATCTCCCCATTTTTGGTAATGACAATTTCTTTGGAAAAGGTTCGTTTAAAGATGCAATTGATCATAAAGCATTTTGTTGGTATTGCATTTAAAAAAAATGATCGCTCTTTTGTAAGTGATATTATTTAGGTAAGAACAATTTGTTTTTGGGCGGACGAATTTTTCTTATTGAGTTTACTTAGCTTTGCTGCCCCTAAATTGAATATCCTAGATAGTGTTTGTCTAGCAAAAGTTTACCTAAGTGAACTTACCTTTGCTCCCCTTAAATTTGCTACTACTTACTCTTTATTTATTCTTAGTTCTTAAATGCTTTCTTTTCCTAATCTTTTCCTAATCCCTTTTCCTAACTTTCTCTTCTCCCCCTTTGGCATTATAAAAAAGAATAGGCAAGCAGGCAAGCAATAATGAACGAGTAAAGCGGAGATGTATTGAAAAGGCAGTAAGCAACAAGTACTAAGGCTATATATATATATAAAACAAATGCAAGATAAGGAGAGAGGAGATAGAGATTAATCATGGTGCTACTGTCGTTGCTGCATGTATCTCCGTAGTAGTTCCTCCATGCGCTCAAGGCTTGCATCAATTTTTTGCTCAAGTCTTTCGGACACAGCCTCAATACCATTGAATGCCTTTTGGCACACTTCTTCATTCTCCTTAGCGGCACTCAAATTTCCTGCTTCCATTTTAGCACGTAGTTCCATCACGGCAGCTTTGGCATCAAAGGATGTGTCAGCTGATGCTGATTCAGTTGTAACTTTGGACTCAGGGAGTTTCTCAGCTTGAGAGGAGTCATTGTTTGGTAGGGCAAAGGAAATTGGTTGGGCCGTGGTAACCTCAGCATCTTGTGTAGATGATGACGTTTCATTTTGGAGGCACTCTTGTGAGGATGATGGGGATTGATGATGCCGATTTTCCTCTAAATCGGAGGATGCGTTGAATATGTCTTGTGAAATGGTGATGATTTGAGGTAATGGGATGACTTGTGTATATGATGGATGGTTGTTGGAGGGTGCATTGACTGATGACACAGGTTCAGGTCTTTGTTTGGCTACCAGTAGGAGAAGCACCCATGATCCATGTTGAACCATGATGCTTTCGACATTAGGAATTAGTCCAAATGGGATGGTGCCAAGGTGAACTGGTCTGGGAACAGACAATTCCCACTCATGATGAAATATATCGTACCTGGACCTTGTCGCAAATGCAGTTTGCATGCCGTCTACAGCAGGAGGAGCCCAAAGTCGAGCTTGCAAGCAGAAGTTGTACCCCAGAGACTTCATCAACAAGTGTGGAGCAAATGCAGCATTGTCCATAGTCAGCATCCTGAGAATCTGCAAATGAGAAGAGGATAACGTCTGACGAGTCCTTCTTGGAACATGAGCAGGAAAGACTCTTGCTATGTTCTGGGAAGATTTGATGGTTGGAGTGGATGTTCTGGTTTTCTGTTGGGATGCCAATATCTCATTCAGAGATATTTCAGGATCATTGACATGATCGCTGAGGTTTTCAGGTTCACTCTTTTGCTTCTTTTCTCTGGGCTGACTCTCCTTCGATGCTCTTGACTTGGTCCGTTTCTTTGTGTTCTCTTTCGAGACACCCTTCTTCGTTGCAGACGGACGAAGTTCCTCCTGAACCATTGATCCTTTTTCTTCTACATTTACTGCGCATGTTGCAGTTTCTTTTTCTGTGCTGAGTAAGTTGTCGTCCAGTGCGCAGTTCTTGGCTTGAGGTGAATTTGGTTGTGGAGCTGGACTTGAGGGAGCTTCTTCCTGGGATTGTAGGTTCTATGGAATCCCATCGCTGTTGGAAGTGGATGCATCATCAGACGGACTTGGAGGGCTTTGAGGTTGTCGAACATATTCTAGATCAACAATCTCTCTATACTTCAGTATCCTTGGATGGATATGCTTCCCCCATCTTTTGGCACTCTTCTTACAGTTGGGTCCGCACATAGGAGTGCAGTAAGGAAGTGGTGAATTACTTCTCAGCTTCACTCTAACCCAATGATGATCATCAATGTTGCAGATGACTGCAATGATTGGCGGAATGAAAGCTGGACCAGCCAAGGGCAGATAGGTGCAACATTCCTTCAAGCTCAGAGTTACTAGGATGATCTTGAATGTGCTTGCCGCAAGCAATCCCATGTCAGGGACTGTGAACCATTTAGAAGATGAGGCCAACTCTCCTGTTGGCAAGTTCAGAGCAGCTCTGATTCTTTCCATATTCTTTTCAGACTCCATTACACCAGCCAGTAAGGAGTGGTTAATCCTGAGTTCTTCCCTCATTTCAGTTCTGATGGCAGGCCATTCATTTTCGCTTACTCCAAGCCACTGCGCGATGCATCGAAAACCACAGTTTCCATCATCGACTACATCAATGATGTCTTCCACATATTCGTGAAGTATCGTGGGAACATATGGAAGATACTTCAGCAAAGAGGATGAAGAGTGATCACTCTTTTGAGTTACCTTCAGAGGCTCTTTTCTTACTTTCTTGACCAATTCGGCTATTGGTAGGGAGTCTTCATCAACTCCAGACGGAGATGTGTTTTGCTTGCATGCAGCCTTCACGAAGCGTCTTCTTTTGATTGGAGGAGCAGGTGTTGTAGGGATAGTTTGCTTCCTTTTTCTTGAAGCTCTTGTCTTTGGAGGAGAGGGATGAGTTTCCTTCCCCTGCTCAATTCCTTCACTGTCTTCTACTTGCTTCCTTTCCCATTTGGAAAGCATGTTCTTCGAAACCTTGGAGAAATCAATCTTTAGGTTCATTCGCTTAACATCTCCAAACCGAATGGGAGTTGGATAGATGTAATCCTGAGCGATGAACTCATTCTGGAGTTTTTCCTCTGTTACCAGTCCTTTCATTCCCAGAATCTTTGTGATAAGAGCCCCATAGGGAAGATTTGTCACTGGACTTTCAATCGTCCCTACCATGTGATGAAAGATCAGTGATGGGAGGTTGATCTTCTGCATGTGGCTCATCTGGTAAAGCGCCCAGTGGGCCATCTTGTTCACAAGATCTCTGGCTCCTTCTTTGGGAATGACGACTTTACTGAGAACAACATGGGGAAACTTGAATTCTTCCACCAAGTTATTGACAGTGTTCCCATGTATTTTTAGGTTTTCTTTCCAGATGCAGTCTCCATCTACTGCAGAGATTTCCCACTTAGGGGAGTAGTGGACTCCGTCTTTCACATCCACGTCCAGAGCTAGGGCAATATCACCAGGGCAGATTTCTGTGATTACTCTCAAACATCTGCTTGTGATGGTTCGAGAGTTCGTCTTTACAGCGCACTGGTAGAAATCCTTTACCAATGGTTCAAGAACAGGCGTTTCAGATACCTTCATGAGTTGTTCCCAGTCTTGGAATAAGACAAGATTCAGTCCGGCGACCTTTGCGTACTGGAAGCGATTCAGTTCAAGATACCTCGGTGACACCAGTTCCCTTTCACCTAGGTCAGCAAACTTTTGAGCCCCAATCTTCGAGACTTGTTCACGGCGGTTTGCTTCAGCGTTCTTCTTTCTCAGTTCAAGGATGGCTTCTTGTTCCTGAGTTAGTTTTGGCTTAACAACGGTTTGCTTCTTAGGATCCATTTGAGAATTCTGCAGAGAAAGATTAGAGAATGCAAGCAGAGAATAGCGAGGGTTCTGGGATGCAAGTGAAATGTGAGTGTGAGGTTTTTGCTTTCAATCTCTTTTGTTTAAGTTGATTAGAAGGCAGACAGTTTTTACTCGTTTAGTGGGATGGAATGATTGCTTTGCATTTGATGTGAGATATCATGTATCACATGTGCATTAATTAATAGAAAAACGTGCAGTTATGGCAGTTGAGGATTTAATGCGTGTTAAAGACGCTTTTATCAAGTGGAACGATACAGCTGTTTACCTGTGGCCCCGGAAGAACTATTTTAGTAGTTTCCTTTCGAGTGGGCCTAGACATTCTCACGTTGAATGTGTAACCACCAGACGATAATCTCCCTTGGCGTCGATCGACCTTGATAATAAGCTTTGTTTCTTTGCCATTTACTGGGTGAGACCATTTCTTCATTGTGGACATACTTCATCTTATGACGGTATTTTGGATTGTTCAGCAATTTTCTTCATCTCTTCTTCTTTTGACCTCCATGCTTAGTCAGATTCTGTTAAATTTCTTTTCAGAAGGTTTCTTCACTATGAATTCTTGCAGTAGAGATTATTGTATACTTTTGTGGTACCCAAATTTTAGCTGGGTCCAGTGGGTTAGTAAGTTACCCATAAAGGTGTGAGTATTAGTGTTTGAGAGCTATGCTTGAGATAGGATAAGTCTTCAAGGCTTGAATTTTCATGCATGTAAATATATATATGTGTGAACGTTCATAAAGACTGTTGGATGACTATGATGATGCTTTAGAGAGTGACTCATACAGATTTGAAGATTGATATAATTTTAATTTCTTTCAAATGAATGTGAGTTTGCCATATATAGAAATTGTTTATATTCAGAGAACAAGAAATTTAGTTTCTCTATTCTTTATTACATTTAATATGTCATTAATTCTGATTGACTTAAAGCAGAGAGGGAAATGAGTAATATTAGATATTTGTGAGATCAGGATTACCTTATTTGTATGTCTTCTGGCTACATAGTTCATCAACCTTGCAGAGAATTTGTTAGGCGCTCCTTTGATGCTTGCGAGAGTGGAAATCTTCGTTTGTTTCCTTTTCTTGGATAAGCATAGATTTCTTTTAGTATGTTCTCCCGCCACCATAATGTGGATTGAGATTGCATTTGTTTGAGAACATCAAGTACTTCCATGGATCTTTATATTCTGCATCTGTGAAGATGTAAGTGCTTTTCAGAGTGGTTAGGCTCTGATACCAATTGAAGGTGCAAGAAACACACAAGAAAGGGGGGGTTTGAATTGTGTGACCCATTTTTCTAACTCGTTTCCAAACATTTTTTTATTAATCATCCATTAAAGTTTATTCATTTTCTCTACAAAGTATTCTATGAAACAAGTAGGAATACGTAAAATGTTTAACAGATGTTGAAGGTTAATTATTTGTTCTTCAAGATAGTTTGTTTATGAGAGCATGAACAAACGTGCAGCGAGGAAGCAGTAAAGCATAAAAGTAAGCAACACATAGTTTTTATCCTGGTTCACCCCCATAATCGACGGGGCTACATCCAGTCCTTGGCTTCACCAAGATTTTCACTATTTCAACAAATAGTACAAGTATTATCAGGGACTTCTCCCAACAAGTATTTTAAGGACTTCTCCTATCAAGTATTCTAAGGACTTCTCCTAACAAGTATTCGAAGGACTTCTCCTTACAAGTATTATTAGGACTCCTCCTTACAAGTATTATCAGGACTTCTCCTATCACCTTTTTCAGGGTTTTTCTTTTCTACAATAATCTCTTCTTGATAAGAGTGGGTAGAAGAAATGAAGCTTATAAAACAGAGAGATCATAAGCAAGTTGATCTCTTGTTCTAAGTTATGTGTGTGGAATATGATGAGAGTTACACTCTATGAGGTTTCCACACACATAAGCAACTCAACTCAGGTTGGGATATAACCTGAAGTTTCCTGAGCTGAGACCAAGGTTGCCTTGGTCTTTGGACGAACTAGATTGACGTGTGTGCAATTTAGTTCTAGTCGCCAAGTTGCTGCGGAAGCAGAGTTCTCTATATATATCTTCAGTTGAAGATCTTTGTTTTTCCTTCACAGAAGGAGAGAAAACCTGCCCGCAGTGCTTCTTCCTCTCCGGGAAGCACGTAACGGCTAGTTCTGCATCTCTCAGCGGGCGTAAGTCACGATCAGAGGCTTCTCTGCAAGTATAAGATATGATCTGGAAATCATCAGTTCGTCTGGGTTGATGTCGTCTGGCTCCATGCTGAGCGAGTAGCCTTGAGCTAGTTTCTCTGTATATAATGTGTGAGGATACATTGGTGGAGACTGTTTTGACCATTTTACCCTAGTGCTTGACAGCTAATACTTATCACGTGCCTTGGTCAGATTTTTGAATTTCGACCGCTGAGAGTGTACAATGCTCAGAGATTCTTGCCGTTGATTTCGCGATGTCAGCTTGCTTTTAGGAAAAGCAGAGAAGTAGTGGGACCAAGAAGTATTGGATTAATTGTGTCCCATCTTTCTTTCTGTGATTGCCAGAACTTTGATAATCGTGCAGACGAGGAAAGAAGTAATTATTCAAGAGAATAATTTCTTTAATACTTCTGCCGACTTGATATCCTCGAAAGACGTACTTATTGATCTTTGTATCTTTGGCGGAGGGATTCTTCCATTGAGCTTTGGCAGACGCAGTCTCCATTGATTGCTTGAAGTTCCATCATTGAGTGGTTTGCATTGCCAAACGAATTTCCTTCAGTCAATTCTTCTTTAACAAAACATTCTTGTCTTAGAGAA
The DNA here is from genome assembly GCA_030819835.1 of Acmispon strigosus. NCBI lineage: Eukaryota > Viridiplantae > Streptophyta > Magnoliopsida > Fabales > Fabaceae > Acmispon > Acmispon strigosus. The sequence goes on along the minus strand of JAUAMA010000001.1, from coordinate 43,791,513 downwards.
CTGAATCATTTCTTTCCATTTGTTCTTCACTGAAGTTCTCCATCTAAGAGAGTTGATCCATAACTCCTTTATATGATGCTAGAGAGATTTCAAGACGTAAGGTGTTTCTTCATGGGTTGCTGTGCTCTTCCATTCTTTCTTACTTTAAACATCACAGTCTCCCAATTTGATCTTTGTAGATTTGGGTGACGGACTGATTCAGCTGCTTTAAGTAAGCTATGCAGATTTCCATTAAGTAATCATGAGAGAAGAAGCTGGTCATTTGAAGCTGTTGATTTATCTGTCTTGAGTCACCGGACAGTCTTGTACTTGAGTACCTTCCTTTCCTGCGCCATCGGACTATCTTATACTTGAATGCTTTTCTACGTACGTCTTTGATGTTGTTTCCTTTGAGGTGACCGGACGAATTCTTCTGGCGGACTGATTCTCTTGATAAGGCTGTGATGTTTATTCATTCCTTTCAGAGATGGTTATTCCTGTACATGATAATTTTCACTATGTTAGGAACTTAATCTTTAACGTCATTGAAAAGAAATTGTTAATTATCAAAATATAAGAATTCATTTAATTATTTGATCTAACACTTCCTTCATCCATCACCTACAATGTGGGATTTCACACCTTTGTTTGCATAAGAGATTTTATTTTATAAGGATCAGCTGTGATTTGTAGAAGATCAACAACGGAGCGTGTCGTCTGACCTTTGTCTCATAAGGATCATCTGCGTGTTGGAACAATGGATCGTCTGCCCAACCAAGATTATCGTCTGACCAGACATGTCGTCTAAGTCCACACCAGCTGTAATGCATTTATGTTGTAATAATGGCAATCCGGGATTAGCCGGGAATTGACCTTATCTTATGTTAGGTTTATTATTTGTTTATTGTAGTTTACGTTTCCAATGTTGTAGGTTGCATTCCCAATGCAACAGCTGACCTCGGGATATCCGACACAGTCAATTACTTTTCTGTATCATCTTAGTGTTTCACTCTGTATAAATACAGAGCTTGTAATAGTTGTTATTTAGGATAGAAAAATATACGCTTCAAAATATTCTTCGACTCCTCAAACCCTTCTTTTACCTTCCACTGCCGAGAACTTCTTTTAAGTTCTTAATAGTCATTTTAGGACATTTTAGGCTTAGTGCATGCATTTTGGTGTTTTTAGTTGAGATTAGGATGTCTATGCATTTATTAGATATTTTTAAGCGTTTTTCCTTGAGTTTTGTTTTACAGGTTTTATTTCAGTAATTTGGCTGCAACTTGTGTGGGATTTTTCTCATATCTTAGATATTTTCTTGACAATCCAACCGGTCAAATTAAAGATCATTGAGTCAAGAACAACATATCATAATTTCAGCCCGATCCGATGGTAAACGGCAAAATAGGTCACCGCATATGCGATAACACCCTTTTTACGGCATGTGCGGTGCCTAAGCCACCGCATATGTGGCAGGGACGGAGCAGCAACGAAATTAGACATTTAAAACATGTTTTTTCCCTCTCAAAACCTATCTTTTTCTCTGGGAAACATGAGGATACATTGGTAGAAGCTGTTCTAAGATTGTGAGGCGCCGATTCTTCATCGTTTCCATCTTGGCTATGTATTTCCTCTCTTGTTTGGCTATGTTTTCTATGATAATGTGTAACTAAACCTCTTTTTAGCATCTGGGATGTCAAACCTCTTTGACCTAATGCTATGATTTTTACTTCATTTTTATGACAGTTTCTATTATAATCTATGAATTCTGTTTCAATTATATTGTGTTTGATTGCAAGCGAACTTGTAACTATTTTCTATGAGACTTGAGAGAGTGATTAGAAATTAGGGATTCAAGGGAATGAGATTTATTAGCTTTTCTCTACGACTTTAGGAATGATTGAATGAAGGGAGAAGTTACTAGTGATGGTCGGTAATTTAGGATTTAATCTTTAATCCGAGGGTTTAGGTGCTCGTAACACTGACTTAATAATTGGATTAAAAGTCTTTCTTGTATAAGGAATTAGCAAGTAAAGAAATTAAGCTAGATCACCATAGATGACATAACATACGGAAAATTTCCCGTAAGTTTCTACAATGGCAGGTTTGTGAATGCTGGTCAATAAATATCCAAATTGATTACTCTATATACAGAATATCCAAATTGAACTGAATCAAGTTTCCTCCTGCGACTTTACTAATTTATTATAATTTCTATACATAGGCTTCCAATTACATTTCGTTACTCATAAAATAAATTTTTATCAATAGGTCCCAACAAAATTAGTAGTTTTTTTTTTTGGATGGAACAAAATTAGTAGTTAATTTACTGATTAGTCGATTGTGTATGTAGAATTTTTTTTCAAAAGAGCCTAACCACTTAATTTAATCTTAAATCTCAAAATAATTAATATCATTACAGTCAAATATAATACCAAAACAAAAAGTGTTATTTTAATTAAGATAATACCAAACACGGTGTAAATTTGTTTTATATACATCACAATTATACTCATTTATTATACACCAGTGGATACAAAACAATTACAAATCTCACTATCACTTATGTCACCTGAGAGGTTGGCCAAAATATTCTATTATGTTGTCAACTTTTAGTGATAAAGACATAGGAACCTCCAGAATCAGAATTGGTCTTCTGCAATCTACGCGTTGCGTATGTCACATTTTTTTTATCACAAAAAAGAGGCTAACTCAACTCAATATGTGGTAGTGCTCTTTAGATTTATGTTTCATTTTCGAGACTCACTCACACACACCATTCATATTCCAAGCTTTCTTTTTCATGGCTTTGCTACCATCATCCCACCTATTCATTCACCTATGATGTGTTCCTTAGCTTCAGAGGCTCTGACACCCGCTACGGCTTTACAGGCAATCTCCACAAAACTCTTTCAGACAAGGGAATCCACACTTTTATTGATGACGAAGAACTTCAGAAAGGGGATGAAATCACCCCTGCACTTGAGGATGCCATTGAAAAATCCAGGATTGCTATTGTCGTGCTATCCAAGAACTACGCTTCTTCCTCATTTTGTTTACATGAACTTTCCAAAATTCTCATTTGCTTTAAGGAAAATTGTCGCCTCGTTTGGCCGGTATTTTATGATGTGGATCCTTCTGATGTGCGAAAGCAAACTGGGACGTATGAAGAAGCAATGACCCTGCAGACGGAGAGGTTCAAAGATGACAAGGACAAGTTGCAAAAATGGAGGACAGCTCTACAACAAGTGGCTGATTTGTCTGGCTGGCATTACAAACACGGGTAGGTTCTTTGCGTTTTATTATCTACTTATTACAATTTGAGTTATAGTAAATATGGGTTAAAAACACAGTCATGATGCATTATTATGACTTAACACAAACTTCACTGCTCTTATTGGGCAGAGTTGAATATGAATACGAGTTTATTGAAAAGATTATTAGAGAAGTCTCAAGAAAGATTGATCGTGTCGCTTTACATATTGCTGATTACCCAGTTGGACTGGAGTCTCGAGTGCGGAAAGTAATTTCACTTTTGGATGTTGGGTTCGATGATAGAGTTCACATGGTAGGGATCCATGGAACGGGTGGAATTGGTAAAACAACACTTGCTCTAGCAGTTTACAATTTCATCGCTGACCATTTTGAAGGTTTATGTTTTCTAGAAAATGTTAGAGAAAATTATGACAAGCATGGGTTATTACATCTCCAAAAGACCCTTCTTTTGGGTGTACTTGGAGATAAGAAAATTGAGATAACTGGTGTCAAACAGGGAAATTCAATAATACAACATAGACTCCAATGAAAGAAGGTTCTTCTGATTCTAGGTGATGTTGGCAATGAGGAGCAATTACAGAGTCTTGTTGGAAGACCTGATTGGTTTGGTCCTGGTAGTAGAGTCATCATCACGACTCGGGATAAACACTTGCTAGCGCCACATCATGGGGTTGAAAGAACATATGTGGTGAAACAGTTGAAGAAGGAAGATGCTATTGAATTGCTCAAACTAAAAGCTTTTAAAAATTACACGGATAAATCAAGTTATGTGGATGTATTAAACCGTGTTGTGACTTATGCTTCCGGCCTTCCATTAGCTTTGGAAGTAATAGGTTCTAACCTATATGGAAAAACTATTCAAGAATGGGAATCCGCATTAGAAGAGTATGAAATGATTCCAAATGAAAAGATCCAAAAGATACTTAAAGTGAGTTATGATGCTTTGGAGGAAAGGGGGGAAAAATGTTTTCTTAGACATTGCGTGTTGCTTCAAAGGATATGATCTGAAGGAGATTGAAGATATACTCCATGCTCATTATGATTGTTGCATAAAATATCAAATTGGAGTGTTGGTTGATAAATCTCTCATAAAGACTACTCAATTGGGTACAGTGACACTACATGGCTTGATTGAGGATATGGGTAAAGAAATTGTGCGACAAAAGTCACCAAAAGTGCTAGGAAAACGTAGTAGGTTATGGTCTCCTGAAGATATAATTGAAGTTTTGAAAGAAAAAACGGTAAGACTAATAATTATGGTTTTTTTAACCTTAAATTAGTTTTTTCTATTTTTGTATATTGAAGCCACTAATGTTTATGTTCCAGAGATTTCTCATTTATAATATTTAAATATCTGTATTTATTGTTGTTGATGTCCTGACATGTATGTATTTATTTTGATTGATTTGTCATTTTTATATTAAAGGGAACAAATGAAATTGAGATGATATGTCTAGATGTCCCATTACGTGAAGAAGTAGAATGTGATGGAAATGCTTTCAAGAAGATGAGAAGTCTTAGAACACTTATTATCAAGCGAGTTCATTTTTCTAAAGGCCCAGAGTATCTTCCAAATAGATTAAGAGTAATGGAGTGGTGGAAATATCCTTCAAAACATTTACCACAAGATTTTCATCCAAGGAAACTTTCCATATGGAAGCTCCCTGGTAATTGCTTGACGTCATTGGAATTGCTTAATCCATCAAAGGCAAGTTTAGTGATGATTCTTTCATTTTGTCTATTAATGAATCACTATTTGACTAATGACGTCTCTTTTCTAGCAGGCGTTCGTGAATTTATAAGTTTTGAGATTGGAAGAGTGTGAACATTTAACACATATTCATGATATATCTAGTGTCTCAAATCTTGAAGAATTTTCATTTAAAGGGTGTGCCAATTTGATTACAATTCACACTTCGGTTGGATTGTTAAATAAACTTAAAATCTTGGATGCACGTAATTGCCCGAAGTTGAGGTGTGTTCCACCCCTCAAGTTGCCTTTACTTGAAGACCTCGGGCTTTCAGGTTGTTCAAGTCTTGAGAGTTTTCCAGAATTATTAGAAAAGATGGAAAATCTTATAAGTCTTGACTTGAGTGAGTGTTACATGTTAAGGGAACTTCCACCTTCATTTCAAAATCTGACTCGATTTTGGTCATTACATGTGAATCTCGTGTTGCCGATAAGGAGCTTTGCCAAAATCCCATTTATGTTTGTGCATTTTGATGACGAGCAGCAGCAACTATTGGAAATGTCAATGGACGAGGGTGAAGAAAAAGTGAGCTCAATACTACTATTTTCAAAAGTAAAACGTCTTTTTCTCGAACACTCCAGAGATAGATATGTGGCGTTATTTCTCCCGTACTTTCATAACTCGAAAGAATTATACTTGTCTAGTCATAGTAATATCACAAGTGTTCCAAAGTGCATCAAAGAATGCCGCTATTTATGGAAGCTTGAAATGAATCATTGCGATCAGATTCGAGAAATTAAAGCAATTCCGTCGAGCTTAAAATATTTATCAATGCTAGGGTGCGATTCCTTGAATTTCTCGACTAGAACGATGTTATTGAAGCAGGTTGGTTTTGATTTTTTATTTTGTAATGCTAGCTTTCTAATGTATTTGATTTGACGCTAAACAAACTTCACAGGAACTGCATGAGTCTGGAGACACCTTCTTTCTTATTCCAAGCCCAGTCCATGGGGAGGTTCCAAATTGGTTCGAGTACCAAAACAACAAGCGTCTGCCCCCATCAACATTTTCTTTTTGGTTTCGGTATGACTTCCCTGACAACATACTACTCTGTGTTGCTGCTTCTCCACAGTCGCGTGCTGAGTTTTATGACATACACATCACCATCAATGACAAGAAGTATACTTTTAGGGATGATTTTCTTGAAAGTGGAGTGCATTCGGGTCATACATATCTTCGTCATGTAAAAGTAAATTATGTGGCTGATGCACGTTCTGAAATTGAGTGGAACCATGCCCAGGTTGTGGTGAAGAAATTTGGAGAGCCCAAAACGCAAGTTATTCTAGATATCGGAATCCACCTATTGAAAGAGAAAGGTAGCATGGATAATATTCGACTCACCAATCCTGATTTGGAGGAAATTGAAAGTGATGATGAGTCTTCCAATTATGATAATGCACCGTATCTTGATTTTGACTCTGATTCATGGCCCTCAAGCACTCATTCTGGTGTGGAGGAAAATGAAGATGAGTCTTCCAATTATGAGACCCCGTCCGAGGATTTTAACTCTGAATGGTCACTCTCAAACACTGGTTATGATGTGGAGGAAAAATGAACGAGATGAGTCTTTCAATCGTGATGATGGTTTTATCTCTGAATCGTCTCTTCCAGACACTGATTCTGATGTGGAGGAAATAGAAGGAGATGAGACTTCTCACTCTGAAACCCCACCATACATTTAGTAGCAGTAATGGCAACAAAGATGACTCATCTAAAATATGACCACATGAGATGTTGAAGTAAGTACATCAATAATTTTACATAAAGTTATCTTTTTGTAGGATGCATTCTGTTTAATTTTATTTTTTTGAAATTATGTTACTTTATGATACAAATATGTTTCCACAATGTAATGATTAAATTTTAATTGCTTCAGATTTGGACTAAAATCTTGTGTTTTTCTTCTTTCTCTTTCCCAGCAGCATCAAAGTGGAAAGCTGAGAGCTGGATCTTGCCATTGTGTCTAGGCAGTAGCTGCTGTTAATGCTTGTGCAAGTCTTATTTTGTAAATAAGAATTCTTGGACATTACATTTACATTCATCAATTTTTCAATTTTAATGGTACCTGTTAAGTCTATTACGTATTCATGATTCACAAATATATGCTTTAGGCTGTCATTTTTTTTTTAAATGGTATGGTAGGTCCCTGTGTTTGTACCCAAGTTTGCGATAAGTCCCTCGCCAGAATTTTTTTTGATATTAGTCCCTGTGTTTATTCCAAGTTTGGATCTAGTCCTCGCCGGAGACCGGAGCTCCGGCAAGTGCTTACTTGGACTGCTAACTGTATTATTAATGATGACGTGGAATTTTTATTTATTTTTTAAATTACAAATAATAAAAATCATTATAAACTTTAAACCCCTTAACTTATCTAAATCCTAAAATAACCCCTAAACAAATAAACCCCCAATTCCCCAATTTCATCTAACCTAACCAAAATCCCCAATCTTAAAGTTCAGTTCCTTCTCCACGTTTCCTCTGTTCTTCCTTATTTTGTTGGATTGCTTCTTCTTGTTCTTGGTGTTCTTTCTTTTCTTCTTAGTGAAATTTCAAATCTTTCTCCTCCTCTTCTTCTTCTTCTTCTTCTTCTTCTTCTTCTTCTTCTTCTTCTTCTACGAATTTCTGGGTTTTCTGTTCTCCTTCTACGAATTTGGGTTTTTCTTGCTCCTAATCTGCTGCATCTTCCTCGTTATCTTCCTCTTCCTCTTCCTCTTCCTCTTCTTCTTCTTCTTCTTCTTCTTCTTCTTCTTCTTCTTCTTCTTCTTCTTCTTCTTCTTCTTCTTCTTCTTCTTATTCTGCTTCTTCTTCTACCAATTTCTGGGTTGTTTCGTGTTCCTGTTCATCGCAGTACCTCATATCCCCAGAAATTTTTGTTCATCTTGAGTCTGTATGTTTCAACATGGCTAATTCTTCTGTATCTTCGTCACGTGGCTCTGGCAGATCTGCAGGTTCAAGGGCTAAATGCCAATGTGGTGTTCCCCTCATGATTTACACGGCTGGAACTGCTCATAACCCAGGTCGGAGATTCTTGAGATGCAGAAATTGGCAGGTAAGACGATAAACCCATTATGGTATTCTGAATCTGTTTGTATATATGACTTCAAATTCCAGAATTTTCCCTTTTTTCTTCAAATTCCAGATTTTTCTCTTTGTATATATGACTTCAATTTTTCCATGTTAATTGTAGGTGGCAGGGTCCTGTGAATTTTTTTTTTGGATAGATGGACCTACATGCGACCCGGAAGGTGAAGAAGATTCAAAGAGCATCAACTCTCGGTGGTTAAATTATGGGAATTGTGTTGAAGACATGAGGAAGAAGAACAAGAAACTTAAGAAGAAGGTTGAGGCAGAGAGATTTGGAAAGATGGTTGCTATTGTTGTAGCAGTGTTGTCTTGGATAGTAACAGTAGGATGTTACTGTATGGGAAGGAATTAAATTCAAGGGCCTAAATTCAATTTGATGTCATTGTATTTCCCAGCTTAGTTTGATGGACCTACCTTTATGATGTAATTGCTTTTGAATGTAATGACAAACTTCAGTGCTTTTATTGAATTTCTTATGTGATAGCTGCCCACTTCTTTTTCATATTCCTTCAATTAATTTCAGTTTTCATGTTATTGGGTTAGTCTGTAAAATTAATTTTTTTAATCATAACCCTTTCAAGTTAACCATTGATTCACTTTCAATATGAGGTTGTTTTTGCATTCTATATCTTACCCTGCATTATAATAAAGGAAGTCTCCTATTTAAATTAGTTTCACCTTCACTATCACTTTTGTCACTTGTAAGATCTTCACTGACATGGTCACCGTCAAAATCATCCACCAGCACCCTTTGACTTCCGGTTCCATCCCGCGTAGCTTTGATTTGGGCATTCAGCAGAGACTCTGACTCCCCAATTTGTTGGTTGCCAAATCCATCATCAGTGTCTAATTCCCTCTCCTCCTCACTATCATCCAAACGGACACCAGTACCGGATACCTCATCATCAGAGATTGTTTCATCATCACCGTGTACAGCACGATCATCCACTGTGGGAAGAGGAACCTCTGAAGCCACGTTCGGTTCAACAGGCTGAGACTCAACAAAGTTAGAAGCACAAGCAGCCACTGGGGGAAGAGGAACCTTTGAAGCCACGTTCGGTTCAACAGGCTGAGACTCAACAAAGTCAGAAGCACAAGCAGCCACTGGGGGAATTTCAGGAGGCTGAGAACCAGGCTGTACAACCCCATCATCAGAGATGTCAACAATCTGAATAGGCCCGTTATTCTTAGCTTGTTTCACAGTTGCTTGTATTCTGCCTGATCTCCTGATACCAAGGGTCTTTTTTTGAGGCTGAACCTGCCTTTTTGTTTTAACTTCAACATTCTGATGTGGTGCAACTTCAACTCGAGGAATTGGCAAGATTTCATCTACATCATCTGTAGGCACTCCAACAATTTTCTCAACAAATAAGTGTGCATCGGACCCTGAAGCAGAAGCTATTCTAGCCATCAAAAAGGCGTCATCGTCTGATTCAAATTTTATGTAAAGATGATCCTTAGCGTCCTCTATTGTTCTCCACCATAGCACAAATGAGGAATTGAAAACAGATTTCACAAGATCCTGTGCTTCAAAGAAGGACCATTTATCCTCGTCTAGCCCCTTATGAACACTAATACTCCCACCCATGTAGTGCCAGAATGGAGTGGTTCTGAATGACCCTCCATGATGAATTACCAATGTGAAACCCATTCTACAAACCATCACAACAATTCAGCAAAAAAGTATAAGCATGATAACTAAAGGCAGCTTAATGTTTATCACTTCACTTGGACCTTAAAGATGTAAAATATAGCAAGAAAATCTCTTGCATTCATGTCCATGTCAAACACATCAGCTACTAGAGCAAATAAAAATCCATGTCAAACACAACAGCGACTAGAGCAAAGAAAGATCCATGTCAAACACAACAGCTACTACTACTAGTGCATCCAAAATCAAGGTAACAAGATATTGACTTGTATTGACCTGTTATACAATTCTTATAAAATGCAAATTCTTAACAATTCTGATTCTGTAATGTCATGATAGTGCATCAATTCTTATAAAATGAAAATTCGTCACACTAGAAACTGCATCAGTTATCACTACAAAATTGCCAGAAAATTACACTTGTTTGCAGTGATTGAGGCAAGTATGTCCAACTAATTGTAGATTGTTGTTCTTGCATAACAATATGTAATTTTAAATTTACTGTCTGTCAAGGGAAGGAAACATACCACAGCCAAGAGAGAAGAAGGAACGGCCACGAGGAAGATGAACCAGCAATCACGGCGACGACGGAACAGCCACTAGGAAGACGACGAAGCACTCCCACCCACGACGTAGGAGAACCAGTAATCGACGAAGCCCTCCCACCCACGAAGCCACGAAGCCGCGAAACCGCGAAGAAGAAGGAAGAGTTCTCGACGAACCACTGAAACCCACGAAGTCAGCACGCCACGAAGAAGAAGAACAAGGTCTCGATGAACACCTTCCACCCAAGAAGCCACCAAACAGCACAACGATTACGCAGCAGAAGCAGGGAGGAATCGATTTCGCAGTAGAAGCAGGGAGGAAGATGAACTTTCAGATTGGGGGATTCTAATTTAGGTTAGGTTAGATGAAATTGGGGAATTGGGGGTTTATTTGTTTAGGGGTTATTTTAGGATTTAGATAAGTTAAGGGGTTTAAGTTTATAATGATTTTTATTATTTGTAATTTAAAAAATAAATAAAAATTCCACATCATCATTAATAATACAGTCAGCAGTCCAAGTAAGCACTTGCCGGAGTTCCGGTCTCCGGCGAGGACTAAATCCAAACTTGGAATAAACACAGGGACTTATATCAAAAAAAATTCCGGCGAGGGACTTATCGCAAACTTGGGTACAAACACAGGGACCTACCATACCATTAACCCATTTTTTTTTTATGAAAACTGTTATCGGACATTTTGAATTATGCATTTGTGCTCTTAATAGCATATTATTTAGAATCCCAATTGCAAACAGTTCACTTGAACTGGAACATTGAATTCTTATATTATGAAGATTGTTCTTCTGAAACATTGTAGAGTTATATTGAATTTGACATAAAATGTTATTGAATTGTGGTAATTCAATGCCTGTTCTGTTTGGATTATTATTTATGAAATTAGACTTTTCACAGCTATCCCTCATCTACTTTATTGCACATAGGGGCAAAACACCATGCATGACAAACCAATATGGAGGAGCCACATTGGCATGGAGAGGATTATGAAGTATAGCCACTACCTCAAGTCAAGGAGATTGATCACTATTTGGTAGTTTCAAATTTAATAATCTCAAGGTTGATTAGTGAAACTGAAACTGCTTTTGATGGCGGTGAACCTTCTTGTGGTCTTGCATTTCCTACATAACTTTATTCTTTGGGCCAGTATCGTATGTTGCAGCTATAGACTATTGAAAATAAAACAAAATATATTAATTGGACATGATGGACTTCATATATATTCAATAACTATATTTAGCCAAATTTACGAATTAAATATTTACTATTTGCATAAATTCTTGTTTGTCTGAAAGTACCATTTATCTATTTGAATGTTTTGGAATTTAACTATTCATTATCTTTTGACTGCAGAGTGATTTTGTAGTGGAAGCATTATCATGATATACAAGTAACTACCTTGAGAAGGACTAAGGAGTCACACATGCTCTCAATGATTGAGGTTGATATTGTATTTCTCTGTTTGCAATTGGCTATCTGTTATTTGTTGTAGTAATTGTTTTCCTTAGTTGGGGGAAAGTTAGAAGTATGATTTTGGTACTCCTAAGTCTGTTAGGAGTTAGGTCCAACCCAAATATAGTTAGGTATTTTGTTTTAGTGATTGTTAGGTTAGTTATAAGTTATAACTGACCCCTTGCTTCTATTAGAAGCTATAGTTAGAACTCTCAAGCTATGAATGTAATTCAGCTCTTGCAAACAAGTAGTGATGAAATAATAATTAATTCACAGTTATCAGGTTCTCTCTCTAGGGTCTAATTATTAGGAATTTAGTTTATTTTAATTTAAGAGTGTATCTTGTATTTTAAGAATTGATATTTTAGGGTGCGTTGGATTATCTTTTATTTTTAAAATGTATATTTTATTTTTTAGGGGTTAAGTTCGTCTTATTATTATTAGTTTATTATAAATGTGAGTCTCTCCTTAGGTTAGAGTCATGTTTTGAGGAGTTGTAAATGGAACCAGCCCTTGAAATCGAACTAACCTCTTGGTTCTAAGAGAACCCAGCCTCTTAGTTCTAGTTATCTTGTGTCTTTTATTTCCAGTTTTATATAATAAAAATACCTACACATATTATCTTTACCATTTTCCTATTTTATCTTTATCCTCTCTTCTCTAGTGTCTCTTAGTTAGGATTTTCGGATCCTAACACTCACACACGCGCGCAAACACACACACACATATTTCTTCTTACTTGAAATTTTGAAAGATGCGAATGTATTATGACAGTTATCTACAAATATGGATTTCGATAACTTCTTTGAAATGGGTAACAAAAGAAAGATGGATTTCGATTTTGAGATTGTACTCTGTTGTTTACAATCGTGCTGCATGCGACCTCTTTTTTTAATTTAAAAAAAGCCCAGAATCAGTTAATCATTAGAACAGCATTATAGATACAAGTTGGTCATGGAAAATTAGGAGAGAACTTATCAACACGTTGGTATATTCCCATGAAAATAAGGAAATTCAATGATACAATGTTTAAAATTCCCCCCACTAGTTCTGTCAATGCATGTTGTTAATCCTGATATTTGAGGTTTTTCGCAGTACTAATTTTTCATTGTACTCATATTTGGGGTTTGTTTCCGTACTTATTTTTCACTGTACTGATACTTTGGGTTTTCATTCTACTGAACCAAACATAATAAGTATTAAAATCTCTCCCAACCCTTCCCCTCCCCTCCATTAAAATCCCCTCCCTTCCCCTCATTTGAACCAAACAGACCCTACGACTCGGGATAAACACTTGCTAGCATGCCACGGGGTTGAAAGAACGCATGAAGTGGAAGAGTTGAACGAGAATTCTGCTTTTGAGTTGCTCAGGTGGAAAGCTTTTAAAGATGACAAAGTTAGTCCAAGTTATGTAACATATTAAATCGTGCGGTGGCATATGCTTCCGGCCTTCCATCGGCTTTGGAAGTAATAGGTTCTAATCTGTATGGGAAAAGTATACAAGAATGGGAATCTGCATTAGAAAAGTACGATATGATTCCAGATAAAAAGATCCAAGAGACACATAAAGTGAGCTTTTGAAGCTTTGGAGGAATAAGAGCAGAGTGTTTTCTTAAACATTGCGTGTTGCTTCAAAGGATATGCATGATCTGAAGGAGGTTGAAGATATACTCCATGCTCTTTATGATCATTGCATAAAATATCAAATTTGGTTGTTGGTTGATAAATCTCTCATAAAGATTACTCCTTACAATAAATTCATCACACTACATGACTTGATTGAGGATATGGGTAAAGAAATTGTGTGCCAAGAATCACCAAATTTGCATTTTTGGTTATGGTCTCATGAAGATATAGTTGATGTTTTGGAAGAAAAAATGGTAACACTTATAATTATGGTTTTTTAAAGGTTTAATAGCACTTTTGGTTTCTCACCTTTCACAATTTTGCATTTCTGGTCTCTCTTGGAATTTATTAGCCTACAACGTCCCTCACAAGTTGCACTTTTAATTTTCTGTTTAACTTCCGTCAAAACTTATCGTTAGAAGCTTATGTGACATATAAAACTTCCTCTTCACTTATTTTTTGGTTATATATATTGAATCCTGAAGAGTCTAGTGTCATGAAAACTTCCTTAGATTACTTATGCATTTTGTCAGCAGTTGATATTATGTTAGGGGGCGTTTGTTAGGGAGAAATGAAAAAAGATTCCTAGGAATATAGGTCCGGCATGGAAGTTACCCATATTTGGTAGAAGGTTATATAAAAATATACCCAGGAAAAAAGTATTTCCGGGAATATGTTTTTCTCATATTTTTTGTTGTATTTATTCTCGTTAAAGAGGATGGGTATGAAATATACCTGGGTAAGTCAGATCATGGAAAATTGAGAACATGAAATATCAAAAAAGATTCCTACGAATTAAATTTGTTAACTAAACACATTTTTTAATAATACCCGGGCATAACATTCCTATCTAATATTCCCAGGAAACCTTATACCCAAGAATGATATTTGATAACTTCTAACAAACGCCACCTTACGAAAAATAAGAACTTTGATGTCAAGAGCTTTCAAGGAAGTTCAATCTGAATTTCCGAGAGCTGAAGAATTAGAATCATATCAGGAAGCTAACAAGAACGTGATAGAATTCTCACTCCAATGCACGTTTTTGCACCCTTTTAACATTTTGGATTTAAATTTTAGAAGAATTTTTTTTTGAGATTTAAAATCTTGAAAGAAAAGGTTTTAGAATTTAAATTCTAAATGTAAAAATGAGAAGGCGTGAATTTATGTAATGAGGGTGAGAATTCTAACCCCAACAAGAACCAGTTTAGGGATTTTGTGGCCTTGGAAAATGAGCTTCAAGGGAGTTCAAATCTGAATCATTAGTAGGGGATTGTTGAATAATGGCATTCAAGAGCCATTTATTATTTCCTATTCTAGCCTAAATCTCTACTGATGCAGCCCACTGAATTAGCATATTGGAATTATATCATTTTGCTTTCCAAGCATTAATTCTTTGGTGAACTTTTAAGGTAATGTCTCATTTAGACCGTTTCTGTCTTAAATTCAATCAATAAAACTATGACATGTGTTATTCAATCTTTCAACACTAACATTCTATTAAATTAAATTTTAATCCTGATTAATCAACTCACTAACATTTAACAAATTACATTTTTAATTTTCATCAGACATGTTTAGGATAAAGACAAGTTTTTCATTTGAAAATGGATGCAATTGAATTTTTTTTTCCTTTGATGATGGAGTTTTTTTTTTACGTTGAATGTTAATATTTGAATTAATGTATACTTTTAGAGATTGATGAAGATTAAAAATGTAATTTGATAGATTAGTGGGTTAAGTTATAATTTGTTATATTTTTAGAACGAAGTAAAATAATGTAAATTAATCGGATTAGAAATTTTTTTTGATAAGCAATCGGATTAGAATTTAATTTAGTAAAATGTTAGTTTTAAAAAATTGAATAACACATGTCATAATTTTATTGCTTAAATTTGGAATTGTTTTGAAACTATGTCGAGACAATACCCAAAGATTCACCTAATTCTTTCCCATTTTATTTGATCCAACAATTATAGCTTTGGTTATCTGGAAATTATGGATTCCATTTGCTTTATTTCACATTCATTCCATTTGAATGCTGTAGATTGGGGTTCCCGTATTCTAGACAAGTAAACAGAGTGAATAACCAATTTGGTCACTGAAAGTGTGTGACATTTATTAATTGGTCTTTAAATTATGGAAATACCTCCTTTGATCTCTGAATGTGTAAATCATCTGTTACTTCATCCCTGGCTCCAAAAAGTTAAGTGACGTTGACAAAGAAGCTGATTTGGCACGTTAAGTGAAGAGACAAAAAATAGAGAAAGCTTCGAGACTACAATGCAAATGAATCATCTCCCCCGTTAATATGTATGTTATCCTAATTATCAATTTTTGCCATCTATACCATCTTATAACGTTAACTCACTTATTAAGCTATTGCTAACTGCCCTACCAAATTGCACTAACTTGCAAGCAAGCGTCATAGCAGGTGATCAGTGAAGATAGACACGAAGTGCATGTTAGATTCAAACAATTAAATGAATTATTATGTTTTGATAATTAACAATTTCATTATGGCTCGATATTCCTAAGAGGTAGAATTCCTAACTCGTTGAACATCTTTATGTCCAGGAAAAACTATCTTCATGAAGAACTGCATAAACTACAAGGCATTATTAAGTCATAGAAATATGAAAGACAGGCAAAATAGGAGGAAATCGTCCGGGTCCTCTCTGAAGAACAATTGCATAATTTTTCAAGAGGAATTGTCTGAATGCACAGAGAAAGCAATCAAGCGGAGACAGTCCGACGACTCACTAAAGACCAAGCTTGCCTAAAAGTAAACAGACATCCTTTGGAAAGCGCTAAAGCAGCTATGCTCATTCAACACCAAAGTACACGTGATAAAGTTGAAACAGTCCGGTACTTGAATACACTTTGACCAACAGGAAGACTGTCTTGCCAAAGTTGAGTAAGTCTGGTCACAAGCCTGAAGAAACATTTCCAGCTTTGAAGTATCTCTAGCCTCTATACCAAAAGTAGTTGGGTGACAACCCATTCAAAAGGAGAACCTCAACAGAAGCACAAAAGGAGAGAACGTTCGGCCACTTGCATAGCAAAAATAGCCTGACAGCTAAGAACGTTCGGCACAAGGAGTCCGTCCGCCTATGCAATACAGTTGACTACCTAATAGCATAATTCAGTTGACAACTCACTCAGCGACGAACTTCTGAAGTTCTGCAAAAACTACGTCTGCCATGTCATGATGGAGAATTCGTCTATCTAAAGCATTGAAGTTCTTAAGAAACATAAATGCTAGAAAGCTTGTTTTCCATGAGGTTGTGAAGAATCAGTTTGACAGAAGCATTAAAGAAATTGTTCAACAAAAATTCTGAAGAATTCATCCATCATAATTGCTTCTTGCTTTAAAGATCATCTACCTCGTCAGCACATTAAATGAAGCACTGTTGATCGCAGAATGAAGAAAAGAACACAATTAATATTTTATTCCTCGGTTCCTATGCTTTTCCGCTTTTCCTCAAATCAAGCTACTTTTGCGGAATCATCGGCGTGAAATTATGAACATCGTATCTCCTCAACGTTCAAATTCAAATCTTCTGTTCATAACATTTAATGATCCTTAGCTGGCATGCACTGGGATATAATGTCCAAACAAAAGCTCAAGGATGAATGCGGTAACGCGCTAGACGATGTCAACAAAAGCAATTAATGCATGACAGAACGCATTTAATGTTGTTCCAGAATTACAGAAGTAGTCATTACTCACAAGGAAGCAGGAGCACTAACGGATCTATTTTCTCTTCTTCGTCAAAGCTCAATGAAGATTTTCTACTGAAGATATAAATAGAGAAGTCAGCTTCCGGAACAACTTGGCGACTTGAACACAACCTATTGCATATCTCTACCAAGTTGCCCAAAGAACCAAGCTTCCATTTCTTTAACTCAAAAAGCTTCAAGCCATTCTTTATTGAGTAAAGTCGTCCACATGTGTGAAGAACCCATAGAGTGTTACTCTTATCTTAGTCACACACAAAACAAACAGAGAACCTTAAATTCATATCCTCTCTGTAATTCACGCTTCATCTTTCTACCCACTCTTATTGAAGAGAATCTTGTAGAACAAAAAAGCCAATTTGTAAAGGGAATCAGGAGTAGTCTTGTAGAATACTTGTGAGGAGAAGTCCTGAAGAATACTTGAAAGGAGAAGTCCTTAGAATATTAGGAGAACTCCTGTACAATACTTGATAGGAGAAGTTCTGATAATACTGGGAGAAGTCTCGTAGAATACTTGTACTATTTGATGAAATAGTGGAAAATCTTGGTGAAGCCAAGGACTGGACGTAGCCCTGACGATTATGGGGGTGAACCAGGTTAAATACCGTGTGTGCTTTAATTTTCAGTTTTAAGTTAATCTTCCGCTGCATGCACACACTCTTATACTCATTTGAAACTAATAACTGCTTTGAATCAAGAAAGAAGTTTCAAAAATCACACACACAATTCAAACCCCCATTTCTTGTGTGTTTCTTGCACTATCAGTGCATAGAGGTGTCCTTTGGGTATTTCACTACCTAGATGCATAAGAAGTTGGAAACATACAAGACTTAATACTAAAGCCTCTAATTAGGAGTGAATTATTATTAATTATTCTATGTTCATTCTCTCTTAAGGTTCCATAATTAATTCCTCTGAGCTAACCAATTACTAAAGATATGGTTCATGACGCCAAATGGAATTATGCATACAAGAGAGAAACACAATAATCAATTATAAAGGCATAACATAAATAATAAACGAGGTTCAAATCATATCCTTACATCACAACCTCGAGAGAGGTTGTTTAGCCAAGAATCATATATAATAAACGCATAAAAATCCTAGTCATGGCTATAAATAAGATAAAAGAGAGAAAAGATAAACCAATAAAAGGAAGAGCCTCCTCTTGAATCTGCCTCCGAGGTGTTCCATCTCACCCTTCAACCTTCACGGCGCTCCGGGGTCTTTACAGTAGGTCTAGAGTGTATTGGTGTCGTTTGTTATGGTCTATTTGCCCGATATAAAGTGTTTGGGGGTGTGGAATCCTTTTACAGAGCTTGAAAATGTGTTATAGGGCTGGCTAGACGTCATTTATGAGTTTTGGTGACAACACGACCATTCTTAATAAGTGGCATGGTTGTGGTCAGATTAATACTCATCATCCATGACACTGGCAGTTTCAGCACGGTCGTGGCTCCTCGTTTTGGTTCGTTCTCTTAGCATGAGAATTATTTGGATGACCCGACCAATCGAATTGAGTATCTAGAAGTATATAACATCATATCCAAATTCGAGCGCGATCCAACTGTGAACGAAACCGCACAGTCCAGTCTATGAAAAGTGCTCAGAGTAGACAACATTGTAATATCAGCAATTTTGCCCTATTTTTACCTGCTTTTCTTGCATATTCAACTTTGTCCCGGTTTTGACCTTTTAATGGAAATCTATAGTAAAATATATCAGTTCGTATAGATATAATGCATATCAAGGGACAAAATCATATCAAAAGTAAGGTATAAATCATGCATTTTAACATGCATCAATCTCCCCACACTTACATTCTGCTTGTCCTAAAGCAGACTCTACTTATTGACTATCAGAATAAGCGCGTGTTCGTACTACTAGTAGTGCATGTTTGGAATCTTTTCATGCAAAGTGGTAAGTTAAAAGGCATGTATACAAGTTTTTCATCTTCTCCTATCAGAGCATACACATCAATTGTAGTGTCTCAATCTTATAAGACCCTAATCTTTAGGTATATTCCTCATATTGCATCTATCCCCTTTGTCAGTGAATAAGGTGGATGCCATCCTGGAAGGCAGGTGAATCTGTGTGTAAGGAAGCAGTCTAGACAGTAGTATATAAGGATCACACAACTCACTTTCATTATATAAGTGCATAGGAATAATTCACTCAACCTGATAGCATAACACAGTACAATGACCCTGTAGATCAATCGTCTCAAAATTTGATAAATTAAATGAAGCAGTAAGACATAAACATGGAGAGACCTCATAAGGTTGTAATGAGGCTTTAGGTGCAGCATATGTAGGATATTCAATTAGATATGCAGGACTAAAGAATTTTAGTTAAGTGATCTTTTATTTTAATACAGAATAGAGCAATTAATTTGATTTCTTTCTACTAGGCTTTTCTCTTCTATTTTTTCTTTTTTTCATTTTTCTTTCTCTCTCGTTTTCTTTTTATTTACATGAGGCACGCGCCTCAGGTTTCCATTTTACACCTAGAAGAGAGCCTATTTTCTTTTAAGAACATGCTATATATTTTCAATTTTGTTTTTCAAAATCACATAGCATAAAAATAATTAAGTTACCAAAGTAAGCTACCAAATAAATATATTATTATTTTGTAATGCTCAAATTGGGCTGTTAAGGGTTACATATAAGCACAAATTCTGAAGACCAAAATAAATCTTACTTGTTTCTCGCTAATTTAAATATATACCGCAAACATCTAATAGAGATGTATGCCAAGACAGAATCGGGTAAATACAAATACATCAGATATAATCATTTAATGAATATTGAATATCTATATTTTTGTAGAGGGTTAGTTTTCGCATCACCGCTATACATTTTTATACATCCTCATTTTGTTATTTTTCTTGAACCTTAATTGCAATGAAAATATATTTATTTTTTTGAAAGAACACCAGCCGGGAAATAAATTAAAGAAAAGAAAGAAAGAAAAGGCAACGGCTTATAATTTCATGTTTTCTCCTTTGCTATGAATGAAACTTCCTGGAAATTGCGATTCCTTTGCATTGACTAGTCCTTCAAACATTCGAGGTCTTTTCCGCGTTCCTTCCATTTAAACTGAATAAATTTCTTCCATTAACTTTATTATATACAAGTTGATACAAAACGACAACAAAACTCTCTGTCACTTATGTCACCTTGAGAGGTTGGCCAAAATATTTTAGTCAAATTTCAATGACAAAGAAATAGGAGAATATGTGTAGAAATCTAGGGTACGCTGTATATCAGTTTCACACACACCATTCGTATTCCAAACTTACCATTCCCAGCCTTCACTCTCATGGCTCTGCTACCATCTTCATCCATCACCTATTCATTCACTTACGATGTGTTCCTCAGCTTCAGGGGCTCTGATACCCGCTACAGCTTTACCGGCAATCTCTATAGAACTCTCTATCGTCAGGGAATCCACACTTTTATTGATGACGAAGAGCTTCAGAAAGGGGATGAAATCACCCCTGCACTTGAGGATGCCATTGAAAAATCCAGGATTGCTATTGTTGTGCTATCCAAGAACTACGCTTCTTCCTCATTTTGTTTACATGAACTTTCCAAAATTCTCATTTGCTTTAAGGAAAATTGTCGCCTCGTTTGGCCGATATTTTATGATGTGGATCCTTCTGATGTGCGAAAGCAAACAGGGACGTATGAAGAAGCAATGACCCTGCAGACGGAGAGGTTCAAAGATGACAAGGACAAGTTGCAAAAATGGAGGACGGCTCTACAACAAGTGGCTGATTTGTCTGGCTGGCATTACAAACACGGGTAGGTTTCTTTGTGTTTTATTATCTACTTATTACAATTTGAGTTATAGTAAATATGGGTTAAAAACACAGTCATGATGCATTATTATACTCTTAACACAAACTTCACTTGTCTTATTGGGCAGAGATGAATATGAATATGAGTTTATTGAAAAGATTGTTAGAGAAGTCTCAAGAAAGATTAATCGTGTCGCTTTACCTATTGCTGATTACCCAGTTGGACTGGAGTCTCGACAGGTAATTTCGCTTTACCTGTCGCTTTAATTATGATTTCTTGATTTAATCTGTTAATAAATCACTTTAAGACTATTCTTTTGATTAATGCCTCTATTTTTCTTTTCTTTTATAAGCAGGGGCTCGTGAATTTATAAGTTTTGAGATTGGAAGAGTGTGAACATTTAACACATATTCATGATATATCTAGTGTCTCAAATCTTGAAGAATTTTCATTTAAAGGGTGTGCCAATTTGATTACAATTCACACTTCGGTTGGATTGTTAAATAAACTTAAAATCTTGGATGCACGTAATTGCCCGAAGTTGAGGTGTGTTCCACCCCTCAAGTTGCCTTTACTTGAAGACCTTGGGCTTAGAGGTTGTTCAAGTCTTGAGAGTTTTCCAGAAATATTAGAAAAGATGGAAAATCTTATAAGTCTTGACTTGAGTGACTGTTACATGTTAAGGGAACTTCCACCTTCATTTCAAAATCTGACTCGATTTTGGTCATTACATGTGAATCTCGTGTTGCCGATAAGGAGCTTTGCCAAAATCCCATTTATGTTTGTGCATTTTGATGACGAGCAGCAGCAACTATTGGAAATGTCAATGGACGAGGGTGAAGAAAAAGTGAGCTCAATACTACTATTTTCAAAAGTAAAACGTCTTTTTCTCGAACACTCCAGAGATAGATATGTGGCGTTATTTCTCCCGTACTTTCATAACTCGAAAGAATTATACTTGTCTAGTCACAGTAATATCACAAGTGTTCCAAAGTGCATCAAAGAATGCCGCTATTTATGGAAGCTTGAAATGAATCATTGCGATCAGATTCGAGAAATTAAAGCAATTCCGTCGAGCTTAAAATATTTATCAATGCTAGGGTGCGATTCCTTGAATTTCTCGACTAGAACGATGTTATTGAAGCAGGTTGGTTTTGATTTTTTATTTTGTAATGCTAGCTTTCTAATGTATTTGATTTGACGCTAAACAAACTTCACAGGAACTGCATGAGCCTGGAGACACCTTCTTTCTTATTCCAAGCCCAGTCCATGGGGAGGTTCCAAATTGGTTCGAGTACCAAAACAACAAGCGTCTGCCCCCATCAACATTTTCTTTTTGGTTTCGGTATGACTTCCCTGACAACATACTACTCTGTGTTGCTGCTTCTCCACAGTCGCGTGCTGAGTTTTATGACATACACATCACCATCAATGACAAGAAGTATACTTTTAGGGATGATTTTCTTGAAAGTGGAGTGCATTCGGGTCATACATATCTTCGTCATGTAAAAGTAAATTATGTGGCTGATGCACGTTCTGAAATTGAGTGGAACCATGCCCAGGTTGTGGTGAAGAAATTTGGAGAGCCCAAAACGCAAGTTATTCTAGATATCGGAATCCACCTATTGAAAGAGAAAGGTAGCATGGATAATATTCGACTCACCAATCCTGATTTGGAGGAAATTGAAAGTGATGATGAGTCTTCCAATTATGATAATGCACCGTATCTTGATTTTGACTCTGATTCATGGCCCTCAAGCACTCATTCTGGTGTGGAGGAAAATGAAGATGAGTCTTCCAATTATGAGACCCCGTCCGAGGATTTTAACTCTGAATGGTCACTCTCAAACACTGGTTATGATGTGGAGGAAAAATGAACGAGATGAGTCTTTCAATCGTGATGATGGTTTTATCTCTGAATCGTCTCTTCCAGACACTGATTCTGATGTGGAGGAAATAGAAGGAGATGAGACTTCTCACTCTGAAACCCCACCATACATTTAGTAGCAGTAATGGCAACAAAGATGACTCATCTAAAATATGACCACATGTTGAAGTAAGTACATCAATAATTTTACATAAAGTTATCTTTTTGTAGGATGCATTCTGTTTAATTTTATTTTTTTGAAATTATGTTACTTTATGATACAAATATGTTTCCACAATGTAATGATTAAATTTTAATTGCTTCAGATTTGGACTAAAATCTTGTGTTTTTCTTCTTTCTCTTTCCCAGCAGCATCAAAGTGGAAAGCTGAGAGCTGGATCTTGCCATTGTGTCTAGGCAGTAGCTGCTGTTAATGCTTGTGCAAGTCTTATTTTGTAAATAACAATTCTTGGACATTACATTTACATTCATCAATTTTTCAATTTTAATGGTACCTGTTAAGTCTATTACGTATTCATGATTCACAAATATATGCTTTAGGCTGTCCATTTTTTTTATGAAAACTGTTATCAGACATTTTGAATTATGCATTTGTGCTCTTAATAGCATATTAGTTAGAATCCCAATTGCAAACAGTTCACTTAAAATTTCAGGTTTAGCTTTATAATGAGCTAGTACCAATTTCAACTCTAACTTCATGCATGATGCGTCCTCTTCCTTCTTCCTTCACCTACAATGTGGGATTTCACACCTTTGTTTGCACAAGAGATTTTATTTTATATTGTCTAGTACTCCTTAATTAGCAAAGAGAAAGACTAGAGTAGAAGATGAATAAAGTTAAAACAGTAAAACTTTGAAAATTCTGCAAATATAGTAGTAACTCCTAGACAAGGTTACAAAAATAAATGTTTCAATAACGATAACAGGTCAAACAAGTTGCAAGGGTGAAAATTGACCTCCGCAAGTGCATATTTTGTGAAATGCTTAAATGTGTGACAACTTTTATGCTTGGTTACTAGTTACATGCAAATCCATTGTTACAGCAAAAAATGGCATGTTGTGTTGTATGCAAAGTTTTTCAATTGTAGAAAAGGATGTAGAATGCAAGCAACAGAAAATAGTTTGATTTTCACATTATCAATGTATGTTATTCTTACTCACTCATGTTAAATGGAAATTTCAGAACTTGATGCCTTACCTTACTAAATCTATTGTCCTACTCCTATCCTGTCATCTCGTCTTCTAGGAACCAAAGTCGCATCCATATTATGAAGAAACTGGTGTGGGATATGGGTGTAAATCTGATCCAAGTCCCAAGATCCATTACGAGAAATATCTGTATCACGTGCAACAAATCAATAAGCCTTGCAAGTTAGTTATCTGATAGCTAACAGAATTCTATTATGCTAACTGGTGGTAGTTAATTCCTTGAATCAGTTGTAATAGTTAGTTAGCTAAAAGTATTATAAATATATACTTGTATTCAATACTTTGATAATCAACGAAAAATATTCATTCCAGCTACCATGCTGTTTGTTTCTTACGTTCTTCTGTTTCTGTAATTTTTCTTCTTCTTCCTTCCTAGTTTCAAATCGTATTATGGTATCAGAGCTTCAATCTTGAAGCTCTGCTGCGAACTCTGATCATCATGCCGCCACGAGTACAGCCTCCATTGATGGATCTTTCTCAAGATCCATCTAGTCCTTTCTATGTACATCCTTCTGAAAATCCAGGAGTTTCTCTTGTTAGTTCTGTACTAAATGGGCAGAACTATCATTCATGGTCAAGATCAATGAAGAGAGCAATTATTTCTAAGAACAAGTACAGATTTATAGATCCTGCTGTTGATATTCCAGATTCCTTTCATCCGAGTTTTGAAGCATGGCAAAGATGCAACAATCTGGTACATTCTTAGATCTTAAACTCAGTTTCTAGTACAATAGCACAAAGCATTGTTTTCATTGAGAATGCAGTTGATGTGTGGATAGATTTGAGAGAAAGATTTTCACAAGGAGATTTAGTGAGAATTGCTGAATTACAGCAAGAGTTGTATGCTTTTAAGCAGAATTCACTAAGTGTTAGTGAGTTTTTCACTGAATTGAAGGTTATGTGGGAGGAACTAGATAACTATAGACCTTTTCCTGCTTGTATTTGCACAATTAAGTGTGCTTGTCCTGCGAGTAGTTTGGCTAAAGAATACAAACAGCAAGATCATGTGATGCGTTTTCTCATGGGACTAAATGACAATTTTGCTATGGTAAAATCACAAATTTTATTGTCAAATCCTTTACCTCCTTTAACTAAAGTGTTTTCCTTAGCTTTGCAACATGAAAGACAAATGGTTATTGTTGATGAAGAACAAGTTAATGTTAATGCAGTGGAAGGAAAAAGGAATTATGGATCTTATGGTAGGGGTAAGAGAAATCGAATTTGCACCTATTGTGGAAAATCAGGACATACTGTTGAAACTTGTTATAGGAAACATGACTTTCCTCCTAATTCTGGTTACAAATCAAAGTTCAATTCTAATTCCTCTCATCATGCCAATATGGCAGACTTTGATACAGAAAATGAGCAACAAGAGGATAGAAATCAGTCCACTGATATTAAGGACAAGTTTTTTGACATGTTTTCTTTTGATGATTGTGATAACCAAATCGCAAGTGCACGATTAAACTATCGCGTAATAAAAAGATCGAACCCAAGGGATAGGTGTTCTTATTATTATAAAATTTAGTACTAAAACAGAAAAATAAAAGATGAATATTTGTTGTTGGTTTGAGAACTAGAAAGAAACAATAGCATAAAATAATAAAAGAAAGAGATGATGAACATTAAGCTCTTGGGTTGGTTTACATAGTCTATAAAAACATGCTAGCAATCTCTTACTAAATTCCTGAATTATAAAACCAATATCATGATGCTATAGCCTCGTGTAACTACAAGTTAATTCCTTAAGCATTGTAGATCTTTCTTTTTAATTACTAAACCCAATTCCTTGGCACCTAGTTAACTAAAGAAGAAGATGAAGAAGATGTTCAGGCCAACATAAAGTTACGTCCTTCCTAATTCCTTAGCGAAGTATACTTATAACCTTTTTTATTACCTAGTTCCCTTACTACTCACCAAATGACCTTATGTAATAAGTAATAAGCAAAACCTCTTGGGATCCACAAGATAGAAATTAAGCATAAGGTAATAAAACATGAATGGAAATAAAATTCAGAAATGTAAGAAATAACTAGAACATGTATTATAAACTAAAACAACCCAAAAACTTAAAGAAGAATTTAGCCAAGCATGGCTAAAGGAGTCATTGAATTACCCTGGATAAGAGCTCAAATATGGCTTCCCACAAGTCCTAGGAACAATGCTCAAAAGGGAGAAAGAGAGAATACTTGTTGTATTCTAAGTA
Organism: Acmispon strigosus; assembly: GCA_030819835.1. NCBI lineage: Eukaryota > Viridiplantae > Streptophyta > Magnoliopsida > Fabales > Fabaceae > Acmispon > Acmispon strigosus. The sequence goes on along the minus strand of JAUAMA010000001.1, from coordinate 43,765,287 downwards.
GGTGTGCCTTTCAAGTGAAGAAAAGGGTCCTATTTATAGTAAAATTCTGAGCTCCAGCCCCTGAGCGCTGGCATTTCCAACGCCTGGGCGCTAGGATGCATTAAAAATCCACTTTCTATCCGAGGCCCAGTGCTTGAGCGCTGGCTTTCCAACGCTTGGGCGCTGGGTCAACATCTGACTCATCAGCCAGTCAGAACCCCAGCGCTGGAGCGCTAGGATCCCAACGCTGGAGCGTTGGGATGCTGCTTCTTCATCTTCAAGCTTTTTCTTCCTTCTTCATTCATGGTAGTGGGTTTTGATTGCCATAAAATGCCACTACTCAGCCTTGTTTAATTCTGAAACCTTTCCTCCACTAACATCAATACCTTCAACATTATTTTCCATGTGCTAATTAGAGAGTGATTCTTCATATTCTTCTTTTCCACTTTGGTCCTCTCTTGGTTAGCACTTCAATTCAAGCCCTCATATCCTCTCAATCTTCACTTTAAGTCCTCCACTCTTGAACTTTTACAATTTGGTCCCTGACTTCCTGAAACTTTACACATTGGTCCCTGGACAAAAATGATAACTAAACCAGCTTTTCCTAAAAATATAAAATTGCTATAAAAATTCCTAAAAATATAAAATAAAGCTAGAAAAACAAATAAAATCTAATCTATATGCAAAATGCAAAATAAATATAAAATCTACATAAAAACAATAAAAAACCTATATGTGACTCAAAAATAATAAAATAAAAAGACTAAAAACTACCTAAAAACATCATATAATATCCACTCATCAGATTGTCAAAGATTAAAGGCTTTGTTGCAGCAAGATTGCTCTACTCTTGGAGAAAAGAATTCACAGCAAGCACAGGCACATCATGTGTCAGTCTCAGCACAAGAAGTTCAAGGTATTCTTTGTGCTTCTCCTGCTATTTTCATGCCACAACACAAAATTTGGATCATAGATTTTGGAGCAACATATCACATTTGTAATAAGCTTTCTTATTTTACTAAAATTTCTAAAATCCAGCCTGTTAGTGTCAAGTTACCTAATGGTAATTTAGTTGTTGCATCACATAAAGGGCTTGTGCCTGTTACTTCAACCATATTGCTGCAAGATGTTTTATATATTCCAGATTTCAGTTTTAACTTGATCTCAGTCTCCAAATTCACTACAGATTTACATTGTAAAATTATTCTTACTGAGGAAGGTTGTGATGTTCAGGAAATGAACATGAAGATGACTGGTTTGGGTAGTCTTCACAAAGGTCTTTACTACCTTGATGTGGAGCACACAACTTTATCTTCCTTCAAGGTTGCAGATCACCATGTATTCAATTCTTTTGTTTTACCCAAAGTGGCCTTACGGCATTTTAGGTTAGGACATGTAGCTGATAAAAGCATAGAGATTTTGAGCAAAGATTTTCCATCAATTCATGTACACAAAGCTAAGACTTGTGATATTTGTCATTATGCTAAACAAAAGAAATTGTCATTTTCTGTTAGTTCTAGTTGTTCTACTACCAGATTTGAATTGTTACACATGGACATTTGGGGTCCTTTTCGAGTTGAAACCATGCATAAACACAAATATTTCTTGACTGTGGTAGATGACTATAGTAGATACACCTGGATAGTTTTACTTAAAAACAAAGGTGAAGTGCAAGAACAAGTCAAGGCTTTTATTAATCTGGTGGAAAATCAGTATGCTTCCAAGGTTAAAACCATAAGGACTGATAATGGTCCAGAATTTTATTTGCCTTTCTATTATAATCATAAAGGAATTGTTCATCAAAGAACTTGTGTTAACACACCACAGCAGAATGCAAAGGTTGAAAGAAGGCATCAGACTATCCTTAACATTGCTAGAGCTTTGCTTATGTAATCTTCACTTCCTTCTAAGTTTTGGGGGTATGCAGTCTTGCAATCAGTTTTTATAATGAATAGGGTGCCTTCTGAAGTTTTAAATTTTCAATCACCTTATCAGCTTTTCCATGGAAAATTGCCAGTTTTGGAGGATCTCAAGGTTTTTGGCTGTTTATGTTATGTTTCTACACTTCCTATTCAGAGATCTAAACTGGCACCTCGGGCAAGAAAGTGTATTTTTCTTGGTTATAAAACAGGAATGAAAGGATATGTAGGGTATGATCTTACTAGCAAGGAGATTGTAGTATCAAGGCATGTTGAATTTCAAGAATTGGTTTTTCCCTACCAATCTAGTACTGATTTACAGTCTTAGCCTTGGTCTTACATTGATCATGAGGCACAACCCCTACAATCCTCTACTTTACAGTCAGTAACTCCAATGCCTAATTCTCCTGATTTGTCTCTGTATGAATCCACTTCTGTAGATACTGAGGGCTCAGAAAATATTGAATCACCTATACCTACCTTAAGAAGATCCAACAGAACAAGAGTTACTCCATTACATCTTGCTGATTATCACCTTAAAAATGTTAGTACTGTTCAGTATCCAAATTCTTCTGTTCTTTCTTACCACAAGCTGAGTGCAGATCACAGAGCTTTTACACTTTCCTTAACAACTACTAGCGAACCTCAGACTTTTGCAGAAGCAATACAACATAAGTGTTGGCAAGAAGCTATGCAAGCTGAAATAAGAGCTCTTGAAGCCAATCATACTTGGAGGATTGTTGATTTACCATCAGGAGTTATACCTATTGGATCTAAATGGGTGTGCAGAATTAAAAGAAAGGCAGATGGCACAATAGAGAGGTATAAAGCTAGGCTAGTGGCAAAAGGTTATAACCAAACAGAAGGAGTAGACTACTTTGACACATTTTCTCCAGTTACCAAACTCACATCTGTTCGTGTAATACTAGCCTTAGCTTCTGTGTATAATTGGCATGTTCATCAATTGGATGTGAACAATGCTTTCCTACATGGTGATCTTCATGAGGAGGTGTATATGTAGATTCCACAAGGTCTTCAAGGTGCAAATTCTGGTCAGGTGTGCAAGTTACTCAAGTCACTTTATGGCTTAAAGCAGGCAAGTAGACAATGGTATGAGAAGCTGTCCAATCTTCTTTTAACTATGAATTTTATCCAAGCACATTCAGATCATTCTGTTTTTCTCCAACACTCAGGATCTTCTTTTACAGCCTTACTAGTTTATGTGGATGACATAATATTAGTAGGCAATGATATAGCAATCATTACTCAGGTCAAGCTTGATTTGCATTCACATTTTGGAATTAAAGACCTGGGCCAACTTAAGTATTTCTTAGGTTTGGAGGTAGCACATTCTTCTACAGGGATTACGTTGTGTCAAAGGAAATATTGCCTTGATCTTTTAACAGAAGCAAGAATTCTGGGTTGCAAGCCTGCTTCTACTCCTTTAGATCCTAGTGTTTCGCTTCATCAAGACACTGGTCCTGCTTATGACAACATCCCGCAATACAGGAGATTAATTGGACAACTTCTCTATCTTACTACTACCAGGCCTGACATTGCTTTTGCAGTGCAACAATTGAGTCAGTTTCTTTCAAAACCCACTTAGGTTCATTTCACTGCAACCCAAAGGGTTCTTCGTTATCTCAAAGGCACCCCAGGAAAGGGACTCTTTTTCCCTAGGAATTCTACTTTGCAGTTGCTTGGATTTTCAGATGCAGATTGGGCTGGTTGTAAAGATACTAGGCGTTCTACAAGTGGCTACCGTTTTTTTCTAGGATCTTCACCATTGTGCTGGAGAGCCAAGAAACAAACAACAGTTGCACGATCTTCAGCAGAGGCAGAATATCGAGCTTTGGCTAGTGCAACTTGTGAGTTGCAGTGGTTAACCTTTCTTTTCCAGGATTTGGGTATCCAACTAGCTAAGCCGTCTGTTCTATATTGTGATAATCAAAGTGCCTTACATATTGCTGCTAATCCTGTTTTCCATGAACGAACCAAGCATTTAGAGATTGATTGCCACATTGTGCGCACAAAGATGCACGCAGGACTCATGAAGCTTCTCCCTTTGACTACAGCACAGCAAACTGCAGATCTTTTTACTAAAGCACTATTACCAGCTAGATTTCAGTTGTTAGTGTCCAAGATGAATATGTTGGATATTTACAATCCATCTTCATCTTGAGGGGGAGTATCACGTGCAACAAATCAATAAGCCTTGCAAGTTAGTTATCTGATAGCTAACAGAATTCTGTTATGCTAACTGGTGGTGGTTAATTCCTTGAATCAGTTGTAATAGTTAGTTAGCTAAAAGTATTATAAATACTTGTATTCAATACTTTGATAATCAATGAAAAATATTCATTCCAGCTACCATGCTGTTTGTTTCTTACGTTCTTCTGTTTCTGTAATTTTTCTTCTTCTTCCTTCCTAGTTTCAAATCGTATTAATCTGCCAAGGCCAAATTTGTGTCTGAGATGTTCACATACGGGATAGATGCCATGACTGATTTAACAAGAAAAATTCTTCCCTCTTCATTCAACATACTCGTATTCCATGAGACAAGCTTCCTCTGGATATTATCGTAAACATAGTTAAAATCACGACTCCTTAACCTGCCACCTTGCAACCAAAATCCCAGATATCTTCCTAGGTTCCTCACAAAAGGAATAAGTGCAATAAGAGAAATCTCGTCCCTTATCTCCAGCCTCACTCCCTTAGAGGTAATGGCCTTAGATTTGCTAAGGTTGATTTTTAATCCAGAGCTCTCACAAAACTGTTTCAACACGTTTGCAACAATATTAACTTTCTCTATTGTTGCTTAACAAAATAAAAGAACGTCGTCCACGAAGAACAAGTGGGAAATAAGAGGACCCCCCAAATCATAGACGATGTTGTGATTGTTTCTACACGCGTCAACTTCAGATGATTCTAATCTCTAACAGTTGCAGATGTGTTTGACAGGGCAAAGCAGAAGAGAGCAATGGTACCTGAACAGTGGCTGCTCGCGTCACATGACGGGAAGAATAAGGTTCGTGCTAAAGAAAATGGTGGAATAGTTACCTTTGGAGGTAACCAGAATGGCTTCATTGTTGGAGAAGGAGATGTTGGTAAGGCTCCTCTTCTTGTAATAAGGAAGGTTCTTTTGGTTGAAGGATTAAAACATAACCTACTTAGCATAAGCCGATTATGTGACAGTGGGATGACTGTTACCTTCAAGAAAGTGAAGTGTAGTGTCACAGATGATAATGACAAAGTTATCTTTGAAGCTCAGAGACAAAGGAATCTATATAAGACAAACTTGGAAAACCTTGCAAGTCAAAATGTGACATGTCTAGTGTCATCAGAGGATGATAGATGGATTTGGAACAGGAAGCTAGGGCATGCCTCCTTAAAGACCATTACTAAGATAGTCAATCACGACTTAGTACGTGGTCTGCCAAAACTATCGTTCAAATCTGACGTCACATGCTCTGCATGTCTTCAAGGAAAGCAATTAAAAATTTATTTCTCCTCAAAGAACGTTGTGAGTACGAGTAGACCTTTGGAGATGTTACACATGGACTTGTTTGGACCTACTAGAGCGGCTAGTTGTTCTGGAAAAAGATATTGCTTTGTCATTGTGGACGACTACACGAGACTTACTTGGGTTCATTTCCTAAGTCATAAAGATGAAATGTTCAAAATGAGAAAGGCTATTGCATTGGTGCAATACGAAGTGATAGAGGAGGAGAATTCATCAATGAGCACTTCAAAAGCTTCTGTGAAGACAATGGAATCAATCATCAACTATCAGCCCCAAGAACTCCTCAACAAAATGGCGTAGCTGAAAGGAAGAACAAATCACTCCAAGAGATGGCCAGAACGATGCTGAGTGAAACTTCTCTTCCAAAGTATTTCTGGGCTGAAGCAATCCACACAACGTGCTACATTCAAAACATAATCTTAGTGAGGCCAATCCTAAAGAAGACTCCCTATGAATTATGGAAAGGAAGACAACAAAACGTGTCTTACTTTCATCCTTTTGGATGTCCTTGCTTCATCCTCAACACCATAGACGATCTTGGCAAGTTTGATGCAAAGTCAGATAAATGAATTTTCCTTGGATATTCTCCTCACTCCAAAGCTTACAGAGTTTACAGTTCCAGAACCTTGGTCGTGGAAGAATCAATCAATGTGAAGTTTGATGATATCCAAAGCTCCAATATAGATACAATCAACCTTGAAGAAGGCCTCTCCAACTTGAATCTGAATGACAAGTCTAGAGATCCATCGTTCAACAAAGCTCAATCTCGAGAATAAATGTCCAACAAAGCTCAACCATCTACAGATCCTCTATCGTCAAATGATCATCCATCGTTCAAAGAAAATGAAGCCCCATCACCCAACACCACAACGTCTGATCAAGTAATGATATCAAGTGAAATTTCTCTTCCACGAGATTGGAGATACAGGCCAGACCATCCACCTAATCAAGTTATTGGAAGCATCTCTGAGAAAGTGAGAACTAGATCATCATTTCGTGATCATGGTAATTGTGATTTTATCTCTGAAATAGAACCAAAGACGACCTCAGAAGCTCTGCAAGATGAATGATGAATTCTACCTATGCAAGAAGAGTTGAATCAATTAGAAAGAAGTCAAGTCTGGATTCTTGTTCCCAAACCTGAAGGAAAATCAATCATTGGAACAAAATGGGTCTTCAGGAACAAGGTAGATGAAGATGGTAAAGTGACAAGAAACAACACAAGGCTGGTTTCTCAAGGCATAGACTACACAGAGACATTTGCTCTTGTAGCTCGCATTGAAGCTATTCATATACTGCTAGCATTTGCTTGTCAACACTCTATCAAATGGATGTCAAAAGTGCATTTCTCAATGGATTTATTGAAGAAGAAGTCTATGTAAAGCAACCACCTGGATTCGAAGAAGCAACTCTGCCAGATCACGTATTTGAGCTTCAGAAAGCTCTATATGGCTTAAAGCAAGCTCTCAAATCTTGGTATGATAGACTCAGCTCATTTCTCATGAGCAATGGCTTCACAAGAGGAAAGGTAGATAACACATTGTTCAAATGAAAGTTAGACAATGATTTCATTTTAGTAAAATTGTATGTCGTTGATATTATTTTTGGTGCTACTAATGAAACTTTGTGCAAGGATTTTATTAAATTAATGCACAGTGAATTCGAGATGAGCATGATGGGAGAACTAAAGTTCTTTCTAGGACTTCAAATACGTCAAGAACAAGGAAAAAAAGTTCATTCATCAAACGAAGTATATCACTGATCTCCTAAAGAAGTACAACATGGACAAATCAAAGGAGATGAGTACTCCAATGCATTGTGGGTGAACACTGGACAAGAACGATGAACACTCACCTAGTAGACCAGACATAATGTTCTATGTCTGTCTATGTGCAAGATTTCAAGTAAATTCTCAAGAATCTCACCTTAGTGCTGTGAAAAGAAATTTTAGATATTTAATAGGTACTGCTAATCTTGGTCTTGTGTATGACAAAGGTGATGATTTCAGGTTAAGAGGATTCTGTGATGCAGACTACACAGGAGATAGAACTGAAAGGAAAAGTACAAGTGGAGGATGCCACTTCCTTGGTCAATGCTTAATTTCATGGTCCAGCAGACGATAAAGCACAATATCATTGTCCACTACTAAGGCTGAATATGTAGAAGTTGGATCATGTTGCACTCAACTACTATGAGTAAAGCATCAATTAGAGGATTATAGCATTTTGAGCATAACATTCCTTTATTATGTGATAATACAAGTGCTATAAATATTACTAAGAATCCTATTCAGCATTCTAGGACCAAGCATATAGAGATCAAACATCATTTCATAAGAGATCATGTTGCTAAAGGAAATATTGAAATTTCATATGTGCATATTGATGATCAACTTGCTGACATATTCACTAAACCTCTCATTGAAAATAGATTTATATATTTAAGAGAGAGTATTGGAATGCATCCTGCTATGTGATTTGTATCGTTTACACTAACCAAAGTGCAGGTGACGACACTGTCATCGTTCAATCACTCAAGTGTATTGTCAAAAGAAGATGGAGCGTTCACCATCTATCGTTCATTGTGAAGTTCAAATGACAAGGATGTCACATGCTGTCTTTCGTTCACTTATCGTGAATTCATACCGTGTCTGACGTCACAAAAACTGGCTTCTCACATACGCTTCTCTATTTTTTTAATGTTAATATGAAAAAGCAGTTATCACATCGCATTAAATTCTCATGGGGTTTTATATTTTTAATAGTTTATTTTGCCTCAATTTTTGCACAACTCATGATTGCTTTTGAAAAAAACCCTAAAATCCGATTTGCCTTCCCTCTCTCACTCACTTGTTCACATTTCGGAAAGACTCTTTGCATTCTCACAATTACAAATTGTTGGCTTAGATAGCAACCTGAGAAGGGGGGTGAATCAGGTTTACCCGATTTTCGCCTTGATGCCTTCTTACTTTCAAGATGAATATAAATACAAACGATTGCAGCGGAAATGAGCGTTGCTTGAAAGTAAAGATGAAGGGTAGAAGAATGAACACACAGAATTTTATCCTGGTTCACCTTCTATCCACCGAAGGCTACTTCCAGTCCCTCAAGAAAACCCCTTGAGGATTTTTCCACTATTGATAAAAATCTCTTACAAGTCCTTACACCAAGTACCTTAAGAGTTTCTATCAACCACCTGTGAAAGTACACCACTTTCAACAGCCCTTGAAAGCACACCACTTTCAGTCCCTGAAAGTACACCACTTTCAGTCCCTGAAAGTACACCACTTTCAGACCCTGAAGGCACACCACCTTCAGTCCCTGAAGGCACACCACCTTCAGTCCCTGAAGGCACACCACCTTCAGTCCCTGAAGGCTAAACCACCTTCAGTCCACACCCTGAAAGCACACCACTTTCAGCACAACAACCCTTCACCGAATCCTACGGTGGACTTTGAATCAAACCCGATTCAAAGGACCTTTTCCACAATCACCGAACCCTACGATGGACTTTGAATCAAACCCGATTCAAAGGACCTTTTTACAGACGTCGAACCCTACGGCGGACTTTGAATCAAACCCGATTCAAAGAACCTTTTCACAACCATCGAACACCACAATGGACCTTTTTACAACCACCGAAAACCACGGTGAATGAATCAAACCGATTCAAGAGATGAAGAAGAAGATGCCTTTACAATGGCTGATTCAATCCTTTAGACAAGATGGATTGATCTTAGTTTGTATGCTCCAGGAAATTACAATGAAGACTATGTTAGAACAGATAGCAACCTGAGGCGGGGGGGGGGGGGTGAATCAGTGTTGCCCCAATTTTCGCCTTATTGAAATCGTTACTTTCAAGTTTATGATGATCACGAGTTGATCTTTGTGATTGCAGCGGATATGAACAATACTTGAAAGTAAATGTGAAGGATAAAGAGAATCACACACAAGATTTATCCTGGTTCGCCTTCAATCCACCGAAGACTACGTCCAGTCCCTCAAGAAAACCCCTTGAGGATTTTTCCACTATTGATAAGAATTTCTTACAAGTTCCTAACCCAAGGACCCCAAGAACTTCTACCAATATCCTGTGAAAGCAAACCGCTTTCAACAGCCCCTGAAAGCAAACCACTTTCAGTTCCTGAAGGCAAACCACCCTCAGACCTTGAAGACAAACTTGTCTTCAATCAAGACCCTGAAAGCAAACCACTTTCAGTGACAACAACCCTTCACCGAATACCACGGTGAAAAACTCAATCTTACAGAAAGAGATGAAGAAGATATTACACTTGGCTGTTTCAATCCTTTAACACACAATTGGATTGAAAATGAGAAATTATGCTTTAAGGCTTTTAAGCATAATACAATTCTGAGTTCTTCAAGATATGAACAACTAATGTGTTCTTGTAAACATGAAGATCATGAACTCAGAATTTAGGCTCCAAAAGATTTAGGTTCTAAAAGATGAACCAATTTTGAAAGAACTTTGGCCTAATGTGATTTTCTCATGTGAAATGTGTCTATTTCGTGTGTGTTGTGTGTTCTATGTTGTTGTTGTGTTTTCTGGACTCAAATGGTCTTTATATAGGCAAGGGAAACGTCCTTGAACCATCACAACCCTTTTCAAAAGGTTTGGGACACAATGGTTCATGAAAAGATGCACTTTTTCGTTCTGGTAATCGATTACCATACTTAGTGTAATCGATTACACAAGTGACCGTTTCAGTTTGAATTTGAATTTCAAACATGTAATCGATTACAAGACTGGAGTAATCGATTACTTGCCTTGGTGTAATCGATTACCATAATGGTGTAATCGATTACACAGAAGCCCATTTTCCAGAAACTTGTTTCTTTGAGAATGTCTTAAGGTTTTCTACTTCTTTTAAGTTATGAAAACACTTAGCATGATTAGATTAGATGTTTTAAGAGCCTTTATGCTTTAATAAACCTTTGGAAGCATAACTCACCTAATACTAAGACTTCTAGACTATTTGATGGACTTTGAGTGCTTGATTCTTTTGAAGTCTTCTTTTCTTCTTTTTGCCGATGAGTTTGTCGTCATCAAAACCACAGCCAGGGTCAGGAGCAAGACCTTCTTCACAATCTCCCCCTTTTTGATGATGGCAAACACATACTTGATTCTTTGAAGATCATTTATGCATTCGTGATGCTTAACTCCCCCTATTTGATAGAATCTAGTATTTCTGATATTTCTCCCCCTTTCTAATGTACTCGTTGAATTCCTGCATATGATCTTTAAAGACACGGAACCTTTCTCCCCCTTTTGACTTCATCAAAAAGAAGAAAAGGCCAAAAATGTACAGGCATACACACAAGTATATATTGCAATATAAAGCATGGGGGATGGGGGTAAACATGAAAAACATAACCAAAACATAATTGTCCAAACATAGCAAGTTAACATCAAAACATCCAACAGTGCAGAAAGTAGTCATAATCTAAACTATTACAAACCACATAAAGCAAATAGTCAATGAAAGAGATAAGCAAGTCTAGAGGTCAAATTCATCAGAGGAATCAAAGGAATCATGAGGAGAAGGAGCCATGCGATCAATACGAAGACTCAGACGATCCATATCAGCACGAAGAGTAGTGTACATGGATTCAACCCGACCTTCCATGTGATCAAACCTCTGATCAAAGTGAGTCCTCATATCGGCCAGATGAGAGAGAATGAGTTGAGTGGAGGCATCACCAAGCATAGAGGATGAAGGTCCTTCTTCAGAAGATGGTGGATAGAAAGCAGCAGGGGCAGGAGCCTGAGTGGTATCAGGACCTAAATCTGACTTGTGACGGAAAGTGTCATCAACATCCCTGAAGATCCCCATCTTGTTCAGAATCTCCATATCAATCCTCTGTGCTTTGGTATCCATGACCTGAGCATATTCCCCTTGTGTAGAAATTCCAAAATTCTTCAAAATGAGAGTAATAATGGGAGGATAGGGAAGAGGACCAGATCTATCCTTGTGTATCAACATATGTATCATAACCAAATGAGCCCAGTTAATGGATTCATTATGTTTCAGCCCATAAATAATTTGTAACTCAAGATCACTAATCTGAGCATGGTTAGAGGATTGAGGAAGAAGAACATAACTGATTAAATAATGAAGCAGACGATCTTCAACAGTAAGATATCCAACAGCAAGGATATCCCTAGAGCGGTTGGCTTCTGCCCGCTGTTTCTTCAAAAGAATCTCTTCCTCAGAAAATCGACACAAGGATAAATAAAAAGATTTCTTGTCATAATCAGCCCATGGACATGCTTTCTCAGGACTTAATCGTTCTCCAACATAGGGAATTTTTAGAAGAGTTCCCAGTTGTTCTTGAGTCAAAGAGATATCAATTCCCTTGACTGATGAGCAGATTTTCCCACCTCTTTTCACCAAATTGCAATAAAATACTTTAACCAATTCAGGATAGTACGTACCCGACAAGCCAACGAAATCATCAAGTCCTTGAAAATCAAGGAGAGAAGGGAAGAGGAATCCAGCATTGATGAACGAGTTGACATCGGCATACTTGGGAGGAAGGATGGGTCTTTCCAAGAAGTAAGCCAAAAACCGGTCCTTTTGTTCCTCTGTGACAAGAAGCCGTGAAAGATCAAGAGTGTTCATGGTGAGGTTCTTCGAGCGGTGTCGGCGTGAAGAGGAGGCCATTTTTCAGACTGAAATTTTTAGGGTTTTGAGAAAAGGGGTTTCTGGGGAAGGCCGAATTTGTCAACTTGAAGGGATGGAGATGAAGGAGAGGACAAAACTGAGCAAAACCCACTAATTTGTTCTGAGTTTGAGCAAGAAACGAGAGAGAATGATGGAGATAACCAGTTCGGCGACAAGGGAAGAAGAAAGAGGAAGAGCCGTGTAATCGATTAAGTGTTCTGACCCAGAGAACTTATATTATCGATTTGGTAATCGATTACAGTAAGTTGTGTAATCGATTACCGCTTTTCGAATTTTAAATAAAATTCAAAATAGCAGTAGTAATCGATTACAGCAGTTGATGTAATCGATTACCTGAAGTCCAAAATTTGAATTTTCTAAGATTCAACTATGTAATCGATTATGGAAGTTAGAGTAATCGATTACTCAGAGGAATTTAATAATCAACAGGACTGAAAACAAGGGTAATCAATTGATAAGCCTAAGATAACTGATTTCATGAACATTTTTATAAGTTCTATGTAACACATGTTCATATATAAAAATTTCAGCACAAAATCAATTATGACAAGCAAGCACATATGAAACATTCAAGCAATTATAGAGAGGCTTATATTAAGGCATTTCTAGTAGTATTATAGATCATATATCTTAAGCCTATTTAAAGAAGATAACTATGAATATACGAATGTCTATACTTATCCAGAATCTAACTAGGTAACTTCTAAAAACTAGCATAAACATATACTTAGAGAAGCATTTTATTATTGTTTCTACTGTTTTTCTTATGATTTTCTAGACACTGGGCTTAGGAGCAAGTTCTCAAACTTGATTCCTTTCAAATTGATTTATTTCTTCCTGCATTGCTACAATCCAATACTCATCCTCTAGAGCATCATTTACTTTTGATGGTTCTATCTGAGAGACAAAGGCCATATTCAAAACTGAATCATTCAAGCGTAGCCTTGTAGAAACGCCTCTAGAAATATCACCAATAATATTATCAACTGGATGATCCCTATGGGTTCTCCATTCTTTTGGAAGTTGATAAGTATTACTTTCAATGTGCTCTTCTTGTATTGGATTCTGATCTCCATCCTTTTGAGAATCTTCATTTATAATGATGTCATCTTCTTCATTATCTGGAAGATTGACTTTATCTTCTATTGAAGATTTAGATTCATCAAAAGTAACATGTATGGATTCTTCCACGGATAGAGTTTTCTTGTTAAAGACTCTATATGCTTTGCTTGTTAGAGAATATCCAAGGAATATACCTTCATCAGATTTTTCATCAAACTTTCCAAGGTTTTCCTTTCCATTATTCAAGACAAAGCATTTTGATCCAAAAGCATGTAGATGAGAGATATTTGGTTTCCTTCCTTTGTAGAGTTCATAGGGTGTTTTCTTAAGGATAGGTCTAATAAGAACTCTATTGGAAACATAGCAAGCAGTACTTACAGCATCAGCCCAGAAATATTTGGGGAGACTAGATTCACTTAACATGGTTCTTGCTAATTCTTCAAGTAACCTATTCTTCCTTTCTACTACACCATTTTGTTGTGGTGTTCTCGGAGTAGAAAAGTTATGTGATATTCCATTTTCATCACATAGTTCTTGGAATTGTTGATTCTGAAATTCTCCACCATGATCACTTCTAATAGAAGAGATCTTCAAAGACTTCTCATTTTGAACTAGCCTTGCATATCTTTTGAATGCATTGAAGGCTTCATTCTTATGAGGTAGAAATAAAGTCCAAGTAAATCTAGAGAAATCATCAACAATAACAAGTGCATAGAAATTACCTCCGAGGCTTTTAGTTCTAGAAGGTCCGAACAGATCCATATGTAACAATTGAAGGGGTCTTGAGGTCGAAACTATGTTCTTTGGTTTGAAGGATGTTCTGGTTTGCTTACCTTTTTGACATGCATCACAAAGCTTGTCTTTCTCGAATTTTATCTTTGGAAGCCCAACAACTAGATCATGCTTGACTAGTTTGTTTAAATGATCTATGTGAATATGTGCAAGTCTTCTATGCCATAGCCATGAATCACTATTGTTCTTGGCTAATAGGCATCTCACATTTTGTGGAATTTCTTCCAATGAGATCATGAAAACTTTGTTTACTTTATATCCAGAAAACTTAATTTCTTTAGTTTTCACATCTTTCACAACACATAAATCATTAATAAAACCTACTTTCAAACCTTTATCACATAGTTGACTAATACTCAGAAGATTATGCATCAAACCATCAACGTAAAGAACTTTATCGATGACTGTTTGAGGGGGTGTGCCTATTCTTCCAATACCGAGTATTTTTCCCTTTTGATTGTTATCATATGTGACGAAACCTTTTTCCCTAGGTATAAGAAAAGAAAACTTAGTTTTGTCTCCTGTCATGTGTGATGAGCAGCCACTATCAAGATACCATAGATCCTTTGCTGCTTTCATACACACCTACATGACAAAGTTCAGACATGGGTATTAGGAACCCAACAAGTTTTGGGTCCTTCTAAGTTAACATCCTTTCTAACCCAAATATACTCCCTATTTGGTACTCCTATATGTTTGTAGTAGCATCTACTAGGGGTATGTCCTATTTTGTTACAATAAGTACAAGAGTAATGATTGTAACTAGAGGTTTGTCTAGGGGAAGAATGAATCTTCCTAGGAGGTCTATTTTGATTAATCTTCCTATTGTTTGTACTCTTAACAGGATTAATCTTACTGTTACTAGAAGATCCTAAAACATGGTTTGGTTTTACAAAAACAGTTTTCCTAACCTCTTTTGTCTTTGGGTGAGAAGTATATCCTAAACCTGACTTATTGTTTGACTGTCTTTGAACACTTAGGATATCATCTAACTTCTGTTTTCCTTTATTGAAGTTATTTACTCTTTGTTGAAGATTTTCTATCTTTTCTTCTA
Source organism: Acmispon strigosus (assembly GCA_030819835.1). Lineage (NCBI taxonomy): Eukaryota > Viridiplantae > Streptophyta > Magnoliopsida > Fabales > Fabaceae > Acmispon > Acmispon strigosus. Next base: position 43,750,252 of record JAUAMA010000001.1, on the reverse strand, counting down.
GAGAACTACACTTAGTGCATTTGTGAGTAATGTCTATCTTAGATTTTACTACATCTAGTTCTTCTTGTAAATTTCTACATTTACTTTCTAGGGAAGAAATTATCTCATTTTTCCTAGTGCTAACTTTAGAAAATTCTTGACATATTTTAAACATATTTTCCATGGTAAACTTTAAATCATGAAAAGATATAGAATTCTCACTAACCTGGGAATCTTCAACATCAGAATCATGTGAGGCCATCAAAGCAACTTGTGCTTCTTCTTTATTAGAATCAGATGATGAACTTACTTCATTATCATCCCAAGCCAAATATGCTCTTCGAGTAGGTTGATCCCTTTTCTCGAATTTCTCTTTTAGACCATGTTTCTTCTTCTGAAGATTTGGACAATCTGACTTGAAATGTCCCGGTTTGCCACACTCAAAACATGTAGTCTTTTGAGATGAAGAAGACTCATTGTTTCTTTGGAAGACTTTATTGTTGTTAAATCTGACATTTTTCTTTTTAAGAAACTTTCCAAAGTTCTTCACTAGAAGATTTAGATTTCCATTGTCTTCTTCTTCAGAATCTGCATCATATTCTTCTTTGATGCTTTCTTTTGCTTTTAGGGAAATTGATCGATACTTTTTCTCATGTTGTTCATGCTCTTCTAAACGATTCAATTCTAACTCATGTTCTTGGAGTTTTCCAAAGAGAGTTGCAAGAGTCATATTTGATAAACTCTTCTTCTCTGAGATGGCTGTTACTTTTGGTTGCCATACTCTTGTAAGTGATGTTAGAACAGATAGCAACCTGAGAGGGGGGGGTGAATCAGTGTTGCCCCAATTTTCGCCTTATTGAAATTGTTACTTTCAAGTTTATGATGATCACGAGTTGATCTTTGTGATTGCAGCGGATATGAACAATACTTGAAAGTAAATGTGAAGGATAAAGAGAATCACACACAAGATTTTATCCTGGTTCGCCTTCAATCCACTGAAGACTGCGTCCAGTCCCTCAAGAAAACCCCTTGAGGATTTTTTCACTATTGATAAGAATTTCTTACAAGTTCCTAACCCAAGGACCCCAAGAACTTCTACCAATATCCTGTGAAAGCAAACCGCTTTCAACAGCCCTTGAAAGCAAACCGCTTTCAATTCCTAAAGGCAAACCACCCTCAGACCTTGAAGACAAACTTGTCTTCAACCAGAACCCTGAAAGCAAACCACTTTCAGTGACAACAACCCTTCACCGAATACTACGGTGAAAAACTCAATCTTACAGAAAGAGATGAAGAAGATATTACACTTGGCTGTTTCAATCCTTTAACACACAATTGGATTGAACATGAGAAATTATGCTTTAAGGCTTTTAAGCATAATACAATTCTGAGTTCTTCAAGATATGAACAACTAATGTGTTCTTGTAAACATGAAGATCATGAACTCAGAATTTAGGCTCTAAAAGATTTGAGTTCTAAAAGATGAACTTGTTTTGAAAAAGCTTTGGCCTAATGTGTTTTTCTCATGTGGAATGTGTAAATTTCGTGTGTGTGTGTGTTCTATGTTGTTGTTCTTGTGTGTTATGTTTTCTGGACTCAAATGGTCTTTATATAGGCAAGGGAAACGTCCTTGAACCATCACAACCCTTTTCAAAAGGTTTGGGACACAATGGTTCATGAAAAGATACAACTTTTCGTTCTGGTAATCGATTACCACACTTAGTGTAATCGATTACACAAGTGACCGTTTCAGTTTGAATTTGAATTTCAAACATGTAATCGATTACAAGACTGGAGTAATCGATTACTTGCCTTGGTGTAATCGATTACCATAATGGTGTAATCGATTACACAGAAGCCCATTTTCCAGAAACTTATTCTTTGAGTCTTGCTTAAGGTTTTCTACTTCTTTTAAGTTATGAAAACACTTAGCTTGATTAGATTAGGTATTTTGAGAGCCTTTATGCTTTAATAAACCTTTAGAAGCATAACTCACCTAATTCTAACACTTCTAGACTTATTGATGAACTTGAGTGCTTGATTCTTTGAAGTCTTCTTTTCTTCTTTTTGTTGATGAGTTTGTCGTCATCAAAACCACAGCCAGGGTCAGGAGCAAGACCTTCTTCACAAGTGATCTTAGAACTTTCATGTTCAAGTCACTGTTTGAAAATTGTCTACCAAGAGCAATCAAATGATTAATTAAATGAGTGAATCGTTTTTGCATGTCTAATACCTTTTCTCCTGGAAGCATTCTGAACATTTCATATTCTTGAGATAGAGTATTGATCTTTGATCTCTTAACTTCATCTGTTCCTTCATGAGTCACCATCAAAGTATCCCATATTTCTTTTGATGAAGTGCATGTTGATACTCTGAAAAATTCATCCATGCCAAGAGCAGATGTAAGAATGTTCATTCCTTTGAGATCATGTTGAACTTTATTCTTTTCTTCTTCACTCCAAGTAATTTCTGGTTTTGGTTGTGAAGTTCCTTCTTCAATCGTTACAGGCACAAAGGGTCCTTCTTCAATGACTTTCCATATTCCTGAGTCTAATGACTTTATGAATATCTTCATCTTGATTTTCCATAAGTCATAGTGTTCTCCATTGAAGAATGGTGGCCTGTTTATGTTGTGTCCTTCACTTGTTCCATGATTGGAAGAGGATGCCATCTTTTCCCGGATCTTAGGAGCAACTTACCTAAACCTCCGCTCTGATACCAATTGTTAGAACAGATAGCAACCTGAGAGGGGGGGGTGAATCAGTGTTGCCCCAATTTTCGCCTTATTGAAATCGTTACTTTCAAGTTTATGATGATCACGAGTTGATCTTTGTGATTGCAGCGGATATGAACAATACTTGAAAGTAAATGTGAAGGATAAAGAGAATCACACACAAGATTTATCCTGGTTCGCCTTCAATCCACCGAAGACTACGTCCAGTCCCTCAAGAAAACCCCTTGAGGATTTTTCCACTATTGATAAGAATTTCTTACAAGTTCCTAACCCAAGGACCCCAAGAACTTCTACCAATATCCTGTGAAAGCAAACCGCTTTCAACAGCCCCTGAAAGCAAACCACTTTCAGTTCCTGAAGGCAAACCACCCTCAGACCTTGAAGACAAACTTGTCTTCAATCAAGACCCTGAAAGCAAACCACTTTCAGTGACAACAACCCTTCACCGAATACCACGGTGAAAAACTCAATCTTACAGAAAGAGATGAAGAAGATATTACACTTGGCTGTTTCAATCCTTTAACACACAATTGGATTGAAAATGAGAAATTATGCTTTAAGGCTTTTAAGCATAATACAATTCTGAGTTCTTCAAGATATGAACAACTAATGTGTTCTTGTAAACATGAAGATCATGAACTCAGAATTTAGGCTCCAAAAGATTTAGGTTCTAAAAGATGAACCAATTTTGAAAGAACTTTGGCCTAATGTGATTTTCTCATGTGAAATGTGTCTATTTCGTGTGTGTTGTGTGTTCTATGTTGTTGTTGTGTTTTCTGGACTCAAATGGTCTTTATATAGGCAAGGGAAACGTCCTTGAACCATCACAACCCTTTTCAAAAGGTTTGGGACACAATGGTTCATGAAAAGATGCACTTTTTCGTTCTGGTAATCGATTACCATACTTAGTGTAATCGATTACACAAGTGACCGTTTCAGTTTGAATTTGAATTTCAAACATGTAATCGATTACAAGACTGGAGTAATCGATTACTTGCCTTGGTGTAATCGATTACCATAATGGTGTAATCGATTACACAGAAGCCCATTTTCCAGAAACTTGTTTCTTTGAGAATGTCTTAAGGTTTTCTACTTCTTTTAAGTTATGAAAACACTTAGCATGATTAGATTAGATGTTTTAAGAGCCTTTATGCTTTAATAAACCTTTGGAAGCATAACTCACCTAATACTAAGACTTCTAGACTATTTGATGGACTTTGAGTGCTTGATTCTTTTGAAGTCTTCTTTTCTTCTTTTTGCCGATGAGTTTGTCGTCATCAAAACCACAGCCAGGGTCAGGAGCAAGACCTTCTTCACAATCTCCCCCTTTTTGATGATGGCAAACACATACTTGATTCTTTGAAGATCATTTATGCATTCGTGATGCTTAACTCCCCCTATTTGATAGAATCTAGTATTTCTGATATTTCTCCCCCTTTCTAATGTACTCGTTGAATTCCTGCATATGATCTTTAAAGACACGGAACCTTTCTCCCCCTTTTGACTTCATCAAAAAGAAGAAAAGGCCAAAAATGTACAGGCATACACACAAGTATATATTGCAATATAAAGCATGGGGGATGGGGGTAAACATGAAAAACATAACCAAAACATAATTGTCCAAACATAGCAAGTTAACATCAAAACATCCAACAGTGCAGAAAGTAGTCATAATCTAAACTATTACAAACCACATAAAGCAAATAGTCAATGAAAGAGATAAGCAAGTCTAGAGGTCAAATTCATCAGAGGAATCAAAGGAATCATGAGGAGAAGGAGCCATGCGATCAATACGAAGACTCAGACGATCCATATCAGCACGAAGAGTAGTGTACATGGATTCAACCCGACCTTCCATGTGATCAAACCTCTGATCAAAGTGAGTCCTCATATCGGCCAGATGAGAGAGAATGAGTTGAGTGGAGGCATCACCAAGCATAGAGGATGAAGGTCCTTCTTCAGAAGATGGTGGATAGAAAGCAGCAGGGGCAGGAGCCTGAGTGGTATCAGGACCTAAATCTGACTTGTGACGGAAAGTGTCATCAACATCCCTGAAGATCCCCATCTTGTTCAGAATCTCCATATCAATCCTCTGTGCTTTGGTATCCATGACCTGAGCATATTCCCCTTGTGTAGAAATTCCAAAATTCTTCAAAATGAGAGTAATAATGGGAGCATAGGGAAGAGGACCAGATCTATCCTTGTGTATCAACATATGTATCATAACCAAATGAGCCCAGTTAATGGATTCATTATGTTTCAGCCCATAAATAATTTGTAACTCAAGATCACTAATCTGAGCATGGTTAGAGGATTGAGGAAGAAGAACATAACTGATTAAATAATGAAGCAGACGATCTTCAACAGTAAGATATCCAACAGCAAGGATATCCCTAGAGCGGTTGGCTTCTGCCCGCTGTTTCTTCAAAAGAATCTCTTCCTCAGAAAATCGACACAAGGATAAATAAAAAGATTTCTTGTCATAATCAGCCCATGGACATGCTTTCTCAGGACTTAATCGTTCTCCAACATAGGGAATTTTTAGAAGAGTTCCCAGTTGTTCTTGAGTCAAAGAGATATCAATTCCCTTGACTGATGAGCAGATTTTCCCACCTCTTTTCACCAAATTGCAATAAAATACTTTAACCAATTCAGGATAGTACGTACCCGACAAGCCAACGAAATCATCAAGTCCTTGAAAATCAAGGAGAGAAGGGAAGAGGAATCCAGCATTGATGAACGAGTTGACATCGGCATACTTGGGAGGAAGGATGGGTCTTTCCAAGAAGTAAGCCAAAAACCGGTCCTTTTGTTCCTCTGTGACAAGAAGCCGTGAAAGATCAAGAGTGTTCATGGTGAGGTTCTTCGAGCGGTGTCGGCGTGAAGAGGAGGCCATTTTTCAGACTGAAATTTTTAGGGTTTTGAGAAAAGGGGTTTCTGGGGAAGGCCGAATTTGTCAACTTGAAGGGATGGAGAGGAAGGAGAGGACAAAACTGAGCAAAACCCACTAATTTGTTCTGAGTTTGAGCAAGAAACGAGAGAGAATGATGGAGATAACCAGTTCGGCGACAAAGGGAAGAAGAAAGAGGAAGAGCCGTGTAATCGATTAAGTGTTCTGACCCAGAGAACTTATATTATCGATTTGGTAATCGATTACAGTAAGTTGTGTAATCGATTACCGCTTTTCGAATTTTAAATAAAATTCAAAATAGCAGTAGTAATCGATTACAGCAGTTGATGTAATCGATTACCTGAAGTCCAAAATTTGAATTTTCTAAGATTCAACTATGTAATCGATTATGGAAGTTAGAGTAATCGATTACTCAGAGGAATTTAATAATCAACAGGACTGAAAACAAGGGTAATCAATTGATAAGCCTAAGATAACTGATTTCATGAACATTTTTATAAGTTCTATGTAACACATGTTCATATATAAAAATTTCAGCACAAAATCAATTATGACAAGCAAGCACATATGAAACATTCAAGCAATTATAGAGAGGCTTATATTAAGGCATTTCTAGTAGTATTATAGATCATATATCTTAAGCCTATTTAAAGAAGATAACTATGAATATACGAATGTCTATACTTATCCAGAATCTAACTAGGTAATTTCTAAAAACTAGCATAAACATATACTTAGAGAAGCATTTTATTATTGTTTCTACTGTTTTTCTTATGATTTTCTAGACACTGGGCTTAGGAGCAAGTTCTCAAACTTGATTCCTTTCAAATTGATTTATTTCTTCCTGCATTGCTACAATCCAATACTCATCCTCTAGAGCATCATTTACTTTTGATGGTTCTATCTGAGAGACAAAGGCCATATTCAAAACTGAATCATTCAAGCGTAGCCTTGTAGAAACGCCTCTAGAAATATCACCAATAATATTATCAACTGGATGATCCCTATGGGTTCTCCATTCTTTTGGAAGTTGATAAGTATTACTTTCAATGTGCTCTTCTTGTATTGGATTCTGATCTCCATCCTTTTGAGAATCTTCATTTATAATGATGTCATCTTCTTCATTATCTGGAAGATTGACTTTATCTTCTATTGAAGATTTAGATTCATCAAAAGTAACATGTATGGATTCTTCCACGGATAGAGTTTTCTTGTTAAAGACTCTATATGCTTTGCTTGTTAGAGAATATCCAAGGAATATACCTTCATCAGATTTTTCATCAAACTTTCCAAGGTTTTCCTTTCCATTATTCAAGACAAAGCATTTTGATCCAAAAGCATGTAGATGAGAGATATTTGGTTTCCTTCCTTTGTAGAGTTCATAGGGTGTTTTCTTAAGGATAGGTCTAATAAGAACTCTATTGGAAACATAGCAAGCAGTACTTACAGCATCAGCCCAGAAATATTTGGGGAGACTAGATTCACTTAACATGGTTCTTGCTAATTCTTCAAGTAACCTATTCTTCCTTTCTACTACACCATTTTGTTGTGGTGTTCTCGGAGTAGAAAAGTTATGTGATATTCCATTTTCATCACATAGTTCTTGGAATTGTTGATTCTGAAATTCTCCACCATGATCACTTCTAATAGAAGAGATCTTCAAAGACTTCTCATTTTGAACTAGCCTTGCATATCTTTTGAATGCATTGAAGGCTTCATTCTTATGAGGTAGAAATAAAGTCCAAGTAAATCTAGAGAAATCATCAACAATAACAAGTGCATAGAAATTACCTCCGAGGCTTTTAGTTCTAGAAGGTCCGAACAGATCCATATGTAACAATTGAAGGGGTCTTGAGGTCGAAACTATGTTCTTTGGTTTGAAGGATGTTCTGGTTTGCTTACCTTTTTGACATGCATCACAAAGCTTGTCTTTCTCGAATTTTATCTTTGGAAGCCCAACAACTAGATCATGCTTGACTAGTTTGTTTAAATGATCTATGTGAATATGTGCAAGTCTTCTATGCCATAGCCATGAATCACTATTGTTCTTGGCTAATAGGCATCTCACATTTTGTGGAATTTCTTCCAATGAGATCATGAAAACTTTGTTTACTTTATATCCAGAAAACTTAATTTCTTTAGTTTTCACATCTTTCACAACACATAAATCATTAATAAAACCTACTTTCAAACCTTTATCACATAGTTGACTAATACTCAGAAGATTATGCATCAAACCATCAACGTAAAGAACTTTATCGATGACTGTTTGAGGGGGTGTGCCTATTCTTCCAATACCGAGTATTTTTCCCTTTTGATTGTTATCATATGTGACGAAACCTTTTTCCCTAGGTATAAGAAAAGAAAACTTAGTTTTGTCTCCTGTCATGTGTGATGAGCAGCCACTATCAAGATACCATAGATCCTTTGCTGCTTTCATACACACCTACATGACAAAGTTCAGACATGGGTATTAGGAACCCAACAAGTTTTGGGTCCTTCTAAGTTAACATCCTTTCTAACCCAAATATACTCCCTATTTGGTACTCCTATATGTTTGTAGTAGCATCTACTAGGGTTATGTCCTATTTTGTTACAATAAGTACAAGAGTAATGATTGTAACTAGAGGTTTGTCTAGGGGAAGAATGAATCTTCCTAGGAGGTCTATTTTGATTAATCTTCCTATTGTTTGTACTCTTAACAGGATTAATCTTACTGTTACTAGAAGATCCTAAAACATGGTTTGGTTTTACAAAAACAGTTTTCCTAACCTCTTTTGTCTTTGGGTGAGAAGTATATCCTAAACCTGACTTATTGTTTGACTGTCTTTGAACACTTAGGATATCATCTAACTTCTGTTTTCCTTTATTGAAGTTATTTACTCTTTGTTGAAGATTTTCTATCTTTTCTTCTAGAGAACTACACTTAGTGCATTTGTGAGTAATGTCTATCTTAGATTTTACTACATCTAGTTCTTCTTGTAAATTTCTACATTTACTTTCTAGGGAAGAAATTATCTCATTTTTCCTAGTGCTAACTTTAGAAAATTCTTGACATATTTTAAACATATTTTCCATGGTAAACTTTAAATCATGAAAAGATATAGAATTCTCACTAACCTGGGAATCTTCAACATCAGAATCATGTGAGGCCATCAAAGCAACTTGTGCTTCTTCTTTATCAGAATCAGATGATGAACTTACTTCATTATCATCCCAAGCCAAATATGCTCTTCGAGTAGGTTGATCCCTTTTCTCGAATTTCTCTTTTAGACCATGTTTCTTCTTCTGAAGATTTGGACAATCTGACTTGAAATGTCCCGGTTTGCCACACTCAAAACATGTAGTCTTTTGAGATGAAGAAGACTCATTGTTTCTTTGGAAGACTTTATTGTTGTTAAATCTGACATTTTTCTTTTTAAGAAACTTTCCAAAGTTCTTCACTAGAAGATTTAGATTTCCATTGTCTTCTTCTTCAGAATCTGCATCATATTCTTCTTTGATGCTTTCTTTTGCTTTTAGGGAAATTGATCGATACTTTTTCTCATGTTGTTCATGCTCTTCTAAACGATTCAATTCTAACTCATGTTCTTGGAGTTTTCCAAAGAGAGTTGCAAGAGTCATATTTGATAAACTCTTCTTCTCTGAGATGGCTGTTACTTTTGGTTGCCATACTCTTGTAAGTGATGTTAGAACAGATAGCAACCTGAGAGGGGGGGGTGAATCAGTGTTGCCCCAATTTTCGCCTTATTGAAATTGTTACTTTCAAGTTTATGATGATCACGAGTTGATCTTTGTGATTGCAGCGGATATGAACAATACTTGAAAGTAAATGTGAAGGATAAAGAGAATCACACACAAGATTTTATCCTGGTTCGCCTTCAATCCACTGAAGACTGCGTCCAGTCCCTCAAGAAAACCCCTTGAGGATTTTTTCACTATTGATAAGAATTTCTTACAAGTTCCTAACCCAAGGACCCCAAGAACTTCTACCAATATCCTGTGAAAGCAAACCGCTTTCAACAGCCCTTGAAAGCAAACCGCTTTCAATTCCTAAAGGCAAACCACCCTCAGACCTTGAAGACAAACTTGTCTTCAACCAGAACCCTGAAAGCAAACCACTTTCAGTGACAACAACCCTTCACCGAATACTACGGTGAAAAACTCAATCTTACAGAAAGAGATGAAGAAGATATTACACTTGGCTGTTTCAATCCTTTAACACACAATTGGATTGAACATGAGAAATTATGCTTTAAGGCTTTTAAGCATAATACAATTCTGAGTTCTTCAAGATATGAACAACTAATGTGTTCTTGTAAACATGAAGATCATGAACTCAGAATTTAGGCTCTAAAAGATTTGAGTTCTAAAAGATGAACTTGTTTTGAAAAAGCTTTGGCCTAATGTGTTTTTCTCATGTGGAATGTGTAAATTTCGTGTGTGTGTGTGTTCTATGTTGTTGTTCTTGTGTGTTATGTTTTCTGGACTCAAATGGTCTTTATATAGGCAAGGGAAACGTCCTTGAACCATCACAACCCTTTTCAAAAGGTTTGGGACACAATGGTTCATGAAAAGATACAACTTTTCGTTCTGGTAATCGATTACCACACTTAGTGTAATCGATTACACAAGTGACCGTTTCAGTTTGAATTTGAATTTCAAACATGTAATCGATTACAAGACTGGAGTAATCGATTACTTGCCTTGGTGTAATCGATTACCATAATGGTGTAATCGATTACACAGAAGCCCATTTTCCAGAAACTTATTCTTTGAGTCTTGCTTAAGGTTTTCTACTTCTTTTAAGTTATGAAAACACTTAGCTTGATTAGATTAGGTATTTTGAGAGCCTTTATGCTTTAATAAACCTTTAGAAGCATAACTCACCTAATTCTAACACTTCTAGACTTATTGATGAACTTGAGTGCTTGATTCTTTGAAGTCTTCTTTTCTTCTTTTTGTTGATGAGTTTGTCGTCATCAAAACCACAGCCAGGGTCAGGAGCAAGACCTTCTTCACAAGTGATCTTAGAACTTTCATGTTCAAGTCACTGTTTGAAAATTGTCTACCAAGAGCAATCAAATGATTAATTAAATGAGTGAATCGTTTTTGCATGTCTAATACCTTTTCTCCTGGAAGCATTCTGAACATTTCATATTCTTGAGATAGAGTATTGATCTTTGATCTCTTAACTTCATCTGTTCCTTCATGAGTCACCATCAAAGTATCCCATATTTCTTTTGATGAAGTGCATGTTGATACTCTGAAAAATTCATCCATGCCAAGAGCAGATGTAAGAATGTTCATTCCTTTGAGATCATGTTGAACTTTATTCTTTTCTTCTTCACTCCAAGTACTTTCTGGTTTTGGTTGTGAAGTTCCTTCTTCAATCGTTACAGGCACAAAGGGTCCTTCTTCAATGACTTTCCATATTCCTGAGTCTAATGACTTTATGAATATCTTCATCTTGATTTTCCATAAGTCATAGTGTTCTCCATTGAAGAATGGTGGCCTGTTTATGTTGTGTCCTTCACTTGTTCCATGATTGGAAGAGGATGCCATCTTTTCCCGGATCTTAGGAGCAACTTACCTAAACCTCCGCTCTGATACCAATTGTTAGAACAGATAGCAACCTGAGAGGGGGGGGGGTGAATCAGTGTTGCCCCAATTTTCGCCTTATTGAAATCGTTACTTTCAAGTTTATGATGATCACGAGTTGATCTTTGTGATTGCAGCGGATATGAACAATACTTGAAAGTAAATGTGAAGGATAAAGAGAATCACACACAAGATTTTTCCTGGTTCGCCTTCAATCCACCGAAGACTACGTCCAGTCCCTCAAGAAAACCCCTTGAGGATTTTTCCACTATTGATAAGAATTTCTTACAAGTTCCTAACCCAAGGACCCCAAGAACTTCTACCAATATCCTGTGAAAGCAAACCGCTTTCAACAGCCCCTGAAAGCAAACCACTTTCAGTTCCTGAAGGCAAACCACCCTCAGACCTTGAAGACAAACTTGTCTTCAATCAAGACCCTGAAAGCAAACCACTTTCAGTGACAACAACCCTTCACCGAATACCACGGTGAAAAACTCAATCTTACAGAAAGAGATGAAGAAGATATTACACTTGGCTGTTTCAATCCTTTAACACACAATTGGATTGAAAATGAGAAATTATGCTTTAAGGCTTTTAAGCATAATACAATTCTGAGTTCTTCAAGATATGAACAACTAATGTGTTCTTGTAAACATGAAGATCATGAACTCAGAATTTAGGCTCCAAAAGATTTAGGTTCTAAAAGATGAACCAATTTTGAAAGAACTTTGGCCTAATGTGATTTTCTCATGTGAAATGTGTCTATTTCGTGTGTGTTGTGTGTTCTATGTTGTTGTTGTGTTTTCTGGACTCAAATGGTCTTTATATAGGCAAGGGAAACGTCCTTGAACCATCACAACCCTTTTCAAAAGGTTTGGGACACAATGGTTCATGAAAAGATGCACTTTTTCGTTCTGGTAATCGATTACCATACTTAGTGTAATCGATTACACAAGTGACCGTTTCAGTTTGAATTTGAATTTCAAACATGTAATCGATTACAAGACTGGAGTAATCGATTACTTGCCTTGGTGTAATCGATTACCATAATGGTGTAATCGATTACACAGAAGCCCATTTTCCAGAAACTTGTTTCTTTGAGAATGTCTTAAGGTTTTCTACTTCTTTTAAGTTATGAAAACACTTAGCATGATTAGATTAGATGTTTTAAGAGCCTTTATGCTTTAATAAACCTTTGGAAGCATAACTCACCTAATACTAAGACTTCTAGACTATTTGATGGACTTTGAGTGCTTGATTCTTTTGAAGTCTTCTTTTCTTCTTTTTGCCGATGAGTTTGTCGTCATCAAAACCACAGCCAGGGTCAGGAGCAAGACCTTCTTCACAATCTCCCCCTTTTTGATGATGGCAAACACATACTTGATTCTTTGAAGATCATTTATGCATTCGTGATGCTTAACTCCCCCTATTTGATAGAATCTAGTATTTCTGATATTTCTCCCCCTTTCTAATGTACTCGTTGAATTCCTGCATATGATCTTTAAAGACACGGAACCTTTCTCCCCCTTTTGACTTCATCAAAAAGAAGAAAAGGCCAAAAATGTACAGGCATACACACAAGTATATATTGCAATATAAAGCATGGGGGATGGGGGTAAACATGAAAAACATAACCAAAACATAATTGTCCAAACATAGCAAGTTAACATCAAAACATCCAACAGTGCAGAAAGTAGTCATAATCTAAACTATTACAAACCACATAAAGCAAATAGTCAATGAAAGAGATAAGCAAGTCTAGAGGTCAAATTCATCAGAGGAATCAAAGGAATCATGAGGAGAAGGAGCCATGCGATCAATACGAAGACTCAGACGATCCATATCAGCACGAAGAGTAGTGTACATGGATTCAACCCGACCTTCCATGTGATCAAACCTCTGATCAAAGTGAGTCCTCATATCGGCCAGATGAGAGAGAATGAGTTGAGTGGAGGCATCACCAAGCATAGAGGATGAAGGTCCTTCTTCAGAAGATGGTGGATAGAAAGCAGCAGGGGCAGGAGCCTGAGTGGTATCAGGACCTAAATCTGACTTGTGACGGAAAGTGTCATCAACATCCCTGAAGATCCCCATCTTGTTCAGAATCTCCATATCAATCCTCTGTGCTTTGGTATCCATGACCTGAGCATATTCCCCTTGTGTAGAAATTCCAAAATTCTTCAAAATGAGAGTAATAATGGGAGCATAGGGAAGAGGACCAGATCTATCCTTGTGTATCAACATATGTATCATAACCAAATGAGCCCAGTTAATGGATTCATTATGTTTCAGCCCATAAATAATTTGTAACTCAAGATCACTAATCTGAGCATGGTTAGAGGATTGAGGAAGAAGAACATAACTGATTAAATAATGAAGCAGACGATCTTCAACAGTAAGATATCCAACAGCAAGGATATCCCTAGAGCGGTTGGCTTCTGCCCGCTGTTTCTTCAAAAGAATCTCTTCCTCAGAAAATCGACACAAGGATAAATAAAAAGATTTCTTGTCATAATCAGCCCATGGACATGCTTTCTCAGGACTTAATCGTTCTCCAACATAGGGAATTTTTAGAAGAGTTCCCAGTTGTTCTTGAGTCAAAGAGATATCAATTCCCTTGACTGATGAGCAGATTTTCCCACCTCTTTTCACCAAATTGCAATAAAATACTTTAACCAATTCAGGATAGTACGTACCCGACAAGCCAACGAAATCATCAAGTCCTTGAAAATCAAGGAGAGAAGGGAAGAGGAATCCAGCATTGATGAACGAGTTGACATCGGCATACTTGGGAGGAAGGATGGGTCTTTCCAAGAAGTAAGCCAAAAACCGGTCCTTTTGTTCCTCTGTGACAAGAAGCCGTGAAAGATCAAGAGTGTTCATGGTGAGGTTCTTCGAGCGGTGTCGGCGTGAAGAGGAGGCCATTTTTCAGACTGAAATTTTTAGGGTTTTGAGAAAAGGGGTTTCTGGGGAAGGCCGAATTTGTCAACTTGAAGGGATGGAGAGGAAGGAGAGGACAAAACTGAGCAAAACCCACTAATTTATTCTGAGTTTGAGCAAGAAACGAGAGAGAATGATGGAGATAACCAGTTCGGCGACAAAGGGAAGAAGAAAGAGGAAGAGCCGTGTAATCGATTAAGTGTTCTGACCGAGAGAACTTATATTATCGATTTGGTAATCGATTACAGTAAGTTGTGTAATCGATTACCGCTTTTCGAATTTTAAATAAAATTCAAAATAGCAGTAGTAATCGATTACAGCAGTTGATGTAATCGATTACCTGAAGTCCAAAATTTGAATTTTCTAAGATTCAACTATGTAATCGATTATGGAAGTTAGAGTAATCGATTACTCAGAGGAATTTAATAATCAACAGGACTGAAAACAAGGGTAATCAATTGATAAGCCTAAGATAACTGATTTCATGAACATTTTTATAAGTTCTATGTAACACATGTTCATATATAAAAATTTCAGCACAAAATCAATTATGACAAGCAAGCACATATGAAACATTCAAGCAATTATAGAGAGGCTTATATTAAGGCATTTCTAGTAGTATTATAGATCATATATCTTAAGCCTATTTAAAGAAGATAACTATGAATATACGAATGTCTATACTTATCCAGAATCTAACTAGGTAATTTCTAAAAACTAGCATAAACATATACTTAGAGAAGCATTTTATTATTGTTTCTACTGTTTTTCTTATGATTTTCTAGACACTGGGCTTAGGAGCAAGTTCTCAAACTTGATTCCTTTCAAATTGATTTATTTCTTCCTGCATTGCTACAATCCAATACTCATCCTCTAGAGCATCATTTACTTTTGATGGTTCTATCTGAGAGACAAAGGCCATATTCAAAACTGAATCATTCAAGCGTAGCCTTGTAGAAACGCCTCTAGAAATATCACCAATAATATTATCAACTGGATGATCCCTATGGGTTCTCCATTCTTTTGGAAGTTGATAAGTATTACTTTCAATGTGCTCTTCTTGTATTGGATTCTGATCTCCATCCTTTTGAGAATCTTCATTTATAATGATGTCATCTTCTTCATTATCTGGAAGATTGACTTTATCTTCTATTGAAGATTTAGATTCATCAAAAGTAACATGTATGGATTCTTCCACGGATAGAGTTTTCTTGTTAAAGACTCTATATGCTTTGCTTGTTAGAGAATATCCAAGGAATATACCTTCATCAGATTTTTCATCAAACTTTCCAAGGTTTTCCTTTCCATTATTCAAGACAAAGCATTTTGATCCAAAAGCATGTAGATGAGAGATATTTGGTTTCCTTCCTTTGTAGAGTTCATAGGGTGTTTTCTTAAGGATAGGTCTAATAAGAACTCTATTGGAAACATAGCAAGCAGTACTTACAGCATCAGCCCAGAAATATTTGGGGAGACTAGATTCACTTAACATGGTTCTTGCTAATTCTTCAAGTAACCTATTCTTCCTTACTACTACGCCATTTTGTTGTGGTGTTCTCGGAGTAGAAAAGTTATGTGATATTCCATTTTCATCACATAGTTCTTGGAATTGTTGATTCTGAAATTCTCCACCATGATCACTTCTAATAGAAGAGATCTTCAAAGACTTCTCATTTTGAACTAGCCTTGCATATCTTTTGAATGCATTGAAGGCTTCATTCTTATGAGGTAGAAATAAAGTCCAAGTAAATCTAGAGAAATCATCAACAATAACAAGTGCATAGAAATTACCTCCGAGGCTTTTAGTTCTAGAAGGTCCGAACAGATCCATATGTAACAATTGAAGGGGTCTTGAGGTCGAAACTATGTTCTTTGGTTTGAAGGATGTTCTGGTTTGCTTACCTTTTTGACATGCATCACAAAGCTTGTCTTTCTCGAATTTTATCTTTGGAAGCCCAACAACTAGATCATGCTTGACTAGTTTGTTTAAATGATCTATGTGAATATGTGCAAGTCTTCTATGCCATAGCCATGAATCACTATTGTTCTTGGCTAATAGGCATCTCACATTTTGTGGAATTTCTTCCAATGAGATCATGAAAACTTTGTTTACTTTATATCCAGAAAACTTAATTTCTTTAGTTTTCACATCTTTCACAACACATAAATCATTAATAAAACCTACTTTCAAACCTTTATCACATAGTTGACTAATACTCAGAAGATTATGCATCAAACCATCAACGTAAAGAACTTTATCGATGACTGTTTGAGGGGGTGTGCCTATTCTTCCAATACCGAGTATTTTTCCCTTTTGATTGTTACCATATGTGACGAAACCTTTTTCCCTAGGTATAAGAAAAGAAAACTTAGTTTTGTCTCCTGTCATGTGTGATGAGCAGCCACTATCAAGATACCATAGATCCTTTGCTGCTTTCATACACACCTACATGACAAAGTTCAGACATGGGTATTAGGAACCCAACAAGTTTTGGGTCCTTCTAAGTTAACATCCTTTCTAACCCAAATATACTCCCTATTTGGTACTCCTATATGTTTGTAGTAGCATCTACTAGGGGTATGTCCTATTTTGTTACAATAAGTACAAGAGTAATGATTGTAACTAGAGGTTTGTCTAGGGGAAGAATGAATCTTCCTAGGAGGTCTATTTTGATTAATCTTCCTATTGTTTGTACTCTTAACAGGATTAATCTTACTGTTACTAGAAGATCCTAAAACATGGTTTGGTTTTACAAAAACAGTTTTCCTAACCTCTTTTGTCTTTGGGTGAGAAGTATATCCTAAACCTGACTTATTGTTTGACTGTCTTTGAACACTTAGGATATCATCTAACTTCTGTTTTCCTTTATTGAAGTTATTTACTCTTTGTTGAAGATTTTCTATCTTTTCTTCTAGAGAACTACACTTAGTGCATTTGTGAGTAATGTCTATCTTAGATTTTACTACATCTAGTTCTTCTTGTAAATTTCTACATTTACTTTCTAGGGAAGAAATTATCTCATTTTTCCTAGTGCTAACTTTAGAAAATTCTTGACATATTTTAAACATATTTTCCATGGTAAACTTTAAATCATGAAAAGATATAGAATTCTCACTAACCTGGGAATCTTCAACATCAGAATCATGTGAGGCCATCAAAGCAACTTGTGCTTCTTCTTTATCAGAATCAGATGATGAACTTACTTCATTATCATCCCAAGCCAAATATGCTCTTCGAGTAGGTTGATCCCTTTTCTCGAATTTCTCTTTTAGACCATGTTTCTTCTTCTGAAGATTTGGACAATCTGACTTGAAATGTCCCGGTTTGCCACACTCAAAACATGTAGTCTTTTGAGATGAAGAAGACTCATTGTTTCTTTGGAAGACTTTATTGTTGTTAAATCTGACATTTTTCTTTTTAAGAAACTTTCCAAAGTTCTTCACTAGAAGATTTAGATTTCCATTGTCTTCTTCTTCAGAATCTGCATCATATTCTTCTTTGATGCTTTCTTTTGCTTTTAGGGAAATTGATCGATACTTTTTCTCATGTTGTTCATGCTCTTCTAAACGATTCAATTCTAACTCATGTTCTTGGAGTTTTCCAAAGAGAGTTGCAAGAGTCATATTTGATAAACTCTTCTTCTCTGAGATGGCTGTTACTTTTGGTTGCCATACTCTTGTAAGTGATGTTAGAACAGATAGCAACCTGAGAGGGGGGGGTGAATCAGTGTTGCCCCAATTTTCGCCTTATTGAAATTGTTACTTTCAAGTTTATGATGATCACGAGTTGATCTTTGTGATTGCAGCGGATATGAACAATACTTGAAAGTAAATGTGAAGGATAAAGAGAATCACACACAAGATTTTATCCTGGTTCGCCTTCAATCCACTGAAGACTGCGTCCAGTCCCTCAAGAAAACCCCTTGAGGATTTTTTCACTATTGATAAGAATTTCTTACAAGTTCCTAACCCAAGGACCCCAAGAACTTCTACCAATATCCTGTGAAAGCAAACCGCTTTCAACAGCCCTTGAAAGCAAACCGCTTTCAATTCCTAAAGGCAAACCACCCTCAGACCTTGAAGACAAACTTGTCTTCAACCAGAACCCTGAAAGCAAACCACTTTCAGTGACAACAACCCTTCACCGAATACTACGGTGAAAAACTCAATCTTACAGAAAGAGATGAAGAAGATATTACACTTGGCTGTTTCAATCCTTTAACACACAATTGGATTGAACATGAGAAATTATGCTTTAAGGCTTTTAAGCATAATACAATTCTGAGTTCTTCAAGATATGAACAACTAATGTGTTCTTGTAAACATGAAGATCATGAACTCAGAATTTAGGCTCTAAAAGATTTGAGTTCTAAAAGATGAACTTGTTTTGAAAAAGCTTTGGCCTAATGTGTTTTTCTCATGTGGAATGTGTAAATTTCGTGTGTGTGTGTGTTCTATGTTGTTGTTCTTGTGTGTTATGTTTTCTGGACTCAAATGGTCTTTATATAGGCAAGGGAAACGTCCTTGAACCATCACAACCCTTTTCAAAAGGTTTGGGACACAATGGTTCATGAAAAGATACAACTTTTCGTTCTGGTAATCGATTACCACACTTAGTGTAATCGATTACACAAGTGACCGTTTCAGTTTGAATTTGAATTTCAAACATGTAATCGATTACAAGACTGGAGTAATCGATTACTTGCCTTGGTGTAATCGATTACCATAATGGTGTAATCGATTACACAGAAGCCCATTTTCCAGAAACTTATTCTTTGAGTCTTGCTTAAGGTTTTCTACTTCTTTTAAGTTATGAAAACACTTAGCTTGATTAGATTAGGTATTTTGAGAGCCTTTATGCTTTAATAAACCTTTAGAAGCATAACTCACCTAATTCTAAGACTTCTAGACTTATTGATGAACTTGAGTGCTTGATTCTTTGAAGTCTTCTTTTCTTCTTTTTGTTGATGAGTTTGTCGTCATCAAAACCACAGCCAGGGTCAGGAGCAAGACCTTCTTCACAAGTGATCTTAGAACTTTCATGTTCAAGTCACTGTTTGAAAATTGTCTACCAAGAGCAATCAAATGATTAATTAAATGAGTGAATCGTTTTTGCATGTCTAATACCTTTTCTCCTAGAAGCATTCTGAACATTTCATATTCTTGAGATAGAGTATTGATCTTTGATCTCTTAACTTCATCTGTTCCTTCATGAGTCACCATCAAAGTATCCCATATTTCTTTTGATGAAGTGCATGTTGATACTCTGAAAAATTCATCCATGCCAAGAGCAGATGTAAGAATGTTCATTCCTTTGAGATCATGTTGAACTTTCTTCTTTTCTTCTTCACTCCAAGTACTTTCTGGTTTTGGTTGTGAAGTTCCTTCTTCAATCGTTACAGGCACAAAGGGTCCTTCTTCAATGACTTTCCATATTCCTGAGTCTAATGACTTTATGAATATCTTCATCTTGATTTTCCAGAAGTCATAGTGTTCTCCATTGAAGAATGGTGGCCTGTTTATGTTGTGTCCTTCACTTGTTCCATGATTGGAAGAGGATGCCATCTTTTCCCGGATCTTAGGAGCAACTTACCTAAACCTCCGCTCTGATACCAATTGTTAGAACAGATAGCAACCTGAGAGGGGGGGGTGAATCAGTGTTGCCCCAATTTTCGCCTTATTGAAATCGTTACTTTCAAGTTTATGATGATCACGAGTTGATCTTTGTGATTGCAGCGGATATGAACAATACTTGAAAGTAAATGTGAAGGATAAAGAGAATCACACACAAGATTTATCCTGGTTCGCCTTCAATCCACCGAAGACTACGTCCAGTCACTCAAGAAAACCCCTTGAGGATTTTTCCACTATTGATAAGAATTTCTTACAAGTTCCTAACCCAAGGACCCCAAGAACTTCTACCAATATCCTGTGAAAGCAAACCGCTTTCAACAGCCCCTGAAAGCAAACCACTTTCAGTTCTTGAAGGCAAACCACCCTCAGACCTTGAAGACAAACTTGTCTTCAATCAAGACCCTGAAAGCAAACCACTTTCAGTGACAACAACCCTTCACCGAATACCACAGTGAAAAACTCAATCTTACAGAAAGAGATGAAGAAGATATTACACTTGGCTGTTTCAATCCTTTAACACACAATTGGATTGAAAATGAGAAATTATGCTTTAAGGCTTTTAAGCATAATACAATTCTGAGTTCTTCAAGATATGAACAACTAATGTGTTCTTGTAAACATGAAGATCATGAACTCAGAATTTAGGCTCCAAAAGATTTAGGTTCTAAAAGATGAACCAATTTTGAAAGAACTTTGGCCTAATGTGATTTTCTCATGTGAAATGTGTCTATTTCGTGTGTGTTGTGTGTTCTATGTTGTTGTTGTGTTTTCTGGACTCAAATGGTCTTTATATAGGCAAGGGAAACGTCCTTGAACCATCACAACCCTTTTCAAAAGGTTTGGGACACAATGGTTCATGAAAAGATGCACTTTTTCGTTCTGGTAATCGATTACCATACTTAGTGTAATCGATTACACAAGTGACCGTTTCAGTTTGAATTTGAATTTCAAACATGTAATCGATTACAAGACTGGAGTAATCGATTACTTGCCTTGGTGTAATCAATTACCATAATGGTGTAATCGATTACACAGAAGCCCATTTTCCAGAAACTTGTTTCTTTGAGAATGTCTTAAGGTTTTCTACTTCTTTTAAGTTATGAAAACACTTAGCATGATTAGATTAGATGTTTTAAGAGCCTTTATGCTTTAATAAACCTTTGGAAGCATAACTCACCTAATACTAAGACTTCTAGACTATTTGATGGACTTTGAGTGCTTGATTCTTTTGAAGTCTTCTTTTCTTCTTTTTGCCGATGAGTTTGTCGTCATCAAAACCACAGCCAGGGTCAGGAGCAAGACCTTCTTCACAGACTATTCTTATTCTGAGTTTCTCAAAAGATGAGCAGCATGTGTGTTCTTATGAAAATGAGAGAACAGAAACTCAGAATGATGACTTTAATGAATATGAAAGTTATGGACCAAGTCATTGATGTTTTTGAGCGTCTATGAACTTTATATAGGCACTAGAGGTCGTCCATGAACTAACACAACCTTTCCCAAACGTTTTGAGACACAATGGTTCATGAAATAACACATCTGTCGACCCGGTAATCGATTACAGAAGCCTGGTAATCGATTACATCATGCCGTTGAAGTTTGAATTCAAAATTCAAACTTGGTATTTGATTACATGCATGTGGTAATCGATTACACACATCCTGTAATCGATTACACACATCTGTAATCGATTACAGACAGTCCAGAACTCAGTTTTTGACTGTTTAAAACCTAATTGAGTGTTCCTACCAAGTTTTACTTGTGAGAGCATATTATACTCAATTAGTTGATCTTTTATGAGCCTTCAAATGCAATTAAACCTTAATAAAGCATAGTACACTACGTTGACAAGACTTACTTAAACCAAGAACCTTGATGATTGATCTTGACGTTCTGAGCCGGTTCTTGAAGTCTTTCCTTTCTTTCTTGAAGTCTTTCTTGAAGTCTTTCTTGAAGTCTTTCTTTCTTGAATTCTTCTTGAAGTCTTTCTTCTTTTTGTGATGTGTTTGTCTTCATCAAAACCTCAGCCGAGTCCAAGGACGAGACCTTCTTCACAATCTCCCCCTTTTTGATGATGACAAACATCATGCTTGAACATTGATTGATCTTTTGACTTTCTCTCTTTTCTTGTATATCTCCCCCTTGGTTTTGAAATTATATCTCCCCCTTTGTTTTGCAATTGAAGCACAGTATCCTGAAAAATGATCAAGCATACACAAGACTTTTCTCCCCCTTTTGACATCATCAAAATGAAGAAAAAGCCATACAAAATATTCCAGGATAATCGAAATAAAGAGAAGCATAATACATATCAGAACTATTCTCCCCCTTTTTGTTCCACTTGTAGCTTTCCTTGTAAATAAACTTTACAAAGAACAGGACCCTTTCTCCCCCTTTTGACTTCATCAAAAAGAAGATGAGTCCAAGCATACTCCATACATGCTAACAAGTAGTATAGACATTTAAATTGTGGGGAGTGGGGGTAAGCAAGCCAAAATATATGAAAATATAAGCCAAACTCTGAAAGTCAACTATTTTCCATTTTAGCCCTGATGTAATTGATTATAGACTTCCAGTAATCGATTACTGAAGCTTTCTGGAAATAATCCTGGGCCAAAATATCCCTGTAATCGATTACTAATCCTATGTAATCGATTAACATGTCTAAAAATCTGAGATTTCAGATTAGATAAGCACTGCATGAAGGATATATCTAACATAGAAAAATGACGTAAATGCAGATGCCTAAGAATGCATTACTATTCTACTTAATACCTTTCGAAAGATGTAAAGCTTTAGAAATTCTCTTACCAATACCATATTCTAATATTGTGTCTTGAAAGACCATCATTTGTATATGACAATTCTGATCACAAGGTCTTCAAGCACACCTGCACAATAAGCTTAATGGTATTTTCGAGGTACCCAATTGTCTTTGGGTCCTTTTGGGTTAGTATCTTTCACATCCCATATGAATCTTTCATTGGGGCTCCATCATTTCTTTGATAACTAGGAGAATAATAGGAATACTTAAATATCATGTTAAGCACTTTCTCTTTAAGATGATAGAAAGATTTGATATATGCCTTTCTAAGTTGAACACCATCATGTACTCTCCTTATATGACCAAAGTTATATGAACTACTTGGTCTAAAAGTGATTTTCTTAACATCAATAGGATGACTATGATTAGATAAACCTAAATCACTTTTATGAAAGGCATGTCTTTGATTACATGACAACTTATCCATATCATCTGTACCTTGGTTTACCACTTGAGTTAATTCATCAATCTTTGACTCAAGGGTTATGCATGGATCTAAAGATGTAGAATCACTTTGAATATCTATTCTAGATTTTACTTGATCTAACTCATCTTGCATGCTTTTAGTTTTACTTTGTAGAGATGAGATGATCCTACTTTGATATGTATATACTTCATAAATATTCAAGAAACTATCATGCAATCTATCAAAGATACTTTGTAATTTAACATATGAAATTGCTTTACTAACCTCTTCATTTTCACCATCAGAATGATGTGTTGCCATCAGAACGAGATGCGCTTCTTCATTCTCTGAATCGGATGATGAACTTGCTTTATTTTCTCTCATGTAAGCCTTCTTTGATTTGGAAACCTTTTTCTCAGATTTCTTCTTCAAGCCATGCTTCTTTCATTGAGGATTATGACAATCTCTATTTTTGAGGATTTTGTAAAGATTTTTCACAATGATTCTTATATCCTCATCATCATCATCATTACTATCGGATTGAGAATCTTCCTCTTGTGAACTATCATATCTTGCAACTTTAGTTCTCAACGCAATAGGTCGAATGTACATATCAATGGCTTCTTGTTGTTCCATCTTTTTTAGTTCAAGTTCATGTTCTTGCAACTTGCCAAAAAGTGAAGCCAATGACATTTTTGAAAGACTCTTCTTTTCAGAAATTGCTGTTACCTTTGGTTGCCATTCTCTTGATAATGATCTTAGGACTTTTAAGTTCAGGTCAATGTTGGAGAAATTTCTTCCAAGAGCAATTAGATGGTTGATCAAGAGAGTGAACCTTTTCTGCATATCTAGCACCGTTTCCCTTGGTAACATTCTGAACATCTCATACTCTTGTGAAAGAGTATTGATATTTGATCTCTTCACTTCTTCAGTGCCTTCATGAGTTACCATTAGAGTATCCCATATTTCCTTTGGCGTTTTGCACGTGGATACTCTGAAGAACTCATCCATGCCAAGAGCAGATGTAAGGATATTCATTCCTTTAAGATCATACTGAACCTTCTTCTTTTCTTCTTTACTCCAAGTACTTTCAGGTTTTGGTTGTGTGCTATCACCCACTTCATTCATAGGGATAAATGGACCTTCTTCAATGGCTCTCCATATTTCCACGTCTAATGACTTTATAAAGATTCTCATCTTGATCTTCCAGAAGTCATAGTAGTCTCCATTGAAGTATGGTGGCATGTTTATGTTGAATCCCTCACTGGTTCCATGACTGGAAGAGGATGCCATCTTTTCCCGGATCTTAGGAGCAACTTACCTAAACTTACGCTCTGATACCAATTGTTGGCTTAGATAGCAACCTGAGAGGGGGGGGGGGTGAATCAGGTTTACCCGATTTTCGCCTTGATGCTTTCTTACTTTCAAGATTGCAGCGGAAATGAGCGTTGCTTGAAAGTAAAGATGAAGGGTAGAAGAATACACACACAGAATTTTATCCTGGTTCACCTTCTATCCACCGAAGGCTACGTCCAGTCCCTCAAGAAAACCTCTTGAGGAATTTTCCACTATTGATAAAAATCTCCTACAAGTCCTTACACCAAGTACCTTAAGAATTTCTATCAACCACCTGTGAAAGTACACCACTTTCAACAGCCCCTGAAAGCACACCACTTTCAGTCCCTGAAAGTACACCACTTTCAGACCCTGAAGGCACGCCACCTTCAGTCCCTGAAGGCTAAACCACCTTCAGTCCACACCCTAAAAGCACACCACTTTCAGTACAACAACCCTTCATCGAATCCTACGGTGGACTTTGAATCAAACCTGATTCAAAGGACCTTTTCCACAATCATCGAACCCTACGGTGGACTTTGAATCAAACCCGATTCAAAGGACCTTTTTACAGACGTCGAACCCTACGGCGGACTTTGAATCAAACCGATTTAAAGAACCTTTTCACAACCATCGAACACCACGATGGACCTTTTTACAACCACCGAAAACCACGGTGAATGAATCAAACCAATTCAAGAGATGAAGAAGAAGATGCCTTTACAATGGCTGATTCAATTCTTTAGACAAGATGGATTGATCTTAGTTTGTATGCTCCAGGCAATTACAATGAAGGCTCTTCTTATTCTGAGTTTCTCAAAAGATGAACAGCATGTGTGTTCTTATGAAAATGAGAGAGCAGAAACTCAGAATGATGACTTTAATGAATATGAAAGTTATGGACCAAGTCATTGATGTTTTTGAGCGTCTATGGACTTTATATAGGCACTAGAGGTCGTCCATGAACCAACACAACCTTTCCCAAACGTTTTGAGACACAATGGTTCATGAAATAACACATCTGTCGACCTGGTAATCGATTACAGAAGCCTGGTAATCGATTACATCATGCCGTTGAAGTTTGAATTCAAAATTCAAACTTGGTAATCGATTACATACATGTGGTAATCGATTACACACATCCTGTAATCGATTACACACATCTGTAATCGATTACAGACAGTCCAGAACTCAGTTTTTGACTGTTTAAAACCTAATTGAGTGTTCCTACCAAGTTTTACTTGTGAGAGCATATTATACTCAATTAGTTGATCTTTTATGAGCCTTCAAATGCAATTAAACCTTAATAAAGCATATCACACTAAGTTGACAAGACTTACTTAAACCAAGAACCTTGATGATTGATCTTGACGTTCTGAGCCGGTTCTTGAAGTCTTTCCTTTCTTTCTTGAAGTCTTTCTTTCTTGAATTCTTCTTGAAGTCTTTCTTCTTTTTGTGATGTGTTTGTCTTCATCAAAACCTCAGCCGAGTCCAAGGACGAGACCTTCTTCACACAAATTGCTTGCTTTCTCTTTGCAAACTAACGTGTGAATTTCAGAAAAGAGAAATCAAAGAACTCAAGCTTCCCAGCACTTAACAATGGCAACTTCATCAAAATGTCAAAATGTACTCAATCCTTCTGCTGAAGAGATGGAGATCCTTAGGGTAAGAAGAGAAAGGGTTCTTGATCAACGCTGATGTCAAGTCTCTGAGATTGGGAAACCTGCTATTGCAAAGTTAGGAGACAAATCTATCGTCTCCCCTCAATACCTGGAAATGAAAATGTTTGTTCATCTGAAGATCCCTGGAATTCAAGCGCTATTTCACCAAGACTGGGAGATGGTCTACGAAATCTCGAAGAAGGAAGTATTCGTTCCGTTGGTGAATGAGTTTTATGATTGTGCTGTTCATGAAAGAGGAGTTATCAAGACGAGACTCAACAACACAATCACCTCCATCATAGTGATGGATGTAGCTGAGGCATTGGGGATTGATACTGAATCTGGTGAATGATACTTTGCGTCCTAGAAGAAGGATGATCCTGATTGTGATAAAATATGGGTTCAACCGCCTCAGTCTGCTGGATATGAGGCCAATAACTTGATTGAAGACCGCCGGTTCCCACATGCAGTGGTGAGTAAAATTATTCTTCCAAAGGAAGGTGCAAGGCACCATGTGAATTACTTCGCACGATATGCACTGTATAAAATATTCAGCTTTGTAAAGGTGAACCTGCTCACCTCATGTTTGCTTACTTGGCAAGCATCCTGGAATTTCCCCTGGGATATCTTCCCTTTGCCTCTCTGATTTCAACCATTATGGCCAAAATGCAATTGTTGATCCCTTATGTGGAAAACACCAAGCTTCTGGAGAACGACATAGTCTGGCCTAAACCAATCAAGATCGGCGATGTTAAGAGAACGCGGATCTCTGTAGATGACTCTGAGCTTCCAGAAGAGTTCATCACAAAGAAGAAGAAAATTTCTAGCTGTCAGCACCCAATTTTGTCCGGGTCTTTTATTTCTTTCTTTTATTGTGTTTCATTTTATTAAAAATAAAAATAAAAATAGTTAGTGAAAATATAAAAAAAATAGGGCGTGTAGATTAATTGAGTTTGTTTTTTTAATTACTTTAGTTTCTCGAAAAAATAAAAAAATAAAAAATAAAAAATAAAAAATAAAAAAATGGGCCAAACTGGCCCAAAACAAACCCCAGGGGTATTTCTGTCAATTTTTCCCTTCACTCAAATCCTAATTCTCTCCTATATAAAGCCTACTCTCACTAACCCTAACCACCCACCATTCACTAGCCTCCACACTCCAAAAAAAAAAAAAAAAACAGCAGCCTCCCTCTCTCCCATCTGCTCCCTGCCTCACTCAAACTCTAGCCCCTCTCCCCTCATACATCAGCCGCCACCTCTCTCCTTTTCCCTCTCAACAAGCCGCCAGCCTCTCTCCTTTTCCCTCTTAACAAACCGCCATCCTCTCTCCCTTAATCTCCCACACCGCTGCACTCCCATCAGCCACACTTCACTGCCGCCACCAACACACTGCAAGCAGCCGCCGTCCTCCTTCTTCTTCCCCTCGTCAGCCAGCCGTCAACCCCCTCTCACCTGGGCCGCGCCGTCGCAGCACCGCCACCTTATCGCACCAAGCCCTGCCATCATCCTCAACGTGCTGCTTCTTTCTATTCTCTTTGGTTTTTTTTGTCATTTTTTTGTTTGTTTTTGTTTTTATTTTCTTTGCTGTTTCTATATTGCTGTTTCTGTTTTTTTTTTGTTTCCCTACTTCTGTTTCTGTTTCCCTGCTTCTGTTTGTTTTTGTTTCCCTATTTTTGTTTCCCTGTTTCTGTTTCCCTGTTTCTGTTTCCCTTTTTCTCTGTTTCAGTATTTCTATTTCTGCATAAATAAAAAATTAAACCTTAAGAACTACGTAGTACGTAGCCTTGATTTCTCTTCGGAGATACGTAGGACCAGGCAACAACCCCGCCAGGCACCCTTTTTTTTAATTACCCTTTTTTAAATCACTTTAATCACCTTTAGAACTACGTAAGCCTTGAGCCCTTCAATAGAGGTACGTAGGAGCGAGAACATTCTCGTCAGGCAACCCAATAAAAAACTCCAAAAAATAAATAAAAAATTAAAAACATTAAAAAAAATCAATTTAAACTTTCAGAACTACGTGGCCTTGATCTTCCATTTGAGGGAAGTACGTAGGACTAGGTTCACACCTATCAGGCTAAATAAAATAAAATAAATATTTTTGTTTTGTAAATAATATCTTTTTTTTCTTTGTAAATAATGAGTCTTTTAATACTTTTTTTGCACAATCAATTTTGGGTACCGTCTTTGACGGGCGCTGTGGGGTGCTAACACCTTCCCCACGCGTAACCGACTCCCGAATCTAGAGTTTTAGGTTTCGTAGGCCGTTTTATTTTCTTTTTAGGTTTTCTAGCGTTTTCCTCATAAAAACGTTAGTGGCAACTCTAGCTGTTTACCATTTCAAGTTAGCGCCATCCCCGCCGCGACCCCGGTTGCGACAGATGGCGACTCTGCTGGGGACTTTTGAGAGTCAAGCCTATATGATTGGTTGTGCATTTTCTTATTTTTCTTTGTTTATTTCATCTTATTATTTATTTCTTGTCTTTTTTGTATATATCTTTATTTTTATCTTGTATATATCCTTGTCAGCACCCAATTTTGTCCGGGTCTTTTATTTCTTTCTTTTATTGTGTTTCATTTTATTAAAAATAAAAAATAAAAATAGTTAGCTAAGTAGTTAGTGAAAATATTAAAAAATAGGGCGTTTAGATTAATTGAGTTTTTTTTTCTTTAGTTTCTCCAAAAAATAAAAATAAAAAAAATTAATAAAAATGGGCCAAACTGGCCCAAAACAAACCCCAAGGGTATTTCTGTCATTTTTTCCTTCACTCAAACCCTAATTCTCCCCTATATAAAGCCTACCCTCACTAACCCTAACCAACCCATCATTCCCTAGCCTCCACACTCCAAAAAACACAAAAAAACAGAAAAAAAAAACAAAAAAAACTGCACCCTATTTTTCTTCTTTTTTTCCTTTTCCTCTCCAAAAAACCCTAATCTCCCTTGCCCCTTCCTCCTACGCAGCCCCCATCTCCCACTCTCCCAAGCCGCCACGCCCTTCCTCCCTCGACACCATAACCACCGTCGCCCCTTTCCACACACCACGACCATCACCGCTCCTCTCTTCTTCCTTTCCTTCGGCCACTCGACCCCAACCTCGCTCCGCCGTCCCTTCTTCATCACGTTCGGCCGCCGCTCCTCTGGTTCCTCCTTGACACCGCCGCACCACCTCGTCATCATCTTCGCACCACCGCACCACCTCCTGGCCGCCGCTGCAGTACCACCACCACCCTTCTGCACTTCACGCCGCCGTCATCCTCAACCAAACCGTGCTGCTTCTTTCTTTTCTTTGTTTTTTTATTTTGCTGTTTCAATATTGTTGTTTCTGTTTTTCTATCTCTGTTCCTCTGTTTCTGTTTTCTCTATTTCTGTTTTTTTTTGTGTTTTGTTTTTTTTTTATTTTCTGTTTCCCTGCTTCTGTTTCCCTGCTTCTGTTGTTTCCCTGTTTCTGTTGTTTCCCTGTTTCTGTTTTTTTTCTATTTCCCTGTTTCTGTTTCCCTGATTCTGTTTCTGCGCATAATAAAAAAAACGCGTGTGCGATGCGAGGGATTTCATAAATAAAAATTAAAAATTAAACCTTTAGAACTACGTAAGCCTTGAGCCCTCCAATAGAGGTACGTAGGAGCGGGAACACTCTCGTCAGGCAACCCAATAAAAAACTCCAAAAAAAAATAAAAAAAACCTTTTCAAAATTAAAAAACATTAAAAAAAATCAATTTAAACTTTCAGAACTACGTGGCCTTGATCTTCCATTTGAAGGAAGTACGTAGGATTAGGTTCACACCTATCAGGCTAAATAAAATAAAATAAATATATTTTTTTTTTTTGTAAATAATCTTATTTTCTTTTTCTTTGTAAATAGTAAATCTCAAAAATAATAAATAAATATTCTTTGTAAATAATAAGTTTTTTTTAATAATTTTTGCACAACCAATCTTTGGTACCGTCTTTGACGGGCGCTGTGGGGTGCTAATACCTTCCCCACGCGTAAACGACTCCCGAACCTAGAATTTAGGGTTTCGTAGGCCATTTTATTTTCTATTAGGTTTTCTAGCGTTTTCCTCTTAAAAACGTTAGTGGCGACTCTAGCTGTTTACTAATCTGTTTTTTAGCGCCATCCCCGCCGCGACCCCGGTTGCGACAATCCTTTCTTTTGATTCTATTATATTTCTTGCCTCTCGTATATTTCCTTATCTTGTATATATGATCTCTATTGGTTATTGTATTTATTTCACTATTTCACACACTTTTTGGGCTCTATACCCGGGCCCACAAACTAAGGAGTGTAGGGGTGTCTTGGTAATTGTCGTGAGAGACCCAGTGTCTACGCGTCAATTATTGATTCACCACTCAGATTATTACCGGTCATTTAGCTATTTGTCGTGAGAGGCCTAGTGTCTACGCGTCAAATAGTTCGATCATCGGGTCCTTGTCTGTATGACGAGGGTAATTTGGGAACCTTTAGCTATGTGAGATCTAGACCTATCCCATCACTATACTAGTTGTCTAAACCTTAGTCAATCAATTGGATTAGGTCTCTCCATCTCTATAATAATTTGACCTTTATGGTTAAGAAAATAAGTCTTTATTCGGGGGCTCCTTCTCTTTTGGAGTTCCCCATTTATCCTATAAATAAATTCTTTTTTTATTCACCCTTATAAAAAAAATTACAAAAAAAACTTTTGTACATATCCCTTCCACCTATCATTCTTCTTTTTCTTTCTTATTTTCAATTTCTATCTCTTTTTTTTAGAAAAAAAACAAATCTAAAAAAAAATTTTTTCTTCCTTTGGTTTTATTTTCTTTTTTAATTTTCACCATTGCATCTTTTTTAATTTTCTTTTTTAATTTTCATTTTCATTCACCATCTTCTCATAATCCTTTCATTCACCATCTCATAATTCTTCATCCTTTCCATCTGTACAAATTACCCCCACACTTTTATGAACCTCAATTTCTTTCTAATCCACATTTGTCTCATCCATTCATTTATCCCTCCTTCATTAACCATCTTCAAACCCCCAATTTTGGAAGTCATGGACCGTTGCTGAGGAGAGCGTTACAAAAATTTGAGATCATTGGTCCATCATCTTGCGTCTCATCATCCTTAAAAAAAGTAAAAAAGAAAAGAAAAAAGGGAGCAAATTTGCAAAGTCTAGAGCTTTTGTCCTAAAGTTAAATCTTTTGAAAAGGAGCAATCATTTTTTGAAATGAAGTTTGGCCATTCTTTCTCTATCCAAAAAAAATCAAAAAAATATTATCCCTTGCTACCCACTTTGAGCCTTAAAATAATTTGTTTTCTTCATTTAACCCTGGACAAGGATCACCCCTACACTGGGGGCTAGTGCAATAGTTCTCCATCTGACTCATTCCACTGGAGCTGATATCCCATTTGTTTCACTTGTCACCCCCACGTTGAGGGCCAGCCCAGTTTGAGTGTTTCTCTAAAAGTGCTCATGGATTTCCTCAACACCTAAGGGCTTTTTATAATGTTTGAAGACAACTAAATCATTCTTCTGCTATCAAAAAAAAATTCAAAAAAAAGGGAAAAAAGAAAAAAAGGAAAAATGGAAAATCAAAAAGAAAAAAAAAGCAAAAATGCAGAGAATGAAAAAGAATATTGTTTGAATCCATCACATTGCACTAGAGATCCTTTGTCCTAATTAACCCTTAAACACTTTCTTTGAGCCTTTATACCCTTTCTTTCATCACCCATCACCCCCTAGCCACATTACAAGCCAATAAAGTCCATTCTGATCAAATATTGATTGCTCACATTTTCTTAAACTTAGATTTTGGGACAATAAGTTTAAACTTGTGTCTTTTTGCTCCTTAAAAAAAAAAGTCCAAAAAAAAAAGAGAAATAGAGAAAATTGGAGTGATGAGACTTATATTCTTCCTTGATTGAAGATGGACCTGAAGCAAATTAGACTCCGGGTTTGCCCCTCCTCCATGACATATCTTCAAATTGATGCTTGTCGCACTTAGGGCTTGCCGCCTTTTCTCTCCTCTCAGCACAATAAAAATGATAAGCATGTGTTCCTTACATTGATGCCAGACTTGGGGGCTTGTTACAAGATTAATCTCCATTACCCTCCACAAATCTTATCCCATTTCTTCCATCCAAAACCCATCCCTTCATCCACTAGCTTTGACCAGTGTTGTGCTGCAATGGTGAAGATAATTTTTTATTTTTTTTGAAAATCACAAATCTGTTTGTTTGAAAATCTTTTAACTCTCTTTCTTCACATGATCATTTAAAAAAAAAAATTCAAAAAAAAAAATTTCAAAAAAAATAAAAAAAATTCAAAAAAAATCTCTCTTATATTTTCATTTTTAGGGTATTGCGACGCCCGCTTGGTATTGTGACGCCAAGTTTTCTTTTTTAGGGTATTGTGACGCCTAGTCCTTTCTCTTCTAGGGTATTGTGACGCCCGTTTGGTATTGTAACGCCAAGTTTTCTCTTTTAGGGTAACCAACCCCTACACACTTTTAGGGTAACCAACCCCTAGGCTCTTTTAGGGTAACCAACCCCTACACACTTTCAGGGTAACCAACCCCTGCACACTTTCAGGGTAACCAACCCCTGCACTTTTTCAGGGTAACCAACCCCTGCACTTTTTCAGGGTATCCAACCCCTGCACTCTTTCAGTTATTTCATGATTTTTGATCCACCCATTGATGGGCTCCGGATCTGGCATCTTTGTTATTCTTCTTCTGTTTGTTTGTTTGGCCAAAATTGGCTGCTTTTGAATTTGCTTCAACTTTCTCACCGAAAGTCAAGCAAATGGGGGCTGTCGTCAACACCCAATTTTATAAAAAGGAACGGAGAGAGTATTTGTTTTAGCGCCGTCCCCGCCACGACCCCTGTTGCGATAGATGGCGACTCTGCTGGGGACATTTGAGAGTCAGGCCTATATGATTGATTGTGCATTTTCATTTTTTTTCTCTTCGTTTGTTTATCTTATTATTTGTTTCTTGATAGCGGAAAATCGCAAGTGTACAATTTACTATCGCGTAATACAAAAGATCGAACCCAAGGGATAGGTGTTCTTATTATTATATAATTTAGTACTTGTGCAAAGAAAATAAAATAATATGGTTGATGTTTGGTTTTTGACAAGAAGAGAGTAATAGCATAAAAATAATAAAGCAAATAAGATGAGAGAATTTAAGCTCTTGGGTTGATTTACATAATCTATAAAACATGCTAGAAAACTCTTACTAAATTTCTGAACTTTAAATTCAAATTCATGGTGCTATAGCCTAAGTTTCTACACCCTAATAGCCTTAAGAAATGTAGAACTTCCTTTCCTAATTACTAACTCCATAGCCTTGGTTATTAGTTAATTAGGGAAGAAGATGAAGAAGGAATCCGAGCCAACACAAAATTACGTACATCCTTATAGCCTTAAGAAATGCAAACATATAACCTTTTTTATTTCCTATTTCCCTTACTACTTACCAAATGGCCTTATGAATAAGTAGAAAGCATGAAATCTTTTGCGCATAAAGATTAATGAAGAACAAAGAAATAAAACATGAATAGAAAATATTATTCAGAAATGTAAAAGAAAACTAGAACATGAATTATAAATTAAAACAACCCAAAAACTTAAAAGAAGAATTAGCCAAGCATGGCTAAAAGAATCATTGAATTACCCTGGATAGGAGCTCAAGTATGGCTTCCCACAAGTCCTAGGAACAATGATCTTTGAGGGAGAAAGAGAGAATACTTGTTGTATTCTAAGATGGTGTGCTTTTCAAGTGAAGAAAAGGGTCCTATTTATAGTAAAATTCCAGCCTCCAACGCGTCAGCGCTAGAATTCCCAACGCTTGGGCGCTGGAAGCATTAAAAATCCACTGTCAGACCGAGGGCCAGCGCTTGAGCGCTGGCTTCCCAGCGCTGCAGCGCTGGGCACTGCCTCTTCAACTTCAAGTTTTTCTTCTTCTTCATGGTTAGTGGGATTTGAATGCCATCAAAACCCACTACTCAGCCCTTGTTTAATTCTGAAACTTCTCCTCCACTACCATCAATTCCTTCAAGCTTATTTTCCATGTGCTAATTTGAAGAGAGTTGCTTCATATTCCTCTTTTCCACTTTTAATCCTCTCTTTGTTAGCACTTCAACTTTGGCCATTTAACTCTCTCAATCTTCATTTCTAGCCCTCCACTCTTGAACTTTCACAAATAGGTCCTTGATTTCCTGAAACTTTACAAATCGGTCCCTGGACAAAAATGATAACTAAACCAGCTTTTCCTAAAAATATAAAATACCTATAAAAATTCCTAAAAATATAAAATAAAGGTAGAAAAACAAATAAAATCTAATCTACATGCAAAATGCAAAATAAATATAAAATCTACATAAAAACAATAAAAAAACCTACATGAGACTCAAAAATAATAAAATAAAAAGACTAAAAAGACCCTAAAATTATCATATAAAATCCACTCATCATTTCTTGCCTTTTTGTATATATTTACTTATCTTGTATATATAATCTCCATTGGTTACTGTGTTTATTTCACTTATTTCACACACTTTTTGGGCTATTTACCCGAGCGCGAACTAGGGAGCGTAGGGGTGTCTTGATAGATGTTGTGAGAGACCTAGTGTCTACGCGTCAATTATTGATTCACCACTCAGATTATTACCGGTCATTTAGCTATTTGTCGTGAGAGGCCCAGTGTCTACGCGTCAAATAGTTTGATCATCGGGTCCTTGTCTGTATAACAAGGGTAATCTAGGAACCTTTAGCTGTGTGAGATCTAGATCCATCCCCAATCACTACACTAGTTGCTAACCCTAGTTTGTCGCTTATATTAGGTTTCTCCATTTCTAGAATAACCCGACCTTTATGGTTAAGAAAATAAGTCTTTAGCCGGGGCTCCTTCTCTTTCGGAGTTCCTCATTTTTCCCGTCTCTGTAAATAATTTCACTTGTTTCCCTTTCTCTTACTCATTATTCCATTATTCCTTCTTATAAAAAAAATTAATTTTTTTTTTATATTTCCCTTCCACTTATCATCCATCTTTTCTTTTTTATTTTCAATTTCTATCTGTTTTTTTCTAAAAAAAAAGTTTGTGAAAAAAAAGTTTTCTTTAATCATCTTCACCATTGCATTATAATACTGAATTTGAGGTTCATTTCCATTCATCATCTCATAATTCTTCATTCACCATCCCATAATTCCTCATCTCTTCCATTTCTACAATTAACCTTTACTTTTATGAACCTCAAGTTCTTTCTAATCCACACTTGTCTCATCCATTCATTTATCCCTCCTTCATTAACCATCTTTAAACATCCATTTGTCAAACCCCCAATTTTGGGAGTCATGGACCGGTGTTAAAGAGAGCGTTACAGAAATTTGAGGTCATGCATGGTGAATAACGTTTTGCTTCAATCAGAGTTTTTGATCCATCAACTTGTGTCTCATCTTCCAAAAAAAAAAGAAAAAAAAAAGAAAAGAAGAAAAAAATGAAAGGAGCAAATTTGCAAAGTCTAAAACTTTTGTCCTAAAGTTAAATCTTTTGAAAGGGAGCAATCAATTTTTGAAATGAAGTTTGGCCATTTTTTCTCTATCCAAAAAAATAAAAAAATATTATCCCTTGCTACCCACTTTGAGCCTTAAATTTTTATTCTTCATTTAACCCTAGACAATGATCACCCCTACACTGGGGGCCAGTGCAATAGTTCTCCATCTATATGACTCATTTCACTGGAGCTGATATCTCATCTGTTTCACTTGTTACCCCACATCGGGGGCCAGCCCAGTTTGAGTGTTTCTCTAAAAGTGCCCATGAATTTCCTTAACACCTGGGGGCTTTTTATGATGTTTGAATACAGTTAAATCATTCTTCTGCTATCAAAAAATTCAAAAAAATAGAAAAAAAAGTAAAAATAAAGAAAAATGGAAAATCAAAAAGAAAAATGAAAAAAAGCAAAAAATGCAGAGAATAAAAAAAGAATATTGTTTGAATAAATGTCTTTCATCCATCACATTGCACTAGAGATCATGTGTCATAATTAACCCTTAAACACTTTCTTTGAGCCTTTATACCCTTTCTTTCATCACCCATTACCCCTAGCCACATGACAAGCCAATAAAGTCCATTCTGATCAAATATTGATTGCTCTTATTTTCTTAAACTTTGATTTTGGGACAATAAGTTTACACTTGTGTGTTTTTGCTCCTTAAAAAAATTCAAAAAAAAAATTCAAAAAAAAAAGAGAAAAGAGAAATTGGAGTGATGAGACCTATATTCTTCCTTGATTGAAGATGGGCCTGAAACAAGTTAGACTCTGGGTTCGCCCCTCTTCCATGATAGATCTTCAAATTGATGTTTATCGCACTTGGGGCTTGCCGCCTTTTCTCACCTCTCAGCACAATAAAAATGATAAGCAGCTGTTCCCTACATTGATGTCCGACTTGGGGGCTTGTTACAAGTCTAATCTCCATTACCCTCCACAAATCCTATTCTATTTCTTCCATCCAAAACCCATCCCTTCATCCACTAGCTTTGACCAGTGTTGTCTTGCAATGATGAAGATAAAATCTTTTGAAACTGACAAATCTGTTTGTTTGAAAATCTTTTAACTCTCTTTTTTCACATGATCATTAAAAAATTCAAAAAAAAAATCTCTTGCATTGGTAGGTATTTCTGCCTAGCTCTCTCTTTCAGGGCATGGCCCACAACTATCTATTCTCATATTTTCTTTTTCATGGTATTGTGACGCCCGCTAGGTATTGTGTCACCTAGTTCTTTCTCTTTAAGGGTACTGTGACGCCTGCTTGGTATTGTGACACCAAGTTTTCTTTTTCAGGGTATTGTGACGCCCGCTAGGTATTGTGACGCCTAGTTTCTTTCTCTTTAAGGGTATTGTGATGCCAAGTTTTATTTTTTAGGGTATTGTAAAGCCCTCTAGGTATTGTGACGCCTAGTTCTTTCTCTTCTAGGGTATTGTGACGCCCATTTGGTATTGTGACGCCAAGTTTTCTTTTTTAGGGTAACCAACCCCTACACTCTTTCAGGGTATCCAACCCCTGCACTCTTTCAGGGTAACTAACCCCTGCACTCTTTTAGGGTAACCAAACCCTGCACTCTTTCAGGGTAACCAACCCCTGCACTCTTTCATGGTAACCAACCCCTTCACTTTTTCAGGGTAACCAACCCCTGCACTCTTTCAGAGTATCCAACCCCTACACTCTTTTAGGGTTGCAACCCCTAGTACACTTTTTTTTCAGGCATTAGAATTCCTCGTAAAAGTTGTCGAGTATCTGTCTTGATCTCATTAACCTAGATGTTAGAATTCCACATTCGTGTTGTCGAGCATCTAGTGTTTTATCCCATTAGCCCAAGAGTTAGGATTCCCTAGATTTGTTTTCCAGGTTGCCGAGCGTTTGTTGCTTTTTATCCTTTGTGTTAGGCATTAGAATTCCTCGTAAGAGTTGTCGAGTGTCTGTCCTTATCTTTTTAGCCTAGATATTAGAATTCCAAAACAGTGTTGTCGAGTATCTAGTGCTTTATCACCTTAGCTCAAGCATCTGCTAGGCGTTTGTGGCTTTTACTAGTTATCCCAAGTTTTTGATCCACCCGTTGATGGGCTCTGGATCTGGCATCTTTGTTATTCTTCTTCTGTTTGTTTGTTTGGCCAAAATTGACTGCTTTTGAATTTGCTTTAACTTTCTCACCGAAAATCAAGCAAATGGGGGCTGCTGTCAGCACCCAATTTTGTCCGGTCCTTTTATTTTAATTTTTTTTCTTTTCTTTTTTAATCTTGTTGTGTTTCATTAAAAAAAAATAAAAAATGTGGATACCGGATTTAGTTCGGGCCCAATCCACTAGGAATAAGGAAAAAAATAAAAAAATGGGTGATAATATTGATAACAAAATCTGTTACAAATAAATTCAAATATTTAACAAATTTCATCAGTTAGTTAGGATTCTGTTAACTTTATCTGCAATTTGAATTATTTGTAACAGATTTTTCTTATCAATATCATCTACTACATGCATATATATACACCCATGTTCATTGATTTGGGGAACACACACCATTATTCACTACTCACCCCACATACTCTTATTCACTCCTCTCTTCCAAAAAAAAAAAAAAAAGAGAAACCACTACTCACTCATCATCATCAGCAGCAGCCTCCCTCATCTCCTTTCCCTCTCTCACCACCAAACCCTCATCTCCTTCACTTATTTCTCATCTTCTTCGAACCCGTCTCCCTCCATCCTACTCGAAAACCCACTGTCACCACTCACCCCTCAATCACCGATTCGTCCCCAACCTCCAACCTTCAACCTCCGATTCCTCACGGCCGCCCCTGCCCTTCCTCTTCTTTATCTCCTCTGCTGAACTACGAGCCGTCACCAGCCACCACCATAGTCCCTTCTCTATCCACGCCACCGCTCTTCACGTCGCTGCTCTACTCCTCTTCATCTCCGCGCCACCGCCACCGCCAGAGGCTCCTCGCAACACTACCGTCTCCTTCCTCTCCATTTGAAGTTCCTCCGCCGCCGGTTCTCCCCCTTCTGTTTCTATTTTCTATTCTATTTCTGTTTCTGTTTCTGTTTCTGTTTCTGTTTCTGTTTCTGTTTTCTGTTTTCTGTTTCTGTTTCTGTTTCTGTTTTCTGTTTTCTGTTTTCTGTTTTCTGTTTTCTGTTTTCTGTTTCTGTTTCTGTTTCTGTTTCTGTTTCTGTTTTCTGCTTCTGTTTCTGTTTTCTGTTTTCTGTTTTCTGTTTCTGTTTCTGATTTCTGTTTTCTGTTTTCTATTTTCTGTTCCTGTTTCCTGTTTTCTGTTTCTTTTTTGCGCGTAAAATCAATAAATGTGATGCGAGGGATAGACTGTTCACTAGTGGGATGTCGTCCCATGTAC
Organism: Acmispon strigosus; assembly: GCA_030819835.1. NCBI lineage: Eukaryota > Viridiplantae > Streptophyta > Magnoliopsida > Fabales > Fabaceae > Acmispon > Acmispon strigosus. The sequence goes on along the minus strand of JAUAMA010000001.1, from coordinate 43,711,335 downwards.
CATTTTTGCTCGTTTTCATAAATAAAAATTAATTAAAATTGAGAACTACGTAGCCTTGATTTCTCTTCGGAGATACGTAGGAGCGAGAACACTCTCGTCAGGCAACGCAATGAAAAACTCTAAAAAAACAATGATAATCTTTTCAAAATTAAAAAACATTAAAAAAATCAATTTAAACCTTCAGAACTACGTGGCCTTGATCTTCCATTTGAAGGAAGTACGTATGACTAGGTTCACACCTATCAGGCTAAATAAAATAAAATAAAATAAATATTTTTGTTTTGTAAATAATATCATTTTCTTTGTAAATCATAAGTCTTTTAATAACTTTTTGCACAATTAATCTTGGGTACCGTCTTTGACAGGCGCTGTGGGGTGCTAACACCTTCCCCACGCGTAATCGACTCCCGAACCTAGAGTTTTAGGTTTCGTAGGCCATTTTATTTTCTCTTTAGGTTTTCTAGCGTTTCCCTCTTAAAACCGTTAGTGGCGACTCTGTTTGTTTACTATTTGTTTTAGCGCCGTCCCCGCCGCGGCCCCGGTTGCGACAAAGCGTATTAAGGCAGCAAAGCAATCGGGAAGGATCTAGAAAAGTTATTTTCTGGACCAGCTCTACACAAAGATCAAAGATTCTGGCTTTGGATACGTCGTTCACACATGGATCCCCTCAGCGTCACCACATGAAAAGTTCATTCTGTTCGCTAGAAAGGATGAAGACCTGTTTCATGACGAATGAGAGAATCAAGCTGCCACAGGATATGTTGGCCATGTGCGCTTCTTTTATTTGACTAAACCTGGACCACTAGTTCTTGCACTTGGTTCCTGGATTTTCATCTTATTTCCTGCAGAGGCACTTGTGGAGTACAATGTCGAATGGCTTCATGCTATGTTCCCTGGAGTCAATCTTCCATTACAATTTACACGGCCATAAGAGGAGGTACCTGAACCTTCATTCATTGAAGTTGATCAAGTTCAACCCTGCGAAGCAATGTCTGAAGCACATACAGGTCCACTGCAAATTGGAGCACCTGTTCCAGAAGCCTCAACATCTCAACAAAATCTAGCTCAAGAAGCTGGAGCTCTCAAAGATTTTGTGTATCAGAAGTTCAATGCCATTGAACACACACTGGCTCTGCTCCTTCAAAAGCTCAACTGAAACTTCTCACTATTTCTCTCTATCTTCTGACAATTATTTTTGAACAAGTTTCTTTTAAATCCAATTAATGTTTTTCTTTGATAATTTCCATATAGTTCAAGTTATATGTTCTTAACAATTATCGTTTAGGATTGCTCTAATCCTGTTTCTGCTTACATATACTCTATCGTTTATACATGTTGTATGTATATCAAATAAATGCATATGTTTAGCTGTCGTTTTTGCTAATGACAAAGGGAGAGAGAATATGAGAAAAAGTTAGGATATGGATATGACACGAAGGGGGAGAGAATAAGAAAAAGTTAGAAAACAGTTAAGTTATACAAGTGAAGGGGAGAGAACGATAAAAACTGAAAGTTATAGTAACATATGTATGCTCTGATACCGCTTAAATATCTTCTTACATACGTGTTTACATATGTCTTAGCTCTGATACCTCTTTATATGTTTTTAGAACAAATGGGGAGGTTTTAACAATAAGAGAAGAAACGAGAGATAACCTTTTGAGAAAGATAGGGGGAGTATACAAAGTTTTTATCAAAAGCTATGATACCTTATCTTTACAAAATTTAAAATGAACCTTTTTCTCTACAAAATTGTCATCATAAAAAAGGGGGAGATTGTTAAGTTCAAACGAGTTAGAAAATATATCATATTTTGAATGATAACCATTTTTCCTAAGATTAAATAATGATAGATAAAAATTTCCTAAACTATGTGTATTATCATTTTCAGGAAATATCCCTTTCGTCAAACGAATGAAAGATGTATCGTGTGCTCACATTGTCAAACATCTAAAAGAACATCGTTCAGTGAAAAACCATCGTCAATGACCAAGAGAAACTGCATCGTCAATGACCAAGAGAAACTGCATCGTCAATGACCAAGAGAAACTCATCATCAATGACCAGCAGAAGAACTCATCGTCAATGACCAACAGTAGAAGCATTGTCTATACATGGTTAGAAGCACCGTTCAACAGAGAAGTAGAAAGCTGAAATATATTAAATATATTCCTCTAGCCAGAGCATTAAATTCCCATTCGCTCAGTCAGGCTCAACATTAAATGTTCATTCGTTCACACAAGCAACAACATTAAATGCAATGTTCTTTCAGACACATTAATAGATTCGAGTATCTCAACCTGTGTACATCAAGGACAAAAAAGAGATATTCAGACGGCTGAAAGCTACCTACTCCATCAGAACATCCATTCTAAGCTTTCAACGGTCAAGTGCATTTAATGAAGAGATCTGTTACTCTCAATGAAGGATTCACGTAACACTATTAAGCTTCACTCAACTTCTTCAGCAACGAGATTCTCAACTGAAGATATAAATAGGAAGACTTGAAGAACTTGGCAACTTACAACGAATTTCAAACTCAAGCTATCATTTTTTCTGAAATCTTCTAAGCTCCGAAATCTCACTCGAAACTCAAGTGTCAAAACACAAACCCAAGTGCAGTTACTCAAGTGTGAAAAGATCTTAAGTGTCAAACACTATCTACCCTTCACACCAAAACAAAAAACGTATCGCCCAACCATCTCTGTTCTCCACTAACCTCAAGTATACACTTTAAAGTCATATCCTCTACCCAAAATACTTCAAGTTAGTTGTGCTTATATTCTTTCTACCGTCACTCTTTTAAGAAGAGATCCTTTGTAGAAGAATCTATTTGTAAATAGGAGAAGTCATGTATAATACTTGATAGGAGAAGTCCTGGAGAATACTTGATAGGAGAAGTCCTGAAGAATACTTGTTTTTTATGGAGAAGTCATGTGGGAATACTTGATAGTGAAAATCTTGGTGAAGTCAATGACTGAACGTAGCCCTATGGTTCAGGGGGTGAATACTTGTTTTTTATGGAGAAGTCATGTGGAAATACTTTATCGTTCACGCTTTTATACCCACTGGTATCGTTTACGAAATATCTTTGTGAACTAATATTTATTTTTGAAAACAAACTTTTTATACACACATAATTTAAACTCCCATTTCTTGTGTTGTCCTTACATTATCAATGATTATTGTTGAGTTATGGAAGGTCTTTATGGGAAAGAAATTGGTAAATGAATCAAGACAGGTCAAGCAAGTTGTGTGGGTGAAAATTAGACTGGTCTTTCTTTATTGGCACAATGTTTATTTTGTCAAACAGCCAATATGTTAACAACAAATCAAGTGGTGATAGGTATGGCCACGTGCCTTTCTTGACTTTCACTTGATTTGTTTTTTGTTTTGTTTGACTATGATAATGGTAGCATTCATTCTTCCACCACAAAAACAAGCATTATCGGGTCCAATCATAAAGAAACGGTAAAAAACAAGGAGACTGTTGCATAGTTAACCAGGCATAGACAATGAGGGCACAAGGAGCTTAAATATCAACAGGAGAAATTAAATGCAATAATTTTCTTAGATAAAAGTTCAATTTCTGAAATTACCGTACTCCTATATATCTCCTGTTGCTGCTTATATCTCCTTTTTAACACTTGTTTTTGCTTAAAATAATGGACATGTGGATAAGCCAATGGGACAATAATGCATGTCTTTACCAGTGGAGAGAACGCGGCAATGAAAAAGACATAGAATAATGCGTAGATTCTTTCGGGTCTTTTCCGCGTTCAATATGTGGTAGTGCTCTTTAGATTTATGTTTCTTTTTATATATTTGTTTGATTTTCGACTCACTCCACACTTACCATTCCAAGCTTTCTTTCTCATGGCTTTGCTACCATCATCCTCCTCCTCTTCCATCACCTATTCATTCACCTATGATGTGTTCCTCAGCTTCAGGGGTTCTGACACCCGCTACGGCTTTACTGGAAATCTCCACAAAGCTCTTTGTGACAAGGGAATCCACACTTTTATTGATGATGAGGAGCTTCGGAAAGGGGGTGAAATCACCCCTGCACTTGAGGATGCCATTGAAAAATCCAGGATTGCTATTGTTGTGCTATCCAAGAACTACGCTTCTTCCTCATTTTGTTTACATGAACTTTCCAAAATTCTCATTTGCTTTAAGGAAAATTGTCGCCTCGTTTGGCCGGTATTTTATGATGTGGATCCTTCTGATGTGCGAAAGCAAACAGGGACGTATGAAGAAGCAATGACCCTGCAGACGGAGAGGTTCAAATATGACAAGGACAAGTTGCAAAAATGGAGGACAGCTCTACAACAAGTGGCTGATTTGTCTGGCTGGCATTACAAACACGGGTAGGTTTCTTTGCGTTTTATTATCTAATTATTACAATTTTAGTTATAGTAAATATGGGGTTAAAAACACAGTCATGATGCATTATTATGACTTAACACAAACTTCACTTCTCTTATTGGGCAGAGTTGAATATGAATACGAGTTTATTGAAAAGATTGTTAGAGAAGTCTCAAGAAAGATTAATCGTGTCGCTTTACATATTGCTGATTACCCAGTTGGACTGGAGTCTCGAGTGCGGAAAGTAATTTCACTTTTGGATGTTGGGTCTGATGACAGAGTTCACATGGTAGGGATCCATGGAACAGGCGGAATTGGTAAAACAACACTTGCTCTAGCAGTTTACAATTCCATCGCTGACCATTTTGAAGGTTTGTGTTTTCTAGAAAATGTTAGAGAAAATTATGACAAACATGGGTTATTACATCTCCAAAAGACCCTTCTTTTGGCTGTGCTTGGAGAGAAGGAAATTGAGATAACAAGTGTTAAGCAGGGAATATCAATAATACAACATAGACTCCAACGAAAGAAGGTTCTTTTGATTTTAGATGATGTTGGCAATGAGGAGCAATTACGGGGTCTTGTTGGACAACTTGACTGGTTTCATCTTGGTAGTAGAGTCATCATCACAACTCGAGACAAACACTTACTAGCATGTGGTGGGGTTAAAAGAACATATGAAGTGGAAGAGTTGGAGGAGGAAGCGGCTTTTAATTTGCTAAGATGGAAAACTTTTGAAAATGACAAAGTTAACCAAAGTTATGTGGACACATTAAACCGTGCAGTGGTATATGCTTCCGGCCTTCCATTGGCTTTGGAAGTAATAGGTTCTAACTTGTATGGAAAAAGTATACAAGAATGGGAATCTGCATTAGAACAGTATGAAAGGGTTCTAGATAAAAAGATCCAAAAGATACTTAAAGTGAGCTTTGATGCTTTGGGAGAAGAAGAACAGAGACTTTTCTTAGACATTGCGTGTTGCTTCAAAGGATATGATCTGCATGAGGTTGAAGATATACTCCATGCTCATTATGATCGTTGCATGAAGTATCACATTGGTGTGTTGGTTGATAAATCTCTCATAAAGATTACTCAATGTGGTGAAGTGACACTACATGACTTGATTGAAGTAATGGGTAAAGAAATTGTCCAACAAGAATCACCAAAAGTGTCTGGAAAACGTAGTAGGTTATGGTCCCCTGAAGATATAGTAGAAGTTTTGGAAGAAAATACGGTAAGAATATTAATTATGTGTTTTTTAACCTTAAATTAGCATCTTTTTTATTATTATTATTATTATTATTATTATTGATGCCACTAATGTTCATGTTACATATTTTTGTCATTTATATTAATATAGAAATATTCATATTTATTGTTGTTGATGTCCTAACACGTATGTATTTATTTTGGTTGTTTTTCTTTTTTATGTTAAAGGGAACAAATGAAATTGAGATGATATGTCTAGATTCCCCATTATTTGAAGAAATTGAGTGTGATGGCAATGCTTTCAAGAAGATGAAAAATCTTAGAACCCTTATTATCAAAAGAGCTCATTTTTCTGAAGGTCCGAAGTATCTTCCAAATAGTTTAAGAGTGTTAGAGTGGTGGAATTATCCTTCAGAACATTTACCATATGATTTTCATCCGAAGAAACTTTCCATATGCAAGCTCCCTGGTAATTGCTTTACATCATTGGAATTGGTCAATTCATCAAAGGCAAGTTTAATTATGATTTCTTGATTTAATCCGTTAATAAATCACTTTAAGATTGTTCTTTTGATTAATGCCTCTATTTTTCTATTTTTCTTTTCTTTTTTTAAGCAGGGGTTCGTGAATATAAAAATTTTAAATTTGGAAGAGTGTAAACATTTAACACACATACATGATATATCTAGTCTCTCAAATTTAGAAGAAATTTCATTTCATGGGTGTCACAATTTAATTACAATTCACAATTCTGTTGGATTGTTAAATAAACTTCAAGTCTTGGATGCTAGTTATTGTCGTAAGCTCAGGAGAGTTCCACCCCTCAAGTTGCCTTTACTTAAATACCTCTGGCTTGAAGGTTGTTCAAGCCTTGAGAGTTTTCCAGAAATATTAGAAAAAATGGAAAATCTTGAAGATCTTTTCTTGAGTGGCTGTTACATGTTAAGGGAACTTCCACCTTCATTTCAAAATCTGACTCGACTTAGGTCGTTACATGTGTATCTCGTGTTGCCAATAAGGAGCTTTGCCACAATCCCACTTCTGTATGCGGATTTTGATGAGGAGCAGCAGCAACTATTGGAAATGTTAACGGACGAGGGTGAAGAAAAAGTGAGCTCAATGCTACTCTATTCAAAAGTAGAACGTCTTTGTTTCGAAAGCTTGGAGATAAGAGATAGATTTCTGGCGTTAGTCCTCCAGTACTTTGATAACTTGAAAGAATTAGACTTGTCTGGTAGTAATATCACAAGTGTTCCAGAATGCATCAAAGAATGCCGCTATTTATGGAAGCTTGAAATGGATGGTTGCAAGGATATTCGAGAAATTAAAGCAATTCCGCCGAGCTTAAAATATTTATCAATGCAACGGTGCCATTCCTTGAATTTCTCGACTAGATTGATGTTACTGAAGCAGGTTGGTTTTGATTTTTTTTTTGTTATGCTAGCTTTGTAATGTATTTGATTTGACGCTAAACAAACTTCACAGGAACTGCATGAGCCTGGAGGCACCTACTTTGTTATTCCAAGCCTAGACTATTGGCAGGTTCCAAATTGGTTCGAGTACCAAACCAGCAAGTGTCTATACAAATTGGTCCAATCAACATTTTCTTTCTGGTTTCGGTATGACTTCCCTGACAACATACTACTCTGTGTTGCTTCTCCAGGGTATGATTTTAGTGATGATATTTATGGTGGTAACCGTTATGACATACACATCACCATTAATGACAAGGAGTATGATTTTTTTGAAAGTGATGATTTTCATATCAGGGGACTGAGGTCGGGTCATACATTTCTTGGTCATGTAAAAGTAAATTATGTGGCTGATGCACGTTCTGAAATTGAGTGGAACCATGCCCAGGTTGTGGTGAAGAAATTTGGAGAAAGGCAAGTTATTCAAGATATCGGAATCCACCTATTGAAAGAGAAAGGTAGCATGGATAATATTCGATTCACCAGTCCCTATAAAAAGAGAAAAATAGACTTGAACTTGCCACCACTTGAAGAAAATGATGTTGATACTGAGTTGACTCTATAAAGCACAACTCTGGATCATTGATCTCCGAGGTTGATTCACATCAATCTAAATAAAAGGGAATGAGATCAACTTGCCATGTTGAAGTAAGTATATCAATCATTTTACAAAAACTTGTCTGCTTGTATGATACAACCTGTTTTATCTTATCATATATTTTTGATAGAGACAATTTTAAAGAATGTAATGATTACATTTTAATCACTTCAGTTCAGGACAAAATCTACTTCTTTATTTCTCGTTCCTAGGAGTATCAAAGAGGAAGGCTGAGATGCAAGGTTCCCACTTCATCAAGTGGTGAAGTTAGTGGAGACTCAAACCCGTTGCATTGTTTTACCAGCAACAAGGGATGACTCTTTCGAAAATCAAATTGAACTATTCAAGATGATGAAGAAATGGAAGTGTTTTATGTGACTTCTTTAGATACTGAGACTCATGCTATTTCATGTTCCTGTAATAAATTAGCCACCATTGTTCTGAGTGAAGAGGTCATGGAAGCATTACAAACACTCAAGACTTAATCTTTGACTATGCTTCAGTTTGTTTGCATCCAGAATGGTGCAATGTCATAGTACTCCAGTTTCTATGACAATAGGGTATCACTAAATCATTGATTATTATCTATTAAACTATTTAGTTAATATTTGATTGTTGAACTCAGAGATATGTGCTCTGTTACAGTTGGAAGGCTGTTGTATGCTTATAATATGAGTTGGCCAGCCATGCAAGAGTATCCTTCCCGTCTTCATCTATGAATATCCTTTCCCCGAATTACTCATAAGTTCTCCAAGAGCAAGTATTAGTATTATGGGAGAAGCTATAATATTATATTATATTTCCAACAATGTTATATTTCTAGCTATAAGTTAGTTTCGGGTAAATTGTAAAAATGTGTTTGGTAGGTATTTTATATTTCCGGGAATATTTTTAAATTTTATTTAATTTAAAAAATTAGAAAAACATGTGATAAAATTGTAGAAGTGAGAAGTTATTTTCAAATAGGCTTAATTGTAATTTTGGTCCCTCATTTACACGTTTTTCATGATTTTGGTCCCAACAAAAAAAAAACCACGATTTTGGTTCCCCACGAATGTTTGCGTTAGCAACTTTGGTCTTCCGTCTAAGATTTAACAGTTTCTGTTAAAAAAGTTAATAAAAAATTTAAAAAATGAATCCAGCAACATGATGAATGTTCATCATGTTCATCACCTTCATTTCAATCTTGTTGAAAAAACCCATAACTCCCCCAGAACTCATTGAAAACAACAATTGATCCCAAATTTTCTCAATCCAGAACAAATAATTTAAAATATAATAATAGCTGAAATCGTTTGAATCTAACAATCTCCCCCTTTTTTATAATGACAATTTTTTTTAGAAAAAAGTTTAATTTGGTTATTGCGAAAAATGTAGTATCAAAGCATTGATATTTTTCAAAGCTTTTTCTTTAAAAAAAAACAAAGAGATAGATCGTTTGTCTATTTGAGTTTTCTTAGTTAGACAAACACGAGCGTTTCTTTTACGAGCATATGTTGTAACATGAAAGCATGGTATCATAGAAAAACTTAAAATCATGTAGCTAACGAGTAAGACGAGCGTTTTCTTTTACATGAAAAACTTACGTTCTAAAATTATTTTTAGCTCCCCCGTAATGTCATAATTTTCTAAATTATGCTAAGGTTATTTCTTTCATTGCTGCCCCTCACATAAGACTATTTCTAAGACTATCTCCCTAACACGTTTACTAATTTCTAACACTTAGGGTTTTTAATCAGTTTCTTATATCTCTCCCCCTAAGAGTTTTATCTCCTTTTTCTCTGATCTCTCCCCCAATGTCATTAGAAAAAAAAATAGCAATAAACAAAGGTATCAAAGTAATGAATGAGAGGTACCAAAGCATTAACAAGAAATATCAGAGTAAAAGCAACAAGTGTTGACGGAACTGATATGAACTTATGTATAGTTAACAAAAAAAAATGTTCAGCGAGGAAATTAAATAGGATAGGGATAGAGAATGAAGTGTGTCTTCATTTGAATTTGTCCAAGAGCTGAGACAGCATGCCATGCAAGGAGTCGATTTTTTATTGAATTCTCCTTTTAGCTCATCAATGCGCCTGTTGTTGTTGTCGTCTAGGGCCTGGAATTTTTCTTGGACATCATCTTTCAACGCAGCAATTTCTCCCTTAATCTCTGCGATCACTGGGCCCAAGACGAGGATCAAAGCTCCAGGATGCTGAGTTAGGAATACTGAAACGAAGCCAATATGACCTTGGATTTTCCAGATAACCCAATCAAAATACATAAATCGTCCATCTTCTGGTCCAAGGTAAAAGAGATGTGAGCACAGCCAATGAGTGCCCAAATTCTTGCAAAATAGCAGAAAGGATATCCATGTAATTCAACGGTCAGACCAGGAATAATCTTGAAGTTCTCCAACTTGGTCATTTTCTATTTCTTCGAAGAACTAGGAAAGATGAGAGATCTAGTTCTTCTTGGCACTCTGGGAATAAATACCATGGCATTCCTTGCAACAGGGTCAGAGCACAAGGGTTCAATGACTTTGGCAGCTGAGTGGATCTGCTTAAAACAAGGAAGACCAATGCTTAAGCATCACAAAAAACAGGCTAACTCAATACATGGTACGCTATGTATCAGTTTAAAGTCTATCAGCTTCGTGCTCTTTATACATTTGTTTGATTTTTGAGACTCACACAAACCATTCATATTTCAGACTTATCATTCCAAGCTTTCTTTCTCATGTCTCAGCTACCATCATCCTCCTCCTCTTCCATCACCTATGCATTCACTTATGATGTGTTCCTCAGCTTTAGGGGCTCTGACACTCGCCACAGCTTTACTGGCAATCTTTACAAAGCTCTCAATGATAAGGGAATCCGCACTTTTATTGATGACGAGGAGCTTCAGAAAGGAGACGAAATCACACCAGCACTTGAGGTGGCCATCAAAAAAATCTAGGATTGCCATTGTCGTGCTATCTAAAAATTATGCATTTTCTTCCTTTTGCATACATGAATTTTCCAAAATCCTCGATTGCTTTAAGGAAAACTGTCGGTTCATTTGGCCAGTATTTTATGATGTAAAGCCTTCTGATGTGCGAAAGCAAGCAGGGACGTATGGAGAAGCAATGACCTTGCATATGGAGAGGTTCAAAGATAACAAGGAGAAGTTGCAAAAATGGAGGACGACTCTACAACAAGCGGCTGAATTGTCTGGCTGGCATTTTGAACACGGGTATGATTCTTATACTTAATTTCTTTGCGTTTATTGTATAATTATTCCAATTTGAGTTAAACTAAATAAGTATAAAAAAACACACGCTTGATGTATTATTGTGACTTCATACAAACTTCACTTATCTTATTGGGCAGAGATGGATATGAACACGAGTTTATTGGAAAGATTGTTAATGAAGTCTCAAGAAAGATTAATCGTGTTGCTTTACCTATTGTTGATTACCCTGTTGGACTGGAGTCCCAAGTGTGGAAAGTAATTTCGCTTTTGGATGTGGGGTTTGATGATAGAGTTCAAATGGTGGGGATCCACGGAACAGGTGGGATTGGTAAAACAACACTTGCTCTAACAGTTTACAATTCTATTGCTGACTATTTTGAAGGTTTAAGTTTTTTGGAAAATGTAAGGGAAAATTCAAAGAAACATGGGCTACTACATCTCCAAAAGACCCTTCTTTTGGATGTACTTGGAGATAGAAAATTGAGATAACAGGTGTTAAACAAGGAATTTCAATAATAAAACATAGGCTCCAACAAAAGAAGGTTCTCCTGATTTTAGATGATGTTGACAAGGTAGAGTAGTTGAGGGATATTATTAGAAGACCTAATTGGTTTGGCCGTGGTAGTAGAGTCATCATTACGACTCGAGATAAACACTTGCTAGCATGCCACGGGGTTGAAAGAACGCATGAAGTGGAAGAGTTGAACGAGAATTCCGCTTTTGAGTTGCTCAGGTGGAAAGCTTTTAAAGATGACAAAGTTAGACCAAGTTATGTTGACATATTAAATCGTGTTGTGGCTTATGCTTCCGGCCTTCCATTGGCCTTGGAAGTAATAGGTTCTAACTTGTATGGAAAAAGTATACAAGAATGGAAATCTGCATTAGAACAGTATGAAAGGGTTCCAGATAAAAAGATCCAAAAGATGCTTAAAGTGAGCTTTGAATCTTTGGAGGAAAAAGAGCAGAGTGTTTTCTTAGATGTTGCTTGTTGCTTCAAAGGATATGGATTAAAAGAGGTCGAAAATATACTCAATGCCCATCATGATCGATCCATAAAGTATCACATTGGTGTGTTGGTTGATAAATCTCTCATAAAGATTAGTCAATGTGGTGAAGTGACACTACATAACTTTGCTCTCAATAAGGGGCTTTGCCACAATACCGCAGGTGGCTTCGGTTGTGGTCAAGGATGGTGGTGTAGAAAAACAGGAACAGCATGAGCACCGAAGCAGGGGTCCATCTCCGTCACTTTCTTTCTGGTTTCGTAATAACTTCCCTCACATCATACTACTCTGCCTTGTTTCACTTTCTTCATATCCGGTTACGAGTACTGATTCTTTTTAACTCTGAATCATGGCTCTCAAGCACCGGTTCTGACATGGAATGAAAGTGAAGGAGACGAGTCTTTCGATCACGGGACTCCACCATATGATCATTTTAACTATGAATCGTCACTCCCTAGCACTGATTCTGATGTGGAGGAAATAGAAGGAGATGAAACTTCTGATTCTGAATCTCCACCATACATTTAGCAATAGTAATGGTTAGGCAGTAGCTGCTGTTACTGCTTGTTCTAGTCCTATTTTGTGAATAACAGTTCTTGGACATTACATTTACATTCATCAATTTTTACTTTTTCTGGTACCAATTAAATCTGTTACGTATTAATGATTCACAAATATATTCGTAGACTGCGTTTTTTTTATGGAAACTGCTACTGGACATTTTGAATGATGCATTTGTGCTCATATCTGTTTATTAGTTAGAATGCCAGTTACAGGCAGTTCACTTAAACTGGAACATTGAATCATTGGATTCTTATATTATGAAGATAGTCTTTTCTGAAGCGTTGTAGAGTTTTGTCGAATTTATCATAAAATGGAATTGAATTGTGGTAATTTTCCAAAATGATGGTGATTGGCTGATTTCTATTTTAGAAGTCCCACATTAACTAAAAATATGACCAAGATAGCCCTTATATATGGGAAGACAATCCTCAACTCTTGAGTTAGCTTTTGGGTTATAGATAATTTTAATACTATAGACAATTTTTCCCAAATGATCGTGATTGCTATCTTAGAAGTCTCTAATTGGGTTTGGTTTTAAATGCTCATAACATGAACATCCTCAATGGATTTGTGGCCTTAGTAAAAAAAAAAGCTGCTTCAAAAGTTATTGACTATTGAGGTAAAGGAAAAGGAGCTAGAGGAGATAATCAATGCTATTAAAGCTATTTTCTCTGCTTCTGGATCAGAAAAAGAGCTAGTCTTGTCTATTGATATTAACAATGCCTTTTTCAATGGCATACTTTCTGAGGAAGTGTACATGTACGAGCCTCTAGGTTTTGAATCTTCAGATAAATATCTGGTTTGTAAGCTTAAAAAGAGATCTCTGTGGTCTCAAGCAAGCTCCAAGAGCTTGGTTTGAGAGGTTAACTTCAGCCTTGATGCAAAGTTGGTTTTAGGAAATGCAAATGTGATCCCTCTCTTCATACTAGTGGACAGCGGACACTATATTTTCCTTCTCATCTATGTAGATGACATCCTCATCACTGGTGAATAAAGTGTTTGCTCTTAACGATCTTGGCCCTCTTGATTACTTTCTTGGGATACAGGTTAAGCATCTTAAAGATGGGACTTTTCTTATTTCTCAGACTAAGTATATACTAGGTCTTCTAGCTAAGATTCATATGGAGGAGACTAAAGCTCTTCCAACTCCTATGGCCATTGGTCTCTAGCACTAGGCTAAGAAAACAAGGAGCAGATTATCTAGAAGATCCCACTTTATACAAGTCTATTGTTGGGGATCTTCAGTATGCTATATTAACTAGGCCTGAAATTTTCTATGTTGTTAATAAAGTGTGCCAACTTACGAAACTTATGTCGGAGAGAAAATGAAGAGGTTTGTGATTCCCATATCTTATTTGAGGCAAACTTCAATCCAAGACTTGCTCATCCAAGCCGAGGAACAATTTGGATATGACCATCCAATGGATGGAAGGAGCTGACATAGATCATTAGAGGCAATTTTGTACATCAGGCACTTTCTTTTGTCTTTTTGGTGTTCCTTTGTAAGCAGAAAATGCCATTTGAGGATATAATATTAGATTCCATAACACCATGCCTCTTGCTCATACAAATTATTTGATGATATATCTGCATGTTTTACTTCAAAAATTCGGTAGTCCATACTCCTTTTGGATCAATAACTGCTTATGTTAGAACTTAACTAACATTAAGGGCCCGTTTGGTGGTTAGGACAGGATATGATAGGATAGAATATGAAAGCTGGATTGCAACAGGATATGATAAGAGCAGGATAGACTCTTATCCTATCTGGCGTTTGATGTGCACCGGATAACAACAGGATATGATACATAATAACTCAAATGACAGAATTACCCTTTAATTTAAATTAAATGTATATTTTTCTAAAATTATATTGTACACATTAAAAAAAATTAATATCTAAAAATATATTTATAAAAATGTTTTTTAATTATTTTTATGACATAAGTAATTTTGAAATATTTTAATTTTTTTCATAAAGGGTACTTTAGTAGTGACTCTTTATTGAAAATAAAATAGAAAAATTTGGAATTCCACCCTTTCAAATATAATAGAGAACTAAAACCAGTTTCTCCGTATAAATAAGGTAAATAAAGTCGAATATAACAGCGAAGCATATTCATGTGTTTTTTAGAAATAATATAAACAAACTCAAATAACATAAACACCACCCATTAAAATATTGTATTCTCCAAATGTAATAGAGAAATAAAGTCATATGGTCCTTAGAAGTAGCATAAACAAAGCAAAATAACATAAACACCGTCCAACAAAATAGTGTATTCTCAAAATGTAATAGAGAAGCAAAGTCATATGCTCATAAACAAAGCAAAATAACATAAACACCATCCAACAAAATTGTGTATTTTCCACATAAACTAGTCAAAACAACTACAACCACGACTTCACAAACTTGAGACGATCCTCTCCATGACAACCCCAAAACATGTCCAAACAATGAGGCATAGATATTATTTCATCTCCAGTTGCATAACGCTCTTGATCTGTTAAATCCATCTTCAGTAGCTCATCCATGACACCCCTAGAATCATCAAACATGTCTTTTTCAACTTTGAGGCAATTAGTAGCCTCGGCCAATCTTCCAGAGCTTAATTCAAGCCACTTTCCAAGAGTGTTTCCTAGCTCAGATATACTATTAGTAATCAAATCTGCTCCTCTTTTTCTTTTCCTTGATTGACTTTCCACATCTTCATCTCTTTTGAATTGTGATTGATTAACAGATGATGCTGGGGTCAAATTCACTCTAACAGCTTCATGATCATTTTGTTCTTCCTTATCCAACTCCTCAACAACATCAGCAGGAGAACAAGTTATTTTACCAGTAGCAAGGTCTTTTCCAAAGGCATAAGCAAGCTTTTCAAGAAGTGGAATACGTGCATTCCTGTAATCTTTCGCATTCGGATGACTCTAAAAACAACCCAAAAATGAAAAATATTTAATTTATAATAAAGAGGAAGTGAAAGAAAAGAATTGATCAATAAGAAAAAATTATAAACACTAACCTTTATATACTCATTCCACACATCTTCACTATCCACCATAATCATTTTCTTCTCATCATCCCAACCAAATCCACTTTGATTCAGCATATCATAAACTACATTATAAACTCCCCTTAACCTCTTCATTGCAGATTCAATGTGTGGTTTCACCTTAATACCACAGCCAGGAAACTTCTCCTCTAATTTTGTCTCAGCCACTCTCAAAGTGTGTGCTTTGAATTGTCCATTTTCATCTCTTTGACCTTGGTTAACAGCTTCAACCAAGATATCTAAGAACGCTTCATCCTCATCATTAGACCATTGTCTACGATCTCTCTTTCTCTTGTTATGTTGCTGCATGATGCTCTCGGATTCCATTCCTATCTCAATACAAGCATATTTATTCAATATATTTCAGAAAAATAATCAAGACAGAATTATATCACTGACCAACACAATAGCTCAAATATCAGAATGTAGTGTAACAAATACAAACAACTAGAGGTATTAGTTCCTTACGGAAATACACAAACCAATTACATAAACCAAGATTAGAAAAATAACGAGAAAAATACAAACAAACACATGTCCTAATTCATATTTCTAGTAGCAACCCATTCATTCCACATTTGTGTAGCTAAATTTTCTCTCCAAGCTGACCACTCCTTAATTATCTCAATCGTACTAATATGATCATTATGTGCCACATCCTCATTGTGTAGTTGTGCTTCAAATACCAAATCTAATTGCGCTTCCAATGGGCCGATGGACATTTCTCTTCTGATAAAATTGTGCAAGAGGCAACAAACAACTATTATGCGGTTTTGTATTTTGAGTGGATAAAAAGAACGACTTCTAAGTATAGCCCATCGCATTTTTAACAATCCAAAAGTTATCTCTATCACGTTTCTAGCCATAGAGTGCCTCATATTGAAGAGTTCTTCTTCACACTGTGGAGTGTATCCACGTCTCCACTCACTGCGATGGTAGCGGTAACCTCTGTATGGAGCAAGAAATTCTTCAGAGTTCGCATACCCAGCATCCACAAGATAATAATTCCCTATAATAAAATGTGTCAATTTAAAATATTTCTATTGCTCAATTTAAAGTCATATCCACTTTGCAATATGCAATGCTTTTACCTGTTGGAACTTTTAAACCGTTAGTCCTAGAAATGACATCTCGTAATATCCTTGAGTCTGATGCAGATCCTTCCCATCCGGGTAACACATATATAAACCTCATATCTCTAGCACATACACCCAGTACATTGGTAGATATATCCCTTTTTCTATTACGATATCTTGGTTTATCAATTGCTGGAACATTAACTTCAATATGTGTTCCATCTAGTGCCCCAAGACAATTCTATATAAAAAATCCAAATATAAAATGAATATGTTAAAAAGAATAATACACAACTATAAAACTGCTAAAACCATTTTCTAAACACAATAGACCTACCATCATACCTTAAACCTTTTCCATCTTTCATCCAAGCAATCTTCCAATACAGGATCTGGTGCTCTAAGTAGTGATTCATGCACTCTTACAACGCTATTCTACACCTTATTAAAATATCTGCTAGCAGTAATGAAAAGTAAAAGCCCCTCATGGAAAAAAGAAGATCCCTAAGAAAGAAAGAATGCCTTTTAATAATATGAAAATATTACGTGTCATGTTAATAGCTCTTTCAATATTCGTGTCCTGTTAATAGCTCTTTCAATATTCAACTTAATAATTAAATTAAATTAAACTAGACTAAGACCACACCGCGCGATGCGCTTTATTATGGTGATGATCGTTGTTAAGACATACATGGTGTATCACTACAACTCACATCTGAGTGCTTTTTTCCTCATATTGAAATAGACAAATAGTGGTTAACGTATAATTTAAGGAAACAATTATTTTAAAATATTTTACTGAAAATAAAATAAGCTATTTTAATTAGAAATAAAATAGTGAAATACATTATGTAAATTGCGAGAAATGAAATGTAAGCTACTTATGGAATTGCTCTTTCTATTTGTTTTGTGACCTTTTTATTCTTTTTGGGTTCCTCGTGGTGTTTGTATTGCTAACACTGGTCATCTTGGATGTGTTTGTCCTTAACCCTTGCAATGTGAAATTTTCCCTTAACCTTGTATTGTACCCCTTAACCTTATATTACCCTATAAATATTCTCTGCTCACTTCTCCATCACTCCCCATATATAGCAATAGACTTCTAATTCCATGTCGGAGTCTCCTTCTTCACTTTCGAATTGGATGCTTGGGCCGTCGGAGATTTGGGGGAAAAGTGTTGCGCTGCTGCTGCTGCTTCGGGTCAAGAACAACTGTCAATAAGAAGAGGGCTTTAGGAGAGGCTGTGGTTTGTAATGGTGACCATGGGGTTCGAAGGCGAGAGTGAGCCATCGCCGTGCGCCCCTGCTACTACTTCGGTTCACTTTGGTGCCGAATTGCTTTGCTGGGTTCATATGTGAGATCCTTTCACTACCGCTAGAGGTGCATGCGTGCGTCAATTGCGAGATGGAGGGAGGCTAGAGATTGTAAAATGAAGCAGGTAAGATATGTTGACACGTCACTCTAAAATCTGAGGTGGAAATTGTTTGTTAATAATAGTGTGTTTGGATCGTTTGGAGTGGATCCAGCAATCCAAAAACAACTATTTCTTGCTTCTGCAAGCGTGGATCCAACAATCCAAAAATAACTATTTTATTGCGTCTGCAAACGTGGATCCAGCCCTCCTTTTCCAAACATACACTAAGTAAGTGGTGAGTGGTGGTGCCACACTGCACGCTTGTTAGTGTTGAGTCTTTTTCTTAGATTAAGTAGGCTAAGTCAATTATGAAGCTTTTTGGACTAGTGTCATAATGATATTCAAAATATCATTAGTTAGATTGCATGCGATTTTACTTTTCTGGTTTTTTAAAACAAAGTGCTCTCATAATTACAGCAGAAATTTTATCCCCACTCAATGTATTTTGTATATATAGGTTTACCACTCAATGATAATATAAGCTGCTATCCTTTGGCTTTCATCTTAGGCTCTCTCTCTCTCACCCTCTTCACTCGACGCTCTGCTTCTTCTCCCTCTCTTCTGTTTTTCTTTTGACTTCCTTCTCCTTCCTTGTGGAGATGATCGAACCACAACCATGGCCTCCCGACGCTGGACCACGACCACTACACCACCGTTCCTCCTCGCAACTGCCTATTGCCACCACTGCAGTCTTCTTCTTCAACTGTTCTGAACAAGAAGAGGTGGAACCCTAGCCACATTTTCTCTTCAAATTCGGTTGAGCCGTTGAGTCAGTGAAGGAACCATCACCACCAATAGAATCCCCACAACATCCGCATCAAAACCCAAAGAAATTTAATGATCGGCCTCAGCCGATCGTCGCTGCTGCCGCCTTCATGGCTGTTTTCCGGCAAAACCCTTGGGCTTTTGAGGAAACCGACACCGCCACGTTGATCCTCGCCACAAGGATAAGAGGTTATGGTACCCCTTTGATGTTCTGGCGACAGCACCGTCGTCGACCGTCGAGGAGGCGATTTCCGGCATCCGCTTTGGGACTAACCAGCGTGAAGCAAAGCAAGCCGACACGAGGAGCAAGGAAGTGTTCGGATCGGAATGTTAGCTTTCCGGAACGATAACTATCCAGGTAAGGGCACTTCGCTACCTTACTTAGCTATTTACGGCATATACGTATCTAAAGTCTTATGCTGGATTAGATGGTTTGATGATTACATGTCTATGAATGACAATTTTTTGTTAGAGATTATTGTGGGTAAATCGTGTGATTGATTTACTTGACCAGTGAGTGACATTGAACATGACTTGAATGCGTGATTTCAATGTGATGTGAACCTTAGAAATAACATATGATAATATGGGTATTCGTTGATATACTGTAATGATATGTGAGCATGCTTAAGTTTGATGACATGAATTGTATTTAATTATGAAAGCATGTGGATATTCGATGTATCATGATGTCCTTGAAATGCATGTTGTTTAGGAAGACATGATGATGTTCTATGTATGATGTGATTGATAAGCATATTAGCTTACAGAAGCATGTGGATATGAATCGTGTCGTAATGTCACTTAAATGCGTTTTTGAATATATTGCTTTTGGAAGTGGTCAAAGCAAGCCATTGCATAAGGCCAGGTGATTAGATACTAGGTTATGTAAGACGGGCACTGATCCACATTAGTAAGGAACCCGGATTCGCAAGAATAGCGTTTTCGGTTATGCTTGTTTATTCGTGATTAGGCTTGCTTGTTGTAAATTACATAGCATTCCATGCATACATGGCCAGGCCAGTGAGGTTGACAAAACCACAGGGCGACTACAGGTCACATAACTTGGGGTGTTTAGCCTAACTAAAAGTTTGGTCGTGTCATTATTGAATCCAGGGAGACTTCGGGTCGTGACCTAGGATAGTGGAAGCTTTCAGGGTCGATGGATTGTAGTCCATGACTAGATAACTGAGGGATCCTGTCCCACCGACCCCCACGAGGATTGACCTCATATCCGGATAATAGTCACAGTCAATGGCACATGTGCATTGGCATAACATAAGCATGAGCATTGCATCTTGATTGTTCGTGCGAGTGCTGTGATGTTTGCCGTAAGGTGATGGTTGTTATATAATGTTGCTTATCATGGGATGGGGTTGGTTATCTGTTGATTAAAGGATTATCACTACTATGTATCTAGATGTATATGTATATAATGTGATTTTTTTATTTCTGAAGTTGACCCTTGCACTTGTTTGTTATTTGTGTTTGGGTGATTGTTAGCAGAGGAGCATATGGTGGATGCGGCACTCGAGGAGAGCCCGTGGGAGTTGGACAGAAGATGTAGTACTTAGCTTAGATGTAGCTAGTGTAGTACGAAGTCTGTAATTTTGCATGATTAGGGATAGGGTAGGTTCCGCGACTTTATGTGTATATGTGGCCACCCTACGTGGGGTCATGGGAGACATACCGAAGTAAGAGGTCCTTGATTTTGAAACTTTGGTAGCACGTATTTTATAGAGTAATGAGTTAGGGTTTTGTGAAATCTTCCCAGTGCTGGCCACTTGTCTATGCCATGTATATGAATATTTTTCTGGAAAAGGGTAATATATATGTAATGCATGTTGTCATTAGTATGTTTTAGAAAAGAAAAAAAATATACCCCCCTTTTTCATGTCTTATAAATTAACCAGCATTATTATTTGCTGTTAGAGTCATTACTGTAGCACTGTGAAAATCGGGGTGTTAGATTGTGGTATTAGAGCTCCGGTTGAGAATACCATGGCTACTAGGGAATAGGCCTGTCGGGTTAAGTTGTTTGACTCTGTGTTGTTGTGTGTTTGTAATTAAGTTGTGTGTATGTAATTAAGATATTTCAGCTTTGATTGCTTGGGAGTTTGGTGGTAAGGCTTGATCGTCCTTATGTCCGCTCCAAGCATGGCGAGATCCCAGAGTATCTGAACTTGTAGATGTTTGTAGGTTTTTCCCTTGAGCGAAGAACCTTCTTATATGCTTTCTTGCTTATCCCCCATGTTAGCTATCTTCTAATCCGTTTGATGCTTGACTTGTGTGTTGCTCTTAATTGATGCATTGTGCTTATTAAGAGTTGTTGCTGGTTTGTGGTGAAGTCAAGGGTATGTTAAAAATGGGAGTAAGAAGCTGATGACTCATGAGGGAGAAGTTAGGGGTTGAACTCGAAATGAGATTCCCCAAGTGTTTATGGATATGGAATTCTAGGACAAGTTTATGGGAACGTCTTGTCTGTTGGTAAGGTGTGGTGAGGCAGTGAATAGCTTGTAGGACAAGTTTCCTCTTGGGCTTGGTTTGAATGGTGTTAAGGTTCGAGTCTGAGCAAGAGACCTTTAGGTTGTAGTTATGAGGATAGCTGTTTAATCTGGAAAGCTTGAAGAGTTTGGGTAAGATCCTCACAAGGGATACTTAGACTAGCTCAAAGGAGTGAGTTTGAGTTGTATGAAGCGATAAGGCTTGAGGTGAGCTAATGTCTTAATGAATGGAGATGTGAGAAGGTTATTGTTATGGCTAGAGTGAGCATAATAGGAAGCCTTAGTGCAGAGACATATATCACTTGTTTAGTTGACCCAGGATGGGAAAATGCTAATGTAGATAGGCAAGGGAATCCCTAAGGATGGGGATAAACCTATTCTTATGTGAACAGCCCAGTGAACAAAGATGAGCAGTGGGATAAGAGGAGGGCTGACCAAATCAATGGAGATTAGGTGAAGTTGGGCCTTTAAGTAGAAAATACATGGATCGCTTATAATGAGTATGAATGGCTATGTCTAAGGGACAAAGTGAGTTGTTTAGAATTGTGAGTTGTTTAGAATGACGTGTTGTCATCTAGCAGTGTTCAGGAGGAGTACCCTCATGGTTGATAGCTGGGTTAGTGCTATATCCTTTAGCTAGAGTTTGGATAGATGCATGACCTGCTTGTGTGCCGTCATTGAGCGCGTGAATGTATCACATTGTGTGTTGCTGAGTGCATGCGTGGTTTTGCATGTTGATTGCCATCGTAGCATGATTTCTAGGGGTGAAGCCTTGTGGCAAGAAGATTGATACAAGGTAAGTCGGGCACTCGATGCGAGTAGGTCCGCACTGTAGACTGTCTTGGGACTCATGTGTTAGACGTTTCTTTTGTTGCGTAAGTATGCTTACTTTGGAATAGATATTTTACATATTAACAAATATTTATCTATGTATATTCTAGAATGAAATTGAAGCTGCAAGATTTGAGAGTCAAAAGTGGCGCTCTTTTCTGAATGAACCTTTCATACCTGCTGGGACCACTTTTGGTTAGTTTATACATGTTTATTGCAAGTGTTACATGTTCTAATTGGTCATGAGCCATTGTGTTCAATGTTTTAACTATATACCTGATCTATTATTTCCTCTTTCTACTTACTAACTCCCAAAGTGGTATAATTATTTTCAAGCTCTTGAATAATCTTAAGAGTCTTTTATTATGTCCTTACTATTGATCATAATGTATTGATCCATTTCACTTTTATGGTGGTTATCAGCTTCAAAAGGCAAATAAAAAGGAAGTTGTTAGGTTAGTCTTTTATGTTGGATACTTGTCATTTAAGGTCTTTTATTTCAAAGTGCTACTTACCCTGTTTTTGGTGCACTGAATATTAAGTTGTTAGAGCCAATTTCTTAAATATTCTACCGGTTTTTTTGGCCTATTTAAGTATGTTTCTCTACTTTTGGTTTCCATGTAGTCTAAAATTAATTATTATTATTAATTTAAATTTTGGAAACACAGTTGAAAATGGATGCATTCAATTAATGAATATTACAGTAGCTATAAACCACTACAAAAGGAACAAACTTTAGCTAGTATTTTGCGGCTGTTTTAGACTGTTAGTAAAAGGACATCAAAGATTGTGTATTTTGCGGCGCTTAACAACCGCCGCCATATGCTACTGGCGGTTATTCCAACGGTTGGCCGAAACTGCCGCAAATTGGTCGCGCAACGCTCATAACTGCAACATTTAACTAACCGCCGCGAACATACATTTTGCGGTGGCTTGAACCGCAGATAAATGCTAAAATAACTGCCGCAAAAAATTGTTTTTCTTGCATTTGTGCTCTTAATAGAATATTAGTTAGAATCCCAATTGCAAACAGTTCACTTAAACTGGAACATTGGATTCTTAAATTATGAAGATTGTCCTTCTGAAACATTGTAGAGTTCTATTGAATGTAACATAAAATGTTATTGAATTGTGGTAATTCAATGCCTGTTCTGTTTGGATTATTATTTGTGAAATTAGATTTTTCACAGCTATCCCTCATCTACTTTATTTTTACACATAGGGGCAAAACACCATGCATGACAAACCAATATGGAGAAGCCACATTGGCATTTAACTCCCCCATGGAGAGGATTCTGAAGTATAGCCACTACCTTAAGTCAAGGAGATTGATCACTATTTGGTAGTTTCAAATTTAATAATCTCAAGGATGATTAGTGAAACTGAAACTGCTTTTGATGGCGGTGAACCTTCTTGTCGCATTCCTTTCTACATGTGTTTTGATCAATGCAGAGGTAAATCAATGGAGATATAAAGTTATCAATAGATTATCTTGTTTTCACTATAAAATGCACATTAGATTTCTGATTACTATTTTCCTATCAGTAAAGTCAGTTAAAAAATAAATCCAACTAGAAAAAGTTCTTGCTTTTCCTACATAACTTTATTCTTTGGGCCAGTTTCGTATGATGCAGCTATAGACTATTGAAAATAAAACAAAATATATTAATTGGACATGATGGACTTCATATATATTCAATAACTATTTACGAATTAAATATTTACTATTTGCATAAATTCTTGTTTGTCTATTTTTAAAAAATAGCTGAAAGTACCATTTATCTATTTGAATGTTTTGGAATTTAACTATTCATTATCTTTTGATTGCAGAGTGATTTTGTAGTGGAAACAAGATGAGGTGCATTGAAATGTTTCGCAAGTGTTACCGACTCCTTACTAGTTCTTGGATCTTTGCCTTGAAGTGGCACCAACATACAGCTTCTGTTACCACAAAATCTCTGCAAAGTAATAAACTGTAAATAAAGCTAGTGGAAGCATTATCATGATATACAAGTAACTCCCTTGAGAAGGACTAAGGAGTCACACATGCTGTCAATGATAGAGGTTGATATTGTATTTCTCTGTTTGTAATTGGCTATCTACTATTTGTTGTAGTAATTGTTATCCTTAGTTGGGGGAAAGTTAGAAGTGTGCTTTTGGTACTCCTAAGTCTGTTAGGAGTTAGGTCCAACCCAAATATAGTTAGGTATTCTGTTTTAGTGATTGTTAGGTTAGTTATAAGTTATAACTTATAACTGACCCCTTGCTTCTGTTAGAAGCTTTAGTTATAACTCTCAAGCTATGAATGTAATTCAGTTCTTGCAATGAAATAATAATTAATTCACAGTTATCAAGTTCTCTCTCTGGGTGTAATTATTAGGGATTTAGTTTATTTTAATTTAAGAGTGTATCTTGTATTTTAAGAATTGATATTTTATTGTGGGTTATGTTTTTTATTTTTAAAGTGTATCTTTTATTTCTTAGGGGTTAAGTTCATCTTTTTATGATTGGTTTATTAGAAATAAGAGTATCTTCTTAGGTTAGAGTCATGTTTTGAGTATTATTGAGTTGTAAATAGAACCAGCCTTGAAGACGAACCAACCAAGAGGACCCAGCCTCTTAGTTCTAGTTATCTTTTGTCTTTCATTTCCAGTTTTATATAATAAAAATACCTACACATATTATCTTTACCATTTTCCTCTTTTATCTTTATCCTCTCTTCTCTACTGTCTCTCCGTTAGGATTTTCGGATCCTAACACTCATACACGCGCGAAAACACACACACACATATCTCTTCTTACTTGGAATTTTGAAAGATGTGAATGTATTATGACAGTTATCTACAAATATTTTAAAAATATAGCCTAATTCATTATTTCTCATGTTGGAAAACAACTCTTTTTTCTAAAAGAGAAATTGAAGAAATTCAATGTCAAGTTTCACAATGGAAGGGTGCTTGTTAGCTGTGGCCTGAACTGAAAGATGAAAAGTTGTATTTCAGAAAAGTAAATAGAACTGAAAGATGAAAAGTTGTATTTCAGAAAAGTAAATAAATAGGATTTCATTTGTTTGACAATTCTAGCTGAAAATAACTTCAGATTTGATATATATAACACTGATCTGCACTTCACCTTGGGAAGTTATAATAGTGATAGGAACCCAGAAATTATAGAAGTAATATTGATGGAAGAACCCTAATCCCCAATTCAGGAATCATAGTCAGTTACAAGAGGAAGATGCCAAACACTCCCTAAACCTAGAGAGATCCCAATTCTCTCTCTAAACCCAAATACTAACCGAATACAAAGATAATCCCTTATGATCACTAACCTCTCTTATTTATAGGCAACATGCCTTATTAACACTAATTCACTAATTCTATCTAACTAACCTATGAGATATGTGATACCTATCAAATAGCTAATTAGCTTTAGATAATTTT
The DNA here is from genome assembly GCA_030819835.1 of Acmispon strigosus. Lineage (NCBI taxonomy): Eukaryota > Viridiplantae > Streptophyta > Magnoliopsida > Fabales > Fabaceae > Acmispon > Acmispon strigosus. Next base: position 43,685,818 of record JAUAMA010000001.1, on the reverse strand, counting down.
TCAGGGAAGAAGTGCAGCCTTGCAACATGAGCATAGTTTAACAAATTAAAGCCAGGCAAAAGTCACAGCTGAATAGTCAAGTAGTTAACGTACAGCTCTATGTTACACGATAGTTAACTTATTTTTATTTGACATTTATGTTGCAATAGCTCTCATTTTCTATATAAATTGTGTTTTTCAATATATATTGTTTTACCATAATGTCATGTCTGCAGAAACTTGTTAAAAGTCACAAATTTCAGGTTTAGCTTAGAGATGTAGCATAGAACTTAAGCCATAAAATTTCAGGTTTAGCTTTATAATGAGCTAGTACCAATTTCAACTCTAACTTCATGCATGATGCGTCCTCTTCCTTCTTCCTTCACCTACAATGTGGGATTTCACACCTTTGTTTGCACAAGAGATTTTATTTTATATTGTCTAGTACTCCTTAATTAGCAAAGAGAAAGACTAGAGTAGAAGATGAATAAAGTTAAAACAGTAAAACTTTGAAAATTCTGCAAATATAGTAGTAACTCCTAGACAAGGTTACAAAAATAAATGTTTCAATAACGATAACAGGTCAAACAAGTTGCAAGGGTGAAAATTGACCTCCGCAAGTGCATATTTTGTGAAATGCTTAAATGTGTGACAACTTTTATGCTTGGTTACTAGTTACATGCAAATCCATTGTTACAGCAAAAAATGGCATGTTGTGTTGTATGCAAAGTTTTTCAATTGTAGAAAAGGATGTAGAATGCAAGCAACAGAAAATAGTTTGATTTTCACATTATCAATGTATGTTATTCTTACTCACTCATGTTAAATGGAAATTTCAGAACTTGATGCCTTACCTTACTAAATCTATTGTCCTACTCCTATCCTGTCATCTCGTCTTCTAGGAACCAAAGTCGCATCCATATTATGAAGAAACTGGTGTGGGATATGGGTGTAAATCTGATCCAAGTCCCAAGATCCATTACGAGAAATATCTGCCATGACTGATTTAACAAGACAAATTCTTCCCTCTTCATTCAACATACTCGTATTCCATGAGGCAAGCTTCCTCTGGATATTAACGTAAACATAGTTAAAATCACAACTCCTTAACCTGCCACCTTGCAACCAAAATCCCAGATATCTTCCTAGGTTCCTCACAAAAGGAATAAGTCAGATAAAGGAAACTTCCTTGGATATTCTCCTCACTCCAAAGCTTACAGAGTTTACAGTTCCAGAACCTTGGTGGTGGAAGAATCAATCAATGTGAAGTTTGATGATATCCAAAGCTCCAATATAGATAAAGTCAAGCTTGACGAAGGCCTCTCCAACTTGAATCTGAATGACAAGTCTGGAGATCCATCGTTCAACAAAGCTCAATCTCGAGAATAAACGTCCAACAAAGCTCAATCGTCTACAGATCCTCTATCGTCAAACGATCATCCATCGTTAAAAGAAAATGAAGCCCCATCGCCCAACACCACAACGTCTGATCAAGTAATGACATCAAGTGGAATTTCTCTTCCACGAGATTGGAGATACAGGCCAGACCATCCACCTAATCAAGTTATTGGCTGCATCTCTGAGAAAGTGAGAACTAGATCATCATTTCGTGATCATTGTAATTGTGCTTTCATCTCTGAAATAGAACCAAAGACGATTTCAAAAGCTCTGCAAGATGAATGGTGGATTCTACCTATGAAAGAAGAGTTGAATCAATTAGAAAGAAGTCAAGTCTGGACTCTTGTTCCCAAACCTGAAGGAAAAATCAATCATTGGAACAAAATGGGTCTTCAGGAACAAGGTAGATGAAGATGGTAAAGTGACAAGAAACAAAGCAAGGCTGGTTTCTCAAGGCATAGACTACACAGAGACATTTGCTCTTGTAGCTCGCATTGAAGCTTTTCATATACTGCTAGCATTTTCTTGTCAACACTCTATCAAATGGATGTCAAAAGTGCATTTCTCAATGGATTTATTGAAGAAGAAGTCTATGTAAAGCAACCACCTGGATTTGAAGAAGCAACTCTGCCAGATCACGTATTCGAGCTTCAGAAAGCTCTATATGGTTTAAAGCAAGCTCCAAAATCTTGGTATGATAGACTCAGCTCATTTCTCATGAGCAATGGCTTCACAAGAGGAAAGGTTGATAACACATTGTTCAAACGAAAGTTAGACAGTGATTTCATTTTAGTACAATTGTATGTCATTGATATTATTTTTGGTGCTAGTAATGAAACTTTGTTCAAGGAGTTTTGTAAATTAACGCAAAGTGAATTCGAGATGAGCATGATGGGAGAACTAAAGTTCTTTCTAGGACTTCAAATACGTCAAGAACAAGGAAAAAAGTCCGTTCATCAAACGAAGTATATCAATGATCTCCTAAAGAAGTACAACATGGACAAATCAAAGGAGATGAGTACTTCAATGCATCGTGGGTCAACACTGGACAAGAACGATGAACACTCACATGTTGATCCTACAAAATACAGAGGCATGATTGGATCATTTCTCTTTCTTACATCTAGTAGACCGGACATAATGTTCTGTGTCTGTCTATGCGCAAGATTTCAAGTAAATTCTCAAGAATCTCACCTTAGTGCTGTGAAAAGAATTTTTAGATATTTAATAGGTACTGTTAATCTTGGTCTTGTGTATGACAAAGGTGATGATTACAGGTTAAGAGGTTTATGTGATGCAGACTACATAGGAGATAGAACTGAAAGGAAAAGTACAAGTGGAGGATGCCACTTCCTTGGTCAATGCTTAATTTCATGGTCCAACAGACGATAAGGCACAATCTCATTGTCCACAGCTGAGGCTGAATATGTAGAAGTTGGATCATGTTGCACTCAACTACTATGAGTAAAGCATCAATTAGAGGATTATAGCATCTTTGAGCATAACATTCCTTTATTATGTGATAATACAAGTGCTATAAATATTACTAAGAATCCTATTCAGCATTCTAGGACCAAGCATATAGAGATCAAACATCATTTCATAAGAGATCATGTTGCTAAAGGAAATATTGACATTTCATATGTGCATATTGATGATCAACTTGCTGACATATTCACTAAACCTCTCATTGAAAATAGATTTATATATTTAAGAGAGAGTATTGGAATGCATCCTGCTATGTGATTTGTATCATTTACACTAACCAAAGTGCAGGTGACAACACTATCATCGTTCAATCACTCAAGTGTATTGTCAAAAGAATATGGAACGTTCACCATCTATCGTTCATTGTGAAGTTCAAACGACAAGGATGTCACCTGCTGTTTGTCGTTCACCTATCGTGAATTCATACCGTGTTTGACGTCACAAAAACTGGCTTCTCACATATGCTTCTCTATTATTTTAATGTTAATATGAAAAAGCAGTTATCACACCGCATTAAATGCGCGTGGGGTTTTATATTTTTAATAGTTTATTTTGCCTCAATTTTCGCACAACTCATGATTGCTTTTGAAAAACCCTAAAATTCGATTTGCCTTTCCTCTCTCACTTACTTGTTCACATTTCTGAAAGACTCTTTGCATTCTCACAATTCCAAATTGCTTGCTTTCTCTTTGCAAACTAACGTGTGAATTTCAGAAAAGAGAAATCAAAGAACTCAAGCTTTCCAGCACTTAACAATGGCAACTTCATCAAAATGTCAAAAGGTACTCAATCCTTCTGCTGAAGAGATGGAGATCCTTAGGGCAAGAAGAGAAAGGGTTCTTGATCAACGCTGACGTCAAGTCTCTGAGATTAGGAAAGTTGTTATTGTAAAGTTAGGAGACAAATCTATCATCTCCCCTCAATACCTGGAAATGAAAATGTTTGTTCATCTGAAGATCCCTGGAATTCAAGCGCTATTTCACCAAGACTGGGAGATGGTCTACGAAATCTCGAAGAAGGAAGTATTCGTTCCATTGGTGAAGGAGTTTTATGATTGTATTGTTCATGAAAGAGGGGTTATCAAGACGAGACTCAACAACACAATCACCTCCATCATAGTGATGGATGTAGCTGAGGCATTGGGGATTGATACTGAATCTGGTGATTGATACTTTGCATCCTGGAAGAAGGATGCTCCTGATTGTGATAAAATATGGGTTCAACCGCCTCAGTTTGCTGGATATGAGGCCAATAACTGCAGCCTCCCTCATCTCCTTTCCCTCTCTCTAGCAACCGAACCCTCATCTCCTTCACTTATTCCTCATCTTCTTCGAACCCCTCTCCCTCCATCCTACTCGAAAACCCACTGTCACCACTCACCCCTCAATCACCGATTCGTCCCCAACCTCCAACCTTAAATCTCCGATTTTTCACGACCGCCCCTGCCCTTCCTCTTCTTCATCTCCTCTGCTAAACCCACGAGCCGTAACCAGCCACCACCGTAGTCCCTTCTCTCTCCTCGCCACCGCTCTTCACGTCGCTGCACTACTCCTCTTCGTCTCCGCGCCACTGCCGCCGTCAGAGGCTCCTCGCAACACCACCGCCTCATTCCTCTCCATTTGAATTTCCTCCGCCACCGGTTCTCCCCCATCTGTTTCTGTTTTCTATTTTCTGTTTCTGTTTTCTGTTTTCTGTTTTCTGTTTTCTGTTTTCTGTTTTCTGTTTTCTGTTTTCTGTTTCTGTTTCTGTTTTCTGTTTTCTGTTTTCTGTTTCTGTTTTCTGTGTTTCTGTTTTCTGTTTCTGTTTTCTGTTTTCTTTTTCTGTTTTCTGTTTTCTGTTTTCTGTTTCTGTTTCTGTTTCTGTTTCTGTTTCTGTTTTCTGTTTTCTGTTTCCTGTTTCCTGTTATCTGTTTTCTGTTCCTGTTTCCTATTTTCTGTTTTCTGTTTCCTGTTTTCTGTTTCTTTTTTGTGCGTAAAATCAATAAATATGATGCGAGGATTAGTCTGTTCACTAGTGGGATGTCGTCCCTCGTACCATTTTTGCTCGTTTTCATAAATAAAAATTAATTAAAATTGAGAACTACGTAGCCTTGATTTCTCTTCGGAGATACGTAGGAGCGGGAACACTCTCGTCAGGCAACCCAATGAAAAACTCTAAAAAAACAAAGAAAATCTTTTCAAAATTAAAAACATAAATTAAAAAACATTAAAAAAATCAAGTTAAACCTTCAGAACTTCGTGGCCTTGATCTTCCATTTGAAGGAAGTATGTAGGACTAGGTTCACACTTATCAGGCTAAATAAAATAAAATAAATATTTTGTTTTGTAAATAATATCATTTTCTTTGTAAATAATAAGTCTTTTAATACCTTTTTGCACAATCAATCTAGGGTACCGTGTTTGACGGGCGCTATGGGGTGCTAACACCTTCCCCACGCGTAATCGACTCCCGAACCTAGAGTTTTAGGTTTCGTGGGCCATTTTATTTTCTTTTTAGGTTTTCTAGCGTTTCCCTCTTAAAAACGTTAGTGGTGACTCTGTTTGTTAACTATTTGTTTTAGCGCCGACCCTGCCGCGACCCCTGTTGCGATAGATGGCGACTCTGCTGGGGACATTTTGAGAGTTAGGCCTATATGATTGATTGTGCATTTTCATGTTTTTTTTTCTCTTTGTTTATCTTGTTATTTGTTTCTTGCCTTTTTGTATATATTTTCTTATCTTGTATATATAATCTCCATTGGTTACTGTGTTTATTTCACTTATTTCACACACTTTTTGGGCTCTATACCCGAGCCTGCAAACTAGGGAGCGTAGGGGTGTCTTGATAGATGTCGTGAAAGACCTAGTGTCTACGCGTCAATTATTGATTCACCACTCAGATTATTACCAGTCATTTAGCTATTTATCGTCAGAGGCCTAGTGTCTATGCGTCAAATAGTTTGATCATCGAGTCCTTGTCTGTATGACGAGGGTAATCTGGGAACCTTTAGCTATGTGAGATCTAGATCCATCCCCAATCACTACACTAGTTGCTAACCCTAGTTTGTCACTTATATTAGGTTTCTCCATTTCTAGAATAACCCGACCTTTATGGTTAAGAAAATAAGTCTTTAGTCGGGGCTTCTTCTCCTTCTCTTTCGGAATTCCCCATTTTTCCCGTCTCTCTAAATAATTTCACTTGTTTCCCTTTCTCTTACTCATTATTCCATTATTCCTTCTTATAAAAAAATTCAAAAAAAAAAAACATTTTTTTTATATTTCCCTTCCACTTATCATCCATCTTTTCTTTTTTATTTTCAATTTCTATCTTTTTTTATTTTCTAAAAAAAACGTTTTTGAAAAAAAAGTTTTCTTTAATTATCTTCCTTTGGTTTTAATTTCTTTTTTAATCTTCACCATTGCATCATAATACTCAATTTGATTTTCATTTTCATTCACCATCTCATAATTCTTCATTCACCATCCCATAATTCCTCATCTCTTCCATTTCTATAATTAACCTTTACTTTTATGAACCTCAAGTTCTTTCTAATCCACACACTTGTCTCATCCATTCATTTACCTCTCCTTCATTAACCATATTTAAACACCCATTTGTCAAACCCCCAATTTTGGAAGTCATGGACCGGTGTTGAAGAGGGTGTTACAGAAATTTGAGGTCATGCATGGTGAATAATGTTTTGCTTCAATCAGAGTTTTTGATCCATCAACTTGTGTCTCATCTTCCAAAAAAAATAAGAAAAAAATAAGAAAAAAGGAAAAAAAGAAAAAAATGAAAGGAGCAAATTTGCAAAGTCTAAAACTTTTGTCCTAAAGTTAAATCTTTTGAAAGGGAGCAATCAATTTTTGAAATGAAGTTTGGCCATTTTTTCTCTATCCAAAAAAATAAAAAAAATATTATTCATTGCTACCCACTTTGAGCCTTAATTTTTTTTTCTTCATTTAACCCTGGACAATGATCACCCATACATTGGGGGCTAGTGCAATAGTTCTCCATCTATATGACTCATTTCACTGGAGCTGATATCTCATCTGTTTCACTTGTTACCCCGACATCGCGGGCCAGCCCAGTTTGAGTTTTTCTCTAAAAGTGCTCATGGATTTCCTCAACACCTGGGGGCTTTTTATGATGTTTGAAGACAGTTAAATCATTCTTCTGCTATAAAAAAATAGAAAAAAATCAAAAAACAAAGCAAAAAGAAAGAAAAATGGAAAATCAAAAAGAAAAATGAAAAAAAGCAAAAAATGCAGAGAATGAAAAAAAGAATATTGTTTGAATAAATGTCTTTCATCCATCACATTGCACTAGAGATCATTTGTCCTAATTAACCCTTAAACACTTTCTTTGAGCCTTTATACCCTTTCTTTCATCACCCATTACCCCCTAGCCACATTACAAGCCAATAAAGTCCATTTTGATCAAATATTGATTGCTCTTATTTTCTTAAACTTTGATTTTGGGACAATAAGTTTACACTTGTGTGTTTTTGCTCCTTAAAAAAATTCAAAAAAAAATTCAAAAAAAAAGAGAAAAGAGAAAATTGGAGTGATGAGACCTATATTCTTCCTTGATTGAAGATGGGCCTGAAGCAAGTTAGACTCTGGGTTCGCCCCTCTTCCATGACAGATCTTCAAATTGATGCTTATCGCACTTGGGGCTTGCCGCCTTTTCTCTCCTCTCAGCACAATAAAAATGATAAGTAGCTGTTCCTTACATTGATGTCAGACTTGGGGGCTTGTTACAAGCCTAATCTCCATTACCCTCCACAAATCTTATTCTATTTCTTCCATCCAAAACCCATCCCTTTATCCACTAGCTTTGACCAGAGTTGTCTTGCAATGGTGAAGATAAAATCTTTTGAAACTCACAAATCTGTTTGTTTGAAAATCTTTTAACTCTCTTTTTTCACATGATCATTAAAAAATTCAAAAAAAAAATCTCTTGCATTGCTAGGTATTTCTACCTAGTTCTCTCTTTCCGGGCATGGCCCACAACTATTTATTCTCATATTTTCTTTTTCAGGGTATTGTGACGCCCGCTAGGTATTGTGACACCTAGTTCTTTCTCTTTAAGGGTATTGTGACGCTCGCTTGGTATTGTGACGCCAAGCTTTTTTTTTTCAGGGTATTGTGACGTCTGCTAGGTATTGTGACGCCTAGTTTCTTTCTCTTTAAGGGTATTGTAACGCCTGCTTGGTATTGTGACGCCAAGTTTTCTTTTTTAGGGTATTGTGAAGCCCGCTAGGTATTGTGACGCCTAGTTCTTTCTCTTCTAGGGTATTGTGACGCCCGCTTGGTATTGTGACGCCAAGTTTTCTTTTTTACGGTAACCAACCCCTACACTCTTTCAGGGTATCCAACCCCTGCACTCTTTCAGGGTAACCAACCCCTGCACTCTTTCAGGGTAACCAACCACGACACTCTTTCAGGGTAACCAACCCCCGCACTCTTTCAGAGTATTCAACCCCTACACTCTTTTAGGGTTCCAACCCCTAGTACACTTTTTTTTCAGGCATTAGAATTCCTCGTAAGAGTTGTCGAGTGTCTGTCTTGATCTCATTGGCCTAGATGTTAGAATTCCACATTCGTGTTGTCGAGCATCTAGTGTTTTATCCCATTAGCCTAAGAGTTAGGATTCCCTAGATTTGTTGTCCAGGTTGCCGAGCGTTTGTTGCTTTTTATCCTTTGTGTCAGGCATTAGAATTCCTCGTAAGAGTTGTCGAGTGTCTGTTCTTATCTTTTTAGCCTAGATATTAGAATTCCACAACAGTGTTGTCGAGTATCTAGTGCTTTATCACCTTAGCTCAAGTGTCTGCTAGGCGTTTGTGGCTTTTACTAGTTATCCCATGTTTTTGGTCCACCCGTTGATGGGCTCTGGATCTGGCATCTTTGTTATTCTTCTTTTGTTTGTTTGTTTGGCCAAAATTTGCTGCTTTTGAATTTTCTTTAACTTTCTCACCGAAAGTCACGCAAATGGGGGCTGCTATCAGCACCCAATTTTGTTCGGCCCTTTTATTTTAATTTTTCTTTTATTTTCTTTTTTAATCTTGTTGTGTTTCATTAAAAAAAATAAAAAAATGTGGATACCGGATTTAGTTTGGGCCCAATCCACCAGGAATATAGAAAAAAAAATAAAAAAATGGGTGATAATATTGATAACGAAATCTGTTACAAATAAATTCAAATATTTAATAAATTCCATCAGTTAGTTAGGATTCTCTTAACTTTATCTGCAATTTGAATTATTTGTAACAGATTTTTGTTATCAATATCATCTACTACATACATATATATACACCCATGTTTATTGATTTGGGGAACACACACCATTATTCACTACTCACCCCACACACCCTTATTCACTCTTCTCTTCCAAACAAAAAAAAGAGAAACCACTACTCACTCATCATCATCATCAGCAGCAGCCTCCCTCATCTCCTTTACCTCTCTCTAGCAACCGAACCCTCATCTCCTTCACTTATTCCTCATCTTCGAACCCCTCTCCCTCCATCCTACTCGAAAATCCACTGTCACCACTCACCCCTCAATCACCGATTTGTCCCCAACCTCCAACCTTCAACCTCCGATTCCTCACGACCGCCCCTGCCCTTCCTCTTCTTCATCTCCTCTGCTAAACCCACGAGCCATCACCAGCCACCACCGTAGTCCCTTCTCTCTCCTTGCCACCGCTCTTCACGCCGCTGCTCTACTCCTCTTCGTCTCCGCGCCACTGCCACCGCCAGAGGCTCCTCGCAACACCACCGTCTCCTTCCTCTCCATTTGAAGTTCCTCCGCCGCCGGTTCTCCCCCTTCTGTTTCTGTTTTCTGTTTCTGTTTATGTTTCTGTTTTCTGTTTCTATTTTCTGTTTCTATTTTCTGTTTTCTGTTTTCTATTTTCTGTTTTTGTTTCTGTTCTGTTGCTGTTTCTGTTTCTGTTTTCTATTTCTGTTTTCTGTTTCTGTTTTCTGTTTCTATTTCTGTTTTCTGTTTTCTGTTTCTGTTTCTGTTTCTGTTTCTGTTTTCTGTTTTCTGTTTTCTGTTTTCTGTTTTCTGTTTCCTGTTTTCTGCTTCCTGTTTTCTGTTTTCTGTTTCTTTTTTGCGCGTAAAATCAGTAAATGTGATGCGAGGGATAGACTTCACTAGTGGGATGTCGTCCCTCGTACCATTTTTGCTCCTTTCATAAATAAAAATTAATTAAAATTGAGAACTACGTAGCCTTGATTTCTCTTCGGAGATACGTAGGAGCGGGAACACTCTCGTCAGGCAAACCAATGAAAAACTCTATAAAAACAAAGAAAATCTTTTCAAAATTAAAAAACATTAAAAAAATCAATTTAAACCTTTAGAACTACGTGGCCTTGATCTTCCATTTGAAGGAAGTGCGTTGGACTAGGTTCAAACCTATCGGGCTAAATAAAATAAAATAAATATTTTTGCTTTGTAAATAATATCATTTTCTTTGTAAATAATAAGTCTTTTAATACCTTTTTGCACAATCAATCAAGGGTACCGTGTTTGACGGGTGCTGTGGGGTGCTAACACCTTCCCGAACCTAGATTTTTAGGTTTCGTAGGCCATTTTATTTTCTTTTTAGGTTTTCTACCGTTTCTCTCTTAAAAACGTTAGTGGCGACTCTGTTTGTTTACTATTTGTTTTAGTGTCGTCCCCGCCGCGACCCCGGTTGCGACAAAGCGTATTAAGGCAGCAAAGCAATCGGGAAGGATCTAGAAGAAGAAAAGTTCTTTTCTGGACCAGCTCTACACAAAGATCAAAGATTCTGACTTTGGATACGTCGTTCACACGTGGATCCCCTCAGGGTCACCACATGAAAAGTTCATTATGTTTGCTAGAAAGGATGAAGACCTGTATCATGACGAATGGGAGAATCAAGCTGCCACAGGATATTTTGGCCATGTGCCCTTCTTTTATTTGACTAAACCTGGACCACTAGTGCTTGCACTTGGTTCTTGGATTTTCATCTTATTTCCTGCAAAGGCACTTGTGGAGTACGATGTCGAATGGCTTCATGCTATGTTCCCTGGAGTCAATCTTCCATTACAATTTACAAGGCCATAAGAAGAGGTACCTGAACCTTCATTCATTGAAGTTGATCAAGTTCAACCCTGCAAAGCAATATCTGAAGCACATACAGGTCCACTGCAAATTGGAGCACCTGTTCCAGAAGCCTCAACATCTCAACAAAATCTAGCTCAAGAAGTTGGAGCTCTCGAAGATTTTGTGTACTAGAAGTTCAATGCCATTGAACACACACTGGCTCTGCTCCTCCAAAAGCTCAACTGAAACTTCTCACTATTTCTCTCTATCTTTTGACTTTTATTTCTGAACAAGTTTCTTTTAAATCCAATTAATGTTTTTCTTTGATAATTTCCATATAGTTCAAGTTATATGTTCTGAACAATTATCGTTTAGGATTGCTCTAATCCTGTTTCTGCTTACATATACTCTATCGTTTATACATGTTGTATGTATATCAAATAATTGCATATGTTTCACTGTCGTTTTTGCTAATGACAAAGGGGGAGAGAATAAGACAAAAAGTTAGAAAACAGTTAAGTTATACAAGTGAAGGGGAGAGAATGATAAAAACTCAAACTTATAGTAACATATGTATGCTCTGATACTGCTTAAATGTCTTCTTACATACGTGTTTACATATGTCTTAGCTCTGATACCTCTTCATATGTTTTTAGAACAAATGAGGAGGTTTTAACAATAAGAGAAGAAACGAGAGATAACCTTTTGAGAAAGATAGGGGGAGTATACAAAGTCTTTATGAAAAGCTATGATACCTTATCTTTACAAAATTTATAATGAACCTTTTTCTCTACAAAATTGTCATCATAAAAAAGGGGGAGATTGTTAAGTTCAAATGAGTTAGAACATATATCATATTTTAAATGATAACAATTTTTCCTAAGATTAAATTATGATAGATAAAAATTTCCTAAACTATGTGTATTATCATTTTGAGGAAATATCCCTTTCGTCAAACGAATGAAAGGAGTATCGTGTGCTCACATTGTCAAACATCTAAAAGAATATCGTTCAGTGAAGAAGCATCGTCAATGACAAAGAGAAATTGCATCGTCAATGACCAAGAGAAACTCATCGTCAATGATCAGCAGAAGAACTCATCGTCAATGACCAACAGTAGAAGCATTGTCTATACATGGTTAGAAGCACCGTTCAACAGAGAAGTAGAAAGCTGAAATATATTAAATATATTCCTCTAGCCAGCTCTGCAACCTCATATCAAGGAGTAATTGTACAAGTCATGTGACTACTCTACAGTTTCAACGACTCTCTCTCAGGAAAAAGTACAACGTTGGTGAATAAACAAAAGGAATATATTCACTCTCTGCCAAAGCATTAAATGCCCATTTGCTCAGTCAGGCTCAACATTAAATGCTTGTTTGTTCACACAAGCAACAACATTTAATATAATGTTCTTTCAGACACATTAATGATTCGAGTATCTCAACCTGTCTACATCAAGGACAAAGAAGAGATATTCAGACGACTGAAAGCTACCTACTCCATTAGAACGTCCATTCTAAGCTTTCAACGGTCAAGTGCATTTAATGAAGAGATCTGTTACTCTCAATGAAGGATTCACGTAATAGTATCAAGCTTCATTAACTTCTTCAGCAACGGGATTCTCAACTGAAGATATAAATAGGAAGACTTGAAGAACTTGACAACTTACAACGAATTTCAAACTCAAGCTATCACTCTTTCTGAAATCTTCTAAGCTCTGAAACCTCACTCGAAACTCCAGTATCAAAACACAAACTCGGGTGCAGTTACTCAAATGTGAAAAGATTTTAAGTGTCAAACACTATATACCCTTCACATCAAAACAGAGGACGTATCGTCCAACCATCTCTGTTCTCCACTAACCTCAAGTATACACTTTAGAGTCATATCCTCTACCCAAAATACTTTGAGTTAGTTGTGCTTACATTCTTTCTACAGTCACTCTTTTAAGAAGAGATCATTTGTAGAAGAATCAATTTGTAAAAAGGACAAGTCCTATATAATACTTGATAGGAAAAGTCCTGGAGAATACTTGATAAGAGAAGTCCTGAAGAATACTTGTTTTTTCTGGAGAAGTCATGTGAAAATACTTGATAGTGAAAATTTTGGTGAAGTCAAGAACTGAATGTAGCCCTATTGTTTAGGGGGTGAATACTTGTTTTTTCTGGAGAAGTCATGTGGGAATACTTTATCGTTCACGCTTTTATACCCACTGGTATCGTTTACGAAATATCTTTGTGAACTAATAATTGTTTTTGAAAACAAACTTTTTATACACACAAAATATAAACCCTCATTTCTTGTGTTGTCCTTACAAACTTTTTATACACACACAAAAACAAGCATCATCGGGTCCAATCATAAAGAAACGGTAAAAGTTCAATTTCTGAAATTACCGTACTCCTATATATCTCCTGTTGCTGCTTATATCTCCTTTTTAACACTTGTTTTTGCTTAAAATAATGGACATGTGGATAAGCCAATGGGACAATAATGCATGTCTTTACCAGTGGAGAGAACGCGGCAATGAAAAAGACATAGAATAATGCGTAGATTCTTTCGGGTCTTTTCCGCGTTCAATATGTGGTAGTGCTCTTTAGATTTATGTTTCTTTTTATATATTTGTTTGATTTTCGACTCACTCCACACTTACCATTCCAAGCTTTCTTTCTCATGGCTTTGCTACCATCATCCTCCTCCTCTTCCATCATCTATTCATTCACCTATGATGTGTTCCTCAGCTTCAGGGGTTCTGACACCCGCTACGGCTTTACTGGAAATCTCCACAAAGCTCTTTGTGACAAGGGAATCCACACTTTTATTGATGATGAGGAGCTTCGGAAAGGGGGTGAAATCACCCCTGCACTTGAAGATGCCATTGAAAAATCCAGGATTGCTATTGTTGTGCTATCCAAGAACTACGCTTCTTCCTCATTTTGTTTACATGAACTTTCCAAAATTCTCATTTGCTTTAAGGAAAATTGTCGCCTCGTTTGGCCGGTATTTTATGATGTGGATTCTTCTGATGTGCGAAAGCAAACTGGGACGTATGAAGAAGCAATGACCCTGCAGACGGAGAGGTTCAAAGATGACAAGGACAAGTTGCAAAAATGGAGGACAGCTCTACAACAAGTGGCTGATTTGTCTGGCTGGCATTACAAACACGGGTAGGTTTCTTTGCGTTTTATTATCTAATTATTACAATTTTAGTTATAGTAAATATGGGGTTAAAAACACAGTCATGATGCATTATTATGACTTAACACAAACTTCACTTCTCTTATTGGGCAGAGTTGAATATGAATACGAGTTTATTGAAAAGATTGTTAGAGAAGTCTCAAGAAAGATTAATCGTGTCGCTTTACATATTGCTGATTACCCAGTTGGACTGGAGTCTCGAGTGCGGAAAGTAATTTCACTTTTGGATGTTGGGTCCGATGACAGAGTTCACATGGTAGGGATCCATGGAACAGGTGGAATTGGTAAAACAACACTTGCTCTAGCAGTTCACAATTCCATCGCTGACCATTTTGAAGGTTTGTGTTTTCTAGAAAATGTTAGAGAAAATTATGACAAACATGGGTTATTACATCTCCAAAAGACCCTTCTTTTGGCTGTGCTTGGAGAGAAGGAAATTGAGATAACAAGTGTTAAGCAGGGAATATCAATAATACAACATAGACTCCAACGAAAGAAGGTTCTTTTGATTTTAGATGATGTTGGCAATGAGGAGCAATTACAGGGTCTTGTTGGACAACTTGACTGGTTTCATCTTGGTAGTAGAGTCATCATCACAACTCGAGACAAACACTTACTAGCATGTGGTGGGGTTAAAAGAACATATGAAGTGGAAGAGTTGGAGGAGGAAGCTGCTTTTAATTGGCTAAGATGGAAAACTTTTGAAAATGACAAAGTTAACCAAAGTTATGTGGACACATTAAACCGTGCAGTGGTATATGCTTCCGGCCTTCCATTGGCTTTGGAAGTAATAGGTTCTAACTTGTATGGAAAAAGTATACAAGAATGGGAATCTGCATTAGAACAGTATGAAAGGGTTCTAGATAAAAAGATCCAAAAGATACTTAAAGTGAGCTTTGATGCTTTGGGAGAAGAAGAACAGAGACTTTTCTTAGACATTGCGTGTTGCTTCAAAGGATATGATCTGCATGAGGTTGAAGATATACTCCATGCTCATTATGATCGTTGCATGAAGTATCACATTGGTGTGTTGGTTGATAAATCTCTCATAAAGATTACTCAATGTGGTGAAGTGACACTACATGACTTGATTGAAGTTATGGGTAAAGAAATTGTCCAACAAGAATCACCAAAAGTGTCTGGAAAACGTAGTAGGTTTTGGTCTCCTGAAGATATAGTAGAAGTTTTGGAAGAAAATACGGTAAGAATATTAATTATGTGTTTTTTAACCTTAAATTAGCATCTTTTTTATTATTATTATTATTATTATTATTATTATTATTATTATTATTATTATTATTATTGATGCCACTAATGTTCATGTTACATATTTTTGTCATTTATATTAATATAGAAATATTCATATTTATTGTTGTTGATGTCCTAACACGTATGTATTTATTTTGGTTGTTTTTCTTTTTTATGTTAAAGGGAACAAATGAAATTGAGATGATATGTCTAGATTCCCCATTATTTGAAGAAATAGAGTGTGATGGCAATGCTTTCAAGAAGATGAAAAATCTTAGAACCCTTATTATCAAAAGAGCTCATTTTTCTGAAGGTCCGAAGTATCTTCCAAATAGTTTAAGAGTGTTAGAGTGGTGGAATTATCCTTCAGAACATTTACCATATGATTTTCATCCGAAGAAACTTTCCATATGCAAGCTCCCTAGTAATTGCTTTACATCATTGGAATTGGTCAATTCATCAAAGGCAAGTTTAATTATGATTTCTTGATTTAATCTGTTAATAATTCACTTTAAGATTGTTCTTTTGATTAATGCCTCTATTTTTCTTTTCTTTTTTTAAGCAGGGGTTCGTGAATATAAAAATTTTAAATTTGGAAGAGTGTAAACATTTAACACACATACATGATATATCTAGTCTCTCAAATTTAGAAGAATTTTCATTTGAGGGGTGTCACAATTTAATTACAATTCACAATTCTGTTGGATTGTTAAATAAACTTCGAGTCTTGGATGCGTGTAATTGCCCGAAGCTCAAGAGTGTTCCACCCCTCAAGTTGCCTTTACTTGAAGTCCTCGGACTTTCATACTGTTCAAGTCTTGAGAGTTTTCCAGAATTATTAGAAAAGATGGAAAACATAACCGGTCTTAACTTGAGCAACTGTTACATGTTAAGGGAACTTCCACCTTCATGTCAAAATCTGACTCGACTTAGGTTGTTACGTGTGAATCTCGTGTTGCCAATAAGGAGCTTTGCCACAATCCCATATCTGGTTGCGGATTTTGATGAGGAGCAGCAGCAACTATTGGAAATGTTAACGGTCGAGGGTGAAGAAAAAGTGAGCTCAATGCTACTCTATTCAAAAGTAGAATGTCTTTCTTTCAGAGGCTGCAAGATAAGAGATAGATTTCTGGTGTTAGTTCTCCATTACTTTGATAACTTGAAAGAATTATGCTTGTCTGGTAGTAATATCACAAGTGTTCCAGAGTGCATCAAAGAATGCCGCTATTTATGGAAGCTTACAATGGATAATTGCCCTGATATTCGAGAAATTAAAGCAATTCCGCCGAGCTTAAAATATTTATCACTGGAAGGGTGCAAATCCTTGAATTTCTCGAGTAGAACGATGTTACTAAAGCAGGTTGGTATTGATTTTTGATTTTTTTGTTATGCAAGCTTTCTAATGTATTTGATTTGACGCTAAACAAACTTCACAGGAACTGCATGAGCCTGGAGGCACCTACTTTGTTATTCCAAGCCCAGACTATTGGCAGGTTCCAAATTGGTTCGAGTACCAAACCAGCAAGTGTCTGTACAAATTGGTCCCATCAACATTTTCTTTTTGGTTTCGGTATGACTTCCCTGACAACATACTACTCTGTGTTGCTTCTCCAGGGTATGATTTTAGTGATGATATTTATTTTTATTTCATACAAATCACCATCAATGACAAGGAGTACGATTTTTGTGAAAGTGATGATTTTCATACCAAGGTACTGAGGTCGGGTCATACATTTCTTGGTCATGTAAAAGTAAATTATGTGGCTGATGCACGTTCTGAAATTGAGTGGAACCATGCCCAAGTTGTGGTGAAGATATTTGGAGAAAGACAAGTTATTCTAGGTATCGGAATCCACCTATTGAAAGAGAAAGGTAGCATGGATAATATTCGATTCACCAGTCCCTATAAAAAGAGAAAAATAGACTTGAACTTGCCACCACTTGAAGAAAATGATGTTGATACTGAGTTGTCTCTATAAAGCACAACTGATCTGGATCATTGCTCTCCGAGGTTGATTCACATCACATCTAAATAAAAGGGAATGAGATCAACTTGACATGTTGAAGTAAGTATATCAATCATTTTACAAAAACTTGTCTGCTTGTATGATACAACCTGTTTTATCTTAATTTTAAAGAATGTAATGATTACTATTACACACAATAGTTAGAAGGTAGTTAGAAGGTTAAGGAGGTTAGAGTCAGTAACAAATTCAGTTAGAGTTTGTTAGTGACTAACAAGGTTAGTTAGAGATTCTGTTACTAGGCTTTAGTCAGTTAATTGAAGATAGACATTAAATGCTAGTGCTATAAATATAAGGTGTAATGAATGTTAGCAATCAATGAAAATGGTTTTCATTCATTTCAGCTTTAGTGCTGTTTTCTTCCTCTCAGCTAAATGTTGTTAGCTTTCTATATTTGCTGTGTTCTTCTTTCTTTACCAGCTTCAAGTTCCACACGTTTTATGGTATCAGAGCTTCAACTTTGAAGCTCTGCTGCGAACTCTGAATCAGAATGCCGCCGCGAGTGCAACCACCACCGATTGATCCTTCCCTAGATCAATCGAGTCCTTTCTATGTTCATCCGTCTGAAAATCCAGGTATCTCTCTTGTCAATCCATTGTTGAATGGACAAAACTATCACTCTTGGTCGAAATCAATGAAAAGAGCAATCATCTCGAAGAACAAGCATCGTTTTATTGATCCTGCAATAGAGATTCCAGATCCTTTCCATCCTAGCTTTGAAGCATGGCAAAGGTGTAACAATCTGGTACACTCTTGGATACTCAATTCTGTTTCCAATTCAATTGCACAAAGTATTGTATTTATAGAAAATGCTGTAGATGTTTGGATAGATCTAAAAGACAAATTCTCACAAGGAGATTTAGTGAAGATTGCTGAATTACAGCAAGAATTGTATAGTTTCAAACAGAATTCTTTGACTGTAAGTGAATACTATACTGAGTTGAAAATTATGTGGGAAGAACCAGACAATTATAGACCTCATTATGCATGTGTATGTACAATCAAGTGTGGCTGTCCTGCTGGTTATTCTGCAAAAGAGTATAAGGAACAAGATCATGTCATGAGATTTCTTATGGGATTGAGTGATCAATTTGCAATGGTTAGATCTCAGATTTTATTGTCCAACCCTTTACCTCCTTTGGCAAAGGTTTTTTCTCTTGCTTTGCAACATGAGAGACAAGTAGTCAATGTTGATGAGAATCAAATTAATATCAATGCTGTGGAAGGCAAAAAGAATTATAATTCTTATGGTAGAGGTAAACCTAGTCATGTTTGTACTTATTGTGGAAGATTAGGACACACTATTGATACTTGCTACAGGAAACATGGTTTTCCTCCTAATTCTGGTTATGGATCTGGTTCTAAGCCAAAATTTAATTCATCTCATCAAGCTAATTTGACAGAATATGATGTAGAAAATGAACAGCAAGAAGAGAAATCACAGTCTTCAGATTTTAAGGATAGATTCTTTGAAATGTTCTCCTTTGAAGATTGTCAAAGATTAAAGAATTTTCTTCAGCAAGGATCTTCTAATCCTGCAGAAAAATCACAACATGCTCAAGCACATCATGTGTTAGTTTCAGCTCAAGAAGTAGAAGGTATTCTTTGTGCTTCACCCACTCTTTTTATGCCTCAGCATAAAATATGGATTATAGATTCAGGAGCTACTGATCACATATGCAATATGTTCTCTTTATTTACTACATGTAATAAAATCAAGCCTGTTAGTGTTAAATTACCAAATGGTAATTGTGCTATTGCATCTCACAAAGGGTTAGTATCTCTCACAGCAACTATCCAATTACAGGATGTGTTGTTCATTCCAGATTTTAGTTTTAGGTAGCGTTTGGCCCAACTTTTTTTTAACTTAAAAGTTACTTTTAAGTTAAAGCTCACAATAAGATCTTAAAAAAAAGGGCAAAATTTGTTTGCCAGTTTTCGTTTTTTTTAACTTAAAAGTTACTTTTAAGTTAAAAGTTGTTTGGTGGTCGGAGGCAGTGGTGGTGGCCAGAGGCGGTGATGGTGGCCGAAGGTGGTGGTGGTCGGAGGCGGCGGTGGTGGTCGGAGGCGGTGGTGGTGGCAGGAGGCGGTGGTGGTGGCCAGAGGTGGTGGTGGTGGCCGGGGCGGTGGCGGTGGCGGTGGTGGTGGTGGTGGCCGGAGGTGGTGGTGGTGGCCGGGGCGGTGGCGGTGGTGGCCGGAGGCGGTGGTGGTGGTCGGAGGTGGCAATGGTGGTCGAAGGTGGCGGCGGTGGTGGTCGGAGGTGGCGGTGGTGGTGGTCGGAGGTGGCGGTGGTGGTGGTCGGAGGTGGTGGTGGTGGTCGGAGGTGGCAGTGGTGGTCGGAGGTGGCGGCGGCGGTGGCGATGGTCAGAGGCGGTGGTGGTCGAAGGTGGTGGTGGTGGCCGAAGGCGGTGGTGGCCGGGGCGGTAGGAAGTGAAAAAAGTAACTTATTAGAAAAAAGCTCCCTCAATTAACTTTTTACTTAAAAGTTACTTTTCAACATTTTGTATGTAAAAAAAAAAGTAACTTATTTTTTAAGATCTTATACACAATTGTGTTTGGCCCAACTTATCTTAAAAGCAACTTAAAAGTCAAAAAAAAGTTGGGTCAAACACTACCTTAATCTGCTTTCGGTCTCTAAGTTCACTACAGATTTGCATTGCAAGGTTATCTTTACTGAAATAGGCTGTGATGTTCAAGGGCTGAACAGGAAGATGATTGGTTTGGGTAGTCTCCATAAAGGACTTTACTATCTTGATGTGGAGCAGACAGCATTGTCTTGTTCGAGTATTGCAGATTACAATGTATATAATTTTTTTGTTCTACCTAGAGTTACTTTATGGCATTTTAGGTTAGGACATGTTTCAGATAAGGTTTTGGAAGTCTTGAGCAAGGACTTTCCTTCCATACATGTACACAAAGATAGAACTTGTGATGTTTGTCATTTTGCTAAGCAAAAGAGATTGTCTTTTCCAGTTAGTTCAAGTTCTACTACTGCTCAATTTCAGTTGTTACATATGGACATATGGGGTCCCTTTCGAGTTGAAACTATGCATAAGCATAAATATTTTTTGACTATAGTAGATGATTATAGTAGATATACATGGATTGTTTTGCTTAAACACAAAGGAGAGGTTCAGGGGCAAGTTCAGGCTTTTATCAATTTGATTGAAAATCAATATGCAGCTAAGGTAAAATGTATAAGAACAGATAATGGCCCTGAATTTTCCTTACCTATCTACTATAATAAAAAGGCTATTGTACATAAAAGAAGTTGTGTTGGTACACCACAACAGAATGCAAGGGTAGAGAGAAGACATCAAATTATTCTTAACATTGCAAGAGCCCTATTAATGCAGTCTTCTCTTCCTCCTAAATTTTGGGGTTATGCTGTCCTGCATTCAGTGTTTATTATGAATAGGGTTCCTACAGAGGTCCTACAATTTAAATCCCCTTACCAACTGTTTCATCAGCACTTTCCTGTTTTAGAAGAACTTAAGGTTTTTGGCTGTTTGTGTTACATTTCTACTTCATCAGTAAACAGATCAAAACTGGCACCAAGGGCACATAAGTGTGTTTTTCTCGGTTATAAGCCAGGAATGAAAGGGTATATAGGCTATGATCTTCACAGCAAAGAAATAATTGTGTCTAGACATGTTGAATTCCAAGAGTTGGTTTTCCCTTACCAACATAATGCTAATTTTCAGTCACAGTCCTGGACTTATGTTGATCATGAGGCTAAATCACAACAGCCAGTTTGTTCTAAGCCTGAGTCTCTGACTCCACCTTCATCTATTCCTGAAAATGTACCATTATCATCTTCTGCAGAGCCTATTTCCATTTCTTCTAATGATTCTGCTCCGGAAGTGATTTCTACTCAGGAAGAGATTCTTCCTCCTACTTTAAGGAGATCCAGTAGACAAAGAGTTACTCCTTTACATCTTGCTGATTATCATCTTGCTAATAATAACACTGTGAATCATCCAATTGCTTCTACTTTGTCTTATCACAGGTTAAGCATGGATCATAGAGCCTATGTTTTTTCATTGTCTGCTACTAGTGAGCCACAGGATTTTACAGAAGCTAGTAAGCATCGTTGCTGGCAAGAGGCTATGCAAGCAGAAATCAAGGCTCTAGAGGCAAATCATACCTGGAAAATTGTTGATCTCCCTCCAGGAGTGATTCCCATTGGTTCCAAATGGGTTTACAGGATAAAGAGAAAAGCATATGGAACTATAGAACGATATAAGGCCAGATTAGTGGTGAAAGGTTATAATCAAACTGAAGGGATTGATTATTTTGAGACCTACTCCCCAGTGACTAAGCTTACTACCATTCGAATTGTACTGGCTTTAGCATCGATACACCACTGGTATGTTCACCAATTGGATGTGAATAATGCTTTCTTGCATGGAGAATTACAAGAAGAAGTTTTTATGCAAGTTCCTCAAGGAGTTCAAGGTGCTGGTACTGGTCAAGCATGTAAACTATTAAAATCTCTCTATGGCTTAAAGCAAGCAAGCAGGAAATGGTATGAGAAGTTGTCTACCTTGCTTTTATCCATGAATTTTACTCAAGCTCACTCCGATCATTCCCTTTTTATTCTAAAATCAGGAATTTCTTTTACAGCTTTACTAGTTTATGTTGATGACATAATACTAGTAGGGAATGATATGACAATTATCACTCAAATTAAATCACACCTTCATTCTCTTTTCGGGATCAAAGATCTTGGACAACTCAAGTATTCTCTAGGCCTTGAAGCAGCACATTCAGCTGCTGGAATTACTCTATGCCAAAGAAAATATTGTCTTGATTTACTCACAGAGGCTGGAGTTCTTGCTTGCAAGCCTGCATCTACTCCTCTTGATCCTAATGTCTCATTGTATCAAGATACAGGACCACTGCATTCAGATGTTTCTCAATATAGGAGGCTCATTGGTCAGCTTTTGTATCTTACTAACACAAGGCCTGATATCACTTTTGCAGTCCAGAAATTAAGCCAGTTTCTTGCTAAGCCTACTCAAGTGCATTTTAATGCAGCTCATAGAGTGCTTCGATACCTTAAAGGTTCACCAGGGAAAGGTCTTTTCTTTCCACGGGATTCTTCTTTACACTTAATGGGGTTTTCAGATGCTGATTGGGGAGGATGTAAAGACACTCGAAGGTCTATAAGTGGTTATTGCTTCTTCCTTGGATCCTCACCTCTTTGCTGGCGTGCCAAAAAGCAAACCACAGTTGCCAGGTCTTCCGGGGAAGCAAAATACCGAGCCTTAGCCACTGCTACTTGTGAATTGCAATGGTTGGTTTATGTTCTACAGGACTTGGGAATCACAATGATCAAGCAATCAGTTCTTTATTGTGATAATCAGAGTGCTTTGCACATTGCTGCAAATCCAGTTTTCCATGAACGTACAAAACACTTGGAAATTGATTGTCATATTGTACGGACAAAGATTCAAGCAGGCCTTATGAAGCTTCTGCCTTTAGCTACTGAACTCCAAACTGCTGATCTCTTTACTAAAGCCTTGTTACCAGCACGGTTTCGTCTTTTGATGTCCAAGATGAACATGTTAGACATCTATAGTCCATCTTCATCTTGAGGGGGGCTATTACACACAATAGTTAGAAGGTAGTTAGAAGGTTAAGGAGGTTAGAGTCAGTAACAAATTCAGTTAGAGTTTGTTAGTGACTAACAAGGTTAGTTAGAGTTTCTGTTACTAGGCTTTAGTCAGTTAATTGAAGATAGACATTAAATGCTAGTGCTATAAATATAAGGTGTAATGAATGTTAGCGATCAATGAAAATGGTTTTCATTCATTTCAGCTTTAGTGTTGTTTTCTTCCTCTCACAGCTAAATGTTGTTAGCTTTCTATATTTGTTGTGTTGTTCTTTCTTTACCAGCTTCAAGTTCCACACGTTTTAATTACATTTTAATCACTTCAGTTCAGGACAAAATCTACTTCTTTATTTCTCGTTGCTAGGAGTATCAAAGAGGAAGGCTGAGATGCAAGGTTCCCACTTCATCAAGTGGTGAAGTTAGTGGAGACTCAAACCCGTTGCATTGTTTTACCAGCAACAAGGGATGACTCTTTCGAAAATCAAATTGAACTATTCAAGATGATGAAGAAATGGAAGTGTTTTATGTGACTTCTTTAGATACTGAGACTCATGCTATTTCATGTTCCTGTAATAAATTAGCCACCATTGTTCTGAGTGAAGAGGTCATGGAAGCATTACAAACACTCAATTAAGACTTAATCTTTGACTATGCTTCAGTTTGTTTGCATCCAGAATGGTGCAATGTCATAGTACTCCAGTTTCTATGACAATAGGGTATCACTAAATCATTGATTATTATCTATTAAACTATTTAGTTAATATTTGATTGTTGAACTCAGAGATATGTGCTCTGTTACAGTTGGAAGGCTGTTGTATGCTTATAATATGAGTTGGCCAGCCATGCAAGAGTATCCTTCCCGTCTTCATCTATGAATATCCTTTCCCCGAATTACTCATAAGTTCTCCAAGAGCAAGTATTAGTATTATGGGAGAAGCTATAATATTATATTATATTTCCAACAATGTTATATTTCTAGCTATAAGTTAGTTTCGGGTAAATTGTAAAAATGTGTTTGGTAGGTATTTTATATTTTCGGGAATATTTTTAAATTTTATTTAATTTAAAAAATTAGAAAAACATGTGATAAAATTGTAGAAATGAGAAGTTATTTTCAAATAGGCTTAATTGCAACTTTGGTCCCTCACTTACACATTTTCCACGATTTTGGTCCCAACAATAAAAAACCACGATCTTGGCCCCCACGAATGTTTCCGTTAGCAACTTTGGTCTTCCGTCTAAGATTTAACAGTTTCTGTTAAAAAAGTTAATAAAAAATTAAAAAAAAATGAATCCAGAAACATGATGAATGTTCATCAATGTTCATCATGTTCATCACCTTCATTTCAATCTTGTTGAAAAAACCCATAACTCCCCCATAACTCATTGAAAACAACAATTGATCCCAAATTTTCTCAATCCATAACAAATAATTTAAAACCCAACAATTATCCACAACTCAAAACAAACAATTAATCTTCTTCTCCCTCTTCATCTCTGAAACCAACCACTCATCTTCTCCTCACCACCCAAACACAAACCATTCCTCTTCTTCTCCAACCCAAACGGCCGCCACCCCATTCCTCTTCGTCACCAAAACACCACCGTCCTCCCACTCCCCAAACCCCTTCATCGAACTCTGCTGCTCTGCTCCACCGCTCCTCACTGCGCCGCCTCCCCACTCTATCTTCTCCTCACTCTCACCCAACACTCAAACCCTGAACCACTGCCCCTCTCTGCTCTTCCTCACGCTAAACCGTCGTTGCCGAACCACAACCTTCAATCTCTGCTCCTAGCCACGACTGTTCTCTTCCTCTCCGAACCCACCTTCATCTCCACCACTATCAAGCCCAAACCTTCAACCTTCGAAACAACCCTCACCACCGATCCTTCTCCTTCGAGGTTCTGACGACTTGGCGAACGACGGAGGTGCGTGATAATAATAAAACAACACAAGAAAGGGAGGATTTGTATTGTGTGTGTGTGATTTTTAAAACATTTTCTTATGAAACAAGAATAAGTTTCAAATTACTTTTCTAAGACTAGTGCAGCGGAAAATTAATCAGAGCTGAAAAGTAAAGCACACAAAGTATTTATCCCGGTTCACCCCCTTAATCGACAGGGCTACGTCCACTCCTTGGCTTCACCAAGATTTTCTACTATTTACTCCAAATAGTACAAGTATTCTTCAGGACTTCTCCTAGTATTCGAAGGACTTCTCCTTACAAGTAATCTGCAAGACTTCTCCTTACAAGTATTAAACAAGACTTCTCCCAGTTCTTTTACAAAGAAGGTTTTGTTCTTCTACAGGGTCTCTTCAACAAGAGTAGGGTAGAAAGATTAAGTTCAAATTACAAAGAGGATATGAAAGTAGGTTCTCTGTTTTGGGTGTGTGAGAAGATGAGAGTTTTCACTCTATGAAGGTTTCACACAAGGCAAACGACTTAACTCAAGAAAATATGAATATGAGTTTCTGAGTTGTAATTGAGTTGTTAGCAAGTGAATGATTAGAAAGCTTGAGAATTTTATCGTAGAAAGTCGCCACTGATTCCAGTGTCTAAGTCCTCTATTTATATCTTCAGTAGGATTTACGTTGATGAAGATTGTAGAGTTCCGTTTGAATTTCTTCTTCTAATTGTGCAACAGATACTTTTGGCAGCTCTGTAGAAGCATTAAATGCACCCTGCTATGCATTAATTGCAGCATTAAATGCTCTTCCTATCGTCGTCTAGTTCTCCAGTGCTTTTTCCTTAAAAGCTCGTCTGAGCATTAATTGCGAAAGGAAAGCAGCAAGAGAATCTTCTTCTTCTTTTTCTTCTTCTGTACATCGAGATTTGATTCTGACCGTTGAGGTGATACGAAGTTCATAGATTTGCGCCGTTGACTCTGAAAAGTTGTGCTTGGTTTACGGAATGTCATAGAGGCTAGCAGATACGAGGAATAAAATATTTATTATGTCCTTTTCTTGTTTCTGCTGCGAACAGTGCTTCATTAAATGATAGGACAATGTTTGCCTTTATTGTTTGAAGCATTTGACCAGACGCTTTACTTGGATAATCTCTTTGGACGTTCTCCTTGAGAGTTACCAGACGTACTCTTAGAGAATGTTTAGACGTACTCCTCGGACAGTCTCATCGGACGATCCACTTTTTCGCCATATTTCGACGTGTTGCTTTTTGATATGGTTTCAAAGGGTAGGCAGACGTCCGTCTCTTTATACTGATAGATGTTCCTTAAATATGAAATACTCATCGTATTAGGAATTCTTTATCTATCAACATTAAACCTTGGATAAAATTGTTATTCATCAAAATATAATAATAGATGAAATCGTTTGAATTTAACAATCTCCCCCTTTTTGATAATGAATTTTTTTTTGAGAAAATAGTTTAATTTGGTTATTGCGAAAAATGTAGTATCAAAGCATTGATATTTTTCAAAGCTATTTCTTTTAAAAAACTGAGAGATAGATCGTTTGTCTATTTGAGTTTTCTTAGTTAGAAAAGCATGAGCGTTTCTTATACGAGCATATGTTGTAACATGAAAGCATGGTATCATAGAAAAACTTGAAATCATGTAGCTAACGAGTTTTCTTTTACATGAAAAACTTATGTTCTAATTATTTTTAGCTCCCCTTAAGGTCATAATTTTCTAAATTATGCTAAGGTTATTTCTTTCGTTGCTCCCCCACACATGACTTATTCTAAGAATATCTCCCTAACACGTTCACTAATTTCTAACCCTTAGGGTTTTTAATCATTTTCTTATATTTCTCCGCCTAAGGGTTTTATCTCCTTTTTTTCTCTAATCTCTCCCCCTTTGTCATTAAAAAAAAATAGCAATAAACAAAAGGTATCAAAGTAATGAATGAGAGGTACCAAAGCATTAACAAGAAATATCAGAGTAAAAGCAACAAGTGTGACGGAACTGATATGAACTTATATACTAGTTAACAAAAAAAAATGTTCAGCGAGGAAATTAAATAGGATAGGGATAAAGAATGAAGTGTGTCTTCATTTGAATTTGTCCAAGAGCTGAGACAGCATGCCATGCAAGGAGTCGAATTTTTGATTGAATTCTCCTTTTAGCTTATCAATGCACCTGTTGTTGTTGTCATCCCTTAATCTCTGCGATCGCTGGTGCATCTTCTTCTGGAAACTCTACAGAAACAGGAGTAGGCGGGGACTCAACCGTATAATTATCACCAAAGTGCATAGTGCCCATACCAGATTCCATTTTCAAAGTAATGAATGGAGCTACCTCTGCTAGTGTAAGATCATCAGCTGTAATAGCATAGTGCCCATACCAGACGAATTGCTGAGATCCAAGCAGGCAACAAAATAATTATCCAATTGCCCAAGACGAGGATCAAAGCTCCAGGATGCTGAGTTAGGAATACTGAAACGAAGCCAATATGACCTTGGATTTTCCAGATAACCCAATCAAAATACATAAATCGTCCATCTTCTGGTCCAAGGTAAAAGAGATGTGAGCACAGCCAATGAGTGCCCAAATTCTTGCAAAATAGCAGAAAGGATATCCATGTAATTCAACGGTCAGACCAGGAATAATCTTGAAGTTCTCCAACTTGGTCATTTTCTATTTCTTCGAAGAACTAGGAAAGATGAGAGATCTAGTTCTTCTTGGCACTCTTGGAATAAATACCATGGCATTCCTTGCAACAGGGTCAGAGCACAAGGGTTCAATGACTTTGGCAGCTGAGTGGATCTGGTGACAAGACAGTTGTGGTCTGTGGGGCTGGTTGTGAAGGTATCTTTTGAGGAATCAATTCCTGAGAAGGCAGCTCTTGAGTAGTCATCTTTGGATCAACGGTGGAAGGTTGAGAAGCAAAATTTGGTTCCTCGTGGTCATGACTAGGTTCTGCATGAACCAGACTTGGTGCTTCATGATCCATACTTGGTTCTTCATGCACCGGACGAGGTGGAGAGAGCATCTTTTGAGTAGGATGAACCGGACTTGGCTCCTCATCATCATCTCTGATAATTTCATGAATGACTTGGGGCACCTTGAAGAGATTATCAATGTATTCATTGTTCTCATGAGCTTCAAGTATCTGCTTGAACTTTCCCAGACGAGGGAGAAATGGAGTTTTCCAAGCTTTAGCTTCAGCTGTACAATGGTGTTTCCATTGTGGGAACACCGTAGGCAAAGGGGAATCTGCTTGCAACTTAATACGAACCCAGTGACTATCATTGCTTTCTTAGATGTTGCTTGTTGCTTAGATGTTGCTTGTTGCTTCAAAGGATATGGATTAAAGGAGGTCGAAAATATACTCAATGACCATCATGATCGGTCCATGAAGTACCACATTGGTGTGTTGGTTGATAAATCTCTTATCAAGATTACTCAATGTGGTGAAGTGACACTACATGACTTGATTGAAGTTATGGGTAAAGAAATTGTCCAACAAGAATCACCAAAAGTGTCTGGAAAACGTAGTAGGTTATGGTCTCCTGAAGATATAGTAGAAGTTTTGGAAGAAAATACGGTAAGAATATTAATTATGTGTTTTTTAACCTTAAATTAGCTTCTTTATTATTATTATTATTATTATTATTGATGCCACTAATGTTCATGTTACATATTTTTGTCATTTATAATATAGAAATATTCAAATTTATTGTTGTTGATGTCCTAACACGTATGTATTTATTTTGGTTGTTTTTCTTTTTTATGTTAAAGGGAATAAATGAAATTGAGATGATATGTCTGGATTCCCCACTATTTGAAGAAATAGAGTGTGATGGCAATGCTTTCAAGAAGATGAAAAATCTTAAAACCCTTATTATCAAGAGAGCTCATTTTTCAGAAGGTCCGAAGTATCTTCCAAATAGTTTAAGAGTATTAGAGTGGTGGAAATATCCTTCAGAACATTTACCATATGATTTTCATCCGAAGAAACTTTCCATATGCAAGCTCCCTGGTAATTGCTTTACATCGTTGGAATTGGTCAATTCATCAAAGGCAAGTTTAATTATGATTTCTTGATTTAATCTGTTAATAAATCACTTTAAGATTATTCTTTTGATTAATGCCTCTATTTTTCTTTTTCTTTTCAAGCAGGGGTTCGTGAATATAAAAATTTTAAATTTGGAAGAGTGTAAATATTTAACACACGTACATGATATATCTAGTCTCTCAAACCACCGCAAAATGTAAGTGAGAGGCGGTTGCCTAACTGCTGCAGTTACGAGCGTTTTACTGCAGCGGTTTTGGCTAACCGTTGGAATAACCGCCGCTGGTATATAGCGGCGGTTTTTAACCGCTGCCTTCTTTTACATAGTTGAGGTGGTATACGTGTTATTTGCGGCGGTTTTGAACCGCCGCATAATGCTTCATTAAAAAAAAGAAAGCTAAAAGAATATTGGTTCTTATTTTTGGAATATATATCATATCCGGCTGCATAATTTATTTTACCCTTGAAATCCTAATATCAATCAATTACTGAAGAACAAACTTTCATATATATGATATATCTAATAAACTGATAATATTATGCATCACGTAGCGAAAAAAATATTTTGAAACTATCAAAAAGTATATTACCTTTTATAGCCTTGGATGGGTAGTGGGGATGTAACTAAAATATTTGATGATAAGAGATAAACAGCACCATTACACATCATGCACACATACAAATAAAAATAGTATCTTCCCAGCATGGCTAGACAAAAATTCGAGCAACAAAAACTAATTTCATAAGTTCTCAAGTCATAAAAGCTTTTAATAAGAATTATAAAATTATAAAATTAGGCAGATGTCTTATTTTCAACATGGATTTAACCATTATCTACAATTAGTTCGGAATCAACATCCTCTTAGATTCATAATGTCATTGATGAAAAGCTCCCAGAAAAGCATGACTCACCTAGAACCATGTTGGATTTGTGCAGCTTTGTTCTTTGAAATGAAGCTGGTCATCTTCTCATGCAACCGTTCACTAGCCTGGCAGGGTCATCTATATCAGAAGGTATTCATGTTGCTCATGCGTAAAACAGTAACTAAAGGTCATAATAACACATTCTAAAGCCTAAACAATAAGCACTAAACAATAAGACCAGGGCATACATCTGCAATATGTGCATGACGAAGTTCAAGCCATATAGGATCATGATCCTCCAATAGAACCTCTTTTCTCTCTGGTGGACCACCATTCTTGCCAGGAAACTTAAGAATACATCCAAAAATCATGGCACATGGCATCATAAGTCGATTCATGTATAACAGGGGCAATCTAAACATCCAAAATAGCATCTGTATTGAAGCAATATGATAAAATCCATTGAAATAATATTACAAGCACATGACCAACAAATAGAGACAGGAAACCTGATCAATAGTTCTATCAATGATGAGCAACTCGCAGGTCTCAGTCTGAGGAAAATTCATCTGCAGAGCGTCAAATGAGGAGAAAAAAAAGTGTGACGAGAGATGAATAAAGTAATATAGGACTAATCTCAAAATTTGGAGATAAAAATCAAATTTAAAATTTAAGTATAGAGAGGGAAACAAGAGATGAATAAAGTAACTTTTAATTCAGCGCTTAAGAGAAAGTAGAGAAACATGTAAAAGAAAAGGATTTTAAGAAAGAAACATAGGCCTGATTAAAGTATTCCAACAAATATTAGTGCAATAAAAGTACGTTGATATAGCAATAACCTTCTATGAAATAGTTGATTCAAAAGTAAAAGCTGCCTATTAGAAAATATACTTCAGGAAGGAAAATCAATCAAATGACCTATACCACATTTTCTAGATAAATATATAATTCAGAGTCAGAACTACCTATTTGCTGTATATAAACAATACAAGGAACAAGCTTGTCCTTGTATAGAACAGGGAGTTGTTCAAGTTCCAAAGATGAAACCTGCAAAAAATGTATCATGATGAATGTGTCTGTGTTTTACTCAGTTAAAGTTTGCACCAAAAGCTACCTCTTCCAGAAATTCTGGCAGTTCCTCATATATCTGCCTTAGCTCATCCAACCACATCACAACAATTTATCCGGATAAAAAATTATATGTTAACCACAGTAAAAACAAAACTTATCTCATGAGTCATGAAGGAATAATATATTATGCATTAGAGTAAACATTAAGATATATGGATTAGTTCATCTGACAAAAAATCATGTCCAACTATGCAAATGCATGAAGAAACAATTTGAATAATACGTGATTTTTCAACTTGAACTACATAAGCATATTACCTAAATTATATAGGCATGCTAAGGTGAAGAAAAGAATGAGGAACTTGGGCTTAACCTCATCACAGAAACCTTCTTTCACCACTGTCGTATATCCCTTCTCTTTAGTTCTATTTACATCAATAACACCAATTACCCGCAAAAGACAATGTCAGTACCAAATGAAGGAAAAACTACAATCGCTCACACCCAAACTTGATAGTATTTTAGTATATGATGTTAGTTCAGAAAATAGTTGGATAATTGAGAAGGCTTTAGTTGATAGTTGGAAGATAGTAGTTAGTAATGTGGTGTTTGGAGCAAAGGAATAGATTGTATTGCTCTCTAAAATCATACAAATGACTTGATGACTTATTCACCTATGCACCCAAGCTTGCCTATTTATAGGTGCTTGAGGGTGGTTCTAGAATATTCTACATCATTATGTATTTCCCTTACATTCTAGACTTCTCTACCTTATTAGATATCTCCATTACATTCTAGATACTTCTACTTCTAAATACATTTACAATTCATTAATCATATATACTAGATGTTTCTACACTATATGATTATGTAGACATTAGTAGAAGATTCTAGAAAATTGCATCAACTTCAACAAAACTAATTAAATAAGTTTCGAGAAATTAGATGTCTTTCACTTTCTTTTAACCAAAAAATCATCATTATACACAATTCTTTTTTTGCTTTTCTTTCTGGTAATTAGTACGAGAAAGGCAAATAAAACTTACCAGCTCATAGACATAAGCAAGCTCTGTTGTTATATAGGAATTTGCCTGCAATATTGTTGTGCATGAAAAAATCATTGAAGGAACCCAACCAGTTCACTTGATTATAAAGGATATCTACCTTCTCAACAATATCCAAGTTCAAGTACTTCAATTCTTCTTGAAGAGCTTCGGAAATCCCGACTTCAAATATTTTGTACTAACAATATCAAAGATTTGTTTTTACAAGTAAACCAAACATGGACTCAAACCACACAAGGGAACAAGACAATATTAGAAAGCATAATGACATAAAAGATAAATTCACCTTCAGAAGAGCAGTCCAATCAGCGCTGGTGCATATGGAGCTTGGAGAGTCAAATTTCTTTATTGATCGAAAATTAATTTTTAGAAGTATTAGTATATTAGCTTCTTACCAGAGAAGCATCATATTCATAGTTCTACAGTTGTACTAACACAGTCAGGCCTATATTCACATAACAAAACTTTATGCTCATAGGATAGGCACATTATCAATGCAACATGAACATGTTTCAACAATTAATAATGTTATAATTGTGATAAAAAAGATTTACAAAAAAATCCAGTAATTACCAAAAACTGAGCATATGTATGTATGCAATGCTGTTTTTCAATTACTCATTAGCCCAACCACACATGACAGGATCTATAAAAGAGAGTTTCAAGAATGTGTGTGAGAGTGGGGGGGGGGGGGGGGGAAGACAATTTTCATACCTTAAGCAAGTGGGGAATGTCCTTTACAGATTTCAGGGTTTCACGTAACGAAGCAACTAGTTCTTCTGAGCATAGAAAGAAAGATATCTATTTCCCATCAAAGAAAACTAGCACTTTTTACTAAATTGCTATTTCAGTGTTCCACCTACAACAGACAATACAGTAATTATGTCTTCCAACCTGAAACTAATGATTATGTATCTTAGTAAATCATATTAATTAGACCATATATTAACTAAACTAAATGGATACAGAATTTAAGCGGTAGTTTAGAACTTCAAGATCAAGTATAGGTCTCAAGAACCAGTTTCTGAAATGGGGAAAAAAGAGACAAACATTATTAGTATATGTTCTAAAGTTTGAGTGATGAGTACATTATTGATCTCACAAGTTTTAGTACTTGTTAC
The DNA here is from genome assembly GCA_030819835.1 of Acmispon strigosus. NCBI lineage: Eukaryota > Viridiplantae > Streptophyta > Magnoliopsida > Fabales > Fabaceae > Acmispon > Acmispon strigosus. The sequence continues at coordinate 43,652,712 of JAUAMA010000001.1, read as the reverse complement.
CTCAAAAGACGTCTACCCATTGGAGTCAAACACTACATACAGGACAAATGATTAGTCATGTGTTACAAGAAATTGTCACTTACTAAATTGAATTTAAACAATTTCAAGAAACCTTATTCATCATTCCAAATACAGAAAACTGCATATATTGAAAATGATTCTAGTATCCCTCACAGCCTTCTGTCTTCTCCCTGCATATTCTCTAATGCGAGTTAGACCGTCGGTAATTTCAGATCGAAATACAACTCTAACGCGATTTATTGAAATGCAACTCAAAATCGTAACCTATAATCAAATCGAATCGAACAAGAGAGAAACCCAACCTATAATCCCTAATTCCTGAATAAAAATCAAATCGAACAAGAGAGAAACGAGTTTGCTTTGTTACCTTCGATTCGCAGCAAAAATGAAAGAGATGAGAGCGATGAGCGGCGGAGCGATGGTGAAACCAGAAGAAAGAAACGCGATGCAGAGAACGAGAGAGAAGCGGCGGAGCGATGAGAGAACGAGAGCGGAGCGGTGGAGCGATGAGAGAACGAGAGCGGAGCGACGGAGGCGATGAGAGCGGCGGAGGCGATGTGAGAACGGCGGAGGCGAGAACCTTTCTCTTTCTCTTTCTCAAGCTCTTTCTCTTTCTCTTTCTCTTTCTGCAGAAAAAAAAAGAGAATGTTTAAAGTAAAAAAATACATATATTTGAAACCTGCGGCGGTGCCTCAAAATGAAAACTTGCGGCGGTATCGCCGCAATACACCAGTCTTCCCCTAGTGATTTAATTACAATTCACATTTCTGTTGGATTGTTAAATAAACTTCAAGTCTTGGATGCTAGTTATTGTCATAAGCTGAGGAGAGTTCCACCCCTCAAGTTGCCTTCACTTGAACAGCTCGAACTTTCTGGTTGTTCAAGTCTCGAGAGTTTTCCAGAAATATTAGAAAAAATGGAAAAGATAACCTTTCTAGACTTGCAAAACATTTACATAATAAAATTTCCATCTTCATTTCTCTTGCTGTCAATATGGGGCTTTGCCACAATACCGCAGCTGGCTTCGGTTAGGCAGTAGCTGCTGTTACTGCTTGTTCTAGTCCTATTTTGTGAATAACAGTTCTTGGACATTACATTTACATTCATTAATTTTTACTTTTTCTAGTACCAATTAAATCTGTTACGTATTAATGATTCAAAAATATATTCTTAGACTGCGTTTTTTTTTATGGAAACTGCTACCGGACATTTTGAATAATGCATTTGTGCTCATATCTGTATATTAGTTAGAATGCCAGTTACAGGCACTTCACTTAAACTGGAACATTGAATCATTGGATTCTTATATTATGAAGATAGTCTTTTCTGAAGCGTTGTAGAGTTTTGTCGAATTTATCATAAAATGGAATTGAATTGTGGTAATTCAATGCCTGTTCTGTTTGGATTATTATTTTTGACTTAGATTTTTTAAAGCTATCCCTCATCTACTTTATTTCTGAAAGTAGAGTTCTGTTCTGTTGTAAAAAATATGTCTGAAAGTACCATTAATCAATTTGAATGCGTTGGTTAAATGTTCATTATCTTTTGTTTTTTCAGACCTAATTTTGTTGTGGAAACAATTCAAGTAGCATTGAAATGTTTTGCCAGTGTACCTGACTCTTCAGTCTTCACTGGTTCCTCGGATCCTTGACTTCAAGTGGAACCAACATATAGCATCTGTTACCACAAAATCTCTGAAGAGAAATAATCTGCAAATAAAGCTGGTGAGAGCAGTATAATGATATACATGTACCATGAAAAGGAAATAAGGAAGGAATAATGACTAAGGAGTCACACAATGAAAGAGGTTAATATTGTATTCCTCTGTTGTAATTAGCTCTGTTCTTTGTTGTAGTAACTGGCTATTTGTTCTTTATTGTTTTTGTTTTCCTTAGTTAGGGCCTTAGGGGAATGTTAGAAGTTTGCTTTTGGTACTCATAAGTCTGTTAGGACTTAGGAGTTAGGCCCAACACAACTATAGTTAGGTGTTCATTTATGTTGGAAAATCTATTTTCTCTAAAAGATAAAATGAAGAAGTTCAATGTCAAGTTGCTTAATGGAAGGGTGCTTGTTAGCTGTGATCTGAACTGAAAGCTGAAGAGTTGTATTTCAGAAAAGTAACATAAATAGGATCCCATTTGTTTGAGAATTCTAGCTGAAAATAACTCGACATTTGATAAGTAGAATATAGCACTCCTCATTTGGAAAGTTTATACCTTTGGGAAGTTGTAATAGCTATAGATAATTTTCCAAAATGATGGTGATTGGCTGATTTCTATTTTAGAAGTCCCACATTAACTAAAAATATGACCAAGGTAGCCTTTATATATGGGAAGACAATCCTGAACTCTTGAGTTAGCTTTTGGGTTATAGATAATTTTAATACTATAGACAATTTTTCCCAGATGATCGTGATTGCTATCTTAGAAGTCTCTAATTGGGTTTGGTTTTTGCAAACTGCTGACAACAGACTCTAATTGAGTTTTTGGACATATAAAAGGACAAGGTGAGATTTACACTTCAAATTACAGAGAAAAGAATACATAGAATCAGATCATTGAATCCCAAACTCAATATGTTATTTTATTTGAAAAGAAAAACATAAAACAAAATGTTGAAGAAATGGAAGTACATTAACTTGAGTGTAAAAGTGCAGCTGATGCAGAAGCTATTACTTGAAAGCTAGGATTTATTGATTGTAGAGGTAGAAGCTGATGTGGAGGATAACATGAACATCCTCAATGGATTTGTGGCCTTAGTAAAAAAAAAACTGCTTCAAAAGTTATTGAATATTGAGGTAAAGGAAAAGGAGCTAGAGGAGATAATCAATGCTATTAAAGCTATTTTCTCTGCTTCTGGATCAGAAAAAGAGCTAGTCTTGTCTATTGATATTAACAATGCCTTTTTCAATGGCATACTTTCTGAGGAAGTGTACATGTACGAGCCTCTAGGTTTTGAATCTTCAGATAAATATCTGGTTTGTAAGCTTAAAAAGAGCTCTCTATGGTCTCAAGCAAGCTCCAAGAGCTTGGTTTGAGAGGTTAACTTCAGCCTTGATGCAAGTTGGTTTTAGGAAATGCAAATGTGATCCCTCTCTTGATACTAGTGGACAGTGGACACTATATTTTCCTTCTCATCTATGTAGATGACATCCTCATCATAGGTGAATAAAGTGTTTGCTCTTAAGGATCTTGGCCCTCTTGATTACGTTCTTGGGATACAGGTTAAGCATCTTAAAGATGGGACTTTTCTTATTTCTCAGACTAAGTATATACTAGGTCTTCTAGCTAAGATTCATATGGAGGAGACTAAAGCTCTTCCAACTCCTATGGCCATTGGTCTCTAGCACTAGGCTAAGAAAACAAGGAGCAGATTATCTAGAAGATCCCACTTTATACAAGTCTATTGTTGGGGCTCTTCAGTAGTATGCTACAATAACTAGGTCTGAAATTTTCTATGCTGTTAATAAAGTGTGCCAACTTACGAAACTTATGTCGGAGAGAAAATGAAGAGGTTTGTGATTCCCATATCTTATTTGAGGCAAACTTCAATCCAAGACTTGCTCATCCAAGCCGAGGAACAATTTGGATATGACCATCCAATGGATGGAAGGAGCTGACATAGATCATTAGAGGCAATTTTGTACATCAGGCACTTTCTTTTGTCTTTTTGGTGTTCCTTTGTAAGCAGAAAATGCCATTTGAGGATATAATATTAGATTCCATAACACCATGCCTCTTGCTCATACAAATTATTTGATGATATATCTGCATGTTTTACTTCAAAAATTCGGTAGTCCATACTCCGTTTGGATCAATAACTGCTTATGTTAGAACTTAACTAACATTAAGGGCCCGTTTGGTGATCAGGACAGGATATGATAGGATAGAATATGAAAGCTGGATTGCAACAAGATATGATAAGAGCAGGATAGACTCTTATCCTATCTGGCGTTTGGTGAACACCAGATAGATAGGATAGAGTCATATCATATCCTGTGTTTGATGTGCACTAGATAACAACAGGATATGATACATAATAACTCAAATGACAGAATTACCCTTTAATTTAAATTAAATGTATATTTTTCTAAAATTATATTGTACACATTAAAAAAAATTAATATCTAAAAATATATTTATAAAAATGTTTTTTAATTATTTTTATGACATAAATAATTTTGAAATATTTTAATTTTTTTGATAAAGGGTACTTTAGTAGTGACTCTTTATTGAAAATAAAATAGAAAAATTTGGAATTCCACCCTTTCAAATATAATAGAGAACTAAAACCAGTTTCTCCGTATAAATAAGGTAAATAAAGTCGAATATAACAGCGAAGCATATTCATGTGTTTTTTAGAAATAATATAAACAAACTCAAATAACATAAACACCACCCATTAAAATATTGTATTCTCCAAACGTAATAGAGAAATAAAGTCATATGCTCCTCAGAAGTAGCATAAACAAAGCAAAATAACATAAACACCGTCCAACAAAATAGTGTATTCTCAAAATGTAATAGAGAAGCAAAGTCATATGCTCATAAACAAAGAAAAATAACATAAACATCATCCAACAAAATTGTGTATTTTCCACATAAACTAGTCAAAACAACTACAACAATGACTTCACAAACTTGAGACGATCCTCTCCATGACAACCCCAAAACATGTGCAAACGATGAGGCATAGATATTATTTTATCTCCAGATGCATAACCTTCTTGATCTGTTAAATCCATCTTCAGTAGCTCATCCATGACACCCCTAGAATCATCAAACCTGTCTTTTTCAACTTTGAGGCAACTTTGTAACGCCCCAATTTTGGATTGAGGGTCACATAGTGAATAAGCGGAAATTAAAACCTCTCAGATAACAACTCAGTTTCCAAAAGCCAAACGCCACTCAATAATTATAAATAATAAATAATCCATAATAATAACTTAGACATCTCAACTCAGTGGAAAGTATTTCAAAATTAATAATGTTGCACAACAAGGGCTCAAGAAAACAAAACAGCGAAAATCATAAACAACATCGATGAGTCGTCAAAGTCCTCAATCATCTTCTTCACGCTTCCACTGCGCACTCTGATTTCATAATGTTATTCAAGAGATGAAACTCCTCGCCCTGTCTGTCTCTAGCGTTAAGCGCTCAAACACACATAGCAAACAGAAAGGGTTAACTCATAAAAACAAACATCATAAGCAACAACAAGCAGCATGTATGGATAAATTAAAATTGTAACAACTTTACTGAAAACAGTAGTACAAGAATATATCAGAAGCAGTGTAACACATACAATATCAAGGTGAGTCTCAAACTGTAACCGTTCCTCTCAAGTTATGTTCCTCAATCGTTTGTTAGTCCCTCAATTAAACTCCCTCAATCTCAGGGCAGTTTCACAAGAGATTTAACTCATCCTATCACCCACATGTCTCAGGGCCGATCCCACTGAGATTAAACTCACAAATAGTTAACCCATCCTATCACCCGCATGTCTCAGGGCCGATTCAACTGGGATTAAACTCACCTCATCGTTTATAACCATAATCAATTTCTCATAAAGTTAACCATCCTCATGTATTTCTTATCATGGCAAAAACCAAAATAAAATCTCTATCATGGACATGAATATCTAAATTATAAATCTATCTCAACATGTTATAAAGCACCTGAGCATATCAACATGTTACAATAGTAATCAATCAATTTTCATCCAAACAATCAATAAACACCTTCATCTCAATCACATGCAATCAAAATAAGGCATGCAAGACTCAAGACTCTCTAGGACGTGAGTCACCCTTACCTGGTCTTAACAAGCGGTCCAAACTCAACCAAGTAAAAGAATTCTCCGAAGAAGATGAACCTTCAATTAATTTAATAGTAAAAAAAAAGAAATCAATACTCACACAAGTATGCATGCATGCGCATACCATATATATAATTATACGTTAGTCCCCTTTCTATTTTCCTAAGATAGTTATTAAAACTTACTATATATATTTAACTTGAATTCAAAATTATAGTTCCAACAACCTAATATAGCCTTATATTTAATTTAAATATCAACACTTATTTTCCCTATATAGGTCGTGTGTGTGTATATATATATATATATATATATCTTTAAACTTTTAATCTATAATTATTTAAATCACATATCTTCTATTCAAATATCAACAAGATAATCCTATACCATCATGCATAGAATTCGGCACTACCAAAATAATAGGGGAGATTATTTTATTAATTTTCATATCCTCCATAATTATATTTAATCTTTTACAAAAATCCAAGCATCAGTTCAAAAGCACTAATGATTTCATAAATATATCTAAAATCCTAACAACCTTATCTTTAAAAATTAAAAACTAACAACCTCCATATCATCATCAATTTTATATATATATATATATATATATATATATATATCCTAATTCTTTTAAATTTCAATTAAATCTTTTCAATTTTAAATTATAGCAACAACCCAATTAATTGAATTTCAAAAACAACCAACTTATATAAAACCTATCATGGCTCTAACAACCTATGTTTAAATTTCAAACTTTAATTAAATTAACTCATAATTCAGTTTATTAACAATTAACATAATTCATTATCTTAACAACTTAATCAGTTATAATCAAAATCAAGTAAGTTAAGAAAAACTCTCAACCTCATACTCCTGTACAACCCTTGGCCAACATCAACAACATGGGGAATGATTTTTCTCAATTTTAAGATCAAACATACTATTAGAAGAAATTTTTATGACCATTTAGCAAGAACCATATGAACAAGAAAATTAGGATAAAACATTCTAATAACACTCAAATTTAATTCCCTAGTTTTAACCCATTTGATTATCATAATTTTCATGGAAACACTACTAGGAGGAACTTTAACAAGAAAGAGATCAAGCCAACCTCATAAGATGATAATGAAAAGGAAAAGAAGAACGGATTGATTAACGCCAAGAAAAATTTCAGAATCCAAGAACTCCAAGGAAAAAGACTCCAAACACTCGCTCTTGCACCATAGAAGAGAGTCAAATTCTCCTCCATGAGAAAAAGAGAGAAAAAGTCGAGAAGGAAAGAGGGAGAGAGGCTCGAGATTTTGAGAGAGAGGGGCTTGAGGGTTTTAGAGGTGAGTTGAGAGATAGTTGAATTTGTTATTTAAGAGCGAATATGTTATTTCAGTTTTTTTCTCCTCTATCTCTTAACCAAAATCCATATCTTAGTTTTAAAATTCATGCTCAATCTTAATAGGATAAAACACAAACTAGTATAATTTAACTAGGTTCATAATTCAAATAACCAAAATATAATAAAATAGAATTTAATATATATAAATATATATATATAAATATATATATATATATATCAACATATACTGCCGTAATTTAAGTTTATTAATACCATTATTTTTATTTTTCTTCTTCTAATAATCATATATATATATATATATAAACTTACCAAAACAAAACTATAACTAATTAAAACAGAGAAAACAACAGCTATTAGTATATCACATAAAAATAGGTAATATGCTCATCTTAATTTTCAAATCAAATCGCTTTAATTTTATGATAAGATAAAATACAATTTGTATTCAAAATATCATCTCAACCAAAATCTAACAAAACAAAATATATTTAAATAAATATGTCAGATATGTGAATGTTATATATATATATTATGATTTTCTTTTTCCTTTTCCTTTTTCTTTTTAACTAAATACGTATTGATATATATATATATATATATATAATAAAACATTTCTTTAATATAATATATATATTTAATATAGGTTCCTAAAATAGTTTAACCCAAAATACTCACACTAGAAGATATATTTCTAACCGTTTAAAGAAATAATAATTCATATATATTCTTCCAAAATTTTCATGATAGATAAAAAACAATTCAACTAACACAAAGCTCATTCCAATAATAATAAAGTCAATCAAACGGTCAGCCAAAGACCAAACTGAAACTACTAAGTAGTTCAAGGACCAAAACATAAATACTAAAAATATAGGGTTTTACAGCATTCCTGTAATCTTTCGCATTCGGATGACTCTAAAAACAACCAAAAAATGAAAAACATTTAATTTATAATAAAGAGGAAGTGAAAGAAAAGAATTGATCAATAAGAAAAAATTATAAACACTAACCTTTATATACTCATTCCACACATCTTCACTATCCACCATAATCATTTTCTTCTCATCATCCCAACCAAATCCACTTTGATTCAGCATATCATAAACTACATTATAAACTCCCCTTAACCTCTTCATTGCAGATTCAATGTGTGGTTTCACCTTAATACCACAACTAGGAAACTTCTCCTCTAATTTTGTCTCAGCCACTCTCAAAGTGTGTGCTTTGAATTGTCCATTTTCATATCTTTGACCTTGGTTAATAGCTTCAACCAAGATATCTAAGAATGCTTAATCCTCATCATTAGACCATTGTCTACGATCTCTCTTTCTCTTGTTATGTTGCTGCATGATGCTGTCAGGTTCCATTCCTATCTCAATACAAGCATATTTATTCAATATATTTCAGAAAAATAATCAAGACAAAATCATATCATTGATCAACACAATAGCTCAAATATCAGAATGTAGTGTAACAAATACAAACAACTAGAGGTCTTAGTTCCTTACGGAAATACACAAACCAATTACATAAACCAAGATTAGAAAAATAACAACGAGAAAAATACAAACAAACACATGTCCTAATTCATATTTCTAGTAGCAACCCATTCATTCCACATTTGTGTAGCTAAATTTTCTCTCCATGCTGACCACTCCTCAGTTGTCTCAATCGTACTAATATGATCATTTGTGCCACATCCTCATTGTGTAGTTGTGCTTCAAATTCCAAATCTAATTGTGATTCCAATGGGTCGATAGACATTTCTCTTCTGATAAAATTGTGCAAGAGGCAACAAGCAATTATTATGCGGTTTTGTATTTTGAGTGGATAAAAAGAACGACTTCTAAGTATAGCCCATCGCATTTTTAACAATTCAAAAATTCTCTTTATCACGTTTCTAGCCATAGAGTGCCTCATATTGAAGAGTTCTTCTTTACATTGTGGAGTGTATCCGCGTCTCCACTCACTGTGATGGTAGCGGTAACCTCTGTATGGAGCAAGAAATTCTTCAGAGTTCGCATACCCAGAACCCACAAGATAATAATTCCCTATAATAAAATATGTGTCAATTTAAAATATTTCTATTGCTCAATTTAAAGTCATATCCACTTTGCAATATGCAATGCTTTTACCTGTTGGAACTTTTAAACCGTTAGTCCTAGAAATGACATCTTGTAATATCCTTGAGTCTGATGCAGATCCTTCCCATCCGGGTAACACATATGTAAACCTCATATCTCTAGCACATACACCCAGTACATTGGTAGATATAACCCCTTTTCTATTACGATATCTTGGTTTATCAATTGCTGGAACATTAACTTCAATCTGTGTTCCATTTAGTGCCCCAAGACAATTCTATATAAAAAATCCAAATATAAAATGAATATCTTAAAAAGAATAATACACAACTATGAAACTGCAAAAACCATTTTTTAAACACAATAGACCTACCAACATACCTTAAACCATTTCCATCTTTCATCTAAGCAATCTTCCAATACAGGATTTGGTGCTCTAAGTAGTGATTCATGCACTCTTACAACGCTATTTAACACCTTATTAAAATATCTACTAGCAGTAATGAAAAGTAAAAGCCCCTCATGGAAAAAGAAGATCCCCAAGAAAGAAAGAATGCCTTTTAATAATATGAAAATATTACGTGTCATGTTAATAGCTCTTTCAATATTCAACTTAATAATTAAATTAAATTAAACTAGACTAAGACCACAGCGCGCGATGCGCTTTATTATGGTGATGATCGTTGTTAAGACATACATATGGTGTATCACTACAACTCACATCTGAGTGCTTTTTTCCTCATATTGAAATAGACAAATAGTGGTTAATGTATAATTTAAGGAAACAATTATTTTAAAATATTTTACTGAAAATAAAATAAGCTATTTTAATTAGAAATAAAATAGTGAAATACATGATGTAAATTACGAGAAATGAAATGTAAGCTACTTATGGAATTGCTCTTTCTATTTGTTTTGTGATCTTTTTATTCTTTTTGGGTTCCTCGTGGTGTTTGTATTGCAAACACTGGTCATCTTGGATGTGTTTGTCCTTAACCCTTGCAATGTGAAATTTTCCCTTAACCTTGTATTGTACCCCTACCCTATAAATATTCTCTGCTCACTTCTTCATCACTCCCGATAGATAGCAATAGACTTCTAATTCCATGTCGGAGTCTCCTTCTTCACTTTCGAATTGGATGCTTGGGCCGTCGAAGATTTGGGGGAAAAGTGTTGCGCTGCTGCTGCTTCGGGTCAGGAACAACTGTCAATAAGAAGAGGGCTTTAGGAGAGGCCGTGGTTTGTAAAGGTGACCATGGGGTTCGAAGGCGTGAGTGAGCCATCGCCGTGCGCCCCTGCTACTGCTTCGGTTCACTTTGGTGCCGAATTGCTTTGCTGAGTTTAGATGTGAGATCCTTTCACTGCCGCCAGGGGTGCGTGCGTGCGTCAATTGCGAAATGGAGGGAGGCTAGAGATTGTAAAATGAAGCAGGTAAGATATGTTGACACGTCACTCTAAAATCTGAGGTGGCAATTGTTTGTTAATAATAGTGTGTTTGGATCGATTGGAGTGGATCCAACAATCCAAAATCAACTATTTCTTGCTTCTGCAAGCATGGATCCAGCAATCCAAAAACAACTATTTTCTTGCTTCTGCAAACGTGGATCCAGCCCTCCTTTTCCAAACATGCACTGAGTAAGTGGTGAGTGGTGGTGCCACACTGCACGCTTGTTAGTGTTGAGTCTTTTTCTTAGATTAAGTAGGCTAAGTCAATTATGAAGCTTTTTGGAGTAGTGTAATAATAATATTCAAAATATCATTAGTTAGATTGCATGCGATTTTACTTTTCTGGTTTTTTAAAACAAAGTGCTCTCATAATTACAGCAGAAATTTTATCCCCACTCAATGTATTTTGTATAAATAGGTTTCCCACTCAGTGATAATATAAGCTGCTATCCTTTGGCATTCATCTTAGGCTCTCTCTCTCTGACCCTCTTCACTCAACGCTCTGCTTCTTCTACCTCTCTTTCGTTTTTCTTTTGACTTCCTTCTCCTTCCTTGTGGAGATGATCGAACCACAACCATGGCCTCCCGACGCTGGACCACGACCACTACACCACCGTTCCTCCTCGCAACTGCCTATTGCCATCACTGCAATCTTCTTCTTCAACTGTTCTGAACAAGAAGAGGTGGAACCCTAGCCACCTTTTCTCTTCAAATTCGGTTGAGCCGTTGAGTCAGTGAAGGAACCATCACCACCAATAGAATCCCCACAACATCTGCATCAAAACCCCAAAGAAATTTAATGATCGGCCTCAGTCGATCGTCGCTGTCGCCACCTTCATGGCTATTTTCCGGCAAAACCCTTGGGCTTTTGAGGAAACCGACACAGCCACGTTGATCCTCGCCACAAGGAGAAGAGGTTATGGTACCCCGTTGCTGTTCTGGCGACAGCACCGCCGTCGACCGTCGAAGAGGCGATTTCCGGCATCCGCGTTGGGACTAACCAGCGGGAAGCAAAGCAAGCCGACACAAGGAGCAAGGAAGTGTTCGGATCGGAATGTTAGCTTTCCGGATCGATAACTATCCAGGTAAGGGCACTTCGCTACCTTACTTAGCTATTTACGGCATATACGTATCTAAAGTCTTATGCTGGATTAGATGGTTTGATGATTACATGTCTATGAATGACAATTTTTTGTTAGAGATTATTGTGGGTAAATCGTGTGATTGATTTACTTGATCACTGAGTGACATTGAACATGACTTGAATGCGTGATTTCAATGTTATGTGAACCTTAGAAATAACATATGATAATATGGGCATTCGTTGATATACTGTAATGATATGTGAGCATGCTTAAGTTTGATGACATGAATTGTATTTAATTATGAAAGCATGTGGATATTTGATGTATCATGATGTCCTTGAAATGAATGTTGTTTAGGAAGACACGATGATGTTCTATGTATGATGTGATTGATAAGCATATTAGCTTACAGAAGCATGTGGATATGAATCGTGTCGTAATGTCACTTAAATGCGTTTTTGAATATATTGCTTTTGGAAGTGGTCAAAGCAAGCCATTGCATAAGGCTAGGTGATAAGATACTAGGTTATGTAAGACGGGCATTGATCCACATTAATAAGGAACCCGGATTCGCAAGAATAGCGTTTTCAGTTATGCTTGTTTATTCGTGATTAGGCTTGCTTGTTGTGAATGACATGGCATTCCATGCATACATGGGCAGGCCAGTGAGGTTGACAAACCCACAGGGCGACTACAGGTCGCATAACTTGGGGCGTTTAGCCTAACTAAAAGTTTGGTCGTGTCGTTATTGAATCCAGGGAGACTTCGGGTCGTGACCTAGGATAGTGGAAGCTTTCGGGGTCGATGGATTGTAGTCCATGACTAGATAACCGAGGGATCCTGTCCCACCGACCCCCACGAGGATTGACCTCATATCCGGATAATAGTCACACTCAATGGCACATGTGCATTGGCATAACATAAGCATGAGCATTGCATCTTGATTGTTCGTGCGAGTGCTGTGATGTTTGCCGTAAGGTGATGGTTGTTATATAATGTTGCTTATCATGGATGGGGTTGGTTATCTGTTGATTAAAGGATTATCACTATTATGTATCTAGATGTATATGTATATAATGTGATTTTTTAATTTCTGAAGTTGACCCTTGCACTTGTTTGTTATTTGTGTTTGGGTGATTGTTAGCAGAGGAGCATATGGTGGATGCGGCACTCGAGGAGAGCCCGTGGGAGTTGGACAGAAGATGTAGTACTTAGCTTAGATGTAGCTAGTGTAGTACGAAGTCTATAATTTTGCATGATTAGGGATAGGGTAGGTTCCGCGGCTTTATGTCTATATGTGGCCACCCTACGTGGGGTCATGGGAGACATACCGAAGTAAGAGGTCCTTGATTTTGGAACTTTGGCAGCACGTCTTTTATAGAGTAATGAGTTAGGGTTTTGTGAAATCTTCCCAGTGTTGGCCACTTGTCTATGCCATGTATATGAATATTTTTCTGGAACAGGGTATTATATATGTAATGCATGTTGTCATTAGCATGTTTTGGAAAAGAAAATAAATATACCCCCCTTTTTCATGTCTTATAAATTAACCAGCATTATTATTTGCTGTTAGAGTCACTACTGTAGCACTATGAAAATCGGGGTGTTAGATTGTGGTATCAGAGCTCCGATTGAGAATACCAAAGCTACTGGGGAATAGGTCTGTCGGGTTAAGTTGTGTGACTCTGTGTTGTTGTGTGTCTGTAATTAAGATATTTCAGCTTTGATTGCTAGGGAGTTTGGTGGTAAGGCTTGATCGTCCTTATGTCCGCTCCAAGCATGGTGAGATCCCAGAGTATCTGAACTTGTAGGTATTTGTAGGTTTTTCCCTTGAGCGGAGAACCTTCTTATATGCTTTCTTGCTTATCCCCCATGTTAGCTATCTTCTAATCCGTTTGATGCTTGACTTGTGTGTTGCTCTTAATTGATGCATTGTGCTTATTAAGAGTTGTTGCTGGTTTGTGGCTAAGTCAAGGGTATGTTAGAAATGGGAGTAAGAAGCTGATGACTCATGAGGGAGAAGTTAGGGGTTGAACTCGAAATGAGATTCCCCAAGTGTTTATGGATATGGAATTCTAGGTTTGGATGAAAAGCAGGATTTCAAGGTTAGTTCACTATGGGTAGAGGAACGTCTTGTCTGTTGGTAAGGTGTGGTGAGGCAGTGAATAGCTTGTAGGACAAGTTTCCTCTTGGGCTTGGTTTGAATGGTGTTAAGGTTCGAGTCTGAGCAAGAGACCTTTAGGTTGTAGTTATGAGGATAGCTGTTTAATCTGGAAAGCTTGAAGAGTTTGGGTAAGATCCTCACAGGGGATACTTAGACTAGCTCAAAGGAGTGAGTTTGAGTTGTATGAAGCGATAAGGCTTGAGGTGAGCTAATGTCTTAATGAATGGAGATGTGAGAAGGTTATTGTTATGGCTAGAGTGAGCATAATAGGAAGCCTTAGTGCAGAGACATATATCACTTGTTTAGTTGACCCAGGATGGGAAGATGCCAATGTAGATAGGCAAGGGAATCCCTAAGGATGGGGATAAACCTATTCTTATGTGAACAGCCTAGTGAACAAAGATGAGCAGTGGGATAAGAGGAGGGCTGACCAAATCAATGGAGATTAGGTGAAGTTGGGCCTTTAAGTAGAAACTACATGGATCACTTATAATGAGTATGAATGGCTATGTCTAAGGGACAAAGTGAGTTGTTTAGAATGGTGAGTTGTTTAGGATGACGTGTTGTCATCTAGCAGTGTTCAGGAGGAGTACCCTCATGGTTGATAGCTGGGTTAGTGCTATATCCTTTAGCTAGAGTTTGGATAGATGCATGACCTGCTTGTGTGCCGTCATTGAGTGCGTGAATGTATCACATTGTGTATTGCTGAGTGCATGCGTGGTTTTGCATGTTGATTGCCATCGTAGCATGATTTCTAGGGGTGAAGCCTTGTGGCAAGCAGATTGATACAAGGTAAGTCGGGCACTCGATGTGAGTAGGTCCCCACTGTAGACTGTCTTGGGACTCATGTGTTAGACGTTTCTTTTGTTGCGTAAGTATGCTTACTTTAGAATAGATATTTTACATATTAACAAATATATATCTATGCATATTCTAGAATGAACTTGAAGCTGCAAGATTTGAGAGTCAAAAGTGGCGCTCTTTTCAGAATGAACCTTTCATACATGCTGGGACCACTTTTGGTAAGTTTATACATGTTTATTGCAAGTGTTACATGTTCTAATTGATCATGATCTAATTCTGTTTACTGTTGTGTTCAATGTTTTAACTATATACCTGATCTATTATTTCCTCTTTGTACTTACTAACTCCCAAAGTGGTATATTATTTTCAAGCTCTTGAATAATCTTAAGAGTCTTTAATTATGTACTTACTATTGATTATAATGTATTGATCACTTTCACTTTTATGATGGTTATCAGCTTGAAAAGGCAAATAAAAAGGAAGTTGTTAGGTTAGTCTTTTATGTAGGACACTTGTCTTTTAAGGTGTTTTATTTCAGAGTGCTACTTACCCTGTTCTTGGTGCACCGAATATTAAGTTGTTAGCGTCAATTTCTTAAATATTCTACCAGTTTTCTTTTTTTTTTTGGCCTATTTAAGTATGCTTCTCTACTTTTGTTTTCCATGTAGTCTAAAATTAATTATTAATTTAAATTTTGGAATCACAGTTGAAAATGGATGCATTCAATTAATGAATATTACAGCAGCTATAAACCACTACCAAAGGGACAAATTTTAGCTAGTATTTTGCGGCGACGGCGGCGGCTAGTAAAAGGACATCAAAGATATTGTGTATTTTGCGGCGCTTAGCAACCGCCGCCATATTCTAGCGGTGTTATTCCAACGGTTGGCCGAAACTGCCGCAAATTGGTCGCGCGACGCTCGTAACTGCAGCATTTAACTAACCGTCGCGAACATACATAATGCGGCGGCTTGAACCGCAGCAAAATGCTAAAATAACTGCTGGAAAAAAACTGTTTTTCTTGTAGTGGTCATCCCTTAAAACTAATAGAAACAATTAAACCTTGACTTTAAGTCCATTATTAACTACCTTGAAAGTTGGCTGGGGCGGCATATTATGTATGATTGGAACTATTAATTTTAATTTTACAAGTGTGTGCAAAAGATTTAAAAATCTTTTGATCTAGTCCCAAATAAACTAATGTTTTAGCTCTGTCTGGCTGTGATTCACATATTCATTTCTAATGTGGAATTAATGATATTCTTTATTTCTTTTACAGCAAGTAGCCTTGCTGCTGCATAAGGTCCTAGTTTGTACTCATTTTTATGACCTCCTCAAGTCAATGTCTTAGGGTGGCTTGATGGCTGGTTATTACATCATTGATTTAGCACGATATACTTGTGACTTGTGAGCATAACTTCAGATTGGCTGCTGTTTGATCATATATTTAAAACTTGATAGTTTTTCATGCCAAGAGCTTGTCGAATTTGGAGGGAAAATTATTATCTATTAAACCATTTAGCTAATATTGAGAGATATTTGCTCTGTTACTGTGAGCAGACCAGCCAAGTAAGACAGTCATAATTTTGTGCATATGGCCATATATCCTAAAAATTCTGGACATAAATTAGAGAAGCTGCGGATTTATATGTTTCAAGATGTAAATGTTTCAAGGAATGAAGTTGAGATTTCCCTTCAATTTGGTATTTTGAGTAAAAATATAAAGATATGCAGATTCTGAATGTAAGAGGGGAGACAAGGGATGTAAAGAAAGGGTAATGATTCACTGATCACGCAACGGTGCTGATATTTTTAGACACCTATTTCTACAAAATTTAGCGGCCATCTTTAGTGGCGGTTTTAAACCCCCGAAAATTCCTGCGGTTTTTTCAACAAAGTTTTCTTGCGAATTTTGCTACAAGCATTTTTCCTGCGAATATTCCTACGAAATTTATTTTATTAATATTTTTCTGTGGATTTTTTTACAAAACTTTTCTGCGAATATTTTTGACTCAAAATCCGAAGAAACTCCGCCGGTAAAGCCGCAGGAAAAAGATGTTCAAATGTGTCATTACTGTTGTGTGGTCGTTGGATCATTTTTGATAAAGAAAACATGTCTGTTTTATTTAAAAAGATCTATGATCAACAGAAAATGGGAAAAAATGATCATAGTTGTGTTATGGAAGGTCTTTATTTGTTGGAAAATTGTAAATGAATCAGAAGACAGGTCAAGCAAGTTGTAAGGGTAAAAATTTGATCTCAGCAAATGCATTTGAAATCCTTTTAAGTCTAAGGAGGCTGAAAATTTGGTAAACAAGCAGTGACTGTTGCATAACCAGGCATAGATATTTTAAGTGATTAAATTTTCAGCTCTATATTTCCAAACATCACTTTAATATTACGAGTACATGATAACCATATTGCAATTAGGGCATGAGAAGATTAAATATTGTACACCACCAGAAAATGTGTGTTTTGCGGCGGACAATTTGCGGCGGTTACACTAAAACAGCCGCAATTTGTCACTTAGAGGCGGTTTCTACGGCAGGAATTCTTATGTGATTTGAGTTTGTTGGTCTATTTGAGTCTTTTTTTCAATGAGATTGAATTATTTGGGATAAGTGGATTGACACTTGTGATGAATTGTGTTTTGGAGAATATGTTTGTGGTCTGCATATTATATTGCATGAATTGGTTGCAAATCTACCTCTACTCTGATAGAATCTCCTCTTACTTTTTAGCTGCTCTTTGTGATTGGTGTGGTTCTTGGAAAGGAGATAAGCTCTGTAGTAGTTGCAGACAAGTGCGGTATTGCTGTGAGAAACACCAGGTAAGTGAATTTGAGATCACCATTGAAGATGAAAGTGAATATAACAGAGACATATCCGATACCTTAGCTAATTCGTTGAGATTCACTCATTCCTTGATCTCGAGGAATAGGATTGATGACACAATGCATTCAGATTTAGATAGCTTTCAGGTATAACCTCTACTTTTTATTATGAGTAAATTTTTATTTATTTGCTAATCATAGTGTGTGAATAGGGTGATGATGACAAAAGGAGCTGGGCCTCCTTCCAGGACCGAATTGCCAAAGCCCCTGAACAAGTATAATTTTCAACTGAATGAGCTTTTATTAGTTTATCACAATAACCTTATATTTCTGCTTTTTTTTTGGTGTTTTTCAGAACCATGAGCTTCCCCTAACATATGATTTCCACAACTATATGCTTCGAAGCATGGATGATGAATTCCATGATATAGTTGACGTTAGGTACTTTTCTTTATTCAGATGAATTTGGTGAATCTTTAATTTAGCATAATAATTTTGTTAGTGCAATACTAATTAGACTTTCAGAACTACTAGCTTAATTAAATAGAGGAATGGTGGGACTATGCAAGTTACATAATTCAAACAATAGTCTAAAGATTATCTAATTCCCTGTATCAACTCTGATAATATTCTTGTAGCGATTGAAGTTCACATTCACTTATTTTGAAGGCTTAATTTTGCATCTTTTTTCATTATTGCATTACTTTCTGTTATGGTTCTTGAATTTTTTTTTATAACTTCATCTGTACTTGTTCTACAGTGTGCCTCTCTGGATATATGCCATATGCTGTATTTTTCTGAATTTTCATGGTAAGTTTCTTTGAGTTTTAAACAAATCTTGAAAGTATGTTGTTCAGGTATGATCTTTTGCGCAACTTGAGAAAATAATCTGTTTTAGCTTGATGAATTCAGCTAAAAAAAAAATTAAAATGTCTGAAAAGCTGTATAGTTGCCATGTCTTCTGCGTGAAGCTGTAGTAGTAGATATTCTTTTATTCTAGAAGAGGTAACATGCAGAAATCAAATGCATTATGCTGTTTTTTATCTACTTTTGGCAAACAGTTTCTTCCTTGAATTAGAACAACGCACTGTGAATAAGAACTATCACTAGAAATCATAATAGCTACTCGCCTACTTGTTTATATATCTACCATTCAGCCTTAAATTTTTCATACTAATGTACTTTACTAAACAAGTTGAATATAACAAAGTTTATCCATTACAATAGGAAGTTGTATATCTTACGAAAACAAAATGTTACTTTTAAATTTATTTTCGAACTACATCTATAGAGATATAGGGAGAAAAGATATGGAAATAATAGATATGAAATGAGATGTAGACAAGATTTGTCACAAATGAAGGTATAGTAACTTAGTAAGTACTTTTGTAGTAAGAAAATGATGTTTTAAGTGCTAACCTTAAAGCAAATTTTCTTCTTATTACAGAATCTCTATGTTATTCATCTAAATTCTTTTGTATATAACATATGTATTGTGGTTGTTTATAACTAACTAACTAATATGCATGATCTTCTTGAATATTTAATTAATAGGGTGCATTACTGTGGAAGAATTAGCCACTGTGATTCGGTCACTGGATCAAAACCCCACTGAAGAAGAGCTTCAGGACATGATAACCGAAGTCGATGCAGACGGCAATGGAACCATTGAATTCGATGAGTTATTGAACTTGATGGCTAGGAAAATGAAAGTAATTAATTAAATTATGTTGCTTATTTCTTTTCCAGTATATACTACTATATACCAATACATTACCAAAAATGGTAGTATTTGTTAAAATCAAAGTCTAAGTTATGTTTAATTTAGGACACTGATGCAGAGGAGGAGCTCAAAGAGGCTTTCAAGGTGTTTGACAAAGATCAAAATGGCTATATATCAGCCACTGAGGTATACATTTTATATATTTTGATTTTTTGGCTGTAACTTTCTTTCCTTGATGGCAACTTCATTCCAAATATTCAATAACAACCATATCAAATTTTCTGAAAATTTTAACATAGTTAACTATTCTACAGCTTTTAAAAGAGTTAGAGCTCTTATTAATGTAATTTTAACATAGTTAACCTTTTTTTTAATGTAATTTTAAACATAACAGACTACATAAATTAGCAATTATTTCATGAGAGTTTTCATTTTCCCCATTAAAAAGTGCAAATTTTGGCTACAGCTCACTCCTGCAAATTGCATATTTTTATGTGAAATTGTTATTTGGTAAATGATAAGCACATCTAGGAAAGTACACCGTACGTTTCCGCGTGTAAATGCAGTAGTATTAGCTGTTCGATTAGAAAATGTATCAAAGTTTGACATTTGTGTGCTGCAGAGAATCTACCATTTCTCTTCCATTTCTGCTGATGAAGCATTCTTTTGGCTTTTTTTATGCTAATGAAGCATTTTGTGGCGGTTCCAAACCGCTGCAAATAAACACGTATACGGCGGTGGTTCCAAACCGCCACAAAGTAGCACTATACTGCGGCGGTTCTAAACCGTCTTAAATAAGTTAAACACTGCGGCGGTTAAAAACCGCTGCTACATACTAGCGGCGGTTATTCCAACGGTTAGCCAAAACAGCCGCAAATGTATCTCTCGACGCTTGTAACTGCAGCGATTGGGCATCCGCCTCTCACATACATTTTGCAGCGGTTTGAACCGCCGCAAAATGTACCCAGAACCGCCGCAGTAAACAAAATATCTGGTAGTGGTACATCCAGACGAGAAATGGAATGCTATAACTTCTTATATGTCGTATTTTACAATGTTGTCAACTTTCAATAATGATTAAGACATAGGAACGAATGATAAAACTATGGTTTCTGTAACAGTAGAAATGTCAATAAGCCAGTGGAACATTGTATGTTGGTATCGGTTTCATGAAATAATATAGATTACAATGCGTGTGAAGAGAACAACTATGAACTCTTTCTTAATTGGAGGTTGGTGAATGCAGCTACATAATAATAATAAATCAGCAAATTGATAATTCCAATTCTTGCCTGAATGTCAAAATTGGCGTGCTCAAATATATATTAAACTGAATAAATTTCTTCCATTGACTTTATGCATTTATTATACACCAGTGGTTACAAAACAATTACAAATCTCACTATCACTTGTGTCACCTGAGAGGTTGGCCAAAATATTTTACTATGTTGTCAACTTTTAATGATAAAGACATACGAACCTCCAAAATATTTTATGTTTCATTTTCGAGACTCACTCACACACACCATTCATATTCCAAACTTATCATTCCCAGCTTTCTTATCATTCCAAGCTTTCTTTCTCATGGCTTTGCTACCATCATCCTCATCCTCCTCCTCCTCCTCCTCTTCCATCACCTATTCATTCACCTATGATGTGTTCCTCAGCTTCAGGGGCTCTGACACCCGCTACGGCTTTACCGGCACTCTCCACAAAACTCTCTCAGACAAGGGAATTCACACCTTCATTGATGATAAGAACCTTAACAGAGGGGATGAAATCACACCAACACTTATCAAGGCCATTCAAGAGTCAAGGATCCTCATCCCTATCTTCTCTGTCAACTATGCTTCTTCTTCATTTTGCTTGGATGAACTTGTCACCATCATGGAGTGTGCCAAGGTGAATGGTCGGTTGGTTTTTCCGGTTTTCTATGACGTGGATCCTTCTCATATCAGACATAAAAGAGGGACTTATGCTGAAGCATTGGTCACGCATGAGAAGAGGTTTCAGGATAACAAGGAAAAGTTGGAGGACAACATGAAGAGGTTGCAGAAATGGAAGACGGCTCTTAATCAAGCAGCTAATTTGTCAGGCTCTCATTTCAAACCAAGGTACCCCACTTCACCTGTATTGTGTTTCTTTACTACTTCACACTAATTTCACTTTTCTTATTGGGCAGTGGTGAATCTTATGAACACGAGTTTATTGGAAAAATTGTTAATGAAGTCTCAAGAAAGATTAATCGTGTCGCTTTACATATTGCTGATTACCCAGTTGGACTGGAGTCCCAAGTGCTGGAAGTAATTTCACTTTTGGATGTTGGGTCTCATGATAAAGTTCACATGGTAGGGATCCATGGAACGGGTGGGATTGGTAAAACTACACTTGCTCTAGCAGTTTACAATTCCATCGCTGATCATTTTGAAAGTTTATGTTTTCTAGAAAATGTTAGAGAAAATTATGACAAACATGGATTACTACATCTCCAGAAGGTCATTCTTTTAGACATACTTGGAGATAAGCAAATTGTGTTAACAAATGTTAACCAGGGAATATCAATAATACAACACAGACTCCAACAAAAGAAGGTTCTTCTTATTCTAGATGATGTTGACAAGGAGGAGCAATTACACAGTATTGCTGGAAGACCTGATTGGTTTGGTCCTGGTAGTAGAGTCATCATCACCACTCGGGATAAGCATTTGCTAGCGCCACGTCATGGGGTTGAAAGAACATATGTGGTGAAACAGTTGAAGAAGGAAGATGCTATTGAATTGCTCAAACTAAAAGCTTTTAAAAATGACATGGATAAATCAAGTTATGTGGATATATTAAACCGTGTTGTGACTTATGCTTCCGGCCTTCCATTAGATTTGGAAGTAATAGGTTCTAACCTATGTGGAAAAAGTATTCAAGAATGGGAATCCGCATTAGAAGAGTATGAAATGATTCCAAATGAAAAGATCCAAAAGATACTTAAAGTGAGTTATTATGCTTTGGAGGAAAAAGGGCAAAATGTTTTCTTAGACATTGCGTGTTGCTTCAAAGGACATTATCTGAAGGAGGTTGAAGATATACTCCATGCTCATTATGATCATTGCATAAAATATCAAATTGGGGTGTTGGTTGATAAATCTCTCATAAAGATTCAATATGGTAACGTGACACTACATGACTTGATTGAGGATATGGGTAAGGAAATTGTGTGCCAAAAATCACGAAATGATCCTGGAAAACGCAGTAGGTTGTGGTCTCATGAAGATATAGTTGAAGTTTTGGAAGAAAAAATGGTAAGACTAATAATTATGGTTTTTTTAACCTTAAATTAGTTTTTTCTATTTTTATTGAAGCCAGTAATGTTCATGTTACAGATTTTTCTCATCTATAATATTTAAATATCCGTGTTTATTGTTGTTGATGTCCTGGCATGTATGTATTTATTTTGGTTAATTTTTCTTTTTTATGTTAAAGGGAACAAATGAAATTGAGATGATACGTCTGGATTCCCCATTATTTAAAGAAATAGAGTGTGATGCCAATGCTTTCAAGAAGATGAAAAATCTTAGAACCCTTATTATCAAAAGAGCTCATTTTTCAGAAGGTCCAAAGTATCTTCCAAATAATTTAAGAGTATTAGAGTGGTGGAAATATCCTTCAGAACATTTACCATATGATTTTCATCCGAAGAAACTTTCAATATGCAAGCTCCCTGGTAATTGCTTTACATCATTGGAATTGGTCAATTCATCAAAGACAAGTTTAATTATGATTTCTTAATTTAATCTGTTAATAAATCACTTTACGATTATTCTTTTGATTAATACCTCTATTTTTCTTTTCTTTTTTTTAAGCAGGGGTTCGGGAATATAAAAATTTTAAATTTGGAAGAGTGTAAATATTTAACACACATACCTGATATATCTAGTCTCTCAAATTTAGAAGAATTTTCATTTAAGGGGTGTCACAATTTAATTACAATTCACAATTCTGTTGGATTGTTAAATAAACTTCAAGTCTTGGATGCTAGTTATTGTCATAAGCTCAGGAGAGTTCCACCCCTCAAGTTGCCTTTACTTAGACAACTCGAACTTTCAGGCTGTTCAAGTCTGGAGAGTTTTCCAGAAATATTAGAAAAGATGGAAAATCTTTTCGAACTTGACTTGGACGACTGTTACATAAGGAAACTTCCACCTTCATTCCAAAATCTGACGGAATTTTCAACGTTAAATGTGAATCTCGTGTTGCCAATAAGGAGCTTTGCCACAATCCCATGTCTGGTGGCGGATTTTGATGATGAGCAACAGCAACTATTGGAAATGTTAACGGACGAGGGTGAAGAAAAAGTGAGCTCAATGCTACTCTATTGAAAAGTAGAAGCACTTTATTTCGTATGCACGGAGCTAAGAGATAGATTTCTGGCGTTATTTCTCCCGTACTTTGATAACTTGAAAGAATTACACTTGTCTTATACTGATATCACAAGTGTTCCAGAGTGCATCAAAGAATGCCGCTATTTATGGAAACTTGAAATGGATTATTGCCCTATTAGTGAAATTAAAGCAATTCCGCCGAGCTTAAAATATTTATCAATGGAAGATTGCGATTCCTTGAATTTCTCGACTAGAACGATGTTACTGAAGCAGGTTGGTTTTGATTTTTATTTTTTTGTTATGCTAGCTTTGTAATGTATTTGATTTGACGCTAAACAAACTTCACAGGAACTGCATGAGCCTGGAGGCACCTACTTTCATTTTCCAAGCCCAGTCCATGGGGAGGTTCCAAATTGGTTCGAGTACCGAAACAGCAAGCGTCAGTCCCCATCAGCATTTTCTTTCTGGTTTCGGTATGACTTCCCTGACAACATACTTCTCTGTGTTGCTTCTCCAAGGTATGATTTTTCTGGTGGTAACACATTCATCACCATCAATGACAAGGAGTATGGATTGTTTGCAAGTGGACTGATGAGGTCGGGTCATACATTTCTTAGTCATGTAAAAGTAAATTATGTGGCTGATGCACGTTCTGAAATTGAGTGGAACCATGCCGAGGTTGTGGTGGAGAAAATTGGAGATCCCAAAACGCAAGTTATTGCAGATATCGGAATCCACTTATTGAAAGAGAAATGTAGCATGGATAATATTCGATTCTCCAATCCTGATTGTGAGGACAAGTTTGACTATGAATCATTGCTCTCAAGATTTGATTCTGAGAGCAATGATGAGTCTTCCAATTATGATAATGCACCATATCTTGATTTTGTCTCTGATTCATGGCCCTCAAGCACTCATTCTAGCATGGAGGATATTCGATTCACCAGTCCCTATAAAAAGAAAAATATAGACTTGAACTTGCCACCACTTGAAGAAAATGATGTTGATACTGAGTTGTCTCTATAAAGCACAACTGATCTGGATCGTTGCTCTCCGAGGTTGATTCACATCACATCTAAATAAAAGGGAATGAGATCAATCAACCCTATTTTGTAAGTACTAATTCTTGGCCACTACACTTACGTTCCTCAGTTAAATAACAATTATTGTACCAGTTAAATCGGTTACATATTATCATTCCCTAATATATGCTTATTATTTTCTGATTCTGTTTACCAGATATCACGTTGCCTGTTTTTAATAAACTGAGAGGATGATTAATCCTATGACCCTATAGGAGAAGTGAAGAACAGATTCAGTTTCTGGAAACTGGAAAGTTTAGGGGCAAGACTAGCTTAGCAAGAAAATTAGACCCTATTGAAGATAAATTACTTATGTATTGCTGAGTCTCTTATTGATTACATCTTAAATTGTGGTGCAGTTAGAGCAAGTCTTCATTTCACTCATGGCACTGCTCTGTATCAGATAAACAAATTCACTCTGAGTTCACACTGAGTTCGGGCATATAAACAAATTTGTATTCATTTTCATGACTAACCCAAGGCAATGTCTTTAGTTCATATTTTCATAAACAAATTATTATCTATTAAACTATTTAGTTAATATTCTGTTTGAGTATTAGTGGGGAAGAATTTTTAAAATCCTCTTAAATTGAATGGAGCAATTTCCTGGTATAAAAGTGAGAAAATTAAAATTATCCCAAAACAGGTGGAATTGTAACTCCCTCGTTCCCGTCTCTTGCTCGTTCCTCCGTCTCTCTATGCGCGCCGTCTCGCTGTTCTTCATCGAGCACCTTCCTCCGTCTCTGTTCCTCTGTCTCACTCTTCTGCATTGGGCTTGTTGTCTCTGTCTCCCTCTTCTCCATCGTCGCTTCTCCCTCGGATTTCTCTCTTTAGATCCATGAACTCGAGTGTCTGAATACACAAGCTCTTTCTTCTCCCTTGATCCAGGTAAAAATTCTTGCCTCTCTTCACCAATCTTTCTCGTTTATGCTTCTACATTCCGATTTTCTGTTTCTCATGATTTTTTCTGGTTTTTGTTTGTGAATTTGATATTCCAGTTCTTAAATTATCTATTCTCATTGTGGGTAGAATCCACAAGCTCTTTCTTCTCCCTTGATCCAGGTAAAAGTTCTTGCCTCTCTTCACCAATCTTTCCCGTTTATGCTTCTACATTCCGATTTTCTGTTTCTCATGATTTTTTCTGGATTTTGTTTGTGAATTTGATATTCCAGTTCTTAAATTATCTATTCTCATTGTGGGTGTTGCTTTTTGAAAACCACTGCTCTATGATTTGTGAGTGTTGCTTTTTGGTCCTGAGTCTGTTCGGCATGGATTTTTTCTGTTAATATCAACAAGTGATTAGGATCTAAATAATTTGAGTGAAAATAGTGTGTGCTGGGGTTATTGTACTATATGCATTGCTGCACAAATCATGGCTTCTTTGTAGGATATAGGTAATAGAGTGAGTAGCTGTAGTTTGATTTGGTGAATCCAAAGGGTTTGATTGAGTTGCCTATGATTTGCTGCATATTTAGTTCCAATCAGGTGACTCCTAATAAGAACATAGGATTTGTGCGGTCATTGAATAACATCAAGATCAAATATGCTAGAAGTGAGAAACTTGAGTACAAATCACTAAGTTGTGACAAAAGGGGAACTAAATGACGATTGAGTCACCTAAGGTTAGGTTGGACCGAGTTTAGAGTTTTATAGATAGTATTATTGAAGAATAGCATAAAATGACCCTCTTAGTTTGAATAACCTAGAAAATTAGGTCTAGGTATGTGATTGAAGTTATTGAACTTTCTACAGATAATTTTTAGAATAGTTATGCTGAAACGGTCATAACGAAGGCTATATCACATTTTTAGCTAAATCAATTTTATTTGGAAGCTCACCTGAAATATATAATTTGTAAACTTTGAAGATATAAGCATGGCTGAGTGATTACAAAAAAATAATACATCATGTTATCATGTTTATGAGTTCATCAAGCTAGTTTTAATAGAAAAAGTCATAACTTGAGTTATAAGGATTTTGTTTAGACGAGACCAATTTTGTTTGAAACATCACTAGCACTAATTTTAGGTTGTGAAGTCCCATGATAGGTACAGATTTTTTATTCACCTTGGAACTCAGTAGAGTCTAATCAAAACTAGTTAACTTCAGACGCGCATAACTTGACATAAGAATTGAGAATGTCATTTTTAAGTGAAACAAATTGGGTTTGAAAGATAAAACGCAGTACTAAGATCGCGAAAAGTTTCATCAATTTTGGAATCCCCCTTTTCTACGGTGCACGAAAAAACCAGATTTTTTTAATGCAGAATTTTGATGCAAAACAACCAATTTGAACAGGTCAAATCTGATGATATACAACTCCAAGTTTGTTGATCTTTGACTATAGTCTACACTCTACATTTAGCCACAGCCTCTCTGTTCTTGTGTGACATAGGGTCCATTATTCTTCAGAAGTGTCTCCTTTGTAGGATATAGGATCTCACGGAACATATGTCTATGCTCTGAAAGGAATAGTCCAATTTTTTGTGGTCGCAGTTATCTTCATGTATTGAACTTTTATGTGATTTTTCTCTTTTTTATACCAGTACACATTGCAAGATATACACAGTTATCTTCAATTTATTGATTGATGTTTTCTTATATATTTGTTATAGTTAACAAATGGATCCTAGAGTAGTTGACACTTTAGTCCCTTCACGAAAACGTAAAAGAAATGAAGAAGAGGCGAAATTTCAGGAGCAAATAGCATTCATTCACTACAAGAAATTTGACTTTCCGCCGCGGCCAAAAAACCGCGGCTGCAGGTAAAAAAACCGTGGCAATAACCTTCGACCACGGTTTGGCCACGGTTTCCCACCTGTGGGATATGCAGCCGTGGCCTTTGCTAATCGGCCACGGTTTGACACTTTAGACCACCAATTTCTGATAATCGTGGCACGAATAGGCCGTGGTTTAACCACGCTGGTTGAGGCCACGGTTATATATACATCAAATGTGAATCTAAATAGATCTACAACTTGTCCTAAGTTGAATCCTCCTCATCTTTTACAAGTTCTCTTTTGTCTCCCCCATTCGACATTAATAATTTTTTTAACATTTTTAAACTTAAATCAACATAAAAAGACATGGAATATCCTGCAGATGCAGACAAAATTCTATAGACCAAATATAGTGCCAATAGAGAGCAGATATAATTTCAGAAGCCTAAATTCATTGGACCTGCTTATTTTTATATAATTGTGTGCAAAACATTGTGATCATATGATAGTACACTCAGTATAACAATAGCCACATCACAATAAATCCTGCAATTTAAATATACCTGAAAATTGAAAGTAACAAGATCCTTCTTTGAATCGTCTGCTGCTATATACCTTACAGTAAGACATAAGTACAGAAGCAAGATCAGACAGGGAAATTAAAATTATTCGTGAAGAAAAGCCAGTTTTAGAAGATAATTTCACACTAGAGGATGAGGGAAGTGAAGCGGCGGAGCATCAAATTAAAGAAGCAAGATCAGACAGGGAAGTTACCTTGGTTCGAGTGAGGGTTTGAGACGAACGGTACGCAAATAGCTTCGCGGTGCAGAACGATGGAGGCAGGCGATAGGTTAGAACGATGGAGGCGAGGGGTTAGTGATGGAGATGAAATTCCAGAACGATGGAGGCGTGGGGGTCCAGAACGATGGAGGCGAGAGTCTTGAACGATGGACGATGAGAGGGCCAGAACGATGGACGACGAGAGGGCCTGAACGATGGAAGACGAGAGGGCCTGAACGATGGAGGCGTCGAGGGGTAGGACGCGACGGGGTCCAGAACAATGGAGGCGACCGATCGAGGGGTAGGAGGAGATGGGGTCAGATCGATGGAGGCGCAGGAGGTCAAGAAGTTAAGTGAAAACCTTTCTTTTTTCTTCCAGAACCCCGATGGAGGCACAGGAGGTAGCTAATTGAAAACCTTTCTATTTCTATAATTTTGAGAAATAAAATAAAAACCGGGAGATTTTGGCGGGTCAAATAATAGGCTTTTTAATCTAAAAATTCTACTGCCACGGTTGGAAGAGTGTGGAATAAAGGGTCCACGGTTGGCAAAACGTGGCCACAATATAGCCGTGGGCACCAAACCGCGGTTTAAAGAGTATAGGCTACGGTTTCCTTTGTGGTGGTTGTAGTTTTTGTAAATTTATCCCACGCTTCAAAAACCGTGGCCTTTGGCCATTTTAGGCCACGGTTTTCTGACCGTGGCAAATTTTAGCGTGGCCGAAAGTCAAATTTCTTGTAGTGATTGTTGCTAGTGTTGCTATGCTTTTAGGTGTAATAGCTTGGTATTAGGAGAAGTATTTTGTTAACGAACCGTCTCGAAATTGGGAATTGGAAAGGCGCAATTTCCTTAATCGTCTATATAAAGGAACAGAAAATGATAGCATTGAACAACTAAGAGTCAGTAAAAGGGCATTTTTTAAACTTTGTAGAATTTTACAAGATAAATGACAGTTGGTAAGAACAAGAAATGTCCCAACAACTGAATCAGTGGCAATGTTTCTGCACATCCTTGCTCACAATCTAAAGTATAGAGTAGTGCACTTCACTTATTATAGATCCAAAGAAACAATAAGTAGACAATTCAACAATGTCCTACAAGCTGTAATTATATGACATTTCTAGTAATTACGACTTATTTATGATTCTTAAACTTTTTTAGAATTCGATTGGAGCACTTGATGGGACATATATTCGAGTAATAGTGTTAGCAGAAGATAGACCTAGATATCATAATAGAAAGGGTGACATCTCTACGTATGTATTAGGGATTTATAGTCCATATTTAAAGTTTATTTACGTGTTACCTGGGTGGGAAGGCTTAGCAGGAGATTCACGAGTATTGCGAGATGCTTTACGTCGTCAAAATCTCCTTCAAATTTTGAATGGTAATATTCTCAACCTCGATACTTTGTTTACTGTATTAAATACAATATATGATTTTTAGGATATACAAACCTCGATACTTTGTTTACCTGGGTGACATCTTTTTGTTTTCTTGGAAAAAACCCATTGTAGGTAAATACTTTCTGGCCAATGTAGGATATACAAAGTGCCCAACATTTTTAGCACCTTACCGAGAGACTATATATAATCTCAATGAGTGGATTGGAAACACCCCTCAAAACTACAAGGAGTTGTTCAATCTCTGTCATGCAAGTGCAATGAGTGTAATTGAAAGATCATTCGGGATATTAAAAACGATGGAATATATCTTTATCACTAACAGATATATCTATATCTATTTATTAACAGATATATTTATATCTATATCTATTTACTAATAGAGAGGATGTATCATATGAGAAATATGTTTTTATATGAGAAAGTAAGAATAAATCATAACCGTTAGATCTAATCATGATTGGTCAAGATTAAAACAACTTAATAGTCACGTGACTTTTTAAAAAGTCACATGACATTTTTAAGTAGTCATGTGACTATTAAGTTGTTTTAATCTTGACCATTCATGATTAGATCTAACGATCGTGATTTATTGTCATTTTCTCATATAAAAACATATTTCTCATATGATACCTCCCCTACTAATAGATATATTTATATCTATATCTATTTACTAATAGATATAACAGATATATCTATATCTATTTATTTTATATTCTGTAATAATACTACACAATTTTATCAAAGATGAGCAATAATATGACCTAATTTTAGAGGTCCAAGACTTGGAGCTTTTATCAGTTATTGATGAAGAGTTAACCAATCAACATAGGGTAAGAGTTACAAGTAATGTTGCAGATGAGGTCACATCTATTCAAGTAACTGAGGCATGGACAACGTTTCAAGACACTTTAGAAATGAATATGTTTGTTGAATATCAAGATAGAAGAAATTTAGTTTAGAGAGAACGTTTTAATAGAATTTTTATTTTATTTCTTTTATATGTCATTGACTTTATTATACTCATGTTTGTAATTGAGATTTATGATGATACTCTATTGGTTTGGGAAACCTGCCATAACATCCTCTCATCCTGATTGTGAGTGCTATAAGTGTTTTTGTTATTGTGTTTTGTCTTGTTTCAGCAGTGTTTTTTCAAAAACTATATTATAATAAAAATTCAAAATAATATGTACAATAAAATAAATTACTCCCTCTGTTCCAAATTATAAGACCCTTTAGAGACAAACTTGGTGTTCCAAAATATAAGACCCCTTCTAGATTTCAGAAAAAAAAAATGTAGTTTTTCCTAATTTACCCCTTGCATTTATTATTTTTTGGGTATTAGAGTGAGATACAATTAATACATCAATTAGCTTTAAATAGGGACTATATGAAAGATTTATATAAAAATAAATAAAACCAAGATTATTACATCTTTTCTTAATAAGCGTGATTGTCTGAATGGGGTCTTATAATTTGGAACAGAGGGAGTAATATTTACTTAAATAGACCGGCCTGTTAGGCTTGCAAGGCTTTCTGAGTGGCCCAAGCCTGGCCTTTTTAACTAAATAGGCTTTTAAAAAAGCCTTGACCTTATCTATTTAGTAATTTGGCCTAGCCTGAGCCTGAGCCTGATGTAGGTTAGGCCGTAGGCCCTTGTCAGCGGCCTGACCTACTTCCATCCCTAGTAGCAAGCAGGACTGTCGAAGGGCTTTTGGGCAGAAGCAATGAGCATGGCTTATTATCTTTTCAACAGGTCTCCAAGAGCTTCATTGGGTGAAAAGGTTGCAGAAGAAGTGTGGATAGGTAAGCCAATTAACCTTGATAATCTGAGGATTTTTGGTTGTCCAGCTTATGTGCATATCTCTAGTGATGAGTGATCCAAATTGGATCCCAAGTCCAAGAAATGCATTTTTCTTGGTTACACCAAGGGTGTGAAGGGGTTCATATTTTGGGATCCAGCTTTGAAGAAAGCAGTTCATAGCAAAGACGTTGTATTCGATGAACAAAGCATGTTGAAGGAGTCAGATCCAAAGGAAAAGACTACTTCAGAGGCTGAAACTTCCACTGATGGGAAGGTTCAGATTGATGTCGAGCCACTAAGATGATCACAACCTCGTCTGACGGACGATGCATCAGACGATGATGCAGGAACATCTAGGCCCTGCAGTCTTGGGCAGACGTTGCCCAATGTGCAGGCTACTACAGGTTCTGATACTGAATCAGACGACGTACCGGTTGATTCAGGTGGAGCACTTGATTATAATCTTGTGCGTGATAGGGAGCCTCGTCCGAAAGCACCACCACTCAGATATGGGTTTGAAGACTTAGCTGCTTATGCTCTTCTTACCAGTTCTGGAGATCCTTCTACTTTTCGTGAGACTATGTCAAGCCAAGAACGACACAAGTGGATGGGTTCAATGGTGGAGGAGATGGAGTCCCTGAAGAAGAATAAAACGTGAGATCTAGTTCAGCTTCCTGAAGGGAAAAGAGCTATTGGCTGCAAATGGGTGTTTAGGAAGAAGCCACCAGTAAAAGAAAATCAAGGGGAAAAGTTCAAGGCTCGCGTAGTAGCAAAGGGCTATTTACAGCGGAAAGGGGTTGATTATGATGAGATATTCTCCGCAGTTGTTAGACACACGTCTATCAGGGCAGTGTTGGCCTTGGTAGCATTCCGAGACATGCATCTAGAGCAGATGGATGTAAAGATGGCGTTACTTCATGGAAATCTAGATGAACAATTGTACATGCAGTCCCCATCAACATTTTCTTTCTGGTTTCGTTATGACTTCCCTGACAACATACTACTCTGTTTTGTTGCTTCTCCATCAACATTTTCTTTCTTGTCGCGTGCTAAGTTTTACCACATACACATCACCATCAATGACAAGATGTATACTTTGAGGGATGATTTTCGTATCAGGGGACTGAGGACGGGTCATACATGTCTTCATCATGTAAATGTAAATTATGTGGCTGATGCACGTTCTGAATTTGAGTGGAACCATGCCGAGGTTGTGGTGGAGAAACGTCATGGAAAGCCCAAAACGCAAGTTATTGCAGATATCGGAATCCACCTATTGAAAGAAAAAGGTAGTATGGATAATATTCGATTCACCAATCCTAATTGTGAGGAAAATTTTGACTATGAATCATTGCTCACAAGATTTGATTCTGATTTGGAGGAATATGAAATAGTAGGTGAGGCTTCTGATAGTGGACTATATGATAATTTTGACTCTGATTCATGGCCCTCAAGCACTCATTCTGGTGTGGAGGAAAATGAAGATGATTCTTCCAATTATGAGACCCCGTCCGAGGATTTTAACTCTGAATGGTCACTCTCAAGCACTGGTTATGATGTGGAGGAAAATGAACGAGATGATGGTTTTATCTCTGAATCGTCTCTTCCAGACACTGATTCTGATGTGGAGGAAATAGAAGGAGATGAGACTTCTCACTCTGATACTCCACCATACATTTAGTAATAGTAATGGCAACAAAGATGACTCATCTAAAATATCACCACATGAGATGTTGAAGTAAGTACATCAATAATTTAACATAAAGTTATCTTTTTGTAGGATGCATTCTGTTTAATTATATTTTTTTGAAATTATGTTACTTTATGATACAAATATGTTTCCACAATGTAATGATTAAATTTGAATTGCTTCAGATTTGGACTAAAATCTTATGTTTTTCTTCTTTCTCATTCCCAGCAGCATCAAAGTGGAAAGCTGAGAGCTGGATCTTGCCGTTGTGTCAAGGCTTATTTTGTAAATAACAATTCTTGGACATTACATTTACATTCATCAATTTTTCATTTTTTATGGTACCTGTTAAGTCTATTACGTATTCATGATTCACAAATATATGCTTTAGGCTGTCCATTTTTTTTATTATGAAAACTGTTATCAGACATTTTGAATTATGCATTTGTGCTCTTAACACAACATATAGCATCTGTTACCACAAAATCTCTACAGAGTAATAAGCTGTAAATAAAGCTACTGGAAGCATTATCATGATATGCAAGAGGTTGATATTGTATTTGTCTGTTTGTAATTGGCTATCTGTTATTTGTTGTAGTAATTGGTATTTGTCATTTGTTGTTTTTGTTTTCCTTAGTTGGGGGAAAGTTAGAAGTATGCTTTTGGTACTCCTAAGTCTGTTAGGAGTTAGGTCCAACCCAAATATAGTTAGGTATTCTGTTTTAGTGATTGTTAGGTTAGTTATAAGTTATAACTGACCCCTTGCCTCTGTTAGAAGCTTTAGTTAGAACTCTCAAGCTATGAATGTAATTCACAGCTCTTGCAATGAAATAATAATTAATTCACAGTTATCAGGTTCTCTCTCTAGTATAATTATTAGGAATTTAGTTTATTTTAATTTAAGAGAGTGTATCTTGTATTTTAAGAATTGATATTTTATTGTGGGTTGGGTTATCTTTTATTTTTAAAGTGTACCTTTTATTTCTTAGGGGTTAAGTTCGTCTTATTATGATTAGTTTATTATAAATAAGAGTCTCTCCTTAGGTTAGAGTCATGTTTTGAGTATTATTGAGTTGTAAATGGAACCAGCCCTTGAAGTCGAACTAACCTCTTGGTTCTAAGAGAACCCAGCCTCTTTAGTTCTAGTTATCTTGTGTCTTTTATTTCCAGTTTTATATAATAAAAATACCTACAGATATTATCTTTACCATTTTCCTCTTTTATCTTTATCCTCTCTTCTCTACTGTCTCTCCGTTAGGGTTTTTGGATCTTAACACTCACACGCGCGCAAACACACACACATATTTCTTCTTACTTGGAATTTTGAAAGATGTGAATGTATTATGACAGTTATCTACAAATATTTTAAAAGTATAGCCTAATTCATTATTTCTCATGTTGGAAAACAACTCTTTTTTCTAAAAGAGAAATTGAAGAAATTCAATGTCAAGTTTCACAATGGAAGGGTGCTTGTTAGCTGTGGCCTGAACTGAAAGATGAAAAATTGTATTTCAGAAAAGTAAATAAATAGGATTTCATTTGTTTGACAATTGTAGCTGAAAATAACTTCAGATTTGATATATATAACACTGATTTGCACTTAACCTTGGGAAGTTATAATAGATAATTTTTCAGGGAAGAAGTGCAGCCTTGCAACATGAGCATAGTTTAACAAATTAAAGCCAGGCAAAAGTCACAGCTGAATAGTCAAGTAGTTAACGTACAGCTCTATGTTACACGATAGTTAACTTATTTTTATTTGACATTTATGTTGCAATAGCTCTCATTTTCTATATAAATTGTGTTTTTCAATATATATTGTTTTACCATAATGTCATGTCTGCAGAAACTTGTTAAAAGTCACAAATTTCAGGTTTAGCTTAGAGATGTAGCATAGAACTTAAGCCATAAAATTTCAGGTTTAGCTTTATAATGAGCTAGTACCAATTTCAACTCTAACTTCATGCATGATGCGTCCTCTTCCTTCTTCCTTCACCTACAATGTGGGATTTCACACCTTTGTTTGCACAAGAGATTTTATTTTATATTGTCTAGTACTCCTTAATTAGCAAAGAGAAAGACTAGAGTAGAAGATGAATAAAGTTAAAACAGTAAAACTTTGAAAATTCTGCAAATATAGTAGTAACTCCTAGACAAGGTTACAAAAATAAATGTTTCAATAACGATAACAGGTCAAACAAGTTGCAAGGGTGAAAATTGACCTCCGCAAGTGCATATTTTGTGAAATGCTTAAATGTGTGACAACTTTTATGCTTGGTTACTAGTTACATGCAAATCCATTGTTACAGCAAAAAATGGCATGTTGTGTTGTATGCAAAGTTTTTCAATTGTAGAAAAGGATGTAGAATGCAAGCAACAGAAAATAGTTTGATTTTCACATTATCAATGTATGTTATTCTTACTCACTCATGTTAAATGGAAATTTCAGAACTTGATGCCTTACCTTACTAAATCTATTGTCCTACTCCTATCCTGTCATCTCGTCTTCTAGGAACCAAAGTCGCATCCATATTATGAAGAAACTGGTGTGGGATATGGGTGTAAATCTGATCCAAGTCCCAAGATCCATTACGAGAAATATCTGCCATGACTGATTTAACAAGACAAATTCTTCCCTCTTCATTCAACATACTCGTATTCCATGAGGCAAGCTTCCTCTGGATATTAACGTAAACATAGTTAAAATCACAACTCCTTAACCTGCCACCTTGCAACCAAAATCCCAGATATCTTCCTAGGTTCCTCACAAAAGGAATAAGTCAGATAAAGGAAACTTCCTTGGATATTCTCCTCACTCCAAAGCTTACAGAGTTTACAGTTCCAGAACCTTGGTGGTGGAAGAATCAATCAATGTGAAGTTTGATGATATCCAAAGCTCCAATATAGATAAAGTCAAGCTTGACGAAGGCCTCTCCAACTTGAATCTGAATGACAAGTCTGGAGATCCATCGTTCAACAAAGCTCAATCTCGAGAATAAACGTCCAACAAAGCTCAATCGTCTACAGATCCTCTATCGTCAAACGATCATCCATCGTTAAAAGAAAATGAAGCCCCATCGCCCAACACCACAACGTCTGATCAAGTAATGACATCAAGTGGAATTTCTCTTCCACGAGATTGAAGATACAGGCCAGACCATCCACCTAATCAAGTTATTGGCTGCATCTCTGAGAAAGTAAGAACTAGATCATCATTTCGTGATCATTGTAATTGTGCTTTCATCTCTGAAATAGAACCAAAGACGATCTCAAAAGCTCTGCAAGATGAATGATGGATTCTACCTATGAAAGAAGAGTTGAATCAATTAGAAAGAAGTCAAGTCTGGACTCTTGTTCCCAAACCTGAAGGAAAATCAATCATTGGAACAAAATGGGTCTTCAGGAACAAGGTAGATGAAGATGGTAAAGTGACAAGAAACAAAGCAAGGCTGGTTTCTCAAGGCATAGACTACACAGAGACATTTTCTCTTGTAGCTCGCATTGAAGCTATTCATATACTGCTAGCATTTGCTTGTCAACACTCTATCAAATGGGTGTCAAAAGTGCATTTCTCAATGGATTTATTGAAGAAGAAGTCTATGTAAAACAACCACCTGGACTCAAAGAAGCAACTCTGCCAGATCACGTATTCGAGCTTCAGAAAGCTCTATATGGTTTAAAGCAAGCTCCCAAATTTTGGTATGATAGACTCAGCTCATTTCTCATGATCAATGGCTTCACAAGAGGAAAGGTAGATAACACATTGTTCAAACGAAAGTTAGACAATGATTTCATTTTAGTACAATTGTATGTCATTGATATTATTTTTGGTGCTACTAATGAAACTTTGTGCAAGGATTTTTGTAAATTAATGCAAAGTGAATTCGAGATGAGCATGATGGGAGAGCTAAAGTTCTTTCTAGGACTTCAAATATGTCAAGAACAAGGAAAAAGTCCATTCATCAAACGAAGTATATCAATGATCTCCTAAAGAAGTACAACATGGACAAATCAAAGGAGATGAGTACTCCAATGCATCGTGGGTCAACACTGGACAAGAACGATGAACACTCACCTGTTGATCCTACAAAATATAGAGGCATGATTGGATCATTTCTCTATCTTACATCTAGTAGACCGGACATAATGTTCTGTGTCTATCTATGTGCAAGATTTCAAGTAAATTCTCAAGAATCTCACCTTAGTGCTGTGAAAAGAATTTTTAGATATTTAATAGGGGTACTGCTAATCTTGGTCTTGTGTATGACAAAGGTGATGATTTCAGGTTAAGAGGATTCTGTGATGCAGACTACACAGGAGATAGAACTGAAAGGAAAAGTACAAGTGGAGGATGCCACTTCCTTGGTCAATGCTTAATTTCGTGGTCCAGCAGATGATAAAGCACAATCTCATTGTCCACTGCTGAGGCTGAATATGTAGAAATTGGATCATGTTGCACTCAACTACTATGAGTAAAGCATCAATTAGAGGATTATAGCATCTTTGAGCATAACATTCCTTTATTATGTGATAATACAAGTGCTATAAATATTACTAAGAATCCTATTCAGCATTCTAGGACCAAGCATATAGAGATCAAACATCATTTCATAAGAGATCATGTTGCTAAAGGAAATATTGACATTTCATATGTGCATATTGATGATAAACTTGCTGACATATTCACTAAACCTCTCATTGAAAATAGATTTATATATTTAAGAGAGAGTATTGGAATGCATCCTGCTATGTGATTTGCATCGTTTACACTAACTAAAGTGCAGGTGACGACACTATCATCGTTCAATCACTCAAGTGTGTTGTCAAAAGAAGATGGAACGTTCACCATCTATCGTTCATTGTGAAGTTCAAACGACAAGGATGTCACATGGTGTCTGTCGTTCACCTATCGTGAATTCATACCGTGTCTGACGTCACGAAAACTGGCTTCTCACATACGCTTCTCTATTATTTTAATGTTAATATGAAAAGGCAGTTATCACATCGCATTAAATGCGCGTGGGGTTTTATATTTTTAATAGTTTATTTTGCCTCAATTTTCGCACAACTCATGATTGCTTTTGAAAAACCCTAAAATCCGATTTGCATTCCCTCTCTCACTCACTTGTTCACATTTCTGAAAGACTCTTTGCATTCTCACAATTCCAAATTGCTTGCTTTCTCTTTGCAAACTAACGTGTGAATTTCATAAAAGTGAAATCAAAGAACTCAAGCTTTCTAGCACTTAACAATGACAACTTCATCAAAATGTCAAAAGGTACTCAATCCTTCTGCTGAAGAGATGAGGATCCTTAGGGCAAGAAGAGAAAGGGTTCTTGATCAACGTTGACGTCAAGTCTCTGAGATTGGGAACCTGCTATTGCAAAGTTAGGAGACAAATCTATCGTCTCCCCTCAATACCTGGAATTCAAGCGCTATTTCACCAAGACTGGGAGATGGTCTACTAAATCTCGAAGAAGGAAGTATTCGTTCCGTTGGTGAAGGAGTTTTATGATTGTGTTGTTCATGAAAGAGGAGTTATCAAGACGAGACTCAACAACACAATCACCTCCATCATAGTGATGGATGTAGCTGAGGCATTAGGGTTTGATACTGAATCTGGTGAATGATACTTTGCGTCCTGGAAGAAGGATGCTCCTGATTGTGATAAAATATGGGTTCAACCGCCTCAGTCTGCTGGATATGAGGCCAATAACTTGGTTGAAGACCGCCGGTTCCCACATGCAGTGGTGAGTAAAATTATTCTTCCAAAGGAAGGTGCAAGGCACCATGTGAATTACTTCGCACGATATGCACTGTATAAAATATTCATCTTGGTAAAGGTGAACCTGCTCACCTCATGTTTGCTTACTTGGAAAGCATCCTGGAATTTCCCCTGGGATATCTTCCCTTTGGCTCTCTGATTTCAACCATTATGGCCAGATGCAATTGTTGATCCCTTATGTGGAAAACACCAAGCTTCTGGAGAATGACATGGTCTAGCCTAAACCAATCAAGATCGGCGATGTTACGAGAATGCAGATCTTTGTAGATGACTCTGAGCTTCCAGAAGAGTTCATCACAAAGAAGAAGAAAATTTCTATTGAAAAAGGAAAATCTGTGAAATCAACTTCAACACCCTCAAAGCAATCAAGAACCGTTTCAAAGGTTTTGAGGATTGCACCGTCTGAAGAATCTGAACCATCGACGACGTTACAAATTTCATCTAGTGGTGCTCCATCATTCAACCATTCTACCATCTCCACAAAACCAAGATCAGATCGACCTGCAAGAGTTGTAACATTTGCAAAATCAGCCCCATCACCTCCTCTCCTGGGAAAATGGAAGGTCCATGAAGCTCCAAGGTCCCCTCCTAGCTATACTAAAAGACGTTTTCTTATCGAATAAGTGAACGAAGAGGATGATGATGATGATGATGATGATCTCTTTCCTGATCCAAAAATCGTCTTTTGACCATCTTAGGTAATCCCTGTATCATCTCCAAACACTGCTTTTGTTGATGCATTATTTGCTGAAAATTTAGAACCTGTTAATGATGTATTCATTGTCATTACACCCCCACATGTTCAAACCACTGAAACACCACCAACCACTATCGTTCAACCTGAACTTCCACTCCAAATCACACAAAAACCTCCTACAACAATTATACCATCACCACCACTGTCGGCTCCCATTGCAACCAACTTCCAACCATCTATTGAAGCTGCTATTGATTCACGTCATTTACCTGAAAGCACTTCAATAGACCAAACCATGATTGCTACCTGTTCAAGTACTCCTGTGCTTGCACCTTTTTCTGCTCTGAAAGCTCATAAGCGTCACTTACAATCTGCTGTGCAAAGTTCGTTGAAGCGTGTCAGCCCCCAATTTTGTCCGGCCCTTTTATTTTAATTTTTCTTTTCTTTTCTTTTTTAATCTTGTTGTGTTTCATTAAAAAATAAAAAAAATAAAAAAATGTGGATACCGGATTTAGTTCGAGCCCAAATCCACCAGGAATAAGGAAGAAATATAAAAATGGGAGATAATATTGATAACGAAATCTATTACAAATAAATTCAAATATTTAACAAATTCCATCAGTTGGTTAGGATTCTGTTAACTTTATCTGCAATTTGAACTATTTGTAACAGATTTTTGTTATCAATATCATCTACTACATGCATATATATACACCCATGTTCGCTGATTTGGGGAACAGACACCATTATTCACTACTCACCCCACACACCCTTATTCACTCCTCTCTTCCAAACAAAAAAAAGAGAAACCACTACTCACTCATCATCATCATCATCAGCCTCCCTCATCTCCTTTCCCTCTCTCTAGAAACCAAACCCTCATCTCCTTCACTTATTCCTCATCTTCTTCGAACCCCTCTCCCTCCATCCTACTCGAAAACCCACTGTCACCACTCACCCCTCAATCACCGATTCGTCCCCAACCTCCAACCTTCAACCTCCGATTCCTCACGGCCACCCCTGCCCTTCCTCTTCTTGATCTCCTCTGCTGAACCCACGAGCCGTCACTAGCCAACACCGTAGTCCCTTCTCTCTCCTTGCCACCGCTCTTCACGCCGCTGCCCTACTCCTCTTCGTCTCCGCGCCACTGCCGCCGCCAGAGGCTCCTTGCCACCATTTTCTGTTTTCTATTTCTGTTTCTGTTTTGTGTTTCTATTTCTGTTTCTGTTTCTGTTTTCTGTTTTCTGTTTTTTGTTTTTTGTTTTTTGTTTTTTGTTTCTATTTTCTGTTTTCTGTTTCCTATTTCCCGATTTTTGTTTCTTTTTTGCGCATAAAATCAAAAAAACGTGATGCGAGGGATAGACTGTTCACTAGTGGGATGTCGTCCCTCGTACCATTTTTGCTCGTTTTCATAAATAAAAATTGAGAACTACGTAGCCTTGATTTCTCTTCGGAGATACGTAGGAGCGGGAACACTCTCATCAAGCAACCCAATGAAAAACTCTAAAAAAAACAAAGAAAATCTTTTCAAAATTAAAAATCATAAATTAAAAAACATTAAAAAAATCAATTTAAACCTTTAGAACTACGTGGCCTTGATCTTCCATTTGAAGGAAGTACGTAGGACTAGTTTCACACCTATCAGGCTAAATAAAGTAAAATAAAACTATTTTTGTTTTGTAAATAATATCATTTTCTTTGTAAATAATAAGTCTTTTAATACCTTTTTGCACAATCAATCTTGGGTACCGTCTTTGACGGGCGCTGTGGGGTGCTAACACCTTCTCCACGCGTAATCGACTCCCGAACCTAGAGTTTTAGATTTCGTAGGCCATTTTATTTTCTTTTTAGGTTTTCTAACGTTTTCCTCTTAAAAACTTTAGTGGCAACTCTGTTTGTTTACTATTTGTTTTAGCGCCGTCCCCGCTGCGACCCCTGTTGCGACAGATGGTGACTCTGCTGGGGACATTTTGAGAGTTATGCCTATATGATTGATTGTTTTCTTGTTTATTTCTCTATGTTTGTCTATCTTATTATTTGTTTCTGGCCTTTTTGTATATATTTTCTTATCTTGTATATATAATCTCCATTGGTTATTGTGTTTATTTCACTTATTTCACACACTTTTTGGGCTCTATACCCGAGCCTGCAAACTAGGGAGCGTAGGGGTGTCTTGATAGATGTCGTGAGAGACCTAGTGTCTACGCGTCAATTATTATTTCACCACTCAGATTATTACCGGTCATTTAGCTATTTGTTGGGAGAGGCATAGTGTGTACGCGTCAAATAGTTTGATCATCGGGTCCTTGTCTATATGACGAGAGTAATCTGGGAACCTTTAGCTATGGGAGATCTAGATCCATCCCCAATCACTACACTAGTTGCTAACCCTAGTTTGTCGCTTATATTAGGTTTCTCCATTTCTAGAATAATCCAACATTTATGGTTAAGAAAATAATTCTTTAGTCGGGGCTCCTTCTCCTTCTCTTTCGGAGTTCCCCATTTTTCCCGTCTCTGTAAATAATTTCACTTGTTTCCCTTTCTCTTGCTCATTATTCCATTATTCCTTCTTATAAAAAAATTCAAAAAAAAAACATTTTTTTATATTTCCTTTCCACTTATCATCCATCTTTTCTTTTTTATTTTCAATTTCTATCTTTTTTTATTTTCTAAAAAAACGTTTTTGAAAAAAAAGTTTTCTTTAATTATCTTCCTTTGGTTTTAATTTCTTTTTTAATCTTCACCATTGCATCATAATACTCAATTTGAGGTTCATATTCATTCACCATCTCATAATTCTTCATTCACCATCCCATAATTCCTCATCTCTTCCATTTCTACAATTAACCTTTACTTTTATGAACCTCAAGTTCTTTCTAATCCACACTTGTCTCATCCATTCATTTATCCCTCCTT
Source organism: Acmispon strigosus (assembly GCA_030819835.1). Lineage (NCBI taxonomy): Eukaryota > Viridiplantae > Streptophyta > Magnoliopsida > Fabales > Fabaceae > Acmispon > Acmispon strigosus. The sequence continues at coordinate 43,610,125 of JAUAMA010000001.1, read as the reverse complement.
CATTAACCATCTTTAAACACCCATTAATCAAACCCCCAATTTTGAAAGTCATGGACCGGTGTTGAAGAGGGCGTTACAGAAATTTAAGGTCATGCATGGTGAATAACGTTTTTCTTCAATCAGAGTTTTTGATCCGTCAACTTGTGTCTCATCTTCCAAAAAAAAAAGAAAAAAATGAAAGGAGAAAATTTGCAAAGTCTAAAACTTTTGTCCTAGAGTTAAATCTTTTGAAAGGGAGCAATCAATTATTGAAATGAAGTTTGGTCATTTTTTCTCTATCCAAAAAAATAAAAAAATATTATCCCTTGCTACCCACTTTGAGCCTTAATTTTTTTTTTCTTCATTTAACCCTGGACAATGATCACCCCTACACTGGGGGCTAGTACAATACTTCTCCATCGATATGACTCATTTCACTGGAGCTGATATCCCATCTGTTTCACTTGTTACCCCCATATCGGGGGCTAGCCCAGTTTGAGTGTTTCTCTAAAAGTGCTCATGAATTTCCTCAACACATGGGGGCTTTTTATGATGTTTGAAGACAGTTAAATCATTCTTCTGCTATCAAAAAATTCAAGAAATTCAAAAAAACAAAAAGAAAGAAAAATGAAAAAAAGCAAAAAATGCAGAGAATGAAAAAAGAATATTGTTTGAATAAATGTCTTTCATCCATCACATTGCACTAGAGATCATTTGTCCTAATTAACCCTTAACCTTAAACACTTTCTTTTAGCCTTTATACCCTTTCTTTCACACCCATTACCCCCTAGCCACATTACACGCCAATAAAGTCCATTCTGATCAAATATTGATTGCTCTTATTTTCTTAAAATTTGATTTTGGGACAATAAGTTTACACTGGTGTGTTTTTGCTCCTTAAAAAAAAATCAAAAAAAAAAAGAGAAAAGAGAAAATTGGAGTGATGAGACCTATATTCTTCCTTAATTGAAGATGGGCCTAAAGCAAGTTAGACTCTAGGTTCGCCCCTCTTCCATGACAGATCTTCAAATTGATGCTTATCGCACTTGGGGCTTGCCGCCTTTTCTCTCCTCTCATCACAATAAAAATGATAAGCAGTTGTTCCTTACATTGATGCCAGACTTGGGGGCTTGTTACAAGCCTAATCTCCATTACCCTCCACAAATATTATTCTATTTCTTCCATCCAAAACCCATCCCTTTATCCACTAGCTTTGACCAGTGTTGTCTTGCAATGGTGAAGATAAAATCTTTGAAACTCACAAATCTGTTTGTTTGAAAATCTTTTAACTCTCTTTTTTCACATGAACATTAAAAAATTCAAAAAAAATCTCTTGCATTGCTAGGTATTTCTGCCTAGTTCTCTCTTTCAGGGCATGGCCCACAACTATCTATTCTCATATTTTCTTTTTCAGGGTATTGTGACGCCCGCTAGGTATTGTGACACCTAGTTCTTTCTCTTTAAGGGTATTGTGATGCCCGCTTGGTATTGTGACGCCAAGTTTTCTTTTTCAGGGTATTGTGACGCCTAGTTTCTTTCTCTTTCAGGGTATTGTGACGCCCGCTGGGTATTGTGACGCCAAGTTTTCTTTTTCAGGGTATTGTGACGCCGTGTTTCTTTCTCTTTAAGGGTATTGTGACGCCCGCTTGGTATTGTGACGCCAAGTTTTCTTTTTTAGGGTAACCAACCCCTACACTCTTTCAGGGTAACCAACCCCTGCACTCTTTCAGGGTAACCAACCCCTGCACTCTTTCAGAGTATCCAACCCCTACACTATTTTAGGGTTCCAACCCCTAGTACACTTTTTTTTTCAGGCATTAGAATTCCTCGTAAGAGTTGTCGAGGGTCTGTCTGTTAGAATCAAATAATTTAATGAATTACTATATTTTGATGAATAACAATTTCGCTAAGTATTGATCTCGTCAAAGATGGAATTCCTAACTTCTCAATATTTTTCATGCTCAGGAACACTTATTTACTTGGAAAAGCACTGGATGGACCTCTACAAAGCATTATCAAAAGCAGATGTTCAAGTAAAGGATAGTAGAAGAATCCGTCCGGCTACAGCTCTTGAGAATCAGTCCGTCAACTGACAACGTCTGCCTCAGAGAGTCCGTCCGGCTATGGTAAACGTCTGGTCGCTCAACCATTGGGTTCATCTGAAGGAAAGTCCATCTAAATCTCGCACAGAATGTTTGGTTGACTAAACAACACTTGAAGACTCGTGCAAAAGAAAAATCAGGAGGTGATCGTTTGTCCAACCCAGGATGAGCTGTCAAGCACCATTTGTCTCTTCAGAGCATTAATGGAGAAAAGGACAGAATTAGGTTCTTTATTCCTTGCAAATTCAAATCTTCTGACATTCCTTAATTCAAGCTACTTTTGCGGAATCAGCGGCGAGCCTTTCTGATCATCGTATCTCCTCAACGTTCAAATTCAAACCTTCTGGTCAGAACATTAATGGCTCCCTTAGCTGGAATGCATGAGCATTAATTACAGCAGTTATAGCTCAAGGAAAAATGCAGTGAAGAACCAGACGATATCAACCTCCGCCATTGAAGACGCATTAAATGCATGGCAGATTGCATTAATTGCTAAAGCAGAAGATGCAGAAGTATTTGTTACTCACAATAGAGGAGAAATTCAAACGGAACTATCTTCAGATCTTCAGCAAAACTCCCATTGATCATCCTACTAAAGATATAAATAGAGGACTTGGCATCAGATTCAACTTGGCGACTTTTACACGATCAAAGCATTCAAACTTTCTAAGTTCATCATCTGCAATCCAATCTCTCTAAGCCAAACACTCAGCAATCTCAACTTATTCATTATCTGAGTCTAGTCGCCAACTAGTGTGAAGTGCTTCACAGAGTGCTACTCTTATCCTCTTTCACACAAAGCCCTTTAGAGAAGTCCTGTTAGAATACTTGTAAAGGAGTAGTCCTCAGAATACTGGGAGAAGTCCCTAAGAACACTTGTACTATTTTGATAAAATAGTGAAAATCTTGGTTAAGCCAAGGACTGGACGTAGCCCTGTTGATTAAGGGGGTGAACCAGGATAAACATCTTGTGTGCTTTACTATTCAGTCTTAGAATAATATCCGCTGCACCCTTTAACAAACGTTTTCGAACTTATAACTGTTGTTTTTCGAAAAAGAAGTTAAAAATCTAACACACAATTCAAACCCCCCCCCCCTCTTTCTTGTGTGGTTTCATTACTATCACTGTCTTGATCTCATTGGCCTAGATGTTAGAATTCCACATTCGTGTTGTCGAGCATCTAGTGTTTTATCTCATTAGCCCAAGAGTTAGGATTCCCTAGATTTGTTGTCCAGGTTGCCGAGCGTTTGTTGCTTTTTATCATTTGTGTCAGGCATTAGAATTCCTTGTAAGAGTTTTCGAGTGTCTGTCCTTATCTTTTTAGCCTAGATATTAGAATTCCACAACAGTGTTGTCGAGTATCTAGTGCTTTATCACCTTAGCTCAAGCGTCTGCTAGGCGTTTGTGGCTTTTACTAGTTATCCCATGTTTTTGATCCACCCATTGATGGGCTCTGGATCTGGCATCTTTGTTATTCTTCTTCTGTTTGTTTGTTTGGCCAAAATTGGTTGCCTTTGAATTTGCTTTAACTTTCTCACCGAAAGTCAAGAAAATAGGCTACTGTCAGCACCCAATTTTATCCGGCCTTTTTATTTTAATTTTTTTTCTTTTCTTTTTAAATCTTGTTGTGTTTCATTAAAAAAAAATTGGATACCAGATTTAGTTCGGGCCCAATCCACCAAGAATATAGAAAAAAAAATGGGTGATAATATTGATAATGAAATCTGTTACAAATAAATTCAAATATTTAACAAATTCCATCAGTTAGTTAAGATTCTGTTAATTTTATCTGCAATTTGAATTATTTGTAACAGATTTTTATTATCAATATCATCTACTACATGCATATATATACACCCATGTTCATTGATTTGGGGAACACACACCATTATTCACTACTCACCCCACACACCCTTATTCACTGCTCTCTTCCAAACAAAAAAAAGAGAAACCACTACTCACTCATCATCATCAGCAGCAGCCTCCCTCATCTCCTTTCCCTCTCTCTAGAAACCAAACCCTCATCTCCTTCACTTATTCCTCATCTTCTTCGAACCCCTCTCGCTCCGTCCTACTTGAAAACCCACTGTCACCACTCACCCCTCAATCACCATTCATCCCCAACCTCCAACCTTCAACCTCCGATTCCTCACGGCCGCCCCTGGCCTTCCTCTTCTTCGTCTCCTCTGCTGAACCCACGAGTCATCACCAGCCACCACCGTAGTCCCTTCTCTCTCCTCACCACCGCTCTTCACGCAGCTGTTCTACTTCTCTTCGTCTCCACGCCGCCGCCGCCGCCAGAGGCTCCTCGCATCACCACCGTCTCCTTCCTCTCCATTTGAAGTTCCTCCGCCGCCGGTTCTCCCCCTCGTACCATTTTTGCTCGTTTTTATAAATAATAATTAATTAAAATTGAGAACTACATAGCCTTGATTTCTCTTCAGAGATACGTAAGAGCGAGAACACTCTCGTTAGGCAACCCAATGAAAACTCTAAAAAAAACAAAGAAAATCTTTTCAAAATTAAAAAACATTAAAAAAAAATCAATTTAAACCTTTAGAACTACGTGGCCTTGATCTTCCATTTGAAGGAAGTACGTAGGACTAGGTTCACACCTATCAGGCTGAATAAAATAAATATTTTTGTTTTGTAAATAATATCATTTTCTTTGTAAATAATAAGTCTTTTAATACCTTTTTTCACAATCAATCTTACCGTCTTTGACGGGCGCTGTGGGGTGCTAACACCTTCCCCACGCGTAATCGACTCCCAAACCTAGAATTTTAGGTTTCGTAGGCCATTTTATTTTCTTTTCAGGTTTTCTAGCGTTTCCCTCTTAAAAACGTTAGTGGCGACTCTGTTTGTTTACTATTTGTTTTAGCGTCGTCCCCGCCGCGACCCCGGTTGCGACAAAGCGTATTAAGGCAGCAAAGCAATCGGGAAGGATCAAGAAGAAGAAAAGTTCTTTTCTAGACCAGCTCTACACAAAGATCAAAGATTCTGACTTTGGATACATCGTTCACACATGGATCCCCTCAGGGTCACCACATGAAAAGTTCATTCTGTTCGCTAGAAAGGATGAAGACCTGTTTCATGATGAATGTGAGAATCAAGCTGCCACAGGATATGTTGGCCATGTGCCCTTCTTTTATTTGACTAAACCTGGACCACTAGTGCTTGCACTTGGTTCCTGGATTTTCATCTTATTTCCTGCAGAGGCACTTATGGAGTACGATGTCGAATGGCTTCATGCTATGTTCCCAGGAGTCAATCTTCCATTACAATTTACAAGGCCATAAGAGGAGGTACCTGAACCTTCATTCATTGAAGTTGATCAAGTTCAACCCTGTGAAGCAATGTCTGAAGCACATACAGGTCCACTGCAAATTGGAGCACCTGTTCCAGAAGTTGGAGCTCTCAAAGATTTTGTGTATCAAAAGTTCAATGCCATTGAACACACACTAGCTCTGCTCCTTCAAAAGCTCAACTGAAACTTCTCATTATTTCTCTCTTTCTTCTGACTTTTATTTCTGAACAAGTTTCTTTTAAATCCAATTAATGTTTTTCTTTGATAATTTCCATATAGTTCAAGTTATATGTTCTTAACAATTATCGTTTAGGATTGCTCTAATCCTGTTTCTGCTTACATATACTCTATCGTTTATACATGTTGTATGTATATCAAATAATTGCATAAGTTTCGCTGTCGTTTTTGCTAATGACAAAGGGGGAGAGAATATGAGAAAAAGTTAGGATATAGATATGACACGAAGGGGGAGAGAATAAGAAAAAGTTAGAAAACAGTTAATTTATACAAGTGAAGGGGAGAAAACGATAAAAACTGAAAGTTATTGTAACATATGTATGCTCTGATACCGCTTAAATATCTTCTTACATACGTGTTTACATATGTCTTAGCTCTAATACCTCTTTATATGTTCTTAGAACAAATGGGGAGGTTTTAACAATAAGAGAAGAAACGAGAGATAACCTTTTGAGAAAGATAAGGGGAGTATACAAAGTTTTTATGAAAAGCTATGATACCTTATCTTTACAAAATTTAAAATGAACCTTTTTCTCTACAAAATTGTCATCATAAAAAAGGGGGAGATTCTTAAGTTCAAACGAGTTAGAACATATATTATATTTTGAATGATAACAATTTTTCCTAAGATTAAATTATGATAGATAAAAATTTCCTAAACTATGTGTATTATCATTTTCAGGAAATATCCCTTTCATCAAACGAATGAAAGGAGTATCGTGTGCTCACATTGCCAAACATCTAAAAGAACATCGTTCAGTGAAGAACCATCGTCAATGACCAAGAGAAACTGCATCGTCAATGACCAAGAGAAACTCATCGTCAATGACCAACAGAAGAACTCATCGTCAATGACCAACAGTAGAAGCATTGTCTATACATGGTTAGAAGCACCGTTCAATAGAGAAGTAGAAAGCTGAAATATATTAAATATATTTCTCTAGCCAGCTCTGCAACCTCGTATCAAGGAATAATTGTACAAGTCATGTGACTACTCTACAGCTTCAACGACTCTCTCTCTCAGGCAAAATTACAACATTGGTGAATAAACAAAGGGAATATATTCACTCTCTGCCAAAGCATTAAATGCCCATTCGCTCAGTCAGGCTCAACATTAAATGCATGTTCGTTCACACAAGCAACAACATTAAATGTAATGTTCTTTCAGACACATTAATGATTCGAGTATCTCAACCTGTCTACATCAAGCACAAAGAAGAGATATTCAGACGGCTGAAAGCTACCTACTCCATTAGAACGTCCATTCTAAGCTTTCAACAGTCAAGTGCATTTAATAAAGAGATCTGTTACTCTCAATGAAGGATTCACGTAATAGTATCAAGCTTCACTTAACTTCTTTAGCAACGAGATTCTCAACTGAAGATGTAAATAGGAAGACTTGAAGAACTTGACGACTTACAACGAATTTCAAACTCAAGCTATCACTCTTTCTAAAATCTTCTAAGCTCTGAAACCTCACTCGAAACTCCAGTATCAAAACACAAACCCGGGTGCAATTACTCAAATAATTGTTTTTCAAAACAAACTTTTTATACACACAATATAAACTCCCATTTCTTGTGTTGTCCTTACATTATCAAGGATTATTGTTGAGTCATGGAAGGTCTTTATGGGAAAGAAATTGGTAAATGAATCAAGACAGGTCAAGCAAGTTGTGTGGGTGAAAATTAGACTGGTCTTTCTTTATTGGCACAATGTTTATTTTGTCAAACAGCCAATAGGTTTACAACAAATCAAGTGGTGGTAGGCATGGCCATGGCCACGTGCCTTTCTTGACTTTCACTTGATTTGTTTGACTATCATAATGGTAGCATTCATTCTTCCACCACAAAAACAAGGAGACTGTTGCATAGTTAACCAGAGAAATTAAATGCAATAATTTTCTTAGATAAAATTTCAATTTCTGAAATTACTGTACTCCTATATTTCTGCTGTTGCTGCTTATATCTCCTTTTTAACACTTCTTTTTGCTTAAAATAATGGACATGTGGATAATCCAATGGGACAATAATGCATGTCTTTACCAGTGGAGAGAACGCGGCAATGAATCCCATTTCAATAATACATGCTCTTTAGATTTATGTTTCATTTTCGAGACTCACTCACACACACCATTCATATTCCACACTTACCATTCATATTCCAAGCTTTCTTTCTCATGGCTTTGCAACCATCCTCCTCCTCCTCCTCTTCCATCACCTATTCATTCACCTATGATGTGTTCCTCAGCTTCAGGGGCTCTGACACCCGCTACGGCTTTACCGGAAATCTCCACAAAGCTCTTTGTGACAAGGGAATCCACACTTTTATTGATGATGAGGAGCTTCAGAAAGGGGGCGAAATCACCCCTGCACTTGAGGATGCCATTGAAAAATCCAGGATTGCTATTGTTGTGCTATCCAAGAACTACGCTTCTTCCTCATTTTGTTTACATGAACTTTCCAAAATTCTCATTTGCTTTAAGGAAAATTGTCGCCTCGTTTGGCCGGTATTTTATGATGTGGATCCTTCTGATGTGCGAAAGCAAACTGGGACGTATGAAGAAGCAATGACCCTGCAGACGGAGAGGTTCAAAGATGACAAGCACAAGTTGCAAAAATGGAGGAAAGCTCTACAACAAGTTGCTGATTTGTCTGGCTGGCATTACAAACACGGGTAGGTTTCTTTGCGTTTTATTATCTACTTATTACAATTTTAGTTATAGTAAATATGGGTTAAAAACACAGTCATGATGCATTATTATGACATAACACAAACTTCACTTCTCTTATTGGGCAGAGATGGATATGAACACGTGTTTATTGAAAAGATTGTTAGAGAAGTCTCAAGAAAGATTAATCGTGTCGCTTTACATATTACTGATTACCCAGCTGGACTGGAGTCTCGAGTGCGGAAAGTAATTTCACTTTTGGATGTTGGGTCCGATGACAGAGTTCACATGGTAGGGATCCATGGAACAGGTGGAATTGGTAAAACAACACTTGCTCTAGCAGTTTACAATTCCATCGCTGACCATTTTGAAGGTTTATGTTTTCTAGAAAATGTTAGAGAAAATTATGACAAACATGGGTTATTACATCTCCAAAAGACCCTTCTTTTGGCTATACTTGGAGAGAAGGAAATTGAGATAACAAGTGTTAAGCAGGGAATATCAATAATACAACATAGACTCCAAAGAAAGAAGGTTCTTTTGATTTTAGATGATGTTGGCAATGAGGAGCAATTACGGGGTCTTGTTGGACAACTTGACTGGTTTCATCTTGGTAGTAGAGTCGTCATCACAACTCGAGACAAACACTTACTAGCATGTGGTGGAGTTAAAAGAACATATGAAGTGAAGGAGTTGAAGGATGAAGATGCTCTTCAGTTCCTCAGACTAAAAGCTTTTGAAAATGACACGGATAAATCAAGTTATGTGGATATATTAAACCGTGTTGTGGCTTATGCTTCCGGCCTTCCATTGGCCTTGGAAGTAATAGGTTCTAACTTGTGTGGAAAAAGTATACAAGAATGGGAATCTGCATTAGAAGAGTATGAAAGGGTTCCAAATAAAACGATCCAAGAGATACTTAAAGTGAGCTTTGATGCTTTGGAGGAAAAAGAGCAGAGTGTTTTCTTAGATGTTGCTTGTTGCTTCAAAGAATATGGATTAAAAGAGGTCGAAAATATACTCAATGCCCATCATGATCGATCTATGAAGTATCAAATTGGAGTGTTGGTTGATAAATCTCTTATAAAGATTACTCAATTGGGTAGAATAACACTACATGGCTTGATTGAGGATATGGGTAAAGAAATTGTGCGCCAAGAATCACCAAATGATCCTGGAAAACGCAGTAGGTTATGGTCTCATGAAGATATAGTTGAAGTTTTGGAAGACAAAACGGTAAGACTAATAATTATGATTTTTTTAACCTTAAATTAGTTTTTTCTATTTTTGTATATTGAAGTCAGTAATGTTCATGTTACAGATTTTTCTCATTTATAATATTTAAATATCTGTGTTTATTGTTGTTGATGTCCTGACATGTATGTATTTATTTTGGTTGATTTGTCTTTTTTATGTTAAAGGGAACAAATGAAATTGAGATGATATGTCTGGATTTCCCACTACGTGAAGAAGTAGAATGTGAAGAAATAGAGTGTGATGGCAATGCTTTTAAGAAGATGAAAAATCTTAGAACCCTTATTATCAAGAGAGCTCATTTTTGTGAAGGTCCGAAGTATCTTCCAGATAGTTTAAGAGTGTTAGAGTGGTGGGAATATCCTTCGAAACATTTACCATATGATTTTCATCCGAAGAAACTTTCCATATGCAAGCTCCCTGGTAATTGCTTTACATCATTGGAATTGGTCAATTCATCAAAGGCAAGTTTAATTATGATTTCTTGATTTAATCCGTTAATAAATCACTTTAAGATTGTTCTTTTGATTAATGCCTCTATTTTTATTTTCTTTTTTTAAGCAGGGGTTCGTGAATATAAAAAATTTAAATTTGGAAGACTGTAAACATTTAACACACATACATGATATGTCTAGTCTCTCAAATTTAGAAGAATTTTCATTTAAGGAGTGTCACAATTTAATTACAATTCACAATTCTGTTGGATTGTTAAATAAACTTCAAGTCTTGGATGCACGTAATTGCCGGAAGCTGAGGAGTGTTCCACCCCTCAAGTTGCCTTTACTTGAAGATCTCAGGCTTAAAGGTTGTTTAAGTCTTGAGAGTTTTCCGGAAATATTAGAAAAGATGGAAAATCTTGAAGAACTTGACTTGAGCGACTGTTACATGTTAAGGGAACTTCCACCTTCATGTCAAAATCTGACTCGACTTACGTTGTTATTTGTGAATCTCGTGTTGCCAATAAGGAGCTTTGTCACAATCCCAGTTTTGTTTGCGGATTTTGATGACGAGCAGCAGCAACTATTGGAAATGTTAACGGAGGAGGGTGAAGAAAAAGTGAGCTCAATGTTACTCTATTCAAAAGTAGAAGAACTTTGTCTCGAAGGCTGGGAGATAAGAGATAGATTTCTGGCGTTATTTCTCCCGTACTTTGATAACTTGAAAGAATTATACTTGTCTGAAAGTTATATCACAAGTGTTCCAGAGTGCATCAAAGAATGCCGCTATTTATGGAAGCTTACAATGGATGGTCGCGATGATATTCGGGAAATTAAAGCAATTCCACCGAGCTTAAAATATTTATCAATGCCAGAGTGTAGATCCTTGAATTTATCGACTAGAACGATGTTAGTGAAGCAGGTTGGTTTTGATTTTTGATTTTTTTGTTATGCTAGCTTTCTAATGTATTTGATTTGACGCTAAACAAACTTCACAGGAACTGCATGAGCCTGGAGGCACCTTCTTTGTTATTCCAAGCCCAGTCCATGGGGAGGTTCCAAATTGGTTCGAGTACCGAAACAACAAGCGTCAGTCCCCATCAACATTTTCTTTCTGGTTTCGGTATGACTTCCCTCACAACATACTACTCTGCGTTGCTGCTACTTCTTCACGGCCGCATGCGTTTTATGACATACACATCACCATCAATGACAAGGAGTATACTTTTAGGGATGCTGTTGAACTTATGGGACTGAGGACGGGTGATACATGTCTTCATCATGTAAAAGTAAATTATGTGGCTGATGCACGTTCTGAAATTGAGTGGAACCATGCCGAGTTTGTGGTGGTGGATAATATTCCATTATTTGGAGTGCTCAAAACGCAAGTTATTGCAGATATCGGAATCCATCTATTGAAAGAGAAAGGTAGCATGAATAATATTCGATTCACCAATCCTGATTTGGAGGAAAATGAAAGTGATGATGAGTCTTCCAATTATGATAATGCACCACATCTTGATTTTGACTCTGATTCATGGCCTTCAAACACTCATTCTAGCATGGAGGATATTCGATTCACCAGTCCCTATAAAAAGAGAAATATAGACTTGAACTTGCCACCACTTGAAGAAAATGATGTTGATACTGAGTTGTCTCTATAAAGCACAACTGATCTGGATCGTTGCTCTCCGAGGTTGATTCACATCACATCTAAATAAAAGGGAATGAGATCAACTTGACATGTTGAAGTAAGTATATCAATCAACCCTATTTTGTAAGTACTAATTCTTGGCCACTACACTTACGTTCCTCAGTTAAATAACAATTATTGTACCAGTTAAATCGGTTACATATTATCATTCCCTAATATATGCTTATTATTTTCTGATTCTGTTTACCAGATATCACGTTGCCTGTTTTTAATAAACTGAGAGGATGATTAATCCTATGACCCTATAGGAGAAGTGAAGAACAGATTCAGTTTCTGGAAACTGGAAAGTTTAGGGGCAAGACTAGCTTAGCAAGAAAATTAGACCCTATTGAAGATAAATTACTTATGTATTGCTGAGTCTCTTATTGATTACATCTTAAATTGTGGTGCAGTTAGAGCAAGTCTTCATTTCACTCATGGCACTGCTCTGTATCAGATAAACAAATTCACTCTGAGTTCACACTGAGTTCGGGCATATAAACAAATTTGTATTCATTTTCATGACTAACCCAAGGCAATGTCTTTAGTTAATATTTTCATAAACAAATTATTATCTATTAAACTATTTAGTTAATATTTGTTTGTTGAACTCAGAGATATGTGCTCTGTTAATATTTGTTTGTTCTAGCTATAATTTACTTTTGGATAAATTGTAAAAATGTGTTGGGTAGGTATTTTATATTCCTGGGAATATTTTTTAAATTTTATTTAATTCAAAAATTTAAAAAATTAGTAAAATATGTGATAAAATTGTAGAAGTGAGAAGTTATTTTTAAATAGGCTTAATTGCAACTTTGGTCTCTCACTTACACGCTTTTCACGATTTTGGTCCCAAAAAAAAAAAACCACTATTTTGGTCCCACGAATGCTTTCGTTAGCAACTTTGGTCTTCCGTCTAAGATTTAACAGTTTCGGTTAAAAAAGTTAATAAAAAATTAAAAAAAAATGAATCTAGAAACATGATGAATGTTCATCAATGTTCATCATGTTCATCACCTTCATTTCAATCTTGTTGAAAAAACCCATAACTCCCCCATAACTCATTGAAAACAACAATTGATCCCAAATTTTCTCAATCCAGAACAAATAATTTAAAACCCAATTAATCAACAACTCAAAACCAACAATTAATCCCAGAATTGTTATAGCAAAACAATTAATCCTCTTCTCCCTCTTCATCTCTGAAACCCTAAAAAAAACTCTTCCTCTCCTCTCAAACATCCATAGCCGCCACCCCTCAACCACTCATCTTCTCCTCACCACCCAAACGGCCACCACCCCATTCCTCTTCTTCTCCAACCCAAACGGCCGCCACCCCATTCCTCTTCTTCACCAAAACACCACCGTCCTCCCACTCCCCAAACCCCTTCATCGAACTCTGCTGCTCAGCTCCACCACTCCTCACAGCGTCGCCGCCCACTCTATCTTCTCCTCACTCTCACCCAACACTCAAGCTCTGAACCGCTGCCCCTCTCTGCTCTTCTTCACGCTAAACCGTCGTCGCCGAACCACAACCTTCAATCTCTGTTCCTAGCCGCGACTGTTCTCTTCCTCTCCAAACCCACCTTCATCTCCACCACTATCAAGCCCAAACCTTCAACCTTCGAAACAACCCTCACCACCGATCCTTCTCCTTCGAGGTTCTAACGACTTGGCGAACGACAGAGGTGCATGATAATAGTAAAACAACACAAGAAAGGGGGGTTTGTATTGTGTGTGTGATTCTTAAAACATTTTCTTATGAAACAAGTATAAGTTTCAAATTACTTTTGTAAGACTAGTGCAGCGGAAAATTAATCAGAGCTGAAAAGTAAAGCACACAAAGTATTTATCCTGGTTCACCCCCTTAATCGACAGGGCTACGTCCAGTTCTTGGCTTCACCAAGGTTTTCCACTATTTACTCCAAATAGTACAAGTATTCTTTAGGACTTCTCCTTACAAGTAATCTGCAAGACTTCTCCTTACAAGTATTAAACAAGACTTCTCCCAGTTCTTTTACAAAGAAGGTTTTGTGCTTCTATAGGGTCTCTTCAACAAGAGTAGGGTAGAAAGGTTAAGTTCAAATTACATAGAGGATATGAAAGTACGCTCTCTGTTTTGGGTGTGTGAGAAGATGAGAGTTTTCACTCTTTGAAGGTTTCACACAAGGCAGGCGACTTAACTCAAGAAAATATGAATATGAGTTTCTGAGTTGTAATTGAGCTGTTAGCAAGTGAATGACTTAGAAACCTTGAGAATTTTTTCGTAGAAAGTCGTCACTGATTCCACTATCTAAATCCTCTATTTATATCTTCAATAGGATTTACGTTGATGAAGATTGTAGAGTTCCGTTTGAATTTCTTCTTCTGATTGTGCAACAGATACTTCTGGCAGCTCTGTAGAAGCATTAAATGCAACCTGCATCGCATTAATTGCAGCATTAAATGCTCTTGCTATCGTCGTCTGGTTCTCCAGTGCATTTTCCTTAAAAGCTCGTCTAAGCATTAATTGCGAAAGGAAAGCAACAAGGAGAATCTTCTTCTTCTATACATCGAGATTTGATTTTGACTGTTGAGGTGATACGATGTTCAAAGATTTGCGCCGTTGACTCTGAAAAGTTGTGCTTGATTTACGAAATGTTAGAGAGGCTAGCAGATACGAGGAAGAAAATATATATTATGTCTTTTTCATGTTTCTGCTGCGAACAGTGCTTCATTAAATGATAGGACGAGGTTTGCCTTTATTTTTTGAAGCATTTGACCAGACGCTTTACTTGGATGATCTCTTCGGACGTTCTCCTTGAGAGTTACCAGACGTACTCTTAGAGAATGTTCAAACGTACTCCTAGGACGGTCCCATCAGACGATCCACTTTTTCGCCATATTTCGACGTGCTGCTTTTGTTAGAGTAAAATATTTAAATGAATTAACCTATTTTGATAAATAACAATTTCGCTAAGTGTTACTGACTTCTTTAAAAGATTTCATATTCAGGAACACTTATGAACTGAAGCCATGCTGCAAACATTATCAAAAAGCAAATGAAGAGACCGTCCGCCTATGAGAAATGAGTCTGCCTTCAGAGTAAAGTTCGTCCGCCTGCAAAGACCGTCCGGCTCAACCCTTGTCAAACACATGGGTTGACTAAAGAGCAATGATTAAAGACTCGTGCAAAAAGAATTAGCTTAAAGGAGATCATTTGCTCAAACCGAAGATGAGTTGTCATACACCTCTTGGTGGATCAGAGCATTAATGGCGAAAGAGACAGAATTAAGCGCCTTATTCCTTGAAGGTTCAAATTCTCTGACATTCCTTAATTCAAGCTGCTTTTGCTGAATTAACGGCGATATCCTCTGATCATCGTATCTCCCCAACGGCCAAATTCAAATCTTCTGGTCAGAGCATTAATTACCAGATTAGCTGTAATGCATATGCATTAATTGCAGCCTCTGAGAACCAGAACAAAAGCATCGCCAGACGATATCACTCTCTATCTGTTGGAAAAACATTCTTCACCTGGCAGACTACAACAAGCAGATGCAGAAGTATCCGTTACTCACAATCAAGCAAGTATTCAACGGAACTATTTTTGAAGATCTTCATTGGCGCCTCCAGTTATCATCCTACTGAAGATATAAATAGTGGTCTCTGCATCATCCTCAACTTGGCAACTTACACACTATCAAAGCATTAAAATCCTTCAAGTCAGTTTACATTTGGAACAAGCTTTAGTCAAGAATACTCAGTAACCTTAGCCTTCTCATTTTCTTAGTCTAGTCGCCAACTAGTGTGAAATCCTTACAAAGTGAAAACTCTTATCCTTTCTCACACAAGATCTTCAGAGAATCAATTTGAATACCTTCTCTGATTTCAGACCTTCATAGTTTCTACCCACTCTTTGTGAAGAGATTCCTGTAGAAAACAAATCTTCTTGAAAAAGAACTGGGAGGAGTCCTGTCGAATACTCGAGAGATAAAGGAGAAGTCCTAGAAAACTTGTAAAGGAGTAGTCCTCAGAATACTGGGAGAAGTCCCTGAGAACACTTGTACTATTCTGTTGAAATAGCCAAGGACTGGACGTAGCCCTATCGATTTAGAGGGTGAACCAGGATAAATATTGTGTGTGCTTTATTTTTCAAGCTCTAAGTTTATTTCCGCTGCACTTATCACTCAACGTTTCTCAAACTAATAATGACTATATTGTGAAAAAGTTTTTAAAAGTCACACACACAATTCAAACCCCCCTTTCTTGTGTGGTTTTATTACTATCAGCTTTTTGATATGGTTTCAAAGGGTAGGCAAACGTTCGTCTCTTCATATTGATAGATGTTCCTGAAATATGAAATACTCAACGTATTAGGAATTCTTTATCTATCAACATTAAACCTTGGATAAAATTGTTATTCATCATAATATAATAATAGATGAAATCGTTTGAATCTAACAATCGTTTGCATATGTTGTAACATGAAAGCATGGTATCATAGAAAAACTTGAAATCATGTAGCTAACGAGTAAGACGAGCGTTTTCTTTTACATGAAAAACTTACGTTCTAAAATTATTTTTAGCTCCCCCGTAATGTCATAATTTTCTAAATTATGCTAAGGTTATTTCTTTCATTGCTGCCCCTCACATAAGACTATTTCTAAGACTATCTCCCTAACACGTTTACTAATTTCTAACACTTAGGGTTTTTAATCAGTTTCTTATATCTCTCCCCCTAAGAGTTTTATCTCCTTTTTCTCTGATCTCTCCCCCAATGTCATTAGAAAAAAAAATAGCAATAAACAAAGGTATCAAAGTAATGAATGAGAGGTACCAAAGCATTAACAAGAAATATCAGAGTAAAAGCAACAAGTGTTGACGGAACTGATATGAACTTATGTATAGTTAACAAAAAAAAATGTTCAGCGAGGAAATTAAATAGGATAGGGATAGAGAATGAAGTGTGTCTTCATTTGAATTTGTCCAAGAGCTGAGACAGCATGCCATGCAAGGAGTCGAATTTTTCTTGGACATCATCTTTCAACGCAGCAATTTATCCCTTAATCTCTGCGATCACTGGTGCATATTCTGGAAACTATACAGAATCTGGTCCATACCAGATTCCATTTTCAGAGCATGTCGCCGGACGAGTGCACTGCAAATACATGGAGCTACCTCTGCTAGTGTAAGATCATCAGCAAGAAATTGCCTTTTTGAAAGTTTGAGTGGAAGAGCAGGCAGACGAATTGCACAATGCTGAGTGATAAGACAGTTGTGGTCTGTGGGGCTGGTTGTGAAGGTATCTCTTGAGGAATCAACTCCTGAGAAGGCAGCTCTTGAGTAGTCATCTCTGGATCAACGGTGGAAGGTTGAGAAGCAAGATTTGGTTCCTCATGGTCATGACTCGGTTCTACATGAACCAGACTTGGTGCTTCATGATCCAGACTTGGTTCTTCATGCACCGGACGAGGTGGAGAGAGCATCTTTTGAGTAGGATGAACCGGACTTGGCTCCTCATCATCATCTCTAATAATTTAATGAATGACTTGGGGCACCTTGAAGAGATTACCAATGTATTCATTGTTCTCAGCTTCAAGTATCAGCTTGAACTTTCCCAGACGAGGGAGAAATGGAGTTTCCCAAGCTTTAGCTTCAGCTGTACAATGGTGTTTCCATTGTGGGAACACCGTAGGCAAAGGGGAATCTGCTTGCAACTTAATACGAACCCAGTGACTATCATTGATGTTCCCAAGAACAACAATTGTGGGTGTGGATGGCACTTGTCCGAACAAGGGTAAATAGGTGCAGCTACCCTTATTTGACAAAGTCACTAGGACAATGTTGAATGTTGTTGCTGCAAGTAGACCCATATCAGGAACAGAGAACCATTTGGGTTCATAAGCAGACTCTCCCGGTTCTAGTCTGAGCGTCATTAACACAGACTCATCCTCAGCCTCAGAACTTAAAATCTTTGAGTGTAGGGATTTCCTGCAAGCAGCTCAGAAATCAATCTCCTACGAATATGGGGCCAATAGGCTTCATCAAAGCCTAGCCACTCAGCAATACACCGGTAGCCACAATTACCATCATCTTGTACATCATAGACATCTGCAATGAAGGAATGGAAATTGTTTGGCAGAAACTTCAGGTAGTAGGAGTGTGCTGCTGAAAGTAGATCTTCTGAATTAGGTACTTCTTCAGCTTTTGCAGCAGAGATCTCTCCTTCTTCCTTGGGACCAGCTTCAACTTGTTCAGGAACTTCAGCAATTTGTTCAAGTTGAGCAAGAGGTTTTGCCAAAAGTTATGGAAATGGATTGAATGAATGAAGAAATCGTGATTCCACCTCTCTTTATACAAGTACAAGGCTTCATGGCGAGAATTTTGTGATGGGGTTTCCATTCCACAGTTTAATTTTCCTTTTGGTTGAGAATGATTCCTTTTGCTTGCTTCATTCCAAGTATTCCATGGTGAGAGAAAGGAGTGAAAACTTTAAACAAAAGAAACCTGTGCTTTAATTTCCTTCCCCATCTTAGCTCCTTTTCTTTTTATTAACAGACTTTTGATTCCTTTTTCTGCAACTCAAGAATTGCAAACCCTGTTCCAAGTCCAACAATCTCTGAGGTGTGAACTTTGATTTTCTTTTTGAGCGACTAATGAGCAGGCCGGTGCACAAAGCTCCTGCATACGCAGGGTCTGGGAGGGGTCCCGCCATTTTGATGTATTGTACACAACGTTACCTTTTTTTACCTAAGAGACTAGGATGACCTCAATCACATGACAACAACACTTAAATTTGGTCAATGTATTGCTTAGGTTTAATGAGACAACTATGAGATGCTTAGAATTCCACGTAATTGAAATTAAAATTTTGTTAGTTAGGTGAGCAGAGTGCTTGCCTAGGGTGTTTATTCACTATATGTTCAGGCATATAAACATAATTGCATTCATTTTTATGAAAATAGGGTACCTCTACATTATTGATTTAGCATGATATACTTATAACCATAAACATCAGATTGGCTTCTCTCACCTAATGAAAATTTGGTATTTTTTACACCAATAGCTTGTCAAATTTGGTTGGAAAATAATTACTTATTTAGCTAAAATTTGTTTGCTTTTTAGTGAACTGAGAGATATGTAGATATATGCTGTTGCTCTACTACTATTTGATGCCTGTGTGAATAGGCCAGCCAAGCAAGACAGTTACAATTTTCAATTTTGTGTGTATGATAAATTATTCTAAAAAGTTTGGACATAAATTAAACAGTTGAGGATTTAATAGTAAGTATGTTCAAGATGTAAAAGTTTCAAGGCATGAAGTAGAAATTGCTTTTGAATTTGGTCTTTGTTAGTTGGTACTTAGGGCAAAATATAAGTGATTTGTAGATTGTGAAAGTAAGATGGGAGACAAGGGGTGCAAAGAAAAAATTACTATTTTATTTAAGAAGATTCTAGGATCAATAGAAAATGGGAGAATATGATCATAATAGTGTAGTTGTTCTTGCACTTCTTCTTTTTCTGTTGATGTAATCTTGTTGTATCCTGCAGATAAGATTGACAGACCCAATACTAAGCAGCAGAGCATCGTGCAAGGGAGGTAACCCTGGTGCCCCTTGAAGTCAATTTGAAATACATGAAAGTCTAAGGAGGCAGAAAAGTTAGGACTAATCTTTGACCTGTACCACCAATTGTGACCATTGCCATGATAATAATGGCAGCATTCTTTCTACGTTGGCATCACAAAAAACAGGCTAACTCAATACATGGTACGCTATGTATCAGTTTAAAGTCTATCAGCTTCGTGCTCTTTATACATTTGTTTGATTTTTGAGACTCACACAAACCATTCATATTTCAGACTTATCATTCCAAGCTTTCTTTCTCATGTCTCAGCTACCATCATCCTCCTCCTCTTCCATCACCTATGCATTCACTTATGATGTGTTCCTCAGCTTTAGGGGCTCTGACACTCGCCACAGCTTTACTGGCAATCTTTACAAAGCTCTCAATGATAAGGGAATCCGCACAGTTTAATAGATCAGGTATATAGTTAAAACATTAAACACAACGGTAAACAGAACTAGATCATGACTTATCTTTCATACCTGCTGGGACCACTTTTGGTTAGTTTATACATGTTTATTGCAAGTGTTACATGTTCTAATTGGTTAGTTTATACATGTAACACTTGCAATAAACATGTATAAACTAACCAAAAGTGGTCCCAGCAGGTATGAAAGATAAGTCATGATCTAGTTCTGTTTACCGTTGTGTTCAATGTTTTAACTATATACCTGATCTATTATTTCCTCTTTCTACTTACTAACTCCCAAAGTGGTATAATTATTATCAAGCTCTTGAATAATCTTAAGAGTCTTTAATTATGTCCTTACTATTGATCATAATGTATCGATCCCTTTCACTTTTATGATGGTTATCAGCTTGAAAAGGCAAATAAAAGGAAGTTGTTAGGTTAGTTTTTTATGTAGGATACTTGTCTTTTAAGGTCTTTTATTTCAGAGTGCTACTTACCCTGTTCTTGGTGCACCGAATATTAAGTTGTTAGAGCCAATTTCTTAAATATTCTACCAGTTTTTTTTTTTTTTTGCCTATTTAAGTATGTTTCTCTACTTTTGGTTTCCGCGTAGTCTAAAATTAATTATTATTATTAATTTAAATTTTGGAATCACAGTTGAAAATGGATGCATTCAATTAATGAATATTACAGCAGCTATAAACCACTACGTAAGGGACAAATTTTAGCTAGTATTTTGCGGCGGTCTTAGACAACCGCTGCCATATGCTAGCGCCGGTTATTCCAACGGCTGTCTGAAACCACCGCAAATTGGTTGCACGACGCTCATAACTGCAGCATTTAACTAACCGCCGCAAACATACATTTTGCGGCGGCTTGAACCTCAGCAAAGTGCTAAAATAACTGCCGCAAAAAGCTGTTTTTCTTGTAGTGGTCACTCCTTAAAACTAATAGAAACTATTTTTCTTTCTTGTAGTGAATGCTGGTCAATGTGTCAGCAAATTTATTAAATACCAGTGGATAGCAAACAACAATAAATCCCACTATCACTTATGCCACGCCCCTTGGAGTTTGGCCAAAGTATTTTATAAAGTTGTCAACTTTCAATAATGATTAAGACATGGGAACGAATAATAAAATTATGGTTTTCTGTAACAGTAGAAATGTCAATAAGCCAATTGAACACTGAATGTTGGTATCGATTTCATGAAATAATATAGATTAAAATGCGTGTGAAGAGAACAAGTAAGAATTCTTTCTTAAATGGAGGTTGGTGAATGCAGCTAGATAATAATAATAAATCAGCAAATTAATAATTCCAATTCTTGCCTGAATGTCAAAATTGAATAAATTTCTTCCATTGACTTTATGAATTTATTATACACCAGTGGTTACAAAACAATTACTATGTTGTCAACTTTTAAAGATAAAGACATAGGAACCTCCAGAATCAGAATTTGTCTTCTGCAATCTACGAGTTGCGTATGTCACATTTTTTTCATCACAAAAAAAAGGCTAACTCAATATATGGTAGTGCTCTTTAAATTTATGTTTCATTTTCGAGACTCACTCACACACACCATTCATATTCCAAACTTATCATTCCCTGCAGCTTTCTCTCTCATGGCTCTGCTACCATCTTCATCCATCACCTATTCATTCACTTACGATGTGTTCCTCAGCTTCAGGGGCTCTGACACCCGCTACGGCTTTACCGGCAATCTCCACAAAACTCTCTCAGACAAGGGAATTCACACCTTCATTGATGATAAGAACCTTAACAGAGGGGATGAAATCACACCAACACTTATCAAGGCCATTCAAGAGTCAAGGATCCTCATCCCTATCTTCTCTGTCAACTATGCTTCTTCTTCATTTTGCTTGGATGAACTTGTCACCATCATGGAGTGTGCCATGGCGAATGGTCGGTTGGTTTTTCCGGTTTTCTATGACGTGGATCCTTCTCATATCAGACATCAAAGAGGGACTTATGCTGAAGCGTTGGCCAAGCATGAGAAGAGGTTTCAGGATAACAAGGAAAAGTTGGAGGACAACATGAAGAGGTTGCACAAATGGAAGACGGCTCTTAATCAAGCAGCTAATTTGTCAGGCTCTCATTTCAAACCCAGGTACCCCACTTCACCCGTATTGTGTTTCTTTACTACTTCACGGACATGATGATTTTTTGTTATTTCACACTAATTTCACTTCTCTTATTGGGCAGTAATGAATCTTATGAATACGAGTTTATTGAAAAGATTGTTAGAGAAGTCTCAAGAAAGATTAATCGTGTCGCTTTACATATTGCTGATTACCCAGTTGGACTGGATTCCCGAGTGCCGGAAGTAATTACGCTTTTGGATGTTGGGTCCGATGATAGAGTTCACATCGTAGGGATTCATGGAACGGGTGGGATTGGTAAAACAACACTTGCTCTAGCAGTTTACAATTCCATCGCTGACCATTTTGAAGGTTTATGTTTTCTAGAAAATGTTAGAGAAAATTATGACAAACATGGGTTATTACATCTCCAAAAGACCCTTCTTTTGGCTGTACTTGGAGAGAAGGAAATTGAGATAACAAGTGTCAAGCATGGAACATCAATAATACAACATAGACTCCAACGAAAGAAGGTTCTTCTGATTTTAGATGATGTTGGCAATGAGGAGCAATTACGGGGTCTTGTTGGACAACTTGATTGGTTTCATCTTGGTAGTAGAGTCATCATCACAACTCGAGACAAACACTTACTAGCATGTCATGGAGTTAAAAGAACATATGAAGTGGAAGAGTTGGAGGAGGAAGCTGCTTTTAATTTGCTAAGATGGAAAGCTTTTAAAAATGACAAAGTTAACCTAAGTTATGTGGACATATTAAACTGTGCGGTGGCATATGCTTCCGGCCTTCCATTGGCTTTGGAAGTAATAGGTTCTAATATGTATGGGAAAAGTATACAAGAATGGGAATCTGCATTAGAAAAGTACGATATGATTCCAGATAAAAAGATCCAAAAGATACTTAAAGTGAGCTTTAATGCTCTGGAGGAAGAAGAAAAGAGTGTTTTCTTAGACATTGCGTGTTGCTTCAAAGGATATGATCTGAATGAGGTTGAAGATATACTCCATGCTCATTATGATCATTGCATAAAATATCAAATTGGAGTGTTGGTTGATAAATCTCTCATAAAGATTCAATGTGGTAATTATGGTGAAGTGACACTACATGACTTGATTGAGGATATGGGTAAAGAAATTGTGCGTCAAAAATCACCAAATGATCCAGGAAAACGCAGCAGGTTAGGGTCTCATGAAGATATAGTTGAAGTGTTGGAAGAAAAAACGGTAAGACTAATAATTATGGTTTTTTTAACCTTAAATTAGTTTTTTCTATTTTTATTAATGCCACTAATGTTCATGTTACATATTTTTGTCATTTATAATATAGATATATTCATATTTATTGTTGTTGATGTCCTAACACTTATGTATTTATTTTGGTTGTTTTTCCTTTTTATGTTAAAGGGAACAAATAAAATTGAGATGATATGTCTGGATTCCCCATTATTTGAAGAAATAGAGTGTGATGGCAATGCTTTCAAAAAGATGAAAAATCTTAGAACCCTTATTATCAAGAGAGCTCATTTTTCTAAAGGTCCGAAGTATCTTCCAAATAGTTTAAGAGTATTAGAGTGGTGGAAATATCCTTCAGAACATTTACCATATGATTTTCATCCGAAGAAACTTTGCATATGCAAGCTCCCTGGTAATTGCTTTACATCATTGGAATGGGTCAACTCATCAAAGGTAAGTTTAATTATGATTTCTTGATTTAATCTGTTAATAAATCACTTTATGATTATTCTTTTGATTAATGCCTCTATTTTTCTTTTCTTTTTTAAGCAGGGGTTCGTGAATTTAAAAGTTTTGAGATTGAAAGAGTGTGAACATTTAACACATATTCATGATATATCTAGTGTCTCAAATCTTGAAGAATTTTCATTTAAAGGGTGTGTCAATTTGATTACAATTCACAATTCTGTTGGATTGTTAAATAAACTTAAAATCTTGGATGCACGTAATTGCCCGAAGCTCAGGAGTGTTCCACCCCTCAAGTTGCCTTTACTTAAATACCTCGAGCTTTCAGGTTGTTCAAGTCTTGAGAGTTTTCCAGAATTATTAGAAAAGATGGAAAATCTTGATATTCTTGACTTGAGGTACTGTCACATAAGGGAACTTCCACCTTCATTTCAAAATCTGACTCAACTTTCCTTCTTACATGTGAATCTTGTGTTGCCAATAAGGAGCTTTGCCACAATCCCATGTCTGATTGTGGATTTTGTTGATGAACAGCAGCAGCAGCAACAATTGGAAATGTTAACGGACGAGGGTGAAGAAAAAGTGAGCTCAATGCTACTCTATTCAAAAGTAGAATGTCTTTATCTCTTTCTCGGAGACTGGAAGATAAGAGGAGATAGATTTGTGGCGTTAGTTCTCCCGTACTTTGATAACTTGAAAGAATTATTCTTGTCTGGTAGTAATATCACAAGTGTTCCAGGGTGCATCAAAGAATGCCGCTATTTATGGAAGCTAGAAATGGATTTTTGCAGTGGTCTTCGAGAATTTAAAGCAATTCCGCCGAGCTTAAAATATTTATCAATGCAAGGGTGCAAATCCTTGAATTTCTCGACTAGAACGATGTTACTGAAGCAGGTTGGTTTTGATTTTTTTTTTTGTTATGCTAGCTTTGTAATGTATTTGATTTGACGCTAAACAAACTTCATAGGAACTGCATGAGCCTGGAGGCACCTTCTTTCGTATTCCAATCCCAGTCCATTGGCAGGTTCCAAATTGGATCGAGTACCGAAAGAGCAAGCATCAGTCCCCATCAACATTTTCTTTCTGGTTTCGTTATGACTTCCCTGACAACATACTACTCTGTTTTGCTGCTTCTCCATCAACATTTTCTTTCTTGTCGGGTGCTGAGTTTTACGACATACACATCACCATCAATGACAAGATGTATACTTTGAGTGATGATTTTCGTATTAGGGGACTGAGGACGGGTCATACATGTCTTCATCATGTAAATGTAAATTATGTGGCTGATGCACGTTCTGAAATTGAGTGGAACCATGCCGAGGTTGTGGTGGAGAAACGTCATGGAAAGCCCAAAACGCAAGTTATTGCAGATATCGGAATCCACCTATTGAAAGAAAAAGGTAGTATGGATAATATTCGATTCACCAATCCTTATTGTGAGGAAAATTTTGACTATGAATCATTTCTCACAAGATTTGATTCTGATTTGGAGGAATATGAAATAGTAGGTGAGCCTTCTGATAGTGGACTATATGATAATTTTGACTCTGATTCATGGCCCTCAAGCACTCATTCTGGTATGGAGGAAAATGAAGATGAGTCTTCCAATTATGAGACCCCGTCCGAGGATTTTAACTCTGAATGGTCACTCTCAAGCACCCCGTCCGAGGATTTTAACTCTGAATGGTCACTCTCAAGCACTGGTTATGATGTGGAGGAAAATGAACGAGATGATGGTTTTATCTCTGAATCGTCTCTTCCAGACACTGATTCTGATGTGGAGGAAATAGAAGGAGATGAGACTTCTCACTCTGATACTCCACCATACATTTAGTAATAGTAATGGCAACAAAGATGACTCATCTAAAATATCACCACATGAGATGTTGAAGTAAGTACATCAATAATTTAACATAAAGTTATCTTTTTGTAGGATGCATTCTGTTTAATTATATTTTTTTGAAATTATGTTACTTTATGATACAAATATGTTTCCACAATGTAATGATTAAATTTTAATTGCTTCAGATTTGGACTAAAATCTTATGTTTTTCTTCTTTCTCATTCCTAGCAGCATCAAAGTGGAAAGCTGAGAGCTGGATCTTATGTTTTTATGGTACCTGTTAAGTCTATTACGTATTCATGATTCACAAATATATGCTTTAGGCTGTCCATTTTTTTTTTATGGAAACTGTTATCAGACATTTTGAATTATGCATTTGTGCTCATAATAGCATATTAGTTAGAATCCCAATTGCAAACAGTTCACTTAAACTGGAACATTGGATTCATATATTATGAAGATTGTCCTTCTGAAACATTGTAGAGTTCTATTGAATTGTGGTAATTCAATGCCTGTTCTGTTTGGATTATTATTTATGAAATTAGATTTTTCACAGCTATCCCTCATCTACTTTATTGCACATAGGGGCAAAACACCATGCATGACAAACCAATATGGAGGAGCCACATTGGCATGGAGAGGATTCTGAAGTATAGCCACTACCTCAAGTCAATGAGATTGATCACTATTTGGTAGTTTCAAATTTAATAATCTCAAGGTTGATTAATGAAACTGAAACTGCTTTTGATGGCGTTGAACCTTCTTGTGGCATTCCTTTCTACTTGTGTTTTGATCAATGCAGAGGTAACTCAATGGAGATATAAAGTTCTCAATAGATTATCTTGTTTTCACTATAAAATGCACATTAGATTTCTGATTACTATTTTCCTATCAGTAAAGTCAGTTAAAAAATAAATCCAACTAGAAAGAGTTCTTGCTTTTCCTACATAACTTTATTCTTTGGGCCAGTTTCGTATGATGCAGCTATAGACTATTGAAAATAAAACAAAATATATTAATTGGACATGATGGACTTCATATATATTCAATAACTATATTTAGCCAAATTTACGAATTAAATATTTACTATTTGCTTAAATTCTTGTTTGTCTGAAAGCACCATTTATCCATTTGAATGTTTGGAATTTAACTATTTATCGGATTAGAATTTTTTTTTGGATAAGCAATCGGATTAGAATTTAATTTAGTAAAATGTTAGTTTAAAAAAATTGAATAACACATGTCATAATTTTATTGATTAAATTTGGAATTGTTTTGAAACTATCTCGAGATGGTACCCAAAGATTCACCTAACTCCTTCCCATTTTATTTGATCCAACAATTATAGCTATGGTTATCTGGAAATTATGGATTCCATTTGCTTTATTTCATATTCATTCCATTTGAATGCAGTAGATTAGGGTTCCTGTATTCTAAACAAGTAAAAAGAGTGAATAACCAATTTGGTCCTTGAAAGTGTGTGACGTTTATTAAT
Source organism: Acmispon strigosus (assembly GCA_030819835.1). NCBI lineage: Eukaryota > Viridiplantae > Streptophyta > Magnoliopsida > Fabales > Fabaceae > Acmispon > Acmispon strigosus. Next base: position 43,583,268 of record JAUAMA010000001.1, on the reverse strand, counting down.
TGGTCCATAAATTATGGAAATACCTCCTTTGGTCTCTGAATGTGTAAATCTTCGGTTATTTCATCCCTGGCTCCAAAAACGTTAAGTGACGTTGACAACGAAACTGATTTGGCACGTTAAGTGAAGAGACAAAAAATAGAGAAAGCTTCGAGACTACGATGCAAATGGATCATCTCCCCCGTTATTATGTATGTTATCCTAATTATCTATTTTTGCCAACTATACCCTCTTATAACGTTAACTCACTTATTAAGCTATTGCTAACTGCCCTACCAAATTGCACTAACTTGCAAGCAAGCGTCATGGCAGGTTATCAGTGAAGATAGACACGAAGTGCATAGAGGTATCCTTTGGGTATTTCACTACCTAGATGCATAGGAAGTTGGAAACATACAAGACTTAATACTAAAGCCTCTAATTAGGGGTGAATTATTATTAACCATTCTATGTTCTTTCTCTCTTAAGGTTCCATAATTAATTCCTCTTAGCTAACCAATTACTAAGGATATGGTCCATGACGCCAAATGGAATTATGCATACAAGAGAGAAACACAATAATCAATTATAAAGGCATAACATAAATAATAAATGAGGTTCAAATCATATCCTTACATCGCAACCTCGAGAGAGGTTGTTTAGCCAAGAATCATATATAATAAACGCATAAAAATCCTAGTCATGGCTATAACTCAGATAAAAGAGGGAAAAGATAAACCAATAAAAGGAAGACCCTCCTCTTGAATCTGCCTCCGAGGTGTTCCATCTCGCTCTTCAACCTTCACGACGCTCCGGGGTCTTTATAGTAAGTCTAGAGTGTACTGGTGTTGTTTGCTATGGTCTATTTGCCCGATATAAAGTGTTTGGGGGTGTGGAATCCTTTTATAGAGCTTGAAAATGTGTTATAGGGCTGGCTGGACGTCATTTATGAGTTTTGGTGACAACACGACCATGCTTAATAAGTGGCATGGTCGTGGTCAGAGTAATACTCATCATCCATGACATTGGCAATTTCAGCACGGTCGTGGCTCCTCGTTTTGGCTCGTTCTCTTAGCATGAAAATTATTTGGATGACCCGACCAATCGAATTGAATATCTAGAAGTATATAGCATCATATCCAAATTCGAGCGCAATCCAACTGTGAACGAAACCGCACAGTCCAGTCTATGAAAAGTGCTCAGAGTAGATAACATTGTAATATCAGCAATTTTGCCCTCTTTTTACCTGCTTTTCTTGCATATTCAACTTTGTCCCGGTTTTGACCTTTTAATAGAAATCTAGTAAAATATACCAGTTCATATAAATATAATGCATATCAAGGGACAAAATCATATCAAAAGTAAGGTCATAAATCATGCATTTTAACATGCATCAATCTCCCCACACTTACATTCTGCTTGTCCTCAAGCAGACTCTACTTATTGACTATCAGCATAAGCGCGTGTTCGTACTACTAGTAGTGCATGTTTGGAATCTTTTCATGCAAAGTGGTAAGTTAAAAAGCATGTATACAAGTTTTTCATCTTCCCCTATCAGAGCATACACATCAGTTGTAGTGTCTCAATCTTATAAGACCCTAATCTTTAGGTATATTCCTCATATTGCATCTATCCCCTTTGTCAGGGAATAGATGCCATCCTGGAAGCCAGGTGAATCTGTGTGTAAGGAAGCAGTCTAGACAATAGCATATAAGGATCACACAACTCACTTTCATTATATAAGTGCATAGGAAGAATTCACTCAACCTGATAGCATAACACAGTACAATGACCCTGTAGATCAATCATCTCAAAATTTGATAAATTAAATAAAACAGCAAGACATAAACATGGAGAGACCTCATAAGGTTGTAATGAGGCTTTAGGTGCAGCATATGTAGGATATTCAAATAGATATGCAGGACTAAAGAACTTTAGTTAAGTGATCTTTTACTTTAGCACAAAATAGAGCAATTAATTTGATTTTTTTCTACTAGGGTTTTCTCTTTTATTTTTTCTTTTTTTCATTTTTATTTTCATTATCCTTTCTCTCTCTTTTTCTTTATATTTACATGAGGCACGCACCTCAGGCTTCCATTTTACACCTAGAAGAGAGCCTATTTTCTTTTAAGAACATGCTATATATTTTCAATTGTTTTTCAAAATCACATAACATAACAATAATTAAGTTACCAAAGTAAGCTACCAAATAAATATATTATTATTTTGTAATGCTCAAATTAGGCTGCTAAGGGGCACATATAAGCACAAATACCGCAAACATCTCTGCGATGTATGTCAAAACAGATAAGATATAATCACTCAATAAATATTGAATATTGAATATTTTTACAGAGTTTTTAATACATCCTCATTTTGTTATTTTTCTTGAACCTTAATTGTAATGAAAATAAATTAAAGAAAAGAAAGAAAGAAAGGCAACCGCTTATTATTTTATTTTTCCCTGTTCTATGAATGAAACTTCCTGGAAATTGCGATTCCTTTGCACTGACTAGTCCTTCAAACTTTCGAGGTCTTTTCCGCGTTCCTTCCATTTATTATTAATTCCAATTCTTGCCTGAATGTCAAAATTGGCGTGCTCAAATATATATTAAACTGAATAAATTTCTTCCATTAACTTTATGAATTTATTATATACAAGTGGATACAAAACGACAACAAAACTCTCTGTCACGTATGTCACCTGAGAGGTTTGCCGAAATATTTTAGTCAAATTTCAATGACAAAGAAATAGGAGAATATGTGTAGAAATCTAGGGTACGTTGTATATCGGTTTCATGCTATTTAAATATTTGTTTCATTTTCGAGACTCACTCACACACACCATTCATATTCCGAACTTATCATTCCCAGCTTTCTCTCTCATGGCTCTGCTACCATCTTCATCCTCCTCCTCTTCCATCACCTATTTATTCACCTACGATGTGTTCCTCAGCTTCAGGGGCCCTGATACCCGCTACGGCTTTACCGGCAATCTCTACAAAACTCTCACAGACAAGGGAATTGACACCTTCATTGATGATGAGAACCTTAACAGAGGGGATGATATCACACCAACACTTATCAAGGCCATTCAAGAGTCAAGGATCCTCATCCCTATCTTCTCTGTCAACTATGCTTCTTCTTCATTTTGCTTGGATGAACTTGTCACCATCATGGAGTGTGCCAAGGCGAATGGTCGGTTGGTTTTTCCGGTTTTCTATGACGTGGATCCTTCTCATCTCAGACATCAAAGAGGGACTTATGCTGAAGCGTTGGTCAAGCATGAGAAGAGGTTCCAGGATAACAAGGAAAAGTTGGAGGACAACATGAAGAGGTTGCAGAAATGGAAGATGACTCTTAATCAAGCAGCTAATTTGTCAGGCTCTCATTTCAAACCCAGGTACCCCACTTCACCTGTATTGTGTTTCTTTACTACTTCACGAACATGATGATTTTTTGTTATTTCACACTAATTTCACTTTTCTTATTGGGCAGTAATGAATCTTATGAATACGAGTTTATTGAAAAGATTGTTAGAGAAGTCTCAAGAAAGATTAATCGTGTTGCTTTACATATTGCTGATTACCCAGTTGGACTGGATTCCCGAGTGCCGGAAGTAATTACGCTTTTGGATGTTGGGTCCGATGATAGAGTTCACATCGTAGGGATCCATGGAACGGGTGGGATTGGTAAAACAACACTTGCTCTAGCAGTTTACAATTCCATCGCTGACCATTTTGAAGGTTTATGTTTTCTAGAAAATGTTAGAGAAAATTATGACAAACATGGGTTATTACATCTCCAAAAGACCCTTCTTTTGGCTGTACTTGGAGAGAAGAAAATTGAGATAACAAGTGACAAGCAGGGAATATCAATAATACAACACAGACTCAAACATAAGAAGGTTCTCCTTATTCTAGACGATGTTGACAAGGAGGAGCAGTTACACGGTATTGCTGGAAGACCTGATTGGTTTGGTCCTGGTAGTAGAGTCATCATCACAACTCGAGACAAACACTTGCTAGCACGCCACGGGGTTGAAAGAACGCATGAAGTGGAAGAGTTGAACGAGAAATCCGCTTTTGAGTTGCTCAGGTGGAAAGCTTTTAAAGATGACAAAGTTAGACCAAGTTATGTCGACATATTAAATCGTGTTGTGGCTTATGCTTCCGGCCTTCCATTAGCTTTGGAAATAATAGGTTCTAACCTATGTGGAAAAAGTATTCAGGAATGGGAATCCGCATTAGAAGAGTATGAAATGATTCCAAATGAAAAGATCCAAAAGGTACTTAAAGTGAGTTATGACGCTTTGGCGGAAAATGGGCAAAATGTTTTCTTAGACATTGCGTGTTGCTTCAAAGGACATTATTTGAATGAGGTTGAAGATATACTCCATGCTCATTATGATCGTTGCATAAAATATCAAATTGGAGTGTTGGTTGATAAATCTCTCATAAAGATTCAATATGGTACAGTGACACTACATGACTTGATTGAGGATATGGGTAAAGAAATTGTGTGCCAAAAAACACGAAATGATCCTGGAAAACGTAGTAGGTTATGGTCTCATGACGATATAGTTGAAGTTTTGAAAGAAAAAACGGTAAGACTAATAATTATGGTTTTTTTAACCTTAAATTAGTTTTTTGTATTTTTATTGAAGCTAGTAATGTTCATGTTACATATTTTTCTCATTTATAATATAGAAATATTCATATTTATTGTTATTGATGTCCTAACTCGTATGTATTTATTTTGGTTGCTTTTCTTTTTTATGTAAAAGGAAACAAATGAAATTGAGATGATATGTCTGGATTCCCCATTATTTGAAGAAATAAAGTGGGATGGCAATGCTTTCAAGTTGATGAAAAATCTTACAACCCTTATTATCAAGAGAGCTCATTTTTCTGAAGGTCCGAAGTATCTTCCAAATAGTTTAAGAGTATTAGAGTGGTGGAAATATCCTTCAGAACATTTACCATATGATTTTCATCCCAAGAAACTTTGCATATGCAAGCTCCCTGGTAATTGCTTTACATCATTGGAATTTGTCAATTCATCAAAGGCAAGTTTAATTATGATTTCTTGATTTAATCAGTTAATAAATCACTTTGAGATTATTCTTTTGATTAATGCCTCTATTTTTCTTTTCTTTTTTAAGCAGGGGTTCGTGAATTTAAAAATTTTAAATTTGGAAGAGTGTAAACATTTAACACACATTCATGATTTATCTAGCGTCTCAAATCTTGAAGAATTTTCATTTAAAGGGTGTGTCAATTTGATTACAATTCACAATTCGGTTGGATTGTTAAATAAACTTAAAATCTTGGATGCACGCAATTGCTCGAAGCTCAGGAGTGTTCCACCCCTCAAGTTGCCTTTACTTGAACACCTCGAACTTTCAGGTTGTGTAAGTCTGGAGAGTTTTCCATAAATATTAGAAAAGATGGAAAACATAGGCCTCCTTAATTTGCGCGACTGTTACATAAGGGAACTTCCACCTTCATTTCAAAATCTGACACAACTTGTGGTGTTAAATGTGAATCACGTGTTGCCAATAAGGAGCTTTGCCAGTGCCACAATCCCACTTCTGTTTGCGGAATTTGATGACAAGCAACAACAACTATTGGAAATGTTAACGGACGAGGGTGAAGAAAACGTGAGCTCAGTGCAACTGAATTCAAAAGTAAACTGTCTTACTCTCCAAAGCCCGAAGATAAGAGATAGATTTCTGGCTTTACTTCTCCCGTACTTTGATAACTTGAAAGAATTAGACTTGTCTAGAAGTGATATCACAAGTGTTCCAGAGTGCATCAAAGAATGCCGCTATTTATGGAAGCTTGAAATGAATGCTTGCCCTTATATTCAAGAAATTAAAGCAATTCCGCCGAGCTTAAAATATTTATCAATGCTAGGGTGCGATTCCTTGAATTTCTCGACTAGAACGATGTTATTGAAGCAGGTTGGTTTGGATTTTTTATTTTGTATTTGTTATGCTAGCTTTCTAATGTATTTGATTTGACGCTAAACAAACTTCACAGGAACTACATGAGCCTGGAGGCACCTACTTTCGTATTCCAAGCCCAGTCCATGGGGAGCTTCCAAATTGGTTCGAGTACCGAAACAGCAAGCGTCAGTCCCCATCAACATTTTCTTTCTGGTTTCGGTGTGACTGCCCTGACATCATACTACTCTTTGTTCTTGCTTCTCCTCGCAAATTTCATTCTCGCCCAGTCCTTTATCACATAGACATCATCATCAATGACAAGGAGGAGGAGTATACTTCTACGGATGATATTGATATTGATAATGATATTGATATTGGTGATGATATACTGTGTTCAGGTCATACATGTCTTCTTCATGTAAAAGGAAATGATCTGGATGATGCACGTTCTGAAACTGAGTGGAACCATGTCGAGGTTGTGCTGGAGAAACTTTATGGAAAGCCCGAAACGCAAGTTATTGCAGATATCAGAATCCACCTATTGAAAGAGAAAGGTAGTATGGATAATATTCGATTCACCAATCCTGATTGTGAGGAAAATTTTGACTATGAATCATTGCTCACAAGATTTGATTCTGATTTGGAGGAATATGAAATAGTTGGTGAGCCTTCTGATTGTGGACTAAAATCATGGCCCTCAAGCACTCATTCTGGTGTGGAAGAAAATGAAGATGAGTCTTCCAATTATGAGACCCCGTCCGAGGATTTTAACTCTGAATTGTCACTCTCAAGCACTGGTTATGATGTGGAGGAAAATGAACGAGATGAGTCTTTCAATCTTGAAGATGGTTTTATCTCTGAATCATCTCTTCCAGACACTGATTCTGATGTAGAGGAAATAGAAGGAGATGATACTTCTGACTCTGAAACTCCACCATACATTTAGTAATAGTAATGGCAACAAAGATGACTCATCTATACCACATGAGATGTTGAAGTAAGTACATCAATAATTTTACATAAAGTTGTCTTTTTGTAGGATGCAATCTGTTTAATTATATTTTTTTGAAATACAAATATGTTTACACAATGTAATGATTAAATTTTGATTGCTTCAGATTTGGACTAAAATCTTATGTTTTTCTTCTTTCTCATTCCCAGCAGCATCAAAGTGGAAAGCTGAGAGCTGGATCTTGCCGTTGTGTCAAGGCTTATTTTGTAAATAACAATTCTTGGACATTACATTTACATTCATCAATTTTTCATTTTTATGGTACCTGTTAAGTCTATTACGTATTCATGATTCACAAATATATGCTTTAGGCTGTCCATTTTTTTTATGAAAACTGTTATCAGACATTTTGAATTATGCATTTGTGCTCTTAATAGCATATTAGTTAGAATCCCAATTGCAAACAGTTCACTTAAACTGGAACATTGGATTCTTATATTATGAAGATTGTCCTTCTGAAACATTGTAGAGTTCTATTGAATTGTGGTAATTCAATGCCTGTTCTGTTTGGATTATTATTTATGAAATTAGATTTTTCACAGCTATCCCTCATCTACTTTATTGCACATAGGGGCAAAACACCATGCATGACAAACCAATATGGAGGAGCCACATTGGCATGGAGAGGATTCTGAAGTATAGCCACTACCTCAAGTCAATGAGATTGATCACTATTTGGTAGTTTCAAATTTAATAATCTCAAGGTTGATTAGTGAAACTGAAACTGCTTTTGATGGCGTTGAACCTTCTTGTGGCATTCCTTTCTACTTGTGTTTTGATCAATGCAGAGGTAACTCAATGGAGATATAAAGTTCTCAATAGATTATCTTGTTTTCACTATAAAATGCACATTAGATTTCTGATTACTATTTTCCTATCAGTAAAGTCAGTTAAAAAATAAATCCAACTAGAAAGAGTTCTTGCTTTTCCTACATAACTTTATTCTTTGGGCCAGTTTCGTATGATGCAGCTATAGACTATTAAAAATAAATCAAAATATATTAATTGGACATGATGGACTTCATATATATTCAATAACTTTATTTAGCCAAATTTACGAATTAAATATTTACTATTTGCATAAATTCTTGTTTGTCTATTTTTAAAAATAGCTGAAAGTACCATTTATTTGTTTGAATGTTTTGGAATTTAACTATTCATTATCTTTTGATTGCAGAGTGATTTTGTAGTGGAAACAAGATGAGGTGCATTGAAATGTTTTGCAAGTGTAACTGACTCTTTACTGGTTCTTGGATCTTTGCCTTGAAGTGGCACCAACATATAGTATCTGTTACCACAAAATCTCTGCAGAGTAATAAACTGTAAATAAAGCAAGTGGAAGCATTATCATGATATACAATAATACAAGTAACTACCTTGAGAAGGACTAAGGAGTCACACATGCTGTCAATGATAGAGGTTGATATTGTATTTCTCTGTTTGTATTTGGCTATCTGTTATTTGTTGTAGTAATTGTTATCCTTAGTTGGGGGAAAGTTAGAAGTGTGCTTTTGGTAAGTCTGTTAGGAGTTAGGTCCAACCCAAATATAGTTAGGTATTCTGTTTTAGTGATTGTTAGGTTAGTTATAAGTTATAACTGACCCCTTGCTTCTGTTAGAAGCTTTAGTTAGAACACTCGAGCAATGAATGTAATTCAGCTCTTGCAATGAAATAATAATTAATTCACAGTTATCAGGTTCTCTCTAGGTATAATTATTAGGGATTTAGTTTATTTTAATTTTAGAGTGTATCTTGTATTTTAAGAATTGATATTTTATTGTGGGTTGGGTTATCTTTTATTTTTAAAGTGTATTTTTTATTTCTTAGGGGTTAAGTTTGTCTTATTATGATTAGTTTATTATAAATAGGAGTCTCTCCTTAGGTTAGAGCCATGTTTTAAGTATTATTGAATTTTAAATGGAACCGACCCTTGAAGACGAACCAATCTCTTGGTTCTAAGAGGACCCAGCCTCTTAGTTCTAGTTATCTTGTGTTTTTTATTTCCAGTTTTATATAATAAAAATATATACCTACAAATATTATCTTTATCATTTTCCTCTTTTATCTATATCCTCTTTTCTCTACCGTCTCTCTGTTAGAATTTTCGGATCCGAACACTCACACACGGGCGCAAACACACACATATTTCTTCTGAAAGAGGTGAATGTATTATGACAGTTATCTACAAATATTTTAAAAGTATAGCCTAATTCATTATTTCTCATGTTGGAAAACAACTCTTTTTTCTAAAAGAGAAATTGAAGAAATTCAATGTCAAGTTTCACAATGGAAGGGTGCTTGTTAGCTGTGGCCGGAACTGAAAGATGAAAAATTGTATTTCAGAAAAGTAAATAAATAGGATTTCATTTGTTTGACAATTCTAGCTGAAAATAACTTCAGATTTGATATATATAACACTGATTTGCACTTAACCTTGGGAAGTTATAATAGATAATTTTTCAGGGAAGAAGTGCAGCCTTGCAACATGAGCATAGTTTAACAAATTAAAGCCAGGCAAAAGTCACAGCTGAATAGTCAAGTAGTTAACGTACAGCTCTATGTTACACGATAGTTAACTTATTTTTATTTAACATTTATGTTGCAATAGGTCTCATTTTCAATATAAAGTGTCATAGCGTAGAAGACCTATTCCCCGACAAGCTCGGGTATTCTGATGATTCGGGATTTAAGATTATTTTTCTATATATTTATTATAGAGTTTAATATATTATTTAGGCTATTTTAGTCATTTTAGGACACTTTAGGTTTATTTCAGACGATTTTTTTATTTTAGATATTTTTACGATCTTCTATAGTTTTTAAGTTATTTTGTTAGATTTTATTAGGATTTAAGTGTTCTATTTTATAAGATGGTAATCTAGTTTAGTTGTTATCTTATTAGTATCTTTTACTAATTTACTTTATCTTTTAATTATTGTTATTAGGATTTTAATTGCTTTATTTTAGGCTTAGATAAATTTTATTTTAGGTTGTTAGGAGAAGATAACAAGAAAATGGAAAAAATAAGGAAAACGAGAAGATTTCGTAACTGCTTCTTTTTCCAGCGCCCAAAACCGCGGTGATAGCTCCAGTTTTCACCTTCTGTTTTATGCAGCGCAATAGAAACCGCCGCGATAGGTCCAGACAGCACTATAACGTGAAAAACACTATAAAACGAGTTTTAACCTAATTTTTTTGGTGATTTTTTTGTCTTTTCTCATTCTAAACCTATTGAACACTCTTCGGAGACTCTTGGAGGCACTTGCTTGGTGGAGAGGAAGGTTAGGCCCTTCGGGGCCAGTGTTGGGGCACCATGGAGGAAGGTGACATCCGGACGTCCATGGCTTTGTTCTATCTTGGGTTCCACTTTTCTCTTTACCTATTTTTGTGTTTTGGCTCTATTTTAGTATTTGGGATGATGTAACTTAATTTTAATTTTGTTCAGTACATCTTCATGCAATTATAATGATGAATTTTCATTATTTGGTGTTTCTCTCTACGTTTAATGCTTCTATTAGCCGATTGGTGATTTCAAGGGTTTATATTAATTCATAAATAGATTGAAAAATTGATATGGATTGGTGTATGCTTAGTTCTTATAAAGGGAAAAACACCTATGTCTTAGGTTAGTTGATTTGCTTTGCGCATTCATGTATCTTTTGGCTATGTGATGATTCATAGGATTTGCATGACAATTGAGAAGTTGGTGTGAATTTAGTTTATGAGAGGAACCACCCTTGCATCAATCATCTTAAGAAAGGCTTGTCTTAGGCTAGGTTGGTGTTTTCTAAGTGACAATAGGAGATGTTCACCCTTAGATATGAATATCTTACGTAGGAAAAGAGGTCTAAACCGAGTGACTAGTCGGGATACTCACCACTAGGATAGGATTATCTAGTTAGGAACTACTATGATTTCTTGAGTGACAGTCAGAGATTCTGTCCACTAGTACATGAGCTTTTTGGGTTTGGAACAGAGCTTGGGAATGTCTCATTGAATAGGTATGCGCTATAATGCCTCCTTTTGTGATTACTAGGACTTAAGGGATTAAGGCTAGGATCTCAATTGGTAGATTTGCTTAACTGAGAAATTAGTAGGTGAATAGCTCTTATCAACATCTTAAATGTTAATTCCGTCTTATAAGAGTATAATGGTTGAGAATAAGTTGTGAATCAAGTGAACTCATTTTCCAAATACGGTTTCTTCTTTGTTTGACTTCGTGAAACTTCTTTTATTGTTTTCTTTATTATTTTTATTTATTAAATAAGAACATATCCCTTTTGAATTGTTCAATTAATGTCTGGCTAGTAAGATTAGTACGTAGCAACACAATCCCTGTGGAGATGACAAAATCCGATACTATACTACGATTGAGTCTTGAAAGGGATTTGATAGTAGTTAGTGGAGGAAAACCTCTTCATCAAATATCTTTTATCATATTCTCAACCGGAGCTTTGATACCGGTGTAAGACTTTTATCATTTTGTAATTTTTCCTCATTGTCCTTCAATTTCTGGTATTAGTTAAATCTCTTATGTACTCATGATTTACTTGTATATACTTGGGCTGCACATTTTTATAACTGCCGCAGTGATTCATTCTATATTATATATTCTGTCAAAAGAAAAAGAACTCCAATCACAAAATAGAAGCTTAAGCAAAAGATAAACATGTACAGTTTTGGTTTGATAGAGATTATCATTTTAATTCAGTTTATCGGATATCTTGTTGTCTGTTATTGGTAAACTGAGAGGATGATTAATCCTTCCTCTCATCGCTATAGGAGAAGTGAAGAGCAGATTCAGTTTCTTCGGTGCAAGACTAGCTTAGCAAGAAGAAAGCATGTTGTTAAGGTCTGATTTTAATTAATTGCTATGTCACTATTTTATATTGTGCATCACGTTTTCTTTTCTGGATTTGTTCTGGGTGCCAAAGGAAGGAGATAGTAATTAATGTTGGCAGCTAAGAAGTCTAATGACATGCAATTATTAAGATAAGGGAAATGCTCATACACACGACCGTTTTTCTGATGACGAGGAGCTTCATAAAGGGGACAAAATCATACCAGCACTTGAGGAGGCCATTGAAAATTCCAGGATTGCCATTGATGTGTCATCTAAATAATATTTGTTCATGCATTAATTACCCACTCCATGTGTCTGTGAACATGGTTTAGACATGTTTTCTGCAATTTGGTAGCAAAATATTAATATTCAAATAATATTTGTTCATGTTTTCTGCAATCCAATGGGTGGCCTCACAATTCCTTGCAGAGAAGACTTGTTAGATATCACTTCTCGCTTGAATAGGTGCTAACCCCTTGGGTGGAAGGAGCTGACACAGATCATTAGAGGCAATTTTATACAGCAGGCACTTTCTTTTTTATTCTAGTGTGTCAAAGGAGGGTGCTAGTAATTTTGGCTGCTAAGAAGGCTAATGGCATGCAATTGTTGTAGATCACTTTCACTATTAAATTCGGTGTTGTCTAAGGTGAACTTAAGTTCAACAAGTTAGAACATATATCATATTTTGAAGGGTTAAGTATGTTTTTGGTCCTTGAACTTTACGCGAAATTTAGTTTTCGTCCCTTGTCGGCGTAAAGGTGGATTTTAGGCCTCAGACTTTGATTATTTTTTGGTTTTCGTCCCTGCCGGTGTTAGTCGTTGACCGCCGTGCCTAGGTGTCATGGCAGGTCTTATGTGGCAATGGCCACGTCATTTAATGAGTCCACGTGGATTTTTTTTACCCAATTATTAATTAAAAAAATGAAAAACATATAAAAAAAAAATCTGAATCGTGTTCTTCCATCTCCACTCCACCACCATCACTGTAAGACCCTCAAGTTTTGAGTAATTATAATTTGGTCCTTGGAGATTTTATAATTAGGTTTTGGTCCTTTAAGTTTGGACATTTGTGGTTTAGTCCTTGGACTAGTCAAGGCTGAATTGGAATTCCCCATTTAAGAGTTTTAAGGAGGTTTTGGAATTCAAATTTGAAATGGGAACATGATGGTTCGAGTTGGAGGATTAAAAGAATATTAGTGTAAGAGTTTTAACAAGAAGAGCCTTGGTTTAGTGGTGGAGACTTAGGTATTTGATTAGCATGGCTTGTGTTCGAATCCTAGTGAGGTATGTTTTTAACCCTCACCACCGATCCTTCTCCTTCGAGGTTCTAACGACTTGGCGAACGACAGAGGTGCGTGATAATAGTAAAACAACACAAGAAAGGGGGGTTTGTATTGTGTGTGTGATTTTTAAAACATTTTCTTATGAAACAAGTATAAGTTTCAAATTACTTTTGTAAGACTAGTGCAGCGGAAAATTAATCAGAGCTGAAAAGTAAAGCACACAAAGTATTTATCCTGGTTCACCCACTTAATCGACAGGGCTACGTCCAGTCCTTGGCTTCACCAAGGTTTTCCACTATTTACTCCAAATAGTACAAGTATTCTTTAGGACTTCTCCTTACAAGTAATCTGCAGGACTTCTCCTTACAAGTATTAAACAAGACTTCTCCCAGTTCTTTTACAAAGAAGGTTTTGTTCTTCTATAGGGTCTCTTCAACAAGAATAGGGTAGAAAGGTTAAGTTCAAATTACAGAGAGGATATGCAAGTACGCTCTCTGTTTTGGGTGTGTGAGAAGATGAGAGTTTTCACTCTTTGAAGGTTTCACACAAGGCAGGCGACTTAACTCAAGAAAATATGAATATGAGTTTCTGAGTTGTAATTGAGCTGTTAGCAAGTGAATGACTTAGAAAGCTTGAGATTTTATCGTAGAAAGTCGTCACTGATTCCACTGTCTAAATCCTCTATTTATATCTTCAGTAGGATTTACGTTGATGAAGATTGTAGAGTTCCGTTTGAATTTCTTCTTCTGATTTTGCAACAGATACTTCTGACAGCTCTGTAGAAGCATTAAATGCAACCTGCTACGCATTAATTGCAGCATTAAATGCTCTTGCTATCGTCGTCTGGTTCTCCAGTGCATTTTCCTTAAAAGCTCGTCTAAGCATTAATTGCAAAAGGAAAGCAACAAGGAGAATCTTCTTCTTCTGTACATCGAGATTTGATTTTGACTGTTGAGGTGATACGATGTTCAGAGATTTGCGCCGTTGACTCTGAAAAGTTGTGCTTGATTTACGGAATGTTAGAGAGGCTAGCAGATGATAAATGCCAATTTACTATGAGTTTTCATATATTTTTCATGGCATTTATCATTGTTTTTCATTATAAAATACCCTTTCTTTATAGAGTTTCTGGTTAAATAAAAGAGTAAAGGTGATTCTAAGCCTTTAAATATGTTTCTTGTGCTTTTAATGTGTTTTTCACATGTTTCAGACCCAAAATAGGCAAAGAATTGAAGAAAATACAAAGAAAAAGAGAAAATGGAGCTTCTGGGCGCTAGGCGCCGCTCCAGGGCGCTAGGCGCCCAGCACCTCGCGGAACGAAGCCGCTGGCCGCTCGACGCGGGCTTTAGGCGCCAGGCGCCCAGCGGATTATGGAAAGAAGACACGGGTCGCTCAACGCGGCACGTAGGCGCTGAGCGCCCAGCGAGAAGAGCACGGGATGGCGCTGACCGCTAAGCGCCCCACTTAGCGGCTCAGCGCCCAGCGAAAGGGGATTCGGCGCTAAGCGCCGCTGGGCCTGGCCCAGGGCGCTGAGCGCCCCCTGCACCGCCCAAACTTCTTTAAAACGCGATTTTTGGCATATTTTGGGTATTCTTTCAACCCTAGTCTCCTCCAAACACCACTTGGACGTGAGAGAGCTCTAATTTGAGAAGGAAAAGAGGATTTTCATCAACGAATGCGTGGATTCTTCATCGTCTCCTAAGTCCCTAATTGATTCTCCTTGTAAGCAAGCTAGTTTCCATTCTATGGATAACTAAGCTCTCTTTTAGTTGGATTTTGGCGTAGTATTTCATCTTGATAGGATTTTATTTGTTTCTTTGTTACTTTCTATTTTTAATTTCAATTAAACAATTTTGTTCTTATTGCTTATGATTGCTTGATCACCTTTCATCTGATTTTGGATTAATTTTGTATGTGGAAGCTACCGTTTTAATCTGACATAAATTGTTTAATCTAGGAGAAGCTAATTTGCTAGGAATAGCGTTAGATCACCTAGTTCCTTAACGCCTGCATATTTACAATTGTTTTGATTAATTGCCTGTGGAAGCGGTAATTAGGAAAGTAATTGAATCAACTTCTCATACTAGGAATATGTGAGTTAGTTAAGAACTGGCGGGAATAAATTAAAGATTTTAAGTGATTGTAATCAAGAATAAATAAATCCTGGATAGTGAAATATGAAACCATAATCCAACTGTTTTCCCAATCTGTTATTCTCTCAATCGTTTCTTTCTTATTTTCTTGCTCTTGAATACAAGTTTCTCCAAATAAACAATTCTTATTTCTTTCTTGCTTTACTTCTTAATTAAAGAAAGGCACTCAAACACATTTGCTCTCTGTGGATCGATAACACCCTTACTATACTGCAATTGAATCTTAAAAGAGGTTTGAGCGCAGCTTAAGTATTGGTTTTTATTAAAAGAAGTGAAAACTCTTTTAACAGCAGATACGAGGAATAAAATATTTATTATGTCCTTTTCTTGTTTCTGCTACGAATAGTGCTTCATTAAATGATAGGACGAGGTTTGCTTTTATTGTTTGAAGCATTTGACCAGACGCTTTACTTGGATGATCTCTTCGGACGTTCTCCTTGAGAGTTACCAGACGTACTCATAGAGAATGTTCAGACGTACTCCTCGGACAGTCCCATAAGACGATCCACTTTTTCGCCATATTTCGATGTGTTGCTTTTTGATATGGTTTCAAAGGGTAGGCAAACGTTCGTCTCTTCATATTGATAGATGTTCCTGAATTATGAAATACTCAACGTATTAGGAATTCTTTATCTATCAACATTAAATCTTGGATAAAATTGTTATTCATCAAAATATAATAATAGCTGAAATCGTTTGAATCTAACAATCTCCCCCTTTTTGATAATGACAATTTTTTTTTGAGAAAAAAGTTTAATTTGGTTATTGCCAAAAATGTAGTATCAAAGCATTGATATTTTTCAAAGCTTTTTCTTTTAAAAAAACAGAGAGATAGATCGTTTGTCTATTTGAGTTTTCTTAGATAGAAAAACATGAGCGTTTCTTTTACGAGCATATGTTGTAACATGAAAGCATGGTATCATAGAAAAACTTGAAATCATGAGGCTAACGAGTAAGACGAGTGTTTTCTTTTACATGAAAAACTTACGTTCTAAAATTAATTTTAGCTCTCCCTGAAGGTCATAATTTTCTAAATTATGCTAAGGTTATTTCTTTCATTGCTCCCCCTCACATAAGACTATTTCTAAGACCGTCCCCCTAACAGGTTTACTAATTTCTAACACTTAAGGGTTTTTAATCATTTTCTTATATCTCTCCCCCTAAGAGTTTTATCTCCTTTTTCTCTGATCTCTCCCCCAATGTCATTAGAAAAAAAAAATAGCAATAAACAAAGGTATCAAAGTAATGAATGAGAGGTACCAAAGCATTAACAAGAAATATCAGAGTAAAAGCAACAAGTGTTGACGGAACTGATATGAACTTATGTATAGTTAACAAAAAAAATGTTCAGCGAGGAAATTAAATAGGATAGGGATAGAGAATGAAGTGTGTCTTCATTTGAATTTGTCCAAGAGCTGAGACAGCATGCCATGCAAGGAGTCGAATTTTTTATTGAATTCTCCTTTTAGCTCATCAATGCACCTGTTGTTGTTGTCGTCTAGGGCCTGGAATTTTTCTTGGACATCATCTTTCAACGCAGCAATTTCTCCCTTAATCTCTGCGATCACTGGTGCATCTTCTGGAAACTATACAGAATCTGGTCCATACCAGATTCCAATTTCAGAGCATGTCGCCGGACGAGTGCACTGCAAATACATGGAGCTACCTCTGCTAGTGTAAGATCATCAGCAAGAAATTGCCTTTTTGAAAGTTTGAGTGGAAGAGCAGGCAGACGAATTGCTGAGATCCAAGCAGGTAGCAAAATAATTATCCAATTGCCCAAGACGAGGATCAAAGCTCCAGGATGCTGAGTTAGGAATACTGAAACATCCTTCAAAACATTTACCATATGAATTTCATCCGAAGAAACTATTACGCACAATAGTTAAGGAGGTTAGAGTCAGTAACAAATTAAGTTAGAGTTTGTTAGTGACTAACAAGATTAGTTAGGATTTCTGTTATTAGGCTTTAGTCAGTTAATTGAAGATAGACATTAAATGCTAGTGCTATAAATATAAGGTGTAATGAATGTTAGCAATCAATGAAAATGGTTTTCATTCATTTCAGCTTTAATGTTGTTTTCTTCCTCTCAGCTAAATGTTGTTAGCTTTCTGTATTTGCTGCGTTCTTCTTTCTTTATCAGCTTCAAGTTCCACATGTTTTATGGTATCAGAGCTTCAACTTTGAAGCTCTGCCGCGAACTCTGAATCGGAATGCCGCCGCGAGTGCAACCACCACCGATTGATCCTTCCCTAGATCAATCGAGTCCTTTCTATGTTCATCCGTCTGAAAATCCATGTATCTTTCTTGTCAATCCATTGTTGAATGGACAAAACTATCACTCTTGGTCGAAATCAATGAAAAGAGCAATCATCTCGAAGAACAAGCATCGTTTTATTGATCCTGCAATAGAGATTCCAGATCCTTTCCATCCTAGCTTTGAAGCATGGCAAAGGTGTAACAATCTGGTACACTCTTGGATACTCAATTCTGTTTCTAGTTCAATTGCACAAAGTATTGTGTTTATAGAAAATGTTGTAGATGTTTGGATAGATCTAAAAGACAGATTCTCACAAGGAGATTTAGTGAAGATTGCTGAATTACAGCAAGAATTGTATAGTTTCAAACAGAATTCTTTAACTGTAAGTGAATACTATACTGAGTTGAAGATTATGTGGGAAGAACTAGACAATTATAGGCCTCATTATGCATGTGTATGTACAATCAAGTGTGGCTATCCTGCTGGTTATTCTGCAAAAGAGTATAAGGAACAAGATCATGTCATGAGATTTCTTATGGGATTGAGTGATCAATTTGCAATGGTTAGATCTCAAATTTTATTGTCCAACCCTTTACCTCCTTTGGCAAAGGTTTTTTCTCTTGCTTTGCAACATGAGAGACAAGTAGTCAATGTTGATGAGAATCAAATTAATATCAATGCTGTGGAATGCAAAAAGAATTACAATTCTTATCGTAGAGGTAAACCTAGTCGTGTTTGTACTTATTGTGGAAGATTAGGACACACTATTGATACTTGCTACAGGAAACATGGTTTTCCTCCTAATTCTGGTTATGGATCTGGTTCTAAGTCAAAATTTAATTTATCTCATCAAGCTAATTTGACAGAATATGATGTAGAAAATGAACAACAAGAAGAGAAATCACAGCCTTCAGATTTTAAGGATAGATTCTTTGAAATGTTCTCCTTTGAAGATTGTCAAAGATTAAAGAATTTGCTTCAGCAACGATCTTCTAATCCTGCAGAAAAATCACAACATGCTCAAGCACATCATGTGTCAGTTTCAGCTCAAGAAGTAGAAGGTATTCTTTGTGCTTCACCCACTCTTTTTATGCCTCAGCATAAAATATGGATTATAGATTCAGGAGCTACTGATCACATATGCAATATGTTCTCTTTATTTACTACATGTAATAAAATCAAGCCTGTTAGTGTTAAATTACCAAATGGCAATTGTGCGATTGCATCTCACAAAGGGTTAGTATCTCTCACAGCAACCATCCAATTACAGGATGTGTTGTTCATTCCAGATTTTAGTTTTAATCTGCTTTCAGTCTCTAAGTTCACTACAGATTTGCATTGCAAGGTTATCTTTACTGAAACAGGCTGTGATGTTCAGGGGATGAATAGGAAGATGATTGGTTTGGGTAGTCTCCATAAAGGACTTTACTATCTTGATGTGGAGCATACAACATTGTCTTGTTCGAGTATTGCAGATTACAATGTAAATAATTTTTTTGTTCTCCCTAGAGTTGCTTTATGGCATTTTTGGTTAGGACATGTTTTAGATAAGGTTTTGGAAGTCTTGAGCAAGGACTTTCCTTCCATACATGTACACAAAGATAGAACTTGTGATGTTTGTCATTTTGCTAAGCAAAAGAGATTGTCTTTTCCAGTTAGTTCAAGTTCTACTACTGCTCAATTTCAGTTGTTACATATGGATATATAGGGTCCCTTTCGAGTTGAAACTATGCATAAGCATAAATATTTTTTGACTATAGTAGATGATTATAGTAGATATACATGGATTGTTTTGCTTAAACACAAAGGAGAGGTTCAGGGGCAAGTTCAGGCTTTTATCAATTTGATTGAAAATCAATATGCAGCTAAGGTAAAATGTATAAGAACAGATAATGGCCCTGAATTTTCCTTACTTATCTACTATAATAAAAAGGGTACTTTTCATCAAAGAAGTTGTGTTGGTACACCACAACAGAATGCAAGGGTAGAGAGAAGACATCAAATTATTCTTAACATTGCAAGAGACCTATTAATGCAGTCTTTTCTTCCTCCTAAATTTTGGGGTTATGCAGTCTTGCGTTCAGTGTTTATTATGAATAGGGTTCCTACAGAGGTCCTACAATTTAAATCCCCTTACCAACTGTTTCATGAGCACTGCACTTTCCTGATTTAAAGAACTTAAGGTTTTTGGCTGTTTGTGTTACATTTCTACTTCATCAGTAAACAGATCAAAACTGGCACCAAGGGAACATAAGTGTGTTTTTCTTGGTTATAAGCCAGGAATGAAAGGGTATATAGGCTATGATCTTCACAACAAAGAAATAATTGTGTCTAGACATGTTGAATTTCAAGAGTTGGTTTTCCCTTACCAACATAATGCTAATTTTCAGTCACAGTCCAGGACTTATGTTGATCATGAGGCTAAATCACAACAGCCAGTTTGTTCTCAGCCTGAGTCTCTGACTCCACCTTCATCTATTCCTGGAAATGTACCATTATCATCTTCTACAGAGCCTATTTCCATTTCTTCTAATGATTCTGCTCAGGAAGTGATTTCTACTCTGGAAGAGATTCTTCCTCCTACTTTTAGGAGATCAAGTAGACAAAGGGTTACTCCTTTACATCTTGCTAATTATCATCTTGCTAATAATAACACTGTGAATTATCCAATTGCTTCTACTTTGTCTTATCACAGGTTAAGCATGGATCTTAGAGCCTATGTTTTTTCATTGTCTGCTACTAGTGAGCCACAGGATTTTACAGAAGCTAGTAAGCATCGTTGCTGGCAAGAGGCTATGCAAGCAGAAATCAAGGCTCTAGAGGCAAATCATACCTGGAGAATTGTTGATCTCCCTCCAGGAGTGATTCCCATTGGTTCCAAATGGGTTTACAGGATAAAGAGAAAAGCAGATGGAACTATAGAACGATATAAGGCCAGATTAATGGCAAAAGGTTATAATCAAACTGAAGGAATTGATTATTTTGAGACCTACTCCCTAGTGACTAAGCTTACTACCATTCGGATTTTACTGGCTTTAGCATCAATACACCACTATATGTTCACCAATTGGACGTGAATAATGCTTTTTTGCATGGAGAATTACAAGAAGAAGTCTTTATGCAAATTCCTCAAGGAGTTCAAGGTGCTGGTACTGGTCAAGCATGTAAACTATTAAAATCTCTCTGTGGCTTAAAGCAAGCAAGCAGGAAATGGTATGAGAAGTTGTCTACCTTGCTTTTATCCATGAATTTTACTCAAGCTCACTCCGATCATTCCCTTTTTATTCTGAAATCAGGAATTTCTTTTACAGCCTTACTAGTTTATGTTGATGACATAATACTAGTAGGGAATGATATGACAATTATCACCCAAGTTAAATCACACCTTCATTCTCTTTTCGGGATCAAAGATCTTGGACAACTCAAGTATTTTCTAGGCCTTGAAGTAGCACATTCAGCTGCTGGAATTACTCTATGCCAAAGAAAATATTGTCTGGATTTACCCTGAACCGCTGCCCGTCTCTGCTCTTCCTCACGCTAAACCGCCTTCGCCGAACCACAACCTTCAATCTCTGCTCCTAGCCGCGACTGTTCTCTTCTTCTCCAAACCCACCTTCATCTCCACCACTATCAAGCCCAAACCTTCAACCTTCGAAACAACCCTCACCACCGATCCTTCTCCTTCGAGGTTCTAACGACTTGGCGAACGACAGAGGTGCGTGATAATAGTAAAACAACACAAGAAATGGGGGGGGGTTTGTATTGTGTGTGTGATTTTTAAAACATTTTCTTATGAAACAAGTATAAGTTTCAAATTACTTTTGTAAGACTAGTGCAGCGGAATCCTGGTTCACCCCCTTAATCGACAGGGCTACGTCCAGTCCTTGGCTTCACCAAGATTTTCCACTATTTACTCCAAATAGTACAAGTATTCTTTAGGACTTCTCCTAGTATTCGAAGGACTTCTCTTTACAAGTAATCTGCAGGACTTCTCCTTACAAGTATTAAACAAGACTTCTCCCAATTCTTTTACAAAGAAGGTTTTGTTCTTCTATAGGGTCTCTTCAACAAGAGTAGGGTAGAAAGGTTAAGTTCAAATTATAGAGAGGATATGAAAGTAGGCTCTCTGTTTTGCGTGTGTGAGAAGATAAGAGTTTTCACTCTTTGAAGGTTTCACACAAGGCATACGACTTAACTCAAGAAAATATGAATATGAGTTTCTGAGTTGTAATTGAGCTGTTAGCAAGTGAATGGCTTAGAAAGCTTGAGAATTTTATCGTAGAAAGTCGGCATTGATTCCACTGTCTAAGTCCTCTATTTATATCTTGAGTAGGATTTACGTTGATGAAGATTGTAGAGTTCCGTTTGAATTTCTTCTTCTGATTGTGCAACAGATACTTCTGGCAACTCTGTAGAAGCATTAAATGCAACCTGCTACACATTAATTGCAGCATTAAATGCTCTTGCTATCATCGTCTGGTTCTCCAGTGCATTTTCCTTAAAAGCTCGTCTAAGCATTAATTGTGAAAGGAAAGCAGCAAAGAGAATCTTCTTCTTCTATACATCAAGATTTGATTTTGACTGTTGAGGTGATACGATGTTCAGAGATTTGCGCCGTTGACTCTGAAAAGTTGTGCTTGATTTACGGAATGTTAGAGAGGCTAGTAGATACGAGGAATAAAATATTTATTATGTCTTTTTCATGTTTCTGCTGTGAACAGTGCTTCATTAAATGATAGGACGAGGTTTGCCTTTATTGTTTGAAGCATTTGACCAGACGCTTTACTTGGATGATCTCTTCGGAAGTTCTCCTTGAGAGTTACCAGACGTACTCTTAGAGAATGTTCAAACGTACTCCTAGGACGGTCCCATTAGACGATCCACTTTTTCGCCATCTTTCGACGTGCTGCTTTTTGATATGGTTTCAAAGTGTAGGCAAACGTTCGTTTGTTCATATTGATAGATGTTCCTAAAATATGAAATACTCAACGTATTAGGAATTCTTTATCTATCAACATTAAATCTTGGATAAAATTGTTATTCATCAAAATATAATAATAGATGAAATCGTTTGAATCTAACAATCGTTTGCATATGTTGTAACATGAAAGCATGGTATCATAGAAAAACTTGAAATCATGTAGCTAACGAGTAAGACGAGCGTTTTCTTTTACATGAAAAACTTACGTTCTAAAATTATTTTTAGCTCCCCCTTAAGGGCATAATTTTCTAAATTATGCTAAGGTTATTTCTTTTGTTGCTCCCCCTCACATAAGACTTATTCTAAGACTATCTCCCTAACACGTTCACTAATTTCCAACACTTCGGGTTTTTAATCATTTTCTTATATCTCTCCCCCTAAGGGTTTTTTCTCCTTTTTTTCTCTAATCTCTCCCCTTTTTCATTAGAAAAAGAAAATAGCAATAAACAAAGGTATCAAAGTAATGAATGAGAGGTACCAAAGCATTAACAAGAAATATCAGAGTAAAAGAAACAAGTGTGACTGAACTGATATGAACTTATATACTAGTTAACAAAAAAAATTGTTCAGCAAGGAAATTAAATAGGATAGGGATAGAGAGTGAAGTGTGTCTTCATTTGAATTTGTCCATGAGCTGAGACAGCATGCCATGCAAGGAGTCGAATTTTTTATTGAATTCTCCTTTTAGCTCATCAATCCACCTGTTGTTGTTGTTGTTGTCATCCCTTAATCTCTGCGATCGCTGGTGCATCTTCTTCTGGAAACTCTACAGAAACAGGAGTAGGCGGGGACTCAACCGTATAATTATCATCAAAGTGCATAGTGCCCATACCAGATTCCATTTTCAGAGCATGTCGCCGGACGAGTGCACTGCAAGTAAATGGAGCTACCTCTGCTAGTGTAAGATCATCAGCTGTAATAGCAAGAAATTGCCTCTTTGAAAGTTTGAGTGGAAGAGCAGGCAGACGAATTGCTGAGATCCAAGCAGGCAACAAAATAATTATCCAATTGCCCAAGACGAGGATCAAAGCTCCAGGATGCTGAGGTAGGAATACTGAAACGAAGCCAATATGACCTTGGATTTGCCAGATAACCCAATCAAAATATATAAATCGTCCATCTTCCGGTCCAAGGTAAAAGAGATGTGAGCACAGCCAATGAGTGCCCAAATTCTTGCAAAATAGCAGAAAGGATATCCAAGTAATTCAACGGTCAGACCAGGAATAATCTTGAAGTTCTCCAACTTGGGCATTTTCTGTTTCTTCCAAGAACTAGGAAAGATGAGAGATCTAGTTCTTCTTGGCAATCTGGGAATAAATACCATGGCATTCCTTGCAACAGGGTCAGAGCACAAGGGTTCAATGACTTTGGCAGCTGTTGAGGCAAGCACAATGCTGAGTTGATCTGGTGACAAGATAGTTGTGGTCTGTGGGGCTGGTTGTGAAGGTATCTCTTGAGGAATCAACTCCTGAGAAGGCTGCTCTTGAGTAGTCATCTTTGGATCAACGGTGGAAGGTTGAGAAGCAAGATTTGGTTCCTCATGGTCATGACTAGGTTCTGCATGAACCAGACTTGGTGCTTCATGATCCAGACTTGGTTCTTCATGCACCGGACGATGTGGAACGAGCATCTTTTGAGTAGGATGAACCGGACTTGGCTCCTCATCATCATCTCTGATAATTTCATTAATGACTTATCAATGTATTCATTGTTCTCAGCTTCAAGTATCTGCTTGAACTTTCCTAGACGAGGGAGAAATGGAGTTTTCCAAGCTTTAGCTTCAGCTGTACAATGGTGTTTCCATTGTGGGAACACCGTAGGCAAAGGGGAATCTGCTTGCAACTTAATACGAACCTAGTGACTATCATTGATGTTCCCCAACAATTTTGGGTGTTGATGGCACTAGTCGGAACAAGGGTAAATAGGTGCAGCTACCCTTATTTGACAAAGTCACTAGGACAATGTTGAATGTTGTTGCTGCAAGTAGACCCATATCAGGAATAGAGAACCATTTGGGTTCATAAGCAGACTCTTCCGGTTCTAGTCTGAGCGTCATTAACAGAGACTCAACCTCAGAACTTAAAATCTTTGAGTGTAGGGATTTCCTGTCAAGCAGCTCAGTAATCAATCTCCTACGAATATGGTGCCAATAGGCTTCATCAAAGCCTAGCCACTCGGCAATACACCGGTAGCCACAATTACCATCATCCTGTACATCATAGACATATACAATGAAGGAATGGAAATTGTTTGGCAGAAACTTCAGGCAGTAGGAGTGTGCTGCTGAAAGTAGATCTTTTGAATTAGATACTTCTTCAGCTTTTGCAGCAGAAATCTCTCCTTCTTCCTTAGGACCAGCTTCAACTTGTCCAGGAACTTCAGCAATTTGTTCAAGTTGAGCAAGAGGTTTTGCCAAAAGTTATGGAAATGGATTGAATGAATGAAGAAATCGTGATTCTACCTCTCTTTATAAAAATACAAGGCTTCATGGCGAGAATTGTAAGAGTAGATAGCAACCTGGGAGGGGGGGCGTGAATCAGGTTCTCTCAATTTTCTCCTTAACAAAACTCAATTACTTTCACGATAATGATAATCACAATTGTTGATTGTGAATGTAGCGGAATAAGAACTTGTTGAAAGTAAAAGATAAAGGCTGAGAGAATTTGCACACAGATTTTATCTTGGTTCACCTTCAATCCACCGAAGGCTACGTCCAGTCCCTCAAGAAACCCTTGAGGATTTATCCACTATGATCAAGACTTCTTACAAGCACTTACACCAAGGACCTTAAGAACTCTTGTCAAACCTAAGAAGGCAAACCACCAACTGATGACGCCGAACACTACGGCGGACTTTGAATCAAACCCAATTCATAGGACCTTTTCCACAACCACCGAACACTACGGTGAATGAATCAAACCGATTCAAGATGAAGAAGAAGAAACTTTTGCAGTGGCAGATACAATCCTTTAGACTAGTTGGATTGATCTTACTTTGTATGCTCCAGGCAATTACAATGAAAAATCAATTATTCTGAGTTTCTCAAATGTTGAACAGCATGAGTGTTCTTATGAAAATGAGAGAGCAGAAACTCAGAATGATGACTTTAATGAATATGAAAGTTGTTGTCCAAGTCCTTGCATGTTTCTGAACATCAATCAAGTATATATAGGCACTAGAGGTCATCCATGAACCATCACAAGGCTTCCCAAACGTTTTGAGACACATTGGTTCATGAAACAACACATCTGTCGACTTGGTAATTGATTACGACATTCTGGTAATCGATTACGCTATAGCCATTATGATCTGAGTGCCATTTCCTGATAGGTAATCGATTACTGAAATCTGGTAATCGATTACTGACTGCCTGGTAATCGATTACTGTAAACTGGTAATCGATTACGCTATGCCTGACTGACAGGTAATAGATTACTGAAATTTGGTAATCTATTACTGCAAGTCTGAAACTTGGTTTCTTTGATGTTCAATCTCTAATTAAGTGTTTCTACTTAATTTTAGCCTTTGAAAACAAGTTGTACTTAGTTAGTTGATTATTTATGAGCCTTCATATGCAATATAACCTTAATAAAGCATAGCACAAGACTTACTAGTAGCTAGAACTTTAATAGTTGATCTTGACGTTTTGAGCCGGTTCTTGAAGTCTTTCTTTTTCTTCTTTTTGCAACGTGTGTTGTCATCATCAAAACTTCAACCAGAGTCATGAGCAAGACCTTCTTCACAATCTCCCCCTTTTTGATGATGGCAAACACGTGTCTTGAAAGTTGAAGATCATTTTGAAGTACTTCCCATGTCGTAAGCAACTCCCCCTTTTTGTTGTACTTGTAGCATGTTCCTGAAAATGATCTTTAACAGCATAGGACCATTTTCTTGAAGTCTTTGGTCAGTGTATTGCTTAGGTTTAATGAGACAACTATATGAGATGCTTATAGAATTCCACGTAATTGAAATTAAAATTTTGTTAGTTAGGTGAGCAGAGTGCTTGCCTAGGGTGTTTATTCACTATAAGTTCAGGCATATAAACATAATTGCATTCATTTTTATGAAAATAGGGTACCTCTACATCATTGATTTAGCATGATATACTTATAACCATAAACATCAGATTGGCTTCTCCCACCTAATGAAAATTTGGTATTTTTTACACCAACAGCTTGTCAAATTTGGTTGGAAAATAATTACTTATTAAGCCATTTAGCTAAAATTTGTTTGCTTTTTAGTGAACTGAGAGATATGTGCTGTTGCTCTACTACTATTTGATGCCTGTGTGAATAGTATCCTGCAGATAAGATTTAGCATGATGTAATCTTGTTGTGTCCTGCTGATAAGATTGACAGAGACCCAATACTAAACAGCAGAGCATCGTGCAAGGTAGGTAACCCTGGTGCCCCTTAAAGTCAATTTGAAATACATGAAGTCTAAGGAGGCAGAAAAGTTTGGACTAATCTTTGACCTGTACCACCAATTGTGACCATTGCCATGATAATAATGGCAGCATTCTTTCTACGTTGGTTCACTTCCACCACAAAAATAAGCATGGGGTCCAAACATAACGAAAAATTGAAAAACAACTTGAATCTGTTGTTGCATAAAACTCAATGTGACCAATTCCACCACAAAAATCAAGCATGGGGTCCAATCATAAAGAAAATTTGAAAAACAAGGAGAGACCAATGCTTAATCAACCAGGCAATTATGGCTGGTCCATATTCTAAGCATCACAAAAAACAGGCTAACTCAATACATGGTACGCTATGTATCAGTTTAAAGTCTATCAGCTTCGTGCTCTTTATACATTTGTTTGATTTTTGAGACTCACACAAACCATTCATATTTCAGACTTATCATTCCAAGCTTTCTTTCTCATGTCTCAGCTACCATCCTCCTCCTCCTCTTCCATCACCTATGCATTCACTTATGATGTGTTCCTCAGCTTTAGGGGCTCTGACACTCGCCACAGCTTTACTGGCAATCTTTATAAAGCTCTCGATGATAAGGGAATCCGCACTTTTATTGATGACGAGGAGCTTCAGAAAGGGGACGAAATCACACCAGCACTTGAGGAGGCCATCAAAAAATCTAGGATTGCCATTGTTGTGCTATCTAAAAATTATGCATTTTCTTCCTTTTGCAATGAACTTGCATATGGAGAGGTTCAAAGATAACAAGGAGAAGTTGCAAAAATGGAGGACAACTCTACAACAAGCGGCTGAATTGTCTGGCTGGCATTTTGAACATGGGTATGATTCCTATACTTAATTTCTTTGCGTTTATTGTATAATTATTCCAATTTGAGTTAAACTAAATAAGTATAAAAAACACACGCTTGATGTATTATTGTGACTTCATACAAACTTCACTTATCTTATTGGGCAGAGATGGATATGAACACGAGTTTATTGGAAAGATTGTTAATGAAGTATCAAGAAAGATTAATCGTGTTGCTTTACCTATTGTTGATTACCCTGTTGGACTGGAGTCCCAAGTGTGGAAAGTAATTTCGCTTTTGGATGTGGGGTTTGATGATAGAGTTCAAATGGTGGGGATCCACGGAACAACACTTGCTCTAGCAGTTTACAATTCTATTGCTGACTATTTTGAAGGTTTAAGTTTTTTGGAAAATGTAAGGGAAAATTCAAAGAAACATGGGTTACTACATCTCCAAAAGACCCTTCTTTTGGATGTACTTGGAGATAAGAAAATTGAGATAACAGGTGTCAAACAGGGAATTTCAATAATAAAACATAAGCTCCAACAAAAGAAGGCTCTCCTGATTTTAGATGATGTTGACAAGGTAGAGAAGTTGAGGGATATTATTGGAAGACCTAATTGGATTGGTCGTGGTAGTAGAGTCATCATTACGACTCGGGATAAACACTTGCTATCATGCCACGGGGTTGAAAGAACGCATGAAGTGGAAGAGTTGAACAAGAATTCCGCTTTTGAGTTGCTCAGGTGGAAAGCTTTTAAAGCTGACAAAGTTAGACCAAGTTATGTTGACATATTAAATTGTGTTGTAACTTATGCTTCTGGCCTTCCATTGGCCTTGGAAGTAATAGGTTCTAACTTGTATGGAAAAAGTATACAAGAATGAGAATCTGCATTAAAACAGTATGTAAGGGTTCCAGATAAAAAGATCAAAAGATACTTAAAGTGAGCTTTAATGCTTTGGAGGAAAAATAGCAGAGTGTTTTCTTAGATGTTGCTTGTTGCTTCAAAGGATATGGATTGAAAGAGGTCGAAAATATACTCAATGCCCATCATGATCTATTATTTCCTCTTTCTACTTACTAACTCACAAAGTGGTATAATTATTTTCAAGCTCTTGAATAATCTTAAGAGTCTTTAATTTTGTCCTTACTATTGATCATAATGTATCGATCCCTTTCACTTTTATGATGGTTATTAGCTTGAAAAGGCAAATAAAAAGGAAGTTGTTAGGTTAGTCTTTTATGTAGGATACTTGTCTTTTAAGGTCTTTTATTTCAGAGTGCTACTTACCCTATTCTTGGTGCACCGAATATTAAGTTGTTAGAGCCAATTTCTTAAATATTCTACCAGTTTTTTTTTTTTTGGCCTATTTAAGTATGTTTCTCTACTTTTGGTTTCCATGTAGTCTAAAATTAATTATTATTATTAATTTAAATTTTGGAATCACAGTTGAAAATGGATGCATTCAATTAATGAATATTACAGCAGCTATAAACCTCTACGTAAGGGACAAATTTTAGCTAGTATTTTGCGGCGGTCTTAGACTGCTAGTAAAAGGACATCAAAGATATTGTGTATTTTGCGGCGCTTAACAACCGCTTCCATATGCTAGCGCCGGTTATTCCAACGGCTGTCTGAAACCGCCGCAAACTGGTTGCACGACGCTCATAACTGCAGCATTTAACTAACCGCCGCAAAATACAGTTTGCGGCGGCTTGACCGCAGCAAAGTGCTAAAATAACTGCCGCAAAAAACTGTTTTTCTTGTAGTGGTCATTCCTTAAAACTAATAGAAACTGTTTTTCTTTCTTGTAGTGAATGCTGGTCAATGTGTCAGCAAATTTATTAAATACCAGTGGATAGCAAACAACAATAAATCCCACTATCACTTATGCCACGCCCCTTAGAGTTTGGCCAAAGTATTTTATAATGTTGTCAACTTTCAATAATGATTAAGACATAGAAACGAATGATAAATTTATGGTTCTCTGTAACAATAAGCCAATTGAACATTGTATGTTGGTATCGATTTCATGAAATAATATAGATTAAAATGCGTGTGAAGAGAACAACTAAGAATTCTTTCTTAAATGGAGGTTGGTGAATGCAGCTAGATAATAATAATAAATCAGCAAATTAATAATTCCAATTCTTCCATTGACTTAATGCATTTATTATACACCAGTGGTTACAAAACAATAACAAATCTCACTATCACTAATGTCACCTTAGAGGTTGGCCAAAATATTTTACATAGGAACCTCCAGAATCAGAATTGGTCTTCTGCAATCTACGAGTTTCGAGACTCACTCACACACACCATTCATATTCCACACTTATCATTCCAAGCTTTCTTTCTCATGGCTTTGCTACCATCATCCTCCTCCTCCTCTTCCATCACCTATTCATTCACCTATGATGTGTTCCTCAGCTTCAGGGGCTCTGACACCCGCTACGGCTTTACCGGAAATCTCCACAAAACTCTCTCAGATAAGGGAATTCACACCTTCATTGATGATAAGAACCTTAACAGAGGGGATGAAATCACACTAACACTTATCAAGGCCATTCAAGAGTCAAGGATCCTCATCCCTATCTTCTCTGTCAACTATGCTTCTTCTTCATTTTGCTTGGATGAGCTTGTCACCATCATGGAGCGTGCCAAGGCGAATGGTCGATTGGTTTTTCCGATTTTCTATGACGTGGATCCTTCTCATATCAGACATCAAAGAGAGACTTATGCTGAAGCGTTGGCCGAGCATGAGAAGAGGTTTCAGAATAACAAGGAAAAGTTGGAGGACAACATGAAGAGGTTGCAGAAATGGAAGATGGCTCTTAATCAAGCAGCTGATTTGTCAGGCTCTCATTTCAAACCCAGGTACCCCACTTCACCGGTATTGTGTTTCTTTACTACTTCACGGACATGATGATTTTTTGTTATTTTACACTAATTTCACTTCTCTTATTGGGCAGTGATGAATCTTATGAATACGAGTTTATTAGAAAAAGAAAAATTGTTAATGAAGTCTCAAGAAAGATTAATCGTGTCGCTTTACATGTTGCTGATTACCCAGTTGGACTGGAATCCCGAGTGCGGAAAGTAATTTCACTTTTGGATGTTGGGTCCGATGATAGAGTTCACATCGTAGGGATCCATGGAACGGGTGGGATTGGTAAAACAACACTTGCTCTAGCAGTTTACAATTCCATCGCTGACCATTTTGAAGGTTTGTGTTTTCTAGAAAATGTTAGAGAAAATTATGACAAACATGGGTTATTACATCTCCAAAAGACCCTTCTTTTGGCTGTACTTGGAGAGAAGGAAATTGAGATAACAAGTGTCAAGCAGGGAAATTCAATAATACAACATAGACTCCAACGAAAGAAGGTTCTTCTGATTTTAGATGATGTTGGCAATGAGGAGCAATTACGAGGTCTTGTTGGACAACTTGATTGGTTTCATCTTGGTAGTAGAGTCATCATCACAACTCGAGACAAACACTTACTAGCATGTGGTGGAGTTAAAAGAACACATGAAGTGAAGGAGTTGAAGGTGGAAAATGCTCTTCAGTTGCTCAGATGGAAAGCTTTTAAAAATGACACGGAAAAATCAAGTTATGTGGATATATTAAACCGTGTTGTGACTTATGCTTCCGGCCTTCCATTAGCTTTAGAAGTAATAGGTTCTAACCTATGTGAAATACATATTCAAGAGTGGGAATCTGCATTAGAAGAGTATGAAAAGATTCCAAATGAAAAGATCCAAAAGACACTTAAAGTGAGTTATGATGCTTTGGAGAAAAAAGGGCAAAATGTTTTCTTAGACATTGCGTGTTGCTTCAAAGGATATGATCTGAATGAGGTTGAAGATATACTCCATGCTCATTATAATTGTTGCATAAAATATCAAATTGGAGTGTTGGTTGATAAATCTCTCATAAAGATTCAATATGGTAAAGTGACACTACATGTCTTGATTGAGGATATGGGTAAAGAAATTGTGTGCCAAGAATCACGAAATGATCCTGGAAAGCGCAGTAGGCTATGGTCTCATGAAGATATAGTTGAAGTTTTGGAAGAAAAAACGGTAAGACTAATAATTATGGTTTTTTTAACCTTAAATTAGTTTTTTCTATTTTTATTGAAGCCAGTAATATTCATGTTACATATTTTTCTCATTTATAATATTTAAATATTTGTGTTTATTGTTGTTGATGTCCTGGCATGTATGTATTTATTTTGGTTAATTTGTCTTTTTTATGTTAAAGGGAACAAATGAAATTGAGATGATATGTCTGGATTCCCCATTATTTGAAGAAATATAGTGTGATGGCAATGCTTTCAAGAAGATGAAAAATCTTAGAACACTTATTATCAAGAGTGCTCTTTTTTCTGAAGGTCCGAAGTATCTTCCAAATAGTTTAAGAGTGTTAGAGTGGTGGAATTATCCTTCGGAACATTTACCATATGATTTTCATCCGAAGAAACTTTTCATATGCAAGCTCCCTGGTAATTGCTTTACATCATTGGAATTGGTCAATTCATTAAAGGCAAGTTTAATTATGATTTATTGATTTAATCTGTTAATAAATCACTTTAAGATTGTTCTTTTGATTAATGCCTCTATTTTTCTTTTCTTTTTTTAAGCAGGGGTTCGTGAATATAAAAATTTTAAATTTGGAAGAGGGTAAACATTTAACACACATACATGATATATCTAGTCTCTCAAATTTTGAAGAATTTTCATTTAAAGGGTGTGTCAATTTGATTACAATTCACAATTCGGTTGGATTGTTAAATAAACTTAAAATCTTGGATGCACGTAATTGCCCGAAGCTCAGGAGTGTTCCACCCCTCAAGTTGCCTTTACTTAAATACCTCGAGCTTTCAGTTTGTTCAAGTCTTGAGAGTTTTCCAGAATTATTAGAAAAGATGGAAAATCTTGATATTCTTGACTTGAGGTACTGTCACATAAGGGAACTTCCACCTTCATTTCAAAATCTGACTCAACTTTCCTTCTTACATGTGAATCTTGTGTTGCCAATAAGGAGCTTTGCCACAATCCCATGTCTGATTGTGGATTTTATTGACGAACAGCAGCAGCAGCAACAATTTGAAATGTTAACGGACGAGGGTGAAGAAAAAGTGAGCTCAATGCTACTCTATTCAAAAGTAGAACGTCTTCATCTCTTTCTCGGAGACTGGAAGATAAGAGGAGATAGATTTGTGGTGTTAGTTCTCTCGTACTTTGATAACTTGAAAGAATTATTCTTGTCTGGTAGTAATATCACAAGTGTTCCAGGGTGCATCAAAGAATGCCGCTATTTATGGAAGCTAGAAATGGATTTTTGCAGTGGTCTTCGAGAAATTAAAGCAATTCCGCCGAGCTTAAAATATTTATCAATGCAAGGGTGCAAATCCTTGAATTTCTCGACTAGAACGATGTTACTGAAGCAGGTTGGTATTGATTTTTGATTTTTTTTTATGCAAGCTTTCCAATGTATTTGATTTGACGCTAAACAAACTTCACAGGAACTGCATGAGCCTGGAGGCACCTTCTTTCGTATTCCAATCCCAGTCCATTGGCAGGTTCCAAATTGGATCGAGTACCGAATGAGCAAGCATCAGCCCCCATCAACATTTTCTTTCTGGTTTCGGTATGACTTCCCTGACAACATACTACTCTGTTTTGCTGCTTCTCCATCAACATTTTCTTTCTTGTCACGTGCTGAGTTTTACCACATACACATCACCATCAATGACAAGATGTATACTTTGAGGGATGATTTTCGTATCAGGGGACTGAGGACGGGTCATACATGTCTTCATCATGTAAATGTAAATTATGTGGCTGATGCACGTTCTGAAATTGAGTGGAACCATGCCGAGGTTGTGGTGGAGAAACGTCATGGAAAGCCCAAAACGCAAGTTATTGCAGATATCGGAATCCACCTATTGAAAGAAAAAGGTAGTATGGATAATATTCGATTCACCAATCCTAATTGTGAGGAAAATTTTGACTATGAATCATTGCTCACAAGATTTGATTCTGATTTGGAGGAATATGAAATAGTAGGTGAGGCTTCTGATAGTGGACTATATGATAATTTTGACTCTGATTCATGGCCCTCAAGCACTCATTCTGGTGTGGAGGAAAATGAAGATGATTCTTCCAATTATGAGACCCCGTCCGAGGATTTTAACTCTGAATGGTCACTCTCAAGCACTGGTTATGATGTGGAGGAAAATGAACGAGATGATGGTTTTATCTCTGAATCGTCTCTTCCAGACACTGATTCTGATGTGGAGGAAATAGAAGGAGATGAGACTTCTCACTCTTATACTCCACCAGACATTTAGTAATAGTAATGGCAACAAAGATGACTCATCTAAAATATCACCACATGAGATGTTGAAGTAAGTACATCAATAATTTAACATAAAGTTATCTTTTTGTAGGATGCATTCTGTTTAATTGTATTTTTTTGAAATTATGTTACTTTATGATACAAATATGTTTCCACAATTTAATGATTAAATTTTAATTGCTTCAGATTTGGACTAAAATCTTATGTTTTTCTTCTTTCTCATTCCCAGCAGCATCAAAGTGGAAAGCTGAGAGCTGGATCTTGCCGTTGTGTCAAGGCTTATTTTGTAAATAACAATTCTTGGACATTACATTTACATTCATCAATTTTTCATTTTTTATGCTACCTGTTAAGTCTATTACGTATTCATGATTCACAAATATATGCTTTAGGCTGTCCATTTTTATTTTTTATAAAAACTGTTATCAGACATTTTGAATTATGCATTTGTGCTCTTAATAGCATATTAGTTAGAATACTGTAAGTAAAGCTAGTGGAAGCATTTATCATGATATACAAGTATGCTTTTGGTACTCCTAACTCCTAAGTCTGTTAGGAGTTAGGTCCAACCCAAATATAGTTGATGGAAAGAAACTAACTCAGATGAATGAGTTGAGGGAAGAAGTGCAGCCTTGCAACATGAGCATAGTTTAACAAAGCCAGGCAAAAGTCATGTCTGCAGAAACTTGTTAAAAGTCACAAATTTCAGGTTTAGCTTAGAGATGTAGCATAGAACTTAAGCCATAAAATTTCAGGTTTAGCTTTATAATGAGCTAGTACCAATTTCAACTCTAACTTCATGCATGATGCGTCCTCCTCTTCCTTCTTCCTTAACCTACAATGTGGGATTTCACACCTTTGTTTGCATAAGAGATTTTATTTTATATTGTCTAATACTCCTTAATTAGCAAAGAGAAAGACTAGAGTAGAAGATGAATAAAGTTAAAACAGTAAAACTTTGAAAATTCTGCAAATATAGTAACTCCTAGACAAGGTTACAAAAATAAATGTTTCAATAACAGATAACAGGTCAAACAAGTTGCAAGGGTGAAAATTGACCTCCGCAAGTGCATATTTTGTGAAATGCTTAAATGTGTGACAACTTTTATGCTTGGTTACTAGTTACATGCAAATCCATTGTTACAGCAAAAAATGGCATGTTGTGTAGTATGCAAAGTTTTTCAATTGTAGAAAAGAATGTTGAATGAAAGCAACAGAAAATAGTTTGATGCATGTATAACCAGTGATAAGCATCTTTAACAGTGTATACGTCCAGTCATCTCGTCTTCTAGGAACCAAAGTCGCATCCATATTATGAAGAAGGTTACGAGACTGGTGTGGGATATGGGTGTAAATCTGATCCAAGTCCCAAGATCCATTACGAGAAATATCTGCCATGAGGCAACCAAGCTTCCTCTGGATATTATCGTAAACATAGTTAAAATCATGACTCCTTAACCTGCCACCTTGCAACCAAAATCCCAGATATCTTCCTAGGTTCCTCACAAAAGGAATAAGTGCAATAAGAGAAATCTCGTCCCTTATCTCCAGCCTCACTCCCTTAGAGGTAATGGCCTTAGATTTGCTAAGGTTGATTTTTAATCCAGAGCTCTCACAAAACTGTTTCAACACGTTTGCAACAATATTAACTTGCTCTATTGTTGCTTAACAAAATAAAAGAACGTCGTCCACGACGAACAAGTGGGAAATAAGAGGACCTCCCCACCAAATCATAGACGATGTTGTGATTGTTTCTGCACGCGTCAACTTCAGATGATTCTAATCTCTAACGGTTGCATATGTGTTTGACAGGGCAAAGCAGAAGAGAGCAATGGTACCTAGACAGTGGCTGCTCGCGTCACATGACAGGAAGAATGTCTTTGTTCCCAAAGGTTCGTGCTAAAGAAAATGGTGGAATAGTTACCTTTGGAGGTAACCAGAATGGCTTCATTGTTGCAGAAGGAGATAGTGGTAAGGCTCCTCTTCTTGTAATAAGGAAGGTTCTTTTGGTTGAAGGATTAAAACATAACCTACTTAGCATAAGCCAATTATGTGACAGTGGGATGACTGTTACCTTCAAGAAAGTGAAGTGTAGTGTCATCAGAGGATGATAGATGGATTTGGAACAGGAAGCTAGGGCATGCCTCCTTAAAGACCATTACTAAGATAGTCAAACACGACTTAGTACGTGGTCTGCCAAAACTATCGTTCAAATCTGACGTCACATGCTTTGCATGTCTTCAAGGAAAGCAATTAAAAAGTTCTTTCTCCTCAAAGAACGTTGTGAGTACGAGTAGACCTCTGGAGATGTTACACATAAACTTGTTTGGACCTACTAGAACGGCTAGTTGTTCTGGCAAAAAATATTGCTTTGTCATTGTGGACGACTACACGAGATTTACTTGGGTTCATTTCCTAAGTCATAAAGATGAAACGTTCAAAATGAGAAAGGCTATTGCATTAGTGCAATACGAAGTGATAGAGGAGGAGAATTCATAAATGAGCACTTCGACAGCTTCTGTGAAGACAATGGAATCAATCATCAATCACTGATTCGTCCCCAACCTCCAACCTTCAACCTCCGATTCCTCATGGCTGCCCCTGCCCTTCCTCTTCTTCATCTCCTCTGCTTAACCCACGAGTCGTCACCAGCCAACACCGTAATCCCTTCTCTCTCCTTGCCACCGCTCTTCATGCCGCTGCTCTACTCCTCTTCGTCTCTGCGCCACTGCCGCCGCCAGAGGCTCCTCGCAACACCACCGTCTCCTTCCTCTCCATTTGAAGTTCCTCCGCCGCCGGTTCTCCCCCTTTTGTTTCTGTTTTCAGTTTTCTGCTTCTGTTCTGTTTTCTGTTTTCTGTTTCTGTTTTCTGTTTCAGTTTCTGTTTCTGTTTCTGTTTCTGTTTCTGTTTCTGTTTTCTGTTTTCTGTTTTCTGTTTTCTATTTCTGTTTTCTGTTTCTGTTTTCTGTTTCTGTTTTCTGTTTCCTGTTTCCTGTTTTCTATTTCTTTTTAGCGCGTAAAATAAAAAAATGTGATGCGAGAGATAGACTGTTCACTAGTGGGATGTCGTCCCTCGTACCATTTTTGCTCGTTTTCATAAATAAAAATTAATTAAAATTGAGAAGTACGTAGCCTTGATTTCTCTTCGGAGATACGTAGGAGGGGGAATACTCTCATCAGGCAACCCAATGAAAAACTCTAAAAAAAACAAAGAAAATCTTTTCAAAATTAAAAAACATAAATTAAAAAAATTTTAAAAAATCAATTTAAACCTTCAGAACTACGTGGCTTTAATCTTCCATTTGTAAAGATTGGGGGAGTATACAAAGTATCATGGGACTCAACAATCTTTCCTGTTTCTTATTATTTCCTTAGCTCCTTTAAATTTCAAGGCAAGAAGAAAGCATGTTGTTAAGGTCTGGTTTTAATTAATTTCTATGCCACTGCCTTTCTTGACTTTCACTTGATTTGTTTGACTATCATAATGGTAGCATTCATTCTTCCACCACAAAAACAAGCATTATCGGGTTCAATCATAAAGAAACGGTAAAACACAAGGAGACTGTTGCATAGTTAACCAGGCAAAGAACAATGAGAAATTAAATGCAATAATTTTCTTAGATGAAAGTTCAATTTCTGAAATTACTGTACTCCTATATATCTGCTGTTGCTGCTTATATCTCCTTTTTATCACTTGTTTTTGCTTAAAATAATGGACATGTGGATAAGCCAATGGGACAATAATGCATGTCTTTACCAGTGGAGAGAACGCGGCAATGAAAAAGACATAGGATAATGCGTAGATTCTTTCGAGGTCTTTTCCGCGTTCAATATGTGGTAGTGCTCTTTAGATTTATGTTTTCATTTTCGAGACTCACTCACACACACCATTCATATTCCACACTTACCATTCATATTCCAAGCTTTCTTTCTCATGGCTTTGCTACCATCATCCTCCTCCTCCTCCTCTTCCATCACCTATTCATTCACCTATGATGTATTCCTCAGCTTCAGGGGCTCTGACACCCGTTACGGCTTTACCGGAAATCTCCACAAAGCTCTTTGTGACAAGGGAATCCACACTTTTATTGATGATGAGGAGCTTCAGAAAGGGGGCGAAATCACCCCTGCACTTGAGGATGCCATTGAAAAATCCAGGATTGCTATTGTTGTGCTATCCAAGAACTACGCTTCTTCCTCATTTTGTTTACATGAACTTTCCAAAATTCTCATTTTCTTTAAGGAAAATTGTCGCCTCGTTTGGCCGGTATTTTATGATGTGGATCCTTCTGATGTGCGAAAGCAAACAGGGACGTATGAAGAAGCAATGACCCTGCAGACCGAGAGGTTCAAAGATGACAAGGACAAGTTGCAAAAATGGAGGACAGCTCTACAACAAGTGGCTGATTTGTCTGGCTGGCATTACAAACACGGGTAGGTTTCTTTGCGTTTTATTATCTACTTATTACAATTTTAGTTATAGTAAATATGGGGTTAAAAACACAGTCATGATGCATTATTATGACTTAACACAAACTTCACTTCTCTTATTGGGCAGAGTTGAATATGAATATGAGTTTATTGAAAAGATTGTTAGAGAAGTCTCAAGAAAGATTAATCGTGTCGCTTTACATATTGCTGATCACCCAGTTGGACTGGAGTCCCGAGTGCTGGAAGTAATTACGCTTTTGGATGTTGGGTCTCATGATAGAGTTCACATCGTAGGGATCCATGGAACAGGTGGGATTGGTAAAACAACACTTGCTCTAGCAGTTTACAATTCCATCGCTGATCATTTTGAAGCTTTCTGTTTTCTAGAAAATGTTAGAGAAAATTATGACAAACATGGGTTATTACATCTCCAAAAGACCCTTCTTTTGGCTCTAT
Organism: Acmispon strigosus; assembly: GCA_030819835.1. Taxonomy (NCBI): domain Eukaryota; kingdom Viridiplantae; phylum Streptophyta; class Magnoliopsida; order Fabales; family Fabaceae; genus Acmispon; species Acmispon strigosus. The sequence goes on along the minus strand of JAUAMA010000001.1, from coordinate 43,544,325 downwards.
TTGGAGAGAAGGAAATTGAGATAACAAGTGTCAAGCAGGGAACATCAATAATACAACATAGACTCCAACGAAAGAAGGTTCTTCTGATTTTAGATGATGTTGGCAATGAGGAGCAATTACGGGGTCTTGTTGGACAACTTGATTGGTTTCATCTTGGTAGTAGAGTCATCATCACAACTCGAGACAAACACTTGCTAGCATGCCACGGGGTTGAAAGAACGCATGAAGTGGAGGAGTTGAACGAGAATTCCGCTTTTGAGTTGCTCAGGTGGAAAGCTTTTAAAGATGACAAAGTTAGACCAAGTTATGTCGACATATTAAATCGTGTTGTGGCTTATGCTTCCGGTCTTCCATTGGCCTTGGAAGTAATAGGTTCTAACTTGTATGGAAAAAGTATACAAGAATGGGAATCTGCATTAGAACAGTATGAAAGGGTTCCAGATAAAAAGATCCAAAAGATACTTAAAGTGAGCTTTGATGCTTTGGAGGAAAAAGAGCAGAGTGTTTTCTTAGATGTTGCTTGTTGCTTCAAAGGATATGATCTGAAGGAGGTTGAAGATATACTCCATGCTCATCATGATCGATCCATGAAGTTTCAAATTGGTGTGTTGGTTGATAAATCTCTCATAAAGATTACTCAATGTGGTGAAGTGACACTACATGACTTGATTGAAGTTATGGGTAAAGAAATTGTCCAACAAGAATCACCAAAAGTGTCTGGAAAACGTAGTAGGTTATGGTCTCCTGAAGATATAGTAGAAGTTTTGGAAGAAAATACGGTAAGAATATTAATTATGTGTTTTTTAACCTTAAATTAGCTTATTTATTATTATTATTATTATTAATGCCACTAATGTTCAAGTTACATATTTTTGTCATTTATATTAATATAGAAATATTCATATTTATTGTTGTTGATGTCCTAACACGTATGTATTTATTTTGGTTGTTTTTCTTTTTTATGTTAAAGGGAATAAATGAAATTGAGATGATATGTCTGGATTCCCCATTATTTGAAGAAATAGAGTGTGATGGCAATGCTTTCAAGAAGATGAAAAATCTTAGAACCCTTATTATCAAAAGAGCTCATTTTTCTGAAGGTCCGAAGTATCTTCCAAATAGTTTAAGAGTGTTAGAGTGGTGGAATTATCCTTCGGAACATTTACCATATGATTTTCATCCGAAGAAACTTTCCATATGCAAGCTCCCTGGTAATTGCTTTACATCATTGGAATTGGTCAATTCATCAAAGGCAAGTTTAATTATGATTTCTTGATTTAATCTGTTAATAAATCACTTTAAGATTGTTCTTTTGATTAATGCCTCTATTTTTCTTTTCTTTTTTTAAGCAGGGGTTCGTGAATATAAAAATTTTAAATTTGGAAGAGTGTAAACATTTAACACACATACATGATATATCTAGTCTCTCAAATTTAGAAGAATTTTCATTTGAGGGGTGTCACAATTTAATTACAATTCACAATTCTGTTGGATTGTTAAATAAACTTCAAGTCTTGGATGCTAGTTATTGTCATAAGCTCAACAGAGTTCCACCCCTCAAGTTGCCTTTACTTGAATACCTCGGGCTTGCAGGTTGTTCAAGTCTTGAGAGTTTTCCAGAAATATTAGAAAAGATGGAAAACATAACCGGCCTTAATTTGCACAACTGTTACATGTTAAGGGAACTTCCACCTTCATGTCAAAATCTGACTCGACTTAGGTCGTTACATATGAATCTCGTGTTGCCAATAAGGAGCTTTGCCACAATCCCACTTCTGTATGCGCATTTTAATGACGAGCATCAGCAACTAGTGGAAATGTTAACGGACGAGGGTGAAGAAAAAGTGAGCTCAAGTCTACTCTATTCAAAAGTAGAACATCTTCGTTTCCAAAGCTTGAAGATAAGAGATAGATTTCTGGCGTTAATTCTCCAGTACTTTGATAACTTGAAAGAATTAGACTTGTCTGGTAGTAATATCACAAGTGTTCCAGAATGCATCAAAGAATGCCGCTATTTATGGAAGCTTAAAATGGATTTTTGCAGTTATCTTCGAGAAATTAAAGCAATTCCGCCGAGCTTAAAATATTTATCAATGGAAGATTGCGATTCCTTGAATTTCTCGACTAGAACGATGTTACTGAAGCAGGTTGGTTTTGATTTTTATTTTTTTGTTATGCTAGCTTTGTAATGTATTTGATTTGACGCTAAACAAACTTCACAGGAACTGCATGAGCCTGGAGGCACCTACTTTCTTATTCTAAGCCGAGTCCAAAGGCAGGTTCCAAATTGGTTCGAGTACCGAAACAACAAGCGTCAGTCCCCATCAACATTTTCTTTCTGGTTTCGGTATGACTTCCCTGACAACATACTACTCTGTGTTGCTTCTCCATGGTATGTTTTTAGTGATGATTTTTATGACATACACATCACCATCAATGACAAGGAGTATGATTTTTGTGAAAGTGATGATCTTCATATCAAGAGACTGAGGTCGGGTCATACATTTCTTGGTCATGTAAAAGTAAATTATGTGGCTGATGCACGTTCTGAAATTGAGTGGAACCATGCCAAGGTTGTGGTGAAGATACTTGGAGAGCCCAAAAGGCAAGTTATTGCAGATATCGGAATCCACTTATTGAAAGAGAAAGGTAGCATAGATAATATTCGATTCACCAATCCTGATTTGGAGGAAAATGAAAGTGATGATGAGTCTTCCAATTATGATAATGCACCATATCTTGATTTTGACTCTGATTCATGGCCCTCAAGCACTCATTCTAGCATGGAGGATATTCGATTCACCAGTCCCTATAAAAAGAGAAAAATAGACTTGAACTTGCCACCACTTGAAGAAAATGATGTTGATACTGAGTTCTCTATAAAGCACAACTCTGGATCATTGCTCTTCGAGGTTGATTCACATCACATCTAAATAAAAGGGAATGAGATCAACTTGACATGTTGAAGTAAGTATATCAATCAACCCTATTTAGGGGCAAGACTAGCTTAGCAAGAAAATTAGACCCTATTGAAGATAAATTACTTATGTATTGCTGAGTCTCTTATTGATTACATCTGAAATTGTGGTGCAGTTAGAGCAAGTCTCTTCTAGGGAACATCTTCATTTCACTCATGGCACTGCTCTGTATCAGATAAACAAATTCACTCTGTGTTCACACTGAGTTCGGGCATATAAACAAATTTGTATTCATTTTCATGACTAACCCAAGGCAATATCTTTAGTTAATATTTTCATAAACAAATTATTATCTATTAAAATATTTAGTTAATATTTGTTTGTTGAAGTCAGAGATATGTGCTCTGTTACAGTTGGAAGGCTGTTGTATGCTTATAATATGAGTTGGCCAGCCATGCAAGAGTAACAAATTTATACCTCCTGAATATCCTTTCCCCGAATTACTGATAAGTTCTCCAAGAGCAAGTATTAGTATTATGGGAGAAGGTATAATATTATATTATATTTCCAACAATGTTATATTTCTAGGTATATTTTACTTTCGGGTAAATTGTAAAAATGTGTTTGGTAGGTATTTTATGTTTCCGTGAATATTTTTAAATTTTATTTAATTCAAAAATTTAAAAAATTAGAAAAACATGTGATAAAATTGTAGAAGTGAGAAGTTATTTTCAAATAGGCTTAATTGCAACTTTGGTCCCACACTTACACGCTTTCCACGATTTTGGTCCCAACAAAAAAATCACTATTTTGGTCCCACGAATGCTTCCGTTAGCAACTTTGGTCTTCCGTCTAAGATTTAACAATTTCGGTTAAAAAAGTTAATAAAAAATTAAAAAAAATGAATCCAGAAACATGATGAATGTTCATCAATGTTCATCATGTTCATCACCTTCATTTCAATCTTGTTGAAAAAACCCATAACTCCCCCATAACTCATTGAAAACAACAATTGATCCCAAATTTTCTCAATCCATAACAAATAATTTAAAACCCAACAATTATCCACAACTCAAAACAAACAATTAATCCTCTTCTCCCTCTTCATCTCTGAAACCAACCACTCATCTTCTCCTCACCACCCAAACACAAACCATTCCTCTTCTTCTCCAACCCAAACGGCTGCCACCCCATTCCTCTTCGTCACCAAAACACCACCGTCCTCCCACTCTCCAAACCCCTTCATCAAACTCTGCTGTTCTGCTCCATCGCTCCTCACTGTGCCGCCGCCCCACTCTATCTTCTCCTCACTCTCACCCAACACTCAAACCCTGAACCGCTGTCCTTCTCTGCTCTTCCTCATGCTAAACCGCTATCGCCGAACCACAACCTTCAATCTCTGCTCCTAGCCGCGAGTGTTCTCTTCCTCTCCGAACCTACCTTCATCTCCACCACTATCAAAAGTCCAAGTTAAACACATGAAATAACTATTATTTAAACTCTTTATACGCTAAGATTAAATATTTTCTAAATTAAATACTTTGAGGGATTAAATGATCAATAATTCAAGCATATAACTCAAATAAGTGTATAAAATGGCATCCAAATATATGTAAATTTGACACTTATCAAATCATCTCGACCCACATCGCCTGTTTCAATATAGGAAACCTTTTCTTTCATAGGCAATTTGCTATTCTTCAATTTCTCTTGCCTAAGGAATTTAACTTGCCTAATTCTATCGGCTAACTGTGCCAAATATCTTATGTGTTTAGCGTCAATCTTTTTCCTGATTGAATAGTCTAAAGCACCAGTGGCTATCTCGGCCAACTCGTGTTCGGGATCTTGCATGAAGCATTTTGACTTCATGTGTCAGAACCTGCCTAAATAGTCATCGACGGATTCCGATGCTCCCGTTTTAACACTTGCAAGTTCTTTGAGACTTACTTTAGACTCACCTTTAAAGTACTGATCATGGAAGACTCGTTCCAATTGGTTCCAATTAAAAATAGAATTTGGTGGTAAAGTTGTGAACCAAGTGATAGCGTTCTTCGTCAAAGAACTAGAAAAATATTTCATTTTTAAATATTCATTGTTTGCTTGATCTCCAGCTTCGACCTAGTATCTATCAATATGTTCAACAGTGGATTCTTTGACGTCTCCTGAGAACTTAGTAAACTTAGGGACTTTCCATCCCCTTGGGAGTTCAGTTTGGAGAACAATCTCAGGAAATGCCGAGACAAAGTGAGGTCTATTAGCATATCTGACATTGAATCCATGTTGATTTAAAAATTGCTCCACTATGTGTGCAATGTTTTTTTGCCCCCCAAAATTATTATGTCGAACTCTTTCTAATATTTGGTCGACGTTCTGGTTTCGATTTACCAAAACTGGGTTACCCTCATTTCGACCAGGATTAACTTGGTTTACAGGTTCATTATGGGGGACCTGTTGATTGGGTTGAACCTCCAACACTTGGGGTTGGTTAGGAGGAGGTACTCGTCGACCAACCTGGGCAATATGTTCGACTATAGGGTCAGGTGCGCCAAAGACATCAACAATTCGACCCAATTGTGTTGTCAATTGTTGGTAGGCAAGTGTGGTATCTCGAATCATAAGATTAAAAATAGTACCAATTTGTTGAGTCAAAGTGTTGACCAACTCATGATTACTATCGTCCATTTGTAGCCTACTAGCGTTCACAATATTATTAGTCAGATTGAATGGAGATCCATCCAACACTGATCCCGAGGGCCCAACATTCCTAACTCCATTAGCCCCTGACCCAGAGGCCAAGAATTGATTCCCTGGTGAACCCGTCTAAACCAAGTTGTCGGAATACATAGAGGGATAGGTTGATATCCCCTGCATCAAAGATACATGCATTCCATAAGGTTGATTAACAATGTTCTGAGGGTTCCTCGTACTAGTCCAAAAACCTGGTTGGACCACCAACAACAGCCTGTGAAATAACAGGACTTGTAGGACTTGGAATTGGGATTGGGGCCATCGAATACAATGGTGCTTGAATATGAAGTGGGCTGGTAGACGCTGGATGACAAAGTGGAGTCAAAATCAGACCAGTCGAAACCGATGGTACATTTTGACTCGCCGGGCAGCGGTACTAACCATGCCCAAACTAGAACTGGCGTCAATCCTCGGGGGATTGTTACCATCACTAGGATTGACCATATGGGGATTTTTAGCGTTAGAATCACCACTGGGTTCAGGGTGAGCCCCTGGCGATTGATTATTCCTTGAACGGTTGGTCATACTAACAAACCTACACATCATAAGATCATGCACTTTCGAAGAAATTAATGCAATTATTTTAAATGCACGACACTTGGAAAGATTTCAAGTGAAAATTCCCAGTGGGCATGCCAATTTGTTTACTCTGATTTTTGGTAAACACAAAGAAATCCAAATCTTAACAAAGAGATTGAATTTTGATCCTTTTTGGGTTCTTTTATTTGAAATCACAGTGCCTTAAGTTTAAAGTGAAGGAGTGGAAAATGTGAAATTCATCGAAAGTGTTCGACTGAATTGAGTAAAAACTTGACTTTAAAGGAAATAACTGAATGTAAATGCGTCAAAAGCAACAAAGGTTAAAGAAAAGATAAAATTGCATTGAATTGAAATGCCGAAAGGGTAAATTTGCATAAGTTTAAAGTGTGGTTGATCAGTTTCGCTCAATCACGCACATGTTAACTCTCATTTATTGTATGTCGCAGTTGCTTGGACGTGTAGCAATTGAAGGAGTGTATTGACGTTTGAGTGATATGTTGCGAATAGACGAATGAACCCCGATCATGTGCCTAGCTTCTCTATTTATAGGCTAAATTCTTAACCGCTTGCAATGGACAAATCCCTTGAGCTTTACTCGTGTCTTGAGCTTACTTCTCTATTCCCCACACGTCCTGCTTGATTTAACTGCCCAAAACATCCGTCGAAGAGTAACTTCCTTATATGCCAAGCTTTTGGTCGAAACGAATCTTACACTTGTCTGATTAAGATTCGTTTTCAATATGAATTTGACTTCGACCATAAATACCTTTCTTGACTTTAGTCGAATATCAAAAGCATATCTTTTGATCAAGTTGAGTAACTTTGAAGTTGGTCGAAACCACTCGTCAAGTGACTTCCAACCAAGTTAAGACTTGGGAAAAAATCTCAGGCTAACAACAAGACAAACTCAAATCATCAAACCTTACAAATTTTCCGCATTTACCTTTCCTTTATTTTTCCAACACTTTACTTTCTTTATTTCTTTCTTTATCGCTTTCTTTACCACTTTCAGCACTTTACTTTTTCGTCAATTTTAGTTTTCTGCCTTTAAATTCTTTATAGTGTTTCAACTTTAACATTTTATTTAGTCATAGAACTTTGTTCAATAGTCATCACTCCGTCACATCTTTCTCAATAGCGAGAACTAAGAGCTATTTGGAGTATCTTAGGAATCTATATTGAGGAACAAAGTCTCTTCCTCGAGTAATCGCTTGATTAGGGTATCGGTACGTTGGTTTCCTTACCGACTCACACAGCTACCTGATCCAAATCAATTTGTGAATTCCACAGTTCTCCACCCACTTTTAAACTTATTTGTCATTTTCTATTGGTCTTCTATTAAGTTGCAAACCACAAACCATTTTATAAATTAATTTTCACTTCCTGGTTGATTAATTTATTCTCATTAAATTAATTAAAAATGTTTTAGACAAATCATATATATGCACACAAGCAGGGTCTATCATTTCACATGATGCAATGCAAGTACATTGAGTAAAAATAATATATAACATATTCTGATTTAAGTGAATTTTCTCATTTGAGTAACAACTATTGGTGAAACTTGTCTTTTTAAATGTACTTTGTGCTAATAATTTTCCCCTTTATTAACTTTAGCAATAAATTTTATTTTTTAAAAAAATCATATAACAGCAACCATCTTCTCCTCAACCTTAGGTTCAACATGAAAAAAGAGATTTTTGGATTTGATATAAATTTTTGATAGTGTTGAGAATGTAAAATTGTGTAGAGTTTTCAAGGAATAAGTTTATTTTCACATCCAACTCGACCTCCACCTTGGTGAGATAGAAGGAAAAAATAAGTAAATGAGTAATATGATATGTGATGCGACAGAAAATATAAATAAAGATAGGAAAAAAAGAGAGTGGAAATGAGATGAAAGAGAAATGAAATGTGAACGAGTCAGAACTCATTTTCAAATTCTGATGTATTTTGAATCTTTTAATAGTAATATGCTATGTTTTTATATTATAAATTTACATGTGTATATTTTCCCCGCAATTTGAAATTTCTGAATTTGTGAGTGTACTTCACGTTAATGCTTAATTAATAAAGTTAATATTGTTCAGGAAAAAGATGAAAATGACTACTTCACATCAATATTAAGGAGAAAATTTGTAGTGCTGAATTTGTTTCTGAATTTGTTTTGGATTTATGAATAATGTTGTCCCAACAAGGAGAAGACTATGAAACAAAGGTGTGCAGTGTTGTTAGTGGTGTCCTAGATGTGATGGTTTGGAGGAGACAGTAGACCACGTTTTGAAGGAGTGTTTTTGGAGAAAGATGTTCTAGTTTGGCTCTACTTTGGGGCTTTCCTGGGGAAATTTCTCATACCAAAGCTATGTTTCGTGGTTGGCCGAAGTGGTGACAAAAGCTCCTTAGGAAATTGCAGAACAGATATGTGCCTTGAGCTATGCTTTGTGGCGTGCCCGGAAGGGAGAGATGTGGATATATTCTGGAATTGCAGCGAGCCTAGCTTTTTCTGAGCTGCATGATTATCAGATAGCACAGGCCAAGTTTACGTCGAGTTTTGTTGTGCAGGGGTGGGTGGCAACCACCTGTCCAAGGCAAATTGGATGCAGATCGATGCTACTCAAGCTTCTGAGGGATAGACCACTGGTTGTGTAGTTCGGGACTCCCAAGGTGAGGTTCTCCTTGCTGCAAGCATGAAAGAAATGCACTGAGGATTTAGGTGTGGATTATGCAGAAGCTGCTAGTATCAGGAAGGATGTTCAACTTGCTCTTGATCATGGCTTTGGTGAGTTGCTTGTTGAATCAGATCCTCTGAAGGTCATTCGAGCTATTAATGGTGACAGTTTGCACAACTCTTATCTGGCAATGCTGGTTCAGGATATCAAGAATTTAGCTTCTTCTTTCAGTTTCATTTCATTTGCTCATGTTCCTAGGAAGGCAAATAAGGTAGCCCATAATTTAGCCAAGTATCCGGATGAGGTTTGGCTTCATAGCTTACTTGTGTGTTTCGATCCTTGTATTCGCTCGGATATCTTTGCGGATTATTTTTAATTGAATGCTTAAATTCCCACAAAAAAGAGAAAACTTGTACCAAAAGGATATTAAAGAGAAAATTTTTTAATGCTAACTTAACTTAACCATAGAAAAAAAAGGGGAAAATAGTATCACATCCAAAATCGAGCTAGAGAGATGTTTGTTAGGATGTATTCAAAAATATTTTTGGGAAAGTACGTGTGCGAATATTTTATTCTCCTATTTGGTAAAAGTTTTGTAAAAATATTTTTAAGTATAATTTATTTTTAAGAAAGTTTATTACTTACATTGTCATGTTTCTATTCCTAAGGTATAGTATGAGTATTTTATATTCATATAGGAATAAAAGTTACGTTTAAAAATAATTTCCAACTTCTACAATTCTATAACATGTTTTTCTATTTTTTAATTTTTTAATTAAATAAAATTAAAAAATATTTCAAAGAATATAAAATAACTACTAAACTCATTAGTACAATTTATAGGGAGTAAATTATTCCTAACAATATAGCATTCTTTAGAATATAATTTCATGCCTTTTAAGATAAAGGAGGAGTATAAGATATAATTAATGATGTAATAAAAAATGATTAATGATGTAATAAAAAAATAGAAAGAAACATTGCGGTTGATGTAATCCGGAAACTAACATATCTCTTTTAGTTTGTATATATTTACAATTTTGCCCCCACTCTCTCTCTCTCTCTCCTCTGTTGCTTACCATTCTCCTATACGGTCTTCCTTCTCTTCATTCTCATCTTTTCTAATAATCCTCTCTCTTAACTCTCTTCTTTTAACGTTGACATGTCTTCTGCCGGCGGCGATGACCGCGGCGTTATCTCCGGTGAGCCTCGCCATTATTTCTGCCACCAGTGCGAGCGCACCGTCCCCGTTTCCCCTTCCTCCGGCGATCTCGTCTGCCCCAATTGCAACGGGGGCTTCCTCGAGGAACTCGAAAACCCAATCCCCAACCCTAACCCTGTCCATCCCTTCTTCTCCTTCACCGCCGGCTCCCCCGCCTCAGGCAACGCTTTTCCCCTTGTCTTCCCCGGTGGTGCTCCACCGTTCGATGATCTCTCCGCCTTATTCGGCAACCGATCTTCGCCGCCTTTTGGCGGTGACACCACCGATGCGTTCAACCCGTTCGCGTTCCTCCAGAACTACGTCCAGACCCTAACAGCTGGAGGCGCCAACGTCCAGTTCGTGATCGAGAACTCCGGTGACCCGAGCGGAGCGTTCCGGATCCCCAGCAACGTGAACCATGGCGATTACTTCTTCGGTCCGGGCCTTGAGGAGCTGATCCAGCAACTCGCGGAGAACGATCCGAACCGCCGAGGGACGCCGCCGGCGTCAAAGTCAGCCGTGGAGGGGCTCCCGGACGTGAAGGTGACGGAGGAGCTTCTGGCGTCGGATTCGGCGCAGTGCGCGGTGTGCAAAGATATCTTCGCCCTGGGCGACAAGGCGAAGCAGATGCCGTGCAAGCATATTTATCACGGGGATTGCATCTTCCCTTGGTTGGAAATGCACAACTCTTGCCCCGTTTGTCGGCACGAGTTGCCCACTGATGATCCCGACTACGAGCAGAGGGCCGGCCGCCGTGTTTCTACGGACAACACGGACACTTCTGGCGGCAGCCGCGGCGGTGATAGTTCACAGAGGAGGGGGTTTAGGGTCTCTTTGCCGTGGCCTTTTAGGCAATCTGCTTCTTCTGCTGCGGAGACAAGTAATGTTGGGAATGCTAACAACAATAGCAATAGCGGAAATAATAGTGGGCAATCGAATACTGAAAGTAGGGGGAATCAGAATTTTGAGTCGCAGACCAGACAAGAAGATCTCGATTAAGAGCCACTCATGTTTCTTATGTAAGTTCCCTTCTTTTGCGTGTTGAATTCTGATTATGTTGTATGGTTATGTTGCAACTTCCACATTGTAGTTTGGTATTGCATTGCATCACAGGATTTTATATTTCATGTGCCGTTAGTATTAGTAACATGAATAAATATGTAGTACCGTTGTTCCAGAGTGAAATCATGCTGAATTTGGCTTTAATTTACTTCATTTGATTCGGTGTTGTCAATCCTGGATAGCGGAGCGTAGCAGACCCCCAAAACGCTATATATTTATATAATTTATACAATACACATAAATAAATGGTAAAAAATACTCAATTAAAACTTGGACTAAAGATTGGAATAGGCAAAAGTAGAATTAGAATTAGAAATTGAATATAAATTGTAAGATAAGAATTAGGAGTTGAATATAAAATATATGAGTAGAAATTGAACTAAAAAATAAAAATTGGAACAATTGAGGATAATTATTCAATTTTAAATTGTGATAACAGATTATGGTTGACTATTGAAATTTAGTTTACATTTTTGGCTAATAGGATTTGGCTTTACTGAAGGGAGGTGGTGTGTTGTAGGGGGGATAAAAAGCAGGGATAAGCGACTGATACTTGGGAGTAAACATATACTTTGGTCAAGAGAACTTTGGAAAAGAAATACTATTTTTATGTATTTTTTCCAAGTGAAATATAAAACCAGCTTAATCACGTGTTTGTTAAACTTTCTAGGATGTAGAGGTTTCAATCCATCTTGTAAACAGGCTGGTCTATGTAAGTAAAGAAGTCAATCCATAATCCCATTAGTCGACCATATTTTCCATTGTATAATGTATAGAATTTTTTTGATCTGGAGACTGAATATAGTACAGCAATACACTACTTGATTGTGTTCTATTTTGTATGATTTCATTGTCTATAATAATTTTGATTGGGACTAATAAAGTACAGCAATATACTACAAATCATGATGATTTTCCTTAAAGTCAAGTTGCATTCGAGGTCTAAGAGCATTTACTTTGTCTCTGATGTCCAGTGTTATTGATGAAATTAGAGGATTTACACTTTTAGTATAGGAAGAGGGACAAGAATACAAAGAATGTTGATATAATATATTGGGTGTAATCTTACGAAAGACAAAATACTTACTCATTTATAGTAATGGGTAGACTCCTAATTGTAGTTAAATAACGAAACTAATCAAGAATCCTGATCCTAACTAAATAAAGAAACAAATCAATATCAACAATAAAACAAAGAAACCAATTTAAGGAATAATCTAAATTACCTTAACTACTCTAAAATATGATTAAGATATTATAAGTTACTCGAAGATATGATCTAGATATTATAGGATATCTTTTTATATTCTAACAGTTATCAACGCAGATGGTGGTTTATGGGTGAAAGCCAAAAATCCACCACACCAACATGGTTGATGGAGTTGCGGGCTATGGCGGAAGCATGACACCTATAATTAAAATGTAATATTTATTCAAGAAATGTACTAAAAAACTGCAGTGTAACAAAATAAATAAAGCTAATAACATATCTCAACCTTTTGAATATAATAGATGTAGAAAAAAATTCACTTGCCATCAGTTGAGAGAACTAGAGGAGAATCACTGCATGAAACAAGAGTGAAGAAATGAAAAAAATGAGCATAAGAGGGTAAGAAGGCAGAATAAGAGGAAACAAAAATTAAAACAGAATAACTGAAAAAGAAGTGAGAACAGAATCAAACAAGGGGAAATAAGAGCACAGAGAGGAAGATGCGGAATCAAATAAAACCATGCAAGGAAAAGGAAAATATTCAGATAGAAGAGGAAAGAAAAAATAAAAGAAAGGGAAGGTGAGAATAGAAAAGGGAAAACAGAGAACAATGATAGTTGAGAACAGAAAAAAAATTTGGTGTTCCCCAAAAAGGAAAGTGGCTAGAAAAAAGAGGTCATCAGAGATGGCCACCAGAGGTGATCACTGGGGATGGGTGGTTGCTGCTACTGGAGATGATAGAGGTAAGACTTGTGAGGAATGCGAGTCCCAATTGAGTGTTACAACTGAAGCAGAGTAGGGTTTTTTTTAAAGGTCTGAGTTGGGTTAAAAATGCTGAATGAGTCAAGGTGGATTGGGCCCATCTCCCTCTCTTTTGGTTTCCCCTGCTTTTCAGCTCTTTCTGCCATTTCCGCAAACTGCATGACTGCTGTTCTACGCAAAACCTTTAATGCCATTGCCATGGGATGGCGTCTTGTCAAATTCTAAACTTACATTGCCACAATTCAATTACACTGCTCGTGCCCCTGATCAGTACTCGTAAATGTATTTATTTCAAAAATCATTGGTTTGTGACTTGAAGTTCACGTTGCCCTAATTCCTATTATCTGATGATGTATTACATCTCAAGCAATGGTATATATCTTACCTGGTGTGTTCATCATGCTTATTTAAATTTTGTATCCTATTCATGTAGAATCTTCTGTCAAAAAAAATTGCTGGATGATTTCTGACTTTTTTATTTGTTGGAAAACATTTTGACTCTGTTGAAAACATTAGTTAGCATCATTTCTCGAACAAGAATAGAAGCCCATCATTTTTATACTTCCATATTTATCAGTTTTAGGTATTTATTTATCTTCTGATATTATTTGGTGCCCTTAGCTTCAGTACTTCCTTTCAGAAATAGTAGCTACCAGGCTCTAGTTGTTAGGGATAAAAGGGCAAATTGGTGCTATAAAGCTCTCGCTATGCTTGAGGTCTAGGGAGGGGTCAGATCCACTTTGTGGATCTAATGTAGGTCATCTTACCTTGCATTTTTGCAAGAGGCTGATTCCACAATGAACTTGTGACCCGCAAAGTCGCGTGGCAACAACCTTACCATTGCGCTAAGACTCGCCATCTAGCTGTTAGGGATGCAATATAAAATCATTTGTATCTTCACCCAATAGCTTAAGGTTTTAGGGTTGTTCATAATATGATATCAAAGCCTCAATGACCAGTGGTTTAGAGTTTGATCCTTGTTGTCATCATGCTTTTAATAAATTGAATTTCAGCACAAGACAGATGGACTAATGTACTACCCATGCTTCAAGTCCAAATGGCTTGTGCGTGAAAGGGTGATTTAGAAATGCTAATATAAAATGATTCATGCATCTTTACCTTACAACTTAAACTTTTGGAATAAATAGTTCATGCTAGTATTGGAGTTTCTTGATGCAGAGCTGTAAAAAATGTCATTGTATTCCACATTTCAAACGTAAGTTTGTGAACAATTGTATACTGAAATGGTTGTTACTACTGGGTCTTGGTTTTAACCTCAGGAATATTGGGTGAAAGGGATTGCTCTAAGAAGTAGTTCTTTGAATCTTAGAGCCAATGTGTTCAGGGAATAATACATGCCACCTGCGGCTTTTCTGCTGTTGTGTTACCTCCTAAGAATTTAAGCCTTGTGCATCTTGCTTGGTGCCCTATCTACTTTACAATTTGTTTATATATTCTTTTCTGGGGAGCTTTTAATTTTCAAAGAGTAAGGCTTATTTTATTGTTTGTTGAATAAATCCCTTAAATTGAGTGTTGCTCTGTCCTGTACTTCATAGTGTGTCTTCGAGTTTAATTTAGAAATCTTGGTCCATATATGAGGCAATTTTTAAAAAGAAAAATTACTACTTCTAGATGTCCTGTGAGCTACTCTTCTAATTTTCTGTTTTACAATATAGCAAAAATATGCTTTTTGATATACCCAATCAGATAACATACACTTGAGGAGGTTTTCACAGAGTTCTATGTTTTTCCTTTTGCAGGTATGAAGCGTTTCAAATCTGCTGCATTGTTTCATAGAAATGATGTCAAATATCAAGTAATGGTTTGTGACAGTTGGAACTTGCAAATGTTTTATTTGATTATAATGAACTTGCGTAACTGTCCATAACCATTTTGACGCTTAGAGTTTTTTTATAGATTCATGATTTTATGTGCATTATTGGGTTGATATTTTATGAATTTTATTGTCTGACTCCTTTTACCTTGTACATCTCTTCTGGCTTTGGTTTCAATTGAGGTTTATTTTTTAGGGAAATGTTTAGTAGCCATCAATTCACAAATGAATGGTTGAGATTGTAATAAGATGCATGTACATACATATACAATAAGCTATCAACTTATTAAAGGTCAAATGTGTTTTTAATAGTGAATTTTATGATGTGACTCCTCTTCTATCTGAAATGTTCAAACAGCCATTATGTGAATAATTTTACAAGCAAGCAATTTCAGTTTCTGATGCATGTTGGCAGCAAGAGTTATAAATGTGACGAAACTGCGCCACTTCCTCTCCCATGCTTGTTGCAGCTTATATTTTCGTTTCACAGTCTTCATCACCATCCCAATCATGTGTTCTGTTCTTCTATTCAACGTTCATCATCTCTTCTACCACACGCCTTTTCCTCTTCAAGGTTTCTTTGCATGTAAAACTTCTCTTTGAGCATTACCATATCCCACAGCAAAGCAGAAAAAAAAGGAGAGTTTTAGCTCCCAACCAGAGGAGTTTTGTTGAATATTCCCCTTCACTTCACCTGGGTTGTGCAGCATATTCTTCATTAGTTTCATAAGATTTGTTACAGATGGCTTTGCCTGTCCATAAGCTATAAAAGAATGAAATTACTGACGGTTTCGACCGTGTCATAAATACTTCGATTGACCGAACCAGAACGTTTTGAAACAATGCTGGTTTGGGTGGTTGGAATGTTCGATGATTTTTCCGATGGTGAAGTTCATGTGAAATCTTTCTAACACTTCGTGCTAACTTACCGACGGCCTTGACTATTGGTAAGGTGATTTTTGTTTTTTTTCTCTAGACATGGAGCTGGTTCCGGCGGCTAAGTTGCTATCGTTTTTTTTTGTGCACCAATCTATTTTCATAGCCGATAGTTAGGAGACAAATCTCTTCGAAACTCTGATATAACATTAACTGAATAGGTTTCTCCCAACAAACAATTTTCCATAAATACCTCCAAGGGATTGAACCCCTCTAAATTATTAAGGACCCCAACTATCAACTAAGAGTGCTGAGATTTATTCAGTGTGTCTTGAGTCATATGAATTGATAAAGATAATACATTATTATATAAAATCTCATTAAAATTGAGGAAGAAAATGAGGAATGTTTTATCATATAAACTAATGCATCTATGTAGATAAAAAAAACTTCCAGTATCAGGTCAAATTACCATGATACAAGAGGAATGTCCTCACCCATTATTTTAAATGATTGGATTCAGCATTATATATTCTCGGTTGACTAGTTTGAGTTGTTTCAAAGTTCAAATCAATGCGTTTCCGAAGTAGTGGCACTAACTTCGCCATCGCTCCGGGAGCTTAGGCTATCAGACACAACACAGGAGAGATGTGTTTGCATTTGACCAATACCAAACTAAATATCCCACTCCCCCAATAGTGCAAATAAGTTAGGCTAATTCAAGCATATATCATTTTTCTCATGTTAGGACTTGTTCGACTTCCATTTATTTATTAATTACTTTTAAGTTAAAGTGTCATCGAAAGTATACCTGAAAAAGAAAGAGATTAATGTATATGAAGAAGTTTTATATTCATATCCAATCACATTAAGTTACATAAGATCAAATGGCTATATTTCTTTTTAATTTTAATTAAAATAAAATAAGTTTCTGATGTTGCGAAAATCAATTGGATGCATGTGTAAAAAAAAGTTTAAGCTCACACTGCATAAACTATTTTCTCAAAAAAAAAAATTAATTGAATGATTTGATTATGAAATGTGAAAATGGTTGATACACCGTCCGTGTATTTTTTTTTATACATAAATTTAATTGATTTTTGACACATTAGAAACTTATTTTTATTTTAATTAAAATTATAAAAATGTAACTGTTCGATCATATGTGACATAATGTGATTGAATTATTTACGTTGATATATCTATTGATATTTAAATGATATATTTACTATTATTATTGCTGTTTTTTAAGGAGTTGTTGTTATATTAGGTTTCTATAATTTTTATAATTATATACTTATTGTTGATTTAAATATTTAAGTAACCCTAAGAGGTTGGTTAAGTAACAATCTAATGGCAGTTGAATGTACCACAAAATAACAGTATTTTTTTTTAAAAAAATGTACAATATTTTTTTTGTTAAAAAAACTAATATTGTAATTTTGTCATACATTCGACAGCCATTACTTGCACCCTTCTTTTGTTCTCAATCTTGTCACATACATACCAGAAAAAATAAAACTTGTCACATACATCGACAAAATTACATTATAAGGGTAACTTTGATTTTTTCCCCTAACATTTAATTTTATGTCATTCTGAATAGCTCATTTCAAATGGTAGATCTGCAATTTTTTACACCAAACACATCATAAATTAAAGTCACAATAAACTCTAACTGATGCATTCATATAGTACCATTAATTTAATATATCAACTGCTTAGTGTAAAAACTAAATTTAGTTTTAAAAAAAACACTAGATTTTAATATTCAGTTTGAATATACATATGATATTATTACGTTTACTGTTTTGAGTTACCTTGCGGATTAAATAAATTATGAATCTTACTTGTTTGGAGCATATCGTGGAACAAGAACGAATCTTAAGAACGTGAAATAGCCAATTGACTTGTCTTGTGGCAGCACTATTTGACTTGATTATTTCTTAGGCATTAATTTATGCCGGCATTTACTCTTTTTTTACTTTTTAAGTAATCAGAAACTAATATTGCCATCTTATCTTATCTTAACAAATGAAAGAAAGTGTGGAAGCAATAAAGTACTCACAACGAAGTGTAATATACAAATTCACTTTTTCTTTGATCAGTAATCACTCTCAATAATTACATATATTTCTTTTTGAGAAAATTATTCTAGCAATCGTTTAAGTTGGGGGTTGGTTTTAAGACTACCTTTTGGTCTTAAAACCACCCCTTTTATCTGAATTCCCAAAATGTCCCCTTTGTTAAAAAAAAATTCCAAAGACCCAACTACCCTACACATTGACCGGCTCCACCAACCCCAACCCCCCTATCCATTAACCATCCATCTTCTCCCCTTCTCTCTCTGCGTGCTGCATGTTTCATCTTCTTCTCTCCCTCTTTGATTCTCTTCAACACCCAAACCCAAACAAACTGTCATCTCCTATACGGAATCACCCCAACACCCTCTATTCCTCTCACAAGCGGTCATTTCCTTTTAAGTGCGAAATAAGAGTAATTTTCGCACCTTTAAGTGCAATTTTTTTTCAATTCGTGAAAAACTTAAAAAAAAATTAAGAATACAATTTTCGCACTTTTAAGTGCTAAAAAGAGTAATTTTCGCACTTTTAAGTGCAAGTTTTTTGTAGTTCGCAAAAAACTTAAAAAATAAAGTAAAAATACAATTTTCACACTTTTAAATGTGAAATAAAAGCAATTTTTGCACTTTTAAGTGCGAAAACAATAAAAATATTGAGTTTTTTAAAATATAATATTTTGATCGCATGCGAATGTTGTATAAATTTCGCACTTAAAGGTGCGAGAAATACACAGACGTAACGAACAAGAAACACGTTATGAAGGAGAAACAACGAGGAAGAAGTAGAAGATGATGAAAAATGAATCAGACCTTGGTTTGGTAGGGAGAGTTGCTTTGTGGGGATGATGAGAGGTTTGGTTAGAGGTTGGAAGTGAAGGAGGTTAAGGTTTAATGGAGATAGGAATGGAGTAAGAACGATGGTGGTAGTGGTGGTGGTGATGAGATGGAAAATGAGGGTGGTGGAGAGTGAAAGATGAAGAATGAGGAAGGGGGTGGTGGGTGGAGGGAGAGGAAGAAGGAGAAGGACATGAAGGGAATGAAACTAAATTTTAAAGGGTAAAAATGTATTTTCACATATAAGGGGGTGATTTTAAGACTAATTGTGGTGGTCTTAAAAATGTGTAGCATGATTCACTTTAATTTATTTTTTAGCTAATAGCGCACCTAATTATGCAAAATCCCAATAAAATTGGAACGGGTCCAATTTTTTTTTTTTCCTTTTTTAATACATGATCACTAATTGCGTAGGGAAATAAATAAGGACACAACTGGAAGATAATTGGGTCTATTAATCATCTAGTTCATAATTCGTTATCTGGATGTTGCGTATAAAGAAATATTTGTTGGGGGAGGTCTACCCACTTAACGTGATCTCAGAATACTGTGAGATTAGTCCATAGTTATCGACCGTGGGAATACCGTGGAAAACTAAAAAAATAAATAAGGACAAATTAATGATGGATGATGATCATGATCCTAACTTTCTTATGTTTTTACACGTTGAACTTTCTCTTGTTTGAGATTCACATTCTAGTTGGTTAACTTTCGCATCAAAGTTTTTTATATATAAGACTTTGAACTCAAATTTAACTTAAGAAGAGGAATCAAACAAATACAATTTAAAACGATCGTAATTAAAAATAAATAATTGAAAGGGTTAAATTTGTTTTAAACTCCCACAAAATCATTGTTTTAGTCTCTCTAAAACTTTTTCTTCAAAATATATCAACAATTTTCTGAAATACATATGTTTGAGTCCTTTGGAAGGACTAAAACCAAAATCCAAAGATTGCAAATACAATTTGAAGAACTGAAAAATTACTTAAAAAGTGGTCCATCAAAATTACTATTTTTTTAGGTATTAATCTTTTTAGAACTCAAACATGTGTATTTTTAAAATTTAGGGATATATTTCAAAGAAAATTTTTTTACAGAGATAAAAACCAATAATTTATAATTTTGTAGGGATAAAAAGTTAAAAGCACACTTAACCCTAATTGAAATATGTCAAAATGGTGTTTCATTCATCTTATAATATAGGTGTGTTTGGTAAATAAAATGACAAGCTTAAATTACCCTATCTTACAATACTCTTTCTCACCCTTTTAATTTGCTTAGCAGGTAGCCTATTATTTTTCTGTTAAAATCTTTTTATAATAATATCTCTATTCATCTAGTGTACAAAAGAGCGTATGTGTTATTTCTACTTGAATTTCTATTTATTCATCTAAATTTTCCAAAAAAAAAATTCTATTATTATAATTTTAATATTCTATGTGGCTGATATTGACGGCACAAAAATATTTACATTGAAGGATGGGGCTTGCTCCATTATAGATCTTGTTCCAAAAGGGGAAATAGATATCAAATGTTTGAGGATGTTGGTGGCCACCAATGCTCGACATCACATAGTAAAGATCTTACGGATGGAGGAGCACCCTTTGATCCTGGCGAAAGGGGTGGTGATGTGGTCATTGAGTCACAGAGGGCTTGAGGCCAAAGACTCTCTTTTTACATATCTCAGTTTTTAGGGATAGTACAAATTTTTACTTGATAGCTTGGAATATTCGAGGAGCAGCAAGTGCTCGTGGTCAGTGCAGGATAAAGGATCTTGTCTGCTCCTTTCAACCGTCTATTTTTGCAATTTTTGAAACCCATTGTCATTTTCATAGTGTGGAGCCTTTTTGGAGGCGATTGGGTTATGAATTATGCGGTGCTTCGGAAGCCATTGGTCATAGTGGTGGTATTTGGATTCTGGAATCTTCCAACCGGACATTTCATATTCAAACGTTAGATATTCATTCTCAGGTGGTGTTTGTGTCTGTTTGCCCAAGCACAAGGAAATGGATTTGCTCAGCTGTCTATGCAATTTCGAATCCAACACGACGAGAAGAATTATGGACGCATATGGCAAACCTCTGTCAACAATTTCTCGACCCATGGGTATCCCTTGGTGATTTCTATGAGGTGTGCTCACCGTCAGAGGTGGTGGGTGGAAAATTTTCTCAATCTCGAGCCTTGCGTTTGTTGGGAATGATAGAGGAGTGTGAGTTTATTGATCTGGGTGCCACAAGTAGTAAGTTTACATGGGAGAGGCGGAGTAATGGAAGGAGGATCATTGCCAAACGACTGGATAGGGTCTTGAGTAATATTTCATGGAGACATTTCTTTCTAGAGGCTTATGTGGAGCATCTATCTAGAGTCTACTCTGACCATTTCCCGTTGTTAGTAAGATGTGACGTGGCCTCTGGTGGTCGTACTGAGCGACTTTTCCATTTCCATGCGGCATGGTCAACTCATCCCCTATTTGAATCAATAATCCGGGACACATGGAGGAATCCGCCTACATCCTCGGTGGGCAAGCTAACTAATATACAGGAGGCTTCCGAAAAGTTTAATAAGGAGACCTTTAGGAGTATTTATATCTACAAGAAACGGGTTGAGAGGCGAATTCAAGGGATTCAGGTGGAATTGGAGGCATGGGAGACAGAGTCAACTCTACGACTTAAGAGGTCTTTAAGGGAGGAGTGTGAACAAATTTTACTGCAGGAGAAGTTAATGTGGTTTCAGAAGTCTAGGGAGAATTGGGTTCGCTTTGGGGATCGCAATACAAAATTCATGGGTTGTTTTCTGGAAATGATGTGTGGTGCACGAACGCGAAGACGTTGCAGGGGAGGCACAACAATTTTTCACTAACCTTTTATCTAATGACTCGCAGGTTACCAGGAACATTATTATGGAAAACAAGACGCCATCCGATGATCGGGATTTATATGATATTTTTCCTATCTTTTTATTTTATTTTATTTTTATTGAGTCTCATATAGTTTTGATTTCATTTTGTTAGAGTTTTTGTTTTATTTTTGCATTTGCATATAGATTAGCAACTTTTGTGTTTTTAGTCCTTTTAGTTATGTTTTGTTGTAGTTTTAGTCCTTGTTAGAGGTTCTGGTCAATTAAGGCACATTTGTGGGGATCTTGGTGCAAATAAATGAAAGAGTGTGGCTGAAGTTAAAGAAGAAGAAGAAGCATCAATCTCCCTATGCTTGTTTAACATGTGGGAAATGAAGAAATTAAAGAAGAGTTGAAGAAACAAAGCAAGAAAAACATTTTCCACATGTTCAAATGGTGAAGAATGGAGGTTTCAGCTGTTGCGAAACATCCTTGAAAGCCACAATGAAGCCCCTTAATTGCATTGATGAAATGAATCAAAAGAGAAGGTTAAGAATAAGAAAATGAGGAGTCTGCCATGCTCCCAACGCCTGAGCGTTGGCACCCCAACGCTCATGCGTTGGCATTCTGTCTGAAGATGGGAATCCAATGAAGTCTCCAAAGCCCAAGCGTTGGAACCCGACGCTTGAGCGTTGGCCTGCTGGCAGATTGGCTATAAATTAGGTTTTTGGATTTTCTTGTGTATCAATCCCTGGAACCTGAGTTTTTGTTGCCTTGTTCTTGAAGCTTGTAAGAGGCCTTTGGAGCCCTTGTTTCAGGTTTTGCTTTTTATTTTCTTAGTTATGTTTTGTTGGCTGAGTTGGTGGGGCCTCTCCCGGAAAGCTTTATTCCAGGAAGAGGAACCAAGGATAATATTATCATGGCACAGGAAAATATGCATACTATACACACCCACAAGAAGAAGGGTGGGGGTCTGGTAGCTTTGAAGGTGGATTTAGAGAAGGCCTGTGATCGAGTTAATTGGGATTTCCTTCGGGCTACTCTCCATGACTTTGGTTTCCCTCCAACTATTGTCAATTTAATCATGTGGGAAGTTCAATCTGCCTCTATTTCCATCTTGTGGAATGGTTCAAAGTTTCCTTCTTTCAGTCCTCAATGAGGCCTTCGTCTAGGTGACCCAGTATCTCCTTATCTATTTGTGCTTTTCATGGAGAGTCTTGCTATTCATATTCAGAGGTTAGATGAATGAGGGGATTTGGAAACCGATAAGGATTACTAAGGAGGGCATAGGAATCTCTCATCTCTTCTTTATGGATGATGTCTTGTTATTTTGTCAAGGTAAGAAGAAGCACATGCATGTGGTGGCTCAAGCCTTGAAGGATTTTTGTGAGGCATCCGGAATGAAAGTAAACTTGGAGAAATCAAGGATGTTTTGTTCAAAAAACATTGCCCAGAATATTCAGTAGAATTTTTCTAATATTTTGGGGATAAGCAGGGCCAGCAATCTGGGAAAATACCTTGGATTACCTCTTCTTAAGGGGAGGGTAACAAGGGATAATTTTGCACCTATTATTGATAAAGTCAATTGACGTCTGGTGTCTTGGAAGAATAGGTTGTTGGATAGAGCGAGACGGTTGTGTTTGGCTAAATCTATGCTAACATCACTTCCAATTTATGCCATGCGGGCACTTTGGCTACCAGATTCTGTTTGTGATTTTATTGACAAGAAAATTCGAACATGTGTGTGGGCCAAGGGTGATAGTACACAGAGCTGGAACATAGTTCCTTGGGTTGAAATAGCTCGACCAAAGGAAAATGGAGGGCTTGGTCTCAGGAGTGATAGGCTTAACAATATAGCCATGCTTGGTAAGCTAGTTGATAGTCTCCTTCATGATCATGGAAAGCCTTGGGTAAGGACTAGGTCTCAGAAATACCTTGTGCATGACATAGTTCTTGGAGGTGAGTTCAAGAATGATGACTTTTATGTTTGGAGGGGATTTGTGTGAGCTAAAGAGCAGCTAAAATATAACTATGGAGCACTTATTGGTGCTGGACCATCTTCATTTTGGTATGACAACTAGGTGGGTTCTGGTAAGCTTTGTCATAGAGATTCGTTTGTTCACATTTCTGACACTACGCTCACTCTTGTGGATCTATGGCGAAATGGTTGCTGGGATTTTTCTAGATTGTATACTATGTTGCCGATCGCTGTATGGCAAGAAATCTTGGAGGTTGATGTGCCTTCGAACCTTGCAGGCAATGACTTGATCCTGCGGAAGGAGACAAGTGATGGGGGCTACACTACTAGTTCTTTTTAGGAGTCCTTGGCCACGAATACAAAGGGTGATGCTCGGGACTGGAGGCTTGTTTGGAAGTGCAGGGTGCCTGAAAAAATTAGATTTTTTCTATGGTTTATTAGCAAAGAAGCGTTGCCCACAAATCAGAAATGACAATGAAACCACCTGTCAGCAACTGCTTCTTGCACGCGATGTAGCGCACCTTTGGAGGACTTGGATCATGTGTTTCGTTCTTGTCCGGATTCACGACCTCTCTAGCAACACTTCCATGTGATACTTCCACCTCTTGCTGGCCATGTTCCTTTCAATTCCTAGTTCGTTACCGTTTTATAGCAGCAACAGTGTGTGTTGGCCGTGTCAGTTCTGTGGTGGAGCTGGCGTTGGAGGAATGAACAAATCCTTAGGGACAAGCAATGGACGCTGAATCACATTCTGCGGAATGTGCTTCTGGGTGTCAACGGTTGGCGAACTTGGTTGGATGTTAAAATTGGACAGCAACTTCCGCAGTCTTCTCTCCTTGCGGCTGGGTCTAGTTCATCGTTTCGACTAGGAGTTGATGGTAGTTGGAACGTGGCGGTGCAATGGATGAGTGGTGCAGCTGTCTTGCGTGACCCGTTGGGTAATTGGTAGTCTGCTGCATCAGAGAGCGGTGGGCTAGGTAATGCTTTTCGTGCTGAGCTATGGGCCATGGAAATGGGTTTATTGCATGCTTGAGAGTTAGGAGTCCGAGAGGTTCTTTGTGCGTCTGATTGCTTGTCTGTTGTTAGAGTTCTTCAAGATTTTGATGAGGCGAACTCTTTCTGAGAGAGGGAAGCAATTCTCTAGGTGAAGGAGTTGTTGAACATAGATTGGAGAGTGACTGTTATTCATGTCTCCCTGGATAGGAATAATACAGTTGATTGGCTCGCACGGCAAGCTTCTAGGGATATTTCACCTCGTCGTTGTTGGAAACAACTACCTTCTTTTGTTTTTGCGTCCATGTATCTAAACGTTGTTTCTTAGTCTCTGTTTTATTTTTTAGCTTTCATCCTGTGATAAAAAAATTGATAGGTAAATTTGTTGGAAAGTTTCTTACAAATTTTATTTTTTAGGTATTTTTTCATGTATACTAGTTTACTTAATCTTTAGGGTGCAAGTTTCTCTTTATTAATATTTTATCTTTTTGTGCTACATAACTTACTTTTATTGGACCATTTAGATACTCTTCCAAACACAATGGAAACTTTTTAAAATGAAATATGTATAAATGGTGAGTTTCATTTCCTCTCTGGGTTGAAATACGTGTAGATGACCGTTTGCATAATAATCAAATACAAGTAATCATCGTATACAGATAAAGGCAGTAACTAGTCGCTATGTAAAGTGATTTAATTAAACAAAAAGAAAAGCAAAGAAAATGAATGAAATTTGGAAAAATGAGAAGAACCACTAAACAATAATTGAGAAAAATGATCCAAAGGGATAAAATGAAATAGTTAAAAGTGTTATGATACCGACAAAATCTAACCACAACATAGCTCATTAATTATTTAGTTGATAATTCGATTTTTGAATAATATGTATAAAAAAATAATATTTTAGAAGAAATTAATTCATTTGATATGAATTAGTCTTATGACAATTAGATGAAGTGCATGTTTAGAAAATAAGGCTGTATTCAAATTTGGACTGAATCCACATTTACAGAAAAAAAATAATTATTTTTAAATTGCTGAATTCACGTTTATCACCTTTAAACGTGAATCCAAACATTTAACTTGTGCTCGCAACAAAAAATGTTACAATCATGAGGTGCCCCACATTTTTGAGTGCTTTTGGCTCTGTTCGATTATGTGTCGGTGCATTTCTCTCACCGCGTTAGCTAATAATACAAATAAATTGCATAAATACAACTCGTGCCACTTTGTTAGACTTTACAACATGAGAAATACCAATCTTTTCCATAAACTAAATATAGAAAATCACCAAATGAATAAACTAGTGATAACTGAATTAAGAAATTGATAAAAGAGGACTCAAACTCAATCATGGTGATTCCAAATCCAAAAGTGGTAGACAAAGATGAAGAGCTACGCTGACAATGTACAAGGAATCCTTTCGATGCGTTTACACAATCATGTTGACTTTCTTTGTATATTTTATTTTTTAAGATTTATGTATCGCCATATTAAATTTGGTTAATAATAAATTAAGCCAAAAGAAGACTTTGTTCATAAGAAACTCGAGGTGTAATAAACATGTCGGTTGATAGCATGTTTACAAATCTTTTTCTAATTGCTCCTAAGAATTCTCAAGAGAAAATTTTGTAAGTTATTTTTAGGCGTTAAAATTTATTTTGAAGAAAAATAAATTGATATGAACATGTGATTAAAATTTTGAAGAATTGACAATCTAAGGTTGCAAGGTTTTTGTGGTGTGGTGCAATTAGAGAATGACGTTTGAATTCTTGACTATGCTGGTTACATTGATGTTACTGATAGTCTGCATACTGAGTCGTTAGTCGTCCTTCACAGTTGGATATTTGTGGAGCATGATTTTAGGTAAATTGAATTTTTTTCTTCTAATTTATAAGCTCGTTTTGAGCGTTTATCTTGAGTTTCACGATTATGCATCTATGATTGGTAGAGAAGAAGTCTCTTCAGTGTGATTGAGTTGTGTCCTGCCATCATTTGTTTCATGAGGGTAATGTTGTAGATTTTTGTCTAAGCTCGTGCATCTTCTTCGTCTTTATTGACGGTTTGGGGCGTTCCTTCGTAGGGTTTTTCCCCTCTGTTGTTAGCAAATTCTTTGGGTATAACGTTCCTTATGTCGTAATTTTTTGTTGTTTTTTTTTTTCTTCTTGTACCCAAAACACAAGTTTGAAAGAATTATTTTAACCAATTAAAAACTTTTGATTAAGATTGATTTAAGTTTGATTTTTTTTTTCTCCAATGGGCAGGTTTGTTCGAATCATGTCATTGAGTTGATTTTTTTAAGGACATTAAAAGTCATTTTTCTAACTAATTAATTATTAAGCAAAAAAACCTTAATATCATTTTTATTTTTATTAACATTTTTATTTTTCTTGACACTAGTAAGCATTTCGTGTAATACACATGTATTTTTATTTGTGAGATGTAAAATAGAATTAAAATATATAAATATTTTTACATTTTATGTAAAAAAAATCTTATGAATAAATATTTAATTCAATGATCATTTATAAATATTTCAATTTGTTTAATATTAATTAATTGTCGAATTTTATATTTCATAATTATTTAAAAATGCCGATTAGAAATTTGGGTTAATTAAGTATAAATGCCGATTAGAAATTTAGTAATATGTTTTAAACGAATATATAGACTTGAAAAAATCATTTATATTAATTGAACTTTTATTTAATATGAATTTTATGCCACATCACTTAATAAGGATAATGTGACTTAAAAAGTTATAGTAATGTATAAAGAGTGGATAAACCTATTTTTTTTCTTTGTACTTTAGATGAGTCACCTACATCATTTTAAGACACCTTGAGTCCAATGTCGTAATTTTTTTTGTGATGTTATTACTATCATTAAATTTAGATTAGGACAATTTTAGACATTGTTTTATACATATTATTTAAAGTTTTGTCCAATTACATCATGATACATTAGCTGAAAAATGAAAAAAAAAAATTATCACGTTAATTAAAATATTAAAAAATATGTAACTAAAGCTTTTATTGAGCAAGCGTGTAAGTAGTAACTATATCTATGTTTTGTCTTAAATTAATGTCCATACTTTTTTTAATTAAGGTATCCCAACCGGTAGCTGAGAGATTAATCTATCACATTACGATCAATTCACTAAGCGATAATAGACTAGTCAATGAGTTTTTTCCATTCACAAGAGTTGAGATTCGAACGTCAACCACTTATGTAAGGGAATTTTCGCTCTTATTAAGTATCTCATCTTCTGAAGAAAAAGAAAACAAATTTGTGAAAAATGATAAATACAAAGAGAAGAATATCATAAACCAAAATAGACAGAAAACCTTCATAAAATATCAAAGGAATAGATACATTGAATCAGACAAAAAAGGTAATAACAAAATATTATCAACCTTAATTATTCTTATTTTTCTAAATTTAATTAGAAAGTGGAATGATAGTAAAATATTATCACATATTTTAGAAAATTTATTTATATAGTCATTATATAGTTACTAACCTTAAAAAAATTCAACCACTCATTTAATATTTTTTCGTAAAACTTATGAGACATTGTTATTGGTAGTTATCAATGTCATTTAAATCTAAATTTAAATTCCATTGAATTTTATGATGACTTTTAATATTATTTATTTATTTCTTATTTTTCTCATAATTAAAACTCTGATTTAATTCTGGTTGAAAATCCCCAGAAAACGATATTAAAAATCCGCAGTGACTTTAAAGATGAGGCAAGTCAAACATGAGGGTTGTCCCGTACTGGCATAATATTTTGCTCCTTAAATAAATAATTGAGAGTTTAATTTCCGCCACTTGTAAATAAAAATAATTTTTAACCAGTCATTTACCGCTTATATGTGAAATATTAATCTTATGGTTGCCGACTATAAAGAAAAAGAGCCAAATCTCATAAACAAACGGCAAGAAATTGGGGACTTCCCATTTGGTATTGCAAGCAGAGAAAGAGTGGTGTGGAAATAAAGTCAAATCCCTGTTGAAGCTTGCAAGAAGAAAGAATCCCACATTTTCTGTTTTCATTTTTATTTTATTTTTTCCTCTCTGCAAAAGAAAACAACACAGTCATAACTCATAACCAACCTTCCTTCTATAGTTTCCATCTTCAACTTTTCTTTCCTTTTTTTCCTCCAAGATCATATTTTTCTTTGACCCTTTTCCTCTTTCTGTATAATACCCCCTCCTCTTCTCCACCCACTTCCCCTTCAAGTAAAAATTCCATGCTTCAGTGTCTCAGATCGTAGATCTCGCTGTCGGTGGTTGATCGGAGTAGATGTCGCCGTCAAACGGCTTGCAGAACGGCGGCGGCAGCGGCGGTGGTAGTGGGATGAGTTATATAAAGCACCAGGTCTCCAAACTGGACACTCTTGCTGGTGTGGCCATCAAGTATGGTGTTGAGGTACAACTGCTATTTGCAATTTGTCGTTTCCATGTTTGGTTTGGGCATTGGTCTTCTAATTTCAAACTTGAAATTCCCTTTAAAATGGTAAAGTTGTTCCCTTTTGAACTTTTTGTATGGGGGTTTATAGGTTTTTTTATGGGGAGAGGGTTATTGATGTTTAGTTCAAAGGTTTTGGATGTATATGAACAAGATAAAAAAGATTGTGTGTTATGTGGCGCTTTTCAACGTTCTCGATTTTTTTCCGGAGTGGTGGAGATTTTGTGTGTGAAATTTTTGTTTTGTTTTGTTCTTTTTCCTTTACGAGCAAGCTGATCTGAAAGAACCATTTGAGTGTCTCAATTTTTCCTCTACTGATTGATAATGCTGCATGTAGAAGACAGTCATCTATTCAGAGGTGTTAAACTTTTGATATGGTTTTTGATTATTTGTAACTAATTGGCTAACCCTAATGATAATACATAATTCATTCAGATAAATACACCTCACCTTGAGATAAGAGTATTTGTATAAAACTACAAACATGTTAATTCACCACTGAATTTATTACTTGAAGTACTAATTACTTGACATGATGTGTATGCATGCATTGTAGATGGATGTGATTCTTTCTTCCTTTTTTATTGCTGACCCTGTAAATTTTGCAGTTTCTGCCTAGAATGCTTGAATTATTGCTTTATGAACTCTGGTAACATGTACTGAAATATTCCAATGAAAATTCTGTGTAATGATTCAGGTAGCTGACATCAAAAGGATGAATGGGTTAGCCACAGATCTTCAAATGTTTGCACTGAAAACATTGAAAATTCCATTACCAGGACGACATCCTCCATCTTCACCTCCTAGTCAGCCTGATGAAGAACCTGTCAAGTTGAGGTACTATTATACAAATTTAATTTGTATTCCCTCCCTTGTCATGGTGCAAAGATTTAAAATATTTTGTCAATGAAGCTTTTCCGACATCCTCATATAGAGATCTTCCTATACTGATTGTCAATGTAGCATGTGTAGGTTATCATCCAACCATGACAACCTACTACTTTTAGGGTTTGATGGCAGTTCTTGCTTCTAACTTGAGATTACAAGTGCTTAACTAACAGCTATGTATGCTGCCCGTTCCAATCGCTGCCAGCTTACTTTAATATGTTTTCACTTGGTCGTGTTTGTTCCAATAGTTAGTGGCTTTTTATTGACTTTGGGCGTAAATTTGATATGCTCATTCTAATATTCCATTTTAATTTGCCTTCTGGTTACTCTTCATGCTTAATAATAGATACGTAGAATTATTTTGCTGAATATTTTGTTGTTTTGTCGTTGCAATAGCTCATTAGTGAAGTTTAAAATTTCTGTTTAGAAGTTGTTTTGTATAGCATTGCTTCGCTAATGAGTTACTTTGATTTCTGTGCTGGATTATGAAAACTCATTTTTAACTGAATCTTATTGCAGAGATAATGGAAATCATAGGAGATTCCCTCTCCTGGGTCAATCTGCCATGAAGGAACCTCTCCAGACCTTTAGACTGAAAGCGCCTCAACCAAAGCTTTCCCCAGCTATGTCCATTTTACAGAAATACTATGGACTCCAATCTTCTAGTTCAAGGGAGATATCTGAAGAAACCGAAATGGCAATGTATAGATCTTCTAGTTCAGATCATTCCAGAGAGGAATGGCTTCCTAAAGCCTCACCAATTTCAGACCCGCCATCAAACCAAAACCCGAAGTCAACAAATCTAGTGTTTGATCTACTGACCGGGAATGATGAAGTGCCGGAGTATGTGCCTTTTACAGATATGGGGGATGGGGCGGCTGAGAAGTCTGATGAGAAATCTGTGCGCAGACGTCAGAAAGCTGAAGTTGATAATGGAACTACTACACCAGAAAGAGGCAACAGTCTTGGTGGATCAAATGGTTCTTCTTCAACTGGAAAAGCATTATCCATGAGGCCAAAATCAGCTAGTCGAGCAACGCTGCTTCCCGAGTCAGAATCAGGATGGTTAGACTCCATTCCAATGGGGTTGGGAGACTCTATATTTACTGATGGACTTTCCGGAGTGCGCAAGTCGTCGAGTGCGTCGAGCCTCAGAGAGCAGGAAAAGAACAACTCAGCAACAGTCTGGCCACCTGCAAGATGGAGTTTGAAACCAGACTTGCAAGCAGCCATTTCAAAACCTATCTTTGATGGCTTACCGATCCCGATAAGTGGCCGCAGAAGCAAAACTGCACTTGATTAGTGAAAAATGGTTCTCTTTGGTGCAAATGATTTTTTGACATTACACAAAACATAAATTGCAACAAGATACAGATCTTTTGGTTTAGTAAGCCCTGAGAAAAGGGGGTGAAGAAAAGAAACAAATCACTCTGTTAGGATATTTATTCTGGGCATAGAATAACAAAAGGGAAAGAAAAGCTGCATCAGTAGCAACTGAGGAATAGGTGCATGAAAAAGGTCTGCAGCTGGTTGTTAAATGATAGTATCATTTGTTAAGTGACTGAGTCAAGTAAGTGCAAGTCATTTTGTTCAGTTGTTAAATGTATCATGTCATATTATTATTTAATACATTGTGTAAGTATCTATGATTTATTTTTTTCCTTAAGACCCCCTTATACTGCTATACCATTTAATTTGTGCAGACCATGCATGTTACATGGGCATTGTATGATAGCTTAATTGACATATTTGAGCTTTCCCAAGATCGTAAGACAAGTAAAGGTAGGATAATTTTTTTATGGGGAAAAGTTATGTATGCTTGTTTTGTGGAGGAAAGCATTGCTAAACAATGATTACAATGCACCTTGTTACTAGTTTTAATGTAGGATTAACTCAAAGTAACATGCGTGTTCCCCTCTGTTTTACACATGATAATGACAAGGCACATGACTGAAATTAATTCAAGTTGCCGACACGCTGAAAAGATGGCCACTGTTTGAGGAATCCTGTGGCTCAGATTATTAGAAATCGATTTCCTAGAGCGAATTCTTAGGTGTGCAAATGTTCTAAAATTAATTAATTTTGCTTGCATCAATGTTTTGAAGATTTTGAAGATTATATTTAAATGCCATATGACATTGGTGGGTTACAAATCTCACGTCACTAATGTTTATATAGTAAATGTTCGTTTTGGTCCAATAAGAATTATTTCTTAGTTTTGTCTCATTTAACATTATGAGACTCGCTCATTAGCACAAATCAATGTCACGTAGGCTATGCATGTAAGAAACACCTCTTTCCCTTTAACGCAACTTAGGGCTGTTAGCCCCTTTCTTCTGCCTTCTTCCCCCCTTCGCAATAATCATCTTGGGGCAAGATCCACGAGCTCCAAGCCAACACCATCAATATTATGAACCCAACCACCACCTCATCAACAAAACCACCATATCCAACACCAGCTACCAAATCGGAGGCTCCAAGCAAACACAAGCTTCAACACCACAGATCTTATTGAACTTTGTAACATCCCGATTTTCAAGACGCACAAAAGTAAATCTAAATGGTGAAATAAATATGTTGATTAGTTTTAAAAGCCTAAAATGCATAGTTTTTTTTTTTTTCCCTTTTCTGAAACATGCAACCGGTATAATGCAATACGAGTATAATATCAATATTTCAGAAAGTAGCTAAACACATGGCATAAAGTGTAGTACGGTAACCAACATTTGTCAAAGTAGTTAACAACACAACCCGACACTGAACATCAAAATATGGATATAGCTCTGCATGAGGCCTAGACTAGATATCATAACACCACGATACCTCTTGCAGCCCCACACAGGGTGGCCGCACAAAAGTTTAACTATCCAGGATCTACCCTAACTGTACTCCTATGAATGTACTGACCAACAAAAAGAAGAGAAAGTCCTAGACCAGCATGTCACTCAATTAACCAACCCACCCCTAAGTCCAGAGACGGTGTGTAGTCCGGGGCTCCCGTCTCGTTCGGCTCCATCAACTCCTCTGACTCAGACTCCAACACCGGCGCAGGCCCCACTCCTCCCACTACCCCATCCTCATCATTGTTATCCAGAATGTGGACCACAGGCACGTCCAAGTCGATGACTGGAGTACGCACCGTCGAGACCATCACCCACTCATGGGACCTCACCACATAACGGTAGTTACAAGGAGGAATGTAGTAATAAGAGAAGAAATGAATATGCGTCGGCTTCAGCTCCAGTGAAGAAGAAGAATCACTACTCATGGAGGGAAGAGGCCTCAGTCGACCTCTCATCGGGCTCGAAGTTGAAGCTTTGTCCCATCTCAGCCCCCTGGGGTTGCGTGTAGGAAATCTCATGATAGCTTGATAAAGCGCCCACTCGTGCAGCTGGCTTGTAGCATCCATCATGTCCTCCAGGACCATAATAAGTCATCATGCGCATGGGGTGGTCGAACTCCCATGTGGACACATCTTCCTCATCGAGGAAGCGAAATCCATGGTCCCCCTGCTGGGGAGCCTTCCCCAAATGTCGTCCATCTAGCGAATATCGCCCAAAAAGAAACACAAACAAAAACGGTACAAGGGTTACATCCAAGAAAACAAATCATAGATATACGCTATCATAAGCATAATTAATGGCAACTCGAGTAAGACGAAAAGTACTAAGCTACCATCATTATCATACAATAACACATCACATAGAACATCTACAAATGGTCATTCAATCATGATGTAATGTACATGTTAATGGTAATGCATATGAGTCGTTCGCCCACGACTTTTATCTGGATATAGTGCCAAGACCCGCTGCTCGGCAGGCGAGACAGATACTTCCGGTTTAAGTTGGTATAATGGTTGCTCCATCGCCTTGGATTTCCATTTCTAAGGGTCGACTATTGGTCGCCCTAAACTATCGACGCGACCAAACTCTTGGTCGGATAACTCTACTAGTTACCAACCTCACTAGAACGTCCCCATGAATGCATGAAATGTCATGTTACTCATACATACAAGATTTACATACTTAACCTATCATACAATCAAGATTAACGTATTTAACCAAGAATAACTGAAACCGCTTACACCATGAACCTGGGTTCCTTACGAATGCGGAGCCTTGTCCGTCTTATAACTCAATGACTTGTCACTTTTCCTTACTCACAATGACTTTGCTTTGAACTTCTATCAACGGAAATATACAAGCATACATGTTAAAAGTCCATACTTAACATATTAACGGCTTGCAAGCAATATGCCGTGTAATCAAACAATATAAGAATGTTATCATCGTCATTGTTTTGGTTCACTTAACATTTCAACTCATGCGCTTATGTGCCCCAATCAATGTCATACAATGAACATCATGAAATCATACAAGCATTTCATATAGAAAACAATGTCTACCAAACAGTCGGGCATTCACTAATGTCGTCTGCTAAATCCCAAGATCACGTCCTACATTATCATGTTTCTACATACTTACATATATATCTAGCAAACAATGTCTTGCTCGTTCGGTGCTCCTAAAGTCTGCACGCTCCCCGATCCTTCACAAACACTTAACTGGTTTAGTGTTAATTCATTGAAATCCTACTCTACAACTAGGCTTCCCTAAGGTACTAACACTTATGCAAACTCAAGGCTCTTGGAAGAAATACAAACTTAGCCATAAACTCAACCATTTATGCAAAATTTTCCCAAAACCATTTCACCAACACAAAGTACTTTTTATGCACAAAAACTTCAAGACATAGACAAATTTTTCAAGTCAAAAACCCTAACCTCATGTATGCTTATGGCTTCGGCTATGGCTTCATAAAAGGGCACAATTTTTCATTTTCACCTAAACTCAACAACAAGCTTTAAACACAAGAAAACCAGAGTCAAAACAAAACTTCCAAGACCCCAAAAAAGCTCAAGGGTTCGTCCATGTCAAGATAAAACGAAAGGCCTATTTTTATTCCAAAAAAACTTTGCATACTTGCTAGATCTTCCAAAACTATTGATAAAAAACAACTTTGTTTACCCAAAATCACTTCCTAGAAAAAGCTATTTTCAGAACATCAACTTTTCCAAAAATTGGTTTCGGGGTTTTCTAAACCTAACGTCAAGCATCATACTTTGTGAAGACAGCTATCCAAAGTCACTCATTTCCAAAATCAATTTTGACGCAAACTCAACTTTTCTCAAATATTTTTACATGGATGGAAAGAGATGGAGAATAAGAAACGTAAAAGGAGCATGAGGATTCAAGCAAGATCATCATCCCCAAGGTGCTCCAAATTGTAAACCAAGACTATCAAAAGCAAGAGCTCAAGGGGTACAACATTTTATCTCAAAGCAAGAAGAAGAAAAAATGAAGTAAAGAGGGTGTTTGGGGGTGGTGAAGGCTTCGGCCATGAGGAGAAGAGGAAAGAGGATGAAGCTTTTCTTACCTTCTCTCTATCTCTCTACTAATTCTCCACTTGCAACTAATGAACCAAGACTTGTAAAAAACAACATAAAAACCCTTAAAGAGGGCTTGTGGGCCGTGGCCACAAGGAGGAAAAAGGGGGAAAATTTTAACTTCCTTTCCTTTGGGGACCAAAGTGGGAGAAACAAAAAGATTGGAGAAAAATATCTTCATTAAAGAAAGATTAAAAGCTACTTACACAAGCCTAATCATGTCATAACCATCATTTCAACCTCTAATCCACCTTTTGGGCACTTTCTCCCAAAAATCCTATTTGTGGCTAACTTCGATCATTTTCTCGTCTTGCTCCAACGCTCGTCAAACTCGGGCGCCGATCGCCAAAAGTATCCTAGAATATTTTTCTCGAGATTTTGGTCGTTTCCGACCTAAAATCACTATTCATCAAACATGGGTTATTTCATAAATGGGTTCCTTACGACATTATAAGACTTTCCATCTCGTTCGGAGCTTTTAGAAATGCCTTAAACTGCCCTGTTTCTGCACGACAAGGCCTAAACCGGCCTTGTACCGCGTGCTGAGAACTTTTCCGGGCCCCGGAACCAAATCACATCGTCCTTACGATTGATGAAAGGGATTTTGATGATCAAAAAGAACAAAAGAGGTTTTCCTCTACCAACTACTATCAAATCTCTTTCAAGACTCAATCATAGTATAGTATCGGGTTTTGTCGTCTCCACAAGAATTGGGTTGATTTAAAATCAGTTCTTTAGAGTTTGAAAAAGAAAAGAAGTTTTTGTTTTGATTTTGGAATTCAGAGAGAAGCATAAAAGCATAAATAATAGCTTGATAAAACAAGTACTTGGGTTGAGTTTCACTACCTCTAGCTAAGCTATTCAGAATCAATTCTATATATGAAATTCAGAACATGTTCTTAGGTGTTCTAGCCTAGAGTTTCTACTTGTTAATACCTTCATCAAATAAAACTTTCAACCCAATTACTAAGCCTAATACCTTAGTGATTAGTTAATCAAATTGAAGATGAATTCCAAGTTCAGGCCAACACTAACAATTCCTACCCTTATACCTAAGTGGCATACAATTATTCATTCTATTCTCATTTCCCTTAAATCCTACCAATTACCATTGAATAAGAATTAAGCATGACGACTTGTGATCAGCAAGAATAATATTAAAACAGAGAATAGAAACTAAGAACTTGAACTTTTATTCAAATATAAACAGAAAACCTATAGCATAGTTGAAATAGATTCACTACAACCCAAATACAAGAGAAAACTTAGCCTAGCATGGCTAAGGAAAACATAATTAAAATAAAAAGAACAAAACCTGAAACAAGGGCTCCAAAGGCATCTTACAAGCGTCAAGAACAAGGCTACAAAGGAAGGAACTCAGGTTCCAGGGATTGATCCAAAAGAAAAGCCAAAAACCGAATTTATAGTCAATCTGCCAGCAGGCCAACGCTCAAGTGTTCGGTTCCGATGCTTGGGCGCTGGAGACTGCATTAAATCTTCAGTTTCAGACAGAATGCCAACGCATGAGCGTTGGCACAGCGTTGGGGTGCCAACGCTCAGGCATTGGGAGCACGGAAGACTCCTCATTTTCTTGTTCTTGCTCTTCTCTTTTGATTCCTTTCATAAATGCAATAAAGGGGCTTCATTTTGGCTTTCATGGGTGTTTTGCAACAGCTGAAACCTTCATTTCCTTCATCATGTCTCCATTTTAGCACATGTTAAATGCTTGATTCTTCATCTCCTTCTTTAATTTCTTCAATTAGGCACATGTTAAACAAGCATAGGAGGTTTGATGATTCTTCTTCCTCTTTAACTTCAGCCACACTCTTTCATTTATTTACACTAAGATCCCCAGAAATGTTCCTTAATTGACCAAAACCTCTAACAAGGACTAAAAATGCAATAAAACATAACTAAAATGACTAAAAACACAAAAGTTACTAATTTATATGCAAATGCAAAAAGAAAGAGAAAAACCTAACAAAGTGAAATAAAAACTATATAAGACTCAATAAAAAGACATAAAAACAAAAGAAAAAGATACTAAAAACATCATACGAATTCTAGTCATCATCGATCTTCATGAATTTATGCACTAATTGTCATATAGATAATGGTTTAGCCTTATTCGTCATTGAACATCGTTCGAGGTTCAATCGGCATCCATACGCTAAACTATCGTCGCCAAAACTTCTCATAAATAAAGCAACTAATCATAGCATTAACTTGGGCCTTAATACAGTTACTACACATGCCAGGATAATTAAATAATTACATAATCATTTATAATATTCAGGATCTTACAAACTTGCTCTCCCTCATAATTTTGCCTGTCACTTTGCCCATCTCTTCTTTGATGTGTGCGGTGGTGACTAAGGTGGAAGGAGGAGATTGGGGTGGCTAGTGGAGGACTCAGAGATTCGGTGCGGGGCTCATGGTGCTTGTGATGGTGAAGACCGAGGTGGATTCACATTGGGGATAAATTGTCGTAGTGCACGCCTTCTTTGCTTCTAATTTCCCTATTTCTCATAAGGTGATTTTGTCTTGTTGGTTGCTAGTGTTGGGAAGAAATTCAAAAATTGAGATCTTTTATAGGATAGAATGAGTAGATTCTTACAGGTTAATTCGTTCATTACTTTTCTTATTTTATTTATTATGTATGTATGTATTTTTCAGGCCTGGTCCTTTTTTAGCTGTTCAATGACCCCGGCATTAATAGCTATTCATATTCATAGAAGCAGTATACTATTAAATTTTATATGGGATGTAACTCTGCCACATAACCTGTTAATTCTTTTTACAAGGCAAAAACGAGAGAATTTAGTCACTTCCTCGCACGAGAAGAGAGGGATGAACGTGAGAAGGGGAAGAAGGGAAGGGAGAAATTTTGAACAAGAAAGGGGCTAAAAAAGTAAAAACCCTAAGTTTTGAAGATGTGTTTTTCACATGCACAATCTAAGTGGCACATAATTTTGATAATGGGTGGATCTCAATGTCAAATCAAATAAAAATTTCCAAATGGATAGAACGAGTTATCATTATGTGAGCCACACGAGGAAAATTCAGGACTAAAAGATAATTGTGTCTATCTTTAAGGATTAGAAACTAAATAAAATTTCAGGGACTAAGACCATTTATTGTATTTTCAAGGAAAAAAACATATTTAAGGCCTAATTTTATTAGTAGATTGAGATTTACAAGACAATCTCTATGAGGGTGATTTTAGATAAATACTTGGAGGTGTTTTTAGACAAATACTCACTGTAATAGCTAGAGGAAGCAGGCAAGAAGTTGGTAAAGCTACAGTAAATTCTTCACCATTATGGCGATATTGCAAAGTTTTAAAGCTGACTAAGAACATGAGGCTAAGCACAACAAAAACAGTTGATGAGGCAAAAGAAATCAAAGAGTTTGCATATTGGATTCTCAACATAAGAAATGGGGGTCATCCTGATTGTGGAGCTCGTGAGTATGATGTTCAAGTCCATGCGAATCTACTAATCCCAAATTGTGTTGATCCATTAATGGAGTTGATTAAATACACATATCCAGAACTGTCGCGCAACATGAAAGATTTGAAATTCTTTCAAGACAGAGCAATATTGGCTTCGACATTGGAGGCTCTTGAAATGATAAACACATACATGCTTGGCTTGATAGATGCAACATAACATGAATATTTGAGCTCCGATAATACTTTGCCACCTGATAAGGATTCTGAAATCCAAGGTGAGTGGTTTACCACTGAATTTTTGAACAATATCAAATGCTCAGAAATCCCAAACCACAGATTATTATTGAAAAAGGGAACTCCAATCATACTTTTAAGAAATATAGACCAAGCAGCAGGTTTATGCAATGGAACCGGGTTAATTGTTGATGAACCTTGGAGAACGTGTTATCGGTGCAACAGTCATCACATGAACAAACATTGGGGACAAAATACTCATTCCTAGAATGGACTTGGTTCCTTCATACCCCCAATTTCCATTTAAGTTCCAAAGAAGATAATTTTCAGTTTTTGTGTGTTTTGCGATGATTATAAACAAAAGTCAAGGACAAATATTATCTCAAGTTGGACTTTTTCTTCCAAGGCCCGTCTTCACTCACGGTCAACTATAGGTAGCACTCTCTAGAGTACAGTCAAAGAAATGTCTTAAAACTTGTATACTGGATGATTCAAAAAACCTACATATTTCCACCTTGAATGTAGTGTTTAAGGAAGTTTTTGGTAATGTTTAATGTATTGAACGAACATAAATTTAATTATTACTTTTTAACTAAGTAAATTATCCCATTTACGTCGTGGAATTTTTATTGCGAATATACACCATAACTTACATGTAAGTTATATGAAGAAAAAAAATTGAAATTAATTAATTCATATATAAAAAAAATGAAAAACAAAAAATTTCCGTCATCACTCAATGGGTGGATCTCAATATTAAATCAAATAAAAATTTCCAAGTGGATCGAGTGAGTTATCATTATGTGAGCCACACGAGGAAAATTTAGGACTAAAAGATAATTGTGTCTATCTTTAGGGATTAGAAACTAAATTTTTCA
Organism: Acmispon strigosus; assembly: GCA_030819835.1. Taxonomy (NCBI): domain Eukaryota; kingdom Viridiplantae; phylum Streptophyta; class Magnoliopsida; order Fabales; family Fabaceae; genus Acmispon; species Acmispon strigosus. Next base: position 43,504,402 of record JAUAMA010000001.1, on the reverse strand, counting down.
GGGACTAAGACCATTTATTGTATTTTCAAGGACAAAACATATTTAAGACCTAATTTTATTAGTAGATTGAGATATACAAGACAATCTCTATGAGGGTGAAAATGACCAACTTCTAACATCAATTTTAATTAAGGAATTGTCAGCTGTGCAAATTTTAACAAATTAAACGAGATTCAAAAAATTTGGACAGTAACACACCTGTTTAATGTTTTCTTTTTTAATTTGGTACACCTGTTTAATGTTTTCGTTGAGATCCATTTCTTTTTTGAAAAATATCAGTAACTTCTCTTGTTTCCTCCATACATGGTGTGTTGTGTCAAATAAGTAACCCAATATTTATCTGGAGTGAAATATCACCGAGCCAACAGGTTAAATTGTTCGACTGAGAAACTGAACAAATTTTTAAAAAAGAAAATCCACAAAAATTGCCTCAACTGAATCCTACATATAAATACTTCAAAAATTAGTCCACAAAATCTATGACATAACTGACAGAACTTCAGCTCTCATGTTCACTAGACTGCTATCATCTCCCGCAGAGAAAACAAAGTCCTTTTTTTGTATTTTTGTGGGGAAGGTTGGGTGATTAAAGTTTTGCCTTACCACCGGTTTTTAGGTGGTTTTACTTTATAAATACGAACTATCCAATTTTGTGTAGTGAACGCCTCTTCCAAGTACTCCAGCTTTATGTCCTTATTTCCAATTTCAACACCTCTTGCACGATCATAGCTGTCATTCCAAGATACATGTGATTATAACAAAATATGTACATCACTTTAATCAGAACAACAAAACCTCTTCCATGTACGTTTATTGTTTCCCATTTTAAAGTTTTTTTTCAAAGTAAAAACAAAAACAGTAAACCAAAGGTTATCACAAATGAATGCTGAGTTCTCTATATTAAGTTAGCACAAAAACTGGTTTGAGAACAATGTATACACTTACATACAATATTCACAAATTACTACCAGGCCAGTTGGAAAACCTCATTCAAGTCCATTAATATCTTTGGAAATGCGATAACATACAAGGGAAACCCTGCCCAAGGCTTTTTCATAATAATTAGAAACTTGTTTAACTTCAAAAAATTGATAACAACATTTGGGGTATTTTTAACAAGCATGATTTCCGATTCCCAATTTCCATATAGCTAAATCACGTGGCAACTTAGACTCTTCATATTCCCTTTGTTAATAATGTGAATGAATAATTGCACTTCCCACCCTTAAATTAAGGAAATGGGAGCATATGTAGATTCAAAACACACTAGTTGCATATTTGTGAGCAATTGCTCATTTCAGTCTAATCATGCTAACTGAAAAATAATGACAAATAATATGGGGTTCCTATTAGTAAGTTAAGTACACCTAGATTCTTGATGTGCAAGTGTTAAAATCATGTGTAACAACAATAAGGGCTATGGAACTTACCCGGGTGGTTTGCCATACTCTGTTGTCAGCTCCCCAAACCGATAATAAGACAGCTTGTACCTAACAATCATAGATGAAGAGAAATATAATAAAATCACCATGTATCAATTCAGCAAGTGTCTGCACATATAAATATCAGAATATATTATTATTCAGAAGTCCTGAACATCTTCCTTCTTTGTTACTTCTTTTTTTGCTTAAAAGATGGCACCTGGTAGGTAAGTAAAATACCCTAGCCATAGACCTAGGTCAAAGGAGTTAAAGGACTGTACATGGATTCCTACGAAGTTTAATGAGAAAGAGGCAAGAGAAAATGAGAGAAAATTGGAAAGCAAGTGAGAGATTTCAGAGAAGTTAATTTTGATGTCATTATATTTGAGTAGAGTACAAGAGTGGCTATTTATACACAGAGCCAAGCAGTTACACTAATACCTATCATACTGAGTTGTCTAAGTAACTAACTACAAGAATACCGGCAACAGTACATATTAATGTACTCGAGCAGTATAGTAAACAGTTAAACAAAATACATTGATAAGTGAAAATTACTCTCGCATAACATACTTTAACCTCAGTGGCCTAGAGTGTTATAGTTCTAATTTATTATACTATTATCGCATAAATTCATCTCACCAAGTTTGGTTAATATTTTTATTCCAAACTCAAACAAAGACTAGTACAGTTGCAGGCATATAGAATAGTTGGGACTTCAACAATAATTTAAATACCAAACCCAACAAAAAGCACTAGAAACTTACATGAGACAGTTCAACATCTTGGGAGCTGCTCCTTTATCTACACGATACTCCCCATTGACAAGGTAATCAGGTTCCTTTATTACGGGAAAAACTCCACCACCAATTCTCACCATCCATAGAAATCTACACAAAAAAAAGGAATTACTTACAAAAATGTTGGAAGCAAATACTTATCCAAATGGTAGTGATAGAGAAATAAAAAATCAGATGGAAAACATGAGTGTCAATATCCAGGACTTGAATAATAAATGGATATATACATCTTTGTAAATTAAGAAAGTTTAGCAACAGAAAGATCACACAATACACTATCCAAAATCATTCCAACGAGTAAATAATTAGAAATGTGGGGATATATTTTTGCATGCCACAACGACACAAAATATACCTAAGAAACCATGAGACAAATAAATTTGACCTAAGTTTTCACTTTCCTATTTATATCAAAATAGCCTGCCAATATGCACAACCTTGATGATGTTTCCTATTACAAATTTATTTTCTAAAGAATATGAAGGATAGAACGCACAACACATATGAAAAGGGATGGTAAGAGACACATAAAGGATAAGGACAGACTAAAGAATAATACACCAGCTTTTCAAAATAAAAATGACGAATCCCAAAAATAGAGAAAGAGTGCTGCTACCTACACATCTCTTGCACTCACATGAGTGCCAAACAAAAGGCTCTAAGTTAGGGTGACAACACTTAACTAAACTTTAATATGCTCAACAACTCAAATGAAGCTACCTGTGCAATTGTTTGGAAAAGCTGTGTATGCAATGATTGAGTAAGTAGCATTTCACATAAAGAAATAGGTACATGAGTTAAATAAAAAGGGATGTAAAAGTAAAGTGTATTACTTCAGATAGCCTTACTTATTGATATCATCAGAAGAATAACCAGTAACACCACCAAACACGACTAATACATAGTCAACATCAAGCGATCTCATTATATCATAAGCCTCATCCTCATAAGATGACATTGCACGCCCGACAGTAGCTATGTGTGTATTGTTCCAAGTGTTATTGTCAACAATAACTGTTCTGTTTCCCATGGCAGTGATTTGATAACCATAATCCCACCATGACATCACCTTGGCATCTGGGGGCGTATTCTGTCGAAGCCAAAAGTAAGCCTCACGATAATCATCAAAGATGACCCTGTTGCCATGGGCACCCCTTGCAGCCAAGACAATTGAGGGAGATGAGTAAGCCTCAGATGTGACCCAAGTACAGTGAATAGCATATCTGCTGAGCAGATAAAAAGCACCAAGAAGTAACACCATAGCACCATTCTTTTGGAAAGGCTGGGAGTTATCAATTACACCCTGTATATAAGTAAACATAAAGTATTATAATCACTACATCACCATTTACAATAATATATGATGTGAAAACGGTTTATTGCACAAATTAAGAGACAAAAACATAATCCTAATGCATTATTTAAGAGTGTAGCCCATAAAAGATGAACTAATTAAGTAAAAATCTATGGCATAGCAATTACCATGAAAAACATGGCTATTACCAAACCTTCTTTCAGGCAGCAGGTACCCACATGAGTAATATTATTGAAAAATATCAAGCAACATAAAATTCATCTTTGCTATAATTACTGAAATGTAACAAGGGGCACAAAAGATAGGCACGCTATTTATTTTATTGGTACTAGTAGCATGTGATGAAAAATGGGAGAGAAAAGATAAAACAGTAGAATGAAACAAGTCTGAATAAGCCTTTTGCTAAACTAGTTGCTCCCAAACATCTAACCTTCGAAGAGCCTTTTGTAGTACTAGTTCCTTTACTAGATCCACCTTGACCAGTCTGGCTTTTGGCCCTCACAACCCGAGTCAAATTCTTCACAGTGGCAGAAACTGCAATAGCACTAATGAGGCATACAGCAGGAGTAGCGACGAGAATTAAACGAACCATAACACCAGCAAAATACATGCTTGTAAGACCGTACATAACTATGAAGATCGTGGCATCAGACAAGCGCTTGAAGCAAAAATAGAGCCCAGCAGGGAAAAGGAACAACAAGATATGGAAATCAAACATGAAGGATGACCAAGCAGTTGGCTGATGCTCAGAGACAGATGCAATAATTGGAATATGATCCTTAGCATATGTTGGATCAAGCAAGGAGTAAAACCTTCCAGTCCATGGAGATATGAAACCAGTTGCTGTGCCCACTCCCAAGGCAATGGCACCAACACTGACTGCACCAGTTACAGTGATCCTCAAAAATGCTTGGAACAATTTTTTATCACCAAGCAAATGTCTTACATAGTCCAAGAAGAAAAACACCTGTAAAAACAATCAAGTCAGAGCCATAATAGAACCAACATTCTAACTTAATCAAACAAATCAACAGTTACAGATGAACTGATCTGAAGATCCGCCTGCATCCACAGTAAGCAAATGACACATTATCACAAAATTTTGCAACAACGGAAACCAATCCCAATACAACAAAGCAAGCCAACTAGGCAAAAGCACCCACCTGTAAAAGCTATTTGTTTACATAATTTAACATCGCCCAAGCAAATTTAGATAAAGCAAACACTAGAACTATATTCTACAAACGATTACAAATTTTGTTTGGTATCCCATAGTGCCCCCACCCAGTAGATGAGAGACGCTAAAAGCAAGTATCCATCCCAGCAATTTTTATTTTTTTGCATATACTTGAATCAACACCTGATAGTTGAGAAGCTAATCTCCCAAGATAGAATCAGTTATTGAAGACTAACTCACACATCAACCCCCCTCCCTTTCCCATCAAGGGTAGGACCACAGCCTTAAGGCACCCAACCCAAGTCCCGTCTATTCACAGCACATGCACACATTAATATTGCAACTTGCAAGAAACTCGTTATAAAATTCTCCACCCTTCAAAAAAAAAAAATGATAAGATAAACTCAATAAGGGGAATGCAAGCAACCTGAAGCAGGAAAAAGACGCCCATGGCAGCCATGTGCTCCCCAGACTGAACATGCTGGAAGCCCACAAACCTAATCTGCATGGCAAGCAGCATCCCGAGCACATACATGCAGTTATAAGCCACATAAAGCCTCAACGAGTACCTCCCCGTCACCAACAACACCAACACATAAAGCGGCACCAAATTGATGATGAAAACGTAACCACCCCACGCTGAAACCATGTAGAAATACCCAAACGCCGAAGCCAGCGACCACGCCAGCGATCCAGTATTCACGGCCTTCACGAACAGGTAAAACGTGAGAAGCAGCGCGAAGATCGCGACCCCTTCGTTGTCGTACGACCCGGCGACGGAGCGGGAAATATATCCAGGGCAGATCGCGATGAGCGCGGCGGCGACAAGCCCGGCGCCGGAGTCCCAGACCTCCTTACCGAAGAAGTACGCGACGATGGCAGTGTTGGAGGCGAAGAACGGCGCGGTGAGGACGCAGACCTCGCGGATGTGGACGACGAAGCGGAAGAAATGGAGGATTTTGTAGAGCGCGGCAGCGGTGAGCATGAGACCAGGGTAGAGGGTGCCGCCGATGATGCGGCCAAGCGGGTACCATGAGTCGGAGTCGAACCAGTTCCAGAACTCGGCGAAGCCATGGCGCGTGAGGTAGAGCGTGGTGCGGTAGTTGAAGTAAGGGTCGAACTCGTGGATCATGGATTCATAGCGGAGGACGCTGAAGAGGCGCGTGATGAAGGCGAGGACGTAGATGAGGCCGAGGGTGGTGACGCGGAGCAGGAGCTCCTGCTGCTTGGTTTTGAGCTTGAAGGTTTTCGGGAGGGAGAGGGAATGGAGCAGATCTTGCGCCATTGGGGGTGATGAAGCGGCTTTTGGAGAAACGACGACCATTGGGATCTAGGGTGAGGGGATTTTCATGGAAAATGGGGGATTTTCTCGGGAAAATGTGAGTGAGAGTGGATCTGGTGAGGTGGGAGAAAGGGAGTGAAGAGAAGAAAAGTCAGAAGTCAATAGTTGAAGCTTTGTAAGTGTGAATGAATCCAAATGTTCGAATCCCGGGTGAGTGATGGATCCGGGTAGTACAGAATCCAAACACCACTATTGGATTTGGAGCATCACCCCAAATATACCACCATTCCAACCAAAAAGAGGTACCAAGTATCAACAACATAGTTTTTCGAGAATATGCATTGTGAATTAGACTTTCAAGATTTGATAGAATTGTTTTTTATTTAATTCAATTAGAATCTTTTTTTGAAGGTCTTAATTCAATTAGAGTTTTTTTAAGGTAAATTCAATTAGAGTTGAGGTGACACAATTTTATAAAATTTAATTGATGATCAATTAACTGTTTAAATTACCGTAAGTAAATATGAGGAAAAATTACTTTAATTTATGTGGCTAAATAATATTTTGACACGTATTTTAGAAAAATTCAATTATAACATATGTCAAAATATTACTGAGAAACTTAAGACTAAGATGATTTAAACAACATCATTAACTAATTGAGCAAATAAAACTTATACACTCTTGGTGCATGTTGATTATTTTATGAATTTTTAGGTTGTCCCCATAAACTATAAGATTTAGGGGCTATTTGTTTATATTAAAAAATGATTCTAAAATTACTAAAAAGTGGATTTATTTTAAGAGACGTTCTAAAGTGCAATAGTTACTTTAGTTTGTTTATGGTTTAAAATGCACTCAAATATTTGACTTAGTTTTGAATCGAGTGTAAATGGTTTGAATTTGATCGCACATGAGCACATCTATAACTTATTCGGTTATAAATTTTGATAACATTGTTATACTGTAAATTGAGTTTATGGTTGAACTAAATTACTTCATACTCAAAACAGTTTGTAAATAAAAGCTTATAAACCAAACACTTTTTTGGCTTATACTAGAATCTTGCAGAAAGCTGAGAGCTATTATTTTCCTTGGACTAATAATCGTTGCAGGCCTTCTTCGACATATTTTGGGCCCAGTTCGCTACAAATGGACAAGAACATGCTTTATTAATATCTTGGGCCGGCAGACTAATAGAATGTTTGGATCCAGGTTCCTCAAAGAATCATGTCTCCCCCCACAAAAGCTACTTCTAGAATTTATGTTATTTGTGGAATTCTGAATTGTATATATACTTGTGGACCTAAAAAACATTGTATATACTGTTTTTGGACAAAAACGAAATGTATATATACTGATTGCGGCTGAATTTGATATCTAGCCCCAAAAAATTAAACTGTTTTACAGCAAAGAAATATTCTATCACTAGATTTAAAGGATAAATGAAGTTTAGCCTTTTGAAGATAATCTGATATTGCTTTATTTAAAACTTGAGGGAATAGTTTTTCAAGTTCCCACTGTCATTTCTTGTTCATCTAGCGTTAGTCTCCAATCCATAACAAGTAACTGCTAGTGCTGCACAAACATTCCCAGAACCATCTAGGACGAATATATATAGTATTACCTAACTGTCCAATCTTGCAAACATGACAATTTGAAGTTTCAAGTGGTTACAAACCAGCGCCACAAAAACTTTGAGCTCAAAAGAACTGTATCAAACTTCCCGGAAATATAAAGCATCTTAACTTAATTTTATTTCAAGGCGCCTGTTATAGATTTAAAGAAGAAGCCCCCATTGTTATCAATGGAAATCAAGTACTTTGACCAATCAAAACCAAAGTGATTTGATGAAATAAAATGAACCCAAACTATTGTTGCACCAAGCCTTTCTGCTTGAAAACTTCCAGCATGGCAGTTCCAATTTTAGCAGGGGACTCCACAACTGTGACCCCAGCTTCCTTGAGGGTTTTAATTTTGTCTTGTGCAGTACCCTTGCCACCCGACACAATAGCTGCCCAGGCAAATAAAGTATGCACGATCAAATATCATACAAGAAAAATGAAGATCTAACTAAAAATCATCTGCCGCAGATGCAAAGCTAAAGACAATGAAGATTTCAATGCAAAAGCTGATAATTGCTTTGTTGTCATCATTAACAATGGTCAAATATATAACCCAATTTTCCCATGCTAACTTAATTTCATCAAATTCAAAATACAAGGGAATTTTCAATACTGACATGATTAACTCAAGTAACCCTTTATCCTGGATAATTATACACTGCCAAATTCTTACCTAAAACTAATTGAGGGTGCACAAGTGGATTTGGCCAATCACAGCACATATTGAACTAAAATGGTACTCTACATAAGCCCAATATGCATCCAACACAGTTCTTGGAACAAATCAAACCTGTAAAAGCTATATACTTCATATTTGCTGAAGTATGATGGTGTCCTATACCTAAATGCATGTGATAGGCCTAGATATGTATCCTAGGAGCATCCTCCAATTTTAAAAAATAAACAAAAAATTATTGACCTATACATTTGGGACACTGCTTTGATATGTTTGTGATATGGCTCTAATTGAAGATTTTTGTACAGCTTTGTGCTTCATCATGTTGTGAGAGGAATTTAAAACCTACCCCGTCATTCATTCTTTGAAGAGAAACATATTAGATCCGAAAAGGATGGAAGGTCTGGCTTATGTGCATTCCAACCTCTGACTTTTATCTACGAAAGATGAAGGCTACACTAAAACTAAAAGGAAGACCAGGTTGTGGGACATTATTGGAATATGGAAATGTATATAATCCACCTCATGATGGTGGTGGACTTGATGAATATGCAGAGTTGTCTTTTGATGAACGAGACTTAAGGAGCTATGTTTAAGTTTTCTTGGATGATAGGAATGAAGAAAATAAAGGTGCCAGTTAGTGTAGAACAGTAAATGGTAGGCAAATGTATCGACCATCAAGTCAAGCCTTCTGAACAAGACCAATGATGCTTTTTGTATGATTTTGAAATTAGTTGGGGAAAAATATGTAATATGTGACATGTTTATCAGAGAAAGTCGGTAAAAAATATATTTTCATAAGGAAGAGGAACAATATGTGTCCATACTTTTGTAGTATGATCATCAATATCTTGTAAATTGTGATCACCGACTCACCGTCTACTAATATGATTATATATTAATGAGAAATACCAATGTCTCTTTGCAAATATTATGTTGGTGTGGGTGTGGGTGTGGGGGGTACCTTGAGTTTTTAAGAATATATGAACTTCATACTTCATAGACTAGAACAGAACAAAGATATAATAAATAAATACAGAGGCTACTTGTTTGCCAACCAAATTAATAAATGCCACACTTTCTAGCAAAGTAGCAATTAAATATCCTTTCTTTCACAATGAGTGATATTTTCAATCAGAAGCCATCAGTTCCAAAAGGTCAGAAAAATCTTACCTCCAGCATGACCCATACGACGGCCAGGGGGAGCAGTTAATCCAGCAATAAATGCAACAATAGGCTTCTCGGTCCCGCTTTCCTGCATAGTCATTCATAAAATCAATTTAAGAACTCATGCAATAGTCTTTTGAAAGGACTATATGACAGCTATGGACATATGTGTTTGTTCTTTGATCTTTCTATATCTAGCATAAATAAATATCACCCACCGTTCACCAGATAACACCTAATGAACATTTAACTTCTTCTCCACAAAAAGAAGATTCACATCTACAGATCACATTATACAGGCCTTTTGCTTGCTGATAACCTACTACAAGTCTACAGCCTATCAAACTTAAAATTTGAGCCCTTAAAAAGCACATTTGAATTTTCCTTCATATAGAGATAACAGTGCCACATACAATTTATAAGCTTTGTTAACTACTTTGCCTATATGTCTAGCTTTAGCCATTCAAGTACAATTGAAGATTAATATTTGCTACATCAAATGATCATATATTACAATAACAAATCAAATCAATAGCTTTTAGACATATTGATATGCAATCCTGTAGAACAATACTCAGTTTTGAGATCATGGTTTCAAACTAAAACTGTGTAGGGTGACAAAAAATATAGAAAGAAAAAAATTCGTAAATAAGTTGGACTAGAAAAGAGATAATTTGCAATTGATAATAATCACTACACATTTTGGAGAACAGATGCCACAACATCATAAATTGATTCGATAAAAAAAAGATTTTGGAATAGAATAAAAATGCAGCACGGAAAATTTATGCACAGGAAACAATTAAAAAGGAACCTTAATTAGCGCAGCGGCATCCTCTTCTGCAGTTCCACCTATCTCTCCTATAAGAACGATACCTGAATTACACGAACAAACAGTAATGATAAGTGATCCTGTCCCATTAATCATACACAAAAAAATTTACTGGACAAAGAAATTATGCACAGAAAACATCACCAAGGTTCAGTGGATATACAGAATAGAGGGTAACATATATGACACAATATAAATGATAAAGTACCTTCTGTCTGAGGATCTGATAGGAATTTCTTAAGGCAATCAACAAAATTTGTTCCATTAAAGGGATCTCCTCCTATGCCCACACAAGTGGATTGTCCAAGGCCAACAGCAGACGTTTGGAAAACCTGAATAGTAAAAAACAAATATGTGGTTTATCCATGGGTAACCATAATTATTGTATCATGAAAAGAACTTCAAATTTCAAATGCAATAACTCCCAGGGATAAGTGTGTTACTCAATAACAGACAAGCATCATTGTTTTCTTCTTGAAAGCAATAATTAAACATTTAAAAAGTTGTATGAGTAGAGATTTCCTTTTAAAGCATACAATATCAGTAACTTGTTCTGTAGAATAAAAGCAAGTTGGTTATTATGCTCTAACTCTGCTGTAGATGGAACCAAGACAGATGATAATATGAAAAGGGATATACACAACCCAATATTCATAGGAATGTGCGGTCACAAGTGGAAAAGCAGTAAGAGACCAAGAGTATTAACCACTTAAGAAAAGTGGCATAATATATACATTATACAGAAATAAGTCCAGTACTATGTGTCAACATTTTGCTTGATATATCACCAAAACTTCATTATCATGAGGAGTGTGAACTTCATTTGAAGTTTGAACAGATAAATATCATCAACGGTGCCTATAAGACAATCAAATATACTTCTAAACCAAAGTAAACAGTCTTCCCAACATACAAAAAAAAGACTCACCGCTTCATATGTCAAAGTACCAGAACGAGAAACAATTCCAATGCGGCCAGGCTTATGAATGTAACCCGGCATGATTCCGATTTTACATTCCCCGGGCTTGATGATACCAGGGCAGTTTGGTCCTATCAGACGAGTTCTGGATTGTCTGTTAATCGCTGCTTTAACTCGTACCTGACATTGAAAAGTTATTAACTTCAGCCACAACTTTGATACAAACAGCAGCCAGCAGCAGAAAGCCAAAAGTAAATACAAAAGTTAAGCAGCAACTGGCTAGAGCTATACATGTCACTGTCACATACCCAAATTCAAACAGATCAAAGGTGCCATAACATAAGACATTTGAGAATTGCCAATTTTCACAAATGCAATGAAACAACATAAAAAGGCATGCATTGGCCATCTAATCAAAGCCTTACACGAATAAACAGACAGCCTAATACCAAACTGAAAAAAATAAAAAAATAAAGGTAGAACCAAACAACAGTTCATATCAAAAAATTGAAAACCTCCATTTGCAGCATAGATTCCACAATAATGGTTTTCAGTGTCAAATTTAGTGCATGTTTGGTTTTGATTTTAGAAATTTTCAAACCGCAAATCACGATTGGTATAAAAGTTTATCTCTTGTAAATTATGCTCCAATTGCACAACCAAATAAAGAATTTGAGATGAAAAGTGAGAAAGCAGTTACCATATCATGTTGGGGGATGCCTTCGGTGATGCATACGACGAGATCCAACTCAGCCTCCAAGGCCTCCATGATGGCGGCGGCGGCGAAAGGCGGAGGAACGTAGATGACGGAGGCGTTGGCCTTGGTCTCGGCCTTCGCTTCTGCGACGGTGTTGAAAACGGGGAGCCCTAGGTGTTCGGTTCCACCCTTCTTAGGGGTGACACCACCGACCATGTTGGTTCCGTATTCGATGGCCTGCTCCGTGTGGAAGGTGCCGTTCTTCCCCGTTATGCCCTGGCAGATCACGCGCGTGCTCTTGTCCACGAACACCGCCGGCGAAGACGCCGTAGCCGATAGGTGACGGATGCACTGGCGGCGCGCGGCGATGGAAGCCATCAACTTGTTCAGCGGTTGCAACCCCATTACTCTCTCAGATTCAGATGTCAGTGATTTCTAACACTGCGTTGCTGCTTCTGAAAAATCAAATGCCCTACCTCCCCTCTTTCGTGGACTATTATTCTCTTTTTCTAAAAAATTAAAGAAAACAGGAATGCTAAATTAAAATTTATTTCCTAATTAAAGTAACAGATGTTTTTCATTTAATTCTTATTCTTATGTAAAATATGTTTCTACCCTTTCTTAACATGTAAAATCAATTTCAATATTGTCTTCCGAAAAAAAATTGCAATATTTGTTTTAATAGTTTGTTCTTGTAAAATGTTGAATGATTTTTTTGGTTATAAGAGGAAAAACTAAAAGAGAAAAATACTAGTTTAAAGCATCAAGGCATAAAGATTCAATGATAATGATAGTGAACAGTGGAAAACGTCAAACACACCGCCTCCCACAAAACAAACATAATTTAGGTTTACATAAGTACCGGGGATAATGGAATATAATACCAAACATAATTTTGTTATTGTTGCATAGTAGTCTTAGAGAAAGTCATGACCAAGGAACCTAGATAATTTAGGTTTTTTGGCCAAGCAATGTGGGTAAGTACTATGTAGGGGTTTGATGAGATAAAAAATTAATTTAAGAATATTTAATGTGATTCATTTTAGTTATGGAAAATCTAACCTATTGGCACGCAATACAATTAAGTAAGATAATCAAGTTTCAAAATTTGAACAATGTGTCATACAAACTCTAACAAATTCTCTGTCACACTTCTCCATTCTTTAGAAGCTCCTTTAATCTCTTCCTACTTTATCTTTTTTTTCCTGACCTGTGGTCCTTTAACTTGAAGCTCCTACTGCTTCATTGAACAACCTCTCTATCATGCATATTTTTCGTTTGTGTAAAGGCACTACTAGTTGCGTTTTAATGGTCTTTTCTTCCCCTTATTCTTCCTTCTTCATCTAGTCGATCAACATTGCTTCATTTCCTCATCTCCACATTGTTGTCTAGCTCATGTCCACCATATCACCTCGCCATCTCAGCTCTCCATCGTGCGCCTCTACAGCCACCATGGGAAATTTTGTGTCATTATGTTATAGATGTATCGGGCATGCAACGATCACCCGTGCAACCCTAGTCTCGTCGTCACTACTAGGATGGTGAAATCCCCCCTCCCCGTGATGGAAACCTAAAAAAAACACTAAACTCAATACAGTTCTAAACACATTTTGACCGACTCGAGTCACTCAACTAATTTGAGAATTACACTTATGGAATTTATCTAAGATTTTGTCATTTCAGTTAGTGCCATATTGGACTTTTTAAGTCAGAACATAAATGTTATCTAATCATACTACATATGAATATTAGAGAAAAAAAAATGGTATTCTGATAAGCAATGCTCAATTTTAAGTTAATCCTCACAAGGGTTTATTGTCCACTTTTGTTAAGAGGTGGCATACGAAGACGTCATCATTCCACCTTCTATTGAGGGAGATGGCAATCATGTTAGATGGCGCATGATTGTTGTGCACAATCCCATCACTAGGGTGTTTTTCTCGCATCTCACTATCGATCATGAGGATGCAACCCAAATTCTCTGTGAGCTACTTGGCGTCTCATTGGTCAGGCTTTGAAGGAGATGGACCAAACTCAGGGTATGCACGACCAGTTCACATGTCTCCGGGATGTGTGCAGTGTAGCGCTCCAAGCAAGGGATTTGACTGTCACAGCTAGAGCTTTTCTTATCTACTTGGTTGGATTAATTAATAATAATAAATTTGATAAAAAAACAATGAATTTTCACCAAAATTATGAATTTTGTCTTTACAAAATTAAAAACTAGTGTCATTACTATTACTTATCAATAATATATATATATATATATATATATATAAATAAATAAATAAGGGGAGATGGATATGAAAACTTTCATCATTTTTCTTTTTATGGTACCAAAGATGGTAAAAAAAAATCATTTATACCGGGTATTTCGCAAGAAGAAGAAAAAAAAAGAAGAAATTCCTGAATTAGTTGAATTTCAAGTATTTAATTTCACCAATAAGATACGAAGACTTAATTCACATTTTGAATTGCACCAAAAAGATTATTTATCTCAAAGAGGCTTACGTAAAATTCTCGGGAAACGAAAACGATTACTTTCTTATTTGTCAAAGAAAAATAAAATATGTTATAAAAATTAATAAGCTTGTTGGATATTCGAGAGTCACGAATTCGTTAATTTCAAGAGTTATTTTTAATTATTCAATTTCTTAGATCTTGAATTTTGATGAGCTTTTTTTTTCTTTTAAGCGATTCACGAAAGAATGTGAAAACCTATGTAGCCCCAACTATAAGAAAAGACCGCATGATAGTAAATGTGGGGTCTCACCATCCATTAATGCGTGGTGTTCTTCAACTTATTATTACTCTAGATGGTGAAAATGTTATTGATTGTGACCCAATATTGGGTTATTTAAACAGAGGAATGGAAAAAATTGCGAGAAATCGAACAATTATACAATATCTGCCTTATGTAACACGTTAGGATTATTTAGCCACTGTTCGCAGAAGCAATAACCGTAAATGGATCGGAACAGTTAGGAAATATTGCGAGAGCAACACTTTTGTGGACATAGTCTACTTAGGTTTCTTCCGTGACCTATAGATAGTTAGGACATATGCATCAAGTGCAACCACTTTCCATTTTGATATGAGCATCTTGGCGATGCCAACATGAGTAGGACAAGGTGTATTGTAGGTTACATGACTCTACTACAAGTTTGCACCTCTATCGAAGTGATCAATTTCATTATTTTGCAATATATATAATGTAATACATGTTCATGTTCCTATTACAGGTCTTGATATATAAGCATTTCCTTTCATTTGTCTTCTATATGGCTCAACCTTGAGTACACTGAGGGCTTGCCTAGGGCTAGCCGGTAGAGTTGTCTTAGAGTGATGGTCTGGTATTGAAGATGCGACTCGATCTGGATGACATGGCAACCAACGCCATCACTTGGACATCGTACAATGATCACATAACCCACCATTCTTTTCAAACCATCCCTTTGTATTCTGGCTACATCTAGTTTTCCTACATGGTACACCCTTATGCTGCAGAGGGTGCTCAGACAACTCAAATACGTGTAGGGAGTCCCTCCTTCACCTGCGACAGGGCCTACATGCGAGAAGGTAGCAAGATTTGGTACTCATACCTCCCTTGAGTCATTAACCAAGGGATTTGAGCTTCATTTCCTACTCAAAGCGTACCTCAATACTTCGGATGTTATCATCAGATCTCACATCCCCTATTAGGATCATTTTATTTTGCATCATTGTTCCTCTATCATATTTTAATTTATTCATTCTTACCTAATATTGAATTTTATGATTTCATTAGGTTTAGTTCATTCAACTCTAAGAATAGCTGACTATAGCTACTACCTCAGAACGTGGAGCATCTCTAGAGGAGTAGAGGGTAAAGGCAGCCATACATAACACCCTGGCCTTAGTAGAAGTAGTGCATTGGAGAATGTGGCGTATCTTAGGAGGAAGAAGGTTGCTTCCACTTCCATGTCGACGTCATAGATTATTTAGACATTGCATAACTTAAACATTGTAGGATGTATAACTTACTTTTTGTATGACATGTTAGAATGATGTTATACTGTGACATATTGATTCTTTCTATCTAAATTAACTAGGTACCGCAATTTAAATTTCAATATCTTAAAAAAGGATTCCAGATTCATGTTTGCGGTAGGTTAAATTATGATATCACATTTAAGATTGCGGTATAATTTATCATTTATTATTTTGATCCAGCCGTATAATTATATTGATATAGTGATAGGTTCTGGAAATTGGAAAACGCACAAGGTAAATGGTAAAAACCATTTCCGCTATTAAATTGCGGAAGGTAAAAAACAAATTTAGGTTCAGCATTTTAGATTATGAAAGCTTAAAAAACTTGAGTGTAAAAAAAAAAACCCATGCGAGTGGGGATGGTGTATTTAGGTGCGGTGATGGTGTATTTTGTTTTCCCTTTCAATTTTTTGCACTACAAACTTCACTTCCATCCCCGTTAAGTTAAAGGTCTATGCAAAACATTGACACAGGAGAACGGGATAAGGATAGATTCTAGAGTCGAAAAAATATTTTGCTTTTCACATAACTTCTGTTTGCTTTTCACGGTACCCCAGAAAAAAGAATTGCTTGTCAAAGAATTTTCAGGTAAACAGCTATAATTATGTGTTCTTTACAGGTAATAATTATGAGCAAGTAAAGGAGGGGGTGGAGGATACACAACTTAGCTTCCTCAAATTGCATAAAGGGAAATTCTTAAGATGTCATCATCTGCCTAAATGGGATCTGGAGAAGGATCCAAGTTAGCCGCAATATCAGTTATCGTGGCGTGGTACAATATGAAGCCCAGCTATCATGCTGTTCGTATATCACCTTCACAGAACTTCCATGATCCATCATCTTGCATCTTCAAAACATACCTAACTTTGTAAGAGCTGCAATCAATCGATAATAGAATTGAAGTTAATAAATACAAAAAAGCACAGAAACCTGGAAGCAGTGCTGAAATTGGACTGGAAGAAGAAATGGAGTATAACATGATCATGAATGATATAAAAAATGTTTAGCAAGTGTCTTACCAACATAGTGCTATCTAATTGAGAATGTAAAGTACATTACCTAAGATAGTTGGGTTTTTTTGGCTGAGAACTGTCAACAAGTTCAGCTGCTTCCTCTAAAAGAGCTTCAATTTCTGCCATGTCAGATTCATTTCCATCTGATAGAATGTCAGCTCTAAGGACAGATAATTTCAGCAAAAGAAATCTCCAGTGACAAGATTTTTCTTTTGCAGCATCAGCCAAAGATTGCCACTGTCAAAGATTGCACAAGTTAGTTTTTCTTGTGTTTTAATGAGTTCGTATATATCATTTCATTGCATTCTGATTTTCAAGGCATCAGCTTGTTAGATATGACACTCGTTCAACAGTGAAGTAGTCCATAGCATGGGGAGTGATATTTGATTATATTAAAAAAGGTTAAAAAATGTCACAGCATGCACTACCTGAGCAAGCATGGATTCGTCAAGGACTTCGGCAAGGGAATTAACTTCATGGCTAGGCCCCAAAGCTTCAGCTTTGATTGCTTGCCATTGCCTAATAAGGGTTTCTGCTTCTTCCACAGGCATCTGCCTCCTGTACACATTAATAGAGGATGAAGAGCTATGAGCAGTGTGTAAATCACTTCGAAACCCAGCATCTGACCGGTGCAAAAAATGTATCTTAACCCTTGACAGGATTCTCTCAAGTTTGTTGGAAATAGTACTTTGTCTCATATATGGACCTACAGTGTAGTTAGCAGATGAATCTGCAGTCCAAGCAATCTTATGATTGGCTTTTGTGAAAGCCCAATTAGAACCAGTAAAATTCTTGCTAATGTTTATTCCCAACAACTTAACGGCAGCAAATGCAATACAACCCAGTACAGTAAATTGTGTTATTCTTTCAAATATGTGTGGGCGGGTGAGACTATCCCAGACTCCATTGTGATGAGTGCCAAGGCTCCTTTTCACTTTAACAGGTGACTCGCTAAGATTGAGCCCATTTTCATTTTTGCCAGATAACAGTGAACTCTGCAAATCAGTAGGAGCCAGCTGCTTGACAGCAAAACCTAGATTAGGAGAAGAGCTCATATATGTGCGAGGTTCCTCAAAATCTCTTCGTTCTACAGAACCAGATGATAGAGGTCTATGACATATAGTAGGCAATGTTTGCGGAGCTCCTTTCAAGTTCTTGCTTCCAGAAAATTTCTTTTGAGCATTAAAGAAACTAGACTGCAGAAATTAATATCCATAAATAACATTTTGTCAGAATAAAAGTGAAATATTTAGTTTTTCCTACTATAACTGATCTTACCAGAGCTGGAGAACAACCTTTAGTATCTGGATACAAATCAAGCACAGAATCCTTCAGCCACATTTCCTGGTCAAGTTTAGCAAGTGGGTCTGAGATAAGAAATCAAAAACTCAAAATTTCATCATTAAACAATAAAAGAAAATGAGTAAAAGTGGATGACATTTAAATATGTCCTTTATTTGAGGCCAGGCTCCAAAGCAGAAGTTATTCCAAAGTACACTAGTATTTGAAGTCAAAGTTGCAGTTGATAGCACACACTGAACGTGAAAGTACACTTTCTTACTAAAAATCTAAACAATAAACACTAAAATGGGGGGAAATGGCATCACTAAGGTCTGCCAAGAATTTCACATGCAACAAAGGCACCTAAAGCATAAAAATTAGAGAACCTGAGTGAACATGATAATTAGAGAAGTACCAAAGATGGGTTAGCATCAGAAGCATCCATTATTGCCTTCCCCAAGACCGAGTTATGTTTTGGATTTGAGTTCAGCTCAAGCTGCTTCAGCTTTTCAACTGCCTCAGCCTCTGTGCCCTAGAAGTTATGACATCATAATCAAAGAATTATGCTGCAGATTCTCAGGGAAAATTGAAATTGAAAGAAAAAATTATTGGTACTGGAAACCAATATTAAAAATGTCTAATGACTTCATGAAGACAGCACCAGTTATTAGAGTTATCATGAAAAAGATACCAGTCCAAGAAGGAATAAGCAAAAAGCTTCCTCAAATTTCAGATCGATGCCCTCTGAAGCTATCAAACATTCACATATGTTTTTTGCTTTGTCAATCTGCATCAAATAAATAAAAATACTTGGATGAGGATGAAATTTAGAAAATCACTGTTTGAGAATGTAAGCAAAGAAAAAACAATATGGATTGTAACAAATTTTAAAATGCTTAAGATTTGAAGAAGGGCGTTACCAATTCTTTTTGCTTGCTGGAAAATCCAAGTGCCAAATGAGCAGTAAAAACTCTATAGAAACAGCTTGAGTCAATTATTACTCTTAGATTCTGTGATTCAATTGTCTTCTTATTCTTTCGCATCACAGCTAAGCTATCCCAAGGAAGGAGATCAACTATCTCATTAGCCAGCAAACAGCCCAATGCTTGGCTTAGAAAGGAAGGCCAGTCCTGTACGTGGCATGAAGCTTCAACATCAAGACCCTGCCTAAGCAGTTCACGCAAAGCTGCAATTGCTCCACGTCTCCTATCAACATTTTCAGGGGTATTTGACATGCTCAGGAGTTCCAAGGTGCAAGCAGGTGCAAGCTCTTCAAGAGATTCTTCAATCTAGAAACCATGAAAAGCATCCTCAGGGTTGTGTTCCATGCGTAATATACAGCTATGATCATTAAATTTAATGTTTCCAACAATCAATGTAGAATGGAGAATTCTGAAGCCAAAAAGTACAAGAAAAGGGGACGACATAAATTATGAAAATGACAAGGACAGAATTGATAGAGTCACTAATTATGTCTATTTTATACCCAGATCAAGCCTAGTAGATATTCATGCAGCTAGCCTGAAGTATCCGTTATTAAATCTTTCTAATATTGGAGTGGAAATTATCATTTTCACTAAATAAGTATGCTAAATTATTCCGAGAACTCACTGGAAATCCCAAATTATGGGAACAAAAAGTAGCAAAGCAACAATTTTACATCTGTTGAATTAGTTATTTTTTTCTTTTCTGTTGAAAGGAGAGGTGGGGTTTATAACCCAATCTTTACCTTAATAAAATGTATACTTAACAAACTAGCTAGTGACTAAAAGATCTTAGATGAATATTCACTTACAACAAGTGGCTTACCTGAGAAAGCAGTGTCATTTTCGCAAGAGATGGTTTACTTCTTAGAAGACACTGGGCACGAGCAAGAGCTTCGAAACCTTGAGATACTTTGTTCTTCTCAAAGCCAATCTTTGCAACTGCACACTTCAAGAGAGCACCTGTAATAAGGGAAGGGGTACATAACAAGACTGCTATAAATTCAAGGAGTAGTTTTCGGACCTTTCTGTCCATGTGTCTTACCTCAGCTAGCGCCATAGAGAGAACCAAATCATCTGCATATGGCTTGACATCTTGATGCTGAAGACTTGTCCGTCCAATATCCAGCACAAGCTTCGATTCTCCAACCTAAACAGAAGGAAGAGAAAAGCAGCAGTCAAAAATTTCCAGAATGGAGAAAACTCTGCAAGTGAACCGTTAGAAAAAACTAGAAAGAGCACGTGTTAAGTGTACCTCTTGAAGAAGGCATAGAGCAGCAGGCAACCAAGACCAAGGGATACGAAGGGAAGATTTAGGGGGAATCTTTTCCTTAAGGTTTCCAGCATATTCCGGCTCAAAAAGGAGTTTATCCCTAACATCCATAAGAAGATCCTGCAAATATTAGATAAGAGCAACAAAAAGCAACAACTCAAATTACATTTATCAGCATTTCCAAAATCAAATCTACCAATACTTTGCAATCAAAAAACATAGTTGGTGGTCATATCTATACCTGGCGAGATGCAACAACATTTATGGTGTAACCTTCTTCAATTTCAACATTTTTCAGACCCATAACTGCCTTAACAATTTCATCTTTCTCAGCTCGATCAGGAACACCAATGAGCTGCAAAATGGTACGAACTGAGCGGTCTAGCATAAATCTTAAGACAAAGGAAATGAAAATCGGCATGCATGAGCAACTATAAGGAAGACAACTGGATATATATCAATGTAATTGTAAAGCTTGAAAATGAAGAACACTCATCATAGCTGCAGAAGAATCCCAACCACCAACTCCTACACCACATGGGAAATAAAAGAGGGTGGAAATGTGAAGAATATGTAGACTAGACCAGTAGAACCATATGAAACATTTCGAGTTATCCAACCGTGTTCAATGTACCATAATTGCATATAATCACTACCCAGCATGAAAGTCAAATATTACAATGGGGTTGGGAACAAGATAAAAAGTTAAGGCACCAAACCAAAATGTGAAGGAGGAGATTCATGTTTCATTCTCCCCCTTCACTCAACAGTATAAGTCATTTTTTAACATTCCTGTATCAATAATCACAATGTGGCATACCATTTTCTTTTTCTAAAACAACGGCACAGAAAAATTTAAATCATTGAAAAAACCATTTTACCCATATATAATTGACAAAAACCAATATGGATATTGAACTCAAGTGAGGCAAATTCCTCATTAGTTACCAATCATCAACCATAGTCCATAGTAGCCAAATCCCATCAATCAGACCACTGAGAACTCAACCCTTCATTCCCCATTTCATTAGAAACATTAAGGTATGGATATAGAAAAATACAAATTCAACTGGTTCTATCACCTGGTAGCATGAAACAGGGATTTCAACAGTGGATTTCATCTGGGCAATTTCGACAACGCGTGCATTGTCATCAACGGACTTCAACTTCCTCCTTTCAAGCACAACATCACTCCTCCCCGCATGGGATCCAACGCAAAACGCAGAGGAACCGCCAAACCCAGAACCCGCGTCCGCGTGGGAACCCGTGAAGAGAACCTTAGGTTCACAGTGACCGAAGCGAGGAGCAATGCCATACAGAGAGGGACCGATCACTGCAGCATTAGCAAGTGCCATGAGCTCTCATTCCCCGAAATGCGAAAACACCCAAAACCCTAAGAAATCAGCTCCAGTGTTGCATTATCGTCAAATTAAAATCCAGAGACACATTGCGAAATGCGAAGAAACAAGAAGTTGCAGAGTGACTGGGAATTTGGGTTTTGAGGAAAATTATACCAAAGCAGAAAAGGAAAAGAGAGTGGGGGATTTGTACAGAAATGTGGAAAACGTTTCACAGAGAGAAGAAAGAAAAGGAGGGAGATTAATTGACAGAAACTGAATTAGAAGAGGGATTTGTGCTTAATCAAGCTACCAGAGAAGTAAAGTTGGAAAATCTTCAGGTAGATTAACCAACTGAAAGTTCATTTTTAATCTCATCTTTGAGTTTGAAAGAAAAACTAAATGGAACCAGGAGAAATTTTAGTACATGGGAGATATCATAGGAGGAATTTTTTTTTCATTAAATTAAAAGAGTAATAATGGAAAATATTGTTTTTTTTAAATATTAATATTTTTTAATGAAAAAATTAAAACAACAAACTACAAGGCTGTCAAGTCTCTAAACAGAGACATCACAATACACTCACAAGGATTAGCAGCTATGTAAAATGGTCTGTTTAGATGGCGATGGAGACTGGTTCAAGGATTCGATTTGCAGGAAGATAGGAGAAGGAAAGGAGGTCTCCTTTTGGAATGATAAGTGGCTGGATATAGAGTCTTTGAAACACATCTTTCCTAAATTATTCTCTATTTCTTTGCACCAAGAAGCATCGGTGTTTGAAGTTGGTAATTGGAGTAGTGGGCGTTGGGAATGCAATTTTGTATGGCGAAGGGAACCGTTAGAGAGAGATTTAGAAAGAGTTGAGGTGTTGAGGAGCCAGATTGCGTGTTTTACTCCTAAAATGAGACAGAATGATAAATGGTGTTGGTTGCTGGAAAACACAGGGGAATACTCGGTCAAGTCTGCATACACAAATCTGTTTGGTGAGATAGAGGAGGAGAATGGAATGGTGTTCGAGCGGCTATGGGGAGGGAAAGCCCCCTCTAATTCACTTGCCCTTGCATGGAGAATGTTGATTGATAGGGTGCAAGTAAAAGAAAATTTGCTAAAGAGAAATGCATTACCACCAAATGTTGGTTTAACTTGTCCCCTCTGTCAGGGCTGTAATGAAACTGGCTCACACTTGTTCCTAACATGTTCTGTTGCTTGGAAGGTGTGGATGAAAATGTTAGATTCAAATGATTTCATAAACTATATATTTTGATAAATAACAATTTCACTCAAGGTTTAATATCATTGGATAAAGATGTTCTAATACTTTGAATACTTCATACTCAGGAACATCTATCTACCTGAAGAACAACTGCATACATCTTTACAAGGCATTATCAAAATGCAGAAGTTCAAAGAAAAACAAATAAGTGGAGAACGTTCGACAACTTACTGAAGAGCTAATTTGCCAGCTCTGACAGTCTGCCATTTAAAGACACTTGGGAAGCTGTGTTCGCTCAACACTGGAATACACTTAACAAGTTGAGTTCGTCCGGTTTTTTAGTACGTTCACCAAAAGAGTACGTCCGGCCATGTAGTACGTCTGGCTTCTCAACTGTGTGTTCGTTTGGCAACTCACCCCGAGGAGTACGTCCGCCTAAGGAGTACATTTGGTAAATCTGTTGAAGAGTTCGTTTGCCAAGACAGACTGAAGAGTACGTTTGGTAGAAACATTGAAAGAGTTCATTCGACAAAGACTCTGAAGAATTCGTTGTCATAACTGCTTCAAGCAATAAAGGCCATCATCTACCTCGTCGATGCATTTAATGAAGCTCTGTTGATTGCAGAATGAAGAAAGAGACATAATTAATACTTTATTCCTCATTTTTGCAAAACCTCTGATGTTCCTTAAATCAAGCAACCTTTTCAGAGTCAATAGCGGGTCTTTCTGAACATAGTATCTCCTCAATGATCAAAATCAAATCTTCTATTCAAAACATTTAATGCTCTCTTAGCTGGCTTGCACGAGCATTTAATGCTCAAACAAAAGCTCAAGGCTGAAGCATTGAAGAGCCAGACGACATCAACAAAAGCAATAAATGCATGACAGAATGCATTTAATGCTGTTTTAGGAACGCAGAAGTATTCGTTACTCACAAGGAAGCAGAAACTCCAACGGAACTATTTTCAAATCTTCATCAATTAGCGACTTGAACATGAAAATATCTCTTATGATCTCTAAGTCGCCCACAGTAGCAAGTATTAATAGCCATAACTCAAAAAGCTTAAACCCATCCTGAACTGAGTCAAGTCGTCCGCCTGTGTGAAAATTCTACAAAGTGTTACTCTTATCCTATTCTTACACAACCCAAACAGAGAACCTAAATCTATATCCTCTCTGTAAACTGTTCCTCATTTATCTACTCAACCCTTTTTGAAGAGATCATTATAGAACGTCAAAGCAACCTTGAAAAGCAACCAGGAGTAGTCCTGTAAAATACTAACTAGGAGAAGTCCTAAAGAATACTTGTAAGGAGAAGTCCTAAAGAATACTAGGAGAAGTCATGTATAATACTTGCAAGGAGAAGTCTTGCATAATACTTGTACTATATTGATTAAATAGTGAAAATCTTGGTGATGCCAAGGACTGGACGTAGCCCTGCCGATTAAGGGGGTGAACCAGGATAAATATTCTGCATGTTTTACTTTTCAGTCCTAAGTTAATTTCCGCTGCATATACTCTTATTAATATTTGAAACTAATAGTTGTTTGTAACTGAAAAGAAGTTTATAAACTACACACATAATTCAAACCCCCATTTTCTTGTGTATTTTATTACTATCAAAAAATTTACAAATGGACGGGAATATTTACGGTGCTGTTGGGACAGTGTATGGTACATTTCTCTCAACATGGGGGTGAAGTGGGAGGTTCAAAGGAAATGAAACAATCTGTGGTCTCGATTTGGGTTGCAGCATAGGCGTAATATGGTGGACAAGGAATAATGTAGTATTTAGAGGGGGAATAACGGATGTGGAAAGGATGGTGGATTTAATACAGTACAAAGTGTGGCTTTGGTTAAAAGCTAAGGAGAAGAATTTTTCAGTTTCGTTCTTTGAATGGATTAAATGTCTTGTTGATTGCTTAAAAATGCTATGATGCAGGATAATATGAACAAGTTCCTGGCCGAACTATTCAAACTTTGTAAGCCTATTCAAGATGTTGCAGGGATCATGAACACACTCTGCTTTGGTGGATAGCTTCAGAATTCTTAGATAGCAGCCAATCGCTGCCACGTTGGATGCCTTCTGAACGCTTCTGTTTTGATTGCTTCTTATTTGGGTAAGACTATATCCTAGTAAGTGATTCTGCTATGTTCTGCTGCTGTCATGAAGAAAAAGCGAGACAAAATGTTGGCAGAACTCGTTTTTGTCAATTCAAATGTCCATGGCTTTGATTTGGTGGGATAAATTGGGTCACTATACTTTCCTATTTTCGAATTATGTTGGCTGCTTGTAATTAGGAGGGTCGTTTGGGAAGCTGGAATTGGTAGCAGAAACAAACCTTAAGCTTTGTCTCTTTCATGTTAATTGTTGATGGCTTCAAGTTTCAACTTTATGCTGTTATTGCTTGGTGGAGTGTGAATATTAGAAGGGCTTGGAAAGAGTTAATTTGATTGCCATTACTGTGCTGCTATAAGAAGGAGAAGTTTCATCATCTTCTTTCCTGCTGGATTATTGTTCAGTTTCAGTTTTTCTTTGTGGTTATTAGTGTGTATTTTTTGGGGAAACCTTATATCTTGAGCTGCCTGTACGTGGCACTCTTTATGCTTTTCTTTCAATTTTTATATGTTCTGATTTGTATATGGGAAGGGGCACCCCTTGTGCTCCCTTTAATCTAATTTTTCTTATCAAAAAGATGTAAAATGGTATGTTTGCTTACTGTCTCTGTACTCATGTTTACGTTAGGTTCCTCCCTGAAAAAAATACAGCTATAAGTCCCTCCGTTTATACTATGTTTTCCCTTAGTTCCTGCCTGAGACAGGAACTCCGATGACCACATACGTGGCTTGCTGACTGGTTGAATGATGTTTATGTGAAATTTTTTATTTTTTTAAATAGAGGACACGTGAGAAACTTAACTAAACTAAATTACCCCAAATTTCACTATTTCAAAATTTACCCCCAAAAACTAAATTAAAAAACTGAAATTAGAAACTGAAATTACAAACATTTTAGATAATTCCTCAATGCCTAAAAATCAAGACCTACAAACTCCTAAATTGACTTCTTCATCTTCTCCCTCCCTCAAGACCTGCAAACTCTGATTCCTCCTCCCCTCCCCTTGATTCACCTTTCAAATTCACCAAATTGATCCTCAAATCCCCCACAACACTTCCACTGGCTCGAACACTTCACAAAGAGCGACAGAGAGCGGCGCAGCGTGAGAAATGAGAAGAGGAAGGAGGAGGCTAACACGTCACAGTGAAGGCGATCTTGTAACAGAAATTGCTAACCCATTCTTCTTCAACTTTCCACCTTCTTCAATGGATATTGGGGATTTAGTTGTTGCTTCCACAGATCCGTTGTAGGAGATGAGGGTTTTGTTGTTGCCTCCACTTTCTCTGCTTAGGGTCTTCATCTGGATAGTAAAGCTTCAATTTTTTGTGGTTGAAGAGGAAGGAGGTGAAGATGGTCGGTTGGGGCTTTTGTGGTTGAAGCTTCACGGTTCTTTTTTTCTTCCTCCTTCATCTTTGATTCAAAATCCCTAGCCCCCAAATAGAACTCTTCCCCACAACAAAAATGGCAACCGCACAACATAAACAAAAAAAAGATCAATCCATGGGAGAGGCGGAGTGGGAGAAGTTCAATCCATCATTCTTCAACTAAAAGTTTTCACTTCACTAGTAATTCATCATGGGGGGATTTTGATTTCTAGGGATTGAGGGATTATCTAAAATGTTTGTAATTTCAGTTTCTAATTTTAGTTTTTTAATTTAGGGTTTAATTTAGTTTTTGAGGGTAAATTTTAAAATAGTGAAATTTGGGGGTTATTTAGTTTAATTGAGTTTCTGAGATGTCCTCTATTTAAAAAAAATTAAAAATTCTACATAATCATCATTTTGCTAGGCTTTGGTTAAATAAGCCTAGCCTGCTTAACAAATTCAAGGCCTGAGCTAGACCTGTTATCTGTCATAGACTTTTTTTTAGGCCTGAGCCTGATCTGTTTCAAAGTCTGGCCTGACCCAGTAACCTATTTAAAAGCTTGTTTTATTGCGATACATTCAAGTAAACTGAAAAATTTAATTGTAAAATTTCAACAAACTTATAGACTAGTGAGCTAAAATACAATAATATGATTATATAGTCCAATTCAAAGTAAATAGGTATAGTCAATTTCTAAAGAAGTTTATATGGTTAATTCATTATATAGTCATATTTAATCATATAAATAAGTTAATAACTATTTACTTTAAAGATACTATAGTAAAGATTTCAAAAAATATATTATAATAAAAATTCAAAATAATATGAATAATAAAATAAATTAATATTTACTTAAATAGGACGGCCTGTTAGGCTTACAAGGCTTTCTGAGTGGCCCAAGCATGACCTTTTTAACTAAATAGGCTTTTAAAAAAGTTTTGACCTTATCTATTTAGTAATTTGGTATGGTCTGGCCTGGGCCTGATGTAGGCTAGGCCGTAGGCCCCTGTCGGCGGCGTGGCCTACTTCCATCCTTATCAGCAAGCCACGTATGTGGTCGCCGGAGTTCCAGTCTCAGGCAGGGTCCAAGAGAAAATATAGTTCAAACAGAGGGATTTATAGTTGTATTTTTTTTCCAGGGAGGGACCTAACGCAAACATAAGTGCAAGGACAGGGACGAAACAGACCATTAACTCTATGCAAAAACACACCGCAAACTGGCACCAAACCGAGAAGAGAAGATCTATGTTGAACCCTAATGTTTCAATACTAATTATATTTTGTTTCTTGTAAACTAATATTGATTACGTTTTGCTTTCAATTATTTTTGTAATTGATTCTTGTAATTTTAATTTCAGTAATTTAGCATTGACTGTGTTGTATAATTGAAGAGAGAAATTTGAGGAATTTTAAGAATAAAATTTTAGGTTGAGTTTTAATTATGTAAGATACCAGTAGTTTTTTACCTAATTATTTGACTCCCAATTCCTATCAAAAAGTTTATTTTCATAGAACTATTATTTTTTAATTTAATTTTAATAAACTGACAGTGTAAAGAAGTTTTACATATACATCCAATCAGAATATATTAATTTGTTATATCATAATAAATTTCAATTTCAAGTTATTTTAAATGAAAAATGGAAAGATGTGATTAGATGTATGTATAAAACTCTTTACACTATCAGTGCATCAAAATTTAACTTTTTTTTTACTTTATTCTAAAATTGAAGCACTCACGGTCACTAATAATTTCCTTTTTAAAAAAAGTACTTACAGATTAGTCTTTAATTATAATAATTTCTTATAAATTTCTCTTAATTGTATATTATATTTTTCATTACGGCTCTTATTAAATTTTTATAATTCGTGTTCGGGTTTTGTGTTTAATGCCACCCTCATTGAATCATATGTCACCCCTGTTATAGTAAAATGACCAATTTAACCTTAAAAAAATCTAATCCCTTTCCTATCCTCATCTTCTTCTTATTACCTTCAATCACCATTTTCTTCATTACCACCATCCTTTTCCTCTTCTCCCCACCATCCCCTCCATCTTCTCACCTTCATCTAATTTTTTAGCAAATTTCCTCCTTCCTCTGTATGATTGTTGCTCAATGCTCAATCCTCTTTGATTTGGGGGTGGTGTTTTGGGTATGAGGATTCAGAGAAGGAGGTTGTGGTGGTTGATTTAAGGCTTGAAGGAGGTGGAACGAAGGCGCTGGTTTTGGTGGTGATAGAAGGTGAAGGCGAGAATGGTTTGTGATGTCGCTAGACCAGTAAAACTTCTTAAAATTTGCACTTGTAAGTGCGAATTTTGAATCAAAATTGCATTTACAAGTGCGAAATTAATCTTTATTTTTTTAATTATATCAAAGTGTATCGCAAGTGCGAAATTTGCCTCCAAATCGCACTTATAGGTGCGAAATAGTATTTTAATTTTTTTTAATATCCATGTCTGTCGCACCTATAACTGCGAAATTTACCTTCAAATCACACTTAAAGGTGCGAATATAAAAATGCATTAAAAAAATAAAAAAAAATAAAAATTCGCACTTGTGAGTTTGAATGTGAAGTAAATTTCGCACTTACAAGTGCATTTAATAATCAGGACGCGCAAAAAAGCTGGGAACTTAATTTTTTCTTACAATCGGGTGAACCCATTTTTGGTTCTAACTTAACCCTTTCCTCCATTTCAATACTTAGGAAGATTGGGAGGAAAAGGGGGGAAGAGAAATGGTAAGGGTGATTAGTTGAAGGGGATGGGGGTGGGGTTTTTGGAGAAAAGAGATTTTTGGAGAAAAGATGTTTTTTTGGACAAAAGGGTTTTTTAGGGAATAGAAAAAAAGAGGGGTGGCGCCAAACCCAATGAGGGTGGCATTAAACACAAAACCCTTCTTGTTCCATCAACGTATCTTTTACCAACAAAAAACTGTTGTTTCAAGTAGGGGTTTACAAGATCCGTCATTATTCACTGATCCATCCCAACCCAAGTTCATTCAACAAACACGTCATTGGGTTTCTTCAGGTCATGGATGAGTTCTGGTTTAAAAACTGGCCCGGTCAATATTTAGGGCCGGGTGAAAGACAAGCACAACTCGCCCCAACCCGTCTCACAAACACTCCTACTAAAAATGCATCTCATTGTATAATTAAATTGGAACATTATACCATGTAAAATTTAGTATAAATTATAAACAAACTAATGTATGTGTAGCTTCTTTTATAATTCATAATAGGATTCCAAATTAGTGTTTTTACATGATGAAAAGTATTTATAATTCTTTTATGAGATTTGAAATTATCATTCAACTTGTCTTCTAGGCCAACCTGGACTCATCGGGTTTCTTCGGGTCTAGAGACGGGTTCGGGTTTAAAAATTTGTCTGATCAATATCTATGGTCGAGTAAAAGTCAAACATAACCCTTCAAAACCCTTCTTATGAACACCCCTAGTTTCGAGTGAAAGGGAGTCGAGTCTCTTAAGCATGTTTAAGCATGTGGTCCTGGATTAAAAAAATAGACTCTTATATTTCTATAGAATTGCATTAGGGTCCTTCACATGATCTCTAACTGTGCCCCTTCCTCAATGAGTCACGAGCGAGCCATCCCACATTGCATGGGAGGAACTTTTTGCCGAACTAGATCTAATAATCCTTTGATTCGTGTTAGTAAGATAAAAGTTGAACTGGGACATGCTTTTGATTCCTCTATAAAATGAAAATTGAATTCTAAGTTATGTTTAGAAGTTTTTTATTTTAAGCCTTTATTTTTTCACTCTAAACTCAGTCCAAGTCCTTATAGACTGAATATTCAATATCTAGATCAATGTGTATGAAAAAATACGGTTGGGAGGAGGAGTCTTTACTTTATACCTGACAATATCTCAGGGGATTAATCTCTCACCTATCGAGTGGGAGAATATTCTAGAAAACTGAAAAATTAACCTATCATCTACCTTGTAAATTATAGGCTTAATAACACTTTTGGTCCCTCACTTATCACGATTTGACACTTTTGGTCCCACATAAAAAAGATTAGCCTAAATGGTCCCTCACTTTGTCAAACGGCAGCAGTTTTGGTCCCCCGTCACTCTTCCGTTAAAAAACTAACGTTTTCTGTCAAAAAATTAAAAAAAAAATCTTGAAACCCAGATCAGAATTTGTAAAACCTAATATCTCTTCTCTCTCACTCTCCATCTTCCTCTCTTCCCTCTCTTCCTTCCGCCGCCATCCCCAAACTCAATCTTCCTCTCTTCCTTCCGCCGCCGTCCCCAAACTCCATCTTTCTCTCTTCCTTTCTTCCTTCCGCCGCCGTCCCCAAACACCATCTTCCATCTTCCTCTCAGTTTCTGTTCTGGGTTTTGAGGATGAAAACAGAGGATGGGAATTTTTTTGTTTCAGTCTCTGGTGAAGAATAAAACAGAAAGTTGTATGCTTTTGTTTTCTAGAAAAGAAAATATGGAGAGGGAATCACAAAAAAAATCATCTTGCAAGTGGGTTCTTGATTGTGTGATTAAAAAGTTCGAACTTTTGGCATTATTTCCAAGTTATGCCCTATCTCTTTTTGTGCACCCTTCAAGAATCCAATTGGAAACATATGCTGATAGTTCAATTTTGAATTTTCGTCTGCTAATGATCTAGACTATTTGTTTGTTTCTATCTTGATGCATTTGGTTTTTTGGATGGAATCATTGTTTTGATGGGGACTGATTAATTGATTTCATACATTTCAGCAGGACAAACAAGTAAGTATTCTTTTTGTCTGATGTAGACAAACTGAGATCTAAGAGAGGAAGAGAGGAAGATGGAGAGTGAGAGAGAAGAGATAGTTTTACAAATTCTGATTTGGGTTTTGAGATTTTTTTTATTTTTTTTAATTTTTGACAGAAAACGTTAGTTTTCTAACGGAATAGTGACGGGGACCAAAACTGCTGTCGTTTAACAAAGTGAGGGACCATTTAGGCTAATTTTTTTTATGAGGGACTAAAAGTGTCAAATCATGATAAGTGAGGGACCAAAAGTACTATTAAGCCTAAATTATATAATGAACTAATACGCCTGTGTTAATCACGAGTCTAAAAAGATTTAAAATATCAAAATATAGTTTTTCAAAAGCAAGCAAATCCACAATACAACTGCTCAAGTTAAGTTAATTCCTAGACTCGTCCTTTTAATTTTTATAGGAGATGGTGAGTATTTTTGCAACATTGAAAAAATTGTCTAAAGTAATGAGTTATTGGTTATATAATAACTATGATAAAAGAAACATATAATAGATATAGACTTTTGACCAAAATATCTATAGTATATAATACACAAAAGGACCATTTGTAACTTTTGATTTATTATTTCAAGAAATTCCAATAAATAACCAAAGACAATAAAAACTAGAAAAAGAAAAGTAAATAGAAATAGAAGAAATATACTATGAATAAAGTTGCAGGTACTGGAAGCAATTACTTTAGTGATAAACGAACAAAAAGAGAGAAGATAGATGAATGTGGCTCCTTTCATTTCCATGTCAAAGTTGCAAATAGATAGAAGATAGGGTGGAAGCTAAGATACACTGCACAGTGCATACCTTAACTGGAAATAAATATTGATTTGAAATAATTGTTTATGACAATGAACTAATTAACTAGAATCAGCACATGCTGGTGCATTGAAGCTCTTGAGATGTACAAAAATGATTGAATGAGACTCTGCTTTGATTGGAGAACATGACGAATCATCAACCAACAGAGGTTTCATTTCTGGAATGTCCAATGACTTGGTCAACTCGAGTGGAGTTCCATTCAACAGAACCACATCACTTTGAATGTTTCCATCTTTGGGTGTCAAGTGATACTCTTCCCTAAATTGATTACTAGTTGGTGTACTTCCTTCAGTTGTGTCCTCCGGTGGGTACAAATTCATGTCATTGACAACAGAGACATTGAAAGTGGAATTGGACATGTTTATGAGGAGCATAGTGATACCAGGCTGAAAATAATCATTAGCTAGTGATTCAAATGGCCATGATTATGAACATAAGGTACATATAGGCAGATCATTGAGACCAACAGAAGTGAAACTTTAAGAACAAGAAAGAAAGAAAGATATGATGATTGAGCTTACTCCTTTCTGAGAACAATGAGCATATGCACGCAAATACGGAGAACCTTCATGAGAAACAGATAGCACTTTGCTTCCCATAAGCCGATGCCACAAAATAGCTCTGTTCAAAAGGCGTGTTAGTTAAAGAAAAAAGGTTTTACATCACTCATAGCATATATGGATAAACTTATTGTTTCTCAAAATCAATTCTGACATCTAGAAACTACTCACGGAAGCTTCACCTCAAAATTGAGATGTCACATAAGAGCTCTGTTCAAAAAGCATACTAATTAGAGAAAAATATTTTTCATCACTTATAGCATATTTGGATCAACTTATTTTTTCTCATAATCAATTACAACATCCAGAAGTTACTCACAGAAGCTTCACCCCAAAATTATTTTTAACTTCAGAATCAATTATATAGAAGGATTTCCAAACATGTTTTTATGTGTAATATATAAAAGACACATACACACTTACCCATAATAATCTGGATTTGGAATGAAAGTTGAAGTGTTTAGCAAAGCATAGTTTCCTCCAATCAGAGTTTGTCTGCAATAAACCTTATGGTTGAAGGTTGATGACATTCCAAGCTGGTCCAAGTACCTAGTTACTCATTCAAAACACATTAACATGTCAACAGCAATCCTAAAAAGGGGAGAAAAGGGAATGACAGAGATCAATTCACTAGGAGATTTAGACTAACCAAAAGCCATTGACAAAAGTATGTGACACATCTTTGCCTCCACTGTTATAGGCTCCACCAGATTCCCCAACCCATGGTCCTGCCCGTGGAGCAAATTCCTCGACCGCTACTGAGACATCTTTGAAAGTTTGAGCAATTCGACTCAAGAAATATGGATCTTGAACTTTGTTGATTAGATCTTTATCAACACCTGCATTTAATATAATAACTTCCTTAGAAACCAATCACTATTATTCAGCAGTCAATTGCATAATACTGGATAAGTCTAGAATGGAGAAATGATCAATGCGTACCAGCACCAAGGTTGTAAATGTGGTGAGTCACTCCATCAACCACACTAGGTCCTACATTCTGTAAGAAGCTACTAAACCACTCTTTACCATAGAATCCTGCAGGGCCTAACACCTTTGGCCTTGAATCAGCATTTGGGTATAGTTTATTCACTATATGTCTGAGCTTAGTGATATCTTTAGCATATTGAACACTGTTTATTCTAGCAGATACTCCCTTAGAGCATAGCTCATTTCCTAATAACATAAGATTAAACATCATAATTCATAGTGCATGACAGCAATTTTTTATAAAAAAAGTGTAAATTTGACAAATTAAATGTTTTAGCTACCTAATTCATATGAGTCTATTTTGTATCCTCTTAAAGCTGTGTATTTCATGAGTCTCTTGGCATTTTTTGGGTTCCAGTCCCCCACCCAGTTCAACTTGTCCTCCTTTGTATTATGCTTTCCAATGAGGGCATTCAGGCCAAAAGTTAATTTTACTCTGCAAAATAGAAAGAAAGAAAGAAAAAAAACAGCTGAGGTAATTGCTGCTAACTAACATTGCAATGCATAGGGATATTGAGAAAAGGACGAGAAAGTAGTACTCAGTTTTGTTAAAAAAGTCATTTATTTCATTCCATCTCTTCTTGGGAAGGCAGCCTATGCTGAAACCAAACAGACCATCATCTTTCTTTGTAATATTAGGGCATTCCTTTTGTTTCCCAAACTGATAAATAATCTGATCTTGTAGTGAACCACCTAATCTGATTCTCAGGGGATTAAATGCTGCCAAAATTTAGCCAGAAATCAGATATTTGAATGATAACTAGTGCGTGTTTAGATAACAATTTAGTGTAATGTGAACAAATTTTCGTCACAATTTATAAGAAGAATTTCGTGCTGTTTACAGTGATGCAAACTAGTATCTAATGCAACAATTCTTGTTGTTACCTCTCTCGGGGAGATAGGAATTGCATATAGCAACTTAAATAACCACATTTTTCAAACAAATTTCTAACCTTCCAAACAACCTACAAAGGCTAATAACCTTTTGAGTGCAAGAAAACTTTCCATTGACTTAACAAAAAGAGAACATACCCTTGATAGCATTTGATAAAATCTTGTTTCCCAAGTCCTGCAAACGTTGAATAAACACAACATTGGATAGTTACTTTTAAGATCAAATTATATATGCAGGGAAATTAATAGTAAAAGCCAGATTGAGGTATGATCAAATAAAAAACAAACACCAGATTGAGAATTCCAGCTTGACCCCAGGGACATTGGTTGTAGTCACATTTGTTAGGAGGCCACCAATCTAAGGTTGCACATATGAAATTTTCATCTATGGTAGCAATGTTTGTCACCCCTTTCACACTAAGCTTCACATCTTCTGCTGAAGATACGAAAAATAATAAGGGAAGAATGTAACATAGAGTTACTTTCAAATCCATTAGGAAAAGAAAAAGGATAGAAAGCACCACTGTGCACAACTTAGTGTTAGCACTTAACAATACTAGACCTAATCACTAATTTTACGTGAGTGCTTGTGAGTTTTTGTTTATCTTAAATTCTTATGAGAATGATGTATGAATCCTTTTTCTGGGGAATTTGAGTCACTATATAAAGTAAAATTGATTTGATGAAGCATTAAGGGTAGAATTAATAGGGTTTAAATCCAACTGGTACTAAACCATTTCATGATGATAAGGACTAATTATTTATAGATAGCTTTTAAAAACTGTTTTATGTTTTTAAAAACTGAAAATTTTAAAACCCTGTTTGGCACAACCTGTTTTTGAAAACTGTTCAGTTCTTATTTTTAGATTTAAAAACTAAAATACCAGAACAGCTAAAAAATGTTTTCGGTTTATGTTTTTAGTTTTCAAATTTCAATTTTTTAAATGCTGGAAAACATCTCATTCAAATTTTTTTTTTCTTTTCTTTTAGAAAAAAGTTTTCAAAAAACTGTTTTAAAAACAGCTTTTAAAAACTGCAATCAAACAGGCCCTAAATATTCAAATTACATTTAATAAATTTTTTTTGTTACAACATTTAATAACATTTAATATTATATTATATAAAATGAGTTTATTAAATATTAAAAATACGTAAACATTAATTGTTACCAATTTGAAAAAATAAAAAATAAATAAATATTATGAATAAATAAATTTTAAGTATTAGAAAATAGTTTTAAATAAATTATTAAAAACAAATACAAATATTAGAAAATAATATCATGAATAAAGAAATTTTAAGTATCAAATACAATATTTTTATATTTTTTGGTGCTTTTATAGATCCTCCACGAGAAACAATCATGTTTGAATCGGTAACATCCAAATCATGGTGTGACCAACTCTCGCAGCAGTAGTTTTTTCAATCCACAAGACTTGAACGAGACATTGCTTAAGGAGATCAAGCATCTAACACTTGAACCAATTATATGTTAGTACAATATTTTTATATAAATATTAATTTAATTTAATTTAATTTATGAAATATTAAGGAGAAAACTAATAATAATTGAAGTTAAACTTATAAATTCATTAAACAATTTTCATATTCTTAGTTAAATTATTAAATACTAAAACTAATTTATCATAATTTAATGATCAATAATAACTACATGGAAAATTCAAAATAGTATATATTGAATAAAATAATTTATTGGTGGTATTGAAAAACGAGTTAAGTTTAAAATAATGAATTTATTATTTAATAAAAGGTTTCATTATTGAATGAAATAATAAATATAAAATTTAACTTATGATAGTATTAATAATTAATAATAAATTGATAAAATATTTAAAAATACATTTTAGTAAATGAGCCATTAATTGTGTTAATCTACCCTATATCTATAATTTTGAGTCCTCATTCTAGACTCATATTAAGCCACGTCATTATCTTTTAAGAAAAACTCTAATTTAGACATTTTTTTATTAGATTTTAATCTAATTAATGACCTCAATGAATGAAACTTTAATGAGGTTTGATTAGAGTGTATTAAATTTGTGAATTAAATGATAATTAAGCAATTGTATTAAACTTAAACCATAGAATCATATTTGTGAATTAAAGTATATTAATTATCATTGAATTACTTTTCAATATACTTGAAGTTAATACAAGTAACTAATAAAGACTAATCTATATACTATATAAAATAAGGTTTAATCTCACCTACCCATATGTCCTACCCACTTAGACCCTACCTTAAATAATTATTTCCTACTCTAAACAATTATTTTTAGAACTATTTCCTAATTTGATTTGCCCAACAACTCCAACGCTCAAAAGGTATGGAAGACAATGGTCAAAGTTGCACGACTATGGAGATCACCTAACATGAAGCAGCCTGATGCACCAGACTTCATTGAAATGTTATTTGTTGACGCTAAGGTATGTGTGTATACCTTTGAAAACCCTAAACCCTAGACTTAGCTGAATTCTATAAATATTTAGTTGAGGGTTGGATCTCATGAACGGTGTGTATGAAGAATCATTCGTAGTTTTTGGCATGAATTAAGTGTTAGAATAATGGTATATACTCCGATGTTTTATATAAAATCTATTCCATTTCTTTTTATTTGTTCAAAAGTTATAGGACAAGCAGCAATCCCTTTTAGGCATTTTTACCATTCAAATTCCACATTTTAATAGATAATGAACTAGCTGTTCCATAGCTTTTTGTAGGGGTTTATCACAGTTTGTGCACATATGTCTTTAATGTGCAATGTCCGTCTTAATCTTATAAAACTTATGGTCCCGAAATGTTATTAGCAGGAAAACAGGAAAATTCTTTACCTTTTTCTATTGGGTATTGGACCATCGAATTTTATTGTTGCATTAATTTTGATTATTATGAGCCAAAAATGTTATTAGCAGGAAAATAGAATATAAGGTTGTATCTATCTAATGGACTTTTTTATGTTCTTAAATATACGCTCATTCTTTTTTTGGGAAAAAGTATATTATTTTATTATTACCGTAATTTTTTTTGTAGAACGACACGATACAGTGCACCGTCTGGAGTAATCATATGAATAAATTTGAGAGTCTTTTGAGAGAAGGCACGTGTTACAAGATTTTCAACCCTACAGTGACTATGAACCCATACAAGTACAAACCATCACAACATCCGTGCAGGTTATACTTTGATGCTGTTTTATGGAATATCTGGAGCATATGGCTTGGGATAATAGGAAGACACTTACTTATGCTAGCTCAATGATGTTTGAACACGTTGTGGCTGTACCTATTGTTGAATGCAGCAACCTTCTTGCTGCAGTCCCGAGTTTGCGGGTTTCCTCTCTGCTTGGCTAGGTGAAATTTAACGTCGAGGGATTAGTTCGGTTTTCTAGAGTCGAGTTGTGGTGGTGTCCTTCTTGGGAGTGACGAGGAGTGGATTTTGGGGTTTTTTCATCGCTTGGGAACCTCTAACACTCTTTTGGCGGAGCTTTGTGATATTCATATTGTTGTATAGTTGAGCTCTATTTATCCAAAGGTTGAAATAGAGAGTGACTCTGCATCTTCTATTGATATGCTTTACTTTGATGTAGCCTTATAAGGAAATGCTAGATATTTTTCAGAGCCTTAACTTGTCATATGAAGAGATAAGTTTGTCCCCCCAAACTTAATAGAGTGCTACGTTTTTTAGCCGAGAGTGCTCATTACTATAGTTTTGGTATTCATGTGTTGGATTACCTCCCCAACCCCAAGTGAGTGTGAAAACCAGGACCTATACGAGACTATGGGCCTGTTTGATTGCAGTTTATAAAAACTGTTTTAAAAACAGTTTTTAGAAACTATTTTTGAAAACTGTTTTCCAAAAGAAAAGTAGAAAAAAAAAACTGTTAAATGATATGTTTTCCAGCATTTAAAAAATTGAAATTTGAAAACTAAAAACAGAAACTGAAAACATCTTTTAGCTGTTCTGGTATTTTAGTTTCTAACTGTTTTCAAAAACAGTTTTCAAAAACAGGTTGTACCAAGCAGGTTTTTAAATTTTTCAATTTTTTAAAACAGAAAACAGTTTTTAAAAACTGTAATCAAATAAGCCCTATGTCATCTAGTTGTCTTACTACTTTGCAGTTTCTTTTAGGGTGTTTGCCTCTCCATTTTTTTTTTGAATAAACACATAATTTGAAGAGCTTTTTTTTTATATTTTTATTTTTTTTATTTTTAAAACAAAAAAATATACTTGCAATTTATAAAACACTGCCACTTAATTTCCCATGTCCGAATGCATTTTTCTAAACTTGTTCCCGCTTGTGATTGTGAGCACTGAGTTG
Organism: Acmispon strigosus; assembly: GCA_030819835.1. Classification (NCBI taxonomy): domain Eukaryota; kingdom Viridiplantae; phylum Streptophyta; class Magnoliopsida; order Fabales; family Fabaceae; genus Acmispon; species Acmispon strigosus. The sequence goes on along the minus strand of JAUAMA010000001.1, from coordinate 43,465,493 downwards.
AGAAGAACCAGGGTTGAATCGAAAAAATGGCGCGAGGGAAGACGAAGAAGAAGAACCGGGGGGAAGGGGATGAAGATATGGAGGCGACAAACCCAGAAGCCACAGAGCGTAAGAGGCTTAAAGCCTTGGCCTTTTCCAACAACATCCTCTCTGAGACCCCAGCGAGAAGCTCCATCCACCTCAACCCTTCTTCCACCGTCGCCAAGCATCACGGCAAAGACATCATCAAGAAATCTCACAGGAAGAGCAGCAGGTTCCTCTTCTCTTTCCCTGGTCTCTTTGCTCCCGTTGCTGGCGGCAAGATCGGTGACCTCAAGGACTTGGGAACCAAAAACCCCATTCTCTACCTCGATTTCCCCCAGGTTCTTCCTCTTCTCTACTTACCCTTTTTCATTTCTCTTCAATTTGGGAGGGGGGTGTTTGTTCATGGGTTTACTCACTTTTTGAGTTTTGAGGGATGATAAGAATTGGGTTTGTTTTATTTTTTAAAAAAATTAATTTTATGATGATTTAGTCATTTGGAAGGGTAACTATGCTTGCAATTTAGTCACTTGAGTGTATGATTGAACATGCAGAGCAGAAATTGAGAAAAAGTTGTGATGGGTTTGGCAATTTTATTCTTAGTGTCAGTGAATATACTAACTGGAGCTGTAGAAAGAGAATTCTAATTAAAAACTAAGGTTAATTACGAGTAAAAAAAATACTCTGATGGAAGGAAAAGAAGTAAGAAGTAGAGCTAAAGAGGAAGAAATTCAGAGAACAGCTAGAGAGAAGAGTGTATACTGTGACTACAATTTGCCTGCCCTACACTCCTTTCCTTATCTTGGAGTAACCACCTTGATCTGTTCTTCCATGTTGGCCGGCTGTAACAGGTTTGAATGACTGAAATGGGATGTCCTGTTGTAGCTTGTAATTAGTTAATCTGTTTCAGCTCTGGACTTAGCATAAATGACAACTTGTTAATCTAAATCTTGCTTGAGGAAATGGAAAGCAAGAGAGGAAATGTTTGTTTTGATATATCGATATCTTTCTTTTTTGTCATTTAAATTGTCTAACTTTTTAGGGCTTTTGATTTGGTATTTTGTTTATTGGTAACTGGTGCATTTTCACTTTTACTTTGCAGGGGCGAATGAAGTTATTTGGGACTATTGTATATCCAAAGAACAAATACTTGACTCTACAGTTCTCTAGAGGTGGAAAGAGTGTTATGTGTGAAGATTTTTTTGATAACATGGTTGGTTTTATTCACCCTTCGTGGTCATTTTTATTTGTCTTTGAGCCATGAACTACACGAAGATAGGTTAATGTTCAAATTACGAGGGGAATAATGAAACCTCGGTCAAAGAAACTTCCTCGTGCATGCTGACTATTCTTTAATGTCATGATGGGTGGATAGGTACTTGGGCAAGGGTAATAGTGGTGTTGGTATTTCTTTTTATGTTCTCCATAGCATAAAATTAAGTGCCGTAAATGTTATATAATCTGTAGGTTGGATGGACCAATGAATTGTTTCTTCCATAATATGGAGCAAAGTAGTAAGATATCTAGAATTCATTAAGTGCTGTCTTGATTCCCATTTCATACTCATTCTGTATTTTTATTCCCATGTTTGTGGTATTAACATTAATTTTTTTCATTACTGAATTGTTTCTTCTTTCTTCTTTATAATATACTTTTCCCTCGGTCTAACAAAGCTTATGTTCTTTCCTATTCCTCTCCCTTGTGACTTCTTGTTGGTCTAGGAATACAATTTTTATGCATTTCTTTTATCTTCTTCTTTTACAAATATGTATCTTCTGGCATTGAGCTTTTTAGGCATGAATACCCGTGTTCCTTATTTATCAGCAATATCTTGATTTTACTAGATTGTATTTTCGGATGCATGGTGGATTGGGGGGAAAGATGAGAACCCAGAAGAAGCCAGACTGGAATTTCCTAAGGAATTGTACGAGGTTAGGAATATTTAGAATGTTATAGTTGTCTGGTTACAAGAAGCTTCTGTATTTCTTCATTTGTCATGACGAGAATATGATGTCTTTTTTCATGATTAACTTTAGGAATTTCCTTCTCTTCCAGGGACAGCAAGCTGAATATGACTTTAAAGGGGGTGCAGGTGCAGGTGCAGCTTCTGTAGTTAATCGAGGTGTTACCAGAACCAGGATTCAACCCGCAGAGCAAGATTCACCAGAGATACCCATTGAAGATGATTTATCTGAAGACAGCAAAATCAATTTAAAAGACACAACGGAATTGACTCCAGTCCGCCATTCAGCTAGAACTGCAACAAAATCATACAAGTATAAGCCTCTTCTATATTAGTTTACATGATTCGTGTTTCTTTCCAACATTAAGTCTAGAAAAAGTAATGGTGTGCAACAAAACATTATTTGTCATATGCTGATAGAGGCAGCCCAGTCTTCCTAAAAAATTTATGTTTTGTTTTTGTGGACTATTTAGTTTTGAGCTATTTAACTTTAAGTGCAATATCTCATTAAGTAAAATTTGTATCATTTATAATTATAACTTAAGAGTCCTATTCATGTAGATCTTTTGTTGGGCCAGGTTTGCTGAAACTTCTTCAGGTGAAAGCAGCCCTGACCTTTCCGAACATGAAGAAAAAGTAGAAGTTGACACTGATGCCAATGGTCATAGTAGCGCAAATAATATCCTTCTATTTTGTTTGGTATCCCCTTCATGTGGGGGGTGAAAAACGCAAGCTATGCTTTTGCATACAATTTTTCAAATAAACCACATCCTTGAATTTTGCAATTCAACTTTACTGTACATGAGACATCCAAATGACCGTTAAAGTTTATAAGTTGATTGAATAGGAGTGTTCAACTATATTTTCCTTTTTGACCTTTGATGTCTTTGATCACCACTCAACCTGGACTTTAGAACTTCATTGATCTTATATTCTACATTATCAGTGATTTTTTCTCTTATCTTCCTTAATTGATGGAGTACAGAAAGAAACTGTAGTTATTGACATCGACGAAGGGGATGATGCAGCAGGAGATCAGCTTCCCACGGAAAATAAAGACTGTGCTTCCGAGTCAAAACGCAAGAAAGTGTATCAATCTGCTTCAGGCACTGCATCTACTGAAGTTGTTTCCAGTAATCGTGGTTCACTTGTTCAGGCTACTATATCCACATTATTCAAAAGGGTGGAACAAAAGGTAAGCTTTTAAATTGTTAGCATGAGAGCCAATAATTACCAGCTATAAAGAAAAATGTTAATTTATTTTTTTACATCTTTTACTTTATATAAATTTATAATTGCTGTGTTCATAATCATGCTAACATTAGATTCCTCTCTTTTTGTACTTAAAAGAAACAACAGTAAATTAGCATCTAAGATTTGTGATTCTTTGAAATTGTGTGTTGCATTTATCTCTTTTTTGGGTGACATTTTCTGTATCTCTAAGCAACTAAGGAAAAGGTTATCTTGATCTTTCGCTTGTCATTGGGCTATGTAGATATATTGTTTGATCTGGTATTGGTGATTTAAAATGAATGAAATCCTGCTCGCACCATGTGTCTAACATTTCTTCAGATGCCCTCCACCTCTTATACACTTTATTTCTTTTGCTAATTTTTGTAAAAGTTACAATAACATACTTGTTCAAGGAAGTGTAAATTTTTTGGGTATATATATTGGCGGACAGGGATCAATAGAAAAAAAAAGTAGAACTTTAAAACACTAAAATGTTTGCTGCTGATAACTGTGATAGTGTGTTTTCATGATGAAATATGACCTGATGATAATATTTGAGTTTTTTGTTGTCTACACTCACGCTATGTAGCTAAGTATTCCATTATAAGAAGCAGGGAGAAAATTGTGGTCAATATTTATCTTCATTGCCAATTTGTGATGACGTTTTCAATGAGTGGAACTGTAGGTAACTAGGTACCATTTATGTGTCCATGTATTATTGCCTTTGAGTGATAGACCTTAGTGTAGAATGAATTCCCACTAAAACACCGTGAAAGTTGACAAGTTCCTCTAAAGAATTGTTTAATGTGATGCATATAAATGTAAACTTATCCTGCTTCTATTTCTAAGTAGGCACAGTTGGGATTGGTTTCCCGCTTATTTGTTTTAACTTTAAGTAGTGTTATCTTCTCTCGACAAGATAGTTAGACTGGACTAGACAGTTAGATCTGTTTGATTATGAGCCCAATATCAAGTCACTTATGGTTTAGCCCATAAAGCCATTTGAGTTCAAGGTTAGATTTGGACCAGTCAAAACCAGTCAATAACCATTTGAGCTAGCCGATTTACAGGCCGTTTTTAGCTTTTTGTGTGTAATCGATATAAACACTGTTTGTTCTATAGAAGGAAGTATTTAAAACAAATTGGGCCTTGGCTAAACCAGTCAGTACTTTATGTATTATTTCTCAAGTTCAATATTTTCACATTTCACTTCATAACTGTTTTCTATATTTCTTCTAGTTGCAAGAGGATTATTTTCATGACGTCATCCAGTTCAAATAGCCGATTTAAACGGCTGAACTGGTTAAACCTTAACTAGAAGTCTCACCACTTCACTGTCCAGTGTAATTTTAACAACATTGTGTCATGATTCATTCTTAGCTCGTGACTGATGTACAGACTAATGCTGACTAGACACTCACTTTGGCCACCAAGCCCAAGGATAGAGCTATACTAAAGTAAGAACACATGAAAAACATAATCAAGGAGTTGCCCAAAATCCGATTGAGTCCCCTTAACAATCCATGAATCAATCACCTAATCAACGTATGTGCGTGTTTGAAAATCCACCGGCCAGAATTTGCATTATCTATATACAGTTATTGTCATTTGTTCTAAAAAAACTAGCTGGTACAAATCCACCATCCAGAATTGGCATCATCTATATACAATAATTTATCACAAACTATTTCTCATAAATAAAAGGCTCATAAACTTCATGTCACTGATAAAACCACACAATCAAATATAAACCAGGTTATTGTGTGAAAATTTAACAATATACCCGTGAAATCTAGACTCATAAGAAAATAACCACATATGATAATAGAGGTCGCCAACTAGCCACAACAAGTTTTCAAAGTTTCTAATGGAAATATAATTTTTGTTGAATAGAGTAATATTCTAAAATATTTTGCTTCTCGCATAAAAGAAAGATTATTATCCGCTCACTACTATGGAGAATTTTGTCAAAATCTTCCAAAGCTCTCAGGCGGATAAAGTGGAGTACTTTCCAATGAATCTGAATATCAACAATAGGTAATATAGAGGTTAGAAAAATTTGTCAAATTTATAAAACTTAGGGCTTTAAAGGACCATATGGAAGAACCTAAGATTTAGTCAATTATTTTCTATTATTCTATATCAATACCCACTATGAATTCCTAAGGTGGTTATCGATACCCACCTTTCTGAGGCTTTTACTTCCCATTGGTGCAAGAGATTTGGTGGGGAAATGGAGGGAAAATAGAAAACGAGAGGAGAAAGAAAGAATGGCGAACATGGGGGTGGATAGCAAGTTGAAGGGCAATATTGTGGTGGCGGGGGAGGGATGGCAATTAGGGCCAGTTAAGTAGGTACTTGTAAAAATTATCCATATCAGATAGGGTATTTACCCATCAAATGGGTCGGGTAAGGGTAATTATCCACCAAATTTTGCGGGTTTTGGTGCGAGTGCATGTATTATAGTACCCAACCCTAGCCATACACTATTATATATTTGTTTGTAACATTTCTATGATTTAAGAATTAGATGATCTTTGAATATTTTTCCATTTGAGTTATATTTTATGAAGTGACACCAGTTATGGAATGCCTGTGATTATGTAAGATAATACCTTCACACACATGTAGTTTAATTATGCAACAAAATAACCTCGGAAGCAGATATAATGCTATTAATGTATTTTATCTCTTCGATTAAACCATTAAAAGAATAGGTAAGTGGTTCATGATTGTTTATCTCTATCCTGTATTTTAGCATGATTAGGAAGACCGTAGTTTCACTTTATTTTGCTCTCCTATATAAAATGGATCTGAATCATCTGATATACTGCCTAGTATTATTCAATACCGGCCAAATTGATTCTGACCAAAATCTTATATTTTCCAGAAGGCTCCAAGAGATTCAAAGAAATCTTCATCATCAAAAGGTCGTTCTCTTCCTAGTTTCTTTACATTATTATGATCAAGATTATGAATGCTGAATAAGAAAAAAATATTTATGTTTTTCAGCTTCTGGCCAGAAGTCGCAGCCTACTGGTTCAAAAAGGAAGATTGATCTGGTTTAGTTTTTTCACTTAATTTCCTGAATCTCTTTTTGTTCAAGTGGTGATGAGAATCTTCCTTCATTTGCATTAAGTGCTTTCTGTTGGAGTAGGACGCAGGCTGAATTATTGGCTAATGTTGTAGGATGAAGGACCAAGAAAAAGGGTACGAAAGATCAAGGACAAAGATCCAGGTATAGTGAGAAGGGGCCAATCAGATACAAGCTAGATGTATGATATTGGAGCTGTGTTGAACTAAAAATAATATAAAACTTGTGAATGAATTGGCACTTGTTTGGCTAAGTTTAACATGCATAAAGCCATAAGTACATGGTAATAAATTTTCTCAGTGTTCAAGTTTTGGTTGATCTCTCTATTTAAATTTGTTAGCAATATGCCAATCTTGTAAAGGCTAGTTTTAGACAATTATTTTAGTTATATATTTAGAACAACAATTTGGAGTCCTCTTTGGACTTTTTATTTTAATTATTAATCTTCATATAAATTTGGGTTTTGTTGATGCTGTGAAAGTGACTCAGAAGCTTACATCAAATAAGTAGAAGAAACTAGACAGGCATTGTATGATTATCTTTTTATGATACCCGTCGAAATATGTAAAATATGTTGTATCTATCTATGTATTCTCTTTTCAGTTGACTACTTATCTGCAATTAATTTTTTTTTTGCCTTAGTAAGTTGGTTGCATAAATGAAACTGGCAACCTAACAGGTGTGTAAATTTTTAGGTGAAAAAGTCATGGCAGAAAGCAAGGATTCCGAGGTAAGTTTTTCTCATCCTTGGAACTTCATGCCTTTCTTTGTGTGCGTTTAGTGATTAAATCCTCTTTCAGCAGGCTCTTGTGTTTCATGCTTAATCATAAAGCTATCAAGCCCAGCTTTTGATAAATTTGTAAACTCTTTCATCATTTGGCTTCTCACATTATTTCAGGGGATCGACTTTTCTTTCCATAATTACTACCACTAATGCAGTTTGTGATCTCACGTAGATTTCTCTAGTTTGATGTACTTTGTACTTCTAGGAACCCTCTTGGACTGTTTTATACATACTTTAAGCCAATATCTTAATCTATGTTGTCAATCCCAGTTCCCAGCTCATCGCGGCCAGCCTCAAAACTGGGATAGCGGGATTCCAGAATTTTTTTATCTATATTTTGTATAATTTATACCATATATAAACATACTAAATCAATCATAAATACATGATAGAAGAGGAGAAGAGGGTCAAAGTGGGTAGAAGAGAGGGAAAGATCGAAGAAATCAAAGTTCTGGGGTTTTTTCCGTTGTGAAAACTCGGAAATACCCCTAAATAAAAACCCCCAACGTATACATTTGGGGGGAATTTTCGGAAAAATGCTATCCCGCCGGGATCCCACTGTGATGGCCGGGATTTTGCAGGATTTTTCCCGGGATCCCCTGTGATGGCTGGGATGGCCAGGACAGTGAACTGGGCTGGGATGGGAAAATCTGTCCCAGAGCTTGGCTGGGATGGGATGGGATGGGAACCCGGGATCTCGCGGGATCCCGCTGGGATTGACAACTTAGATCTTAATTCAATTTAACCCTGATAATTCTGTACCACTTGTTTATTTCACCCCTTTAGTTTTAATATTATGTAAATGTAATTCTGTTTGTCTTTGTCTGTCTTTTTTCACATATCATGGATTGCATTAACGTTTTGTGCTAGGGCTTTTTGTGCTGTTGCTCATATTGAGCTTTCAAACTTTTAGCATTTATACTGTTACAATTACCTATTCCAAATGTTTCTAGGGTCATAAGAGGAAAGGGAGACATACAATATACATTAGGGTAATTTGAGTGTGAACGCAAACAGTATGCTTTTTGTTCAGTTCTCAAGTTAAGATTATAAGATTGTTACTGCCTTCCTGTATAAGGTAGTTTCAAGATTGTAAGATTGATACCATCAGAAGTGTCCCCTGTTTTGAATAGATATCAACAATACATGGAGAAATATACTGTTTGATGGATTTGGCTCCTCTGAAGTGAGTGCACTCACTCACTTCAGAGGGTAAAGTAAGCATTATAACCATTAATAGTGACTACCTACTTTATATAAAGTCAATAAAATAACTCATCAATAGTTGTGATGCTTACTTCACCCTCCAAAGTGAATCTACTCACTTTAAAGGGGCCAGACCCCTATTTGATTATGATAGGTTAATTTATGCTATGTCATACGCATATAGTTCCATACTTCAACTTACAATTTCATCTCATATTCTTCACTCTAGGTTGGGGATTGAATTAACATAAATCTTAGCTATATGATTATTTAGCGCACTTAAACATCAGGAAATAAGAAACTTTGCATTTGTCTTACAGACAGTTCCCTTTGAGCTGGCAGTTTGACATTTACATAATCAATGCAGGTTGAAGATGATGAAGACGATGACAACATTGAAGAATTCTCAAATGCTTCAGAGGTTATTCTTCCTAACTTTATACATGCCTGCACTTGCATGCTCTATTTAACCTTGTGATATACTGATTGTGTTTATCAATGTTGTATTTAGGGTACTGATGGAAGCGATGAAGACTGGGCTGCTTGAGAGGGTGATCAGTTGTGGATACTAGACACAGAGATGACATGGCAAGGTCATGCTAGTAATATCATGGTGCCCTTTGACTTGTTAAGAATTAAGGTAGATGAACCATGAGGACTGTGCTTTGCATTCCCATCACTGCAGTGCATAATATGAGATGATATACCCTGGCTTCGTTCACTGTTAACCAATTCAATCTTTCTATCAGGTGCATCGCACCTCCTCCTCCTCCTCCTCTCATAGCATTTAGTAATCTTGGACCTGTTGCTAGCACTGGGTCCGCATCAGTGTCATTCTTTTAAGTATCTTTTGAAGAGTTCTACAAGGACGCATAGACAATAACGAAGTAATAATAAACGAGTTAAATTAAGTTTCCCTGTTTTTTCAATTGAGTTATGAATGTTTTTAACATTGAAGATTGAGTTATGGTGTAAATACGCCCAGTTTGGTAATTGTTGGGCTTGGAATTGGGATTCTCTCATGTTATTCGATACTGTAAAGTGAAACATTATTTGTTTCTTATCATAAATAGAGGGTCCAACCTATTTAATAAGTATGTAGAGTTAAATATAAAATTTCAAACTTTTCACATGAGAATTAATAAAAAATATTTTCACAAGTTGCACGGATACGATACCGGGTACATGTATGAGATTTTTGAAAAAACTGGTATGAGTACGTGTATGTTTTATATATTTAAATATCATATTCTCAACATGTTAGGAATTTCTTTTACTATAAATCTTAAAATACACATTATTGTGAAAACTAACAAAGCAATTAAGATTTGTGCATGAGCATGATGCAAGAAAGTAAAACTTAAATTAAGTAACTTATTCATCATCAAATCAATGCAAGTGAACATTGACAAAAAAAAAATTAGATAATTGATTGATGCAAATTGAGGATACAAGTAGAGTATTAAGGTTTTTATGTGTGATACAAGTAGAAATTTCATTTTTGTATACATAAAGTGAATACAACTTTTTAAAAAAACTAGTTTGGGTTAATATGTACCCATGATGAAGTGCCTAAAAAATACCCAAATAGTACCAAAAAAGTGCCCAAACGGTACCTAATTTGTTTTGTTTGAATAATTATTCCAGTATGTACCCGGTACCTATTTTCAAGTATCCAACGATTACCAGTATAGGGCACGCACTTGGTACGAACAAGAGCTGAAATAAAGTAACTCATGCATCATAGCATTGGAGGATTCTAATGATTCGTTTTTACACATTCATTTTTATGTTAGTTGCACATCAATACTCCTTCCGTCCCAAAATATAGGGTCCTATTCAGACAATCACGCTTATTAACAAAACATGTAATAAGCTAATTAATATGTTGGTTTTGTTATTTTCTATACAAATATTCCAAATTTACCCCTATTTAAAGCTCTGAAAATTGTTAATGTAAATATAGGAAATATCAAAAGTTAGTTGGGAATATGAAAGAAGTAATTAGTAAAGGTGGTAATTAAAGTTTTGAAATTTAAAATATAATGAATGCAAGGGGTAAAAAAGGAAAAGCTTATTTTTTTATTTCTGAAATCTAGAAGGGGTCTTATAATTTGGGACATAAAGTTTGTCTCTAAAGGGTCTTATAATTTGGGACGGAGGGAGTATTTTATTTTTTTCAAAAAACCTTTTTGAAAATAAGTGAAACACTTTCTCCAAATTTGAAATTCTGGCAGTGTCACCCCTTAAAGCTTTATTCCATCAATTTATGTGATTTTAATTTCGGACTTTGAAGTTTTCAAAGTGTAAATTAAGTTCTACATAATTATTTATTTTTGAAACTCTTAAGTTTCGGAATTTTTTTCTTCCAAAATTTTATATCATATCTGGCCTCACTTCAGATTCAATGACAAATTGTGCCATCAACATGGCTCTCTCAGGATCAGATGAAAGTCATTGAGATGCCACCAATGTACGTGTAATAATACAAGGAGAAAAAAAATGACATGTTCAAAGGAAGCATATTTTGAAAAAGATGTTTTAGAACTAGAGGCCCCAAATGACACAATGAAATCTAAACATGCAGACATATACTTCCTTTCTAATATATCTGATATTACATACATCAACACCTTTCCTTCATTGTATTTTGTTCAACTATGTGACTGAAGAAGTTTAAAAGTGCAAATTTAAGTGACGTTTAACACATTTACAAGGCAGTAACCAGCTATGATACATTATACATTATGAGGAATGCTAGCAACACACTCTTTTAAAAACCCTCTCCAACATTGTGATTGATTTATTTTGTAAGAAATCAATAAATTTAACTCACTTTTTAAAAATCGTATTCGACTATTTGAAAAATAAACTAATCAGTGGAAAAGTGTGTCTAAAAGAGTGTGTTGCCAACGTTCCGAAAAAAGATTCCAAACCCAACCCAAACTTGACCTTAATTCCCTAAGAAAGTATCAACCCTCTGATTAGTGGCCCTTGAAAAGAACCTCATGCAAATTGGTGGCTTAACTCCAACAAGAGCAAGAACTGAAGCAGGAAGTGTCCATATTCCATCCCCACATATCAAACCAGAAGCCACAGCTGGTCCAAATGCATCTGCCTTAGCCTTGTTAACCTTTTCCCACACATACAATATCAAACTTCCAACACACATGTCAATGGCAAAGTAAGGCCCTATGTAGAAAGGAATTGCCATAGCCATTGGAAGTGGTACGAACCTCCCTCTCTTCCCCATCAAATCTTTGATCAAGTTGATCACAATGGCAGCACCAAAGAATATATAACAAAGCAAGAGGCAATTTTTCGGCAGCGAACCGAAGCCTTGTACCCCGAGTATGGCCATGTTGCGGTACACAATCGCATATGGAGCAGGGTACTCACTTTTATGTGTCCCAAGGTCAGGGAAGGCTTTGTAGAAAATCCAAAACACACAAGGAGAAATCACACATCCCATAGTTGTGCCGAGTATTTGGCTCACAAACATGGAGCGCGGCGAAGACAGGGTAAGGTAGCCGGTCTTGAAGTCCTGCATCAGGTCAGAGGCGGTGGAAACAATGTTCATCATCACTCCACAGGCTGCTAGGCTAGCAATAACTCCACCATTCGATGCACCGGCCCACGCTCCGATTGTGAAGATGGCAAGCTTTCCATAGGTGGAAGCTAGGGACCAGTCTGTTAGCCCGCAACCATAAGCATTGCAGAATGCTAATGCGGGAGCAACTAGGTAGATAACAAGTATGTAATACCATTTTAGTTGGGGAAAGAGGTGAGGCAGAGTGGCTGTTGAGATGGCTACAACAGCAACATAGCCTCCAACTGCAAACCATGGGGGAATCTGATCTTTAAGAAAGAATTGCTTGCGGCGCTGGTCATCATAAGTTAGCTCAGGACTTGAGGGAGAGTCCTGATCAGCGACCGGAAGAACATTCTCCCTTTGTTTCTCCTTGATTTGATGATACAAACCCAATAAGGTATGAGTTAGCACCTTCACAAAGTTGTATAAACCGTCTCCCAGGATCATGGCTATGGCTATAAATACCTGAACTCAAAGATGTAATGTGAATCCAATTAAGTTTTAGACCTTAGAAAGTATGCAACTCTATAGGTTCTTTGCATCAGGAAACTTACCCTATATCCTTGGATTCCATGAAGGCTGCCATCACCAAGGTCTGCAGCGTACCAATGACCTTCTTGGTTTTCTATGAGAGGCCACATTAATCCCCAAGAAAGAATTCCTCCAAGGAGCACTGATATATTTATGATATATGGGCAAATCATTCCCACTCCAATATAGATTGCAGCAAAATCAAAATAAAACCTGCAAATAAGTGAAGGTTAGATTGAAATTTCGAAGTAGAACGGGACTAATCTGAAGTATCTTGCTATCAGGTTAGTAATGCACGTTTATATCTCAGGATAAACTTCGCCTATGCTGTACTATGGCAGGTCCTAAGCCCAGATAAATGAGGAATGATGTGTTAGCCCTGTGGCGGCAGCTAACGTAAAACTGACCGTATGATCTATATAACTGACTTCACTTAGTGGGATGAAGTTTTTGTTTATGTTTAACAATGTTTTATCTTAGGATACATAAATAAGATTGAAAATGAAGGGGATGTGATGTGGGAACATACCTGTTTTCATATGCTTTGAGCCCCAGTGAGGGGAAGGCTTGAAATCCACACTGATCAGTAGCAGTGTAGAACCATTGAAAGAAACCCCAGAAGAAGCTCAATCCAAAGAATTTTCCCAACACTTTCACCTGCTTCCTGAAAAAGTAGAAAAGAAACAGTAAATTAATATGATGGATGTCTAACTCCTCATGCATTCAGTTCTAGTAATATGGAGTTTGCTATAGCGCTTACTTTGCCAGTTTGGCTCCCTGAGGAGTGTGGAAGCTGTTGATGAGAAGAGCAGTTGCAGTACCACTTGGATATGTCAATTTGAAGTTTATGACCATAATCTACATCCAATAACAGAAGAAGAAATTTAATGAAGACTGTGGCAAGGGATACTGATAAATATTTTCTAGAGGTAAAGCAGTAAAGATAAACCATTTTATTACTGAAGAATCAGTTTCTGCAATGCATTTTCCAAGACTAAAAAGCCTAAGGTAAAAAATGATTCATTGCACGTTTGGAAATCATTCTACGACTGATTCTGAAGCCAGAACCAATTCTGGAGAGAAGCTTTTGTGAGTAGCTTCTAGGTGCAAAAATTGATTCTGAAAAAAGAAAAGCTGATCCAAACATCAATTGCTTTTCTAAATTAAGTCCATAATCATTTCCAAAATTATTAGGAAAAGATGGAGGCATGAAACATTCATGGATAATGCGGTCTCAATATTTTAAGAATGTGTCATTACCTTTCTTAGAGGTACAACTGATAAGAGGCCAAGAAAGCTAACAACAAAGAGAAAAGCAATTATCCACCCTAATTTTGGGTCCTTAAAGTCACTGGTGTCTGAGGATTGCTTGGCTACATGTTCACTCATTGCAAAGAGGTAACTCCCAAATCCTCCTGTCATGACATGCAAATTTTCATTTAACTGGGTCAATCATGACATCAACAGAAAACTGTTAGGTTTCCCTTTCACATTTATAACATCAAAATCTCATTCTAGAGTTTCCTTTCTAAAAATCCAACTTTCTTAAATTATACCATAACATCTCAACAAGACTAAACAGCCTGTAATCCTTCATTCCAAGATGAGATACAATACATTCAGATGATATATGACAGATAATTTTGTAAAACAGTAATTATGAGAGATAAGAAAAAGTAAATTAAAACTTCTGCTCAGCGCAAAAAGAAAGTAGAAAAAACAAATCAAAGATTTCCTTATGAAGTTGAGAAAAGACATCAACTTTTTATTCAATGTCATGCAAAAAATAAAAGAGAAAGCGACATTAAATTAATTTCAAACTGTTAGCTGAAGTTGGAACAATACATTTACATATAGACTGTCATTTTCACTATTAATGCTGAAAAATTAGTATGATTTGGCTTCTATCTTTCCTGCCTCGGGACATTTGGTCTAATAATTAATATAGCCCAAAATTTCCAAAGTTGTTGGCTTCTATGAAAACAAACGCTGTATCTTTCAAGACATGATCAAATGGATGACTTTTCAGGTCTACTCCTGTTGCTATTAAAGGTTATTATCATAGACTACAAGGCAGTGATTGATAGTGAAAAGTAGAACTTAGCAAGTAATCTTTGATAACTAAAGATACTGATGTCATCCAGCCAAAAAGTCTCCTCCAATATTTTCAAACAAAGGGAGTTGACTTTAAAACTTGGAAACTAGAAAAAAAATTAAAGAAAATCCAATCCTAGTAAAACTATTTAGTATTTACCCTATACTAAGAAGAACCCCTTGAGCAGTTATACTTAGTCAGCATTTGGATTTCCGATACATTCATGAAAAAACACTAATCAAATGAGAGACCTGAGTTGCGTGTTTTTATTTGCATATTCGAATCAGCTTATTTTCTCTCGAAATCAATTCTGACGGTCATAAGATACTCAAGTAGTTTCCCCCTAGAATAGATTTTAGTTAACATAATCAATTCTAGAAGAATTTCCAAACATGTTATAAGTTTCGCTAATAAAATTCCAAACTCATTTTTCAGTAAACCTCTTTGTCCTTATGTTACTACTTAGTTTTCTCTCTTGAAATTTTTTCTCTAAATAACTGAAAAGGAAGCAAATGATTTGTTTTTCTTTGGGAGGAATCAAATTAATAGTCAAATTCAACACTACAAACCATGCTTAGCTCAAACCAACCCACATCCCTCACAAATTAGAATCCTGTAGAATCTAAAACAGTGACAAAAATCCAACTGTTGCAAGTTTCTTGTCAATTTCAAATTGAAGAAGCATACTGGCCAAAATAATAACATGTTTGAAAATTCTTCTATAATTTAGTCTACATCCAAAACTAATTATGGGGAAAACTTTTCAGAGTAGTTTCTGGGTATCAGAATTGATTACGAGGAAAAATAAGCCGACCCAAACATGCTAAAATCAATCATTTATCAAATTTAAACCCATGAAGAGCAACCATTGAAAAAACACCACAGATAAAAGGGACAGATTGAGAACAGAAAGGCAGAGAGTGATGAAACAGAGAAGGTAAGGTATACCGCTAAAGGCTATGCCAGAGGAGGCAACAACACAGGTCTGGATGACAGTGTTCTCCTGCCTTGTAAAAGGCTGCTTCAACATCCCAGATTTTTCCAAGAACTTGGTCCATGTCTTCACAAAGAAGAAACCCAGAAGGCCAGCAGAGACATTGAGTGAAGGAATGATCCCAGTGGTGAGGTTGAGCTTCATGACAATGAAACTGAAGAGTATGCTGAGTGCAAAGCTGACCACAAAAGCCCTCACAGTTAGCTGGTTCCTCCATGATGGAACAAGCAGGTGCTGGAACACCCTCTCCACAGAAGCAGCAGGTTCTTCTTCTTTTTTCTTTCCTTTCAGCTTGTGGTTATGTTCATCTTCATCATCACCGCTTGCATGGTCATGGTTGTGGTGATGGTGATCGAAACCAGTGTTTTGTTCCACCATTACCCTGTCCTCATTCCCGTTTCGGGCCATGTGTTGGAAAGTGGCAGAGGGTGAGATCCCAGAATTGTGGATGCGTGTTCGGAATCTCCAATAGGAATATAGGATTGTGAAACTTCATATGTAGTAGTATCAATTTGGGTTAAACTTGGTATTTACCTTTATTCCTAAGGACCAAATTGGAACACAATTAATTTTAAAGACGGTCCATTATGGACATCAACATCACCACTACGGTTTCAAAAAGGATATATATTATATTAAAAGGAGGTACAAACTCCAACCTTAATATTATTATTTTTATATCAAATGACAGTAAGTAAGTGCAGAGTGAGTGTGGAGAAGTTTATACGTACCAATAAGATTTAATGTAATTAGTAGATAGTTGAACTCCTTAAGGTTTGATCATTAGATTGTGCATATCAAGAAATATTTATCGGGAAATGCTTATGGTGTGTGATATTCGAGACTTGGAGAATTAGTCTTATAACTTTCACTGTACACGGAAAAAAAAAACCCAAAAAAAGTGAAGTTCACAGGTGAAAGGATCCATAAATCTAACCTCTTAAGCTTAAGATTTTGAGTGAAAATATAAACATTTTTTGGATAGTAATTTTCCAGCGTGTATCACATGATAAGAGAGAGAGGACATGTGAATGTGATAACGCAGCTTAGCTAGAAGGATAGAAGTCATCATCGTGTTGTGTGACATTGTGGAATTGACCAGCACACAATAATATGGGGACCATAGATTTGGATGCCATTAAGGAGGATTTTCTTTTTTGGGTAAAGTGACAAAGTTATAAAGTGAACACAGATACAATTAATAAAAAAACAGCACGAGTTTTAATTTTTTTTTATTTTTTTATTTTGATATACTTTTAATTATTTATTGATCATATCGATAAAAATTATTTATCATTCATTAAAAAGAAATGAACAATCTAAATACATATCAAGATGAAAAAGTGAGTAATATGTATTTTGATATACTTTAAACATATTTTTGTGATTGATAATTCTTTAAAATTGTTAGCACTTTTATCTCTTAAATTATGATTTTTTCAAATATGTGTTAATTAGATATTTTTTGGAGTGATGATTATGGTTCCAAATGTATAGAACAGATCAGAGCAAGTGAAGGCATTGCTATAAGGCAGTGGAGGTGGTGGAAAGCGGCGGGGCAAATGTGAAGTTTTGGTCATTGAATAAGGAAATAAAAGGAACACTCAAACCAATAATAATAAGGCTTAATAGCACTTTTGGTCCTTAACGTATTACGATTTGATACTTTTGGTCCCTTACGAAAAAAATTAGCTTTAATGGTCCCTGACAATTACAAACAGTTGAAAAATCAGTTTTCCGTCAATATTCCGTTACTGAACTAACGCCTGAGGATGACGTGGAAGAATTTTAATGACGTGGCAGGAGATAGAAGGGGCCAGCAGGAGAGAGAATGTAGAACACGTGCCTGGCAGTGTTCTTCTTCTTCCATGGAGCAACGGTAACAATGGTGAAGCCTTACAAAAGAGGGGTTTTCTAACCAGCTCATATTGCTGCAACAGATCTGAAAATTTTAACTGATTTCGTGAATAAGAAGAGATTGCTAACGAGTTATAGCATGGAATTTTCGTCATCTTCTTCATCTGGTAGGATTCGAACAGAAAAAGGGAGTAGGTTCTGAAACTTGGAACCCGTTGCTCTGTCACTGTGGAGTTGAAGCTCCGATTGTGACGTCATGGTCAGGGGAGAATCCTGGAAGGAGGTATTATGGGTGTGGACTCTACAAGGTAAGCTGTTTGTTGGTTGTGTTCTGCAAGTTCGTTGCTCAAAATTGATTATTTGTTCTTCTTTCTGATATTATGAATCTGTTAATTTCCCAAAATTGATTATTTATTCTTAATTTCCCAACAAGGTGTGCCTCTGTTTTGTTCTTCTTTGTATGGGTGTGGGTTGATTATTTATTCATTTCAACCTCCATGACTTTTTATGTGAAGATGTTGATTATTTGTTTTTCCCCAAAACTGAAGAAGCCTATTATTTGGCAATTTCCAGAACTATTATTTGGCAATTTCCTCCTGCCACTAAACTTTTTATGTGAAGAAGCTAATTAGTCTTTTTTGTTAATTGATTCTAGGTGGATTTAGACATTGGATAAATACTGTTTTTTATTAATTGATTCTCATATGTTGTTTGCGTTTTTCAGTTTCATGGAAGGAGAATGTGTAAGTTCTTCGTATGGTATGATCAACAGAATCCAAGAGACAAGAAGATAATTGCTAGGATATTGAAGAAGGTTGAAGAAATGAAGAAGAATGTGTAAGTTCTTCGTATGGTATGATCAACCACGACCCTTGTCTTGTCATTTTTCTGAAATTTCAGGTTCTTTTTTTGTTGCAATGCATACTCTTTCATAGCTTGTTTGAACAATTCCTTGTTGTTAAAAACTTGCTCAACCTCAAAAACAACCTGCTCACCATCATCAATAGGCTTGAACCTAGGGAACCTCTTTTTCTTAATTTCTCTTTCCCCCTCCGATGGACTCTCTAGATCTGAAGAGTCTCCTTCTTCATCTTCAAAATCTGAGAAAGTCGTTGCATCAACAGCTTCAACTTGCAAACAATCTAGGTCTAATGGGACCTCACTTGGTGCTTGGCTTCGACCCTCACTGCCCAACACCGTAAACCAGTCCCACTGTTCTTCATAATCACTATCGTCTAGAGAGATTGGAGAAGAATATCCAGAATCATCACTCTCTGGAACATACGAATCATCATCAGAGTCCTGGACCACTTGCTTTCCTTTATCCTTAACAGCTTCGGCTCTTGTCAACTATGCTTCATCATCCTCCTCCCTCTCACTCAAAATTTCATGCTCACCATCCACTCCCTTTTCCTTCTCTTTACCCGCTTCCTTTCCCCCTACTACAACCTCAGGCCTTTCAATAATTTCAACCTCAGAGTCAGAAACACTTACTGGCTCAATAACAGCTTCCTCAACTGTGTGTTCAACATAAACATCAACCTGAAAATGACCATTCAAATATGCAATAAACTGCCTCACATCTTCATCACACTTTAGAGGCTTCGGAGAAGAACCATCTAGTTCAGGAGGTCTATAAAAGACACTTTTATGGGTGAGGTAACCAAGTGACTTTACTACTTTGCCAACTTCTATGGATGAAATTTCATCTATGTCCCACTCTTTAACAGTGAAAACACTCCCCCCAACATATGGCAGTGTAGGGTGGAATGTAATTTTCCCCCCATGATGCATGTGCAAATCAACTTTATGAGTCTGTGTTGGCCTACACGAAAGCATAAACAACAATATTCAAAAACCATACTTTACTCAATGGCAGAAAAGGACAATAGTTGACAGTTCTCACACCCAACAACCCCTAGGTATAACATTAAAAACATAAAGAAATGCATACAAAACTCACCTTGCCACATGGTTGGAAGGCAAAGATTCCTCCCCCCAAAAATAGTTGATGTGTTCTGAGCTTCTGTCTGGGACCACACAATCTCCACCTTCACGAGACACATTTGGTTGCTTTTGTACTTGTGGGTCCTTCTCAATACCCCTTCTTGGAGAGTCTTTCTGCTTATGTGTCCCTTCATCTTCTTCGGGGTGAGCTTCTTGCGTTCCCTTCCCATCTCGTCACCCCTTTCACCACGAATGTCGTGCCCGCTCGTCGTTCGAAGACCTTCGTGCACCACAACCGCGAAACCTGCGCCCTTTCTCCAACAACGCCTCTCTCGTGTGTCGCTTCTCCACCAACATCGTCGGTCTCGTCCCCCTGCAACCCCAACGCCGTTGCTCTCTTCTCCTTACGCCGGTAATGCTGCCGCTATCGCTTAAGCTTCCAACACTCAGATTAGGTTTTCAGGAATTGCTATCTTGGCCCCAAACATTCTAAATTAGGTTTTCCTTTCCCCCTTCTACACTATCACGTGCCAGGCACGTGTTCTGCATTCTCTCTCCTACCACGTCATTAAAATTCTTCCACGTCATCCTCAGGCATTAGTTCAGTAACGGAATATTGACGGAAAACTGATTTTGCAACTGTTTGTAATTGTTAGGGACCATTAAAGCTAATTTTTTTTCGTAAGGGACCAAAAGTGTCAAACCGTGATACGTTAGGGACCAAAAGTGCTATTAAGCCTAATAATAACAATGGGACCGACAACATAGGTGTTGGTAGTATGGTTTGTGCAACGCCTAAAAAGGCCGAAACGGGGGAGGGGAGACCAAAAGGTAGTCGTAATAAGAATTTCAAGCCTCTTATCATGACATACGATCCCAGGGAAGGGGTGAATGAGGTGAGGACAAGAGCATAATGGACATGGTTGTTAGGAAATAAATTAGGCCTTGTGTATGATGAGGTTAATTATGATCAAGGGTTTGGAAGCACAATTCAAAGTGAATCATCCTAAATATTTTAGTGTTTTCAATGTTTTCTTGAGGGGGTTTTGTAGTTTGGGGAATCTTTGGTAGGTCTTTTTTGTTGATCGAAGGTGGTGGTGGGGGTTGGTAAATCATATTTTTAGGAGGGAAACTTTTTCTAGTCTTTTGGGTTATGGTAGGATGTGGTGGATTTGAGAAACTTTGATGTTTGCAGCATCCTGTGTATTGCTCTGATAGAGAGCTAGTCTCTATCAAGAGGTACTAGATATGAATTGAGAAGAAAACTAATAAAATCTAAGAAGAAAAATAAAATTTTTGATCAATTTTGTTGTTAATTCATAATGTATGAGGAATACAATATTTATACTAACATCTTCCTAGAATCAATGGTGGCCCTACATGTGGCCATACCTTAGCAAAAGGAATTCTCTAGAACATGAACACCTAATAAAAGACTAGAATAATAACTAAAATTAATAAAGCTAAAATAAAATATCATAATAACTCTGGCTCAATAGTCACTAGCCCAATAAATGTAAAGTAATCTAAACTTTTGGTGCTGGGCTGAATTAACATGCTATCAATACCATCCGCCGGAAGATCATCCTTGTCCTCAAGGATAATGAAGTGAATAATCCAAGCAATATGGAAAATCCAGGTGAGTTGAGTACTCTAAATTGATCTATGTCCATCAAGGAAACCCCAAATAGCATTGTGGGCTCGCAAGGATTAATTGATCCAGGTAATGCTTGGAAACATATTTTGGTCACAACAAAACACTCAATTCTTCGCACTGGACTCAAGGTGAATTTCCGAACTGGGTAGGCTCATGAAAGGGAGGCTACGTGGAGTCATCCAGTATTGATATTCCTTGGAAGAAGAAATACATGAGTGAACCATTGGGTCTTGGGCCAAATATGTTACTTGGATGTGGACGTGTCAAAAAACAACCCATGCATAAACCATCAATTGTTTCTTTGAGTCAAATCTGGATTCTTTGTTGAAAGTGGGTCCAGAGAGAATTCCAACCTCATGTGGCGGACATGGTAACTCATTAGTTGGGTCAAATAATTCATTGGAATGAAACCAGTGAACCACAAATAGTTCTAGTTGGTTGTTCTTTGTTGGAGAGTGTGGATTAAAAAGTATTAGCTTTTTAGATTGCTCTGTTGACCGATGCGATGGGAGAGGAGTAAAAAGTATACAAATGGAATCCACATCATGGATGGGTGGTGCCTGCTGAAGAGCACAAGAAACATCTAATGGCTCAGAGATGAGATCCATGTGAGTCTCAAAAGGTTGAATACAACTAGTTAATCCTTGTGGCTGGTAAACAGAAAGCTATGAATGCTAATTGGCCGATGGACTAGCGTAATTAATTTTCTGGGTCAAATGAAACACATTTGTGGTGCGTGAACGTTGAGATATGTTTGTAACTCCTTCATTTGAGACTCAAACACTCCCTCTTTATCTTTGGTTACTCTCTTTGCAGAAAAAGCTCGATGTCCATTATTAAACCCTTCGTGCACTTCCAGTTCCACACCGCGAACCATGCCTTCCCTTTGAACAACTTTAGTCCTTGACCCAAGATCATGCTTCTCAAATGATTCTTCCTTTAACCCAGGTGCCTTGAACTTGGAATGTTGTTTGTTATGTCGAAGAATGCATAAAGGTGCCATTGGCGACACATAGTGAGGTTCCTAGCCTTTCAAACCGTCCATCTGTGCTTCTGGTAAATGGTTCAACTCCACAAAAGCGAGGTAGTTCATTATCACTATGAGGTGTGCATTTTTCTGCATAAAGTTTTTAACTTTTGCTTTCTCTACCTGTAAGGAGGAGGACTTGACTAGGAAGACGAAAGCCAAGGTGTGGAGTAGTTCCATTTGCACTCCCTGGTTTGTTCTTACAGGCTCTTGCAAAAGGTGTGCAGTTCGTTCTCCTCTCAAGGGTAGTTTTGCATGTAAAGTATTAATTGCCACATCTATGTAAGAGGAAGCCTTGCATTCACAACATAAGAGCGCTGACCCTGTTCCGTGGTCGTTGTTTCCTTCAGAACGCAGAGAAAATGGTAAGAATGTCTCGTACTTTATATTATGCTCATGAGCCCACCTTAAAGAGAAAACTGTAACATGTATTTTCACCATATTGGCTGGATCTGTTGTTATCTCAACTTTTATGGTTTCTTTCTCTGTGTTTGTCCTCTTAGTGGTGTCTCCAGGATCAAACGGTACCCCGTCCAAATGACCAGTCTTCCTCTTCTTCTCTAGGAGGTGTATTGAGTCTGTGAGGCTCTCTCGATCAAGGTGAAGACATGATAGACGCTCTAATGACGAACTCTGAGGGCTGGTGTTGTATTTTTGTAATATATGTTTGTCACAACCAAGAGTAGCACCTAACCACGATGAAATATCTGTTCTGTTTAGTAGGAATAGCTCTCAGTTCGGAGTGTGTGGAACTAGAGTTGGTTGAAAACTGAAGTGATCTGTTAAAGCTGGAAATTGATACTCTGCCAGAAATAAAGGAGACCACACAGGAAGGTAAGTTAACATCCTAGCACTGCTGAGACAAAAGCTTGGGTGGACTGAATATTTTGCAATATTTGTCTTGTTGCTGATTACTACCTTAATTTCTTGTGAGGTTTCATCCCGCAAAGTTGCACTCTATGTAGAGCTCTCATCATGGATGAATATGGCATGCCAGCCTTGCCATGGAATAAGTGTAGATCTTCCAAGTAGAATTTGTTGCAACCCAGATTTTACTCTTACAAAAATAGGAACATGTATTGGCTTGATGCCCTTATATCCAACTACAAAGAAAGCCTGACATTCTGTTGGTGTTTAGAAGAAACTCTCATTGAAAAATTGAATTCCATGTTGTGTTGTATTGGCCGAATATGTTCCGATAGTTCTACTCATATTCTCTCATGTTGCAGTTGTGTTATTGACAACCATACAAAGAATTACTTGCTGAGTCAAGGAAGTGTTGTAGGGCTGTCTCTCTATAATAGTGGCATAGATAACTGTTTCAGGACTGTTATCATGCGTATGTGGTCCCTTAAATGATCAAGGGAGAATATTAGGTTCAATATGGAATGAACACAAAACTAAACCCTTAGCATACTTTGCTGAGGGAACATAAGCAGTAAAACATTGCAAAATTTGTGTGGCACAAATGCTCTATGTTGATTATGCCTGGATCAAATGCAGTAGGGTAGAACTCAAGCAGGTAATGTATTCTAGCAAAAATTTGACTGGAGTTTTTCAATATTAAATCAAGTGAATTAAAGAATGAATTCACATTGATATCTACACCCTTTAATGCATGCATTGTGACAAACCCATTTGGCTAAGGCATTTTATCGAACAGTTCATGTGTTATTTTTGAAACTTCAACAATGTTCAATTCATTAACCATACAATCTGACCTTATCTCCCTTGCTATTGAAATCACCTTAGTAGAGTTTGGAGAAGATATATCTGGAATAGTTTCTTGGGGCTCAGATACTGTTGTTGCCTCAAAATCCAGGTCTACTACCGATATTTTCGCCGATGTAACCACAGGTTCATCCCTTGAAATAACTGCAGATGTAGATACTTGACCATTAATCTGAGTAGTCACATTTCTCAAATCAACCTCGTGAGTTGTAGGCCGCTCTGATTTGCAAGGGGATTCCACCAATGATGGTGTCTCAAACAGTGAGTTGTCTGAAACTATAGAGAAGTTTTCAGATTCAATAGGGGTCTTAAACACTGTGGAAATATCTAAAAGAGAATTGGATGAATATGTATAATAATCAGATTTTCTAGATGACCCAAATTGCATCCAGAATGAAGTTTTGAAATCTGCTCAGGCGTGTATCTACTTATGACACAACCAGAACCATGTGAGGGCATTTCCTTGCATAAGCACAACAACTATTTGGAATCAAGATTCCAATGGGGTTTGGTTCAAGATGAAGTAACGATCAACATTGAAAAGCTAAGCATTAGGTTTTTCTCCACGGAATTGTGGAAGTTTGAAATTCGGTGTGTAGTTGGGTGAATGTGTTGATGGGTAGAGCAGATTGTTGTAGTTTGTGGAAGGTTGAGTGTAATGGGAAGGGTAATAGCAAGGATAAGTTGAAGGATACGTGGGTATAATGTGGGGGGTTTTGTTGTGGGTAAAAGGATGAAATGGGTGAGGGTTGGGTGGCATTGAAGGTGGTTTGTTGTGCTTGTAGGAGATGTGGTTTAGGAACCCAGAATCTATTGGTTTTTTTCAAGAAAACCAACCATCGGTGGCAGTAAGCACCCCGGAGTGATACATTGATGGATGAAGCGGATTTGATGAAAACAACAATGGGTGTAACAGACCTGGTGTGGGATGCATGAGATTAAGAATGAAAGCACCAATTGATAGAGAATTGATCTCTATCAAGAGGAACTAGATATAAACTAAGAAGAAAACTGAGAAAATCTAAGAAGAAAAATAAAACTTTGATCAATTTTCTTGTTAATTTATAATAAAAGAGGAATACAATATTTATACTAACATCTTCTTCCTAGAATCATTGGTGGCCTTACATGTGACCATATCTTAGCAAAAGTAATTCTCTAGAACATGGGCACTTAATAAAAGACTAGAATAATAACTAAAATTAATAAAGCTAAAATAAAAGATCATAATAACTCTGGCTCAATAGTCACTAGCCCAATAAATATAAAGTAATCTAAACTTTTGGTGCTGGGCTAAATTAGCATGCTAACAATACCGTCCGCCGGAAGGACATCCTTGTCCTCAAGGATAATGAAGCGAATAATCCAAGCAATATAGAAAATCCAAGTGAGTTGAGTACTGTAAATTGAGCTATGTCCATCAAGGAAACCCCAAATAGCATTGAGGGCTCGCAAGGATTGATTGATCTAGGTAATGCTTGAAAACATATTTTGGTCACAACAAAAAAACAATTCTTCGCACTGGACTCAAGGTGAATTTCTGAATTGGGTAGGCTCGTGAAAAGGAGGCTACGTGGAGTCATCCAGTATTGATATTCCTTGGAAGAAGAAATACATGAGTGAACCATTGGGTCTTGGGCCAAATATGTTACTTGGATGTGGACGTGTCCAAAAACAACCCATGCATAAACCATCAATAGTTTCTTTGAGTCAAATCTGGATGCTTTGTTGAAAGTGGGTCCAGAGAGAATTCCAGCCTCATGTGGTGGACATGGTAACTCATTAGTTGGGTCAAATAATTCATTAGAATGAAACCAACAAATCACAAATAGTTCCAGCTGGTTGTTCTTTGTTGGAGAGTGTGGACCTGGAAGTATTAGCTTTTCAGATTGCTCTGTTGACTGATGGGATGGGAGAGGAGTAAAAGGTATACAAATGGAATCCACATCTTGGATGGGTGGTGCATGCTGAAGATCACAAGAAGCATCCAATGGCTCAGAGATGAGATCCATGTGAGTCTCAAAAGGTTGAATACAACTAATAAATCCTTGTGGCAAGTAAACAGAAAGCTTTGAATGCTGATTGGCATATGGACTAGCGTAATTAGTTGCCTGGGTCAAATGAAACACATTTGTGGTGCGTGAACGTTGAGATATATTTGTAACTCCTTCAATTTCGTTCATTTGAGACTCAAACACTCCCTCTTTATCTTTGGTTACTCTCTCTGTAGAAAAACCTCCATGCCCATTATTAAACCCTTCGTGCACTACCAGTTCCACACTGCGAACCATGTTTTCCCTTTGAACAACTTTACTCCTTGATCCAAGATCATGCTTCTCAAATGATTCTTCCTTTAACCCAAGAGTCTTGAACTTGGAATGTTGTTTGTTATGATGAAGAATGCATAAAGGTGCCATTGACGACACATAGTGAGGTTCCTTGTCTTTCTAACCGTCCATCTGTGCTTGTGGTAAATGGTTCAACTCCACAAAAGCGAGGTAGTTCATTATCACTATGAGCTGTACATTTTTTTGTAGAAAGTTTTTAATTGCTTTCTCTACATGTAAGGAGGACTCGGCAAGCAAGACGAAAGCCGAGGTGTGGAGTAGTTCCATTTGCACTCCCTGGTGGATCTGAGCAACTTTAATGTTTGCAGCATCCTGTGTATCGCTATGATAAAGAGTTGATCTCTATTGAGAGGAACTAGATATGAACTAAGAATAACACTAAGAAAATCTAAGAAGAAAAATAAAAGTTTGACCAATTTTTTTGTTAATTCATAATAAAAGAGGAATACAGTATATATACTAGCATCTTCTTCCTAGAATCAATAGTGGCCCTACATGTGACCATATCTTAGCAAAATGAATTCTCTAGAACATGGACACCTAATAAAAGACTAGAATAATAACTAAAATTAATAAAGCTAAAATAAAAGATCATAATAACCCTGGTTCAATAGCCATTAGCCCAATAAATATAAAGTAATCTAAACTTTTGTTGCTGGGCTGAATTAGCATGCTCGTATATGGGAAGGATGTTCCCCTAGCTTTCTTTATTATTCAATAAATTTCTGTTTTGAAAAAAAAATTAATTAAAAATTTAAAAACATATTATGAAAAATATAATATGTAATATATTAAACATATTATGACAACCATACGGAGAATTACTTGCTGAGTCAAGGCAGTGTTGTAGGACTGTTTCTCTATAATAGTGGCATGGATAACTGTTTCAGGACTGTTATCATGCATGTGTGGTCCCTTAAATGATCTAGGGAGAACATTAGGTTCAATATGGAACGCACACAAAACTAAACCCTTAGCATACTTTGCTGAGGGAACATAAGCAGTATAACATTGCAAGATTGTGTGGCACAAATGCTTTATGTTGATTATGCCTGGATAAAATGCAGTAGGGTAGAACTCATGCAGGTAATGAATTCTAGCAAAAATTTGATCGGAGTTTTCAATATTAAATCAAGTGAATTAAAGAATGAATTCACATTGATATCTACACCCTTTAATGCATGCATTGTGACAAACCCATTTGGCTCAGGCATTTTATCGAACAGTTCATGTGTTATTTTTGAAACTTCAGTAATGTTCAATTCATTAACCATACAATCTGACCTTATCTCCCTTGTTATTGAAATCACCTTAGTAGAGATTGGAGAAGATATATCTGGAATAGTTTCTTGGGGCTCAGCTACTGTTGTTGCCTCAAAATCCAGATCTACTACCGATATTTTCGCCGATGTAACCACAGATTCATCCCTTGAAATAACTGCAGATGTAGATACTTGACCATTAATATGAGTAGTCCTATTGCCCAAATCAACCTCATGAGTTGTAGGCCGCTCTGATTTGCAAGGGGATTCCACCAATGATGGCATCTCAAACAGTGAGTTGTCTGAAACTATAGAGAAGTTTTTAGATTCAATAGGGGTCTTAGACACTGTGAAAATATCTAACAGAGAATTGGATGAATATGTAGAATAATCAGATTTTCTAGATGACTTGCATTCGGAATGAAGTTTTGAAATATGCCTAGGAGTGTATCTACTTATGACACAACCAGAACCATGTGAGGGCTTTTCCTTGCATAAGCACATCAACTATTTGGAATCGAGATTCCAATGGGGTTTGGTTCAAGATGAAGTAACGATCAACATTGAAAAGCTAAGCATTAGGTTTTTCTCCACGGAATTGTGGAAGTTCGAAATTCGGTGTGTAGTTGGGTGAATGTGTTGATGGGTAGAGCAGTTTGTTGTAGTTTGTGGAAGGTTGTAATGGGAAGGGTAATAACAAGGATAAGTTAAAGGATACGTGGGTATAATGTGGGGGTTTTGTTGTGGGTAAAAGGATGAAATGGGTGAGGGTTGGGTGGTATTGAAGGTGGTTTGTTGTGCTTGTAGGAGGTGTGGTTTAGGAACCAAGAATCTATTGGTTTTTTTTCTTCAAGAAAACCAGCCATCGGTGGCAGTAAGCACCCCGGAGTGATACATTGATGGATGAAGCGGATTTGATGAAAACAACAATGGGTGTAACATATCTGGTGTGGGATGCATGAGATCAAGAATGAAAGCACCAATTGATAGAGAATTGATCTCTATCAAGAGGAACTAGATATGAACTAAGAAGAAAACTGGGAAAATCTAAGAAGAAAAATAAAACTTTGATCAATTTTCTTGTTAATTCACAATAAAATAGGAATACAATATTTATACTAACATCTTCTTCCTAGAATCAATGGTGGCCCTACATGTGACCATATCTTAGCAAAAGGAATTCTCTAGAACATGGGCACCTAATAAAAGACTAGAATAATAACTAAAATTAATAAAGCTAAAATAAAAGATCATAATAACTCTGGCTCAATAGTCACTAGCCCAATAAATGTAAAGTAATCTAAACTTTTGGTGCTGGGCTAATTAGCATGCTATCAATACCGTTCGCCGGAAGAACATCCTTGTCCTCAAGGATAATGAAGTGAATAATCCAAGCAATATGAAAAATCCATGTGAGTTGAGTACTGTAAATTGAGCTATATCCATCAAGGAAACCCCAAATAGCATTGAGGGCTCGCAAGGATTGATTGATCTAGGTAATGCTTGAAAACATATTTTGGTCACAACAAAAAACCAATTCTTCGCACTGGACTCAAGGTGAATTTCTGAATTGGGTAGGCTCGTGAAAAGGAGGCTACGTGGAGTCATCCAGTATTGATATTCCTTGGAAGAAGCAATACATTAGTGAAAAATTCGGTCTTGGGGTAAATATGTTGCTTGGACGTGGATATGTCCAAAAACAACCCATGCATAAACCATCAACAGTTTCTTTGAGTCAAATCCGGATGCTTTGTTGAAAGTGGGTCCAGAGAGAATTCCAACCTCATGTGGCGGACATGGTAACTCATTAGTTGGGTCAAATAATTCATTAGAATGAAACAAACGAATAACAAATAGTTCCAGCTGGTTGTTCTTTGTTGGAGAGTGTGGACCTGGAAGTATTAGCTTTTCAGATTGCTCTGTTGAGTGATGGGATGGGAGAGGAGTAAAAGGTATACAAATGGAATCCACATCTTGGATGGGTGGTGCATGCTGAAGATCACAAGAAGCATCCAATGGCTCAGAGATGAGATCCATGTGAGTCTCAAAAGGTTGAATCCAACTAATAAATCCTTGTGGCAAGTAAACAGAAAGCTTTGAATGTTGATTGGCAGATGGACTAGCGTAATTAGTTGCCTGGGTCAAATGAAACACATTTGTGGTGCATGAACGTTGAATATATTTGTAACTCCTTCAGTTTTGTTCATTTGAGACTCAAACACTCCCTCTTTATCTTTGGTTACTCTCTCTGCAGAAAAACCTCCATGCCCATTATTAAACCCTTCGTGCACTACCAGTTCCACACTGCGAACCATGTTTTCCCTTTGAACAACTTTACTCCTTGATCCAAGATCATGCTTCTCAAATGATTCTTCCTTTAACCCAGGAGCCTTGAACTTGGAATGTTGTTTGTTATGATGAAGAATGCATAAAGGTGCCATTGAGGACACATAGTGAGGTTCCTGGTCTTTCTAACCGTCCATCTGTGCTTGTGGTAAATGGTTCAACTCCACAAAAGCGAGGTAGTTCATTATCACTATGAGCTGTGCATTTTTTTGTAGAAAGTTTTTAATTGCTTTCTCTATATGCAAGGAGGACTCGACCAGCAAGACGAAAGCCAAGGTGTGGAATAGTTCCATTTGCACTCCCTGGTGGATCTGAGAAACTTTAATGTTTGTAGCATCCTGTGTATCGCTATGATAAAGAGTTGATCTCTATTGAGAGGAACTAGATATGAACTAAGAAGAACACTAAGAAAATCTAAGAAGAAAAATAAAACGTTGACCAATTTTTTTGTTAATTCATAATAAAAGAAGAATACAATATTTATACTAACATCTTCTTCCTAGAATCAATAGTGGCCCTACATGTGACCATATCTTAGCAAAATGAATTCTCTAAAACATGGACACCTAATAAAAGACTAGAATAATAACTAAAATTAATAAAGCTAAAATAAAAGATCATAATAACCCTGGCTCAATAGCCATTAGCCCAATAAATATAAAGTAATATAAACTTTTGTTACCGGGCTAAATTAGCATGCTACCATGCTCCTATATGGGAAGGATGTTCCCCTAGCTTTCTTTATTATTCAATAAATTTCTGTTTTGAAAAAAAAATTAATTAAAAATTTAAAAACATATTATGAAAAATATAATATGTAATATATTAAATATTTTGAGAATGTATTTGATATTTATAGGGTTAAATATGTTTTATTTATGTAGAATTTGTAATTTTTAGTTTTCCACTAAATTTTTTTTCGGTTATACTTTTAAAAAATACAAAAATTATGTGGATCATATGACTATTATATTCTTTAAGGACTAACATGAATAAAATTTTAATTTAAATGAAAAGATAAATACTGTAACATTTTGGGATGAAAAATATATTTAGCTAATTTTTTGATTTTAAAATCTTTGAATATTACTGAGAGTGGAGTTACAGATTACTTTTCACATCACAAAATTTACCATTAAAAGACAATATATAGGAATCTAGCTCAAGTCCTACCTAGTGCTCTAATCATTATGGAAGAGTCTGCCTTTGATATTTTAATAATGAATATAAGTCATCAATATTTTTAAAAAGATCAAATTCCACTTTTGTCTCCATAGCGCAGATGGCGTGAGAGCAAACTTGATCTGCTTGCATTTTTTGGCACACTGAAAAGGAAATCAAATTTGTCCTTTCGGAATAGGGGTGGCAAATGGATGAATTGGATGGATATGGATATGAATTACAATAGATGAATTCAAAACAATCCATTATCCTTTAAAGATTCATTAAAATTGTTTAAAAAAAATCTGTCCAATCTATTCATTAATGAAAAAAATTCATCCAATTTCTTTCATCAGTGAATTTTATGAAAGACCAGCCGAAGAAGGATGATTCTGGGGGATGACAAGATATGAGGTTAGAAAAAAAAAGGGTCTAATTAACTTGTTTTCATGTACATGGTTCCATATATTGAGTGTAACAAAAAGTTATGCAGTTAATGGAGTCGGTTCCCAAGCTCAGAACTTTGCGAGTTTCATGTGAAAGACAGCTGGTTATTGATCTGATTGTGACATGTTGATATTTGTGTCAATTCTTTTCTTGATCTAAAACTATGTTATAAACTTATAATATATTAGCTGTATTATTTTGTATGAAAAATGTCATGTGTGCATACGATTTTCTCAGCTAGAAATCATGTTGCCCATATAATCACTTATTTTGTATTGGACACCAAAACCAGAGTTTGAAACCATTACCGTGAAGTTCTTAACTGGTATTTATTATTTGTTTGTTCACACTTCACTGTCACACTCAAGATTTCCCTTCAATTATTTTTCTTACATGAAAAATATTTAATTAATATTTGAATTATCATTAAAAGTATGGTGCAATCGGACCGGGTTAGTTCGGATTTATGGTGTTTAATTGTCCGAACCAATTAAAGATATTTGGTTTGGGTTGGTTCAAATTTGTTGATTTTTTCTTCCTGACCCGATCCCAATTGGATTGGTTCGGTTTGAATGGTCGGTTTTTAAATAAAATAATTTTATTTCAAAATTACACAAAATTTATTTTAAAAAAATGTAAAAAATTATATAAAAATTCAAAACATTCCATATAATCCATATATATTGGAGAAAAAATATATAAATTCCATATAATCCAACATCTCCAAAATACCAAAACATTTCATATAATCCAATATAAATAAACTAAAACTAACATCTCCAAAACAAACATAAATAAACATCAGATTGTTAGACCCATAAGTAACTTAGGTTTTAGTTTAAACAAACATTAACTTAGATTTTAGAGCATCAGTACTCTTCAAGTTTTCATTAAAACAAAATATACAACAAAATCTTAAACAACAACTACCTAACAACAGTAAGGGTGTATCCATATCTCTTCAATTTCTTCTTATAGTATTGGATTGGTTCGGATTCATTGGATATTCAATACTCAAATTAGATACTCGAATCGGTGGTGATCGGATGCAATGAAAAAACTCCAAACCGATCAAATGGCCCGATCCAACCCACCAAAATGTGTTTGGCTTGGTTCGAATTGGTCGAATTCGCAGATCGGGTCGTACCCACTTACACACCTACTTAAAAGTGTTGGGGATAAATTTAGAGATTGTATTTTTTTAAAATAGTTTTTCTAGTCCTCCAATTTGAGAATAGTACAGAAGACTTTATATTTAACATAGGCATGCTGTCATCATACTGGTCTTTTTAGTGAAGTTGAACATTATGGAGAAAGTGACCATTTCTTTAATATCATTTTGATGATTTTATGAACAAAGTGCGTTGACACTTCACAATCAATAATGTATTCAAGAAAAATAAGATGTGGTTAATGAGATTTGATCTCAATCTATTTATAAAATAAAAATAATAGATTGAGGGCGCGGATCTGAGCAGAAGAGGCAAGTGAATTATTATTAATTCATATTAATCAAAGAATAAATTTTAAGGGTGCCTATGGTGTGCACCACCTAACCAAGTGGTCTATGGTGCAACACCAAAAAATACCGGGTGTAGTAGGTTTTCTGTTTTTTAAATATGTTTTATTATTGTGAAAAAGTCCCTGAAATATGCTATAATTCGTTAGTGGACTTTGTATAAATTTGGGGATTAGTGTATTTTGAACATAATCGGTCTTGGATGTTGAAGTTGCGATCTGGGTTGGTTAGCTGTGGGCATATCGTGAGTTCATCAATGCATTTCTCTGATTCTTGTTATATGACGTGTTACATGTCCAGATTTTTACACCCGTCACAACAATTTCACCCAGATTATTTTATTTTGTTTGGGTTAAGGGTGTATCTAAGATCCTGTGGCATAACCTAACATGTGATGGTGACTTGAGTCGAACCCACTACTTGTTTTAAAATAATGTTTGTGTGAAACATGGTACAAATGCAAGAGACCACAATGGTATTTAAATAGAGCTTAAGGACTATTTGGCGACCTCTTAGGTACTGTTCTAAATGAGACAGTTTCAATACAATTTAAAATCTAACTAATAAAAATGTGACATGTGTTATTAGATTTTTTAAGACTAATATTTTACTAAACTAAATATTAATCTCAATTAATCTACATTATTGTATTTTGTTCTAGAAATATAATAAATTATGATTTAAGCCACTAATATTTAATCAAATTACACTTTATACTTCATCCATCTATATTTTATATTTTTTTCTACAAATGATCAAAAATATAATAATGCATTTTAATTAGAATTAAAATTTAGTTTAGTAAACTAGTAAACTATTAATCTTAAAAAATTTAATGACATGTGTCATGTTTTTAGTGGTTGAATTTGGGGCTATATTAAGATTGTCCATTTGATACACTACCTAAAAATTCATCAACTATTTTACAAATATGTTTAATTAATTAGGTTTCATCAATTTATTATTATAACTAAATCGAATTTATTTAGAACCATTGACATATGAGTGAACGTCTGTTTAAATTAGATTGTCAGTATATATTAATTAATTTTATTTAAATATCCTTTATATATTCTTTTACCATCATACAAGTTTAATTATATAAAGGTGTTAGGTACTAACTTACTCCTTCTACAAATAAGTGGGAGTGAATTAGCAAATGCCATATATAAATCTCTACGGTTTTGTTCGTGGTGGTTTTTGGTTTTATGTTTTGAAGTTTTTAAAAACAAAAACTAGTTTTCAGTTTTCTAAATAAAATTTTGGTTTTTCTTTTCCAGTTTTAAAAAAGTTGTTTTTAACTTTGTAAATCCACAATAGTCACCACTGTTATCAACTTTGTAAATTCACGACAGTGGGTGGTAGTGGCGACAAAATAATGGAGGGGCCAGGTAACAGTGGCAGTAGAAGTCGATGTTACTAAATGATAGCGGTGGTGGTGGGTACGGTGGCGGCGATGATGGCAGTGTAGGAGATGGCAACAATGGCATTGTGAGGGATGGTGGTAGTGGAGGTGGTGGTGGTGGTGCCTGCATCAATGGTGGTGGTGGCGACGGTGAAGGTGGTTGTGATGGCGATGAAGGTGGTGGTAGTAGTGGAGGTGGATGTGGATGTTACCTGGCGGCGGCGGTGGTGGCGGTGGCGGTGGCGACAGTAGTGGTAGAGGCGGAAGGTGGTGGTAGCGGTGGAGGTTGCAGCTGTGGAGCTGGTGGCGATGGTGGATGTAGAAGTGATGGTGTTGGCGGTGGTAGTAGTGGTGGAAGTGGTGGTGTTAGAGGGTAGCAGAGGATGTGGAGGTAGCAGCGATGGTGGCGATAGTGGTGGAGGAGGCGGTGGAGGTTGGAGTATGGCGGCAAGAGGTGGTAGAGGGTGGTGGCAGTGGAGGGTGGTGGCGGTGGATGTGGCAACGATGATGATGGTGACAAGGCTAGAGATGGTGGTGGAGGTTGGTAGCGGTGGAGGTGGCAGCGATGGTGGTGGTGGTGAGGCTGGAGATGGTGGTGGTGGCGACGATGGGGGTGGTGGTTGCGACAACAGTGGTGGCGGCGGCAGAGGGTGGTAGTAGCAGAGGCGGTGGCGGAGGGTGGTGGCAGCAGTGGTTGTGGCGGCAGTGGTGGTGGTGGTGGATGGTGTGGCGGTGGTGATGATACATGTTACTGAAACTAAAAACTAAAATCAGTAAACCATATTTTGTGGTTTTAAAAATAATGTTAAAACTATTTTGAAATTAGGTAAAAAATTAGTTTAATTCCAGTTTTGCTAAACAAATTTTATTTTCAAATTTATATTTGAAAGCCAAAAATCAAAAATCAAAAACTGACAACCACCTCGAAGAAGCCCTAAACTAACTAAATTTTAAGAATTCACATCTAGATAATTAACTACAGCTAAATATGTGGTTATATACTTTTATAAGCCACTAAGAGCAACTCCATCGCTGGTTCCTTAAACCAGCTGGAGCTTGTATGCTCCGTTCCTTATTTTTTGAAGCCCTTGGAGCAGAATGAGGTGGAGGCAAAGTTCCTTAAAATTAAAGCAGAGTTACTTGCACAAGGAACTCTGCTTTATGGGTCCTTAAATTAAAATATACTTCTTTCTCTCTCATTCATCAACAACAAAGTAGGTAAAATTAGAGGGAAGGAGAAGAACAGAACAACAGAGGAAGGAGAAGAACAAGTTCCAGAACTAAAATGAAAAATTTAATCAACACAAAAATTACAGAACCAAATTAACAAATCAGTACACAACTAAAAAAAAGTAAATCAGTACAAAAAAAAATTAGTACAGATAAAAAAAAAATGGTTGCATGTTGGCTTGAAACCTTCGATCCAGCGGTGTGGGGCTCCGATTTGGTGCCTGAAGCTCCGATTTGGTGCCTGAATGGCGGCGGACGGAGGCGGTGAGGTGGTGGGGTGGTGGTGCGGCGTTACGGTTTGGCAAAGGAGAAGATAGGAAGAAGAGAAGTGGCGGCGGGAGGAAGAAGAAAGGGTGGCGGCGGGTGGAGGGAGAAGAAAGGGTGGCGGCGGCTGGAAGAAGAAAGGGTGGCGGCGGATTTGTGCTAGGGTTTCAGAAGAGAGAAAAGAGAGGGTGAAGAAGATGAGAAGCCGAAAAATGAAAAAAAAAAGGGAAACAAAACTATTTAAACCAGGTAACCGGCTTGGCCGGTTTCAGTGGTTCCTTTTGACCGGCTGGAGCCGGTTTCTGGCCGTTGGCCTAGATTTGACCGGCCCAGCAAGTCAAATTTTTTTTTTTTGCTTTCCTGACAGCCCAACGAATAGTTTTTTTTTTTTTCTTCTGACAACCCAATGGATAGTTTTTTTTTTATCAAAAATAATGGAATATGGACGTTGGGGAGTCCATATTGAAGGATTATTATTTGCTAGTGAATAATTATGTACTATTTTTAAAAGTAGCCGTTGTAAAACTAGCCGTTGGAAAAGTAGCCGTTGTAAAACTAGCCATTGGAAAACTAGTCGTTGTAAAAGTAGCCGTTGGAAAAGTAGCCGTTGTAAAACTAGCCGTTGGAAAACTAGCCGTTGGAGAACTAGCCTTATTTATACCCACCTTGTTTCTTCTAAATGTACACCATTCTTTCCATCTATCATATTTTCTCCAAATCTTCAACCCCCAAAATTCTCTCATTGTGTTCTGATTCTACACACCACACAATGGATCCAAATAGTTACCAGAACTTTGATGCTTTTTTTAAACAATGTTTAGATGATTTTATTCACGACACCAGTGCAGAAGATCACTTGAGGAATGTAATAGAGAGCCAACAACAATCGCACAACACTGCTAGGCCCAGGAGAAGAAGAAGAGTCATAGAGCGAGATCGTGAAGAAGGGAAACGCCGATTGGTCAATGATTACTTCTCTCCAAATCCTGTATACACCGAAGACCAGTTCCGAAGAAGGTTTCGAATGCGGAAGCACGTGTTCCTTAGAGTTGTAGAAGCTGTTGCCAACCATGATGCTTACTTTCAAACGACCGTTGATGCAGTTGGTAGAAGTAGTCTTTCACCATTACAAAAGTGCACTGCAGCCATTCGTATGTTAGCATATGGATCACCGGTTGACGCCCAAGATGAGTATGTTCGAATTGGTGAAAGTACTACGATTGATTGCTTAGAGAGATTTGTAACGGCTGTGAATGAAATATTTTCCACGGAGTACCTCAGGAGGCCAAACAACGAAGACACTCAACGCCTACTACAAATGGGAGAAGCTCGTGAATTCCCAGGTAAGTTAGATTCCATTGATTGTATGCATTGGGAATGAAAGAATTGTCCAGTTGCGTGGAAAGGACAATATTCACGAGGTGATCATGGAAAACCTACAATCATGCTTGAAGCAGTGGCATCGCAGGATTTGTGGATTTGGCATGCATTTTTTGGCATTGCGGGTTCTAACAATGACATCAACGTCTTAAACCAATCTCCCGTGTTTACCGACGTTTTGAATGGAGAAGCTCCTGTGGTGCAATATAGTGTCAATAGAACACCTTATTGTATGGGATACTATCTAGCAGATGGTATCTATCCAGAGTGGGCTACATTCGTGAAGACCATCCCAATGCCTCAAGGAGAGAAAAGACAATTATTTGCCAAGCGACAAGAAGGAGCAAGAAAGGATGTTGAGCGTGCTTTTGGAGTGTTGCAATCTCGATTTGCGATTGTTCGTGGTCCTTCACGCCAGTGACATGTGAATACCATGAAGCAGATAATGTATGCTTGCATCATATTGCACGACATGATCGTTGAAGACGAGCGCGGGGATTACGAAGGTAATTTTGAATACGATCAGGCTAATAATGACGTAGGGTCTGCGAAAGTATCAAGTGGTCCTATTCCTGCTTTTACAACATTTTTGGAAAGAAGAACACATCAACTTCAAAGATCAATCCATCGCCAACTTCAGGCAGATTTGGTGGAGCATATTTGGGAGCGTTTCGGAAATGATGATAATGAAAATTAGTCATTACCGTTGATTATGTATTTCATTTAAATTGTGTTGTAATTTATTTATCGTTAGTATGTGTTTCGTACCGTCTTTAATTATATAATGTAACGTGTTCAATTTTAATTATAATGTTATTGCTATTAATATTAATTAAGTTAATATTTAAATTATAATGTTGAATTAATATATAAATTTAAATAATGAGTAGGTGGAAATAAAAATCATTAATTAATGTGGTACTGTGGGACCCAACAAAAAGTAAAATAAGGAACCATGGTTGGAGCAAAATCTGCTAAAGTTCCTTATGAGGGAGCTTAATCCTACGTGGCAGTTCGGGCCCACCAAAAAGCAGAATAAGAAACCTTGTAGGGGAGCAGGGATGGAGTTGCTCTAAGCTATAGCTTATCTTCTACTCAGGTTCTGAAGGAATTGTGCACCCCCAAAAGAATCATTTAATAACAGACACTATCTTTGAAGGCAACAATAGATTCCGTGTGGAATTTAAATGCCCGATACGACACTTTTTCGGGTCAAATACGATATACATCGTGCGCATGGGTTCAAGCAACATGTCCTAATCATAAGGACCACACTTCACACAAAAAAGCACACCAAACTATCTTCAGCTTCCCTTATGCCTTATATTTGCATTGCAGAAGTAGACAATGCTAACGTGTAAATGAGGAGACAATTTTGACTATTTTCAAATAAACCAATCACAAAGAATGTGTTAAAAAATATGTTTAAGATAGTGTGTTAGTAGCACTTTTCATTTAATAATGAATTTTGAATAATGAGTATCGTACATGAAAATTGAAAACTATCTTCATCTTCCAGCAACCAATAAATGAAAACAATTATTTAATGTTAATTTTCACAACAATATTATCCTTTTAAAAGAGTAGTTTGATGTTAAAAATGTTTGACATGTTTCCTTCATAATTGGAGGGCATTACTTGCCCCATTCTCATAATTATTGGCGTCATCCCAAAATTGGTAAAAATACTAAAATGTTCTTAATTAAAAATACCTCCTCAACTCTCCACCACCCACCTCCATCCACCTTGTTCCTAACCTCACCACCCCATCTTGGCGGTGTTTACCTTGATTTTTGGTAAACTACAAGGATATCTAAATGTTGATAAAGAGGTTGGATTTTGATTCTATTTGGGTCTTTTATGTGAAAACGTTTAAGTGTCATTTCCGGATTTTGATGAAAAACAACACAATGTTCTTTAAAGATGAAAAAGAAGTGCAATAAAAAAAGTAGAAAATCAAAAGAAAAGAGAAATGAAACGGAATTCAAAAGAGAAAATGGATCGAAAGGAAAAGAGAAACCAAGATGACAAAGGAAATAAATTGCATTGAATCAAAAGTGAGAATCACAACACCCTCTGAGTTTTCTTTGTTAGTCGTATGTCGCATAAGACTTGTAGGCGTCTTAGAGAGTTTTGAGTAGTTGTGTGAATCTGCCTTAGTCTTACAACAGAACTAGTATTTATAGGCTAGAAATAAAACTGCTACTCTAATCCTATGGTGGAAATTAAATCTTAGAAAATAACTCCTAAGACTAGAGCCACACACTTGGCACATTTACAAAGTAAAATAACTTCCACCAACAGTGTAAGATCCTCTATTTTTGTAAATTGAATTTTGGCTTAAATATGTTTGGGGTCCCTAACATTTGAAAGGGAATCAGTCCAGGTCCCTGAAAAATTAATTTGTTAAATTGGATCCCTGACATATGTTTTTTAATCAAATTAAGGACAAATCCCAATTTAAGCTGATTAATGATTCTAATTAGCCCAATCAGCCGTCCACGTGGCTTTTACTCTTCTTTTTAATTCCACGTCATATTAAAAATTAAAAATTCAAAACTAATTCAAAACTATTTTTTTTTTCCAATCCTCTCCCACTGCCGTCATTTTTCTTTCTTCTTCTTCTCGCTTTTTGACTCGAAATTGCAATTAGCAACCAAGACTTGTTATTGTTGGTCTACTGGACTTATATTTGTTCTTGTTAATCTTTTTTGCAGAAAAAGATTAACAATGCTACAACATGTGGTACGATCAGAAAAAGTGAGAATTATTTCAACAACAGCAGGCCTGACTCTGGTTATCTTTACTGGAAATGGAAACCCAGTGAGTGCAATCTTCCAAGGTTTGAACCTCACACTTTTCTTCCTCCTCCTCTTCCTACTTTCTATGGCAACCGATTGGCCACCACCACCGTCGCCACCAAGCCACTCCACCGCTATTCCTCCTTGTGGCCACCATCGCCGCCACCGCGGCCTTCTTTTTCAAGTTCTGGACCGTCGCCGCCGCCACCTTCTCTCCTATTTTCCGGCGACGCCGCACCTCCAATGGAGAAACCGCCACCACCACCAAAATCCCCTCATCGTCCGCAACAAAACCCCTAAAGTAATTCGACGATTGGCCACCGTCGACCACCACCGCCGCCGCTGCCGCTTCAATAGTTGACGAGTTGTTGTCCCTCTTTCTCCCTTCGCCATCGTCTTCTTCCTCCCTCATTCCCTTTCGCGGTCTCTCTTCTTCGAGATCTGTTGCGCAACACCCCCAAGCCTCTATTGTTGTCTCTGAATCTATTCCTCTTCTTTTAGATCTGATGGGTTGTGGTGGTGATTAAGGTTGAAGATGAAGATGGAGAGAAAGAGGGATTTGATGATGAAGATGTTCTCTTTGGGGAAAGAAAGAAGAAGAAGAAGAAAATAGAAGAAGAAGAATGAAGAATGAAGAAAGAAGAAGAAGAAGAAGAAGAAGAAGAAGAAGAAGAAGAAGAAGAAGAAAGAAGAATGAATTTAACAAATTAATTTTTCAGGGACTTGGACTGATTCCCTTTCAAATGTTAGGGACCCCAAACATATTTAAGCCTTGAATTTTATCCCTTGAACTATTTGTAATTGTATTTTAGCCCTTGAGGCTTATGATATTCATGATTTGGTACTTGAATGATTGATATTGTAATTTGGTCCTTGGTTGAAAAGAATATTTTTACTTGAGTTAAAACAAGACGAGCCTTGGTTTAGTGATTGAGACTTGAGTATTTTTCTTACCGGGCGAGGGTTCGATTAATTTCTGATTTAATAAAGGGATAATTAAATGAATAACCGAACGAACCTTGACACCGAACAGGACCGAATACATTCTAATTTGAGGGGAAGAAGAAATCATCTCTTTTTCTTTTCTCTGTTGGGCGTGCATCATGATACTAGTAAGCATATTCCTTGACTTTATTCCCTTTGTTTCTGCCCAATTCAAATTCAAAATTTAAATGAAAGAAATTAAAAAGAAAATAGAATTTAGAGGGGAAGGTGGTGCTAAAAATGTGGAGAAAAAAACTGAACAACTCTCCACTCACTAGTGCAACACGATTAGCATAAGAGTGGAGAGGAAAACTGATCCTTCATTCCACTTTCTGCTTACACGTTCAAAGAGAAAAAGAGAAAAACTCAAGAGCCAAATTCAAAGTATTGTTACGTTCGTTCCTCTCTTGTGGAAACCAAAAACAAGAAACTCCTTTTCTTTCTTGCCTTTGTCGACCAAACTCCTTCCATTGGTGTGCAAGGCTGTAATTCAATCTTCTTCAAGAGCACTCGATGAAAATCAATTGGTAAGTGATCACCCTTTTCAATTCCTGAGTTCTTCCATGATCAAACTCAACTCTAACCTGGTATTGTCTTGGTTTTGGACATCAATTCTTTTCCTTAAATTCAAGATTGACCATGAAATTCACCTCATCTTCGAGACGAGGACGAGCATTGGAACGTAGAGGACGAACACCGGCTTGAATGTTCGCTTCCGGAGCCAAATTTGAGGTTGGTTCCACTCTACACCTCTATTCCTTATCCTATACCTTTTAGGTCCTTAATCATTGAAATTAATCTGAGGAGAAATTGATTTTTTTTTTTTATATATCAACTCTGGAATATGTTAATTAAATAATGAACAACGTGATTCTCATGAAAACCCTAAGGAAAAATTGTTTAGGAGAAAAGCTTGAAATTGGTCATGCTAACAGAGAGCTAACGCTTGAGCGTTAGACTCCCAACGCTCGAGCATTGGCGTTCTACCCAGAACGTCTTCTAGCCTGGAAGCTAACGCCAGAGCGTTAGCCTCCCAACGCCTGAGCGATGGTATGTTGTCATCGTCTGCCTGGGAATGTTGTCAGGCCAGGGAGCCAACGCATGAGCGTTGGCATCCCAACGCACGAGCGTTGGGCTCCTGCCAGCTAGAAAACAGTTTTTGTTCTTTGTTTCTAAAATCAATTATGTGGTTTCTTTCTTCCTTCCTAGGCCTAATTAAGGGTATTATGTTGTATATTAGGAAATTGGACTTGATGTGGATGCAATACACTAGGAGGTGAGGGTAACTTCTTTCTATAGGTTGATTGCTATTGTGATATTCATGATTTTGTCTTGGAAATTATTTGTGATGTCTTGGATAATGATTGGTTATTTTCTGTATTGGTTATGATGCTGTAACATGCTGTTAACTATGTAATGAGGATTTTGAAGTTAATATAGATATAAAGTATGGATATGTCAAGGGAAAATTGAAAATAATTGGCATATGATATTATGACTATATTGGGTTATTGTGTGATCCGTGGTTCATGTTGGAAATTATTTGAGTCATAACATATGCACTACTTAGGTTTGCTTAGGCTCTGATGTGACAGGTGCTTGTCCCGTGGGATCAGGCCGAGGGTAATGTGGTGGGTACTAGTCCCACGTGATTATCTTGCCCTTGTTCTGGGAAAATTTGGCCATAGCTATGCATGTAGATATCTTAGGAATGGCTTGCGTAAAAAAATTATATTAAAAGAAAACCTTATATCACATTGTTGCTTATTAAAATGTGGATGTTTCTGTTTATTGTTTTTATTCATTTATTTATTTATTATTTATCACTTGTTGATTAATATTATTATTTTGATTTCGAAGTTAACCCTTTTTCTGCTTGCATGTATGTTGTTTGGGCACTTAACGCCACAGGGGAACAATGTGAGGTGTAGATCGAAGATGCAGTGTGGACAAGGAAGATGAAGATGGAGTTTTGAAGATGCATTGAAGCTTTATTATATTTATTTTGTTTCAAACTTACTAGGAACTTATGTCGTTAATGTTATATTTTAATTTTCCGTTAGATTATGATAGTTATGGGATTATAATTGTTAAATATTTATTTGAACGACGAATTTGTTTT
This sequence comes from Acmispon strigosus, assembly GCA_030819835.1. Lineage (NCBI taxonomy): Eukaryota > Viridiplantae > Streptophyta > Magnoliopsida > Fabales > Fabaceae > Acmispon > Acmispon strigosus. Next base: position 43,422,492 of record JAUAMA010000001.1, on the reverse strand, counting down.
TTTTTTTTTTTAAATTGAGGGACATTTTTGAGAGGTTTATCGTAACTTATTTTCGCAAAATTACAATGTGATCCCTCAAATCAAAATTGGAGCGTTACAAACGGCTTCATGCTTTACTGGAATTTGAATTCTAATAGCTTTAGTCTTCGACGTGCTTCCCTTTTCTTTCTCTTCGTAGACTGCCACTTTATGATATCTTCACTAAGTGCCACATTCTTTGACTGTTTTGCCTTGTCTTTGAACTCTATTTCCTTGACTCTAATATTTAGAGCAGACGATGCATCAGTAGTAGATGATCTTGGAGCAAACGATGCCGGTATACATGCATGGAAATTCCATGTTCAGAATATAATAGTTCATGCTAATTTGGCATATGATTTTGACCAATATCGCCAACACCATATTTCGACTAAGAAATTAAACTTAGCACAACTTATTATCTTTGATCTCTTGGTATTTCAACCAATATAAAATTCTAGTATTAACAGGCGGCCACCGTCCTCCTCCAAATACCTTCACCGTCGGCCACCCAACTCTCAGTCGCACTCTTTGTCTGGTCGTCGCTCTCTATGGCGGCTAGCGGCACGACCATTGTCGTTCTGCAAGTTCTCACAGTTTAATCTGCGGAACGTGCCGCAGTTTAAATTGCGAAATAAAAAAACAGAATTTCTAAATTCAAAGAAATCATAGAAAACTCAATTGGAATCACAGAAAACACATTTTATTAATCATAGAAAGCACAGTTACAAGTCCTATACGGCAAAATTACATTAACATAGAAAAGATAAAAACTATCATATTTGTATAATATAACTACTCTATTATACAAATCGTATTGTCCACACTGCAAAATTTGGATGGATGTCCAATAAGAACTGGACTCCAATCCCAATTAGAGTCGTGATGACGACTACCATCAGATGAGGCTATCCCTCAATATTGTCCTATCAGTAACTCGTCAAGTATGAGGATATTTAGCATCTTTGATGTTCGTGAAGAATGGTTATTAACACCTACATTAGCTCCTTTGAGTTCATGTATGTTGAAACTCAACATCACGAACATCAAAGGAGCTAATGTTGAGGATGAAACTCAACTTGAGAAACAATACGACTAATATGTAACAAAACAAGGTAAGGAATGAAACAAAACTAAGGAAAGTATGAGGAATATGCAGCTTTTGAAATGCAAGAAAGCCATATATACAGGCAAAGAAGCATAGAAATTAACGGAACGTGCTGCAAATCCCAAAATAGATACATCTGCAATTTGAAACTACGAACGCACCTTAATTCCGCAGTTTGAAACTGCGGACATTAAAAGCGTTTAAGTTAACGGTTTTATCATGAAAATTAACGTTTTTGCATTAAATATAACAGTCAAATGCATTATACAAGCCATAAATGTGATTAAACTGTAACATAGTTTAAGAATTGAAGATTTTCAACGTGGTCGGTTATGTGCTGCAGTTTAAATTGCGAAAATGTTCGCAGTTTCAAACTGCGGACAATATATTTTTCGCGGTTACAAACTACAGACATAAGATTAATTTTCGATTTTCACAAAATTAGAATAGCGTCAATAGCTATGAGGGTGGCACCAATAATAATACTCATAATTGGAGCTCATATGGAAGCTAAAGGCTACAATGATTGAGCTGAGCTAGTGTTCCAAATGTATGCTCACTAATAGTTGGGCTGTTCCCAATGCGAACACACAGACATCATTGTTGACATCTCATTGTACTTATTCAAATCTTTAATAATTTGGGAATTTCATACTTGTAGAAGATGTTTTTCGTCATCACTACTTTTGTAATACTCTAAATAATGTTTTTCGTCATCACTACTTTTGTAATACTCTAAACAGTGTTTTAAGACTCGATTCAGTCAGTGACTCAGTTGAGGTATTAAGTCAATAAATTATTAGTCGAATCAGTACGTCATTAGTCTGATTGCTTGACTCGGTGTATTTTTAAAAATTAATAATACTCTAAATTTAAAATCATTACCATCACATAAATACATAGTTAAACAACTAAAAAAAGTTTTACTATAATAAAATATCATAAAATAACATAGATTGCATGTTTTAATTATAATAAAAGCGCTCAAATAACTTACAAGTAATTATTATCACTTGTAGGATTGTGGTTTTAGTTATTTTATGTTACAAACAACACTAAATCACTAATGTTCAATCCTCGCCCAAGCGATTTTATTGTGTTATCAATTTCAGCTTTTTATAGATATATATAATAAATTTTGATTGTTCTATCAAAGTATTTGCCTAGGCTTGTGGTAAGGTTTTCTTACTGGACTGGAGAGTGCACGGAGTGAGCTCGAATCCTTGCTAGCAATTTTCCTAATTTTTCCTGAAAAACAGAGCCGGTAAACACCGAAGGGAAAAACTTTTCCTATTTTTTCCTGAAAAACAAAAAATCTTGTGACTCGCCCGTCCATTAAAAGCTAGCCGAGATGACCGGTTAGAGCTGAGTCTTAACTATCCAGAAGAGAAACACGCATATTAGCAAATACAATTAATATTGGTAACTGTTTTTCTATTTTAACCTTTCAAAGTGTATTTTTATCCCTCTTCATTTAATTAATGTTCCATTAAAATTCTAAATTGACCGTTATTATGAAATAAATTTTTCCCTTTAAATGGACAGTTATTTTGAAATAGATAGAGTATTTCTTAACTCAGGAATTCAATTCAGATTTCCTCCGGTTAGGAAATCCTAAATTCAGTGAAGTCATAACTTTATTGCCCTTGGATTAAATTACACAGTTTTGATTCAATCACATTATTTTAAGCGTATAGTTAACTCTTTATATTTAAGCTATTGAATCAGATGGACAAGAATTCTTGACCGCATCCACTAAAGTGAGACGATTATATGGAAGTCGCTATCCGCATTACTTTGTCATGAATAGTCTTGCAAAATTATTACTCTACTCGAAATCACCGGTACGATGGCCCACTGAAGTTTGACAAAATGAGAATATAATATGAACGCTTCATGAGATAATGACATGAAAAAACTACATAATGCAGTTTCACTATATAGGTAAGCAATGTAATGTATGTTCCTTGTTGGTAAACAAATACAATTAGCTTTTCCGGGGAACTCTTCGTTTGTTAGAGTTTGGTGTGGAGCTCCAACTGTCACAAGACCTTATTAAATCCCATTAAGCCCGTTGAATAGGTAGAACTCAAAAATGGGTTAACCCGACTATTTTTAACATGCATATAATGGATCGAGTCAGTAATTATTAACCCCATTGAATAAGAGTGTGTCTGAAAAAACGCAATAAACTTTTATTACATAAACAGTTATTCATAAGTTAATTTGAAAATAATTATAAAACTTATTGAAAAAGTTGAAAATAGATTATTAGTAAACATTAACTCTAAATCACACGCTAATCTAAATAACTTAATTATAAAAATAGGTTCAAAACAACTAATTAGTAGGCCATAAGTTATTCAAATAAGTTCTTCAAAACACATAAATAGTAAGATAAGCTTAAATAAGTTATTCCAAATAGTTGTTAAAAAAAGAAAAAAGTACTTCCAAATAAGACCTAAATAGTTTTGCATTTAGGGCAATTTCTGCCAATTGACAAAGAGCCTTGCTCATGGCTTAATAAAAAAATAAAAAGTAATTTAAATCACCTAAAAATTAACATATGTATATTGATTTATTTAAATGTTAAAAGTTGTTTGCTATGGTACCTTAAGCCAGATTAAGACGTGGTACTCAAAATGAGTTGGTTCAGAAATAAAGACTCATGTACCAGTTAAATGATTGATTTTGTTCTAACAGAGTAATACATCGTTCTACTCTTAGGGACGTGAGATTTGTCGGTTGTGTTTTTTGGGCTTTATTCAACTGTCAACCATGGTCATTTTGCGCGCATCTCCACCACCATCGTTCGTCTTCACTGCTCATAATTTTTCATTAAAAAATGAATTTTATGGATGAAGTTAATTAACGAGTAAAATAAATTCTGAATATATAGCATTTACCTTAAGAAACATAATAATAATTAACTGGATCACCTAATGCGGGTAACGTGCCTAAATTTTTGTTTTGGGTACCACAGAATTTGACATGTTAAAACTCTAGTTCTAATTTTCTATATCAACTAATTATAAGTATATAAAAAATCATGGTCAAATAGATAAAATTTAAGAATTTAATTTTAATGCACTGTAAAAAAAAGGCTAAATAGCCATTTTGGTCCCTCACGTTTCACGATTTTGCATTTCTGGTCCCTATTGCAATTTATTAGCATACAAGATCCCTCAAGTTTACTAACTGTTGCAGTTTGGGTTTTCTGTCAGGAACCATCCAAAATTTAACGGAATATTCCTTTGAAATTAATTAAAAAAATAAAATTCATCAGATTTTGGGGTTTTCCAGAAAATTCATCATCTCCTTCATGTTCTTCATCTTCTTCCTCTATCATCTTCATCACCTTCATCATCTTTTCTATCATAAATCCAGAAATATTAATATTTATCTTTCTGAGATCAATCAACCCCCCAATCAAGCCCCAACCTCACAGCCTTAGCATCCAATCCTCTTCCCCTAAATTCAAACCCTTAACCTAACAATTTCCATAACATCGATACAGAGAAGATAAGTGAGAAAACACATTCTAATCACAGCAACCACCAATATCCAAAATCAATTAACCCATTCCCTGGCTCAATCAACCCCCCAATCAAGCCCCAACCTCAACGCCTCAATCTTCCTGGCTCAATCAACCCATTCCTTGCCGCAGCCGTCGCCTCGGAAATCAGCACCGCCGCTTCACTCTCTCCCTCAGCGCGTATGATGGCCCGGTCTCATCGCAGATCAAACCGCCGGTCCTCTTCACGCTGCCTCTCCTCGCTAGCCTCCGAATCGCGGGCTTCGTGATGCCCTGGATGTTGTCGCACAGCACCTTCCAAATCAACGAAGTGACACCTCCGCTTCCACCGGGACCGGATCTGCGCCGTCTATCTTCTTCTGTCTTCCGATCTGCAACTTCAACTCCTTAGGTCAGATAAAAGAAGAAGCCGTTGAGATGTGGATGGATCGAAAGGGCGAGGACGGCGTGCTCAAGTTGCAGGGATATAGCCAGATTTTCGAAAGGAGAAAGAAAGGGCGAGGACAGGGAGAGAGAAAGGGCGATGACGACAATGATGGTGAAGACGGTGGGCGGCGAAGCTAGGGTTCGAAGTTGAAGGTTTCGATGGTGGTGGGTGATGTGAGGAAATGCAGAGGATGGCGGTGGGTGAGGAAAGGTTGAAGGTTCAGGAAATTTTTTAATTGTATTTTATTTTTAATTTTTTAATACAGAATCCATTAAATTTTGGATGATTTTTTGACGAAAAACCAAAACTGCAACAATTAGTAAACTTGAGGGACCTTGTATGCTAATAAATTGCAATAGGGACCAGAAATGCAAATTCGTGAAACGTGAGGGACCAAAATGACTATTTAGCCTAAAAAAAATTCACTGTCTACCAACCATATTTTAAAGATATATCACATTAATAAATTAAATTAAATTAAAAAATATGTGACAATTGTGCGGATTTTATTATTGACTCCACTGTTTAATATGAGTAATTTTATATCCTCATAAAAATCCTCCAATAGATTCTCCAACATGCTAAATGGAGAAAGTGTTAAATGAATAATTGTTGCATTTGTTATATTGGAAGTGTTTCTTTATTTAGTAGGCAGGAGAATTTTTACAAGGACATAGCATTGTTAGAATTTAATATAATGATTAGGATATCATCCACATGCTTTCACCGCAAAACCTTGAGGAAATTGGTGAGTTGGTCCTTTAACTTATATACTACTGTACAATAGCTTATCTATACAATGTTGCACTTCTTTTAGTCAGACTTGTTACTGTAATACTCCCCCTTCAAGCGGGACTCCATTTTTCTTCCTTCCCTGGGCTTGTATTCATTTGTTTGAATCTTAGAGGCGTTATAGCTTTTTGCTTTGCTTGAGCTTGTACTCTACCGGAACATCAGATGTCATTAAACTTGTGTTCCTTTGTCTGAGTCTCCTCACGGCTTACAATTTTGTCTGGCCTTGTACTCAAGCAGAATCTCAGAGGTCGTTGAACTTGTGTTCCTCTATCTTAACTTGAGTCTTAGAGACCTATATGAATTGCTTTTTTTTTTTTTTCCAGTTTTCGAGTTTTTTTTCAATATTTTTTACGGCTTTTTTATCATCAGCCATTAGGTATTTTTAGTTCTGATACCATGTTAGAATTTCATATAAGTGATTAGGACATCGTCCACATACTTTGACTACAAAATCTTAAGGCAACGGATAAGTGTGTCATTTAACTTATATATTATTGTGCACTTTCTTATCTATGCAATGTGAGACTTTTTTTAGTCAAACTTATTGCTCTAATAAGCATTACTCATTTCATATTATAGCTATTGAAAAAACAGCAACACAAGGTGGAGGCCGACATTGTGTTTCACGTCACTTTTGACATCCTTCTGACCAAGGAGACTTTGGAAGTGTAAAGAATTTCATTAGGTTTTTTTTCCTGGGTGTTTGACGGATATCCTCGTCTGTTCGGGAAACTCTATTTGTTCCTGCTAACAAATGATCTTCTCAATGATTGAACTTGTGTTATTATCCTTATAGGGGGTCGAGCTTGCTTATCACTAGACTAACACTTGTTGATAGAGAATTTTATTAGTTGAGTTGCACTTTAAGAAAATAAAATAATTGTGATAGCATTATATCAAAAAAAAAAAAAAGAGTCGAGATAATAAGTTATAACAAATCCATAATATGTTAGAACTGAATTTTTAAATATTGCAAGTTAAAAAGTGCTTCACTTATATTTAATTATGGCGTCATGTATAAATTCAATTCATAGTTTTCGAATGTATTCTACAATTGACAACTATGAGACTAATATTTCGAGGCTCAAATTTGTTATCCTGCATTGTTAAAATATAAACCATCAAATGTTGGCACTTAGATACGCAAATTAATGTCCTAATATAAACTCATTGTAAGTTTCTTAACTTATTATCTATGTGCTTTCATGTTATTTGAATGCAAGCATAAAGGACCGTGATCCCTCACAAAAAGGGAAGATACCTCATATTCAAATTTCAACCAATATCATGAAAAATTGTCCATCATGTTTTAGTAAGCACGTCAGATTGATTCAATTGCATGCTTAGAAGAGCAAGTTGGTGCATGTTTGGATGCATTAGAAGGAGAATTGATTCTAGGAGAAAGAGTAGCTACTTTCAGCAGCAAAATGAGGAGTGATTCTAGAAGGTTTGAAAGTAAAACCAAACATGCTCACAGCAAGTATATATGAAAGGAAAAAAGTGGTTTTGTTTGAACGCACTATGGCAGAAACCAAGAATTCATATACTGAACTGTTGGACAATGTCAAGAATTACAGCTAATATCTGAACATCATCACTACATATTCTTTATTTCTCTCTACAAAGGAAAAAAATGAGCTAAAATTCAGAAAGTATTTAAAAGCAAAAAAAAAAAAGGTACACCACAGAGCTATTATGTACAAAGTACAAACGAATTTAAGTGCAACTAGGACCTAAAGACATATGTAATAGGATGATAAGCCACACCTGTGTCCTATTTGAGATAATGTCCTATTTAAATGTAGCCAAAATTATTTGGAACTAGTTGTTGGCCTACTTGGTATTCTGAATATTATTTATTGTGAAAACTTTGAGATCTTAGTATCGTCGCCTAGACATGAAAAACTCAAAATCAGGATGTCTATTTGTACAGATTTGATTGCCCTTGTTGACAACAGCTCTTGCCATGAGAGATGCTGTTTCCTCAAGTGTCCGCAAACGCTGTTTCAGAATCAAAGAAGGGTTTACGCCCAACATTTCTGCTGTCAGTGCAGAATGACTCAGCTGGAACCAGCATTCACCCTGTTCATATGACAAAAGTGCTTAACTGCATTAGTAAGCCAACAAAATCTCCACATTACTAATCAAAAGTGTCAGTCAAGATAAGACATATAATGAAACATTAGTAAAATCACAAATATTCGAAGATGAGATTGGCTTCTATCATTTAAGCATACACTACTTCTGTAGAAAGAACCGATTCAAGTCATTTATGTGGTCAATCGTTAATGCCATAAGAACAAAATCACTAAAATATGTGTATCTCCTTCTCCACAAAAAAAAATAGACACTAAAGTCATGTGTTTAAAGCAATGTGTGCAATATTGAACAAAAATCTCAAATGCCTAAACATTCCGACTTGCGAAGAAAATTTAATTTATTTTTTCCTACATCTTAAATAAACTTTGTATTGACAAGCAATGACCCTTAATGCTTAACCAAGTTATTGACAAGCAATGACTGTTTTAACCATCACGTCATCAGCTACGGTTCATTACAACCTCACGCACTCCCAAATGACAAGGCTATGTTTGGATATATGTTACTTCGAGTAAAAAAGTGAACGGAATTCTTAAGTTGGGATGAATGTTCATTCATGTAGCACTCGACTGTTATACAAACACACAAAATCAAGTCAAGCAATGGACTTCGAAAATTAATCATCATATCAGACAACAATGCCTATCTAAACATCCTGCCCTAGCTCTGTACAAACCACCATTCAAAGTCTGCTAGCAGGCTCTGAAGTCATAGTACACAGCCCATATAACTTCGAAAGTTTCAGCAAAAAACATACTTCCTACAACACCATCTAGGCAATGGCACAACTACATCTTTTCACCACAGCCAGAGAATTCATCTTTTAAGTTTTATCTCTCCTCCCCACCCCTTGCAAAGATTGCCTCAAAATAAGCAGTTAAAGTTCCAATTATCTTGAAATCAGCTACACAAACAGAATAACTGTAAAATGTATCATAACTTTATTGGCAACTGATTCATCTAGAAAAGGTTTTGACATATGACAACTTTATAGGTTCATCTCAAAGTTTCCAATGTGAGAAAGAAGTTGGAGCAACAAAATTCATACCTGGGCATTGTAACTTTGAAGGCCTACAGCTGGAGATACTATGCAAGAATCTACAGTTGGTAAATCAGAATTTGTACTTCTACGAACCAAATGTCCAAGTGAATGATAAGTCAAAAAAGCTGCACGAAAGTTTCCCTCTGGTATACGGTAAATAGGATACCATGCAACTGAGTACCTGCAAAATAGGTGGTCTTAAAAATGCTAATATTTGAAATTTCACTTGAAATTATGTCATATGCTTGCTTCTGGTTATCTGATCTTGAGGCAGATATGAAGTATACTTTGTTTCCACACGTGAAATATAATTGACATGATCATTTACCAAGATCTAGGGTGGAGATCTCGCAGATTTACTGAATCCAGATTAGTTGGATCCCCATAAATTTTTGACTGGAATGGGACATCGCCTCTAACCAGCTCCTGTATCCTGTAAGAAGATCAAAATCAATTCATAAGTAATTGTCCCTGACAAACCTTCTTATAGTGGCAAATTTTACAAGCATCTCTTATCCATCAGACAAAAATCTCTCATCTCCTCAACTGCAATCCTACTCCCAAGTCCCAAAACGAGTATAAGCTCATATATTTAGTTTGATGGGTTTTCCAATTAAAATTATTCAGATGGCTTTTCCTTCCAAGTTCTTATGCCAATTAAAAGGGTTGTTTATATGATACGATCTAAAATCATATATCATCACGCAATAAAAAAGAAATGCAATTTTTTTTATCATATGTCAAGGAGCAAAATGACTGAACTTAACAAAATAGCACAAATAGGATTTCTCCTTTAGGCAGCATTTCACTCTGTATGGTTATTTCACTAGAGCAAATGTCCCATAAAATGGTTGTCAAAAAATTGTGTTTGAAAGTAAGAATTTCTAAGGAAATTGAACGAGGTATGAAATGACCAATTCATTCAATTAACTTGAGTATAATTTAATAAGTCATAACACAGAGAATGGAAAGCACTATCTACTCATAAAAATTGAAGAAATGCACGTTAAAAACCACTATGTTCTGATGACAGGATAAAGGGGATGAACAATCTTACTTCTCATACAGAGGCTGTCTTTGTTGAGGTTGTTCATATTCAAAATATTCAAAAAGAAGTTCTAAATCACCAGAACACGTTGAGTTGATAGATGGATTAGATGCATTGTTCATAGAAGCTGTCTTCTTTGGTGTTGGAATGTTTGCATCCTGATTGTGAGCCTGAGGAACAGAGAATATCGAATGTTGACTGTCAGTAGACAAGTGTTCTGAAATGTCAATCATTTTACATGCCTCTGACACCTCCAAATTGCCGCTGCTATTCACACATTGATGTGCATGGTTCTTAAACAGCTGAACTGCTGATAAAGAAGGGACAAAATAGGCACGAAATGGAAACTGGCCGACACCACCTAGCTTCTTCAAGTTTTCATACTCCTGAGCCCTTATCTGTAACCCATAGCTCCCATATTCCTCATACCACTGCCACAGGCATCCCAAAGATAGGGCAGGCATCTCATGTCTGCACAGTGAGACACCGCAGGAATGGTTCTGCGAGCAGGTCAAACAACTGAGTGAATTAGGAGATTGACAAATAACAGGACTACAAAAATGAAGTAGTCTTTCAAACTCTGCAACTGGGCCACCTGTGGCCATGTGTACAGCTTCACAAGCTCGTTGCGCATTACTTGCATCACTCACAGCTTGGGCTATTTTGCAGGAATCCTTTTCTGACATGTTTTGATTCTCACATTCATAAATCATGTGATGAGCTATTTCATGCTTGTCCGTGTGCTCTGTCAATGAATCTGCAACCCCATTGCCCATTTCATGATTCTCACCCTCGTTTAGACAAGAAACTTCAATGTGAATCTGACCCTTGCACTTACTTGTTGCATTTAGTGAAGATTCCTGACTTTGAGAAAAGGAGTCTATTTTTGGTTCAACACTGCTTTGTAGGTTAAAATTTTTACTAGGTAGTTCATCAGAATATTCTGGTGATGAACTGTTAGATTCAGATTTCGCCAACCCTGTATCATTTTTTGGTATCCATTTCCATAGGGTAGATCCAGAACTGTGGTTTTGTGCATTGAAGTCTGCAGAAGAAACTTCTATCACTGTTTGACCAACTTCATCAACTAAAAGATTACAAGACACTGGAGGTTGCTCCTCAGATATATTACATTGATTGAAATTCTCACCTGGCATCACCAATGAGCTATCTGACTCCTCCAGATGAAATTGTTCACTGTCAACTATTTCAGATGTTTCCTGCTCTACTCCATTAGTCTGGAACTCAGTCGTCAGGCAATTAATATCAGAATTAAATCCAGAAACACTGTTCAATCCTTGTTGATTAGTTTCCTCAGATGAGATATGCGACATATCATTCTGTTGAACACTAACTTTCACATTATCAATTAACACAGCCCTGTTAAAATGAGAACCCTTCCTAGAATAATTGCAGTGTCCTTTTTTTGAAACTGGGTCCATTTTACCTTTTGATTTCCTATCAACATTATTTTTCAAGTGTTTTTTATCCTCTGGTTTTGAGACAGCATTTGCACTGACAGAGCTACAATTTTTTATAACAGAAGAATCCTTCTCAGCAGTAGAAACAAATTGTGACAAAGTTGTGTTTACTTTCTTCAAATCACCACCGCATTCATCAGAGCTATTCTTCTGAACCTTTTGCCAGACAGAATGGCTGTTTTCCTTCCCATTTCGGCCATGTGAAATTCCAACACCCCCAAATTTGTTAACACTTGAACTCTTCGACATTGTTTTCTTTTGCTTAACACTCTTCTCATTGCCAATGCAATTTTGACTGCCATGCCTGATTCTCTCATTTTGTTCATGGTTATGACGAACGCCATTCTGGCTGAGAAAACACCCATCTCCAGAAGTTGAAGTGATTCTGCAACTTGCCTTGTTGGATTGTTTACCTATATCACCTGCATTGGTACATTCATCACTTCCCGAACAAATCGAAACTGAATCCAACACCAAGGAATCTTGTATATCATTCAAACAGCATAGCTCAACATGTTGAATGACCTTTCTTTCTCTATCAATGACTGACAAATCATGGCCTGTACCTTGCAGCTGATTTTTGGATTCAAATGTGGTACATCCTCTATCAGAGTTCCGAACAATAGGTGCAGTTGCTTTTGATATAGTTGTCTCACTAATAGAAGAGTTGCAACTTGTTAGTGCTTCTGTGATGTTGATGTTGTCATTCATCTCATTACTTTCACAATCACATTTTACTAGTCTATCATCAGAAGATGAAAATTCTGGTGTGTTTGTATGCAACATCGTCCCAACCTCCTTATCCACATCATAGCCGCTGCCGGTTTCAGAAGTCAAACTTGCACCAACATATTCTTCAGTAAGAACCTCTCGCTCAAGAGAGCTACTGTCACTTGTCTGCTTCTTGCTCTGTCTAACTTTCTTTCTTGACCTTTTCTTTGAGTTTTTCTTCAAAGACTTGTCTTCCTTGGTCAAATTATCAGATGAAATTACTGCAGCAGAACTATCAGAGAAGCAGCTAGGGCTGCGGACTAATGAACTCCGTGAACAAGAATTCCCAGGGAGTTCGTTCAGTTTAGAAGCTTTGTTAGCAATCTTATTTTGACATCGACGACGAACATTTGAACCAGTCAAGCTTCTTCTCGTAGACGACTTGGCTGGATAAGCATAGGGAGGCAGATGTCCTGTGGGACTCTTACATTGGTCAATCTTCAACCTATTAAGAGGTGGAGGGAAAAGAAGTTGCAGACCATCCATGTTTACGCCAGAAGCTAAGTTAATGTGATTGAAAAGCTGCACTGGAACGGCCACAACTCTCCAGTTTCCATCAGGCCCAAAATTAGCGAATGTAAGGATGGCATGCCTGAAATAATTAGCAGAACTTAACCATTATCACTTCCAAGTTTCAAGTGTCTTCTAAACACAATTAAAAAATAAACATATAAAATAAGAGTAAGGGAGCAATATAATAATGGTAATACTGTCAACAAATTGAGTCAGTGTAGCCATTAAGAGGCTAAAAAGCTCTAACCATCATACGTTGACGTTGAATAAGGAGAAACTGAGAGACAACATTAAATCAAATCCATGTGCCTCAACTACACAACGGGGGTCATTATAAATAATAGGTACAATAAATACTTAATATCCTAGTTTTCCCATTTACATGATTATGTTATTTAATAACCATAAATACAGGATATCTAACAGTTTAAAAATTGCATTGGTTATTGAAAATGTGCATTATAACAGTTTTTATTCTGTAACCCTCATCTATCGTAAGGCAACCATGCCCAGGCATCGCAAAGAAAGACAGACCACTTCTTGGAAGTTTTTGCCACATAAAACATGTTCTATACAATTTTCTCCAACCCTATTTCCCCTACTGAAAAAATAAAATTAGTTCATATTTAGAATAATGAAAAAACAAGAATAGCACGGAGAACAGGGATACGCAGGTTAAGTAGATATAGAATGAAGTTAGCAACTTCTTCAAATGGGGAGAATACGGCATCATTATCATAGTACAAATATGGATTCATGTTCCCTCCCACCATGTACGAAATCAAAGATGCTACCAGCTTTTGGCAAGTTTTAGATTCATTCTATAATGAATAACATATCTCAAAAGAAATATCATTAGAAGACTAGGAGTACATGTTCTATCAAATGGACAACAATTTCAATAAAAGAAATGTGTAAATCAATTATAGAATCATATTACCATAAGAACAAAAAGAAAATGAAAGTAATGCAAGAGTCACAAAAATATTTTACCTACTATCAGAGTAGGTCCTTGAAACAGAAGATTCTTGACAATCCTGAACAAAAGAATTACATTTAAGAAAAATAGAGGTAGGGATCAACTACCCAGCTAAACTTAATTGAAAAATTCATTGCAAAAATTCAACTGTAATTTACTTTTGTGACCTCCAAAGATGTGGATTTATTTCGATGCTGATATGACGTTGATACAGAATCCTTTCCTGCTTCTGAAACTTTTGAACAATCATTACCTATCTTTTCAAGGGCACAATGCATCTTCCTCGCCTGTCCATAATAGAACAATTGTCCAAAAGATAAAAAAAAAAGAGAAAAACAAAGAATGAGAAGAAAGAAATAGCATTTTTAAAACAAAGATAAAGATGATATTACTCCAGAGAATTGACATTCAAATATTTCACTGTTTACACAATCAAGTAATCAACTAGTACACATTCTCAAAGACCTAAACGTAATCTAGAGATCAATCAAGTTATAAACAGATCAGTGTTGTCAAATAGCGGATATCGCGGCGCTACAGCGTAGCGTTCTGAGGGCTCACCGCTATCCGCTATTTGCAGCTATGTTCCACTTTGTGGCTTCACATAGCGGATTTTTGGCTTCCCTCTATTTTCCCGATCAACGATTAACAAACAACACTGAAAAAGATTATGCTCAGTTCAAAAACTTGCAAGTTAAAAATTAGAACACGAGGAAAAGAATTAAACATTACTTAAGAAATACAAAAAAAAAAATGGTAAGCTTCTTTACTATATTTTCTTTCCATAGTTCTAAAAGATGGCATTTACCATACAAGCATAGAGCAAGCAATTTAATTTCAATGTCGCTAAAAATAATTAAAAGATGATTATCTTCCAAAAAAATGTGGGTCTTGAAAAAATAATTCCTTAAAAACCTGCAGAATCAAAACCAATAAACAAAATCTCATATGACTAACATCATATGCAAATTACCAGCAATAATTGCTCGTCTTATGCTTAGATAACAAACCACTACTGGGATAACCACATATAGAACAATTGCCACATTGCTTTGACACGACAAATAAATCATATTTCTTTATCTGAAAAGAAAACGGCCACACAAAGAACAAGGTCTTCTATCCAAGAAAAGACGCATTGATAATATTATATCATAATGGTCATAACTAGTTTAGCATTACCAGAAAGACAACGGATAAAATGCAGAAGCACGAAAATAGAGCAATTAAAACCAATGTAAACAAATAACCACCATGGCAGAATCCCGCCACAATCGCCACATTCAGCAATCCGCCATCTTTATTTGTCAAATATGGCGGGTTTTAGCTCTCCACCATTAAAAACATTGATTAAAACTCAATATGACAAATTGAAAACAACGAAACATTGAACACTAAGTATCAATAATTGTTGTGGACTAACCACAGTCGAAATGGTAGAGATGCCAAACATGATAAACAAGCCTAAACAGAAAAGAATTAACTTTCTTAAGTCAAGTTTATTGAAAATTTCCAAGTCAAACATGCATATTCCTAACAGATACAGTACCTTGTCTTTGCAATCTTCGAATCCACCTTCTTAATTCTAAGTTCTAACATAATAGATGGCAACTAAACCCAACAAATTTTAACCTCTAGCTGCTCAAATCTCATCCAACAATCCAAGAACATTTCATTGAACACGAAAAACCACGAAGCTTTATTCCAACAAGCTGCAGATAGCCTCTGGTTTATTTTCTAGTGGCCATATATACAAACAAAATGCACGTCCTCCACATTTCTTTGCTATCATGAATAAATGAAACTGGAGTTATAGAGAGAACTGCGCAAGATAGAATGAAGAATGCAATTTCACATACACAATAGAGAAGTGCAGAACAGGAGAAACCTCAACATGGGTTTCTCCAAATCAAAATCTGGTAAAATCAAATTATCCCAAAATGAATTGGATTCTGTCTACCAGTCAACAAAAAAGGTGTCCCTCTAAATTAACCAAAAGCTCACTAATCCTTCGATAAATATAAACAAAGCCCATTTTAAAAATTTACACAAATAAGCAAAAGAGGTATTAAAAAAAAGAATGAAAATCACACTTGAAACTATCGCAAATTTGAACCATTAACATAAAATCTACAAGTAAAATTTGACTAAACCACAATTACCCTACCTAAAATATCTAAAAGAAAGAGCACCGTATCCTTAGCCATACAAATCGTCCCCAGATTTAGGCTTGAGTTTGAGATTACAGAAGTGCAAAAGAACAGCTAAATTAGCCAAAGATTGCCTATAAATAGATTTCAACCACCCCATAATCACGATCATGATCATCACAAAAACCAGTTAAAGAAACAAACACACACAAAAGAACCACACCTCGATATCATTTCTACACTCGAAAACCAAACTTTTCGAATGATCAAACATCACCATTCATAATATACCCAGAAAACTGAAATGGGTCATCATCAAAATAAAGGGGGAAAAAGGGGGAATTTGACAGAAGGGTGTGATTGGACGAACCATGACAGAAGTATCAAAGGGTCGGAACTGTATGTATCTCTTCCGAGCCTCAACGGCTCTCTTCTTCGCTATGTAATCACCCGTCTTGTCTTTCTGGAATTGAAACTCTCACTCTGTTCTTGTGTTTCTTGCTGATGCAGCAGACACCAACACTGAGGTAGTTCAGTGGCCAGCAGTCACAGAGACAGTCTCCAACCAATGAATGAAGTGACAATGGACAACAAGAAAATGAAAATTCTCAGAAGAAATGATTTTGACTGCAATTCACATCATAAGGGGAACACTATCGTAATACACGAATACTAATACTTGAAGAAAAAAATATATAAATTTATATATATTTTTAGTTTGAGAACAAGTGAGCCTAATCCAATGAACAAAAACAGAAAACTGAGCCGATCATGCAGCACAAAAAAAATACATTTCTTATACTTTTTAATATATTAATTATTATTAAAAATTATGTATGTGGGGAAAATAACACAAAAATAAAACTATTCTAATTTTTGTGATACATCTGACAATACAAAATCGGTTTACTTTTTATTTATTTAGTATAAAATAGTAATGTAAAATTTTATACAAATATTTTTGTAATCAGATTTCTAAATCTTGTTTCAAAAAAAAAAATCTCTTCTTAGAGCCTAGAATACCCGGGTAGTGATCTGTAAGCTATTCGCGGGTTGGAGAAAGAATTGAGAGCGATGTTCTCTTCTTAGAGTCTTAGTGACATTGTTTTGGGTGCCCAGCTTTTATAGGTTTTTTTTTTAATCTTTTTCAGCTGTGTTGTGGGTATTTTTCAGTGGACTTATGTTTTATACTCGGCTTGGGTTTTGAGCTTTTTTTTGGGTTGTATCCCCTTCTTATCCCTTAAGTGGGCAATCTAATTTTCATGATGGTATATAATATTTTGCTTAATTTTTTTTCTAAATTAACCACTTAACCTTCAAGGTCTAGCCCAGTTGGCAGATAGTTGGACTCCTTAAGCATCTAGCCGAGATTCGATCCCTTGGGAGGGTGTGTATGAAGAAGGATTTGTTGGGAGAGACTTACCCACTTAATGCGTGTTAGATATAAGTATCGTCTACTGTTGGAGATATGCAGTATTGACCACAGAATTGTCTGGGATCGTCTGTCGTATTGACTGACAAAGTAAAGCATCGTCTGGTCCTATCGTCTAATAAAGATCATCTGCATGTTGAAGCAATGGATCGTCTGCCAAGCTATATCGACCGGCCAGATGTATCGTCTGGCCAGTATTGTGCCAACTGTAAACCAGTTATCTAGTAGTACTAGCAATCCTGAAATATCTGGGATCTTATCTTTACATTTATTATTATTGTTTATGGTTCTCAATGTATTAGTTGACCTCGGACTATCCGTCGTTCTCTCTGTATAAATACAGAGCTTATAATCGTGAATAAATGAGAATAGAAGTACATAAGAAAGATCATTTTTCAGTACCCTCGACTTCTCAATTCTTCCCCACTTTTTCTTCAAGAACACTTAGTTCTTAAAATGGTATCAGAGCTAGTTTGATCCATGGTTTCCTTTTCTTCTTTCTTTTCTCCCATGACAGAAACTCCGCCTTCGTGTCAAGTATTATCCTTTTCTTTGTTTAATTTTTCGATGTTGAGACTCATGAACAGAGGGATAACACTTGTTAACGTTCCTCTGAGCTCAAGCTTTATGTTTTATCTCTTTTCTTTGTTTAATTTTTCAACGCTGAGATTCATGAACAAAAGGATAACACCTGTTAACGTTCCTCTGAGCTCAAGCTTCATGCTTTACTTCTTTTCTTTATTTAAATTTTCAACGCTGAGACTCATGAACAGAGGGGTAACACCTGTTAACGTTCCTCTGAGCTCAAGCCACTGCAGCCGTAACACCTATGAGACTCAAACAAAGGAACAGAAGTCATTGACCTCTGAGGTTCCCGCTGAAGGACATGCCCCGGAAAACAAAATATGCATTTACCTTTATCTGGTGAAGAAAATTTGGTGGATCCGGCAAAGCAGACCGAATCATCTTCCATGTACTTCATTTCTAGCACCATGCCCCAACCCTTCGCTCCGAGTACAAGCATCAATGTCAAAGGAGCGCAGCTATTCCTGGCATTATATTGCCACTCTTACTCGTGATGACAGCAAGGAACGTACAAGCAAGCAAGTTGCAGCTAAGAAGGCCAAACTCAATGTGTTTTCGAAGGCTATCTTCCTTCTCATCCGCGTTGAGTTTGCGGGGGGATGTTAGAGATAAGTATGTCTTCTGTTAGAGATACGCAGTATCGACCACAGAATCATCCAGGATCATCTTCCGTATTGATTGGCAAAGGAAAGCATCGTCTGGTCGTATCGTCTGATAAGGATCATCTGCATGTTGAAGCAATGGATCGTCTGCCAAGCTATATCGTCCGGTCAGATGTATCATCTGGCTAGTACTGTGCCAGCTGTAAACCAGTTATCTAGTAGTACTAGCAATTCCGGAATATCCGAGATCTTATATTTACATTTATTATTGTTTATGTTTCCCAATATATTAGTTGACCTCGCACTATCCATCGTTCTCTCTGTATAAATACAGAGCTTGTAACCGTGAATAAAGGAGAATAGAAGTACATAAGAAAGATCATTTTTCAGTACCTTCGACTTCTCAATTCTTCCCCCCTTTTCCTTCAAGAACACTTGGTTCTTAACAATGCGATATCAGAGTCTCGAGGGGATAGCCTCATGGCTTCCAACTATGTGGATACCTTAGTGCAACCAAAAGAACTAAACTAACCACTCATTACAATACTACATATATAAGGTTTTGATTCATTCACAACTCATTTTGTTTTCTATCTCATTCTCATTCACTTTCTTTTTTTATCTCTTCCATCTTTTCATATCATTTATCATGTCTCTCATTTCTCACACTTGTATTTCTATATCTTATTACTTATGAGTGAATGAGAGTAGATGAATTATTACTGACATATATATATATATCTTGATTTTTCTTGAAGGACTAGAATCTGATTCTAATATGGAAACGGTTGTAATTTGAATCCTCTGCTGACCATGTAATCTCTGCAATAGCAAAATAATAAATGTATAAAAATTTCAACTAATTTAACCTTTTATGAATAAATTTGAATCATTTAATATAGAAAACAAGACCCAAGAAATTGCACTAAAGAGCTCTATAGAATATGGCAGCAGAGGAACAGTGGTAAGAAAAGGCATGTGGTCATAAAGGGAGTAGTGGTAGGTACACCGTGTTGATCCTATGGGTTATTCTAAACAATGAAAAAATAATTATGTTGGACTTTTCGGTTTTTAAATTTTTAAATATATACTAAAACTTATATTGAATATAAATTAATTGTAGATGAGTCAAGTGAACTCATTTAAGAGAGTATGATAAGCACATATTTTTCATTCACTAGCTTTTAGTTGAGAACAATCCAACTTCCTGTAACTTGAACCAACCAACATTTATGAAGGATAAGTTTTAGCATCACTTAATTAATAAAGTTTGCAGGGATGTTAATGGGTGGAGCGATGCGAATAGGCAGTTAGCCACGACAATGAAAAGTGTAGCGAGGCGTTTAGGATTCACGGTCGTCACGTACGCGTTCACGGCCCAAATAGCTTCTATTGCAGTGTGATCACAACAAGTTTCTGCCCTACGCTTCAATACTGTTCTCGAATTGAGAGAGCATAGAGAAAAAGTGTTATTAGATTATTAAGAGATAATTCATGTCCCCTTTTACATGAGCCTCCCTTGGCTATTTATAGGGAGGAAGGCCATAAATGACATTTAATTCAGACTAAACCTACGAGCCTCAAAGATCAGGCCCAATATCCTATGTATTACAAATGTGCCCCTGGGGTCGCCGCCTTAAGCCGCCCTTCACCGGTGTGGGTCGACCTCTTGCTGTTGTGGAGCGCTCGCCCTGTCCACAAGCCCACAAGACACCGAGCTTGAAGCCTGAAAGCGAAGTGTGTCTTCATAAGTCTTCATGGCCCGCAACCGGGGGAGGCACTCGCCCCGTCCACAAGCCCACAAGACACCGAGTCTGAGGCACGAAGATGAAGTGTGTCTTCAAAGAGTACTCGCCATGTAATTCCAACCGGCGCTTCCTTTGGGCGATCATCCCTATAGAACGTGTCTCGTTAAAACCTCCTAGGAAAAACCCTGTGGGATAAAAACCTAGTGCAGGAAAAATAGTACAACATTCTATAGAGAAATGAGTCGCCTAAGGCCTAGACGTGGAGGATAAATATGTCGCCAATCCTAGCATGAAAATGTGAGTGAATGTAACTTTGGGTGGGGTCGACACGCCTAACGTGGAATGAAGTGATCACCATGTTAACTGAAACCGCCAGGAAGAAGTCGCTCGCCCTACAGGAGTCGCTGCCAGCCCACAAGTCCAACTGAGCCCCGGAAGTATGAAACAGCTCGCCCCATTACAACTTGATCGCCAATCTAGAAAGTTTAAGAGTGATGGAGAATTACTCGCCAGGTTGGGCTGGGGTACCTGCCCAACTGTGCCTCATGCTTTCCTCCTCCTGATACCTGTTTTATATATTTCTCAACTGCAAGAACAATCATTAGTTCTCAAAGCCGCCACTGGACCGTTTGAGAAAAGTGGTATTCTAGGCCGCCCTTGGACCGCTGTATACGTTGCACGCATGGTTTCCGCTCGCGTAACGAGCCGTACTCGCATGGCTCTTCTAACGAGGCTTGGGGTTGCTTGGTCTTACGCAGCTGGGGCGGCCAAGGCTAGATATTTTATGAGTCACGTAATGACCCGCACGCCCTGTGTTTGTGCTATTTGTCTGTTATGAGGCTTTAGCCCGCCTGAACGGGGCTTTTGCTCGACCTTATTCCGATGAGACTTTGGCTTGATTTAATTCGATCAAGGCTTTGGCTTGCATAGCGAGGCTTCTGCTCAGTGAGACTTTTTGCTCAAGGCTTGGCTCAATAGACATGCTCGATTTAATTCGATCAAGGCTGGGCTTTCTTCGCCGTATTGCACAAGGGTCGCGCATAGTAATACATAGAATATTGGGCCTGATCTTTGAGGCCCGTAGGCTTAGTCTGAATTAAATGTCATTTCTGGCCTTCCTCCTTATAAATAGCCAAGGGAGGCTCATGTAAAAGGGGACCTGAATTATCTCTTGATAATCTAATAACACTTCTTCTCTATGCTCTCTTAATTCGAGAACAAATACCCCTTTTGCCCTTAAAAATGAGTCGTTAGGTTCAGCTTTTAAGGGTAAAATGGCTTTTCCCCTTAAAAATGAGTTGTCAAGTTAAATTTTAAAAGGGTAAAATGGGTTATTTGACTTCTAAAAATTAGGGTACATTCCTTGCTTCTTCTTTGTTCATTTTTTACACATTCTCCTCTATCACTTCAATCTCACTTCTTTCTTGCTCCTTCACTCCTGCAACTGCAACTGGCGACCAATATTTGGCCATCTTCCAACGTCTTTCGACTATGTCTCTGTCATCATCCGACCACCTACCTTCTTCCTCCTTATTACTTCCTTCTCCTCATCCTCTTTCCTCCTTCCTTCTTATTGCTTCCTTCGTTTTCTCCTTCTTCAGCAGGGTAGCAGCCATCCAGCTATATGCTATACCACTATAGCATTTTTGGAGTCGACTGTCACGCTTCGCTATCCGGAATTAACAAGATTGAAAGTTTAGTTCTTAAAAAGTTATTGAATAAATTAAAAATAAATTCGAAATAACTAGTTCTTTTTTATTTTATTCTTCGGAAAATACATGTGTCTAAGTGTGTTTTTTTAAAGGAAAATAGTCTTAAGTTTTTTTTACGGGAAAATAGTCTAAGTTAATTAGGAGTAAACAAGACTAAAAATCATGGCTTTTTGACGTAAAAAAACATGGTTAATAAGACTTTTTTTATTGGTTAAATTGCTCTCATAATTTCAAGGTATTTAAAGTTAAAGGATTTATTTTTAACTTAATTCATGATAAACGTCATTATTCTTGCAGCTCTTTCTACCAAATAAGAAAGAACTTCATGCTGCTATTGATGTCAATTTTCAAAATTTAATAAAATATGAAACAACCATGAAAAAGAATAAAAAAATGAAGCTATTTTATCTATTGATATTTTAACTAAAATTTCAATTAGGAAAAACTTATTAATATAGATATTCAATCAATCAAAATTATTAGCATTACTTTCCTCCTTTAACAAAAAAAATCAAAATTATTAGCATTAATTACTTTTAAAATGAATATTCAATCACACATGACATATTTATTATGTTTTTATCATAATTTGAAATACTGCTCAGATATAAAATTTTAATTAAATTAAATAGTTATATTTGTAAGATTTCATAATTAGTGAGTATATAATTTTTTCTTTTGTCTCCACCAAGATATTTTGAATAATGAGTTTTTTTATTAGAAGTCAAACTTCAACCACTTACTTAAAAACTGAAGTGATGTACCATTATGTCAACCATCTTAATTAGTGAGATATAAACTTTGAATATGCATTGTACTTTTAATTTATTAATTTTTCACCGTTAATATATTATTAATTTGTCAAATAAATTCTTTGTAAAAGACCATTTTAAAAATCAATCCAAGGTTTGAATAATATTATATTATTATCCAAGCAAGATATGTGGTATCAAAAACAGATTCACAAATTATTGTCTAAACACCTATTTTGTAGCGGTTTTATACCGTCACAAACTGAAAAGTTTGACACAACGCATTTTGTGACAATTTAAAACCACCGCAAATAGAAGTGTCAAAATTATTTTTATTGTTTCGTGCTTCACATGTTTTTTTTTATGAAAAATCATCTCATAGTCGTCCATAGCCCGCGTCGATGTCTCGCCGTCACACTCCCATTGCCGAGTCTCATCATTCCACCCAAAAACGTTATTATTTCTTTTTTTTGAAACGAAAAAATGTTACTTATTTCATCCATACTTTTATTTTATTTATAATATGGTGTGCTGGTATCGAGGCTTGAGTCCTATAGTAACTTTATCCAACCCACTACTTTTTGTAGGTTTTTATTCATCTCCAAACTCATATTTATCTAACAGGTTTTCACTTTACTTATGATGAGTATTTTTTTTCAGGTATTCAATGGATTTAAGACCCATTGTTATTCCTAATTTTATTTTGTATTTATCTAGTTAAATAACTAATTTTTACCGAATTCTTTTATTTCAGTTAATTAATTTTACAAATATTAAATAAAATTAATTTTTCAATCTTTTAACTACTAATTTATTAACCATTTTTACCAAACAAAGTCTCTTATGAAACGAAATCAACTTAATTCGTGCAGTTTTTATCAATTTGTATTTTCAGTTTTCATAACCCAATTACTCCTGTGTATTTTAAGAGAATTGGATCCAACACCACCCTCATCACTGGTCTCTCCACCATCCCTTGTTTTGGGTCATTTACCATTTTATCCTTAAAAAATAAATTTTATTCGTTACATATCTCTCATACCATCTCCTTCCTTCCTTCCTCTATACCTATCCCTCACCACCATCCCCATTCCTTTTCTCATCACCATTCTCACCCCATCTACATTCCTTTCCTTTCATCACCATTGTCACCATCATTTCCTTCCTCTCTCATCACCATTCCCACCTCCATCCCTTTTCATTATTCACCTTCACAACTACCATCATCTTTCTTTTCTCTATAAACCATAATTTTCCCTCATAACTATCCTCATCCAACCTCAAACCAACCTCACTCATCATCTTCTCTAGCCCACCCATCACCTTTTCCAACCCCCCATATTTAACGTCTTTTTTTAAGTTTTTCGCGTTCTAAAAAAAATTGCACTTGTAAGTGCTATTTTTCCTCCGTGGTCGCACTTACAAGTTCAAAATTTATATTTTAATTTTTTAATTAAATCGATGTGTATCGCACCAATAAGTGCGATTTTTCCTCCCTTGTCGCACTTACCAGTGCGAAAATTGTGTTTTAATTTTTTTTAATTAAATTGATGTTTATCGCACCTATAAGTGCAATGTGTTTAGATCGTGAAAAACTTAAAAGTTAACATTGAGAACACCCACAACAGCCACAAGCCAGTGCAGAACTTGGTATTTGGTTCCTCTCATGTGAAATTTCTCTCATATGCCATTATATGAGAGTTTTGTGTCTATCTATATAATGGGTCTCACCATATCTATTTAAAGCATATATGTGAAGGGAGAAATAGACACAAAACTCTCACATGATGACACATGAGAGAAATTTCACATGAGAGGATCCAAATCCGCAGAACTTGTGTTGACGAAGAAGATGGGTGGATTGCAGGTTGAGATTGAGGTTGAGAGATGAGAAATGAATATTGCATGTTGAGTGAGTTGAGAGGAGAAAGGAAGGAAGGAGAATAAGAGAAGAAGAAGTATTGTAGTCTTTTTTTTGGGACAATTTAATTTTTTTAATTTTTTTAATTTAGAGGTATTTTAGGTATTAATAAAATAGGGGACAGTGGGAGGGTGCAACCAATTCCCATATTTTAAACGTGGAAACAAAAAGGTCCACTTTTACTCATTCATTTTTGCAACGTAGGCCATCCTTCTGATGTAACAATGGCCACCATTATTATAATAAGGAAACTGTCCCACTAATCAAAAGTTATAATCATTGACACATATATAGGATGTGATCGACCAAAACGATTGAGATATATGGTGTTACGTTTACAAAGATATTCTTCCTTGCCTGTCATTATTAATTTATTATTGTCTTTTATTGTTAACATCAAAATAATTCACTTTGATTTTTATAAAACTCCATTTACGAATCCCTTATGCTACATATATTCTACAAGATACATAGTATTATTATGGGTCAAGATCCGGTTAACCAGTCCAAAGTTCATACATGACAAGTTGACAACCAAGTTACATATTAGACGAAAGAATTAGTCTAACCAGCTAGTTAAAGCACTTAAGTTAAGCGGTTAGAATCATATTAAATTGTTATAGCACGTGGTCATTCAGTTATGACATGTAGATAAATAATTAACACCTATTAACTGAACATACAAGGATAACCATATGTATAAATGTAGTTTTCTCAATGTAAATTATGTAGACTCATTTTATTTTTATATTATTTTTTTAAAACTTACATAGTCTCTAATCTAACTTGAGCATGCGAGTGCCTTTTGTAGGCCTCACACCTGCGTGAACCACCATGCTCCGCTTTTGCACCACCATTCCATATGCCCGAGCACCACTGTCTACTTTGAGAACATTTTGCTGACCAGAATCTTTGAGTTTGATTTTTTTAAGAAATCTTGAAGATGAGATCTTCATCTTCATCATGGCTAAGTACAATTTCTACAAAATAATAAAAACGTAGTTTTTACTTCGTCTAAGATTGAGTTTTTAAAGAAATCTTGAAGACGAGATCTTACACTCTGTTTGGTTGAGGAGGGAGAGAGAGAAGAGAAAAAAAAGTGAAGAGAGAAGATGAGTAGAGAGAAAGACATAAGAAATATAACAGATTTTATAGGTTATTTGGTATGAAATAAATAAATGAAAAAGAGATAAGAAAGAATGATGCGCAAATTTGCTTTTTTAGATGAAAAGACTCAAAAATTGAATTCCTAGCGTTGAAGATGTGCATTTGTGGCGGTTGCATAACCCCACCTAAAAGGGCAAAAAAATGGGGGAGAAAAAAGCCAAACACTCCCTCCTCTCTTCAAATTGAAGAGATTGCAAAAAGGTGATAGACACACCTCTGAACTCTCTCTCGCACCTGAGTGTTGGCAAACCAAACAGAGTGACTTTGCTTCTCTTTGTGTATCTCCATCTCTCGCGACTCTTTCTATTCCATTTCTACGGTAACAAACGAAGCATTAAACTCGAAGAAGTACAATTTCTACAAAATTGCGAAGACTTTGTTTTCACCTCATCTAAATTTGATTTTTCAAAGAAGTCTTGAAGATGAGATCTTCATCTTGGACAAGTACAATTTCTACAAAATTACAAAGACTTTAGTTTCCACCTCGTCTGACTTTTAAAAGAAATCTTGAAAACAAAAGCTTCATCAAAAACGATTTTCCAAAATTAATCAATTATACAAAGACGAAGAATTATCAGTGTTGTACTTGTGACAAAGGGTCCAAATTATATCTAACTGTTCCAATGAACAGGGTAGGGTCCTGAGGTATAATTCCAAAACTTGATCGCAAATCATGAAGGCCAATAGAAGAGATGTCTATGCCATCAACTACAATTTTTCCTCCAGCAAGACGAAACAAAACACCTATATGCCTGTCCTACCAACAATACCAATCTTGCACCCTCCTTCAAAGTTGCATGTGATACCATGTAGATGTAGTACAAGTGGTCCTGTCTTCCATATAAATAAACAAGCAAATTGTGCAGTTTTTTTCAGCTTCCATTACTATTTTTGAACTTTATGCTGCAAAATTTGAAGTAATAACTTTATACCTGTAAATCCTGTATTTCTACTTTGCCTGCAACTGGCCTCACTTGGTACATGCATGTATTGATTTAGCCTCTCTACGGATACTATGTGATTTGCTAAACTGCATTGGCAAAGTCCCAGGACTAGCATTGGCATCAATTAGATCAAGATTCTTCTTGAAAAAACGATCTTCCCCCTCAAATGCCCTTATTGTCATAGATCCAGCAACAGTTTCAGCTACATGATTAGCTACGAAGGATTTTGTTGTGCTATCTATCCTTATAAATTCTTTTGCAAATGCATAGTAGTGTCTCTATTGAAAAAAAAAAGAACTTAAATCCTTCAAATGTTCCGAGTGTTTGTTACAAGTTTTACAAAAATATTCCTAGTAATGTTGTTTTTTAAGAATCTCATTATCAACAAAGTCATTCCCGGATAAAATGAAAAATGTGCTTGGTTTGTATATAATATTTCTGGGAATGTTTTTGAAAATTATTTAATTAAAAAAATATAAAAATATAAAATATGAAGTGAAAATAAGTAAAATGTAAGATGCCCACTCTTTAACATGAGAATAAAAATTAAGAAATCACGTGTAAGTTACATGCTTGGGAATTCTTCTTACCCGAGAATAATTTTTTTAAAACTTGTACGAAACGTGGGAATGTTACGTCCCAACCTCACATTCCTAGAGATAAACAAGACTTGCCAAGTGATTGCTGTTAAAACTATAAGATCTCAGCATAATAGCCTATTAAGCCTCCCACGGCATTAGTGAGGCTAAGTGGGATATCAACATCCACAATGCTCAGATCTACTGAGACCTAAAACAGGAAACAAACAGTCAAAGTACTATAATACAGTAATACTTTCACTAAATTTTATTGAAGGGTAAAGGGAGTTAGATTTCCCACCCCATCCACCCAATTTGAAACCCTAGGCAACTTTAAAAATGAAAGATAGCAAAATACAGTCCCGTAAGTTGAATTTTGGCACTAAGTGACATAAATCTCATAAAGGGAACAAATTAAAGCTTACATTTCCTTTAGTAATTGGAACTTCTCCAAGAATAGCTGCTAAGAGAGTTGATTTGCCTGAACCAACTTCTCCACAAATAGCTATCTTTTGCCCAGGACTAACCTTTAGATTTATGTTTCTTAATATTGGCTTTGATGCATGACCTTCCCATTAAAAGTCAGCAGAGTTAATTAAAATTGTGCCCTTCAGCTTCTCATCAAAGCACAAATTTCTGACATTTCCCCCTCCAGCTCAGGTGCCTCGAGGAATTTTACACTCCGGGTAAATGCAATATTTGCTTGAATAACAACTCCAATAAGATCTGGGATGATTGAAGTTGGATTTTGCACAAGACGTAAAGTGAACAGATTATTTGCATGCAAAGGAACTTTCAACAAGTAACATGCCCCAAAGGTAGCAGCAGAGACAAACATGGGGGCAGACCAAACGATAATGACATTATATGCTTTTTGTAACAGCACAAAGGATAACCATTTGAGTTCCACATTTCTTAAGCTTTGTATAGCATTTTTAAAATGGATTTCCCATGCATAAAACTTCAACACTTTGATATTCAGCAGAGCCTCAGAACTAGCCTTTAATCTTTCATCTTGTGCCACTAACAGTTTGCTCAGAAATTTATGCTGTAACTTCGCCATTGGAGCATTGAAAAACACAGTGACAAGTATCACCACTAATGAGGTAATTGTTGCCAGTCCAACAGCACGAATTAGAATTACTAGTGCAATACACTGTTGGAGGATCGTTGTCCAAGTCTGGTGATATTTGAAACTTTCATTATCCTCAGAAAGTAATACAAAGGCATTCAGAATTAAAGGCCAACATGACAAAGTGAGTACCTTGAGCAGTGCACAGAACCCTGATATCAAAATCTCTCTCGGGTGGCATACAATTATTGTCCATAAAACTGATTGATTCTGCTTGTTCAATTGAAAACTCTGCATCTTAAATTGCAACAGAAACATGTCATTGAAAACTTTGTCCCAAAACGCTGAACTCAAAATTCAGCCGTACCTATAAAAGCTTCAGTAAAAGAAGCCAACTTGTTAACATTGTGAGAGTTCACAGGTAAAAATATTATCTGAACCATAGAAAATAACCAAATATAGAAAAGGTCCAATAATCACTTTTTATATATCTGAAAGTGAATACTTTAATACACTCAAGATGATCAGTGATTTGAGTTCTGCGCTATAAGTAAATTACTAAGAAACAAAACAGCATTTAAAATCATAACGATAACGTCATATAGAACATGTAATATGTTTAATATACAAAATAAAGAGATGTCATAGTTCACGTTGCCTCCATTTCTTTCCTTCAGTTTACTTATGAGTTATTAATTGTTTTGCGAGCAATGATTGTGATTAAAATATGTGTTCTGACTTTGAAGACTTCATATTATATATGTTTAAATGAGACACTCATATTTATGGTAAAGCTGTAAGTATCTAGAGTACAGTACACTACAAGAAAGAGGTATTATGCACCACCTCATAGCCACTAGGTGGTGTATATCCCCCATGTCGGAGTGCCCCATCTGACCCAAGAATTGCTCTATAATTTCAGCCCCATTGGGATACTTAGATAGCCAAACCATGCAAATATTATATACGCTTCGTTTTTCTTTATGGCTCTTCTTATCACATCCATCATATATCATATTCATTTATCTCTCTTCTTTTGTTTTTTAACTATTATATGTTGGTGTCTATATTATGTGAGTCGGTGAGTGTTTACAAATCATTTTCTTTTAAGCCCTAATATTGCTAAATTATTTTAGCGTGATCCTACGTGTTGTGGACAAATTGGTCCATTAATTATCTCCCGGTAGAGAACTCCAACTCTTGATTAAGCTACAATTTATTTTCATTCAAATATTTAAGAATAGATTTACGAAAAAAAATGGTGGATCACGCGACAGTGCAGACACAACAAGTCTCCCACTCATGTGGCAGTGGCAGTTTTTAACCACAGTATAAATGAATTTCTTTTTTTAATTTTCACTTTTGCGGCGTTTAAAAACCACCACAAAATGAATGTTTTTTGTGTGTCACACAATGTAGTGCAGTACACCAATCACCACTGATAGTTTTAAATTATATTATAGATGCTCCTAATAACCTTCCTAATTTTAAATAAAAAATATTAAATAATTTATGTTTGTAAAATATTAATTATTTTTATTTTTATTAAAACGATACTAACTTAGGTCCTTATTATAGGAGAATTTTTTTAGGTATAGTTTGATCATTTTTTGCAAGAGCCCGCTTGAATTGTGTACTACATTAAAAAAAATTGACAAAAATGTCCTCATTTAGTTATTCAATACTACTATTAAATGTATCACATTAATTGGATACTACCTTTTCTATTCTCCAGTAAAGTCGGTTAGGGTGCAACTCCTCTAGAGAGAGGAAGAGATAGAATATGAACGATCCTTCTTCAGAGAAGCCACCAGAGGAGGGTGATGGTAGTGGCCAGTATCTTTCCTTTCTAGACATGGTTATGGGCAAAAAAGGGTCGTCCGTTAGTCAGCCCAAGGTGGATCTGATTGCTCATAACCTTGTACGCATTGAGCATGAGGGGTGGAAATAGGCTCCTGCCTAAAGTTTTTGCAACTAACTCGGTGGTGGAGGAATTGAGTAAGACATGGAAGGAAGCTTTACTTGAAGATTTTAGGGAAGAACTTAGGCTACAAACTTATGAAGAGTAAATTGCAAGGACTCGGACTCTGAAAACCTCAAGGAAGGTTTGACCTTGTGCATGTCGACCATGAGTTTTACATGTAAAGCATGACAACGTGGAGGATAAGGAAAAAGTGTTGCATGGAGGGCCATGGATGATTTTTTTGATCATCGTGTTGTTGTTTTGTTGTGGAATTCTAACTTCACGACTTCTACTTGAAAGAGGATGCAATTTACAACCATAAATAGATTCTATGCAATTACCTCAGTTGAATCTGTCCGCATGTTTGTAGGTCTTAGTCTAGTTTTGTTTCAATGGACATCCAAGTATCCACTATTCCACCATAACATGTCATCATCGTTCACGCTGCTATGCAATCCAAGACAATTTTATCAAATGTATAAATTCGTAGATGAAACCACATCCCACTGAGGTTTGGTTGCACAAACTATATTCCTAACATAGTATATATAGTTGATCCATTTTGAGCATCAATAGTTATAATAGCTGAAACTATTAATTTCTTTAACAATGAAAGTAATGCAGAGTTTCAAACTACTGAACATGGATGTTTGAAATACATTCACATATTTCAAAGTTCTTTCCACACTTCCTCAATTTTGTAGATATATCAGATAATCAAGC
Source organism: Acmispon strigosus (assembly GCA_030819835.1). Classification (NCBI taxonomy): domain Eukaryota; kingdom Viridiplantae; phylum Streptophyta; class Magnoliopsida; order Fabales; family Fabaceae; genus Acmispon; species Acmispon strigosus. Next base: position 43,391,326 of record JAUAMA010000001.1, on the reverse strand, counting down.
ACAAGGTACATGTCTACGCTGATTCAGGACACATCGCGTGCCTATACTGCAGCAGCTTTCTTTAGCGTGCTTCATACTGGACAACTGCATAAAAACCAGAATTTATTTTTGAGCACTACGTATGACATAATAAAAAATCAGAAATGAATCCACTGCTTCAAGCAATGACTGAATATCATTGCACAACAGGGAGCCCTCTAAGGAATCTGGTAATTAATTTTCTGTGATCCAAGCATAACAAAGACAAGCCAAATTATTTGCATATCATATGAGCTAGTCAGTCATCCATGAAATTTCATGCTTCTTATGCTAATTTATTGGTTTTTTTGTACAATTGGTGCACAAATAAGATAAAAGATCATGATTTTATAGAAGACTTTTTCATAAAGTATATGTTGCAGGAGAAAAATTTCTTACTCCTGGTAGTGTATGAATGCATGGCCTACAATTTGCAAAGCAACAGCTAGTAAGGCCTTATCATTTCCGCATGAATCATAGACTTATCAAATGAAAGACCAATGGATAAAGATGACCCATAGTACAAAAGAAGAAAAGAATTTTTTTTATTTCCTTGTGTTGAATAATCTCCCAGTGAACAGCCCATCATATATAAAAAATCAATTTCAAGAAGTCAATAATTAGCAGGTGCCAGCACACGAGTGATGATTTAGATGAAAACTTGAATCTTCAAATCTTTTGGTCTATTTATAAGAAATGCTGGTAGTGATAGGTGAAACACTTCTGCTAAAGCTACGAGAAGTGAAAGAAGGGGGAAAATGTCACCGGTTGGATTGCCACCTTGTTTTAGGTTTCGTCCAACCGATGAAGAGCTTGTCAACTACTATCTCAAGAGGTGCTTGTCCTGAGGTTGATCTTCACAAATGTGAGCTTTGGAAAATAGCAGGTCGCCTATCTCCCCTTCAATCTACCAAATACTTTTCTATATGTTAATTCCTCTGCACTTATCCCAACTTTTGAAACTCTAAATCTAAAGTTCAGACAAAGTACTCTTTTTTATCAGTAAATCAATTTTTTGTCCGGAGCTTTTATAAGTAATCCATCTACCCATGTCATGCCCAACCAAGGTAGTCAATCGCGGATCGCGGCCTGTCACGGATTACCCCCAGAACTGAAATCCCATACAAGGAAAACCGCGATTTGGCCGCGATTGGCCGCTATCGCGCCCTGAATCCCGTCGCGGCAGGGGTCCACGACGCGACGGCGCTATAGCGCCGCTATCGCGCGCGATCGATAACTATGTGCCCAACCACAAAAGTAATTTTCCTTGCATTTACCCAGAGATGAAAACATGCTCAGTCCTACAATCCGCGCTAGCAACCAGAACAAACCAGCTAACTGAATTGCTAACATTCACCAAGATTAAGCAAAACAGGGGAAGGGGATAGAAGTTACAGTGGGAGCGATAATTAGCTCCACAATTTTCAAAACAAAACAACAGAACAAAAGGTTTGCTTCACCTATACACTTTATAAACTCAACAATTTCATCAACCATTAATAAATTACTAAACATGCAGTACAGTGCTGTTATTAACATAACTGTAAAACAAGGAACTTCTAAAACATATGTAATTGAAATTTGAATAGCAAAGTGAAGCTTACTGCGACGAGTGCGCTTCTTGTAAAGGATACGGTAACCGCACTCACGGCACTGTATAACGTCACCCGGCTTCAAAGTATTCTCCATTCCACAATCTGCAGAAACACACATTAAATAACATTCACCAAACCCTAATTAACACACACAAACAGCAAGAAAAGACAAAAAAAAAAATGAAAAAAAAGCGTAGAAATTAATCAGAAAAGTCATTTTGGTGAAATTCACATGCCAACGTGTGCGAGTCAAAGCTACGCATTTCGAAGATTGAGGGCAATTGTGGTTCTTCATGGGTGAGAAAGAAGAGAAGAGAAGAGTGAGATGATGAGAGCAGAAGAGAACAAACCTCCGCAGATGTAGCTTACTGGCTCAGGTTGAGGGTCCATGGCTGGTTTCGGCGAAGCTGCGAGGAAGAAGAAGGTTCGAGACTTCTAGGTTCTAGAACTGCACCACCAGAATGAGAGAACGAAATATTGTCAAAAAGGGTTTTAGATTTATATCCAACAATTGGGCTTGAAATTGATCTGTCTGGCCAGGCCAAACTCTTGAAGGCAACTCAATGCTATTTTATCTATGGTAGCGTTTGGCCTAACTTTTTTTTAACTTAAAAGTTACTTTTAATTTAAAGCTTACAATAAGATCTTAAAAAAAACGGTAAAAGCTGTGAAAATGAACTAAAAGTAATTCATCTCTAAATAAACACAAGTTTTTATTGAGAAACTTCCAAATTCACACAAAACATGTCTAAAGATGCCACCCAAAGCTCAGCCTTGAGCCACATATGCGATGTGGACAATTAAAACTCAAGATAACATAAATTAAGTTAAATAAAAACTCAAATACAACCACATCAAGATAACATATTTTGCGAAAATCTGGGTCCTATTTGAAATTATGTTACAAATCCATAAAAAATTCATGTTAACGGCTTCTATTTTCTACCAGTCCAAGTGCTATCTGGTTCCGAACTCTATCCATAACATCATCTAACGCTCTGCTAGGATTACGTGTCATCTAGTTTTCAAATTAAGCAACTAACCATGATAGTCCTGAATAGCAACCATAGAATTATCACAGTACACCCAATGCAGTACCAAAGCTAGAACCAATATAATGAAAACGAGCAGAACAGGGCCACCAATAGTCAATTCCACGAGCCCTATATATGATGATTACTATAAGTAATCATGAACCAAAAAAGCTCAACAAAAATTGGCCAAATGTAGTTTAAGTTACCAGTATAATTTAACTTCTACATTCCTTCTCAGTTTTATATTTTCCAACATTATCTCAGTTTTATATTTCTCTACCTGTGTCCCTCTCTCACTCTCAGTTAATGTGCTGCCTTATTAAATACTCCACAGATATATCATCAATTTCAATTTCAATGAAGAACACAAACACAAACACAGAAAACGATCACACCTAAGCCACTTTCAATTATCACACTTTCAACTATACCCCAACAATCAAAAACACTTGCAGCCAGTACTAAAATTCATAAGCTATGTATATACAGGGCACACATAAATTCATAAGGGGGAAGAAAATAGCAGATCGAAAGGGAATGAAAAGGGAAAGCTATATTCTTTTGAACTGCACCCACTAATCATGCACCCAACAAAGCATCAAAATAAAATCCAATCCTGCAACAACACAGTACCGAGGATGCAGGGCAGAAAATAGCAGCGACACACGAAAATTACAGACAGTCGAAGCATGCCAGGGGGAAGAATGAAGAAGGAGAGAAAAAGAACACAAACATACATGCACAACGCAAACAGAAGAGCCAAGTTGCGCAGCTGCAGCTCGATCAGGGAAGGCAAGCGAACGTGTTTTAGGGCACCCAAATAAATAACTAACTTATTAGAAAAAATTCCTGCAATTAATTTTTTATGTTAAAAGTGTCTCTTCAACCTTTTTTTATGTAAAAAAATAACTAATTTATATTTTAGAATTTGTATATAAAATTGTGTTTGACGCAACTTATAATAAAATAAAAGTAACTTAAAAACAAAAAATAAAATAAAATTGGTCAAACACTACCTATATACACAACTCGTTCAATTGCTGGAGTCCTTTTTATCTCTACGGAAAAAGGTGCATTTTGGAGGGAAAGGCCCACATCTTTCTTATAAATAGTCTTCAACAAAACTTTATCATCAAATGAATTAGCTCATATATATAATTGTTAGAATTTATTACACTTTTGGTCACTGAAAGGAATACGTGAATTTACCCATTGTTTCAAAATTGCTAAAATTAAGTTATCATACTTTCAAAATTAAACAAATTTAGTTAAGATGTAAACTTGTCATACAATAATTAATGAAAAAAGTTGATTTAAATCACAATCTTTTTATGCGAATGACAACTTAAGAAGATTTTTGTCACTTTAACCTAAAAAATTGTGATATATATCAAAAACATTCATTAATTATTTGTTGAAAAGTCAACATTTAGAGCCAATTTATTCAATTTTGAAAGTAGGAAAACTTAATTTGAGCGCTTGAAACTACAAAAATCAAAATTTCACATTTTTAAAACTATAAAGACCAAAAATGAAAATAAGCCTACTTGTTATCTGTTGCAATTTCCTGATAGCAAGATTGTTGTTATATATGCATGTTTTAATACCAATTGAGAAGATAAAAGAGGTAAATGAAAGCATGAATGTGAACAGGTTAGAACAAAATTACATAGAGATAGTGACTAAGAAGGGCTCTGGATTTTGGTTTATGCGGTTTTTATGGTGTGAGAAGGCTTTGAGGAATCTCAACAGAGTTGTTTCCCTGGGAAATTATTGTAAAAAGGGGAAATTGAACGCTGTAGTTAAGTCCTGGATGTTTGAGATATACATATAGTAGTTTGTTTATAGGTAAATTTTTGTAACTTAAATTGCATCTTAAGTTCTTGCTTCATCCCTTATTTCTGGATGATAATTATAAAACTCACATGTGTCTTAAAGTTAATATATGAATAGGAAATTAAAAAGACACAATTGATGTTATAAACTCCCGCTACGGAGAAATTAGACTTATTTTATAAATTTATTGTAGGTAGCCTTATAAATTAACATTTTTGTAAGATACTGATTCCACAGCTTGAACATGTGACTGCAGCAATCTTAACATTGCACCGAGCTCGCTGATGAATAGGAAATTAAATAAAAGAAGAAGAAAATATGATAAAAGGGGTTTGATCACTGATCATTGATCAATGAGCTCATTCCATCACCAAAATGTGCACCAAAACTCACAGAAACATGTTAATAGTTGCAAAAACTATTCAGGTTGACTGTGCTTTCTCATGTAACTCTGTTCAAGCAGACATTAAAGATATTGCATCTTTGCATGAGATGGCCTAGATAACAGTCAACAACACTCTTTATAAATAGAATAGCTTGGAAAAAGATCACTACAAATATAATGTGAATCCAACCATCAATAAAGGTTCACCAAAACAAAGATGAGGCTTCACCAAAACATGTGAAATGTATTTTTTGTTTCAATTAGCAAAGTTAGGAGTAAAATCCATTAAAACTAGCTAGCTACCTTACCTTAACACTGTCGATCCAGAAAAGTATAATCAGCTCCCAAATAAAACAAAGCAGAGACTTATATACAAAATTTAAGTTAAATGGTGTAAAAATCCAAGCTCAAAACAATAGATAAAAAACCTAAGGATTAAGAATAACATCATCTTAATAGCAGGTCAACAAATACATTCATACATAAAAATATATAAACCTAAGGATTAAGTATATGATTCCTTGTTCATCGAGACAATTCATACCCCGAACTAGATCCCTGTGGTTGAAAGACATCCACTTGAATTCACAAAAAAATAAACATAACAAATAACACTAAGAAACGAAAGAAATTTAAGTATATAATACAATGAAAGAAAACGAAATCAGAAATATGTAACCAATCTTATAATTGTAATAAACTCATAAGATGATATATCCTTTTTCCACAGTTCTTCCACTACGTCGATCTTCACCATTTTCAGAAACTCCAAGCATTTTTGGTTGGAAGACTGTTGTCCATATCTATAATAAGAAACGAGTTCAACCAGATTACACCCACATCTTTCAAGCACAATATAGTAACATTAATCATCTTTGAACCACGCATAGTTACTAACTATGTAAGGAACATCATCAGCCTTCGGGAAAATTGAGAGTTCCGCATTCATTATATCGAAATGCATGCATCAATGGAATGTGCATGTATGCTGTATTCCTCCGGGTTTAATGGATGCCCTCTGTTCCAGCATGGTGCTCTTGGTGAGGCTACGGTGGCGCTTGATGTGCTCCGGCGTGAGTGAATGAGGCGAAGTCTTCAAATCCAATGCGTTGGGGGCCTGCAAAAGACACTCTCACGCTCAACTCAGTAAGGGTGCTCTAAGAGCGTCCAACACCTCAGCTCAGACATGTAAGAATGCATAGCAAACTTGTAATGTAAGGAGTGAGTAAGAAGCGTAGAAGTGAAAATATGGAAAGTAGAGAAAAAGTACCAAAATTCCTTAGTGAGATGATAGAACCTGGTTTTATAGGCGTAAGAGGTGTCTCTGCAGGTGTTGGGGGAGCTCATGATAATAACGAATCAACACAAGAAAGGGGGTTTGAATTGTGTGTGTGGTTTTAAAAACTTTTATTTCAAAACAAGTATAAGTTTAAATATTCTTTTCTAAAACTTGTGCGGCGGAAAATTAACAAAGCTGAAAAGTAAAGCACACAAAAAGTTTATCCTGGTTCACTCCCTTAATCGACAGAGCTACGTCCAGTCCTTGGCTTCACCAATTTTTTTCACTATTCACACCGAACAGTACAAGTATTGTGCATGACTTCTCCCAGTATTCGAAGGACTTCTCCTTACCAGTATTCAACATGATTTATCCCAGTATTCGTAGGACTTCTCCTTATAAGTATTCGACAGGACTTCTCCTAAGTCTTTTACAAATAATTTTTGTTTGGTTCTACAGAGTCTCTTCACAAAGAGAAGGTAGAAACTGTTTGAGCACAGGTTACAGAGATGATATGAAAATGGATTCTTTGTTTTTGAAGTGTGAGGAAGATGAGAGTTTTCACTCTTTAGAAATTTCACACTAAGGCAGACGACTCAACTCAGAATGGTATGACACTTAGTTTCTGAGTAGGTTTCAGAGCTTGATCGCAATAAAAGACTTTGAAAGCTTGAGGATTTTTTCATTGTAAGTCGCCACTGATTTTAGTGTTCAAGTCTTCTATTTATATTTTCAGTAGGATTGCCGCTGGTGAAAATTGTGGAGTTCTGTTTGAATTTCTTCTTCTCTGAAGGTGCAAGGGATACTTCTGACAGGGATTCAGAAGCATTAAATGCAAACTTGATATGCATTAAATGCAGCATTTAATGCACTTGCTTATATCGTCCGCTATTCTCTGCTTTGTTTCCTTAAATACTGTTTGGGCATTTAATGCAAAGGGAAACATCAAGGCATATCTTCTATTCTAATCACCGAGATTTGATTCTGACCGTTGAGGTGATACGATGTTCAGAAAATAGTATCGTTGACTCTGAAAAGACGTATCTTGTTGTACAGAGCGTTAATAGAGCAGACAAGCACGAGGAATATTTTTCTATTAAATATGTCATTTCTTGATTCTGGTGCGAACAATACTTCATTTAATATTCATACTTTTGCAAGCCTTGATTGTTGGAACACTGAGGCAGACGTTCCATCTTGAATATGGGCAGACATTCTTTCTTGAACGTAGTCAGACATTCCTTATTGAACATAGGCAGACGTCCCTTCATTAGAGTAGTCAGACGTTCTTTCTTCATATTCTCTTGAGTGATACATTTGAACATTTTTCTTTTCCAATTCTTTTAAGGAAGGTGTAGCCATTGCGTTCCTTTTCATTTGATAGATATTTCCTGAAATTAATACATAGAGTTTAGGAAATTTTTATCTATCATGATTAAACCTGAGGTAAAATTGTTATTATTCAAAACATGATAAGACGTTGAATCTTTTGAACTTAACAGCTCATGAGTGAGACTTTCGAGCGGGAGTGGCTGTAGGTCGAGCAGGCTGTGAAGTGCTTTCCCTTCGGCCTGTGCCCGGGCCGGTCGGGTAAGGTACCACTATGCTAGTAGTGCTTTTCCCTTAGCTAGGTCGTGTAGGCTGCCTCTTAGGCGTACGCTTAAGAGCATCCCTAGTAGGTCAGCTGCTACGTCGTTGGGTCGTATGGCTGAAGAGCCGACCGGAACAGGAGCCCCTTAGATTGGCGTGGCATATGTTGGCATGTCAAGCTATATGAAACTTTTGGCCGATATCCCTTTTGCTGCGTCTCGGAGCCCCCCTGCATTTGGGTAATGAGCCCTCCATTGTTGTGCGAGCCTCTTTATTTTTTTGTTTTGGCCAAGTTTTTGTTCTAGGGCCTTGGATTACTGCCCGGTGTTGCACTTGATTCGAGTTGGAGTTTGTTGACCAGACTGGATGTGGCTTTGTCAAGCTGGCTGGACTATGATCCGAGCGGGATTACGACGGTCAGTCTGTTCCGCTGTGCATTTGTAACGTCGCATTGCTTCCAACCGGATGTACTGGCTAGCGAAACCTCCACCACTTTAAATTCCTTTGGGAGTTTCCAAGCGTAATTTCATAAATGCAATTCCTTTTCCCAACAGAAACATCTCACGCTCTGGGACACTTCTAAGGACCCAACGTTCCCTTCAAATGCCCAGTTTCCTTGACCCTCTAGAATCATCTCTTCTATGGATATTGTGCCTGACACTTCTGCTACCCCTGAGATGATAAACTTTGAATATATCGGTAGAGGCGTTCAGTTCCTTGCAAGAGCCCTACTTGGAGGTGAAGACCCCTGTTATTCACCAAGGGGCCTCCTCTAGAGGTTGCTAATTGATGGGCCGAGGTGGATCCAAAGAGCCGCCTCTCTCTGACTTCCTTTTCCCTGAGGAAGAAAGAAGAGGCTCTTCCCCTGGGAGATATGTTACAACACCCATCACTAGTTCTTCTTGGCGAAGGGAACTTTGCTACTCGGAATCGGAGTCAAGGTGATGATACAAAGGCTTCTGGGTTGGTCCCCAAAAGGCCGAGGCTCGTCCCCGTATTTTCAGATGCATTTGCCCGATCCCGGATTTCGCAAGGAGGATTTTTCGATGTGATTGTCCTCCCACAAATTCTGCATCCCAGCCCATAGCCACAACTTAGTTGCTTCACAAACTGGAAGCAGGGAAGGGGCGTGCATCAATACGAGCTCCGCAAAGAGGAAATTCGGGTTAGGAAGGATCGTGATGATCCTTGGATGCATTTACTGACTCCATATTCCTCTTGTTGGGCGGATAAAGTGGAATACTTCATGCTGAGAGACCCCAGTCGATGGAAGACACTTAAGGAGGGGCCTAAGAGCACACCGGATCGTTGAAAAGCAAGTGGGAATCTTCTTCTTCCCTTATCCGTGGGAGATGACACCTCTAGGAAAGTTGATAGGCGTTATTTTTACTTCTTTTTAGATATTTGTCCGATCATCCCATCTTCTTGTGATGGAATGACATTCAGACCCTTCTCTTGTAACCTCCTCCCCGATTATTAATAGAAAAACTCTTTTCTAGATATTTTATGCACTGTTCTTTTTTTTTCTTGCGCTTCTGAGTTGCTTTTATTTTTTGCTTTCCGCTGAAACTTGCATGAGCCGATCGGGCTTGAGATTATTATAGAATATTCCTTCTTTCTTGTTTCCTTATTTTTGAACCGTTGAGCCGAAGACGTTCTAGGCGTAACCATGTTGCCGACCGAATTATGAAACTTTTTCCAGTTGAGACGAACATTGTGACTCAAATGACCGAAATTTTGCATAAATAATCACTCTATCTAGGACGATCGGGATTCGGATCCTCCGTTTATTATGGACACTCGGAAATGAACCTTCACCCTTTTAGAGTATCAACCGAAATAATTACAGGGAAAAGACCGAAAATATGCTTTTTTAGCTGAAATTTCTTTCCCTGCTTTGTTCGTTTTGAGTCATTCTTTCTCCTTTGTAAAGGATTAGGCTTCACTGTCAGGTCGTGTTTCCTCCCTTTGAATTTCTTAGCACTTGACAGCCTTGTGGAGGATATTTCCCAGCAGATATTGTCAGTTTAAAACACTATTTGGTTCAACCTCGATTGGTTTCACCTTTTGGTGTTCTTCTTGTTATTGAATCTGACCTGCATTCGCAGCGGAATTTCTTTCTCGTTCGACGTTTTTTATTCTGCAAAGTTCATTTTAACATATGTATGCATTCTTATAGGGTTAGACGCTCTTTGGTTAATATTAATGATATCACCTTAGCATTTTTTTCATTGTTGCTGTTGATCTGCATTCCTTCTTGCAGATTGCTTTTTTTTCCATGTAGCTTTCCCTTGAGACGGTTGAGACCATATCCCTTTGACGAGGCTGTTTCCCTTAAGAGGGTCACTTTTGCTCGTCTTCCAGGTGGACCGTATCCCTGAAGAGGGTTACTTTTGCCACCATCTGCAACTGGGTGCAGTAAGGATCATGTCCCTTAAGAGGGTCACTTATACCCCCCCCTTCCAGCGGACTATGTCCCTTAAGAGGGTTACTTGTGTCCTTTGTGTGAACATCCATTACTTCGAGACGGTCAGAATCGTATCTGCCGGTCGGGTTAAATGAGTCTGTGTCCTTAAAAAGGTCACTTTCCCATGACCCCCAACCGGGGCGGTAAGGATTGTGTCCCTTGAAAGAGTCACTTATTCCCCCTTCTGGCAGACTGTGTCCTTTAAAAGGTTCACTTGTGTCCTGGATAAAAAATTCTCATCAAGACGGTCGGGACCGCTTACACCTTCCGCTTGTTTTGAACGAGGTTGTGTCTCTTAAGAGGGTCACTTATGCTTGTGATTTTTGTCATTGCGAGGCGGGAAGATAGTTTTCCTTAGATGGATTAATTTTCTGTACGTCTGCAAGTACAAACAGCAAACGCAAAACGAGAATTTCTGAAGAAATTTGTGTTAGTTTTATTAAACTTCAATTCCTTAGTACAAAGGTAAGGTAAAAGTGCGCATCATAATGCATCTTTTTAAAAGAAAACAACTTATCCTTGGCATTTCGTAGCCAATTGTGGAATAGATGGATCTCTGTTAGGGGCATATGTTGTCATCAAATAAGAAAATTTCCCATTATAGGAAAAGAAGACCCCGACTATGAAGCATATATTGTAGCATAAAAATATAGCATGTCAATTTGCAGAACAACTTTATCAGCCAAGCGTCTTGACCATGGCATTTCCCAGCCTGATGCTACTATGGTCTTCATTACCCCATCTTCCACCCGGTAGATAAACATACCTTTTGGAACAAAAATTATGGCCTGTAATCCGAAGAGAGCTGGTCAGCCGAGAATTATGTTAGCTTCAGGGAGATGCACCATGACCAAAAAATGTTCCTTGATAGTCTTACTCTTTCTTCCTTGTCCCACCATGATGGAAAATGTTTTGAGCCCGGCCAGTTCTATCTCGTGTCTGCCAAAGCCAATAGAATTGGTCATCAGGGGAGTCAAGTCTCTTGCCTCATATCCTAGCAGATGACGCACCTAAAATAGCTCATGGAGCTTCCTGGACCAACCAAGACACTTTTGAACATTACGTCGTCGACCTTGGCTGGTATCTCCAGGGTGAAGTCACCCCTTGTCGCTCGGGCCTGCGGAGCCTGAAGTTCAATTGTTCTTTCATCCTCACGCCTTATTCTATGTCTCTTCCTCTCGGCAAGTAAATGCTTCCTGCTCGGGTTTTCACGGGAGTCAGCGTTCTTCGAAGGCCACAGGTTCGCACCTTCCGGTCATGTGTTCTGCTCGCTAGATCCGACTCCACCCCGAGAAGAGCGTCCCAGTTCCTTTTCGTTATTGAGTTCTTTGTGGATGCATTCTATCTCTTCTCTGCACTCCGTGTCATAGCCACGATTGTCATTGTACAGGCGATCGTGCAAGTCGCAAGTCCTTTGGTATTTTGCAACTCTTTCCTCAATCTCTCTCCGGCTACTCGGAGGTTTGAGGATAAGGAGATTCATTAAATGAGCTTCCTGGTAGCATTGTCAACTGTTCCAGGACCAAAAGTTCCTCATCTGTCAGTTCGGATGGGAGAATTACCTCCCTAGTAAAGCGCTCGAGGAACTTCTGCAATTCCTCTCCATTGTTCTGTTTCACTGCGCTCGGAGAGTTTGTGATCATGTGGTTTCCCTTTTCTAATTTCCTTTTCCCGTTCATTCTATCATTGAATTCACTATGGAAGGAGTGGCTAAAATCAATCCACTGCGAAGTTGTGAGTGCAGGGAGACTTTGAAAGCACTGGGGAGCTTCTCCTTTTAATGTTGTTACAAACAACTTGCACTTCATGGCATCGACTATTGTGTTTCTTAATGCGCACTACATCAATCCAGTTTTCGAAGCATTCAAGATGCTCCTCTAGATCCATCCGCTTGGAAAAAGTTTCCACATCATGCAGTTCGACCAGCCCTTGGGCCATTTGGAAATCACAAATTTTCTCGCAGAAAGACTTGAAGACACATGCCATCGTATTTTCCTTTAAGGAAGGAAACAATTCTCCCTTTCCAACCTGTGATTAGTGATCGTCATCGGTTTTTCCCCAAGGATTCTTGGAACTTAAAAATTTCGGAGCTATTGGCAATTCTTGAAGAAGAATGCTAACAAAATTATGTTTGATTGTAGAAAGAGAATGATCCAGAATCTTTGTGAGCTTCTACTATGTAGGAGAGAAAGAAAGGCGTTGAATTGTTGAATCTTTCCCCATAGACAGTGCAAAATGTTTTATATGCTATAGTGCGATTGAATATCAATGTAAAGTTTCTTTACACTAATTGTGCATATCCATTAATCTCTTTTTAAAAAAATTCAAAGATATTGTCTTCTCCATATTACTATATCTATAGGGTCAATAATTTTATATGAGGAACTAGTGAACTCAATCACTTGCTGTCTTTACTCTTCAGTTTTCTGTTGAGGTCTATCCTGTAGAGGTACTCAAATTGGATCGGCGATCGATTTCTAGGTTTTGCCGCCTAACATGTGAAATGGATGCATAAGAATGTTATGGGCTCAACCTGAAATAATATCATAAAGTTGAAAGTACCAGATATTCCTAGAGGCATGCCGTCAGAAAAGCTTCCCTGACCAATCGGATAGATAAAAAAACAGCAGTAGCGGTTGCAACAGGAGCTGAATATGCAACAATAATTTAGTATTTTTTGCATAAGTTAAAATTACTTTTGAAAAAATATATTTCTTTTAGAATTAGTGCTCGTAACAAATGATATTTTCAGGATTCGCTCTCAATAATTTAATATTACAGGGATCAAATTTTCTTACCTCTAGTTGCTTAATAAAAACTAAACATCATTCGCTTGTATTTTATTAAAATTAATATGTTTAAAATATTTATTTATATTTTAATATTTCTGCAAAAGTTAAACTTATTTTTGTAAAAGTAATTTCTTTTAGAACTTGTGTTCCTAACAAAGGAATTTTTTAGGATTTAAATTTGTGTTATCAACATTGTAGGGATCAAGCTTATCTTTCTTAACACTAGACCAATTTTTTATTAGTTGTTTAAATTAGTCTGAAATTAAAGTATTCAATTCTTAATATTTAAAATAAAAGAATAAGATAAACAAGTCTCAATTACCAATAAGGTGTTGGTTTAGTGGTAGGGAAGTCAGAATCTCATAAATGCGAGGTCAAAAGATTAAATTCCGAAAAAATCATTTGTTAACCGAGACCGTCAATATATCTCGAACATGTTAAACATGTCAAGGGAAAAAAAACAGGTCTCAATCATAAATTATGCATGATCTTTGATGGCATATTAAATAAGTTTTGATGTTAATCATACATATAAAATGAAAAAGTCAAAATCGACTATCATTTATTTCACACAAACAAAACTTTCAGAAAAATAAACGTTGTAGCACAAGTCATATTCATTTTATTTTCATCTACTTTCCTCCTAAACTACTATTTCCATATGAAGAGGGTGGATACTTACCATTGCAATTAAAATTGCAAATTCTACGAAAACACTTCTTTTTTCTTCTTCTTTTTTTGAAACGAAAACACTTCATACGTAATGTAATCTAGATTGACAAAACTAACTGACAACATTATACTTTTATAAAAGCAGGATTGAAGATAACATCGTAGACATAAGATTTGAAGCTCACATCAATTGAAATTTGAATCTTATCAAAATTTGCTTATAAAATACATGCCCACTGATTTGTTTAAAATACATGCCCACTGATTTGTTTAAAGCAAATTAGGGTTGAGAATTGACTAATTCAAAGTCTAAATAAGGCTAAATCAAGGTTAGTTAGAAGTATATAGTACTATAAATAGGGAATATGTGTGTGTGATTAAGTGAAAAAGATTCATTAATAGAAAATTTCCATTTTTCTTCCAGTTCTGTATTCTCCACTTTTGTTTGTTACTCGTCCGCTTTTCACTATTTTCTCCAACAAACTGGTATCAAAGCGAGGTCATGGGTTCGAATCCCCCAGCTAACACTGGGGGGAGATTGTTGGATTTATTAATCCAGCGTCACCCTTAGGATTTGATGGGCTTAACATCCCAACCCATGGCGCTTAGCATGGGCTAGGCGCAGCCCCTTGAGGGCTCTATACTATAAGAAAATAAAGTTGCACCCTCACCAAAAGCATCAAAGCGCAAGTTCACCTGAAAGATGTATTCAAACTAGACCCACCAGATCTAGAACTCTACCAGCAAGACTTAGAGATTGCGAATTTACATTAGATGATGCTGTCACTAACGAAGGAGAATTACTCCAGCACATTGCACTTCTTGCAAACTCAGAACCAGTCAGTATTGATGAAGCTTTAAAAAGCAAAGTGTGGAAGGAGGCTATGCATGAAGAATTGAAGTCAATAAAGAAGAATGAAACTTGGGAATTGGTGAAACTTCCAGCTAACAAAATGCCTACTGATGTAAAATGGGTATTTAAAACTAAATTGAATCCAGATGGTACTATTGCCAAATACAAGGCAAGATTAGTGGCAAGAGGGTTTATGCAAAGAGAAGGGATTGATTTCTCTGAAGTGTTTGCGCCAGTTGCAAGACTGGAAACTATCAGACTGGTTGTTTCTCTTGCTACTTTGAAAAACTGGAATATGTGGTAGTTGGATGTTAAATCAGCATTCCTAAATGGACCTCTTGAGGAAGAAGTCTATGTTAATCAACCTCCAGGATTTGTTATAGAAGGCAGTGAAGACAAGGTCTACAGACTGAGAAAAGCTTTGTATGGCTTAAGGCAAGCACCAAGAACTTGGAATAAAATGATTGGTACTTTCCTTTTAAGTCCAGGCTTCAAGAAATGTAATGTAGAAGCAGAATACATTGCTGCATGTCATGCTGCGTGCTGGGCTTTATGGTTAGAATCGTTGATGGAAGAGCTGAAGGTTGGTTTTGATGGCTGTGTTGACTTGTTAATAGATAACAAGTCTGCTATCAATCTTGCTAAGAATCCGGTTGCACACGGAAAGAGCAAGCACATAGAAACGAAGTATCACTTTCCGAGAGATCAAGTTGGAAAAGGGAAGATCAGACTGAAGCATTGCAAAACAAATTTACAAATTGCAGATATAATGACTAAGTCATTAAGAGCTGATAGATTCAGAGAGCTTAGAAGACTACTGAATGTTGTTTGTCTTTAAATATTTTTTGTAGATTTTGAATTAGGGGGGAGTGTTGAGAATTGACTAATTCAAAGTCTAAATAAGGCTAAATCAAAGTTAGTTAGAAGTATATAGTACTATAAATAGGGAATATGTGTGTGTGATTAAGTGAGAAAGATTCATTAATAGAAAATTTCCATTTTTCTTCCAGTTCTGTATTCTCCACTTTTATTTGTTACTCGTCCGTTTTTCACTCTTTTCTCCAACAATTAGTATGAGATTGATATGAATTTGAAAATTCTTACCTTCTAGATTTTCAAAGCATTGAAGAACTGTTCATTTTACAAGAGTCAAGGATAGCCATGCTTAGGTCAACTAACTAAAGTTGATTAATCAAAGTTAAAACCAAAAAGTTTGCCAACTTTTTTAACTTTGAAAAAGTTGGCTTTCAACTCGGCTTACATTTCAATTTTTCAACGAGACCCAGAAACAATGTAGCATGTTATTGGGATTAAGACTAGCATTTGTCTTAGTTGAAGCATGCTAAGCAGTATCATAATTACATTATTAAATTCTCAGGCTTAATTAGTGGCGTGCAACGAAATATTAAAGAATATTGAATATGTTTCTCTAGGTGAGGACCTTCTAAAACAAATAGTAATAATAAGGTTTAGAATTTTATACGCAAAAGTTTTCAACTTGCATCTGTATCCATTTCCACAAAGCTTCCCTTGGACAGTTGTTAACAAGAATTGCATAGTATAATCTCAGTATATTTTCAAGATCTCAAATTTTCATATCAGATTTCTGAAATTTCATTCACTGATGAAGTCTTTTGGTGCCTCTCCTGGGAGATGCTTTACTTTTCCTCAACCTGATGACAATTCTGGCACCTCTACCTCCACCAAATCAAGTAAGTGATCCTTCTATATCTATATCTGAGACTCTAAAGTCAAAATCAATTATGGAAAGAAACTTCTGTAAGTAGCTTATGCGTGTCGGAATTGATTCTGAAGAAATAGAACCTGATCCAAACATGTTATTGATGCAACTTTTCTTCCTTTGGTTTTTCTCATCACATCAATACTCAACCAACAAAATAAAGGGATTCTGTTAAAGTCTTACATTGACTAGAGATATGATCAAGATAATGCTTATAAATGGTAGAACAACCCTCACCTCTAAGCTACCTTTTAGGATAGAGTTAGGTTCCTTAAATTCTAATAGTTTCTTTTAATCTCTTGTACTTAACACTTGTACACTGCAGACAAAAAAAATGCAAAGAGGGGCACACGAAGGGAAAACCAAAGTCTTGCATATAGGATTCATGAACATGGTAAGTACTCAAAGTTTAGAGATGACACTAACTCAGTACAAGAAAAGTGAATTCTATTGATTAATTAATTCATAATATGTGTTTGTATGTGTGATTGCAGTAAAACTGGGTGGTCCTAAACTGTCTGAGACTCTAAAAGGCAAGTTGAGTTTGGGTGCTAGGATTATACAAGAAGGAGGGAGAGGGAACATTTTCAAGCATATATTTGGGATGCAAGAAGAAGAGAAACTCTTGAAGGCCTCTCAATGCTATCTATATACCACTGCTGGTCCTATTGCTGGAATTCTCTTTATCTCTACTGAAAAGGTTGCATTTTGCAGTGAAAGGCCCACATCTTTCTGTTCTGATGCTGGAGAGATAGTTAGAGCACCATACAAGGTAGTCTTCAACCAAACTTTATGATCAAATGAATTAGCTCATACACTTGTTAGGAGTTATTACACTTTTTCCCCCTATAATTTCAGGAATGTGTGACTTTGGCCCATATATTTTAAATTGTTAAAATTATGTCATCCTACTCCCAAAATTGAACAAGTTTGGTCAAGATGTTAACTTGTCATTCAATAATTAACGAAAAAAGTTGACATAAATCATAATTTTTTTTATGCGAATGACAATTTAAGATAATTTTTGCAACTTTAACACGTGATATATATATATATATATATATATATATATATATTAATTTTTTCATTAGTTATTAGATGACAAGTTAACATTTAAATCAAATTTGTTCAATTTTAAAAATAGTGAAACTTAATTTGGGCAGTTAAACTATAAGGACCAAAACCGGACATTTTTGAAATTATAGGACAAAAAAATAATGTAAGTAAGCCTACTTGTTATCTATTGCATTTTCGTGATAGCAAGGTTGCTGTTATGTATGCAGGTTTTGATACCAATTGAGAAGATAAAAGAGGTTAATGAAAGCATGAATGGGAACAAGTTAGAACAGAAGTACATAGAAATAGTGACTAAGGATGGCTCTGAATTTTGGTTTATGGGGTTTTTACGGTATGAGAAGGCTCTCAGGAATCTCAAGAAAGCCCTTTCCATTTGAAATTATTGTAAAAAGGTGAAATTGAACATTGTAGTTAAAACTCTGGATGTTTGAGATATACATATAGTAGTTTGATTACCGCAGGAAATTTTTGTTACATGAATGGGATGTTAAGAATGTTAGGCTCTGTTTGGTTCAAAGGAGGGAAGGGGAGGGATTTTAATGGAGGGGAGGGAAAATGAGGGAAGAGATTTTAATACTTATTATGTTTGGTTCATAGGAGGGGAGGGGAAGGGGAGGGGAGGGGGAATAACTTTTTTTTTTGTTTGATTCATGAGGGGAGGAGAAATGTTTTATAATTAAATTACTTTTGTACCCTTTATAAATTTACTTGTATTTTAAACATGTTTTCATCAATAATCATCATCATAATTGCACCATAACTTCATTTTGGCACACATAACCAAAGTCCTCCTAATGTTATATAAGAAAATCTTTTCAATGAGAAAACATAAACAATCACTTTGACAATGGGAAAACGTATTGCAGCATACAACTCAGTCGTCATTCTTTTATTCCAAATAGAGCTTTAGGAGCCTCATACTACGCGTAATTTTCTTATTCAAATGGAAGAGGAGACTTCTTTTGGCTTAACAAGGGCCATAATAAGAGATTAGAGATCAAGCTGCTAACTGTTTGGGTGTTGGCAATAAAGAAAGAAGGTCATGAAGCTCAATTAGCCCAGTAAAATTACTGCTCACTTACTAAGTTCAGTTCCTTAAAAATTGTAGTTTTCAACTCAGTGATGAGATAAATGAATAGAGAAAGACGTGTGAGAAGCAGGGTGACGAAGCAGGAAGAAAGAGAAGAGCAATGGGAAATATTAATAGAGGAAGGATGAGTAGAAGCAGTTTAGGTATTGTTTAGTTGAATTTGGAAATTAGCAAATTTGTCTACGGATATTTTTGTCACAAAATTTATTTCCCTCCCAATCCTTCCATAATTGGAGGGAATAAAAAATTGAGTGAGGAGGGGTTTTGATCTCCTCCTTTCCCCTTCCTTCCCCTTAAAAAATTTGAATCAAACACAATTTATTTTTTAAAGTCCCCTCCCCTCCCCTCCCCTCCATTCCCCTTCAACCAAACAATACTTTAAGTTCTTGCTTCGTCCCTTATTTCTTGGTGATGACTATATAACTCACAGATGTGTCTGAAGTTAATATATGAATATGAAATTAAAAGGGTACGTTTAGTGGTCTTATTTCTCGGTGTCCACAGGCTTAAGAAGGGTTCGAACTCACTTTATATAGATCTAACATAGGTAGTCTTATTTGCATTTTTGCAAGAGATTGATTTTATGGCCTAAACTTGTGATTGTAGGTAGCATTTAGTAGACAGGTAGGAACAGAGCAGAACATGATATATATGTTTTGTTATATGTTTGTCATGTTTTTGAGATGGAACGGAACATGATATAAGACTCCAGAGCAGAACACCTTGGTTTCGTTGAAAAGAGTGGAACGGAATACAACATTCTCTTAAAACTTTTACATTGTCAACGATGCCTCTAATTTATATTTAAAATGTTTTGATTATATACTAATCGAAAAAGTCATTTTTTTAAAAAGCAAAAAATTGATTATTGCATCCACACATAAATGAATTTCTGGTTTTCAAAAAATCACTTAAAATAAAATCAATTATTTTTTCAAAAGTAAAATCACATTTTTAAGCAATGACAAACGAGCAAATTATTTAAAATCACTTCTATACAAAAAAGCACTTTTATTGTTTTATACCCAAATAGTTTAAAATCACTTTATAATTTTGTACCCAAACCGTTTAGAAAACACTTTTATAGTTTTGTATCCAAACAGTTTAAAAAGAACTTTTATAGTTTTGTATCTAACAATTTAAAGTCCCAAAATAAGAAATGACAAACAGTTTAAAAGCATTTCTATACAAAAAATCACTTTTATAGTTTTTATCCAAACAGTTTAAAAAACACTTTTATAGTTTTGTATCAAAACTGTTTAAAATCACAAAATAAGTAATGACAAACGGTTTAAAATCACTTCTATACAAAAAGTCACTTTTATAGTGTTTATCCAAACAGCTTAAAATCACTTTTATAGTTTATCCAAACAGTTTAAAAAGCAGTTTAATAGTTTTTAATCCAAACAGTTTAAAATCACAAAATAAGCAGTGACAAACGGTTTAAAATCACTTCTATATAAAAAAACACTTTTATAGTTTTGTATCAAACAATTTAAAGTCACTTCTTAAATTGGAAAGCACTTATTATATTTGTAGACAAACATAAATGAAATTTTGTTTTTTCAAAAAATCACTTAAATAAAATTAATTATTTATTCAACAGCTACCGTGGTTACAGAAATAATTAGATTTCTACTTTTTTTTAAAAACAAACACAAACAACTTAAAAAAATATATAAGTAGCTATTTTTTCAAAAATAAGTGATTATATCATAAAATATGCAATCACAAACGAGCTCTATAGATAATATTTAATTGAGTTCAATTTTTTATACTCAATCAAATATTAAACATGCTGGTTATATATGTAATTAAAATTATAGTTTTGTTATGATGACTAAGAGTTACTAAACACAGAACACAAAACATTATTGTCATGTTCCAATATTCCATCATGTTCTGTCTGGTTCCATTTTGTTCGGTCATGTTCCGTTGTATTATCAAACGCTACCGTAAAATTATATGACAACAACATTACTGTTACGCCGAGACTCACCTGTAATAGAAAAATAAGCAATAGAAAAAAATGATAAAAGGGGTTTGATTACTGATCAATGAGCTCATTCCATCACAAAACAAAATGTGCACGAAAGCTTACAAAGGCATTTATTGTGCAGAACATGAATGAAATTCATGTCATGTCATTACCAATAGAAAGGCCTACTCTAATTTGATCACTTTTATTCATTTTTTTTTTTTTTTTTGCTTAGAATTGCTGAGAACTTGTTTAAGCCCTTTTGAACATAACCCTGAATGGTGGAACTTGATCACTAAGAGCCAAATGCTTATATCCACCATACGTATATATTCCAAGTTCCCTGCACAAAGTTTGGCATTTGCATACTGAGGGACAGAAAGAAAACACATAGTCCTTGCCAGCTTTCTCAATCTTGAACCAATTCACAATGGTGCCAACACCTGGATTGCCTTCAACACCACCAGTAGCCAAAAACCACACCCCACTTAACTCTTTGAGAAGCTTCCACACTGGGGCTTTGTCACAAGTGGTTGCTGTAAGAGAGGACTTGATGTTGAGATCAGTTGAGGTGAGGATGACACCATCATTAGAATTGTAAGGAGTGAAGGTAACTGGCTGGCCTTTCAAGACTTCAAGCTTCTCTTGCACCACATGAAGGGGACATGTGTTGTTGTTGATATTACCACTGCTTGTAAGTGTTAGCCCTCCACCTTTGCCTCTTAAGACAGGTAAAATGTAGTACTTGACACCTGTTCTCAGCTTCTGGCCTGAGATGTCAAGCACTGGTTCAGGTGCTGCTGCAGCAGTTATGCCAATCAAGAGTTCTGTGGTGAAGGCAAAACAAATTATGGAAAATGCTAAATGTGAGGTCTTCATTTTTCTCTTGGGTTGTAAGAATAGATGAGAATGTGTTTCTGTATATAGATGAGGAAAGTGGAGGCTCTATTTATAGGGCTTAATGGGGAACATGAGTTATGTGTGTCCTAGATCAATTTGCAAAAGGATAATATCTTCTTATAGGATTGAGGAGAGAGCATTGACTTTGGTGAGTGGACTGTGGGTCATACTTAAAAATAAATATGTTACTAAAATTATTGTATATATAATATTATATAAGGTGCACCGTGTATATCTTTTCTTTTTCCACCGCCATGCCAATCTTGTCCTTTAGCAATGTACACACATTATGAAAGAGTAAGTGTTCTAGATATTTTCAAATCAATAATATGTATACATCCTAATTTTTATCTACCCCATTTCAAATCATGTTTTTTTTTTTATCTCTCTTCTTATCATCCCTCACATCTCATATTTTCTCTCTTTTACTTTTTTTTTCTTCTTTCCACCCATTTTCACCCCCAATTTAAGATGTGCAAGTTAACATTTTCCTTTTCAAATTATGCCCACGAAAAGAGTGCTAATCAATTTTTTACATGGTATTATAGAAAATATAATTTAAAGTTGTTCATGTCGGGCGAAATAGCCACCGGGAGCAATATTGTCCTGGTCAGCCCTAAAAATTCACAATCAAGTAAACATTGTGTTAGTTAGGATGACCAAAGAGAAGCTCAATCTCATCTAGCAACTAACGAGCAAAGTTAAAACTGACTGAATTACTGATCCAAAGACTGCCCATAAGTGCAGTCTTTATCTCAAAAATTATTCACAAAAGCTTCACTAAGGTAACTATTTATATTATAGTTCATACCAAACTTGATAAATACAAGTTTGATCATTTACATAAACATTACTTAATTGCTTATTGTTGCTCTTCTTAAACTTTGATTTTCTCTCTCTTATATAAAATTGACTTAAGCGTCATATTACCTTCTGCAAGTATCTCTGTTAAGAACGTAGAGTGTTCTTGAAAGGGAAAATAAAAGGAAGGGTTGAGGAATCGAAGATACTTTGAAATTAAGATTCTTGTATATTTCTATCCTAATTATTCACGGTTACAAGCTCTGTATTTATACAGAGTAAAAACTAAGATGATACATAAATTATAATGACCGTTCTGGATACCCCGATGTCAACTATTACATTGAGAATGTAAACTACGATAAACAATAATAAATACAAGATAAGATAAGGTAGAATCCCGACTATTCCGGGATATGCTAGTATGACAAGATTTATGGCTACAGCTGTCAAGCACTGACTCAGACGATGCTTCAGGTTAAACGTTCCAGCTGATCAGACGATGCTTCCGTATGTAGATGATCCTACTTAGACGATAGGATCAAATGATGGAATGTTGTTTTAAACGAGACGATACTTCGTATCTCTTCACAGAAGACGATACACTTCTCTAACAATATCCTCTGGCGTGCTCCATCACGGACATCCTACACGCTACCCTGCTCTCTCCCTAGCACGACCATATCTTGATAAAAGTATCTCAACTCATTTTCTATAAAAAAATGTGTTATTTTATAAATGAAAAGAAAACTATGCTAAAGTGCCCATATATACTTTCAGTTTTAATATATGTAATTTTCCATCTCATTTTTATCAAATTTTCTTTTTATTTATGTCATTTTTTTTCGGTTTATATCACTTATCATATATCTTATACTTCTATCTTATACTTCTTTTACTTTTATTCTTATTTCTCTCGGAGTATGTTAGTGTGGGTGGAATTGGCCTGTTAAGGATATTATTTTTCATACACTATACACATGTGATGTGAGAATATGTTTTGTTTTGCGTCTTATATATAAATATTTGGGTAAATTTGATATTGATGTTACCTAAGGAGCCACTTTTATTGATTTGCACTAGTTGGCCATGATATAATGTTTATAATGGCCGAGGAAACACACGTGTAAATCATTGAACTGCACTTGGTCGACATGCATGATGGAACTTCCCGCGGAAAATAATGGGTAGATAATATTTGGGTGCGGTTATCTTTCTAGCATTATCATGATGCATCGCTGAACAAATATGTGCACAAAATAGTTACTTATCACTACAAGAAGTTAAAACGGCAATTTGCGGGAGCTTTAACCGCTGCTATTACTACCACAGCGGTTGTCAGCAACCGAATATTTGTTTCAGATTGCATTTGGAACATCAAGAATATTATCCTAATAAAAGTTTAACAATAAAATTTAGTGAAAGTGGAGATGAAGTGAGATTATGAATGAATTATAACTCAACTTTTAAATACCTTTTGTCACACTCGATCATCAGAGACTAGATCATCACTTTAGGTTGAAATAAATCAAAATTTCAATGACAGGAAGACATTTGTGCCGAATAGGACCATTGGCTCTAGGTCCATATCTCTACTTTAAATGCAAGCCAAAACCATCAATTACCTACATTTGGAAGGAAAGGAGCAATGATACAGAGCCACTTTTTAATTTGACAAATTTATGAAACAAAATTTAAGCACTTGACCCATGCAACAAATGTCAACGTGTATTAAAATCCATCTCAAATTGCTTAAGTGAATTACTTATGTTTTGAGTGAATTTCAATAGTAATGTTTTCTTTTTAATGAAACGAAATTCAATAGTATATATTATTATTATACAGGTAAAATCAAATATTCCATTGTTTTAAAAAAAAAACTAATTTCATAAATTCCATTTAAAATTAACTATTTTACAAACTTATAATAGAAATATATTATATTTAATGTTACAAATATATGTTTTAAAAAATAATATATAAGTATACATATTTTTTTTGAGAAAGTTCAAATATGTATTAATAAAAAGCTTTGGGAACAAAGCTAAAGAGGGGAATAAAAATAAACAGGGTGATTAGCAAGCAAGAAGCTAAACCCCAACCAAGATCAGAACACTCCTGCACAACAAAACCAAAAAGCACAGCAACACCACCAAACCAGAATATACACAAGCGACTGGATCAGCAAAAAAATCAATCCAAGATCTAAGAGCACGCCGAAGCTTCGAGAAAACCAAAGGGCGAAGGACGACCTGCCAAAAAACTGAACACTTATGACCTACGACCAACCTGAGCCTCAACCAAATAAGCTAGGATGAGCTTCTTGAAAGTGAAAATAAACTCGAGATAGCTTCATCATCAGACCCCTTATAAACAATGCCAACCTTTTTAGCTAAAAGCCCAGCACGACTAGTTCTAGTCAGGGCGCGAGCAAAACCATTTGCCTCTGGAAGAACCAAAGAATTAGGCGGAACCTCCTCCAGCATCAACATCGACGCCACCACCCTCGGACCTTCCCCTACATAAACAACCCTCGGCTTCCTAGGACGCCCTAGCTTTCTAGGCGCTTGAGAGAGAGAACCCTCTGCAAGGCGAGAAACAATCGCAGAGGACCCCTCAACGGCAGTAGAGTCACCAAAGACCCGAGAAGGATCACCTAAAAGAGACACCAGAGGAACACGAAGAGAAGAATTGGTCCCTAAAACCCCACCACAAGTATCTCTGGCACCCAAGAGCCTAGAAACAACATTGGGAAATGGGGGACCAAAATTGCATGTTTTAAACATCAGGGATCCAAATTGCACAATCGTAATACATCATGGACGAAAATTGCAATTAAGTCTAGGAAATTAAGTGATAATTTTTATAAAAACAAGAGCACTTATACTATTCATTAATTCATGTGTCAAAACTTTAAAGTGATTGTTATTAAGGAACGAAGAAAGTAGTAAATGTTAAACATACATGTTCTGTTATTTTCTTTACTTAGCATGTTCAGCCTCAACTTATTATTCCAAGATTCCTTTATAAGTTGGCCTTTTACTTAACCAAATTTGGATATGAGGTCATTGGCCACTTTTTAGACCTCTTGAAGGTCTGAAACTTTTAACCTAGTCAGTTTTAAGTTAATGGGGTTTTCAACCTCTTTTTAAGGCTTTAAGAAACGTTTTTATCTTTTCCAATTTAGGGCAAAAACATAGTCACTTATACATATTTTTGGCTTTAATAATTTCATTATCTCATTTAAATGGATTTTTATTAGCCAAATTTAGAAGAACATAATGGAGGTTTTTCGACCACTTTTATGACCTTCTAAGGGTCTCCATTATTTTACATCGAAATAAATGTCTTAGGTTCTTCAAAATTTACATAAAATAAGTGACCTAGAATCTCTCCCAATTCAGATTCGTGGGACGTAATCTAATTCTCTAGATCCTATTCGTGCTCTGGTTTAGTGACGAAGAAACTCTTTCCTTTCCCGCAGGTGTCAATAGAGATGGTAGATGGGGTTTCCATTCAAGCAATTTGCATTTCACTTAGTTATGGTGGGGACCAAGAGGACGATGGTGGATACAATGATGGAACAGCGAGTGAAGGGGATGAATCTTCTCGGAGGAAGGAGGGAGGAAATTCTCATGGATCAATTTTCACCATTAGCATGAATGGGATTTCATATCGTGTCGAGTATCGCCACGTCAGAGGGCTCTTTGCCCTTTTTGGTAGGGTGGTACACGTTTTTCTTCAGAAACAAAGAAATATTGGGAGGTTTTTCAGGTTTGGGGTTTGTGAGGTTCCCCTCAAAAGAGACTTCGATTCAGGTGATTAGTCTTCTCAACGGGGTTTGGCTTGGTGGAAAACCCTTTTCGGTGGCGATGGTGACATTTCTGCAGGGGTTGAGTAGAGTCCAGGAGATGACAGAGTTCTTTGGGCTGGTTGGGGATGCTACGTTCTACAAGGAGGGTCTGCGTGTGTTTCCTTTTTCTGTGGATGAAAATTGTATGCTGGCTGGCCTATCTAGAGAGGGCTTGTCGACCTCTGGTTTTCCATCCCTTGGTTCGTCTCCCAGAAGCTTCTGGTTGCGGCTTGCTCATGGTATGGAGTTGGTGTCAGCGACTTTAGCATCTAGGGGGGAGATGATCCTGCAGATAGGAGGTCCTTGTAGGTTCGTCCTATGATGACCCCAGTGAAGAGCTTTGTTGTTCTGTGTGTGGGTGGTTGCCTGGTGCTATTCCTCTCTCCTCTTCGCCGAGGTTTTCTCTTGATCGTGTTTCACAGGATCAAGTGAAAGCCCCTAGGCCTAGAGGAAGGCCCATGGGTGTTGTGAAAGGTGGAATTAAAAAAAGGCCCATGTTGATGAATTCAATATGTCTGAGGTGGCAGAAGGCGTTGATGATTCGGAGCCGATAGGGAAGGAGCTGATGGTGCTGCCAAAGGAGCTGTCAGAGCCTTATGGAATTATGAATAGAGCATGGAGTGCAATCTTGATGGGTAAATGCTTAGTCTTGAAGTTTAGGTGCTCTAAAGATGTTTCCCTTTTCCAGATAGCTGGCTAGATCAAGGAACGCAAGGATTCTTAGGTAAGCATAGCAGGGAAGGGTTTTGGGTAGTGTTTTAAGGGTGTCGCAACCAGGGTCGCGGCGGGACGGCGAAAAAACAATTAATTATCAGACAGAGTCGCCACTAATGTTTATTAAAGGAAAACACTAGAAAAACCTAAAATTGATAAATAGCCTACGAAACCTAAAATCTAGGTTCGAGAGTCTATTACGCGTGGGGAAGGTGTTAGCACCCCACAGCGCCCGTCTAAACGGTATCTAGGATTGTTTGTGTAATTTTCTTAGCTTTCTACATTATTAATTTTACCCTTATTTATTTTTATTATTTAATTCCTAATTATTCCTAAAAGGAGAAAAGGAAAACAAAATATTTTTATTATTTTTTCTATATTATTTAATTCCCTACTTATTTCTAAAAAAAAAGGAAAAAAAAAAGACAAAAAGAAACAAAATATTTTGTTATTTTTTATATAACCTGATGAGTGTGAACCCAGTCCTACGTACTTTCTTAAAATGGAAGATCAAGGCCTACGCAGTTCTTGTTTTAATTTAATTAACCTTTTTAGTTTTTTTTTTCCTTTTTTGACAATAAAAATTAAAATTAAGACATCCTTACATCATCGACTTACAATGTCTCAGAAAATAAAATTCAAAGCCAAAATAAAATAAGAAGGAAAAACAGAATAAATGAAATACAATAATAATTAAAAGAAAACAAAAAAAAAAGTAAAAAAATAAAGAAGAAAAACAGCCAAAAAAAGAAAGAAAAGGAAACAGTGGCATGCACGAGATGATGAAGCGGTGGCGGCAGCGCGAGGAGAAGCAGCGGTGGCGGCTTAGAAGGGGACGAAGGGGAGGAGCAGCGACCGAGCGTGGTGGCGGACGCGGAGGTTGAGCGT
This sequence comes from Acmispon strigosus, assembly GCA_030819835.1. Lineage (NCBI taxonomy): Eukaryota > Viridiplantae > Streptophyta > Magnoliopsida > Fabales > Fabaceae > Acmispon > Acmispon strigosus. The sequence goes on along the minus strand of JAUAMA010000001.1, from coordinate 43,363,763 downwards.
GGTGGCGGCGCTGGATGAATGACGGTGTGGGGAGCAGAGAGAGTGGCGCGGCGAGGTGGTGGTGCGAGGATGGCGAGGAGCAGCGGCGCAGATGCAAGACGACGGCGAGGGCTGTTCGGGCAGTGAGGGGGAGGCAACGAGGAGCAGGAGGGAGAAGCGACAGGGAGGAGGAGAATGGTGCTGGGTGTTTGGCGGCCAAGTGATAGGAGGAAGAGGGTGAGCGTTGATGGTAGTGGTGCAGCGGCTGTGTTGTGTTTGAAAGGAAGGGAAGGGGTGGTCGAAGGTTTGGTCAAGGGGAGGAACGTGGCGGCTGTGCCGGTGGTGGTTTTTGGGCTTTGAGAGAGAGAGAGGAGCAAGGTGGCATCGATGGTAATGGTGAAGAGAAGAAGGGTTGAATGGAGGAGAAGACGAGATGGTGATGGAGGGAGGAGGAGGTGGCTGTTTTTCTCTTCTTTTTTTATTTTGTTTTGGGAGATAGAGAATGAATGAAGACTAGGGTTAGAAGTGGAGGTTAAAAGTATGAGTGGAGGCAAAGAATTGTGTAGGAGTGAGGAAATTAGGGTTTGTGAGAGTATGGAGGCTATTAGGGAATGATGGGTGGTTTTTAGGGTTAGTGAGGGTAGGCTTATATAGAGGAGAATTAGGGTTTCAGTGAGGGGGAAAATGACTAAGTTGCCCTCACTTCCTTGCTTCTGCTTCCTCTCCTTTCCTCTGGGCCGCGGCCCATTTTTCTTCCTTTCTTCTTTCTTTTCCTCTACTGGGCCTTTTCTTTTCTCTTTTCCTTCTTTTCTTCTTTTTTCTCTTTTTCTTTTTTTTTCTTTTTTCTTCTCTCTTTTTTTCTTTTTTCTTCTCTCTTTTTTTCTTTTTCTTTTCTTTCCTTTTTCCTCTTTTTTTTTGCATTTTTAAAATTGGGCCCGGACAAAAATAGGTGTCAACAAAGGGTCTTTGAGGTTTTTTTATTTTGTTCCTAGTGTTGTGGCTAGCTATTGGTTTTCAAGGCTTTGGTGTTGTTGGGTTAACAGGTGCTCTTTGTGGGTTGGGTTGTTATCGACTTTGCTGCTAGTTTTTTCCCCCTTTGGAGGATGGGTTGTATATCTTGACATTTTCCTCATCAATAGACATTTTTCTTTCTAAAAAAAAGAGTGAATTGGATTTGGTCATTTCAAAAAAATTCATACCTTTTAGTCCTCGACGTTAATGAAATAAGTTAAATTAGTCCCCACAATGCTTTTTGTGGCAGTTTAAACCGCTAGTGACACATTTTTTTGCAGTCAAAACCACCACAAATGCACGCCAACCGCCACAAAATGAACAAAGGGACTAAGTTCACATATTTTATAAACGCAGGGACCAAAATCTATGAATTTTTTTTTCAAATGACCAATATTCAAGTCTATTTTACAAGGACTAAAAACACATTTAACCCCAAAAGTGATTTTCAATTCAAGTCTACTTTACCTACAACAATCAACATAAAAATAGATACAACAAAAAGAGGTACATTCTTTTTCACTTCTTTGAGTTAATATAGATCAAAGTCTTTTGTTCAATGAGAGATTGATAAGAATCTTAGGGAACCATACCATAAAAGCTAGGTATTGTAGTATTTGAAAGCCCAATGTCTTATAAGAATACGTCTAATGTGGGATTATCTCATACTTTGCAATTGGAGCCTAACATCTCACCACTTTCCGCAACCCTGACGCCAATAGGGGTTGGCCATGCGGTAGCCCCTTGACTAGTTCCGAGAAAACTCTGCAATGTCGGCCTCACCACCTGCACCGCTTCGCAACCCTGACTATAACATGGGCTGGCTGTTCGCTAGCCCCTTGACTAGTTCCAAGCAAACTACAATGTAGACATCACCACCCGCACTGCTCGTTTGCAGCTGAGAGACATGATAGAATGCTCTATGGGGAAGAACTTCATTGGGACTAAAGGTAGTCATGGCCCTCCCAGTTTTTAAGAAAAATCTTGTAGATGTAGTATCCCTCTTATTGTGTTTACCAGACAAAAAACCTTGAATAATCTCTTGCACAAGCTCAAGTGCCCAACTATCATCTTAGCATAAGGTGGATGGTTGTAATTCGCGAGGAAGGGAAGGGGTTAAGGATGTTGTCAGATGCCAGGGGGGTTTGTTGGGTTCCATGGTGAAGGGAACAGGAATGATTGTGGGTAGAATTATAGCAACCCCTTTAATATGTCGTTTTACAGTTCTCTTGAAACTGTTAGTGTTGTCCAATGAGATATTAAATAATTCACTTTTTATTAATTATTAATTTTAACTTTTCTCTAAAAAAAAATAAAAAAATTCACATGCCACATTGTGATTAGAAACAGGAAAAACATCACTAATGAAACTGCATCTAAGTTTTACCTTTTTTATAATAGTTATTATTATTATATTAAAAAGTTATGCTCTGTTATTTAGCTGTCCACCTAATTCATTTACAAAATTTGTGGGCCTATCTTTTATGATATGAATATAATATTTTATATGTGCAGCTTTGTTATTGGAAAAATTAGCATACGACTAACAAAGTGTATCTTCAAAGAATAGCTTAAGTCATAAAAGTTGAGGAAATGAGTTGCGGAGAGGGGTACAACAATCAATCCCTAGAAGGGGAAATTGGGCTGATAAAAAAAAATCCAATAAAGTGTAACTTAGTTGGTAGATAGTTAGACTCTTTAAACATCTAAATTTTAAAACACAATATTTTGGTAATTAGTTTTTTTTTATTTACGATATTAAAAAAAAAGTCTTATTTTTCAGTTTGAAATAAAAGCCAAATATATATTATTTTTCTAAATCACAACTAGATCAATTTCATACGAGTAGGGTCATTACAAATAGTAAAGTTCTCCCTTGAAGTCCATGTATAGTACACAAATCTCAAACATAAAATTTCAGGTTAAACTCAATCATCCCGTATCTATAATATTTCTGTATCAATTTTTTAAGTATTACTCATATCATAAATACCATCTTTATGTATATTACATGAAGCATGCATCAAATTGTTTTTCAAAAACCACGAGAAATGGAGATGATTTGGTGGTTGCCTTCTCTCTTAACCATGAAGCTTAGATTCAATCACTGCACATGAGAATGAATCGTATCTTGTAAGCTAACTGTTTATCAGCACCCACCATGATGACGATGATACCATGATCTTAAACTTTTTATTCAAAAATAATAAAATATTAAATTACTAATTTAATAACAAAATTTAAATAAAAATAAAGTGAATGTTCATTTCAATTTGCTTATAGTAAATAAATGTTAAAATTAAGTGCAAGAATAATGCGGATGAATTAGATAACAAATAAATTTTGTTGTGAAATAAGACGCTCTGTTCTATTAATTAATCCTAAAGGATGTGCAAACTTGACATAAACACGGCGGAAACGAAGCCTTCGCGCAAGACCTGAGTGGTGGATCCCATGAAACCTCTGGCGGTGGCTCTGCTTGCAAGACCTGAACGGCGATGATGAAAGAAACAAAGCCTTTCAAGGCGCGTTTCAGATTTTCTGGTTCCTATTTCATATTTTATTCATTAGTATCATTCTCCTCCTCTTGCTTGCTTTTAGTCATCAACGCAATCAAAACATCACTCTTTATTTTTGTTTGTTTCTGTGCTGAAACGAGTGAGCTAACGTTGCTATGAAGGTGTTTGTGAAAATGTCCATGAGGGAGTTCAACTTCAATGTGCCTTTCTGTGCAAATGTCCCTGGGGTATTTTGATCCGCTTTATTAGCTCAAATACTGTGGTATGCATACATTTTGAATGAAGGGTCGTTATAGTTTCAGTAGGAAGGCACTCTTCTATTTTTCTTCTTTGTGAAAACTGGGAAACCGCTTTAGAGCAAGGAACACGCATTCAAAAAATAGCAAGGAAGTTATGTGAAATTGTGAAAAGTTTAATCCCTTCTAGTTCTAAATCTTATTACATGTGAGTGTTCTAATCTAAACCAAGGAATTCGTTGGATGTTTTGCCACAAATTCAAGTCTTTTTATATGTTAATAAGTGTCCTGGCTCCAAAATTTGATCTTATTAATGTTTGGTGTGGACACCCATTAGGTGTGAACACCTAAAGCGAGATAGGAAGATAAGAGAGATAGGTGATAGATTTGATATATAATGCGATGTGATAAGAAGAACAGATGGAGGGAAAAATGAGGTGTATAAAAGGAGTTGTTACTCTTAAATAGTTCATAAATCATTACTTATTTGATCCAGTGTTTCAGAAGGCCATTGGTTTTTTCTGCTACTGTCTTTTCTTCTACATTACCACATAATTTAGCAACACAAGAACATAAAGCACAAGAAAAAGAGAAATAAGTTGATAAAGGGGGGGTGATCACTGATCACCGATTACACCAAAGCTTACACAGGCACATGTTGTGCAGTAGAACATAAATGAAATTCATTTCTAACTAGTCTAGACTCGACTTCTTTTATCCATGACTAGCTTAGGATTGCTGAGAACTTAGTTAAGACCTTTTGAACTTTTTATTTTTATCCGGAAGGGGTGTCTTTATCCTTTGCAGGGATCAATCTCCGCACCTGCACCTACATATGCCATCCCTCGGCCCTTTTGAACTTGACTTTAAAGGATGGAACTTTATCACTGAGAGCCAAATGCTTGTCCTTCCCATCAATATATATCCCAAGTTCCCTGCATAGAGTATTGCATTTGCAGACTGAGGGACAGAAAGAGAGCACGTAGTCTTTGCCAGCTTTCTCAATCTTGAACCAATTGACAATGGTATCAGCACCTGGGTTTCCTTCAACACCACCAAGAACCAAAAACCACACCCCAGTTGCCTCTTTTTGAAGCTTCCACACGTAGGATGGGCCACAGGGCGATTTCATGGGAAATGATTTGATGTTGAGATCTGTTGAGGTGAGGATGTCACCATCTTTAGCATTGTAGGGTGTGAAGGTAACTGGGGTTCCATCCGAATTTTTAAACTTCGCTTGCACCACATTAATGGGACATGACTTGTTGCCTGTGCTTTCAAGTGTTAGCCCTCTTCCACCTTCTCCTCTAAAGACAGGTAAAATGTGGTAATTGATACCTGTTTTCAGTTTCTGGCCTGAGGTGTCAAGCACTGGTTCAGGTGCTGCAACAGTTAGGCCAATCAAGAGTTCTGCGGTGAAGGCAAAACAAATGAAGGAAAATGCTAAGAGTGAGGTCTTCATTTTTCTCTTGGGTTGGTAAGAATAGATATGGCACTAGAGAATGATAGAGTAGCTTCTATTTATAGTGGTTTTTCTACTTTAATAATTTTATTTAAAAACTGCACTAGCAAGCTAAATAAGCCATTTCTGGTGCTTACACCGAAACATGAGATTTATCTGTAATAAATCAATTTGCATAAAGATAATATATTTGGAACACGAGATTTGTTTGTGATTGATCAATTTGCATGAGGATAATATTTTTTAATTGGCTTGGCTGGAATAATCGAGTCAGGAGCAGTGATGAAGCCAAATGCTTGTTCCCAAGTCCATGAGAGTATCATGGTTCATCATGTGAACAAATGTCTCATTGCTAAACCAAAAACGTGTAGTATTAGAATTCTTTTTCTAAGGCAGGGAATGTGCTGGCCATTCCCAAGGGGCAACCTTTTCATTACTGGTTGAACAAGTTGTCCAAAAAAAATACTAGTTGAGCTATATTTAGTAATATTTACTGAGGTATAACAAACACACTTTTGTTCCCTTCGAACATTCAAATCCTTTCAGAAAATAATATTCAAATCTATAACAAATGGAGCCGCGTGGGAATGTGTCAGTCAAGGCTTGGGAGTTTGGAAGCGGGAGGCGATATTGTATTGGGCATATTATTGATTTGTAATTACTTTTCCGTCCCTTAGTCACAACTAATTCTTTAATATTAAACATGAGGGTGAAATTGGAAAAAAATAATTAATGCTTTACAAATATTCTAAAATGACTTATATTTTAAGATAAATTTTTATGGAAAAAGTGACTTACATTAGGAGAGGGAGAGAGTACTCCTCTCTCTGTTCCTTTATAATTGTCACTATTTTTATCTTATTTTTATTTCTATTTATTTGTCACTTTTACAATTACAAGGGAGTATTTAATTATGTTTTACCAATTATGTCATTAACTTAATGATGATTGAAAATTTAAAAAATCAGAATTAATAAAGGAGATAAAGGGTATATTAGGAAATTGGCTTAATTGCAATTTTCGTCCCTAATGTATTACGATTGTACGATTTTCATTCCTGATGTTTAAAACGTGCGATTTCGGTCCTCCATCTGTTAGATTCAAACGATTTCATAAATTATTTTATTTTGATAAATAACAATTTTACTCAAGGTTCAATATTGTTAGATAAAGATGTTCTAATACTTTGAATATTTCATACTCAGGAACATCTATCTACTTGAAGACATACTGCATACATACATACAAAGCATTATCAAAAGTAGATCTTCAAAGAAATGCAAAGAAAAGGAGTACGTCTGGCTACGTACTAAAGACATAGTTCGCCAGTTGAGTGCGTCCGACAAAGGAGTACGTCTGGCTATGGAGTACGTCTGGCCTCACACCCAATGGAGTACGTTCGCCTTTAGAGTTCGTTTGACAAGCATCTGAAGAGTTCCTTTGACAAAATGCTTCGAGCATTAAAGAATATCTACCTCGTCAAAGCATTAAATGAAGCACTGCTGATTGCAGAATGAAGAAAAAGACATAATTAATACTTTATTCCTCGTTCATGCAAAAGCTCTGATATTCCTTAAATCAAGCAACATTTTCAGAGTCAACGGCGTGATTTCCTGATCTCCTCAACGATCAAAATCAAATCTTCTGTTCAGAGCATTTAATGTTCTCTTTGCTGACATCCACGAGCATTTAATGCCCAAACGTGAACTCAAGGCTGAAAGCATTGAAGAGCCAAACGACGTCAACAAAAGCATTTAATGCTGCAATAAATGCATGACAGAATACATTTAATGTTGTTTCAGAGATGCAGAAGTATCCGCTACTCACAAGGAAGCAGAAATTCAAACAGAACTATTTTTTTCAAATCTTCATCAAGCTCACAGGGAACATCCTACTGAAGATATAAATAGTGCACTTAGCATCCAGATTCAATTGGCAACTTCCAAACGATCAAAGCATTCAAATCTCTCTAAGTCCATTGCAATTTGTTCTATAGCCAAAACTCAGGAACTCAAAGTCATCCTCTATCTGAGTTAAGTCGTCTGCCAGTATGAAGTATTCATAGAGTGAAACTCTCATCCTTTTCACACAACCCAAGCAGAGAACCAATTTACCTATCATCTCTGTATATTGTACTTCATCTTTCTACCCACTCTTGCTGAAGAGAAATAGTAGAAACACAAAACTTCTTTGCTAAAAGAATTGGGAGCAGTCCTGTCGAATACTGGATTAGGAGAAGTCCTGTTTGAAACTTGTAAAGGAGAAGTCCTTCGAATACTAGGAGAAGTCCTTCGAATACTAGGAGAAGTCCTGTAGAATACTTGTACTATTTTGTGAAAATAGTGGAAAATCTTGGTGAAGGCAAGGACTGGACGTAGAATTGTCGATTAAGGGGGTGAACCAGGATAAATATCTTGCGTGCTTTACTTTTCAGTCTTAAGTAATTTTCTGCTGCACTTACTCTTAACAATATTTGAAACTAATAACTGTTTATAACTGGAAAAAAATTAAAAAATCACACACACAATTCAAACCCCCCTTTTCTTGTGTGTTTTATTACTATCACCATCTCCCAATTTGTGCAAATTGAGTCCAACCGTTACTGTGCCATCCAATTTCCGACGGAATTTACTTAATGCACAACCATGGATAACGTGGCGTTGCTAATTGCACCGTCACATATGACACATCCATATATAAATAAATAAAAATAAAATAAATTAAACAAATAAATTAAAAACTGAAATTAACCCCAAATGATTTTTTTCAAATCCTAACCATTTTCTACCATATTCATCCTCATCATCTTCACCCTTCTTCCATCATCTTCACCAAAATTCCAAAACTCAGAAAATCAAACTCAGTTTTTATTTTACTATTCAAAGGGTTTCAACATAATAAATAACAAGAAAAATATTTGGTAGAAATTCCAAAGTTCAAACCACAAATAACAAAATTGTGAGAATAATTCCTTCCACTCCCTAATCTTTGCAAAGTTCCAAAGTTCAACCTTTTATCGTCAGATCTGCAAACCAGCTGCAACCAAACTTAGGGTTTATTCTTCTCCCCACTCTCTCTCCCTCCCCAGGCTTCAACCAACAGATCTGTCCCAACTCTCCACCCACCTGGAATGACCAAGGAACCAATTGCTCCTCTCACTAGAATCTCAACCTGTGATGAAAGAGATATGCATTATGAAAAGAGGTTTTCCTCCACTAACTACTATAAAATCCCTTTCAAGACTCAATCGTAGTATAGTATCGGTTTTTGTCGTCTCCACAGGGATTGTGTTGCTACGTACTAATCTCACTAGCTAGACATTGAATAAACAGTTCAAAATGTGATAATTATTCTAAAAGAGAAAAACAATAAAGAAAGCAACAAAAGAAGTTGACGGAGGTAAACAAAGAAGAAAGCGTACTTAGGAAATGATTTCACTTAATCCACAACTTGTTCTCAACCAAGACACTCATAAGATGGAATTAACATTTAAGATGCCGATAAGAGTTATTCACCTAACTAATTCCTTAATTAAGCAAAGCCTACCAATTGAGAACCCAGTCTGAATCCCTTAAGTCCTAGCTATCCCAAAAGGCGCATTATAGCATAAACCCGCTCGATGAGACATACCCCAAGCTCTGTTTCTAACCCATGAAGTTCATGTCCTAGTGGATGGAATCTATGACTGTCAATCATGAAATCTCATTGATTCCCGCCTAGGTGCTCTTATCCTAGTGGTGAGTATCCCATCGTCACCTAGAAGACCTCACCTAGCCTAAGACAATCCATTCCTAAGATAACTAATGCAAAGGGCGATTCCTCTCATTTACTAAACTCACACCAAAATCCACTTTGTCATGCAAGCCTTAAAAATCATCACATGGTCAAGAGATACATGAAGCACAAAGAGAAAATAACAAACCCAAGACATGAGTGCATTTCCCCCTTTCATAATCAAGCATACATCAATCCATATCAACTTTCCAACATATCTATGTATCAATACAAGCTTTAGAATTCACCAATTGACCAAATGAAGCATTAAACATAGAGAGCAACACCCAACCATGAAAATCCATCATAATAATTGCATAAAGATGTATTGAACAAGAGTAAATCAAATTACACCATCCAAAGTACCAAAATAGAATCAAACAACATAGAAGGGGAAGAGAGGGAAGAGAAGGAAGATAGAACCCAACGTCAATCGAAACCATGGCCTTTCGAAGGGGATGCATGACTCCTCCATGGTTCCCTAGCATCGGCCTCCAAGTGCCTAGCCGCACATCTCCACCATCAACCCCCAAAACCTAAAACTAGATCTGAAATATATAGCAGATTTTAGAATCTGTGACGTTGGCGCATTGGCCCCAAAACGATGTGTAAAAAATACACTTCTGGTCTGTCTCTGGCATGAGCGCCCCAGGAAGCTGGCGTAGGCGCGCCCTTCTGTTCTATCTCTGGTGCGAGCGCGCCCATCAGGTGGGGCAAACGCCCCGACTGCTTCAGTTTCTGGCGCGAGCGCGCCAATCATCTAGCGCGCCCCCCCTTGGCAGGGAGTTACAAGTTAGCAGTGAACTAGTCTGGTTCGAACTTGTTTCTTCTCTGCTCCGCGGTGCTCACACTCTTGTACATCAAAACTCAAATAAAAACCACAAAGATGTCTAATTTATAAATAAAAACGCAAAACAACCTAGAAATATAAAAATGCATGATATGAGACCTAAATGCATGAATAGTGAATAAATATCCTAATTAACCTATAAATCTATATGCAAAATAACTATGAAAATATCCCAAAAAACCCGGGTCAATAACCTCCAGTAACTGGAACCACCGCAAGAAACCTTCATTCTCAATCTCTCCCTCCACCGTCAAAATTATGGGGAAAATTGGTAATGAAAGAAACAACTTATGAAGATGAAAGGTTGGAACTTGGTCAGACGACATGAAGAAATCAGCAAGAAGCAAAGAAGTGATGGATGAACCCAGTTCAAGAGAAATGTTTTGATTGTTGAGGTTTTGTAGTAAGAGGATGAAGGAATCCAGATCGAGAGAAACGATTTGAGCAGCAGATGATTTCAAGGATGCCACCACCGGGTTTGTGAGCAGCATATAATGATGAGGGGCCACCGACGAGTTCCTGTTTCTTCTTGGCTTTTTGTTGGTCCGTGAGCGAGGCATCAGAGTCGATGGTGCGGATGGCTGAGACAAGATCGGCTCCGGCGGAAGGAGCGGGAGCAAGGAAACTGGAGTTGTTGGAGGATGAAAAATATGGACAGTCCCAGTTGACTAAAGAGGTAGGAGGGGTTGGGAGGATGGAAAATTCCAAGGGGTGATGCAAGTATGGCATTGCAGAGTTTCTGGAAAAAAAACTGATTGAGGTTTGATGGAGGCTGTGTTGGTTCGATGGTGGTTGTTGCCATCAAGGTAAGGGCAAGCGATTTGTGGGGTTAGTTTTTGGGTAAGGGGAAAATGTTTGTGATGGTTTGGGGATGAAGATGAAGATGAAGATGAAGATGATAGTTGATGTTATATTTTTTGCTCTTTCTGGAATTTGCGTTGTTGTTGTTGATGCATTGGAGATGAAGATGGAAGGTGATTAGGGATTTTTTGGGTACAAAGAGGGATTAGTGTTTTGATTATAATTAAAGTTAAATAAATTAGGAATTTTTTTATTTTTTAGAGTTTTAAATAATTTAATTTTTTATTTATTTACGTGGAGTCTGAGTGGCAACACAGTAGCAAAAATGTCAGAGCCACGTCAATTAATGAGGTCACATCAACGAAGTCCGTCTGAAATTGGATGACACACTAACGGCTGGAATTAATTGACACAAATTGGGAAATGGGGGACCAAAATCGCATGTTTTAAACATCAGGGATCCAAATCGCACAATCATAATACATCATGGACGAAAATTGCAATTAAGACTAGGAAATTAGGTGATAATTTTTATAAAAACAAGAGCACTTATACTATTCATTAACTCATGTATCAAAACCTTAAAGTGACTGTTATTAAGGAACGGAAGTAGTAAATGTTAAACATACATGTTCTGTTATTTTCATTACCTAGCATTTTCAACCTCAACTTATTATTCCAAGATTCCTTTATAAGTTGGCCTTTTACTTCAAAAAATTTGGATATGAGGTCTTTGGCCACTTTTTAGACCTCTTGAAGGTCTAATACTTTTAACCTAGTTATATCAAGTTAATGGGGTTTTCAACCTCTTTTTAAGGCTTTAAGAAACTTTTTTATCTTTTACAATTTAGGACAAAAACATAGTCACTTATACATATTTTTGGCTTTAATAATTTCAATTTCTCATTTAATGGTTTAATTAGCCAAGTTTAGAAGAACATAATGGAGGTTTTTTGACCACTTTTATGACCTTCTAAGGGTCTCCATTATTTTACATCGAAATAAATGTCTTAGGTTCTTCAAATTTTACGTAAAATAAGTGACCAAGAATGTCTCCCAATTTAAGGTCGAAAGTAACCTATTTAATATCTAAATGTTCAACCTTTTAAAAGACTATTATCATTCTCATATTTTTACACTTCATGAAATTTTATACTATTCCATGGTGAAATTTTTTCACCACCAACTTAGGGGGATATTAGACAGTGCATAGACTTAGAGTCAGTTTTATTAGTCAAAAACATTGTTCTTAGCTTTTTTTTGTTACTAGTTAATCAGTTAGGTGAGTGAGTTATAGCACACTCATGTACACTATTACCTCTATGAGCTCAGGTATCCATTTATATACACGATAGTTTATTATTGAGAATAATCAATAAAATAAAGCATTTTTCATTTATTCACTTTCTCTCTTTTATGTTCTGTGATTTTACTATGATATTGAAGAAGACTGATGACTAGGATTTGGATGATATTTTTAATGTCTTTTTATTTTATTTTATTTTATTTTCTTTGAGTCACATATAGATTTTATTCCATTTTGTTAGAATTTGTACTTTATTTTTGCATTTGCAAATAGTTTAGCAATTTTTGTGTTTTTAGTCCTTTTAGTTTAGTTTTATTGCATTTTAGTCCTTACTAGAGGTTCCGGTCAAATAAAGAACATTTGTGGGGATCTTAATGTAAATAAAGGAAGAATTGTGGCAGGAAATTAACGAAGAAGAAGAAGCATCAAATTGTTTATGTTGTTTAACACATGTGAAAAAGGAATTGAAGGAAGAATTGGATGCTAATTCAGCTGTTGTGAGACAAGAATGTGGCCATATGAAGGGCATTGATGTCCATGAAGACTCATCAAAGAGAGAAGACCAAAACAGCCAATATATGAAGCATCAGACGTACCCAACGCCTGAGCGTTGGATCCCCAACGCTAATGTGTGGCTCTCTGACTTGGAGTCCAGTTTTGTTGTAATTCCAACACTCAAGCGTTGGAGGGCCAACGCTCATGCGTTGAGCCCCTGACTTGTGCCTAGTTTTTATTTTAATACCAACGCTCAAGCGTTGGAGGGCCAACGCTCATGCATTGAGCCCCTATTTGGTCACGTCTGATGGCAATTAAAGCCAACGCCCAAGCGTTGGGATCCCAGCGCCTGAGCGCTGGGTCTCAGTCAGTAAAAATCTATAAATAGGCCTCTAGTTTTCTTTTGTAAACACACTAGGATACTTGGAAAAACACTTAGATAAAAATTTTCAGAGCATTGCCTGAGGTGTGGGAAGCCATTTCTTGAGCTTTCAATTCAGGTTTTTATCATGTTTCCCTTAGCCATGCTTGGCTAAGTTTCTTGGTATCTTGGGTTGTAGTTTACTTGCTTTCTAGCTATGTTTTAGGTTTCTCTTTTCAGTATATGAATAAAAGTCTATGTTCTTAAGTTTCTATTAAATGCTTATCATTGTATCTTGTTGTATACAAGTGTTATTACCTCATTCTTATGCAATGATAGTTGTTAGGAATTTGGGGAAATGGGAATATAAAGAACAATTGCATGCCTCTTAGGTATAAGGGTAGAATTGTTAGTGTTGGCCTGAATTCATGAATTGTTCTTCAATGGGATTAACTAATCACTCAGGCATTAGGTTTAGTAATCAAATTGGAAGTTCTTCTTGCTTAAGGAATTAACAAGTAGAAAGACTAGGCTATATCACCTAAGAACTTAAGCTGTAGTTCATATATGAAATTGGTTCTGATAACTTAAGTTAGAAGTAGAGAAGCTCAACCCAAGTGCTTCCTTGATCATATTATTATCTTAGTCTTTTTCCTGTTCATTTGTTCCTATAATCAACCATCAAACAAAACCTTTTATTTTCTATTTTTTAAGCTTAAAACAAATGATTTTGGGGTCTTGAAATACAACCTATCTCTGTGGGTTCGACATCTTTTATATTACGTAATATCCCCCGTGCACTTGCGGTTTTGGTTATTAAAGACCCTCAAATTCATCCTTAACATAAACACATTGGGACACATTAGTCCCTCCCTAGCCAATAGCCACCACAATCGATGAGTTGTTCTCCAATGTTTCACATATATTTAGAGATTATATTCAAAGTAGGGTTAAATATGTTGTTAGTCTCTGTAAAATAAGAATGAATTGGAAAAATAACCTTGCGACTTCTCGTGGTTTCTGTTTTCAGAGGGCTTTGCTTCACTGGATTTTGATTTGTCTGATTCTTACCGTCATTTACTTTGATTAGGATCCGCTCGGCTTGATTTGTGATCTTTTCGATTAAATCGTGGGACGGAATCTAATTCTCTGGATCTGATTTGTGCTCTGGTTTTGTGACGAAGAAGCTCTTTCCTTTCCCGCAGGTGTCAACAGAGATGGTAGGCGGGGTTTACTTTCCAGCAATCGGCATTTCACCTAGTTCTGGTGGGGACCAAGAGGACGATGGTGGAGACGATGACGGAACAGCGAGTGAAGGAGGGAGGCAATTCTCATGGGTCGATTTTCACCGTTTTCATGAATGGAATTTCATATCGTGTCGAGTATCGCTAGGTCCGATGGCTCTTTGCCCTTTTTGGTAGGGTGGTATACGTTTTTCTTCAAATACAAAAAAACATTGAGAGGTTTTTCAGGTTTGGGTTTGTGAGGTTCACCTCAAAAGAGACTGCAATTCATGCGATTAGTCTTCTTAACAGGGTTCGGCTTGGTGGAAAACCCTTGTCATTGGCGCTGGTGAGATTTCTGCAGGGATTGAGTAGAGTCCAGGAGACGATGGATCTCTTTGGGTTGGTTGGGGATGGTACATTCTGAAAAGAGGGCCGACGTGTGTTGCCTTTTTATGTGGATGAAAATTGTATGTTGGCTGGCCTATCTAGAGAGGGCTCGTCGACCTCTGCTTTTCCATGCCTCGGTGCTCTTCCCAAAAGCTTCTGGTTGCAGGCTTGCTGATAGTATGGAGTTGGTGTTGGTGACTCTATCATCTAGTGGAGGAGATGACCGTGCAGATAGGAGGTTCTTGAGTCTAACAGGTTCGTCCTATGATGACCCCAGTGAAGAGCTTTGTTGTTTCAATGTGTGGGAGGTTGCCTGGTGTTGTTCCTCTCTCCTCTTCTCCGGGGTTTTCCATTGATCGTGTTTCACAGGATCAAGTGAAAGCCCTTAGGCCTAGAGGAAGGCCCATGGGTGTTGTGAAAGGTGGAATTAAAAAAAGGACCCTGTGGATAACTTCAATAGGTTTAAGGTAGCGGAAGGTGTTGATGATTCGGAGCCGATAGGGAAGGAGCTGATGGTGCTGCCGAAGGAGACGTCAGAGCCTTATGGCGTTATGAATAGAGCATGGAGTGCAATCTTGATGGGTAAACGCTTAGGCTTGAAGTTCAGGTGCTGTAAAGATCATGCCCTTTTCCAGATAGCTGGCTAGATCAAGGAACACACGGATTCTTAGGTAAGCATAGCAGGGAAGGGTTTTGGGTGTTTGGGGTAGTGTTTTGAGTGTCTGAGGTTTTTTATCTTCTTCCTAGTGTTGCGGCTGGCTTTTGGTTTTCAAGGCTTTGGTGTTGTTGGGTTAGCAGGTGCTCTTTGTGGGTTGGGTTGTTATCGGCTTTACTCCTGGTTTTTCCCCCCTTTGGAGGATGGCTTGTATATCTTGACATTTTCCTCATCAATAGACATTTTTCTTTCTAAAAAAGAGTGAATTGGATTTGGTCATTTCAAAAAAAAAAATCGTACCTTTTAGTCATCAACATTAATGAAATAAGTGAAATTAGTCCCTATGATGCATTTTGTGGCAGTTTAAACCGCCATCGACACATTTTTTGGCGGTTAAACCCACCTCTAATGCATGGAAACCGCCACAAAATGAACGAGGGCACTAATTTCACATATTTCATAAATGTTGGGACCAAAATCTATGAATTTTTTTCAAAGGACCAATATTCAAGTCTATTTTACAAGGACTAAAAACACATTTAACCCCAAAAGTGATTTTCAGTTCAAGTCTACTTTACCTACAACAATTAACATAAACATATATACAACAAAAAGAGGTACATTCTTTTTCAATTCTCTGAGTTAATATAGATCAAAGTCTTTTGTTCAATGAGAGATTGATACGAATCTTAGGGAACTATACCATAAAAGCTAGGTATTGTAGTATTTGAAAGCCCAATGTCTTATAACCCCCCACTTTAGAATACGTCTAATGTCGTAACGCCCATAGGGATTGGCCATGTCGTAGCCCCTTGACTAGTTCCGAGAAAAATCTGCAATGTCAGCCTCATCACCCACACCGCTTCGCAACCCTAACTCCCACATGGGCTGGTTGTGCGCTAGCCCCTTGACTAGTTCCGAGCAAACTGCAATGTTGATGTTACCACCCTATTAAGAACTTTAAAGGAAGTTCTCGGGAAAAGGAGGAGGCAGCGGAAGAAAGTGGAGAAGGTGAAGAAGAGGTTGAGTTAAACAACTTAACGTTCAAACTATTCCTAACTTCACAATCTCAATTTATTTAGTATTACAAGCTCTGTATTTATACAGAGTGAATCTAACCTAGACGACGGATAGTCCGAGCTCAACTATTACATTGGGAATGTAAACTACAATAAACAATAATAAATACAAGATACGATAAGATAAGATCTCAAATATTCCGGGATTGCTAGTACGACAAGATCTCTTGCTACAGCTGTCAAGTACTAACTCAGACGATGTTTCAGGTCAGACGCTGCAGCTGCTTAGACAATGCTTCCTTATGTAGATGATCCTACTCAGACGATAGGATCAAATGACTGAACTCTATATCAGACGATACCGCAGATAATTCTTCGAATCTCTTCACAACAGACGATACACTTCTCTAACACACTTGCACTGCTCGTTTGCAGCTGAGAGACATGACCTCCTATCCAGAGAGTCGAGACGTAATTGTTTTAATTTTATTATTTTAAGAAAAAGAACACGCCGTAAGACACGACCGACGTGTTTGTGTTTTGATTACAAGCGGATCTAATTACAGGCGGATATTGCAAAAAAATTCCATTTCAATATCAAAAGCAGAACCCAGTTTAATTAACTTTTAATTAACAAGGTAACTATAATCAACAACGTCGACAAAAAAAGAAACGGGTTCAACGCACATATAGTCGCTGCTTGAAACGTTAAACGCGCAGAATAGGGAAATGCGTAGACGCAGAACAGAAACGCAGCATAACGCAGGACAGAAGCGTGCATAAACGCAGAATGGAAACTAGAAACCTGTTGATGAGTACTTTGGGAGTCCATGCAGCTGGATCATAACAGAGATGGACAAGGGTGAGTGATGATAGCACAGTACCTCGACAACACCTAAACAGTGCACAAATAGCAGATCTAGACACCAACTCATGATGCGTGTATGCCTTTCACTGCAGATGGAGTGCAGAAAATGAAGAGTGTCATGTAAGATTATGAAAAGTTTAATCCATGATGCTTCTGAATCATTACAGTTCATTGTTCTTAACTTAACCAAGGATTTTGTTGGTTGTTTTGCCACAAATTCAAGTGTTTTTACATGTTGATAAATGTCTCGTCTCGTGTCTGTCTATAGCCAAATTGTGATCCTGTGTTTCGGAGGGGCTGCCTTTGGTTTTCTCTGCTACTGTCTTTACTTTTATTTTACCACATAGTTAGCATCACAAGAAAATAAAGCACAAGGAAAACAGAAATAGATTGATAAAGGGGGTAATCACAGATTACACCAAAGCTTACAAAGGCACATACTGAACATAAATGAAATTCATTTCTAGCTAGTCTAGATTTGACTGTTTTTTATTCATTTCCAGCTGAAAACTTAAACCTTTTTGAACATGACTTTAAAGGATGGAAGTTTGTCACCGAGAGCCAAATGCTTGTTCCCACTTTCAATATATATCCCAAGTTCACTGCACAGAGTTTGGCATTTGCAAACTGAGGGACAGAAAGAGAGCACGTAGTCTTTGCCAGCTTTCTCAATCTTGAACCAATTGACAATGGTATCAGCACTTGGATTTCCTTCAACACCACCAGTACCCAAAAACCACACCCCAGTTAACACTTTGTGAAGCTTCCACACTGGGGATGTGGCACAAGCCGATTTTCTGGGAGAGGCTATGATGTTGAGATCTGTTGAGGTGAAGATGACACCTTCTTTAGCATTGTAGGGTGTGAAAGTAACTGGGTGGCCTTTCGAGACTTCAAACTTCTCTTGAACCACATGAAGGGGACAAGACTCGTTTCCTCTGCTTGCAAGTGTTAGCCCTCCACCTTTGCCTCTTATGACAGGTAAAATGTAGTAACTGACACCTGTGGTCAGTTTCTGGCCTGAGACATCAAGCACTGGTTCAGGTGCTGCAGCTGCAGTTATGCCAATCAAGGCAAAACAAATAAAGGAAAATGCTAAGAGTGAGGTCTTCATTTTTCTCTTGGGTTGGTAAGAATAGATATGGCACTAGAGAATGATAGAGTAGCTTCTATTTATAGTGGTTTTTCTACTTTAATAATTTTATTTAAAAACTGCACTAGCAAGCTAAATAAGCCATTTATGGTGCTTACACGGAAACATGAGATTTATCTGTAATAAATCAATTTGCATAAAGATAATATATTTGGAACACGAGATTTGTTTGTGATAGATCAATTTGCATGAGGACAATATTTTTTTAAATGGCTTGGCAGGAATAATCGAGTGAGGAGCAGTGATGAAGCCAAATGCTTGTTCCCACGTCCATATGAGAGTATCATGGTTCATCATGTGAACCAATGCCTCATTGCTAAACCAAAAACGTGTAGTATTTGAATTCTTTTTTTAAGGCAGGGCATGTGCTGGCCATTCCAAGGGGCTAGCCTTTCCATTACTAGTTGAGCTATATTTAGTAATATTTACTGAGGTATAACAAACACACTTTTGTTCCCTTCGAACATTCAAATTCTTTCTGTGTGGTATGAGACTATAATTTACCCACAACATGTTATTTTATTACTATTTTGCATGTTCATATATACTACTTTATGATTATTTTGTAGTAAGTTGTATTAGAAAATTGGGAGGCCTAACTCAACCACAAAAGCTAGCTTAAGAGTTGAGGTTTACCATACCCTTATAAACTCTTGATTGGCCATATCTCTAGCCAATGTGGGACTTCAACACACCCCCCTCACGCCCAGGGCTGGACATCTGGAGCGTGAAGTTGACATCTGCGGGTGACCCATAGGGGCAGTCTCCACTAACAAACGGATCTAGGATAGGCTCTGATACCATATTAGAAATTGGGAGGCCTAACTCAACCACAAAAGCTAGCTTGAGAGTTGAGGTTTACCATACCCTTATAAACTCTTGATTGGCCATATCTCTAGCCAATGTGGGACTTCAACACACCCCCTTCACGCCCAGGGCTGGACATCTGGAGCGTGAAGTTTGCAGGATTGGACATCTGCGGGTGACCCATAGGGGCAGTCTCCACTAACAAAATGGATCTAGGATAGGCTCTGATACCATATTAGAAATTGGGAGGCCTAACTCAACCACAAAAGCTAGCTTAAGAGTTGAGGTTTACCATACCCTTATAAACTGTTGATTGGCCATATCTCTAGCCAATGTGGGACTTCAACAATATTAGAAATTGGGAGGCCTAACTCAACCACAAAAGCTAGCTTAAGAGTTGAGGTTTACCATACCCTTATAAACTCTTGATTGGCCATATCTCTAGCCAATGTGGGACTTCAACACACCCCCCTCACGCCCAGGGCTGGACATCTGGAGCGTGAAGTTGACATCTGCGGGTGACCCATAGGGGCAGTCTCCACTAACAAACGGATCTAGGATAGGCTCTGATACCATATTAGAAAATTGGGAGGCCTAACTCAACCACAAAAGCTAGCTTAAGAGTTGAGGTTTACCATACCCTTATAAACTCTTGATTGGCCATATCTCTAGCCAATGTGGGACTTCAACAAGTTGCACATGCCCTGCTCCAATGGAAGAGTAGGAGCAAACAGGAGCTTCGATCTCTTGGGAGGGATCTAGTTCAGACAGTTTGCGAACAGAAGGACCATATGCTAAGATTTTTCCAGCGAGGGACCTAGGTCAGATATGGCCTCAAACACAAAGACCAGTTAGATGATAATCCCTTAACTTAATGATGATTGAAAATTTAAAAAGTCAGAGTTAATAAGAGAGATAAAGGGTATATTAGGAAATTGACTTAATTTCAATTTTCATCCCTAATGTATTACGATTGTGCGATTTGGATCCCTAATGTTTAAAACGTGCGATTTTGGGCCCCCGTCTCCCAAATTGTGCCAATTGAGTCTAGCCGTTAGTGTGCCATCCAATTTCAGATGAAATTTACTTAACGCACCACCATGGATAACGTGATTTTGCTAATTGCACCGTCACATACAACACATCAATAAATAAATAAATAAATAAATAAATAAATAAATTAAAAACTGAAATTAACCTTAAACGAAAATTTTCTAATCCTAACCATTTTCTACCATATTCATCCTCATCATCTTCACCCTTCTTCCATCATCTTCACCAAAATTCCAAAACTCAGAAAATCAAAATTTCATCCCTTGAAAATCAAACTCAGTTTAAATTTTCCAATTCAAAGGGTTACAACATAATAAATAACAAGAAAAAAATCCGGTAGAAATTCTAAAGTCCAAAACACAAATAACAAAATTGAGAGAAGTATTATTCCTTCCACTTCTCAATCTCTGCAAAGTTTCGAAGTTCAATCTTTCATCGTCTAATCTCCAAACCAGCTGCAACCAAACTGAGGTTTCTTCTTCTCCCCACACTCTCTTCCTCCCCAGGCTTCAACCAGCAGATCTGCCCCAACTCTCAACCCACCTGGAATGACCAACGAAACCAATTCCTCCCTTCAATAGAATCTCAACCTCCAGTAAACGAAACCACCACAAGCAACCTTCTGTCTCGATCTCTCCCTCCACCGTCAAATTTTGGAGGAAAATTAGTAATGAAAGAAACAACTTATGAAGATGAAAGGTTGGAACTTGGTCAGACGACATGAAGAAATCAGCGAGAAGCAGAGAAGCGATGGATGAACCCAGATCAAGAGAAACATTTTGATTGTTGAGGTTTTGCAGCAAGAGGGTGAAGGAAACCAGATCGAGAGAAACAATTTGAGCAGCAGATGATGTCAAGGATGCCACCACCGGGTTTGTGAGTAGAAGATGATGATGAGGGGCCGCCTACAATATTAACAAAAAGTCTTATTTTTCAGTTTCAAAAAATCCAAATATATATTATTTTTCTAAATCACAACTATTCTTTATAAGATCAATTTCATTCGAGTTAAATAAGGTCATTACAAATAGTAAAGTTCTCCCTCGGAGTCAATGTATAGTACTCAAGTCTCAAACATAAAATTTCAGGTTAAACTCAATCATCTGCATTGTGAATGGTAATATATTTTCTTTGAAAATATTATATATTATTCTTCCACTTAATTTTAACATTTATTTACAATAAGCAAATTGAAATGAACATTCACTTTATTTTTATTTAAATTTTGTTATTAAATTAGTAATTTGATATTTTATTATTTTTGAATAAAAAGTTTGAGACCATGGAATCATCATCACCACGATGGGTGCTCGCATGGACTGATAAACAGTTAGCGTACAAGATATGATTCATTCTCGTGTGCAATGATCAAATATGAGCTTCATTGTTAAGAGAAAAGGAAACCATCAGATCATCTCCATTTCTGGTGGTTTTTAAAAAATAACTTTGATGCATGCTTCATGTAATATACATAAAGATGGTATTTATGATATGAGTAATACTTAAAAAATGATAAAAAATATTATAGATAACTAATTAATTTTGTTATTAAATAAGACGCTTTGTTCTATTAATTAATCCTAAAGGATGTGCAAACTTGACATAAACACGGTGGAAAGTGGAAACGAAGCCTTCGCGCAAGACCTGAGTGGTGGATCCCATGAAACCTCTGGCGGTGGCTCTGCTTGCAAGACCTGAACGGCGATGATGAAAGAAACGAAGCCTTTCAAGGCGCGTTTCAGATTTTCTGGCTCCTATTTCAAATTTTATTCAGTTGTATCATTCTCCTCCCTCTTGCTTGCTTTTAGTCATCAACGCAATCAAAACATCACTCTTTATTTTTGTTTCTTTCTGTGCTGAAACGAGTGAGCTAACGTTGTTATGAAGGTGTTTGTGAAAATGTTCATGAGGGAATTCAACTTCAATGTGCCTTTATGTGCAAATGTCCTTGGGGTATTTTGATCCACTTTATTAGCTCAAATATTGTGGTATGCATACATTTTGAATGAAGGGTCGTTATAGTTTCAGTAGGAAGGCACTCTTCTATTTTTCTTCTTTTCCGCTTTAGAGCAAGGAACACGCATTCAAACAATAGCAAGGAAGTTATGTAAAATTGTGAAAAGTTCAATCCCTTCTAGTTCTGAATCTTATTACATTTGAGTGTTCTAATCTAAACCAAGGAATTTATCGCCACAAATTCAAGTCTTTTTACATGTTAATTAGTGTCCTGGCTCCAAATTTTGATCCCAATAATGTTTGGTTTGGACACCCATTAGGTGTTGACACCTAAAGCGAGATAGGAAGATAAGAGAGATAGGTGATAGATTTGATATTATGTGATGTGATAGTAAGAAGAGGTAGAGAGAAAAATGAGGTGTATAAAAGGAGTTGTTACTCTTAAATGGTTCATAAATCATTACTTATTTGGTCCAGTGTTTCAGAAGCCCATTGGTTTTTTCTGCTACTATCTTTTCTTCTACATTACTACATAATTTAGCAACACAAGAACTTAAAGCACAAGAAAAAGAGAAATAAGTTGATAAAGGGGGGTGATCACTGATCACCGATTACACCAAAGCTTACACAGGCACATGTTGTGCAGCAGAACATAAATGAAATTCATTTCTAGCTAGTCTAGATTCGACTACTTTTATTCATGACTAGCTTAGGATTGCTGAGAACTTAGTTAAGCCCTTTTGAGCTTTTTATTTTTATTGGGAAGGGAGGTTTTTATCCTTTGCAGGGGTCAATCTCCGCACCTGCACCTACATATGCCATCCCTCGGCCCTTTTGAACTTGACTTTAAAGGATGGAACTTTATCACTGAGAGCCAAATGCTTGTCCTTACCATCAATATATATCCCAAGTTCCCTGCATAGAGTATTGCATTTGCAGACTGAGGGACAGAAAGAGAGCACGTAGTCTTTGCCAGCTTTCTCAATCTTGAACCAATTGACAATGGTATCAGCACCGGGGTTTCCTTCAACACCACCAAGAACCAAAAACCACACCCCAGTTGTCTCTTTTTGAAGCTTCCACACGTAGGATGGGCCACAGGGAGATTTTATGGGAAATGATTTGATGTTGAGATCTGTTGAGGTGAGGATGTCACCATCTTTAGCATTGTAGGGTGTGAAGGTAACTGGGGTTCCATCCGAATTTTCAAACTTCGCTTGCACCACATTAATGGGACATGATTTATTGCTTGTGCTTTCAAGTGTTAGCCCTCTTCCACCTTCTCCTCGTAAGACAGGCAAAATGTGGTAATTGACACCTGTTCTCAGTTTCTGGCCTGAGATGTCAAGCACTGGTTCAGGTGCTGCAACAGTTAGGCCAATCAAGAGTTCTGTGGTGAAGGCAAAACAAATGAAGGAAAATGCTAAGAGTGAGGTCTTCATTTTTCTCTTGGGTTGGTAAGAATAGATATGGCACTAGAGAAGGATAGAGTTGCCTCTATTTATAGTGGTTTTTCTACTTTAATAATTTTATTTAAAAACTGCACTAGCAAGTTAAATAAGCCATTTATAGTGCTTACACGGAAACATGAGATTTATCTGTAATAGATCAATTTGCATAAAGATAATAAATATGTTTGGAACATGAGATTTGTTTGTCATAGATCAATTTGCATGAGAATAATATTTTTTATTGGCTTGGCAGGAATAATCGAGTCAGGAGCAGTGATGAAGCCAAATGCTTGTTCCCACGTCCATGTGAGAGTATCATGGTTCATCATTAAAAATGCTATTAGAAATGTTCCGGTAACTATTTAACACATTATTATTAATGGTCATTTATCTAACACTAAGTGTAAAAAATGAGAGAAATCGATACAGTAGAGAAAATGCGAGGAAGAAAATGTTATTCAGAAGACATAGCCAATTTTAGAAAAAAAAAAAAAACTGTTATGGTTTTTAAGTAGCAAAATTAAATCTGAAGAAAAAGAATTGATTTAAATTAAAAATGCCATTAGAATTATATCATGTGAACCAATAGCTCGTTGCTAAAAGAAAAACGTGTAGTATTTGAAGTCTTTTTTTAAGGCAGGGCATGTGCTGGCCATTCCAAGGGGCCAGCCTTTTCATTACAAGTAGTCCAAAAAAAAAATACCAGTTGAGCTTTATTTAGTGATATTTACTGGGGTATAACAAACACATCCCTTCGAACATTCACATCCCTTCAGAAAATAATATTCAAATCTAGAACAAAGGGAGCCGCGTGGGAGTGTTTGAGTCAAGGCTTGAGAGTTTGGACTTTGGAACCAGGAGGCGGTATTTATTTGGCGTATTATTGATTAGTAATTATTCTTCCGTCCGTCGAGGTTTAATTGACATTTTCATCCCTAATGTATTACGATTGTGCGATTTGGATCCCTAATGTTTAAAACGTGCGATTTTGGTCTCCCATCTCTCAATTTGTGCTAATTGAGTCCAGTCGTTAATGTGTCATCCAATTTCAGACGGAATTTACTTAACGTACCATGGATAACGTGACTTTGTTAATTGCATCGTCACATGTGACACATCAATAAATAAATAAAACAAAAAGAAAATAAATTAAACAAATAAATTAAAAACTGAAATTAACCTTAAACGAATTTTTTCTAATCCTAACCATTTTCTACCATATTCATCCTCATCATGTTTACCCTTCTTCCATCATCTTCACCAAAATTCCAAAACTCAGAAAATCAAAATTTCATCCCTTGAAAATCAAACTCAGTTTTTATTTTCCAATTCAAAGGGTTTCAACATAATAAATAACAAGAAAAAAATATGGTAAAGTTCAAACCACAAATAACAAAATTGAGAGAAGTATTCCTTCCACTCCCCAATCTCTGCAAAGTTCCAAAGTTCAATCTTTCATCGTCAGATTTGCAAACCAGCTGCAACCAAACTGAGGGTTTCTTCTTCTCCCCACTATCTCTTCCTCCCCAGGCATCAACCAGCAGATCTGCCCCAACTCTCCACCCACCTGGAATGACCGACAAAACCAATTCCTCCCCTCACTAGAATCTCAAACTCCAGTAACCGGAACCACCGCAAGCAACCTTCTGTCTCGATCTCTCCCTCCACCGTCAAATTCTGGGGGAAATCTAATAATGAAAGAAACAACTTATGAAGATGAAAGGTTGGAACTTGGTCAGACGAAATGAAGAAATCAGCGAGAAGCAGAGAGGCGATGGATGAACCCAGATCAAGAGAAACGTTTTGATTGTTGAGGTTTTGTAGTAAGAGATGAAGGAACCCAAATCTAGAGAAACAATTTGAGGAGCAGATGATGTCAAGTATGCAACCACCGAGTTTGTGAGCAATAGATGATGATGATGATGAAGGGCCGCCGACAAGTTCTAGTTTCTTCTTAGCTTTCTGTTGGTCAGTGAGCGAGGCATTGGAGTCGATGGTTTGGATGGCTGAGACAAGATCGGCTCCGGCGGAAGGACCGGGATCAAGGAAATCGAAGTTGTTGGATGAGGAACAATCTGGACAGTCCCAGTGGACAAAAGAGGCGGGAGGGGTTGGGAGGCATGGAATTCCAAGGGGGTGATGCAAGTGTGGCATTGCAGAGTTTCGGGAAAAAAAAACTGACTGAGGTTTGATGGAGGCTGTGTTGGTTCGATGGTGGTTCTTGCCATCTAGGTAAGGGGAAGCGGTTTGTGGGGTTGGTTTTTAGGTAAGGGGAAAATGTTTTGATGGTTTGGGGATGAAGATGAAGATGATAGTTGATGTTAGATTTGTTGTTCTTTCTGGATTTTTGGTTGTTGTTGTTAATGCATTAGAGATGAAGATGGAAGGTGATTAGGGATTTTTTGGTACAAAGAGGGATTAGTGTTTTGATTATGATTGAAGTAAAATAAATTAGGAATTTTTTTTATTTTTTAGACTTTTAATTAATTTAAATTTTTATTTATATACGGAGTCTGAGTGGCATCACAATGGCAAAAATGTTAGAGCCACGTCAATTAATGACATCACCTCACCGACGTCCGTCTGAAATTGGATGGCACACTAACGGCTGGACTTAATTGACACAAATTGGGAGATGGGGGACCAAAATCGCATGTTTTGAACATCAGGGATCCAAATCGCACAATCGTAATACATCAAGGACGAAAATTGCAATTAAGCCTATGAAATTAGGTGATAATTTTTATAAAAACAAGAGCACTAATACTATTCCTTAATTCATGTGTCAAAATCTTAATGTGACAGTTATTAAGGAACGGAGGGAGTAGTAAATGTTAAACATACATGTTGTGTTAATTTCATTACTTAGATTCATCCTCAACTTATTATTCCAAGATTCCTTTATAAGTTGGCCTTTTACTTAACCAAAATTGGATATGAGGTCTTTGTCCACTTTTTAGACCTCTTGAAGGTCTGAAACTTTTAACCTAGTCAATTTCAAGTTAATGAGGTTTTCAACATATTTTTAAGGCTTTAAGAAACTTTTTTATCTTTTCCAATTTAGGTCCAAAACATAGTCACTTATACATATATTTGGCTTTAATCATTTCAATATCTCATTGAAATAGATTTTAATTAGCCAAGTTTAGAAGAACATAATGGAAGTTTTTTGACCACTTTTATGACCTTCTAAGGGTCTCCATTATTTTACATCGAAATAAATGTCCCAAGTTCTTCAAAATTTACATAAAATAAGTTACCTGGAATCTCTCCCAATTTAAGGTCGAAAGTAACCTATTTAATATCCAAATGTTCGACATTTTAAAATATTATTATCTTTCTCATATTTTTACACTTCGTGAAATTTTATACTACACCATGGTGAACTTTTTTCACCACCAACTTAGGGGGATATTAGACCGTACATAGACTTCAGTTTTATTAGCCAAATACATTGTTCTTATCTTTTTTTTCTTACTAGTTAATCAGTTAGGTGAGTGAGTTATAGCACTCTCATGTACACTATTACCTCTATGAACTCAGGTATCCATTTATATACACGATAGTTTATTATAAAGAATAATCAATAAAATAAAATATTTTTCATTTATTCACTTTCTCTCTTTTATGTTATGTGATTTTACTATGATATTTTGTTTGAAAAAGACCCTCATATTCATCCTTTACCTAAACACATTGGGACACATTAGTACCTCCCTAGCCAATAGCCACCACAACTGATGAGTTGTTCTCCAATGTTTCACATATATTTAGAGATTATATTAAAAGTAGGGTTGAATATGTTTTTAGCCTCTGTAAAATAAGAATGAATTGGAAAAATAACCTTGCAGCTTCTCGTGGTTTCTGTTTTCAAAGGGCTTTCCTTCGCTGGATTTTGATTCGTCCGATTCTTACCGTCATTTTCTCTGATTAGGATCCGCTCGGCTCGATTTGTGATCCTTTTGTTTAAATCATGGGACGTAATCTAATTCTCTGGATCCTATTTGTGCTCTGGTTTTGTGACGAAGAAGCTCTTTCCTTTCCCGCAGGTGTCAACAGAGATGGTAGGCGGGGTTTACTTTCCAGCAATCGGCATTTCACCTAGTTCTGGTGGGGACCAAGAGGACGATGGTGGAGACGATGACGGAACAGCGAGTGAAGGGGACGAATCTTCTCGGAGGAAAGAGGGAGTCAATTCTAATGGATCAATTTTCACCGTTTTCATGAATGGGATTTCAGATCGTGTCGAGTATCGCCAGCTCCGAGGGCTCTTTGCCCTTTTTTTGTAGGGCGGTACATGTTTTTCTTCAGAAACAAAGAAATATTGGGAGCTTTTTCAGGTTTGGGTTTGTGAGGTTCTCCTCAAAATAGACTTCGATTCAGGAGATTAGTCTTCTCAACGGGGTTCGGCTTGGTCGAAAACCGTTTTTGGTTGCGATGGTGAGATTTTTGCAGGGGTTGAGTAGAGTCGAGGAGACGACGGATTTCATTGGGATTGTTTGGGATGCTACGTTCTGCAAGGAGGGCCGGCGTGTGTTTCCTTTCTCTGTGGATGAAAATTGTATGCTGGTTGGTCTATTTAGAGAGGGCTCGTCAACCTCTGGTTTTCTATCCCTTAGTGCTCTTCCTAAAAGCTTCTGGTTGCGGGCTTGCTGATGGTATGGAGTTGGTGTCGGTGACTCTATCATCTAGTGGGGTAGATGACCATTCAGATAGGAGGTTCTTGAGTCTAACAGGTTCGTCCTATGATGACACCAATGAAGAGCTTTGTTGTTCTGTTTGTGGGAGGTTTCCTGGTGTTGTTCCTCTCTCCTCTTCTCCGGGGGTTTCCCTTGATCGTGTTTCTCAGGATCAAGTGCAAGCCCCTAGGCTTAGAGGAAGGCCCATGGGTGTTGTGAAAGGTGGAATTAAATAAAGGCCCCTATTGATAACTTTAATAAGTCTGAGGTAGCGGAAGGCGTTGATGATTCAGAGCCGATAGGGAAGGAGCTGATGGAGCTGCCAAAGGAGCTGTCACAGCCTTATGGCGTTATGAATAAAGCATGGAGTTCAATCTTGATGGGTAAACTCTTAGGCTTGAATTTCAGATTCTCTAAAGATGATGCCCTTTTTCCAGATAGCTGGCTAGATCAAGGAACGCAGGGATTCTTAAGTAAGCATAGTAGGGAAGGGTTTTGGGTAAACCTTTTGAGGGTCTCTAAGGTATTTTTATTTTGTTCCTGGTGTTGTGGCTGGCTTTTGGTTTTCAGGGTTTGGTGTTGTTGGGTTAGCAAGTGCTCTTTGTGGGTTGGGTTGTTATCAGCTTTGCTACTGATTTTTTCCCCCTTTTGGACGATGAGTTGTATATCTTGACATTTTCCTCATCAATAGACATTTTTCTTTCTAAAAAAAGAGTGAATTGGATTTTGTCATTTAAAAAAAATTCATACCTTTTAGTCCTCAACATTAATGAAATAAGTGAAATTAGTCCTTTTTTTCAAAGGACCAATATTCAAGTCTATTTTACAAGGACTAAAAACACATTTAACACCAAAAGTGATTTTCAGTTCAAGTCTACTTTACCTACAACAATCAACATAAAAATATATACAGCAAAAAGAGGTACATTCTTTTTCACTTCTTTGAGTTAATATAGATCAAAGTCTTTTGTTCAGTGAGAGATTGATAAGAATCTTAGGGAACCATACCATAAAGGCTAGGTATTGTAGTATTTGAAAGCCCAATGTCTTATAACCCCCCACTTTAGAATACGTCTAATGTGGGACTATCTCATACTTTGCAATTGGAGCCTAACATCTCACCACTTTCCGCAACCCTAACGCCCATAGGGGTTGGCCATGTGGTAGCCACTTGACTTGTTCCGAGAAAACTCTGCAATGTCGGCCTCACCACCCGCACTGCTTCGCAACCCTAACTCCTACACGGGCTGGCGGTGCGCTAGCCCCTTGACTAGTTCCGAGCAAACTGCAATGTCGACATTGTAACACCCCAATTTCAAGGTCAGGGGTCACATGGTAATAAGCGGAAATTAATAAACCTCTCTCAAAATAACTCAATTTTCAAAAACAATTTAATCGCTCAATAATTATTTAATCATAATAATAGTTCCCATAATTATTTAAACATCGCACAGTAAAAATAAATAAGTATCGCACCACATTTGTGCTAAATTATTTGTTAAGTAAACAGCGGAAAAGTAATAACATATTCTTCAAGTCTTCAACCATCTCCTGTCCACTTCCTCAACTGCTCCAATTAAGTCTTCAATAAAACCTTGTGCTGTAATCTATGGTGTTAGGCGCCCAATCATCAAACAAAACAAGAAGAAAGGGTTAACTCATAAAACAAACAACAAGAGTACAATGAACAACATGCACTAAATATTAAAACAATAACCGCATTACCAAACTCAACAGCAGTAGAATATAACAAAGGCAGGAACAGTTTCAGCAGTTATAATACAAATAGGAGTATCAAAACAGTACCAGTTATTATCTCAAGTTAAATTCCTCCAAAAACTTTCTTGTTAGTCCCTCTGTCAAACACCCTCAATCTCACGGAAATTTCACTTGAGATTTAACCCATCCTATCACCCGCATGTCTCAGGGCCGATTCCACAGGAATTAAACTTCTCACATATATTTAACTCATCCTATCACCCGCATGTTTGAGGGCCGATTCCACAGGGATTAATATCACCTCCTCATTTACAAATATAGCCAATTCCTAATAGAGTTTGTTATCATCATCAAACATCTCAATTCCTCAAATCCTCAACAACAAGGCATCAAACCATTTAACACAACAATAACTTTCATCAAAGGATATCACCAAAAATCAATACATGTTATCTCAAATCACAAACTTTCAGCATCAATAACATATCAAGATTTAATCACAACCACATACATATCAATGTTAAGCAAGAAAGACTCGAGACGCTCTAAGACCGAGTTATCCTTACCTTCTAATGTTTTGCATCAACTTCAAGTCCAACCTATCATATAACAAGTGATAACCCTAAGTCAAACATCGGAAGGAAGGAAAAAACCCTAAAACCCAATTAAAACTAAAGAACGAAAGAAACTGCACTGGGCTGGCAAAGGCCCAACGCATGTGCGTTGGCTCC
This sequence comes from Acmispon strigosus, assembly GCA_030819835.1. Taxonomy (NCBI): domain Eukaryota; kingdom Viridiplantae; phylum Streptophyta; class Magnoliopsida; order Fabales; family Fabaceae; genus Acmispon; species Acmispon strigosus. Next base: position 43,333,265 of record JAUAMA010000001.1, on the reverse strand, counting down.
CTGCCTGGGAACCTTGTTCCCAACGCCCAGGCACCAAGAGCCAGCGCTCATACGTTGGCTCTCTGTCCAGGACGTCCAAAAACACAAATTTCCATCGTCTTGAGTTCCGAAAAGAGTTTTTCATCAAGGGTTTTTATGTAAATCATTCCAACGTCATTTAACATCACATTCTAGGGTCCTATCATGCCAAAAATTGATTTCCCTTAATTTAAGAATTTCATGGCCAAAACTCAAAGGAACAACAATTGGGAGAGAATAGAACAGAAGAAATCAAGAGGAACCAACCTCAATACCTAGAATGATCGAAGGGAAAGGAATTCTATTGACTGCCACAGACTCACACAATGTTGGCTCAATGATCACGACAACGTCTGAACCTTCAACGACAGAACCAGAGAACCAAGAACAAAAAGGGGGAAAATCAGAATAACTCAGAGGCATGGTCCAACAACAACGAATTCTTAAGGAACTCAGAAAAGGATTGCTCACCGTGAATTTTGGAATGAGGAGGAGAGAACTTCCTTGTTCTTCCAACAGAGGAAACTCGAGCACAGCAACAAGGAGAAGAAAATATTCCGATACTCCAGCCAAGAGGAAGGGTCTCAACCACCACCACCACAAGAAAGAAGAAAGGGTTTGGTTCTCCAAGCAAGGAAGAAGAAGAAGAAGAAGAAGAAGAAGAAGAAGAAGAAACGGCAGCTGTGGTTGCAAGGAAAACTTCTGCACTTGCTAGGTTTTTTCTCAGAAATGTTCAAGGTGTTGTTTCTAATAAAGAACGATGAATGTTATCAACTTTCTCTCTCTCTATCTCTAATAGCTGATTCGAACCTCTAAGATAGTGGGGGTTTGTTTTTCCGTTTTTCTCTCCTATCCTCTAGAAGGAGTAGGGAATGCAACATATTTTCTACTTCCCTTAATAGGTCCAAAAAAATAACAAAATGTATCCTGTCCTAATAACGGCTTTAATGGGAAAGCGGGTGGGTGTTGTTTTTGATTGTTCAGACGACGTGGCTATTAATCGGATGGTGGCCCAAATCATGGAGCGAAAAGTGTAATAGGAGGGTTCCTTCTTCGCAGGGGTTTTTGTTTGGGGCAATCGTTTTGTGGCTTTTTTAGGTGTTCCTTACGGTTGGGTTATTGTATTTGGCCTGAGGCGGTGCTGCTGCTCCTCTCTAGTTTTTTTCTAGAGGCCTGTTTTAGAGGCGGACGGGCAGCTCCCCCTCTTTTGGCGGTGGCCTTTCTGGTGGTTGTAAAGCTTATATGAATATATCCTTCTTCTTTTGAAAAAAAAATAACGGCTAAACTGAATTCTATTTACTTGATTATTTATTCATCCATAACAAATTATATTTCAGAAAATATACTACAAAAATGAAAGCATATTCCTTTTTCTATACCTTCATTTTGAAATCAATAAGATAAATAGAAAACAGAAACTTAAATTAAAAAAAAATTCTCTATATAAAGATAAACATAAAGTAAAATCTGCTCAAAGATATACAGAAAATCTAATGTCAAACAAATCTAGCAATCAAATATATGAAGGTATTATTTCATTTCCAAATTAAATTACGAGCAAGGCAAATCCAAAACAGATTCTGTTTTCAACCAAAATCAAACAACGCCTAACGGGGACCAAAACTGAACTACTAATAGTCCAGGGACCATTTCATAAATATGAAATAGTTTAGGAACCAAAACATAAATATCCTAAAATAGCGGGTCTTAGAGACGTCACCATGCGCGCTGCTCGTTTGTAACTGAGAGACATGATGAAATGCTATAAGGGGAAGAACTCATTGGGACTAAAGGTAGCCATGGCCCTCCCAATTTTTAAGAAAAAACTTGTAGATGCAATATCCCTCTTATTGTGTTTACCAGACAAAAAAACTTGAATAATCTCTTGCACAGGCTCAAGTGCCTAACTATCATCTCAGCATAACGGGAATGACTGTGGGAAGAATTATAGCAACCATTTTAATATGTCGTTTTACCGTTCTCTTGAAACTGTTAGTGTTGTTGCCCAATAAGATATAAATAACTCACTTTTTATTAATTATAAATTTTAAATTTTCTCTCAACTACTTTTTTTTAACCCACATGTCACATTATAATTAGAAAACAGTAAAAACATCACTAATGAAAGTGCATCTAAGTTCTACCTTTTTTTATAATAGTTATTATTATTATTATCATTATTATATTAAAAAGTTATGCTCTGTTATTTAGGTTTCCACCTAATTCATTTACAAAATTTGTGGGCCTATTTTTTATCATATGAATTTTTTATCATATGAATATAATATTTTATATTTGCAGCTTTGATATTGGAAAAATTAGAATACTACTAACAAAGTGTATCTCGAAGAATAGCTAAAAGTTGGGATATGAGTTGGGGAGGTGGGTACAAGAATCAATTTCTGGAAGAGAAGTTTGGTCAATAAAAAAAAGACCAACAAAGTGTAGCTTAGTTGGTAGATATTTGGACTCCTTAAACATCTAATTGAGAGTTTCATCCCTAGATATTGTGTGTCGTGACCGGGGTCGCAGTGGGGATGACACTAATTAAACAGGCAGAGTCGTCACTAACATATTCTAGGAGAAAACGTTAGAAAAATCCAAAATAAAATAAAAGGCCTATAGCACCTAAAAATCTAGGTTCGGAAGTCTTTACCCGTAGGGGAGGTGTTACCACCCACAGCGCCCGTCTAAGACGATACCTAAGATTGATTGTGCATTTTTATTAAACTTTATATGTTATTTATTTTACCCTAAACTAACCTTTTTTTATCTTTTTTTATTACTCTTATTTAATAAAGGAAAAACATATTTTTATTTTAAAGAGTCTGTCAAGAATTAATCCGTCATACGTACTCTCTTAAGAAGCGTCAAGACTTACATAGTTCTTAAGTGATTAAAGTTGATTTTTTTTAATTTGGGGTGCCTGACAGGCTTGAAACACGGTCCTACGTATCTCTAAAGAGAAATCAAGGCTACGTAGTTCTAAAGTGATTAAAGTTGTTTTTTTTTTTAATTTGGGGTGCCTAGCGGGGTTGAAACCCGATCCTACTTATCTCTAAAAAGAAATCAAAGTTACGTAGTTCTAAAAAGGTTCAAGTTGATTAATTGGTTGATGTTTTTAATTTTTAAAATTTTTTATTTCTCTTAAAAAGGATTAAATGTTTTTTAGATTTTTTATAATTGACTTTTTAATTTGGTTATCATATAAAGAGAACAAACCGTAAGAAACGATCTCCTATCCTGAGAGTCGAGACCTTACGACACATTTGATTATTTTAAATTAATTATATAAGAAAAAACACGCCGTATCCCTCCCTTTAATGGAGGCTCTTTTTGTTGGTGTATATTCCATTTTAATATATCATTCTGTTTTCGGAAAAAAAAGAAATGACCTCCTATCCAGAGAGCCGAGATCTTACGACCTAATTATTGTAAATTAATTATTTAAGGAAAAAACATGTCGTAAGACACGACCTCCTATCCAGAGAGCCAACATAATTATTTTAATTTATTAAGAAAAAACACCTCGTAAGACATGACCTCTTATCCAGTCGAGACCTTGCGACGTAATTATTTTAATTTTATTATTTTAAGACAAAAGACACGTCATAAGACACGGCCTCCTACTCGAAGAGTCGAGATCTTGCGACGTGTTTGTGATTTGATTTCGAATCTAATTACAGGCGGATATTGCAAAAAAATTCCATTTCAATATCAAAAGCAGAACCCAGTTTAATTAACTTTTAATTAACAAGGTAACTATAATCAACAACGTCGACAAAAAAAGAAACGGGTTCAACGCACATATAGTCGCTGCTTGAAACGTTAAACGCGCAGAATAGGGAAATGCGTAGACGCAGAACAGAAACGCAGCATAACGCAGGACAGAAGCGTGCATAAACGCAGAATGGAAACTAGAAACCTGTTGATGAGTACTTTGGGAGTCCATGCAGCTGGATCATAACAGAGATGGACAAGGGTGAGTGATGATAGCACAGTACCTCGACAACACCTAAACAGTGCACAAATAGCAGATCTAGACACCAACTCATGATGCGTGTATGCCTTTCACTGCAGATGGAGTGCAGAAAATGAAGAGTGTCATGTAAGATTATGAAAAGTTTAATCCATGATGCTTCTGAATCATTACAGTTCATTGTTCTTAACTTAACCAAGGATTTTGTTGGTTGTTTTGCCACAAATTCAAGTGTTTTTACATGTTGATAAATGTCTCGTCTCGTGTCTGTCTATAGCCAAATTGTGATCCTGTGTTTCGGAGGGGCTGCCTTTGGTTTTCTCTGCTACTGTCTTTACTTTTATTTTACCACATAGTTAGCATCACAAGAAAATAAAGCACAAGGAAAACAGAAATAGATTGATAAAGGGGGTAATCACAGATTACACCAAAGCTTACAAAGGCACATACTGAACATAAATGAAATTCATTTCTAGCTAGTCTAGATTTGACTGTTTTTTATTCATTTCCAGCTGAAAACTTAAACCTTTTTGAACATGACTTTAAAGGATGGAAGTTTGTCACCGAGAGCCAAATGCTTGTTCCCACTTTCAATATATATCCCAAGTTCACTGCACAGAGTTTGGCATTTGCAAACTGAGGGACAGAAAGAGAGCACGTAGTCTTTGCCAGCTTTCTCAATCTTGAACCAATTGACAATGGTATCAGCACTTGGATTTCCTTCAACACCACCAGTACCCAAAAACCACACCCCAGTTAACACTTTGTGAAGCTTCCACACTGGGGATGTGGCACAAGCCGATTTTCTGGGAGAGGCTATGATGTTGAGATCTGTTGAGGTGAAGATGACACCTTCTTTAGCATTGTAGGGTGTGAAAGTAACTGGGTGGCCTTTCGAGACTTCAAACTTCTCTTGAACCACATGAAGGGGACAAGACTCGTTTCCTCTGCTTGCAAGTGTTAGCCCTCCACCTTTGCCTCTTATGACAGGTAAAATGTAGTAACTGACACCTGTGGTCAGTTTCTGGCCTGAGACATCAAGCACTGGTTCAGGTGCTGCAGCTGCAGTTATGCCAATCAAGGCAAAACAAATAAAGGAAAATGCTAAGAGTGAGGTCTTCATTTTTCTCTTGGGTTGTAAGAACTAGGAATAGATATGTATGATTCTGTAGAGAAGGAAAGAGTGGCCTCTATTTATAGGACTTAAAGGGGAACATGAGGTTTGTTTGTCATGGATCAACTTGCATAAGGATAATATTTTTGGAACATGAGATTTGTTTGTCATAGATCAACTTGCATGAGGGTAATATATTTTTGGGTTAATGGTTTAATAGGTCTCTAAAGTTGTATTAAAATCTGTGTTTGGTCCCTCTTCGGAAAAATGATGTTTAGTGACAGTTTTTTTTACAGTTATCGGCTGTTTTTGACTGCCACAAAACGTCATTTTTCGAAGGAGGGACCAAAAACAAATTTTAGTACAACTTCGAGGACCTATTGAACCATTAACCTATATTTTTTATAGGCTTGGGACTTGGGAGAAAGAATTGAGTGCATTGATAAAGCCAAATGCTTGTTCCCTGGCCTATCTGAGAATATCAAGGTGCATTTGAATATCTTTCCCACTGCCAGGCCAACCTTATATCCCTTAACACTTAGCTTTGTACAATTGTTCCGGGAACTATTTAACACATTATTATCAAAAAAAATTATTTAATTATTATCAATGTTTTTTTATATTAATTAACTAACTCTTTCAGCCGAGTTATTTGTATATATGTATCACAAACCTTTAATAGGAACTAGTTCATGCTTGGAATTCTTTATCTAAAGATATAATCAATTTTGAAAAAAAGCTCATGTTACTAGTTTTTGAATTACAGAATTGATTGTGAAGAAGAAAAAAGTTATTTATTTAAAGATGTTATTAAATTTAGGGTTAATGGTTTATTAGGTCCCTGTAGTTGCACCAAGTTTGTTATAAATCCCTGCCGGAGACCGGAGCTCCGACGAGTGCATATATGGCAGGCTGACTGTATTAATGAAGATGATGTGGAATTTATTTAATTTAATTGGAAAACAGGTCTGAAAATTAGAAAACCCTAAATTCTCAAATTAATCTCCCTTAATCCAAAATCCTTAATGGTTTCATGGTGGCCATGAACCTCAAGCACCATGAAGCTTTCATGGTGGCCACCATAATCTCTCCACCCTAAACCCATTTTCTTTCCATACAAAACATCTCAGCCATTAGCACCCAAATCCCTTTTCTCTTCCTTCCAGCGCCGCCATCCTCCTTCCTCTCTCCCCCTGCCCGCGACGCGCTGCCGTCTTCTTTCTCCGAAAGCCACCATGAGCACAAATTTTTTTTCCTTCTTCCACCAAGATCCAACACGGCCACCACCGAGCCAAGTGGCGGCAGCGCTGCCGTCTGTTCCACCATCAATCACCGCTTCTCACCGCACCAAGTCGGTCCAGAACCTCGCCCTTCGTTCCATCGCATAGTCGCACCCCTTGTTCTTCTTGCCGCCGTCGCTCTTTTGCTCATAGGTCTCTCCCTCGATCCCCTTTCTTTGTTTCTCTCGTTCTCTCTGTCTTGCATTTAGCCTGTTGGTTTGTGCATTTTTGTTTTTTGTGTGTGCGTTTAATGGGACTATGAATAACATTTGCTGGGCATTTTTCATTTCTAATTTTGATTTGTAAGATAATTTTGGGATTTGGGGTTAATTGAGTGTTAAATTAGGGATTTGGGATTAAGGGAGATTAATTTGGGGATTCAGGGTTTCCTAATTTTCTAAACTGTTTTCTAATTAAATTAAATAAATTCCATATCATCTTCATTAATACAGTCAGTTTGTCACATATGCACTCGCCGGAGCTCCGGTCTCCGGCAGGGACTTATAGCAAACTTGGTGCAACTATAGGGACCTATTGTAAACTTTTTTCCGGCCAGGGAACAAAGACAAATCTTGGTGCAACTACAGGGACCTAGTAAACCATTAACCCTTAAATTTATATCATGTCAAACGAACCAATTATTCGTTGCTAAAAAAATGTATTTGAAGTAGTTTTTCTTTTCATTTCAAGGAAACATAGTTATGTGTGGCATGAGACCCAAAATGGTTTATTACACGTTTACACTTCACTTTTATACTGTGTTTGTTTCAGCTCATTTTTGCCCAAAAGGGAAGTAGCATGGCTGGAAAATGATAGGAAAATAACATTCTTATCTGTTTGGATAGCCAATGAGAGTAAAAAGACGAGAAAACTGCACATGTCTTATGCTGTTTTCTTCCCAAATATGGTATGAAAAGGTGAGAAGTAATTTGAAAACACTACTATATATCCTTGTGCTTTTACATTTTAACGAGAAAAGCAATTTTCATTGCATACATGAACAATTTTATAAAAATTATGTGAGCAATGAAATAGAAATTATAAACCATTCAGTTTTACTCTCTCCGTCCCAAATTATAAGACCCTTTAGAGACAAACTTGATGTCCCAAATTATAAGACCCCTTCTAGATTTCAGAAAAAAAATTATAAGCTTTGCCTTTTTTACTCCTTGTATTCATTATACTTTCAATTTCAAAACTTTAATTATCACCTCTACTAATTACTTCTCCTTCATGTTTCTCAACCAACATTTGATATATCCAATACTAACATAGGGGCATATATGGAAGATTTGTGCAAAAAATAACAAAACCAAGATATTAATTAGCTTATTACATGTTTTCTTAATAAGCGTGATTGTTTGAACAACACCTCATAATTTGGGACGGAGAGAGTATTATTTATTTCTCCTTTCATTCTCTCTCATTTTTCTCTCAATCCAAACAACTTCAAAATCACCTTCAATCTCTACATTGGTCCAGGCACAATCTCATGCACAATCTCTGCATAAATATAAGGCTTAATAACAATTTTGGTCCCTCACTTATCACGATTTGACACTTTTGGTTTCTAATAAAAAAAAAAACCTAAATGGTCCCGTACTTTGCCAAACGGCAGCAGTTTTAGTCCCTGTTACTATTCTGTTAAATATTTAACGGTTTTTTGGAGAGAAAAAATTAATAAAAAAATAAAAAAAATTAAAACCCTCATCTTCTCTCTGACTCGTCATCTTCACTTCCCTCACCCACCGCCATTCTCTCTCTTCCCTCTCTCTCCTCATCCCTAGCCACCACCGCCACATCTTCATCTTCCCTTCCTTCATCTCTCTATCACCCTTCAACCACCGGTTCGCCAGTCCTCTTCACCCTCGTTGTCGTCTTCTTCATCCATTCACCGTCATCCTCTCTGTTTCTGGAATCAACGACCACTGCTCTCCTCCATCTTCGCCCACCCTCGCACGAAGCTTCCAGACTCACTCCTCTTCGTCCCTCACCCTCGAACTAGCGCCGGCATCGCTCTTTCTCGATCTGAAACTGCGAGCACCTCTTCTGTTCCTCCTCTGAACTGTCGTCACTAGGTTGTCGCCGCTCGTTCCGTCGAAGCTGTCCGCCGCCCCGCCACACCGTATCGAGCTCTGCCGCCGCCGCTCCTCTTTATCTCTCCAACACCTTGTGCCGCCATGGTTTCAGAACTGAGGAGTGTGAGAGGCTTGCAATGGGTCGTTGAAAAGAAAGAAGACCAATAGTTTCAGGTATGGAAGCAAGATTAAACCCTAGATCTGTTTCTCCTTGCGTTCTTGGATGACAATTTTGGTTTTTTCTTTCTCGGGTTTTGGATGTTGGAAAATTTTGGTTTCTAAACTTAGTTTATTGCTGTTATAAAATCTTTTTTATTTATGGATTTCTTCTGCTTGTTCTGGATTTCTTCTGCTTGTTCTGGATTTGGATGAAGATGATTTTGGATTTTCTCATTGCTGAGGGTCATGTTGGATTGCAGTAAGTGGGATTCTTCAACAAATCAGATATGAAGATGAAGTTATGGGTGGTTTTATGGGTTTTGTTTCTTTATAGTTGATGAATTTCTGGATTTCTGGGTTTGAATAACAAGGTGAACTTCTGAGTTAATTTCTGGTTTGGATTTGAGTTTAATTTTTCTGTTGTTTCTGGGTTTGAGGGATTTTGAAGAAGGTGAAGATGATGAACACGATGCTGTTGTTGCTGCTGCTGCTGCTGAACTTCCTCCATTACTTGGGTGCTGCTGATGCTCCTTCAATATTTAGTGAAAGTTCTTTATTTGTAAACTTGAGATTATTACTGCTAAAGATTGCGAATTTAGTGATGTTAGACTGCTATTTTGAATTGTTTAATGTAATTTCGTGGATTCTATTAGTAAAAAATGAAACTGGAATATTTTTTCAATGCTTGTTGAAGATGATCTGATGGGGAAAAATGAAGATTGTGGAAAAAAATTTGGAATTTGATGCTGTTAAACTGGGAAATGTGTTAAACAGAGACAAATTGTATGTGGGACTAGGGGAGTTGAAGAGAAGAGGAAGGATGGAGTTTTTTTTTCAAAAACTGTTAAATATTGGATGGAAAATGTTAGTTTTTTAAAGGAATAGTGACGGTGGATCAAAACTGCTGCCGATTGGCAAAGTGAGGGGCCATTTAGGCTAATTTTTTTTGTTAGGGACTAAAAGTGTCAAATCGTGATAAGTGAGGGATCAAAAGTGCTATTAAGCCTAAATATAACGTGTTTGGAACATTAGATTTGTTTGTCATAGATCAATTTGCATGAGGATAATATTTTTTTAATTGGCTTGGCCGGAATAATCGAGTGAGGAGCAGTGATGAAGCCAAATGCTTGTTCCCACGTCCATATGAGAGTATCATGGTTCATCATGTGAACCAATGCCTCATTGCTAAACCAAAAACGTGTAGTATTTGAATTATTATTATTTTTTTTTTTCTGTTTGGATGCGGGCAGCGCATGTGCTGGCCATTCCCAAGGGGCAACCTTTTCATTACTGGTTGAACAAGTTGTCAAAAAAAATACTAGTTGAGCTTTATTTAGTAATATTTATTTACTGGGGTGTAACAAACACACTTTTATTCCCTTCGAACATTCAAATTCTTTCTGTGTGGTATGAGACTATAATTTACCCACAACATGTTATTTATTACTATTTTGCATGTTCATATATACTACTTTATGATTATTTTGTAGTAAGTTGCACATGCACTGCTCCAATGGAAGAGTATAAGAGCAAACCGAGGCATGTATGCCAGAGTTTTTCACAAGAGCAACTTGCACTAAGATGCCTTTTCATTGGTAATTACTACTAGGATTTACTCATAACAGACACACTTAATTTGTTCCCTTCGAAAATTGAAATCTGCAGTAACTAGTTGAGCTATATTTAATATAGTATTTACTGATAACAAACACACTTAATTTGTTCCCTTTGATCATTGAAATCTAACTAGTTGAGCTATATTCAAGTAATTTGTTCCCTTCGAATATTGAAATCTAACATAAACAAAGACTTAGAAATCGGGTATCAGTGGCCGCGTGGGAGTGTGTCAGCCTATCAGACAAGGCTTAGGATCTCAGAAACTCGTGTTGTATTGCATTGGTTATATCATTCATTAACTAAACACTAAAATACACTCAGCCTTATTTTTATACCATTCTTGTCCCTATGTTTCTTAATACATGAATCAAACAACTATTTCACATCGGTGATGAAGGGAGGGGGAGACCTGTCTATATAATATAATGGTCATCCCCATTATTTTTAATTTCTTTTTTTTTTCATTAGAGTATTCTTGTAAAAAATAATTAGTGCATCATAAACTTCATGTTCATTCTAAAAAAAGAACCAAGATGTATATCTAATTTAGTTCTTACATAGGGAGTACTAAATTTACATTTACCTCACTCTCTCTAACAAGTTAATAACATGTAATTAAAAACGCTAATTGAATACTAATAAGGTCTAACACAGTTGCTAGATGGTTGGACTCCCTAAACATTTAGTCAAGGGTACGACCTCTGGGCGGTGTATATGAAGAATGATTTGTTGAGGGAGCTCACCCACTTAATATAATCTCACAGTTTCAAGGCGATTAATCTTTTAACATTCGTCTATGAAAATATTCTCTTCTTGAAAGAGTGAGACAGAAATATTAAGCACAACTAACTCAAAGTATTTTGTTAGAGGATATGGCGCTTGAGTGTATACTTGAGATTAGTGATAACAGAGATGATTGGACGATGGGTTCGCTATTTTTGGTGTGAAGGGTAGATCGTGTTTGACATTTCAGATATTTTCACACTTGGAAGACTTTACTCATACTCTAAGTGTTAGGTAGCAAATATGACATTGGGGTAAACACTTGAGTTTAGAAACAATGATGATAGACAGTGGATTCTATGTTTCTTTTTGGTGTGAAGGGATAAAGAGATTTGACTCTTAGAGCATTTCACACTTGAAAGATTTCACTTGTTTGGTTTTGACACTTAGGTTCGAGTGGAACTGGATTTCAGTTCACTTCATTTTCCACTCCTTCTTCCTATTATTGACAACTACACTCGGTTTCTGTTTGACATTTGAGTTCGAGTGAGGTTTCTGGGCTTAGAAGATTTTCTTTGTGTGTCGCCAAGTTCTTCACGTTCTTCTATCTTCCTTTTATATCTTCTTCTTCTTCAAATAGTCGTTGTTGAAGAAGACGATGTGAGCCAAAATTTCTTCTTTCTTCAGGCTTCAATGGATCTATTCATTTAATGCATTTGACCGTTTGGAATGGATGTTCTGAACAGAGGTAGCTTGTAGTAGATCTGAACATCTCTTCTTTGGGTGTACTTGATGTAGACATGTTATGACACCATTGTATTTCCTCTTCGTCCTTTTACTTGTGTTTCTGAACAAGAATTTAATGCTGTTGCAGAGAGAGAAAATAGAGTCGTTGATGTTCTGACTTTTAATCTTGTGATTTGAGCTCTTTTCTCGCTTTGTCCTTGACAATTGTAGACAGTTATGCTTCTGCAGACCATAGACGATGTTGTGTCCTTTCATCAGAAGATGCTGCTCTTCCTTAGATGCTACTCTCCCCCTTTGCATAGACTGTACTGCTTCACTTGGTTTGATGATGCTTTCCATCTTGGTTGTACAATATTGTTCTTGGTTGAACGATATTGCTCTTTGGTAGACGGTACTTGTGTAGTCTTTAGACGATGCTTCTCATGTTTGTCTAAGCAGGCGACACTTCTTTCTTTCCTCTCAGACGATACATCCTTCTTTTCTCTTTAGAGAGTAGTTCTTCTACATGTTGGATAATGATTGTAGACTTCTCCAGAGACAAAGACGATGGTTGATTGAACGATGCTCTATATTTGACAATTTGAGCAAGCGATGTTTTTCCTTTCGTCTGAACAATAGGGATTATTTCCTAAAATTAATAATACATATAGTTTAGGAAATAAAATTGTTATGATTCAAAACATAATAAATGATCTAACTCGTTTGAACCTAACAACCTCCCCCTTTTTTATGATGATAATTTTATAGAAAAAAATGTTTTCTCTTAATCTCCCCCCCCCCCCCCCCGTTGTCATGAGAAAAAACATAAAAAGATTTTCTTTGAAAGAACGTATGTACTCCCCCTATGTTCTTAAAGCATATATATAGATCAGACAATAACATATAAACATTCATATTTCGTCTTCTCCCTCTAACTTTCATAGCTTAGCTTTTTCCCGTACTCTTTCTCACTTCTCCTTTAAACGACAACTTTATTTCTTTTCTTCTCCCCCTTAATAAAAGAAAACTATAGTTCTCTTTCTCTAAACGATAAGGACTAAACGATAGAAAATAATTATTTTCTCTTAGCATTTTTCTCTTCTCTCCCCCTTTGTACTATAAAGATCCTTTCTCTTTTTCTTTCCCTTATTACTTTTTACTTCTCTCCTCGTGAGTCCTTTCTCCTTCTCTGAAGCTTTTTCTCTTTTCTCCCCCTTAGACAGACCTCTTCACTTTTTCTTCTCATCTCTCCCTTTTTCTGTACATCTCTCCTCATACTTTTCCATTTTCACACTTTTTCTCTTTATCTCTCCCCCTCCGTGTTTCAGCAAAAGCATATGCAATCAATAGAGCATAAGGGCTTATTCAAGTGTGATCATAGAAATCTTGCATCAAAGCACATGATAATTGACACATAGCATATTCAACAGATATAGACAATTGATAAAACAAAGATCAAAACAATTGTTGAATTAGCATCATGGTATAGCAAATATGAACGATGAAGACATATATCAAAATGAATAGTTCAATAAGCATAGTAAATATGTCGAGAGAGATAGGGAAAATGATAGTCTTATTGTGAGTTTCTGTTCCACGAAGGCTTTGCTTCTTCAATCTGTATGGAGATTGAATTTTCTTCAGAATTTGCTTCAGGGAGCTATGCATTATTTGTTTGCAGACAATGGTGTGAACTTGAAGTTATCATTAGTAAATTATTGCATCTGACTTCATCTTCATTTGAACGTCATAATGAATAGACGATAGGGAGCATGTGACTTCATCCTCGTTTGAACTTCACAATGAGTGAACGATAGATAGTAGACATTGCATGATCAGACGATAAGTTGTAAACATTGCACCTTCTTCAGTTGTGCACTTGAGTGTTTGAACGATGATTGTATCGTTTGTGCCTTTGTCGTTTCTTGCACTTTGGTTAGTATAAACAATAGAAAATTCACAAATCAGGGTGCATTTCAAAACTTTCTCTCAAATATATGAATCTATTCTCAATGAGAGTTTGAGTAAAGATATCTACAAGATGATTTTTTCGAGGTTGGTTGATGGCACGTCGCTGTCTTTGAACAAAAGACTATCGTTGGACGATGCGGATAGCTTGGGTGATAGAAGACCATTGGACGATCTGGATTGCTTGGACAATGGAATGCCATTGGACGGTTGGGCTTGAGTGGACGATGGTCCATCGTTCAGGTCTAGAATTGAAAGTTCTGCTTCACGGTTGGTCAGCTCTTCATTTGTGTTGTGATCATTAATCTTTATGTTGATAGATTCTTCTTCACGGTTGGCCAGCTCTTCATTTGTGTTGTGATCATTAATCTTTATGTTGATAGATTCTTCTTCACGGTTGGCCAGCTCTTCATTTGTGTTGTGATCATTAATCTTTATGTTGATAGATTCTTCCACCACTTATTCACCAATGATCAACTCATCTTGATCATCACCAAAAGCGAATGTTCCTTCATTCTTTTTCAGCATGGATCTTTGGGCCATCGAGGAATGCTGGCTTGTTCGTTGCTGCCCCGGTTGGGAATGTGTTGCCCTCCATGAAATTTTTACTCTGCATCTGTTAGGTTTTAGTTTCTCAGAGCCGAGGCTCTAATACCAATTGATAAATAAAGGAATCACACAAGAAGGGGGGTTGAATTATGTCCGTATTGAAACTTGACTTTAAAAAACAAATATTAGTTTCTAAAAGCTTTTCGTAAACGATAGCAGTAGAAAACAATTAATTAGAGAGTAAACGATAAAGCTATTTGATTCTGTTGCAGATAGAGAAAATAGAGTTGTTGATGTTCTGACTTTTAATCTCGTGATTTGAGCTCTTTTCTTGCTTTGTGATTGACAGTTGTAGGCAGTGCTGCTTCTGCAGACCTTAGACGATGTTGTGTCATTTCATCAGACGATGTTGCTCTTCCTTAGACGGTGCTTTCCATCTTTGCATAGACGGTACTGCCTCACTTGGTTGGACGATACATTCCATCCTAGTTGTACGATACTGTTCTTGGTTGAACGATACTGCTCTTTGGTAGATGGTACTTGTCTAGTCTTCAGACGATGCTTCTCATGTTTGTCTAAGCAGACGATGCTTCTTTCTTTGCTCTCAGATGACACATCCTTCTTTGTTCTTCAGACGATAGTTCTTCTACATGTTGGATAATGAATGTACACTTCTCCAGAGACAAAGACGATGGTTGATTGAACGATGCTCTATATTTGACAATATGAGCAAGCGATGCTTTTCCTTTCGTCGGGACGATAGAGATTATTTCCTGAAAATAATAATACATATAGTTTAGGAAATAAAATTGTTATCATTTAAAACATGATAAATGATCTAACTCGTTTGAACCTAATAATCTCTAATTTTTTATGATGACAATTTTATAGAGAAAAATGTTTTCTCTTAATCTCCCCCCGGTCATGAGGTTTATCTGTAATAGATCAATTTGTATAAAGATAATAAAGATAATTTGCATAAAAAAAAATCTGTGTATGGTTTTTAAGTAGCAAAATTAAATCTGAAGAAAATGAATTGATTAAATTAAAAATGCTGTTAGAATTATATCATGTGAACTAATGGCTCATTGCTAAAAGAAAAACGTGTAGTATTTCAATACTAGTTGAGCTTTATTTAGTAATATTTACTGGGGTATAACAAACACACTTTTGTTCCCTTCGAACATTGAAATTCTTTCTGTGTGGTATGAGACTATAATTTACCCACAACATGTTATTTATTACTATTTTGCATGTTCATATATACTACTTTATGATTATTTTGTAGTAAGTTGCACATGCACTGCTCCAATGGAAGAGTATAAGAGCAAACCGAGGCATGTATGCCAGAGTTTTTCACAAGAGCAACTTGCACTAAGATGCCTTTTCATTGGTAATTACTACTAGGATGTACTCATAACAGACATACTTAATTTGTTCCCTTCGAAAATTGAAATCTGTAGTAACTGGTTGAACTATATTTAATATAGTATTTACTGATAACAAACGCACTTAATTTGTTCCCTTCGAACATTCAAATCCTTTCAAGAAAATAATATTCAATTCTAGAACAAATGGAGCCGCGTGGGAGTGTTTGAGTCAAGGGTTGAGAGTTTGGAACCGGGAGGCGGTATTGTATTTGGCGTATTATATATTGATTAGTAATTACTTCTTCCGTCCCTCAAGGCTTAATTACAATTTTCATCCCTAATGTATTATGATTGTGGATTTGGATCCTTGATGTTTAAAACGTACGATTTTGGGCTCCCGTCTCCCAATTTATGCCAATTGTGTCCAGCCATCTAATTTCAGATGAAATTTACTTAACGCATCACTATGGGTAACGTGACTTTGCTAATTGCACCGTCACATACGACACATCAATAAATAAATAAATAAAAAGAAAATAAATTAAAAACTTAAATTAACCTTAAACGTATTTTTTCTAATCCTGACCAATTTCTACCATATTCATCGTATCCATCCTCATCATCTTCACCCTTCTTCCATCATCTTCACCAAAATTCCAAAACTCTGAAAATCAAAATTTCATCCCTTGAAAATTAAACTTAGTTTAAATTTTCCAATTCAAAGGGTTATAACATAATAAATAACAAGAAAAATTCTGGTAGAAATTCCAAAGTTCAAACCACAAATAACAAAATTGGAGAAGTATTCCGTCCACTCCCCAATCTCTGCAAAGTTCCAAAGTTCAATCCTTCATCATCTAATCTGCAAACCAGCTGCAACCAAACTGAGGGTTTCTTCTTCTCCCCACTCTCTCTTCCTCCCCAGGCTTCAACCAGCAGATCTGCCCCAACTCTCAACCCACCTGGAATGACCAACGAAACCAATTCCTCCCCTCAATAGAATCTCAACCTCCAGTAACCAGAACCACCGCAAGCAACCTTTAGTCTCAATCTCTCCTTCCATCGTCAAATTTTGGGGGGAAATTAGTAATGAAAGAAACAACTTATGAAGATGAAAGGTTGGAACTTGGTTAGACGACATGAAGAAATCAGCGAGAAGCAGAGAAGCGATGGATGAACCCAGATCAAGAGAAACGTTTTGATTGTTGAGGTTTTGAAGCAAGAGGATGAAGGAACCCAGATCGAGAGAAACAATTTGAGCAGCAGAAGATGTCAAGGATGCCACCACCGGGTTTGTGAGCAGCAGATGATGATGAGGTGCCGCCAACGATATTAAAAAAAAGTCTTATTTTTCAGTTTCAAAAAAATCCAAATATATATTATTTTTCTAAATCACAACTATTCTTTATAAGATCAATTTCATTCGAGTCAAATAAGGTCGTTACAAATAGTAAAGTTCCTCCCTCCAAGTCAATGTATAGTACTCAAGTCTCAAACATAAAATTTCAGGTTAAACTCAATCATCCGCATTGTGAATGGTAATATATTTTCTTTGAAAATATTATATATTATTCTTGCACTTAATTTTAACATTTATTAAGCAAATTGAAATGAACATTCACTTTATTTTTATTTAAATTTTGTTATTAAATTAGTAATTTAATATTTTATTATTTTTGAATGAAAAGTTTGAGACCATGGTATCATCGTCACCACGGTGGGTGCTCGCACGAACTGATAAACAGTTAGCGTACAAGATATGATTCATTCTCGTGTGCAATGATTAAATATGGGGTTAAATATGTTTTTGGTCCCTGTACTTTGAGCGAGATTTGGTTTTAGTCCCTCGCCGGCGTAAAGGTGGATTTTAGACCTCAAACTTTCATTTTTGTTTGGTTTTCGTCCCTGCCGGTGTTAGCCGTTGACCGGTGTGCCTACGTGTCACGGCGGAGCTTACGTGGCATAGGCCACGTCATTTAATGAAGACACCTGTTTTTTTTATATATTTATTAAATAAAAAACTTAACAAAAAAAAAAAGGAAATCAGAAGACTGCGTTCTTCTTCTTCTTCTTCTTCTTCCTCCTCCTCCTCCTCCTCCCCAAACCACCACCATGGCATCACCCACCACCACCACCTGCAATCCCCCACCCCCACCACGGCATAACCCCCAAACCACCACCATCGCATCACCCACCACCACCACCTGCAATCCCCCACCCACACCACGGCATAACCCCCAAACCACCACCACCGCATCACCCAGCTCTGGTATCAGCATGCCCAGTTCCAACATATTTGATGTTAAACCTATCACTGGCCTGCATATAACGCACAAGTCCTTTGGATAATTACTTTCCATAACAAATTTTGGAATCTTTTAATTCCGGTTCACTTGGCTAATAGATTGAAACAATGAAACAAAAAGAATGAAAATAAATTGCATCACAGCCTAAACTTTGGAATCAAAAAAAGTGAGTAGATAGATGAAGAGAGCGCTTTGAAAATATTTGGAATACCTGCATCTTGTTGTTTTTTTAGCATGCCAAGAACTTTTGATTTCCTTGCCAGGTTGCAGAACAAATCCACAAACCTGTCAAGACCCAAGAATAAAAATAGCATCTTTGAGCTTCAAATTTGATATTCTATTACAAAGATTTGAGTTTTCTGTTGTTTTAGTGTTTATGGAGTTCATGGGGTTGGAAAATTTAAAGAGTGTTTTGTTTTGTGTTTTTTGTAGCTGCACTGTTCGTAAGTATGGTAGGTGAAATTGGTGTGAATTGGGGGTTACGCCTGGTGTGGGTGGGGGATTGCAAGTGGTGGTGGTGGGTGATGCGGTGGTGGTGGTGGTCTGGGGAAGAAGAAGGAGGAAGAAGAAGAAGGGGGAGGAGGAAGAAGAAGTAGTAGAAGAAGAAGAAACGACATTCTTCTGATTTCCTTTTTTCTTTTCGTTTTGACATTTTTCTGTTTTCCTTTTTTTTTTCGTTTTTATTCTGACTTCATTTTTTTTTTTCATTTTTAGTTTTTTATTTAATAAATATGTAAAAAAAACAGGTGTCCTTTGGACTATGCCACGTAAGCCCCGCCGTGACACGCAGGCACGGTGGTCAACGACTAACACCGGCAGGGACGAAAACCAAACAAAAATGAGGCCTAAAATCCACCTTTACGCCGGTGAGAGACTAAAACCAAATCTCGCTCAAAAGTACAGGGACCAAAAACATATTTAACCCTTAAATATGAGCTTTAGGGTTAAGAGACAAGGCAACCATCAAATCATCTCCATTTCTCGTGGTTTTTAAAAAATAACTTTGATGCATGCTTCATGTAATATACATAAAGATGGTATTTATGATATGAGTAATACTTAAAAAATGATAAAAAATATTAAAACGCTTTGTTTTATTAATTAATCCTAAAGGATGTGCAAACTTGACATAAACACGGTGGAAACGAAGCCTTCGCGCAAGACCTGAGTGGTGGATCCCATGAAACCTCTGGCGATGGCTCTGCTTGCAAGACCTGAGCGGCGATGATGAAAGAAACGAAGCCTATCAAGGCACATTTCAGATTGTCTGGATCCTATTTCAAATTTTATTCAGTTGTATCATTTTCCTCCTCTTGCTTGCTTTTGGTCATCAACGCAATCAAAACATCACTCTTTATTTTTGTTTCTTTCTGTGCTGAAACAAGTGAGCTAAAGTTGCTATGAAGGTATTTGTGAAAATGTTCATGAGGGAGTTCAACTTCAAGGTGCCTTTATGTGCAAATGTCCTTGGGGTATTTTGATCCGCTTTACTAGCTCAAATATTGTGGTATGCATACATTTTGAATGAAGGGTCGTTATAGTTTCAGTAGGAAGGCACTCTTCTATTTTTCTTCTTTTGTGAAAACTGGGAAACCGCTTTAGAGCAAGGAACATGCATTCAAACAATAGCAAGGAAGTTATGTAAAATTGTGAAAAGTTCAATCCCTTCTAGTTCTGAATCTTATTACATTTGAGTGTTCTAATCTAAACCAAGGAATTTGTTGGTTGTTTTGCCACAAATTCCAGTATTTTTACAAGTTAATAAGTGTCCTGGCTTCAAAATTTGATCCCAATAATGTTTGGTGTGGACACCCATTAGCTGTTGACACCTAGAGCGAAATAGGAAGATAAGAGAGATAGATGATAGATTTGATATATAATGTGATGTGATAGGAAAAAGAGATAGAGAGAAAAATGAGGTGTATAAAAGGATTTGTTACTCTTAAATGGTTCATAAATCATTACTTATTTAATCTAGTGTTTCAGAATGCCATTGGTTTTTTCTGCTACTATCTTTTCTTCTACGTTACCACATAATTTAGCAACACAAGAACATACAGCACAAAAAAAAAAAGAAATAAGTTGATAAAGGGGGATGATCACTGATCATCGATTACACCAAAGCTTACACAGGCACATGTTGTGCAGCAGAACATAAATGAAATTCATTTCTAGCTAGTCTAGATTCGACTACTTTTATTCATGACTAGCTTAGGATTGCTGAGAACTTAGTTAAGCCTTTTTGAACTTTTGATTTTTATCGGGAAGAGAGATTTTTATTCTTTGCAGGGATCAATCTCCGCACCTGCACCTACATATGCCATCCCTCGGCCCTTTTGAACTTGACTTTAAAGGATGGAACTTTATCACTGAGAGCCAAATGCTTGTCCTTCCCATCAATATATATCCCAAGTTCCCTGCATAGAGTATTGCATTTGCAGACTGAGGGACAGAAAGAGAGCACGTAGTCTTTGCCAGCTTTCTCAATCTTGAACCAATTGACAATGGTATCAGCACCGGGGTTTCCTTCAACACCACCAAGAACCAAAAACCACACCCCAGTTGTCTCTTTTTGAAGCTTCCACACGTAGGATGGGCCACAGGGCGATTTCATGGGAAATGATTTGATGTTGAGATCTGTTGAGGTGAGGATGTCACCATCTTTAGCATTGTAGGGTGTGAAGGTAACTGGGGTTCCATCCGAATTTTTAAACTTCGCTTGCACCACATTAATGGGACATGACTTATTGCTTGTGCTTTCAAGTGTTAGCCCTCTTCCACCTTCTCCTTTAAAGACAGGTAAAATGTGGTAATTAACACCTGTTCTCAGTTTCTGGCCTGAGGTGTCAAGCACTGGTTCAGGTGCTGCAACAGTTAGGCCAATCAAGAATTCTGTGGTGAAGGCAAAACAAATGAAGGAAAATGCTAAGAGTGAGGTCTTCATTTTTCTCTTGGGTTGGTAAGAATAGATATGGCACTAGAGAAGGATAGAGTAGCCTCTATTTATAGTGGTTTTTCTACTTTAATAATTTTATTTAAAAATTGCACTAGCAAGCAAAATAAGCCATTTATAGTGCTTACAGGGAAACGTGAGATTTATCTGTAATAGATCAATTTGCATAAAGATAATGTGTTTGGAACATGAGATTTGTTTGTGATAGATCAATTTGCATGAGGATAATATATTTTTATTGGCTTGGCAGGAATAATCGAGTCAGAAGCAGTGATGAAGCCAAATGCTTGTTCCCACGTCCATATGAGAGTATCATGTAACCAATGCCTCATTGCTAAACCAAAAACGTGTAGTATTTGAATTCTTTTTTTAAGGCACGGCATGTGCTGGCCATTCCAATGGGCTCGCCTTTTCATTACTGGTTGAACAAGTTGTCAAAAAAATAATACTAGTTGAGCTATACTTAGTAATATTTACTGGGGTATAACAAACACACTTTTGTTCCCTTCGAACATTCAAATTCTTTCTGTGTGGTATGAGACTATAATTTACCCACAACATGTTATTTATTACTATTTTGCATGTTCGCATATACTACTTTATGATTATTTTGTAGTTGCTGGCTTGCAGCAGAGAGCAAGTTGCACATGCACTGCTCCAATGGAAGAGTATAAGAGCAAACCGAGGCATGTATGGCAGAGTTTTCACAAGAGCAACTTGCACTAAGATGCCTTTTCATTGGTAATTACTACCTACTAGGATTTATGATAACAGTCGAAAATTGAAATCTGTAGTAACTAGTTGAGCCATATTTAATATAGTATTTACTGATAACAAACACACTTAATTTGTTCCCTTTGATCATTGAAATCTAACTAGTTGAGCTATATTCAAGTAATTTGTTCCCTTCGAATATTGAAATCTAACATAAACAAAGACTTAGAAATCGGGTATCAGTGGCCGCGTGGGAGTGTGTCAGCCTATCAGGCAAGGCTTAGGATCTCGGAAACTCGTGTTGTATTGCATTGGTTATATCATTCATTAATTAAACACTAAAATACACTCAGCCTTATTTTTATACCATTCTTGTCCCTATGTTTCTTAATACATGAATCAAACAACTATTTCACATCGGTGATGAAGGGAGGGGAAGACCTGTCTATATAATATAATGGTCATCCCCATTATTTTTAATTTCTTTTTTTTTTCATTAGAGTATTCTTGTAAAAAATAATTAGTGCATCATAAACTTCATGTTCATTCTAAAAAAAGAACCAAGATGTATATCTAATTTAGTTCTTATAATCAGGAGCATAGGTAGTACTAAATTTACATTTATCTTACTCTCTCTAACAAGTTAATAACATGTAATTAAAAACGCTAATTGAATACTAATAAGGTCTAACACAGTTGCTAGATGGTTAGACTTCCTAAGCATTTATTCAAGGGTATGACCCCTGACCGGTATGTATGGAGAATGATTTATTGAAAGAGCTTACCCACTTAATGTAATCTCAAAGTTTCAAGGCGATTAATCTTTTAACATTCGTCTATGAGAATATTTTTCGTAAAATAAAACCATGCTAATTAAATATTCATTTTAGCTCAAAATTAATTTTTTTTGAATAAAACATGGGAAATATATTAAGAAGAAATAGAAGGCTCAGATGTCAAAACATCAGCGGTCACCAAAGGGACAACATCCAATGGAACTTCCTCCACCCAAACTGTAACTGGATAAGTAGAGGAATTCCTGACCAGAAAGTCTGCTACTGCATTACCAGAGCGTCTAACAAAAGAAAGAGATGCAACAGAAAAACTATTAAAAAGAAAACGATAATCCCGGATGAGTGAAGCCAAGTAAGAGTTTCCCTCAACCCCCTTCGTCCACCACTGGAATAGTTGAAGACAATCAGTCTCAAAACAAACATGAGTAAAACCCAACTCAAGCGCCAAAACAACAGCCCAGCGAAAGCAAGTAGCCTCAGCTAGCAGGGAAGACAAGGCCGCAGGAGGAGATGACACTGCAGCAGCCAACACCATCCCTTCCCAATCTCTGGCCACCATCCCAAAACCAAGAGTGCCTCCACGTCTCAGAGAAGCATCAACATTAAGCTTCGTAACTCCCCGTACCGGTCTGGTCCACCTCGCGCTAAGCTCCGTAGTAGGACGGGCTCACACAACAATGTCAGGCGGCCTCGCATCCAACTCTGAAGCCCGCTTCAGAACCCTCGAACAGTCCCAAGGAACCTTCTGAAAAATTTTACCATTTCTAGCCTCCCACAAAGCATAGAACGCTGCTTGCACAAAAGATACCAGAATAGGATCCGAATGATGAATTACCTCTGTCAAAAACTCATGGACCGTTGCAAAAGAAGCCGCCCTCACTGAAATAGAGGACCTAAACCAGAACTGCTGAGTTGCTGGACAAGAGAGAAACAAATGATCAATCGTCTCCATATCTGCACCACATTGAACACAAGCTGGATCAAGATCAACAGACCGACGAAACAAAGCCTCATTCACTGGAAGGTAGTGCATGACCGCTCTCCAAGTCACCTCTTTATGCCTCGGCTGAGAAGGGGCTGCCCAGAATTTTTTTCCAATCTGATGCAGCAAGCCTGGGCAAAGAAGAAGAAGAAGCCTCTGCGGCAGACAAAAAATGACGAATAAAGTTATAACCCAATTTTGAGCTATAGTTACCATCAGTTGCCTGTGGCCAAAACAAGCTATCCTGTTCCCCATTAAAAGGCAAAGGAATAGCTAAAATGCACTGTGCAGTGGCTGGGAGAAGATTTCTTCAACTTCCTCTTGCTTCCAACACCTGTTACTTGGATCAATTAAATCTGCCACTGTAACAATACCAAGCTGAGACACAAGCTCCTCACGATAAACCCGTGGACAACCATACGGAAGCCAATTATCAAGTAAAACTTGAACCTGCATCCCATTACCAATTCTCCATTGAGCTCCTTTCTCAAAAATTCAAGCTGTTCTCAAAATGCTGGACCAAGCATAGCTCGGTCTATACCCACGTTTGGCCTCCATGATGGTGCAACGGGGAAAATAAACTGTTCTAAACACTTTAGCCAACAAAGATTCCGGATTAGTGTAAATCCGCCACCAATTTTTGGCCACCAATGCCTCATTAAAAGATCTAAAATCTCTAAAACCCAGGCCACCATCACATTTGTTGCGGCATAGGTTACTCCATTTAGTCCAATGTAGCCCACAGCGGAACACGTCACCGCCCCAGAAAAATATGAAAATCATCCTGTCAAAATTAATTGACTTAAATATTAGATACTCTAAATTAAAATTTTATTTAAATATAAATAAAATATTATTTCTTTTATTTTTTAAAAAGGTGAAGGTTAAGATATTTTAGAAATATTAAGATTTGTTTAACTCCTATTCTAATAAAAACTAGTTGGATTTACTCGTGCAAGACACGGGTAATTTTGGATAAACTAAAATTATTGTGTCTGAAATGATTTTTTTATAACTTCTTATACATGTTGTTGTGAGGTCGGCAACAGTGACCAATACTCTAGCCGTGAGAAATAGTTACTTAACAGTAAACAGTTGGTGACAATTTGCGTTTTAATCACATGGGCAAGGATCGAAATCCCCTTTTGCATGGTCGAGGGACAAAGTTAGCTAACTACCACGCCACATCTTGTGCTAAATTTATTTGTTATTTTGTCATGTTGATTCCTCGATTATTGGTATAGGAATCTTTAGCATGGAGTGCTTCATCCTCTCTCCGGGCAACAACAATGCAACAAACCCTGTCAAGGTAACATTAATGACAATATCTCCTCTTAATCTAATGGATGTCGATAGATTACTTTATACAAATGTTTTAGTTGTTCTTCCATGCTCATACAGGAAGAAAAACATGTGTGATTTTAACAACCGTTTCATATATAAATATAATTAAATTGATAATTTGCTATTTTCAAGTAAAATTACTATAGTTTAGGTGGTCTAATAATATTTTGACATGCAAAATTATATCTCATGATACATGTCAACATATATTGGTCACCTAAGAGGCTAAGATTACAATGAGTTTACCCAATATTTACCTTGAGTGATTTAGACAATCTCATAAGTAATTGTTGTAAAATAATTTCTATTGTTTGACCATGGTAAGAATTATATATATTATATGTTTGATTCAAATTATGAAAGTAAGCTTTTTTTTTTTATGGTAGAAAATAAAAACAAAGCTCTTTTAATGCTAAAAAAAATTAAAACTTTCTCACCGCAAACAGAGGAGAATGAAGTGACTTTTGGTATCTATATTGTTAAATATGTGAAGATGGTATATTCGGAGGTGAAAGTTTAGCGACATATTGATCCTCAACCCTAGCTGAATTGAGAATTGTTGCTCAGTGCATGTCTCCCCCTCCGACCAATGTCAAGAATCGATCTCTCACACGTTTTATTGAAGATCAATGCTAAGGTATATAGTTTCTTTATTTATGAGTGGAAGCAAACCTAATTAATTCTTAAATCTATTATCAACAAACATATTCTTTCTAAATTAAATTTAGACATGGGATATGTCGTGAATGAAGTTTGTATAAATAATTACCCATGCCTAAAATAAAGTTTGATTCAACGTATAATTATTCAAGGAATCAAGATAAATATGCCACGTAAACCCACGTGTTATCAACCACGTTAAATTAAAGTCTTCATATTCTTGCTTATTCCTTGTCTTCTTGCTTTATCAGCTTTGGGGTATTATTACCAGACATCTGACTATAGTCCGTAGCAGTTGTAAAAGACTATGACTTCTCATCGACAGTCCTTCCAGTTGAACCTGGAGTACCGGAACATGATGAATCAAGATCACTTTGTTTGGGTGATTTTGTTTCCTAGTTATTCATATTAAGAGGATTAACATTTGAGAGACATTAGTATATTATTTGGTTAAAAAAAACTAAAACAAATGGTTTAAAAAATTATGTTATGGTTACCTTGATTGTGTCATGTGTGTCGAGATTTTCTGATAACATATCGAAAGAATCGCTGTGAAGTGGGCCCTGAAAGGGTAACAATAACAATTATATTATGTCATGTCTTTTCTTATAAATATTTGATTTTTCCACTATTTAAATAAGACTTCAATTACCTCTTCTAATTTGTACTTTTGCACAAATAACTTCAAAAGTGTCTCGCCCACAAAGGCCGGTTAATTTGGATATTAGTTTGCTATGTATAGTTGAAGTACTGAATTTTGACCTGCACCTTAAATATGAATGGTATTTCCTTGAAAGCATTAAGTTCTTGTGGATATTCCTCATCCCCTTGACCCTAGTGATGTTAAATAGATTGGTTAAATTAGTAAGAGTTGACAAGTTATTTGATGTAACTAAAATGACAATTTACTCGTGCTCCGTATAAATTGTAGACTTCAGTCGCACTCTTTTCATTAAATTGGTGGTCTCACGATCAAATATGATGAAGGTGGCGCTATCAGTTCCATCAGCCACGGTTAATTGAACTTTGTACCTGGAGGATCACGTTAAAAAATGTTATTAAGAAATTAACAGCTGCATGCGATAAGTTAGTATTCACACACACCAGAGTCATGTACCTAAAAGTAGCATTACTATAGCCCTTGTTGCATTTTCTACAAAAATATTTTCCATCTTCATACTTTAAACCAGTTAAGCAATTCCTGATTGGACACCCGATATGACTAGCCGAACCTTAAGCCAACGTCCTTCACAGTTTCATAAGTCACGAAAGAACCATCTTGGATAAAAAATAAAAATAAAATATTAATAGATGAGCTACTTTTTTTTGTTGAGCTATAATTTATTATTTCTTTTAATATCATTCTTGATTTTCTGCTATGTATATGGATAGTTCTTTACAATTTTTTAATTTGGCGAAAAAAACTAAAAATAATTAGGTTCTATTTGTTGTCATGTAGAACACAACGAAGTGATCCTACAATAATAACATGTAATACCTCGGTGGAGCTCTTCAACTCTGCAATTGTCTTGTAGACCGACACATTCAGGACATCATCAGTTACCGAGTACATTGAAGTTGCAGGTAACTTTGACAGTGGGACAGACGATGCGTCTGGATGAGTGACAACATAACTAATAGCAATATATTAGACGTTTGTTCGTTAATATTCGATTTAAAGGATAGGGAAAGTCAAACAGGTGCAAAATTATAACTAATAATTGTTAACGTTGCCTTGAATTTAAATCACGAACTTCAGGAATATCAATATTCATAAGTAGCCTAGTATTGTATGTTGTGTTTGATACACCCATTTTTCCTGGAAATGAGAACAACTTTGGTATAACGATCATTGTCCTTGTGATTTAATCATAAATTAATTGTAACATACATGAATATGTAGTTTGTAATATCAATACCTTTAAACTCTTTCATTCTTCCTAATTGCAAAATGACAATTGCAGGTAATTTATTTTCATCTGCAATATATTTTAAAAATTATTGCGCAAATGGCTCCTAGAGTGCAGAAAGCATATTATCACCTCCTCTGAAAAATATATTATTATATAAACAAATTAAAATATTGTTTAATAAATAAATAGATTCATATATAGGAATGTTTTTGCTCAGATAAAATTATAAAAATTGCTTAAAAGAAAAATCTTTTAAAATATCTTACCTATTATATATTATTTAAAATAGTGTGTTGAATCAAAACTGTTATTTTAATATTTAATTAAAAAATATAGTTGGGCAAATTAAATTAGGAAATAGTTCTAAAAATAATTGTACCTATTATATATTACTTAAAATAGTGTGTTAAATCAAATCTGTTATTTAATTAGGAAACTGCTATTTAATTGTCCTGCATATGCTCCACAATCATGTTTACATGCAAGTTTCTTTTTTTCTTTTCCTATTGAATCAGATACCTTGAACTCCAATAGTTCTACAGAGGACGGTGTAACCCCCGAGGCTTCAACCTCTCGAGAGCATATCTCTTTTGTTTACCCACTGCCGTTGTTGCTTCAAGCTCACTTGAGCAGTTTCCTTCCTCTAGCAGCCGGTTGGCCGGTTTCCCAACGGCATAGATCACCCCTATTTGTGTGGTCCGCTCCAGTAATAGCATTCCCACTTTTATTATCACTTCCGGTACTAGCATGGGCAATTACAAATTATATGGCATGTATATCGAGAATTTAAGTATAGTATATGGCATTTTTGTGATATGTGGTGGTAGTCATCTATGCTGCTACTGGTGCAGAATCTCGCATTTAGAAAAGGAGGAAAATTCTACCTTGAGGAGGGTAGTGAGTGGCATTGAAAGATAATAGCGAGAAGGCATTGGAAGGATGGATCATGCGGGCCACAATTTAGTTGCGTTAAAAGTTATTTGTATGCAGATTTTAAGGTAAGATTTGAATTGAATATAACGTGTTGTCCAACTCTAAGGAACTATCACTGAAGTCTTTCATCATTGAAAGATCAACCATTCACTATTGAAAGATCAACCATTCACTGTAGTACTAAATCCTTTTATAATGTACCGTCTGAATTGGTAACCACTAACCAGATACTTGCTGTAATTGTTTTATTAAAATGCTAGTTTCGCCCTTATTTTACGTAAAAATAGTATTTTTCCCCTTCGATGATTTGTGTTTAGGGTTGGTTTAAATTTTGATGTATCTCATGCGCTGCTCCAAATCAAAGGCGTTCATTTGTGAGAACAAATACTATCTTCTAAGCCACCAAAATCATGGTCCTGATTTTTTACCCGAAAATGTAAATGTTTTTTTCTTAAAAAAATAATTCTTATTATGGTGGATTGAGACGGATTAAATCGTTTCGAGAACCTCCCTTGACTTATTTTTCTATTGGACTGGATTAATTATGTTGGTGCTTAAATTATATTGTAACCCCCCCCCCCCCTTTACAAACAGAATAGTAACGTCAATGACACCAAACTTTTTGACACCATCCCCTTCTATCTTGCATCCAACTTCTCATGCTTCTTATCTTCTACAGAATTTTGTTTCAAAGTTTAAGGGACTTTCATGGATCATGACCAAGTGGTAGTTGAGGATAACATGGAATTTGGAGTGTCCCGTTTACATACACAAGTGAATCCTGGTAAGTCAAACAATATTCATTTTCAGCATTACTTGATTAGGGTTTCATGTTCATTGTTAGAAAGCACAAGAAAAAAATGTTAAGCTCTTCTAGTAAACTGAGATACTAAAATTCAATTTATTGTTCAGAATCAGGGTCATTTAGAGATATGGACAATTCAGAAAGTGGATATTATTAGCAATAAGGATTATTATGTTAAGAGTTAGGGTTACACCTATGGGACAAAAGGTAAGCATGTAAGGGTTGCTAGCTTTCTCAATCTTGAACCAATTGACAATGGTTTCAGCACCTGGGTTCCTACAACACTACCCGTCGCCAAAAACCACACCCCACTTGTCTCTTTGAGAAGCCTCAACACCGGAGATCTGGCACAACCGCACACGACGAAGTTTTGAGAGTGAACTTGATGAGACCAATTGTGGTGAGGATGACACCATCTTTAGCATTGTTATAGAGTGTGAAAGTAAGTGGGTGGCCTTTCAAGTTTGACAGGTGCTAGCAACACTCTTTTTGACACT
Source organism: Acmispon strigosus (assembly GCA_030819835.1). Taxonomy (NCBI): domain Eukaryota; kingdom Viridiplantae; phylum Streptophyta; class Magnoliopsida; order Fabales; family Fabaceae; genus Acmispon; species Acmispon strigosus. Next base: position 43,303,783 of record JAUAMA010000001.1, on the reverse strand, counting down.
TTCTTTTTAACATTTGTTTTTATTGATAAAAATTCATGTAAATCACACCAAATTGAGAGGAGCTAAATGGTGGAAAGCATCATTCTCTTGAGGATCAAAAACTTCCTCACAGACATTGGTTTTATCTTGAGAACCATTATCTATGTTTGAATTTCCATTTGACATATGAGTACTATCCAAGTTAGCGCTATTCTCAGGTAAATTAACACATTCCAGATTTGGCCCAACAGAATATAGTCCATAGCCATGAGGAGCATGACGATTCACTAATGTCATTCAGTTCAAGAAATGCATGTTCTACAGAATATATAGTGGTGGCAGCAGCAGAGAAGCGGTGGCCAGAAGTGATTCCAGTTATAATAAAGTTGTAATGTTTTACAATTGACGAACTCTATTGAAATTTCAAAAACATTTAATTATAGAAATTTCTATACTACTCTCAACTATTCAATGGCATATCCCCGAGACCCGAGTAATACAAAGTAGACTCTGCACAAACCATAGAATACATTTCACCACTATTTCTAGCCTATTTTCTTCTTGTTACTTAAATCATTAGTTGTTTTACTTGTTATATTAATGTAATGTCCTGCCTCTTAGTTGCTGTCCTGACTCCAAACAGAAGCAAGAATCTATTAATCCCCTTTTCTGTTTGTTCTATACCTTTTTCACATCCTTGATTTCTTTCAAACTACACTGTATTTCATACGCAAACCCATCTGCTTGATTCTTCCTCTAGTAATCTACTCTGTTTCACTTTCCTTAGCTGCTTTATGTGTGAGCACCAGATAAGTCGGTCCCTAAATGAAAAAAATACCATCTGCAGTCCTTAATTGTGTAAAACATTGGTCATGCCAAGGTTTTATCAAACCACATGGACTAACTTAACCGACATTTCACATAATCAAAGACCACATGGAGTATTTCCTTCTTATATGGACTAACTTGTACAAAACTCACTTTCGAGGACAGAATTGAGCATTCATTCACTAATTTATCCCATTATATCATTAATTTAAACTTCCGAAATCATCAATGGAATACATTCAAATTATAAATACAATCTCCTTATCTCTACCAAAATCTGCATGAGCCCGGTTCTCAACAAATCCCCACCTGGAAGGTTCACAACAACTTACCATGATCAAAATTCAAAACAGCCTTGACAAGACCTTCAAAGAATGAGAAACCCTTGCTGGTCAAAGCTGTAAATAAGTACCATTGCCATTTGTAAATATCAAGTAGTGATATCTAATTTTTAAATCTCGGTAGGATATGCAAAGAATAATTATCAAAAATTCAAAACTAGGTGGGTAACCCAAAATAACAGTTGTAGAATTGAAAGTTGAAACTTGCTGGCTTCCTGCTCGTGTCCAAATGTCCAATAACTTAGTAGAACTTTTATGTCCAGACAAACAGGAAAAGCCTATAAATAACTAATCATTTTGATTTAATTAGTTCCAAATAAAATATGAAACATCAAAGGAACAAATCAGATTACAAAAGTCATTAAAACCCCGTGAATAGGGTGTAAACTACATATTAAGCCTAAGTTTTAACTTTCTCAGCAAAATTACTAGCAAGAATAAATCCTTCAGAAAAAACTTTATTCCCTCTTGGTGTCTTGAATGAACTCCTAATTTTCCCATCATCCAAGGATAATATAAATATAATAAAACAAAAATGTAAACCCATGCTCCATGTGTTTAGCTGGCATAATTAAGGAACGAGTAAATTTTCCTCACTTCTTGCTTTTTTTTCTTCCTTTGACTTGTTTCTCTAAACTTCTAAGCCTTTGACTAATAACAGAAGAAGAAGATATCTTTTTATTCGAAGATTTTGATGATTCAACTTGCCCTGATGATTCAACTGGCGCTGAGCTTGCCCCATTTGTCGTTGATGTAGCTTGTTTTAGTGCTGGAAATATAGAAAAGGGAGATTGTGGAGGACTGGTTGGTGGTGCAGCAGGAATTTCAGGAACACCCAATGCTTTCTTTACACCAGGAGCTTTAAGCGCTGCAGAATTGGAAACATGATAGCATGTAAGATCAGGAAAATATAACAAAGGTCACTAGTGTTTTCTACTATACACTTGAAAATGGAGACAGAGATACTTCAATGCATAAGTAATCAGAAATGCCATGCATGGGTCCTACAAACATACCAACATTTTCCTTTGTTAAAAGAACTCTAATCCTTTTTTTTTTAAGAGTAACCCATTTGAATCCCCAAAAGATTTCACAAAGACACTTGCGAAGGTAAGAAACAAGGGGGGACAAGCACCTTGAAGAGTGCAGGACAACAGACACTTGTATCTTATTCATCCTCCATTCTCCAAGAAAAAAAAAAGTAATATATTTCTGATCTCTCAACCACAGAAAGTGAAACCAATTGGTTCTCCAAAGAAATTGACATCAATGCCTAATCCACAAAAATTTGTAAGGTTCAATAACATTTAATTTTGGAAATAACAATTGTGGAAAAATAGACATATTTACCTATGGATATATTATACTCATGAGTTCACGTTCGCAGGTTTCATGTTGCTAGATTACTCATTAAAAAAAAAAACAAATTTTGTGGTGCTGTTGGAAGAAACAGGTACAAGTGAGGAAAATAAGTTTAATTTAAATTTACAATAATCAAACTTATTTACCCACCAGCTATTACTTTGATTGCAACATCATTTTAATCATATACATTTAAATAGTAGTTATCAAAAAAAAATACTCAAAATTGTTTTCTCAAATAATAATTTAATTACCTATTTACATTAGATAAATTTTTAATAACTTAAAATTATAATGCACTAACTTAAAATTAAATAAATTTAATGTACATAATTATAGTTACCCGTGCAATTTGCATACTAGTATAGTTTGTAAAAAAAAGGTTAAATTCATCTAAAGATCCCTTTAGTTTCAAATTCAATATATTTTTAATTAGATCCTTATTATTGAAAACTTTTTGATTAATTCCTTATAGTTTTAAATTTTATAATTAAACCCTCACAGTAACAACATCATATTTTTATTGTTAAGTATTGTTGTTCAGGATTTTATTTGTGTGGCAATCTCATTATGATGTGGCAATTTGAACACTTAATTTCTTTCTTAAGAATTTGACCATTTTAATTTTCTACTTTGTCAAAAATTTGAACATCATGCATGAATCTTATTTATATGTTCTTTCACCCTGTTCAGATGTGTCTATATTCTCCTTTACAGCTTTACCCCTTCCCATAGTCATGCTAATACGCTATCCTATTATTTACAGCACATGACATAGTCCTTCCACCGACAATCTCAATTAAAAGAAAAAGACTGAGCCACACAAGAAGAAAATAAACCCTTCTGTATAGTACATGAACACAGATAGCAAGAATAAGGATTTGCTGATTTAGAGATTAGAAAATCAAAAATATTTGAAAAATGAAAATAGAGATGGAAATGAAAAATAAAAATTCCCACATCAGTAATACTATATTAGCAATACCTAACAAATTTAACAATGTTACTATTTAAGGATTTAATTACAAATTTCGAAATTATAGGGATTTAATTAAAAAGTTTGAAACTATAAGGATTTAATTAAAACTTGAATGAAACAATAGGGACCTGCAGATTAATTTAACAAAAAAAAGACTTCAATTTAGTCCCTCAAACTCGAAGTTTGAACATAAAGACAACTTTGACATCACTATCCGTGACTGTTGGACTAATTTCATTTCAAAATTCTTTGTAGCACAATAATGATGACAGATGTATTGTATCTTTAAAGGACTAAAAGGAGATTTAGTCCCTTTTTTACAAAGCCTTAGTCCTCTAGTTCAAGTCTCACCAATGACATCAATAGAATGGTCACATTGCTACATGACCTTGAGAAAATCTTACACACATAATACTCTAGTCATGCGCTTGGGAAACCAAATAAATAAACATGAGAAGTAATGACTCGAAAAGAGGAAGGAAGTGCTTGTATAGGTTCGTAAGGTTTAGAGGACAAAGCAATACTTGAATGAGATGGTAGTGATTTTGTATAGAATAAGATGTTGATTGGAATCATAATTCTTGGTGTAGTTTACAAAACAAAGCTGATTTTAAATAGAGGAACTAAAAGGATATGAACAATGTGACAGACGCACTTAACTTCATATTTATATTTAAAACATTAGATCAACAAGTAAAACTAGCAGGGAAAGACTGTATTGTATGTAAGTTCATCTTATTCAATTTTGGGTTGTCATGCTCATGCATCGCTTGACAACAATACCAAGATGCTGGTACAGTGGATTGTCCAACTGCCTGCATTGTATGATCAGCATACATAAATGCAATCATGAATCCCATCCCACAACGGACTCAATACCCCTAAACAATATGCATTTTATGAAAACAAATCTAACTTTATGCTATTGAAATGCTGGATGACAGCAAAGTGATAACTTCAAAAGAAAAATTGGAAGTGACTTACCAAGTCCATAACCCAGTGAAAACAAATTTGACGTAATCCAGTAACAAAATATAGCCTGCACAATTAGAAATTAACAAAAGTTCAAACTACATAGAATGACAAATAAAATCTGCAGTAATTAGAAGAAAATAGGTGTAACACTTCTTTTCGGTCTCAATAAGGCAAACACCATTGGATTCATATTGCAGGCAAAAAACAAGATAAATTATTATTTCCAATACATGTGGACGGAAAATGGATAATCAATAACTGATCTATTTCTATACTATATAAAATAAAATCGTGGACTGCAAAACTTTAGCTTTAGCAAAAATGCCCTTCAATGCAGCATGAACCAAATTTCCTGATTGGAATAGAATGTTGCTTTACTTCATTTCATGTTAACAGAGAACACTAGGAGTATCCTTGTAACGATTATTATGGTTGTTCTTTAATTTTCTCCAGCTGAATTTTGACATCACCTTGATATCAGGTCAGTAGAGGTGAATACATACATTTCCAACTATATCTAATCGAGTTTCTATCTGTATAATATATTTATTTTTATACACTATACGATGCACTGGATGCATGCTATCTAATGCAAATCAGATTATGAGATGTTAGGCTAACGAATAAGTTCCTTTTCTAAAACTTCTTTATTTTAAGGATCTCGTGCTACATTAACAAAGTTGCTAGTTGCTTATCAAAACAAAAAAAACAAAGCTGCTAGTCAAATTCCACAGCCTCAGATTTTATCATGTTCCTTTGATATGATAAAAGTTCTTTATTGGAAAGAAACAAACTCGATAGAATGCAACTAACTGAAACTATAAAGACAGAACTACTGTTTCTTTCTAAGTTCATACAATCAATTACTTCAAATGCAGATAAAAGTGCTAGCAAAGGGAAGTTGTCACTTCCCAAAAAAGCCTAGGAAAGTTTACCTTTGGAAATCCCATGGTGAAAGGAACAGTAAGAATAGCAATACCCCGAGAGACATTTTTCATGGTGCCAGCCACAGGATTTCCTTCCAATCCTTCTTGCATATTACACTGAAGAACAATATAAAATAAATTAATCTACACTGGAAATAAAAATATAACAGATAACATAACACCTCTCTTGAGTCTTGTCATCTCAATTTAAAATTATTCACCTGTCTGAAGAAGTGGCTAGTTTAGTTGTGGACGATCTAGAAAGTATTGAAAAGAAAGCTGAAGGAAAAGTTTCTGAAAATCAAATGCTCACCTCAACTGTTACTAAAAATGACAATGCAGTTAAAACTGGCAAAATGTATAAGGCATCTGGAGTTGTGAGATCAGTAAACCAGGAAGCTCCACCATGCTTGAATGATGGCATTTTCTCAGCCATGTTTGTTATCTAACATTGAACAAAAAAGGGTGTGAAGGGATAGAAACAATATAAAGGCACCTCAGAATCCTACAATTAGGGACTAGGGAGAATATCAAATAAAAGTCAGCTTACCGCAAGGAAAAAACTAATAAAGATAGGACCTGAAATAAAGATTCCCTTCAATGGCGTAAATGGACTCACACCATATCTGCATTATTGAAACCAAAAAGAGAAATGAGATCTAAACAGAAGATCCAAGAAATTTAATTTAATACTTAATACACCAATTCCTCAGAGCCACAGACTATTATGTCGAGTTCATAAATATTAATGATAACTAGTCTTCATACATGCATGCATTCAGTGATCACATATCAAATATTTAAACATATACTTCATTTGAATGTTCTCGGAAGCAACACTTTCAATTTAGAGCTTGTTTGTTTAATTATTTTTTAGTAAGAAAATCAGGTTTGTAAATCCCGGATAGCGGCGCGGAGCGGCAGACCCCAAAACCGCTATAGCGGTATAGCGCATAGTGGGATGGCCGTTACACTGAATTTTTTATGTATATTGTATAAATTTACACTATATATACACATCAGTGTTATTAATCGCGGATCGCGGACTATAGCGGTAAGCCAAAAATCCGCTATTTCCAGCCCCTCAAAGCGGAAAACCGCGGAAAAAGCGGGAAAAAGCGGCAAATAGCGGAGTAGCGGTAAGCCAAAAAACCGCTACGCTATAGCGCTATAGCGCCGCTATAACCGCTATTTGATAACACTGATACACATAAATACTATATACTAAAAATGATAAAAAAGTACTATAAATTCATGACATTCATAAAACAGAGAGAAGTCTTGGGATAAAACAGAGAACAGAAATGAGAGATTCTGGTAGGATAAAAAAAACATAAACAGAGACTAAGAGAAATGACCGTTAAGAAAAAAACAAAACAATAAAACAGAGCAAGCTATAGGACAAAACAGCGACCAGCAACCTCAATGATGCTGGAGGCCTGGAGCAAAATGAGAAAGAAGGGAGAAGTCTGGTCATCAGAATGTCGCCGGAAGTCACGGGCTTGCAGGAGGGCAGGAAGGACGAAGATGGAGGCTGGGCAGAAACCTAATCATGTAATCAGAGTGGAAGAGAGGGACGGAAAATATTCGAAGCGAATACCTAATTCTACCCTTGAAATTTTGACATATGTTCATAACGGAATCTTTTTAGGGGCAAAATAGGGTTTCCGCATAAGTTACACCACAGCACAGCCACAGTGCCGTGCAGGTCATGATTTGGGCTGCGATAATCTCAGCAGCACGAGTAATCACACTCAAGTAAAATAAGTAGTTTTTATGATTGTAAACAAATACAAATTAGAGAAACAAACAGGCCCTTATAGCAGAAGCTAATGACGCAATCATGGCAATTTCCACACATTATTTAATGATATCAGTTATGGCCATCACAGTCACCACTCACAACAAAGACTGCTCCACTGATACACTATATCACCAAATGTAGTAATTACATTAAATATGCACGATCAAACATGACTACTAGCAGTTACATATGAATAAAACCATAAGATTGAGAAACCACTTACTGCTTGAATAGCTTTTGCATCTGCTTCTGACCTTCAGCAATAGCCTCAGGATCCCCAGTCTGAAAAAATAGATGTTACGTGATCAGAGATAAATTTATTTTTGATATCACATTATATAACAAAAATGTAAAAAAAACCAAAACTTACAAATTTCTCCAACAAGACAGACAAAGAAGAGAGAAAGTTTACCCGTTTGGATTTTCGAAGAGCTTATTCGAGCTTATTTTATGGCATAAGCACTTATGCAAGTGTTTGAGAGAGCTTATGTAAACAGCTTATGGCCATGTTGTTAATGGTGGATGGCGGGTCACGGCGGAAAGCCAAAATCCCGCCATACAGGACAAATAATGGCGGAATATAGCGGAATATGGCGACCATATAGCGGGATATCGGACATGGTGGTGAGCCAAAAAACCGCCATGAGAAACTGCCATGGCAGATATTTGATAACACTTACCTATAAGTTGATTTGAGCTTATTTTCATTAGCTGTTATGAATAGCTTATGAAAAAGAACTTATGCTTATTTATAACCTATTTTCAGAACTTATTTTAATAAATTTCTTAAAATAGCTTATGAATAAGGGCTTACGCGATAAGCGCTTATGGCCATAAGCGCTTAAATAAGCTGTTTTTCCAAACGCACCCTAAATTGATTAATAAATATCTAAGAACTAAGATGTTTGGACCATATATATACTAGTAGTGTCCATTGTCCACAGACACGAGGTAAAGGAATTCATATCCAGCAACCAAGATTCTTCTTATGTAGAAATACAAATAAATGTGCAATGAATCATATATGTTTAGGAGATGAATCTATTTAGTTAACATAAATCATGTTATAATCTTGAAAAAATAATTATTATAAATTGTTTTTCTGTACATTAAAAATCCACAATACTGAGCTAAAGAAATTTATAATGGCAATGATGGTGGCATCCGGGTATGAGAGAGCAGAGATGAAAATGACATAGCTTGTAATGATAGAAACAATGATCAGAGTGGTTGTGATGAAGACCGTGGCACTGTTATCAGTGTTGCTGTTGAATTAGAGCCGTGATGGCCATGCTAGCTTGGCCAACACAGTGGCTGTGGTAACATAAACAGGGCCATAGGGGCCACAGTAATGGCGGTGGCAGAAATGATTGCAATGCAAATGGTAGCAAGAGTATTACACAACTTCTTAGTCATAGACTCATAGTAGTCAATCCCGGAGCTGACCCCAAAAATGCTATAGCGGTAAAGCGCATGGCGGGATGCCCGCTATGCTGAGTTTTTTATAGTGATTAACTGCATGCATATATAAATGCTCAAAACTGATAAAAACTACTAAAAATTCATGGCACTCATAATTAAAAATAAAAAATAATAGGTATCTTAAACAAAACATACAGGTACCAACAAAAGTCAATGTAACCAAGAAGTTTAAGCCTCTAATGCTTAAACTAAACGGCCTAAAAACATGAAAATTAAAATAAAGTTTTCTAAACAGGAACCATCAATGATCTTCTTTTAGATCCAACTCTTCCTCTTGATCACTTTCACCACTATCACAGTTCTATATAACTTCCTCCTACTCAGTGTGTTCCTGAAGCAAAAACCGCTAAACTACCCCTCGAAAATACTGTACATCAACTTTTAGAGGGCATTTTTTGGGTTTTTATCAGTTCCACCATATAGCGCCGCTATGGTCGTTATTTCCTCCACTATAGCAGCAGCAGCTAAGCTACAACTAGGAGCAACAAAGAGCCACCACGGCACTATAGCGCGCTACTGACAACTATGTTCTTAGACCTATTCTTCAAAATAGAAGATCTTGTTAATAAATTGGAGAAGGTTTTATTTACAGGATTATCAATTCCTTAGATGGCTTCAAAAATCAGAACTCAAATTCTAAAGGGCACCACAATGATGAAATTCAGAACTGGATAGCAGAACTTCCAAGCTTGAACATTGACCCTAATTTCAACTTCCAAACTAAGCCTTGATTCCCTAAATTTGGCTTGAGTTTACTTTATCTTTCAAGAATTCTTTTTGCTCTCTTCCATGCATTCCTTCCCCTCTCTATACTATTTCTTATATGTTCTCTTGCAAAAAAGAACTTAGTCACACTACATGGTGTATGGAGCAAACAAGACCAGTTAAATGGAACTTTTTATTTTGATTCCCAAAGTTTTACGGAAGACACATATCATCATGTCAGATACAGAAATGATTCAAACTATAATTTCTGGATACAAGACAACATAACATGTGAGGTGCAGTTAGCTTAACCAGATAGTATACCAATAATATAGCAGAGTGCTATATCAATTATTACCAGTAGTTAAAAAGTAAGGGGAACATATAGCGCCATTACCTTCCCTTCCATCTCGTGTTTTATCTCTTCCAAGTGTGGCCTCATTATCTGCAACATTGGAGACATTGAGCTTAGGTAAAAAGATGGATAGCAATATAGAAAAAGCTCATTAATGAAATAACACTGCACCAAGCTTGAGAACCTTTGTTGAAAAAACAGGGGAAAAGACAGATCAGAATTCAGAACAATGAAAGTGAGGGAATTAATCCAATCCATGTTGGGGTTATCTTTTTTCAAAGTGGAAAAGGGAACTAAGGGGAACAGTGCACTCCAAATGTTTAAATATTGTCCACCCCAATCAGAATTCAGAACATTGAAGAAGAACAAACAAAGTTATCGCCAATGCTTTATTATAGCAAGAAACAAAAATGAAGCTATAAGCAGTATTACATACTGTAAGCTTAGAAGTGGCCTTAAGTTGATTTATTAAGAGGGGAGCAGTCGCGCTTCGAATCACGAGGGTCGTTAGAACTATGGCTGCCCACCTGAAACAAAGGAGCAATTAAGAGAAAAGTTTCCTTTCAAAATCTCTGCGCCATCAAATTTTCGATAAATTATGATAAACGAGTCATTGAATAATTGGATCCCAGATTATGCATAAAGTAAGTTTAATACAAATGTAACGAGTGCAAGGACAACAATGCCAGCATAGTGTCAAAACCCTACATACCCATTAAACTTCAAAAAGTCATAAAGTAAGTGGAGATTCCCATTCAAATATCATTAAACGAAAAAGCATTAGCTTCAGCATATATCTGTAGCAACTAGCAAGCCAAACTTAATGACAGACAAACTAAAGGAATCATAGTCAACCCCAAATCCCTGGTAAAAGCATAAAATCCCCCAATGAAAATTGAAATGCATGAATACCAATTCCAAACTATTTCAGCATTCACTCAAAACTCCGCCAGATTGTTTTAAATTTAGAGCCAGTTTGGATAAACCTTTCAACAAGCACTTATAGTAAAACTCTGTAAAAGAAATGTTGAAATAATCTTTCAATGACAACGAGTTTTTAAAATATTAGCTTTTCCCCATAAGTTGAAGATTTAAATATGCTCCCGTGGCTCAACTTTATCAGAAGCTCCCTCATCTAACTCCGCTGCACATATCTAAAAACTTTTCTCTAGTTAGGAACCAAATAGTCAAATATCTCAATTGAAAACCCCATAAGCTAGAAGCCAATCGAAAGCGGCCCCTAGTATTAGATATTACTTATACCATGTTTGAGCTCAGAATATATTCTCACACACTAAAAGCTACTCACATTAGCTTCTCTCACTATTGATCTAGGCTTTAAAAGTGATTATCCTAAACATGCTATTACTATCTCTAGTATAAATTAGGTAAACTCACCAGTTTAAGCCAGTGTAGGAATGCACAGCATCTATCACATACTGCAAGATTTGTACAGGCAAAAAAGAATCAGCAGCAGCAATGGCAACTTCACTAGCAACAGGAGCCTGAGAAGCTACACCCTCCAGGGTCGCATCAGTGAGAACATCTGCCACGTCAGTCATTATACCAATCTTGTCCGAGCCCTGGTTCACTGTAGACATGTACCGGCAGAGATTATACCCGGCGTATGGCGACGACGATGACGCGAGAAACCCCGTTGATCCGTTAAGGTATCTCCCAAAAGACCTTGTTTGGATGAAGTTGCCAACGCTCGCTGAGGGTGGTTTTTCATCTGGCTGTTGTTCACGCTTGCCTTCACTGCTGTGGAGCACGTAGCTGAAAGATGGGTGGCAGTTCCGGTTTATGAGGTTCGCTCGAGTCAAGAGGGAGCGTCTGTAAGCCATTGGTTTTCTTCGGAGGTTCTATCGAACAGCAGCGAGTGATTATCAATGATCGAATTACGAGTTCAAATGCTCGTCCCGTCGCCGGCTGGTGGCCATACACCGGCGAGTCGCTGCCGTGGAATTGGAGAGGTAGGAAGGGTCAGTTGGAGTAGCGTGACCTAGCTCAGCCTCAAGGTAAAGGGGAAGAGGGAATTGGTGTTTGGTTGCCGAGAAAGATGGAGAAATGAATTATGTTATGACGGGATGAAAAAAAAAAAAAGAGGATTAGTAAAGATTATTAGGGTTTGGGGATTTTACTAATTTAGAAATTTCTCGTAGGGGGATTTTACTAAATTTTTTTTGTTAACCATGTATTTTTAGCCGAATTTAGTGTCTCGTCGAAGTAAAGTTGCACTTAGGTCCTTGAAACTTTTTAAATTTTCTGATTTTGGCCATCATTGGAACCTGAGCCGCTTATGTGTTCGGTGAAGACTTACGTGGCACGCCTACATCACTTGATGAATTTGAATTCTCTACCGCCTATGCAGTACATAACTAACCATTAAATTTTTAATTTAATAATTTATTTTTTATTTAGAGTGACCTTAACCATTAACTAAAAAAATCAATGGTTGTAATTGTGCTGCAAGGAGTTGTGAAAGAAATATGCTACAGAGGATCCAAATTCATCACTTGACACGTGAAGTGAAAGATGACATGATGTCATGTCTTTGAGGGACAAAACCAAATTTTGTAAAATTTAGAAAATCAAAAACTTATTTAGCCTAGAAAATTAGATTTTCTCCTCCACTCAAACTCTTTTCCCCGGCCTCTCACTAAATTCCATCATAACCACTCATGTTCAAGCTCCAATTTTGATTAGAACCCAGAAAAAGATGAAGCTCAAGAAAGATTCAAATTTTACTCAGAAAAATGAACATCCTAATGCAAATAGGGCATTGATTTTAATGTCAACCCCTTGCTTCTTCATTGTCATCTCCGTCTGAAAATACCTTCATCCATATTTGCTATGTTTGGTAAGGAGATAAAGTGAGAGGAAACAAAGGAGGAATGAAAGAAAAGAAAATGAAAGAAAGACAAAGAAATAAAGAAAAAGGTCTCTCAAAGATAATGACTCATAAGGAATGAAATCTCAATGTAGGGTTTAAAACAACCATTTTTAACCGCTATGACCAGCACCCAATGGATCATAGCTCACTAATTTAATTATAATATTTTCAATTTTTTTGAAGCATCATTTTCAACTGAACAAGCAGTAGTCGTACCATGAATATCTTTCCAAAATAAATTAGGAAAACTTGTACATGTTGGTTGGTGAGGCAAGGTTATAATGTTGTTTCTTTCATTGCCAATCAATGAATACCAAGTGTCAAACTGTGTCATGTCATTTTAACATATAAAAGTCATAATTTGGACCTTCAACTATTTTTATTATAAATTTTTACCGTATATTAGAAATACAATTTTTTTAGAAAATGTTTATTTTCTAATTTTCAAATTGATTTTAACCTTTATTGAAATTAATTCTAAACACTTTGATTTGGGGCAAATTAACCTAATTCTTCCTCATTTCCTCCTCCTTGCATCGTGCTTCGGTCTTCATCCTTCTCCGTTGTGCATCGTGCTTCATCCTCCTCTGTCGTGCGTCGTGCTTCATCGTTGTGTCGTCCTGGTTCGTTCTGTTGTGTCGTCGTGGTCTTCCTCTTCGTCCTGTCGTGTCGTTGTGCTCTCCCTCTTCCTCCTCCGTGTGAGGCGGCCTGAACGAGACCTCATTCTTCGTCAACCCATCGTTGGTTGTGTGCTTGAGTTCTCGTCGTCTTCCTTTCATCTACGTCTTCCTCTTCGCTGTTCTTCATCTTCTCTGTCATGTCGTCATGCTTCATCAACTCTCAGCGACCTGTTGACCTGCATAGCGTGTTCGAAGCGAAGGAAGAACTTGTTGAAACACCCAGCACCAAGAAAACCATCAAGGCTCTCACTGCTCAGGTTAATTCACAAAGCCACTGTATAACTGTTTTGGCTCGTGAGGAAATCTTAAAAGTACTCTAATAGTGTAATTGTTCGTATTTGAATTTTGATTGCTAATAATTAGACTAAGAGAATCAGAAACATATTATTTTGCCAATTTCACTTTACTGACATTTGATTGCTATTTACTACAACTAGAATATTTAACTATATCTGATTTTATAAAAACAATTTTGATAATACTTCTTGAAAAATGTACTTAAGTCCCCCCTCCCGTCTCTAAATATACTTGACATGGTCTTCACTCTTCACTTTTGATTGTGTTAGGTTAGCTTTGAGATTTGATAATTGATCCTTGGATATGTGAAAACATAAATAAACAAAACATAAGCCATGAAGAACTAAGAAGCTGCTATCGGGTGCTTCTTTTAGTCTGTTGTATGTTAGCTTTATCACTATGTTAGAGTTCAGATGCTTATGCTTAATTTGAATGTCAACAAAAAAATGAAAATCCGACAGCATTGCTATGCTATGCCTAAATTTCCTCCCTCTAACTTGAAAATAAATAACCATTCTTGGCAGTGATACAGCTCAGAAATTTAAGGTAGCACATTCCTTCAGTCCACTCGGTTCTAAGACCTTATTGTATATTTCAGTAACAATTTTTCCAAGCAGATTTAGGAATTTAGGAATCATAGCATAAAGCAAATAGGAAGTATGTGCAAGCAGGAAGTATGTGCAAACCATGGGCCGCTGAACCATATATATCAAACTAGTAAGTAACCCGTGCAATGCACGGGGTTTTATTAAAGAAATAACATTTAAACTATTTTTTAATATTATTAATTTTAAATGTTATATTTGAAAATAAATTTTAAAAATTAATAATTATATTAACATTTTAAATTCCACTTATAATAATTTTAACACATATAAAGATAAGCTAGATATAACCAACAAATCATATGCACTAAGATTTGCATAGTATCACTATAATCACAAGAAACTCTCACCATCTTTTGCAGTCAATCACCTCTGCCAATCACAAAAATCAATTGTGGGGATGAAAGTTCAGTAAAAAAAAAGGAACATGCACTAAGATTAACATGTAAAGAACAAAAAGTGTTGAAAAAATAAAACAAAAAATGAGATACTCATAAATAGAGTTCCAACTACATTAAGTAAAGCCTAACTTCCTTTTTTTCACTCTGTTTTTTTTTGGCTGAAGCAAAGAGGGAAAAGCTAGCAAAAAAGGATAAAAAGAAAGCTTTAACTTACAGAAGCTGAAAATGGGTGGCTGACAAAAACCACACAGATCACTAACAAATATCAGGCCATAAGAATCACTGAATGGTCAATTTAAGTGTGAAATCTTATAGCTAAACCAACTCTGTTAATTTTGGTTATAGTTTGATCGAACATGGTTTGTCAATCATAACATTTTTCTTCCTCAAAATTAATTTATACTTTATAAAGTAAAGTTTACAGTAACATTAGCATGGCATAACTATAGATTAGTATTTCTTAACGGTTGCTAGCTAGCATAAAGTTCAATGATAACCAGATACATCCTATATAATGAAACTATATACCACTACCATAATGTGCCTAAAGAATAACCTGACATTTATGCAAAGGAGAAAGCTTTGTAGATGCAATTTTTGATTTACAATAAAGGTTGCCTCTCAGGACAAGACAATCTCGACAATCTCATTGAAGGAGTCAAAAACTTCAAAAGCTCATAAGTATTGAATTCGAATAAGCTACTTCCTGCAAACTATGAAACTAATCATGATGTCAAAATCAATAATATTTCATTTAAAAGAATTGAATTTGAAAATACAACCTTATCATAAACAGAAGGCAAAACAGATTATGACATGAAGGTTTAACATCTGATATGAAAGCTGGTGCAAACTTTACTGAACTGCTTTTATTGTGATACTATAGACAAAAAAAAACATGATTTAAATAATTAAATACAATGGGGGTGAATATATTGAATTGAGATTTCTTATTTTCCCCAAAAGTTCCATCAAATCTTCATCAAGCATGGAGGTAAGCACAAATGAGCCCTCTCCCATGATCTCTTAGTGGCCAAACTATGATCCGCTTCTGAAATGTATAGCTGTGGTTGAAAGGACATGTTTTTCTTGTAGCTATAACCAATTTGAGAGTTTCAAATTAAGGATGGTATTAGGAAATGAAAGGCATGACAGTAAATATGGGATGCATTTGCAAAATTGCATTCTCTATATTCATTCTATATCTGGACAATTAGTTTGATGCAAACCCTTAACTTAAGGAAACAAAGTAATGGTAAGAAAATGAAGAAAAATAAGATGGTATCTACTATCTAACATACTTGGAAATGTTCAACATTGACTCTGCAATATCCAAACTTGAGGCTTGAGCTTCCTTACTACTTTTTTTTAAGTCTTCACCATGTAGCTGGTTCAGCTTAATCGCTTATTTACAGTGGCTTGTCTACCTGCACGTCTCTAACTTACTTGAATGACAATTCTGAACACAACAATGGAGGAAAAAGAACCAGAAAACTTTCTTGCTTAAAATACACTGGATCCATTCCGTAGAGTAAACTATCATTGCAAAGAAAATGTCACAAATAAATTTATCCTACCTTTTAAGACATCAGAGGAGGTTAAAACTAAGGAATTTAGGTTTTACTCAATGCTTTGAATAAAATACAGAGTACCTTACAAGTTTGTTATTCCTCTGCACAATCTGTGGGTGTAACTCTAGTCACGGGTATTAATAAAAAAACAGAAAGAATTTTTACTTCCATTTTTTACTTTCATTTTTATTGTTGTGGGTTATGACAAAACACATTGTTCCTCTGATATAAAATTCTTAGTCTAGTGAAAAAAACCTCACACCCAAATTCAACCCCCTTTCCAATCTTAGTTATCTCTACTATTATTCAAGACTCAATTTTAGATCACAGAGCAAATTCTGTAATTTGATTTAGGAGAGAGGCACAATAGAAGAGTTATTATGATGAAAGTGAAGAGAAAATGATGTATCTTACACAAATGAAAGATACAAAAGAGAATAGTGCAAGTATATTCAGACAAAAAACCAATGCAGAAATCAAGTGAGTTGAAAAGGATTGCAAAAATTAAGATAGAAAAAAGGGTTAGAGGGTAAATAGGGAAAGCATGAACATGCTAATGAACCTGCAACAAAAAATACCTCCACCTCTGTTGAAGCTTCCTCTACTTTCTTTCCATTCAAATAACAGAAAAAAAGCGTCGTTTATGTGAAATTAAAAAATAGTGCTTGAAGATACCTGATCCAGTGATGACGATAGAACGACGGCCACAACCGCCTGTGAAGAGGAAGATTGGAGGTGAAAAGCAATGCAGTAGAAACCTGAAGAATTACGGAACAGAAGCAAAATATCAGAGTAAGGGAGCAGAATCTTCGAACCGAAATCGCGGGTTATTAGAGAACTGAAATCACGTTTGAAACATGAAAATCAGAGATTGAGTGCAAAAATTTCATAATCGCGTTTAAAATCGAGTTTAATGACATCAAAAATTTCGGGCGCAGATTGAGGGATTGGAGATTGAGAATCAAAGAAACATGAAAATCAAAGAGCAGGAGGGGCGCGTGAAGTCAACATGCTGAGGGAATAGAGAGAGAAGGTGAGGATTCTGAAGAAAGAGGTGACGTGGAGGGCTGTGAGGGAGAGTGTGTTGTGTGAGTGCCTCACTCTCCAAAGTGAGGACTCACAATTAGAGATACAAGAGTAGATTTTCCACTTCAATGATTTTCAAAAATAACCGACCAACTAATTCTTTGTAGTTTGGATTGAATATGTTTATTTTTTTCTCATTAAAAATGACTTATATATTTGTATAATCGTATTACATACTGCCAATTTCACTTTACTGTCATTTTTTTCCTAATTGGCTTGCTATTTGCTTGGGAATTGTTAGACCATGGGTCGTGGAGCCATGTAGTTGCTATTATTAGTTTGTCATGTTTATATTTTCCATAATTGATGTCTTGATAACAATGGCAAATTTGAATAATACTCGTTGTTTTCCCCCCTCTATTGTAATGCAGATGTCTAACTCCTCCGAGGATGATAGGCAGCACTTTAAAAATGTTAATGAAGGAATCCCTGAGGAAATTCATGGCGAAGGGGATGACAGTGAATCGGGTGAGGATATTGAAGATACAGACTTCGATTCTTCAAATAAAAAGTGCAAGATGATTCCCAACCTAACAACTGATGAAATATGGGGTCTGAAGTTTTGCACTTTAGATGATGCTCTCGCACTTTATTCCAGTTATGCAAGAAGTCATGGATTTGTGGAGAGAAAAGATAAAGTACGAAAAAATGCAAAAGACGATGTCGTAACGAGACAGTTTGTATGCAATAAAGAGGGGTTAAGGGACACAAAATACTTCACTATGGATCGGAAAAGATCTCATAGACCCCTTAGTCAAACTAACTGTCAAGCTAAGCTTCGGATACGCTTCGATTACCAGACATCACAATGGAAGGTGGTGTTGTTCCATGAAGAGCATAACCATGAACTTACCCCAAACAATATATGCATGCCATACCCACTTATCGTACGTTAAGTGAAGCTGATAAAGCACAGGTGGATAGCCTTCATGCATACGGCGTAAAAGCATGTCATATTATAGGTTACATGACAACACAGAAAGGGGGACATTCTAGTGTTGGATTTTTGAAGGAGGATCTGTACATATATATTAAAAGGCAGAAACACTACAAGATTAAAGGTGGGGATGCACGAGCTGCCATCAATTACTTGAGAGGAAGGTCGATACTGACGCCATGTTCTTTTCAAAGTACACAACTATGGAGGATGGTAAATTGAAAAATCTTTTCTAGGCTGATAGATGCAGTAGAGTAGACTTCCAGTGCTTTGGTGATGTTCTTGCGTTTGACGCCACATATGGGAAGACCAAATATAACAATCCGCTTGTTATTTTTCTGGTTCTAATCATCATTCTCAGACCGCTGTATTTGAAGCTGCTTTGGTGGTTGATGAAACCGCAGAAACATATAAGTGTGTGCTGGAAACGTTTTTGGAAGCAATGTCCAACAAACACCCAAAATTAGTTGTCATGGATGGTGTTAGTGCAATGAGGGAGGCCATCAAACAGGTGTTTCCAAATGCATTACATCGACTTTGTTTATGGAACTTGCACAAGAATACGCGTGATAATGTGAAGAACAAGTCTTTTTTGAAAGACTTCAATAAAGCAATGTAATATGATTTCACTATCGGTGGGTTTGAAAAATTCTGGAAAAAGATGGTTGGTGAGCACGGTATAAGGGAAACCCATGGGTTTTAAAAACTTATGACAAAAGGTATTCTTGGGCCACTGCATATCTTTGTGACCAATTCTTTGTTGGGATTCAATCTACCTCATGATGCGAAGCCATCAATTGTCGGATAAAGCCATACGTTGGGAAAAAATTGCATTGTTGAGTTCCCGCACGACATTGAGCAAGCCATAAGAGTATACAGGGAGAATGAGTTGCAAGTTGATTATAGATCGCTTTTTACAGTCCCTGTGTTGACTACCCCTCTTTATAATTTTGAGAGTGAAGCTTCAATAGTGTTCACTCATGAAATTTTTAAAGAAGTACGAATCCAAATTGAGAATGTAGGTGACTTAAATTTGCAAGGAAAAGAAGTCAATGGAAAGATTATGAGATTCAAGATGCATAAGTACAGTAGGCCCAATAGTGCAATTAATGTTGTTTATGACACATCGAAGAATGAATTTCATGCCATTGTTGTCTATTCCAGTTCGGCGGCATTCCATGCTCATATTTTTTTGTGCCATGATAACTGAGTACATGGAATCAATTCTGGTCAGTCTTATTTGTAGATGGTGGAGAAAGGATGCCAAAAAACAATTCATGCCACCTCCTTCATCCGGTGAAGTGTTGAGGTAATTAGGACCGCTCGTTTTAGCGTTGTAGCCGCTGCATTCAATGCCCTTTGTCGTATTGCTTCAGAAAATGGTGAGTGCTTCAGTGAAATTATGGATGATTATTTGATGTTGACATCAAAGTATAAGAAGAAGGTCGGTGGTCAAAGCGGTGGAGGTTGTGGCCCTAATGATATTTGTGATCCACTTGTGATTGTCATGAAAGGTGCTCCACCTAAGAAGCGGTACAAGAGGAAAGGGGGAAGATGTTCAAAATGTCATAAACTGAGCCACACAATCAGAACATGCCATGCGCTCCTTGCGTCAAATTGTCAAACTACTCCTTCATATGTACTGTAAATGTTAGATTAACTTTATGCGTCTGACTTTGTAGAATGTGAAAGTAAATAGTCGTCGTGCTAAAGCAAAGAAACAAAAAGGGAGTAGTTTGACGCTTAATTCAGTGAAGAAGATGGTAAGTGCATAATGTTCCTTAACTTTTTGTAATTTATGGTGTTTAATATCCATTTAATTGAAATCATGTAGCCACTCTTGCTTGATGTAGGAAAACGAGCCTGATGCATCTGTTAGCAATCAACATCCAGAATTCATTAAGGAGGCGTGTGTTTTATCCACTCAAAATTTAGCAAAGGAAGTAGTAAGTACATGGTAATCACAATAGACGTTATATTCATTTATTTTCATGATAATCGGTGTTATTTGGTTTGAATTAGGAAACATGCCAAACTGTTCTACCTGTACACCTCATCATGGAACTCCTCACATGGTGCCTCAGAACCTTGTTTTTGGTAATGGTATTCTAAGCCAACCCAGCCTCGCCCATGTTTTGGCACATAGATGGGTCAAAATAACACGGGATATGTTTATGGTTTAGTTCCTTTAATACCACAAATTCATCAAGTGACAATCGCACCTCATGTTGGTGGAGGTCACTCTAATTTGCTTCATCAGGTCATGAACAATGCAAATGGAAAAAGTAAGTATGACTACATAATTGCATAAGTATCATAACTTAGTATTTTCTAATAACTTTTAAAGCACAACATATATGACCCTTATGCGAATTTGATGTGTGACAATAGGTGGCAATTCAAGACAGCCAACGCAACCCCAGTGAGTTCAGTCTAATATATTTTCAATCATGAAGGTAAAGCTATTGTGTAACACCCCGATTCCTTAGGGGTTAGAATCGTAATATCGAACAAATAAATCAGGGCAATAAAGATAGCGAAAATTTGAATCAAATAAAACTTTTATTAAAAGAGAGTCATGAGGGCAATAATTCTAAACCTCAAGGGAAATAAAGAAACTATGTCATCCCTCCCAAGTCAACACACAGGAAAAAACTTCGAGGACGGTGATGACTCTAGTACTGAAAGCAAATAAATGGTTTGAGAGTTACAGACACAACCCCCCAAAGGACCAAATAAAAAAAACTATGTCAACGCCTCAAGGGAAATAAAGAAACTATGTCATCCATTCTCTCTCTCTCTCTCTCTCTCTCTCTCTCTCTCTCAACGCCTCTCCTCCGACCCTTCCCTCAGCTCCGCTACCATCGTAGACCTCTGCGTCCTCCACGAGTACGACCCCATTTAGGTTTCATACTGCCACTGCCCCCTCAATTACAAGGGCTTCATCATCTTCCAGGTTCTCCTAATCCTTCAATTTTAGGGTTTTCAGTTTGTGCCAAACCCTAATTCTTCAATTTTGCTGTTTTCCCAACTTTAATATTCAATTTCAGGGTTTTCTATTCTTTTCACCTTAATTCGTTGATTTCTCAAGCTACTCGTGATTGCGCGTGTTTGTGATTGTTGCAGGCGCAACGTATGGCACACCTGCTATATCGAAAATTGTGGCGCTCATTGGCTCTGCATTCTCACATCGTCGAAGTGTTCGTGGTGGACATTCACTAGTTAAAATTATAAGGAAAAAGTGTGTGAAAATGAGATCGAAAATAAATTAGTTTTTAATATATCAAAGTTGATTTTATAATATATATGCTATTAGAAATAAAATATATGCTTGTACAAAATTCACCAATTTGGATACTCTCGTGTGATATGAATAAAACATTGTATCTATATCTCGCATTATCAATATTCAAAGGGTCCCACGAATTAAATACATATTAAAAGAGAGCAATCCACAACTTCAATGATGAAACATGATATCCAAATCTAACTTCATCTATATACATTTAGTGATGAACAATTATTTCCCAAGACGCGTCTCAGTCAGAGTATTTAGTAGTTGAGAACAAATTATTCTTTATTATACAACCGTCTGACAAGGTTACTAAACATTGATACATAAGCACCTCGATCAATATTTTCAGTGTCTTTTTGTCAATGAAGATGAGTATTATTAAATGAAACTGCATATACAATAATTTATATTGCCAATAGTATAGTCGAAATCATTGACCGCAAGTTTGCATGAATATCTTATGAATCCATAGATAAGAAATTAAGAATCACAGTAGATTATAAATTGGAGCATTTCATCTCCTTCAATTCATTGCCAAAACCATTGAAATAAATAGTACTTGAAGCACAATATACAAAACAACAATGAAGCGCACCCTGCTAGAACTTCTCATTCTCCTTCTCTTTGTTTTCACCTCACAACCACTACTTGGTGCATCAGGTGATGCTTCACCAGATGAAGTGATTGACACATCAGGTAAGAAGCTCAGAGCTGATACCAATTACTACATCATTCCAGCAAAACCCTTCACCATATGTGGCTTTGTTAGTTGCTTCACTGGTGGAGGCCTTGCCCTTGACATGATTGTTGATTCATGCCCTCTTGATGTCATAGTTGTGAAAGCAAACCAAGGCCTTCCACTGAGGCTCACACCTATAATTAACCCCAAGAAAGGTGCTATTGTTTATGTCTCCACTGACCTGAACATAAGGTTCTCTGATGCTGATTCAAGGTGTCCACACCATTCCACAGTGTGGAAGGTGAATCATTTTGATGCTGCTAGAGGACAGACAATTGTAACCACTGGTGGTGATGTGGGAAACCCAGGTTGGAAAACAATCCTCAACTGGTTCAAGATTGAGAAGTATGATGAAGCTTATAAGCTTGTGTACTGTCCCACTGTGTGCTCATCTTGTAACCATGAGTGCAAGGATCTTGGGATTTTTGTGGATGAGAATAGGCAAATGCATCTTGCTCTCAGTGATGATCCCTTCAAAATCAAGTTCCAGCAGGCATGAATAAGTGTATTTATCAGGATCATTGAGCTTGATTTCCTTGTGAAAAATAAATGAAATGAATAATACTTTTCTCCTACTGTTACATTTTCAACATTGAATAATAAATGTTACTTTATTTTATCATATACAGCTTACTTGTTGTTCACGGGTTGGAAATCCAGCTCTGAATTCGTCAGGGTCAAAAAGTAATCCAATATGATTTTGACAAATTCTCAAGGGTAATGTATAAAAAGCTCTGTATCTCCCAGCAATAACAAAAAAGAGTAAACTAGAAAGGTGGATATTTATTGAGCTATTATAGCTTTCCTTGTCAATATTCCTGTGAAGCTTTGTTTAAAACTTTTAAATCTTACTTCTTCACTAGTACATTAAGCACTTCTGCGCTCTATATCAAATAGTGTTAGATGAGATATAGGCCAAGAGACAAGACTTTCAAAAGCTGCATAATATATAATGAGATAATAACAAGAAGAGATTTAAAAGCAAGGTACATGGCAAGTACCCTAGAAAATCTATTCACTGTGATAGACACAAGAAAGGGTTAGAGAGGGTTAGACACAAGTTAGAGAAAACAAATAAAATTTAGAGTAATGCTCATTTTTCTCATAATATTCATTTGAAAAGAAATTGCAATTTATAAAAGAAAAGGAAATAACAACTCTATCTTAGAATGAGGAAATAACAACCTAGATTTAGCACTAAAATAATAACAAATCCCAACAGAATAATCTAAATAATGTAGTTCTAAAATAAAATAACAATCATATCTAAATTAACTCAAAATAAGATAAAACTATATATTTTTAATAATGACTAGATATATCATAATCTAATCTGGGCTTGACGTAACAGTCTATCACACTGTTATTTACATGGCATCTAATAGCATGTTTCTAGCAATTTTTGTTATTCAAAATCAATTCTGAAATCGAGAAGCTACTCACATAAACTTCTCCTTAAAATTGTTTGTGCCTTATGCACTAAATTACCGCCCTGTTTAACAAGGAAGTTAAGCTCACAACTGCATCGGAAAGAAACATCACTGAATAGTATATGTGGTCCTGGTCTTTTGAACAATCAACTCATTTAAAATGATATCTTGAAGTTCATGTTAAAGATTAATCATCACCTTTTCTGAGATTCCATGGTAGCTTTGGATTTAACTTATTTGCACAGTTCCTGATTTATTGTTTTACCCAAATTCTTAAAATAAATTTTATGAATTTAGCACATTTCAAAGGCATTGGTAAGAAGAGGAAAGTTTAATGGCCGGGTGCTCTGACTTCATCATTTTACAGCAATATCAAACCTGACATACAGCATGATCAACTTAAACAAGTATAAACTATGGATGGAAATGAAATGTATTGCTTAACCTTCAAAAAGTGACATAAAGGTAAATTATTTATTCATTTTACTTCAGGAACTTGAAGATAAACATTGAATGAACACCAACACTAAACAGATATAGAACACATTTATTAGTGAACTTTTTTATTCATTATTGGAGGAGCTTAATTTGTTCTTCAGGCCTGCTGGAACTTAACTTTGAATGGAACATCACTTAGAGCCAAACGCCTATTCCCATCTTCATCCACAAACAAACCAATATCCTTACACAAATGCTTGGAAGATTGCACTACACTGGGACAGTACACAAGCTTATAATAAGCACCATCACTCTTCTCAATCTTGAACCAGTTGTGGATGGTTTTCCAACCAGGGTTCCCCACAGATCCACCACTTGTCACGAACCACTTTCCTTTAGAATTAGTATCAAGCTTCCACACCGGGGAATACTCGGCGCAACTCGTGTGATCGGATTTGAACACGATGTTCAAATCCGTCGACACACGAATCACACCTTTTTTTGAATCAACAGGTGTGAAGGTTAGTGGGAGACCATGATATCCATAAGGTCCACCCACAAGCACAACATCAAGAGGGCATGATTTATTAGTGCTGGCAAGTGAAAGGCCTTCACCAGTTCTACACCTTCCAAAACCTATATAAGGGTGAAGCAGGAAGAATGTAGTAGCTGGTGCCAGCTCAGAGCTTCTTCCCTGATGTGTCAACCACTTGCTCAGGGGAAGCTTCAGCTGCTCCAAGCAGTGGCTTTGTGCAGAAGGCAAAGAGAAGGACCAATGCAAGCAATGTGGTTTTCATTGTTTTTTGTGTATGCTCATGTACTTTGGTATTTCTGTTACTGATGATGGAGCATAAGGGTGCTGAAAAGCATGGATTTATAGATTGCTACAATGGTTGTTAATGTCATCTTTTTGATCCATAGTATAGTAGATATATGCATATTTAGATCAAGGATTTCAAATACAATTGGCAGTATATTAAATAAATTTGTTGACTCTTGCAGTGGTTAATTTGTTTGCTGATTTCAATGACTATTTCATAATTAATGAGTAGGTATTAGGTCACATGAACTATGGGCTAAGATTAATCAGTTTCTTCCTCAGAAATTGTGTACATGTTATATAGAAGAAATCTTGGACCATTATAAGTACCTAGAGATTTAGATATAGCTAGTTGATTTGAGATCAACTACAACTATTAACAGCAGCAAACCTTGAAATATGTAAACCCACCTCTGCATTTTGAAATTGAGTTCCTTATGGGATGAAAACATGGGATCAATTGTATTGATCAAATCAATGACCTCAAAGGAGCAAGTATATGCATATGTTCACCATTAATCCCATAGATAAGGACCACTTAGCCGTCTATAAATTGATACACTACTTCTTCAACTTCCATAAGCTGCATCCATTTGTAATCACTAATCAAAGTAGAAATTACTTGATTAATTAAAGCTCATTTACAAAACAACGAAGACCATATTGCTAGCATTTTTCCTTCTCTTCGCATTGACCTCTCACAACCATTCCTTGGAGCAGCAGAAGCTTCATCAGAGCAAGTTGTTGACATCAAAGGCAAGAAACTCATTGCTGGCGCCTATTACAATGTTCTTCTAACCATCCCTACACCAATTGCAAGAGTCCAGAAGGCCTTGCTCTCTCAAGCATCGGAAAAACATGCCCTCTTGATGTCGTGGTCACGGACCGCCACCACAGCTCGCCACTGAGGTTCACACCTCTCAACCCGAAAAAAGGTGTTCTTCGTGTCTCTACAGACCTCAATGTCATGTTTGCTCCGAATGCTACCTGTCCCTACCATTCTCTAGTGTGGAAGCTTGATTGTTATGGTGTTAAGGGCAAGTTAAATTCGTAAAGGCCTAATCCAAGATCATCTAATCATCATGCACAAATAATTACTATCAATAAGTGTGTTTAATTAAAAAAACAAACACAAAAACAGACAAAGTGTTGAGATTCCTAGTAAGTGTGTTCAGAGTAAGTGTGTTTAGGATTTTCCTCAAGTTGAGTTTCCCTGTAGAAGAATCAAATAAAATAAAATAAACTTGGTTTCTTCTAATCGTGTATTTTCATTTCAGGTTGTTTCCCTTGTTATAACCATGTTCAAAACACTGCACAAACAGAGTAAGTGTTGAGATTCCAAGTATACTGTTAACTCGGCTATAAATTCTTTTAACATACATCATGGAACAATTGTTATATCGCTTATGTAATAAGATTCAATTTGTTAATCAAGCTAAGGAAACCGCTATAAAAATTCAACATAGGCTTATGAGTTTTGATCGGACTAATCCGGTCACATCACCCCGAGGAAAATCCGGTGAGGTGCGACGGCGGCGGTTTTCACGGCACTCCGTCTTCCGTCGAGCCCGGGAGGGGTCCCTGCGAGAACATTCCGACGCTCAAGTTAGAGGCGTGGGGTTTAGAAGGAGAGGGAGATTAAGAGAGAGGCTGTGTACCTTATGAAGTGAGGGGGCTCCTTATATAGAGGTTCGGAACCGGCACGCTTCCCGATGGCCTGATATGATGGCTTGTACTTGTCTCTTTCTGGGCCGCTAGATCCTCTGCTGTGTTCAGATGCTTGGACGATGGAGATTTTCTCGGGAAGGGGTGGCGGGTGATTGGACGTTTGTGGATGTTCGTCGGCCACGTCCGTCCGAGCGGGTACTCGTTTGGGTCGTACACAGGCCGAGAAGGTCACGCCCAGAACAATAGCCCCCAGCTCTAGCATTCAGTTATGAATGCCGAGAGTTATAAGATGTTATGACCGGCGCGTGGTCGCTCGGCAGGGATTTCTCCCTTCGATTGGTCTGAGAGGGTTACTCCTAAAACAAGTTTATTGTGCATACAATGTCAACCAATCAAATTTTGTATATGTTAATTTTCGGATGTGCCAAAAAAAATCTGGTATATGTGAGAGGCAATTTATTTTTACTTAATTTAATAAAAATAAAAAATATTTTTAAAATTCGGATGATCGTGCAGTAAACTTTTTAAAATCAACTAATTTTATCCTCTAATTTTTATTTTTCCATATTTATTTTGGGCTTCTTCCATGCCATTAATGGATTTCAAATGACAACATTATTTTCTTTATCTGATTTGTAAGTTGTCAGTCATTTTGAATTTTCTCATTTTAATGTTCTATTTATTATTTATTTTACCCTACCTAGACTTTAAGTTGTATGTAATAAATTTTTATGTTTAGGCATCTTGGAGATAGGATGAAAGAAGCACATTTATTTTTCATCTATTCTTTTCTAAATCCAACTCTTACTGTTTTATTACATGGCTCATTATATCCTTACTTCCCTCCTTTTTCTTTTAATTTTTTTTATCTCTTTCATTAGTAGTACATGTTTTTTTTCCACAAAATTTTTTAGACTTTTTTTTAATATTGTAATTAAAAAAATTAATTACCAAAATATTAATTTTTAAAAATTATTTACCTATATATTATAGTTTTAAACACGCATTTTCAACTGGTGAAAGGTGCCTCACGTGGGGCATTTTAGGTATACATAAGGCTTTTCATTTGAAGTGTTCTATGAAGTCAATGATGAAATAATTATTGTGTTGACTGGCAGGTGACATGTGTGAGTAAAGCGTCTCGTTTCAGACGCCTGATGTGACAGTAAGGTGCCTCATATGAAGCACCTTCTGCACCAGGAGAACGCCTCATTTGAAGCGTTTTCCATTTTCAGAAGACGTCTCACACGAAGAGTTTACCTGTGTTATCAGACTCCTCATCTGAGGCGTCTACTATGCATGGTAGCCGCCTAGAATTAGACAATTTACGCCCTATATATACCACCCCTCCAGCCACGAAAATTCACACCTCTTTCATACTCTCCTACGATTTTCTCTCTAAATTTTGTGCTATTTGTTCTGCACCTCTTCCAAATTATTTAGCTGCAGCACAATGAGTCAACTTGTTGCTTTGGTCTATTACAATGGCAAGAGACTTGATGGCAATGAATGTCTGATGTTTGAAGGAGAAAACAGATCCATCCAACTTAAACGCAAAATGACCATGGATAACTTGAAGCAAAGAATTCCTGAAGCTTGGACGCAACCAGGTGATTTCTCGTGTCACTTTTAGAATTTTGATGTCACAAAATCCAAATCAGTTTATAGGTATTGAAGTATTCGACGATGAAGATGTGGCATGCATGATCAATGCCTTTAGTTAACAAAGGTTCATGAAGCCTATGATGAACTTCCTAGATGGTTGGAATACATGCTCATGCCGAACTCGCCAGGATCCTTTTTACACCGTGGTCACAGAAGCCTGTAGAATTAATGGGGTTGTTGATCATCGTTTCTGGATTTTCCGTCGGGTGTTTTGGACGTTTAAACAATGTTCTGATGTTTTTAACTATTGCAAGCCAATGATACAAATTGACGGGACCTTCCTTTATCAGAAGTATAGCGGAATGTTGCTGATCACCACAACACAAGACGGGAACAGTCATGTCTTGCCCATTGCTTTTGCAATCGTTGAGGGGGAAACATTGAGTGCTTGGTCATGGTTTCTGCAGCTGATATGTCTTTACGTGACTGGTAAGAAAGGTATATGCCTCATATCTGACAGGCACCAGAGTATAAAGGCCGTCGTGTCAGCGGCTCCAGAGTGGCAACCACCCAATGCTTATCATGCCTACTGCATTCGCCACATTGCCAGCAACTTCAATCACAAATTTAAGAACACAAAGTTGAAAGAAGAGCTGATATCGCTAGGTATATTTATCAATTCCCGTACTCCATTATAACTCGTCTCAAGTGAAATTTTTAACCTTGTTCAAACAATTCAGGCTACGACCCTTGTCCATATTTTTTTGAGAGAAAGTAGGCAAAGTTTCGTGATGAGAATTCCGTAGTTATCCGACAATGGATTGATAATATATCAAAAGAGACATGGAGTCTTGCTTGCGACGAAGGTGGTCGCAGATATGGACATATGATGACCAACTTATCTGAAGCTGTAAACAAGGTCTTGAAAGGCATTTTGGAGGAGTCCTACAATTTTTTCGGGCACTTTGCTTATCAATTTTGCCGATCAACCATCACGGGCACGTCTTACCCGTAGCAATCTATCTTGACCATTCCAGACATGTTCAGAAACATGAAGACTTTTTTTACTCAACAATGAAGGATTTCACGGCCTAGGATGAATGACATAGTCTTCTGCCATTTTATGCGATACCTAGCAACATAAAATAATAATACCAAGTTACAAATGTATTAAATAGTTTGGTATATAAACAAGGTAACACGAATTTTTAAATGCTTTTACTACTCATGAAAACACGTAAAAAATACAATTAGTTTGCATGATGCTAATATAATTAAGTAACTGTGACTAAGGAGATTGAATAAGTCATGTAAATTTGCTTTCAAAGTGAGAAGACTACAAAATGATGTGGGGTACCAAGTGAGTAGAGACTTTGAAAATTTACTTAAGGACCACAAAATGATGAGAAATGTGATTTTCGGAGAGTTAGGGTCGTGTGAGGCTTGCTGGAGAGTGTGGGTTGTGGGTAGAAATTTATAGTACAAGAAACTCCTCATATCAATCATCTCTTTTGTAAGGAAAACACCTCAAGCCAATCACCTTCTTCTAAAGCTAGGCGCCTCATTCCAAGTGGCTTATGTAACAAGTGACCGCCTCAAATATCACGCCTTGTCTCACGTGTCTTGTCGCACCAGACACAATAGCTTTCTTTTGACAAGAAAAAGAGAAAGGCGCTTCAAACGAAGCGGCCTCCTGTCGCGTCAGGTGTCTCGTTTGAGGCGCTTTTCAGTCTTGTCTCCTCATGTCCTACAGCACGCTCACATGCTTGGTCTAGTAGCACATGTGGTTTCTGATTAAAGAAGCACACGTTCAAAAAGGATCAACACAATAATTATTTCATCATTGACTTCATAGAACGCTTCAAACGAAGCACATTCTGTATACCTAAGACGCCCCACGTGAGGTGAGACGCCTTTCACCAACTGAAAATAAGTGTCCAAAACTACAATATATAGGTAAATAATTTTTAAAAAATAATATTTTGGTAATTAATTTTTTTAATTACAATATTAAAAATAAAAGTCAATTTTTTAATAAACCCTATGGCGACGGCCTTTAACCGCTATAGAAGGTGTTAACTATTTTTCCTAAACTATACTGGAACCGCGATAAACAAAAAGCCTTCCTTTAATTTTTTCTTATATTGAACTAAAGAGGGTTTCAAACTATCAATAGCGCTGCGCATCATCTGCGATCCTTCGTCGTCAACCGTTCGCATCTCGAACCCCCCGAATCTCAAACCCCCTTTGTCTAAACGGGGCGCCCCCCCGCTGTGAGGGGGAAGCTGGATCGCCCTTAGCAGAGAATGGGCGCTCGCCCTGTCCACTTTCCTAATTGTCGCTTCCACAGGCAATTAATCAAAGCAACTGTAAACATGCAGGAATTAAAGAACTAGGTGATCTAACGCTATTCCTAGCAAATTAGCTTCGCCCAGATTAAACAGTTTATGTCAGATTAATAGAGTAGCTTCCACATACAAGATTAATCTCAAATCAAATGAAAGGTGATCAAACTAACATAAGCAATAAAAGCAAAACTGTTCAATTCAAATTAAAGATAGAAAGTAAACAAAGAAACAATCAAAATCCTTTCAAGATGAAGTACTACGCCAAAATCCAACTAAGAGAGAGCTTAGTTATCCATAAGATAGAAACTAGCTAGCTTACAAGGAGAATCAATAGAAACTAGGAAGACGGGGACGTCGCGGGGTAGAACCCACGATTCCGGCGAGGTTCCGAGCGTCCGTTGATGGAACTAAAGAACTATATTTTTAAAGAACACATCTAATATTTTTTAGAATGAAACAAAAATTAAAATAAGCTATTGAATTTAAAATTAATATGATGTACATCATAAAATCATCATTAAAAAGTAAAATACCAAACTCCAAAATACATCACTCCATGCATAAATTTGGAACTTTATAACAATCATAAAAATACAGCTAGACGGTTGTAGGCATCTCATCTCTAATAGCCATAGTTAGAATTATCATCCAAAGAATCATCATTTGAACCGCCAAAGAATTTATTCAAGAGCACCAGAGGTGCACAAAACAAGAGTCATTTACAAGGATAGAATGATCAAATAAGGAAGTGAGGGTGTGTGACAAAACCACAGTTATGCCTCAAAATGCTATCCCCAACAAAAACCAGAACTAATTGTGAGTTTGAACAGAGGAGAGAAAAGAGTAAACCCAGACTAAACAAGCGTCCTCTTTATTCAACATATCATGATGCTGCCACCCTTATAAAAAGTGGGCAGAAAACCCAACAATCAAAACAGCAGCTTCACCACCAAAAGCCATTGGTCTTGATGCACAAATCTTTGTCAATTAATCATATCATATGACAAACAAACATCTTCGAATTATATGCCCTGCACCCATTGGAGAATAAGTTCGAATGACAAGCCAGTCCAAACTATTCAGCCCCAACACTTCTACATCTTCCACTTTAGAGAGGGACATTGATAACAAAACAATTAGCACCAGGACAACAAGAAGAAAGGCACTAGCAAACCTGAGAGTCAAGTCCACGTTTATCAGCTCAATTGCCTCCAACTGATACAGAAATCAGCGGTTCCAGCCCATTGAAGATGGTTAAACCCGCTCGAAGCTCAAAAACACCAATATTCAGAACAGTGAATCAAAATCACCACTGCACAGAACGAGCTCCATTCTAAACCCATAAGCGACTGGAACAACATACAATCAGAACCTCCAATTGCATGTAACAACTCAGTACTGTTCAGGGAAAATAGAAGGAAAAGAAGAATGGAAAACAACATTGAAACCACAAAAAATTGCAGGGCTAGCAGAGAAAAACCTTAGAACCAGACCTTAGATAAATCACATGTAATATCTCAAAAACAACTCAGAATATAAATAGCATATGGAACATTGGCCTCTGGCCATGGATGAAGAGGTCTAACTGTTTAGGGAAAATAAAAAGAAAAGAATGATACTTACTTCTAATTTACGGGAGAAGAGACTCGGCCAGAGAAAGGGAGGGGTGCGCGACCGGCGGAGAGGAAGGAGGCACGCCGTCAGCGGAGGAGAGGAAGGAGGTGTGCGCCGGCGGAGGAGACAGGAAGAGGTGTGCAGCTGTAGTTGGAGAACGCGTTCACAGCTGAAGAGAAGAACAAGAACGTGTTCCATAAACTCCGAATAAGCTGTTCCTATTAGCTTATGGAAATATGCTAAAAAGAGCTTATGGAGGACTTATAAGCTATTTCGATAAGCTCTGCCAAACGTTCACAAAAGAGCTCATTTTATAGCATAAACTCAAATAAATTGTTTAAAAACTGTTCCAAACGGGGCTTATATATGCTATTAACAAACTTTACTGAGCCTACATGTACAAGCTTCTAATGAACGATCAATTTCATGGCTTTAAAACCAAACAACCGGAGCTGTCAGTTAGGCTAAGTAAGAAACCAACCTAGCCACACTTGCTCCATTTGATGGCGTAAAAACCAATTCATTCTGACCATAGAAAGCGTTTTCCAGTACCTGGTCTTCATAGTTAACAAAAAATATTTTAATTCAGTAGCTATAACTATATATAGAAAGTTAGAAAAAGTACCATCATATAAAAAGCTATGCGATCAAGGCCAATATTGTATTGGGATATCATTTCATACAAGTGACATTGTATTGCATTTGGTCTAAGTCATCCACTTTTTTTTTGCATATATGAATGCATATAGGTTGTCACTATGTCATCAGGGGTATATTGTAGGAGGATATAACATTACTCCATAACATATACTCCCCTCTGGTCTTTAATATGTCAATTTAAGGTTTTAACACATATATTAAAAAAAATATTAATGTTCTTGTTTTTATTGAAATTATTACCTAACTTTCTGATATACTTCATCCGTCCCAAATTATAGGGTCATTTTCAGACAATCACGCCTATTAAGAAAACATGTAATAAGCTAATTAATATGTTGGTTTTGTTACTTTTTATACAAATCTTCCAAATATGCCCCTATTAAAAAAAATTGGAAATTGTTAATGTAAGTATTGGATATGCCAAAAGTTGGTTGGGAATATAAAAGAAGTAATTAGTAGAGGTGGTAATTAAAGTTTTGAAATTTAAATTATAATGCATGCAAGGGGTAAAAAAGGAAAAACTTTTTTTTTTCCTGAAATCTAGAAGGGGTTTTATAATTTAGGACACCGAGTTTGTCTCTAAATGGTCTTATAATTTGGGATGGAGGGAGTACCATTTATCTCCTTTTAATTCCGACTCTTTAATTTTTCAAAAATAAAAGGTTATATGTGAAAAACAAGTGGGAAATAGGAGGGTCATTCACTGGCTTTCAAGAGCCCATATCAACCTCTCTTTATATTATATGGGCTAAGCCTTTCCACGCACAAGAACAATTATGGAGAAAGATGATCTCCTGGCCTAATCTCGACTTTTTTGTATACATGGTGTACTTTATACATTTAATTACCAAAGTAGTGCAAAACCATTTTTAATTACCAAGTTAGTGTAAATCGCCAATTCAAGTTGTGATATTTGTTTTGAAATCGCGACTGCGGGTGGTGACACGATTAGTTATTTTTTGTCTTTCTTTGTTAGCGACGGAAAATTCTGTCACAACTTCCTAGCATATAATATAAAAGGAATAGTGACGGAATATGGAAGTTTCCGTTGCAAAATTATTTAGAGAGAATATTCTTTGCGATGAAGTTTAGTCCGTCACAAAATTCTAGTGAATAATAAAAAATGAATTAGCAACGAAATTTTGAAAGGGAAATTTACCGTCACAAAAAGGTTAGGGACGGAATATTGTTTGTGACGAAAAAATCTCTTCCCACATTCTGTCACTATTTCCTTTTATATTTATATTCTAGGATTTTGTGACAGATTATTTTTCCGTCACTTACAAAGAAAGTAAAGGAAAAAAAAAAGATGTCGCCACTGTAAGTGGCGATTTCAGAAAAATAAAATAAAATAGGTATTGTACTTCAAGCGGCGATTTATACTAACTTGGTAATTAAATTTTTTTTTTTGCACTCTTTGGTAATTAAGTGTATAAAGTACACTATGTATGTAAAAAGTCCCAATCCCTCTTATAGGAGAGAGATTTTGTTCTCTCTCCATTAAAAAGAACTTGAAAGGAGAAAAAACTGTCACAATTTAGGACAAGTGGTCAAGTGCACAGAAATGGTCATATAGAATATATCCTAGGGCTTTAAGGGTATTTTGAAAAAACTCCCAACTCAACCCGTCATAAGCCTTCTCCAAGTCTACTTTCTCCACTACAGTGAAATGTGTTGCTAATCGAGATAACTATTAGCTGCTCATTTACTAAAATACATAGTTTTGAAAATCGTATAGTATAGGACGATTTGACCAGTTAAACTGAAACCAGACATTTGAAGAAAAAACCGAAAGATTTTAGAACTGATCAAGAACCGGGTTAAAACTTGTGAAAACCAGTGCTATTGGATTGGACAAAACCTGTCATATTTAAAAAATCCTAAAATCCAAAAAGAAATTTATATTTTTTAAATTAAATAAAAAAAAATTATTCAAATAATGGTTAATATAGAGTTAGAACACCTACATATGTTCCTCTTGTAAAAAAAAAACACCCACATACACAGATTTTTTATTATTAAAATATACATTATGATGATCTTATGTCAATATAAGTTTAATTTGACTTAATATATTAACATTTTATGTTAATTATTTAATGTATTATATAATTTTAAAAATTAATTATTACCAATTTGACCAAGGACCGTACAGGATTAAACCATTGACTGTGAACTATTGCCTATATCGGTTTAATAACCCATATAGTTTTAAAAACATTATTATAAGAACTATACCACCACCACCGTCACCGCCACCGCCACTGCAGTGCACCACCACCATAGCTACCACCATCATCGCTACAACCATCGTCACTGCCATCACCACCAAGCTTCACCACCTGCACCTCCACCACTACCTTTCACCACCACCACACCATTGCCACCACCACCACCACCACCTACTGTCACCGCCATCATCTAATTGTCGCTAACATCCACCTTCTCCATCATCATCACCACCACTGTCGGCACTAGGCAACATCCACAACCGCCACCAATAATGTTAATAGAGGATGTCATATAATGGTGGTGACAATGTGAATTTACAAAGCTCACAATAAATTTTTAAAACTCATAACCACAAAAAACTAAAATTAGATTTATAAAACTGAAATCTAATTTTAATTTTTAAATTTTTTGAAATATAAACTAAAAACTACTCTGAACGATGCCTAAGAAAATCTAGGAAGAGTTGTAATCGGTGTTCTCATTTCGAAAGATCATCCAGCGTCACCCATAATTTGTGGCAGTTTATAATTATCACAAATTACATAGTTAAGTTTTTATGAACTTTACGATATTTTGGTGTCAAGTGTTGATGAGTGTCCATAAAAAACGATGTCCACCCATCATTTTCCATCTAGAAAATGCTAAAATAAGCAGTTTCAATTGAAGCGGGTACATGGGTGACGCCCTCTAGGTTTTTGACAAAAGAAAGAAGACATTGTGGCACAACAAATTTTACCTAGACTTTATTTAATTATATTTTATAAGCCAAATGAAGAATCGCAAACCAAATTGTGTATCTCAGGC
Source organism: Acmispon strigosus (assembly GCA_030819835.1). Taxonomy (NCBI): domain Eukaryota; kingdom Viridiplantae; phylum Streptophyta; class Magnoliopsida; order Fabales; family Fabaceae; genus Acmispon; species Acmispon strigosus. The sequence goes on along the minus strand of JAUAMA010000001.1, from coordinate 43,267,924 downwards.
AGGTTGAAAGTGCAAAACCATTGATTGCTTGCAATACAATCAATGCTGACAGAGCTAGACGTGGAGAACCGGAAGTTGTATAATTTTATAAAAAGGAAACTTGATTGAGGAGGCAAAATCCTTTGACTTCAATCTTTCTCTTTTTAATGTGTTAAATTATATGAATCCATTGAGAACATCATTATCTATAAATTGAGTCCTATCCAAACTCCCATCATCAAAGTTGTACATAGACAAATTTGAATCGATACAAGTTAACCATGAAATCCATATACCTATTACTTGCGCTTCTATTTGCCTTGTGTGCCCAACCCTTGCTAGGTGCAGCTGATGCTTCACCTGAGCAAGTGGTTGACACACAAGGCAAGAAGGTCCGGGCTGGCGTTGACTACTATATTCGTCCGGTCCCGACAACGCCATGTGACGGCCGTGGCCCTTGCGTTGTTGGCAGCGGCTTTGTTCTCATAGCAAGATCACCAAACGAGACATGCCCCCTAAATGTTGCAGTGGTTGAGGGTTTCCGAGGTCAGGCGGTGACGTTCACACCAGTTAACCCTAAGAAAGGTGTTATTAGGGTATCTACTGATCTGAACATCAAGGTGTCCCTTGAGACAATCTGTGAAGAGTCCACAGTGTGGAAGCTTGATGACTTTGATGCCTCAGCTGGACAGTGGTTTGTGACTACTGGCGGGGTTGTTGGAAACCCTGGCAAGGATACCATTAGCAATTGGTTCAAGATTGAGAAGTATGAAGATAACTATAAGCTTGTCTTTTGCCCCATGGTGTGTAACACTTGCAAGCCCTTGTGTAGGAATGTTGGGGTGTTTGTGGATAGTAATGGGAACCAGCGTGTCGCTCTCACTGATGAGTCATATAAAGTTAGGTTCCAGCCATCAGCTTGAAGCACGTACCTTCTACATGTGTGAGCAAATTAATTATGTAATATGTGTTTTCACTTTTACAGTATTGATTGATAGTGTTATAGTCCAAGATGGGTGTGATTGGTGTGAAATGAATAAGCAAATGATCATCTAGTGATCTAGAAAGGCATCACGGAGGAGTAAAAGTGATGCTTATGTAGTATTCTATTGAATAAATTACATATTATTCTATTTTTTTTAACATCGAAAAAAATTTAAATTCCTCTTTAAGAATTGATCCCCGGACCTTTCCCTCCTTAACTCATATGTCACCAACTTTTACCACTTGAACTATCTTTCGAAGACAAATTCTTCTACTATGATTTGATCTGATAAAAAAGTGATGTTTTGTCTATATATTTTATATTGCAAAAAAATTAGAGTGAGGGTATAAGGCCCTTTCCAAACTAGGCAGTTAGTTTGGCCAAAAAAGCACTTACAAGTTATAATATTGACCTCGCCCAAGGTACACATATATTAAGGTGTCAAATGGATGAGTTGGATGGATTTAGATCCACATTGTAATGGATGAGTCAAAACCATCCATTAGCCCATTAAGAATCCATTTAAATTGCTTCAAAAATTATTCAATCCATCCATGACCCATTTAAAAATATCTATCCAACCCATCCATTAGTGAATTTTAATGGATGGATATCCAACCATCCATTAACTTGGATTTTTTTACAAATTTTTTTCATTGATAAAAAAAGTTTATAAAAAACCTGAAAATGGGTATAAACCCAAAAATCGGTCTCAAACTCGAAAATCAGCTGTGAACATGAAAATGGGGCAAGAATCTGAAAAATCCGTCTCGAACTCGAAAATCAGGCGCAAATTCGAAAATCAGCCCAAACCCTAAAATTGGACTTGAACCCGAAAATCGGTCCCACACCTGAAAATCGACCCCTAATATGAAAAATGGGCTTTGAACCCTGAAATCAACCCCGAACTCAAAAATCTGGCCAGAATCTGAAAAAAATCAGCCATAAACCTAAAAATTGATCTTGAACCCGAATCTGAAAAAATCGGTCTCGAACTTTAAAATCGGTCGAAAACCCTTAAATTGAGCCCAAATTTCAGGTTTGAGGATGATTTTCGAGTTTGAAACTGATTTTTTAGATTCATGCCTAATTTTCAGGTTTAGGTTTGATTTTTTAGATCGGGTCTAATTTTAGGGTTCAGGACCGATTTTTCAAATTCTGGCCCGAATTTTGAGTTTGGGGTTGATTTTCGAGTTTACTGATTTTTTAGATTCTGGCTCGATTTTTGAGTTCGAGACCGATTTTCGAGTTCGAGACTGAATTTTAAGATTTGAGGCCAATTTTCAAGTTTAGATCCGATTTTTTAGACTAGGGCCTGCTTTTCGGGTTTGACTCTGATTTTTGGGTTTGAGGTCAACTTTCGGGTTCGGATCCTTATAATCCATTTATATTTTAGAAATAACCAATGGATAATTTTTAATTTTAACTAAATGATTCAACGGGTTTCGAAATATTATGGATGGGTTAGACCCATCCACTAAATTAAATGGATGGGTTACTATCCATCCATTTAATTTTAGTTTTGTAAATGGATGGGCTGGACGGTTTTAAGTGTTAGTGAATTGGATGGATATGGATTCACGGATCCAATTGCCACCCCTAATATATATATATATATATATATATATATATATATATATATATATATATATATATATATATCCATCCGTTCCTTTTTATAAAAGATAAACTAACTTTCACACACCTTAAGAAAGTTAGTTTATCTAGTTTTTTACATTAAATTTGTTCCAAAGTGTTGTCGAATTTCCAAAATTGCCCTTCAACATAGTAAATATATTTCCATATTTCTAATTATTTTTATTTATTTATTTTTGAATAAACCAACACTATTTATTGTAAAGAAGGGAGTGGAAAATCATTGAGAAGAGCCATTTGCTACCTTCCCATTTAAAGAGGTAAAATATGAGTAGATAGGTTAGATAATTGATTGCCTCAATAGATGAAAATGCATAGTTCACATTTTTTGATAAGTATAGTTCATGTACCTAGTCTTTGGAAAATGGGAAAAAAAATATCATAATTAATGTGATGCAATTATTATCCAGAATTGAATAGGGGTAGAATGGTGAAAAATAATTAATTTGGCACAAAATTTCCTCTAGTTCTTATAAAAAGAAACGACCAACACCCATAATTCACCTCTTATAAAAAGGAACGGAGGGAGTAGTAGCTTCAAGCCGTTGAAATTGAGTGACAGGTTGATGCTATAAAGGACGCTAAATGCTTGTAGAGTCAATTTTTCCTTATTAGCGTTGGCTTTTGGCAGACACTAATAGCACTAACTTTCGGTCGACATCATTAATGAAAGTGAAAAAAAGTATTCTTTTCATTCGCATCTGTGTAGCCGACATTAATATATATATAAGTTAGAGTCAGCTCATGCGACCATCTTGTTAAGTGTGTAGACTCGGCTTATGCGATGCTAACATGGCATTAAACTCCGTGACTAACGCTAAGGCATTGATTTCTGTAACGCCCCAATTTTCAATAAGGGGTCACATAGTGATTAATGGAAACTTATAAACCTTTCTCAAATAACTCAATTTTTCAAAAGAATTTCAACGCTCAATATATAAGATATAATAAACCCCATAATAAAAATATTGAATAAAACTGGAACAAATGAATAATAATAAGTTTGCAAAACATGTGCCATAAGAAATTATATAGAGTATCAAAACAGCAGATATTATAATTCCTCGTCTTCTCTTAATTTGCTCTCTTCAAATTCCCTGTTAGCTCCATCGTCTTCTTAACTTGCAAGGTCAATTAATCCCCACGCAAATCCTCATCTTGAATAGGTCTATAGTGTTAAGCGCTCAAACAACAAACAACAAAACAGAAATGGTTAACTCATCTAAATACAACAAATATAATTATCCTCAACATATGATAAAGAAATCATAAAATAGTAATAGATAGTATTCTTTTTAACACAGTAACAGCAATAGTGTTCTATAAAGAAAACAGAAACAGAAAACAACAGTATTTTAAATTACAGATACAACAATTTATAAACAGAAATAGTAGGAATATTGAAACCAACAATAGCATCGATTGCAGACAACAGTTTAAAATATCATGTAACTCAAAATAAAATTCTACAAAATCATGTGTTGCTGGTTCCTCAAAATGCAAGCTATATGCTTGACTATGGCCAAAATACATCGTTCCCAACGGGAACCTCAGGGTGGATTCACTTGGGACTTAAACTCATCCTCCACTTGAGATTAAACCCATCACATCAAACCCCAGGACGACTCACTTGGGACTTAAACTCATCCTTCACTTGAGATTTAAACCCATCACATCATCCAAACCCATCACTTCAAACCCCAGGACGATTCACTTGGGACTTAAACTCATCCTCCACTTGAGATTTAAACCCATCACATCATCTGTAACATCCTATATCATGCATATGCTATGACAATTAAACCACATCGCCAATTGAACCAACAGTTCATAAACATCCTCATGATCATAGTATAACCATATATTATGTTCCAGCCTCAATAACATCACCAAAACAATCCACAATAACAAGATATGAACAGAATCCAACAAGATTCCAATACAATCACAATTAGGGACCAATTCCTTGGTCTAGCAAACAACTTCCAGCATAATTAATCATTTACATCAAATAATATGTAAGATAGCGTAACCATTAAATTTTCAGCATCAATAGCATAACAAAGATTTAATCACAACCACATGCATATCAATATTAAGCATGCAAGACTCGAGACGCTCTAGACGTGAGTTACCCTTACCGCCGAACGTAGAATCTCATCGGCTCCACGTCCAACCGATAGGGGAAGAGAAACACAGTGAGATGAAAGGCTGAGATGTTCCGATTCAGGTGCAGAAGAGTGTACAACGGTGTTCGAGGTCGATGGCGGCGCTCGAGGTTGGCAATACGGTGTCGCAGACTGCGGTGCGGTGGCCTTGAACAGAGCAGAGAATCAACGACGACTGGGAGCTAGAATAGCAATGAGATGAACGACGATGAGGAGCGACGCTGGGTGTGGTGACGACAACACCCCTTGAGCGAGGCGACGACGCGAAGAGTAAGTCGACGGTGGGTGGTGAAATTAGGAGCAGAGGTTCGGGTTTTGGTGGAGAGAGAGAAGAAGAAGGTCGAAGGAAATGAAGAGAGAGGGACGAGGGTCGATGGAGTGGAGAGAAGAAAGAAGGGTGGCGACGCTGGAGGCCGATTGGAAGAGGAGTGGTCGTGGTGGCTGCACTTGGGAGGAGAGGCCAGAGGCTAGGGTTTTGGGTCTGTTTTGAAGGGGAGAGAGAGAAGATGGAGTTGGTAGCTAGGGTTTGAGAGGTGAGTGAATGAATAGTTGAATTTTCTATTTAAGAGGGAATAGGTTATTTCAATTTTTCTTCTCTATCTCTTAACCAAAATCTATATCCTAATTTCAAAGATATTTATTCTATCTCCAAATTCATACTCGATCTTAATAGGATAAAACACAATCTAGTATAATTTAACTAGGTTATTAATCCAAATAACCAATTAATATATAATAAAAATGAATTTAATATATATATATATATATTAACGACAGGGAAGTTTATTATTATTATATTTTTTTCTTTTTCTTTTATAATAAAAATCATTTATAATAAAACATTTCACTAACATAATATAATATATATATATATATATATATATATATATATATATATATATATATATATAATGTAGGTTCATAAAATGGTTTAACCCAAAGAACTCAACCTAGAAGATATATTTTCTAGTAGTTTAAAAAGATATATGTATATATACTTCCAAAATCTTCATGATTAATACAAAACAGTATCACAAAGCTCATTCCATTATATTAAAGTCAATCAAAAAGTTAACCAAGGACCAAACTGAAACTACTAAGTAGTTCAGGGACCAAAACATAAATATTAAAATTCGAGGGTCTTATAATACTACCCCTAAAAGAGTTTTGTCCTCGAAACTAAAAGTTAAGAAAAGCATCAAAACAAAACTGATGATATAATTAATTAAAATAGCTATTAGTATGTCTCATAAAATAGGTAAGATATTCTTCTTAATTTCAAATCAAAATTCCTTAATTTTGTGATAAGATAAAATTGCGATTTGTATCAAAATTTTGATTATAGCCAAAATGTAACAAAATAAAAATATATGTACATATCTTAGATAACTACTCTAACTAAATATATCCTATTAGGTTATTTTACTTAAGGAACAACCTTCTAACAAACAAACAAACAATCAATCAATCAATCAAGTCAAACACTATTATTCTTCTTTCGATTGACACCCCGTCAATCGATTTCAGAATTTAAACATCCTAACAAACAAATCTACCCAACAACTTTGGTTTTCTCAACCAAAGCTCTGATACCACAAATGTAAAGCCCCAATTTTCGGTCAGGGGTCACATAGTGATTAACATAAACTTATAAACCTTTAACAAATAACTCAATTTTTCAAAAGAATTTCGACACTCAATATTTAAGATATAATAAACCCCATTATAAAAATATTGAAATAAAAATGGAACAAATGAATAATAGTAAGTTTGCACAACATGTGCCATAAGAAATTATATAGAGTATCAAAACAGCGGATATTATAATTCCTCGTCTTCTCTTAATTTTCTCTCTCCAAATTCCCTGTTAGCTCCATCGTCTTCTTAACTTGCAAGGTCAATTAATCCCTACGCAAATTCTCATCCTGAATAGGTCTATGACATTAAGCGCCCAAACAACAAACAACAAAGCAGAAAGGGTTAACTAATCTAAATACAACAAATATAATTATCCTCAACATATGATAAAGAAATCATAAAATAGTAATAGATAATATTCTTTTTAAAACAGTAACATCAACATTGTTCTATACAGAAAACAAAAACAGAAAACAACAGTATATTAAATTACAGATACAATAATTTATAAACATAAATAGTAGGAATGTTGCAACCAGCAATAGCATCAATTGCAAACAACAATTTAAAATATCACGTAACTCAAAATAAAATTCCACAAAAACATGTGTTGCTGGTTCCTCAAAATGCAAGTTATATGCTTGACTATGGCCAAAATACCTCGTTCCCAACGGGAACCTCAGGGCAGATTCACTTGGGACTTAAACTCATCCTCCACTTGAGATTTAAACCCATCACATCAAATTCCAGGACGACTCACTTGGGACTTAAACTCATCCTTCACTTGAGATTTAAACCTATCACTGTGAAGAAGGTCTTGCTCCTGACCCTGGCTGTGGTTTTGATGATGACAAACTCATCAACAAAAAGAAGAAAAGAAGACTTCAAAGAATCAAGCACTCAAGTCCATCATTAGTCTAGAAGTCTTAGAATTAGGTAAGTTATGCTTCCAAAGGTTTATTAAAGCATAAAGGCTCTTAAAACACCTAATCTAATCAAGCTAGGAGTTTTCATAACTTAAAAGAAGTAGAAAACCTTAAGCAAGTCTCAAAGATCAAGTTTCTGGAAAATGGGCTTCTGTGTAATCGATTACATCATTATGGTAATCGATTACACCAAGGCAAGTAATCGATTACTCAAGTCTTGTAATCGATTACATGTTTGAAATTCAAATTCAAACTGAAACGGTCACTTGTGTAATCGATTACACTAAGTATGGTAATCGATTACCAGAACGAAAAAGTGCATCTTTTCATGAACCATTGTGTCCCAAACCTTTTGAAAAGGGTTGTGATGGTTCAAGGACGTTTCCCTTGCCTATAGAAAGACCATTTGAGTCCAGAAAACACACAACACACAACACACACGAAATATACACATTTCACATGAGAAAAACACATTAGGCCAAAGCTCTTTCAAAATTAGTTCATCTTTTAGAACTTAAATCTTTTGGAGCCTAAATTCTAAGTTCATGATCTTCATGTTTACAAGAACACTTTAGTTGTTCATATCTTGAAGAACTCAGAATTGTATTATGCTTAAAAGCCTTAAAGCATAATTTCTCATGTTCAATCCAATTGTGTGTTAAAGGATTGAAACAGCCAATTGTAATATCTTCTTCATCTCTTTCTGTAAGATTGAGTTTTTCACCGTGGTATTCGGTGAAGGGTTGTTGTCACTGAAAGTGGTTTACTTTCAGGGTTTTCATTGAAGGTGGTTTAGCCTTCAAGGTCTGAGGGTGGTTTGCCTTCAGGAACTGAAAGCGGTTTGCTTTCAGGGGCTGTTGAAAGCGGTTTGCTTTCACAGGATATTGGTAGAAGTTCTTGGGGTCCTTGGGTTAGGAACTTGTAAGAAATTCTTATCAATAGTGGAAAAATCCTCAGGGGGTTTTCTTGAGGGACTAGACGTAGTCTTCAGTGGATTGAAGGCGAACCAGGATAAATCTTGTGTGTGATTCTCTTTATCCTTCACATTTACTTTCAATTATTGTTCATATCCGCTGCAATCACAACGATCGTTTCGTGATCATCGTAAACTTGAAAGTAACAATTTCAATAAGGCGAAAATTGGGGCAACACTGATTCACCCCCCCTCTCAGGTTGCTATCTGTTCTAACAATTGGTATCAGAGCGGAAGTTTAGGTAAGATATTCCTAAGATCCGGGAAAAGATGGCATCCTCTTCCAATCATGGAACAAGTGAAGGACATAACATAAACAGGCCACCATTCTTCAATGGAGAACACTATGATTTCTGGAAAATCAAGATGAAGATATTCATAAAGTCCTTAGACGCAGGAATATGGAAAGTCATTGAAGAAGGTCCCTTTGTGCCTGTAACAACAGATGAAGAAGGAACTTCACAACCAAAATCAGAAAGTACTTGGAGTGAAGAAGAAAAGAAGAAGGTTCAACATGATCTCAAAGGAATGAACATTCTTACACCTGCTCTTGGCATGGATGAATTTTTCAGAGTATCAACGTGTACTACATCGAAAGAAATATGGGATACGTTGATGGTGACTCATGAAGGAACAGATGAAGTCAAGAGATCAAAGATTAATACTCTATCTCAGGAATATGAAATGTTCAGAATGCTTCCAGGAGAAAAGGTATTAGATATGCAAAAACGATTCACACATTTAATTAATCATTTGATTGCTCTTGGTAGACAATTTTCAAACAGTGATTTGAACATGAAAGTTCTAAGATCACTTACAAGAGTATGGCAACCAAAAGTAACAGCCATCTCAGAGAAGAAGAGTTTATCAAAAATGACTCTCGCAACTCTTTTTGGAAAACTCCAAGAACACGAATTGGAATTGAATCGTTTGGAAGAAAATGAACAACATGAGAAGAAGTATCGATCCATTTCCTTAAAAGCAAAAGAAAGCATCAAAGAAGATTATGATGCAGATTCTGAAGAAGAAGATAATGGGAATGTGAATCTTCTAGTAAAGAATTTTGGAAAGTTTCTTAAAAGAAAAGGTGTGAAATTCAACAACAACAAATCTTTCCAAAAGAACAATGAATCATATTCCTCTCAAAAGATCACATGTTTCGAATGTGGTAAACCGGGACACTTCAAATCAGATTGTCCAAATCTTCAGAAGAAGAAACATGGTCTAAGAGAGAAATTCGAGAAAAAGGATCAACCTACTCGGAGAGCATATTTGGCTTGGGATGATAATGAAGTAAGTTCATCATCTGATTCTGATAAAGAAGAAGCACAAGTTGCTTTGATGGCCTCACATGATTCTGATGTTGAAGATTCCCAGGTGTGTATGAAAGCAGCAAAGGATTTATGGTATCTTGATAGTGGCTGCTCATCACACATGACAGGAGACAAAACCAAGTTTTCTTTTCTTATACCTAGGGAAAAAGGTTTCGTCACATATGGTAACAATCAAAAGGGAAAAATACTCGGTATCGGAAGAATAGGCACACCCCCTCAAACAGTTATCGATAAAGTTCTTTACGTTGATGGTTTGATGCATAATCTTCTGAGTATTAGTCAACTATGTGATAAAGGTTTGAAAGTTGGTTTTATTAATGATATATGTGTTGTGAAAGATGTGAAAACTAAAGAAATTAAGTTTTCTGGGTATAAAGTAAATAAAGTCTTCATGATCTCCTTGGAAGAAATTCCACAAAATGTGAGATGCCTTTTAGCCAAGAATAATAGTGATTCATGGCTATGGCATAGAAGACTTGCTCATATTCACATAGATCATTTAAACAAACTAGTCAAGCATGATCTAGTTGTTGGGCTTCCAAAGATAAAATTCGAGAAAGACAAGCTTTGTGATGCATGTCAAAAGGGGAAGCAAACCAGAACATCCTTCAAACCAAAGAACATAGTTTCGACCTCAAGACCCCTACAATTGTTACATATGGATTTGTTCGGACCATCTAGAACTAAAAGCCTCGGAGGTAATTTCTATGCACTTGTTATCGTTGATGATTTCTCTAGATTTACATGGACTTTATTTCTTCCTCATAAGAATGAAGCCTTCAATGCATTCAAAAGATATGCAAGGCTTGTTCAAAATGAGAAGTCTTTAAAGATCTCTTCTATAAGAAGTGATCATGGTGGAGAATTTCAGAATCAACAATTCCAAGAACTATGTGATGAAAATGGAATATCACATAATTTCTCTACTCCGAGAACACCACAACAGAATGGTGTAGTAGAAAGAAAGAATAGACTACTTTAGGAATTAGCAAGAACCATGCTGAGTGAATCAAGTCTCCCTAAATATTTCTGGGCTGATGCTGTAAGTACTGCTTGCTATGTTTCCAATAGAGTTCTTATTAGACCTATCCTTAAGAAAACACCCTATTAACTCTACAAAGGAAGGAAACCAAACATCTCTCATCTACATGCTTTTGGATCAAAATGCTTTGTCTTGAATAATGGAAAGGAAAACCTTGGAAAGTTTGATGAAAAATCTGATGAAGGTATATTCCTTGGATATTCTTTGACAAGTAAAGCATATAGAGTCTTTAACAAGAAAACTCTATCTGTGGAAGAATCCATACATGTTTCTTTTGATGAATCTAAATCTTCAATAGAAGATAAAGTCAATCTTCCAGATAATGAAGAAGATGACATCATTATAAATGAAGATTCTCAAAAGGATGGAGATCAGAATCCAATACAAGAAGAGCACATTGAAAGTAATACTTATCAACTTCCAAAAGAATGGAGAACCCATAGGGATCACCCAGTTGATAATATTATTGGTGATATTTCTAGAGGCGTTTCTACAAGACTACGCTTAAATGATTCAATTTTGAATATGGCCTTCGTCTCTCAGATAGAACCATCAAAAGTAAATGATGCTCTAGAAGATGAATATTGGATTGTAGCAATGCAAGAAGAACTAAACCAATTTGAAAGGAATCAAGTTTGGGAACTTGTCCCTAAGCCTAGTGATAAACATATTATTGGAACAAAGTGGGTATTTAGGAATAAGTTAGATGAAAATGGTATTAAAGTTAGGAACAAAGCGAGGTTAGTTGCTCAAGGATATAATCAAGAAGAAGGTATAGATTTTGATGAAACTTATGCACCAGTAGCAAGGTTGGAGGCCATAAGACTATTATTGGCGTATGCTTGTTCTTTAAATTTCCCATTATATCAAATGGACGTCAAAAGTGCTTTCCTGAACGGATACATTCAAGAAGAAGTCTATGTGAAGCAACCTCCAGGATTTGAAGATCCAAAGTTTCCTTCACATGTCTTCAGATTAAAGAAGGCACTCTATGGTCTTAAACAAGCCCCTCGTGCTTGGTATGATAGGTTAAGTACTTTCCTTTGTGATAAAGGATTTCAGAAGGGTAAGGCTGATACAACCTTGTTCATCAAAAGAACCAAAGGTAATACCTTATTAGTTCAAATTTATGTTGATGATATTATCTTTGGTGCAACTAACGAATCTCTTTGTAAGGATTTCTCTAACATGATGCAAGAAGAATTTGAAATGTCCATGATGGGACAATTAAATTTCTTTCTTGGTTTGCAAATCAAGCAATCAAGTGATGGAATATTCATCAATCAATCAAAGTTTTGCAAGGAACTATTAAAGAAATATGATTTGGATGATTGCAAAGCCATAGCCACACCTATGGGGTCTAACACATATTTAGATCAAGATGAATCCGGTAATCAAGTAGATATTACCAAATATAGAGGTATGATCGGATCTCTTTTATACTTATCTGCAAGTAGACCTGATATTATGTTTAGTGTGTGTCTATGTGCTAGATATCAAGCATCTCCTAGGGAATCACATTTGAGTTTTGTCAAACGGATTTTCAAATATTAGAAAGGAACTACAAATGTTGGATTGTGGTATCCCAAGGGAAGTGTTTGTGATTTGATTGGATATTCTGATTCTGATTATGCTGGTTGTAAAACTGAAAGAAAGAGTACAAGTGGTACTTGTCACCTATTAGGAAATGCTCTTGTTTCATGGTCTTGTAAGAAACAAGCATGTGTTGCTCTAAGTACTGCAGAAGCAGAATACATTGCTGCAGGAAGTTGTTGTGCACAAACTCTATGGCTCAAACAACAACTCAAAGATTATGGCTTAGAGCTGGGCTGCATTCCAATCAAATGTGACAACACAAGTGCCATTAATCTCACTAAAAATCCTATCATGCATTCTCGAACTAAGCATATTGATATACGACATCATTTTCTTCGAGATCATGTTATGAGGAAGGATATTGAGATTTCATTTGTGGATACACATAATCAGTTAGCAGACATCTTTACTAAGCCTCTTCCTAAAGATTCATTTTTCAAGATAAGAAGAGAATTAGGAATATTAGATGAGCATGATATTTAAGGTAACATGTTATTTGCATAAACTTTATATGTTCATTTGCATTATGTGCTTAAGTGTTTATATATGAAAATGTGTTACATAAGATTCTAGAGCCTAGAACTTGTAAAAATGTCCTAGTAATCGATTACCCTAGGGTTTGTAATCGATTATCCACGTTCTAAGTCCTCGTGCCTATAGAAATTCCTTCAGTAATCGATTACCCTAACTGCTGTAATCGATTACCTATTCAAAAATTTGAATATTTTTCAAATTTGAAACTGCCGTAATCGATTACCCTAACTGTTGTAATCGATTACATGCACGATTTTCTCTATAAAATCAGCATTTGTCTTCTGCCTTTTTGCCTACCTTCCTTCATATACAATCCTTCTTCTTCTAAGTCTTGTTTCGCCATGGGGTCTCTTCCACGTCCTTCCAATGTGTCCTCACCAATTACTACTCCTCGACGGGATTCCTCCAATGATCCCTTTTTGCATCCTCGATACCGCATAGATGTATCAACAAATGCAGTATCGGCTGGCTTGTCTCCTTTTTATGCCATTCCTTCACATTTCTCACAAGAAACCATGGTTATACTCGAACGAATGGATATCTTGTCGCTCCGTCTTTCTCAGAAGTTGGGCCAACTGGAGGATACAATTCGGTCTCGCTTTATACTTGTGGAAAATCGCATCGAGGCCGTGCACTCCTTCATGCGTAAGGAGATTGAGAGCCTTCAAGAACTTGACCCTTCTGAGAACTCTGAGGATTCTAGTCAAGCCTAAGTTCTGAAGTCTTGTGTCTCTATATAGTTATCTACTTACTATTAGGATTTCCCTATTTTCGCAAAATGGCTCTATCTATTTGTTGTAATCCCTCTACTACATGTGTTTGATATGTCTTACTATGTATAACTTATGTATTTGCTTTCTTATATATATAAGTGCTGGTTGTTCATGTTTTACTTATCTACCCCTACCCCCCCATGCTTTATGTTTCAATATATACTTGTGTGTATGCCTGTACACTTTTTGGCATTTTCTTCTTTTTGATGAAGTCAAAAGGGGGAGAAAGGTTCTGTGCTCTTAAAGATCATATGCAGGAATTTAACAAGTACATTAGAAATGGGGAGAGAAAAATCAGAAATACTAAATTCCATCAAATAGGGGGAGTTAAGCATCAAGAATGCATATATTATCTTCAAGTATCAAGAATGTGTTTGCCATCATCAAAAAGGGGGAGATTGTGAAGAAGGTCTTGCTCCTGACCCTGGCTGTGGTTTTGATGACGACAAACTCATCAACAAAAAGAAGAAAAGAAGACTTCAAAGAATCAAGCACTCAAGTCCATCATTAGTCTAGAAGTCTTAGAATTAGGTAAGTTATGCTTCCAAAGGTTTATTAAAGCATAAAGGCTCTTAAAACACCTAATATAATCAAGCTAAGAGTTTTCATAACTTAAAAGAAGTAGAAAACCTTAAGCAAGTCTCAAAGATCAAGTTTCTGGAAAATGGGCTTCTGTGTAATCGATTACATCATTATGGTAATCGATTACACCAAGGCAAGTAATCGATTACTCAAGTCTTGTAATCGATTACATGTTTGAAATTCAAATTCAAACTGAAACGGTCACTTGTGTAATCGATTACACTAAGTATGGTAATCGATTACCAGAACGAAAAAGTGCATCTTTTCATGAACCATTGTGTCCCAAACCTTTTGAAAAGGGTTGTGATGGTTCAAGGACGTTTCCCTTGCCTATATAAAGACCATTTGAGTCCAGAAAACACACAACACACAACACACACGAAATATACACATTTCACATGAGAAAAACACATTAGGCCAAAGCTCTTTCAAAATTAGTTCATCTTTTAGAACTTAAATCTTTTGGAGCCTAAATTCTGAGTTCATGATCTTCATGTTTACAAGAACACTTTAGTTGTTCATATCTTGAAGAACTCAGAATTGTATTATGCTTAAAAGCCTTAAAGCATAATTTCTCATGTTCAATCCAATTGTGTGTTAAAGGATTGAAACAGCCAATTGTAATATCTTCTTCATCTCTTTCTGTAAGATTGAGTTTTTCACCGTGGTATTCGGTGAAGGGTTGTTGTCACTGAAAGTGGTTTAATTTCAGGGTTTTCATTGAAGGTGGTTTAGCCTTCAAGGTCTGAGGGTGGTTTGCCTTCAGGAACTGAAAGCGGTTTGCTTTCAGGGGATGTTGAAAGCGATTTGCTTTCACAGGATATTGGTAGAAGGTCTTGGGGTCCTTGGGTTAGGAACTTGTAAGAAATTCTTATCAATAGTGGAAAAATCCTCAGGGGGTTTTCTTGAGGGACTGGACGTAGTCTTCAGTGGATTGAAGGCGAACCAGGATAAATCTTGTGTGTGATTCTCTTTATCCTTCACATTTACTTTCAAGTATTGTTCATATCCGCTGCATTCACAACGATCATTTCGTGATCATCGTAAACTTGAAAGTAACAATTTCAATAAGGCGAAAATTGGGGCAACACTGATTCACCCCCCCTCTCAGGTTGCTATCTGTTCTAACAATCACATCATCCAAACCCATCACTTCAAACCCCAGGACGATTCACTTGGGACTTAAACTCATCCTCCACTTGAGATTTAAACCCATCACATCATCCCTAACATTCTATATCATGCATATGCTATGACAATTAAATCACATCACCAATTGAACCAACAGTTCTTAAACATTCTCATGATCATAGTATAACCATATATTATGTTCCAGCCTCAATAACATCACCAAAACAATCCAAAACAACAAGATATGAACATAAACCAACAAGATTCCAATACAATCACAATTAGGGACCAATTCCTTGGTCTAGCAAACAACATCCAACATAATTAATCATTTACATCAAATAATCTGTAAGATAGCGTCACCATTAAATTTTTAGCATCAATAGCATAACAAATATTTAATCACAACCACATGCATATCAATATTAAGGATGCAAGACTCGAAATGCTCTAGACGTGAGTTACCCTTACTGTCGAATATAGAATCGCATCGGCTCCGCGTCCAACCGAAAGGGGAATAGAAACACAGCGAGATGAGAGGCTGAGATGTTCTGATTCAGGAGTAGAAGAGTGTACAACAGTGTTCAAGGTCGAAGACAGCGCTCGAGGTTGGCGATACGGTGTCGCAGACGGCGGTGCAGTGGCCTTGAACACAGAGGAAAATCGGCGACAACGGTGAGCTGGAACAGCAGTGAGATGAACGATGACGAGGAGCGACGCTGGGTGTGGTGAAGATGACACGAAGAGAAGGTCGACGATGGGTGGTGAGTTTAGGAGCAGAAGTTCGGGTTTTGGGGGAGAGAGAGAAGAAGGAGGTCGAAGGAGATGAAGAGAGAGGGACGAGGGTCGATGGAGTGGAGAGAAGAAAGAAGGTTGGCGGCGCTGGAGGCCGATTGGAAGAGGAGTGGTGGTGGTGGCTGTACTTGAGAGGAGAGGCCAGAGGCTAGGGTTTTGGGTCTGTTTTGAAGGGGAGAGAGACTAGATGGAGTGGGTAGCTAGGGTTTGAGAGGTGAGTGAGTGAATAGTTGAATTTTCTATATAGGTGGGAATATGTTATTTCAGTTTTTCTTCTCCATCTCTTGACCAAAATCTATATCCTAATTTCAAAGATAAATATTCTATCTCCAAATTCATACTATAAAACACAATCTAAGTATAATTTAGCTAGGTTCATTATCCAAATAACCAATTAATATATAATAAAACAGAATTTAATATATATATATATATATATATATATATATATTAACAGCATGTAAGTTTATTATTAGTATTTTTTGTCTTTTTCTTTTATAATAAAAATAATTTATAATTAAACATTTCTCTAACATAATATATATATATATACACACACAGATGTTTCTAAAATGGTTTAACCCAAAATACTCACACTAGAAGATATATGTTTTAGCAGTTGAAAAAGATATATGTATATATTCTTCCAAAATCTTCATGATATATACAAAACAATATCACAAAGCTCATTCCAATAATATTAAAGTGAATTAAAAAGTCAACCAAGGACCAAATTGAAACTACTAAGTAGTTCAGGGACCAAAACATAAATATTAAAATTCGAGGGTGTTACAATTTCTAACAATTTAACATGTGTCCCAAGTAATTGTTTGTAGTGTCAGCTTTTGCACCACGGGCCGACGCTACACCACAATAAAAAAGGATTTTAGTGGCAATAACTTTTTGCTTTTGACAGCAATAGAAATATCCTCTAAAGGATTTGCCGGCAATCACATTTCGGTCTATTGATTGTGATGTTGAATGGGGTTGGAATAATGCTAGGAACACTCTCTCCAATAGACTTTTTCTAACACTTTTTTATTTATTAGTTGAAATTCACGTAGGGTTCACTAAAAATGCGAGTTCACTAAAAACTCATGAATTTTAACAAATGAATAAAAAAGTGTTTGAATGATTGTGTTATAAAGAGTGTTGCTAGCACTACTAATGAGACTGTGAGGACGGTGGGAATATGAAGAGGGGAAATATGAAACCTTAAAGCTGAGTGAGGATATTTTAGGAATATCAAAATGAATGATAGAATTGGGGTTGGTGAGAAAAGCGCCGCTTATCTTCTAGATATTTGGCACCATGTCTTTATTTTAATATGGGCCATCAAAGTCAGAAACTAGATCAGGCCGACTTGCATAATTGAGGAATTGCGTAGTGTGATTGCGCATCTTTTGGTTGAAGACATCAAAACCTGTTCTTAATTTTTGCAACCTAATCTTTATGAGCAAGCAAGCAAGCAGTTTGATACTTATCTCAATTAGACGTGCTTACTTTTAGAAAACACAAGAAATAAAAAGAGACTATATATAAAAAAGATAATTGGGTTCATTCAACTCATGTCCACATGTACCAGTAAGATTGTGCTATCTATTTTCACATTATTTTTTAATTTTAATTATGAGACAATCCAACTGCTATAACTGTCACTAAAATGGTGGAGGTTTATTTCTTACCCTGTATCAATTCCACACATTTTTGTATTCATTACTAATTTATCTTTTGTCGGTATTTGTTTTTCTTTCATTAGATCATAATCTCAATAATTATAGACATCAGACATGATAAAATAGGTCGTAAAATGATGATAAAGTAAAGTAGCATTACATCAAGTAAATAAAGTTTTCAAATGTTTTTGACATAAGTACACGACAATGCAGTTAATAACAAAAAGTGCAACACTATAGAAAGGTTCACATATAAGTAACAAAATACTTATTAAAAATGTAACTTCAAAAGTCTTCCTATCAAGGAAATGACATGTTTCATTGAATAGCGTGAGTGTTTCCTAGTAAACTATTTATATTTTTTTTTATAAACTATATGTATTAATGTGAGACACAAGGGGTGCCCAAACCCAATAAAAAAAATATTAAGGGAAGGAAACAAAAACAAAAAATAAAAACAATACATAGGTTGAAAACAAAAGGAACTACATCATCGTCTAATACTGACCCAGCGTCGTCTGTCCACCTAACATCAACATCGTCTGCTTTATTATTGTCTAATACTGCTTCGGTGTCGTCTGACCAATTAACATCAGCATCGTCTACTTTAGTGTGATGTCTGCTCCAATTTCTTCTATAGTGGTTGCGCATCCATCGTCTACATCCTCTGTTCAAGCATCGTCTGCTCAAGCATTGTTTGCTCAAGCAACGTCTATTCAAGCATTGTCTGCATTGGCAGATCAAGCATCGTCTGCTCCAGGCATCGTCTACATTGTCCAGCCAGTCATCGTTTGCATAGACTGTTCATCCATCGTCTGTATTCTTCTGCCCTTGCTGCTTCGTCTGATCTTCATCATTTGCAGCATCTAGAGTGTTTACGTCGTATTGTTTGCTACTGCTACATTGTTTGCTCAGCCTTCCACCTTCCATTTTATAAGCCGCAAAGACAGTACCTTGGATTGACAAAGCATTGATAAGGGGTGAATTGAAAACTTTTGGCTTTTGCATGTAGCCAGTTCCAGGCTCGTAACTGTGCCATTTCAAAAATTCTGCCCACGTCAACATGCCCAACATCAAACATAATTGAATTTATTTGTTTCCAAATTGACCATGTAAGACCCTCAAGTTTTGAGTAATTATACTTTGGTCCTTGGAGATTTTATAATTAGATTTTGGTCCTTTAAGTTTGGATATTTGTGTTTTAGTCCTTGGACTAGGCGAAACTGTTTTGGAGTTTAGCATTTAAGAGCTTTTAAGGATATCTTAGAATTCAAATTTGAAATAGGAACATGTTGGTTCGACTTATAGGATTATAAGAATATAGTATTAAGAGTTTTAACAAGAAGAGTTGTGGCTTAGTGGTTAAGACTTAAGCATTTGATTGGCAAGGCTTGTGTTCAAATCCTAGTGAGGTAGGTTTTGATTTTTAATAAGATTTTCGTGTAATTTATTATGTTTGAAATTTAAATTTGAATTCTGAAATATTAATGAGTTTTAACAAGAAGAGTTGTGGCTTAGTGGTTAAGACTTAAGCATTTGATTGGCAAGGCTTGTGTTCAAATCCTAGTGAGGTAGGTTTTGATTTTTAATAAGATTTTCGTGTAATTTATTATGTTTGAAATTTAAATTTGAATTCTGAAATATTAATGAGTCTGCTGTCTTTCTTTCCGTTGCTGCGCGTTTTCATCGTGGGAAGGGACGAAACAACACTCAAAGCTTCTTCTTCTATGGTTCCTAATCTATTTCGCTTGATCAACTCTCTCAAACAAGGTTGGTGTTCTTTTCCATTCTTTCGGTTCAATACCTAGTTGTCTTCCTTGAACAAATGATTTTTAAGAAATTAGAAACCTTTGATCTTTTGGGTAGAAAACTAATTTGTTAGGTTGTAATATAGGTTTTGAACATGGAAGGATTTTAGTCTTGAAAGGAATTGGTAAAGATGGAGTTTCGGGTGAAAAACTTGGTTTTCAGGCTTTCTAGCAGGGAGCCAACGCATGAGCGCTGGACTCCCAACACCTGGGCGTGGAGGTTCTGCCCAGTTTGTGTTTCCAGACAGGCACCCAACGCTTGAGCGATGGAACCCAACGCTTGGGCGCTAGGCCCCTGACAGCAAGTTGCTGTTTTGCTTGTTTTGGGTTTAAATCTTGTGGAGTCAGTTTCTGGTCTTTTCCTTGGTTGTTGATGATTGTGCACATGTTTTATCATGATAGGTTGGAGGACAAGACCAAGCAAAGGAGTAAAAGGTAAGGGTAACTCAAGTCTAGATTGAGTCAGTTGTGCTTAACATGAGTTTGTTGTTGGGAACTATTCTATGATTATGACGATGAAATTGATGGTGTTGT
This sequence comes from Acmispon strigosus, assembly GCA_030819835.1. Classification (NCBI taxonomy): domain Eukaryota; kingdom Viridiplantae; phylum Streptophyta; class Magnoliopsida; order Fabales; family Fabaceae; genus Acmispon; species Acmispon strigosus. The sequence goes on along the minus strand of JAUAMA010000001.1, from coordinate 43,247,794 downwards.
GATGCATGCTGGAATTGATATTTGATGATTATAATATGTTTGGACTTGGGAATTTTGATTATGATGTATTGATAAAGATGATGTTGAGGTGAACTTGATTATGTTATGTTGATATCGTATGTGGATTGCCATTTACCGCATATAATATTAAAGAAGCTGTGTTTAGTATGGGAGCTCTCAAATCCCTAGGGCCAGATGGTCTTAATCCCTTGTTCTTTCAGTCTCAATGGGACGTGGTGGGTAATTTAGTGGTAGAGACCTTGACAGCTTGCTTTCGTGATCCAAGGAAGGTGCGAGATATTAATGATACTCTTCTTATGCTTATTCCGAAGATTGACAACATGAATAGTCTTCACCAGTATCGTCCGATTAGCCTTTGTACTGTCATATACAAGGTGATGACAAAGGTTATTGCTAATAGACTTAAGGGTTTCTCGAATGAGATGGTGGCCCTTAATCAGTGTAGTCTCATTCCGGGGAGGCAGAGCTCTGATAATGTTATTGTAGCTCAGGAGGTGTTTCATTCTATGTGATACCTTAAGAGGAAGAAAGGTTGGGTCGCTTTGAAGATCGATTTGGAGAAAGCCCATGATCGTGTTAGTTGGAGCTTCCTAAGGGACACCTTGTTGGATATTGGGCTATCTCCTTCTTTCAGTGACCTTATTTTAAGTTGTGTTTCTTTGAGTTCATTTTAGGTTATGTTTAATGATGAGAAGACGGGGTGATTTTTCCCCTCTTGTGGCATTAGTCAAGGGTACCCTTTGTCTCCCTACCTTTTTGTTTTTTTCATGGAGAGGTTGGCTCATCAGATTCAGCTTGAGCTAGCTATGTCCCATTGGAAGCCAATCCTTCTATCCAAAGATTTCCCTCCAATTACTCATCTCTTATTTGCAGATGGTATTTTTATTTTTGGGGAGGCTTCAGTGGATCAGATGCAAGCTATGCATAATATTTTGAAGGTTTTTTGTGATGCGTCTGGTCAGAAAGTAAATTTTGACAAATCTAGGATGCTAGTGTCTCATAATTTATCTCGTTCTATGGCTTCCTCCCTCTCTTAGTCAATTGGTGGGGACTAGTTTGATAACTGATCTAGGTAAATACCTTAGAGTGCCCTTCATTCATAAAAGAGCTACAAAGGAGACGTATCAGTTTATCCTAGATGCTACTTGGAAGTGTCTTTCTTCATGGAAAGCCAATTCTCTCAGTTTTGCAGGTCGAGTGACGTTAGCCAAGTTTGTTCTTCAGGCCCTCCCTCCTTATTGCATGCAAACTATGTTGCTTCCTAAGGGTGTTTGTGGAGAATTGGAAAAATATCAGTGAGGTTTCATTTGGGGGTCTGTGAATGGGACTAGGAGGATGAGTCAAGTAAATTGGTGAGTGGTTTGTTCGCCAAAGTCTCATGGGGGTCTTGGCTTGCAAAGAATGGAGGAGTTTAATCATGCTCTCATTATGAAGATTGGTTGGGGGCTTATTTATAATCCTGACTCTCTTTGGGCTCGTGTAATTCGTAGTAAGTATGTCTGTGGCACAGAAGTTATTCCAATGATTACTAAGAAGAGGTGTGAGTCTGAGGTTTGGAAGGGTATTCAGGAAACTTGGAGCCCTTTGCGTAAGGGATTGCATTGGAAACTTGGTGATGGGCGCACCGCGAAATTTTGGACAGATTGTTGGCTTAATTTAGGTGTTATTCTTCAGCAGGTGGCCTGCGTGACGGCTCTGAGGTACTTTCTCGATAGTATGGTTTCTTTTTTCTTTGATGTGTCAATTGGGTGGAAAGTGCTGCGGTTTTCTGGTGTCCTCCCTCCCGCCGTGGTGTAGGAGATAATGTTGTCGCCTAGCCCAGCTCCGTCGCAATGGTGCTAATGTGCCTTCCTGGGCCGCTTCCTCTGATGGGTGTTTTCCCACCAAATCTGCCTATGATCTGATTTGTGATAACATCACTAGAAGCCCTCGACAAGCCATCTTTAAAACTGTGTGGAAGCTACAATTCTACACTGGGTCCAAATGTTTGCGTGGAAGCTTTTGAACAATGGCCTCCTTACAAATGTGCAGCGAGTTAAGAAGGGCATGGCTGTTTCCGCGATGTGCCCCCTCCATGCCGCCGCCCCTAAGTCAGTGTTGCATATTTTCCGAGATTGCTGATGTATATCGCCTCTGTGGAGGATGCTTTTTGTCGGCATCTGTAGTGTCGCGTTTTTTCTCTTCTAATTTGCCCGGCCGGGTTGTTTCTAATTTGCAGGTTTCGCAGGGGAGATCTCATATGTCGTTTTTAGCCCAGAATGTTCGCAACAGCTTTGTGGGTGGTGTGGCGGTTACGCAATAAAGCGGTGTTCCAGGACCTCTCGCTGGATTGTTAACGTGCGTGGTCTTACATTCAGGCTGCTGCTATCAATTCTAGCCACCGGGAACTCGCGTGCACGTTGTGCCCTCCTCTTTTTGCCCAACGGCTGGTTTCGTTCCTCCTCGTCCTTCCGCGTCTCATCCTCTTGGTTGGCGAAAGCCTGATGCTGGTGCATTGAAGTTTAATGTGGAGGGCCCTATTAAGTTGGACAAAACTGCGGGGTATGGTGGATGTTGAGGAACTCGAACGACCAGTGGCTAATGGGATTTTGCAAAAATTTAGGGACTTCTAGTCCGCTGCTGGCTGAGGTGCTAGCTATCTGCACTGCGATGCATTTCTCCATTGATGAGAATCTCTCTCGGGTGATTATTGAGAGCGACTCGGCGGAGGCGGTTCGTTTGGTTTCTTCCCCTTTTCATTCCGAGTTTCTAGCTCGTGTTGCTCACGGTGTTGCTTTTCATGGGAACATTCAATTTGTTTTTGCTTCTATGCATTGTAACTCGGTTGTTGATTGGCTTGCTACTAATGCTCTTTGTTTATCGTTTGGGGTTCATGTCTTTTCGTCCCCTTTGGTGATTGTCATATCGTCTTGTTTCTTTGGAGTTAGCCGGTGAGGATTCTCCATCATTATCTGAGCCAAGGGCTTAGTGTTTTGTCAGGGTTTTGTCCCCTCTTTGTTAAAAAAAAAAAGAATTTGTAAATATTTACTTAAAAAAAATAGAATTTGTAAATATTTATATTTATTAACTATATTAGGTGGTTACATGATCATTAAATTACTCTTAATCTTGCTCATTGATAATTAAATCTAATAATTATGATTTTCGTATGAGTTTAATAACCCTGCATTAACACTGAAATTTTTTTCACAAACACTTAATCGTGATTCACTATTTTCCCCCATTACAAATAATGTAAAATACGAAAATACCAAAGAGAAACATGACAACATATGAATAAATGTAAGGGCTCATTTGTATTTTATATAGTATAAAGATTGATAGTATAAGGCTTGATAGTATAAGCCTTGATAAATTTATTATACTATCCAGCGTTTGACCATACACTTATAACTTACCATGCCGCTTAAATTAATGCAATTATTGATTGGTGAAGTATTGAATAATGATAGATAGTAAAAAAATCAAATATGGAGGGTGGTGGTGCACTACTACAAAATCACTCTTTTGCGACGGAAAAATCCGTCGCACAATAGTTAAAATTTCCGTCCCAAAATGAATTTGGGACGGAATTTGCGACCAAAAAAATTCGTCGCATTTTTTGGGACGGAAGATATACTCCGTCGCGAGTTTGGGACGGAAATAAGGACGGAATACACTGAATTATATCCATTTAAATAATATATTTGCCTCGGAATTGGCGACGGAAGCATTAAACTTTTTGGGACGGAACATACGAATCCGTCGCAAGTTTGGCACGGAATATACTTGTTTGTATTTATTTAATATAATAATTTTGCGACAGAGTTGGAGACGGAAATAATGATGTTTTGCAATGACAGAATTCGTACTACCATATTTCCGTCCCGAATTTTGCGATGAAAATAGGGACAGAAATAATGATTTTTTTAATGATGGAATTCAAAATAACATAGTCCGTCCCGATTTTTGCGACGGTTTTGTTATGTCACGAAGTTGTGACGATTTGAAAAGTAAGTACTAGTTCCGTCGCAAATGTATAATTTTGTGACAGAAAATCTCATTTGAGATTTCATGACAAATATATTTACTTTTCCTGTTCAGTTCAGTTATTATAAATCTCATTTGTCGCAATGGTAGTGGTGGCCGCGATGGTGGTGACAGTAGTGGCGCTAGTGGTGGTGGCTGGGATGGCGGTGGTGATGGTGGCGGTGGAGGGTGGCGGTGACGGTAGTGGTGGTTGAGGGTGTGGTGGTGGTGGTGTCACTGGTGGCGATAGTGACAATGGTGCAGGGTGGTGGTGATGGTTATGGCTGGTGGCGGCGGTGGCAGTGGTGGACAATGGTGGCGGCGTGGCAGTGGTGTTGCATTTAATTGAAATTGAAAATCTGGGTTGAAATATTTTCATGTACCTTATACGTCAGAACCTTATCAGGTCTTATCCCACATATCGATTGTAGATTAAATAATTCATCATTTTAATGTATAAGAGTGAATTGATGGATAAGGTTATACAATACAATATTAGCACCAAACAAAAAATCAATAAACTCATAATGTACCGTATAAGCTTATACTATCATGCCTAATACGACATACCAAAGAAGCCTTAAAACTCTTGAAATTGTATAAATTTAATCACTTCTTTGATAATATACTATTTTACAATATTAAATATAATATTTAATGCTATTATTTAAGTAAAACTTTGTATTGTTAATAATTTTTTTGAAACGTGTATTGCTAATAGTTAAAAATGTAAGATATATTTCTATAGTATTTTATTTATATCATTAAATATAATATTTAATTTTATTGTTCAAGTTAGTTAGGTCAATACAATCTAAAGTTAAATTGTAATTATTAATATAATATTTCTTGAAGGGAATATAATATTTAAAATATTGTATTATTAATAAAATATTATATTATTATGTTATAATATAATATTTTAACCAATAATAAAGTTTTACTTTAAAGAAATAAAAAATAAAAAATAAAAAATAAAAAATAAAATTATAAATATTATTTTTTATTTTAAATAACTTAATTTTTAAAATATATTGCATTGAATAAATTTAAAATATTAATTCATTATATAGTTAATGCTTAGTAAAATTTTATAATAGTATTAATAAAATAAAATATTATTATATTATAATATAATATAATAATTATGTTTTCATCAATAAAAATGTTTTTCTTTCAAAAAAGTAAAAAATATTATATTATATTTTTATTTTAAATAATAAATATTTAATTATATTGCATTGAATTTATTTAAAGTTTTAATTCATAATATAATTAATGCTTAGTAAAATTTAATAATAGTAATAAGTAATATTGTATTATTAATAAAAATTATAATATAATATAATATAATATAATATAATATAATATAATATAAAACCACTCTCAAAGTTCTAGTATTTAAGGGTAGTACCATTTCAATATGTTCCATACCATTTGAATTTGCAACTTCTGTTTTGAGCATTGTAAAAACTTTTCATATTGAAAATTTTCTTGATGGAGCCGAAATTCATTGGAGCTTTGCCTCAGATGATGGAGGAGAGTGAACATACGCCAGAGCTGTGGTCCCACCATCGGAGAGCCTTATCTGATAACTCATTCAGTGTTACTAATGACTTCGAAAGTGACATGCTCTTGGATGAGGCTTTAGACCTGGATATCACAGGCTTGGATATCATGGAATTTCTATACCCTCCGTCGCCGCCACCAACCTGCACCGTTGGAATGACTGCTGATATTGGAACGATTAACACCACGATCGTTAACGGCGGGAAGAGTGGTGGTGCAAAAAGTGGGGCGAAGCAGCGTCACCGCCGCAATGTTTTTGTTAACACATTCTCACCAGTGACATTTCAAGGTGCATCATCTTCTGCAAGGTCGAGGGCCATGCCTCCTGAGAGGTTTGCAGCAGTTGCTGCTACTGATCCGAAGAGAGCTCAGAGGTTGGTAAAATATTTCATTATATAATATATTTCTAAATCGATTATCTTCAAAGCTTAACTAAAATTAAAATTTATTTATTTTCTATTTTTTTTTACCTTGCAATTTAACAGCATTAGCGATATAGCACAAAAGTTTTGATTCATTAACGTCCACTTGTTCTTCCATCACATTTTCATAGTATTTTTTTTTATCATATTATATTACATGCATGTTTATATCTCGACAAGAGATTGATGCGGTGAGATTGTTGTGTGTTGCAGGATTCTTAATAATCGGAAATATGTTCAAAAACAAAAGGAGGAGAAAAAGCGACACCTAAGTGAGTTGGAAAAAAAGGCTCACGAGCTTCAGATTCAATCAAGCAACCTCTCTGCACGTGTTAGCCAACTAAAGGTATATATGTGTTTAATTTCCTTTTGCATAAATGGCTTTTTCAGAACATTTTATTGCATTTATGGCTTTACGTAAACAAATTTACCACTAATTATGTTGATTTTCTATGTGTATAAGTTATATTCAGTTTGTGTTCTCGGATATAGAAAAGTAATAAAACAAGGGCAAACATATTAATTAATATCTGATATGATGCAGAAAGAAACTGCAGATTTGGCTACTAAAATGAAGGAGCTTGAAATAGAAAAAGAGGGCATGAGAAAGACATGTCAAGTTCAAAGTGGTAAGCAATATATGTTCCAATATACTTGTTCATGCCTAATTAAACCCTAGTGTGGTGAATTTGTGCTAATGCATAATGTTGAAAAACATACTTTTGGTTAAATATTATTCTCTTTCTATTTTACAAATATATTCTGAAAATGTTATCATGGATGCACTCTTGTGCTTGCAGTTCTCAAAGAGAAGATGGAGGAAGAACTGCATTTCCTCAGGACAGAAACTACCAAGAATGTTGCTTTCCTTTCTTCTGCTGGGATGGTCTCTCAGTTAGCTATGAACCAAGTTCCTCATCCACCACAGCTCTTCATGCCGCAGCCGCCTCCTCCTCCTCCCTTTGGTCAGCCTTTCAGCGGTGAATTTGGCCCTAACTTCTCAAACTACAATGAGGAATTAGCTCATCATCGCAACAGAAAGTGATAGATTGTTGAGGAGGGGTTGTTTAAATTTCCCATGAAAGTGATTTTACTCCATCTTAGTAGATCAGTAGGATTTTTTATAAAAATTTATGAAATTTCTTACTCAATTATCTTAAATTCTATTGGTCCATTTACGATGAGGTAAAATCACATTCATGGGTGATTTAGATAGCCTTGTTGAGGTAATCATCATAAGTAACATCTATAATCATGTTGATCCTCTAGTAGTGTGTCTGAATCTTGCAATGATGCGGTGCCCTGCTGGTAGCTGCTGGATATGCTATGCGTGGTATATAGCGTGAAGGGGATTTCTTGAAGCATTTGGAATCCAGATTAGTTATTGGGTTGGGGGGGTCTTTGGTTACTTGTGAAGGTTTATGCTGAGACATTTAATTAGTTGCCTTTTATAGTTTCATGTAGTCATCTGTTTGATCTTATTTTCAGCATTATCATTTTTCACTTTGTATTAAGGGTTGGAGTGTACTCTCTTTTAATACATAGGTGGCTTATAAAAAATATGAGGCTTGTGAATGATATTATTATGCAATTTAGTGTCCTTTGTCCTTTATTGTTATTATTTCTAATAAAGTTTTAAGCTGCAACTATAGCCTATTTCATTTACTTTAGAGTGTTATGTCCATTGAGAAGAATTGTTTCTCAAACTTTATAATCTTTATAAATATATTCTTTTGCCTTAGAAAAAAACTATAGCCTATTTTTATATACTTTCGGCATTTGTATGTTAAAACCAAACTCTATTTTATGGTCTACAATTCTAGGATACCCAATTTTATGAGACAGGTTGATGTTGGATTGTGAATGAAAATACATGTTGAGTTAGCAACTTTTTCATCAACCAAGTATATTAAGTAGTACAAGGAGTACCGAACCTAAATCAATAAAGGAATTACATAACTTCTAAACAAGTGAGTGAACTCAAGGTCCACTCGAGTAGTGAAAATACAAAATCCTTCACCTAATTAACCTTGAGCGCCATAACAAAATCTATACTGAATAAATTCAACAGCTCTAGATAAAAAAATCTACTCCTCCCTAAAATTACTGGGTTTCTAAGATTCCATATGAACTCAACAGATGCTACCCAGTTTGTCCACGCACCTCTTGTCCTCTTAAGTCTTCCACATGCTTCAAAATGCTGAAGAAAATGAGCCTACCCATTCCCAGGTTGTGTGTTGCATATCGAACAACACGTTTATAAGGAGTTCACTGTATCACATAAGTAATACAAGATTGTAAGTCTTAATTATTAAACCCAAAGGAACAGATGGACAACTAAACCTAAGGGATGGTTCATAGTTTAGGCAAATCAATATTAAAGATTGTTGTGGTGGTGTGAGCGCGCAAACAAGTAGATAGTAGAGATAAAGAAACATGATTAAAAGGCCTCGAGCCTGCAATACAATTGGATTATCTCAACATTTTTTTTTTGAAAAGCCAAAAGAATAAATTCAATAAAAAGCACAAGAAGTGCTGAAAATAGTACACAATATATAGTTAAGGCTACTTTAAGTATTGTGCTAATCATGCCCTCTCAATGTAATTAACTCACCTTTAAGTTATTGTTAATCATCCTACTCAGCAACACTTACTTACGAGTAAACTGTCATCGTAATAAGTGAAAATAGTCATGAAGCGTATGGAAGTATCCTAGAAATACTTCATTACCTAAATTGGAAGTAAACAAGAACTAATCCTAATATATATAGTGTATCAATACTAATTTCCTACACTCATTACCTTTTATTGATTTCATAATTAAGTTGTTCTTGTTAATTCTTGATAAATTACTATAATAGTGGTTAATCACTCCACATGCAATTGAAAGCGGGCAAACACAATATAAACTGAATTGAAATAACATATATAATAAAAACGGGTTCAAATCATCCTACATTGCAACCTCGAGAGATGCGACTTAGCTACTCATGTACCAAATGAAAGCATGATAAAGCTAGTGGCTAATACCATAGAAAAACCTCAAAATGATCTTATAAGTTTCTGTCCTTTTTATCCTTCACAGTCAATAACGTTTTGTGTTTCTTTCTCTCTCATTATTCTACTTTGCACTCAACACATAGGGAAAAAACTCTCAAGTTTCACTCCCTCTGACAAATTCCCTAGCCTCATTTAAATAGAAAATATTAGGTTAAAACCGTGTGTTGCTGCTGCGCAAGGTGACACAGTTGTTGTAACACTCAGAATAAATAGACACATTAAAATTCTTTAATTAATTTTACATGTATTAATATATTTTATTAATTATATATTATTAATATTATGGTTTTGGTGATGTGTGATATTACGCTTATTAAATAGCGGAGTAATATTACATATTAATAATATACGACGTGTCGTTCTAGTTCGTTACCGATAAGTGTCAAATATGCATAGTTTTACAGCCTTTAAACGGCACTTATCTTGATCGTTTAATGAATATTCTGTGTTACACTCCTCTAATTTTGTATATATTCAGAATTCTGCCAAGAATGGACTTGTATTGGATTTTATTATGTTTTATGCCCATTTTTTATGTAGGAATGAAGTTTCGGATGGATTTTTTCATAAAGACATAAAGAACTGGGTAAAGAATACAAGTTTCTAGTCGCTCAGCGACCTAGGACAGCCGCTCAGTGACCAGAGGACCCTCTCTGGCCGCTCAGCGCCTTAGGACAACCACTTAGCGAGCAGAACACCCTCTCTTGCCGCTCAGCGCCTCAGGACAACCGCTCAGCGACCAGAGCACCCTCTCTGGTCGCTTAGCGCCTCAAGTGGACTGCTCAGCGACCAAGTCGGTTTAGGAAACCCAGGAGTGAAGAAATAGGCCGCTCAGCCACCTGTTCAAGTCACTCAGCGACTTAAGCAGAGCAGAACGTCTATTTAAGCAGATTCGTCCAGACTTCTTCAACACTTCTTCCATACTTTCATAACATAGAATTAGAGATTTTGAAGGAGAGCTCGAGTTAGGAGAGGATTCTAGAGAGATGAAGTAAGCAAGGAGATAGAGAGGGAGGTTCCTAAGCACGGATACGTCACCGTTAAGTGGGAACACTTCGCCGACGTCACCAAGCTTCCAGTCTTCCATATTTCTTCTTGTAAGCTTGTAGTATCCATGAAAATGGATAACTAAACCTCTCTTGATGGGATGAGTTGTAATCTTTTGATCTCTCTGATGTATTTATATTGATATTTCATATATAGATCAATGTTTCTATGAAAGGTTTCAATGATTTACCGTTTGTCTAATGCTTGTTTTGGATTGATCACCTAGAACATGATTATAGGTTTGATAGGATGGTGGGAATTGGCTATTCAAATCTGAACTGGGTAAAATCATCTAATGACTCTAAGGTCTAGGAATGGGGTTAGATCATTAGTCCATTTAAACATCCATGTCTAATGCTTCTTTCTTTATTTATCGATCAAGGGATTGAGGGTTAATTTAGTTGAGTTGATAATCTTCTACGCCGGGGGACTATAGTAGTAAGATAATAACTGATGTGATGAAACCAACATAGGACAAGATTTATAAGTGAGTTTAGGAATACATTAAGGTCAATTGATGAAAACTAATCCCAACAGTTTCTTTAATTGCTCAAACTCCAATTTGTTATTTTTTTTTTTATAGTTTTGATTAAAAACAACTTCAAACAATCTTTCATTTTATCCATTGTTTAGTTAATTACGTTAAAGAACGACATTTGTACCACAATTCTTTGTGGATTCGACAATACCCATTGTTATACTACAATTGAGTCTTGAAAGGGATTTTAATAGTAGTTAAGTGACAATTTATAAATGTGTTTGGTGAACGATTTTTGAACATACAAATCCTTTCAACAGTTGCGCAAACAAAACGACGTCGGAGGAATAAAATATATATAAATATGCACTACATGTGTGTATTATGGGTGAAAATGATTAATTTCATTAACCCGAAATTGTTATATCTTCTTTAGTTTATGGAGGTAAGATTAAATTAAAATGGTTTGAGTGTGTTTGTGGATGAAGATGATGTTTTGTGACACATAACAAAGAATCCAATGTTGTCATCAATTAGTGACAATGACATCTTCACTAGTTGACTTGATTTGACCATGCTTTGAAGAGAATTAAGAGAATAAGATGATCATCATCTTTTTCTAAGTGTAGTTCAAATTTCATGAGCATGTTTTAGGCCAAGTTTTAGCTTTCTAATTAGTGAACAAATAAAGAGAATTGATGTCATTAACTTGTATGATTAGGTTTGTGATGACTGGATTTCATATGATGTTTTTAGGGTCTTTTTACTTCATTTTATTTTATTTTTATTGAGTCTCATGTATATTTTTCTTTATTTTGTTAGGTTTTTCTTCACTTTTGCATTTTCATGGAGGAAAGTAGTGATTTTGTGTTTTTAGCTATTTTTAGTCTCTTTTTAGATGTTTTTGTTAGTTTTTTAGTCTTATTAGGAATTCGGTTAAATTAAGCATATATGTGGGAACCAAACTGCAATTATCAGAAGATGGGGGACTGAATTTGAAGGCAGAAGATGAAGCATTCCTCTTGTTTAACACATGGGAATTAAGTCATGAATGACGGAATGATGAAGAAAGGGAGGTTTTAGAGTTAAGAAGGGACAAGAAAGTGGCTACATGAAGGCCATGAAGTCCCATCAAGAAGGAAAAATAAAACAGCCAAGGCATTGAAGCAGCAGTCGTGGATAAAATGGGTAGAGTTCATGTTCCAAGTCTCAAAAATACCTCATGTTATAGCGTTTTCTATCAATAAACATATTTTCTTTGGTATTTTGAACCAATTCCTACCAACTCCTTAGTTAAAGGGAGGTAGTAAAAGAATAAAATAAAGGAAAGAGATGAGAGATTACAAATAACATAAAGCTATAGGCGTGTGTCTTGAGACTGGAAAGGAAATTTAGGGAGAGCAAACGATGTGGAACTCCTTCAAATGTTTTTTAGGTCCTCACCTATTAAACCATGGAACTTAGGTAGAGAATGAACCAATCCATATTTTAGCTTAAAGGCTACTTCTACATCCAAGTATTGAAAGCACAAGACTAATAATTTACATCAGGAGCAGCAAGCTTCTACAATGTCCTATCTTGCTCTACCATGATGGTAGAATCCATATTATGTTAGAAAAATTGTTAATAAAAATAGAAGATGTATCAATACTACTATATGACACTCGTATGGGAAAGGAGAACCAACGTGACTGTTTAGAAGAAGAGTAACCGCCATGACCGTTGAGAAGTGCAGATTAAAGAGGATGTTTTGAGAAATGTGACACTCGTATGGGAAAGGAGAACCAGCGTGACTGTTTAGAAGAATGACACCGCGCATGTTGGAGATACTGCGCTGGGAAGCATTTATGAAGAGACCACTAAGTGGTCGGGAAAAAAAAAAACAACAACAACAAGGTGACACAATTGTTGTTCACATTTGCTTTATGGAGTAAGGTTATGGTTAGAGAGGGAATTTCATGGTGTATGCCAAGGAGTTTCGAAGCTTTGCTGCTGGAATGGAGTGACTTGCGATTCCGAACTGATTCCGTGCTGTGGGCGCTTGTTCCATATGCCTTGTGCTGGTCGGTATGTTTGGAGAGAAATGCACGAATTTTCAGAATACAGTAAGCTCTCTTGATGGTGTTTGGGACTCACATCTTGTACGAATGTTTTGGTGGATTAAAGCGCAGAAAGAAGATTTCTCTTATCACTAATAATTGGTGTACACACAAATAGTACATACACCTCTGAACACTCATTTTTCTCTCTATCTTTTTCTTCCAATTACATCACATCATATATCACACTTATCACTTATCTCTCCTCTCTACCTATCACTCTCTAGTGGTCTACACCCTTTAAATGTCCACCAATCTTTATTCTTCTCTTATAGCATGGTGGACTTTGTGCAGAATTTTATTTACATTCGATTGTCACGGGTCGTGCCACGGAAGAGAAGTGTTGTTTGGGGGAAACCACCGGAGGGGGTGTTGAAATTCAACTTTGATGGGTCTGCTAGAGGAGCACTGAGCCAAAGTAGCATAAGTGGTGTGTTGCGGGATAGTAACGGTGATGTGTGTGGCTTATTCTCTAAAGCCATGGGTGAGTTGTGGGCGCATGAAGCGGAAGTAAAATCAATCAGACATACTTTGGAAGTTTGCAAGGAGACTGGTGTGCAATATGTGCTTATTGAAAGTGATTATGCGTTGTCTGTGGGATGGGTGACAGTTAAGGCCCATCACCCTGTGAAGCTTTTGCATGATTTACATTTGATAGATATTCTATATAGGGATGTTCAATGCTTGGGTGTAGTCCATATTTTTAGAGAAGCAAATTCAATTGCTGACTTTTTGGCTAAATTTGGTTGTGATAGGGCTATTGCACTGTCAGAATTTTTTATGTAGGTGCTTTGTTTATCCCACTTGAGAGGGTTGTTCTCAAGATAATTTATTTTTTAATAAATCATTTTTCGCTGACAAAAATTCATTTTTTTCAACTTTTGAAATGTTTGTTCCGTGTTTATTTAAATTAAAAAATAATGATTTTTAGGTTTCTAAAATAAAAGGTTATTTTTAGAGATTTGAGAAAACATGAGCTAATTTGTGTTCTATTGCGCTAATTAAAATCACTTTTTTAGCTAATCAAAAGTAGTAATCAAAATGCGAAAACGCAAGCTTAGCAAGCTAATTCGTAGGGCTGTAGTGACTGCGCTCACAAAAAATCATATTTGACTGCAAAAGCTAAGGCCATAACATGTCAATCACGTACCACACCACCGACATAAGTATATATCAATGAGGATTTCTTCTACCTAAAAATTATAAAGAAACAAACAATTAGTCTTAAAAATAAGGATTTGGCTCCTCTAAAGCGAGTAGAGTCACTTTAGAGGGTAAAGTAAATAATCATTAATAGTGATTACTTAATCTGGAAAGTCAATAAAAACAACACAATCAATGGTGAGATGATTTACTTTACCTCATAAAGTGAGTGAACTCACTTTAGAGGAGCCGAACCCAAAAAATAACGTGTGTAAGACACAAGTCCTTAGCTATCAAAATTGCCCAAGCAATGCAAAGACTCTTAGCCATAAGAGAGGAGCTAACTGCGTCCCCCTACGAAAGTCACAATCACAGAGGCCAAGAGCTCCCCCAAGCCATCACGGACCAACAGGCCAAAGCCAACACGACCAGGTCCACTCCCATTCTCTTCTCTTCTCCATAGCCATCGCCGCCGCACCATCTCCCATTCTCTCTCCCTGCCACCGCGAGCCGCTACTCCTCTTCCCTGCCACCGCGCCGCCGTTCCTCCTCTCGGCTACCGCCGCTGCTCCTACTCAGGCAACTGTCATCACCCACAATCAAGTCTCCATTTGGCTTCCTTTATTTTTATTTTTTTATTATTTTGGGTTGGTTTCTATTTTTTCTTGTTTTGTTTCTTATTCCTTATTTCATTTTTTTTCTTGTTCTCCTCTGTAAACATTCAGTATATGCTCTTGGTTTCATTTTTTGTTTTTCATTTTTGTGAGGCATTGTTTGTAAGTCCACATTATAAGGACATTTTAATTTTCTGTCAAAAAAAAAAGAAAAGAAAAAATTTAACTTAATTAGATTAAAAACAAATTGCGTAGGCCTTGATCTTCCATTTTAAGGAAGTACGTAGGACTGGGTTCACACCTATCAGGCTATAAAAAATAAAATATTTTGTGCTTCTTTTTTTAGAAATAATTAGGGGATTAAATAATATAAAAAAAATAATAAAAAAATATCTTGTTTTCTTTTTCTCTTTTTAGGAGTAATTAGGAATTAAGTAATAAATAATAAGAAAATATTTCTTTTTTCTTTTTTTCTCTTTTTAGGAGTAATTAGGAATTAAATAATAAAAATAAATAAGGGTAAAATTAATAATGTAGAAAGCTAAGGAAATTATATAAACAATTTTAGGTACCGTTTAGACGGGCGCTGTGGGGGTGTTAACACCTTCCCCACGCGTTATAGACTCCCGAACCTAGATTTTAGGTTTCGTAGGCTATTTATCAATTTTAGATTTTTCTAGTGTTTTCCTTTAATAAAAATTAGTGCCGACTCTGTCTGTTTAAACAATTCTTTTTTTTTTCGCCGTCCCGCCGCGACCCCGGTTGCGACACTTGTTCTCAAGTGGAGGTCGTGGCGGAAGGTGAAGGAAGCGAAGGTCACCAACCCTCACTTTTGCCATCCGGGTCTTTAGTGCCTTCGGGTGTTATGACGAGGGTAAGGCGTGTCATTTTGGTGACGACGTGGCAGTAAAGCAGATAGCGGCTCAAGTTATGGAACGTAGAATCTTGTAGGAGCGGTTTTTTTTTTTGTGTTGCTGTTGCTTTTTGGGATTTTTCGTTTTGAGATATATTGGGTGGTTCTTTTAGGTTGGGGTTTTGTATATTCCATTTTTGGTTTGAGGCGTTGGCGATGTCCCTCTCCTATTTTTTAGGCAGACGGGCCGCTCTCCCTCTTTCTTATGGCGGCCGCTTTTTTTAGCTGTATATTCCATATTAATATATTATTTTGCTTTAAAAAAAATAAGCATTATCATTAAAAAAATTAGTATTTGTATAATTAGTAATATAAATAGTCATTAATAATTAATTAGTATTATCATTAATTTAAGTTAGTAGGGTCTTATATAAATGGACATTATAGATATCTCTAAACGGTCTTATAATAAGGACCAATGCGAGTAGTAAAAATGTAAGATACATTTTTTACTACATATAATACTCGTGCACTACACAGATTTATTTATACTATTCTATAAAAATATTATATATACATATATTTTATATTTTAATATACAAACTTTTAAAATTCGAAAATATAAATATTTAAATATGTAAATATCATTAAATATATTCTAAATTAATCCAGTCATATCTTTTTAATATGTTTCCTCAAGTTAATTTGACTAACGTAGATATAGTTAATTAATTAACTTTTATTTTATCTATCTATATTATTTTTTCAAATGATACGCACATACAAAAAAATTTAAAAGTAAAAAATTATTATGTCATCTAATAATTTCAAATTATTCTTTAATATGGTTAAAAAATAACATTGTAATTTTAACTATTTCATTTTCATATGCTTAAAGTATTTATAATATATAAAAATAACAATTAATTTGATTTTATTAATTTTGAAAAGTTTCCAATTTATAATTAGTATATAATCTAATTTCAATATTTAATAATTTAATTATATTAATGAGAGGTTTTATAATATTTATTATAATTAGTAATATAAATAAATATTAATAATTAATTAGTACTTGTATAAATGTAAGAAATATTTTCTTATTGATAATAAAAAAATTGACTAATTTTTTATATAATACAATTAGTAATATAAGTAATAATTAATTATTATCATTAATTGAAGGTTGAAGTCAATTTTATTTCATATAATTTTAATATTTGATATTTTATTTATATTCATGACAGTTTCTATAATTAATATTTATTATAATAAGTAATATAAAGATAAATTAAAAAATAATTAGTATTCTTATTAATGTAAATAATATTTTCTTATTGATAGTTAATTTTTTACTAATATTGATATTTAATTTTGTATATAATTGGTTTAAAATTAAAATTTAATACAATTAGTAATATAAATAGTCATTGATCAATAATTTTTTTTGGTTACAATTAATGATTAATTATGATCATTAATTTAAGGTTGAAGTTATATATTTCCTATAATTTTAATATTTTATATTTTATTTATATTCATGAAAGTTTTTATAATTAATATTTATTATAATAAGTAATATAATTAAAGAGACATTAATAATTAATAATTATTGTTATTAATGTAAGGAATATTTTCTAATGGATAGTTAAGTTTTGACTAATATTAATATAATTAGTAACATAAATAATCATTAATAATTACTTTGTATTATCAGTAAAGGTTCAAGTCAATTTTACTTTAATATACATATATATAGTACTTTGTTTATTATATTAAATATATCATTTGATGTTATTGTTCAACCAGGAATCTTATTTATTACATTTATACCTTTTAATATTATATTAAATATACCATTTAACATATCCTTCTTGTATTATATAAATTAGAGTTCTCACTCTACAAAATGAGACACTAACTCTCCACACTCTTTCACACATTAAGTCACATTAGTTTTTTTTTTAATATTTATTCTCTCTTCATCCCACATTTTTCTCAATAAATAAAAGTTTGAGTGGGTTCGATTTCGGTCACCATCGCAAGCCGGGGCATGCTTTTGGGACCTTTGATATTTAACAGATGTATTTACAAATTGCTCATTAACACAACCTTTAATTCAACAGTGAAAATCAAACACACAATTTTTTAAAGAGAAATGATATGCCCTTATCATCTAACCAATCTATTGATTTTTCATCCTATATTTACGGTGAAATTCACACTCTCAATTGCAACTATTTTTCAATAGTCTCATGTAAATTACTTTCTCTCATTCATTTGAAGGGTAATTTCTTTTTAAACTCGTTTCAGGGGTAATTGCTCGCTCAATGATGGCTCAGTCTTCCCAATGTCATGCCACGATCATTTCAATTAATGAGATTGTGAGGTAAGTATTGCTGCATTGATTGGCTCTGTTAAAATTTTCTCCAAAAATAAAATAAAATTTGTTATTACGTACATAAAATAATTTCAATTCTCCGTTCAAATTTTTTAACATTGGTTATTTACTTTTAGAATTTAAATAAAATATATTAAATCTTAAATTTTATATATAGTTGTTGTTCATATTTAATTCACGAGTAGATAAAATTTTTAGTTTTTGAAAAAGTTGTGTAAAAAATTGTATTCTTATTTTGTCTATTTCTTTGAGTATATATGTGACTCAATAATTTATATTTATTTGATGAAATTTAAAATGTAATTAATATTAAAAATTATTATTGTATAAAGTATTAAGGTAAGTGAATTAGAGTTATAAAATAATAACTACATTAAAAGTTACGTTGGATAATTATAATCTTTATTTTTTTCATCCGAAATAAATTAATCATGTTTAATTATAGTAGTCATATCAAATTTGTCTGATTTTGGTTTATTATTGTGACTATCGATACATAGGAGCACATTACATATTACTCTTAGATTCTAATGGACTCCATTTTTGGATGGTTCCACCGTAGGTTGTTATATTCCGCTGCTTGCCGGAAAATGCTGATGTAGTCTTTTCTATTTTACTTGTTTGTTCTTTCTTTCCATTGGTAACCAAAAAAGTTATATGATAGACTTTTCTGTATCAATTTGCTTCTATAATATGTATATTGATACATTTTTTTTCTTTTAATATATAATTGAATATTATAAATGTCTAAATGTCAAATCAATGATTAAGACAATTATTAATTTTTTATACATATAATTTAAGAAAAATTCATTGCACATCCTACTTACTAGTTGTTAATATAATTTAAAACTTTTTCTTTGAAATGAATACAATTTAAAACATAAACTTATAACTAATGTAATTATTAATTATAATGTTTAATATATATTGCATTAAATAAATATAAAAATGAAAATAATAATTCATCATAGTTAATTCTGAGAAATAAGAAAATTAAAATTGTACTTTATTCATTATATTAAATAAAATTTCACTGTTATTATTAAATTGAATTCAACTTGTATATATATAATAATTAATGGTTGAAATGTAACATAATTTTTATAGTATTTTGTTTATGATTTTAAATAAAATATTTATTTCTATTCGTGAAGTAAAATTTGTACATTAGTAACTTAAATATGATTTATGTTTTAAAAATATTTTATTTATTATAAAAAATATAATATTTAATGTTATTGTTGAAGTTACATAAAGCTAATACACCACTCTCAAAGTTTTTATAAATGGAAGTATTTAAGTGCAATACCAAGTCACCCTAAACTCATATCATTCTACTTTCTAACTTTTGTTTTGAGCATGAAGCAAACTCTTAATACAGATTTTTTGTTTTTGATGGTGCCAAACTTGATCGAACCTTCGCCACTGATGGTGGAGGAGAATGGACAGATGTCGGAGAAATTGTCCCACCATCGGAGGGCCATACCCGACAACCCATTCTGTATTGTTGACGGCTTTGACAGGGTCATGCTCTTGTACGAGCCTTTCGATTTTGATATCACAGACTTAACACTCCCTCCACCGTCGCCAACTACAATTGGGATGACTGACAATATTGGAATGGTCATCACCGGAGTCATTATTGATGGGAAGAATGGTGGTGAGAAAGGTGCGGAGGAGAACCGTCATCGTTGCTATCTTTATGTTGACATGTTCTCAACAGTTTCATTCCAGGATGCGTCGTCTTCTTTGAGATGGAGGGCCATGGCCCTTGACCTGTTCGTAGCAATTGTTTCGACTAGTCCAAAGAGAGCTAAGAGGTTGATAAAATATTTCATTTTTTTAAATTAATGATTTTTCAAGCTTAAAGTTTTAATTAATTAATTTTCGTTATTTTGTTTAGTAGTTACCTTGAAATTTAATAAAATTATCCATGAGGCACACTTGTTAAATTTCAAGGTAAACACTAATCAAACCAAAGAAAATTAATTAGTTAAATTTTTAAACTTTAAAAATCATCAATTTAAAAAATTTTAAATTTTTTCATAAAATGAAATATTTTATCAACCTCTTAGCTCTCTTTGGATCATTCGAAGTAATTGATGCGAACAGCTCAGAGGCCATGGCCCTTGATCTCAAAGAAGACGACACACCTTGAAATGACACTGTCGAGAACATGTCAACAAATTAAAAACATTTTTTCGATGATGATGCTCCTCAACACCTTTCTCGCCACCACTCATCCCACTGTCAATGGCCCCGGTGCTGACTATTCTGATATCAAAAGTTGTCCTACTAGTGTTTGGTGATCGAAAAGGGAGTGGTAAGTCTATGATATTGAAGTCTAAAGCCTCGTCCAAGAGCATGTCCATTTCAAAGTCATTAGCAATACCGAATGAGTTGTCGGGTATGACCCTCTAATTGTGGGATCATTTCTCCGACGTCTGTTCATTCTCCTCCACTATTAAGGGCAGATCCCTGATCAAGTTTTCCTCCATCAACAATAAAAAAAAATGTATTGAGAGTTTGCTTCAGTGCTCAAAACAAAGTTGGAATCTAAAATGGTATGAGTTTAGGGTGTCTTGGTATTGTACTTAAATACTTCCATTTCTATAAACTTTGAGAATCGTGTAAGTATTATCTTTATGTAACTTCAACAATAACATTAAATATTATATGTTTTGTATAATAAATAAAATACTTTTGAAATATTTATTATATTTAAGTTATTAATTGTACAAAATTTACTTCATTAATGGAAATAAATATTTTATTAATATCATAAACAAAATACTATAAAAGAATTATGTTACATTTCAACCATTAATTATTATATATATATAAGTAGAATTTTTTTTCGAAAGCAAAATGATATATTAATAAGGAATATACAACCACCAAAATGGCCTCAACAAGAAGGAGGGAGAGTTGCCCGTCTGCCTAAAAAACAGGCCTCCAGGACAAGAGAGGGAAAACGTCAACGCCTCATGCCAAGAAAGGGAAAAAACACAACCGCAACCAAAAGTAAATGACTTGAAAATTACACAACGAAATGCCCCACAAAGCAACACCTGCGCAAAAGGAATCTACTCCTACAGAAGTCTATGATCCATAATTTGCGCCGCAATCTGATTTACTGCCTCGACATCAGAGCAATCAAAAACAACACCCGCCTGCTTAACCACCGAAATGGCACGCCTAGCTCTCGTCATAACACCCGGAGGCATCGGTGACTCGGACGGTACAACGAAGGAAAGGATACCTTCAATTCTATCGCCTCTCGCCACGACCTCTACAAGAGAACAGGAAGGAGTGGATATGGCAGGATTGCGTATCTCCTAGAAACAGATCTCCTTCCTAGGGTGGCCCCGAGCCCTCTTAACCCCTTGCCCTCGGACCTTAACTGCCGACTTCGATGCCACCTTAGAACCGCCTATACCCTCCAGTTTCTTGGGACGACCACGTCTTCTTGGTGGTTGCAAAATCAGACCCTCCTTGACACCAACCTCCTCCGCCCCACAATAATCAACGATATCGCCGCTGGAGATATCCTCAGGAGCAAGAGGAATCTCCTCCTCGAAAGATCCGACCGACCAAAGGCCAATTTCTGGAAAAAGAAAAATGACGGGGGTTCTTTCACCAGAAAAACACCCCTTGTCAGAGCCTAGAACCAAAGCTATCTCCTGAACAGCAGAATCATCCATCATGATGTAGGTGATGATGCAGGTCGCGTCGGCTCTCAGATCTAGCTTCGCCGCTTGCCGAGCACGCTAGGAGGAAGACGGTGATCGCCATGAACGTGGTTTATGCCCTCAAGAGGCAGGGATGGACTCTCTACGGCTTTGGAGGTTGAAGAACATCACGTTGTTCTGTTTGGAAGCAGAACATTCATCTTTTTCGGTGTTTGTGGATTCTCTGTTACTTTGTTGCATGTAAATCTGAATGAAATTGAAGAGCGTAGCCAAATCTATGTAGGCTTAATTGGAAATTAGTGTCTTCTGATGAATTATAGTTCTAGTTTCTGTTCAATGTGTTTTCTCACTTATCTTCTCTGTTTCGGTGTTATGAAAATTGTTAGGTTAAGGGTTTGAAGTTAGGGGACGAGGATTGGATGTTGCGGCTGTGAGGTTGGGCTTGATTGGGTTTATGATATTTTGGTTTCTGTTTCTGTGAGATTTTGGTTTGTGATATGTGAAGAAGGAGATGAAGATAAATATTTATATATCTGGTTTTATGACAAAAAAGATGATGAAGATGATAAAGGAAGAAGATGAAGATTATGAAAGAGAGGATGAATTTTCTGAAAAACCCCAAAAACTAATAAATTTATTTTTTTAATTAATTTCAAAGGAATATTCCGTTAAATTTTAGATGGTTTTCGACGGAAAACCAAAACTGCAACCGTTAGTAAACGTGAGGGAGCTTGTATATATGTTAATAAATTCTAAGAGGAATCAGAAATATCAAATCGTGAAAGGTGAGGGACCAAAAGTGCTATTAAGCCAACTATTTATATCAACCTTCAACATTATTTTGTTGATTCGCTTCAACATTTTCTAGTGAAAGGTGAAAGGTGAGGCCTGCCTGTCGTGTTCACACCTGTGAATACTAAGAAAGGTGTCGTTCGCGTTGATACCGATCTCAACATCAATTTTGCTACTGAAAAAAGATGTCCCAGAATCCATTGTGTGGAAGCTTGGTGGTTTTAATTCTACAACAGGACAGTGGTTCGGGTTACCAGACCATTTACAATTTGTTAAAGTTTGAGACGTACCAGGACAAGGAGGATGTTTATGAACTGACTTACTGTCGAAGCGTGTGCAATGCTAATGGTTGCGAACATGAATCCAACAACATAGGAATATGTGAAGATCAGTATGGCAAGCGTCTAGGTTTCAATAATTTCGCATATGCAATTCGGTTCCAGCCGGCCTAAACCTCTAGTAAATCTTAGTAATGAATAAGTGTAATGCATTAAGTGTTTTCAATACAAGGTTTCTCAACCTGATTCCTTGCCATGGTGTTCTGTTTTCTTTCTCTGTGTTAGCGTCATTAAAGGAAAAGATCAAGATGATTTGGTCAAAGAAGATGATTCCCTCAATTAATGTGATAGCTTAATTATAAGGATTGTTGTTAAAGCCTATTATTACTATTTATTTGTAATTATTTATTTCCTTGTATATCATATAGTGATATGTTGTATTTATACCCTACCATATTGATACACAAATTCAAGTTGAGTGAACAATTTATTTACATGGTATCAGAGGAGGCCATTAGGCTCACGCCATACACACTTCTTCTTCTTCTCCTACTTGCTTTATCAATTTTTATTTATCATGGCGGGTGACTCCATGGGTTCATCTCTCTCCCTCTCCACCTTAATTCACATGATCACCATCAAACCATCCTCTGCCAACCTCTGCCAACTACCTTCTTTGGCATAATCAAATTTCCCCCATCCTCCATGTTTCCAACTTAGCTTCATCGGTTATGTCAACGGCAGCATCTCGCCGCCGCCAACTCATCTCGACGGTGTCGAAAACCAGACTTATCTCACCTGGTCAACTAACGACAAGAAGGTCCTCACTCTCATGCAATCCTCCTTGACAAAAGAGGCCATGGCCGCTGTTATTGGGTGTTCCACATCATGCGTCGTCTGGCTTGCTCTTGAGTCGGCGTTTAGTGATAAATCCAAAGCTCGGGAACTCCGTTTAAAGGACGAACTTCAACTGATGAGGAAAGGATCCAGAACTGTTATTGAATATGGCAAACACTTCAAATCTCTTTGCGATCAACTTGCTGCAATTGGTCGCCTAGTTTATGATTCAGACAAGTCTCACTGGTTTCTTCGAGGATTAGGGACTGCTTTCTCCAGTTTTTCAGCCACTCAAATGGCCTAGGTACCGCTGCCTTCTTTTTTTGAACTATTGTCTCGTGCAGAAAATTTTGAGCTGCTCCAGAAGGCTATGGAGGGCGCCGAACAAACACTTGCTATGACTTTTCTTGCCCACTCTCCCAACTCCGGGTCTTATCAGACACCTCGCGATCGTGGAAGATCCGGTAGTTGAGGTCGTGGTTGGTATCAATTCGGCGGTCGTGCAAAAGGTCATCCAAAATATCCTCCCAATTGTCAGATTTGCCGTGAAGAAGGTCAATATGCATATAAGTGCCCACAATGCTACTCTACGCACTCCGCAAACTTGGTGGAAGCCTTTAATGCTTCTTCCGCTCATATGACTCCCGATGATGCTAACCTAGAAACCGCCACGCCCTAGCTATTCCGGTAGAAATCAAGTTGTTGTCAGAAATGTTGACTCTTTATGCGTTTCTCATATTGGTTCTTTCTCACTAAATAATTCTATTAAATTGCTTGATGTGTTAGTTTTGTCGTGCCTCACAAAAATTTGCTTTCCATAAGTAAGTTGACAAATGATTACATGATTAATGTCCTATTTACTGATAATTCATTTACTTTTCAGAATCGGATCACAGGGCACATTATGGGAAAAGGTTGGCTTGAGCAGGGCCCTTATGTGATGAACGAGGTCATGCCAATTTTTGTCTTCTATGAGGTCAAAGAAGTTGCAGGGTTCTTTTGAGTTGTGGCACTCCCAATTAGGGCATGCATCTACTAATATTATTTCATTATTAAATAAATAGGGACATTTGTATTTGACGTCATTGCTTCCCAATCCCACGTTATGTTCTCCATGTCAATTGGCAAAATGCAAACATTTACCTTTTCAGTTTAATGAAAAATGCTTGTAGCGGGTTTTGGATCTTATTCATTGTGATTCGTGGGGCCTGCACCAACTCCTTGTAGAGCTGGATTTCTTTATTATGTTATTTTTGTGGATGATTATTCTCGATTCACATGGTTGTATGCTTTGTAGCGCAAATACAATTTTTATGATGTGTTCATGCAGCTTTAGTCATTTGTAGAAAATCAATTTTCAATAAGAGTTAAGGTTGTTCAAAGTGACGGAGGAACGGAATTTACTATTGCTCGGGTTCAGAACCATTTCCACACGTTTGGTATGTTTCATCGTATGTATTGTCCCTATATGCCATCCCAAAACGGGCGTGCGAAACGCAAACACCGTTATATTTCTGAAAACTGGTCTTGCTAGGCTCTTTCATTCACAAGTTCCAACATCTTTTTGGGTTGAAGCTTTTAGCACCACGGTTTATACAATTAATAGGCTTTCTTCTCCCGTTTTGGAAGGTAAATCACCCTTTGAGGTACTATTTGGTGCTTCCCCGAACTATGAAAATTTCCACCCATTTGGTTGTAGAGTTTTTCCGAGCTCTCCATGTGTTTTTCTTGGTTACAGTGCTAATCACTAGGGATTCTGATGCTTCAATCTAGCTTCTTCACGGATTTACATCACTCGGCATGCTCAATTTGATGAGCATTTATTTCCATATGCGGAAACACAGTCTGGAGTAGATACTTCTGTTCTCAATTATTCAAACTTTTGAGATCCCAATACACCAATCTCATCATCTTCTCTTGGGCCTGATGCTCGCTAGCCTTCTATAGCCCATCCTCCTCAGACCGCTGCTCCATATATTGGTCCTTCCCAGCCTGATCCTTGTGGACTTTGTCTTGATGATGTTGAAAATTCTAATTTTGTTGCAAAAGACCGATTTCTCACTATAGCAGCGTCTTCGCCCATTTTCGCAACTTTTATTATCAGCATAGACCCTCCAACTCCGGCACTTCCCCCCACTCTAGCGACCTCTGGCCATCACATGGTGACCTGTGCCAAGGTTGGAATTTTCCGACCTCAACATGTAGTGGATCTTGCAACTTTTAGTTGTATGAGCCTTCTCTCTACTCTTGTTTCCAATACTGAGCCAAAAGGTTTCAAATCGGTGGTTAAGAAACCAGAATGGCCTGCTGCAATGGACGAAGACATCTCTGCCTCTGTGCCAATTGTACAAGGTCATTAGTCCCTTGTCCCTCTAATGCCAACGTCATCGGTTCTAAGTGGGTGTTTTGCACAAAATTTCACTTTGATGGGTCCATTGAGCTACATAAGGCTTGTCTTGTAGCTAAGGGGTTCACTCAACTCCTTGGTTTTGATTTCACTCGTACCTTCAACCTTGTCGTTAAAGCCTCCATGGTTTGCATTGTTTTGTACATAACTGTTATGCAACGTTGGAGTATTCATCAACTAGATGTTAAAATGCCTTTTTACATTGTTTCCTTAATGAAATTGTCTACATGGAGCAATCATGTGTGCCGCCTTAAGAAGGCTCTCTACAGGCTTAAACAAGCTCCTCGAGCTTGGTTCCGTCACTGTAGCACCTTTTTGTTGAATCTTGGCTTTGTTTGTAGCAGGGCTGATACCTCCTTATTTATTTACTGTCGAGGTGCTTGCTTTACTTGCTCGTGTATGTTGATGATGTAATTCTCACAGGAAGTGATCCAACATTTATCCGTCCTATTATCTCTCGGATCAACTCAGAATTTGTTGTCAAGGATATCGTCCAACTTAACTATTTTCTTACGTTGGAAGTCCAGAACATGGATGCTGGAATTTTTTTAAGGCAAGCCAAGTATGCTCGTGATGTTCTGATTCGTGCTCAATTATTAGACTCGAAACCAGTTGCCACTCCCATGGTGGTCGGTCAAGCTCTTACAAGTAATAGTCCTAAATTCTCTAAACCTACTCTTTACTGGTCATTAGTAGGAGCTCTTTAATACCTCACAATCACTCGACCAGATTTGACTTTTGCAGTTAATTCTGTGAGTCAGTTTTTTCACTGTCCCACTATTGAACATTTTTAGGCAGTCAAGCATATATTACGCTACGTAAAAGGTACTCTTCATTTCGGCTTGCGCTTCTGTCAAACTTTATCTTCTGCTTTGATTGGTACTCTGATGCTGATTGGGCTCGTTGTCCTGAGACATGTCGCTCAACCTAGCTATGGTTATGCTATTTTTCTTGGTGATAATCTTGTTTCCTGGAGTGCTAAGAAGTAACCAACACTTTCACGTTCTAGCTGTTAATCCGAGTACTCGGCCCTTGCAAATACATCTACAGAAGTTCAATGGGTTTCTAATCTTCTTCGTGAGCCGCGTCTTCCGTTTTCTATTCGGCCCATTCTTTTTTGGGATAATCAAAGTGTCATTTTCTCAGCAACAATCAAGTCGCTCACAAACGAGCAAGGAACATTAGCATCGATTATCACTTTGTTAGGGAGCTTTTTTTGCTGGAAAATTGCCCACAAAGTTTTTTCCTTCCCGTTGCAAGTTGCAGATGTATTCACCAAGAGTTTTTCACGTCCGTTGTTTGCATTCTTTCGATCCAAGCTTTGCGTTGTCACAAATCCCACACTTTTCTTTGGGGGGGGGGGGGGGGGGTGTTATCGTTATTAAGAGAAAAGATCACGATGATCTCGTCAAAGAAGATGATTCCCTCAATTAATGTGATAGCATAATTATAGCGATTGTTGTACAAGCCTATTATTACTATTTATTTGTAATTAGTTATTTCCTTGTATATCATATAGTGATATGTTGTATTTATACCCTACCATATTTTTACTCAAATTCAAGTTGAATAAACAATTTATTTACACTCTGATTTGTTGTAAAAAAATGAACACGCTAGTAATCTAGGATTGGATTCATATCCTTTATGAGTTATTTTTATGGAAAAGTTAGTGTCAATTTTTATGATTATGGATGAAGAACAATTTGAAGAAAATCTTTAAAACTTGATTGATTTTAAAGAGTAAAAGGTTATGAAGTCGAAAATAAAATTAATAAAAACAAACATAAAAGAAAGTTAAATTTTGCACTACATTGAATTGGAAGTAAACATGAGTCACAACATTCAAGAAAGTTAAAGATCACCCATGATGGAGCTAGTGGAATCAAAGTTAACCCGAGTATAAAAGATCAAAAGAAGGATATAGCCATAAAGGCCAAGTAGGGTTGAATTTATAAGGAGCGTGTATGCTACTTCTGAAAAAGGATGGACACTTAAAGAAAGATTGTTCAAATAGAAAGGATTGGTTTGAAAAGAAAGACATTCCTTATAATCAAGTCCATAAGAGAAAAGGAAAAGTTTATGTACATGAGGAACAACACGAAGGCACAAATTGAAGGAATCGAGACTTACAGATTGATCTTAGATGTTGGCAGTCATTTAGATCTATAAAAGTGTTTTTATGTTCCTGGATTTGCCAGAAATCTTGTTTCAATAAGAAAATTGGATTGTGTAAGTTTTGAATTTTAAGATTGGACATGTTATTCTTTATATAAAATTTTGTACTTTTTTGGTTCTGGTACTTTAATGGATGGTTTATACAGTTTTGATCTTGATGTTAATTTTTGCTGAATCCATATTTCAATACAGGTTTTCTCAACCTAATCCCTTGCGATGATGTTATGTTTTCGAAGATTTGTTGTAAAAAAAAGAATCTGCTAGCAATCTGGGATTGGATTCGTATCCTCTAGGAGCTATTTTTATGGAAAAGTTAGTGTCAATTGTTATGATTATGGATGATGAACAATTTGAAGAAAATCTTTAAAACTTGATTGATTTGTGGTACTATTGACGTTCAATCTTGGACAGTGAAAAGTTTTTCATTCTCTTTATTGATGGTTTCTCACAATATATATATATATATATATATATATATATATATATATATATATATATATATATATATATATATGCTGCATAATGAATGCCATTGAGGTATTCACTAAGAGGTGGAAAGATAGCTAGATTGAAAAGTGAAAGTCGTGAGGTTAGATAAGGGTGGTGAATTTATTGGTAAAATTAATGAAAGTGAACAATGTCTAGTCCATTTGTAAAGTTTCCTTAAAATCCTTATAAACTATGGACAGAAAGGAAACTTAGTTTAAGCCACCTTCATGTTTGGGGTTGTCAAGCAGAAGTAAGGATATATAATCCGCATGAAAAGAAGCTTGATGAAAGAACCATTAGCGGTTACTTCATTGCTATCATGAAAGTAAAAGGGGTACGTACATGTTATATTGTCCTTAGCACAGTATGAGAATAGTAGAGTGTGACAATGCTTGGTTCATTGAGAATGGTCAATTCAATGAGAGTGGTAAAACACAGAAAGTGGATATTCAAGAAACTCATATGGAAATTTCTTCAACTAGTGTTTCTCCTGATATTGCTGTCCCTCTTGTATCACAATCACATAACATGAGGAAACAACAAGTTAATATTCCAAACCCACCAAATGAACATGAAATATATGAGCCAGCTAACAATGCGCAAGTAACAAATGAGCAAGTGTTATAAAAAGCATAAGAAAGAACATTAAGAAGGTCATAAAGACATACAAGATTAGCTATTTCAGATGACTATGTGATTATTCACTTGGAAATGGATGTGACTTGAGAATTGATCAAGATCCAACCTCGTTCAAACAAGCCATAAAATGTAGAAATTACAAAGGTGGTTCAATGCTCTGAAAGAATAGTTAAAAACTAATGGCCGACAATAAAGTATGGGATCTAGTTGAGTTGCCTAAAAGGTTCAAATGAGTCGGATGTAAGTGGGTCTTTAAGACTAAAGTGACTCAAAAAGAAACATTAAAGATATGAAGCTACACTTTTCACCAAAGGTTATACTCAAAAGGAATAACATTGACTATTGAGAGATCTTATTTCCGGTTTCACAGAAGGACTCTTTGAGGATTGTTATGGCTTTTGGGGCTCATTATGGAGTTTCACCATATGGACGTAAAGACCGATTTTATGAATGGTTGTTTGGAAGAAGACGTTTATATGGATCAATTGGAAGGTTTCTTGACCACAAGAAAAGATAATTTGGTGTGTAAGTTAAGGAAATCAATATATGAACTAAAACAGGATTCCCGATAATGGTTTCCCAAGTTCAATGATACCATGACGTCATTTGGTTTTGTAAAAATACCATTAACTGGTGTATCAAATGAAGGTTACTAGGAGCAAGTTTATTATTTTGGTTCTATATGTTGGTGATATTCTTCTAGTTGCTGATATTAGTTTGTTACATGATATTCTTCTAGTAGCTTTGAAATGAAATATATGGGTGAGGCATCCTATGTGCTAGGAGTAGAAATATTTTGTAATAGATCACAAGGAGTGTTAGGTATGCATATTGGTTGGAAGTTCAATGTATGCTCATACATGCATTTGACCGGATATCAAATTTTCTATTGAAATGTTAGGATGATATCAAAGTAATCATAAAATAGACCATTAGAAAGCACAAAAAGAAAGTCCTTCGTACTTACAAGGCACCAAGGACTACATGCTTGCATACAAAAGGTCAAATTATATTGAATTGGTTGACTCAGATTCATATTATGTCGAATGTGTAGATTGAAGAACATCTACTTCTAGTTATAATTTTTTGCTACCAAGTGTAGAAGTTTTCATGGAGGAGTGAAAAGTAATTAGTTATTGTTACTTCCACCATGAGGCTGCGTTTATGGCATGCTTTGGGGCCGTTATTCATGCATTATGGTTGCATAACTTTATCTTAGGGCTTGATATTGTCGACAGTATAGATAGGCCCGTAAGAATTTATTGTGATAACTCTGCATGGTCTTATTCTCTAATAATGACAAGTACTCTAAGGGTGCACAATACATAGATTTGAAGTACTTGTTGTAAGTGAAAATAGCAACCTAAGAGGGGGGTGAATTAGATTCTCCCAATTCTCTCCTAACTAAAACCGGATTACTTTCAGTATAATCAGAATCAGAATCATCAATTGTAAAAGCAGCGGAAATGTAAATTGCTGAAAGTAAAAGGTAAGGGAAGAGAAAATCACACAAGGATTTTATCTTGGTTCACCTTTAACCACCGAAGACTACGTCCACTCCCTTAATAACACTTGAGGATTTATCCACTATTGATAAAGAGTTCTTACAAGTACTCACACCAAGAACCTTAAGAATTCTTATCAACAACCAGAAAGCAAACCGCTTTCCAAGTACCAACATTCACCGAACACTACGGTGAACTTTCACTCAAACCAGAATGAAGATGAAGAAGATTTTTACACTGCTGAATCAATCCTTTAACATAAGAATGGATTGAATATGCAAGTTATGCTTGAGGCACTAACATATGAAGGCTCTTTTCAATTCTGAGTTTCTCAAAAGTTGAACAGCATAAGTGTTCTTTGAAAATGAAGTTTTAAAGATTCAAAATGATTTCTCTAATGAATATGAAAGTTGTGTGTCGAGTTCTGAGCACTAATGGACTTTATATAGGCACTAGAGGTCATCTATGAACCACCACAAGGCTTCCCAAACGTTTTGGGATGCATTGGTTCATGAAACAACATAACTTGTCGTGCTGGTAATCGATTACATTAGTAGGGTAATCGATTACGCTATTTGCCAGTTGCAGTTTGAATTTCAAATTCAAACATGTAGTCGATTACAATCCTGTGGTAATCAATTATGTTCCCATGTGTAATCGATTACTTAAAGCGTGTAATCGAATACACTCATGTCCTATTTCTAGTTTGTTAATCTTTAAACACTAATTGAGTCTTTCTATCATTTTTAGCTTATGAAATAGTGTTATACTCAATTAATCAATTTGTTCATGAGCCTTCATAAGTAAAGCAACCTTTAAAAGCATAACTTACCTAATAGTGAGACTTAGTCAAATCTAGAACCCTTCGATTGTCTTGAAGTATGTTGAGCTGGTTCTTTTAAGTCTTCTTTTCTTCTTTTTGTAATGGGTTTGTCGTCATCAAAACTTCAGTCAGAGTCAGGGACAAGACCTTCTTCACACTTGTTTGTCAAAGAAGAAGTGCAGAAACAAAGTGTCTTTTGAGCTTATTGGTACTATCTGGTGATAGCGGATTTGCTAACTAAGGGATTACCACCCAAAGTAATTTCAGGCCAGATAATAGAAATGAGCATTATAGAAAAGTCGTTGTTAGCATAATAGTATGACATGTATATATACATATATTGGTGTTACTCGTATCGTAATGATTATGTTTTGTTTGGTTTCTATGCTATCCATCTTATGATGTATACATGTACAGTATTGATGTGATAACATGTTATGTTTTGGAAAAAAAACATTAAAGTTGAACATTGTAGTAAATATTCATTTTAAGTTGTTTTGATTTGAGTTGGTTCTGTGATACATGGAATAGATCATGTCGCATGATGACTTGTGACCGCCATGATCCAATCGCGTCTCATTTCAATTAAAGATGATGACCTGATAATTTCAATGTATGATATGCGCTTATGGTTTGTTAAATCATCAAGTCGTCACATGGGTCATGTGGGAGATTGTTATATTATTTTAGTAATTTAATGTGCTCATATAACTTATAGGGTTAACTTTTATAAATGTATGTTCAATGTGATAGTTGTTAGCAATTAAAGAGATAAAGTTAGTTGGGGGTTTTAAATTCTCTCTCCTCTTCCTTTCAAAAGTGGGTGGTTATTAAATATAAGAAACCATTATATAAGTGATAGAGAAAAGTGAATAAAAGAGATAGAAAAAATACTATTATTTTTTTATATTAAAGAAATTGAAGGCATCACATTTCTGAACAACATATGACTACCATTCTCTTCTTCTCCATCAAAAAAGAAATACAGAGGAAGGCAAAGAGGAAAGAAAACACATCAGAGAAACTTTCAATAATTACAAGAATGAATCCCAGTAAGTGACTCTACACCTTCTTATGTAAAAGTATGTGAGTCTCATAAAATTTAAAAATCCTATTTTAGTTGTTCGTATGATGATGAAAACATAGAAAAGTCTAACAAAATAAGATAGGAGAATAGTTGAGTCATGTCTTTGCAATGTTACACACATCCTTAAAAATGCAAGTAGTGAAAATTATACATATCTTCATCACCTATCAACAATATACTAATGGAACCTTGACCCGAAAAGATGCAATTTGTTGGCTGATCTATTTTAATCTTTAACCCCGTATAGTACTTGCCATATCGGTATATCGAAATTATGATTAAATTTTCTATCAATGGAAGGTATATATGATTTTTTTTATAACCACAAAAAATAATCAACGGTTTGGTATACTTGTTCTTCTTATATGTGCTATCAAATGCAATCACATCCCCAAACACATTATAATCAATCCTACTGGTCCCATCACACCAAAACAAGTTCAATAGATTGCCTTCTAGAGATTTATTGTACCTGAAGAAAAAATAGTGGGTCATTGTCACATTTTCCCTGTAAAAATGATAGTGCAGCAACATCATCACCATCTTTCACCCTTTGCCTTTTTTCCTTGTTTAGGTGGTTGGCCAAGTCCTTGCCGGTAAAACCTACCGACTCATGCCCACCTTTCTGACCCAACATAACCTCCATAATGTTGCGGGTTCTGACACCACGTAACTTCATACCATCAGCTTGAGCTTTGTCTCCATCACTCATGTTCCGGAATTTAGGAATCAAGTGAACATGCTAAGATGGTGTTAATTCGTGATTGTGATTATCATAAAAAATACAAATTTCCACCGATTACTACTAGTATCACGACTAAAACGAATTCTGGCAAGACAACCAACTCTTGATGAAGGCTTCGGTCGTTTAACTCGGTCTATTCTTTGCATATGCTTCCGATGTCTTACACCAGCCCTATTGCACACCACCTGACATGAGACAATGTTTCCCTTAGAATCCTTATACACATCATCTTTCCTCTGAGCGAACCCATGAAGACGGGCATATTTAGAATAATATTCAACTGCTTCCTCCTCCGAACAGAAATTCATTCCTCTGATGTCATTTGCAGACGATGAAATTATCCTTTTCACAAATTCCTCATCTATATCATTATTTCCTTCATTGTCATGTCCAATTTCGTCAGTCACACCCCCATTGTCATCATTATCAGCTTCATTATCCCTTGCATTCCCATCTTTCTGATTATCATTCACCACATTCTCATGCTCATTCCCATCATTACAACGCTCATTCCCATCTTTCTGATTATCATTCACCACATTCTCATGCTCAATCCCATCATTACAACGCTCATTCCCATCTTTCTCATGCTCAGTCCCAATTCCAATCAATACTATCTTTCTCATTAACAGTGAATAACTCATCATGAAACAGATTAACCCAGTTTTCTGCATCTGAATTACCCATTTAACCAAATCTGAAAACCATTTAAAAACACATGTTCATCACATTACTAGCTACCACACACAGTTACTAACCAAACACAGAAAGATATTGATTCAAAATCACTCCATATGAACTATCGTGCAAACAACTTAAAGAAAATAACATAACACACTTACCAGATAAAATTGCAAATTGAACCAATCTGGATGCAAGTGTGAAGACGAGAGTCGCTCTTCCTACATACACTTGCACACTCTGAATTGAAAGGAGACGAATGGTAAGATTCCTTCGTAAACCAACCAAGATGAGAAATAGAGCACAGTAGTGGACAGTGACTCAGTGAGTCAGGACCTGCCAAGTGAGAACTCCGAGCCTTCTTCAGAACGTTGGGTTAATGGCGGAGAGGGGAGGATCGACCATGCTCTAGCTTGCAGGAACTCGCGGTGAGGCAATAACAGCAGCGACGGGGACTCGAACGGAGACGGAGGGGCTGAGAGCAGAAGTGGGGTGGTGGCGGCACAATAAGGGGAGGAGGAGGTTAGGTTTTTGGAAAGATAGAGTTGAGGGTTAATTCAATGATGTTTTTTTTTACCTCAGATTATGTATTTTTTACCTCACACTAGGGCCAAAGTAGTAAGTAATTGAAATCATGCGGCATATTCATAATTTATACAAAAAATTAACTATTAAGTAGTATAAAATAATATAAAATTATGTGGAAATATGTGATTGGTCCAACAAATTCCTGTACGGTACCCATAAAAAAAAAGGGGTACCACCAAAAATGCTAATATATATATATATATATATATATATATATATATATATATATATATATATATATATATATATATATATATGGTGTTGTCTAAGGTGAACTACCAATTAAGTAGTGCACCGTGCACCATCAGCTTTTTGCCAATAAAATCGCGCCAAGTGTCCAGGTAAGTAACCGGTAACCGGTTCTACATGTTATTTTATTTTTACAATTTATTATAATTTTAATTTGTTAATTACTGTAAACTCCTTTCTCTCTGTTAATCTTCTTTTTATAATTCATTTTTACCATTTTTTTTTTAAAAAAAAGGTAAAAATGTAATTAACTAATTATTATTATTTTGAATTTTTTTAAATATCAGGTAAAAAAACCTGCTGTAGCAGATCATTTAAAGTGGTGCACGGTGCATCACTTAGGGTGCAAGTGGACCCTAGAAGCCTATATATATATATATATATATATATATGTTCGCTGTCTGACATTAATAGAAAGCTTAAAATAGAAAAATGAAAAGAATACAAGAGGCCATGGGCAGCTTCTTTTCACTTTACCAAATCAGACAAATTCTTGAACATGGCAGAAGTTCTTCAAGTGGTGATTAAACAACGAAACTAAAGTTCATTTCACACATAGATTATTCCAGCCATATTTGATGAATTTCACATATCATGTTGACCAGTTTGACTCCGTCATGGCTGCGTGAAATCCATGAACACCACCCACCATGACTATACTACCCTGCAAACGAATCCATAGATTAATCAGCACCACTCTTGCCTATATATTTCAAGTTCTTCTGCTATTCAATTCACAAGAACAAAAATAATTAACTCATCATACCAAACAATGAAGATCTCATTTCTTGCATTATTGGTCCTTCTCTTTGCCTTGAGCGCAAAGCCGCCGCTTGGAGCAGCGGGTGCTTTACCTAATAGAGCGGTTCGCGACACATCAGGGAAGAATGTCCTTGCTGGTGCCAGGTACTACATCATTCCATCTTCTTCTGCTGTTGGCGGTCTTGGCCTTGCCAGCAGAGGTCAAGAACATTGCCCTCTTGATGTTGTTGTAGCTGTGGATGGTAACCGAGGCCTGCCTGTAGTGTTCACACCTGTGAATACTAAGAAAGGTGTCGTTCGCGTCGATACCGATCTCAACATCAATTTTGCTACTGAAACAAACTGTTCCGAATCCAGTGTGTGGAAGCTTGGTGATTTTAATTCTACAACAGGACAGTGGTTCGTGATTACTGGTGGTGTTCTTGGCGACCCGGGTTACCAGACCATTTACAATTGGTTCAGGATTGAGACGTACCAAGACAAGGAGGATGTTTATGAGCTTACTTACTGTCCAAGTGTGTGCAATGCTAATGGTTGCGAACATGAATGCAGCAGCTTAGGAATATATGAGGATCATTATGGCAAGCGTCTAGGTTTCAATGATTTCGCATATGCAGTTCGGTTCCAGCCGGCCTAAACCTCTACTAAATCTGAATAATAAATGAGTGTAATGCATCAAGTGTTTTTTCAGTACAAGGTTTCTCAACCTCATTCCTTATCATGGTGTTTTCTCTGATTTGTTATAAACAAATGAATCCACTAGCAATCTGGGATTGGATTCGTAACCTCTATGAACTATTTTTATGGAGAAGTTAGTGTCAATTTTTATGATTATGAATGACAAAAATTTGAAGAAAAAAAAATCTTAAAAACTTGATAGATTTTAAAGTGTAAAAGGTTATGAAGGTGAAAAGGTGATAGAAATCATAATTGCACACCACCATAAAACCCCATGCTTGAGGTGATGGGTGCGTGTGATCTATATTATATAT
Organism: Acmispon strigosus; assembly: GCA_030819835.1. Classification (NCBI taxonomy): domain Eukaryota; kingdom Viridiplantae; phylum Streptophyta; class Magnoliopsida; order Fabales; family Fabaceae; genus Acmispon; species Acmispon strigosus. The sequence goes on along the minus strand of JAUAMA010000001.1, from coordinate 43,211,332 downwards.
ACTATTGTACACTTGCTAATTTAGATAATGTGAGACTCCTCTGAGTCACCACTTGCTATTCTCTAATACTTCCCCTTCAAGTGAGACTCCATTTTTTTTTGTTTTTATTTTTTGGCTTTTTGTTATGGCTTATACTCCAACAGGAATATTAGAGGTCGCAGGCTTATGCTCCTTCGTCTGAGTCTTAGAGACCTTACGACTTTCTTTGTCTAAGCTTGTACTCCAGCAGGAACATCAGAGGCTGTCGGACTTGTACTCCTTTGTCTGAGTCTCAGAAGCCGGTACTTTATATACACCTTTTTTTAGATGCGGAAGTGACGGCGGAGGAATGATACCAGCTCAATGAGAATTTCCATTTGGCTTTCCTTCGAAATGCTGGCTTGGGCCATCTCAACCCATGTCTCATAACAGCTGAATTGTTCCTCCGCCATGGCTGCAGAGTCACCCTCATCACTCCCAAACCCACTGTCTCCATCGCCGAGTCAAACCTCATCACTCTGTTTTGCTCTGCTTTTCCCTCAGAACAACTAACCCAACTAGACCTAAACCTCACCCCTTTGGATCCAACCCATGTCAACACCAACGACCCTTTCCGGCTTCAATTCTAAGCGGTTTGCCGCTCCGATCACCTCCTTCCTCCTATCCTATCCTCACTCTCACCGCCTCTCTCAGCTTTCATCCACGACGTGACATTGATTTCACCTCTGCTTCCCGTAACAGAGAGCCTCTGTTTTCCCAGCTTCATTTACTTCACATCTTCAGCTAGAATGTTGAACTCGAAGAGGACGCACTTGCGGCGCTCAATGGTGGAAGAGTGGTTTCTGAGTATTTAAAATAGAAACAGCATTTGTAAAACGGTAGCAACAGTAGGCATATAATTTCGGACAGCACAAATATTACAGAAACAACAACAACAACATTAAACAGAAAACAGGAACAACACAATTAAATGAAAACAAAACAATATATATATATATATATATATATATATATATATTCTTTTAAAACACAAACATTAGTTTACAACATCAACAAGTTTAATTCTTCATAACAGTAGTACTCACAGCGGTATACAATGTTCAAGTTTTTAATTAATTTATCACACAAACATGCTTGTTAGTCCTCAATAGCTACATGCATAACTATGGCTAGAATTTTATCCAAACAGGGTCAGGATGATCACGTGAGACAATGACCCACCACATCGCCCTAGGAAGATCCCACGGGACAAAGTGTCGTCACATCAACCTTAAATAATCCTACATGATGCAAATTCTATGACAACCTCAATCAACATCAAGTAAACCAACAGTTCATCTTATTCTCCAATATTCATAGTATAAGCATATGTTAGCAACATCAATTAAAATCCTCAATCCATAACAACATGTTAAAAATCATGTGAAAATTACTCATTCAATCAGGTTATAACAGAAAGTCCCAGCCTCAAAATATGTGTCCACATATCAAGATAAAATTCAGAAATTCCCAAAGGGAATTACACAACCTCAACTGACTCGATGTTACTAGCACTGAGTTACCCTTATCGTCGAATGGGTCGCATAAACTTGATCTCCAACCTTGCAATATAAACACATAAGCAACAATCAACAACCATTGGAAAAAGGGTGGAAAACAGCCCCAACAGAATTTTAAAACAACTCAACAATTCTGGCCAGACAGGGGTCCAACGCATGTGCGTTGGAATGCCAGCGCTCGTGCGTTGGCACCCTACCATGCCCAAGGAAGGAACCGCCCCAGCGCATGTGCTCCCAGGAGTCCAGCGCTCATGCGTTGACTCCCTGCCTTCCCTGGTGCATGTGCGCTTAGGTAGCAAGCGCTCATGCGTTGGCTCCCTGCCTCGACCCACTAGGTCAAGGGCTCCCAACGCATGTGCGTGGGAGAAGCCACCGCTCATGCGCTGGCTCCCTGCCAAGGAGCCCAGAAAACAAAAATTACATAGAAAAATCCTTTTAAAACTCTACTTTTCGAAATCAAGGTTTTTCCATGGAGAATTCAATTGAAAATGAAGGTTTTTCTCATAAACACAAGAGGTTCTTATGCACAAAGTTAATTGAACAAGAAGGTAGCAAGGGTTCTAGGAAAAATGTTTAACATGGAAATAACAACTCATTGTTTCTACGAATATCCAACATAATGAAAAGTGAGAGGGACCAACCTTGAGTCTAGACCGATCAAGAGGAAAAGATATAACGCTTGTACATCTCAAACTCGAGCAAACGATCGGAAAACGGCTGGAACCCTTCAATGACGGAACCCTTGGAGCGAAAAGAGAAAGGAAAGGAAGAAGAATTAGAAGGAATTCAGAACATGGTCCAAACAACCATAAACTCTTGACTAAATTTAGAATGAGAATCGCTCACCTTAGTTCTTGGAAGGAAAAGAGAAAGGGAAACGCTTTTGGTCTTCCAAAAAGGGAAGAAACACTCGAGCAGCAACAAGGATAGAAAGGACTTCTGATTCTCCATAGGATGAAGAACTCGGTAGCAGCAGCAAGAGGAAAGTTTCAGCACTTGAGAGCTAGGGTTTCTCTAAAGATGCTAAGAGTGTTGCTTGAAGAAGGATGGAAAGAACTCGTCTTTTCTCCTCCCTATATGTTGGTCGAACTACTAAGGTAGTGGGGGTTGGTTTCAGCTTCCTCTCCTATCTTTTAGCTAAATATCAAGTGGTTTCTATCCAACCCTAACATTATTCTGATTTTAAAAGCCAAACTAAATCAGGAAACAAGCAGCATTGTTGCCAAAAAGAGTGGGCTGCACGCCCAACCCTAGGAGAAATAGGAGGGGGTTTGTTGCAGATTTTTCTCTCATTAATTCTGATTACAATTTCCATTAAATCTTTCTCTTAGCAGCTCTAATGATAACGTTTTAAAACATAAACGAATCTACCCCAATAAACGGACATTCTGAATAGAGACCACTTAATGGCCAATATTCCAAGTCAAATATTTAGAATATAACTTCCCACTATTCAAAGATAATATCTCTTCTCCTCATTCAAATTCAAAAACCAGGAAATCTGTTATGGAAAGTCCAACAAAGTCAGTGGCACAGAAAACAGTGAACGATGCACCCCATACGATACAACCTGACGATAGGTATCGGACGACAGACGTCAAACGTTGGACGTTAGGCGATGGTATCGGACAATAGATGTTAGACGATAGGTTCAGACGATAAACATCAAACGATAGCAACTGGACGATAGACACCAAACGATAGAGTCAGACTATAACACCCCAATTTTGGGTTGAGGGTTACATAGCAAAATCGTGAAAGATAAAACCTCTCAGAAAAACAACTCATTTTTTTTTTCTAAAAACGGTTTCGTCTCTAAAAAATATTAGTCAATAATAAACCCATTATAAAATAATAATAATACGTGGAAGCGGAAATAACGGAATATTATTAAATAAAATAATGCTCAACAGACAAGCCCAAAATAAATTAAAATAGCGGAAATCCTTAAAACATCATCTTCAGAAAACTCCCATGCATCCGCTGCGCACTCTGATTCCGTAAGCTCCTCGAGAGACGACGATCAACACCCTGTCTATTTTCTGGCGTTAAGCGCCCAAACACAAACAGAAAGGGTTAACTCTTAAACGAACAACAAATACCAAACAACATGTTGAAATAGGAATAAAATAATTAACAGTAACAGTAATCACAAATACAGTACAACATCTCCATATTAATCCTCAGATCCTCATAACCAACAACACAAATCATACTCATGTTTCCAACAAATGCAACCACATGCACAACTACATGCTCAACAACTTTGGCCAAGATATATCGTTCCAAACGGGAGCGACTTCATTCCAAACGGGAACAGGGAGATCACGTAGAAATTACCGTCTACCGTACCGCCCTTTCGGTCACGTGGCAATCATCCGTCCACCCCACCGTCATCATGGTCCCGTGGCAATCACCGTCCACCCCACCACAATCTCATTATAAAATATGCATATGAAATGCCAACATGTTCAACATCATCATGAATGAACAATTGTCAATATAATATAATCAACTTCATCATCTTCAACATATCATGTAAACAATTCTCAATTCCAAGCATCACAATACCAACAATTCCATCATAACAAACAAAGTAATTTCCAACAGCAAAATCATATGTAAAGCACAACTGACTCTATCTAGACCCAGAGTTACCCTTACCTTTTAATCCTTTGCTTGGTCTTGTCCTCCAACCTATCATGATAACATGTGTGTACAATCATCAACAATCAAGGAAAAGACCAGAAACCGACTCCAAAAAATTTAAACTCAATACAAGCAAAACAACAACTTGCTGTCAAGGGCCTAGCGCCCAAGCGTTGGGTTCCAACACTCAAGCGTTGGGTCCCTGTCTGGCAACACGAACTGGGCAGAACCTCAACGCCCAGGCGTTAGGAGTCCAGCGCTCATGCGTTAGGAGTCCTAGGGTGCACGAAATTCAACTTAATATTCAGCCCAATCTTCAGCCATTACACCCCTCATAACTCAGCATTATCTCCCCATTAACCCCATTTAATCACCCATTAACTCTCTATTACCCACATGTTCAAATTTCGAATTTACATCTGATTATAACTCCTAATTACTCTCATTAAACTCATTAAACACCTTGTCTACCATTCAAATTCGAATTTCAGCTTTAAACCCTCAAAAATCTGATTAAAATCAAAACCTACCTTACTAGGATTCGAACACAAGCCTTGCCAATCAAATGCTTAAGTCATAACCACTAAGCCACAGCTCTTCTTGTTAAAACTCTTAACACAATACTCTTATAATCCTTTAAGTCGAACCATCATGTCCCCATTTCATATTTGAATTCCAAAACCTCCTTAAAAGCTCTTAAATGCGTAATTTCAATTCAGCCTTGACTAGTCCAAGGACTAAAACAGAAATATCTAAACTTAAAGGAACAAAATCTAATAATAAAATATCCAAGGACCAAGGTATAAATACTCAAAACTTGAGGGTCTTACACAGACGATGGTCATCAAACGATTGCAATTGGATGATAGACACCAAACGATAAAGTTAGACGATGGTCATCAGAAGATGGTCATCGGACGACACTTCCCTTGTAGTAAACGATACTCTCACTCTCGCGTTGTAAACGATACGTTCATCAACTAAGACTAACGATACAACACTGGATAAATAACATAGTTTAACACCAACCATTCAATAAAATCAATAAGGAACAATTTGCAAGGTGTCATATCTCAGGGACCAAAACATTGTTATAACAAACTCGAATTTTTTAATGTTTACTTAATATTAGTTTAGGCTTAATAGCACTTTTGATCCCTCACCTATTACGATTTTGCATTTCAGGTTCCTCTTGAAATTTATTAGCCTAGAAGGTTCCTCATGTTTACTAACTGTTGCAATTTTAGTTTTCCGTCAAAAACCATCCAAAATTTAATAAATTCAGGATTAAAAAATTAAAAATAAAATAAAATATAACAAAAAACCCAAAACCTTCAACATTTCCAAAAACTTCCTTCACCCTCAAATTTTTTTTTCTCCCTTATTTCCAAGCGGTGGCTCCTCCTCCCCTCCCGTTCCTCCGGAACCTCCCTTTCCCTCCAAGCCTTCATCCAAGAAACAACCACAAGAAGAAAGAATCCAAATACCCACAAGAAGAAACAACCCAACCCAGAAAAATTCCATATCCAAGAAAAAACTCAGATCTGCTTTGATGCTCCAAACCCCAATCTTCCATATCTCTGCCTTCATTGTTCACCTTCATCTCAGATTTTTTATTCCTATATTCTTCCAAATCTGAGGGAAAAGGGGAAATATTGTTGATGGAGAAGAGGGAGGTGGTGGAGAAGGGAAAATATTCTCGCCGTCGACGAACCTTAAACGACGTCGCAGATCTAGATTCATCTTTCTTTCTTCCATGTATACAACTTCTCTTTGCTTCAATCAGTTCATCACTCCAAGGTTGGGGCTTGATTCGGGGGTTGAATATGAGGTGGTGTGGTGGTGGCTAGGGTTTGAAGTTAGGGGAAGAGATTTGGATGCTGTGACCGTGAGGTTGGGGCTTGATTGGGTGATTTGCAAGGCACTGGGTTGGTTTCTGATGACGAGAAAAGGAAGTGGGAATGGGGCTTTTGGGTTTATTGGCTCCTATATCAGAACGAAGTTAAAAGAAAAATGGCAATGTTGAAAGTGAAGTAGGGTGTTTGAGGGGAAAGGTTCTGATTGTGGGTTAAAGCTCTGCTTCTAGATTTATTTTAGGTTAGTTCATCAGATAAATGATGGTTTTTTGGTCATGGCTATGGAAAGGAAAGAATAATGAGGGTTGTGGTTGTTCTAGCTGGATATTTTCATCGTGGTTTGAACAGAGAAGGTTGTTTGGCTTCCATGGTGATGGTGTTATTCCCCGTGTTTATGTTGTGGTGTGTTCTGGTTTTATGTTGGCTCATGGAAGAAGAAATTTGTTGAGGTGTGTTTTTACGTGATTGTGAATGAGATTTTGGTTTGTGATATGTGAAGAAGAAGATGAAGATGAAGATAAATATTAATATTTTTGGGTTTATGACACAAAAGATGATGAAGATGATAAAGGAAGAAGATGAAGATCATGAAGGAGAGGATGAATTTTCTAAAAAAACCCCAAAAACTCATGAATTTTATTTTTTTAATTAATTTCAAAAGAATATTCCGTTAAATTTTGGATGGTTTTTGACGGAAAACTAAAACTGCAACATTTAGTAAACGTGAGGGATCTTGTAGACTAATAAATTCCAAGAGGGACCAAAGTGCAAAATCGTGAAAGGTGAGGGACCAAAAGTGCTAATAAGCCATTAATTTATAATAGTTTCATAATCAATGTAATAAATCATATTATATACTTCTTCCGTTCCTTAATAACTTAATAAGTGTCATTATTTTCATCTTATTTTTGTTTCTATTTATTTGTCACTTTTACAATTCCAAGAAAACATTAATTATGCTTGCCAATTATACCTTTAGTTTAACGGTGATAGGAAAATTGAAAAGTTATTTAATAAGAGAGATAACATATAAGGAAGTTTGAAAATAATTTAACTAAAAATAAGAGCATTAATACCATTTCTTAATTCATGTGCCGAAACCTTAAAGTCACAGTTATTAGTTATTAAGGACAATCATTATATATATTTCTATAGAATTGGATGTTATAATTTTTTTAATTATTTATTTCTTATTTATTTCCCTATATATATATATGTGTGTGTGTTGACCTGCAATATTATCCTTCTATCTGGAAAGGAAGAAAAGAAAATACAGTGTGAAATATCTCAAAATGGCTTTTCGCATCCATCAATCTCTTCTTTTATGGGTTTTGTGCATTGCTTTGGTTTCTGTTCTGGTTTCAGGTCAGGACATACAGAATGTTATCTTATCTCTTAAGTATCATAACAATATACAATTTACTAACTCAAAGTGAAAATTGATTTGGTTTATTAGACTAGTATTACTTCACAAGTTTGTTTATAACGATATTTTAATTTTTATAAATTGTAATCGTAGACCTTTGCTGCATCCCGAGATCAATTCTAAAAAACTCAATTTGTGCTGATTGTAGGGCTACCACTCGGCGGTAAATGCTATGGGAAATGCGGTGGTTCTGACTGGTGCTATCACATTTGCCTTAGTTTTGGTTATATTGCGAGCTATTGTTATGATGTAGATGGGACATTTCGCTGTTGTTGTAATAATTGAGTTATGCTATTTAATGCATTATAAGAAATAAAACATGCTTTAAACTTACAAATATATCTATCCTTCATTTCAAAATAAGTGTCTAGAAACAGAATAAACATGTATATTAATGAAATGAAATTAATATTGATAATGTTTTAAAATGTATTATTTGATTTCCTATTTAAATCTTTAAAATATGTTTTATCTATTCTCATTTATTGTTCTCATAAGGTCATTACATTATATAGAAAAACATTAATTAATACCCTCTTGAAATTTTAATTAGACAATTATTGTGAAACAAACTTTTTCTCCCTAAGTAAATAATTATTTTTAAAAAAAAAGTACAATTTAAAATAAAATAGTTTGTTCGTAGGCGAATATACACTTTTGACTTATTATTGAAGGTGGACAATGATATATATTTAATAAGGTTTATTATCATAAATTCTTAATTTTTTTTAAATTACGCTTCAAATAATTGTGTTGTGAAATTTGTTTGAAGATCGCAAAGTCTAAAGTCATGTTAAATACAAATTTGTTATTAAAAAGAAACAAAAAAATTAATAAAGATTGGGGGAACATTAGAAAAAAAACTCAACTGAGAAATGAGTAAGTGTAAACCTCTACATATACATAAATCTTAGTAATGAATAAGTGTAAAACATTAAGTCTGTTTTCAATAGAAGGTTTCTCAATCTCATTCCTTGACATGGTATTTTCGTTGATTTGTTGTAAGCAAGTGAATCCACTAGCAATCTGAGGTTGGATTCATATCTCCTATGAGCTATTTTTATGGAAAAGTTAGTGTCAATTTTTATGATTATGGATGACGAAAATTTGAAATTTTTTTTTTAAAGTTGATAGATTTTAAAGCGTAAAAGGTTATGAAGGTGAAAAGGAAACAAAGGTGAATTTTGCATGACATTGAATTGAAAATAAACATGAGAGTCACAACACAACATACATGTTCCTAGATGTTTGTATCGTGAGGATAAGATAAGAGTAGGATAGGATAAATGATAGCCAAATTCGCAAGTGTACCGTTGATTATCGAAGTAATATAATAGATATTGAACCTAAGAGATAGGTGTCCAATTATTAATTTATTTAGAACTTGTGCAGAAAATTAAAATTAATTTTTGGTTTGTTTAGAACAAAGACTTGGAAAAAGCATAAATATAAATAAGAAAATATGATGATGATGGAGATTAAGCACTTGGGTTGAATTACATAACTTATAAAATACGCTAGTAACCTTCTACCTTATTTCTGAATTTTAGAACAAAAGTTCATGATGCTTTAGCCTATGGTTTCTACAAGTTAATTCCTTACACATTGTAGAACTTTCTTCCTAATGACTAAACTCAATTCCTTGCAATTTAGTTAATTAAAGAAGAAGATGAAGATGAAGTTCAGGCCAACATAAAACAAAGTCTATCCTAATTCCTTAGTGATATACCATATTGCTTCTTTTAAGTCCTATTTCCCTTACTACTTACCAATTTCCATTGTTATAAGAAGTAAGCATAAACACTTGTGTACATCAAGATAATATAAAGAACAAGGAAATAAAACATGAGCTAGTAATATTATTCAGAAACAAAGATGAAGAGAACTAAAACATAAAATATAAGCTAAAACAACCCAAATACTTAAAAAGAAATTAGCCAAGCATGGCTAATAGAAACATTGAATAACTCTGGACTAGGAGCTCAAGAATGGCTTCCCACAATTCTCAGGAACAATGCTCTTAAGGGAGAAAGAAGAATACTTGTTGTATTCTGAAGTGAAGGTGTGCTTTACAAGTGAAGCAAAAGGCCCTATTTATAGCAAAAAGTCTGCCTTCCAGCGCTGGGATCCCAACGCTTGAGCGTTGGGTCCTAATAAATCCAGACGTTGTAAACAGAGTCCTAGCGCATGAGCGCCAACGCTTGAGTGTTGGCTCGTCTGCTGATTGCACTTATTGCTGTTTTGCTTTTCTTCAAGTTAGTGGATCTTCAATGCCTTCAATGGCCTCCACTATGCTCCCTCTTAACTTCTGAAACAGCTTCCCCATTACCATTAAGCCTTCAATCATCATGTTTTACATGTGTCAAATTAGAGGTGATGCTTCATATTCATGTTTTTCACTTTTGGTCATCTCTTTATTAGCACTTCACTTCTGGCCCTTTATTTACTGAAACTCCATTTTCAGTCCCCAACTCCTGAACTTTTGTACTTTGGTCCTTCCTTTCCTGAACTTTACAATTTGGTCATTGGACAAAAATGACTAATTCTACCAGCTTTCCTAAAATATAAAAATAACTATAAAAAATCCTAAAAATATAAAATAAAGTTTAAAAACCAAATAAAAGCTAATCTATATGCAAAATGCAAAATAAATATAAAATCTAAATAAAAAGAACAAAAAACCTATATGAGACTAAAAAATAACAAAATAAAAAGACTAAAAAGACCCTAAAATTATCATACAAAATCCAGTCATCAATAAATGATTGGATAAGCACAGGATATGAACAGAGCAGAATAGACTCTTATCCTATGCTGCGTTTGAGTTGGACATGATATTAATAGGATATGATACAAATAATGAAGAATGTATCAAATTTTCCTTGAAATAAAAAATACATAATATTTTTTAAAATTTAATTTTCTAAATAGTTTTTTCAAAAAGTTATTATTCTATTAAATTTAATTTTTTTTACATTTTTATAAATGAGCTTATGTTTTAATATTAACTAAAATCAAATTATTTTTATTAATTCGGCTATTTTAGCTTTTTCGAAGGGAGTCTATTTTAATTAAAATTATTATATATGTAACCAATGGGTTTTAACTTAGTAGGGATAAGTGATCAATGATAAAAATTAATTCAAATTTTTTAAAAAATTATTACAAGAGTTCAAAAATAATTTATATTTAAATTATTTATTATAATTATATAAGTAGAGAAATAATTTTAAATAATATCATATGATAATATAAAATTAGTCTATATTTACTTTTAAAAAATTAATATTTATATATATGTGGGTAGCCTATTTTGTTGTTAGGGAAGAATTATTTTGTGTATTTTTATTATAATATAAATAACGAAAAAAATAATGTTAACTAAGTAGTAGTAAGTGATAATGAAAATTTAATTACTTTATATGAGTAAATCAAATATTTTCACCATTTATAAATAAGTTTATTTTTTAATTGAATTTATTAGTAACTAAATAATTTTTTTTTAGAAAGCGAAATTATATATTAAAAAGTAGTGGCCGTCAAAACAACATGATTGCTACCCACCCGCCACAAAACAGGACAGGGTCGGCATCACCAAACAAGGAGAGAAAATACAGGAACCCACCCAAAACAACGACACCCTATACAAAAGAAACCCGCAACCCAAAAAACAACAGACAGGCCCTACGACCATATACAAGCCAAGAAAAACACCGCAAAATGATCCACAGCCACCAGCAAGACAGCAAAAAAAACAACACCCACCACCTCTAAGCCTAGACTCCTAAACATCGCCCCAACCCGACATAGGAACAACCACCCAAGGTAACATGACGACGGACCCCAAAAAGCAACACCTGCACAGAAGATCGGAACCTACGCCATCCTACGCTCCATTATTTGAGCCGCAATATGCTTAACTGCCTCGCTGTCAGGGCAATCGATAACAACACCCACCTTTTTACCAACCTCAATGGCACGTCTAGCTCTCGTCATCACACTCGGGGGCACTGGAGTCTCGGACGAGACAGACGCGGAAACGAGACCAAAGGCTCTATCACCTTCCGCCACGGCCTCCAAAAGAGAACAGAGATGAGAGGAAGGCTCCGGACACTTGATCTCTTTCCTAGGACGGCCTCGAGCCCTCTTGACCCCCAGCCCACGAGCCCTACCTGCTGAAACTGATACCCCCTTGGAGCTGCCTGAACCACCCAGTTTCTTTGGACGACCACGTCTTCTAGGAGACTGCAAAACCAACCCCTCCTGAGAACCAAACGTCTCCTCACCTCGGTACTCTTCGCTCTTATCCAAGAGCAAGGAGTTTCCGCATGGAGAGCCATCAGAAAACACAAGAAACACCACCGCGGAAGGCTCGACGTGCAAGGGATCAATTTCAGGAAAAAGGAACACATCGGAAGTTCTCTCACCAGGCCAATCTCCCTTGACACCGCCCAGGACCAGAGCCACCTCCTGCACGGCTGCCGCAAAAAGACCCCCCGCACTAACCTCCTTCCGCAAACGAACACGGCCAATTCCCTCAGATAGCCCACAAGCAAAGCCCCAGGCTGACCCGACCCCCATCAAAGGCAGACCTGCGCCACAAGAGGATCGAGGCTCAGAGAGCTGAAGATCCCTAGGGTACTTGGCCGGAGCCACCGAAAGGACAGCCCCACCAACCTTGAGGCCATCCAAAGCGATAGTAGCAGAGGCAGCCTGTCGCTTGGAGAAAAATCGGACAAATCCGAAGCGAAAAAAGCGCCCATCTTTGCGTTTACGCTGGATAAAAACATTCAGGACCCTACCAAACAGAGAGAACAAACCGCGAATATGGTGGTTTCCGATCGACTCTTTGATGCTGTCGATGAAGAGGGTCGAGCAACTGCGACAAGGAATGGCGCGAGTCTGATGAACGATGCCCCCCTCAGCCACGATACCCTTTAAGCCCGCCGGCTCGTCCTCTGCCACCTCACCTCCTTCAACATCCAGCCCCTGCCCAGAACCGCCAAACACCGCCGCCGAGCCTGGCTGGGATTGAAAGAACGAACCAGCACAGGGTTGCTTCATAACCGAATCACCAAACAAGACCTTGACTCCAATCAGAACACAAAACACACAGAGGATAATTTATATTTATTATCTAAATAATTTTAACTTAACAATAACAATTCGTAATTGATAAGTAATAAAATTAATATTTTATTAAAATAAAAAATTTATATTTATTAATTAATATAATCATTAGGACATGCATGAATCCTCTCATAACTCATTCCAATAGACGAAAGCATTTGTTTAGCCTCGTATGTGTGACCGGGAAGGACGTTCTCCTCTAGAAGCATATCTTTTAAGAGAGACAGTAGGTCGGTGAAGATCTTATCGGTCCATCCATTGCCAGCTTTCAAGTTGTACAACTTTAAGACCGCAGGCAATCTTGAGATTTTAGAGCATCCATCATAAAGAGGCGTCTTCGAATGACTTTTCAACCTCTCAAACATTTCAGGACAATCACGAAGATCCTCTTCTGCCGCCTCCGCTATTTCATCAACATGGTCACCCTCACATGCATCTTTCTCCATATGAAATGAGGGAGATCCCGGAGTATCCGTTGCATAGCTAAAATCGAATCTGGACTCACCATGATTTGTCCAACGTATATAGTTCTTATCAATTCGATTGAAAATTAGATGTTCTTCCAATTCATGTGGATTAACTCGAATACCATGACAACAATCTAAACAGGGGCATAAGATACTAATATGATTCTTTGCGCGTTGAATCACGAAGGAAACAAATTCTTTCACTCTAGCTGCATATTCATCTGATAAACGATTAGCATACATCCATTTACGATCCATGCGTACCTGAACAAGAGATGTTAATGCCTACATGTAATTACCACATCCTCAAAGTCTAGCACGTCTTGTGAAGAAGAGCTTCTCCTTGACCTTGGCTGGGTTTTGATGAAGACAACCACATTAGCCTAAGAAGAAAAAGGTGAAAACCATGATGAACAAGAGAACAAGATGTCAGAGACTTTAGTTAAGGTTCAAAATGTTAAGTTTTAAGTCTTTACCTTAGATAGATTGCTTTTATGATTTGACCTCACTCAAAGACTCATTAAATATCAAGTAATCAAGACTAGCATGTTTTTAAAGTTAAGAAGGTAGAAATCACTTAAATAGGCTTCAAACATTAAGTAACCAAGTTTCAAACTGTTGGTAATTGATTACAGGCTTTATGTGATCCACTACAGGCTGTTTGCAAGCTGGTAATCGATCACCATAATGATGTAACCAATTTACACACTGCATGTAATCGTTTACACACTTCTTGTAATCGATTACGCAGTGTATTCTGACACTTTTTCACAACGGCTAGTTGACGTAATTGATTACCATGTTCCAGTAATCGATTACACTGATCAGCAGACACGATTTTTCATGAACCAATGTGTTTTTAAACGTTGGAAAGCCTTTGCAATGGTTCATGAAGAGTCACTAGTGCCTATATATAGTTGTTTGAAGGCCTGATTCGTACAAGAACTTTCAAATTACATTGAACCCAAATTCTGAGTAATTTCACCCTTTTCATAGAACACTTATGCTGTAAAACTCTTACATATTCAGAAATCTTGAGCCTTTAAGTGTTATAAATCTGAAAGAAATCTTGATAATTGTTTCACAATCCATTTTGAATTGAAGGAGTGTTCAGCTTGTAAAAGCTTCTTCATCTTGAATCGATTTGATTCTTGTATCTACCATATTGTTTGGTGTTTGGGAAAAGGTCCTTTGAATCGGGTTGATTCAGAGTCCACCATAGGGTTTGGTGAATGTTGTGTAATAGAAAAGTGGTGTGCTTTCTTGAGGGTGTTATTGGGTAGTCTCGGCGCAAGGCTTGTATGAACATTTCTTACATAGTGGAAAAATCCCCGAATCAGAAAGGGGGATCGGACGTAGCCTTCGGTTATTGAAGGTGAACCAAGATACATCATTGCGTGATCTTCTTATCCCTTACCTTTTACTTTTTGAACTTTACATTTTCCACTGTAATTTATCAAGTATTACGTTTGTTACTTGTCTTTCTGATTAAGGTAAAAGGTATTTGAATAGGAACTCAATTTAATAAGGTGAAAATCTTAAAAACCTAATTCACCCTCCCTCTTAGGCTTCTATCTGAAGTTACAATTGGCATCATAGCGAAAGTTTAGGTAAAATATTCGTAAGATCCAGTTTAGATGGAATCCTCCAAACCGGTTTTGAGTGAAAGTTTTAACATAAATAGAACACCTTGCTTTAATGGCGAACACTATGAGTTCTGGAAAATCAAAATGAATTTTTTTACTAAGTCTCAAGATTTAGAAATATGGAAAGCTATAGAGGAAGGCCCTTTTATACCTACTGTAGAAGTTGGCAGTAGTACACAACCAAAGCCTAGTGATGCATGGAGTGACGATGATAAGAAAAAGGTTCAGTATGACTTAAATGGCATGAATATCTTAACCTCTGCCTTAGGAATGGATGAGTTCTTTAGGGTATCCACATATAAATCTTCCAAAGAAATTTGGGACACATTAGAAATAACTCGTGAAGGAACATAATAGGTTAAAAGGTCTAAATTAAATACTCTTTACCAAGAATATGAAATGTTTAGAATGTTACCAAGAAAGACAATTCTAGATTTGCAAAAAAGGTTTACCCACTTGACTAACCATTGGATTGCTCTTGGAAAAGAATTTTCGAATAGTGATTTGAATTTGAAGGTTATAAGATCTCTCACAAGGGCTTGGCAACCAAATGTGACAACAATATCAGAAAAGAAAAGCTTATGAAAAATGACATTGGCTGCACTCTTTGGAAAATTACAAGAACATGAATTGTAGTTAAGCCGCTTGGGGAAAAATGAAGGACTTGAAAATAATATTAGATCCATTGCATTGAAGACTAAAGCTAAAGCCTATGAAAGTTCACAAAAAGAAGAATCATCTGAATCCGATAGTGAAGAGGATGAGGAAAATATAGAAGTCTTTGTAAAGAAGTTTGGTAAGTTTTTGAAAAGGAGCAAGGATATGAAATCAGGTCAAGTCAAGAAGTTTATAAGGAAGAATATTGAAGCATCAACTTCCAGAAAAAAAATTCACTTGCTTTGAGTGTGGAAAACCAGGACATGTAAATAATGATTGCCCTTCTCTCCAAAGCAAGAAGGGGTTCAAAGAAAAAAATGACAAGAAGGACAAAAATTCAAAGAAAGTATACATTGCATGGGAAGACAATGAAGTAAGTTCATCTTTAGAATCTGAAAATGAAGAAGCACATCTCGCTTTGATGGCGTCACATCATTCTTATGATGAAGATGATGAGGTTAGTAATGATAAACCTTCTTATGATGAATTACAAAATGCTTTTGACGAATTGCATGATTTTTGTTTAAATCTTTCTAAGATGTGTGCAAAACAAAAGAAAATTATTTCATCTCTAGAAAGTCCTTCTAAAAACATGCAAGAAGAATTAGATAAAATTAAGGCTAAAATAGATTATCAAAGTTCTTGTTCTAAATGTACATCCCTTGAATCAAATATTGTTGAATTAAGTCAAGTTATAAACAACTATGAAAAAGGTACAAATGATTTGGATGTTTTGTTAAGAAATCAAAGACATGCTAATGATAAAAGAGATTTAGGAATTACTAATCATGGTCATTCTAGAGGATTCAAGAAAATTACTTTAGTTAGACCAAGTAATGCTTGTAACTTTGTCGAAACAAGAAAAGTACATTATCATACTCAATCTAGAAAGACATACAACAAGAATTCTTTCTGTTATCCTAAAAAGAAAATGCCTAACATAAAATCTACATGCTTTTATTGTAACTTTGAAGGACATACTCCTAATGCATGTTATATTAGAAAATTTGGAATACCTAGTGGTAAATTTATATGAATTAAGAAAGGAACTAACCCAAAAAGACCCAAAGATTATTGGGTACCTTGAAAGAATCATTAATTTTATTTTGCAAGTGTGCTTGGAGACCAAATGATAAGAAGTTTTATATAAAATTTGGTTGTTCAAGACACAAGTAAAACATATGGTATTGTAAGGATAAACTTCAAATATAAAGATAAAATTGAAAAGATTATTACTTTCAACTAGTATTGTGAAGAAAGAGTAAGTATCATAGTATATGCAATTGTATCAAGTCTTTTTACCATTTTGTATTAATCATACAGTGTTTAACATATCTTAAAATCAATTTTCTAAATGTTGTAATAGATTACAACATAAGGGTAATCGATTACAAGGTTGTATTTGGCCCAAGGAATTTTCTAGAGAATTCAAGTGATCGATTACACTATGTTGGTAATCGATTACATACTCGAAAATGCTCTAAGGATTTTTCAGAAACTTTGTGTAATCGATTACACCTATGTTGGTAATCGATTACGTGCTCGAATATGGCCCTCTTTGCATACTATTTCCCTCTCTATGACTGTGGATAATGTGTATTCCAACTTTTTGGCATTGTCTTGTTAATATGCTATCTCTCCTTGTGTATTATTTTTCCTTGAATTTTATTACTTTTTCTTCTTTTTGATAATTTCAAAAGGGGGAGAAAATGTTGGTTTTGTTCATGTTTTTTTTTTCCAGGGCATTTAAGACTTAAATTGCAAAAGAAAGGGGGAGATGTACAAGATAGGGGGAGGTATCCAAAGTTGAACAAAAATTTCAAACGGTGTAGTTTGTCATCATCAAAAAGGGGGAGATTGTGAAGAAGAGCTTCTCCTTGACCTTGACTAGGTTTTGATGAAGACAACCGCATTAGCAAAAGAAGAAAAAGGTGAAGACCAAGATGAACAAGAGCACAAGATGTCAGAGTCTTTAGTTAAGGTTCAAAATGTTAAGTTTTAAGTCTTTATCTTAGATAGATTGTTTTTATGATTTGATCTCACTTAAAGGCTCATTTTATATCAAATAATCTGATAGTCAAAATCGCAAGTGTACGATTGATTATCGCGTAATATAAAAGATTGTCGATTCCACAGGGATAGGTGTCTAATCACTAATTTGTTTAGAGCTTAAGCAGAAAAATAAAAAGATATATTTTGCATTTTGGTTTCTGGAGTAAAAACATAAAATATAAAAGAAGAGATGATGATAAAAATAAGCATTTGGGTTGCATTGTATAACTTATAATTTATGCTAGCAAACTTCTATTTTATTTCTGAATTCCAAACAAAGATTCATGATGCTATAGCCTAGTGAATCTACAAGTTAATTCCTTACACATTGTAGAACTTTCTTTCTAATTACTAAATTCAATTCCTTGCAACTTAGTTAACTAGAGAAGAAGATGAAGAAGAAATTCAGGCCAACATAAAGTTACGTCCTTCCTAATTCCTTAGCGAAGTATACTTATAACCTTTTTTAAGTCCTAGGTCCCTTACTACTTACCAATTTCCATTCGTATAAGTAATAAGCAAGAAATCTTTTGTACACAAGATGAATGAAGAACAAGGAGATAAAACATGAACTTTGAATATTATTCAGAAACAAATAAAAGAAAACTAAAACATAAACTAATAAGCTAACACAACCCAAAATACTTAAAGAGAATTAGCCAAGCATGGCTAAAAGAAGCATTGAATTACCCTGGACTAGGAGCTCAAATATGGCTTCCCACAATTCCTAGGAACAATGTTCTTGAGGGAGAAAGAGGAACACTTGTTGTATTCTAAGAAAGGTGTCCTTTACAAGTGAAGAAAGGGGTCCTATTTATAGTAAAATTCTGGGCTCCAGCGCCTGAGCGCTGGCATTTCCAACGCCTGGGCGCTAGGATGCATTAAAAATCCACTTTCTGTCCGAGGCCCAGCGCTTGAGCGCTGGCTTTCCAACGCTTGGACGCTGGGTCAACATCTGACTCATCAGCCAGTCAGAACCCCAGCGATGGAGCGCTGGGATCCCAACGCTGGAGCGCTGGGACGCTGCTTCTTCATCTTCAAGCTTTTTCTTCCTTCTTCATTCATGGTAGTGGGTTTTGATTGCCATAAAATGCCACTACTCAGCCTTGTTTAATTCTGAAACCTTTCCTCCACTAACATCAATTCCTTCAACATTATTTTCCATGTGCTAATTAGAGAGTGATTCTTCATATTCTTCTTTTTCACTTTGGTCCTCTCTTGGTTAGCACTTCAATTCAAGCCCTCATATTCTCTCAATCTTCACTTTAAGTCCTCCACTCTTGAACTTTTACAATTTGGTCCCTGACTTCCTGAAACTTTACACATTGGTCCCTAGACAAAAATGATAACTAAACCAGCTTTTTCTAAAAATACAAAATAACTAGAAAAATTCCTAAAAATATAAAATAAAGGTAGAAAAACTAATAAAATCTAATCTACATGCAAAATGCCAAATAAATATAAAATCTACATAAAAATAATAAAAAACCTATATGTGACTCAAAAAATAATAAAATAAAAAGACTAAAAACTACCTAAAAACATCATATAAAATCCACTCCATCATAATCAAGACTAAGATGTTTTTAAAGTTAAAAAAAAGGTAGAAATCACTTAAATAGGCTTCAAACATTAAGTAACCAAGTTTCAAACTGTTGGTAATCGATTACAAGCTTTATGTAATCGATTACAGGCTGTTTGCAAGCTGGAAATCGATTACCAGAATGATGTAATCGATCATGTAATCAATTACACACTTCTTGTAATCGATTACACAGTGTATTCTGGCACTTTTTCACAATGGCTAGTTGATGTAATCGATTACCATGTTCCACTAATCGATTACACTGATCAGCAGACACAAGTTTTCATGAACCAATGTGTTTTTAAACGTTGGAAAGTCTTTGCAATGGTTCATGAAGAGTCACTAGTGCCTATATATAGTTGTTTGAAGGCCTGATTCGTACAAGGACTTTCAGATTACATTGAACCCAAATTATGAGTGATTTCACCCTTTTCGTAGAACACTTATGCTGTAAAAAATTTACGTATTTAGAAAGCTTGAGACTATAGGTGTTACAAATCTGAAAGCAATCTTGATAAGTGTTTCACAATCCATTTAGAATTGAAGGATTTTTCAGCCTGTAAAAGCTTCTTTATCTTGAATCGGTTTGATTCTTGGATCAACCATAGTGTTTGGTGTTTAGGAAAAGGTCATTTGAATCGGGTTGATTCGGAGTCCACCGTAGGGTTCAGTGAATGTTGTGTAACATGAAAGTGGTGTGCTTTCTTGAGGGTGTTCTTGGGTAGTCTCGGCGCAAGGCTTGTATGAAAATTGCTTACATAGTGGAAATATCCCCGACTCAGAAAGGGGGACTGGACGTAGCTTTCGGTTGTTGAAGTTGAACCAGGATACATCGTTGCGTGATTTTCTTATCCCTTACCTTTTACTTTTTTCACTTTACATTTTCCGCTGCAATTTATCAAGTATTACGTTTGTTACTTGTCTTTCTGATTAAGGTAAAAGGTATTTGAATAGGAACTCAATTTTATAAGGCGAAAATCTTTAAAACCCCCCCTTTTGGGTTGCTTTCTGAAGTTACAAGTCCTACTAAAATACAGAGGGGGAGATTCCTATTCTAGCCGGGATTCTAAAATTCAGGTTATGTTATTGTATAATATGTAATGTTTGGGAGATTAGAAGCTGGCATTAAATAAAAAGCCACCAGTGAGTATCCTCACAGAATCCTTACAATTGAACATGAACTCACAAAACAGAATACGCATTCCACAAAATGTACTGAACAACAACAGAAATCTTTAACAAAATACGTACACATTCCACAAAGTGTACGGAACAACAACAGCAAATGCATAATAACTGGTAATTATGAAATAGATAAGTTCCTTAAATTCCAAAAAAATAAAAAAAAGGGAAAACGTACTGAACAACAACAAAAATCTTCAAAAGAAAACCCTAGAAGTAGAAGCAGGTCAAGAGGACTCACGAGTGAAGTGTGGAAGCAAGAGGAACGAGCTGAGTAGCACGAGGAACGAGCTGAGTGAACACACAAAGAGGAAGGTCGTGAGCAAGAGAAGGATTGGCTGCAAAGAGCTTGGAAAGCAGTGGAAGAACGAATGCAGAGAGAATGAGTGCCGGTGACGAGGTGTAGCGGCAAGCGACGGTAATGAGGAGCAGCGGCAAGGAGTGTCGAGTGGCGGTGACGAGGTTGAAGAGCAACGAAGTCGCGACAGAGAAATGAGAAGACAAATGTTTTTTCTCGAAACAACGGTATCCTATAGTTATAAGAGAGGGAAAACGAAAAACTAAAGAACCTATTACCTCGGTTGCCCCATTAACCGTGGTAAATCACCATTTTTATAATAAAATAATACCTATTACCTCGGTTCCCCTGACAACCGTGGTAATTGGCCGTGTTAATTAAAAAGATAATAAAAACTATTACCACGGTTACTGTAAGAACTGTGGTAATAAATAATGTTCATTAAAAAATAATAAAACCTATTACCCCGGTTCACCTACCAACCGTGATAATAGACAGTGTTAATTAAAAAAAAAATCTCAGTTACCACGGTTACCATATGACCGTAGTAACAGAGCACCTCAGTTACCAAGGTTCAACACGGTTCCACGGTTCAACACAGAACCATGGTAACAGAGCTTCAGGCAGCTTTTTACCACAGTTCCGCAGCTTTTTACCACGGTCCGACACGGAATCGTGGTAACAGGGGCGTGGTAAAAACGCAATCCTATAGTAGCGTTAGTTCTCATTTCTCCAACTTCCTACGTTGGTAGTGAAATATATCTTGGACACCTCTATGAACATCATGTCTATTTTTACTGATCACCTTACGACGACGATTTTCTGGTAAGTAAGTGCAGCTGGGTAGGATGATTAACAATAACTTAACATTGAGTTAATTACATTAAGAGAGTGTGGTTAGCACAATAGTTAATTAGGATGCATATATAATAAAAGGGGGGAGATGATCCAATTTCATTACGATATCGAAGCCTTTTAATCATGTTTCTCAATCTCTACTATCTACTTATTTTCATGCTCACACCACCACAAAAAATTTCAATATTGATTTTCCTGAACTATGAACCATCCTATATTACTTATGCGATAGAGTGCACTTCCTCTTATAATCATGTATTGTTAGAAATGCAACACGCTACATGGGGATGGGCAGGCTCATTTTAATTTTCAAGCGTGTGGAAGACTTAGGAGGAGAAGAGGTGCGTGAACAAACTGAGTAGCATCTGTGGAGATCATATGGAATCTTAGAAAATCTGTAAATTTTAGGGAGGAGTAGATTGATTTATCTAGAGCTATTGAATTTATTCAGTATAGATTCTGGTTATGGCTCAAGGTTAATCAGGTGAAGGATTTTATATTTTCACTACTTGAGTGGACCTTGAGTTCACTGTATTGTCTAGAAGTTATGTAATTCCTCTACTTATTTAGGTTTGGTACTCCTTGTACTACTTAACAAACTTGGTCGATAAAAAAAAGTTGCTAACTCAACATGTATTTTCGTTCACAATCCAACATCAATTTGTCACATAAAACTGGGTATCCTAAAATTTCAGAACATAAAATGTAGAGTTCGGATTTAAAATAGCAATTCCGGAAATATATAAGAATAGACTATAGTTGTTTTTGAAAGCAGAAGAATATATTTATTAAGATTATAAAGTTTGAGAAACAATATAACACTTTAAAGTAAATGAGAATAGACTATAGTTGCAGCTTAATAGTTTATTAGAAATAATAACAACAAAGAACAAAGGACACTAAACTGCATAATGATATCATTTGCAATTATGAGCCAATTCCTCCTCAACAATCTACCACTTTCTGTTGCTATTATGAGCCAATTCCTCATTGTAGTTTGAGAAATTAGGGCCAAATTCACCACTGAAAGGCTGACTAGAGGGAAGAGGAGGCGGCTGCGGCATGAGGAGCTGTGGTGGAGGAGGAACCTGATTCATAGATAACTGGGAAGAAAACTGAGAGACCATCCCACCATTAGAAAGGATAGCAGCTCTCTTGGTAGTTTCTGTCCTGAGGAAATGCAGTTCTTCCTCTATATTCTCTTTGAGAACTACAGGCACAGGAGTGCATCCATGATAATATTTCAGAATAAATTTGTAAAATAGAAAGAGAATGATATTTAAGTCATCAAACCAAAAGTATGTTTTTCAACATTATGCATTAGGAACTCCCCAATTATTGTTTCTTTTTTTGGGCGCATGATTTAGGACTGTGATAATTGATACATAACTTTCATGATAGTATTCATACAAGAAGTTGAAAAATGAATGAACATTTTATTTATTAAACTTAATGTGATAAGAAGGAAAGCACAAATTCACCACACTAGGGTTTAATTAGGCATGAACAAGTATATTGGAACATATATTGCTTACCACTTTGAATTTGACATGTCTTTCTCATGCCCTCTTTTTCTATTTCAAGCTCCTTCATTTTAGTAGCCAAATCTGCAGTTTCTTTCTGCATCATATCAGATATTAATTAATATGTTTGCCCTTGTTTTATTACTTTTCTTTATCCGAGAACACAAACTGAATATAACTATACAGATAGAAAATCAACATAATTATTTTTTCTCGTGAGGGAATATAAGGGATTTTTCACATGAATAATCATATATAGTGACATGAACCTATAAGGCACCATATCCAGAATGATGGTGGTAGATTTGTTTACGTAAAGCCATAAATGCAATAAAATGTTCTGAAAAAGCCATTTATGCAAAAGGAAATTAAACACATATATACCTTTAGTTGGCTAACACGTGCAGAGAGGTTGCTTGATTGAATCTGAAGCTCGTGAGCCTTTTTTTCCAACTCACTTAGGTGTCGCTTTTTCTCCTCCTTTTGTTTTTGAACATATTTCCGATTATTAAGAATCCTGCAACACACAACAATCTCACCGCATCAATCTGTTGTCGAGATTTATACATGTGTAATAATATAATGTGTGATATGATAAGAAAATAAAATAAAAAAAATGTGAAAATGTGATGGAAGAAAAAGTGAATGTTAATGAATCAAAACTATTTGTGCTACATTGTTAATGCTGTTAAAGAGGGGAAATAAATTAATTTAAATTTAAATTAAGCTTTGAAAATAATCAAATTAAAAGTATATTATAAAATCAAATATTTTATCAACCTCCTTGCTCTTTTCGGATCAGTAGCTGCAATTGCTGCAAACTTCTCAGGAGCCATAGCCCTAGACCTCGCAGATGATGACGCACCCTGAAATGTTACTGTTGGGAACATGTCAACAGAAACATTGCGGCGGTGACAATGCTCTACCCCACTTTTTGCACCACCACTCTTCCCATCGTTAACGACTATGGTGTTGACCGTTCCGATATCGGCAGACAATCCAACAGTGCAGGTTGGCGACGGCGGAGGGAACAGAAAGTCCGTGATATCCTCGTATGTGATATCCAAGTCTAAAGCCTCGTCCAAGAGCATGATAGTTTCAGAATCACCAACAATACTGAATGGGTTTTCAGATAAGGCCCTCCGATGATGGGATTGCAGCTCTGGCGTATGTTCATTCTCCTCCATCATTTGTGGCTGAGATCCAATAAAGTTTGGCTCCATCAGGAAAAAATTCAAATGAAGAGTTTTCTACGGTGCTCAAAACAGAAGATAAAAACTCAAATAGTATGGAGCATATTGAAATTGTATTACACTTATATACTAGAACTTTGAGAGTGGTGTTAGACAGCAATATGTATAAGCATAAAGTAACTTGAACAATGTTTAGTATAATAAACAATATATTATATAAAAGTATGTTATATTTAAATAGTCAACTACACAAACTTAATGCAAGATTTTGAGAGAATTAGTCTCATGAATTGTCATACCTTGTAATACCAAAAAAATAGAAATAGTATATTATATTATATTATAATATAATAATATAATATAATATTTAATATAATATAATATTATTTATTACTATTATTAAATTTTACTAAGCATTAACTATATAATGAATTAAAATTTTACAATTTATTCAATGCAATATATTTTAACTATTATATTATTTAAAATAAAAATATAATAATTAGAAGATAATAATTTTTTTATTTTTTGAAAGGGAAACTTTATTATTGATGAAAATATATTTATTATATTATATTATATTATAATTTAAAAATATAGTATTTTATTAATGCTATTATTAAATTTTACTAAGCATTAAGTGTATAATGAATTAAAATTTTAAATTTATTCAATGCAATATATTTTAAATATTATATTATTTAAATTAAAAAATAATTTTTATAATATAATTCTTACTTTCTTAAAGCATAAATTTATTGTTGGTTAAAATAGATATATTATATTATAATATAAAAAATATAATATAATATTTTATTAATAATACAATATTTGAAATATTATATTCCCTTCCAAAAAAGTATTATATTAATAATTACTTTAATTTTAAAATTTTAATTTTAGATTGTATGGACAAAACTAACTTGAACAATAAAATTAAATATTATATTTAATAATATAAATAAAATACTATAAAAGTACATGTTACATTTTTACTTAAATAATAGCATTTAATGTTTATATTTAATATTGTAAAATATTTTTTTTCAATTGCAAAATTATATTGATGAGAATAATGACAACGACATACAATCCTCATCAAAAGGGCAGCAAAAAAAATCAACCCGAAACAACCCAACCCTAAAAAATACCTCCGGGCATAACCCAAAAGAACTAGAGAAGACAAAATATACCCCTAAACCAGAAATTGCCACCCCTAAGAAAAAACCAACAACCCACAGAGATCCCAAATGCCAGACAAAACTCAAAAACTCACTCACTCCTACCCTATGAGAACCTGCGCGCATTGATCTAAGATGCAATCTGGAAGAGGGCTATAGAATATGAGCAGTCGTACTCCATGTTTAAGCATTTTCTTATTAACTGGGACAAAGAAGCGGGAATGAAAAAGGTTTTATGAGAGAAAAGAGTTAATTTCTTATTGCTATAACATGAGGTAGTCAAATAAGAACCTGTTACCACGGTCCCCTGACAACCGAGGTAATAGACAATGTCAGAAAAAAATAATAAACTCTATTACCACGGTTAACAGTGCAACCGTGGTAATAGTCTTTTTAATCAAAAAAATAATAAAAACTATGTCAGTTACCACGGGTGACCCGAAACCCATGGTAACTGAGGACCTCAGTTACCGCAGTTCGACACGGAACCGTGGTAACAAAGCTCCAGGCACCATGTTACCATGGTCCGACACGGAACCGTGGTAACATGGGTGTGGTAAAAATGCAAATCTGTAGTAGTGATTGTTAGTGTCAATGTTGTCAATATCGTCTGCCAAATTAACGGTGTTTCCGAAATTCATAACCTCTGGATCAGCAACCGCCTCCTCAACGTGCCTAACTCCTTCATCTGACAACATCTGTTGCGTATCCATTGGATACGTTGACACTGATATAGACGAACCTTCAACCTCAGCAATATCAACATACAACTCCATCATTCTCATCGATGATTGTCGTTTGTGATGATTATAACTCTGTTTTGGAAATCTTGTTGTGTTTGGCCTTGAATAAATTGCATGATTTGTCTGTTGGCTACTGTAACATGTTGTCCTGAATGATGTTGTTATTGAGAAATGAATTATTGTGTAACATGTTGTGATATTAAGAGGAAATTGATTTTGGAAATAACTTGGATTTAAATTGCATATGAGACTATGACCATTGAAAAGATTGTTGTATGAACTTTTGGTTCATGTTGTTGAAATATTTTGTCATAGCATATGCATTATTTAGGATTGTTTAGGATTGATGTGACGGGTGTTTGTCCCATGGGATCAACCGAGGGCAATGTGGTGGGTGTTTGTCCCAAGTGATTGTCCTGCCCTGGTTCTGGGAAAACCTTGGCCATAGCTATGCATATAATTATTGTAGGAATAACTTGCATGCTTTGGAAATTAATTGAAGATTTCTATTTAATTATTGATGTATATTTTTTACTTCTGTTGTTAATTTTGCTACTGTTGTATATGG
The DNA here is from genome assembly GCA_030819835.1 of Acmispon strigosus. Lineage (NCBI taxonomy): Eukaryota > Viridiplantae > Streptophyta > Magnoliopsida > Fabales > Fabaceae > Acmispon > Acmispon strigosus. Next base: position 43,184,780 of record JAUAMA010000001.1, on the reverse strand, counting down.
TTTTTGGTTGCTGTTTTTTACTGTATTTAAATGTTGTTGTATGTTGTTTCTATTTTCTTAAAATTATCACATAGTAATAATTGTTTTATTGTTGTTTTTCGAAGTTAACCCTTTACTGTTTGTTTTTGTGTTGTTTGGGCGCTTAACGCCACAGATGAGCAGCACGGGGAATAATTTGGAGGTTAAATGTTGGAGGTTGAAGATGAAGATAAAATGTGAAGAATCTTGGAGTGTTTTATGTTTTGGTTTTTATTTAAAGACTTAGGGAAAAATTATGTTATGCACAATAATTTTATTTTTATTTATTTCCGTTAGATTTTGATAATTATGAGATGATTATTATGATTTAAATATTTAATGAGCGACATTGTGTTTTTTGAAAAATTGAGTGGTCTTTCTGAGAGGTTTAATAAACTTAAATTCCGCATATTTACAATGTGACTGATAATGAAATTGCAAGTGTACAATTTACTATCGCGTAATATAAAAAGATCGAACCCAAGGGATAGGTGTTCTTATTAATATAATATTTAGTACTTAAACAGAAAAATAAAAAGATATGTTGTTGATGGTTGAATTAAGATGAAACAAGATATAGCAAGAAAAATAAAGATGATAAAGCTTAAGCTCTTGGGTTGGTTTACATAGTCTATAAAAACATGCTAGCAATCTCTTACTAAATTCCTGAATTATAAATCCATTAACATGATGCTATAGCCTAGTGTAACTACAAGTTAATTCCTTAAGCATTGTAGATCTTTCTTTTTAATTACTAAACCCAATTCCTTGGCACCTAGTTAACTAAAGAAGAAGATGAAGAAGATGTTCAGGCCAACATAAAGTTACGTCCTTCCTAATTCCTTAGCGAAGTATACTTATAACCTTTTTTATTACCTAGTTCCCTTACTACTCACCAAATGGCCTTATGTAATAAGCAATAAGCAAAACCTCTTGTGATCATCAAGATAGAAATAAAGCATAAGGTAATAAAACATGTATGGAAATAATATTCAGAAATGTAAGAAAAACTAGAACATGTATTATAAACTAAAACAACCCAAAAACTTAAAGAAGAATTTAGCCAAGCATGGCTAAAGGAGTCATTGAATTACCCTGGATAGGAGCTCAAATATGGCTTCCCACAAGTCCTAGGAACAATGCTCAAGAGGGAGAAAGAGAGAATACTTGTTGTATTCTATGAAGGTGTGATTTACAAGTGCAAATTGCCTCCCTATTTATAGCAAAAATCTGGCCTCCAGCAATTAATTCCCACTACCAGACTGAGGCCCAGCGCTTGAGCGCTGGGTTCTAGCGCTGCAGCGCTGGCTACTGCTTCTTCAACTTCAAGCTTTTCTTTCCTTCTTCATGGTAGTGGGTTTTGAATGCCATAAAAACCCACTTATCAGCCCTTTAATCAATTCTGAAACCTCTCCTCCACTATCATCAATCCTCCACTCATCCTTTAATCCTTTTTTCCATGTGCTTAATTTAGAGAGTTGCTTCATATTCCTCTTTTTTACTTTTAGTCCTCTCTTGGTTAGCACTCCAATTCAAGCCCTTGAATTCTCTCAATCTTCACTTTTAGCCCTCCACTCTTGAACTTTCATATTTTGGACCTTGATTTCCTGAAACTTTACAAAGTGGTCCCTGGACAAAAATGATAACTAAACCAGCTTTTCCTAAAAATACAAAATAACTAGAAAAATTCCTAAAAATATAAAATAAAGCTAGAAAATCTAATAAAATCTAATCTACATGCAAAATGCAAAATAAATATAAAATCTATATAAAAACAATAAAAAACCTACATGAGACTCAAAAATAATAAAATAAAAAGACTAAAAAGACCCTAAAATTATCATATAAAATCCACTCATCACACCACTATACCCAACGACAGCTTGTCCTCAAGCGACAAAACTTAAAGAAAAACTCGTCCCTGAGTTTTGAGAAAGTTTTTATCCGATTGAAATATGATAATTTTCCAGAAAGCTTAGCGGATAAGGAAGACATGCATGTTTAATAGACAAAGAATCAAGAAAGTTAGGCTTGGCTTTTAACATGTTTGAGTTCATCAAATAAGCTCACAAAATGATATTCTCCATGAAAAACAAGAAAGCTCAATAATTCTGCCTATCATTCAAATCAAAACCGAAGTAAAGCAACCAAGTGATGTTGAAGAGATTTTTAAGGTTGTAACTTGGCCAAAGGGTTGAACAATTTAAGGTATGGATTTCAAGAAATTGGCAACTCTAGTGGCTGACTCAGAAACTTGTTGTTAAGTGATTTTTCTTTGACATAAGAGCTTCAACAATGCACACAAGGGTTCTCTCAATTTTTCTCTTTTCTTCTTTTTTTTTTTTTGAACAAAGTAGTGGAATGTATGGGATGAATGACTTGAATTTTACTCCCTTCATACTCTTTCTCACCCCACTACTTCATTATTTTTTCTAAGGCACATACCTTATTTTTTTCCTTTTTTCCTTTCCTTTTTTTTTTTTTTAGAGAGAAACCCACAAACATAGCTCTAACAAATTCAGCATATGCATCACTATAACAACTGAAAATTTATCACACAAAGCAGGCTCCAAAGAATGACTCTTTTAAGGCTCAAAAGGGGCTACTAGTGGATATAACATTTCAAGCAAAAATCTGAGTTTTCAAAAATGCCTATAATCTCTTCTCAACTCACAAAGTGTACAAAACTCCAATCAACATGCAACACAAGGCAGAAAAATCTTACAATCATGCATCAGAGTCTTCAGCTCTCAGAAAAAGATAGGGTAAGTGGTACCCTTTATAGAACTCAGAAATAGACTTTGCCAACAACCAAAACAATCAAGATATCAAAAATCCTTTCTACAGCATGCAATCCTAACTGCTTCAAAACATAGAACTTTTCACAAAGCAGTTCAATCAGATAAAGCATTTCACAAAGCTATAGCAACATTCAGAATGGATAATATACTCAAGACTCATGCAAAAAGAAAACAGAAAAACTAAACTAAAAATAAAACTAAAAACTATAAAAAGAAAAACAAAAAACTAAGAAGCTGGTATAGTAACAAATTTTCCACAAAGGTCCAAGGGAACCTCAATGTAAAAAATCAAATTGAACACTTAAGTTCAAGAGGGTTCTTCCTCCTTTTGGTACCTATCCTGTAACAATGAACAAACAAAAGTCTCACAAGTAGAAACTTGCTTGACTTGTTAGTTCCAAAATCAGCACAAATAAGATGATGGGTTGAAAAATTGTGCCCACCTTTTAAAAACAAGAATTCTTGAGTTCCCAAAAATTAAAACCAGTTTAGAACCAAGGGAAAACTCAAAGAACCTTAAAACTTTTCAGAAAATGGTGAACACAAAATTTATTAAAAACTAAAAACAGCAAACAAAAGCAAAAACAGCAAACTGCCCGAGCTCCAGCGCTTGAGCGTTGGGGATGCCAACGCTTGGGCGCTGGATAAAAGATAAAACTGGGCAATCAGAGGTGTAAAGCAGGGGCCTAACGCTTGAGCGTTGGCCTCCAGCGCTGGAGCGCTGGCCTCTCCTGCAGCAAAAACATAGAATTTTTTTCTTTTATTTATTTACAAGAGTTGTGCAGAAATTTAAATGACAAAAATTTAAACTATCATAAGTTGGGTTGTCTCCCAACCAGCTCAATGTTTAGGTCCGAGATAGACCCTTCCACTAATTACTTTCAACCGGGGTCTATTACAAAATTCATTAGACCCGGCAAATCATGCATATTTTGGCACAAGTACAACTTAGTGCCCAATGAATTTTCAGCTAGCAAGGCAACATCAATCACATTACAAATGGAAGAGATAAGAAAAACTTCCCCTTCTTGGTCTTTGCCTTTTTGTTCTGAACCTATAACATAGGTTCTTTGAGGTTCTTCTTCCTCCACCTCCAATTTGTCTTTAAGGACAAATTCTACAATGAAGGTTGCTTTCACCTCCTCTTTTTGAACCAAAAGTTCACTTTCATGAACAGGTGATTGTTGTTCATCCCTGGGATGCCTCCTTAGAATGCTTTGGATTTTCATTTGTAGCTCCTCCATAGCCTTACATTCTTGCTCAGGGATTGGCAAAAATCCGGATTTTCTCTTGCAATCTAAATCGGAGTAAAACTCGTCAATTAGAGTGCAGATATCCTGCTTCGTCTTCTCATATTCCTTTTCAACCTCAGCCCGGATTTTTGCCTCCCGTTGTTCGAATGTTTTAGCCATTGCTATACCTGACAATACTTAGCAAACAAAATTAGCAGCACCAGTTCATCACAATTTTTTTCTTTTCTTTTTTATATATATATGAACAAGAAGTACTAAACAAAATAAAAATAAGAACTTAAAAAGAACCTATCCCCGGCAACGGCGCCAAAAACTTGATAATGAAATTGCAAGTGTACAATTTACTATCGCGTAATATAAAAAGATCGAACCCAAGGGATAGGTGTTCTTATTAATATAATATTTAGTACTTAAACAGAAAAATAAAAAGATATGTTGTTGATGGTTGAATTAAGATGAAACAAGATATAGCAAGAAAAATAAAGATGATAAAGCTTAAGCTCTTGGGTTGGTTTACATAGTCTATAAAAACATGCTAGCAATCTCTTACTAAATTCCTGAATTATAAATCCATTAACATGATGCTATAGCCTAGTGTAACTACAAGTTAATTCCTTAAGCATTGTAGATCTTTCTTTTTAATTACTAAACCCAATTCCTTGGCACCTAGTTAACTAAAGAAGAAGATGAAGAAGATGTTCAGGCCAACATAAAGTTACGTCCTTCCTAATTCCTTAGCGAAGTATACTTATAACCTTTTTTATTACCTAGTTCCCTTACTACTCACCAAATGGCCTTATGTAATAAGCAATAAGCAAAACCTCTTGTGATCATCAAGATAGAAATAAAGCATAAGGTAATAAAACATGTATGGAAATAATATTCAGAAATGTAAGAAAAACTAGAACATGTATTATAAACTAAAACAACCCAAAAACTTAAAGAAGAATTTAGCCAAGCATGGCTAAAGGAGTCATTGAATTACCCTGGATAGGAGCTCAAATATGGCTTACCACAAGTCCTAGGAACAATGCTCAAGTGGGAGAAAGAGAGAATACTTGTTGTATTCTATGAAGGTGTGATTTACAAGTGCAAATTGCCTCCCTATTTATAGCAAAAATCTGGCCTCCAGCAATTAATTCCCACTACCAGACCGAGGCCCAGCGCTTGAGCGCTGGGTTCTAGCGCTGCAGCGCTGGCTACTGCTTCTTCAACTTCAAGCTTTTCTTTCCTTCTTCATGGTAGTGGGTTTTGAATGCCATAAAAACCCACTTATCAGCCCTTTAATCAATTCTGAAACCTCTCCTCCACTATCATCAATCCTCCACTCATCCTTTAATCCTTTTTTCCATGTGCTTAATTTAGAGAGTTGCTTCATATTCCTCTTTTTTACTTTTAGTCCTCTCTTGGTTAGCACTCCAATTCAAGCCCTTGAATTCTCTCAATCTTCACTTTTAGCCCTCCACTCTTGAACTTTCATATTTTGGACCTTGATTTCCTGAAACTTTACAAAGTGGTCCCTGGACAAAAATGATAACTAAACCAGCTTTTCCTAAAAATACAAAATAACTAGAAAATTTCCTAAAAATATAAAATAAAGCTAGATAATCTAATAAAATCTAATCTACATGAAAAATGCAAAATAAATATAAAATCTATATAAAAACAATAAAAAACCTACATGAGACTCAAAAATAATAAAATAAAAAGACTAAAAAGACCCTAAAATTATCATATAAAATCCACTCATCAGTGACCCCTGACCGGAAATTGGGGTGTTACAATGTCAATGTTGTCAATATCGTCCGCCAAATTAACGGTGTTTCCGAAATTCATAACCTCTAGATCAGCAACCGCCTCCTCAACGTGCCTAACCCCTTCGTCCGACAACATCTATTGCGTATCCATCGGATACGTTAACACTGGTATTGACGAACCTCCGGCCTCAGCAATATCAACGTACAATTTCAGCATTCTCATCGGTGATTGTTGGCTAAAAGCATCATCATGATACTGACATCTTCAGTATCACATATCTGAAGACTTCGAAAAAAATAGGGTTTTCTGAAACCAAAAATCTATACGTAATGCTCGAAATAACGTGGTTACTTCTGAGTTGTAAATTCTCATGCATTCTCCTCTTCAAACGTTGGAAAGAAATGCCTCATTTTAGATATATGGCCTTTGTCGAACCTTCAAACATAACACCTTGCCCTCCTTCGTAAGCCCTAGCATTGTAGTACACAAAGACAATTTGTTGATCCATCGCAGATATTTGGGGTTCAAGGTTTGAGGTTTAGAGTGGGAAATGAAGCAAAATCAACAGTTTCTGCAATGGAAAATGTTGAGGAAGCAGGTGATTTATATAATCAGAAACAGCAGCATGGCCTGCGACTCCTGGGACTACGAGTCGCATAAAGCCCTGCGACTCCCTCCAGGGAGTCGCATAAAGGGCTGCGACTTATCCCTTCAGGCCAACTTAGCTTCCAACATGGCCAAAACAGCCATAGTTCTCTTTTTTTATTTTTGCGCCTTATTTCCCTAGATTTTTTTTTGGCAAAAAACTCCGTTGGTGGTATTAATATTATGTTTGAAAAAAGGCTTAAATATGTTTGGGGTCCCTGACATTTGAAAGGGATCATTCTAGGTCCCTGAAAAAATAATTTGTAAAATTGGATCCCTAACTTATTTTATTTAATCAAATTAACGACAAATCTCAATTTACGCTGATTAAGGAATCGAATTAGCCCAGTCATCAGTCTCAGTCACTATTTTTTATTATTAAGTTTTTTTGTAAATCCACATCAAATTTTTTACTAATCTCAAATTTTTTTAACTTTCCCCCAATTTTACCTGTCCCCCAATTTTACTTTTCCCCTAATCTGAACCCTAATCTTCTTCTCCTACAACCAGCTCCGCCCCTCATCTTCTTCGCCGCCACTCCAGTTCCACACGAACCACCGGACCTCCCATCTCCTCTCATCTTCTTTGCCGCCACTCCTCTTCCACACGAACCAACGGACCTCCCATCTCCTCACTAATTCCCTCTCAAGCCTTCCCCGACGGAGATAACCACCATCGGAGATGCCGAGGAGCTCGCCGCCGCGTTGAAAGAGCTTTCCTCGTAATCATTGAAATCTAAACCAAGACCGAATCCAATGTTGTCCCAGAGCTTCACGACGCTTGTGTTGTTGGTGAGTTCTGAAAGGGAGAAGATATCCCCGATGCTGCTGCTGCAACCCCTGTCGTTTTGGCTATGTGAGTCATCATTTTGGCTTCCCCTGAGTCGTAAAAATTCATCCAACCGGAGGAAACTGGAGTCGTTTACCGTGTCGTCGTCGTCTTCAAGGTCATCATCAGATGTGGTGTAATCGTCATCGTTGTCGAAGAGAGTAATTGAAGGCAGAGAAGGGGGTTTGTTGCGGAAGTGGATGATGAAAACGGTGACCCTGTTGATGATATTGCCGAATGTGGCGACGAGAGCGAGAAACACAACACCCCACTTGTAGAGATTGTAGACCACCGAAACGGATTGGATTCCGGCGAGGGAGGAGGTGATTTGAGAAGGGAATAATGGGTTTTGCAGAGAGTTGAAGCCCACTTGAAGATCGCTGAGCCTGTCGATTAATGGAACTTGCATTTTTTTGTGTGAAGAGGGAAAAGATTGAAGCTTTGAGAAGCTGAAAGTGAAACAGGGGATTGAGAATGCTTGTTGGTGGCAGGGGTCTAGGACAAGAAGAAAGGAGATGGGAGGTCTGGTTGTTCGTGTGGAAGAGGAGTGGTGGTGGAGAAGATGAGGGATGGAGCTGGTTGTAGGAGAAGAAGATTAGGGTTCAGATTGGGCGAAAGGGAAAATTGGGGGAAAGTTAAAAAAATTGAGGTTAGTAAAAAAACTAATGTGGATTCAAAAAAAGACTTAATAAAAAAAAATAGGTATTGAGACTGATGATTTGGCTAATTAGATTCCTTAATCAGCTTAAATTGTGATTTGTCCTTAATTTGATTAAAAAAATAGGCTAAAATATGTTTGAGGTCCCTAACATTTAAAAGGGAATCAAACTGGATCCCTGAAAAAATAATTTGCAAAATTTCGTCCTCAACAAATGTTTTCTAATCAAATTAAACTCAAATCCCAATTTAAGCTGATTACTCATCTAATTTTACACAGTCATCATGTCCACATAGATTTAACTCATTTTTTAAATTCCACGTCATATTAAAATCTAAAAATAAAAAATTTAAAATTAAAAAATCTTCTTCATCTTCCTGACTCAATCTCTCCTCCTTCTCTCTTCACCATCATCATCCACCTCCCTTGAACGCAGCTTTTGATGATTAATCTATTATGATTCACAAATCAACATCTCTATCTCAAGATTCTTCATTATTTTCCCACTACTCACCCTTTCTTTTGACTCATCTCAAAGACTCAAGCCCAAAAAAGCCAGTTCCAGATTCATAAATAGAAAGTTGAAGCAAAAAATTCAAGCTTGTGTAGCAGATTAGGGTGGTGAAGATTTCAACAACAAAAGAAGAAAAAGAAAAACAGAGTCGATTCAAAAAAAAAAAAGATGAAGATTGTGGCGTGAATCCAAACCCATCCACCACAACTCGAAACCCAAACCACACCCCCATAACCCAGAGCTCGAATCCTCACCCACCGCAGCCCTGAACCCAAAACCATAACCCCCCAGCCACCGCAATCCCCACCCCCAGCCACAACGAAAACCCCCAAAACTCCAACCCAGAAACCCCAACCAAAAAACCCAAATCCAGTGAGAGAAAGGAAGATGTGAGAAAGACCTTTCTCCACCACAACCCCCACCCACCGCAACCTCCACTACAACCCAAAACCAGCGAGACAGGAAGAAGCAAATCTGGGTTTAATGGAAGAAGTCACCGACACATCTGTTTTGGAGTGTACAATAGTGGACGGGGAAACATGCGGTGCTGCACGGATAAGGGCTGAGTCCACCAGATACTGCGTAGCACAGACACGTTTCTGGCCGGTGAGAAAGAGAGAGATTGAAGGGTTAGATTGAAGAAGATGATGTTTGGGGTTTGATTATGTTTTCTGTGATGTGGAATAAAAAATAAAAATTTGTAAAAAAGATGATTAGGATAAGTTAAATCTATGTGGACATGATGACTGTGTAAAATTAGATGACTAATCAGCTTAAATTGAGATTTGAATTTAATTTGATTAAAAAACATTTGTTAGGGATGAAATTTTGCAAATTATTTTTCTAGGGACTCAATTTGATTCTCTTTCAAATGTTAGGGACCCCGAACATATTTAAGCCAAAAAAATAAGTTAGGGATCCAATTTTACAAATTATTTTTTCAGGGACCTAGAATGATTGTCTTTCAAATGTCAGGGACCCGAAACATATTTAAGCCTTTGAAAAAAAGATACTCCTTCCGTTCCTTTTTATAAGAGCCAAACAATTATTGTACACTCGTTAAGAATAGTAGTTAAAGTGGTTGTTAACATTTAATTTGTTCACAGTTTACATCAATTTTCCAAAATTGCCTCAACCTGCTTTTTAAAATTTCTATTGATCATTCTTGCATTACATAGTGGAAAGAGAGAGAAAATCCAATTAAATAAGGATAAGTTTATAAAAAAAATTTAATGTACTACAAATTTCAAGTCGGTTCTTATAAAAAAGACATTGAAAAAGTAACGGAGGGAGTATATATTTAGAAAGAAAAAGTGGGTGACATTATAAAATATATGAAGTATCGGTAAAAATATTCCCACAGGGGGGGGTTTGCTTTTTTATTTATTTATTGAAAGGCCAAAGAAAGTAGTATATAAATATATTAGCACAAGGGGTGTTAAAAACTCAAATACAAGAACATGGAGAAAGGGAAGAAAACAAGGAAGATATACATACATAAAACAGAACACACAACAGTAACTAGGACAACCCAAGGGGAGCTAATTGTTTAAGGACCAAAAATTATCCCCGTAATGCAGGTTCCCGGGCACTAGCATCACTCATAGAAAGAAAATTCAAAGTTTTTCCCTTTGCACCTAAGCCAGCTCCATGAGCGAAACTTTATGAGTTCCACCACCTTGCTAATGTCCACTTCTTCCGAGTTGAATACGACCCCATTTCGAAGGGTCCAAATTGACCAAATGCAGGCCCCCTCAAACAGAGTACCAGTTAGGCACATTAGCACTAGATATCCCAAGGCAGTGCTACTCAAAATGTGACCGAAGGGAGGATGGTATGACTGTTGTCGAACCCAACCACCTATAGCAATTCATCCACACTTCCCAAGCCACCCTACAAGAGAAAAGAAGATGGTCCCTGGTCTACTCCACTTCCTTATAGAATGGACAGAGGCAAAGGTGAGGCTCTTGAATCACTTTCCTCTTCCTAAGGTTTTCCTTAGTTTGGATTCTATTGATAGATGCTCTCCAAATAAACGCCACTATTTTAGATGGAGCGGCGATTTTCCAGAGGGTGCTAAACAACCTACGGTCCACACTAGGGGAGTGCAGTATTAGAACCTCATAAGCAGACTTAACCGAGAAAGTGCCATTGTTTGAAGCCAGCCATATCCATTCATATCCTCCTTCCCTTGTGTTACCGATATAGTTTGAATATCTTCCACAAGGTTGAGATATACCTCCCGCTCCCATTCAAACCAATCTCTTCTCCAGTTAAGATTCCACGTCCAAGTGTTTTGTTCCCATCTGCCCATGTCTGCAACCACACAGTTCTGCTGCACTAATATGTCAAACAGCCTCATATACTTTTGTTTAAAGCACATTTCGACCCCTACTATCTTGTCACACCAAAACTTCGTGTTCTTGCCATCACCGACGGCTTTCCCAATATTGTCATTGAACCAATCACCATCGCACCCACACATCCTACAGAGGTCTCTCCACCATATAGAGCAGCTGCCCACAGAGTGTCCCCATTGATCATCCATAAAGACACCGTACTTTTGACTGCAGAATTCTTACCCATAACCTATGTTTTTCACTCAAGATCCTCCACTTCCACTATGCGATTAAGCTTTATTAAACACCTCAATATCCTTAATACCTAGCCCCCTTCCTCCTTCGGTTTGCAGACTCACATCCCCACAAGAAGGTCCTTTGTATATTTTTACACAACTTTGCTACCCTTTTCGGCATTCTAAAGAAGGACATGAAGAAGAGCAGGATTGCCGAGAGCACACTTTTGATGAGGCAGATCTTCCCACTTAAAGAGAGCAACTTATGCTTCTATAAGGACAACCTGTTTTTCAGCTTCAGGATCACAGGCTCCCAAGTGGCCTTTCTTGTAGGATTTGCTCCAATTGGGATTCCCAAGTAAACAAATGGGATCTCCATTGTCCCACAGGAGGGGGGTGACAATGGCCACGGTTGGCCACCTCGCTCCCGCCGCCCCTGTCTATAAGGAGGTCGAACCCGCCGTCATCGTGTGTCCGCCAGCGCAACCTTGGCGCTGAAAGGACAGTTTTTACATGTACTTCGAAGGTTCTTCCCGTTCCTGTCAATTTATTTTTCTCCCAAAATCTAACCACTTATCATCAATGGATTTGTGCATATATTAGTGAATGATTCTTAACATGGTGGCATAATCCATTTCCATTTCATGTTTGAGACTGCATCGGTGGGATATTTGAGATTATTTCTTCTTTCATTCTGCATATGAAATACTAATTATATTTTCCAGTATTGAATTCTTATTAGTTTATCCATTTAATTTTCAGATCAATTTTCACAGATTTACATTTCCTTTCTCCTTTTGATGTTGTGTCCTTTGGTGATTTTCCCAGATATAGACGTGTGTTCTCCCTTGTGGTAATTTATAATTTTACTTTTTTCTTCTACCATATACTTTTCTGAACAACTTTTTAGACTCTGATGACAAAGCAGAGGAGCAAGCATGATATGTTTGAATCTCATGCCTAGTTGAGACCTTCTTAATCATTGTAGGAAGCCTAACGTTATCTAAATATTTCATGCAGTTCAAAGGACATATTTATGCGTGTTGTGTCTCAAAATATTTCTCCTGGGTTGACTCTAGCGGAAAAGGTGTTCATTTTATTTTCCTTTTTTGAAGTATCGTAAGTGGATAGAGGGCTATTGTGACATTTATTATTCAATTAGGTTCTTATTGTGATTAGATAGAAATAATTTGATTTTGTGCTTGATGCTTCCCTTTAGCATGTTAGGTGGTTTTTTTCATTACTGGGGAGATTTATATCTTATTTTGTCTTGGTTTTTAGAGACAGTTAGTTGACATTAGTTAAAGGAGTTAATGCATTGGGGTGCTGTAAGCTCTAAAGTAAGTACAATGCTAAAGTGACAAAATGGAGGAAGATTTACATATACATGTAACGCAATCTAGATAGGCTACTAGAAATGCATGTGAAATGTGGGTCTCAGTAGAAGGCTGACAAAAGTTAGTGTGTCATGCATATCAGGATTTGATATTTTCATTAACTTGTAATGATAATATTGACTCATGACTTGTTGCAGAAAACTCTACTTGATATTCTGAGTTTCAGAGAAGAAGTAGATGGAATCACAATTGACCCTCAAAATCCAATCATCCTCAGCCCTTCACTTTTTACATCTCTATTAGTTATATTATTTTCATCAAGTGTGTTAGGATTTGATTATTCTATTGGGTGCTAACTTGTGAAATTTATGCTGAGCCTTTTAAATCTTGTAAATGCAAACCCAATTGGACAATTGAATTTCATAACTTCCTGTCATAATATTGATTTTCATAACTCCATTGTCACTATGGGTGATTCTTTCATATATTCTTTTGTAGGCGTGATGATACATAAATCAATACTAGGATATGCTAACAGTATACAATCTGTTGACAGGCACACATATAGATGGTAAGAAGGCTTCTTTTTTTAACAAGAAAATTGAATTGTCTCAAAAAGCAATATAAAGCTATCAAGGCATTCCTCAACTGCCATTTCTTTTTTCCATTATATGCCCTGTTGGCGTGATGATTCATTGTGGCTGCACAACTGCAAAAATCATTCATGGATTCATCAAGTCATGAATTCATAACTTATGCAATTGTTTTAACTTACATAACCCCCTCACCATTTGTCCATTAAGCCTCTTCTCTTTATCGTTCCTTTCATCATTGCTCCAATAACCACCAAATAATGACTAGAATATAAAAAGAATAAAAATAAATAAAATAACCTTAAGAAAAAACTCAAAAACGAAATAAATACTAACCTACCATGCTTATACTTAAATAAAAGAAAAACCTAACAAAAAATTAAAATCTATCTGAGACTCAAGAATAAAAGACACAAAAACAGATAAAAAATAAAGGGAAAGACCGTTATACCCCCAGGTCATCAAGGAACAAAAGTCTTGGTCGTTAAAAATAATGCTAAGCGTAAGTCTTGACGGAATAAGCAAGTCTTGGCATCAAGCAAAAGTCTCGTAAGACGAGGAAAAGCCTCCGTATCAAATGCACATTAAACACACAATTACACAAAAATGAAAAAGAAAGGGCGTGCAAAATTAAAAAGAGCCAAAATGGTCAACAATGAACGTCAAAACAAAGGCGAGCAAAATCAAGCGTGACAGAAGCAAAAAATCAATAACAAAGACAAATGATGTCAAAAGGATAATATGATTAAATAAAACTCCGAGGGCGGTTAATACAAATGCAAGGCCTAAGGGCCAACAAAAGAAATAGTCCAAAAACATGACAAAACAAGAAAAAAAATATAAGTTCAAGAAACGAGTGCACAATCAACTTCATCATTGTTCAGGTATTCGCCATTTCTAGTGTCTTCATGGCCACCGGCGAGCTTTTGGAAGCTGTCTAATTTAAATGAGTCCATTTTGAGGCAAAAATCTAGGACCAAGTGGTTGAGAGAAGGAGATAATAATACAAAGTATTTTCATGCAGTCATAAATAAGAAGAGGTGTTCCCAATTTATCCCTGGGATCCAAATGGGTGAGGAGTGGGTAGAGGAGCCTGAGGAGGTAAAAAGAGAAGTCGCAAGATTCTTTGAGAGCAGATTTAAAGAGTCTAGAGGAACTAGGCCTAAACTAGATGGGGTTAATTTTACAAGATTAAGTGATGTGGATAGTAGATCTCTAATTGGTAAATTTGAATGTGAGGAGATAAATGCTACGGTGTGGGCGTGTGAGGGTAGCAAGAGCCCGGGACCGGATGGATATAATTTCAAATTCATTAAAACTTATTGGGAAATGTTGAAACCCGAAATCTGTAGAATGCTGAATGAATTCTATGACAATGGGGTCATTTCGAAAGGATGTAATGCATCCTTCATTGCACTTATCCCTAAATGTGAGGCACCGATAAGTCTAAATGAATTCAGACCTATATCTCTAGTGGGGTGTTTATATAAAATAATAGCTAAAGTTTTGGCTGCTAGGCTTAAGGAGGTGATCTCTACTATTGTAGAAGAAAACCAATCCGCCTTTGTGGGGGGGGCGTAACATGTTAGACGGGGTAGTCATAGCAAATGAGGTGATAGATGAGGCTAAAAGGAAGAGGAAACCATGCTGTTTGCTTAAGTTAGACTTCGAGAAAGCCTATGATTCTGTGGCCTGGGATTTCTTATACTATATGAAGGAGAGAATGGGTTTCCCACATAGATGGATCAAATGGATTAAGGGCTGTATTGAATCTGGGTCATTATCCGTGCTGGTGAATGGGAGCCCAACAATGGAATTTTCTATGGAAAGGGGCCTCAGACAGGGCGATCCGCTTGCTCCATTCCTTTTCTTAATTGTGGCTGAGGGTTTGGGTGGATTAATGAGGCAAGCTGAGAGAATTAATCTCTTCTCATCTTATAAGATTGGAAGCGATAATACGAAAGTGTCACATATTCAGTTTGCAGATGAAACTCTACTTATTGGGGAGGCGTCTTTTAGAAATGTTTTCACAATTAAAAGTATTTTGAGGTGGTTTGAGATAATTTCAGGGCTCAAGGTGAACTTTTTTAAAAGCAAGCTTGCAGGTTTATCGGTGGATGGGGAGGTGATTAGGGATATGGCAGCTGCATTAAACTGTAAAGTAATGAAGGTTCCTTTTGTGTATTTGGGTGTGGAAGTGGGAGCTAACCCAAGAAAGACGGCGACTTGGGATACAGTGATCCGGAAGGTAAAAAAGAGACTAACCCCTTGGAAGAAGAAACACTTGTCCTTTGGAGGCCGGATTTGCTTGCTGAAATTGGTACTTAGCTCAATCCCTCTCTTTTATCTTTCTTTTTTTAAGATTCCAGTTTCTGTGGCTAATAAAATAAAGAGTCTGCAGTGTAGCTTCCTATGGGGCGGGGGGGAGAGCGAGAGGAAAATTTCATGGGTAAAATGGGAAACAGTTTGTAAACCAAAAGAAGAGGGGGGTTTAGGGGTAAAGGATATAGTGAAATTTAATAGGGCTCTTCTAGGAAAGTGGAGATGGAGGCTGTTGGGGGAAAGGGAGAGTTTATGGAGCAGGGTGCTGGTTGCAAAATATGGGGAGGGGGTTAGGGCTGGTGAAGAGGAGTGCTTTGGAAAGGGGTCAAATTGGTGGAAGGACTTAGGTAAGATATGCACGGGAAGCTTGGAGGGGGCTTGGTTTGGGAAGAACTTAAAAAGGGTAATAGGAGAGGGTCGAGAGGTGAGGTTTTGGGTTGATAATTGGACGGGGAAAGGGTGTCTAAAAAAGGAGTATAGGAGGTTATTTGAAATATCTGATAAAAAAAATGACAGTGTTGCAGAGCTGGGTTGTTGGGAGGAAGCGGGTTGGGAGTGGAGGTTTAAATGGAGGAGAGTGATGTTTGAGTGGGAAAAGGAACTTTTTAACAATTTTATGCAGGTAATTACTCAACCGAAGTTAAAAGTGGGCGAGAAAGATAGCTGGTGCTGGTTGGCTGGACAAGATGGAGAATATTCAGTGAAATCAGCATATTTAACATAGCTGCTGAGTGAGGGGAGTCAGAGTAATTCCTCTTTGTACAAAATAGTGTGGGCAGCTCCAATACCGTCAAAAGTCAAGGCGTTCATATGGAAACTAGCGCTGGATAGACTGCCGACGATGGACAATCTAATAAGAAGAGGAGTTGTGTGTGGGAAAAATATTGTAGGAAGCTGTTATTTTTGCAGGGACCACCCTGAGGGTGCTTCCCACTTGTTTTTCAAATGCAAATTCTCTTACGGGATTTGGATGAAGTGCTATTTATGGCTGGGCATTTACACTGTGCTACCGGAGAATTGTCAAGATCACCTAATACAGCACGGATACTGGGGCAAGAACAGAACACAAAAGTTTGTGTGGAGTGTAATTTGGATGGCTTGTAATTGGAGTATTTGGATACATAGAAACTCAATTGCGTTTAAGGGAGACAAACTGAACTTTGAATCTGTGTTTGAGTTGGTACAAATCAAGGCTTGGACATGGCTTCGGATGTTGATGAAGAGGTTTACGAGATCATTTCAAGAGTGGATAAGGGAACCAATGCTGTGTATTTAAAATGTGGGGTGATAGAGCATTCAAAGAAGATTCTGTTTTAAGAGGCATTGTAACTGGTTTGTGGGTTCTGTCACATTTTGCGAATGGCTGTTTTTCTGATTTGCTTTCCATGCTGCATAAATGGATATGGAAATGGAAATCCAAATTTTGCGGGTGCAGGGCAATATATAGGATGTAGGTAACAGCAGATGGGGGGAGGAATATGATTTGTACTGGGAAACCCATAGATAAGATAATTACTATCTATTTGTATTTTGCATTCCTTGTTGTTTTAAGCTTGATGATATGTATCTTCTGTTTGTTCACTATGCTGTAATTCTGCTATGGAATGCAGCTGGTTGATCTATTGTATTTGGGTTAGCACCCCTTGTGCTATGATATATGCAATTTCTTTGGCTTTTCAAAAAAAAAACAATGCATTCTTCCTTGTTGCCTAGTTAACATCTTCCTGGCCGCAAACCCTAAAGCATACTGTGTAGTACTTTTTCCTTATAAGTCTTCAACAATTTATCATACTTCTTCTGAAGATCGGTCAAGGTAGCATCTATTTGGGCGAGGGTGTGGCTGGCTGCACCTTTCACCTTCTGAAGCCGCCCTTCCAATAATCTAATCCTAGTCTTAGCCCTAACAAGTTCCTGGGCTTAGGCTTCAGAAGACTTCTTCTCAACAACATAGTTCTTGGCGGCTTCAGCAAAATTTTCTTGAAGATCATCAGCTTTCTTTTCAAGCCTTTCAATCGCAGTATGATATTCAAGGTGTTCCTCATCAATCTTGCGCATGTAATCGCCCAAGATGGCCATAATGTTGGTGGGTTTGAGAAGTTTCTCAATTGCCAAAGAGGTGGTGTGCTCCGCCATGGAGTGGAATGTCTAGCCAGAATTGTTGAAAAACAAATTCCTTACGAAGATAAGGGTGTTGAAGCAGGAACTCCATACATCAAACTTAAATTGAGAATCTGGCGCGGGCCTACCCTCGCCCTGGTTGCTCGTCTCTAGGCGAGAAGTTTGAAGAAGTTGTTGGAGGGCAGTCCCTTTGGCAGAATCATATTAGGGGGGGAAATTTGGAACACGCCGAGTAGTGGGAGGCACTAACACGGCCTCCCAAACAATATTAGCCTCCTTGGAGTCTTTGGACTTAGAGGAACGAGATTACTTGTGGCTTCCAGATTTCTTGGTCTTCTTATGGGGGCGGTCCTCAGATGATTTGTCTTTCTTCGACCTCGCCCTCTTCCCCTTGGTGACTTGGGCGGCTAGGAGCTCAGCCATGGATTCTTGAGAAATGACCTCTGACATCTTAGCTTCAAAAGAAGAACATAATAACAAACAAAAAACAGGAGTTCAATAAAGACGAAGAAAAAGGGCACTTACAAAAAAAGCTGGCGACCCACCCTGTCTTAGCCACGTTACTTAAGGAGGCTCTGTTGATTTGATCAAGTGAGTTAATGTAGTAAATCACTTGCATGTCATCGATGATCAGGTGATCAAACTCTACTTTGATAGAGCAGTGTGGGGATTTGGTCCAGTAAAAGGGAAACAGGGCGCACCATTTACAGTCGATGAAAAGGAGGGGAATATCCGGTGTGTACAAAACTTTGAATATTTTATTTTTCTAGTATTTGAAGTTACTCCTATACGGGGTAAACTTGGATAGTCCAATTTTGGAAGCAAGGGTGACCCAAGACCCTTCTACGTAACAGACAAGAGAAATTTTGTAATAGTAAAATAACATGGTGTAAGTAGGACGAACACTAAGAGACTCGCAAAAGAATCTCGAAGCATTTGAGAAAACTCCAAGAGTTTGGGAGGGAGAGAAAGGAAATTTTATTCCTAAGTCATGAAACAAATATCCATAGCCATAAAATAATGCAGCGAGTTACTATCATGTGAAGGGGCGTTGCAAACGACTTCACCCTCGGCACAAGGGGCGATCGCCAATTGCTCTTCATAACCATCGCGTGTCAAACCGTCCGATTTTTGCCTAAGATTTTCTATTGATGAGTGAGAGAGCTACACTGAGTTAAAAGGAAGGGTGGGACTGTCAGGCCACCTTTTAGAGGCGGTGGGAAGAGAGTCCCAAGTGTTGCGGCTAAAGGTTCCAGGAGAGGGCGGAGGGGAAAGCGGGGCGTTCGTCCTCAAGGACCCGCCCTCAACCATAGACAAGGGGTCATGGGTCGATCGACTAGCATGACGGAATTTGGCGAGGGGCTAGACTCGTCAGAGAAAGATGCAGAGCTGAGATGAACCTTGGGTATTTTTCCTTTGGAATCGGAGGAAGATGTGTTAAGGGGGATGCAAATGAGAAAAAAGCAAACAAGAGGCAAAGAAAATGGAAGAGGAGACTCACCGGGAACAAAAAGCAGGAAAGTGCAACGCAAGAGAAGGTAGGCACCGCGGAGCAAGAGTCATTATCAGAGAAGAGGGAAGTGGAGAGTGAAATGAGAGAAATAGAAAGGGAAGAGAGAATATATAGTGGAATAGGAAGAAGGTGAAGATGTGGAAGTTATGAAATCAAAGGTTGCATTGGAAACATTAAATGAAAAATTTGAAATGTTTTCCTTGAGCTCCGTAATTCATCATTTGCATTAAAACGACATGGGAAGGATGAGGAGTGTCAGTCGTCACATCATGAAGTGATGCAACTTTTGACAAGTACGCAAGGAAATCTGATGAGAGATAGAAGTCGCCTTGGTTCGTTGGCTTAGACCGCCTAAGAGGAGGCGAGGTAAAAGACACACTCAGCTCTTTTACCTTAAGCACGGTGTCTTGTGGGATGGCCGCCAACGGTTATATGTCAAATCGAAGTTGTGGGCTGGTCGCCTTGGGTTGACATCCTCTGACCCCACCGACCTTGAGGGCGGGTAAAAGACACACTTAGCTCTCATACCTCAAGCACAGTGTCTTGTGGGCTTTTGGATTGGGCTGAACGCCACGCCCTAAGATATTAGACTCACTCGCCCTTAGTAGGGCGTGTTCAAAGAACTAGCTTTGAGGAGTGCCCGCCCTAGGAAGCATCGTTGGGGTGATTCACACACAGGTCCCACGTGGTCAGCAGAGGAATATAGAATCTTAGGATTTATCCACTTTTAGCTAGCATTTCTGTATGGACACTACTACAAAACGATTCGAAAACAAACTGAGAATCCTGTTCATATAGTCCATGAACACAGCTGGTGCATTAGTAACCCCAAGTGGCCTCACAAGATATTCGTAATGTCCATAATGAGTCCTAAATGCAGTCTTAGGAGTATCCTCTTCCTTCACCCTTATCTGACTATATCCAGACTTCAGACCTATCTTTGAAAATACTGCAGATCCTCACAATTGATCCATCAAATCGTTGATCCTCGGCAACAAATAACGATTCTCCACTGTCACTTTTTTAAGCTGTCGGAAATCCACGCAAAGCCTCGACTTTCCATCCTTCTTCTTTACCAATAACATTGGCGCTCCCCAAGATGAAACACTTGGTCGAATGAATCCCTTGGAAGTCAAATCTGCGATATGGCTCTTCAACTCAGCCAACTCAGCAGGTTCAATTCAATAAGGTGCAAAAGAAATCGGTCCCATTCCCGGAACGATATAAAAAACTTCCCCAATCTTCGCCCCCAACCTACACGTTCGACAATGGAGCGGCAAGCCCCAAAGTTGCACCCACACATTAGCATGGGTAAATTTCATGTTAGATGGGTTCCAGATGGCAGCTCCAATATTGAATCAACAGCCATGAATTTCCAAAAATGCTTGAACTTCCTCGCATAATACGTTTTGCATCTTTCTCCTCATCAAGCCTAAAGAGATACAGCTTCTCCCCAAGTTCTTCAACGCAAAAACCAGTAGGGTTGCACCATATATTTGCCATGGCACTTTGAAGAGACCCCTTATGAATGGAGTTCTCGGTGAGAATCTTCCCCATATGTCTATTTTCGTATGTTGGGACAACATTTGACACACATCTTATACTGTTTTTATTGTGCGATTTTGTGATGCTCATTTATCCACTAATGATTTACTCTCTTTTGATTAGAATTTGTAGGTATGTGAAATTAAGTTAGAATGTGTTTAAAGCTTGACTCCAATCTCAAAGTGTGTTGTAGGATTGAAATTTCAAAGGAAAATAAAGATTTGAAGAAGGTTGGGTGCTGAGCATCAAGTTAAGGCTAAGTTTAAATGCTCTCCAACAAGTATCACCCATGCAATAAGCCCTTGTCTCAATTATGTCTCAATGTGTACGCTAAGTTTAAATGCTCTATTTTTTATGATCAAATTATCCTCAAGACCATGACAACAAGAGCAACAATGCTCAAGTATTGACAACATTGGCATTCATGACCATTCCTAGCTTCAAAACCTGCATGTTGCATTCCACCACATGCTATTGCTAGCTACTTTGCAATGCTCAAGCATGGAAGTGAATTATTGTTTTACCTTGTTTATTTACTTCTTACACCAGTTATTTCTTCCACCACCATGGGGCTAACTTGTCTGTTGATCTCATTCACACATGCTTTAGGTTTCTATCTGTTCAAATTGGAAGCACAAGACAAGAGTTTTAAGTATCTGCCTAACGCACTTTCCCACCCACTTAATAAATGGCTAGCCTAGGTACTTCTTCAAGACTCCTTCATAATTTTTTGTTATGTGGCCGAACACCAGTTATTTCTTCCACCATCATTCACCTAACATGCTTGGTTTTAATTTTCATTTTTTATTTTGTTTCAGTTATCTGCCTAACCCCTCACCACCACCACTTAATAAATAGCTAGGTGCTTCTTCAGCCTTTGAGCATCTCGCCAATCAAAAGGCCAAGAGCTTAGGAATTGAGTTTACTCCTTTAGAGATAAGCATCAAAGAAACTGTGGAAAGCTTCCGAGAAAAGAAGATCATCAACTTTTAATTTGTAATATCCTCTTAATGAATAAATTCATGATAGGATATCATGACTGCTTTTAATGCATGTGATTAAACTCACATCATTTTGCAAACAACGTTATCATTCTTACTGTGTTACTATTCATATTTGAATTACTTATCTTTTACCTTTTTAATAAGTTTGTATAAAATCAGAAGTTTTTGCATTCAAATATATACACCAAGTGGTATGAATGGAGGATTTGTGCCATTTCAATTCTAAAACAAACATAGTATGTGTTCAGGCAATTATGTAATAAAACATCAGTTACCCACAAAATAGTATCATATGAAGGATAAAATTAATTGGATCTAAGCTTTTACACTCTACTATTTTCATGGTCTGAATGTTGTGCTTTAAATTAGATGTTATATCGAAAGCACACCACATTTCCATCCTCCTTAATAAAAAATTGCCAAGATTTTTATGAAACAAAATCTCCGATTACTAGTGTTTGGATATCCGAACACACTACATCAACCTAGGACTTTGAGGATACTGGCCTTATTCCTCTGGACATTCTACATATTACGTGACAGATTTCAAATCTTTGCCAACAAATAATTTTTTATACGCACCACGCAACAATCGTACCTTAAAGTAAATGCTTAAGAAGTCCAACTATTTTCAAGTTGTGTTACACATCGTTAGTACATTCATACTAGTAATACATGTCTGTGTAATAATTTATACTCCTACCACCAACAAGGTGTTAATATAATAGTATCCAAATTAGATCCACCAAGAAAGTCATACGTTAGGAATGACAACTAAACTTTCAGGAGGGATGTAATATCCATCAAAGACCAAAACAAAATTATACTCCTACCAAAGCGGACTCTAAGCAAACCAATGGAGTAAACGGGAAAACCTGTAATGAGAACACCATGATAGCAAACACATGAAGTCTTGAAAACAGAAGCCACAACAGAAACATTCACAGATCACAGATATACAGTTGGTCAGTGCAGGATTCTTCAGAGCCACTGGGGCTTTGACAGTAGGTTCTGAATAGTAATGCAGAAAAGGGTGAAGCATGAGGAGTAATGCTGTTACTGCCCAAATGGAATCTGATGTCACAAATTCAAATATCTCTTCCATTATTAATGTTATCAGTTACTGTTATATTTCTTCATTAAATTTTAATAATACTAATTGAATTACATGTTATCTTTCTACAATGAAGATTGCTAACTTAATTGAAGATTACTGTTATCAAAACAAAATGTAGAGATTATCCTCTGTGAATACTCACCATCTACATGCAGCGTATTAGGTAAAACCATATTCT
Organism: Acmispon strigosus; assembly: GCA_030819835.1. NCBI lineage: Eukaryota > Viridiplantae > Streptophyta > Magnoliopsida > Fabales > Fabaceae > Acmispon > Acmispon strigosus. The sequence goes on along the minus strand of JAUAMA010000001.1, from coordinate 43,162,003 downwards.
TATGATAGGTATAGATATTGACCATATTCTTCCTCACATTTCAACTTAAAACAAACATGGTTATAATGATTAGCAACAGCCAATGAAATCACCAAAAAAGTAGTGAAGTTAAAGAACTACCAATAGTAATCACCACTTACATAATTCAGCATAAATTCAGAAGAACAAATTGTCATTGAGGAGCTTAATCTTAACAAGGTGAAACCAGACTCTGGACATAATCAGTGGCAAACAAGATAAGTTTGCTGTTGTGAAGTTGAATAACACATTTCACACTATTATCTCTTAAGTTATATATGACAAGCTCCATATCCTGATACTCCAAGCCAGTAAAAGTATAGTTTACGAACAACACAATGTCACAATCTTCAAAAAAGCACATGAGCGGGGGAACAATCGGATATCTAACACATCGAATATGCTCATAACTGACACTCACCAACCGAGCCCAAGACTCTCGAACTCCATACTCTCTCATTTGCCACATAACAAAATGAGTTTTGTTATGGTCATGACTAAAGCACAGACAATTCCTCAAAACCCCAAGGTTTGATTCTACATGAGGTACCTCATGACTAACACCCTCTGGTAGTGATAAAAACCTATACGCCTCCTCACGCATGTCAAATGAAACAATTACCAACTCCTGGAGAGTAACATTGGCATGATACCAACTACGATAATGACAGTTCAACTCATCAAGTGATAGCCAGTTAATACAGCCACCCACGAATTGTCCATTGGATTCTTCATTTAGCCGTAGTGGGAAACCAGGGTGGCTCAAAATCTTTCTCCAACAAGTATCACCCATGCAATAAACCCATGTCTCCAATTTTTTCCGTCCACCATCACAAAGCACCATCACCACCTACCTTGCAAAGAGAGAAGAAGTTAAATAAATAATGGAAAATATGAAAGCACATGCATATAAGAAACCCATTTTGAAATTTTTTTCACCTTGTAAGGTGCGTCGTCACCATGTGAATCATCATAGCCGAAGCCAAAGTACGTGGCAAATCGGTAGTTGAAAGCACAGATTGGTGACTTGTGAGACATGGAGCGTGTAGCAGGGTTCCAAAAGCGGAGCCAGATGAGTTCAGTTGAGTCAACTTCATCTGGTTCACTAACATAAGTAAAGCTGTGCAAACAGAGCAAGCCATTGCAGGAGCCAATGAGTAAGTAGTCCAACTTGATACGGCAGAACCAGTCATCGTCGATCATTGAGTACATGTTCGAAAAACGGCACAGATAGTCATAGTGGGACTTCAGACGGGAGAACCACTCTTCGTCGATCGGCGGCGGCGGTTCCTTGAGTAAACGACTCACGGGGAACGGGAAAATGCCGTCAAAGGAATAAGTGGTGATTTCTAAGTTGATGAGGACGTGCTGGTTTTCTAGCGATCTGTTCAGGTGCAGTTTCGCAAACCATTTGTCGTCGGAGATGAGTGATTTCCATGACTTGGAAAGGCACCTGAATTGCATGAGAGTCTTCACCAGAAGCCGCGATAAGATTTCTATCACGAGTTCCCAAGGGAGGAGAACACCAACGTCGGGAACAGGCTCAGCACCATGGTGGATTCGGGATTTCATGGTTGGAGCCTCCGCGTTAGGGTTTAACCTTATTTGGTTTTCGTTGTTTTCTTCATGATTGTGATTCTAGAAGAAACCTAATTCAAATTTTTACTTGATTTTTTATACAGGGAACAATATGTTATATGTTTGGTGGTCAGGATAAGATAAGAGCATGATATCATAAATAGTTGGATAGGATAAGAGCAAGATAGACACTTACTCATCATAATGACAGGATATAATATAAAATAAGAAAAATGCATCAAAGAATAAAAAATATAAAATTCTTTTTAGAAATTGATTTTTAAATAATTTTTTAAAAAAGTGATTATTCTATTAATTTTAATTTTTTACATTTTCATAAATGAGTCTATGTTTTAAAATAACTAAAAATAAATTAATTTATATTAATTAGACTATTATATTTTTTGAAGGAATCCTATTTTAATTAAAATTATGTAGTTAACTAATTGGTTTTAACTCAATCTTGACAATTGAAAAAGATTAAAATTTAATTAAATTAAAAAATATTATTAAAATTATATTTTTCCAAAAGTACTTAATATTTAAATTATAAATTATTATATAAGTAGAGAAATAATTTTAAATAATAGGAGATGATAATAGAAAATTAGTCTATATTTACTATTAATAAATCAATATCTATAAGTGAGTAGTCTATTTCGCTGTTGCTAATCAATATAACCATTGGCTGTCTATCATGGCTGTTGCTAATAAATTAATTTATATTAATGTTAGCTAAGTAGTAGCAAGTGATAATGAAAATTTTATAATTTTACATGAGTAAATTCAATATTTTCATCATTAATAAATTAGTTCCTTTTTTAATTAGCAATTAGAAGTAATAATTTTTTTTTGGTTACATAAGGAAATAAAATAAGAAGTAATAATTGATAATAACCAATTATAAAAATTAATATTTTTATATTTATTAATTAATATTATTATAAATTATATATCATATAAATATTGAAATAAATTAATTTGGGGTTAGAATACTGAAAAATAATATATAACTGTTATCATATCATGTCAGGATAAGTTCTAACACAACTCCCCCTCAGGTTAACATTTACACATGATAGACAGGATATGATAAGAGACAATATATTATTATCTTATCTTGCTGACGCAACAAACAATAGATTACAACAGGATATGATTACTATCATATCCTGTCTCTACTTATCCTATCCACCAAACGAGCTCGTAGTTCTTATCTCTGTCTTTTTATTTTATTTAAGGTTAAATATGTTTTTAGTTCACTTAAAATGTAAAATAGGGTTAAATTGAACTTGGTCTCTTTAAAATAATTTCATACTTTTTAGTACTCAACATTGACAAAATGAGGAGTGTTAGCAACACTCTTTTTGTCACTCTCTTTCCAACACTCAATCATTGATTGGTTAAAATTTATGTAGGTCTCACCAAATTGGGAGTGGAGCCCATATAAATTAGTGAACCCTACATGAATTTTAACCGATTAAAGAGAAAGTGTTGAAAAGAGAGTGACAAAGAGAGTGTTACTAGCGTTTCTCTTGACAAAATAGGTGAATTTAGTCCTTGCGATACATTTTGTGGCGGTTTTTTGACCCTCACTAATGCACAAAAACCGCAACAAAATTGACGACAAAGACTAACTTTGTATGTTTCATTTTTGTTAGGGACCAAATCCAATTCTCCACTATTTCACAAGGAGTAATAAGATATTTAACTCTTTTATTTAATTTAATCTAATAGTAGTTTGTTTCTACTTCTTATTTTCTTTTTATGTTTTTCAATTCATTAACCATTACAAACGAACTTTTTTTTTGAACTGACATTACAAACGAACTACAAAGAGATATATTAAGGGAATGAATACATCATGTGACATGATTACTCGTCTATTTAAAATTTATTCAAAAAATAAAATAAATATTTTTTATTGCCTAGATCTCTTTACGTGCTCATGTCACTTGAGAGGATTCATTTCCTCATAAAAGAGAGTTTTATTTAAAAAAATGATCCTCAAAGATTTCACACAAATCTAAATCTAAATCTAAATATAAGAATACAATTGAAACCGTAAGTATTGGATACAAGTCATACAACTATCATAGAGTCTCATAGAAAGAAAAATGATTGCATGCGAGGAAACCTCATTTAAAATGTGAAGCATGGTCTTTCAAAGGAAATTATTTACTTCAACTCTGTTTCATCCTCTTAAATGTATTTTAGGTCTTTCAGCACTATGACATATGAACTATGAAGTTGTTCAAATTATATATGATATGTAATAAAAGTATTTATAAAAGTTATTATATAAAAAATATAGAATATCTAGTCGTGCATCATGTGGTTAGATCTCTCTCATGTAATCATGTCACATGAGAGGATTCATTCCAAATATATCATCGTGATTTTGTAATAGGTTTGTACCTTTTAGTTCATATTGATAATAAACATTGTGTTTTAGCTTAAGCACATGTCTTAGGTTTAGGAAGAGTTTTTTCATTCTTAGTGGTCATTGATAAGTGCTAAATTTACCTAGCTTTCCATTGCTATTTAGGCACTTATCTTTTTGATACATGAGAAATTTCTATCAAATTTACTCTCTTTTGATTAGAACTTGTAGGTCTGTGAAATTAAGTTAGAATGTGTTTAAAGCTTGATTCCAATCTCAAAGTGTGTTGTAGGATTGAAATTTCAAAGGAAAATAAAGATTTCAAGAAGGTTGGGTGCTGAGCATCAACTTAAGGCTACTGAGTACCATTTAGATAGGAAAATCATGAAGGGAAAGGTGTTTAGCACTCTTGGCTATTAGGAAACCCAAATTGGAAGGAAACGGGGTGCTAAGCACTCAAACAAGGGTGCTGAGCACCCAGATAAAGGTGGTGAGCATACAGGAGAATATGTTGAGCACACTGTGCTGGAAGTTCTCATATAAGACTTGTCTTTCTTCTAACTTGAGGGGAATGAATTTTCAGATGAGGGAACTCAAGTTTGGAAGAGAGAAAATACCTAAGAACACTTCTTGGAGGCTTGGAGAGCTGGATCGACCTTTGAGACGTCACGGATTCATCCTACCTTCCTAGTTTCCTTCCATACATCTTGTAAGCTTTCATTGTAATGGAAAGCTAGCTTTACTTTGTTGGGATTGCGTGTAATACTTGACTTGAATGTATCTATATTAGTTCTCTTGTATATAAATCTTTTCTATGTCTTGATTTTAATGATATGATATTGGTTTTAATGCTTTTTTTAGCTTGACCAACTAGAGCATGATTTGAGATTTGATGTGTGAGAGAAAGCTACATTTTTCAATTGGATTTAGGTTGTATCATCTAATAATCCTAATTGCTAGACATAGAATTAGCTTTATTAGTCGTTGAATGATAATAGAATTGCAAGTGTACAATTTACTATCGCGTAATATAAAAGATTATCGAACCCAAGGGATAGGTGTTCTTATTGATATAAAATTTAGTACTTAAGCATAAAAATTAAAAGATAGAAATATGAAGTTGGTTTAGAACAAAGATATAACAATAGCATAAAAATGATAAGAAATAAGATGAGAGAAATTTAAGCTCTTGGGTTGATTTACATAATCTATAAAACATGCTAGAAAACTCTTACTAAATTTCTGAACTTTAAATTCAAATTCATGGTGCTATAGCCTAAGTTTCTACACCCTAATGGCCTTAAGAAATGTAGAACTTCCTTTCCTAATTACTAACTCCATAGCATTGGTTATTAGTTAATTAGAGAAGAAGATGAAGAAGAAATCCGAGCCAACACAAGATTACGTACATCCTTATAGCATTAAGTAATGCAAACATATAACCTTTTTTATTTCCTATTTCCCTTACTACTTAACAAATGGCCTTATGAATAAGTAGAAAGCATGAAACCTTTTGCGCATAAAGATTAATGAAGAACAAAGAAATAAACATGAATAGAAAATATTATTCAGAAATGTAAAAGAAAACTAGAACATGAATTATAAATTAAAACAACCCAAAAACTTAAAAGAAGAATTAGCCAAGCATGGCTAAAAGAATCATTGAATTACCCTGGATAGGAGCTCAAGTATGGCTTCCCACAAGTCCTAGGAACAATGATCTTTGAGGGAGAAAGAGAGAATACTTGTTGTATTCTAAGAAGGTGTGTCTTCCAAGTGAAGAAAAGGGCCCTATTTATAGTAAAATTCCAGCCTCCAGCGCTTGAGCGCTGGCATTCCCAACGCATGGGCGCTAGGATGCATTAAAAATCCACTTTCTGTCCGAGGCCCAGCGCTTGAGCGCTGGCTTTCCAACGCTTGGGCGCTGGGTCACCATCTGACTCATCATCTAGTCAGAACCCCAGCGCTGGAGCGCTGGGATCCCAACGCTGGAGCGTTGGGATGCTGCTTCTTCATCTTCTTGCTTGTTCTTCCTTCTTCATTCATGGTAGTGGGTTTTGATGGCCATAAAAAGCCACTAACCAGCCTTGATCAATTCTGAAACCCTTCATCAATTCTTTAAACATTTTTTCCATGTGCTAAATTGGAGAGTGATTCTTCATATTCTTCTTTTTCACTTTGGTCCTCCCTTGTTTAGCACTTCAATTTAAGCCCTCATATTCTCTCAATCTCCACTTTCAGTCCTCCACTCTTGAACTTTTACAACTTGGTCCCTGACTTTCTGAAACTTTACATATTGGTCCCTGGACAAAAATGATAACTAAACCAGCTTTTCCTAAAAATATAAAATAACTAGAAAAATTCCTAAAAATATAAAATAAAGATAGAAAAACACAAAAAATCTAATCTACATGCAAAATGCAAAATAAATATAAAATCTACATAAAAACAATAAAAAACCTACATGAGACTCAAAAATAATAAAATAAAAAGACTAAAAAGACCCTAAAAACATCATATAAAATCCACTCATCACACCACTATACCCAACGACAGCTTGTCCTCAAGCGACAAAACTTAAAGAAAAACTCGTCCCTGGGTTTTGAGAAAGTTTTATCTGATTACAACTTGAAGCACAGAAACCTTTAAAAGAAAGCTCAGCAGAAAAGGAAGACATGCATGTTTTATAGACAAAGAATCAAGAAAGTTTAGGCTTGGCTTTTAACATGTTTGAGTTCAACAATTAAGCTCACAAAATGATATTCTCCATGAAAACAAGAAAGCTCAATAATCCTGCCTATCATTCAAATCAAAACTGAAGTAAAGCAACCAAGTGATTTTGAAGAGATTTTTGAAGGTTGTAACTTGGCCAAAGGGTTGAACAATTTAAGGTATGGATTTCAAGACTTGGCAACTCTATTGGCTGACTCAGAATTTGTTGTTAAGTGATTTTCTTGACTAAGAGCTTAAACAATTCAACACAAGGGTTCTCTCAATTTTGTTCTTCTCTTTTCTTTTTTCTCTTTTTTTTTTGAACAAAGTAGTGGAATGTATGGGATGAATGACTTGAATTTTACTCCCCTCATACTCTTTCTCACCCCACTACTTCATTATTTTTTCTAAGGCACATACCTTATTTTTTCTCAACTTTTTTCCTTCTTTTTTAGAGAAAAACCCAACAAACATAGCTCTAACAAATCAGCACATGCATCGCTATAACAACTGAAAAATTATCACACAAAGTAGGCTCCAAAGAATGACTCTTTTAAGGCTCAAAAGGGGCTACTAGTGGATATAACATTTCAAGCAAAAATCTGAGTTTTCAAAAATGCCTATAATCTCTTCTCAACTCACAAAGTATACAAAACTCCAATCAACATGCAACACAAGGCAGAAAAATCTTACAATCATGCATTAGAGACCTCAGCTCTCAGAAAAAGATAGGGTAAGTGGTACCCTTTTTAGAACTCAGAAAAAGATTTTGCCAACAACCCAACAATCAAGATATCAAAAATCCTTTCTACAGCATGCAATCCTAACTGCTTAAAAACATAGAACTTTTTCACAAAGCAGTTCAATCAGATAAAGCATTTCACAAAGCTATAGCAACATTCAGAATAGATAATATACTCAAGACTCATGCAAAAAGAAAATAAAAAGAACTAAGCTAAAAAATAAAACTAAAAACTATAAAAAGAAAAATAAAATCTAAGAAGCTGGTATAGTAACAAATTTTCCACAAAGGTCCAAGGGAACCTCAATGTAAAAATCAATTTGAACACTTAAGTTCAAGAGGGTTTCTTCCTCCTTTTGGCACGTATCCTGTAACAATGAACAAACAAAAGTCTCACAAGTAGAAGCTTGCTTGACTTGTTAGTTCCAAAATCAGCACACTTAAGATCATGGGTTGAAAAATTGTGTCCACCTTTAAAAACAAGAATTCTTGAGTTCCCAAAAATCAAAACTAGTGTAGAAACAAGGGAAAACTCATAGAATCTAAAACTTTCAGAAAATGGTGAACACAAAATTTATTAAAAACTAAAAGCAGCAAATAAAAACAAAACAGCAAGACTGCCCGAGCTCCAGCGCTTGAGCGTTGGGGATGCCAACGCTTGGGCGCTGGAATTAAAACAAAAACTGGGCAATAAACAAGGGCTTAACGCATGTGCGTTGAGCCTCCAACGCTTGAGCGTTGGGGTTCCTGCAGCTATTTATTCAGCAAAACAAAACAAAACAAAAGCAATAGAAACACTTGGGTTGTCTCCCAAGAAGCCCAATGTTATAGTCTTTGGTAGACTTTTCACTAATCACTTTTCAACCGGGGTCTATTACAAAATTCATTAGACCCCGCAAATCATGCAAATTTTGGCACAAAAACATCATGGTGCCAAATGAATTTTCAGCTTTCAAGACAAAACTAATAAAATTACAAATGGAAGGGATAAGACAATTTTTCCCTTCTTGTTCTTTGCCTTGATTTTCTGAACCTATAACATAGGTTCCTTGAGGTTCTTCTTCCTCCATTTCCAATTTGTCTTCAAAGACAAATTTTACAATGGAAGTTTCTTTTACCTCCTCTCTTTGAACCACCACGAGTTCATTTTTATGAACGGGTGGTTGTTGTTTATCCCTGGGCTGCCTCCTTAGAATGCTTTGGATTTTTATTTGTAGCTCCTCCATAGCCTTACATTCTTGCTCAGGGGTTGGCAAAAATCCCGCATTCCGCTTGCACTCTAAATTAGAATAGAATTCTTCAATAAGAGTGAAAGCTTCCTGCTTCTTTTTCTCATATTCTATTTCAAGTTTAGCTCGGAATTTTGCCTCCCTTTGCTCAAATGTTTCAACCATTGCTATACCTGCCAATACTCAGCAAACAAAATTAGCAGCACCAGTTCATCACACAAATAATATTTTTTTTAATTTTTTTAATTAAAAGCACTAAACAAAATAATAACAAGAACTTGAAAGAACCTATCCCCGGCAACGGCGCCAAAAACTTGATAATAGAATTGCAAGTGTACAATTTACTATCGCGTAATATAAAAGATTATCGAACCCAAGGGATAGGTGTTCTTATTGATATAAAATTTAGTACTTAAGCATAAAAATTAAAAGATAGAAATATGAAGTTGGTTTAGAACAAAGATATAACAATAGCATAAAAATGATAAGAAATAAGATGAGAGAAATTTAAGCTCTTGGGTTGATTTACATAATCTATAAAACATGCTAGAAAACTCTTACTAAATTTCTGAACTTTAAATTCAAATTCATGGTGCTATAGCCTAAGTTTCTACACCCTAATGGCCTTAAGAAATGTAGAACTTCCTTTCCTAATTACTAACTCCATAGCATTGGTTATTAGTTAATTAGAGAAGAAGATGAAGAAGAAATCCGAGCCAACACAAGATTACGTACATCCTTATAGCATTAAGTAATGCAAACATATAACCTTTTTTATTTCCTATTTCCCTTACTACTTAACAAATGGCCTTATGAATAAGTAGAAAGCATGAAACCTTTTGCGCATAAAGATTAATGAAGAACAAAGAAATAAACATGAATAGAAAATATTATTCAGAAATGTAAAAGAAAACTAGAACATGAATTATAAATTAAAACAACCCAAAAACTTAAAAGAAGAATTAGCCAAGCATGGCTAAAAGAATCATTGAATTACCCTGGATAGGAGCTCAAGTATGGCTTCCCACAAGTCCTAGGAACAATGATCTTTGAGGGAGAAAGAGAGAATACTTGTTGTATTCTAAGAAGGTGTGTCTTCCAAGTGAAGAAAAGGGCCCTATTTATAGTAAAATTCCAGCCTCCAGCGCTTGAGCGCTGGCATTCCCAACGCATGGGCGCTAGGATGCATTAAAAATCCACTTTCTGTCCGAGGCCCAGCGCTTGAGCGCTGGCTTTCCAACGCTTGGGCGCTGGGTCACCATCTGACTCATCATCTAGTCAGAACCCCAGCGCTGGAGCGCTGGGATCCCAACGCTGGAGCGTTGGGATGCTGCTTCTTCATCTTCTTGCTTGTTCTTCCTTCTTCATTCATGGTAGTGGGTTTTGATGGCCATAAAAAGCCACTAACCAGCCTTGATCAATTCTGAAACCCTTCATCAATTCTTTAAACATTTTTTCCATGTGCTAAATTGGAGAGTGATTCTTCATATTCTTCTTTTTCACTTTGGTCCTCCCTTGTTTAGCACTTCAATTTAAGCCCTCATATTCTCTCAATCTCCACTTTCAGTCCTCCACTCTTGAACTTTTACAACTTGGTCCCTGACTTTCTGAAACTTTACATATTGGTCCCTGGACAAAAATGATAACTAAACCAGCTTTTCCTAAAAATATAAAATAACTAGAAAAATTCCTAAAAATATAAAATAAAGATAGAAAAACACAAAAAATCTAATCTACATGCAAAATGCAAAATAAATATAAAATCTACATAAAAACAATAAAAAACCTACATGAGACTCAAAAATAATAAAATAAAAAGACTAAAAAGACCCTAAAAACATCATATAAAATCCACTCATCATTGAACATCCGGACATATTACATTTTACTTTGTTAGTTATGCGAGACATCAATTATTAGGAAAGTGAACCATTGATCTTCTCATGTAAGAAATTAATAAATTAGATAAGAACTAGTGTGATGAAATCAAGAAAAGAATAGGTTCTATGCGTTGAACTATAGGATACATGAGAGTTCAGGTGTGAACCACAATCCTAACAGTTTTCTCAACCTGTTTTAAATCCGTTTTTACTATCGTTTGTTTTATTATTTGCATGTGCTTGTGACTACAAACCAAATCAATCTTTAAACAAACTCTGAATCCATTGCTTAAGTGATTTCACTAAAGAACGACGTTGTATTTCCAATTATCTGAGGATTTGCTATACTACAATTGAGTCTTGGGGAATTCAAAACTAAAATGGTAAAAAATCCTTACAACAGTGATACCCGACTCGAACTTAATTGGATATGTGTGGTTCAAACCAAAAAGATTGCCAACAGAGTATGGCTTTAATTTGCAAAACTTTTTTTTTTAAGTTAAGCGCTACATAAAGTGGTTCATGTTTCACTGCTAATTGCCTAATTCATATGCAGTATTAGCAATAAGTGGTGAATGTTAAACCCTATAAGATATTAGCTGTGAAAATCATACCTAAATATTAAAATTAAATAAAAGTAATCTTGATTGTTTATGTTAATCTTACTCACATCTCCTCTGTTCCTTTTCTTTTAACCTACAGTTATTTATCCTTACAAGCTTAGTTATGAGAACTAGTCCTATTTCAATTCTAAAACAAACATGGTATGCTTTCACTTTTCAGGCCATTATGTAATTAAACACCAATAACTGACTTCAGTAATTGTACCCACGAAAATAGTATCATATGACAGGCATAAGATTTTCAATTATACCCTCTTCATGCGCTGGATACTGTGCTTTAAATAAGATGTTATATAAATCCAACAAGCACACCACATTTCCATCCTCCTTTATGAAGCTTTTTATGAAACAAAATTTCCAATTACTAATGTGTTTGAATTTCCATTACCAAAGCTTAAAAACACTTTTAATAGACACCCATGTCTCAGAATGGGATGAAATTCAAAACACACGTACATCAACCACAGGCGTTGAGGATGCTGACCTTATTCTACATAGTACATAAAAGATTTCAAACCACAAATCTTAAAGCATGAAACCCCTAAATCAGTGTGCACCTTCTTCTCCTGGTTATGTCAGAATAAGTGGATTATGTTAGAACTGACATTCAAGTGCTGAGTTAGTGAGTTACTAGTAACTTCTCTCAACATTTGAATAAAGATGGCAATGCAAAGGGAAAACTGCTTTGCCACCATTCTGCTTCATCAACAATGATGAGTTCCCAATGTCTTGGAATGGTGATCGTTTTGGAGCTTGGAATCTACCTCTACCAGCATTTGCCTTTCTTTCCCCATTCCTTATACCCTCATTATGCTTGCCATTTTCTGTAACTCTGCTATTACAAACTACTATTCGCTTCTCCAACTCATTCTGTGTGTCCAAGGGAATTGATGAACATTTGGTCCCTTGAACTGCATTTTGTTCCTTTCTCAACCTTTCAAGATCACCACTGACCATGGAGAGTTTTGCTTCAAGCTCATTCTTTTCACTTTCAAATGATAGTGCTCTTTCTCTCCATTCTTGCACCTGTAAAAGAAAACAGAAGATATATGTCAAGAAGCACCACCTCGTGCTTTATCTGATAAAAACTCATTTTATGAATTTATTTTTTTGTGACATGATATCCTCACACAAAGCCAGTGATACACTAGAAATGCCATCAGCAATATGTAATCACATTTTAAACTCTGACAACTGCATATACTGTATAATTATTCTATTAGCGGTGGACAACAGTGAATGATACTCTTCCTCCATTCTCTGTAACAATATCCCCTTTGACAATCCCTCCATTTTCCTTCTCAGAATTTCTACCTGTAAATTTTAATGAAATCCATGAGAAATAAACACATAGGAAACTAAAAACAGAAAATACAAAACATCAGTACATCACACAAACGTTTTACATTATCTTGGCAATCAAACCGATGTTAGCGCATGTTTGGAAAATATCTGAAAACCGAGTGAGTGTGAAGAACCACATACTTTAGAAGCTACAAATAGTAGCTTTTGCATGTCATACACGATTCTGAGGTTTTTAGAAGCTAAAGTAAACATGCTCTTGAAAAACATATACAACTCATTGGCAATCAAACCGATAAGAAATGCTAAAAGCTCAAAAGATGCATTGATAAGCTAAGCAGTAAGGCAAAAACATGGTGGTTATTTTTTTTTTTTTTGCTTACATTTAGTTTCCACTTGCAACGACACTTTCATCAAATCTGCTACTTGAAATGAGCATCAATGAGTTAGACGGATTTTGATAACTAATGATTGTGCGATTTTGCGAGACCAATTTTGGTCATTAACTAATGGATAAAAACATGCCACTCCAAAATGCACATAACTTGAAAAGGGGAGAGGCCCCGCCGGCCGCACCAATTGGGACCAAATGAGCCATTTATCCAAATAAGTCATCTGATCAGGACCCAACTTTAGGAAAAGAAATTCCATGGGAATCTTATCATCGAAACAACAATTTTTATCGACGCCCGGAACCAGCGATAACTCATGAGAAGTAGAATCGAAGAAATTCCCCTCAAGAGCTTCCTTCCACATTAGAAATTTGCATTAATTAGTTATGATTCATTCCTTATTTTAAAATTTGGTTAAATATTTGGTATTCATTAGTTATGGTTCGTTCCTTATTTAACATTTGTAATCAATATCAACTAAAATATACATTTAGGGTAGGGTCTTAATGGGTAGGTTATAGTGGGGATAGTTAGGATTTATACCTTAATGGCCTTGTAGTAATGCGAACAATTATATATAAAAAATTAAATTGATGTCAACAGCCATTGAAAATTGAAATTAAATCACAAAGTTAAAATTCAAATCTGTCAAATTTTATATAGATTTGTCTTTTATTCCTCTATCAAGTTAAATATTTATAAAATCTGATCTAGATGTTGTAATTAACAATTAAAATTCTAAATTCTCTATAAAAAACTCAAATAAAAATTACTTTTTAAATGTAAAATATGGAACATAAAATGCATAAACGAAAACTAAATATTATCCTTTCATGATGATGTAAAACATATTTTACCAAATATTTCTTTTGTCCCGTGAATATTATTGTCATAAAGCTATGCATAATGGAATTATGATCCTTTTCGTTTATGCATTTTTTAACTAAAATTTAAATTATTTTTTCAGGGACTCAGACTGATTATCTTTCAAATGTTAGGGACCCCGAACATATTTAAGACAATTATATTTAGAACACCAAATTATTATATGAAAATTTAATACCTAATTGTTTATTGGTTCCAGCGACGTTGTTCATGAATTCCACTGAGGCGTCGTCTACACATAGTACTCATCAAAAGACGATGTATATCATTACATTGACTATTGGATTTTATTTGAAGCTGTATATATATTATACATATTGGTTTATGTGCACACATAACATTTCACTAACCTTGGAACATGTTAGTGTCGCTAAATGGATCATCATCAGCGAGCTCACCCAAATTTATATCATCGAAACCAACAGGATCTGCAAATCAAATACAAATAAAGGTCACATGCATAATTGAATTATCGTTTGGTGATGGCCAACATCGTAGTGTGTCAAAATCTTGTTAAGAGTAGTAAAAACGGTCACCATCTTGATCTTTCAACGGGTCAATGTCGAAAGTGTTATCATCTGATGATAACACAGGTATAGATGATGTTGTTGGGGTGTTGTTTGGTGCAGTTGGATTAATCTCAAACCTACTTGTAACATCTCCATTAGTTTGTATGGTGCAAAATTGTCTCTTTCGACCAATACTCTGTGGGCTTTCATCTATATTACAATCACCAAAACAAATTGAACACTCAGATAGGTTTGAAGAAAACATACAACAATAACAATGTAACTATTATAATTAAATTGTAGCTATAGATATAAAAGACGTACCGTTGTTTGAGATATCAGATACAGAGGAGTGATTAATCATGTTTTGGTTTTGTGATGTTGTTTTATTACAACCGGAGAAAAAAACAATTTAGAAGTATGCAATAGTTCTCACGATTGATTTTTGAGTTTATTTTTTTAAAACGGTATAGTAGAGAAACCGTAGTGGTACTAATTTATAGCATCAAGTGAGGAGACTAATTGTTAATAAAAATTCATATTTCTAAAAATTTTATTTAATTTGGTATTAATTAGTTATGATTGGTTCCTTATTTTTAAATTTGGTTAAATATTTGATATTAATTAGTTAGAGTTCGTTCCTTATTTAATATTTATAATCAATATTAATTTTTGTTCCTATTAAAATTTGGTATTAATTAGTTATGATTCATTCGTTATTTAACATTTATAATAAATTTTATAATTGTTAATTATTTAAAAAATATTTTATTAAAAAATCTTAAGATTGTACGGTAACTGTTTCCTATTAAAATTTGATTAAAAATTTGATATTAATTAGCGATAATTTTTTCCTTATTTACATCCTCGTGGTCGGTAATAATTTCTCGTTTGGCATTAATTCATGATAAATGCGACTAAAAACCCACTCCCGGTCGCAATGGCCTCGCTGTTTCCTTTTTTTATTTCTTGTTTCCCTCTTCTTTCTTTTTAATTTTGTGGACTCTCATTCATGTGAACACACAGTGATCCACTTGGTATTTTAGTTTGGATTTGGTAAAATATGTGGTGTCAGTGAAATTATGATAGTTTATTTGTAATTCTCAAATGTTTTTAGAAACAAATGTTATTTCTGTTTTCCTCTCACAATGCCTCTGTCCCCTGTTTTGAGAAAGCACTTTCTAACCATGTTTCTTAGCCTTGCATGGAAAATAAGGAATAATTCAATTATTCCTTATTATTTGAACTAATCAAACTGGAAAATCATGACAAAGTTTAATATTTAATAATCCTAAGACACTAATATTTTAAATTAATAAAATTGGTTTTGTGATGTTGTTTTCTTCGTTAATATTAGACACAAAGTTTAATATATAATATTAGAATTATTAAATATTCCAGTTTACACTACGGGGTAACCAATTAATTATATTCCAAGCTTCCGTACATTACATTGAATTTAATATTGCTTTCAAATCATGACAAAGTAGTGGTATAAAAAAATCCTGACAAAGTAGTGGCCAAAAAAGAACACATGGACGAAATATCTTGCTAATTAACATTGCTTATCATTGTTATTATCTCTATGCGGGTAGCATTGCTTATCTCTTTTAATAGTAAGGTGGAATAATTCAATCTATTGCTGGAAAAATATTTATTATTATTAAAAAAATTCATAATTTGATCAAAGTATTATTATTGTTGTCCCGGACCTAACAACTTGCCATCATTTTCCTTCTTTTTTGGTAGAAGTGTAGAAGAGCAGGGATCCATTTTTTTTTTCTTTTTCTTTTTGTTAATGTTCTCAATTTTTTTACTCAATAAATTAGTGTCGGGGAAATTTTTATGCATGGCTACATTATCACGTGGGTCCACTCATTACAATAACTTGCATGAAAGAAACAATTAAAAACAATAATTTATTTTATATTGCATTTTCGAATGAACTATCTAAATGTAAGAAACAATTGTAACCAAAAAAAAATGTAAGAAACAATTAAAAACAAAATAAAAACCCACGTGTTATCAACCACGATTCAAATGTAAGAAACAATTAAAAAGAACAATAAATTATAAATCTAACTTAGAGCCTAACATAAAATTACAAGTCTTCATATTCTTGCTTATTCCTCATCTTCATGTTTAATCAGCTTTGGGACCTTATTAGCAGACATCTGACTGTCATTGTTAGCAGTTGTAAAAGACTTTGACTTCTCACCAACAGCTCTTCCAGTTGAATCTGTGTGGACATTTTCTGATAACATATCTGAAGAACCGCTGTGAAGTGGGCCCTAGAAGGATAAAAGTAATGGTGATATTATGTTTTCATATAAATATTAGATTTTTTCAATTTTTAATAACATTTTGATTACCTCTTCTAATTTGTACTTTTGCACAAATGACTTCAAGAGGGTGTCATCCACAAAAAGCCGGTTAATTTGGATATTAGTCTGCTGTGTATAGTTGAAGTACTGAATTTTGACCTGCACTTTAAATATGAATGGTCTTTCCTTGAAAGCATTAAGTTCTTGTGGATATTCCTCATCTTCTTGACCCTAGTAATGTTAAATAGATTGCTTATATTAATAAGAGTTGGCAAGTTATTTGATGTAACTAAAATGACAATTTACCCGTGCTGCGTATAAATTTTGGACTTCAGCCGCACTCTTTTTCAGAAAATTGGTAGTCTCACGATCAAATATGATGAAGGTGGCACTATCTGTTCCATCAGCCACGGTTAACTGAACTTTGTACCTGGAGGATCATGTTAAAAAATTGTTATTAAGAAATTAACAGCTGCATGCGATAAGTTAGTATTGACACACACCAAAGTCATGTACCTAAAAGTAGCATTGCTATAGCCCTTGTTGCAATTTCTACAATAATATTTTTCATCTTCATCCCTTACACCTGTTAAGCAATTCTTGATTGGACACCCACGATATGACCAGCCGAACCTTAAGTCAACATCTTTCACAGTTCCATAAGTCACGAAAGAACCATCCTGGATAAAAAAATAAAAATAAAAATAAATTGCGCTGAATTATTGTGCCTGTCGTTGAATTTCTAACTCTTGGTTGTTGGGGGTAGGTGGGATTAAACCTTCTTAAATATGATGCTTTACAAATAATAACATGTAATACCTCAATGGAGCTCTTCAACTCTGCAATTGTCTTGTAAACCGACACATTCAGGACATCATCAGTTACCGAGTACATTGAAGCTGCAGGTAACTTTGGCAGTGGGACAGACAATGCGTCTGAATGAGTGACGACATACCTAATAACAATATATTAAGTTTAATATTTAATAATTATAACACACTAATATTTTAAATTAATAAAACTGGTTTTGTGATGTTGTTTTCTTCGTTAATATTAGACACAAAGTTTAATATATAATATTAGAATTATTAAATATTCCAGTTTACACTACGGGGTAACCAATTAATTATATTCCAAGCTTCCGTACATTACATTGAATTTAATATTTCATAGGGAAAGTTATAACCAAGTTAATGTTACCTTGAATTTAAATCACGAACTTCAGGAATATCAATATTCATCAATAGTCTAGTATTGTATGTTGTGTTGGATACACCCATCTTTCCTGAAAATGAGAACAACTACATGCATGAATATGGACTTAGTGATATCAATACCTTTAAACTTTTTCATTCTTCCTAATTGCAATATGACAATTGCAGGTAATTTATTCGCGTCTGCAATATATTTTAAAAATTGTTGCGCAAATGGTTCCCAGAGTGTACAAAGCATATTATCACCTCCTCTGAAAAATATATTATTATATAAATGAATTAAAATATTATTTAATAAATGAGTATTTGTACTCCCATAAAATTATAAAAATAAAAATAACGTACTCAAGATTATCCAACTCGAGAACAATATAAGTGGTTGACTTTTCACCAGAGTTATATTGTGTGAGGTCTCCATGAAATGATACGACACCAATGACATCTGTTGGATAAAAAAACACGCATATAAGATTAAAATCATTTTTAAAATAATAAAATTGATATATTAAAACATGAAATTTTGTTTAAAAATGAGTATTATAATGGTAAAACATATATATAAGGTTTTGAATTTAAATAAAAAGAACGTACGAAAATTACTCATGCTTCGAGGGAATAAGTTGTTTGCATTATCTTTTTGTATTGCATAATGCATACGCGTAGACCTCAAATATTATCTAGATATCCATATGGAATAATCAAATTTGTTGTCACTTGACTATTCAGACTAATCATAATAACAAAGGCAACATCTTGGTTCTGGATAGTGTATTCATTTTTTGCAGGTACTATAAATCCGCTCTGAATACTTAGCTTCTCTGACTGATTCTGATAATAGAGAAAGCTAAGGATAACTTTAGCCTCTAAATAACATAAAAGCAAACACAAATCACAAACAAAGTAACTTCGCCTATTAACAATTTAACATACTAATTGCAGATCAGGTTTATTTACTTAACTATTCTCAACTCAAAAAAGTTTTAGTTGCATAGAAACTGAAAGACAGTGGAGTTATGATCGAGAAGATATATCCATATACAGTTAAGCTAAACTCCTAGTAGTTATAAACTTACAGTTAAGCTAAACTCCTAGTAGTTATAAACTTACCGATTAAATGGGAATCCTCTGTGGGTGATTCGAATATAGTGGTATAATTTGTGAAATTAAGTCCATACAGAAGAATGTTAGGATTGTCAATTGGCTTCACAGAGGTTACTAACTTAAAATATAACCTGCATGGATGTTTGATGACTTGTACTTGTATGAGTTTATAGCCACGGCACAGTTGACAATCTCGTAACATATGCCTTCTCTCAAAAGGCTCTCAAATTTATTCACGTGATTGCTCCAGACGGTGCACTGTATCGTGTCGTTCTACACGAAAAATAAGTTAGATACTAATAAAACGGTTTTCCTATGACACTAAAGAGTACAAAATCATTCTAAAAGTAATTAAATAATTTTCAACATATCTTAGCGTCAACAAATAACATTTGTAATCAATATCAATTTTATGATTCGTTCCTTATTTAACATTTGTAATAAATTTTATAAATATTAATTATTTAGGGTAGGGTCTTAATGGGTAGGTCATAGTGGGGATAGTTAGGATTTATACCTTATTTTAGAGGGAATGATCCTACCCGAAATATTAAATAAGGAACGAATATGACTAATTAATATCAAATTTTTAACCAAATCTTAAGATTTTTTTAAAAAATATTTTTTAAATAATTAATATTTATAAAATTTATTACAAATGTTAAATAAGGAATGAATCATAACTAATTAACATCAAATTTATAATATTGATTACAAATGTTAAATAAGGAACGAATCCTAACTAACTAATACCAAATATTTAACCAAATTTTAAAATAAGGAACAAATCATAACTAATTAATACCAAATTAAATATATTTTTTTGAAATATGAATTTTTATTAACAATTAGTCTCCTCACTTGATGCTATAAATTGTACCACTACGGTTTCTCTCCTATATCGTTTTAAAAAAATAAACTCAAAAATCAATCGTGAGAACTATTGCATACTTCTAAATTGTTTTTCTGCTACATCATTCTGAAAGTAATCGATTATGGTGGTGAGTTTCAAAGTAGAAATCTCTGTGTAAGCAATCTGTTCATTCTTACAAACTTTGTTTTTCTATTTTGCACGCGTTACCGTGTTCTAATCATTCAATTTGTTTTAGTTTTGATTCCTTCACATGTTGCAATTTTATCTATTTTTATTTGGTTCTCTTTTAATCTTGATTGCAATATTCACATTCTCCTCAATTTTGTAGGGTATAGGAGATGAAGAGGATAGGAAGCACTCTCTTCCACAAGAGAGAGACAAGGAGTTCCTCTATTTATAAAGGATCAGCAAACTCAAATCTCATCATGAGGAAATGGATCATGTGAACATTATTATGTTTGAATTCTTCAATTCGTTTTAGTTTTGATTCATTCTAATGTTACAATAATTTTTTTGGTTCTCTTTTTATCTCAATTGTAATATTTATCTTCTCCATATTTTTGTAGTTGGGTTTAGGAGATGAAGGCACAAGGAAAGGACTAATGTTAGGACTAATCAATCGTGAGAACTATTGCATACTTCTAAATTGTTTTTCTGCTACATCATTCTGAAAGTAATCGATTATGGTGGTGAGTTTCAAAGTAGAAATCTCAGTGTAAGCAATCTGTTCATTCTTACAAACTTTATTTTTCTATTCTGCACGCGTTACCGTGTTCTATCATTCAATTTGTTTTAGTTTTGATTCCTTCACATGTTGCAATTTTATCTATTTTTATTTGGTTCTCTTTTAATCTTGATTGCAATATTCACATTCTCCTCAATTTTGTAGGGTATAGGAGATGAAGGGATAGGAAGCACTCTCTTCCACAAGAGAGAGAGACAAGGAGTTCCTCTATTTTTAAAGGATCAGCAAACTCAAATCTCATCATGAGGAAATGGATCATGTCAACGTTATTATTTTTGAATTCTTCAATTCGTTTTAGTTTTGATTCATTCTAATGTTACAATAATTTTTTTGGTTCTCTTTTTATCTCAATTGTAATATTTATCTTCTCCATATTTTTGTAGTTGGGTTTAGGAGAGAAAACATGTTTATTAGTTATAAACATGTGTGGGCCTATTGTCGTTGTGAGGAGACATTATATTCTAACTCAACATTTATAATTAATGCTGAGTTGTATGTTGGATATCTTTTGATAACTAAAATATATAACCAGTCTAACCAATGTTGTCATATTGAGATTTTACCAACAATCAGGAGGGTGTGTAACAAGTAAGTGGGACTTCAAGCTCTTTATCTGTACCTGAACTACATGAATACAAATTCAGTCCCTCCACTATCCATGGAGAGATTCACTCAAGGTTCACCTTCACCCTCGACCCACTACTCGGCCACCTACATACCAGCAGAATGAAGATGGTGAAGAATTAGATAATGAGTTTGATGACCTTTGATGTATTTAGATGAATACTATGTATTTCATGTTTTTTGACACTAAAAACAATGCTTGTGACATTTTACTATGATTATGTATTTTGATGAATATGAGCTTAAATATAAATGGGAAACTTTCAACCAACATCAAATTTTGATTTAAATCATCTAGGATTTGAGAGAAAAACAAAATCTGCTCACAAAAGAAAGCTCCGTCACTAATCTAACAACAATTTAGCGATGGAAAAAACCATCTCTAAAAATTTGCGAGGAAAACCAATCTGTCGCTAGCGACAAAAAATTTGTAAAAATAGCTGTTGTTTAGCAACGGAATCTCGTTTGTTAGCGATGGAATATTCCGTCACAATTATCAAAGGAATACAAGTTAAAATGGCAAGCTATTTAACGACATAATTGTATATGTTAGCGACATATTTTATCCGCCTCTATTAGCAATGAATTTCAAAATCCGTCTCTAATAATTTAGCGACGGCACTTTCAGCCACGGATATTAATTAGTTGCTATTTCCGTCGCTAACTGTTTAGCGAGGGATTTTGTTCACTTTTAGCGACGGATTTCTCCCCTTGCTAATTTGCGTTTTTTAGTAGTGTATGAAGAAGAAGATATGGTTCATCTTTGTACCTTGATGTAGATATTGAGGTTGGCTCTCTTGACTTTTGTAGTCTTCATGTGTCATGATTGGGCTAATTTCTGCGTCAGTGTATATGATTTACTTGGTAATCTTACCTTGCAGGTAGATCCTTTTTCTAGTGTTAGTGTTGCACTTGACGTTCGTGAGAATCTTCATCGTAAAGTTCACAAGTCTCATCCAACCATACACGTAGGTTTACTTCATATAATTTCTTTGCATTTAGCTTCTTCTTTCAAAGCTCTACTTCTTGATATGGGGACTTGCCTTTTTTTTAGTGAAAGTTGTATAGGGTCTTCTAAATTTTTCCGATGTATTTAGAAAGTTTGTGAGAAAGGAGTCTAAAGAGGCTTCACTTTTATTAAACTTGGAAGTCTTTACAGAGAATTTGGAAAGCCTCTATGAAATAAGTGTAAAGTGTTTAGTTTCAGTGAATTATTCTGTTATGGGTTGGGTGTGAAATGATTATGTCTTTTAATTAATTGAGCAATTGTGATTCTTCTCTCTTTTTTTCCTTCTCCCCTAGAAGTTGATGAAGGGTTTCATAAAAATGTTTTTTGTAGGATGGCAATGTTTTGAGATATTTAATTAGTTTGAATTAGTTTTAAGATGGAAAGATAACATTAACTATATAGATATATCATATATGGAATATTCTTTCAAAAACCTTCTTTTTCTTAAAATGGACTGTAAAAAGTTGCGAGTAGTGATTGAGCTCTTTCCTTCCCCTGTCCCATTTCTTAATTAGGAAATACATTTTATTTTCAATATTTTTATATTTGATTCCAATGTAGTTAGTTTAGTGAGATAATGATATGGCTTTTATTGTATTGTTTCATTGATAGGGCTTCCAATTAACCTATAAAAGTAATTGGAGATCCACTCCAAACTTGCAAGACCTGTTCTAGGACAACTTGCTGAACTTGGCCAAAATAACTTTGGTGTTGTGATATCATAACATTTTTGTGTGGTTTATGTAAAAGGATATTAATGCATATATGTGTTGATGAATCTTTTACATGTTAGTTGTCCAAGAATGTTGCAACTAGAGCTAAAAAAAAATAATGATAAAAACCACCAATGGGATCACCAACAAATTAGTCAAGCTAATGAACTACCAATAATAATCATAAATTACATAATTCAACATAAATTTAGAAGAGCAAGTTTTAATATAATCTACTACACATTGCGTCACTTATACTATTCTTTTCTACTTATTTTCCACCACCATGGAATGTAGAAGAAACTTTATTGATTAGAAACCACCAATTGAATCACAAATAATTTAGTCAAGGTAAATAACCACCAATAGTAATAAACACTTACATAATTCAACATAAATTCATAAGAACAAATTTCCATTGAAGAGCTTAATTCTGAAAAGGTGAAACCAGACTTTGTATATAACCATCGACACACAACCAATATTTTTTGTGGGGAAGTTGGATATGTTTCACACTATGGTCTCTTTGATTATACCAGATTACCTCATCATTGTAGGTGAGGAATAGGAGGTCACCATCTTCAGATAAACACATTGGATAAGGACGAAAGAGAAAGTCATCACATTGAAGATGTGCATAACTGACTCTCACCAACTGAGCCCAAGAGTCTCTAACTCCATACTCTCTCATTTTCCATACAACAAAATGGGTTCTTTCATGGTCATGAAAAAAGCACATGTGATTCCCTAAAACCCCAAGATATGGCTCGTCATGAGGCACTTCACTAACACCCTCAGGCAGTGACATATATGTATATACCTCGTTACGCATGTCAAAGGAAGCAATCACCAAGTTCTGGAGAGTAATATTAATATCGTCCCATTCATAGTTGGGACCCTTCAATTTGTCAAGTGCTAACCAATTAACACAACCACCCACAAATTGTCCATCCCTTTGATCAAGCAGAAGTGGGGAATCAAGGTCGCTCAAAATCTTTCGCCAATCTATTTCACCCATGCAATGAACCCATGTCTCCATTTTTTGCTCAGTACAATCCCAAAGCACCACCACCACCTAGCAAAGAGTAAATAGTAAAGTTAACCCAAAAGGATCATATACGTATGCTAAATAATGAAAGTCGCGTAGTCTTTAAATATGCATTTCATTAGTCAAATTAAATTGACTTATTTGTACGTCAAGTTCATCTTTATTTATAATGATCTAATTAGTCGTGATTTGAAGTGGGGATACTTGACCCCCAAAATTCATCATTTTCACACTAAAGACTAGTTTAATTAATTGGTAAAATTCTCCTCAATACAAAGAATAATAAATCTGATTGCATGATTGATGGAAATTCTCTGTGTGCTCAATTGTTGGATTCAAGATCATAGATTTAAAGATTTTGTTAAGAAGAAGTGGGCGGTTTTGCAGGTCAATGGTTGGGGGCTTATGTGATGAAGGAGAAATTAAAAGCGTTGGAAATGAAGCTAAAAAGATGGAATTATGAGGTTTTTGGAAATTTAAAAAGCAAGAGAAAAGCAGTCGCTGAACAGATTAATGATCTAGAGAAAAAAGCTGAGGAAGTTGATTTGCAACAGGAGGAAATAAGTGGCTCTGGAAGCAGATTATTGGACGCTATCAAAACTAAATGAATCATTGGTATATCAAAAATCTCGGGTCAAGTGGCTTCAGGAAGGAGATGATAATATGAAACTTTTCCATTCCACAGTAAATTGGAGAAGAAAGCATAATTCAATTGTGGGACTTGTTTTTGATAGGGAATGGGTTGAGGAACCCGTGCAAGTTAAAAGGGGAGTGAAGAATTTTTTTGAACAGTAATTCAAAGAAGTAGAGTGGCAAGCACCTACGCTCGATGGTATTGAATTCAGGTCCTTGTCAGTCAGTAATAATATTATGCTTACTGCAGAATTTGATTTAGACGAAATTAAGGCTGCTATGTGGGATTGCAAAGGGAATAAAAGCCCGGGGCCGAATGGATATCATTTTAATTTCCTGAAATACTTTTGGCATATTGTTAAGCTTGATATCAAAAAAATGGTGGATGATTTTTTGGGTGAATGGGATTTGGCCAAAAGGTACCAATTCCTCCTTTCTAGCTCTGATTCCAAAGATTGATTCCCCACAATCTTTAAATGAATTTCGTCCAATTTCTCTAGTGGGTTGTATGTACAAGGTAATTTCAAAACTGCTCTCCTCTCGTCTGAAATTGATCATGCTGAAGTTGATAGACGAAGCCCAATCCGCTTTCGGGGGGGGGGGAGAAGTTTACTTGACAGTCTGATTTTGGCTAATGAAGTAATACATGAAGAGAAAAGCAAGAAATCTCCTGCGTTGGTATTAAAATTTGATTACGAAAAGGCATATGATTCCGTAAGATGGAATTTTTTTATTCTACATGTTTAGCAAGATGGGTTTTTCTGAGAAATGGATTGGTTGGATTAGAGGGTGTCTTGAGTCGTCAATGATTTCAGTTCTAGTAAATGGCAGCCCTACGGAGGAATTCAGAAAGACTAAGGGTCTACGTCAAGGAGATCCTCTTGCTCCTTTTCTATTTCTTGTGGTGGCAGAAGGCCTGAACGGTCTCATGAAACAAGCAGTAAATTTGAATAAGTTCTCTCTTTTCACTGTGGGCAAGAATAATGAGGTGAGTATGTCATTACTACAGCTTGCAGATGATAAACTTTTTATTGGGAAAGCTTCTATTCAAAATGCGATTCTGTTAAAAAGTGTGCTTCATTGTTTTGAACTTAAGTCAGGACTCAAAGTAAATTTCCATAAAAGAAAACTCTTGGGCATTACTGTTTGTGATGATATTATAAGCAGGTATTCTGCCCTTCTACATTGTAAAGTAATGTCGATTCCTTTCATCTATTTGGGTATCCCGGTCGATGGTAACCCGCGCAAATCCTCTTTTTGGGACTGTTTTTCGGAAAATTCAACAGAGACTTTCAAGATGGCAGAGGAAGAGTTTAACTTTTGGGGGGCAGGTGTGCCTGGTGAAAAGTGTTTTGGGTGCCCTCCCTCTCTATTTTATTTCAATATTTCGAATACCAAAGGGGATTATAAATAAGTGTACTGGCCTTATGAGGAACTTCCTTTGGGGAGATGTGGATGGGGAGAATAAAATAGCATGGGTAAGTTGGGAAAATGTGTGTAGACCGAAAGTGGAGGGAGGCTTGGGGTTAGGGATTTGGGAAAATTTAATAGAGCATTGCTAGGAAAATGACGTTGGAAACTGATGAATGAAAGAGGAAGTCTTTGGAGCAGGCTAATTGTAGCCAAATATCAGGGCGGAGTTCCTACTAATGCCTCTTGCTGGTGGAAGGACCTGAATTGTGTGTGTTTTTTGGAGAAGTAGAAGGTAAGTGGTTTGATGAAGGAGTGAGAAGAAGGGTGGGTTGTGGAAATGAGACTTTTTTTTGGAAGGACAATTGGCTTGGGGACGGATCTCTTGCTATTAATTTTGAACATTTATTCGAGTTATCCTTACAACAGAACTGCTATCTTTTAGAAGTTGGTTCATGGCATGGCAATGTGTGGGTTTGGAACTTGCAGTGGCGATCAGTATTGGGGCCTGCATAATTGTTGTTGTTAGAGGAACTGCTGAAAAAACTCAACATTTTCTCGCCTACTCATGGCAGGTCTGATTCGTGGCGATGGATTGGTGATTCAATGGGCTGCTATACTGTGAAATCATTTTTTGAGCAGATTATTGGAATATCTAACAGGTACGAAAATTCAATTTTCAGTCTACTTTGGTCATTAAAAGCTCCATCTAATTCGATTGCGTTGGCTTGGAGGGTGTTATTGGATCGTGTACGGACTAAGAAAAATCTTAGGAGAAGAGGTGTGGTCTTTGATGATGATTCAGTGAAGTGTAGTCTGTGTATGTTAGAGGATGAATCTTCTAGCCATCTTTTTTTCTCTTATTTTTCAGTATGGCAGGTGTGGATGGGTATTTATCGCTAGATTGGAGTACATTATGTTCTTCCGTTGGACTGTCAATCACACTTTTTGCACCACTTGGATGGTATAAGTTGATTAATACAAAGGAAAGGGGGTTGGTTGATTTGGGTTGCTTCCATATCTTGTATTTGGGTTGGTCGAAATTGTGCTATTTTCAGGGGGGAGATTTTTGAAACTCCAAAGATTATAGAGCAAATTCAGTTCAGATCTTGGTGCTGAATTAGAGCTAAGGCAAGTAATTTCCTGTATTCGCTATTCGAATGGAAACTTTCTCCGTTAGTCTGTCTTTAATGTTTGTAATAAAAAACCATTGTGTAGGGGTGTCTGATTGTAGTTAGGATTAATTTGTCTGTTTCCTTGTTTCTTCTCTTTTCTTTTCTTCTTTGTAATCACTTATCTTAAGTGATTTCATACTATTTTCGAGTTTAGGCACCCCTTTGTGCTTCTTTAATATATTTTTTCTTATAAAAAAAATGATTGAGTTAATCAAAATGGTATTATAGTTTTAAATTATTGTCCTCAATGTGGAGGTTTTCTAGCCCTACAGTTTGTTACCAAATGATGTCACATTTTCTGTCCCAGTGATGAAATTCAACCATGGACATTCAATAGGAAAATATGACATTGATCCTTTATGGCCCATCATGACTATAATTACTATTGATAAGGTCGTATTCATCTTCAATTTTTTCAGAATATGAAGGATTGCGATGTAGCCACTAAAGTAACAACAATTTAAAACCTTGGTAAAATTCAATTATATATGAAACATTCTAATTTCTTATTAATTTCTCATATATTGTAATGCATTCTCAAATAATTACCTTCAAAAGGATTGGAATTTGAATTTTTTACTCACCTTGTAAGTGTCACACGAATCATCATAGCTGAATCCACAATTCATCTTACCAGAGGAAGAAAACTCCAGAGATCGCAAGTTCATCTGAAAGGTTGGTGACTTCTCAGAACTCAATCGCGTGACTGGGTTCCAGAGCTTGACACAGAATTCGTAAATTAGGCCAATTTCACAATAGTTGCCCAAGCAGTACAACCCGTTGCAGGAGCCAATGATAATATAATTTCCCTTCAAACGATAACACGTGTCTTTGTCAATCATGGACGGAGGATCCTCCAGCAAGCGACATAGAGAGCACGAAATGAAACTAAAGTCCTCGTTTTCGTAATCGATGTAGGAGAGGAGGATGTGCGTGTTTTTGGGAGATCTCTTGAGGTGCAGTTTCGCAAATGTTGGGTCATTGATGATAAGTGATTTCCAGGATTTGGAAACGCACATGAATTGCATGAGGGTCTTCACGGGAAGCCATGAAAGGATTTCCATCAGGAGTTCTGGAGGGAGATTGGGAATTTCTTGAGGAGCATTCATGGTTTTGGGAAGAAAAAACCCTAACTTGGGAGCACGACCCACAAAATATCAAATAACCTAAGAATCTAAAGTTCATGTTCCCCTTAGGGTACTCAACCACTGCGATTTTATAATCAATTTTTTATTTCCTTAATCATTTAGGTATTGTTTTAATTAGTATACATAATTACTATATTCGATAAATGCACACTTGCCCAATTAAATTTAGGCTTTACTGCACTTTTGGTCCTCGACTTTTCCCTAACGTGCGATTTTGGTCCCTAGAAAAACATTAGCAGTTATCATCCTCCACGTTTACTGCCGTTTGCATTTTGGTTTTCCGTCCAAGATTTAACAGTTTCTGGAAAAAAATTAATAAAAAATAAAAATAAAAACAGAAACCCATAAACATGATGAATATTCACCTTCTTCATTCATCGTCTTCATCCTTATCATCTTCATCACCTTTATCTTCCTCACCTATCACTTAAAAAACCCACAAATAATTAAAAAAAAACCCCAAATAATCTAGCTGGAAACTTAGATGCAACCACAACAAACACAAAGAACATAAGCAGAACTAAAACACAACACCAACAAAACCCCACTTCCCAGATTCTTCAACATACCTCATCTTCGTCCCTCAAATCCAACCCATCCCCAATATCTGAATCTAAAGAAAATGAATCATCGACCTTTTCTCACTTACATTCGATTCAACCACAATGGTGGGTGGAGCAGAGTGGATTTCCAGCGACGCGGTGCGGAGGGTCACGAGAAGGCTGGTGGGACCGCATGGAGTGAGGTTTGAGGTAGTGAACAAAAAGCACATGAATGGCCTGGAAAAGCGAAGATGGTGGATTAAAGCAGTGATTTGGTGGATTTGCAATCTGGTGTTTGCAATTTTGTTATTTTTTATGGGGTTTTGAATCATGGATCTAAAAAATTTAATTAATTTTTAATTATTACTGGGTTTTTTAAGTGATAGATAATGAAGATGAAGGTGATGAAGATGTTGAGGATGGAGATGAATGAAGAAGATGAATATTCATCATGTTTCTATGTTTCTATTTTTTTTTATTTCATATTAACTTTTTTTTCAAAATCCGTTAAATCTTAGATGGAAAACTAAAACTACAAACGACAATAAACGTGAAAGATGATAACCACTAATGTTTTTTTTGTTAATGACCAAAATCGCACAATGAAGAAATAAAAAATTGAATCATAACTAATTATCCAAAATAACAATTAATAAAATTATTAAATTTAAAAAAATTATATTTATTAATTAATATTATTATAAATTGTATAAAATATAAATATTGAAATTAATTTTGGGTTACGGTAATAAAAAAACAGAAAACTTATATCCTATCATGTCAGGATAATTTCTATCCCACCTCCCCCTCAGGATAATTTTTACACATGATGGACATAATAGGATAAGGGACATGATAGTGTTATCCTATCCTGCTGACGCAACAAACAATATATTACAACATGATAAGATTACAACTATCCTATCGTCTCTACCAAACAGGCCCTATATTATTATAAACTAGTTGGATTTACCTGTGCGAGGCACAGGTAACTTTGGATAAACTAAAATTATTGTGTGTGAAATGATATATTTTTATAATTTCTTATACATGTTGTTGTGAGGTCAACAATAGTGACCAATACTCTAGCCGTGAGAAATAGTTACTTAGCAGTAAACAGTTGGCTACAATTTGCGCTTAACTCACATGGGCAAGGATCAAAACCCCCATCTGCATGATCGAGGGATAAAGTTAGCTAACTACCAAGCCACATCTTGTGCTAAATTTAGATGTTATTTTGTCATGTTGATTCCTCGATTATTGGTATAAGAATATTTAGTCTGGAGTGCATCGTCCTCTCTCTAGGCAACAACAGTACAGCAAACCCCTCGAGGTAAAATTAATGACAATATCACCTCTCGTTCTAATGGATGCCGATAGAGTGTTCCATACAAATGTTTTAGTTGTTCCTCCATACCCATACAGGAAGAAAAAACCACGATTTCAGTTGTTTAGTATAATATTAAAATATTTGACATGAAGGGTTTAAAATGAAAAAAATTATCAATTATTATTTATAAATTATACTATTGATACATTAAATTTGGGCAAACTCTCTCACATGTGTGATTTTAACAACCGTTTCATATAAATATAATTGAATTGATAATTTGCTACTTTTAAGTAAAACTACTATAGTTTAGGTGGTCTAATAATATTTTGACATGCAAAATTCTATCTTATGATACATGTCAAAATATATTGGTGACCTAAGAGGCTAAGCTTAAAGTGAGTTTACCAAATATTTACCTTGAGTGATTTAGACAATCTCATAAGTAATTGCTGTAAAAGAATTTCTATTTGTTTGACCATGGTAGGAATTATATATATTATATGTTTGATTCAAATTATGAAAGTAAGTTTTTATTTTTTATTTTTAAGGTAGAAAATAAAAACAAAGCTTTTTTATTGCTAAAAAAACTAAAACTTCCTCACTGCAAATAGAGGAGATAGAAGATAAGTGACTTTTGGTATCTATACAGTTAAATATGTGAAGACGGTATATTTGGAAACTGATAAAAAAGTAAAAAATTACAATTTATTTAATGATTTTTAAGATATAGTGCAACTCAAAGCAATAAGAGTGCGTTTTGATGGAAATAATAACGTTGACATGATCCATTTCCTCGTGACGGGATTTGAGTTCGTTGATCCTTTAAAAATAGAGGAACTCCTTGCCTCTCTCTTGTGGAAGAGCGTGCTTCCCATCCCCTTCATCTCCTATACCCTACAAAATTGAGGAGAATGTGAATAGTGGGAATAGTTAGGATTTATACCTTATTTTAGTGGGTAAGTGGTATAAACCTTCTTTTATATAATATATAGATGATGATGTATCTAGTGAAAAAACTCTTCTTAAATGAGAATGGTGAGAATAAATCGTGGCCGTTAGATTTAACAATGAGTGGTCATGATTAAAAGAAATAAGTCACGTGACTTGTTTAAAAAGTCATATATATATATATATATATATATATATATATTCCATATTCCTCTTGTAATAAAAGAAAATATTGCAAACTAAGAGTACAAAAATTACAATTAAGCCCTTTAAAACTGTTTGCTGCTACTTTACGTGAAAATCTCAATTTTATGAATTTACACTTTTTAAAATATAAGTGCAAATATCGCCTAGAAATTTATATACATGTGAATGTCTAAATCAAATTAAATTTATCTTACATGACCACCATAGAAATAACACATAATTTAAAATAGAAATTGTTAAACGTATTTTCTATAAAAATAGTTATTAAATATTCAGGGGAAATCATTAAACTAGTCTCTGTCTTTGTAAGTCCGTTTTAGATTAGTTCTTCCTCAGAAAAAGCACTTGAAAAATGACACGTGGCATGCCACGTTAATGCTGGTCCGCCACTCAGCACTTTCGTCGGAGCTCCGCCTTTAGGCGAGGACTAGATCCATACCGGGTGCAATCTTATAGACTATTTCCTAACTTTTTTCTGAGAAGGGACTAGTCTCGAACAGGCTTACATAGACATAGACTAATTTGATGATTAACCCAAAATAAAAACATGGTACAATAGCCCATGGGCTTCCTTTGATTACTTCGCAAATGAAAACCAACAATTTGATCTGAACATAACAGAAGTTAGGGGTGAAGACTAAGGTGGGTTAGTAAAAAGCTTGGGTACGGTGCACTTGTGAGATTAAATTTTTCAAATTTTATAGTTTAATCCCTTTTAATATAATATAGAGAAATTAAATATTGATCCTCTCTTTTAAAATCCTAACACTTTAGTCCTCCAATCTCTCTTCATTCTCTTACCAACCAGAAACTCTAAGAGCTTTCTTCTCACTCCCACAACTCGCCGTCGCCTTTCCCTCGCTCTCCCACCACCGACCCAATTTCTCCTTCCTTGACTTTCGACCCTTGCAGAACCATCGACCACCCTCGTAATCACCGTCAGTTTCGCTTCCCATGTCCGAATCCGAATCCATTACCATCGACCCATTCTTGTCTGGCGAACCACGCAGCCACAACCCACGAGGTTGTCTTCCTTGACCTGAGCTCAGGCGTCGTCGCCGCCACCTCGCCTTCCTCTTCGAAGCATCTCGCTCCGCCATCACGCCGCCTAGCATTCCACCGCCCCTCCATTCCTCGTGACCCTCTTTTTCGCAGTTTCCTCCTGTGTAGGTTTGTGGCCTCTGTAATATCTGATCTTGGACCTGGTTCGATTGTTTACCATCGAGCTTGTGAAGAGGAACGGAGCAGCGGCGGCGTGGGGAGGAAGAGGAACGAAGTAGAGACAACGTTGGGTATGGCGACGACGGCGCTGGGTATTCCACAATGGCTGGCCCTCGACCGAGGAAGAGGAATGGCGACGGTGAGATGAAGAGGAATGGCACAGGCGAAGGAGGGGCGGCGAGAGGCAGGGGAAGGGCGGCGGTGAGAGGCTGAGATTGGGCTGCGGACGAAGGAGTTGAGAGTGACAAAGGTAATTAGGGTTCCTAACCCATCTAATTTAGTGGGGGCTTTTATGGGAATCATGGAAAATGTGAGGTAACAAGTGCATAGGTTTAAAATGTAATTGAAGGACAAATGAAAAAATCATAATTTTCTTCAAACGCATGGTACCCCTGTACCTCCCTCATGCACCATGGGCGGACCCGAAGTTAGGCACTTGGTAACTAAACGACAAAACTAAACTTCATTCCACACATAGAATCCAGCCAATTATATTTGATAAAGCTCACATATCACATTGGGAAGTTTGACTCCGTCATGGCCAATTGAATGCGTTGAAATCCATGACTATATAAAACACTGCAAACGAGTCCATAGATTAATTATCGCCAGCCTCGCCTATAAATTTTCAAGCTCTTCGATCTGCTACTCAATTCACATGAACAAAAATATTTAACCCATTTCTTGCATTGGTCCTTCTCCTCCTTGCCTTGAGTACAAAGCCACTGCTTGGAGCAGCTGCAGGTCCTGCACCTGAGCAAGTGGTTGACACAACAGGGAAGAAGCTCCGAGCCGGTACGAACTACTATATCATTCCAGCTTCTCCTGATATTGGAGGCCTTGGCCTTACCCCCACAGGTAAAGAATATTGCCCACTTGATGTTGTGACCTATCGCGGTTCACACCTCTCAACACCAAGAAAGGTGTTATTCGTGTCGACACTGATCTCAACATCTATTTCGCTACTGAAATAAACTGTCCCCAGTCCACCGTGTGGAGCGTCGATCACTATGATCCTCCGACCAAACTGTGGTTCGTAACCACCGGCGATGTTTTGGGGAATCCTGGTTCGGATACCCTCACCCATTGGTTCAAGATTGAGAAGTATGAGGAAGATTATAAACTTGTTTTCTGCCCAAGTGTGTGCCCCAACTGCAGTTATCAATGCAGGGACATAGGACTATATGAGGATCAATATGGCAAGCGTCTAGCTCTGTAATCCGCAGGTTTTAAAACAAGGTTGCTTTAAGTTGAGTTTCATGTCATTGGACTATATATATATATATATATATAGATGCTGTGTTCACCGTCCTTTGCACCTACACTTTTAAAGAAATATAGGAAGAGAATTGGTGAAAAATGAGAGATATGATGAATGATGTGATAAGAAAAAAAGAAATAGGAAGAATAACAAAATTATAATGATGTGTTGTAAAAGAAATTGAGTATGCATATATCAAGGTTGGTTATGGTTATACATATATAATAACACTACCATCTAGCAAGCATTTCCTTTTGGAATTTCTAGCTAGTTAGTTTTAAGGGTTTTCGACCAAGTATAAAATTAAGAAAAAAAAATACAAATTACCATATTAATGTAAAATGAAAAAACATTACTCCAATATTCTTTAAAAATGGGAAGGTAATTTAATACCATTCAATTCATTATTTGAATATAAATAATTAAATTATAAATTATAAAAGTTTATGGCTTAAATATGTTTTAGGTCCCTAACTTTATAAGAGGAATTAAATTGGGTCTCTGGCTTTCAAATCCTTTAAATTTAATCCTTGAAATATTTTTTCTAAGGAAAAAATTTATGTGCAGTTCCCTTGAAACTTAGTGCTGTTACCCAATGAGATATTGAATAACTTACTTTTTAATAATTATCAATTTTAACTTTTCTCTCAACTACCATTTTTAAACCAACGTGTCACATTGTGATTGAAAAACAGTAAAAATACCAATGAAACTGCATCTAAGTTTTACCCTTTTTTTAATCAAATTAAGTTCCAAAGACATTTTAAAGCCTAGGAGTCCTCAATTTAGACCGATCAACATGTCCACATCATCTAAGTTATCCTACATGTAATTTTTTAATCCACATGTGATTTCTATTTTATTTTTTTCCTGCCACCTCTTCTCCCTTCATCTTCATCTTCTTCCAATTCCTCTACCTCCTTCCACCCAGCACCACACATGCTTCCACACTCACCTCACCAATTCATCTTTCTCCTCCCACCTCTTCCTTGCACTTCAAAATCTTATCTTTCACCCGCTTTCACCTTCCCAACCAAATCAATGTTTTAACCCTTCAAAATTGAAACCATAAATTAAACAACATCTAAAATAAAGGTAAGGGGAAGAAAACCCAAAAATTAAACAAAATTGTTCAACTCTGAGCTCACTAATTATAACTCGGCCCATCCACTCGACATCCCTCACACCCTCAACCTAAAAATAAAAACAAGCCCTAACCAAACATGGAAGAGCAGCGTTGCTGCTGAGACTTGGTTTGAGTGTGAAGGTAGGTGGTTAGTGAAGTTCTATTGGGATACACCAATTCTATAGCTAAATGTAGACTGTGTATTTAACTATATGTCTTATTTTACCCTTTTTCAGGTTGGGATAGAAGTAACTGTAGTATTTATTACGGGAGATTAGTTTTTGAACGTTTCAAATGTAGATCCAAACATCATGTTAGCTTGAAATCCATTTTATGTTTTCTTGCACTCGATTTATGGGTTTATCTGTGTATGGTTGTGTTAATGTGTGAATTCTGGATGGTGGTGCTCCCGGTGAGGCCGCAGTGGAGCTTGTCGTGCTCCAGTGTAAATGGAAGAGCAATTTGTCTTTGCAGGTCCCCCCAACGCTCAAGTCAGTAATGGAGCTTCAAGAGCATCCAAGAGCTTAGCTCAAACATGTAAGATTGCATAGCAAACTTGTAATGTAAAATGTACGTAAGAAGCGTCCCAAGGGAACGGTAGAACATGTACTTATAGGCGCAGGAGGTGTCTTTACAAGTGTTGGGGAAGCTCAAAAGTGAGGCTTCCGAGCGGGAGTGGTTGTAGGGCGAGTGACTTGTGAAGCACTTTCCCTTCGGCCCGAGTCCGGGCCGGTTGGATGAGGTACGACTAAGCCAGGAGTGCTCGTTGATGACTGGATTTCATATGATGTTTTTAGGGTCTTTTTAGTTTATTGTATTTTATTTTATTTTAGTTGAGTCTCGTATAGATTTTTATACATCTTGTTAGGATTTTCTCTTTATTTGTGCATTTCCATCTAGTTTAGCTTTTATTTGATTTTTAAACATTTATAGTCTCTTTTTCGGTAATTTTGTTAGGTTTTTAGTCTTTTTAGAAAACTGGTGGAATTAGGCATATTTGTGGGGACCAAATTGCAAATAACAGAAATTGGGGGACTGAAAATGAAGATAGAAGATGAAGCACCTTTTTCTAATTGGCACATGCGAAATAGGCCATGAGTGAGGATTGATGGAGGAAGAGAGGTTTCAGAGTTAAGAAGGGACAAGAAAGAGGCTACATGAAGGCTATTGATGGCCATGTAGCACCATCAAGAGTGAAGAATGAAACAGCCAAAAGCATTGAAGCAGCAGACGTGCCAACGCTCAAGCGTTGGAAGCCCAACGCTCATGCGTTGGTATTCTGCCTGGACCCCTGATTGCACGTATTCCAATGCCCAAGCGTTGGAAGGGCCAACGCTCATGCGTTGAGCTCTTGTCTCGTGCCCAATTTTCATTTAATTCCAATGACGAAGCGTTGGAAGGCTCAACGCTCATGCGTTGAGCCCCTGTTTGGCACACCTGGAACCATTTAATCCCAACGCCCAAGCGTTGGGTCTCAGAGGTGAAAAAGCTATAAATAGGGTTGTGGGTTTCTCTTGTAAATAGACCTTGATACAATTAGACACTTGTTATTTCTTGTTCCTGAGCACTATCCTGAGTTGTGGGAAGCCTCTCTTGAGCTCCTAATCCAGGTTTTTATTATGTCTTTCTTAGCCATGCTTGGCTAATTTCTTTAAGTTCTTGGTTTGTAGTTTGTTTAGCTTGTAACCATGTTTTAGTCTTGTTTATATATCTGAATAAAGTGCTTTTCATGGTTCCAACTCTTTGTGCTTATTCTATCTTGCTATACGCAAGTGTTCTTACTTATTTCATTTACAATGGAAATTGTTAGGAAGTAAGGGAAATAGGAATTGGATGAACAAATGCATGTCACTTAGGTATAAGGATAGCTTTGTTAATGTTAGCCTGAACTTAGAATTACTCTTCAGTTTGATTAACTAAACACTAAGGAATTGGGTTTAGTAATTAGAATGAAAGCTTTGCTTGTTTAAGGAATTAACTAGTAAAGAAACTAGACCAGAACATCCATGAACTTCTGCTAAATTTCCAGATATAGAATTGATTTTGAAACATGAATTATAAGTGATACAACTCAACCCAAGTGCTTAGCTTCTTATATAGATTCTTCTTGCTTAAACATTGTTCCGATTACTCAAACAAACAAATTCAAACAATCTATTTTTTCTGCACTAAGTTCTAAGCAATTGAATTTTGGACTTTGAAAACACCTATCCCTGTGGAGACAATAATCTTATATACTACTTCGATAACCACCGTACACTTGCGGATTTGGCTATCAAGTTTTTGGCGCTGTTGCCAGGGAAAGGTTCTGTTTTTAAGGCCTTTTTGATAATTGTTTAGAGCTTTTGATACTAGCATTTCTGTGTGGTGAATAGGTGCTTTTAACTGTGTGTTCTGCATGTTAGGTAAATTTGAATTTGATCCTAAAATTGAAAGAACCTTTCATCGCAGACTAGCACTAGGGGTGTTCATAGGACGGGTTGGGACGGGTTTGTCTTGACTTTTACCCGGCCCTAAATATTGATAGGGTCAGTTTCTAAACCCGAACCCGTCCCTAGACCCGGAGAGACCCGATGAGGTGTGAGTTTAACACAGACCCGACTGCAAAAGGACGGGTCTGGTTGGCCCGAAGGACAAATTGAATATCAATTTCAACTTTCACCAAAGAATTATAAATACATATCATTCTGTAAAAAATACTAATTTCTATCCTATCAATGAATTATGGAAGAAACTATATAGGACTGAAGTTTTTCATAACAATATACTTAATTAGAGAAAAGAATATAAATTATATTCACTTGAAACCAGACTATAAATGAAGATATACAAAACCATATTTTAAAGTTAGTGTGTAAATGGTGTTTGTGGGACGGGTTGGGACGGGTTGAACTTGACTATCACCCGGCCCTAAATATTGATCGGGTTCAATTTTTAAACCCGAACCCGGCCCTAAACACGAAGAAACCCGAAAAGATGCGGGTTTAAGGGACATGGGTCGGGACGGGTCAAGGGACAGGGCCGGGTCTTGTACACCCCTAACTAGCACTACAAAGACTTGCACGAGCCATGGTAGAAACTCAAGCTCAAATGGAGGCACGACTCCGTACTGAATTTGAAGAGCGATTTGCTGAAGAAGTCCAAGCAAAGCCCCTAAGACAGCAGCAAGAAGCTGAGGAACAGGATGCCAACCGTTCCCTACGAGACATTACAGCTCCTCGAGTAGACTACAATTTCGAGGGGAGCATTGTAGTGCCGGCCGATGCATTGCCGGATTTTCAGATTCCTCCTCATTTCATATCACTGGTTAGCCAAAACCAGTTTGGAGGAAGTGCTAATGAGGACTGTCAAACCCACTTGGAGAGGTTCACAAGGCATTGTTCTACCTTGAGAAGGAACAATGTGCATTTGGATACAGTGAGGCTGATGTTGTTCCCATTCTCCCTAAGGGATGTAGCTGAAGAATGGTTGTCCTCTCAACCCCACCAAAGCATCACTTTATGGGATGATCTAGCTGAAAATTCACAGCTAGATTTTTCCCTTATAATAGGATAAGGAAGTTGAAGCAAGAAATAAACTCCTTCATCTCGCAGGACTCAAAAAATCTGTATGAGACTTGGGAGAGATTCAAAGGTCTCCTAAGACGCTGCCCAAGCCATAACATCTCCACAGCTGATCAAGTGGAGAAGTTTTATGCAACTCTCAATGATTACACAAGGGACAAGCTTGACACTGCTGCAAGTGGAGCTTTTGATGCTCTATCAACCCAGGGAGCCCTTGACTTGATTAATAAGCTTGCTGCAAGGGCAGCCCATTCCAACCAGGACAGGGCCATTAGAAAAGGTATGTATGAATTTGAAGCTTTTGATGCTGTTTTAGCTTCCAATAAAATGCTGTCCAGGAAAGTTGAGGCAATGGTCAAGTGTATGGAAGGAGTTCAACTGAGTCCCGAGGAGGCAAAATTAGAGGATGAGGTAAAAGCCATGGGGAATTTTCAAAATAATCCCTACGGAAACACTTACAACCCCAATTGGAGAAATCATCCCAACTTCTCATGGAGGGACCAAGGTGGTCAAGGTGAGGCCGGTGCCTAAAGACAATTTTAGAGGCCTTACCAAGTTTAAAGACCTCCAAATCCTCAGAATCCAGGACAAGGAAAAAAGAGCCTGGAAGATATTGTTAGTGAAATGGCCCAACAAACTGCTCAATTTATGAATGAGACAAGGACTAGTGCCAAGAATCATGAAGCTTCCTTAAGAAATTTGGAAGTCCAGGTTGGCCAATTGGCTAAGACCATTGCTGAAAGGATTCCAGGTACATTTCCTTCTGACACACTTGTAAATCCTAAAGAAAAAGTGGAAAGTGTGTCTTCTATTGCTTTTAGGAGTGGTAGAATTATGCCTGATAGGATAGTTGAAATTGAACCGGAAAAGAGTGGTGAGGAAAAAGATAAGGAGAGTGATGTTTCTATTGAGAAAAGTGATATTGTGACTCTTGAAAAGGAAAAAGTTTCTTCTCCTAGAAATGTTGGCAAGGTTCCATTTCCTAAAGCTTTATTAAGAAAGAATTTAGAAAAATAGTTTTCTAGGTTTCTTGACATTTTCAAGAAATTTTAGATAAACATACCGTTTTCTGAAGCTTTGGAACAAATGCCAACATATGCCAAATTCATGAAAGACATCCTATCTAGGACAAGAAAGATAAGTGAGGTAGAGGAAACTGTAATGTTAATTGAAGAATGCTCTGCTTCAAGGAAGCTTCCCCAAAAATTAAAAGATCTGGGGAGCTTCACTATTCCTGTTGACATTGAGGGGCTGCCAAATGCAAAGTCTCTTTGTGATTTGGGAGCTAGCATAAACCTCATGCCACTTTCTCTGTTCAAGAGATTGGACATGGGAGAGGCAACCCCTACTCTTATGTGTTTACAGTTGGCGGACAGGTCTATCAAGTATCCTTATGGAGTAGCTGAAGATGTTCTGGTGAGGGTCGACAAATTTGTCTTCCCGGTGGATTTTGTAATACTGGATATGGAGGAGGATTCAAAAGTACCCTTGATTCTTGGACGGCCTTTCCTTGCAACAGGTAATGCCAAGATCAATGTGGTTCAAGGACTCCTATCTTTGAAAGTAGGTGATGAGAAGATTAAGTTCTCTATGTTCCAGACTCTCAAGCACTTTGAGTCTGAAGATGAAGATGAATTCAATGATGACTTAGTCATCAAGGAAATAAAACACTCCCCGAATTTATTAAATGGGGAAGAGTCTACCAAAGACTATAACATTGGGCTGCTTGGGAGACAACCCAAGTCAAGTCAGGTTTGGTTTAAAAATTCTTTCTTTAAATCTCTGCAATCAAAAATGAAAGAAAACAAATTATAAGTTTCTGCTGCAGGAGGGGCCAACGCTTAGGCGTTGGAGGCTCAACGCTCATGCGTTGAGCCCCTACCTAACCCCTGGGTTCGAATTGCACCCAACGCTCAAGCGTTGGGGGGGCCTAACGCTCATGGGTTGAGCCCCTGTAATTCCCCAATTTTTCTTTTATTCCAACGCTCAGGCGTTGGGGGACCCAACGCTCATGCGTTGAGCTTTTGTAATTCCAACGCTTTGAGCGTTGGAAAGAGCCAACGCTCATGCGTTGGTCCCCTGTTTGCCCAGTTTTCAAATTTTAATCCAACACTCAAGCGTTGGGAAAGCCAGCGCTTGAGCGTTGGAACACGGGCAGACCTGTTTAAGTTGGTTGTTTTCAAAAGTGTTTTAAACACTTTTGAAAACACACTCCCTCTCTTCAACTCCCAACTTCCCCTCTTCATATACCACGACCCCCAACCTTCTTTCTCCCTAATCCTACCCCATTTTCACCCCACACACACCTTCATAATCATAATCTTTCTCTGGGTTATGGATTTTCATTTCAAATTTTCAAACTCCAACTTGTGATTTCCTAGTTCAAGGTATGTTCTTAATGGGTTTTGTTATCTTCTTTCTTCTACCTTGAACCTTGAATTATATTTATACAATGTTGGATTGTTGGGATTAGTTTTAACAGAGCATGATTACGGGGTTGATAATGGGGGCATTACACTTAGAACTTGTTGTTTTAGAAACTGCCCACCAACTGTTTGATGAAATGTCTGAATGAGTTACTTGAGTTTTTCCTATGCTTTTCATGCTTGGTTTTTGAACTTTTGTTTATGAAATACTCAAGAAACCTTATTTTATATAGGTGGGCAATTTTTCAACCCTTAAAACTTAATTTTGGAAAAGAGGCTTGAATTGGTTTTTTAGATATGAACTAACCATTCTAACAAGTTTGTTACTTGTGGAAATTGTTTGTTCTCTTTTGCAGAATGGCACCCAAACGCAGATCTGTGGAGGAAGCTCCTATCATAGAGGAGCTATTTGACTATGACCACTTCCTCTCTTTGGAAAATGAGAAATATTTCAAGGGGAAGTTGGTGCAAAAGGAGCTGATTCGGGAGAGTCCTCTCTAGTTTGATAGAGTGGATCGTTAGGGGATCCAAGAGTCCATCATTGAGAGGAAGTGGGAGATGCTATGTTCCCCACTTACCGATGGTTGTCAGACGTTAGTGCGGGAATTTTACGCTAACGCCCGCTATGACTCCGATGAGGAGATTCCGGCCATCCCTGTTAGAATCAAATAATTTAATGAATTACTATATTTTGATAAATAACAATTTCGCTAAGTATTTCTAACTCCTTAGTAGTTTTCATGCTCAGGAATATTTGTTTACTTGGAGATGCACTGCGTGGACCTCAACAAAGCATTATCAAAAGCAGATATTCAAGTAAAGGATAGTAGAGAAATTCGTCCGGCCACTGCCTTTGTGAATCAGTCTGCAAGCCAATCACATCCACCTGAGAGAGTCCGTCCGCCTATGATGAACGTCTGGTTGATCAGTCACTGGGTGTATTTATATGAAGAATGTTGGGTTGACTAAACAACAATTGGAAAAAAAAAATGTCAGGAGGTAATCGTTTGTTCAACCTAAAGATGAGCTGTCAAGCACCACTTGTCTCTTCAGAGCATTAATGGCGAAAGGGACAGAATTAAGCGCCTCATTCTCTGAAGATTCAAATCCTCTGACATTCCTTAATTCAAGCTGCTTTTACGGAATTAGCGGCGAGCCTTTCTGATCATCGTATCTCCCCAACGTTCAAATTCAAATATTCTGGTAGAACATTAATGACTCCCTTAGCTGTAATACATGAGCATTAATTGCAGAAGCTGCGGCTCAAGGTAAAGTGCATTACCAGACGATATCAACCTCAGTCATTGAAGATACATTAATTGTTTGGCAGATTGCAGCAGCAGATGCAGAAGTGTCCGTTACTCACATTCGAGCAGAAGTTCAAACGGAACTATTTTGAAGATCTTCAGCAAAGCTCCCATTAAACATCCTACTGAAGATATAAATAGTGGACTTAGAATCAGTCTCAACTTGGCGACTTTTACACAATCAAAGCATTCAAACTTTCAAAGTTCATCATCTACGATCAAACTGTTCTAAGCCAAACACTCAGCAGTCTCAACTTATCTATTATCTGAGTCTAGTCGCCAACCATTGTGAAGTTCTTTACAGAGTGAAAACTCTTATCCTCTTCTCACACAAACCCTTCAGAGAATCAACTTGCATATTATCTCTGTATCCTGTTCTTCACATTTTCTACCCACTCTTACTGAAGAGATTTTGTAGAAACCAAGTCTTCTTGAAAATAAACTGGGAGGAGTCCTGTCTAACACTCGAAAAGGAGAAGTCTTGCTAGAATACTTGTAAAGGAGCAGTCCTAAGAATACTGGGAGAAGTCCCTGAGAACACTTGTACTATTTTGATAAAATAGTGAAAATCTTGGTTAAGCCAAGGACTGGACGTAGCCCTGTCGATTAAGGGGGTGAACCAGGATAAACATCGTGTGTGCTTTATTGTTCAGTTGTAGAATAATTTCCGCTGCACTTCTTTAAACAAACATTTTCGAACTTATAACTGTTATTTCACGAAAAGAAGTTTAAAAATTACACACACAATTCAAACCCCCCTTTCTTGTGTGGTTTTTTATTACTATCAATCCCGTCCTACAAATCCTGGTTCCGAGGGACCACCATTAGCTATGGTGCTGAGGCAATCAAGAGGTTGCTGAGATTGCCTACTGAAGCCCAAAATCTGGATAAATTTGGAGAAAATGGGGACAGTTTCAATGAGCTACTCAATAATTACCCTTTGCTAAAATATTGTAGACTTTGGCTGTGCCAGGGGCCAGGTGGGAGACCGAGGCTGATAGGGTCACCCTGATGACCAAATCTGCAAGTGTACGGAGGTTATCGAAGTAATATAAAATATTATCGTTCTCCATAGGGATAGGTGTTTCAAAATCTAATTTTAAATTGTTTAGAACTAGTCCAGAAAAATTAAATTGATTTTTTTGATTTTGGTTTGAGTAAGAACTCGGAAGTGCAATTCGCAATGAAAATATAATGATAAAAATTAAGAACTTGGGTTGAGTATATAGCTTATAAATTATGCTCTTATAATCAATTTTATATCTGAAAATTAAGCATGAAAATCATGATGTTCTAGCCTAGTTTCTTTACAAGTTAATTCCTTAAACATGCAAAGCTTTCTTCTAAATTACTAAGTCTAATTCCTTAGCTTTTTAGTTAATTTCAAAAGAAGATAAGTTATATATTCAGGCCAACATAAACAAAGCTTTTCCTAATTCCTTAGTGAAATGCAAAATGTTCTTCCAATTCCTATTTCCCTTATTACTTAACAATTACCATTGATGAAGAAATAAGTTAGAACACTTGTGTACAGCAAGATAGATGAAGAACAAGGAAATGGAACATGAAATGCAATTTTATTCAGATATAAAATAGAAACTTAAAACATAACTATAAGCTAAAAACAACCCAAGAACTTAAAAAAGAACTTAGCCAAGCATGGCTAAGAGAGACATTATGTTAACCTGGACTAGGAGCTCAAGAAATGCTTCCCACAATTCTCAAGAAATAATCCTCTAAGGAACAAAGAAAGAATATCTTATTGTATTCTGGTGTGTTTTGCAAATGAAATATGCAGTCCTATTTATAGGATTTTCTGACTGCATCCCAGCGCTTGAGCGCTGGAATCCTAACGCTTGAGCGCTGGATTTATTAATGCCAGACGTAGGCAAACAGGGGCCCAACACATGAGCGTTGGCCCTCCAACGCTTGGGCGTTGGAATTATTTACAAGAATGTGATAAGTTAGGGGCCCAACGCATGAGCGTTGGCCCTTCCAACGCTTGGGCGTTGGGTCAAACTGAACACTAGGCTCCAAGTCAGAGTGCTAACGCATGAGCGTTGGGCTTCCAACGCTTGAGCGTTGGCACGTCTGATGTTTGCACTTCTTGGCTGTTTTGCTCATCAAGGTGGTGGAGTTGGTGGACATTGATGGCCTTCATTAGCCTCATTTTTGTCCCCTCTTAATTCTGAAACCACAATTGCTATTAATCCTCCACTCATGCCTTTTTCCCATGTGCTCAAATGAAATTAGCGCTTCCTCTTCCAACTTTTCACTTTTGGACCTTTATTT
This sequence comes from Acmispon strigosus, assembly GCA_030819835.1. Taxonomy (NCBI): domain Eukaryota; kingdom Viridiplantae; phylum Streptophyta; class Magnoliopsida; order Fabales; family Fabaceae; genus Acmispon; species Acmispon strigosus. Next base: position 43,117,506 of record JAUAMA010000001.1, on the reverse strand, counting down.
GCTGAGACTTCACTTTTAGTCCTTCCTCTTCTGAACTTTGCATTTTTAGCCCTTCTTTTCCTGAAGTTTACAATTTGGTCCCTGGACAAAATGACTATTTCTACCAGCTTTTCTAAAAGACTAAAATACTAACAAAAATTCCTAAAATTATAAAAATAAAGTTTAAAAATCAAATAAAATCTAATCTATATGCAAATGCAAAAATAAATAGAAAATATAAATAAAAAGTATAAAAATCTATATGAGACTCAATAAAATAAAAATAAAAAGATCCTGAAATTATCATACAAAATCCATTTATCACACCCCAAGCTACATCTACCGGAAGTATGTGAAGCCCGAGGTCCGGGTGTGGGACCATTTTCTGGGAGACACTCTCTTCCCAAGCTTAAACAAAACAGAGCTAAGGAAGCAGAGTGCTCTATGCATCTACTGTCTTCTCAACAAGCGCCCCATTGATGTGGCTGATGACTGGATTTTGTATGATAATTTTAGGGTCTTTTTAGTCTTTTTATTTTATTATTTTTTAGTCTCATATAGGTTTTTTGTTATTTTTATGTAGATTTTCTATTTATTTTATATTTGGCATATAGATTAGTTTTTATTTGGTTTTTAAACTTTATTTTATATTTTTAGGAATTTTTATAGGTATTTTTGTATTTTTAGGAAAGCTGGTAGAAATTATCATTTTTGTTCAGGGGCCTAGTTGTAAAGTTCAAGAAATGAAGGACCAAAGTCTAAAGGTACAAGAGTTGGGGGCTGAAAATTGAAGTTGCAAGAAGTAGAAGGGCCAGAATTGAAGTGCTAACCATGAGAGGACCAAAAGTGGAAAAGAAGAATATGAAGAATCACTCTCTAAATTAGCACATGGAAAATTATGTTGAAGGATTGATGATAGTGGGAAGAAGGTTTCAGAAATGATCAAGGGCTGAATGAAGGCCATTAAAGACATTAAAAAACCACTACCATGAAGGAAAGAAAAGCTTGAAGATGAAGCAGCAACGACCCAGCGCTCAAGCGTTGGGATCCCAGCGCTCAAGCGCTGGGACTCTGACTAGGACCTGAGCTGGAAATCACACCCAGCGCTGCAGCGCTAGGAAGCCAGCGCTCAAGCGCTGGCCCTCGATCTGAAAGTGGGATTTAAATGCTTCCCAGCGCCCAAGCGCTGGGAAAGCCAGCGCTCAAGCGCTGGAGCCCAGAATTTTGCTATAAATAGGGAGGCAATTTGCACTTGTAAGGCACACCATCTTAGAATACAACAAGTATTCTCTCTTTCTCCCTCTTGAGAATTGTTCCTAGGACTTGTGGGAAGCCATATTTGAGCTCCTATCCAGGGTAATTCAATGTCTCCTTTAGCCATGCTTGGCTAAATTCTTTTTAAGTTTTTGGGTTGTTCTAGTTTATAATTCATGTACTAGTTTTCTTTTACATTTCTGAATAATATCTTCAATTCATGTTTTATTTCTTTGTTCTTCATTAATCTTGTGATCAAAAGATTTCTTGCTTTCTACTTATGTCATAAGGCCATTTGGTAAGTAGTAAGGGAAATAGGAAATAAAAAAGGTTATAAGTTTGCATTTCTTAAGGCTATAAGGATGTACGTAACTTTGTGTTGGCCCGGATTCTTTCTTCATCTTCTTTTCTAATTAACTAATAACCAAGGCTATGGAGTTAGTAATTAGGTAAGAAAGTTCTACATTTCTTAAGGCTATTAGGGTGTAGAAATTTAGGCTATAGCACCATGAATATGAATTTAAAGTTCAGAAATTTAGTAAGAGTTTTCTAGCATGTTTTATAAATTATGTAAACCAACCCAAGAGCTTAAATTCTTATCATCTTTTCTATTATCATTTTATGCTATTGTTATTTCTTGTTCTAAAAACATCAACCTATATTCTCATCTTTTAAATTTCTGTTTAAGTACTAAATATTATAATAATAAGAACACCTATCCCTTGAGTTCGATCTTTTTATATTACGCGATAGACAATCGTGCACTTGCGATTTCCGCTATCAAGCGAGGATCATTGCTTGGCGGATTTACTTCTCCATCAATGTTGATAAGAAGGGTAAGCGTTTTTGTTATCCTCTTCTTATTAATAGACTTGTACAGGCCAAGCTTGGGGTAGCAGCTATGCCCCCTGTTGAGATCCACATCCACCCACTCCCAATCATGAATTGGGAGGCTGCTAGGAGAATCTATATGGATCATCAGAATGCACTGGCAAGGCAGGGGCACCCATCAGACAGTTGTATAGCACCGCCCAGGTCCAGAGCCAACTCTAGATCAGGGGCCAGAGATATATGAGAGTCGTCATCTCAGCCCTCCACCACTACTTGGAAGGAGGAAGCCTTCGAGACCATGTTTCAGCATGTGCACAGAATTTCCAACAACCAGCAGCTGATATGGGACCATGCAGGCTACAGTGACCCCAGTTGGCAGAGGTGCCCAGACCCCACAGACTTGGAGAGGAGATTGATGAGCCTGAGCTTGTTTGATCAGGCGAGTGCTGAAGCTGAAGCTGGAGGCCCAGGAGGAGCTGCTGAGGAGGAGGACCCCATGAACGATGCTTAAGTTTGACCACTTTTTAATTTTTAGTATTTTGACAATTTTTATTTTTATATTTTAGAATTTTTAAAATTGCATGAGTCAGTACTATGGATCCAGTAGCATACTCTGATGCTTAAAGTGTTTTATCCAATTATCTGCTGTTTAAAAAAATTGATACATTGATTTGGTGTGGTGAGGATTGCATGTTGTTAGAAAAATTTGATTCTGGTTTGCTTGGCTTTGGTATGAAATTTTCTGAGTTATAAAACGGATACCACTTACCCTATTTTTTGAGTGTAAGAACTCTGATTACTTGATTGTGAATTTTTCTGCCTTGTGTTACATGTTGATTGAAGCTATGCATGCCTTGGTAATTTTAGAAGAGACTTTAGGAATTTTTGAAAACTTAGAAGTTGTTTGGAAAGAACTAAATTCCCATTAGTAGCCCCCCTTGAGCCTTTGAAAAGAGTCTTGTCTTTTGGAGCCTACTATTGTAAATATTGCTAATGTTGTTAGGTGATGTTAGAAATGAAATGAAATTTAATGCTATACATGATTAGGACCCTCTCTGAAAATGAAATTGAAACTCTTAAGTATGTGCTTTTGATTAGAAGTTCAATAAAAAAAAAGATGAAAAAGAAATGAAAAAATAGAGAGGTCCTTCTGCTGTTGTTGTTTTAAAGCTCTGGAAAAATAATAAAAAGCAAAATCACCTAGCACGATTCTGAGTCAGCCAATTTAGTTGCCAAGTTCTTGAAATCCATACCCTTTTTGCTGAACCTTTTGGCCAAGTTTCAACCCTTGCTAATCTCTTCAAAATTGCATGGTTGTACTGTTTTGGTTTTGATTTGAATAATAGGAAGAATTATTTATTTCTCTTGTTCTCATTGAATAATCAATTTTGTGAGCTTAATTTGGATGAACTCAATCTGTTGAATGATCAAGTACCAAGCCCAGTTTTCTTGAATGAATTTTGTACCTTTGAACATCAAAATTTATAGAAATGGAAGTATTTAAGTACAATACCAAGACGCCCTAAACTCATACTATTTTAGTTTCCAACTTTGTTTTGAGCACTGAAGCAAACTCTCAATACAAATTTTTTATTGTTGATGGAGCCAAACTTGATCTGGGCTCTGCCCTTAATAGTGGAGGAGAATGAACAGACTTCGGAGAAATGATCCCACTATCAGAGGGTCATACCCGAAAACTCATTCGGTATTGCTAATGACTTTGAAATGGACATGCTCTTGGACGAGGCTTTAGATTTCGATATCACAGACTTACCACTCCCCTTTCCATCACCAAACACTAGTAGGACAACTTTTGATATCAGAATAGTCAGCACCGGGGCCATTGACGGTGGGACGAGTGGTGGCGAGAAAGGTGTTGAGGAGCATTGTCATCGAAAAATGTTTTTGTTGACATGTTCTCGACAGTGTCATTTCAAGGTGTGTCGTCTTCTTTGAGAGCAAGGGCCATGGCCTCTGAGCTGTTCGCATCAATTACTTCAAATGATCCAAAGAGAGCTAAGAGGTTGATAAAATATTTCATTTTTTAAAATTTTTTAAATCGGTGATTTTTAAAGTTTAAAAATTTAACTAATTAATTTTCTTTGTTTTGATTAGTGTTTACCTTGAAATTTAACAAGTGTGCCTCAAGGTAAATACTAAACAAAACAACGAAAATTAATTAATTAAAACTTTAATCTTGAAAAATCATTAATTTAAAAAAAAGAAATATTTTATCAACCTGTTAGCTCTCTTTGGACTAGTCGAACCAATTGCTACGAACAGGTCAAGGGCCATGGCCCTCCATCTCAAAGAAGACGACGCATCTTGGAATGAAACTGTTGAGAACATGTCAACATAAACATAGGAACGATGGCAGTTCTCTCTGCACCTTTATCACCACCACTCTTCCCATCAATAATGACTCTGGTGATGACCATTCCAATATTGATAGTCATCCCGACTGTAGTTGGCGACGTTGGAGGGAGTGTTAAGTCTGTGATATCAAAATCGAAAGGCTCGTACAAGAGCATGACCCTGTCAAAGCCGTCAACAATACAGAATGGGTTGTCGGGTATGACCCTCTGATGGTGGGACAATTTCTCCGACATTTGTTCATTCTCGTCCACCATCAGTGCGGAGCTTCGATCAAGTTTAGCGCCATCAAAAACAAAAAGTTTGTATTAAGAGTTTGCTGCAGTGCTCAAAATAAAAGTTAGAAACTAGAATGGTATGAGTTTAGGGTGACTTGGTATTGCACTTAAATACTTCCATTTATAAAAACTGTGAGAGTGGTGTAAGTATTAGCTTTATGTAACTTCAACAATAACATTAAATATTATATTTTTTATAATAAATAAAATATTTTCAAAACATAAATTACATTTAAGTTATTAATGTAGAAATTTTACTTCACGAATAGAAATAAATATTTTATTTAATATCATAAACAAAATACTATAAAAATCATGTTATATTTCAACCATAAATTATTAGATAAATACAAGTTGAATTAAATTTAATAATAACATTGAATTTTTATTTAATATAATGAATAAAGTACAATTATTATTTCTCAGCATTAACTATAATGAATTATTATTTTAATTTTTATATTTATTTTATGCAATATATATTAAACATTATAATTAATAATTATGTTAGTTATAAGTTTACGTTTTAAATTGTATTCATTTGAAAGAATTTTTTTTAAATTATATTAACAACTAGTAAGTATCCCGTGCAATGTAATTTTTTTTTTGAATTATATGTATAAAAAATTAATAATTGTCTTAATCATTAATTTGATATTTAGACATTTATAATATTCAATTATATATTGAAAGAAAAAAATTGTAACAATATACATATTAATGTAGAAGCAAATTGATACAGAAAAAGTCTATCATGTAATTTTTTTGGTTACCAATGGAAAGAAAGAACAAACAAGCAAAATAGATTAGCAAAGACTACATCAACGCTTCCCAACACAGCAGCGGGATATAACAACCTACGGTGGAACCATCCAAAAACGCAATCCATTAGAATCTAAGAGTAATATGTAATGTGCTCCTATGTATCGATAGTCACAATAATAAACCAAAATCAGACAAATTTGATATGACTACTATAATTAAACATGATTAATTTATTTCGGATGAAAAAAATAAAGATTATAATTATCCAACCTAACTTTTAATGTAGTTATTATTTTATAACTCTAATTCACTTACCTTAATACATTATAAAATAATAATTTTTAATATTAATTACATTTTAAATTTCATCAAATAAATATAAATTATTGAGTCACATATATACTCAAAGAAATAGACAAAATAAGAATACAATTTTTTACACAACTTTTTCAAAAACTAAAATTTTTATCTACTCGTGAATTAAATATGAACAACAACTATATATAAAATTTAAGATTTAATATATTTTATTTAAATTCTAAAAGTAAATAACCAATGTTAAAAAATTTGAACGGAGAATTGAAATTATTTTATGTACGTAATAACAAATTTTATTTTATTTTTGGAGAAAATTTTAACAGAGCCAATCAATGCAGCAATACTTACCTCACAATCTCATTAATTGAAATGATCGTGGCATGACATTGGGAAGACTGAGCCATCATTGAGCGAGCAATTACCCCTGAAACGAGTTTAAAAAGAAATTACCCTTCAAATGAATGAGAGAAAGTAATTTACATGAGACTATTGAAAAATAGTTGCAATTGAGAGTGTGAATTTCACCGTAAATATAGGATGAAGAATCAATAGAGGCTCGTTCAGGTAAGGATATATCATTTTTTCAAAAAAAATTGTATGTTTGATTTTTACCGACGAATTGAGGGTTGTGTTAGTGATCAAAGGTACTGAAGGCATGCCCCAGATTGCGGTGGTAACTGGAGTTGAACCCACCCAAACTTTTATTCATTGAAAAACATGTGGGATAAAGAGAGAATAAATATTTTAAAAAAAACTGATGTGACTTAATGTGTGAAAGAGTGTGGAGACAGGAGAGTGAGTGCCTCACTTTTTAGGGTGAGAACTCTAATTTATATAATACAATGTAGATATGTTAAATGGCATATTTAATATAATATTAAAAGGTATTAATATGTAATAAATAAAATTCCTGGTTGAACAATAACATCAAATGATATATTTAATATAATAAACAAAATACTATATATATATATTAAAGTAAAATTGACTTCAACCTTTACTGATAATACTAATTAATTTTAAACCTCTTATATATAAAATTAAATATTAATATTAGTCAATACTTAACAATCAATTAGAAAATATTCCTTACATTAATAACAATAATTATTAATTATTAATGTCTATTTATATTACTTATTATAATAAATATTAATTATAAAAAATCTCATGAATATAAATAAAATATAAAATATTAAAATTATATGAAATAAATATGACTTTAACCTTAAATTAATGATCATAATTAATCATTAATGACTATTTATATTAATAATTGTATTAAATTTTAATTTTAAACCTATTATATAAAAAATATTAATATCAATATTAGTAAAAAATTAACTGTCAATAAGACAATATTCTTTAAATTATTAAGAATTGTAATTATTTATTAATTTGTCTTTATCTTAATTATTATTATAAATATTAATTATAAAAACTCTCATGAATATAAATAAAATATCAAATATTAAAATTATATGAAATAAAATTGACTTCAACCTTAAATTAATGATAATAATTGTAACAAAAAACATTAACGATAATAATTAATTATTAATTATATTAATAGTTTTATTATATATTTATTTCAAACCTCTTATATAAAAAATTAAATATTAAAATTAGTCAAATTTTTACTATCAATGAGAAAGTATTTCTTACATAACATTCATACAAGAATTAATTAAATATTAATATCTATTTATATTACTAATTATAATAAATATAATAAGCCCTCTCATTAGTATAATTATAAAATTAAATACTAATACTAGTCAAAACTAAACTATCAATAAGAAAATATTCCTTACATTAGAAACAATACTAATTAATTATTAATGTCTCTTTATATTACTTATTATAATAAATATTAATTATAAAAACTCTCATGAATATAAACAAAATATAAAATATTAAAATTATATGAAATAAAATTGACTTCAACCTTAAATTAATGATAACAATTAATTACTATTGACTATTTATATTTCTAATTGTATTATATATTAATTTTAAACCCTTTTTATATAAAATTAATTATTAAAATTAGTCAAATTTGTATTATCAATAATAAAATATTTCATACATTTATACCAGTACTAATTAATTATTATTATTTCTTTATATTACTAATTATAATAAATATTATAGAACCTCTCATTAATATAATTAAAATATTAAATATTAAAATTAATAGTATATTAATTATAAATTGGAAAATTTTAAAATTAATAAAATCAAATTAATTTTTATTTTTATATATAATAAATATTTTAAGCATATAAAAATGAAATAGTTAAAATTACAATGTTATTTTCTAACTTTTAAATTTTATGTACGTGCGTATCATTTGAAAAAATAATATAGGTAGATAAAATAAAAATTAATTAATTAACTATATCTATATTAGTAACACATTAAAAAGATATGACTGAATTATTTTATAATATATTAAATGATATATATATATATATATTTAAATATTATATTTTCGAATTTTAAATTTTGTTTTATTAAAATATAAAAATAATATATATATATATATATATATATATAATTTTTTTTATAGAATAGTACAAATAAATCTGTGTAGTGTACGAGTATCATATGTAGTAAAAAATGTATCTTACATTTTTATTACTGGGCATTGGGCATTGGTCCTTATTATAAAACTCTTGAGAGATATCTATGATGTCCCTTTATATAAGACCCCTACTAACTTAAATTAATGATAATACTAATTAATTATTAATGGCTATTTATATTACTAATTGTACAAATATTAATTGTTAACCTCTTATGCATAAAATTAACTATTAAAAGTAGTTACTTTTAACTATGAATAAGAAAGTATTCCTCACATTAATAAAAATACATTTTTATTATTAAACTATGAATAAGAAAGTATTCCTCACATTAATAAAAATACATTTTTAATATTAATGTCTCTTTATAGTACTAATTATAATAAATATTAATTATAAAACCTCTCATGAATATAATTAAAATATTAAATATTGATTATAAATCGGAAAATGTTCCAAATTATTAAAACTAAATTAATTTTTATTGTATTTATACAAAAAAAAGGTTAAGTATAAAAATGAAATAGTTAATAACACAATTCAAATTTCTAACTACGTCAAAATATAATTTGAAGATTTTAGAGTCATTATTATATTTTTTACTTTTAAACATTTTGTTTGTGCGTATAATTTGAAATAATTAATATAGATATGTAAAAGAAACTTAAATCATGCTTTTACCAATAAGGTGTAGCACAATTGGTAGATAGTTGGACTTTTTAAGTATATGATCCAGTGTTCGATCCCTGACTAGTGCGTGTATAGAGAAGCATTTGTAATCGATAAAAAAAAGATTATTTTAGTATTCCATATGTAACCAAAAAATTATGTTTTTGAAATAATGGTTTTTCATTGATTTACGCTTTTTTAAAATAATGACTTTTTTGAAAAAGCTTATAGCACGTTTGTTTCAATCTATTTTTAGAAAAAAATTATTTTTAAATAGAAATTATTTTAAAATAATTTAAGATGTTTGTTTCAACTTTTAAAAAACCATTATTTAAAAAAGTTAAAAACATATTTCTGATATGATAATTTTCGGTAGATCTAGCATTTATCAGATGTGTTCGCCCCTAGACCTGAGACCTCATTTAGTTATCAAGGCGTGTAGCGTTGCTGCTGAGGGGAGAGTTGCGTCGCTACATGTGTGGGCTCCTCCTCTTCTTGGGTATGTAAAGCTCAACTTTGATGCGTCTTTCAGTGGGCCTGGTCGTGTTGGCTTCGGCCTGTTAGTCCGTGATAGCTTGGGGGAGCTCTTGCCCTATGTGATTGCGACTTTCTTAGGGGTTGAAGTTAGCTCCTCTCTTATGGCTAAGTCTTTGATTTGCTTGGGCAATTTCCATGGCTAAGGACTTGTGTCTTACAGATTTTTGGTTCGGCTCCTATAAAGTGGGTCCACTCACTTTATGAGGTAAAGTAAATGATCTCACCATCGATTGTGTTGTTTTTATTGACTTTCTAAATTAAGTAATCACTATTAATGGTGTGATGACTTACTTTACCCTCTAAAGTGACTCTACTCACTTTAGAGGAGGCAAATCCTTATTTTTTAGACTAATTGTTTGTTTCTTTATAATTTTTAGGGAGATGGAATCCTTGTTGATACTTATGTCGGCGGTGTGGTGCACGATTGCCATGCTATGGCCTTAGCTTTTGTAGTCAGATTTGAGTTTTTGTGATAGCAGTCACTACAGCCCTACGGATTAGCTTGCTAAGCTTGCGTTTTCGCATTTTGATTGCTACTTTTGATTAGCTAAAAAAGTGATTTTAATTAGCCCAATCAAACACAAATTAGCTCATGTTTTCTCAAATCTCTAAAAATAACCTTTTATATTAGAAACCTAAAAATCATTATTTTTTAATTTAAAATAAACACAAAACAAACATTTCAAAAGTTGAAAAAAATGATTTTTTGACAGGGGAAAATGATTTATTTAAAAACAAATCATCTTGAGAACAACCATCTCAAGTGGGATAAACAAAACACCTACATAAAAATTCCGACGGTGCAATAGCCCTATCACAATCAGATTTAGCCAAAAAGTTCGCAACTGGATTTACTTCTTTAACAATATGGACTACACCTAAACATTAAACATCTATATAGAATATTTATCAAATGTAAATCACGCAAAAACTTCACAGGGTGATGGGCCTTAACTATCACCCATCCCACGGGCAATGCATAATCACTTTCAATAAGCACATTTTGCACACCAATCTCCTTGCAAAATTCCAAAGCATGTCTGAATGATTTTACTTCCGCTTCATGCGCTCACAACTCACCCATGGCTTTAGAGAAAAAGCCACACACATCACCGTTACTATCCCGTAACACACCACCTATGCCACTTTGGCCCAATAACGCTCCTCTAGCAGACCCATCAAAGTTGAATTTCAACACCCCCTCCGGTGGTTTCCCCCAAACAACACTTCTCTTCTGTGACACGACCCGTGACAATCGAATGTAAACAAAATTCTGCACAAAGTCCACCATGCTATAAGAGAAATCTTATTTCCACATTTTAATCAACCAAATTAAACATTCGTACAAGATGTGAGTCCCAAACACCATCAAGAGAGCTTACTGTATTCTGAAAATTTGTGCATTTCTCTCCAACCATACGAACCGACACAAGGCATATAAAACAAGTGCCCACAACACGGAATCAATTCGGAATCGCAAGTCACTCCATTCCAGCAGCAAAGCTTCGAAACTCCTTGGCATACACCATGAAATTCCCTCTCTAACCATAACCTTACTCCATAAAGCAAATGTGAACAATAATTGTGTCACCTTGTGCATCAGCAACCCATGGTTTTAACCTAATATTTTCTATTTAAGTGAGGTTAGGGCATTTGTTAGAGGGAGTGAAAATTGAGAGATTTTTCCCTATGTGTTGAGTGCAAACTAGAATGGTGAGTGCAAAGTAGAATAGTGAGAGAGAGAAAAACACAACGTGATTGAGAAAAAGGGACAAAAACTCATAAGATCATTTTGAGGTTTCTGTATGGTATTAGCTACTAGGTTTATCATGCTTTCATTTTGTAATATGAGTAGCTAAGTCCCCTCTCTCGAGGTTACAATGTAGGAAAAGATTTGAACCCGTTTTTATTATATATGTTATTTCAATTCAGTTTATATTGTGTTTGCCTGCTTTCAATTGCATGTGTAGTGATTAACCACCGTTACAGTAATTTATCAAGCATTAACGAGAACAACTTAATTACGGAATCAATAAAAGGTAATGAGTGTAGGAAATTAGTATTGATACACTGTATATATTAGAATGAGTTCTTGTTTACTTCCAATTTAATTTTATGGGGTAATTGTTTCCATTAGATAAAGGGAATTTAAAATGATCCCAAATTAGTAGGAATTCTCAAATTCCTCCGTCGTTTCTCTTTGTCGCTCTGGTTCTCCTCTCATGGGGCCTCACCATCGCATCACGCATCTTCGCTCCAGCTTCTCCTTCTGGTTCTCCTCCAGCTTCTCCTCTCGTTCTTCTCTCACCATCGCAACTTCTGCTTCTGGTTCTCCACTCCTCTCCTCCAGCTTCTGGTTCTCCACTCCAGCTTCTCCTTCTGGTTCTCTTTCATTCATCAGTTGAGGTAAAACTTCGTACTCTCATGCTTCTGCATTTTGATTTTAGGTTTCTAATTGAATTTCCATTATTTCCTTTGTGAATATGTTGTTTTCTCTGTGGGTATGATTTTGTTCTTAATTATTTTCTCTGTGGGTATGATTTTGTTCTTAATTTTTTGGAATAAATTCTAAGTAGATTGGTGTTCGTAAATTGTTTGATGAAATGTCAGAATGAAATATAAGATTGAAAGTGGTAAATCTGCTGTGCGGGTGTTCTTGTGGGTGTTCTTAATTTATCTATTCTCAGTGTGGGTTTGATTTCTGGTTTTTATTTGTGAATTTGATTTCTGGCCAGGAATGTTCATTATTACATTATGATGATCATGATGATGGTGAGTGTTGTTGTTGTAATCTATTATGGAAGGAGAAGAAGATAAAGAGAAAGAGGGTGAAGAAGAAGAAAAGGGGCAGTGGTGCTTACTGTTGCTAATTTCTTCTCTTGTGATGGTTCCTTCAGCTGCTTCTTCCTCTTCCTCTTCCTCTTCCTCTTCCTCTTCCTCCTCCTCTTCTTCTCTGCTATTAGAATACCCTTTCACTTCTTCTTGCATCAACTCCATGAAATTGTAGACTCACCAACCTTGAAATTCTGCTAATTATAACCTTTCACTAATTATAACCTCTGGATCTCAGAAAGAATAAAAAAATGAAAAAAATGACTTGCCTTATGTAAGTTATGTTCATGAAACAAATCATACTATACTATAGTTTAATAATTGGGTGTTTTTTTGGCGATTGTTGGAATATTGTTAAATAGCCCTGGAGCTTTATGATTTTTGGTTCTACATGGGGGATTCCAAAACCAAGTGCTGAGAAAAGGGTGTCAAAATCTTGGCCTGAAAGTTGATTATGTGCCAAGAAACTCATCAGGTAACCATTTTTGTGGCTCATGTGGCTATGGCTGTCTAAAAGGAGAGAAACAAGGGACTCAAGATACATGGCTTGTTGATGCAGTTGACATTGGTGCTGTGATAATCACAGGATGCAAAGCTGAGAGGTTCTTGTTGGAAAGTAACAAGAATAGAAGTGGCAGAAAGAAGAAATGCATGTCAAATAGAGTTGTGGATTATCTTAAAAGGGATTAAATCTGAAATTGATTCTTCTTCTTCTTCAGTGTAATAATCCCAATCAAGGTCATGTACTCATGCATGATTAATCATCAAATTTATGTTGTATTATGTTAAGAAATTTAGAATGTTATGTATTGAATGGAAGTTTAATTTTGCTATTTGTACATCACTTTTCTTCATGTCACTGAAATTCTTGCTTAAGGAGTGACAGGACTAAGGCATGGGTCATTCAAAGAAACTAATGCATGTGTGTGGTTTTAATGTAAAGTAGATTTAGACCCACACAACTCACAAATGAAGAAAAAGACTTCTATTAATTTGTTACATTAGATAATGGTGGATTAAATGGTTTATGGGATGATGGAAAGAGTGTGTGATAGCAGAAATGCATGTCACAAATGAAAAGAGAGATAGGAAGAAAAGATAGAAAAAATAATATGATTGAAAAAAAAAATTACTTTTGAATTTACAAGTTAATTATTTCTAATTAAGTTTTATAATTTTTCATTTATGATCATTTTTAATAAATGAAAATTTAAAAAAATTATTAAAAATTGTATTATTTAGATTTTGTAAATAAAGTTTTTCATTATTTCATCAAAATAAAAAATAAAAACTTGAAGAAAGGAAATTCGATTACACTTCCCAAACACAGAATTTACAATTGATGCAATTTGATTATTTTACCCAAACAGTAGAATTTGAAAATCAAGGGAATTCAATTGAATCAATTGAATTCCCTAGCATTTAAAATTCTTTGTATTTTAAAATTTCTCCATCCAAACACACTCTTACAGATTTAGGTTTGGTACTCCTTGTACTATTTAATATACTTGGTTGATGAAAAAGTTGCTAGCTCAAAATGTATTTTCATTCACAATCCAACATCAATTTGTCTCATAAAATTGGGTATCCTAGAATTCCAGACCATAACATATAGAGTTTGGTTTTAAAATAGCAATGCCGGAAGTATATAAGAATAGGCTATAGTTTATTTCGAAGGCAAAATAATATATTTATAAAGATCATAAAGTTTGAGAAACAATTCTTCTCAATGCACATAACACTCTAAAGTAAACGAAAATAGGCTATAGTTGCAGCTTAAAACTTTATTAGAAATAATAACAATAAAGGACCAAGGACACTAAATTGCATAATGATATCATTCACAAGCCTCATTTAATTTTTTATAAGCCACTGATGTATTAAAAAAGAATACAAGGGTACTCCAACCCAGTGACGGATCTAGAAATTTGAAGCTGTGGGAGCAATATATACATAGAATTATAACATGGAAAATATAACATAGTACTATCAAAAATTTGAAAATACATTATAATTGTTTCCTACGAGTTTTCATATTTTGAAAACTCTGCACAATTTTTTCATTTTCAACACTATCAAATATATATTTCTCTATATAAGTAACTAAGCAATCATTTAGCCATTCATCTCATACGATTTCGCTTCCGATTCTTGATGATATTCATAGTGGAGAAACCTCTTTCAACTGTCGCAATTGCTACCGGAAGTATCAAAGCTAACTCTAAAAGCAAATATACCAACAGATATACAATATGTTTCCTAGTCTCCACAAGCTTTATAGCAAGATCACTATTCAAGCTGATTATCTAGTGCCAAAAGTTCAATTGGGGAAAAATCTGAAGGATAAAAATGAGCCAAATGAATCAATTTTTCCTTATCAGATGCAGCAAATGAATCTCTTGGATTCAAGTAAGCTACACAGGGAATTGAAGGAAGCAAGCAAGCAGCAGGCTAGCAGCGACACAATCTGATTTCACAATGAAAAGGGAGAAAAATTGGATGAAGAAAAATGGAAGAGGGTTGGGATTTTTGTTGGTGTTGTACGTTAGTTTTACAGAAGAACCAAGGGAGTGAGGAGTATTACTTAGTGGAAAACAAAAGACACAATATTATTCACTGGATATAACAGTGGGGGCACTTTTTCTTCTGTGGGGGCCATATTACGTTAACATTCCTATACTCACCTATATTATTAACATTTTTTTTCAAATTCATGGGGGGGCACCTGCCCCCACTAACTACTACCTGCATCCGCGCCTGCTCCAACCCTTAATACAAAGATAAAAGATAATGCAGAAAATAAGATCAAACAGGTAACAACTGAGTCTTCTGAAGAGAAGAGGAGAAAAATGCTGAGGGTCAGCGCAAAGAGGGTTTTGGGAACGACGTCGCAGGCCATTAGGGTTCCGGTGCGGTTGTACCACGAGAGGGTGGTGGATCACTACGACAACCCCCGCAACATCGGGTCCTTCGACAAGAATGACCCGAGTGTCGGCACCGGTTTGGTCGGAGCACCGGCGTGCGGCGATGTCATGAAACTCCAGATCAAGATCGACGAAGCCACCGGAAAGATCACCCACGCTTGCTTCAAGACTTTCGGCTGCGGCTCCGCCATCGCTTCTTCCTCCGTCGCTACTGAGTGGGTGATAGGAATCAAACACATGGAGGAAGTTTTGACCATTAAAAACACTGAAATTGCCAAGCATCTTTCGCTTCCACCTGTTAAGCTCCACTGCAGCATGCTTGCTGAAGATGCCATTAAAGCAGCTGTCAAGGACTATGAAGCTAAACGTGCCATGGCAGGAGAGAAGGCTGCCACTGCTTGATTTCTTCCATGATGATGAAAACAACCATTTGTTTGGGTTTGGTTGGAGCTAGCTTGTAAGCTAGATTTTAATAACATTTTGTGAAGTAAATGCTTGTAAAGCTGACTGGTTTGGTTTGGTTTGATTTGTGCTTAGCAGAACTATAATCGTGTTTTGGCTTTGGGGCTGAAACTTGTATTGCTATAACCGCATAAGCACTAAGCATATTATAAACCATATTTCAAATGGTTAGAAGTTCCACAATACAATGAGTGAAGTGAACAGCATTTTATTTTCAAAAAAAAAAGATCAAACAGATAACGACATGAAACCATAAAAGGCAACTAATTAAATGTCTCAGCATAAAGCTTCACAAGTAACCAGAGACCCCCCAACCCAGTAACTAATATGGATTCCAAATGCTCCAAGAAATCCCCTCCACGCTATATACCACGCATAGCATATCCAGCAGCTACCAGCAGGGCACCACATCATTGCAAGATTCATGCCTTTATCAGGAATCAGAATTGAAATAAGCAGCCAACAGCAAATCCAAACTCACTACTAGAGGATCAACATGATGTATAGATGTTACTTGTGATGATTACCTCAACAAGGCTATCTAAATCACCCATGAATGTGATTTTACCTCATCGTAGATGGACCAATAGAATTTAAGATAATTGAGTAAGAAATTTCATAAATTTTTATAAAAAATCCTACTGATCTACTAAGATGGAGTAAAATCACTTTCATGGGAAATTTAAACAACCCCTCCTCAACAATCTATCACTTTCTGTTGCGATGATGAGCTAATTCCTCATTGTAGTTTGAGAAGTTAGGGCCAAAATTAAATTCACCACTGAAAGGCTGACCAAAGGGAGGAGGAGGAGGCGGCTGCGGCATGAAGAGCTGTGGTGGATGAGGAACTTGGTTCACAGATAACTGGGAAGAAAACTGAGAGACCATCCCAGCAGAAGAAAGGAAAGCAACATTCTTGGTAGTTTCTGTCCTGAGGAAATGCAGTTCTTCCTCCATCTTCTCTTTGAGAACTGCAAGCACAAGAGTGCATCCATGATAATATTTTCAGAATATATTTGTAAAATAGAAAGAGAATAATATTTAACCAAAAGTATGTTTTTCAACATTATGCATTAGCACAAATTCACCACACTAGGGTTTAATTAGGCATGAACAAGTATATTGGAACATATATTGCTTACCACTTTGAACTTGACATGTCTTTCTCATGCCCTCTTTTTCTATTTCAAGCTCCTTCATTTTAGTAGCCAAATCTGCAGTTTCTTTCTGCATCATATCAGATATTAATTAATATGTTTGCCCTTGTTTTATTACTTTTCTATATCCGAGAACACAAACTGAATATAACTTATACACATAGAAAATCAACATAATTAGTGGTAAATTTGTTTACGTAAAGCCATAAATGCAATAAAATGTTCTGAAAAAGCCATTTATGCAAAAGGAAATTAAACACATATATACCTTTAGTTGGCTAACACGTGCAGAGAGGTTGCTTGATTGAATCTGAAGCTCGTGAGCCTTTTTTTCCAACTCACTTAGGTGTCGCTTTTTCTCCTCCTTTTGTTTTTGAACATATTTCCGATTATTAAGAATCCTGCAACACACAACAATCTCACCGCATCAATCTATTGTCCAGATTTATACAATGTGTGATACTGATATGATAGGAAAAAAAATAAAAATAAGAAATTTAAAAATGTGGTGGAAGAAAAAGTGAATGTTAATGAATCAAAACTATTTGTGCTACATCGCTAATGCTGTTAAATTGCAAGGTAAAAATAAAGAGAAAATAAATAAATTTTAATTTTAGTTAAGCTTTGAAGATAATCGATTTAAAAATATATTATAAAATGAAATATTTTACCAACCTTTCAGCTCTCTTCGGATCAGTAGCAGCAATTGCTGCAAACTTCTCAGGAGGCATAGCCCTCGACCTTGCAGAAGATGATGCACCCTGAAATGTCACTGGTGAGAATGTGTCAACAGAAACATTGCGGCGGTGATGCTGCTTCACCCCACTTTTTGCACCACCACTCTTCTCGCCGTTAACGATCGTGGTGTTAATCGTTCCAATATCAACAGTCATTCCAACAGTGCAGGTTGGTGGCGGCGACGGAGGGAATAGAAATTCCATGATATCCAAGCCTGTGATATCCAGGTCTAAAGCCTCATCCAAGAGCATGTCACTTTCGATGTCATTAGTAACACTGAATGTGTTGTCGGATAAGGCTCTCCGATGGTGGGACCACAGCTTGGGCGTATGTTCACTCTCCTCCATTACCTGAGGCAGAGCTCCAATGAATTTCGGCTCCATCAAGAAAAATTTCAATATGAAAAGTTTTCTACAATGCTCAAAACAGAAGTTGCAAATTCAAATGGTATGGAACATATTGAAATGGTACTACACTTAAATACTAGAACCTTGAGAGTGGTATTATATTATATTATATTATAATATTATATAATATTATATTATATTATATTATATATTATATTATATTATAATTTTTATTAATAATACAATATTACTTATTACTATTATTAAATTTTACTAAGCATTAATTATTTTATGAATTAAAACTTTAAATCAATTCAATGCAATATAATTAAATATTTATTATTTAAAATAAAAATATAATACTTATAATATAATATTTTTTATTTTTTTGAAAGAAAAACATTTTTATTGATGGAAACATAATTATTATATTATATTATAATATAATAATATTTTATTTTATTAATACTATTATAAAATTTTACTAAGCATTAACTATATAATGAATTAATATTTTAAATTTATTCAATGCAACATATTTTAAAAATTATGTTATTTAAAATAAAAAATACTATTTATAATATAATTTATTATTTTTTATTTCTTTAAAGTAAAATTTATTATTGGTTAAAAAATTATATTATAACATAATAATATAATATTTTAAATATTTTATTCCTTTCAAGAGATATTATATTAATAATAATAATATAATAATTATTATGTTAAATTGTAACTATTAAAATATTGTAATTATTAATATTTTAATAATTACAATTTAACATATTAATTGTAATTATTAATATGTTAAAGTGTAATTATTAAAATATTAATAATTACAATTTAACTTGAGATTGTATTGACAAAACTAACTTGAACAATAAAATTAAATATTATATTTAATGATATAAATAAAATACTACATCAGTATATGGTACATTTTTAACTATTAGCAATACACTTTTAAAAAAATAATATTAACAATACAAAGTTTTACTTAAATAATAGCATTGAATATTATATTTAATATTGTAAAATAGTATATTATCGAAGTGATTTAATTTATACAATTTCAAGAGTTTTAGGGCTCGTTTGGTATGTTGTATGAGGCATGATAGTATTATATTATGGTTTTATTGATTTATTGTTTGGTGCTAACATCGTATTGTATAAGCTTACCCATCTATCCACTTTTATACATTAAAATGATGAATTATTTAATCTATAATCCATACGTGGAATAAAGCTTGATAAGGTTCTGACGTATAAGGTACATGAAAATATTTCAACTTCGATTTTCAGTTTCAATTAAATGCAACACCACTGCCGCGCCGCCACCATTCTCCACCACTGCCACCGCCACCACCCTGCACCATTGTCACCGTCGCCACCAGTGACACCACCACCCCACCCTCAACCACCACTATCATCACCGCCACGCTCCATTGCCGCCACCACCACCGTAACACCCCGATTTTCAAGGTAAAACTGTAATCGATGAACAGTAAATAAACATGGGGAATATCTTTCGAGCTTTAAAAAATGCGAGCATATTTTTTTGAAATCATGCTATGGGTGGAATGCATACATAAATACCTGTATCTACATAGCCATCAGTGAGTAGTGTTACCAAAGTAGTTCGAGTCGTGCATAGTTACGTTGTCAAGTGTAGTGCGAATAGTTAGATTATATTACAAGCCGAGTAAACCAAAAGGAGAAAATATATCAAGGCTATGAAATCCTAGAACTAGACCTCATAAGTCTGATATACTTTCCTGTGAGCTCCATGCAGGAGGCCAACACAAAAAGCCATGTGCCGGGAACCTACCCTGCCCTTTAGTTACATACTAGCCCTAATAACCAAAAAGAACAACCTACCCTGAGCCCATGCTGCCTATTCCTCCTCCTCCTCCTCAGGGTCCTCCTCGGGTTCATCGTCGAATCCTCGAGCCACCCAGCACCACCCTCGCCTGGGACCTCTCCATCGGAGTCGGCGAGGTCAATCACGAGTACGTCCACTTCTATGACAGTGGTGGAGACCCTCGTCACTACTTCGTACACGAGGGGTATGATCCGAAAGGGTACTGACGGGGCAGGGGAGTACTATGGGGTTGGAGGGGTGGAAGTCTCTGCCTTCACCTCGGGGGATGAATGGCATAGAGAAGCAGCAGCGACAGGGGATGTCGGCATAGCGGCTGTCCCAGACACCGAGGCGCCGGAACCGTCGAAGTTAGAGATGGGGGGTAAGGGAAAGTTGTAAGTGAAGCGGTAGATCTTTCGTCCCTGTGAGGTTCCGTAGCGGTCCATTCTGTCGTCATCCAACCGACCTGTATGCCGGGCTTGCCATGTCAGCAGGTCTACTGACCATGACGCTGGGTCGTCTCGATCAATGAAGTGCAGGGTGGCCTCCCCCAGGGAAGGTAGGCCTGTGAACGAGTCCTCTGATGGTCTGCCCGGCATGGTCTGATGAAGCGCCTACGATCCATCCAAACGAAACACAGAGGAAAAAGGGTCACTTCCAAAAACAATATCAAGGTTTTAATAAGCAATCAAGCGATATAAACCAAGCAACATTCAACACGTATAAGATTACAGTTATAAGACTCGGGTGGTCAAAGACCCTAGGACTCCTATATGAACGTACAACAACTCGTTGTACAAAAACTTCATCCGGATAACTTCATCCGGATGTAACACCAAATCCCGCAGGCAGGTGGGACACTCAACCGAACTCCACACGTGACTAAAAAGTACTGCGGTCAGTCGGGAGTTTCCGCTTACACGGGTATGTTCTGTATAACGCCCCGATAGGGTGCATCTCCAGTCCATGACTCTGTGTAGTCCCGAACCATGACGACTTCAATAATTCTTGACACGCCATGAAGACAAAAACTCAAACTTAAGGCTTAGTCGTTCAAAGACGTGGCCTAACATAGCTTCATAATTAACGACAATCATGTAGAGCATATGTA
Source organism: Acmispon strigosus (assembly GCA_030819835.1). NCBI lineage: Eukaryota > Viridiplantae > Streptophyta > Magnoliopsida > Fabales > Fabaceae > Acmispon > Acmispon strigosus. The sequence goes on along the minus strand of JAUAMA010000001.1, from coordinate 43,096,482 downwards.
CATATCTAAAGCAGATATAGGTCATGTCGCAGGGAAATCATGCTTACAGTTATCAATATAGCATGAAGCATCCAATAAGTCAAGCCAAAATTTCAAACCAACTTCAAACTATAACTGGATCAAACCTCGGGATCGTCATTTTACGAATCTCGGTTTACATTCAAAGTCGCATCCGTCCTCGAACGTGGCCTTGCATGGTTTCATGATCATTGGTTAGATTACGTCAAACCACGTGAATGATATCAAAATCAAATGGCAATCCATCAAGCAAAATTCAGAAATCATTCAACGATGTCACACATCAAACAATTCTAATCCAGCATATCAGATGCCTTCAGATACATGCATTAATATTTCAATCAATACAATTCTAAGTCAGGTCGTTCTCAGAACGCCGTCAACTACAATGTCAGAATCATGGTGCATACATATGCCTAGTAGCTAGAGTAGCGAAGTTCCCTTACCGAAAGAGTGATAGATCCGGGCAGTTACGTAAACTCTGTTCGTCCTGGTCGATCCGAAGTCTCGTAACCCTTCAAGAAACATAACCTAGATTATAACTTCAAACTCAACCCTAAGGTCTTGCTACTAGTCTATCAAGGTTCCTATTACTTAGGCAATTGTCCTAATTCTTAGGAAGGTCCTTGAAATTCGAAAACATTTTAGCAACTTTGGCGACCGTTAAAAAAAGCTCTGAAAACTCTAAGCTACAATATTCAAAACTTCCCAAAACTTCAAACCTTTAAAGAGAAACAAGGCTGGATGCTTACAAATAAATTTGAAGGCCTTAAATAAGATTTTGAAAGCAAAAACACACATAAAACTCCAAGTCTTCAATTCTGCCCAAAATCCTCAAAACCCTAAAAACTTCATATTTTCACCAAACAATTCACTTAGTTACTCAAAACAATTTCACAATCCTAAACATAACTTCTATTACAAGTTTCTAATACAAATTCCAAGTCTTGAACTCAAAAAATCCTCTAAGTGACAAAAACAAAAAAACTCCATGCAAAAGCCAATTTTCAATTTCCAAGTTTTTCTTAGCTTAGAAAAAACCCTAATCAACCTATTAGTTCCAAAATCTAATTTACCCAAAAGCTCACTTTTTAATCCATCAATTCCAAGTTTCCTAAATCCTCTAGAAATCAATTTTCTAACGTCTTAAACATACAATTTTCTCTAGGCCCTTTCACACTACTTAGGGAAAAACCTTTCCTTTATACTCAAAATCAGACACAAGCGTTTAAACACACTCAAAAGCTAGTTGGAAAATCAATTCTCCCTTGTCCCAAAACAAAATCAAGTCGGCCAAACACACTAAATTATCAAGATGAATTTTTCTTTCAAAACTAACTTGTACACATCAAAGATAATAAGAAATCTATGGTGAAACTAAAGTTTCAAGTTTGAAAATCACTTATTTCAAATAATCAATTCTCAAAAACTTAACTTCCAAGAAAATTAATTGGGGATATCCATAGATCAACTTCATGGGAATGACTTTCCTAAAGGCAAACCTAGCAAAGTCTCAACATTAAAATTCTCTAGGAGTCAAAACATAATCAATCAAAATTCTAATCGGTTCAAATTGGAGTTCAAGGTCATGGGAACAACATTAATGAAGAGGGTTCAAGGTTCTATAAACTACCAAAAAACCAAACTCAACGTATTGAAATTATAAAACGGTAGGATTGTAGATCTTGAGGAGGTGATTAACTTACCTCAAAGAACCAAGTGAAGAAGATGAGTGGAAGAGATTGCAAGAGGGAGGGAGAGGTTCAGCCAACCTTTCAAAGGTGGAAGAAGATGAATAGTTTCCCAAGCTTCTCTTTCTCTCTCTTAATTTCCTTCCTAAATTTTCACTTAATGAGGCTTAGTAGAAAAACAACACAAAACCCCCTTCTTAAAGAGGTTTGGCCGGGGGTTTAAGGGCTAGGAGGGGGGGCGATTTTTAACTTTTCACTAATCCTAGGGACCAAAGTTGAAGAGTGAAAAGTTTAGGTAAAAATATCTTTTTACTATTTGAGGACTAAAACGCAAAGTTTCAAAGATCAGGGACCAAACTCTAAGATCTAGAAAGTTCTATGAAAATATCTAGGTTTGTTTATTAATATATTTCAAATCCATGACGCGTCAGTGCATCATAATCTCTTGTCGCTATGAGTCCGGTCGTTGATGCATTTCCCAATGTTACTGAGAGTTTCTAACACCGGTTACTCGTTTTTTTTGGCCTCATGCTCTTACAACTCGAGCCCGGGTCGTTTCCCTCAAAGTTTGCGCCTCATCCTGCCAAAAAACACTATTCATGAAAGTTACTATTCACAAAAAAAATTTATCGTACATCTGGACCCGTCACGTCAAACAGAGTCATTTGGTGATTCTCGGATTTTTGATCCGGGGTCCCGAAGTCATCCGTTTTGCTTGTTGGGTTTTCGACTGAAAGTCCCACTAGCGAGAAATGTCCTTCCCGGGCTCCGAAAGGAAACCATATCAATATTACAATCGTTCCTCATGAAATTCTCCACTGAACGTCATGGTGATAGTGAGAAGGTCTTATTCTCACCCGAATTCAAGGCTAGGTCAAGCTTGGTTTACTACCATGTGTCGTAAGGAGCATTCCATCGGTAATTCGGCCGACGTTATCATTAGTTGATGCTCACGAGTGGCTCCAAACATTTTATGGAATAATTAAATAATTATTTAATTACTGAGTGAAATTTTGGGTCTTACAACCACCGCCGCCGCCATTGCCGCCACCACCACCAACGCGGCCACCACTACCATCGCGACCACCACTGCCACCACCACCATAACCACCACAACCACCCTCCACCACTTGTACCACTACCACTACAATCATAAACACCACCACCCACTGTCACCATCACCCTCCATATTTTATTTTTATACTATCTATCATTATTTAATACTTCACCAATCAATAATTGCATTAATTTAAGCGACATGGTAAGCTATAAGTGTATGACCAAACGCTGAATAGTATAATATATTTATTAGGACTTATACTATCAATCTTTATACTATACAACATACAAATGAGCCCTTACATTTATTCATATGTTGTCTTATTTCTCTTTGGCTTTTCGTATTTTACAATATTTGTAATGGGGGAAAATAGTGAATCATGAATGAGTGTTTGTGTAAAAAATTTCACAGGTTTAATTCAGAGTTATTAAACTCATACAAAAATCATGATTATTAGATTTAATTATCGATGAGCAAGATTAAGAGTAATTTAATGATCATGTAATCACCTAATATACTTAATAAATATAAATATTTACAAATTCTATTTTTTAAGTAAATATTTACAGATTCTTTTTTTTTACAGAGAGAGGACAGAACCCTGACAAAACACTAAGCCCTTGACTCAGACGGCGATGGAGAATCCTCCCCGGCTAATCAAAGAGTTTAATCTCCCAAGTCAACTTGTCCTTAATTCTCGTTTTGCATGTGATACATTTTTATAATCCTCATCAATCTAACGGAATAAAAAATAGGTATTGTCTAAGGTGAACTACTAATTAAGTAGTGCATCGTGCACCATCAGCTTTTGACCAATAAGATCGTGCCAAATGTCCAGGTAAGTAACCGGTAACCGGTTCTACAGGTTATTTTATTTTTATAATTTATTATAACTTTAATTTGTTAATTACTATAAACCCCTTTCTCTATGTTAATCTTCTTTTCATAATTCATTTTTACCTTTTTTTTAAGGGTAAAAATGTAATTAACTAATTATTACTATTTTAAATCTTTTTAAATATCAGATAAAAAAACCTGTTGTAGCAGGTCATTTAAAGTGGTGCATGGTGCACCACTTAGGGCGCAAGTGCACCCTAGAAGCCACATAAAAAATAATGGGTTATGATTAACAAAATAATGGCAGTGTCGGCTAAGTCGATTGGGTTATGATTCATGAATCATTCTACTGTGCAGGTATTTCGAGACACCTTTTTTTCTTTTTATATTTCTCTTCTGCACACATCACATCATATATATATATATATATATATATATATATATATATATATATATATATATATATCACATTTGTCACTTATCTCTCATCTCTTCCTATCTCTATATCTGATCCAATTTTTATCGGTTTGGATTGGATTGGATTTCGGTTTTTCAACCGTAAGAATGAAAATATAAAAATAAACTATGCAATAAGGAATACTTTAAAACATTCACCATGCTTTTTGGACTTTGGAATAAACAACTTAAGACAATTATCAAAAGTCTCCTAACAAATACAAAAACATAAATGGAGAACCAAATCAGTTTAATCCTTCATTAGTTTAATCCTTCATCACAAAAAAAAAATTAAAACCAAATCAGCTGCAGCTCCTAATTGACTTTCGTTCACTGTTAATCTCCAATCTCCAATTCTCCATGGAGCACATGTGTTTTTCAGATTGTAAAAGGGGCAGAAGAGGAAAACTAATAAAAAGTGTGGCTAAATATGTAATTTGATATATAAAAAAATAAGCATGTAATTTTCTTTCGGTTTGGTTTGATTTGGTTCGGTTTTGGACAGTGGAACCGAAAACCGAACCGATCCAGTAATTGAACATCGGTTTTTTCAATTTTCGGTTTTTTCGGTTATCGATTTTTTCAGTTTTCAGTTTTTTAGGTTGGTTTAACCGGTTTAGTTCGGTTTGGATTGGTTTTGAACACCCCTAATCTACACCCACCGATCTTTATTCAAGTTGATTCCACAAGCTAAAAACTGCACCATTTATTACGTAGCCAATGCTAACGCTAACTATGAGGCCCGCCCCATACTCAATTTCTTGATTCCTTAGTGGATCATGCCATTTTAATTTTAATCTTCCAAATGCTGATGTTTATAGGAGGAAGTTTATAACATTGCCATTCAATTGTAGTTTTAATTTAATTCCAAATGATTCAAAATATCCAAAATCTCATAATCCAGAAACTAAAACATCACAAGAAGGCATCATAGTTTTGTTTTTGAACAAATGCAAAGTGGATAATAGTATATCAGCTTGACAGTTTGTTCATGTTACTTCCCTGAAATTTCTTTGAAATCATTACTCTTCAAGGATGAAACTAGGAATCAGTTAACCCAGGTGTCATTAAAACTAGTGACTTAAATGATCTAGAATTTGTCACTCCCTCCCTCAGAAATGATAAGATTCTTTAGTGATAAATTTGGTGTCTCAAATTATAAAACCCTTCTAAATTTCAGAAAAAAAAAAAAAAAATTTCCTTTTTTTCCCCTTGTATTCATTATATTTTCAATTCCAAAACTTTAATTATCACCTTTACTAATTACTTATCTTTCATGTTTCACAACCAACCTTGATATATCCAATACTAACATAGGGGCATATATATGGAAGATTTGTGCAAAAAAATAACAAAACCAATATATTAATTAGCTTATTACATGTTTTCTAAATAAGTGTGATTGTCTGAACATGTCCTTATAATTTGGGACGGAGGGAGTATTTCCAGCTTCTTTAACAAATTGTCTCTAAACCACCAAGATAAATTTCAAATAAAATCGCCATAGCTTAGGTATTCTAAGAATATTTTAATGTATTAGAAACATATATTTTAAAAAATATTATTGGGACACCGTGATTTTATCAAAAGTAAAATTTATCCAATGTAAATTTTAAGTGATACGTCTTTTTTGAACACCGTCTCTAAGAGTATCTCCAACCCTACTCCCAAAATTGGGAGCTCAAACACTTTTTTGGTGGGCACGAAGTGCCACGTAGGATTAAGCTCCCTCATAAGGAACTCAAGCAGATTTTGCTCTAACCATAGTTCCTTATTTTACTTTCGGTTGGGTCTCACGATACCCCATATATTTATAATTTTTATTTCCACCTAGTTATGATTTTTTTTTGTTACAAGAGGAAAAACACCTAGTTATGATTTAAATTTTAATATTAATTCAACACTCTAATTTAAATTCTAATTTAATTAATATTAATAGCAATATTAATAATTATTAGCAAATTTGATTGATCTGGAAAACTCGCCACCAATAGGAATGCGCCGATCTGGAACGGGAACACAAATGGAGAAGCAAAGAGCGCCCAGGATCCTGAGACAGAGAAAAAAGGGGGAAAATGATCTGGCTTCAGAAGGTTCCTAGCACAGACCCCTCGATCTGGAACCTCCTCATCGCCGCCCACGCGGACAGAGCACCCTTCAGAACCGACGCCGCAACCCAACTGACAGCGGAAAAACGTCAATCCCAAAGCAAGGACACCACACCGAGCGAGGGAGAAGGAAAGGAGATTACGCCGAACCCGGATCTGGGCGAGGGAGGAAGAGGACGGCCGAGATCAAGAAAGGGGAGAACAGGCGAGAAAGAAGAAGGGTTAGAAAGGAAGGAGGAAAGGAGAAACATGAACGAAAGGGGGGTGCCGCCGCGTCGCCGCCGCTCGGCGACCACCCAGGCTCGAGACAAGAGAAACGAAGGAGGAAACAGAGTTTGAGAAACCCTAGCAGAGCGTGGGGGGAATTCAGGATTTTTCTTAGCAAATCTAAATCCTAGCTAAGGATGCCAATCGGTTAACATATTATTTTTTTTAGGAGGAAAAATAGAATGTTACATCTTGCACACTATTCCTATTAATATCCTTCGATTCGAAATAAATCAACTCATTTATACATTTATTTTATTTGGTGTTTTTCAAAAATTCTAAATAAACCAATTCATTTATTTTATTTTGAAATCTTTTAAAATAGATCGTAATAAATCAATTCACTATTTTATTTGTTTTGTTTTGATTTTTTGAAATTTGAAATAAAGTAAATAATTTGATTTATTGCAAATTTCAAAAAATCAAACTAAATAAGCAAGAGTTTTTCACTACTAACTTTCGATCTTTGTGTAGTTAAAAAAAAAAAAAAAACTTTCGATCTTTGTGTTTCAGAAGCATTTTCAGTTGTAATGATTCATCACACTATTAAATGTACAAATAACGTGTTTCCTTATTTGTTGTTTTAAATGTGGAAAAAGAATTATCTTTTATTTAACAAGTGTATTGAAAATATGTTTTTCAAACAATGTGCTTTCATTTTATACAATTTTGCTTTCACAATTTCAACCTAACCCAGGAAGGACCACTATGAGCGGTAAAACTCTTTCTAACAATGTGACTAGTTACCTATTATTGTTTTTAGTAATATTAATTACCATAAATTAAAGTATTTATAATTTTCACCATATTGTTCTAAAAGTATGTCTAATTGTTTATGTACCAATATTGTTTGGATAGAGTAGAACGAAATCACTTTTAAGTCCAAACCCACTTTATTAGGAATAGGGGTGGGAATAGGCTAGGCCAGGTTAGGCTTTGCGTAAATAGGCCTGGCCTATTTAAAAAATTTAAGGCCTAAGCCGGGCCTGTGGCCTATCATAAGCTTTTTATTTTGCTTGGGCCTGACCTTTTTGAAAGCCTGGCCTGACCTGAAGCCTATTTATAGGCCTATTTTCGCATAAGGTCTTTAAATAGGGTAAAAAGCCTACATCTAAACATACCAACATCTAAGCAGGCCAACAAGCCTACATCTAAATAGGCCAACTATGTTTGTCAATCCACAAGTTACAAAAAGGTAAAATTAAATTTTCTACAAATACCCAAACTGGTGACAGGTTAGATGGATGTAAATTAAATTTAATATTTTGATTTATTTGTATATTTTATTAAACTAATATATTAAATTAAGATGCTAATAAACAGGCCGGCCTGATAGGCTTAATAGGCTTTTTTATAAGCCTAAGCCTGATCTATTTAGCTAAATAGGCTTTTTAAAAAGCCTGAGCCTAGCCTTTATATTAAACAGGCTAGGCCAGGCCAGACTTTAAACAGGCCAGGCCATAGGCCCCTGTCGGCGGCCTGGCCTATTCCCACCCCTAATTAGGAACAAAGTAATACTAAACACAACTTGAAAATCAACAAGAACTAATTACTCATTAGCCTAAAGAATAAAAAGAGCACTCATATGTAGGGGTGGCAATATGGGTTGGCGGGGCGGGCTCGGTCCGACCCGCCATTGGCCCGTCAAAATACGGGTTGGGTTGGGCTGACCCACTTTTAGTATTTGGGTTGAAAGTCCCAACCCAACCCATATTTTGACGTGTTAGCAGGTTGGCGAGCTAGCCCACTTTAAGAATTTAGTGGGGAAAAAAAAGGTTATGCAATGAGGAAAAAACTAAAAATGTTTATCTCATTTCTTTGTGCAATGAGAAAAAAAGACAAAATGTACAATTAGCAACACTACAACGCTAACATTGAATTAAACAAGAAGATGTGGTTGCTCCATATTTCTTTGTTTTATGTCGGTCTTGTCATTGAGTTTTGATTCATCTCAACTAAATAATAATAAACAATAAAAAACTCAACGTAATTCCACACTAAGAATCAATTCCACAATTACACTAAGAATAAAAACCATAAATTCATAACCAACTCACAGGTTGAAAAAATTCACAATCATCACAACTCATAAATGTCTTTTAAAACAACAAAACACAAATCAAAGTCTAACAATCTCACAATAACATAGTCTTAGTTCAAAGCTTTTAATTTCTGAAGGTCTTAGTTCGAAACATTAGATACTCTCTTGGAAGAAGATGCATCCTTTTTTCCATTACCACTACCATCATCAACTTTGAAATCTTCATCACCATTAGGAGCGGGAATATAGGTTGGCGGGGCGGGACGGGCCAACCCGCTATTAACCCGTTAAAATGCCGGTTGGATTGGGCTGACCCACTTTTAATATTTGAGTTGAAAGTCTCAACCCAACCTGCCAAAAAAGGCGGGCCAAATAGGTTGACCCAGCGGATCAAGCTCATTTTGCCACCTCTACTCATATGCCTTTAAGATCCCTCCTCCACTCCTCAATTTGTCTCTCAACTGAAATCTCACAACTCCCACCAGCACCAGCAGCTTTCCTAGCTGCATCCTTCATTTCTTGTGCTTTGATTCTCAAAGACACATTGCTCATCATATCTTTGATTGCCTTTGCAATCTCCTCCCCTTTCACCACTGTCTCATGTGATCCCCACCCCCATTCCTCTGCCCAAATCCCCACCCCACTCATTTGCACTGCCTCTGAGCAAATCTTCTGATCCCCATTTTGAGGCCATGACAGAACAGGAACACCATGCCACACAGCCTCCACCAATGAGTTCCACCCACCATGAGTCACAAACCCTCCCACTGCAGGGTGTCCTAGAATCTCCATCTGATCAACCCATGTCTTCACAACCATACCTTTTTCATTCACTTTCCTCATCAGCTCATTCCCCAACACATTCTCCAGCTCCTCCTTCTCTTCCTTGTCAACTTGCTTCAGCTTCACCACCCACAAAAACTTGTACCCACATTCTATTAACCCATTAGCAACACCTTTTATTTGCTCCTTTCTGGTCTCTGTCTTGTTTCCGAAGCAAACATATACCACTGATTCTGCAGGTTGTTCATCAATCCACTTCATTATAGAACCCGAGCAATTCTTAGACGAGGGTGCCTATAAACACAAGCAATATTTAAAAATTCAATAAATAGCAAAATGATTAAAAATACTAAAACTCACATAACATTAAAGGAATGAATGCTCCAGTTTGTCCTCAAATGTGTAAGCATCACCCAATATAGTTCCTAAAAGAAGGAAATACCTCCCACAGTTTCTAATTAGATCAAATGTCGGTCAAGTGACTTGGTACAGCCAAATAAAAAACTTGGCCAACGCTTGCACTTTTTCAGCCACGAAATTATTGATCTAATTGGAAATTAGTGGATTTTATATGTTTAAATTTCACATAGAATAAACTTCCTTAACCCACACCTTCTCAAACTCACATGGCACAACGGGACCAAGAGCAACCACAGGAGGCAACCCGGGAACTACTCTTCCATCATTGAGTGCTGCAAGTGAGTCCTCTTCCAGTTCTTGAAACGAGTTAATGAAAATCCCACGGAGCTTCGTGAGGTTGGGGCTATCCTCCATGAATATGCTCTCAAAGAGGCTATCAGGCTCAAGAAGCAGAGGAGGAACAGAGGATCTCGGTATCGGTTCGATTCCCGGGATCTCAACACCATCACCTATGAAAGAACAAGGTCTCAGACCTGGATTCCGAGCAGAAAGCACAGAAAGGTGTGCGAAAAAGGACAACATTCTAGCCGATGAAGTGAAATAAATGTAGCTGGGAAAACAGAGTCTCTCTGTTATTGGAAGTAAAGGTGAAATTAAGGTGACATCATGGATGAAAGCTGAGAGAGGCGGAGAGAGTGAGGAGAGGATAGGAGGAAGGAGGTGAACGGAGCGGCGAACGGCTTCGAATTGGAGCCAGAAAGGGTCTTTGGTGTTGACGTTGGTTGGATCCATAGGGGTGAGGTTTAAGTCCACTTGGGTGAGTTGTTCTGAGGGAAAAGCAGAGCAAAACAGAGTGATGAGGTTTGACTCAGCGATGGAGACGGTGGGTTTGGGAGTGATGAGGGTGACTCTGCAGCCATGGCGGAGGAACAATTCAGCTGTTCTGAGGCATGGGTTGAGATGGCCCAAGCCAGCATTTGGGAGGAAAGCCAAATGGATAACCATGGATTCAGAACTACAGAATGAAGTCAATTTGGTAAAGAAAAAGGGTTTGAGTTTATGTGCACCTACCCGGTAAACGTGATACCTCACCTACCCGGTAAACGTGATACCTCATTTGTAGAATTAACAATATTAACTTTGAGCTATTTGCGAGGGTTAGGTGGGGACCAACGAGTGGTTGCAATTTAGCCACTACCTACATCGTTGATGAAAAATTATTGTGGATCGGTTGACATTTTACTTTATCTTTTATCTTATTTTCATTTCCAGTCACATTTTCTTTTATCTCTGTGTGTTTCTGTTCATATTACATTATTTATTATATTTCTCATTTCACTTTTCTATTTATGTATTCACTAGATGTAGGTATATTTCAACGAAACATAATTCATTATTATCATTTCCAAAGAATTAAGCTTAGTGGACACCTCTACAACGTTGAGATATAACAATGGAAAAATAGAAATAAGTGATATGATATATGATTTGATAGAAACAATAGAGAGAAACAGAAAGAAAAACTAGATAAAAATGAATTGTAAGACAAGGGAAAGTGTGAACATATCATAACCCTTTCCAAATGAGTAATTGTTTTTGTATGCGGTGTTAGAGTAAAAATCAAGCATGTGATATGTGAGTCTGTGGTTCTCCACACTCTAAATTCAAATAAGCCCTTACATGAGGGAGCGAGTTAAAAATAAAATATAAAACAATTCAAATTCTTTTATCTAAAAGTTTAAGTTTTTAGGATAATTTAATATGTGAAAACTTCCACCTCTTGATGAGCTAATGCCACCAAAGCTTCCACCACATGCATTGTTTGAAGTTCCACTATATAAATTGATGGTTGGATGTGTGCGAGAAACCTGGACACTCATGAGGTATAACTAAGAGCACCGAGAAATGCCTATGAGAGGTACAAAACACAAGTGATTAGAGTGTGGTAAGTAGAAGGAGTTTACAGTATGTTTAGTTTAGAAGAGAGATAGAGAAGAGAGAATGAAAAAAGAGAGAAGATGACTAGGGAGAAAGAGATGAGAAATATAGTAGATTTTTAGGTTGTTTGGCATGGCAGAAAGAGAAGAGAGATAGAAAAGAAAGAATTAGGTGAATAATAGATAAAAGAAAAACAGAAAATTATTCTTTATCGAAGATAATTTTAGCCAGTGTAAACAATTTCCGACGGTTAGTAACTCACATTACTAGCAGTTTATTGTGAAGAAGGTTTTGCTCCTGACCCTGGCTGTGGTTTTGATGACGACAAACTCATCAACAAAAAGAAGAAAAGAAGACTTCAAAGAATCAAGCACTCAAGTCCATCAATAATCTAGAAGTCTTAGTATTAGGTGAGTTATGCTTCCAAAGGTTTATTAAAGCATAAAGGCTCTTAAAACACCTAATCTAATCAAGCTAAGTGTTTTCATAACTTAAAAGAAATAGAAAACCTTAAGCTAGTCTCAAAGATCAAGTTTCTGGAAAATGGGCTTCTGTGTAATCGATTACACCATTATGGTAATCGATTACACCTAGGCAAGTAATTGATTACTCATGTCTTGTAATCGATTACATGTTTGAAATTCAAATTCAAACTGAAACGGTCACTTGTGTAATCGATTACACTAAGTATGGTAATCGATTACCAGAACGAAAAAGTGCATCTTTTCATGAACCATTGTGTCCCAAACCTTTTGAAAAGGGTTGTGATGGTTCAAGGACGTTTCCCTAGCCTATATAAAGACCATTTGAGTCCAGAAAACACAAAACACACAACACACACATAACATACACATTACACATGAGAAAAACACATTAGGCCAAAGCTTTGTCAAAATTAGTTCATCTTTTAGAACTTAAATCTTTTGGAGCCTAAATTCTGAGTTCATGATCTTCATGTTCATAAGAACACTTTAGTTGTTCATATCTTGAAGAACTCAGAATTGTATTATGCTTAAAAGCCTTAAAGCATAATTTCTCATGTTCAATCCAATTGTGTGTTAAAGGATTGAAACAGCCAATTGTAATATCTTCTTCATCTCTTTCTGTAAGATTGAGTTCTTCACCGTGGTATTCGGTGAAAGGTTGTTGTCACTGAAAGTGGTTTGCTTTCAGGGTTTCGATTGAAGACAAGATTGTCTTCAAGGTCTGAGGGTGGTTTGCCTTCAGGAACTGAAAGCGGTTTGCTTTCAGGGGCTGTTGAAAGTGGTTTGCTTTCACAGGATATTGGTAGAAATTCTTGGGGTCCTTGGGTTAGGAACTTGTAAGAAATTTTATCAATAGTGGAAAAATCCTCAAGGGGTTTTCTTGAGGGACTGGACGTAGCCTTCGGTGGATTGAAGGTGAACCAGGATAAAATCTTGTGTGTGATTCTCTTTATCCTTCACATTTACTTTCAAGTATCGTTCATATCCGCTGCAATCACAACGATCATTTCGTGATCATCTTAAACTTGAAAGTAACAATTTCAAAAAGGCGAAAATTGGGGCAACACTGATTCACCCCCCTCTCAGGTTGCTATCTGTTCTAACATTTATAGCCGCCAACATTAAGGATAAGTTCGTAAAAAAAGTCTATCAGCGTCCAATCCCTTCAGGATTTGAGGAGACTTATAAAAGTGTGTTGGTCCCACAGTTCCCAACTCTCTCTGCGCTACAGTGTCCAGAACCAAACATGGGTAGTTGCTTCTTTCTCCACAAGTTCTCTCTTCAACATCTATCTCTTCAAACTTTGTTGTACCAAACGAACCATTAGAGCTCCAAATTGTGAGAATTTGAGAGTTATGAGTAATTTGCTATAAGGCTTTTGATTCATTATATTCCTATTTTTTTATTTAATTTTCAGTTACTTTCTTATCATAACTCTTTTATTTTCTTGTCACATCAACTATCGTATTTTTCATTTCTTTATTATTTCTTCTTTTATTTATGAGGTGGAGATAGAATTGGAGTGTAAATATAAGTTTTTCCTTTGCTATAATCCACGATAGAAATGAAACTAGAGTTAAAGTGAGCCTCCAAAAATCAATCTTTGTATCGTATTCTTTATTTCCACATGGGGTATGCAATTTTGGTGATTTGATGGATATTGAGAAAATGAGAATAAGTTCAAGTCCATACTAGTGTGAGTCATGATCAGTGATCATTAATTGTAAACACAAATTTTAAATAATTGAGTGAGAGTGAAACATTTTTAACATGCTGAAGGGTAATCAAAGAGTTTAATCTCCCAAGTCAACTTGTCCTTAATTTCTCGTTTTGCATGTGATACATTTTTATAATCCTCATCAATCTAACGAAATAAAAAATAATGGGTTATGATTAACAAAATAATGGCAGTGTTGGCTGAGTTTATTGGGTTATGATTCATGAATCATTCTACCATACAGATACTTTGTGACACCTCTTTTTTTTTTTTTTCTATCTCTCTCTTCTACACACATCACGTCATATATATATATATATATATATATATATATATATATATGGGGGCGTATCTAGTGAGAGCGATGTTTATTATGAGAGATGAGAGCGTTAAATCATGGCCGTACAACCATTCATGAGTGGTTGAGATTAAAAGTAGTTTAGTGGTCACATGACTTTTTAAAAAAGTCACATGCCATTTTGTTTTAATCTTAACCCTTCATGGTAGATCTAATGGCTAAGATTAAACGCTCTCATCTCTTATAATAAACATCGCTCTCACTTGATACGCTCCCTATATATATATATATCACATCTATCATTTACTTCTCATCTCTACCCATCTCTATAGTGGTGTATACCGGTGTTGTCTAAGGTGAACTACCAATTAAGTAGTGCATCGTGCACCACCAGCTTTTGACCAATAAAATCGCGCCAAGTGTCTAGGTAAGTAACCGGTAACCGGTTCTACAGGTTATTTTATTTTTATAATTTATTATAATTTTAATTTATTAATTACTATAAACCCCTTTCTGTCTGTTAATCTTCTTTTTATAATTTATTTTTACCATTTTTTTTTAAAAATGGGTAAAAATGTAATTAACTAATTATTATTATTTTAATTTTTTTTAAATATCAGGTAAACAAACCTGCTGTAGCAGGTCATTTGGAGTGGTGCACGGTGCACCACTTAAGATGTAAGTGCACCCTAGAAGCCACCGTGTATACCCACCGATCTTTATTCAAGTTGATTCAACAAGCTAAAAACTGCACTAGTTATTAGGTGTTGTCTAAGGTGAACTACCAATTAAGTAGTGCATTGTGCACCACCAGCTTTTGGCCAATAAGATCGCGCCAAATGTCCAGGTAAGTAACCGGTAACCGGTTCTACAGGTTATTTTATTTTTGTAATTTATTATAACTTTAATTTGTTAATTAAAAAAGGGTAAAAATGTAATTAACTAATTATTATTATTTTAATTTTTTTTAAATATTAGGTAAAAAAACCTACTATATTAGGTTATTTAGAGTGGTGCACGGTGCACCACTTAGGGTGCAAGTGCACCCTAAAAGCCACCCATTTATTACGTAGCCAATGCTAACGCTAACTATGAGGCCCGCCCCATACTTAATTTCTTGATTCCTTAGTGGATCACGCCATTTTAGTTTTAATCTTCCAAATGCTGATGTATATAGGAGGAGGTTTATAACATTGCCATTCAATTGTAGTTTTACTTTAATTCCAAACGATTCAAAATATCCAAAATCTCATAATCTAGAAACTAAAACATCACAAGAAGGCATGACATTTAATTAATATTAATAGCAATGTTAATAATTAATACTCCCACCGTTCTAAATTATAAGACCATTTAGAGACAAGCTCGGTGTCCCAAATTATAAGACCCCTTCTAGATTTCAGGAAAAAAAATATAAGCTTTTCCTTTTTTACCCTTTGCATTTTTATATTTTAAATTCCAAAACTTTAATTACCACCTCTACTAATTACTTCTTTCATATTCCCAACCAACTTTTGATATATCCAATACTTACATTAACAATTTCCAGATTTTTTTAATTAGGGGCATATTTGGAAGATTTGTATAAAAAGTAACAAAACCAACATATTAATTAGCTTATTGCATGTTTTCTTAATAGGCGTGATTGTCTGAAAAGGACCCTATAATTTGGGACAGAGGGAGTAGTAAATTTGATTTTTCTCTTTTTCTATTAAAAAAAAGGCCCAAAACCTATTTCTGCCCATTTTTCTGTAGAAAAAAAAAAAACTGGACCAACGTCCATATTCTATGTGGTTGGACCGGTCAAACCAGGCTCAAACTGGTAGAAACCGGCTCCAGCGGCCAACAAAAGTTGGAAAGTGAAAAAAAAACCGGTTCAACCGGTAACCCTATTTTAAATGGGTTTTCACAGTTCAACCTCATTTGCACAGCCTCTTCTTCTTCCTCTCTACCTTTCTCTCTTATACCAAACCCTAGCTCTGCAAACCGCCGCCTCACTTCCTCACCCCGTCATCGTCGCCTCACTTCCTCACCGCGTCACCGCCGCCTCACGGCCTCACCGCCCCCTTTTTCTTCTTCCTTCCCTTCTCCCTGTCGCCGTCCGCGTCTCTGTCTGTTCCCTTCTTCACCCTCACCTAAAACCCTATCCCTTCTTACTTCACATCAAAACCTTCTCCTCATTTCCAGATTGGAACCAACCGCACCACCACCGTCCGTCAACCACCAGATCGGAGAGATTCTGCCACTGAATCGGAGCTTTTCCATACATGCAAGACGGATCGAAGCTCGGAGCTAGCTTTTCATCTTCTATTGATTTTTTTCCAAATCTTTTGTAAATCCTGTATTTTTTGTGATTTTGGTTGTTTAATAAATATTTGATTTTTGTTCTGGAATGGTTCTGTTCTTCTCTTCCTGTTATTCTGTTCATTCTCCCTCTTATTTTAAGAGAAAACCTGTTGATGAATGAGAGAGAAAGAATAGTTTTTTAATATAAGAACCGATAAAGTAGAGTTCCTTGTGCAAGGAACCATTGCTTTCCAACTCAGCCTTCTCCAATGGGGTTCTGAAATGAGGAACAGAGCTTGCATGCTCCAGCTAGCTGGTTTAAGAAACCAACCATGAAGATGCTCTAAATACTTCTTTCAATTTGTTCTTTCTTTCTTCACTTCAATTCCAATAAATTGATGATGACTCATAACTCACTAAAATTAGAAATAAACGTGCGGGAAAAAGAAATGAAAAGCACAAACTAGAGACAGTTGGAAATTGCAAAAAGTTAAATTCCATTTCACTCCTACATGAAAGAGGATTGGCAAATCATCAAACAGGTATAAGGTATCTTTCTGTTTAATGTGAACCAATAAAAGGAAATTTCTTATTACTGTTTTCAGAAACAAAAATTCCCAAACTTACACACTGCTTAAATCTTGGTTCTTCTTCTTCTGAGTGTGTGTGTAAGAGTAAGAAGCCTTCTGAAACCTCACATAGTATGGTTCAATACCATCACCAATAGCCATAACTTTGGTTCCATCAGCATCTTCATAGGTCCCAACAGGAGCACAGATAACACCAGGCTGAGAGGGGCAGAACTTGAAGCTATAAATCTCATAAGCATGCTCCCCTGCAAGCCTCTCAATCTTGAACTTGCTAACAAGATTCCCAGCAGCACCACCAGTGCTCAGGAACCAGAACCCTGACCCAACCTTCAAGAGCTTCCACACTTTCTGCTCCTTGCACCTGCTCCCCAAAATAGGCATTTCCACAGTGAGATCAGTGAGTGTTGGAATGTAATCAAGATCTGAATCTGATACATGAAATTCAGCTGGTGTGCCAATTTTGGAAGGGTCGCGGATTATGTCAAGAGGGCATGTTTTGTTCCTTGTGCGACCAAGTGTGAGGCCTCCATTGTCAGCCCAGAGTGGCCAAACGTAGTAACCTACTCCAGGTTCTAGAGGGTTTCCTTGCTTATCAACCACTGGTTCTGGTTCAGCTGCTAGAAGGGGCTGTGTTTTGAGGACCAAAAGAGAAAGGAAGAACAATGGAAGGATTTGAAACATGGTCATTTTTAATTTCTTTCTCTAATTCAGGCTTGCAAATGTTTGTTGTGTCTTTTACGGTTTCATTTCCACCATTATATAGGCTGCATAAGATTCAAATTGGACATGGTGATGAGTGTTATAATATAGAAATTTCGGTGTACGGAGCACGAGATTATTAGTTTTATGTTAATAATACAAATTACTTCCTCCGTCCCAAATTATAAGACCCTTTAGAGGCAAACTTAGTCTGACCCCTTCTAGATTTCAGGAAAAAAAAATAAGCTTTTCCTTTTTTACCCCTTGCATTCATTATATTTTAAATTTCAAAACTTTAATTACTACCTTTACTAATTACTTCTTTCATATTCCCAACTAACTTTAAATAAGGGTAAATTTGGAATATTTGTATAGAAAATAACAAAACCAACATATTAATTAGCTTTTTACATGTTTTGTTAAAAGCGTGATTGTCTGAACAAGACCCTATATTTTGGGACGGAGGGAGTAAAAAATAACAATAATAATGATTAAAGACCATTAAACAGTGCATACACATCGGCACACTCTTTTTTCTTTTAATCTCTTTCTTCACGCCACACCACATTAAGTATCACACTTATCACTTTTCTCTTCTATAACTATATACCTATCTGTTTATCTTTGACGTCCACAAATCTTTATTCAAAGAAAACAAAACTGATTTGAGAGAAAAGACTACCTGAGTGTTTTTTTGATACAGTGATGACTACATGAATGCTGAGAACGTTGATAACTACAAAAATATAAAAATCATTTTAAGAATATTTTTTACTTGCCACGAGCGGCGCGAGGGATAATTTAAAATAAAGGTTTGGCGTTTGTGGATTCATGGAACTTGTTGTGTAGGTGGGCTTACACGTCGAACAAAAGACTCAGTCGATCGATGACACGAAAACAGTACAACAGCTGAACAACGTGATAAGCAAAATTGATTGCTAGTATCAAACACCTATTTTTGCGATGGTTAAAAACTGTCACAAAATTATAAAATAGTTTTTAGAGGTGTTTAGTATTTGACACTATTCACATATCTAAAAATCATCGTGATAAGTGTTTTTTTTAGGGGAAATGGTAATTTTGTTACTGTTATATAGTGTTATTATAATATTGTTATCCTGATGTGTGCAAATAGAAATGGAGTTGTGATTCATTTATACTTATCATTCTCTTACATTTTTTTCCACTCATTTTGGATCAATGTTGGCTAGAATTGAGTTTGGCCAGAATTGAGTTTAGCCAGAATTGAGTCTGGTAAACGTGATTTAGGGAACGTGATTTATGTTTGGAAACATTTACCCAGAATTGATTTTTGTAACAGATTTTCGTTTGGATAACTTTGATTAGAATTGATTTTGAATATATGTAATGACTAAAATGGGTATGAATATTTTAATAAGTTTTAATTTTTTTTTTAAACTTTATATTAATGAGAATCAATTTAAAATATAATTTAAAAAGTACAATAAGAAATACAAATTATAGTCCAATACAACTTAAAAAATAACTACAATACTAGTTAATGTTCTTGAACATTACAATTTGATCTCTTATGGAGTCTCGAATATAATCCATTTCTAGTGAGGAAGATATGCTAAAAATGAGGAGGATTCCAAGTTAACATCAGTATGATGATTTTGATCATCTGTCTCAATAACCAAGTTCTCATCTTCATAGCGATTGAAATCAATATCTATCTCAGCATGTCTTCTAATAAAGTTATGTATAGCCATTGTTGCACAAACAATTTGAACTTGTGTTTCAATTTTGAACTTAGGCATTTTCCGCAGAATTGCAAACCTATTCTTCCAAACACCAAATGTTCTTTCTATTGTGCACCTCAAGCTTGAATGATAATAGTTAAATAACTCATTGTGATTTGAAAAATCAGATTGACGCCTAAAATCAGGAAGATGATAACGTTCACATCTATAGGGTCCAAGGTAGCCATTTGGTGTTGGGTATCCGGCATCTACCAAGTAATATTTACCTGAAAATAAGAAAATGTCAAGATGATTTTTCTTATAAAATAGCAAATTATTTAGAACCATACAAAGGAACTCACCAGTAGGAGGATGCGGGAAGTTCATGGTAGGATTTGTGACAGCTTGGTCAAAAACACGAGCATCATGAGCAGTGCCCTCCCATCCAGGTAACACAAAAGTAAAGCACATGTTCCAATCACATATAGCCATTATATTTTGAGTGGGACAACCTTTTCTTCCAATAAATTTTGCTTGTTCACTAGGAGAAACCACACATTGAACATGTGTACCATCAATAGCTCCTATTGCATTCTTGAAAAATGGCCAATAACGTCGATCATTACGAAGTTTTGTTTGGCTATCTCGAAACATATGATCTTGTGGCCTAATGTATGCAATTGACAACTTCAGGCAAGCGGTTAGTACATTATGAAAATGTCTACTCACAGTCTCTCCTGAGTATTGAAATATTTCTTGAGTCAATCTATTACTAACCCCATGACCAACAATGTTTAGGAATATTCCAACCATCTCCTCAACCCCCATACTCCTAGTGGGCTTTAGACCATGCCCAACTAATTCAGTGTAAAGTTTGTGGAATATATGTTTTTCCATCCGAAACATTTGATAGCAACGAATGGGATGACCATTCAATATTTCTCTCACCCATGCATGACCTGTGTGTTCACCAACTCTACATGGCTCTTTACATAAATGATGAATTGCATACTGACCAATAAGTGCAGCCACACAATAAGCTTGTTGCATAATTTGTTCATCTTCGTTGTTATCTTCATTGGTATCAAGCTCAAGTAGTTCATTTCAATTATTCATTTTAAGTTACACACCTGTACACCACAATTTATATGATAGTTTAAGTTCGTATGAGTCAATAGACAACATCAGACGTTAATCATTACACAATAAAGAGAGTACATAGAGAAGTCATAACTAGTCCACATCAAAGAGAGTACATAACATATAATTGGTCCACAATAAAGAGAGTACATAACATATAATTGGTCCACAACAAAGAGAGTACATAACATATAATTGGTCCACAACACATAACTAGTCCTACGCAGTCATAAATGGCAACGAGTACATAACATATAATTGGTCCACAACACATAACTAGTCCTACGCAGTCATAAATGGCAACGAGTTATATGCCGCCTCCTTAAGCCAATGCAACCTTTTCTCCTCTTTACCTCGCAATGCAACAAATACAGCCCTAGTAGGCTTGAACATCATTAGTTGGCAACATTTGGTGTGAAACTCAAGATCATCGTCAACTTCTTTGATGGACTGAAGCTCTCCCAACACTTCACCTATAGAGGTATTGTCCGTTGCATATTTGCGTGACTTACATGTTTCCGCAATCACACTAACAGCATCAGCTATCCTTGAGGAGGCAGTTGTGTTTTTCTTCTTCCTGCTTTTTTCAGAATTGGTAGTTTGTTTTCTTTTCTCTTCGGTCCTTTGGCTACCAATCCCTTGGCTAACATTTCCTTGTGAGCTATTTATATTAATATCAGCCAAATCAGTTGTTGCTCCAACACTATCATCTTCACTATCAGCTGAGCCTTCCGTCATACCAGGGGCAAGATCTTCTAAGGATGGGCGGTATCCATCATTATCAGCATGAACCCCATTAGGTAGTACCCCAGATGAGGGTGCCCATGCATGCTCGCTAGTTGCCACCACATCTTTGTAAAGTGTAGTCAACTCATTAGCAAATGGAAGTCCTTTATCCCTAAATTTTCTATAAAGGGGGTTTGCCTGCATATCCAATAATCTAGTTATAAAATGGCAAACACTAAATATAAATTTCATAGTTGTAAATTTCACAAATATCATCATTACATACCATGATCTTATTCTCCCACCACTCATCCGGTGCGTCAAAAGTGTGCTTCACATGATCCCATCCTACGCTTGTTTCTTTGCCACATATAGCATACCATGCTCGCCACTCCTTTCTCAAATTATCATACCTATTCTTCAACTGACTTTTGTCATAGTCCCTTCCACTTAGCTCATTAAATTGATTTTTAATTCCCATCCACCCCTTCTTGGTAAAGCTAGTACCTAGGCGCTCGCCTTTGGCCACATGAACCAAGCATGCTTGGACGAAATATCCAGTCACTTGAACGTCCCATCAAGCTTTTGGTGTTTTCTCAGTACTCATTTTGCTATATACATGGCACAAGTAAATTCCAAATATTAGAAAAACTGCTACATATGGTTCATTCATATACATTCCAAATATCAGTAAATTCCAACAAAACTGCTACATATAATAAAAGGAGGAAGAAGCTGTTCTGGCTGGCATCAATCTCTCATTTTTGCATTTTGTATTCCAAATCTCTCTAGAACTTTTTTCTTTTAAGATAAGCATAACCCTTTCCCTAAAAACAAGCTGCATAAAAGGTTTCTTGGAGATGATTGTTCCATTGAGACACTAGTGTTATTTGAGCAAATGTTGGAAGCTAGAAAGAAAAGGGTGAATGATGGAATCATTGCTATGGAGATGTCTGTTTTCGATGCCCTTATTACAAAGAACATTGAGTATGGGGATAAATAGTTATCCGAGCAAAGAATGTTGCAAATGAATAATTATGCACTTCAAAATTTTCTAAATTCTGAAATGCTCCATTCAAACGAACTACAATGAGGAAACATTCTTTAAAACAAAATATAGCTGAACAGTATAGCATAATAATTGGCAAGTCCTAAATCTAGAGCATCTTGTTTCCTTGAACATTTTGGTTCAAATATGTCTCTCCTAGTGTTTATATTAAATAATATGTTAGCATTAACAATCCAAGTTCCAGCCATTAGTTATACACATTAGGTGAGAGTTTTTCATGGGCGAGGAGGAGGAGTAACAAACAGACTAGCAGCAAACAAGAGCATAGTGGGTAGATACTTATCTTGACACACACCAGCAGCAAATGAGCCACACCAATGGCAAGCTTCACAGTAAAAACAAGCTTTACAAACCAAGAAATGAAGGAAGGAAGTAAAGAAACACAATAGATACAAGGGCTGACACTAAATTTGGTTGGTGAGTGTTAATTGAGCCAAATAAATTAGTTAGTAGAATTTAAGTTAATTTTTTAACTATACCAATACCTTAACTCAGCCATCAGAAAAGCAAAATAGGAAAAGACAGGCTCAATTGAGTGCTAGAAAAGAAAAATAGGAAGAGCATTGAATATTTGTGGTTGTTGCTGAACTACTACTCAATCTGCATTCTGACAACCATTCAATTTATTCTTTAAGCTTTATGATTATACAAAATGAATTATGACGAATATTGCTCAGGATTTCAACTTCTGCAAGAAATGAAATTAATGTAATTTGTACATCCCACAAGAGTCACGCCACATCCAACAACATTTAAATATGAAATTGGGCTCCTGAATATCAACCAAGAAACAAGGACAGAAACTGCAACCTGCACAAAAATATGATTCTGGTTATTTAGATAAATGAAACAAAAATGCAAGTAGGAGTATTATGTAAATATAAATTTGGGGAAAGTAAGTTACAAATTTGTTAAATTAGTCTTTTGTCAGTCATATTATATTTTACTTATCTTCTACGTGATGTATATATATATATATAATCAAGCCTTGTAAAATAGATTGAGCATCGAGATAATGAAGTCCTAAAAAAACACATTGAGCAGGCTAATCATTTTTTTTAATAAGCCAAAATGTATTAAACCAAGCACAAGGGGTGCTCAACCCAAATACATACAAAATAGTGTCAAAATCCATCCATAGTAGATAGATTTAGAACCAAACAAGAAAAGGATACAAAAATCATAGAATTACACAAAGAAATAGGTTGTAGTAAGAGCAGATTGAAATATCCAACATAAGAAACAGTGTCCTGCATCCAGTTCAGTATCCCAAATACTTCTCCTACCATACCGGAAATTTCTTCATTCCCCTTATTCCATACCATTTCTTCATTCCCCTTATTCCATACCATTGACAGAAGCAATCTTCACCCCTTGAAATATATTATTATGTCCAAATGTATGCCCCCATCAGACTATGATAATAGGCAATCAAAACTCCATATTATACCAGACCTTCAAATTCCAATATAAACCAAAGCTAGTAAACCAATTCAATTTACATTACCAATACTGTTCCCTTCGATATATAGCAGCCCAGGATAATATAATCAAAGCATGACACTTTTGGTACTAGTAGACCTTCAAGCTCCAATAGAAAACCAAGGGTAATATACCAGTTCGATTGCCATTAACAGTACATTTTCCTGGATTGGGTAAATTGAAAAAGATGATTAATTGTAGGAAAAATTGAATACCTGTGAGACCATTCTCGCCGCCGCGATTTGCCGCTTTTCCAGGTTCTCGCCGCCCGCGATTTGCCGCTTAGTCAGGTCCTCGCCGCCGCAATTTGAGTACCAACGGTGAAACAAGGGGATCTGAAACAAAACCAGTTGTCAATTGAAGATGAAGGGGCAATGGGTATGAAGGGCAAACTGAATTTCAGCAAGCAGATACGAAATCGATCATCAAGGAGAAGAAAGAAAGAAGTTGGTGTCGAAAATCAGAAGGGGCAATGGGTGGATAGGAAAAATTCACTGCGTTCGCCAAGAGAAGAACCCAAACCTGCGTTCGCCCTAACTCACGTCCTGGAACAGAGAAGCAAGGTCCACCTGCGTTCGCCAAACTCGCGTTGGTGTGGTCAGAATCGCCTGAGAGAGAAGTACCCAAACATGAAGGATTGCCCAGAAACCGCGTTTCGCCGGCCAGAACGCACGTTCAGAGGGAGGCGACAGCGAACCAAACACGCTCTATGTCGCCTATAAAGAATTAATAACTCAACAAAGCATCAACACTAAACAAAAACATGGAGAACCACAACGATACATACCTATCTCCAGTGTGGCTGGCTTCTTTGTTGGAACAGAATGAGAGAACTCACAAGAATAGAGAAAAGAAACTGAATGAAAGTTTTCTCTAAGTGTTTACACTACTCTATTCTCTCATGCACGTTCATGTGTTCTCTACTTATTTACAAAGCATATACCTCTGTATTTATAGTGATGGGCAACACTCTACACTAACACTAAATGCTAACATCAACTAACTATGATATACGCATAGATTCATATTCGTCTGGTTACTCACAACACTACCAGATGTGGTCCTCGTCTGCCATATCTAACATGTTTACCAGACGAGACCAAAACAGACACATACAGACTTAGGCATTTGCATTTGAATTGATTCACAACACTCTCCCTCAATTCAAATAAGATCAAACAGTTACAACACCACTCCTGTGTTTCAGCTTCTCGAATTGATCTCCTTTTACTGCCTTCGTCAGTAGATCTGCAACTTGCTCAAGTGTTCCGCAAAACACCAGCTCTAACTTCTTCTTCTCCACTTGTTCTCTGATGAAGTGGAATCATGTTTCTATGTGTTTTCTCCTTCCATGTGATATTGAGTTCTTGGCTAGGTTGATTGCAGATTTGTTGTCTATGTACAACCTGACTGGATTCTTCAACTTCACACCCAGTTCTGTGAGCAGTGTACTAAACCAGGCAGCTTGCATAGCAGAAAAACACCCAGTTATATACTCTGCTTCACAAGACGAGAGTGCAACTACAGGTTGCTTCTTGGAGGTCCAAGATATTGGAGCTCCTTGAAACATAAACAAGTAGCCTGTGGTGCTTCATCTGTCAAGCTTATCATCACACCAATCAGAATCTGAAAAACCAACCAAGCCTTCAACACCTTTGTTTTCCTCAGTAAAAAACCATAACCCATGATTCACAGTGCCTTTCACATATCTCAGTACTCTTTTAGCTGCCAGCAAATGGGATTCCTTAGGCTCGTTCATGAACCTACTCAGCATCCCAACAGCAAAACATATATTTGGCCTACTGTTGCACAGATATCTCAAGGATCCAATCAATTGTTTAAATTCGGTTGCATCAACCCTTTCTTCGTCGTTTGTCTCTTCAAAATTTTGATTTGTTTCAGCAGGTGTTCTTGATGGATTGCAATCTATCATATTGAATCTGCTCAAAATTTCTTTGGTATACTTTTCTTGATGCAGCAGTACACCTTTTTCTGTGTACTTAAATTCCATTCCAAGAAAATAAGCCACTCTTCCTGAATAAGTCATCTCAAATTCTGATTTAAGCAGTTTCTTAAGAGCATTAATCTCCTCAATTGAATCACCCGTGATTAGCAAATCATCAACATATAGACAGAGTAGGAGAAGTTTATGTTCCTTACCTCCTTCAGCATACAGTCCATACTCCACTGAACACTTCTTAAAGCCATGCTTCAAGAAGAACGAATCTATCTTCCTGTTCCAGACTCTTGGTACCTGTTTTAGCCCATACAAAGCTTTGCTTAGTTTGTATACCATATGTTCCTTTCCTTTTTGGACAAAACCTGGAGGTTGTGACACATAGACTTTTTCCTCCAATGGTCCATTCATAAATGCAGATTGTCGCAACTGGGGTCGCGGCGGGGACGACGCTAAATTGAATAATAAACAGCTAGAGTCGCCACTAACGTTTTTAAGAGGAAAACGCTAGAAAACCTAAATAGAAAATAAAACGGCCTACGAAACCTAAAACTCTAGGTTCGGGAGTCGGTTACGTGTGGGGAAGGTGTTAGCACCCCACAGCACCCGTCAAAGACGGTACCAAAGATTGATTGTGCAAATACTATTAAAAAAAACTTATTATTTACAAAGAAGATTTATTTATTATTTTTTGAGATTTACTATTTACAAAGAAAAAGAAAAATGAAATTATTTACAAAAAAAAAAAACAAAAATATTTATTTTATTTTATTTAGCCTGATAGGTGTGAACCTAGTCCTACGTACTTCCCTCAAATGGAAGATCAAGGCCACGTAGTTCTGAGGGTTTAAAGTGATTTTTAATTTGATGTGCCTGGCGGGGAGTTGCCCGGTCCTACGTATCTCCGAAGAAGGCTACGTACATAATACAGAAACAGAATAAACAGAATGCAGAAACAACACTAACAGGATACAGAAAATAGAAGCAGAAAAACAGAGTAGAAACAGAAAAGAAAATAATACAGCAACAGAAAAAGAGAAGCAGAATATAGATAGAAAAGAAAATAATACAGAAATAGAAAAGAGAAAAAGAAAAAAAATAATAATAATAGTATCGAAACAGCTGTGACGAGGAGGAGCGACGGTGATGGCGGTTCGTGTGGAGGAGGAGCAGCGGTGCGGTGGCTGGAAGGAAGAGATGCGTGGTGCGGCGGCGCTGGAACGTGAAGGAGAGGAACGGTGGTGGTCATGGTATGAGGAAATAGGAGCGATGGTGGGGCGGCCTGGAGGTGATGCAGTGATTTGGTCGCGGCAGGGGAAGAGAGAGGAACAGCGGCGTGAGGGCAGTGAAAGGAGCAGCGACGTGAGGCGGCCTGAGGGAGGAGGGAAGCAGCGCTGTGGAGCGAGATGGATGGAGGGAGAGGTCGAAGGTTTTGATGAAGGAGGAAAGGGTGGCGGCTTGAGAGAGTGGGAGATGGAGGCTGCTAGAGCGTGAGAGAGGCTGCTGGTGGTGTGAGGCAAGGGAGATTAGGGTTTTTGAGTGGAAAAGGAAAAAAAAGAAGAAAAAAAGGGTGCATATTTTTTTGGTTTTTTTTTTTGGAGTGTGGAGGCTAGTGAATGATGAGTGGTTAGGGTTAGTGAGGATAGGCTTTATATAGGGGAGAATTAGGGTTTGAGTGAAGGAAAAATGACAGAAATACCCCTGGGGTTTGTTTTGGGCCAGTTTGGCCCATTTTTTTTTATTTTTTTAGAAACTAAAGTAAAAAAAACAAACTCAATTAATCTAAACGCCCAATTTTTTTATATTTTCACTAACTACTTAGCTAACTATTTTTATTTTTATTTTAATAAAATGAAACACAATAAAATAAAGAAATAAAAGACCCGGACAAAATTGGGTGCTGACACAGATTTTACATCTAGGTGGAACAGAGACCAACCTCTCCCACAAGCTAAGGCCACAACTAGCCTAATTGTCTCATGTCGTGCCACAGGTGCAAATACGTCAAAGTAATCAATACCTGGTTTCTGTAAAAAAACCTTTTGCAACCAGCCTGGCTTTATGCTTCACTATATCCCCTTTAGGTGACAGATTCACTTTGAAGACCCATTTCACACCTATAGCTTTCTTGTCAGAAGGTAGACTGACCAACTGCCATGTATTATTCTTTTCAATTGATTTTAACTCTTCTTTCATAGAATTTATCCAAACCTGTTCCTTCAGCGCTTCCAAATGCGAAATAGGTTCTGAATCAGCTAGCATGACATATTGAATAAGTTCACCTTCTTCACTTATAGCATTGTCCGAGACGAGCTCACAGTCTTGTAACCTTGCAGGTAACCTCTTCTGCCTTATAGTTCTTTCCGACGTTTTTGGCCCAAGGTCCTCGTCTGGCACAAGACCCTCGTCTGGCACAAGGTCCTCATTTGGCCCAAGGTCCTCGTCTGGCTCTGGAATTGGGAAAATCTGGCTTGGATTCTCACCACCCTTTTTCTAGTTCCACTCTTCATTCTCAGAAATCACAACATCTATGCTGATGAGTGATTTATGTGTAACAGGATTATAGAGTCTATAGGCTCCAGTAGCATGATACCCACAAGTATCATTTTTTCACTCTTGTCCTGCAGCTTCGTCCGCTTTGCATCTAGAATGTGTTTATACACCAATGACCCAAACACTCGCAAATGGCGTGCACTAGGCTTAGTACTAGTCCAGACCTCCTCCGGTACCTTGCCTTTAATGCTTTTTGTTGGACAACAATTCAAGACGTATGTTGTAGTGGACACTGCTTCACCCCAGAAACTGTGTGGTAGATTCTTTTGCTTGACCATTCTTCTGGCCATTTCAACCAAACTTCTGTTTCGACGTTCAGCAATACCATTGTGTTGAGGAGTGTATGGGGGCGTAACTTCATGAAGAATACCTTGCTCTTCACATAATGTTTTGAATTCCTTAGAATTGTACTTTCCACCGCCATCAGTCCTCAAAATCTTCACATTTTGATCACTCTGTTTTTCAACTTCAGCTTTAAAGCGTTTGAACATAGACATAACTTCACTTTTTACTTTGATGAGATACAACCAAATACGTCTGCTGAACTCATCAATAAATGTGATGAAGTACTTATTACCACCAAGTGAAGGTGTTGCAAATGGTCCACACATGTCAGAAGCAATAACATGTAGCACATGTTGAGCTCTCATTTGCAACTGTTTAATAAACAACAATCTCGTCTGTTTTCCAGACATACAGACAAAACACACACTGTCTGGTACATGCATTTTTGGTATCCCTAAAACCAAATTTCTAGACTGAAATTCAAAGAGACTTTTGTAATTCAGATGCTCATACTTTTGATGCCATAGGAACGCGTCCTGAGATGCAGACGTTGCCATCGAACACTGAGGAGGCAGAGTTTTGATATTGACTTTGTAAGTCCTGTTCTTGGCAATAGTGAACTTGAGAATAAACTTGCCTTGATGGTCAAATAGCTATATATCCCCATTCTTCAGTGAGACAGGAAAGCCTTCATCAACAAATTGACCAATACTGAGCATATTACACTTTAGTCGTGGAACGAATAGAACATTATCAATACGTGCTGGGTTGTCGTCTGTCGTTTCAAAGGAAATCCTTCCCATGCCCTCAGCTATCAGACCTCTGCTATCAACCATCCTAATGTGGGTTTTCTTGGACTCATCAAACTCAGAAAGCTAGTTTTTGTGCTTAATCATATGATTGGAGCACCCAGTGTCAAGATATCAAGTATCTGAAACAGTTCCATCACTACTGGATGAAACCATAAGAGCAAGAGAGTCCTCGTCTGATTCCTCATGTGCAAGATTAGCTTCATCATCAGACTTCTTGTTTTGATGCTTCTTCCCTGCACCTTTGTTGCTACTGGGACACTCACTGGCATAGTGACCACATTTTTCGCAGTTGTAGCATTGAATGTGGATTTTATCAAAGGATTTCTTCTTCCCTTTACCATTCCCACCACCTTTCTTGGTTGAGGTTTTTGGGTTGTTGTTATATGCACAAGATTTGAATTTCAAAGATTCCCCTTTTTGGAATTTTGATTTACTCTGTTTCCACTTCTTTTTCCATTCATGGAAAGAAGCTTTCTTGGATTGAGCATACAGAACACGTTCATGCTCGTTCTCAGATTCCCTCTCTGAGACTCGTAGCTCTCATGCCTCCGGCGTTCCTTGCAACTCTTGGAGCTTGAGTTTGCTCAGATCCTTGGTCTCTTCAATGGTTACCACTAACATATCAAACTTCGAATTTAGAGTACGCAAGACCTTTTCAAATAAGATCTGTTCCGAGAGTTCTTCACCACTGCTCTTCATCTGATTTGCCAAGATTATCAATCTTGAAATATAGTCACTTACGATTTCTTCTCGCTTCATCTGGAGCAATTCGTATTGCTTCCTGAGAGTTTGGAGACGCACTTTCTTGACTTTCTCGTCTCCGCCGTAATATGACTTCAGGATGTCCCACACTTCCTTCGAAGAGGTTGCAGCAACAATCTTCTCAAAGACCCTCGAATCCACACACTGGTGAATATAGAACATGCCCTTTTGATCTTTCTTCTTTGCTACTTTGTAGGTAGCCCGCTGAGCTTCCGTCGGATTTGCCCCCAATCGATCATAGCCATCCTCAACGTACTCTGTTACATCTTGTATGTTGAAGATAACCCGCATCTTTGCGCTCCACTAGTCCCAGTTCTTGCCATCAAAAACCGAAATATTCGTCGATGAAGTTCCAATACTTCCCATCATTGCCAGTGACGATCGATCGCAAAAACCTTACGCTCTGTTTCAGCAACTTAACACACAGAATCTTTTCACGAAGAAAAGAATCACAGAACAGGGGAATTTCTGTTTTCCCTTTCTTGATCCCCACGATCGTAGAAAGATCTTGATACCTTTTTGTTGGAACAGAATGAGAGAACTCACAAGAATAGAGAAAAAGAAACTGAATGGAAATTTTCTCTAAGTGTTTACACTACTCTATTCTCTCATGCACATTCATGTGTTCTCTACTTATTTACAAAGCATATACCTTTGTATTTATAGTGCTGGGCAACACTCTACACTAACACTAAATGCTAACATAAACTAACTATGATATACGCATAGATTCATACTCGTCGGGTTACTCACAACACTACCAGACGTGGTCCTCGTCTTCCATGTCTAACATGTTTACCAGACGAGACCAAAACAGACACATACAGTCTTAGGCATTTGCATTTGAATTGATTCACAACATTCTTCACATAGAGTTGTCCTCCACCTTTTCACCTTGTTCACATCATCCCTGAATTTGTCTTCATGTTTGGCTAAATCTTCATCAAAACTGCCCTTCTGTTCTCTTACTTGAGATGGATGTAAAAAATGTATCATGTGATATATTTAATAATTGATTTAATAATTAAATGAAGGGATAAATTACTAGATACTTGAATTAAAGGATGTGTCTCTTAAATAAAGAGATGTAACTCTTTACATGAAATGACATGACTCTTGGAAAAGAGCCTATATATAGTGCTTAATGGGAGAACCATATGCATGTTGAAGGACTTGAAACATTGTCCCTATCTCTACTCATAAAAGATTGTCTCTATGTTTTCCATCGCTAAAAGCAAGAGCATAGAAGGAAAGGGAAGAAGATAGAAAAGTTTCTCAATAGCAAGAAGAACATTCTACAAAATATCAAAGAGGATTAACTACAAACATGGATAGAGGTTAGTACCCATAATCATTCTCATATATGGTGACTATGAATTTTTAAGATCATTCCTAGATGCTTTCTATAATTAAGTTTATATGTGGTATCAGAGCATGTGTTAGAGCATTTATAGTTTTCCTTTAATGATGTTTTTGATCCTTGAATGATGTTTTAAAATTGTTCTTGAATGCTTTGAGACTTTTGAATGATGATGATGATTTCCACTGCATGAGTCATTGAATTGAATGATGATTAACGTTTGTTTTAAAATGTCACTGGTTTGAGTGTATATAATTGGTAGTATTCGGATGTTCTGGGTTCAAGTATAGATATTTTCTGCAAATCTTGAATAATCTTCTATCTGTTTTTGAATTTATTGATTGTTTAGAGAAAGGATATTTTTTTCATGATGATAAATAATTATACTTGCGAAATTTTCTGTTGATACGCATGTTGGCTTGGTCGTTATGGCGTGCTACTTTGTGAGTGGTTTTCTGGGTTCAAATCCTGAACAGTTTTATTTTGTTTATTATTTTTAAAATTTGAAATTTAAAAATAAAGTCGTTGTTTGCGCTCTACATGATTCAAACCTTTTCCCTAGCGGTTAATTAGAGATGCAGTTACCACTACACCAACCATTGTGTTGTTTCAAAGAGTGATATAAGTTATTATTAATAGACGTAAATTCGCTTGACCATATGATGATGTTGAAACTATTATTTGTAATTTTATATTTATTTTATTCTTAATTAAGTACCCATATTTTGGAATTATAGTATGACAGATTTGTTAATCACCAAATTGGCCAAATCTTTATGTTTATTTAATTCCAATTTGTATGATCGTATTCCATTTACTCACAATTTTGATGCTTTAATTGATATGATAAATGTTGGCTTGTGAGTAAATTGGAATTCATTATTATAGGACAGTTAATGATCGCTCAAAGGTTGATTGTTTGTTCTTATAATCAATGAGCATGAAAGATGGTAGTGTAAATGTACTATTAGATATGTTTATATGTCCAAAGCTAGTAAATATTTCTAGTAGATACATGTATCATTGACAAATTATGTAAATTTGTATTAGCATCATTAAGACCCTTTATTTTTGTAAATTTCACTTTGGTCCTTGAACTTTTTGTAATTGTGATTTAGCCCCAGATTTTATAATATTTATGGTTTGGTACTTGAATGATTTGATATTGTAATTTGATCCTTGGTTGAAAAGAATATATTTGCTTGAGTTACAACAAGATGAGCTTTGGTTTAGTGGTTGAGACTTGAGTATTTCCCTCATGGGGCGAGGGTTTGAATCTTGTTTAATGTTGATTTTATTTTTCTCATTTCCTTCTTATTTTCGAAACTTTAGAGGAAAGAATGAAGAGGGAATATTCTTTTGTGCCTTGGTAATTTCTGATTTATTAAAGAAATAATTAAGTTAGTAACAGAGTTCACTTTAACCGAAAACAAGAGTCGATATGTTCTGTTTTAAAGGAGCTTACAAGGAGGGAAGAAGTCAGCCTTTTCTTCCTATTTAATAGGTTTGGGGAGTGCCCACTCAGCCAATTTGTTTGACCATGTTCTCTTTTAACCTCTTCAATTAATTTGAAAATAGAATAGTTTTGTTGGATTAAAAAGATGCTGCTGAAAAATAGAAAATAAGCTGAGAAAATAACCTCCCACTCACCCAAATTTCGTGAATCATATAGAGGGGGAACATTCAGAAACTAACTTCCATTCCCTCACTTAAACACGTTCATATTCCTGAAATAAAACCCTAGCCAAGTGTTGCACAATTCCCTCTTGCTGCTGCTAAGTTCTTCTACATTTTGCTGCCTTTTCTCCTCTTTGTTTCTGCTGTATTCTCCTTGTAGAAGGCCTTGGAATTCTCTAACATTCTCTTCAAGAGGCTCCCCACTTGTTTTCAGGGTAAGCCTTTCTTTTCCCAATACATTCTGAGTTCTACTCTTGTTTGAAACTCGGTTTTAACCCGAAACCGTTTCTGTTTTGGGGTTCAAAATTTCCTTCACAAAGCCGGAGGTTGAGTATGTGATTCTCTTCATTTATGAGGCGAGGACAAGCGTTGGGACATAGAGGACGAATACAAGGTCATACGTTCAATTCCGGAGCCATACTCGAGGTTGGTTCCGCTCTACACCCTTGTTCATTTACCCAAGCTAATTTAGGACTTTTTGGACGTTGAAACTTTAAATTGAAGAAATTGATTTTTGGCATGTCAAACTCTGTAAAATGATGTAGAATCAATTTTTTTAAAAAACCCTTGGTGAAAATCTCTTTTCAGGGCTTAAACGGTGAAAAACGATGTTTTTGGTCGTCCTATACAAAGAGCCAACGCATGAGCGCTGACTCCTGGCGCCTGGGCGTTGGGAACTGGGTTCCCAGGCAAGGAGCCAACACATGAGCATTGGCATCCCAACGCACATGCGTTGGGCTTCTACCAGCCCAGCGTTGTTTTTCCGTTCTTTCAATTTAATTGATTTTTGGGGTTTCTTCCGCTCTTCCGAAAATTAATTTAGGGTTTTCACTTATTATATAATAGGTTGAACTTGTATTGGATGCGAAATGTTAGGAGGTAAGGGTAACTTCTTCTAGGAACTTGATTGTCGTTTGTGATGATTATAACTGTTCTGGGAATTCTGTTGTGTTTGGCTTTGAATACAAATGCATGGTTTGTATGTTGGTTGTTGTAACATGTTGTACTAAATTATTTTGTTGTTAAGAAATGAGTTTTTGTATAATATGTTGATATATTAAGAGGAAAATGATTTTGGAGAATAACTTGGATTGAAATTGCATATGGGACCATGACCATTGAGAAGATTGTTGTGTGAATTGCTGGTTCATGGTGTTGAAATATTTTGTCATAGCATATGCACTATTTAGGATTGTTTAGAATTGATGTGACAGGTCTTTGTCCCATGGGATCAACCGAGAGCAATGTGGTGGGTGCTTGTCCCACGTGGTTGTCCTGCCCTTGTTCTGGGAAAACCTTGGCCATACCTATGCATATAGTTATTGTAGGAATAATTTGCATAATTTGGAAAGTTAATTGAAGACTTGGTTTAGTTATTGTTGTATATTCTTACAATTGTATTTAAATGATATTGTTGCTGTTTTTACTGTTTTATCCACTGCTGTATTTAAATGATATTGTTGCTGTTTGTACTGTTTTATCCATTGTTGTATTCTGTATTTAATGTTGTTTCTGTTTTCTTATGTGATAATTATTTAATTGATTTTTTCGAAGTTAACCCTTTACTGTTTGTCTGTGTGTTTTGTTTGGGCGCTTAACGCCACAGATGAGAAGCGCGAGGAGTAAATCGAAGGTTGAATGTTAGAGGTTGAAGATGAAGATAAAATGTGAAGAAGCTTGGAGCATTTTATGTCTTGGTTTTAATTTAAAGACTTAGGAAAAATTTATTTTATGCACAACTATTTATTTTTATTTATTTCCGTTAGATTATGATAATTATGAGATGATCATTATAGTTTAAATATTTAATGAGCGAGGTGTTTTTTTTTTTAAATTGAGTTGTCTTTTTTAGAGGTTTAATAAACTTAAATTTCGCGTATTTGCAATGTGACCCCTGACCGAAAATTGGGGTGTTACAATATGCATTTATGAAGTAATCTGAATTTATTTAGCATGTTAGTATGTAACTCAAAGCCTTAACATTTTCAAATTTTATTGATTGCAGTACATGTTTTGCATTCGCAATTCTCCTCTGTTCCAATTTTCAATAGACTTAACTTCTCTTAATGGAGTGAACAGATTCAATTTTACCTTGGAGTAATGAATTTGGATCTATATATAAGAGAAGATAAGCCAAGTGCTCTTACTAACACAAGCACTAATGAACAGAAAGTTCATTACAAAAATTGGGAAAGATCAAACAGGTTGAGTCTAATGTACATACAAATGAGTATTGCTGGCAACATTAAGTCTACTCTTCCTAACACTGAAAGTGCTAAAGAAATGATGAAGTTTATGAAAGAGCGCTCCCAAACTGCTGACAAGTCTCTTGCGGAGACATTAATAAGTACTTTGACAAACATGAAATTTGATGGCTCTCGTACTATGCATGAACATGTCATTGAAATGACAAACATTGCAGCAAGACTTAAGACATTGGGAATGGATGTGGATGAAAACTTCATTGTGCAATTCATATTGAATTCATTACCATCTAATTATGGTCTTTTCCAAATGAACTATAACACCATGAAAGATAAATGGAATGTGCATGAATTGCATAGTTTGTTAGTTCAAGAGGAAATCAGAATTAAGAGTCAGGGAAGTCATTCCATCAATTATGTTAACCATCAAGGAGCAAGAAAGAAATCCGGTAAGAAATATGATAAGAAAGTGAAGGGACCATTAAAGATCAATGAGGCTTCCTCTTCTCAGATTCACAAGAAGGAATATCATGACAACAAATGTCGTTTCTGTAGAAAGATTGGACATTTCCAAAAGGATTGTCCAAAACGCAAGGCTTGGTTTGAAAAGAAAGGTAAGTCTTGTGCTTATGTATGTATTGAATCAAACTTAGCAGAAGTTCCTTATAATACTTGGTGGATTGATTCTGGAAGTAATGTTCATATTTCTAATACGATGCAGGAATTCCTTACGACCCGAACTACAAGACCAAATAAAAAGTTTGTCATTATGAGAAATAAAGTGAAGGTTCAAGTGGAAGTTGTCAGGACTTATCGTCTAATCCTAGGCACTAGAAAGCATTTAGATTTATTTGAAACTTTTTATGTACCTAACATTTCTAGGAATTTAGTTTCTTTAACTAAACTTGATGATGCTGGATACTTTTTTTTATTCTGGTAATGGTTGTTTCAGTTTCTATAAAAAATAATCATTTGATTGGTAATTGTATAAAGTATGATGGATTATATAAATTCAATCTTGATAATCTTTTGGCTTAATTGCAATTTTAGTTCTTTATCTTTCACGTTTGTACGATTGTGTCCCTGATGTTCAAAACGCTCGATTTAAGTTCCTTAATTTTTTTTTTTTCGATTTTGGTCCCTCCGTTAGCTTGTCATCCAATGGCTAATGACAGTTATTATTTTCACCCCCTCCTTTTACTGTCTGCACCACCTATATTAAATTAAAAAAAAAAAAAAAACTAGATTATTCTTATCCCCACCTTCATCTTCTTCTTCTCCCCCCACCCCATCTTCTTCTTCTTCTGCCCCCACCCCGCCCACCCAACCACCGCCATCAGATAATTTTATATAAACAAAACCCACGATGGGACCACATCAGACTTTGTTGCTTGGATCTTGAAATAGAATAATAAATATCTCTTGTACTGCCTCAACGTAATCTTGCTTTGCTCTTTCTCTCTCTATAATTCGACCTCTCTCTCTTGCACCCACGATGGGTCTGCCGTGAATCAAATTCTAAAAGGACCACCGGTTCTCTTCTTCTTAAATACGTGAGAACTTCATGAGCCAGTAGGTGCAGCGAGGAGCCCTCATCTTTCCTCTGTTTTTCGATGGATTTCACCAATTCAGGTTACACTTGAATCAGCCTCAAAACCTCACGAAAATGATGCTTCTGTACACCAAAACGAAGAGGAGCAGCACAGGAAGCCATTGGAGCAAGCTTCGACGAGTTTCGATGACACTCCGACGAGCCACCTCGGCCAGCAACGGGCTTTTACGGGCAAAGGGTTGAGTTTTTGGAGAAACGGACACCGCTATCGTGTTCCTGGCCGCAAAAGGAAGAAGACCCAATACCCCGTTTCTGCGCCAGCGACGGAGCCGCCGTAGCTCCGCTACGAGCCACCGTCTTCTCCGACCAACCTTAGTCGGAAAATTTCCAGAATCTGAGATGTGGACCCATCGATGCCAGTGACGCTGATGATGGCGGCGGTGGTTGGGTGGGTTGGGGTGGGTGGGGGAGGAGAAGAAGAAGAAGATGAAGGTGGGGGATAAGAATAATCTAGTTTTTTTTTTAATTACGTGTAGGTGGTGCAGATAGTAAAAGGAGGGGGTGGAAATAGCAGTTGCCGTTAGCAATTGGATGACAAGCTAATGGAGGGACCAAAATCGCACAAAAAAACATAATGGACTTAAATCGAGTGTTTTGAACATTAGAGACCTAAATCGCATAAATGTGAAAAATAATGGACTAAAATTGCAATTAAGCCTAATCTTTTTGCTGAAACACTCTTAATCGTGCATCATAATGTTGGATTTAAGTGTGGCATAATTGATGAATGTTCTGCTTACTTGTGGCATAAACGCTTGGGACATGTTTCCAAAGAAAGAATGAAAAGATTAGTAAAGAATGAAGTCCTTCAAGATTTAGATTTTACCTATCTGAATGTATGTGTGGATTGTATTAA
Source organism: Acmispon strigosus (assembly GCA_030819835.1). Lineage (NCBI taxonomy): Eukaryota > Viridiplantae > Streptophyta > Magnoliopsida > Fabales > Fabaceae > Acmispon > Acmispon strigosus. Next base: position 43,058,650 of record JAUAMA010000001.1, on the reverse strand, counting down.
AGGTAAGCAAACAAAATACATAAAGAAAGGGGCCACAAGAAGCACTCAGCTTCTTGAAATAATACACACAAATATTTATGGACCTTTTGATGTTAAATCTTTCACTAAGGAAAAATATTTTATCACCTTCATTAATGATTATTCACGTTATGATTATATCTATTTATTGCATGATAAATCTTAAGCTATAAATGCATTAGAGATTTATATTAATGAAGTTGAAAGACAATTAGATAGAAAAGTGAAAATTGTAAGGACTGATCGAGGAGGTGAGTATTATGGAAGATATGATGAAAATTGACAACATCCAGGTCCATTTGCTAAATTCCTTGAAAGACGTGGCATATGTGCGTAATACACAATGCCGAGTACACCACAACAAAATTGTGTATCACAAAAGCGTAATAAAACCTTGTTGGATATGGTAAGAAGTATGTTAGGTAATTCACCTTTACTCATTTCATTGTGGACTTATGCTTTAAAGACTGCCATGTATTTACTAAATAAGGTTCCTAGTAAAGCAGTTCCAAAAACTCATTTTGATCTGTGGACCGGAAGGAAACCTAGTTTAAGGCACCTACATGTTTGGGGATGCCCGACAGAAATTAGGATTTATAATCTACAAGAAAAGAAGCTGGATGCAAGAACAATAAGTGGATATTTCATTGGTTATCCAAAAAAGTCAGAGAGGTATAGATTTTATTGCCCAAACCATACTACAAGAATTGTTGAAAGTGAGAATACTAGGTTTATTAAGTATGATGAAGTTAGTAGGAGTGAAATACCATGCAAAGTGGAAATTCAAGAAATGAGAGTACAAGTTCCATTAAACTTTGTCTTTAATAAAGTTGTTGTTCCTCAAGTTATTGAACCGATTAATAATACTGAAGAACAACAAATAAATGATCCCATTGCTCAAAATGAAGTTGAAGTTAATGAACCTATGGTAGAAGAACCACAACAATTAGCATTAAGAAAATCTCAAAGAGAAAGAAGATCTGCTATTCCTAATGATTATGTGGTTTACCTACATGTGTCAGAAGTTGACTTAAGAATTGAAAATGATCCAATTACGATTTCACAAGCCATGAATAGTGATAATGTTGATAAATGGTTAGATGCCATGAAAGATGATTTAAAATCCATGGAACAAAATATGGTTTGGGATCTTGCTGAGTTACTAGAAGGATGCAAACGAGTTGGTTGTAAGTGGGTCTATAAGACCAAACGTGACTCTTATGGTAACTTAGAACGCTATAAGGCCAGATTAGTTGCAAATGGATTTACTCAAAAAGATGGCATTGACTATAAAGAGACATTCTCACCTGTCTCTAAAAAAGATTCTCTCAGGATTATTATGACATTGGTGGCTCATTATGATCTAGAGTTACACCAAATGGATGTTGAAACCGCCTTTCTAAATGGGGATTTAGAGGAAGATGCCTATATGGATCAACCAATGGGATTCATAAAGAAAGGAAAGGAACACATGATGTGCAAACTTAAGAAATCAATATATGGACTTAAGCAAGCTTCCCGACAATGGTATTTAAAGTTTAATAATACTATTGTATCATTTGGATTTAATGAAAACAAGGTTGGTCGATGTATATACCTAAAGGTCAATTGGAGTAAGTTTATATTTTTGATTTTGTATGTTAATGATATATTGCTTGCAACTAATGATCTTGGTCTTCTACATGAGACCAAGAAATTTCTCTAGTAATTTTGAAATGAAAGATAGGGGTGAGACAAATTATGTGATTGGAATATAAATATTCCGAGATAGATCACAAGGATTATTAGGCTTGTCTCAGAAATCATATATTAACAAAATTTTAGAGAGATTCAGAATGGACAAATGTTCAGCGTCTCCTGTTTCAATTCAGAAAAAAGACAAATTTAGTCTCATGCAATGTCCAAAGAATGATTTGGAATGGAAAGGGATGGAAGAATATCCTTATGCATCTATAGTTGGGAGTTTAATGTATGCTCAGACTTGTACGCGACCAAATATTAGTTTTGCAGTTGGAATGTTGGGAAGGTTCCAGAGTAATTCTGGTATGGAGCATTGGAAAACTGCAAAGAAAGTTCTGAGATACTTGCAAGGTACAAAAGATCACATGCTTACTTATAGGAGATCAGATCATCTTGAGGCGATTGGATATTCAGATTCAGACTTTGCCGGATGCGTAGATACAAGAAAGTCTACCTTCGGTTATGTGTTTTTGCTAGCTGGAGGAGCTATCTCATGGAAGAGTGCGAAGCAGTCCGTCATTGCTGCATCCACTATGGAGACTGAATTTGTGGCATGCTTTGAGGCCATGGTTCAGGCTAAGTGGCTACATAACTTTATTTCAGGACTTGGAGTAGTCGACAGTATTGCTAGGCCGTTGAAAATTTATTGTGATAATTCCGCAGCAGTTTTCTTTTCTAAGAACGACAAGTATTCCAAGGGTGCTAAACATATGGAGTTGAAATACTTTGTCGTTAAAGAAGAAGTTCAGAAACATAGAGTGCCTATTGATCATATTAGCACTAACCTTATGATCGCTGACCCTTTTGACAAAAGGGTTACTGCCCAAGACATTTATGAATATTATGCCTACTAGTGAATGTTGAACATTAATGTTATTATAAAGTATTATGTATGTTCGACACTCTGAGCTCTTTAATATTTAAATTTCTGATTGGTTTTCTATTTTCATACTTATGTACACGTGTGAGAATGATAATGTTGAAAATATAATTTATCTTTATAAATGACATGATTATTAGATATATTATGTACTTCTCGTTAATGTGTCATGTTAGGAAGAAAGCTAATATAGTAGTACATGGAAGGGACTATGTCGGATAAATGATGGACAACCGTCATTACTCTTATTAGTTCTTATTCTTAATTATGACTTATGATATAATAAGTATATAAAATATATATTCTGGTTACGCACATTATGTTGATGTTTATTAAATCATGAATTGTATTTCATCACATGACCCAAGTGGGAGAATGTAAGAAATGTCTCATGTGATATATTGAATAGTTGATTTAATAATAAATTGAAGGGATAAATTATTAGATATTTAAATTAAAAGATGTGTCTCTTAAATAAGGAGATGCAACTCTTTACATAAAAGGACATGACTCGTGGAAAAGAGCCTATATATAGTGCTTGATGGGAGCACCATATGCATGTTGAAGGACTTGAAACATTGTTCTTATCTCTACCCATAAAAAATTGTCTCTATATTTTCTGTCACTAAAAGCAAGAGCATAGAAGGAAATGGAAGGAGATAGAAGAGTTTCTCAATTGAAAGAAGAACATTTTACAGAACATCAAAGAGGATTAACTACAAACATGGATAGAGGTTAGTACCCATAATCATTCTCATATGTGATGACTATGAATTCTTAAGATGATTTCTCCATGTTTTTTATAATTAAGTTTATAATGGATTCACATGATAAAAGACTGGTAAAACCAGCTGGCCCTTGTAACCCTTACACTCAAGGATCTTAAGGAGTTCATCTAAGCAAGATGTGGAAGAAGCATAAGATTTAGATAATATGACCACTGAAATCCTTGAGATTCAATAGCTCGAAAAAGTTCAGGTAAAACTTTCTCTCCCCTCTTGAGCTCCTTGTAGTCTATGAAAGTGTTAACTCCCTTTAGGCCTAGAGCATGATAAAGATGGCTTGTGAAGCTCATGCGGGTGTCAACCCCTCTGAAGCTCAAGAATACATCATACTTCCACTTTGAGGTTTCAGAACTCAGAGCCATTAATTTCCTCAATTTTAGAAACTAGTTGGATATTTGGTTTTCAACACAGCACAAATCGCCTCTTAAAGTTAAGTATACTATAAATACTTCAGGTATAACATTCATAGAAATCAGAATGATGCTGACATGTTTGAATAAGTTGTACTTTGAACTTGCGTAGATAGAAAGAAAGGAAATAAGTATAAAAATAAAAATAAAAATAAAAATGGCTTTTGAAATATTCAAAGTCCACTTACAGTTACAAATAATTAACTAGTTTCCCATTAAGGCATTAAAGTTTAGAATCAATATAGCTATCATAATTCATAACAGCTATTGTTTCTTGAATATTTGTCCAATAAGTAACAACAATCTTAAATTTGTTTATACATTATGCATGTATGGATCATGCAGTTTAAACATTAATTCATTTTGCTCTCTCTAAATAAAAATGTGAATTTATAATTAAAAGACAGAATGATTTGTGCGATTCTTTGAAAAAAGAATATACTAAAAAAATTAACTATGAAAAAAAGAACATGTTACTTTACGGAATAGAATAGTTCTTCCATAACATACTAAAATTTCCTATACTTGTATAGATCAAATGGCAGTACCTAGTTCAATAATCTAAAAGTATTCAAGATTGTATCAAATTTCTCTCTAATCTTTGACCACTCATCCTCAATGCTTGATTTGATAGCTTTTGCTGACTCTTGCTCTCCAATTAAGGTCGTCTTTCGCTTCTTCAGTTCATCTCTTTGAGCTTTCAACACTCTTCCTTCCACATAAGTTTCTCTTTTCTTTCTAAGAGCAGAGTCCCTAGCCACTGCAGAGATGGAGATGTTGGCTTTAATGGCATTAATTTGCTCTTCTAGCTCTTTCTTTCTCTGTTCCAAATCAGCCAACTGGCTGCACAGCTCATTTTCTATAGACACAAATTCACTGAACTGGGTCTTGTTGGCTATAAGACCCTCTTCTAGTGTATCTAGCCTTGATAGACCAGAACTTGAGGACTCAAGTTTCATGCTTGCATCAATGTAGACCCAACTCCACTGAGGAAGTTCAGCTGAAAGTTGAAGTATTAGGGACTTCAACCTCAGAGAGACATCATCATCATCTGCAACCAAAGTGCAAAGATATTCTAAGGTAGTTTTCATGGATGTGGATGATGTTGAGTCCAGAAGATGACAAAATTGTTTGGAGAGGAGTTCTTTCAGGACTTCCAAGGCTTTCTTGGTTTCTTCACTCATTTGAGGATAAGCCAATTCTGAATCATCTCTGGTATCTCGTAATGCTAAAGGTGATGGAGGGGCATAGGTCTCAGCATGGAGGGCAGCATAAAATGCTTCCATAGTGTCATCAAACTGACATGTGTTATGTTCCATTGGAATCGCCGCGTGCTCGTCGCTCTTAGTTTCATGCTCCAGCGCTGGAGGTCCTTTTGGCTCAGATTCTTGATCAGCCTGCATCTCATTGTCTGCGGGATAGACTGATTTGGAAGTTGATTCTCTAGCAGTTTCAGCCTGATTCCATGAGTTCTCTTTTCCTATTCTCAAAGAGCAAGGTTTTTCAGAGAGCTGAACATAGAATTGGGCATTGATTAGTTGAGGGAAGCTTCTTCTATCAAGATGCTGGTCTCCAATTTGTTTAACTAGCTTTGCAGCACTAACTGGTGCCTGAGTAGTCAATACAATATTATAAATTGTTGATTCATTACCATATTATAGGAAAAAGAAGAAAACAAATTTACCTCATGTCTTCCCTGTGACTGCACATGGACATCATCTGGTTTCACTCTTATCTTCTTATGAGATTCTGTCTCCCCCTTAAGAGCATCGTTTTCATAGGCTTTTGATCTAGCTTTGGTCGGAGGAACTAGAGCCGCCAATGTAGGCCCAACTTCTGTAACAAGTTAACAAGAGAATTACTTTCCTTAGGTAGTCTACTTGAAAATAAAGTCATATGCCAATCAATTTTTTTCATCATTCTGGACAGAAGGTTTATGCACGTTAGTTTATTTTCTTTGTCATAAATTCTTCTTCATGATGCCCGTTATTGTAAGCATAAAATAATTTGCAGAAGATAAGGATGCACATTTCTATATGCTGCATTTTCTCTTAAGAAAATAACAAGACTAGTTGATTGAGTTGTTTTCTAGAAACCTAGCAATTCAACATATCCTGTAACTTGTAAGTGTTCTCTATTAAGATCAATTCAATGATGCTACATAGAGAACAGTCATCATTGCCAATATGTTATTTTGTTTCAACTGCATAATAATTTGATGATTATTTTGAAATTTTCAGAACTCGTTGACAACTCAATATTTTCATCAAGTACTTTATACAAGAATAAGAAGACATTAATCATGTAGTGTTGAAAAAGCATTGAGAACTGTCTTGGTTCTGCTGAAATACTCTACTCTGTTGACCTGTTTCCATATTGTCCCTTCAATTAAAACTGGCAAATGTTTATACTAAATAATATCGCAGATTTCCAACATTGTCAATGTAATTATGTTAACCAAGTAAAGAAGCATACTAAAAGAAGATGCTGTAAAATCTGAGTAGGAAAGTGAAATAAAAGGTAGTAACAGGGATCAAGCCAATTTCAATTCCTAATTGAGCTAGACACCTATCACTCTTACCTTTACCTTCAGATGTATCATTATGAAGATGTTGATTCTCATTCATGTGGTTCAACTGAAACTCTAAGAGCATTGGATCCTCAAATCTATCACCATATAGCTGTAAATGCAATGAAGACATCTCCTTTCTTAGATGCATTGTATCAGCCAGCACAATATTTGTAGTCTTTCCCTTTTGAGCCATACAATCATTAACTTCAAGCATTTCTGGCATGATTGGAGCCAAAAGCTGTTGCACCTGGCCGTCTGATATTTCAGGAAGCCTCAAATTCTCAGGCAATGTGCAGCAATCAGTTCCCATGTTATTTTCATAATGACATTCCTCATTAGAACTTTTGCACAATATCAAACTTGGTTTCTTCATTTCCTCATCTTCCTCGTACTCATGAACACCACAACAGTATATTGTCACTTCTGCAGCTTTACTCACATCTATAATTTCACAAGAAACTTCCACGTAATTCTGTTCTTGCAGTAAATGTGTATTTAAATCCATCAAATCTTCTTGATGATACAGCCATGCAAGATCACCGAAAACCGAAAGGAAGTGCTGTTCTCTACTAGATGCTTTCTGACCATTAATAGAAAGCTGGACTTCACAGGTGATAAATCCAGTTGTTTTATTTCCAAGTCCAAAAATGAAACATAGAGCAATTCTTGGGAACTTCTGGCCAATCCAGAATGACATGGTTCCTCCTTTGCTGAGGTAGTTTAATGGAATTGGTATCTTTGGCCTTGGAGCTATAACTTCGAATTTTGATGCCTTATGGAATCCCTGTTTCAAAAGCACTGTAACTTAGAAAATGCCTCCCAAATCCCAAGTATACAGAGAGACAGAGAGAGAGAGAGAGAAAATGACAAACCTGGCTTAATAACAGGCTCAAGGATTGTGAATTCAACAGTGTGCAACTAGTGGCATCTATAAGTTCTAAATTAGGTGGAATCCCTGAAATTTGTTGAAGAGTCCTGCAATTGGCCATATAAAGCTCCTGCAAGCTACTAAGTCTGTTGAAGCAATTGGGTAGGGCTACAAAATGGTTTCTTGATATGTCTAAGGATGTGAGGTTTGAAAACAAACTAAGCATGTGTAGATCTTCATCTGATAGATTGCAATCACTGAGATCAAGGGTTTCCAATAAAGGGAACCCATATGAGGATTGGATTCCTGGAGAGACTAGACTTTGTGCTTGTAGTAACTCTACATTTGATGAACTTTCATTAGACTCTAGAAGCATGGTTGAGCAGTGTTGGGTGCTGAAACAACTGAGCTTCTGTGGAAATAGTTGAAGCTGTGGACAGCCAGAAATATCAAGTAGCTGAAGATTTGGCAACATATCAATGGTTCTAGGAAGTTCCTTAAGATTTGAGCAACTTTTTAGTATTAAAACCTCAAGGCTGCTGAAATTGACCACATTAGAAGGCAATTCTTTTATAGCTGTCTCTTCCGCCTCGATAATTCTCAGATTTTCCATTTTTCCCAACAAATTTGGGAACTTCTCGAGTTGAGTACACCCGTTAAGAGCAATGCATCCTAAAGATGGAAGCTTGAGATTGCTTGGTAAATTCTTTAGCTCAGTGCACCTTTCAACACCTAAATAAACTAGGTTATCAAGTGATCCAAGGGATTCATGGATCTCAAGTAAACCTGTACAATCTTCAAGAATCAATTGCTCAAGATTTGGGATCCCAGAAACATCCGGTATCTTTGTCAGCAATTCACAAGAACTAAAATTCATAGAAGTCAGGTTTTTATACTTCTGTGAAATAGAAATTAAACTAGTTACTTTTGAAGAGATATAATTGTCAGTAATGCAAAAAAAGGAAAGGAGTAAATATAAATAATCTTCATACCTGGAATGGCATATCCAATGTTAGATGACTGCGCCGCAACTCTAGCATTACAATTTTCAGTGGAAGGAAATCAGATTGCAAACTTGGAGAAGGATATTCCTCCCAGTCAAGCAGACTTAGATTGCTTGGTAGATGTACAAGACCACCGAAAAATTCAGCATTGCGAATTATTAGCATTCTAAGGTTTTTCATCTTCTTTAGGACTTGAGCTTTTAGCTGCACCTGTTGCTTTTCAGGTAGGTTCAGCATTATACCTTGAATCTTGTCAGTTCCCTTGACAAAGATTTATGTACAGAAAGAGTCAACCACATCAGAATCATTTCAACAAATAATATACATTTCACATCTTTAAAAGATACATTTCATATCCTTAAAGAAAGTTTCCTAAGTTAACTAACATTTACTGTCAACCAAAATAAGAAAGACAATGTCAGAAATATCAAAAGTTGAGGCACTATATATTTCTGAGGGTAAAAAAAGAAGAAAACAGAAGCATGACAGATATGGATCTCACCGTTCCTTCGGTTAGTACTTGAAGCACATCCTCATAATACCATAACCTGCTGCGTTTTCCAGGATCCAAGGGTGATTCTTGCCTAACAATTTCCTTACCCATATCTTGTATAAGATCATGCATCGACAGTACACATCTTTCATCCATAGTTATCAGAGACTTATCAACAAGCACAGCAATTCCAATAGCAGGGTGAAGATTACAAGCGCGTAATGCTTTTACCACATATTCCATTATCTCTCCTTTGAAGAAGCATGCAATATAGAGGAAAATTTCCTTTTCATTTTCCTCTAATCCATCAAAGCTTATTCTCAGTATATCCTGAACTTTCCTATTAGGAGTTCTCTTGTATTTATCCAATGCAGATTCCCATTGATGAAAGCTTCTACCACACAGATCAGAACCTAGTATGGTTAAAGCCAATGGAAGACCTTCTGCATAGCACACTGCACGATTCGATATTTCAAGATAACTTGCATCAGGCTCACTTTGTTTAAAAGCATTCCAACTAAATAGTTGGAGAGCTTCAACATGATTTAACTTCTTCACCTCATAAGTCAAATCAACTTGATGAGCAGTTAGCAGATGTTTATCTCTTGTAGTTATGATAATCCTACTTCCAGGACCAAACCAATCAAATCCTCCTGCTAGTGCTTGAAGTTGGTCCACATCATCCACATTATCAATAACCAATAGAACTCTTTTTCTACATAGCCTATCCTTTATTATATTGATTCCTCTGTCAGCATTGCCCAACTTTATTGTTTTCTCTCCAAGAATCTCAAATAAAAGTCTCTGCTGGAGTTTGACTAAGCCAGTTCTATGGCTTGCATTTTCTCTGACATTTGCAAGAAAACTTGCAGATTGAAATTGATCACATACTGTGTTGTACACAGCTTTAGCAATGGTTGTTTTACCAACTCCACCAATCCCATAAATTCCAACCATTCTGACATCATTGCAACCAAGTCCTAAGAGAGATGTAACATCCGATACACGAGCTCGTAGTCCAACAGGGTGTCTAGCAACATTTAGAGGGATGCAATTCAACTTCCTTGATACCTCATCAACGATTCTTTGGATAAATTTATATTCATACCTGACAATTGTATAGAACATATATTAAATAGTTTTTGTGATGTTAAGTAAATATACACAAGCCAAGATAAAGTTTTCTTATGCTACTCCTTTGGGGCCAATCTACTTTGGTGAAGGGAAAGTATAATGATCATATTGTCAAGTCAAGTGTAAGACTCTATTTACATTAGCACAAAATCATAGGTCACTATGTACTGTCAAATTCTTTTAGTGATGTGGCTGTACAATGTTGGATAATAGAGTAAAAAACGTTAGGAGGGTAAATCAAAATTAAAATCATATTTCAATGGTTTAAGAAAAAGATGGGGACCATAAAAACAGAACTGATGAAAATTAATACCCTTTAGTGAAATGCCAGCCAGACAAGTTGGCTGCTTCAGACAAAGATGACCTCCATTTGCGGACCTTCTCCTTGTTGTCTTTGAATTTTTCTTCAAGCATAACAAAAGCTTCTTCATAACTCCCTCTCTGATGCCGGACATCTGAAGGATCCACGTTATAGAAAACCGAGCAAACCCCCTGTCCCTTGTGTTTCTTACACTCAAGGATCTTGACAAGCTCATCGAGGCACCAACTCGAAGTAGCATAGTTCTTGGAGAATATGATGATGGCGATCCTAGACTCCTCTATTGCACTGAGCAGAGCCGGTGAAATATCTTCCCCAATCCTCAGCTCTTCATCATCTATGAAAGTGTTGATTCCCCTTTGATCAAGGGCATTGTAAAGGTTACCAGTAAAAGTCTCACGTGTATCTTCTCCCCTAAAGCTCAAGAAAACATGATAAACCCACCCATGGCTAAAAGAGGATGAGGCAGCCATGTGTTGTGTCATGTTAGCTTAGATATAGAAATTCTTATAGCTTGGCTGCAGAGAGTTCTGTGTTCCTCTAGGTCAAGGAAATGCAAGTCAATAAATGCTCATTGATATCATTCTTTTGGTCCCATTTGCTAGTTGAGTATGATATTCACAAGTATTCTACAGTCAATGGCAGTAAAGTCAACAATTTACCTATCTATTTTTGTATTTTTTTGGACCTCATTCCAGGGCTGGAATAAGAATATAATAATAGCTTCTTCTTTTTTGGTGTTAAAAAAAAGAGTAACTTGTTATTTGCCGGCGGCTTAAGAATAGCTTCTTACTACAAAAATTGCCTGCTTTGTTTAAAATGGCTTAAGAATAACTTTTGATCACTCCCAGGTTCAAATGCCGGATGAATGAGAAGAAGAATCAAAAGATAATGAGGTATTAAAAAATACCTTTCTTTTGTCACCACTCAGCACGTAGATAGGTGCATAGGGTGCCTTTGTCAAAACCTTTGCCTTCAAGTATAACACAGTTGCAACCTTATTAAACTAATAACTGGTGAATTGAAAGCTAACACGTATTCAAGTTTACAGGAAATTTATATATTTAATTCAAAAACTAATTGATAATTCATTACAATATTTTATTTCGATTTATGACAGTTAAAATAGCATTTTTTGGTGAAAAAAAAGAAAGTTTAAATTATGTCAAATTTATTTTAAGAAAATATTTTTACTATTTCCTTAATGACATTTAAATATAAGAAATAAAGTGAAAATAAGTTAACATTTGTTAATTAAAAATGAAAACAGAAAAAAAATAATCTGAAACTAAACAAACCCTACACTGCTCATACCAATTACTTGTCGAGTTATATTTTTTTTTTTTTGTGTTCATACTAAACACTAATGATGTTACCATCATGCTATTTTGAAAAGGCATGAAAACAAAATTGAAGCAAAAACACACCAGGAAAAATTTACATCAAGCAACAAATTACTGCAACTAAAATTACTGCCAAATATATTCCTGAAAAAAACTAAAGGTTTAATAAATAAAACAAACTAGCTGCATCATACATATTTGAAATTACTAAAACCAGCTTATGATCAATCACTTGATTTTTCACATTTTCAATATTGAACATAAATTTGGAAGGACCTGCACAAATATTCTGTCCAATGAAACAAGTAAATGTAAATGTAAGATCATGAAATTAAAATCACTTGCAAAAATGCTTCATTTTTCACCATGGAGGTATAACTGAATATCAGAGCTAATTTTGCTCATCATGGAGTTGGTATGAGTATGAATATATTAGTATTAGTAAAAATCGAAATTCAGTTTGTTAAATGCAACTCTCAGGTGGCCAAGCTTAAATGGATTTACCCTCCAATATCTCACAATTTTCCCCATTTAAGCTTTTGTCAAATTTTTCGCCAAGCTTTGACCATTCAGCTCGAATATTTTCTTGGATTTTCTTGGCCACTTGCCTCTCATTCCTCAAATGAGGCACTTGTTCCCTCAACTCATCTCTTTGTGCTTTGAGAGTCTTTCCTTCTTCAAAAACATCCCTTTTTCTCTTAAGAGCCGTGACCTTAGCAGATTGGAAAACAGATAAGTTAGCTTTGATTGCATTTATTTGCTCTTCTAGCTCTTTCTTTCTTTGCTCCAAGTATGCCAGCTGGTTGCTTAGCTCATTTTCTAAGGACAAAACTTCCTTGAACTCGTGCTTGTTCGCTTCAAGACCTTCTTCTAGTTTATCTACTTTCAAGAGGTTGGAGCTGGCAGACTCGATTTTCTTGCTAGCATCATTGTAGTCACAACTCCAGCGAGTGAATTCTCTCGAAACTTCCAATATCAACAATCTCATTTCGGACGAGATTCCATCATCTGAAGACAACTTGGAAAGGTATCCTATAGTAGATTTCATGGTACCACACTGTCCAGTATGCAACAGAACAGAGAAATCTTTGGAGAGAAGGTCTTGCAGTGTTTTCAATGCTTTCTTGGTCTCTTCACAAGGTGTGGTAGTGTTGGATAATTCAGTAATGACTGCGGTATCTTGGGAAGGTGACGTAACTGAGGTCTCAGCATCAAGAGAAGCATAAAATGCATTCATTTCTACATCATCCAGAGCCAGTTCCTCTTGATTTCTTGGCGATTCAGTGCTAGGAAGCAACATAGTAGAACTGGTCTTTAGATTTGGTTCTTGTGTGGGACTGGAAGCATTTCCAGTGGATGCAGTCATAGTTAGAGCGCCAATATTTGGAGTCTGAGAAAAACATGGGAATTGGGATTCAGGTTCAACCTTTAATGGACGAGCCATGAGCACCGTGTTTAATCCAGATTCTACAAAAAGATAAACTAAGTTAGGAGTGATAAACTGATAATAAAAGGTAACTGAAAGATGCTTTTGTGAACGAATGTAAAACAGCTTGGATATAATCACAATACTTTTTCTTTCATCCTATTTTCACTCACTTTTTCTTCTCTTTCTCTTCTTTTTCCATCATATCAACCATCATATCTCTAACTTCTCTCTCTTGTAATCCTATATCTCTCTAGGTGTGGGGTGGAAATGAGGCGTGGAGAGAAGATTATTTTCCAAGGAAAAAAATCACATACAGTGACATTTATATTGAAAGAAATACAAAATGTAACCACCAAACACAAGACAGGATATCAAGTTTCTCAAACTGCCACCATAAGAACCTGATCAAGAATGAAGAAAACAGAGAAAGAGCAGGAAATCAATTTTATTGATGAGTCCCTAATTCCCGAACCCTGTGCAAGAAGGAGCAGAACCTGGAATTAGGTTAGAGAACAGAATTACACTCAAATCTCCTGGCGTTTCAAGAGCCCAGGACCTAACCGTATTCCAAATGTACAAACTCTCCAAAGATAACCATGCTCTCTTATTTATAATATTCCCTTTCTAAAACTTACAGAAACAACTCAAACTAACTAACTAAACTATTAACTAACAAACTAAAATATGGGCACGTATCAACTTACTAATTACCAAAGATTATAATTTAGCATCAAAGCTAATGGTAAATGTCAAAATCAATCATATATTCTATTATGGCTACTTTACATGATTCATTTTTTAACTATTTGTTTTTGTCAGTGACTAAGAGAAGATTACCGCATAACAGACAGTGTGTAGATAGGAGATCTACTATACTTGCAAGCAAAACTAATCCTATAACCATATTGATGCTATTTTCTTCCTAATTTTTTAAACATTTTCAACCATTAATTGGTTAGGTTTTTGATTCGGTCAATTCACCACAGAATATTAGATTGAATCTTAATAAACTATATGGTAAGCTAAATGAGTAGATAAAGATGGAAATATAATTAATTCGGAGACCAAAGTTTGCACATCCAAAAATATTTCATTTTCATGCTTACCTTTGGCACTGCTGGTACCTCTAATAACATAAACAGAAGAATAAGATATTGGATCTTGAGCAATAACATCTTTTGGACGCTTGGGGCATATCATCAAATGACGCTTCAAATGAGAAGTTCCACAGTTATCTTGCAACAGCTTTCCGCAATGCTTGCAAAGAACTTTACTACCATCACTTGTTTGAATCCGCTGCATTTCTTCCCATACTTTAGAAGTCATTTTTGGGCGCTTGGAACTATTAAATTCTTCATAGTCATAATCTATATCACTGCTTGTTATATTCTCATTTGTCATTTTCTCCTGTGAAAAAAAATATCAACTGAACTTAGCAAGGAAATAAACCCTGAACTTCAACTTTAAAAGACATTGTTTACACAAACAGAAATGAAATTTACAAGGACATGAAACAAAAACAAATTCAACTGCTTGGTACTTTAGTCACAGCCAAGCAAGAGATCTTTTATTTTTCCCTAATTAAATAACAGGAAGAGAGAGAGATAGGGGAGATTGTCTTATATGATGCCATACAAGAAGAGGTAGAAGTGTTTCCAGATCCTGTAAGAAAGGCCTAATCTTAAATTCTTAGTGAGTTTTATTCATAAGGAATTGAACCACTACCTATCCAGAATCCAGATCATAAAACTGCCATTATGATTTGATTTTTCATTTGCATGCCACTGTTGCTCAAAACCACCATCGAACAATAGTTTAAGATTGCGTTTGAAGGGTTTATTTAAACTTATCTTATAACATAAGCATTTAAGCAAGAGTTTGGATAAGCTTATAAACGATCAATAACTTTATTTTCAAAAAATGCTCAAATTAACTTATGAATAAGTGTTTACACATATAAGCAATTTCTAAATTAATTTCAACAAGTTTCTCAAATAAATTTATGTCTGAAGTTTATATTGTAATATGCGTTTAATTAAACTTTTAGTCAAATGCACCCTAAATATCGGTCTCTAATAATCAGTACAAGATAAATGATTTTATTGCAATTAGACATCAATAATCTGCTCCAATACAAAGATGGTTCAGTGTATTGCATTGCATTGTCACTCAAATAAATAAATAATATCAATGGTTATATCCCACTTCATATCCACAATGATCCTTTTCCCTCTTTTCTCTAGGTCTATGTTCCCTTTAATTTTTATTTTTCAAGCATGAACTCATTTTCTCTCCACCCCTCTCAAATTCCTACAAATTCAAATAGTTTTTTGCACTACCCAAATTTAAGCTTAGCGCCAACACTAGAGTCAACAAGTTCCAATTTTTGAAATTTTAAGTTTCAAAGATCTCAAACATAAAAATCACAGACAAGTCCCAATTTTTACATGCACTGGAATTGGAGCAAAAGGCTCGAGATTTAACATGGAAAGAATATGATAAGGCACAAACCTGATCCTGCAGTGGTGCGCCGCAGACTGAAGCTGTTTGCCGGCGCGGAGGGCAGTACAGAGACCTGAGCAGCCGAAACAGAATGGTGCTCTGAGAGAAGGGCGACAGGCAGACCCGACTCGAGATATGTAGGGTTCGGGCTTAAGCCCGGGCCTGCCTGTGTTGTAGGCTCCAGCCCATGGGCCGGGAAATATGACCAGGCTTTAACGTACAACAAGGATTAAATTAAGTTTCATAAATAATGTAAGTTTTTGATTGACCAAAATAATGTAATTTGTGCGGTGGAAGACTCGTCAGTGTCCATTGAGCCATCATAACCCAAGTCCCTCGACCTCGCATTTTATCAGGTTTTTATAGGTTTAGGGACAAGTTCAAACATAAAACGGGACCCGATCAATATTTAGCTTCGAGTGAAAATCAAATTCAACTCGTCTCAACCCGTCTCACGAATAATCCTTACCCAATAGTTTCAAAACATGGTTTTACACTTTTTTTTTTCCATTAATACTCTGGTTTCAAGTGAGTAAGATTAATATTTTTTTCTCTAATTTAGTATTTTGTTATGACAAACTTCAGCTCTATTGAACAATATTATGAATGACTCTTGAAACTAAACAAAAGGATTAAAGTTTCCTAAATTAACATCAATTGTGATGTTAATTTTCAATTTAATGTAGAGAAGCTGTAACCCAACATATATTTATGGTGAAATATTATAATAGAAATGCATCTCATTATATAGTTAAATTGAAACCTTGTGTAATGAAAAAATTAGTAAAAATGATCTAATACATCTATAGTTTCTTTCATATTACGTTAATAAAAAATTGACATTGAATTTGTTTTTCAGGTCAACTCACACTCATCTTTTTGTGACACGATCTTTGTTAAACTCGCATCTCATTATGATTCTATGGGTCTAAGGACGAGTTCATGGTTACTGACCCGATCAAAAGAAAGTGACATTTTAGAGTTTTATCAACAATTTACTTGTGTGGGCGGCACGGGCGAAGGGAAGGAGGGACCTTTAGGGCCATGGTCACCCCCCTCTACAAATTTTATTTCCCATGAGGGATTTTTGTACCACATAGAGCTTTCCTCATTTCTTTTCCCTGCGAGCTTCCACTTCTCACACCACACACTTCCCTTCATTTGTCATTTTGCTTTTTTCTTCATGGGCCCATTTCATTCTTTTATTTTTCTTTGTCTTTTACCTAGCTTTCACACATCACACTCATACAAAATATCTCTTGCACAGGTGAAAGCCATTACTTGCGTCCAAAATTAATGAAGCAATAGATGTGTTGCTTAGAAAGCCCGAGGGTAGAGGGTCAACATTTTGAAACTTGCTCTCTGCCCATTATTTGGGCAGTTGGGACATTGGTCCTTGAATGATATTTTTTTTATCGTTGTTCAATTTGGTAGACACAATTATATAGTGACAAAATAGAACTTGCTTACTCATTGATCAAAATGATAAAGCTCCATTGTAATATATTTCTTTCATCAAAGTTGAGCCTTGAGAATGTTATCAATTAAAGTGATTTTTACTTGCAAAATAGAATCATATTCCTTTGAATCTTAGTCCCCCTTATGAAATTTCTGCCTCCGCCCTGGTGGCGAAGATCCAATATTTTCTGAATCCTTATGTCGAGAACTAAAAAATAAAAATCAAGACTGAAATCTTAATTTACCCCATAACAATACATTTTTGTTACCTCGGAGGGAAGAATTAGTCATGGAGTGAGGTGAGGGATACATCCATATAGGGGGTTCGTTAGAAGGGAGAGGGTATCTTTTGAGAATCAACTTTCTGTTAGAATAAATAGAGAGCTGTGACTCTCTATAGAGCTCTTGCTCTGGGCAGTAGTAGATATATCCCTACTGAGTCAATCTTTTCCAATAATACAGTCACAGTTTCCATTCTTGGTTAGATTGAGTTTACATCATAGGAGTCACTGGGTAACAAGTACAGGAAGAAAGAACATATCCAAAGTCAGAATCAACAGACCATGTTCTTCAAAATCAGGAATCAAGGTTGCAATCCTCTGCATGATCCATTTTTCTGTGGGATTACTGAGATTATTGGGCATTTGCTTTTTTTACCTTGATTTTTTCAGCAAATTCCTGACACATCAGATTATAATTAGACAAAACATGTGTAATAAGAAAAACAATTCCTTCAAAAAAAAAAAAACAAGAAAACAAAGTTAAACTCCACCATTCTTGATAGAATGCTTCCATTGACTTTGCAATATTGAAGTGGCACATAATTCTGAAAACATTTCTATCAATGCCCTGGTAAATTTGATTTTAATCTATTATTACCAAATCACATAAGTGTAATAAACAGAAATAGTTCAAATTAACCATAGAGAATAAGCTTACATTCAATTTTTCTTTATGGCATGGGATCACCATGAGGTATGGTGCGCCAGTTTCTTAACTTTCATCTTTCAAGGCAAGATCACTGTTCTGTATGCGGTTATGCTTCACATAAACATGATGCTCAGTACAGTTAGCTTTATGCCCAATAGAAAGTGTATCTATGACAATACTATTGGTAGACTTTTCTATTTATGTTTCCTTATGATGATCCCGATGCCTATCTTATTGAATACTACACCTTGTCAGAAGAAGCAAACTTAAGAAATAAAAAGAATGTACCTTGCTGTCTGGAGCGGGAGAACAAGAATTTTCATTAAGTTCTTTCAAAATCTAAAAGTAGTCATATTTAAGGCTGGATTTCATCTAAGGTTGTTGTAGTTAATCCAAGCCTTGAAGTCACGTGAATAGTGGCTCTTGGTGGGACAAATGCAAGCAATAATTTCCAACCACTCCTAATGAATGATCTGCTATAACATTGACCTGTAAATTAGCATCCTTCAGTTACAAGAAAACAGAACTCTAGACTTGGAATTACGATTCAATGACATAAAATATTCCTAAGTATATATTTTCCTGAATTCTCATAAAATAAATTTAAAACTCAAAAAATCATACTCTAGCACAATTAGAACACAAGACTACTCACAATTCCAGGTGGCAGAATAGCATCAAAACAATCAACGCCAAACATTATTGGGTTCGAAAGTGTAGAAGTACCTAGAAAAACAAGAGAAAACAGTGATGGTGATCAAATATCAGAGATTGTCCTTAATTTAGCCCAACTGAATGTCAGAATCCAACCATAACAATTACATGATATATCCTGTTCTTTAGGTAAATATCATAAACCTGTATCTAAGAAGCTGGATCTTATCAACATAACAAGTACATACAAGCTTAGGTTCTTCCACTCCATCAGGGAACGAAGCTTAATCTTCCATACCTTTGTTGGAATTTTTTATGCCTAAAGACTTTGCTATTAACATGTTTCAGATTTTATTCTTGAAATGATTAAATTTAATAAAATGGTCTTGGAAATCTAAGTCATCTAAGAGTTTGAGGGGGAGAAGAAAGCCGAATATTTGTATACAAATTAAATAGTACTTGATACTATACGGTTGAAGTTTTGTACTCATCAGAGGATGCCACATGGCCAAGAAGTCAAAAGTGACTTATATAACCGATTGGCATTGGCAACCAGTGAGTTCCATTTGAGTGTTTGTCAATGCAGCAAGTGAGTTGTGCCTTTCTTTTTGGCCAACCAGTCTAAATTGCACTCACCGCCCTTGAGGTTTAACATTATTGCATTGAGCTCCCCTCTCAAAATAAACGAAAAATGTCTAAAAAAAAAAAATTCTTATTTGACACAATTCGACCAGATCTGAACGATAAAAAAATTGTAAATCTACAAAAATGTATTGGAATAAACGAAATCGTGAAAAAACTTCCCCGATGGTCATACAACTTAATCGACGAGTTGGAACAACTGGAGGGAAAAAAAAAGTAGAACATCATCAAATTCGTTCCAGAAAAGCTAAACGTGTAGTACTTTTGACAAAAAACTCACTGAATGACGATAATTATAGTAAGACTGCGGATACTGATAATACTGAAAAAAAAAAAAAGAATTGGCTTTAATACGTTATTCACAACAACCGGATTTTCGGCGAGACATAATAAAAGGATCTATACGCGCTCTCATTGACCTCCCCTCATTCATATATGACTTTGAATAATAGAGGGGTGTTGAGTGTTATAACGATAAATTTTAGGGGGGTCAGTGCAATAATGATAAACTTTAGGGGAGGTTAGTGCAATGTTTCCAATAAAATAAGGGTACTTAGTGTCTTGTTAAATAATAGAGGGGAGTTCAGTGGAACAACGATAAACCTCAAGGTTTAAGGTTTAGGGAAGTTTGTTTTTAAAATACAATTCATGAAGTATCTTATGTTATTAATGGTTCTGACTTCTGAATTCTAACCCCCAAAACCTTCAGAATGAAAAACAAAAATCAGTTTGAAGTTGTAATAACAGGCGATGAGACTTCCTTGAGCACCCAGAATAACATACATATTCAGAATGACAGTGCACACACACAAACAAAATCCAGAATAACCAGGCCGACATTAACTGAATATGGAGAATTACCAACTACCATTCAACAAGCCAAAATATCTAGGAAAAAAGAGGAAAATCAGAGGATATACCTGGTCAGCAAACCTGATAAGAGCTAAAACCTGGGAGCTGTAATACCACAAGCTAGAAGGCAATACTTGCAAGACTTGCAAGACAAGAAATTCTAATGTGCACCCAAATTCAAACTTAGTTCTTTAGTGATTTTTGGCTTTTAAATCCCACTTTAACTCGGCCACCACTTTTCAGCTTCACTCCCCGGCATCGTGGAAGGATGTGCCACCAATGCAGCTTCTTCTGACTATGTCCATGTGGGGTATACCTTGATCTTTTCACCCTACCATGCTTGGAAGGCTTTGGTTTCTTTGAATGCCGGATGTGTCTCATGAGCCCTTCTACAAGTCTGTGAAATTGCCCAACCTGATTTGAGTGAGGGTTGACTCTTGTAATAGCCCTTCTCTTTAACTTCTCAACTTCATGTTTTGTTAGCATCACGTTCTTGTTTTTGTGCTGGAAGACATTCTGCAAGTGATTCCACATTGGATGTCTATGACCTGCATTGGATATTAGGCTACCATTGTCATTATCATGGTGGTGATGGTGGTGGTGATGGTGGTGGTGGTGGTGAAAGATTAGTCCCAACTTATTTTTCAGCTTCCTTAGGCTTCCAATTGCTTTCTTAGGATTTCTTTTACGGTGATATCTATATGAACTGGGACTTCCAACTCTATGTGAAGGGCCATCACTTTTGTAGAGATATGAATCACTACTCTCTTCTGAGCTGCCTTCATATGCTGCATCAACCAACCTTCCTATTGTGGGACCTTCTGTCCCAACTTGCAAGGAGTAGTCCTCAAAGTCACTACTACTGTTGGCACTGCCTTGCTGAGAAGTCCAGTGAGAAGAAGAGTCTGAATTTGAGCTTGACTCCTCCAGTTCATGATGTTGTGGTTGAACCCTTGTCTCCCGAGGTTCATCATGACCAGTCTTATTTTTCATCATCCTTAGGCTTCCAATTGTTTTCTTAGGATTTCTTTTACTGTGATATCTATATGAATTGAGACTTCCAACTACGTCTGAAGAGACATCATTTTTGTAAAGATATGAGTTACTACTCTCTTCAGAGCTGCCTTCATATTCTGCATCAACGGGATCTTGTGTCCCAACTTGTAAGGAGTAGTCCTCAGTGTCACTACTACCATTTGCACTGCCTTTCTGAGAAGTCCACTGAGAAGAAGAGTCCAAGTTTGAGCTTGACTCATCCAGTTCAGGATGTTGCGGTTGAACCTTTGTCTTCTGAGGTTCATCATGACCAGTCTTATGAGCTCCTCTCCTGTCCGAAACTGACCAGTCTCTGTGTTGATGGGAATTCAACTTAATCTCACTGGACCTCTGGTCCATTAGAGTTGGCTTTATTACCATCTGATGAGGCTGTGGCTTTTCTCTCCGGGAAACGTTGGGCGTGGATCCCTTTAACTTCTTTGCAAAGGAAAATTCAGAACTCCTTTCCTTCTGATTCTGATCAGTTTTTGACCATGCTACTGGAGTTTTTCTGACCAAACTTTCCCTATTTGTTTGATTAGAAAATCTGGAAGGCATCTTAGTAAGATTATCTTGATTCAATGGGACCCTCAGACCTTGACTATAGTCACTAGCTTGATCACTACCAGCTAACCTATTGACTGACTTAACTCTCTCTATCATGGCCATGTTTTGTGCTGAAGGTTGAATCCTAGTTTGACTTCTAAACTCGTTTCCTTCTGCTACCAATTGGGTGCCAGCCTGCTTTGGTATATCCAAGCTTTTTGCAGATTCTGTATCAGTACGAAGTGCATGAGTCTGATATGCCACCTGACTCTGACTCAATGATTCATTTCCAGCTAAAAAAGGTTCGTTCAATTCATTTTCTGAAATCAAATTTTCACCCTTACAACTTGATTTATTTGTCTGCAGATTCGTTAACCTGCATCCTTCCAGTAGAGACCTTCCACAACTCAATTGACTTCTTGCAGCCCCATCATTTCTTTGCATTTCAGGACTTTCTAGATTAGCCATGTTGTGCATAGTATGGTGAACAGAAGTGTTTTTAGTGGAGTCCACCATGTTTGAACAAATCTGAAAAGCCAAAATGCGAGATTCTATTCTCTTGATTGCATGAACCAAATCATCAGAGAAATCACCAATCTGATCCAGAGATTCAACCTGGCTGGCAGCACTAGAAATGTGTTGAGCTTCATGAATTCTATTCATCAATGGTAAATTATTGTCTTCGTTGGACTCATCTGTTTTTGCACCAAAATTTTGTATAGACTCTGTTGCATGCTCACCAACACCATATGAAGCATTCAAATTATCGTGCTGCTGTTCAAGATTATTACTCTCTGTGTAGGGTGGTAAAGTGCCCTTCTCATTAATTAGATTTGTTGCCTTGACTAAATTCTGTTGCATCATATTTTTCTCCTCATCGAGACTGCATTCTATTTTACTTTTTGTCGCTCCAGTATCAGAGATGCTAAAGTTTGAAGGCTCTGGCAATTCTTTCTTAGATAGTAACTTTAACTGGGGCTCCTCATCCTTCTGTGAAGTTTCTTCACTACAAGTTGGATATTTTACGGACCTTTGAGAAATGTCAGTTTCCAATGGAGACTTTGACGGCGACTCAGCCACAGGTTTTTCTTGTTCAAAGGATGACTTAGAGATGGCTGCTTGTGTTTCTGTGATCTGTTAAATCAGCATACAAGAATCAAATTTACACATCATGAATCATATCCTCCTTCCTGCTTGCAGGTCCAGTGTGTGCTAGGAAGTAGAAGCATAGCTATAAAAGTGCATTATATTCCTTTCATTAAATTTAAAAGAAAAGAAAAGAAGGGTCACATTGTAAAACGATAAACCCTAAGCACCTTTAAATGAGTCTCAAGAACACTTTCAACAGCAACATCCAGCAAACTTCTCAATAAAACTCGAGCTTTCTCAACCACCTGCTAGAAACAAAAGAAAACAAAAATCACTCAGATATCTCTAAATGGCTATAAATACCATGGTTTCCAAAACTGCAACGGGACCGTGACATGACAGCCAAGTTTGTTCACAATTTTCCACAACACGAAGGACCACAATGCAACAGTGTCGCGACCGCGAAATTTAAAACCTTGATAAATACTAATCACAGAATCCAACAGCAACAGTGTAAAGAAAAAAATCACAAAACAGATTTCTTTCAGATTAAGTAACCAGTAACATTAAATTAGGATCAAAGATATCTGAACAGAACTGCAGAACAGAGAGAATCTAGTTCCAAGAGACTGAAGATAACTCATGAAAAGTAAAAGTTGTTGACTACAACAAAACAGAAAAATTATAAGTAAGAAAAAAAACACAGTGGCATAGCATCACTCAGAGAAAGAACAGCAGCATGGAAACACTTACAATCTCTGAATTTTCATCTTGCAAGGCGAGGCTGTTATCTTCAAGAAGCCTGTATAAGAGCCTAATAGCGCGGAGATTATAATGCGCTTCCTCAAACTCCATTGCAATGCACTCCTGGTGTTTGAATTCAAGCAAAAAATCGAGTTTGGTCTTCTAATTGGAAACCTGCGTGCGCGTCGCTCACATATTCGCCGCCTAAAGTTGAGGAAATTCGAGTTCTTCAGCGGACGTGAATCAACTATAACGGAACGGATCGTTTTAATCCAAATGTGAATGAATAAAGAAGAGGCAAAAGTGCCTGCAGTGAAGGATTAGTAGTTTGATGATAAAATAGGCAAACACACAACAGTGGAAGAAGAAGCGAAAACGCTGAAACGTGAAATGGAAGGAAACGAATACGCGCGTAACTCCAAATTTGGCAGCAGTTGTACGTTGTAACTGCTTGGCGTGAGAACGAGACTATGAAACGTTGGGGTTTTTTCCTTTCTTGTGAGACTGAACCGTTGGAATATGTCTGAATGGTGTTTTAGAATTTAGAAAAAGGATCTCTATAGGGTGTGCCACTTCGACTGGACCATTGTCCTATTTGGATATACCGGGGCTCAAATCCACACTTCCCGCATACACATTTAGCGACGATCCTTGCCGCCGCTAAACACGAACAAAAAAAACAGCAAAAATAAACACAATTTTGTGGCCATGTTTGCAGCCTTCACAAACTACGTACCATAAAAATGTTAAGAAAAAAAGAGCATTTAGCATGGTTTTACTGCTCCTATAAAATCAACAGGCAATTTTATGGCGTTGTTTGCGATGTTTATGAACCATCAGAAAAATATTTTAGATACTTTGCAAATTGTAGCAGTTAAAATCTGTTACAATCTTCGTGTGTTGATCAGTCGTCACTAACATCCGTATTTTCAACAAACATTTTCCTGCGGTTAGTGAATCAGCCCATGTGGCACATGATGCTGGCAATCATAATGTGAGGAGAATCACAAGAGAGAATATAGCTAATTGCCACCTCAAGGATTACGTGTTAAGGGAGAAGGGATAAGAGGCAAGAGAAAGTTTGTCAAAAGGGTGTGCATTCTATGGTGAAATTTCTCTCTTCTAATCTAGAATTCATTGTATTACATGGTGTATTTCTCTACTTCTATACCTAACTATGGATAGCTAACATTATAAGAAACTCATACAGAAGTACTCATATTGCTATATTGCGCATTTAGAAACCGTGCAATTTTATTCCATGTTCTTATTCTCTGTGTTCCTTACAGTTGGTGCTTTCATTGTCCACTATGGCTGAGAATACTCGCTTGAAAGAACTTGCAGCAAATGTGAAGCGTCAGGGTGAATTGATGGAGAAGCATGATCAAGATTATAATCATTGATTTGTTAAAATCAAGACCGTAATAGGAAGTCTTGGCAAATGTATTCCAACTACTGGCTCAAACCCAACACAAAATGTTCAATCGTTTCAAGTAAGGAACGTGAAACTAGATTTCCCGCGCTTCGATGGTGAGGACATTTTGCAAGGGAGTTTTAGATCCGAAAAGTTCTTTGATTATTATAACACTCCAGAGGATCAGTGTTTGTTTACTAATGATTATTCTGTTGAATTCACTGCTTTAGCTGATCGGGTTTTCGGAGTTAGTACTGAAGCTCTCTTAATTAGATTGCTTTGTTAGTGGTCTCAAACCAGATTTCAAATGTGAATTTATTGCCCAATATCCCAATTCCCTACTAAAAGTTGTTTCTCTTTTTAGAGACAAGTTCATCAAACCAAACCAAACCATCTTTTCCCAACTCCTACTCCATAAGCTACAACCAATCTTACAACAATACCACCATGACAGCACTCCTACCTACCCAAAACTTAAAACCCACACCACAATTTATACAAAACCCAATGTCAAAACTATTTCTCCAGCTAAAATGCAGTTGAGAATAGGAGGGAACCATGGGGTGGGTTGGTTTGGATTTTAGGGTAAAATAAAATCCAAAACGATCAGATTTGAGTGATTTAGTTTGGTTCAGTTTTATTTTAATTTTTTTTAGCAAATCCGAAGCAGACTGATCTAATTAAAATCAGATCCGGGTTTGGTTTTGGTCATCGGATTAGGACATACAAATAAATAATTTCTAATATTTTATCCTCATATATTATAATTTTTATGGATAAAATCTTGAATTATATATCACTAAAAGTTTATTATTCAGTAACGATTTTTCACAATAATCAAATCAATTCTAACTACTGATATAACTTTTAATACATGTTATATTTTATGATTATATAAACCATGTGCACCTCATTAGTATTTTTATCTAAATTAAGATAACAAAATTGTTGGATAGTAAAGTATAACTAAAGACACTTGATAATCAAGATGAAAAGGTTTAAATGCTTTAAAAAGAAAGAAAAATAAATAAATTATAAATAAGAAAATTTAAAAGGTACTGTAGAATATGAATAATAAATTAACTAGGTAATTGGGTGGGTTCGGGTTGAAAAATATATATTCGAGAACCAAACTGATTATGATTGGTTTGATTTGAATTAAAGGTGAAATGAACTGATTAATCTAACAAATCAGAACCAACTAAATTGGTTTGGTTTGGATCATTGAGTTCATCCGGTTGATCCAAACCGATGAAGAAAAAGTTTGTGTTATACATGTGATGAAAAGTTTTTCTCCAACCACAAGTGTCCAAATAAGCAATTTATCTATTTGCAAGGGGAGGACGAGGACAACTCAATAGCAGAACCAAAACCTTTTGAGCTTTCACATAATGTCACATTGGAGGAAGCACAAGAGCACCATTTGTCTTACAATGCTTTGAAGGGTTCTATTGGAATTGGTACTATGAAGTTTCAGGGATCTATAAATGGACTTAAACAGTACAAATATATTTGGACACCGTTAGATCTAATAACTTCTTACATACTCGGTTGGCTCATGCTCTCAAATTACTTAATGAACATGTTACTAGTTTTCAAATTCTGGTGGGAAATGGCCATACCTTATCTGCTGAAGGGTTGGTTGAAGAGGTACAAGTTCTAATTCAGGGCCACACACTAAAATTATGTGTGTATCTCTTACCTGTTTTGGGTGCCGGTTTAGTTCTAGGGCTACTTGGTTAGCAACATCAGGTCCTCACATTTCCGATTATAGTTCCCTAACTTTGAAATTTTACCTTGACAATCAATTTGTGACTCTCCACGGTGACAAGCCTCAATTACCAACTCCAGCTCAATATCATTAATTAGAAGCATGCATAACACGCATATTATCTCAAAGCTGTTTGCATTATAAATTCTGCCCAATAGTACTCGTCAAGATAAATGGTTAGACCTTTCATCTGACATGGAACCTGAGCTATCATTACTGCTGCACAATTCCCTTGATACCTGACAGCACACCGATCAAGGTGAGACCATACATATATCCACATAGTTAGAAGGAGTGGATTGAAAAAACGGTACATGAAATGTTGGCTGAAGGTATTATAGTGCCTAGTTATAGTCATTTTTCTTCACTTGTTATTTTGGTTCAAAAGAAAGATGAAACTTGGAGGTTTCGCACTGACTACAGGGCACTCAATGCAATCACTGTGAAAGATGAAACCTGCATGAACAAGTTCTACTTTCACTTAGAGAGGCCTCTTCTATTTCATCAGGCAAATGTATACTTTACTAGATAGGCTGCAACCTGCAAGGTTTTGATCAGAAAGCAGTTCATCTGCAAGTGATGCTTTCCTCTCCTTTGTTAATCTTCCAGAGAAGAAGTCCAATGGAGAATCTAAACTGTTCCCATCTGATCATGATATTCAAATGATCCAAAAATCAAAGCCACCCGTATTTGATGGAACAAGCAACATTGAAGCATATGCTTTCCTATGATCTATCTAATATAAACAATGAACTTGCCCGGAAACATTTGGGAAGTGTCTTTGATTTTGAATCACCCTTCTTGTAGTGACATCAACGGCACTCATCAACTGTGTCAGGATAAGAACGGTGAACAAAACAAAATTAGATAGCATGAGCGTGCTTTACAGATGCATTTAATGTCTCAATGTTCTCATTGCACCCTCAAATCTACATACACACTGCGCGAAAGTATAACTTGCCATTGTATCCATGTAGAAAGAAAAAGTGCGTAAAAAGGTAGAGATGTTAATACTAAATAGCACCTTCAATAACTTGAGATCTTTCTGCAACTCAGGGATGATGGTTTGAGCCGGCATGTTGAACCTGACAGAGATATAAATACAATTAGATAAATAGATAACTCCTTTAATATAGTTTCCAACCAAGAGCAAAAGAAAGACCACAGGAAAACATAACTGAATAAAATTGACATGAAGATATTGCTTAGATAGTTAGATGTAATTTTTTCATATATACCTGCAGAATGTTAATGAAATGAAGATGCATTTGACCTGGATCAAACTATCTCAATCTAGAGAAAAAAAGGTTACAGCCAGCTAACCTGTGTAAGAACTTGTTTGGATGCAGACCATAGAGAATTTATTGGAGCTTATCTAGTGCTTTTTAAGATAAGCTGCAATAAGTGTTCTTTTGACCGTATCCAAATGGACTCTAATTTGAATAGATGAACAACCAAATGAAATTCAGAAAATGAGAATTGAGAGAATAGTCTAATGCATACCAATTTTTCCCAGCAATATCTTTAACCTGCTTTCTCAGTAACCTGTTCAATTATTTGGGATCATTTAGAGGAACAAAAAGGCCATCAACAAGCTCTGAATTGGATTTCCAAACAGTGCTACTTGAAGGCTCGGTTTGAGTTGACATGAGATCCATCTGTGGCTTTAATGATGATGAAATTGGCAACTGTGGTTGCCATAACAACCCAACCACAGGCTTCTTTTCTGGCATTCCTGAATCAAAGTGAATTGCATAATCAATTCCAAAAATTATATATAATCATACTCATGAGAATTACAATCTCAATCTCAATCTCAATCTCAATCAGATACCCCATGAAAATTAATTCAATTTCAGGATATACATAACTGAAATTATATAAATGGTAATCAAGGTTGTCAAACTCGAGAATTTAAATAAACTCGTGGAGGGGGTAAACTCGGACACACTGATACAACAGCAAAAGCCTTGTCCCACTAAGTGAGGTCAGTTATATGGATCACACTACGCCATTGAGCTCAATCAAAAACTCAATTATGAGGGATATTATTGATAATGAGATCATCTCTAACAATATCTTCCCATGTTCTTTTCGGTCCCCCTCTTCCTCTCTTTGCAGGACTAAAAACCATGTTATCAACACGTGTTAGGAACCAGAATCACAGAATATAGAAAAGTAAGGAAAACAGAGCACACAATAGAAACTGAGAGCTTTGTTTATGGAAACAGTAGAGTTTTACAGATATGAGGAAATGAAGGTTTCCTAGATCTGCCCAGAGCAAGCTCCGATAGGCAAGCTCAAAGCTGCCTATTCATACTAACCAACTTGATAATTCCTCGATGCCCCCCTCTCTACCCATACCTCACTCCTTATACAAGGGAAACAGAATCTAGCTCTCTCTCTCTTCCACATCACCCCAATTCTAACTAACTCTTGACAGCTTTCTTCCCCCTTCTAGAATAAACTTGCCACACCTTGGGTCCCACAGTTTTGTGAGGAATTTGTGACTCACTAGGACCTTCTTCCTGTAAGTGAGTCCTAACAATACTCCCTCCATTAAGCTTTGCTTTGTCCTCAAAGCAAAAATTTGGAAATTGACTTCTCATCATTATAGAATCCTCCCATGTAGCTTCTTCTGCCATATGTCCCTTCCAATGTATAAGAACTTGGTTGACCTTCTCACCTTGAACCTGCACAGTTCTCTGGGCTAGCACAGTTTCTGGTTCAATTAACACTCCCATATCACCTTCCAGTTCAGGTAATACCTCCCCTTCATGATAATTTCCCACAGCTTTTTTAAGCAGTGAGACATGGAAAACTGGGTGGACACGTGACCCTTCAGGCAGCTTTAATTGATATGCCACTGCTCCTACCCGTGCTGTCACTGGGTACGGACCATAGTACCTTGCTGCTAGCTTAGCATTGATCCTTGAAACAACAGATTGCTGTCTGTGGGCCCTCAGCTTCACAAATACCCACTCCCCTATCTCAAAACTCCTATCACACCTTTTTCTGTCAATCTGCTGTTTCATTCTATCTTGTGCTCTCAATAATTGTTGTCTAAGCTGTCTTATAGCCTCATCCCTATCCAATAACTCCCTTTGTACAGCCTCTACTCTGGTCTCACCTTGTACCCACCGTGTAATGACTGGAGGGGCCCTGCCATACACAATTCCAAAAGGAGTTTGTCCTGTAGCAGCGTGGTAACTTGTATTGTACCAGTACTCAGCCCAAGAAATCCAATTGGCCCAAGTCTTAGGCTGGTCAGCTATGAAACACCTTAAGTAGGTCTCCAAACACCTATTCACTACCTCTGTTTGACCATCGGTCTCAGGATGGTATGCTGTGCTCATTTTTAACCTTGTTCCCTGCAATTTGAACAGCTCCCTCCAAAAGTTACTCATGAACACTGGATCCCTATCACTGACAATAGATAATGGTATCCCATGTAACCTTACCACTTCCCTGACAAACACTTCTGCAATCACCTTAGCTGTATAAGGGTGTTTCAATGGGATAAAATGTGAATACTTAGACAGCCTGTCAACAACCACTAATATTGCTTCATACCCTTTTGACCTGGGTAAGCCTGTTATAAAATCCACAGATAAATCCTCCCAAATGCGATCTGGAATGGGTAATGGTTGCAGCAAGCCTCCGGGTGAACTAGCCAAATATTTCTGCCTCTGGCAGGTATCACATCCCTTAACAAATTCCTGTACTGTGTTCTTCATTCCTACCCAGTACACATTAGCTGCTATCCTCCTATAGGTTCTGTAAAAACCTGAATGCCCTCCTTGAGGAGTTGAGTGAAACTCTGCTAGTAGCAAAGGAATCATTCCTGATGCCTTAGGCAGGACCAATCTGCCTTCATATAGCAGCACCCCATGTCTGTATGAGTAACCAGGCCTTGAATTTATATCTGTCTGTAAATCCTTAATTATTTGCTGCAACTCCTTGTCTTGTTCTACTTCTGTCTGCAGTGTTTTTTCATTCTCCCAGTGTGAGCTAGTTACCACTTGACAAAATTCTCCTCCTTCAGTGACTCTTGAAAGTGCATCAGCACCTCTGTTAAGTTTTCCAGGTTTGTAACTGATTTCAAAATCAAAACCCAACAACTTAGCAGCCCAGTTCTGCTGTTCTGCTGTGACTACTCTCTGCTGCATCAATTCTTTGAGACTCTTCTGATCAGTAGTCACTTTAAATCTTCTCCCCAACAAATAGGGCCTCCAATGCTGAATTGCAAGCACCACTGCCATTAGCTCTTTCTCATAGGCTGATTTGGTGAGATTTCTTACTCCCAAGGCTTTGCTAAAATAAGCCACTGGTCTCTTCTCTTGCATTAGTATTGCTCCAATTCCTACACCTGAAGCATCACACTCTATAACAAACTCCTTGCTGAAATCCGGCAAGGCTAACACTGGGGAAGTAGTCAGCTTATCCTTCAACACTTCAAAAGCTTCCTGTGCTTTCTCATTCCACAGAAATGCATCTATTTTGGTAAGCTCAGTCAAAGGTTTGGCTATTTTGCCATAATCCTTGATGAACTTCCGATAGTACCCTGTCAGGCCCAGAAAACCTCTTACTCCCTTCACATTCTTGGGTGTAGGCCATTTGGTGACACTATCCACCTTGCTAGGATCCACTGCCACCCCTTCCCCTGATATCAAATGTCCCAAATATTCCACAGAACTTTGGCCAAAGTGACATTTTTTTTTATTAGCCACTAAACCATGAGTCTGTAAAATTTTCAAAACTTCTTCTAGGTGTTCCATATGTGACTGCCAGTCCCTGCTATACACCAAAATATCATCAAAAAATACTAACACCATTTTCCTCAGCAATGGCCGAAACACCTCATTCATAAGACTCTGAAAAGTAGAGGGTGCATTCATTAATCCAAAAGGCATCACCAAGAATTCATAGTGCCCCTCATGTGTTCGAAAAGTTGTTTTGTGAATGTCTTCTTCCCTCACCCTAACTTGATGGTAACCAGATTTTAAGTCCAGTTTGGAGAAAAATCTAGCTCCATGCAACTCATCAAGTAGTTCTTCAATCACAGGTATGGGAAATTTATCAGGTACTGTTGCCTTGTTGA
Organism: Acmispon strigosus; assembly: GCA_030819835.1. Taxonomy (NCBI): domain Eukaryota; kingdom Viridiplantae; phylum Streptophyta; class Magnoliopsida; order Fabales; family Fabaceae; genus Acmispon; species Acmispon strigosus. The sequence continues at coordinate 43,026,917 of JAUAMA010000001.1, read as the reverse complement.
GAGCCCTATAATCAATACACATCCTCCATGAATTGTCCTTTTTTTTTACTAAAATCACAGGACTGGAAAAAGAGCTTGTGCTATGACGAATAATTCCAGATTCCAGCATGTCCTTAACTTGCTTTTCAATCTCATTTTTGTGGTGATGAGGGTATCTATAGGGCCTTACATTTATAGCTCCTGCTCCTTCCTTCAAAATAATCACATGTTCCTTCTTCCTCTTAGGTGGTAATCCTGTTGGTTCTTGGAATACCTCAGCATAATCATTCAACAAATCTTCCAATTCCTTGGACTGATCCACCTTTAAGGCTAGAAAATTTCTTCCTTCCTTCACATTCTCACCCTCCTTCCTCCATCCTACCTTACTCCTCTGTGACTTACACACAATACTTTGCAAGGTGTCCATCATTCCCAACCGTTCCTCCATCCCCTTCAAGGTAATCCATTCTTGGTTATACCAAAAACTCATTGTATGCTTTTTCCAATTAACTATCATGTCACCAAGAGTACGTAACCACTCCATTCCCAACACCATATCTACACCTCCCAAATCGAATAATTGAGCATCTACTACCATTTGCACTCCTTCTAAATCTATTCCCAGATTAACACATCGCCCCTTTGTCTTAGAACAGGACCCATCACCCAACTTGATGCTCATAGATGGTGTATCTTCAACATTCCAATTCATTTTGTGTACTAATTGATGGGAAATAAAATTGTGTGTTGCTCCACTATCAATAAGTATCAGTACTGGTACCTCATGAATAGTCCCTTTCAACTTAATAGACTGTGACTTAATGTTATCAGACTGGCCCAACTGTTGAAAACTCATCATGCTCATTTCCCCTTTCACCTCCTCGTCTTCTTCTTCCACCTCCACAGCTAGCAGCTTACCTTCTTGCCCTTCTTCCTCATCGTCCTCCATCACCAAAACTCTGAGTTGCTTGTCTGGGCACTGATGCATTGGATGGAAAGCTCCTCCACATTTGAAACAAAGTCCTTTCTGTTTTCTCTCCATTAGTTCACTGTAAGATAGGTGGGTAAACCCCCTATCCCGTGGCCCACTCCTCTTCCTTTCATATTGGGCCTGCCTCAGCCCCCTAGGCCCATTTCCGTGTCCATTTCCTTTTACACCTCCAGCTGATGTGGCCTCCTTACCTCCTTTGACTAGGACCCAGTCTGACCCACTGCTTCTATTGGATCCGTGGGTACCGATTCTGGTTGGGCCATAACCCGCCTTGACCTGCTTGTACTGAACCGGTCCATTATCACCCCTTATCTCCTTCTCCACAACACGTGTAATTTGCAGCACCTTCGTCCTGCTCAAATCTCCCATCGCTGCCAAACTTCTAACCTTCCCCCTGATTTCTGCTTTCAAACCATGTAGAAAATAACCCAGAAATTGCTTGTCAGGCAACCTGGGAATCTGTGCAGTGAGGTATTCGAACTCAGTAATATATTCATCAACACTCCCAGTCTGCCGGAGCTCCGTCAACTGCTCGTAGACGTCTCCTTCCCCATGTCCTCCGTACCTCTCCAACAGTGCCTCCTTCAACCGGTTCCATGTCAATTCCTCTTCTTCGTTGAGCAACGAATTAAAGAAGTGAATCGTGGGTCCCTCCATACATAACTGAGCAAGGTTCACCTTCACTTCCGGCATCGTATCTTGCACCCGGAAATAAACCTCAGCCCTGGAGATCCAACCGGCCGGATCTTCGCCGTCGAACATCGGGAGCTCGACCTTCTTCACCGAATGGCGGAAGTCCACCAACGCTTCGCCGTGAAGCTGTTTCGGGCCTGATTTCTCCGATCCCTTCACCGATTCTTCTCCTGTCACCTTCTCTTGGCTTCCATCGTTAACCACACTCTCCTCCTCTGTCCGTAACGGTTTCCCCAGACTCTTCTCAAACAACGCTATGAGCGTCGCTTGATTCCTCTCCATCGCCGTCAACGTCGTCTTCACCTCCATGAGTTCTTCCTCCAGCGCTGCGATCTTCGAGTCCATGCTTCTGATCACTGCTGACTGGTTCTTTTTCGGTGGCATTAACCGGTCCCCTCAAGTTGAATCCGGCAGGTCGGACCAAATTGTTAGGAACCAGAATCACAGAATATAGAAAAGTAAGGAAAACAGAGCACACAATAGAAACTGAGAGCTTTGTTTATGGAAACAGTAGAGTTTTACAGATATGAGGAAATGAAGGTTTCCTAGATCTGCCCAGAGCAAGCTCCGATAGGCAAGCTCAAAGCTGCCTATTCATACTAACCAACTTGATAATTCCTCGATACCCCCCTCTCTACCCATACCTCACTCCTTATACAAGGGAAACAGAATCTAGCTCTCTCTCTCTTCCACATCACCCCAATTCTAACTAACTCTTGACAGCTTTCTTCCCCCTTCTAGAATAAACTTGCCACACCTTGGGTCCCACAGTTTTGTGAGGAATTTGTGACTCACTAGGACCTTCTTCCTGTAAGTGAGTCCTAACAACACGTCTCACAGGAGCCTTCCACCTTAACCGATTTTCTGTCAACTTCTCCACGATAGGCGCCACTCCAATATCTTCTCTAATCCGTTCATTGCGTATCTTATCCTCGGACACACTAATGACATTAAAAACTAACCTAATCATACAATAATACCTATGAGAACAAATTCAAACCATACATAAAATTACTAAATATCCAAATCATAGCTTCATAAGCCATAACTAAACATTAAACAGAAAACAGAGACCTCACTGAGTCACTGTTATATTCAAACTGCAAAGTTTAACAAAAAACAGAGCAGAAAAAGGCATGGGGAATAGGGAAAATCAGAAAAGGGAACCGGTGGAAGGGGAACTACAGGGAAGCAGAACAGAAACTCACCACTCACCAGGAAGGAGGCGCGCCGGAGAGAAGGAACAGCTTCAGGAAGACGAACTGGTGCAGGAGAGAGCGACAGAGACAGTCACATCCTTGCCGGAAAGGGGCAAACAGGTCGCCGGAGAAAAGAGGGAAATCACTGAGCAGCTAGAGGAGGAAGAACAGAGAGACGTAACCAAAAAGATTATAGCACACAAGCAATGTCGCCACTTCTATGATTAGATTCACATCCAATCTCATTAGAACCCTTATCGCTTATGAAGCTCTTGTCATTTGAGTCAAATTGGATTTCTGGTTAATTGATATTCCAATTCCATTGGATCCCAAGCCATACTTGAGGCAGGTTGGTATTTCTGGTGAGTCACTTGATCCTCCTATTTCATTAGATACAAACAAAGTTACATGCTAAACAATGATGTTTCATGCATATTGTCACAATTTCTAAAATACTCCCTCTGCTCCTTTTTATAAGACCCCCTAGAGACATTGTTGGTGTCCCTTAATATAAGACCCCCTAATATATTTTAGGAATCTTTATTATCTTCTTCCATATATACCCGTTTATTTATTTAACTTTTGTAATTCCCAAGTTTTGACTACTACTAATAATTAATTCTCTTTCACACTACCCAATACATTAATCAAGGGTAAACATGAAGGATTATATAAACTTCTTAAAAAACAATACATTAATTGATCTCATTACATGTTTTCATAATAAACATAATTGTCTTAAGAGGGTCTTATAAATAGGAACGGAGGAAGTATATTTTAAGATCAGTACCAAATGCATTCAACTTACTTCATTAACTTACAACAAATCTCTTCACTTTACTTATTTTCTCATTTCTCACACATGGATAAAATAGATAAATACTTTCTACATACATAGTTGCCAGTAGGTTTGCCAACTACAGATCACATGATAGCCGAAATTTGAAGAGATAATAGAACTAGTTTACTAATTATATTCTTTTGCTTTTAGACTAATAAATCACTTTGAAATGCTATCAGTATTACCCATCAACAACTACAAATGACATGATAGCTGAATTTTGAGGAGATGGTAGAACTAGTGTAGTAATTATATTATTTAGCTTTTAGACTAATATATCACTTTGAAACGCCATCAACAAAGTCCTTCTAACAACTAGAAATCACATGATAGCTCAATTTTGAAGAGATAACAGAACTAGTTTAGTAATTATATTCTTTTGTTTTTAGACTAATACTATATCACTTAGAAACACCATAAATAATACCCTCTAACCTGTGTCATTGATAGCTGCTCCATTACTCGGCTCCTGCCATTGTCCTCCTCATCATTACTGTTGCATTCTTCCATATCCTTTCCTTCAGCTTCATTTATACTTTCATAGCCTTCAAAGTTATGTTTGATAGCGTAAGGTACATGGTGTTTTTGCAAACCTGAAATGCAGAAAGTGTTAAGAGTACTACAGGCTTGTTCCTCGTCTTTTTTCCTGTCTCCATATCAATATTGAATAAACCAAGTTGCTACTTGCTAACATCATGCACAAAACTTACTGGACACCAAAAGAGTAAAAGTGAACATAGTGCTTTCTTTTATTACACTTATATTTTGTTTAAACTCAACATTGGAGATTAAAAATGTATTAATGACTTTTGCACACAAACTCATCACTAATTTTATCATACTTCCTATATACCAAATTAGCAGTACAAAAAATTCAAGTCAAAAGAAAAAATCTTGTATGAACAAAGAAAGTTGGGCTCAACAAAGCCTTTAGCAGTGGTCTGTAATTCATCAAATATCAATGTGAAATAAAAGTAAATCTCAATCCCTTACACAAAATTGGCAAGAGCGTAAATAAAGGCAAAAAAGTCAAAGCAGAAACTTCTCCAAGACCTAAATTTCCAAGGAATGGGCTAGGAAAAAGATGGCCATCCCCAATTAGTAATTTAGTAAAATGGACATTTAGATTGGCATCATTGGTTGAGTTTTTAATTAAACCATCAAAGTTGGAATCTCAATGTGCATCTCATGGTGAAAAACTCAGCCTCTTTTAGAACTCCATATCTACATAAAATTAGGAGAAACAAATTCCAACACACTTTTTACCTTCATTACTAGCAGCACCATTACCACACTTGACATAATTGAATCCAAAACCACTTTTGAAGGTGCCTGACTAAATGGTTCATTACCTTCACCATCCAACCTTAATGCACCAATTTTCTCTTTCATGATGCAATTGTTGCTTGTTGGGATTATTAGATTGAATAAGTCCTTTCAAATTATAAATTTATAAGCACACTAGTCAAATCAAATTAATCTTCCTAGCATTTCCTTACCATAAAGTTCATTATCGTACATCGTTCAATTTATCTTTCAATAGCAAATTACTAATTTGCCATGGTTAATAGTGAAAGCACACATGAAAAAAAACCATAAACAAACATACCTTGGACACTGTTGGTGCTGCTCATCGGTGAGTCACAATTTACATTATTGTTCAATAAGTTAAATGCTCGAGGTGGAAGCAATGAAAGCCACTTTCTGCTCTGCTGCACAAATTGTAAAACTCCCATGTCCAACCTTAATTCATCTATTTTTTTCTTGCGTGATGCAATTTCATGGTCTGTTGGGATAAAAAAGTTTTCAAGTTATTTCAAATCAGGAAGTCAAAATAGTTAACATACATACATACTAATCAAATAGACAGTTACAGATAATGTTTTCTTGCACGTTTTACTAATTTGTAATCTTGTAGAATTCAAATTTTTTGACATTACTTGAACAACTATTATGCCTCTTTTATATATTCCTCTTCAGGAATGCACCAGACGAGCACTCTAGCCCTGTTTCTAGTTTTCTGTTTCATCCATTCTAGAGTCGTGATATTTTTCTTTTTTTGATAAGCCAAAGATATGTATTAAAGGGAGCACAGGGATGCTCCAACCCAAATACAAGAGAAGAAAAAGATCAAAAAGAAAAGCATTAAAACATTATATGAGTAAGGAACTGAAATAGGAAACCCAAATACCAGGGACTGCTAAGGCACCAAATTTAGCAATACGAGTAGTGATATATATGGAAGTAAAATTAGTAATAGTAAAAGCACACAGAAAGAGATGCTGCATGTGTTTACCTCGGACACTGGTGATACCACTCATATGTGTTAAATTTGAATCCCAATCCATATTACCATTGAATACTGGAGGTGGAAGCAGTGAAAGCCGCTCTTTGCCCCGCCGTTTCAATAAACCTGGTGAAGCCCTGCCCTGTCGTAGCACTAAACCCATTGAAGCCATTCTTTTTCGCTGCTGCACAAATTGTAAAACTCCCGTGTCCAACCTTAATTCACCCCTTTTTCTCTTATGTGACACAGTTTCATGGCCTGTTGGTAAAAATGTTGAAAAAGTTATTTCAAATTAGGAAGACAAAATAGTTTACAAACATACTCCTTAAATTGCTAGTTATTTCTTGCATTTCATAACAATTTATAATCATGTAGAACTCAAATTCGTTTACATTACTTAAACAACTAGTCGGAATCATTTATGTTTTTCTTCAAGAATGCCCTTCAAGAGCACTATAGCCCTGGCTCTCTTTTTGTGTTTCCACTACTTTTTGAGAAGCAAAAGCATATAGAAGTAAATTTAGTAATAGTAAAAGCTCACAAAGAGAGAAATGCTCAAAATGTATTTACCTTGGACAGTGGTGGTGCTACTAATCCTTGTTGAATTTGAATCCCAATTCACATTATCATTAAATGCAGAAGATGGAAGTGAACAAAGTGACTCTCTGCCCCATCCTACACGCGGTTCCGATAAAACTGAATTTGTTTGCTGCTGCATAATTTGTCTATGAGAATCTCCTGTATCCACCAATCTATGCTTCTCCTTCAGAAATGGTTGGTTATAAGGATTGGTGAATCGGATATCATTCATGTTACATTTCTGTTTGATTACATGGAGTCCAGTTTCCTTGACAGCTATTTCTTTTGAGATAGGTTCAAAGTCAATACCAATAGAAACCACCACATTATTCCATTCAGTTTCTGAAAGTACGTTATCCAGATTATCTTCGAATTTCATGTATCGTGTCCCAATGATAATTACATGATCAGTTAATGCTGAGAAGTCGAAACAGAACCTTTTCTCTGTTAATAACTTCATCTTAACTGCATTGCCATTGATAGTCACGATGGGTCCAAACAAAATAGAGTCCTTACCCATTGGTCCAACAACAAAACAGAGAGCTATGGCAGGGAACTTGTTACGGAACCAGAAAGAAATTGAAGGTCCCTTGCTGTGGTGGTTGAACCACTCAGGTGTGCTTGCTCCTGGCAAACAAAACATGGTATTTGCAGCCTCATGCAATTCCTGCTAGTATAAATACCTTATAAGATCAGCAAACATCAAGTACGTGTACACTGTACTATCATTTTCAATCATTAAATCAAATCAAATAAAGTACATTTATAAAACAACCTGATTCAGTAACATGTTTGTACACCCAGAAGTCAAGGATTTGCAGTTTCCTGCAGAGAAATATTCTAAATTTGGTGGAATCCCTCTAATTTCTTGAAGGCACTGACAGTTATCCAAATCAAGCAACCTTAAAGAGCGATACTCTTTAATGCACTCAGGAAGGAATGTGAAACTATTGCTTGATAGCTCTAACTCTCTCACATTAGGAAACCATGCAAAAACTATAGGAAAATATTCATCTGTCAGATTGCAGCCCGAGATACAAAGACGTTTTACGTTTGAAGACATTGAGCTCACTTCTACTTCATCCTCGTCCTTATTTGGCAATAGCCACCCTTTGCATTCCACTACGAAAATCTCAGCCAGTTCTGGCAACATAACAATGCTACTTGGCAACTGAACATTTCCACAGTCAAGCAGTGCAAAATCTCGAAGCCGGGTAAGATTTCTGAATGAAAATGGAAATTCTTTTATTGAAGTGTGTTTCAACTCAAGCCGTGTAATACTTTCCATCTTTCCTAATATTTCTGGAAAACTCTCAAGACTTGAGCAAGACGAAAGTTCCAGTTCTTCAAGAGATGTCAACTTGATGGGTGGAAAACTCCTAAGCTTGGTGCAACCAAAAGCACTCAAGAGTTTAAGTTTATCCAGGAACCCAACTGAATCATGAATTCTAACTAAATTCTCACAACATTCGAATGACAATTTTTCTAAATTTGGGAGACCAGATACATCAGGTATCTGTGTTAAACATTCAGTACCGTCAAAATTTAAGACTCTTAGATTCACGAACTTCTACAGAGAAAGAAAAAACAAAATATAAAGAAACAAGAATGAAATGAATAATCTTAAGAGTGATTTTCTTAACATAAAAGATTAGACATAAGAACTCATTACACTTACCTTTATTAAGCCAGACAACTCGAGTGTCGTAAAGCAACTTTCGGGTAACTTGCATATGGCAAGTTTCTTTGGATGAAAATCACATGGTAAATCCTGTAAAGGATATGTCCACCACTCCAATACTCTTAAACTATTTGGAAGATGTTTGGGACCTTTGGAAAAATGACAATTTCTAATAATCAGTGTTCTGAGATTTTCCATCTTCTTGAAGGCCTCTCCATCCCATTCCACTAATGCTTCTTCATCTTCTTCAAATAAAGGGAAATCCAGACATATGATTTCAATCTCACTAGTTCCCTTTTAACATAAAAAGAAGGAATCAACCACAATACAATGCATATATGTTAGGACCTAAACACACATTTAGAGAAATTTACATGTTACAAAGGGGAAAAACAGAATAGTGACGTGAGCATATAAGAATCAGACAAATTAAGATTAAAGATGAAAAGCCAAACCATCAACATGAGTCTTACCGTATTTTCTGCCAACACTTGAACTATATCTTCACGGAACCATAACCTTCTATGTCTCCCAAGCTCTTTCGGTGATTCCTGTCGATCAATTTCTTTACCCATGACCTCTATCAATTCATGAAATGTCACCCAACCATTCTTAACCTTTAGGAGACATTTATCAACCAACACCCCAATACCATATTTCATGCAGACACCATAATGAGCGCAAAGTATATCTTCGACCTCTTCCAATCTATAACCTTTCAAGCAACAAACAATGTCAAGAAAAATTTTCTGATGGTCTTCCTCTAAAGCATTATAGGTTACCTTAAGTACATCTTGGATCTTTTTATTAGGAACTTTTTTATACTGTGCTAATGCAGATTCCCATTCTTTTATGCTTTTCCCAAACAAGAGGGAACCTACAACTTCCAAAGCCAATGGAAGGCCAGAAGCATAAGTAACTACTTGGTTTAAAATGTTCTTGTAACTTGGATCAACTTTTTCTTTTTTAAAAGCATTCCAACTAAGCAATTCAAGTGCTTCTCCTTCATTTAAATTATCTACCTCATATTTTCTCTCAACCCCATGACTTGCTAGCAAATGTTTGTCTCGAGTTGTTATGATGACTCTGCTACCAGGACCAAACCAGTTAGGCCCTCCAACAATAGCCCGCAATTGTTCCAGCTTGTCAACATCATCAAGAATTAAAAGAATCTTTTTTCGGTGGAGCCTATGCTTTATTATTGAAACCCCTTTACTGACACTTCCTATCTTAATATCTTTCTCTCCAACTATTTCAGAAAGAAGCAACTCTTGGAGATGTACCAATCCATGTTTGGTCGACTTTTCTCCCACGTCGTCAAGAAAACATAAACCTTCAAATAGGTCAGCAATCAAATTATAAACCGCTCGAGCAAGTGTTGTTTTACCCATTCCACCGATTCCATAGATCCCTACGAGGCGGACTCCATCATCAGACCCGACATCCAAAAGCGACTTCACTGCTAGCACTCGACGCTCTAATCCAACTGGGTAATCCGCAACATCCAAAGGAGTGCGATTGATCTTGTTGGAAACCTCTTTAACTATCTTCCCAATAAACTCGTGTTCATATTCATTCCTGTCCAACTAAACAAGTTTTAGTGAAGTCATACTAAATAAATCATCATACCCATGTATTGATAGTTATATTAATTCAAATTCAAATTGTTTGACATACTATGACCTGTTCAAGCTAAACAATAATTTCTTTCCTATTCAAGTCTTAAAACTATATGATGAGACAATTGAAAGTTAAAGAAACACTATAAGTGAGGTACCCAAGTTTGATTTGCCAACCAGACAGGTTAGCAGCTTGCTTAAGAGCCACCTTCCATTTCTTCAACCTCTCCATGTTATCCTTGAAATTTTCCTTCATATTTCTGAACCTCTCTTCATGCTTAGCCAGAGCTTCTCCATAACTCCCGGTCTCACGCCGCACATCAGAAGGATTCACATCATAAAAAACCGGCAAAACCAACCGGCCCTTCTTCTTGAAGCACTCAAAAATCTTGGCAAGTTCGTCTAAGCAAAATGAAGAAGAAGCGTAGCTGTTGGAGAACACTGGGATGGCGATTCTGGAGTGCTCAATGGCTTTGACGAGTGACGGTGTGATTTCATCCCCTCTCTGAAGCTCCTCATCGTCGATGAAGGTGCGGATTCCCTTGTCAAGAAGAGATTTGTAGAGAAAGCCGATGAAACCGTGGCGTGTATCAGATCCTCTGAAGCTGAGGAACACATCGAAGGTGAATTCGTAGCTGAAGGAAGAGGAGGAGGAGGAGCCAACAGCCATGAGAAGAAAGAAAACTACCCTGCGGGATAAATGAGCTCAGAAAAGAAACAGAATTGATTATAAACAAAAGAAAAATAATCATAAAATATTTTCTGCACAGAAGTGCAGGAGAATTCCACCGCGGCTATGGCTATGGGTGGTGGAGACGATGGATTTGGGTTGTGGTAGACCCAGGTTCATGGTTGAACCGACGGCTTCGTGACGGAAGTTGGGTTAACGGCTTAATTAATGCACAATGCTACTGAACAAGAAAGCGGTAACTTGAAACGAACTCAATAGTACAAACAACACGTGTCGTGCTTTTCTATGATTTCAACTTGGTAAAAGTTACGGCTATGTTTGTTAGGATAGAGGGAAGATAACAAAGGGAAATATAATAGGATGGAAATGAAATAAAAATCTTATTCCATTGTTATTGTTTGGGTATTCTATGATGGAGCGGAGCAAAGATACAATTTCATTGTTTGGATAATGGACAGTCTTATCTTAAAATAAGACATTATTGTAATAGACTTGATATTTAAATGTAAAAAATAAGAAATGTTTTTTTGTTTTGACAAAAAGAAACACAACACATGCTGAAAAACCAATTGAATTGCAGCACTAAAGTGAAGCCTTGCAATGTACCTAGTCATGTTATCTAAAGTCGACAATGTGCATACAAAATATACTCGAAAAGTAGGCCAAAAGAATTAGAAGATATAAGACCAAAAATCAGTTAAATATTACCTTTCAAACCAACACCTTGCCTGCGAGCTTAATCAAACCAGTAATGCTTGAATTTATCAAGTAGATTTGTTGTGTTCCAGCTTCTAGAAAGGTTACACAAATAAATTTCACACAATTCCTAACAAATTGTTTGGATGAAACTAGTATATGGGGTTTGTGCTTCAAGCTAAGGACCCTAGAGGAAGAAGGAAAAGAAGTTAGAATGCCCAGAATCGTAAAATTAAAATATTTTGAAAGAATGATGTTTTGGTTACATCCCATACCCCAAAATTGGAGGGGAAGCAAAATGAAGAGATTCAATGGAATGGGATGGAATCTATCCCACCTCTTTCTCATCTCATCTCACCCTGTACTAACTTAAGCATAAGATCCGACCTTTGGCTTGATGAAAAAGGAAAATATCCATTGGCTACCTTTACAATGGCAAATGCCGGTAAGACAACATTTCTAAAAACTTTAAAGAATATCACGGTGCCTAATGGTTATTCCAGCAACATTTCTAGGTGCATTGACTTGGTTACTAATAAGTTGAATGGAATGTTGAAAAATCATGATTTTCATATATTGTTGGAGCAGTTACTACCATTAGTTATGAGAACAACATTGCCTGATGAGGTTACAACAATATTAATAGAGTTCTGCTCGTTCTTTAGAAAATTAAGTGGTAAAGTGGTGAACATGAATGATTTAGACAAATGGAAAGATCAAATCATCCTCACTTTATGCCACATGAAAATGTTATTTCCTCCCTCCTTCTTCACTGTGAGTGTTCACTTAGTTGTTCATCTTGTTGAGGAAGCTAAGCTTGGAGGCCCTGTCCATTATCGGTGGATGTATCCCATAGAAAGGTAAAAGTGTGCTAGACATTTTTTCATGTTTTGCATGAGAAGAATGTATATGGTTATTAAATATCATATCTTTTGGTTTACTTATAGGTACTTAGGACATCTAAAATCCTACGTACATAATCAAGCAAGGCCAGAGGGCTCCATAGCAGAAGGCTACTTGATGGAAGAGATCCTGACATTTTGTTCAAGATATTTAGATGACATTGAGACAAGATGGAATCGTCCTCGTCGTGTTGATGATGAGCCTAATGATATACAATCACAATCCCGTTTAGCCGAATTATTTCCTGGAGTTGGAAAACCAGTTGGTGGCTCTTTTACTTACACTCTTACCCACATGGAAACGTTTCAGGCTCATAGACACGTGTTGACGAACTGCCCCGTAGTGGATTACTATCTCTAGTAAGTAGATCTTTCACTTAGATGAATCACTAACTTTTTCTTTCATATTCCTAACATGATTTAAATAAATAGGAAATATAGAACTATTGTGCGAAGACAATTAAGGGGTGGATCAAGAAATACTCCTGAGGTAGACAAGAAAGTACACAAAGAGTTTGTTCGTTGGTTCTCTAATCGTGTAAGTGTTTTCGCATGTATGTATATGACGTGGGTGATTTTTAATTGGAATGTGACTAACAATGTATGGTATCGCTTGTAGATTCGAAATAATCTTGACACTATTTCCGGACCAGATAAAGATATTCTTATTAGTCTTGCGCAAGGTCCTTTTGATCAAGATAGAAAGTTCACTGCTTTTAATGTCAATGGATACAAATTTCGAACCATAGCACGGGAGAGGTCATTAAAAACTCAAAACAATGGAGTTTATGGCATGTTTGGAACAAGAAGTTACTCAAGCAGTAGTGATTCCCAAACAAGGTTCGGAGGGGTGCCTTATTATGGAAGATTGGTAGTTTAGCTATTTCAGAACAAGAAGGAGGCCACATGAAAGCCATTCATTGTCATCAAAGCATAGACATCAAGAGCAAAGAAGAAAGAAAATAATCTGAAGTAGCAGACGAGTCCAACGCTTGAGCATTGGCAAGCCAACGCATGAGCGTTGGCATTCTGTTTGGGCCTGGAATTCATTTATTCCCAATGCCAAGGTGTTGGAAAGCCAACGCTTGAGCGTTGGGACACAAACATATTTTTATTATAAATAGGACCTTTGTTTTAGTTTATTGGATATCTTTTCCATCATCTATTATCTTGTATTTTCTTTCAAGTACTCTTCCTGGAGTTGTAAGAGGCCCTTTGGAGCTCTTGTTTCAGGTTTTATTTTTATTTTAATTATGTTTTCCTTAGCCATGTTTGGCTAAGTTCTTTTGCATTTGGGTATTATTTGAATCTTTTCTAAGTTATGTTCTAAGCTTTTTGTTGCTCTATGTGAATGAAGTTGTCTTTTCTTGAATCTTTTCCCCGTGCTTATTTTACTTGAAGTTGACGCAAGTACTTTGCTTATTTCTGCACAATGGTAATTGGTAGGAATTAAGGGAAATGAGATTAGATTAATCGGTTAATCCGCCACTTAGGTATAAGGGTGAGAATCAATTGTGATGGCCAGAACTAAAGAACACTAATGCTTCAATTGGGTTAACTAAACACTAAGGTATTAGGTTTAGAAATATAATTGAAAGTCTATTTGGTTAAGGTAGTAACAAGTAGAAATTCTAGGCTAAATCACCATGAAATTGATTTCTAAATTCATATAGTTATCTGATTGTGGAAAGCATAATTTGGTTAAGTGAAACTATTACCCAAGTGCTATTTTTATCATAAGTGCTTTTAGTTCTTATGCTATATCAAAAACAGATCAAAAATATCTTTTCTCTTTCCAACTCTAAAAAACTGGTTTTAAGTCAAACCAATCTTTGTGGAGACAATAATCTTTTATATTACTTCGATACAATCGGTACACTTGCAGAAATTGTTATCAGATATGTTGATTCTGACTATCCAGCGGACATTGACAACATATGGTCTACAACAGGGTATGTTTTTACTTTGGCTGGTGGACCTATATGCTTGAGGTCGTCTGTCCAATCCATAGTGGCAATGTCCACAACTGAAGCTGAGTACATGGTTGTGGCTGAAGCAGCAAAAGAAGCATTGTTGCTAACAGGGTTGGTGCAAGAGTTGGGTGTTGAGAAAGGTGGAGTTCGTCTGCAATGCGATAGTCAGAGTGTCATTTTCTTGGCGAACAATCAATTGTATCATGCAAGGACGAAGCACATTGATATGAGGTTTCACAAGATCATAGAGTTGCTTGGAACTACTGCACATTGCTTGGAACTACTGCACATTTCTAAGTGTTGAGCATATGGGGAGCGCAATCTAGAAAATCGAGATTCTGAGAATCACAAGGGTTTGAAAATTCGCCAAGATGGAGATTGTTGAGCATGGCTCATTATACTGGCCTCGTCTGGTATTGGATACTAGGAGTTCGTCTGGCTGGAAACTCTAGGAGTTCGTCTGGCTGAAGACTCTAGGAGATCGTCCGGCTTGGAGCTGTTGAGATCATCCACAGAGTTCGTCTCCAACTGACACGTAATAGTTCGTCTGATTGGAGCTGCTAGGCCGCGTCTGGTTAGAGTTATTACGTGGTCAGTTGAAGACAGCTAATGAGCACTTACTCCGTAATATCCGTGTAATTTAGAATCTGATTGGTTGACAGGATTACGTTAGGATTGCGTTAGGATATAATTAAGACACTGTCGTTTTAGCATTGTATCCTAGTATAAATATGTTGTAACACTATAACCCTTTTGTTCGTTCTTATTGTTGAATGAAACGGTGTTATAGCCATCTATAGCGGTAGACGCAGACAAACTTGTCGAACTGCGTCAACAAAGATTACTGTGTGTTTTTTATCTCTCTCAAAGTTACTCTGTGCAATTCAGGTGTTTGAAACCAACACTATGTTTGTTTGTTTGACTCTAGCTTATAGTTCTTAGCGGTTCACCTTTCTAGTTGCCAGGAAAGACAGTATGATCAAATGAAGCCTAACATTAATCCTTCATTCAGCCCTAGAAATAATCCTTCAGCTGGAGATCCTGAACAGAATTAGGTCTCATGCCCACCCAGGTGTGTTCCCCCTCCCCCCAATACAAGCCAAGCATGACATGAATTCCAATAAATCTGATAAAAAACAAAAAGTGAGGATTCCTTCCTACATTACACACGAGGTGAAATCAGATGATCAGGTGAAACCAGGGTCTGTAACTAGTAGGAAGATTATGATTGTGGTTGATTAAAACCTGGTAGTGTGCCAAGCAATCTATTCTTCTTCTTCTTCTTCTTCCTCGTCCTCACTCCTCCTCCTCGTCCTCCTCCTCCTCCTCCTCCTCCTCAATCCCACCACAGTCACACATGACACCACCAAACTCGTCCATTTCTTTCTAAAACCCGGTAAACTAAAAAATGCATTCCGGGTTTTTAAATCTCGGTGCATAAAAATGCCTTCCAGATTTTAGAACTTGGTTCTTTCAATACACGTTTGCATTCCAAATTTTTAAAAACCAGTGCCGTGGAAGAAGACGTAGCAGAACACAACAAAAGCTGACGGTGCGGTGGAGTTAGAAGTGTGGACCAGTGGTGAGGAGTGTGTCGAGTGGTGGTGAGGAAGAAGAAAATGAAGGAGAAGGAGAGTGGTTTGAGAGAATGGTGTGGTGAGTAATGAAAGAAGATGGGTATTTTTGGGATTTTAAAAAAAGAGGTAGGTGCCAAATCTTATGCATATGTGAAATCTAACACCCTTAATGAAAATTAGGGAGGCATCAGTCGTGCGCATATGTATTAAGTCTCATGTTAATGACAACATTTTACTTTGGAAGAGAACATATGGTTGATGTATTTTGTCTTGGACGTCTAAATAGGTGCATGTTGTGACTAGTACTTGAGGTTCGACAGAGCAAAATATGTATGTTACAATTCATGATACCATTGCATGTTTGGTTAACATGAGCCTGGAAAAAAAGGTTCTTAGATCCACCACTCTTCAACACTCGTGCTTCCAATGAGTTTTTCTCCAAGCTTTGACCATTCTTCTTCAATATTAGCTTGTATTATCTTTGCCCATTCCTGCTCAGCTTTCAACCCTGGCACTTGGCTCCCCAAATCTTCCCTTTCATCTTTCATCACAATTCCTTTGTGAAACAATTCTCTCTTTCTCTTAGCAACCATGTCCTTCTGTGACATGAAATCTGCAATCTCATCTCTTATGGCATTAATTTTCTCTTCAAGCTCCCTCTTCTTTTCCTCCAAGGAGGCCAACTGATCACACAAACACCTCTCCACCATGTCCATTTCCCTGAATTCTTCAGCATTAGCTTCAAGATCATGCTTCAGTTTCTTAGCTTTTGATAAATCTGCAGTTGATGACTCAAGTTTAAGGTTTGCATTGTTACATTCCAAACTCCACTGAGAAAAATTTCGTGATAGTTGCTGGATTACTGATTTTGTTCTCAGGGAAAATCCTTCATCCGGTGGCAAACTGAGGAGATGTTTTAGTATATCTTTCATCTTTCCAGAACGTCCCGGGTGCAATAAAAGAGAGAATTTTTTTGAGACAAAGTCTCGGAGAGTCTGCAATGCTTTCTGGGTTTCTTCACTAGGCCTAGTTCTCAAAGAAACATTGTTTGGTTGGGTGTCTTGGACATGTGATGGAGAAGTTGTCTCAGCTTCAACAGAAGCATAAAATGCTTCCATGTTGTCTTCTTCTATGGTAGACTGAACAATATTTATATAGGCTTCTGCATTTGGCACTAGTTGTTGACCACCATCTTTTCTTTCAGGAAAATGAGTTTCACAGATATCTGCTTGATCTTTATTAAGATGCAATGTGGCTTCTTCTACATTTGAATCAACTTGATTTTTTGATATGTGTTTGCTACTTGTGAAGCCAAAGTTAGTATGTTCTGCAGAAGTGATTTGATCTTCCAGTTGTGTTCCCTTGTTTCTGCTTGATGCAAGGGAACTTGACTCCTAAGAGCATGAAATGTGAAATGATTACTCAAAAGATTAAGGGGGTCATCTGGCTAACTTGCAAACTAGACTGAATTTTAGCCTTACAGGTACAAAATCTCCTTTGTCCTTTAGCTTTTCTTTCTGGGCAAGTGTTGGCTCCTTCATGTGGATTCTTGTAACAAGGGGTTCTTCATGTGTTTCAGCTAAAGGATCTAGAAATATTTTGCTGCAATTGGTATCTGCAAGAGAAGAATAGTAAAATTAATAAGAAATGTAGGAATGATCTTGTGAAGTTAACTTAGGGTATGTTTGGTTTAATGTTTGCATCACTGTAAACGAATGTGTACGCACACTTAAGACAAAAAGTAAACAACACTTCTTAAAAAATTGAGATGATAATTCATTCATGGTGAATTCAACTGCTATATGGTTACCCAGAAGCCCCTACTTTATGTTTTCCCTCAGGGTTGTAGGTATGTACTACTATATCTTTTCCTTTGTGGTTATTTACAAGTTCACAGTTTTCTAGGATTAAATGATTAAGGGAAGTTGAATCACTTGAATGTTGTTCCTCTTCCATGTGCTGGTTCTCAGAGTCTGTGTCACTGTCTAGCTCCAAATCGGCATACCCATAATCATCTTTTCTCTTGCTAGATTGAAGAGTTCCCATGACCTCCTCTAGTATGTTCTTGTTAAAATATTTAGTAAGTATGGTGGGGAAAATAACATCTTCTCTTACTTCATCATAGATATCCAAATTGTCATTTATGTTATCACAGGCCATATCTGAGCCATGAAGATCAGGACTAATGAAGGAAATATGGTGGATGTTCATTCTATCTTTGTATAGATGAATTCCACTGCATTTCACAGTTGTGTTTTTCGGCTCATTCATGACTGAACATGAAATCTCCACATGATTCCAACCAGACTTTATTTGTTCATTGAATCCCTGCCATTCACTGGCGGTGAGTTTGATTCGCAGATCAAACAACCATACATGATCAACTGGCCACTCTTTTCTTCCTTGGTATACTTGGAGGCCATTAATGAGTAATCTGAATTCACATGTATGATCAGTTTTCCCTTCATCTTCACCACTTAAAAGAAAAAATAGAGCAATTGCAGGGAACTTTCGACGAACCCAATAATCCACAGACCCTCCTTTGCTACAATGATCAAACCAACTTGGAATTTTTGTCCTTGGCACCACAATGTCTATGTATGGAACCTCCTGAAATGCCTGTTTAGTACATTAAAAATTGTGACTTTTAGCAGCTGATTAAAGCAAGATATCAATGTAGAAGCATAACAAAGGGAAAGAACGAGGAAGATTTATTAACCTGACTCAGTATTACATCCGATGATTGGGGAGTCAATGATATGCAATTCCTTGCATCAATGTATTGCAAGTATAGTGGAAGTACTGAAATATCTCTAAGCTGCTTGCAGTTATCCACATGAAGAAGCAAGAGGTGGGAAAGGTCTTCAATGCAATCTGGGATGGTTAAGAAATTGTTATCTGATAGGATCAACCACTTTAATTGTAGAAAACAAGAGAGGATTAACTCAAAATCTTTATCTGATATATCACAACTTGTGAGGGTTAGTCTACTTAGCTTTGGGTGCCTCTTGTCTTCTACTGACTTCCATAAAATTTTAGGAATTTGTGGACACCCTTTGACATTAAGCTCTTCAACATTCTGAAACATATCTGTGTTACTTGGTAGATCCTCCAAACTCATGCAAGATGTCAACACTAGTTCTTCAAGACCATTGAAGTTTTCCATTGAACTTGGAAGTACTTTTATGGCAGTCCCTCCTATATCAACATTTTTCATACTTTCTACTCTTTCCATTACATCTGGGAAACTCTGAATATTGGAGCACTGACTAAGATTAAGGTATTCAAGATATTTTGATCTCAAGCCACGCGGAAAACTCTTGAGTTTGGGGCAGCCTTGGGTGCTCAATGTGACTAGTTTGTCAAGATGTCCCACAGAATCATGAATGTCAACCAAGTTTGGACAATTATTAGCAAGAATTCTTGTTAGATTTGGGGTTGCTGAGACATCAGGTAGTTTTGTTAGAGAATCACAATCACTGAAGTTCATAAAAGTTAATTGCTCAAAATTCTGCATGACAAGAAGAATTTTTGGTGCTTAGAGTTGGAATTTTAAAGATGCAAATTACATGACACAAGTACAGAACAAGGATCACGCACGTACCTTGAATGGTTTGTCTATTATAAGTTGACTCTTGGGCAGGTTGAGTACAACAAGTGTCGTTGGATGAAAATCAGCAGGTAAATATGGTGATGGATATTCATTCCACTCAAGCAATCTCAAATTATTTGGGAGATTTTGGGGGGATCCAGAAACTTGTCCATTTCGAACTATGAGGATTCTAAGTCTAATCATGTTATCAAAGGTGTTGCCTTTTAGCTGCACTTCTTGTTTCAGGTTGTGCATGTCCAACATTATGCCTTCAATTCTTTTAGTTCCCTTTTTGGATTCAAACACCAAGAAGCAACCATGTAAGTGACAATTTGAAAATTTCTAAATTAGTGAAATTAACTTCACATATTTTGTCTCAGTAAGTTTGAGAAAGAATGCTCTAAAAAGTAGTGTAAACTTCTTTTACACATGCATTTAATTGATAAGAGTCGCTTTAATAAGAAATGTAATCATTTGGTCCTATATGAAATAATGTGATTGGATATCCGTGTAAAACTTCTTTACACTGATAGTGGCATAAGAGTCGCTTTAATCTCACGGTCCTTATGTGTTAAAATTAATTTACAAAGAAACTCTTTTAATTTGTGAACCATATTTTTCTTAGTCTATGGTAGACAAAGATAAAAAGTAACACCGTTTCACCCTTACCGTATTTTTTGTCAAGACTTCAAGAACATCCTCATGATGCCATAATCTTCTTCGTTTGCCAGGGTCAAATGGTGAATCCTTTCTAGCAATGTCTTTACCAAGGTCTTGTATAAGATCATGCATCTTAAGTGTATTGGCTTCACTAACTGTCACTAGGGACTTGTCAATAAGTACTCCAATGCCATATTTTGAAAAAAAGCGAGAAGCATCTAGTGTCTTTTCTACATCTCCCTTCAAATACCCTTTGAAGAAACATGCAATATCAAGGAAAATCTCCTTTTCATTGTCTTCCAAATTATCATAGCTCACTTTGAGGACATCTATAATCTTTTTGCTTGGCATTGTTTCATATTTCTTCAATGCACTTTCCCATTCTTCTATGGTTTTGCCAAACAAATCAGATCCTATAACTTTCAAAGCCAGTGGAAGGCCTTTGGCATATTGCACTAGTCTGTTTGTTATCTCCACATAACGTGCTTCAGGCTCCTTTCTTCTAAAAGCATTGAAGCTAAATAGTTCAATAGCTTCAAGATCATTCAGCTCTTTCACTTTATATGTTTTTTCAACCCCATGTGCATTTAGCAAGTGTTTATCTCTTGTTGTTATGATAATCCTGCTTCCGAAACCAAACCAATCACATCTTCCGGCCAATGATTGCAACTGTTCTAGATCTTGCACATCATCGAGAATCAAAAGAACCTTCTTGTTGCGAAGCCTTCTTTTGATTATAGGAATTCCTCTGCTCACATCACTCAAGTTGATGTTTTCTCCAAGCAAGTGAAGCAGAAGAGTCTCTTGAAGTTTTACTAGACCATGTTTCATTGAGTTTTCTCTTACATCAGCAAGGAAACTTGAACAATCAAACTTGCTAGCAATTGAGTTATACACTGCTCGAGCAATTGTTGTTTTGCCAACTCCACCAAAGCCATGAATTCCGACCATGCAGACATCATCACTAGAATCGGTTCCTAGAAGTGTCTTAACTTCTGATATTCGAAAATTCAATCCAACTTGATGATCAGCTACGTGTAATGAGGTATGATTTAATACTCTTGATATTTCTTCAGTAATCCTTTGAATATGTTCAAACTCATAGTCATTCCTGCGAAATCATTAAGAAAACAATTAGATGATGTATCTATATATAGGATTTATCATTTAAAGTATCTCCTTTCTCTGACCATGCTATTGAAAAGTAAAAACGAGTCACCAAAAAGAATGATTTCATTTTATTTTATTTTATTGTAAATTACGTCATTTTATTCTCTTTTAGTTGTTAGTTTTATTAGTGAGATGTCATTTTTCAGTATAGGGACAAGGGAGCAAATAGAAAAATGGGATAGGTTATTTGGATTCTCTATATATGGTCGATATCTAGCAAATTGAGGTTCTATAGGTTAAGTGTTAGGTTTCAATTAAAAGGTACGGGGGCTTGAATTTTACATTTGAAGCTTAAAATTCTAAGTGTTAGGATTCAATTAAAAGGTACGGGGCTTGAATTTTACATTTGAAGCTTAAAATTCTAATGTGAAATTTATACGAGATTGCACTCTCCAACTATAAACACTAGTTTTGTAGTATAGTATATTTTCCCCAAGTTCTTATCAATTCGTATTATAACCCGTTTGATATATATATATATATATATATATATATATATATATATATATATATATATATATATATATATATATATATATATATATATATATATATATATATATAGGGGATGTATTATATGAGAAAGATGTTTTTATATGAGAAAATGAGAATAAATCACGATCGTTAGATCTAATCATGAATGGTCAAGATTAAAACAACTTAATAGTCACATAACTATTTAAAAATGTTAGGTGACTTTTTAAAAAGTCACATGACTTAATGTTTTAATCATGAATGGTCAGAATTAAAACACGAAGTCATGTGACTTTTTAAAAAGTCACATGACACTTTTAAGTAGTCATGTGACTATTAAGTTGTTTTAATCTTGGTCATTGATGATTAAATCTAACGATCGTAATTTATTCTCATTTTCTAATATGATACATCTCATATATATATATATATATATATATATATATATATATATATATATATATATAGGGGGCGTATCAAGTGAGAGCTATATTTATTATGAGAGATGAGAGCGTTAAATCATGACCGTACAACCATTCATGAGTGGTTGAGATTAAAAGTAGTTTAGTGGTCACATGACTTTTTAAAAAAGTCACATGCCATTTTGTTTTAATCTTGACCCTTCATGATAGATCCAATAGCTAAGATTGAACGCTCTCATCTCTCATAATAAACATTGCTCTCACTTGATACGCTCCCTCTATATATATATATATATATATATATATATATATATATAGAGTTGAGAGAAGCAAGTTTGAGTTGTCTCTTACAAAGCTCTTCCCTTCCTCCTACAAAATTACTTAGTTACCAATGCCTCCATTTAAAGAATCTAAAAATAATACTAATTAACTTATGAATAGTAATAATACATAAGTAAATATTTCTTATAATTTTTTAGGTGGTACACCCTAGCCGATAGACAAAAACTAATTAATCTCTTTTGAGGTATGGAGATCACAACTATCTACTAACATTGTCAGGCTTTTTTGGTATATTTTCTTATTAAAAAGAGCCCACTCATCTTAATAATAGCCTTATTTATTTCACTATTTAACCGATCCAATCCCATTAATCATAACTTAAGTCCATATATAAATTATTTAATAATGCCAGGATATTCAACAAATATTTTTCAATACCTTTTTAATTTGTCTAAGTAATTTTTATAGCTAACAATTG
This sequence comes from Acmispon strigosus, assembly GCA_030819835.1. Taxonomy (NCBI): domain Eukaryota; kingdom Viridiplantae; phylum Streptophyta; class Magnoliopsida; order Fabales; family Fabaceae; genus Acmispon; species Acmispon strigosus. Next base: position 43,004,131 of record JAUAMA010000001.1, on the reverse strand, counting down.
CCTTAAAAGCATTTATTGGAAGAGACCTACCCACTTAATGTGATCTCAGAGCCTCTAGGGATTAGTCTCATGGTTACCGACTGTGGGGATACCTTGGAAAATAAAAAAATTATCTTTGAATACTTTTTTCAATTCACTATAAGAAAGAGTCGTTTTAGCGTTGGTTGGGACGCCGACGCTAATTTCGGCACTTTAGTGTCGGCAAAACCGACGCTTTGGCGACGCTAATTCGCACACAAGCATAAAAAAAACTCATTAAAATTTAGTGTTGGACCAACCAACACCACTTAGCGTCGGTATATGGAAAATTAGCATTGGTTCGGATGGACCCTAAAGTCCCTAGAAAATGTAGTGCCCGACCACCAACAAATAAAGGCAACTATGGGCCAACATTACACTCATCGGCCAACGATGCATCGATTATGACTGGCGCTAATGCCACGTAAGTACAATCCATTTCATGGGCGCTAATGACCACATATTTATATGCCCCAACTTCGTTATAAATCTTTCTCTTTCACGTTCTTCTGAAACATCCTTATCACCATTTCACCTTCCTCTGCCCCTCTTTGTGCTCTGACCCCCTCCCCCTACTTTGCTTCCCCTTTCCCTGCTCTGTCGCTCCTCCCCTTCACCCTCTCCCTTGCCCCTTGCCCCTTACCTTCCTCTACTATCCATCACCCTCTGTTTCCACCTCTCCCCTTACCTTGCTTCGACGCCCCTCGCCCTCCTTCACCGCCCCTCTGCCACCCTCCTTCGATCTTATGAGCCATTCCCTCCCTCCTCCTTCTCCACCCTCACCCTCCTCTAGTAGCCCTCACCCTCCCTCCGGTGAAGCTAACTGTTTTCCCCTCTCACTCCTCCTTCGACACTCTCACCCTCATCCTCGAGGCCTCGACCTATCCCTCACCCTCAGCCACCAGATCCTCCACCCTCCTCCACCCAATCTCACAGCCACACCTCTGCTCCACTGTCGCTCTGCCACGAGTCACCTCCCACTACCGCTGCGTTGCATGAACACCATTGATGCTTCGTCATCGTTTCTCTTACCGCGTTGAGTCTAGAGTCTCCACCGGCTCAACTTTTCATCTCCAAACCTGTTAAGCTTGGGGGCTACCACTATTCTTGCCCAACCTCTAATCTCCAAACCCTTTTAGCTATATTTTCCATTGATCTTTATTGGGGTTGGTTGGTTCTATTGGGTTCCCCACATAACTTATTTGATGAAATGAAAGAATTAGTTGCTTAATTTTTTCTTAGGATCACTTATTTTAATCTAGTGAGGAGTGTAGTCACAACTCTCGAATCTTGGTAGAACCATTTGTCAGTCAGCTGGTTGATAGAGTTAAATTTTCTATTCTAGTACATGATGCACATGACACGAGAAGAGGTGGAATCTGATGACCGCACAAATAAGTTGATATGACAAATGTGAAAAGAATGAGACAAGCAACACATCTGCTATTGGTGAAGCTTTTAATTACTTTTGTTATTTTTCATTTTTTTCGTATATGTTAAGTTACAATTATTTGTGATGTGCTTTGAACTTGTAATGATTAATTTGATTGACATAGAGATCTTATGTTGGCTAATTAGTTATAATTATATGATATTTTATTATGATGGGTGCATTATGTTCTGCTCTACTTGATGTCAATGCAAATTCGGCGACAACTTACATCATTTTTTAACAGTTTACAGGATTGTAAATTGGTGCGCTCGAGCAGACCAAACACTACCTCTAATTTAGAGATACTAAGTAACTCCAAGTTAGGGGTGGTGTTTTCCCAGACCGAGAGCGATCAATTTACGAGCCTGTAAATTGTGATCAAATGGTGTACATCATCATCATTTTTGCATTGATTGTTATTGTTAGTGTTGGCCTATACACTCAACTCTAAATAACGGAGGTCACTACGGCTGGCTCTAACTTTTAAGGATTTGTGTCAACCAATGTTTCGACAAGTTTGTTCGGCCTAGGGTCTACTAAACCGACACTAATAGTTAGTGTAAGTCACTTGGACGACTCTACACATTAGCTTTGACTCTTTTAACGTTCACCTCAACGCCGACTCTAAGTTAACGCTAAAATGAGTGTAGTGTCAGTTTTTGACTTATTAGCATTAGCTTTCGGCCGACGCTAATGATCGCTTTCCTTGTACTCTTTGTGTTACTTCCGATCAAAAATTACTTTATTATAATTTTTAATGTTAGTATTAGAATTTTAGTAACACTCATGTTTTTTTCTAATTTGTCGAAAAATCAAATCATAAGATATCATATATTCAAATTCAAGTTAACTAAAACTAGCTGGTAATGAATCCATGTCCAAGTTATAGGTATCGATCGAGCATTAGTGGTAGAAATAGGCTGACTTGGATTGTCCTTTTCATAATTATGCTGGTATGTTAATAAAAAAAAACTAGATCTAAGTCTGGCGTATTATCTATTATATGTATTTTTTTTCCTGACTTTACCTATTTTAAAGCCCAGTCTTGCTTGACAAGCTATTTAAAGGTCTATCTCATCATAAGATATTTGATATATGTAAATAGGCCAATAAACTAAAATATACTAACAAATCTACATAAGCCAACAAGATTTTATATATATATATATATATATGGGGGTGTATCTAGTGAGAGCGATGTTTATTATGAGAGAAGAGAGCGTTAAATCATGGCCATACAACCATTCATGAGTGGTTGAGATTAAAAGTAGTTTAGTGGTCACATGACTTTTTAAAAAAGTCACATGCCATTTTGTTTTAATCTTGACCCTTCATGGTAGATCTAATGGCTAAGATTGAACGCTCTCATCTCTCATAATAAACATTGCTCTCACTTGATACGCTCCCTATATATATATATATATATATATATATATATATATCTGTGTGTGTGCGCGCGCGCGCGCGAGCGAGATGAGAGATGAGACCGTTAAATCATGGTCGTACAACCATTCATGAGTGGTTGAGATTAAAAGTAGTTTAGTGATCATATGACTTTTTAAAAAAGTCACATGCCATTTTGTTTTAATCTTGACCCTTCATTATTGATCTAATGGCTAAGATTTAATGCTCTCATCTCTCATAATAAACATCGCTCTCACTTGATACGCTCCCATGTATATATATACATATACTGAGAAATACATTCTTATGTGAGAATGATGAGAATAAATCGTGACCGTTAGATCTACCAATTAATGGTCAGGGTTAAAAGATAATAAATGATTAAACCATTAAGTAATGTGTCTTTTTAAAAAAGTCACATGACATTTTTAAGGGGTCATGTGATCATTTATTATCTTTTGGTCATGACCTTGTTAGATTTAACAGGCCACGGTTTATTCTCATATTCTCATATAAAAAAGTCTTTCTCATAAGATACATTCCTTGTTATAAGTATGGTGAAAATAAGTAGGACTAGCTTTCGAACACCTGGAAGCTCATTTAAAACTCATGAATTTATTTCTAAATAGAGTTCTTATTATATAGACCAACATGTTTAAATCTCTAAATAAGTTAATAAATATATAAGTTCAAGATAATATAATAAAAACTAATGGACCAAAAACAATAATAATAAATGAATTTATATTAATTGTATTTATTTAAATAAACCGACATGCTGGGCTTAAAAGACTTTCTAAATAGTCTGAGTCTAGCCTTTTAAACCAAATAGAATTTAGAAAAATTCTTGGTCTGGTTTTTAATAATAAGGTTTGACTTATTTGGACCTAAGTAGACTAGACCACAATCTTCTGCAAACAATCTGACAATTTTTCAGCCCTATCGAGCATATACGGGTAAGAGTACTGAAGTTGGCACCCACATAGGTATAGATGAGTACATGTTTTTTTTATAATTATTATTGGAGTGGGAACATGTACTATAATATTTTACCTAAATATATCTATTGCTATCCTTGGTACCTTATGACTTAAAAATATTTCCTCCGATTTTGCTCTGTTAGCACATTATAAATTTGACTCCTCTCAAGAGGTCGTAAGCCTCGTTCGGTGTCCCCAAACTCTTGTGGGGTTTTGATTGTTGTTGGTGATGACGGTTCCGCTTCTAGCGCGGTCACTCCAGCTAATTCCTTTGCTTTACCGTCTCTAAGTAATTTTAGTTATATATGGTGGTTACTAGACACAGGCCAAGAAGGCGTGACTTGTTGGAAAGTTTGTGGTTTGGTGTTTGGCAGAGATGACGAGGAAGCTATTCGAAGTCTTGAAAAGGAATTAAAGGAGTGTTCGCTTTGAGCGTTGGGATTTCCCTTATTTTTTGCTTTGATTGTGGTTCATGTCTTTGGTTTTGTTTCTTTTGGTTCTTTTTGGCACATGCCCTCTTTTCAGGTTGGTTTTTGTTGTTTTCCTTAGAGGGTGGTTGGGGATAGTCTATCATATGGTCAGTTGGGGATTTTGTTTTTGTTATCCCCACAGTTGGCCTATTTTTGCTAGACCTATGTTTTTCTGGTTTAAGGCTTAGACCATTTACCTCTTAATCAATATATTTGGCTTTCCAAAAAAAAAGACATGGACTTTGAAACTGTGACAATGTATCCTAATAGATGATTTTCTCGGAATTCCAACTTTTGTTCTATCCCTTACAGAAATTTAGTTTGTTCACCAATAGACCAATATCTAGCTGGTAACGGCTAGGCCTGTCCAGTCGGGTCGGTTCAAGCGAGTTCGGCCCAAACCTCGGTTTTGGCCGGTGAAAACCCCTAAACCACTAGACTCTCCATCGACCGGTATTAGCCAACAGGTTTCTCGTTTCGGGTAGAACGGGTCACGGGCTCGTCGAGTCAGTTCACACGGGTAGCAGATCCAAAAAAAAATCTCAAAAAAAAGGAACAACAAGATGAAAGAAACAGATCCAGATCTTAATGCTAACAAAGAAGAAAAAGGTACATAAATGGAGTAGCTAACCAACAGATCTGTGATAACTTACAATGGTAAAGAAGGTGAGAATATTACAAATAATGTTACAACAGATTTGTTCCTACATATTTGGATCTAAATGTTACAAACTTACAAGGTCCATTTTGGCACATGCAAACCCAGTTATCAAACCACCATGACCAACATTGATCTCACCATCTTTCACCGTACAGATCCACGAAATAGTTCAATCTCGAGGACGGTGAAGCATGTGGCGTACGCACAAAGGATGGAGCACAGAGGTTCTTCGATCTCGACAGAGATCGATCTTCTTCGACAGATGCCAGATCGGAGAGTGGAAGAGAAGATGTTGTATTGTAGTGGAGAATGGCGTCAACGTCTTCTTGTACCCTCAAATTGAAAGAGTTGAGCAAAGGAGGAGGAATCTGTTTTCGGAAGTGGAAATGGTGTTACTCCTCGAAGTTGAGCTATGCAGCATCTTCATCATATTCATCATCATTAGCAGAGAATGAGAACGTGGGAGAGGATTGTTGCGGCGAAGGAGATCTGGGATGTGGATGATAGGAGTGGCGGCCGAAAGATCTAGGGTTTCTGCTGGAAGAGGAGAAATGATGGAGAACAGTCGCTAAAAGTAAAAGAAACACTAGGGTTTCTGCTAGAATGTGTAATTTTTTATTTATATAGATGTAGTTCGGCCGATTCATGGTCCAATCCAAGACCGACCGAACTAAACCGCTCTAGACCGATTTTTTCTCCGATCAGGCTTGCGATCGAATCAAACCGACCCAGAATAGTGAAAATCAAACCGATTTGCTCGGTTTTTGATCGGTTCAATTCATCTTGGACAGCCCTAGTAACGCTAGTAACGGCTAAGTTTATAATACAATATATGCACATCTCTAATTAATTATAATGTTAATAAAATTATTAACATTTCAATCATATTTTCTCATCAACAGTTATATTCCGCACTTCATTCTCTAAATAAAGTGCAATCTTTTTTTCCTTTTTTTTTCTAATCCCGTATGTTACCCTGACAAGTGATTTATGGGGTTGACATCTTGCCTAATTATCATAACTTATAAGAATCACATAGATATTTCTCAAATTATCAATTTCCAATTAGCATAATAGATATGATAGATATGATGTGTGCAACAAAAATGTTTTGTTCATACCGAATCACGAATGGAAGAAGGTGGAATAGGAGGGAAATAAAAAAAAGGAAAGAGAAAGTATCAATGTGTTGTGACTATAAAAAGAGAAAAGGATAGAAACAAAATTAAGTAGAATTCGGATGAATTTTTTTTAAAGTATGAAGGAATCATGGATGTGTAGGCAAACCTAGTCCGAAACATAACAGAGCAAAACCAAGATCAAAGTGTCACCTTTAAACTACACGGTGATTAAACAAAAAATGGGGCCAAATATTTAGTGAAAAATTGCAATATTATTTACCCAGAACAATGTGTGATAAATGACTAAACATGAAAAGAGTTTATAAGGAAAGAGATGTTTATACCCATCTTTGAAATGCCATCCTGATAGATTTGCTGCATCTGAGAGTGCAGTTCTCCATTTGCATACTCTTTCTTTGCTGATTTTGATATTTTCTTCATGCTTAGCAATCCACCTTCCAAAACTTCCCCTCTGATGCCGAATATCGGAAGGGTCAACATAGTAGAAAACTGGCTGGACTAACTGTCCCTTCTCTTTCATGCACTCAATAATCTTAACAAGTTCATCCAGACACCAACTCGATGATGCATAGTTTTCGGTGAAAACAATGATGGAAATCCTGGACTCATCAATTGCTTTGAGAAGAGCTGGTGAAATCTGTTCCCCTTTCTTAAGTTTGATGTCATCTTTGAAAGCGTTGATTCCCTTCTGGTACAAGGCGTTACAGAGGTAGCCTGTGAAACCGAAACGACTGTCTTTTCCATGGAAGCTCACGAACACATCATAAGTCCAACCATGGTTGAAGTAAGAGAAGGAAGATTCTTTATGTCTCATAGCAGCTGTAGAGCATGCGCTCCTATCAAGTTATATCATGCTCACTGCAACACAAAAATTTCAAACATAAGAAGGAATTGAAGACTTAGAGATGAACCAAGAAATTTTTTCATGAGAACCAGGAAGCTATTTGGTAGTTAGCTTTAACCGTTTTTTATTTCGTGAAACCATTGAAATTATCAAATTAAAATCGAACATAGAAGTCAACGAAAAAGAAAGCTGAATAATATTGTGGTTCATGAGTTGCGAGACTGTAATCTAATCATGCTTAATTAATTAGTTAACTAATTATATTTTGGTGCCTTTTGCCTCCTCTCAAGTGAAGGTATCATGGCTGTGCCACGTTGGACCAATAGAATAGAGATGATGTGGCTTTTATTTTTCTACCAGTAATATTGGGGTTTTCAGAAGAAAAAAAAAACTAATTTAGTTCTTTTAGGTTTTAACCATGGTAAGTCATCAATAGTGTGTTGTGTAAAACACTTCCCACCTATTCTACCTCCTGATCATTTGAAACAGACAGAACTACAATACAACTGTTCTTGTTCATCATTTATGCATCGTCATTATCGAAGGTTTCCGAAGAGAGAGATCGCGAACGTTCTGATTCTGAGCGGCAAGGCGAACGACAAGCAACGCGTTCTTCAACTGAGTCAGGTTCGACTATTCTTCTTGTGATCGTTGTTCTTCGTTTTCATCTTGCATGTGTACGATTTTTTGGGTTTGATTGGTTTTGTGGGCAAACATCTCACTTGCTTTTGCGATTTATCGTTTCATCTTCGCATGTTGTGGGTTATCTGCTGATATTGTTGTTAAAGTTACAAATTTTGAAAGAATTTACGAGTCCCTGTGTTGTAAAATTTACGGTTCGTTCATCTTGAACTGCATTTGTTCTACGATTTAATGGTTTCTTCGATCATTGGAAATGACTTATTGGTAGAACCGTGGAGTTTTAATGAATAAAAGGAAAGGGTTTTTTTTACTTGAAATCGTGTATCTGAAAGTTTGGCTCAGATTCAGAGACGTTTTCCCTCTATTTTGATGTTGCAAACCCTAGCCAGCAAATTATCAGTGACATATTCTTCACCAAGATCAAAGGTGAACCTCAACAATTGACAGCACCACCGGGTCGATACAAAAGAACACGAATGGTTTCGCTTCTTGGGAAAAGGAACCAATAGTGCAAGAGAGACCTCGGTCGAAGATGAAGCCGAGAAGATGAAGCAGTGACGTATTCTTCACCAAGATCGAAGACGAACCTCCAACAATTGACAACACCACCGGGTCGAGTGAAGATGAAGAAGAAGAGACCGTGAAAGAGAGTCGAAGATGAAGCAACAATGTTTTCTTTTAATTTCGTAAGTTTTTTTTAACTCAATCTAACCCATGGTCAAACTAATCAGACTTGCCAAAAAAAAATCATCCATTTTAAAAATCATTTTAGTTTATTTTAAAAAATAGCATGTGAAAATGTCATATATTACACATGGCATTTTTCTATTTGAAACAAAAATGGAGGCACCATACCCACAAAATCCAACAGGCACCACATAAATTACCTTATATTTTTTATAGCGACAAAACATGACTTTTTACATGTATCATTGATGGGAGAGAATTATGTTCAGGTTGAGAACATCCGCATCATAATGGAGATAGTTTTTCCAATAGTTTTTCATTCACAAGACTCAAACAAAACTTTGCTTAAACAGAATCAGACATGTATCACTTAAACCAATTCTACTCGTTGGTAAAATATACAACTATAGAGTAAATATGCAATTTGGTCATTGAAAGATTTGAACACTCACTCGTTAGTCATGGAAGAACGAAATATTTTCTTAAGTCCTTGAAAGTGTATATTGTCGATCACATTAGTCCTGAGTGGGTTTTGGTCAACTATCAATGACATGGCACATTAATTGCGCATGTGTGTTTCAGTGTCCTACGTGTCACCGATGTAAGCATCCTACATGGCACGCCAAGTATGCTGCTGATGTGGCAATGGCATTTTTAAAAATTCCAACTTTTGCAAAATGGAGGATTCGAACACAACCTAGAGGTTGATTATGTTCCTTGTTTTGATTGTTAAGAAAGGGACAGAATATTTTTTTGAAGGTTAATATAATCAAATTAATGTCCTGGTAATCTTACATCATGTAAAATAAAAAAAGATGATCTAGAGGGATCATCTTCAACGCAAACATTATTAGGCAAATCAAAAGCTAAATTTGCCACAAAGTCAGCCACACTATTAGCTGTTCTTCGGCAGTGGAGGAAAAAACATGAATGAAAATGTGATCACAAAGGTCTGCACTGTGCCACCAGCAAATCCAAGTAGAATGTTTGAGTTGTTCTTCTATTCCATGCGTAAAATAAGTTGAGGCAATCAGGCTCAATTTCAGTGTCCTGGAAGCCAAGATCCTCCTTAGCCAAAGTTAAGCACAATCTAAGACCCATGGTTTCTGCAATTGTAACATAAAAAACTGGTCTTGATAAGCTTGAAGCAGCAGCAAGAACTTCCTCTTTCTAATTTCTGAAGATTACAACCAGCCCAGTACTCTTATTCTCCTTAACAGATGCATCAATATTAGCCTTAACATAACCTAATCTCGGTGGCTTCCAGCAGATTTCTGCCTGAATCTAATACCCAAACATACCTCCTCTTCCATAAAACATACTCCCCTATTTTTATACTCTCCAATTTAAGGGGTCATGAATCAAGTGTAAATCTATTTCTATTATTATGAATCTTATATTCTTAATTTTCAATCTTCTATAAAAAAACGTCTACTTGAGCAGTTGAGCTCCAATGTCAAAATAATCCTTCAGCACAACCTCTAAGTCATTAGATAAAATAAATCTTGAGGCGGGCAAATAATGGTTTACGCACAAAATTTCAAATAACATGTTAAGTGCAGTTTGACTATATAATTGTGGCATCGTTGCACAAAAATTATGCATACCTGCAGAACAAGGGAAAAATAACCACCACATTGGTACATTAACAATTTAACACTTACTTCGATCCCTGACATATCAAAGTCCACTAAGAATGACTGATAATAACTAGAATGGGTTTAGTTTTATCCCAAAAGCATTTAATGGCATTGATCAAGAAACATGCAATTAAAGTTAGTCACATAAAGGTACCTTCTCTACTCGGAAAGCAAGTGCAACATCTAGCATACAACATTTAATCAAATGCATCATTTCCCATTTGAAAGGGATATGAAACTACACAGTATTAATCCTTTGTGGGGAAGAATGGGAGGATAGGATTCTGTTGAGATTTCATTGCCTGCTTGCCGTGTTGTGTTTCTACTGACATAAAATCTCAACTTAGATTCAATTGCCCTCTCAAATTCGCACATTAGATCATAAAAAAGTGTTATGTTTGTTGATCTTGTTGAAGAACATGTACAGTTACACAAACAGAATTGTCCAGCGCCATTGATGAGTAGGCTGAACTTGAAATCTATCAACAAAACAAAGTCTATATACACATGCCTTGTTCTCCAGCATAGCATAACACAGCTATATTGGGAGACTTCCTTCGGAACCAAAAAGACATGGGCAATTCCCTCTTATTTACAAACCACAAGAAGAAAAGGGTATACACGAAAGTCTTAAGACAAATGAAATCATTAAGGCTTTTACTCTGAGACTAAACATCAAGAACCAAAACTCTTCAGAAACAAATATCTTACATTAAGACACTTTTGAATTGCTACTTCATCTACATAATCCGTATGGTCCCATAAATCTGAAATCGCCTACAATTCTACAGGACTTCTTAAACAGTTTGTTCTTTGCTGTAGTTCCCTTCTCGTGGTATGTTTATAACATGCTGACCACCACTACCAACCTCTGGTCGGGAATCCAAAGAGGAATGAATAACATCACCTCCATTACCATCATCTAGTGGGGAATCCGAAGAGGAATGCATAACAAAGAGTGGATAGCCGAAGATTATGGCAACCGAAATCAGTAGCCAGTAGATAGTCAACAGTTGAATTGTAAAGCAGCTTAGGAAATAAGCAAACATACCAATCTCATATCCAGACTTAATCAGTTTGGACATGCTCAGTGAAACCAAAGCAAAGGAAGCATTATAAACCAAGCTCTTTATTTCAGGTTTCGCATTCACAGCTTTATCGTATAAGAATGAGTACACTGAGATGATTATCAAAACCGCAAATAGCATGAAGCTTTTGCGCCGACCTTGCAGCCTTAAGGTTGAGAGTTCCTTGGCAAACAATACGGTGGCACAGACAACCACAGAAAAGACACAGTAAAGAAGGAGCTTGAAAACGTTCCACCCACCAATTAAACGTTTAAAAGAAGGGCTTAGAGCATGACATAAAAGGCCAGCTACACTTGATGTCATGCCAACAAGTATCCAGACCATGTGGGCTTGCTGTGAAACTTGCAGCATAACTTGAGAATCCCTGAGAGAAATCGGCAAAACTCTAGGAATGATCAGTGAAGTATGGAAAAGGCCAAGAAATCTACACACTATCCCAATCTGAAAACCCCTTTTTGAAGGCTGTAAAATAACTTGAGGAACCCTGTGAGAAGTCAGCAAAACTCCAGGAACGTTCTGTGAAGTCTGCAAAGGGCCAACAGGTCTCCGCGTCACCTCAGCTTGAAAACCCCTCTGTACTCCTTCCTGTGAGGTAACAAGAACCACGAATGTCAGTCAGGTTTAGGATTGAAAGAGATTTAGGAAAAATGTGTCTGTGCGGAAGATGCTTTGGGAGAATTAAATTTAAAGAGAGGAAAAGGAAAAACTACACAGCACTTAGGATGCATAACCAATCAAAAAATGAAAGTTACAATCACATGTAGCCTGGTTTCTCATTCCAACTAACTAACCAACTCTAACAGAAAAGATACAAGTACTACCTGTGGCTAACTAATCTAACAGTCATCCATAACTTATAATTTGCTAATTGATGATACAGTTTCACATTGATTCTTCTCTATAGTTTTTCTATTTTATACCATTTTCATTCAGTCTTGACTCTCACCTTTTAACTACTTTGATTTGAAGTGCCCTAGGAGTTGGGGGCTTTACTTTGCTAACTAAATATAAGTTATAAAAAAGGTGGAAAAAATCTTCTCCGGCATGTCCGCAGCTAAAAAAGCGCTAACAACACTTATAATATACAATTTTAGAAGCCACAACCCACAAGACAACCACAATACATGTTCTGGAAATATGTCATGCCAACAAGTATCCAGACCATGTGGGCTTGCTGTGAAACCTGCAGCATAACTTGACAATCCCTGAGAGAAATCGGCAAAACTCAAGGAATGATCAGTGAAGTCTGGAAAAGGCCAAGAAATCTACTCACCATTCCAATCTGAAAACCCCTCTGTGAAGTCTGCAAAATAACTTGAGGAACCGTGTGAGAAGTAAGCAAAACTCCACGAACGTTCTGTGAAGCCTGCAAAAGGCCAACAGGTCTCAGCGTCACCTCAGCTTGACAGCCCCTCTGTACTGCTGCCTGTGACGTAACAAGAACCACGAATGTCAGTAAGGTTTAGGATTGAAAGAGATTTAGGAAAAATGTGTCTGTGCGGAAGATGCTTTGAGAGAATTAAATTTAAAGAGAGGAAAAGGAAAAACTACACAGCACTTAGGATGCATAACCGATCACAAAATGAAAGTTACAATCACATGTAGCCTGGTTTCTCATTCCAACTAACTAACCAACTCTAACAGAAAAGATACAAGTACTACCTGTGGCTAACTAATCTAACAGTCATCCATAACTTATAATTTGCTAATTGATGATACAATTTCACATTGGTTCTTCTCTATAGTTTTTCTATTTTATACCATTTTCATTCAGTCTTGACTCTCACCTTTTAACTACTTTGATTTGAAGTGACCTAGGAGTTGGGGGCTTTACTTTGCTAACTAAATATAAGTTATAAGAAAGGTGGAAAAAAACTTCTCCTGCATGTCCGCAGCTAAAAAAGCGCTAAGAACACTTATAATATACAATTTTAGAAGCCACAACCCACAATACATGTTCTGGAAATATGCCATGCCAACAAATATCCAGACCATGTGGGCTTGCTGTGAAACCTGCAGCATAACTTGAGAATCCCTTTGAAAAATCGGCAAAACACCAGGAATGATCAGTGAAGTCTGGAAAAGGCCAAGAAATCTACATACCTTTCCAATCTGAAAACCCCTCTTTGAAGTTTGTAAAATAACTTGAGGAACCCTGCGAGAAGTCAGCAAAACTCCAGGAACGTTCTGTGAAGTCTGCAAAAGGCCAACAGGTCTCCGCGTCACTTCAGCTTGAAAGCCCCTCTGTATTGCTGCCTGTGAGGTAATAAAAACCACGAATCTCAGTCAGATTTAGGATTGAAAGAGATTCAGGAAAAATGTGTCTGTGCGGAAGATGCGTTGGGAGAATTAAATTTAAAGGGAGGAAAAGGAAAAACTACACAGCACTTAGGATGCATAACCGATCACAAAATGAAAGTTACAATCACATGTAGTCTGGTTTCTAATTCCAACTAACTAACCAACTCTAACAGAAAAGATACAAGTACTACCTGTGGCTAACTAATCTAACAGTCATCCATAACTTATAATTTGCTATTTGTTGATACAGCTTCACATTGATTCTTCTTTATTGTATTTCTATTTCATACCATTTTCATTCAGTCTTGACTCTAACCTCTTAACTACTTTGATTTGAAGTTTCCTAGGAGTTAGGGGCTTAACTTTTCTAACTAAATATAAGTTATAAGAAAGGTGGAAAAAAACTTCTCACACATGTCCACAGCGAAAAAAGCGCTAAGAACACTTATAATAAACAATTTTAGAAGCCACAACCCACTAGACAACCACAATACATGTTCTGGAAATATGCCATGCCAAAAAGTATCCAGAACATGTGCGCTTGCTGTGAAACCTGCAGCATAACTTGAGAATCGCTGAGAGAAATCAACAAAACTCCAGGAATGAAAAGTGAAGTCTGGAAAAGGCCAAGATCTACTCACCACTCCAATCTGAAAACCCCTCTGTGAAGTCTGCAAAATAACTTGAGGAACCCCGTGAGAAGTCATCAATACTCCAGGAACGTTCTGTGAAGCCTGCAAAAGGCCAGCGGGTCTTCGCGTCACGTCAGCTTGAAAGCCCCTTTGTACTGCTACCTGTGAGGTAACGAGAACCACGAATGTTAGTCAAGTTTAGGATTGAAAGAGATTTAGGAAAAACGTGTCTGTGCGGAAGATGCTTTTGGAGAATTAAATTTAAAGAGAGGAAAAGGAAAAACTACACAGCACTTAGGATGCATAACCGATCACAAATTGAAAGTTATAATCACATGTAGCCTGGTTTCTCATTCCAACTAACTAACCAACTCTAACAGAAAAGATACAAGTACTACCTGTGGCTAACTAATCTAACAATCATCCATAACTTATAATTTGCTATTTGATGATACAGTTTCTCATTGATTCTTCTCTATAGTTTTTCTATTACATACCATTTTCATTTAGTCTTGACTTTCACCTTTTAACTACTTTGATTTGAAGTTCCCTAGGAGTTGGGGGCTTTACTTTGCTAACTAAATATAAGTTATAAGACAGGTGGAAAAAAAACTTCTCCTGCATGTCCGCAGCTAAAAAAGCGCTAAGAACACTTAGAATATACAATTTTAGAAGCCACAACACAACCACAATACATGTTCTGGACATATGCCATGCCAACAAGTATCCAGACCACGTGGGCTTGCTGTTAAACCTGCACCATAACTTGAGAATCCCTGATAGAAATTGGCAAAACTACAGGAATGATCAGTGAACTCTGGAAAAGGCCAAGAAAGATACACACCTTTCCAATCTGAAAATCCCTCTTTGAAGTACGTAAAATAACTTCAGGAACCCTATGAGAAGTCAGCAAAACTCCACGAACGTTCTGTGAAGTCTGCAAAAGGCCAACATGTCTCCGCGTCACCTCAGCTTGAAAGCCCCTCTGTACTGCTGCCTGTGAGGTAACAAGAACCACGAGTGTTAGTCAAGTTTAGGATTGAAAGAGATATAGGAAAAATGTGTCTGTTCGGAAGATTCTTTGGGAGAATCAAATTTAAAGAGAGGAAAAGGAAAAACTACACAGCACTTAGGATGCATAACCGATCACAAAATGAAAGTTACAATCACATGTAGCCTAGTTTCTCATTCCAACTAACTAACCAACTCTAACACAAAAGATACAAGTACTACCAGTGGCTAACTAATCTAACAGTCATGCATAACTTATAATTTGTTATTTGTTGATACAGTTTCACATTGATTCTTCTCTATAGTTATTCTATTTTATACCATTTTCATTCAGTCTTGACTCTCACCTTTTAACTACTTGATTTGAAATGCCCTAGGAGTTGGGGGATTTACTTTGCTAACTAAATATAAGTTATAATAAAGGTGGACAAAATCTTCTCCTGCATGTCCGCAGCTAAAAAAGTGCTAAGAATACTTATAATACACAACTTTAGAAGCCACAACCCACAAGACAACCACAATACGTGTTCTGGAAATATGCCATGCCAACAAGTATCCAGACCATGTGACTTGCTGTGAAACCTGCAGCATAACTTGAGAATCCCTGAGAGTAATCGGCAAAATTCCAGGAATGATCAGTTAAGTCTGGAAAAGGCCAAGAAATCTACTCACCATTCCAATCTGAAAACCCCTCTGTGAAGTCTGCAAAATAACTTGAGGAACCCTGTTAGAAGTCATCAAAACTCTAGGAAAATTATGTGAAGTCTGCAAAAGGCCAACAGGTCTCCGCGTCACCTCAGCTTGAAAGCCCCTCTGTACTGGTGCCTGTGAGGTAACAAGAACCACAAATTTCAGTCAGGTTTAGGATTGAAAGAGATTTAGGAAAAATGTGTCTGCGCGGAAGAGGCTTTGGGAGAATAAAATTTAAAGAGAGAAAAAGGAAAAACTACACAGAACTTAGGATGCATAACCGATCACAAAAAGAAAGTTATGATCACATGTAGCCTGGTTTCTCATTCCAACTAACTAACCAACTCTAACAGAAAAGATACAAGTACTACCTGTGGCTAACTAATCTAACAGTCATCCATAACTTATAATTTGCTATTTGATGATACAGTTTCACATTGATTCTTCTCTATAGTTTTTCTATTTTATTCCATTTTCATTCATTCTTGACTCTCACCTTTTAACTACTTTGATTTGAAGTGCCCTAGGAGTTGGGGGCTTTACTTTGCTAACTAAGTATAAGTTATAAGAAAGGTGGAACGAAACTTCTCCTGCATGTCCGCAGCTAAAAAAGCGCTAAGAACACTTATAATATACAATTTTAGAAGCCACAACCCACAAGACAACCACAATACATGTTCTGGACATATGCCATGCCAACAAGTATCCAGACCATGTGAGCTTGCTGTTAAACCTGCAGCATAACTTGAGAATCCCTGAGAGAAATCGGCAAAACTACAGGAATGATCAGTGAAGTCTGGAAAAGGCAAAGAAATCTACACACCTTTCCAATCTGAAAACCCCTCTTTGAAGTCTGTAAAATAACTTGAGGAACCCTGCGAGAAGTCAGCAAAACTCCAGGAACGTTCTGTGAAGTCTGCAAAAGGCCAACAGGTCTCCGCGTCACCTTAGCTTGAAAGCCCCTCTGTACTGATGCCTGTGAGGTAACAAGAACCACGAATGTCAGTCAGGTTTAGGATTGATAGAGATTTAGGAAAAATGTGTCATTTCAGAAGATGCTTTAGGAGAATCAAATTTAAAGAGAGGAAAAGGAAAAACTATACAGCACTTAGGATGAATAACCGATCACAAAATGAAAGTTACAATCACATGTAGCCTAGTTTCTCATTCCAACTAACTAACCAACTCTAACAGAAAAGATACAAGTACTACCTGTGGCTAACTAATCTTCCAGTCATCCATAACTTATAATTTGCTATTTGATGATACAGTTTCAAGTTGATTCTTCTCTATAGTTTATCTATTTTGTACGATTTTCATTCAGTCTTGACTCTCACCTTTTAACTACTTGATTTGAAATGCCCTTGGAGTTGGGGGCTTTACTTTGCTAACTAAATATAAGTTATAAGAAAGGTGGAAAAAAAACTTCTCATGCATGTCAACAGCTAAAAAAGCGCGAAGAACACTTATAATATACAATTTTAGAAGCCACAACCCACAAGACAACCACAATACATGTTTTGGAAATATGGCATGCCAACAAGTATCCAGACCATGTGGGCTTGCTGTGAAACCTGCAGCATAACTTGAGAATTCCTGAAAGAAATTGGCAAAACTCCAGGAATGATCAGTGAAGTCTGGAAAAGGCCAAGAAATCTACTCACCATTCCAATATGAAAACCCCTCTCTGAAGTCTGCAAAATAACTTGAGGAACGTTGTGAGTACTCAGCAAAACCCCAGGAACGTTCTGTGAATTCTGCAAAAGGCCAATAGGTCTCCGCGTCACGTCAGCTTGAAAGCTCCTTTGTACTGCTGCCTGTGAGGTAACGAGAACCACGAATGTCAGTCAGGTTTAGGATTGAAAGAGATTTAGGAAAAATGTGTCTGTGCGGAAGATGCTTTGAGAGAATTAAATTTAAAGAGAGGAAAAGGAAAAACTACACAGCACTTAGGATGCATAACCGATCACAAAAAGAAATTTATAATCACATGTAGCCAGGTTTCTCATTCCAACTAACTAACCAACTCTAACAGAAAAGATACAAGTACTACATGTGGCTAACTTATCTAACAGTCATCCATAACTTATAATTTGCTATTTGATGATATAGTTTCACATTGATTCTTCTATATAGTTTTTCTATTTTATACCATTTTCATTAAGTCTTGTCTCTCACCTTTTAAGTACTTTGTTTTGAAGTGCCCTAGGAGTTGGGGGCTTTACTTTGCTAACTAAATATCAGTTATAAGAAAGGTGGAAAAAAAACTTCTCCTGCATGTACGCAGCTAAAAAAGCGCTAAGAACACTTATAATATACAATTTTAGAAGCCACAACCCACAAGGCAACCACAATACATGTTCTTGACATATGCCTTGCCAACAAGTATCCAGACCATGTGGGCTTGCTGTGAAACCTGCAGGATAACTTGAGAATCCCTGAGAGAAATCGGCAAAACTCCAGGAATGATCAGTGAAGTCTGGAAAAGGCCATGAAATCTACTCACCGTTCCAATCTGAAAACCCCTCTTTAAAGTCTGCAAAATAACTTGAGGAACCCTGTGAGAAGTCTCCAAAAGGCCAACAGCTCTCCGTGTCATCTCAGCTTGAAAGCCCCTTTGTACTGCTGCCTGTGAGGTAACAAGAACCACGAATTTCAGTCAGGTTTAGGATTGAAAGAGATTTAGGAAAAATGTGTCTGCGCGGAAGAGGGTTTAGGAGAATAAAATTTAAAGAGAGGAAAAGGAAAAACTACACAGAACTTAGGATGCATAACCGATCACAAAAAGAAAGTTATAATCACATGTAGCTTGGTTTCTCATTCAAACTAACTAACCAACTCTAACAGAAAAGATACAAGTACTACCTGTGGCTAACTAATCTAACAGTCATCCATAACTTATAATTTGTTATTTGATGATATAGTTTCACATTGATTCTTCTCTATAGTTTTTCTATTTTATACCATTTTCATTCAGTCTTGACTCTCACATTTTAACTACTTTGTTTTGATGTGCCCTAGGAGTTGGGGGCTTTACTTTGCTAACTAAATATCAGTTATCAGAAAGGTGGAAAAAACTTCTCCTGCATGTCCGTAGCTAAAAAAGCGCTAAGAACACTTATAATATACAATTTTAGAAGCCACAACCCACAAGACAACCACAATACATGTTCTGGACATATGCCATGCCAACAAGTATCCAGACCATGTGGGCTTGCTGTGAAACCTGCAGCATAACTTGAGAGTCCCCGAGAGAAATCGGCAAAACTTCAGGAATGATCAGTGAAGTCTGGAAAAGGCCAAGAAATCTACTCACCATTCCAATATGAAAAGCCCTCTGTGAAGTCTGCAAAATAACTTGAGGAACCCTGTTAGAAGTCATCAAAACTCCAGGAACATTCTGTGAAGTCTGCAAAAGGCCAACAGGTCTCCGCGTCACCTCAGCTTGAAAGCCCCTCTGTACTGCTGCCTGTGAGTTAACAAGAACCACGAATGTCAGTCAGGTTTAGGATTGAAAGAGATTTAGGAA
Source organism: Acmispon strigosus (assembly GCA_030819835.1). Taxonomy (NCBI): domain Eukaryota; kingdom Viridiplantae; phylum Streptophyta; class Magnoliopsida; order Fabales; family Fabaceae; genus Acmispon; species Acmispon strigosus. The sequence goes on along the minus strand of JAUAMA010000001.1, from coordinate 42,984,960 downwards.
AAATGTGTCTGTTCGGAAGATGCTTTGGGAGAATCAAATTTAAACTGAGGAAAAGGAAAAACTACACAGCACTTAGGATGCATAACCGATCACAAAATGAAATTTACAATCACATGTAGCCTAGTTTGTCATTCCAACTAACTAACCAAATCTAACAGAAAAGATACGAGTACTACCTGTGGCTAACTAATTTAATTGTCATCCATAACTTATAATTTTCTATTTGACGATACAGTTTCACATTGATTCTTCTCTATAGTTTTTCTATTTTATACCATTTTCATTCAGTCTTGACTCTCACCTTTTAACTACTTTGATTTGAAGTGCCCTAGGAGTTGGGGGCTTTACTTTGCTAACTAAATATCAGTTATAAGAAAGGTGGAAAAAAAAACTTCTCCTGCATGTACGCAGCTAAAAAAGCGCTAAGAACACTTATAATATACAATTTTAGAAGCCACAACCCACAAGGCAACCACAATACATGTTCTGGACATATGCCTTGCCAACAAGTATCCAGACCATGTGGGATTGCTGTGAAACCTGCAGCATAACTTGAGAATCCCTGAGAGAAATCGGCAAAACACCAGGAATGATCAGTGAAGTCTGGGAAAGGCCATGAAATCTACTCACCGTTCCAATCTGAAAACCCCTCTTTAAAGTCTGCAAAATAACTTGAGGAACCCTGTGAGAAGTCTCCAAAAGGCCAACAGCTCTCCGCGTCATCTCAGCTTGAAAGCCCCTCTGTACTGCTGCCTGTGAGGTAACAAGAACCACAAATGTCAGTCAAGTTTAGGATTGAAAGAGATTTAGGAAAAATGTTCCTGTGCGGAAGATGCTTTGAGAGAATTAAATTTAAAGAGAGGAAAAGGAAAAACTACAGAGCACTTAGGATGCATAACCGATCACAAAATGAAAGTTACAATCACATGTAGCCTGGTTTCTCATTCCAACTAACTAACCAACTCTAACAGAAAAGATACGAGTACTACCTGTGGCTAACTAATTTAACAGTCACCCATAACTTATAATTTTCTATTTGATGATACAGTTTCACATTGATTCTTCTCTATAGTTTTTCTATTTTATACCATTTTCATTTTGTCTTGACTCTCCACTTTTAACTAGTGAATTTGATGTGCCCTAGGAGTTGGGGGATTTACTTTGCTAACTAAATATAAGTTATAAGAAAGGTGAAAATAAACTTCTCCTGCATGTCCGCAGCTAAAAAAGCGCTAAGAACACTTAAGGCCCGTTTGGTGGACAGGATAAGCAGAGACAGGATATCATATCATGTTGTTATCTGTTGTTTGTTGCGCCAGAAGGATAGGATAACACTGTCATGTCCCTTATCCTATCCTGTCCATCATGGGTAAAAGTGATCCTGAGGGGGAGTTATGATAGAAATTATCCTGACCAAATAGGAAGTTTTTTATTTGTTTATTACCATAATCCAATATTAGTTTCAATATTTATATTTTATATCATTTATAATAATATTATTTAATATATATATAAAATATTTATTTTAATAAAATATTTATTTTATTATTTATCAATTACTAGTTTTTATTGTTAAGTTAAAATTATTTAGTTACTAATAAGTTTAATTAAAAAATAAAATTATTTATAAATTATGAAAATATTAGATTTACACATATAAAATAATTAAATTTTCATTATCACTTACTACTACTTAGTTAACATTATTTTTTCGTTATTTATATTATAATAAAAATACACAAAATAATTTTTCCTTAACAATAAAATAGGCTACTCACATATATATATATATATATATATATATATATATATATATATAGGGGATGTATCTAGTGAGAAAGCTTTTCTTATATGAGAATGGTGAGAATAAATCGTGGTCATTAGATCTAACAATGAGTGGTCATGATTAAAAGAAATAAGTGGTCACATGACCACTTAAAAATGTCATGTGAATTTTTAAACAAGTCACGTGACTTATTTCTTTTAATCATGACCACTCATTGTTAGATCTAACGGCCACGATTTATTCTCACCATTCTCATATAAGAAGAGCTTTCTCACTAGATTTTTTTTTAGAAAGCATAAAGATTTATATTTATATAAAATGTGCAACAACAATCATCCAACCGCAACAAAATGAGAGGGAGGAACCAAAAAAGCCAGCCCACAAAAAGCAGCAGAAAAACCCCTAACAAAAAGCAGCTCCCTATACAAAACAACAAGAGGGACCCCAAAAAGCCAACCCTGACCAGAACCAAGACCGATCGCAAACCTACCCTAAACGAGCCAGACAGACAAACCCCCTCACAACCAACCCAACGCACCGGACATCATTACGAAAGTCTGCTCGACCTAATGTGATCCACAAGATGTTTCAGCGCGACCTCATCGGAATCCTCAAAAACAACGCCCACTAGATACATCCTCTATATTATTTTTTTTTCGAAAAATTAAATATATATATATCATAGAGGAATATACACCCTAGAGAAGCGGCCGACACCCAAAAAACATCCTCCTCCAAAAACACCGAGAGAGAGGACAAAGCCCACGCCACAATCCAACATAGGGAGGAATAAAACCCAACCAAACAACACATCCAAAAAAAAACAGAGAAAAAACCCCGAAAAACAACAGATGTCACAAAAAAAGGGCCCTATCTATGAGCTTCTGCTTTCCATAATATGCGCCGCTATCTGCTTGATTGCTTCCTCTATATATATATATATATATATATATATATATATATATATATTCATTTTTTAAAAGTAATTATAGACTAATTTTATATTATCATATGATATTATTTAAAATTATTTCTCTACTTATATAATTATAATTAATAATTTAAACATAAATTATTTTTGAAAGAATAATCTCTTTTAATAATTTTTTAAAAATTCGAATTAATTTTTATCATTGATCACTTATCCCTACTAAGTTAAAACCCATTGGTTACATATATAATAATTTTAATTACAATAGACTCCCTTTGAAAAAATTAAATAGCCGAATTAATAAAAATAATTTAATTTTAGTTAATGTTTAAACATAAGCTCATTTATAAAAATGTAAAAAAATTAAATTTAATAGAATAATCACTTTTTGAAAAAAAATTGTTTAGAAAATTAAATTTTAAAAAATATTATGTATTTTTTATTTCAAGGAAAATTTGTTACATCTTTTATTGTTTGTCATATTCTATCAATATCATGACCATCTCAAACGCAGGATAGGTTAAGAGTCTATCATAGTCTTATTATATTCTATGCTTATCCAATCCTTTATCATATCATGCTCTTATCTTATCATGATCACCAAACGGGCCCTTATAATATAGTCAGGAACTGAAATATTCTAGGTTCTGCAGTTGTTAATGTTCTGGAAACACTTATTTGGCCATATCTCTAGTTCCATATCGACTAGAGATATGGCCAAATAAGTGTTTATAAAGGTTAAAGCAATCCTCACCCCTAAACTAGTTTTTGTGGTAGAGTTAGGGCTTACCCAAATTCTAAGAATATAATTTCTATTTTCTAAATTTGGGACATCAGATGCATATGTATCTTCAGGGAACTTGTGAAATTTAAAGTTCTCATACTTGTGAAGTTGTGAAAAGAGAAGAAAGTAACAATAATCAATTGAATAATCTTGAATATACAAGGCCAGGGGAAATAACTTATACTTGCCTTCAGTAACTGTTCCGGCTTCAATATAGCAAGTTCCTCTGCATGAAAATCAGATGGGAACTCCTCTGAAGGATAATTCCACCATTCCAATACTCTTAAACCGTTAGGAAGATGGATGGGAGCTTTGGAGAAATGACATTTTCTGATAATAAGAGTTCTAAGGTTTTTCATCTCCTTGAAGGCCTCTCCATCCCATTTTACTTCTTCAATTAAGGGGAAGTCCAGATGTATGAGTTCAATTTTACTGGTTCCCTTTTAACACAAAAAACACGAATCAACCACGACACATGTGTATATATAAGATTTCCAGACATATCTAGAAAAAATTACATATTTTAAAGAGAAAAAACAGCATGTTGTGAGCATATAATAGTCAAATTAGAGAGACCAAGGTTAAGGATAAAGAACAAATAATCCAAATTAACCTTACCATTTTTTTTTTCAAAACTTGAACTATATCTTCAGGGAACCATAACCTACTACGTCTCCCAACCTCTTTTGGTGATTCCTGGCGGACGATTTCTTTACCCATTGCCTCTATCAAGGGATGTATGGTTACCTTACCATCAGAATTAATACTCATGAGAGATCTCTCAATCAACACTTCAATATGAAGTTTCATGTTGTAACCATAATGAGCATGAAGTATACGTTCAACCTCTGCCAAATCATATCCTTTGAAGCAGCAAGCAATGTCAAGAAAGACACGTTGCTCATCTTTCCCCAAATCATCATAGCTTACTTTAAGTGTGTTGAGAATTAGTTCATCAGGAAGCACTTTTAACCGTTCTAATGCAGATCTCCATAGTTTTAAATTTCTTCCAAACAAGAGGGAACCTATTACCTCCAAAGCCAATGGAAGGCCAGAAGCATAAGTTACTGCTTGGTTTAGAACTTCGGTGTACGTTGGATTAACATTGCCATATCTAAAAGCATTCCACCTAAGCAATTCAAGAGCCTCCATGTCATTTAACCCTTTTGCCGTGTATATGTATTTATCTTTAACCCCATGAACTGATAGCAAATGTCTATCTCGAGTAGTAATAATAACTCTGCTACCAGAACCAAACCAATCAGGTCCTCCAACCAAGGCATTCAATTGCCCAATTTGGTCTACATCATCTAGAACCAAAAGAACTTTTCTTTGGTGGAGCCTACCCTTTATGACAGAAGCTCCCTCATGGATATTTCCAAAATGAATATGTTTGCTTCCAAGTATCTGAGAAAGGACCATCTCTTGGAGATGTACTAAACCATGTCTACTTGCATATTCTCTCACATTATCAAGGAAACATGAACCTTCAAAATGGTCCGCAGTCAAATTATAAACTGCTCGAGCAAGAGTTGACTTTCCAACTCCCCCCATGCCAGCTATCCCTACCATGAGGACTCCATCATTGGATCCAACATCCATAAGTGAGAAAACATCTCGCAATCGAGAATCAAGACCAACTGGGTAATTTGCAACATGCAAGGGCATCCGATTAATCTTGCTAGAGACATCTTCAACAATCTTCTCAATAAACTTGTTTTCATATCCAGCCCTGTCGAATCAAAGTGCAAAGTCAGACTAGATGCATCAAATCCATATCCATGTACTGACATTTTTTTAAAATACTATTGCAATTCAAACTGTTTGATATACAATTAAAGGTCACACAACAAACATTTCTTTTCTCTTCAAATTTAGACAATAATGCATCAGTAGACAAAGGAGTTTTTGTTTTGTTTTGGAAAAAAGCAAAGTTAAAAAGGTAAAAAGAATGGTGAGGAGTTAGGGTACCTATGTTTGAAATAGTGTCCGGACAAGCCTGCTGCTTGATGCAGAGCTTCCCTCCATTTCTGCAGTTTCTGCCTATTGTCCTTGAACCTCTCCACATGCTCAGCCAGAGCTTCTCCATAAGCCCCAGTGCAATGGCGCACTTCTGAGGGTTCCACATCATAGAAAACAGGAAAGGTTAACCGGCCCTTTGCACTGACGCGCTCAGTGATGTTGACAAGTTGGTCCAAACAAAGCGAAGAAGAAGCGTAGTTTTTAGAGAGCACAGGGATGGCAATCCTGGACTCTTGGATTGCTTTGACAACTGCTGGTGTGATTTCATCCCTTCTTTCAAGTTCCTCATCGTGAATGAAGGTGCTGATTCCCTCGACAACGAGAGCTTTGTATAGACTATTGATGAAACCTGATCGAGTATCAGACCCTCTGAAACTGAGGAACACGTCGTAGGTGAATGAGGATGCGAAGGAGGAGTAGCGTTTGTCGGCCATGACACCTCGCTCGCTCTGCACTCCAATGAATCGCCATTCTTCATTGTTTTATGAATGGTTGGAGCGCAAGCCTCAAGTCAAGTCTCCTGCAGAAATATAAACAAATATGCTACGCGCGCTGTGGTGTAGACTTTTCTTACCACGCGTCCCTTCTTTTTAATGAGGAAAATGGTATTTCCTCCGAAGGTCATCCGAATTATCCTCGGAAATTCCATTTTCATTACAACCAAAGGCTTCATCCCAAATATCCTCCAAACCAACATTTGGGTTACTTGTCGCCACTACTGCATTTTTAAAATGTTAGGTAAAGCTAAACTTTGTTGAACTAACAAATATAGTATAGCACCAAACGCGTAGATCAATTAGTACGAGATTATCATAGTTTAAGCAGAGGTTTTGAGTTTGAGTATCTGTAAATGCAGCTGCGTTAAAACTTGGAGCAACTTATAAGTGAAAAAATCTACTCACTCATTGCCTTAAGGTTTTGTAGTGAATTTATGTGAATGATGTCCAAATTGTTGCAAAATTGTATGTATTTCAAAAGTTTTAATTCCCACCTTGACTACTTGAAAAACCTTCTAAAAGTTTATATATTAAACTTCACTTTGCGGTTGAAAAGAGCCTAGCAAAAGAGTTGGTCTCACGCGCATGAGATTGTGCTTCGTTGGCCCAAGATGTATGGGTCAAGCTAGCTTTATGATGAATTTTTAATCATGGGGAGTGTTTGGGATAAGTTTCGAATAAAACTCTCTAGGAAAGTTGGTCATTAAAGACTCAGTTCACTATTTCTGTTAGATCTTGTTCGTACGCTAACAACAATTATTTTGGTTTTGTTGGCGCTCTTCATCCTACAATGTTGACAGTTTTAAGCACTATGACGAACGTTGACAATAATGACGGCAACAACTCGAATCAGAACAACGACAACAACAACTCCGGTGGTCCTGTTCATGGTCATGTCCCACACAACTCAAAGCCATTTCCTGATATCTAAAAAATTGAAATGTTCGAAGGAGAGAATTTTCACAGGTGGCAGGAAAGGATTCATTCAACTCTGGACATGCATGGAGTTGCAAATTCCCTCAGTGAATCAAAACCAGATTCCTGTACTGATCCTAAACATCTTGAAGCATGGTCTTATGTGAACAAGGTATGTCGCCACACTATTATTAGTACTTTATCTAACGAACTGTTTGATGTGTATTGTTCATATAAGCAAGCAAATGATATTTGGTATTCCGTGTCTCTAAATTACATGGCTGAAGGTGTTGGAAGACAGAAGTTTGTCATAGGCAACTATTATAAGTGGGAAATGACTGAAGAAAAAGAAGTCAAAACTCAAATTAACGAATATCACAAACTCCTTGAAGATCTGACAAGTGAAATTATAACTCTGTCGGATGAATTTGTCGCTAGAATTCTGATTGAAAAGCTACTCGAATCGTGGAACGATTACAAGCAGCAACTAAAGCATAAAAACAAACAAATTCACTTGTTGATCTTATCACCCACATTGTAATTGAGGAGACAAGCCGAAAGGAAATCAAGGAAGCAAGAAACAAGGCTCTAGCTGCTCGAGAAAATATGATTCAAAGCAAACTGGCTAATAAGAGGTACGCAAATAAGAATTCTGATCACAATATCCCTAAACCCACCCCTTCCCCTACCTTCAAAAAGAAAAAGAAAAAAACTACTTTGTATGTGGAAAGTGGGTCATTTTGAAAACCAATGTAGATACCGCCCTAAAAATGGTAATCCTCCTAAATCGAATGTAAATTTGGTTGAAGGAGATGATGTTATTGCGACTGTCATTTCTCAAGTGAACATGATATGCGATGTGAGGAATTGGGTGGTAGAATTTGGTGCTACCAGGCATATTTATGCTAGTAAAGATGTTTTCTTCCTTCTACATCCCTATAGGGGAAAGAGAAGTGGTATATCTTGGTAATTCCTGGATTGCTGCAGTCCAAGGAAAAGGGAAAGTGCTTCTCAAGCTCACATCCGGAAGGACCCTAGCTTTTAAAGATGTTCTTTATGTTCCAACTATGAGATCTAATTTGGTTTCTGTTTCCTTATTCGGGGATGTCAAGGTGAAGGTATCCTTTGTGTTAGGAAAACTTGTATTGTGATGCTTTTGTGGGAAAATGATATTGTGACCAAGGTCTCTGTGTACTTAATGTTGCTGCAGTAATGAAAGAAAATGCATATTTTTCTGCTTATATGATTGACTTATTGATATGTGGCATGCTAGAGTAGGTCACGTTAATTTCCCTTATATTCAGAAAATGCAAGATCTAGGCCTATTTAACAGGGTTAACAAATCAAGCGATAATAAATGTGAAGTTTGTGTTGAAGCTAAAATCACTAAGAAATCATGTCCTCCTGTTGTTGAATGAAATTGAACTTCTTGGATCAATTCATACGGACCTAGGAGATCTAAATCAAACTATGACTCGAGGAGGAAAAAGATATTACATAACCTTTATGGACAATTTCTCTAGATATACTAAGGTTTATCTTATCAGAAATAAAGATGAAGTCTTTGACATGTTTCTTTCTTATAAAGCCGAAGTAGAAAACCAATTAAATAGAAAGATTAAGAGAGTTAGATCAGATAGAGGAGGAGAGTAAATAAGATTTAATGAGTTATGTGAAAAAGAAGGCACAGTTCATGACGTAAATCCCCCTTACTCACATGAATCAAATGGAGTAGTTGAAAGAAAAAATAGTACATTGAAAAAATATGATGAACTCAATGCTAGTAAGTGTTTTTGCACCTAATAACCTATGGGGAGAAGCTATTTTAACTGCATGCTTACTTCAAAATAGTTTTCCCCACAAGAAAACTGGAAAAACACCCTATGAGCTTTGGAAAGGTTATCAACCAAACTTGAAATATTTAAAAGTTTGGGGGCGTCTTGCTAAGGTAATGTATCCGGATCCTAAGAAAAGAAAAATAGGTTCTAAAACTTCTAATTTCATGTTCATTGGTTATGCTGAGCATAGTGCTGAATATAGGTTTCTTTTGAAAAGTGATGTTTTTTATAGCAATACTATCATAGAAACTAAGAACGTTGATTTAACAAGTATGAATAGAATGAAATAACCCTCACATTGAAAAGATAAGAAAAGGTATAGGCATAGAGCAGGCTGCCTAGCTGTTTGTCTGAGGGTGTTCTACCGAGGTGAAGTGGTGAAGGATGTGCAGGCCCTCGACAAGCTCTTTGAAGCTCTTCGACGCGAACTAAGTGTCGTTGTCGGTTATTAGGGTTTGAGGGACGCCAAACTTGGAAATAAAGTTTCTGTAAAAGAAACGCTCGATCTTTGCTGAGGTGATTTTGGCTAGCGGTTCTGCCTCTATCCACTTGGTGCAGTAGTCTACAACTACTACCAAATGTTTAAGTTGGCTGGGGGCAGTGTCTAAGGGTCCGAGAAGGTCCATCCCCCATTGATGGAAAGGCCAGGGAATGACGAAGCTTGTCAGCTGTTCGGGTGGTGCATTATGGAGGTCTGCATGGCTTTGGCAAGCGTTGCATCTTTGGACATAGTTTTTTGAGTCTTCGTCTAGGGTGGGCCAGTAGTACCCTGCGCGAAGGATCTTCCTTGCCAGTGACCTGCTACCCGAGTGATGGCCATAACTCCCTTCAAGGATTTCTGCCATGACGTGGTCGACCCTTTCCTTGTTTAAGAATTTCAGTAAGGGTGTAGAAAAGCCTCTCTTGTAAAGGGTATTATTGAATATGGTGAACCAAGTAGCTAGACGGGTCATCTCCCTCGCCTTCTTCTTGTCATCCGGCAGTTGCCTAGTCTCCAGGTACTAGCGGATGGGGGTCATCCAGTCAGTATTCTCTGTGATGGGTAGGCTCAGTAGTGGGGGGTTGGCTCGAGGGGTGCTGAGAGTCTCTTGAACTATAGAACGGTTGTTTGTAGCATTGGAGGTACTTGCTAGCCGGGAAAGGATGTTTGCGCGCTCGTTCCGGTCTATCGTGACATGTACAAATTCCACCGACTGGAACGAATCTCAGACCCCCTTGAGATGTTCCAGATAGAGTTGGAGAATGGGCTCTTTGGCTTGGTTTTCTCCATTGATATGGGAAACCACTAGTTGTGAGTCGCTGCAGACCACCACTCTTTTGGCCCCAAGGTCGGACACTGTCACCAGGCCGGCTATGCATGCTTCATATTCCGCCTTGTTGTTGGTGGTAGGGAAGGGAAAATGGAGGGATTTCTCGACGAAGATTCTGGTGCTGCTTACTAGGACTAATCTGACGCCTCCCCTTTCTTATTACTAGAGCTGTCCACGTTGACGGTCCACGTTATTTCCTCTTCGGTGGGGCACTCGTCGGTTAATTTTTAGAGGAAGTCGTCCAGAGCTTGCGCCTTAATTGCCCGTCGAGGCTCGTAGTTGATGTCGTGCTCCGAGAGCTCGATCGCCCACCATCCTACCTACCAGGTCGGGTTTGTGGAGGACATGGCGAATAGGATGATCGGTTCGGACTGTCATTGAGTGTGCTTGGAAGTAGTGGCGGAGACTCCTTGCTGCAGTGAGTAGGGAAAATGCCACCTTTTCTAGTTTCTAGTAGCGGACCTCAGCCCCTTGGAGGGCTTTGCTGATGAAGTAGACTGGCCACTGGCCAATTGGGTCTTCTCGTACCAGCACCGAGCTTACAACTTTGTCCCGTACCGACAGGTAGAGGTAAAGCGGCTCTCCCGCTTTTGGGCTCTGAAGGATCCGGGGGAAGAGAGAAGTTTCTTTAACTCCCTGAAGGCTTCTTCCGCCTCATGGGTCCACTCGAAGTTGCCTCCTTTCTTTAGTATCTGGTACATAGGGAGACCTCGGAGGGAAGCCCTCGGGAGGAAGCGGCCTACTACGACGATTCTTCCGGCGAGGCATTGGACTTCTTTAACGAATATCGGGCTCTTCATCTGCAGGATGGCCTCACACTTGTCGGGGTTGGCCTCGATCCCTCTACCGGTAAGCATGAATCCGAGGAACTTCCCTAACTTGACGCTAAACGTGCACTTATGAGGGTTCAAACGGAGGTTGTATTTGCGCAGTAGGTCGAAAACTACTGCCAGGTCCGCGGCATGGTTCCCTTCTTTCTTCGTTTTGACAATGATGTCATTGATGTACACCTCGACCATCTTCCCCTTTAGATTGCCGAATACCTTGGTCATCATTCTCTGGTAGGTAGCTACCGCGTTTTTCAGCCCGAAGGGAAGCACGGTGTAGCAATAAGTGCCTTGATTTGTGATAAACGTTGCTTTCTCCTCGTCCCTTTGGTTCATAGGTATCTGATTGTATCCCGAGTAGGCATCCATTAGAGAGAGGTTCTTGTAACCAGAGGAGTTGTTAACCAGTGCTTCTATTCTCGGTAAAGGGAAAGGATCCTTCAGGCAGGCTTTGTTGAGGTCGGTGTAATCTACGCACATGCGCCACTTGCCATTCGCCTTCTTTACCAAGACTACATTGGATAGCCAAGTGGTGTACTTGACTTTTCTTATGATCCTAGCTTTCAACAACTCTGAAGTCTGCTGTCGGATGACTTCCTGCTTCTCCGCACTAACTTGTCTTTTTTTCTACACCACTGGCCGGTGCTTGGGGTCGACCGTGAGGCTAGGCGAGCAAAAGTGAGCGTCCACCCCTGGCAAGTCCGAGGCGGACGACACAAAAAGGTCGTGGTTGGAACGGAGGATCTTCTCTAGCCTTAGGAGTTCTTCATCGGGGAGCTTGGTTGAAATGTCGGTGGTCCTAGAGGGGTCTTTGCCCAGCTGGAGTGGTCTGGAGTCCCCGTCCGGGTGAACCCTTTGGCCTTCTTCCAAGTGGTCAATCTGTGGGTCTAAGTCCGTCAAATAAAAGGCTTCGCAGTGTTTTCCTCTAGGACTCTCGGCACGCCCTTCTTAGCTTAGTTGTGGCTTCTTTTGGGCCCTCTCCTCTTTGGCCATTCTGTAGCTGGCAGTGTAGTAGCTTTTGGCGAGCTCTAGGCTCCCCGGACAGAGATGTCTCTCCTATTGTAAGGGTATTTCAGCATGATTTGGATAGTGGAAATGATAGCTTTGAACCTATTTATGGAGGGACGTCCGAGGATGACGTCGTAGGCTGTCGGGCAGTCGACTACTATGAACTGGGTCTTAATCATTCTGCAACATCCTGAGTCGCCCAGTGAGAGGTGGGCGTCTAGGTATCCCAGCGGGGTTATGCGGTCCCCGGTGAATCTGATTAACTCGTTGTCGTAAGGGATGAGGTCATTGTCCGATAAGTGTAGGGATTTGTATGCCTTGTGGAAAATTATATCCGACAAGCTGCCTGTGTCGACGAGTACACGTTTGAGGTCCTAATTTGCTACTACAAACTTGACTACTAAAGGGTCATCGTCTTCCCATGTCTCTCGGCCATAATCCTCCTTTGAGAAGGTGATAGCCACGTCCTCGAGCAGGTCTCTCTTCCCCTGTTTTGGTTTTTGAACGTATGCCTTCATGACGTTCCTTAAATGAGTTCTTCGGGAGCTGCTCCCGGTGCCTCCTCCGGCAAAACCACCCACGATGGAGAAGTTGTAATGCTGGTGGTGTCGTTGGTCGTCGGAGAGTTCTCCCCTCCTGTCGCCACCTCAGCCCAAGTGACGGTCTTTTGGGTGGTCATCCCTTCAATCGGTCTCTAGGTCACTGCGGAGGTTGTCTCTTCTTCTTCCTGAGTAGTTTCCCCTTCGATTGTCTTTCCCTCTCCATTGGCGGTTGTCCTTTGCAGGGGGTCGTCCCTGGTAAGGGCTCCGAGACCGCTGAAGGTTAGCTGCTTAGAGTTAGCTCGAGTTCACGTATTTCTTGAGGTGTCCCTCTCGGATGAGCTCCTCAACTTTGGCTTTCAGGGTCCGGCACTCGTCTGTGTTGTGGCCAGGTCTCGCATGGTAGTCGCAATATGCTGAGTCGTCTGAGTTCTTCATTAACTTTACCGAGGGTGGTCGATCTTTGAGTTCGGCGTGCTGGTTCTCTCAGAAGATTTGGGACAGTGGGGTGTTAAGGGGGGAGAAGTTGTCGAAGCGCTTGCTGAAATGCTTCAGATAAGAGCCTTTGTTTCTTGTGGTGGTTGTTGCAGTATTTGGTGGGTTACTCGGGGATGGTCCCGAGGGGGTTGCTTGGGCAATTTCCTTAACTAGCTTCCGAGCGGCTTCGCTATCTTCTTGGTTGAGGAATCTCTCTGGTCGGGCTATGAACTCTTGCGTCGTGGTTGGTTTTCTTTTATCCAGGGAGGATAAGAAATGGCTAGGCTCCAGTATCCCCTACTGCACTAGCTGGAGTAGCATCTGCTCTTATAGATTGGGTACCCTGCTGGCCTTGTCGTAGAACTTGCTGAGGTAACTGCGGAGAGGTTCGTTTGGGCCCTATCTGATCTGTCCCAAGGTCTAGGTGGTTCTTGGTAGCTGTTTGGCGGTGGAGTAGCGCCTTAGAAATTGTTGCTCTAGTTCGTTCCAGCAGACGATGGATTCGGTTGGCAGCGACTAGAACCAGGACATGGGGTTCTCCCCCAGGCTGAGGGGAAAACACCGGCACGTGAAAATCTCATCGGCCCCAGCACACTGCATGGACCCCGAGTAGAAATTGAGGTGGATCTAGGGGTCGGTTGTCCTTGTGTATCGGTGAGCAAACGAAGGTCAGACAAAACTTCGAGGCCAGGGCCTTAGGATGATATCCCGGGAAAAAGGGCCTCACACCAAGGGTGTTGCTAAGGTAACTTCATGGGGTGCTGGCTGAGTCGGTCGTCCTTGAGCCGAATGTGCGTTCCTCCCCCCGAGGATCTAGACAGACCCTTCATCATGAAGGGAAGGTGATCGTTTGCTGCTTTGGCTGGCCTCTGCCTGCGCCTGGACTCTTTCTGATCGAAGTTGATCGCACTCCTGCTCAAGCTGTATAATATAAGACTTCATTTGTTGAAAAAGGGCCAGGGATTCTTCACCGAGAGGCCGGGCGTCCGCCGCATCGGGTGCATGCCTTTGTTCCATGGCCATAACTCGTTGGTTGAGTTGTTCCAGTGTTATCCTAGTGTCCTTGGGAGGGATGGACAGATCCGGGAGAATAGGCGGACGAGAGGGATTCTGCCCTCCCTGGAGTGGGCTGGCTGCCCTAGTCATTTGGACGACAGTCTCTCCTTGCTCCGGGACTGGTCGTGCTTGAGACCGGGTGGGGTGCTCTCCTTCGTGAAGGTCTCTACATGTCCTTTTGGAGTCGGTTGTCTCTTAGAGTGTTGTTGCTTAGAGGCCTTGGCTTTCCCCATGGTGGTGAAGGTTGACTTTTACAAAATCCCCACAAACGACGCTAAATGAACAAGCTAAGCATGCTCGAGAAGGTGGGGGTCGGTAGACAGTTCGTCAGGTTGCTGAGGGTGGAGGTCTTCCGCTGTGATCTTACGCCCGGGAGAGGTTCCTACAAAGACACTTCGATGCTAAAGTCAGAGATCGGTGTCAGAAGGTTTTCCCGAGTAAATGGGGATTAGAAGTGTGTACCTTAAGGTTTGGAGGATCCTCCTTATATAGGGGTTTGGGGGTGTCGCAACCCTCAAGGACAGGTGATGGTGATATGACCATATAATCCTTTTTTACCGTTGGATCTTCTACCGGGACAGGGGGATCGAGTGGTTCACGCTGGTTCTAGGTTGGCGCGCCTACGAAGGTAGCCTGATGACAAGGCTACTAATCTGATGCATAGGGGTGGTAGGAGGTCGAAGATCGCGTTAGGCCCTCTCGGCCTCTCGGCGTAAAGCCGAGAAGGTGTGAGATTTCGTAGTTGTGGGAGATCGTCGGGGGTGGTTTTCGGGAACCGAGGGGCCTATTCCAGGCTTGCTGAGTTACTCCCAGAACAATTTAAATTTTGGACTATTTTGTTTGTTCATATTAAATTAATTAATAAAATATGGAAAATTATCCCCAAATGATAGCTCAAGTGGTAAGAGTTGTGGACATATGGGTTGGTGAAAGGAAGGTCCAGAGATCAATCCCTGGAAGGGAAATTTAAATTCTTTTAGACGTAAAAAATATGGAAAATTAAGTAATTAGATTAAATTATGTTTAAAATTTAATTCTTATATACAATCCACTATCTATATCGACATCTACATTTATCTATATCTATATATAATTAAAAAAAAATTATAAAGTAGAAGTTTTAACAACTAGGAGGGTGCAATTGTAATTCAATAATTCAATACATATGGGTGAATTTTTTTCATGGTTATTTATGTAATTGTGCTATTTATTGAATTAGAAATTAGAAATCAACCCTAATAAAGGAGCATAAGCATAAATAGTAGTAACAAAAAGAAGTGGAATAATGGAAAACAAATAGAAATCAAAATTATAATAATTTTTAATATAAAACTAAAATAATTTCAAATCTCAAAAAAGAGCACAAATTATAGTAACAAACTCAAAAATAAAATGAGGTCTTAATAAAAATGAAATTCAAATCTAAACAAAAAGCCCAAAAAATAGTAACATAGAAATAAAATGAGATCTTAATAAATCATAATTCTAATAATCTCCAATATAAAACTAAAATAATTTCAAATCTAAATAAGAAAACACAAATTATAGTAAAATGAGAAAAATAAAATGAGATCTTATAAAATTAATTTAAAAATATTTTTAACTCTAAATAAAATAGCACAAGTTATAGTAACAAGAGACAAAATAAAATGAGATATTAATAAATCAAAATTCTAATAATTTTCAATATAAAACGAAAAATATTATTTGACACACCAAATAGATGCATACCATTGTATATTTAACATAGTAAATTTATGTTTCTCTTTCCTCTCTTATATTTTAACTTATTCTGATTATAAAATTAAAAAAAAAATCAAATCTTAGGCTATGTTCGTGATTGTGAGTTTTAAGTTTTCAAATTTTAAAAATCTAAAACCGGTTTTCTGTTTTTACTTTTTAATTATAGTTTCAATTTAATATTTTCAAAATTTTAAAAACGGTTGTAAAGTGGGGTGGATAAAAAACATTAATCAAATAATAAAATATAATAAAAATTGTTGTTTGTTCAGCCTTGTAGTAGTAGTTACGGTAAAAAAAAGAAAAAAATAATAGTTCATTAATTTGATTACCACTCTCCCCACCCACTACCCGCAAGTAAAGCGGTTATTCAAGGTATGCATGCTATTTCAACTTTTAAAACCAAAAACAATAATAATCAACAAACATTTTTTTTAAACAGAGTGAAAAGTGTTTTTAAAATGGGATAAAACTAAATTCAAAACCAATTTTATCGATCAGGTTTTGTTTTAAAATTATCATTTCAAAACAAAAACCAAAAATGACAACCCGAATACGGCATTAATTACATGATTATTAAGGATTGGAATCATTGCTTATAATAAGAAGATTGATTAGGATATTCTATTTAAATCGATGAATATTGCAGATGATAATAAATAGCAAAAATGTTTTATATGTCTTCCTTTGTAAAAAAGAAAAAATCTCTAATTTGAATAGTAGATAATTAAAATAAATTAATTGCATCAGGAATTTATGGAAAGATAACATTTTTGGAAATTCAAAATTTATTGATATAGTTTTCCAAAGACAAGAGTTCTTTCTTAATTTAAAGAGAGCGGATTATACTTTAAAATATTTTTAGTAAACCAGCAATAAGATTATAATTGTTTTATTTTTATGGGTTAATGATTTACTTGGTTCCTGTGGTTGCACCAAGATTTGGCTTTGGTCCCTCCCCGGAAAAAAGTTTGCAAAAGGTCCCTGTAGTTGTACCAAGTTGGATATAGGTCCCTGCCGGAGACCGGAGCTCCACGTCACATTCATTAACCCAGTCAGCCTGCCACATGTGCACTCACCGGAGCTCCGGTCTCCGGCAGGGACCTATATCAAACTTGGTACAACTATAGGGACCTTTTGTAAACTTTTTTCCGGGGAGGGACCAAAGCCAAATCTTGGTGCAACCACAGGGACCAAGTCAACCATTAACCCTATTTTTATTTATTATTTACCCGGTGATTTAGAAGAACGAAAATGATCGACTGACCATGCGTTTGTCCAACGGATTTACCTACGAAATTTTCTGTGGATTATGAGTCAAAAATATTCACAGGAAAGTTTTGAAAGAAAATCGGCAAGAAAGTATTGATATAATAATTTTCGAAGGAAAATTCACAGGATGCATAGTCATGAATCATTACTCTGCTCTAAACTCTAAAGAGAGAATAGAAAAACAGAATCTCACTTCCCCTCTCTCACGTCAAGTCTTTCTTTTCCCCTGACCCTCATCTTTCTTCCTCATCCTTCCATTTTTGCTTTCTCTCCCCTTCTAACCAGAATCGTTCGCAAGCCACTGAGAAAGCATTTTCCACCATTTTCACCACATTCTCTCTTAGCATACAATCTATTAAGGATCATTGACAGTAAGGGCAAACCCTAAATCCTCTTTCCCACATAGAAAAAGGTAGGTAATCATTTAATTAGTTCTCATCTCTATCTCTTTCCCACATATAAGAGAGGAAAGAGAAACATAAATTTACTATGTTAAATATACAATGGTATGCATCTATTTGGTGTGCCAAATAATATTTTTCGTTTTATATTGGAAATTATTAGAATTTTGATTTATTAATATCTCATTTTATTTTGTCTCTTGTTACTATAATTTGTGCTATTTTATTTAGAGTTAAAAATATTTTTAAATTAATTTTATTTCATTTTCTTTATTTTAATGTTTTTTAAAATTTTAATTAAAACAATTAATTCTAAAATTCTTAAAAAAAACCCTAATTCCCAAATCAATTTCATTTCAGCCTTCCTCTCTCTAACGCCGCTCACTGCCGCCCTTCTCTTCTTCTCCTTCGATTTCTCACCGTCACCGCCGGCCGCCGCTCTTCCTCTTCCTCTCACCGCCACTCCACCGGCGCCCTTCCTCTTCTTCTCCTTCGACCTCTCGGCTCTCACCGCCGCCCTTCTTCTTCCTCGCGACGTTCTTCTTCCTCGCGACCTAAACCCCTCACCGCCGCCCTTCTTCTTCCTCGCGACCTAAACCCCTCTTCATCGCTGCTGCCGCTGCTCGAAACACAAGTGCCGCCGCTGAAACCTGTTGCCGCCGCTGCTCGAATTGAAGTCCGAGGTAAATGTCCTCCTTTCCCTTGTCATTGTTCTGAGCTTCTTCTGATTTGTATTTGGAATAATTGCTTCTTCTGATTTGGTTTGATTTCAATTGAAGTCCTTAACTTAATTGGGACACTTAATTGCATCTTATTTTTATTTGGCAATATCTATCTGGTTTTGGATTTTGTGTGGTTGCAGATTTAGCAGTGAGACTCCATTACCATCTTCAAGCTTATTTAGTTTGGTTTCAATTGAAGTCCGAGGTAAATGTCCTCCTTTCCCTTGTCATTGTTCTGAGCTTCGTCTGATTTTTATTTGGAATAATTGCTTCTTCTGATTTGGTTTTGTTTCAATTGAAGTCCTTAACTTAATTGGGACACTTAATTGCATCTGATTTTTATTTGGCAATATCTATCTGGTTTTGGATTTTGTGTGGTTGCAGATTTAGCAGTGAGTCTCCATTACCATCTTCAAGCTTATTTAGTTTGGTTTCAATTGAAGTCCGAGGTAAATGTCCTCCTTTCCCTTGTCATTGTTCTGAGCTTCGTCTGATTTTTGTGTGGGGCTTTTTGGCCCTGGGGGCTTTTTGGCCCTAGCCCATGTGGGCTAGGGCTGGCCCTGGGGCTTGGGGCCAAATTGACAGCTCTAGGAGTAATCATTAAGTTGTTGTTAGCATTAAGAATGAATTGAATTAAATCAACCTGTTAGGGACAATTAAGAAAGATATTTATATAATTAAACCACAAGAACTAGAATTTTCCTTTATGTTAATGAGATACATTTAGTTATTAGGTGCTATATGTTTGGTTGAAGAAATTCTACTTGCTATGAACTCCTCATTTAGGATATATGATTGTATTCTCACCCTATGAATTTTGTGTGTTGTTTTGTATTATTCTTGTGTTAAGATCTTGAGCCCATAGTTTGAGAATCTGGCAGAACAGGTGATCGTCTAGGTGCAGGTTGGACTGAGAAAAATAAGAGTGAACATGGAGGTCCAACAAGCTTAAGTGCTCGTTTGGATTGGCGTTGGAGATGTGGTGTTTGAATTAACGTGATTTTCCAAACGTGATCTTGAGTTAAATTTTGTTTGAATAAACGTGATTTATGTTTGGATGATTTTTAACAAATGAATATTGTTTGGATGACTTTTAGCTTTTTGCGTTTTAACAAATGAATATTTGTGTAACGTGATTTGCCCAACGCCCAACGCTCCAAAGCTTCTAGTTAAACGTGGTTTTGGTGACTTTTAGCGTTTTTGCATTTTTGCCAACGTGTATCCAAACAGTTATGAAAAGCTTCAGAACGCCATTTCTCTGAACGCAATGCTCGTTTAGCCTCTCAAATGCCAATCCAAACAGGCCCTAAGCTTAAGGAAGACTACTATCATGGTGTTTTGCTCTGACAGCTAGTGTTTTTAGAATATGTGACTTTTTGTACGGGAGCTCTTTGGTGAAGTTATTTTATGTGTTCTACCACTTTAGAAGTGGATAAAAAATATACAGACAGCTTACGTTAAACTTAAATCTTAGGTCCTTTAGTTTTGCTGTATATAATATGCACCTTGTACTTTTGTGACTTGGGAAATGCCACTTTTGGCTTGATATAATTCCCTCTTTTGTCATGTGACAGGGACATTGCATATAGGTTGTAAGTTGTAACTGTGAAAGTGGCTTAGTTTATTTCGTGCACATGTTGCTATGACACTTTTGAGCCATGGACTTCAAATGTTTGCTTATTATTATTATATTTGGTAAATGTAAACTCTTAACTTTGATTTGTATTTCTTATAATTCTATGTATGGTTATATTAGAAGATTTAGATTTGAAGTTAATTAAACTTAAAAAAAAAACTTCATTAAATCTCAACTCATTTTAATTAATCTAACATTTTATGATCAGAGTGTAGACTTCATGTGAATGGTCTTACACCTGCAATTCCTCAGTTATTGTAATTCATCAAATATATAATATCCAATGAGAGTGACTAACCCCTTGTGACTCCTGTTCATAGGAATTGGGTTCTCTTCAAACCCTAACTTTTTAGCATCAATGGGCAAGACAAGTACAAGGTTAATGTTCTCCCTCTTCCCTTTCAGTTCTGAAAAGTTAATATTACTTCTCATCTGATTGCTTGTTGTTTCTGCAATTTGAGGTTGAGTTTCTAATTTTTTCTAACCTGTGCAGGTCTGATTCAAAGTCCGACCACAAGTTCGAAAAGAAGCTACAATTTTATTCCAGTACGTTTGGGATCCCTTGTTTTTGTCTTGAATTATAACATTATTATCTCTGGTCTTCAGTTTAAGTTGAGGCTTGTTGTATTCTTATTTTTAATACAAAACAGAACAATTAAATCTGTTGAGAAATAAAAAACAACTCCAAGTGCTAGTTTATGTTAGGGTTTATATCTGTTTTGTTTAGGTGTGTATGAAATATTTAGTGCCTTGGTGCATATTACTTGTCAAACCTGTCTAGGTTTTAACTCCTTCCAATCCATCTGTTATTTCAGAGGTGAAAGATACTGTTGCTTCCTTGAGCGCCCAGAAGTCTATTAGCAAGGTGAGAATCTTACTTCTACAGTATTACTGTTCTTAAGATTCATTGGCTGAGCTGTGGAAGAACTTCAGTAGTTTTATGTAATGGGCTTGATTTAATGGCTAATCAATTGCATTGTGTTGGGTATTACAAACCTGTAGTGGACAATTGGTTTTAAAATGTTATCTTGTTGGTCGACATGTTGAATAATGAAAGAAATCTCTTGTCCTTGCTTGTTCTTCACTTTGTTTATTACGGTCCCAGCAACTTCAGATAGGACAGGATATTTCGTCATACTGATTATACAGGCTTGCTCTGATATTCATATCATGTAATGTTGTTGCTTACAGAAGTATCCCAAGTAAAAATTTTACTTTCACTTAAGAAGCAGTTGTATGCTTCACATGATTAAATCTTGATGGAAATATGGTGTACACTCTTGATGTGTTAGCATAAGAAAATTAAGGAATTATTGCTTAATATTTAATTATAGGACAATTGGTAGAATTAAACTAATTGTAGTCTCCAATTATCATAAAATTGTTTTTTCATACCCTTTAAATGAAAACAGGTTTCATGTTCCAACTTCCACGGTAATATAGTAAACTTGTGATGATATCTTGGTTTGAACTCTGAAGAGTTATTTTTGGTATGTATCTAATAACTATTTTAAATACTTGTGGACAAATTCTTTATTGAGAATTCACATGCTTGTTTATTACATTGATTGGAGCAAGGTCTTTTGGGGATATATGCCACTCTAATTATATGTGCAAAATGTATTAGTGTTATTAGTTTTCTGAAGATGTTTGTTTTATGGCAGAAGAAGAGCAAACAACAAAGGCGGCAGGATAAGTTGAAGACATATGACCTCTCCTCAATCTTAGAGTCCCTTCCAGAGTTGAAGGCATCACAGAAATCAGATCGTGAGGATGACTTTAAACTTAATTGTAAATCTAGGAAGAAATTAATGTGAGCGTTTCCCTTATGAAAGATTGTATAGCCAACTTTATATTTGGTATGTAAAATTGTATTTGTAACAACCTTTTTTACTTGTTCATCAGATTGAAGGAAGGACAACGGTTGTTCGCAGTTCTTAAGGATAATTTCTTCCAAGCGGATCCTCTGTCTGTCATCCATCAACACTTGCAGAATACACAACCGATAGTCGAGAAACAACCGAAGAAGAAAGTTAACAAAAATGGATCCAAGAAGAGGAAGAAATCAAAGGCTTCAACCGGACTACAGTCTATGGATATGTGAAGTCTCTATGTGGCTGCTACAATGATCTCCTTTTTCAAGGTGTTTCCATAATTTTGTTAGTTCAGGAATCAGGTTTACTCAAGATATGAAAATGATAGCCATTGTAGTCTGTCACTTGTTTTTATATCAATGTACATTCAATGGCTAGCAACTCATATTTCCTTGCATACATGACCGTTAGTTGGATACACTATTAACCTTTATTCTCTTGTGTAGAAGTTTATTCTACAGTGTCACTTTTAGTTTATGTAAGTAATGCATGATATTTTTTTTTCTCCGAAAGTACCCCTACAGTCGGCAGCCATGAGACTAATCCCCCGAGTCTCTGAGATCACGTTAAGTGGGTAGGCCTCTCCTAACAAATGTTTCTTCATAAATAGCGCCTAGGGATCAAACTCTGGATTAGATGGTTAAAGAGTTCAACTATTTACCAGTTGTGCTACACCTTGTTGGTAGTAATGCATGATACTGATTGCAAACCCTTCACCAAGTTTAACTGAAATACCTTAACGTGAAATATGAAGCTTAAATATGATTAAGGCTTCTTTTAACATTCTCAACTATAGAATTTACAACAAACACAGCCTAGATACGTGATTAGTTCTTTGAGGCTGTCTCTGGAAGAGGATTTGGATCCTCTCATGTGAAATTTCTCTCATGTGTGTGAGAGTTTTGTGTCTATCTCTCTTTCTAAATATTTGAAGGATCTCACTATATCTATTAAATGCATATATATGAAGAGAGATGACACAAAACTCTCACATGGCACATGGGAGAAATTTCACATGAGAGGATCCAAATCTATCTGGAAGATAAAAACTTCTCTATTGCTGTCAGGGCAACCGTAGACAGCGGAGATGCAACTGCAAATTCAAATTACAGGAACATTGTTATTCTTTTACTAGAAGTTCTGCTAAAAATCAGTACTCAAATGCCCCAGAGAAATAGGATTCAGTGAGTTGAATTCACTTGGAAATTTAAAACTTGAAACGATTGTACTTAGTTACTAGTATAGCATTCGACTGGTAATTTACCAATGCCAGAGAAATAAGATCCCCAAAGTTTTATGAAGGTATATGCTAAACTGTAAATTTAATAGTTCAATCTAAAGATCATGAACAAATACTCTGACCGGTAATTTACCAATGCTAATGAAAAGAACTTAATTTTATAACTAAATGTCATAAAGTGAACTTTTGAAAGTTTAGGGG
Organism: Acmispon strigosus; assembly: GCA_030819835.1. Lineage (NCBI taxonomy): Eukaryota > Viridiplantae > Streptophyta > Magnoliopsida > Fabales > Fabaceae > Acmispon > Acmispon strigosus. Next base: position 42,961,884 of record JAUAMA010000001.1, on the reverse strand, counting down.
TTATAAAAAGAGAGGCAAAAGCCAATTAATCAATTGATGAAAATTATAAACAGTATCATGGCTCAAAGGATGGAGATATATTCTTGCAGTTTAAACCATGCATGAACTAAGTCACTAGTTACTGTATAGTGTACATTGTATCATATCATACCTCTTGGAGGCCCTTTCCAGTAGCAATTTCAACACTGATGGCTACTGCAAAACCAATCATGGCTAGCTGGCCTAGCTACATATCCAAACTGTTCCCTTCCTTGGTGCTTTGCTCACTTCTGATTGAAACCGTCATTGCTCTGCATGTGGGTTTCCTCCCATGATTTTTCCGAATCACTAGAGACAAATCAAACAACAGTTAGCTTGTTAACTAGGATCTAATTCGAACATCATATTAGTTCTATACTCCCCTTAAATACAACATCATTTGGCATGTATGGGTTGATGCTTTCACCCAATTTCACTCAATTCAAAGCACGATAAGTTCAGAAAGTACACTTTGTAGCTTCTTCTTAACGAAAGAACTAAAACTGATAATTTATCATGAAGAATTAATCTTCTCTAAGATTTGTAGGGCCTCTTTCATGGAGGGTTTTTTTGTGGGACAGGAGAAGCACAACTAAGCCCCAATTTGAAGCATGCGAAATGTGATTCTACCTTCCATCTCAACCTTGATGCCCATGTTAGCCATCCTCAAGACCCGGTTCTTCTCCTCTTCAACCGAACTGGGGTCTGGCCATTGGTCCAAAATTCAGGAGAAATATAGAACAATTGAAGATCAGGAGGATGTGATCCACCAGCTCACCGAGGCCAACCAAGGTCTAAGTGTTGATAGGGATGCGAGGGCCAAGGGAGTTGGGGGCTTATTCTGCCGTGATCAGTGGGCTTAAGAACTTGGTGAACCGGCGGAACTTGCAGGTTGAAGAGCTAAAGCGATAAGTGGAGAAAGCGGAGGGGGTCGAGCATGCAGAGCGCCGACAAATTGAAGCCCTTGAGGAGGCCAACCGTCGACTGAATGAAGAAGTCGGACAATATCGAACCCAAGCCGACCAGTGGAAAGAGTTGAAGGCTACTGCGAAGAGGCTCGACAAGGCTTCGTTCAAGAATGTCGTCATTCAGATGAAAATTGCCAACCCAAGGCTTTCCACTAAGTATACCTACTACAGGAATGTTGTGTCTGGCAGTTATATTAGATCGATTGAGGGAGGTGCCTTCAAGCCCATTTTCCCGACCAAGGAGGAGGAAGGAGAGAATGACGCCTGAGTTCTTTTATCTTGTCGTGTTTTCAGTCAATAGTCGGTAATTTTCTAAGTTTAAATACTTGTACTTGATATGACAATGGGCCAAGTGCCTTTGCTATGCATTTGTTTTGTGCTGATTGTTTGTATCCGCACCGAGAGTTTCATTTGGCCTCTTTTCTTTTGTACGGGTGTGCCATTTACGAATTCCGACTTAACAATTTTTTTTTTCATTCGCCGGTCGTTATTATATTTTTTTTTTCTTTTGAGCTTGCGACCTGCGCTCTGTTCTAGGGCAATTGTCTTTGGAAGTGTCGATCTTATTTGTCGTCATTTGTTCTTTAATAATGGCTAAGAAACGTTGACTGTAGGTCCCTCCGCGCGCGGACGCTCGGTGATCTAGTCGTTGATCGCTCTTGAAGACTTGAGCGTTTTGGCTGTTGGTCTAGTCGAGCACAGACACTCGGTGGCTAGGGTTGCTCGACTTAGTCGTTGATCGCTTTTGAAGACTTAGGAGCGTTTTGGCTGTTGGTCCAGCCGAGCTAGTAAAAAATATAACAATTTGGGAACTAGTAACAAATATAAATGAGTAATAAGCAACCAAAATTGCATTGTTTACACTTTTGATAAGAATAAGATCAAAAAGACGAAAAGAAGAAGTAAGTATGAAGAGGCAAAAAGAAGACATAACAAAAAGTAGATTGTGTCAGAGTTATAAAAGTTAATCAAGTTCGAGTAATCCAAAATTAGATTAATAAATCGCCCGGTGAATATGCTTTAATGTGTTTATAAATTTTTTTACAATTGGTTCTAAAACTAAAATGAATTATAGGAGAAGTTTGTCTGATTAATTTCTAATTAAGTGACAAAATTTATAGTAGGAAAATAACCATTAATTTAACTCCCATATTCTAATTTTTACTCATAAAAAATATAAGGATGGTGTACCTTAAATTTATAGTACAACCGACGTTAGTCAACAATCAAAAAAGGTCTTTTCACAAAGTTAGTTTCGTGGCGGTTCCAACCACCACTAGAGTTTTGGACTCATCTAGCGGCGGTTGATCAAAATCGTGGCTAGTTTGCTTTGTGGCGCCAAATCTAGTGTCAGTCACTCAACCGCCGCTAATCCACATAGCGTCAGTTTTCACTCACGCTAAATTAGCTAAATGACCGACGTTCTCCGTATACTTTTAGTGTTTGATAAAGATATTCATAATACCACTGAGATGCCAGATTGCAGTAGTTACAAAAGACTGGACTTTGACAAAGTAAACTCAGTTGGGCAAAAACAAACAGGAAACGTATGGACTAATGGACAAACATATCAAAACAGAATGGCAGATTGCAATAGTTACAAAAGTGAGTTGATTTCAAGTTTTCAACTTCAAAATCAACATTAAGGTGCTGCTTCCTTTTAATAGCAACTCCCCATTAAGAAATGCCAAACATAAAATAGTGAGTCAGTGACTCAATCATCATACCTTTTTAGTCTTATATATATATTGAGCTAAAACAATTCGCATGATTTCCTGGGTTTCTTTGTGAATGAATTGAGTTGCAGTTACAACCTAAGCTTCTGATGGTAAATGTTTCGCTTTACAAACAAATTTTCCACACAGGCAATTCATGTAGTTGAAGGGCTCTTGGCACTCTATCAGTTGCGACTTGCAATGCTATTTTTCTAGAAATTCTTAAACATTGAGTAATATCATATGATTTAATTAAAACAAAGTACCAAACATCTATGTTGGAGTATGAGCAGTCCTTATTAGTATTAAAAAAAGGATGCTACTGCTCACCAGAAAGACCATGAATATGAAAACCATTTTAAATTATTAATATTTTCAGCTTCACAAACCAACCAGCATGAAAAATGAGAGCGGAGCAAGATGTGAACTTGTTATAAGAGTTGGCCTTGGAGAAGACAGAATGTGAGTGGGAATTTGTTATATTGAAGGTGAATTCAAGATTTCTACGACCATCATCAATGGCTCTATTTGTTGCGGCTGCTATTGATGTACATAGATTAAGTTGTGTAGTCTACACTGAAAATTCTACTTGAATTACTAAATATCTACCTCTGCATCAATCTTCTGCAAAGCTAGGAGAAGTAGTGACGATTTATCATGTAAACACGAAATAACATTGATTCCAGCATCAAGAGAAGCATAGAATGCTTCCAAATTCAACATAATAGGTAGAATCCGTAGAATCAGAACATACTCAGTTTACATTGTAAGAATCAGAACATACCAATCAAGAAAACCCAAACTATTCAAATTTATCTTTTGCAAGAGCTCTTCTTTTGCTATTGGAGTTCTTTAGACAGAATGAAATATAAAGTAATTAAACCACATTAACTTGATCCATGCACTTAAACCAACTAGATTTTGGTTAGTTGTTTAAAGAGAGGGCTCTCGTCCACCAGCATTGAGAAACTATGTTACAAGAAAGAAATCACTTTCATGAGAAAAAATACTGTAGAAATTTGCGAGAGAAATATCTGATGCTGGTCAAAAGGAAGGATATTATATACAGAACAATATGCTGAGTGTGAACAATTATTAGAACTAGGTAAAAATTGCACAGCCCAAGCATATACTTGAATCATGTATACAGAATAATAAAGGGGAGGAGGAGGAGAATAGGAAAAATGCAAAAATGTAGTGGCTGAAAATTGTTATTTACCTTTTATCCACATCAGAATCAACGCTTGAGAGCAATGACTAAGAGCAGTGTTTTAAAGAGTAATCACAGCATTAACATCATTCTCTGGAATATCCTCCATGCTACTTTTCTCTTTCAATACATGGATTCCGCTTTTCAGGAATGGGAATCCGACGTCAACGTGGATGTGGTTCCATTTATTTTCTAAACTCCGGTTGTTTAGCTCTGCGTGTAGTCTTCCTGCGTGTGGATTACAGGGAATATGCCAGTTATGGAGTCTTGGTGAGAGAGATTTCATGTGGTGCATTCTGTTTTTGGCGTAGAGTCTTTCTCCGGTTTGTATATACTTTTGCCCGAGTTTAGAGTTTTGCACCCTTTTGGACATGGGTACTATTATGTACTTATTTGCATGACTTATATATCTAGGGAGTTAGATTTGACACCCCCACCAATCAAAATGGCATACTAAGTCTTTTTTAATAATCCTAAAAATACCCTTATTCACTTTTAACCCCCCACCCTCCATTCCCTCCTCACTCTTCCGGGTTTTAGATCTCGGAACTGTCTATCGAGATTTAGATCTCGGAATACAGAGTTATGTAAAAATTATTCCAAGTTTTAAAATTCGGAAGGGAAAAATTTATATAGGTTAGCTTCCAAGTTTTATAAACTATAAACCGGAAAGCTTTCGAGTTTTAAAACTCGGAATGATAGGATTGTAGAATCATTCCAAGTTTTAAAACTCCTATCATTCTGAGTTTTAAAACTCGGAATGGAGAAATGTTAGCTTCCAAGTTTTATAAACCGGAATGGTAAACCTGTTAGGTTTTAGCTTCCAAGTTTTATAATCCAGGAACGCATGAAATTTGGATTCCAGGATATAAAATCCCGGAAGGTATTTCGTTGGAGGGGTAGATATGACAATTACTACATAAAAGTGGGGTGTGATTTTGGGTGATGGGGGTGTTAAATCTAACACCCATATATTTATGCATCCTTGATTATGATAAGTTTTGAAAAAAAATTACCCGTGTCTTTTAAATGCACTAAAACATTTAGCATGTTTAATTTCGCATTAGTTCACTTTAGTAACGCCTTGGAAATCGAGGTGTTACATGGAAGCTCAAAGGCTTAAAATTTTATTAGAACCAACAAAAAAGTGTGAATACCTACATACTCTGAATAAATAGGACTTTTTGTGGCCCTAACTTAATGAGTAGAGTTTTATTGTCTGAAAAACTCATAACAGACTAATGAAGCTCGGAGATTTTTCTAGTGTAGGAGTGACGTGTTCGGACACGGTGCAGGAGTGATATGGATCAATAGGAAAATGACATGGGTAATACTTTGATGATATCAGCTATGAGGCGAGGCCTTGAATTTTTTTATTGTCCTCCCAAATATGTTAATTACAGGTATATGCACAAAGGATTTACCATGTAAATTTTAAAAATTATGCTTAATTGAAACAGTAGGTAAAAAAAAATCCGTGCTTTTTCTGTCGAGTTCTCAAGTACTGTCCCCTTTTCCCTGTCGAGTTCTCAAGCTTCGTTTCATCAAATCGCAACATTGTAGAATTGAAGATGGTGGAAACAATTTGATGAATAATCGCAACCGCAGAGGAGGCAAGGATTGAATCGCTTCATACAATTGGGTTTTGAAAAGAGGGCAAATCAAATTAGGGTTTGAAAGAGGGAAAATCGCATAAAGGTCTCATGCAATTTAAACTAAAAGGACTGAAACTGGGGAAAAAGTTAAAAACCATATCTTTAGGTTACAAATCCATACTTTCTTTAGCAAATATTTAAAATTATTGTCCTGATTATAAACTTTATTAAAAGTGCCATGTAATCCAGATGTGTTTTGCTTTAATTGGTACACATCATTCCTGTAAATTACCCTCATCCGCTTTAATACACTAGAATGAGCACCTGTAGCTTTATAGCTGAACCTTCATTAAGAAAATTAATTTCAAGAAGTAATAACACTTTGTTTATTGGTAACTATGCTGTTTCTCTTGGTTTGCAGAGACAAATCTGTTTGCCTGGTCCACACAATAGAGGCACAAAGGGTGAAAGATCCTTGCATTGCTTTCCGCAACATCTGTGAAGAACAGAAACATAGAGGTATAAGCTGTTAATCTTCAGACATCTTGTTTGATAATTTTGGCCTTATAATACCTCTTAAATCTCATATGGACTTAGAAGAACGTAAAGGCTTTGAAATAATCCAACACTTGGAGATTATGCAACATCATCCAAAGCAGCAAAGCATGCACTTTCAATAGTGCTCACTAGTTGGGAGATTAAAAAGGAAAATGGTTTTCATTTTGCTCACATTCCTAGTCTGCAAGAGAAGGAAGAGACTGTTAAAATGCAAAAAGATCTAATCAACAGTAAACACAAAGAGACCCACCAGTATCTCCATTAGAAACCAATTGCTTGCAGATCCAGTCTGGCACCAACTTCTCCAGAAATTCAACCTGCTCTTCCACTTCTCCTGCAAGGTTGACAGAATTAGATATCTTCTCAGTTTATTAATAACAATCAAATAGAAACCACTAACATTGTAATAAGGAGAATCAGAACTAACTTATCTTAACGAAGCAAGAATATAACTAATAGTGAAGCAAGAATATGTAAAATAGTCGATTTAACTGAAACCAGGAAAGTGGAGAATAGGAAAAAATGCAAAGCAGAAAAATGTAATGGCAAAAATTGTTATTTACAAAATAGAACCTAGATGAGCAGCAGCTGCTGTCACCCAGCCACAGTGGCAAGATCTAGTTCTCAAACTTCCTCTCTGGTGTTACCAGGAACAAGAAAGAAAGAATTAGAATTTGCTCCAGAGTTGAAGTAATTAAATTTAATCATTACACAATGTAAAAATATATCTATTATAAAATAAATTCCAAAACATAATATAATGAAACAGGTTATATATCATGCAAGAAGACAGCTTTGTCTAAAATGATTGATTCAACATCTCATTTAAACATGATGTACATAGATTATCTTGGTTGGCATACCATATTTGTATGATAGAGTCTGAGAATTTCCACATCAGAATCAATGCTTGAGAGATATGACTCGGAGCAGTGTTTCAAAGTGTAAGCTCATTATTGATATCATTCTCGGGATCAGTGAATCGAATATCCTCCATGCTACTCCTCTCTTTCAGTACATGGAGTCCGCATTTCTGGAATGGGAATCCGAAGTCAACCTCGGCATGGTTCCACTTATTTTCCAAAAGTGTGTGGTCCAGATTACTATTAAATTTTTCCATTTGCATATGAAAGAGGTGTAAATGATATGTTTCTGGTTGCCGCTTACTTTCACTCCCACCATCCCTATAGAAAAATGGATTGCCATTGATGATCACTCTAACAGGAGATTTAGAATTATTCCATGACAACGGAGAGACAACACCAATAGCCACAGCAGGGAACTTGTTCTGAAACCAGAAAGAAATTAACTGTCCTTGCATGCATTGGTGGTCAAACCAGTTCGGAATCTGTACTCGTGGTAAACGAAACCTAGTATTTCCAGCCTCATGGAGTTCCTATTGAGCATAAATAATTCATATAAGCTTAGCAATATTAAATTGAATATCAATTATCAATTCACATTAAAAACAAAAAACCAAAACCTGATTCAGTAACATGCTTTTGCTTGAGGAAGTCAAAGATTCACAGTTTAATGCAGACAGAGTTTTTAAGCTTGGCGGAATCTCTCTAATTTCCTCAAGTCCCTTGCAATCATCCAAAATAAGCTTCCGTAAAAAGCAGCACTCTTTGATGCATTCAGGAAGAATTGAGAATTCACTCCCCGACAGGTCTAATTCTTTAACATTAGCAAACCACTTGAGTCCTACTGCCAAAGATTCATCTGAAAGGATGCAGCTTTTGAGACAAAGATATTTTACATTTGAAGGCTGCATTGTGCACTCTTCTTCATCCCCATCCTGTTTTGGGAATAGCCACCCCCCATATTCGATGGTAAGCTTAGTCAGTTTTCGCAGCATGCAAATGCTACTTGGTAACTGAACATTTCCACACTTACCCAGATATAACTCTCGACGCCTACTAAGACTTTGAAATGAAAATGGCAACTCTTCTATAGGAGGACCTTTAGAGCGAAAACTGTTATCATTGAATCGAATATCCTCCATGTTACTTTTCTCTTTCAATACATGGATTCCCCATGTAAGGATTGGGAATTTATCATCTATTCTAACCTCCGCATGGTTCCACTCATTTTCTAAAAATCTTTTGTCCAGATTACCATTGAATTTTTCCATTTGCAGATGAAAAAGATGCAAATGATACGTTTCCTGCTGCCACTTACTTTCATTCTCACCATCCCTATAGGAAAATACAGCATCATTGATGATCACGCTTACATCAGATTTAGAATTATTCCAAGAAACATAATATAGAGCTATGGCAGGGAACTTGTCACGAAACCAGAAAGAAATTGACCGTTTATTTCTCTGGTAATCAAACCACTTTGGAATCCATGGTCGTGCCAAAAGAAAATATGTGTTTCCAGCTTCATGCAGTTCCTGCTGGACATAAACAACCCATTAATTTCCTCAACTACATCAAGTAGAAATGTCAGTTATGAAATCATTTACATTAAAAACAAAATAAATTGAAACCTGGTTCAACAACTTTCTTCTACACGAGGAAGTCAAGGATGTGCAGTTCAATGCAGAGAAAGCTTTTAAACTTGGCGGAATCTCTCTAATTTCTTGAAGTCGCGTGCAACCATTTAAGACAAGCTTCCATAAAAAGCAGCATTCTTTAATGCATTCAGGAACAGTTGTGAATTTACTACCCGATAGGTCTAGTTCTTTCACGTTACAAAACCACGTTAGACCTATTGCCAAAGATTCATCTGAAAGGTTGCAGTTCAAGAGATTAAGAAATTCTACTTTTGATGTCTGCATAGGGCTCACTTTCTCTTCACCCTCGTCCTGTTTTGGGAATGCCCATCCCCCCTTCTCAATGGTAAGACTAGCCAGTTTTGACATCAGCATAATACTACTTGGTAACTCAACAATTCCACAGTTACTCAGATATAATGTTTGAAGCCAGATAAGATTTTGAAATGAAAATAGCAATTTTTTAATGGGGGTTTTATCCAAGCGAAGTTGTGTTATGTTTTCTATCTTTCCTAGTATTTCTGGAAACCCCTCAAGGCTTTCACAATATGAAAGATCGAGTAGTTTAAGAGAGGCCAACTTGAGAGGTGGAAAACTCCTAAGCATCCGGCAATGACTAGCACACAAGGTTTTAAGTTTATCCAGCAACCCAACCTTAGGTGGAAAACTCTCGAGACTTTCACATGATGAAAGGTTTAGTTCTTCAAGAGAGGGAAACTCAAGCGGTGGAAAATTCTTGAGCTTCCGGCAACCTTTAGCATTGAAGATCTTAAGGTTACCCAGTGATCCAACAACAGGTGGAAAACTCTCAAGACTTTCACATGATGAAAGGTTTAGTTCTTCAAGAGAGGGCAACTCAAGCGGTGGAAAATTCTTGAGCTTCCGGCAACCTTCAGCATTGAAGATTTTGAGTTTAACCAGTGACCCAACAACAGGTGGAAATCTCTCAAGACTTTCACATGATGAAAGATTGAGTTCTTCAAGAGAGGCCAAGTTCAGGGGTGGAAAATTCTTGAGCTTCCGGCAACCTTTAGCATTGAAGATTTTAAGTTTATCCAGCAACCAAATCTCATGTGAAAAACTCTCAAGACTATCACAATAGGAAAGGTTGAGTTCTTCAAGAGAGGACAGCACAAGGGGTGGAAAATCCTTGAGCTTCCGGCAACCTGTAGCATTGAAGATTTTAAGTTTACCCAGTGACCCAACAACAGGTGGAAAACTCTCAAGACTTTCACATGATGAAAGGTTTAGTTCTTCAAGAGAGGGCAACTCAAGCGGTGGAAAATTCTTGAGCTTCCAGCAACCTTTAGCATTGAAGATTTTGAGTTTAACTAGTGACCCAACAACAGGTGGTAATCTCTCAAGACTTTCACATAATGAAAGATTGAGCTCTTCAAGAGAGGCCAAGTTGAGGGGTGGAAAATTCTTGAGCTTCCGGCAACCTTTAGCATTGAAGATTTTAAGTTTATCCAGCAACCAAATCTCATGTGAAAAACTCTCAAGACTATCACAATAAGAAAGGTTGAGTTCTTCAAGAGAGGCCAAGTTGAGGGGTGGAAAATTCTTGAGCTCCTCGCAACCTTCAACACTCAAGATTCTAAGTTTATCCAACATGCCAACTGAGTTGTGAATTGTAGTTAGACTCAGACAAATTTCAACTGACAACATTTCTAAATTTGGGAGACCAGATATATCAAGTATCTTCAAAAGTTGAGTGTCATTTATAATTAAAACTCTCATATTCTTGAACTTCTGCAAAAAGAAAGAAAGAATTAAACAAACAAGAACCAAATGAACAATCTTAAAGTGAACTTATTAATATAAATATCAAGCATTAAATTTATTTCACTTACCTTCTTCACTAAGCTTGCCGACATGAATGTTGCATACCAACTAGAGTCTAACTTATCAAACGGTAAACTTTGTGAAGAATATCCACCATATTTCAGTACTGTTGATATATTTGGAAGATATTGGGAATTTTCAAAATAACAGACCTTTTTAACAATGAGTGTTCTGAGGTTCTCCATCATCTTGAAAGCTTCTCTTTTCAATTCTACTACTTCTTCACATGTCGGGATATTCAGACTTATAATTTCAATATTACTTGTTCCCTTTTAACACGAAAAAGAACAAATCAACCACATGCGTATATGTTAGGACTTAAACAAGTAGGCAGAGAAATTTAAATATTATGGGGGGGGGGGGGGGGGGGGGGTGTAACGTTAGCATTAATAGTTAATAATCAAAATCAAGGTCTCACTCACCGTATTTTCTTTTAAAACCTGAATTATATCTTCATGAAACCATAATCTACTGCGTTTTCCAGGCTCTTTTGGAGATTCTTGTCGGACAATTTCTTTCCCCATATCCTCTATCAAGTCATGCAATGTCAATATACCCAAGTCACCAATCTTAATGAGAGATTTTTCAGCCAACACTCCTATGTGGTGTTTCTTGTTGTCATCATAATGAGCATGAAGTATTTTTTCTACCTCTGTCAACTTATATCCTCTGAAGCAACAAGCAATGTCAAGAAAAACGCTCTTCTCTTCTTCATCCAATGCATCATAGCTCACTTTAAGTACCTGTTGGATCTCTTGAATGGGAATCCTTCCATACCGATCTAATGCAGATTCCCACTCTTCTATGCTTTTTTTAAACAAGTGAGAACCTATCACTTCCAAAGCCAATGGAAGGCCAGAAGCATAAGTTACTGCACGGTTCAAAATGTCAACATAACTTGGACTAACTTCGTCAGATTTAAAGGCCTTCCTTGTGAGCAATTTAAGAGCATCTTTGTTGTTCAACCCCCACACCTCAAACTTTCTTTCAACCCCGTGACAAGTTAGCAAGTGTTTATCCCGCGTCGTAATAATTACTCTACTACCAGGACCAAACCATTCAGGCCTTCCAACAATAGCTTCTAATTGCTCTCGCTTGTCGACATCATCTAGAATCAAAAGAACCTTCTTTTGTTGGAGCCTATGTTGTATCATTGAACTTCCTTCTTTAACACTTGTTAACTCAATATTCATTGTTCCAATTGTTTTAGAAAGAAGGGTCTTTTGAAGATGTAGTAGCCCATGTCTATCTGAATTTTCTCTGACATTTTCAAGAAAACAAGTACCTTCAAAATGGTCTGCAATCGAATTATAAACTGCTAGAGCAAGGGTTGTTTTACCAATACCGCCAATCCCGTGGATCCCCACCATGTGGACTCTATCATCAAACCCAACATCCAAAAGTAATTCTAAATTTAACTTTCTGGACTCCAATCCCACTGGGTAATCAGCAACATGTAAAGCAACACATTTAATATTTCTTGAGACCTCTTCAAGGATCTTCCCAATAAATTCATGTTCATATCCATCCCTGCTAAAAAGGAAAAGTGAAGTTTGTGCAAATTAAAGTCATACTGATGCATCTAACTCTTAGTTATTACAAGTCCAATTGTAGTAAGAACTAGAGAAAGCAAAGAAACAAAATATAAGAACATTCTTCCTTCATCCCTAGGTCTCGTTAAGAAAATTACGCTTATTAAAAAAACATGTAATGAAGTTAATTAATGCATTGGTTTTAAAAGAGTTTATACAATCTTCCACATATACTCTTAATTAATGTATTGAGTAGTGTAAAAAGTATTAATTATTAGTGGTAATCAAAATATGGAATTACAAAAGTATAATACAAGGGGTATACTTGAATAAATATTTCTAGAATAGCAAAAGGTATCAAGTATGTCTCTAAACGGGTAGTACATACCCATGCTTGAAATGCCATCCAGACAAGCTAGCTACTTGCTGCAGAGCCATCCTCCATTTTTGCAATTTCTCCATGTGATCCTTGAACCTTTCCTCATGATTAGCCATCGCTTCTCCATAGGCCCCTGTAAGATTGCGGACATGAGAAGGATCCACATCATAAAAAACCGGCCAAACCAACAGACTCTTTTCCTCTATGCAATCAAGGATCTTGGAAAGTTCATCCAAGCAGAACGAGGAAGATGCATAGTTCTGAGATAGCACAACGATGGCAATCTTAGACTGTTGAATTGCCTTGAGAAGTGATGGTGTGATTTGGTCCCCTTTGTGAAGCTCCTTGTCATCGATGAAGGTGCGGAATCCCCTTTCACATAGAGCTTTGTAAAGATTACCGGTGAAACCGTAGCGAGTATCAGTCCCTCGAAAGCTGAGGAACACATCGTGTTGGTGGATGAATTCATTGGCGGAGGAGGAGGAGGATGCCATTACACGAAGATATGGGAGTATGAGTGGAGTGCTGTTGTTGGTGTCAAAAATTGACCAAGAATGAAACTAATACACAGCAAGGCACAAAGAAATAAAGGAGAAATGCGTTTACAATATTAATGATTCGTGTACACCTATCATTATTACTTTATCATTATTCCTTTATCTTTATTCCTTATCTTATCTGTGTGTGTGGGGGGTGGGCCATTAGTACAAAGACTTCCTTCATCCGATTATTCAACATTTCCACAAGAAAACACAGAAGCAAAATCGCAAACTATACGGTGGTTTCTATTGTCGCTTTCAATACAATTTGGATCCTCCTGCAGTTTTTCTACGCGTGGACCAATGTAACGGTGAATGTTGATTGAGCGTATCATTCATTGACACGTGTGGCAGGGGTATAAGGTGTGATGCACAGACCTGTTTTACTCAATAGGAGGGCGACACGTGTCCAAAGCAACCGGTTGCAACCTGTTAACCCGGTTATTATTAGTTTAATCGAAATAAGGAAATGACAATGATGCCCCTAATGTTGTAAAAAAAATTAATTCTGAAACTCGAGAGATAGCGACAGGCAGAGAGAGGGAGAAAGAGAAGGCGCGGCGGCGGGAACGGCAGCGTTGGTAAATAGGGGGCAGAAACGAGAGAGAGAGAGGGGAGAGGGGAAGAAAGAGAGATGACGACGAAGAGATCGAGATCGAGGGGAAGCGAAGGAGAAGAAGGAGATCGAGGCAGAGAGGGAGAAAGAGAAGGCGCGGCGGCCGGTGCGGCGGCGTTGGTACGACGCGACGGCTGGAGCGGCGCGAGGAGATCGAGACAGAGATGTAGATCGCGACGGTGGAACCATGGAATTGTCCATGGAACCCTCGCCGCCGCCAATGTTAGGGCTCGAGAACACTTCGTGGTTGGAGAAATCGAGATCGCCGTCCTCCATTACAACCTAATCAGCTCGCCATCCTCCACTTCGTGAGGCGCAGCGGCGCGGGACCAAAGGTAAAACCTCAACGACAACAAGTTTTCAGAGGACTACTCAGCCCAAGTTGAGATGTTAAGATTTCTTCTTAGTTAGGAACAAAATTAATTACTCCTCAAGCTCTGATTTATGTTATTAATGTTTCATTCTAAATTTTTTTGAGTAAAATTGAAAAGATTCTCAGTCTCCTTCTATGAATGGCTGTTGAATCCGACTGTATGCTTGAATATGCTGTAATTGAATCTTGGTGAAGTAGATGGCAGTAGGAGTTTCGGTTACTGCTAAATGAATCTAGTGTGGGCTATATGGACTAATTTGCACTGCTGCTCTTGTACCCATGCTGATGTGTGAACCGATTAATTCCTTAATTCATCACGTCGTGCACTTGGGCATATTGGAGTTGGAACTCTTTGTCTGCTGCCAGTTAAACAGTGTGGAATTACGCTTCGAAGCAAGGTGTTGGCAATTTCTAAAGGAACTGTTTTATGAAGGAAGTGTAAGTTGCAGATTCAAGTGCCAATTAATTTCCATGTAATATTTGGATGATGGGAGCCTAGAAGCAATTTTGCTTGTTGGAGCTTTATTCATGTAATCTAATTTTCGCTGGAATGTGCTCATGAAGGAAGTGGGGTTCATGTGTTATTTGGTGATAAAATATAGCAGTATGACAGAATTGATTATTATGAGACCTGGGTTCATATCTGCTACTGGTAAGGATTAAGGCCTCTATGTAAATCAAGGATATTAGTAGGGGGTGTTCTGTTGCTGCTGTACTTTTTCTTAGCTTCTCTTTGTTTCTTCTTTGTATTATGGTCGGACTCGACAGCGAGATAAATTGGGGAAAGGACAAAGTTGCTGACGATGACGCAGATGACGAATTTTCAGCGGGGGGGAATCGGAGCTCCGAGCTGTCAACGCGTTCTGCTAATCTCTGATGGAGGAGTTGGAACGCAGGAAAAGGGACAGGAAAAGGGGTGTAATTAATAAGACTATTATGAATGTACAGAAAGGGCAAGCATGTAATTTCATCCTATTTTCATTTTCAATTTTTTTATCTCAAATACTGGAACCTGTGATAGCAGGTCATGACCTGCCCAGCACGATGCAAGACATGACCTGCTCTTGCACCATAAACGCCACCACACGTGTGGGCCAAACCCTGACGAATTATACTTAGGCAAGCTTAAATATACCCTCTCTTATCATACCCTTTCTTTACCCTCTCACCTGTTTAGCAGGTAGCCTGTTTCCTTTTTTTTATAACTTTTTTATAGTAATATCTCTATTCATCTTGAAATGTTATTTAATTCATCCAATGTACAAAAGAGTGTATGTGTTCTATCTACTTGAATTTCTGTTTCTTCATCTAAATTTTCTAAAAAAAATTCAATTATTATGATTTTAATATAGTTATTAAAAGGTAATTGCCAAATTAATATTATTTCTTCTTTATAATTATTAGGGTCAATATACTGGAATTTCATTACTCTATCATAAGTTTGGAGTTTTTAATATTTGTTCTTTATAATCTTTTTTCACTATTTTTATTATATTTAACACAAATTGACTTTTCATAGTATTTTTATTCTTAAATTTTTCTTCTTCTTTATTTAATTTTTCAATTTGTCTTCTATAATACCTATTTTGTTCTTTTATTGAATGCATCTTGGATTATCTGCTCTGATACCAACTATTTTTATAGGGTATTTTTAATCCTCCTCAGGAAAGTACAGTTTTTAATTCTTCAATTTGTTTATTTAATTTTCTTAGTTCTTCTTCAGTATTGTCTCTCATAATTATTAGAGATGGCTTGGGAATATTTTCTTCATAACACTCTATTTCTAAACTATTTTTCCACTCCTCAGGTAAATTTTCTATCTGGCTTTTTCTTGGTTTATAATATTTTTCAACTTCATCAAATAACTCAGGTATATGTATATAATCATTATTTTTAAATTCTATTGAATGATGAGAGTTACTTAAGGCATAACCGATACTATATGTCAAGCTAAATATTTTATCACCTTTGTTCATTAAATCTTGTCTTTTGAACTGATAGCATAAACTTAAAATTTCATTTATATTTTTCGTATTAATAGGTACTCCTAAATTAGGATATATGCTAAATTTTAACTTGGTATATGCTAGATTTCCATCTATCATTCCTAATATAGCATCTCTTGGTTCTCTTATTCTATTATCCATTAATGCTAATTTTATAGGACTATTTATTCCTTCAGAAAAAGTACTTTTAATTAAAATTTGTACTGCTCCTATGTGAATATATTTAATCTTTTTTCTATCTTCTTCTTTCTTTATACTCCGTATTTTTTCATTGATATGTTTGGTAGTTACCAATTGCAAGTTGTGTCTTCCATCCGTTTCACTAACATCTATAGTTATTTCTTGCAATGTTTTTCCCAAATAGATAATATTTTCAAGGCTATTTTTCTTTTTAAGTAATTCTTTTAAGTTTTTCTTTTCTTTCTTTATATTATCTCCTTCAGAAAGATCTATTTCTTGTTTTTGAATTTGTTTGAATTTTTTCTTATCTATTAAAAACTCTACACAAATATCTGAACTATCTGCAGTAATATCTTGTTCAAAAGTGTGTTCAATGCTACTCATAGTTTTAGTTTTGAGAGTATACCTGAAATTGCTTAGGCTTGCTGAAGAGGGTCCACGACGTCTTCCGCTTCTGAGCTACTTCAAGAAGAACTTCTTTATAAGATTTCTGCTTGGTTATTGAAGCTACTATTTGAGAGGTATGATTTTCCAGGGTGGAGATTCTAGTGTACTAAAGAAATCACTCAGAAAATATTTCGAAACAACAGACTTATTTCATTAATAAAACAAGAACCCAAATGAGTTCTCAGAAACTCAACCTTACAAGGAAGGGAGAAAGCATAAAAGCTTCTAAGAGAGGATTATTCAAACTCACTCTGCCTCTCCAAGCACTCAGTCTAGCTATTTATAATGGGTTAGAGGCTTAACTAATGACCTCTATGCCCTTACATTATTTCTCCCTGACTTCTGTACCCCTACATTATTTCGTCAGTGATTACTTTTGAAGACTACCTCACTCTTCAATAATTTCTGGTGAGCTGCTGCTGCTCTCTTGGCATCTTCTGCATATGTGATCCTCTACTGTTCTGAGTCTTTCGCAGAGCTCCATCTTTATTTCTTCAGAGTAATTAATGCCTGTAAAGTCATAGTATTGTGCCTCCCATGCAACCAACAATTTGTACTCCTTTTCAGAGATTCCTTTATTGGTGCCAGATGTGATAATGATGTCTGGGTTTTTGTAATTCATCTTGATTATTGAGTCTTTGTCTATCTCTCTCATTTTCTCAAATATAGAGATCAAATTATTTACTTGTATTGCTTTCAACTGGCTTGCTACACTTCTTGGTCTTGCATCTGCTACTGGATAATTACCATTGGAGATTCCAAGCTTAATGAAATACTTGGGTTTTACATACATTTCCTCAATGAATTCACCATAACTCCCAAAATATTTAATATAAACATCTCGAGGGTTATTAGTGTTGTTTTTGAACATATTTTTTCTCCACAATGTTATAGCAGACTTAATCCCTTCAGGAAAATCAGTTAATTCTTGCATGTCTGGTGATGGATATATGGTTTCAACCATTCCATACAAGAATGCTTTCCAAGTCCACAGTGGATTTGCACCTGGTATAATGTTTATTTTATATCCAAAGTGTGTCTTGTCTGTGGTGTACCACATTTTGGAACAATCTCCATTCCAGGAATATAATTCGTTCATCATTTCTATATATTCTTCCTTATTTGGCTCAATTTGTCTCTTTAATTCTTCTCTCATTTGTGGTAATCTGTGGGAGAGAAGTTTAATGGAATCTGCCTTTCTCTCATATGTGGGTCTCAAGCTTATCTTTTTTCCTGCTTTGGCCAACAAGTCTTCTGCATCTTTCCTGCTTTTGCATTTCTAAAAAGCTACATTTCCTTATCCTATGCATAATGGTTGAGCTTCTACCCAATTTTCATAGATGCCTTGGTTGGGACCATTGAGAATCACATAATATTTGTCTTCATATGCTTGTTGTTTTGCTTCTGTGAATTCTGTGGGAAGTTGCATGTTGGTTTCTTCTTTCTTCTCTGGTGCTGTTATCATATTATCTTTGGCTTTAGCTTTCAGCTTTAATAATTGTAGCTCTTTTTCTAAAAGAGATGTTTTTTCTTTTAATTTCTCTAACTCAGCTTCCTTAATTTGTATTTCCATGTCATAATCTGCATTCATCTTTACCTGAAATTGAAAATTTTGCCAATTTGGCTGAAATTATTTTATTGCTAGCTCTCTTGTGAGAGAATCAGCAATGCTATTCTTGTTACTTTTTATCAGTTCTACTTCGAACTGGTAATAACTAAACCATTGTTGCCATCTGAGTAGACGGCCTTGCTTATAATCTCCTTGAATATTAGTTCTTAAAAAATATAAGAAGTAAGTAGAATCAGTCCTGACAGTAAATTCTTGGGGAATTAAGTAAATATTAAACTTTTTAATTGTATTCTTTACAGCAAGAGTTTCTTTTTCATTGATATGGTAATTTAACTCATGAGTTTTAAAACTTCCAGATGTGTATCTACATATTTCTTCTTTTCCTTTATGACGGGCTTTTAATACTCCTCCCCAATATTGATCAGATGCATCTGTTTCTATGATTAATTCATCTTCTGGGTTTGGATGATATAATTTTGGTAGTTTTTCACATTTTCTTTTTATAGTATCTACATACTTAGTGTCTGAATCTTTCCATTCTCATTTTACATTATTTTTTAATTTTTGTTGTCAAGGTTTTCTTATTTCTGCTAGTTTCGGTATATATCCTTCTGAGTAGGTTAATAATCCTAAGAACCTTTGTAATTATTTTTTATCTTCAATTTTTGAAGGAAAATCTCTTATTTTTATTACTACATGATCTTGTATTCGGATTTGTCCTTCTTCTATTTCTAATCCTAAAAAATTTATTTTGGTCTTTCCTATAACAGCTTTCTTTTTTGACAATACTATTCCTTTTTCTATGTATCGATCTATAAGTCTTTCACAATTCTCTTCCAATGTTTTGGAGAATATAATTATGTCATCTACATATACACAACAAACATCTTTTAAGTCTTTTAAGGCTGCATCTGTGTATCTTTGAAAAATACTTGGGGATTGTTTCATGCCAAAAGGCAGTACATTCCATTCATATTGCCCTTGTGGGCAACTAAATGTTGTTAAGGGTTTACTCTCTTCTGTTAATCTAATTTGATAAAATCCTAACTTACAATCTAGTGTAGAGAAATATTTATTTCCTCTTATTTTTTCTATCAATTCTTCTTTATTGGGAAGATAATAAGCATCTCCTATTGTTTGTTCATTGATCTTTTTATAATTTATTACCATTCTTCTTTTTCCCCTTTTCTTCTCTGATTCTTTTTCTACATAGAATGCTGGGCTACTATGTTTGCTTGTTGATTTTCTTATTAGTCCATTTCTTTCTAATTCTTCTATATCTTTCGCAAACTCTTCTTTATCTCTTTTTGTATAGTTCATAGGCTTATCTTTTATTTATTTTGTTGGATCTTTTAATTTTATTTCTACCATAAATTCGTTATTATGATTTATTTTTGGGTCTATAGGGTTTTCACTACATGCTTTTTCAAGTTTTTCTAAAATTCTTTTTGGAATATCTTCTGTTATTTCTTCTATTACTTTTTCTACTAAGAATATTAGTTTTTGTTGTACCACCTGAATTTTTTCTTTTATAGATATTGAGCTTTCACCACGTTTTCGAGCGAACTCTGATGGGTTTGTTGTAGCTGGATTATATTTACCTAATATTTTGGTTGTAATCTTTTGTTTTTGCTGTACATTCTTTATGTATGGGAAAACTAAGGATATTTCTTTTATTGTTTGGGTAAATGGTTGATATAGTCTCAGAAAATTATTTCCTATTATTATATCCGTTCCAGTTTCTTGTTGGTATATAGTTGGCACAGGAAATATTTTATTCTCTATAATTATTTTTGGAAATATTAAAACTTTATTAATATATTTGTGTCTTTGGTCTGCTAAAACCACTTTCAATGGTTTCTCTAAGTTTTTCCAATTATTATTTTTTGTTATATGTTTAGTGGCTAAACATATAGTTGCTCCTGTATCTATGTAAGCATGTGTTACACTTGTTTCTAATCCTTCTATTATCAATTTTATTTTTATGAACGTGCTAATCTGAACCATCTTCAGTTTCAGTTTGAGTTTCAGTTTCTGAAATATATTCGTATATTTCATCATCACTATTCCATTCTTCTAAGGGTTCTAGTTTATATTTATATGCTATGTTGATTATGTTTACCTTATCTTTTTTCTCCTTTTTCTTAGGGCATTCATTTGCATAATGGCCTACTCCATTACATAGCCAACATTTACAATCTTTTTTCCCTTCTGGACAAAATTTATTTTTATTCTTAGTATTTTTATATGTTTTTCTTTTCTTGAAATATCGTCTACTATATTTCTCTTTTGGGTTTCTTTGTCTTCTGAATTTATATCTTTTCTTTTTTATGTATCCTTTCCTTCCTTTCTTTGCACATCCCCACAAATGTGGTATTTCAGGGTCTTTATCATCACAACATATTCTATCTAACATTTTCAATTTAGATTTTGTTTGGGACATAATACATGTTTCTCTTATTAAATCTCTTACAGTTGATATTCTTCCCCCTAGTGTGTTTGCTCTAGATTTTGGCCTATTTTCCCAAGCATTTTTTACTTTTTCATTTATCGGGAATGGTAATTTACTTATAAACATTTCTTTAAAGTTTTCTTTATCATTTTCGTCTAATTGGTAATAAAAAATTTCATATTCACATGCATATTCATTAAAATAACACATATCACATATCTGCATATTATATAAGTGCCATTTAGCCTTCTCTCTTTCTTGCTTTCTTGCTTCTTCACTCTCTCTAATTATATCATCACCAACAAATTCCATGTATATTAGTTTTCCTAAATTATCTATTATTTCAGGACCAAAGTTACCCAATAAATTTTCTGGTTTTAATTCAGTTAACCATGTTCTTAATATTCTGCTCGTCTTGTATATAGCGAGTCTTATTATGTCTTGCTTATTTATTCCTTCATAGTCTTTGGATACTACTAATAAGGTCATTTCATTCAACCATTCTATTAATATTTCTTTTCTATTTTTTGAGCAATCAATATTTAAAATATTTATATATTGTATTACTCCTCTTTTTGGTGTATATTCCTCAGGTATTCCATACTTTTTAGGTGGTGGATTTTGTGGTTCTTCAGTTTTATACTTCCAATTTTGTTGATAGTATTCATCAAAATTTCTTTCTGTTTTGATAAGAAGTTTCTCCTTCTTCTGTTTTAGGAACTCTATCTACATGAATATGTTCATCTTCTGAATCTTCATATCCTAGGATGATCTCATCATTCTCCTCATCATCTTCTTCACTAGATTCAGATACTTCTGTAGAAATTTTTATTTCTTGGGTTTGATTTTCTTCCTTTAAAATTTTTAATTGTTCCATTAGTTGTATTATTTCTTCTAATTCCGTTGCGGAATTTATTTGGTTTTTTATGTTGCTTTCTACTTCTTCCATTATATTAGTGGTGGTCTAGGTAACATAAATTTTATAGAGTGGTCAGAAATTATTATTTCTTTGTGTTGCTTAGTTATTATTTCTTTTAACTCTCCTAGAGTAACACATTTTTCATTCTGTTTCTTAACTATTAGATCCTTTAGGCTTTTTAGATTTTCTTGTAATTCTTCACATAAATTTTTACTTGGTTCAGTTTCTTTTCCTTTTAGTTTATTTTTTAATTTTTCAATGTCCTCATGTATGTCATCTATTTTGTAATCTCTATTATAGAATTCTATTATTTCCTTTTTTATATTGTGTAAGTCTTCTACTACTTGCTGTAATAAAGGGACTATTAATTCTAATCTTTCATTTAAGGTCATTTTTATTTTTTATGTATGTTCATCAAAAGCTTCGTATAACTTTCTGTACAAACTTAATCTTAGTTTAAAATCTTTTTTAATTTCTTCAGAAATTTGTTTTCCTTCTATAAATTTTATATGAGTTTCTATATATTTTTAAGTATTTATTTTTGTGATTCTAATCTATTATTATATTCTAATATTGTAATTTTTCCACATATTTTATGTAATATCATATTATCATGTGTAATGGGCATTTTTGTATTTTTAATGAAAAGATATAAAAAAAATGTTTACTTGCAGTTTATATATATATATATATATATATATATATATATATATATATATAAAAGTATTTTTGTAATTACCCTTAGTCTACTTGATCTATAGGTTGCAAGTCTAACTTTTTAAATTTTTTGTCTTTTTGTGACGCATGGCATCTCATTTAATGGAACAACTTTTTTACCCCCTAATTCATGAACAGCATTTTAAAATTTTCCTTATACTTATTGGTTTTGAGTTTATTTTTTCATTGAGTTTACCAACACACATTTAGTATATGTTTGGAAAATGATGGTTGAATTCACGTTTAGGCTAAATCCACGTTTGTAGAAGTAAGAAATAGTTGTTTTTAGATTGCGCGTTTGACCTCTCTAAACGTAAATCCAAACACAATGTCAGTGGAGGTTTTTGACTTTTTTTTTTAACTGAATAGATATATTAATCAATAATAGGGCCAGAGCCCACAACATCATGCTGCAAGGCAGCTAAAATCTCTTGAGAAGCATCCTCAACCCAAACAACAGACATCTTAGAGAAAGATAATTTGGCAAGGGAGTCCGCAACCATGTTGCCTCCCCGCCTAACAAAAGAAATATCCATAAAATCAAAATGACAAGAGAACGAGCGACAATCCCTAATAATAGCAAAAAGATAAGAACCCCCAGGTTTCGGACGACGCCAAAGATCAAAAAGCTTCAGACACATCCGTCTCAAACATGACCCTTCTGAAACCCAAATCAATAGCAGTGGAGATCGCCCAACGAAAACACAGAGCTTCCGCAATGACGGGGGACGAGACCATGATAGTAGCTGCAGTCGCCGACGCGAGAACCTCACCCTCAAAGTTTCGAGCCACCATGCCAAAGCCAGCCAAAGTCGAGTCTCGAAGAGCTACATCAAAATTAAGCTTAAAAATACCTCTGGGCGGTCGGGTCCAACTGGACGGCAACACCATAGACTGGCGGGGAACTGCACGCAAGTCCGGAACCCTAAGAAGAGAAGTCACACGGTCAAACATAAGCGGTGTGGGCGTCCGCCGCTGCTGGAAGACAATCTGATTCCTCCTCTCCCAAATACAGTAGGCCGTAGTGATAAAGCAAAGGAGAGTCTGGTCATCCGCAAACTCCAAAAACCTAAGGAAGAAATCAGCAAAGGAGAGATCGGTCCAGTCACCCACCCGTAAGCCAATCGATGAACCAAACAAAGCCTGAACAGAATCCGGACAAAAAAGTAGCGCATGGGCAACCGTCTCGCACTCCACCACCTCACAACATGGACATGAAGGGTCAATGTCCACACCTCGGTGCCGCAATCGACCTCTAACCGGCAAGATATCCAGAGCTGCACGCCATACCAACTCCTTGCACCGCGGCAGGGCACGAGACCGCCACAGACGCTTCCAAGCCTGAGACGGCATCGATGGAACCCCCGAAGAGGAGGCCACGAAGGAAACCTGATCCTGCATGATAAAATTATAACCAGATTTTGTAGAATAGATACCATTTTCATTAAAAGGCCAAAACAAATAATCAGCATGTGAAACACAAGGAAGAGGAATTGATAAAATATACTTAGCCGTTTTAGGATGAAATATCATATCAATCAAATCAGATTTCCACCTCCAAGCAGAAATAAGGTCACTCACCCGTTGGACATTCGCCTCATTGGCCAAATCCTGACGGGAGATAATAGGGATACCATGAGAAAGCCACTTGTGTTTCCAAATGTGAACACTAGTGCCATCCCCTATCTTCCACTGTCCCCCCTTTTCAAAAATCCATCGGGAACCTAGGATACTCGACCAAGCGTAGCTAGGACGAAAGCCTTTTTTAGCATCCCACAAGTCCCCGCGAGGAAAATATATTGCCTTGTAAAGCCGGTTAAAAAGAAGATGGGGAGATGAATTAAGTCTCCACCAATTTTTGGCGACCAGAGCCGTGTTGAAAGCTTTAAAATCGCGGAAACCCAGCCCACCCGACCACTTGGGTCGACAGAGGCTTGACCATTTTCGCCAATGGATACCTCGTTTCTCAGTATCTCCACTCCAAAATAACCTACTAATCATCCCTTCGATGCGAAAGCAAACAGAGTCAGGCAAGCAAAACAAGACATCACATAAGCCGGAATTGCTTGTGGCTAAAGACGTTTTTCATTACTCCTGTTTCTAAAAAAGAAAGACTAACAACATCTATTTTGAAACTCTTTTTCTAACATCCTCTTTTATTCGGTTGAAATCTATATAAGGTTTGTTAAATTACATGGAGTGATGAAAGTGAGCTTTAAAGTGAATGTTGGTAATGATTGCAGCCCTATTCTACAAATCTGATTGGTTAAAGAACTTGTGTTTTGTGTCCGTTATGCTTCGTGTGCCGTAAGCCTATAACACAATTTAAAGATATTTATATGATTAGATGCATCTTTATTTTCATGATTTGTACATAATTTAAAACTCGTTTATTAAGCTTCTAATTAAAAGTAATTCTAGAACACTCTTTCGTGAAACCTAATGCTATAAATTTAACTCCACAATCGATTTTAAGGTGAAACTCTATCAAATAGCTTCTCCAAACCAGTAGCGAGAATCGCTTAATGGAACTCAAGTGTAATAATTTACCTACACCTTAATATAAGATGAGTCTTTTTCTTCAACTATTATTTATTTATCTGAATACCTTTGTTGTTTTTATCTGCTTATTTAAAAACATTTGCAATTTTAATTATTATTTGTTTATTTAAACTTCTTAATCCATTTGGTATTTAATTAAAGAGTTCAATAACTATAAACTCACACTCTAAATAAAACTTACACAGACATTTAATTTGGTTTTATCATTACAACAAAAATAAAATACATTAAAAATATCAAAAATATAAAACAATGAGATATGATTGAATATGTATTTTTTTATAGGCACAATTGAATATGATATGATTGAATATATATGTAAAGCTTTTACTTATGTACTACATTGTTCTAACTTCACCTTGTGTGTGATGAAATTCAAATATCTTAAAGAGTGCTGCTCCCACTAATACTTGAACACACGTGTGTGGGTGTGGGAGAATGAATAAGTGTGTGTGAGTGTGTTAGAGAGAGCATGAATAAAATCAAGGGAAAAAAATACTTAGACTGGGATTAAAAGTCTATTCTTGAAAGTAGTTGAAAGTCTATGCTTTCACTTTTTCGTTGAATCAAATTCAAACACACCCTATTCTCACCAGAGTCTGTTGCTGTAACTGACTCAACAATGATGAGTGAAGAAATTTCCACCCCACAATTACCACATTGAACACAGCAAAAATCAACAAATATTTGCACCACCATAATTTATTTTCATTGCCAATCGACTAAAACCTTTTAATCAACTCCTACGGTCACATTACTGAAAAGCCTTGATCGAACTGAGTCCAAATCTGACACTTTCTTGATGCTGCAAAACAAGTTTTACCAACTATAAGAATTTCAGAAAGAAAATTAAGAACTAACTATTTTTGAAGTAAATGCCTACAGGATTTTGGCTCACAATAACATTGTTCTAACTAAAGCCATCAAATTGTCTCATATACAATTAAATTGACAAGTAACATAGCCTTCCATTAATCATGAAAGAATAAGAACCATACATTAATAGATATGATGATTTTTAAAAACAAAAATAATAAATGCTGCATGCATTCTACATTCTTTACCATTCATTAAGTATGCTCATTACTTCACAGTAACCCATTTGTGGCGGTAAAAAAATTAAAAATTAAATTACAGGAAATCAGTCTTTACAAAGTATATAATTATGTCTTACAGCTAATATATTAGCAATACATGGATTAAAAAATCAGGTTTAAACATTCATGCAACAAGAACATGGCATTAATTTGGTGATGCTACTGTTGGTTTTTGATGCAGAAACATAACAAACTTTTCATTGCTCTATTAGCAAATCTAAAGATTAGACATCCTCATGCACTAAAAAGAAAGTAGATAATAGATATCTTCAAATATCTTCAATCACGTCTCAAGATAATATGAATTGTCGATGGGAACATCTGAAGGCTGGAACTTCATGCTAAGTATTCAGATATAATGAGAAGAGAACAGAGATTTAATCAACAATAAACAGAGACACACCTGTACATAACATCTCCAGTAGAAACCAACTTCTTGCAAATCCAGTCTGGCACCAACTTTTCCAGAATCTCAATTTGTTTCTCAACTTCTCCTATAGGGACGACAAAATTAGTTAGCTTAGTTTATTTAGTAAGAAACCATGTCGAAAGTGAAAAATGGAATTAGAGCACACCAATCTCAACCAAATCCAAACTGTTCATAATTATCTTTTGCAGGAGCTCCTCTTTTGTGATTGGGGTTCTTTTAACAGATCGAAATATAGAGCCAATCACATTAACCATATCCACCAATGATGAAATGTTTTTATTCCCTGAATCTAAACCACCTCGATTTTGGTTAGTTTTCTCAAGGCTCTCCTCTACCTGCATTGAGAAACCACGTTCCATGAAAGTAATTACTTCACAAGAAAACAATTGTTTTGAAAAAAACTTGTGAGAAAATTAATTTAAAATCCATTCATGTGACTTTTCAAAAGGAATCTTTCACAAGGTAAGACCACCAAAACACGATCAAATCTTGGCATTACAAGTACATAGAGAACATACTATAAATTGATAAAGGGGTTCACTCTGCCAATCAAGAATGTAGATTGAACAAGGGATATTAATCTATCGACAAAGATATATCAAGTGCTAACAGTTAATAACGCTGGGCGAACTTCAGAGAAGTCTACATTGTCATAAAAGATGCATACCACAAAGCATATACTACTGAATCATGAATACATATTAGATTTGACTAGTACCACAAAATTGGAGAAGTATCGGGGGGAAATGCAAAGTGAATAGTGTAGTAGTAAATCCTTTTGTTGTCAATCTAGAAAGAGAAGGAAAGTGCAATCACAAAATACAGACCATCACCAGTACAGGGGGAAAAAAAGGCAGCTTTTCATCCGTACTCTTAATTCCGAATGTTTTGAAGGGAGCCTTCTTTCATTTGTAAACACTGAAAACCCTATTTGACACACCATTAGTAATAAATCCATCATAGTTTTATGGTTATAACTTTGTTTTTAAATAAAAAACATTAATACTCTCATATAACTATCTGATGTTTTCACGTCAATCTTTGACACATTTCACACTCCTTATCTTCATTATCTTCTCATAACCATCTACACTACCTCACTTTTACAAGCATGAATATATGATGTGCGCCCCAACTAATTAGTTAGAATTTAATGTGAACTATTACAATATAATGTTAGAAATAAAAATTGCTTGGTTTGCAGTTTCTCATCTAAGGACAGAAAGAAAGCTTCAAAGTGGAATAATTAGTAAATGTCAAAAGTATGATATGGTCAATCAGTCAAAAATCAAAACAAGGTTGAGATTGGCATACCTGCTGAGGTAGAGCAATAGAATCAAAAGAATTGCAATCCTCAGAAAATCCTATGCTTGGGTGAGAGATGCCATGAAATTCATGTGCAGCGCTGCTAGATTCTATGATGTCTACTCTATTGTCCAAACCTTCAAAGCCTTCCATGGCTGAAAAGTCAAGCACTCTTTTTGCAGTCTTAAAACATGATGTAGTCTTTCGGTAAGTCATAGTCTGAAGCTTATCATCAGAGACAGGCAACGATCTCCCAGGTGCTGACTGTGCAGGTGTCTCTGTCACAAAACTATCAGTGCGACAGACAATTTTTATATCAGGGCTTTCAGAATTACTGTGACTAACAGCACGTCCAAACATATGAACTGGTGTATTAATAACACTAGGTTCATAACATATTGAAAATGATTCCTTCTGCTGCCCTCTTTCTGTATTCAAATGAACAGACAATGCTGCACATTCTTTCTGCCCTTTTCCTTCACATTCTCGGTTATCTGGGCAATCAGACACGTTTGATGTCAGACAAGTTTTTGTGGATGAAAGGTTCTGAACCTTTTCTGTCTGGTCAGCAACAATCTTCTGAGAAAAATGTCTTCTAAAAGATGGATACAAATGGAATTTCTCAGAGAACAGTTCACTTTGGTTGGAAGTTGATGAAAGTACTGTTGAAGTAATTACAGGGAAATCCTCCGAAATCAAGTGACAATTTCTTTGGCTACAGTGTTCTGGTAGTATGGCCTCTGGAATATCAGCAGCCTTATCCACACACAAAAAATGACATAATGAAAATTATACTTTAAAATTACTCTGACTAACTAAAAAGAATAAAAGAAAATAGATGAGCCATACCCAAGAAAAGCAGATATACAAGGGTAAGCCTAACCACAGAATGTCATGTAGCTACTTTCTCAATATCACCAACCCATTTTTATTAAATCTCATATAGCTACTTTCTCATCATCATCAATTCATTCACAACTATGGATAACATGCCACCATATGATGTCTAGCAACTAGGTTCCCGTTTAGATACGGACTAAAGAGCACTTATTGGAGTTTATCCACTAAAAAAAGCACTCAATAGCCTCCAATAAGTGCTATTTAGTCTGCATCCAAACGGACTCTAGATGGAACAACAATTCACAACTTACAGTACTTTGCAGATAACCTAAACGCCACTATTGTAGTAATCTTGAGATCCACAATTGTTGTTATCTTAAAGTGAAATGGTAGTATCACATTGACTATGTTTGACCCAGTCAGATGCATATCTCAGACACAACCACACACAAGTTCCATAACTCCGTGAGAATGTAGTTAGAACTGAAGAATCTGCACACTTGAATAATAATCCACATGATAACTAAAGATCTAGAAGAAGGATTCCACACCACTGCTAAGATAGTGTAAATTGCTGCTTCAAACAGAAAATACCAAACAGTGATAACAACCCAAAATTGAAAATGATACCTCAGGGTGCATATTGAAGAAATCAAACAGTCTAGAACAAAAATATCGCCGAAGAGCCATATCAGCAGACAGTTCGGGGTGGTCTTCAACAACCTCAAATACCAAGGTGATCTTAATATCTGGCTTCATACACAAGCTCTTCTTATCATGAACAAGCACCTTATCTATAAGTATGCCTTCAGGAAGTATATACTTCATCTGTGCAAGATGAGCATAGGAGAATTTTCTGAAAATAAAACACCAGTCACTTAACCCATCAGTCAAAAGCTTCAAAAAACTGAATTCCAATGGATAAATTAATATTGTAATAAAAACAGAACCTTCACATGGATGGTGTCCATTAATTAATTTCAGGGAAAATTTCAAGTACTCATGTAGTGCCTATTTTCTCTACAAAATAACTGCTTTATAGAAAAATTTAAAGAAAACAAATAACATCACATTGCCACATGTCATGATTTCAATGAAGGAAGTACATGCTTCAAGAGTGCTGATTTTTTTTCCTTAATTCAAGAACAAGAACTTTAAGAACAAAACAATCACCTTTTGGCAAGAACTTCGACCTGTTTGCAAACATTTATAAAAGTTTGGGGCTTTCTGTGCAGATGCAGCAATCTAAGTGAACAACTCATGTGACTAAACAAATCAGCAATGGTCCTGTATCTGAAAAATAAACATAAATTATATTTTCCTGCAAAAAAACAAAATTTTCCCCAAATAAAAAGAAAAAATAAACCGTTTAGAGCTTGCACTTTTCTGGAAGCTGTGTTTGTTCATCCTTGGATATGACTGGTAAGGGCTCGGTGTTCTTCTCAGGAGTGGGGCACGCAATTGGTTCATCAACTGCTTGGAGAATCTTCTCACTCTTGAAATCTGAAGAATCTTTTGCGGATTCATCACACGTTTTTCGATCCATTCTCCAGCAACAACAACGACGCAATAGCAAAATCTGCAGGAAATTGAATACAGTGAATGAACACAAGCTGCGAAACACGATCTCAGCGTCGGGGCATTTGAAGAAGGTAACGGTGAATTGAATTGAGAAAGAGTTTTTTGCCTGAGCTGAGTGATTGATGTAAACCCTAGCTGAACTTGACTTGAAACTAGTCAGTCACTAGCGAGGGAAAGTGTGTGCATTCGAATATCTACGTTCTAGCTTTAACTCAAGTGTTTATAACTATAAGCCACTGAAACAGTGAAACCGGTAGAATAGAAGGGGATTACGCTTGGGATTTTTTACTTTTTACTCAAAGTGAAGCCAACTTTCATCTCGTTTACACTTAGCCCAAGTTACGCACAAACAAAAACTATTGGGCCTCATAATAACAAAAATGACTTTCAAAAATATGAATCATTGAAATTGTATCTCGTTCGACCAAAAATTTAAAGAAACCTTGTATCGCATACTCTCAGCATGCTACCCATTTTAGACCAATCAGTCTCTGCAATGTTAGTTTTAAGATTACTACTAAGATGATAGCAAATAGACTGAAATTAATTTTATCAGATTTAATTTGCAACACTCAAAGTGCTTTTGTCCTTGGTCGGTTGATCACGAACAACACTAATAGTTTTTGAGTGTTTTCGTTATATGAAGAAAACAATTTCAAGCTGAAATGGCATGATTGCTCTGGAATTGGACATGTCCAAAGCTTATGACCAAGTTTAATGGTCTTTTTTACAATCTGAGCTTCAACAGATGGGTTCCTGCAAAATTGGGTTAGTTTGATTATGAATTGTGTTTCCAATGTAAGCTTTTCTATTATGTCGAATGGGAATCCTCAGCCGACATATCTTTGTCCGAACCGTTGCCCTCCCTCCTTTTTCTTCCTATATAAGACACATATCTTCCCCCAAACTCACACTTCTTGCACTTGTTCTCCTCTGTACTCAGCTTGTGCGATTTCCAGCGACACAGTTTTGCTCTGAGTTCCCTCACCGTGCTCTGCTTCTCTCCGTTGTACTCGTTACACCATCTTCCTCTTGTTTCCTTGCTCAACCAGTACGTTCCCTTGTCTTACTGCTTGTTTTTGTATTTCTTTTTATGTTTCAATGGAGTCTTCATCTGAGTTTGTTTCTGAAACCACCGTCGTCGAAACCACCGTCATTGAAACCACCACCATACAACAACAAAAGGAACCTCTATCTCCGACCACCAAACTTCAAAATTACAATGTGTCACTCCCACGACCTGTCCAAATGGGACTAGTCGCCCTCAACGTTTCTTCTGTCTTCCCTACCTAGACCAAACCCTTTATGATAAAAGCCCTTAGCATTAAGACATGCGGGCTATGCTCTGATAACTATGAGCCCGACCTGATCGCCCTTCCTTGTTCTGAAAGCGACCGTGTATGTGATGCCAAGCTAGTAAATAGCGACCCCCATTTCTTTTATGTATATTCTTACCTGTTTGAAGATCTTGGCGTCCGCGTTCCTTTTTCTCCTTTTACTAGTGAGGTACTGAAAGCCTTTTCAGTCACCCCTACTCAGTTAAACCCCAACTCTTGGGCCTTCATTAGGGGTTTTGAAATTTTATGTGAAACTCTTGGGATCCCCCCATTATATCAGCTCTTTTTTTTTTCTTTTACAAGTGTGTTCCCCCCAGACGGCGCCAAATGTTCTCGAATAGAGAGAGGTATAGGAGAGAAGTGTTATTATTGAAATATTCAAAGAAAATTGTGACCCCTTTACATGAGCCCCCTAATAGCTATTTATAGGGGAGGGAGTCATAAATGTCATTAATTCAAGATAGGCCTATGGGCCTCGATAATCGAGCCCAACAAATTACAAATTCCCACCCCCCGTATATTACAAATACACCCCCTGAGGTCCTATAGACTAACTGGGTTGCCTTACTGCAAGGCTAGGGCGTTCGTCCTGTCCAAATATTTATATATTTAAGGGTAAACATGTCTTTTAGTATAAAAGTAACATTTTTCTATCATTCACTTCATTTTTTCTCTTTTCTTTCCATCATATCAAGCAATCTATAAAATTTACTCTATTTCTCAACTTTTTCTTTCTACTAATTTTTTCTCTCTTAACCAAATAGAGTGATAGGGAGAGAAGAGAGGACTCTATGGGAGAGTGAAGTTTCAATTCTATGTAATTTTAATAAATATGATACTTGTAGTCATTTGGGGATGCTAAAGTGGTGAAAATAAACTTGATTTGCTTGTATAAACATATTTATGAAAATCAACTTTCAAATTTTTTCTTTCCATATAATTGTGTTGACCATAGTAGCATAATAACGATGATATGGATCACAAGTGTTAGTAACTTAGTAATAAGCATTAGTTTCAAAAAAAAAAAAAAGAAACTTAGTAATAAGCATCATTTCAATTTGCAGAGATTACTAAAATTGGTATAATTTAGGGTGTGTTTGATTGTGTTTTCGATTTTTTTGTTTTCAAAATTGTTTTCTAAAATAGTTTTTAAGAACTACTTTTTAGAACAATAAAAGAAAAAAACTTGTTTGGTAATATGATTTTAAAAACATTTTTGAAAATAAAAAAATAAAAAACCCTTACTTTCTAATTTCTTTTAATTACAGTAATGCCATTAATGAAACAAAGTTGAAAATAAAAAATAAAAACAACATTTTTCTGTTTTGGTTTTTCTGTTTTAAAAACAAAAAAACAGGAAACTGTTTTTAAATTAATTTTAAGAAAACATCTTAACCAAACAAGTTTTTTTGTTTTTTAATTTTATAAAACAGAAAACTGTTTTTAAAAACAGAAATCAAACAGGCCAATCATTGATTAAAAATGTACTTTAATATTTGTTAGCACCCGTGCAAATGAGCACTGACACTTATTTGAAATAAATAAATGAGCAAGACATCTTCATACTCGCCAAATTCTTTAGGCCACACTAGATTATATATGTTAGGTCATAGGTGTGTGAATTTGTACTAATTATTATTTTCCTATTATTGGCCAATAAGAATTCATGGCCACTGAGACTCTCTAGACATGAAAAAAGATCGCGTTTGGCGCCCCCTTTTTGCGCCTTACGCCCCCCTCTTATAGGTATTTTACTAATTTGCCCCTAAAAAAAAAACTCCCATTATATCCCCATCTTCTTCATCACCCTACCATTTTTCCACCCCCTTTCCAATTCTCTCCACCCCCCCACCCCATCCCTCTTGTGACCACCATCCCCTCCAAACCTTTAACCACCACCACCTTCATCTTCCATCAACCACCTCCTTCATCTACTAACCATCAACATCCTTCCTATTGTTTCCTCCTTGCTCCCTCCCGTCGTTTCCTATTATTTACGTAGAACACTGGTTAAAATTCGCACCTTAAAGTACGATTTGGGCCTCAAATCGCACTTATAGGTGTGCGAATTAGTATTTTTTTTATTTTTTTTATTTTTTGAAAGTGCGATTTGGAGCCCAAATCGCACTTTAAGGTGTGCGAAATAGTATTTTTTTAATTTTTTTTAATTTTTTTATTTTTTCAAAGTGTGAATCGCACCTAAGAGTGCGAATGGGCCTCCAAATCGCACTTATAGGTGCGAAATAGTATTTAAATTTTTTTTTTAATATTTCGGGCCATGAAAAAGGAATTTCTAATGGTCTCGGATGGCGACGGGCTGAACTACAAAGTTGAAGAGAAAAAAAAAGTAATTGGACGCTTATCGCTTCGCCATAAGCTCGGTGTCCCGAGCCCAAATTCTATCGTTTGCTATTTTTTTTTAATTTTTGAAAATAAAATATTTCACCATAAATTTCTAAATATGTCAACTAGACTAACTGTGGTGGTCCCATAATTTTTAAAAA
The DNA here is from genome assembly GCA_030819835.1 of Acmispon strigosus. Classification (NCBI taxonomy): domain Eukaryota; kingdom Viridiplantae; phylum Streptophyta; class Magnoliopsida; order Fabales; family Fabaceae; genus Acmispon; species Acmispon strigosus. The sequence continues at coordinate 42,928,089 of JAUAMA010000001.1, read as the reverse complement.
TCATTTGGGCATTTTTTGAATTTTTTTAGATGAATTTTAATATGAAATCGCACTCACAGACGCGATTGCAATCTATTTTAAAAACAAAATATCAAACAAGAAAATCGCACATAAACATGCGATTTTTGTGTATAAATCGCATTCCTATGTGCGAAAATTAACCAATCCTCGTGAAATTGTACCTTTCTCACACCAAAAGCTGAATCCAGGGGTTCTTCATTCTCCTTTGTTTAAGGTAGGTCATACAAGGGGGTTACAATGAAGTGGGTGGGAAAAATGTTAGCGCTTGATGAATTAGAGAGGGAGAAAAATGGAGTTTTTTAAAATTCAGATTTTTTTTTTGTTTTTTTTCCAAACAAGGGTATTTTAGTCATTTTTGAAAAATAGGGGGGCGTAAGGCGCGAAAGGGGGCGCCAAACGCGATCCCCTAAAAAAAATACATTTTTTCTTGTGGATTTTGCTTCGTAATTTACTGCGGATTTTGTTTCTGAAACATTTGCAGGAAAACCTGGTAAAATATTAGTAGAAAATAATTTTGCAGGTTTTTATACCATCGCTAAATCCGAAGTAAAATGAAAAAGAAAAAATGGTGTTTCGTGAATTATTCGCTCTTGCTATCCTGTCCTGCAAACGAGTGGGGCCAGATGATTGAGTATACCAGGTCCACAGTGGACCCCACGCATGATTACCATTGCGTTGCGTGTCTCTTTTATTGACCACTCAACAAGATCTCTTTGGCCCCACTTTTACTGCATTCGCCTTCCAGTGTCATTTGCTACTCCCACGTGTCCAGCGAGGCTCGTTGTTTTGGTGTTTCAACGCCAACACGTGCGAGTCGTGGAGGACGCAGCAGCCTCCGACGGTGGAGATGAGTTATGATTTGGGACCGGCATGCCGTCGCCAAACAAGAACATCAAATTATCAATCGTCGTCGTTCACCAACAACATATCAACTTCAAAACGAAAAATATTTATATTTCAGAAGCGATGATTTGCCACCCTTTCCGTGGATCTTTGTTGCTAGCACGTCCTTACAAATATCAACTCAGACCAATAAAATCTGAGTATAGGATTGTGTATCATGTTCAAAAACTTCAATCACAAGGCATATCTATAAAAAAAAAAAATCAAGGTTTTTTATATTAATTATTGCGGAATTAATGTGTTCGAATGATATGTTTGTTGAGTTTTAAATTTTATAATTTTAGTGGTTAGATTTAGTGTTCTGATCGACCTAAATAATCACACAATCCACTACTATATATGTTAGTCAGCCAAGACGATTATACGACTAATATTAGTCAAGTTGATCGGCTATGACGACTAAGTACAAAATTACAATCAAGATTAGAGCGTGACTTTTATACTTCTTACCAACTAGCTAATTGCAAATCCAAGTTGTTGGAAACATGGTCGAGATATCTCAACCAGGGTTAATTAAAGTCTAATAGTGGTTCAGAGAAAGTAGGCCAATGGCGATGCCTGCCGAAAAGCTCATCATGTGAACTATTTAATTAGTGTATGGATAATAAAGGGGCTCCGGACCAATTGTGGTATGCAAATGGTTAAACACTCTAACTCTAACGATTGATCAAACGAGTACTATACATATGTTTGATTGCACTAGCTATTCCAACAATTCATTTGCCCTCTGTTGCTCTTATTGGACTTTGAGATTCTTTATGATCTTGAGCTGACTTGAGCGTCAGAGTATCTTTTGCATGTGTCTCCCCGTGTGCTCCATTGTGTTCATCCACTACACCACTGCAACTCCACTCGCACCTAGCTGGTCACCACCAAGATTTCTCAAAAAGATTTGTGACACCTCATTTTTAAGGAACAATGAGGCGTCACATAGAATAAACGCGGAAATAAATGTAATAAACATTTTCAAGTTTAGAAAGAGGTAGGTAATTTTTTTATCTGAATTAAAACAACTTGAATTCTTTTCCAACTCTAAACATAATAATAAGGTGTGGATAATAATCATGTACAAAGCGTACATAGATACCCATAACTAAAATTGCAAAGCCCTAAACAGCGGGCAAAATAATTACAAAGAACCAGAAGAAAACCCCTACTTCAAGACAAGGAAAAATACACTAGAGAAATCTGACTCCATAGCCAGCATACTCTCTGTAGTCTACACGTAGAGTAAGAACACCCGGGACTCTACCCGAAAAACCCGCAAAGATGAATACATATAAGGAAAACCCAAAAGGAATACATCCTACCCCGAAGGCCTCAAACACAAAAGTACAGACTCCGATGCCTGTCTCCTAACGTCAAAGAAGATGTCAATGTAAGAAACTCCGTAGCCGGGGATTAACTCGCGCTCCTAGGGTCAAGGGAAATGATATGAGGTCCAAGCTGAATCCTCCGGCCAAGTAGGCACTCACTACGTCGTCCTACTCCCTCAAAGTGCACCTCCACATCTTCGACCACTCAATCAAAGTATGTTACGTGCCTGGTCTCAGCCTGCAGTTTACATGCATACTCGTGTCTGTCACTACAGCGGAAAAGGGCTTTTACAATGGTTAAAGTCCAAACCGCAGTAAAAAGTGCCACGGAGCGGTTTGTATATCTTTTATAGCGGTTGATTACGCAACTACTGTAAAACACAGACCCATTAACAGCGGTTGCTTCATTATGGACCATTGTAAAGAATTGCATGCCTATTTATAGCGGTCGCGAATTTTTAACCGCTATAAATGATGTCTATCCTTTTTTTAAAAAAGATTGAGTGATTTTTTTTGTTAGACTTAAAAGGTAAAAAAAACATGACAGATAAAGCTCAAACCTGAGACTTGTTGCATAGGAGACATGTTCCTTACCACTACGTTGGAAAGTGTTTTGATATATTGTATGAATTTTAAAATATAAGTAAACAATACTTAATTGATTTTGTCCAAAAAAATACCACGAAACTATATTAGCTTTTTATCGGTACGTTCGAACCTCTACTCTCCCTCTCTACCGTCTTGGCCTCTGCCGCTTCCCCTCGCATCACTGCCGCTTCCCCTCGCGCCCTCACCGTCGCTGCTCTTGTTGTGCCGCCTCAGCGCACGCAATTCATCGCACCTTCTCAGCGTTTCCGTTACGTAGCTTTCTGGGGTTTTATTTTTGAAAGCCCTCTTCTCGAAACCCTTATCTCCTCGTTTCTCAACGCTCAAGATATTTGTGGCTTCTTCTGCTAATTTCAACTATGTAAGAGTTAAAATCCATCGTCATTCCCTTCTCCATGGGATTTCTAGGGTTTCTTTGACTTAAAATTTTTTTTACGATTCCTAAAACATTTCATGCCTAGAACTCTGATTCTCTATCATCCTCTTTCATTATCCTTCCTCAATCACAAACGGTATCTTCTCCTTTATTCTCACATCACATTGCTATCCCTGAAGTTGCCGCGGGCGTTGAAGTGATTTTAGATATTTTATCATTAATAATGGTTTTTTTTCCTTGATTATACTGATTTGGAACTAAACCCTTAAGATTCAATTGTAGTAAGCAGATACGGGTTTTGTCGTCCTCTGAGAGGTGTAATACTTATGTCGTTCAATGGTTAACAAACTTAAATGATAGTTTCACAAAAGATTGATTGTTTATACATGAAAATATAAATGAAAACAAGTAAATTGATGGAGAAACAACAAGAATGATAAGCTTGCAGGGATTTAACTTCATTGATCGACCTTTTTGCATTCTAGTGATTCTCATACAAACCAAACCTAAGAATATGATTCATCTACACCAGTTCAACCCTACTCCACCGATGTCTCGCATGAGTGGATAACAAGAACTCTCTAATCCTAAACATTGATGCCTCGGATGATTAAGAAAGATAGTTATCATGAAGTTTAGGTGGTTAAGTGACTAACAAACCTAACCCTATGTCTAGCAATTATGATTATTAGATGATTAACTCTAGTTCGGACTCAAAACGCTGTATCTTCCGCTCACAGGTCGAATCAAGCAAAATACCCTAGGTGATCAATCTAAGATATAGCATGAAGATCAAGAAAAAAACCACTAAATCATAGACAAAGAACATGATTTATATTAAGGAAAATCACATAGAATACATAAGTATCAAACAACTGCATCAAATCCCAACAAAAGAGATATTAACTATCCATGGAAATGGATAGCTTTACAAACATGAAGAAAAAGAAAGAATAACGAAATACGCCGTGATGTCTCGTTGTCGAATCCGGCACCCAAGATTCCTCTCCAGCCTCCTAAGCCTCTTTTCTTGTCTCTCATTTGTGTTCTCTCTGTTTCCTTTCAGTTCTGAATGATGGGTCCCATTCTGAGCTGAAAAACATGAATTTATACTATTTTTGAAGTACAGGGCGCCCAGCGCCCTTAGACAGTTGCTCAGCGGCCTGCTTCCCCTCACAAGAGGGTTTTCTTTGCCGCCTTGGTCACTCAGCGCCCTCTGAGGCCCGCTGAGCTGCCTGCACAACTTAAACCTTCATTTTCTCACAAAAAATTGCATTGATTAACCATCCAACCGTTCAAATTAAAGTTCCATGAGTGAGGAACCATATATCCTAATTTTAGCATGGTCCAACGGTTAACGAATGCAGTGTTGCAATTTGGCTCAGACAGCTTTGAATTTTCTGCATTAAAAAGTTGGGATTAGAATTGAAATTTTCATTAAACCTAACCTAAACTTATATAATTAATAAACTAACCTATTGGAGATTAAATTTATATAAATTGAAGCACACAAGTCAAATAAGTGTCTAAAATGATATACAAATATACGTAAAAATGACAATTATCAATATTTTTTTTCAAATTATGTATTACAACTTTTAATTGACTATTGCCAAACCAGGAACCCATCTTTGTCATATATCATCTCTCCTTCCTCTTAAGAAAATACCGTGAAAGAATCAATATACTTGTTGGAAATATGAAAAGAAAGTCCCACATTGCTAAGTTGGAGACTAAATCAATAGTATATAAGCTGGAGAGTTGCTATCCCAAATGCCTTAAGGTTTTTGGGTAAAAGCTTCTACTCCAGCATCTCAAGTCCACTCTCCCTGATCCAGTCCATCCATATAGGCCTCGCGCTTCCGTATCCAACAATACCGATTTGTAATTAGAAAGTCGACACAATATTTACGTAATGGAAGAGATTTAGGACTAACATGATGCTATGGTTACTTTACAGTCTTGAGATCTGCAACATAACTGTTTTAATTCTTCTAACAGGGAACATGGTAAATGCTGAGGTTTCCATTGATGCTCTGGCCATATTGATTATTGAGCTTAGTTTTGGCTACGGCTCGGCTGGATTTGTTATTGCGCACGTGTTAAGCATGGCATCTGAAATTGTAATCTCAGATGGAATCCACACGTGGTTGATTGTATCCTCTTAGTGTGGTTCTATGTATGGTAAAACTAAACTTCTCATGGTTTTAAAGAGAGAACAATTATATTGTAAAGATTTCATACTTTCCTTTTCATGTGAATATTACCATGCCAAGCACTACCATCAGTTCGGTTCATGAGCACGCTCAAGCACCATCCACTCATGTTGTTTTTGGTAACTTACATGGATCTCTTATATTTGAGATGATGGATCACGTATTGATAGATGGATTTCCTTTTTTGTTCAGATCTAATCTACCAATGACTAGGAAAGCTTCACTTTATCGATTCTTGGAGAAAATGAAGGATAGATAGGCTGAACTTGATCAATACATATAAGGAAAAGTTAACTGCAAAGTATTGTTTGTAGCTGTTATGTGTGTATATTTGTCTCAAATTTCTCAGCTGTATAAGAATCAAGATAACTGATTCAAGAGATGCATTCGTGTTTAGTTTAGACTTTATTTATTTATATATCCTCGTCCTCCATTTGCCAACAAAATTCTCCTTTTACTTCTTGATTCTAAAGAGTCCGAGTCATAGGATATTGATAAATGAACAAGAAACAAAGAGGTAAGCTGTAGTAAACTGGTTTTGGTTATGGTTTTTGGTGAATCTTCTGCAACAACTTTAATGCGAAAGTGTTATTGCTTGTCCCTTGAAAATTTACGTGGAGATGTCTGAGGTACTTGGGCTGTGGAGAAACCCTCTTGGATTACTAATGAGAGATGCATCAAGTACGTGCACTGTGGAGAATCCTCTATGTACGTATATGCCAATGTTAGTTTAAATTGGGTCATTTCTTCTTCTTCTTTGCTTGCTTGCTTACTTATCTTTCTCTTTTTCCTTCTCCCAGCATGTTGCCACTGAATGTATACTAAAGGGTCAGCGTTGGTTTTCTATGTTGATTCATTGTTTTGGGTGATTTTTTGTCTAGAGCTTAAAGAATAAAAACAGATTTTAATTTTGGGTTTGTGTCCTTAGAATTGTTGATTGATCGTTGTTCGAGTCGTAGGGATGAGCGTATTCTTTTCTCTTGTTCGGTTTAGACTCAGGTTGGTTTCTCTTGTTTCTCATTAAGTTGTGAATTCGTTTTGTTGTTGAACGGTGTTCCATGAAGTGAATGTTTCCCTAAGACTCTTGAATCTTCTTATTTAAGCAACTTTTGTGTTTTGAAGAACCTCTTGTGTTTTGAGAAAATATTCTTCTTATATTGATTTCCCCTTTTTTTGTCCATGAAAAAAGTCTTGTTTTCGAAAAGTGGGGTTTAAAATTGATTTCGGGGTGAAAAACTGTTGTTTCTGGGCTCCTGGCAGGGAGCCAACGCCTGGGCGCTAGGTTGCTGCCTAGGACGTGTTTCCAGAAAGGGAGCCAACACCTAGGCGTTGGCATCACAGCGCTTGAGCGCTGGGTCCTTGAAATCCTGCTTTTGTTTTATTTGCTCAAAAATCCTTTTGGGGGTTGTTTCCCACTCTTGTTTTGATGTTTATTGATTGTTGTTCATCATTCTATCTTTCTCAGGTGGGAAAACTCGTTTATGCAACCTAATCGACGGTAAGGGTAACTCAGTACTAGATCGAGTCAATTGTGTTTTGCGTGCAACTTCCTTTGGAAATTATTCTGAATGCTTATGTTGATTTTATTTGATTTATGATTCATGCTTGGAACTGAGATTTATTGTTATACCATTTTGATGTTTTACATGATTCATAACATGTTGATGTGGATTGAGAATCTTGATATTAATGATAACGTTTTGTCTATGTTATGACTGTTGAGGTATTTATGTGAACTGTTGGTTCATGAGGTTGATTGTCATTCTGTCATGGCATGTGCATCTTGGAGGTGGTGGAAGGTTGATGAGATGGTAATTTGTTCCATGTGATCATACTTGAGGTGAAAATATGGTAATTTGTCCCATGTGATCTACCTCGAGGCCGGTGAGAGGGTAATTTGTCCCCTGCGACTGTCCTGTCCCAGTTTGGGTGAAGTTTTGGCCACAGTCTTGCATATAGAAATTGAGGAAGTAATTTGAGTTGTATACTGCTGTTGTTATATGGATATTGTTGTTATGTATCTGTTTTGTTGTTGCTTCAATTCGCTGCTGTACATTCTGCTTGTGTTTTTGTTGTTGTTTCGAAATATTACTCTAATGCTGTCTTTAATTTATTCCATTATTGATAACTGTATTGTTGTTGTATATTTCGGAGTTAACACTTTCTGTTTGCTTGTCTGTTGTTTGAGCGCTTAACTCCATTGATTTAAAAGAAGCATAGATTATGAGCAGCTAAAGGAGATGACGCTAGGATGACTCGAAGATCTTAAAGAGATTTTATTTCCATTGTTACTTTGAAATAACTTAGCACTTGTGGTGCGAATTATTATTAACTTTACGCGTTTAATTATTTATTTATGGGGAATATTATTATAATTAAATATTAGGCTTAAAAATGTTTGGGGTCCCTAACATTTGAAAGGGAATCAGTCCGGGTCCCTGAAAAATTAATTTGTTAAATTGGGTCCCTGTCATATGTTTTTTTAACTAAATTAAGTCATTTTAACCAATTTTGAGTAGTCAATACCTAGTCATCACCTCCACATCATCCCACTTATCCTACATGGATTTTGATTTTGATTAAAAGGACTAGTCAAAATTGGTTAAAAGGACTTAATTTGATTAAAAAACATATGTCAGGGACCCAATTTAACAAATTAATTTTTCAGGGACTCAGACTGATTCCCTTTCAAATGTCAGGGACCCCAAACATATTTAAGCCTTAAATATTATATTGAGTGTCGAAATTCTCTTTGAAAATTGAGTTGTTTTTTGAGAGGTTTTTATTTTCCGCGAAATTACTATGTGATCCCTGACCTTAAAATTGGGGCGTTACAGAGGACATAGCTTCCGAAGCGGACGTAGCTTTCGGAGCGAACGTTGGATTTTGGAGCATAGGACCTTGGTAAGGGAAATTCGCTACTCTTAGCTACTAAGCATACATATATGATTATGTGAATGTATACTATGATATTGAGATCGGTAGCTAACGACGTTCTGGAAACGACCCGATTAGAATTGATTGAAATATATTAATGCATGGAGCTGAAGGCATCTACTATGATAGATTAGAATTGATTGATGATTGAAAGCCTATGAATGGCAAATTGTTGGTAGCATTGCTTGCTTTCGTCATGTTTTTTATTGATCTTTGATCGACGCTCGAGTACATGTTGATTGACAATAAGAAAGCATGTTATTTATCTTATATGAGAAAAGTAAGTCATACTTAAAATGTTGCTATGTTATGTTTGACAACATGTTAGTTGGATTATTATTTACCCTGAATTTGCTTGTTTGTTTGATAACATTACATCATTAACACACACTTTACCTATGTTTGGATTCATGTGGATTCATGAAACAGAACAAAACAAATGTAACAAGGGAGTAGAAATCTAATTTTTCTGTTTGGATATTTTATGATAGAGTTAAACAAATTTAGCACTTGATTATTGCAATAATGGATGGAATGAAATGAATTATAATTTTATTATTATTATGTTACTCTTACTTTAAAAATACTAATATTTGTATGAATATACTATATATGGAGGGATAGAAAAATAATTTTATAGTTTTAGAAGTTATGAGTATTTCTTCACCTTCCATCCAAATTGAGAGAGGTTTACTCACTTAATGTGATCATAAAGTCTCAGGGGGATTCCCTCGCGGCCCCTCGCGATCTCCCCTGTTTTTCTCTTTCAGCTCTTTCAGTCTCTGCGATCTGTATCACGGGCCTTTTGGGTTCAAGGGCTTTTTGGGTGTGTTTGGTCATGGACCTTCCATGTTCTGGTCCGATTTCTCAATCCCAACCAGGTTCGGCGTCGGCGTGTGGCGACTTAGGGCAGAGGCTGAATGTTGTTGGAGGCGTGGTGGCTGAGGGTGTGCCGGCGAGTCTTGAAGGTTTCGTGGCGGAGGGGGGCTTCTTCCCTCAGTCTCGCGTCGCACCTCGTCGCAGTGTTTCGACCCTCTTCATCGATGGTATTGAAGAGTCTATAGGCTATCACCATATTCGCGGTTTGTTCTCCCTTTTTGGTCGGATCCTGAATGTCTTTATTCAACGTAAACGCAAAGTTGGGCGTCGCTTTCGCTTTGGTTTCGTCCGTTTTCTGTCCAAGCGCCAGGCTGCATCTGCTACAATCGCTTTGGATGGCCTCAAGGTGGGCGGGGCTGTCCTTTCAGTGGCTCCGGCTAAGTTTCCCAAGGATATTCAGCGCTCTGTGTCTTGCTTCTCGTGTAGCGCGGGACAGCCTTCGATGGGGGTCCGTGCTCGCTCGTCGAAGGAGACTCTTGGGGGAGATCTTTTTGCGGCGGCTATGAAGGAGGTGGCTTTGGTTCTGGGTGCTATCAAGGGTGACGGGGCTGTCGAGAGAACTCCCGATGTGTTCCTCTTTCCTGAAATTGGTTGTTTGCAGGTCGTGGCTTTCGCGGTGGTATATCCTGGTGTTTCTGATGGCTCTTCCAGCGACATCCCCTTGCTCTCGGATAAGAGTGAAGAGTGTCGTGGTGTGGAGATGCTTGGTTCTCAGGAAGGGTTGATTGTGCAGTCCCCTAGAAGACGTGGTCGACCAAAGAAACAGGTTGGTTCGGGCAGCTCCAAGGGGGAATCAGTTTCTACAGGTAGGGTTCGTGGTATGGGGGTCAAGAGGCCTCGTGGCCGGCCCAGGAAGGAGGTGAGGTGTCCGGAGCCTTCCTCTCCTGTTTGCTCTTTTTGGAGGCCGGGGCGGGAGATCATAGTGCCGATGGTCTTGGTCCCGCGTCTGTCGCGCCTGAGTCTCCAGTGCCTCCGAGCGTGTTGACGAGAGCTAGACGTGCCATTGAGGTTGGTAAATAGGTGGGTGTTGTTTTCGAGTGCCCTGACAGCGTGGCAGTTAAGCATATTGCGGCTCAAATTATGGAGCGTAGGAGGATGTAGGCTTCGATTCTTTGTGTGCAGGTGGCGGTTTTTGGGATCTTGTTGTACTGGTGGATGGCCTCTGTCTGGCTGCTTAGGAGGCCGGGCTTTGCGTTTTTGCTGTTGATGACAGGATAATATATGATGTTTTTAGGTTGTTTTTAGTCTTTTTATTTTATTATTTTTGAGTCACATATAGGATTTTTATTATTTTTACATAGATTTTATATTTATTTTGCATTCTGCATATAGATTAGCTTTTATTTGTTTTTCTACCTTTATTTTATATTTTTAGGAATTTTTATAGCTATTTTATATTTTTAGGAAAAGCTGGTATAGTTATCATTTTTGTCCAGGGACCGATTTGTAAAGTTTCAGGAAATAAAGGATCAAAGTGTAAAAGTTCAAGAGAGGAGGATGAAAAGTGAAGTTTGAAGGAGTCAAAGGGCCAGAATTGAAGTTCTAACAAAGAGAGGACTTGAAGTGAAATTGAAGAATGAGAAGCATCTCTCTTTGATTTAAGCACATGTAAAATAAGGTTTGAAGGATTAATGGTGGAAGGAAGGAGTTTCAGAACTTATTAGGGGCTGAATGAGCCTAATTAAGCCAATCAATTCCACCATTGAAGAAGAAAGGAATCCAAGAAGAAGCTGCCAGTGTTCGTGCCAGTGCTGCAGCGTTGGAAATCCCAACGCTCAAGCGCTGGACCTCTGACTAGGATGTGAGTCAGAGGTTGCACCTAGCGCTGCAGCGTTGGAAGCCAGCGCTCAAGCCAGCGCTCAAGCGCTGGGCCTATTTCTGCACGTTGGTTTTTAATTCTTCCCAACGCCCAAGCGTTGGGAATGCCAGCGCCCAAGCGCTGGAAGGCAGATTTTTACTATAAATAGGGAGCTTTTCTTCACTTGAAAGACACCATTTCAGAATACAACAAGTGTTCTTCTTTCCTCCTTAAAGATCATTGTTCCTAGGAATTGTGGGAAGCCATACTTGAGCTCCTATCCAGGGTAATTCGATGACTCTTTTAGCCATGCTTGGCTAATTCTTTTTAAGTTTCTTGAGTTGTAATAGTTTATAGCTTATGTTCTAGTCTTTTTCTACATTTCTGAATAATATTTCCATTCATGTTTTATTTCTTTGCTCTTAATATTATCTTGATGTACACAAGAAGTTTTGCTTATTACTTATGTCATAAGATCATTTGGTGAGTAGTAAGGGAACTAGGAAATAAAAAAGGCTATAAGTATATATCTCTAAAGATCATTAGGATAGACGTAGCTTTATGTTGGCCCGAATTCATGCTTCATCTTCTTTTCTGGTTAACTAAATTACAAGATCATGTATTTAGTAATTAGGAAGAAAGTTCTACATTTCTTAAGATCATTAACTTGTAGAAATTCTAGGCTATAGCATCATGAAATTGGACTTAAAATTCGGAAATTAAGTAGGACTTGCTAGCATATCTATACTCTATGTAAATCAACCCAAGAGCTTAATTCTCATCATCTCTATTTCTTATATTTTTATGCTATTGTCTCTTGCTAGTTCTAAAACCAACATCAAATATTCATCTTTTAAATTTTCTGCACAAGTACTAAATATTATAATAATATGAAACCTATCCCTTGGGTTCGATCTTTTTATTACGCGATATTGAATCGTGCACTTGCGATTTGGGTATAAGCTGTCTTGCTGATGCGGCGTCATTTCCAGGATGAGGCGTTTATCTTGGTTTGGAGAAGATCGTAGGGCCTGTGTTTTGCGGTTTGGGACCTTGGGTTTTTGTATATTGGCTTTCGTTTGTTTTGGGTGGGGCTTTGTATATTATCTTTTTGTCTGGTGCTGCCTTTCCTTTCCTGTTTTTATGGTGGGAGGGTAGCACTATTGGTGTTTTGTAGGTCTCTGATAATTTATATATATTTTCGCTTTCAAAAAAAAAAGTCTCGGGGGAATTAGTCTCATGGTTATGAGCTGTGTGAATTTTTTAGTGTAATAAAAAAAAATATGAATATATAATATAGGTAGAAGTCGAATAATAATTTTATAGATTAGTACTTATGAGTGTTTTCATTCTATCCCCTTTCATCACAACTTTGGGCAGAAAAATAATAGGGTTAAATATGTTTTTTGTCGCTAATTTATACACCATAATCTAAAGCGTTCCCTATAAATTTTTCATAGTTTTTAGTCCCTGAAAATATTTGTTTGATTGAAAATAGTGTTTATGACATTATAAAGAAATATTGAATATTTTTTACCCAGTCAGTCACGGTCACTGGCAATCCTAGCCACATATAGGTGTATAAGTGTCATTTTCTTTTCAGTTTTAGACCTTCTAAATTATTCATTGTCAAATTTAATCCTTCTCCATTTTCCTCTCTTCTTCCTCTTTCTCTTCCTCCTCCCACCCATCACCCCTTCTTCCACGATTTTTTCCACTTCCACGAGGGACATTGTTTTTCGTTGATGCAAAAGCTTTGCAGAAAGTTTAATCAGCAATGCATTTGGTGAGTCCAAGAGTCCCGACGCATTTTTAGCAGACCTGAAACCATTTAGATTGCAAATTTGACATCGTATCATAACCACCAAACGAGCCTTAATATATCTATTAAAACTTTAAAGGAAGTTTCATGCAAAAAGTAAAAGGAATCGTAATAAAACAATGAATATTTCAAAATTTTAGAATTTTTTCAAATAATTAAATAATTTAGATAATACTAAAAGCACTTTTGTAAGAATCCAAATGATAACAAAAATGTAAAAACATTACATCATTAACACACACTTTACCTATTTTGGATGCATGAATGTGTGGATTCATGAAACAGAACAAAATAAAATATAATGTAATAAGGGATTAGAAATCTAAGTTTTCTATTTGGATATTTTCTGATAGAGTGAAACAAATTTAGCACTTAATTATTGCAATAATGGATGAAACGAGATGAATTATAATTTTATTATTATTATCATGTTTCTTTTACTTTAAAAATAGTAATATTTGTGTGAATATACAATATATGTAGGGATAGAAAAATAATTTTATAGTTTTAGAAGTTATGAGTATTTCTTCACCTTCCATCCAAATTGGGAGAAGTCTACTCACTTAATGTGATCATAAAGCCTTGAGGAGATTAGTCTAATGACCAGTTGTGTGAATACTTTAATGCAATAAAAAATTTATATGAATATATAATATAGGTAGAAGTCAAAAAATAATTTTATAGATTAGTACTTATGAGTGTTTTCATTCTATCCCCTTTCATTAAAACTTTGGGTAGAAAAATAATAGGGTTAAACATGTTTTTTTGTCTCTTTTACATCATAATCTAAAATTACCCATATGATTTTTTTCATAATTTTTAGTCCCTGGAAAAATTGTTTGATTGAAAATTAGGGCTTATCACGTTGTAAAGATTTTTTGAAATATTTTTTATCCAGTCACTCGCCTACGTGGCAATCCTAAATTATTATGTATGTTATTTAATATTAAATAACATACATATTAAATATTGAAATTAGTCAATGGTTAAATACCTTTCGTAAATATATATTTTAGAAATTATTTCAAAAAATTTAACTGATTATGTATGTTATTTAATATCGATTATAATGTTATTCCGTGTTATTTTATAAAATAATTTTATATACATTAAAAATCTATATACATATATAATTATTTAAGTCTTTTAAAATGTATAGAGTATACAAAAGATGCTATTTCGAATAAGCTTTTTATAAACCAATATTAATAATTAAAATAATTAATAAAAGATAATATTGATCATTAAATAATTTAGACAAAATAGACTATAAATTAAAAAATGCCGCTATAAGGTAATTACTATTAACTATGACATATGTGTGTATTATTTGAAAAAATTTATTTAAATATCCCTCATACACTTATGAAAGAAAAAACTCTAAAACCCAAGTAGGACGTAACTACTAGATGAGGTAAAACATCCTCTAGACTCACATTTTTTTTCAACAACAAAATTTTAATTCTAAAAATTAAATTAATTTACCGTTGATAAAAGTTATTTCAATTCTAATTTTTAAATATCAATTATTTAATTTGTGTAATATTAATTATTTACACAAGGAGAACTCTAATACTATAATAATTATTTAACTACAATAATTTTTATATACCGTTGAAAAATATAGTAAATAAATCCATGCAACGCACATTTATTATATCTATTACAACGTAATTGAATGGATTCCACCGAATTCAATTTCATTTCATCCTCATTTTACAAAATTTAAGTTTTGAGTAGAATAACAATGATAAAAGGACTTGGTTTACAACAATTAAAAAGTTGAGGGATTAAATATGCTTAATAAATTATCAGTGGACTTATAATCCAAAATAAAAGGACTAAAATTATACTTAATTAAATCAAACAGTACCACTTGAGGTGGCTAAGTTACATTCCAAGAAAGTGATGAATAATTAAATAAATAAATAAATAAATAACTGAGTTGAATTAGGCGCCATTTAAAAGTGGGAATAGAAAAGAGCAAACTATACTTATCTATTTTTGTTTGCACGGAAGACACAGTGTCTGTGTCTCTGTGGGTCTCTCTGAAGTCCCCATTCTCTTGGAATTCTGGCTCTCAAATCTCCATCTTCAAGAACCCATGCTTCTTGGGAAGCTCTCAAAATCTCTGCTTTATTTGATTCTCAATTCAATCGCTTCTGAGCTTTCAATTGAATGCCTCTGCTCCCTGAATTTGCTACCACTGTGCTGCTCTCACGGTAAAACACCCATTAGCATGTGATTCTTATTTCTTCTGTGCATGGTTTTGTTTCTGTCTTCTTCTTTTTGGCATTTGTTGTTGTTGGAAGTGATAAATTTAAGGCAAATGAGTGAGGGAATGAAATGGTTGCGAATTTGCAAATTGTCTTTCTTGAAAAGATTTTATCTTTTTAGCTTCTATTGGGTTGGTACTGTTTTGGATTTTCCCTTGGAAAATCAGTTCAACCCAGTTCAAATTTGACATTGGGGTAGATTTGGAAGAGTATTGTTTGGTTTTCTAGTTCAAATTCTGTAAAATTCAAGCTTTTGTGTGTTTTCATCAAACCAATTGAGCATTTTTTTCTCTTTTGTTTAAAAAAGTTTTGAACTTCAAACTTTTAGCTGTCCATTTCTGGAACCTTGTTTGTTTTATGTGTCATTTTTTATTTATTTCTGAAGCTGCCAACACACATTTTATTTCATGAATTGGCAGGAGGAAGAGAGATAAATGAGTGCAAGCATTCCTTTCTGTTTCTGCAATGTTTGCTTGTTCAGTTGTTTTGGATTTCTTCTTGGACATCCTTTACTCACAATTGTCCTTCTTTGCCGAGTTTCAGTTTCAGCTGTTTTCTTGTTGAAATGTGCAATCTAAAAAACTTTTACTTGAAGTTACTTTACCTTTACTTTAAGTGTTATAACCGTGTAAGCATGATGCAACTCTTTGAAATTTGAAGCCTTTTCTCTTGTTGACACAGTTAAATGCTGACACGGACATCACTTGTCATGTCTCATGCTGTTCTTGTGATGTTGTTACTTTTATTAACTACCCCTATTTCTTTCTCAACCTCAAGTCTCTGCATGTGAATTTTTTGTGCAGAGAATACCATAACTTTTGACTTGACCAGTTAACAGCCAGGGCAAAAAGACAAGGTTTGTTGGTTAAATAAATCTTTTGTTGCTTATTTTTTAATTTAGGTTAAAGATTATGAGGTTTGTTAGCTTATGGAGAAGTGGATAAAAAAGAGAGATTAATTAAAGATGCTGAAAACAGCTAAAAAGGGTATGAAAACAATGGTACTAAATAAAATATTTGTCATTTTTTAAATAATGTGGAGAGTGCCACTACAAGTTAAATCTAATACTGCTCGTGAGTAACCTACTACCAGTACCACTTTTTAGTTGGTTGCCCACTTGGCATTTAATTAGTCATGTTAATGGCTTTTTAGTGATAATCTCTCAGCTTCCTTGTATGTGTTCTCTAAAGTCTTAGAACTTTAATATCATGAATCAACATTTTTGTCACTTGGAGGAACTGTATCCCCAATACTTTATTGGTAAGTTTGTACACCATGATTTCAGAGACGATAGAAACTCCCTGAAATAGTGAGATTCTTGAGGTGACTCACTGTATCTTATTTTTGTACCAGCAGCATTCAGCCATGGGCTGCCTGGTGTCAACTCCAAAGGACTCTGGTGAAAATAGAAGGAAGCCGGGGAGTATTGGGGAAGTTTCGGTGTATGTTCCTGGTCTTAGAATTCCTAAACCTGTTGATTTTGCTCAGCTGCTTGGTGATAATTTATCCAAGAATATAGTGGAACGCCTATCAGCTCTTAGAACACGTATAGTTGTAATGGCTAGCCAAGAAGGTCCTACAATTACGAGAACAAAAAGAAAAAGTACTACCCAGCATGGTTAGTTTTAGCAACAATAAAATTATTTTATGATACATAAGTTGCTCTAATTTATGTATGCATTGGTGTCATGTGATTTCATCTGCAGGAGGTTCAATACTGGCTGATCTTCTGCAGGCTCTTGAAGATTACTTGCCAGTTCTTCTGGGATTAGTTAAAGATGGTAAAGCTATGTTAGTCCCTTAGTATGTGATGTGTGATCTCTATATGACAAGTATTAATTATTACTACCTAACTTTATGGTGTAGGAATCCATTTACAGTACAAAATACAATTTGCTTGGGTGAATCAAGAGGATGATAAAGAGGTAACTCCCCTTATTCTTTTAATAATTTCATGCATGTTTCTGGATTTGATCTGGAAGTTACATTCTATGCTAAAGAATGCTGATCAATCTGTTCCCATTATTTCCATGCTTTATGGTGTGCCGTGATTGGCCGTTTTTACAGGAAACAACCATGTCTACTGCTTGGTATGAGGTGTTGTCGGTTTTGCACTTGATGTCAATGCTATTACTATTACAGGCTAATTTGTTACTGCTTCCAAGATCATCCGGTGATGGATATCAGCTGAAAGTATCGGAAGGTAAGTAATACTACAAAAGGATTTAACTTCCCTCCCGAGTTCACTTTCTGTTTTATTGATGTTCGTTTCCCGTATTCAAGTATAAAGTCCTACAGTACATGTAAACAAATTTGTTTTCCTATCCCCGAATCTCTCATTGCTTATTATATCAAACAGCTAAATACATTGGAATAGATCAGTCCAGGCCTCCTACTTTAGACACTCCTGCCAGTAACTCTTTGTTCTTCTACAGATAAATAGTGACACTAGTGAAATATTCCTGGTGTTTTCAGATAATCTTGTTTCTTCTCTCTGTCTCTCTCTGTGTATGTGTTGCGGGGCGGGGGGGGGGGGGGAGTGGATGAGTTTTTGTATGTATTGAAAATCAATTATGTGCCCCTTCACTTGATATTTTTAATTTGGATTATCTTTCTTTTTTATTAATTGACAAAAACTGGCTAGAATTTTTTTTAAGTATTAGTGTATTACTAATTGCTAATTTCTAACATTTCTTCTTGATATCTGACAAAAAAATTATTTTTATCCTTTTCTTTGTTTGTTCTTTCTTTCTCCTGTCATGGTTGGTAGACTCTTTCCATTACTAGGGCATGATACATGCACTGCATATGTAATGTTTACAAATCCATCTTGTTAATACAAAGTATATAGTAATTTTTTACATCTGCTGGTTCTATATTATGATGGTAAATTAATTAGCAAAAATATTCTCTATTGTCTTGTACACTGCAATACTTTGTTTGTTTTTTAATTGTTACCCCAGTCCAAATGCATATTACTCCTTATATATGAAAGTTAAGCTTTTATTATCTACTAACAGAAAGCAGACGAGCTGCTATTGATATCTTTTTAAAGGCTGCTGCATATCTAGATTGTGCTGTCAAACATGTTCTTCCACAGTTACCTGCAGAACTCAGGTTTGTACATATCTAATGTTTCAATTAATTGACTTTTTGAGTTTTTCTGTAATCTAAAGAGCCACTTACATTCTTTTTATGTTCATTACTTTGGTTCGGATTTTAGAAGAAATTTACCAGTAGACCTATCAGAAGGAGTTCTTCGAGCACTAAGTCTACGAGCATTAGGACAGGTATTAATGTTTCTTTTGTATGGACCGATTAAATGAAGAGTCATTTATCTTATTTATCTATAACAGCTAAAACTAATGTGTTTGATTAACATGGCAAATTTGTTGTCTACTTATCTTCTCAAAAAGTTAGGTTGAGAATTCAAACAATTGACTAAGCTTTGCTAGGGTATTTTAATTCATCCATCATAATTTTTACTCACATTTTTTGAAAAAAATCTTAAATCCAGTGGACTGGATTGTCTGATAATATGCTTCCAATTCTAAGATAAATATTCTTTTTGTGGAGATGACAACCTGTTCTCCCAACACCGAAAAACATTGAGGATTCACATCAAGTTGTTCTTCAATCACATAAATTTATTTATTTTCTTATTGGTGTTCTAAGGGAGTTCAGTTTTATGTCTAGGCAAGGACAGTAACAATTTTAAAGAGAGCCTGACATGATGTTCAACTAAGTTTAGGTCCAAACCTTACCCAATTACCAAAAATAAATTCCGTGCTTCCTCAGTGTTTATAATTTATTCCTTTTTTAATTGTTGAAATTATAGGGATTTAGCTAGAGGAGGAGGAAAAGAGAGAAAAGAGAGACAGTGAATAACATTCTCTTGTAACTTTTATGTGATACGGTTTTTTATGATGTTAAAAAGAGAAAGTGCTAATCCTTATTGATACTAATTTTAGACTCGTAATCCTAATTAAAGAGGGAAACAAATTATGAAATATCAAGAAAATCAAGGCCACCCATTCTGCTTCTGTGACAAGTGAGCTCAGATCATATCTGGTGCAAAAACTAAGACCAGAGAGAAAAAACTGGGAGAGACTATGTCCAGGACAAAAGACAGGGCCAGTAGCATCAAAATTTATCCAAACAGTTATTAGGATCAAAGAGGTTCTAACTGCAAAATTTGTAACCAATCAATCCAGACTGGCTTGCAATTAAACACATTCACCTTTGATCTGTGGGCCGTTCAACTAAAAAACTTCCCTGAAAATCTGTTACAAGTCTTACAGTTTGATTGTCTAGATTAAAAGCAGAGCCGTTTTTAGCTTTATTGGCCAATCAGATCCTATATAGCTTTCTTCTATAAGAACAATGCAGAACTTGTCTGAAGTAGTTTTGCATGTGTGCTAGTTTTGCTTGGACGGTTGTCTAGTAATCTATCTTTTTTATTACATATTAAATAGCTGAATATGAGAACAATGTATTTGGCTTTGAAGTCTCTTATTTTTTTGTCTTTATTCTAATAATAAAAGAAAAGAATGAATTGATAAGGGTGAGAGGTAGAAGAAAACAGTGGATACACTAGATTTCAACTCAACTCTTATTTTAGTTCCTTGGTATTTACAATGTATTTATTCATAGAGGGTGAAATTCAAAGATATAAAAGGGATTACGAATGAGGAGCTTAATTGATGCCTGCTCCTTTTTGTTCACTCTGTTATATGTAATATCCTGTAGATTACGAAATGTAGCAGGTACGGTGTTTTGGGTTTAAAGGTGAATTGCCTAGTTTAAGAATTTGTATGAATTGAGACCATTAATTATTGTGTAATCGTACCGATATTGTATGGAAGATTGGAGAAGGGCAATGTTCAATGTATAGATACTTTTGCTCTCTTTCATATCTATTTTGGATGTTTATTGGTTTATTTTTCCCCTTTCCCTTTTCAGGGTGTAGATATACAACTTGGAATGGCAATTGATAGTACCAAAGCTACTCTTGCAGTGAAGCGTAGACTTGCATGTGAGATGGTGAAATGTTGGCAACAGGTATGATAACTTGTGTTCTTATGGGATGTATACTTCCCTGTTTTATCACTGGGGAATTGGTCCTTTCTTTTTTTGTCATGTACTGCATTTCTCATGGGATATCTAACTTGTTTCTCTTGGATGTCTTCTGTTTTGATAACACATTCCCCTTAAGACATGCCTTTGTTTCTTGTGTGAGCATGAGTAAGTTATCATGGTTGCATTTGTTCAGCATACATTGCTTTGACTAACTGTTTGTTTACCAGGCTCAAGATAACATTACGAACCTTCCGTTAGCAAATGGGTGGGGTGAAAAACATCGTCATTTTGTGAAATGGAAATATGTTGAAGCAAAGGTATGCCTTTTCCTCAGATATATATGCATTTTGGTATTGTTAGAAATATAATATAAAATTAGTCATGTATCTTCACCCAACAACCTAAGCTTTTGGGATACATAGTTCATAACATTATACTAGAGCCTCTATGACCAAGTGCTGTAGAGTTTGATTCCTGTTCCCCCCATTATTCTAATAAATAGTTGAATTTCAGCACAAGATAGGTGGGTTTTTCGTTATCCATGCTTCAGCCTAATGGGCTCTTACATGAGGGGCTTGTTAGAAATGTAATATAAAACGGTTCATGTGTCTTCACCCAACAACTTAAGTTTTTGGGACAGTTGGTTCATGACAACTATTTAATTCTGTCCTAGTACTGCATAATAATGAGCAGAGATGGATTTTCTGGTTTGTTAATTACCTATGCAAATAAATGCAGATGAAAGTACAAACTGGTTCAGATAACTAATTTTCCTTCACTTCTCCAAGATTAATTATGGAGTTTATGTAGAAAATTGAGAGTTGATTGAGTCTTTATGTTTTTTAGGATACCAATTTTAGGGTGAACTGGCTTATGGGATGTTTGGTTAATGGTTTACAACAGATATGCTTTTCGGTAGTTGCTGAATTCTAATAAATTATTTACCCAAGCTGTTGCTAATGTTGTGACAGATCACGATGATCAAGTCTTCTACCACTGCTATTAATAAAATCCAAATGTCTTCCTTTGATATTCTTGGACCATAATATTATGTCACAGTTGTTTGTTACATTTTACTAGGTAATCTAGTAATTGTATTATGACTTATGAGTCCCTAAGAATTATTTATTATGTTTTCAGTTAAATCGTATGCATATATTATGCACGAGTCTTCAGAGTCTCGAAGAAATAGTATAAATATTGATTTTCTTATTTTATCTGCTATAGATATTTTCCTGTTAAAAATAGTTTTCTTTTGGCACAATGAATTGTCAGACTAAAATTTTAGTCTATAGAGAACTAGTTTTGGAATGAGAATATGTATGACTGTCCGGCCGTGCATAACATGTCATAGAGGCTTTATGTGAGAGTGAGGAATAAGTCCTCATCATCAGATCAAAAGATTAATGGTCAAACATATAATTCTGTGAGTTTTTTACATGGTTATGTGATATTTTAAATCATCATGTGATATTAAATACTAACTTTTAAATTTGACCATTCATGTATGGTCAGAACCTACTTCTCTCACTGACATAAAAAAATCCCTCAACACAGATATATATTGGAATAGAATGCGATTGATAAGATAATAGGATTCAGCATGGTTAATGAAATACTCGATCAAAGAATTTAATGGTATTTATTCCTGGTTCTGGATCTGATGATATTTTTACTTACTCTTTCTAAGTAGTGAGAAATCGAGTATGATTTGTATATAAGAGACTAATTATCTGCATAGTAGCTGCGGGGTGATTGTAAATGCTAAAGTAATTTGATGTTTTTCTTATTCTTTGTACCCATAATTTTATTAGAAGCCACGAACACCATAAGTACAGGCATATATGCTTTCTTCTGCTTTCAGCATATTCATATATAATTAAGGAATGAGTACTAAAGATCCATTCAGCAGAAGCAAGTTACATGAAGTTATGTGTTTGTTGTAATGATTTACCAGGCTGCAGCATATTATTATCATGGTTTGATTCTTGATGAGGGAAATACTGAGAAATCTCATGGGATGGCTGTAGCTGCTTTGCAAGCAGCAGATGAATATTTAAAAGAAAGCAAGAAGTTGTGTGAGGCATTCAACATGGCACCTCCATTGTCAAGGTTATCCATTTTCTTCCCTTTTACACACAGCTACGTCGTTATTTGCCCTAAGAAAACAAGTTTTTACTTTCTCTATTCAAAACTCTCTGAGCCAATAGCATCATATAATATAAGTTAATGTTTTTCAAAATAATGCGATACCATCATTAGTTGTAATGATCTCCAGTAGATGGAGTTGGTAGTGAGTACTCAGCATATGTGTTAATTTCCATTTCTGCTGATTGCACTATAGAAGTGCTACGAACACTCACTTTAACACTCTTTTATTGGTTAAATCTATATGGGTCCAAGCAAATTGGGAGTGGGACCCATGTAATTTAGTAGATCCCACATGAAATTCAACCAATTATATAGTGTTAAAGTGAGGGTTCATAGCATTTCTCTTGCACAAATTTGCATGGCACAAGCAGGGAAATGATAAAAACCCTGGAATGCGCATGGTTCATACCTATGTGATTGTATCTGTAAAAAAAATACTATAATACCATTTGTCATTATGATTTTTGATGGCTTCTCATTATAAAAATACTTAAGATAACTGTGGGTTCAGTTTCTATTTAAGAAAGGCTATTTCTGAAAAAATTGGAGTCTAGCTGGTGAACTCAGAAGTTATTTAAGATTAATAGCATCATATTTTGTGCCAATTTTGATTCATTTTTTTATGTGTAATTGCATAATAATTGGAGTCTACATATAAAGCATACACGCTTTTGGCATGTGAAGCTCTTTTGCCTTTAAGCAAATCATACATTCTGCCAGAATTCCTTAGTTAATGTTATTGGTATGACAGGTTAAATATGCATACATTTTTAACTATTCTATCTGTTATTTGAGCAATTTTTAAATTCAAATTTCGTTGCCAAGAACAATAAACTATGGTCCACATGAGTTTCTCTGCCCTTGATTCTCTTGTCTACCATTGGCTACCAAGGATCAATGAGAATGTGTGTATGTGTGTGTATGACAGGCTTGCTATATTTTACCAATATCTTATGGTACAATTATTTACTATATTAACTGTGGGGAAAATTATTCACATCATCAAAGAAGTAAATCATTCTTCTTTTCTGTCAAATGTAATGGCACTCCTCAGAAAGTAGAATAGTTTTAGCATATGCTGAAATGAACTGTGGTTGGATTATATGAATCAATGATCTATCATTTCCTAATGCACTACCATTTCGACCTTTTTCCTTTGTCATGAACTAACCTCGAAAGGTTAAACTATTAAGTGAAAACACATGAGAGATTTATATATTTCTAATACTCCCCCCTTGTGCAAGAGTCCCTTGAGCTTGAAGTGTGAATAATGGCTTACCTAATTTTTTGCTGAAATTCAACCTTTTGATTTTATTGGAAGAATTGAGGTGCCAAGGATATGACTCTAAACCACTTGGTGATAGATTTTCTGATACTATGACATGAACAAATTATCTCAAAAGTTCAAGAAGCTAGGGGAAGACAGATGATTTTTTTTATATTTATATTTTACTAAGAGAGATTGAGTGATAAGTTGATTTTATTGCATTTTAAGGTTCCTTGAGAAATTCCATTGGCCTTGGTTTTGATGTACCTATCATTTTTCTAGTGAAGAGTAGTATTGTTAGTCTTATGTCGTATTATTATGCCCCATCTAACTAGCAGTCATGATGCAGAAATCCACCACTTTGGGGGACCATGAAGTATCTATCTGAAAAAATCCCTAAGGATAGTTCAAGCAAGGTGCGAATAAACCGTGATCTGTATTCTTATGAGAGGTAAGCTTTCTAGAGTGCATGAGTAAATTGTAGCATAACTGCAATTTCATAATTTTGATGGTTAATAAACAAGAAGTAAGAGGACTTTAAGAACATATATTGTAATTTTTCATTACAGGATCATGGAAACAGCACCAACATTGCCTGATTTTTCCTTGGCCTTGAAGCCAGATGAATATCAACTTCCTCCAGTGGACTCCTGTTGGAGAACAGAGAACATAAAAGGGGAAGAAACTCATCCTAATAACCATGTCAAGGGTGACAAATGTTAAAATAGAAATTATTTTCAGACCTCAAAGAAATGTTGGCCTGTCAAAGAAGGGTGTTTTTCCATTTCTTGTCAATAGAAAAAAATAAATTAGTTTATTTCTGTTTTTCCTTACCTTCTGTTCCTTCACATGTTAGTTTCTTCTCTACCCCTTAATATTTGAAAGATGCTTGCAAATGTAAATTGGCCACTGAGGGGAAAGAAAAGGTCTCCCTGCAGATACCGATATTAAAGGCAGTCACATCATCCATTTGGTAAACTAAATTTGTATAAGTGATCGTGTGTAAAATTAACTTGTGCATTGAAGAGAAAGAAGTATTATCTCCTTTAAAAGTTCTCCAACTTCGTTCACCTGCCATAATTATATATTCTTCTGAGAGAGAGTTATACTAAGTGTTCAGTACTAATGGAATACTGAAAATTTGCTTGAGTTATGGATGTCTTCAGAACAAGTGTTACATTTTTAATACATCTGCATGGTATCACTGATTCTAGGGCAAGGGAAGTTGAATGTTTTGCTACCCATGGTATATCTATATTTTCATTGCTGCTTGAGCAATAAAGCCAAACCTACTAAAACTTTTTTTAACACTATTTTTCCAATCCTTTTTTTTATTGGTTAAATTTTATGTTTTTTTATCAAATTAGAAATGAGGCTCATAAAATTTAGTCGACTACACATGAATTTTATCCATTAAAAATAAGTGTTGGAAAAAGTTAAGCAGATCAGTAGAACACATAAGCGAGTTTTGTATGCTTCATGCCATTTGAACAAGGATTTAAAAAATCAGAATCTTCAAAGGGAGTTTCCATTAGAAATTTACATTCCATTTTGACCCCAAAAGAAAAATGGCATGAAGCAATGGGCATATATTGGTGCATGCACGGATGCAGGGTGTCATCACTCATCAATGTGTTGCTGGTTCCCAAAAAAATTTCATCAAAGTAGCTCTTTGGTGGAATTTGGATCCTCTCATGTGAATTTAATTCTTTTTTGATGGAATCTAGGTTCTTAATGGATATATGGAGGAAGAAAATTATAATTGTGCAGGAAATAATGCTGATCATCAAATTTCATTAAAAAAATAATTAAAGACTCAGATCCTTCACATGACATGGTCATGTGTTAATCAAGTGGAGAGAGTATTTCCAAAGCATTAATGGAACAAGTTTAGATTTTGAAAGTTAAAATACCACAAGCCATCAACTCATCTGCATGATGCATCTAAACATAAAACTAGTTTTGTTTTGTATCTTTGAATTGATAATATGTTAAGTTGCTAACCATGCTACATCTCTGCAGACTTCAATTTATAGTAACACAACATATATTGGGAATGAAACCAAATGCTACATTAATTCTCAATGCAACATTTTGACAGTCATATGCCATAGGTGAAACTGTACTTCAATTTCTCCATGTTTTGATCATTCAGCTTGAATTCTTGTTAGTTTCCTTTTGCCAGACCATGCTCGTGTTGCAATTTCCGTGCTCTTTCCATCAACTCATGTCTGAGCTTTAAGCATCTTTTTTCGTTCACTAAAATACCTCTCTTTTTAAGAGTTGTCTTCTTTTCTGATTGAGAAGAAGAGATGTCAGATTCAATGACATGTTTTGCTCTTCCAGATCCTTTTTTTCCTTTCTCCACTCTGGCTAACTTTTGGAGCAGCTGAATTTCCAAGACCACAACTTACTTGAACTAGTACTTGTGATTGCTATAGCTTGAGTCATCACAGGTACTTTTAGAAGGATAAGGATTTGTGATTGAATATCCTCCATTCTATTCTTTTTTACAGAAACTCCGGTCCATTCAATTGATCCACAATGATGTGAAAATGTGCTCACGGATAAAACCTCTCATGGTTCCACTCATTCTCTGAAGTAAACTTCCACTATCCATATTATTTCAATAGAAAGAGTCGTTCAAGAATATGCTCCAAATACATGATTGAGATCTATGGAATTGGTGGAATAGGTAAATCAACTCTCATCAATTTGAAGGTTCATGCCTTCTTACTAATGTGAGAGAAAAATCAACTAAGCATAACCTAGAGCAAGTCCAAGAGATAATACTTTCTGAGTTAGTTGGAGAGACAAATATTAAGTTGGGGGATGTGAATCAAAGAATTGCAAAATTAAAAAAAAAAAACAAAAACAAAAACAAAAGACTCGACCAAAGGAAAGTCCTCCTTATTTTCTATGATACTGATAAAAAATGAACAATTAGAAGCAACTACTGGAGTATTTTATTGGTTTGGTATAGGCAGCATCATCATTTAAAAAAAATTATTTGTTATATAATCATGGTGAAGGAAAAACACCTGAGGTTTAAGAATTTAATGATACCGAAGCTTTTAAATTGTTTAGGTCGAACTTTCAAAAATAAAGAAGTTGATGCAAGTTACTAGGAAATCACAAAGCATGTAAGATATTATGTCGGGGCTTCCATTGGCTTTGGAGACAATAGGCTCAAGCTTGTTTGGTAAAATATTAGATGAATGGAAATTACATTAGAAGCATATGAACAAAGTCCAAATAGAAGTACATGAAATTCTTAGTTAGTTAAGATGACTTGGAAAATAACGAGAAGGAAAATTTTCTTGACATGACTTGCTTCTTCGAAGGATACACTTTACAATAGGTTACAAATTTGATGAAATATCATGGTTTTAAAACAAAATATGGTATTTGTGTGCTGAAAGAAAAATCACTTACTAGCTCTGTTAAATATGACAATAACATTGTGACAATGCATTCCTTAATTCAACATAGAGGAAAAGAATTAATTAGGCAGCACTCAACTAGGCCACAAAAGCGTCCACAAAAACGTAATAGGCAGTGGTTTCACAAGGATGATAAAATTGAATTATTATATAAATTTCTTGATATAACTCATAGAAAAATGATAAAATTGAAGCATGATGTTGGATATGCTAGGAAACAAAATGAAGATTGTGAAAACCTTTTTAATAAAATGAAAAACCTCATATTCAAGGGATAACCTTCAAATTCAAGGCATAACCCAGGTTGGTATGATGATGAATTGATGATGTTGCCTAAATCAAACCAAATCAAACCATTCAAGAATGAGAAGGAATTTATTTGGAAATTTGTTGATTCACACCTCCCAACTTAGATATTTCTTGTCTCTTAGATTTGCTCTAGGCCATGCATAGTTGAGTTTTCTCTAACATTATCAAGAAAATCTAAACTTGTTCAAGATATAATTTACCTATCCCACCAACCTCATAAATGCCAAGCATGCTGATTGCTGACTTCGTTATCACACTCAGCACCCATAAGTGACTGTACATCTGCACATCCGACAGTTCTACAGAACACTTGCTCATATTCACCACTGCATCAACAAAAGTAAAATCAAATACAATGAATGTACGGCAAGTTTCCTCACCATCTAGCATGATCACAGATTCACAGATCATATCATAATAGTTTAAACTACTAATTAGTTGAATTGAAAGCACATAAGGTTTTTCCAGATCCAACATGTATATACTAGTTGATACTTATACATATTGAGAAAAATCAACGATACATAAAGAGAAAACTGAATCGGAAGAAGAAAAGGGAGATATGTTTCTCCATGTTACCATGTCTGAAATGCCTGCAACCCTATCTCTGGTAGTGATCCAGCGATGTAAGAGCCGCCCCTTCACACCACTAATCTCATTTATCTTTGTTCCAGGAGGAGGAGGACGCTCGTCGATTGGGCCGTAAGATCTGGGGCACGACCCCCATACCATGTAATGGGCCATACTTTTTGCACAACTAAGGGATTGCTTTTTGCAAAAAAAAAAAGAAGGCAAATTCTGTGTTACCCAAGATTTTTTTGGGTGTGATACTCGCATTAGGTGATCCAATAGATTAATGTCATGTTTGTTTTTCTAGAAAAATGGTGAAGCTTGGGAGAAGAAGTAGGATAGGAACAAAGTATGAACGGTTCAAGTTGGGAGAAAAGACAAATGGTTACTAACTTAAAAAGTTATTAAGGTTCAACTCTCACATTTACTAAGCGAAATGATGTTTTAGCAAATAATAATAACTACATTTTCATAAATAAACATTTTAAAAATATTATTGGGAAAATATAATTGCTGACTCACATGATAGATGAGTTTTTATTATTTAACCTACTCATTTTGGGTACCAACCTGACTTAAGGTACCATAGCACGCACCAACTAAAAATTACTAAATAAGGCAGTGTCTCCTGCTGACTTCGTAGTCTATCAGACAAATAAGTTGAGATGCTTATGTTAGGTTCAAACAAGTTTAGAATAATTATTTTGAATGATAACAATTTTACTACTGAACTGTGTATTATGTGTTTCAGGAATTATCTCCATCGTTCAGTGAAAAGAGAAATCTCTATCGTTAAGTAAGAAGCATTTTTATCGTCTGAAGACTGAAAGAGAAGTATCGTTCAGAGATTAAATGAAGTATCGTCTGACGACTAAAAAGAAGTATCGTTCAAGGAGGAACTCCATCTTTCGTTCAGAGAAGAATTACTTCCATAGTCCAATGAAGAAGTATCATCTAGCGATGAAGCACCGTCCAATGAAGAAGTATCGTCTAGCGATGAAGCATCGTCCAATGAAGAAGTATCGTCCAGCAAAGAAGTATCGTCCGCTGAAGAACAAGAGACAACTCAAGTATCGCCTACACTCTATTGTCTGCACACGTCAGCAAGCAAACGATACAAGCACTGTGTACAAGCCAATGAGACATATCATTCATACACAAATAGAAAGCATCGTTCAAAGAATTGACACGTCAGAAGTTAAACGATTGAAGCACAACGATTGTCATCATAACATAATCGTTTCTCGAAAAGGAAGGAAATCCTCGATGAACAGATTTAATGCAGTAGAGGAAATCAAGGAGTACATCACTCGTCGATTAACTCTGATTAATCAACAATGGAATCACAATCAAAGCATAGTACGAAATCACGGCAATCAGCTCTGAAGAATTAAGAAAGTCAAATCTACTCAATGCATATAGTCGTTGCACAACGGTCAAGAATTCAATGTTCATATCAAGTCAACGGCAACACCTTCAGCAAATCAAAATCAATCTGAAGGTATAAATAGGGGCATTTGAAACATTTGAAGATTCAAAGAGAAAACACACAAACAACGAAAAGTAGAACAACATCTGAGAAAAATCGAGTGAAAAACAAAGTACAAAAACTGAGCCAAAAACAAAGTCAGATTTATCCAGTTTTTGTGAAACAGAGAATTATTGTTTTATTCATCTCTATTTTATCCAAACCTCTAGTGTACTGATTAGATTCAATCCATACACAAACACTGAGAGTTTTCCGAGCCTAAATTGCTTCTACCATCACTCTTGTGAGAAGAGAACTTTTGTAGAAGGAATCCTTTGGGATTAGGAGAAGTCCTATACAATACTTGTTGGGAGAAGTCCTTGAGAATACTTGTTGGGAGAAGTCCCCGAGAATACTTGTTGATAGGAGAAGTCTTGGATAATACTTGTATTATTCGGTGAATAGTAAAAATCTTGGTGAAGCCAAGGACTGGACGTAGCCCCATCGTTCTGGGGTGAACCAGGATAATTCTGTGTGTGTTGTTTACTGCTTTATTGTTTAACAACAAACACGTTTTTCCGCTGCATCAAGACTGTTTATCCTATCGTCTGATAAAAGTTACCTATCGTCTAAGAAACAGTTTTGAAAATTATATATTTGTTTTAGAAAAACAAGTTTTCGCACGAACACAATTCAACCCCCTTCTTGTGTTTGTCTTATTTTATTAGCTTATTGTCTAGCTTGAGGTCTTGAATGTCTTATGAGTGATCTGCTCAAGCTTTGTACAAATGATAGGAGCTCTGATGAACCTTCATGTGAATGAGCTTCGTCTGTTGGGTCATTCTCCAGTAATCTTTTCCTTTTGATAATTTAGACTTGTTGAGTCATCAATTTAGATTGAGGAAAAGATGTACTTCTTTTAGGAGAAAGCTAGACCTTGAATTTAGACGAATCTTGAAGTTTTTTTATGTGATGATGGCTTGCCTTCAGGTTTCCCATGTCGGTCTCCTTGATTCAGTCTGAGAGTTGTTTCTGTGTTTTCCAGGATTGAACTGCTTTGTTGACGAGACTTCTTGAGTATGAGCAACCAATCATTCTTCATGAACTCCAAGATTAAATCACTTTGCTTCTTGGCTAAGTCTTTTATGAGCTTGTGTAAAAAACAATTTAGCTTAATTGATCCAACACAAGCTTTCCTTTAATGAATTCTGGATTATCCAAGACTTGATTCCTTACTCTGGATGACCACTTCTTCTTGCTTCTAGGGAATACTCCATAGCCACTGAATTTTGATCTCAGTGATGCATATAATGGTTGCTGGAATATTCATGCCTTCATCTTCTGGATTCTTCAGTTGCCTTCCATGCTTCCATCTTCTTTGTTGTCTGTCATTGCTTCCATCTACCTCTTCTTTGTTCTTTATCTTCCATTTGATGATCTCTGCATTCTTTCTTGGATTTTAATACCTGCATTCTTGATTGACACTTAGAGATCACAAGATCATTAACTTTTATAACTACAAGTGTTGTCATCATTAAAATCTAACTTATGAGACAGAGACTTCATTTCCCAATAGAACTAAGCTTGAGTACACGGTGGAATTGCCCAGTTCTAGTTGGTGGAAATGTTTGTGGAGTGACAACCTGATATTTAAGAGGTGCTCCATTTGGATGACACAACAAACAATGTTGGATCCTCATCCCTAAACAACGGGTACATAGGACATGACTTCAATAAAATTGAGAAAGTAAACATTTGTTCAGGATGTAGAAATTAAATAATTTTGAGAACAATGTGTCATAATTTTGAGAACAATGTGTCACCGATAATGATAATGAGGGGTGGGAATATACAATGCGTTTGTAGGGGCATATGACTTAGCATACATCAAGTTCAAATTAAATCAAATTAATACGGATTTGGATCCTCTCATGTGAAATTTCTCTCATGTGTTATCATGTGAGAGTTTTGTGTCTAAATCAAATTGATACGGATTTTTTATATATGAAGCAAACATTTAAATTGACTACAAAACTAGGCTTCGTTAAAAAATCTATAACGAATAATGAATTACACTTATTTACATAAATCCTAGCTCTACTTAGTCTATTCTCACTTATGCAATACCGTATTTCATAAAGCTTAGTTGCAAATGGAAAGTCCAAAACGCACAAGTGGAAAGTCACCAAAAAAGTAAATGCTACACCGAGTCACTACTTTTTTTCTTCTAAGATATTTCACAACCGGCAGTTATGAGAATCCTGTGAGATTCTAATATCATGTTAAGTGATAGCTCTCTCCTAACAAATGATTTTTCACATGCACCGTCCAAGAATTGAAATACTGAACTAGATGATTAATGAGTCCAATCTACCAATTGTGTAACACCTCGTTGGTATCGATGATTCCCTAATATTTTCGTGCAATGTCAATAGTACTCTTGACTAGAGAGGGGGAGACCGGGAGCAATGGCGAAGGGAGGGAAGATTTTTGTTTGGGGTGACAAAGACTAAATGACACATATTTATAATTTTCTCTTTTATTTTGAAAAATAATGACGTGTCATAAGGAGGTAGAGAGTGTAAGGATGGAGTATTTCACCCTCCAAAGTGAGGACTCACAATTGATGATACAGTAGTAGGTTTTATCCAAAGTAAATCCTCAGTGATTTAGATAACCCAAATATAAAAATAAAATAAAAAGAGACTATCCTAATTTAACATGCTAAGTCCTAAGCACAATACCCACACACTCACTATTACATGCACTAAATATTACGCACCAGAATTTGTGGAGACTATAGTGACTATTTACTGGATGGTTGATGTTAAATTTCTGTTGCTCATGCAAACTTGAAATGCAGACAACATTATTTTCTCCTTATTCAATTGCTACTATTCTGTCTCAACATTGAAATTCAGTTACTACGATTCTGTCTCAGCATATCGAATTCAAAGTGTTGGAAATGATGATTTAGAGCGCCAATCTTACTGCAAATAGGATGGTTAGGTTGATCCATGCGAAATTTATGTCTCGCATGTTTCCCCCACATCAATCAAAACCTCCAACACTGTTCCCTCTTATCCTGCATTATCTTCCCACGTCTTATTCAGTTCGATTTCATTCCATTTCTACGTACCCCCGTGACCCTCTTGTGTCGACTCTACTCGTTGCTCTCAAATCTTCCTCTTCTCTCTACTGCTGCAGGGCCATTCATGCCCGAGTCATCAAATCTCTGGATTACCGAGATGGGTTCATCGGTGATCAGCTGGTATCGTGTTATCTCAGCATGGGTGCCACCCCTGATGCACTGTTTCTGTTTGATGAAATGCCCAACAAGGATTCTGTCTCTTGGAATTCTTTAGTTTCTGGGTTTTCCAAAAGGGGACGCCTTGGCGACTGTATGAGTGTGTTTTCTGTGATGAAATCTGACATGGAATTGGAATTGAATGAGCTTACTTTCATATCTGTTATATCAGCTTGTGCTTTGGCGAAAGCACGGGATGAAGGTCTGTATGTTCACTGTTGTGCAGTGAAATTGGGCATGGAGTTTCAGGTGAAGGTTGTTAATGCTCTTATTAATATGTATGGAAAGTTTGGCTTTGTTGACTCTGCTTTCAAGCTGTTTTGGGCGATGACAGAGCAGAATCTGGTGTCATGGAATTCAATGGTGGCTGTTTGCACCCAAAATGGAATGCCTAATGAAGCTATTTATTATTTTAGTATGATGAGGTTGAATGGGCTTTTTCCTGATGAAGCCACAATGGTGAGCTTGCTTCAAGCCTGTGAAACTTTGCATTTGAGAAGTTTGGCAGAGGCCGTACATGGTGTAATCTTCACTTGTGGTCTTGATGAAAATATAACAATTGTAACCACCATTTTGAACCTGTATTCAAAGCTAGGGAGATTGAATGCTTCTTGTAAGGTTTTTGCAGAGATAAGTAAGCCTGATAAAGTGGCATGCACGGCAATGCTTGCAGGCTATGCCATGCATGGGTGTGGTAAAGAAGCTATACAGTTCTTTGAAAGGACTGTAAGGGAAGGCTTGGAGCCTGATCATGTTACTTTTACCCACTTGTTAAGTGCTTGTAGCCATTCAGGGCTTGTTGATGAAGGAAAGCATTACTTCCAAGTAATGTCGGATGTTTATGGAGTTCAACCCCGATTGGATCATTATTCGTGTATGGTTGATCTTCTAGGTCGCTGTGGTCTACTCAATGATGCTCATGAGCTGATTAAGCACATGCCATTAGAGCCAAATTCTGGAGTCTGGGGTGCCCTTCTAGGTGCTTCTAGGGTTTATCGTAACATTAGTGTGGGGAAGGAAGCTGCAGAGAATTTGATTGCATTAGACCCGTCAGACCCTAGAAACTATATCATGCTGTCTAACATATATTCTGCTTCAGGCCTGTGGAGTGATGCAGCAAAAGTGAGGGCTTTAATGAAGAATGCAGTTCTTGCTAGAAATCCTGGATGCAGTTTTATTGAGCATGGTAATAAAATCCACCGATTTGTGGTAGATGATTATTCTCACCCTGATTCAGACAAAATACACAAAAAGCTGGAAGAGGTTATGAGAAAAATTCAAGAGTTCGGCTTTGTGTCTGAAACTGAATCCATTCTCCATGATGTTGATGAGGAGATTAAAATAAATATGGTCAACAGGCATAGTGAGAAGATAGCTCTTGCATATGGAATTTTGGTTAGTACTGCTGATATGCCATTAGTTATAATGAAAAATCTCAGAATATGTCGTGATTGCCACAAAACTGCAAAGTTTGTCTCCCTGATAGAGAAGCGTACCATCATTATCCGAGATGCAAAGCGATTTCACCACTTTTCAGATGGATTATGTTCTTGTGGCGATTATTGGTAGTGATCTGTTCTCTATAGAAGTTTGGCACTGCACAAGCTACACAATCCCATTGATCATAACTCGTAAGATCACATGCAATAATAAACTGGATTACTCTATGTTATATGAGCATAATTATATCTGCATATTCATATTCAATTCTTTGTTCAAACCCATTGAGCTCTTTTTTTTTTGTATTTTACACACCTAATACATATTTTTGCTTGGATTATGAAGCTCAAACACGTCTCACACCACTATGTAAAGCTGCTCCGGAAACATGATGCTTATTTTGTCCTTTTATATTGTACTTGAACAACTATGTTTTCTTATGACTGCATCACTCAGATGAAATAAC
This sequence comes from Acmispon strigosus, assembly GCA_030819835.1. Taxonomy (NCBI): domain Eukaryota; kingdom Viridiplantae; phylum Streptophyta; class Magnoliopsida; order Fabales; family Fabaceae; genus Acmispon; species Acmispon strigosus. Next base: position 42,893,439 of record JAUAMA010000001.1, on the reverse strand, counting down.
AAAATGATCATAAGACCGTAATTAAGGTTAATTTAATCAACTTTTTCTAGGTGGAGTGATTAATTTTGTACTCTTAAAATGTTGGCATTTCAATTATGTGCTCTTCTACAAGTGTTTTTCTTTTTATAACTTTATCAGCTATTTTGACATTTATTACTTTTAAGACATTTTAATATGACATACTAGAAGTTACACACAGATGCATATGAACTTTCAGGTGATTCTAATTCCATGAAGCAGGATAAAGATATGAATGACTTTTATGGTCTTACAAATGAACAAATTACTACAGAGTACAGAAGGTGGCCTTCTTTAATCGCATGTGCTCCTATTTATATAGTTACTTCAGAAAGTGGGAAACTTAAAGAAATTTTGCTGGCGGACAATTAGGTCCCATTCAGTGATCTTTGTCTTAGGTTTTTCTGGTGTGGGAGCACACATGGAGGGAAAAGGAAATGGAATTTTGAACGGTATTGCCCTGTCATTGTTACTTATGAGATTTGCTAATAGAGATTTATCTTATGTACCTATCACATATACGCACTTTTTTCTTGGATTTCATTTTATATTCATCTCATTATTATTCATCAGGTGCGTTCCTCCTTAGCTCTCACCTCTCAGTGCGCCAAATCATGCACAGATGGAATGTTTACATGCACAGTAATGCTAATGCTCCTGAGGTTAGACTTTCCTAATTAAAGAATTAATAAATCTGTATAAAATCTCCCTTGATTATACTCCTAATTGATATCAAATCATATCCAAATCAAATCATCATAAAGACTAAATCTCCTAATAATAATACAAATCACTATATTAAAACACTATTAAACATACAAGCAATAGATAACACGTAACAATTCATTGCCTCTATTCCTCTTTTATGCTTTGCAGGTATACTGAGTTTGGAGATCCAGTTCCTTATCGACCTGCTGAAGACTTGGCATTTTCAGTGGCAAGGTTTATACAGAAAGGGGGATCATTTGTCAATTATTACATGATAATTTCATTTTGATTTCGTTGTGCAATTGTGTAGGCTCACCCTTTCTAGATATTCAACTGTGACCCTTTATTCTGTTCATTTTCAGTATCATGGGGTGACAAGTTTTGGTCGAACTGCCGGTGGTCCCTTCATTGCTACAACCTATGATTATGATGCACGTCTTCATGAATATGGTAAGATTCCAATTCTTGATATGACCAATAAATTCTGATATTATGATATATTTCGCCTTTTATGTTGGACCTGCAGGGAATAAATCTCAAAATATGTTTGGTGATGCCTCCTTTGTTCCTTAGTACCATGAGGCATGTTATTAGAATGTCGCTGTTGTTCTTTAATTGTAACCAAAAAATCCAAATCAATTTGCATCCTGTTTTTTGTGTTGAGTCCTGTGAATGATGAAGATGGTTGGTACATTTCTATGGTAATGAAAATCTGGTACATTTAATATTAACAAAAGATTGCTACTGCCAACCACTATTTCCGTTTATCATTTTCTATAAATCAGGTTATAAATTTTTTTTCTAGCAGTTGTGCTTGCTTCACGTCTATAGGGGATCCTTGCCATTGATCTGCTGCATTCATTTATATGAAGAACTTCACATATTTGGGATACATTTATAAACCAGAGTAAAAGTAGAGTACTTACTACTTATTTTTGTTTCTTCCTCTGTGCAGATTGCTCAGGCAACCGTAGTGGGGTCATCTGAAGGGATTTACACAGCAATAAAACTATCTGAACCTGCTTTAGTATCCAGAGATCCGACTGTAACAAGGATTAGAAACTATCAAGAGTTATAATGTAATTCAGTTTTGTGAAAAATTATCTAGCCTATCTAAAATGCTATATAACCAAACTGAATTTCTATCTTTCATCATTAATGTCCAGGCTCATGTCTTTAAATGAAACTCAGGAGCTTGTGCTGCATTCCTAGCAAACTATAACCCAAAATCTTATGAAACAGTAGCATTTGGAAATATGCTTTACAACTTGCCTCCTTGGTCTATAAGCATTCTTCCTGACTGCAAGAACACTGTTTATAACAGTGCAAGGTTGAGAAAAAATTAGACAAGTTTTAATTTCAGATGACTTTCTTGGTTGGTTATGCGTTTGTAATGGAGATTTGATTGCTCAACGGCTTGACCGAGTCTCTGTGGTTGAGTGGATTTAATAACTTTTAGTATGCAAGTTTGACTTTTTTTCTCTCATGAAAATAGACATATACAACAAGAAAAGAATGAAATTTTTAGTGTCTTCGTACTTTTTGTTTGGCTAAATTTTCTTTTGCAATGAAAAGAAAGGCAGCACACATAGAGGGAAAAGGAAAAGGATTTTTGAACAGCATTGCCCTGTCATTGTTACTGATGAGCTCCTTAGGTTCACTAATTCTTTATTGAAATATGAATTTCATGGACATGTCCGTTGGCTTACTCTCTTCCTGTCCTAGGACTGGGTACCAAATTTAGCAGTGTAAAAGGTGCTGATGAAGGTAGATTGGGAAGAAATTGTTCACTTCCTCTCAGATTCCCAGATGGACCTTACTGTCATAATTGCCTTTCTCTTGCACTAAAGCTTTATATATTTTAGGTACCTATCACATATACGCACTTTTCCTTGGATTTCATTTTATGTTCATCTCATTATTATTCAAATATTGTGCTTGCACAGGCCTACTTTGTTTCCCTAACATATTTGGGATGACTTGTTTTGTTTGATAATTTGTCACAGCACTTCACTTTCTTTTACTTTAGTGGAAGTGAAGCTTATGAAATGTTAGTTAGTGTTGGAGGATGAAGGATGAAGTGTCTCTCGCAACTTCAAGGAGGCATTTACCTTAATACTACTTTAAATTACCTTACATGTGAAATTGTTGTATATAAAGAAAGGAAGATCGAATAGCAAAGAGAAATGGATCGGTTATACTATCTTCTAGCATGTCAAGCAAGTTCCTGATGAGCAAATCATTAGTATTTATACTACTAAAATTTTGATGCAGTTAAATCACAAGAACAAGAATGAGGGACAGTTCAGAAAAATAAGGGAGTTGACACCTGTTGATTGTTGGTCAAACGTGATTGTGACACCCGGGGCCGACGAGGGCAGATAGGGTTGGGAATAGGTCAAACTGTTCTCAGGGGTTTATGGCCTAGTCTACATCAGGATTATGCCAGACCAAACCAAATTACTAAATAGATCAAACTAAATAATTTTATAATCTATTTAAGTACCACTTTAATATGAATATATGATTTTAAATAGGCTCTTATGCCCTAAAAAATTCAACATAGTCTAGCTTATTTACATCTCAACCTAATAACTTATAATCATATTAGTCTGCTTATTCTTTTAGTATAATTTAATATGTAAGTGTATAAGTTTGCTAGCCTAAAAGTCGGGCATTTAAATAGGCTAAAATGATAGACTAGACTTTCAGGAAGGCCAAGTCAGGTATAAAAAAGTTTAGCTCGGTCCAGCTTATTCCCACCCCTGATGGCAGAGAATGGTAGCCAGTGCAATGAGATGACTCCAACAAAAACTTCTATGCAAAAAGATACATGACTGAATCGATCTTGTACCAAAATGAGAGAGGTATTTAGATACTGTATATGTATGAGACTATACATCTCAGAATAACTTTAAGGTTTGATAGATACTACTGAGATGTGTGTTGCATGCACTTGGAGAGCGAGCTTCAACCCATGAAAGATTCGGAGAGCTTCTTCGAGGCCATAGCAACCACCACATCGCCATCCTCATTCCTAAGGACAGCAGCGACACCCCACCTATCATTCACCAGGGCGTGAGAAAGCTGCTGAAATTCCTGCAGCTTGCCAAACGCCGTTGCATCTAAAATTAAAATCAACAAAAGAATGAAGAACAATAATCAAGAAAAACTAAAAAATAAAGTTACAAATTTGAAAAAATTGGCAAAAATATATGGAAGTAGAAGAAAGAAAAATATAGCTTTTGCTTCAACTTTTGAATGTTCAACTTTTGCTTCTAAAATTAAAATCAACAAAAGAAGGAAGAAAGAAGAATAATCAAGAAAAAGTAAAGGGGTTAAAAATGTTCTCTTACCTACTTATACACCTGAATAAAAAACATGCCCTAAAAAAATACATTATTTTCATCATTGAAAAACTTTGTTTAATCTAAAATGATTTTTATGATGTCATAAAGTTTACATGTTATTTTTTTTCCTAATCACCAATTCACATGCACGTGAATTTTTTCACATATATTTTAATCCTTCGGAAATTTCTTCCACTAAATTTAATCATTTTTTCTTTCAAAATCTAGGAATTCATCACAAAAACTAAAAAATTCTTCATCTTCCTCATTTTCAAAACCCACAACCCAGAAATTCCCTTCACACTTTCTTCTCCTTCCCGTCCTCCCACTCCCACCCATCACCACCAAAACCCCCATCGAGAGCCACCACCACCTCCCCTCCCCTCTCACCCAACACCACTACCACCTTTTATTCCAAGTTTCCTATCAATTTAGCTCACTGGCACTGGACTAATAAGGAATATAAAGCCTTACAACTTATGGAAACAATAAAACTTTTTTATGAAACTTCACAGAACCAATGTGGGATGATTACTGTCAAATTACTGCTGTACATTTGTTATTTTTTTCACCAACATTGAACTTTCGAAAAAATAAATAAAACTACTGTGCCAATTAATAAAATATTAATAATAGCAGGACCTTTAAAAAAAGGCATGAAAAGGACAATTAGCTAGTTTTTTTTTTTACGGAAACTACTCTATTGAAGAACATTAATTAGAACCTGCTACATGATTAGCATCTAAATATCTATTTGATCTCATCTAAACCCTTTTCTCTTTATTTTTATTATGATTTTGATTTGACTTTGAAAATCCTTGCTAGAAGTTTTTTTATTTGGTACATCAAAAAAACAAATAAATGATCGAAAACTACAAAGCTAACAAAATCCTGGAAAGAAAGGGATTAAGTAGGTTGACCGTTTGAGAGTCCTTACGAAGTTTGTAAAAGCTTCTTAAAATTAAAATATTAAAGAAGGTATATGACTCAAAAAATCATATTATGTAAATGTTTACTTTAAGAAAATAGTTAACTCACTAATATAAAAATCTCAATCAAAGTTACTAATATCCTTAATTTGATACTATATATTGATTGGAGTATATTTTAAGAAATTAAATATTCATTTATTTAAATAGTTTCTTCAAATATTTGTACAGAAATCAAGTAAAATAATCTGGAAAAATATACATCTAAAATTATTTGATTAAAATTGGCTGAAATCAAGTGAAAACATCTGAAGTAATATGATTTGAATTATTTAAATTATATAGAAAATTACTCCCTCCATCCCAAATTATAAGACCCTTTAGAGACAAACTCGATGTCCCAAATTATAAGACCCCTTCTAGATTTCAGGAGAAAAAAATAAGTTTTTCCTTTTTTACCCTTGCATTCATTATATTTTAAGTTCCAAAACTTTAATTACCACCTCTACTAATTACTTCTTTCATATTCTCAACCAACTTTTGGTATATCAATACTTACATTAACAATTTCCAGATTTTTTTTAAATAGGGGCATATTTGAAAGATTTGTATAAAAAGTAACAAAACCAACATATTAATTAGCTTATTACATGTTTTCTTAATAGGCGTAATTGTCTGAAAAAGACCCTATAATTTGGGATGGAGGGAGTATAATTTTGATTATTTCAATTTTTTTTTACACTACCCTTCCCTTAGATTTTTTCTATATTAAAGATATCCTTATTCAACTATATTGGGCATGTTTGATTACAGTTTTTAAAAACTGTTTTCTGTTTTCAAAAACTGAAAAATTTAAAAACCTGATTGACAAAACTTGTTTTTGAAAACTGTTTTTGAAAACAATTCTTGTTTTCAGTTTTAAAAACTAAAATACCAGAACAGCTAAAAGATGTTTTCAGTTTCTGTTTTTAGTTTTCAAATTTCAATTTTTTAAATGTTGGAAAACGTCTTATTCAACAGTTTTTTTCTGCTTTTATTTTGAAAAACAGTTTTCAAAAACAGTTTCTAAAAACTCTTTTTAAATACAATTTTTAAAAACTACAATCAAACAGGCCTTAATTTTGTCATCCGTGTATTTGTTTAGGTTTCAAACTTATAATGTTTCCTTTCAAACATATTTAATTTAATTTTTAAAATTTAAATATCATAAATTTATTTCCCTTGAAATCTATTTTAATCAATTTATATTAATGAGTTTTGAATTTTTATAAATATAGAGTTTCCGACAAATTCTATCATTTGATTTTAATTGTCCATCAAGTTCATTACTTTTTGGGTTGAATATCCTTTCTGAATTTATTGGAGAATATATATCATAAATGAAATTATTTAAATTTCACAATTAAACTAAATCCATTCACCACATTTGGTGGGCACCTTTCTAATTTTATTGGAGAATATATATCATAAATATATTTTTTTATTTCAAGCTTATAACATTTAATTTTAAACATATTCCATTTCAAAAAAAATTAAACATATTCAATCCAGTTTTAATATTTAAATATGAGATAAATTATTTCCTTTGAATCTTATCAAATTTTTTTGTAACGGAAATCTTAACAACTTTGAATTTTATAAATCTTTAATTCAATTTTAGAGAAAATTACATTATTTAAATATGAGATAAATTATTTCCATTGAATCTTATCAAACTTTTTTGTAACGGAAATCTTAAACAACTTTGAATTTTATAAATCTTCAATTCAATTTCACAGAAAATTACACTATACATTTGGTTTGAAGAGTGTATCAAACTCATTATCATTTGTAAAAAATAAAAAAAAAAAAAAAAACTCATTATCATTTAAGCCTAAGCACACCCAACTTATTTGATAGGATATCATATAAAGGGGGAGAAGGTTCGGGGTAGAGGATTGCTATGCAGTGGAGAGGATCTGAAAGCTTCTGACGGAGACTAGAACTCTCAGTGCTTTAGGTTGGCTTTTTTTTCTTCTTCTTCTCCAACACCCTTCACTCCTCATATGAAAAATAATCTATTTCTCACACTCCTCTGTTTTTTGGTCTTGACCAAGGTATCCCACAGCCGGTCGCCGTGAGACTAATCATTCGCCCTACGGTACACTCCTCTGTTTATTACCCTTTTTCCTTTTTTTTCTTATTTATTTGATTATAAGGAAGATATTTGGAAAAACATTCAATCCCCGGCTTCAGGGGTTTGATTATTTTGCAGTTTCTTTCTATGATTTCCACACGCAAGGGTGAGGGTGTTGCTTTTACTCTTTTGATTTGATGGGGAGCTTTTTCTTCTAACTAATAAAAAAAATTAATGAGAGATTGCGAGAAAGAGTAATATTGAATAGTCACTATTTTTCTTTCTTCATCTATGTTTTTGTTTTGTTTTACTTAACATATAAAAAGTTGAAAAATCCATGCTGACTTGCTATGAAACACAGGAAGGAACCAGAATTATAGAGATTACAAATTGTGTCATATTAATTATTTTTTCATATTTTTACCCATATTTAATTCTGGAAATATAGAATTGCATTAATGTTGGAAATAGATTAAAAAAAACATTTGGAAATTCAACAAGAACAAATTTAATGCAAAAAATTATACTAAGGGATATGCAAAATATTAATCGTTAGTGGTTAAATTATAATTTAATATAGATTTTTTTTGAACTGATAATTTAATGGAAAGCTTAAAAATACCTGTTGTGATTTAGACAGCAGGCATGCCCCCTCTCTCTTAGCCAATAGAATGCTGCTTAGTGTACTGTTATTGCCATGTCATGTGTTTGGCTAGTCAAACTTAAGTCTTGTTCATTACTAATTGTAGTTATTTGAACTTTTGTAATTTTTTTTTATAGCCAACATTATTTATATTGTTTATTTATTTTATAATTTAGAAAACATAAATATATTTTAACGATGGAGCACGATGCAGGGAGGAGGAAAAGAGGTTATTTTGTCCAAATCAAAATGTTAATAGTTAATTTCAATTAAATTAAAAATCAATTTGAAAATTAGAAAATAAACATTTTCTGAAAAAAAGAGATTATATTGTTTATTTATTTTATAATTTAGAAAACATAAATATATTTTAACGGTGGAGCACGATGCAGGGAGGAGGGAGGAGGAAAATAGGAATTAGGTTACTTTGTCCAAATCAAAATGTTAATAGTTAATTTCAATTAAATTAAAAATTAATTTGAAAATTAGAAAATAAACATTTTCTGAAGAAAAAAAAAGATTGTTGGTCGGGGGCATCTTAACCCCTCTCATAAAACAACATTCTAAAGTTTTCCTAATTTAATATAGATTTAAATTCAGTTTAGTAAAATTATAGATTTAAGAGGCTATTAACACGTGTTACATTCTCATTTGTTGAATTTAGAACATTGCAGTATCCAAGTATGGAAGAGGTCACCTTCCAACAAATTCTATTGTGCCCTGATTATTTTCTGCAAAGTTCACCCAAGATGAAGGATAGGCTTAGCAACTTGCCGGAGGAACTCATCTGCTACATACTCTCTTTTCTCCCAACCAAGGAAGTGGTTGCCACAAGCGTTCTCTCCAAGCGGTGGATACCTTTGTGGCGTTCAGTATCCACTCTCGACTTCGATGATTTCAAGTACTTTATGGGAAGCAAAGAGGACTACTATGCTCGCTTTGTTCAGTCTCTGAATGCAGTCATCCTCAACCGAGATCTACACCATCCCATCGAGAAATTCAGCCTCACCTGTCACACTAATTTTTACGATCCTGACAATGTCAGAGTATGGCTCAGTGCTGTTGTGCAGCTCAGAGTTCAGCACCTTGAACTTTCCATCATCACTCCCGAGTTTCTCAGACTCAGAAGACCCACCAACTTGTCTGCCGTCTTCACTTGCAGTACTCTTGTGGTTCTCAAACTGCAGCGGTTAGCTCTGAAACCGATTTCATCTGCTCATCTTCCCTTACTTAAGGTTCTGCATCTTGAAGCTGTGTCTTTCTTCGAACACCAATGTCTCGCCCAGCTTCTTTGCGGGTGTCCTGTTCTTGAGGATTTCAAAGCAAGGTGTATAGTTTTTTATAACCATTTAACTCATAGCGAGTTCAAAACCTTACCCAAGTTAGTCAGAGCAGATATTTCAATACGGCATTCACGTTTTCTGCTCATGGAAGCGGTTAACAATGTCGAGTTTTTGCGTGTACATGAGGTAATTAATATTGTCCATAGTTGTTATTTTTATTGTTTAAGATAAATAATGTACGTGATGATTGATTTCTTGTTATTGTAATTAACTCATGCATGCAGATGGAGTTTATAGCCCGAAGATCCTACGTTTTCCCCAAGTTTCACAATTTGACCCATATTGAACTTGTCTATAGCTTCGACACCTATGATTGGTTGCAGGTAGTGGAGTTGCTCAAGAATTGCCCCAAGCTTCAAGTTCTTATCATTGACCAGGTTTGTTTAGAGGCTTAGAATTATTATATGATATATTATTTTTTACACTTGTTCACATTCATGTTTATTGTTGACAGATACATTTCCATTGTCATCGGTTTGATGTATATGAAGATGTAGGAGTTTCGCAATACCCGCAATGTGTTCCTGAATGCGTTTTATTACACCTTAATAGATGCTATCTAAAGGGTTATAGAGGCACCAACGGTGAATGTCAATTGGCAAGATATATTATGCAGAATGGAAAATCTTTAGAGAGCATGACAATATCCAGTGGTATTACAATAATGCAAAAGGAAAAGCCTAAGATGTTCGAAAAATTATCCTCATGCCCGAGGAGCTCTAGAACTTGTAAACTTTCCTTTATATGATAACAAACTGGATTCGGTAGCTACAAGTAGTTTCTAATTTCTTCCTTTTAACTAGCAGTTAGCTACAAGGATGTGGATCTTGTCTTAGTTTTCAAGTTAGTTGAACTTGTTCATTATTGATCGTTAATTGTGAATTTGAGATATGGTGCTAAGGTGTGAGGCAATTTTTACGTTTACTTTTGATCTTATCCAAACATGTATGGTAGATTTATGAACCACTTTACAGTGTAGACGTCTCGACACCTTTTTTTCTTTTCATCTCTCTTTTGCACACGTCACATTATATATCACATCTGCCACCCAAAGGGTGTACACCAATCAATCTTTGTGCGTGTGTAAATTCTGTCTCAAAAAAGAGCGGCACCCACCAAAATATAACATTTAGTTGTTTCTTGAAAAAGAATTCTCTTTGTCTTTTGATAGTATGATTTTTATATTATTATTGTGTATCAATGTCTTAGCAGAATTTTGCCAGAATTAAATTTTCACCTAAGATGATTTTATCCATTCTATAAGAATGGGTTATGACTAGTATCAATATGCAGTTTGTAAATCACTGCAATCTATAATTAGCGTTACTGTTTTTTTACTTCTATCAGTATTTGATACTTGATAGTATCCTCTGATGTGCAATCAGGTATATGAAATTTGTGGTGGATCAGGAATGTATGATTGAAACAGCTTTTTCATGATTCATTCAAAATTGAAAATTGAAAATGGAAGTAATGTGATTAAGGCCAAGTCAGTGCTGGTCTTGGAGATCTTGTAGTAATTGTGCTATTTTATTAATCATTCATGTATGTATTTGACTAAAATAATGCCTCTATTTAAAGTATGTATCAACTCTCACTTCCACTCTTGGATTATACTTGTTAATGTAAGCATCCTTATGTGGGCTTGTAGAGTTGTAGTTTTGGCCTCTAAAGTGTGAGACGAGCATCTAAATTTCCAATATCATAACCTGCCCCATGCATGAGCAACGCATTGCTATTTATACTACAAATTTTTTGATACAGTTTAGTCATAAGAATGAGGTACAATGCAGAAAAATAAGGGAATTGGAGAGGGAAAAAAAGGGAATGTAGACTTTAATCATAAATTAGTGTCGAACTGCACCCTTTATTATATTTAGGGTTAATGGTGTATTTGGTCCCTGTATTTACATTTATATTTGTGTTTGGTCCTTATAAAAAAAATTATCAATAAATCCCTATAATTGTACCAAGTTTTTTTTGGTCCCTGCCAGACGACGTCAGAGCTCTGGCGAGGGTGTCAAGTGTCTGACAAGTGCATACGTGACTTGCCGACTGATTAAATGAAGCTTACATGGATTTAAATTTTTTTAAAAATTATTTACACATAAGAAAAACTAAAAATTTTAAACCTCCAACTTACATTAAATTAGAAATTAACCCCCAATTAAAACTTTTTCATCTTCATCCATCTCTCATCATCTTCATCCCAATCATCTTCAACCTCCATGATCTTCTTCCATCTTCATTCCCTAAACTTAAAAATTCAGAAATTTATCCTCCTCTTCATCTTTCTTCTTCCTCATTCAACCCCAAATCATTAACCTAATCTAACCCAAAACCTAAATATCAAAGTAAATTAAAATCTAACCCTCAATAAACCCAAATCCCAAATCCATGGAATAAGGGGACGATGAACTTCTCCTAGAAATTGGTCTTATTCCATGGATTTGTTGTTTAGGTTTATTGAGGGTTAAATTTTAAACGATAAAGCTATAAACTAAACACACATATGCAGATGATAGGATAAACTGCTTGTGCAGCGGAAGTGAAATGTGTGCTTGTATAGATGATGCGTGCTGTGAAGGTATAGACGATGCAGGCAGTAAACGTTGGACGATGCAAGCAATAAACATAAAAGATGCAAGCAATAAAAGCAGAGATGATTTAAAATCCCAGAGAAACAAAGTTATCCCTAATAGAGGGAAATATCGTCATATGGCCAAGCAGCACAGTGATCATGGTACGGTGTCCACGAAACAATGTCACCTGAAAGATCATCTAGATTGTCTCGCTTCTATGCTATGCACTCGTCACCCTTAAGAGTCCCCCACCGCATAGCCCTGGGCATGTCCTTTGTGTATGCCTGGTTCATCTTCCTGGGAAACAAGGAGGATGGGAAATGCTCGTAGATCCATGCCTATAGACAAGGAGACAATATAAATGTGTAAAAAACATGACCATTACATCAAATTCATTATAAATAAAATAAGAAAATTCAGTGGGAACGAACCTGAAGTAGAGTAGCGTATCCTGACAAAGACATGGTATTTCTACGGCTAGCAGCACGAAGAGAGTCATGCATGTATGCCAATGCTGCAGCATCCCATACAATATTTCCTACATTGTTCAGATCAGTCAAAAGCGAGAGGTACCAGATGTAGGTACAGGTCCTAGTCTTATCAACAAATGGTGTGGTGCCCAACAATCGAAGCATGTACGCTTTCGTAGCAGCCTCAAACTCACCACTCCTAAGCTTGAGCTTGATAACTGTCTCCAGCCACGTGAAGCGTACGCTTTTGCCCTTAGTTTTCAAAGTCTCTGAATTTGCCTGAGTCTTGTGACCTGCAACTGTGAAACAAGAAGATCAACACAATCATTTTTATCTAGCACAGGAAGAGTGAAAAAGTTCCCACGGATTGGGATATGTAGGAGACATGCTACATCCTCCAACGTGATTGTCTTCTCTCCAAAAGGTAAATGAAAAGATGACGTCTCTGGATGCCACCTTTCCACAAATGCTGAAATCAGACCTCTATCATATGTAATATACCTACATCCCACAAGAGTCGTGAGACCAGGCCTCGACAAAACCGTAGCAATGTACTCATGACCCCCATAAACATCCGCCTTCAACCTCTTTTCATGATTATATAAGCTAAGCTCCGACCTGTCCAGTATGTTATGATCAATGTAAGACCTCCACACCCTCCTGGCAATGTGGGTGCCATAGCTCCGCAAAACAGACAGATTCATCGGGCCACTGGAAATGATGTCAGGTTCTTGTCAGTTGCGTCAATTAGCTGTAGTTGCCGCTTTAACTCCTTCTTGGCACCATCATCATGGACCCGTTCTTCATCATCATCATCGACCTCATCATCACCACCATCATCACCATGACTATCCTCATCATCATCACCCTCTTCCTCTTCATCATCATCATCGTAATGCACCTGCTCATCCTCATCATCATGACCCATATGCTGGTCATGATCAACATATGGATGCTGCTCCTCATATTGGTCGTGCCACTGCTCCTGCTCCTTGTACTAATCCTCATTATAAGATGACTCCTCCACCACCAGAGCTTTTCCATGCCGCCTACGATGCGATGCATGTCCTCTATGTCGGATGTCCTTTTCTTGATTTTGTGATTCTTCAGGTTCAAATGGGCGACCAGTATAACGAGTCCTTGCATTTTTAATCCAAATAATCAGAAAAAAATTAAAATGGCTAAAATCTCACTTACAAGTGCGACTCAGATCAAGAACAAATTTGGGCAATTTCACACTGGTAAGTGCGAATAGATATGTTGAAATCGCACTTACAAGTGTGACACAAATCAACAACAGAAATGGCCAATTTCGCACTTGTAAGTGCTACCAAAGAGGACAAATTGCACTTACAAGTGCAATTTTTTGCAGATTGGGAACCCAAGCACAAAATGAAGAAGCAGAACAACCACAAGCAAAATAGAATTGAAATTATTCAAATTAGTTGAAATTAGAAGAAGTAGAAGAACTACCAAAGCAAATTACAACAGTATAGGGAGTGAATAGAAGAAGAATTGAAATTAAGGGAATTACCTGAACTTGGCTTGAGAGAGTGAGTCGTTGGGTGGGTTTGAGGAAGGAGAAGGATGGTGGGTGACTATGGAGGGTGGGTCGTAGAGTGGGTTTGAGGAAGGAGAAATGTATGGTGCGTGGTGAGTAATGGAGTAGTGGGATTGGAATGGAGGTAAGAGAATATATGGTAAATGGCAGAAGAAAGAAGTGGATGGTACGTGGGGTGTTTGGGGGTTAGGGTGATTTTTTTTGTTTTTTTTTTATATTTTAGGGGTATTTTGGGGATAACGAAAAATAGGGGATGACATGAAAACCGGTGAGGATGACATGAAAAATAACTCCCCTACACATGATAACTATTGACTCAAAGTTCTATTAAACATATAACCTGTTATTCCGTAATTTGAGCGAGCAATGCCTTTGAACAAATGCGGTGACCCACAATAGTGAATTGACTAAGGTACGGTGGAGTAGAAAGAATTCATGATGAAGGGTGTACCTGCAAAATGCACTCCAACACTTAAATTAGTTTAAGATTAAAGTGGAAATCTCAAAGCTTAGAAGAGCACCAACGAGTGGGTTTGAGGAAGGAGAAATGTATGGTGCGTGGTGAGTAATGGAGTGGTGGGATTGGAATGGAGGTAAGAGAATATATGGTAAATGGCAGAAGAAAGAAGTGGATGGTACGTGGGGTGTTTGGGGGTTAGGGTGATTTTTTTGTTTTTTTATATTTTAGGGGTATTTTGGGGTTTACGAAAAATAGGGGATGACATGAAAACCGGTGAGGATGACATGAAAAATAACTCCCCTACACATGATAACTATTGACTCAAAGTTCTATTAAACATATAACCTGTTATTCCGTAATTTGAGCGAGCAATGCCTTTGAACAAATGCGGTGACCCACAATAGTGAATTGACTAAGGTACGGTGGAGTAGAAAGAATTCATGATGAAGGGTGTACCTGCAAAATGCACTCCAACACTTAATTAGTTTAAGATTAAAGTGGAAATCTCAAAGCTTAGAAGAGCACCAACGAAGCAAATGAGCAATGCTTAGCTTAAAGTGTAATCAAACTTGTATTTACAATGGTCGGAGTGAGTAGAGATAGAAGCGATTATCGTTTGCCAACTTATTAAGTAGGTGGCATTTTGGTGTTACCATTCCTTAGCGAGCTTAACCATCGATCTTAAAACTTAGCCTCTTTTTTTTTTTCCGACCAGTTAGTGAGAAAAATGGAAGTCCTTCCTTTGGTCATACTAACTAACCAGCTTGACATACACCTGGTCATGTTGTGGTTATTTACGTTGATTAGGACAATGGTCGGTCTAGTAGTGGTCGTTTGGGCTGACCGGAACATAATCTTAAACCAAAATCATGTTTTTTAAAAAGAGAAAGATCAAAATCATTTATTTAAACAAGGGATAAATATGTTTTTGGTCTAAATCGCCACAAAATGGGTTAGCAGCGGTTTAAACAGCTATAAAAATGAATGAACAGATCAAAATCAGTAATTTACTTATTTTAAAAGTACCAAAATTAATGAAATTTTTTAAGGGAAGCCTAAATCAATAATTGACTATTTTAGAGGGTCAAAAACTTATCTAACACTTTAAAAAATGAGGGATATTTTTGTTTTCTAAAAAATAAAATACACATTTTAGCCTATTGAAAAAATTGAATCATAAATCAAGGTTTGCAGGGCGGAGAAAATGGAAAGGATAAGTTCAAATTGGTACTAGGGTTTAAAGAAGGTCCAGTTTGGAATCGCAAAAAAACTCTGAAAAGTTACCAGAAATGGAGAATCAAAGTAGATGGGTGAGCAGTTAATATCTTGATTGCAAAAACAAAGAATGGCGAAGGAGGAGCAGAAGATTGCGCAAGTGGAATTGGCGAAGCAAAGA
Organism: Acmispon strigosus; assembly: GCA_030819835.1. Lineage (NCBI taxonomy): Eukaryota > Viridiplantae > Streptophyta > Magnoliopsida > Fabales > Fabaceae > Acmispon > Acmispon strigosus. Next base: position 42,877,863 of record JAUAMA010000001.1, on the reverse strand, counting down.
TGCCGTTGCGTCATTGATGCTATTCACCAATTGCCATCTTCCTCAAACATCACCCACTCATGCAGGCGAACCCTCCTCAAACTCGCACGTGCTGAGCTTGCTTTCCTCTCACGACCCTCTTCTTCCACGCCCCTCAGGTCACTCTTCTTTCAGTTTCACAATATGTTTATGTTTATGATATTTAATTTTAATTTTAAGTCATGGTTTGATTAGTGGATCTTTCTTTTATCCCACATCTGAGCTTTTCACTTAGTTGAATGAACTTGAAGCCCAAATGCAATGCAATTAAACTGTTTGTAACTTGGTAGGTTTGTTGTCACTTGTGATTTTGATATGTGTCTACTTGTATTTAGGTTAACTTTTCATCTTCAATATGAATGCTATTGGTCTGAGGGTAATATTGATGTTTGATTCATCACTCCCTTATTAAGGAAAACTTCTCTATTTGATAACAGTGTCAACGTTGGGCACCTTGAAACAGTTGTACATATTCTACAGCAGCCTTTCATAAGTGGGGTTTCTCGAGTTTGCAAGTCAATCCCGCTATCACCTTCAGTTAGCCGTCAGGAGAGACGTGGTTCTCCTCTTAAAGATGTCCATGTTGATGTGGTGTGTAGCCTCAACAGGAAGCCTGTCTGGATTATAGTATCTGATAGAAACCCAAAGTACATTTCTTGGAATAGTTGTCATAGAAGTAAGGGTTTAAAACTACGCATTCAACAAGTCCTTGCTGCTGCCCGATCTAACTTAACCTTAAGACCTTCCTCAGTAATACTTTTCTTTGCCAACGGGCTTGAAAACCAAGTTTACAACAAACTTCGGGATGAGTTTGGGGCATCTGAAATCCAGCTGGAGTTCTCAGTTTTCAGTTCTGACTTGATTGAAGAAACAGAAGATGACTGGATAAATGTTATTGCAAGATCATACAGAGATGCATGTGTCCTTGAAATCAACCCTGCTGATGGCAATGATGTTGTTCCAAATTTGGGATGTGATGTTCACTGTTCAACTGTGGATTCTTCCCAACTAGAACTTTCAGTAGGAAAAGCTGAAACACTACCGCAACTTTTGGAACAAAATGCCATTAGTGGGGACTCCTCTCAATTGGAACTTTCAATAGATAAAGCTGAAAATCAACTGCAGCTATTGCAAGAAAATATCAAAACAAATTTGGGTAATACATTCTGTTCAGTTGTAATGGGAATGAAACTAAGATCCTTGGACAATAAAAGTTCTGAATCCACTGAGACTGGGACTCTTTTAGGTGGGAGTGATCTGGTAAATTTTGATACAACAGCTTTGATAGCTCTTGTGTCCGGAATTAGTAATGGTGGAAAAGAGAAACTTTTGGCCACTCCTGAGAGTGAACTGAGACAGCGGTTTAAGGGAAACTTTGACTTTGTGGTTGGTCAGGTGAGTTACCAATTTTATTGCCATCTGCTTTGTGTTTTTAACCTTTTTGTAATTTGAACATCAAATTCAAAATCTGAAGGAGTCAATCATCTAGTTTTGGAATGATGTTAGTAAGTATTTTGATTCATAGTTTAGCATTGTGAATTTGGGATGTCCCCCCTTCTTTGTTATAAGGTATTATTTCCATATAATGTTGAAATTTTGTTTCCATTATATGATGCCAGAAGGGGAGCCTTGGCGCAACGGTAAAATGTTGTTGTCATGTGACTGAGGTCATGAGTTCAAGTCATGGAAACAACCTATTTTGTAAATAACAAGGTAAGGCTATGTACAATACACCAAATGGTGGGACCCCTTCCCGGACCCTGTGTATGCGGGGTCTTTGTGCACCGGGCTGCCCTTTATATGATACCAGAAGGGTGAAATTTTTGAGGCATATGTACTGCCTTAAGGAGCGCTTCCCTGTTTATTTGAGAAAGAGAAAAGTTTTAACTCTGTCAGAATTGTGGTTGATCAAAAGCATTGCCTTGAAACCACAAATGATGGCTCAAGTGGCTTAAATGTTCAATGATCAAAGCGGCTTTACAAATGGCTTTGAATCCACAGTAAGGCATTCAATTCTTAAGGAAGTTTAACCTCAGTATCTTGATTAGTATTAGTCTCACATCCAAAGGGTGTGAGGGAAACCTCCTAGACCAGAAAAATATCAGTGACGTGAAATTCTGCGCTGTCTTTCTCTATTCCAAGTTTTGTATAGCTTATCATCTCTTCATTCATTTATTTTTTCACTAAAATTCATTAAATTGATAAAACTTTGTTCACAAATTTACTTTGACATCTCCATCCATCACGAAAGGCACCACACCGATGATATATCATATTCAGTAATTACAAGTTACTAAATTGATCACTTCTTCCTACGAAGTAGTTTTCTAACCAAAATTTATATCACGCTTTAGCTGACAGTACAAAATTCAATATGTACATTTTATGTAGTTTTTATAAATTATTCTGGTTTTATAAGTGTCCAGTCATTTGCCTAAAGCTTTCCTCAATCTTTGTGTTAGATAATGTCTGAACTTCAAAACCCAATACATGTGGAATTTGGTAGAATCCTATGTGGGAAAACTGGCATAATCTGTGAGAGTGTTCTTACAGAATTCAAAGAGTTGGTACTGATGTGTGGAGGGCCCAATGAGAAATTGAGAGCTGACAAGTTAATAAATTGCCTCAGGTGAGTTTAATGATCTATTCTATCTGATTGGACTACTTGGGTTTATCTGTAAAAGGAAAAAGTGCAAAGGAATTTTTTTGGCAGTATTATTTTGTCAAATAATCAATTCAAGGAAATTAAATGGAGGAAGTTTTGCTGAACTATATAGTAGCATTTAATGATTTTTTCTGCCAATGCCTAAAACAATATTTGCACAATTTTGGCCTAACAAGCTGTTGGATCACCACAGGGTTGTTCCTGATAATCCTTCTGAACGAATGATGGGCCTCCCAACAACTAGGAAGTTGGCATTGAAAAACAAGATTGTCTTTGGCACTGGCGATCAATGGCATGCTCCAACTTTAACTGCAAATATGGCGTTTGCCAGAGCAGTTTCACAGACAGGGATGTCCCTTTCTACTATTGAACATAGACCAAGGGCCTTAACTGGTGATTAGTTACATACATTCATGGCAAAAGTCTTGAGGCAATCACACTCAAAAAGTCAGGTAACAGAATCTATATTCAATTAAATGGGTTTGCATTTCATGTCATAAAAAGTATTGCATAAAGAGATAAGCAAACCCAAGCTCGGTGACTGTTGAGTATCTTTTTAGTTGAATGGAGATGAAATAACAATTTGTGGCTGATTGACATTATTCCTAAAAGAATAACTGAATGTTTCTGATTAGGTACCAGGATCCTTGTACAAGATGATTCTTAAGCATTTTTTAATATTATTTATAAATAATTATAATTACGATGTAAATGGGTTATATTAAGTAATTGGATTTGGCTCTTCTAAACAAGATGTACTTTAGAGGAGAAAGAGTGGAATTATAATTGTTGATTGAAAAAAATTAAGGTTTAAGTCTGAATTTACAGTTGCTGTACCTGCAGTACCGTCATTAAGGTGGTTCAGACTGCACTTGGCCAGTTCTTGACCTTGGTAGAACTGAGGCAGCGACCCTTTTCACAAAGCTCAGTAGTTGTTTACCACACACTCAACCTTCCCCCCCACCCTGATCATAGTATGTACCAATCTTGTTTGGGTTGTTCGCTGTGATCTTCACATCAAATTGATAGAATGAAGCTAGAGAGAAAGAAAATACTGAGATTGTATTGCTAGAACCCTAATTCCCAATTTGGAAATTAGAGAGAAAGGTTACAAGGCTGTTGAGAATTTGAGAGCTCAACCCTCTCCACAGAATCCACTCCAGACTCAACTAATTCTAACAACCCCGAAACTAACTGCTTATAATAGAACTGGCAACTCCCCTTCCCTCCTGATTCAGTTAGGCTTCGCTGAAAGAGAAAACAAAGATTGGATAACTCTTGTAAGAGTGAACAAGCTTATTCTGGTAAAAAGAAAAAGCAGATTGGCTGATCTACAATTTTAGCTCAGAAATTGGGTTAATGGTTTACTTGGTCCCTGTGGTTGCACCAAGATTTGGCTTTGGTCCCTCCCCGGAAAAAAGTTTGCAAAAGGTCCCTGTAGTTGTACCAAGTTTGATATAGGTCCCTGCCGGAGACCGGAGCTCCGGTGAGTGCACATGTGGCAGGCTGACTGGGTTAATGAAGGTGACGTGGATTTTTTATTTATTTATTGAAATACAGGGCAGATGTTAAAAAAAAATCCCTAATTAAATCTAAAAATCCCCAAATCCCTAATTCCCCTTTCTTCTTCCCTAACTCAGGCAACATTTTTTCTTGCAGCAATGGTAACATGATTTATGTTGAGGTGAAGCGGATGGAGGCAGAGAAGTGCATATACTAGCTTAATCAACATGCAAATACTCAGACTCATCACAGACAAGAACATATACAAGCAGAGAGAAGGAGAGTTTTTTTTTATGTATAATGCTATAATAACAGTTTACATTAGCAAAAATCATTTTTGTACCATTAGTTTACCTTTGAATCTGTCGGTGTCTTTGTTCAAAACATTTTCTACACAAGTCTACCTAAAATCTGACGGCTCTTTATTGTTGTTCATGTAAAATTATTCAATACCTACTTTATCTGGAGAGTCATTTTAATCACTAGCCAATCATTGTTATTCGTGCAATAAATTTCATCTTAAAGTAGCTGTAGAGAATCAGTTCAGGAATTGGTTAAACGAGTATGTATCCAATAAGAAGAAAATAGAGATGTTGAAGAAGAAAGTCATTATAAAATAGAGTGCTTTTATATCAAATCATCAAGAAGATGAACATAAATAGATAGAAAAGCATAAGTGCACTGAATCCATGATGAAGTTGATGTGGAATCGAGTCCATAAGACACTTGAAGTGAAATTTTGGAAGTTTGTTATGCACAATTCATCTTAAGCTAATGATGGTCCCTTAAGCAAATTATTGGAGGTTCGAATCTCAACTTTTATAAATGTAAAAAACTTATTGGTCAATATCCTACCACTCAATGTGTTAATGGGGCGATTAATTAGTCTCACAACTCTCAGTTGTGAAAATACCTGTTTAAAAAAAAATTGGCATAGCATGGTTTTGTGGTAGTGTACTGATTGTGCGTCACAATTAAACCCATATTTTAAAAAGTGTGTTAAAAATACTGTATGGCTAGCATGAAAAAAAAAAATGTAGCGTGCACTTTATAATATAATAGCTTCTTCTTTTTTGTCAATTTGATCTATTATTTATTTGGAAAAATGCAAAGAAATCATTACATATATATATATATATACACACACTGTCAAACTCAGTCTTAGCTCTGAATGGCAAGCAAAGCGCATGAACGCGATGAGTTTTTCCTGAAGTTGCTAGTAAGGTTCACTTGTGTGATTTGTGATTGTGAATTTTCATTCATCTATGACGGGCGATTTGATTAGCAGCTTACCAGACGCACGAAGCAAGCCAACACTTGTTGCACTGGCTTGCTTCGTGCTTCTGGTAAAGAGAACTATGCTTGGTTTGTTCAGTCCGTGTATGCAGTCATCCTAGTTAATTCCAATGATATAGTAATTACATACCTATGTTTACATTTATACTGAAGGCCAGGAAAAATGGAATCCTAATACCATGTTTTCTCTAGTTTATATTTATATTGCTTTACACATTCAAGCTGATGATCTGCCACTCACACAGAGTGGGTGCTTTTAATCTCTCATATTTTGTGGGTACTACACCTTTTTCTATTCAGTTCAAGTGAACAATAGGTAACAATAGTCCTCCTTGTTTTGTTGAGGCTTGATGAGTGTGCCAGTTACGTGTTTTGACAATGACAGAAAAATTTAAATTTAAATTTCATAGTTTGACAATGACAGAAAAATGCATATCATGATCAATATTATTCTTTACAATGACAACTTTCACCGATGTGCCGTGAAAACCAGGAAGAATAGTTCATACACACTCTTGGGTATTCCCTTTCCTGAAAGAAAAAAGAAGTCATAGCAACTATCGTGGCATGTGCATAACACAACGTAGACATTTTCCTTCCCTCATGAGAGTGAAAGCTTTGTTAATGTCATCAAATGGCAAATTGTGTGTTATATAGTCATCAATCTGGATTTCCTGCACATTAATCATAAACAATTTTTGTTGTTGTTAAAAACATTGATTGAAGGAATGACTCTCCACTCTTAAACTTCCAAGTAATAAAATGAATAATAAAAGTACATAAATCATAGAATCAATTCCTGACAAGCATTTGGGGTTGCAGCTATTATTTCTACCCTCTGCCCCTTACTAAAACAAAATCACTTGTCTATAATATAGTAGTAAAGTTGTCCCCAAAGCCATCCATGATCTATGTGTCAGACAAGAAAGGGGAATGGTATTCTGGTGAAGAAGTAGGCATTGCCATGTTTCACCTCAAAGTAAAAAAATATGCAAAACAGTCTTGGTCATATAAAAGGAAATATTCTAGATGTAACTCTTACCTTGTTCACATACTTGTCTACTAATGAAGGAAGATCAGATTTAGGTTTCCATCCTCCGAACATAGATCCTTTCAATGTTCTTCCCATTAGGAGTAGTCCATAATGAGCTGACATCACAGGCTTCACCTTCGGCACACCAAGTGTTACAGTCAATCCCCATCCCTATGAGAAACAAAGAAACACAGTGAAATTCAACTTCAAGTCTAATGAATAAAGCATTTTAAATATCAAAACACTAGTTTTAGGTGTTTAGAGTATTACATCACAGCAAGACTGCAATGCTGTGGTTATCATATCAGTGTCACCTACACATTCAAAAGAGAAATCTGCCCCTCCATCAGTAATACGATTAATAACCTGAAATTTTCAGCATATAAATGGTGGTCATAACTTAATTTTTTCTCCAAGTGCATGTGATCATTGTTTATGTTTTAAAACAAAATCATATTTAACCAAAATTAAGATTAATGAAAAATAAATTTATTTGGATCATGCACTTCTTGTTCAAGCAGCATACAGTTGATAGTCATGTCATCTATTACAATTATGTATCATATTTTCCATAAGATAACTATGGAAGTTTAAGTTGTATACTTTGCAATGAGATTAACAACATACTTGTGCAATAGGTTCTTCGTAGGAATTCGGGTCAACAACTTCTGTAATCCCAAAAGCTTTAGCTGTGTAACAACCAACAAGACAACAAATAGTAAATCAAGAGATTATGATAGGTTTATATATAAAGCAGAGTAGTTTTGGGAACTGATTTTGGTACCATTTTCACACTTCTCCGGATTGTTGTCGACGCCAATTATTCGAGAGGCACCCTTTATTTTGGCACCTTGTGCAACCTGTTGATAATTATGATTTGGAAAAGATTATCACTAATCTGTTGAAAGCTAAGATAGATATAGTAGCCGAGTCCTTGTACTTACAGAAAGGCCAACAGTTCCTAGACCAAATATCACAACTGTTGATCCTTTTGAGACATCTGCAACGTTCCATGCTGCACCCAGACCTAATGTTATAATGAAATGAGTCACATTCTCAACAACCAACAAAGAATTTCTCAGTGACATTAAGAATTATAATGCTCCCCTTTGAGAAACAACACTTCATTGGAAACTTTGGCCTTGACAATGTGTAGTACCAGAAATCTACAGTAAGCTACAAGTGAGGTATAAGAATGACAAGGAAAATAAGCCCATGTTTGTGTTATGAGTGTGACTTATATTATAACCAACAATTGCTTCAATGGCATACATTCTTCACCTATACTAGTTTCAATGGCTCAACTGTGCAAACATCAAATGTTTATCAAACCTGATTTGGAACATTTACACTACTCACTATTCTCTTAATCCCTTACTTCTGTTCTTTGGTTAATAATCCACAATTTCATTATTGAGTTTTGGACCATTAGACAATGACTACATGTCTACATGACTTATAATCAAAATTAATTTCGACATTTTCTGGAAGTTTGGAAGCATTAACAAATTATCGGGTAACATTTCTATACTTGCTATCAAGTAACTGATTTAAAACAAAGTTTTCAATGAATTACTGGGGTCAAAGTCACTCATTAATAACAAATCCATCTTAATTATTAAAGAAAGCAACGCGACATAAATTGATGAGAATATTTTGCAGGGTACACGTAGCAAGCATCTCTGAGATTGGTGATTGAACACTTACATGCCCTAAAATCAATCAATTAAACTATAAACTAAACTTCTAAAAATCAATGTCCGATAAGCAACAGGAATTTTCACAAAGCAAAACAAAGTAAAAGGAAATCATTATATTTTTAACAAATTTAAGACAAAATTGGATTAATTCACTTGGTGAACTTCAGTTTAGAGGATAGCTTGTGATAGTTTTAAGTTATGCATATTCATTTCACATTGTTGTCACTGAATGCATAGAGTTTTTGTTTATTTGCAGAGGTCATACTGATCCCTTAACATACAAGCTGCTCCCACACAGATGCAAACAGAAGGCAGGAATACTCTAACCATCCACAGGGAAAAACAAGAAAAGAAAATCAGGTAGCCTAATACTTTCAACATATTAGTATCTCAGTTTATTAATTTAAGTGACATGGTTATAAGTTTTTAATGTTGATTACTACAGTTCCCTTGACCCTATCATTTCCATTAATTAGAACTGAATCAACTGATAGTAAAAACTTGAACATAATTTACCTGCAGCAACCCCACAGCTCAGAATGCATATCTTCTCAAGAGGTGCATGAGGGCTGACTTTCACTGCACACCCAGAATGAACTACTGTGTATTCACTGAAACTTGAAACAGCACAATAGTGATAAACAGGTTTCCCCTTAATTGAGAAGCGTGTCTTCTGATCACTATGCATTAAACCCTTTCTTTCCAATCCCAAAACTTGGCAAATGTTACTTTTTCCTGATGCACACGGCCTGCACTCCATGCATTCTCCAATGAATACTGTTAGCACGTGGTCTCCCTCTTTGAATTCAGTCACTCCTAGCCCCACACTCTCAACAATCCTGCAAAATTATTGCTAAATGTTCAAATGCTTATTACGGAAATTACACCTTTTGCAATGACTTAGTTAAAGTGATGTTCATGATGAAACAATTTGTCACATTCCCATGTATAGCTCAATACTTTTTAGCATCAGGAATAATCTCTATGGTTCTGCTTTTCAACGTCATATTTGATCACTTTCACTATAACCGAACTTGTCATCTCAGTAGTTGAACTAGTTCTCATACTAGCTGATAGGTACTTAGAGTTAGTTAGTTAGTTAGTTTGAGGGAGTTAGTTAGAGAGTGAGAGAGGCAACATTATAAACAAGAGTGAGTTAGAGGGCATTAGGCATCTTTTGGAATCATTTGTAATTGGGCACTTTGGGAGAGACCCGAATCTCTCGAATATTTAGGAGTTGTATTAGTTTTCTTCAGTAAACAGTTCTTTCTTACTTTGTTATTGCTTGTTCCTATCACTAGCCAATTGGGAAACTCTTAAGAAAACAAAATTTCTTTTCAAGATATCCAAAGAAAGTAACCTAAGGATTACTAGTGACTCATTGTTGCATGAATCAAGCAACAGAACATCAAGTTTAGATTACCCTGATGCTTCATGGCCAAATATGCGAGGAAATATGGGCTGCACAAAGAGCACATTGTGTTAGATGTTTAAACCCACTTAATTTTAAATTTATAGAAAAAAAAAAATAATTATGACAAAAAAAAGGACATAATTATGAGCAAGAGTAATCCAGCAGCCTTTAATAGCTTGTATAAAGAACTCAAGGAGGCATATACCTGAAGAATGGGATGCTCAGCATTGAAATAAAAAATAGTACTCAATCATTTATAAACATAATGTTGATTGGTGTACATTGCCTCAAATATGATAATGATAGGTTGGGAGCAGTGAAAAACAAGGAGTTAATTTTCATTTTCCAGAAGATTGATGAAATTTTTGAATGAAAGACTTACATGAGATTCCCAAGCGGAAATGTCGCTGCGACAGAGAGAGGTGGAGACAACCTTAATCCTGATCTCCATTGGTTGGGGAGGACTCACTTGCACTTCCTCCATCACCAATGCCTCTCCAGCTCCCCATGCCACTGCAGCTGTTTCCACATCCAAGAAACCATTAAATCGGATCCCATGGCCATCATAGAGAAGATAGAGATATCAAAAAAATACCAAAACAAATGGTGCCTGAATTCACCTTTGCAGGTTATGACTTGAGGGGTTGATGATGACATGTTGCTCACTACTGAAGAAGAAGAAGAAGAAGAAGAAGAAGAAGAAGAAAAGTTAGAAATCCTTATAAGAGAAATTCAATTGTTGTTGTTATTGGTAGTAGGTGGCAGAGTTTGGTAAGGAGGATAGTGCACATCAAAATTGCGACTTTTTTCTTTTTCGTTTTGACTAAAGTTAGTTGAGTCTGTTTATTACTGGGTCATTGGAGACAGAATACACTTACAGACAGGGCAACGAAAACAAAAGAATGCCTTCATTTTCAGCTATACTTACAAGTTACTTCACTTTTATTTCATATTTTCTTACTATTTTTGTTTTTTTTTCTTTATATATATGTATCGCGTTACATCATAAGAGAAAGGTGCACTAGAGAATTTACACTCACTTTTTTCTCAAAATCGTTGTTACAATGCAGAATTTTAATTTATTTACACTCACTTTCACCCATGGTTTCTTTCTATTATAATTCTCATTTATCTCTCTTTAGGTGTAGGTGGAAAGTATTATTGGTCTTGATTACAAGAAAGATTTTGAGAATTTTGATTAGATGGTAAATTTCAGTACCACTACTGTAAGAAGAAAATAAAAAGTGAAGAAATACTTTCATGAAATTTTTATGATTAAACGATAGCAGTAAGAGCATCTTACCCATGTATTTAATTCTTTTTAAATAAGTAACGCAGTAAGTAATAGTGTTCAAAACTTGTTGATGGACAACATGGACTATGGGTGTGTTTGGTTTCACGTTTGGAGAGGCCAAACGTGGATTCAGCAATCTAAAAACAACCATTTTTTACTTCTGGAAACGTGAATCATGGGTGAGTTTTCCAAACATGCACTATGTTACCGGCCTAGTACAACATCTAAAACCATTATTCTTAAAAAACAATCATTTCTTGGCTAGAACATAAAGAACAACACGATTGCTGCGATAGTCTGGATGCCAGAGTGTTTGATCCACACGGCCAATGGTGAAATCATTCATTGCAGCTTCTAAGAAGTACTCAAGAATGGCATCTGAAACCAGAGAACACTATTATTAAGAGCTGAAATCCAGAATAGAAGAAAAGGGAACAACAATGCCTTTACCGTACCGTTTCGGAGTTCCCCAGCCAAAAATATTGTTGTATTAGGCCCTGAGAGCTGCCCAAGTGTCTCTAGCAGATCCACAACAGCATTCTCACTGTACACAACATCAGATCCTACCACTGCAAACAACAAATCAAATACGTATTGAATCAATAAGTCATTCATATAATTTTAGTCAAAAACTGAAAAACCATCTTATGGCACTCTTTCTCATTCAATTCTCATTAGCCCACAAACACCAAAATGCAAGAGGTGTTACTTATACCCATAGCATAAGATAAAACTATATGATAGGAACTGAATAGAAAAGAACAGGGTTGCTGAGTAATTGGAGAGACTCAGCCACTCTCCCCAAGTCCCAAACCCCAAATGATCCAAAAGATACCAATTCTCACCCTAAACTCTTTATTTATAGGCAACATGCCTCACTCACTAACCCCCCCACTAATTAACCCCTCTCACTAATTAAGTGTGTCTAACACTACACTTCTACAAATCCGAAAAAAATTGTTTTTATGGGACCATAAATGTTACAAGTTCGGATGACATTATCAAATGATACTAATCACATAGAAAAGGTTGCATTTGCAAAGATCACTTAGACAAAAAAAAATGTGATTAAAACTGAAAGGTAGCATTTACCCCCCCCCCCCCAATGGATAAGGTGTGGTTTGAGACACAATTCAAATACTGAATACGGCATACAAATGCGTAATAAGTAACAGAAGTCTTATCCCACTAAGTGAGGTCGACTATATGAATCACTCGATGACTAGTTTTACGTTGGATGCCGTAGGCCTAACTTAATCTTCTTCCTTTATCCAAGGCATAGGATCAGCGATGCCACAACATAGATGGAGTTGAATAAGGAATACGAATCAGAGGAAAAATATTTAAAATTAACTACAAATCCGCGATAAGAATGATGATCACAGCAATACATTTGACTGCAACATGTCACAATATAAGTTTTCTGGTTCTGTAGTTGAATCTTGTTTATTCTTTGCAACTAATTAATCATTAGAAAGGGTTAGAGGAGAATTATTACCAAAATCAGGTGTAGGGTCAATGAGCTCTGAGTCAGGATCTTCTCCCCAAGTGAGTTCAGTTGCCGTTGCAGAACCCCGTAGAGAAACATGTTTCATATTGGTTTCAATGTTCTTTCTAAGTAGCCTCAGCCTATCAGGCAGATCAGTAAGAATGACTTCACCACCCAAAAGAGCTGCAATGCAACTAAGAAATAAAAAATAAGAATACTGCATTGCAGAATGAGTATGAACAAGCTAAAAACAAATATTTACCAGCTATTAGACATGTTAGTGATAAAACACAATCTAAAAGGTCAAGTTTCTACATTCCTAGTTCATTAAGGGTGTGTTTGGGTAAACAACTTAATTGAGCACTTAGGGCAATGAGCTCTTATCACACAAGTGCTTATTCATAAGTTAATTTGAGAAATTTATTGAAATAAGCTAAAAATATGTTATAGATAAGTTTAATCTCTTATTCATAAGCTAATCTGAACAACTTATGAGAATAAGTTCAAATAAACTCTTCCAAACTAAAAACTAACTGAAAAATTATTAACAAGATATAGCCATTTAGCAGAAAATGATGAACAATGAGACTGAGATCGTGATTGTAATTACCCAACCAATCCGCAACCAGATCCCAATTCAACAATCTTCTTGCCCTGAAGAACAAGCATCCCTAAGTCAACAGAATGCTCTAGAAACTTCCCCAATACAACTCCACTGTCCCACATCACTGCTCCAGTTACTCCAGGCGCACCCTTGAATCAAAAGTTCAAAAAGCCATAACTGTAAACTGAATTCAACAATAGGCAAATTGCTTGCTATGATGCCAATTTCACCATCAAAGCTTAAAAATTAATAACCAGTAGTTTGAAAAGACACAAGCTGAATCAGCTGTTTGAGCACTAATGTGGATTATCCACTTGAACAAAACCGTTTAACCTAAATCATAAGAAAGAAAAATACAAAACCACACATCTACTACATCCCTGAATTATCAGTGTACAACCAATAGGAGAAGAAACACAGCAATACATGGCATATCAAGGGCTATACCTATAGCAAAGCTTCTAACTTTAAGCAGCGACAATGAGTAGCATAGTGTTTTATGAAATGGGTCATCATTTTTAGGCTAAAAACAAAAACGGGTCATCAAGCTAGAATCATGAAAATTATAAATTTCATCAAAAACCCTTAATGAAAAAGAAAATTGGAAGGAGAAGAGAAAGAGAGGTACCAATGAAGAAGGGGATTGAAGAATGGAGAGAGAGTGGCCACATGAGTCGAGGCGGAGTTGCAAGGAAGACTGAGAGACAAAAGCGTTGGGTTTGGAGAGAGTAGGTTGCTGAATACCCCAAAGAAGCATGGTCTCTTCCGCAGCTGATTCCTCCCCAGGAACCACCAACCTCACCTCGCCACCGTAGGAACCCAACTTCACCATCGGTGGCGGTGCATCCTCTTCTTCCTCTGCTCGTTTCTCCATTGTTGCCTCACTCGCAGACCCTTGGTTTCGGTTTCGGTCACTGAAGCAAGCCCCTTGTCTGTGTTACACAAGAGTTGGCATAATATTATTTTGTGTTGCTGACCCAAAAAAAAAGAAAGAAAAATCTTATTTTGTGTTCAACTTCCACTAGTATCTAAATTAAATTCTAAAGCTTGCGATGGGTTGGTAATTAATTTAATTTCTAAATTAATTCAAAAATTATTTGTTTAGATAATTATAGAAGGACTCAACAGCACTTTTGGTCCTATGTATGTACAATTGCCAATTTTTGTCCTCCTATATTTTGTTCAGTCCCTCTACTTTTAAAATTAACCGAATTTTTTTTCCTGATCAAGATATCCCCACAGTCGATTGTCGTGAGACTAATCCTTCGCCCAACGGTCAGCGCACGAAGCGGTAGGGGGTTGACCAATGAGTTTTTTCCATTCACAAGAGTTGGAATTCGAACCCCCAACCACTTGCTTAAGGGACGAAGTGCTGAACCACTACGCCAACCCGTTTGATTAAATTAACCAATTTGATTTCTCTTTCAGTTTCATATATTTAAAAATTTAAATCTTAATTTTTTATATTTAAATATCTTGAGGGTTTTTGATGGATTTGACATGTGAAATAATTTCAAAAGTTTTAAAGAATTTTTTTATTAAAATTCGATAAATTTAAAAAGTGTTTGTAGGATGTGATATTAATTAAGGTTAAAAAAAGGGAAAAAGTTTTCTTATATTTTTGAGTGAACTGCAATATATTAGTTTGTGAAAAATTTAGTTAGAAAATGAGAGTTTGAAATTTTTTAGTGGAATACAATTATGGACTTAATTGTAGCCATCACAACAGTTGAGAGACGAAATTTGCTCTAAAAATTATTGGCAACCAAAATTGCACATCAATTTTTTTAGTTAAACCCAAAGTAAAATCAAACCTTATAAATTAAGAATTGGTTTGATTTAATTTTTTCTTTATTTCAAAAACTTCAGACAACTTGCCCGCGAACTTTATGGCTAAGTAAGTAATTTTTCGGTTATGGTTTTGTCTGGATAATGGAGACCCCTCCGGGTATTGAGGGGGTCCTCACTTTCAATGTAGTCCTTATGTCTTTTTGAATGCATTATAGCTGATTTTTTAAAAAAAAAAACTCATTGACCATATTTTTTTTAAAATTAATCTAAGAAAAGACATGATGAGACTAAATTACAAGGTTGAGAATCAGATGAATATGGTGATTGGTAATGATTGTAATTTGTGCAACGGAAGATACGAGGATTGCACGAGGCAAGCAAATCGCAAGGAACCGAGGTAAGGGGAGATGTAGTCAACTCAGGATAGGATAATAGTATGAATGAATGAGTATTGGACCCTTCTTAGGTCCCTTACTTGTTGTCTGTTTATATATGATGTGATGATAGTGTTATTTGATTTGCTTGTCTCATGCTGATGATATATGATGTTAATATATGATACTATATGTTGTTGATGATTGATGATGTGACTGATGTATGGTCTTGATAATGCATGAGATTGATGATATGTGATATGTAATAACATGCAAATAATTTTGATATTGTTTTAATATAATGATTGTGTCAGGACCCAAACTTAAATTCCTGACCGGCCTGAATTAGAGGGGTGCCTCTAACCCAGAAGCCTACACCTGCCCTTTCATATTATTAAAGAAAATAATTTCCATGAACGCATAAGGAAAACATAATAGAGAAGGTTTATCTTCTTATATACATACAAAATATAATATATACATGTTGATAAGTATGGGCATACATATTACTATAAATATATGTTCTATTACACCCATACATATATACAGTCTTGGCATTCACAAAACATCCCACTTCCTCCTATGACAGCAAAAAAAACTTCCAAGGCAACTTTTACAAGACCTCATCACTTAGCAACCGGTGCCTGTGATGGTTCTTCTAGATAGTCTCTTCCTCTGTCTACAAAAAAGAAAAGAAAAAGGGTGAGTCTAGTGACTCAGTGAGGGTATCCCTAAACACAAATTTAAAACGATACAAATATATTAGAGCAATAGAAATAGAAATAAACAACATTCCAGGTCAAGTGAGCTTTAAACTAATACTAATTCTTCATCATCATAGCATCATGAATTCAACATTTAGGGTAGTTCATATAAACACATATAGAAGAATGACTTCAAACACATGTCAATTTCTCTTTTTATCCTCAATTCCTTGCATATCATCATCAAACTCTTGATTATCTCAACTCAATAATCTCGGGTGATCCTAAGGGTGGTTCACTAGAGTCCCCTGCTCCGGAGGTTATTAATTTCTACCCGGAGATGCCTCCCCCTCCGGTATTCCTCTAAGGGAACTTAGCCAGATACCATGGCCTCATCATCGCATAATCCCTCCTTAACACCTGTGGGTTTGTCACTGGGGTCCACTCCCCGGAGGTGCATGTTTATATACCGAAGATACCTCACCCTTCGGTCGGATATCCAAGGTTTGAGTTGAGGATCAAGTTTCACAATAAGCTTTGAGTAAAACAATCTACACAATTTATATCACAATCACATATCACATTCTATAATAAAAATATATCAATTCCATCACATGACTACATCAACGTCATCAAACTCAACATCACACAACTCAATTGTAGTGCATAGCACACTTTAAGCTTCCTACTGCGCCAAGGACGGTAGATTTCAAAACATTGCTATTCAGTATTCAATAAGCTATATTAAACTTTCCTAGTTCAGATTCCTAAACAAAACCAACAGTGTTAAAATCAATACAAAATCATGTATAGTGTGGATGTGAATATGTGTTGAGTAGTTATTAGTAGTAGCAGCTAAGGGTCGTGAGCAAGATGACGGACGGGTTGAGTAGTTATTAGTAGTAGCAGCTATTGTGTGGATGTGAATATGTGTTGATGTCTAGTATATAGCTGACTGTTAGTAGCCCGTAGGACAGATAAAGGTTGTAAACCTCTCATCAGCTCGTTGTGGCCGACTTGTGGGATCCGTTTATTCTCTTTCCTTTGGGGTGTGTTTGCTGTGCTATGTTGGAACTTGATTGTGATGTAAAATATAACACTTTGATGATGCATATGTATAATTAATATGTGATGTTTCTTGTAAGACTCAAAGTATGGTTGTTAATTGTTGCAAGAAATTTTTAAGCAGCTATAATTATAAGCCCAGAATAATCTAATAATAAATATGTATGCCGGTAAGGGGATGAGTCGGATCGTTACACTTTGGGTCTCAACTCTATGGCATTTGTTTGTTTTTTGCTGTTGGGTCTTTTTATTTGCACGGCTAGGTTGAATCTCTATTTTTGAAGGTGTCATGTGGCTTGATAGGATCGCGTTCGGTTGAACCTATCGCTGCTTTCCATTTCAAATGGAAACCTCTCCTAGTGTGTTTGCATTAGGGGTTGTTTGTTTGGTCTTAAAGCATGTTTTTATGCTTGTGTGGGGAGTTTTTAGAGGTTTAAGGAGAGTTTTTGCTATAGTAGTTGGGTTGTTACCAGCTTTTTGTTGACTTCGTTACTGTAATCATATTGAAAGGGATTATTTCTTAAATATATATATATATAGATATTTCATTTTCAAAAAAAAACATAATTCATAAAAATACATAAGTAATTTTTAAATCAGTGATTATTTGAGAGCCAAACGAGCCTTTAATTCGGAACTCACGATATTGCACATGAAAAATTCATGAAAAAATGTGATAATTAATTTTATAATTAAAAATAGAAACAAATAAATGAGAATAGAAATGAAAGCGCCCTTAAAAGTGTTTGAAAGAGTGAGGTGAGGGAATCACTCATTTTCTCTGTCATTTTCCATAGTTCATCTTCATCATGCCCACGGAGTAGATGAGAGCACGTAGGTAGTTTGAATTTATCAGCGGTTTCCAAGTTTGCAACTATCCCCCATTCAAAGTCCAACATGCCCATCTTGACTTATTGCACAAACGAAGCCATTAAGAGCATCTTATTCAACTTATTTTATAGACTAAATTGCCCGTCAATTCTCTGAAAAATACTTAAATTACACTATCCTTATCCAATTTCAAAATATATATTTCTCTCATTTAAGAAAAGCTTAAATTACATTTTTCTCTCCTCTTATTTTAAAACATACACTCTCCTCCTTTAAGAAATAAATATATATACTTTTGTAAATTTAATTTAAATAAATATTTTGATGGTTTGTGTACGAGTCTCCAAACAAAAATTTCTTTCTTTATAACTATCAATATCATAATTAAATAATTTTAAACACTTTAATATTTTTTTAGATGAAGTTAAGTACTATAAATATTAAATTTATCAACATCTAAACATAATTCAAAATATTTATTTCATCTCCAAAATGTCTTACAGTTGATATTAGAAAACTTAAACTATATAATAATAATGATAGGATTATAAATTGAGGAAATAAATACACATAGGAGGATTTAAGTGTAACATATATTATCTCTTAAGGGAGGAAAATGTAAGTTTTAAAATGAGAGGAGATTAGAGTATAATTTAAGCTTCTCTCAAAGGAGGGGAGTGTATATTTTGAAAGAAGATGAGATGAGAGTGTAATTTAAGCTTCTCTCATGGGAGAGAAAAGTAATTTACTCTAGTTTATAACATAAACGTTTATGTAAGTGTTTATAAGAACTTATGTAAATATTTTATAACTAACCAATATGTTATTTTGAGTTTATTTTCATAAGCGGTTCAGATTAGTTTATGTGTAAATGGTTATATGCCTACCTACAACTTATTTTCAGATTATTTCAATTAGTTTCTCTAATTAGTTCATAAACACTTATTGCCATAAGTGTTTAATTAAACTGCTTATCCAAATTTCCCATAATCTAATATACCTACAATAAACATTGATCAGAATAAAAGGGTTCGAGTTCCTTGACCATATTTAATCATTGAATTCAGATGTATGAAAGAAATATAATTAAGTGGTCTTTATCTTTAGTATTTTAAGGGATTCACCTATGGGGTGAAAAATACTCGTGAGAAACAAGAAAATGAAGACCACTAGAATAAAAAAGAAAGAGAATATAGAGAAGTAATGATTTAATATATAATGATTATGATAAGAAAAGAAAGATAAGGAGAAAAATATAGTTCATGTGAGGTGTTGCATTGTGTCTTATCAGTATTGAACTCTTTTTTTTTTTATGAATAAGAGTTTAGTTGAGTTTGGCTCCGGTCAGGCGGTCACCACCACAGGTAAGGACAATATTGAACTCTTCTTCACCCCAAAAAATATACAATCTCTTTTTTGACACTTAACCAGTACTGATGCTACACAAATACTTTATTTTTCGCTTTATCTCTCTACTCATCATATATATCATATTTATCACTTTTTTCTCTTATTATCCTTAGATGTCTACCAGCATTTTCCCTTCATCACCCAAAAAGATATATCTACATTACCAGGAAAGATAGAAGATCTCAACGGAATCAATGCATAAACTGATAAACACCACATATAGTTCCAAGTTCCAACCTAACAAAACTGAATTCAGCTAGCATGGCACCACCATTGACCATTGACTCTGGAAAAGGCATTGCTCTATACAACAAACCTCCCAACACCAAACTCGTCCACTTTTAATTTTCTTCACAAAAATCATTGCCTCAAATTGTTGGATTCACTCACCATCCCAATATCCTGTATACTAATCGACTAATTGCCGCTATGGTAGTGTATGCTAGAGTTCTTTTCTATGTTTTATACATATTAAAACTACAACAGTGGGAGCAAAGGGAGATTTAAAGTCAAAAAGTGGTATATTCTAATTTGGCTAAAAATAACGTGTCAAGCACTAACCCTCTTTTTGAATTCTAACTATCACATATCAACAACATCTAACCTAGTGTCCACTTTTTGAATTCTTAAGAAGGGGAACAGCATCATAGTAGTGGCTAACTTTCTTTTCTCCATAAACAAATGATTCTTCAAAGCTGACCAATGTTTGCAGGACCTCCTTCATGGAAGGCCTGGTAGCAGGAAGTGTTGCAGTGCACATGACCCCAAGTTTGAAAACACTGCACATTTCATCCGAGTAACTAGCTTCCATGACATCTTTGTCTAGCAGATCTTCCACATTGCTTCCTAACAGAACGTGACGCCACGCCCACTCTGCAAGAGATGAGTGTTGATCCCCATAGTTTGCTTCTTTACCAGTTGTCAGTTCCAATAGGACAACCCCAAAGCTATACACATCAACCTTCTCACTTATTCTTGTTGTTTGAAGATATTCTGCAAGTCATGTGTGAAAAACACTTAGACAATAAACTTTATCCCTATTGAAAAATTGCTTAAATAAGTTTAGTCTCCAATTTTACTTTCATGTTTGATTTTGGTCTCAAATTTTCCAGATAATTTTGGTTTAAGTCCCCACTGTTAATATCACACCATGATGTAGCTAACAAAAGATCACTGTTGCCCCATCTCAAGGGTAATTCTATATCGCCTATTTTTCTGCCATGTCAGTTTGCTAGCTAGCTCTTTTGACATAAAAAACATCTCACTATCAGTGAAGCTCATGAAATTTAATTGCATGACAGTAGGGATTTTTTTATTAAAAGAGCTAGTCATCGGACCTGACATGGTAGCAAAATAGGCCACACTTGATTAGTGTGGACACGTGGCATTTGTAGTGTGACTCACTGTTAACCTCACTACCAGTTACTAACAGTGGGGACTGAACCCAAAATTAGTGTAAAAATAGGAACCAAAACCATACAAGTTAGATGATAGGGAGCAAAACCAAATCTGACTGTAAAATGAGTCACTGAAAGCTTATATGAGCCTTGAAAAATAGACACACATAATTTAAGTAAGCAAAAACAATATATTAGTTGATAAAGAAACAAAAAGATTGGCATGTCATTTACCTGGAGCAATATAGCCAAATGTGCCAATCACAGTTGACATGGTGTTAAGTTCCCCTGGCTTGATCAACATCCTAGCTAGTCCAAAATCAGCAACTTTTGCACTGAATTGCGTATCCAAAAGGATGTTGCTTGTTTTGACATCTCGATGAACAATGGGTGGTGAACAGTCATGGTGCATGTAGCTCAAACCTTGAGCAGCACCAATGGCTATTTTCAACCTCCTGGGCCAATCAAGGACCTTATGCTGGACTGAACCTGACACTGATGATGACTTATTCTTCAAGTGCAGCCACTTATCTAGGCTATGGTTTTCCAGATACTCATAGACAAGGAGCATAGAAGCCTCATTAGAGATACAGCACAACAACTTCACAATGTTGTTATGGCGAATATTGCTTAGTACTTTAACCTCTGAACGAAATGAGCTTTCAAGCTTCTGGTCTAAGTCTAACCTTTTGGTATTCCAAATCCTTTTCACAGCAACATAGCCTAAACCGTCGACATTGACGCGGTACACTGTGCCATATCCACCTCTGCCAATAATGTTTTGGTCTGTCATGGATGAGACAATGCTTGATTCTGTAAAACTCAGCCTCTGAAAGGAAATCAGCTTCCATGAGTTGTCCAATCTTCGCTTTCTTTTTCTGTGAACTCTGATAATCAAGAGTGACGCGAGCAAAGCCAGTAACAAGGCTGTAACTACCACCAGGCCTATAACCAAGCCAATAGACCATGATGATGAGTCCTTGTTTGTGCTTTGAGGGCCAGAGTTGCACAAAGAAAGGTTCAATGCTGGGGTATCAGCACAAAGACCAGAATTGCCCAAAAAACTGGTGGCATAAGCAGAATTTTGAAACTCACTTGGAATCCTCCCAGTCAATTGATTAGAGGACAGATTGAGATTGGTGAGTCTGGTAAATTGAGAAGGGATTTTTCCAGAGAATTGATTTTCTGAGAGGTCAAGTTGACTAAGGACAGGTAATTGAACAATTGCATTTGGGATTTGTCCAGAGAGTTGGTTTTGGCTCAAATTTAGAGTTACTAAAGACTTCCATGATATTATATCTGAAGGAAGTGGCCCAGAAAGCTGGTTCTGATCAAGCAACAGAGTTGTTAGCTTTGGAAGAGAAGTTAGCCCTTGAGGGACACTTCCATTAAAGTAATTCTTTCTGGCATCAAACACCACCACATTAGTCCATGATGACACTTCACTTGGAATTCCACCATAAAACTGATTGTGACCTATCTCAAACCTTGAAACATTCCAAGACAACCTCTCAGGTAGCACACCAGTGAAATTATTATGGCTCACCATGAAATTTGACAAATTGAAAGATGTCCAAAGTCCACTAGGAATGTTACCAGAAAACTGATTATTGTAAATTTTCAGATCCAGCAGGCCACTGCAATTTCCTAGTGACTCAGGCAATTTCCCAAACAGGTTATTGTCGTAAACTGTTAAGTTGAGTAACTCACCATAATAGCACAAATCCTCTGGTAACTTTCCAGTAAAGTTGTTGGATGAAACAAAAAATGTTTTCAGCTTTGAGTAACGGCCAAAATCAGGAGGAAGAGTACCTGATAATTTGTTCATAAAAACACGAAAATCGGCAAGAGCTGGAAGACTGCCTAAGCTTTCTGGGATCAACCCTGACAAGCTATTTTGAGACAAACTCAACCATGTCAACTTCTGAAGCTTTCCAACATCTTCTGGTATTTTCCCTGTGAGATTGTTGTTTGCAAGATCAAGTGCTGTCAAGTTCAATGCTTCAAACACATCAGGTATCTCTGCAGAGAGTTTGTTTCTGTAAAGATACAATATGGTCAGATTCTTCAGCATTAGCAAATTCCTAGGAATTTTCCCAGTTAAACCATTGTTTGACATATCCAACTCCTCCAAAGCCACCATGTCTCCAATAGTTTCAGGGATTTCCCCAACCAAATTTGAACCATAAACATACAAAAGCTTCAAATTTTTCAACTGGGTAAAGCTACCAGGCAAGTTCCAAGAAGGGAACATGCTGTTAGAGGACAAATCCAAGACCTCAAGATTGGATAAATTACCAATCTCAGCAGGGACAGTGCCATTGAACAAGCAATATTGAAGGTGGAGTTCCCTTAATTCCTTTAAGTTCCCAATTCTAGAAGGAATATCACCATTGAAATTGGTGGAACCAAGGTTAAGAAACTGCAAATTAGTTCCCAAACGGTCTATGTCATGAGGGATCTTGCCATCAAAATTGTTCAGGGAGAGGTCAAGGTACTCCAGGTTGGAACAATTGTAGAGAGGTGTTGGGAAATCACCAGGGATGAAGTTGGAGCTGAAGTCAGCATGTGTGAGGTTTATGAGTTCACAGATGAAGGGTGGTAATTTTTGTGTGATGTTGGCTTTGGAGAGGGTGAGTCCAGTGACAGAGCCATTGGTGCAGGTGACCTCTGGCCAAGAACAGTGAGAGGAGGTGCTTGATGATGGAGTCCAGTGGCTGAGGAAATTTGGGTTTTGTAAGTATTGCTTTATGTTCATTAGGACTTCATGTTCTTGATCATAGAGCTGAGTCTGAGACTGAGAGTTTGCATGGGACAGGAAGAGGAACAAAGTTAGAAGGAAGTGAAATGGAAATTTTAGACATGTTGGGGTTGGTGTTGTCATCTAGGTGTGTTTCAAGTTTTTCTGGTTTAATTTCAGTGTGTGTATGTTGAGTAGTTCATTGCAAACTTCAAGGAAGATAATGATATGTATCCATGAATGTGCATTGTACACACAGAAAAGGTTGAAAATTGTTTGCTTGTTTTTGAGACTTGGACTTGGATGTTCTAGAATATATATTAGATTAATTACTTTAAATTCTGTCATAATAAATTTTATAATCATGCTATTTTTTTTTTAAGGGCATGCTCATCAGAAATACAAATAATTGTTAAAATTAAACTGCATTTTTTATGCCGACAATTAATCATTTTATACCACGTACGAGATAATTTTTTATATACTAGAATACAACTAAATGTTTATATAAAGAAAGATTTAACTCATTAAATCTTAAAGGTTTAGTCTTATAGTTACCGGGTGTGGAGATATCTTGCATAATTAAAAATTAAATCCTTAAAAGTTTCATATGTAATGGAGGGTAAAAAACAAGTGAAGCGCATCATCTTTGATTAGGTGGGGAGTTGGATAAGAAGCGTGCAGTATGAAACACACGCCAACCCAGATGCAGATTTTGGTCAACTGACTTGAAGTTCCGTAGGGTAGCTTCCAAGATGAAAAACAATAAAAAAGCCAGGTTCTCTTTCAATCGTTATGTTTAGTATTAACTGTGTGTAAAAAACACATTACTAATGAATTAAGATAAAAACATGGTAAAATATCATTGTGTAAATTAAAATTATTTACACTGTCTATACATATAAATTAAATTAAATTTTAATTCTATTACAATGAATTTTTCATGTTCATTTTTATTATGATATTAGTATATTTAGCTCCAAGTTGCTGAAATTTGGATTCTTAGTTGCAAGTTGCGGTAGCTCACTTTATTATTAAAGTCTGTTCCTTTTTTTTATAAGCAAATTTATTAAAGCAAGTACAAAGGAGCACCCAATTCTATACACAAAGAGAAATCACCGAGACAAGTGATTTCAACAAAAATACAATAGACCGAAAAGGGACAACAAAGCTGATATAACAGCCTTGCATGAGTCAATATTCACATTCTGTGTCATTGAAGTTTTTTTCAATTCATGTATAATCTCACTTGGTCTACAACTGCAATTAAGTAATTAACCTTGCCTCAATTTCCATTTATTAGCATATTGTGAGTCTGACTACTGGGGTTTTGATTAGGATGATAGACTCTTGCTTCTGTATTTGTTTTTGTCTGACTTAGGTTGTGGCAGCAAAATTAGTTGTTAGGTGTGTATGTTAATCATAGTTGATTAAGTGTTACTTAATTAATATAATTCAAAGTATATTCTATGTTGTTGGTATATGTTAAGTGTCATTAGCTAAACTTCATCAAATCCGTGCATATAATTAAGTCTGATATGCATCGAATACCAATTTGATGGAAACATTTGTTATATACTAAGCCTTTTAATTTGTTATATTGAACTAATTGAACTTTTAATCCATTTACATGTGATATGGTTCTTAAATTTTTTTCTAACAGATTTAGTTCTTTAACTTAAAAAAAATTGTTACGGGCTAAGTCTCCATCACTTTTATTCCATTTAAAACTCTCAATTTTTTATTTTTCAAGTGAAATCTTGACAAATTAATTCGATTATATAATTTTGAACCTTCTTCCACTTATAACCCACCAACTAAAAAATAAATTTTACCTTAAAAAAGTTCAAAAACTTCGACCAATTTCTTTTCAAATTTCACACATTTAAACACTAATCTCACATCCTAAAAAATCCTTGGAAAAAAAAACCATGTATATGTTCCCGATTCGAACATGATTACCCACGATGGAGAATACTTGTAAGCGCAAAAAAAATTCCTACAAAATTAAAAATTTTAAAATTATTTACTTTTAAACTTTTGAAATTATTTTATAATGGTAAACACTAAAAGTAAGATATAAGAACAAAAACAAAAACTTAAGGGTTTTATATTAAACAAAATGACTAAATTTACTTAAATTTAAATGATTCAAAATGCGTTTGTTTCAGTATTTTTCTTTTAAAATATTCTTATTTAAATTAAAAAAATTATTTTCTAATCTTGTAGCTGTTTGTCAAAGCCTTTGAAAATGATCATTTTTTTAAACAATTAAAAAATAGATTATTTGAATAGACTACTTTGACTAGCTTATAAAAAACCTATTATATCGCTACGATACGAAAGAAAACGAAAAAAAATATTTTTTTTAGTGTAACCAAATATAAATTAGATTATGCTTTTCATAAAAAATTCTAAACAATAATAATCTATTTTTTACAGAGCTAAAATTCATTTTTTAATAATCTTAAACAAACACGCTTTTAATTTACTTGAAAACATTAATAGTCTGAATGAAATTAAACATAATAGAAACTAAAAATACAATTAAACCTATTAGAGGAATATGCTATGTGCAAACGCTCTAACACTCGCTCCAGGAATCAATCACATCATTCAATTTGACTAACTCATTACTTGTTTATCATCTCTAGAAATTCACACGTTTTATTTTAACCCTTTTACTTTATGTCTTTTTATTATTATTAATTAATGCATTAACACTCATTCTTAAAAAGCGCAACCATTTGATCTAAGTGCGACAAATTCATCTTACCCTAACGTTCCACCTTCAACCATGGCCAAACAAGTAAACTTCCAAAGCCGGTAAACAAGTAATGGATTAGTGAAATGGGATGACGTGGTTGATTCTTGGAGCGTGTGTCTAAAAGCAAGTGTCAGAGCACCGGGAGTGTGTGTCTAAAAGCGAGTGTTAGAGCATTTGCACATAGCACTTCTCTCTCTAAGTTCATTTCTCTCTAGAATTCTTCTCTTCTTATCGTAGTTTTTGCATGTATACCCTTCATACATATCTCTTGTGACTATTAGTACCTTTATTATCAACTGTTCATAAAAACAGAAATTTTTTATTACTTTATAATTTTCTACCTAATTTTTTTATACATCTTAAAATTACAAATAAATGAAAGAAAACTAAGAAACCAAAACTTAGGGCCTGTTTGATTACAGTTTTTAAAAACTGTTTTCTGTTTTTAAAAACTGAAAAATTTAAAAACCTGCTTGGCAAAACCTGTTTTTGAAAACTGTTTTTGAAAACAGTTCTTATTTTCAGTTTTAAAAACTAAAATACCAGAACAGCTAAAAGATGTTTTCAGTTTCTGTTTTTAGTTTTCAAATTTCAATTTTTTAAATATTGGAAAATGTCTTATTCAACAGTTTTTTTCTGCTTTTATTTTGAAAAACAGTTTTCAAAAACAGTTTCTAAAAACTCTTTTTAAATACAATTTTCAAAAACTACAATCAAACAGGCCCTTAGTCCCTTATAAGAAGGACCTCAAGTTTTAGGGGAGGATTCTTTACATAATAGACATTAAACAGCGTAACATTTGGTTCACACTTGGCGAGCCAATCAGCAACACAATTGCTCTCCCTAAGAATGCAATTTAGAGACACAATCCACTCAAACTGAAGCATTGCCGTTATTTCTGTCAATATTGAGCATAATCTCCTGCTGTCATCGTCTTCCAAGAACTTAACATTAATTAATTAATTTTCATATATATGAAGGATGATAAAGATAAACTTTAATAGGAAAATAAATAAATATTTTTAAAAGTTAATGATATTAATTACAATTTTTTTAATATATGTATTTTTTTCATATATTTGGTCGCTTAATTAATAAGGAATTAAGATAGTATTATTCAAAATAATTAATAACATTTCTAGATGATAAAGAAAATAAAAATTTATTACATTTATTGTCTTTGAGCTTCTAGAGGGCGCGACACACTTTTCAGCTTCTAGAGAAAAGGGTGACGAAAGCTTCAACTAACACAAAGAGGATTAACGTACGTAAACTTCCATCATTGTAAATTTGTAATGATGAGGGTGCACTCAATGAGAAAAGAGAAGATAATCTTCTAAATCTATACCCTGAAACTCAATCTAAAATGAGAATGAAAGTTAAATAAAATCAAGTTTTTTAAAATATGCAAGTAAAAAATATTATATTTAACTAGAAGCAAGAAGTGAGAAGTAGTTATCTAACATGTTCATTGAGAGAAGAATCAAGCAGCTGATGCTCTTGCCAAGTTTGGTCTTCGAGAGAAACTTTATTTGAAGACTTGGACTACTCCTCCTAATGTTGTGCTCCATCTCCCGGAGTTTGGCTTATTTTTATTTGTTTTGTTTTATTATTTGTCCTTGTTTAATGTTGAACTCTGCTGTTAAAAAATCAGCGCAGCAAGAGAATAATGGGAGTAGTAAGAAGTCATGGCTAGGTGCAGGTAAGACCCAAACAGATTTTTCTTTTCATGCAGTCAAAAGCGCAGGTACTGGTTCTTGGAAAAAGCTTCCACGGTGTGGAAACGTGGGTGTTCAGATTCGAGAAAATGTGGCACCGCAGGATGGTGGCTATCGGAGAAAACGCTCCGGTGTGTCTTCTTCCATTTTGAGGCAACCTCGCACGGGGGTATCCCCACCTTTGAAGAAGAAACCATCAGTTTATGGATTGGGAGCGGCGGAGGCTGCCGGGCAGCCCCGCCCACCTCAATGAGGCTCTTGGCATGGAACTGCCTTGGGCTTGGGAACCCGCTGGCAGTTGGAGCTTTGCAGAGGCTCATTCATTCTGTTTAATGAAATGATCCGTTAAAAAAAAGACTATAACATATTTTATTGAAATTACGGTTTAAATATATTCTTGTTAGTTTTTTTTATTCTGAAAATTAAATTCACTACTCAGAAAAAAAAATAGTGAAAAAAAAGTAAAATTGTCTTATATGAATAATTATTTATAATGGTTCACCACTTCGTCCCTTAAACAAGTAATTGAGGTTTGAATTCGAACTCTTATGAATGAAAAAAACTCCTTGATCTAACTGTGGGTGAAAGATAGCCTCAAGGCGGCTGGCTATGGAAATACCGAAAGTGACAAATATATATGAGTAAATACAGAATGCTTGTTGGTGTAAAACAGTTTTATACTGATAATAAATTACAACATAATAAAAGTATAATAAATTTAATTTAAATTTTATTAAAATAAAAATATATTTTATGATATGACATAATATAACTAACAACAGACACATATTTAATTTTATTTAATTTAGAGGTAAAATTGAAAAACCTGTAACCGAATGGACTGAAAATGGGAAAAAAACTGAAGATACGGAGATCTTCAAGTGGCTGTAAATTAAATATTATCACAAGAAGTTAAATTCTAGACACCATTATTAACTATTAGTAATGTCTAGTTTATGATTAGTGTCTGAAATGCGTCACCACAAAGGGATGGGAACATGGGACAAAATATTCCCTCTAGAAGAATGAAGGATTAATATTCCAAATATCTCATGTACAGCGAATATCTCCAATTGTCAAATTTGCCTCCATAAGGATTAAACGACACTAATTAATATCTCCAATTGTCTTCTATTGCTTAGAAATTAATACATAAAATTATTGTTTGACCGTTTTGTTGTATTTTTCTAATTAGAGGGTTACCGCTGATTAGTAGTGATTAATTCATTTCCCACAAATACTCGCACTAAATAAATAATTGGTTATAAAACATGTTACATTTCTATAGACGGAGATTGAACTTCTAACAACAACCACCCCCATTTATTATATATGTTTGATTAAGTTGTAGAGCTATTCTTTTTATCTCATTTAATTTCTTTTTGAGTGGGTTAGCTCTTTCAACTCCTCCCAACTGTGTGAGGAAAGCTAGATCTGACCCGCTCGTTGCCATATCTAACTATTAACAACTTCATATAAGTAAATCAAGAAAAAGTTGTCAATGCATGTTGTGTTT
The DNA here is from genome assembly GCA_030819835.1 of Acmispon strigosus. Taxonomy (NCBI): domain Eukaryota; kingdom Viridiplantae; phylum Streptophyta; class Magnoliopsida; order Fabales; family Fabaceae; genus Acmispon; species Acmispon strigosus. Next base: position 42,848,534 of record JAUAMA010000001.1, on the reverse strand, counting down.
GGGAGGGAATCCAAATGGCTCAATAAAAATAAGTTATGTGGCACAAAAAGACAAAATGCTAATAAAGAGAAACTTACAACCTAGAGAACGGGTAAACTAATATACCTACAAAAATACTTACCAGTTTTTTTGCAAGTAAGCATAAATGAAAAAAAATAAATTTAATTCACAACATTAAAAATAGAAAAAATACTCAGGACATTTGATAATGTGATATCAGATAAAATATGTAGAACAGTTAAAGGATTAGAACACAATGATATATTAGAATTATAAAAAGAAATACTTAAAAAATAAAAATGACTCTCGTATAAAATTTATAGAAGGAAGACAAATTCCTGAAGAAATTAAGAAAGATTTGAAACTAAGATTAAGTTTGTATAGAAAGTCATATGTAGCCTTTGATGAACATACATAAAAAATAAAAATGACTTTAAATGGGAGACTAGAATTAATAGTTCCATTATTACAATAAGTAGTAGAAGATTTACACAATATCAAAAAAGAAATAATAGAATTTTATAGCAAAAATAGAGACCACAAAATAGATGACATACATAAGGATATTAAAAATTTAAAAGATAAAATAAAAGGAAAAGAAACTGAACAAAGTAGAAATTTGTGTGAAGAATTACAGGAAAACTTAAAAGCGCTAAAGGATCTAATAGTTAAGAAACAGAGTGAAAAATGTGTTACTCTATGAGAACTAAAAGAAATAGTAACCAAACAACACAAAGAAATAATAATTTCCGACCACTCTATAAAATTCATGTTACCTAGACCACCACTAATATAATGGAAGAAGTAGAAAACAACATAAAAAATCAAATAAATTTCGCAATGAAATTAGAAGAAATAATACAATTAATGGAACAATTGAAATTTTTAAAGGAAGAAAATCAAACCCAAGAAATAAAAAACTTTACAGAAGGATTTGAATCTAGTGAAGAAGATGATGAAGAAAATGATGAGATAATTATAGGATATGAAGATTCAGAAGATGGATATGTTCATGTAGATAGAGTCCCTAAAACAGAAGAAGGAGAAACTTCTTATCAAAATAGAAAAAAGAAATTTTGATGAATATTATCAACAAAACTAGAATTACAAAACAGAAGAATCACAAAATCCACCACCTAAAAATTATGGAATTCTTGAGAAATATACACCAAAAGGAGGAGTAATACAATATAGAAATATATTAAATATTGACTGTTCAATAAATAGGAAAGAAATATTAATAGAATGGTTAAATGAAATGACATTATTAGTGGTATCCAAGGACTATGAAAGAATAAATAAGCAGGACATAATAAGACGTGCTATATACAAGACGAGTAGAATGTTAAAGAACATGGTTAACTAAATTATAACCAGAAAATTTACCAGGAAACTTTGGTTCTGAAATAATAGATAATTTAGGAAATTAATATACACATAATTTGAAGGTGATGATATAATTAGAGAGAGTGAAGAAGCAAGAAAACAAGAAAGAGGAAAAGCTAAATGACACTTATATAATATGCAGATATGTGGTATGTGCTATTTTAATGAATATGCATGTGAATATAAAAATTTCACTACCAATTAGATGAACGGGATAAAGAAAATTTTAAGGAAATGTTTATATGTAAATTACCATTTTCAATAAATGAAAAAGTAAAAAATGCTTGGGAAAATAGACCAAAATTTAGAGCAAATACACTAGGAGGAATAATATCAATAGTAAGAGATTAAATAAGAGAAACATGTATTATATCTCAGACAAAATCTAAATTAAAAATGTTAGATAGAATATATTGCAATGATAAAGATCCTGAAATACCACATATGTGGGGATGTGCAAAGACAGGAAAGAAAAGATACGCAAAAAAGAAAATATATAAATTCAGAAGACAAAGAAACCCAAAAGTAAAATATAGAAGATGATATTTCAGAAAAAGAAAAAACATATAAAAATAATAAGAATGAAAATAAGTTCTATCCAAAAACGTAGAAAGGATTGTAAATGTTGGTTATGTAATGAAGTGGGACATTATGCAAATGAATTCCCTAAGAAAAAGGAGAAAAAAGACAAGACAAGGTAAACATAATCAATATAGCATATAAACATGAACTAGAACCATTAGAAAAATTAGACAGTGATGATGAAATATATGAATATGTTCCAGAAACTAAAACTAAAACTAAAACTGAAGATGAGTTAGCACATTTATAAAAATAAAATTAATAATAGAAGGAATAGAAACAAGTGTAACACATGCTTACATAAATACAAAAGCAACTATAGATTTAGCCACTAAACATATAACAAAAAATAATAATTAGAAAAACTTTGAAAATCCATTAAAAGTAGTTTTAGCAGATCAAAGACACAAATATATTAATAAAGTGTTAATATTTCAAAAAATAATTATAGAAAACAAAATATTTCCTGTGCCAACTATATATCAACAAGAGATTGGAATAAATATCACAATATATAGGAAATAATTTTCTGAGACTATATCAACCATTTACACAAATAATAAAAGAGATATCTTTAGTATGTCTGTACATAGAGAATTTACAACGAAAACAGAAGATTACAACAAAAATATTAAGTAAATATAACCTAGCTACAACAAACCTATCAGAGTTCACCCGAAAATGTTGTGAAGGTAAAATAACTAGAAAAGAAAAAATCCACATAATCTAAGAAAAAATAATATTTTTAGCAGAAAAAGTGATAGAAGAAAGGACAAAAGAAATTCCAAAAAATAATTTTAGAAAAACTTGAAAAAACAAGTAGTGAAAATCCACTACTACAGAATTGTTTTTTTACCACGCCCCTATTACCACGGTTCCGTGTTGAACCGTGGTAACTGAGGTGCTCTATTACCACAGTTCACTTTTAACCTTGGTAATAAGTAAAAAAAAAGGTTGTTACCACGATTCAAGGCGGAACCGTGATAACAAGTAAAAAAAAAAAGGAACGGAGAGAGGGCAGCCTCCAAAACCCTAACTCATCAGCCCCAACTCCCTTCTCTCTCTAACCTCACTCTTTCTCACTCTAAGAGAAATGGAAGAAGAAAATGGAGAAGACCCTAGTGGGCGACGACGCGTCTCGCTGTCGAGTGAAGAGATGGCGAGAGGAGTTTGCAAAGTCTCGGATCTGTAGATTACAACTCGTCACCAACCAGATAGCCATGTTCGCATCTTCACCATCGTCGAATCCGCCTCCTTCTCGGGATATCTTCCCACGAACCAAACCCGTTCCCTTCCTCCGATCACCGGTTAACGGTCCCGATCGCCGGTGACTCCGGCAAGGCGTAACCCTAACCAACCAACCCCAGATTCATGGATCCTTCTGATTCTCACTCAATCCCCAAGAAGCACGATGACGATGTCGTTTTGGTGATACTTGTTCGATGGGGTTTAGCAATTCTATTACCCTTCCTTTTCTTGTTCTCCTTCCCCTTCCATGTTGGTTTGTTTCTTCTCTTCTTCGCCGATTTCTCTGTCCCCAGCCCCATTTCTCTGCCCTCACATTACAAAATTGTCTCCACCAATAACTTTCACTGCTCATGATTTTCTCTAATGTAACCTTTCAAGCTTTGTTTTCTCATCCTGAATGCAATTAGTACACTTGAATTAGGAATTTGAAGTCTTGTTCTGATTTTTTTCTCTAGAATTTTAGCTTAGGAAGTAGTATTTGGCATATTTGACTTGACTAATTTAGCTCCTAACGTTGCTTGATCACTCATTATTCTGTTCACATTAGTAATACTAAACTTCAAATAATGTAGTAGAAAATGCCTCCTCAGCACAAAACATGGAATTTTACTCGCCATATATGAGTACTTCATTTAGTTAAAACCCTCATGTAAGATAAACAATATTAAGTATTTATACTGTTAAATTTTCCGTTTTGGTGAATCTGTTTATTGTTAAACATATATTTATTTTTGAGGGCTAACCGCATAATTTGGAACTTTGTCAGCTTCAATAATTCTCGATTCCAATATCAGTACATAATAGTATATTAATTTGTGAAAAAGGAAGTTATCTATAATGTTTTAATGTTACACTTCATATCTTTTATGAGATATGATTGGTGTGGTTTATATTTTTCCATTTTGATCCTTGATTGATTGATAATACTCATTTACTTCAGAGTTAGAAAGTCTTGAGAAGAACGGGAGATGTTATTACTTATTTGCTCCACACTAAATTATATGGTCTCATCTTTCTTACAGGTGTTGCATCTAAGGTTTGTGAACTTGGATTGTTAGATTATAAAGCAAAGGACGTATTTGATCATTTTGAAAGGAGCTTACTTCAGCCACCCCCTCCACCAACGTGTTCCCGATCTCATCTCTTCTCAACTCACCATCATCATCATGAGCAACATCAAATTGTGTGTAGCAATATTCGCTCTTTTAATTATCACCATCACCAACATCATCTATTTGCTCCACGTTCAACTCACTGGACTGTGGAAATGCAAGGTCAAATTAAGATATCACATTTTTATATTCGTTCAAGCGAATTCATATGCATATATCTAAGTTTCTAAGGGCCCATTTGGTGGCCAGGATAGGATAAGAACAGAATATGATAAAGGATTGGATAGGCACAGGATATGATAAGAGACTCTTATCCTATCCTGCGTTTGGGGTGGACAGGATATTGATAGGAAATGATACAAACAATGAAAAATGTATCAAATTTCCTTGAAATAAAAAATACATAATATTTTTTAAAATTTAATTTTCTAAATAGTTTTTTTTAAAAAGTAATTATTGTATTAAATTTAATTTTTTTACATTTTTATAAATAGCTTATTTTTTAATATTAACTAAAATAAAATTAATTTTTATTAATTCGGCTATTTTAATTTTTTCGAAGGGAGTCTATTTTAATATAAATTATTATATATGTAACCAATGGGTTTTAACTTAGTAGGGGTAAGTGATTAATGATAAAAATTATTAAAAGATATTATTCTTTGAAAAATATTTTATATTTAAATTATTAATTATAATTATATAAGTAGAGAAATAATTTTAAATAATATCATATGATAATATAAAATTAGTCTATATTTATATATATATATATATATGTGAGTAGCCTATTTTATTGTTAGTGAATAATTATTTTGTATATTTTTATTATAATATAAATAACAAAAAATAATGTTAACTAAGTAGTAGTAAGTGATAATGAAAATTTAATTATTTTATATGAGTAAATTCAATATTTTCACCATTTATAAATAAGTTTATTTTTTAATTAAATTTATAAGTAACTAAATAATTCAACTTAACAATAACAATTAGTAATTGATAAGTAATAAAATTAATATTTTATTAAAATCAAAAATTTATATTTATTAATTAATATTATTATAAATTATATAAAATATAAATATTGAAATTAATTTTGGGTCATGGTAATAAACAAACAAAAAACTGATATCCTATCCTGTCAGGATAATTTCTATCCTAGCTCCCCTCAGGATAACTTTTACACATAATGGACAGGATATGATAAGGGACAAGATGTTATCCTATCCTGCTAGCACAACAAACAACAGATAACAACAAGATCCTGTCTCTATTTATTCTGTCCACCAAACGGGCCTTTAATTGTTCAATTGAATCCCAGAAAATCATGAACCCCAACTACAAGGGAAATCGGAAAAACCCATGGATGCATAACTCAAGTAAACTTATTTTATTAGCAGGTGATATCAATCGTTAGAAAAATATATTTTAATGATCAATTTCCAAAAAAATTGACAAATAGCTTTTTACTTTTTATTTTAGTTATTATTTTCAACCTTTTCTTTTAAGAAGTTTTAATGCTATAAAATAAATTGAGTCAAACGCTACCTAAGAACTTATATAGATCTAAATTTTTTTAAACCTGATCTATGCAATACTGGCCTCAATCAAACGATGGATCTGAAAGTTTAATTATGACACAAAAATTATAGAACAGTGTGAGATTATTAGTATAATATAACAATGGAAGTACGAAGGTTTTTTACGGCAAATTTGCTTCATTCAAACGGTAAGTGATGTAAGTAAAAAAGTAAGTTGATGCATTTTCCGAAGTACCAAAAGTAAGTAAGTTGATGAGTTCCCATGTTAATTAATAATTAAGTGGCTAAGTATGATAATAGACGTTAATTGAAGGAAATTATAGACGTTAATTGTTTTTAGAAAGAGACAAAGGAGAGCGGCAGGATTCCAAATGGCAGCAGATCGTATGGTGCAGGTTCACATTGCTATCATTAGATTAGATGATTAGTTTCTAAATTCTAATTCTAATTTGATCTAAAATAAACAAGATGCCAAATGATTGCTGTACTCGATTTGAAGATGCTTATTTTCATCAAACATAAAAAATTTCCAAGTTATAAAAGCATGGTGTTTACTCAAATTTTTATTGAAAACTTAGTACCAATATTTTAACACTGACATGATGAACAATTTAAATTAATTGCTCTTTAAGTGGAAGTGATCAACAGAAGATTGGAAAATTTAAAGGAAATGATAGATCAAAAGAAACAAATAAAAATAAATAAATGAATAGTGCTAGCAATACTCTCTCTTTGACATTTTCTTTCTAACACTCTTTAATGAGTAATAATCCACTTAGATCCCACCAAATTAGAAATGAGACTCATATAATTTAATGAGACTCACATAAATTGATTAAAGAGAGGATTAGAAACAGAGTGTTGTTAATGGCCACATAGATAAACAGAACTGGCATAATAAGATTCAATGGACACGTACAAAATTGCATACTTCATATCTGATTTAGTTGTGTGGTAATACACTAATCCTTCATTTTTCATCTTTTTTAGCTTTTCATTTCAAAAGAATCATGAAAGATAAAAATTATTATATACATTCCTTAAAAAAAGGTATTCCCTCAAAATAAAAAATACAATCAATTTAATCCTTGAAATTTGGAAAGGCATTCAATTTTAGTCCTACTGAAAGTAGGAAATTGAACTACTATTCATCTTTTGGGACAAAAATTGACAATTTTCATCTTTTAAGGGACTAAAAATCCGGCCCCATGTTTTCCAAAGATAAAAGGGCTATTTACTCTATAGTCTCCATACAAATGCTTCATACACTGAAAACTTCTTATGCCATCTTGACTACAATTTAATACTTTCTCTGAGTAAATCAAACATTCTGTACTAAAACTACAAACACAATGACAGAAACAAGTTATCTGCCATCAAATGCCTATTACCAATCACTCATCATCATCAGAGCTAGCATATGCCAAGCCCAGTAATCCCCCACCAGAGTTATCACTCTTAGGCTTAGCGTCTTCTTCACGTGACCCTGATGAAGGATCTTCCTCTACTTTCTTTGATCCAGACAAAGATTGCTCCTCCACTTTCTTTACTCCTGAATTATCTTTTAAATGACCATGATCAGGCTTACAATTTGTAACAGGAACATCACTCGAAGCCGGGGTTGATTGATTGCTTTCAAACCTTGGCCGCTTCGGTTTAATCTCGACAACTTTTTTCAGCAAATCTTGTTGTCTATGTCATAGAAATATAAATACTATTATAACAAAACTGAAGACAGGAAATGACAAAAAAGTGCACAAAGGGGTAAGAAGTGGAAGAAGATCTACCTGATACCACTCTTTGGCTTTGGCTCAACACGAAGGGGCAAGGGTACTGATGCAGGTGAAGAATCTACTAAACTTGCAGCTCTGTATCCATTAGTGAAGGAAACAAAAGAATATATAGAACTTAAGCACAGGAAATTTTATCAGAACAATGAAACCTGCCAGTATCATTGGATATATAGCCTTCATAAACTATAAAAGAGGGCCTACTACATTTGGGTAAATGAATACAGTAGAAATTATTTCCATCAGAAACAATATTCAAAATGCAACACATGTTGGAATTCATTGAATTAAAATTCATAACTATGAACAGCATTACAATCACCATGATCTAAGCCTTTTCCCACTAGATAGGGTCTACTACATGAACCAATCTACGCCATAATGCTTTAATGATTGTCTAAAGTTTTCCTAGGTCTTCCTCTACCCCTAACAACTGAGCTCTCGATCATCTGATGAACCCTCCTTAAGATGCTTCTACAGGTCTTCTCCATACATGCCCAGACCACCTAAGACAAAACACTACCATTTTTTTCTACCATAGACGCCATCCCAAATCTCTCTCTCTCTCTCTAATGATTGTATTTCTAATCCTATCATATTTTGTGTAACCACTCATCCATCTCAATGTTCTCTTGGCTTTTCTATTGTGAAACAGTATATTACAATCATATGCATGAAATATGTATTTCGGTAACTTCAGCTACTACTAAGATTTGTTCAAGAGCAACAAACCTACTTTGTAAGTATCACAATATATAACAAAGTAGCCACTTAATAGGCAAAAACTTCCCGATAGAAGCATCAAAATGTATTGCTTGAGGATTACAGAAAGTACAAGAAACTGACGCAAAGTTCGTATTTAACTAATAATGGGACTTGAACTGTCCACTGCAGGAACCTCTACAACTACCAATTTAGTTATTAATAACAAATAACAAGAATGAAGTATGAGCATTATAGCATGTAAGAGATCCATTAAGTCAATCAGTGAAAAGAAAAACAGACAAGGATGGGATCTTCTTCTAGAGAAAATGATTATCTCTCCTAGATGCAAATGCACCATCATGCTAAAACCACTCCTACATGTTTTCTACAGCAGTGCATTTGCATTGCCATCTAAGTCTCAAAAGGCAATATAGTTCTTAAAATCATACCAGAGACACGCTAGTTTGAATGGATGATTAACTGCAAACCAGCCTACTCACCAGTCTGATCAAGGCTCCAGAACCGATGTTTTGAAAGCAGGCCTTGAAACTACTAAACTGGCTACACACTAGGCAAACCATGTGACCAGTCAGGGTTTGACCAGTTGAACCGGTGAGAGTTTAAAGGGTACACAGCTAAAAACTTGCATAAAGGGAATCAAACCCTGTTAGAAGAAAGTGTTCAATCATTATATTTAAAGTACTTTGTTAACATATGAAAATAATTTCAAGGATTCCTTAGAAAAACCAATACATGAGCATCAAAGTCAAACAATATAACCACTAAACCACTGCAACATTTTGATATTCAGATATATTTTGTCATTAATATATTGAAGGAAATCTGTTTATTATAACATATATTCAAATGTTTACATAGAGTACAATTTGTTCATTGTATTCTAGTTTATTAATTTATTATCTGTCACAGATTAACTTTATCATTATATAGATTTTCAATATATTTTCTCATCATTTTACTTATATACTTGACATATATATGAGGTACGATTTTCCTATACTTTCACACACACACACACACACACACAGTTCAGACCCAGTCTGACCCATAATGCTTAAACATTCCCACTTACTGGTTAGTCGTCCAGTTTTGAAAACAGTGATTAACAGTTTTCAAGAAGCATAAAAACCAGTTTTAACACAAGATGAAATAGAAAAAACACAGGTATGTTATCTTCTGCAATGACTACAAAAAAGGATATCTTAAATGCAGCAAATGCTCGTTTTTCAGTGCGACGCAGGAGGCGTTCTGCATCCTCCTCAGCTTCCATTTGCTCCTTGAGATAAAGTAGATCATCACTGTCCAAGGCTGCATATTTAAACTTTAAAAAGTGTACAAAGTGACTAAAGGTAACATAAGAGCAGCAGACAAAAACACATCGTGAGCCATGAGGGAGCAGAAGCAACACAGAAACACACAAAAGAAAGAGGAAAAGTGTGACAATACCGCCACGCCCATGAAGGTAACCACCACGCTCCCCAGCAACCTCTTGCATCTGCTTGCATCAGCCAGCCAATACAGGAAGCCAAAATCCCTGTCAGGGCATGTTATCAGCAAAATCCCTCAATTTGCCACAAGAACTGAAGAAGTACTTTAAAGTTCAAAACAACATAGATAGAGTGAAAATCAATCCAGAAGAATAGAAATCCATTTTGCTACATTCCCTATCAGAGAAGGTGGAGTTCAAAGAAGCTACCAACTAACTACAAAGCTCAGTTCAAAGAAGCTATCACAAAAACTGGATTTTGGGTTTTTTCCATAATGTCCTCACTCATCAGGTGCGAGATTAATCTCTTAACAGAAAACCCTATCAACGATACTTTTTATCACCCAAATACATAAACTATATTGAAATATATTAGCAGATAACAAATTAAAACAACAACAATGTGAGGGTTCACTCTACCAAACATAACATTAGCTTCAAACCAAAATCAATTAACCTAATAAATGGGTACCCAAATTATGTAAATAGAGAAGACAACGGAGGGTGAATCAATGCGCTAACCTTTGCAACCATGCGTTGGAAAGTAACGTCTTCATCGTCAATCTTATCTTTTCCTTTACCCGATTTCTTATCTGCGAAATTAATACATACCCAGTAACTAAAAGCCACGAAAAATCATAACTTGGACAACAACGACCTCAAAAAAATAAACAGAATATGATGGATTACCTTTGGGGTCGCTTAGGTTGGTGTATTCTCGAACTTCTCTTCCTGCCATCTCCAACACTTTTTCTTAGCTTTCCGTTCGATGGGCAAAAACTGTTGAGAAAGAGTGAGAGAAGCTCTTGATTTTCGATTCTGAAGGCTTCTTCCTTCCCTGCGAGACACTCTGAAAGGGGGCGAAGGATGACGTTTCTAGAAAATAAAAGCGGTCTAGTAAATTTTATTTATAAGCTTGGAAATTCTTATTTTTATTTTTCATTATATAATAATTTTGAAGTTGATTTATTTTTTATATTTTACAGAGAAATCTGCATAAAACAAATATTTAGTAATCAATTGAATTTTTTTCTTTCTTAAGATTCAAGCTGATCAAAGTACAAAACATTTGAAAAAAGCATACTTTTATTAAAACTAAAATATAAAAATAAGATGATAATCATTGAATTCTAAACCACTTCTTTATAAATTTTCTATATTATGTAACAAATTACTTTAATAAGTAATTTCATAAAAATACATGCATACAATAACTTAGCCTTTATTAACTCTCTCTAGCTCTCAAACAAAAGTCGCTCATCTTTCCCCGAGCTTGCATATAAGGACATTGAAGTGAATGAAGATTAGTCTAGTAGTTACATGCTCCTCTTTTGTATATGGGTGAATCTTCTCTTCTCTGTGTCAATTCAATTATGTTTGTGTTTGTTATAGAACCGACCACACTTGACTCTATTCTTTTTATTAGCGGACGGGCCTTTTAAAAGCTACTACAATATTTAGATTGATGGCTCGCAGAGGGAGAAAGTTGAATCCGCTCACGATGCTTGCAAAGTAGGGGAAGAGCCTAATTCAAAACCGGCTGTGATAGGTCACGTCGAACAGAAGCACTAAAGAAAGAAGCTGAGAACTTTTGGTTCCATAAGATAAGGCTACGCCATGAAGGAAGGCTAGAACAGAAGAACAAACCAAAGGAACTTTGTACCGGAGACCCCTCCAAGTAAAGTAACAAGATGATTTAACTTACTGTTCGCAAGGATAAAACCCATATAGGATGGACCTTTCTTTGCAAAAATGGTCTTCTTGGCTCTGGGCCCTTCAGAGTCATATTTAGATGATTAACATTTCATGTCGGAATAATTGTAGGTAGTGCGTCGAAAGAACACACCTGTGATATTCATCCCTTTCTGAACGATTTGGAATACCTTTCCAATTCCAACTATTTGCAGCATGTGAATGCCTCCTTCCCACTTTTGATCAGGTGCTCGCAAACCATCGCTCCATGTTGAGAATCCTTAGTTCCTCTTGATGTCAATCTCTCGAGTTCCTTAGGGGTCCGAACTTGAGTTTGTGTTTGTCGAGGCGTTGTATAAGTTGTTTGTTCATACTTATCTAGTGGTTAAAATCCTAGTTCGTGTTGTTGATGACCTCATAATTTTTTTTCAGAGGAACGGGTGGAGGCGATGGCAGATGGCCATCTTTGAATTGGTGACTCGAATGGTGATCCTTAATGTCCACTTCTAGTGTTCTTTGACATTGATGGTCACCTGGTTGCCAAGGATCATTGTCTTTGTGGTTGACCATGACCAAGGACGAATCTGCTTGGTCTAATGTTGTGGCAATCACCCCCATTGGTCGAAAGTTCGATCTTTAGAAGCCGCACTTTTAAAAAGACTTTTAGCCTTCACCACATCTGAGCCGAAATTGCTAGAGTAACTTAATACATGAATAAATGTCTTTTTCACAATTATCCTATTCATGTGAGATTTTAACTTTTGTTTCATATTTCTTTCCCTAAATGTGTTGATGTATTTGATTTATCTTAAAGTTAATTTTAGTTTTACTACTACTAGTGGTATCTGCAAATTGATATTGTTAGGGATAGCTACAATGGTTGAAAGAGATTTATCTTCGAGAATCTGTTGAAAATAAAAACATTTTTCAATATTTTTAAATATAAGAACTCGTAGATATTTTTTCTTTTAATAATACTATGTTATATTTTTTAGACTAATGTATGTGTTGCCCCACAACTTAAAATTTCTAGATATATCACTGACCATGACGACGATTGAAACAATCATGACGACTAACGAGAGTGGTGGTACGAAATGAAGTTTATATTTCCCTACACAGAGGGTGCAAATGATTTGACTTGAAATAAGTTGGAGTGTGCAGGGTGACTCTTGATGTCACGTTCCGTTGTATCTTAAAAATATAACAAACATAAAACAAAACACATGTTTCGTATGGCTTGTTCAAACTTGTCTTTTAAACGCTACCTTATAAATGGTCAGAAATACTCTTATAGCATTCTATTGTTGTAATTGTTGGGTACTTTTTTTACCACCAACATTGGTAATCAATCAGTGTCAAAATGTCATACACTTCTAAATAATAGATGGATTTAGCTGCTCCAGAGTAAAATGATTACTTTAGAATGTAAAATAAGCAAATAAAGTTATTAATTAAGAAACCAACTCTTGTGATTGTGATTATATATTTACATGTGAATAATTAACTATATAGTTTTTAAAAATTAACAGTAGGAACAAAATGTTGCAAGCTAGAATCTTATAAGGATGAGGTCATAAGATTGAACCTCGAAAAAGTTATTTATTGGAAGAGACCGTTATCGTATCCCGAACAGGTTAAAGCTAGTTAAGGAAAAAAATTCTTAATGGTTAATTTAACAATCAATAGGTTTAGTGAAAATGGATAATAGGTTAGTAAATTTTAGAGATTTTTAAACAAGGCTTTCAGCTGCCATGACTCTTGGGCTGAATATCATGGTTATGATTCTGTCATGGTTATGGTTATGGTTATGGTTATGGTCCCCCCAATAGCTTAAATGATTCTACAATTAAAAGAAAATAAAAAATTGGCACAAGAAAGAAAGAAAATTCTTTTGCAAATAACTTATGAGTTATGAGAATTGGATTATCATTTATCAAGGAAAAAATGAAAAAATAAGAAACACCTCAACACTTGACTGTTGTATACTATACAACCTTTATGAGTACTAGTGAACATGTTCTAGTATGAAAACTATTCTATACATAATTACACATGACAGCAGAAATTAAACTCTGAAACACATCATACTTTGGAGAACTGAGCGAATACTCAGCAAAAAATGTAGCCAGAGAAAACAATGACTGAAAAATAGTTTACAACTCAGAGGTATTCAATATCAACATGGTGTGACATCTTTCAATTTGTTTCATCATCATGTCTTCTCGTTAGGCAGATTTCAAAGCCATTCACTAATCTAGCGGAGGGAAAGAAGGACATCCTATCTTCCTTCATTTGTGTCCATCTGTTGAAAACATTCAATACATTTATGCTTTAGCAAAGAATTATGGCATGTTGATATGTACAATAAATAAGGTAGTATGATGGAAAATGATTTGTAGATATCTGCATTGTGCTAATATTCAACAGACACCGAGTGTGAGAAAGGAAGTGAAGAGAGAAATAAATCATGTGATATCTGATGGATGTGATGAAAAGAGAGATAGGGAGAAAAATTGAGTGTTTGCTGAGTGTCTGCACTGTTTGGATGTCTAAGTATAATTAGTGTAGTATAATTCATGGAATTTACCTATAGGTGGTGACAAAGTAATGAAGAAAAAGAGCAATTTGAAGGCGAGATAGCTCTGCTCCTGGACAGAATCTAGCACCTCCTCCAAAGGGTGCATACACTGGACTGGTTCTCCAGTTTCTCTTTTCCTTCATTGAGAGAATAACAGTTAAGAAAGAGAGAAGTGAAAAGGGAAACATAAGTGCAAAATCATATGCAACGATGCACCGAATTGATATGTGGACTAACCTCATTTTCAGGTTCCATCCATCTCCAAGGATTGAAGTTTTTAGCTCCACTATACACATTGTCATCTAAATGAACTGCTGAAAGAAATGGAACCACAAAGCATCCCTTGCGAATAACAAAATCTGTCCAAAAACAGATAACCTAAGATCAGTGGCCTATTATAAAACTTATGCATGTATAATAGTAGTGTATTAGTATTAACTGATAATTAACAAGAGAAAAATTAGAATTTAGTTGATATGCATTGACAGTGTAAAAGAGTTTTACACATAACTACTAATATTTTGACAAATTGCTTTATTTAAATCATTTAGAGAAGAAAAAAGCATTGAACAATCACTTGTCAATATAATAGATTAGTGGTGAATATCAATATCAACTCTTTTCAACTGAACTTGCATACCAATTAAACTCAGAAGTTTATACCTTGGTATTGAATGTCTTGTTTTGCTTCTCTCATTAGCCAAATTGCAATGCCCCCAAGTCTAAGTGTTTCATCAATAACCTGTTAGTGGAAGACAACATGAATATTAATGCACTGGTCTCTATAGAACATGCCAACTACAAATTTAATTAGTTCTGTATAAAATATTTAGGAGATGAAATATCTCATCAAACTAGAGTTCAAGACTATCTGATATGAAAAAATATGAAAAATAGTGGAGTGTTAATAACTTACACATTGAGTGAAAGGCATTGCTTTATAATCCTGCCATGTAAGAAATTCTTCTCCAGAATTACTTCTTAGAGAATCCTGTTCTTCCTGTCCAAGAAAACAGTTTTCAGAAACTAATAAACATAGATTCTTCAATTTTTAAGATTATAATCTAGGAAACTTAACTTAAGATAGTTTTATGCAACAAATAACAAATAGGGGGAAACAATTTGAAGACTATTTCTGTTGAACATACCAGCAATTGCTTCATGGCTCTAGGACATTGAGTAAGGAAATAGACTGCAAAAAGCATTGTTTTGGTGGTTGTTTCGTTCCCCGCGAAGAGAAGATTGATGATAAAGTCTGCTACAGCACCATCTGGCAAGCTTTCTTCCTCTATTAATCTTCCAAGTACACCACTACCTTCTGTGGGGGCACCATTTTGTCTGTGTACCTCTATGGTCTTGTTTATCTTGCTTATAATTTTCTCCCTTGCCTGACATCAAAAGAATATCACTTCAATACCACTTGACTAGGTAGCCCCAATATTTTGCAAAAGTAATGTCATTACAAGATTAATTGCCTATGTGTAATCTTAAAGGGACAGATGAGTGCCCTGTGATGAAACTTGGACCTGTTTTAAGTTTTTAAAACTGAAATCTCAAAACGATCCAGAAATGTTTTTTGTTTCTGTTTTTAGTTTTCAAATCACAGGTTTTTCTGTAGTTTTCCTTTCCTTTTCTTCTTTTGAAAACCAAGTGTTAAAAGTTGTTCCTGAAAACCGTTTTAAATTCAGAAAACTGAAAAGGGAACCAAACAAGCTTTTTGATTCTTTACCAGTCTTTTGTTTTCATTTTGTATTTTTGCTCTCTATACATATCAGTGGTTGTAGAAGTTTAGTTGTGGTACCTTCATGGCAGTGTGGTATGCAAAGCTTTGGATGTTGATAGGAACAGATAGACAACCATCAACAAAGTCAGAAAACAACTGAGCCATTTCATTGACTTGAGACTCACTTGACACCCCAAGTAGTTGATTTACCATTAAATTTATAGCTACCTGAAGTACATGATGCAGATATTAGTTGAAAATGAATGACTAGTTCTATATATTTAGCTAAGCTTACATGCATGCACAAACACATAATCAGTTGAAATTTCTTACCTTTCTACAAACATCCTGCAGAAGAATGACTTGGTTGTTGTCAAAGTTGCTCAAAGTTTGAAGCATGACCTTTTGTATATCATTCAAGAAATGGAACTTAAGCTTATCTAGGCGCATCATATTGGAGGCGATCCCGTGTAGTTTCCTTTGTTGCTCTCCTTGCACTGTGATCACACCATTTTTACCAACCAAATCTCTGAATGATTTAGGATAACTTGACATGAACAATTTGCCTTCATTTTGCATTACAAAGCGGTTGAAGCTTGGATCTGCTGACACCACTGCCCATTTTCCAAATAGGCTGCAAGAAAATATCTTACCATACCTATATGCCAAAGAAATAGCTCACCTATTAGAATTGATTTCAGAAGCAATGCCTAAGTGAATTCTAAGGAATTATCATGTTCAGAGGGTTATTCATAAACAGGCCCTATGATTGGATTAATCAACTCTTGTAAATTGAGTCATTAACCTATCAATTAATCATTACCTTGCATGCTTTTTTATCACTAGCAATTCATATTCCAAATTAACCCAACTAAAAACCATTTAAAAAGCTAGAATATGTTGCATTGTTTTTGTTGTGGCGGGCTAGGACTGTGTGTGTTTGGTTTTCCTTTGGGGAACCTTAGAATCAATTCTGATAGGGTGGTAAAATCAATTTATATAGACGTTTGAGAGTCATTTTGGAGGATTGATTTTAGTCTCAAATCAATTCTGCCGGAAGTTAGAGAGAGTAGTTTCTGTGTTGTTTGAGACTGAATTTCACAACATTGCCTACAAAATCCACTTTTCTCATGAATGTATCCGAACATAAATCACATCACTTTCAAACTCATGTTTATCGTAATCATTTTTTCAAAAATCAATTTTATCAAAATGAATTTTAGACAATGCTGATCCAAACACGCACTAAATACCTTTGCACCATTTCTTCAACAAACTGAGGAGGATGAGAACTTGCAACTGCATTGTACCAATTGATGCTGTCACCAATCAAAGGCCACCCTCTCCTTCCTGGTGGTAATCTGCATTTGCGTGGGTTTTCCTTCCTTGACTTGACTTGAATTAGTTTTGCAAATATTGCAGTGGCCAATACCACAGTGATCACAACTAGCCATATTTCTGACATATTTTCTCTCAATTTTTTCTGAGTGAATTAAAATGGAGAGAAAAGCTAATCACACCTCTACCTGTCAGAGAAGATTTAATATTAATAGTGCGCAGGACATGGCAATCATTTCTCAATGTCTATGTAAATGTGAAATGAATATTTAAAAAAAAAAAAAGAAAGAAAGAAAATTTAAAGGAAGAATTTATAACTTGTATGAACATGCTTAGTTGACCTTAAGAAGATCTGGTAGGCCACATTAACTTGGTATTTTACATGAATGAATCATTCCCTGAATCCATTTTTCTAAAACAAGTTTGAATGTAAAGATACAAGATCACTAGGTGACAGAGTTATTCAATGAATATGAATCCAATCTTTTGTCTAAAATGCAATCTAATTAAGGATAATAACATATCTACAACTTGGCTATTCCATAATATACAATATTAACTATATTGAAGATTTGCTGACTCTTTCATTATCTCACTAAAAAAGACCTCAAATCCTAACAACTAATTAATAGATACTATGAATCTTTATGGTGTGCTGTAAGACACAACCAAAAACCTGATTATGAAAATAGAGCAAAAGGTGAGAAGGTAATTTTGTTACCAAATGGTTAATTGCATTGAGCAACTTTCCAAATTCCTTTGTGAAAGTGTGAAACTAGACTTCCAAATTCCTAGTGCAAAAGGCTTGTTGTAGTCACCTTAAAAACTCTTCTGATAAAGTAACATACACAGCATTAACTGTATATTACTTAGAAGCTGAACTAGATTTGAAGAGAGGCATAGAAAGAGAAGGAGAGGGAAGAAGCTGTGTCTTGTTGTAATGTCTTTGTAATCAGAATATATATATAAGAAAAAGGGTGTCTTAATTGGTCCAAAATAACGCTTTTGATGTGGATTTGTTGGTATGAGTTCAGATTTGTGAACATAAAATAAGGTGGTGATCATCAACTAGCAAAGGTTGTCATTAAGAAAAGTTAGCTAGAGTTTGACTTGTCCTTTCTACGCTAGGTAGTTATGTAGCAATGGATGAATCAATTTGTCGTATTCCAGTGATGGGCTTACTTTTTCTAATAAACAATTTCATTTCTTGAGCAAACACTAATTCATATTCTAATTAGAGTTTCTCATCAATTAAGACCATAAAAAATAGGAAAGAACTTTAACAGGTGTTCCCTGTCATCTTGAGCAGACATGAACCATCAACATAGGTAACTAGAAGTAGGAGACAACTCTCCAAAACTACACAATTATCTCCATCTATTTATAATATATATTGTTTGAAGGGTTTGATGAATTTCTTTCTGTGTAACTCTTTTATCATGCTACATCAGCAATTTCGAACAATTGAAAGCTAAATCATTTTTCAATAACTGTTCAGCGACACCTTATGATTTCTCCATTATAGCTCCAAATATACAATTGAATGGTCATTAGATGATATAATTCATATCACTTGGAAAGCTTAAAGTTAAAAGGCTCTTTTCACATTCAAGTCATGATATAAATATTGTGTAATGGGCAATTTTTCAGTTACCTTTTCTTTCTAATACCATCATAGATAACGATAATCACAGTGTTTTCTCTTTTGGTTTCTTAATGCATCTCACAACCAATAGCTATAAGACTAATCCCGTTGAGGCTCAGAGATCACATTAAATGAGTAGGTGTTTTCCAACAAATTATTCTCCATACACACCGTCCAAGAATCGAGCTATGAACTAAATACTTAAGAAGTTCAACTATCTGCCCAACGATTTCATCTCAATTCCAAAGTCTAAACTAAAGCGATAACGGAGTTAGCATAAATATTGGAGAATGTAATCAATATAAATAAGTAAAAGCAATGTGATTATAAGGTTCATCAAAATTGCTCTATATTCCACATCCTTTTAGCTTGAATCTTCTTTTGTTTGCATATAGTAGTTTAAAAAGGCATATACATTGGTACGTGTATACGTCTCATAGCAACATTTACTATTGCTATTGCTATAATATTGCCAATAATTAACATATTTTACATTATTTGGATTTATAATGGACTCGTTTTAGAGTAAAAAAATTAGCATCGGCCAAACCGACGCAAAGTCGTTACATAACGTCGGCTCTGACAAACGTTTAAACCATTTATCAACTTTGCGTCAGTCCAACATCAATTAGCGCGAGTTCACAACCATCGTTAGGTTCACTGGCCAACTTAGCGTCAGAATTAATTGACGCTAAGTTGAATTCAGTCCAGCCCATCTCGTAAGTCCACAACTTAGCGTTGGTTTGCCGGCGCTAAGCTTCCATGGTTTATCTGCCTCATCCACCTTATATGCCTTCTCCCCCCCCCCCCCCAAAAAAAAACCCTATCCACACACTTCTCCTTAACCCTCACCGCCACCCCTACCTCCCGCCCCGCGGGCCCGTCGTACCTCTCCTCCATGCGTTGCACCTCTCCCCCTCACACACACAATCCCTCACCCTAACCTATCTGCCACCATTCCCTCTCTTTCACTGCCCTCTCGCACTCCTTAACCCTCAACTTTTCTCCTTCCGCAGACCCTTCTCCCTCTGTCGCCCCTCTCCCTTCTACCCTTGCAATGCCACAACCCCACCTCTGCCTCCCTCCTCCACCATAGTGCCACCCTTTCGATGTCCAGACCACCTTCTCCCCCCTCTACCACCAGCTCACTCTCCTTAACACTCACTTA
Organism: Acmispon strigosus; assembly: GCA_030819835.1. Lineage (NCBI taxonomy): Eukaryota > Viridiplantae > Streptophyta > Magnoliopsida > Fabales > Fabaceae > Acmispon > Acmispon strigosus. The sequence goes on along the minus strand of JAUAMA010000001.1, from coordinate 42,828,513 downwards.
TGCCGCCCTTATTCCCTGTCCACCACCGGTTTCATCGTGACGCCACCTCTGCCTCTGCCAATTGTTGACGCCACCCTCACCTTGCATATCCATGGCCGACCTCACTGCTTCCGCAACCTCCGTCGTTGTTGTCACCTTCATTGTTGTCTCCCTGCTGCCATAGCCTCCCTTTCCATGGCCTCCTTTGTTGTCGTCTCGTTGTTGCCATCACTTCCGCTGCTGTCATCTTTGTGCAAGGTTCTTCTTCTTTCCTTTTTGCTAGAAGACACTTGTATTAGAATATGTTGTCTAGACATGAGTTGGTTTGTCAAAGTGGAACGAAGGAAGAACACATAATCATAATTATGTTCACATATCCTAATTTGAACCTTGTGGTAATCCTCAGACAACTACTCTGAGTTCCAAATGATTTGGCTATAGAAATGTACCCGTACTATATATGAAAATGGACAGCGCGCTCTATATGAAAAAGGGACAGATCATTCACTTCAACTTTTATCTTAGATTTAATATATGATGAGGTTAGCACGTAACAAACCAACGATGACATGCCTGCGAAATGTGATGACGTTTAAATAGAAAACTCTTGTGTTTTGATGTTGAATACCTATGGATTGTATGCAAAACTGGGAACCACTACATAGAAATTATATGAAGGATATGACTATGTTGGATTGTTTAATTTTGATTATGTCAAACTGTTGTTAGCATGTTATTCATTATAAGATGATTATTAATCTCGGGTGTGGATGAACTAATATGACTTGTAAAAAAGATCAAATAATCATGGCACACAATGTGAACTGATGAATTGAAAATTTACCGAAATGATCTAGATGTATGGAGAAAGGGAAAAGACTCCTCAAAATGTCTCAAATGCATTTACAAGGAACACAAATCTTGACGATTTTGAGCAGTCTTTTCAATTCATAAGTTTCACATTATGTTATGTGTTACGGTTATTTGATTTTTTACAAACTTTTCCTTAACGACGTCAGCCAATGGTAACAGAAGGCAATAATGTCGGTCACCTTATCAAGTGTGTAGCGTCGGCTTAGAGCCGGCTAAGTCGACGCTAACTATTAGTGTCATCCGTGTGACTGGCGTTTCACGTTAGTTTCGAACCGTTCAACAACAAATCCAACGTTGACACTAAATCGACGCTAAATCACCTATAGCATCAACTTTAGCTGATGCTATTGAACGCTTTTCTTTGATGTGTTTGACTTTACATTACTGTTATATTGCTCACTCTTCTCATGTTTTAAATGAAAGAGATCTTATTATAGTTTCTTTTTGGTTCGACAAACTTGCAATTCTAACCTGGTTATTGTAAATGCCAAAAAAAAATTAAAAAAGTGTGACTCTTCAAGAACCAACCTTCAACTTAAAAGTTCAAACAATTACTTTTAATCACTTCCGGACCCATATAGTCTTATTATAGATCATTGAAAGAGTGCATCAAAGTACTACTTAATAACTTATAGAAATCAAAGAATGGAAACAGGAAAAAGTCTTGCTCATAGTCAAGTAAAACTTTAATTAATTTTAATTATTCATAGTTTAACGACAACAATTTGAATGTAAATAGGTTTTACATACATATATCTGATTAGGTTTGGATATATTGTCACATCATAATTAAAGTAAAATAAGATAAAAAGACTAAAACAATATGAAGAGATGTGGATGAATATGTGTAAAACTATTCACAGTTTAAAGTTTATACTAAGAAATTAAGAAAATTCTTATTGAGTTCAATAAAAGCCAGTATCAATCTAATGGGTGTCGATCGCAGTAGTATAAAATAGTTGTTTGAATTTTTAGATCAAAAGCTTAAACCCCGAGCCAGAATTACGAGAGCAATTTAAAACACAAAAAACTACAATTAACAGGACCAATGTAAATAAATTTTACACATTTAACTTTTTTTTTTACTTGATTATTAAAACGCTAAGTTGTTAATAGGGCAAATTGAACTTATCTCCCTGGGTTAACTTGTCATTATTGCACAAATCACTTATTTATTTTGTGAAATGCACTAATGGAGTGATGTTTAGTGTTATAATAAGGATAAATTTTATGAAATTTTCATGAGAGTTAATTCAACAATGATAAACCTACTAGAATGTGAGGAGACCAATGCAATTTTGCGCTTGTTAATATAATCAAACTCATTAAACATGTGTTCGACACAGAATTAGTCTATAAGTAGGATCTACATGCTTGGACCTGTTTAAGGCCTAAAGTTGTTGTTTTATATATCAAGTGAAAAACACATCCATCTCGGGGAGGGAACATTCTGTTTCATAATGGGTCTAATAGACTAGAATAGAATAGAAATGCAGAGTTGGGGTGTTATGGAGCCACTAAATGGACCAGTCAACGTAGTAAAGGTTTTGAATCCCATTTTTAAGGCCTATTTCCAGGAATCAGCACCCTAAAGTTATGCAGTAAAATATTTTAAGCATACGAATGTTGAAAGCTTAGTGGGTGATTGTGATTGATACATATATACCCAAAGTTTTTCTTATTAAAGATGCCAGCCAGAACCAGCTAACCAAACAATACCAGTTATGTCAGCAAATCTGTGTAGTTTGCTTCAATGGAATACAAAATAATCATAGGGGAATATCTCAGGGTTATTTTATAGATACACCATATCTTTAACTGCAATTCAAATTAAGATTAGTTATTCATCATTTATAATTTTTTCAAATAAAGTAAAGAAACATGATCCATTCCATCTCACTGCCATTTACTAGCATCTATATGTATATATTTAGATTTGACTTCTCTAAGATAAGAGAATTGCTTTAAATGTGTAAAATAAATCATCCTATATAACAATTGATTGAAAATAAAACATAATAGTTAAGATTGTGATCATAGAATTGTGCATGTATAACAAATTATAATCTTCTTAAATTCCCGGTGACTGAGTTCTGAATTAAGAATTATGAAGATTTACTCTATTCTCTAAATTTACGAACTCACTTTAGACAATATCCTTATCTACTGAATTTGATAATAAGCATTAACATTCTCCACTTGTGTATAATAATCTAATCTTTAACCCATCTGATATAATAGATTCATGCTCTCAACTTATTTGAAGAGAAAAAGGAGGAAAAGAGAATGAGAGAAGAAAAAATAAAAAATAAAAGTGCAAAAAAGACAATTTCATTCTCTCATGTAGTGTAGAATCCACTTAATCTTTTTCATTTTATCACTGTGTAAAAGATATTTCATTACTTTTTTTTTCTCACTTTTATATTTAATCAAACAAATATAAAGAACTGATTACTATACTTTTCTCCATTTTCATTTGAATGATATATTAAATTCACTATTTCTCTTTTCATTTTCTTGTGCATCATATGAAGTATTTATAGTGTCAAACTTTCTTTCTCTAAGCGTCAAATTGATATTATTTAGATTGGAAGGTATTTAAGCTTTAAGTAATTGCATGACTTGAAACTTACAATTAGTCAATTACACATGCACACAACACACCTCGCTCGTCCTTCCCTCATGCAAATCACCAATTTTTTTTATAAGCAAACTAGTATTTGGAACCTCTCTCATGTGAAATTTCTCTTATGTACCATTATGTGAGAGTTTTGTATTTATCTCTCTCTTCTTAAATATTTAAAGGGTCTCACTATATCTATTTAATGCATATATGTGAAGAGAGAGATAGATACAAAACTCTCACATGATGACACATGAGAGAAATTTCACATGAGAGGATCCTACACTACATGAGCTACTATCCATCTAGAATGCCAGCAATACTAATAAAGAAGTGTTAAATTTTTTAGTAAGCATTCATAAAGCATTTGAGAGCTGGTATGATATGATGATTAGTGAGCTTAACAAACAGAATCAGATAATAAATTGAAGTTGCCTTTGTTTAGAATAGTTCATTATTGGCAGATTTTTGTTTGCAAAAGCCACCACTTTAATTTTATCAAGCTAACATCTAGAAGAGTTAGAATATACAGAAAACGTGAGTTATAGTTATCTTGCAGTATCAACTAAGATCTGTCATTCTTCAATTTTATACTACCACGTTGTGCCAATAGTTCAGCAATTTGATGTAATCAGTGATGTATCCCTCACATCTTTATTTGTATCAAAAGAAATATAGGAGCATCCTACATGATCTAAACAAATACTATTCATTTCAAATAGACACAACTAGGCAAAACAATTTAAGCCTCTCTTTCCTTAGCAGTTGATGAATGTACTCGTTTGCTTCAACAATGATCTTTTCTTTTTGTGACGAACGATCAATCCTTTTCTGGTTAATATTTTTGCACCCTTACTATCGTAAACAAATGTCTTTTTAGACTAAATGGTTTGTAGTAATCTAATTAAGGACAATAATCACTTTGAAGGTGAAGTCATAAACTATTTATTTTTTTTGGTAGAAATAAACTAACTCATACCAATGCAACAAATCAACAAGCTCATCTTAAACACCTGACCTAGGAACATCACATTGTCCTTATTCAAAACCCATTGCTATTATTGCATAAAAAAAGAACATGTTGCACTAAAATAAATTCCAATGCTATTAATAGCACTGGGATGGCAACAAGCAAATTAAACAATGATAAGCTACCCACGTCATTTATAACCTGAATTGCTGTTCTCTCTGCCAGATACCAAGAGTAAAATATATTATAAATGCCACTTGCACACCTTCAAGCATTTAGCAACAGGTGAGTGTGGAACATATGGGAGACTGTCCCAACATAAATGTTGAACATCAAATTCCAATCTGGCAATGTTTGAAAATAGTTCATAGGTACCAGATTGGAGGCCAATTACATTAGACTTTTGATATGATTGCACCAAGTCATGAATGTAAGCAGGATATTAGCATCTATGTTGACTTTTGATATAACTCCAAATAACGGGAACTTCATCATAAATTTCTTGTGCCTATCTTTTCTCTTCATAGACATTAAAAAACAAGAGAGACCATACCAAAAGTTACAAGTATTTATGAGAGAAATAGATATAGAAATGAGAAGATACACTCCATCAAATAAGTGAAATAGCAGTAGTTTCTAACCAAATCGATTAATGCTCATGCTTTGCAAGGTCTGGACAGAATAAAGCATATAATTTGAATGAAGGGTAATGAGTGTAATGTGGAAATAAAAACAAAATTTCAAAAACCCTACCAATTTCTTTATTTTTCTAAGTGGATCTTTATGTCCAGGGGAGGAAAACTGCAGTCCTTGAAAATCAACTATTCTCAAGTTCGACATTCTTCGAATGCTCTCCCAAATGCAAAAGCCTCCCAACATAAATATAGATGTGAGGGCTGACCTTGGCTTCCCTTCACCCTTGAAACTTCCATTCTCAGCTGCTTAAATTCATGTATAAAAAATGTAATCTGTAATATAATTTGAGTAAAAATGCAATATCTCGCATTTCCATTCCTATTGTTCAGAACAAAGTGAAAATCATTTACAATGGGAAGTTAATTTACTAGATTAGGAATCAAAGTACTTTTGATTTTACCCTAGAAGGGGCCAATGGAATAGTACTAGAAACTCGATTGCAAATGTCTTCCACTTTAAAATGAACAGCTTGATGGAGAACAGAAAAACTTGGCTGCAAAACCTCTGGAAATGTCCAAGGATAGCAAGAAAGAATGCAATTTGCTAGAATGATGCCAGGTAATGACAGATTCAAGAGAGTCATGCATCTCATCAACCCTACACATACCGTCAGAGTTGTGCAGCAAGATTGAACTTCTTGCAAGCTGCACCATAACTTCGTAAAACTTCATAGTTTTCTCCAGATATTTATGATGCCATCTGCAAATGATTTCAGATTTCCCCACAAAGTTGATTTCTCCGAGACCACCAAACCACTTGGCTCCTTATTATCAGAGCTATCCCTGAACATTGGGAGAATGTAAGCAACCTTAATATCCTACAGAATATAAAGTGATCCATAAACTAATTCATAAGATTGTTGTATGTTCTTTGCACATGCAACCATCCATTAATGCATATTTCAGATGGGAGGAATACTAGCAACACAATCTAACATTATTTCTAATTGGTTGAAATTCATATCGGTCCCACCAAATAGAAATTAGGGCCTACAAAATCGAGAGGGAAACCATATGATTTAGTAGATCCCAAATGAATTTTAACAGATAAGATTGTTAGAAAGTATTTTGATGGAACCTTTCTTTTTGTAGAATACATATATTATAACACAGGTTCGAAAGTAAAAAGTACTACAATCTATACATGTATATCTTGAGAATGAAAAATACTTTACGGAATTGCTTGAGAAACTCACTCTCAGCACGTCAGCATAATCCTTTTTATACAGATGAAAAACAAATTACAAATGTAACTACAATTCAAACTCCTAATAAATCCACAACTTAATCTCTATTTTGTAACAAACTTTATCTTCCGGAAAAAACTAAGCTTTCTCTTAAACTCAAACCAACTCTGACTTCCATAAGAAACTAAACTCTATCTTCACAAACTCCCTATATTTAACAAACTCTATCAACAGTATAAAATAGATGTACCAGTAACTTATACAGTTGTACCTATGATGCTTAGATAACTAACATAAGTACCAGATATTTCAATTTTTATTTTGTTTATAATTTCAGTATATTCAGATCTATTTTGGGCATAGAGGTGGCATCACCAATGCCAGTCCTTCCTTTTTTCCTCTTTCGAACCCTTACTTTCAGAACTATCTGTTTAATGATACTTCTATGTAAACCTCATTGCACTATTTAGTTTTTACACTAATCAATAGTGGGAAATAACATACTCTTTTGGTTTTCACATTATTCTCTCAGTATTCCCTTGAGTACATAAAACAGTGTGAATATGTTGTGTTTTTGTTTACTTGTATTAACGTATATTAACAAACAAATTTAAAATTTTCCTACATGCATTTTCTTGGTGTTTGTCTACATTGTTTAAATGTTCTATTTAATGTAGAAATTTTATTCAATGTTTTATGGACAAACACTAGGGGGCACACAGGGAACATTTAACTGCTCAACTCCATGTATCCCCATCAAGCCAAATTCTGTATCATTCTCATAACAAAACAATGTACAATGATGATATTTTTCAAGAGATAATGCAAATATGAATATTGTAACAGTTGCTCAAAATAATAAAGCTACATATCTAAATATACGAGAGTACTTACATTTTGGACTCATCCAATTCTAAAGATCCATGAGATAGCTCCATTTTATGCTTTTGATTATCCACATCAGGAAGGTCTTCTAGGACATCTTGCTCTATTCTCTCATATCCTGCTTTCTTAACGCTTTTCTTCTCAATTGTTAGATGGTTTTCTATATCAACAGGCTCATAGCTCTGACCTTCGCTGTGACTACTGTCAGATTTTCCAACAAATGGATCAAAAACCTCTTTTTTCTCTTTCAGAAGGTGTCTTTCTTGTCCAACAGCATCAGAACGTACAGCTTCCACACTATTCATATTATTTGGCACCTGGGGACTTGAATGGGAAGTCTCACCAGACCGGTTATCCAAGGCAGGTTGCTCCCTTCTCTTATAACCTTTTTCATTAATGCATTTTTCCTCCAATTTTTTATGGTTTTCCACATCAACTATTTCAGATTCACGGCCCTGAGTTTTACTACAATTTTCACTAGACGGAGCAGAAACACGTTCTCCTTCCTCTTGTAGGAGATGACTTTCTGGTGCAACAGACTCAGAATAACTAGAGACCGATTCCTCAGTCTTAACACCATATGGCATCTCATCCATGTTGTTTGAAGGTTTCATTTTGGACTTGTATTCTAGTTCCAGAAAGATTTCCCGGACCGAATAAAAACCACCACCTACTTGTTTCTGGATATCAGTTATTGTTGGGAATTTCCCAGCATTCTCTGATCTATGCCTGCAGAGAGAAAAGAGATTTATTCAAGTACTCCTTAATGAATAATAAGAGATAAGAACTCACCATTCTACAATAACAGGAAAACATATAAAACATTTACTTGTAAACCAAAATCCATAAATAATGACAGTGTTCATGATGTTAACATTATTTCAAGAGAAAAAAAGGGAGCTTTTAAGAATATCATACATTTTTTCTCCACCTCTTTGAGTAAATTAGCGGAATCCAGTTTATCAGAACAGAATGGGGACAACATTGTGGAAATGAAGGTACCAGTAATATCCTTGTGTCCTCTAAAAACCCCTTCTTGCACTACAAGGGAACCGGAAAATGACCACAATACCTTAAGATCGGGCAACTTAACGAACATACATAAACACATCCTACTATTGATCTCAAGCATCATACAAAACAAGTATTTTATTCAAGCATGGGGCATGGCCTTGAGAACAATTCAATATTTTTTTTTCCTACTACCCTTACTTTATTCTATTATCCCACAATCTGCTAGGGTGAACTAAACTGTAGACTTCATTTTGAAATCCTTGTGCTTGGATAAATGCCTTCTGGTCCCATAAATTTGGTTCCCAATAAAAACTTGGACCATACACACAATATAAATCATAGAATTAAAAAGGGCCAAAACAGGGGGTTGGGGTGCAAAGAAATGAAAATATAACATTAATTTAAGTTGCCAAATCCATTTTAACTTTAATTTTGTGCGAAAATAAAACAGACATGCTTTGTTGTATGCATCTCTAACATGCTGAAATCCTTGATATCCCAAAATGCCACAATGAAGCACAGTGCAGGTAAACCTCATGAAATGCTATGCAAAGCTTTCAACTTGGAAAGAAACAAAGAAAATACTTGTTCACAAAGGACTCCACCATCGCTCTCCGTTGGTGTTTCGAAACCCTCTTTCGACCTTTCTGGGAATCCGGTGGCTCCTCAGAAGGGACAGAAGCAGCAGCATATGACAACCCAAGCCACTGCACTTTTGATGGACCAACAGAATCGCATACCCCAAAGGACACTGCCAAAAAACAAACACAGCGCATGTATTACTACATAATAATAGAAATCTAAACTTCCAATCTCAATTCCAAGGAATGGCATTGCAAAACAGTGACTGATAGTAATAAATTGAACCTAAACACATACACAAACATGCAGAAGAGAGATTAGAGAAGAAAATGATATAACAATAAGAAAATGCGAGAAAGTTACAGTGGTTAGGTTTGGGAGTGAGGTTGCGAATGGAGCGAAAGGAGAGGCCTGCGATTTGAAGCTTCTTCTGCATCATTTTTAAGCGAGCGCTATGTGATCCTCTGCAACTTCCATGTGTGGGAGAGAGAGAGAGGGAGAGTGGGGGTTTAGGGTTTTGCAGTTTGATTCCTTTCTTCAATAATTCTCAAAATGCGCAGAAATGGAAATTTTAAGGAAACTTGATTATGATGCAAAAATCACGGTTAGGGGGGAGGGAAAGTGATTTTGGGACATTCCCAAACACCCACTTAAGCATTTCGATTTCGAGAGGAGTGTCAAATTTCGATTCCCACCACCCAATTTTAAACCTTATTCTTTTAGAAATAAGCTTAAATATGTTTTGGGTCCCTGACATTTGAAAGAGAATCAGTCCAAGTGCCTAAAAAATTAATTTGTTAAATTAGATCTCTGACATTAACATATGTTTTTTAATCAAATTAAAAACAAATCTCAATTTAAGCTGATTAATGATTCTAATTATCCCAGTCAGCAGTCTCAGTCACAATTTTTTAATATTAAGCCAGTTTTTTAATTTCACATTAGCATTTCTGAATAATATTAAAAATTAAAAAATAAAAACTCAATTGTTCAGAAAATCCTCTTTCTCTTCGTCTTCCTCTGACCTCCCTCCCTCTGCGACTCCATTGCCGCCACCGTCCAATCCTTCCAGAGCCTTCCAGAACCTCTTCCATAGAACCCAGAAACCTCAAAGAGAACATCTTCATCATCAAAACCTAGATAAATACAAAATCAAAGACCAGAAATCCCTCTTTCTCTCCATCTTTATCTTCAACCTTAATCACCACCACAACCCATTAGATCTAAAGAAGAGGAAGAGATTCAGAGACAACAACAAAGGCTTGGAGGTGTTGAATTCACAACAGATCTGGAAGAAGAGAGATCGCGAAAGGGAAGGAGGGAAGAAGAAGACGATGGCGGAGGGAGAAAGAGGGACAACAACTCGTCAAACACATATTGAAGCGGCGGCGGCGGCGGCGGTCGACGGTGGCCGATAGTCGAATTACTTTAGGGGTTTTGTTGCGGACGATGAGGGGATTCTGGTGGTGGTGGCGGTTTCTCCATTGGAGGTGTGGCGTTGCCGGAAAGCAGGAGAGAAGGTGGCGGCGACGACGGTTCCAGATCTTGAAGAAGAAGGCCGCGGTGGCGGCGATGGTGGCCACAAGGAGGAATAGTGGTGGAGCGGCTTGGTGGCGACGGTGGTTCGCGGTGGTGGTGGCCAATTGGTTGCCATAGAAGGAAAGAAGAGGAAGCATCGCGGGTGAGAGGGAGAAGGGGGAGGGTCGCGAGAGAGGGGAAAGAAAGAAGAAGAAGAAGAAGAAGAAGAAGAAGAAGAAGAAGAAGAAGAAGAAAGAAAGAAAGAAAGAAAGAAAATGGAAGAAGAAGAAGAAAGAAAGAATTGGACAATAAAGGGAGAGGAAGAAGAAAGAAGAAGAAGAAGAAGAAGAATTTTTTTATTTCTGAATTAGTTTTTATTTTGTATTTTTTAATATGACGTGGAATTAAAAAAAGGAGTAAAAGCCACGTGGACTGCTGACTGGGCTAATTGGAATCATTAATCAACTTAAATTGAGATTTGTCCTTAATTTGATTAAAAAATATATATCAGGGACCCAATTTAACAAATTAATTTTTCAGGGACCTGGACTGATTCCCTTTCAAATGTCAGGGACCCCAAACATATTTAAGCCTTAGAAATATCCCCAAATTACCCCTCTCTTCAATACTACGTCCTACCCATTCCTTCCCCTTTACTTCATTCTTCCCCCTTTCTTTTTCATTAATCTGCACCACCACTACTCACCACCACTCCTCACCACCACTATTCACCGGCACTGTTTCGCCGCTCTGCATTTTTTTGCTTCCGTTTTTTATAATCCGGATGTTGCATGTGGTTCCGGATTTTAAATACCGGAATGTGTGTAATTTTTTACTGCATTCCAGTTTTTAAATATCGCGGCATGTTTTGATTCCGATATTTATATCACGGAAGATTTTAATGTTCCGGGATTTAGGACCCGATAACAAACAGAAATTTAAAAAACCATAGGTTTTTCGCTTTTAAGAACTCAGAAGACCAAAAAGTATTCCAGATTTTAAAATCCGGGAGACTGCCAGTGGTGTTTTTTTTTTACTAAACAATATGTTATTGCAGCAGTGATGGAGGACCCTATGTCGGAGGAAATAGATATGTTTCCAAACAATATACGCCCTGAAGATGACCCACATTATGATCATAAGGATGACACACATGACGAAAATGTGAATTGTAGCGGTGCGGTTCCTTGCGTAAGTGTTGATTGCACCGACATGTTTACCACTAATCAGGTAATAATGGTGTCTCAAACCATATAGTTTTAGTGTACAAAACTGTTCAAAATTTAAATACCCAATTTCGATTACGTGGACAAATATTTGAAACTCGGGATGATCCATGTGCATGGGCTCGAGGTGTCGGGAAGCAAAATGACTTTGTTGTTGCGATCACAAGGTCTGATCTTGAAAGTTTGACCAAAAAGGCATTTGTGACTCTGGGGTACCAAAAGAGTAGAACATACATGCCGTATAAAGACCCTAAGTTAATCAAATATGTACCACTAGTACTAGAAAATCTCAACGTCCATTTAGACTAAAAGGAAGACCAAGGAAGGTAGAAGGAGGGTGGTGGTTGAAAGTGATGTGTGGTATACACAATCATGAACCAACAGAGACTTTAGTTTGGCATGCATATGTTGGTCGATTAACAAATGATGAAAAGACTTTGGTTGAAGACATGGAAAACAACATGGTTCCTCCAAGAAACATGCTTCTTTCGTTGAAGGAACATAATCCTGACAACCATAACACATGTTTACAGTATATATAAAAAGATTTGTAGCTCCAAGAGGGGTCCATTAACGGATATGCAACATTTGATGAAGTTATTGACGCGTGACAAATGCATGCACTGGCACAGGCTTCAAGATGTATCAGACATCTTTAGAGATATTTTCTAGACACATCCTGATGTTATTAGCCTTTTCAACACCTTTCTTGGTGTAGTTGTGATTGATAGCACCTACAAGACTAACAAGTACATAATTCATTTGGTTGAAATGGTTGGTGTTACGTCAACTGATTTGACATTCTCTATAGCTTTTGCCTACATGATTCAAGAGAAAGCACGTGACTATGTGTGGGCTTTGGACAAATTAAAGGGGATGATCCTAAGAAAGGAAAATATGCCTCAAGACATTGTTACTAACAAGGACGATGCTTTGATAAGTGTAGTTCAGGTCTTTTTTTTCTGATGCAAAGCATTTGTTATGTTAGTTCCACATTCTTAAGAATGTCAAGAAAATGTGCAAGATGCATGTACATCCTAAGGAGATGATCGAAGTTTTTATAGAGGATTGGAAAGAACTGATGGAATCTCCTACCATCGAAATTTACGAATCACGACTTACGGGCTTTTGGATGTTTTGTAGTGAATTCTTTGACTTATATGTCAAAAGTATGGTTGCCACACAAGGAGAAGTTTGTGAGTGCGTGGACTGACACAACCATGCATCTTGGTACAACAACAACTAATAGGCAATTCCATTTACTAAAACTCTTATCTTAAACTTTCATATCTTGAACTTTCATCAAGTTGAAATTGATAAATATTTATATATACATATGTAGGGTGGAGGTGCACATTCAAAGCTAAAGATGTTGCTTCGTGACAGCAAGAGTGACTTGTGTGCTTCGTGGGATGCAATGAACAAGTTGACAATTTTGCAGCACAACAACATTAAAGCATCTTTCCAAAAGAGTTTACTTATTGTGGACCATCGATTTGGGGGTTTACTGTTCCTGAATTTGAGAGGTTTTGTATCTATGAAGGCCCTTGAGCTTATTGCTATGGAACAAGTATGAGTAATAGCCATTGGCACTGATCCACAAAGGTGTGGTTGCCAATTTAGAACTGTTTATGGACTACCTTGTGCTTGTGAGCTGACTAAGTATACTTCTGTACCACTAATGGTAGTTCACGCTTGCTGGAAAAGACTGTCTTGGAATGCACCCTCGCGTGAAGACCCGTCATTGGAGTTGAACCTAGATTATGAGATTGAAGGGTTAATTGTTCGGTTTGGTCAAGTAGATGTACCCGGAAAATGGGCTATTAAACACAAGGTGAGGGAGATTGCTTGGCCTGATACTACTTCAATGTGTCCTCCATCAAGTAAGATAAAAACTAAAGGGAGACTCAAACATCAACCACTTGGTTCCAAGAAGCGTGATCTTTCGTATTGGAGCATGTTGACACATACATGGACTCAATCAATGATAGCAACACTCTAAATAGTCCAGTTGTTAAGCCAACCGGTACTCCAAGTCGCAAGAAAAATCCCTACACGTAGAGGTATTAAATACATTGATCATTTTCCGGAAAATTTTCAATGTTATATTGATATTGTCATAGATGTTGTTGGAGATGGTAATTGTAGATACATGTCTATTGCTGCATTACTCGGAATAAATGGGGAGCAATAAAATTATGTTAGGGTTGAGCTATTGAATGAGCTTTTACAATATTCAAAACTGTATCAAGAACTGTATGCATGCCCAACAAGGTTCAAGACCATACATGACACACTCAATCTCTCTCCCGGACAGATAGCCACTTAAGATAAGTGGATGACTTTACCAGATATGGGGTATCTTATTGCAATAAGGTTCCAATTGATATCAAGTGTCAAATACTAGAAATTCCACATTCTTGCCACTCTGAGGAGGTCCGCCATATTTGGATGAACAAAAGGTTATAGCGGTCGGTCATGTCAACAAAAATCATTGGGTGCAGGTAATTGTAATTTCAATTACGTTTCTTGTTGATAATATGTACAACAATCATTTTCTAAAGGTTCATTCCTTTTCATTTATAGGCATTTTTGAAGGAAGGACATCATATGCCTACAATAGCATTGCAATGGCATCACTATTCTTCAACCCAAGCAAAACAATGGAAATATCCATATATGGAACGTATAAGACTATATGAATAACAACTACAACAAAGAAGAAGTGAAAGTTGTAGTACTGTGGAGTCCGGACATTGGGTAGACATAACACAAGATTGATGAATTGTCTAATATTTGATCTATTTGAACTCGTATTGTAATTGACATCGTCTAATATTTGATCAATTTGAACATGTATAGTTATGGTGGTTACTGTCATGTTACAGGACAATTTCTGCCAATTTTCCAAATAACGAGATTTAAAACCCGGAATGTAGTGAATTTCAACTGCATTCCGGGATTTAAAAGCTGAAATGCATGCCACGCCTACAAAATACCGGGATCTAAAAGCCGGTACACATGTAGTGCCTGCTACATTCCGGGATTTAAAGGTCGGAAGAAATGAATTGCTTTCAACATTCCGGGATTTAATAACCCGGAACTACCTTTTAAATAACATTCGGGATTTGGAAATCTGGAACTCAAACCTAGGGATATTTCCTGTGACTTAAATCCCGGTACAGATTTTTGCATACCGGGGTTTGAATTCCCGGAATGAAGATATTTATCATTCCGGGATTCTAAAATCCGGAACTCACATTAGCAGTTACCTTCCGAATTATAAAACCCGGAAGCTTTTTCACGTGAACATATTCCGGGATTAAATTCCTAGAACCTAGGAAAAGTGCGTTCCGGGATAAGTAAACCTGGTAGCAAAAAGAAAAGAAAAGAGAGTGTTATAGTATTTTACCACAACAAAGAGGGGCTTGAAATTGGGTGGGTAAGGTGAGAATTCTAACACCCTTTCGAGAATTTTAACCCTGTTATCCACACAAAAACTTGCGTTGCACAGTAAAATTGAATATAAAAATAATTTAAAATATAAAATATATTAAGATAGTTTAATTTTAAGACCAACAAGGTGTTGGTCTAGTGGTAGGTATATTAGATCTTCGTAAGAGTGATGTCACAAGATCTGTAAGACCCGGGTAATTAAGGAATATTTAGATTAACCAAAATTATTACCTCGAATATTAAACGCTTTTTAGCCTGTCATTACTATTTAATTAATATTACGCTATTAATATTAGTGGTGTTATAGTTTATTTTAATAAACGACATCAGCGCTGAGCTACAAATGTGGCACTCCCTTGCTCGAAGGATGACACTCCTACTACTCTTATCCATTCCTCCGACAAGAGATCACCACGATGGTTTCTTTTTTTAAAACCAAACACACTATTGCGTGCTAACACTAGTGCTCATGAGTTAGTAAAATTTTCTAATTGCAGAAGCTATTTCTTTAAAATACATTTTCTCAATTTAGTCGTTCGCGTTTCACTTACTTACCTTGATCTTTCGAACTATGGCTAACTATAACCTAATATGAAACATCAAACATAAACAACCACATGCATACATAAAGGATGAATATATTACAATGACAGAAAATAGTTGTTCAGAGTACTACAACGTGGCGAGATACTTAAGGTATCCCCACATCATTAATCAAAGGATTAAAAACCAAGTACAACAAGTGCCTTAACAGTTACAAGAGAGCAAGTTCATCATCATTAACAACAAAAGACAACAAGCAGCTAACAGACAGCTGTACCAGTTTCCCATCCGGACCATTTTCAGCTTCATTCTGAGCCTCATCCATACCATTACTGTCCTCAACCTGTACCACCAGAACCCTCATCTCTGCCGCTCGGGAAGTCTCACCATGGGTGAATAGGCTACTATGTTCCCTAGCGGTCATTCTCCTGCATTGGGCTATTACACTTTTCCTAGCAGTTGTCCTCATTCGTGGCCCCGGTCCCCTAGGAGGAGGAGAGGTGACTGACTCAGAAGGATGAGGGCGTTTGGAGGTGTCTCTCTCGGGTGCACTCTCTCTCAAGGGTACTGCAGGTATGGGTTTAGGTTCCTGAGGTGGATTTGGTGGAGGTTTTGGAGGATCTCTCAGGTTAATGTGACGGGCTCTCAAGGGCAAGTAGAATGAAAATGTGACAGGTAAAGCTATTGGATAACCAACTTCCTCGGTTAAGGGACTTATAAACCAGAATATAGTGATCCCATTATAAATACAATATCCGGTGGCTGGGTCATGATGCCACCCGGAGGCTGAAGGAAAGTCAGCGTGGATGGAGGTGACTAGAGGTCGGCTCATCGACATACCTGTTAGAGTCTATAAAGTAAAGTGCAAGGTGAGTCAAACGCAACAATGTACATGCTACGCAACATATATGTGGTCCATTACAAATCAGGATAACAAATTATCATCACATATAATCACGAAAAACACACATTTCATTATGAAATCATGCTGGTTATCAATCACCCTTATGGCTCCTGAATTTCAGTCGGACTTCTCTTCCAATTACCCCAGAGGTTGTACCCCCTGAGAAGAAAGTTCTTGATCCGAACTTTTTATTTTTTCAAGACTATGATTGCTAGTAGTGTATAAGGCTCGAAGCATAAGCTTTTACACTCTTCAGAAAGTCATTCGGGAATAATGGACACGCTTTTTTGTTCCACTCTTTACCAAACTGGATTACCTTTAGGCTTCTCTGTCAGATATACCCGACAATGCTGATCCTTAAACATCTTGGCTGGTATAGGCCTCAAGGACCCTGCCCGTCCAGACATGAGAGGTAGGAAATCATTGTATATCCCGGGCCTATTCATCTATGAACACGGCCACCCCAGGTATCTCTGTATCATCCACAATCCTTACAGTGGTAGTGACAGCACTTTCTTACTGCTTTTCTCTCCAGATATGGTTATTTAGCATCATATCACCCCCTTATACTTCTTTAATATCCAGAGTGCATATCTAAGATGAACATTGTTTTGCATCTGTATCCCGACTCATGGAATGGGTATATCTCCAAAGATTACAAATTGGATGTGTATATAGCAGGTCAGTAGAGTTTTACACACAGGAACCACGTTCTCTTGGTAACCAGCCCACACTTAGGTTCTTAAACAGTTTCATCTTCCTACTCCATTAATTATATCCATTAACTCACTAACCTAATAGTGAGTCCTATTCAGTTATAGGGTAGACTGCAATTCAATAAACAAGTGACAGACCAACAATTACCTTAAGATTTTTCCCTTTTCTCTACTACCTCAGATGCCATAAGAATATTGCTAAAAGCAATTACAGTTAAGCCTTATAACGACAATACCTAGTACCACTATATTTCATAGTGTACTTTCCCATTCTAATGTTCAATGCAGCAACCATAATATCAAGTCCAACATTTCATAATCAACATTCAAACAGCAACATTACAACACAACAAGCAAGCAACTATACATATAGATTAGATATCATTTTTAGTCCCTCACCTTTCACGATTTGGCATTTCTGGTCCTTCTTGGAATTTATTAGCATACAAGGTCCCTCACGTTTATTAACTGTTGCAGTTTTGGTTTTCCATCCAATTCCGTCAAAGATTTAACGATTTTTGAAAAAAAAATTAACAAAAAAAAGAAACCCAGCATCTTCATGGGTTCTTCATCATGTTCATCAATCTTCATCATCTTCATCATCTTACCCAGAAAATTCAAAAAACATACATATTCATCTCCCTAACATTATACCTTCCATCTTCCTCTCTAACATCATTCCATAAACATTTAACATTCTGAAAATTACATAATACTGAATCTGAAATTATAATTACCAACAACACCAACAAAACCTTCAGGAATCCAAAAATTCCCTCATTACCAACAGCAACAACAAAAATATAATAACTTCGAAAGCCACAAAACACTTCCTTCTCTCAATTGTTTTCTACGACAAAAACCTTTCAACATACTCCATCTCTATATAATTTTTTTTCACCTTTCCAATTACCATTAACGTTAACACAATCAGAGAATATTTTATGAATCAGAGATCCATCACAGGAAAATAAAATCAAGAGTTGAAATAAGAAGAACGAGAAACAAAAAATTGATAGAGAAGGAAGCAATGAAAAAGAAGAAGAGGAGCACCGATAAAGGCATATAGAGTCGATTCTGTTCTCTCCACCGCACGAGAGGCAGAGAGAGAGAGAGAGAGAGAGAGAGAGAGAGAGAAATGAGTGGCTATGGTTCCTCGCAAGCCTCCTTGGCAGCGTCCAATCCACAAATCAAAATCTTTTTCATCTATCAAGAAATTCCTTCATCCGTCTCTTCCAACTCTCCCAGAAATCATAACCCATACACCCACCGAAGAAATCCCAGATCTAAAACCCAAAAATCATATTAGAGTAGCTTCATAGATCAGAGATTTCGCGGAGGAGGTGGCCCTTTCATCTGATGATGAGTCTTATGTTCTAGATAATGATGATGATGGCAATGATTCTCCAGTTTCACTTGACGACAGTGATTATGAGGAACAGTGGGACTGGAATTCAGTGCTAGGCAGTGTAGATCCAAACCAGCCAAGTTCTGATTTGCTTCCACTAGACTTTGATTTTGTGCAGGATGAGTTTGTTGGCCCAAGCACATTCTCAGATTTTGTAGACGAGGATGGAGACTCGCCAGGCTTAGAAATTCTCCCTGAGGGAGAAGGAGGAAGCAAGAAAAGAAGTTCCCCAGGTTCAAGGCTGCTGAAGAGGGTGAGAAAGTGGTTTTTGAAGTTGGTCAAGTGTTTAACAGCAAGGAATTGTTTAAACAGGCTGTCAAGGAATATGCCCTGCAGGAGAAAAAAGATTTGAAGATAAAAAAAATGATAGCAAAAGGGTTGTGGTAGTTTGTGTAGAAGATTGTCCTTTCTATCTCAGGGTGAGTAAAATTGAGACTAGGGATTATTTTCTGTTGGTGAGTTATGTTCCATATCATAACTGTTGCAAATCTGCTAACAATAGGCAGGCCAAGACTCTTTTTCTGGCCAAAAAGTTCATGCCCATACTGAGACACACACCTTCAATAAAGTCAACAGGCCTAATTGAAGAAGCCAGAATTAGGTGGGGTATATTGATTGGAAAGTGGAAAGCAATCAGGGGTAAGAACAAAGCAATTGAGATGATTCAAGGAGCTATTACTCACCAATATGTGCACCTCAGAAAATATGCAAATGAGTTGTTGAGGAGAAATCCTGGAAGCACAGTTATAATTAAGACAGCAGATGGAGAACAGGCTAATGGGCCAGTCTTTGAGAGAATATATGTGTGTCTTCCTGCAACTAAGAATGCATTTGCAAAGACTTGCAGACCACTGATTGGATTGGATGGCTGCTTTTTGAAGGAAATGTATGGGGGTCAATTACTGGCAACAGTTGGGAAGGATGGAAACAACCAGATGTTTTCTATTGAATATGCTATTGTGGACGCTGAAACCACAGACTCATGGAGATGGTTTGTTAAGCTTTTGGTGGATGATCTGGATAGTGTAGAGATGAGGAGATGGACATTTATTTCAGATAAACAAAAGGTTACAATTGGTTTTTTTTTTCCTCAAATTAGTATGTTGTTTTTTATCATAATTATATTGTCAAGGATCTCAAATTAGTATGCTGTTATTTCTCCAGATTATGTTTTTTTTCTCTCAAATTAGTATGCTGTTTTTTCTCCAAGGATTGGTTCAAACAATATCTGAACTTGATGGAAACCTGGATCACAGGCTATGTGTGAAGCACATGTATGGAAATTTTCTCGTCTGAAGTTTGATTGGAATTTTCTTTGTCCAAATTCCTTCTTGTGCTCTTTTGACTCACTCCTGCCTCTTCTTTGATTGAGCCCCATCGTTTTGAACTTTCTGTAGAGACGGGCTTCCTCATCGTCAGTATCGTCTGATGACTCTTCTGTATCTTCAGACGATTCTTCATCGTTTAGGCCTCTGGAGCTTTTGGATCTAAAAGCTATGGATTTGTTCTTTTTGCTTCCATCATACTCAGCTAGTTCCATCTCATGAATTTTTAGAGATCCCAAAAGTTCTTCCATTCTTAGGTTAGTAAGATCTTTGGCCTCTTGAATGATAGTAACCTTTGATCTCCAATTAGCTGAGAGACATCTGAGAGTCTTGGTTATATTATCAAGATTGTTGTAACTCCTTCCCAGATTCCTCAGACTGTTGAGGATGGTTTGGAACCTTGATAACATATCATCAATGGACTCATTGTCCTTCATTCTGAACGCCTCATACTGAGCGACCAACATGCTTATCCTCGTGTGTTTGACGTTGGACGTTCCTTCATGTGTCATTGCCAGTGCGTCCCAAATATCCTTTGCTGTTTCGAGACTATCAATTTTTTCATGCTCATTTTTGCTTAGTGCACATGTAAGAAACAACTTGACTTTGGAGTTGAGCTGATTTTTGACTCGTTGCTCATCAGTCCACTGTGCCCTTGGAATAGGTTCACCTGCATCATTTTTAGGCACGTAGTTACCCAACTCAAAAATATCCCACATTTTATAACTAGTGGATTCAATAAATAATTACATATGCTTTTTCCAATAGGGATAGTTAGAGCCATCGAAGAAAGGTGGCTTGTTCGTTGCTGCGCCCGTTGGGAGTGGGAATGCGTAGCCCTCCATGGATCTTTTACTCTGCACCTGTTAAGAAGTTAGTTTATCAGAGCCGTAGATCTGATACTAATTGATAAATAAAGAAATGACACAAGAAGAGGGGGTTGAATTGTGTGCGTATAAAACTTGACATTCAAAAACAAATATTAGTTCACAAAAGTTTTTCGTAAACGACGGCAGCGGAAAACAATTAATCAGAGTGTAAACGATAAAGCTATAAACAACACACAGTTTAATGCAGCAGAAATAACACGAGTGAAAGTGTGGATGACGTGGCCTGTAAAGAGCAGACGATGCAAGAAGTGAATGTGTAAAGGATGCAAGCAGTAAATGTGCAAACGATACAAGCAGTAAACGATGCAAGCAATATAAGCGTAAATGAAGCAAGCAATATAAGCGTAAACGATGCAAGCAGTTAAGGCTTAAACGATGCAAGTAATAAAAACAACACACAAGAGATTTATCCTGGTTCACCCCCTGAACGATAAGGCTATGTCCAGTCCTTGGCTTCACCAAGATTTTCCACTATTCAACCCAGAACAGTACAAGTATTAAACAGGACTTCTCTCAAGTATTCGACAGGACTTCTCCCAAGTATTTGAAAGGACTTCTCCCAAGTATTCAACAGGACTTCTCCAAAGTATTCAGCAAGACTTCTCTCAGTATTCAACAGGACTTCTCCTAAGTATTATATAGGACTTCTCCTAATTCTTTTACAAGAATTTACACTTCTACAAAGTCTCTTCAGAAAGAGTGAGGTAGAAAGATTAAGCACAAACAAACTCTAAGTATTTTTGGTAGAAGATATGACTCTTAAGAATATACTTAAGGTTTGGTGAAACATAGATGATTGGATGATAGTTTCTCTGTTTGGGTGTGAAGGGATAAAGAGATTTGACTCTTAGAAAATTTCACACTTGGACGATTTCACTCGTTGTGGGTTTGACAATTAAGTTCGAGTGAGGTTTCAGAGCTTAGAAGATTTCAGAAAGATTGAGAGCTTGAATTTGAATTTCGTTGTAAGTCACCTAGTTCTTCAGTCTTCAAGTCTTCTTATTTATATCTTCTCTTCAAAATCCCGTTGCTGAAGATTGTGAGTGTGAGACGATTTCTTCTTCTTCTTCCTTCAGGCTTGAACAGATCCTTTCATTTAATGCACTTGACCTTGAAAGCTTTTGAACAGAGGCATAGCTTGATGTAGAAGTTCAGATGTAGAGGTAGCTTGCCACAGTCTGAATATTTCTTTTTTCGGTTGTACTTGATGTATACATGTTATGACACCATTGTATTTGCTCTTCGTCCTTTTACTTGTATGTCTGAACAAGGCATTTAATGCATTCTGACTTTTTCCTTGTCTCGAGAACAGAGCATTTAATGTTGTTGCAGAGAGAGAAAAAATAGAGTCGTTGATCTTCTCTGACGTTGTCTCGTGATTTGAAGCTCTTCTCCTCGGTTTGTGATCTTGACAGCTGTAGGTAACTCATAAAGCATATTCTCTTTGAATAAAGCATATTATGCTTAACCTTGGACGATGCTGTATCTTTTCATCAGATGATGCATTCTTAATTGATCAAACGATGCTGTCCTTTTCGTCAGACGATATTTTCCTTGTCTTGTACTTTAGACGATGCTTTCCTCATGTATTCAGACAATGCCTCTCATTGTTGCTCTCAGACGATACATCCTTCTTTGTTCTTCAGACAATAGTTTTTCTACATGTTGGACAGTGACTGTAGACTTCTCTAGAGACAAAGACGATGGTTGATTGAACGATGCTCCTTGCTTCTTGTCTTTGAACGGTAGTTGTTCTGACGTTGATAATGAAAGCAAATGATAGAGTTGTAGACTATGCTTGAGATGCTTGTCATAAATGATGTTGTCTCATCTTGTCTTTGGACGATAGTTCTACATTGAACTATGCTTCTCTTGGTCGAACGATGCTTTCCATCAGACGTTGATTATACATGCGTACGATAGATTTGATGTTGTACACTCTTGCTTCTCCTATGGATGATGCTTCTCTAGATATTAGACAATGTGAGCAAACGATACTTTTCCTTTCGTCTGGACGATAGAGATATTTCCTAAAAATAATAATACATAGTTTAGGAAATAAAATTGTTATCATTCAAAACATGATAAACGTTCTAACTTGTTTGAGCCTAACATAGAATGACCAGGTTCCCCCATATGATATTTGTAGGCTTCATTGAGATTGTACCACTTAAGGAGTGGGTTTGAGGTAGGCCTGGAGATCTCTGGACAGATCAAGTTCTCCTTTAGCAGGCCATCATATATTTGGCCATACAACATTGAAACTGGCTCTATCGTCACTCTTCCGTTTCCTTGCATGTTAGATTGGCTCTAGGAGGCAGTAGGAAGAGGAAGAGTGTTAATCGGTTTGCTCGGAGTTGTATTGGATAGCATTATGTTGTTCACGGGTGAACTTTGGGGAAATCCTTGTGGATATGTCGGAGGGTAGCTTGGGTAATATGGATAGGGGCATGGTGGAATAGGGTAGAGTGAAGGTTGATAAACTGGTTGAGGGGATTCTTTTTTGGATGAAAAGTGACTAGTGTCAATCTCATGAACATCTAATTTATTTTTTGTGAAATATTGACTTCTTCTGTTTGTCCACAGGGACAATTGCCTCACTCAGCCTCCCTTCTATGATAGCGTCTTCAACCGGTTCGCCAGCAATAACCACATCAGCATAATGATTTGTGACACAACCAACCAATCTTTCAAAGTATGGCCCCTGAAGAGTCTTCACGAAGACTCTAACAATCTCTTTTTCATCTAAAGGAGTGTAGACTTAAGAGGCTTTCTCCCTTCACCTTTGAGCATACTCTCTAAATGATTCAGACTCTGCCTTCTTCATCCTTTGCAACTCGAATCTATCAGGGATGGTGTCAGTTACAAACTGGTAATGCTTCACAAAAAATTCAACGAGACCATGCCGGGTTTTGGTTTGTTTCTTATCAAGATGTAAGAATCATGTCAACGCACCACCAGTTAGGCTATGCTGGAAGCAAAGGACCATCAGTTTCTTATTGTTATGATAAGTAGTCGTGCTTCGAGTATACATAGTAAGGTGAATCTTAGGGTCTGATCTCCCCTCAAACTTTTTGAAGTTAGGAGCTTTGAACTTTGTTGGAATCTCGATATCGGGAAATAGACAAAAATCTTTCACGTCCGAGCTCTCATATTTGTCCATGCCTTGCATTTCCTTAACTTTCTCCTCTAGCATCTCCTTCTTATTCAGCATCTTGGCTTATTCCTCATTGCCATTCCAAACCAAACTCTTTGCCTCCTTTGCTTTACTGGTTCGTTGGGTCATAATAAAAACACGAGGTTCCTCCTCTTCCTCCACTTCATTTTCCATGAAAGTATTCCCATTGTCTCCATTTCCTGCGTCCTTTCATGTGGGTACAAGTGTCTTAAGAAGATCCAGAATTTGACTCACATTTCCCTCTAATCTTTCAATTCTTTGCTCCATGGCTTGGTTTGCACTTGGGTCAGACATATCGGTCATTGAGGTTTGTTGGAAAGTTATTGATTGATGATAACGAGAGCGAGTTTGGATTGAACTGCGAATGAAATTGTGATGTGAAGCAATGGCAAAAAACTATAAAATAAAACTGTTATATTCTATAAGTGATTTTTGATTTAAAAAAAGAAATTACTATATATATATATATTTGCAAAGAGATAAAATAAAACAAAAACTCAAAAATAAATGAAGGAGAGAACAAAGAAGAATGATAATTAAAATTTAAATGCGTCGTAAGGACACAACTTTTTTGGTGGAGGCTCATGCCTTGCGACGTGCAACCGAGGTCGTGATGGAAATGAAGCAATAAATTAATTTATCATTATTATTAATAGACAGAGTTGCCACCGATTTTAAGGGAAACTGGAACCCGCAAAAGAAATAAAAAAATAAAACCAGTATGTGATTAGAGTATGTGATTAGAGGCAACTTCACTGGGGAAGAAAATTTTCAGAACTAAATACCATAGAAGAAAAAATAAAGTGGATAATGGAGCTGTGAAGATTTTAACAGGGGGACAAGGAAAAAAAAATACCAAAATGATGAATATATAGGCAAAGAGAGGTCTGCATGGTGTGCATGCAGCCAATGAGTGCAACACGCCTCATATTAGGCTTATCTTAAAACGCCTTACATAAGACGTGTTTAAACACGCTATAGCCTAGGCGTGTTCTGACACGCCACAATCTAGGCGTGTTCAGGACATGTTTCTGCTCCTCACATCCCATCGTCTAAAATAAGGCTGTTTGAACACTATTCATTTTTTTCTTGTCCAAACACGCTTTAAACAAGGCTGATTCCACAAACTACTCCATTGTAACAAATATTTTTCAATGTACCCCATTTAAAAAAAAATTAAATTATTTAAAAAAATAAACTCTATTCCTTCTATTCACATAATACTCCTTGAACCGAAACACCACTCCCACGCCCTAAATTTTTTTCTTGCCCAAAATAATAATAATGAGGCATTGAATGATCCTACATCCCACAATCGACTTAGTATTTGTTACTTAATTTTCTTTAATATAATGTCATGCAGTAACCTTTCTGTAACTGATAGCATATTATTTTCATTGATTCAGGAAAGATAAATAATGTAATACAAGCATGTCATCAAACTTATGTTGGTATTGGTCAATACCAAAAAAAAAAACTTATGTTGGTATTTGTTTGAAATATAATATATAACTACTCAGGGTTGCTTACTCAACAACTTAAATTTCTTAAGATAATTAGTTTTATAACATAGTAGCTTGGAAGTCTTTATAACCAAGCTGTAAGTTGAATTCAGTGTCATTTACCTATTTACCCTACAATTTAAATTTTTAAAATAATTAGTTTCTTAACAAGTATAACAACAATCATGTCATTGAACGAACCATAAAAATTTGGGCTACCTTAACGACACCAAGCACTTTTTTTTCCTTCTAATATATATCTTTTATGGGAAATAATCATGTTTGAGTTGGAAATATTCACCTCTTAGTGGAACTAACTCCTTATGTACAGATTTTTTCCATACACTAAACTCAAACTCAATACCTTATTTAAAAGAAATTAACCATATATCACTTGAATCGAGCACCGTGATCAAGAAGGAAATATACTTTAAAGAAATGGAAGAGTACATGGATAAAATAGTGGTCATTGACATTTCTTGCTCCCCACGAAGTCACTATATATGAAACAACATACATTTTTTATTCATTAGCAACTCAATTATCAAATAACATGGGACATTAGTGGAACTAACTTCTTAAGCTGAGATTTTTTTTCATGTACTAAACTCAAACTTAATAATTTATTTAAGAGAAATCAATCATGTATCACTTGAAGCGAGCACCCGTGAGCATGAAGGAAATATGCTGTAGAGAAATGGAACCGAGTATATGGATAAAATATTAATAGTGGTGATTGACATTTCTTGCGTCCCACGAAGTCACTATATTTGAAACAACACACATTTTTTATTCATTAGCAACTCAATTATCAAATAACATGGGACATTATATCATGCAGGGTCCTCTATGAAAGGTTGAAAGCTGTCATGTTGTGTTGTGTCACTAATTAATATAATAATAAAACAAAACAAACCTCCTAGTTGTGACCGTTTGTGTCCAATACTATTCTCAGCATCTAGGCACAACTTTGCCTTGCCTACTTCGCCAAACTGAAAAACAATTAACAAACAAGAGGGTGTATGATTGACATGACTCTATTCACACTGCTTGATTGGTTCCAAAACCCATGTCAAAGTGCTTTCTGCATTTTCATCCATCATCATCATGAGCTTGGCTTTTAATATAAGCTTTTGCTATGTGGTGGTGATGTTTGTCTCATTGAATTTGGTCTTGTGTTTTGTTGAAGATTTTCATCCAGAAGAAAGAGATGCTTTGTTAGTCATAAGGAATTCTCTGAACTCTTCTCTTGATTTGCATGGGAATTGGACAGGGCCTCCTTGTATAGACAATCTTAGTAGATGGATTGGTGTCACTTGTTCCAATTGGCATGTTGTTCACATTGTCCTTGAAGGAGTTAACCTTAGTGGCTATCTACCTCCTGCATTCCTTCAAAACATAACTTTCTTGAGCCAAATTAACTTCAGAAACAATGCACTTTTTGGGCCTCTACCAAACCTTACTAATTTGGTGTTGTTGGAACAAGTCTTGCTCTCATTCAATCATTTCTCAGGGTCAATTCCTGGCTATTATGTTGAACTCCCAAGTCTTGAAGGGTTGGAGCTCCAACAAAACTACTTGGATGGTCAAATTCCACCCTTTGATCAACCATCATTGACAAGTTTTAATGTGTCATACAATCATCTTGTAGGGCCAATTCCTGAAACTTTTGTTCTACAAAGGTTCCCAAAGAGTTCTTTTGATAATAATTCAGATCTTTCTGGAAGGCAATTGGAGAGTTTATGTCCTGCTGAACCTCCATCTCCTTTTTCTGCTCCACATCCAATCCCTGCAGTGGAAAGAAATAAGAAGAGACTTCAAGTATGGATTATTGCTTTGATTGCTACTTCTGCAGCTGCACTGTGTCTTTTTCTGATCATTTTTGTTTGCTTGTTTTCTAAAAGAAAAGCAAATGGGAAAGAAACAAGAAGAAATGGTTCAGCAGGTAAGATCATATATTATACAACATATCATCCTACCATTGGTTTTCTAACAACCTATTAGAATGCTATCTATATGAACATTCTCAGAAAAAAATGAAAAACATTTGGCTAGTAAATCAAGAATTTCATAAAGTAAAATGCTGTCTCAGGCTGACTCTGGATTTCTAAGTGCATGTTTGGATCTGTGTTGTTAGACTTGATTTTGAATAGAAATGATTTGGGTAAAATTGAGTTTGATAAAAGTGAGTTGAAAGTGAAGTGATTTATGTATGCATACGTTTATAGGATGAAATCTTAGAATTGATTATGTCTATCACAAAAGTTGCTCTCTCTAGCTCTTCCGTAGAATTGACTTTGAGATTAAAATCAGTTTTCTAAGTCGATTGTCAAGCATTTATATAACCATCTAAAAGTGATAATGGTAAATGAGAATTGATTCGAAGGCTCCCAATTGTGGAACCAAACACATAAGTATTTTAAACTTTTTGTATTTCTCTTATAGGGTATGTTTTTGGAGCATGGGCAAGGATGATGGTATCTTATCAAGGGAACAGTGAAGATTCTGAAAGATTGGGCCAATTGGAATTTTCCAACAAGAATTTCCCAGTTTTTGACATGGATGATTTATTAAGGGCATCAGCACAAGTGCTAGGAAGAGGGAATTTAGGTGTTACATACAAAGCAATACTTGAAGCTGGTACCGTTGTTGCAGTGAAGAGACTTAGCTCCATGAATGAATTGAGCAGGAAGGAATTTGACCAGCAGATGCAATTGTTAGGACAGATAAAGCATGAAAATCTAGTAGAAATTATATCCTTTTATTACTCAGAGGAGCAAAAGCTGGTCATATATGAACTTACCTCTGATGGCAGTTTATTTGAACTCCTACATGGTTAGTTTGATTCTTCCCTTCCTTAAATTTCACTCAATTCCTAAAGAAAACACAAAATAACTAATAGCATGTTGGATCAACTTTTCTTTCACAAAAATGAATTCTGCCATGTAAAAGCTACTCAAAGTGTGTTTGGTTGCGGAACTTCAAAATCAATTCTAATAAAGTAAAATCAAATCAATTCTGGATGACAATATAAATGTTTGTGAGTCATTTTAGAGAATTTGTTTCAGCCCCAAAATCATTTCTGCTAGAAGTTATAGAGAGTAGGTTCTGTATTAAACATAATCGACTCTAAGATTTTACATTTAAAATTCATAAATTATCCTAAAAAACACAATTTTTTTCCATAAATGTATTAGAACATAAATCAGATTATTTTTACTCACATTTACTATACACAATTTTACTAAAATCAATTCTTTCCAAAACCGATTCTGCAAATGTTGATCCAATTTCTCCCTAAAATTAATTTTGGCCTTAGAATAAATTGTAAAATGATTTTTAAACATGCATCTAACATTTTGAATCTTCTGGTGCTAGAGGGTAGAGGAGTTGGAAGAGCATCTCTTGATTGGACCACAAGACTGGCCATTATCAAAGACATAGCAAAAGGTCTTGCTTTCCTTCATCATTCTTTGTCTACTCACAAGGTCCCTCATGCCAACCTCAAATCATCCAATGTAATAATCCATCAAGATAACCAAGGCTACCATTCCAAGCTCACAGACTATGGCTTCTTGCCTCTGCTCCAAGGTAAAAAGAATGCAGAAAAGCTAGCCATAAGCAAGTCACCAGAATTTGTCAAAGGGAATAAGAAGCTGAGTAACAAAGCTGATGTCTATTGCTTTGGAATCATCATGCTAGAGATCATAACTGGTAAAATTCCTGGTCAAATCTTCGGAGCTGAAGAAACAACCAGTGATCTTTCAGATTGGGTGAGAACAGTGGTGAACAATGATTGGTCCACAGATATATTGGATTTGGAAATACTAGCAGAAAAAGAAAGGCATGATGGAATGTTGAAGCTAACAGAGTTGGCTCTGGAGTGTACAGATATGGCACCTGACAGAAGGCCTAAAATTAGTGAAGTGTTGAAGAGAATGGAAGAGATAGAGCAAATGAAAAGAGAGAATGACTGAAACAAATTTTATGTCACTATAGCATGGCGTATTATGGTTTTGCATGAAGAGTACCCCATGTGTGTTGATATATTCATCAAAAGTCAAAACATTCAATTGAGACGACAATGATGCATATTGTAAAGTAGAAATGGCTCCCAAACTGCATGTAACAGTATGTGGGGAGAAGATTTGACTTTTGATGACTATTCAGAAATTATTATTTCCATTGTTTTTATAATTTATCTTTGGCTTAATAGCAATTTTGGCCCCTCGCGTTTCATGATTTTGCATTTCTGGTCCCTCTTGCATTTTATTAGCACCCAGTGTCCCTTAATGTTTCAAGAAGTTGCAAAACAAGTTTTCCGTTAACATTCTGTCAGGAAACTAACGTTGAATGCCAACGTGGCACCCAATTAGTGATGTGGCAGAGGCCCTTGACATCACGTGACCTTCACGTGAGAAGAGTCCCATTTTCCCCCTTTCAAGAACCCTAATTTCGAATTGTAAGGGTCCTATTTTGCAAACCACAAAACGTTGCTGGCGGCTGAGTAAGAGAAGCTTTGGAGCGGCGGGGAAGGAGGGCCACTGAAGCGGCAAAGACAGAAACATAAGCCTTGCTGCGATGGAGGAAGATAACCGTGCTGCGGCGGAGAAAGAGAGCGTTGGTATGTGTTGGAGAAACAGAACATCGAAGCGTTGGAATCGAAGGCGAATGGCTGGTTCTAGGAAGATCACCCCTAGGAAGAACAATGGAGGTCGTGGGAGGAGGGTTTCTCAACAGAAGGTTATCGAGACTGACCAGAACGTGCAATGTCAGAGCAAGGAGGTTCATAAAGCTGGTGAGGCAGTGGTTCCAGACAAAAGCAAGGAAGTAAAGCAATTTACGTGAGGTGAGGAATCTCTGGCACCAAACCATGTGTCAAGGTGATTTTTTAATAGCATTTTTTGTCGGTTCTTTATGTCTATGCCGTTGAATATAGTCAAGTTGGTGAATGGTTTCAATGCAAAGTGTTGCCCTATTCTGATTTTAAATAAATTATGCAAGTCAACTGTAGTACATAAGATTACCATGCACCTCCATCATGGAGAGAAAATTACAGATAACCCAACTTTGCCATATCTGGGAGGGTCTGTAAAGTCTATTGAGGGGTGGGACATTGATGAAATATCATCTATTGAAGTTGGCAAATTAGTCAAGGCCCTGGGTTATTTGAAACATAAGTCACTGTGGTATAAACCCCCTAGTCTGCCATGTTCTGCACTCAAGCCTCTGAACTTTGATGAAGAAGTCAGACAACTCTGCATCCAATAGGCAGGCCAAGTGCTTATTTCTTGCAAAGAAATTTGTGCCAATTCTAAGACATACACCAACAATCAAGCCTGCAACATTGAGTGAAGAAGCAAGACTCAGGTGGGGAATTAATATTAGTAAGTGGAAGGCTATAAGGGCTAATAACAGGGCACTAGAGATGATTCAGGGGGATGGTGCACATCAATATACGCATTTGAGGAGGTATGCCAATGAATTGCTAAGGAGAAGCCCCCCAATGGTCCTGTATTTGAGAGAATCTATGTGTGTCTTGCAGCACAGAAGCAGGCTTTTGCAAGGACATGCAAGCCACTGATTGGATTAGACGGTTGTTTTTTTGAAAGGGATGTATAGGGGCCAATTGCTTGCAGCAGTGGGGAAAGATGGAAACAATCAGATGTTCCCAATTGCCTATGCTGTGGTAGAGGCTGAGACCACACAATCCTGGAAGTGGTTCGTCAATTTGCTAGTAGATGACCTCGATTCAGTGGATGGGAAAAAATGGTCTTTCATTTCGGATAAGCAGAAGGTAATCTTTGAGTTTATTTCCATTCTATTCAATTATTGTGTCTATCTCTAAATTAAGATTTTGCAAATAACATTGTTGTTTGGGTAATATTAGGCTTTTGTACCTTGTTAAATAACATTGTTGGTTAGGTAATATTTGGCTTTTATATCTTTTAAAATAACATTGTTGGTTAAATAACATTGCTAGTTAAATAACATTGTTGGTTAAAAAACATTGCTAGTAGATGACCTTGCTGGTTAGGTAATATTTGGCTTATAAGTTGTGCCTGAATTCATGATGATCATTAAATAACATTGATGTGTATCTCTAGATTAAGATAGATGAAAAAACATTGTTGAAGGGTTGTGTTATGTGATTGCAGGGGTTGGTGCAAACTATTGCTGAGTTGGGGGGAAATCCTAATCACAGGCTATGTGTGAAACACATGTATGGGAATTTCAGGAAGAAATGCCCTGGTAATGAGCTGAAGCAGTGCTTGTGGAGGGCAGCTAGAGCAAGCACTATTCCTGAATGGAATAGTGCAATGGATAAGATGAAAGAATTGAACGAGGCTGCCTATTTGGAGATGAAAAATCTGCCACCAAAGCAATGGGCTAGATCACATTTTTCCACTGACATACAGTGTGATTTGCAGGTTAACAATATGTGTGAAGCCTTTAACATGGCCATTCTGGAGCACAGGGAGAAACCAATAATTTCACTACTAGAGGGAATCAATTACTATTTAACAATCATGATTGTGAAACAAAGGGGATTGATGCAGAGATGGAAGGGAAATCTGTGTCTCATGATTCAGCAAAAACTAGAGCTGTCAAAGAAGTACTCCGACAGGTGGTTGCCTACTTGGCATGGTGATACTCCTATATGTGAGTTTGAGGTTTCAAGGGATGCTGATAAATATATTGTGAACTTGGCAAATGGGAGTTGTGCCTATAGAAGATGGGACTTATCTGGAATCCCCTGCCAGCATGTTGTGGCCTGTATATGGTGGGCAAGACGTAACCGAGAAGATTATGTACATCCTTGCTATAGGTAATCTTTCTTCTCTTTTAAAATTAGAAATTCAATGATAATATCACTCACTCATTTTCAGAATAAGACACATTTTTCCATTATTCACAGGAAATCCACTTACCTCGAGACTTACTCTTACCTCATCAAACCAAATAATGGTCCTAATCTATGGGCCGAAGACCTTGTAGTGCCACAAAATCCTCCTTTCACGAGAAGGGCTGTTGGAAGGCCTAAAACAGCTAGAGTGAAGGTCAATGACGAGCCAAAGGACCCAAATAGGCTTAGGCTGAGAAAACATAACAAGACTGTGAAATGCAGGAGGTGTGGGGAGTTGGGACATAACAAGACGACCTGCATAGGCAAAACAACTGCTGACAGAGCAATACCTGTGGGAGGAAATAAGGTTAGTATTGTTATGGTTTTCCCTTACAAAGTATTTGGTTAATTAACTGATAAATTGGTAGTAGGACTGAATGTGGGTGTATTTTTCTCCTCAATAGGACAATACCCAACTTATACAGCCGGAACAGAGGACTGAAGCTGCAACTGAAATTCCAGTTGGTTCACAAGCACCATAGCCTGAATCTGCTTCATAGAGCCAGGCTCCACCACCTCAGAACAAGCCACCATAAAGGAAGTCTCGCGTGGCCAAACCCAAACCAGAAGGACCACAGAAGAAAGCTGCAACCAGAGGAAGCAAGAGTAAAATTGGAGAAACAAGTGGCACTAAATAGTTCTGTCTGTATTAGGAAGTCTTTTGAAATGTCTGTAAAACAATTTAGGCCTAAGTGTCATTTTGTCTTGTGTCTGGACTAATTTACTGTTTCTAGATTATGTTAAATGACTATTTTGAGAAGGCTGTATTGGTTGGGGTAATGTGGATGTTAAATTACTATTGTGTGGATTATGAGTATTTTGTTGAGGTTGTTACAATGCAGGCAGCTATGCTTTGTGAATATGTTTTGTTTTTAAGTAAATAACTGAATGTGAGTTTATATTTGGTTGCTTTTGAGCAATTACTAATTATCAGGGTCATGCAAAAAAAAAATTGCCAAATTTGCCAAATTCATTTAAGGGTACTGAACCAATCCAATCCATTATGGCAAATTTTGCAAATATACAAAAAGAGTTTGCAAAATTTGTTAATTCCTTTAAGGGTACTGAACCATTACAGAATCATGCAAAAATTAATTAAATTTCACCATAAAATACTTCTACAATACTTCATGAGTACAAATGCCCAAACAAATTTAGAATAGCTAAATTACATCATTGTCCTATTTCTTCACACTGCAAATGCCCAGACTAACTCCCATTACAAATATCAACACAATGCAAACCACTAAGCTAAACACCAACAACCTCTCTCTTTACTTCGTTTCTTCTATCTTCTTGAACAGCCCAGAAATCAGCTTCTTGTCTGTACAATTCTCCTTCTCCTTTTCATACCATTCAAAGAAATTGCACATTCTCCTCCCATGAACCTAAGCAAAAAAATTACGCAATTAATTACAAAAATAGAGCATGCGACGAGAAGAAGAAGAAGAAGATGAACGGAACAACCATAATTTGCCTACCTTGTAAAGACCACACCCATAGAACCTCCTACCATGGTTGTCACCCGACCAAGAAGTTACCAGTGGAGCTTCAACACCACAATTACATAGTATTAGGCTCCAATGTTCGCCACCCATCATAGATCGAGATGAACATGATGAAACTCCGCTACTGCAACCCATTTGCTTTCACCCACACATCTATTCCTCTTCTCCTTCGAGATTCAAGACGAAATTCCAGCAACAAGAACACAAATTGAAGAGGATAGAAAAGCCCTCTTTTGTAGGGCTCGAGTTCTAACCGTTGGAGAAGGAAGGAGAACCCTGCTTTATGCGTTTCTCTCTCATTCAGCCTCTTTCTCTCTCCACTAAGCATGTCACATCACTAATTGGGTGCCACGTTGGCCTTCAACGTTAGTTTCCTGACAAAATGTTAACGGAAAACTTGTTTTGCAACTTCTTGAAACAATGAGGGACACTAGGTGCTAATAAAATGTAAGAGGGACTAGAAATGTAAAATCGTGAAACGTAAGGGACCAAAATTTCTATTAGACCTTTATCTTTAATAGACCCCTCATTAAAGAGCTCATTAATATCTTGGTGAACGTAAGTCTTCTATAATTGCTCTATAAACTTAATGGTTTCCCTGCCTTAGACTAGAGTACAACCTAAATTTTTGTAAAATAAATGGTTAGTGAATGCGTATGATTATCCTCTCCGTTAGATAGATTCATTACTGAGAAGGATAATAGACAATCAGTTAAACTAATAAGTATGAAGACAAAGGGGTAATTTGTGTTATTTAGTAAATGTAGTATTAACTCAATTTTTTTTGTTAAAGATCAAAATTACTTAACTCAACCCAAAAACTTATCTAAAATAAGCCCTTTTAATTTCACACGAGATACACTCCTCAAGCAAAGTTAGGCACGGTCACATCCACATCATACAACTAAAGCTTTTTTTCCTTTTTAGGTAAAATTTTATGTTGCAAATATCACTATAAAATTTTATCAAAAATCATATTCAATTGATTAATGATTCAAATTCAAATTCAAATTTCTCTTCATGATTCAACCTGGAATTCTCTGGACACATCCAGATGATCTTTGCAGGTTCTGTTTTTGACAGATTAAGTAGAATGAAAGGAAGGAGTACATTGGACAGATCATTTTAAAAAAGCACACCTAATGGCTAATAACGGGTTAAATTTATTAAATTCTATGTGTATTTAACACAAATTGAACAGATTTTAAAGTTTGAATTTGATAATGCAAATATGTAAGATGAATTGACTTTAATACACAAGTCAGACAAGCCTATGAGAACCGCAACCGCTAAGGCTACACTATGGATTTTGTCTTTGTTGATTAAATCAGGATCAACATTAAGTAGTGCAACCAAACACATGAATCTGGATATAGATGTATATGTAGATAGAACATGAGCAACCAACACATATATGAATATGACACTACGTGCCCACCATCTAGCATGTCACAAAGCCAGGTGTCTCACCTTAGTACCACACCTATTTTCCTCATATAGGCACTGCCACTCTACTCTTCAGCCATGCAAAGTGACCCTCTTTTAGCCTCTCTTCCTTCTAAATTTCCATTTAATCCAAAGAACAAGCCCTCTTTTCTGAAAGAAAGAATTGTCTCAAACTCTCAATCTTAGTTGAGTAAAAATATTCCTATTTTCCTGTTACTGAAATAAGAAAGCTCTGTTGTGATGGCAACTCGTAGATATGCTTTTGGAAGGGCTGATGAGGCTACCCACCCAGACTCCATAAGAGCCACAATAGCTGAATTTGCCTCCACTTTCATCTTTGTCTTTGCTGGAGAAGGCTCTGGCCTTGCTTTGGGTCTGTATAATAACAATAGCTAATGGTTTTGAAGTTTTTATTAATTATTTACTTGGACTGATGCTAGTATTTTGGTGTATCAGTTAAGATTTACAGGGATTCAGCTTTCTCAGCTGGTGAATTGTTGGCAGTTGCAATTGCACATGCCTTTGCTTTATTTGCTGCAGTGTCTTCTAGCATGCATGTATCCGGTGGCCATGTCAATCCAGCAGTCACATTCGGTGCTCTCATAGGTGGCAGAATCTCTGTGGTTCGTGCTATCTACTATTGGGTTGCTCAACTTCTAGGTGCTATAGTGGCTGCCCTCTTGCTCAGGCTTTGCACTAATAACATGGTAAACCTTATTCTTATATATGTCTATCAAGTATCAATGAAAATGAGTTATGATTCATATTTAGGTGTAGACGGGAAAGGGAGGGGAGAGAGATAAGTAGTTAATGTGATATACGATTGATGTGATAAGAATTGTGATAAGAATAGAGATAGGGAGAAAAATGAAAGTGTTTATGAGTGTATGCACACTGTTTTATATGGTGTTGTGATTTTCATTGCAGAGACCAGCAGGGTTTCATGTGGGACAGGGTGTTGGGGCGGCCCACGGGCTTATACTTGAGATTATCATGACATTTGGGCTGATGTACACAGTGTATGCAACTGCAATTGATCCCAAGAGGGGGAGTATTGGTGCCATTGCACCCTTGGCGATTGGGCTGATAGTTGGGGCAAACATCCTTGTTGGTGGGCCATTTGATGGAGCATGCATGAACCCAGCTCTGGCTTTTGGGCCTTCCTTGGTGGGCTGGAGATGGCACTACCACTGGATCTTCTGGGTGGGCCCATTTATTGGAGCAGCACTGGCAGCACTCATCTATGAGTATCTTGTCATCCCAACAGAGCAACCACATGCACACCAACCTTTGGCTCCTGAAGACTATTAGTTTTGCTTCTATCTATCAAAATAAGTGTTTGTTATTTTGTTTATCAAAATATTTAAGGTTATGCTTATGCTGCTCTATTGGTTTGTTTTTACCATCTTTTTATGCTTTGGTTTGCCACTGAACTCTCATGTATGAGTCTCAACTCCCAAAACCTAGTTCAGTCAGTGTGTTGTGTATTGTGCACATAATGAATAAAATGTGAAACACTATTTTGTATAACAATTGCCATTAGATTCAAGTTACACTGGCTGCATGTAACAGATGCCTTTCTTTTACATCAATCTACTGTGTTTTTTTACAAGATAATAATGGAACCATTCATAACTCAGTTTTTCACTTGCATTTGGTTGGATGAGCCCGATATCGATCCTAACCAAACCAATACAATCGGATTGTTTGGTTAATTGGTTCACTTTAGGTTAAATCTGAACCAAATCAATTTAATCAGTTCGGTTCTAGAATTTAATTTCTTCAACTCGAACTAACCTGACCACCTGATTAAGTTCAAGTTTTATTCATATTAAATTTTGATATTTATATTTCTTAAATTTTATTATTTAGATATAATTTCTATTTTTATATTTTTCTATATCTTTTTGTCATGAAGTGTCTTTAGCTATATTTATTGTCTCATTTTATTATCCTATTTAGATAAAAGGACCAACTAATTACGAAAAATCATAATAAAAAAAAATACTATCAATATTTAGAGTTGATTTAACTAGTTAAAAGTGAACCCATCAATATTTAGAGTTAATTTAATTATTCCGTGATATTATTCAAGAAACATGAGCTCTTACATTCAAAATCAAAATTTTATGCAAGTACAAAATTTCCGACATAATAATTTATTTTTTATATACCAACCTAATGAACCAAAGCAACCCATCTTAATCAGTTTGGTTTGGATTTGAGAAATTTTTTAAAATCTCAAATCAAACTAAACCAATTAAATTGAATCGGTTCGGGTTCAAATTCTATTTTACCTCGGTTCGAATTTATTTTACCTCAAACCAGAACCAACCAACTCACGAAAACCCCTATTTTTGAATAAGAAATAAATATTTTTGAATAAGAAATAAATCTAATTGTATTAATGTCAATATTATACATCTATACTTTTTGTCTGCTTGTAGAATCTGGCAACCCAAGGAGCAAGTTCAGTATTATGAGGTGTCCTGGGGTTGGCAGAGTAATAATCACTCCAATAGCAAGGGTTGAGTCTATCAGCAATTTTTTTGTCAGCATAAAGGCAAAAAGGTAACCACTTTTCACCTCCATTCATTCTTCTTTTCCTCTCCCTCGGGTAAGCTAAAGGTGCTTGTACATATCTGCAATTATGTCAACAACATTAGTAACCAAGTGGATCATATTTCAATGAAAATGAAACCAACTCAAACAGTGTAAAGAACAGCCCAAGAACAAGGACAACTTCAACAACTATAGATAACAATACAAGAGTGTGCATTATATCCAAAGGTTAAGGGAAAGCACCAAAGAAGCTCCGAATGCAGCATAACATTAAATGAAATTGCACATTTCCAATGCTGAAAAACAGCAACAATAATATTAGATCTACCTGATACCATCAACAACAGCATCCCAGCAGAAGTGAGTATGGCCAAATACATGACAAGAAGATGCACTCTTCCTTTCCTCAGCCGCATGTATAGACCTTATTCGATCTTCAAGAGGGTCTGAACCAATTATTTTTGGAAGCTTGGGATAGAATAACATCCTCTTCTCAGGACAAAGTTCCTGCCTGTGAAGCATGCAAGCAAACATAAGCCAAAACCACAACAAATAACACTACAAAAGCAAAAACGAGCAAATGGGCACCTTTTGGTATTTAAATTTTGGTGTCTGTAAATCAGACATTTAACCAAGTGTCCTTTGACTCATGATCTGAGTTCATTCTAGAAATTAGGAGCACAAGTATTGCACTGACGATGACAATAACTAAGACTATGTTTGAATACCCATTGGCATCAATGTTAGCACTCATTTCAAGACAAAAAATGAACGGAATTCTTCTTGTGGATTGGTTTACATTGCACTCAATTAGTACCTAATCGCACACTAAGCAATTAGCAACTGTCTCCTTCTAACAAGTTGCTGTGGCTAAGCATGCAATTAGTTATGGGAATTTGAACTGGCAAAATAGCTAAAATTCAAATGACAGATTAGTTACCTGGGAACAAAGTGGGAAAAGGTAATGATGTGATCACATGTCTTCTGAATCTCCTTTGTCACTTTCATTTGTTTATCATTCATGGCATCAAAATGTAAAGAGAGGGAAGCATCTCCATTTGAAAGTCCATTGGGCCACTTACATGCATGGAAGTCCTTACATGCCTAAGAGAAAAACAAAGATAATAGGTCCAAAGTTACACTAAGATCAGTCTAATTGGCAGCCAAAAGCAAACTCGGCTTTGAAATGATAACTATTTAAAACATACAGATGTAAATAATAGAATGATATTAAAGAAGAATATTCCTCTACATGGGGCTCTACCTTCTTAGTTCTTACGAAATAACTGAATAGTGCTCTTATTTAGACAGGCTTTCCACACATATTATCAAAAGCTATATAGTATATGGCTTTTTATTATGTGCCACAATTTTTATGTTTTAATCAAGGATTATATATATGTCTTTCTTTTTGTTTATCCTTGGCCACCAGCTATTTCCCTTAGCATGTTGCTAGAACAAATAAAGATCATGCCAACCTAAGATTGACTCAGCATATTATTTTATCAGGACTTGATTTGGAAATTCTAGCCTCTACCAGCAAGCTAATCTTCTTAAGCTTATGTCCTAAACACAACCCTCCCCCCCTGCAACTAAAAAGTAGTATGAAAGAACCAACCATAGGAAAGAAGGTGATAAGATATGGAACAAACAATTCTATATTACACTTAATATAACTAACCATTTCAGAGCAATGTGATAATTATTTCAGCACTTTGATGCATAATAATTACCAATACAGCAACAATTTTGCATCCTAATCTGCTTATTAATAACATAATTGACAAAACTCCAATTGTCAAAATCACACATGTATCTATTACACAACAGAAATTAGCATGAAGCTTGTCTGCAGATAATCTTTAATCAAGCACCATGGGAAATTAAGCGCATGATCAGACAATCGATTAAGTTTTCCTAAATGGCTTACTAGGAGTTAAGAGAATAGTCACCATCTCCAAAGGCGGGATGCGAAAGCCTGTTATGTCCTTCTCTTTGTCAAAGCTCTGCGAAAAAAGTAGGATGGAGATCTAAATAAAGGAAAAATTTGGAACCAATCCAACATATTGTATGAAAGATTGAGGAGCTTAAAATTGACACTACCAGTAATCACCTCATGGTACCAAGAGAACAAAGGAATGATTCCTAATTCACCCACAACCATTGGATTTGTCTCAACTCCAATTCTCTCACATGCATCGAGCATTTTATTCAACTTTTCAAGAGAATCAACCTGGAGAAAAATCAGCAAAGACTTTATCAGAATAATATTATGGTAATAAAGACAAAGGATTTAATAACAAGGATCAACAGCAAAAACTCTTAGGTGATAAAAAGGGATCCAAATTAATGAAAATAGGATAGCAGTAAGTCTGATTTCTAACATTTTGCCAAAAAGACAGATATCCATCAAGCAATCCGTAATTTCAATACAAAATAAACCCAAAGGCAAATCAGGGTACAGTGTAAAATATGTGGAAAATACACCTGAAATGATCTTCATGGAATTAATGAAATGACATCCCAAACCAGTAAGAAACCCTTCCTTTTTATATCTTTTATTTCTGGTGGAGTTAGCTTAGACAGAAACCAGCATCTACTGACACTGATCAGAGAGATAAAGCCAATAATCTAGAACTCAGGATTATACCTTGAGACTGCAGGGACGCTCTTGTTTATTGATTAATCAAACAAGGGGATAACAGCTCACTTTTCAAATCAAACCATGGTTAAAAGCTTTGACAAAACCAAGTTAAAAGCATCTATTTTCAAACAATGGTCGCAAAGCTAATGAACTAAGCTGAGTAAGTTCTAATGGGATCAGGCACAACATGTGAATCATACACATCCATTGTGTCCAACTAATTAGTCATGAGAAAAAGGATTACAAACACAAATTCATCTATGCAATAGATATAATCAATCATCCTATAAGTTTTAGTTCTTAGGTGGAGGCACATGGATAACTTTTTGTTACTGACAAATTTTATCAAATAGTTTATCTACATAATGCATGAACTTGAAATTCATGATCAGGGTACAATGACCTTACATAATCTTGCTCCTCACGGCGGAGCCAAAGGTCATGGTTCCCAGGGACATAGAAGACATGCTCAAATCTTTCTTTCAAGAGAGACATTGTTGCCACAAACATACAATATGTCTCTGCCACATCACCAGCCACAAGAAGCACATCATTCTTGTGTTTCACAGTGGACAAGCACTTGACCCAGTTCAAATTCTCATCATAATCAGTGTGCAAGTCAGACACGACAAACACACGCAGCCCATCATTGTTCTCCAAAACCGAAGGCGATATCTGGGGCCTTCCAAGATCAACCCTTTTCATGTTTCTCTCATAACTGCAGCTAATTTTCACTTGTTTAGAGAAGCATGCAGAGTGGTGGGGGTGTTGTGAAAGGGTGAGACAAGAAGGGTTCAACCTCACCACCATGAGCACCAAATGCAGACCAAACAAACAAACCCGTTTGATCTACAATTATCGAAATTCGCTATGAAAATGCCGCCAAGTTAAACAAATCGCAAAAGGGTAGTTGATTCTAAGCACTGAACGGCAAAAGAAAGATCAGATTTGGAAAATGAAGGAATACATAAGAAATATCGAATAGAATACCTAAATGAAACAAACTCATATGAGTGACATAGAGAGAGCGCGCTGGGGAGAAAGGGGCAAAGCCGCAAAGAGGAAGAAGAACAAGAGGAAAAGGTTGGATTTATTTTGAGATATTTTATGCTTTCATCCATCTAAACTTTTAGAATTTCCCTTGCCAGAAAAAGTTCTGATTTTTATCCTTTAGACTTAGTTTGTGAAATGAAGGCTTTAAGAATTAGTTAGCCCCACATCTATTTCAAAATCTAGCTAAAATTTGAGGTTTGTCTTTCATTGATAAGTATTTAATTAGTTATATTTTTAATTAATGTACCATCACCACGTTCATTGATAGAAATTTGTACATGATCATTTATATATGATTCAAATAAATAGATCTAGCATCTACTCTAATATCATATTAAAATTTGTGTTAGCTTAACTCTACCATGTAAGCAAGCTTAGTGGCAGAGTTAGACATTCTTAAAGTCTAAAATTGTTTTCGAGCATATTCAAGATCTTTTTATTTAGGGCCCTATAAATGACCACATGTAGGTGCTTAGACCTACAAACTTTATGCTTCATATGTCAAATCTTGGTGTAAGGAGTGTTAAGGTTTCACATCGACTAGAGATACAAGAGAGAAATCCTCACATTTGAGTGCTTATAAGCAGAGTTAAGGCAAACCTGAATTCTTAGATAGTATCAGAGCTTCTATGGCTATTTGGTTTAGAATTCAATCCTTAGTGCCTCATTATTCTAATAAAAAAGTTGTATTTAGCACAAGGTAGTTGGGTCCACGCTTCAAGCCCAAAATCATTCACGCTCTTCACTCAATAACTTAAGCTATTTTAGTCTTCACCGAAACCCCAATTCCACCACCGTGTTTATGTGTCTGATGGAGGTCTATATGGCAGCTCCACGTGTAATAATAATCATACATGGAAACTAGATGCACTTTTCAATTAAATTTTTATTTACATATGCGTAAATTTCAATTAAACACAAATGAAAACTATTTCTCATTTTTCTTATCCATTAGTAACAACTTTTTCCCCAAAACCCTAAATTGAAGAACCATAAGAATGAATCACAATCACAATCATAGGTAGGGTTGTACGTGATCACTGAATAAAGTAAACAAATTAAAATATAAGAGGAGGGTTGAATTGTACCAGGAGAAGTCATTGACAATACTTGTGCCAGGAAAAGTCCTTGAGAATATTTGTACCAGGAAAAGTCCTTGATAATACTTGTACTAGAAGGAGTCATTGATAATACTCTAGTAGATAGTGGAAAATCTTGGTTAAGCCAAGGACTGGACGTAGCTCTATCGTTTAAGGGGGTGGACTAGGATAAAATCCTCTGTGTGCTTAATTGTTTATACTTTTGTTTAGATTTCCGCTGCCTAACGTTTACGAAAAGCTTTCTAAAAACTTATATCTGTTTTGAAAATCAAGTTTTAAAAATTACGCAATTCAAACCCCCCCTTTCTTGTGTTATTACATTATTTCTCAATTGGTATCAAAGCATTGTCTCTGAGAACTAACACTTTAACAGGTGTAGAGAAAAGATCCATGGAGAGCAACGCTATTCCAACCGACTCAGCCATGCACATGCCTCCTTTCTTTGATGGCTCAAATTATCCCTACTGGAAGAAACATATGCAAATGTTCATTGAATCCACAAGTTACAAAATATGGGATATCATTGAACAAGGAAACTATGTGCCTAAAAACAATGTTGGTGAACTTATTCCTAGGGCACAATGGACTGACGAGCAACGTGTGGAGAATCAACTAAATGCCAAAACTAAGTCGTTTCTCATCTGTGCATTGAGCAAGCCTGAACACGACAAGATAGACAGTCTCGACACAACAAAGGAAATTTGGGATACTCTAGCAATGGCACATGAAGGAACTTTAAACTTGTCGCTCAATATGAAGTGTTCAAAATGAAGGAAAACGAATCTATTGATGATATGTTCTCAAGATTTCAAACAATCATCAATGGGTTAAGGAATCTTGGAAGAACCTACAACAACCTTGACCAGATAACAAATATTCTAAGATGCC
The DNA here is from genome assembly GCA_030819835.1 of Acmispon strigosus. Lineage (NCBI taxonomy): Eukaryota > Viridiplantae > Streptophyta > Magnoliopsida > Fabales > Fabaceae > Acmispon > Acmispon strigosus. The sequence continues at coordinate 42,784,931 of JAUAMA010000001.1, read as the reverse complement.
TTTCCACGAAGTGGAGACCAAAGGTCACTGCCATTCAAGAAGCTAAAGATCTTAGCACTCTTAGAATGGAATATCTTTTGGGACCCCTAAAAGTTCATGAGATTGAACTAGCTCAGGATGAAGGTAGCAAAAAGAACAAATCCGTAGCATTCAAATCCAAAAGCTCCAAGGCTTTAAATGTTGAAGAATCCTCTGAAGAAGCTGAAGGGTCATCAGACTTCACAGACGATGAGGAAGCACTCTTCAACATAAAATTCAAAAGAATGTGGCCCAAATGACGAAAGGGAAAAAGTGAGTCAAGAGGAGAGCATAAGAAGGAATATGGACAAAGAAAATTCTCATCAAACTCCAAAAAGGAAGGTGGACAAAGTTCATATAAGAGTCTCATCGTCTGCTATGAATGTAGAAAGCCATGACACATCAAATCTGAATGTCCTCAACTGACAAAGAAACCATTCAAGAAGAACTACAACAGAAAGAAGAAGGCGCTCATTAGCCAAAGTGATGACTCAGAAGAAATCTCAGACGATAATGAAGATGAAGACGATGAAGAACCATTATTTTCCTTCATGGCTTCAGTTGATGAATTAGACAATGAGGAGGATCAGGTAACTCCCGAAAATCTTGAGGATGAATACAATGATTTACTTGATTATTCTCATGTATTATCTTCAAAATATAGAAGTCTAAAGAAAAAGTTTTCCCAACTTCAAAAAGAGCTAGATGGTTCTAAACATGAAAACGCTTTATTAGCTAAGGAAAATGAAGCTTTGAAAGAACAAAACACCTCTGAGGAAGTCACTACTATCAAAAAGAGGATTAATGTTTTAATTCAAGATCTTTCGTCTTTTACTAATGGGCATGATAACTTAGTTAAACTTTATGGAAACAATAGAGATATGTATGATAAAAATGGTATAGGATATGATAGTGATAGTGATACACCGTCTGATACTGCAAAGTCTGACATTGCATTTGTACCATCTACATCCATATCATCTGAACCTGTGACGCTTATGGTAAAACATAGACTTAAACAGACCACTGAAAGGACTTCTTATGACAAGAAGGTTCCCCCTCAGAAGTTCCACTAACAAATCAGGACCCAAGAGTATTTGGGTACCTAAGACCGTGATTTTTCCTGTTGCAGATCTGTTTGATAGGACAAAGAAAACGCCAACAATGGTACCTGGGCAGTGGATGCTCGTGACACATGACAGGAAAAAGTCTATGTTCCCAAAGATCTGTGGTAAAGAAGACGAAGGAACAGTTACCTTTGGTGGTAACCAAAAAGTTTTTATCATAGGTGAGGGAGATGTAGCTCAGAGACAAGGGAATCTATGTAAGATAATCTCGGGAAGTTTGATTCCAAGTCCGACAAAGGAATATTTCTTGGATATTCTCCTCACTCAAAAGCCTACAAAGTCTACAACTCCAGAACCATGGTGGTGGAAGAATCCATTAATGTAAATTTTGACGATCAAAGCACAAATGAAGATCTGATCAACCTCGAAGAAGAGATATCAAGCCTGGATCTGAATGAAAAGTATAGAGGATCATTGTCTAACAAAGCTCAATCGTCCAATAACCCTCCATCGTCTAAGCAATCTACATCATCAGACGATCATCCATCGTCTAAAGAAAATGACGTGCCATCGTCCAACCTTGCACCGTCTGATCATGTCATGACATCAAGTGGAATTCCTCTTCCAAGAGACTGGAGATTCAAGCCATATCATCCACCAAACAAAGTCAGTGGCTGCATCCTTGAAAGAGTTAGGACAATATCATCATTTCATAATCATGGCAACTGTGCATTCATTTATGAAATTGAACCAAAGACTATCTTAGAAGCATAATAAGATGAAGGGTGGATCTTGGCCATGCAAGAAGAATTAAATCAGTTTGAAAGGAGTCAATTCTGGACTCTTGTTCCCAAACCTGAGGGAAAATCTATTATTGGAACAAAATGGGTCTTCAAAAACAAAGTAGATGAGGATGGTAAGGTAACAAGAAACAAGACAAGACTGGTTGCTCAAGGCTATAATCAACAAGAAGACATATACTACACTGAAACGTTTGCTCCTGTAGCCCGAATTGAAGCAATACGTATAATGCTAGCTTTTGCATGTCAACACTCTATCAAGTTCTATCAAATGGATGTCAAAAGTGCATTTCTAAATGACTTCATTGAAGAAGAAGTTTATGTGAAGCAACCATCAGGCTTTGAAGAGACATCCCTTCCGGACCATGTCTTCAAACTAAGAAAAGCTCTTTATGGTATGAAGCAAGTACCTAGAGCATGGTATGATAGACTCAGTACAGTTATATGTTAATGATATTATATTTAGTGCTACTAATGAATAGTTGTGCAAGGATTTTTCTAACCTTATGAAAAGTGAATTTGAGATGAGCATGATGGGAGAATTGAAGTTCTTCCTTGGACTTCAAATTCGTCAAGAGAAGGGAAAAATGTATATCCATCAGACGAAGTATATCAAAGATCTTCTAAAGAAGTACAACATGGACAAGTCTAAGGAGATGAGCACTCCAATGCATTCTAGATCCACATTAGACAAGAACGATGAAAGCTCACCTGTTGATTCTACCAAATATAGATGTATGATTGGATCACTGCTTTACCTTACGTTTAGTAGACTAGACATTATGTTTAGTGTCTGACTGTGTGCTAGGTTTCAAGTAAATCCACAAGAGTCTCATCTTAAGGTTGTAAAGAGAACCTTTAGATATTTATCAGGTACTGCTAATCTTGGCCTATTGTATGAGAAATGTGATGACCAGTCATTGGCGACTCCTTATTTGGCAGGTGACATCATTACTTGGTGAACGATTTCACAGCCTGGCGAGCGACTCTTTGTCTAGCGAGCCATATCACATTTGCCAGACCCTCCGCCATGACCTCTTTGTCCTACTGGCAATCTCTTTCATATGGGGGAAGATCCCACATTGTTTATGTATGTTAGTCGTCTCATTTGGTGATTCATGTAATCTTTACGCCACGTTATTAATTTATGTATTTCCCACGCCATGTTGGCAAATCATGTATTTTAGAGTCATAGACAACCCTGCCCTTTCTAGTGGGTTATGTTTGCATGAGTATTTTGCATTAAAGCTCAGATCCATAGATTTAGGGTTAGCAAGCTCTATAAAAAAGGATGCCTTGTTGTATTATAGAGGTTCACTTAAATACCAAATATACAGTGGCATAGGTCTTAGGAATTCTTATTTTCACTAGGGATTTCAACCTACTCTCCATCAATATTTCACTAAAAGTGAACAAGAGGGTTATGTGTGAGTGTGATCTTTCTCCTACAGTTTGAAAAATAAATTCAGTAGCTCTGCAAAGGATCCTTATCCATTGTTCCTCTTGCTTCATATCATTATTAAACCCCCCTGTGCATTTTTCCATCCCCAGACTATGATACAAACTGGTCAATTAATACAAAATATTATCACATCATCTAAAGGTTTGTCTTTTTTTTTTGTAAAGATGTTCAATCATCGTGATGATATGGTCATATACATTAATGGTGATACTAGAGGGAATGACACATAAGGAATTTGATAACTCAAGACTTTGAATATATATCACCTAAAGTCTAACATTCTAGTGAGTTAATTTAAAGGCACAAAGTCACCGACGCATGATTTCAAATTTCAGACACATATGGATTGGATATGGTGCTGCCTCATAGCTAAGTTAATTTTACGCGTATGCATTCAATTCATAATTCATATATACCTCACTCTCACTCACATCATAGTAGATAGTAGCTTCTCATTTCCCACTCAACAAGATAACAACCTCTATGGATATTCCTTCAATTGTACCGTCTATATTTTTTAAAGATAAATCACATTTAATTTGTTATGTTGTCACATTCTTGTATCTTAGCTGTCTATTTACACACAAAAATTGTTTAAATATATATATATATTTCTCTATTTAGAATTTTAAGAGAGTATTAATTGATTTTTTTCTTAATAATGCTCTTATGAAAATAATAAAAGCAGAGAGATACAATACATTTTAAAGAGTAAATTAAAAAACAAATAATATTTTTTTGAAAATTAACAAAATCAATTGTACTCCTTAATATGTGTTTTTTCTCTTTCTGTACAGTTAATAAAGAACCGAAGTAGTACATGATTCTTCTTATAAAATAACTTAGTGACTTTTTAAACTGTATGTATAACAAAATACTACCAACAAGGTCTAGCACAATTTAGCAGATAGCGGAACTCCTTAAACATTTAAATTAGAGTTCAATCCTTAAGCGGTGTGTATGAAGAAAAATTTGTGGGAGACCCACCCACTTAATGTGACATTCAAGTCTCGAGGAGATTTTTTTTTGGTGATTAGGAAAAAATAAACAACAAACCACAAGGCTAAAACATCTCAAAACAGCAAAGCGTCAATCCTCACAGGAGCAATAGCCATCTCAATAAGCTGATACTGCATACATGCACCTACCCATGTCAGCAAGGCGATCCGCCGATTAATTAGCATATTTGGGGATATGACAAAGACGCACATCCCAATCACGCAATAAGAGGTCACGAATACTGGTTAAATCACGCGCCTTCTGATGGTATCAGAATCTATCACCCTGAAGAGCTGTAACAATCTCCAAACAATCGATCTCACAGTGAGCTTGCCTGATATTCATATTCCAGAGCACATCAAGACCAACCCTAAGAGCATCAATCTCTGCCTACAGAGGGTCACCCCCTAGCTTGTCCGCATAAAAGCTCGTCAATCATGTCCTGCGTTATCCTACACCAAACCCCCCCCCCCCCCATGCCTATCCTATGCAGCGAGTAGTTAAACACCCCATCTATATTCAAAGTAGAAAAATGTGGCCGAGGGGGATGCCAAGGAACATGAGGGACACCATCTTCATCCACAAGAGTATTACCCAAATCCCGATCATACTCTCTTTGCTTCTACAAAATCCACTTACACACAAACTCCACATTCCAGTTTTTATCACCAATCACCATTTCGTTCCTGCACCGCCATAAGCCCTAAAAAGCAGCCAGAAAAAGAGATGCATGGGCCTCCATTACATGAAACCTTAACCAGCTTTGGAGGTTCGGGAGATTGAAGACCGACCACACAACATCAACAAGGCGTATCCACACTTCTCTCGAATGTGGACAATCACGAAGGCAGTGCAAAACGTCCTCGGTATAGTGCAAGCAATGAGAGTCTCGAAGGGATTAGACTCATAGCAATCGGCTGTGTGAATATACATTAGATCTCAAATTCATTATTCGAACGTATAGAAAAGAAAAGAGAAACTAAATTATTCTTATTTCCTTAAATTATTTTATTAAAGAAGAAATAACACCAATTCAAAATTAGGGCAAATTAATGTTTTATCTAATATCTACAATATTAAGCACAGCAAAAGAAATGTCTACGATATTAATTGCATATCGAGGCACTTGTTTTTAAATCAAATGTATTCTCCACCAAGATAATCATATTTGAGTCGGGTATAACCTTTATAAATAGTAAAACTCTTTCTACCAAATATTTAACGCACCATACAAGAAACTTAAAGAATGACCACGGTTGACTAGCGGCGATTGCTTTTAACGGCCCTTAGGAAAGAGCTTCCCGTCAGTTCTAGTGGGTGACGCTAAGGAAAACGATTTTGTGACTTTTTTTGAGATTGGCGGGTGATTTAATAAGATTATACTACCTTCGTTTTTTTATTATAAGAATCAAATTTGAGAGTTTTTTACCCTGTAACTTGTACATAAATAAAATAGACTATATATATATATATACCCGGATAATATATTTTCAATATCAAATTATATACTAATATAAATATATAATCCTTAAAATTATTAAAAAAATATATAAAAGTCCTTAAGTTGAATTAAAATATAATTTTATATTACTATAAATATGAAAGTATTTTCATGTAAAAATTTGCTCCGATGTGAGACTTTTACCAAGTAATTTGACATAAATAAAAGTAGACTATATCTATATATGTATACACAATACACTAATGTTCTTTAATACCTGTATAACAAATTTTTAAATTGAAGTTATATTAAAATATATTTTTCTATTATTTTAAATATGAAAGTATTTTAATGTAAAATGTTTAATCTTGTGAGAGATTTTAAACACGTAATTTGACTTAAATAAAAATAGAATATGTATAAATATTCGTGTTCTTTAATACCCGCATAACACTTTTTGACTATTAAATTATTATACTATTATACATATTTAATCTTAAAATTATTAAAAACTTATAAATAAGTTGTGAACTTCTATTAAAATATTTTTTTATTAGCTTAAATATGAGTATTTTAATGTAGAATGTTCACTCCAGTGTGAGCTTTGTATCCCATAACTTGTACATAAATAAAAATAAATTATATATAAAGATAAATTTTATTTAATACCCACATAACAAAATTTCACTATAATATATATATATATATTTAATTCTTAAATAATTAAAAAATATAAATAATTTATGAAGTTATATTAAAATATATTTATTATTAGTATGCATTAAAATTGAAGCTGTTAGAAATAAGATCAATTTTTCCGGTATGCATTAAAAGTTAGACATTTAGTGACTTGATCTAATGCTTGACCAACATTGTACATTGGAAATTAGGAATATAGTTCATCACTGTCTAGGTGTAAGTGTTAAATAGGATTATATATTTTTATGCAACGTAGTAATTACGATCTATCAGCAACGTAGCCACACGGTTCATTCAATTCCGTCGCTAATCCCCCGAGTTAACCTAGTAATTAGATTTAAATCTGGTGAAAATTTTGATTGATGACTAATATAATTTATGAAATAAACGTTAAGAAAGAGATTGAGAATTTACTCCAAATTTTTGTGCGCTTCAAAATGAATTTATTTAGGTCATTCACATATCATAATGGAGTTGGAATTTAGCTCCTCTAAAGTAAGAAAATCTCTTTAGGATGTAAAATAAGTCATAACGGCAGTTGATTAAGAAATCAATTATTGTGATTTTGATCGTAAAATTGCGTATTATAATAAATTATGATGTTCTTTAAATCTCAACTGTTGGTTCCTCAATTAAAAACTGCTATGACCTACTTTACCTTATCAAATGATTTTCTTACTTTAGAGGAGTTAAACCACTGAAATTTACTCATTTTAATTATTGAAGGAGTTTTAAAGGATAAAATAAATTATCATAACTGTGATTGAAAATTTAATAGTTAAGATTTAAAAAATCCCATAACTTGTTGTACACGAACAGATATACACTAACAATCACAACCAATCAAACCAATCAACGCTTATAAAGACTTACTTTATTCCTAAAATAACTCCATCCCTTCAAACAAGTCAAATTTTATCTTCTTCTTTTTTTCTTGACCAATGTATTTTTACCATCGGTTATCATGAGATTAATCTTTACCTCACGGTCAACGCACGAAGCGGTAGGAGGCTGGTCAAAGAGTTTTTTTTTTCTATTCACAAGAGTTGAGATTCAAACCTTCAACCACTCATTTAAAGCACGAAGTGCTAAACCAAAACACTTGCTTCAAATCCTATCATTCTAATGACTTACACTAGAAAACCAACTTACATGAAGTTAAACATTATTTGATAGAAGAAAATAAAATAGTAATGGATAAACATGAATATATGAGGTAGAGCCATTGTTTGATGCGTCCATCGGACAGCTGGTCCATTTTGACTGACCCAACCTCACTAACTTCCACTCATTTTGCTCTGTAAATTACGACACACTCTTCAAACATTGCTCCATCGATCTATATATTTGATCATTTATTCTCTTCCTAATCCTAGTTGCAATCTTCATTCTTTTACTTTTGCAATGTGTGAAAAGAGCTGTGAGCTATAAGCCACCGCCAAGCATTCATTTTCTTCTTCCTTTTCTTTCTATTTTGAAATTGCTTGCTTCAACTTGCTGCACTGTGTAGCCTACACTATAAATCATTAACTTGAAGCTTCAATTTTTCTTGGATCATACAAATATATATAGACACACACATATTTATATATAGTACTTTATACATGGCACTGCAATACTCATCCTCATCAATTTGGAGGCTGCAGAGGTTAACCATGGTGACAGGGCTTGTTTTGTGCCTCCTTGTGTTGTTGAACAATGCAAGTTCTTCATCTGCTCGGTTGCATAGGAGAAACCTGGTTGACAATGGACTTGGTTTGACACCCCCAATGGGGTAAGTGAAAGTCCTCTTTTACTTTCCTTTTCCTAATTAACATATATATGATCCTGTTTTCTCTGTTTTTCATTACCCATGTTCAATAGTTTTTCATTAAGCATACTCAAATCGTTGAATCATGACTAGAATGAATGATATGTTGCTGAATCTGATATATAAACTGGTATATAATATCAAAGGAAGTTTCAGTGAAGAAGTATAACCTCAAGTGATCTCTAGTTAATTTTGGCACTTACCTTTTTCTAGTTAGTTACTACATATAGTTATCAATATAAATAGATAGATACATACTATATCCTAGCTAGTTCCTAAATGTATTAATTGCAGCACTGAATTCCATAGTCTGCATCCACTGTGAACATTTTGGGAATGATGGGGAAGGCATTGAGGATAGGTAGTGGAGTGAAAAGAGTGTTTTTTCTTTATTGTAGACTAACAATCATGCTCAAATTGAAAAGTTCCAATTAGAAATATGTAGTAAATTTAATTCTTCTCATAAAGTTTTTTTTTTTTAAAACTCAAAATCTTGCATGTGGGAAAGAAGGTATAAATTTTTTATAATGTATAAAAATTAAGAAATATGGAGTAGTAATAGTTTAAAAGAATAGTGGTGAGTAAGATTTGAAAAAGGATTGTTTTTATATGTTTGAAATCGTGATCTGATTCGTTGACAGAAATGTATGAAAAACAGTGGTTGGCACCGTCAAAGTCCACCCACTACATGCAATTTAGTCACTAGTTATGAAATGATGTGAAGCTACATATACATATACATATGGTGGTGGCATTTGTCTTGTTTGATCAATACTACAATTTATTAAGATGCAAATGCAATTAAGACTCTTGTTTTGTTTTGTTTTGTTTTGTTTTGTTTTGTGTTGTGTTTGCGGATTTTGAGTTTCTTGTTGGACTCCACCACCGCCGCATGAAAAGGACCCTCCAAGACTTTATTCTATTGCACACAAAATATAGTATCAAAGTTCAAACTAGTAGTTTAACCTAAACCACTTTCTCGGCCATTAACTATTTATTGCTATTTTCATAAAAAACACTATTTATTGCTATTTTTAATTGTGCTATTTTATCTATATAATAATTTTTAAGTATGGCTAAAGCCAAGGAAGCAAAACAAAAACAGGAGAAAATTTTCAGTGTTCTGGTAGTATTGAAGACTATGAACATCCACAATGTGGTAATTATGTTTTTTTTTTTTTTTAATTTTAGAGAAAAAGTAAAATTAAAAATAACTTTCTGTAAAAGATCATATTTTGGAGTAGGGTGCATAATCTTTTTTTTCAAAAACAGAAAGATGACTACAAGACCCTCCTAAAAATTGTGGAGGCACTACCCGACATAAACAAAACTAAACAAAAAGAATGAAGTGAATCAATTCTTCTACCATTGACCCAACTCATACTTTGCTAAGACATCAACTACACCATTACTCTCCCTGAAAATATGGCTCTAGTGGATGTGATCACCTCTAGCTTAACCTTGTGTCATGGAACTCTCTCCGCATACCATATTAGGCCAATACTGAAGAATAATTTAAGACGGTCACTTATGTACACTTAACACCTTAAGACATTAGATTTATGAATCTTATTTTTTATATACACTTAAACACTTTCATTTTTATGCAATGTAGGATACCAAATCCACACTTCATTTCTTCTCAACAGTTAAAACTTAAAACCTTGATCTCCCATACCAATTAGCACATGAATGAGAATCCAGTTATATAACGAATAAAGCCTGTATTTGACTAAAGCCTAAAAATGAGATTTGAATATGGGATTTCCTCCATTGTAGGAGCATCTTGGCCAATTTGTTGAGTGTGCTTGTGTTCATATAGCCAGAAATAGATGTATCAAACTTCTTTAAGAGTTTCAACTAATTGGCTCCTTAAGCATTTAATTGAGGGTCTGATCTCTAGGTGGTAGGTATGGAGAAAAATTTGTTGGGAGAAGCCTACCTACTTAATGTGATTTTCGAGCTTCGAGGGGATTAGTCTTATGGTTGTATGTTGTAGGGAATAGGGATACCTTCTCAATTTTGACTATTCAATTTTTCTATCACTATTAAATTAAGAATACCATTGGTAAAACATCATTAATACTCTCTTAAATTTACAAAAGTGATAAATAAATAAGAACAAAAAATAAATTAAAATAATAACAGTTAGAAACAAACAGAGGAGCTATATATACATAGATATTCTATCAAATCTTATGTTTTTTTTCTTTATTTCTCTGAAACTTTTGTTTTTTATTTTAATTTATATATTTTTTGGTTACATTTTAATTTATATATGATTGTGAATCTTCATTTAATTTCTATATACATTTTTTTTACACTATCACAACTTAGTTATTAAACTCTAATAGAACAAGGTTTGGGCTTTAACTTGTGATGAAAGCCTTCAACCCAGAAATAATATTGAAATCAATATTTTTAACTCGTAATTTTTTTATGCAGCATTAATTAAGATTACACTTTTAAGTAATTCCCAATTCAATACTTTTATATAGTCTCATTTAGTTATGAATTTCTTGCGAATATATGAAGGTAAATGTTCAATGACCAATTTTAATGATAAAAATCAGATGGAATAGCTGGAACCATTTTCAATGTGACATCAACGAAGACTTAATTCGACAAACAGGTAGCTTAACAGTCCATGCATGATTCGAATTCACTGAATTATTTTTAAAATTTGTAAACATATAACATTTATTTATGTTTTGTTTTTCTTATACCTCTTCATTATTATTGCAGCTGATGCTATGGTATCAACTGGCCTTGCTGCTCAAGGGTACCAATATATCAATATAGGTGGGAAAACAATTTGTTTTTTCTATTAATTGCTGTTATTACTAAAGCTATGGAAATGCATTAATATTATTTATTCTTTTGTAAATTTTTAGATGATTGTTGGGGAGAACTCAATCGAGACTCAGAGGTAATATTATTTTTATTATTAAATTAAATATAAAAAATACATTGTGCTAATGGAAGTTTTTGTGTTATTATTTTTTATTATTATGAGATCTCTTGTTGACTAAACATTTATAATTTTCAGATTATACTATCCAGCTTTTATGATAATTACTATATTTGACAAACTTAAAATGGTGGCAGGGCAATTTGGTTGCCAAAGCTTCAACATTCCCTTCAGGAATCAAGGCTCTTGCTGATTATGTACATAGCAAAGGTTTAAAGTTGGGGATCTATTCTGATGCTGGGTATCAAATCCTTAACTTAAATTTTTATTTCTATATGTCCCTGATTAGTCAACCATTTTTTATCACTAATAATTTCTCTGCAGAGTTCAAACATGCAGTAAAAGAATGCCTGGATCACTAGGACATGAAGAACAAGATGCAAAAACATTTGCTTCCTGGGTAATATGCATTCATATTCATTTCAAAGTCATTTTGCATTTACATAAACTTATATCCTATATGATTTCATTTAACATCTGTTTTAAATGTTAATATAGGGAATTGACTACTTGAAGTATGATAATTGTGAGAATAAAAATATAAGCCCCAAAGTAAGGTAATGTGGACTTCAAAAGCATACAAATCCCTTACTACCGTATTTGGATCAACTTATTTTTTCTCAAAATCAGTTATGGCACCTAGAAGCTACTCTCAGAAGCTTCTTCGCAGAATTGGTTTTACCTTTTAGAATCAATTGTAGAAGGATTTCCAAACATAATATATCATATCATTCATGCTTTTAAAACCAGGAATTCATACATTTTGTAAAACAGGTACCCACCAATGAGTGAAGCTTTGTTAAAATCTGGAAGGCAAATCTTGTTCTCTTTGTGTGAATGGTGAGTCAAATTGATGACCATGTTTCTCATATACACTTCACTAACTCAGAATATTTATGTTGCTGGCATTTCATTAATCCTAATCCTCTTAAGATGCCAGAAACTGCATTTTCTTATGATTATTTGCTTTCTGAAATAAAGGGGATTAGAAAACCCTGCAACTTGGGCCAGAAGTGTGGGAAATACTTGGAGAACAACGGGGGATATTGAAGATAAGTGGGACAGGTGAGCATGAATAATATCATATAAATTTAGTTGAGGAATTTCACGCAAGATTCATTCAGACTTGAATTGTGAACAATGCACTAGTTCACTAGAACTTAATATTTTATTAAAATAATGTGGCACCAAAATCACACAGCTCTGATACCATGTTACGAACTAACTGTTCCAAAAGCTTGTTGTTGTTAGGTGCAGACACATTTCAAACATATTGAACACTTGAAAAAGACATTTCAATAAGATAGTTGAGTCATTAAAAGTATCACTTTTGAGCAATTCATTTTGTTACACTTGCATTATTCTGTTTTGTTTCTTCATTTTCCACATGGGAACCTTATGATACTTCCTCCACAGCATGATATCTTTAGCAGATCAAAATGACAAATGGGCTCCTTATGCAGGACCTGGAGGATGGAATGGTAATCATTTTCACCATTTACTAGTTATCTTGGACACGTTTATCATAATACCATCCTCAGATTACTCAACACTAAACTAACTCTTTCACCAAAATAAGTAAATAAATGTCTCATACAATTCCTATTTACAATATCACATTAAAGAAATTAGAGTTCACATTCACAGTTTTGGTGTACAGATCCTGACATGCTTGAAGTTGGAAATGGAGGCATGACAACAGAAGAATATCGTTCCCATTTTAGCATATGGGCATTAGCTAAGGTAACTCAAAAACATAGACTTTGCTATATTTCATAATAATATCCTTGAGGGAAAATGTATTATGCATATTAACTACCAGACGTGGATGTTCTCGTCTCGAACATGATTGCTTCCGGTGGAGGATACATGTCCTAGACGAAAAAAAATTAACTACTTTTCTCTTGTATGGACAGGCTCCCTTATTGATCGGTTGCGATATTCGAGCACTGGATGATACCACAATGGAGCTGCTAAGCAACAGTGAAGTCATTGCAGTAAACCAAGGCAGAAACACACTAAAAACCCTCCTACCTTTCTTTAGCAATGAATGTTTCCTCAAACTAATAACCTTGTGGCATTGCAGACAAACTAGGAGTTCAAGGAAAGAAGGTGAAAAGTAATAATGATTTGGAGGTAATTCCCTTTCCCCTTTTGGCACCAATCTGTTTTCTAGTGCAATTTTCTTAACACATACAAAGAAAGTAGATACTAATAGGTGTTTCTTTGAATATGAAACCCTATGGATTTGTTATGTCAATTTTTCAAAACTTGTTATAGAAAGCGAATGTTGCAGGTTTGGGCAGGACCTCTGAGTGATAACAAGGTAGCAGTGATCTTATGGAATAGAAGTTCATCCAGAGCAACAGTAAATGCATCCTGGTCTGACATAGGCCTGGAATCAGGAACTTCAGTTGATGCAAGAGATTTATGGGAGGTCAGATACATAGTTTGAATTATTATTTTCTTTACAATGCACTGAATACCTATGGTTGAGTTTTTTGTTTATTTTCTATTGAATTTTGCAGCACTCTACACAATCATCAATTTCTGAAGAAATATCTGCAGAATTAGATTCACATGCTTGTAAGATGTATGTCCTCACTCCAAACTAAGTTCTCAATTTCTTGAGCCAGAAAAGGAGGTCAATAACACAAGTGAAATGCAAGGGCAATCAGCAACGCTCTCATTATTGGAAGTTCCAAAGCGGGAAAAAGAAATCAATAGGAAACACAAACAAATGAATAATAAGCTGTATTTGTTAAGGTCCACGTGATTTTAAGACAATAAGCCTTTCAGATATTTCTTCTCTGTTAACAAAGCCTCATATTCAGAGGAGATTAACGGTAGTAATTCACTTCATTATTCATAATTGTAGCCTGCAATTTGCTTGAACAAAACATGGATCGATGTAGATTAATTTTGAATGGACCCTTTTTTTCTGTGTTAGTGATCAAGATTGGAGCTTCTATATGAGTGGTTATGGTGGAATCCAATGAGGAGTGGGTGGGAGAGGAAATCTAATTTTATTGGCTACATAAGTTTGTTCTACATCTAAAATTGGCAAAATTTGGTTTTAGTTCAATAACTCAAATGTCACTCCTCAAGTCATCTTCCAAGTTATGAATTTTTTTTTTAAAATATCAAATTCAATTCACTTGTATTTTATAAGGACTAAAAACATATTTAACCAAATATTTTATAAACATAAAATTGATACAAAATGTAAAGATCTTAGTTTTGACGTGACAATATGCTCAAATATGTTTTTCATCCTGCAAAATTGGTACATTTTTATTTTAGCTTTAAAAAAAAATGTATTCGCTTTTATTTAGTTTGTGAAAAATACTAAAATAATGTGATTTTATTCTCTCATAGCTTTTGTATTGGCCATTGGGTCATTGTGGTTGCTTCATTCAGCGCCAGAAACCGTTACAGCATCAAACATTCATACAACAAAAGGGAACATGAACCCCAGAAAGTAACAAATAAATGTCATTGCGTCCTTCATCCCTTACTAACTTCCAAAGACCCCTCTACCTATGGAACTTGATGATTCGAGACTCCACCGATAATGGGTTCTTCACAAAAACCATAAAGATGCACTCTTGTATGCAACACTCTGGTGTTCATGGCAACAGCTTCACCTACCCTTTGCTCCTCAAGGCCTGTGCCAACCTCGCTTCCATTCTTCATGGAACACTGCTCCATGGGCATGTCTTCAAACTCGGGTTCCAAGGTGACACCTTTGTTCAAACTGCTCTTGTTGACATGTACTCCAAGTGCTCAAATATCGCATCTGCGCGCCAGGTTTTTGATGAAATGCCCCACAGAAGTGTTGTGTCCTGGAATGCTATGGTTTCAGCTTATTCTCGTGGGTCTTCGATGGACCAGGCATTGAGCCTCTTGAAAGAAATGTTGGTTCTTGGTTTTGAACCAAGCCCGTCCACATTTGTTTCAATTTTGTCTGGTTATTCCAATTTGGATTCTCCTGGTTTCCTTTTGCAGGGGATGTCAGTACACTGTTGCATGGTCAAACTTGGGCTTGAGTGTTTTGAGGTGTCTCTGGCCAACTCACTGATGGGTATGTATGCCCAGTTTAGCCAAATGAATGAAGCAAGGAAGGTTTTTGACTTGATGGATGAAAAGTCAATAATTTCTTGGACAACTATTATGGGGGGTTATGTGAAGGTCGGGGACGCAGTGGAAGCGTTTAATTTATTTAATCAAATGCAACATCAAAATATCAGCATAGACTTTGTTATGTTTCTAACTCTTATTTCTGGTTGCATAGAAGTAGGAGAGCCTTTGTTAGCTTCATCTGTTCACTCTCTTGTAATCAAATGCGGGTGCTGTGAAGAGGATTCCATTGAAAACTCACTTATACATATGTATGCAAAATGCGGTAACCTTACGTCTGCTAAAAGGATATTTGATCTGACCGTTGGAAAGAGCATTTTATCATGGACATCAATGATAGCAGGATATGCCCATTCAAGTCATCCGGCGGAAGCACTGGATCTGTTCAGAAGGCTGGTAAGGACAGACATTAGACCAGATGGAGCAATCCTTGCAACTGTTTTATCTGCTTGTGCTGATTTGGGATCACTAAGCAAGGGACAAGAGATTGAAGAATACATTTATTTATATGGATTGGAGTTGGACAAACAAGTCCAAACGTCTCTCCTACACATGTATTCCAAATGTGGAAGCATCAAGAAAGCAAGAGAAGTGTTTGATAGGGTGACAGATAAAGATTTAACTATTTGGACTTCCATGATAAATAGTTACGCAATTCATGGAATGGGGAATGAGGCTATCAACCTCTTTCACAAAATGACAGTGGAAGAAGGGATAGTGCCAGATGCCGTTGTTTACACTAGTATTTTGCTGGCGTGTAGCCATTCGGGATTGGTAGAAGATGGCCTGAAGTTCTTCAAAAGTATGCAGAAGGATTTTGGAATAGCTCCTACAGTAGAACACTATACTTGTTTGGCAGATCTTCTCAGTCGAGTTGGCCAGCTCGACTTAGCTGTAGATGCAATTCAGGGGATGCCACTGGATGCCCAAGCTCAAGCTTGGAGTTGTTTGCTCAGTGCTTGTAGGATCCATGGCAATGTTGAGCTGGGAGAGTTTGCAGCTGTGAAGTTATCAGACCTTAGTCCAGGAAGCTCTGGCAGTTATGTATTAATGGCTAATTTGTATACCTCTTTGGGCAAGTGGAAGCAGGCACATACGACGAGAAATTTGATAGATGGTAAAGAACTGGTGAAAGAATGTGGCTGGAGCCAGGTCGAGGTCAGGGGGTAGATTTGATACGTTTGTTGCTGGAAATCACTCACATGTTGGATTAGTCAATATCTATAAGACCCTGGAAGATCCACATTTTTCTCTTCAAGAAGGTAGCTATACAGCAGAAACAGTGACGGTGAATAACAATTAACTGTAATAACAGATTAGGGAACCTCAGAAGACCTAAGATTATTCAACATATTGTTGCTGCTGGTCATGTCAGTGGCACTTCCAGGCTCCAGCATTATAAGAACATGTTACGGAATCCATCTTCATGCTTCATGAACAGAGATTTAATAATGCAGATCAGTATGCGTTTGAAGCTGTGATTTCCTTCTGAGTTTGATAGATGTTACTTTTCAGGTAGGGTTAAATATGTTTTTAGTCCCTCACATATACACTCTAATCTAAAATGGTCCCTGTAAAATTTTTGTATAGCTTTTAGTCCAAGAAAATGTTTTTTTGTTTAAAATTAGTCCCTGTGATGTCATCACGCATATTTAGCTTATTTTCACATTGGTTTTAGTCTTTCAAAATTATTTCCAATCATCTTTGGTCCTTCACTTCCCCTTTCTTCTTCCTCTCTCTCTCCCTCCCCTTCTCACCCACCACACAACCTCCACATCTTTCCCCCACCTCATCCAAACCTTCCCCAACCTCCCCCTCCCTCTCTCTCCATCCCCTTCCCCACCCTCCTCCCTCTCTTCCTCCCCTTCCCTGCACTAGGATTTTTTTTCGATCCAAAAACGAAACCGCAAAAGAATGAATTTTCGAGTGTCTCCGGTTACTGATGATATGGGCATATATAGCCAAGAATATTTTCTTCTTTCTTTTTCCTTTTAATGTTGTCACGTTTTTTTGTAAGTCTTGTTTGTGAAAAAAGAAACAAAAATTCAAACATGTACAACATCATCTCAAGCCTTAAGAGGTTTGGCCAAATTGAACAATGGAGCTCTTCATGCATTTGCAGAGATTTTGTGATGGAGAAGGGGGTCGGGTGGGGAAGGGGAGGGGGAGGGGGAGAGAGGGATGCGGAGGCGGAGGCGGAGGTGGAGGTGGAGGAAAGTTTGGGTGAGCTGGGGGAAGGATGTGGAAGTTGCGTGGTGGTTGAGTGGTTGTAATGGAGGTTAGGTGGTGGTGAGAAAGGGAGGGAGGGAGGGAGAGAGGAAGAAGAAGAAAGGGAAAATGAGGGACCAAAAATTATTAAAAAAAAATTTGAAGGACTAAAATTAATGTGAAAATAACTTGAATATAAGTGATGACGTCACAGGGATTAATTTAAAATAAAAAAATAAAAAAAAAAATCCGGAACTAAAAGCTGTACAAATTTTTACGGGGGTCATTTTAGATTATGTCAGGGACTAAAAACATATTTAACCCTTTCATGTAATTCACTTTGTTAATATCATGCCTTTATTGTCCTTTCATGTAATTCAGTTTTGTTACTGAAACCGATTTATATATAAGATTTGCACAATGAGAAGCTGGACGAAAGTAACCAATTGATTAAAAGCACTACCACTATTCATCTTTTGTGCATAGAATTCTCTGTTGATCACCTGCTAACATTTTTTATTTTCAAGTTAACATTTAGTAATCAAGTATCGGGAATGCATAGCTCATGATATCATTATCAACATTCATATGATTTTCCTTGCTCACTCATTTTTTGTATTCTTCACCAACAAGTTCCTTATCAATAGAACATTTGAAAGTTAGATAGCAGGACCTGCAATGCTAGCCTGCTACAAGTGGAATACTCACTTCATAGTATGAAACTATTTCTACAGGCACTTGATAGCTCAATTCAGTCACAGTTGGCCAATTAACAATGGCATTTATAGAAATGCAAGTGTCAAAATAAATAGAAATGAACTACTCTTCAAATAAGAGTGACTGAATCTTATATAGTATTTCTCTGTCACAACATTATTTGGTATTCAACGATTAAATGGATTTACTATCAACCTGTGGCTATTAGAAATTTACAAGAGAACCAAGTCAATAATGCATTTTGAAATTGCCGTGGAATGCAACAAAAACATCTTCTGTGACTTATATATGTGTAGTTCCATTTGATCTCCTAAGCCCCTAGAAAATATACAACTTATCAATGAAACATTATCTGATACCCCGCATTCTTATTTATGAATGGCACAAATTTCTGATATGACCAACAATCATAACAAACAATGAGCATTCTGACATTTACTTGGTTAATATTTCTCAAGGTCCTCTCATCTTCTCAACAATGTGCCTACTCTTCTCTTCAATGTGACGCTTCTTTTCTTCAAATTTCTCGCTCATCTTCTTTCGCAAATCAAGCATCCTTTCCCTTCTCCCAATTTTCTTTGGCCTTGAATCATCCAGTTCAATTGGACTATTTGGTTTGTACATCACCACACTGCTGGAAGGTGAATCGCACACAGAAACATCCTCCGTCTTCTCTTCACTAGCTTCAAGTGTATCGTCATTCCGAAACGAAGGTGTTCTTAGTTCTTTCACATCTCTAGTTTCTTGTGGTTTCTCAATCTCGAGCAAAGGTCTTGTCAGTTCGTCTGAACTTTTGCTACTCCTTAATATTATTGCACTAGCGGAACTTGGTGGAAGAGCCAGAGAATCTGATTTCCTAGCTGGTTCTTGATAAGATTCGCTTCTCTTTGGTTTTAGTCGTTTGAGCTCTGGACCATCACTTGAGGTACTTGCACTAGCTTTTCCAGAAGGTATATTACTGGTATCAACTGAAGTTGAAGTCTCGTTCCCCGATTCCTGGTTGATCCATATGAATGGAGCGACACTGCGAGGAACCCAATCATCCTTTTCAGCTAGCATCCAGGGAATGCTTATGCTTTCACTATTTGGTAGCACCATAGTTTCCCGAATTGCGGCCTGCAGGAGAGAAATTAAGTTTGCTGATGAGAGATGGTCTATTCCTTTCTGAAAGGTATATGAAGTTCAATTACTGAATCATATTTCTCCGTGTTATGAGTGTAACAAAAGAACGATTCAGTTGAGGACTAAAATAGATTCACACAACAGAGGGAGTAGCAAGCAAACTCCGAAAAACAGAAAGAAAAATTGAACTAATGGTGATATTTATGAGGGGTTGATCCGCAGATGTAGGTTTCCTCTGAGTTATGGATTTAACCAATCTGAAACTAGTGTCGACTATAAAGATTCATTTTTCCACTTAAACTAATGGAGAGTGTTTATTCACAGAAAAACAGAGAGAGAGAGAGAAAGAGAGAACTAAATGTCTCAAGAGAGATATTTAGTATTACTATGCGAACAAACAAAAGAAAATAAATATTAACAAATCCAGAATTCTATGGCCACACACTTCACAAAATGGAAGACAAAATTCAGCAGGCACTTGTAAGGGAGGTCACATAAAGTGATATTCATTATTGATATTGATACCGATGGTGTAGACTGTAGATGAATTACAAGGAGGACATGGATAGAACATGTTTAGGATTCTAAATATCTAGTTTATTTTAGGAGTTCATATTTGATTTTAGGAGTTAATCTTGTATTTTGGTTGGGTTATCTTTTAGATTTAGAGTATCTTTTAGTTTAGGAGGTTATCTTTTATTTTAGTAAGTACTGTATCTTTTGTATTTCTTAGGGGTTGAGTTTATCTTATTAGGATTAGTTTATTATAAATAGGAGCACCCTCCTTAGGTTAGAGGAAGCTATTGATTATTAAGTTAGTAAGGTTTTTACCTTGTGAAGGGGTTCCCCTTGTAAAAGAAGGTTTTCCTTCTTTGGGTTTCTATTATTATGAATAGATTCATTTTTATTTTATTTTCCAGTTTTAAATAATCAAAAAACACCAAAAAATATTTCCTTTTATTATTAGGATTTTTCTGATCCTAACAACATGAAAATCCAGTCCTTAACAGACATCCTCCCATAATCATAATTAAACATAATGAAAAGGGAGTTATCATACCTTGAGCCGGTTGATCAGGAACAAAGCAACATGCGAATTGGTTATCTTGTGTTCTCCAACAGATGATTCCAAGTTGAAGTCTATATCCGGCATAAATGTGAAACCATACCACAGTTGATCAGAAGGAGGTGGCTTTATTTGCAAACGCAATGTCCCTCTGAGGGATGCTATCCTTATTGCCAAAGAGATAGGAACCTTTTCATAATGAATAACCAATTAATTTGAGAGCAACAAATTAGCTGCTTACAACTTCATTACTAGATAGAATAGTAAAATATCTCCATGTGCATCTACCAACATGAAAATGCTCAAAGCCTCAAAGACAAGATTTGCATTATGCACCTTCTGATAGCTTATTCTTAGAGATGAAGAATAAGAAACCATTCATATGCTTTGACCTAAAAGCATATGTTTTGGGAGAGTTGGTTCTTAACATGATATCAAAGCCTACATGACCAAATGATTTAGAGTTCATACAAGTGCAACCATACTACATAGTTGTATAGCAGATTCCTATTGATGAAAGAAGACTGAGAAAAGAGTAGTCAGAAAGAAAAGCAACAGGTGGGATATAATGAGGGAATAATAAAGAGATGCTACCTGTGAAACCTGCTTCGCAACAGAATTTAACATAGACTTCCATCTCGATCCATGAGTTGAGGAGGATGAATTGTTCTTAAAGCTCTTAGACATGTCTGCAGAAGGCAAATATACATTGTTAATCCGAATGCTTCATATAACACTATGGCTCCGTTTGGAAAAGCTTATTTGAGTTTATCTTATAGAATAAGCGCTTATGTAAGCATTTGAAAGAACTTATGTAAATAGCTTATGGCCTACGTATAAGCTGTTTTGAGCTTACTTTCATAAGCTGTTCAGATCAACTTATGAATAAGAGTTTATACCTACCTATAACTTATTTTCAGCTTATTTTAATAAGTTTATCAATTAAGCTTATGAACAAGCGCTTATTACCATAAGTGCTTAATTAAGTTGTTTACCCAAACACACCCTATAACTAGATATGAGAACTACTTACACAACCACTCACCCATGGACACATGAAAAAATCTTTTTGGAAATTAAATATCTATAGGAGATAAGCAGGATTGGTAATAACGTATCCTCTAGGAAAACAAGACAATAAAAACTGTCAAAAACATGATATCAATTTCAATGTTTTAAATGTACCGAAAAGCTTATAATTTCATAAAAGATACCATAGGCTTATACATAGGAATTTGAAAGGCCCTTGCCGCCAACCTAGTTTATCAAGAGTTAAAAAATTTACAGTTAATATGCATGTACAGACTTTCTAACGAAGTCATTAGACCTTGGGTGACAAACAGGCAAGATCGTACAAAGCAATGAAACATGTTCAAGAAGACATCCTCCTTTAGTTATGATGTAAGAACTGTATTCTAGGTACAGCCAAAAGAAGTTTCAAAATAAAATATGCCTGAAAGTTTCATTTCAAAGACCAACTCCTCTAAAAGCTAGGATGACAAACCGAGACCCATGAATGATTTTATTACTCAAAGCCAGATATGCATCACGTAAGAGCTAGTTGAGCTTGGATTGTGGACAAAGATCAACTATTCTAAAAGTTTGAGTTGTTAAATGGAACACAAATAGTTTTATACCTTGAGCAGAAACTACCACAATGGGCTTCATGAATTCCATTTTCATGGGACAAAAATTCAGTAGAGTAGATAAACCAGTACACAGTGAAAATACATAAATAGGTGGATTTTATAGGACTTATGTACTAACCAGTGTTCCAGTCACCATCTTCTTTTGGGTCATGTAAATCATTCCTTCCTTCTGAAAGCTTCAATTGCTTACCAAAATATTCAAAACCTTCAAGAAGATCTGATGGATCGGACCCAACATTGCTCGACTCTGGATTTGAGCCCTCTGCCTCTCTATCGAGTTCTAGTTCACAAACTTCAAGCCTTGTTTCAATCTCTAACACTGCACTTCCAGAATATTCAATGTCAACCTCAAAGGCTGATACCTCACTCATTTCAATTGGAAGAACCCTCATTCCAATGATATAGGGTGGAACATTCCCCATGTTGATGTTTGTACAGATGACTTCACCTACATAGCTGGGAGTTCTCATATTGGACAGCGTCCTCTGTATAAAAATAGAGAAGAACAACACTTATTTCATAGAAATCACAACAAAATGAAGTTTTCTGTAGGGTGTTCTCTTTTAAATAAGAAAATATCAACATTAACTCGTAACAAGTAACAACCTCAAAGGAATGGATTTTGCTGCATTAAAATGGGGCAGACCAGCAGGTAAATTGTACATTTCAAAAATTAGACCCCTGTTCATGCTTCATAATTCATACAATTTTAGTCCAGTGTTTGTTTCATCCATTTATCACATAAGAAGATAATGGAACAGCTGCCACGTGGTCTGGTTGATCTAATAATATACACCAGGTCTCCCATGTTGGCTAAAGTAACAAATTATTTTATATGTTAAGATCCAAGAGGAGTCTCCACTTTGGAAGGTTTATTCTATAAGGAGTGTAGAGATAAAGATAGACTTAAACCACTAAGAAGTAAATCTAACAGTATATGTATTAAGAAAGTATAGCACCTATATATTCTTAATGTGCTAAGCAGAATAATTATAATTCAGCTTGAACCTATCAACTTGAGTGCTTGGAATGAATGGCAATAGAAAAGGTTGCTGAAATTATATGAAGTAATATTATCAATTTAACAAACTAATATAGAGTAGACAAGTTATAGAGATTGATTGTTAGGCAAAATAATTCCTACATAAAAGTAATTAGATAGACTCAAAATCAACTGCATAAATTCATATGGGAAAACCTTAAACCTGAATCCTTTCTTGCACGGATCTCTTCACATACGCATTGCCTTTGAGATCAAAAAAGAGTCTGGAAATCAACAAATTCCAACATAATGTTCCCTCATCCATACCAAACTTTTCATCAAAATCAGCATCAGAACTGACAGAGATATGACTGTGGCTTCTTGAATGAGATAAGGTTGATGATGATGATGGAGCATTGTCTAACATAGAACTTCTCAGATGATTTGTTGCTGCAGCAGTTTTCATCAAGCCTGTGGCTAAAACTGCATCTTGACAAGCCCGGAGTTTTTCTGTGCTCTTTCTTTCTTCACGGCCTGACAATGAGTTCCAAGTTGATTTATTATCCACACCAACTCGGGAAGTTTTTTTTGTAAGTTTTCTCAAAAATTGACGAACCTTTGAAGAAGACCCATCAGGCTTACTAATCCTCTCTACTGCCTCTACACTTGATCCAACTAAGGGTTTCATAAAAGAATGATATTCAGTATTGACTGATGCCAGATAATTATGAAACTCTTCTTGCAACTGGGCAAACCAATCGAGTTTTTCTTTTTTATCACATGAAGCGAGACGGAGGGCCTTACACCATGCTTCTTTCTCCCATGATGTCTCAAGATATATGTAAAGAATTTTGCTTCCATGGTAGATCACAGAGTTTTTGGTTTCCACTTTGATGGGGAACCTTTTTGCCCTGTAAGATTCATTACAAATCAAGTAAGAATGTGAAGCACCTGATTCCCTCATTTACTAAGCAACAGTATGATAAAATATATCTATCTATAACCATTAGAAATATGACACATGCCAAGCAATGACAAATTGCTTTCTCAAATAGGATGTATGCAGTGCACGAAGGAAAGGGATTTCTCCATTTTAAAATTAAAATCAGGAAAAGTTCAAAAGAAACCAATTTTCAACATCTTTTAAACTATGAATCACATGGTGAATCAAAGTGATGTGCATTGCAACATATACCCCATGGAAAGGATCAAAGAAGTTGTTGAATAAGAGGAACTGTGAGTATATCATTGTCAACTATACGATCAGGTTTTCCATATATTGTAGCACTCCCTGGGTCAGCACATTGATTTAGCTGGTATTATACTTTTGTCTTGAAATAAACTACATTGTCAACTATACGATCAGCAAGGGTAATACAACTATTACAAACCCAACCCAATAATTCTACTACACAACAATAGTTCTAATATTCTAACACTTCCCCTCATGTTGAAGCTCACTAAACACACTTAACAAAGAAAGCAAAATTAAAAATGCAACGGATTCCACAAACCATACATTGAAGGCACATAATGCTGGCAGTTAATTCCAATGACAATACCAACACCAGACACCAAATAAAAAGTGAAATACAACTTCACATTACCATTTTTTTGAAGGAAGACTCGTGGCTGAAACAGCTTCAACCAGGCATCCCTTGAGCTGAATGGTGGTGTGAAAGCCATCAGGCTCTGTGAGAACAAGTGACTGATCCTTGATTTTACCATACTTCCTAACAGGGGAAACCTCCAAGAGTTCCTTTCTCCTTTTCTGCTCTCTTGGCGGTTTCTCCAACCAGAACTTTGAAACCTTGTCTGGCGCTAGAATCCAAACCACACCCTGAAGAAAGCAAATCCAATTACATGAACAATTCGAAACCACAAATTAAATAAATAGTAAAATAGTAATAAAAAAATCCAATGCATGATGATGTTCCAAGCATGCAGCTTGATTGATTCATCTTCACTAAAGTCTCAAGCTTTTGAGTCTGAATGAAAAAAACAGACATTGAGAAAATTATATTCCCTTTTGTCAGAATAGAAAAAGAATTTTATTATCTTAATAAGTCCACTCTAATTGATTCAGATTAATCAATGTCTTCAGAATACAGAGGGTTTTACACAGAACAGAAGAAAAATTTAAAAAAGAAAATGCATGGATATTTCGTGGAAGCACAAAGTTTACCTCCTTTTTAAATAATTGATGAGGATCAATTTCAGCCCCACCCAGTTGGGTTTTGGAAGAGATTTTGGCTTGGTCTCTATCAATCTTGCAACGCAAACGTTTCAGGATCCACAAGAGTCCGAGAGCTTCAGCGGCCACAACAGCCACCACCCCAAGAAGAAACCCAAAGAGGATCAATGCGGAAACCAGAACCATTTGACACCCCCAATTGTTCGAATTTTGAGAATACCTGATGAAAACGCGAGCAATGAGATGAAGAAGCAAGCAAAGAGAGAGCGACCCAGAAGGGGGAATCGAAGGAGGAGTTGAAGGAAGAGATACCCAGATGAAGAACGCAGACAGAAATGGAAGGTTCCGAAGGAATCAGATGCTAAAAGCAGTACCAATCAATCACTTTTTTTCTTTGTTTCTTGGTTAACTAACTGTTAGAAGGAAAGTTGTGCTGTGTTTGGCGTTGTAATGGTAACCGATCATGGGTAGATGTAACAATAAATAACGATGAGAGAATGACCGGATTTAGGAGATGGGTTTTCAGAATTAACGTGTTCATGCAGAAGTGGTAGGGCCATTGAGGCACCTTGGGTAATTTTTTTTTTTTTTTCTGTATTCAATTGTTTTTGCAATTGGAGCCGGGCATGATCATTGTCGGCGGCAAAGCTTTCTCCATCAAGCATTTAACACATATGCATTCATAGAGATTTGAACCGAGACATGTGCTTAAGTTAGAATAATCACATACCAGTTGATCTTTGTGTTTGGTGGTACGATCACTACAAAAAGAAATGTTGAATAGCGTCGGCTTAGCGTTAGCGTCGATACGGACGTTAAAAGGGTCGAAACTAATTCTTAGAGTCGGCTCCGAGGACAACTCTAACTTGTAGAGTCGACTAGGCCAACGCAATGCGCGCGCCAAAGTTACCGACACTACTCTGCAGAAGTTAGCGTCGGTCGTATAGACCGACTCTACTTTTCATGAAATAACCTCGGCCAAATCCAACACTAATGCGGAATTTAGTAAAAAGTAAAAAAAAAAAAACCGCATTATATAATGTTTTATAATGCGGTAATTTCATTTTTAAAATATAATTCATTCATATATTTAGCATAGAATTATACATGAATATCAACTCTTACAAAATTCCTATATACTGCTTCTCACATTTACATACTTGAGAATATTCTAGAATTTTTATGAATTCCTATATAGTGTTGTTTCAAAGTACAATACATTCAAACATGAAAATACTACAATTTTTATATAGTGCTTTCTACTTTGGCATATAACCGGTCAAAGATAGTAAATGAGCAACACATAGCTAACCGGTCATAGCATTGAGACTATCCTTGTTATATATTGTGTGGCGTAATAGAAAGTCTCTTCTCATGTAGCGTGGATACTAGGAGCTCAATGTCTTGTTTACACTTAGACATACAAATTCATAATCTCGCCACAACCTAACAAAATAAAACTCAAACAAATTAGTTAGTATTCATAGTCTGACAAAATCAATTAACAACGATGAATAAAAAAATCAACTTACAATCTAGCAAAATAAATCAGGCTACAATCTACCATCCACAATCTAACAAACTTATAAGCAATTTAATCCACAAAACAAATAAGTTCAAAATTACAAACGTCCATGTGTCATGTCGTCTTTGATCCTAAGTTTCACTGTGGCTAACTAATATAGGTCTCAACACTAAACGAATTCTTCTTCTTCTAAACAAATTCTTCTTCTTTGGCTTTACATTTTCCTCAGACTTCACAGTTTCAATTTCACATTCGGCGTCAACAACACTTGTTCGATTTACTCTCCTATTAAACCAATTAACATAAGAATCAACATGCAATTTAGCCCTAAAATCTTCCTAATGCAACAAATCATAAAAAATCAACACATAAGCATACCTAGAGTGATAGCAAAGCCACGGAGATAGGGTGCGGTCGGTGGAGGAAGAGCGACAACATCGAGGGAAGAGCGTCATGGTGGGGGCGACAGAGTGTAAGCGGCCAAGGGGATTTTGTGAGGGCATTGGACGAAATGAGACAAGATTGAGGGAAGAACGTCACGATGGGGGCGACAGAGGGTGAGGGGCGAGGGAGGAGCGTAATGAAGGCGGCAGAGTGTGTGAGACCAAGGGGATAGGTGAGAGCGGCAAGGGAAAGGGGACAAGCCCGAGGGAAGAGCGTTAAGGTGGGGCAGTGGAGGGTAAGAGCCGAGGGTTTGAGGGATAAGGGAGAGAATTAAAGAGAGAAGAAGGATTATAGTGGAGGTGGGGCAGAGAAACCGATAGCTATTACCGTCAACTTGGTCGACGCTATGGTAACTGTCGCATCAGACTGTTAGAGAAATGCAGTATCGTCTGCTTGGCTCAGCATTCTATCGTCTGTATGGCAGCATCGGCTGCCTAGCTGAATCGATTGCATAACTACAAATTATGGTCAGTTAGTCATGTTTTGACTCAACTTCTTGAAAAACAGAGATGAATTTGTTGTTCTAGTTGTTCCTAAGAACTTTAAAGAAGAGGAAATATAAAAAGCTTCAAGATTTGACCCAAAATCACTTTTTAAAAGAGCTTTTCAAAGCAAACATTTCCATAGAAGTAAATATCAAAGCATTTCCTACAATTTTGATGAAGAACGACTCTTAAAAACTCAAACTTTAAACTAAACTCAAGCTAAAACTCATTATTTCCTAAGAATTTAATTTTCTAAAAAATTAAATCATGAGACTAAAGTTTAGCATTTTACCTTTAAATTGATGAAGGAACTAGCAAGGAAGAGGAAGAAACGGTGGTGGTTGTGGTGGTGGTAAGGTGGCGGCCTTGGTGTTCAAAGGAGGAAGAAAATGTGTTTTCTTCACTTCTCTATCCAAATTCTCTCAAAAATCCTTTTGTTTCTCTCTCTAATTCTCAATGTTGGAAAAACAAATGAAATGAGTGAGTGAGTGAGAGGAAGGGTCGACCATGTTATCAAGGTGATCTTGGTTTATACCATTTTTCTTTCTTTCTTTCCTTAATGAGAAAAAAACTTAATGAAGGTGAATAAGGGGGAGGGAATTCGGCTGAAAGTAATGAGAGGAGGATAGAAAATAAGCTTAATCGGTTAATAAGTTTAATTATGATAATACCAAAAATGGAAGGATTCATTTAGCCATTTATAGAAATCTCTCTAAACTAGACTAACTAATATCACATTAAGTCGCATTTCAGCTTTTGATGACTTGCATCGGTCATTCGCTCGTCTCGTACATCATTTCGTGAAAATATCTCAACGATCTTATCCGGCCCTGGCTCCGAGCGGCAATTTTTTTTTTTTAATTTTTGGAATTCTCTCGATATTCTAAGATTTTCTATCTCGTCCGTAAATCCTAAAAATATCTTGAACTAGCTCGTTTCCTTATGTCGAGTTTTCTACAAAAGCCTTTGTGGAGCGCCGGGAACTTCCCTGGGCCTCGGAACAAAAGCATATCAGTATTACAGTCAAAATACTCCAAATCAAACACACATCAACATCCAGATATTTACAATTCCTTATTCCCTCTCTAACTTTAGTCGGGTCAAAATTAGGGTTTCTACTCTTCAGCGGTTAGCCATTTTTCGACTGTTTCTTGACGAAACCGAATTCTTTCGATGGCGTAGTGAATCACTACCCTAAGAATGGCCTAAATATAATTGAGTCATAAATATTATCATTTTATTCATTATTCAAACACTTACACACCAAAACCCGCTTAACGCTGACGGATAATTAATTAATTAATAATTAATATTCTTATTATTTAAAATATGCAGGGTCTTACACGGTTAGTCTTTTTTTTTTTCGGGGTGTAGCCCCGTCATGCAACAAAAAAAATTGTAGCGTGAGAGGACATTAAAAATTGCAACGTTGAATCATGCTATATTATTTTAATGATCATTCATATAATTTTTCATAAAATTTGGATATTCATAAGTATGAAATTAAATAGTAAATATTTACTTTTATTTAAACAATACACTATACATTAAAATAAAGTGGTATGATGAATTAGTAACTAGTACTTTATTTATATGAAATTTTGTAGCCTTGATCTATTATATAAAAACATTCAATTCAACTGTTGGACTAACTAGTTTCACATTATGTAAAAAGTTATATAGTGGTGTAAGTCTACTATAACATCTCATACCTTCATCACCCAGGTATTGCATGGAAACCGCACGATAGTATATCTATATATCTTTTGATTAGATGATTATGATAAGTGATTTTCAAACGAAAAAACACATTAATATTAATAAGGTGATATTTGAAAATATGTGTTGATGTGAAATTCTTGATTATATGTACACTATTGTTGTTATTATTAATTTGGAATTAAATGAAATTTATCATTTCATGTGATTCAAGTGGATCTCCAAGAGTAAAAATGCTCTTATCCTCATTCATCTATATCTCAAAATTTAATTGTGATAAAACTCTAACTTAATTCCTTTCACATGACCCTCATCATCATGAAACAATTTCAACTCTTTTTTTTACTATTCTTCCATAACACTATTCATGTCATGAACACTATTCTCTTCTTCACACACACAACCTTTCAATAATTACTCCTCATCATTCCTTCATCTTTGACTTATTTTTCTAACTTCACAATTACAAATGGAAGAAGAAACTATGCTTCATTATCACCATGCACACAAGGTAAGTGCTGCAAGTTCAAAAATCAAATGATCACCCAATCTCTCACTCTCTCAAACCCGAACCATATATAAGTCTCCCAGCCTTCAGAAAGCATTCACACTCTCATTTTGAACTCTCTAAGCTCAAGGTTAGAGAGAGAATCTCTTCCTTCTCTCTAACCTGAGATCATCATCAACCATGTTCTTCATTTCTTCTCTTCGAACCCCCTTTAAACCTTCATCAATTTGTCCTTTGATGGATTTAGTCGTGTTATGGGTAGTTTCTTGAATGATCTGCAATGAGAAACAAAGAAAACAAGCAGAGAAGGAGAACTTTGCTTTGATTTTCCAGAATCCGGCGAAGTCTTTGGCGCCCATCGCGACCTGCAACCCCCTACCGTTGGTTATCATTGTTGCAGCACCGATGTTGTGAACCACCATCTTCTCCAACGAGTAGGTCACCGAAAAAATTGTTATTCATGTTTTCTTAGGTTTTTTTTGTCTTTAACTTTCATTTAAAAGTCTTTGGTCAACATGTTTTTGAATAAAAATCAAAGTTTCTTGCATGAACTTGTCATTTAGGGTTTTTCATGTTGAGTTTGTGATAATCTAACGCTTGTCACCGACCCTTAAATGCTCTCTAAACCTTTGGATGTATTTTGTATGTGTTGCATGTGGCCGAAACTATGTAGAAATATTGGAAAGAGGTAAAGAGAAGAGGGAGCCAAACTCACCTCTCGTCGGCCATGGCTTCCTCACGAAGGAGGAGACCATTGTGGCTAACCTGTGGCTCAGCATGTTGCTGATGATGTTTTTATGGCTAGAAAGCTCTAGGAATGAAGTGAAAGAAGCATGATGATTGTTATTTAAGTAGGGTTATGATATGAAACCTAGGTTTTGGATTAATTAAGCTAGTGTTAGTGATTGATGATGGATTATTGTTTTTTGGAGTTGACGAACAGAAGCATAACAAAGAGAAAAGATGTTTGAGGTGTTGATGATGTTAAGAATTTGATTAGAGAGAAAATTTTCAACTAATAAAGTAAAACTGTGTTTAATAAGTGGTGATTAATGATAATTAGAATAATTAATTATGTTATTTAATTAATAAATAAAACATTTCACAGGTTAAAAGGAGTATATATGTATTTCATGAAGTTAAGTTATTTAGGGTTTATATTAAAATGATTGATTAGAGAAAAATGTTATATGCTAAGTAACTTTAATTGATTGGTTAAAGTTAATGATGAGACTATAAGATAAATGGTTTTGTTATATTAGTTGCCAAGTGTGACAATGAATGTCCTTGGATTGAGATATCTACGTGTATGGACTGATGTAGACAAGACTTATACAGAGGAAGTCCCTAACTTCAACCCTGGAGGAACAGGTAAGGAGGCTACATTCGATATAATCATAGATGGTGCTATGAAGAAGTCTGACAGAGAGATTGTGATTTAATCTCATTGCTTGTTGTGTGATTGTCTTTGATGTTTGATTGTAGATAATACATGAGAATTTGCATTGTTGTGTGATGATATGCTATTGATTGTTTGTGTTTATTATCATTGATATTTTGTTGGATGAAAACCTGATGATTATATGTGAACCATGATGAAAAATGATGGTTGATGCATTTGATAGTGTTGAGGAAAGGATCATCACAGGATAAGATGATGCCTATAATACTGATTTATGTTGATAAAAGTGAATTACATCGGAAATTGATGTGAGACAAGGGATGCCTAATTAGTGATTGACTTCTTTCTTTCATTTCAAAATTTGACCTTGCATAAATGATTAAATAAATTAGGTAATCATTAGTTAAATACTAAACCAAATAATGCATGGTAAATCTTTAGCATGTTTTCTACATGAGATTCTTGAGTCAATCTCCGAATTAGAAAGGATTATCGAGGATAGTGCTTTGAAGTCACCGTGTGATTATGACCTCAGAGTATATGAGGAATTTGTCTGTTAATAGACGGAGGTTAATGTAAATGACGTCGGTCCCAGACAAGTTGACTCATAGTCAAGCCTATGGGAAGAGAATAATGATGATAACTGAAGAAATAATTGGGAGATGTTTGTTGTATTGTGAATAACACATGCATCATATCATTGCGATGGAGGGATAAGGAGTAGGGTCGTGCGACAACTAATCAGAGTGTAGACTGGTGTGCACCTGTTGTGGGGGACAGTGATACTTGAGGTGGAAATTCTAGAGAATGAATCCTTGGGGGCAATTCGGTTGTCTGGCTCATCACTAGGCTTGAAGGGATCCCATTGTCCAGCTAGTGATGTGTACCATGACACTTGGTGTAAACAGAGATTCTCGAGCAACACCTGAAGTGATTAAGACTATGTGTAATTTGGGGCCCAACATACATGGAAATGAGATGAGTAGTATCAGTTATATTATCCTCTTACTTGTCTAGTTGGTGACAGCAGTAGGTCTGAGCAACGGTCAAGTACAGTCGGTTTCGAGCCCAAAAAGCCCAATCCAACCATAACTGAATACACAATATTCCCAACCGATGGCGCCTGTGTAATGCTTCAGATTAATTGGTTTCAGGTAACACGTGTGGACGAGTGTTATGGGTGTGTTGGGACGAGTTTTGACAAGTTATCAGTTTTATCAATTGTTTGAAAAAACCCACAGTAGAAACAAATAAAAATATCCATTTCATAAAGGAGAAGCTTGAATCGAAAAAATGGTAGAAGCTTGAAGATGTGGTGTAGACATCAGAACCCAACAATTTTGCCTAAATCATTAAAATACAGAGTCGGGCACAGAGGAAATGGTGGATTTTCAGTGAGTGGTTTGAATCATGTGAGAAGGAATTTTTGGGTGTAAATCTAGATCTGAAATGGGGTGGTAGAGTGGTGATGGTGATTCATGGGTCTTATTCTCCATTTGATGTATTGTTTTTTGTTTATAATGGCAAAAGGTTGAGCGTGAAATAAGATTTTTAGAGCTTCCTTAAGCGGTGGCTATAGAAAATGTAGTAAAACTTACATAATAAATAATGGAGAGAGAATTGAATTGTGATATTTACATGAGTTCATGAGTCTGAGACCTATCACTCTAAAATATAAAGCCTACTAGCAATTTATCATAATAAAATAAAGGAAAGAGAAATAAAATGAGAAACTTACATCACTCACATAAAATAACAATGGGAAAGTGGCAAGACAATTCAATGGTAAAAAGACAAGTAAAAGTGACATAAAGGAAGCCTTGGGAAGGAGCTCAAAATTTAAAACTTGATTTTCCATATATATTGAATGGTCGAGTTCGAATTTCGATGGGTTAAAATTTGTAAAACCGAACCCAACCGAATGTAATCATATTCACCCGATTTACTCGTAATTCGTTTAAATATGACCGTTTTTGCTTTTTTCCATTCGGTTATGGAGGGTTCGGGTTGAAATGGATTATTTTCTCACCCTTAAACAACAGGCAGATGGGAAGAAAGGGATTGGATAATTGGCTCTGGCTATGGCGGCATGCACACTTTATTGCATACATTTCATTATATTGTGATCGTTGTTGGAGATGTTGATGTATTGCTTTGATATTGGATTGACATGGTTTCTGTTTGAATGTCTTGATAGTGTTGTTTATGTATATATTGTTTGTATCTCACCCTTTTCATGATTATTTTAGGTTGTGATAGGTATACTGATGGCTCTACCGCCGGCCGAGACCATACTTGCTGACTTCATTTCACCTATGGTATAGGATACAGATCCTATTACATGACTATGTGCATATGTAAGCATGTCTGTTTTCTGGTTTCGTCAACCTAATACAGTTTCAGTCGGCTGTCTAGTTCCACTACCTCGATCATTCTCTTTTTATCTTTCACCACAAGCCCTTAATCCCGCTTATGTTGACCACTTTGTATGACATGTACCTCAAGTACCTCCACCTGTGGTACCACTTTTGTACATACACCTTCCCCTGCACCAGCTTTTACTATAGTATCTTGTACATATCCTACCCAGGCTCCACATGTACCTGCCCGGAATGGCCCTAGGTTCATTACCATTGATAGGAAGATGGTTCGATCCCCAAGGAGGATGGGTGATGATAGAGCTTAGAGAGCTATGTTTACAAAAGAGAACCTTATAGTACTAATCGAGTTCCCGTTCGTATAGAGGGATCACCTATTGGTAGAGATGTTGATGGTGAGGATAGTGGAGACAAGGAGGGGGCAGTTGCTCGGTCTGCTATGTTGTTGTTTTTGTGGATAGTTGTGGTTCTTAGTACCTATTTTTGTGTGCGTTATCTTAGTTTCTTTTGAATAAATTTCCTTATCCGATGTTGGATGGACTCCGAGTCTTTATCTGTTGTATTTGTGGTACTCTGCTATGTATGCACATGACTATGATGCTTCTCTTGACTTAATGTATATATGGATGTATATGTATCTCTTGGTGTGCGTAACTATGATGACATTGTTTATGTTTTAATTAAGAGTATCTTTCAAAATGATTTTCCGTTGCACTAGGAAGAACTTTTTATGAAAGAAAAAGAAGATGATATATAAGTTAGTATCACGTTTCCAAAAGAAAGTAAATTGAAATAGATACTTGATTCTATTCTATTATAAGTATTAAAAGGATTCTAGTGAAACAAAGGAAAGAATAAGAAAGAATAGAGAAAAATGGGTGTGGACGAGACGAAGGAGCAGTTTAGGTTTTTTCATCGTGGTGTAGACGGAGTAGGAAGTCCCCACATCTACAAATATAATACCTGAAATCAAGTGATCTTTTATTTATTTATTTATATATATATATATATATATTTATCATATATATTATTTATCTATACCAAATATACTTTTAGATTTAAATGCATCATATAAAGGCCTAAACACACGTAACTTGCACACACACAATTCAAGGAAATGTTAAGATGAAGATGTTATAATGTGTTTAATTATAGCGGTTGTCGGTGACATTTTGATCTCATTAAAGAAAACCACGCCTCATTTATGTCAATGCCGACAAATGCATTTATTTCCATCAACGTTGCGTTCGCCTCTTTTTTTTGTTTGAAAAAACTTCTCAACCGAGTCTGATTCATCAAGAATTGATCGGGTAACCATTTTAGTATAAACCAGTAGAGTCATATCTAGTTGCACTACTTCAGTTTCATTCCCAATCCATCTAGCAGATCGGACCAGACATATGATCAATTTTTGGTCGGTCTAGTCTTTTTTATAACATTACTTGTGATTTTGAATCCAAATAAATACACCTATTGAATTGAAATTGGAAAATTAACTATAATCTTAAAATTTACATCAAAATCAAATAAATTTTTTAAAATAATTCTTCAACACCCCATTATATATGGGAAAATATGGGTAGCAACTAGGTAGGAGATTGACATAAAGAGAGAGAGAAAGAGAGAGAGAAAGAGAGGAGAGAGGAGAGAGAGAAAGATGAAGGATCTTATGTGACTAGGAAGAAAAATAGTGATAGAAAGCGGGATGAGGTGTACAAGAGATGAGATAGAAGAAAGGAAAACTAGTCAATCCTCTATAACCCTAACAACGCAAGCCCCTGATACAACGCCAAGAGGTTTTATGGCCTCCTCGTGAAGGTTGCTCCTTCCTCCTCATGGGGCATCTCCCTCTCTTTCGTGAGAGTATTTCATCCGGTATGTTGGTTTTTTGTCGTTGTTTCTTTCCTCTCATTCTCTATCACCTACTTCTTCTGCTCCCCAACACCACCTCCAGATCTGTCACCTTTATCCTTTTCTTATCATCTGTGTCTTTCCTCTCCTCCTTCTGCCAAATCGCCGCATTTGTTGTCCTTCGCCTATTTCTAGTATGTGCAACCGAGCCACCTTTCTTTTGGAAAGAAGGCGTAATTGCAATTTTAGGGCTAGATGGACATAAAAAGTAACAAGGAGAAACAAGAAGAAGAAATGGAAACAAACAAGATTTTAGATCTGGCCAAACAGTTGGCAAGGGCTTCATGTTGGAATTGAGTCTCCTTTTTTCTTTTGGTTTTTATTTTTTATTTTTTTATGCCTATGAGTATGCTTTGCTCTATGATGATTATGTTCAAGCATTGTTGCATTGCTTTCTGGGATTGTTCTTCCTTTTTTATGCATGAGTCTTACAACTTTGGGGAACAAAAGAGATGAGAGAAGAGGATGCGGAAAAATCAAAATGTTATTTTTAACATAAAAAAACTTTTAAAATGGTTATAAAAATAAAAATAAAAAATCTTCTTTAAACTAGCAAGTGCATACTTTTATGTAATAAATTTTCATTAATTTATTTCTCAACTAAGCAATTTATACTGAAAAGGTAAGATGAAAAATAAAAGATGCGAGGGAGAAAATAAATTAGAGTTATGTTTTCTTTCTTTCTAGAAAAAGCTTCTAAAATGGTCACCTATAGCTATAGGAACCTAGTAAAGACCAAAGAGAGTAAAAAATACAAAATACTACAAAATTTTCTTCTTCAAAGCTAGCAAGTGCATAATTATACGTCACAAATTTTCAATAGTTTATTTCTAAAGCAAGAATTTTATAATTAGTTAAGCTTCTTTTGTTGGAGAAAAAATTTAAATTCCAAAAATAGTATATTATATTTCCCTCTTTATTTCAAAATATTTTGTAAAAACTATTTTGTATTATTTTCATTATTGTATAACTCTGAAATTAAAAATAAAATGAAAAGTAACATTTTCATAATGAAAACTGAAAAAAAAAACATTTGCTAAAACCAAACACACCCTTATTATGTTTTATGCTCTTGGTTGGACCTTGGCAAAAGGATGCCATTACTTATTAGCCCCTTATATTTGATCCGTATCGCATTAACTGCTGCCTGAATCGAGATCATAAGAAAACGTTAACATATACAAAAATCAACAGAGAAAATCTTTGAAAATTAAAAGAGAACTATATGTATCAGCAATTCAGCATATGCTTCAGTCACCTAGAACAAACTGTTACCCTCTTTCTAGGAAAGCAGCATAAAAAACCAAAAATGAGATAGGTTAAAAAAACTCACCCCCCATTAACAAAAAATTTACAATGCTTAAGGGTTATACACTCTTATGAGATATATAACTCCTCAGATTCTGAATGTTTTCAGAATTGCACCCAGGGGGGGATTTCTTTTCTGGCCGGTGTCAGTTCAAAGCTAAACAAAGGGTTCGGTTTCACGATTTGCACAGAATACAAATCATGTTTACTCAGAAGACAAGACTTGTAGCTTCTAACTAGAATTGACTCTAAAGCATTCTACCTTGGAACCAAACATGATAGCAGTCAGTTAAGGATGAAAAGGAACCACTTTACAAGGTAGGGTTTGATGTGAAAATGTTGAAGTCATGGTGATCATGGATATTGAGCTGTTTCAACCATGAATCTGCAGCACTGTAGAGATAGGTTACCCTTTCATTATCATCTGGCTCTGGGTTTAGCCAAACATCTCCCTGCATTTTGTGAGTAGCTAGCCCAAAAGGAGGTACAGATATGCAGTCACTGTCCATTTTCTTGCATTGCTCTTCCATAATGCTTCCCCACTCACTGAAACAACATAAATCTTTCTCCATGTGTATGTCAGTTTCATCACACTCCACTTCACTATCTGTAGACAAACAAAAAACAACATAAAATTCTCATTTTTCTGCAGGAATGAGATAGCAGATTGTGTGAACCAAACCACAGCCAAGAACCTTTAGTATAATGATAACCAAGTATCAGAGTAAAGCTAAAAGTTGTTGCTATACAGGGAATCAAAATGATTATTCGGCAGACTATTTTGATAGTAAAAGTTTATGGGTGCTAAAAATATAATATAAAACTATTCATGTGTTTCACCTAACAATCTAAGATCTTGGGATAGTTGGTTCATAATATAATATCAGAGCCTCTATAACTAAGTCGTCTAAAGCTCGACCATTGTTGCCATGTATTTCAAAGAAAAAGTTGAATTTAACTACACGATTGGTTGGAAGCTAAACTTTTGGAATATTTGGTTCATGATGGTAAGTAAATTGTTCTGGAAATAAAACAGGTCAGTAGATCTAAGGGAATAGAACATTCATTGTGGAAAAGATGGGTCTCAACCTAATCATGATATGGTTCTCTCTTTGATCTGAGACATAAATCAAGGTAAAACTAAGATAGCAATGCATTCCCCCCATGGTTTAATCCTGGCACATGCTGCATCCTTATTGACACTAAAAACATGTTTATACCATTGTAAATGGACTCTGACTCCTCTATAATGATTCTTCTGCTTCTCTTTTGTTTTCAGTTTTCAATATGAAATATATCAAATCACAAATTAAAAAATTTCTAACCCAGCATTTTCAATAGATGAAACAAATGCATTGTATACGGACCTAGCTCATCTAATCACCTATAAATCAAAGGTGCATAAACGGACTGCATGATATTAGATTGAAAATCCATAAATGCCATACCACATCCTGTATTCAAATGTTTTGATTAATGCATTGAATGTTAATCAATCATAGCTTTAATTAAATCACGGGTGACGATTAAATCACGGGTGACGCTATCTACTCCTAGCACTCCATGATGTAACGGGACAGTGCTTAATTCCTTTGAAAGCACAAAGAAAACTATGCATGTACCCCAAAAGAAGAGTATAGCATATTATGAATAATGAATAAAGACTATCAAACCTTCAATGGATGTGACAGAAAGAACCAGTGGATATAAAACAAATTGTAGAGAACTAAATTAGTTCAGGAACATGTGAAAGAAGTTTTATCTATCACCTCCTAAACAATAGCAAGACATACAATTGATTTGATCTGTTTTTTCACTTTCCACAGGAAAAATACATCATTGATTGGAAAAGAACTGCATTGAGGTACCTTGGAAAGATGATGACAAAGTATGGAAAGTGAGGAAACATGCTTCCATGTCCTTGGCATTTTTACGACTTGGGATAGTATAAATTGGAGACCTATTCAATGATGAAGAGTTAGTATAACATCTATCTACCATGGAAACCAAGAGAGACTAGACATCTTACATAAAGTAAGATAGAATTACAACTTCAAAGTAAATAAAGGTATTCTTATTCTTATTCTTATATAATACATAGAGAACTAAAGGTTTAGGTGTTTAGCAATAGAAAACTCTTCACCCATAGTCAGCTTATATCATTGTTGCTATAGAGTTCATCTTGTCTATGAAAACACAAATGCAGATCAATTTTGTCTTTGATTAAAATTAAGAAATGAGTGACAATATACACAAACAAAGTTCACATGTAACAAGGAGAGTTCACATATCCTTCAAAAAACATACATGTAAGAAGAGCAAAAAAATTAAGCTCACCAATAAACTGCCATCCAACTTGCAGGGGAAAGATCCACACTCTTCAGTGTCATTAGTGCCGGGTGGCTTCTAGCTAACTCAGGTATCTGAAATAAGAATATGCGATGTATTGTGAGTCTAACATACAAATAAGTCCATCTATATTGGCACTGAAATGAGGTGGTGAAAAGTAAAAGCTCCATGACATTTTAACAATGAAAGGATACCTTCTCCATAAGCGGAACTCGCGCGTACGGCGCAGCTGTCTCAGTATACTGTAAGTATAGGTAGCCAAGCTGATCCTTTGTTGGCGATGAACCATCCTGTTCAGAGCTTGAGTCGTTAGAAACCGCATCCCAAGCTTTGCTGGAATTGTTACTTAACGACCTAGATAGGTCATCACTTCCACTATCATCGCTCCATGAATCGCTTTCAAATTCAACTCCATCAACATCCTCTCTCTGGTTCCTAGAAAAGAGAAAAGAATGAGATGCAGCATTTTGTTGACACATCTGGTATATAATAATAATAAGGCATTGTTTTCTACATACTGTGAAGCTGCAACAGACTTATTGGTGTAGATTTGGATAGCAGATAGATACGGAACATAGTAGTTAGTCACAGTATCACCGCTCTCTAGCGTCACAGGCGTACCGGCACCATACGCACTCCACTCATAGTAACAATCCCAGAGATCTTTCAGGGTGAAGTATTTAATTGTGTCCTTACCAAGAGGTTGCCAGAGGCTGTTTATATCATTAAAGCAGCTCTGCAATCACAATAATAAAACGCAGGGAAATAAGTTAAAAGGTCAATGTCTCAATGGTCATTTTCTGCCATTCTAATAGAATGATAGGATGTTGAAATTCTTCTACAATTGATTTTAAATACAGAATCTATTTTCAGGAGAAGCTTCAATAATGAGACATGAGACACCTATAGGAGTAATACATGTGTCATATATTGCAAAAGAGGGTTACTTACAAGAAGCTAAGAGTGGATTCATAAAACACAAAAAACACACTCATGACTTTTCAACATTGTTTTTATGAATCAAGGGCAAGAAATACTAAAAATAGGAGCAACTGGCAATAAAGTCATGAGCCAAAACATGCAATAGCACTAATCTATGCAATGGGTAGCTTAAGCAAATAGGAAATCCCATTGGAAACATTTTTCTCAATAATAGGTAGCATCACAAAAAATGAATAATTTTAATAATAGAAACATCACTTTAGCTTGGACCACTATTGTGCACCCCAGAATGAACGGCCAATTTTTCAGTCACACCACATACAGGGCAACCTAAAGCCATCAGAAACTCGTGTACGTATCTCTCTGAAGAACAATTTAAGATTTATCTTATAAAGTTTGGCTTTTGTCCTCCTAACCACAGGCCAAGAGAAGAAGAATCCTTTGCTTTCTCTCCAAATCATATCAAGTATCATATATTTCCACATAAAATTCAATATTGACTAAGATAAGTTATTTAAGCCTTAATAAAACAAAAAATCCACAGATTTTCTACAAAGCAAGGAACCATAAAGATTTTATTTGACTTTTCCCCTTCTTCAGAGGAACCAGGCCTATGTAACTACAAAAAAAAAAGTAATTTAATTAAAAGGAAAAAGAGTCCCCACTATCCAGTCCCGAAGATTTTACATTGTCTAGCAAAGAAGGAATATGGTTTGGCGTTGTCAAATTTAAGGCTCGCAAGAAAAGTGTTTCCAACATTGTTAATTGGCTATTAACTTGATTGGTAGCATGTTTCGATTAGTTTTACTATTCTCAAAAATTCTAAAACTCAGAAGTTATTCTCAGAAATTTCTTCTCAAAATTGATTCTATCACTAGAATCAAAGTTTCTAAAAATGCACAAATAATGTCTTGCAACATAAAAAGACTTTTTTTTTGAAACTGCAACATAAAAAGACTAATCTCACGCGAGTTGTGTAAGAAAAAAAAACAATAATAATAATAATAAATAATGCATACATTACTTTCGTATCACTTTCTTTCCTAAATGCAAAATATAAATACATTTTTTTTGGTTAAAAATACACGTATTTTAATTCATAGTTTTTATTTTCAAATTAAATCATGTGGAAAAGTATAAAAAAAATTGTGTGTAAATGAGAAAATCCAAAACAAAAGACCATATTCACTTAGAAAGATCAGTTTAGTGTCGACACATCGTGTCATCGACCATATTTTACTTTATTAGACATTTCCTTCATGCAATATATATATTAATGGAAAAATGACACGTGCTGAAGATTTTTAAAAGGCATCTAGTGAATATACCCTACACAAGACAAATCCTTTCTTCCTTTACGACACCGTTTAGTCAATTTCACTGATTATTATTAAAAGTCTGCTCTGCCTGGTGTTTCCCAGATAGAGACTCGCAGTAAGTACCACACAGAAAGCGAAAGAATAGAAAATAAAATAAAAATAAAAGTAATCCAAGAAGTACAATGATTTATTTAACTGAGTCACACAATCACCCCATTGGCAGCACTAACATACAGTTTTATCAGCATATTATCATGAATATCGAGGAGAGTGGTATAATGTAACATTATCCGCATGGTATTAATGAATTGCTAAGCATTCATCAAAAACTCAAATCAGCAGCCGAAAAATAATAATTGACCCTCGTACAATTAAATCATAATATATTTTTAATAAAGCCTTATCATAGGTACCTCCTTTACCAAGATAATATCTGTGAAATTTTTATACCAAATTAACCGCATTTCTTTCCGTGAAAATTTACAGTGAGTTAAAATTAACAAAAGCAATTTTTTTTAGCTTTTGTGGTTGTTCGCCGTGACTTAAGTTTTATTATGGTTTTTCTCCGCATTCAAACAAGCCCTTTGAAATTTAGGTAAGCACATCAAGTACTTCTACGTGGATCCACGTTGACTTCAATAAAATACTCGCTTGAATTTATCCATTAAACTTAAAATTTATTATTTTCTCTTTTACTTCATAAATGCAATAAGGCACAAATAGTCAAGTAGTCAAGTATATTAAAGAAACAAAAATTAAGTAAGATAATTAATAATAATAAATAAAGTTTAATTATTATCCACCGATAGTGTAAAAAGTTTTGCACCGTCATCTAATTAGAATATCAAATTATATTATAATTATATTTAAATTTAAAAATGCAAAATAAAAGTGTGAGATGCATTTGTAAAACTAATTATAATATTATTATTTATAAATGTTTTATACCAAGGTAGTAATTCTATCAAATATCCAACAGATTTCCTAAATATTATTAATATTTTATTATTATTACTATATTATTAAACAAAACGGATAGAAACGAGGAGAAAACAAAAAGGCAATTCTTACAAAAATAAAAAATATTCCTTTCTGAGTGTGTGCGCGCAGAGAAGAGTTAACAATGAAAATCAGAAAACAAAATCAAACAAACAAACGCACCGTTCGATGAATTGACAGAACAAGGAGAAAGAAAGAAAACATTGGCACCTTCAAGGCATGAACAACACGAAGCAAAGCACTGATCCCAAATTGAAAAACTAAAAAGAAAATTGGAAAATTAATTTAATAAATAAAATAAAATAAAAAATTACCTGAGATAGAGTCTGAGAAGCCACAACGGGAGTAACACATTGAAGGAAGCGTTCCAGGTTGGACGGAGAACAAATACCGGGGCCGCCGCAGCTCGACTCCGATGAAGTTGACGACGGCATTGTCGTCGACGAAAGATTTTCCCGAGAAAGTGACAGAAAATCTTCAAAAACCCTCCGGAATTCTTGATATCCGAGAAAAGCTCTCTCAAGCGTCACTCATATATAGAGGAGTGTGGTGTTATATATAAGGACAATGTTTGGTAGAATGATCCACTAGCTCATGATTCAGAAATTAGAGGACTCAATTTTGGTTTTGATTGATTTTTTATTTTTTTTACTGATTGAGTGAGAAAATTGGATTAACTTGACCAAATTTCCTTGTGAGGAGAGATTTTTTTGGATTATGATGTCAACATCATCAATTTGAGAAATTGAGAAGAGAGAAACTGAGAAAGTCAATTTTATAAAAGGGGAAGGGAAGCGCAATGGGTGTGTAATAATTGCAGATGAGTGAAATCAGGGAGGGGAAAGAAATAGACAAACTGCACCCATTCAATCAATCAATTTTTTGAAATAATAGCCATTCCTTGGTTTTTTTAATGCTTCAATTTAATTGAAGGTGGAAGAGGAGGGTTTTATGAAGACAAAGTTGAAGTTGAGGAGAAAAAATTGTAACTGCAATTTGGTTCTTGCTTTATGTATTATGTAAGAAAGAGAGAGAGAGAGAGAGAGAGAGAGAGAGAGAGAAGGTTTAATCAGTTACAGAGATTTAATGCAAGGGAATAAAAGAAACGGATTTGGGGGTTTTTATTTTTTTTCTTCTTGTTTTCAGGTGAAACAGAGCGAGAGAGAGAGAGAGAGAGAGAGAGGGAGGAGAAGGGGATGAGGGAAGGGATGCGGTGGTGCGTCGCGGTGGCGAGGGAAGAGAGAGTGCACTTCGCCGCGTGTTAAGGTGAAAGTGGAACCCTCGAGTTACAACTTTTTTTGGTGAGATTTTGTACTTTATTTTTTCTTTCTTGTTTTTTAGTTTATGTTATATCCAAATTGGGTTGCTGGTCGCCACATTATACACGTGTCCAATATCTTATATAGTTTATATTTATTGAAAAACATATTTAAGAAAATATTATATATTATTATTATTATATTATATAAAAAATAGTATGTAACCAAAAAAAATATAAAAAATGGTAGTAGTAGTTAGACATTTTCTTAATATATTTTTAACAAATTTAATATGATTGGTGGTTTTTTTATATAGTCAACATATTTTTTAAAAATAAAATTAATTTATTAAATATTTTTGCCATACTTTTTAATTGAATATGCCTTTTCTTTTTATTACGTAAGGAAATAAATTGAATATGCCTTTAAAGGATAAAAACATATAGGAAAGTAAGAGAAAAAGTATTAAGCAATAATTGATTGAATATTTTTAATAAAGTAATTAATACTAATTATTTGATTGATTGAATTTAAACAAAAAAACTAATTTAGCAGTTCATCTCTTAAGTAAGTGATTGAGGGTTTGATGGTCAACTC
This sequence comes from Acmispon strigosus, assembly GCA_030819835.1. Taxonomy (NCBI): domain Eukaryota; kingdom Viridiplantae; phylum Streptophyta; class Magnoliopsida; order Fabales; family Fabaceae; genus Acmispon; species Acmispon strigosus. Next base: position 42,740,441 of record JAUAMA010000001.1, on the reverse strand, counting down.
TTAAAAATAAAAATAAAAACTCATTGTATAATTTTCTACTGCTTAGTGCGTTTAATTAAGACATAAAATTTTTTTACACTAGATGGCTTCATGGGAAAAAAGTTGATGAGTCGCTTCTTGAAATATTTAATTTTAAATCAGTATAAATAGAAAATCAATTTAATGATTATTCTTAATTTATTTAAAATTATTTAATGGAAAATTTTAAGTACTTATTGATTAAATATCTATATAAAAATAATAATTATCTATATAAAAATAATAATTAACACTGCTAATTTTGATTGATTGAATAAGTATTTGAAAAAGTCATTAATAACAATAATTTTTATTGATTGAATAAACATAGATATTAATTTAAAATAAAAATTAGTGATATACTTCGATTGAATATGTATTTTGAGAGGTAATTGATATTAATTTCATATTTTTGGATATGGGGATTCATGCCCATGTGACTTCATGAAAAAAATAGATATTGTTGTTTTATGAAATTCAAGATTGAGTACTCAAAATTAATATATAGAGAGTGAATTTATAAATACCTCAATTTATTTAGTAATCACTAATGGGGAATTTTTTTGATACATCGAAAAACTATCAAAGCAAGAAAAATAGAAGCTACATAGCTAATAAAAGATCCATGGCAAGGACAGCCTCTAACTCAAATGTGGGGCTTAGCAAAACCCGCAAACCTGTTGAAGGAGAGGAAACATCATGCTTCGCCAGCCAATCTGCCAAAGCATTGCAATCACGCGGCACGAGCCTCGGGCGCACCACCTAATCTCTCAGAAGCAACTCCCAAATCACACCAATCACCGGAACAAACCGCACAATATCCAGATCATTGACCGCCTTCAAAACGTCATCGCAATCCACTTCGCACAAGACATTTCGGAAACCATGATTCCAGGCCAACTCCAAGTCATCCCTAAGCGCATTGGCCTCCGATAAGAACGCATTACCCCCAAGTTCCTGAGAAGCAAAACCCAGAGCCCAGCAACCACGGTCATCCCTCATGACACCACTTCCACCCATGCGATGCTCACTTTCCTAGAAGCTGCCGCCAACATTGAGTTTCACCACTCCAACCGGTAGAGGAGCCTAGCGGCTGGACAGGAGAACGTCACCCGCATCAGCCATTGAATTCTGCAGAAACACTCAAAAATCATCATGGTCATGACACACCCGCCGCCAAGCATCATCAACGGACCAAGGATTTTCCTCGAACACCATGTAGTTCCTCCCATTCCAAACAACCCAAACACAAGCAAGAAACTTAACACTGTTGCTGCTGAGGCTGAGGGAGCACACCCAGGTTTCCAAGTCATGGTGGTAGAAATTTGGCACGCACAAGCACCCATCCTCAACCACAACTCACGGGAATGAGGGCAGTCTCGCGGACAGTGCATGGTATCCTCAATCGCCGCAGAACACTGTGTGCATGAGGGCGACCTAGCCAAGTTACACCTGAAGCAATGGTCGTTAGTCTCAAGCCCTTGTTGAGATCCAACCAAATAAAAACCCTCACCTTCTTCGTACAATCTAGCTTCCAAATCCACCTCTTTTCACTTCCCCTGACTGTACGATTCTGGTCCATGAGCCAAGAGAATGCGTCCCTCACCGCATACATGCCCTTATTTTTATTCACCCAAGACCAAACATCCTCCCTCCCTGAAACTAAAAGCGACTCCGCCTGATGGAAGAAACCCTCCACTTCTCGCGGGAGTTGCATATATAGATTCTGCCAAGACCAACTATTCCCATGAATTAAATCTGCCAAGCACCATTCAGTATTAGACACGTGAACATAGGGAAGATTGGGATCAATAGCCTCGGAACCCGTCCAATCTGAATACCAGACCGACGTTGCGCCATTGCCAAGCCGAAATCTAAAATCTTGGCAAAGTTGATCATGAGCCTGAAGAATCCCCCTCCACACTGGTGAGGCATGCGAAATCTGCGACGCCTGAAAAACAGAAGAATTCTTTAGGTATTTGTGTGACATCACCTGAACACAAAGGTTCTTAGGTCTCTGGATCAAATTCCATACAGCCTTCCCTAACAAAGTTGTGTTCGTGAGTCTCATGTCAGGAACCCCCAACATGCCATGAACCTTGTCCTCCATCACCGCTCACCACTTAACCAAGTGCCAGCCTCGAGCCCCTCTCTTCTTGGACCAGAGAAATTTTTTCATGATTTGGTGTATCCAGTTCATCACACTCCACGAGAGCCAAAAGACATGCATAGACTATGTTGGGATGGCCGCCAAAACTGACTTCACCAAACAAATCCTCCCTGCCATATTTAGCATACTAGTTTTCCATGAGAATAGCTTCCTTTGAATGTTCTCAAGGATATGATGGAAACTATCTACAATATCTAGCAACAAGGAGGTTCCATTGTCAACAAAGGAAATTTGTCATAGGAAAATGTTCAGGAAATTCAGAGGAATAGAAAACTCTTCCCAGTTTTTGTTCATGGAATACATGAGGACATCAAATTTGAAACTCTAGGAAAATATTTGCAAAAGACTCAAGGAGCTGTTTGTTCGGGAAAGGAAGAAAATAGGAAGAAGGTTCAAATTTGGGTCTGTTATATTTGGTAGTAGAGAGGAGGCTTGGAAGACCATAAATAAGTTCAACAGTTGGAAGTTGTATAGAGCTTATCTGAGATTAAATATGGAGAGATGCCCAACAATCAAGGCAAGATATGCAAGAGTCAATGATGTAATATATACGAAGCCAAATCATAGGGATAATAATTAGAGATCATTGAAGAAATGGGTGGTGAAGCAATCAAAAAATTGGGATGATAACGACTTTGAATTTGAATACACTTCAGAAGAGAGGGAAATGTTATGGCTTAGCACATCGATCGTGGAAATAGTTTACAATATTAAAAGCAGTGAAATAGTCCAGGATTACTTATAATGTAAGGGCATCAGATTATTTGTGGTTAAACCACTTGGGGACATTAAGTTCTATTAGAGTTCGATAGTGAGGAGGAAATGGATGAGATTCTAGTCGAGGCAAATGATTTATTTTTAGAAAAATTCGAATTGGTGAGACCTTGCACAACTAGACCATCGTGTCCTATTATCTAGCATGGATAAGGATCAAGAGAGTGTCGTTGAATGCAGGGAGCTTAAAAAATTTCATGGTTGTAGCTAATAGCTTCAGAAGCTACGTAGTTATGGATAATGAAACTTCTCATAAGTGACGTCTTGACGTAACTCGAGTTTTAATTTGAGTCCCAAATCCTTCCTTTCCAAAATTTATATTAAAGGTAAAAGTCTACGAAGTAATATACCAAATTCATATTGAGAAGGAACAAGTGGTGGAGTGGGTTTTCAATGGCCATAAGACATCATATGTTCGTGATGGCATATGAAGGACGGAAAACTCTTCTCAATCCTCAGACTCCAATAGCATGCCATCATTCCATGAGGGGAAATAAGAGAGGGAGAGAAAAAGTGACATGTTGGAAGGGGACCACATCCAAATGACGTAGCATGCAATGATGGGGGGAGCTGGACCTTGAAGTTTTAATGATCAATGATAGTGTAGTTTATGAGGAACCGACCCAAGGGCCACTAACGGGAATTCAAAATAAAAATTCAATAACAGGAAGTCAAAGGATCATGGAGTTGGGAGAGTGTGAAGACAGTTGGGTGGGACAAGTATTTAATTCGTTAGAGACACAAAGTTGGGGAGGGCTCGAGGTAATTCCCGAATGGGTTCCCTTGTTAAATTACTTCAAGAAATTATTTTTGGAAACCAACAAAATGTTTTTACGGGCGCAAAAAGGGAGAAAGTTTTCGTTTAATTTTGGGGGGAGTTGGGAACTTAAAGTGGGCTGTTCACTTACACAAAGAAAGGCCTCAAATTTTTATTGCCAATGAGGCTCACTCTTTATTGGGCTGGTATGATGTGGAGGATGGAGATAGGCTGCCTCGTATATAACATCTCATGAGCCTCTGTCGGTGTAGACGGTGTGGTCGGTGAAAGTTCTAAATGAAGAGGAGGAAATTTTCACAATTTCCTTGAGAAAATGAATTGGAAGGAATAAAAACTAAAGTTCATTGAAGACCTTTATAAAGAAAATTGGTAGATGGAGGAGAGGAAGAAAAAGAAAGAAAAATTCTACGGAATTTGGGCTTGTGGAAAACGAAGAAGAAATCATATGGGAACACAATGACATAATTTCAAAGAAATGAGGGTTTTGTTGAAAGTGATGATGTGCTTCGAAGAAATTGGGTCTAAATTTTCGCGGTTCCGACGAATAAGCCATCAGAAAATTAACACAAAAATGTATGGAGTAATAATCAAGATCAGAGTTCTGATCCATGGCAAAAAAGGTCAAGCGAAACATTAGAGGATTGGGAAACTCCACGAGAAGAAAAGTATTCAAAAAGATCATCCAATCGGGAAAGCTAGATTTGGTTCAAGGAGCTAAATTAAATGGCTAAGAGAGGAAAGTTGTGGAGACTTTGGGGGAAGCTTTGAAGATGGAGGTGACTTTTTCAAAGTTGAAGGTATGACACGAGTTTGTTGTGTTTGTGGAGATCAAATGATCAAGAGGTACTCAATATTGTTAAACATCAAAGGTACATTCTAATTTTTGCCCATATGAATCTATTTGACAAGAAGTGTTTGATATGAAATGTGTATACTCCTAATAATAATGTTTAAAAAAGAATATTATGGTCTGAATCAGAAGGCAACTTGGTTAATTGTTGTCGCATGAGTGTAGTCTTGGGGGATTTTAATACGGTTCAGGATGAGGATGAAAGAATAGGCATAGGATCTCAAAATTTGGCTGATGAAGATTTCACATCATTTGTGCAGAGAATTAATTTAATTAATCTTCCTATAAAAGGATCTAAATTTACATGGTTTAGTACGAAATAAGGTCGGTTGTAGAGCATGATTGATAGGTGATTGGTGAGTGATGAATTTATCATTTCGTATAAAGTTTTGTTCAAGTCATTAGTAAATATGGGTATGTATGATCATAAACTGGTGGTTCTAAGTCTTGAGAATTGTCAAAATGGGCCAACTCCTCTTAAGTTTTTCAACTATTGGCTTTAGGAGGATGATTTCAAGGGAATGGTTCACGATTGCTGAAAAACAGATCTGGTACAAGGGTGGCTGAGTATGTCTTGTTTTTGAAATTAAAACGTCTCAAGTAAAATATTAAAGCACGTAGGCCTCGCAAAGGGAGCTAGATGTTGAATTTGTAAAGATCTTGGAGGAAGAATTGGTTAGCGTTATGGAAAAATGGAGGAGGGTCGTATCCGGAAGCTTGAGAAATTCACTAATGCGTATCATGGAGGATTTGTGGAAGATGTATAGAGTGAAGGAAAGCAATTGGTAGCAACAATCCAAAATTTCATGGCTCGGGGAAGGTGACAGTAATTCAGGATTTTTCACTAGGTGTGTAATATTCGTAGAATGAAAAAATAAATCAGAACCATTCAAGTTGGGGATGAGTTGATTTCGAATTCTGCTGAGTTGAGAAGTATTATGTATTCCAATTATAAATATTTTTTTCAAAAGGATTCAAAAGAAAGGCCTCTTTTAGCAAATAATTTTCTGGGGGTAGTTTCGACTAATCAAAATTTAGGAATTTGGTGACGAAGAGATTGGGGAAGCTTTAATCTCATGCGATAGCAATAAAGCATCGAGCCGAGACAGATTCAATATTAAATTCTTCAATGAATTTTGGAAGGTAATTAAGGGTGATTTATTGATAAATTTTTATGACTTCTACAATAACAGAAAGCTGACCAAAGGAATAAATACGACTTTTATCACTTTGATTCCTAAAAATATTATGCTTTAAAGGTCAATGATTTTCGGGAAATTAGCTTTATCGGTAGTATTTATAAACTACTAGCAAAGGTTTTTGCAATCGAACTTCCAGGTATGATGGGGGATCTAATCAATATGTATTCAGGAAGGGCAGAAAAATCCATGATTGCATTATAATCTCAAATGAGGTTGTTGATTTATGCAAGAGGCAAAAAGAAGGGGGTTTAATTTTAAAAGTTGGTTTTGAGAAGGCTTACAACAACAAAGACTAGGGGTTTTTTCTGAATGTTCCTTAGAAAATGAAATTCAGATCAAGATGGATAGAGTGGATGAAGACGTGTATCAACATTTCGTCAAATGCAGTTTTGATCAATGGCATCCCAACAGAGTTTTTTCCAACGCAAAAATTACTAAGACAAGGTGATCCTTTCTCCCTTTTCTTGTTCAATATATGTGTTAATGGAATGTCTTCTATGTTATTGTCGGCTATTGATTATGGGCTTCTGGAAGATGTTCATATTGGGCATATTATTAAGTTAAATCACCTCCAATTTGCGAACGGTACTCACTTATTTAGTAACGTAGTTCGAGTAGAGTTGGGGGTCTTAAAAGTTATGTTAGACAACTTCCAATATACACCAAGCTTAAAGATTAACTACACCAAGTCTACCTTAATTGATGTGAAAGTGGATACAGAGGAAGTTAAAGCTTTTTCAAAGAAATTGGGGTGTAGTTCTGGGTGTACCCCTCTTTTGTATCTCGGTTTTTCTGTTGGAGGAAATCAAAGAAGAATTGAATTTTTGAAGCCAGTAGTGAACAAAATGAGGAGTAAGTTTTCTAGTTGGAATTCAAGATTTATAAATGCAGTATCACTCAACTTCATGTTAGTCAATGAGGAACCAATTGGGTATTGCTAAAATATAAAGTATAATGAGATACTTTTGTGGGGAGGAAAAGAAGGTTACAAGAAAATTAATTGGGTATGTTGGAGTGATATCTGCAAATCTAAGCAACCTGGAGGCTTAGGATTAGGCTATGTCAATTGGAAATATAAATCTCTTTTGCTAAAATGGATATGACAATTTGAAAATAAGGAAAAAACTCTTTGGAGAAAGATACTTTGTGCGAAAATATCATATTGAAGAGGTCACTCTCTTCCTTCGTCAGTTGTTAGAAGGGCATTTAAAACCATCATCAGTTATGCAAGACATTGTTGGGTTGGGCAGATGCAATATTCAAGTAGTTATAATATTCAATAATGATTTAATTGTTTGATGGGGGATGAGAGAAGAGTTAAATTTTGGGAGGATCCTAGGCTTGAAGTGAATAATTTGAAATTAGTTTTTCTACTCTCTTCCTTCGTCAGTTGTTAGAAGGGCATTTAAAACCATCATCAGTTATGCAAGACATTGTTGGGTTGGGCAGATGCAATATTCAAGTAGTTATAATATTCAATAATGATTTAATTGTTTGATGGGGGATGAGAGAAGAGTTAAATTTTGGGAGGATCCTGGGCTTGAAGTGAATAATTTGAAATTAGTTTTTCCTAGCATTTTCTCTATTTCTAGTAACAAGTCAAGATTGCTGAATGAGGTTGGCTTATGGGTGAAAGGATGCTGAAAATAGAATATTGTTTTGAGAAGACAATTAGCTGATTGGGAAGGGGATCAATTCCAGACTTTATTGGAAATAATTAATAGGGTAGTATCAGCTAGAAATAAAGACAAGCTAATCTGGATTTGGGACTGGCTGGGGCATTATTCTGTTATGTCTTTTGTGAATGTATCAAACAAAAAATCTTTGAAAAATATGAATGCATGTTTCCAAAAGGGTTGTCAAGCTCATCCACCCCAAAACCTCCTTTTCCAAACTTACTGGCAAGAGGTTTTTTTTCTGACTGGTAAAGGTCTCTATTCAATTTGCATTTCAGACTTGGACTTCAACAATCATTTGTTAACTCACAATTTTAAAATCTTGTGCTTATGGTCAAGGATCTTTCAAATTGAGGGAGTGGCGTGGGTGTGCCCTGGTTCGCTAAATGATCTAATGCTATCTTGGAGTGTGATAAAATTTAATTCTAATAGCTTGTTTTGGGATCTCATTCCATTCTCCTAATGTTGGTCAATCTGGATCGGAAGGAATGAATTCGTTTTTAATAGCAAAAGGTTTGATAATTAGTATAACTGGGAGATGCATAGTATAAGTATAAGTATAAGTTGGTGGGCGAAATCACACTGGCCTTCCTATGCTTATTATATTTCCCAGTTATTTTTTGACATGGATCATTTGAGGTTGCCTATTGCTGTCAAGAATTGTAGTTAAGGTAGATCGGAAGCTCCAGAAACATGTTTTCTAATATTGAATGTCAATGGAGCATCGAAAGGGAACCCATAAGCTAGTGGAATCAGGGATGTTTTAGAAATGAAAAGCAGAAGATCCTTGGCTATTTCTCAAAGGGAGTAGAGCACATGTGGAATTCTGAAACTGATGTTCTTGCTATATTGAGCACTTTACATTTTGCTATCAGTTTGAATTCAAACAGATGATAATTAAGAGTGACTAAAGATTGGTAGTAGGGTGGGGTCAATACGTGTCAACATAGATATTGGAAGCTATCAACTGTACCAAACGAAATTGATATTTTAAGGGAGGAGGTCAATTGTACCAAGGTTGCCCATGTTCATAGAGAGAAAAGTCCAACAATGGACTACCTTGCTAAGAAGGGTTTTAATAGCGAGGTGGACCCTTGGGGACACTTACAATGATTTAGTAATGGTCAAGGTATTATCTGTCGCCCTTGGGACTTTTTGTTCTTGATAATTTCGTAATGAAGCTTTGATTATTCAAAAAAAGTTGATTATACAATTGAACCAAGGTCTCATGCTAACTACTTCAACAAATTCTTCTTAAGCTCCTCCTTCGAAATTTATTTGGAAAGCTTCTGTAATCCTAGATGTAGGGATTTTCTTTGGAAATCTTAGAGGAAAATCTTACCTATTAGAGCTCATTTACAAAAACAGGGTATAATTGATGATACTGTATATCCACTTTGTGGAGAGAATGAGGAGTCTATCTTTCAAGCCCTGGTGCAATGCCCCGAAGTTCATGCAATCTATTTTTCCTCTCTTATATCCATCTAGGTAGATATCAGATTAACATTACTTTCTTTGCTTGGGTCATCAACCTCCTTTGGCCAGATTGATGTATAAGCCTTGAAAATATTAATTTCTATGGTAGGGCTATATGGATCGTAAGGAACGAGAAGGTGTGTAAAGTTTATTTACTCATGGTATAGAAAACTATTGAGTGAGAACCTAGTGTATGCTTGTTTAGTTTTTTCTGCACTTGTTGCAATAATAGTTTCACTTGAACAACTTGGATGTTCTCCACCTGCTGCCGTCTGGCTAAAAGTTAACCTGATGCAATGTTTACACAGTCATATGAATTTTGTTTTAGTATGGTGGCTAGGATTGATCACGAAAATTTGGTTGCTACTGATGTTCTGAAATATGATCATGTGTTGTGCCTTGCCATTTTCGACGTTGTGTTTTCAGATGGTTATTAAATTTATGCACTGAGCTTTTCACATTTAGTGTTGTCTCTAAAACAAATAGCTATCTTCTTTTTAATGAGTGAAATACCGAGGCTGGTTCTAGTTCTTATCTAAATTTGGTCACAAGGAGTTTATTTTAGTATGGTGGCTAGGAATGATCACAATATTTGGTTGCTACTGATGTTTTGAAATATGATCATATGGGTGCCTTGTTATTATCAAAGTTGTGTTTCAAATAGGTATTAAAGTTGTGCACTAAGCTTGGCATATTTAATGTTGTTTTTGAAACAAATAACTCTATTCTTTTTAATGAGTGAAATATCAAGGTTGATTCTAGTTCTTATCTAAATTTGGTCACAGAGAGTTTGGTTTAGTATGGTGGCTAGGAATGATCACAATATTTGGTTGCTATTGACGTTCTGAAATATGATCATGTGTGTACCCTGCTATTGTTGAAGTTGTGTATCAGATGGGTATTAAAGTTGTGGACTGAGCTTTGCATATTTAATGTTGTTTTTGAAACAAATAGCTCTCTTCTTTTTAATGCGTGAAATATCGAGGTTGGTTCTAGTTCTTATCTAAATTTGGTCATATGGGAGTTTGTTTTAGTATGGTGGCTAGGGATGGTCACTATATTTGGTTTCTTCTGATGTTCTGAAGTAGGATCATGTGTGTGACTTGCTATCGTTGAAGTTGTATTTCAGATGGGTATTAAAGTTGTGCACTGAGCTTTGCATATTTAATATTGTCTTTGAAGCAAATAGCTCTCTTCTTTTTAATGAGTGAAATATTGAAGTTGATTCGAGTTCTTATCTAAATTTGGTCATAGGGAGTTTGTTTTAGTATGGTGGCTAGGAATGATCGCAATATCCGGTTGCTACTGATGTTTTGAAATATGATCATATGTGTGCCCTACTATTGTCGAAGTTGTGTTTAAAGTTTTGCGCTGAACTTTGCATATTTAATGTTGTCTTTGAAACAAATGTCTCTCTTCTTTTTAATGAGTGAAATATCGAGGTTGGTTCTAGTTCTTATCTAAACTTGTTCATTGCAAATTATTTTCTACACCACTTGTGGAGGTGTCAATTATTGGACTTAAAGTAGAAGTGCAACTCAACAGTTGACATTAATTATGTCTAAAAGGAAATATTAGATTTCACGAGTAATTGTTTTAGCGAAGGCACAGAGAAAATGATTATTTTCTGCATTAGTTAATCGGTTTCCTTTCTAGTCTTTTCTCTCCCATCTCATGTATTAATTACAATCACTAATTGGTTGATTTTTTTTTGTCATGTTATTCTTTTTTTAGTCATATCGTGCAAAATTAGCGTGACTTATGTCTAAATTAGCTTTTCAAGTGGAAGAGAGGGGTGGTGGTGATGGAGGAGGAGGGTGGTGGTGGTGATGGAGGTGGTGGTGGCGAAGGTGGTGGTGGAGATAGTGGCGACCGTAGTGGTGGTAGAGGATGGTGGTGATGGAGGATGGTGGTGATGGTGGTGGTAGCGATTGCAATGGCAGTGGCGGTGACGATGGTGGTGGTCATGGTGACGTTGGTGGTGGTAGCGGTGACGATTGTGATGATGGTGGTAGTGGTGGAGGTGGGATCGTGGCGGTGGTGGAGGGTGGTGGTGATGGTGGTGGCGGTGAAGTGATGGTTATATATCACAATCTTATCAAGTCTTATCCCACTTTTGTAGGTTGGATTAAATAATCTATAATTTTAATCTATAAAAGTGGATTGATGAATAAACCCATAAATACAAATATACAATGTTAGTGCCAAACAAAGGACAAGTCAATAATGTATTATATAAACTTATACTATGAGGCTGAATAGGATGTATCAAAAGAGCCCTAAATGTTAAAACTACGATGAGTGCCTGTTTGGAAAACATTGAGTGCTCATTTGTGTCATGCTTTAAATAAAAGAGATTATAAAACTGTGTGAAAAAGTTATTTTATTTTAGGAGAATTTTTGAAAAACTGAAATTATTTTGTTTGTTTACAAATATGAAAAAATTACTTTAAAAATTTATTTAAATAATCTGATATAAAAATGAAGATTTTCTTTTCATATAAAACTATATTCAATGATAAAAAAAATAAAAATATTCAATGATATAAAGAAAATTTATAAATATATTTTGATTAAAAAATAGTGATATAATGTTGTAAAATTAGAGAATATGAATTACATGCTGTTACATAAAAATAGAGAATATGATTCTCTCTTCTAATAGAACTTTTTCAAAAAGCTACTCGAGATACCTTCGACTGACTAAGGTATTACTTTATTTTTTTCGAATTCTACTTTTTTTCTTCTGAAAAACTCTGGTTATGCTTGTGTAGTCGGTCCCAAGCCTAGACAAAGGAAGAGGTTTGTGTTAGACTTTGGCAGCCAACGTGAAACTCGTTGATATTTTCAATATGGATCAAATACTACAGATTTGTTGTTGTACTTTTTTTCGAAATACCCAAATACTTCAAGAAAAGTATAAGTGATTTTTTTTAAAAAAATGATTATTTCACCAAATAATGAGACAAACAAATCCTAATTTTAAAGTCAAAATTAATTTTAAAGAGAAGTTTATATATATATATACAAAATGAATAAAATTTTAATGTTAAAATTAATTTTGACGAAAAAAATATAGAGGTACTATTGTGTGAGAGTTAAGTTATAAAATCTTAAAATTATAAGGATTTAATTAATAAGTTTTGAACTATAAGGATCTAATTAAAAATTGATTGAAACTATAGGGATGTATTGATTAATTTAACAAAAAAAAAGCCAAACAAGATATGAGTAGTTTTTGCTAATTTAATATTGGCTCTTCTAATGCTAAAAAGCCAGACAATTAAACAAGGTGTGAATTTAATATGTTCATAATGATACATTGAAGGTAGTATAGTACTCTTTAACATGTTAAATGAATTAAATGAAGAAAGTTAATTCTTTTATGACAAAAACAATAAAGTCTCTTCACCGCCTGTTACGTGTGCCCTTTGGCATATTCACCTTAATATCTGACTTTTTAAGTCAAACTTACCTACGTCCTTGTTTCAAACTTTCATTTAATGACAGTTGAAAAATAGACTATGCAAATGTAATCCTCGCAGAATTCTCGCCTGAGTGGAAAACAAAATGTTGGTATACTAGCCTAGTCACTATTTAGTGCAAGTTGTTTTTTTTAATAATAGGACGGAGATAAAACACCTCCAGACTACTGGACAGGGCGCCACCAAGCAGAGCACTAGTGACATGCTTGACAGGCTAGCAGAGGCCCACTCCTTGTGGAGCGCCAAGGATCTATCTGAGTAGGGTTGCCCACCAACTGAAATTTTACTAGCCTCAAGAGAATTCGAACCCTCAATCTATGAGAATATGAGAGTTAAACCTAAAACTTGTGACACTTATATCAACCTATGTTGGCTATTTAGAGCAAGTTTGGATTCCACACAAATTCTCATCTTTTACAATTTTGATGAAAAACAAATAAAAAACACATATAGCAAGACAAAAATATGAAAGAAAAAAATGTACTGCTAGCTTCGTCCCGTTTAGAAGTCATTTTTATTCAATTCTTTAGGATTAAAAAAAGTATCTATTCGTTCTTTAATATTTGTCACTTTAGTATTTTAACACATGTATCAAAGAATAATATTAATTTTCTCATTTCTATCAAAATTACTACTTAACTTCCTTTTATACCTTTTTTTACTCTTATTAATTCCAATGCTTCAATTTTCTTATCACCATTAAATTAAGGGTGCAATTGGTAAAAACATAATTAATGATCTTTTGTACTCCCTCCGTCCCATATTATAGGTTCTTTTTCAGACAATCACGCCTATTAAGAAAACATGTAATAAGTTAATTAATATGTTGGTTTTGTTACTTTTTATACAAATCTTCCAAATATGCCCCTATTTAAAAAAAATCTGGAAATTATTAATGTAAGCATTGGATATACCAAAAGTTGGTTGGGAATATGAAAGAATTAATTAGTAGAGGTGGTAATTAAAGTTTTGGAATTTAAAATATAATGAATGCAAGGGGTAAAAAAGGAAAAAATTGTTTTTTTTTTTTCCTGAAATCTAGAAGGGGTCTTATAATTTGGGACACCGAGTTTGTCTCTAAAGGGTCTTATAATTTGGGACGGAGGGAGTAATTAAAATGTCATGTGACATTTTAAAAAGTCACATGACTTCATGTTTTAATCTTAACCATTCATGATTAGATCTAACGATCATGATTTATTCTTACTTTCTCATATAAAAACATCTTTCTCATATGATACATCATATATATATATATGAACAGAGGGAATAATTAGTAGCAATAAATTTGTAAGTTTTTTGATCAATTTTCCTAGAGTACCCACGAATTTCTCTCTCCAATTTATTTATTTTTTAAATTTGTAAGACCCTGAATTAATTAAGTAATTAAATAATTAGTTAACTATCCCATGTACTGTTTGGAATCGCTCTTGAGCGCCAGTAAAAGTTATCATCTTCCGAATCACCAATTAAATGTTTTCCTTACGACGGTTTGTAGTAAGAACGATCTTAGCTCGAATGAAGTTCGAGCAAGAATAAGATATTCTCACTATCTCTATGACGATCAGTAAAGAGTTTCGAGAAGAACAACTATAATATTGTTAGGGTTTTCTTCCGGAGCCCGAGAAAGGCTTTTCTCGCTGACGAGACTTTCAGTCAAAACTTCAACAAGCGAAACAGACGTATTCGGGACATCAGATAAAAAATTCAGGAATCACCAAATGACTCCATTTGATGTAAATGGTCCAGATATGCGATAAAAACATTTTGGTGAATAGCGTTTTCGGGCCGGAATCGACACGAATCCCAAGTAAAACAAGCTAGAGGATTTTGGACCCGGTGCTCGAGTTGTACGAGCACGTGGTTTGAGGAGAGTAAGTGACTGATGTTAGTCACTCTCAGCGACGTTGAGGAAACATGCTAATGATCGAATCAGGATAAGGATGAGGATTATGACGCGACTGACGTGAATGACGACACGTCAGCGGATTAGACATTTATTAATAAACTAATCCTAGATATTTTCTTAATACTTTCTAACTTTAGACTTTAGTTCTTTCCCCTTGAGAGTTTAGAGTTTGGTCCTCAATAGTAAAAATATATTTTTACTTAAACTTTTCACTCGTTAACTTTGGTCCCTAGTAGAGGATCACAAACACACCCTATTCAAGGGGATAAAAAAAGGAGGAAAACCCAACAAAAGTCAGGGCTAAAAACCTCCACAAAACAAATAGAAACAACCCACCTGAAAACCTCCACAAAGAAAATAGAAACAACCAACCAAAAAACAAGCTCCAAAAATACAAAGACAAAAAAGAGGTCCAAAAACGCTAGACAAGAAGCCTTAAAACAGACTCAACTTGCAGCTCATCCATATAATATGGGGTACCTGTTACGCAAATGACTCACTAAATTTAAGATAGCAGCGTCATCGGACCCATTAGTAACCACTCCTCACTTTTGTCCTTGAATCCAAAGACGAGTAGTTCTCGTCAAAACTCAAGGGGAGCCTTGAGCCTCCAGAAGAATCAAAGGATTATGGAAAGCCTCTGCGGACACGGGAATCAAAATCCCCTTACCCATTGCTTCCTTAGAAGCCACCTCCATCATTTTCGGTCCTCTACCAAAACTCTTCCTAGGACGAACTCTCTTTCTAGGCACAACAGATCCTGAACTCCCTGAAGATGACACTTCAAAACCTTCTGCCGCACCACAAAGCTGAGAGAGTTCCTCCACATCTGCCTTGCTAAAGACCAAAAGCTCAATGATGACCAATTTGCAAGTGCACATATTTTCCCGAAGTAATAAAAGATATCGAACCAAAGGGATTGTATTCAATTGCTGATTTTCCACTAATTCTTTGATTTGAAGAGTTAAAATATAAAATAAAAGGTTTGTTTGAAGATATGGTTAAGGTAGCACTTTGGTTATGTTTCACCGATCGCAATCCTTATTAAGAAAACCTAGTGTTTTATGAACTTAGGAACTTAACCTATGGAGATATAGATTTTTTCCTACTTACTAAATTAATAGCTAAGCAAAACTTTCAATTCAAAGGCTACATCTGATTTACTAGCACCTAGCACGTTGAAGTTGAAGATTACACTCTTACACTTACCACCACTATTAGATTCTACTCTTATTCTTAAGCATTAGGGAAGGTCTAATTAATTTACTCTCCGAATCCCTAAATTCTAATCAACCTTTCGATTCTCAAAGGAAATAGTAATACGCAAGCATGCATTCAAGCGGAGATAAATACTGATAATAAATTTATAGATCAGAGAAACCCCGTTCATACGAACTAAGAATCCAAAATAATAACGCAAATCGGATTCACATCCCAAGAGAGGAAGTACATAATCGAGACGGAAAAAGATGAAGAAAAGCGCCTCATGGTCTTAGAACGGCTTCTCCCAATGCTTCCGAGAACAAAAGATAGGTTTTAGGGTGAAAGTTTTGTGTTCTAAAGGTCCTGAAGCATTCGCATTGCAGCAACGACACCTAGCCACCGCAGCAGCGATAACAACTTCTTATCGCTAAAGAAGTTAAAATCCTACCGCTGCAGCAGGAACTCTCTGCCACGCCATTGCATCAGCGGTACCGCATCAACGGTAAGAATTCCACCACTGCAGCGGTGGTTCGCTCAACTTCTTGACAGCTTCAACCCCTTTTCTTAAAACGACTCGTGCGGCTTCTTCCACAGTTGGATCGGGCTGAAATTTTGATATATTGTTCTTGGCTCATCGATCTTCAATTTTACTAAAGGGATCATCAAGAAAACATTTTTGATAAGAGAGCCAGCCCACTCAAGATGCAGCCACATTTACTGAAGAGAAATCTGCAACACGAAAACTTATTGAAAACTCATAAAAACATCTAATAAATGTATAAGACTCCTAAACTGAACTAAAGACACCAAAATGCATGAACTAAGTCTAAAATGTCCTAAAATGACCAAAACACCCTAATTAACTCATTAAACTAAATGCAAAATAACTAAGAAAACAACTCAGAAACCCGGGTCATCACTCGACCCGAGGGGAGTCACTCCCAAGCACCATAACACAACTAAAATAACACCTCGATCTATAATGTGAAGAAACAGACGTTCCCTCATAAACAAGATCATCCAATGAACACCCAACACTAGACCTGTGAAGAATAAAATAAAACAAAGGAGCCTCCACCCTAGGAAGAGATAAACCATGAATAAAGATTAGGAAATATCCTAAGGAGGTTAAGAGACTCTGAATCTCATCCCTCTGAGACCTCGAAGCAATTTCTAGGAATAAAAGCTCAAATGGAATCCCAGGAACCCAATCGAAAAATCTCCCAAAGCCTGAAATCACCTTCTCCTCTTCTGAAGAGAAAAGCGACAAACTTGACCAAGTCTCCTTCCACTACAAGAAAACTTGTAATTATCGACAGCCACAAAGCCGTTGGTAATTTTGGTAATTATCGACGGATAGGGCGTAGCTAAAGAATATATGTGTTAAAAAAATTGGTGACAAATAAAGTCATCGCTAATTGGAGGGATGGGTGGCAGGAAGGTCTACTACTGCGCGAAATTGTCGGGGGGAAAGTTTCTGACGATTTTGACCACTGGTAGTTCCATCAATAGTTTCTGACGGATTTTGCGACTGGTATAAAACTCGGTAATTCCAACGTCCATTTTGGAGAACATTTTCCCAGTTTTCATTTGAAGCATTAAACTTTTCCGCCACTTACCGACAGCTTTAGCCGTTGGTAACATCGACTTTATATAGCTTACCGACGATTTTACTAACGGTTTGACCATCGGTAACCTATATATAGCGGCTTCCAGACTTGTCTTTTCTCATCTCTTGCCTCTACCTTTCATTTTTTTTTATCTTTTACTGTTTTGTTATTTTAGTTTTATTATTATATTTGAATTTATTATTTTATTTGGTTTTGTAGTATTCAAGAATGACCAAAAGTTTAATGGATTAGGGAGGTTAGTATTTTATAATTTTTTGTACTTTTTATGTTTATGTTATTAATTGTGTATGGCTAATTTAGTAAGTATATTAGTTTATGAAAACATGCATAGTTTTTTTATGGTAGACAAATATAGTTAATAATTATATTTTAGTTGTATATTTTTTATTGAACGGAAGTGATTCCTTATATGGCATATAATATCTTAGTTTATTTAAATTGTTTACATTTATCACAATAGTAAATACACATTTCAGAATGTGATTTGGTAGATTTGTAAAGAGTGAAATAGAATAAGTTTTGTTATTAAAAATTCTCGTGTTCTACTCTACTTTCATTGTTCATGAAATGCTTCATCCATGATTTGGATGAAGAATGCTTCATCCATGATTTGGATGAAGAACGTCTCACCATATCATGGTTGGAGCATTTCATGAATAATGAAAGTGAAGTGGAACACGAGACTATTTTAATAAAATAATTTATCAATATATTACTTCCTACAAATATACCAAATGATATTCTAAAATGGGTCTTTTCTATTTCAATATGTACATGATTTTAATAATTTAATATATCATATCCGGTATAAGAAATTGCTTTCGTTTTGTCAAAAATATAGACATGTTACTGATGAATTTTAACCGTCGATAATTTCCGACAGTTTTATCCGTCATAACGTTACTGAACCGTGGTAATATCAGTCCTCTGCTACCACGGTGGCAGGAAGAACCGTGGTATTTTGTCCCTTTGTTACCACGGTTCCATTTTGAACCGAGGTAATAAGATTGTTAATTTTTTTTTTAAGTTCTAATACCATGTTTCCTTTATGAACCGTGGTAATAATTTTGTTTGTTTTTTTTCACCTCTGTTACCACGGTTCCTTTATTAACCACGGTAATATGTGTGCTTTTTTTGTGCTACATACAATCAGAGACATGCAACTCAAACAGTAAATAAATTAAAACCATGACCTGCAATGCAATGGAAAAAACCATGACAATATAATGCTCAAGTGATATATATAATATGTACAACCAATCAAATATGTAAAAATTATAATATGTACAGACCCCCTATATATACACATTTTAGCCTCCAGCAATTACAAACTTTGTCTAACCACCAGATCACCACTGCCTTGCTGTGAAGGATCCATTTAATTTCCTAAAACAACATATCAAAAGTGTAAGTGACAAATACAATTTTGTACCACATACATATGAAATATATTTACACATACATTCATAATATATAAAAAAAAAAAGCAAACTTCTTTAACTTGTTTTACTAGATCTTTTCCTCTTCTGTTTCAAAAGGAGCATACATGTTATTCGTATTTTTCATGGAATGCTATATTCATCCAAGTTCCCTCTTGATGATCATCTCGGACGTACAAACAATCATCTTCATCTGAATCTTGGTCGATTGGTTGTTGTATCCCTAAGAATAGGTCATCCTCAATAGCATTTTCTCCATGAAGGTCTTGTCCATCATCGTTGTTGATATGCGGCTTATTCGATAATAGAACAATGGACATTTTCTTGTCAGTGGGATCAGGGACATAAAATATTTTCTCTGCTTGGGATGCCAAAATAAATGGATCATCCTTGGACACCACCTTATTAAAATCTACCTGAATAAACCCTAAGTCATCAATCTGAACTCCAGATTTATTGTCAACCCACTTACAACCAAACACAGGAACCCGAAATGTTGTGTAATCCAGCTCCCATATGTGTTGAATTACCCCAAAGTATGGCATGTCTGCATATATGGGGTTTCTATCTTTGGCGTTGGAGACATGCATATCTCTAGAAACAAGAGTCACTCCACTGTTTTGCATTGTACTCCGTTCATCTTGGGCTTCCGTATAAAATGTATAACCATTAATTACATAGTCATTGTAAGAAAAGACATGTATACTCAGACCCTTTGACAACCATTTCAATCTATCTGAAACAGAGGTAGGATATTCTTTCCAATCCTGATAAACTTGATCCTTTAGCCACGAGATAAAAGTCTTGTTGTGCTCCTTTGCTAACCAATGTTCAGACCTATTGGGGTTCAACCTCTTAATCTCATCCTTGTGCATGTCGACATATGGCCCAACCTGATGCGCATTATCCAAAACAAATAAGTGAGCTTGTTGCCATTCTTTGGTCGGAATGGTTACTATCTCACACTTAAACAACCCTTCCCCTTCTATTCTTCCTGTGTGAAGAGACTTTGGAAGCCCAATGGAATCCATATTGGACAGAAGTTCAGTAAAAAATTCAACAGCTTTTTCTACTAAGTACCGTTCAACCATACACCCCTCTGACCTGCTTCGATTTTTTACATAATCTTTTAAAATCTTCATGTAACGTTCAAAAGGGTACATCCATCTCATATAAGTTGGTCCGCACATCTGTATCTCTCTAACCAAGTGAATGGTTAGATGAACCATTATACCAAAGAATGAAGGTGGAAAGTACATCTCAAGCTCACACAAAGTTGTAGCAACTTCTCCCTGCAATGCTGTCAGCTTAGAAGGGTCAATCACTTTGCTGCATATAGACTTGAGAAACTTGCACAAAGCAAGTTTTTCTTACCTGCTCAGAGTATAGGCTGCTGGAGGGAGATACGTATGTTTTCCCTTTTTCACTGGTCTTAATTCTTTTCTTATACCCATGCTAACCAAATCAAGCCTTGAATTGATGCTATCTTTAGACTTGCCTGACACATTTAGCAAAGTACCAACAATGCTTTCAAAAATATTCTTCTCAACATGCATCACATCAATAAAATGTGTCACATAGAGTGACTCCCAATATGGCAACTCAAAGAAAATTGACATTTTCGTCCAACCACTTCTAGGAACTTGTTTTTTGAAGGTCTTGCCGAATGTACACCTCACGTTCTTCACCTTGGCAAACAAATCAGCGCCCTTCAATGGCTTGGGAGCTCTACCTTCTTCTATGTTTCAATTGAAAGCTTTTGACCAGCCCCGATAATGATGTCTTGTATGCAAGAATCTACGATGTTGTAGGAAAACAGTCTTTTTACAATGTTCTAATCGCATTGAAGCTGTACCATCTTCACATATAGGGCATGCAAGCTTTCCTTTTACACTATATCCCGACAATTTGGCATATGCCGGAAAATAATTGATTGTAACACACAACATTTCACTCAAATTGAAAGTTTCTTCCCTTGACCCATCATACACTTCTACACCTACATCCCATAATTTCTTCAGATCTTCAATTAGAGGGACCAAGTATATGTCGATATCATTTCTCGGTTGCTGAGGCCCAGAAATTAACATAGATAACATCATATACTTGCACTTCATACAAAGCGAATGAGGTAGGTTGTAGATCACTAGTATCACCGGCCATGTATTGTGGGTGCTACTCTAAAGGCCATGTTGATTTATTCCATCAGTAGACAATGCAAGGCGTAGGTTTCTTTCCTCTTTGCCAAATTTGGGGTAGTCCACATCAGTTTTTTTCCATTGGGGAGAGTCTTTCGGGTGTCGAAGCATTCCATCACCTTCCACTCTATCTTTATGCCATGTCAGGTGTTTCGCAATTTTAGCACTACGGTACATGCGCCTAAATCTGGGTACTATGAGGAAATACCATAACACCTTTAAGGGAGCTGATTTTTCCATCTTTTATCGTGGAGCTTTACATTTAGGCCATGTCTCCAGAGATGCATATTCATTACGAAATAAAATACAATCATTAGGACATGCATGAATCATATAATAACTCATTCCAATAGACGAAAGCATTTGTTTAGCCTCATATATTCGACCGGGAAGAACATTCTCCTCCGGGAGCATATCTTTTAAGAGAGAAAGTAGGTCGATGAAGCTCTATCGGTCCATCCATTACCAACTTTCAGGTTGTACAACTTTAAGACCGCAGACAATCTTGTGAATTTAGAGCATCCTTCATAAAAGAGGCGTCTTCGCATCAGTTTTCAACATGTCGAACATTTCAGGATAATCACGAAGATCATATTCCACCGCCTACGCTATTTCATCAACAAAGTCACCCTCACATTCATCTTTCTCCATATCAACTGAGGCTCATCCCAGAGTATCCATTACATCGCTAGAATCAAATCTGGACTCACCATGATTTGTCCAATGCACATAGTTCTTATCAATTCCATTGAAGATTAGATGTTCTACCAATTCAAGTGGGTTAACTCTAAGACCATGACAGAAATCTAAACAGGGGCATGACATGCTATTGGGATTCTTTGCGCGTTGAACCGCGAAGGAAATGAAGTCTTTCACTCCGGCCTCATATTCATCGGATAAGCGATTAGAAAACATCCATTTACGATCTATACGTACCTGGATCAACAGATGTTAATGTCTACACGCAATTACCACATCCTCAAAGTCTAGTACATCCTACTAAAATTTAGAGGTGAAGGTTCCTATTCTAGCCGAGATTCTAAAATTCATGTTATGTTATTGAAAAATATGTAATATTTGGGACATTAGAAGCTGCTGTTACATAAAAAAGCTACCAGTTAGTATCCTCACATAATCCTTACAATTGAACATGACCTCACAAAATAGAGTACACATATATTCCACGAAATGTACTGAACAACAACAAAAATCTTCAACAGAGTACAAAATGTATTGAACAACAACAACAAAGGCATAAGAACTGGTAATTATCAAATAGATAAGCTCATTAACTTCCATAAAAATTAAAACGCCATGCAAAGGTATTGAACAACAAAAATCTTAAAAAAAAAACCCTAGAAGTAGAAGCAGGTCAAGAGGACTCACAAGTGAGGTGTGGAAGCAAGATGAACAAGCTTAGTAGCCAGAGGAACGAGCTTAGGGAGTACACAAAGATGGGAGGCCCCGAGCAAGAGAAGGAGTAGCCGTGAAGAGCAAAGCAGTTACAGAGCAAATGCAGAGAGAACTAGCGTTGGCGATGAGGTGCTGCGACAGGCGGCCAGGAGCGGAAGTAATGGGGTGCGGAAGGGAGGAATGTCCAGTGGCAGTGACGATGTTGAAGATCGATGGATTCAAGACAGAGAAGCGGGAAGACAAAGAGTTTTTCTCGAGAGAAGAGTTTTCTATTGCAATAACAGGGGGTAAATGTCCATATTTTTAATAAAATAATACATATTACCACGGTCCCCCTGACAACCGTGGTAATAGACAATGTCAGATAATAAAATAATAAACTATATTACCATGGTTCAGCCTGCAACCGGGGTAATAGTCTTTTTAATTAAAAGAATAATAAAAACCATCTTAGTTACCACGGCTGACATGGAACCAGGGTAATAGAGGACATCAGTTACCACAGTTCAACATGAAACCGTGGTAACAGAGCTCCGAGCACCATTTTACCTCGGTCCGACACTGAACCGGGGTAACAGGGGCGTGGTAAAAAGGCAAATCTGTAGTAGTGTATGCGTTATTCTTGTAGTGTTTCCCAACAAAACATCCTTCCAAGACATAGACACCACCTCAAACCTGCCTTGCTTTCTCATCCCAATCTGCTACCCATATGCAGCAGCCATCTTCACTAGAGCTTGAGACACAGATTTATAATTATCCCTAAAACAAACCCCTGCGAACGAAAATCTAGACCATGCAATAGATAGGGCTTCACTGCCAAAAAATAGACCATTCAGAGATCTGACAGCCAAGAGAGCGTCACTCCTAGAAGCAAAACTCACAAAGCCAAAGCAAAAGTTTTGTTCATGTTTCTTCAGGCGCTGAACGAAGACCTTCGTTTATTTTCTGAAATGCCTAGATAGGCCTCGAACTTGGTGGTAACCCACTAAGTTCGAGATGTTGTTGAGAAACAGGGTAGTGCTTGTTTGCGATGAGGAATACGAGGCCAGCGCATCACCCACGTCCTGCTCTCCTTCATCGTCTGCAAGCTCCCCACCATCACCCTCGAGAGCCTCTGTCCACAACCCACCGTTTACGTACCCGAAGAGACAAGAGGGCTTGAAAACCCTACATTGTCTCTATTGCAAATTGGAGAGAGATGAGGCATTTTAAACTGAAAGATAGAGAGTCTCAAAGACAAACTAGAGCACGAAAGAGGCACAAATGCTTCAAAGAATCAGAGCCACTGAAGAAGAGGAGGAGAAAGGTTGAAGACAAAATCTCAAAGGGACCAGATCGCACAACACCGAGCACAAATGAGGCACAGGAACTTTGATTGGAGTAAGGAGCTTACGCCCTAGGCCACCTCCAAGTCAACGCCACCCAGATCAGGCGTCGCCGACGCAGGGAGGCCTAGGGTTCACGCACCCTAGTTGATGAGTTGCTGCAGGAATAAGTAAGCTTAAAGGAGTAGTAAAAGCAATTAAGAGGCTCTTAAAGAGGAGGAATATAAGAGTTAAGCTGAAAAGAAGTTGAAGGAGTCTGCAGGGGTACCACGCATGTGCGCCCAAAAGGCCACACACATGTGTGGCTATTCTGCCAAAGGAGGAATTTGCACGAGCTTGCCACGCATGTGAGCCCGATAAGCCACGCACATGCGTGGCCATTTTTCCAGGGAGGATCTGCTAGTGGAAGACCCACACATGTGCGCCCAACAACCCACACACATAAGTTCTTCTATATGAATGAAAGTAGTTTATCTATGAATCCTTGCTATGTTTTGTAATTTCTCTTGAATGCACACAAGTATTTTGCTTTTTCTTATACAAACGATAGTTTTGTAAGAATTAGGGAACTGAGTTTGGATTGGCTGTTTTGCTCTATCACTTAGGTATAATTAAGGATAGGATTTAGTAGTGTTGACCTGATTGAAAAACAATAATTCTTCAATTGAATTGACTAGGTACTAATGTATTAGGCTTAGCAACTGAAATTGGATGTTTTGCTTGATTAAGGTATTAACAAGTAAAGGTGAAGGCTAAAGCATCATAGATGGGTTACTAGAGTTCATATAAGAAATTGGTTTGTTTGAGTATAACTTGACTAGGTGAAACTAAACCTCGAATACTGCTTTCTCATTGAAGTGTTCACATTCTCTTGTTTTCCTTTATGTTTTCTTGAATTCGTTCACCTCAACATATTTTTTGCTCTATGTTTTGAAGCTACGCTTAAGTTGGTAAACTGACTATCCCCGTGGATTCGATCCTTTATTACTACAACCATTTTGTACACTTGCAGAATTGCTATCATAATCCCTCCTAACAAATAACTTTTCCGATATTTGAATTTGTGTAGGCAGTTCATGATAGTTATCTAATAATGAGAGATTTAAATTCAATTATAGCTAATTAATTTAATAAAAGGTTTGATGAAATTATATTTGGATTTTATATTTGGATATTTTATGAAATTTAAAATAATTTTCTATCAATCAACTTAAGATTTAAATTTCAAGTACACGATGCAACCAAAAATAAATTCAAGTGCATGTAAACTTCATTTTCACACTGATTTGCTATGAATATGCGCTATTTGATGTTTCTTAACTCATGTTTTTGCAGTGACAATTGGTGTTAATCGTCATCATCACCTTAGTCTTACTCTTGTAAAAAAAAATCGCCATCATCACCTCAAAAGCTATTATAGCATATTTTGACTCTTTGATTCAATATATTTTTTATTTATATCAAGTTTGATTTTTTGTTAGAGCTTTAAGGATTTTTTTTTTTTAACTGAGAGCTTTAAGGATTTACCCTAATAGAAAGCTTGCAATACCCAAAGAGATCGCAAATTTCATCAAATGGAGGTAGATGAGGGTATTTACAAAACTTAAAGCAATACTGCTAAAAAACACATGAAATTAAAAGATTATTCACTACAAGAAATGATCCTTTTAGAATGAGAAATGATCGTTTTGGTTGTTAAATGGGTGATGCCATTATTGTGGATTAAGGATTCTAATCCACCACTACCAAAATAAATTTTGTTTATTGAGGAACTAAATTGATTTTCCACTGTTTTTTTTTTCTTAAATTGGGAAGATAAGTGACACGTCTGATTTATATTTCATTGAAAACAACCAGAAATAAAAAATATC
Organism: Acmispon strigosus; assembly: GCA_030819835.1. Classification (NCBI taxonomy): domain Eukaryota; kingdom Viridiplantae; phylum Streptophyta; class Magnoliopsida; order Fabales; family Fabaceae; genus Acmispon; species Acmispon strigosus. The sequence continues at coordinate 42,715,023 of JAUAMA010000001.1, read as the reverse complement.
AATAAGAAGCACATAATAGAGGAAGTGGTCAATTGATGAGCCTGGAAGAGGGATGTTACTTGACTTGAGAGCAAGATGGAGAACTCTAGAAGAGGGATGGCCAAAACAATGGTGCCATAGATCGAAGAGGATAGTTGAGTGAGATGAATAGGCATGTGGAGATGGTGATGGATAAGGTAGCTAGTATCACTAATGAAGCAGAGACGCTGTGTCCTCAAATCCTTCACCTAGAAATCAAAGGAAAAAAAATCAATGGAAACTTGGTTAGTCTTGCATAGTTTAGAAACTTAAATTCATTTTTTTTTTTGTAACACCAGGTGCATACAAAACATTGGAGAGATATAGAGGTCTTTGAGAAAACATAATGGTGGTAGAGCTCATATGTGTGATGGGTAAAGACATATCATTGGAAACCTAAAGTTGATTATTACCATTGTAATCAACTTTCAAAGGGAGGTTATTGAGATCAGTGGTAATGTGATGGATAGCACCGAAGAAATAGCCACACAGGTGGAGGAGCAGAGGTTTGGGCCACATATGCAGTAGCAGAAGTGGATGGTTTGCTACTTTGTTTCGTGAATTTGTAAGTTTGCACGCAATGACGACCCTTTTTGTCACACACTTGACAAATGATTAGGGAGTGAGAAGGCGGTGGACCCTACTTTGTTGGCGTGGACTGAGAGAATCATGATGATGATTTTGGTTTCAATGAGATGAAAACCATAATTGACATAGGTGGCACACTACAAGAAAAATGCGAAACAACATCAGCAAAAACTGACGCTAACAAGTTAAAAATTGACGTTACGAGCAATTCAACATTGGCTTAGTGTCAGCATGGGGCAGACTTTAAAATGGTCAAATAAAATGTGTAGAGTAGGAAAAATAGATGATGCAAACTTTTGCGTCAGTACGACTGACTCAAATTCAACGCAATCCGCTGGAGACTTTAGGCGACACAAATTCATAAAGGTTAGAGTCGGTTGTATAGATTAAAGCTATTTAGTCGGCCTATATGGCTGTATACATTAGTGTCAGCTAGCCGCATGTTCACAATTTACAAGGCCCTAAATTGGTCGCTTTGGACAAGGTCAAACACTACTTGTAACTTGAATTTACTATATTAGTATCTCTAAATTAGAGGTAGTGTTTGGCTGGCTCGAGAGCATCAATTTATAGTCCAATAAATTATTAACAAATGATGTACGTCATCACTAAGTTTTCATTGACAATTACAACCAAAAAATTAAAGTCAATGCACATAGCATAGGGAAATCATAATAAAACATCATATCAATATAATTATTGACCTAACATAATATCTCAACATCAATCAAATTAATCAAAGGTTCAAAGTACATCACCAAGAGTTATAGTTGTAACTTCACATAATGAAAATAATGCACAATGATAAAAGTAATTCAAAGATTCTCCAACAACAATTGTTTGTTTGTCTCGTTTCTTACTCAGTTTTTATATCAACTCATTAGCCCTCATCTCTTCTCATATTTTGTAGAAAGAATTCAAATAACATAACTTTAAAATTGCATTTCACATAAATAACGTGAATGATGAGTCTGATATGGAATTTATATTTGTTTCCAATAACTGGATGTATTGTCTGCTAGTTCAATTCAGTTAGCAGCATCTTAATATCTCACAGATGAGTTGTTGAGCCCCTTTCAGCACAGCTATCAAATTTTTTCATTACTGATCCAAACAAACACTGTATCTTAACATTGTCATCGGTTTGCTCGGTTAACACAATAAATCAGAGATCAAGACAACTACATACCAAAACTGCTAACATATATCATATCAATTCATAACTTTTTTTTGGAGAATAACCTGGTTAAATGGGTTTGAAAATAAAAAACAACCAAGAATCAATAAATTAAACGGGTTTAGAGATCAAAATTTCAGCCGGTGGAGGCTCTAGGCACAACAAGGTAGAAGCAGTGGTGATGACACAAAACACAACAAACGCAATGTGGGTTGCAGCGAAGCGAGAGTGGGAGTGCGGCTCACAGAAGCAGTTATGGGGCCGGCGGTGCAGTACTGAGATCAGGTGGCTGATGACCCGGGGATAAATTGGTGATTTTATGAGTCTTTTGTTATGTTTTGCTGTGCATTGTTGAGTCTCATGTAGTGCTTTATGTGTGTTATGGCATATTTTGCATTTGCATGTTTAGTTTAGGACTTAGTCATTTTCTAAGAATTTTTAGTTGTTTTTAGTATAGTTTGAGTCTTGCTCTGATTTTATTTCGGTCACACTTTTGCTTGAATCATTGACTAGATTTGGTGAAGTGTGTTTTGAGTTGGTTTTCAATGGAAATAGGTGTTGGAGCATGGATTGATGGCTTGAAGTTGAGAAATTTGGAGTTTTGATGAAAGGCTCCACAGCTGCTGCGATATACTCATGCTACCGCAGTAGCGGGAAGTTTCTGCCTCCACCGCTGCAGCATGGTTCTTCTGTCTTCTTATCGCTGCTACGATACGCCACTTTACCGCTACAGTGATAGCTACCTATTATCGCGACTGCGGTACTTAATGTTACTGTTGCAGTGGTGCGTTTTTTGTTAAATAAAGGCATCATAGATCATGGAAACCTAGACGGGAGAAAAGGAAAAGAACACGTTTGAAGAGCATTGGAGCAGGAGAATAGTGCAGAGATTCATAATTGGTTTCCCTAGGTTTTTCATCTACTCTTTTGTAATTCTTATGGTCATGATTGGCTAAGTTCTCTTCTTTAGCACTTGAGATGTGAACCCTCTTGATTCTATGTCTTGATACTTCATTACTCGTATGGATATTGAGTTTTTAATCTGTGAATTCTTTTTAGTTTATAATTTTCTTGAATCCATGTGAGTGTTTTACTATTTCTTAAGAGAGACGAAAGCTTAATTAAGAAATAGGGATTCACGGGAGTGAATTTATTGGACCTTCCCTAATGCTAAGGAATAAGAGTAGAATCTAATAGTGGTGGCTAGTAAGCGATTATTAATCTTCAATTCAAGTGCTTAGGTGCTAGTTAAACAGGCTTAATAATTGAGTTGGAAGTCTTACTTTTGTAAGGAATTAACAAGTTAGAACTAGGGCTAAACCACCATAGATCCATTTCATACAAGAGCTGGTTTATTTAAGGCATAGATTAATTTGGTGAAGCTATACCCTAGATGCTATCTTTCTCGTATAAGTTCCAACGTCTTTTTAATCGCTTTGCTTTATTTTTGCATGCGACAAACAAACAATTTGTTTACCCCAAAACTTTTATTTTCTGTTTTTAATTCAAAACATAAGAATTAGCTTGAACCAATAATCAAACACAGTCCCTTTGGATTCGACAATCTTTTATGTTACTTCGGTCATTCTGTACACTTGCAGAGAGGCTATCAAGTTTTTAGGGCCGTTGCCGGGGAACGTTTTTCTATTATTGGTTGTTTAATTTCTATTGCTTTGAATATGTGTTTACTTAGAATATGTGCGCTTAACCTGTTTGCTCCAGTGTATGCAAGATATCCCTCATACAGGTCATTTGTTGTTCCACCCAGAACCTGAACGCGCGTTCCACACTTGTCTTTCTCAACAAAAAAGAGCACAAGCGACCGCTATGGTTGAAGAGACACGAGGGAAATTTGAAGCAAGGCTCCGTGCTGAGTATGAGGAGCGCGTGCAAAATGAGGTTCAAGCTCAGATGGCTCAGGCACAACGAGAACAAGTAGAAAGAGATGCAAGGAGGTCTCTGAGGGAAATTACTGCACCTCGAATGAATTATGACTTCGAGGGTAGCATAGTCCCTCCTATTGATGTACCATTTGACTTCAAGGTTCCACCACATTACATGAACTTGGTGGGTCGAAACCAGTTTAGTGAAGGTGCGTTAGAGGATCCGTATTCGCACATGGACCGTTTCACTATGCATTGCACCACATTGAGAAAGGCATGATTTGAGTCTGGACTCCATCCGGTTATTTCTTTTTTCCTTTTTTGTAAGGGATACTGCTGAAGAGTGGTTGGTGTCTCAACCACAACAAAGTACTACTTCTTAGGATGATCTGGCCCAAAAGTTCACAGGAAATTTTTTCCCATCTCTCGCATGAGGAAGGTGAAGCAGGACATCAACTCCTTCATTCAATTGGAGTCTGAGAACCTGTATGAAGCCTGGGAAAGATTTAAAGGGTTGTTGAGGATGTGCCTAGGTCACAACTTGACAGAAGCTGATCAGATAGACAGGTTCTATGCAGCTCTTAATGATTACTCTGGGAACAAGCTGGATCTTGCAGGTAGAGGATGTTCTTTTGATTCTCTGCCAACACAAGAAGCTCTAAAAATCATCAATATTCTTGCTCAAAGGGTAACTCACTCAAAAACTGACATGCACAACAGGAGAAGTGTCAATGAAGTGGAGGCTTATAAGAGTGTGACGGCCTCCAACATAAAGCTATCAGACAAGATGGATGCCTTGCCAAGTAAGTCAAGATGACCAAGAATTTGAAGAGGAGGTGAAAGTATTGAATAACCCCCGGAAAGATCCCACTCCAAAACTTTCAATCCGGGGTGGAAGAATCACCCAAATTTTTCTAGGAAAAGACAGGATGGGCAGAATCAGCAAGGAAACTTCAGACAAAATTCCTACCAGAGGAATCACTAACAAGAACAAAGGCAGCAATCACATCCAGACCAAGATCAAGTTTCTATACAGAAGATCTTGTAAGAGATTGTGGGCCAACTAGCCCAAACCAGTAGTGTGTTCCAAGCTACCACTCAGTCTTTCATGAACGAGGCTCGCAACAATTACAAGAATCATGAAGCCTCAATCAGGAATCTGGAAAATCAGATGGGGCAATTTTCCAAACACCTCTCTGAGAGGGCTCCAAGTAAGTTACCTTACGACACTATTGATAATCAAGCTAATATTTCTGCTATAATTATTAGGAGTGGAAAAACTTTGAGAGTTTCTGAGAAATAAATAGTAGAGCATAGGGGTGAGACTAGTGATAAACATGAAAAGGTTGGTAAGAGGCTTGAGGTAGCTAGTGATGGAAATCTGAGTGACGAAAAAGAAGCTGAGAAATTAAAAAGAAAAAGGATAATGAGAGTACTCATTCCCATAATGAAAGAGGTTGTTGTAAGCTACCTTTTCCAAAAGCTTTAGTCAATAAGAATTTGGAGAATAAATTCTCCAAATTCTTTGAAGTTTTTAAAAAATTATTTAATAACATTCCTTTTTCTGAAGCCTTGGAACAAATGCCTACCGAATCCAAATTCATGAAAGAAATGTTTTCTAGGAGAAGGAAGTTGAGTGAGGTAGATGAAACCATTATGATGTCTGAAAAGGGTAGTGCAATCTTGCAAAGGAAGCTCCCTCAGAAAATGAAGGACCTTGGGAGTTTCACTCTTCCTGTGGGCATTGAAGGAATGTCCATTGCCAAATCTCTGTGTGATCTAGGAGAGAGTATTAATTTGATGCCTCTCACCATGTTTGAGAGATTGGATTTAGGAGAGGTCACCCCCACCATGATTACTTTACAGTTAGCTGACAGGCCAGTGAAGATACCTTATGGAATAGCTCACAATGTGTTAGTTTGGTTATACAAGTTCATATTCCCTGTAGACTTTGTCATCTTAGACATGGAGGAAGATACTAGAGTTCCTATAATCTTAGGAAGACCCTTCTTAGCTATCGGAAATGCAAAAATAAATATTAAAAAAAAAAGAATCTTGTCCTTAAAGGTAGGAGAGGAGAAGGCTAGGTTCAATGTCTTTGAGTCTCTGAAACATCGGAATGAGGAGAAGGTGTTTAGTTGTGAGGTAGTTGATGAGTCGGTCTGAGAGGAATTCATGAGAATCTCAATAAAAGGCTCTTTAGAAGTTGTAATCATAGGGGGTTTGGAATTAAGTGACCTCGATGATTGTGACAGTGAAGGTGTGAATGATGTTGTGAATTCTTTGGAGTCTTATTCATTTCTTTCTTCCAAGAGGATCTGGAAGGAAGAACTTAGAAGAGATGATGAGACTCTGGTGAAAAAGGAAAAATTGGAGTTGAAGCCTTTACCCTCAACTCTCAAGTATGATTATCTTGGGGAGGATGAAGCAAACCGGTAATCTCGAGTGATTCTCTTTCTATTTTAGCGGAAGAGAAGGTTCTGAGAGTTCTGAGGGCACATAAGTCTGCTTTGGGTTTGACCATCTGTGATACTAAGGGAATAAGCCCTTCCATTTGTATGCACAATTTTTTTTTGGAAAATGAGTACAAACCTGTGGTACAACGCCAGAGGATACTCAACCATGTGATGAAAGAGGTTGTAAAAAAAGAGGTTCTTAAATCGCTAGATGCGAGTATCATTTACCCAATTTCTGATAGTGAATGGGTTAGTCCCATTCAAGTGGTTCCTAAAAAAGGTGGAATGATTCTTATGCCCAATGAAAACAATGAACTTATCCCTACTAGACAAGTAACAGGATGGCTAGTTTGCATTGATTATCGGAGACTTAATTCAGCCACCCGGAAAGATCATTTTCCCCTTCCCTTCATTGATAAAAATACTTTGCAAAATGTTAGGGCATAGGTACTATTGTTTCCTAGATGGCTACTCCAGGTACCACCAGATTGTAGTTGCCCCTGGGGATAAAGAGAAAACAGCCTTTACCTGTCCCTATGGGGTTTTTGCTTATAAAGAATGTCTTTTGGGCTATGCAATGCACCTGCAACTTTTCAAAGGTGTATGTTTGCCATTTTCTCTAATTTGATTGAAAATTGTATAGATTTTTTATGGATAATTTTATGGCTGGGTAAGGAGAGAGGAGTTAGGGTTTTGGTTGAGAGGGGGAAGAGAGGAAGGAACGGTGGCAACTGGAGTGAGAGAGAGAGAGAGTAGATGAGGGTTGAATTTTTTCTTTCTTTTATTGTTATGATTGATGATATAAATAAAGTTTGTTCATATTATTGATAATTGATTGTGTAGCTCAACTAGCAAAAGGAGTGTTTTACCACTTCTTAGTCCCGTATTCGAATCCCCCCGCCCCTTTTTTCCAAGTTCTGAAATTTATTTAATGCATTTTAGCCTTTTTAAATTCACCACCATGATCACTTCTAATAAAAACTATTTTCAAAACATCTCATTTTGGACAAATTTTGTATATTTCTTAAAAGATTCAAAAGCATTACTTTTACTAGCCAAAAACAATGTCCAAGTATACTGTAAGAAATCATCTACTATAACAAGAGCACAGTAATTACCACCAATACTTTTTGTCCTTGAAGGACCAAATAATTCGATGCGCAATAGTTGAAGAGGCCTATTTTTAGATACAACATTTTTAGGTTTAAAAGATGTCTTAGTTTGTTTACGTTTTTGACATGCATCACATAGTTTGTCTTTGACATATTTAAGCTTGGGTAAATCAACTACTAGGTCATGCTTGACAAATTTATTCAAATTATCCATATGAATATGAGCAAAACTTCTATGCCACAACCAAGCGTCATCATTTGTACACATTAGTCATTCAACATTTAATGGCATATCATCAAGATTAATCACATAAGTGTCATTTACTCTTTGTCCTACTATAATATCATGGTGATCAATTTCATCTCTAACATTACATCCACGTTTTTTAAAGCATGTTTCATATCCTTTATCACATAATTGATTAATCTTTAACAAGTTATGTTTCAAGCCATCAACATAAAGTACATTATCAATCATAGTTAGAGAAGACTTACCAACCCTTCCAATACCAAGAATTTTACCTTTAGTGTTATCACCATATGTGACATGTCCTTTTGACCTTGGAGTAATATGTGTAAATTTGGACTTGTCACCGGTTATGTGATTTGAATATCCACTATCTAAATACCAATATTTTCCCTTATAGTCCATGTGAACATTCAAGCACTCCTACAATAAAGGTTTAGAAAGTAATTTTAGGTACCCAAGTTTCATTGGGTCATTTAGGGTTGGTAGTAGGGATAGATCCCTTTTTTATCCAAATGTACTCACCACTAGGTACACCACGTAGTCTAATATAGTAAGCATTGGGTGTGTGACCTACCTGATTGCATTAAAAACATTTATGCATTTTATTTGGTGCTTTACTAGGTGGCACAAAAATTGTCTTAGTCTTATCATTAGACTTAGAATGAAAAAAGGTAACCTTCTTACTTTGAAACTTAGTAGATGGTTCAAATGTTATATTTTTAGTGACTCTAGATTTATCAAAACTAGAAAAAACCAAGACCACTTCTATCATTAGCATACGTTTGTCTACTTAACACATTATCAAGATCATTGGTACCTTTTTCATACTTAGCAACAACACTATTAAGTTCATCAACCTTGGATTCAACAAAGGACATTTAGTACATTTCATATCATTCTTAGCAATATCATTTCTAAGCTTATTCTTATCCAATCATCTTGGATCACTTTGCTTCTACCTTTTAGAAACTTAATAGCCATTCTTTTTCTTAGCACACAACCTAGAGAGCCTTAAGCATTCTTCATGTAATTCACCAAAATCATTTTGCAAATCATCATAAGAAGGTTGAAACATAGAGTCAGAGTCACTTACCTCATCATCACTATCATGAGTAGCCATCAAGGAGAGGTTTGCTACTTATTTGTCATTGCTGGAGCTTGAGGTTGAACTCAACTCACTACCTTCTCATGCAATGTAAGCCCTTCTTGGTTTCTTGTCTTTCTTAGTCTTGAAGTCATTTTTCTTTTGTAGTGAAGGACAATCAACCTTGATGTGCCCCGGCTTGCCACATTCAAAGCATGTGAAATTGTTGCTTGAAGTAGGAGCATCATTTTTCTTGGTGAACCTCTTGAATTGAGTGGATTTCCTTGCTTTGTTCCTTCTCAAAAAAATTCCAAACTTCTTAACAAGCAATGTGAGACTTTCATCATTCTCATCATCTTGAGAGTCATCACTAAGTGATTCATCGCTATCAATAGTCTTTGCCTTTAGAGAGATAGTCCTCTTTTTTCTTTTAAAGCTCTTCACTTTGTTCCAATCGGCCTAACTCCAATTCATGCTCTTGTAGCTTTCCGAACAAAGCCGCCAAAGTCATTTTGGATAGACTTTTATTTTCGGATATTGCGGTCACCTTTGGTTGCCAAGCCCTTGTCAAAGATCTAAGTACCTTCAAATTCAAATCACTATTAGAAAAATCTTTGCCAAAAGCAATCAAATAGTTAGTCAAGTGAGTAAACCTTTTTTTGTAGATCCAAGATACTCTCTCCCGGTTTCATTCTAAACAACTCATACTCTTGGTAAAGGGTTTTTAGCCTAGAACTCTTAAATTCTTCAGTTCCCTCATGGGTAACCTCTAAGGTATCCCACATTTCTTTAGCCGATGCATAATTTAAGACTCTAAAGAATTCATCAAAACCTAAAGAGGCGGTTAGGATATTTTTAGCCTTAAGGTCATATTGCACCTTTTTCTTTTCATTGTCATTCCATAAAGCCTTAGGCTTAGGTTGACTCACACCTTCAACAACAATACTAGGTACAAAAGGATATTCCCCTATAGAATTCCACTCATCTAGGCCTTGAGACTCAATAAATATTTTCATTCTAATATTCCAAAAATCATAGCACTCACCAGTGAAACTAGAGGGTCTATTGATGTTTCCACCCTCACCTAATATAGATCTAGAGGATGTCATCTTAAGCGTGTTTAATCCCGGATCTAGGAATAACCTACCCAACTAAGTTTTGGTGCCAATTGTAAACACTCAAGGTAGCAATCATAACTCCTAAGAGGGGGAGTGAATTAGGATCTCAAAAATCAACTTAATTTCTTAAAAATTGACTTAAAAACCAAACAACAACTTTTGGTAATCTATTACCGTGCCCTGGTAATCTATTACCAGGGGATGGTAACCTTTCTCGGTAATATGTTACCGTTCAAGAACAATCTTCAAGAAACTCAGAAATTTATTGCAGAAACGATTTCAGAGATGAACCAAGATATACACAGAAGCATATACATCATATACAAAGATCCTATAACACCTATTACATCAATTAATCACGAATTCATGTAAAACCCCAAATTAAGAATTCTAGAACATTCATATTGCAAAAATGTAAAAGAGATAAAGGTTGAAGAAGATGACACGTGGTTTTTATCCTGGTTCGTTCTCCAACTGAACTACATCCAGGCCCCAACGTGCAATGAGATTTGCTGATCACTATCAATTATCGAGGTTCATACTAGGCTCACACCAAGGCACTCATAATGAACCTAGAAACCCAAAAAACCAATATGCAAGACACCCATGCACATATGCGCACACACCAAACCCTATGGTGCCATCAATTTCACCAATTGATTATAAAGAAGAAGAAGCAATCTCAGCAAGAGGGAATTCTAAACTCAACTAGGAAATAGAAAACCTAAAGATGAAGAACTCTCAAGAACATGAAGACTTTGCTCTCAAATCTAAAATTTCTCAATGAAACCTCAATCAATGTGTTTCTTCTTATTCTTCTGTTTAACACTAATGAAAAGCCTTATATAGAAGTGTAAAAAACCTTTATGAACCAGATAATTCACACAAGTGTTAAGGGAAAACAAATGGAGAAGTTAAGAATCTGATTTTAACAAAAAATGCTCAGGGTAATCGATTAACACCCCGTGGTAATTGATTACCACTTAACCATTTTCTCTCTCAGTAATCTGTTAACCAAACTGGTAATTTGTTACCCATCTGGTTAAGCTTCCCTTTTAAAAACACTATTCAAAACCAATTTTCCTAAGGTTTCTAAGACTTTTATTTATGAAAAAAATTAAATCTTATTAAACACAATTTTACTAAGATTTAGAGAGCAAATATGATCAAAGAACTTGAAAGCTCTTCCTAAGAAATGCATGACCTAAAGAACTAGAATGCGATAAAATATTACATTCTAAACAATAAGCATAAAGGTCTTCATTTCTTGATCAATGTTGGTGTTATTTTGGAAGTATCAAAACCTCTTGCAATGGTAGCAGATTCTTCACAAGTAACTGGAGCGAGATTTAAAATCTCTAAATCCTAGGCCCCCCTCAAGTTTGTTACCGTAAAGTTTTTCCCATTTGGTCCAATGGAAGCTCCTTCGGGAAACATCACCTCCCCAATATAATCTACTAATCATACTCTCAATTTGAGAGCAAAGTCCATCCGGAAGAATAAAACAAGACATGACATCGGAAGGTATAGCTTGCACAGCCTTAACAAGAACCTCCCTTCTAGCCCTTGAAAGGACCTTCTCTTTCCACCCCTTAAGCTTCTTCCAAACTAGAACTTTAACAAAATTATATATTTGGTTATTCAGGTTCCCAATAATGGTTGGAAGCCCCAATATTTATCGAGACTTTTGGCGACCTTAAACCCTAAAAATAGTTTAAGCTCATGGAAGCAATCATTTGGCATATAATGGCTAACTGAAAGCATCAATTTGTCAAGATTTATAGCATGACCGAAAGCTCTCTCATAAGAGGTCATAATGCCTTAAATACACTCAGCCTCCTGAACATCAGATTTGGTAAATATAATATTGTCATCTGTAAATAATAAATGAGAGATAACAAGCGCAGAACGAGAAATTTTAACCCCATGCAGAGAGGAATTCAAAAGGGATTTCTGATTAAGAGTAGAAAAAGCCTCACCACATAAAATGAACAGATAAGGTTAAAGGGGGTCCCCTTGACGCAATTCTCTATAAGGCCCAAAAGGTTCCTGGGAATTACTATTAAGTATAATTGAAAAATCAACGAAAGAAACACAACTCATAATCAAATTAACTCAATCTAGAGGGAAACCCATGTGAAGCACAACTTCTTAAAAAAAGACCACTCAACCCTGTTGTATACCTTAGACATATCAAGTTTGAGCGTCATCATGTCATTCCAGCCCGAGATCTTTTTTTTTATAATGGAGCATCATCCGTGACCAAACGACCAAGGACAAAAGCACTGTGAGTTACTCGACCCGCCACCAAAGAAGCAAAAAAGAAAGGTACTTTTGAGGCTGACCAAAAAAAGAAAGGTACTACTTTTGAGAGTTTTCGATTACAAAAAAAAATAAAAATTCGTAGGAATGTTAGTTGAAAAAGTTTGTGGCGATGGACGTTGCCCAAATAAAGAATGGGTTGTTACTTGTTCCATGCATAACGGAGCCCGTATAACAGTTTTTTTCCTTCCGGTCGCAAGCCCAGTCAACAGTTAAAACCAGTACACTTAGTTAGTTTTCTACACTCTTCTTAGATTTGACCAAAAATAAAATAGACTCTTCTAAGATATTTGGTTTCTTCTGTTTTCTGTATTTTGATTGTTTGAACTGTTGGCAGGCCTCACATTGGATGTTTTTTTCTTTTGGGCCTGCAGATTTCAGTTACTTATGTTTGTATTGACTTTGGGCTTTTAGCCTTCCGTTAAGGAAGCATCTTTGACCAAAAATATAAATAAATCCCAGATTCACTTTTTTTATTGCTTAGAAAATATAAATATACTCATATATTATAGTTTTTCTTTTTTTTTTCACCGTATTTCCACCGTCGATGGCAATAAGACTAATGTCTCGAGTTTCTGAGATCATATTAAGTGGGTAGACTTCTCTCAATAAATATTTATCTATATGCAATGCTCATAGATCGAACTCTAAACTATATGGTAAATAGGGGACTCAGAGCATATTTCTCCCTTTTGTATGATTATTTTTTTAACATGAGGAATACTTCTATATGATTTTTATATATTTTTTATATGGGAAGACTTTTAAATTCCTCTTTCACATATTGATCTCTAGATCTTCCTCTCCCCAACTCATATATCCCAAACTCTTACCACTTGAGCTATCATTTGAGGACTGTGATCTTTATATAATGATGCTCGGTTAGAATTTTTTTAGTTATATGTCTTATAATATTTATTATAAGAAAAAGAAATAAAAAAAATTAAATTCTAACGCCGTGCATCGCGCTCATGCACCAGTTTACAAACTATGAATCAAATGAGTTTATCATGTTTTGCTAATGTATAGCGTATTAGCATTGCATACGCTGAAATTTTTTTGACAATTTTGTGCCCAATTTTTTTGGTTGTCTAAGTCACTCCATAAGGTTATTTAATCTCATCCCCGTAAACTAATATAATTATTTGCAAAAAGTCAATTAATTTTTTTTAAAAAGTTTATCTTAAACATCATTGATGTTAAATAGTTTACATGAAATAACTCATAACTCAGACAACCCATATTTCTTTATTTTTATTCACTACCATCACTTATACGAAGAGAAAAGTTATCTTCAATCATCGTAATAGTTAAGCTCAAACATGACCTAAAGTTTCACTAGTTCCTTTGCTACCGAACTCACATGTAGCAGATGGAGTGGGTGGTCCTTCATGCATTTCCTAGCGGCTACAAAGCATACGGTGCTTCTCACCCCCTCAATTGACTCATACAAATGTGAGTGCTACTAATATTAATTTTCCATGAATAAATAAATCTTAACAAGTAAATATATAAAATTCATTGTTAATTCAAAAGTTTTCTTTTTTGTCAAAGTATATATTAAGTATGGGATTGTCTAAAATTTGGATTAAATCACCCTAATATTTGGTGAATTAATAATATTTAAAATCGCATTTTTTAACTCATGTTCTATTTTTTTTTTCTTTTTTTGTCAACTGAGCATTAGGTTTGAAGTTTCAGATCATGTGTCTTTTCAAGCAGGAAGTATCCTTGGGATTTCAACAGCTTGCCGAGAAGCTCTTTTGTTGCTAGTTGCTAATTAACAAGAGGTCCATAATGCTCTGATGTCAATGAAATCTTTTAAGGCGCCATGGCCAGATGGTTGAAGGGTTTCCAACCAGTTTTCTTCAAAACTTATTGGGATATAGTGGGTGACGATATTTGGAGGATTGTTCAGTCTGCCTTTATTTCAGGTGTTGTTGATCCTTCCCTGGCAAAAGCACTTCTGGTCTTAATTCCTAAAGTGGATTTGCCACAAATGAAAAACTTTCGTCTGATTATCCTTTGCAACGTTGTTTACAAGCTAATTACCAAAGTTTTTGTGGGGCGTCTTCGACCCTTCTTAGATTAGATTATTGGTCCGTTGCAATGCAGTTTTATTCAAGGGAGGGGGACAACGGATAATGCAATTCTAGCTCAGGAGCTAATTCATTATTTGAAGACTTCTTCTGCAAAGAATGGACCAATAAATTTGAAAATTGATCTTGAGAAGGCGTACGATAAATTATCTTGAAATTTTCTAGAAGAGACTCTTACAGATTTTGATTTTCCATAAGTGATTATTAACTTGATTATGAGATGTGTTACATCTTCCAAGCTTTCTCTTCTTTGGAATGATTCTCGTCTCACTAGCTTTCATCTAGAAAAGGGGCTTTGGCAGGAATGTTCTATGTCTCCTTATCTTTTTGTTATGTGCATGGAGAAGCTTTCTATCCGTATTCAACGGGAAGTAGAGGATAGGAAGTGGCTTCCGATTTTTGTCTCGCATGGTGGCTCTCTCCTACCTCATATTTTGTTTGCAAATGATGTTCTTCTCTTCTGCAAAGCTAAGTATGATCAAATCCAGATGGTCTCAGATGTTTTATAAGAGGTTGGTCGTTGTTGTGGACTCGTGGTGAATATTAGTAAGTCTAAGGCGGTTTTCTCTAAGGGCGTGTCAAGAGATGACCGTCGACGCCTTACTTATGTGTTCTCGATTCCTATTGTGCGCGACCTTGGTTGTTATTTGGGATTTCCTCTCAAAGGTGTTCGCGTGACTCATGATCGGTTTTAGTTCTTGACTTGATTAGATTAATAGATGGTTGTCATCTTAGAAGTCTAAGCTACTCAACTCGGTAGGAAGAATTTTTTTGGCTAAGTCCGTCATCACGGCTATACTGACGTATACATCTTAGATGGTTTGGCTCCTACGGAAGACGATCCTGCGTGTTAATCAGAAAGCTAGGGATTTTATTTGTTCTTCTTGAGCTTTAAGCCATGGGTGGCATATTGTTGACTAGGAAACCATAACCCAGGACAAGAGGAATGGTAGTCTTGGAGTGAGGGACGTTTTGCTGTCTAACACAACACTTCTCAGTAAATTGACCTGGACAATTATGCAGGACCCTCAGAAATTATGGGTTCAGGTTGTCTCTCATAAATATCTATCTCAAGCTCATATCCTAAGTGTTTCAACAACCTCTAGTGCTTCTTCTTTCTGGAAGGGTTTGCTGAAAGCTCGTGACTTTCTGCACAATGGGTTCTTGTTCAAGTTTGACAGTTGAGAAACTTCTTTCTGGTTTGCGGATTGGAGTCGGAACGGAGCTATGGGATCTATTGTCCTGTTCATTAATATTTTCGATACGACGCTTTGTTTGAAGGATTTGATCAGTAATGGTGGCTCGAATTTGAACATGCTTTGGTGGCCATCAACCCGGTTATGGATGTTCGTTTTAAGGGCATTTGGGTTTGGAAGCCATGTAGTTCTGGTTTTTATTCTGCTACAACAGCTTATGATTGGCTTAATTCTCATCACAGAAGTCCATCAATGATCGTGGATTGGAGGTCGGTTTGAAAAATACATGCACCTGAGAAGATTAAAGTCTTTGTATGGTTGCTTATGCATGATGCTTCACAAGTTAATTCCCATCGTTACCCTAGTCATCTTGCACCTTCTCCTAGTTGCTCGAGGTGCTCGGATGGCGTGGATGACAGTTTACATTTCTTGAGGGATTGTCCGCACAAGTGTGGCTTTGTCTTAATCCCTTCACATGGTCGGGATTCACTTTGCCAACGGTTTATGAGTGGGATCAGACACAAGTGACCGGGAGACACGCCTCCTTGTTCGTTGCTGCTATATGGGGTCTTTGGAGGTGGAGGAATGAGATGGTCCTGTGTGACAAGAAGTGGACCAGGCATGAGGAGCCTGTTTGAGACTTTAGAGAGATTTTTTCAGGAGACAGGCATAGACTGGATGAATGGGATCTTGGAAACCCATGGGCTGATGCATATAAATAGTCTCATGGAGATGACCATGCAGAAAAGCATTCTGGACATCCAACTGATGAATGAGCCGTGATTTGGAATGCTGAGAACAGTCCGGATAATTGCTGGTTTAACCACAGGGCTGAAAGTTTCATCACAATCCACTCTAGCTTTTTGAGACCTGCCATCACCAACAAGACGAGCCTTATATTGCTCAAAAGAACCGTTAGATTTCTTTTTATGACGAAAAATCCACATAGAACGAATAATATTAAAAATGCAAGGTCGTGGTACTATATCCCACGTCTTACTTTTAATAAGAGCATCATATTCCTCTTGCATAGAGGATTTCCAATTCGGGTTGGACAAGGCTAGTCTTGGGTTTTTAGGAATCGGAGAAGGTGAATGGCCATTGGCAGAAACAGACAGGTTCTATTGTCTTTTTGGTTTAAAAATACCATGCATGCTGCGAGTTGCCATGGTCCTAGTGGGGTGTGGTGTGGCATGTTCTGTCCCTTATGTGGCTTGTAATGCTAGTGAGGTGGTCCTAGGTGTAGTGGAACTACTATCTGGGTGAGCAGGTGAGTATGTTGTTGTGTGAATTAGGCTGGGCTGTGGGCTTTCTGTTGAGCTAGTTGCAGGAGGGTGCAAAGTTGATGTTTCCACTGATGTAATAAGAAAGGATTTAATGCATCATTAAGAAAATCATATGCAGTACTATGGGAAGGGGTATGCAGCTTAGCAAAAGGAAATTGCGTTTCATCAGAGATGAAATACCTCAAAATTATTAGCTTTATGTTTGAAAAATCATAACATTTATATCCTTTGTGATTAGACAGGTAGCCCAAGAACACACACGGGTAAAACAAGGTTGTAATTTGTTAATGGTCGTAGTAGGAAAAAGAGGATAGCATAAACAACCAAAAACTTGGAGGTGTGTATAAGTAGGATCCCGGAGATATAAAATTTGAGTGGGGGATTTGTGTGTGAGAGATTGTGTTGGGAGAATATTTAAAAGATATGTTTCCATTTCAAGCGCTTGATGCCAAAAAGATGAGGGCATAGAAGCATGAACAAGAAGGATTTGAATCATGTTGCTTATGGTGCGTATGTTTCGTTCTGCTTTTCCATTTCAAGAAGAGGTGTGCGGGCTTGAAAATCAAAAAATAAGGCCATTTTCATCACATAACTTTTTGAAAAGATCATTGTCAAGTTCTCTCCCATTGTCACATTGAAAACATTTAATTTTTTTGGCAAACTGTGTCTTAATGAGGGCACTAAGGGATGAAAAAATCGAGTATACTTGGGATTTTTTGCTAATGGGAAAAGTCCACAAGAAATTTGAGTGGTCATCTAAGAAGAGAATATAATATTTATGTCTTGCAGTGCTTAAAATAGGAGAGGTCCATAAATCACTATGCACGATATCAAATGCCAACAAAGTATTAGATGATGAAGCATAAAATGGCAATTTAACATGTTTCCCCAAAACACAAGACTCACAAACATTAGAGGATGATAAATGTTCACAACAAATGAACTTGTGTTTGCAAAGAGAGCACAAAACATATGGTCCTGTGTGGCCGAATCGATGGTGCCATAATTTGGAAGTAAGAGTTGCAAAACTAGATGGATAGTTGGCTTGATAAGTATTGGTGATAGGATATAGATCCCCAATGCTTTCACATCTCATTAGTGGCATCCCTGTCTAAAAGTCATTCACAAAGAATCTAAAAGGGTCAAAAGTAATAGAAACAATATTGCCAATAGTGAGACGTCGTATAGAAATTAAATTTTTAATAAGTTTCAGGGCATGTAGGATATTTTTTAATTTTAATGGTGGATGAGGAGAAGTGGGGGATGATTGTCCATAATCACTAATAGGAATCCCTTGTCCATTGCAAACAATAATATTTTGATTTGAATTGATCATATTAAAATAAGACGAGAGATTACCTTGTGATGTTGTCATATGGCATGTTGATCCAGTATCCATATACCACTAGCCATTAGGAGTGTCGAGCGACATCGTATACATTGCAACTTCGATATCTGTGGGTTCAAGAAAGGTGGTGCGGGCGGCATAGCTCTGTGGACGTTGGCCCAAAATTCCTTACTGTTTCACTAGACCATTTGGACGAGCCCATTGAGACAAAGGATATGGACAAGGAAGGAGTGCCCATGGCTGCGACATCCATCCCCACCCTGGAAAAGGGTATTGCTGCCAAGGGTTGTGATCTTCTACCAAGGAGCCGTGGATGACTGCTGGTGCTGCTGTCCGCTGCCTCGTCCACCACTACGGTTGCTGTGCCCGTCGCTGTGGCAAGAACCACCACCATTTGTGCGGTTTTTGTTGTTGGAGTTGCGGTTGGCATCCTTTATTCCCATCGCGATTATTAGAAGAGGTATTGAGATAAGAAGAGGGTTCATCAAATTCCTTGGATTGTGCCGCAACCATGGCTGCCTGCGATCCCGTGGCTGCCATCTTTATTAGGCCTGTTTCTTCGAGTGTAAGCATGAAACGAGCCTGGTAGAATTGAGGAAGAGGATTGCTTTGGCGGATCAACATACCAACTCCTTTGTAGGCATCAGTGAGGCAAGAGACCATTTGAAGAACAAGGCGCTGATTGGAAATAGTGGCACCGAAGTTCTTAAATTGATCGGAGAGCATCTTGAGGCGTTGACAATATGCTGAAGCATTGGGAAAATCTTCGATACGAGTAGTGGAGAGCTCTTGCTCAAGAGTGACCGCACGAGCGTTTTTGTTGTCCTGAAAGATGTTGTTCAACTAATCCCAACCTCCTTTGCAGTGGTCAGGCTCAAGGATAGTGGTCAAAAGATTATTCGAAATGGTGGAGTAAATCCACTGGAGAATCGTGGCATCGAGGGCTAACCGCAGTTCCTTTTCCTTGTCGATTTCAGGGTCCTTCTTCTCCTTGCCTTTTTTTTTCTTTCTAGAGGAATGATGTGATGAATGACCTTGTCAGAGCGGGCATGATTTTTAAAGAGTTCAGCCCATGTTCCATATTGAACATTTTCCATCTCAAGAACGATGGGTACATGGTTCTTGATGTTAGAGACGACAAGAGCTGGATGGAAGAAGTTCTTCGGTTCAGACGAAGATGGAGACATGGCCGCTGAGATGAGAATGAAGAAGGTTGGGAGAAAGATAAAGAGGGGCGACGACTGGGGTTTTTAGGAGAAGAAAGCAGGAAAGTTGCCTAGGTCTCTTAATACCATGAAGGGAAATGATTCCTTGTTGATTTCGTTCCAGAATACAATTATAAATACATGAATGTCATATGACAAATAAGGAAGGTCAATTATGTTATTAACTATGTTCTTATGACTATGAATAATAGGTTGCCTGATATAAGGGATATGACTTAATAAAGAAGCTACCCAAAGATTGTGAAACTAATTACAAGAATATTTACAGAAATATTCTATCAGTTTACAAAATTTTAGCCTGTTTTTTTATTTTATTTTATTTTATTTTATCAATGAATCATTGTTTCAAAATCATTCCAATGTGACTCATTAATTTTTGAACTTTTTTTAATCGTGGAGAATTGCTACCAAAGATGGCTGATGATAAAAGGGGTTATTAAATACACCCATGTAATCCCAAAATATACTTTCATATTAGTAGTAATTCCTTAGAATATCCTCAGCTAAATTGTTTTTTGAAAATTAAAATCTGTAATACATTTTCATTTTTTACATATCGAAAAAAAGAATGCGGTAGTGTAAATGTCAAAAGTACTTTAATCGTGTAGTTAAAACCGAATTTTAGAATCTGGTAGAATGTTTTGACATTACCCTTTGCAATTCGTACATTTAAGTTTCAAGAATTAGGAAGCACACTTTACTGAAGATTCTAAAATACAATATTCAAAAAACACATTCTGGATTTTAGAATTTGATATTTATTTTAAAAACAACACGATTTTAAAATGCGGTATTCAAAAAACACATTTCAAATAAATTATCGGATTTTAAAATCCGGAGTGTATTTTTTAAATACTAGATTTTAGAATATGGTACCTTTTTATAAAAGTAGAATATGGTACTTGTTTTGTAAGAGAATGATGTTTGGAAGTTACACATTAATAGAAACATTTTTGGATTTAAAAAAAAGAGGGGGTGTATTTTGGCGTGAGGGAGTGTATTTAACAACCTCTAATTTATATGGATTCCACGACTTCACTAATAATAAGCTAATGAATCTTTTTGTTTTTTTGCCATTTAACTTCCAATCAATTTCCTCCAAAGAATGCATGATTATCAATAAGACCTTCTTTTCATGTCCCAATATTCCACCAACTATTTATGGCTAGTTTTTAAGTTAGTATTTTGCTTATAGAAGTGTATAAAGATTGCAACAATTCCCTCATCCATTATTCATAGCTTAATCAATTCCCCTCCCCCAACTCCTTCGAAACCTAGATTTTAAAAATAAGCTAAAACGAATTGGTCCAATTCTCCTCTCCCAACTCATTTTGTAGCAACCAAATCCCCATGAGGGCAAGTCGTTGATTCATCAAACAACTTACTATTAATTGGTCCACCCATGAGCTCACGTGGATAGCGCCTCCTCACAATAAATTGAAACTTCATCTATGGACAGTTGCTAGTTTTGCTTACCCATAAAGAAAGGTTCCACATAGCATGTCAAATTAATTAGCCTTCACCGTAAAAAAACGCATAGATCAACGGACACGTGAGCAGAAGTCTCGGACTTCGAGTTCCTCTAAATATAACTAGTACACTAAATGCTTTATGGAGAGAGCTTTACTATCCAAAGATGTCTTACCCGACTCAAACATGATTTCCTCAATAGGAGTATATATAGGTTTTAAACTAAAATAAATTCCCTTTCATGTTTAGACACACCACATTTATGTGCTGTCACAAGGGAAGATATGAAATGTGAATGGATGGGTAGATAGATATACACACATAATGGGGTCACCCGCACACTACAAGGATTAAATGAGGGTCGGTTTGACATTAAATGTGCATCAACCAACAACTATCCGCACCCATTAATAATGGCTACTTAATTGATTATTTGAAACCTCATCTTCGAGAATTGAGCTCCCCCAAACAATGAGCAGTAGAAGTGGTACTCATATTATAGGAATGTGTTGTTTCTGTGGTCATCCCTTGCATCAGTTTTCAGAATATATGGTCTCTTTTCTCCAATCACTTTCCTCTTACTCATGCTAGAAAGTAGAAACTCAAACTCTTCTATAGTTTTTAATAATCTCTCTCAGTAACAAACAACACCCTTTTTGCATGGGACTTGTCTCTTAAACCCCCCACTAGCCCCTCTTCAATCATCATCTTTCTTCAGTCAAAATTCTTAACACACATTCCCAATTTCACCACTCACACTTTTCTTTCCTCCTCTGTTGCTCCTTTTAGTAACCCCCTAACCTTTCATTTCCATAACTTCCTCATACTCTACATTTCCCCCCTTTTAAGTACTCATTCTAGATGTGTTCTGAACAAGGCACTCAAGCTAAAAGTCCCACTTTTCATAATCAAGTTCTGATCTTTTTCGGATTTTAGGTGACCCTTTTCTCTGTTTGATCTTTTTGTAACAAAAGATTGATCAGAACCCATAAAAAAATCAAACTTTTTGGATCATATTGCCTAAAAAGTTTTACTTTTCATAATCAATCTCTGATCTTTTTTGCATTTTTGGTGACCCTTTTCTCTGTTTGATCTTTTTCTAACAAGAGATTGATCAGAAACCACAAAAAAAAAAATCAATCTTTTTGGGTCATATTGCCTAAAAAGTACTGATGACAAACTCTGAAGCTGCTACTCAAGTGGCTATGGAGATAGAAGCAAGCAAACCAACAGGGAATGGGGCAGTTTTACCTGGGTTGAGTCCTCTGAGTGAGACACTCTGGAGGGACAAGACTCACACAGAGTTCATTGGAGATGTCTCAGCGAGGCTCACATGGAAGGATCTGACTGTGATGGTCACACTCAGCAATGGAGAGACACAAAATGTTTTGGAAGGTTTAACTGGGTATGCTGAACCAGGAACCTTCACTGCTCTCATGGGTCCTTCTGGTTCTGGAAAATCTACTCTGCTTGATGCTCTGTCTAGTCGTCTAGCTGCAAATGCGTTCCTTTCAGGGACGATCCTCCTTAATGGTCGTAAAGCAAAGCTCTCTTTTGGCACTGCAGTGAGTATTCCTCTCTCCGTTTTACCTTTGCTGATATATGATTGCTTACTTACTTACCACTTACCAGTGTACCTATCACTCCATGTTTCATTCAAAAACAGAGTTAGATACACTTAACCGTTACAATATATATATTTTCTTTAGATTTTGTTTGGTTTTTTGTTTGGTTTTGAGCTTTTGAGAGTATCTTTAGTTGGTTACTTAACTAACAGCCAAACTTTTCCTTTAGATGTTGTTTGGTTTTGAACTTTTGGGAGTAACCTTGACTGATATTCAAAACCCAAAAGTATATGATAAAAAGTTTGTTTTTTTAAGTATCTAGTACATTAAATATTATATTTTTATTCATTTTTTAAATTTTTTTTATTAATTAAGGGCTTAAATATGCTTTTGTCCTTTCATTATTGAAAAATGTTGGTTTAGTCCATAGTAAATTTTTTATTTGATTTCAGTCCCTATATATTTGAGATAGCCATGGTTGAGTTCTTGAGAGGACCTCTACCGAAAGAAAAAGGAATTTCGGAGGACTCCGTTTTTAGTAATTTTCAAGTTCTTAAATTGTATTTTATGTTCTCAAATTTTGGGTTTAGCACCTTTAGGGACTTAAACATGATTATTTTGAAAATACAAAGATTGAATTCAAAATTTGTTTTTATTAGGGACTAAAAAGTAAAAACAACCATTTCCAATAATGCCGGAATGAAAAACATATTTAAAGCTATATAAGTGCCCTCAAGATATTTGTTAGTAAGGCTAAAAAAATTAAATAGTTACATGAAAAACATATTTAGGTTTTTTTGGTCCATAACTTTTGTTTTTATGCTATTTTAGCAAAAGGGTTGGTCATAATTTGACTTATTATGTGCTTTTTAACTTAGGCTTATGTGACACAAGATGACAACTTGATTGGCACTCTCACAGTGCGAGAAACCATTGCTTATTCAGCTCGTCTGCGTTTACCTGATAAGATGCCATGGTCAGATAAGAGAGCTCTTGTTGAGAGCACCATAGTGCAAATGGGTCTTCAGGATTGTGCTGACACAGTGATTGGGAACTGGCACTTGCGTGGGATCAGTGGAGGTGAAAAGAGAAGGGTTAGCATTGCCCTTGAAATCTTGATGAGGCCAAGGTTGCTCTTCCTTGATGAGCCAACAAGTGGACTTGACAGGTTGTTAGACATCACTGTTTCTGCATTTATTATACTTTGCCTCATGATTGCACTCATCTCTCACCTGCATTTGAATTTAATCACCACATATTCGTGCACTTTATGAAGGAAATAAGGAAAATACATTTGAAAGTTTCTGAACTTGTACCGTTTTAGTTGATTCAATTTGTCTGTAATGTAATGACTAACTAGATCAATTAAAGAATACTTTAATTCAATGTATGGTTGTAATTAAGATATACAATGACTTATTTACTAAATATAATTACAAAATGTAATAAGGAAAATACATGTTTTAACCGTGATAAGAAAGAAGAGTCTTGATTTGAAGAAGCAGTTCAAGCAGTAGCTAGTCTATAAACTTCATTTCTATGATTAGAAAAACGAGGATACATCAAATAAGGAAAACTACATGTTTTAACTTTGTCACATTATTGAAGAAAAGTTAGTCTTGTAGGTAGTTTATAGAATTCTTTGTTTTCTTAACGTTTTTTGTCCGTTTTCGTTATTGGGAGTTATCATTAATTTATGCTTGTCTTTTAGGTGTTTCTATTAGCTCATTAATTAGAACATATGTCTTTAATTTGTCTTTTTGTTGTTAATTTGCATAACATTAATTTCTTGTTAAATTCTTTGTTTTAATGTGTTAAAATTGTGTTTTTCTGGCAGTGCTTCAGCTTTCTTTGTGACTCAGACACTACGTGCTTTGGCAAGGGATGGAAGAACAGTGATAGCTTCTATTCATCAACCAAGCAGTGAAGTGTTTGAACTATTTGACCAATTGTACTTGCTTTCTGGAGGCAAAACTGTTTATTTTGGCCAAGCTTCAGAAGCATATGAGGTAATTAATAACCTCATTTTCCATTTTCTTTCCCCTCAATTGTATTATGATTGTGAAGAAATGAAGCTTTTTTTTGGTGATAATTACAATTGATGTTAATTTTCTGCAGTTCTTTGCACAAGCTGGTTTTCCATGCCCTGCTCTGAGGAACCCCTCTGATCATTTCCTTAGGTGCATCAATTCTGACTTTGACAAAGTCAAGGCCACTCTTAAAGGCTCCATGAAACTCAGGGTATTCTACTTTACTCTCTCAACCTTTCTTTTGAATTTGACAGTACTATTTAATCCGTGTTTGGATACCAATTGAGTACAACATCAACAGACTTTCATTTAAATCTATAACAATTCTGTTCAGTTTTTGTCTCGTGTGTTAATGTCCGTTTGCACCGATATCAGCATATATATCCAAACATAGCATCATTCTATAAATTGTGCTATTTGTAGATAAGAACATAGCATCTTTATGGTTGTAAAGCTCTTTCTGAAATATTTGCTTTGAACAATTGCTCTCAGTTTGAGGGAAGTGATGATCCCCTGGACAAGATCACCACTGCTGAAGCCATCAGAACTCTTATCGACTACTACCGCACTTCTCAGCATTCTTATGCTGCAAGACAAAAAGTGGATGAGATATCCAAAGTTGTAAGTGCTTTTCAATGATCACTTTTTCATGAAAAATAACCGAACATGGCAATGATGCAATTGAGTATAACCAAAGTTCTAAGTTCTTGAGAATGATATACTTTTTGATGAAAAATAATCACACTTGGCATTGATGTCATTGAGTGTATCCTAAGTTGTAACTTCTTTTCAATGATTACTTTTTGATGAAAAATTAACCAAACTAAGCAATGATGCAATTGTGTATCCTTCTTATGGTTTCCTCATTGGAATCAATTCTCCAGTCTTTTGATCTTGTCTCTGACATTTAGGCGCATTTTCACATGTTCTGCAGAAGGGAACAGTGCTTGAAGCTGGAGGAAGTGAAGCTAGTTTCTTGATGCAGTCTTACACCTTAACGAAGCGTTCATTCATCAACATGTCAAGGGACTTTGGATACTACTGGCTTAGGCTTGTAATCTACATTGTAGTCACTATCTGCATTGGAACCATTTATTTGAATGTTGGCACAGGCTACAACTCAATTCTGGTACTCCTATTTATTATTTGAGAGCAATTCTGATCAGTTCTCCAAGAAAGTTTTGTTTCTTATTAGAGTTCATGTGTTTTGTTCTTTTCAGGCTAGAGGGTCATGTGCATCTTTTGTCTTTGGTTTTGTCACCTTCATGTCAATTGGTGGATTCCCTTCATTTGTTGAAGACATGAAGGTAAAACTTCTGTGCCTAATGCAACATTTAGCTATACTATACAATTCCATAATGTGATTAATTATCTGTTTCAATAACAGGTTTTCCAAAGGGAGAGGCTTAATGGCCACTATGGTGTCACTGCGTTTGTCATCAGCAACACGTTATCCGCGACGCCATTCCTGATATTGATCACCTTCCTCTCCGGAACAATTTGTTACTTCATGGTTCGCCTGCATCCTGGCTTCTGGCACTATGTGTTCTTTGTGCTGTGCCTCTATGCCAGTGTGACAGTGGTTGAAAGCTTGATGATGGCAATTGCTAGCATTGTCCCCAACTTCCTCATGGGCATCATAATTGGAGCAGGGATTCAAGTATGCCACCTTCCCATAATCTAAGAACATGTGAATCAAATTAGTTCTATTCAAAACAATGCTTTCTTTTCTTTTAAACCACCTTCTGAAATTCAACCTTTTTGCTTCATTATATAAAATTCTAGTTTTCCTTGCAACAACAACAAAGCTTTATCCCACTATGTGAAGCCGGCTATATGGATCACTTGTTCCATATTAAAGATACGGCCAGTTTTAAGTTGGCTGCCTTAGGTCTAACACAACCTACCTCTTTTACCCGAGCTTAGGACCATCTATGACACAGCATAGGCAGAGTTTCTTATTTTCTTTGCACAACAGCATAGACAGTACTAATTGCTAGCCATGTTGCATAATCAATCATAAAGCATATATTCTCTGTTTGTTTGCATAAATCATTGCACAAGTGTTTGTCACTTCTAGTTTTATTTTATATTCTGTGCAAATATATGAAAAAAGCATGGAGCAAAAGTAAGAACATTAAATTTTGTGATTAATTGTGAAGATATGAAACGAACGTTGAACCTGTTTGGATGCAAACCAAAGAACACTTATCGGAGCTTATCTAGATAAGCTGCAATTAGTCCGTATCCAAACAGGCTCTATACAAAACGTTCGCTCAAACCAAAAAACATATAAGTTTGTGCTAAAAACTTGTTACAGAATCCATTTGACAAAGCCTTATTAATTGGTTCTTGTGATCTGTTTCTCAAATTCCAGGGCATATTCATGTTGGTCTCTGGCTACTTTAGGCTTCCACATGATATCCCAAAGCCTGTGTGGCGCTACCCAATGTCATACATCAGTTTCCACTTCTGGGCGTTACAGGTAAGAGAAATGGTGCAAAATCAATTGTTGAAATGCATATTCTGCTATAGAAGCCTAGTTTGATGATAGAAACACTGAAATTTCTTTCAGGGACAGTATCAGAATGATCTGAAAGGCTTGATATTCGACAACCAGACACCGGATCTTCCGAAGATCCCAGGTGAATACATCCTCGAGTATGTGTTCCAGATCGATGTTTCCCGATCGAAGTGGACAAATCTAAGTGTGATCTTGAGCATGATTGTGATTTACCGCATCATTTTCTTCATCATGATAAAAATCAATGAGGATGTGACTCCTTGGGTGAGAGGGTACATGGCTAGGAGAAGAATGCAGCAGAAGAGTGGAGCACAGAACACAACTATTGCACCTGATGTTCTCACTCAGTCTCCTTCTCTAAGAGCATACATTTCCACTACTCAAACAAGAAATGGCACTTCCACCTCTCATTAACATTTCACTTTAACTTGTGACATGTGAATTTTCTGTATCCATATATCTCTCTTCATAGATTTTAACTATATCAGGTGTTACTAAAAATTGTGAATGTTATGAAGAGAAAACTGGACACAAATTTCACATGACAAGATAATGTGAAATTGTATTATGAGAGAATCTATTCCCATGGCTTTCAGCATAAAAAAGGAATATGAACAATGGAGCTTTTATTATTAAATAGGATTAGCTATATATAACTTAGATTCTTATTTTTTTTTTTACTTTGGTTTAGATATATAAAATTCTGGAGTGTCTATTATTAGTCATCTTAGTCTTCTGTTTGTAATTTTTCTGACCCCATTGGCAATATAAATTTCACTGTTCACCAAATTCTCAAGAGATTTGATTGGGAGGTGCTAATTGAAATTCAATTAGCACCACAAGAAGATTATTAGTAAATGAAAATCCATTTTGTGCAGGGGAAAGATCAACCTTTTCAATGTCCAGATGTGTTGGAAACAGGAGGGTGTCATTGTCTTGCCATTAATCTCACAGCGTGGGTTATCATCTATCTGATCTTTAAGCTTACTTAAACCAACCCACGTCCAAACGATTCAAGAAATTACGAACCCAACCCGGTTGGCGGGCGGGCTTGTGGGCTGACTCGCAAGTTAAGTGGAATAAATAAAAATCTAAAAATTGGGGAATTTGATTAAAAAATGTCGAAAAAGTAATAAAATTTCATATTAAAAAAAATACTAAAACATGCATTTTGCCAAATTTACTAATTCAAAATCATAACAATGTTGCACCATACACTTTATGCATATCTAAATTCAAGTTCAAACTCCAAATCATCCACATCCAACATAGTTGAATTCCAATACAAACACAACCAGTCCAAATCTAACATAGTTCAACAAAATAACAAATCCACATCCAACATTGTTTAATAACAATACAAACACAACGACTCCAAATGTAACATAGTTTAATAACAATACGAACAGAATAAGTTTTTAACAACCATTCAAGTCTTAAACAAACATGTCAATTTACTCATTATCCAATGATTTTTGAACATTAGAATCAAGAACTATTGCATCTTCAAAAAGAACTTCCTCCTCCTCTTTCTCATCTTCATTAGTAACAAAGTAATTTCTTATAATTGCCCCAATCTGCGAGCTAGCTCGCTTGACCCACGGGTTAACCCGTTTAACTTGCGGGTTAAACGAGCCGGATTGTGCTAGCCCATGTTCTATCCGAGATGTTATTTAACCAACTAACCCGCCTATGGACCGAGTTCGACCAAACTGACATGCGGGTTGTAGCCCATATTGACAGCTCTGTAGATATAGATGGTTTAGAATGCTTTACTATTTTATTATCAATACATTAACTTGAATCAATAAGTATATTGAACTCAGGGCTCATTTTATTTTAATGTTTAGTAGAAAAAAACTTACCCTTATTAAACTTAATGCTATGTTGGAATTGGTAGTAGAGAATGCGATGGGTTGGGATGACACAAAATATTTTTATATTTCATTGTTTGGATAAGTTAATGAAGAATAAAATAAGATAAAAAGGTAGAATAAATACCATATAATTCCACCGAATTCCCTTTCCCCTCCAATTTGAGAGGCATGAGATGGAATCAAAACTCCTCTCTTTTAAAAATTATAAATTTACAATGTTACCCATTTTTATTGTTACTCTTCTCCCCTCATCAACATAACAACTGCATCGTTTTTTTGGTGTTTGCACCGTTCTTCATCAATCCTCCTGACTTGTTCCTTCGTTTTTCTGCAATTACTTCTAATAGTGATAATCTTTGAGTGAAAAACGTTGTCCTACGGTTGGTTCCTAAATTGTGCTTATAGCTTCAAATAGTGACAATAGTGATAATATGATACGTTTATGATATGAAAGAAGAAAGAGACTTTTGATTCATGAAATCAGTTTTGGGGCGTATAAGGTGCAATACGCACCAAGTCTTGCACGGAAAAAGTACAAAATCTATTCAATAGGACGACGACATGTGTCAGTCACAAAATGAAATATTTAATTGTGGGTAACCGGTTAAACCTGTTAGTTTAAGAAAAAAAAATTATAATGTTAATTAGTTTTTTACAATAAAGTCCCTCCATTATCTTCCTCCGTTAACCTCTTAAACTTCTTCACCAGTCTCCGGCCAACCACTGCCGCCACCTCTTTTTCATACATTTTCCTTATCTCCCTTGTTAATCAATCACTATCTTGATTGAAAACAAAAACAACAGCCTTTTGATTTCATGCTTTTGAACCCCAAATTGTAGCAAACTCAGATCAACAACAAAGCTACATAACATTATTAACATATCACAATACCAACAAGTAACACAACAATATAACACTGTATGAGCAAGCAAAGCCATAATAAGTCTGTAACAAACTAAGAAATAGGCAAAATTCAACTTAAGAATCAAACAACTTTCAAAGAAAACCAACGATCAATAACAAAATTTAGGCATGGTGGGTGGGAGCAAAGGTACTGGGTGCCGAAACTAAACCCAGATTGACATTGGGAGCAAGGGGCAATACGTGGATATGGGATGCTCCGGCCAACCACTGCCGCCGCATCTGTCTCTGCCAACCATGTTGCTATTTCTTCTTTGCCTTTCCTACTTCGTGCTGATGCTCCTTCATACCAGCACCACCACGGCCGTTTTCGCATCACCGGGAGCGTACCCATCAAGTACGCTTCTTCACACGCTCCGGCTCCGCCACGCTCCTCTACATCAGCGCCGTGATTCTGAAAGAGTGCATCGTTTCCCCTTCTCCACCACCTCCGTCTTCTCCATCAATAAGATTTCCCATTTTCCCTCAGATCTGGAAGAATACAGGAAGAACGAATCTGAGATAAAGGTGAATGATCAAGGTTGAGATATGGGAATGTCAGATCTGGGTGAGGTTGATTATGGGAATGAGAAAATGAAAGGCCATACCAAAATTTTCATCGACAGATGAGATGGTGGGATGGGGTTGTTGTTGATGATGGATGAGGTTGATGGATTGGGGGTGTAACGATGCGCGGCGGCACGGCGACGGGGAAGGGGAGGATTGGGGGGCGACGGTGCGCGGCGGCACGGCGACGGGGAAATGGAGGATTGGGGTGCGACAGTGCGCGAAGGCACGGCGACGAGGAAGGGGAGGATTGGGGTGCGACGGTGCGCGGCGGCACGGTGACGGAAGGGTCCGCCACCATGGTGGCCTGGTTTGTGGGTAGAGAAAGAAGGGAGAATACTAAAGGCGTTTTTTGTAAAGTTCATTTTTATTTTATTTTTCAAATTTTGTTACAACAGGTAAAAAACTTGTTATAACAGGTGATTTTCTCTCTTGCATGGGGCAAGACCTAAGGTGCACTTGCACCCTAGTCGCCACCATCAGTTTTTATTTCGAAATAACATGCAATCAAAATAATGTAAGCAAAGTCATTCATAAAAAAATTGGCCTTTAATAAACTAGTATTTCTAGTTTCCATTGTTTTTTATTTATTTTAAAGTAAAAAATATTTTATCTTATCTCTTTGTTACCATTTTATCCTCTTTCATTTGGTCACGATGAGTTGGGGTTATATGATTTGATAATTATATTTGAGAAATTATATGCCTAAATCAAATAAAGTAAAAAATATAAGAAATGGTAGTATAAGAATGAAAAAGTTATAATTCATTCCGCTTTGGTAGGAGAGGTAGTATTGGTTAAGCTCCAACCATATCAACAACACTCTGTGTACTAAGAAAAAAATCACAAATTATCCTCTGTACTTTGGCCCCTTCATTGTGCTAAGAAGAATTGGGTCTGTAGCATATAAATTACAACTACCCGCTGCAGCTAAAATTCACCCTGTGTTCCATGGTTCCCAATTAAAACGATTCCGTGGTGCCGATACAGAACCGTACGTACCACTTCATCTTCCGTGCTTGATTCTCGTACAATTTTCAAGGTTACCTTCTCAATCCCTTAGGTTCTCATACAGTGGGAAAGAACCACTGCTGCAGAGGCTACTTGGGAGGATGCTGCTGAGATACAAAAAGGCTATCCACCATTCAACCTTGAGGACTGGTAGGCCCAAGAGGACTATTAACAAGCCCTCATGGATGAATAATTATGTTTAGTTCCTTTTCCTTTCAGCATTAGATAATATGTATTAATTTTTACTTTTGCTGTTTTATTTCCCCTTCCATCAAGTTCTGGACTGTAGTTGGGTCCAGGCCCATTAGAGAATGTACTAGCCTATAAAAGGCATCAACCCTAATGAAAGACTATCCAGAAATTTCCAAATTGCTTTTTCTCTTAGAAATTAGGTTATTTTAGCTGCTGCTACTGCTCTCAGATCTAGTTGGTTGAGGAAGTTCTTTTCTTCATACCAAATTGGTGCTTTCATTCTTCTTGACCATGCCTCCCGTTGATGATAACCCCAACATTCCCCCATCTTCACTTGCTGCTATGGAAGACAGATTTGCCTCCATGGCTCATCACTTTCACTCCACCATGGATGCCAAGATGCAAACTCTGCTGGACCAGATGGCCTTGCTCACCACCCAGCAGCGACAACCTGTGCCACCAGACCCACCACCTGGTTTTCTTCCTAACTCTCTAAAATTACAATTAACTGCTTTTGATGGGTCTGAACCCTTGGATTGGATTTTTCATGCGGAGCAATTTTTCCAGTTTCACAATACTCCCCCTGCACAGCGTATGAGCATCATCTCTTTCTATATGAGAGGTGAGGCACTTAGTTGGTTTAAATGGTTGCATTCCAACAACCAATTAAGCTCTTGGGAAGAATTTATTAGAGCTTTAACTCTGCGTTTTGGTCCTTCCTGTTATGAGAACCCCCAGCAAGAGCTTTTTAAACTTAGGCAGACTTCTACTGTGCTGGAATACCAATCTCGTTTTGAAAAGCTAGCAAATCAAGTTGTGGGACTTCCACCAGATATGATGTTAAATTGTTTCCTTTCAGGCCTAAACCCTGCTATTAAAAGTGAGTTAATGATTTTCAGACCATATTCTGTTCACCAAGCTATTGGTCTAGCCAAACTGATCGAGTCCAAAACCTGTGATTCCCGACCCCCTGCCCAAAGACAATTTCGCCCTTACACTCCTCCACAACCCCAAATCCGCCCCTTTCAACCTACACCAGCCACTCCCACCACCTCCAATCCACCCACTGCGCCAAGACCTGCTAGTTCTACCCTACCAGTCAAACGCCTAACCTCTGCACAGATGCAAGAACGGCGAGCATTGGGACTCTGTTATAACTGTGATGAAAAATACACCCAAGGGCATCGTTGTCAACCTAAACGTTTCTTATTATTGTTGGCTGATGAACCACTTGATTATGATGATTGCCTTAACACTACAGCCCAAGAGGAGGAGGACCAAAACACCCCAGTTCACACCCATCATGACAATCAAACACTACATTTCCAGCTATCTACCCAGGCCCTGCAGGGAAATCCATCACCTACTACACTCAAGTTTTTTGGCACTGTCTCCGGCCACCAAGTTTCTGTTTTGATAGATACTGGTAGTTCCCACAATGTTATGCCTCCAAAGTTGGCTCACTTTCTTCAGCTCCACACCGAGCCGATAACCAAGTTTCCAGTCATGGTTGGCAATGGCCAACATATCTTTTGTTCAAGCTACTGCCCTCACACGGTGCTTGTCCTGGAGGGTCACTCCTTTACTGTCCCTTTCCACCTCTTAGACATTCAAGGGGCAGACCTGGTTTTGGGAATGGAATGGCTACAGACTTTGGGAAAAATTACTTCAGATTTTTCAGTCCCATCCATGACTTTCACAGTTAATGGCACTCCTTGTACACTCACTGGCCGCCCACTCTCACCTCCTGCTCCAGCTACCTATCATCGTCTAACCCGTATGGTCGCTTTGAATGCGGTGGCCGAGATTCATACTATCCACTTCTCAAACCCATCACATACTACACCTGCAGCACCTCTACTCCT
Source organism: Acmispon strigosus (assembly GCA_030819835.1). Taxonomy (NCBI): domain Eukaryota; kingdom Viridiplantae; phylum Streptophyta; class Magnoliopsida; order Fabales; family Fabaceae; genus Acmispon; species Acmispon strigosus. Next base: position 42,681,858 of record JAUAMA010000001.1, on the reverse strand, counting down.
TCAACTTGAGGACTTAACCACTAAGCCACCAACTTTCAACACTGACCTTTGGGCTCTTCTCCAGTCCTACGCACCTGTTTTCGCACCTCCTCATGGCTTGCCTCCTTCCCGCCCACATGACCACCACATCTCCCTTATTCCAAACACAAGCCCAATCAACATCAAACCATACAGATACCCACACAATCAAAAAGAGGCTATGTCCGCAATCCTCAATGACATGCTCCAGGAAGGGATTGTGAAGCCAAGTACCAGCCCTTTTTCTTCCCCAGTTCTTCTTATTAAGAAGAAAGATGGAACTTGGCGTTTCTGCGTGGACTATCGCAGTCTCAATGCTGTGACAGTGAAGGACAGGTTTCCTATCCCAACAATCGACGAATTGTTGGACGAATTGGGTGGTGCCACCATTTTCTCTAAGATCGATCTGCGATCCGGTTTTCACCAGATCAGAGTGGTACCAAAAGACACTCACAAAACAGCATTCTGCACAATAGATGGTCACTATGAGTTCTTAGTTATGCCTTTTGGTCTGACTAACGCTCCTTCTACATTCCAATCAGCAATGAATGATCTCTTGCGGCCCTATTTACGTCGGTTTGTACTGGTTTTCTTTGATGATATTCTGATTTATAGCCCTAGTTTTGAATCACATTTATTCCATTTACGCACTATCCTAGATACTTTGCTATCTAACCAATTTTATGCTAAGTTATCTAAGTGTGAAATAGGGGTTTCTACTGTGCATTACCTAGGGCATATTATTTCAGAGTCTGGTGTTAATCCTGATCAATCAAAGGTGGACGCTATCGTGACCTGGCCAATTCCTACTTCACTCCGAGCACTCCGGGGATTCCTAGGCCTAACGGGTTTCTACCGTCGCTTTGTGCGTCACTACGCGTCACTCGCCGCTCCTCTCACCGACCTGCTTAAGCAGGACAATATTACAAACTTTACATGGAACGAAAAGGCACAAGCCGCCTTTGACAAATTAAAAGAGACAATAACTAAAGCTCCTGTGCTTGTTCTTCCGGATTTCTCCATCCTATTTGTTGTAGAAACTGATGCTTCCGGTGTGGCCATTGGTGCTGTGCTCTCCCAACAGGGGCATCCGATTGCCTTTTTCAGCAAAAAGCTATCTCTGCAAATGCAATCAGCATCAACTTATGTCAGGGAAATGTTTGCAATAACCGAAGCAGTTAAAAAATGGCGTCAGTACCTAATTGGGAACAAATTTCGTATCTATACAGATCAACAGAGCCTTCGACACTTGTTATCCCAATCAATACAGACTCCAAAACAACAGAAATGGGCAACTAAGCTGATAGGATTCGAGTTTGAGATATTCTACAAACCTGGTTCATCCAATAAGGTTGCAGATGCTCTGTCCCGTTGCCACACAACAGATAGTTCGTTATTGTTCTCCCTGTCCTCTCCGGTTCCAGCCATTGTTACTCACTTACAGCACTTCTACAACACACCAGAGGGGGAAGATATATTAAACAGACTTGCTCAAGAAAAGCATTTTCAACTCACAAATAATCTGCTTTACTACAAAGGAGGGTTGTTCTTACCTGAAAATTCTGACTTCAGGCAGCAAGTGCTTCACGAGTACCATTCTTCCCCATCGGCTGGACACTCTGGTTTGCAACCCACCCTTTCCAGACTAGCTGCATCTTTTAATTGGCCAAACCTGTACACAGACACCAAGACATTCATCAAACAGTGCAGCATATGTCAAAAGAACAAGTACATTACTTCCAAAAAACAAGGACTACTTCAGCCCCTACCTATTCCATCACAAGTATGGGAGGACATTTCTATGGATTTTATTACAAAGCTACCTAATTCTCATGGCCATACAGTTATTTGGGTGATTGTTGATAGACTCACAAAGTATGCACATTTTATAGGGCTTCCTACACATTATACAGCTATGTCCTTGGCAACCAGGTTCTCCACAGAAATATGCCGCCTACACGGTATACCTAAATCAATCGTTTCTGACAGGGATAAAATTTTCTTAAGTCATTTTTGGAAGGAGCTGTTTCGAGTTCATGGAACCAGACTACGTTTTAGTTCTGCTTATCATCCTGAAAGCGATGGTCAAACTGAAACAGTTAACCGAAGTGTAGGTACTTACTTGCGTTGTTACGCCGGAGAACAGCCGCGGTCATGGTTTCGCTACCTACACCTTGCTGAATGGTGGTACAACACTTCCTTCCACACTGCTGCGGGTATGACACCTTTTACAGCTCTCTATGGTCGTCCTCCTCCTTCATTACTGGATTATGTACCGGGCAGTGCCAAAGTCTCGGATGTTGATGTTTCACTGCAAAACAGAAACACAATCATGGCTACTTTGAAGGCAAATCTCTTGAAGGCTCAGAGCCGGATGAAGCAAGAAAAAGATAAACACAGGAAGGATATTACCTTTTCTCCAGGGGATCTCGTGTGTCTTAAGCTCCAACCTTATAGGCAGCAGTCCTTGGCTCAACGGCGAAGCAACAAGCTTTCCCCCGGTATTTTGGTCCTTACCGCGTCCTTTCTCGCATCGGCGAGGTCGCCTACGAGCTCGACCTTCCTCCCGACTCGCGCCTTCACCCTGTGTTCCATGTGTCCTTGCTTAAACGGTATCATGGAGAAGCTGTGTTAAACGCGGTCCCTTTGCCTCAGCTGGCCTTGGATGTTGACGGTACATCCCCATCAACCACAATCCTTCCTCCACCTCGAGTGGCTAACAGGGCCACGACGGTGTCAAGCTCCACCGACCCAGACGTTTTCGAAAGAGACGGAAACCAGACGGGAAGAAAAGAGTTAAAAAACCACACGAGTTTGCAAGTTCGCGGAACTGAAGTGAATGAGTTCGAAGTGGAAGACTTTGAAGTGCAAGTGTCTGACTTGTTAAACCCAAGCCCTCTTACTTCAGCCACTCAGCGGATTTCAAATTTTTGCTCAACCCCTTTTAATTTGGATTTCGCATCCACCAATGTGAACCACTCAGTTTCCCCCCATTTAACTCCATTACAACAAAATTTGGAGTCCACCACAACCATTATTGCTGAAGAGACTTCCAAGTCAGACCTCGTGGCTCGCGCTCACGCTTCCCCAACGCCTCCCTCATCACAACCGTCCAACCCTCCTCATGATTCGGGCCCTCCACCTACTCCCTTCTCTTCGTTCAACACGCCAGGGCCCCACACGCCAGCCCCAACGGCTCCCTCTCTTCGTGATCCGCGTCCTCACTCTCTCTCTCTCCTGCTTTTCAAACCTCGCCAACCGCGCCAGGGACCCACAACGCTGCCCAAGGGGACAATCCTATCCCATGTGTTCCCCTTCCCATGCACCCTCATGCTCCAGCCCCAGCGAATAATCCAGGGACCCACAACGCTGCCCAAGGGGACAATCCTATCCCATGTGTTCCCCTTCCCATGCACCCTCATGCTCCAGCCCCAGCGAATAATCCAATGGGCTCTTCCCACACGGCCCACACTTCTACCAGACTTGAGGACAAGTCTGATTTTCAAGGGGAGGGTATTGGTAGGCCCAAGAGGACTATTAACAAGCCCTCATGGATGAAGAATTATGTTTAGTTCCTTTTCCTTTCAGCATTAGATAATATGTATTAATTTTTACTTTTGCTGTTTTATTTCCCCTTCCATCAAGTTCTGGACTGTAGTTGGGTCCAGGCCCATTAGAGAATGTACTAGCCTATAAAAGGCATCAACCCTAATGAAAGACTATCCAGAAATTTCCAAATTGCTTTTTCTCTTAGAAATTAGGTTATTTTAGCTGCTGCTACTGCTCTCAGATCTAGTTGGTTGAGGAAGTTCTTTTCTTCATACCAAGGACAAGGTTCATTTAAAAGGGGAGGGAAATTTAATGAACCAACCACCTGACAATACTCATGGGAAGGCCGAGTCAGCAAAAGAAAGATAAGAATCAGAATTGGTTACAGCAAATCAAGAGAATATGGGTGTGAGGAGAGGAAATAGGGAACGTAGGCCCAACGACAAATATAGTGATTATGTGTGAGAGAAGTATAAAAGAGAAAATAATACTAGGGGTATGGGTATGTGATAAGAAAAGTGTATTACCTCTTTCTGAATACCCTCTTCCCATCTCAGTCTATTTCTCTTCTTCTTCGCTTCTGAATTTTCTAAATCTGTTGTACCTTATCCTTCTCAGATTTTGAAAAGTGACCAGTTTGGAGGAAAATAATCGTACAGTTATTTTACTTGTCTCTGTTGATTGTTCTCCCATTCCAGAAGTGTCGTTGAGACGGGTGTGGTGGTGGCACGATGGAGGTGAGAGGGAAGAAGATGATGGGGTTAAGAGAAGAAGAAAAGGAGGTTGGGATTTTAGAGTTTAATTTGGGGGGAAATAGGTTTTGAAATTTGGTGGAAAAAATGTTTATTTCATTTTTTATTTGCATGGAGTTACAGTATAATGTGCCACGTCAATTAATGAGTGTTACGTCAGCTTTTCTATTTGTCAACTGACAAAACTGGACTGAAGGACCACATTGGCTCCCCGCAAAACATCAAGGACGCACTGCTCGTTTTGAAGATCAGGGACCAATTCCACACAATCGTGTTAGAACATTGATCAAAAGTGCAATTAAGTCTAAAATTAAATTGAAAAATTATATTCACTTACATACTAATATAAAAATATTAACCCCCATATAAAAATACTATTGGGCTTATTTTTTTTTTGGGGTTTATTATTTTTTGGTAGAATGGATAATTGGGTGATGGGGTGGAAAATCTAACCCCCATATAAAAATACTATTGGGCTTGTAACAAAAAGAGTTAATGGTTCAGCAGATCCCTGAGTTTGTCCCAATATTTGTGATTGGTCCTTCGCCGGAAAAAAGCTTGGTAAAGGTTCCTCAATTTGCACTAAGTTTTTGTTTAGTTCCTGTCGGAAATCGGAGCTCCGGCGAGGGTGCTGAGTAGCCAGTGAGAGATGACGTGACATTATCCACATCATTTTTAATTAAATTTTAAATGACATGGATAATTAATTAATAACTAAAATTAAATAAAATTTAATAATTAAAATAAAAATTTCAAAAAACCATTAATTTGTAAAAATTAACACAAACACTAATTCATACAATTCTTCATCAGCTCTCTTCATCTTCTTCATATTTTTTCATCTTCTTCATACATTTTATCACTGATCTAAGAGCAACCACCACCATCAACTTCTTCACCCTCCCTCACCTTCAAATCTTCATCACCAAACCCCTACGAAACTTCCGATCTGTCCCCCGAAACCAACCGTCGTCGCTGCCTTCTTCTTCCTCTCTCTGACCAAGCCAGAAAAATTCCCAAACCCAGAAATAAAATTCCCAAGTCCAAAAACAAAATCCCAAAAAATGACTTCACTCACTCCATGTCCTCGTTCCTTTTCTTCCTCCTTTCTCTGCACTCCTTCCTCCATCTACCAACGCAAAACCCAATCTCCCAACTCCCATCTCCAAACGATGACATGTGACAGAGCCATCAAAGGAGGGGAATTTCAATTTCAGAAACCTTGTTTCTCTCTCCCTCAAAAACAAAGGTTCGAACTTTTTTGGTCAGGTTCATGGGTTAGTGCTCAAAGGTTCAGGGTTAGTGCTCAAAGGTTCAAGCTTTTTGGTCAGGTACATGGATTAGTGCTCAAAGGTTCAAGATTTTTGGTCAGGTTCAAGGTTCAGTGCTCAAAGGTTCAAGCTTTTTGATCAGCTTCATAGGTTTGGTCTTCAAAGGTTCAGGCTTTTTTATCAGATTCAAGGTTCAGTGCTCAAAGGCTGTAACAGGGAGAGTGACAGCGTGATTGGAAAAGGTTGGTTCATGGGTCGATTGTAGCTGTGATTTGAAGAGGAATAGTCAAGATCTATTTGTTCAACCAACAACCACCATCGAGGGAGAGAGATCGGGATCGAAATTGAGATACAGTCAAAATCTATTTTTTTCTAGAATGTGTTTGTTCTTTTTCCTGGAATCTATGTTGGTGATGGGGATGAAAAATGATGAAGATTATGGAGATCATGGGGAAGGAGAAGGTGGTGGTGCGTTCGATGTTGAGAGGGAGGGAGGGAGGGTGCCTTTTACTCAAAAAGATGAGAAATTATGAAGAACTGAGAAATTTCTAGGCTTAAATTTTTTTTATTGACTCATCACTTGTCTCTTGAAGGTTGATGGTGGTGGTGGGTTTTCTGCTTCTTGTCTCTTGAAGATGAGTTTGAAGATGAGTTTGAAGATGATGATTTAGGTATTTAGGGTTAATGGGATTAATGGGGGTTAAAGTGAGAATTAGTTAAATTGGGGGTTTTAAAATTAAAATGTTTTTCTTACGTTGCATCTCTTTAAAAAAATTAAAAATCCACATAATAATCATTAAAACAGTCCGCAGGCTACATATGCCCTTGCTGGAGCTCCGGTCTCCGGCAAGGACTAAATAAAACTTGGTGCAAACTGAGGGACATTTAGCAGACTTTTTTCCAGCAAGGGACCAAACGCAAATATTGATACAACTTCAGGGACCTGTTGAACCATTAACCCTAATAAAAATTACTATTGGGCTATTTTTATACGGTACTTTTGGGTTGTTAATGTATATATATTTTGTAAATAACATTTAGAATGAATTATTCTTGATAAAAAGGTAAAATTCTTACTTTTATTTTCTCAGTTTTATTAAATATACTTTAGTTCAATGAAAATTGTTATCCAAACACAATTCATATTTAAAAAAATTATCACTAAAATGTACTTATACTTTTTTTTGTGCTTACAGATATCCTACAGAAAGTAATTTTGTTCGAGTTTGGAACATTCACATCATAGTAAAGTGATTCTTCCGGTATACTTACTTTTTAATTACTGTAGCTAAATAAACAGTAATAAATTTTTCCCATCAAAGATGATTCGATTAAAGACACCAAGGCAAAAAATTAACAACACTTACATCAGGTACATGAGAAAATCTTATAAGAGCAATACTTCATTGCATGGCATATTAGAGAGAATCGCATAGCACGTTTACTCACAAATCCATGACAAACACAACACACATAAATAACATAACAAAATAAAATGAAAACCCATTACAAGAAAAGTGCTAATTAGCGTTGGCTTTTCTAACTTGGAAAAAGCCAACGCTACAACCGATTTAGCGTTGGCTTAGCCTTGATGTCGTTGCTTATGTTAAACAGCTCGAAGCTGCTGCTGAAGTGTTAGTCAAGATGGAAATGTACTACATTAGCATCGCGCAAGCCAACGCTACATGTTTAATAAGATGACCGACACTATCATCCTTTGTTAGCATCGGTCGTATAAGCTGACTCTAATTGTAACGCTAAGCTTGTCAATATTATTTTTTAGCCAACACTAATGTTGGTTGTTAATGTTAATTTGATAATGAGTTACAGTCATTTGCTCGCGGCTTGAGGGCCTCTAAATTGGTTGATCCTGTTCAGGCCAAACAGTACCCTTAACTTGGAGTTACTATGCTTAGTATTTCCAAGTTAGAGGCACTTCTTGGCGTACGGTCTGCTTAAAGACGTCGACAAATAGGTGATTCGGTGGTGGAAAGTGGCCACAAGGTTGAAGAGACAAAAAAGGGTTTATGGTTCAAACGTGTGAGTGATCACAAAGAGGTTGAAGATGACTCTTTTCACTCAAAATTAGTATCATTCTATAGGATGCCACTTTTTATTTTAAATTAGCTGACACTATCCATTGACCAATAGGATTTAGGTCTTGTATCTACCGTCAGCTCACCTAGCGCTGGTTTGTTGAGTGGGCTTAGTAGACTAGTCTATTCTTCGTTTAAATAACGTAAATCTTCATTTTAACATTTAGCGTTAGCCGAAGCGACTTAAAGTTGGTGTCAGGGCCAACAATAAATTTTGAGAGTAAATAGACTTGTAGTGGTATCATTAGTGCAAATTAAATTTTCTTACCTTAGTATCACATGACATGCGATATTAATATTATCTCATATGAAAATTCTTTTATATTCTTTTTTTTTTTAACTGAAGAATTCTTTTATATTCTATCATGTTGAAATTGTGAAATTGTCTCTTTTTTTCATATACATTAAAAGAGTTTCACCTAATACCAATACTGATTTAATGTGTGTACATATGAAGAAAGATACAAATTTTTAACATAAAAAAGCGAGTGACTTTCACATATAAGAGTATCGTCATCCACATGGTAAGTTTCTAGACAAATTTTGAGATGTTACCTATGATTGCATGGCCCAATTTGGACGGCTCCCGATGGAAAAAAAAGTTCAACATGTGCATGCATTCAAGCATCAAAATTGTTTTTTTCAAACCTCACTTAGAGGTGGAAAGAGGTGAAAATATGAGAGAAATAGAAAAAAAAAATGAGATGTGATAAATGATACAATATAAAATGAGAAGAGAGATAAATACAAAATTAAAGTGAAATAGAGTGAAAAAATAATGAGATGCGAACCAATCAATACTCATTCAAGCATAGTATTTGGGAATTTAAAAAAAAAAAAAGCACGGTTCCGTGTCGTCTTTCCACATGGTCGTGACAGTCCAGTGATAAATGTCTTTCCAACCGGTAAAAACCACGCCACATTTTATAACATTATTATGCGCTAGCTGATCACCTCCATTACTTATACTCCTCCGTCCCAAATTATAAGACCCTTTAGAGACAAACTTGGTGTCCCAAATTATAAGACCCCTTCTAGATTTCAGAAATACAAAAATAAACTTTTCCTTTTTTACCCCTTGCATTCATTATATTTTAAATTTCAAAACTTTAATTACCACCTTTTCTAATTACTTCTTTCATATTCCCAACTAACTTTTGGTATTTCCTATATTTACATTAACAATTTCGAGAGCTTTAAATAGGGGTAAATTTGGAATATTTATATAGAAAATAACAAAATCAACATATTAATTAGTTTATTAGATGTTTTGTTAATAAACGTGATTGTCTGAATAGGACCCTATATTTTGGGATGGAGGGAGTATAATTTTGCTCACTCTATTGTAGAATTACCTTTTTACCACACCTCTATTACCACGGTTCCGTGTCGAACCATGATAAAAAGAGATTACGAACTCTGTTACCACAGTTTCGTGTTGAACCGTAGTAACTGAGGTGCTCTATTACCATGGTTGTATGGTAACCGTGGTAATTGAGATAGTTTTTATTTATTTTTAATTAACACTGTCTATTACCCTGCACGGTTGTAAGGAAAATCGTGGTAATAGGTTTTATTAACTTTTAATTAACATTATCTATTACCACGGTTATTACGGTAACCGTGTTAATAGATTTTATTATTTTTTAATTAACATTGTCTATTACCACGGTTGTTTGGGGAATCGAGGTAATAGGTATTATAATTTTTTTAATTAACATTGTCTATTGCCACGGTTGTTATAGGAATCGTGGTAATAGGAAATATATTATTAAAAAAATGGTGATTTGTTAGCTAGGAAACCCTTGTTTGGAGATCGAAAACCTATTTCTCTTCCCCTTTCTCTGTTGCGACTCCATCGCTCTTCAACCTCGTAACCGCCACTCGTTGCTGCTGCACCTCATGACCGCTGCACCTCATCACCGACACTCCTTCTCTCCGCAATGGCATTGTCGTTGCTTTGCAAGCTCATCGGCGCCAAGCTCGTCTCCGTCAATCGCATTCTTGCTCGCAGCCATGATAGTCACATCGTTTCTGTCTTCGTGCATCGCTGTTCCCATCTTCTCCCTCTGGCCGCTCTTCTCTACCTCACTTGTGAGTCCTCTTGACCTGCTTCTACTTCTAGGGTTTTGTTTTGAAGATTTTTGTTGTTGTTCAGTACTAGGTTTTTTTTCTATCATGAGAAAGTTTCTCTCAAAATATCTTGGGCGACAAGATTTTTGTTGTTGTTCAGTACTAGGGTTTTCTTGCTCGCAGCCGTGATAGTCACGCCGTTTCCCGGAGCACAAGACGCGTCTCCTCCATCTAGTCCTGTCAGCTATGTTTTGTCTTCTTAAATGCTTCAGCATGCGTCGTTTCACAATTAAAACTTCTAACTGCTTCCCTCTTTACTACTCTGCAACTTTTCAGCATGCGCCATTTCCTACATAAGTTGGGTTATGATTCATGAACCACTCTTCAGTGCAGACACCTTGGGACACCTCCTTTTTTTTCTACCTCTCTCTTCTGCACACATCACATCATATATCACATCTGCCACTTATCTCTCATCTCTTCCTATCTCTCTAGTGGTCTACACCCAAAGGGTGTTCACCAATCTTTATCCACATAAGTTTCACAATTCTCAAGACATCCTCTTAGTTGCCCTCTTCTTCACCCTCAAATTCCTTCGTTTGCTTATAAATTCCAGAATTATCTTTCATCTGTTCTCCATCCACCACTCCATCACCTTCCCTGTACCCGCTGCTATTGTGGTCCTTCTTCCTTAAAAGCAGAAATGACAAACGACGTGACTATTTGTCTTCCTTTTACTATCAATTTCCCAGAACCACATCGCTATCAAGTTCCTGGCACCAATGCTTTGCGTCACACACGTATGTTTGCATTGTGTGGTGCCTCTAATGAGCCATCGTACCCAGAACTCATCTTGGTCTTCTGGTCCTCCTTGTCCTTTGTTCACAACAGAGGCTTCGTTGGAACAGTGCTGAATCATGACTTTTCCCTAACCAGAGAGAAACTTGCTGAACTCCTCAATAGTGAGGATGAAGGAGTGACGTACTCTAAATTCTGGAAAAGAGACTGCAATGAAGAAGATATTGATGCAGTCATCTATTGCATGGAAATTCCCTCTCTCTCAATGCTCTCTCTACTCATCCCTCACCTTTCCTGCCAGAGTTTTACATCTACTTGTCACAACCGTGCTTTGTCCAAGACAAGATCGTCTAAGAGACGTTCTTGACAAAGACCTGTTTATCATGTTCTCAATTTTGAATGAAGAGTACATTAATGTTGTAGACATCATCTACAATCATCTTTCTTCTACTCTGGTTGACAACCAGAAAGCCATTCCCTATGGTTTCCTCGTAACAAAACTCCTCAGGGGTCCAAATGGGTTGCCCTTTTTGGCTTGGAACGCTTTAGAGGAGGTGGTTTTTCAGGTGATCAGAGTAGAATTCTTCTGGTCAAGGGGTCTTGTCATTAACGATCCACTGTATGATCTCTCTGAAGACTCGGATGACTCTTCGGAAGACTCCGATGATTCTGAGGAATCATTTCCAGCATCAATAAGCTCCTTCCCTTTTCTCTGATTTCTGGCACAACCAAGCAGTACATGTTGTATCTTTTATTACGAGCTTGTGAATCAAAGTGATTTTTAAATTTGACTGTATGATTTTTAAATTTGGCTGTATGGTTGTATTTTTAATTTGTTCTAATTTTTCTTCAAGTTGATGTATGAATCTCCTTCTCTTTTTATCATCTGGTCTAATAATATCTATTTGCATTCATAGAAATTAAAGGCATACCTGAACAGAGTAAACATTTATATTCATTGTTATATATTTTTTTGGATTATGACTTAACATCCCAAGGGATTTTACGGATTCACTTTCCAATTGTCATGTCTTGGGCTTGGTTGGATTCAATGTTGCATAAAGCATGTGCTGAAGTTTACATTATTAGTGAATGCTTATGGTCTGCTTCTTATTTGAATGAAAAAAAAGAGAATTTTTCTTGTATATATGTCTCCGTTGATGGCTATATAGTTTATTTGGTAATTTGATATTTAAAGTTTAGATTTGACCACAGTTTCAGTTTAGACACAATGTTATATGTATTACAATAGACTGTTTTTTTATTTGCACAATTAAAGTGAGAGTAGAAGAAAAAAAAACCTGTAACCACGGTTCAATGTTTAACCGTGGTAATAGGAAGAGATATTACCACGGTTTCTTATTGAGCCATGGTAAAACGACAGCTGTATTACCACGGTTCCACCTTGAACCGTGGTAACAGAGTGTAATATTACAACAATTCCACCTTAAACCGTGGTAACAGAGGTATGATATTATCACGGTTCCGTCTTCAACTGAGTATTACAAAGGTATGATATTACCACGGTTTCGCTTTCAACCGTGGTAACTGACGGTTTAACTGTGGTAATATGCTGTCCGAAACTGTGATAAAATGACAATTCTGTAATAGTGAGTCTCAGCAATGTTGCAATAACAACATGATGATGCGTACCAGCATGGACTTCATGTTCAAAATTTCAAATCTTTGATCTCACTTCTCTGATATGTTCAACTTCAAGAAGAAAGAAAGGGATATTGAACATATTCAAACTCTAGTCGAAGTCTTAATTTCTGGTATCGGTTATATCATAATTCATATTACAATTGTGGAAACTTGCACATAAATGTGATTGATGCAGATGCAGATGCAGATGCAGAAATGAGATAATGTTGTAGATAGACCATAATTTAAAACTTAACTCCCACATCAACGAAGTTTTGATCACTTTCCGTGGAAAAACACTATAATAGCTGCACTACATATCATAGCTCTGTACACAATGGCTTCATTACAGCTCCAAATTGCAATTGAGGACGTAGTAGCATTGGAGAATTGCAGATAAGCACAGGTTGATGCAGCTGCAATCACAGTCGCAATATTGCTGTGAATTGAAAATTTCAAAACGATTTACGTTGTAGCCGCAATTGAGGTTGCAAATAGTATAATTTTTTTGCCTAATTGCAGCACTTACATGAGAAGAAGAGAGTCTAGCATAGCCAAGGACAACTTGCCGGGCGGGGCGCTAGATCTAGATGAGAAGATCGATGAACATGAGCTAACTCCGGCAAGTCATCCTTGGCTGCGCTATTCTCTCTGCCTCTTCGTGCAAGTTCTTCTTAGGAGACTATGGTTATGCCGCTCATAGTTCTGCTTCAAGTGATATACATATTGCATCTAAGATATAGAGAATTACATGTTTATATAATAAGGTTTCAACTAAGATCTCTGGTGTGATATAGCATAACAATGTAGATTCACCAAAGTTCTAAAAAGGAGCAAGTGGCCTTACCTGCCAACCAAAAGCCAGAAAGTCACACGGCCGGACTGCCACTTCCAAATTCATCCAAAATTTTACTTCAATTGGTATAGCAGATAGGGGACCAATTCAACAAGTGTTGGGCCCACTTTCATCCTCTTTCTGTATCATCCATATCATGTGGGTTATGGGAGAAAGAGATTATAGGAATCTATCATTTGCCTTTGTATCGGATGATGGCGACTCTTACCATCTCCATGCATGTGTTAATTCTCGAGTTTCATTCACGTTTCTATTTATCTTTCGTATTATTTTCACTCATTTCTTTTATATTTCTATTTTATTTTTCTATCTCATTACTTACCACATCTCTCATTCTTTTATTTTCTTTTCATTTCTCTTACTTGGTGAAATTAAGTGTAGAAAAAGTGTGAATAAAAACTTAGAATAAAATTTTATTAACACTTGAAAAACACTTGCACCTAGTGAAAATGGTAAGAAATGAGAGAAAAATAAAAAATAAATAAGATGAGTGATGTCATAGGAAAACAAGAGAGATGAAAAATAAAGTGAATGAAAATAAGATGGAAAAGAAAATGAAGTGTAAATAAATGAAAACTCAAAAACTTATAGTTAACACAAAGAGCAGCATGGAGAATTTTTGTGTATTTTTATTCACTTATTGTGGTAGTAGTTATAGACAATATATAAGAGTACAAGAGACAATCACGGTCTATATTTTATGAAGTAAATGACCTAAGACTAATATTGTTATACCCTTAATTAAAACAAGGGATTCAAATTGATTCTACAAAATTTACAATTATGACTCAATTGACAACTCATGCAAACATTCCCCCTTAAGATGGTGTGAAGATATCTTTGAGTCTCATCTTGTCAAGTGAGTTGTGAAAGATCTTGCTGGACACTGCCTTTGTAAGCATATTAGCTAGTTGGTCTTCAGATTTAACAAAAGGAAATCGAACTATCTTGCTTTCAAGGTTCTGTTTGATGAAGTGTCGATCCACCTCAACATATTTGGTGTGATCATGTTGGACAGGATTTTGAGAAATGTTGATAGAAGCCTCGTTGTCATGAAATAAACTCATCTCTGTATTAGGTGGAAAACTCATCTCAATTAGCATCCTTTTAAGCCAAAGAAGTTCACAAAGTCCTTTTGTCATTCCTCTGAATTCGGCTTCAGAACTAGATAGCGCTACTAACTTTTGCTTCTTACTTCTCCATTTAACTAGATTTCCTCCTACAAAAGTAAGATAGCCTGATGTGGATTTTCTATCCGTGATATTCCCTGCCCAATCAACATCTGTGTAACCCTCAATGTTTAAATGATTATTCTTAGAGAACAATAGCCCTTTTCTCGGAAAGGATTTCAAATAACGAAGAATCTGAATTACAGCTCCCATATGATCCTCACTAGGACAATGCATAAATTGACTTATAATGTTAACAACATAAGCAATATCGGGCTTAGTATGGGATAAATAAATCAGCTTACCGACCAGTTTTTGATATTTTTCTTTATTAGTTGGCACCTAATTTGCATACTCTCCAAGCTTGTGATTTTGGACCATTGGCGTATCGGCTGGCTTGCAGTCCAATAATCCCGCTTCTAAAAGTAAGTCTAACACATATTTTCTCTGAGAAAGGAATATACCTTTCCTTCATCTAGCAACCTCAATTCCTAGAAAATGTTTGAGTCTCCCAAGAATTTTCATCACAATTTCCGTGGCCAACTGATCTTGGAGTCTAGAAATCTCTTTTGAATCATCCCCTGTAATTATCATGTCATCAACATGAATTATAAAAGTTGTTCCTTTCCCCAATTAGCGTTTTAAGAAAAGAGTACTATCTGAATTGCTTTGTTGGAAGCTATATTTTCTCATGGCCAAGCTAAACTTGCCAAACCATGCTTGTGGTGATTGTTTCAGCCCATACAGATCTCGTTGCAACTTGCGCACAACTCCAACCTTAGAAGATGTGGTGTAACCTGGAGGAATATCCATATAAACCTCTTCCTCAAGATCACCATGGAGAAAAGCATTCTTCACGCCAAAGTGGTGTAGTGACCAGTCTAAATTTTTAGCAAGAGACAATAAACTCTAACCGTGCTTAGTTTTTCCACCGGTGAGAAAGTTTCTTGATAATCAATTTCATATGTTTGTGTATATCCCTTTGCCATAAGTATCGCCTTGTACCATTAATAGATCCATCTGCTTTGTGTTTAATGGAACACACCCACTTACATCTCACAGTCTTATTTCCTTTTGGCAATGAAATGAGGTTCCAAGTTCAATTCTTTTGCAATGCTTACATTTCTATTTCAATGGCTTGAACCCAATTTGGATCAGTTAGAGCTTCTTCTATTCCGTTGGGGATGTGACATGAAGATAAGTTGTTCACAAATTCTTTGAGGGGCTGTGATAATTTCTCAGTAAACACATAATTGGAGATTGGATATCTTGACCTTCTTTCTTCAAAATCTAGTGAGAATAGATTTGGTGGCTTTCCATGATTATGTCTTAAAGGTAAATTATAACCCGCAGAAATGTCCAAGTTACTAATGGGAGAAGATATAGTAGGAGTGATAGGACAAAATACATCAGTGATATTTTTCCAGGAGATGGTTGTTCTGGTACTGAGAATGAGGGGGGTTAGTTTCATATTCAGAAGATTCAGCCTCTTGAATAGTACTAGTAGCTTGTCCTCCTTCATGTTCAACATTATCTCCACTAGTATCTTGTCTTTCTTCCGCTTGAGAGTTAGATCCATTTCCCTACTCAGTATCGGTTCCAATATTCTCACAAATCATCTCCACATTATCACCACTAACATAAATTGGGTTGCCCTCAAGTCCTGAACAATTTTGCCAAATATTCTTTTCATCTTGCATCTCCCCCTGAAAAGAAGAATTTGAGCTCGCTGGAGGGAAAAAAGTTCCAGATTTCAAGAAAGTAACATCCATAGTCACATAGGTGCATTTTATGGTAGGATCATAACAACGATATCTCTTTTTGTTTGTCCCATAACCTAAAAAGATACATCGAGCTGCACATGGATCAAGTTTTGTGCATTGGTTTTGATGAAGATGAACAAATGCAACACAACCAAATACTCGAGGAGGAATCACTAGAATAGTGGAAGGGGAACATATGTAGAAAGAACTTGCAATGGAGTTTTAAAACTCAATACCTTTGAAGGCATACGGTTCAATAGATGTATTGATGTGATAAAAACATCTTCCCAATATTTTGAAGGCATGTGTGCCCTAATTAATAGAGCACGGGCTGTTCTAAGATGTTCCTATTCTTTCATTCCGCAGTTCAATTTTGTTGGGGTGTTTGGGTGCAAGAGGTTTCATGGATTAGGCCATTTTGTTTGAAGTACTCTTGGAACTCCTTATTAATATATTCACCACCATTGCACAATTGCAGAGGGCCCATTACTCAAATTTAGGGGGGGCTCCAAGACGCAGTGGAAGGGATCTCGACCAAAAGCTTCAAATAGCTTGACATGCCAACATATGCCACGCCAAGCTGGGGGCTCCTGTTCCGGTCGGCTCTTCAGCCAAAAGACCCAACGGCGTAGTAGCTGACCCACTAGGGATGCTCTTAAGCATACACCCATGAGGCAGCCTGCACGACCTAGCTAAGGGATGAGCACTCCCGGCTTAGTGGTACCTTATCTGACCAACTCGAACACAGGCTTAAGGGAAAGCACTTCACAGGCCGCTCGGCCTACAGCCAATCTCGCTCGGAAGCCTCACTTATGAGCTTCTCCAACACTTGCAGGGACGCCTCCGGTGCTTATAAATAAAGGTTCTACCGTTCCCTTGGGATGCTTCTTACTCACTCATTACATTACATTACAAGTTTGTTATGCATTCTTACATATCTAAGCTGAGCTCTCGGACTTTCTCGGAGCTCCCTTACTGATTTAAGCGCCGACGTGTCTTCTGCAAGTCGCCCCACCCCCTGACGCACTGGACTTGAAGACTCCCCCATTCACACCGGAGCATAGCGAACGTCGTCGCAACCCCGCCGAGAGCACCACCATCCAAGATTCACGCTTGAACAAAAATCTTAAAATTCTATCTCATGACTTTGACCCTTCCGAGTCTTCCACGAATTCGACCTTCGACCTTGTTTTGGGTTAGTAAAATTTTGGGTTAACACTATGTTAGCGATGCGGCATGACAGATGGATCGGGTGGTGGAGGAAGGTATATTTGGATGTGTTACCAAAGGGATGAGGAAGTGGCTGAGAGAAGGTGAGGGTAAGGGGGATGGTGGCGGAGGAGAAGGTGAGGATAAGGGGGAGGGTAAGGAGGAGGGACTGAGGGAGAGGGTGTGGGTGAGGGCGGCATCACTGGAGTCTGGAGGGAGGAGGAAGAGCCTGAGGGAGAGGGAGAGGGAGAGGGAGAGGGTGACAGAGGAGGTGGGGGTGAGGGTGGCATCATCTGATTGAGGAGGAAGAGGTCGAGGTGGTGGAGAAGTGTTGGACATATGAGGCGGAAGTGCAAGCAATTCTTAATGCTATTCTGTTCTTCGAAGAGTTACATATGTTTCCAACTTTTCTATTGAAAGCGGTTCTTCATTGGCGGTGGGTTGGGTGAACAAAAAAAATAATCGCCCATGGAAGTTGCAAAATGACTTGAACAATATCGGCGTCATCAGGAAAAAGATTCTGCGCATAGGGGTGTTCCATTATTCCATATGTATAGGGAATTCAACATGATTACAGATTATTTGGCTAAGAATGGTTGTAACATGTCTGATCCTTTATGGGTGTTTTTTTTTGGAGAACCTGGACTGGAATTGGTTCTAGCAGGTTGTATTTGACTCAGCAGGTTGCAGATTGTATCTGTATTCTGTGCTTGTTATCAAGATGTACAATGATATGAGTTAAAAAAAACAGCAGTGAGATGCTATAAGGACAGTGTTGTCCCCTGTCCAGGATGTTGTATAGGAACATGGTTCTGCTTGAGAATATTTGAGCAGCTTGCTGAAGAATTGTTGTTGCTGGCAGAGCAGGTGTGATGGTGTTGCTGCTGTTGGCACTGTTCAAGCATCTAATTTACGTGAGAAGGAAAAAGTAAAAGGAATCCTGTTCTGAATGCTTTTCAGGCTCTGAAATGGAGGATAGGAGCAGTTTTGGACAACAAGTTGCTTGTCCCTTCAGTCAATATTCACCTACATTGCTGATGCTCTTGGAGGATTTAAAGGTGATAAAAATTCTGCGTTGGAAGCATTGAGGTGCTGAACTTGGAAGATCAATTGTGGCCTTTCTATTTCTTATGTAGTCTGAGGGGCAGGCACTTGTGCTAGCATAATAACAATAAGACTCGAAAAAAAAAAACCAAACATCACCTTAAACAGACGAAGTTATAATCTTAAAACCATCTTGAACTTGAATTTCAATGTTCGTTAACTAATAGCCATTTTGTGCATGTATAAGAATTGTTCCACATCATAACTCTTGTCCATATACAAATACATATTCCATATCGCTAACCCACAATTTGAACAGGCTGGTAACCTCTCTCAATGGACACCTTCACCGCATCCAACACCAGCTGAGTGTTTCTACTCTCAACAGGCCACGCCTTGTGAGGCTTCATCTCACAGCTCTTAACCTTCCTAACCAAATCCGCAAACTCCTTGACCATCAAAACCTCTTGAGTGAACTCCGTCTCCACAACATGCTCATTCGGCTTCGGACACCACCTCCCCGGTTCGATCTTCCCATAATCCATCTCCGAGGCCTCGGAGAAGGCTCCGTACCCGAAATTCTCGTCGAACGGAAGAGTGAGGTCTTGGAGACGAAGAGAGCCTTTGGAGCCAAGGATGGTGACGTCGAAAGTCATGTAAGTTAAGAAAGAACAGTGGAAGGTGGCGGTTCTTCCGTCTTCCCAGTGCAGAGAAGAACCGCAAGAGATGATGACGCCGTTTTCGTTGAAGGTGGTTCCGGGGAATGCGAGCACTGATTTTGGAAGGTCGTAGTTCACAGCCCACAGTATGGCTCGGATGCTGTACCAGCCAACGTCGCCGAGGGCACCAAGGCCGTCTAACTCTGGCTTTGCGCGGATGCTGTGCTTCAGAAACTCTGGGCCTGGGTTGTACGTGATGCAACTGTGTATCTGGTAACACAAACAAAAGAAATAAACTCATAAGATAGGAGTAATCATTATTTACGGTTAACTCTTTCTTCCAATTACATCACATCATATATCACACTTATTATTTATCTCTCCTCTCTTCCTTTCTCTCTAGTGGTCTACACCCTTTAGATGTCTACCAATCTTTATCTATAAGATATATATACATATATATTGTGGACACTTTATATTGGAAAATGATTGGTACACATCCACACAATTAAACACATTTGAATGTGAAAAAAAAATACAAGAAAGGCAAAGAATTTAATATATAATAAATGTGATCAGAAAAGAAAAAAGAAATATAGAGAAAAATTAATTTATTTTGGATGGACCAAATTTAATTTAATCATATTTTAGTCCTTGTCGTTATATTTACGGTAATGATACTTAGATAAAAGTGGGTAGACAATTTTGAATAAGATAAAATGCAATATGTTTTTTCGTGTTTTTTATATTTTTAAGATGGAATAAAACATGCGGTAAGACTCCTCAACAGCTAGCTCGACAGTATAGTTTGGTTCTTTAGAAAATTTTGGAACCAATGAGAATAGAAAATGAAACTTATTAAAAAATACTACATAGACAAAAACACTCCCCGCTTGCACTTGTAAAATTTTAGTTATATAATAATTGAATAATATTAAAAAAATGCTTAAATATGTTTTTGTTCGTGAGTTTTAAAAAAATCTGAATTAGTACCTATACAAAATTTCTTTGCAATAAGCCCTCTATTTTTTTACAAATTTTAAATCGATCAAATTGATGTCTC
Organism: Acmispon strigosus; assembly: GCA_030819835.1. Lineage (NCBI taxonomy): Eukaryota > Viridiplantae > Streptophyta > Magnoliopsida > Fabales > Fabaceae > Acmispon > Acmispon strigosus. The sequence continues at coordinate 42,661,894 of JAUAMA010000001.1, read as the reverse complement.
CTATCCTACATGGCATGAATTTTTCCTATGTGTCATTTGACTAATTCTAATGCAATCACATTTAACTTGGTAAATACTGACAAAATCGATGACACTAGCAGATGGGTGGCTTGAATTGAGGAGTACCATTCATGTGTTGCAATAAGATGTCAAATCATCATCCTTTTTAAATGTTTTTGAAAAAACAAAAGTGGTTTATGAGGTTTTTAACTGTTCCGAACGCGACCATAATATTCTTTTTATGAAATTCTCCTTCAAAATTTTGAGAAAGAGCGGATCAAGGTTTATTTGTCTATTGTGGGTTACATAACAGTTGACTTCAAGGTTTTGGACCATTCCAATACTAATGGTGAGTTCGATTTGCTAAAATTATGCTTCCAAGAGTGAAAAAAAGTCAATGAAGGATTAAATACAAAATGCTAATTAATTAAAGATGAGGACATGGAGACCTAGATGGATCTAATAGATTTTAAGGATCTGATAAATGAATAAATGTAAAATATCTGGTATTAATGATTGACATGATGATATAAACGAATCATCACAAAATATGTATCATGTCACATGCAGAAATGTGGTTGTTTATGGTGGCAAAAAACACTTATATTGGTAAGCTTTATTTAAGTGCTGTGTGTTTAAAGCAAGTTCTGTGCGAGGAAAATAGTTCTCACATTACTAATTGAAAAACAATAAAGAATTGTTTGAGATAATATAAGTCTGATTTAAGGGATTATGTTAGAAATAAAATTAAAAAAGAGAAGGGCTCAAACAACTAGTTGACAGAGCAATCACCAAGTTACCTACAACGAGGTGAAAGAAGAAAAGGTTTTCATGTTGAAGAATATGTGCGGATGAATGAAGTCAAGTTTAAGGAAGGATGTTAGGAATTAAAATTAACTCTATAATTTAGTAGAAGGTTACAGAACTTTATTTATCCAATCAATAGCTTAGTTCTTAAAATTTTGAATAGTATTAGTTAACTTTATTCTAGCCAGAAACGTTGGATGTAGTTGTGTATTAGGAAAAATGACTAGTTTAGAATGTCAATTGATGTAATAACTCACAAGGGGTAAAACTAATATATATATTCTAAAAATAACACTGAATTGTCATTTTACCATAGTTCCGGGCAGTATATTACGTGACATTGTCCGGTATAATAATAAATTAATTACCACGGTTGAAGGCCGAACCGTAGTAATATTATACCTACGTAATACTCGGTTCAAGGCGAGACCTTCGTAATATCATGCCTATTACCAGATTCCCCTGATAATCGTGATAATAGACAATGTTAATTAAAAAAAATCTATTACCATGATTACCATAACAACCGTGGTAATAAATAATGTTAATTAAAAAATAATAAAACTTATTACCATCTGACAACCGTGGTAATAGGCAGTGTTAATTAAAAAAATTAAAAAAATTATCTTATTTACCACGGTTACCATACAACTGGTAATAGAGCACATCAGTTATCACGGTTCAACATGGAACCGTCGTAACAAAGCTCGTAACCCCTTTTCACCGCGGTTTGATACGAAACTGTGTGGTAAAAAGGCAATTTTGTAATAGTGCAAGAAGAAAATGCTCGAGACACACATACTCACACTCAAATGCTAAACAAAAATGAATCATACGTGTCTTCCTGGTATAAAATTTTCAGATAATTTCTTGAACCATGGATCGATAAGATGCACGCTATTTAGCTTTTGGATCTCCATAATTGTTTGTCACGCAATGCATAATGCTAAATACACACGACAGCATTTTCACATTTATATGCACACGTACAATAAAAAAATGACCAATAATTTCTTGAGTCTTGAAATTAATCACCTTTCTCATCTTTATTGTCGTCCAATTTGGAATGTTGCTAAACTTTCTTTTTGGTTAAATGTTGCTAAACTTTAGTTATCAAGAAAAAGCTATACATTATGTATTCAAACTATGAAAATATGTCATGTGAGAAATTAGAGAATAAATTAATAGCCGGCATTCTTATCGATCCACTAAAGCTTGATACAATCATATGTCTAGTAAAGTGCAGGCAAACTTTTGACATCAAAGCGCAATTTCTACCTTGTTAAGTTTTGTTCACTACAGTTCTAAAATATTTGTTATTTAAAGTTACACACATAGTTTAAAAATATTTTTATTAGTATTATAAATTGACTGAAATACTTATATTTAAAGATGAGTTATATTAAAGAGAGAATAATAATTATTAGTTAAGAAATTTGTAAGAATTGTGTTATGTAAAAATAAGAGCTGTGGTAACTGAAAAATATAATATTAAATGGAGGTATAAATAGAAGAAAATTAGATAAATAGTTTTATATTCCTAAAACAATAAAAGTTTTGAAATATAAAAAAAAAATCTAAAACACCAAAAATTTAAGAAAGGAGGGAGTAATAAAGAAGACATGCTTTACGGTTTATCTATATCTTCGTTTTGAACAACGTTAGTAACATTTTCTTTCGCAAATGGTCTGCATGTACTTTTCTTTCTACGAATCAGGTCAACCATTTTATTTTGAACAAAATCTATTTCTATCAACTTTCTTATATTTTATTCAACAATAAAATTTTAATGAATATCATTTGTTTTTTGTTTTTAAAAATAAAGTCATTGTCATTGATTAAACAGAAAATGATAGAAAAAACTTTGATGTAAGTTTTATCCTTTTAATTTTTCATAAAAATGGATAATTTTGATTTTTTAAGTGAAAATTACTTTAGCTGTTATTTTTAGCACATCTGATACTTAAATCACTTAATAATGATAATCATTCTTAGCAACCCATTTTGACTAACGTATTTTTACCACTATAAAATGAAAAGTAAAAGTCATAATTCAACTTTTCATTTTATGGCGATAAAAGTCTGTTATGAGAATATGTGATTGGAGTGCTAAGTATATTTTGTTTATGTCTCGTATTCTTACATATATCAACAAATTTTAAATTGATAATTTCAAAATCTTTGATTTTTTATTGAAATGGATTTTAATTACTTAACACAATTTTTTCCATATGCACCAAAAATCCATTTGAATATAAGACATCTTAGAAAAAGAAGGAAATTGATAACATTGAGATTTCAATTATACCCCACACCCGTACCCACATGGCCATATAATGATATAAATATAAGAGAGAAGTAGGTAATATGATGAGTGGTTTTATGAAAAAGATTAGAAAAGAAGAAAGAGAAAATAGATAAAAATGATATAGGAAAGAAAGTAGTGTAAATGTATATACTGTTCATTTAAAGGATTTGAGTTTCCTGCTTTCACTAATTTCTTACATTCACACATTCTAAAATTTAGATCATAAGATCAAGATCGGACAGCTCATATTTTTATTAAAATCAGACAGTAGAAATATCTTATAATTTAAGCCGTCCGATCTTAATTAATTAGATGATTTAAATTTATTAACTGCAATTTAAGAGATTGACTACGCAGACAATCCAAATTCATAAGTTGGCATCTCTATGCTCATGCATGCAGGATTATCTAGGGCAATTCAACATCAACAATAAGCAATTCACCACAAGAAAACGAACAAAACTGAAAAATTGATGATTTAACACATATATATCAACATTGATTATATTATACATACCCATTTGAGTTGACCAAAACGCTGCGCATCAGACAAAACCTCCTTCATCTTCGTCGTTCGAGGGTGGTGCACCCACATGGTCCCATCCATGAACTGCACCCCGTGAGCCTCGCACGCCTCCAGAATCCGGTCAAGCTCCGCCACGTTCATCGCCACCGGCTTCTCCAGCAGCACGTGCTTCCCCCTCTCGGCCGCCCTAACCGCCCACGTCACGTGCAGCCCCGTCGGAAGGGGGACGTACACGGCGTCCACCTCATCATCCTCCACAACAGCCTCGTAGCTCCCGTATACCCTAACCTCCTCCGGCAAGCCGTGCTCCGCCGAGAACGCCGCCGCCTTCTCCAGGGACCGGCTGCCGATGGCTCGGACGGTGGCGTTTGGTGCTCTCTCTATGGCTTTGCATAGCTTGATGGAGATGTGAGCACAGCCTAGAATACCAAAACGCACTGTCGTTTCATCAGCCATATTTTTTGTGAACAAGAGTTGGAGAATATTGGAGAAATGGTAGTGGTTATTGGGTGGGTTTTGCTTATAGTTAGTTAACAAGGATGTGTCATGTGTCCTGTGATGACCTATAGAAGATTGGTTGTATAACGTTTTATAATATCATTATTTTAGCATTATAATTGATGGTGGTTGGATCCCAAGATGTTAATTATATAGGAGCAAATTGACCTAAGATATTATGGTACATTATTTTTTAATTTTCTTTGGATAGATATCACGTTTCGCTTTCAAAAATTGCATGTCTTCTGGAAAAAAGGAATCATGTAATTTATTTTATTTATCTCTTACCTAATATATTGTTCATGATGTTTCCTTATAGAGTTGAGGCTGCTTTTAAAAGGTGCTATTTTATTATGTTTAGTGTTTACCATAATTTGCTTTATCAGTGCCTTATACTCTTTCCACATGTATCCAAAAAAAATTTGTCTTATACAGTTTCTAATGCAAATTAGAGAACAATTATTGAAATAAATTAGTGATTGTTGATTTAGTGGAGGTTAAGAAACGTAACCATAGTTGACCTTCACTTAATTATTTTTCTCCACTTGTTTGAGGGGAAAAGCTTCAAGAAGGAATAAATTTAATTTTTTTTACGGAAAATTGTTTTTCACATGTGTTTAGGGAAGTTATAATAAGGCAACTCATTTCTCGTAAAAACATGCTTTGTTGTCCCATTACGAAGATTGGTTAGGTTGTGTTCCTTTTACAGATAGTTTACCGAGGACAAGAATATTAAATTAATTTTTGGTTACAAAGAAAGTGGATGCATTTATAAACTTAATTCTGTCAAGTATTCTATTTCTTATTATAAGAACAAAAGATTGGCCAGGTTGCGTTTCTTTTTTGGTGGTTGGTATAACTAATTCAATTAATTGTATTATTACGGTTATTAGTTACTTTCTTCTTTCCTTAATATTTATCATTTTAAGATTTAGGCACATATATTAATGAATAACATTAATGTTCTTGATTCAATCAAAATTATTATCTAATTTTCTAATATACTCTTTATCTCTCTTCTTAATTTTAATTCTTAATTTTTCCTATTATAATTAAATTAAGGGTACAATTAGTAAAACATAATTAATACTCTCTTGAAATTGTAAAAGTGACAAATAAATAGAACAAAACATAGATCAAAATAGTGGCAGTTATATAGAAACGAAGGGTATAGGTTTGTGGTTAGTGGGTGTGATAGATTGAACTACTTCTACTTGTAGAAAGTTATAAGATGTAATACAGACATTCTGAATAAACTAGCTAGTTGTTGTCTGCATGCTATCTTCTTCTCAGTTCTCTCCTCCCTATCACTCTAGAGTGTGTATGTGTGTGTCCGAGAATGTGTAAGAGCACTATCAAGGTTAGCGCTACTTTCAAGAGTAGTATCTAGAGCTTGGTTCTTTGTGTGAACCTATGATAAGAAGAGGTGATCTTCGGCCTATAGATGACAAACACTAATGGATTCTCCATGACACTTCCCATTATTAATGGGAAGAATTATGATTGGTGGCGAGTGCAAATGAAGACTATTTTTGGATTTCAACAATCTACAAAATTGTCTAGAATGGTATCAGGTTGCAGAAGAAAACGCAATAGAGGCACATAAATCTCCCTATCATGAATCTAAGAAGAAGGGATTGCAAGGCATTATTCTTGATCCACCGATGTGTGGATGCAAGAAATTTTGAGAATATCTCAAGTGTTGCGACACCTAAAGAAGCATGAGAGAACATGGAGAAGAGTTATGCAGGAACAAACAAAATCAAGAAAGTGAAGCTTCAAACGATGAGGAGGCAATACGAGCTACTACAGATGGAGAATCATGAGTCGCTCTCTAATTACTTCACTAGAATCCCATCTCTCACCATTTTGACGAAAGGGTGTGGAGAAAAGATGGCCGATGAAAATTTGCAGAAAAGGTTTTTCAAACCTTGATCATCTCGTGGTACCTATTGAGGAATAAAGTAATTTTGAGACATTCAAGATTGAGGAGTTGTAGAGATTGTTGGAAGCACACGGGCAAAGATTGAAAATAGGATCTAGACTAGTCATCTGAAAAGACACTTTAAGTGCGAGCTGGGAGAAAGGCATATGGCCATAATGACAAGTTCAGGAAAGGGAAAAGGAAATGGCAAAATGAGAAGTGGAAAGGAAATGAAGGCTTTAGGAAAGACTCAAGTTCCCGTGGTCAAAGATACTCAAACCCCCAGGGACATGATTCCAACAACTAGAATCAGGATCGTGACTCATCAAATTTTCGGAGATATGGAAGCTATCTGGACAGTGGCTATCTCGGTGCTTCGGTGGTGGTGCTCAGCCTAGGCTGGTCATGGTGCAGTGAGTCTGCGGTTGAGGTGCGTCGGAGGGGGGGGCCTGCAAAAGACACTCTAACACTCAAGTCAGTGTGTGAGAAAAGAGAGAATCCATGAGTCAAGAGGAACTCAGGAGTATGCTAATAATGAATAGAAAATCTATGTAAATGAACAATATAACATGTATTTATAGGCATGAGATCGTGTCAAGTGTCTCTGCAGGTGTAAGGGAAGTCCCTAAGTGGAGCTTTCGATCAGGGGTTGGCTTAGTGCAGACGTGCTGTGGACTTTCCTATCAGCCTTTTTCCAGGCCACTCGGACACTTTGCTAAGTGATTCGGGATGGTTAGCTCTTGTACTAGGTTGTGCAAGACACCTTTGTGGTGGATGCTTTAGATCAAACCAATGTGCACTGTCTGCGACCACGTCGAGCCGTATGGCTGAAGAGTCAATCGGAACAGGAGCCCCCAACTTGGCGTGTCAGTAGTTTGCATGTCAAGCTCTGAAGATGAGGATCCCTTTTTTCTTTCCTTTTTTTCCAAATTCCTTCTTCCAGATCTAGACGATATTCCCTTTCCAATTGACAATTTTGGGTTTACTTCGATACCCGACTTGAGTTCATTCTCAAATTGTCAATCGGGATTTCTTTTAGGTGAATATAAAACGAAAAATTTTGACGCTTCCATTTCCAACTCCACTGGGTTTCCCAAAATGTCTTGTTAGAAGAAATAAGCTCCTTCACCTGTTTCTAACGGCTTAGGAGGCCTTCAGTGGGTAGATAAAGAAATCTGATCTACTGCTTGCAGCTTCAAATCCCTTGCTAATGTTGGTGACCTCTTAACTGTGGAGAATCCAAGCAAATCTGGGCCATATGCTTTTAGTATCCCTGGTAAAGATGCTCACATATGCATTGAATCTCCTAAGGGATTCTTCATGTATTCCTACGTGTATTTTGAGTTGAAGCTCGTGATTCCTTTTACCAATTTCGAAACTCAAATTCTTTCTCAACTCTGCATAGCTCCATCACAGCTTCACCCAATCTCCTAGAGTCTAGTTAAGGAATTTCAAACTCTCTACGACCTCTTAGGGATCCGAGCCTCTTTATTCTTTCATTTCTTTTAACTGAATTGCTCAGCTAGAGGTACAAAAGATTTCATGTGCTTCAAGAGTTAAAAGCACATGAAGATTTTAGAGAGATTCCCCGCCGAGGGGTGGAAAAAGGATGACTTCATCCTTGTTGAACTTTCCCAACGGGTGATCCCTTATGTCTCACCCTTCTAGAGTGAAGATAACAAGATCAATGTTTTCCCAAGGTACTGGAACCTCGACCATTATGAGATGGATGTGGTAGACTTCATCATATCTTCAGAGGACCTTTCTCCCGAGGAGCGCGCATACTCTGATTTGCTTCTTCAATTCATTTATGAGATAAGCTTTCCATTCCCCTGCCGAATTCTCCTCCAGACGCCACTAGCCTTATCCTTCTTCCTTGGAATGAAAACTTCCCACATTCTTCCTTATCTTTGAAAGATCCTCCATATATCCTTCCCATCATGACTCTTCGAGAAGTGGGAGAAAAAATAAGACATAATATTACCTTTAGAATGTCTCCTGCTACCTCCGACACATTACTAACCATCCTCACCTCTGTCTCTCTTTCTCTCTCTACCATTCTCTCTCATCTGCATTTTGAAAAACACACATGTGAGTTTGACGACTGGTATATGACTCTCTAATGATGATTATTTCGTCTTAACTGAATTGCCATTTGTTTTAAATAAAAAATTAAACAACGGTAAAACACAGTGTTTTAAGACTCGGACCGGACCGGTCGGTCGAACTTGGTCCAATCGGGACTTGGTCACCTGACCGGCCCGAGTTAGTTGTTGGATCGGTTGTGCATTATACCCGGTTTGGCTTGGCACGACTCGGTCGATTTAATGACCAAACCGATTACTCGGCCGGTTTTTGGTTGAACTGGTGAGTCACCTATTTTTTTTGTTGATATTTTTAAAAAGTGGTGCAAGAGGGAGTTGATCACATGAACTAGAAGAAGAAGAGCAACATTATTACCATTGCACCACAACGTTGTTAGTGATTAATCACATCTTTTTCTAAAAAAAAATTCACCTTCTTTTATGTTAATATTAATTATATTAATTATATAGAGAGTTAAAGAGTTATTGATGAGGTCATATTTGTACAATTGAAAAAAAATCTAATTAGCGGAAAAATTGTGGAACCATGTAACTTGAGGAACTGAAATTGCAAAAAGAAATAAATAGATAAATAAAATTGGGAATCAAAATCACACAGTCACTAAGCTCGGGGACATTGTGAAAATAAAGTAGAATGATAAATTAGAGATATAAAAACGTAATTAAACCTAAAAGTTTAATAACTTATCTATCCATGTCACATTATTTGTAATTTTTTTAAAGTATTTTCCACGTGAAAATGCATTACTCCAACTGTATATCACTTTGTTACAATTAATGGACATAATAGTCAAAGGAATAAAAAATTAGAACATAGAGAATCAGAGCCAAGGGTTCCCCTTTATAATTAACAGTTCATGTGGGTCTAGCTGTAGCAAGGCTATTCAATATTCATTTGACGTAAAATGTCATCCCCTAGCTATTTAATTAGCTAAGAAAATATTATAAATATTTTTATGAATAATGTTTAGTAGACATCATTTTCCACCTCTACCCTTTTAAAATGAAATGAGAGACATGAGATATGAGTGATATGATATGTAATATGAGATGAAATGCACAGAAAGATAGAAAATAAAGATGATGAAAATGAGATAAAATAGAAACGATGTGTGAATATATCATTAGTCTATTTTTATAATTATTTCCACTGTGATACAATTACAAATTATAAAATATGTTTGGAAGGAGCAAGAGGGGGCTTTATATACATTATTGAAAAACTATTATCATATATGACCTTCAACATTGTCTCAATTGGGGATGATATCCACGTGGGGCAGGGACCCTACTGCCTAGGGGTGTTTATGAGACGTGTTGAGACCAGTTTGTCTTAACTTTTACTCGATTTTAAATACTAATAGAGTTGGTTTTTAAACCCGAACCCGTCCCTAAACCAGGAGAGACCCGATGAGATGCAGCTTTAATACAGACCCGACCGCAAAAGGACCAGTTCGGGTTGGCCTATAGGACAAATTGAATATCCATTTCAAATCTCACCAAAGAATTATAAATACATATCATTATGTAAAAAGACTAATTTCTATCCTATCAATGAATTATGTAAGAAACTATATAGAAGTGAAGTTTTTCATAACAATATACTTAATTAGAGAAAAGAATACAAATTATATTTACTTGAAACCAGACTATAAATGATGATATACAAAACCATGTTTTGAAGTTAGTGTGTAAATGGTGTTTGTGGAACGGGTTAGGACGGGTTGAACTTGGCTTTCACCCAACCCTAAATATTAACCGAGTTTAATTTTTAAACCTGAACTTTCCCTAAACCCGAAATAACCAGAAGAGATACGGGTTAAGGGACATCGGCCGAGACAGGCCCCTACTGCTTCCTGTACCCCTGTACCCCCGTATGGTGAATATTTACTCATCCATATTTCTCACCTCTCCATCGGTCCCCAGGCAAACCATAGTTATGTTATATAAAAATAATTTAAATATATAAATACATAAATTTAAAAACTAGAAGGGATAATTCAGTTGCATCAAATTCAATTTACGTAACAAAAGGTTAAATAACATTAAATAAAATTCATCACAATACGTGAAGTTTACAAAGTAAACAATTTGAAATATAAATTCTAACATTCAACTCATCTAAAATGTCAGGTTTAACCACTCAAAATATTCTCTCTAGTATTTAGCTCATCTAAATATAGTAGAAGTCCACCTTACAAGAAATTCAATACTTGTAAGAGTATTATTGTACTCATATATACGGGATGGAGATCTCGGGAGATTTTGGTAATGATCCTCATCCCCAATTTTTTCTTGGGAAGATTTTTATCACTTTCCCTGTCTCCACGGAGGGAAATCTCCTGAGTTCGAGACCCCAATCAGGGCAATCCCCGCGGAGAGGATCTTCAGGTAGAAATTATTATCCCTAGTCTTAATTCATTTATAAGAAAAGGCAGCGACTTCCTTGAAGAAGAAAAAAGAGCTTTGAGACGAGTTGCAACTTCCTTTCTTGATTCCTGTAAAGGCTAGATGCATATTTGTGTGGCCAGCAGGCCTAGCACTGACAAGAAAAGGGCAAAATTAAATACCCCACTCACAACACTAAATTCAGCATTCCCTTATTTGAGAAACGAAAGTGTGTTTGGGTTTGCATTATAAATAATTGATTTATAAAGGATTAAATATGTACCCATATAAGTAGTGGTAGACTTCTGATCTTAATTATATAAGGAAACAAATCAATCTAAGTAATAAACTAAATCACATAAAATAAGATGAAGATATGATAAGATAATCTAGGATATGATTAAAATATTATAAAATATATTTTTCATATTCTAACACTCCTCCTCAAGTTTTTTTTTTTTTGGTTACAAGAGGAAAATGAAAAAACAAACTAGCTAACTTAACTTTAAAATTGTTAAAATCTTTAAGCTTGTTAAAAATATGGAATTAATATGTTTTTCGTCCCTAAACTATAGTGAATATTTACTTTCCGTCCCTACTGAGTTTTTTCAATAGATTACGTCTCTTAATTTTTTGAGTTCATTGATTCCCGTCATTTGACCAAGTTGACTACATATGTGGCAGTCCATGGTGTAGATAAGAGCAGATTAAAGATGATGTGGAATTTTTTTCATCATTTTCAATTTTTTTTTAATTACAGGTGGCTCTCGTTTAGGGATGGAAATCAAATATTTTCTATAATTTAGGGATGATAAACATATTGATCCCTTAATTTAATTGTTACATTAACTAAAAAAACATGATCTTCATCTTCATGTTATAAAAACTTAGAACACAAAATCATGAAAAACCCAGAAAAAATATTCATCATCATTTTCATGATTGTTCTTCACCTTCGTGAGTGTTCTTCATCTTTTTTTCGTTCAAACCCAGCAAAATCAACCTCCAATCTCAACCCAAAACTAGAATCTAGTAAACTCAACCTTCAATTTCAATAGGCTTAATAACACTTTTGGTCCCTCACTTATCATGATTTGGCATTTCTGGTCCCTCTTGGAATTTATTAGCATACAAGGTCCCTCACTTTGTCAAACGGCAAGAGTTTTAGTCCCCCATCACTATTCTGTCAAATAACAAATGTTTTCTGTAGAAAAAAAAAACAATTTTCTTTTTAACAAACCCAGAACTCATTGATTCTTCATCTTCTTCAACCATCATCATCATCATCATCTTCATCTCCATCATCTAAAATTCCATAACTTAAAAAACTCACAACTCACCCATTAATGATCACAAGAGAAAAAAAGAAACATTTGCTCAAGCTCATCCGTGAAACCATCATCTTCTCCTCCATCATAGTATCTTTAATAAACATCTAATCATGAGACACACCACACCACCACTACCGCAGCACCACCACCACACTCTCCTCCTCCTCCTCCTCCTCCTCCTCCTCAACCTAGCAACCTTCAACCCATCAATCTTCAACCTAGAAACCTTCAATCCATCAATCTTCAACCTAGCAACATTCAACCTCAACACCTTTATCCCCAAAACCCTTCGAACCTCAAGCTAGCAACAATTCACCAATCCCAGATTTTTTCAAGCAAACAAAGAAGAGAGAAATTGAGAAGCTCAAATCTAAGAGGCCAGATCCCAAAATTTGCAAAGCATCTCACAACAACAAGAAATGGGTTTCAAGGAAAATATAGTAATATAAACCCCAAACCTAGAAAGACTCACTCTGTCACAGAACCCAAACCCTGAAGAATAAGAAAGCGAATAGGAAGAAGAATGTGATGGTGGCAAGGGAGAATCTTCGAGAGGGTGAAGTTCGGTGGTGGTGAGGAGCTTTCAGAGGCGAATTGGTGATGGTGGAGCAGAGGAGGGAGGCGAATCAGTCATGGGAAGAAGGAGGAAGGTGAATCGATGATGGTTGGTTTTGGATGAAGGAGGAAGAAGAGGAAGGCTGGTGGCGGTGGAGAAGAAGAGGAAGGGGTGGAGTCGAAGATAAAGGAAGGAGAAAGAAGAGGAAGGTTGGTGGCGGTGAGTAGAAGATGAAGGGTTTGAAGAATCGCACAAGGCTGGGTTATTTCCCCCCCCCCCCCCCCCCCACAAAAAAACTGTGAAATATTAGACGGGAAACGTTAACTTTTAACGGAATAGTGACGGTGGAATGAAACAGCTGTCGTTTGACAAAGTGAGGGATCTTGTATGCTAATAAATTCCAAGAGGGACCAGAAATGCCAAATCGTGATAAGTGAGGGACCAAAAATGCTATTAAGCCATTTCAATACCCTGCAAACCAAAACCCACCAAAATAACCAACCCATTACATGAAGGTAGTAAGATACTAGGAACAATTATAGGGAATAACAGGAAAGAAACTCAAAAACTAAAGCACTAAAGCCATTACAGATTATCATGAGTCGTGAAAACTCATGCTCACAATTTCCTTCCTTTACGTCAGCCCCTCCAATTCCCAATATGCTAATTCCATCAAAGAAGGAAAAAGAAGGCCCAACCAGACACCACAATGGGAAAAGGAATAAAAAAAATCCAAGGTACAAAGCCAACCCACAGTGAGCATCAATCCACCCAGGAAACCATGAAATCCACAACCCACCAATCCACTAAGAGATCCCATAAAACCCAAACTTCACAACCCCACAAATGTTGAAAACGCAGATCTGACGGACCTGGAGGGACGGTGATGAACATGGAGGGCAGTGACAATCCCCTCCTCTATGGTGTCGATCTCTTCCTGTTCTCTTGATCTCTCCCCGTTCTCTCGATTTCTCCTCTCCTGTCGATGTTGATCTCATCCCGAAAACTTTCAAAACCAACACGAAACCCATTCCCTGTCTCGTTTCTATCTCTCTTATGGCCAACTTGGCTGAATACGAAGTTGGGGATCTGGATCCGGAAGTTGAGGAAGAAGAAGAGGTGGTGGCCTCCTTGATAGATTTGGGTCGATCTGCCTCCCTCACTGCCGCAAATCGCACTAGCAGAAGCCCTGGGGCCACCACCGCAAACTCCACCTCCTTGGTCTCACCGCAAATTCGTTCATGCCTTCGTCTCCCTCTCGATCCTATTCTCTTTCTCTCTTACATCAGAAAAAAAGGCAGCCCAGGGAGTGGTGGTGGGAGCGAGTGCGATTTAGGGTTTTCAGATGGGGATTTTGTAGGTTTTGTGTTACGATTTTTGGTGTTTGTGAGAGTTTGAGTTTGGAGATAATGGTGTCTCACCTTTTAGTAAACTAAACGTTCTTCAATGTATGCACTTCTGAGACCTATTTAGTCCTTGTATTTTTTACTTGCTCTGTTTCCTTGAACCATGTAAATGATATGACTTTTAAGAACCTTTTGATTCCTTGGAATTCTTCAATCAAACTTTCTTCATGTAGGATACTGGTTCTCACATATTAGTCCTTTGAAGCTTCTTTGACTGAAGGTAGTTCATCTCCACGGGATATAGCTCATGATTAATTTTCCCTATATTTCTTCAACAACCAAATTCATGAATAATATGACTTGTGGCTTCATAAGTTGTTCTTCTATAATGTAGTCTTCTGAATCTTCTTTGCATATATAGGAATTTGAACTTTGTACTTGTTCTTAAATATAATAATTTTAATGTCATAAGATCATTAGCTTTTATAACCTTGCTTGTTGTCATCATTAAAACCTAAGACTTCTAAGATGGAGGATGGATATCTCAAAACCTAATAATCTCCCTCTTTTTGATGACGAAAAAATCAAGAGTTATAAACTTCGAGAGGATATAAAATATGACTAAAGATAAATGTTCTTTGATGCCCCCCTTAAGATTATGAACTTCTTTCTGAAAAGGTATTTTCTATTAATGAATCTTCATTTGGAACTTTTCCTTCATAAGTCATTTGTATCTTATTTTCATTTATTTTCTATTCTCTATTCCATTATTTCTCCCCCTTTTTGTTATTATAAAAAAAGAATTCATAAATATCAATCAAAAGGGTAGTTCAAAGGAGTATATCGTTCAAGAGCTCCCATTAAGTAAATGCAATCATATCAATAGAGCGAACATGAGAATTTCATCATAATTTAGAAAGGAAGTTGAATGAAGTTGAATAATTCAACCAAAACAATATTTTCAGGTAAAACACCAAATATAATTAGAAGTTGAAAAACTTATAATTTATAAGAAAATACATCATTATCAGCATATACAGGAGGACTACATCATATTTTTGGAAGTACAACATACAAAAAGATACAAACTAATCGCAACATAGTTTTTACCACAACCGAACATATTACAAAAAGACATTAGATTCCTGGTTTCTTAATTTAGCAATCTTTAAATTTGTGCTCGTTTAAAGAAATCCCAGGTGATCTTTATAATGAGTATTAAGTGGTGAAGAAGAGTTTTATAATGAGTATTAAGTGGTGAAGAAGAGTTGGAGACGAAGTTGTCATTTTCTCCAGTTGAACTACCACCATCATTATCTCCATCAGAGTCATTGTCATTTGAGTCATCATTAGAATCATAACTGTCTTTTGAATCAGAGATTTCAAAACCAATTTCCCTAAAATCTCTTACTCCTATCTTAGTATAGTCTCGTTTGTAGAAAGCATCCCATGCCTCAAATGGTTGGACTGACATTTCTTTCAGAATTTTGGTTATATGGAAACCATTAAGAATGACATGATTATTAGGGTTGATGACAGTTTTGGGATGGCTGAACACAAGATCAACGAGTCAATCTTTATGTGCTTCATAACAGAATAGATGACGTAAAGGTCTTTGCTAAAGACTTATGCGGTGTGAAGTTGGTGGGAACATATAGAGTTTATGATCAGGAAATGGATAGCTTTAGCTTGAGTGGTTAGGGAAGAGACAAGAGTTTTCTGTTCTTCACATAGATCTTATATTCCAAACACAGCGAGGTTGATGTCTGGTCTGTCAAATTGTCTTTCCTAGTGTGCAAAGTACTTGAGCCATGTGCTCGAGTATCCTAAAAGAGTGGAGAGTCTATCTTCATTCAGAGTCAAGGAATATCCTAATATATCCCCAGTAAACCCAATGCTAGGTTTGAAGACCAATGAATCACATAAGGCTGTTACCAGTTTTGGATAGATAGGTTCCATTGCGGTATCATTTATACATACAAGAGAGGAGTTGTAGAGGTTGGTTATTCCAAGAACCGTGATGATCAAGTAACTCATCAAAGTCAATGTACAAAGGAGCACAAACGTTCCAGACAGACATTTTTTAGAGGGTTTTCCTTTTCTTTTCTTTTTTGGAGATCTAAGGATTTGGCTTCTAGAAGTAAGAAGGTGGTAGTGTTAAGGCAGAAATATTTGAATTTATATAATCTAATACGGTGAGTTTTGAAGTGAGTTATCGAGGTGGTGCTAAAATTAATGAAGATGGAAAAAAGAGATAAGGATGAAACAAGGGAGAAATTTGTCACTGGTATTAGTAGGTCCAGATCATGACACATGAAGATCTTGAGCTTCAATGTTAGGGGGTCGAGTAAAAAGGAAAGGAATAAGAAATATGGTTCTGTCAGAAGATGTTAAGTTATTGTGCTTCCAAGAAACCAATTCAAATTGGATGTAGTAAACAGATTTTTATGTTCGTCTTTATGGGGCGATGGAGACTTAGAGTGAAAGGATTTCTTTGTTGGTCTTGGATATGTAGGGCTAAGGGGTCTTTGGAAAGCTATTGCATGTGTTGTGGTGAATGTGTAGTCGCCTTGCTCTATTGAGTTGAAACAAACATTGTGGAGGGACCTTATTCAGATCAAGCAAAACTGTAGGGATGAAAGATTGTGTGTTGTAGGAGATTTAAATGCAGTAAGACGCCCAGATTAGAAGAAGGGGATTAGTATGGAAAATAGGACGGGCGCTGGGGAAATTGAAGAATTTAATGGCTTCGTTGATATTATGGAGATGGTTGACATTCTGTTGTTATTGGGAAGGAAGTTCACATTGTATAGGACAAATGATCAATCAAGGAGTAGGATGGATGAATTCTTGGTATCACAGGAATGGTGGATTCAATGGCCAAATAGTGCACAATATGTCCTTAATAGGGATGTATCTGATCATTGTCCCATGTTACTCAAATACAAGCAAGTTGACTGGGACCAAAGCCGTTCAGATGTAAAAAATTTGGTTCTTGGATCCAAACTTCTCCAATTTTGTAAGTAATGCATGGGCGCGCGGAACTTGCAGTTACGGGATGGAGGAGTTTTTTTTTTTTATAAGCTAATTTTATTAACAAGCACATAGGGGTGCTTGAAACAAAAACACACAATCACAAGGAAGTGATTTCAGTTGTAAAGTACAATAAGGAATAGAAAGAAAGTAGCAGTAAAAAAAAACAGCCCATCCCTGCTCTACTCTATTTTTTACAGACCACCAGTCTACCCACTACCCAATTACATGTAATAGCATAAGCCAACAACACACCAGTATCATTCAAATTTAGAGATCCTGTTTTACCCATGAATGTAACTACCATGCGCCCACATCATCAGCTATACCAGAGCCATTTTTAATATACAAGTATCATAGAACCATATAAAATAAATAAAACAGACAGCCCATTTGAACCAGCAACAGATTACCATGTTCCTCTTACTATGCATCTCACCCTGCGTATCCTTCATTAAATCCACCAGTCCAATTAAGCATTGCCACTCATTGCAGAATATAAATTATGATGTCATATCATATAGCAGTAAGGCAAATACTTGGATTAAAATCCATTCATAAGTGGAAAAACAGAAGTTAGGAACCTTGGCACGGAGCCAGTTCCAACTCCTTAATTGGACTAGCTCAAAGATCTTGACTGCATTTTTCTGCTCCCCTTTAATATGATAGCATTCCTGTGCATCTATATTGCCCAAACAACCGCAGACCAAATTGCCATAGCCCCCTTCCTCTGTCTACCATTCCACGGACCAAAAGAATGCTGTAAGAAATGCATCCAGCTATTTTCCGGCAGAACTGTATCTATTCCAAGCCAATTGTAGCAAGCATACCAGATCTGGGAAGAGAAGACGCAAGTGAAAAGTAGATGTTCTAATGTTTCCTCCTTATGTGAGCAGAAAGGGCAGCGGCTTTCCCCCATGGACTGAATAACTCCTCTCCTGCAAAGATTTTCCTTGGTTTGGATCCTCCCCCAAAGAACCCTCCAGACGAAAGCTAATACATTTGAGGGGGCTGCAATTTTCCAGAGATTTTTAAACACCGGAATTGGTTCTTCACTTCCAAGGCCCTGCAAAAAAGAGTAAGTTGAATTTACCGAATAATCATTTCCTTCACAATTTATCATCCAGCACCACTCGTCAGACCGACCTTGAATGAGCTTCTGATTACTCAAACAGGTTTTAAGCTCCTCTACCCATATCATCTCTCTCTCCAGCAAGGGTCTACGCCATTCAAAATCCCAGAACCATCTATCCCCCTCCCACCTTCCCATCTGTGAAATGCAATTCTGTTTTTGATTTGATAGTTGAAATAGCCTGCTGAATTTGATTGACAGTTTTTCCTGACCCGTCCAATGGTCTAGCCAGAAACGGGTAATATTTCCTTCACCTACCCTTCTTCTTAGACACTGATCAAACCAGCATACTGATGAGTTTGAGTAACATACCTTCGTTATATCTTTCCACCACCTAGACTGCTTCCCCGAAGGTTCCCCTTGTTCGCCTGAATATGGGATTTTGTATTTTGCTCGGAGAACTTTTACCTAGAAGCTGTCGCCTTCATTTAATATCCGCCATCGCCATTTTCCTAATAACGCTTTGTTGAAGCAGCTCCAGTCCCGAATACCCAGACCACCTAACTCCTTTGGGTAACACACTTTCTTCCAGTTTATCCATGCTATTTTCCTTTCTCCCTCCAACCCTCCCCACAAGAAATTTCTCATAATTTGATTACACTGTTTGATCACACCTTCAGGCATTTTGAAAAAAGACATAAAAAACAGAGGGATTGAGGAAAGCACACTGCCTATTAAGGTAACTCGACCTCCAAAAGTAATACACTTTTGTCTCCATCTTGACAGCTTATTCCTTAATTTTGTGAGCACCGGTTCCCAAAAAGAGATCCTTGAAGGGCACCCCCACGGGCAGTCCCAGATACGTAAAAGGGGCCCTCGTTACATTGCAATTAAGAATTGCTGCAAGCCTATTAATGACACTGCATTCAGCAGATATTCCTATCAATTTGCTCTTGTGGAAATTCACCTTAAGGCCAGACGAAATTTCAAAGCAGCGGAGCAAACATTTTAAGGTGAGAGCATTTTGAACCGTAGCCTCCCCAAAGAATAAAGTGTCGTCTGCAAACTGTAGCATCGGCACAGCAACTGAAGCATCTTTCCCCACCTTGTATGCAGTGTATTTGTTTAATCGGACAGCTTGCTTTGCCAGCCCGTTGAGGCCCTCTGCAGCAATAAGAAATAATAGGGGAGCCATTGGTCCCCTTGCCTAAGACCCTTTTCCATCCCAAACTCCTCTGAAGGACTCCCATTAACTAGTACCGAGACTCTTGCCGACTTAAGACATTCAAAGATCCAGCCAATCCATTGTTCACTAAAACTCATACGACGCATCATGTATATTAAAAAGTCCCATCTTACCGAATCGTACGCCTTTTCAAAATCTACTTTGAAAGCAAGTGCCTGTCTTCTCCTACTTTGGGCATCGTGAACGACTTCGTTTGCAACGACGATGTTGTCTAACATGCTCCTTCCTCCCAAAAAAGCAGATTGTTGTTCATCAATAATATTTGCCAGCACCAATTTAAGTCTTTTTGCTAATATCTTTGCTGTAATTTTATAGAGGCAGCCAACAAGGGAGATGGGTCGGAAATCATTAAGACTCTGAGGGGATTCAACTTTAGGGATGAGTGCAATGAATGATGAGTTGCTGCCCCTAGGCCAGACACCGTTAGAGTGGAACTCATCTAAAGCTCTCTGTATATCCCCAGACAATAAGTGCCAAAACGTCTTAAGAATTTTGAAGTTGTAACCATCCGGCCCCGGACTTTTATCTTCATCACAATCCCAAACTGACGCTCTAACTTCCTCTGGCTCAAATCTTGCACACAAGGAGTTTGTGTTGACGGAAACACTGAAAATTCAAGGGGAAGTTGAAATGTTGGGATAAGGAAAATGTTAGGAGCTTACTAAAATGGTGTCAAGTCAATATGGGGAAAATTCAATACAATTTATCTTAATGAGGAATGGGCATCATAAGTGTGCATGAGGAGCAGGGAAGAAGAGTCTTCTTGCAAATCTTTGGAGGCTCGCAAGATTGAACGCGGAAGAACATCAAATTTTAATAGTGATGTTTTGGTCCCTGGACTATTTAGTAGTTTCAGTCTTTGTCCCTGTTGACCTTTGTTTGGCTTTTTGTAACAGATTATGTTATTAATACTAAATTTAATTTGGAGATGGGATAATATCTCTGAGTTTTGAATGATATTTTCTGAATATTAGATTTTGAATGTTGGTTATTAAGTGGTTATTATTTCAGAATATCTTTAATTAGTGCAGATTCTGTTTCTGTTTTAAAACCATATCTATAGAATTTGTTCTTTTTAAATAAAATGTGATAGAGATTTTGGTTAGAATTAATATAGGGATATTTGAAAACAATCCTTCCTAATGTTATTAGGGTTTTCGACCAGCATATAGAGAGGTAGGGCTTAGTTCCTTTTCTTCTATCTCAAGCAACAACTCTTAGACAACAATAGAGCAAATCATCTCTTCTCCTTGTTGCTGCTGCCGCCCTTCTCTTTCCCTTTGAGGCCAAGTTTTTGCTCTTCCTTTCCTCTTCAAGAGTTTTAGGTGGGTGGTCTCTGGTAAGCTTTTGTATTCCTTCAATTCTGAGTCCTTGATGACAATAGAATTCTAAAGCAATATTGATTCCGTTTCTGTTTCCTTTCTCTCTTTTCCTTCTTTCCAAGGGTTGATCACGAATTCTCTCAGTTGTCCTCCGACACGTAGACGACTATCTCTGGAGTTTTGGATGAGCACACTCTACTTCTCTTCTCTTTGATCGTTCGAACAACAAGGTTGGTTTCCCTCCTTCCTAATCCTTATCTTTCTTTGTTTGGTTTTACAAAGATAGTTTTCTTAACTTCTTTTGTCTTTGGATGAGATGTATATCCTAGTCCAACCTTATTGTTTGAGTGTCTTTGCATACTTAGAATATCATCTAACTTCTGTTTTCCTTTGTTGAAGTTATGAACCATTTGTTGAAGACTATCTATCTTTTCTTCTAAAGAACTACACTTAGTGCACTTATGTGGAGTATCTAACTTAGATTTCACTATGTCTAGTTCTTCCTGTAGATTTCTACACTTATTTTCTAAAGATGAGATTAAAGCATTCTGCTTAGTACTAACCTTAGAAAAACTTTGACATAATTTAAACACATTCTCTATAGCATATTCTAAATCATGAAATGAAATAGCATTATCACTAACCTGGATATCCTCAGTATCTGAATCATGTGAAGCCATTAATGCAACTTGTGCTTCTTCTTTGTCAGAATCGGATGATGAACTTACTTCATTTTCATCCCATGCCAAGTATGCTCTTCGTGTGGTTTGATCTTTCTTTTCAAACTTGTCCTTCAGACCATGTTTCTTCTTTTGAAGATTTGGACATTCTAACTTGATGTGTCCAGGTTTTCCACATTCGAAGCATGTGATCTTTTGAGAAGAGGAGGACTCATTATTCCTTTGGAAAGTTCTGTTATTGTTAAATTTCATACCTTTTCTTTTGAGAAACTTTCCAAGGTTCTTTACTAGAAGATTCATATTCTCATTCTCTTCTTCTTCAGAATCTGCATCATAATTATCTTTGATGCTTTCCTTTGCCTTGGAAATGGATCGATATTTCTTCTCATGTTGTTCATGTTCTTCCAAACGATTCAATTCCAACTCGTGGTCTTGGAGTTTTCCAAAGAGAGTTGCAAGAGTCATATTAGACAAACTCTTCTTTTCTGAAATTGCCGTAACCTTTGGTTGCCATGCTCTTGTGAGTGATCTTAGAACTTTCATGTTCAAGTCACTGTTGGAAAACTGGTTATCAACAGCAATCAAATGGTTAGTCAAATGAGAGAATCGTTTTTGCATGTCCAATACCTTTTCTCCTGGAAGCATTCTGAACATTTCATATTCTTGAGATAGAGTATTGATTTTTGATCTCTTGACTTCATCTGTTCCTTCATGAGTTACCATCAAAGTATCCCATATTTATTTCGATGCTGTGCATGTTGAAACTCTGAAAAACTCATCCATACCAGAAGCAGATGTAAGGATATTCAATCCTTTGAGATCATACTGAACCTTCTTCTTTTCTTCTTCACTCCAAGTGTTTTCTGGTTTTGGTTGTCTGCTATCTCCTACTTCATTCATAGGTATAAACGGACCTTCTTCAATGGCTTTCCATATTTCCACGTCTAATGACCTTAAAAAGATTTTCATTTTGATCTTCCAGAAGTCATAGTGGTCTCCATTGAAGTATGGTGGCTTGTTTATGTTGAATCCCTCACTAGTTCCATGACTGGAAGAGGATGCCATCTTTTCCCGGATCTTAGGAGCAAATTACCTAAACTTACGCTCTGATACCAATTGTTAGCACAGATAGCAACCTGAGAGGGGGGGGGGGTGAATCAGGTTTACCCGATTTTTGCGTTGATACCTTCTTACTTTCAAGATGAATACAAATACAAACGATTGCAGCGGAAATAAGCGTTGCTTGAAAGTAAAGATGAAGGGTAGAAGAATGCACACACAGAATTTTATCTTGGTTCACCTTCTATCCACCGAAGTCTACGTCCAGTCCCTCAAGAAAACCCCTTGAGGATTTTTCCACTATTGATAAAAATCTCTTACAAGTCCTTACACCAAGTACCTTAAGAATTTCTATCAACCACCTGTGAAAGTACACCACTTTCAATAGCCCCTGAAAGCACACCACTTTCAGTCCCTGAAAGTACACCACTTTCAGACCCTGAAGGCAAACCACCTTCAGTCACACACCCTGAAAGTACACCACTTTCAGTAACAACAACCCTTCACCGAAACCCACGGTAAATACTCAATCTACCAGAAAGAGATGAAGAAGAGTTTACAATATGGCTGTATCAATCCTTTAACATACAAGCGGATTGATCATGAGAATTATGCTTTAAGGCTCTTTAGCATAAGAAGGCTCTCTTGATTCTGAGTTCTTCAAGATATGAACAACTAAAGTGTTCTTTTAAACAATGAAGATCATGAACTCAGAATTTAGGCTATTTGAAAGTTTAAATATCAAAGGCTAATTTAACATGAATGAACAATTTGACAAAGCTTTGGCCTAATTCGTGTATTCTCATGTGTTATGTGTTTCTGGACTCAAATGGACTTTATATAGGCATGAGGAATGACCTTGAACCAATGCAACCCTTCCCAAAAGGTTTGAGACATAATGGTTCATGAAAAGATGCAACTTTTCGGGCATGTAATCGATTACCTAAGTAATCTGCTTCCCCTTTCCTCCTTTTAATCTGCTTCCGAACCCCTCTTGGTATCAGAGCCTGATGGGGAAGTAGGAATATAATTATGAGTTTGAATTTTTAATTATTTATCTACTTTACTCTTTACATATAAGCATGTTTATTTCTTGATCCTGCTTTATTTCTTTATTTCTGCTTTATTCTACTATTTTAATCTTCATATAACTGGATCTGCTGGTAGTATTCGATCTATCATACTAAACTAAAAGTTTGTACTTGAAAAGTTCCATTTAAGGTATTAAAACCTTTTAGATCTGATCTGGGTTGCCTGTAAGGCGGAGGGAAGCAGTAAGACCTTATGAATAAGGCAGTCAGTCTAATGACCATACCTTCAGGAACTGATTAAGATCTAAAAGAATTTTAAACACGTCCTTAGTTTATTTATGGTAGATCTGGAGTGGATTTTGTAGATCACATTCATATGCAAGATTAAAGTTAGAATAACTCAGACCTTTCTTATGTTTTCTCTGGATCTAGAATTTTTACCCATGTTTATATCTATTAGAGTAATTTAGACAGTAATTATTAATTCAAGCTTAATACTTATGTTTCTATCGAACCAAGTGATGGCGAAGATACTAATGGGTAAGGAAGACTTGCTTTATACATCTTTTATCATGTCTATGCTTCGATCTTTCTCATCAAAGCTTTCCTTCAAGTCTTCCCAACCCTCCTCATCTTCTCTCAATCACAATAAAAATCAAACAAACAATCATTCCAAGAAAGTCTTTAAAGAAGAAATCCACTTTGAAGACATTAATCAAGATTTAGATAATTGGGAAATCCCTAAAATAAAGAACGAAGATTTATATAAACCTTCGGGAAAATTTTTCAATAAATCTGACTATATCATTAGGACAGTTGAACAAAAATACAAAATCCAGAAAGATGATGAAGAAATTCATCTACTTTCTGACAAATCCATCAAGGAACATCAATCAAAAAACTATAACTACTTGCACATTGGAAGTGTTCAAGTGGGTATGAAACCCCTAACAAGAGAATCTCTTGACGTGGCAGTACTGTTCTGCCTTAGGGATAAAAGACATAATCGTTTTCATGATTCCTTGCTAGGAACGGTAGAATCTAGCCTAAGTCATGGGCCAATCTTCTTTAATTGTTTTCCGGACTTAACTGTAAGTCTAGATGACAAAAATATCCTTGATGTTTTATTTTTAAACATCAAAATCCATGGGTATGATATGAAGGAAGGGTCTATACCCATAGCCTTAATCTATAGAGTTCAATACAAAGTTATGAACTCAATAAAATCCAATTTTGTTAAAACAAATTGTGAAAAGCAAGGAGAGACGACTTTGTTTCTCACTGATATTAGCAAAGCTAATATTATTGTACCTAAAACTATCCAGTGGAGTGATATTACTCTCCCAGAAAAATGGTCTTTGGAAAAGGCAACACCTGCCTTACCCAAAATTACCCCAGAATTCCAAGATATCATCCAATATCAGACAGGTCAGGTAGACTTAGTCTTTGATAGGAGAAATTCTTTCTCCCTTCATAGATCTATAAATTCAGACAATGATTTCCAATCGGCCCTATCTAGGAGATCTTTCTCTTCTCATAGATCTATTCCTAGATCCAAGCCAGAACCTTCTGTAGAAGGGTCGACTATCCATTTACAAGGATTTGAAACCACAACCCCTGTAAAAACTTCTTATCAAAAGGATGAAGAAGACCAAAAAACTATTCAATCACCTACTTATTCTTCCCTTAATGAATCTTATGATATTATGACAATATCATCTGAGTTTATTCTTGATAAAGAATTTCTTAAAAAAGACTTTTATTCTGAGAATTGGACTTCCCAAAGAAAATGGTTTCTTAAACATTATCAAGGAACTAAAAGAAAGCAAATCAAAAGAAAATTTTATAACTACCTTGACAAAGTTCAGGTCAATATTCCTTTCTTTATCTGGTTTAATGCCTATACTATCAAGAGGGAGAAAACTTATCCCTTTAAAGATAGTAAATTTTTAGGTGTTATTACAGAATGGCATCTAAAAGAAGGACAAGTTGTTCAGTCTGAAATACCCCCAAAAGGACCTTTTACTCTTAAGAGTAAAGATCAAAATAACCCTGTCCTTGCCTCTCCATTCAAAACTAGAACAGGAGAAGGACCCATATCTGCCAAAGATATTAAAGATCTTATGGAGCAATCAAATTATACCAACAAATACCTTCAAACCCTAGGAGAAAATAGAAAAGGAAAGGAGAAAACCTCTCCAGAACCTTCCTCCAAAGATGAAGATTCATCTCCTATCCAAATAGAAAAACCATTACTTAAACCTTTTAGGGTTTCAAAACAGCTCAAAAAATCCTTACACCTTTCTGATCCCAATAAACAGATTAAGAAAGAAGTAGAGGAACATGGTGAACTTCTCGCCCTGATCAATGAGAAGTTAAAACTCTTCAAAACCGTCATCCCTGACTCGCCTGAGCAAACTATCCCTTCAACTCCTTATAGAAATCATTCCATTAATATGCTAGGACAATCATCTTCATCCTCACCTCATGAAAGCTCTGAAGATACGAATTCAGAAGATACAGGTTCTGAAAATCACCAAGCGATCAATCCCATCAAAGCCGATTCAAAACTCAATTGGAGAAGACCAACTAAACTATACTATCCCAGAGCTACTGCTCCAGATCTTCTTTTAGAAGACAAAGAAACCAATTTTAAGAGTTTCTGTGCCAATAATGTCTATGAATGGAACATAGATGGAGAAAATGAATATGGTATAACCAAGATACTCCAAAACATGACAATGGTGGCTACTGCCTATGAAACTTCAAATGGCTGTCCAGAAATTATGATAGTTGAAATATTAGTTGCGGGCTTCTGCGGTCAACTCAAAGGCTGGTGGGATAACTACCTCAACGACAATGAAAAATCCTTAATCCTCAGTGCTGTTAAGTTAGAATCTGATGGGACTCCTATCTTAGAAGATGGAAAGAGTATTCCAGATGCTGTCAACACCTTAATCTTTACGATAGCTCAACATTTTATTGGAGATCCTTCTTTAATTAAAGATAGATCTGCAGAGCTATTATCCAATCTTAAGTGTAAATCCTTAGGTGATTTCAGATGGTATAAAGATACATTTCTGACCAGAATTTACACTAGGGAAGATAGCCAACAAGCATTTTGGAAAGAAAAATTCTTGGCAGGCCTTCCTAAGTCTCTTGGCGACAAAGTCAGAGAAAAGCTTAGGAATCAAAACCCCAATGGTGAAATCCATTATGAGCAATTAAGTTACGGACAATTAATTGCCATCATCCAAAAGGTTTCTCTCAAGATATGTCAAGATGACAAGATCCAGCAACAACTGGCCAAAGAAAAAGCCCGAAACCAGAAGGACTTAGGAACCTTCTGTGAACAGTTTGGGTTACCTTGTGCTAATAAACCCAGACCCAAGCCCAAACCAAAACACCATTATGGTCCACCCAAACCTCAATATTACAAAAAGAAGCGGTTTAATAATTCTAAGCCAAAGCAATCTGCTAAAAAACAATATTCAGATAAAGCGAATCCCCAAACCAATAAAAAACCGTTTATTTGCTATAGTTGTGGAAAACCTGGCCATACCAGCAGATATTGTAGATTAAAAGGAAAAATCAAAGCCCTAAATCTAGATCAAGATACTGAAGATAAAATCAATAATTTATTAATTGAATCCTCTCAAGAATCAGATGATTCTGAAAATCTAAACCAAATTCAAAATGACGACTTGTCTGACTCAAGTTCTTCCGGCCAAATTAATGTTATTACCCGTGAGCAAGATCTCCTATTTGAAGCCATAAATGCTATTCCTGACCCTCAGGAAAAGAGAAAATACCTAGAGAAATTAAAAGCTACACTAGTTACTAAATCTCCCAAAAATCCCTTGGTAACTAACAAATTCAATCTTAAAGAAACTTTCAAAAGACTTGAAAAATGTAACACCAAACCAGTAACTATCCAGGATCTTCAACTGGAAATCAATGGTCTAAAAGTTGAAATCAAAGAGCTAAAACAAATACAAACTAAACAACAAATGATATTAGATCATTGGAAAAATAGTTTATCTGATGATTCATCTTCAGAAACAGATGATTCTTCCAAACAAAAGGATTCACCTGACGTCTCTGAAAATGAATTAGCAGGGCTAATCAATTATGGTTTAATTAATTATGTCAAAATTCAAAAGTTTTATATAAATATCAAAATCAACATAAAAGGTTTCATTCTTGAAACTACAGCCCTCTTCGATACAGGAGCTGATTCAAATTGTATTTTAGAAGGTTTAGTCCCTACAAAATACTTTGAAAAAACTTCAGAACAACTTAGTGCTGCTAATGGCTCCAAGTTAAAAATCAATTACAAATTGTCTTCTGCAATAATTGAAAACCAAAGCCTTGAAATCGAAACTTCTTTCCTTCTGGTAAAAAATTTAAAAAACAAAGTGATATTAGGAACACCTTTCATAATGTCACTTATCCCTTACCAAACCACAGAAGAAGGAATTACTACTCAACATCTAGGTCAACCAATCTTATTTAAGTTTGTGAAAAAACCTATCATCAGAGACTTAAATCCAATT
This sequence comes from Acmispon strigosus, assembly GCA_030819835.1. Classification (NCBI taxonomy): domain Eukaryota; kingdom Viridiplantae; phylum Streptophyta; class Magnoliopsida; order Fabales; family Fabaceae; genus Acmispon; species Acmispon strigosus. The sequence continues at coordinate 42,634,106 of JAUAMA010000001.1, read as the reverse complement.
TCTTATAAAGAAAATCAAATAAACTTTCTTAAAGAAGAAATATCTTTTAAGAACATTGAACACCAATTACAACAATCCGTTGTTCAACAAAGAATAAAACAACTCTTGGGACAAATAGAAACCTCTATTTGTTCTGATTTACCAAATGCTTTCTGGGAAAGAAAGCAACATATTATTGACCTCCCTTATGAAAAAGATTTCAAAGAAAATCAAATTCCCACAAAAGCAAGACCCATTCAGATGAATGAAGAACTTCTTCAGTTTTGTCAAAAGGAAGTTAAAGATCTTTTAGACAAAGGTCTAATCCGCAGTAGCAAGAGCCCTTGGTGTTGTGCTGCCTTTTATGTTAATAAACAAGCCGAAATCGAAAGAGGAACACCCAGGCTTGTTATTAATTACAAACCACTTAATCAGGCACTCTACTGGATTAGATACCCAATCCCCAATAAAAAAGATCTTTTAAACAGGCTTTACAATGCTAAGATCTTTTCAAATTTTGATATTAAATCCGGATTTTGGAAAATTCAGATTAAAGAAGAAGATAGATATAAAACTGCTTTTACTGTCCCTTTTGGCCAGTACGAATGGAACGTCATGCCCTTTGGATTAAAAAACGCTCCATCTGAATTCCAAAGAATAATGAATGAAATCTTTAATCCCTATTCCAAATTTACTATCGTCTACATTGGTGATGTCTTAATATTTTCCCAATCCCTTGACCAACATTTCAAACATGTTCAAACTTTTATATCAATAATAAAAAGAAATGGCCTTGCCGTTTCTAAAACAAAGATCAATTTGTTCCAAACTCAAATTAGATTTCTTGGTTATAATATTCACCAAGGAACAATTATTCCTATCAATCGCGCTATTGAATTTACAAATAAATTCCCTAATCAAATCATTGATAAGACTCAATTACAAAGATTTATGGGATGCCTCAATTATGTCTCTGACTTCTTTCCCCAGCTTAGTAATCTTATCAAACCTCTTCACGATCGTTTGAAGAAAGATCCTCCTCCTTGGACAGATGTTCATACAAATGTGGTCAAACAAATAAAATCTCAAGTAAAGAATCTCCCATGTCTTTACCTGCCTGATCCCCAAAAGAAAAATTTATCAGAGGATGCCACCATAACCTATGTCAGAGGCATCAGTTTCAACAATTTTGAAAGCTTGGGCATCTGCTGGATTAGAAATATTTGTTTGACCACATTTGTATGAACATCTGTCCAAGGAGGAGGATCTTTCTTCAAACGATCGTGAAGAGGTTTGATAAGATTACTAAGCTGGGGAAAGAAGTCAGAGACATAATTGAGGCATCCCATAAATCTTTGTAATTGAGTCTTATCAATGATTTGATTAGGGAATTTATTTGTAAATTCAATAGCGCGATTGATAGGAATAATTGTTCCTTGGTGAATATTATGACCAAGAAATCTAATTTGAGTTTGGAACAAATTGATCTTTGTTTTAGAAACGGCAAGGCCATTTCTTTTTATTATTGATATAAAAGTTTGAACATGTTTGAAATGTTGGTCAAGGGATTGGGAAAATATTAAGACATCACCAATGTAGACGATAGTAAATTTGGAATAGGGATTAAAGATTTCATTCATTATTCTTTGGAATTCAGATGGAGCGTTTTTTAATCCAAAGGGCATGACGTTCCATTCGTACTGGCCAAAAGGGACAGTAAAAGCAGTTTTATATCTATCTTCTTCTTTAATCTGAATTTGCCAAAATCCGGATTTCATATCAAATTTTGAAAAGATCTTAGCATTGTAAAGCCTGTTTAAAAGATCTTTTTTATTGGGGATTGGGTATCTAATCCAGCAGAGTGCCTGATTAAGTGGTTTGTAATTAATAACAAGCCTGGGTATTCCTCTTTCGATTTCGGCTTGTTTATTAACATAAAAGGCAGCACAAGACCAAGGGCTCTTGCTACTGCGGATTAGACCTTTGTCTAAAAGATCTTTAACTTCCTTTTGACAAAACTGAAGAAGTTCTTCATTCATCTGAATGGGTCTTGCTTTTGTGGGAATTTGATTTTCTTTGAAATCTTTTTCATAAGGGAGGTCAATAATATGTTGCTTTCTTTCCCAGAAAGCATTTGGTAAATCAGAACAAATAGAGGTTTCTATTTGTCCTAAGAGTTGTTTTATTCTTTGTTGAACAACGGATTGTTGTAATTGGTGTTCAATGTTCTTAAAAGATATTTCTTCTTTAAGAAAGTTTATTTGATTTTCTTTATAAGAAATTGGATTTAAGTCTCTGATGATAGGTTTTTTCACAAACTTAAATAAGATTGGTTGACCTAGATGTTGAGTAGTAATTCTTTCTTCTGTGGTTTGGTAAGGGATAAGTGACATTATGAAAGGTGTTCCTAATATCACTTTGTTTTTTAAATTTTTTACCAGAAGGAAAGAAGTTTCGATTTCAAGGCTTTGGTTTTCAATTATTGCAGAAGACAATTTGTAATTGATTTTTAACTTGGAGCCATTAGCAGCACTAAGTTGTTCTGAAGTTTTTTCAAAGTATTTTGTAGGGACTAAACCTTCTAAAATACAATTTGAATCAGCTCCTGTATCGAAGAGGGCTGTAGTTTCAAGAATGAAACCTTTTATGTTGATTTTGATATTTATATAAAACTTTTGAATTTTGACATAATTAATAAAACCATAATTGATTAGCCCTGCTAATTCATTTTCAGAGACGTCAGGTGAATCCTTTTGTTTGGAAGAATCATCTGTTTCTGAAGATGAATCATCAGATAAACTATTTTTCCAATGATCTAATATCATTTGTTGTTTAGTTTGTATTTGTTTTAGCTCTTTGATTTCAACTTTTAGACCATTGATTTCCAGTTGAAGATCCTGGATAGTTACTGGTTTGGTGTTACATTTTTCAAGTCTTTTGAAAGTTTCTTTAAGATTGAATTTGTTAGTTACCAAGGGATTTTTGGGAGATTTAGTAACTAGTGTAGCTTTTAATTTCTCTAGGTATTTTCTCTTTTCCTGAGGGTCAGGAATAGCATTTATGGCTTCAAATAGGAGATCTTGCTCACGGGTAATAACATTAATTTGGCCGGAAGAACTTGAGTCAGACAAGTCGTCATTTTGAATTTGGTTTAGATTTTCAGAATCATCTGATTCTTGAGAGGATTCAATTAATAAATTATTGATTTTATCTTCAGTATCTTGATCTAGATTTAGGGCTTTGATTTTTCCTTTTAATCTACAATATCTGCTGGTATGGCCAGGTTTTCCACAACTATAGCAAATAAACGGTTTTTTATTGGTTTGGGGATTCGCTTTATCTGAATATTGTTTTTTAGCAGATTGCTTTGGCTTAGAATTATTAAACCGCTTCTTTTTGTAATATTGAGGTTTGGGTGGACCATAATGGTGTTTTGGTTTGGGCTTGGGTCTGGGTTTATTAGCACAAGGTAACCCAAACTGTTCACAGAAGGTTCCTAAGTCCTTCTGGTTTCGGGCTTTTTCTTTGGCCAGTTGTTGCTGGATCTTGTCATCTTGACATATCTTGAGAGAAACCTTTTGGATGATGGCAATTAATTGTCCGTAACTTAATTGCTCATAATGGATTTCACCATTGGGGTTTTGATTCCTAAGCTTTTCTCTGACTTTGTCGCCAAGAGACTTAGGAAGGCCTGCCAAGAATTTTTCTTTCCAAAATGCTTGTTGGCTATCTTCCCTAGTGTAAATTCTGGTCAGAAAGGTATCTTTATACCATCTGAAATCACCTAAGGATTTACACTTAAGATTGGATAATAGCTCTGTAGATCTATCTTTAATTAAAGAAGGATCTCCAATAAAATGTTGAGCTATCGTAAAGATTAAGGTGTTGACAGCATCTGGAATACTCTTTCCATCTTCTAAGATAGGAGTCCCATCAGATTCTAACTTAACAGCACTGAGGATTAAGGATTTTTCATTGTCGTTGAGGTAGTTATCCCACCAGCCTTTGAGTTGACCGCAGAAGCCCGCAACTAATATTTCAACTATCATAATTTCTGGACAGCCATTTGAAGTTTCATAGGCAGTAGCCACCATTGTCATGTTTTGGAGTATCTTGGTTATACCATATTCATTTTCTCCATCTATGTTCCATTCATAGACATTATTGGCACAGAAACTCTTAAAATTGGTTTCTTTGTCTTCTAAAAGAAGATCTGGAGCAGTAGCTCTGGGATAGTATAGTTTAGTTGGTCTTCTCCAATTGAGTTTTGAATCGGCTTTGATGGGATTGATCGCTTGGTGATTTTCAGAACCTGTATCTTCTGAATTCGTATCTTCAGAGCTTTCATGAGGTGAGGATGAAGATGATTGTCCTAGCATATTAATGGAATGATTTCTATAAGGAGTTGAAGGGATAGTTTGCTCAGGCGAGTCAGGGATGACGGTTTTGAAGAGTTTTAACTTCTCATTGATCAGGGCGAGAAGTTCACCATGTTCCTCTACTTCTTTCTTAATCTGTTTATTGGGATCAGAAAGGTGTAAGGATTTTTTGAGCTGTTTTGAAACCCTAAAAGGTTTAAATAATGGTTTTTCTATTTGGATAGGAGATGAATCTTCATCTTTGGAGGAAGGTTCTGGAGAGGTTTTCTCCTTTCCTTTTCTATTTTCTCCTAGGGTTTGAAGGTATTTGTTGGTATAATTTGATTGCTCCATAAGATCTTTAATATCTTTGGCAGATATGGGTCCTTCTCCTGTTCTAGTTTTGAATGGAGAGGCAAGGACAGGGTTATTTTGATCTTTACTCTTAAGAGTAAAAGGTCCTTTTGGGGGTATTTCAGACTGAACAACTTGTCCTTCTTTTAGATGCCATTCTGTAATAACACCTAAAAATTTACTATCTTTAAAGGGATAAGTTTTCTCCCTCTTGATAGTATAGGCATTAAACCAGATAAAGAAAGGAATATTGACCTGAACTTTGTCAAGGTAGTTATAAAATTTTCTTTTGATTTGCTTTCTTTTAGTTCCTTGATAATGTTTAAGAAACCATTTTCTTTGGGAAGTCCAATTCTCAGAATAAAAGTCTTTTTTAAGAAATTCTTTATCAAGAATAAACTCAGATGATATTGTCATAATATCATAAGATTCATTAAGGGAAGAATAAGTAGGTGATTGAATAGTTTTTTGGTCTTCTTCATCCTTTTGATAAGAAGTTTTTACAGGGGTTGTGGTTTCAAATCCTTGTAAATGGATAGTCGACCCTTCTACAGAAGGTTCTGGCTTGGATCTAGGAATAGATCTATGAGAAGAGAAATATCTCCTAGATAGGGCCGATTGGAAATCATTGTCTGAATTTATAGATCTATGAAGGGAGAAAGAATTTCTCCTATCAAAGACTAAGTCTACCTGACCTGTCTGATATTGGATGATATCTTGGAATTCTGGGGTAATTTTGGGTAAGGCAGGTGTTGCCTTTTCCAAAGACCATTTTTCTGGGAGAGTAATATCACTCCACTGGATAGTTTTAGGTACAATAATATTAGCTTTGCTAATATCAGTGAGAAACAAAGTCGTCTCTCCTTGCTTTTCACAATTTGTTTTAACAAAATTGGATTTTATTGAGTTCATAACTTTGTATTGAACTCTATAGATTAAGGCTATGGGTATAGACCCTTCCTTCATATCATACCCATGGATTTTGATGTTTAAAAATAAAACATCAAGGATATTTTTGTCATCTAGACTTACAGTTAAGTCCGGAAAACAATTAAAGAAGATTGGCCCATGACTTAGGCTAGATTCTACCGTTCCTAGCAAGGAATCATGAAAACGATTATGTCTTTTATCCCTAAGGCAGAACAGTACTGCCACGTCAAGAGATTCTCTTGTTAGGGGTTTCATACCCACTTGAACACTTCCAATGTGCAAGTAGTTATAGTTTTTTGATTGATGTTCCTTGATGGATTTGTCAGAAAGCAGATGAATTTCTTCATCATCTTTCTGGATTTTGTATTTTTGTTCAACTGTCCTAATGATATAGTCAGATTTATTGAAAAAATTTCCCGAAGGTTTATATAAATCTTCGTTCTTTATTTTAGGGATTTCCCAATTATCTAAATCTTGATTAATGTCTTCAAAGTGGATTTCTTCTTTAAAGACTTTCTTGGAATGATTGTTTGTTTGATTTTTATTGTGATTGAGAGAAGATGAGGAGGGTTGGGAAGACTTGAAGGAAAGCTTTGATGAGAAAGATCGAAGCATAGACATGATAAAAGATGTATAAAGCAAGTCTTCCTTACCCATTAGTATCTTCGCCATCACTTGGTTCGATAGAAACATAAGTATTAAGCTTGAATTAATAATCACTGTCTAAATTACTCTAATAGATATAAACATGGGTAAAAATTCTAGATCCAGAGAAAACATAAGAAAGGTATGAGTTATTCTAACTTTAATCTTGCATATGAATATGATCTACAAAAGCCACTCCAGATCTACCATAAATAAACTAAGGACGTGTTTAAAATTCTTTTAGATCTTAATCAGTTCCTGAAGGTATGGTCATTAGACTGACTGCCTTATTCATAAGGTCTTACTGCTTCCCTCCGCCTTACAGGCAACCCAGATCAGATCTAAAAGGTTTTAATACCTTAAATGGAACTTTTCAAGTACAAACTTTTAGTTTAGTATGATAGATCGAATACTACCAGCTGATCCAGTTATATGAAGATTAAAATAGCAGAATAAAGCAGAAATAAAGAAATAAAGCAGGATCAAGAAATGAACATGCTTATATGTAAAGAGTAAAGTAGATAAATAATTAAAAATTCAAACTCATAATTATATTCCTACTTCCCCATCAGGCTCTGATACCAAGAGGGGTTCGGAAGCAGATTAAAAGGAGGAAAGGGGAAAAGGAAAGAGAAGTAGGATGCAGCAGGACTGCTTAACACATAAAATAATTAAAGAACTGAAGATTAAAAGCGGAAAAGTAAAGGCAAGAAAGTAATCAGGAGGCTCAGCCTACCATCAACAAGTAATGTAATCGATTACACTAAAAGCCGTTACTGTTTGAATTTCAAATTCAAACAGGTAATCGATTACAAGCAAGAAGTAATCAATTACTTGCTTATGTGTAATCGATTACCAGAAAGGTGAAATCGATTACGCTCAAGTCCAATATCTAGAAACTTGAACTTTTAAGATCGGCTTGAGATATGCTACTTCTTTTAACTTATGAAAACATTAAACTTGATTAGCTTAGTTGTTTTAAGGAGTCTTTATACTCGAGAAGCCTTTAGAAGCATAACTCACCTAAACTAAGACTTTTAGGTAGATGTTGAAACATATAGCACTGTTTCCTCTAAGTCTTCTTTTCTTCTTTTTGCCGATGAGTTTGTCGTCATCAAAACCTCAGCCAGGGTCAGGAGCAAGACCTTCTTCACAGATATGTCAAGATGACAAGATCCAGCAACAACTGGCCAAAGAGAAGGCCTGAAACAGGAAAGACTTAGGAACTTTCTGTGAACAGTTTGGGTCACCTTGTGCTAGTAAACCTAGACCCATGCCCAAACCAAAACACCATTATGGTCCACCCAAACCTCAATACTACAAAAAGGAACGGTTTAATAATTCTAAACCAAAGCAATCCGCTAAGAAACATTTTTCAGATAAAGCGGATCCCCAAACCAATAAAAAAACCTATTATCTACTATAGTTGTGATAAACCTGGCCATACCAGTAGATATTGTAGGTTAAAAGGAAAAATCAAAGCCCTAAATCTAGATCAAGATACTAAGGATAAAATTAATAATTTGTTAATTGAATCCTCTCAAAAATCAGATTGCTCTGATTCTAAAGATTTAAACCAAATTCAAAATGACAACTTATCTGACTCAAATTCTTCCATCAAATTAACGTTATTACCCATGAGCAAGATCTTCTATTTGAAGCCATAAATGCTATTCCTGACCCCTAAGAAAAGAGAAAATACCTAGAAAATTTAAAATCAACACTAGTTACCAAATCTCCCAAAAATCATTTGGTAACTAACAAATTCAATCTTAAATAAACTTTCAAAAGATTTGAAAAATGTAACACCAAACCCGTACTATCCAAGATCTCCAACTTGAAATCAATGGTCTAAAATTTGATATCAAAGAGTTAAAGCAATTACAAACTAAACAACAAGTGATATTAGATCATTGGAAAAATAGTTTGTCTGATGATTCATCTTCCGAAACATCTGTTTCTTCTAAACAAAAGGATTCTCCTGATGTTTCTGAAAATGAATGTGTAGGGCAAATCAATTATGGTCTAATTGATTACGTCAAAATTCAAAAAATTTATATAAATATCAAAATCAACATAAAAGGTTTCATTCCTGAAACTATAGCCCTCTTCAATACAGGAGCTGAATCAAATTGTATTTTAGAAGGATTAGTCCCTACAAAATACTTTGAGAAAACTTCAGAACAACTTGTGCTGCCAATGGCTCCAAGTTAAAAATCAATTAAAAATTGTCTTCTACAATAATCGAAAATCAAAGCCTTAAAATTGTAACTTCTTTCCTTCTAGTAAAAATTTTAAAAAATAAAGTGATATTAGAAACACCTTTTATAATGTCACTTATCCCTGATCAAACCACAGAAGAAGGAATTATTACCCAACATCTAGGTCAGCCAATCTTGTTTAAGTTTGTGAAAAAACCTATTATCAGAGATTTAAATCCAATTTCTTATAAAGATAATCAAATAAATTTTCTTAAAGAAGAGATATCTTTTAAGAATATTGAACACCAATTACAACAACTCATTGCTCAACAAAGAATAAAACAACTCTTGGGACAAATAGAAACCTCTATCTGTTCCGATTTACCCAATGCTTACTGGGAAAGAAAGCAACATATTATTGATCTCCCTTATGAAAAGGATTTCAAAGAAAATCAAATTCTCACAAAAGCAAGACCCATTCAAATGAATGAAGAACTTCTTCAGTTTTGTTAGAAAGAAGTTAAAGATCTTTTAGACATAGGTCTAATCCGCAGTAGCAAGAGCCCTTGATCTTGTGCTGCCTTTTACGTTAATAAACAAGCTGAAATCGAAAGAGGAACACCCAGGCTTGTTATTAATTACAAACCACTTAATCAAGCACTCTGCTGGATGAAGTATCCAATTCCGATTAAAAAAGATCTTTTAAACAGACTTCACAATGCTAAGATCTTTTCAAAATTTGATATGAAATATGGATTTTGGCAAATTCAGATTAAAAAAGAGGACAGGTATAAGACTGCTTGTATTGTCCCTTTTGGTCAATATGAATGGAATGTCATGCCCTTCGGGTTAAAAAGCGCTCTATCTAAATTCCAAAGAATAATGAATGAAATCTTCAATCCTTATCCCAAGTTTACTATCGTCTACATTGATCATGTCCTAATATTTTCCCAATCCATTGACCAACATTTCAAACATGTTCAAACCTTTATATCAATAATAAAAAGAAATGGCCTTGCCGTTTCTAAAAGAAAGATCAATTTATTCCAAACTCAAATTAGATTTCTTGGTCATAATATTCACCAAGGAACAATTATTTCTATCAATTGTGCTATTGAATTCACCAATAAATTTCCTAATCAAATCATTGATAAGACTCAATTATAAAGATTTCTGGGATGTCTCAATTATGTCTCTGACTTCTTCCCCCTGCTTAGTAATCTTATCAAACCTCTTCATGATCGTTTGAAGAAAAATCCTCCTTCTTGGACAAATGTTCATACAAACGTGATCAAACAAATAAAATCTTATGTAAAGAATCTCCCATGTCTCTACCAGCCTGATCCTCAAGCTTTCAAAATTGTTGAAACTGATGCCTCTAACATAGGTTATAGTGTTGGCATTCTCAAACAGAAAATCTCTGGTAAAGAGCAAGTTGTTGCCTTTACTTCAAAGCATTGGAATCCAGCACAACAAAAATATTCAACTGTTAAAAATGAAGTTTTAGCAATTGTCTTATCAATTTCAAAATTCCAATCTGATTTATTAAATCAAAGATTTTTGGTTCGCGTTGATTGTAAATCTGCAAAAGAAACTTTACAAAAGAATGTTAAAAATCTTGCATCAAAACAAATCTATGCCAGGTGACAAGCAATTTTAAGTATTATTTATTTCGAAATTGAATATCTCAAAGGTGCAGAGAATTCTCTCCCTGACTATCTCAATCGTGAATATTTACAGGGAAATGGAAACTAGGTCTACTTCCTCCAAAGGAAGAGGAAAAGGAAAAATAATCTTAGCAGGATTAGCTGCTAAGACAATCAAAAATCAATCTGGGTTATTGACCCAAATCCAAACAACCAAGAACCAACCAATCCAGCTCTCTGGGTCTTCAACTCATAAAGACCAATCTTCCAGCCAAATCTCCAAACAAACCAAGGAAGATTATGCTTTCCCCATCCAAACAATCTTGGCATTTCAAGAACAAGGTCTAAAAAAGCTACCAAGAAAGACATGGGCTAGTATTGCCGACAATGATAGTGACCAAGACCTCCCATCTTTGGACCTCATAATCCAAAAACAAAAGGTCCAAATCACTCAAGCTAATCCCAAACCAACCCACACTATCCCAACCAAAACTGCCCAAAACAATTATATCCCAAAACCCAGATTTTGGCCGATTTTAAGTTTAGAACCTGAATATTGGGACAAAACCCCTAATAGAATCCCTTCAAAAATATTTCCTCCTAGATTCCATTATGTCCCAATAGTACCAAACAAAACCCAAAAATTCTATGAGTACATCCTCATAGATACTGAATCTGTCTCCATCAAACATGACAAAGATCCCAAAGACGAGACAGTGATCACCCATTCAACTCTCCAAATACTTACCCACTCAACCTGGAGTCAAAATCCTAACAAACCTAGAAAATTCTCTGGCAACTTTGATCCTATGGGGTTTACCTATTGGGATTATTGTCGGGTCTGGGATCATCTTATCCTTGGTTTTCATAACAAATCTTTCAAGCATTCCTAGTTGATTTATTTCAAAACAGGAAACAAATATCTTTTCCCAAACTGGTTCCTCCAATGGTGGGACTTCTTTGGCCCAATCTCTCAAATCTTTACTCTTGATGTTCAATAAGGATTCAAAATCTTTTCCAAAAGGTTTAACAATGATAATCTTCCATTAGAGTTAAACTTTATTATCAATTTTTCCTTGTCATGGCTATTTTCAGGGCAATACAAATTAGCAGAAGGAACAATCTCAAATATTTTGCCAATGCTCCAAAAGAAAGCTTTTGTTAAATGGTGGCCTCGTTTTGACAGGTCTAAAGATTCGTCGGAAAATGTCACCATTTGGTTCAAGAACAATCCAAAAAGGCTACAAATAGCAGATACTGATACATGTAATTTGCTCAATTAAAAGGCTCAAAATTGCAGCAGCATTAGCAGCCTCATCCTCCGAAGATGATGTCCTCCTCAACCTCCAAAATATTGTCCGACTTCTACAGTAGGGAAAGGAAAATACTGCCTCAACAAAGAAGTCATCAACGAAGATTTCATCATCCGAATCCGAAGAGTCTTCAACATCTCCATACTACCAAAATGAAGATGACTGTTTTGGAATTTTCCCTCCAAATCATTAAGCAGAATTTACTGTTTTCAATTATTTACCATTCTAGTTGTAATCTAATATTTCAATGTAATGTTGCTATAGTAAAGTTGACTTTTTAGTGTAGCAAAATTGACTTTTTACTGTAGCAAATAGTGTCGGTGAGTCACCGGTACTGTTGAAACAGTTATTTTTATCTTCTTTAAAAAAAGGGGGTTCCAGTTCCATTGTAAGGCACCCTTTAGATAGTCCTAGTAAGAAGTCAGAAAAAGAAACTCTGTCGAGAGCAAGGTTCCTTTTCTTCCTTTCTTCTTTCTTTCAATTTGTTTTCCAGTTTTTAAGTTTCTGTATTCAATCTCTTTCAATTTTTGTAATCAATTTCTTATACTGTTAATGGAAGGCTGAGCCTCCTGTTTAAATTTCTGTCTTTACTTTTCTGATTAATGGTAGGCTGAGCCTCCTGTTTACTTTCTTGCCTTAACTTTCTGCTTTTTAATCTTCAGTTCTTTAATTCTTTTACGGTTTAAGCAGTCCTGCTGCACCCTACTTCTGATTCCAAGAGGGGTTCGGAAGCAGAAAGAAAAGGAGGAAAGGGGAAAGGGAAAGAGAAGTAGGGTGCAGCAGGGCTGCTTAAACCATAAAAGAATTAAAGAACTGAAGATTAAAAATTAGAAAGTTAAGGCAAGAAAGTAAACAGGAGGCTCAGCCTACCATTAATCAGAAAAGTAAAGACAAAAATTTAAACAGGAGGCTCAGCCTTCCAATAACAGTATAAGAAATTGTTTACAGAAATTGAAAGAGATAGAATACAGAAACTTAAAAATTGGAAAACAAATTGAAAGAAAGAAGAAAGGAAGAAAAGGAACCTTGCTCTCAGCAGAGTTTCTCTTTCTGACTTCTTACTAGGACTATCTAAAGGGTGTCTTACAATGGAACCGAAACCCCCTTTTAAAAGAAGATAAAAATAACTGTTTCAACAGTACCGGTGACTCACCGACACTATTTGCTACAATAAAAAGTCAATTTTGCTACTGTAAAAAGTCTACTTTACTATAGCAACATTACATTGAAATATTAGATTACAACTAGAATGGTAAATAATTGAAAACAGTAAATTCTGCTTAATGATTTGGAGGGAAAATTCCAAAACAGTCATCTTCATTTTGGTAGTATGGAGATGTTGAAGACTCTTCGGATTCGGATGATGAGATCTTCGTCGATGACTTCTTTGTTGAGGAAGGATTTTCCTTTCCCTGATGCAGAAGTTGGACAATATTTTGGAGGTTGAGGAGGACATCATCTTCGGAGGATGAGGCTGCTAATACTGCTGCAATTTGAGCCTTTTGATTGAGCAGAACACATGTATCAGGATCTGCTATTTGTAGCCTTTTTGGATTGTTCTTGAACCAAATGGTGACATTTTCCGACGAAGCTTTAGACCCGTCAAAACGAGGCCACCATTTAATAAAAACTTGTTTTTGGAGCATTGGCAAAATATTTGGGATAGTTCCTTCTACTAATTTGTATTGCCATGAAAATACCCATGACAACGAAAAATTGACAATGAAGTTTAACTCTAATGGAAGATTATCATCATCATTGTCAAACCTTTTGGAAAAGATTTTGAATCCTTCTTGAACATAAAGAGGAAAGATTTGAGGGATTGGGCCAAAGAAGTCCCACCATTGGAGGAACCAGTTTGGGAAAAGATATATGTTTCCTATTTTAAATTAAATCAACCAGGAATGCTTGAAAGATTTGTTCTGAAAACCAAAGATTAGATGATTCCCAGGCTCGACAATAATCCCAATAGGTAAACCCCATAGAATCAAAGTTGCTAGAGAATTTTCTGGGTTTGTTAGGATTTTGACACCAGGTTGAGGGGGTAAGTATTTGGAGAATTTGGAGAGTTGAATGGGTGATCACTGTCTCGTCTTTGGGATCTTTATCATGTTTGATGGAGACAGATTCAATATCTATGAGGATGTATCATAGAATTTTTGGGTTTTGTTTGGTAGTATTGGGATATAATGGAATCCCGGAGCAAAGATTTTTGAAGGGATTCTATTAGGGATTTTGTCCCAATGTTCAGGTTCTAATCTTAAAACCAATAAGAATCTAGGTTTTGGGATATAATTGTTTTGGGCAGTTTTGGTTGGGATAGTCTGGGTTGGTCTGGGATTGGCTTAAGTGATTTGGGTCTTCTGTTTCTGGATTATGAGGTCCAAAGATTGGAGGTCTTGGTCACTATCATCGTCGGCAATACTAGCCCAGATCTTTCTTGGTGGCTATTTTAGACCTTGTTCTTGAAATGCCAAGATTGTTTGGATGGGGAAAGCATAATCTTCCCTGGTTTGTTTGGAGATTGGACTAAAAGATAGGTCTTTCTGAGTTGAAGACCCAGAGGGCTGGATTGGTTGATTCTTGGTTGTTTGGATTTGGGTCGATAACCCAGATTGATTTTTGATTGTCTTAGCAGCTAATCCTGCTAAGATTATTTTTCCTTTTCCTCTTCCTTTGGAGGAAGTAGACCTAGTTTCCATCTCCCTGTAAATATTCACGAGTGAGATAGTCAGGGAGAGAATTCTCTGCGCCTTTGAGATATTCAATTTCGAAATAAAAAATACTTAAAATTGCTTGCCACCTAGCAAAGATTTGTTGATGCAAAAATTTTAACATTTTTTTGTAAAATTTCTTTTGCAAATTTACAATCAACGCGAACCAAAAATCTTTGATTTAATAAATCAGACTGGAATTTTGAAATTGATAAGACAATTGCTAAAACTTCACTTTTAACAGTTGAATATTTTTGTTGAGCTGGATTCCAATGCTTTGAAGTAAAGGCAATAACTTGCTCTTTACTAGAGATTTTCTGTTTGAGAATGTCACCATAACCTATGTCAGAGGCATCAGTTTCAACAATTTTGAAAGCTTGAGGATCAGGCAGGTAGAGACATGGGAGATTCTTTACTTGAGATTTTATTTGTTTGGTCACGTTTGTATGAACATCTGTCCAAGGAGGAGGATCTTTCTTCAAACGATCATGAAGAGGTTTGATAAGAATACTAAGTTGGGGGAAGATGTCAGAGACATAATTGAGACCTCCCAGAATTCTTCTTTGGTTCAATAGTTTTGTTGCAAAAGAAGATATTCTATTGAACCAAAGAAGAATTATATAGATACGTAATCTCCCTTGAAAATAGAGGAAAATGGAAAACAGAAAGTGAACTAACCGAATGGGGAAGAGAAACACAGCGAGATGAGAGGCTGAGCTGTTCCGATTCAGGAGCAGAAGAGTGTACGGTGGTGTTCGAGGTCGATGACAGCGCTTGAAACAATGATGGGAACAGCAAGGAGAAAAGCGACGAGGAGGAAGGATTGACGACAGTGATGATGGTACTGCGGCAGACAGCGAGAGGAGTGGCAGCAGTGAGGATAAAAGGAAGTGGCTCAGTTGTGAGGAGAAGTAGAGTGATGTGGCAGCTAGTGTTGGTTTGGAAGGGAGAGAGGTTAGGGTCCGTTTGAGAGAGGGAGAGCGAGTTCAGAAAGAGAGGAAAACGTGAGGGTGAAGAGGAGCGGTGGATGCAGTGTGATGAGCAGGGAGTGGGAAAGAGAGGTCGTGACGGTGAAGAGGAGTGGGTGGTTCGGCGGTTGGTGAGACAAAGAGGATGAGAGGTGGCGGCTTGTATTGCTAGAGGGAGGGAGGAAACCGATTTCTATTGAGAGGAAGAGGAAATTAAGGGTTTTGTGAGGTGAGTTGAGAGAGAGAGTTGGATTTTCTATTTAAGAGGGAATAGGTTATTTCAGTTTTTCTTCTCTATCTCTTAACCAAAATCCATATCCTAATTTCAGAGATAAAATACTATCTCCAACTTCATACTCAATCTTGATAGAATAAAACACACTCTAATATAATTTAACTAGGTTCATAATCCTAATAACCAGCTAATATAATAAAACAGAATTTTATATATATTTATTAGGACAGAAAAGGGAGGAAAGGGTAAAGCAGAAATAAAAAAGGAGTAGGATGCAGAAGGACTGCTTAAAGCACAAAAGAAATAAAGAACTGAAGATTAAAAGCAGAAAGTAAATGCGAGAAAGTAATCAGGAGGCTTAGCCTACCATCAACAGGAAAGTAAATGCAGAAAACAAAACAGGAGGCCCAGCCTTCCATACAAGATATTTATTACAAAATTGAAACAGATTGATTACAGGAACTGAAAGACTGAAAATTGAAAAACAAAAAAAAAATTGAAGAAGTAAGAAAAGTAACCTTGCTCTAGGCAGAGACTCTCTCTCTCTCTCTCTCTAACTTCTTACTAGGATTGCTGTGTCAAGGTGTGCCTTTCCATGAAACCGGAAGGCTCTATTTAAAGAAAATTTGTAATTACTGTTTCTACAGTACCGGTGACTGACTGACACTATTCACTATAGTAAAAAGGTCAACTTGCTACAGTAAAAAAGTCAAATTTACTGTAGCAATAGTACATGAAAAATTGATATTTTGCAACCAAAATGGTAAAATTGCAGAAAATTGCTAATTGTTTGGTGCAAAGATGCCAAAACAGTCATCTTCGTCTAAGTAGCAATTTCTTCCATTGAAGATGTTGAAGACCCTTAAGATGAGGATGTCTTCTTTGCTTGAATTGTAGAGGGTGAAGGTAAATCTTGTTTTTCCTTACCCTGTTGCAGAAATGCGACAATATTTTGAAGTTTTGAGAGGACATCATCTTCGGACATCATCTCCTAGAGGGAGCAGATTGGAAATCTTCGTTAGATCTAATAGATCTTGGAAGGGAGAAAGAATTTCTCCTATCAAAGACTAAGTCGACTTGACCTGTCTGATGCTGGATGATATCTTGGAATTCTGGGGTGATTCTGAGTAAGACGGGTGTCGCCTTCTCCAAAGACCATTTTTCTAGGAGTGTGATATCATTCCACTGGATGGTTTTAGGTACAATAATGTTGGCTTTACTGGTATCAGTAAGAAATAAAATTGTTTCTCCCTGCCTTTCACAATTTTTTTTAACAAAGTTAGATTTTATTGAGTTCATAACTTTGTATTGGACTCCGTAGACTAAGGCTATGGGTATTGATCCTTCTTTCATATCATATCCATGGATTTTGATGTTTAAGAATAAAACATCAAGGATATTTTTATCTTCAAGACTTACAGTTAAGTTTGGAAAGCAATTAAAGAATATTGGTCCATGACTTAGGCTGGATTCCACCGTTCCCAGTAAGGAATCATGAAAGTGATTATGTCTTTTATCTCTAAGGCATTTTAGTTCGCGTTGATTGTAAATCTGCAAAAGACATTTTACAAAAGGATGTTAAAAATCTTGCATCAAAACAAATTTTTGCCAGATGACAAGCCATTTTAAGCGTTTTTGATTT
Source organism: Acmispon strigosus (assembly GCA_030819835.1). Lineage (NCBI taxonomy): Eukaryota > Viridiplantae > Streptophyta > Magnoliopsida > Fabales > Fabaceae > Acmispon > Acmispon strigosus. Next base: position 42,617,121 of record JAUAMA010000001.1, on the reverse strand, counting down.
TGAAATTGAATATCTCAAAGGCGCAGAGAATTCTCTCCCTGACTATCTTACTCGTGAATATTTACAGGGAAATGGAAACTAGATCCACTGCCTCTAGAGGAAGCGGAAAAGCAGAGCTAATCTTAGCAGGACAAACTGCTAAGAATCAATCTGGGTCACCAACCCAAAACCAAGCCTCTGGGACTCCAACTCAGAAAGACCAATCCTCCAACTCCAAATTTTCAAACAAACTAGAGAAGACTACGCCTTCCCTATCCAAACAAACCTAGCATTTCAAGAAATGGGCCTAACATCCCTACCAAAAAAGACTTGGGCCAGTATAGCCGATGATGAAAATGACCAAGATCTCCCATCTTTGGATGTCATAATCCAAAGACAAAAGGCTCAAATCACCAGAGCCAATCCTAGACCAATCCAAACTGCTCCACCCCAATCTAGCCAAAGCCAATACATCCCAAAACCCAAATTCTGGCCTGTTATTAGGTTAGAACCTGAATATTGGGACAAAGTACCCAATAGAATCCCTTCAAAAATCTTCCCTTTGGGTTTCCATTACATACCAATAGCTCCAAACAAAACCCGGATATTCTATGAATATATCCTCATTGATACTGAATCTCTCGCCATCAAGCATTACAAAGGCCCAAAAGATGAGAGTATAACTACCCATTATACTCTCCAAATACTTCTAGTTCTTACCCCTCTTCCTGGGGACAAAATCCCAACAAACCTCGGAAGATTTCCGGGAATTTTGATCATACAGGTTTTACCTATTGGGATTACACTAGAGCCTGGGATCATTTGATCCTTGGTCTCCAAAACCAATTTTTTAAACATTCCTGGTTGATCTACTTTAAATCAGGCAATAAATATACTTTGCCAAACTGGTTCCTCCAATGGTGGGACTTCTTTGGCCCAATCCAATCCCTCAGATCTTTCCTCCTGAGGTTCAAGACGGGTACCAAAGTATTCTCTAAAAGATTTAACAAAGAGAATGACAATCTCCCGTTGGAATTAAATTTTGTTATCAATTTTTCTCTGTCTTGGGTATTCTCTTGGCAGTACAAGTTAGTACAGGGATCAATTCCAAATATCTTGCCGATGCTTCAAAAATAAGCTTTTGTCAAATGGTGGCCTCGGTTTGATGGATCAAAGGCCTCTGCTGAGAATGTTACCATTTGGTTTAGAAACAATCCAAAGAAGTTACAAGCATCGGATCCCAAGACTTGCCTTTTGCTCAACCAAAAGGCTCAAATTGCAGCAGCACTAGCAGCAGCATCCTCCGAAGATGATGTCCTCTCCAAACTTCAAAATATTGTCGCACTTCTGCAACAGGGTAAGGAAAAACAAGATTTACCTTCACCCTCTACAATTCAAGCAAAGAAGACATCCTCATCCCAAGGGTCTTCAATATCTTCAACAGAAGAAACTTGCTACTTAGACGAAGATGACTGTTTTGGCATCTTTGCACCAAACAATTAGCAATTTTCTACAATTTTACCATTTTGGTTGCAAAATATCAATTTTTCATGTACTATTGCTACAGTAAATTTGACTTTTTTACTGTAGCAAGTTGACATTTTTACTGTAGTGAATAGTGTCGGTCAGTCACCGGTACTGTAGAAAATTTTCTTTAAATAGAGCCTTCCGGTTTCATGGAAAGGCACACCTTGACACAACAATCCTAGTAAGAAGTTAGAGAGAGAGTCTCTGCCCTAGAAGTTACTTTCTTACTTCTTTCAATTTCTTTTAGTTTTTCAGTTTTCAGTCTTTCAGTTCCTGTAATCAATCTGTTTCAATTTTGTAATAAATATCTTATATGGAAGGCTGAGCCTCCTGTTTACTTTTCTGCATTTACTTTCCTGTTGATGGTAGGCTGAGCCTCCTGATTACTTTCTCGCATTTACTTTCTGCTTTTAATCTTCAGTTCTTTAATTCTTTTATGCTTTAAGCAGTCCTCCTGCATCCTACTTCTCTTTCCCTTTCCACTGCTTAAAGCATAAAAGAATTAAAGAACTGAAGATTAAAAGCAGAAAGTAAATGCGAGAAAGTAATCAAGAGGCTCAGCCTACCATCAACAGGAAAGTAAATGCAGAAAAGTAAACAGGAGGCTCAACCTTCCATATAAGATATTTATTACAAAATTGAATTAGATTGATTACAGGAACTGAAAACTGAAAAACTAAAAGAAATTGAAAGAAGTAAGAAAAGTAACCTTGCTCTAGGCAGAGACTCTCTCTCTAACTTCTTACTAGGATTGTTGTGTCAAGGTGTGTCTTTCCATGAAACCGGAAGGCTCTATTTAAAGAAAATTTGTAATTACTGTTTCTACAGTACCGGTGACTGACCGACACTATTCACTACAGTAAAAAGGTCAACTTGCTACAGTAAAAAAGTCAAATTTACTGTAGCAATAGTACATGAAAAATTGATATTTTGCAACCAAAATGGTAAAATTGCAGAAAATTGCTAATTGTTTGGTGCAAAGATGCCGAAACAGTCATCTTCGTCTAAGTTGCAAGTTTCTTCCATTGAAGATGTTGAAGACCCTTGGGGTGAGGATGTCTTCTTTTCTTGAATTGTAGAGGGTGAAGGTAAATCTTGTTTTTCCTTACCCTGTTGCAGAAGCGCGACAATATTTTGAAGTTTTGAGAGGACATCATCTTCGGAGGATGATGCTGCTAGTGCTGCTGCAATTTGTGCCTTTTGGTTGAGCAAAAGGCAAGTCTTTGGATCTGCGGCTTGTAACTTCTTCGAATTGTTTTTGAACAAAATGGTAACATTCTCAGCAGAGGCCTTTGATCCATCAAACCGAGGCCACCATTTGACAAAAGCTTGTTTTTGAAGCATTGGTAAAATATTTGGAATAGATCCTTGTACTAACTTGTATTGCCAAGAGAATACCATGACAGAGAAAAATTGATAACAAAGTTTAATTCGAATGGAAGATTGTCATTATCTTTGTTAAACCTTTTGGAAAATATTTGGTATCCATCTTGAACCTCAGGAGGAAAGATATGAGGGATTGGGCCAAAGAAGTCCCACCATTGGAGGAACCAGTTTGGGAAAGTATATTTATTGCCTAATTTGAAGTAAATTAACCAGGAATGTTTAAAATATTGGTTTTGGAGACCAAGGATCAAATGATCCCAGACTTTAGTGTAATCCCAATAGGTAAAACCTATAGGATCAAAATTGCTGGAAAACTTCCTTTGTTTGTTGGGATTTTGACCCCAAGATGAGGAGGTAAGGACTTGAAGTATTTGGAGAGTAGAATGGGTAGTTATACTCTCATCTTTAGGGTCTTTGTAATGCTTGATAGCGACAGATTCAGTATTGATGAGGATATATTCATAGAATATTCGGGTCTTGTTTGGAGTTATTGGTATATAATGAAATCCAAAAGGGAAGATATTTGAAGGGATTCTATTAGGTATTTTGTCCCAATATTCGGGTTCTAACCTAATAACATGCCAGAATTTGGGTTTTGGGATGTAATGGCTTTGGCTAGATTCGGGTGGAGCAGATTGGATTGGTATAGGTTTGGCTCTGGTGATTTGAGCTTTTTGTCTTTGGATTATGAGATCCAAAGATGGGAGATCTTGGTCATTGTCATCGTCGGCTATACTAGCCCAAGTCTTTTTTGGTAGGGATGTTAGGCCCATTCCTTGAAATGTTGGGGTTGTTTGGATAGGGAAAACGTAGTCTTCCCTAGTTTGTTTGGAAATTTGGAGGTTGAAGGATTGGTCTTTTTGAGTTGGAGGCCCAGAGAGTTGGTTTTGGGTTGGTGACACAGATTGATTCTTAGCACTTTGTCCTGCTAAGATTAGCTTTGTTTTACCGCTTCCTCTAGAGGAAGTGGATCTAGTTTCCATTTCCCTATAAATATTCACGAATAAGATAGTCAGGGAGAGAATTCTCTACGCTTTTGAGATATTCAATTTCGAAATAAAAAACGCTTAAAATGGCTTGCTATCTGGCAAAAATTTGTTTTGATGCAAGATTTTTAACATCCTTTTGTAAAATGTCTTTTGTAGATTTACAATCAACGCGAACTAAAAATTTTTGATTTAATAAATCAGATTGAAATTTTGAAATCGACAAAATAATTGCTAAAACTTCTTTTTTAACAGTTGAATATTTCGGCTGTGCAAGGTTCCAATGCTTTGAGGTAAAGGCAATAACTTGCTCTTTACCTGAGACTTTCTGTTTGAGAATGCCACCATAACCTATGTCAGAGGCATTAGTTTCAACAATTTTGAAGGTTTGAGGATTGGGCAAGTAAAGACATGGGAGATTCTTTACTTGAGATTTAATTTGCTTGACTACATTTGTATGAACATCTACCCAAGGAGGAGAGTCCTTTTTTAATCGATCATGGAGAGGTTTGATAAAATTACTTAGTTGAGGGAAAAAGTCAGAAACATAATTAAGACAACCCAGAAATCTTTGTAATTGAGTTTTATCAATTATTTGATTCGGAAATTTATTAGTGAATTCAATTGCACGATTGATAGGAACAATTGTTCCTTGGTAAATATTATGACCAAGAAACCTAACCTTAGTTTAGAATAAGGTGATTTTTCTTTTAGAAACACCAAGGTCATTTTTCTTTATTATGGAAATAAATATTTTAATAAGTTTGAAATGTTGATCCATAGATTGGGAGAATATTAAAACATCATCAATGTAAACTATAGAGAATTTATAATAAGGATTAAAAATTTCATTCATTATTCTTTGGAATTCATATGGAGCGTTTCTTAACCCGAAGGGCATAACATTCCATTCATATTGACCAAAAGGAACCGTAAAAGCAGTCTTATACCTGTCTTCTTTTTTAATTTGTATCCGCTAGAATCCGGATTTCATATAAAATTTTGAAAGGATCTTAGCATTATGAAGTCTATTTAAAAGATCTTTTTTATTAGGAATTGGTTCTCTAATCCAAGAAAGTGCTTGATTAAGAGGTTTATAGTTAATAACAAGTCTGGGTGTTCCTCTTTCAATTTCGGCTTGTTTATTAACATAGAAAGCAACACAAGACCAAGGGCTCTTACTACTACGGATTAATCCTTTATCTAAAAGATATTTCACTTTTTTTTGACAAAATTGAAGGAGTTCTTTATTCATTTGAATGGGACTGGCCTTTGTAGGGATTTGAGTTTCTTTGAAATCTTTTTCGTAAGGGAGGTCAACAATATGTTGTTTTCTTTCCCAGAAAGCATTAGGTAGATCAGAACAGATAGAGGTTCCTACTCGTTCTAAGAGCCCTTTCATTCTTTGTTAAACAATGGGTTATTGTAATTGGTGTTCAATGTTCTTAAAAGATATTTCTTCTTTCAGAAAATTTATTTGATTTTCTTTATAAGAAATTGGATTTAAGTCCTTGATAATAGGTTTTTTCAAAAACTTAAATAAGATTGGATGACCTAGATGTTGGGTGATAATCCCTTCTTCTGTGGTTTGATAAGGAAAAAGCGACATTATAAAAGGTGTTCCTAATATTACTTTATTTTTTAAATTTTTTACTAGAAGCAAAGAAGTTTCAATTTTAAGACTTTGATTTTCGATTATTGCTGAAGATAACTTGTAATTGATTTTTAACTTAGAGCCATTTGCAGCACTAAGTTGTTCTGAAGTTTTTTCAAAGTATTTTGTAGGGATTAATCCCTCTAAAATACAGTTTGAGTCAACTCCTGTATCAAAAAGAGCTACGGTTTCAAGTATAAAACCCTTTATGTTGATTTTGATATTTATATAAACAAAATTGAATCTTAACGTAATTAATCAAACCATAATTGATTAGTCCTACTAGTTCATTTTCAGAAACATCAGGGGAATTTAAGGAAGGGACAGATGCTTCAGAAGATGAATCATCTGACCAACTGTCTTTCCAATGTTCTAATATTACTTGTTGTTCAGCTTGTAATTGTTTCAATTCTTTTATCTCAATTTTTAGTCCATTAATTTCGAGTTGAACATCTTGGATAGTAACAGGTTTGGTGCTAAATTTTTCTAACCTTTTAAAAGTATCTTTAAGATTGTATTTTTTAGTTACAAAAGAATTTTTGGGAAGTTTAGTAATTAGAGTAGATTTTAACTTTTGTAAGTATATTTTCTTTTCTAGAGGATCAGGGATAGCATTTATGGCTTCAAAGAGCAGGTCCTGCTCTTGGGTAATAACATTAATCTGGCCAAAAGAATCTGAGTTAGATAAGTCGTCATTTTGGATTTGGTTTAAATTTTCAGAATCAGAGTTATCTGAATCTTGAGAAGATCCAATTGATAAATTATTAATTTTATCTTCAATTTCTTGATCTAAATTTAGGGTCTTGATTTTTCCCTTCAGTCTACAATATCTACTAGTATGGCCAGGTTTACCACAACTATAGCAGATAAAAGGTTTTTTATTGGGTTGAGGACCTGGTTTATCCAAAAATTGGTTGTTAATGAATAGTTTTGGTTTAAATTTATTAGACTGTTTCCTTTTGTGATATTGAGGTTTGGATGAATCATAATGGTGTTTTGGTTTAAGCTTGGGTATTGATTTACTAGCGCAAGGTAGACCAACTTGCTCACAGAAAGTTCCTAATTCTCTCCGGTGGTTGATTTTCTCTTTGGCTAGTTGTTGCTGGATTTCGTCATCTTGACATATCATGAGAGCAACCTTTTGGATTATGGCAATTAATTGTCCATAACTTAATTGCTCATATGGGATCTCACCATTGGGGTTCTGGTTCCTAAGTTTCTCTCGGACCTTGTCACTAAGAGATTTGGGAAGGCCAGCTAAGAATTTTCCTTTCCAAAAAGCTTGTTGGCTATCTTCTCTAGTATAAACTCTGGTTAAAAAGGTATCTTTAAACCAACTAAAATCCCCTAAGGATTTACACCTAAGATTGGCTAATAGTTCAACAGATGTATCTTTACTTAAAGAAGGATCTCCGATAAAATGTTGAGCTATTGGATTAAGGAATTGACAGCATCAGGGATACTTTCTCCATTTTCTAAGATGGAAGTTCCATCAGACTCTAACTTAATAGCATTGAGGATCAAGTGTTTTTCTTTGTCATTTAGGTAATTATCCCACCAACCTTTGAGTTGGCCACAGAAACCTGCAACTAAAATTTCAACTATCATGGTTTATGGGCAATTATTTGAAGTTTCGTAGGCAGTAGCCACCATAGTCATATTTTGAAGAATCTTAGTTATTCCATACTCATTTTCTCCATCTATGTTCCATTCATAGACATTATTATCACTAAAACTCTAAAAATTGGTTTATTTTTCTTCCAATAAGAGATTTGGAGCAGTTGCTCTAGAATAATATAGTTTGTTGGTCTTCTCCAATTGAGCTTTGGTTCAGTTATGATAGGATTGATAATCTGTTGTTGCTGATTATCAGAGTTTATATCTTCTAAGGTTTCAGAAGATGAAGATGAAGATGATTGTCCTAACATATTGATAGATTTATTCTTATGAGGAAGAGGAGTTGAAGGAATAGTTTGATCAGGCGTGTCAGGGGCGGTAGTTTTGTAGAGTTTTAATTGCTCATTGATCATGGCGACAAGTTTACCATGTTCTTCTACTTCTTTCTTGATCTGTTTTGTAGGATCATGAGTATATATAGATTTTTTGAGCTGTTTAGAAACCTTAAAAGGTTTAAACAAAGGTTTTTCGATTTGGATCGAAGATTCTGGATTTCAGGAGGCCACCGGAGAGGCTTTCTCCTTTCCTTTTGCACATTCTCCTATGATTTGAAGGTATTTGTTGGTATAATTGGATTGTTCCATGAGATCTTTAATATCCTTGGCTGTTATAGGTCCTTCCTCTGCCCTAGTTTTGAAAGGAGATGCCAAAACAGGGTTATTTTGATCGTTACTTTTAAGAGTCAAAGGAGCTTTTGGGGGAAGCTCAGATTGGATAACTTTCCCTTCTTTTAGATGTCATTCTTTAATAACACCTAAAAGTTTAACATCTTTAAAGGGATAAGTTTTCTCTCTTTTAATAGCGTAAGCATTGAACCAGATAAAGAAAGGGATATTGGCATGAATTTTTTCGAGATAATTATAGAATTTTCTCTTAATTTGTTTCTTCTTGGTTCCTTGATAATGTTTGAGAAACCATTTTCTTTGAGATATCCAATTTTCAGAATAAATGTCTTTCCTAAGAAAGTCTTTATCAAGAACAAATTCAGATGATATTGCCATAATATCATAACGTTCATTAAGAGATGAATAAGTAAGTGATTGAACAGTTCTTTGGTCGTTTTCATCTTTTTTATAAGAAGTTTTTACGGGGGTTGTTGTCTCGAATCCCTGTAAATGGATAGTCGAACCATCTTCAGAAGGTTCTGGCTTGGATGCATTAATAGATCTATGAGTAGAGAAAGATCTCTTAGAAGGAGCATATTGGAAATCTTCGTTAGATCAAATAGATCTTGGAAGGGAGAAAGAATTTCTCCTATCAAAGACTAAGTCGACTTGACCTGTCTGATGTTGAATGATACTTGGAATTCTGGGGTGATCCTAGGTAAGGCGGGTGTCACCTTCTCCAAAGACCATTGAAGGAAAGCTTTGATGAGAAAGATTGAAGTAGAGACATGATAAACTAATATATAAAGCAAGTCTTCCTTACCTATTAGTATCTTCGCCATCACTTGGTTCGATAAAAACATAAATATTAAGCTTGAATTAATAATTACTGTCTAAATTGCTCTAATAGATATAAACTTGGGTAAAAATTCTAGATCCAGAGAAAACATAACAAAGTAAGGTCTGAGTTATTCTTCAAGTTTTAATCTTGCATATGAACGTGATCTACAAAAGCCACTTCAGATCTATCATAATTAAACTAAGGACGTGTTTAAAATTCTTTTAGGTATGGCCACTAGTCTTACCACCTTATCCATCAGGACTTACTACTTCCTCCACGTTATAGGCTACCCAGATTAGATCTAAAAGGTTTTAATTCCTTAAATAAAACATTTCACAAAGAACTTTTTAGTCCAGTGTGATAAATCGAATACTACCACCAGATCCCGTCATATCTTGATTAAAAAATAGTAGAATAAAGCAGAAATCAAAAATATAAAGCAGGATCAAGAACTAAACATGTTTATATGTATAGAGTAAAGTAGATAAATAATTAAAAATTCAAACTCATAATTATATTCCTACTTCCCGATCAGGCTCTGATACCAAGAGGGGGGTTCGGAAGCAGAAAGAAAAGGAGGAAAGGGGAAAGAGAAGTAGGATGCAGCAGGACTGCTTAACTCATAAAATAATTAAAGGACTGAAGATTAAAAGCAGAAAGTAAAGGCAAGAAAAGTAAACAGGAGGCTCAGCCTACCATTAACAGGAAAGTAAATGCAGAAAAGTAAACAGGAAAAATATTTTTTTAATATCACACATATCTAATATAGGTTCTAATATGATTTAACCCAAACTACTCACACTAGAAAATATATTTCCTAGCAGTTTTTAAGAAAAATATGTATATATTCTTCCCAAAATCTTCTGAATGAATACAGAATAATATCAACTAACACAAAACAAATAATAATAAAGTCAATCAAAAAGTCAACCAAGGACCAAACTGAAACTACTAAGTAGTTTAGGGATCAAAACATAAATATTAAAATTCTAGGGTCTTACACCACCATTAGTACACATATGACCTGATTGTTTTCCTATCTTTGAGTCATATGGATATGTGTTTACCTTGCTACATGTTATTGCTTGTTCTTGCTTTAACAGTTATTGCTTATGATGCCTCCCCTTGGTAGTTAAGTATGCTTCTTAGAGTGAGTTGGTTATTCATCCACCAAGTTCTCAGGGACGGTACCGTTAAACGGTAGCCTTCCTTAAGCAAGGGGTATCTCTTGATGTCTGACGGTTACTCGCCTGAGCAACTCCTTAATAGGGGAATCTCAAGAATACCTCCAACCAACAAGTATCGATGAAGGACAGGAAACTGACGACCACAATACATCAGTAGCGTTACTGGGGGCAAGTATCTCTGAGTGATGGACAGAGAATCTTTGGGTATCGCCTTGGACGGAGGGTCTCAAGAGTGTCTCTCATTAGCTAGTATTGAGGGAAGAATGGAGACCGATGCACGTAGGTTGCCGACCGAGCAAGGTTTCTTGGATGTCTTCCAAATGATGTACTAGAGTTGTCGTCACTAACAAATGTGGAATTTGCAATCAACGTTGTCCCAGACACGGGACCGCTCTCAAACTGCACCCTATAGGATGGCACCTACATCGTTAACCGAGAACAAGTGATAGGTAAAGGATCTAACTCGGAGAGGTCGTATTGGGAAAAGTGTTTCGCCTTGGCGAAGCACCAGCGTTGCTATTAAAGAAGAAGGACGGGAGGACCAGACTTTGCATTGATTATCGTCAACTGAATAAGGTGATGATAAGGAACTGATACCTTCAGCAAGGCTCGATGATTTGACGGACCAGCTTAGAGGAGCAGCAGTGTTCTCTAAGATTGACCTGGATTAGTATATCATCAGGAATGGGTTAAGGAAGAAGATACTCTGAAGACAGTTTTCGGAACTCATCACGAACATTACGAGTATTTTGTGATGCCTTTGGAGTGACCAATGCACTAGCCGTCTTCATAAATTACATGAACCAAACCTCAACCATTCTTGGATCAGTTCGTGGCAGTGTTCATTGACGACACACTTGTGTACTCCAAGACTCACGAACAACATGAGAGATCATCTCCGACTAGTATCGCAAGTGCTAAAGGAGAAGAAAATGTATGCAAACCCTTGGAAGTGCGAGTATCGACTCAAACAAGTGGAATTCTTAGCACATGTGATATCAAGGGAAGAAATCACAGTCGAAAGCCCCTCTAACGGACTTGTTGGAGACCAGTGCATTTATGTGGGATGCCAAGGCCGAAGCATCTTTCCAAACCATGAAAAATATCATGACCAAAGCCCCGATGCTTGCTCTACCAGATTTTAACAAATCCTTTGACATCGAAACTGATGCTTCTAGCATAGCAATTTGGGGTTGTTATCTCTCAACAAGGCCATCCTTAGCCTTCTTCAGCAATAAGGCCCAACACATGTAGAAACAACCAACATATGTCTGGGAAATATTTGCCATCACAGAGGCTGTAAAAAAACTGGAGGCAATATCTTTTGGGAACAAAGTTTAACATTTTTGCAGATCAACAAAGCCTCAGACATTTTCTCAACAAGTCCATACAAACCCAAGAACAACAAAAATGGGCTACAAAATAATTGAGATTTCAATCTGAAATATACTACAAACCTGGAACAGCTAACAAGGACTCCGAGGCCTTGTCTAGATCCTTTCCGGCAGACGAGCCTCTCTTGGCTGTAATGTCTTCTGTGGTTCCCACCATCATCTTAGAACTCCATCAATATTATGCAACAACACCAGGGAAACACGAGCTTGATCAAAAAAGGAAGGAAAAAGGGTACTAGTTTATTACAAACAAGGATAGTACCTTCCTGATTTGCCCCATATGCGCACTTCTATAATTTCTGAATATCACGCCTCGGGTCTGCAGGCTGCAGTCAACACTAGCAAGATTGACCTCCTCCTTCAATTGGTCAGGCCTGTACCAACAAACAAAGGAATTTATTATTAACTGCCCACAATGCCAATTCAACAAGTACATGCCAACAAAGAAATTAGGCCTTTTACAACCTTTGCCATGCCCAACCCTTGTTTGGGTTTGGGAAGATTTGTCGATAGATTTCATTACCAGGCTACCCCCAACACAAGTATTTATTCCCACAACTCCAACGGCTACTTTCCCATTCCCCGAAGCCTTTGACTTAACTCCGCCTCCTTTGCCCAAACATCGATCAGGCGCTTGCACTACAACCGCCCGCGTGGCCTCTCCAACACCACATCATGACGCTCCCTTCTCCTACTCCACTAATCAACCGCGTGATTTCTAATGGCCCACAAGGAGACACAATGTCTGTTCAATCAGTAAAAACCAGCCCACTGTTTTGGAAATTCACTCTGGTATCTTGCCAAACCACTCTGGTATCTTGCCAATAGTTCTAGATGATGTTTATGGCACTGTTAAAGCAGGGGAGGACGTGTTCCTCGACCCTGTGGCCATGGCCAGGTTTGTCTTCAAAAATCCCTAACCCTCACCATAAAGAGAGAGCAAGTAGACTTAATTAAGTAATTTAGTTTACATTAGCAGTAATCAAGTGCTGTTTAGAATTAATTAAACTGTTTATAAATGAAACTATGCATGCTAAGTGTAAGGTGAACCACTTAGAAATGTGTGTAAAGGGTTATAACCAAAACTCGGCTTAAGGTGTTCGTGATAATTAGGATATCACTTAGTGATGATGAGTAGGAAAGAATTAATCCAATGGAATTGTTTATGACTGAATCTAGTTGATTAATGAAATCACCAAAATTAATATAGGAAGGATAACACCTAAAGTCACATTTAGCATATGTTATAGCTAATGTGTATATCTCCTAATATTAAGAAGTTAGTCGACTTTTGGATTATTAAAGAAAATATTAACGTGAAACAAAGTAATAAGATTCACTAACTTAATAAATTAAAGTGATTGTTTAAATCATAAATGAGCTAGAGTATCCTTGAGTTAAGGGGTGACATGTTTCATGGAGTGATTAATGGAGCACACTAGTCTAAGGGGAAAGAATTCACTTCATTTAATCACCTGGCATTGAAGGAAGTTAGTTAAGAATGACACTAGCCAGGATAATATGTTTTATAAATGAGTAAGACAAATTCATTAACTTGATAAATTGACCAAGTTAAAAAAGTTCAAAGATAATTAATGAAAAGCATTGGTTAGTATGGAAATGCTTGAATGTTTAAGACGTATGCCTAAGAAAAACAAGTAAAATAATAAATAAATAAATAAATAAATAAAAAGTAATCGTGAGTTGTGTAATGACTAGAGATGATGCTGAGACATTGTAATCCGTGCAAAACTAACTCTGGGTCGTGACCTTGGCCAAGAAGACAAGCATTGGACGCCGTGAGGAGACTAGAACTTGGATGAGGAGCCTCCGGACCCTAGAAGACCTGCTTTGGAATCCAAGTTAGGGAGGAGGAGTTATCCTCATGGTTGATAGATAGGATCATGTTATGATTCTTGCTTGGAGTGCTTGCACTTAGTTGTCTGTGATTGCTATTATGTGTTGAGTTCTGTTTATATGCATGCCTTGACTGAATGATTGATATGACATGCCTTGTGATTGGATGCTGCAATTATTGTGAATATCTGAACTATATGTTGCACATGAGGTTTATGATGAATGCTGACATATTATATATATGAGATATTGAGTGCTACATTGAGTATTGCGAAAGTGGAGAATTGCACACCTAGGGATATGGTGGTGCTGATGTGATACTGATTAATTGATCGCAAAGTAGAGGTTGGCCTCGAGGAGACTTGAGCTAAGATAATGAGCATAGTGGATAACTCGAGCCGAGCGAACATGAGTTGTGCACATTAGGATAGTCGTCTATGCAATTAGAATGATTTTTATGAAACAAGTAAACTCTTCGGGAACTTCCCATATTTTTCAAAAGTAGGGTGAATAGGTTTATGAAACTCCGGAGATGTGTCTTGTAACCTAAGGGCCTTATTCATGTCTTTTGAAAGTTGTGTTCAAATATAGAAGTCTAATTGCATAGACGGAGTCCCGAGGATATGGTTTGAAGTTACCACGTACCTTGGACTACTAGATAGACAGAGTAATACGTAGTGTGGTATGGGAAATGCTACGTAACACAGAAGATTGATCTATGAGAGTTAGAGTCAGAGGTGTGCTGAGGTAGCCTCTAACACCAGAGATGCATGAGATCTCCATAATGGCTAGTCATATATGTTGAGCCTGGGATATGAGCTATGATACCCCTCAGAGTGGACGGATGCCTGTTAATGAGGACAGAGGAGGATGAGGGGGATATGATTGAAAATTGTGTGTATCTATGTGACATACATCATGTGCATTATGAAAAGGAAGGAATAAGGAGTAGGAACACGTATTAACGTCCACTGTGAGATGCCGGTGTGCCCCCGGTGTGGATGCCCAAGATACCTGAGGCGGCATTCCAGAGACCGGGTTGATAAAATAAGAACAAACACAAGAAAGTGGGGTTGAATTGTGTTCGTATAAAAACTTGATTTTCTAAAACAAATATGTATTTTCAAAAACGTTTCTTAAACGATGGGTTGGTTTTAGCAGATAATCAATTAAACAATTTTGATGCAGCGGAAATAGAACGTGTTTGCTGTTAATTGATAAAGAAGTAAAATAATAAAGCATCAAACAACACACACAAATTTATCCTGGTTCACCCCAAAAATGATGGGGCTACGTCCATTCCTTGGCTTTACTAAGATTTTCACTATTCACCCGAATAGTATAAGTATTATCCAGGACTTCTCCTATCAACAAGTATTCTCAGGGACTTCTCCCAACAATTATTCTCAGGGACTTCTCCCAACAAGTATTCTACAGGACATCTCCCAACAAGTATTCAAAGGACTTCTCCTTTTACAATTGTTTCTTCTACAATAAATCTCTTCTCAAAAGAGTGATGGTAGAAACAAATTCAGGCTCGACAAACTCTCAATATTTGGTAGATGGTTTGACACTAGAGAGTATACTTGAGGTTTGTAAACAGAGATGATATGGACGATGGGTTCTCTGTATGGTATGACTAAATTGAGAGTGTTTGACTGTTTGAGGTTTCTCGCACTTGGATGATTTCACCCGTTGTGATTTGACACTGTAATCCAAGGTGAATTTCTGGGCTTTTTATGGTTCGACTCTAATACTCTGTTTTTCGTTCATTTTCTGTTTCACTTCATTCCTCTTTTCTTTTCTTTGTTAAGCTGTCTGTCATGTGTTCTATCTTCTTCGAATCTTCTGAAGGTGTGTTGTTGTTGACTTGCTCTTCTCAATCACTTCTTGATCATTCCTCAACGGCTATAAGCATTGAACAGACTTTACTTTTTTGATTCTACTAAGCGTGATTTTCTCCTTTCAATTGATGAAATTTATGTTGTTGATTCAAGCAGAGGAAGTCGTTGAGTAATGTGTTTCTTGATTCACTCCTTTGTAATAAACTCGTTCATCAAAGAAATTCCTTTCCTTTTTGAGAAACGATTATGTTCTGATGACAACGTTGTGCTTCAATCGTATATGCTCTGACGTGTCTCTTATAAACAATATACTCTTTCGCTCTTCTTTGAAGGTGCTTCCTTTAGCTTGTAAACGATGCTTCTCTTTAGCTTGTAAACAGTGCTTCCATTAGCTTGTAAACAGTGTTTCTCATTAGCTTGTAAGCAGTGCTTCCTTTAGCTTGTAAACGGTGCTTCCATTAGTTTGAGTTTTAACCCACCACGACACAGACCTCGACGACACGACTCGCGTGAGGGTTTGAGACGATGACTCAAAGGTTCACCGACGGTGAGGGGACGACGACGCACACCCTAAACGCAAACAGGTTCACCGCCGACGAGACGTGGAGAAGGCAACCACACATTCGCCGCCGACGAGAGCAGAAGAAGCGGTTGACGACTGAAGAAACGCATTCCAGTACGGCGATGTCGCGATTTCGGGAAGAAGAAAAGGTAGAGAGCAGTAGAAAGGGAATTGTGGGAACTGAAACGTGGTTTAGGTTATTATTTGAGTTTCAAATTTTATTTGTTCCTTTTTTTTTAAACTGAAGATTTGAGTTTCTTAGCATTTTTTCCTTAATTTTGAGAAAAAACAAAATGAACGCGCTATATGTTTTGGCAGGTCAAATTTTAATGGGTTGTGCCCGCGGTTTGAATTATAGATTTTAAAGCCGCGGTTAGATGAGAGTGGAATAAAGGGTCCACGATTGGCAAAACGCGGCCACAATATAGTCATGGGTACGAAACCGCGGTTTACAGAGTATGGGCAACGGGTTCCTTTGTTATGATATTAATTTTCATAAAATTATGCCACGGTTCAAAAACCATGGCAAAAACCGTGGCATTTGGCCATTTTCGGCCCATTAAAACTTTTAGCGTGGCTGGAAGTCAAATCTGTTATGTTATTAAGGGCTTTTCTCTTGGTCTTGAACCATCACATTACACAACTGCGCGCTGCATTATGGATAGGAGCAATTGCAATAAGATGAATAAAAATCTTTCTGGAATGAAGAGCACACAGTCACAAATGTAACACAGTACTTTATGCAAAACAAAAAGACGAATTGAGAGAAAGGACAAAGGAAAAAAATCTAACAAAAGACAGAGATATAAAGAAAGAGTGATAAAGTTCCTTCTCAATTATTATCTATCGAGAACAATCTTCTCCTTATGTATATTTATACCAGATAATTATATATCGTACGAGTGTAGGACAACAAATACAAACCCATTATTGTCTAACACTAACATGACATTATTGTCTAACAATTAAGAGATACTCGAAATACATTAGAATATAAAAATAGGAGTAAGAGTAATGAGGAAAAAAAAATTAATGAAATGGATCATTTGATTTTTCAAAGAGCCCAAGGCTGCCAATCAATGTACTTGCCCTATTTATTTATTTATAGTGCTCGCTATGGTAGCTTAAGTCAGATTAACAAAATGAGTTGGTCAAATAATAAAGACTGATATATCATGAGTCAATAATTATATTTTCTCAATAATGTTTTTTAAATGTTTATTTATGAAAATATAGTGGTCATCGACCTTCTCTTCCAACTTGAATCGTTCATACTCTGTTCTTGTTTTCCTTCTTCTCCCAAGCTTCATTTTTTCAAAGAGACAAAAATGACATGAATCTATTAGGCCACCTAATGCGGGTATTGCACTCAAAAAAATCTGGGTACCACAAAATTTGCCTTAAGGCTTGGATGTTTTGGTTGTTCTTTTTTGTGCGGGCTGCCCGCAAACCCGCAACTATGCGGGGCGGGGAGGACTTTTCCACCTCGCATTTCATGCGAGCTAGTCCGCCCCGCCCCGCCCCGCCCCGCTTTTAGGTAGGGCGAGCTGCCCGCTGACACCCCTAGTGCTTCCAAGCGTCTTCATCAGATGGATGACACATAACTTCCCCAGTTCTTCTATTTTCATGATGTTGTCTCATCTTAGTTGTAGTTTCAACCGAAGCATACAAACTCTGGAGCTTGAGAATGATTAGGGAGATAGAAAATTCTTTTTAAGGAAAACCTTTGTATCTTTCCGGCCCACCCCTTTTAGGGTTTAACCTCAATTCTTTACAAAACTTTCACTGAGTTAAGTTTTTATCCTCTTTGTAATATAAAATGCACATAGCGATACAATAATCTATCTTGTGTTCTTTCAACCCTAATAGAGACACCAACTTCTTGGTATGGTAGTTGTTATTAGGTAAGAAATCATTTGTTTGACTTACACAATGCAACAGTCGTGCAAAGTAATATGTGCCTTTCTGAGGAACGTGAAAGGTAGACCTACCTGCCAGAAGGCTAACAACAACTGTAACTTAGATTCAATAGCCCTTTCATAGATGGGTTATTTTGTAGAGATTAACATGTCATAACACCTTTGAGCTTCAAGGTCAGGTGATTCCTCATTGTCAACTACCTCATCACCTACATTAGCATCACCAAATGGCTAGAGCGAGTCTTATGTCATATGATCCATTTTTTGAATATGATCCTCATACTCAAACTTCATGCCTTGATTATGGCCCAAATAATGCCCATCCTCCTCGGTGTGTGGATGTTCTTCTTCATGTGAACTCCATAACTAGTACCCTAGTTTAATTCCCCATCTCTATAAATGTTCCTTCACCTTTTTCTAGTGTCAACAACTTCATGCATTCACACTTGACACATGTCCATGCACTCGGTGGGACACAAAAGGGGTTGATGGAAGGCACGATTGCGGCCACTCGGTGGCGAGCTCGCGGTATGAGAGAAGAAAGTGGTTTAGGAGGGCTAGGACTAGGAGTCTGAGAAGAGAATGAGTCTAAGAAATTAGAGTTTCGCAAGAATGTGGTCGCAAGTTAGGGACAACCATATTCATTCAAATTTGCCGTCAGCCCATCTGGAGCTAACTTTTTATTTTGAAATAGTGTCGACTCATTTGATGTTATCCATTGGGCTATTGGATATGGGCCTCCAACTAAACGTCGGGCTTAGCTGCCACCATGTTCCAAACGACATAGTGTCGACCTTTATTGCTTGTAGAGTGGGCTCTGCTGATGCAAATGCTAAAATTTTAAATATAAATTCTTATTTTCACGATTTGTGTCAGTTTCACAAATGCTAAATATTATAATTTAGCGCTGGTGACGGGACGGACGCTAAATTATGATTCTAAATTAGGTCTTTCTAGTAGTGGCATGGTCCCCCCTTCATAATGTTGAAGGAGCCCGAATCCTACCCATATTATGTGGCTTGTGTATGTGTACGTGTTTGTGTTACTATTAGATAGAGTCTTAGTGGGTCTTTAGATTGTTACATAGACAATACGTCATGTGCATCAAGTTTAGATTGTACTCTTTTTTGTATATGGAAAAGTTTGGGTGGGTTCGGTTCCAGTGGCCATCATAGGACAAAACATGCCTCTGAGTTCATATGTCGTTTACAAAGATACATACAGATCGTCAACCAACACAACTCTCACATCGGTAGCGGGAATTGTTTTGCTTTGTATTGTTCTCACTTTGCAATGTGCTGGGCTTTTTGGACCATGAAATATTAAGCCTTGTATTGTTGACAAACAAAAAATAAGAAATTAGAACCATGAAAAGATAAAGTTCCATGGCGATATTAGCGTAGTCTTAAATGTCATTTTTATATCAAATCTCCACATTAGTTTGTCTTTCCATTCCCAGCCACAAAGTCCAGGCAGTAAAGCACAGGTACCATTGCCACTAAAGACATGAGAGCTAGCATAGGCCCAAATACCCAAAGGAGAAGGGAAAGCCCAACATAAAAAAGCCTGTTGCCCACAATGTTCAAAATAGTAGCCTTTTCCAATAGCTCAGTCAAATACTCTGGGGTTACCAAGGTCACTATCGCTTGTGGAATGCAAATGAGGATATTCAGTTGATTGAGGAACCTGATAGATTGAGAGTGGCAGAGAAATGAGAATATGAAAATGGCAAGGAGAGTGGCATACTTGAGAGCCACCATGAATTCACCATCAGCTCCAAAAAGCATGTCATTGATGGGTTTCTTGACATTGTAAGCGCCGCTTATGACTGCTCCCAAGCCTGCGCCAAGGATAATGGATGTTGTGGCCATAAGGGATGAACTCATGATCATGTTTCGTATTGCTTGGACAGCTACGATGCCCTTCTTGTCAATATCCTGAAATTTCATTATATAACAAAACAGTTTACATTCGTTAGAAATAAAAATATAAATCATTCATCTAGTGTTTATTTAACTGTTGAAGCTTTTTGGATAATTGATTGTTTGACAAAATCATTCATCTAGTGTTTGACAAAATCTCTATAATTTGACAACAATCTTGAGGCATTATACCCTACACCAAGTTAAATGAAATAGGTGGTGTTGTGCTTATAACTTATTGAGTTTAATTCATAAGAATGAATGTTATAAATTGTTTGTAATTTGTCTTATTTATTAAGTTTAGCTCATTCGCCTATTTTTAGCCTAGCTAGTGGCTAACAGAGAAACCACTTATGGTCTAAATATTTTAAGTTTATGTTAAACTTTAATTTCTTGAGATCTCAACATTAGGCTAAATCAAAAGCGAATTAGATATTATGTCATTTTAAAGCATTGTGTGTGAGTCCTTCACAATTATAAATTTCTCAACAGGGTCATTTTCTTCTTATGTGGAACTTACTCACACTTGATATCACAACATAAATTATATATAAGTTATACATACCTAGTTTAGTGGTATGCCTTGTAGTTTAATACTCGATCTAATTTTTTGTACAATATCAAAAAAGCATTAATTATATTTTACCAATTATACCCTTAATTTGATGGTGATAGGAAAATTGAAAAGTTATAATTAACCAGATAAATAAATAGTATATAAAGAAATTTGAAAATAATTTAATTAAAAAAAAGAGTATTAACATCATTTATCAATTCATGTGGCGAAACTTTAAAGTAACAGTTATTAAAGAACTGTCGATGAAATAAGTTGAGCATGTCGCTCTAAATTATTTACACATTAAAATTAATTAGAAACTCGAAAAATCTTGGGAGAACAATTTAATACTCAGCGTGCATTTAGGCTCATCGTTCTATATATAGTTTCAATTCTCAAGAAATTAGTAATAAAGTTAGAGGAGCATACCATCATCATGGCTGAAACCCACAATCGCCGAGCATCAGCATCTATTCCAAAGATTGTTGTCAAT
The DNA here is from genome assembly GCA_030819835.1 of Acmispon strigosus. NCBI lineage: Eukaryota > Viridiplantae > Streptophyta > Magnoliopsida > Fabales > Fabaceae > Acmispon > Acmispon strigosus. The sequence continues at coordinate 42,596,732 of JAUAMA010000001.1, read as the reverse complement.
GGCCGTGTACGGATGCTATGCCATAACCAGATATGATAAGTTAAGATGATCACTAATCCTAATGGTACACACACCATATCCATATAATAGCTTCTCCACTCCATTCATACAAATTAAACCTCTCTTTCAGGTACGTGTTAGTTTTGATTTTGTTTTCTCCTTCAATTCCTGTTGCCTCAATCTTTGGTGTATATATTGTGGGAGGGTTAGGTGAAAAGAAACAAGAAAAAGGTTCTTGCTCTGAGTTTGGACACTTGTGCTCAATGGCCAATTCTGGAATTATTCCACCGAATCCTACGTTCTGATGTCCAATTAGAGAAATTAAAGAGATCCTTGTTCCAATGTCAACGCTTCTCACAAGGACCTGAAAGGACACTTACTGAGAGTTTGAAAGTTGGTAGCTTTCCACATTCTCAGGGATGAGTGATTTTTAAGTCGACCATAGCAGAATGCTCCTCTTCCAATATTTAGCAGCTTCCATCCAACTCAAGAATTGGGAGAAATGGTTTCTTACTATTTTTTGTTTTTAAATCATTATAACATTTACTTGAATGTTGTTAGAAATATTAGTTTCTATTAGGTTACTATTCAAGAAGTGAACCTTGAGGCAGTAAACCACAAAGAACAAGCAGACGAACTCAAATTTCAGCCTTTTTCATATTCAAGTGAATATAGCCGAACCTAGCTACTGCTCGCCTTATATATATTTATATATATATATATATATATATATATATATATATATATATAGAGGATGTATCATATAAGAAAGTTCTTCTTATATGAGAAAATGAGAATAAATCATGATTGTTTGATTTAATCATGAATGGTAGAGATAAAAATATGAAGTCATGTGACTATTAAGTTGTTTTAATTTTGACCATTTATAATTAGATCTAACAATCATGATTTATTCTCATTTTTCATATAAAAACATCTTTCTCATATGATACATCCCATATATATATATATATATATATATATATATATATATATATATATATATATATATATATATATACACACACACACATTATTAATAGATCTAGTCTCACGTCCTATGAAGCACAAACGCGGCTAGAAGGGGAGTGTAAATGTGTACTACACCAACACGCTGTCGACACGTGTGCGACGCGTGCCCGACACCCATGGGAGGTGTTTGAAACCACTACTCAATAACTTTTTAGTTTCTCGAAACCTCTCTTTCTCACTCTTTGCAAATCGTTTCCCACCTTTCATCTTCCTCCCAAAAACCCTCCATTAACAAAAATCTCAACCATGGCAAACCCCCCTTAAAGGAACTATGGACAGTCAACAAACTAGCTTAGCCCTGATTCAAGCCCAACGTCAGAAGCAAATCAACGAGGTTGGTGCTACAGTTTATTGGAATCGAGGTGAGGGGAAGGTTGTCTCACCAAGATTCATCAATATGGACTACTTCATCCATCTTATCATTGAAGGAATCAGTGACCTGCTCCATCAAGGTTGGGAGCGTATTTATGAAGTCTCAAAAAGTGAAGTCTACATTCCTTTGGTGAAGAAATTTTGGGATTGTGTCGTATACAAAGACGGTGTCATCACCACCATATTCGCAGATCAATTCATCACCATCAAGGTAGAAGATATTGCGGATCTCTTGAGGTGGACCTCAATGAAGGTGAGAAGTACGCCCCCAATTGGTAGACATGCATTGCAAATGCTAAGACAAGAATCTGGAAGGAACCTGCTGAAAACGACCATGAGGTCAACAATCTTCACGAAGATTGTAAATTTCTCCACCTCAGGTAAACCTAGTATCGTCCCCAACTACTGCTTTCTTAGATAATTTGTTTGTTGATAATCCTGATGAACACCATCATTCACCTGAACACATTACCACTATTTACTCACATTCATAACAAGCTCCCACTGAAAATGAAACTCCATTGAGTCCTGCTGATCTTCCTCACATTTCACCACCACTATCAGTTACCATTATTGAACCCATAATCATCTTTCCTCCCTCACCAGACCACACTCACACCACAGAAATCCGCACTGCTTCACCCAAATCATCACCCTCAAAATCTCAATCACCTCACGTCACTCCTCACCCACATAGTGCCAAAGTACCATCCTCTGTTGGCCTTGTTGTTTTCAAAGAAAGGAAAAGGAAATTAATCTATGTTGTTCGCATCGTTCTCCAGAAGAAGAAGAACTTGCAAGACAATAAACTCGCCTCCAAATAGAAGTTTCTCAGCAAGTTGGTTGATAAGATCAAAGCCTCCAACTTTGGCTATGCTGTGTTCAAATGGAATTCTCCTTCTGAGCCATCAGAGTGTTACACTCTGTATGCTAGGAAGGATGAGGTTGTCCCCATGGAAGTTCCAAAGTTTCATGATCCACGCATATGGTCCATTGAAGTTGCCACTGCTTATGTTGGCTCAGTACTATTCTATTGTCTATCTGGACCTGGCCCTCTCCTCATTGTTCTTGGATCCTGGATATTCATTCTTTTCATTGCAGATTATGATCTTCCTTTATTCGTTGTTGAGGCCAACAAATTTCCTCTCAGACAGCAAAATCTGCCTCTCATAGTGTCATCATCCCTCTTAGAGGTTGCTGAGGATAATGCTGCTTTTGAACCGTTTCTAGAGGAACATGAGATGATGGATGAGGCTAAAGCTAATGCAACCACAACAATCATTCCATCTGTTTCTGCTGCTTGGGAGCATGCTCTTGAAGAGCACAGGAATTATGTGGATCAACGTCTTGCTGGGATCGAGCAGATGCTCAAAGCTATTCTAAATCGCATTTCTCACTAAAACTTATTTCTATTCTATGCATATGTTATTTTATCTGCCATGAACACTCGCCTTTATTAATGTCGAAACTCTATTTTGGCTATGGTTATTTGCTGTTTTTATGCTAACATTATATTTCTCTGCTTGTGTGTTATGTCTATTGTTGCTTTTGTTAATGACAAATGTGGAGAAGTTAAATAGAGAAGAAAAAGAGACGATAAATCAAATAGATAATCATGTGAGGGGGAGGGATGGGAGGGAACTACTTTAAAGGAAAAATCGTCGCTTAGGCTTTTTCTTTGCGATAGACGGGGGGAGTTAAATGAAAAAATATTTCTTGACCTTTTTCTCCTCAAATTTGTCATCATAAAAAAGTAGGAGATTGTTAAGTTCAAATGACCTATACGTCGTCTAAACTTTGTTTTGATTGATACCAACATTCTAAAAGTTCAGTCAAAATTTTCTCTAAAAAACTCTAATACCTTACTCTTTCAGGAAAATCTAACTTCTTAACACTCTTATCGTTTATCATCATAAGTCACGTCCACAGATCTACAGTCTAAAGAAAGCCAAAGTCTACTGAAGAGACTAAGTTTGAAGAGAAGCCCTATGTCTACTTCCTAAGAGAAATTCACTTGATCCAAAGAAGCTAGAGGACCTGAAGTCCACGTGTCAACAATCATTTACATTCAAGGCACTTCACGTGACTCTCTAAATCTACAAAAGGTACAAGGAACAAAGCAGATGTACAATGTTGTAGAACACCAACATGCCACATCAAGTAGCAGCTACCAACTCTTTCTCAAATAAGAAAGATTCTCTTCTCAAGACCTCTACAATCCTTATGTATCATCTTTTGGGATATGTATATGACCAAAGGAAATCAAACGAGCAAAAGCACTAATTGATCAAGCAGGGAACCGTTTGGTTCAAACGGTCAACTGACGGAAAGACTCAATCTGCTTCAACGTTACTCAACCAAGAAGAAAGTAGGCTTAAATGCACTTTCTGCCCCTTAAAATACACACTGTTGCGAAACGTACCCCCCGAGTATTTCTGGCACGAAGTGTACCCCCTTCAATTTCATATGTGCAGCGTTTACACTTCTGTCAGTCTGCTGTTAAAAATCGGACGGAAGGGCTGACGTGGCATGACACGTCATTAAATAAATTTAGAAAAAGGGGGTGGGAGAGATTCGAACACGGGACTAAGAAGTGGCAAAACACCACTTTTTCCAGTTGAGCTACACAATCAATTGGCAATAATATGAACAAAATTTTATTTATATCATCAATTATAACAATAAAAAAAGAAAAAAATTGTCTAGTTCATAAAAATAAATTAACCCAGAAATGGAAACCTAAAGCAAATCTAAACCTGTTAGAGAAGTGTATCGTCTGCTGTAAAGTGATACGTAGTATCGTCTGAGGTATCGTCTAATACAACATTCTACCATTTGATCCTATCATTTGAGTAGGATCATCTACATAAGGAAGAAACGTCTGAGCAGCTGCAACGTCTGACCTGAAGCACCGTCTGAGTTAGCGCGTGACAACTGTAGCTAGAAATCTTGTCGTACTAGCAATCCCGGAATACCTGGGATTCTACCTTATCTTATCTTGTATTTATTATTGTTTATTGTAGTTTACATTCTCAATGTAATAGTTGAACTCGTGATATCCGGAATGGTCATTATGTTTTCTGTATCGTCTTAGTTATCTACTCTGTATTTTGAATTTCCCGTAAAAATGGATTGCGTTTGAATTGGCGGGTCACAAACGGCAGAACAATAACTAAGGAGCGAAAGCCCCGGATCTTTATCGATTCATAGTCCCGCTACTAGCGTATAGACTGAAAACAACAACTTGACTTCAATACTAAAGGCGATAGTAACACATAAATCGAGGGCTATGTGGATCCTCAGACATATATGAAATGGAATAAAGATGGACCAAGCTACTTATGGATGTAACCACAATTAACATCACTACGGTCGGGCTATCGAACCAATACAGAGCTTGTAATTCAGAATAATAGTGAAGTTAAGAATAGTTTGAACGTTAAGTTGTTTCACTAAACCTCTTCTTCACCTTCCTTTATTTTCCGCTTCTAAGAACTATTTTCCAGTTCTTTAACATGGTATCAGAGCCAGTCTGAATCCATGGTTTCTTTTTCTTCGTTCTTTTCTTCCATGGTAGAAGCTTCGCCTTTGTGCCAAGATTTATCCTTTTCTTTAGATAGCTTTCACCCCATCTCCAGCTGAGATTCATGAACAGAGGGGTAACTCCTGTCAACGTTCCTCTGAGCTCAAGATTTATCCTTCTCTTTACATTTTCTGCAAATTTATTTGCTTCGCCGTTGAGATTATGAATAGAGTGGTAACTCCTGTCGACATTCCTCTAAACTCATGCCACTATAGCCGTAAGGCCTCTGAACCCCAGATGGTAAACAGCAAGTCCCTGAAGGAGCCTCCCACTACAAGACATGCCCAGGCACCCAAAACCCAAAAATATGCCCACTATAGCCGTAAGGCCTCTGAGTCTCAGAAGAAGGAGAGAAAGTCCCTGAAATACTGCATCTCCCACTGTAGGACACGCCCAGGCAACCAAAAATACAAAAACATGTCAAATAATGCAGTTTTGGCAGATTTGGGAAACATATTGTATCTTTTGTTATGTGCTTCCCACAACACCCCTTCCAACCCCTTCGCTCCAAGTGCAAGCATTTATGTCAAAGGGGTGTAACGGTTCCTGGCATTATATTCCACTCCTATCAGTCTGATCACGGATTCTATTGTATCCAGAATCAACAGGACCGGCTAGGATGGATGCAAATCATGTTGTAGTTCTGAAGGGTCAAACTCAAAGTACCTATGAAGGCTTTGCCTTCTCATCCTACGTTGAGTTTGCGGGGGGATGTTAGAGAAGTGTATCGTCTACTGTGAAGAGATACGCAATATCGTCTGAGGTATCGTCTAATACAACATTCTATCATTTGATCCTATCGTCTGAGTAGGATCATCTACATAAGGAAGAAATGTCTGAGCAGCTGCAACGTCTGACCTGAAGCATCGTCTGAGTTAGTGCGTGACAGCTGTAGCCAGAAATCTTGTCGTACTAGCAATCCCAGAATACCCGAGATTCTACCTTATCTTATCTTGTATTTATTATTGTTTATTGTAATTTACATTCCCACTGTAATAGTTGACATCGGGATATCCGAAACTGTCATTATGTTTTATGTATCATCTTAGTTATCTACTTTGTATAAATACAGAGCTTGTAATTCAGAATAATAGTGAAGTTAAGAATAGTTTGAACGTTAAGTTGTTTCACTCAAGCTCTTCTTCACCTTCCTTTATTTTCCGCTTCTAAGAACTACTTTCAAGTTTTTTAACAAAACCCAAAACCTCTTCACGTAACCCTTTTAGTCTTCACGTCACTCTCATCCCTGCTCCAGTCGAGGCCACCGTCGTTCCTTCTTCCTCCTCCGTAGGCAACGACATTTTCTCTGCCAGCGGCAACCTGCACATCCAACGATGTTTAATTTCCTCCTTACTCTTGAGCCTCTCTGTCTCTTCCATTCCCTGTTACTGACCAAGGTAAGACATTTTCCACTTGTATTTTGTCTTTATTCTTCCTTTTTAATTTTATCTACTGTTACTCTCACTTATCTTTGTTCTCCTTATTTTTTCATGTTTTCTTTGGTCTACTACCATTCCTTTTTCTTCATGCTTCCTTTTATCTACTGTTATTCTATATGTTCCCTAAGTGAATATTTTGCTCTATTGTTTATCCCCTGCTCTATTGAAAAATTTCACTGAACTTTAAGAGTGAGTTTGTAAGTTTATCTATTAGTGGATAAATCTATTGTTTGATCCCCGAATTTTTTTTCCTTTCTTGAGTGTTGCACTGTTTTTGTGTTTTTGAGAGTGAGTGGGTTTCTAAGTTTGGCCCTTGAATTTGTGTTAGTTTAAAATTATTTTAGATATGAGTGATTCTTCTAGTCAAGTTGAATAAGAGGATGACACCAAGCCTCTATGAAGCTTTGTAACAAAGAAGAAAGTAGCAGATACTAGGGTGAGAATTATGAAATCCAATGCAAGCTTTGTGACACATTTTAATGGACCTTACATTAGAGTAAGAGCTCACTAGTTGAAGATTCCGGTAAAAGGTGTTAGAGTGTGTCTAAAGGTAACACCTCCTAAGCTTATTGAGTTGAAGAAGTTAAACAATGAGACTACACTAAAGATTGAGAAGTCAAAAATCAAAATAACCTATTTGCCCCCACTTTCTAGTAAAAGTGTTGATCCAAAAAAGAGGAAGACATCAGGAGCTCTAGAAAATGCCTTCGATGTGCAAGTTAAAGAGACACTTGCTATAATGTTTTATTCTTTAGGATTGTCATTTCATTTTGCAAGAAATCCTCATTATAGGAATGCATTTTCTTATGCATGCAATAATTATATGGTTAAATATATTTTTAGTCTCTGTAAAATATAGGTGAATTGGATTTGGTCCATACATAAAGAATCATAGCTTTTAGTCCTCAACATTAATTAAATATGTGAAATTAGTCATTGTTGTTCTTTTGTGACCATTTTTGTGCATTAGTGACAGTTTCTAACCGTCAAAAAGCACATTAGTGGCTGTTTAAACCACCGCAAAATGCACCATAGAGACTAATTTCACCTATTTCATTAATGTTGTGAACTAAAATGATTTTTTTTGGAGGGACCAAATCAAATTCAACACTATTTTGCAAAGACTAAAATCATATTTAACCCATAATTATATAAGTGGATATCAACCTCCTAGTAATAGTAAGTTGAGAACAATCTTGCTATTAAATGAAATAAAACATGTAGAGAAACTATTGGATCCAATTAGGAATTCATGGAGCCAAAAAGGTGCGAGCATTGTTATTGATGGATGAAGTGATCCACAAAGGAGACCCTTATCAATTTAATGGTTGTCAAGCAGATTGGACCTATGTTCCTAAAAGCTATTGATTGTTCCAATGAGGCAAAAGAGAAATATTTCATTATCAAACATATGAGAGATGTTATAATAGAGGTTGGACCCTAATGTGGTGCAAGTTATGACTGATAATGCACCTATGTGTAGGACAACATGTTTAATTATTGAGTCTGAGTTTTCTTCTATTTATTGGACTCCTTGTTTTGTGCACACCCTTAACCTTGCGTTGAAGAATGTATGTGATGCCAAGAATACAAAGAAAAACAATGTTGTTTACCAATAATGTTCTTGGATCACAAAAATTGTTGAAGATGTTATGTTTATAAAGAACTTCATCATGGGTCACTATATCAGATTATCTGTCTTAAATTATTTCAATTCATTAAATTTGTTTTCCATTTCTTCAACAAGATTTTCCTCCACTATAGTGACGCGGAGTATCATTACTGTTAAGTTCAAACGATTTCAAGTTTTATCATGTTTTGAATAATAACAATTTTACCTCAGGTTTAATTAAGATAGATAAAAATTTCCTAAAATCTATATGTTTTAATTTCAGGAAATATCTATTCAATGGAATGAACGTTTGCTATCACTTGAAGAATCCAAAGCAGTCTGTTCAAATGTGTATCGTCTGAGGAAAAGAAAGAGGAAGGTTCGCCTACGCTCAAAAGGAACGTCTGACTACGTTCGTGATAGAACGTTTGCTTTAACATTCAAACAGTGAAGACTTGCACGTCTGACTATTTAATGAAGCATTTTTCTCATCAAAATCAAGAAAGGACATATTCAATAGAGAAATATTCTTCATATATGCCAACTCTCATAGCACTTCGTACAACATGATACAACTTTTTAGAGTCAACGACACTATTCTCTGAACATCGTATCACCTCAACGGTCAAAATCAAATCTCGGTGATCAGAATAGAAGATACGCTTTGTTGTTTTCCTTTGCATTAAATGTTCGAATACTGTATAAGGAAACAAAGCAGAATAGAGCAGACTAGAGAAGCAAGCGCATTAAATGCTGCATTTAATGCATAGCAGGTTTGCATTTAATGCTTCTGAGAGCTTGTCAGAAGTATCCGTTGCACCTTCAGAGAAGATGAAATTCAAACGGAACTCTACAATCTTCACCAACAGCAATCCTACTGAAGATATAAATAGAAGACTTGAACACTGAAAGAAGGAGCGACTAACAATGAAAAAATCTTCAATCTTTCAAAGTCTTTTATTGCGTTCAAGCTCTGACACTTACTCAGAAACTAAGTGTCATACCACTCTTATTTTAGTCGTCTGCCAAGTGTGTAATCCTTATAGAGTGAAAACTCTCATCTTTCTCACACTCCAAAAACAGAGAATCCATTTTCACATCAACTCTGTAATCTGTGCTCAAACACTTTCTACCTTACTCTTTGTGAAGAGACTCTTTAGAAACAAAATTCTTTGTAAAAAGAATTAGGAGAAGTCCTGTCGAATACTTGTAAGGAGAAGTCCTACGAATACTGGGATAAGTCTTGTTGAATACTTGTAAGGAGAAGTCCTTCGAATACTGGGAGAAGTCCTGCACAATACTTGCACTGTTCAGTGTGAGTAGTGGAAAATCTTGGTAAAGCCAAGGACTGGACGTAGCCCTGTCGATTAAGGGGTTGAACCAGGATAAACTTTTTGTGTGCTTTACTTTCTAGCTCTGTTAATTTTCCGTTGCACAAGTTTTCGAAAAGAATTCTAAAACTTATATTTGCTTTGAAAAGAAAAAGTTTTAAAAACACACACACAATTCACACCCCCCCTTCTTGTGTTGTTTCGTTACTTTCAATTACTACATGGTCATCTTCATGGGGTTTGATCCCCCTGAAGACTTCATGGAGAAAACTATGTCAGCATGCTCAAAGTTGTATTCTCATATTTGCACCGAATTGATTGATTTTACGTATCACCTCTTGGATGAACTCGTTAAGCCCCCACCATAGAATCCGCCTGCGATGGAGTTAACTCGCCCTTTTGGGTCGCCCAAAATGATGTCTACTCTTTTGCCCGAGCATCACTTGAGGTCGCCTCATTCCTATTGTCTAGTTGACCTGGACCACTCCTCCTATCTCTTCTGAAAAATCTCCTTAAGTGTCCCGCTCATATGAGTTCTTCTATCTCCTTTTAGAGCATCCATCAATCTTCAATTTGGTGAAATAGTGCTTTATTGTACTCGCACCACTTCAACGAATCCACATTCGATGGAAGGCGCTTGGCCGACGGAGGAAATTTGGCCATGTTCGTCTGAGCCACCTCTCGAAGAACCTAGCTCATACTAACATTAAGAGGCGTATCATGGTTGTTATCCGGTTCAAAGTCCTTTTCAAACGTGCTAGGCAAATTTGAAAGGGCGTTGGTTGATTTTTCCTTAGAGGAATATGATATCGATTGTTATATAGGCAAGAAGATGATCCTTGTATATCTTGAACCACCGGTCTATTACTCTATCGAGGAAACTCTTGAGATCATGGGGCCTGCCATAAATCTTGAACCTTCTTCATCATATTAATTTCTTCTTCCTAGAGGAACTCATGGGCTCGCTTCCTCAACTCATCGATAGTTTCAGCCGATCGACGAATTAGGTCGTTGTTCACTGGTCCTGCCCTTAAAGTGGTCTAGAAGGCTGCTATGCAAACAATCGACATCAGATACATATGAAAAAAAAAACTTTATTAAATTTCCCCATATACTCCTTCAATGTCTCACTCGGTTGTTGGAGTATGCTGGATAAGGTCCCCGACGTGACCTTTTGAGCATGGTTAATTAGCCAAGAATTGGGAAATAAATTTTCTCGTTAATTTCGTAAAGTTCGTTATAGAACTTGGTGGTTGCGTAGTGAATCATGTCATAGTTGACTTCTTGAACATGGAGGGCATAGCATCTTGCATTTAACGACATTCGTGGCTCCATTTATAACCATCTTGGTATTGAAATATACTAAATGTTCTTTGGGGTCGATATTTGCAGTGTATGCAACTAGAACGAGTGTTTTGAGATTATCTAGGGTGGTTGTGCTAGCTCTTTCCTCCGATAAGAGATGAATTCAAAGCTCATCCTTTCCATATTCGAGTGAACCTAGCAATAACTCGCTTACATCATTAACTACCTTAGCCTCACGTGTAATAGCCCTCCAATTACGTGTTTTTAGGGGCCATGCATCAGAGAAATGGGTTTTGACCCATTGAAAGGCTACTAATACAAATATCTTAATCTATCAATTGTCTCCTACAATCTAAGATATCTGTCTTCTGTAATTAACTAGGTCACCCTCTTTGAAAGGTTAGTCAAATGACTTCATGTGAGTTACCGAAATTTATCAAGCCCAAGTTTGGCGCTCTTTACCTTGGTCGCCCTTCCGATCCAGCTTCTATTATGGATTAGTTTCTTGGCTAAATAGCATTTTTGGTCCCTCACTTATCACGAAAGTGCACTTTTGGTCTCTCACGAAAAAAAGTAGCCTAAAACGTCCCTCACATTTGCTAACGGTTGTAATTTTGGTTTTCCATCCATTTTCGTCAAACATTTAACAGTTTTTAGGGGAAAAAATTATAAAAAAAAACCCCAGATTCTTCATCTTCTTCTTTGCATCTCCATAATCATCTTTATCTTCCAACCTCAAAACCCAGAAAACACAGAACCCAAATCTGGATCCCCAATCAGTCCCCACCAACAACCCACCTTCTTCATACTAATTATATTTCGACTTTCAACTGAACAACAGAACCATCATTCCAGGGACCAAAAACACCAGAAGACTTAATCTTTTCCCATAACCACAACCAGAAGAGAAAAGTTGAAGGGATGCAATAAAAACCAAAACCCACCATTTATGAACCCTCTGTTCCAATAACCCTCAAATTAAACATGTCACCATCGCAAACTTCACCAAAACCCATCGATAGCAAAGAGGGCTCCAGATCTAGCAAAGAGGTGAACTTGTAGATCGAGCAAAGAAGGTTCAGATCGAGCAACGATGGTTTCAGATCGAATGGTGGTCATCTCACGTTGAGTCGATGCCAAAGATGGCCGGCTCGCGGTTTCATCGGGATCGAAGACAGAAGGTGGCGTGTTGCGTTTTCCATAACACTGGCGGAGAAGACGACGGTGGTTCGGCCTTGGTGATGGGGCGATGGTGATGATAATTGAGGTGATGATTCGTAGTGATGGTGGTCGTGGGTGTTGTGGTGGTCGACTGTTGATTCTTGGGAAGGAAGGAGAAGAAAATTGAAGGGGGAAAAAGAAAAGAAGAAACACGATGCACAATGCAATCTTAGCACTGAAGAGGGCTTTGGTGAAAATCACTATGATGTCGTGTTTGGGGTAAGGTAACGAATTAGATGACACCACAGTTTCTTCATGTTTGGGTGAAGAAACACGATGCAATCTTAGCACTGAAGAGGGCTTTGATGAAAATGTTTGGGTGATTCAAAATACCCCTTTTACCTCAAATCAATTTATTCAGCTTATAAAAAAAACTGAATAGATAATTAGATGAAAATGTTTGGGGTGATAAATATACTTATTTTTTGGATTTTTCTGGATAATATGATGAACAAAGTAATGAAGAAGATGAAGATTCATATCTTTCTGGGTTTTTCATATGAAAGTGAGAATGGTTGTGGAACCAATTTTTTATTTTTTTAATTAAATTTTCATGGAATATTCCGTTAAATATTTGACGGAAATGGATGGAAAACTAATACTGCAACAGTTAGTAAATGTGAGGGACGTTTTAGGCTAAATTTTTTCATAAAGGACCAAAAGTGCACTTTCGTGATAAGTGAGGGATTAAAAGTGTTATTAAACCTAGTTTCTTCTAGAAAACTCTTTTAGAAGCTAATTTTGCTGCTCTACTATATAAGATTATTTCTTTGTAAACTCAATGACAATATGAAATACATATTCTTTCAAATTCCTTCTACAATATTTTTTCTCGGTACGTACTTTCCATCATGATGAATGATTAATATTTCTCTTGGGTTATAGATGATCGATTGACTCATTTCTACTATCCTAATAACTGTATTACACAAACCTTCAATTATATATATTTAACTTCTTTTGTTTGAAATCAATTATGATGGTTAAATATGATTTAATATAAGTATGAAATTTGTCTAAAAGTGTATATATTATAAAACTCACATCTAATATAACTCTCTAATCTTCCAAAGGTTAAGTTGGTAGTTCATTGATTTATTTAGTCTTATGAATTGGAAGAGTGGGAGACACGACTCACTGAAATATTTTGGCATCATTGCAAAACAAGGGGAAATGCAAACGGTGGCGCACAGCGGGAGAGGAAAATGCATAGTAAAAAAGATCCATTCACTCCCTTGAGAACAATTGCTCCCACATGAATTTTAATTTTTTTTAGTATTATATCTCTTGAGATTATCAAATATAATTAATCCATGTCTACCAGTAAAAAAAATTAATCCACACCATAAATTCTCTCATGCTCATAGAGAAATAATTGATATTTGTTTTTCGGATGATTTCGTTATTCATTTATAAAACAGTTGCATGTCCTTCCCAATAAATATTTTTTTTAGGATTTGAATTTGTGCTCTCATTCTAAGGACGTTAATACCATATGTAAGTTTAATTTAAAAAAAAAACAACAAAATTATGTGTGATGTAGGAAAAAGAAGATTAGAGAGGTTGAAAGAGAAATTTGATGAAAACAGAATGGAAGAAAATGTGGGTATTAATGTATTAAAAATCAGACAACATTAAATTTTTGGATCCGTAAATTTGTGGTTTACTCTTTAAATAAAACATTAAATTTCTCGCATAATATTGGGTTTAACTGTGAAATAATTAGATCTTACATATGATCAATACAAACATGTTTCCCTTGTGGACTTTCCAGTCTCAAACTTGATTTTCTATAAAATCCTCTACCTTGCTGTTGCTGTTCCCATGCACAAAGTCAAGTTTGTATAGTACAAACACCATAACGATTGAAGAAAATAAAGGTAGCACAGGCCCAAAGATCCAAAGTTGCAAGGAAATTGCTGAATAGAAAAGCCTGTTCCCCACCACGTTCAATATTGTTCCCTTCTTCAAATGCTCAGTCAAATATTCTTGCGTTACCATGGACTTAACATCTTGTGGAGTGCAAATGAGGATGTTCACTTGATTCACAAACCCTGCTGATAGAGTGTGACATAGAAATGAGGATGATAATATGGTGAGGATGATGGCGTATTTGAGTGTCACGACAACTTCTCCATCTGCCCCATAAAGTGAATCGTTGATTGGTTTTTTAACACTGTAAGTGCTGCTTATGACTGCTCCTAGGCCTGCACAGAGGAGAATGGATGTTGTGGCCATAAGGGTTGTTCCCATTATTAGGTTTCGGAGAGATTGGACTGCTACGATGTGCTTCTTGTCAATGTCCTGCAATATTATACAGTTCTTAATAACAATATGCTCAAATTGGTCAACCTTATATTTTTTTTGGTAAATTAGTGAAGCTTAATTATTACAAACCTGGAGATTTGTTAATTATAGTAGTAGCTTCAAAAAGTTTAATCTCAATGGGATATTAACATCTAGTAAACAAGTAAGAGTGGCTATTTGGAAATAGCGTGGCCCGGGCCCGTGACTTGACTCGTTTATTAAAAAATATTAAGTTTATACTTTTTTTATTTATATTGGAAAATATTTAAATTTCTTTTTAAATGATTGATTTCTGTATCTACCCCTCTCCCATTCATATGTTTTCAACTCTTACAACTTGAACTATCATTTGAGAACATTAAGCTTAGAGTTTTTAAATAGTCTGATTAACTAAAAATGTTAGGTTTAGGTTATCAAAATAGTATGTTTGGCCTCATAGGCCGACATATTTAACTAATATTATTAATAATAATGTAAATAAATATGATATATTATTTTAATTAATTTTTTGAAAATTCTGAATTCTTTACATGGTAATAATATGTAGAAAGATCAATTAGCTTGCAACACATTAATCCGCTGGTCAATTGCCTTATTTAAGAAGATATTTTTCTATTAAATAGACTTGTAAATAAGCTAGTAGGTCATATTGTCTAAAGTCAAGACCTGACCTTAAAATCTAGTTCATACTAGGCCACGAGTCAGGCTTGGACTTGAAATTAGAATTTAGGCCCGACTTGGGCCGTGCAAAATTTGACTCTGATGTATTTCCACCCCTATAAACAAGTGGTGTTAATAACCGGATAATTAATTGTGAAATAGCGATTAATGATCTATGAATTAGCTAGCTACGGACGGACGGAACAGTAATATTTCCGTCGCTAATCTACTAATTAATTGACAACACTGTATATCATTTTTCATGGTTAGACCCTAGACAAAGCTTTAATTTCAGCTTGGATGCGCAATAGAATTAAGAGCATATCTACAATAAAGGTCGTTTGTTTAAGTTGTTTAACATTATTTTTGTGGTCTTATGATGCAATCCAAACTTAATTTAAACAATTGATAAGTAACTCATGTGTTTTTTCTTTCAAGTTCTAGTTTCTTATTTTTTTTTGTTGAGTTCCATGGGAGAGATAATAAATTTTGATACACAAAAGAATTTATCGTATTTTAATCACAAAGCACTCTAAACCGTTATTACTTATGGAAACAAGTATTATTGTATATTTTAAACAACCAACGTTTCACATTAACATCTTTCAATAGGAAATAATTAAGCAACTTTACTTATAGTTAAGCTATGGGGTAAGCAACTTGTATTGTGGATAGTAGATGTAGGGATGCTTTTTGTTGTGTGTGTGAATATTACCTTCATCATGGCACCAACCCAAAATCGCCGACCATCAGCATCTCTCCCCATGATTGTGGTGAAAGGCTGTGTCCGACACTTATGCCATAGCAATACATGATATGCAAGGATGATGAGTAACCCCAATGGCACAAGCATCATGTCCATATAATATTTTTTCCATTCCATTTTTCAACAACTCTCACTTCTGGGGACTTTTGCTTCTTTTTTAGGGCAATTCCCTCTTATTTTCACCTTATTTAGTTGAATGCACACAACTCTCTGGTTTGTGTGTGCAGGGAGAGATTCTTTGGTTTGACACATCCTCACAATCTTATCATTTATATAATGTAAGCATGTCTTTTCAATGAACGAAGTTAGACGTACAATTGACTAAACCGAGTGTTTGAACTGAACACCATTCTCCCACACTCATTATATAATAAAAATAAAAATGAAAACGAACGGAGCAACAACAAGACAACGTAAGGAAATTTTTCGGCGAGATTCTTTTTTTATTCACAATATTTGAACCCAAAATTTTGTTCAATAAGAAATAAAACATGTATCACTTGATCAATCATTCGCGGCTAAACATAAAGAAATCTTGAAGAGTAGAATTAAATAATACTAAATGGAATAAAGGAAAAGAAAATTAACGTCGCAGCGGCAACGTGAAGGAAGCATTGTGATTAGGAATAATTAATTAAAGGAGTGAGAAAACGAGCAAGTTGAATTGAACCCTTCCAATATCATGGAATATGAACATTACTGGAGATGAGGTCTGCAATTGAGCTTAACATGGAAGCAAAAGTAGCTTTCAGTATTCGCCAATGCTCTGTAACTTGTTTGTATCTTTTTCATCAACGTGCTGTGTTGGGCAATTTATTCACCTTTTAACCATTCCATCTTTTATTATATTGTTTGTCAATTATGTGCATGACGGAACTTGTATCGTAGATTTGATTTGGCGATCATCAAATTCTTTTTTTTTATTGTACTTTAAAACCATACAAATTCATTCATTGACTGAGTGAAGAACATCCGAACAAAGGATAGACGCCGACCCCACGCACGCATCGTCTATCCAAACAAAATCAGAAATAGAAAAGGCTAATTTGACCATAAATTCATAAAATTTGGTTGGTTCATAAATAGATTTAGTTGATTAGAAAATATACTCGGTTAATCTGAAAGTCGTTTGATCGGCTGGAAAATTAACTATGATTCTCTAATCAAGCGATTGCTCGAGGAAGTGACTCTGTTCCTCAACATGGATTCCTAAGATACTGCAAATAGCTCTTAGTGCCTCGCTATGGAAGGATATTTGAAATAGGACTTTGGCTATGAACTAAGGTCTGCTCCTAAGAAATGTAAATGGCCGAAAAGCGGTAAAGAAAATAAAGGCTGAAAGCTGTAAATCGGCTGAAAGGTAAATTGCATAAAGCGATAAAGAATTTAAATGGCTGAAAAGCAAAGTGCTGAAAAGTAAAATAAAGATAAAATGTGGGAAATTTGTAGATTTGATTGATTGATTGTGTGTGTTTGTACAAATGATCATTCCTCTATTTATAGAGGCAAATCGGTTAACTACCTAGTGGTTGGAAGGAACATGCGACACCCCACGTTCTCCGATCATTACAAGTGTTTACTAAATCATGGGGTATCATCTTTCCCTCTCTGCTAGTCAGCCTAGAGACTTTTTTTCAGCCGTTCCTCATTGCATCGGCTAGCTCGCAACCACTTTCTCCCATTTTCGCAGGGACGAGCCCACTAACTATTTTTGCACATGGAAAGCTTCTAGAAACCAGATGATTCATCCTACTTGAAGCCTAAGTTTCTACACCTTCCTTGTATCTTGTCCTTGTACACTCGATTCTCCTTGGCCGATTACTTGTACCATCAATTGATTAGACTCACTCGACTCGGCTAACATTCTACTCGACTATGATCCCTCAATCGACTCGAGTGGCCTTTTGGCTTCTAACTGACTGTTACGGGTTTTTAGGTGCAAACACATTGCCCCCCTGCATTCTCTATTTATCCGCTAGAGATGAATTAGAATGTAATGATGAGTTTTGCGGCGTACGACGCAGAAACGGTTCCCATTCAATCTCTTTATAACAAATTTTTGAATTCCCTTGATAAGTCGTTACCCTCATCACTTCATTCCTTCTTCATCACGCTTCTTCTGGATTTCCTTAGAAAACCCTAATTGCGCTCTCTGATCTTCCGACTTTGCCAAACACCATGTCTTCTGTCAGTGATTCGCAAAATCGTTCTCACTCCCAGGGAGGTAACTTCTCTTCCTCGTCTGATTTGAGACCACCTTTCCCAAATGTTATTCCAATCCCGCATGCAACTGGCCCTCCGCCATTGACCCGGCCATGTAACGCCCCAATTTTCGGTCAGGGGTCACATGATAAATAGCGGAAATTAATTTAATAAAACTCTATGATGACAGGATATTATATGATGTTTTTAGGTTATTTTTAGTCTTTTTATTTTATTATTTTTGAGTCACACATAGGATTTTTATTATTTTTACATAGATTTTATATTTATTTTGCATTTTGCATATAGATTAGATTTTATTTGTTTTTCTAACTTTATTTTATATTTTTAGGAATTTTTATAGCTATTTTATATTTTTAGGAAAAGCTGGTATAGTTATCATTTTTGTCCAGGGACCAATTTGTAAAGTTTCAGGAAATAAAAGATCAAAGTGGAAAGGTTCAAGAGCGGAGAATGAAAAGTGAAGTTTGAAGGAGTCAAAGGGCCACAATTGAAGTTCTAACAAAGAGAGGACTTGAAGTGAAATTGAAGAATGTGAAGCAACTCTCTTTGATTTGAGCACATGTAAAATAAGGTTTGAAGGATTAATGGTGGAAGGAAGGAGTTTCAGAACTTATTAGGGGCTGAATGAGCCTAATTAAGCCAATCAATTCCATCATTGAAGAAGAAAGGAATCCAAGAAGAAGCTGCCAGTGTTCGTGCCAGCGCTGCAGCGTTGGAAGTCCCAACGCCCAAGCGCTGGACCTCTGACTAGGATGTGAGTCAGAGGTTGCACCCAGCGCTGCAGCGTTGGAAGCCAGCGCTCAAGCGCTGGGCCTATTTCTGCACGTTGGTTTTTAATGCATCCCAACGCCCAAGCGTTGGGAATGACAGCGCTCAAGCGCTGGAGGTCAGGTTTTTGCTATAAATAGGGAGCTTTTCTTCACTTGTAAGACACACCTATTCAGAATACAACAAGTATTCTTCTTTCCTCCTTAAGGTCATTGTTCCTAGGAATTGTGGGAAGCCATACTTGAGCTCCTATCCAGGGTAATCCAATGACTCTTTTAGCCATGCTTGGCTAACTTCTTCTTTAAGCTTTTGGGTTGTTGTAGTTTATAGTTTATGTTCTAGTCTTTTTCTACATTTCTGAATAATATTTCCTTTCATGTTTTATTTCCTTGCTCTTAATATTATCTTGTTGTACACAAGAAGTTTTGCTTATTACTTATGTCATAAGATCATTTGGTAAGTAGTAAGGGAACTAGGAAATAAAAAAGGCTATAAGTATATATCTCTAAAGATCATTAGGATAGACGTAGCTTTATGTTGGCCTGAATTCATTCTTCATCTTCTTTTCTGGTTAACTAAATTACAAGATCTTGGATTTAGTAATTAGGAAGAAAGTTCTACATTTCTTAAGATCATTAACTTGTAGAAATTCTAGGCTATAGCATCATGAACTTGGATTTAAAATTCAGAAATTTAGTAGGAACTTGCTAGCATATTTTATAGACTATGTAAATCAACCCAAGAGCTTAATTCTCATCATCTTTATTTCTTATCATTTTATGCTATATCTTGTTCTAAACCAACATCATACACTTCTTTTAATTTTTCTGCACAAGTACTAGATAATATAATAATAAGGATACCTATCCCTTGGGTTCGATCTTTTTATATTACGCGATAGTCAATCGTGCACTTGCGATTTGGGTATCACTCTAAAAAACAACTCAATTTCCAAAAAATAAATTTTGACTCTCAATAATTATTTATCATAATATTCCCATAAATAAATAAACAACGTGTAATAAGAAATTAATAATAATTTGTACCACAATGTGCTAAGTCATTTTTAAATATATATATATATATATATATATATATATATATATATATAAACAACGAAAAATAAGATTCCTTCTTGATCATCGAGCCTCCTCCGTCGCCTCCTTTAGCTAACCACAATTCATTCTTCATTTAAGTCCTCGCGTTCTACATATATGGCGTTAAGCGCCCAAATAACAAACAAGCAAACAGAAAGGGTTAACTCTTTAAAATACAATAAAACTTAATTATCCACAAAGTGATAATTTAACAAAAACAGAAACAGTAATTTCAAACAGCATAGGAAACATAATCATTAAAAAACAGTAATTAAACAGTGAACAGTAACACAACAGGAAGCAGAAACAGCACAGATTGTTTTTTCAAATCATCAACAATAGTTTTATTTTCAGAACAACAGCGAAATTAAATAAACAGTAACAGTTACAGCAGTATTCAACATTTCAACATCCCCATTAATTAATCAATAAATTATGCTTGTTAGTTCCTCAAAATATATACGCATAACCATGGCCAAAATTTCACCCAAACAGGGTCAGGACAATCGCAGGGGACAAACTACCCTCTCACCGCCCTTAAGGTAGATCGCATGGGACAAATTACCATCCCATCAACTTAGGTATGATCACATGGGACAAATTATCATCTCATCAACCTTCCAAAACCTACAAGATGCATATGCCATGACAACAACAACAATTTCCAAAACTTGAACCAACAGTTCAATATCAATTCCAAAGAGTCATGTTACAAGCATATGTTATCATAAATATCTCAAATTCTCAATTCACAACAACATGTTATAAATCATGTGAAAATAATTAATTCATGTTATACCAGAATATTTCAAACCCAAACACATATACAATAAGAATTCAGAAAATTCCCAAAGGGAATTGCACAACAAATCACAACTGACTCGACACTAGCACTGAGTTACCCTTACAGTCGAATAGGTTGCATAAACATGCTCTCCAACCTTGCAAGATAAAATAATAAACAACAATCAACAATCATTGGGACAAGGGTGGAAAACAACCCCAAAAGATTTTTTAAACAATTTAACACAGAACAGCAAACTGGGCTGACAGGGGCCCGGCGCCCATGCGTTGAGATGGCAATGCTCATGCGCTGGCTCCCTGTCTGGCAACACGACCTGGGCAGAACCCCAGCGCCCACGTGTTGGGAGGCCAACGCTCATGCGCTGACTCCTTGCCAGGAGCCCAACAACAACAGTTTTCACACAGAATCAATTTTGAAACTCAATTTTCGAAACAAGGTTCTTCCATGGCCAAAATAAAGAGGGGAACCAATTGGAAAAGAAATTTTCTCAAAAGGTACAAGAGATTTCTTATGCATCTGATTGCTTGAACAAGAAGGTAACAAGGGTTTCTAGGAAATCCTGGGGAAGTCAAAAGGAACCAACCTCGAAGCTTCAAACGATCAAGAAGGGTTAAGGATGGGGTTGCACATCCAGAACTTCAATTTGATAGCCGCCCACGTGTCAAGGAACACCAAAAGTCTTCGATCAAAAACCCTTGAAGGAGAATGAAAGGAAGGAAGAAAGATAAAATTAAAACCGATGTCACTATGAAACTAATCATTGGAAGAAAATAGAAACGAAAGAGAATGAAAACCTACCAAGGTAACACCAAGTAGCAAACATGGAGAGGAGTGGAAAATCAAGAGCTTGGCCTTAAGGAGAAAAAGAATGGGCGGCAGCAGTAGCAAGGAGCAAGGAGTAGGGTTTCTTCTTCCAGTACACTTAGAGACTAGGGTTTGAAGCTTGAGATAGAAAACAAAGAGGAAGCCTCTATGCTTATAGAGGTGCACGAAATTTTAACCCTAAGTCAAGAAGGAGGGTTCAATTTTCTGATTACCTATCTTTAAGATTCTGTTTCTAATTTCCTTCAAGTCCTTATTCGAAAACGAATCCTAGTGATATTTTAAAACGAAACTGAATCTATTATTAATAAAAGATATTCCGAATTTACTATCACTTAATAAACAATATTTAAAGCCAATTTTTCAGAAAATAACCTTCAAATCTTAGGGATAATCTCCTATCTTCAAATTCAAATAATAACAGAAAGTAAACTCTGCTCTAATAAAATTAAATCACAACATTTAAGAATCAAATCTTCAACATATATTATTCAAAAACTCAAAGATATTCTCATATCTCTACATTCAATTTCGAAATCATAACAAAATAAGTCAAACAAAACCCTAAAAGGTCAACAGGGACCAAACTCAAAACTATAAAATAGTCCAAGGACCATTTCATAATTATGAAATAGTTCAGGGACCAAAACATAAATATCAAAAATTGCGGCTGGCCTGATGTTTATGCAAACTATCCCCAATGGGTCAAGCGGATCGCTCAGGTCAAGAAGCCAGATTGGGAGGCCTGGGGAATTTATGACATGATCATGCTTTCCACTCTTGACATCCCCTATCACCCCAATCTTATATTTGGCTTTGCTGGCTTCTAGTCTACTGCCATCAATGGGTTTATCTTTCCAACAGGCATGTTGAGCACTACTCTGCTGGATGTGGTCAACATTCTCGGCCTTCCTTCCACCGGGGAAGATTTTTTCCTTTCAGCACACAACTACTCAGGTGAGCCGAAGGACCTTGGCATCCAGTTTGAAAGAAAGCTTAATCAATACCCTGCTTTTCTTCAATGGTGCGCACGGACCCGAGGGTAGGTCATTGAGGAGGAGCATAAAGCCTTTCTCCTGTACTGGCTATGCAAGTACTTCATCAGTAATTCTTCTACGACCATCATAGCTAAAATGACTGGTCTTGTCCCAGCCATGAATTCCGGAGGTCGATTTGCCATCGCTTTGGCTTTCTTGGCCTTGTTTTATTGGAGCATGTTCGATCTCTTGCAGGTCATCTGAGATGGAGGGAACTTAGCATCACAGGTTGTGGGTGGACCATTCTGGTTTCTACACTTGTGGACTCTTCGTTCTTTCCCCATTTTCATTAGAACCCATCGGCTCGTTTGTGGGGCAACCGTGTCTTCGGGAATTGCCTTTCCCAACTCGTCGTTAAGCCAAGATTGTTAATCTTCGACGTGGCTCATTACCTTTTGATCATGGATTTCTCAAACCCATTCTAGTACTTCCCCTACCCTGAGGGGAACGCTCCCATTTGGCCTCAAGACAATTCTGAAGGGGCCCAAGTTGACCATGTGCTGAGCTGGAGCAGCATCCTTATTGTTCGCCTGTTATTCTCTAGCACTAAACCAATGTCCAGGAGTAACTATTGTGCTATCGAATTATATGCTCCCAACTGCTTCGCTCGGCAGTTTGGTTTGGTACAGGGAATCCCTGTCCTCCCCACTCTTCTGATGGTGTTTCTCCCGAGTTCTCAAAGTTCTCTTGAGCTCAATCAAAGACTTCACCTTCGACAGGATGTCATGGCTAAAACAGACGCTTACCGACACAAGAAATTTCTCTTTCTTCCCAGCGGAGTTCCTCTCTTTGAGAAGTGGTGGTCATTGGCCACTACTTTCCTTTTCCTCGAGGATTGTGGCCCCATGTTAGGGAAGCTTGCCCAACATCACCCTGACTCTGAAGTCCCTTCGTCGAAGAGTTCAAGGAAACCCAAAAAGACCTCGTCGATCACCCTGGTGAAATCTCTCTTTGTTGCTCACTGTTGCATTGTTTGATTTTGACTTGATTTCTAGTCAAGTTCTACACACTATACTTGTACGTTCAGCTTCTAAATGTGAGGACTTGAATTGTTTTGAAATCTTATCTTTGTTCTGTGTGATGCTCATTCTCACTTATTGAAGCTCATGTACCTTCTTGCTATTAGAACATGCATAGTTCAATGTGATGATCTCTATGTTTTTATGAGTTGAAGTTGTGATGAATTGTTTGTGGATGATTAATTATGTGCTTGAGGACAAGCTTTCTTTAGCTTACGTTTAAAGACAAGTTGTCGTTAAGTATAGTGATGTATTGATTTGGAGCTATAAGGGTAATTTAGTGTATATAAATTTATTTTTATTTCATTTGTTTAGTTTTATTTATATTTGATAGGAATTTTGAGCATATTTTGTATTTTCTATCTTTTTAGGATTTTTCTAGATTTTATATTAGTTTTCTATATTTTAGTAGATTTTCTCTATTTTTATTTAATACTTATTCTTTTCTAGAATTTATAGGATTTTTAATTGTTTTATTTTAGAGTTAATAAGTTTTATTTTAAGTTGTTATTTTTTGTTAACTTTTATTTATTTTATTTCAGGAAAAGATAAAGAAAAGTTAAGAAAATCAAGGAAAAATGGGTTGGATTTGTTGCCCAAGGAGTGGCGCGATCGCGCCACTTTTTACCCTGTGATGGTGCAACCGTGCCAGTTACATATAAGAAGTAGTTTTTTTATCGTTTTTGACTTATCTTTCACAATTTGAAGTCTTTTTTTGGACCGTTTTCTCTAGACACTGAAGGAGAGGGTGCTCTGGCTTGCTTGGAAGCTTTGAAGTCTTTTGATTTTGAATTTCATCTTGTAATCATGTTATCAATGAGAGGATAACTCACTCTATGTACTTGGGGTTTGATGAATTCCGTTTCAATTATATTCTAACGTTTCAGTGAATTCATAGTTTATCTTTTAATCTATGAAAAAATTCTTTTTCTTTAATTGATCCTAAATGCATGCAGGTTATTTTACTATTTCTTGCACAATTGATAAATTGGTTTGGAATACGGATCCAGAGAGGTTTTGATTGAGAGCCTTGATACCAATTCTACAAGTGTACATAATGGTCGAAGTAACATAAAAGATTGTCGAACCATAGGGATAGTTAGTTAAGTCGATTCACACTTGAATTTTCACTATTCAGAATGAAAACAAAAAGATATATGGTTTGAATTTTTCGAAAGATGTTGTAATACTATAATGGAAACAGTACTCAGGGTTTAGTTTCACCAAATCCAATTATGCTAATAGCAATAAGAGTTCTATATGAATCAATGTGACTTTCCTATGGTGATGTAGCTTTTACCTTTACTTGTTAATACCTTAATCAAGCAAATCATTCAACCTTGGTTGCTAAGCCTAATACCTTAGTACCTAGTCAATTCAATTGAAGAATAAAACTCATGAAATCATGCCAACACTATTGAATTTTACCCTTATACCTTAGTGGTAGAGAAATTCAATCAATCTAATCTCAGGTCTCTAATCCTTACTAACTACCGTTGTGCAAGAAAAAGCATGACACTTGCGTCGACTCAAGTGGAATTATAAAACAGAGAAGAGAAACATAGGTAGTTTGGAATTATAATCTCAGGTCCCTAATCCTTACTATCCTGGATTTCATGTGCTCTGCTTGGTAGTTTCTTTAACTTGTAAGGTATGATTCTTGATCTCAGGTTAGAGGGGCAATATCTGCAATCCTGAATTTTCTCCTCTTACTGTATGTAATGGCCAATAGTTTTATATTAGTCCATCTTTTAGGTTCCCCTTGATTTTTCTAAAAATTCTAAGATAGCAGTAATGATTCAGAGGTTTGTACTTTAAATTTAAGTTTCTGATTTCTTCGTTGTTTCAAATAGTTTTTCATGTCTTATTCAATATGCCCTTTGTTTCTTTCTTAAGTTATTAATAATTCTGAAGTTACATATCTTACCTATAGTGAAACCTTGCAAGAAGTGTATTGTGGTTCAAGTCAAATGCATGCTGTAATGGCTCTGCTTTGACTCTTTGACCCTTTTAGCCTCTTGATTTTTTTCTTCTGCTCGTGCATGTTGTTGTTCTTTCATTAGGTTGGAGAAGAAGCAAGAAAACTCTCGCTTGGTTTAGAGAAAAGACACCAAAAAATGGGACTTTTGTTGAAAGAATCTTTGAAGTCTTTGTGCGGTCGGAACTAGTGGTCTTATGCTGTGTTCTGGAAGATCAGCTGCTAAAATTGCAAGTAAGTCTCAAAGGGTAATTCCAAGTTTGGTGATTTTGCAGTTTCTAGTTTCTACATTCACAGACCTTGGTTTAGTTTTTGAGAAATTTCCAAGTTTGTTCGTTTCCTTTTCTTTAGGCGCATGTTGCTGTTCTATGTGGTTTACCCTTTAATTTCTTAAATAAATATATTTAGATGCGGTGGATATTCGGATTTGACCATTTTTTTAGTTTAGAAACAGTGTTGTGTGTATTGCAAATAGGCTGTTTTTTATTTTTAAAAAAGACCTATTACCACGGTTCCAGTAAGAACCGTGGTAACAGAGGAACCTATTACCACGGTTCTAGTAAGAACTGTGGTAACAGATGTATGATATTACCACGGTTCCGCCTTGAACCGTGGTAATTTATCTATTACCTCGCGAGCTATTACCACGGTTTAATTGTGGTAATATGCTGCTCGAAACCGTGGTAATAGGGCAATTATGTAGTAGTGTATTGGACAGGACTACTCCTAGTTCTTTTACAAAGAAGGTTTAGTTTTCTACAAGATCTCTTCAACAAGAGTAGGGTAGAAATATTAAGTGTAAGTTACAGAGAGGATATGATGGTAGGTTCTCTATTTTAATAGTGTAAGAAGGATGAGAGTTTTCACTCTTTGAAGGTTTCACACTAAGGGCAGACAACTTAACTCAGGAAAACATAACTTATGAATTTCTGAGTTTGCTTTAGAGCTATTTGCAGATGAAAGACTTAGAGAGCTTGTGAATTTTGTTCGTAGGAAGTTGCCCACGATTCCAGTGTCTAAGTCCTCTATTTATATCTTCAATAGGATTCACGTTGATGAAGATTGTAGAGTTCCGTTTAAATTTCTTCTTCTGATTGTGCAACGGATACTTCTGGCAGCTCTGTACCAGCATTAAATGCAACCTGCTACGCATTAATTGCAGCATTAAATGCTCTTGAAAGTGTCGTTTGGTTCTTTAATGCAGTTTCCTTACGTGCTCGTCTGAGCATTAAATGTAGAGGAAGACAGTAAAGAGAATTTCCTTTTTCTGACCATCGAGATTTGATTCTGACCGTTGAGGTGATACAATGTTCAGCAAACTGCACCGTTGACTCTGAAAAGTAATGCTTGATTTAAGGAATGTCAAAGGGGCTAGCGGATACGAGGAATAAAATATTTATTATGTCCTTTTCTTAATTCTGCTGAGAACAGTGCTTCTATAAATGTTTGAACGAGGTTTGCCTTTATTGCATGAAGTCAAACGTATTCTTCGGACGTGCTTTTTGAGAATACCAAACGTATTCTTCATTAAATACTTCAGACGTGCTCCTTTGAGAATACCGGACGCATTCTTCATTAAACACTTCAGACGTGCTCTTTTGAGAATACCAGACGTATTCTTCGGACGATCTCTTTTTCTTCAGATTTCGACGTGCTGCCTTTGATAAGATTTCAAGGGGTAGCTAGACGTTTGTTTCTTCATAAAGATAGATGTTCCTGAAATGTGAAATACTTAATGTATTGGGAAATCTTTATCCATCGACATTAAACCTTATAAAATTGTTACTCATCAAAATATAATAAAAGATGAAATCATTTAAATCTAACAAAAATAACATAAGATATGGTTGAAACACATTTAAGGGTCAGATTAACAAGAGGAATCCATCTAGCCCTGGAGCTTTGAGGGGGTGCATTTGGTTCAAAGCAAACTTAACATCATAGATTGTGAAAGGCTCACGCAAATCTTTGACGAAATGCTGGTACTTCCTTGTAAGTTTTCGGCAAACTACTTCTACATTAAGAGAGAAAAGTTTCACTTCAATTTAATAGTTTTTAATTTATTTCAATAATGCTAGAATAAAATTCAATACTTATTTTTAATAAAAAAATAACTATAATTATATTCATAACATTATTTGCGACACGACAGACAACAACTCTTATACTCCTTCAAATGTAGTTTGTAAAGAGGCTTTCTACAATGTGATTTAAGCAAGTTCTTTGCTTATATTTTTATAAAAAAATTCATATGAATTTTTTTCACGTTATTTTAATTATT
Source organism: Acmispon strigosus (assembly GCA_030819835.1). Classification (NCBI taxonomy): domain Eukaryota; kingdom Viridiplantae; phylum Streptophyta; class Magnoliopsida; order Fabales; family Fabaceae; genus Acmispon; species Acmispon strigosus. Next base: position 42,569,071 of record JAUAMA010000001.1, on the reverse strand, counting down.
ATTCTTTTTATTTGTTTTTCAGAAAATGTGCTAGGACAATCACAATTGTAAGTTTTGTCCTTAATAGAGCTATTATGCTTACAGGTTGGAATTAATATAATGATTTTTTCAGTACCGTTTTTTAGCTCATAAAAAACAAAACATCATAAATTATAACTAATCTCAATCTATATATTTCTTTGGCTCTCTGCAGTAGCATAACAAAAATTACACATTTTCTAATTTATATTTTTTTATATTTGAGATTAATTTTATTCTTTAAATTCATAACATTCCTAACACAACTTTATTAAAATGTTATTACGTTACAATCAAAATGATTATCACTCGTATGACACACGCGTAATCTACTAGTTTAAATAATAAAAGATGAACTTTCGAGGATTATTGTAACATATATGACTTAGTATGAATAGGTCTAAATATTTCAGAAATATAGTTGCTACTAATTTAGAAATTCTAGAATATTATATTATTATTTTGTAGCCATAAATGAAGAGAATGAGTGTGTTGCTTGATGAAGTGATACATGTAATTGATTTACACCGTTTCAATGAATGGTCGCTTCTCTTCATAAGCTATATGTACATATAGAACCCAACCATTGTTGCTTGAACGATTCTCTTTGAAGGGAGAAAAATAGAACACATCATTTCTTCTTCGTTCTTTATTTTGCTACACCCTACAATCAAAAGAGTTTGTGAGTAAAAGTTCTGGTCTAGCTAGGGTGTTGTACTTTTTTATTCCATTGGTTCAAAAATTTGATTGGAAAAGTTGGTCTAAGTGTCGATACACGCATAGAGTCTTCATACTCTTGAAGAAAACTTCAAAGATTTAGGAATTACGTATTTTAAATGCAATTTTTTTATCATATATAATTCTAGACACAAGTAGATCCAATTTTATTTTGTTGTGCATGTTATGTAAGAACTTTCATATATTACTTTTAGATTTACGGTTCTCATTCAAATTTGAAAGGAGATAATTTTTCGTATGGCTGTGTTTTATAAAGACTATTAATAAAAGTAAATGGCAGTCATGATCTCATGTAGGTGTTTTTTTCTAAGGCCAGTTTTTACCCGCACTGTTGTATGTTTCTTTGTCTAGAAGGTCTATATATAAAATGCCTTAAAATATTAATTTTGGAAGGGGAAGAAAACAAATATAGTAAGATACATAAAAGTAATATATGCATATAAGTAAAATTGATTTGAATAAGTATAAAGTGCCATATATATTAGCACCAAGCACCTAAATCAAGTGATATAAGGTTTACAAAGGTATCAAGTTCGAGATACTATTAATGCAGTTGCGTTAAATCTTGGTAGCGAAAGTTTTGCACATAATTAAACTTGTGGTTCAAACAAAAAATTAAGTCCTATATTTAATATACTAAAATAAAAATATTGTAAGGAAATAAATAAATAAATATATATATATAAGTAAGTGGACTTTAATAGGTATTAAATACTATATTAATCATACTAATATATAAATGTTGTAAAGAAAGAGATATAAAAGTAATATATATATATATATATATATATATATATATTTAAAGTAAGTAAAATGCACTTTAATAGGTAGATAAAATACTATATGGATTTTGGTGTGCACCAAGGTATTCTCATAGTCGACTGTCATGAGACTAATCCTGTCGAAAATGCTTAAGAATCTTAGCGATTTACTAACTTTGTTGGTTATTGTTTGTTAGATATAATATTTACTATACAAATATATAAATATTGTAAAGAGAATAAAAATATTAAAGTAATATATATATATAAATGAATAAGTAAAAATGACTCGAACAAATATTGAATGTTATAATTAATAGACTTAAATATTGAGGTTTCGTGGGGGGTGGTGATGGTGTTATGCCAGTCCCGAACCCAGGACTTGTTGGAGCGAAACAACCCAAACCAAACATGCCACAGATAGGGGTGGTAATATGGGCTCGCGGGCCGGGCCGGACCCAACCTGCCAAAAATCCGTTAAAATGCGGGTTGGGTTGGTCCACTTTTGGTATATGGGTTGAAAGTCTCAACCCAACCCACATTTTGGTGAGCTAGCGGATTGGCGGGCTAGCCCGCCAAATTGTAATGTAGTGGAAAAAAAATAGTCTTTGTTTAAAATTCTAACTTTCTAAGTTCTAACATTCAAAGGAATATTCAAAGAAAAACAGTTAAAGATGTTGGTGGTGCAGCCATGATTCTTAATTCCTTTTGAAGCTGGGTTAGCCATCTAAGAATATATAAATTCAAGTGCGGTGGACTGGAGGAGAGTGCGGTGGACTGGAGGAGAGAGTCAGAGAGGAGATCGCGGTGGACTGGAGGAGAGCGCAGTGGAGGAGAGAGTCAGAGAAGAGATCGCGGCGACTGGAGGAGAGCGTAGTGGAGGAGAGAGTTAGAGAGGAGATCGCGGCGGACTGAAGGAGAGCGCGTTGGAGGAGGGAGTCAGAGAGGAGAGCGCGACGGCGCGGCTGAAACAGAAAGTTAGAAACTCTCACAGTCACATAGGCTCACACACAATGAAGTCTGAAGAATAGTATTCTCTAATGAATCCTTACTTCATTTTCCAGTTTTCCTTAGTACTGCTGTAGATCCACACAAAAAAAAAATGTAGGCCCGGCGGGCTGGCCCGACCCAACCCGCCAAAACCCGCTAAAAAAATGGGTTAGCATAGTGGGTCAGAAGTGGGTTAGTGGGCTGAATATTCCAACCCAACCCGCCAAAAATGGCAGGTCAAATGGGCTAACCCAACGAGCCTAGCCCATATTGCCACCCTAGCCACAAACACAAGAGGCAGGTTGGCACTTATATATATATATATATATATTGAAAAAAAAATACACAAGTAAAATTGACTTAAATAAGTATTAAATGTTATATTTAATATAATAATATATAAATATTATAAAGACATACATATATATTTAAAAGTAAACATGACTTGAAAAAATATTAAATGTTATAATTAATATATTTAGATATATATATATATATTGAAAAAAAAGAATAAAAATATACAAGTAAAATTGACTTGAACCAGTATTAAATGTTATATTTAATATAATAATATATAAATATTTTAAATAAATATAATGAAATTAAAGAATATATATAAATAAGAAAAAATGACTTGAACAAATATTAAATTTTATAATTAATATAATATATACAAATATTGATATTTTCAAATCTATATTTTCATTATTAATTTTTAATTTATTACATTATTAAATATATTTCTAATTTATTATTTTTTACCAGACAAATAAGTATCATATTTTGAAATCTAAAATTTGAATTAAGTCAGCCGCAATAAGTTTAATTAAATGGTCAGTTAATATTTTAATTTCCAACTTACTCCTAATTAGTTATTTATTAGCAGGAAAATATGGAAATGTAACCGCTTGGCCATATGTGGTATAATGTGATTGAATTTCAGTGTACAACTTTTTACTCTTTCCGTGTTCATCGACTAATCTCTTATATAAAACTAATAAATGTTTATACTATAGAGAACTCAATTATTTATCAACTGTGTTAAACCTTGTTAGGTGATTACTTTTTAAATAGATATTGAATCAAAACATCACTAATTTCTAATTAATATTTAACTTTATTCCATCAATAAAAAGTATTAGCATTAATTACTTTTGAAAATGGTCATCAATCAATTAATTAACGTTGAACAGATTAAGGTATTTACAAATGATCATTTAATTATAGATTAGTAAGATTAATTTTTTAAGAATTAAATTAAAATTTCAAATTTTATTATATATTTTAACTTAATTTTTATATCTTAAGCACGGAAGTAGTCGTGTACATTGAAAATAAACATGTTAGCTTTAAATATTTTTAAGTGAAAATAGTTGATTATTGCCTGTGTAATTGTTTTTACACATTTATTCAGTTAATTTCTGCCACATCAGAATTTTTTATTTTAAAAATCTTAATTATTGCCTGTGTAATTTTTTGTTCTCAATTCCCTCCTCCATGGACCCAAAGTCCCAACCTTCATCTTCAGGTTCACTTCCCAAAACCTTCAATTTCATCATCTCTTTTTTTTTTTTTTTTTGCAATTTCTTTATTTTCATTCCAGGAACTATACTTGCTAATTATTATTGTCATTGGATGATAACAGCAATCACCTTGTTAATGAAATTAGAATGATGAGGGGTGATGCATCTATTGATTTGGTCAAATAGGATTAATAACTATATTATGTCACCATTTAGAGGGAATGGAATCATTGATGTTTGAAGTTATGAGAGTGAAAGGGTTAACTTTCTTTTTCTTATGTGCCGTATGGTCATGATCATGTTTGTGTCTTATCTCATTAAATGTGATGTCGACTATATGGATCACTGGACGTGCGTTGCACTCAATTAAAACCAAACTTTTGTGGGATATTTGATTGATACACCCACATCAAATTCGGATAATGAATTCTTTTTCCAACAATTGTTGTTTGTAAATTGTGTTTGCAGGTAATAGTCCTCCACCAAAACTGTGGGAGCGAGCGCCCTCATCATCTGGCCCTGCGCCTTTTAAACCCCCGTCAGCTGGCAATACAAGTGATGTAGTTGAGGCTTCAGGGACTTCAAAGCCTGGGAAAATAGTTTCTAGTTCTGATAACAGTGCAACCACCAATAGGAGTAATACTCTTGGGAGACCCCTTCCCACAAGGCCATGGGAGCAGAATTATGGAACTAGTAGCTATGGAGGTGGTTTCTTTGTTTGGTTTTAAGTCTCTAGTCTAGTCTAGTGTCACATATTCAGCTTTTCTCATGAGTTTTTTTCACTTTCTTGTAATATGCAGGTTATGGTTCTACAATGAATTATAATTCTGGAATGTATGGATCTTATGGTGGAGCAGGAGGGTTGTATGGTAAAAACATGTACAGTGGAGGAGGATATGGGGGGCTTTATGGGTCATCTGGGATGTACGGAGGTGGAATGTATAACGGTGGTGGTTATGGCGTTGGCGGTGCTCCTTTTGGAGCTCAAGATCCCAATAATCCATATGGTTCTCCTTCATCACCTCCTGGATTTTGGATTTTTTTTCTACATGCGGTGAGCAATATGTTACTTTGCTTAAGTTTTTTGCCCTTTCATCAGCTGTCACATTTTGTGTACTAGTTACTAGAAGATGAAGTCATGTATAATTCTAAATTACTGGCAATTCGTTGAGTATTTTGTAAGGTTAGTTACAGGGTTTGGTATTGATTGTTGGAAATTTTTCGCTTAGCTTATGGTGAATTTTTTCCACTTCAAATTGCAGATGGAAGGTGTTGTTAACTTTTTTGGCCGTATTTCAATTCTGATAGACCAGAACACACAGGCTTTTCATATGTTCATGACCGCACTTCTTCAGGTTTGTATTCATCACTCTCTGTCCATTTTATGTTATACCAAGCTCATATTGCTGTTTGAAGGTTAAAATTCTTATAAGAAATCATCCATGCTTGATTTGTGTTATCAAGTGTGGGAGTTTGAAAAGCTCACCTAGAATTAACTTTTGCCATATCAAAATCCTTTATTTTCCCTTCAAGTATATAGTTTAATGCTATATGGTTGTTTGGTCTCTTTGCAGGTTTTTGATCGTTCTGGTGTATTATATGGAGAGCTAGCTAGATTCGTGTTGCGGTTTCTTGGAATCAGAACTAAACCCAACAAGATTAACCAACCTGCAGGTCCCAATGGACTTCCACTGCCTGTGCCACACAATTCCTCTGCTCCAAGTGGTCCATGGGATAATTTGTGGGGAAAATGATGGTGTAGATTTGTTTTTCTTATAGAGTGAGTCCAAATACAAGCATAGGAGTTAAGAAACAAGGGTAGGATTTGGAATCCGAATGTAGATACTGGAAGATGTGAAACTCAGTGTGCTTATGTTGCTTAAAAGGGATGCTCGGATAAGAACAAATAAGCAACACATTGACCTTCTAACTATTTGCTCTAAATCTGTAGCATGTTATTTTATATACAGATGTATTATTTTGTATTTTAAATGTCAGCTAAAATAGACACTTATACCTTTTTGTGTACGAGCAGAAAAAAGACATGCTTAAAGAAAATGAAATTGCTAATTTTCATTGATTATTTTGGTATACTTACATTGGAGTTGGTTTTAAGACCACCTTCATTGGTCATTTCACCACCACTTTATATGTGAAGATACCATTATACCCTTAAAAATTCATTTACATTCCCTACATATTGTTTTCCTTCTTCTTCTTCCTCCATGCACCACCCCCTTCCTTCTTCTTCATCGTTCACTCTTCAACACCCCCCATTTCCATTTCCATCCCCATCACCATTACCACCACCATGGTTTCATCTTTTAGCCAAATTAATAATAAGCGGTTCTTCCTCCTTATTTAAAATGGTACATATTCAAATTGTGAAGTTATTTTTTATAAGAAACTCAAACACCACATTTAGACATAATTACATAAGAATTGTTAATAAAACTATCGCTGCAATAACCAAAGCTAATTAGATGAAGGAGGAAGAACCGCTTAACAAAGGAAGAACCGCATTTTACCGTATTCTTATTATTATTTAGTATCGTTTCTTTTATTTCGGACTCGCACTTAAAAGTGTGAAAATTAGTCTGATTTCACACTTAAAAGTGTGAAAATTGTATTTTTATTTTTATTTTCAAGTTTTTTGCAAATTGAAAAAACAATTGCACTTAAAAGTGCGAAAATTGATTTTATTTCATAAGGTATTATGGAAATTAAGAAAATGAGGGGTGGTGAGAGAACCAATGGGATGACCTTAAAACCAACTCCCTACATCTAATACACATTTATATACATAATGTGCAATAAATACAATGAATTTGCCCAACTTTTTTTCCATTTTCCCCTTTCGTAGGATTTCACATTTTTGTACTACTTACTAGATGATGAAGTTCATACGTGAAACACATAAAAAGGAAGAGGAGTTTTTATTTTAACCTATCTTGGTCACTCAGAAGGCGTCAAGTCACTCAGAAGCCGTTTCTGACGCTGTTTGCTCTAGAGATCAAAGGAGAAGAAGAAGCTCTACCACTCTACGAAACGATTGAAAACTTTTCATCTTTGATTTCTATTATTGAATCATAATAGCCATGCTTGGCTAAACTCTCTAGGTATTTGGGTTGATGGATTATTATTATTTTATGTTTTAGTTTCGATTATTTACTCATGAACATCTCATTCAGTCTATGAATTTCTCTAGTTATTTTACTATTTTATATACGATTGAGAAATCAGCAGAAAATAGATAAATTGACTAAGAACGTTGCCACCTTAGATATAAGGGAACTCTTAGTTGTGTTGGCTATTAAATAAGCGCTTAATTCTCTAATTGAATTCACCTAGGATCTAAGACATTAGAGCTAGTATAAAGCAAGAAACTAGAAGGTAGGAAGAAAAGCAAATATTATGCTTCCAACATAACCTGTAATTTAGACCAAAGAGACTATTGAAATTGAAAATTCATTTATTTTAGGAGGATTGCCAAAATAGCAACTCAAGAATTCAATGAAATTATCGACATCTGTTGTCATATGTCCAGTCACGTAACTCAAGCATTCTTATAGTTGACCGTGCGCGTTGCTATATGAAATTGATAACCATGTATAGAACCGCAATAAAAAATAAATTCTGCACTAGTCCTATATCTATACTTAGGTTTTGCTGCTTTTAATCTAACTGCTGCCTAGTGTAGTATACACAAATAAACAAATTAGACATGTAACTGAATTTTTTTTCTCGTATTAGAATATAGCACTGTTTTTTGTATATACCTGTTGTAGTGAAGCAAAGAGTCTTAACTTTTACAATAGCTATATATCTGTACAGCAAAGAAATGATTGAGACTCATTTGACAAATTACTTGGCGAGAAACAGCAATATCCAAAAATGCAAAACCCTTTGAAAATGCTCTTCTCTGTTTGATCCTGAAAGCCTGAGTTCCATAATTATAAGCTCATCAACATCTTCAGTCGCTCCATGCTACTGCAGTATCCAAAACACTGAGTTACACAGACATAAATTTGGCATGTCTACTATGCACTTATTTATGCCCATGAAATCATCTAATATCTTTACTTTGAATCTAAATTGTACTTCACAGAGATGCAAATGAGTAAAATCCCATCTAGGGAAATAAAATCATGCATTTTATACAAACTTTCAGACATGCCACCATATTGAAGGAGTGTAACAAATACCTATCCGGAAAGGAAGGACTCAGCTCTTTAATTATTCGACCAACTGTTGAACACATTGTATCATTCCCAGATGATGACGGTTCTTTTATTTCTACATGAAATAGAACAAAAGAATTGATAAGAACCAGATCAAGAATGAAGAAAAAGAGAAATTTATTGATGAATCCATAATTCCCAAACCAAGTCCAAGATGGAGCAGAAACTTGAATTAAGCTAGAATGCAGAATTACACTCAAAACTCATGCTGTTTCGAGAGCCCATGACCTCTCCATATTCCCAATGTACAAAATTCCTGATGGATTATCATACTTGCACTAAACTCTAAAATTTATAACATCCCTCTCTCACTCTCTAACTAACTAGCTAAACTACTAACAAGCTGGGTACCAACCTATCAATAATCAATGTTGATTGCTCAAGAATCCTACCAGGATGCACACTTAATTGATAAATTGATGACAAATAACTAGTTAAGTTATATTCATCACATAGTAAAATGAAGCATAAGTATACGCATAAACTTTCTGTTATCTTTATATTACATGACAATTCCAATCCTCACTTCAATTTCATCCAAAGACACTTGCTAAATGTGAAGAATGGAAAGCAATGTGCCCACTAATATTCATTGCTTTATCCCGCAAAACACTGTCTAACAGAAAAAGCGTGCAGGTGTTTACCTATTCAAATCTATATACTAATCAGGGATGCACTCAGTAGATGAAAAAATATGACATAAAAAGAACAACTTTGGTTTAATCAATCAGCATATGAAATTTGCCATTCTCATTCATATCATCTTCATATGTCGCTCAGCATAAAGTGGAGCAAGTAATGGAGTTGTAAATTTATAGATAATAACAAATTTGCAATGCTAAAATGTGTATAAATTGTTCTGGCAGTAAATACGTTCCCAAATTCTCAGTACTCCAACAGCATTTAGAAGAAAATGGTTATGATTAGATAACATGCATCCACAGAATGAACCAACCCATGGTTTCACACAAAATTAGAGTTACAGTTAGCCTCTATCATGCATTGAAATGTATAGAAAAAGAGGACTTACAAAAGACATCATGGTTTTCAGCATTTACTATTTAGTGAGACAAAGGTCGATTGATGCAAGAGCAATTAGAAAAAGGTATGCCCACATACTTTTTATTTTATTGAAGCTGAAGGAAGGTGCATAAATCCAATTAATGCCATAGGTTGAAATTTCAGTTAATACAATGTAATAGTAATATGGTCATATAGCATATTGAGGATAGCTTGGTAGAAGTGGTCGAAAATTAGTCTTGATTAAAATAGGTAAAAATAGCAAAAACTTTCAATACCTTCCCGATCTTTAATTTGATTATCACCACTGAGGTATAAAATCTTGCTCAAGTTTAAATCTCGGCCTTCAATTATGGCAAGCTCTTCCAACATATGACCTATGATATTATATGCAAGCATACTTGTTTTATCACAAGCATCTTGGATAGCAAGGTATTGGTTCTTGCATGCATTGTACTTGGTGGGCATGGATTCCAAATTTACTGTACCAAAGTTCTTAGGTTGAAGGTTTTCAGAATCACTGTTCAACTTTTCACTGGTTGCAGGAGGGCAAGATGAAACATTTTCCTCAGTCATAGTTGTTGAAGGATGGGACTCAAATGGTGCAAAATCCCCAATACTTTCTGCTTCATTGTTTGAATCCATTGTACTAAATGCTCCATTTAATGACTGTCTATCCTCATAAAGTCGAGTATCATCATCATCATCCTCATCACTACTGCTGTCATCACTTTCTTCTAGTTCCTCCATATAAGCATCAGTGAAGTCTAGATCAAATTCATCTTCAGGCAACAAATCCAAACCAACTTGCTTTGTCTGAGCACTCAAACTTAGTATGCAATCAATTTCTTCTTCAATATGCTTCTTATGCAATGGTGCATTTCGCACGTTGCTAGTACAACCCTTATTAATAACATCTAGGATCTGTGATAGAGACTTCGGAATGCTATCCATATCACTGCACTCGTAAAGAAATTCAGTCAAAAGGTTTACAAAAGCTGTCCGTAAGCCCCTATTTGATATTACAGCCTTTGGTTCTATGCGAAGCTGTAGATCTCTCAGCTGTAGCACCGTCACTACTTTTTTAACAGACCATATAGCATTCATAATACCACTCTGTAATGACTTTACTTCAGGTGTGAATTGATAAAATTCTTCTGAAAATGTTTTGCGGCCACCATTTGCCACTTGCAACGATAAGTCTGCCACTGCCATGGCTTTAGCTAATTGCTCTTGTAGCTCATTTCCTCCATCATGTTGTGAAAGCTTCTTCCTACAGATATTATTGACTAGCTTAATTAGATGGTCTCGGTCCCATCCATGTTTGCAAGGTTGTAACTGAGGTACCGGTGCTTTTGTTCCTTTTAGTTTCATACGCATTGCATTCAAGGTCTGAGTTGGCAAGTTTTGAAGTTCATCCAATACCTTAGGTACAGAAGCATGATAAGATCGGTATCTTAATGCAGGCAAAGGCCCAGACCTATCTCGAAAATGCTGTGGATTGGTGAGAAGTTGAAAAATCTGCTCACTAGTTTCCTTTTGATGATGGTTCTTGCTTTTGCTTTTGCTATTCAGAACACTTGAAAGGGAACCCTTGATAATCATTTTCAAATTGACACGAGTTATCGCTGACTTGATTGAGCCACCAGTAACTATCGTAGCAAGAAGGTGTAGACCCTTGGTGGTCAATTTGTCAAGGCATGATAATGTCAACCTCTTTATGTCCGGTACTTGGGTCAATTGCATATCATCCAGAGGAATATGATTCTCTCTTTCAACGCAGTGTGCTCCAAAGGCACCTTCAACATGAGTTCTCACAGACTCGTAAAATATCTGAAATGGTTATTTGATTATTATTTCATCATTCAAAGAGCAATGCAAGTGACCATATGCAAAATACAATAAAGGAAACTTACATCATCTTCCCTGAGTATAGATTCCGGCAAATAACTGTAAACGCGAAGCAGAAAAATAGAAAAGAATTCATTAGAGCGAAACCGGGTAAGCATGTTTGGTTTTAAGTTGAACTCAACTGAACGCCAACGGAAGTCTTACGAGACTTCGTAACGCACAGCATTCTCAAATTCCAATGCACCAAATGGTTCTCAACTGAAAACCAAACATGCAAGATTGAACAAATGAGGCACTCACCTATTTCTGAAAATCTTGTTCAACTTCTTCCTCTCAGATTTTGTGGAGGGAATGCCAAGCAACCACCTATGCCAACTTAATATTAGTACAATAAAATTTAATATCTAACACCAAAGCAAAACAACAATGAAGGTGAGTAACATACAAGTATCTTACCTCCTCTTAAGTTTAATTTGTTTCTCTTGGCGCTTAAGATTCGACACAATCGATCGGGCATCGGTTCTAAGAAACTTCATTCCTTAACTGTGTTGATTCCAACCTAAGGAAAGAAAATATGCAGAGGAAAAAAATGTAAATACTGAATTTTGAAAATTAGGGATACTCATTCATTCACAGGCCTAGTTGGTTTGCAATGGACTTGGAAGAGAGAAAAAAATCCAAAGCAATCAAATGTGAGAAAAAAATTACAATTAATTACACAAGAATAGAATAGTTGTTAATCTGTTCCTACAAATAATTTGCTTCCAAAATAGAGCTGTCAATTTGGCCCCAAGCCCCAGGGCCAGCCCTAGCCCACATGGGCTAGGGCCAAAAAGCCCCCAGGGCCAAAAAGCCCCACACAAAAAAAGCCCACAGGGCCAAAAGCCCCCAAAAGCCCATGTGAGCTAGGGCCAGCCCATGGCCCCATAGTTATTTTTGGTCTTGGGATTTCTACCAACTGCATAATCACGACCACAATTATTACAAGCAGCCCTTTCAATGCCATTTTTGTCTAGACCAATTTTCGTAAAAGATTTCCACAACATTTCTTTCTTAGTCGTCTCAATAGTTTCACATCCCATTGGAGGAGTTTCAGAAACATTGTCATCATCCATAATCACATTATTACTTGCAGACTCCATAATTCAATTAATGGCTCCTATGAATTAAAACATAAAACACAACAAAAGAAGATCAAAAACAAGATACTCACTAAGACTTTGATTCATGATTAAACAATTCAAATAGAAACCAAATCAAATGTATAAATCAAAATGGAACTAAAACTTATGTGTGGTTCAGTCCTTCATTTCAAAAAAATCAAATGTATAAAGAAGACTAAAAGAGTAAACGAAGTAACTATGGAAAACAATTCAGAAGGCTTCCTTCAAAAGAAAATAGTGTAAGTTCTTTTTAGTTATAGGAAGGAAAATGATAATTTCCCATTTGTTGATTGAAAGCACGGTACACACCCAGATGCTAGCCTAGGATACTGAATAACACTTTCCATTGCTTTCTCCCAATTGCAATTCGGAGGAACAAAAAACTTATCAAAAGACACATCAATTCAAGTTCCCACTTTAAGTTCCCAACTTGATGAAAATGGAATCCTCAAGCATTTTGAGACAACAGGGGAGAGTCATAATTGGAAAGCATATTTCTTTTGACGGGCAGAAGCACAAGTCCAAAACAGGGTGAGGATATAGTATAAATTACTCAAGACATTTTCAATATTTGATGATCTAAGCTTTAGACTACTACTTACTAGACACCTAGAACACTAGTTAAGAGTTGCTAGAAAATGAGAGATTGAGTTAGCACTTAGCAGTTTAATTAAGTGCTTATAAGCTATAGCAAATAGCAATAAAAACACTTCCATAAGCTTATTTGACAAACTGATTAAAATAAACCTAAAATAGTTTATAGGTAAAGATAAGTGTTCATTTATAAGCTAATATAGAAACTTATGAAAATAAGCTCAAACGAGCTTGATGATAGTTAGGACCCTAAGCTATTTCATAAGCTTAACTAACCACTTTGCTCAAGTGCTTATGCCCTAAACTAAGTTCAAATAAACTCATCTAAAAGCACCCTAAATTGGCCAACATAAGAAAATATGATTTTTCAACCAAACCAAATCAGAAGAAGCAATTATTCCAAATAAAAATCAGAAGAAGCTCAGAACAATGACAAGGGAAAGGAGGACATTTACCTCGGACTTCAATTGAAACCAAACTAAATAAGCTTGAAGATGGTAATGGAGACTCACTGCTAAATCTGCAACCACACAAAATCCAAAACCAGATAGTTTTGCCAAATAAAAATCAGATGCAATTAAGTGTCCCAATTAAGTTAAGGACTTCAATTGAAACCAAACCAAATCAGAAGAAGCAATTATTCCAAATAAAAATCAGAAGAAGCTCAGAACAATGACAAGGGAAAGGAGGACATTTACCTCGGACTTCAATTCGAGCAGCGGCGGCGACAGGTTTCAGCGGCGGCGCTTGTGTTTCGAGCAGCGGTGGCGGCACGGTTTCAGCGGCGGCTCTTGTGTTTCGAGCAGCGGCAGCGGCACTGTTTCAGCGGCGGCTCTTGTGTTTCGAGTAGCGGCAGCAGCGATGAAGAGGGGTTTAGGTCGCGAGGAAGAAGAAGGGCGGCGGTGAGAGGTTTAGGTCGCGAGGAAGAAGAAGGGCGGCGGTGAGGGGTTTAGGTCGCGAGGAAGAAGAGGAAGGGCGCCGGTGATAGGAGTGGCGGTGAGAGGAAGAGGAAGAGCGGCGGTGACGGTGCGAAGGAGAAGAAGAGAAGGGCGGCAGTGAGCGGCGGTTAGAGAGAGGAAGGGCTGAAATGAAAGTTGATTTGGGAATTAGGGCTTTTTTTTAAGAATTTCAGAATTAATTTTTTTAATTAAAATTTTAAAAAACATTTAAAATAAAGAAAATGAAATGTGGGTTGGCCCTGGGGCTGGCCCTGTCCAGCCCACATTACTGGTAGGGCTGAATTGGCTGAGGCTTTTTGGCCCACAATTAAAAATGGGGCTGTGTGGGTTAGGGCCAAGATAGTGGGGCTTGGGGCTGGCCCTGGGGCTCAGGGCTTATTTGACAGCTCTATTCCAAAACCACATTACATACCTCGACGTGGAGCTCTCGGCGGTGGGAACTGGAGGAGCGTTGATGACGGCCGGCGGGTGAAAGCAGACAGGGCTGGCGCGAAAGGCACAGCGGCGTAAAAGGAAGCGCAGAGTCGCAGACCAAACAGGGTTTACACTTCAAATTATTTTAATGTATCGATATGTAGTACTAGTACCCTTTTAAAAAAATAAAAATAAAAAGTTTACCAATTACTCACACATCAAAGCCTTCAAAGAAAAACTAAATCAATCGAATTATTATTTTTTTCAAATAAATTAAATTAATTTTTTTTCTCAAAGTGCCGACAACTCATCATCGAGACTAAGAGACGGAAGGATATTAAGTGGGTAAGTTCTACGTACGTACCGCCTAACAATCATACCCTAAACTAATGCTTGAAGAGTTCATTTATTTATTAGGTATGTTACACCTTATCGGTACATCAAATTAATAATTTGATAATCTGTTTTTTCTCTTTAAATCTAAATAAACCAATTATAGTAAGGATTTAAAACATCATTATATAAGTTTCAAAAAAAAAACATCATTATATCGTAACCAAAAAAAAAACATCATTATATCACATTGTCAAGGGTGATTGGTTATGTTTATTTTCCAACATGACTAAAATATTAATGAAATATGCAAAGTTTAATTGTATAGAAATTAAGTATTGAATATAAGTAAAATCAATATTTTAAATTGATTTTTTTCTTGTATTAACCAAGGTTGCTGAAAGCTGTGAAATTAATTCATTATCCTACGGCTAGTGCACTGAGCAATAGAAAACTGGTCAATGAGTTTTTTCTATTTATAAGAGTCGGTAATTGAACATCAACCATTTACTTAAGAGGCGAAGTAATACTTCAAATTGATTTAATTACTATTTAGATAATTAAAGAATAAAGAATAGTTTTAGCCTATTGGAATATAAAAATTAATTTGTTACAGAAAGAAAATGATATGTGAAGACAATTTAAAAATGTAATATTTTACTTTTAATTTTAACTCGAAGATTAGAACCAAATCAACTCAATTTTAACCGGGTTGATTTGACTTAGGTCGGTAAAAAAATTTAGAAAAAAAATCAAGTTTTAATTAAACAAAAATGTGACAGTTCTAATCAAACTGTCACATTCTGATTAAACACGACCTTAAATTTTATAAGATGAGTTTGAGCAAGTTTCTAACCTTTGGAGATTTTTAAACTGGTATAAATACTTTTCATAATCTATGAAAAAATCCTAAAAAATTTATAAATACTTCAAAATACGTTAAATGATATTTTTTTGTACGAAGAATACGCTAAGAGCTTTTTTTCTTTCAAAAAAGTTATTTTAACTCAAGTTAAAAGCCCTTTTTCCTAATTGTACAAAATAAAAAACCATGAATTTTGTTTTTAGTTTGACAGAGCCTAAGGCCCAATAAACAAAAGGACTAGATCACCATCCTAGAATAGTGAACACCCAAAAAACAATGCAAGATGCAAAATCATTTGAACTCATCTTAAATCGCTTGTAGAACTACAGAAAATAATTTCCCTGCGAATATAAAATAAAAATGACAACCACTCCTCTAAGAGGCTCAAAATTGAGGAATTTTTTTCAATACTTCCGTATTACATACTCTAATACTCACTTAGCATGACAAAACCATTGTTTATCAATATAATAATATTGACCTATAAATAGACATTAGGCGTATAAATGGGAAGCCGAAGCCGAAGCCGAAGCCGAATTGACAAATATTTCAGTAATTTCCTAAGCATTATGGCTGTAACCAAAACAATGTCCATGATGCTGCTCTATGTCAAAGTCTGCTTTTCTTGTACTCCCATAATGAACCTGTCTTTTCTTGTACTCAAACCTCTGTTCTCCGCATTTTCTTACTCAGCTTGTCTTGTGTCCGGTACTTCTCTCGTCTTTCCTCTCTCCGGCGCTTTTTCGACAACTGCTCGTCTTTTGCTTTCTCTGCTTCATGTGCTTTCCTCTTTTTTACTTCCTTAAGCTTCCGTTTTTTCATCTGCAAGAGGTCCGTAGAAAATACAATGTCAAAAGACACACCAAAGTAATCTTTTAAAATGGGAAAAATAATAACTAATAATTGAGGGCATCATAAAAATGTGTTCCCAGTCATAACTGAGTAAAATACTGAGGCAAATATACTGCGTTCCCAGTCATCCTCAACTTTGAATTGAAAAAAAAAATAAAAAAATCCATCCATGAAGTGGCTGAGAAATTATTTATTGCAATGGAATATGGTCCCTAATTCTTTTCCCTATCAGCTAAGAAATCTCGGATAGAAATCAAATAAGAAAAGGCAAGCAAAAATGTATTAGCCAACATGCTTACCTTGTCATGATTTATTAACTGGATGTGTTGAACAAGAGCAAGAACTTTTCGCTCTCGAGGTTCCATGACAACGCCTGTTTGCCTTCTCTGTTCAAGTTGTGGCTTGTTTCGCTTGGGTATATCCTTGGGTTTTGATGCGAAGGGAAGGTTTGCCTCTAGAGATTTGGGAATCACCAATGGATTGAACTTTCTAGGTTTCCTTTCAATTTTCTGCCAAGGACAAAGAAAAAAGGAAAATAAGTGCGGACACAACCGTGGGAGGCGAAATGTCTAAAGCGCATCAAGAAGGAGAGAACCTACGGGTATCAAATTGGAACATACCTTGTAAAGAGAATCTTTGTTCATAGGTACAGGAAGATTGTGTTCTCTTCTCAATTCTGCAACAGTTCTCATTCCTTTCCAGGTCTGGTCACGAGGCTGCAGTGCAGTTGTCAATGGATTATAGAACTGAGGAACTTCAACTTGAGTCCATGCACGCAGGAAAACAATGTCACTCATCAAAATTTTGTCCTCAAAGGTGCACCTAGCAATTCCTTCTTTGGTTACCCCACCCTTCCTTTTAGGTTGGTTACCTATCTCTTCTTTGGCAGCCTGCCAAATTAAAAAAAAAACTTAGCACATAATAGATTGCAAAATATATCTATCCAACTGAAACCATTAGTTGTCTGTTAGTTAATTAATGGGACAAATCATCAGTAATTCAGCATAAGTGACAACTCAGATACCTTCTTGACCTGCCCCCTTATCCCACTGACTGTTCGAATAGCCGCACCTTCAAACCGAGCTACTTCAAGATCTGAAGTAAACATTTCCTTGATAAGTGCTGTCTTCTTGAATATCTTGCATGGGTAACCAACCAATTTGATTTTTTTCACTATCCTTGCTGCATGATTAAACTCAAGTACAACTGCAGTTGCAGTAATCCTAAATGTTGCCTGATAAATCAAATACAACCTTTCAGACACCAGGCAAAACTATTAGAGGAAAAAACAAAAGGATAAAGGTACAAAAATAGAGTGCAAATTTTGAGAGGACTTGAGCGAAAGTTGTTTAACAAGAGAAACCACCCGACCTGATTGTTTGATAAATTCTGAACAGCGACTATTCCAGTGTTGGGAGGAGCTAGAGGGCCATAAAACATAGCAAGGCAGTGCATGTGTTCGGGAGTGTATTTTAGCATACGGTGCCTTCCATTGTGATCCTCAATAGCATAAACAGGAGTTGTCTGGTAACGCCTCCATCCAACAGAAACAATAATTGGGTCTCTAGTCTTCAGGACTTTCTTGTGCCATCTGTGTCGCTTTAACCTGGCCTGGAAGGTAAGACAAAGCCAAAAAAAGGTTGGTAAAGCAGAAAGACGGAAGAAGAAAATAAGGGGGGAAACAGAAGAGTTTAAAAGAAAGGGGAAAGATAAGAAAATCTCATCAACTTATTAAACACAATACTATCATTAACAATTCATTACATGTTCCAGAAACCAACTTTTCATCTTCTGTACAAACAGCTCATTATGTTCATTTCCTTCCATACAGATGGCCCATGCCAACATCCATAAAATAAAGACAAGTTAATCTTTTCCTGCAACAACAAAGGAACCCCTACCCAAACCATCAAGCACTATTCCAAACCTAATTACAGGATACACTCATCTTGATTATCTACTACCAAATATATTGACTTGTCTTTTGGACTTGAGATTATATCACTAAACAAATGACCAAGTAGAAACCCCAACCAACTGACTAGGAATCAACACAAACTTCCCTTATGATATTATCCCTAATCATAGACATCTTTGGCATCCAATAGTTTTCTTGATTTAAGTTTTCTAACAATTGTTACGACTAAAACTTCATGAGGAGCTATGCTTTAAAAAAAGCCTACTGACCTGCATGTATCCAACATTTTCCTCCC
This sequence comes from Acmispon strigosus, assembly GCA_030819835.1. Classification (NCBI taxonomy): domain Eukaryota; kingdom Viridiplantae; phylum Streptophyta; class Magnoliopsida; order Fabales; family Fabaceae; genus Acmispon; species Acmispon strigosus. The sequence goes on along the minus strand of JAUAMA010000001.1, from coordinate 42,550,536 downwards.
CTAAACCGACTCCTCCAATCAATATTGGATGGTAGGGATCAAAGTATTCAACCATCTCGCAAGGAACATCATGGACCTCCAATCTTAAGTATGTCCCTGTTCGGAAACCCTCTATCTCCAATCTGGTAGCCTCATCAAGATCATTGAGTTCAGCAATATTCATTTGTTTCTGAATCTCAATCTCCTCCTTCAACTGGCAAAACACAAGAATTAGTAGCCATTCTATAACACAGTAGTTTACACTAAACGTAAGCAATAAGTTGTACCTTGTCAAAGTAGCTGGTTTCATTAGGCTGACCACGACGAAACCTGGCTTCATTTTCATTACCACCATCTTCCTCTGGTGACCCAGGGTCATCTTCAAATGTGGGTCGAAATTAAGGTAACTAACATAGTGAAATAATGCACCCAACAATTTGTTCGCAAATTAATTAGTCAAGCCACGCAAAAAACAAAAGCTTCACATTCCAAATTGCTATCACGTTAATGGCTGTGACATAAAAGCCATATCAACCTTGTAGTCCAACCACCACTGAGTTAGCCTAGGCCATAATTGGAAAATTTCTAACTTTGAAGGCTCTTAACCCGAAGAAAGTTCCGTAGTTAAATAGAACAATTTAGCATGAAAAGACATATCACGTTATCTACATAAATTGAGAATATATTTCTTACCACAGATCATCTACAAAAAAAAAAAAAAAAAATTGATAACAGTCACGACTCTAGCATACTCAGAATCTTAAATCAATCAACCAGAGAATGTGCCATGCCCCATAATTATGAGAAAACTTGTTTTTTGGGGGGGCGGGTATCAGAAAGTAAAAACTAACCATTCATGTTAACTAGGTTAATGAAGAGAGAAAAAGGATATTGAGAATCGAATTTTGCACGAAGAGCAAGTTTTTTAAGCCTCCGCTTCTCAGCTTCCGAATCACCTCCCTTGGGTGTCGCATCATCTGTCTGATTATTCTCATTTTTTTCTCCTGTTTCTAAATCTTCAAAGTCACCATAGACATCATCATTTTCCTCTTCAGTAGTAGCCATCGGTAGTCCATTTCTGAGTGCTGCTTTTGCCAAATTTCCAGTCACAAAACGGTTGCGAATCTCCACATTATCTATCTCATCCCATCTCTGATCCATAAATCGTGCACACTTGGAATAATCCTCAGTGTTGACCATCCCATCATCCAATCCATCTCTTACATTTTGCTATGCATTTTAAAAGACAAAAGCAAACACTTAGTTTATGAACCAAATAAGCAGATATTCTGACGGCCAACAAATCGTAAGAAGTGCTTTTTACAGTATTCGAACATGGACATTTCAGGTATTGCTTTGTAATTAAAAGGAAAGGAGCATTGAAAAGCAATAGTCACGTGAAAAATTAGGTACAGCTACAACTCGTGCAAGGCAGTAAAGGACCAACCTTTTTCATTTCTTCTCTAGGCTTAAAAAAGTCACCATCACTTCCCTCATCTTCGCTACTGTCATTCTCTTTGTTTATAGAAATTGAATTAACAGTAGTAGATTCCCCATACACCAGTTGCATCAAACTACGAGTTTTCTGTGAGAGTGTTCTTTCTGCCAAAGACTCTTTCCACTTTGAAACATTTCCCATGTCACCTATGAAGAAAATAAAGAAAGGGCAGTCATAAAAATAGTAAGTCTCCAGTGACAAGTCAATGATTTGTTGCAACTAAGATGACAGGAATAAGTGAGAAAAGAGGATGCTATGATGAATGATCTTAATATCTATGCATAAATCTTAATAATCAAAGGAGAAAACTGCACAATTTGTGTCATTATGATTGTTACCATCTTCCTCCTCTTCTTCTAAAGATTCTGAATCAGAAGATGCCCCATCATCACTAGTAGAGCCATCCTCCTTTTCTGATGAATCCTATTAATGAAGTCAGCCAATAAATTATGAGCATTCCACCAGAGCATTGTCAATGCAATATAGCAAACTGACAAACATATCACATAAAACAAAAGTAAAACAATAGCATTCACATTATGTAAATTCAATACAAGTTTCAGGCTTGCCTACAATTCAGAGTAGTTTAAACTTGATCCTATAAGCATGTTTGGATGCAGACTAATGAAAACTTATTGGAGCTTATCTAGGGCATTTTTTAGTATAGAAGCACCAATAGCTGCTCTGTGGTCAGTATCCAAACGGGCTCTATGTCTACAAATTCCTGAATGAATTAGAAAGGCAACCGGCACAATACAAGCTAGTTTAATTCCTGTAAGCATGAAGGAGACATGATTGCACGCAACAAACATGATAACTTATGCTTACCATCAGATCACTTTGATCAGCATCATTTCCAAAGATAGCTCTTCTCCTTCGTCTTCCGTTGTGATACTCAATATGTTCTTTTAAGTGGTCTTCAGTTGTAGATTTATCACCTGTTGCATCATCTTCATCATCAGAACCATCTGCTTCGCTGTCTTTCATGTCATCAGATTCAGCTTGGTCGGGTAATCCTGAACCTGTCCTGGCATCAGCTTCACCCTGATCAGATGATTCTGAACCATCAAAATCCATCTCGTTATAATCCCCAGTCTCTATTATGCCATCTTGCTCTACATCCTTGTTTGTACCCTGAGCCTCAGCTATAGCTTCTGATGATACATTCAGCTTTTGACCAAAAAGATTGAAAACGCTATTCTCCAGCTTTTCATTGATTGAGTATTTGGTATTCTGAAGCGATTTCACCAAAACTTCTCCTATATCTCTCTCATTTCCTGTCAAATGCATTAAAGTACAATTTTAAATGAACAATTTATCCCATTGTGTTATGCATGATATAACCATAAAATTTACTGGTGATATTATTTATAATGATACAGGTAATCAAGGAGTGACATAGAGAAGTGATAAAAGTTCCAGGACAGCAGAGTACCTGAAATTTTTCTATCAAAATAATTGCTACCATAATATCATAGTATGATTTCACAAAGAAATATGCACAAAAGACATAAATCGGCCATCATATGATCATAGTAATAAAATTTTCTAAAACAGGATAAAGTGCATGACGGAAGAAAACTATCTAATGACCTTTTCTCATTGTAGCAGAGTTTTCATCATCAACTTTTGAGAATTGAACAAAGTGATCATTAATGTTTATGTATACAGCATCTTTGTCGTACAAGAGATCCCCAAGACCAGACATTGGAGCATAGAATAACTTCTCCTTATCACGCAGACCCTTCTTTTTGGCAGCAGATGGAAGAGGACATGGATCAGGTAAAGCAGTAACACCAGCTAAACTATAATCACCGACTCCGGCTATGTGCACCTGATTTCCAAAATACAAATTAGAGTACAAATAATTGGGGGGAAATAAACAGCACACTTCAAGTACTTGATCACCATATCACTCAAAGCAGATAGTCAAAGTTAATCACACAATTCTAGCAAGCATCAAACTAAAAGAATTAAACCATCACATAACTGAATTCCTTTTATCTAATATACACTCAAAATCCTTCAAGGAGGAGGAAGAAGCTATTCAATATTTCAGGGTGGGAGATCGATAGATTGCATAAATAGAGCGTAAATATTTGATTAGTAGTTGATAAACACATACAGACATAAGCATAAATTGGTAACATTTCAATCAAATTTCAGCAAAAATCGTATGAAAATCATAGAAACAAATATTAGGATTTAGGATTATACTTAGATAATCTTTCCACTAATTGGTTAAGAAATGGAATCCTACAATAGAATCTAAAATTAAAGCCTGAATTGGTTCGAGTTAAAACAGGAAAACACAATGTGAACATGGAGTTAATATTATACGTGGAATGTACTCTTAAAAGGACAAAATATGGAGAAGAATGAGGAAAACAATGTCCAATTTATTACTTCGAACTATCTCAAGCATCATTCGAGGCCACCATCACACACATCCCTTGTGTGTTCTTCCAAAAAGATCAAGATTGTATGAACTTAATTTCAGAGCTGTGGAACACACCTTATTGCCCTTTTTCAAATTGCAGCCTCTGAGATAACCATAAAGTGTGATTTTTCTATCACATTTATTATTTGAATGCACTTTCTCAGGAGGCGTGATATCTTCAAAACGATCTACCAAAACATAAGGGTGGGAAGTTCGCCAAGATAAAGGATGAAACTTCATGACTGAAATAAATCGAGCGAGATTGTGAACTTCGCGCTTGACATACCTGTTCAGTTAGGAATGGCAATATTATTAGTTATTGAGTTAGATAACAACAGTTGTAATTAAGCTTATAAAACACTACTAGCCAGCAGGTGTAAGAAAAAACCATTCAATCCCCATAACATATCCATCGAACTACTTACTTTCCGTGAATAAGACCTGACAAGTAAAACAACTTAGCTCCATCATATATCTCAGTCCAAAACCGGTGTTTGAGTCGTTGCTTCGTTTTCCTCAACCTTTTAACATCCTTGAATTTATCAAGATGTGTAAGAACCCCCATGACTTTCGGGAACCCATGAACTTGCAAAATATTAAGGAATTCAAATGTTTCCTGCAAGCGAATCAAAACCTCAAAAAACAGGAACATAACTTGCAAAATTAATTGCAAACCAACTTTATCTAAATTACACAAGCAAAACTGACAACCCTATCCTGACCCTCTTAGTATAACTCACCATCTCAAAACCATAACTCCCATCTATAAGGAGAAGTGCAAGATCAGCAAACTTCGCCGCATCTATCATGCCATTTATATCATTAGGGCATTCCACAAACTGCAGCCTCCTTTGCTTTCCTGGCATATGAATGTGATCAAATATTCACTTATCACAGCAAAGCACACACACGCATGTTGATGAGCGAGTAATAATAAACAACAACAAAAGCCTTAACCCACTAAGTCGGAGCGAGTTATAATATGGTAAGGAAAAAATATGCACAAACCTGATACGATAGTAATTGGACCTCGAACTTCAGGCAAATTATGCTTCGTGTAATGCTTAATCAAAGACTTTATCAACAGTGACTTCCCCACCTGAAACCAAACCCAACAAAATTGTATTGAGTTGTTTCATCACTGTTTCACCCCAGGTTATAAAAATTCAAACTTTGAGGGAAAAAGAAGAGAACAAGCACCTGGGGTGGACCCTGTACGACGATGACGTATGGAGCGGGTTCACCGTAAGAGCGGTCAGTGATAGGGACGTGGAGGCGACGCTGCTCCTTCTCAACGGCGCGTGATTTCAACCGCTTGGCCTTGTTAGAGGAAGAAAAGGCGAAGGCCCTAGGATTTTGATTTTTCTCGCCCTCTCCGGCATCGGAATCATCGTTCTGCTTCTTCTTCTTGTTCTTCTTCTTCTTGAAGGATTTGGCACCGGCTTGACGGGTCCTGTGAGCCTTATTGGATTGGTCAGCATCGTTGACCGCCATGGGAACTGGTGGAGGAAGCCGCGAGTGGTGTCAGTGTCGAGGTTTAGGGTTTATTGGCTTCCAGTTTCTGAACAGCAATGGGTAACGTGAATGTGAATGGTGCTTTGAAGATGGTAATGGAGACTCACTGCTAAATCTGCAACCACACAAAATCCAAAACCAGATAGTTTTGCCAAATAAAAATCAGATGCAATTAAGTGTCCCAATTAAGTTAAGGACTTCAATTGAAACCAAACCAAATCAGAAAAAGCAATTATTCCAAATAAAAATCAGAAGAAGCTCAGAACAATGACAAGGGAAAGGAGGACATTTACCTCGGACTTCAATTGAAACCAAACTAAATAAGCTTGAAGATGGTAATGGAGACTCACTGCTAAATCTGCAACCACACAAAATCCAAAACCAGATAGATATTGCCAAATAAAAATCAGATGCAATTAAGTGTCCCAATTAAGTTAAGGACTTCAATTGAAACCAAACCAAATCAGAAGAAGCAATTATTCCAAATAAAAATCAGAAGAAGCTCAGAACAATGACAAGGGAAAGGAGGACATTTACCTCGGACTTCAATTCGAGCAGCGGCGGCGACAGGTTTCAGCGGCGGCGCTTGTGTTTCGAGCAGCGGTGGCGGCACGGTTTCAGCGGCGGCTCTTGTGTTTCGAGCAGCGGCAGCGGCACGGTTTCAGCGGCGGCTCTTGTGTTTCGAGTAGCGGCAGCAGCGATGAAGAGGGGTTTAGGTCGCGAGGAAGAAGAAAGGCGGCGGTGAGAGGTTTAGGTCGCGAGGAAGAAGAAGGGCGGCGGTGAGGGGTTTAGGTCGCGAGGAAGAAGAAGGCGGCGGTGAGAGCCGAGAGGTCGAAGGAGAAGAAGAGGAAGGGCGCCGGTGATAGGAGTGGCGGTGAGAGGAAGAGGAAGAGCGGCGGTGACGGTGCGAAGGAGAAGAAGAGAAGGGCGGCAGTCAGCGGCGGTTAGAGAGAGGAAGGGCTGAAATGAAAGTTGATTTGGGAATTAGGGCTTTTTTTTTAAGAATTTCAGAATTAATTTTTTTAATTAAAATTTTAAAAAACATTTAAAATAAAGAAAATGAAATGTGGGTTAGCCCTGGGGCTGGCCCTGTCCAGCCCATATTACTAGTAGGGCTGAATGGGCTGGGGCTTTTTGGCCCACAATTAAAAATGGGGCTGTGTGGGTTAGTGCCAAGATAGTGGGGCTTGGGGCTGGCCCTGGAGCTCAGGGCTTATTTGAGAGCTCTATTATTCCAATTAAAAAAAATACCTTATAAAGAAAATATTCTTTACGAGTACAATATTTTTTTTTGTTAGTAATTGTAAAATGATTAAATTTATATGTAACTTTTACACTTATTTTTTATTTAAAACTAGTCAGTACCTTGTGCATTGCACGGGGTACGAGTTTCTTTAACTTATAATTTACATATTTAAAATATTTTATATTAAAATTGTATTTTAAAAATAACAGTAAAATAGAATATTTAATAATGTTTTATCTATTAGTACAGAAATATAATTAGATTTCTTTTTTTAAGCCAAATAATACAATTAGATGGATAATAAATCTTGCCCCTCAAATATCCTGCACCTTCAGACAAACACTCACCCCAAAATCTCAAATGTAACTTTTGATCAAACTCCATTAAAGTTTCATTCATTGAGGTAATTAATTAGATTAAAATTTCATAAAAAATGTTTAAATTAGAGATTTTTTTTTAAAAAGATAGTGACGTGGCTTAATGAGAGTCCACATAACTTAAAATTATAGATATAGTGTCTAACCTCAAATATGGGTCATATTGAAATATATATGCTACATGTAATTTTTTCATTGGTTAATAGAATTTATTAACCTTTAATAGTGGGTTATTAAAACACTCACATACCTCATTAATGCAATTAATGGAGTTTTTCCATTTCAAATTTAAATTATTTCAAATTGCACCGCGCGATATTATTAATTTAATACAAATAAATTTTTATGTCTTCTATTTCTACTTTGATTGTTTTCAAATTTCATCCCCTCTTTATTTTTTCAAATTAATCTTTATTAGTAATCGGTATTAACTTCAAGTACATTGAAAAGTAATTCAATAATAATTAATACACTTTAATTCACAAATCTGATTCTATGGTTTAAGTTTAATACAATGACTTAATTATCATTTAATTCACTTTAATCAAACCCCATTAAAGTTTCATTTATTGAGGTCATTAACTAGATTAAAATCTCATAAAAAATGTCTAAATAAAAAAAACTTCTTTTTAAAAGAGAGTGACGTGGCTTAATCAGAGTCCAGAATGAGGACTCAAAATTAGAGATATAGTGTAGATTTAAATTATTTTATATTAAAATTCTATTTTAAAAATAACAGTAAAATAGAATATTTAATAATATTTTATCTATTAGTACAGAAATATAAATAGATTTCTTTTTTTAAGCCAAATAATATAATTAGATGGATAATACATCTTGCCCCTCAAATATCCTGCACCTTCAGACAAACACTCACCCCAAAATCTCAAATGTCAACTTTTGATCAAGCTCTATTAAAGTTTCATTCATTGGGGTAATTAATTAGATTAAAATTTCATAAAAAATATTTAAATTAGAGATTTTTAAAACAAGATAGTGACGTGGCTTAATGAGAGTCCACAGGACTTAAAATTATAGATATAGTGTCTAACCTCAAATGTGGGTCATATTGAAATATATATGCCACATGTAATTTTTTCATTGGTTAATACAATTTATTAACCTTCAATAGTGGGTTATCAAACACTCACATACCCCCATTAATGCAATTAATGGAGTTTTTCCATTTCAAATTTAAATTATTTCAAATTGCACCGCGCGATATTATTAATTTAATACAAATAAATTTCTATGTATTCTATTTCAACTTTGATTGTTTTCAAATTTCACCCCTCTTTATTTTTTTCAAATTAGTCTTTATTAGTTACCGGTATTAGCTTCAAGCATATTGGAAAGTAATTCAATGATAATTAATACACTTTAATTCACAAATCTGATTCTGTGGTTTAAGTTTAATACAATGGCTTAATTATCATTTAATTCACAAATTTAATACACTTTAATCAAATCCCATTAAAGTTTCATTCATTGAGGTCATTAATTAGATTAAAATCTCATAAAAAATGTCCAAATTAAAGATTTTTCTTTTTAAAAGAGAGTGACGTGGCTTAATGAGAGTCCAGATTGAGGACTTAAAATTAGAGATATAGTGTAGAAATTTTAAATTTAAATCTAATTATAATATGATAAATTAATAAATTCTTATTAGATGATAATTAGAAAATTTTCCCATAAGGATTTCTTCCTCTGATGTCATCTCCACTGATGCATCATTAATGGCTTTGGATAGAACCACAGTTCTATACAGTGTTTTACATCTAACGGTCACGCTTTTCATAAACAATTTTTTTCTGACCACATTTCGAGCAGGCCAAAAAAAAAAACTAGTAACGCACGCACTCGCATCACACAGGTATGACGTGGCACCATCAGATTGAATCGGAAGTTCCAATCAAACTACTCATCCAACGGTGACGATGAGCCAACACATACAAAGCTTTTTTAGAGAAATGTTTTTTTTATTAAATTCTCTCGTAATTTCAATACAACTGCGGTGAAGGCTAAAGATCTCACAAGACTGTTGCCCTTAGAGCATCTCCAATGGAGATCTTATTTTGAGATCTTATTTTAGTATTTTAACTATTTCTGGTGGGCCCATACTGCCACATAGATTTAAGACACCCATAAGATCCCACAGCACATTTCACTCCAGTGGTTAGGATCTTATTTTACTTTTAACTGGACTCACAATACACAATATATTTATATTATTTATTTCCAGCGGTTTGCTCACAGCCCAATGTCTATTCCATCAACCTGCTGAACCGGTCAACAAGTCACCCACTATATAATTTTTTTTTCCCCCAAACCCTAGCAGGTTCATCATTCTTCTCCCTTTTCCCTTCTTCTTCCTAGCCGCCGCACCCCATCTCGTTCATCGCCGCTGCTGCCCTGCTTCTCCTTCATCTTTCAACCGCCGCCCTTTCTGCTTCACCCTTCTTTCTCCCCCCTCCCTGAAATCCTTCCTCACCGCCGCCGCGCTTCTGGTTCACCGCCGCACCTGCTTCTCCTTCATCTTTCAACCGCCGCACCTGCTTCTCCTTCTTCTTTCTCCCCTCTTCGCCGCCCTGCTTCTGGTTCGTCACTCTCTCCCTCTCCTTCATGGCTACCAGAGGGTTCTTAACCCATTTTATTTTTTTTATATGTAATTTTTATTGCATTTGTATTGGCCGTAAACTGAAATGTAATTTTTTAAATTTTCTTCCCAAATGTATTTGATTCTGCCATATTGTTCTGGTTATTTCATCTGTGTTGTGTTCTTCCTCCCCTCTCATTTATGTTTATGTTGATTGTGTTGTGTTGTATGAGAGAGAAACAATAGTATTTTAGTTAAGATCTCACTTTAAAAAAAGAACCAGTCAAGACACCAAAATAAAATCTCAAGCCATGTCATCCCTCTCTAATGAATGAGATCTTATAAAATCCAGATCTTATTTTAAGATCTCACTTTAAGATCTCCCTTCGAGATGCTCTTAGAAATCAAATTTGTAGGGTTCAAACAAGTCATTTTTTCCCAATGAGATCCGCACTAATCTAAGATAGATTTGCACATATACCTGAGAATATTTCCATTTCTTAAATTTTCTTCTTTTATTTGTTCCGTTATTTTTGTGGTGTGGGGTCACTCTGTTTTGTTCGCTACTTTGCTTCCTTCTCTCTTGTCCTGCTATTCGGTGAGCAACAAAGGCCAACATTGCTGGTACCTCTCCCTCTTCAACTCTGCTGTGAGTGTGAGTGTGAGTGTGACGCACACCACTTCTCACCACCAACCACAGCACTCAGCGACGCAGCACCGGTTTCACCAACACCGCGGCTTCTAGAACCTTCTCCATCGTTTTCCCCAACCGCACTTGCCTTAGTCAACGCCTCCCGAAACCTCGGTATCTCTCTCTTCCAATTTCTCTGTCAAATTCCGTACCCCAATTGCACGTTTTCATCTTGCTGTTGCTGTTAACGTTGTTCACGATGACGGTGTTTTTTAGGTTGATTCTTTCATTTTGCTTTTGAATGTGTTTTCTGATTCTGAGTGCTTCTCAGTTGTTCTTTGCTTTAGGTTTTAAATGCAACGGAACATACATATCCAGGAGTTCTTTAATTTTCTTTTTCTTTTTTACCATTTCTGCTGCTGCTGCTGCTGCTTCCAATTTAGTTTTTTTAATTAATTTTTTATCTGAATGTGATTTTTATTTTTGAATTTCCTGTTACGTTTTCTGATTCTGAGTGTTTCACAATTGCTCTTTGATTTAGGTTTCACCGGTTTTTTATTATTACTATTTTTCTGCTGTCAATTAATGTCAACTTTCCAATTTAATTCTTGTTAAAGGTTGAAAACGGAGGAAAGCATGGGAATTTAGAAAATTGGGAAGGTATTGGACTAAGATTCAGTGGAGCATTATTGAATCTAGGGTTCTGACTTCTGATAGGAAGGATGAATGGTGACACAAATGCTGGTTCTTTCTGGATAGAGGAAATTAATGGGAAGGTTCAGACCGAAGTTAGAAAGAAAAGGAAATACAGAACAAGGAAAAAGGAGTACAATGGGTGGGGATCAACTTCCCTTATTTGGTTCCTCGAATCCATTGGTCAAGATACAAGCAATGAGATAACTCAGAGTGAGGTGGCTAATATTATAAGTGACTACGTGAAGCGTCATAACCTTCTTCATCCTACGAAAAAGAAAAGAGTTGTGTGTGATGAGAAGCTTCATACACTCTTCGGAAGGAAGAGCATTAGCCGCCTGAAAATCAGTGACTTGCTCGAGTCACACATTGCGAAGAACTGTGAAGAATCTTCTGATGAGATCTTTTTTGACTCAGATGATGATGAGAATTTCTTGGCAACGTGTGAAACCCCAAAACCAACCTCTTTGGAGAGGAAGTGTAAGGCGAAGAAACCGGCCATGGAAAAACCAAGGAGCTGTTTTGCTGCCATCAATCCATTCAACATCAAGCTTGTTTACTTAAAGAGGAGTCTAGTCGAGAAGCTTTTAAATGACTATGAAAGTTTTGAGAATAAAGTAGTTGGAAGCTTCATAAGAATCAGATGTGACCCAAATGACTACCTTCAGAAAAACTCACACCAGCTTCTGCAAGTCACAGGTAATTTGGCTGCTGTTGGTTTATACGTTCTAGTAAATGCTTCTTATTTTATGACTTTTACATGTACACAAGTCGCTTTGAAAGGTATGCTCACCAACCATTTAAGTTAGATACCTGTGCTTGTTAGCAGTATAAGGCTAGAAGCAACATACAAAAAGTAAAACCCTATACTTATTACATCATTTGTATCGGTCATGCATTTTGAAAACCTGGTGAAATGGTCAAATTAGTTCTGATTGAACGATTTGGACTGGTCGCAATGGATGTCAGCAAACAAAACTATCTAATCCTTATCAAATAACCGCATCTTGGGTGGGATTCACATAAATGAAGCAAACCCAAAGGTTCTTGTTATGTACTCTTTTTTGACATCATTAGTATATGTCACATGCAGGGAATGATTCATCCTAATTGAAAAATTTACACAATTCACAATGAATGATAATGAACAAAACAATCTAATCTAAACAGTTTCCAATTAATTTTCTATGGGCTCCTTCCTGAAACTATTTCTTTTAGTGTTGCATATTCATGTACTAGTTATTTGTGAATTTGGTATGCCAATTAATTCACAGTTGAATATGGCAGATATAGAAAAAGTTAAAAAATGAGATTTGTTTCTTCTAATTTGCTACAATTTTTCTTGGCTATCTTGTAGGTATAAAGAAGAGCTCTGGAGGGGATGGGGCAACTCGCCTGCAAGCTTCTGGTTTCATTAAAGACATAAGCATTAACATGCTTTCAGATGATAATTTCTCTGAGGTGCTGTTGATTTATCTTGATATTTTTAGCTTTATTTAGTAAAAATTATGGGCTCTGCCAATGAGGAATAGCTCAACTAGTAGGATCAAATTGCATTGACTCAAAGGTCTTCCGTTCAGTTCATGTTAGTGATCCTTAATCAGCAAGTCATTAGTAAGTACCATTCCCAATGGCTTGTGCCATGCACTGCACTTGTAATGGGGCAACTTTTCCTTCCCCTGAATTTCATGGGCAAAAAAAATAAAATGCTGACTCTGGTGACAAGCCAAAGTATTAAGTTGTCTATGTGTAATCATGTTCCTTAATCAATTTCTAACAACATAATGCTGGGCTACTTCATTGACAGTTTTAATAAGCACATTTAACTGGAAGTGGATGGTTTATTTAGTATTTCTGATTGTTGATTCTCTTCAGTGCTACTGCTGCTAACATTTTGTACTGTACCTAAATAATGTAAAGTTTAATTACGGATGTGGTATTGGACATTATTTTCATATATGACTTAGAAAATTCTCAACCCCATGCAATACTTTGAAAAAACCCATTTTATGATCTCCATTATTATGCTAACAAATTTTTCATTTTGTCTCCATTTTTTAATATGTTTCACTGGCTAAGATAATTTTAATCATTGCTGAAAAATAAATAGCATACTTCTGTGTAAGAATCACAGCTTTGTGTCGTTTCCTTGTACCATCTTTTCGATGATATTTACCTTGTCCAACAATTTTCTGCTTTACATCGTATCTGTTTTATTGCTTTTAATTTTTTGGGGTTTTAGATCTCTGGCTTTGGTTTCAGGCAGAGTGTGAGGATTTGCATCAGAGAGTAAAAGGCGGCTTGCTGAAGAGACCTATGATTGTAAGTTTTAGTAATTTGAATTATTTTGAAATAACATAATTCCTGCAGCACCAGAGCACACCTTTTTCTTGAAATGTGAACTGGGTGGAATAAAGAACACTTGTTATTCTTTATAGTTAAAAGTCTTACCCTAAATACTGTCTGATGCTTTAATGAATCGAAATAGTATGACTATAACTTTTCTGTTTTATACATGGTAGGTGGATATGGAGCAAAAGGCAAGGGTATTGCATGAGGATATAACTAAGCATGTATGTAAAAATCCTTGCGTCTTGATTTCTTCATTTATGTTTCAGTTTAGTGTTTTTTTCACTGTTATGTTGACTTGGATTTTGTACATCTAAACACATGTCCTTTTGCACTGTAAATAAAACATCAGTCCTTTCGCACTGTAAATATTATGATAAACAAGCAAAAAGAAAGAGTTAAAGTAAAAAATGATCAAGAAACAAGGATATCCATCCACAGCAGCCATCGCATTTGCATGAGAATTGTAATTTGCTCAATGTTTTGTGGATATCATTTCATGAACAAATCGATATGATTCTTATTTACTTGGCTTGATTTGCAATGAAAAAAAGTGACACGAAAACAATGAAACAATGTGATGAATAACTACATAGGTAATTTTTGTTTTGATAAATTTAGTAGCTCATGAAATGTTGTCTCTTGTGTATTAAAAGAAAGATCAAGTGAGATAACATCCTACACCGATTTTCTTTCCAGATATGTTAACATCTTCAAATTATGTTGTTTTTGTGAGTGCAAATATGCATTACATATTCTGTTTCAAATCAAAATCTGTCTTCCTCAGGTTCTCATGTTCGATGCTTGGGCTGTTATAGCTTTAACATTTTTGATCAATCAATCAGGATTGATTTGCCTACCTCACTTTAGGGATATCGTGTTGTTTTTCTTTTATCTCCCCACTCTTATGTTGTGTTTGTCATAAGATAACTTGAAGAGAGAAAGAGAGAGGAGAGAGATGCTCCCTCTCTCTTAGTTTGGGTTACATATTGAGATGGAGAAGGGTGAAACAAAGTAGGCCCATCTACTTTATGAGTTCTCCGGGAAAGGGAGATGAAATGGGAGGGAGTGGAGCAATTTTTTACAATAACTGTATTACCCTTTTTAAAATTTCAATATAGATAGTCATCCTGCTATGCACTATCCCGCCATAGTTAGGTGTTGTCGGCTACACGCCAATATCCAGATTGATAACCATGGTTTAGATCTAATGATCAACATAATTTTCTCACACTCATAAATTAGACCTCTTTTACTTGTCTGTAATCAATAACCCAAGTATGTGCTGTTTCCTTATTCAAATTCTAAGAACTACTCAACATGAACAAATTTTATATTTTCATCCATTGTCTTTAATTTTTAAAATCATATACTTTAGTTTTTAAAAAGGAAACTGGTGTAATTTCTCATGACTCCCATTTCTGACTCCATTTGCTTTAGTTTGTATATAATGATGAATAATTTTTATTTTTTTTCGGAACATGTTATTGGCACGGATAATTTATTTGCTTAATGCACTGGGAAAAGTCCAAAATTCATTCGGCAGCAGCTTCCCTGCTTGGTTATTACATTTCTATACTCATTACTCTGGTGCTTGTGGCTATACATGCTCTATTTAGATCAACATTGATAATAATTGCATTTTTATGCTATATTTTCGGGTCGGTTACAAGAAGTCAAGAACTGCCACTTCAAATAGATGTTGTCGTTCAGCATCACTTGGGGACACATCTAAATAGTGCTCTTAGGAATAGAAAAACACTTGAATTTAAATATCTAATTCTTATCAGATACTGTTTGTTATTGAACTATTTATATGTACCACCTGTACCTTGGTATATTTCTTATATCTGTTGATGTTTGTATATTAGATATCAATGCATACATATTTAGCGTTTTAATTTCAAATAATAATTTGTCTTATATTTTGGCTTGATTTCTCACGTAGCTTTTCTGCTTTCTTATTATGTGGTGAATCTACCTTAGTGGCTTGCAAGAGAACTAGTTCTGTTAGAAAATCTTATTGGACGAGCTAATGAGAAGGGTTGGCGTCGAGAATATCCTTTTCTGCTATTTATCAGATGATAATTTTTCTATGTTGTAGCTATCCATTTTTGCATCAGAAGATGAATATGGTGGAGTATGCTGCTGAAACTTGTTAATGCATTACACTACACTTGTTATTATTATTATTATACAACTAAAAGTAAACCCTCAGCTGGGTTTTACAAAGATCAGGGTGTCACTACATTATTCTTTTAAAGATTTGTTACCAAATTAGTCCATAAAAGATTCAAGTGTTATCATATTATTTTTCTAAAGAATTTTCACCAAATTAGCCCCTTGAAGATACCATATTGTTACCAAATAGCCCTTTTATGTCACCACTTTAGTTGTTGATTCAGCTAATGAATAAATAACATAAAATATGTTCCTATCATTGATTTTTCAGGCCACTAAATTTTTTGAACACTAGGTGATTACCCAATTGATTTGAGTCATGAAATCAATTCTTCTTCAGTTCTTCTGTCCCTCATTTGACAGTTGCATAATCTTTTCCTGTATCAATTCTTTCTTTGCCATATTGCAGGATAATTTTGAAGTTAATGCATCTTTTTCCCCTCAAAACCGCAGCATGAACCTGCACTTTCACTCAAATTCTCATCCAACCCCAATCACCCAAGTTAAGCCCAAATTAATCTTCGAAGCAGCATGCAGATTTATCTGCTGTGTGTAACATAACTATATACCACCTTAAAGATGTCGCTCCTCTCAAGTAATGCAGGCTGATTGCACTACAATCCTTTCTATGGTTTTGACTTTCTTTCAGTACAGCAGTAGACATGCAGACATACTTGTGGATAAGAAAACTGTCAGTTGTAGTGATAAACATTTTGTATTTGGATTCTGTCTAATCATCATGTGTATTATGTTATATGCTTAGTTTTTTTTTATCGTCAAAAACTGTAAAAAATACCTTATAAGACAGATGTTCCTTAATCTATTGGAAGCACACTAGATGAGTACCTACAAAGGAGGGAGAAACTTCAAAGTCCAGATGAACAGGAACGGTTATTGCTTGAAATCCCTCAAGTTATTGCAGATGATTTAGAATCAGAATCTAGAATGCCAGATGTTGCAGATAAAAAAGTAGAAAAGAAGTTGCAAGACTTCTGGCAGCCTACTTGTACGAAAGCATCTTTAGTGCCTGAGGTCCCAAAAACAGGTGCAAATGGTTTTGAATGCAAGGTTACTAATCTGTACGAGCAGCTTCAGGGTTCAGATGAACAGGAACGGTTATTGCATGAAATCCCTAAAGTTATTGCAGATGATTTAGAATCAGAACCTACAACGCTGGATGTTGCAGATAAAAAAGTAGGAAAAAGGTTACAAGACTTATACCAGCCTACCTGTACAAAAGCATCTTTAGCGGCTGAGGTCCCAAAAACAGTTGCAAATGATTTTGCATGCAAGGTTACCAAACGGTACAAGAAGCTTCAGGGTTCAAATGAAGAGGAATGTTTATCACATGAAATTCCTCATGTTATTGAAGATGATCTAGAATCAGAGTCCCCGTCACCAGATGTTCCTGATAAAGAACTAGAAAGCAATTTACAAGAGTTATGGCAAACTACGAATACCAAAACATCTTTTGTACCTGAGGTCTCAAAAGCAGTCACAGATGGTTTTGCATGCAAAGCTACAAAACTGGATATTACCAATCTTGCAAAACAAGAAAGCAGTTCACCGAAGTCAATTCTCAGTCTCAGTAGAGCATCAGAAGTTCCTCCTTTCAATATGGCGATGAATAGCTCTATGTTGGGTCGCATTTCTCGTGACACTTCGACAGGTTTGTTATATTGTTCTCTTTATTTATGCAATAATGTTTTTTGTCTGTGAATATGCGTGATGGTAATACTGCAGTATGTTAATTTAGTGGAAGGTGTGCTACATTGATTTATTGTACCTCATAAGCACCAAGGTTAAAACATGGAAAGAGCTTTCTGAGCTGTTAACATTCTGCTTCTCCTAAAGACACCGCACAGTATCTTAGAAATTATACTGTCATGACAATGCCTTGCTTACCTACTTATGCCTCCGAACTTGATTGGAAAGAAATGCTACAAGTTCTGCAGCCATACTTAATTTTACTAGAAAGTTCGAACTGTCTAATTGTAAATGTAACTAGCTGCTGGAAAATGAAAAATCAGGCTGCAGCTGTTTCCAAGTCAGAGACTTTTAGTGTAAGGTCTGCAACTTGGAAATTGTAAGTCCCATTTAAGTTTCACTGTCCAAATGAAAGACGGAAATTCAAGTGATTTTCCTTTATTTGGTAGAATGGGTAAACATATAGAAGTAGGATTATTTGGTTGAATGTATTAATTTATAAGGAATCTGGCCAGAATACTGTCAGAATCGGTATTTGTTATCTTCAAGCTCCTGGGGTCCCAAGCTCGGTGGTCAAAGTACCAAGCATAGGTCCAGGAATAGCGTAATTGAAGATTTCGGGTGTTTGAAAAGTTAAAGAAGATCTTAGAAGTAATTGAGAGAAAACTGAGAAACTGTATGAATGTAGATTCTGATTTCATTACTCACTGAATCATTACATAAGTGCTATGTATATAGGCATCGAGCTGTTACAAATTGTAACAGAAACTGAACTGCAGCTGTAACTAACAGCTTTGTAACTAACTTGGTTACAAGGAAAGTCTTCAATACAACGAGGACTATACTGACAGTGTACACCCACATCACTTACTAACTACAAAACTAACTCTTAACATTCCCCCGCAAACTCATGGTGGATGACTAAGTGTTAGTTTGCCAGTCACCTTGAGTTTGTCTCTTACAGTAGTGAAATGCAAAGGAGATAGAGCCTTGTTGAAGATGTCTGCATTCTGATTTGTAGAACGAATGTGCTTCACCAGTAATTTCTTATTTAACACCTTTTCTCTCACAAAATATATGTCCAATTACATATGCATGGTTCTAGCATGAAAAACTGGATTGTGGAACAAAGCTACTGTGCCGAGATTGTCACAAAAACAATTGTGGTGTAGGAAAAGAGACTTTAAGCTCAGTTAATAATGGTTCAATCCACAAAACCTCTGTTCCTGTATTGGCAAGGCTCCTGTATTCAGCTTCAGTGCTGGACCTGGCCACTAGGGTCTGTTTCTTAGAGCTCCAAGAAATTAAGTTTAGACCAAAGAAAATACAAGAGCCGGATGTGGACCTTCTATCGTCAGGATACGATGCCCAATCAGCATCAGTAAACTCTGTTAGAGACATAGAGTTAGTAAAACTTCCTCTCTTCAGTAGCAAGCCATGACTGATGGTTCCCTTGTGATATCTCAAAATTCGTTTTACTGCCTTCCAATGCTCCTCAAGCGCTTGACTCAAGGATAGGAACACTTTATTTACAGCAAAGGAAACCTCTGGTCTAATGAGAGAAGCATATTGGAGAGCCTCTACAATTGATCTATAAAGGGTAGGATCTTCTATATAATCAGCACCATGCTTGCTGAGTTTACAGCCACCAATCATAGGAGGAGAAATTCCTTTTGCATCCTGCATATCTGCTCTTTTAAGGAGATTAGAAATGTATTTTGCCTATTTAGAAGAAGTGAGCCATTCTTTAACCTCTAAACTTGGACTCCCAATAAATAGTCAAGATCACCTAGCTGTTTGAGAGCAAACTGAATTTAACTTGGTTACAAGCTGCTGTATAAGAGGTAAAGGATCCCATGTGATAATAATCAATAATCTCATCCACATACACTAAAATATGAACACAGTGGTGTAAATAAGGAGGGGTCACATCTGCTAGGAGTAAAACCAAAATGAATCGGAGCAGTTTTGAATTTCTCAAACCAAGCCATTGGGGCTTGCTTGAGACCATATAAAGCCTTATGCAACTTGCAAACTTGAGACTTATCAGCAGCCTCAACTTGGTGGTTGTAGCATATAGACTTCCTCCTCAAGTACCCCATTTAGAAAGACATTATTAACATCCAATTGTTGGATATGCCAACCGCTTGTAATAGCAATGCTAAGTATTAGCCAAATAGTAACAGACTTTAAAATAGGAGAAAAGGTCTCACTATAATCAATACCATGCCTTTGGTGAAAACCCTTGGCAACCATTATAGCTTTGTACTTATTTATTGAACCATCAGGATAACCTTTAACCCGAAATGCCCATTTACGGCCAATTGGTTGCCTTCCATTTGGAAGGGGAACTAAGGTCCAAGTACCATTTCTTTGTAAAGCATCATACTCATCATGCACAGCTTCCACCCATTTGGGATCGGCCAAGGCCTGTTTAGCTGTTTTAGGCTCAGCCTGAGTACAAAGCAAGGTGGGAATGGACCGAGGTTTCACAATTCCAGATTTGGGCATAGGATGTATATTAGTGGGATTAACAAGAGGAGGAGGTTGTGATGATTGTGGGACTAGTGAAGGTGATGAAGGTAAAGATTGAGCAGGAGAAGAAACATTAGTTGATGAGGAAGAAGGAAATACTATATGGAAAACATAAGGTATGCCAGCAGATGGACTAGAAGTTGTTGTGTCAGGCAGAGTGGTCGATCGCGTGCGATCGCGCCGCTATCGCGGCGTCGCGTCGCGGGCCTCCCCCGCGATTGCTTAGTAATCGCGTCGCGTTTCGTCGTCGCGGCGCGAATCGCGGCCGGGATCGCGGGTTGTCGCGTGTAATCGCGGCCTGAATCGCGGGTCACAGGGGAAATTTCGAAAAACCCCTTAGTTTAAACCGTTGGGCTGGGATTTTAAGGGTAAAATTGGTTTTTCCAGGCCAAAAAATTAGGTCAAGCCGTCAAGCCCCTTTTCTTCTCATCTTTCCCGGTTCTTTTCACTTTCACTCTCCCTCCCTTTCTTCTCTCGAAGCGCTCCACTGCTGCTCTGCACTCCAGTCTCCTGCCACCGCTCCACTCCAGCGACTGCTGCACTCCGGCGACCGCCTCCACTCCGGCGACCATCTCCTGCGACCACCTCCATTTCCGGCGACCACCCCAAGCCTCAAGGTAACTTGCTCTGTTTTTCTTCTTCCGTTTCTCCCTCTGTTTTTTCTCTTTCCCCTCTGTTTTCCTTCTTCCATTCCTGCCTCTGTTTACTTCTCTTTGTCCTCTGTTTTCCTTCTTCCATTTCTGCCTCTGTTTACTTCTCTTTCTCCTCTGTTTTTCTTCTTCCATTTGTGCCTCTGTTTTTCTCTTTGCCCTCTGTTTATCTTCTTCCTATTTCTGCCTCTGTTGTTTCCTATTTCCTTCCCCTCTATTGTTTTTCTTCCATTTCTTATAGAGGGAGGGGAAGAGGGAGAAACAAGGGAGTGATGATAGAAGAAGAACTTGATGAAGAAACAAGTGAAGAGGAAGTTGGAGAGGAGGTTGAGGAAGAGATCTACAACTTTGACACAAGTGAAAGTGAAAAGGAAGAGGAGGAACCCGAGCTGGAAGATGATGATGATGAGTATTGATGATTTCATATGGAGCTAGGAGCCTAGTAACTCTTATTTCAATGTTGATGACTTGATGTTGTTTTGAGTTGTGTGTTGTTGTTCAAGTCTTCAAGACTTATGACTTTAATTGCTATTATGATTTATGAATGTAGACTAATATTTGTCTTTTTTTGTATTTATATGTATATAGTATTACTGTTAATTACATAAAAATATAAAAAAAAAAAAAATCAAAATAGCGGCCATCCCGCTATCGCTATCCCGCTATCCCACTTTCGGGGCCGGCCGCTATTGGCCGCTATCCGGGATTGACTACTCTGGTGTCAGGTGGAAAAAGAGAAGGATAGGAAAATCTAAACTCATTGAAAAGAACACCTTTCGAGATAAAGATGCGACCGGTAGAATCAAGGCATTTATAACCTTTGTAAGAAGAGGAATAGCCTAAGAAAATGCTTTCTTTGGAACAATAGGCTAACTTTGTGGAATTATCGGGACGAAGGAAAGGATAGCAAGCACATCCAAAGACCTTGAAAAACTTGTAGTCTGGTGATTGATGAAAGAGCATGAAGAATGGACTGTGATAGGGTAAAACTTTTGATCGAGCCAACATTGGGTTTTTGCTAAAAAAATGTTAAAGATAACAACTTCATTTTGGTAACATCTTGGTAATGCGTGTTATGTTTCAAAACTTGTCCATTTCTTGATTCTTACCTTTATTTTTATGTCATTTGTGTTTATATTTCAGTAGAGGAAATGACGCCTTTAAAGGGGAAAACTTTAATGGAGCAGATCTCGAATAAGTCCAAGTTAGCCGTGGATCCTGCCGATCCCCCTCCTTCCGCGGAGCTTTCTCGCAAAATCATCCTTCAGAAAAGGACTCGACAGGAAGCCGATCCTGATCTTGAAGGTTACGTCCAACCATTATTGAATGTGAATCAAAGGGATGCTCAGTCATGCCCGAATGTGAATCAAAGGGATGCTCTGGGACGAGCCTGTTCTGAGCTTCCACCTCTTACTCCTATGCATAGCCGACCACCTTCCTCGGCTCCCACAAGTTTGTCTAAGGGGACAAGGGAGGGTACGATTGTTGGATCCTTAGCTCAACCTTTTTTTCCTCATATAGATCGGTCATCCTGCTTCCTTGATTTTAATGGGATAGGAGAAGTCAAAAGTCTTCGAGATAAGAGATTCCCGGGGAATGTTTTTACAGACCAACAATTATCCTCCCTCGTCGACAAGTCTAATTATCAACAAATGGAAGGTCAGGGTGCTTGCCGAGTCATTGAGATGAGGTCGCTCCATAATGTTTTTCATGCACGAAGGGCTGAGACTCATAATACCTTGGGTGGGATGGATCTTGAGACTGAGAATTTAATGAAGAAGAATCAAGAAGTTGATGCTTTTGAGAGGAGGGCCTTGGAAGCTGAGAGTAAGCTCAGTGTTATTGAGAAAAGAGCAATCGAGGTTGAGAATAAGCTTCTTGAGAAGGAAATACAGTTAAGCTCTCTTAGGTCGTTGACCCTGACCCTACAGACGGATTTGAACTCTGTTTCTGTTGATAGGAAGAAAGTTATTGAAGAGAAATTCGCTCTGGAGGAAGGCTTGAAGGCTAAGGCGGGTGAGATTGCTCGTCTTAATTCAGAAAATGAAAAACTCGTGCATTTTTCCATCAATATGAAGAAGGAGATGGACGATATGAAAGTCGCGTTGGCCGAGTACTCTTCCTCTTCCGCGGGATTTGAGAGGAGGGCCTTGGAGGCCGAGAGTAAGCTCAGTGTTGTTGATGCTATTGAGAAAAGAGCAATCGAGACTGAGAGTAAGCTTGTTGAGAAGGAAATAGAGGTAAGCTCTCTTAAGTCGTTGACCCTGACCCTACAGACGGATTTGAACTCTGTTTCCGTTGATAAGAATAAAGTTATTGAAGAGAAATTCGCTCTGGAGGAAGGCTTGAAGGCTAAAGCGGGTGAGATTGCTCGTCTTAATTCAGAAAATGAAAAACTCGTGCATTTTTCCATCGATATGAAGAAGGAGATGGACGATATGAAAGCCGCGTTGGCCGAGTACTCTTCCTCTTCCGCGGGATTTGAGAGGAGGGCCTTGGAGGCCGAGAGTAAGCTCAATGTTGTTGATGCTATTGAGAAAGGAGCAATCGAGGCTGAGAATAAGCTTGTTGAGAAGGAAATAGAGGTAAGCTCTCTTAAGTCGTTGACCCTGACCTTACAGACGGATTTGAACTCTATTTCCGTTGATAAGAAGAAAGTTATTGAAGAGAAATTCGCTCTGGAGGAAGACTTGAAGGCTAAGGTGGACGAGATTACTCGTCTTAATTCAGAAAATGAAAAACTCGTGCTTTTTGCCGTTGATAGGAAGAAGGAGATGGACGATATGAAAGCTGCATTGGCCGTGTACTCTTATGCGGACCCCGAGCGTGCTCTTTCTCAGGCTTCTCTTCCTTACCTCGAAGTTGGTGTGACGAAAGTTGATGTTGATAAGGTTGTGAAGGTTGATGATGACTCCGAGGACAAGTCGGGTAATTATTTTTTGTTTCTCTTTATTACTCAAATATTTTGGTTCTTACAAACGTGCACTTTGAATTCGTCTTTGATTTCGTATTTTTAGTCAATAGTTTCCTAATTTTCAGCAACATATTTGGTACTTCAAATATTCTATCTTTAATTTTAACAACATAGTTGACTACATTAATTGTGGATTTTGTAACCTGCTAATTATCGTAAATGCCATTTAATTTCGTTGCAATTTTCATCCCTACTTTCTAGGAATGTAGGATTCTCAATTTGCTTCATGGTGATAGTCACATATCTCTTGGTACGTTTTCCTTTATTAGTTTATTATTTGGAGAGTCTAGGCTTCTTCATTGCTAGTCTCTGAAATGGAATGTTCTGAAAATCGGGCCGATCACTATATCGGCTATTGTGAGTTCTTTGGTGAATGGCGGTAGGTAAAGTTTTATCAGACCACCACGGTGGGCGCCAAGTGTTCTCTCCAAACTCCGAGGAACTCAAGCTCGGTGGTCAAAGTACCATGCCTAGGCCCAGAAATAGGTTAGAATGAAGATACTGGGCTCCTATTTCCTTAGGTCTTTAATAGGCTTAAGGTTGTCACTTGGACTTATAGTTGTTTCATACTTTATTACATGATTAATTAGGTTATTAAATGATATAATGATTGATTAATTATTTTTGAGGTTACCAGTGGCTAATAAATTCGAAGGTTATGGTTCCTTTGGATCGTGGGCTTCCGTCCACATAACTTGGCTGCACCACTGTTCATCCGTCTTCAGACCGAGTTGTCAAGCTGATAGCTTGGTAGAGCACCTAAACATCTTGTACTTATTAGGCTTTATGAGTCGGCTTATAGTTTGGCCGGGCTATCAAGGCTGATAGCTCGGCAAGTACACTATTTATCTTCATCAAGACAGAATATGAAACTTTTACCGTACTTGCTGAACTTTAAAAATTTAGTCTGAAATTAGAGAATTAGAGTAGTGTTATATAAAATTCCTTCATGTCATTAAGAATGTTCCGCTAAGTTATCCTAATTCCTACAATCCTAAACTTCTTTTAGAGTAAGTGATGGCTGATAATGCACATGTTTTGCATCCTTATTATTAAATATTGTAATGCAGAAAGATATTATTTCTGAGACACTGATATTATTTTCCTCCAAAAAATCATTGTTATATGTATTTGGAAAGTTAATCAAGTCTAGACAAATCTAATATTGAAATCAGGTGTTAAGAGTAATTGAAGGTTGTTTTTAAGGTCTGACAAAGTTCATTAAGTAGGCATCTTGAGGGTCCAGTCTGGCATCGAAGTTCATAAATAGGTTTTTGCTTGAACTTTTCATCAGATTATTGAGTATTTTCGGTTGACTTTATTTATTTTGTATGGAAAGGAACTTCATTTCTAGGATTAGATTTCTCAGGTCTACTCATATCTGTGATGTCTTTTCCTATTCCTGCTCCATCCTTCCTACTTCTGTTTTCATTAACACCACACTTTGATTAAACCCCTGGGCTGTGCCATTTTGCTGGTAAAGACAACTTGTTTGTATACAATTTGTTTTGTATATTTATTTTCACATCATAATTAAGTGTGTTTGATATTGCTTTGTCCCAAATGCCGGGGCGCATCCATCAAGAAGCTACAAGGGGGATTGTCCAATTTGACATGTTTTGTGGCTTCAACTTGGTGTGGTAACACAGCACCAAACACACTGTAAATCACAGCCTATTAATTATTATCCAATATTTTCTCTATTTGGAAGGCTGTGTTTCAGTTGCTGTCTTTGCTTATGTCCTTATAATGAAATCACTTACACTATTATTTTGCCCAGTCCCAGTACATGTATCTCATTGTTTTCTTTTATTAGTAATTTTAGTTTTAGAATAATTTTTCTCCTAATAGATACCAACTTAACATCTAACCCTGTCCTTGTCATTCATTGATGATATTGGCATGTTTTGCAGAGCACCTATGGTCTAATGTGCCTGTTCAACAGCAGCCAGCGCAACACACAAACTCTGCATATAAGAAGGGTGGTATCGCTCAGCCAGCCGAATCAAATAAATCCAAGTTCTCTCAAGCACCACCGGCCAAGCAGGTTCGGCCATCTCAGATTCCGGTTATAGAGCTAAGTGACGATGATGAGGAAGAAAATGAAGAATCAAGCACCATAAAACAGGTTCCTCCTGCTGAGCAGTTACAGTCCATGATATGGCATTACAGAGATCCCCAGGGAAATATGCAAGGACCGTTTTCCATAATTGATCTAAAACGTTGGAGTGATGCTTGCTACTTTACTCCAGACTTCAAAGTTTGGAAGTCGGGCCAAAGCCAAGATCAAGGTGTCCTATTGGTAGATATTCTACCCCAATTTTTTCCCCGTGGATCAACTCAGTTCTCTATTATATAAATTTGAGTTCTCTTTTTGGGAAGTGATTCTCTTAATGAGCTCATTGTTAACATTCTCTCTTCTTTCATTAAACTGTGAATTTCACACCATATGAGAGAGATTCTCTTTAAGTTAAAACTATTTAAATTCCAATTTAATACTTTTCATGATTATAAGCTTGGTTGTCAATATCGCGATATATCTCATAATATCCTACAATATTGTGAGTTTAGGGTGCCAAATCATGATATATCGAGTGTTAACTTGCTTTTGGATGATCTCGTGATATTACCAACAAGTTCACGAGTTTAGAGCATAAGATAGGATGGTAAAAAATAGTTGAACAGTGGCATTTTGGTGATTTTGGGCTTGAGTATTAGGGTTTTGCTTTCATCTCTCATTTGGAGCTGAACTGCATCGACCCACCTCTTGTCATGCGGCGAAATCACTGTGCAACCATAGCTGCAACCCTTGCGCAACCACCGTTCTGGAACCACTACCTACTATCTGGCCATATCTTTAAGTGAGTGATGAACTTGGAGATGTTGAAGATTTTTTGCTCTTGTTTAAGTTTATTATCACTTGTGTTAATGCTTTGTTGTGAATGATAAACCTTAGATTTGGATATTTGGTAATTTTGTACATGGTTTTAATTGTTATTATTGGATGATTTGGATAACTTTTAATGTTATTAAAGTGTTCATCATTATTATGGTTTTTTAAATATTATTTTGCACGAGGTACACGATTACAATGAGAGTCCTTTTAAATGTTAAGTATTTTCTTAACCAAAAGAAAAAAAATTCGAAATTCAAAATAATCTACGCATAAAAAGTTATTTAGTTTAGTTTTTTCTCATTTATATCCTTAACTGGATAATTTTAAAGTAAAATCTTTGTTAAACACTTTTTTTTGATTTCTAAGGTATCATAGGGCCGCTAGTCGTGAAATTAATCCCGAGGCAATGAGATAATGTTAAGTGGGTAGACTTCCTCTCTTAACAAATCATTCTACATACACAACGCCCAAGAATCGAAGCTAGACTAGATGTTTAAAGAGTCTTGCTATACAATGGGTGTAACTTTTTCTTTACACAAATGTAATAATATATTAAACGCATAAGGATCTCAACTATCTTCTAGTTATACTAGACCTTTTTGGTATTTATACTATTACTATATCGTTATTAAACTATATCTCGTTAAATAAAAATTGGTGTGATAAAATTAGTTTTAGGTTTTGTAATATATCACATTTTTTTATTTTAGCTCCTAAATTATTTTTTCATTTCTCTAAAGTTGCAACTTTTGTTTTTAGTACGTTACTTTTTTCATTTAAAAGAGACAGAAATCCACGGGATCGTGGCACATGACTTATTTTAAACTTTTTTATTCAATGCAACATGACACATGGAAGCATATGTGGGCTTCTTTCCTTTCTTTCCCCACCTCCTTCTCCCCCCACCAGCTTCTTCTCCCACCCCCTCTCCACCATAAACTTGCCTCACCCTCTTAATTAACCACACCACTATACGACCCACCCAACCTCTTTTTTCCTCATTTCCTTCATCTGCCGCACCACCAAATGCTAGCAAAGACCACAAGGTGCTCAAAGGGAGACCTTGTAAACATGACCCAGAACAAAGGCCAACATTCAACCCCAAAAGCCAACCTTCAATTTTGGAGCAGAACATACCTTTTACCTAAATAAAAGAAAAGAAACAGAGGGAATTAATTTTGGACTTAACCGTCTTTCTTCTTCTGAAACCCAAAAACAAGGAGAAGGCAAATGTAAGGCGCTGATTCAGAGAGATTACAAGAGAGGGAAAGATCGAGAAAAGGTTCGAGAGAGGGGGACGATGGATGAAGGGGGTTGATGTGGGCCGGTTTCATTCGCTTCGTTAGTCTTAAGGGTTGTGGTGGTCGGATTTCTAGCGACGGGACTTCAAGTTGGTGGTTGCTTGTGGGATTTACATCGCAACAATTGTTGGTTTTACTTCGGTTAGGGTTTAGTCACGCTGTGGTGGTCGCAGAGTTTGGTTAGGTGGGGTCTATTATTGAGGTTTGAGTTTACAATTTCAAGGGCTTCACCGGTCGTCCGTGGCGGTGGTAGTGGTGGAAGGGTGATGGTGGCCTGAGGAGCGTGGTGACTCACAATTTGGGTATGGACGTTCAGTTTGGTGTTGGGTGATTAAAAGCTTTGTGTAATTTCATCATGAATGTGACAAATGGATGGATTGGATGGATATAGATATGGATTGTAATGGATGGATCCAAAGCAATCCATTATCCATTAAAGATCCACTAAAATTGTTTAAAAAAATCCATCCACTAGTGAATAATATCCATTCAATCCATCTTTTTTTTATCGGATAATTTCTCTTCCAAAGATTGATCCCTGGACCTTCCCCTCCCCAACCCATATGTCCCTAAGCTCTTACCATTTGATTTATTAATGAATTTTTAATGGATGGATAAACAATCCATTCAATAAGATTTTTTTACGAATGTTTTATTTTTTTCCTTTGACAATTTTTTTTTATAAAAATACATTTCTCTAAAATGGCCTAAACACTAAACGGTCACAAACACCAAAATTGGGCCCTAAACCCTGAAAAATGTCCCAAACCCTAAAATCGGTCCCCCAAAATCTAAAATTGACCCAAACCCTAAAATTGGCCCCAACAAAAAAAAATCGCCCCTAAACCTTAAAATCGGTCCCTAAATCCCTAAAATCAGTTGCGAACCCTAAAATTAACCAAAAATCCTACACCCTAAAATCGACCCCAAAACCTTAAAATCAAGCCTAAATCGTAAAATCAGTTCCAAACTGTAAAATCAACCCCAAACACTAAAATCGGCCTTAAAAACTAAAATCGGCCCTCAAACCCTAAAATCGATCCTAAACCCTAAAATCGATCCATAACCCTAAAATTGACCCCAAACACTAAAATCGTCCCTAAACAAATAAAATCAACCCTAACACTAAAATTGGCCCCAAACCCTAAAATCAACCCTAAATATTTTAGAGCGTTTGGTTGTGTTGTTGCAGTTATGGTTGGGGCTTGTTTCGGGGTCGTTTAAATGTTGACAGAGGTTGAGGAGGGGAGAGGTACGCTGTTGGGTTTGGATTGGTGGTGGATGGGGTTGGGCTTGATGTGTTTGGAAGTGTTTGTGGGTTTGATGTGTTTTGGAAGTGTATGCGGTTTGTGAGTTTGATATATTGGGAGTAACAAGAGTAAGATCAAGAAGGGGGATGTAAGGCGAATGGGAAGGGCCAAAGTCTCGTCTTTTACATGTAATAGGCTTTTTTGTTCAGTCATAGTCTGACTTTAAAGTCTGGCTTGGTCTAGTAGTCTATTTAAAGACATGTTTTCATAATAATATTTTTATATTTGCCAACAATATTATTTGTAAAAGAATAATAAACTTATAAGCAAATGGGTTAAACTATACTAAAATAGATCTTTCTATAAACATTTTAGCAAGTCACATTCTCCTATCAATCGTATGATTTTCTTATCCCTAAGTGCACCCCTACATATTAAAACCTAACAATAAAAATTGAAAAGAATGTCTCATGTAATGTTTACATGAGCTTCTGTTTGATTCGGATGAAAAACTTAACGTCTTAGACGAAAATCAAAATTTTGAAAGTACTGAAAATGATAAAAAAATTCAAAGAGCAAATTCAAAAATAAGAAGGATTGCATGCACCAAAACTTAGTTACTATACTCACTAATAAAGTGTTGATTTAATGGTAAACAATTTAGATCGGTAAATATTATTTCACATTTATACTTTTTGTGTAAAGAAATAGCAAATTATTTTGGGCAGCATTTTCCATAAATTTTCCATAAAAAAGAGATATTTTGAAAAGCAAGAAGCAAAATAAGTAAATAAAGGGTGAGCCAGGGTTCCAGGGTTTTCTAGCTCATTTTGGCGGAAAACCTTAGTAGTGGAGAGACTGCTCCATACCCACTCTTACACTCACTTCTCCAAACCGATCGTTTCTCCCTCCTCCGCCGCCAACCACCGCTTTATCCGCCGCTACCGCTTCCGATCGAACATTATCTGGCCAGGTTCGCTTTCTTCTCTCTGATCCAGTGTCGCTCGAGCCGTCATTAACTGCAACGCCACCCTCGCTGTGATTTAGGGTTTCGTTTTTCGATTTACTGTTAATATGTTCGTTCTGTACGTTTTCTGCACTCGTAAAATGCTTGAATCTGCTGGTACTTTTGGTTCGGGGAGAAAAACCGTGTTGTCGCGGTATTTTGAGTTTGAATAACTTGCTCCTGTTTTGAAAAATGTGCAGTTGATCTCTAATTTTTGGCAAGCATCTTCAGGAGCACCTCCTCTCCTGCTGGATTCAGATTTTGTGTGTGAAAGATAAAACTCCGGAATATTTTGAAACCTAGAAATCATGCACGCCCCAGTTCTAGTTCTCAGTAAGTTCTTCCTCTTGAAATTTTCTCCTTCTCCTTCCTATTCCTTTTAATGAATTTCAGTAGTTTTTTCAACTTTAATTGATTTTACATAATTACGTGTTTGGATCGAGTTTCCCTAATTTGATTGTTTTGATTACTTCAATCTTTCACTCATTTTCGTTTTGATGTTTATTATGATTTTAAATCTTTTATATATGGTGTTCAATTTGAATACGCTTTTTTGCATTGATTGACTCATCATAATCCATGACAGAGGACTCTTTGAAACGTGAGTCTGGAGCAAAGGTGCACCATGCTAATATTCAGGCGTCTAAGGTAAAAAACCTATTTATTGATTACAAACTTAAAAGTACATGCTAATATTCCTTAATATTCATTCGGTGTTTGTAATCTAATATGGATAAATGATTTTCAGGCTGTTGCTGACATAATCCGTACCACATTGGGACCCAGGTCCATGCTGAAAATGCTTCTTGATGCTGCGGGAGGTTTGTGTTTTTATGTCTCAAAAGTTAAAACAAGTTACAGCTTAATTAGGATCCTTTTGAATCACAGCCTTTGCAATAGTAACTTGCTGAGAGAGCAAATATTTCCGGATTCCCATACAGTTTTTTCTTAATTGTGAGCTTAAATTATTGTTGTCACTTCTAATAAAATTGCTTTTGGAATTATTTAAGTTTCTTTTTACATGATGTGGGATGATTGTATGTTAAGTATTGTTCCTGGTTAGAAATTGCCAAGTTATTAGCTTTTAGCATTAAGACCCAGTTTATTAGAACCTTGCTTGTGTTTTCAAGTATTTATCTGATGCCCTTTACTTTTTCTTTTAAATTAACAGGAATTGTGGTGACTAATGATGGAAATGCTATCTTACGTGAATTAGATGTTGCTCATCCAGCTGCAAAGGTACTTGCCTCTCTTACTTCGATCTGTTGATATTGCTTTGTGTACATGCATGGTGCTATACACTGCTCTCCTGACCACGTCTTGTAAAAGTTCCATTTTCTGATTTCCATTGAATATTTGAGGTTTAGTTTCCCTTTGTTTTGGAACTTTCTAATACTGATCTCTTATTGGGATGACCAGTCTATGATTGAATTAAGTCGCACCCAAGATGAAGAAGTAGGAGATGGAACAACATCTGTCATCATTCTTGGTATGTTTTTAGCATGGCTATATATTAGTTTTATTTTTTTTACTTTTGCGTGTCTTTATGCATTATATGTTTAATAATCAACTGTGATCTAGTGCTGCATTATATGTGGATCTATTCTGGCACTCTCCCTTTTCATGGAGTGAAATTGAAGATGTGATACTTCCACTGAGCAGCTTCTCTGTATTTCTGACATGTTCTATAAACTTGAAAACTTGCCAGTGTCCCCATATCAATATCATGTTATATCTGTGTCCTGTCCATGTTCATATCTGTACTTTCTAGGTTTTATTGTATGCTGCATGGGAGATCAGATATTTACTTGATTTATTGGGGATTTTCTTTTTCCTATATTCAATATCTTGTATTTTTTGTGTGCAGCTGGTGAGATGCTCCATGTTGCTGAAGCATTCATTGATAAAAACTATCACCCCACAGTTATTTGCCGAGGTAAATTAATACTGCTAATCAATGGTTCTCTCTTAAAAGGGTATAAATTTGCATAAAACCTGATACCATTATGTCATCTGTAGCATATAACAAAGCTTTGGAGGATGCTATTGCTGTTCTTGACAAAATTGCAATGCCTATTGATGCTCAAGATCGTAAGTTTTATTTCTTTGATCGGCACCTTTTATATTTACAATTATCTTCCTCCCAATAATATACAGAAGTTCAGAGTGAACTGAACTTATTCAATTATATATTTGAATTGTTTGTGGAGGAAAGCCTGGGTAGGTTGTTCAGATAGTTCCATACTGGAATTGGGTTTCTGCAGCATCTAGTAATTTATAGTAACTGAGTAATGTGTAGAAGCAACACATGACTGATCCAGTAAACTTCTTGACATGTAATTTTAAAGCTATTGGTAAATTGAACTGCAGGAGCTACAATGCTGGGGCTAGTAAAAAGCTGCATTGGCACCAAATTCACTGGTCAATTTGGGGATTTAATTGCTGTGAGTATATTTCTCTCTGCTTAATTTCCCAATTGGTATTGTTTGGTTTTCAAATATTTGAACTGGATGTTTATTTTGGCAATGGTTATTCTTAAAATCCTCAATAAAAAACTTTCAATGTTACTGATGGGAGCGTGGCTCACAAACATTGTAGTAATGTTAAAAGTTGTCATCTGTTAAGTGCTTTTAAACCAGAAATTGTATTTCTACAAAAGCACAAGTTTATAGTGTGTTGATTAATCTAATGTGCGTGTTCAACTGTTCATTTTTCATGCTACGCGTTTTAAGGCTTATTATTTTTCTGCAAAAAGCATGAGTTGATGGTATTTTAATTAATCCAACGTACAACTTGCTGTTCCTGTTGTGATTTTTGGCATCTAGACAAGCGTGCTTGTGTTATCTTCATTTAATTAGATAGGCTTTTGTTGCCATAATATAGTTTCGTGATTTCGTCCACCACCAAGCAACTCATTATTTCATATATTGTTCTTCAGTCTTTTTCAACTCTGTTTGATGAATTTATAGCTCTAACATAGTTTCTTGATTTCTTCCACTACCAAATACTCATTATTTCAGCTCTTGTTCTTCTTCAGTTTTGTTCATTTATGTTCGAATGAACAGAATTAATACCTGATGCTAGTGTCTGTGCTGATAAAATTATAGCCTTTTTGCAACTACATAGCATATCTAGATCTGTTTAATTATGTATTATATATTCTTCCTTGCTTGACATCCAGGATTTAGCTATTGATGCTACTACAACAGTAGGCGTTGATATTGGACAAGGTTTGAGAGATGTAGATATTAAAAATTATATTAAGGTTGAGAAGGTACCTGGTGGGCAGCTGGAGGATTCAAGAGTTCTTAAGGGAGTTATGATAAACAAAGATGTGGTTGCCCCTGGCAAAATGAGGAGAAAGATTGTTAACCCACGCATCATTCTTCTTGATTCTCCTCTTGAGTATAAAAAGGGTGAAAATCAAACAAATGCTGAACTGCTTAAAGAAGAAGATTGGAGTGTCTTATTAAAGATGGAGGAAGAATACATGGAGGAGCTCTGCATGCAGATATTGAAGTTTAAACCAGACTTGGTAATTACAGAGAAAGGCCTTAGTGATTTGGCATGCCATTATTTCAGCAAGCATGGAGTTACTGCAATCAGGAGATTAAGGAAAACTGATAATAATAGAATTGCCAAGGCATGTGGTGCTGTTATTGTTAACAGACCAGATGAATTGCAGGAGTCTGATGTTGGTACTGGTGCAGGGTTATTTGAAGTTAAGAAAATTGGAGATGAATTCTTTGCATTCATTGTTGATTGCAAAGATCCCAAAGCTTGTACTGTACTATTAAGGGGTGCTAGTAAGGATCTCTTAAATGAGGTTGAAAGAAACCTACAGGCAAGTAGTTGATATATGTACTGATAGACTAATCAGATTTTGTTCATACTGCTTTCTGACCTTTTCCTGTACCAGGATGCTATGTCTGTTGCAAGGAACATAATAAAAAATCCAAAACTTCTTCCTGGAGGTGGTGCTACTGAGTTTACTGTGTCAGCGACTTTGAAACAGAAGAGTTCATCTATTGAAGGCATTGAGAAGGTGAGTGTATTATCACTATTGTTTCAATGAATCAGTGGATACTACTTCACATTAGGTTGGTTCCTGTTCAATCTCTTGTGCAGAGCAGTAGTTTACACTGGTTCTCACTCTTCTTGTTGACTTACAGTGGCCTTATGAAGCTGCCGCAATTGCTTTTGAAGCTATACCACGTACTTTAGCACAAAATTGTGGAGTAAACGTCATCCGGACTATGACTGCACTACAAGGAAAAGTGAGAGTAGTTTGCTAGTATGTTTTGTATGTGGCCCTTTTTTTGAAGTATGATCTTGTTTAATAATTTTTTTTCTGAAAATTATAGCATGCAAATGGAGAAAATGCTTGGGTTGGCATTGATGGAAATACTGGTGCTATTGCTGACATGAAAGAGCGCAAGGTACTTTATTTTATTATACTGGACTAGTTATGCATCTTATAGTCCGTTTTGCCTATATTCTGTGCCCCCACCCCCTTGAAATGGTTGTCTCTTATTATGTTTTGTTATCATATGGTGTTAGATCTGGGATGCCTATAATGTTAAGGCACAAACATTTAAGACTGCCATTGAAGCTGCTTGCATGCTTTTGAGGATTGATGATATTGTGAGTGGGATCAAGAAGAAACAGGCCCCTGGAGCAGGTCCCTCAAAGCCCAAGGTTGAGACCGAGGGAGATGCTGACGGCGAGCAAATCCTTCCTGACTGAAAAGCATAGTTCACCTGACATTGTTTTTTGACAGAGTTGAAAAATGGCTAGGTTCTTGTTCATCTTTAAACTATATGCATGTTCTTAGAAGTTTTGGTTCTTTAATTGGACTGGTGTTTTGTGCCTTGTATTGTTTGCAAAAGCTAATTATGAACTTTGTTGTTACAAATGGCGTTTGTTTAATCTGATTGTCTGGAGTCCAATTTTTGGGATTGTGCCAGGGTCAAATTGATTAGTTTTCACCACTTCGATGGTTGTTAGTTGAACTGTATCTTGACTGTCATGGTATTCGTTTGAAATTGCAGTCTACATCGTACATCGTGAATATCTGACCACTCCCTTAGAACTTTTATGCGATTTGAAATCTCTTCCATCATACTCCTTTCTCATAAAGATCTCCAAACTATATTTTACGAAAGTTACAATTAAAATGCATCAAACTAAATTTCTTATGTTTCAATAATTTGTTCTTGTGGATGACATTGGGGGAAAATAGCTTAGGTCTTTAGCACTTCTTTCTAGTTTCTACACAAACACAACTTGCTTACTACACGTCCTAACGGTTTAATTTTCAAGAAACCCCTATAATCTAAAATAGCTTACAACCCATCCCGGAATTTGTATATGGTATGTCTTTGTCGTCTTCCTATATTCGGACCATGAATTCGTGTTTTGTTCCCTGGTTGTAAGTTTGTATCATCTGAGTCTACCGACTGTGACATTGTAGCTCGCATTACACAGTTAGGTATTGTTTGGTTCAGGGAAAACGGAGGGGAGGGAAGGGGAGGGGAGGGGTTTTTTAAAATAAATTATGTTTGGTTCAAATTTTTGGAGGGGAGGGGAGGGGAATGGAGGGGATCAAGATCCCTCCTTACTCAATTTTTTGTTCCCTCCAATAGTGGGGGGATTGGGAGGGAATTTTTTTTTTTTGACAAAAATATCCCTAAACAAATTTAATAATTCTCAAATTCAATCTAACTCATTCTTCTTTTCCAATTCTCTTCTCATTCAACCATTTTTCTCTTTCTTCACCGAATCCCAATTTCTCACCAATAATGAAACAATCGATTGAATTTCTGCATTTTTGGCAATGCATCTTACAATTTTCATCTTGATCTGGAGAGTAATTGTAATGCATATTTTTTATGATTTTGATTTTTACATGAACTGAGATGATATTTTTTTTCTGTAGTTAGTTTTCTTTTTTGGTGTAGAGATTCAATGGCTACTGTGAGAAGCCTGAAGATCAAGACGAGTACCTGCAAACACATTGTGAAGGAGTTGCATTCCAGCTTAGTTTAAAATACAAGTAAATTTATAAAGGATATAAAAGTAATTTAATTATAAAATTCCTCCCCTCCCCACGTGAACCAAATAAAAAAAGAGTTATTTCCCCTCCCCTCCTATGAACCAAACATAATAAGTGTTAAAATCCTTCCCCTCCCATTCCCTCCCTTCCCCTCCCCTCCATTAAAATCCCTCCCCTCCGCTTCCCTCATTTGAACCAAACAGACCCTTAGAGCTTGTAATCCTTTCCTCTCGATGGACAATGCAAATTTAGTAGTGAAGCTTGTTCTGATTGTGCCTTCTTAGCACATTGTGTCGTGTAGCCGGCGAAATGTTGTGTTTTGCTATGTTGCCAACCCTCTGTTGTTTATTATCCAACTAATCTTTTTGCTAAACGAGAATCAATGAAAGGTGCGTGTAGAATACATGGATGTCCTAAACCAATTCGATGGAATGATTTGTTAGGCAAATGATTATTCCTTTAACCTTTTAATCTTGTATACTTTGTTTATAATTGGTATTTTGTTGGTCTGGGAAAATGATTTTAGTAGTACAGGGATTGAGGAAGCTACGAATGCAGACAAGAGAGCATATGAATTACCACCATGTATTAACTTACAGTAATTGATGTTAGACAGAATAGAATGAATGATTTTCAGTACATTTAGTATGAGGATCTCAAATTTATGACTATAAAACAGATTGTATTTACTGGCAAAAGATTGAGCAGTTGTATTAATTTCTCTATTATGATTGTAACTAGAAACCTAAACTGTAAAATAACAAAGGTCCCAAGGAATAAGAAAAACAATGAACTTGGGTGTGTAAGAAGGGTGTGTGTGGTTTTTTTAGGGTATTTCTGTAATTGGAAAAAAATTAAAAAAAGGAAATGTAGTGTGTGAACAGCATTTTGAGGGTGTGCAAAAACTAGGAATGGCAATAGGGCTGAGCGGGTGCGGGCAGTACTTCCTCCATACTCATCATACCCATGACTATTAGCAGGTATCCATGTGGATATTTAAAAATTTAAAAATCATAAAAATAAATTATTATCATCAGTCCTTATCATATATATATATATTTCAACATTACATTACATAATATGATTTTATTCATTAGTTTTTTTTGTTACATAAGAAAATAAGACAAACAGCAAGAAACACACTAAGCTACTGCATCTTCGCACAAGAGCGGAATCTCAGAAGAAGGAAGCTCCTTCCGAATACGCATCGGACACACTGTTTGAGACTCTTGTCTCGCCAACGTATCCGCCACAACATTTCTATCTCGCAAAACATAAGAGAATTGAACCTTCCAATCTACAGCCAACATCGTCCGAATAGAAGCAATAATATCTCGTTGCCAAAAGGATCGGTGTCCCTGTTCTGGCTTAGGAGCTCCACAATCTCCTTGCAATCCATATAGCAGACAATATCGCGGAACCTCAAGTCCCAGACTAGGTTTAAACCTGTGCGAAGCACCAGAAGCTCCGCGAGGAAAGCACAGTCAGCCCCATAAGAACAAGCAAAACCCGGTAACCATCGGCCAGCAGAGTCCCTCACTACACCACCACCGCCCATCTGATTAGACACAGCAACCCAACTTTCATCTGTATGGAGATGGATCAAATTCGTACCCTTGACAAACATGGGATCACGAGTACTCGGCGTTATCTTCCCCCACCTCGCAAACTCATTAGTCGTTATCAAAATCTGACGCCATACCAATTGAACATGCCACGGATGAGAATCAGAAACCACGCTATTCCGCCAACGCTATATACACCAGAGAATGGCAATTGCGAACACCTGATGAGATCCCTAAAGGAGGTGACGAAACCAATCATAGAAGGAACATGCCGCAGGAGGGGTCGGCAGCAAGCTATGGAAGTGGCTCCATAGTAGTCGCGAGTCACGACAGTCTCGCAAGAGGTGTTCAACATCCTCATCCTGCTCGCCACACCGAGTAAAAGTCGCGGTCAAGCTCAGATGACACTGGCACCGCTTCAAATTCATCGGCAGGGCGCTGCGCCTCACCAGCCAAAGGAAAAAACGAACCTTTTCTGGTGCCTGAGATGTCCAAATCACCTTCCAGTCACGAGAACTCTGCTGGTTATTACTCTGTAACATGTGATATGCGGAGGCTGTCGAGTAAACTCCTGAACTAGTTCCTGACCAAATAATCTTGTCCTCCTCATTAGAGCGCAACGGTATAATGATTTGACCAATCTCATTAACTAACTCCGGTGGAAGAGGTGTGCTCACCGCAGAGAAGCTCCACGCCCCATGTATCCAAAGATCAGAAACTTTAAGCTCCGTATCCGATATATGAACATAAGGGACACAATGACACAAGCTCCCTGTTCCAAGCCAATTAGAATACCAAAATGATGATTGTCCATCACCCAAACACAGCTGGAAACCTTGCTTGACAACATCCTTAGCATTGATAATTCCCCTCCACACATAAGTGTCCCCTGGGTGATATGCCGCTGACAACACCGAATCAACTTCCATATATCTCTGTCTCAACACTTGAACCCAAAGCATGTCAGTATCATACATGAGGTTGTTAACCAACTTCCCCAAGAGAGAAATGTTATTCTGCCGTGCACTGCAAATGCCAAGTCCCCCCTTATCCTTGGGTAACGTTACATCATGCCAAGGCACTAAATTCCAACTTCGACTCGACCCTCCTTTGGACCAAATACAATTCCAGACTAGCTGGTCAATATGATCACAAACTACTTCCGGAAGCCACAAAGCTTGCATAGTATACACATGCAACGAGGATATGACAGACTTAGCCAAACACAACCGCCCCGCCTTATTCAGAAGTTTATGTTTCCAGGACGCCAGAAGGGTGTTCATCTTATCAATTATAGGAGCAAAGATATCCCTAGTTACTCTCCCCTTAAGAAGAGGTATCCTTAGATACTTACCAAGATTTGCCGCCCTACTAATCCCTGAAGTATCCGATAAATCTTGCTGGGTCCGTTGGTCTATGTTCCCTGAACAAAACATGCGGGACTTCTCTAAATTCACCTTCATTCCGGACGCTTGATAGAAAGCTGAAAACGTGTCAGAGATCATATGAATTTTCTCTTTAGATGCCTGGCAAAAGAGGAGAACATCATCAGCAAAGAACAGATGTGAAATACCAATCCCTTCCTTTGTAACTCGAATGGGTTGCCATACACCTTCTCGGACAAGTCGCTGAATATGAATAGCTAGCCTTTCCATACAAAGCACAAACAGGTACGGAGACAATGGGTCACCTTGCCTTAACCCATGTTGTGGAGCAAAGGATGGTAGTTTAGAGCCATTCCAAAGGAAAGAGATATTTGACCCCTGGACACCCCACATTATCAAATCCACAATGGACGCAGGGAAGCCAAAATTATAAAGGGTTGCCCGAAGGAAGTCCCAACTTACCCGGTCATAAGCTTTCTCCAAATCTATCTTCAAGGCGACTAACCCACCTTTCTTCTTATGCGTGTGAATCGTATGCATCACCTCTTGAGCTAGAATGATGTTGTCTCTAGTCCCTCTCCCTGGTATGAAACTCCCCTAGAGTGGTCCCACTAGCTCAGCAAGCAGCGGTCTGAACCTATTCACCAGCACCTTAGTAATAACTTTGTAAGCCACATTGCAAAGGCTAATCGGGTGCAAGTCCCGCAGGCGAACAGGGTCATCCACCTTGGGGATAAGCACAAGCAACGTGTCCAATAAGGAAGAATCAACTCTCCCATTTTGAAACACCATGGAGACCATGTGATGAAGATCCATACCCAAGACGTGCCAATACTGCTTATAGAAGAAAGCTTGAAAGCCGTCAACACCGGGCGCCTTAAAGGAGTGCATCCCCATGACCGCTCGTCGAACCTCATCAAGTGAAAATGGTTGAGCCAATGCCACCATGTCCACATTGGAGATGACCGGAGTCCAATTCTCCATAATCACATTCCGGCACACCTGCATATCCACAGAAAAGAGGTTGATAAAAAAGCTCCGTGCCTCCTCTTGAAGGGTTGTTGGGTCCGTACACCAATTGCCGTTTTGTATGAACAAGCCATGTATCTTATTCCACTTTCGTCGCACTACTGTTTGGGTGTGAAAAAATTTCGTGTTCCGATCACCAAGTCTCACCCAATTCTCCCTGAATTTTTGGTACCACAAAATCTCCTCCTCTATAAGGATGTCACCATACTCTTTCTGAAGGAAGCGCTCCAGGCGACACAAGGCTTCCGACTCGCGCCACTCAAGCTCCTTCTGTACCCCATGTAATCTCCGCTCTACGCGCCGTTTCCTCGCATGAATACTTCCAAATATTTCCTTATTGAAAATAAGCGAAACCTCCTGAACATTCAATATATTTTATAGAATTAAGACAATATTACAACTAATATATAAAATTTGATTATGTATAGTGTAATAATTAATCTACATAAATCTTTATTATGTGAATATTACATTTTTCAAAATTCCATCGTTATGTTTTCACTCACTAAAAATACTAATTTGAAATGATAAAATATAATGTATGGGGGTTAGAATTGGGACCCCCAGCACACAATTCTAAACCCCAGGGTATTTATAAAAATACCGAAAATACCCCTTTTCGGGTTTTAAATCCCGGAATGTAGTTGTTTAATACAACTACCGGGATTTAAAACCCAGTAACTAGCCTGGAACTTACATGTTTCTGGGATATATATCCCAGAACATGTAACTTTTTCCGGGATTTAAAACCCGGTAGTGCATGTGCACTATATAAAACCCTCAACTTCGTAGTCTCCACCATTCTTACCCATTTCTTCTTCCTTCTTCCTCCACCTCCATTGTGGTTCTGCTCCTACCACACCACCTCCATTAACCCCCACAAGCTTATAACACCAAAATACCATTGTTGTGCTCCTTGTGGCCACCATTCATCAACCCAAGAAGCCACAACAACCATCAAGCCCTGTTAGCCACGATCTGGTTGATCTCGTTGTCGTGATCTTCGAAGCATTTCCCTCTTCCGGATTCTAATTCCCGGTAAGAATTTTATCCCCCTTTCCTTCCGTTTTTTATATCCCGGTTTGAAAAAATTTGCTTTCCGAGTTTTAAATCCCGGAAAGTGCATGTTTTCCGAGTTCTATAAACCGGAAAACATGCAGCGTGGGAAATCTTTTTTTTTTCCGGATTGTAAATCCCGGAATTAAAAAAAGAATAACATTTCCGGATTGTATATCTCGGAAAGGGAAAATGTATTCCAAGTTTTAAAACTCGGAATACATACAGTGGTGTTTATTTTAGACGTTTAAAACATGGTTATTGAACAGATATGGCAGATCATATATCCGAGGAGGTTGACATGTTACCGTACGTTTTAGCCCCGGAAGATGACCCGGATTACGGTGCAAAGAACGACGCGGAATGTGAAAACGGGAACGGTCCGGTGCCATGTGTTAGTGTTGACTGTACGGATATGTTCACCACTAACAGGTTTTTTTTTCAAATTCCGAGTTTTATAACCCGGGTTATAAAACCCGGAATACAATGTTCATATATTTCCGGGTTTCGTGTTCCCGGAACCTATAAAATACCCATTCCGGGTTTTGAAAACCCAGAATAACTAAAAAACATTCTGGTTCCATAAAACCCGGAACACACTAACTTTGTTTACATACATTCCGGGTTTTATACCTCGGAAGTATTTGGAACAAATTTGATTCCGGGATGTATAAACCGGAACAGAATACATCACATACGTTCCGGGAAAACAAAACCCGGAAGTACATCATATAACGTTCCGGGATTATAAAACTTGGAAAGTAAAATTTAAAAGAGTATTTAGGACAATTACTACAAAAACCTGGGGTGTTTAATTGGGTAGTGGGGGTGTTAAATCTAACACCCATAATGTATCTCATCTCAAAAGGACAGGCACATAATATGATATCCATGAGCATGCCCACCCATTGGATATCTATCTGTGTACTCGTTGCAGGTTATCTGTGCGGGCATTTGCAGGTGTGGGTGTTTTTACCATCTCTAACAAAAAGCAACACACCCTTGAGACTCAAACAAGTTGGTGAAGATCTGAGGATGTAACATGAACTCATGAAGCGTCAATGACTTTCTCCTCAAGATGCTATATTGATTATAAGATATTTGAAGAGGTAAGTGAGCCATGTTGTAAGCTCTTAATTGCAAAATTGTTGGTTTGGTAATTGGTGTGGAGTTCAGCCGTTGACTATGAACTAATTAATAAAGTGAAGTATGGTGCTTTGAAAATAATAACTGTTAGATTATTAGTTATATGTTATGTCGTAGAGATTAAACCAACTTTTAAGAAAAATCACAATAATTTTTATCTAGTCTCCTTACCTTCTTTATAAAAGAAAAACCGACCAACAGGGTCCTGTTATGATCTCTGAACATTATCCCTAAGTGAGACCTTGAACACATGAGTTTATGGCATTGTAGGGTTTAATTATAAAGACACTTGTGTGGATTAACATATTACAAACAAGAATATTCTCCTTATATTTTTTAAAGATCTTTTTAGTAGTTTAAAGTA
Organism: Acmispon strigosus; assembly: GCA_030819835.1. NCBI lineage: Eukaryota > Viridiplantae > Streptophyta > Magnoliopsida > Fabales > Fabaceae > Acmispon > Acmispon strigosus. Next base: position 42,508,112 of record JAUAMA010000001.1, on the reverse strand, counting down.
GTTTTTGAGCGTGAAAGACATTGGGTCAAACACTGTTTAAGAATTGATTTGAAGATCCATACGTGACAAGTGGTTAATCCGTCTAAGAATTGATTTGAAGATCCATACGTGACAAGTGGTTAATCCGCTGAGGTGCGTGTTGAAATTGACATAATATTAAATAGTTTTAATTTCTATTTGCTATTAATCAATTATGGCACCCAGAAATTACTTACAAAAGCTTATCCGTAGAATTAATACGGCTTCAAAGTCATAGTCCGCACACAAGTGGAAGTTTGAATTTTTATTTTATATCTTTTTGAAAAATCCTTTTTCTTAAATTCAAATCTTTGAAATATTTTAAGCTTAATTCAAAACCATGTTAGCCAGACAAGAAATAAGCAAAAAAAAAAAATGGCAGTAGAACTTTTTATGCACTAAAATATCTCGAATATTGTAGTTGTAGAAGGTTGGAATGATAAAATTAACAGCCCAACACTTTGGTCATTCAGATATTGAGGTACATGTAAAGATCGATAATTTCTGTAGTTTCAATTTTACACACAAACGACAGTAGATAACTAACAAAACGAAGCACAAGTTTGCTATTGATTTAAACCAAAACATACATGCCCTTTGATTTATGGGCAAACAATCAGTAATAGATTTATATGATATCACAATCAATGAGAAGTAGAATCCATGATTGGAATATACATGTTCACATTGCATGAGACAATCTAACACCAAAACTAAAAAACCGATTACTATTACCACAAGCTCAGACATAGCTGTCAATAAGCGATTTCCTCATCTCGTCGACAATGGCACTAGGCTGTGCTTCCCTCAGCTTGAACACACTCTCAATTACAGAGAGCTCTGTTGCTGTGGTGTCTGAACCACAAAATGCTGTCCAATCATTAACTATCATTCCAGCAGCAATTACTTCACTGCCCCTGTTCACAGTCCCAGCCACCAAAGGAACCTGGAGCAGAGTTGACAGTTCATCCAAGTCTTCTACAGAAGTATGAGGGTGGACCTGCGAAAATTGTTATGGATTAAATTATAAGCAATTTTGAAACAAAAATTGAATATTTTTGAACAATGGTTAAATAATAAATAAGAAGAAGAATTTCAGTTTACTCACCAAACCACCTCTATTGGAGAAGGTACAGTAACTACCAACAAGAATGTTGCCAGCAATTGTCTGCCTGAAGACTTCCACTCCCAGAACATCGGCAATCATCTCCTCAGTCTCCTGAACAAAAACTTCACATTGATTACTAAAGAAAGCCAGGATTCATAAATAGAATTTGAAAGATAAATAGAAATAACATGATGGGTAGCTGTAATAGGATTACTTTTAATGACCCAGTATGAGAAATTAGCTCCCAATGTTTTACAGTAAGAGAACAGATTTGGCAGACAAACAAGACTTGATAAAGCCCTTAATAGAAAATTATGTCGTAGAACAATCTAAGTTATTAACAAGGATTTATTTCACTAACAAAAACAAGCATTAGTTACTGGCCAATGTAATCTTCGAGTTTTTCTCAGCATTTTTCATTCAAAAATGCCAACAAAAGGGAAGAAAAACTTAATAGACATGCAAATAGTTAATGCCATCAAGCATGAACCCAAGACTCAAAACCACATTTGAATTATACATTAAGAATGACTTGTACAGGTCAAATCCATCATAGGGTGGACAAAATCCCTATCCCAGAAACCTTGCAAAGTAAACTCTGCATTTTCTCTTCGAGCAACTATTTACAGTTTACTCAAGTTGTCTAAATAAAGGTGATAATTTGTGCATTTCCCTTCTCAATATCCATGCTTAACATGACATATAAGTATCTTTTCAAATCAATTTCCAATGCTTAACATTAATAACTGACTAGTACAGAAAAGAAAAGAAAAAAATATACAGCAAGACAATACCCGATCAAGATCAGTGTGAGTGAGGGCCACGTGGTCATTACATGCTATACAATTTCCCAGAGCAGATAACCTTTCTTCTATCCGCTGAACAACAACTTGATCAGGTAGACTGTTTCTCAAATGTTGAAGTTCTTCAGCAATAACCATGGCAATAAGACCAAGTAACACAAGTCAGTATAATGTCATAACAGATGTGGAATTACATGCCACCAACAAAGACAAACATAAGATACAACAGGAAGATAAAACTGTCATATTCCAGAAAACCCACCCACATAATAGAGAATTTGCACAAGAGAAGATAAATATAAGCTGATAAAAGCCAGCAAAAAATGAAGAAAGTGCTGAAAGTCCTAGAGACTAGAGTTCTGATAAAGATATGATAACATACTTGCAGACAAATAAAAAGTTTCAGAATTTTAAGAAAATCAGCTAATTGGATAAGCCACAAGACAACCATCAAATACTCTCTGCCTGTAATTTGGTATTTTGGTAATCAAACAGAAAGGTTTGATTAATTATTTTTAATTACAATTGTACTGACGCAACAGTGTTTTTTTCATAGAAATAGAGCAAACTACACCATCTCATCTGTGTTGACAGCAATCAGAATCATCAGTCAAATGCTGGATGCAGCTTGATATATTTATTGACAAAGTAAAAAAGTGATATTTTTCCTTTTGGAGGAAAGGGGAGTTATAAAGACATTTTAACAGGCCATAGTACATGATACTAAAATAACATCATGAAGTACTAAGAATCAAAACAAACATATGAAAAAATGCACCTTGGTCAGTGATGGTGTGGGGCAAGAGAAGCCCATTCTTGTTTCCTACAAACCAATAGAAAGAAAGGTAATTTCATTAGGTACAATAAAATGAGAGTGAACAGATATAAGATACAGATGTAGCCATTTCTTGCTTTGTTAACTAATGTAAGAAAGATTGTTAAAAGCAGTTAAAGAAATAAGATGGAGCCATCTGAGCCAAATGTAGCCTAATACTCCTTGAGAATAGAAGACTATCTGAGGGTAAGAAAACCTTACCGGCACAAAGACGACCAATGATACGAGTGCCCCCGATGGATGTCTTGACCACAGGGATAACATCTGCTAACTCAGTTTCAAATACACTGCACCAAACATCATTTTAATTTATTCATTAAGAGAACTATCATGACAATTTCAAACTGTATGAAATCAATACTAGTAACTTGTACAACTTAATTCCATCTGGGAACATATTATAAGTCTAAAAGAATGAGAACCTGTAGAAGTTTTCAGAACCTCCAATAGCAACCAAACAATAGGCATTAGTAAGTTTAGAGAACACTCCAACTTCACAAGAATTCTCAAACTGAAGTCCTGCAGAAAGCGCATATTAACTCAATGTATCAATCTAAAAGTAAAAAGGAATCCCACCAAAGAAGATCTTAAAGTAATACTAATAGATACATCCCATAACTACGGTTAAGAACAAACTCCTATAAAAATATACAGATTCAACAGTAGAGAAAACATATATGTCACACTTACTAGTTGCCATGATTGAGATTGACAGAATTCTTTGACCCGAGTAATCAAATAGGAGATCTACAGTTACAAGAATTCTAATCAGGAAAAATAAAATAAACAACCATTTTTCGTATGGAAAGCAATGTTAACAATATAAACCTAATATCTAATCACTAACAACCCTCATGTACTCAACGATGTAGTATGAGAGTCATCAGCATTTCAAACCAACACTCTCATTGGCAACCTTAGATTACATACTCGAATACTAAGTAAATTGAACTAGTTTTCAACAAATTGGAGTGAAAAAAGGAAAAGGAAAAAAAATGATATCTCCACCAGAAACTTGTTCTTTAAAAAATGTTGGGGGTTTCATGAATTAAAACATGAAAGCAATATACCTGTTGCATCTTTTAGCAATCTTCATTGAAACATCCACCCTCAAAACAATAGTGCCACAGCCGTAAAGAGACCGACTTTAAAATCCTCCTATTTAGTTTTCTGAATTTGCTCATTTTAGGATTAAAAAACTTTATTTACTCTGCTTCTGAGAGAGATTTCTGAACTATTTACTCCCCCATCACGTGTGCTACTAAAATGTGGAAAAAAATTCCTTTTATTTTGCCACTTGATTCATATCTATGATTTTAGCTCAGCAACGCAAGAAATTATATAAAAAAATCACGAGAACAATTAGTAACGTGATAAAGGTGACAAATATACATGAAAATCAGAACCCCCAAATTCTAAAACAATCCAAAACCTAAGAGAAAGAAGGCTCTGTAACCATGAAGAGGAGAATACCTGGAGATGGGGGAGGCGGCGTCGGAGGAGAGGTTGCCGGATATGAGACAGAGCGTAGGAGAGGTTCGTATTAGGGTTCTCTTTTCTACTAGTTGCACCGTGGGCTGCACGCTTTTAATTTTATAGATATTTAACTAAAATTTACAAAACAATAAAATAGGAAAAATATTCTTAAACTAGCATACAAATGGATGAGTTGTACCAATAAAAAAAAAAATGGATGAGAGAGAAAAAAAAATGAAAGATGTGATTGTCATGAAAAAAAAAAAAGATAATAATTTATGTAAATTTTATAAATTTGAAAAGTAAAACTATTTTCAAAAAATGAAAAACAGGAAATGTCTAACCAAACAACCATCAAGCCTAAATAAGATTTTTTTGTGCAAAAAAAAAACCTAAATAAGATTTGTAGTAGTTTAAGAACTATTTTAGTTTTTAAAACTGAAAATAAGAACTATTTTTAAAAACAGTATTTAGAAACAGATGGTACCAAACTGATTTTTAAATTATTTCAGTTTTAAAAATAAAAAATAATTTTTAAAATTTGTATTCAAACAGGCCTAACATATGTCTCACATGGTATAAAAGAAAGAGATTATGGTTACAAAGAGGGCTTAGTTTTCTTGATACTCTCTATTTTTTTTTGTGTGGTCAAACAACAGGCTTAAAAATTGACCCAAAAAAAAGTCTTTTTCTTAACGTTAATATGTAAAAGAAAACCACGACCTACTTTTTGAACTAAAAATAAAATAAAATTCATAAAATAAATTAAAAAATCTTTATAGTTTCTTTTAAATTTATATAAATGTTGTTGAAGATATTTTTTAATATGGATTCATGAACATTTTTTTATTACAGGCAGATTTTAACCTGGGATAGAGTGGCGGGCCCATCCCCAATAATTGAAATTTCCGTGGTTCGATCTTGTAACATCAAATTTACAGAATCTAATATGCATACCACTAGATTAACATATTTTTAGTTATTTTATGAACATTTTTTTGTTCAATATTAGTTTTAAAATTGTATAAAAAATTAAAAATATTATATAATTAACATTGATTTGAACACAGTTCAATATAATTCGACCTTTAAACCTTAAATCGACACCGGTTTAATGACCCATCCGAATCTAAAAAGTAAAGGAGCAACTTGATGATGAGGGGATGATAGTTGCCCCGAAGGCCGGGTTAAACCAGCCAAAAGTTTCTGCTCCGAAGCAAGACTGCAAGACTTGTTCTCGCTGTTGTTGGTAACCAAAAGAAACGTACAGTGGGTAATATGCTTATCTCAAATTTGGGTTCTACAGGTGTTTCACCCCACTGAAGAGGGTCACTACTGGTTCCGTGGTTGGAGCGGTGGAGGCTACAGGGCAGCCTCGCCATACCCAATGATGATCCTTTCATGGAATTGCTAAGGGCTTGGGAACCCAGGGGTAGTACGGGCTTTGGCAAAGCTCATCCACTCAGAAGCTCTCGATGTGTTCTTCGCAATGGAGACGCGTTGTTATGGTCATGAGTAGGGATGGCAATGGGTAGGGTCTGGGTAGGGTACTATAGTACCCATCCCCATACCCGTGTTTTTAAAAAGTACCCGTACCCATCCCCATACCCGCGTGGGTAGCAACTTGAGTGTCCATCCCCATACCCTCTGGGTACCTATATGCCCGTACCCGTACCCATTACCCGTAGTTTAGTTAAACAAAATATAATTTTCGCTAATAGAAAACCAAAATATGATTGCTATTATAAAATAAAAACACATTAGTTAAAAATACAAAAGACCATCAAAATACTTAACAAGTAAAATCATTTAATTAAGTATAAAAAGGTACATAATATTTATATTTTTTCCTTTAATAGTATCATATTAAGTAAGATCTTCTCTTTAATCAAATTAAAATCAATTACATATACTTTTAATTTACATCAATAATATTTGATCTCTTTGTGATCAAATTTGAAATATGTACAAGTTTTAATTAAAAATTAAATTAAAATTTCTTCTCAAATTTGAGAATATATCTTTTTGTTTGAATACTATTATCCAAACATATATATTATAAATATATATTATAATTTAAGATAATAATATAATTCAGTAAAAAAAAATCGTAGTATAGTTATAATAATTATATTAGGATGAACAATTAATTATATATATATATATATATATATATATATAATATGGGTGTGCGGGTATGGGGCGGGGTGGGTACTATAGTACCCATACCCGCACCCATACCCACTAATTTTTGCGGGTATTTACCCATACCCAACCCCATACCCATCTAGCGGGTTTTTACCCTATCCATAATGGGTATTTTTTGCGGGTACCCATAGGGTCTGGGTCAATTGAAATTCCTAGTCATGAGTTGAGGAATATTCGGGGGATTGTTCGGGTGGATTGTTCGGGTGATCGTCACTCTAGAGCCGGTGGCCTGTGTCTGTTCTAGAGGAGCTCCACTAACATCCAGGTACTTCACTCCTCTCGTAACTATATTCTTTTTCTATTCAACTATTCCGAGATTTCTTTGCAAATGAATGTTCTTGCTATTTATGATTTCCCTGAAGAGAGAAACAAGTATAAAACATGAGATCTTATTCAGCATTTTCGGCCCTTTCCGGAGATCCCGTGGCTTTGTGTGAGTGACTTTAATGATGTTTTGAGCCCATCTGACAAGCTTGGACGGAACACTCCTGATATGAGGAGACTCCAAACTATTCATCAGGTGTGTGCAACTTGTGGTTTATTTGATGTGGGTTAGAGCTGTCAATTTGGCCCCAAGCCCCAGGGCCAGCCCTGACCCATGTGGGCTAAGGCCAAAAAGCCCCACACACAAAAAGCCCACAGGCCAAAAGCCCCCAAAAGCCTTGTGGGCTAGGGCCAACCCATGGCCCTTATAATTTTGAAAAAAAAATTCATCTATGTAATTTTTTATTAATTTTTATCTTATAAAATATACAATAAAATTATTTGTGTGAATTTAAATTTTAATTTGACTTATTTATTCATATTGTATGTTAAAAAATTATTTCAAACACTATAAAATATTAAAAATGCATTTAGTTATTCCCATAAAAAATGCATTTAGTTATTACTTATTCAACTAAAGCTCAATCATGGTTTTTTTATAAATTAATCACACGATTAAACCATTAAATCGTGAACAACATTTTCAACTCAATGACCTGATCTGATTTTTAAAATATGAAGATATAATAATGTGATCTAGCAAAATCACACGATTAAACCATTAAATCGTGAACTAATAGATTTTCAACAACCCATATTCCACTCAATCAAGTTAACAAGAAGCAAAAGATACACGATCCTGAAAGCTAAAATCAAAATATTTTTCTCCTTCAACAAAGTAGCATCATCAAAACCATCATTGTCAACTTTGTAAAGGTCAACAACACATTTAAGACATTCACTCATTACTGATTTTCAATTATCGCAAATCACAAGTTATCCCCCAAATGAGCAAAAGTTTCTTCCAGTTTAGTACCTGCTTAAAATTCAAATTTCAAAATAAGTTCTTACCACTCATCACATTCACATTGTATTTTTGTTTGATATAGCATATAAGTTCTTACCACTATTCTTTAGCATCTTGTTCCACAAGTTCTCCCATCACAGAAGTATCACACTCATCATTATCTAAAACAAAATTTGAAATATTAGACAATCAACCCAAGATAATTATGCAATATAACATGTAACTATAAAATGTGAATGTGTAAAGTATTACCACTAGAATCTTGAGCAAAACCGTGCAACCGATTCCTAGTGCAAATCAACATCTCAACATTTTCAGGGAGAGTTGAACTTTTATATTTTGTGAGAACACGTCTCGTGCCAATATAGAAAGTATAGGAAACTTTTTCTCATTACTCTTCCAATACTGAAGCACATCATAATTGTCATCATTGTCTTCATCTTCATCTTCATCTTCAACTTGTGGATCATCTAAATACATATCTAATTCACAATTACTCGTGGTGGATTTAGATTTATTCTTATGCTCTTTATAGGCCTAGAACAGAAAATACATTAATTATATAATCACAAGAAGAAATAAAGAAAATAATGCTTAAGTTGGTATAAAAAACTTACACTGACAAATTTTTGTCGTTTGGGCTTACTCCCATCTCCAACAAGCTTAGGTGATGAAAAATGTTCATTAGATGATTGAGAAAGAGTCGTATTGGTTAAATATTCTTCATAAAGCTGAGTAAGTTTTTCCTTCACATGATTAACCTTATCTTTAGAGGTTGAAGGATCAAGTTCAGTGTAGCAATAATCTAAAAAATGAAGCTTCAATCGCGGGTCAAGAATAGCCCCGAAAGCTAACACAACACTGTACTCTTTCCAATATTTATCAAATTTCTCTTTCATCTTAGTAGCCATATCCCATATAACAACATCAGCCTCACCACTAGACAGGTATTTTTCCAAGTAGCATTGAATTCTCCAAACTTCATTGAAATACAAGTTGGAAGTCGGATAAGAGGAACCAGAGATCATATTAGTAATCTCATGAAATGGTTCTAAGAACTCAGAAATTTTGTCTACTCTCCTCCATTCCTCATAAGTTGGAAAACATGTATAACTTTTATCTGCCCTTCGAAAAAATGCAAAAGCTTATTCATATTTGAGGGCACTTTCAAGCATCAAATATGTAGAGTTCCACCTAGTAGGCACATCTAGTTTTAAACTAGTGCTCATGTCTATGCCTGCACTCTTAACACAACCTTTGAATTTTGTCATCCTCCCATCTGATCCTCTAACATACTTAACACTCTCTCTTATTTTATGGAGTGCTTCACTAGCAACCGCCAAGCCATCTTTAACAATTAAATTAAGTATATGAGCAGAGCATCGAATATGAAAAAACTCACCATCACAAAACAAGTCATGTGCAAAAGAAGGTGTTTTTTCAAAGTTTTTTGCATGCTATCATTAGAATAAGCATTGTCCAAAGTGATTGAGAATACTTTCTTATCAATTCCCCATTGCTTCAAATAATCAAGAATAAGCGCTTCCATATCATCACTCGTATGAGGAGGTATCAGTCGAGAGAAGTTAAGAATCTTACTAAATAATTTCCAGTTTTCATCAACAAAGTGGGCGGTGAGACAAAGGTAACCCTCCGTAGTAGCTGCTGTCCAACAATCAGAAGTTAGACACACTGTATTTGGGATCCTACACATTAATTCCTTAAGTTTGTTCTTCTCTTTGGCATATAATTTATGCATATCTGACACAAGAGTGTTCCTAGAGGGCATTATAGCACTGAGATTCAAATAATTCACCCAATTTCTAATTTTCTCATACTCAACAAAATTGAAAGGAAGATCATGCATGGCTATGGCTTGAGCTAGCATATCCCGATGGATTTTTTGATTAATCTTTACCGGCTTCCCATCTTGCTTCAAACCCACACCTAGACTTGAACTTTCAATTTTGTTACAAACAAGCATATGCATTTCTACCAACTGCATAATCACGACCACAATTATTACAAGCAGCCCTTTGAATGCCATTTTTGTCTAGACCAATTTTCGTAAAAGATTTCCACACACCAGACATTTATTTCTTAGTTGTTGATGAAAGGGATTTTGATGATTAAAAAGAACAAAAGAGGTTTTCCTCTACCAACTACTATCAAATCTATTTCAAGACTCAATCATAGTATAGTATCGGGTTTTGTCGTCTCCACAGGGATTAAGTTGATTTAAAATCGGTTCTTTAGAGTTTGAGATAGTGAGAATAAATAGTTGTTTTGATTTTGGGAAAAGATAAAGTATAAGAACAAAAAGCAATTCTGATAAAAATAGTACTTGGGTAATAGTTTCACTTAACCAAATTATGCTTTCCTCAATCAGATGACTATATGAATCTAGAAATCGATTTCATGGTGATTTAACCTAGAATTTCTATTTGTTAATACCTTAATCAAATAGACTTTCAATTTCAATTACCAAACCTAATACCTTAGTGTTTAGTTAACCCAATTGAAGCATTAGAATTCTTTAGTTCTGGCCATCACAATTGATTCTCACCCTTATACCTAAGTGGCGGATTAACCGATTAATCTAATCCCATTTCCCTTAATTCCTACCAATTACCATTGTGCAGAAATAAGCAAAGTACTTGCGTCGACTTCAAGTAAAATAAGCATGGGGAAAAGATACATGAAAAGACAACTTTATTCACATAGAGCAACAGAAAGCTTAGAGCAAAACTTAGAAAAGATTCACATACTACCCAAATGCAAAAGGGCTTAGCCAAACATGGCTAAGGAAAACATAATTAAAATAAAAAGAAAAAAAACCTGAATCAAGGGCTCCAAGGCTTTTTACAAGCTTCAAGAACAAGACTACAAAGGTAGGAACTCAGGTTACAGGGCTTGATCCAAAAGAAAAGCCAAAAACTGAATTTATAGCCAATCTGCCAACAAGCCAACGCTCAAGCGTTGGGTTCCAATGCTTGGGCGCTGGAAACAACATTGGATTCTCCTCTTTAGACAGAATGCCAACGCTCAGGCGTTGGGAGCACGGCAGACTCCTCATTTTCTTGTTCTTAACCTTCTCTTTTGATTCCTTTCATCAATGCTTTGATGAGGCTTCATGGTGGCTTCAATAGGGTTTTGAAACAGCTGAAGCAATCATTCTCTTCATCAATTCTTCATTTTAGGACATGTTAAACAAGTTTGATGCTTCATCTCCTCATTCACTCCATAACCATTCAGCCTTTAACCCTTTCCTCATCATCATTTCTTCATTATTCCTTCATCAGATCTCATCATCAAATCACCATGAACCACCTAATAATGACCAGAACACTAACAAGGACTAAACTCTAATAAAACACTAACAAAACACTAATAAAACACAATTAAAAGGACTAAAACACAAAACTAACTAAATTATATGCAAATGCACAAATAAAGAGAAAAACCTAACAAAGTGAAATAAAAACTATATGAGACTCAATAAAATGAACTAAAAGCAAGAGAAAAAGACCCTAAAAACATCATACGAATTCCAGTCATCAGTTGTCTCAATAGTTTCACATCCCACTGGAGGAGTTTCAGAAACATTATCATCATCCATAATCACATTATTACTTGCAGACTCCATAATTCAATTTATGGCTCCTATGAATTAAAACATAAAACACAACAAAAGAAGATAAAAAACAAGATACTCATTGAGACTTTGATTCATGATTAAACAATTCAAAAAGAACAAAGCAAAACAAATCAAGGACAAAAACATATTCCTAACAGGGATGAAGCTAACTTCAAGGACATCACTTTTGTGGATAGACAGTTTTCATGGGTAGATAGACACAAGCAAAAAGGTATAAAATTTTATCTTTTCTTTTAACTGGGTTAGGGCTGGGCAAAAAACTCGGCCCGACCCAAAACCGAAGAAAACCGGCCTTTTTGAAGCTGCTGGGTCGGGCCGGGTTGAAAAACGGGTTGGCGCGGTTCAGAAAACCGGCCAGACACGGGTCTGACCGGCCGAGTTCGGTCCCGGTTCTTTTTCCCGTCGGAACCCGGTCCAACCCGTGATACTGGTTTGTTTTTTTTTCTTATCTCTTTTGGATTTTCAACCAATAGGAATTGAGGAGAATCCTCTCCAGCCAATCAGAAACGAGATAGGGTGGGTCCCCCTATCCCCACCTCCCTAAATCATCTCTCACTCTCTCACTCTCTCATTTCTCACTCACGCTCTCACTTCTCCTCTCTCTCTCTGGCCAACCGCGTTCTGTCTCTTCCTCTTCTCCATGCCTTGGAAGCCGTCGGCCACCACCATCACCACCGCCGTCGCCATCATGGCGCGTCACCACCGTGCCTCCTCTTGGTCACCATCGCCGCCCCTATGGCCTTCTTCTTCGCGTTTTGGAAACGCCGCCGTCGCACCTTCTCTCCTGTTTTCCGGCAACATCGCGACGCCGGTAGAGAAACCAGCAGCACCATCGTGCTCCCCTCGCCGTCCGCAACAAAACCCCTAATCTAATTTGACGAACCGTCGTTCCTTCCTCTGTTTTCGTTCAACAACACCACCACACAACAAGAAGATGCTCGATGGATTCATGCTTCCTCGCGATGCGGCAGTGTGGTTAAAGCTTCAAGCTTATGCGTATTCCCTTCTGGTTTCTGTGTTCTTCTTGTACATAAGTGTGGTTGATTTACTAGTTTCTAAATTGTAAATTCTACTACATTAATTTGACGTCTTATGCTTGTGAAATGAAGTTGAATCAAGTTTTTTTCTTTGTGTGTCTCTCGTCTTCACCCGCAGTAACCCGCCCGAACAAACCGCCATCCGAAGTTACCCGAGCTCGACTTACCCGGCAATATTCACGGTCGGAAATGGGCCAGTATTAGTCTAGGGCGGTTTTGGTCGGTTGGGCCAAAATGGGCCCGAACCCGACCGAACCCGCCCGCTGCTCAGCCCTAAACTGGGTTACAACTACAAAACAATATTTTCTCCCATCACTTTAAGCTCAATACTTCCAATCAGCAGAGATAATGAACTCAGACAAAATCCATGATGTTCAAATTTAAGCTTAATTTTTCTACCAGACCAGGAGCAAGAAAATACAAAAATGATACCAACATAGAAAATGAAAATTACGATGTCTTTGAAGGTTAGAAATTGGAAACTTACAATGTCTTTTGAGAAGATAAGCGATGAAGAAGAAAAGAAAGAAGAGGATCTCAAAATCTTCCAGTCTCCATGAATAGGGTTCGCTTCTTCTGATTTTGGTTGATTTTCTGGTTCGATTCCAGTTTTCGTCGACAACCTTCGTTGAGCTTTATTCACTGGCCAAATGGCTCATCGGCGGCACGGTCTTAGAGAGGGGAAGAAGAGGGTTCGGGTGAGCGGCGACGAGAGGTTTAGGTCGAGAGGTCGAAGGAGAAGAAGAGGTTGGACGAAGGAAGGAGAGGTGGCGGTGAGAGGATAAGGAAGAACGGTGGTGAGAGGTTGAAGGAGAAGAAGAGGAAGGGCAGAGGCGGAAGGAGTGGCGGTGAGAGGTCGAAGGAGAATAAGAGTAAGGGCAGAGGAAGGAGGTTGAAATTGAAAACTAATTTGGGAATTAGGGTTTCTATTTAGTCAGATTTTATTTTATTTTAGAATTAATTTTTGAAATTAAAATTTTAAAAAACATTAAAAATTAAAAGTTGGAATGTGGGTTGGCCCTGGGGCTAGCCCAGCCCAGCCCGCATCACTTGTGGGGCTAAATGGGCTGGGGCTTTTTGGCCCATATTTAAAAATGAAGCTGTGTGGGTTAGGGCCAAGATAGTGGGGCTTGGGGCTGGCCCTGGGGCTTGGGGCCTAATTGACAGCCCGAATGTGGGTAATTCAGGGTATAAGTTCACGTAGTCAAATAAAAGGAGCCATCCTTTTACCATAGAAGAACGTCTTGATTATGCCCTAGCTAATGATGTGTGGCATGACGCTTGGCCCCATACTCGGGTTTCTCATTGCCAACGGCATCAATAAGACCATAATCCCATTCTTGTTGAGTGCACTCTGAGCAACCGTCGCCCAATCAGGTGGGAGCGCAAATTTCATTTTGAGGAACTCTGGTTACAAAGTAAGGATGAATGCACCGAGATTGTAGCTCAATCTTGGTGTAGAACCCTTGCAGATCTTCCAACCAACCAAGATGGGCGAGGTGAGTTTGACCCTTGACTCTTGGGGTAAAAATAAATATGGTGACCTTCCTCGAAAGATATCAGACTAGAAGGTGTTACTTCAAGAGCTCCAGAGGAAGGTGCAAAGTGATGAGGTGCTTGTTGCGGCCCATGAGACCGAGAAGGATATGGATAAACTCCTTGAGCAGAAGGAAATCCTCTGGTGACAAAGGTCCCGTACGAACTGGCTTAAGTATGGTGATAAGAACACCAGTTTTTTCCATAAGAAGGCCACTCAAAGACAGAAGCAGAACTCTATTGTGCAGCTTTTGAATGATAATGGGACACGCTTTGTCGAGGATGCTGATATTGCTCGGATCTTGAACTCTTATTTTCAGGATTTGTTCACTACCTCCTGGTTGATAGGTATCCTTGAAGCGGTTTCCCTTGTTGCCGGGAGAGTAGGTGCTTCTCAGCTCCAAATCCTGAGTGAGCCTTTCACTAAGGCCGATATTGAAGAGGCGCTCTTCCAAATGCATCCTACAAAGGCTCCGAGAAGAGACGACTTACAGTGTTGTTTTACTAGAAGTTCTGGCATATTATTGGGGATGATGTCTCCCACTTTTGTTTGCAGGTCCTTCAAGGCGATGTATCCCCAGGTATGATTAACAATACTCTTCTTGTTCTCATTCCTAAGGTTAAGAAACCTGAGCATGCAAACCAATTTAGACCTATTAGTTTGTGTAATGTGTTGTTTAAAATTATCACAAAAACCATTGCGAATAGGTTGAAAATTATTTTGTCTGATTTAATCTTGGATTCTCAAAGTGCGTTCGTCCCGGGTCGTCTGATAACGGACAATGCTCTGATCCCCTTTGAATGCTTCCATTATATGAGGAAAAAAATCTCGGGCCGTAAGGGCATGAAGGCCTTGAAACTTGACATGGCTAAGGCTTACGACCGTGTTGAGTGGCCTTTCCTTCAGTTGGTTCTCAGTACTATGGGATTTCCCCCCAGCTGGGTGAACCTTATTATGTGATGTGTCACAACGGTGGATTTTTCTATTTTGTTAAATGGTAACCCACAGGTGGCCTTCCTTCCTCAGAGGGGGCTAAGATAGGGGGACCCTCTATCCCCCTAACTTTTTATCCTGTGTGCAGAAGTCTTGTCCGTTCTTGCGACCTATGAACGGGCCTGTGGACAAAAAATAATCTTTACAAAACTACTCTCACATGTATCCGAAATGTGCTTGCATCTACTTCATTTGAGCTTACTATGCTTCTGGGTGTTAAGGAGGTTGAGAGTTTTACAAATATTTGGGCCCCCCGGCAGTTGTGGGGAGATCTAAAACCCAAATATTTAATTTTGTCATTGATAGAGTTTTTAAAAAGCTGAAAGGATGGAAAGAACGATCCCTTTCCCGGGCAGGAAGGGAAGTTTTGATTAAAGTCGTGGCTCAGGAAATTCTGGCTTATGTTATGTCTTGCTTTGCTTTGCCTGACTCTGTTTACTCCTGCATCGAAGGGATGATTAGCAGGTTCTTTTGGAGTGGAGATACTGAGAAACGAGGTATCCATTAGCTGAAATGGTCAAGCCTCTACCGACCCAAGTGGTCGGGAGGGCTGGGTTTTCGTGATTTTAAGGCTTTCAACACAACTCTGGTCGCCAAAACTTGGTGGAGACTTAATTCATCTCCCCATCTTCTTATTAGCTGGCTTTTCAAGGTGGTGTATATTCCTCGCGGGGACTTGTGGGATGCTAAAAAAGGTTTTCATCCTAGCTACGCTTGGACAAGTATCCTGGGTTCCGGATGGATTTTTGAAAAGGAGGTTAGTGGAAGATAGGGGATGGCACTAGTGTTCACATTTTGAAACAGAAGTGGCTTTCTCATGGTATCCCTATTATCTCCCGTTAGGATTTGGCCGATGAGGCGAATGTCCAACGAGTGAATGATCGTATTTCTGCTGGGAAGTGGAAATCTGATTTGATTGATATGATATTTCATCCTAAAACGGCAAAGTATATTTTATCAATTCCTCTTCCTTGTGTTACACATAATGATTATTTGTTTTAGCCTTTTAACGAAAATGATATTTATTCTACAAAATCTGGTTATAACTTTATCATGCAGGATCAGGATACCTTCGTGGCCTCCTCATCGGGGGTTTCATCGCTGCCGACTCAGGCTTGGAAGCGTCTGTGGCGGTCTCGAGCCTTGTCGCAGTGCAAGGAATTGGTATGGCGTGCAACTCTAGATATTTTGTCAGTTAGAGATCGATTGTGGCATCGAGGTGTGTATATTGACCCTTCTTGTCCATGCTGTGAGGTGGTGGAGTGTGAGACGGTTGCTCATGCGCTACTTTATTGTCCGTACTTAGTTCAGGCTTGGTTTGGTTCGTCGCTTGGCTTACGTGTGTGTGACTGGATCGATCTTTCCTTTGCTGATTTCTTCCTTAGGTTCTTGGAGATTGCAGATGATCAGACTCTCCTTTGTTTTATCACTACGGCCTATTGTATTTGGGAAGGAGAAATCAAATTGTCTTCCAGCAGCGGCGGACTCCCACACCACTTATGGTTGATCGTGTGGCTTCTCTTCTTGGGGCTCCGGATTTGTGTGCAGCTCCCCATCAGACTACGGTGTTGCCGTCTAGTTGGACCCGGCCGCCTCGAGGTACTTTTAAGCTTAATTTTGATGCAGCTTTTGAGACTCAAAATTGGCTAGTTTTGGGATGGTGGCCCGGAACTTTGAGGGTGAGGTTCTAGCTTCGGCGACCGCTGCTACCATCATGGTCTTGTCCCCCATTATCGCTGAAGCTTTGTGTTTCCGTTGGGCAATCTCCACCGCTATTGACTTGGGTTTCAGAAGGGTCATCTTCGAGGTTGATTTTCTGAAGCTCTATGATCTTTGGCGTCATCTGAAACCTGGTGGTTCTTATCTTTTTTCTATTATTAGGGATTGTCGTTCTTTTTCTTGTCATTTTGATTTACTGGATGTTTCTTTTGTTAGGCAGGGAGGTAACGCGGTTGCGGACTCCCTTGTCAAATTATCATTCACTACACTATCTTTTATCTGGATTGAGGATGCTCCTCAAGAGATTTTAAGTGTTTTGCAGTATGATATAATGACCTCTAACCATATTCTTAACCATATTCTTGATTAATATATTCATTCAGTTGCATAAAAAAAACATTACTTCAAAGTCCATACCAGTTCGTGGGTCGCACTTCAAATTTTTTTTATGGAAGGGAAAGCAATATAATTAAGAAATAGCCTAAGAGGCGATTTGAAAGATTCAGTTTGTTTATTCAATTATTTATTTGCAATAATTCACCCATCACATGATATCCCCGATAAACATTTAACCATGTCTGAATTTTCTTTCGCACTAGTCGTCAAATCAAAACATAAATGGACTAAAAAATGATAAACCAAGAAACATGGCAAATGAAATAATGTTTCAGGCCTTGCCCCTCTTCACTCCACGTTCATAAATGCCAGGGTGTTTGCTTCAACTACTAGGAACAGCTGGTCAAAGCTTGTGTTGAGTTTTAATCAAAGAAAAATTATAGGGTATATCTTGTCAATTTAACGTGGGATATGGATTCAATTTTTACAAAAAGTAAATGTTAGTTCAAAGTTTTTGAAGATTTGACTCAGTTTAAAAAAAAAAAGATTTGGCTCACTATACAGTTAAACTACGTGTGAAGTCACAGAACGTGTGTGAAAACATATGACACCATACAATCCCATAATTATATAATATCCATCTCTTGCATTTCTTCCTCAACCCGGACAACTAGTGAAAAGTTGAGTGATAGCAACACTCACTTTAATCTTCTTTTTTTCAACACTTTTTGATTGGTTGAAATTTCTGTGAGTTCCATTATCCAGCACTTGCTTTTTTTTTTTGGTTACAAAGGAAAGAAACAAATAGCAAAACAATAGAGACTACACTAACACATCTCGGCAAAGTATCGAGATGACAAATGATGGTGGCTCATTCCACATACGAAGTGGATAAAGCAACCGAGACGCTTGCTTAGCTAAGGCGGCAACAACATGATTCCGCTTTTGATCAATTTGACAAAATTTGACATTCCAATCCTAAGGCAGAAGCTTTGTAATAGCCAGAATAATGTCACGTTGCCAAAAGTTACTGAAATCATGCTGTTGCACCAACAACTCCACTACGTCCTTGCGGTCTGTATCGCACACCACGTCACGAATGCCCAGCTCCCAAACCTGCTTCAATCCATCCCGCACAGCTAGAAGCTCCGTCGTAAAGGCATTCCCTGCTCCGTAACAGCTCACGAACCCACGCATCCAACGCCTAGCCACGTTAACAATTACTCCACAACTTCCCATCTGGTATGTATGCTCAATCCAACTTCCTTCAATGTGCAATTGAGCTACTACACAAGAAGAAGAAGTCGTGGCAGCCATGGGAGCTTGTCTCCTCCAACGAACAAACTCATTAACAACAGTGTTGATCTGCCTCAGAACAACCTGGATAGGCCATGGTTGCGAATAAAAAAACATGGATACTAAGCCACTTCCAAATGAACCAGAAAGTGGCTACTACGAGCACATGATGGGGACCTTGCAGGTAAGTGAAAAACCAACTATTAAAGTTTGAAGAAGTAGAAATGCGCAGCAGTAGAGAACTAAAGTGCTGCTAGACTCGTTCCGAGTACAAACAGTTGTGAAGCAGGTGTTCAACATCTTCAACAACATCCTCACACCGCGGGAAAGTTGAAGTTGGGCTAAGATGGCACTATTGCCGCTTCAGATTAGTGGGAAGTGTGTTCCGCCCAACGAGCCAGAGAAAGAACCTCACCTTTTCTGAAGCACAAGATCGCCAAATTTTCTTCCAAGGAACCGCACTCTACTAGCCATCCACTACCAACATCCTGTATGTCGACACCGCTGTATACATTCCAACGTTGGAGTTCTTCCAAAGAATCTTCTCTTCCCCATTCAAACCGTAGGAATAGGAACATGCTCAATTTCCTTGTTAAGAACCAAGTGTTCTTGAAGAAAAAGGAAAACTTGAGAAATCGAAGATACGTAAATTGATCTTTCTATTCTGATTATTCTGCACTTCTATTCTGTTTTATTCACGGTTACAAGCACTTTATTTATACAGAGAGAACGACGGATAGTCCGATGTCAACTATTACATTGAGAAACATAAACAATAATAAATGTAAAGATAAGATCCCGGATATTCTGGGATTGCTAGTACTACTAGATAACTGGTTTACAGCTGGCACGGTACTGGTCAGGCGATACATCTGACTAGACGATATAGCTTGGTAGACGATTCATTGCTTCAACATGCATATGATCCTTATCAGACGATAGGATCAGACGATGTATTCATTTGTCAGCCAATACGGCAGATGATCCCAGACGATGCTATGTTCGATACTGCGCATCTCCAACAGCAGATGATACTTATCTCTAACACCCCCTGTAAACTCAATGTGGGTGAGAAGGAAGACAACCTTGGAAAACACGTTGAGTTTGGCCTTCTTAGCTGCAACTTGCTTGCTTGTACTTCCCTTGCAGGCATCACGAGCAAGAGTGGCAATATAATGCCAGGAATAGTTGCACTCCGTTGACATTGATGCTTGTACTCGGAGCGAAGGGTTGCTAGAAATGAAGAACATGGAATATGAATTGGACTGTTTTACCAGATCTGCGTCACCAGATAAAGAAAATGCATATTTTGATTTGGTTTGTAAACCAGAAAGGCACTTTGGATCAATGATCTTTCCATGCCAGTCCGAGGAAGTATTTCCTGGGCATGTCCTTCAGTGGGAGCCTCAGAGGTTATTGACTTGTGCTCCTTCATCTAAGTCTCAGAGGCCTTACGGCTGCAGTGGCTTGAGCTCAGAGGAACGTTAATAGGTGTTACCCCTCTGTTCATGAGTCTCAGCATTGAAAAGTTAAATAAAGAAAGACGTAAAGCATAAATGCTTGAGCTCAGAGGAATGTTAACATGTGTTACCCCTCTGTTCATGAGTCTCAGCGTTGAAAAATTAAACAAAGGAAATGATAAAGCTTGACATGAAGGCGGAGCTTTTGCCATGGAAGAAAAGAAAGAAGAAAAAGGAACCATAGATCAGACTAGCTCTGGTACCATGTTAAGAACCAAGTGTTCTTGAAGAAAAAGGAAAACTTGAGAAATCGAAGATACGTAAATTGATCTTTCTATTCTGATTATTCTGCACTTATATTATGTTTTATTCACGGTTACAAGCTCTGTATTTATATAGAGAGAACGACGGATAGTCTGAGGTCATCTATTACATTGAGAAACATAAACAATAATAGAGAACAACAATGAGGCGGTAGGGGAGGGGAGGGGGCACACCGTTACCCAGATCCACCAGGCACAAAATAACTTTATGCTTGACTTAAACGAGGCTGCAGGGGAGGCCAACCAATAGGAGAGGAGGGGGGCACGCCGGCAAGTTAGAGAACACCCATGGTGTTGTGGGACACATTGAGTTGTTATGAGCACGTTTTATTTATTTTTTTAACAGGATTCACAGAAAAATCTTTGAATTCACTTTAATCCACATTAAATAGGATTCACAAGAAAACATTTGAATCCCCATTTTAATCACTTTACATAGGATTCACTGATAATTATTTGAATCCTTTTAAGCAGGATTCGCAAGAAAAGCTTTGAATCCTGGTAAGCAAAATTTCATCTCCATTTGCAAGCCACATTGAATCTGACGTGATCAAAACTACCCCAAAAGTTAAAAAAATAAAAATTACTTCCCAGATTTGCTATTTTTTTTTCATTATTCCACACAAAAAAGTCGAAATTGTATTTGAAGTTTCAACCAAATATTATTCATGAAATAAATGTTTAACACTTATGTCTAGAAAAGTAGAAATCCTAGGTCATATGCCAAATAACCTATGTGAGTTAGGCAAAGGTCCCTTTCAGCACCTCACAGTTCCAGGTGTCACGTGCAATTTCAGCAAAAGCAACTGTCCATGAGTGTACTTGTCGTGTAGGGCTGGGCAGTGGGTACAATCTATCTGGATAGGAGCTGGTGGATGTTAAAGGAATAAACGTGACACTGGGCCACTTTTAATGATTTTTATATAAAAAGGTTCGATTGTTTTATAAAACTGTCTCCATTTTCTCAAAATAAAATAAATATATATACACACGTAACTCTAGTGCTAAATTACTTTATATAATTTGGTAAAAAAAGTTTAATTGCAACTTTGGTCCTCCACTTACACCAAAACTATGATTTTGGTCCCTGATAAAAAATTAGACGTTTGGTCCCTCACTAAAAGCCTTTGTTAGCATAAACGGTTTTCCGTCGTCTTTCCGTTAGAAATTTAACGTTTTCTAGAAAAAAAAGGCTTGATTGCAACTTTGGTCCCCCACTTACACACTTTTCACGATTTTGGTCCCCAACAAAAAAACCCACGATTTTGGTCTCTCACAAATCTTCCGTTAGCAACTTTAGTCTTCCATCCAGATTCCGTCCAAAATCTAACAGTTTCTGGAAAAAAATTAATAAAAAATAAAATAAAAATAAACTCCGAATCTTCAATGGTTCTTCATCTTCTTCAAGCATCTTCATCATGAAACCCAGAAAAAAAAAATAACCCATTCACTCACCCTCCCTCCACCCACCAATAAGATCTAATTAACACTAACAAGATCCCACCCATCAGCAACCCTAGCAGCCTTCATCTGCTCTCTCTCCCCACTCAGCCGCCACCTCTCTCCACTCTCCCTCCATCAAACCCTAGCCTCCCTCTAAGCCGCTGCCACACCGCTTCTCCCCCTCATCTCTTTCAACCTTCAACCGTCTCCCACTCACACCAGACGAAAATCAGAGGAGATACCGTTGGTGGCGGCGGAGATCGGAGGTAACGGTGGCGAGCAAGTGCTTGATGCGTGAGGTTGGAGTTGAATGTCCAGAGAGACTTCAAGTATGTAATTTGGGTTTTGGTTTGGGACTTTGGGGTTTTGGTTTGCAATTTCTGAAGTTGATTAGTTGTTGTTGTTGGGTTTGAATTTTGTAGATTGGTTGTTGTTATTCTTGGTGATGGATAGCTGTTTTTATTTTCTGGGTTTTTTGGGATTTTGATAGAGAAGATGATGAAGATAATGATGAAGAAGATGAAGTTTGTTGACACGAATTTTTGGTAAACAAACAAGAATCCAAAAACAGTTTAAGGACTGGATTCAGAGTCCTCTTGGGTTCATTAGTGAAGACGTTTTTAGTGTCGTTTCCGGGTTTTTTATGAAGAGCGGTACGATGTTCTTCAAGAGTGAAGAATGAAGATAAGGGAGAATGGTAGAGGATGGAAGAAAAGGAAAATTAAAATGAGAAAAGAAGATGATAGGAAGAAAATTATCAAAATGACAAAGGAAATTGCATTGAATAAAAAAATGAGAATCACAACACCGTCTGAGTGCTCTTTGTAACCTTTGTCTCTCATGAATGTATTAGCATTTTTAGAGAGTTTTGAGTAGTTGTGTGAATCTACTTATTCTTAAACATGAGACTACTATTTATAGGGAAATAACCTAATAACTACTATTGTCACCTAATAAACACATGTCTATTTAAAATAAACTACTTAAACCACCAATAACTTGTACCAACTTGAAGCAACTTCGGGAAACCGCTTCTGGTCACTCTTGACTCTGGATATATTCAAGCAGGTCAACAAATATTAGTCGAATGAATACTAAACATTATGCATTGCCACATTCTTCGTTTGGCTTGCCTTCAAACTCGAAATGATAATTTCGACTTAGAATCAGGAACCAAAGTGTTGAATGAATTGAATTCATGATGCCACCTTCTTTTTAATTATCAAGAGACAGGGCTATGGAATTCAAAACTTAATACTTTGAAATACATGGCACTCCCATTATTCGAATGACATATCTAGACTATATACTAGTCCTTTCAAAGTCATTATAAGATTAGTCAAAAAAACAAATTTTGATCAAATCACATGGGCTTATTATCTAGGTGGCATGTAATTTTGGGCAATAAGGTAGAAACTACACTTAAACATTTCATGCATTCACGTACACCAAATCTCATAGTTAGTTTTCAGAATAATTAAATTTTGGTGATAACAAAGTTACTGTATTTTTCTGAAATTAGAAGATCAACATCATCTTTTTTTTCTGAGTTGTTAACTTTTTATTTTTTTTCCAGAAACTATTAAATTCATGACGGAAAACCATTTATGATAACAGAGACTTTAATGACGGACCAAAACGTGTAATTTTTTTTTGTTGGGGACCCAAAATTTGTGGTTTTGATGTAAGTGGAGGCCAAAGTTGCAATTAAGCCTAAAAAAATTTAAACAATTTCTCTAGTACCTACTTAACTCCTAATTTTTTGGATAGATGCATTATGTTATTCTACATAATAAACTTTTCTAATTTACTATTAGTCCTAATATTTTAAACAGCGGGATGAAAAGTACTAAATCCTCTCATTTTAAAAGGATATTAAGGCAAAAAAAAATATATAAACAGAAATTGGGTTTTTTATATGGTTAATGTAGTTTCTAAAAATAATTACTAAACTAGTGCAATTTTTTATTTAATTTCCAAATTGGTATAAATCACCATATCAAGTGGCGACACCTCTTTCTTTTTCCTTTTCTTTTTTGAAGTCGCCACTGCCAGTGGCGACACCTTTTTATTTTACTTTCTTCATTAGTGAAGGAAAGAATTCTGTCACAAAATCCTATTATATAATATGAAAGGAAATAGTGACGGAATGAGGAAAGAGGAGCTTTCCGTCACAAACAATAATCTGTCGCTAAATGTTTTTTGACGGAAAAATTTCCTCTCAAAATTTTGTCGTTAATTATTTCCTAATATTCATTAGGATTTTGTGACGGGTTAAACTTCGTCGCAAAGAATATTATGTTGCTAAATAATTTGTGACAGAAAGCTTCTCTCCATACTTTGTGACAGAGCGTACTAAATCCTCTCATTTCAGTGGCTTAATCGTAATTTTGGTCCCCCACATACACTTTTTTCACAATTTTGGTCCCCAACAAAAATAAATTGCACTTCAAATCCTTAACAAAAACCTCTGTATGCAAAAATTGTTTTCCATCCATTTCTGTCAATGGAATCTGGGTGAAAAAATTTAAAAATTAACAAAAAAACAGAAATCTAGAATCTTCATAGGTTCTTCATAATCTTCAAGCATCTACATCAACCCCTAAAATAAAAACCCAGACCCAGAACCCCAACCCGTTCTGAAAAGCCCTAGCCCTCACTCACTCAAGCTTCTTTCACTCATAGAGCCGCCACTTCTCCCCTTTCAATCCTTTAGCCGCCACACCCTCTTCCTCCCCATCATTGCTTCCAAGAACCCTAGCCCTTGCCCTCTCTCAAGCCACCAACAACTTCTTCTCAACCTTGATTCCTCATGAATCCCTTTGCCTTATTTTTTCTTCAATCACGTGCGCACCAATCCTTGCTACAATCAGCCACAATATCACGAACAAGACCCTCTGCTTCAACAACCCAAGCAACAAGATTCAGCAAAGCTTCCACCTTTACTACAAGAAAAAGAAAACGATATTGGTTGTGGTTGCAAAGGTTATGGGAGAGATCATTAGAAAGAGTGTTGCAGTTCTGATGGTGATGGGATTTTTTATCATGGAGCTTGCAAAGCGATAGTCGCGGGTTTTGGGTTTTGGTAAAGGAAAAGGCAGAGTCTGGTTATGGTGGAGGGTTATGGAGATCATGATGATGATGTGAGAGTGAAATGGAGAAGGAGAAAGGAAGATTGAGAGTGAAAGATGGAGAATCAATGGAAGAAATAGAGGAGTGCAAGTGAAAGTATGGAAGATCTCATTTTTACTTCGTACTCCTCCTGGTTTCCCCCTTGAAATCTTGGATTTGCGTCCTAGTTGCTTAAAGATTGTTCCTTTCCCTGGGTAGGATTCATATTTGAGCTTAGGAAGCATCCTTGGTTTTTTTTCGATAACAGAAATTCTGAAAATAAATTGTTAAGGTTCTGATTGAACCTCCCTCATCCAACATTGCTCTATTTGAAGATAATGACAATTAATTTGTCAACATTTTAGTTCAAAAATCTGAATCTCGTATAGTTGACAAAATGCATACAAGTGAAAACGAATGATAATGCTCGAAAAAGAAGAGGATGATGTAAACAAGGGATTTCAGCTTCACAACTATTTCTTCCTACTGGGCTCCAAATTTAACTCCTGAAAATTCAATAAAAGATCATCTGAATTTCCCTAGCAGCTCGTATTGTTGGTAAAATTTGATAATTGCAAAGGTTATGTAAACGAATGATAATGCTTGAAATTGTTTGAGCAATTTCCCTAGCAGTTTCAATTTTCCTTGGTGTTATCTTTCTGTTATGTTTGTTTAAGTTTTGCTGCTGCTGCTTCTCTCCTTTTTTGTTACTTTGTGGTGTCACTGCTTTCACGGAGTATGGACTGGAACCCACTTCTGCAAGAGAGGCTTTTGTTAGGGACTCAAAGTGCAATTTATTTTTGTGGGAGACTAAAAACATGAAAAGAGTTTAAGTGGGGAACTAAAGTTGTAATTAAGCCTTCTTTTTATATTATATACTAATATTTTGTGATGGATTTGTTTCTGTCACTAACAAAGAAAGTAAGAAAAAAAGGTGAATCTCGTATAGTTGACAGAATGCATACAAGTGAAAACAAATGACAATGCTCGAAAAAGAAGAGGATGGTGTAAACAAGGGATTTCAGCTTCACAACTATTTCTTCCTACTGGGCTCCAAATTTAACTCTTGAAGATTCAATAAGAGATCATCTGAATTCAAGTAAACCTTGTTGGTAGAATTTGAAAGTGTTTGAGCAATTTCCCTAGCAGCTTCAATTTTCCTTGGTGTTATCTTTCTGTTACGTTTGTTTAAGTTCTACTGCTGCTGCTTCTCTCCTTTTTTGTTACTTTGTGGTGTCACTGCTTTCACGGAGTATGGACTGAAACCCATTTCTGCAAGAGAGGCTTTTGTTAGGGACTCAAAGTGCAATTTATTTTTGTGGGAGACTAAAAACATGAAAAGAGTTTAAGTGGGGAACTAAAGTTGTAATTAAGCCTTCTTTTTATATTATATACTAAGATTTTGTGACGGATTTGTTTCTGTCACTAACAAAGAAAGTAAGAAAAAAAGGTGAATCTCGTATAGTTGACAGAATGCATACAAGTGAAAACGAATGACAATGCTCGAAAAAGAAGAGGATGATGTAAATAAGGGATTTCAGCTTCACAACTATTTCTTCCTACTGGGCTCCAAATTTAACTCCTGAAGATTCAATAAGAGATCATCTGAATTCAAGTAAACCTTGTTGGTAGAATTTGAAATTGTTTGAGTAATTTCCCTAGCAGCTTCAATTTTCCTTGGTGTTATCTTTCTGTTACGTTTGTTTAAGTTCTGCTGCTGCTGTTTCTCTCATTTTTTTGTTACTTTGTGGTGTCACTGCTTTCACGGAGTATGGACTGAAACCCATTTCTGCAAGAGAGGCTTTTGTTAGGGACTCAAAGTGCAATTTATTTTTGTGGGAGACTAAAAACATGAAAAGAGTTTAAGTGGGGAACTAAAGTTGTAATTAAGCCTTCTTTTTATATTATATACTAAGATTTTGTGACGGACTTCTTTCTGTCACTAACAAAGAAAGTAAGAAAAAAGGGTGTCGCCACTGGAAGTGATGATTTAAAAAAAAAAATCACAACTTGAAGTGGCAATTTATAGGAATTTGGTAATTAAATAAAAATTACACTATTTTGGTAATTATTTGTTAAAACTACACCAACCATGTAAAAAAAAACCTTACCAATTACTGTTAATAAGAAAAAAAAACTTCATCTCAAATTTATCTCTAGAGATTCCGGTCCTTAAAATCACTTTCAGTCCATCTACTATAGCTAATATGTGATTTCAGTTCCCTTATAATTCTATTACATTTAGTCCCTCAATTTTTAAAATTATTATAAATGAGTCCCCAATTATTTGTATTCTACTTGAAACTCTCTAATTCTAATTTCCAAGTGAAATCCTCGTAAATTAATTTGTTTTTTTTGTCCTTACAGGTTTCATTATAAACATTTTCCACTCAAAACTCATGAATCATAATCCTATAATATTTGAATAGGAAATTAATATTAAGAACTTTTAGTATATGAAAATCGATAAAGTAACTAAATTTGCTCAATTTTAAAAATATATGAACTTAATTAGCATGAAAAATTTAGTGGCAATAAAATCATACACGATTCAAACTAGAAGGTAAAAGATTCAATTAAGTCTAAATTTTATTTTCTTCTTACCACATCATAATTAAATTAAAATTAAAAAACATAGAAATGGTAAATGAAAAGATGTGATGTGTAAAATTATTTACTATTTTATAACTAATTTTTTATTTGTAATGAAAATTAATTATATATTATTATATTTGAGAAAACATATATGTACAAATAAATAAATAATTGATTTGCCAACATCCTTGAAATCTGATTTATTAACTGTGAAAAATTATTTTAGAAATCATTCTCTATTAAATGTATTTAAAACCAAATTTATAAATATTACACACACACACATAAATAAAGTATGATGTGAGAGATTTGTTTCAACGGTAATACCTTGATTAGAAAAAGTGTTATGATTCATTCACATTTTTTCATCTTATTTCCACTCATTTTTCTTTTTTATTTCTGTTCCATTTTTCTATCATATCACTTGTCGCCTCTCTCCTTCACTTTCTTATATTTCTTTCTATTACTTGGTATCCACCTAACCATTTCCCATTATATTTTTTTTGTGTTTCATACTTTTTTTGGAGACATTTTGTCTTCCATACTTAATTATTAGGAAAATTACTGTTTTTGACTTAGAACAGGTTAACACTTAATGCAGATAATGACTGCGAATATATTCAAAATAAGGATAAGATCCGGATAACCCGCAAATGAAATTAATTTTATTTTTCTTTTGGCCTTCTTCGCAAAATCATGAAATAAAAATCTATCTGCAATTACACCTATCTATTTCATTTGATGACAAAATTGTGGTTACAAAAATTCCAATTATTCCTTTTCTAAAAAAATATGTTTTAATATTTTTCCTCAATAAGTCAAATATCATTTGTTTCCCCCTCCACATTGCTATTATTACCCGATTCAATCAACAGAGAGAGAGAGAGAGAGCGAAACAAGTATTGTCCTTATGGTATGTTTTCATGAATTGTTTATGTGTTTCTTCGCGTGTGTTCTATCTTAGCACTGGTTCCATGAACCTGCGAAGTAGTTTGACTTTCCAAAGTGATGAAATGATAACGTTAATCTTCAGGTGATCTTGTTCTTGACACTGCAGAAGAATCATTGGTTCCTCATAAGCTCTTGAAGAAGCTTCTTTCATTTCAGTGACTCAGTTCAGTTCAAAAGCTGCAAATTGGAATCAGTGTATCTTTCTAGCTCAAGTTGTTATATTTTATTTGATTTTTTTGTCCTTTTTTCCTTTTGATTGTTATATTTTATTTGCCTGTGGGTACATCCCCATGATACGTTTTGATGAAAGTGTCAATTTTTCATGTGATACTAACAAACAGCTTGAGTTTTGATTGGATTCACAAGGGGGTTTGATCTGACACCAATTGGTGGATGGCCCACTTAGTTTCATCCATTTTTATACAGCATTTACACTTTTCAATGTTGCTTCTTCCCATATCCTTCATAGATATGCTTCAAAAACTGGGTCACTTCCTTTATTTGATGTGATATTTTCTCATATGTTCTTGTTTTATCGGTTACCATTTGTTCATCTTGAGATCCATATCTATACTGGGTTCATGTTCAATTTGTATGATGATCCAACAATTTCCAGAATAGCATTGGTTTGAAGTATTCCAGTTCATTACTTTGGTGCAGAGCTAGTTATCTTTGTGTGTGTTAGGTTTGGTGTTGCAAACGCAAACGTGATTTCACGTATCTCAAGGTATCAACAAAGAACTTAAAATTTGCCTTGTTGAGTTTAACTTGGATTAGAGAAGCCAAATTTTGCCACGTTAACTTCAACATGAATCCACGTTGAGTTCAACGGAAATCCAAACATACATTAGTTGTATGATGTTGAAAATTGTAGTCTCTAACATGATTTGCTAGCTGTTTGTGTAGAATAAAGTTAATGAGTTCACATTTTGAGTGTTGAATGTGCCATGGGACTTTGATCACATGCTTAGGATGTGGTTGTGCTTGCTGGTTCTGATCAATATGTTTTCTGTAATGTGAAGTTGTTAAGGAGATGGATAAAGAAGAAAATGAGAACCATGTTGATGATGTTGCGCAAGATATAGAAAACAACGGTAGATTGGATGAGAATGATGAGGAAATTGGAAGATACTGGTCAGAGTTATCAGAAAGGAACAGGACATATGCAGAGCCACTTCTTTCAAAGAGGACTAACACTACCTCTCAGATTGCTATAGTTGGTTCCAACCTCTACCCTATTGAAAGCCTTGACTATGAGTAAGCAACTTGCATTTCCTTTTGGACCACTGTTAATTATATATTGCAAAACTCACGCTTTAAGATTTCAATATAATTACAAGAAATTTGTGTTTAATATTAAGGTGCATCAGACAAGTTTATCTTGAGTGTTCAATCTTCAACTCTTTCACTTACTTCCAGTCAATCATAGTTCTTATCTGATATGGTTCCTTTTAGTCACTTTTATGGATTGCGGTTATGCATTTATGTCTATACATCATTTACTTCCATTGTTTGATCTATCTGTATGAGATTTTGTTTGCAAAAATCAGGTAAACAGATCTCATATTACTGAATTTGTTTTCAGCAAACAGCTGAATTTTAGAAGGAAATACTTGTTTTTCTATTTTTTTTTTCCTTGAAACAAAAAATGATGAGAAATATAAGAGAAGGAATGAAAGCTTTGTACAATGCTAGTTTATGAGGGACAAATCATTTGAATTAGTGATCTAGAATTATAAACTAAAAAGAAAAAGAAAGTCCTGCTAGGTAGAGTTATACAGTTGCTATGTCAAAAATCAAGTTTTCAGCAAGTATAATTATTAACAGAATAGGAATATTTTAGCCATACCTCTAGTCAAAGATATCTGGGTAGTAAAGTTTGCAGGACTACACATCTTCGGGCGGCTCATTCGCGGATATAGGATATGCTCAATACCATGTAAGAATTCATGCCGGTCCTAACTCAACCCAAAAGCTAACTCATATGTGAGGATTGTCCAAGTCTTTATAAGGATTACTATGATCATATCTTTAGTCAATATGAGACCTCAACATAAACGACAAACAATGACCATTTTTTAGGAATAATCGTGCAAATGCTCATTATTTCTGCTTGCTAGACGTGATTGTGTTTCCTTTTCAATGCTGGACAAATGGGGATCCACATTGATTAGTGCCTTCCCCTGTAGCTAGTTTTATTTTTGCAACTTATTTTTATAATCTTATGACATTCTCAATTCTGTTTCTCCATGTTACTATTCCTTCCCAAGTTTTCAGAGTATTTGAAATCATATAATTATGTATCAGGCTATCAGCTAAACAAAATCACGAATAGCAATAACTTTGAATTGTTTAATGTTTTAGGATGTCGATTACTGATGGAACAAGTGATGATGCAAGTATACTTATTCTCTAATTTCAGGATTTTTGATAATGAAATATTTAACCAGGACTGGAGATCCAGGAAGAAGGTCCAGATATTCCAGTATGTGGTTCTTAAGTGGGCATTCGCTCTCCTTATTGGATTAGGAACCGGACTGGTTGGGTGGTTTAATAACGTGTCGGTTGAGAATATAGCTGGTTTTAAGCTGCTTTTGACAACCAGTCTCATGTCTAAACACAGGTGAGCTTGCTTTTAGCTCCAACCACATAAGTACAACAACAGAAGTGTTGTAGATTCTTTTTATTAGGACAGAAGTGTTTTATTTCCTATTTGGTTCATCTGGTTAAGATCTATTTAGAATAGTATTATTGATATAGGTCTATATAATGTAGATATATTTTGTACAACAACAGCAAACAAAGAATTTTCCCACTAGGTGGTCAGCAATATGGATAAGCGACGCCATAATGTCCTATTATGAATCATTTATGAATATAGACTATTTAAATCCAAATTTCTCTTCATGATTTGACTTATAGTTCTCTTTGATCTCCTTTTTTCTTTAACTAATGGACCATCCTCTATTTGTCTCCTTTTGTACCGGTGATTTTGTGTGTCATCTTGGCGGTGCATATAAGCAAGCATTTTTCGACAAACACCAGTTATTTTAGGTTTCACCCACCTTGTGTTCTCACGTGAGCGAGTCATAACTTGCTCATACATATCTTCAATTACTCAAATTTAAGCAATATGAATTCCTTTCTCATTTAGAGACTTCCATAAAACCTCTCTAGGAACTCTATCATATGTCTTTTCCATATCAATGAAAACTATGTATAAAAAAGATAGCACATTCTGTGGATTGATCATAGAAAAATATTCAGAATATTTCTATCTTCCAAATCCAAGTTGTACGATATACTTATATCATTATTATCAAATTATATTATCATTTGATTATCCATCTTTTTATCAACTCGCTACATTATAGGCATATACTATATTTATATTTGTAATCATAGAAGTTTCCTTTCAGTGGTCTTTCTTGGTGTTGGAAATGAACTAGGCATATGCTAAATCTATATACATGTAATTATAGAATTTAGCCTTTTGTGTTTTGTGTCTTAGTTTTACCAATTTTAATGAACACATTATTTATTATATGTATCTTTGCTGTTCCCATTATTAATCTCATATTCTCATAGAGTAGTGATTCTCTTACAGATATCTTGAGGCTTTTCTAGCATATGCTGGTCTCAATATAGTTTTAGCAGCAGCTGCTTCAGCACTCTGTGCATTCTTTGCTCCAGCAGCAGCAGGCTCTGGCATTCCGGAGGTTAAAGCATATCTCAATGGCATCGATGCTCACACTATACTAGCTCCAAGAACCCTTTTTGTAAAGGTGAATATTACTATAACAGTAGAAGCATGTCCACCTTCTCTCTCAGTCTTTAGACTTCCTACATAAACACACATAAAAAAGATGAATAACCCTTAAACCCCCTTAAACAATTGAAATCTAGTCAAAGTATCAACATTCTATTTCAGATAAAAAGTTTTCAGTGAAGAGTGAATATGATCTTTAGAGTTCAAAGTAAGTCTTTTATTGTATTTCTTTCTTATGGTTTGATAAGGGGATATTACTATGGAAAAGTTAAAGGAATTTCTTAATTATTGTGCATATTCCATGGTTTATAGACTACTTATTGAGTTATTGTGTTATGTTTGATGTATGTACCTTATACTGTTGTTTCTACCTTGTCGTATTTTTAATTTCTGTAAATTGATTTGTAAAAGATAGAACTAACAGTAGCTTTTGGGTGAATTAGTTTCTTGACGTGTTATCAATGTCTACGACAAAATACTCAGAAGTTTAATCCTTAACCTACTCTGGTCTTGGATAAAAATGGGTTCAATTATGACTAATTGTTTATCAAATTCAAATGAGAACTCTTCCTTTCACCCATATAAGCTACTGTCTCTAAACTTTTTCTTGATGCACAGTGGATAAGAAATTTCACACATTTAGATATGCTCAGGATTTCATTAAGAGAATACAACAGCAAAAACCGTTTTTCTGCATGGTCAAAGTCAGTTACATATATCAACGTGCCATTGTGTTATGTCAAAAACCAAGTTTTTGAAAAGACCATTTATACCTAGGTATTAATATGGCCTCTCTTACAGTTTTCTTTGGTCTTTCTCTTTGCTTATCGAGCAATCTTCCATTTGATCACCTTAGGACTTTTTACATTGGCGAACCATCTTAGGTGAAATTTTGTGATATTTATTCAATAAGTTTTCTCCAACTTTCACTTAGACACCAAAATATTTGTATCTTCACAATGTTTAGCGTATGTTGATTCTTCCTAAGTCCTAATAAATTCCGAGAATTTTTTTTTCTCTATTTTGCCGTAAGTTACTTATTTTGTCATATTTAATTTCTGCATTAAACCTATGATTATAAATGTCAGATTGTTGGTTCTATTCTTGGAGTTTCTGCTGGATTTGTGGTGGGAAAAGAAGGACCTATGGTTCATACAGGTGCATGCATAGCTTCTCTGTTGGGGCAGGGTGGTTCTCGCAAGTATCATTTGACTTGGACTTGGCTTAGATATTTCAAAAATGACCGAGACCGGCGAGACATGATTACATGTGGTGCAGCTGCTGGTGTTGCTGCTGCCTTTCGTGCTCCAGTAGGTGGTGTCCTTTTTGCCCTTGAAGAGGCAGCTTCATGGTATCTATTTCTGCTAAAAACAATTTTTCTCTCTCAACTTCATAGTATCTTTAAATTGTAAATTTGCTATTCTAGTAAAACATATTTCCCATCCAATCTCCAACTTTCTTGTTGAAAAATGGCAACCTGGTGCTTTACAGCTCTCACCATGGTGGTGTCTAGGAAGGGTTGGATTCATTGCTGATCTATTGTGAGCAGTCTTACCTTGCGATTGAACAAGAGGGTGATTCCACGACTACTTTCTTGTTAGCAGCAGCAAAATTATTTACTAAAATACTGTACTAAAGATGTGAATTGAAAGCCAGAATTTAACCTTTTACTTAATATGGAATACTATTTCTACATATCATATTTTCTATTTTAAGCTTCAGTACTCTCACTTATCTAAACTAGGAATAAAGGATATACTCATATACACCTTTTGCTTAAAAGATTTATAAGAAAAAGCGTCGCTTCATATTTTCTGATTTTAATCTATGATATCTTTGGTGCTAAAAATATGTGCTGACTTTTGTTATTGGATGTTTATCTGTAAATTGTGGCCATTTTAGAAAACTGAGTATTATATTTCCTTTATGGTGAATACCTTTAGGTGGCGGAGTGCTCTACTCTGGAGGACATTTTTCACCACAGCAGTAGTTGCTATTGTTTTAAGATCCGCAATTCAGTTTTGTTCCTCCGGGAAATGCGGGCTATTTGGGGAAGGTGGTCTGATACTGTATGATGTCAGTTCCGCCAAGGTAACATATAGTGGTGGTGATATAGTAGCAGTGATAGTCTTGGGAACCATTGCCGGTGTTCTTGGAAGCATATATAATTTCCTCGTGGATAAGGTCGTTCGCACATATAGCATCATCAATGAGTATGTCCTCCTCACATTCAAGTTAATTAGTTCTTAGTAAATTCACTTTCTGCTTTCTAATCTTGTGTATTGACAATGTAACTAAAAAACCTTTCTTTTTTCTTGTGGCAGAAAAGGTGCAGCTTACAAAATCTCTCTTGCTGTCACAGTTGCTATTTTGACATCATGTTGTTATTATTTCCTACCATGGATTGCAAACTGTACCCCATGCCCTACTGATCAGCGAGTGAGTTGTCCCTCTGTTGATGAGTCAGGAGAATACAAAATGTTTCAATGTCCACCAGGCTACTACAATGATCTTGCTTCCCTCTTCTTAAACACCAACGATGACGCTATTCGTAATCTTTTCAGTCCCAGGATAACCAAAGAATTTCATCTTTCCAGTTTGTTTATCTTCTTTGTTACTGTTTACTTTCTTGGGATAATCACTTATGGTATTGCCATTCCATCTGGGCTTTTCATTCCTGTGATACTCGCCGGGGCTGCCTACGGCCGTCTTCTTGGGAGGCTCTTCGAACCAATCACGAAGCTTGAAACCGGACTCTTTGCCCTCCTTGGAGCTGCCTCCATGCTTGGTGGCACCATGAGAATGACAGTCTCACTTTGTGTTATACTACTTGAACTCACTAATGATCTCTTGTTGCTTCCTCTTGTGATGCTGGCCTTGTTAATCTCAAAAACTGTGGCTGATTGCTTCAACAAGGGTGTCTACGATCAAATACTGAAGATCAAAGGGCTTCCTTATTTGGAGGCCTATGCCGAACCTTACATGAGGAATATTGTTACGCGGGATGTCGTCTCAGGTCCGTTGATGACTTTTTCTGGCATTGAAAGGGTGGCGAATATATTGCATGTGTTAAATACTACAGGGCATAATGGGTTTCCTGTCATTGATGAACCTCCTTTCACAGATGCACCAGAGTTGTGTGGGCTTGCACTAAGGTCTCATTTACTAGTTTTGCTGAAGGCAAAAAACTTTACAAGGGACAGGGTGTTTGCGGATCAGAGTATCTTAGATAAAGTATCTGTATTAGATTTTGGGAAAGCAGGATCTGGGAAGGGAATCAAATTAGAGGATCTGGATTTAGAAGATGAAGAGTTGGATATGTATGTTGATCTCCATCCCATAACTAATGCATCCCCATACACTGTGGTTGAGACAATGTCATTAGCCAAAGCTGCTATTCTTTTCCGCCAACATGGACTCAGGCACATGTGTGTAGTTCCAAAGAGCCAAGGGGTAAGATATTTTTTTCCCTCCCAAAAAATGTTACACTCCTTTACTTGAATGTGTGCGCTTATGGATTATGACTATCTCATGTCAAATGATAGTGTCAAGTGAAATATTGTATATATCTTTTTCTTCATAAATACTTAGAGGGTCTCACCTATTTAATACATATGAAGAGAGAGATAGATACAAAATATCAAGATTGCCATGTGAAGTTTCCACATGAGAGTACCTTGATCCGTGGGCACAAGACTCGTTTGTCCATAGTACTTAGCCCGCAGGTCCTCAGATCGAGTCTTGGAAGGCACTCGCTTGCGGGAGTTAGGAAGTTTCCTAAGTGTACGACTTTTTAATGTTACGCGTAGGATTTGTCTTTTAACTGGGCCCTTACAGGCACCCAGGTTTGCCCCGCGATGTACACGTAGGAACTTCCTCGGCCCACAAGCGAGTACTTCACCTTCCAAGACTCAATCCGAGGATCTGCGGGCTAAGTACCGGGGGGGGGGGGGGTTACATATCTCTCTTACCACAGTTTATTTAAGTATTCCAAATAAGATCTGACAGTTTTACAGCTTGTATTGCTTCACTTGGTGCAAAATATGCTGACAATCTCTACTTATTGCAGAGACCTCCAGTTGTTGGGATTCTAACACGCCATGATTTTATGCCTGAGCATGTTTTGGGACTTTACCCTGATATCAAGCATCACAAATGGCACTGAGGGATCTCAATCAAAAGAAATTCTTCCTTCAGCATATTGAAGTGCTGCATTCATTAGCTGCAGCAGGTTGTCAAAGTTTTATATACAGTTTTGAGTGCTATAGTTATTCACAGGCCCTTGAAAGTTCTGCTTGAGATCCGGCTGCTGCATATTTTTTATGCTTATTTAGCAACTGTGTCAATATGTGGATAGTTTAATCTCTATTTCATCATGAAGCCCTCTTGATGTTTTCAGTCAACACTAGTTAGTGTTGGGGTACACGGTTTAATAAAAATCTCTTGTTCATGTTGCTTGTTTGACCTTTTGTAATGAATTTGTAAAACTTAAATCAATGTTCTTTTATTTTATTGTTAATTACACAAATATGTTGCACTATGGAATATGGGTCATTGACCTATGAACCATATGACTGTTACCATATATGTATAGTTTAGGGATGAGAATGATTGAAATTTTGTGTTTATGTCTCGTTTCATATGCATTGAATAAGTGACAATAAGTTGAACTGTTTGAATATTTATATAGAAAAAGATAGATACAATGTTTCACACTTTCACTTAACATTGTTTCATAGTGTAATGATAACAGAAACAGTTTTGAACTATTTTTGAAAGACACAATTCTTTGATCTAAAAGAGAGGATTTAGATTCATTCATCTTATTTCAACTCATTTTCTCTTTTTATCTCTCTTTTCTTTTTTTATCACATCTTTCATTTATTTTCTCTTCTTTTGCTATCTCGCTAGCCGTTGGTATAATTGGGGTGTCAACCTATGTTTTTTTCAAAAGGAAAAATTACAAAAATCTCAAATATGCTAGCAAAAAATGCGTCAAGCATTAGTAGGGTGAAGCTTTAAAATTAGTATACGTGTGTATGTAGATTTTCATTGAATTCAACATTGATCGGCATTGAACTTTATGTTTATCAATGTTGAACTTAATGTTGCAATTTTCGCAATAATGATTTTTAGTTATTGTCAAAACGTGATATAGCGGTGGGCAAGAGCCAAGAAAAACCACATATGGAAAGGCCCACGACCCCTAAAGTTTTTTTTAAAAAAATCCGTTTTTAAAATTGATTAGGCAGCGGAAAATAATTTATTAGCCTCGCTCGATTTTTTATTTTTTTTCTTAGATAGTTGAAAATTTAATATATCATGAAATTTTTCCTAGACTTCAATTCAAGATCAATACAATAACATTAAAATGAACAAAACATTACACTTTTTTTAATTTTTCAAAAAAATTTATCATTAAATTTTAATATTATATACCGTCATTTGGTTGAAAATGTTTACAACGATATACCGACATTACATTTTAGATGAGGTTGGTTGGGCTGCTTTAGTTCTTGATATCAATATATCCTTGTGTTTTCTAAAAAAAAAATATTAAAATTCAGAAATAACTTTACTAAATTTTATTTTCTACGATAACTTATTTTTAGTATTATTGTTTGATCTATTAATTTTATAATAATTAAAAGTTTATCCATCGAATTTAATAATATTTTATTTAATCCAATTCTTTATCCAATTAATTCAGGATTTTACATTGTATTATACAATGTTCTCAAACTCAGAGCAACCAATTGAACTGAACAAACAGGAACACGGTCACCTAACCGATTTGAGCTGATCATAAGATCAAATATGTATTAGAACCAATGAGAACCGCTTTGTCTTGGGTAGTTAAGGAAACAAACAAAATCTGGTGACTCGACCGATTTTTGGTTGAATCGACGAGTCACCAAAAATATTTTTTATGTCGCTTTGTTTTGTTTTGCTGAAGAAAAGGTGACTTTGCATCTCATTTTGGAGAAATGAAATAGGGTTTCTTTTGTTCAAACGTAATCATACAATAAGTAAATGGTGAAGGCCACAACCTATGAACCAGTGGCAGATCCAGAAATTATTATTTGTGTGGGCAACATTAAACAATCAAAAAATATACGTTAATTAATCCTATTATTCTAAAAAACACCAAATACATGATAAAAAAAACATTTATATAGTTGGCTTAAATATGTTTGGGGTCCTTGACATTTGAAAGGGAATCATTTTAGCTGAAAAATTAATTGGTAGAATTAGGTCCCTAACATATGTTTTTTAATCAAATTAGGGACTAATCTCATTTTAAGCTGATTAAGTCATCTAATCAGCCCTGTCAGCATTTCTACATTTTTTTTGTAAAAAAATAAAATTGGAATTGGAAGTGTAACTAACATACAAGATAAATCATTGGTCTATGTTGCGAAGTTGAATTTAGGTGGGATGATGTTGCCTACTATTATTGGGGATAACGTTATTGTCATTGACTAATATTTTAATATGATAAAGAATGGTGCTACATTCAACATTACTGAAAATTATGTTAAACATTTATTTGAGTAGGTCATAGTGCTATTTTACATGGTTTTACGGTTTAGGATGAGGCTTTTGAGTAGGTCATCTTTCTTTTAATGTGTGTTGTTGACATGTTATTTCTTGGAAGCTCAATAAATAATCAAATGGACATTTCATTCCTTGTTGATGGGAGAGAAAGAGAGGTTGTGACACAAGTATAAGACCAACTAAACTATGGTATGTATGGTGCCTTTTGGGCCTTCGCGACGGTAGCCTCCATTGAAGGAATCAATAAAATTGTAACAAGTTCTTTTGTGATAATTTATGAACAAAAACTTGAACACGTAATTCATAACATATGAATTATAACATTGGTCTTCAAATGCCATGCAAAAGGGACAAGGTTCTTAATTTTTTATATTTATTACTTGTCTCTTTTATCAATAGATTATTGAGATTTGAGATTTCACCTATTGAATCTACAGACAATAAAATAATTAGCTACTATCTATGATTACATTATTCTTTGCTGCCTTTAAAAAAAACAGGCTATGCACGTGTTAGTTTACGTATTTCTAAGAAAGAGGTTTCGTCTTATATAAAAGGGTTAATTCTATTGAACAAGTAAGATTGAACTAATTAAAATTTATACTAATTTTATTTCTACAGTAGAGAGTCTACCGAACCTCAACTCCAACTAGTGAGGAAGATTCAGCACGCCATGTTATGGTAATCGTTGGATTTAAATCTATCTAGTGGATCATCAAGAGTCCATATGGAGCCAAATGAGAAATTCATAATCTGTTTGTGCATTGTCTTGCTAATTTTTCCTAGTGTTGATTGTTCGTTTTCTTGCTCTCATTTTTTAGTGTTATGGATGATTTACAATTTGGCTTGGGAAATAAATGAGAATACTGTACTTTATTTACTGCTTTGCTGTCCTTCCGTTAATTAAACATATCAAGTATACTTGTTTCTTCTCATAAGTGTTAGTGATCCTGCTGTTGATAAGGAAGCATTTGTTACACCAAGTGCCTCCGTCATTCAAGTTGGAAAAAGATCATCAATTTGGTATAGATATGTCTTACGATGTAAGTTTCTCACTTGATCAATTATATAAGAAAACGTTTGAAATTTGATGCTTCTACAGCTAATTAATCTGATCTATCAAAGAAATAATTTGCAATACCTTACTATTTCAATTCAGGTATCACTTACTGCAAAACAAAGATTTCAAAGCTATATATACAACTCCAATACACATTTTGCTTCTATTTTGAATCATAGTTTTCATGGGAAGTTAGAGCTCTAAGATCTTTTAAGCTAAATTTAATGTGAAATCTATGTTGTCCCTCTATTTTTTAATGATTATATACATGTTAATCATGTTTGAACTTAACCTTATGAATAAGTGATGTATACAAAATCAAATCATAGTTGGAAGCGAAACTAACATACAAAACATCACCATGATTCATGTTGCAGAATCAAGTTTAAGATGATTTAGATGATGATACATTTCTTTCCCACATGGATTGCGGAGAAAGAGGGGTATCATGCTCTTTAGTGATTGTTTCTGAACATGAGCTTGTGGAATGTGTTCAATGAAACCATCATCGTCCTGGGAGACCTATATATTGTGCATTCGAATGTATAATTTGTAACAGAGAAATTAACTTATCTAAAAATTATCCCAACGTTGTTCGCTGAATTCCTTGAAAAAAGGGCAACATTCTTAATTTTTTGTATTCATCCGGTGTCCTTTTTGTCAATTAGTTATTGACATTTCACCTAATTAGATCTATAGGCAAGAAGATTACGTCATTCTTCGCTGTTCCGATGAACACACTATTTTACATGCTATTGTGCAACAGTCTGTAAGCATTAGTTTACGTATTTCTAGGAGGAGTCTTGTCTCCTAAAGAAATGTTAGTTCCATTGCACAAGTAAAATTTAACTAATTCATATTATACAAGTTTTATTTATGCATTAGGGAGTCTACGGAACCTCAACTCCAACTAGAGAGGAAGATTTAGCATGCCATGCAATGGTAATCGTTGGATTTAAATATGATTACTGGATCATGAAGAATTAAAATGGATACAATTGGGGAATAGATGGACTCATGCATGTGTGTAGAAAGCCCAACCTGATCTCCTATGCTTCTCATCCCATGAAATGTAGGTAGTGTGTTTAGAATCTGAATATGTGTGTTGTGTGTGTGAGAGATAGAGTGAACATAGAAATGGATGACCTACGAAAGATTATTGATAGCTCCAATGTGTAAGTGTACAGATTTTTTTAAATTAATAAAAGATATCGAATTACTGGAATTGTGTGTTACGTACTAATTTCACTAGTTAGATGTTGTTTGAACCAGCAAATTTTTTAAATAGTTTTAATAATAATAAAAAAGATAAAGAAAACAGTAAAATAAGTTTCGCGGAGGCAAACAAAGAAGAAAGCATATTGGAAAATTTGTTCACTTGATTTATAACTTGTTCTTAACCAATATACTCTTATAAGTTGGAATAAACATTTAATATGTCGATAAAAGTTGTTACTTACTAATGTCTTTGTCAAGCAATCTACCTGTTGAAATTCTAGCCTTAATGTCTTAAGTCCTAGTGATCGCAAAAGGAGCATGTCGCAACCGGGGTCCCGGCGAAAATGGCACTAAACAATCTAAACATACAGAGTCGCCACTAGCGTTTTTTAAAAGAGAAACGATAGAAAACCTAAAAATAAAATAAAAGGCCTACGAAATCTAAAATCTAGGTTCGGGAGTCGGTTACGCATGGGGAAGGTATTAGCACCCCACAACGCCCATCAAAGACGGTACCTAAGATTGATTGTGCAAAAATTATTAAAAGACTTATTTTACTTAAAAAGAAGATTTATTTATCATTTTTAAGATTTTACTATTTACAAAGAAAAAGGAAATGGAATTATTTAAAAAAAACAAAATATTTATTTTTATTTTATTTAGCCTAATAGGTGTGAACCAATCGTACGTACTCCCTTTTAAGGAAGATCAAGGCTACGTAGCTCTAAAGTTTTCAACTGAATTTTTAGTTATTTTTTTTATTTTGAAAAGATTTTCCTTGTTTTTTTAGAGTTTTTTATTGGGTTGCCTGACGAGAGTGTTCCCGCTCCTACGTACCTCTATTGGAGGGCTCAAGGCTTACGTAGTTCTAAAGTTTTAAAGTTGATTAATTGGTTATTGATTTTTTAAATTTGTAAAAGGGTTTATTTCCTTTAAAAGGATTGAAATTTTTTAGATTTTCTTTTAGATTTGACTTTTTATTTGATTATTATAGAAAAAAGGAAATAGCAGTGTGAGACACAACATCCTACGCGAACAGTCGAGACCTCACAACACGGTTGCACTTAATTTATTTCACACGCGATAGCGCAAAAAGAAAAGTGAAAATGTTTAGGTATTTAGGGAAAAGAATGAAACGCCGCGAGGTAACGGCATCCTGCGCGAACAGCAGATACCTCGCATTGTATTCGCACTTTTTATTTAAAATGCGATAGCGTAAAAAGAAAAGGGCGTGAATGAAAACGCGAGCGCGGCGGTGGTGAGGACGTCGCGACGTGAGTGGAACGGAGCAGCGGCGACGCTGGGTATGGCGACGACAGCGCCCCTAGAGAGGTGGCAACACGATTTCAAAGAGGGGAAGAAGAGGGTTTGGGTGAGCGACGACGCTTGTGTCTCGAGAAGCGGCGGCGGCAGCGATGAAGAGGGGGTTTAGGTCGAGAGGTCGAAGGAGAAGAAGAGGTTGGACAAAGGAAGGAGTGGCGGTGAGATGAAGAGGAAGGGCAGAGGCGGTTGTGGCTTAGGGTTTGAGTGTTGGGTGAGAGTGAGAGAAGAGAGAGTGGGGCAGCTGGAGTGAGAGAGAGAGTAGATGAGGGCTGCTAGGTTAGGTTAAGGTGAGTGAATAGTGAGTTGTGTGTGCGGAAACCGAGGTGAAGGAGGCCATTTATAGAACTAAGGTTTCCGGGGCGAAGTTGTAATTTTGCCCCTGCTGCTGCTAGGGATTTTGCTGACCAGATTTTTTGGTCTTTCCCTTTTTATTTTTGGGACCCGCCTGGCCCATTCTTCTCTTTTTTGTGCGATTTTTTCCTTTTTTTTTTGTGGTTGGTTGGGCCTTTTCTTCCTATTCTTTTTTCTCCTTTTTTTGTGTGCTATTTTCTTGTGTTGGGTCAAGACTCAAACAAAATTAAAAGGAAACTTAAAAATGGGGGGTACAAAATAAGGAAATAATTAAACTAAGAGATAAAGCACTAGATACTTGACAACACGGTTGTGGAATTCTAATATCTAGGGTAAGAGATTAAGACAGACACTCGACAACTCTTACGAGGAATTCTAATGTCTGTCACAAAAGATAAAAAAGGCGACAAACGCTCGGCAACCTAGAGAACAAATCTACAGGGAATCCTAACGCTTGGACTAACATGATAAAACACTAGATGCTCGACAACACGGATGTGAAATTCTAACATCTAGGCCAATGAGATAAAGACAAACACTCGAAAACTCTTACGAGGAATTCTAATGTCTGACACAAAGGATAAAAAGCAACAAACGCTCAGCCACATGGACAACAAATCTACAGGGAATCCTAACGCTTGGGCTAATGGGACAAAACACTAGATGCTCGACAACACGGATGTGGAATTATAACATCTAGGCCAATGAGATGAAAACAAACACTTGACAACTCTTACGAGGAATTATAATGTCTGAAAAAATGAACTAGGGGTTGGAACCCTAAAAGAGTGAACCAGGCACCAAAACCTAGCAATGATTGAGATTTTTTTTTTAATTTTTTTAATGATCATGTGGAAAAAGAAAGTTGAAAGATTTTCAAATAAACATTTTTCTTATTTTCAAAATATTTCATCTTCACCATTGCAATGCAACACTAGTCAAAGATGGTGGATAAAAGGATGGTTTTAGTTTTTTTTTTTTTTGTGTGGAAGAAATGGGATAAGATTTTAGAATGTGTGAGGGATTAGGCTTGTAACAAACCCCAAGTCAGGCATATATGTAAGAAACAACTGCTTATCATTTTTATTGTGCT
Source organism: Acmispon strigosus (assembly GCA_030819835.1). Classification (NCBI taxonomy): domain Eukaryota; kingdom Viridiplantae; phylum Streptophyta; class Magnoliopsida; order Fabales; family Fabaceae; genus Acmispon; species Acmispon strigosus. The sequence goes on along the minus strand of JAUAMA010000001.1, from coordinate 42,464,542 downwards.
GAGAGGAGAGAAAATGCGGCAAGCCCCAAGTGTGGTAAGCATCGATTTGATGATCTGTCATGGAAGAGGGGAAAACGCTAAATCTAACTTCATCATCTGAATGATCAACAGGTCGATACTTTTAAATGTCAGCTTCAACCAAGAACGAACATAAGTCTCATCATTCCAATTTTCCTTTTCTTTGTTTTCTTTTTTTGAATTTTTGACAGAAGAAGAATGGTTTAACTGTCTTCAAACATTGTGTTGGGGAAATTCATGAACACTTTTAGAGAAATATTCAAACTGGGTTGGCCCTTGGTGTGGGGTAACAAGTGAAACAAATGGGATATCAGCCCTAGTGAAATGAGTCATATAAATGGAGAATTATTGCACTAGCCCCCAGTGCAGGGGTGATCCTTGTCCAGGGTTTAATGAAGGAAATTTATTTTTTAAGGCTCAAAGTGGGTAGTAAGGGATAATAACTTTTTTTTATTTTTTTTTTTGGATAAAGAAACATGGCCAAACTTCATTTTAAACACTGATTGCTTATTTTCAAAATACTTAACTTTAAGACAAAAGTTTTAGACTTTGCAAATTCGCTCCTTTCATTTTTCATTTTTTTCTACTTTTCTTCTTTTTTTCCTTTTTTTTTGTTTTTGAGGAAGATGAGACACAAGATGATGGACCAATATTACTGACAGAAGAAAACATTATTCACAGTGTATGACCTCAAATTTCTGTAACGCCCTCTTCAACCATCAGTGCATGACTTAACAATTGGGGGTTAGCCAAATGCATATTTAAAGATGGTTAATGGAGGAGAGATTGATGAATGGGTGAGACAAGTATGGAATAAAAGGGAATTAAGGTTCATAAAAGTGGAGAGTAATTTGTACAAACGGAAGGGATGAAGAACTATGGGATGGTGAATGAAAATGAACCTCAAATTGAGTATTATGATACAGTGGTGAAAATTTAAAAAAGAAAATAGAACCAAAGAGAGTTAGTTGAGGAAAACATTTTTCATTTTCGAAAAGATTTTTTTTACAAAATAGAAAAAAAAAAGATAGAAATTCAAAATAAGAAATGAAAGAAAAAAAAAAGGATGATAAGTGGAAGAGAAATGTACAAAATATTTTTTCTCAATTTTTTTGATAAGGAGGAATAATGGAACAATGAGTAAGAGGAAGAGAAAATAAATGAATTTATTTACAAAGACGGAGGGATGAGGAACTTCAAAAGAGAACGAGAAGGAGCCCCCAGCTGAAATCTTATTTTCTTAACCATAAAGGTTGGATTATTCTAGAGATGGAGAAATCTAATTCAAGCGATTAAATAGGGTTAGACAACTAGTGTAGTGATTAGGGATGGATCTAGAACTTGCATAACTAAAGGTCCCCAGGTTACCCTCGTCACACAGACAAGGTCCCGATCACCAAACTAATTGACGCGTAGACACTAGGCCTCTCACGACAAATAACTCAATGATCAGTACTAACCTGGGTGGTGACTCAATAATTGACACGTAGACACTAGGCCTCTCACGACAACTACCAGGACACCTCTCCACTCCCTAGTTTGCACAGGCCCAGGTATGGAGCCCAAAAACGTGTGTGAGATAAGTGAAATAAATACAATAGAACCAATAGAGATAATATATACAAGATATAAAAAAAACAAAACACATACAAAAAGACAAGAAATAGATAAAACAAATAAAAAAGAAAATGCACAATCAACATATAAGGCCTGACTCTCAAAAAGTCCCGGCAGAGTCGCCACCTGTTGCAACCGGGGTCATGACGGGGACGGCGCTAAACAATTTAAACAGACAGAGTCGCCACTAGCGTTTTTTAAGAGGGAAATGCTAGAAAACCTAAAAAGAAAATAAAAGGCATACGAAACCTAAAATCTAGGTTCGGGAGTTGGTTACGCGTGGGGAAGGTATTGGAACCCCCACAACACCCGTCAAAGACAGTACCTAAGATTGATTGTACAAAAATTATTAAAAGACTTATTTTACTTAAAAAGAAGATTTATTTATTATTTTTAAGATTTTACTATTAACAAAGAAAAAGGAAATGGAATTATTTACAAAAAAAAAATGTTTATTTTTATTTTATTTAGCTTGATACGTGTAAAACTAGTCCTACATACTCCCTTTCAATAGGAAGATAAAGGCTACGTAGTTCTAAAGTTTTAAATTGATTTTTTAGTTAATAATTTTTTTTTAATTTTGAAAAGATTTTCTTTGTTTTTTTAGAGTTTTTTTTATAAGGTTGCCTGACGAAAGTGTTCCTGCTCCTACGTACCTTTATTGGAGGGCTCAAGGCTTACGTAGTTCTAAAGTTTTAAAGTTGATTAATTGGTTAATGTTTTTTCACCACCAACCTCCCAAATCACAACAACATACCAGGAAAAGCCAATATCTTCAACAACCCATTCAGGGAGATTGACGGAGTCACCGCTCACTCAAGAACAAGGGACGAACGCAGAGCGACAATCAGGAAGGTACAAACAGATCGAGAGGGAGAGAAAGTGACGATGGGGTTGGTCGAAGCTCACGGCGTCATCCCTACTTCCAGTCGTCATTTCACCTTCACCAGCAAACCCCTTTCATGCTGCCACTACCCGATCTGTCTATTTCGTTGTCCTTTGTGTCCTACTCCATTGCTGAAGAAGGTGACCAGAAGGAGATTCGACCTCTATCTTCCTCTCTCGATCTCACGAGCTCTCCCTCTCACTTTTCCCCTCTTCCTCCTTTTCTCAAATTTCTCCCGTACTTTTTCTGTATGACGCCCCTTTCCCCTCCAACGTGAACGACTGATCCATTCCCTAAACTCTAACTTGAGAAAATTGAGGATTTTTTATTGTGACTTCTGGACGAAGCTGGGACAGTGGTGCTCGCACTTGCCTTTTTCTACAACGACGGTTCGTGGTTGAGGATGCCGACGTGCAGCAGAAGGGAGAAAGCAAAAGGATATTATTATAATTTATCTTTTTGATTTTTTTTATCAACCGGTCACATTTACCCATCATTGCAGGTCATTTATGCTTTTGTAGAGTGTAAGATCTAGGATGCACTTGTACTCTATAAGGCACCTAAAGGTACATCGATGTTTAATAGAGTTTTTTTTTTTTAATATAGGAAAAAAAATATTTGTCTGTTTGGGGTACATTGGAAAGTTTTTTTTTTTTGAAACTGGGTAAATATATTAATCAAGAAACAGGGGCAGAAGCAACTACATCATGCTGTAGAGCAGCTAAAATCTCTTGAGGAGCGTCCTCAATCCAAACAAAAAACAACGTAGAGAAAGACAATTTGGCAAGGGAGTCAGCAACCATATTGCCTTCCCGCCTAACGAAAACAAGGTCCATAAAATCAAAATGACAAGAAAACGAACGACAATTCCTAATAATAGAAAAAAGATAAGAACCACCAGGTTTGGGACAGCGCCAAAGATCAAAGAGTTTCAGACAATCAGTCTCAAACATGACCCGCCTGAAGCCCAAATCAATAGCAGTGGAGATCGCCCACCGGAAACACAGGGCCTCCGCCACAACAGAGAACGCCACCGGAAAGTTTGGGGTACATTGGAAAAGTATTTATCAATATTTGTCGTATTTACGAGTTGGATGATGTGACAGAGACAAAGCTGAAACTATTATATTTTCTTTATGCTTAGGATTTGGATATATAAAAATGAAGCTTTTTTTTTTCCCACCAGTTTGTATTATAAATTTAAAATTTATTTAATATAGATCGATGACTCATGACCCATAACATGATTACATGATGGAGTCGATGACTAGTGCAAGTTTAATAACATTACACAAAAGAGTCACACATATTTAAAGATAAAAGGTGAACAATACTATTATTATTAGGAATTGAATTGAAACACGTTTACATCACACTCCAATCAAACTAGTATCCAAGGAATACCTACCTACGATAAATTATTATTCTAACCAAACTGAAATTATTGCACTCAAGACTAAAAATGGCTATATACTTTCTGAACACACTCTTCCCCCTTTAACTCACACTGGAATTTGCTTGTTTATGAATTCCTTGACTTGAGAAATCAACTGAGAACCATCAAGTAACTCCGGGAAGATATAAAAACCATGAAACATGTTTGGATACTCAATTAATTGTGCCTCCTTCCCAGATTTCCTTAACCACTCATAGTACCTCACCTGCCAATCGTGTAACGGGTCGAAACCGCCCACAACCACAAGCGCATTCGGGTAATCCAAACCCGAAATATCCACACCATTCGGCCCGCTCACATTCATCGCTTCATGGTCTCGGTTCGACCCGTCCGGCAAAAATGCCCTACAGTGCCAGTCGGTTACATCCACTGAGAGAAACGGGACCCGCTTGAGCCGGATCTCGGATCCGGTTCGCTCCTCTCCCCCGAAAAAGGATTGCAGCGAAATGAGCCCAATAATCTTGATATTCCGAAGCCTCTCTCGGGCAACCCGAACCGCCACGTGGTGAGCCAAGTTCCCACCAGCGCTGTCACCCGCCAAAAAGCATTTTCTGACGTCAGCGGAAACGGGCAGACCGTCGCCGTTTTGGTCGATGAACTTAAGGACCTCAAAACCGTCGTCGTATTGGGTAGGGCAACGGTGCTCGGGGGCGAGACGGTAGCTGGCGGAGACGATGACGGCATTGAGGGAACGGCAGAACTGGCGGCAAACGGTGTCGAATTGGGTCGAAGACGGAGACGAGAAGGAAAAACCACCGCCGTGGAAGTAGACGATGAGTGGAAGGGATGCGGCGGCGGAGGAGGCCGCGGCAGAGGGGATAAAGAGGCGGAACCAGAGGTCGCGGGTGGGATCCACGGTGACGTCGGAGGTGGAGACTCCGTCGACGGGGTTGGGGTTCGGCGGGATCTTGCGGTCGAGGAAGCTGGAGAAGCGGCGGTTGACGGTGCCGTTGGAGCGGCGAGAGAAGTCCATGAGGGCGGAGAGGAGGAAGATGGAGAGGCGCAGATGCCATGGAAGTACTATCATGGTGGGTGTTTCGGGCATTGTTAAGTTGACTTAACCGGTGGCTGGCTCGGTAAGGACGGTGAAACAAGAAAACCAAGGAGTTGAGTGAAACAAGGTGAAGAAACAAAGTGCGGATGTGTTTGTGTTTTAAATAATGGTTCACAGATATTCGTTTCGCATAAGAAACTATTATAGTGTGGAATAATATTATATTAACATTGAGTAAAATAATCCTATGAGACCTAATTTCATCGGGTATGATTCATCGACACCCTCATATTATTTACACTTTTACCTTTTATATAATTCTTTCTTTTTTAATCATATTATCAATTAGTTGGATTAGTAACACGAGTAATTTTGAATAAACTGAAGTTAATGTGTATGTATTGATTTATTTTTATAACTTTTTATATCTGTTGTTGTCAGGTCAACAATAGTGACCAATACCCTCATCGTGAGAAATAGTCATTTAGTGATAAATGATCGGTGACAATTTGCGCTTCACTCTCATAGGTTAGGACCGAAACCTCTTTCTGCATGGTAGAGGGACGAAGTGAGCTAATCACCACGCCACATCTTGTGCTAACTTTAGATGATAATTTCTCATAAAATATTTCAATTGTTTACCATAATAATAAAATATGACATGAAGGGTTTAAAATGGAAAAAAAATCAATTATCATCTATAAATAATCTTATTGGTACATTTAATTTGAGCAAAGCCTCTCACATGTGTGATTTTAACAACCGTTTCATATAAATTTAATTAAATGTATAATTTGCTACTTTTAAGTAAAACTACTATAGTTTAGGTGGTATAATAATATTTTGACATGGAAAATTATATTATATGATACATGTCAAAATACAATCCAAAGTTACCCATACTTCGAACGTATTGAGCAATGAAGTCGGAGGTCAACTTGTTGTGGTCTTGAGAATTCATCGCATTGAGACACGTATTTGGACACTTCCATTTGGATATAACTCATTTACCTGTCTTTTAGGATTCAACCGCCCTCATCCTCCAAGGGTAACCTTTTGTCGAACTTGGATACCTAGCATTGAAATATTTTGGTTTCGATTCTCCTATAAGATATGTTTGATTCACCTTGAAACAGTACTGCTTCGTGGCTATCAATACCCAATTTTGTCCGCCTTAGTTAAATCTTAAATCTTGTAAATTTTACCTTTTAATTTTGTGAATCCCAATTTGTACTTTCTAATTATTATTATTATTATTATTGTTATTATTATTATTATTATTATTATTATTATTCAAGTAACAAAGTAAAAAAAGGGAAAAAGAAAAAAAAAGAAAAGAAAAAAGGAATAGGAAGGTCACGTAAGTGACAAAAAGAAAAAAGAAAACAATAAGAAATTTGAAAAAGAAAGAAGAAGAAGGCAAAGGAAAATATGACAGAAACCAAAATGGGTAGGAAATTAAACTAGGCTAAGGGAATTGGTTTGTTTTAAAGGAAAAAGAAGTATTGTGTGTGGATGCTTCTGCAGAAATCAGATTGTGTGTTAACACAATCTTCATCATTACCCACTTTTGCCAAAAATGGTTTTCTCAACCCTCCATGGCATACCATAATAAGAAAAAGCTTGCTAAATTCTGAAAATCACAGGGCTCAAGAGCCTCCTGCCATTCACAAGAGCCTCCTGCCATTCACAGATCAAATCAAGATCAAATCAAGAAGTTAACAGTAGAAGAGGGAGATGAAGTTTTGAGTATAAAAAGGGATTCTTAGCAGTAGAGAAAGGGGGGAACCAACACTCAGAATCATCTCCACCATCACCTTCATTCGTCTTCTCCCTCCTTTCCAGAAACCACAAACAACCTCCATTGACATCTCCATTGACATCTCCATCAGAACCAAAACAACCCAGTGATCAACACTCCAAATTCTCAACTCAAAACTAACTCTACCCCAAACAATAATCATACAGAGGAAGAGGGAGAAGAGAATCAGAAGAGGGAAAAAGGGGCTCCGGCATCCAAATCCACTAGGCGCAGACACTGTTCCTCACCACCAGCGCCGCCGCCGGAACCATCACCTTGGCCGCGCCACCACCACTGAACCGTCGACGTCTTCCTCCTGCCACTCGACTTCACCGCCGTTTTCTCCTCACCTCGTTCCAGCGCCACCGTCATCTTCGCCACCACATCTCCCCCTCGCGTTCCGCCGCTGCCACCACCGTGCCGCCGGTTCACCGCCATCCTGGTTCCATGCTCCCCTCTCTCTCTCTCTCTCTCTCTCTCTCTCTCTCTCTCTCTCTCTCTCTCTCTCTCTCTCTCTCTCTCTCGTTGTTTCTCCTTTCTCTTTCACTATCCCTTTTCTTTTCACCCTTTCTCTTTCTATAACCTGATCCTCTTATTTTTTTTTCCTTTCCATTATCTGTTTCTTTTTCCCTTTTTTTAATAATAACTAAAAGGGTTAATGGTATGGTAGGTCCCTGTGGTTGTACCCAAGTTTACGATAAGTCCCTCGCCGGAAAAAAATTTGATATAAGTCCCTTAGTTTATAACAAGTTTGGATTTAGTCCTCGTCGGAGACCGGAGCTCCGACAAGTGCTTAGTTGGACAGCTGACCGTATTATTAACAATGAAGTGTATTTTTTTAATTATTTTTGGAATTCCAAATAATAAAATTCATTAAAAAATTAAAACCCTAAATTCATCTAAATCTTAAATTAATCCCAAACACATAAACCCCTAATTTCATCTAACCTAAATTAGAAACCCCAATCTAAAATTCCTCCTCCCTGCTGCTGCAAAATCGAGTGTCAGCCCCCTTCTCCTTGTTCTGTTTGGTGGCCGTCGAGTGCTGTTTCATCTTCTTCGTGGCTTCGTTCGTGGGTGGGAACTCTTCTTTATCGATTGCTGGTTCCACAAATAACTGATGCAGTTTTATCAGAATTGTTAAGAATATGCATTGCTCTTGAAGTTAGTGAAATTTTTTATGTTTATTATTTAGACTAGCGTGCAAACCCATGGAGGTTTAATAGAATATCTTCCTGCAACTAGATTTGGATAACAGGTCAACACAAGTCAAATAATTTAGGATCCAGAAATTTGTAGAAGAAGAAGAAGAAAAAACGAAGACAACAAGAAAAACACAGGAACGTGGAGAAGGAATTGAAATTTAAGATTGGGGATTACGAAACCAAGAACAAGAAAAACCACTCCAAGGAAATAACGAAGACAACAAGAAGAACACAGGAACATGGAAAAGGAATTGAAATTTAAGATTGGGGATTCTAATTTAGGTTAGATGAAATTGGGGGTTTATGTGTTTGGGGGTTAATTTAGGATTTAGATGAGTTTAGGGGTTTTAATTTTATAATGAGTTTTATTATTTGGAATTCCAAAAATAATTAAAAAAATCCACGTCATCGTTAATAATACAGTCAGCAGTCCAACTAAGCACTTGCCGGAGCTCCGGTCTCCGGCGAGGACTAAATCCAAACTTGGTGTAAACTAAGGGACTTATATCAAAATTTTTTCCGGCGAGGGACTTATCGCAAACTTGGGTACAAACACAGGGACCTACCATACCATTAATCCTAACTAAAAGGGTTAAATATTTTTTGGTCTCTATACTCTGAGCGAGATTTGGTTTTAGTCCCTCGTCGACGTAAAGGTGGATTTTAGGCCTCAGACTTTCTTTTTTGTTTGGTTTTTGTCCCTGCCGCCGGTGTGGTCAACGCCAGAGCTCCGTTTTGCCCACGTGGCATTGCCACGTCAATTACTGAAACACACGTGAAATTTTTATTTATTTTTCATTTAAATGTAAAAATAAAACAGAACTGTTCCTTCTTCTTCCTCTCCTCGACTTTTCTTCTTCTTCTTCTTCTTCCTTCCTTCCTTCCCAAAAGACGTCACCACCACCTGAGGTGCCGCCGTCACTGAACCGGCCACCACCATGGTCTTCTTCCCCCGTCGCCACTGTCCCCCTTCACCACGAGCGAACCGCGTCGTCGTCGTCCTCCCTCCGTCCTCCGACACGACGCGACGCTATTTCCTTCTCCCTCCGTTTCCGGCCGAACCAGTGGACCAATGGAGAAACCATCACCACCAATGGAATCCCCACAACGTCCGCATCAAAACCCCTAGAGAAATTTGACAATCGGCCGTCGTCGACCGCCGCCGCCGCCGCCTTCGTGGCTATTTTCCGGCCAATCCTTTTGGCTTCTGAGAAAATGGGTTGCACGATGATGATCCTCGCCACGAGGAGAAGAGGATCCCATGGTCCTTTGTCGCCGCTGTCGTTCACCGTCCTTTGCTCTTCTTGTTGTTGTTGCCTTCTCTTCTAAGACCAAAGTTGCAAACTGGGTTCGTTTTGTCACAATTTGGGACGTTTTAGTTCGTCAATGGTGGGGATGGTTCTGTCTCGCTTCGTTTGATCTCGATCTGGCTCGATTTGGGTTGGTCTTGGTTCGTTAGTGCTTTGATATGTTCATGTGGTTGCATGTCTTTATGGGTTCGTCTTCGTAATCTGGGTTTGTTCTTCATCTTATCTATGTTTGTTCTGCCTTTCTTCCTCTGGATTTTTCTGGGTTTGTGAAGGTTTTCCTGGGTTTGCAATTGAGTTTTTCTGGGTTTGTGATTTGTGAAGTAATGCAACTAAAAATGGCTCGAATCTGGGTATAGAAATTAGTGGTTTTTTGGGTGATTTTGTGTTTGATTATTTATCAATCTGAATTTTGGGGATTGCAGGTGGTGGTGGTGGGTGATGTAGGGTGGTGGTGGGTGATGCGGTGGTGGTAGTGATGCAGGGTGGTGGTGGTTTGGGGAAGAATAGGAAGAAGGAGGAGGAAGAAGAAGAAGAAGAAGAAGAAGAAGAAGAAGAAGATGCCGTGGTGTGGGTCCATTGCAGGTGGTGGTGGTGGTGGTGGGTGATGCAGTGATGGTGGTTTGGGAAAGAAGAAGAAGAACATGGTTTCTTCTAATTTCCCCTTTCTTTTTTGTTTTTTATGTTTATTAATAAATAATAATGTAAAAAAAAAACAGGTGTCCTCATTAAATGATGTGGCCTATGCCACGTAAGCACCGCCGTGATACGTAGGCACGACGGTCAACGGCAGACTCCGGCAGGGACGAAAACCAAACAAAAAAGAAAGTCTGAGGCCTAAAATCCACCTTTACACCGGCGAGGGACTAAAACCAAATCTCGCTCGAAGTACATGGACCAAAAACATATTTAACCCTAACTAAAATAATATTAAAGTTAGGATTTGAGTGTGTGGGTTAGTGCAGCAACATTTTGTGTATATCTTAAACGTTTTTTTGTTTGTTTTTCTTTCTTCTAAATACACATTTTCATATCAAAAGAATAAAACCCAAAAAATGTTTTCTTTGATAAATCATAATGAAGTAGCATTTCTATTCATTATCTCATAAAAATCATTGACTACCTATTTGGTAGCATGATATCACAAAATTATAAAATGAATAAAAATCTTTTCTCAAATAAATCAACAGTGGTAATAGAATAACATTTCTATCATTTACCTCGTACTCTTCCTATGACTACCCATTTGGTAGCATGAACAACTTTAAAATTAAAACCCAATAAAAACTCTAAAAAACAAGAAAATCTTTTCAAAATTAAAAATATTAAAAAATCAATTTAAACCTTAAGAACTACGTAGCCTTGATTTCTCTTCAGAGATACGTAGGATCGGGCAACTCCCTGCCAGGCACATCAAATTAAAAATCACTTTAAACCTTTTGATGAGTGGATTTTATATGATAATTTTAGGGTCTTTTTAGTCTTTTTATTTTATTATTTTTGAGTCTCATGTAGGTTTTTTATTGTTTTTATTTAGATTTTATATTTATTTTGCATTTTGCATGTAGATTAGATTTTATTAGAATTTCTAGCTTTATTTTATATTTTTAGGAATTTTTCTAGTTATTTTGTATTTTTAGGAAAAGCTGGTTTAGTTATCATTTTTGTCCAGGGACCACTTTGTAAAGTTTCAGGAAATCAAGGTCCAAAATGTGAAGGTTCAAGAGTGGAGGGCTAGAAGTGAAGATTGAGAAAATTAAAGGGCTTGAATTGGAGTGCTAACCAAGAGAGGACTAAAAGTGAAGAAGAGGAATATGAAGTAACTCTCTTCAAATTGGCACATGGGAAATTATGTTGAAGGATTGATGATAGTGGAGGAGAGGTTTCAGAATTGATTAAGGGCTGATAAGTGGGTTTTTAAGGCATTCAAATCCCACTAACCATGAAGAAGGAAGGAAAACTTGGAGCTGAAACAGCAGGTCCCAGCGCTGCAGCGCTGGGAAGCCAGCGCTCAAGCGCTGGCTTTCGGTCTGGCAGTGGATTTTTAATGCTTCCAGCGCCCAAGCGTTGGAAATTCTAGCGCTGAAGCGTTGGAGGCTGGATTTTTACTATAAATAGGACCCTTTTCTTCACTTGTAAAGCACACCTTCTTAGAATACAACAAGTATTCTCTCTTTCTCCCTCTTGAGCATTGTTCCTAGGACTTGTGGGAAGCCATATTTGAGCTCCTATCCAGGGTAATTCAATGACTCCTTTAGCCATGCTTGGCTAATTCTTCTTTAAGTTTCTTGGGTTGTATTAGTTTATAAATTTATGTTTTAGTTTTGTTTCTACCTTTCTAAATTTTATTTTCAGTTCTTGTTTTAATTCCTTGCTCATATTGTTATCTTGCTGTACACAAGAAGTTTTTCTTATTACTTATACGAATGAGAATTGGTAAGTAGTAAGGGACCTAGGATTAAAAAAGGCTATAAGTATATTTCGCTAAGAGATTAGGAAAGACGTAGCTTTGTGTTGGCCGGAACTCTATCTTCATCTTCTTCTTTAGTTAACTAGATTGCAAGAAATTGGGTTTAGTAATTAAAAAGAAAGTTCTACAATGTGTAAGAGATTAACTTGTAGATATAATAGGCTATAGCACCTTGAACTTGGATTTATAATTTAGAAATTAAGTAGATACTTGCTAGCATACTTTATATTCTATGTCAATCAACCCAAGGACTTAATTCTCATCATATTTATCACATCTTTATTTTATGTTATTATTCTTACTTGCTCTAAAAACCAACAACATCTATCATTTTATTTTTCTGTTTAAAGTACTAAATATTATAGTAATAAGAACACATATCCCTGTGGGTTCGATCTTTTTATATTACGCGATAGTCAATCGTACACTTGCGATTCCGCTATCAAGTTTTTGGCGCCGTTGCCGGGGATAGGTTCTTTTCAAGTTCTTATTTTTATTTTGTTTAGTACTTCTTATATATATATAAAAAAAATATAAAAAAAAAATATTTTCGCCTAACAGTTTGTTGCCATGTGGAAAGAAGATCCTTTAGAGACTATAATCTCTGAGGGGTTGGATTTTGAAGATATAGACAGCAATGACGAACAGGTCATTGAAATGGCAAGGTATCTGGAAGCTGCCCATTTTTTCCCTTCAAGAAAAAATTAGGTAGAGGAGCTGAAAAGAGAAGAAGAAGTTCAAGAGGAAAAGAGGGAATTGAAGCCCTTACCTTCCACCCTTAAGTATGTATTTCTTGAGGAAGGTAACAATAAACCAGTCATTGTGAGTAGTTCCCTCTCTCCTCTTGAAGAAGAAAAACTGGTAAGAATTCTTAGAGCTCATAAATCTGCTTTGGGTTGGACTATTGAGGACATTAAGGGCATAAGCCCCACTGTTTGTATGCATAAAATTTGTTTAGAAGAACAAGTTAAACCTGTAGTCCAACCCCAAAGAAGACTTAATCCTGCCATGAAAGAGGTGGTAAGGAAAGAAGTGATTAAGTTGCTTGATGCAGGGATCATCTATCCCATTTCTGATAGTGAATGGGTTAGTCCCGTTCAGGTAGTTCCCAAGAAAGGGGGAATTACAGTGGTTCCTAATGAAAATAATGAATTGATCCCCACCAGGAAGGTAACTGGATGGAGGGTGTGTATAGATTACCGGAGGCTAAATTCTGCCACCCGGAAAGATCATTTCCCCCTTCCCTTTATTGATCAAATGCTTGACAGGTTGGCTGGCCATAAGTTTTATTGTTTCTTGGATGGGTATTCAGGATACAATCAAATTGTTGTTGATCCTAAGGATCAAGAAAAAACTGCTTTTACTTGCCCCTTCGGGGTGTTTGCTTATAAAAGAATGCCTTTTGGCTTGTGTAATGCTCCAGGAACCTTCCAAAGATGTATGTTTGCTATTTTTTATGATTTAATTGGTGAATGTATGGAAGTGTTCATGGATGATTTTTCTGTATATGGCCCCAGCTTTGACAAGTGTTTGAGCAATTTGGAAAGGATTCTAGTTAGGTGCCAAGAAAAGAATTTGGTACTTAATTGGGAAAAATGTCATTTTATGGTAAAAGATGGCATTGTGCTTGGGCACAATATTTCTGAAAGAGGGATTGAGGTAGATAAGGCTAAAACCGAAATCATTGAAAATCTACCTCCTCCTACTAATATTAAAGGTATAAGAAGCTTTCTTGGTCATGCAGGTTTTTATAGGCGGTTTATAAAAGATTTTTCTAAAATTGCTAAGCCTATGACAAATCTCCTTGAAAAAGAGGCTCCTTTTATCTTTAATAATGAGTGTTTGGCTGCTTTTAAATTATTAAAGGAAAAACTTGTTTCAGCCCCTATCATTGTTGCTCCCCAATGGGATTTGCCTTTTGAAGTTATGTGTGATGCTAGTGATAATGCAATAGGGGCTGTTCTTTGTCAAAAAAATGGAAAAGTATTGCATGTGATTTACTATGCTAGTAAGGTTCTGAATGAAGCTCAAAAAAACTATGCTACAATTGAAAAGGAGTTGTTGAGTGTAGTTTATGCTTTAGATAAATTCAGACCTTACATTTTGGGCACTAAAGTTATTGTGCATACTGACCATGCTGCATTGAAGTACTTGTTTGCTAAGCAGGAAGCTAAACCCAGGTTGATCAGGTGGGTCTTACTCTTGCAAGAGTTTGATCTTGAAATTGTGGACAGGAAAGGGAAGGACAATGGTGTAGCAGACCATTTGTCAAGACTTGAAGAAGGGAACTCCGATCCAATTCCTATTCAAGAGGAGTTCCCAGATGAGAGGCTTTTAGCTGTCCAAGAGATAGCTCCATGGTATGTACATTTAGCTAATTTTAAAGCTGCTGGTGTGTTGCCTTCTGATTTGACTTGGCAACAAAAGAAGAAATTTTTGCATGATGCTAAATTCTTTTTCTGGGATGAACCTTATTTGTTTAGAGAATGTTCTGATAGGATCATTAGAAGGTGTATTCCAGAAAAAGAATTTGAGGCTATTTTATGGCATTGCCATGGCTCCGATTATGGAGGCCATTTTTCAGGTGAGAGGACTGCAACTAAAGTCCTCCAAAGTGGTTTTTATTGGCCTACTATTTTCAAAGATAGTAGAGCATTTGTGGTAAGGTGTGATCGCTGTCAACGAACTGGTAATATCTCAAGAAGGAATGAGATGCCCCAAAAAATGATTTTGGAAGTTGAGCTTTTTGATGTATGGGGCATTGATTTCATGGGACCTTTTCCACCTTCTTTTGGTTGCCAGTATATTTTGGTTGCTGTTGACTATGTTTCTAAGTGGGTTGAAGCATCAGCCCTTCCCACAAATGATGGAAAAGTTGTTATGGATTTTCTGAAGAAAAAGATTTTTACTAGATTTGGGGTGCCAAGAGCAATAATCAGTGATGGAGGTAAGCATTTTTGTAATAAAGCTTTTGAAACTCTTTTGAAAAAATATGGTGTTAATCATAAAATTGCTACCCCCTATCACCCCCAAACTAGTGGACAAGTAGAGGTTTCTAATAGGGAGTTAAAAATGATTTTGGAAAAAACAGTTGGTACCTCAAGGAAGGATTGGTCAAAAAAATTAGATGACACCTTGTGGGCTTACCGAACTGCGTTTAAAACTCCTATTGGAACCTCTCCTTACCAGTTGGTTTATGGTAAGACTTGTCATTTGCCTGTGGAACTTGAGCATAAAGCCTTTTGGGCTTTGAAACAATTGAACATGGACCCCAAAGAAGCTGGGGATAAAAGACAGGTACAGGTACATGAGTTGGATGAATTTAGACTCCAAGCATATCACAATGCTAGGATCTACAAAGAGAAGACCAAGAAGTGGCATGATAAGAAAATTGTGCCAAAAGAGTTTTGTCCAGGACAGCTTGTGTTATTGTATAACTCAAGGCTGAGGTTGTTTCCTGGAAAGCTGAAGTCAAGATGGACAGGACCCTATATGATCACCAAAGTTTTTCCCCATGGTGCGGTTGAGTTAGAGGATAAAAGTGGCACATTTGTTGTCAATGGGCACAGACTGAAACAGTACCTAGGAGGAGAAGTTGAGTCACAAGTGATGTCTATTTTTCTTGATTCCCCTAATTGATTAAAGGGAAGGGTCTATCTCGGACCTTAACAATGAGCTGGTTGGGAGACAACCCAACTTAGGATAGTTTATTTTTCTGTTTTAATTTTTGTAACACTCTTGTAAATAAATAAAAGAAAAAAAAAACTCTATGTTTTTGCTGCAGGGGAGGCCAGCGCTCCAGCGCTGGAGGCCAACGCTCAAGCGTTAGGCCCCTGCTTTGCACCTCTGATTGCCCAGTTTCTATTTTAATCCAGCGCCCAAGCGTTGGCATCCCCAACGCTCAAGCGCTGGAGCTCGGGCAGTCTTGCTGTTTTGTTTTTATTTGCTGTTTTTAGTTTTTAATAAATTTTGTGTTCACCATTTTCTGAAATTTTTTAGATTCTATGAGTTTTCCCTTGTTTCTACACTGGTTATAATTTTTGGGAAACTCAAGAATTCTTGTTTTAAGGTGGACACAATTTTTCAACCCATGTTCTTAATTGTGCTGTTTTTTTGGAACTAACAAGTCAAGCAAGTTTTTACTTGTGAGACTTTTGTTTGTTCAATGTTACAGGATAGGTACCAAAGGAGGAAGAACCCTCTTGAACTTAAAGTGTTCAATTTGATTTTTACATTAAGGTTCCCTTGGACCTTTGTGGAAAATTTGTTACTATACCAGCTTCTTAGTTTTTGTTTTTCTTTTTGTAGTTTTTAGTTTTTTTATTTTTTATTTTTTTTTAGTTTAGTTTTTCTGTTTTCTTTTTGCATGAGTCTTGAGTATATTATCCATTCTGAATATTGCTATAGCTTTGTGAAATGCTTTATCTGATTGAACTGCTTTGTGAAAAGTTCTATGTTTTTAAGCAGTTGGGATTGCATGCTGTAGAAAGGATTTTTGATATCTTGATTGTTTTGGTTGTTGGCTAAGTCTTTTTCTGAGTTCTAAAAAGGGTACCACTTACCCTATCTTTTTCTGAGAGCTGAGGTCTCTGAATGCATGATTGTGAAATTTTTCTGCCTTGTGTTACATGTTGATTGGAGTTTTGTACACTTTGTGAGTTGAGAAGAGATTATAGGCATTTTTGAAAACTCAGATTTTTGCTTGAAATTGATATCCACTAGTAGCCCCTTTTGAGCCTTAAAAGAGTCATTCTTTGGAGCCTACTTTGTGTGATATTTCTTAAAGATGTTATTGTGATTCATGTGCTGAATTTGTTAGAGCTATGTTTGTTGGGTTTCTCTCTAAAAAGATGAAGGAAAAAAATGGAAAAAATAAGGTATGTGCCTTAGAAAAAATAATGAAGTGGTGGGGTGAGAAAGAGTATGAAGGGAGTAAAATTCAAGTCATTCATCCCATACATTCCACTACTTTGTTCAAAAAAAAAAAAGAGAAAAAAAAATTGAGAGGACCCTTGTGTTGAATTGTTTAAAGCTCTTAGTCAAGAAGAATCACTTAACAACAAGTTTCTGAGTCAGCCACTAGAGTTGCCAATTTCTTGAAATCCATACCTTAAATTGTTCAATCCTTTGGCCAAGTTACAACCTTAAAAATCTCTTCAACATCACTTGGTTGCTTTACTTCAGTTTTGATTTGAATGATAGGCAGAATTATTGAGCTTTCTTGTTTTTCATGGAGAATATCATTTTTGTGAGCTTATTTGATGAACTCAAACATGTTAAAATCCAAGCCTAACTTTCTTGATTCTTTGTCTCTTAAACATGCATGTCTTCCTTATCCGCTAAGCTTTCTGGAAAATTATCATATTACAATCGGATAAAAACTTTCTCTAAAACTCAGGGACGAGTTTCTCTTTAAGTTTTGTCGCTTGAGGACAAGCTGTCGTTGGGTATAGTGGTGTGATGAGTGGATTTTATATGATAATTTTAGGGTCTTTTTAGTCTTTTTATTTTATTATTTTTGAGTCTCATGTAGGTTTTTTATTGTTTTTATTTAGATTTTATATTTATTTTGCATTTTGCATGTAGATTAGATTTTATTAGATTTTCTAGCTTTATTTTATATTTTTAGGAATTTTTCTAGTTATTTTGTATTTTTAGGAAAAGCTGGTTTAGTTATCATTTTTGTCCAGGGACCACTTTGTAAAGTTTCAGGAAATCAAGGTCCAAAATGTGAAGGTTCAAGAGTGGAGGGCTAGAAGTGAAGATTGAGAAAATTAAAGGGCTTGAATTGGAGTGCTAACCAAGAGAGGACTAAAAGTGAAGAAGAGGAATATGAAGCAACTCTCTTCAAATTGGCACATGGGAAATTATGTTGAAGGATTGATGATAGTGGAGGAGAGGTTTCAGAATTGATTAAGGGCTGATAAGTGGGTTTTTAAGGCATTCAAATCCCACTAACCATGAAGAAGGAAGGAAAACTTGGAGCTGAAACAGAAGGTCCCAGCGCTGCAGCGCTGGGAAGCCAGCGCTCAAGCGCTGGCTTTCGGTCTGGCAGTGGATTTTTAATGCTTCCAGCGCTCAAGCGTTGGAAATTCTAGCGTTGAAGCGTTGGAGGCTGGATTTTTACTATAAATAGGACCCTTTTCTTCACTTGTAAAGCACACCTTCTTAGAATACAACAAGTATTCTCTCTTTCTCCCTCTTGAGCATTGTTTCTAGGACTTGTGGGAAGCCATATTTGAGCTCCTATCCAGGGTAATTCAATGACTCCTTTAGCCATACTTGGCTAATTCTTCTTTAAGTTTCTTGGGTTGTATTAGTTTATAAATTTATGTTTTAGTTTTGTTTCTACCTTTCTAAATTTTATTTCCAGTTCTTGTTTTAATTCCTTGCTCATATTGTTATCTTGCTGTACACAAGAAGTTTTTCTTATTACTTATACGAATGAGAATTGGTAAGTAGTAAGGGACCTAGGATTAAAAAAGGCTATAAGTATATTTCGCTAAGAGATTAGGAAAGACGTAGCTTTGTGTTGGCCGGAACTCTATCTTCATCTTGTTCTTTAGTTAACTAGATTGCAAGAAATTGGGTTTAGTAATTAAAAAGAAAGTTCTACAATGTGTAAGAGATTAACTTGTAGATATAATAGGCTATAGCACCTTGAACTTGGATTTATAATTTAGAAATTAAGTAGATACTTGCTAGCATATTTTATATTCTATGTCAATCAACCCAAGGACTTAATTCTCATCATATTTATCACATCTTTATTTTATGTTATTATTCTTACTTGCTCTAAAAACCAACAACATCTATCATTTTATTTTTCTGTTTAAAGTACTAAATATTATAGTAATAAGAACACCTATCCCTGTGGGTTCGATCTTTTTATATTACGCGATAGTCAATCGTACACTTGCGATTCCGCTATCACCTTTAGAACTACGTAGCCTTGATCTTCCTTTTGAAAGGAAGCACGTAGGATTAGGTTCACACCTATCAAGCTAAATAAAATAAAATACACATTTTTGTTTTTTTTAAATAATTCCTAGATAAAAAAAATCTTAAAAAATAATAACAAAATCTTCTTTTTAATTAAAATATAAATCTTTTAATAATTTGTGCACAATCGATCTAAAGTACTGTCTTAGACGGGCGCTGTACGGTGCTAACACCTTCCCCACGCGTAACCGACTCCCGAACCTAGAATTTTAGGTTTCGTAGACCTTTTATTTTCCTTTTTAGGTTTTTTAACGTTTCCCCCTTAAAAAACGTTAGTGGCGACTCTGTCTGTTTTATATTGCTTTAGCGTCGTCCCCGGTTGTGACAAGGGTCATCTGAACATCGCGCTTGCTTTCAAAATGCAAATCCTCATATTGTTCATCACCTATCTCCCAAGATCCAGGTACATCCAAACCAGGGAAAAAATATGTCTCTTGATCTTTGTGATCCTAATCAATATAGGTGTAGTGTGAAGAAGAATTTCAAAATGGGGTGGCGGTTGGGAACCCTGTAATTGTAGTTATTTAAATCAACAAAGAAAATTTTAAAAATAGATAAAACACGTCAATTGATAATATGTACTGCATGTACATACCAGGCGGTTCAGAATGAACATTCACCGGCGCAGGCGATGCAGTTGGAGGAAGATGAGGTGTCATCTCAGCTCCAGGATTTTCAGTTTTGGGCCGGCTCAGCCCATTTTCATTTGTGGGAGAAAGACTTTTTTTTTGTTTAAGAGCACAAAATCTTTTTTTTTAACTAACTAATTAGCTAACTATTTTTTTTATTTTTTTAATAAAAATGAAACATAACAAGAAAAAGAAATTAAAATATAAGAGCCGGACAAAATTGGGTGCTGACAGTAAGGAAGCATCGTCTGAGTCAGTGCTTGACAGCTGTAGCCAGAAATCTTGTCATGCTAGCAATCCTGGAATAGTCGGGATTCTACCTTATCTTATCCTGTATTTATTATTGTTTAATATAGTTTACATTCCCAATGTAAAAGCTGACATCGGGATATCCGGAACGGTCACTTAGATTTATGTATCGTATTAATTTTCATTCTGTATTAATACAGAGCTTGTAACCGTGAATAAATAGGGAAAAAAATATACTAAAAACTTAATTTCAAAGTATCTTCGATTCCTCAACCCTTCTTTTATCTTCCGTTGCCAAGAACTTCTTTTAAGTTCTTTACAGAGCCTATTAGTTATCATTTTGGTTAAATATTTCCTACAAGAGCTTGTGAACGTGACTGAGACAAGTAGAATTATTTCTTAGTCATCAGAATTTGTATGTTATATTGTTCCCCTTAACAGCCCTTTGAGTCTTAAAAGTTGAATTCTTCTTTGTGCCTTGTTTTGGTGGACTGTGTTAATAATTTATGTTAGGTGATCCATGTGTTTGAGCATAAAGCGAAATGTGAAAAGAAAATAGTTTCACTCTTGTTGTACAAAAAGTGATATCTGAGGACTTTGCCTACCAGAAAAAATAAAATAAATAGTGTTGAGGCGAGTGGGGGAATGGGGGTTCTAATACCACTTATGTATCTTCCAGTTGCTTCAATGTTTTGTTTAAAAAATGGTTGATTAAAAGAGAGAAGGTAAGTATCACTAAGCTAAACTCTGCAGTCTCTTCAATGTCCATTCTTTCATCTTTCCTACATTGCATTAAATCTTAAGCCCCAGTGCAACATTTTAAGATCTCTCCTATTTTCTTGCTGCCAGTTTAATTTTGAGTTGATTGATAGACGTATTTGTGGTAGTGTGATTTCATGTTTTGATTGAGTGAATTCTTCCTATTTACCAAAGAGTGAAGGAGTTGACCTGAAGGTAATTGGTTCCTTGGAAGTCTTCACATTTTTTGTATGCTATGATAGGGGGACTTTGAGCTTTTTGTGCATTTTCAATGCTTTATAAATATCCCTCTATATGCTGTGATTCCATACTTTGACTCTTGATTATGTAGATACACATTTTGTGATTTAACCGTCTGAGAGTGAGAGTCTACTTGAGGACAAACAGAATGTACATGGGGCGATTGATACGTGTCAAAGTTGCATGATTTCCCTCTAATTTTCAAATGATTGTGTGCCTAAATATTGCATTGTATTTACACAACTCATGTGTTTAAATGTGCAATAGACAGGACATATGTGGAAAAAGTGAAAAAGAGAAGAAAGACAAGGTAAAGGAAACAAAAAATCAAGTCTACTATTCAAAGATAGGTGCACGACTATGGAGCTTGTGAAGGACGACCGTACTTAATTAATTTAAGAAGCACAACCGCATTGAGTTCCAGGAGCATCCTATAAAGCATGGTTGTGAATGGTAGCACAACCAGAAGATGATTTTATCCCTAATTATATTTTATTTAGGGAAGAACATGGTCAAAGATGAAGATACAGAAGGCTTTGATTTCCTAAACAATTTAATTGCATTCCTTAATTCTCCTTTCATGATTAAAACCAACAAACTCTTTGATTTCCTAAACAATGACCCCCTCCTTCAAAATCAAACGTTTATGCCTAAGTCCCTTGGGTTCGATAACCAAAATATATCCCCTATTACTTTTGTGATAGAGTACAATTGCTCTCTACATGTGTGTATTTGAAATGCCACATAGCTCTAGAATATAAGTCAACATAGCTCCTTCTTCTCGCTCATTCCTATTGTGACACGGTCAATGTTTATTGAATGGGACACATTTCTCTTAATCATCAAATAGACGCACATCGTGGGATTTTGGTTGGAACTTTCTCTTCAAAGGAAAGATTAGTGATTTGTTGACTTGATCTACTTGAGTGTTCGAGCTCACTTGCCAGTTAGGTTGAGCCAGTCTAGCAATTGAGCTAAATAACTCATTTATTTCTTTTGCACCTTTGGTGGCAAAGGTAATCTCTTTGAGGAGTACTATCAATGCACTCACTTAAACACAATCTCTAACACTTTTCATGTAATACATTTATTTTTTAAAAGTCAACACATTTATCTTATTTATTAAAAAGATTGTTGACTTATTAAAAAATCCAAACACATGAGGGTGTCTTGGAAAAAGTGTTCAATAGAGTCACTAATATTCCTCAATCTCTTTTCTTTCCTTTTTAACATTTTTCTGTTCAACACTACTAAATAATCTGTTCCAACCCCGAAGATATTATTCAATTACCTACTCTTTGGAATGATGTAAATTAAAGTTCACACACATTTAAAAGACAAATAAAATGTGACAGAAACTTTTCTTAGGGTTTGAATTGGAAATTGGTTTACATTATGGGCTTTTTTTTTTTATATTGTAAAAAAAAAATAGTGAAATATGGTATAAAATATATATTTAGAGAATTAGAGTTGTTTTTGACATGCTGGAGCTGACGTGGCGAAAAGATAGGAGTAGCAACATATTTCGCGACTTGTGTGCAGGGAGTCGCATGAATTTTTGCGACTTGCATGGCAACAGTTTCGAAACCGTTGCTAAAGATGGTAAAAGGCTACGGTTTTAAAACCGTTGCCTAATATCACCTTCTCTCTTTACTAAAAAACTGGCCCCACCACTATTCTTCATTAATAATTCTGATTATTTTCCTCTCTCTTTCCCTTTCTCTCTCTTTATTAATGCCTTTTATTCTTCCTCAATAAAAAAAAAACATTTCTTCTTCCTCATCCCTTCCTTCTCTCTCTTCATTCAACACCCAAAAACCCTAATCCCTCTCACCCTTCAACCAACAGCTGCCCCTCCTTCCTCTTCCCTTCCTCACCAGCGCCGCATTCAAATCCCTGTTCTCCTCCTTCCAACGCCGCAACCACCACTCCAATCGGCCTCCACCACCATCTTCTTCACCTTTTCCACCACAATGAACAAAAGACTTTAATGAAGAAAGAAGGGGTCGTGTGCAGTGGGAGAGGAGGAAGGAATGAAGAAAAGTGAAGGGAGGAGGAAGAAGAAAGGGGGTTGAGGAGGAAGCCGGCGGCGGCGAGGTGGTGGTCTGTGCACTGGGAGAGGAGGAAGGAATGAAGAAAAGTGAAGGGAGGATGAAGAAGAAAGGGGGTTGAGGACGAAGCCGCCGCCGGCGAGGGCGGCGTTGGCCAGTGGCGAGGTGGGAGAGAGGAGGAAGGAATGAAGAGAGAGAAGGAAGGGATGAGGAAGAAGAAAGGTTTTTTTTTAATTGAGGAAGAAGAAAAGGCATTAATAAAGAGAGAGAAAGGGAAAGAGAGAAGAAAATAATCAAAATTAGGGTTAAATATGTTTTTGGTCCATGTACTTTGAGCGAGATTTGGTTTTAGTCCCTCGCCGGCGTAAAGGTGGATTTTAGGCCTCAAACTTTTATTTTTGTTTGGTTTTCGTCCCTGCCGGAGTCATTCGTTGACCGCCTGCCTACGTGTCACGGCGAGTCCTACGTGGCATATACCACGTCATTAAATGAGTACACGTGGTTTTTTTTACATTTATTAATTAAAAAACTTAAAAAACAAAAAAAACAAAAAAACAAAAACAAAAAGGAAAAAGGGGAATCAATCAGAGATCTGCCGTTTCTTCTTCTTCCTTCCTCTTCTTCTTCCCCAAACCTCTTCTTCTTCCTGCCGGAGCTTTGGCGAGGCGCGGCGTGATGGTGGCCGCTGATGAGTGGATTTTATATGATGTTTTTAGGTTATTTTTAGTCTTTTTATTTTATTTTTTTTGAGTCACATATAGGTTTTTTATTGTTTTTATGTAGATTTTATATTTATTTTGCATTTTGCATGTAGATTAGATTTTATTAGATTTTCTAGCTTTATTTTATATTTTTAGGAATTTTTCTAGTTATTTTGTATTCTTAGAAAAAGCTGGTTTAGTTATCATTTTTGTCCAGGGACCAATGTGTAAAGTTTCAGGAAGTCAGGGACCAAATTGTAAAAGTTCAAGAGTGGAGGACTTAAAGTGAAGATTGAGAGAGTATGAGGGCTTGAATTGAAGTGCTAACTAAGAGAGGACCAAAGTGGAAAAGAAGAATATGAAGAATCATTCTCTAATTTAGCACATGGAAAATAAAGATGAAGGAATTGATGTTAGTGGGGGAAGGGTTTCAGAATTAAACAAGGCTGAGTAGTGGCATTTTATGGCCATAAAAACCCACTACCATGAATGAAGAAGGAAGGAAAAGCTTGAAGATGAAGAAGCAGCGTCCCAACGCTCCAGCGTTGGGATCCCAGCGCTCCAACGCTGGGGTTCTGACTGGATGATGAGTCAGATGTTGACCCAGCGCCCAAGCGTTGGAAAGCCAGCGCTCAAGCGCTGGGCCTCGGACAGAAAGTGGATTTTTAATGCATCCTAGCGCCCATGCGTTGGGAATGCCAGCGCTCAAGCGCTGGAGGCTGGAATTTTACTATAAATAGGACCCTTTTCTTCACTTGTAAGACACACCTTTTGAGAATACAACAAGTATTCTCTCTTTCTCCCTCAAAGATCATTGTTCCTAGGAATTGTGGGAAGCCAAACTTGAGCTCCTATCCAGGGTAATTCAATGATTCTTTTAGCCATGCTTGGCTAATTCTTCTTTAAGTTTCTTGGGTTGTAGTAGTTTATACTTATGTTTTAGTTCGTTTTTACCTTTCTGAATTTTATTTCTATTTCATGTTTTATTTCCTTGTTCTTCATTCATCTTATGCGCAAAAGATTTCTTTCTTATTACTTATACGAATGGAAATTGGTAAGTAGTAAGGGACCTAGGATCTAAAAAAGGTTATAAGTATACTTCACTAAGGAATTAGGAAGGACGTAACTTTATGTTGGCCTGAATTTCTTCTTCATCTTCTTCTCTAGTTAACTAAGTTGCAAGGAATTGAATTTAGTAATTAGAAAGAAAGTTCTACAATGTGTAAGGAATTAACTTGTAGATAATTAGGCTATAGCATCATGAAATTAGATTTATAATTCAGAAATTAAGTAAGAACTTGCTAGCATATTATATAGACTATGTAAACCAACCCAAGAAGCTTATTTTCTATCATCTTATTATCTTTTATTTTATTGCTGTTCCATGTGCTACCTTATGCAAACTTTCAACAAATACATCTTTTTAATTTTTCTGTTTAAGTACTAAATTTTATAAATAAGAACACCTATCCTTTGGGTTCGAACTTTTTATTACGCGATAGTAAATTGTACACTTGCAATTTCATTATCAGCCGCACCGTAACGGCGCGGTGGAGGTGGGCGCGAGGAGCATGGCGGTGGCGACAGGGACAAACAGAGATGGAGAAGAAGTAGAGCGAGAGTGTCAGCACCCAATTTTGTCCGGGTCTTTTATTTTTATTTTCTTTTTTATTGTGTTTCATTATATTAAAAAATCAAAAATATAGTAAGTTAATTAGAGTCGAAAAATATAAGAAAAAAAAACTTAGATTGATTGTGTCTATATTTGATTAATTATGTTTGTTCTCTTAAATAAATAATACTCAAATTTCTCCCACAAATAAAATGGGCCAAACTGATCCAAAGGAAAAAAAAGAAGAAAAAAATAAATTGAAATAAAAAAAGGACCAAAAAAAAAGACTCAGCAGAAACCCTAGGGGCATTTGTGTAATTTCTGACCCCCAAAAAACCCTCTCCAAACCCTAAATCCCCTCTTTCTTTCAAACACACTACCAGCCTCCAGCTCCTTCTCTCTAGCCGTCACACACTCATTCTCTCCCTCACTGGGCCGCCACCTTGCTCCTTTCCCCCTGGCCGCCGCAACCTAGCCACCACCTTCTGGCCGCTGCAACCTAGCCACCACCTTCAAGTCGCCGCCACCGTCAAACACCTCCTTTTCCTAACCCCTCGACCAAGCCTCCAAACCTTCACCTCTCACTCATTCGGCCGCCGCTCCTCTCCTCCTCGCGCCGCTCGCTGTCGTAGCAGCATCACCACCTCCTTCCCTCGAGCCACTGTCCTCACTCGGCCGCCGCTCACCAAGCCCTCTCTTCCGGGCCGCCGCACCATCCTCCATCTTCCCTCGCCGCGCCGCCGCTCCTCTTCCCAGGCCATCGCGCCACCGCTGCTCCTCCCTCAAGCTTTACGCCGCCGTCGCTCCTCCCTCAAGCCTCCTCGCGTCGCTCGGCCTTCCTCCCCTTCCCTGGCTGCTTCTCCGTTTTTGGTGTGTTTTGAGTTATAATTTTTCTTTCTCATTTTACATCTTCATTATCATCTTCTGTTGAATCTGTATGCTTTGGTTTTGCTTTTTTTTAAAAGGTTTTGTTTATGATTACATGATGCTGGATGTTTATGCTCTGAATGCTTCATGACTGTGATTTTTCTCTTGACATGAAATTATTTATTCTGATATTTGCATCATTGTTTTTTTTATCTTAAAGTTTGCTTCTTGTTGATAAAAGTGGCTTATTGATTATTTTGATATCTTGGTTGGAAGTAAAAATGCAATTTGTGATAGAAATAGGTTTCGGTCTACTGCCTCGCTTCCTTTTCGCTTCTCCGCGCCAATGCGTATAAAAATTAAATAAAAATGCGAATGCGTCTGTTCCCTTGTGGAATGTCGTTTCGCCCTCCTTACTTTTTTTCGCGCCAATGCGCGTAAAAACCAAATAATTGCGAACGTGATGCGATATAGCGTCTGTTCCCTTGTGGAATGTCGTTCCTCGTACCGTTTTGCTCACCTTTTTATAAAAAAAATAAATAAATAAAAATTAAACCTTTAGAACTACGTAGCCTTGATTTCTCTTCGGAGATACGTAGGACCGGGCAACTCCCCGCCAGGCACCCCTTTTTTTAAATCACCCTTTCTTTAAATCACATTAATCACTTCAGAACTACGTGGCCTTGATCTTCCATTTGAGGGAAGTACGTAGGACTAGGTTCACACCTATCAGGCTAAATAAAATAAAATAAATATTTTTGTTTTGCAAATAATTTCATTTTTCTTTTCTTTGTAAATAATAAATCTCAAAAAATAATAAATATCTTTTTTTCTTTGTAAATAATGAGTCTATTAATAATTTCTTTTTGCACAATCAATCTTGGGTACCGTCTTTGACGGGCGCTGTGGGGTGCTAACACCTTCCCCACGCGTAACCGACTCCCGAACCTAGAGTTTTAGGTTTCGTAGGCTGTTTTATTTTCTTTTTAGGTTTTCTAGCGTTTTCCTCTTAAAAACGTTAGTGGCGACTCTAGCTGATTACCAAATTTGTTTTTAGCGCCGTCCCCGCCGCGACCCCGGTTGCGACAGAGAGCGAGAGCGAGGTCAAGGTTGAGAGGGAAGGAGGCACGGCGGCGCGGAAGAAGAGCGGAAGGAAGAAGATGAAGGTCGAAACAGAGAGGGAGAAGCAGGAGAGCGAGAGCGAGGTCGAGGTCGAGGTTGAGAGGGAAGGAGGCACGACGGCGCGGCAACAACCTTCGTTCTTCGTCACCTTCGTCCAGAATCATGTGTTTTCATCCCAAGGTCATATTTGAGACATCAAATCGAAAAAGGGGCAAGCTTTGAGAGTTAGCCATGGAGAGGAATGGAGATTCAGTCATGGGGTGAGGATTTAGTTACAAATTCTGTTTATTCACAACAACTAAATGCACATTTTGTTAATTTTCAACGTCTTATGCATCTCCCCATACTAATTTCAATGTGTTTCGGAGGGTTTGGTTCTGGTTCGTTTGTTTTATGGTATTGTTTTACGGGTTGATCCCTCTCTGTTTCGACCTTCTTCTTCTTCCGGAGTGGTGGGTGATGGCTCGGTGTGGGTGGCGTTGGGGGTTATGCCGTGGTGTGGGTGGTGGGTGATGTAGGGTGGTGGTGGGTGATGCGGTGTTGGTGGTGATGTAGGGTGGTGGTGGTGGTTTGGGGAAGAAGAAGAAGAAGAAGAAGAAGAAGAAGAAGAAGAAGAAGAAGAAGAAGAAGAAGAAGCAGGAGGAGGAGGAGGAGGAGGAGGAGGAGGAGGAGGAGGAGAGGTTTGGGGAAGAAGAAGAGGAAGGAAGAAGAAGATGAAGAAGAAGAAGAAACGGCAGATTAGATCTGATCCATTCCCTTTTTCCTTTTTTTTTTTCTTTTTTAAGTTTTTTGATTAATAAATGTAAAAAAAAAAACCACGTGTACTCATTTAATGACGTGGCATATGCCACGTAGGACTCGCCGTGACACGTAGGCACGGCGGTCAACGAATGACTCCGGCAGGGACGAAAACCAAACAAAAATAAAAGTTCGAGGCCTAAAATCCACCTTTACGCCGGCGAGGGACTAAAACCAAATCTCGCTCAAAGTACAGGGACGAAAAACATATTTAACCCTCAAAATTATTAATGAAGAATAATGGTGGGGCCAGTTTTTTAATAAAGAGAGAAGGTGATATAAGGCAACGGTTTTAAAACCGTAGCCTTTTACCATCTTTAGCAGCGGTTTCGAGACTGTTGCCATGCAAGTCGCAAAAATTCATGCGACTCCCTGCACACAAGTCGCGAAATATGTGGCGACTCCTATCTTTTCGCCACGTCAGCTCCAGCATGTAAAAAACAACCCTAGTTCTCTAAATATATGTTTTTATACCATATTTCACTAATTTCTTTTTTGCAATATAAAAAAAAAGCCTACATTATGCTTACCAAAGTGAAAATGTTGCACTCAAGAACAAAGATGGCTATATACTTTGTGAACATATTCCTCTATGAAATCACATGGCGTAGTGGTTGTAGCTAAATGATAGTTCAAATGGTAAGAGTTGCGTTACATATGAGTTGGGAAATAAAATGTACAATAATCAATTTCTAAAAAGGATATTTGATCAATAAAAAAAATATTATGGCACAGTGGTTAGTGTATGAAAAGAAAAAGGATGAGAGTACAATAAAGAAATATAACTCTGGATTAATAATTGTGGTTGATTACAAATGATAAAATAAAACTTTTTTTTAGGGAAACAAATAATAAAATATTAATCCTTACTTATAAGAATAAGTATCACCTATAGCTAATTAAATAAGGAAACATATCAAGAAATATGTGGAAACTAATACACATTATCATATATTCATAATTTAACAATATAATTCTTATTATATAGTTTCGTAAATTACCTATATTATATTTTCCTAATCTGGTACAGAAATTTAATTTAATTTATACTCAAATTCTCCAATATTCTCCGATATCTTTCCCACTTAGCTCACAGAGGAAATTTGCTTGTGTATGAATTCCTTGACTTGAGAAATCAACTGAGAAGCGGCAAGCAAATCAGGAAAGACATAAAAAGCATGAAACATGTTTGGATACTCAATTAGTTGTGCCTCTTTCCCAGATTTCCTTAACCACTCGTAGTATCTAACCTGCCAATCTCGTAACGGGTCGAACCCGCCCACAATCACAAGGGTATTCGGGTAATCCAAACCTGAAATATCCATAGCATTCGGCCCGCTCACATTAACCGCTTCGTGGTCCCGGTTCGACCCCTCTGGCAAAAATACCCTCCAGTGCCAATCGGTTCTATCCAGATTGATAAGCGGGACCCGCTTAAGTCGGATCTCGGATTCGGTTCGCTCCTCTCCCCCGAAAAACGGTTGCAGCGAAACGAGCCCGACAATCTTGATATTTCGGAGCCTCTCTCGGGAAACCCGAAGCGCTACATGGTGCGCTAGGTTCCCACCCGCACTGTCACCCGCCAAAAAGGATTTACTCACGTCAGTGGAACTGGGCAAAACGTCACCGTTTAGGTCGATGAACTTCAGGATCTCAAAGCCGTCGTCGTATTGGGTAGGGCAACGGTGCTCGGGGGTGAGACGGTAGTTGACGGAGACGATGACGGCGTGGAAGGAACGGCAGAATTGGCGGCAAACGGTGTCGAACAGGTCCGAAGACGGAGATGTGAAGGAGAAACCGCCGCCGTGGAAGTATACGATGAGTGGAAGGGAAGCGGCGGAGGAGGAGGCGGCGGCGGAGGGGATAAAGAGGCGGAACCAGAGGTCGCGGGTGGGGTCCACGGTGACGTCGGAGGAGGAGACGCCGTCGACGGGGTTGGGCTTCGGCCGGACCTTGCGGTCGAGGATGTTGAAGATGCGGCGGTTGATGGTGCCGTTGGAGCGGCGTGAGGCGTCGGTGACGGTGGAGAGGAGGAAGATGGAGAGGCGCACGTGCCATGGAAGCACTGTCATGGTGGGTGTGGGTGTTGTTATCGTTTCAGCCATATGTTTGTTGGTAGCTGTTGAGTTGAGTTAACTGGAGCTTGCTCCGTAGGGACGATGAAACAAGGAAACGAAGAAGATGAGTGAGCACTATAAAATAATTCATTTTTAGCTACAGGTCAAAATCGTAGGAAAGTGTTGCCTAAACTCAAGGGTTACACTTTTGAATTGAACTGTTGGATATGCCGGTGTTGCCTATTGTTTTCGCAATAGTTAACTGTATTCTGGCAACACTTCTGGCAGATCCTTTCGCAACACTTTCTATCTGTTCCTAGTTTTAATGTACACTTGACAATTGTTGTCACACATGGGTAAGGCAACTGTTTCAGAATGTAAGCGTATGCATATGCATCATTTGAAATTGTTGCGTAAAATGTCTTAGCAACTATGACTGTTGCCTAAAATTACTTAGACAACACATTTTTAGCTGCAAGCATATATATGGGCATATTATGAAATGTTGCCTAAATTTACCAAGACAAAACAAAGGGTATTTTCATTTACCAAGACAAAACAAAAGGATATTTTCATTAGGAATATATTCATATGCATGGATACAATAAGTTTTAATTGTTATAATATTTCATTTTCAAACATGACAATAGCAAATAATACATAGCTTAATCAAAGTTCATCCTAATCCTCTTGCAATTCTTCATTTGCATCCACTCGATGACCTTCCTGCATAAGAAAAAAGATTTCATAGTAGGAAAATAGTTGCATTTGGAAGAAAAAAAAATGACATAATTTAATTGAGAAGAAAATGCACAGGTCAGAGAGCACATAAGGACAAAATCACTATAAGATAGATCTATCCTAATCCTCTTGCAATTCTTCATTTGCATCCACTCCACAGAGATGATATCCAAAGAGCCTGATGAAAGTGTAAAATAAAATTCAAAACGCAAAACAAAATCTCAAACAAGGGGAATGGGCATAGAATTCAGTACAATGAGCTCCATAGAATATACAAAGTAATTACTATATACCCTATGAATACTTTCTCTATTATCCCTTATATACGTGATAGAACTCAAAGAAACAGGACGTGGAACAATCAACACGAAACTGGTCCTAAGTTTCCTAAAATCTCACCACGAAGGTAGAGTGTTCAATATTAGCTATGAACTGCCAAGCCAAAAAAAAATATTCAGGAAAGTAACTCTGTTCATGTCAGAAATCATGCATCTAAACTAACTTTTTACTTACTTTAGATAATCCGATATCGTGTTTTACTTCTATAGTCTCTGACAAGAGGAGACTGCTGGCTTCTTGATAAAGAAAAACAATATTAATTTTCACACTGAAAAGATTGAAAAGTAAAATTCAGAAAAATAAAGATTTGATACATCAACCAAATAGTAAAAACACCTCTTAAACATTTCATTTTTCTTTTTATCTCTTTTCCTATCATATCACATTTATGACTTATCTCTATTTTATTTCTTCTCTCCCTTTAATATTTAGGTGTCTTACCCCCGGTGGTCTATCAATATTTTTGAGAAAAATAGCCAAGGCAAAAAGGATACCAAAATTTCACCTTGAGGAAGTCTCAACTTTAGCAGCCAATATATCAGTTCACAGTTGTTCCACTAGCTTGTAAATTCATTTTCTGAATCTTCACTTTCAACATAGGCAACGAAAAGAGAACTTTGTGTTTCTACAGAAATACTTTCCGTTAAGGATTGTCTAACATTTTATATTACGATTGATAAGAACTTAAAAAAGAATTCTTGAAAAAGGGTGAAAATAAAGGAGATGGTGAAGAAGAGGTCGAGTGGAACAATTTAATGTTTTAAACTATTCTTAACTCTACTATTATTCAAGAATACAAGTTCTCTATTTATACAGAGAGAATATGCAGGATTACAAGCTCTGTATTTATACAGAGAGAATATGAGTAAGACAACGGATATTCCGACGTCAACTATTACATTGAAAACATAAAATAATAATAAATACAAGATAAGATTCCGGATATTCCAGGATTGCTAGTACTACTAGGTAAACATGACTACAGCTAGCGTGGACTCAGACGACATGTCTGGTCAGACGATATATCTTGACTTGGCAGACGATCCAATGCTTCAACATGCAGATGCTCCTTATCAGACGATAGGGTCAAACGATGCCTTCCTTTGTCAGTCAATGCAAGGGACCATCCCAGACGATGCTGTGATGGTTTCTGCACGCCTCCAACAGCAAACGATTCTTATCTTTAACATCCCCTGCAAACTCAACGTGGGAGAGAAGGAAGACAGCCTTTCAAAGCACACGTTTGAGCTTGACCTCTATAGCTGCAACTTTCTTTGCGCTTTAACTTGCGTTGCATCTCTTGCCGTCATCAAGAGCAAGAGTGGCCATATAATGTCAAGGAAGTTGCGTTCATTTGACATTGATGCTTGTACTCGGAGAAGAGGGTTGGGACATGATGCTAGAAATGAAGAACATAGAAGATGATTCAGACAGCTTTGTCAAATCCGCCAGATCTGAAGCAACATGTGAAGGAAAATGCGTATTTTTGTTTTGGGTGTCTGGGCATGTTCTTCAGTGAGAGACTCAGAGGCCAGGGACTTGTTCTCCTCAATCTAAGACTCAGAGGTCGTGCAACTATATTGGCTTGAGCTCATAGGAACGTTGACAGGTGTTACCCCTCTAATCATGAGTCTCAGCGTCGAAGAAAATAAAAATGCACGAAATGTAAATAAAGGGATAAAGCTTGAGCTCAGAGAGACGTCAACGGGGGTTAGCCCTCTGTTCATGAGTCTCCAGCTGGAGATAGGGGTGAAAAACATATAAAGAAAAGGATAAAGCTTGACATGAAGACGGAGCTTTTGTCATGAGAGAAAAGAACGAAGAAAAAAGGAACCATAGATTCAGACTAGCTCTGATACCATGTTAAGAACTTAAAAGGAAGTTCTCGGGAAATGGGGAAAATAAAGGAGAATGTGAAGAAGAGGTCGAGTGGAACAATTTAATATTTCAAACTATTCTTAACTTCATTATTATTCAGGATTACAAGCTCTGTATTTATACAGAGAGAACATAAGTAAGAAGACGGACATTCCGGATATTCCGGGATTGCTAGTACTACTAGATAAACATGGCTACAACTGGTGTAGACTCAAACGACATCTCTGGTCAGACGATATATTTTGGCTTGGCAGAGGATCCATTGCTCTAACATGTAGATGATCCTTATCAGACGATAGGGTCAGACGATGCATTACTTTGTCAGTCAATGCAAGGGACCATCCCAGACGATGCTATGATGATTTCTGCACACCTCCAACAACAGACAATACTTATCTCTAACAACGATTTTATAATGAAAATCACACCTAGTTTGTTACTTTCTATAGACACAATTGCGTAACTAAGATGTGATTGTCAATTATACATCTTTTAGCTTCCCTTAACAAATATTAGGCACTTGCATACCTTGATGAAAAATATATAAACAGAGGGCAGAAGAACGATGCTATGGAAGTTCACTCCATTGTGCCTTGCATGCCTATAGAGCTGCTCATAATCAATATCAATTTATTTTTGGGGGAAATGGATAAAAAAATTGTCTGATAGGGAATGATTAATGAATTGCCGTGATAAGGAAATTTTAAAGCAACAGTCCTCAGCTGTACTCTCATAATTTACAAGGTTAACACTTTAAAACTGCTGCTAGTTAAATTTTAGGAAATACTCTACAGTGCACAGACACCTCAAGATATCTCTTTTTTCTTTCTATTTCTCTTTTCTGCACACATCACATGATATACCACATTTGCCACTTATCTCTTATATCTTCCTATCTCTCTCTAGTGATTTACACCTAAAAGATGTACACCAATCTTTATCCAATACTTATACACTGTTAATATTAGTGTGGCAAAAAATATAAAAGTTTTGTGGCAACACTTTAGAAGTGTTATCTTTTATCATTTTAGGCAATAAGTTGTGACTGTTATAGAAAAAATGTTGCCAGAAGCATTTTATGTTGTAGTGGAAGCAGAGTGCGCATATGTGTGCTTTAAATAATGTCAGAGAGCTATTGCTATCAGTTTCAATAGGAAAACGAAAATGTTTAGTCACTCTACGTGCTTTAAATAACGTCACGAGGGCTATCAATTTCAATAGGAAAATGAAAATGTTTAGTCACTCTCCATTCTTTAAATAACGTTAGAGGGCTATCAATTTCGAAAACCAAAATGTTCATATATCACTAAACAAGACTACACAAGATAGACTCCAATTTTTGCAAAAACCTGAGGAAGAAATTAGCAAAGGAGAGATCGGTCCAGGCTCTCCTTTGCTGATTTCTTCCTCAGGTTTTTGGAGTTCGCGGATGACCAGGTTCTCCTTT
Organism: Acmispon strigosus; assembly: GCA_030819835.1. Taxonomy (NCBI): domain Eukaryota; kingdom Viridiplantae; phylum Streptophyta; class Magnoliopsida; order Fabales; family Fabaceae; genus Acmispon; species Acmispon strigosus. The sequence continues at coordinate 42,430,296 of JAUAMA010000001.1, read as the reverse complement.
GCTTTATCACTACGGCCTACTGTATTTGGGAAAGGAGGAATCAGATTGTCTTCCAGCAGCGGCGGACTCCCACACCACTTATGTTTGACCGTGTGAATTCTCTTCTTGGGGTTCCGGACTTGCGTGCAGCTCCCCGCCAGTCTATGTTGTTGCCGTCCAGTTGGACCCGACCGCCCAGAGGTATTTTTAAGCTTAATTTTGATGCAGCTCTTCGAGACTCGACTTTGGCGGGCTTTGGCATGGTGGCTCGAAACTTTGAGTGTGAGGTTCTTGCATCGGCGACCGCAGCTACTATCATGGTCTCGTCCCCCGTCATTGCGGAAGCTCTGTGTTTTCGTTGGGCGATTTCCACTGCTATTGATTTGGGTTTCAGAAGGGTCATGTTTGAGACTGATTGTCTGAAACTCTTTAATCTTTGGCGTCGTCCAAAACCTGGGGCTTCTTATCTTTTTGCTATTATTAGGGATTCCCGCTCGTTCTCTTGTCATTTTGATTATATGAATATTTCTTTTGTTAGGCGGGGAGGCAACATGGTTGCGGACTCCCTTGCCAAATTATCTTTCTCTAAAATGTCTGTTGTTTGGGTTGAGGATGCTCCTCAAGAGACCTTAGCTGCCTTGCAGCATGATGTTGTGGCCTCTGGCCCTATTATTGATTAATATATCTATTCAGTTCAAAAAAAAATCTATATATGCAATCCACATGAGTTTGTGACCGTTCACAACAGTTACAAATCACTTTTTTATGGTTTCTTATGAGAAACTCGCATTTTTAGTGGTCACACTCTGGCGGTCTCAGACTATTAAAAATATTGTTGAGGAATGGTTCATTGAGGAGAAAAATAAAGCAGAGTTGTGCAGGTGCTATTGCATATGTGGTAGCTATGCAGTAAACGACATAATCAATTCTGGCAGCTTTGTGTGTTACCGCATATGCGTTACTTGAGGTCCCACTGCATATGCGGTAAATGACCCTGAGGTCGTGTGGTCTGTGCGTTATCACATATGCGGTGATGTTAGTACCGCATATGTGATGCGGTATGTCGTCAGTTTTGTTTATTCTCCTAATCTATTTATTCTGGGATCTGATTTATTGGGGATTGTGATAGGATTTAGTGAGATATCATCTTGTAATATCTGGATCACTAGAATCCTATATCTTGTAATACTGTAACCCTAAAGCATAATCTGAATGAAACGGAGCTATAACTACTCTGTAGCCGCAGAGGTAGGCTCAATTGGCCGAACTGAGTGAACAAAGTCTTGTGTTCTACACTAATGATTTCTCTAAAGTTACCATGTGCCATCCAAAGTCCTTTTGCTAACAAATATGTATGACTGGAATATGTTTTCACTGGGTTAACAAATCATTTCCTAGACTTACCTTTTATACACCCCACTTTGTAGCGGTATTCGACCACCACAAAATGAAAGTATTTTTTCACTACTTTCTATTTTGTGACCGTCAAAAACCGCCACAAGATAGAGTGTGAAATGGTGGTCGGTACTATTTTGTGGTACGAGAATCAAAATTGGTGGAAAATTCGTATACTAAATACACCCAAGAAAATGAAAGAAAGATAAAAGACAATACTTCATCCGTTTCAAAATAACCGTCCACTTAGAAGAAAAAAGTTGTTTCATACTAACTGTTCACTTAGAATTCCAAGAGAGCATTAATTCACTTTTTTCATATAATAGCCCTATGAGAATAATAAATTAGAAGAGATAAAAATACACTTTAAAGAGTAAAATAGGAAAATAAATAATATATTTTAAAAAGTTTACAATATTAATTGCATTTCTTAATATGTGTGCTTATTCTCTTTTTGAACAATTATTTTAAAACGGAGAGAGTAATAGCTATAGAATAAATAATAATTATTTTTTTACTTAAACATGCGTTTAATTGTATTTTGTGAAATTGAAAAATATGATAAATCTCATAAATAAAAATGATAAAGAAAAATTAAGTGTTTATTAGGTGTTTGCAATATTGAATGATATAACTAATTCAGAAATGTTAAGACTTGACAATTTTTTTAGTCTAATGACCTCTCAATTTTATTCTTCTAGCTTTTTTATTTATAAAATAATTATTTAAATTTTTGTAATATAATAATATAAATAAGATAATATTTTAAAACTAATTATGATCTTACTTTGAGTTTCATCTACTAATTAATAGTTCCGAATTTTCTATTAACAAGAATGAAAAAAGGGAATATTACCGTCACAAACCATAGAGTACTTAGTTACTTACCACTAGTGCCACGGAGAGATATGTTTTTTAGATTTCGCATTTCAAATCCTCCTTCTTCTTTTTTTTTTATGTAATTTGTAATAGGTAATTAGATATAGGAATAAGACTTAATGGTTATTTCACTAGTAACCACTTGTGTTTATTGGTAGAACTCCTAATTCAAATTGAAATATACAACAATTCGTTAGATATTTATTTATAAAAGGAGGCTTTCTTCCCGAGCATTTTCAAAAAATTATTGTTCCGTTTTCGGGGAATATCCTATTTCTATTAAATCATAATAAGTTTATTATTATTTTAAATTTTTTGAAATATATTAAATATAATAGGTAATATAATAAAAATAGGAAATAAATGAAAAAGAAAACGAATAAAAATGTAATAGAATATAGGCTTAATAGCCACTTTGGTCCCCCAGGTTTCACGATTTTGCATTCTTGGTCCCCCTTGTATTTTATTAGCACCCAGCATCCCTATAAGTTTAACGAAGTTGCAAAACAGGTTTCCGTTAGCATTCCGTTAGGAAACTAACGTTGAGGATGTAATGTGGGACCCAGTAAATGAGAGAGAAATAGGTTGAATGAGAGAGAAAAAGAAGAAGCAACGTTCTTCTTCCCTGCGTTCTTCTTCCCCTTCGTTCTTCTTCCCCTCACCCTCATTTCCTTCGAAACCCACAACCACCAAAACCTTCGACCTCTCCCTCCATCTCTCTCACGTTCCTCTTCACGTTCTGGAAACGCCGCCCCTGCGGCCTTCCTCTTCACGTTCTGGAAACGTCACCACCGCTCCATCTCTCCTGTTTTCCGGACACGCCACACCTCCGATGGAAAAACCAACAGCACCATCGTGCTCCCCTCACCGTTCGCAGAAAAACCCCTAAGGTAATTTGATGAACCGCCGCCGTTGGCCGCCGTCACCGCCGCCTTGGAGGCCGTTTTCCGGCCAAACCCTTTGGTTTTTGGAAAAAACGCCACCGCCACGTCGATCCTCGCCTCGAGAAGAAGAGGAACCAGTGTTCGTTTCCCATCTCCGCCGTGCTCCGCCGTGGACCGCCGTGGAGGGAGATTTCCGGCGACCTCTCCAGCAAAACTCTTTTCTAGAAACAGGGACAGTCCCTCGAAGCTCTTCCTCTCCTCTCTTCGAATTCCGCGGCTGAATTTTTTAGAAGAGGTAATTTCCTATGTCAATTTTGAGTTTCTCCCCTTTCAAAACCCTAACTCCCTTGTCCAATTCTTGAGTCTGTGTTCTGAGCAAATCCCTGATTGGTACAGTGATTGGTGGTCCCTGCAGAGAAGTAGGATTCAAACAGAGCAAGGAGGACTTGGAGTTTGATTTCGTGGCTGTGGACTTGAAGAGGACAAACACTGAAACTGAAATGTATAAAAATTATTTTGATTCTATTTTGGTCTATGCAATTAAGCGATTATTGTTCTGCTGTGTTCTGTTGAGGGTACCTCTATTTCCTTTTCTTCTTCGTTCTGGGTTGGTCTTATTTTTTTCGTTATTATGTTATCTATGTTGTTTCTGTTAGAATTGTCATAATCCTGTTATTGTTATTCTTTCTTTTGAATGTTCTCTGAATCTCCATGGTTTCTTCATGCTGTTGTTTCTTCTAGCCTCAGCAATTCTGGGGCTATAGTGCTGGTTGTTTCAGTTCTATGTTTATGGGTAAAAATCACTTATGGTCTCTTTAATCAATTCTGAGGGGAGAATGTTGCGTGCTCTGCCATCTATTTTTCTCCTTTGTGACTTTGTGTTTCCTTTGAATCTCCAACTTTGTGTGCGTTTGGAGGAAGAAGAACGCAGAACACTGCTACTTCCTTTTCTCTCTCATTCAGCCTCTTTCTCTCTCCTATATGCATGACACCTTACTTACTGGGTCCCACTAAACCCAACCAACGTTAGTTTCCTAACGGAATGCTAACGGAAACTTGTTTTGCAACTTCGTTAAACTTACAGGGATGCTGGGTGCTAATAAAATACAAGGGGGACCAAGAATGCAAAATCGTGAAACCTGGGGGACCAAAGTGGCTATTAAACCTAGAATATAAAGTAAATATGAATAAATCAAAATCCATACTTTATTGGCATTTTTAGTATGTGTTCAGGTGAGAATCACATATTTATAGGATTAAGATAAAAGTTATGCACACGTTATGTCTAGTAATCAATTATGCAGGTAGGGATGACAATTAAACCAAACCCGCAAGTATTTTTAAGCCCGACGTTGATTTTGATAGAAAAAGTTTGTTTCGGCTGAGTTTTTGAAAAAATTGAATTGAAACCTGAATCTGAAGAAGTGAGGACGCGAACAAGTTTGAGATCATTAGTACCCTTAAATCCGAACTTGCCCGATATACTAATTACATAACTTGAATTATAATAGTAGTTAAATAAATAATATTAACTCATACATTTTGCTAAATATATGACTTAATTTTTAAACTTCTTATACTTTTGAGATTTTGGCAACTATTTTAATAAATTATTTTAATTAAAATGTCCTTGCTAAATAATTTATTTAAATATATATATATATATATAAATAAAGTTAATAAGATTAACAAAACTATTTAAAATTAAGGAGGACATGATTTCACTACGCCTTTACCCAAACCCGACAGGGATGAGGTTGAGTTTCAAAGTTCCATCGCCAACATCTTAAAATCCGAACTTGAACCCATCCCACTCTTAACGGGAGCAGGGTTGGGGAGAGCTAACCTAACTGGTCTCGTTGTCATGTCTACCTATAGACATAGATATATTATAAACACATTTTTTTGGTATTACCAAGGAATATGCACAGCTGCAACCATGAAACTAATCTTCTCGAGGCTCGGAGATTATATGAAGTTTGTAGATCTCTCTTAACAAACATTTCTCCATACACACTGCCCAGAGATCAAACTCTCAACTAAATGCTTAAAAAATCTATCTATCTACTAATTGTACTAATACTTGTTGGTGTAAATATTTTTTATACACCCTATTTTTTATCTCATTTTTTATTTGATATTTATTACTTTTCTCTTCATTTCCTTTATTATTTTAGGTTTCTATATCTAGTACATGTTTAGTTCCTCATTGAAAAATCTAAGAGTCAATTTCAATTGTAAAAAAACTTGACACGGTCAAATTCACATCTTAATTCAATTTTATTTTATTTGTAATTAAAGATATAAAAACTTGTATAGAGTTAAGGCTTTTTTGCAGTTGAGAGAATTTTGATACGTGATATAAATATTTGTAAATCATTTTAGAGAACTGATTTCATGCATATATCCAAATATAAATTACTTTACATTCATCTCATTTTTTTTTTTAAACTGAATAAATATATTAATCAAGAAACAGGGGCAGAAGCCACTACATCGTGCCGCAGAGCAGTAAAAATCTCTTGAGGAGCATCCTCAACCCAGACAAAGGACAACGTAGAAAAAAATAATTTGGCAAGGGAATCAGCAACCATATTGCCTTCCCGCCTAACAAAAGCAAGATCCATAAAATCAAAATGACTAGAAAAAGAACGACAATCCCTAATAATAGATAAGATCCACCAAGTTTCGGGCGACGCCAAAGGTCAAAAAGCTTCAGACAATCAGTCTCAAACATGACCCTCCTGAAGCCCAAATCAACAGCAGTGGAGATCGCCCAACGGAAACACAAGGCCTCCGCAATGACGGAGGACGAGACCATGATAGTAGCTGCGGCCGCCGAAGCGAGAACTTCACCCTCAAAGTTCCGAGCCACCATCCCAAAACTAGCCAAAGTCGAGTCTCGAAGAGCTGCATCAAAATTAAGCTTAAAGACACCTCTAAGCGGTTGGGACCACCTAGACGGCAGCACCATAGACTGGCGAGGAGCTGCACGCAAGTCCGGAATCCCAAGGAGAGTAGCCACACGATCAAACATAAGCAATGTGGGCGTCCGCCTCTTCTGGAAGACAATCTGATTCCTCCTCTCCCAAATACAGTAGACCATAGTAATGAAACAAGTGAGAGCTTGGTCATCTGCAATCTCCAAGAACCTGAGGAAAAAACCAGCAAAGGAGAGATCGGGCCGGTTCCCCACCCGTAGGCCAACCGACGAACCAAACCAGACCTAAACTGAATCTGGACAATAAAGAAGCGCATGGGCAACCGTCTCGCACTCTACCACCTCGCAGCATGGACAGGAGGGGTCAATATCCACACCTCGGTGCCGCAAACGACCTCTAACCGGCAAGATATCCAGAGCTGCACGCCAAACCGCCTCTGTTTTTATGTTATGGGCCAACTTGCTTGGGACGCAAACAATAGATGAGGAAGAGACAAACACGAACGTGGGAGTGGGAACATCCCGCATCAGTCCAATCTGATTTTCACGAGTTTGAACTTTGAACAATTAAAAACAAAATAATCATTTCACACTTACACTTACACTTTAACTTTAAGAGTGAGATTGAAATAGATAATAGAAAAATGAGAGAAATAATAAATTATATGATAAGAAATGAAGAAATGCATAGCACGAGATGAAATGGTTGTTGGTTCAAGTAGTACATGTTTGATTTCCTTTAAGTAAAATTTTGGGCTCAAGTCCTATGAATGGAAGAACCCCCGCAGGCATAGTTAATTCTACCACGACGTGGATGTTCTCGGTTTGAACATGATTGTCACTAGTTAATAATATCTGTAAACCAAAAAAAAGATAGAAAAAGAAAATGAATGAAATTGAGATTGAAGAGAACGGTTGTTGGTGTGAATAAAACATAACTCAAAAGTATATTGAGAGATATGTGCAAATTTGGGGATAGATGACCATATTGTTAGAGCATGCAGCGGTGTGTTTGACGACGGAGAAAGAAAACAGAGTGTAACAGAGAGAATGAAGAGAGAAACGCAGGATATTGAAAATTGGAAAATCTATTAATGATTCACGTCCACTATATTACAACTACACTTTATGTTTATATAAATTGAACACGTGTGAGCCTCACAGCTAACCAAGCCCAAACTAAAACCCACTAACTAAGCACAGACCAGACTAGCTCAGAATTATACTTTCAACACCCCCCCCCCCTTAATTCGAAAGCTACTTAGACTAGACACAAGAAAAAACAGCAGACACGCATTAAGCAATACTACTAAAAAAACTTATAGTCAGACGAGTATCAATCGATGTTGAGCTAAGACGAGATGTTGAGCTCAGACGTTGTTAGACGTTGCCTTCACCCAGACTAGGTCACAACAGTAGACACAACTACTGCCAGATGATCCATCTATGAAGCTGCTTGTGCTTAATGACTTCGTCATTATATCCACAATTTGTAATTCAGTTCTGCAATGTTTAAGACGTATCCTTTCTTTCCCAACTTGTTCACGCAGAAAGTGATACTTTGTCTAAAACCCCGGAACGAATGTTGATTATATTTCGCGTTTTCTATTCCTGGAGTGTAATCATCAATTCTTCATGTTGAATCCCGGTTTTTAAATCCTGGTATGCATCAAAATATTTTTTCCGGGGATATTATTCTCGGAATGATTTTTATTCACTATAACTACATTTCGGTTTTTTTAAACCCTGTAAGCATTTTCATGCATACCGGTTTTGTACGTCTCGGAAGACCCACTAAAATGTTCCAGGAATTATAATCACAGAGTAATATTACCTTCCAAGTTATATGTCCCGGAATCTAACATGCAAAATTAAAAAACATTTAAGTGTTTCCCCACAATTTATGTACCGGTTTCAGAAATCCCGGTAAGCATGTTATAATATATTCCGGGTTTATAATTCCCGGAATTAAAATTCATAGTTTTCCGAGAAGAATATCCCGGAAATGAACTGCAATGGAAATGTGTAACGACCAGAGTGTTGAATGGTGGTTACGAGGAACACAGGAGTGGGATATGGTGGCCGAAATTAGCGATTCCAAGTGATGGGTAAGGGTGGGAGTGTGGATGGGAGGAGTTGCGAGAACGAAGGGGAAGAGAAGGGAATGTTGTAGGAAAATGAAGTTCAAGAGTATATATACTGCATTTGACTTCCGAGTTCAATAACGCGGAACACTAAGACATCAAGTTAGACTACCGGGGTTTATATCCCGGAATATTAATCCTAAGGTGCTATACCGAGATATATTTCCTGGAATAATGATAATACATGCACGTTCCAGATTTTATATCCCAACAGGAAAATGCTACAAATTATACAAACGGATTGTATATTACGGTAGTACACACCTACCTTCTACATTCCAGTTGTTAAAAACTGGACAGGGACAGGTAACGGGTGGGGTGCTAGGTTATTTACAAATAGGGATATTTTGAGTATTTCAAAAAATAAATTGAGGTTTAAAAATGGGTAATGGGGTCTCAAATCTAACTCCCTTTGTATTATTCAAAACAATGGGAGGCCAAATATCTTGGTGGTTTTACTTTTACCATGGATAATACCAACAGATGCCAAGAATAACTATTATATAATAATTGACCGATTCATAACTTTTTTGAATTGTTTATTTTAAATAATGAAGCTTTACTATTAGTATATGTATAAATACATTACGAATTTAAATAGTATTTATGTATTAAATATTACAAAATATATATATTTAATTACCACTGGTTCGACCTCGATTGAATCATCAAACCTCAAACCACTGCCTTCACCGGTTTAGCCACCGGTCCGGTTTTCAAAACATTAGTTGTAACCATCACTACTCATACTATTTATACTCATGTGTATGAGTTGCAAATTGAACAAGTGAAATACAAAATAAATTTAGCCACTAACACTTCATCTTACTCTAGAAATTTGTGTGTAAGTCTCTCTTTTCCACCTCTAGAATACCACCAACAGAGTGATATCAGAGCTGCAGATCCTTGTAGCAAAAGCAACAAAAAAAGTGGCTTCCACAAGCAACTCTTCTACAGTCTATCGCAACGTTCAAGTTCATTTGTTTGAAGGAGAGAATTATGAATTTTGGGCTGTAAAAATGGAGACTCTATTCACTTCTTTGGATGTCTTAGATTTAGTCCAAAAGGGTATGAAGAACCAGTACCTACAACAAACGAAAAAGCTGCAGAGTCAGCTCAACAACTTAAAGAAGAAGAAGAAGACATATGTTGGAGTTCTTGGGATGATTCAAAGAGGAGTTTCTTTATCCATTTTTCCAAGGATTATGACAGCAAAAACATCAAAGGAAGCATGGGATATTCTACAACAAGAGTTTGAAGGAGACTCAAAGGTGAGAACTGTGAAACTTCAATCTCAGATTATGAGAATGAAAGAATGAAGGAGAATGAAAAATTGAATGAATACTTCAATAGACTCTCTGAATTGGTGAACCAAATGAAGTCCCATGGAGATACAATAGATGACCGCAAAATTGTAGAAAAAATCTACAGGAGATGATGATCCAAATCTATTGGCTCAAATGGTAAGGATAGATCACTTTCTCCCATAAATTCGTTTGTTTGATTCCACTGCGGATCTGAGAGTTGTATTGATGAGCGATATGGAAGAAACTCGGTAAGAAATCTATAGTCTTGGAGACATGTCTTTACCCATGGTGGTAATCGGAGCCGAAACCATCCAAACTTTTATCCATGTAAAAAATACTTACCGCTACTATGAATCTATTATAAAAATGCTCACAACCATAATCATTTTTTTCTCAAGGTATCCCACAGTCGGCACCAATGAGACTAATTTCCCGAGCTTATGAGATTATGTTAAGTGGGAAGACCCCTCCCAACAAATGTTTTTCCACACGCTAATTATAATCATCTTAAATTGGAGGAAATTGTTGATGAAATCCTTGACTTGTGAAATCAATTGGGAATAGGGGCGGAGGCAGGATTTTCACACCGGGAGACCAAAGATCAAACAAAGCATTTATATGTGCATGTTCGGAAACACTTAAAAAAATTATAGTGGATAAAAGCAAAGTGAATCTTCTCCCTACCATAATTTTGGCTTACCGTGATTCCTATTTTGTATCCAAACATTCTCTATGATTTAAAAGGAAATAGTGCATAATAACTATATTGTATTATTTAGGGTTAATGGTTTGACAGGTCCCTGAGTTTGTACCAATGTTTGCGATAGGTCCCTCGCCGGAAAAAAGTTTGATATAGGTCCCTCAGTTTGCACCAAATTTGTGTTTAGTCCTCGCCGGAGACCGGAGCTCCGGCAGGTGTAGATGTGGATTGCTGACTGTATTAATGGTGCTTACGTGGATTTTTTATAATTTTTTGAGAAATGACACGTAATAAAATTCATTTTAAAATTAAAACCCTTAATCTATCTAAATCTAAAATTAACCCCAAAACCCTCAATCCCTAATTCAATTCTAAAATCTAAATTAGAAACCACAAAATCAACAACAAATCCCTAACTCCTCAATTTGCTGCACCATGTCTTCGTCGTACTTCCTCTTCTTCTTCTAGTCATTGTATCCGTGTTCTTCTTCTTCTATTACTCGTCTCCATAGTTCTTATTCTTCTTCTTCTATTCCGGAGTTAGAGAATCTCCGAAAAGAATTCAACAAGATCAACAAGGAAGTCTCCAAACTCAAGCGTGTCGCTGAAGATGCAACCAACTTGATTAGCGAATCAGAGGAGACCAAGAGATCCATAGCGGAGAAAGAGGTTGAGGTTCGACACACTCTGAAGCTCTTGAATTCCAAATTGGAAACGATTGGGAACCTCGTTCATGACTCCGTTCCAATTTTGTTCTCTTTCTGTAATTCCTTTTCACTTTTTTTGTTTTTGATGATGATGATTTTGTTAGAAATAATGGGGGTTTTATTTGTGTGATGCTTTATTAGGCCGAAAATAAAGTGGTTAGATCATGGGGTGAGAAAAGAGAGGAGCCTAAACTGAAGAATCATGTTGATCTGGTTGAGCTTCTTGAGATATCTGATATGAAGAAAGGTTTGAATTTGAGACGAGGAATAGAAGAAGAAGAAAAACGATGGACATGAGAGATGATGATTAGAATAAGAAGAGGAAGAACGACGAAGACATGGTGCAGCAAATTGAGGAGTTAGGGATTTCTCAATGTGTGTTGAATTTGGGGTTTCTAATTTAGATTTCAGAATTGAATTAGGGATTGGGGGTTTTAGGGTTAATTTTAGATTTAGATAGATTAGGGGTTTTAATTTTAAAATTTTAAAATAAATTTTATAACGTGGCATTCCTCAAAAAATTAAAAAAAGTCCATGTAAGCACCATTAATACAGTCAGCAATCCACATCTGCACCTGCCGGAGCTCCGATCTCCGGTGAGGACTAAACACAAACTTGGTGCAAACTGAGCGACCTATATCAAACTTTTTTCCGGCGAAGGACCTATCGCAAACATTGGTACAAATCCAGGGACCAGTCAAACCATTAACCCTATTTTATATATATATATATATAACAAATCGTCAAATTGAAAACTAAATGTTTGTCTAGCTTAGTTGTAAGTCATGGTGAGGAAACCCCTAGGAAGTAGCTAGGTTCGATACCTGTCCCAACTTTGTTCCTTTTTATAACCCTTTTGGTACAAAGAACTTGGGATTGGTAAGGAAAAAAACAATTGTAGGAACTGCTGAACCACTGCTATTGTTTGTTTGTACCTCATTTTTTATATATATTTAATTACAAGGGCTATAAAAGACGTTTTCACAGTATTAAGGTGAAAATTGAAAATATGCAGGGTTCGTGACCCCGGTGGGCTACCCTGGTCCCTCCGCCCCTTATTGGGAACCTAAGGTAAATCAGGGAACACGTAGTATGCATGAATCATGTTTGAATACTCAACCAATTGAGCCTCTTTCTAATGATTATTTTACCCTTTATCTATAAGTTCTTAGGGCATCTCCATCCTTGCTCCCATAATTGGGAGCTTAAACACCTTTTTGGTGGGCCCGAAGTGCCATGTAGAATTAAGCTCCTTCGTAAGGAACTCAAGCAGATTTTGCTCCAACCATGGTTCCTTATTTTACTTTTGGTTGGGTCCCACAATACCACGTATATTTATAATTTTTATTTCCATCTATTTTTTATTTAAATTTTAATATTAATTCAACACACTAATTTAAATACTAATTTAATTAATATTAATAGCAATAATATTATAATTAAAATTGAACATGGTAAGTTAAAAATAACAACAAATACATTACATTACATTACATTACATTATATAATTAAAGACGATAGGAAATAAATATCAACAAAAAAAATAATAATACAAAATGAAATACATAATCAACCGTAATGATTAATTTTCATTATTATCATTTCCGAAACGCTCTCAAATATGCTCCACCAAATCTGCTTGAAGTTAGCAATGGATGGATCTTTGAAGTTGATGTGTTCTTCTTTCCATGAATGTTGCAAAAGCAGGAATAGGACCACTTGGTACTTCAGCAGACACTACGTCATTATTAGCCTGATCGTATTCAAAATTACATTCGTACTCCCCGCGCTCGTCTTCAACGATCATGTTGTGCAATATGATGCAAGCTTACATTATTTGCTTCATGGTATTCACATGCCACTGGCGTAAAGGACCACGAACAATCGCAAATTGAGATTGGAACACTCCAAATGCACGCTCAACATCCTTTCTTGCTCCTTCTTGTCGTTTGGAAAATAATTGTCTTTTCTCTCCTTGAGGCATTGGGATGGTCTTCACAAATGTAGCCCACTCTGGATAGATACCATCTGTTAAATAGTACCTCATACGATACGGTGTTCTATTGACACTGTATTGCACTACAGGAGATTCTCCGTTCAAAACGTCAGTAAACACAGGAGATTGGTTTAGGACATTGATGTCATTGTTAGAACCCGCAATGCCAAAAAATGCATGCCAAATCCACAAATCTTGTGATGCCACTACTTCAAGCATGATTGTGGGTTTGCCATGATCACCTCGTGAATATTGTCCTTTCCACGCAACTGGAAAATTCTTCCATTCCCAATGCATACAATCAATGGAACCCAACATACCTGGGAATCCACGAGCTTCTCCCATTTGTAGTAGGCGTTGAGTGTCTTCGTTGTTTGGCCTTCTTAGGTACTCCATGGCAAATATTTCATTCATAGCCATTACAAATCTCTCTAAGCAATCAATTGTAGTACTTTCACCAATTTGAACATACTCATCTTGGGCGTCAACAGGTGATCCATATGCTAACATACGAATAACTGCAGTGCACTTTTGTAATGGTGACAGACTACGTCTACCAATTGCATCAACCGTCAATTGAAAGTAAGCGTCATGGTTGGCAACAACTTCTACAATTCTAAGGAACATGTGCTTCCGCATTCAAAACCTTCTTTGGAACTGAGCTTCTATGTATACAGGATTTTCAGAGAAGTAATCATTGACCAATCAGATTTTCCCTTCTTCACGATCTCGCTCTATCACTCTTCTTCTTCTCCTGGGCCTAACAGTGTTGTCAGATTGTTGTTGGCTCTCCACTACTGACCTCAAGTGATCTTCCGCACTAGTGTCATGAATAAAATCATCTAAACATTGTTCAAAAAAGTATCAAAGTTGTGTAAACTGTTTGGATCCATTATATGACATATTGAATCGGAACACAACGAGAGAATTTTGGTGCAATTTGATATGATGAAAAGAGGAGAGATGGAAAGAATGGTGGACATTGAGAAGAAATAAGGTATGTATAAATAAGGTATTTACAACGGCTAGTTTTTTAAATCTGCACTAGTACATTACAATAACAAAATTACAATATTGGCTAGTACATAATAATCTAGTACACAATGAGAAATTAGAATTACAACATTAGCTAGTACATAATAATCTAGTACACAATGAGAAATTAGTATTACAACATTACAATATTGATCTATCCCAATTTTCTTAATTCTCCCCTGACGTAATTGCATGTGGCCATATGATCCGCTAACTGTTCCTCATCCATGTAAGATGTGTCCTTACAAAGGATATCATGAAATGACTTGAATTATTCATTCTTCTAGAATGCAAGTTCAGCCTCCTTCAATTCCAATTATTTCTTCTTGATTAGCTCAAATTTTGCCATCAAATCATTTTTTTCCTTCACAAGTGCTTCCGCGGATGACAAGATGGGGTTGTTAGAAGAAACATTACCCTCTTTTAATCTATCCTTCCTCTTGTAAGCATTTTGGCCCAGAGGGCGGGTAGCCGGTTGTGGTGGCTGATATTCGGCACAATCGATCGGCGTACTTGGGTTAGACGATGATGAATGCGATCCATCAAAATAATTCTTTTGTCTCTTCGATTGGGTAAATATGGGTTGTCCTAACCACTTTGGTTCATCTTTCACTACCCCCATGCATGCTCAAGTTTGAAATCCCTTTCCTTTTCAAGCCGAAACAAGGCACGTGCCTCAGCCAAGATATCCCTCTCCGACTGTCCGATTTTCCGACGATTGGTAGCTTTGTTGTAGCATCCCAAAAATGCTTGAATTGAACCATTCAATTTATGAAAATGAGATTTAATCGTACCTGCCGTCCTCGAGCGTTGATCAATGTCGTGGAACTCTTCATATTGGGCTTCGATCTTCTCCCAAAAATGGTTTGAATGTTGGTCAGTTCCCATGATCGGATCCTTTGAAACATTGAGCCATGATTGAAGAAGAAGTACATCGTCTTTAGCAGTCCATGTGATGCGAGTTTTTGTTGAAGAAGAACTATCGGCATGAGGCAGTTGATTTTCAAAATAGTGTGGTGATGGATACATCGGATGTTGGGTACTTGGAGAACTATCGTCCGTGCGAGGTGGTTGGTTTTGAAAATAGAATGGTGGTGGATAGATCGGATGTTGTGGATTTGGAGAACTTTCACGGTGCGGGGTGGTTGGTTTTGAAAATAGAATGGTGGTGGGTGCATCGGATATTGGGGATTTGAAGAACTCCCACCAATAGGAGGTGGTTGGTTTTGAAAATAATATGGTGGTGGATGCATGGCATATTGTGGATATGAAAATCTTTCATTTGTAGGAGGTGATTTGTTTTGCAAGAAATTGGCATAAGCTTGATAAGGATCTATTGAAGAACAAAAAAGCACAAGATAACTAGTGAAAGTTATGAGAAGAAGAGAATTGTGGAGGTAAAAAATGGTTTTTTACATTATTTATAGTGTAAAAATCAATTCTGAAACAGGCCCAACGTCCATATTTATTTATCCACTGGGTAAAAGCTTTGATTTTTCTGTTTAGAAAAAAAAGGCCCAAAGTCTGTTTTTGCCCGTTATTATGTCAGGAAAAAAAAAGGACCAACGTCCATATTCTGACCGGTTGGGCCGGTCAAACCAGGCCCAAACGGGCAGAAATCGGCTCCAGCCGGTCCCAAATGAAGGGAAAACCGGTTCTTCCGATCAGGGATTTTAAAAGGCAAAAATGTCTCATCACCTTCCAGACTCTTCCTTCTTCCTCTCACCCTTTTCTCTCTTCTCCTTTGCTAAACCCTAGGTCCACCACCCCACCACCTCACCATCGCAGCCTCACCGTCATCCGTCCGCCGCTCTTCTCCACAAAACCCTCCCTCTTCCTTCTTCCTCTCACACTTTCTCTCTTCTCCTTTGCTAAACTCATAGGACCACCGCCGAACCGTCGCAGCCACCACCGTCCCTACGCCGCTCTTCTCAATAAAACCCTCCGTCTCTCGCAAGCTCCTTTGCTGACCTTCGCCTCTCTCTCTCTCTCTCTCTCTCTCTCTCTCTCTCTCTCTCTCTCTCTCTCTCTCTCTCTCTCTCTCTCTCTCGCAAGCTCGTTCGCGTGACCTTCGACCACGCCCTGACCTTCGACAACCCCAAAGTCTTCACCTTTCCTCCAACTTTTCTCCATTGTCTCCTATCAACCACGTGATCGGAGCTCTAACCACTAGATCGAAGCTTCCAACCACCGGATCGGAGCTTCCAAGCCACATGCAACCATTTCCTCTTCTATATATTGTTTTCAATTTTTTTTTAGAATTTTTAGTTCTCTGATTTTTTTTATGTTCTGTAATTTTATTTTTTCAGTTCACTGATGATACCGATTCTGTAACTTTCAATTCTTTTCTTATTTTTTTATGTTCTATAATTTTTAGTTCACTGATATACAGATCGTGTTTCCTTCTTGTGTTCTTCTTCCCTGATCTGTTCATCTTTCCTCTTTTTCTAACTGTTAATTAGTTAACGAATGTGAAAGAAAATATAATATTTTAATGATAAGCTCCCAAAAGCAGAGTTCCTTGTGCAAGGAACGAGATCTTATTTTTAAGCTCTCTGTCATCCACATCATCCCTCTCCAATGGCAAAAGAAATAAGGATGAGAGCTTAGAGCCTCCGGCAGGGTTAACATCCCTGCGTTGGAGTTGCTCTTACAAATAGATCATATCATGCTTTTTAAATATATATTAAACATTGAAGTGATTTTTAAAATAAAATTTTATATAATTATACTTCTTTCATAGTTATTAGTAATTATATTTGTTACAAATTAATAAAGTTAACTTTTTAACAGAACAAAATCACTTTCTCCAAATATGTTAATTTTGTCCGAATCCAAAAATACTAGAAATGTAGCATTTTTTAACGTCGAAAAAAGATATTTTTAGCGTTTTGCACGGGCAATTAATAGATGGGATTATATGATTTCATAAATAGGATTTGGACCCTCTGCAACCATTCTGCCTCTCCACCACAAAAAACAGCTCATTATTATTAATTATTAAAAAAAATTAATTAATTAATATTTCATGTAACAATCTTCACCTTTAAAAATATAAATCAATACAAATATAGTGTAAGTTACGTAAACCCAGAAGAAGCTAAACCTAGATTCTCAATTAGATGAAACACAAACAAGTATAAACTTGCAAAATCCAACCAGATATCACAGGACCGAAGTTCACTCATAACAAACCATAGAGCCAAAACACATTAATAAACAACTATATGGATTGGTTCTTAAATTTGCAATGCTGAGTCTTCCAAAGGAGCATTATGTAGCATTGCATGGCTCTAGTAGTACTAATATCACACCATACTTATCACTAGTTTTACCCACTTACTCGCTTAACGTCATCTCTAAACTATACCAATACTATGAAACTATTATAATAGTACTCAAAATCATAATCATTTTAAATTGGAGGCTCTCTTGTTGATGAAATCCTTGACTTGTGAAATCAGTTGAGAAGCCTCAGGCATATCCGGGAACACGTAGAACGCATGAATCATGTTTGGATACTCAATCAACTGAGCCTCTTTCCCTGATTTCCTCAACCATTCATAGTACCTCCTCTGCCAATCCTGTAACGGGTCAAACCCGCCCACGAAAACAAGGGTGTCCGGGTAATCCAGACCCGATAAATCCTCCGCGTTCGGCCCGCTCACGTTGGCCGCGCCATGGTCCCGATCCGACCCGTCCGGCAAGAACGCCTTCCAGATCCAATCCGTTCTCGCCACAGACACCAGCGGCGACCCCTCCAGCCGGACCTCCGCCTCAGTCCGCTCCTCCCCGCCGAAGAACGGCTGAATTGAGACCAACCCGGCGACCCGGACTTCCCGGAGCCCCGCACGGCAGAGCCGAACCGCCACGTGGTGGGCCAAGTTGGCACCCGCGCTGTCTCCGGCGAGGAAGCACTTCGACAGGTCAGCATTTTCCGGCAGGACGGCGCGGTTCTCGTCGAGGAATTTCAGGATGGCCTCGCCGTCGTCGTACGGGCAAGGGAACCGGTGCTCCGGGCAGAGGCGGTAGTTGACGGAGACGACGACGACGGGGATACGGCGGCAGAAGCGGCGGCATACTGCGTCGTAGGCGAAGGAAGCGGGGGAGAGGTACGTGAAGCCGCCGCCGTGGAAGAACACGAGGACGGGGAGGGAGGAGGTTTCTCCAGCGGCTGTGGGGGTGAAGAGGCGGAACCAGAGGTCGCGTGAGGCGTCGACGGTGACGTCCTTGGTGGAGACACCGTTAACGGGTTTGGCGTTGGGCTGGGACTTCCGATCGAGGAGGCTGAGGAGACGGCGGTTGACGGTTCCATTAGAGCGGCGCGAGGCGTCGGTTAAAGCGGAGAGAAAAGAGATCGAAATGCGGGCCTTCCATGGAAGAAATGGTTTGGAGGGTTTGGTTTTGGTCGTTTCTTGTTCTGCCATTGTCGTTTATCTTTTTCTGTGATTGCTGAGAAGGTAGAGATTAGAGAAGGAAAATAAAATATTGTATTATACTAGACTAGATGAGGTGCCACACGGCGCTATAATTTGCTGCCGTTTCGGTTTCTTTCTCTGTCGTCGATGAGTACGTATTTATATTTATAAAAGGAATGATCCAATTTCATTCAATTAGTAGGGTCCACGAAATTTTGTAGGTTGTAGTATGTGGAAAAAGATAAAGCCACTGGTTTTGATTTAGCTTTTTTATTTTTTCTACCTCGTAACTCATTTTTTAGTAATTATTTTAGTTTTAAAATAAAATATTAAAAATTTAATAATTGTTTGTATTGAGAAATTTTTGTTTAATTTACGATTAAGTGTTAACATTATGACAAAAACGATTAAATGTTAGAATAAATATTAAAAAGAAAAAATTGTAAATTATTTGACGCGGTATAAAAATATAAAATTAATTGAGCTTTGTCATGTACTTTTGAAGATACTTAATAAGAATTAAAAATGATATTTTTTATTTTTATGTTATTATCTTTTAAATCCTTTATGAATTTTGAAATAACAAATATTTATATTTGTTAATTTTTTTATTTTTATAACTTGTGCCTTTAACAAACACGTTGCCCTGCAAAAAAAAAAAAAAACAAATCATGTTAGGTAACTGGTAGTTCGGGTAGTTGGAAACTTAAAGAGTTCCCTTTGAAATTTTAGCATGGGCTTTGTCTCTTTACCAATTACACCTGTAAATGTCGACCCTATAAATGTGACTTTCTATTAAAAGTCCGAATAGCAACGAATTAAATAGTTATTTTGAATTCTGATTCTCGAAAAATATGAGTTTGATGATTTTGGGTGGGTATCAAGTCAGAAGTAGCCGGGAAAGTCTAAAATAGAAGTCATTCACCTCCTACGCAGGTTGATGGAAAGATATTGGAGTGTAAAGAGGTACTTGCATATTATTTTTAATGACTTGAAAAAAGCATATGATCGGATTCTTAGGGAAGTATTGTGGAAAGCTTTGGAGAAGAAATGGGTCCGCGTGGCGTATATTCAAGCTATACATGACATGTATGAGGGGGCATGTGCTAGTGTGAGAACTCCTGGGGGTGTAGTTGATGACTTCCCTATAAAGTTAGGTTTACACCAACGCTCAGCCTTGAGTCCATACTTGTTTAATATGGTTTTAAACATGCATATCAGGGATATATAGAAGAGCATTTCAAACGGCATCTTATTTGCGGATAATATAGTCTTAATTGAAGAATCAAGGGAAACTGTTAATTCCAAACTTGAGATTTGGAGGAGAAGTTTGGACTCTAAGAGTTTTAGAGTAAGCAGAAGTAAGACAGAGTATATGCATTGCAATTTTAGTAAAACTGATAGGAAGTAATATGGCGGTAAGTATTGGAAACGACAACATACCACAAGTTTCGCAGTTTAAGTACATTGGGTCTATTATACAAGATAATGGAGAAATTGACAAAGATGTTGCACATCGAATCCGGGTTGGGTGGCTAAAGTGATGAAGGAAAGCATTAGGAGTTATTTGTGACTGCAAAGTACCTACAAAGCTTAAAGGAAAGTTTTACCGGACCACTATAAGACCTGCTATACTATATGGTAGCAAATGTTGAGCTTTAACGGGATAGCACGAGATAAAAGTTGAAGTAGCAGAAATTAGAATGTTAGATGGATGAGTAGACACACTAAGAATGATAAGATATGCAATGAGCGGATTAGAGAAGATATTGGAGTGCCGTCTATCGTGGAGAAGCTGACGGAAAATCGGTTAAGGTGGTATGGACATGTGCAAAGAAGACCA
The DNA here is from genome assembly GCA_030819835.1 of Acmispon strigosus. Taxonomy (NCBI): domain Eukaryota; kingdom Viridiplantae; phylum Streptophyta; class Magnoliopsida; order Fabales; family Fabaceae; genus Acmispon; species Acmispon strigosus. The sequence goes on along the minus strand of JAUAMA010000001.1, from coordinate 42,410,068 downwards.
ATGGAAGCACCGGTGAGGCGTGTTGATAACATGGTTTTTAGTCCTGCAAAGATAGAAAGAGGGAGACCAAAAAGAACATGGGAAGATATTGTTAGAGATAATCTCATTATCAATAATATCCCTAATTATTTAGTTTTTGACGGAGCTCAATAATGTAGTGTGATCTGTATAGCTAATCTCACTTAGTAGGATAAGACTTTTATTATTGTTGTTATCAAGTCAAAAGTAGTTTTTATCTTAAAAATTGATAACTACTAATAATGGTCATTACCAAAATGAAAAGGCCAAATTAAAATTCTAATTAAATTGGTCACGTGACCGACTTGTAATCGTTCTTTAATTTCTCCTTCTCATACCTTGTCACCATGTTTTCCCAACCCAAACTAATACTCTCGAAACCAAAATAATAATATATAACTACACCATGGCAATACAAAGATAAATAGATCGAAGGAATGGAAATTAGAAAAGAATGGACATTGAAAGGGATTTTTTATTATTATTTTTCTTCAAATATCTTCCATGTCCAAAATCAGTTCAAAGCTCGAATTTTTGCCCGATCCATTAACCCTAGTTGTTAGTGGACATCACCTATCACCCATTAACTCCTCCTTTGTGATTGCAGTCATTGACAGTTAAGAGATGAAGTAAAATGCTTGTGTTCGATGGTGAGAAGAAGAAATCGCATGACAATGGCGAAGGAAGGACTTTCTCAAGGTGGAAAATATTCTCAGAGAAGGGATTAGATTACATGACCAATTTAATTAAAATTTTAATCTGGGCCTCTCATTTTGATCCAATAGCTATTATTAATAGTTCTCATTTTTCACAATGAAAATTAGTTCTTACTTAATACGCTCCCATTTTATTCTTTAAAATATAAAATTTACTATTTTTGTTCATGTAAGGTAATAGAAAATTCAATTTCTTCCTTTTAAAACTAAAGAGGATATTTTTTCATCGTTTAGCAATTAATATGATCATATTCTTCATCATTTAAAAGCTAGTAGTATTGAACTCTTACAATGCACGACTAAATTTTTGTAATTTAAAATCAAAAGAACATTATATTATACTATATTATATATAAACAAAACTTATGATATACAATATTGGATAAAAAAAACATATATAAATTGTTTATGAAATTATACATACTCAATATTGGTAGTATATAAAAATGATAATGACTTGGTTCTGTAAAAAAAAATCAAGGCAAAGCAAGTAAAATAATACATATAAAATTCCTAACTACACAACCAAAACAAGTTGACTACATATAGTAATATTTTTTAATTATTGGATATTTTGTTAAAGTTTTAATTTTAAATATTTACTAGAAATATATGTGGTTAGAATTTTTTTTTTGAAAAAATAGAGATATGTTTAAAATTATAGCTCATGCAAAAAATTTATTGATTTGATGAGTAGAATTTCAAATTTAAATCTTGAGAAGATATTGTGTTAATATTTAAAATTAATTTTGAGATTAAGCTGTTTTATTGGTAGTTAGAAAAAATTGGAAAAAAATATAAATAATATGAATAGTTGGCCGAGAGCCATATATAAAATAAATGAAATATTTTTATTTATTTATTAGGAGATTATTTTGTTAGGAAAATAATTATTTAAATTATTGGATTAATAATTAATAATTTTGATTATGTATATATATGTATATAAATATACGTCGTGTAGCGTGCATTATATATATATATATATATATATATATATATAAATATAAAGAGGTAGAAGTTTTTCCTGAAATAAAATAAGAATATATCCTTGTTGGTATTATTGGTTGTATTATTAAATGAGTATGTGATTAAAGGTTTATTTTATAAGGTTGGGGAATTACATTAAAATTAAGCTAAGGCATATTAGGGTTTGCATGTGCATGCATGCATAAGTTTCATGTAGAATTAATACATGTATGTCATAATTATTGTTTGAAGGATTTTCCTCAAGGACCCTGTTTTGGATTTTTAAGGACTAGCATAAGTTAGGCTAAGGTAAGGGCACTCGGTCTTTGTCTTGTCTGCATGTAATTATGCTATATATATGTTACTTGTATGCTATGTGAATATGATGTTGAATATATGCTTATGTGATTATACGCTTTATATGTTTATTTAATTGATTTTCTCATGCCTATGTATTTGTCTTAATGTCGGAATATATCTACGCCTGTTAATAGTGGTTTTTATTATTAACTTGAGATTTTTGTTTTTCCCTTAATGTTGGGTGGTTTGATTAATGATATTTCGACTAACTCATATGCATGGTTTTGGGTTCGCACGACTGTTTCTTTATCGGTGGTTCCCTGGGCGCACGACTGTTTCCTTGTTGATTGCTCCTGTATTTTTGGTTCGCACGACTGTTTCTTTATCGGTGGTTCCTGTGTTTTAGTTCACACGACTGTTTCTTTGTCGGTGGTTCCGTAAGTGGCATACCGTGCAAGCGGATTTTACCCTCGTCTTCCCAGTGTTGACGAAAAAACTTATCGCAATTGTTTAGTTTCTAGTGGCATCCTAGACTAACCCTAGGGGTGTTTTCATAATTGAACTTCCATAAATGACTTATTAAATATTGGTTGTTCATTATCTTGGTATTTATTCACATGACAATGTATGGAGTATTTGATTGTTGAGTTGACCCTTGCTTGTTTGAATGCTTGTTGTGTGGGCACATATCGCCAAATGGAGATGTACTCGTTTCACCAAGTGTCATACCTGAGGCACAACGAGATCCAGTTACTTAGGCGTGATGTTGGCAATGCGTGGAGCTTCAGTCGGATCTACCGTACTGCAACTTATACTGGATGGATTAGGACTACTAGAAGTGACCGTTATGGATTGACCGTGGATACTTGCTATCACTGAGGGACAATCTGCATTACTGTTCCTCCACGACGTATACTTGACGCAATTAATTCTTTCGATGATGTTTTCAACGAGCGACGACCAGAGGATCCGCCGGTCGATAGGCGAGTGACATTCTCTTCTGAGGAGGACCTTCCATCAGAGGTTACTACTGAGCGACTGACCCAGTGGCATAGAAAAAGGAGGGACCTGCAGCGTCGGCGTGAAAGGTTGGAGCATTGGTGGCACGATGTAGGGTTTCCCGGGGTTCTATGTCATAGTCTTGTGTTTTTAGCGTTATCACTTCCGAATGATCTACCTGCATGTGGTTCTCGATTGTGTTGATAGTAGTTTACTTTTCATACGTTTAATTCCTTTCTTGAATAATTTTTTCTTGAGGCGGTTTATATATCAATTTTTTTCTGTTTTAATTTTCGCTGTCTTTTGTAAGTTCTTTATTTGTTGATATTTATGATAATAACCCTCGTGAAAATCGGGGCGTGACAAAGAGTGAACTAACCTTGTTTCGAGTTTTAAAATCCTCTATTTTCTTTTTCTTTCTCTGAATAAGAAAATAAGTTTTCCAACTCACGTTTTCTGGGTTTTAAAACTCGGAACACTTAGTTTGTTTATAATTTCGGGATTTAAATCCCACAAGTTTAAACTCATTTCGATAATTCATTTTCCTGTAACTGCATCTAATTGACTTTTGGGAATTAAGAACCTGGAACACATTTGCGACCTTACTTGTAATACCCCGATTTTTAAGGTGTCACTATCGCGAGTGAGCAGTAATTAAACATGCTAAATATCTTTTGAGGTTACAAAAATGCGAGAATATACTTTTGTTTTGAACATGCTAAGACGGAATGCATACATAATACTCCCTCCGTCCCAAATTATAAGACCCTTTAGAGACAAACTCGGTGTCCCAAATTATAAGACCCCTTCTAGATTTCAGGAAAAGAAAAATAAGCTTTTCCTTTTTTACCCTTTGCATTCATTATATTTTAAATTCCAAAACTTTAATTACCACCTCTACTACTTCTTTCATATTCCCAACCAACTTTTGTTATATTCAATACTTACATTAACAATTTCCAGATTTTTTTAAATAGGGGCATATTTGGAAGATTTGTATAAAAAGTAACAAAACCAACATATTAATTAGCTTATTACATGTTTTCTTAATAGGCGTGATTGTCTGAAAAGGACCCTATAATTTGGGACGGAGGGAGTATCTCATATCTCCATGACCATCGGTGATTCGTGTTATCAAAGTAGTCAGAGTGAATTATAATAACATCATCAAGTTTTCAAAGTGTTGTGCGATGTGGTTCAAATAGTTAAGTTATATCACAACCCGAAGAACCAAAAAAAGAAAATATATCAAGGCTATGAAATCTTAGAACTATATCTCATAAGTCCGATATACTTTCCTGTGATCTCCACGCACGAAGTCCACACAAAAAGCATGTCAGTCAATTACAAGTCATGTCAGTCAAAAAGAATAAACATACCCTTCCTATGTACCCACCCCTGCCTAACACCTCTATCTCTCAGTCTGAGTCGGTGAGATCGATCACAGGTACATCCACGTTTATGACGGTCGTGGTGACCCTAGCCACTACCTCATATGCCAGGGGTATGATCCATAAAGGTACTGACGGGGAGGGGGGAAATCCTGGGGATGAGGGTGTGGAAATCTCCACCTTCACTATGGGGGATGAATGGCATGGCGAAGCAGCAGCGACAGGGGATGCCGGTTTAGCGGCTGTCCCCGATGTCGAGGCGCTAGAACCATCGAAAATAGAAACGGGAACTAAGAGTAAATCGTAAGAAAAGTGATAGATTTGTCTCCCCTACGAAGTGCCAAGATGGTCAATCATGTCGTCAACCACCCGACCTATGTACCGGGCTCACCATGTCAGCAGGTCCACTGCCCATGACACCGGGTCCTCACGATCAAGGAAGAAAAGAATCGCCTCCCCCTAGGGAAGAAGGCCTGCATACGGATCCTCCGAAGGTCTGTCCGCCATGGTCTGATGAAGCGTCCACAATTCATCCAAACAAACACAAAATAAAGGGTCACTTCCAAAACAATATCAGATGCATCATCAAGCAAGCAATAAGTAATATCCAAGTAAGCATTTAGCAAGTTTACTACTCAAGGTTTAAGACTTAGGTGGTCGATGACCTTACGACCCCTATATGCACGTACAACCGCTCATTGTACAAAATTTTCATCTGGATGAAAAACCAAATCCCGCTGGCAGGTGAGACACTCTACCGGCTCCGGCCGACTAAATAGTATTCCTGGTCAGCCGGTGAGTTGCCGCTTACACGAGTACGTTCTTTTTAAAGCCCTGATATTTTCCATCTCTAGTCTGATGGTATGTTTAGCTCCAAACCACGGCGGCCCTCAATATGCTTGACACGACATGAAAACAACAACACGAACTCAAGGCTAAACCGTCCGAAGACGTGACCTCACATAGCTTTATAATTAACAAAGAATCATGTAGAGCATATGTACATATCTAAATCAAATATAAATCATGTCACAAGAAAATCATGCTTAACACTTACCAGTATAGCAAGAAAGCACTCATTCAGTGAAGCCACAATTGCAAATCAATATCACACCTCAAACAATTCTAATCCAGCACACCAGATGCCTTCAGCTCCATGCATTAATATATCTAAATCAATACAATTTTAATCAGGTCGTTCTTAGAACGCCGTCAGCTACCAATTCCAAGATTAGAGTATACATTCACACAATCATATATACATATGCTTCGTAGCTAAGATTTGAAGAGCAATTAGGCTAGATATTCACTTATCAGCTTAAAAGCCTTAAACAAATTTTTGAATGCAAAAACATATACAAAACCATAATGTCTCAATTATGTCCAAAATTTGCAAAATCATAAAAACTTCTCATTTTCACCGAACAATTCACCAAGTTCCTCGAGACATCTTCAAAACCCAAAACTTAACTTTTCCTACAAGTTTCCAAATAAATTTTCAAGTCTTGAACTCAATGAAACCTCTAAGTTTTAAAAACAGAAAATCTATTCAATTGTCAAACTCTTTGCACTCTTATTTTCTCAACTTCTCAAAACCTTAAATAAGCTATAAGTTTCAAAATCCAATTTACCTGAAACTCAATTTTAATCCCTCTAAACATAAGTTCTCAAAACCATGTAAAAATTAATTTTCGAAACCCTAAACAAACATTATTGCTCTCGGCCTCACCACACAACTTAGGGCAATAATTTTCCTTTGCAACAAACCTCACATACAAGCTTTAAACACACTAAAAAGCTAGTTGAAAAAAAAATCTTCCAAGCCCTAAAATTAAGTCCTAGATTCCGCCAAGGCTATTTAATTACCAAGATGAATTTTTCTTTCAAAACTAACTTGTACATATTAAAGGCCTAAGGAAATATATGGTGAAAATCAATTTCAAAGTTTGAAAATCACTTATTTCAAATAATCACTTTTCAAAACCCAACTTCTTGAAAATCTAATTTTAGATTATCATAGATCAATTTCATGGGAACAAGGTTTCCACAGGCAATCCTAGCAAAAGCTCATCATCAAAATTCCATAGGGACCAAAACTCAACATATTTGAAGAGTGTGAAGAGGAGATCAACTTACCTCAAAGAACCAAGGTGAGAAAATGAGTGGAAGATAGAGCTATGGAGGGGAGGAGGTTCGACCAAGCTTGAGCAAAGTTTGAAGATGATGAATAGTTCCTCTTCTATTTCTCTCTCTTAATTACTTCACTTGATACTTCTTACATTTCCCTTAGTGGCACTTAATAAATTAAAAGCATTCAACCTCCTTTTTTCCTCCTTTTTGGTCGCGGGTTTAATGTCGAATGAGGGGGGGGGGGATTTGATTTTTAACAAACCCTAGGGACTAAATTTGAAGAGTTGAAAGTTTATGTAAAATATCTTTTTACTATTTGGGGACTAAACTCTATATTTTCAAAGTTTAGGGATTAAACTCTAAAATTTAAGAAAGTTTCTAGGACTAGTTTAATATTAAATGTCTAATCCACTAACACGTCATCATGCCGGGCGTCATATGCGTCAGTTGTGTCATAATTCTCAACGTTATCTGAATCGGGTTGTTGGCACATTTGCCAACGTCACTAAGAGTGACTAGCACTGGTTACTCATTTGTTTTAGACCTCGTGCTCGTACAACTCGAGCCCCCAGGTCATTTTCCTTGAAATTTGTGCCGATTCCGGCCAAAAAATACTATTCACGAAACACCGCTCAAGAAACACTATTCATGAAAACACTATTCACCAAAAAAAAATTATCGCATATAAGGAACCGCGATGTCAAATGGAGTCGTTTGGTGATTTTCGAATTTTTGATCCTAGGTCCGAAGTCGTCCGTTTCGCTTGTTGGATTTTCGACTGGCCTGTTTGATTGCAGTTTTTGAAAATTGTATTTAAAAATAGTTTTTAGAAACTGTTTTTCAAAATAAAAGTAGAAAAAAAATTGTTGAATGAGATGTTTTCCAACATTTAAAAAACTGAAATTTGAAAACTAAAAACCGAAACTGAAAACATCTTTTAGCTGTTCTGGTATTTTAGTTTTTAAAACTGAAAACAATAATTATTTTCACAAACAGTTTTTAAAAACAGGTTTTGCCAAACAGATTTTTAAATTTTTCAGTTTTTGAAAACAGAAAACAATTTTTAAAAACTATAATCAAACAAGCCCTGAAAGTCTCGCTAGCGGGAAATGTCTTTTCAGAGCTCTGGAAGGAAACCATGTCGATATTACAGTCGTTTTTCTCAAAATTCTTCACTGATCGTCATGGAGATGGTGAGAATGTCTTATTCTCCCCCGAACTCAAAATCGGGTCAAGGACGGTTCTACTATGAACCGTCGTTTGGAAAACACCGCAACGGTGATCCAAATAGCTCTAAGTCTTAACTCTCGCCTGCAAGAATCCCTAGGTGTGCATCGAATGATTAAATAATTATTTAATTTATTTAGGGTCTTACATTACTTGTCGAGATTTATCAGAACGTTAAATTGCATACTGGGATTTAATTTTTTCGGAACTGAAACAAACTGTATTTCGAGAATTAAAAACCTGTAACATTAGCTAGTAAAATGTGTTCCGAGTTTATGAAACCGGAAGCATATGGAGGTCTACATGTTCCATGTTTTAAATCTCGGAATGTTAAGCATAACGTGTTTCAAATTTAAAAAACTCGGTAAGCAACTCCTTGAAGAGTATTATAGAGAACTACTACTTTAATTTGGGATGTCAAATCTAACACCTAGATAAACACTTGAGTACCTTTTATTTTTGGTCAAGAAAACTTGGGTACCTAGAGCAGGTAACCCCTTGAAGAGTAAACCAAGCACCTGGGTCTTAAAGCCCAATGTCCTGCTTGAGCCATCATATTCAATCCTACACGCTAGTGAATAAAAGCCCAAAAATATTTCCGCATAGTTAGAAATCAGCCATTTTCATACACAAATATTTTGTCCCAAAAAACAAAACACATAGAGTGGGCTTCTACTAAATTACACGGAGTCATGTTTGAAGAGGGCTCCTTAGCCTTCAAAAGCAAAGGTGACGTAAACACTCTTTCAACTCTTCAAAATACGGCTAATTCTCATTTAGACATTTTGGTAGATAAATAGGAAGAGAAGGAAGCTCGACATATGTGTTTTATGTTCGTGATGTTTTTAAGATAAAGCATAACAAAACAGAAAGCTCTAAGAATGATATACTTTGGTTATGTTATGTTAAAAATGGTGGAATAAAAGAGAATAGAACGGAACACTTTTTTAAAAAATTTACACGGTCAACAAAGCCCCTAATTTATATTTGAAATCTTTTAGTAATATAATAATAGAAAAAAAATCATTTTTTGTAAAAAAACATAAATTACTGTATTCAAACAGTTAAAAATCACTTCTTAAAGTGAAAAACACTTATTATATTTGTAGACAAACATAAATGAATTTTTTCTTTTCTAAAACCACTTAAAATAAAATCAATTATTTTTTCAAAGTAAAATCACTTTTTTTAAGCAATAACAAATGAGCTAATTATTTTTCACTTAAAAATAAATTAGAAGTAATTGGTTATTTCAAAAGTTACTATAAATAGCTTAATCAAATAATGAGATTTTTGCTTTTTTTCAAAGGCATAAACAAACGGCTTAAAAATATATATAAGTGATTTTTTTCTTTGGAAATAAGTGATTATATCATGAAATAAGCAATTACAAATAATTTAAAATCACTTTTATATAAAAAAGAACTTTTATATTCAAACAGTTTAAACTCAGTGATTATATTAGTGATTATATCACAAAATAATTAATGACAAATGGTTTTAAATCACTTCTATATAAATAATCACTTTTACAATTTTTTATACAAATGGTTTAAAATCACTTCTTAACGTGAAAAACACTTATTATATTTGTAGACAAATATAAATGAATTTTTAATTTTTAAAAAATCACTTAAATAAAATCAATTATTTTTCAAAAGCTACTGTAAATAGCATAAAAAAAAATCAAATTTCTACTTTTTTATGAAAACATACACAAACAGATTAAGAAAATATAAATAATATAATTTTTTTTGAAAACAAGTGATTATATATATCACGAAATAAGTAATGACAAACGTTCTCTATATAGAATATTCAATTGAATTCATTTTTTATAATCAATCAAATATTAAACATACAGGGTTATATACGTAATTAAAATTATAGTTCTTTTTTCATGACTTGAAATTACCAAACACAACATACAGAATATTATTGTCCTGTTCTATTCCATTATATCCTATTCCATTTTGTCTTATGTTACCACTAGTTCTTTATCATACTCTTTCACCTTAGAAGCCACAATGTTTCTTCACATTATAATTTCTTATTGGCTCTAAGTTTTATCAAGAAAGTGTTGCCCTATTCCACATGAGATTACTGTTCATCTTATCATAGATTATCTTAGGACACTTAAATATCTTTTAACATATGTGTAATTCCGAGTGTGAGAGATGCGTTGAGAAGTTTCATATTGACTAAAATATGACCCAACTAAGGCTATATATGAAGACAATCTCAATGATTGAATTAGTTTTTAGATTGAGTTAATCTTTCTAAATTCTAATATTAGGCATGCAAACTAGACCCCATTTATAATTGTAAGAACACAACTTCTAACTTAAAAAAATCTATTAAAAGAGACTGTCTAAATTTTTCCGAACACGATGAACATCAAGAAATAGGCTCTAACTTTGTACATGAGTCTCTAGATATACTACTATGATTTTCACCTTCACAATTACTTTATCCATCGAGCTTTTTAACATTAAAGAGACCCATCACTGTTTGAATTACAGGCAATAAATGTTTCTTTATAACAGAAAAAAACGGAGAGATCGATCTTCAGCTCCTCACCAGATGAAAAGCCAAGTAACATGATTGATAGTCAGAGGGGAAATGAAAGCTAAGCAGTGAATTATTGTTGAAGAAGACTTTGAATTTCGATTTTCAAGGCTGTGAAAATCAGAGCCAGCCTAGCTAGCATAACATTCAAAACCTAATATTCTCAAACAAACGCAAAGTTGAACTAGTTCTAAGCTTAAAATATTGGTGATCTCTAACGTGGCCAACAGAGGGACAATGTAAGCAAATGTTGGATTCGTGTTGCATGACATGTGGAGGGTTACATCGAGATAATCTAGAAGTTGCTCTTGTTGTCAGCAATAAATCTTCTTTGTGAATGCAATTATTTTCATTTCCAAAGCAGCCTTATTCAAAGGCATCCCCACAGGGAAACCTTTATATATGATATTAAGATTAAGATAATGATTGTATGAAATCGCTTTTTCAAAGATTGTGTCCATGTTGTCCAACCAAATCCTGCAAAATAGAGCACCTATGCTATTAAATATTCAAACGTGAGATGTTTGTTAAGTGCCTACTATTCTAGCTAGTGCAGATTCTGTTTGGTCTATACAACTTCCTCTTAGAATAAAAGTTCAGTACATCTAGTATATGTATTTCTTTTTCTTATCAAATCCATGGCATCTTGTGTATATGATTAATTTTTCCATCTTAAAACTATTAACAACTATATATAGTTATACGCTTTTCTAAAATACAATGTTTAATAAAGAAAAATGTGATGGTATGATTATAGATTGAAAAATAAAAAATATATACTACAAATTTATAATTTATTACATGTCACGACTCAAGAGAGAAGGAAATATATCCATACCAGACGACTAATTTAATGAAATTATTTTCAAAAAATTTATTTTACTCTTTTACATTTAAACTGCTCAATATTTATAGTGATCTTGTATTATACTTGAGCATTAATAGGTGGAGATAAGGGTATAATTGATAAAATGATAATAAATTTTACTATGAACTACTAAATGTATAGATAAATAAAAACAGTTTTTTATTTTATAAAGTAATATAGCATGTAATAATTTTTTATTTAGTAATTACTAAAATTTTATGTTTTTTTAATTCTCTAAAATTATTAAAATAATTTAATTCAAATATAAAATAATATAAAAAACTTGACTCAGGAGTCTGGACAGTAGCCATTTTGTGATCCAATATGCGCAACAGTGCCACAATAATTGGAAGCAAGGCGCCACAATAATTGGTTTTCCACGCACCTTATTATCAACTTTTACAGCTATCTTCACCCATAATCAAAGACAGGAAAAATTTTAATTATCAACTTCTTACAAACAATTTTAACTTTTTTTTAAGTGGATAGACTTTGCTAAACAAATCCTACTATATAGATCAAACTCTCGACTAAATACTTAAATAGTCTAATTATTTACTTAGCTGTGCTAGACCTTGTTAGACCTTGTTGGTACAAACAATTTTAACTTCTCATTATTAGTCATGTTTTAGTTCACCCGTCACATTATTTGTGACCATATGATATACACTTTATACAACTTTTGTTAACATGCAATTCTGCTACGTGTCTTACTTAATGTGGCTTTATACTTGGTATTTATATATTCCAGAATTGCACCCCAATTCTCTAAGTTGGTAAAGCCTATACACCATGAGATCAATCATCCTTAGGAAGCTCTCCTTGTGTCGGATTCAACCAAGGGCCGCTGCCACCGCGGCAGTGTCCCCATTACCGGCGGCAACAACCCAATTCAACCGAGAGCTCATGGAGGAGCTCAACACTCTTCAGTCACTAAGCATTAGTGGTGGAGAACTTGGCTTGGCTCAATTACTTGATGCTGCCATCAACACCCAAAAAATTGCCTTGAAATTGCTTGTGAAAATTCCTTACAGAGACGATGTGGACCGTGGAGCTTTGAAAGAGTATCTAGAGAACAACGTTGATGTTCTCGATGCATGCAATCACTTTGTGGATAGAATAGAAGACATGAAGAGGATTGTGAACACATTGAGAGTGGTTGCACGCTTAGTTGATGATGGTGTGAATTTCAACAAGCACGATGCTGTAAAAACAAAACGTGCTTTGAACCTTTTGGAATCATGTAATGGTATAGAAAAGAAATGTAAAAAGCGTGGATTAGTGTGTTTGAGAAGAGTGTTGAGGCAAAAGCTATGCCATAATCATCATGAAACTGAGTTCAGTGAGATTGTGAGTGGATCTAAGGCCATGGCCTTAATGTGTTGCAGGTTTCTTGAACTAGGCTTGTCATTTGATTGCAAAAGTGGATTTTCCTTGAGCAAGAAGTGTCACCCCATGTGTTCTTTTTTGCTGGAGTTGGCAGAGGGAAGTGCTGAGAAGAAATTGCACAAACGGGGATCTGGGTCTTTTGTGATCGGTGAGTTGCTGAACACAGTGGCTGCAGCTAGGGATTTGAAGGAGCAGATGAAGGGTAAAAGGGAAAAGGAGATGGTTACATCTGCTGTTGAGAGATTAAAAATATGTTGCAGGGGATTGGAGGATGAGCTTGAATTTCTAGAGGGGAGAGTTAAGGATTTGTATAAAGGTTTGATTGATGTTAGAATGGCTTTGCTGGGAATTCTATCCCAGGCCTGAAATTTTTAGATATGATTAGAGTAGCTATAGAATAGGAAGCTCACTATAGGAATGATGCAGTCAAGAGAGTGTGTATAGAATTGACCTGAGATATATTTGACAATGAAATTGATTAACCTCTCTTAATAATATGGATATTGTTAACTCCTAGTAATCTTCAGTTGTTTGTACATTTTTGAGTCACTCTTAATTGCTTGGTTTATTGTTGGCGAAATAGTTTTGGATAAGATGATTGCTGATGCTATGCCTATACTTTTTGCCAAATTTAAAATGTTTAAGACCAAATAAGGCTTGATTTATCTATAAGCTTCTTCGCCTATTGTTTCTACTTAATGCATTTTAAATCAGTTATAAAAAAAATTCTAAGCTTCTAGTGGTTTTATACATGCCAACCCATACGAAGTTAACAATAATAATAATTAGGATAATGATAAATTGCATGGAGTTTAAATCTATGAGAAAAAATCACAAATACGTATACTCCCTTCTTCTTTCCCAAACTGCCTCCACTGCAACACTTCCAGTATCTCACCTTCGAGTCTTTCCAACCACCACTTCCCACCTCTTCCTCTTCCTCGGAAAAACACATTACCTCCACATCCTCCTTCAAAATAATTGTAAATTATGAAAATATCATTCTAACCTATCACTATAGTCTCTGCCACTTAAGCTCTCTGTCTCACTAACACTTCTCCTCACAAGCACTATCGACCCCTTTGCTCTCTCTCACTGCCATGTACCACCGTTGCTAGCCACCAATGTCGGGCCAATCTTCCTCATCATTGACGTCGATGAGCTCAACTATGTTCATAATTTTCGGATCACAAGTTTTGGTGTCAAGCCTAGTATATTTGGTTAATCTTTAGCTGTGTCGATCCTATGAATTTCGCTAAAAAGAACAAGTTTTCTTGAGTTTTTTTTCAATATAGGAAAAAAAAAGTTAGTTTGGGGTTGTTTTGAAAATATTTGTTAAAATGAGGTTGTTTATGGAAAAGGGCAAGATTATACCGTGTTTAAACGAGTTAAAATTATAACTTGTTTGAACGGGGCATAATTTTAACGTGTTTCAGATAGGACAAAAGTGAGAAATCAAAATCTAGATTGTATGATTGACTAATGGGAAATGGGGAGTAGCAAGCACGTGATTGACACACGTTATAACAATAACGTGTTTGAAACAAACTATAATTATAACTTGTTCAAACACGTTAAAAAGATGTCATATTCAAACAAGTTATAATCTTTCCCTGTTTCACCTTGGCTGCCTCGATGGCAGCCCACTTCCCCATGTCTGAAACCTTCCATTTCCCCACCCTTTCCCATACAACCTTTCCCCACGCACCCCACCCCTCCCCCAACCCCTTTCATCCTATTCAAAAACCCCTTTACCCCACTCCTTCCCCACACATCAACCAACATTCTTCCCCACCTTAAAAAAATTCTCGTATACCCCACACCTTCCCCACACAGCATCCAACCTCTTCCTCACCTTAAAAAATTCTCTTCTACCCCACTCTTTCCCCACATTTCAGTCTACCAATATGGAGGGAGAAATTGTCATTAATCTAGGGCCTTTGAATCCATCTCTTTTGACGAAACAATCTGTACACGTTTCTGAGCAAGTCTGGAGCGGGACATACGAAGATAGGATTTTAAAAGTCAAACGAGCCCGCGACGCAAAGCCCGTGCAAGGCCGAATCATGGGTAATGTACCTATTGACATCGCAGGCCACCTCAGGCGTGCTGGATTTTACGAGTGCGCATTGGTGGGCGATGTCATGACAGATTTTCATCTCATTTCTACTTTAGTGGAGCGCTTGAGACCGGAAACGCACACATTTCATCTCCCTGTAGGCGAAGCCACAATAACTTTGGAGGATATTGCAGTGCATCTTGGGTTGAGGATATATTAATGGTAAATAATAATTGTGTATATGTAACAAACTTTTTTTAAAAGCTACCCTAGACTCACCTCCTATATGAGGTCCACCTGCATTGTGTATCTTTTTTTGGTTATTGGGTTGGAGGGCCATAGGCCCAATTATGGGCTCATATTGAAACTTAAATGGTTGCTCAAAGTGGAGCATCAATTATGACAATTCTCAATAGGTGTTAAATTGAAATCAAATAGTCTTTAAGCTTTTCAGCATTGATTTCTATTTTGGTGTGGCGCCATCTATCATCAACCCAAGATGCACTGCAACATTCTCCAAAGTTATTGTGGCTTCGCCTACAGGAAGATGAAACTTGTGCATTTCCAGTCTCCAGTGCTCCACTAAAGCAGAAAGGAAATGAAAATATGTCATGACCCACCAACGCGCTCTCGTAAAATCCAGCACGTCTGAGGTGGCCTGCGATTTCAATAGGTACATTACCCATGATTCGGCCTTGCACGGGCTTGCGTCGCGGGCCCGTCTGATTCTTAAAATCCTATTTCCATATGTCCCGCTCCAGACTTGCTCAGAAACGTGTACAGATTGTTTCGTCAGAAGAGATAGATTCAGAGGTCCTAGATTAATGACAATTTCTCCCTCCATATTGGTAGACTGAAATGTGGGGAAAGAGTGGGGTAGAAGAGAATTTTTTAAGGTGAGGAAGAGGTTGGATGCTGTGTGGGGAAGGAGTGGGGTATAAAAGAATTTTTTTAAGGTGGGGAAGAAGGTCGGTTGGTGTATGGGGAAGGAGTGGGGTAAAGGGGTTTTTAAATAAGATGAAAGGGGTTGGGGGAGGGGTGGGGTGCGTGGGAAAGGGGTGGGGTTCGTGGGGAAGGGTTGTATGGGAAAGGGTGGGGTGGGGAGTGGGGAAAGGGAAGGTTTCAGACATGGGGAAGTGGGCTGCCATCAATCAGGTGAAACAAGGCAAGATTATAGCCTGTTTGAATGGGGCATCTTTTTAACGTGTTTGAACAAGTTATAATTATAGCTTGTTTCAAACACGTTATAATTATAACGTGTCTCAATCACGTGCCTGCTCACCATTTCTCATCAGTCAATAACACATAGTTCAGATTCTGATTCTAATTCCCGCTTTTGTCTTATCTGAAATACGTTAAAATTATGTCTTGTTCAAACAAGTCATAATTTTAACTCGTTTAAACACGGTATAATTTTGCCCTGTTCCATAAACAACCTCATTTTGACAAATATTTTCAAAGCAACCCCAAAACTGACAAATTTTTGTTCCTATATTGAAAAAAAAAAACTCAAATAAGAATCTTATAACATTAAAAAAATCAATTAAGTATTTACCCATGAGTCCCATGACCCTTTTTAGTCCTCCAAGAATTCGAGAAACACCATTTTGGTCTTCCAAACATTGCCCCTAAATCACAGCTAGTAACATCAAAATCATCTTCCAGTGCACAAACCGTAAAAGCACCAAGAATGAAGCTTATGATTTGGGCGCTAGATTCATATTACAGTCTGAGATTGAATTTGAGGAACTACATTGATGGAGATACTAAACTGATCTTAACATTCTCTGGAGGACTAAGTTAATGTCACATATATCTATGAAAGACTAACATGAGCATTTAATCAAAGCAATAATACAAGTATGGAAATGATTGAAAAACTTCGTAGCGTTTCTAAAGTTGATTTGCCCCCGGTAAAAATTTTGCAGAGTTCTCTGCCACAGAAATCTCACAATGGAACTGCAGAGCATTAAGCTTGGCATAAATTATATCTAGCGCTGCCAGCCTGCCACCATCTAAAGCAAATCAAAGATCATCGAGACACAGACAGAATCAATACAAAGAGAATTGTCTTTCTCTATCTTTAAAACTTATTTATTTTTTTCTATTTCAGAGAAGTGATCCCCCAATCATAGTTGAAAAGATCCTTAGACTTACTCGTGGCACGGAAAATTGAACTGAACTAGCATCTCTGTCAGTGTTGTTAAATATGGGCCATGGCTGCGTCATGGCCGATATTCATAATGGGTTTTGAGCAAAACGCTATACAAGTGTTGTGGCATGACAGATTGGGCGTGGCGATCTATGGCGGGCGCCATGATCATGGCAGCCATGGTGGAAGGAAGGGGATTTGTTTGAAAATAAAAAAAATCTCGGGCCTATGGCTTCTGGTGGCCCATTTTGGGAGTTTGAGACCCTAAAACCCTAATTTCTCCATAGGAAACCCCAATCTTATCTCACTCTCACCCAACCTATCTCATCTTCCACCACCTTGCTGCCCCTCCAAGGTCCGGCCATCACACAAGTCTGGTCCAACCACCGGCAACTAAGCAAGTTTTCTCCAGTCACCTTCTATTGTGTGGCGGCTAGCACTTCAATTTTTGGTTGACTCCAATACGATACAATTGTAGGGATGGAGAGTCGTGTTCTTACTTGAGTTATATGACATACTATACACTTAATATGTGCCAGGAGTAGGGAAGTGCGGCAACTTCCACATGCAACCGTCTCTATACTAGTGAGTCGTCAGAACAAAATTTATAACATCTAAGATATATGAATCTAAACATTTATTAAAAGTTTCTGGCGGAATTCCACTTTTGAAATCTATAAAATTCTTAGATCCTAACTTGAAATATAGAGAAATATAATTTTATTACTTGAATTAGACACAATAGGTGAATACAATTTATAGACAAAGCTAATCCTAATTAAGGAAATATAATAAAAATCCTAATTAAAGATTGAATCTCCTAATTAAAGAAAACATTCTAATATTATTTCCCTATTCACTCCCCCTCGAGCTGGTGAATGGATATTTATCATTCCCAACTTGCAAGTAAGATCTCGAAATCGCTCCCCGGGAAATTCTTTGGTGAGCACATCAGCCAACTGTAGTCCTGAGGGGGCGTATAGTGCAGAAATAAGACCACTATCCAATTTCTCTTTAATGAAGTACTGGTCTATCTCTATGTGTTTTGTTCTGTCATGTTGGACCGTATTGTGAGCAATACTAATGGCAGACTTAATATCGCAGAAAAGTCTCATAGGAGCTTCATACTTAATTTTCAAATCATCTAGTATGATTTTCATCCACAACAATTCACAAACTCCTTAAGCCATGGCTTTGAATTCTGCCTCTGCACTTGATCTAGTAACTACATTCTTCTTCTTGCTCCTCCACGTAACTAAATTTCCACCCAAGAACATACAATATCTTGTAGTGGATCTCCTGTCAACAATTGACCCTGCATAATCTGCATCAGTATAAACCCCATAGACAACTGCTCACATTTCTTGAACAGTAGACCTCTCCCTGGACTTGCCTTCAGATATTGGAAGATTCTATCCACAGTCTGTAAGTGCCTCTCTTGTGGGTCATGCATGAATTGACTGACAACACTAACAGGATAAGCTATGTCATGCCTAGTTTGAGATAGATAAATGAGTTTCCCACAAGCCTCTAGTATTAGGCCCTATCAACCCTTGGGCTCTCCTCATCACTCTCAATCTTGTGGTTTTGCTCTATAGGTACTCCAATAGGCTTACAACCCAGTTTGCCAGTTTTTTTTAGAAGATCAATGACATATTTTCCCTGAGAAATGAAAATGCCTTGTTTCGAGTATACCACCTCCCTACCTAGGAAATATTTAAGTTTTCCAAAGTCTTTCATTTCAAACTGGGTTGATAACTCCTTTCTCAGATTTTGCTTCTTAAGTTCATCATTACCTGCAATGATCATATCGTCTACATAGACTAACAAAAAAGTGAGTTTGCCATTTTGAGCATGTTTTATGAAGAAGTATGATCACCTTGGCTCTATTTATAACCCAGGGAAACCATAGCCTGAGTAAACCTCCCAAACTAAGCTTGGGGAGACTCTTTGAGCCTATATAGGGCCTTCTTCAATTTGCATACCTTATTTCTTCCTGAAGTAGGGTCATGCCCTAGTGGAATTTCCATAAACTTCTTCCTCCAAATCTTCATGCAAGAAAGCATTTTTAACATCAAACTGTTGCAACTCCCAATCAAAATGAGTTGCCAAGGAAAGAATGATCCTTATAGTATTCATTTTAGCCACTAGGGAAACGTCTCCTCATAATCAATTACATAGACCTGGGTATATCCCTTTGCAACTAGTCTTGCCTTATACCTGTCAAGTGTGCCATCAAATCGGTATTTCACTGTATATATCCACCTACAACCTACTTTCCTCTTGTCACTTGGCTTCTCAACAATCTCCCAAGTCCCATTTTTCTCCCGTGCACGCATCTCTTCATTCATTGCTTGAATCCACTTCTTATCTCTTAATGCTTCTTGACTGATGCAGTGACTCTAATAGAGTCAATAGCTGAAATAAAACTCTGATGTTGCACAAAAAGATTTTGAGTAGACACAAACTAAGATATAGGGTACTTAGTGCAAAAACGTTTTCCTTTTCACACGGCAATACGTAGGTCATCAAGGTTAGGCTCAAAAGAATTAGGGTCACAAGAATTATCAGGCTCAAGGTTAGGAACACTAGAGTCACAAGAATTACTAGGCTCAAGGTTAGGAACACTTACCTCGGAGACGATTGGATTTGTTGTTGAACCAAGACGGGTTTAACTTTCCGTTGATACTTTCTTGTGTCTGTCAACCTTATTTTGCACAGGTATTGGTTCAAGACCATTGTCATCACCATCATCATCATTACCACCAATGTGCTCAGTGGTAGGAATTGAGGAAGACGTCAAAGGCTCTTGTATTATAGGAGAAGGCACCAAGGGCTCCTGTATTAGAGGAATAACAGAAAACTCTAGAGACTCAGCTTCTTGACTACTCTCCCCCTGAAGCTAAGGACTGGGATAAAACGACTATGTTTCCTGAAAAGTAACATTCATGGATTTATAAACACGACGACTAGGAGGATGATAACACTTGTATCCCTTTTTATCTGGAGCATATCCTATGAAGATACACTTAATAGTCCGAGGATCTAACTTACCCCGATGAGAACCATGAACGTGGACAAAGGCAGAACAACCAAAGACACAACTCTGAAGACTTGACATAATGGGCACGGACGGAAAGAAACTAGTCATAACCTGCACAGGACTAACACCAAATAAAACCCTAGAAGATAACCTATTGATTGAATAAGCAGAGGTCAAGACAACTTCCCCCCAATAAAACTTAGGAACATTCATTTGAAAGCGTAATGCTCGAGTGACTTCAAGAAGATGACAATTTTTTCTTTCAGCAACCCCATTTTGATGTGGGGTGCAACACATGTCAACTCATGAACAACACCATAATTTTTTAGAAATTTGTAAAAATTCTTATTAACATACTTTTTCCCATTGTCTGACTGTAACCTGTTAATAATTTTCTCAAACTGTGTTCTCACCATGTGGAAAAAGTTAACAAACAATTGAAACACCTCTGACTTATCTTTCATAAGAAAAAACCCATGTAACCCGAGTACAGTCATCAATAAAAGTGACAAACCATTTTGCCCCAGAAATACTAGAAACTGACGAAGGTCCCCATACATCAGAGTGAACAAGATCAAACGGTTCAACACTTCTAGTATCACTAGGGAAATAGGTTGCTCAGTGAGATTTGGCGAACTGACACACATCACAATGAAACGACTCAACAGACACTTTGTTAAATAAGTGAGGGAATAAAGACTTAAGCATACGGAAAGGAGGATGACCAAGACACCTGTGTTGAAGACATATTTGAGAAGAATTCCAAGATTTTGAACTTGTGTTATGACACCTACTTACCTTATGCGGCAGATAATATAACCCGCCCTGTTCAAAAGCAATTCCAATCGCCTTCCCTGTGGTAATATCCTGAAAAGTACAACCTTTATGGAAAAAACTTAGTATACAGTTCAACTCGTTAATGAGTTTGTGAATAGACAAAAGATTGTGAGAAAGATTTGGAACATGAAGTACATGACTTAGGTGAAGAGATAGGCTAAGGTGGAGGTTACCATAACCGGCAACCGGTTCTCGAATTCCATTTGCAACGGTAATATGATGTTTACCAGGCATAGGTGAATAGTTAGAGAGATATGACATATGTGGGGTCATGTGATCAATTGCACCAGAGTCAACAATCCAGAAATCTTCAGTACAAGATGCATTAAAAGTTAAGAAGCTAGAGTTCTTACCAGTCATGGCAAGAGAACTAGTGTCAGAGGACTTACTCAAGGAGTCCATGAAGAGAAACAAACCTTCCCAAAGTAGGAGAAAGCAACAGCGTCTTAATAGAGACGTAACAAAGATTCCAAGGGCTGCCACCGAGGAACACTAGCGGAGATGGCTTTAAACGGCAGCAAAAAGAGGAATAATCAACCTTCCCACAATAGGAGAAACAACAACGTCCAATTAGCGACGTAAAAGAGAGACAACGTTCAAGAGCAAGGCAAGAACAACCCAAAATACTCCAGATCTAGGCAAAAGGACCCCTGGAACAACACCAAGAGGGGTAGGCGACCTTGTCTGTGCAATCTCGATGGCGAAAGGATGCTTGGAAGGCGGCACATGCAGATAGCGCGCCGGAGAAGAAGGCGCGAGTGAGCGTCACTTGCCGGAGAAAGGGCGGTGCGTGGAGGTGCGTGGAAACTTTTCCGGCAACAGTGCTGCAGGGAAAAGTGTAGATCAGGACGGGGCAAGTCCTATGGATGTGTCTCCGGTCCGTTCTGAGCAACTTCGAAAAACGGCGGTTGGACAGTATGCGACAGCGGCTGAGCGGTGCGTGATGGCTGCCAAGAACGTAACAAGGGTCACTAGGGTTCCAAATGAGTGGAACCTTGACCAGGATGAAGGTTGTAATAAGAACAGCAAAGGTTTTGAGTGCGGAAGCAGAGCCCCAAGAATCGGAAGCTCTGATACCAACTTGAAATATAGAGAAATATAATTTTATTACTTGAATTAGATACAATAGGTGAATACAATTTATAGGCAAAGCTAATCCTAATTAAGGAAATACAATAACAATCATAATTAAAGAATGAATCTCCTAATTAAAGAAAATATTCTAATATTATTTCCCTATTTACAACCTCCTACATGTAATATCACAAGAAGTGATTGAGAAAAGTGAAATCACTAATTCACACTAAATGCAAATGTGGAACCACATCAAAGTGGTGTTGAATGCGCATACGAGGGTGAAGCTACATCATGTAGCTTATGAAAAAGCAAGTTTATAGATATTTTGACACGGATGGTAACACCCTGAAAGAAAAAAGAACATGGATCCCCTGCAGTTTCAAAATGAATTGCAGGGTGTGGAACTATAAATCAAACCATTAAATTTAAAAAAAAAAAAAAAACTTAGAAACACATAATATTATTGTATAAAATATATCAAAAAAGGAGCTTGCAGTTGTTTTCACAACTCAAGGATTAGAATCCAACAAAAATACATCTTTCATTACATTTCCAGGGGTAAATTGGGGCCAAGTACACAATAGTAGCCAAGAAGTTCATACATTCAAAAGTCACAGCCAGCATAGCATATTGGGAGGGGAAAAGAACAATGAATCTAGCAAAAAAATTCTCATTTCCATGATGTTCATCAAAATTAAGATGCAACATGTAAGTATAAATCACTGCAGATAAAACAGGTTTCTATTTCATCACCCAACATAAATACTAACATCAATACCCCAAGATTTTCAAAGAATTATTTCACTGTCATATCCTAACACTCTAAAATCACTCTATGAAACTAAAAGACTGAAAACCACTATCCAAATCTTACCATTGCATATAACATCAAATTCCAACAACAGAAAAGATCATGGAACTAACCTGAGGACAAGTTATAATTCTGGCTCTTCATTTTCTCCACATTCCCACAAAACTTCATTACCTCCTTCTAGAACTCCACCATCAATCACTACTCCTACTTATACCACCATTTCCAGTTCCAGCATTCTTTTCATAAAATTCTTTCAATTTATAACCCATTGGCAAACCCTTCTGGTTCATTTCATCCAAAATCAACACTGCCTCCTTAACCCTCTTCAACATCACAAGCTTACTAACCAAACACCCAAAAAGCTGAGTATCCAAAGTTTTATCCTTTCCAGCAAAACTCCTCACATACCTCACCGCTTGCTCGTAACACTTCATCTGCAGCAACGTTGTAATCACACACATGTGCGTCGAGTACAACATTGGCACTCCATCATCCACCATTCTCCTCACCACCGCAATAGCACCCTCCACCATCCCCGCCCTACACGCGCCCAGCACCAGCGCGTCGTACGTACGCGTGTCAGCCCCCAAGCCCTCTTCTTCTATCCTTTTTAACACTCCGGCCGCCGCCTCCAGGTCGCCGGTGAAGCAGTGCGTAATGAGGAACATGTTGTGAGCCGTCAAGTCGAGCCGCAAGCCGAGTCTAGCCATGCGTTCCTCCACGCGCCGCGCTTCTTCGAGGGATTTCTGCCTGGTGAGGAGGCTGAGGACGGGGTGGAAGGTGGAGACGGTGGGGCTGCAACTTCCCACAACCGCCATGGACTCGGTCACTCGCAGGGCGTCGTCGGCACGTCGGAGCTTGCATAGGCGCGAGACGAGGGATTCGAACGCGCTCTTGCGCGTGAGGCCGGGGTTGAGGCGAGAGAGGGTTCCGACGAGGTCGTCGATGAGGGAGGGGGAGAGGTTGTTGCTGGTGATGAAGCTGAAGGTACGCTTGGTGTTGAAGCAGCCGTCTTGGACGCGCTTGTTCAGGGTGTCGCGGAGGGCGTTGAGGTCGCCGGAGCTGCCGGCTTCGGCGGCGAGTTCGTCGTAATAGGCGGAGGTGGGGTCGTCGGGGAAGGGTTTCGCGGCTAGGGACGCGAAGCGGCGAAGGGTGGAGGTGAGGATTGAGGGGGAATTAAATAATTTGTTGGGTGGTTTTCGTAGAAACGACATCGCTAGTTCCAGTTTGTAGTGGAAGAGAGTGAAATGAAATGGTTATTAGTGAAGTGGCGAGGTGCTGTTCGGGTGTAATCAGTGATCGAATCGAATGAAAGGGTCATATAGATACCACAACAAGTAGAGCTCGAAATAGGTCTGGTCTAATTTGGCTCGATTATTAAACAGGTTATATTTAACCATTTTTAAAAGTTTGATTAACTAAGAAAACTATGTCTTGATTTTCATTAAAACATGTTTGTCTTTTTTTATGCTCTCGCAATTTTGAACCGGGTAGGACTACTATGAGTAGCAAAACTCTCTCTACCAAGTTTTAACGCAGTTGCATCTACAGGGGCTCAAACTCGAGACATCTGCTTAAACTAGAACAACTTCATATCAGTTGATCTAAACGCTTGGTGACAAAAATATGTTTGTCTTGATTAGCCGGTTTATTTACATTATGTTATTTTTAATTTTTAATAATAATACAAATAAATATATTATGCTATTTTAATTAATTTTTTAAAATTCAGAATATATTTTTTTTAAAAATGGCATATGCATTTTTTTCTTTGTAAAATAAAACATAGAAATTTATTATTCCGCTAACCTATTCGCCTGTAGCCTATTAGCTTCTTTAAGAAAACATTTTCTGTTAAATATGCTTATAAACATACTAGTAGGTCACTACAGTAACATTGGACACAATTAAATATGTTTGTGGTCTTTCGAAAACCTAGAAAATGCAAGTATATTTTATTTTCAAAACATGCTCTAGTAAATGCGTAATAAATACCCATAAATTACATATACTAACAGAGACTTTCAAAAAGGAAACTTCACCACTATGAATCCCTAAAATCAAAAGGCCTCATATACCTGGCATACTTCATGTGATCACCACGGAGTGTAGACCACAAAAAAAGCTAAGAGTCGGAACCTACCCTTTCCCTAAACAAGAGATGGTACAGACACAAGCTGAATCAAACCCTCATGCTTTAACCAACAACAGTAAGCACCCTACCCTAATAGGCACTAGCCTTGCCCTAGACTCTTCTACTGCGAGTCTTCCACTAATACTTCATCGGACTCCGATCGTCCATCCTATATTCCTCCAAATCTGGGTACAATGGTCCGCTACCCACAGCGATGGGTCTTCCTCGTCGAGAAACATGAACAAGACTTTCCCAGAAGCGAAGAATTTGATTGTCCCTCCATCTGCCATGGCCTGCGGTCATTACCACCCAAACACAAATACAAACAAGGCGCGAGAGTAAATTTCCAGAGACAACCAAGTCACATGATATGGATAAGGAATAAAACAACAGCATTATATAGTCTATCTATATTCACAACATATAACACATGCTTCATACCACGACAAGGACAACTCCAGTCAAACATAAGACAATCCTAGAGTTAGTCTATATGCAATGCACATACAATACCCTTGCACAAAAACGATCCGGATATAACACACGTACGATCATACATACGTCCTGAAAAAGGTATGATCATAAACATGTACTAGCACAGGTACGTTCTTACACAAGTCTTGAAGCTCCATTGTAACCCTCTATTTTTGGTATTTATATTTTTGGTCCCTGAAGTATGAATTATTTATGCTTTGGTCCTTGAACTATTCTATAGTTCAGTTTTAGTCCCTGCTAGACCTTTGTTCGAATTATATTTTGTTGGTATTGTCTTTTGAGATTTGATATGAATGAAATCCTAATAGATTGATTGGTACTTGATTAAAGAATATATTTGCTTGATTTATAACAAAATGAGTTGCGGTTTAGTGGTTGAGACTTAGACATTTGACTGATAAGGCTAGTGTTTGAGTCCTATCTAATGTAGGATTAATTTTCTTTTCCTTCCCTTTTATTAATTTCGAATTTTTGAGAGGTTGGAACAAGAAGGAATATTCTTTTATGCCCTGATAAATTCTGATTTATTAAAGGAATAAATAAATAAAGTAATCGAACGAATTTCAACGCCGAACAAGACCGGATACGTTCCGTTTTAAAGGAACTTCCAAGAGAAGAATAATTTAGCCTCATTCCCTATTTTCTCTCTAAGGGGGACGCACCACTCAGCCATGTGGCTGAGCATATTCTCTTGCTCTACCTATTTTCTGTTTCTGTATATTTGAAATTCAAATCTCAGTTAGAGCTGATTTTATTTCTTCTTCTTTTCCTTATTAATTTCGAAATTTTAGAGAGGAATGAAGAGAGAATATTCCTTTGTGCTTAGGAATAGTTTTTAAATTTATAGTGAATAAATAATTAAAAGGATTTAGTAACAGAAATTGTTTTTAACCGAAAACGCGACTACATACGTTTTGTTAGTGTCGAAGCTCTTAGAGGAAGAAATTGTTATCATTCTCCCCTTCATTTTTGAAATTAAAGAGTAGAGAAGGAATATTCTCTTATTTTTGAAGAAGCCTTCTGAATTTAATTACTTGAGATTAATAAAATTAAATAACAAAATTTACTTAAACCAGAATCAAGACCCGGTTCATTTTCTGTTTCGGAGGAGTAAAAAGAGGAAGAGGTCAGCCTTGTTGTGTGCTAGTGGGGCGTGTTATATGCTGGTTAGAGAGCATATTTCCTTGCCCTCATTCCTTTTTGTTTCCACTCTTTTTGAATTCAAATTTTAAATAAAAGAAAATTAAAAAGAGAATAGATTTTAGTGGAAAATGCTGCTTGAAAATAGGAAAAAGAGTTGAAACATAACCTCCCACTTGACCCTGAATTTCGTTCAACTTATAGGAGGGAGTATTCAGAAGTTATTTTCCACTTCCTCACTCATTAGCACGTCAAAAACTTTCAGAGAAAACCACTTCCTTTGTTGCTGCTGTCAAGTCTCGATTGTGCTCTCATATTGTTACCTATTTCCGTTGCTTATGTGTTTCCTCTTGGAGAAGGCCTAGGACTCTCTAACACTCTCCTTCAGAGGCTTCCCACTTGTTCTCGGTAAGCTCTTTCCTCTCATTCCATCCCAGAGTTTTATCCTTGGCTGTAAGCTCGGTTTTAACCCGAAACTGTTTCTATTATGGGTTCGTAATTCCTCTCCAAAGCCAGAGCTTGAGCACGAAATTCTCTTCACTTCTGAGACGAGGATGAACCTTGGAGTGTCGAGGTCGAGCACGAAATTCTACACTCAATTCCGGGGTCTTACTCGAGATTAGGCTTGAAGTAGATGCAAAATAATCAAAGGTAAGGGTAACTTCTTTCTTAGGAATTGATTGTCGTTTGTGAGTGATTTTCATCCTGTTTTTGAAATTCTGATTGAACTTGGATTTTAATAATTATATGATTGTTATTTGCTGCTGTACATGTTATAATCGAAACATGATGACAATAAAAGATGAGGATTTGAAGTTGATACTGATATAACACGTTGTTATTGGAATTGATATGTAAACATGTGCTATTATATGACAATGTTTAATGAACGGTTGGTTCGCTTGTTGAATTATTTATTGAGATTATTATGGACTGTTGGTTCATGTATTTTGGAGGATTATATTGTCATAAGCATATGCATTACTAGGTATTTTGGTATGATGTGACAGTAATTTGTCCCGTGGGATCATCCGGAGGGTTTGAAGTGGCAGATATTCGTCCCGCGTGATCTTCCCTACAAGGGCAATGTGGTGGATACTTGTCCCACGTGATTGTCCTGCTCTGATGGAGCAAAACTTTGCCATAGCTATGCATATAGTTATCCTAGGAATAATTTGCACTGAATTGGGTGTTAATGAAAGTCTTATAAGATATTATTTCTGTTATAAGATGTGTATGTTCTATTTGTTGTAAATTATCACTTGTCTATTTTCAATATTATTTTGTTTTAGAAGTTAACCATTTCTGTTTGCTATTTGTTGTTTGGGCGCTTAACGCCAGAGACTGACAGGACGAGGAGTTTCATCTCTTAAAGAGCATTATGGAATCAGAGTGCGCAGCAGAAGCGTTGGGGAAATCTGAAGAAGATTATTAATGCTTGGAGGACTTCAGTTGTTTATTTTTGAGTCCGTTTAACGTTGTTGTATTATTATTTGTTTCCGCTTCCGCATAGTTATTATTATTCTATGGGATTATGTTAAATAATAATTATTGAGCGCCGAAAATTCTTTTGAAAAATTGAGTTACTTTGAGAGAGGTTTATTAATTTCCGCTTATTCACTATGTGACCCTCAACCCAAAATTGGGGCGTTACATTTGCTCCATCGTCAGGCCCGGTGCCCGAACTCTGATGGTTATAATGCACGTGCGCCATGCTATGGATTTAGCCACACAAATCGTCAAACAAAAACATCTTTGTCTCAAGTTAGAGTCCGCTACACGTCGCCTACCCGACATGGCTTCTCCATGTACAGTTCGCATTCGATAACAATTGATATTCAAACTCATCACACATAAATATCATGCAAACAATTAAATCATATTACATGGAACAATCAACATGTTATCACAACATATATTATCATGCTAATTCAACATGCCACAACAAGTTTATAACGATAGCAAGCATGAACTCAATGTCACCATATATGTCATCAAGACAAGAAATTCAATACAATTCAATCAACACATGCAATATGATATAAGTTATACGAGGTGCCCTCACCGTTGACGCTTTTCTTCCGATAGCTCGTCCCAGTCTCGGTCTCATTCCCGATCATTGTACCTTCACAAGTACATTTAACTTAATCACTAAGTTATTCTCTACTCAAGGTCTAGGCACTAAACCAACACTATGTTCATACATACAATAACTTAAAACTTTTATTTTTTAAAATAAATTTTTTTTGGCTCCTTAAAATAATTTTAAATCAAGTCCTCCAACTTTTCTATGTTCCAATTCTAGTCCTCAAGAAAACACTTGATTATAAACTAGTCCCCAAGATTTTGACAAATCATTTTCTAGTCCCCAAAGTATCCTTTCCAAAACTGACCAGCCCCTTAGGCTCTTGACCTTCATTCTTTTCCTCCCCAAATTTTCTCAAAATTTAACTTTAAACCCCAAACTAAAACCCTAGCTTCTTCCGTAACCAAAATCAAGTTTTAGAGTCACTTTTTCTACTCCAAAAATAACTCCCTAGCTCTCGACCCTCTCTCACTTCTTTCCCTCAAAACTTTTTTCCCACACTCAAAATTACACTCTCCAAATAATCACTTTTCAAGCCCAACCAATTTAACCAAAAATCAAAAACTCAATCCCCAAATTGTAGCTATAGGTTCAGCCTTACTATGTTTTCCACCTAATAAATTTCTTTCTTCCACTAACAATTTTATCTTATGCAAATAAACAATTTTCCTTCACAAACACTTAGCCAAAAAATAAAAAAACCTCACACTCAACAACTAGGTTTGGAAGTTGCAAGTGCTAGAAAAGGCGCGTATGTTTGTCTGGTTGGCTCTTCATAACGCTATTCAAACCAACTCAAACAAGTTTAAGTGCCATATGCCAACTTCCGCAACTTTTATGCATTGTTCTAGTCTGGTGGAAGATACCTTGCATTGCCTTCGGGATTGTCCTCACTCCCGAGAAATTTGGACGAGGTTGGGGCATCTTCTTAGAGGAGTTTCCATAACACAGACACTTGGTCCTGGATTAATGGGTTGGCCCGTGGTGGATCATGGTGTTCATTTCTTGGCAGCGTTGTGGGGTATATGGAAGTGGCGAAATAATATGCTTTTTGAAGCTACGCCTTGGACGGTTCATGAGGCCTAGAGGCGGGTTTGCCATGATTATGATGATTTTTGATTGTACCTGGGAAGCAGTATTGGTGAAGGGGATGAGGCATTCCCCATGAGTCCAATGAGGTTGCGGATTATCTTACGAAACTTGCATTGTCGTCTGTTGGCCTTCGCTTGGTTGAGGTGTCATGCTCTGCTCTAGCGACTCTCTGGGTGTTGTTTAGTTTTTTCGTTGTTTGTTTATTTTCCGATGTATAAAAAAATGAAATAGATAAATTTAATATTTATATAATATAGTATAATATAGTATAATTTTTTAAATGAATACTTTTTTAATTTAATGTATAAATATAAATTTTAAATATAAAATTATTTATAAATAAATTTTTTTAGTATTGATTAGATAGAGCTAAGATATGAATCGAAAATCTAATGCTATCACGGATGTGGTAATAAATATCATAGAAAATAAAATAAGACTTAAAAAATAAATATTTAAAGATAAAAAATATAGTGATAACAAATTTAATTAAAAATAGATAAATAGCATATAGTGAATCAAGAATAAATTTTTGAAAGCTCGAGCGGTACGAGCTAGGAACAAACGGGTTGGGGAGGAGAAGGTTTAGAGATCAATCCCTGAAAGAAAAATTTAAATGTTTTTTGATGTAAAAATAAAATAAAATTTTGAAATAATTTAGTATGATAATTAAATTTAAATAATACATTTTGTAAATTTTTCAAAATAATATAAATTATTGAATAACTTAGCAATTCTATTATCTTTGTGTATTTTTAAGGTGTGTGATAATTTGTAAAATAAGAGTAATACAAAATAAAATAATGCAAGCTCTATAAACAAAAAAAAAACTGACATTCAATATATATAAAACACTGAATTAAAAATATAATTCTTATCATATCGGCTTATATTTTGTACTTGTAGTATTTTTCAAAAAAACTATAGTAATTTAATAGAAGCGTTGATTTTACTTTCTGTTATATTTTTAACCCAATCGCCCAAGATTTAGTGTTATGGAAAGTTTCGCATGACGACAATTACACCACTACTTCTGCATATGATATGATGGCAGGTAAGGTTTCCTAAATCAGTCTCCTTGCTGGAAAAAAAAATGAAGTTGTAAAATCCCAGAAAAAATTAGATTTTTTCTTTCGATTCTTCGAAAGGAGGCACTTCCCACCAACGCGAAACACAAGCACAATCACTTAAGTGATGTTGCGAGCTGCTCAAGGTGTGCTGCAGATGAAAAGGATGTGAACCATGTCTTTCCCAGGTGTCTGTATTCACATCGCTTATGATTACATTACACTTCAGTTCCTTCGTTTCGTTTTGTTGGTTTATAAATAGATTTTAGACTAGCTAGCCATGTGGGTCGGCTAAGAAACGTAACGATTCCCTAATCAAGAGATTAATCGAGGAAGGGAATTTGTTCTTCAATGAAGATTTCTAAGACACTCAAAAAAACTCTTAGTGATTGTTATTGAGAGGTTGTAAACGAGGTAAATCTATGAAACTAAGGAATGATTAAATAAATAAAGACTTAAAAACTGAAATGTAAAGACTTGAAAAAAACGACATAAATGTAAAGGGTGAAAGTATGTAAATAAAGTACACTGCTGGAAAATAAAGGCAGGAAAGTAAATGACAAAGGAAATATGAGAAATTTGTAAATTTTGATTGATTGTTGAGTTGTGTTTCAAATGAACATCACACGGCTATTTATAGAGGCAAACCCCACATGATAACAAGAGTTACTTTCCCTCGATAAAGTCTACCATGTTTTCTATTCACTAAGCACGTAAATAAACATTTAGGATCATGACATCTTATCACATCCTTTAAAAACCGTCATATCGGCTAGTGGGTTTCTCTTCCAAAGTTGATCAACAAGCTCCACTACCTCCATTTGACATGAAGCTCCTATATTTGTGCTAAGTGGATCCATTCTGACTTTCTCTTCAAGTTTTGGGCGGAAATATCACTTAAAAATTAATTAGTTATAGTAAAACTCTCAATATGTATGCAGAATATTCCTTCCTTAAAGTAGGGATTTATTGTTATCAACAAAAACTGCATTATCTCTTCTACCAAGTGATTTTATCTAGGAATTTTACTCAAGTAACAAATTTAGGCTAACAAACTTCCACATTTTTTTTAGAAAGCGAAATTATATATAAATATAATTTAGGCTAACAAACTTCCACATTTCAAGGCCCAAATCAGCTAATGACTGACTAACATTTAATCCATCGGCTAATGACCGATTAACAATCGATCTATTAGCTAAAAGCTGGCCTAATTAATAGTTTGTAACTCAGTCAACTAAATCAACTGTCCTATTCAGATAGTCCAAGTCATCTTAGTAACGGCCAACATCGCTAGCCGAATTTTTGTTAATTTTTGGTGCCAACACGTCTATTAATGCTGATGTTTCTTTCCAATCTTAGTTCATTAGAATTCTGAATCAGAAACAGAACATTGTTCCGGTGGATGTGGCGTTGGAGGAACCAAAGTATATTTGGAGATGGGGAGCAAGAGCTCAGCTATGTTATGCACCAGATCTTGCTGGATATGAGAAGTTGATAGCAATGTCTGGACTCAAGCTTGGCCTAGTCGTGGCATTGTCCTAACGCGACAATGATTGATATTGTAGGAACAAGAGCTGATGTGTCACGCCTTGTAGTGGATGGTAGTTAGGATCCACGTTTGCGGACTATGAGATGTGGCACGATCCTTCTTGACGCCTCAGGGCATTGGTTATCTGGTATGAGCATAAGTTTTGGACATGGCAATGCTTTTATGGCTGAACTACTTGCAATAGAGAATGACTTGACTCTTGCTTGAGATCTCAGAGTTAATGATTTAAATTGCGTTTTAGACTCTGTTAACACAATCTAGATTTTGCAGAGCCAAGATGATGATAGCACATTTTGGGAGCGAGATACCATTCACAAGATACGCGCTATATTGAGTAGAGACTGGAATGTTACTCTAAGGCATGTCTCTAGAGACAGGAATCATGCAGCTGATTGGTTGGTCTGTCAAGCCTCTAAGGAAAGGTCTCCACGACGTGTTTGTAAGTTACCACCGTCGGAAGTGAATCCTTCGTCATGTCTTGATGTTGTAGTGTAAAATTGTTCGTTGTTTTTCCTCTCAAAAGAAAAGATATTTTTAAAATATCTTTAGCAAGTCAATGAAATTATGGAGGCGTAGATTTTCAATGCAACTATCGAGGGCTTGATGTAGCGTTGCCAGTACAAAGAAAAGCAAAACTTACAGAATATGAAAAACACCAAGTAGAGGGAAAGAGCGGGAAAGCCACGAACATGTTTTTTAGGGAAAAGATGATGTGGCTTAACATGAGAGGTTGTTCAAAGTGAGTGACTTACTCTCCATAGAGCCAATGTTGGTCTAGTAGATCCATGTAAGTTATAGTCACCCCAAGAAATTTATTTATTAAGAGGAACTCTCATTGTATCTCAAACAAAATTAACACTTATCAAGAAAAAAAATACATTTTAAATGGTAAAATTGGGGATATTTTCTTAGTTAATAAAATTAGTTGCATTTTTCACGTGTTCCTTTGTTTTTTTAGACAGTTAATATGAAATGGAAGTAGGAATATTTATTGAAAATTAAGCACTCCAAAAAATGCAGACATTAGCGTCAATTTAAATTTGATGCCAATGAAACAAAAGCCGACGCTTAGTCGGTCGAAGCTAAGAAAAAAGCGTATGAGAAAAAATGACAATGTTGAACTAAGATTATTATAGGAATTTATCATAAATCAACTTCACAACAAAATGCAAATGTAAATTTCTTGCTCCATAGCCATGGAGAACAGGTTCAGTTGGAATGCTGCTTTCAAGTAATTGAAGCCTCCCATTCCTAACATCTAACAAAGCCAAAATATCCTATAAATTTTGCTCACAAAAATGCATCTAGGTGAAGTTTATAAATGAATCTGCTTCGTCGCGACAAAGACTGGCACAAATAGTAGGATGAAGAATAATATGCAGAAGGAAACTCCCACAGCAGTTCAAAATGGGGATTCAGATTTCAAGCTGAAACAAGTTGTTATATCAGCTCAGGTATGCCATCTTCAGCTGCAAGCAGTAACCGCTGATGATGTTCCTCCACCTTGTAATCTACAATTTCTTTAAACAACTCGGAATCCAAGGTGCAGTCCGGGCGCCCATAAACAGCAGCTTGGACACCAGCCATAAGTTTGGCTATCTCACGGCCAGAAAATCCCTCTGTTCTCTTGGCAGCCTCTCTGAACACATCTTCCGATAAATCTTTTATGGTAATCTTTGTGGGTTGCGTCTTCAGCAAGAAGCTCCCCCTGGAGACTTTACTGTCATCACATAGATACTTGTTCAGATAGAGCTTCAGTAACTTCAGACGTTCCTCCTCTCCTGGGACCGGGAATTCGATCACTTCATCAATGCGATCAGTGACTGCACTGTCAAGATCTCCTGGTCTGTTTGTGGCAAGAACAAGAACTATGTCTCTGGACTGATCACCAGTTCTGAATAGCAATGCGTTCAGAGCACTTCGTTGAGCTTCACTCATATGTGAGCTGTTACGCCTGCATTGAATGAAAAAATAATCATTAAATCATTGCTACAAATAGGAGAGATATAACTATTATCCAATTTGCCATACTAGATGTTCTTGCAATGAGGGGAAAATCAGGAATCCTTTCAAGTTACAGCCCAAAAGGTAAAGCAACTACGCATCGACAAAATCCATAAAAGCTGGTGGTGATTCATTCATTTACTTTAATCTCTCTAATGAGGGAAGATGAAGATACTTCAGGCTTCTGAATACCATAACTTATGATAAGAATAATTCAGATCAGATATAAACCATTATAATTTGTGAAAGCATAAAGATATTCTTCGTAAACTGTCAAAATATAATATTTAAATTTCTTGGATATTAAGATGAACTACATAAACAAAATAATTTTGGTTACCCATGCTACGTAGACATTTAAATACAGTTTATATTTTATATAGTCTTCGAAGTGAATTTAAAGTTTAACTCTACACTTACTCGCAAAGGAAAGCATCTGCCTCATCAATAAAAAGCAAAAGGCCTTTTCTAGATTTCTTGGCCCAATCAAATATGTCATGAATTTTGGTAACAGCCTGTGCGCCGAGTGGAACAACATCTCCTCCAGTCATCATGGCATAATCCAAACCCTTCACAGCAAAACGGAATGGGTCAACAGTAGTTAAAACACCTTAAACAATTTCTGCAAATAAAGTCCTAATAATGAGCCATAAAATAATATACAAAGAAATTGAGAGACTAACTCGCGGAAAAGGCTAATATATTAAACCGAATCCACCTGTAGGCAGGTGTATAAATATAACAGAATTAAAGCATCATAATTTTAATGCATTTGTACATCAAGAAACTTACATCAGATAGACAATACAAAGAACTTAACAAGTCATATAAACGTATAACAAGTTCAATACATGAATCAGATCCAGGTATAAAAGAACTAATCATCATACCGATCTTCTAGCTATTTCCCTTGCAACCATGGTTTTACCAGTCCCTGGAGGACCATAAAAAAGCATGTTACGAAATGGTGCTTGATGGGCCTTGGTATTTGATGTTGCCCGGGCAAGATGCTCTATTCTTCTCTGCAACGATGGATGGAGGATTACATTTCCAAGACTATTTTGACTCCCAATAGGCTTTTCTGCCCCAGTGAAAGTACTATAATTTAAAACTTTGTTTTTGACTTGAGAAACGATCCTTGACCCTGGAAACTTTGCCATGGATGATTCCCGGATCAATGATGGCTGCCCCAAAATCCGATTAATATAGCCCCATGTAACTTTTGCACCTTCTCTGTAGAAACAGAAAGTAAACTAAAATATAATCGGATACCATTTACAAAAACTAGCATTATTCTAATGAATATATTATGGATTTAATTGACTAATTATGAATACAGAGCATGTTTATTCAGGTCTGTAAACCTAGAGCATATATGATCCAGAGAAAGACTTCAATTAAAATTTGAAAATATTCATGCCTGTGAAAAGTCAATTTCACACCGCTCTAACTCACTGTACCTGCTTGCTAATCAACAGGTGGAGGAAAATATACCTCATTATATTAGGGTGTTCTCAGAACTACACAGAAGAATTTGTAATGGCGCAGGAATCAAGACAGAATATTTCAAAACATAAACAAGGTTTAAAATGGTTTATAATTGAGAAGGGAGGTGAAAGCATCATAGCATGAAAACCCTTGATTTTATTTGTCTTTTTGCTTACTCCTCTTTTCTCCTGGGGCAGTGAATGAAAGGTTTGGTAATCGGCCTGGGAGCCAGTGGCACTGGCAACCACTTCTGTGATGTAAGAGACCGAAATAAGCTCTCTAACTATCTCTTTCGTCATTTAAATTCCTTGATTCCCTATTTACAGCTTCCATAGATGATGTGGATGTTACTGATATGTACCAATGCACTTGCCTATTAGTCAATCAATAGTACTATAAAACAGCTATTAAGCATCTAGATGATGCATTTTGGATATAACTATTTTGCATCAGTCCTACCACTTCCACAGTTTTTGGTATGGATGAAGTACATTGACAAACATAATAAACTTCCAAATAAGGAAGCTAAACCAGTTAATGTTGGGCAAAAGCTAAACAAAAAAACGTTACTGCTAACAAATTTCCAAACTTAGTAATTATGTTACTCAGTTGAAAATCAAAGGCATTAAGAAAAAAACAGCACATGTACCTAGTCGTATAGACGCCTGCAGCTAATGCAGTGGCTCCTCCAACAGTCATAAGCAATTTGTCCCTATCAGTCAATAAGGTCCTTAGACCACCTGCATATTATAAGCAGACAGATGGCAGGTTATACCAACAAATTTTTAATCTAAGATGATTTCCAAATCAAAGGTCATGCAGGACTGATTTTCTACAAATGAAAATAGTTGACAAAAAATAATGTTACAATCACAGTAGATTTAGTGAGATGGAATAACAGAAGCTGGGAACATTTTTAGCTATGTACCACATGCCTTGGGCTTTGGCGACCAAAGAAACCAAAACTCAAAAACACATTTTTGTAAAATATGAAAGAAATAAAGCTTGACCAGTACAGTTCCCAGAAAAAATCAGGAGAATATATATAGAGCAGTGAATATTTTCTGTATGCTTATATGACCTCTATAATATGGTGCAACCATGAACATTGAATCCTGTGGGTGCCAAACAAAGAAGAACATGGACATTTATAACTTATTACACAAGCTTGTATGGTATGGAAGCAATTTTATAAGCTCATGGTGCATTGAAAATTCATCAAAGTCAGCAGATCAACAATTTTGGGAAACAATACTGGCAAGACTTTTCCTACACAAATAAAAGGTGTAATATTACATGTTGAAACTTCTCTATCATGGCATGTACAGAAGAAATACTGCAGATGCAAAACACAAACTCAAGGATGTGACTGGTATTATACGTTTTGGTTTAACATGTACAACATGACAGCTTATTCTTTTGTTGGATTTTACTTGGTAGAGTTTAGTAATAAGTTAATAACCACTTCACCTAACACTGACAATCATTGCAACAAGCATTAAGGGGAAATTACCAACCAAATTATGGTATATGATGTATTGACATCAATATTTATCTCACTTAACCACATTTACAAATAGGAAAACCGATGATGAAAAAAAAAACTGCATAGAAAATTATCCATAAAATTGACCAAGTACCATAATAGAGATAAGCCAACCAATACCCACATTATGATCATCATTTATAAGCCAAAGTAGATTCTAAGGACAACAGATCAGCTTATTAGTTGCATACCTTCAATATGACTAAAAGTTGTGTTAATTGCAGCAAGCCATTTATCTCGTTCACCTTGCATTCGTTCTATAAGCATTCTCCTGTTATGATCCTCCGTCAATTTTGCTTCATGGGCACGGCCTTCAGCCTCTGCCATTGCCTTAAATCTAATTGTTTCTCTTTCTATTTCAGCTCTCTCTCTTTCAGTTTGACGCTTCTGAGATTGTATCTGTTCTTCAGTAGCCTGTCTTGCCCGCTCCTTCCTTGCAGAAGACACCTCTTGCATCTTGACCAATTCAACATTCTGTTGCCTTTGAGCTTCATGATCTGTCTGCAAATCGCAACTTATGGATAACTATCTGATGTAAAATATTTTAATAATACACAATTTCAAAGATGGAGAAGCTTAATTTGCACAGGGATCCATCCTAATATTCACCTACAGTAAGACTTTTCTATGGAAATTTCAACAAAAATCCTATTACTTTAGAGTTTTGAGAACCAAGATAGGAAGGGGGATAAAATTCAGAAGTTGTCAAGCCATTGACATTGGTCATTAGCTAGTATAACTAAAAAAATTCAAAAAGGCCAAAGAGAATTGGTTCCTTAGCAAAAGCTTATGCATGAAGTATCCAGCAAGTAACAATATGGTTACAACTTAGAAGCTCTGATGTATAAAGAGGCTGGTCACAAATGTATCATTTAGAAAAAGAAAAATAATGAGGGGCCTAACTAATTATACGGGACTGTTGCAACTTGCAAGGCCAAACTGAATCCTTTTACTCTAAGGATAATCTAAGATGTGATCAAGATATTATCAGATACCTTTTAATATTCCAACCAAAAGGAAGCTTGGTTTCGAATGAAAGATTATTGTACTTCATATAAAAGAAGATAAAATAGATTGTCATATTTGTAGGTCAAAGAAATATTTAAGACTGAAAAATCAATATGACATTGGTCATAGCCTTTCATGAAATCAGTTATAGTTGAAATAGCATACGCAAAAATCCAGTGGGATGATCAAATGCCATATATTTTCCGGGTAAATAGTATGAAGTTTTCATTTAGAGTACAGTTTCTTCTATTTTTTTCAGAACTCAGAAGTTGTTTTAACTCTAACTAGCATGGGTACATAATTTATATTGTATGATTTAGTAATTTATATTTCAAGATAGGAAAAGAGTATATTGTTAATTGTTGCTTATTCAGCCTGCACCTGCATTCTTTTCCTTGCCAATTCATCTTCGATTCGTAGCCCCTGGGCCTGTCTATGAGCTTGATCTTGTAAAAGATTCCGTTGCTCTTCAGCCATTTTCTGCTGCCTCTCCTGCAATGGAAATTTATTTATAACAATAAAGCATGATTGAAACTTTATAAAACACACCACTAATGATAGATTATTTATAACAATAAAGCATGATTGAAACTTTATAAAACACACCACTAATGATAGACCCTAAGAAGAACAAAAAATTCCAATATACTCTTATAGTCATTATTAGACTTATTATGGCCAGCTGGAGGGGAGAGGTGGTGATGAGTGATGGTAAAGATTATAATGATACAATACAGGGATAGCTTGGTTCAATGCAGTGTTATCAAATATTCGCCATGGAGGGTTTCTGACTCTCCGCCATGGTCGATATTCCACCATAATCTGCCATCATTATGTGTCAAATATGGCGGGTTTTTGGTTCCTCGCCATAGTCCGCCATCCGCCATTAACAACATTGGTTTGATGTAGGAAAATTATTGCTGGTTGTCAATTGAATACATACCCAAACTTCAAGGATGACTACATTGAATCTTCAATTCTAGTTTGATCCAGTTTTGTAATTCCTACTTTACTGAAAAATGCTGGTAAAATTATTGCAGTAACTAAACATTACGTAAGCAAATATGGGCACAAATTTCTAGTGACATAAAGCACAAAGGTTAAGCAAAATAGAAATGAGTCAAATGATTGAAAGAATATCAATACCCACCTACGGACACTAGCTTAAAATCTATACAACAAATTCTGAAACAGTCTTTGTGACTGAGATCACTTACAATATCACCTTGAGCCTGAATAAGTTGATAATGTACTTTTTCAGCATCCAACTCAGCAAGGCGAGTTTGCTCCTGTTTTCGCATTATAGCAAACGCCTGCAAAGCAACAACAAAGTATATCAGAGGAAACAACAATCTCCTTCGATATTCAAAAAACAGCTTTTCTTCCTTACTTGCTTAATCAGAACAAAAATGCAGATTGAGTCCCAGAACCAAAAATAAAAATAAAAATAAGAAAGAAAAACCTGTTTGGCGTAGGGAGAGCCATTGATTTTACGGAGAGCTTTGGCACCTCTTTCTAACGATTCCGGATCAAAACCTGACGACTTCTTCGGCTCTTCGGCCGCCGCCGGCTCCGATTTGGTGTCAGAAGCGTGGTCCGGCGAATTGGATGGCGGTGAAGAAGAGAAGAGAGGGATGCGAAAGGGAAAGTCGGCGTAGGCAGTATCGGAGCGCGGAGACATGGAAGCCACCGCAGCTGCTGCGGCGGCCGCGCATGAGGTTAACCTAGCGGCGGCCATGGCTTAGAAGTTAGAGGTTCCTTCGAAATGGATCATGAAGAGGTTTTGTGGTTCATTGCCTGACGGGGAGCTTAAACCCTCAGCGAGTGCTCGGTTTAGACGGGGAAAGGAAAAGTTGGGGTCCACCTAATATGCACATTGAAATTTATGTGCAACACCCCTTACCAGTTATTTAGAAATTTTTTAAAATAAAAAATTATTTTTACACTTTTGGCCCTAATGTTCTCTTTATACCGTGAGTATCCTAAGTAAAATTTGATATTTAGACTAAGGTCCTCCTTCTTCTTCACTTGACCCTTCTTCTTCTTCAACAGACATTTCTTCCTCACCAAAGCCTTCTTCTTCTTCACCAGAATCAGATTTTCCTCCCCCATATTATTTTTTTAAAATTGTTCCCATAATTTTGACCGGGTGTGGTATAGGACAAAGGTTTTCCTAATAATGCGACTCCTACTAACAGTCACTTTTTACCCCTACGACTGTCACCCATTTGGCTCCGTTTGTGCATTTTTAATTTTAGTTAACATAAAAATGTTTTTTTTTATTTGACAGAAATTAATATTGGATGAACACAAATGAAGCGGGTCAAGCTCAAATGGTTAGAAGATATTGGTTATGTTATGCTCATATTGAGCGCGGATTCGTCCTTTTTTTTAGGGTTAATTGCTCATATTTTCTATTATAGGTGTGAACAATGAGTATTATTCACAATTCAATTCTTTCTTTTCTTAGTTAGGGGCTGCTGACCTTTTTGTGTATGTTGTCTTGTAAATACCTAATTTTTTATCGCAAAAAAATGTAATATAAGTTGATATTTCATTTTCCACTTTGTTTTTTTTATATTTTAGTTTACTAAATTAAGTCCATTTATTAACAATTAGAAACAAGAAATAGATTTTAATTTTATTTTAAACTAAATAGATTTTAAAATTAGAAGTGTTTAATTAGAGTTTTAATTATTAAGAAATTCAAGATTTAATTTCCTTATAAGTGTTTCTTAAGCTTTTCTGAACGAGTCTTGGTATTTATATATAAAGTTTACTATTTTGATACCGCGCGGTGCACGGGATATACGTCTAACAATGAAAAATAGATAACATATTTATTTTAGAATATATTAGTTGAAAATGAATTTGCGCCACACATAAAAGAAAAATATATAATTTAAAATATAAAGAGGAAAACTTAAAAATTTAAAATACTAAAGTATATGAATATAGGTTATACTTTTATTCATGTTTACTCATAAAGTTATTTAAAAATATAGGCAAGTACTTAATTTATATTAAAATATATGTTCCTGAAACTTAGAACAAAGAGAAATGTTGATGGTGGTGAGAAATGCCCACTAGGTCTCAAAGTCTCAAGAATGAGGGACTCCCAAGAAACCCTAGCCGCCAATTGTGTAATTCTTGGAAAATGGGGAAAAGATCATTTTACATGTGTTTCTCTTAACTATTTATAGGAGGTTGAGGCAAAACCCTAACCTCATATCTAATGGACTGTTGAGCCTTATAAATCTTGGCCCAGAGGTCCTTACATGACTCTCTGGCCTTTTTCCTGGCCAGCCTCTTATTCTGGTGCCCTAATCTGCTCGTCGCTCGCTGGAATGAGATGCTAGCTCGCCCTCCTCTTTTCGCAGTTTAGCTCGCCAAACTGGGTAAAGGCTCGCCCAGTCCACAAGACATCGTGCTTGAACCATGAAAGCAAAGAGTGTCTTATGTTCCTTACTTTGATTTCTTGCCTCGTTCTTCATAAAAAGGTTGGGTTCTCGCCAAACTGGGAAAATTCATCATTTGTCACGTGTCTCCTCGGTTCCTTAACCCACGCGTCGTTCCTCCTGTATGTCTAATCCTGAATTTGTGTGAATTGATAGTGATTCTGCAAGTGCCCAGATTGTATCGAAGTAATACAAAAGGTTGTCAAACCCACAAGGATAGTGCATCGATTTTGGACCCCAATTCAGTTGTTTAGAGTTGGAAATAAAATGATTAATTTTGATTTGAACAAATGAACAGCAAAAAGAAAAACAAGATATGTTTGAAATGTTGATTAAACAAGTACTTGGGCTGAGTTTCACTTCACTTGACTAAAATTTCAGAATCAATTCTATATATGAAATTAGAACAAGTTCTTAGGTGCTCTAGCCTATGGTTTCTACTTGTTAATACCTTAATCAAATAGAACTTCCAATTCAATTACCAAACCTAATACCTTAGCATTCAGTTAATTCAATTGAAGATAAATCCTAAGTCAGGCCAACACTAACAATTTATACTCTTATACCTAAGCAGCAGATAATCATTCAATCTATTTCCCAATTCCCTCAAATCCTACCACCTATCATTGTGTAAGAATTGAGCAAGGTAAACTTATGTACAACAAGAATCAAATTATAACAGGGAAAAGATACTAAGAACTGAAACTTTTATTCATATATAAGACAGAAACCGCATTGTTTAGTGAAGATTCACTTCAACCCAAATACAAGAAAAAGCTTAGCCTATCATGGCTAAGAAAGACATGATAAATAAAAAGAACATGAATTGGGAGCTCAAAATGGCTTCCCACACTTCAGGTAAAGCTCAGAAACAAGACTTGTTCAAGTACCAAAAGGTGTCTAAGTGTATCTCAGGTCTATTTACAAAGAAAGGAAGAGCAGCTATTTATAATAATTTCTGACAGCCTCCCAAGAGCAGCTATCTCAGGTCTAAGTGGCTTCCAACGCCTAGGCGTTGGAAATAAAATAAATTACACAAGGCGACAGGGGCTCAACGCATGAGCGTTGGCCCCTCCAACACTTGGGCGTTAGAATTACACAAAAACTGAGCACAAGTCAGAGAGCCAACGCATGAGCGTTGGCTTGCCAACGCTCAGGCGTTGGGCACATCTGATGCTTCATTTCCTTAGCTCTTTTGCTCTCCTTCTTTGATGGCTCTCTTGATGGCAATGAAGAGTCTTCACGTGGCCTCCAAAATGTTCTGAAATAGCAGCACTTCATTAACCCTTCTTCAATTCCTCAATTTCACACGTGTTAACACAAGCCAAGGGTATTTGATGCTTCTTCTTCTTCCATAATCCTCCATCATTCTTCATTTAATCTTCATCAAGTCACCCATAAACCACCTAATAATGACCAAAACTCTAACAATGACTAAAACTCTAATAAAACATAACTAAAAGGACTAAAAACAAAATAATAACTAAACTATATGCAAATGCAAAAATAAAATAAAAAACTCTAACAAATAAAATAAAAAATATATGAGACTCAAATAAAATAAAATAAAAACAAAGAAAAAGAAATTAAAAAGACCTTTATATCCCCAGTCATCATGAATCAAGGCGAATAATGATGGCACTTGAAAGACCCTCTATTTTTGTAAATTGCATCTTGATCCTTGAACTATTTGTAATTGTGTTTTAGCCCTTGAGGCTTATGATATTATGATTTGACTCCTTGAGTATTTGATATTGAAATGTGATCATTGGTTGAAAATAATTATTTTGGTTAACTTCTAACAAGATGAGTTTTGGTTTAGTGGTTGAGACTTGAGTATTTCGCTTACGGGGTGAGAGTTCAAATCTTAGTGTGAACAGATTTTATTTTTCGAAGCGTATTCTTTGCTCTTATCCATTCTGATCCTCTACCCATTTGAATTCAAAATTTAAAATTACAAAAAAAAGAGATATAGATACTAGTGGGAAAAATGCTGCTAAAATTGTGGGAGAAAATTGAACCACTTCTCACTCCCTCATCAAACACATTCAACATAAGAAGGTGAAAAACAAAACTAACTCTTCATCCACTACCTTGCTTAACACGAGGAGAAAAAATTCTAAGAGAAAAATTCTGGTAACTAGTGCTGCAAAATCTTCCTGGCTGTTGCTACCTCCTTCTCCTCTTCTCACGAGAACCAAGTCAAGCAACCCCCTTCTTCCTTCTTGCCTTGTTCGACCAGCCTCCTCCCTTGGTGTGTGAGACTGAAATTCAATTTTCTTCAAGGTTACAGGATAGAAATCCACCGGTAAGTGTCCATCCTTGTTTAATTCCTGAGTTCTTTCTATGATCACCTTCAACCCTGACTTAGCCTTGTTCTGCTTTTGGGCATAAATTCTTCTCCTCAAATTCAAGCCGACCACGGATTCCTCCTCACCTTTGAGACAAGAACGAGTATCGGAACTTGAAGGCGAACACCGTTTACGTTCGTGTCCGGAGCTAATTATGAGGTTGGTTTCACCTTGCACTTTTACTCTCTACTCACTTTTAAACAAAATAAGCGAATATGATTTGGTGTCAAGAGAAGTTTGACATCTTGGTATGAATTGATTCTATCTCATCTCATATACATTCTTTTATCTCTTAGGTGAAAGTGAAAATTAAGTATAAACATATACTTATTTTGTCCTTTTCCGTGCTAGCTGTTTGTTGCACTGCTAATTTTCACTCTCCTCTCTTTTTCCTAATTTTTTCCCATTTTGTTCTCTTTTATTCATTTTATTTTTCTTACCCTTATTAATTAAGGTCTCTAACCCTCTCCTCAAACTCCATTACGGCTAAAGA
Source organism: Acmispon strigosus (assembly GCA_030819835.1). NCBI lineage: Eukaryota > Viridiplantae > Streptophyta > Magnoliopsida > Fabales > Fabaceae > Acmispon > Acmispon strigosus. The sequence goes on along the minus strand of JAUAMA010000001.1, from coordinate 42,365,597 downwards.
CTCATATTCAATCATATATTTGTTCTACTGGACCCGTCTGCACAGCAAGGATGTCAGTACCCCAAATCTTGTCCATATTCTTAGTTTTCAATTTCCTTTTAAAAAGATATCAAGCGTATTAATTAGTCATCGATTTTACTTCTATGTATAAATTGCGGTCACGATTAAAATGTTCCATGAAATGTTATTTTTCCATTTACATAATTTTATCAAAATTATGTCTTTTCGAAAAAAAATAACAAAAATAAATGTCTTATTTAATGATCAGTGTCATTATCTCTTGATATAAATGAGTGTTATTATCTCATAATTTACCGACAATACTTTCTAAATATGATAAATGTTATATGATTAAAAACAACAATTAGTTTGATTTTTTTTTTATACACCGGAAGAGACAATAAGTTTGATTTAAAAAGATAATAACAGTAAATTTAAAAAATTGCATTTTTATGATTAATAAGAGAGGGACAGATTTTTACTCCTTGTTTCTAAAATTAATTCTAAGGTTCCTACCTTCTTTCTTAGGCCTAATTAAAGGTATTAAATTGTATATTTGGAAATTGGACTTGAAGTGGATGCAATATACTAGAAGGTAAGGGTAACTTCTCTATATAGGTTGTTTAACATAGTGTTATTCTTGAATTCTGTTTTGGCAAATTAGTTGAGATAAATTGGAATGATTATATGGACTGTTGTTGTACATGCTACGATATTGCAATATCTTGTTGATATGATGATAATTTAAAATTTATGTTGATATAACATGTATATATGTTAAGAGAAATTAAAAGTAATTGACATATGGTAATATGACTATATTGAGTTAATGTGTGAACTGTTGGTTCATGAGTTTGAGAATTATTTGAGTCATATCATATGCACTACTTAGGTTTGTTTAGGCTCTGATATGGCGAGTAATTGTCCCGTGGGATCAGGCTAAGGGTAATGTGGTGGGTACTTGTCCCACGTGATTATCCTGCCCTAGTTTTGGGAAAATTTGGTCATAGCTATGCATGTAGATATCTTAGGAATGGTTTGCATAATAAAAAGAAAAAAATAATTATTATAAATATATATGTTTCAAATGAAAAATTTGGACGTGCTATTCTGTTTGATTTGTTTTTTTTTCTTTTATTATTTTATTTTTATTTAAGTAATTATTTTACTTCTAATTTATTTTATTACTGTATTTAATAATTATTGATGATTTGTGGATTGATATTATTATTTGTTTTCGAAGTTAACCATTTTCTACTTGTGTGTATGTTGTTTGGGCGCTTAACGCCATAGAGAAACAGCGTGAAGCGTAGATTGAAGAGGCAAGGTGGGGCGAGGAAGAGAAGATGAAGTTGTGAAGATGAATTGGAGCTTTGTTTTGATTTCAAAAACTTAGATGAAATTTTATGTTATTGATACTTTATTTTATTTTCCGTTAGATTTTATGTTAACTATGAGATTATATTTGTTAAATATTTATTTGAGCAACGAATTTGATTTTCAAAAAATGAGGGACCTTTTTGAGAGGCTTATCAAAAAATTATTTCCGCGTAGTTACAATGTGATTCCTCAATTCAAAATTGGGGCGTTACATTTGTGGTATCAAAGCGATGGTTGAGATAACCAGCGCTGTTGGGTAATTGCATTCTGAGACCGATTGATGGGGTGTCAATCGGAGGAAGAATTATGAGAAACGACTTAAAAGTTGAATTAGAAAAACTCACCACTAACCATTTTTCCTACAACTATATGAATTAGTAGCAATATTCATTCAAGATGTGCACTTTCACATACTTTTTGTTGAAGTATTTGCTTTGGTTTTTGCAAAAGCTAAACTTTTAGCCATTTTGCAGGTACATATTCCCAAGGGGTTTAGTATTGGTGTACTAGCTTAGAATGTCTAAATGTGTTATAACTGGTTGTTAGATTTCGTAATGATTTTCTCTTTGATTCCATCATACTTTATATTGGGTGCTTTCCATGTATCATTGAATCTCTCTAATATTTCATGGTATACAAAGACGAGTTTTTAGGTTTTTTCACGGTGGGATCAGTTGATAAATAATGTCTAATTTTCTTAGTCATGTTTACCAATTTCTCATCTTTTTGTAATACAAGATGTCTCATCTTTAAAAAAGATATCTGCCATTGTTGGTGGAAAGATCGAATGGAGGATTAAAGTCAGTGTGCTTCATTTGTGGGAGACAAGAGATTTTAAAAATTATTGAATTGGTAATAGTTTTGAGCTACTCTTAATTGATGAACGAATATTCTAATTTTTTTTTTTTTTCATTTCCATTTATAAAGAAGTTTGGCAGCCTGAAGAGTAAAACTGTCATTCAATAAACCATGGCTCATGGATGTATTTTTTACCATGGATTTTTCTATAATTTGTAGATTAATTCATAGGAAATCAATTATGGTCATTTGTTAGTTTTGATCTTGAGCATTGATTTAAAACTCATCATATTCTCTTGAATGTTCATGAGTTAGAGAATTCCATAACATACACACAATTAGTTTAGATTTATGGAATTATTAATTAAATTGTCTGATGCATGCATTCCTGGATAGAATTACTCTCCGATATAAACTCCCTACTTTCTTTTAAAATCCGCTCAATATCAGCATCTTGTTTCCAACTATTTTTTTGTAACCTCCTTTATATAGTGAGTATAGGATTTCCTGGATGCTACTTTGTGCTGCTTCTCCAAATCGGCAAGAAGTTTTGAATGATCCTCTTCCCTAGAGAGAGAGAATATCAGAGTCAAGAAGGCACATGCATCTTCCTGGTAAACCTGATCATGTGAAGACATCTATCTACTAAAAGCATTGCAGAGTTAAGATGAAAACAATTGAAAGTTTGGCACATTCGGTATAGTGAATTAGCTAAATCCATTTTAGATGCAATAGAATGAAGTCACAAATTATTAAGTATAAAAGCACTGTAGAGGACTTCTATTAATGTGTCTTGATTATTTCTAGGAACGTATGAGAGGTCAGTTCATTTATTGTTAAATTCAACAAAATAGCTTAGTGCATAAAGAGCTATAAACATTCGTCTCAAAGCAATAAACATATTCATCATCAATGAGAAAAAAGTAATTTTAAGTATCCTATAAGCCCCCTATGTAAGCAGTGAGATATAAGCAGGCATGATCTGTCTGGTATTCCTGCCTTGGCCCTAGACGTGATCTTTTCTGTTAAGTTACGTAATATAGGTCTTTAAAATTTTAATAAGGTTGAACTATGAGTCTCTCCAGAAGCAATATGGCAGATGGATAAAACAATAACTTACATATGGCAGGTTTGTGTGTGTACTTGGAACTTACAAGTCAAAGAGTTCAGTGTCGGTCATAGAAATAATGTTTAAGATAAATACAATCAACTCAGTTATCGTAGAACTCAAGAATCCTTGTAACATTACTTGAAAGATCAAATATGGCAGAAAAATGCAGTACTTCCCAGTTGCATACACAAATTGAAAAAGACAAAGGATAGATAAAATACAAGATGCCATGTTTTATGTAAGAAACAAATAAAGGATAAATAACTACCATTCAGATTTGAAAACATGGTTCCATAAATCAAATGTGAAATAACCAACGAACAATGCTTTATGAAATATTAAAAAACTAATTAGGAATAATTTTCAATATAAAAGGAGAAAAGTATGCCTTGGATGTTCGTATCCATTTTGATTCACTTGATCATTGCTGCATTCGAAAGTTACAAGAGGTAAAGATCAAATGAATAAGAAAAGGTCATAGACCAAAGAAAAAGTAATCAATATTATAAACCACAAAGGTTTAGATTGATTGCACATATGAACTAAATAAAAGTCATCCAAGAGCTTAAGTAGCCAAATGAAATGCAATAAACTTATCTAGAGGGCACTCATAACACTAAATAGTTAGGCTACATTTACAAATATTGACCGGTGAATTGAAAAAATGCAAGGAAGATCAGTCCAAGAACTGTGGTTTCCCACCTTATCTGGTAAAAAGGTAAAAACAGAATGTTATTTCCAAAATAAAGAGCAACTATAATTTCTTAAAATGCTTTCACACTATTTTCTTTAAAGGTCTGTTTTGATCTTTTGATAATTTTTTCCATACTAACCTCATGTCTATTGGCAATGATGCTCTTGACCACTGCAATAAGGTTTGTTTTGGTCGAAAAATGTTTCATGCCAAAATGCCCTTTAGTTGTTGGGCAATGAGAATAAATGCCGTCCCTCCCATGAAGCCAGTGATGGTAGAATTGGAAAAGAAATCCACCAAAATTCCCAGCCTGCAATGAAAATAATTGACTTAACATTACTATTTTCTTTGTCTCTATTTTACTCTTTGGGAGCTTCCGTGAAATATATGTGCAAATGGAATGACTGAATCATCACATCAGAGGGTAGTAGTTCAAGGAACGTGCCTTATTAATATATCTTTCTAATTAACTCTGTTACCTGAAAATACCCGAGCAGGCCTGGAAAACTCCTTCTCGATGTCATTTACAGGTGGTATCGATGCTGGAGGTTCCTCGATTTCGTTCTGGTCGAAAGAGGTGTCGATGGGTGAAGAATCAGAAAACCAATTGAGGGAAAAAAAGTAGGGTTGAGGTTGAGAGAGAGGCGAGGTCTAGCTTGATCTCCATGGCACCTCCACTAAACCCACACTGTGAGTCAAGATACAAAATGCAAGAAAAATAAACCCTCTGGATTTCTCATCGGCAGCCACCACTGAGAACAAAATCATTCAAAACACCACGTCACTTGAACCAACACCGCTAAAAATCGACCATGTTGGTACTGCAGTAGAGGGCTCGGTGGAGGGGATTGGAAGGGTGGAGGGCTCCATGGGAGGGTTCATTGGAGGGACGGAGATGGAAGGGTGGAGGGGTCGCACTGATGAAAGAATGAGAGGCCAGGTGCGACATCGGTGAAAGAGAAACAGCCCGAAAAAAAGGAAATGAAGGTTGAAAAAAATGTAACCGCTGTATATGAAATGAAAGGTTGAATCTGCGGATGAGATGATTAGAAGATGAGATGGTAAAAAGAAGCATATTAACCTATGGTGACGCCTAGGATTAGAAACTGACATGGTTTCAGGTTTTACAAAACACCAATGCTGATATCCATTGAGCCTGTGACATAACAAAACTGTCATTGAAGTAAAAGTGATATGATATAAGTTCATAAGCCTCACTGCCCTCACATGCCTATTACTCCCAAAAAAGAAAAAGAAAACAAATATCAAATATCCATCATGAGTCTACACAAAGCATATTTGATACCATATGGAATACCTTCAATAAAACCAAAAATTTAACGGTGACAATGGGAAGGAAAAAAAGAAGAAGAAAATCATGCAGAGATTGAGTAAATGTTGTCCTTACTGAAGACACAATAAACAAACCAAGTTGTTCACCCTCACTTGAAAAACAACACCAAAGAGTCTGTTCCACTTCCAACTACATGCTCCACAATACAACTTAACATTCTGTCAAGTCAAACAAAAAAAATATGGAGAATTTAGTAGTTATCAACAATTCAAATGAGATACCAAACCACAAGAGTTTAAGTGTTCAGATTGAACATTTCGGCTACCGATACTGGTTCTTATGACATGTCCTATTTCAGGAACCACACCATCAATGATGTCAGGCTAAAAATTTAGTGTCAAGTTCTCAGCCACTTAATTTTTCTGAAACAAGCTTATTTGAGCTACTAGGAACATGTTTGGATATCGGCTTATTGAAGCTTATCTACAAGAAAAAGCACTAGATAAACTCCAATAAGTGTTATTTGGTTATCTAAACAAGCTCTAGGTTCATGTATATTAAAAGGAAAGGTAGGACATAAAATAGGAAAGCTAAAACTCTCAACTTTAAAAGGGAGAGAATCATGTGAATAATAAGTTCCCTTCACTCACATCTTACTGGTATTTAAATCTTTTCGATATCAATCCAGCTGGATCCTGGTACTTTTTTTACATTCCTTTTCTCCATAAGTTCTCTCAGAATCACCACGCCATTCCAATTGCTCAACTCAGCCAACATGTTAGACAATAATAAATAAGTTGATGGGTCTTTTTTGTCCTGTAGTATCGCATGTTCTGCTGCAAGTTTCCCAGTCTCCACATCCCCGTGAATCTGACAAGCACTAAGCAATGTTTGCCAAACAAGCGCACCCGGCTTAAATGGCATTCTTAGGATTAATTCCTCAGCTTCTTTAATAAGTCCAGCCCGGCCTAGGATATTCACCATACAAGCGTAGTGATCTTCTCCAGGAAAGATTCCATAGTCTTCAGTCATTGAGGAAAAATATTTCCACCCTTCATTCACAAACTTACCTTGACTACATGCATACAGAACACAAATGAAGGTGATGTAATTTGGCACTGCATCTGCAGTACCTGTCTTCCTCATTTCATCAAAAATTTGAAGAGCTTCTCTGGATTGGCCATTCTGTGCACATGCCATTATCATTGTTGTCCACGAGATGACAGAGCGGGAATTTATTGAATGAAAAACACCCCTTGCACTGTCCATGCATCCACATTTTGCGTACATATCAAGAAGAGCATTGTCAACACAAGCATCAACGTCATTTCCAAGTTTGATCCTCAAGCCATGAATTTGTTGGCCTTCCTCCAGAGAAGCCAAACTAGCACAAGCATTTAGGGCAGTTGCCAAGGTAAATTTATTTGGCTTTACACCCATTTTCTTCATTTGTGCAATGACTGTAAGTGCCTTTCTTGGTTCCCCACACTGTAAACATCCGGCAGCCATCTGGGACCAAGAGCACACATCTTTGTTAGGCATCTCACCGAAGGCTCTGAAACCCTCCACCAACTTGTGATTTTTTATATACATATCAGCCAGAGAGTTACCTACACAAATATCATCCCCATAACCACTCTTGACAAGGTGTGCATGTATCTGCGTTCCCATTTGGAGATAAGATAGAGCAGCCAAGCCAGTGAGGGCGGTGGCAAATGAGAAGTTATCAGGCTTTATACCCTCCCGATTCATGCAGCACCAAAATCCAGGAATCTGGTCACAAGAAAACTGCAAGTAACCCCCCATCATGGTATTCCATGACACGATATCCTTGCCAGCAGGACTTGTGTGAAAACCATGCAAGGCTTGGGCCAGTTTACCATGCCTGACTAAGGCTGTCAAAAAGGCATTGAGTAAGAAGACATTAGACTCAAATCCCGACCGCATCACTAATGAATAAATCTGGAAAGCCTCACAGTCAGAGTCAGAGTCAGAGTGGGCTAATGAGCATGCCTGAAGAGCACTAACAAAGGTGAATTCATTTGGTTTTGTGAGTCCTTCACGGTGCATTCGGCTGAACAAAGAAAGTGCTTCCGAAGCACGGTCATTTTGTATGCAACCAGCCATGACAGCAGACCACGACACCACATTCCTGTCAGGCATTTCTTCAAACACTTTGAGACCCGAAGGAAGGTCTCCCATTTTGACATACATGTTGAGCAAATGGTTCTCAAGAAAAAGAGATGAAGGAATAATACATCCTTTGATGAATTTAGCATGAGCCGCTCTTCCGCTCACCAAATCTGAGTCTTGCACATATCCTCTCAAGGAATCCGAGTACTTCTTCTCCCGTTCCCTTGTGGCCACAGTACATGCCTGCGTCACAAAGGTTCTTCCAATTGTACTTGATTTTCTCGCTTCCAACCAAATGCTGCAGCTGGAGCCAAGCATATATTTCTATTTCCCAATTATTTACTTCTCCTCAGGAATGGATTAAACAATAATCAGCAATCACCAAACGGGAACTGATTCCCACACCGTCTCTTTGTAAGCTAAAAACCCAGAAAAGGCACAAACAATCAGGGAGAAATAGGCACAATCTATCAAAATGCACACTTTTGCTTGAGCAGGAGCATATATCAGAAAAATTGGGTTTCAAGTAGTTGTGACCGTGAGGCTTCAGTGTTGAAATTTGAACTTTGAAGAGAGGAGAAGCGTTGGTGATTGATGTGTTGCGAAGGGTGTTAATTCTGTCACCCAATTTAACACTCTACCCACTTTTCTCATATTCCCAAAATACTCTCTCTTTTATTACTTACCACACCATACCATATTTTTACCTACCAAAATTTAAAAATCGAAATGCATTTTTACATTTCAGAATTTAAAAAATTGAAAATGTGTTTATTTAATTTACCGAGATTTTAAATTTCATAATATATTTTAATTTACAATGTTTTATTAAGATACTGTGTTTTAATAAAACTCGGCATGTAATGCAACTTTTAAAAACATATATATTCTAGGTTAATGGTTCAATAGGTCCCTGAAGTTGTATCGAAATCGGTGTTTGGTTCCTCTCCAGAAAAATGACGTTTAGTGGCAGTTTTTTTTACAATTACTGGCGGTTTTTGACCGCCACTAAACGTCATTTTTCTGGGGAGGGACCAAACACAAATTTTGGTACAACTTCAGGGACCTGTTGAACCATTAACCCTATATTCTAAGAGCAACAATAATATATATTCCAAGAAAAGCAATAATAGATACACAGTTTTAAAATATGGTATGTTAAAAAAAAAATATATAAATATATATATTCCGGGATTTCAACTCATGAAAGTTAATTGAAAGTTAATTGACATTAACTTTCGGGAACCCGGTATGTTAATATCATATTAGGCTTTCATTTTTCATAAAGCATAATAAAATATGTTACAGGATTTAAAAAATCGGAATGTATTTAACCATCTACCTTCAGAGATTAAGAACCCAGAATAATAACGCTAGAAAAATGTACCGAGTTTTAAATCTCGGTATAGTCATCCACACGTGTTCCGGGTTTTCAAATCCCGATAGACAAGAAAATTAAGGGTATTTATGACTTTTACTACATTAAAGTGTAGTTTTAAATTGGGTGATGAGGGTGTTAATTATAACACCCTTGCGAGGGAGCCACTACGTTCGTGGATGCTCACTGAACACTAGTGTGAACGCCGGAGATTACATTGGCTTCTACTAACATATGATTTTTTATACACACTGTTCAGGGATTGAACTTGAATTAAATACTTAAGGAAACTTCAACTATCTACCAATTGTGATACATTTGTTAATTACTTATCTCATCACTTATCACGTAATTTTTTTATTGATTTAATTTTTTAACAACGGGTTTCAAAAAGTGAATCTACTATCTAGTCAAAGGTTACTGTATAAATTAATTGGAGTTTTCAAATAAGCAAACATTAACTTTAAAAAACAATAAAGTTTAATTGAAACCTAAAATACGTCCGCAAAAGAGATAAAAAAAAAAGAGAAAAGTAAAAAACATGATATCTATATACATACTAAAGTAAGGTTTAATCCCCCTACCCCCACCATGTCAGGGAGTCGCATGGCAGGTCACGACTCCCACGACAGCAAGTCGCGAGGCACCTCGCGACTCCAAATCACGTTTTCACTCTCTCTTCTCTCTGCCGTTTCCTCTTCTTTTCTTCTTCTCTTTGACATTTTCTTCTTTCTTCTTCTCCTCTCCATTTTTCCTTCTTCTTTTTCTCTTCTTCCTCACAACAACACATCACCACCACGAAGCAATCCACCACTGTCCCATGACCGAGATCACCACCTGCTTGTCTGCACCACCACCACCACCACCATTGGAACCGCGTCGGTAACAAAACCCACCACTCTGTTCTCCCTCCGGTCGCATCGTCATCGCCACCACCATTAACTCCGGCGACGCCTCTTTCGAAAAAGGATGGGCTTTTCTAGAAGATCTTTTCCCCTCTTTTTGAATCCGAGATGAAACCACTGAAATGAGGTTCCTTTTTGTCAATTAGGAAAATTAGAGTGAGTGGGGATTGAATGGAGAGGAGAAGAAGAAAATTAGACGGGAAGGTGACGACATCAACGTTGTATTGTAATCATTTACTCTCTGATGTTATGGCTTCGTGGACTGTAGAGTTGTACCATACTCGAATTGTCTCTTGCTCTTCCTTAAACAGTACTTTCCACTCTTTCCTAGACGATACTTTCCAGATGTTTGACAATACTTGTAAACGATACTTCTCTTGTCGGTACTTTCCAAATGTTTGACAATACGCGCAAATGATACTTCTCTTTTGTCTGAACGATACTCCACTTTTGTCTGAATGATACTTCACTTTGTTTGAACGATACTTCACTTTGTCTGAACGATACTTCGCTTTGGTCTGAACAATACTTCGCTTTTGTCTGAACGATACTTCGCTTTTGTCTGAACGATACTTCAATTTTGTATGAACGATACTTCACTACTCAACCATCCTCTGTGGTCATCTGCTACTGCTGCATCGTCTGCTCAACCATCGTCTACATCGTCTGCATAACCATCGTCTGTGATCATCTGTTGCTGCTGCATCGTCTACTCAACCATCGTCTGCACTGATTATGGTTCTATTCATCTTCTCCTACGCCTGCATCGCTCAGAACATATTATTCCAGCCCAGAAGTGATTTTGAGGAACCCAAAACGGAGAAAGGAGCAAGCCTTATGAGTTGACCTTGGAGGAGGTTGGTGGTCGACCATGGTGAAGGGGTGGGGACGAGGTGGTGCTGCACACAAGGAGGCAGAGATTTGGAGTCACGGAGTGCCTTGCGACTTGCTGTCGTGGGAGTCGCGACCTTCCATGCGACTCCCTGACAGCCTCGATGCCCCTCCTGATAGTAATAAAACACGCAAGAAATGAGGGGTTTGAATTGTGTGTGTGATTTTTAATAACTTTTCGTTAAACGCAAGTATAATTTTCAAAATACTTGTCAAGAGTTTAAGTGTAGTGGAAATAAGTTAAAGCTGCAAAGTAAAGCACACAAAGTACTTATCCTGGTTCACCCCCTTAATCGAAAGGGCTACGTCCAGTCTTGACTTCACCACGATTTTCCATTATTTACTCAAATAGTACAAGTGTTGTTCAGGATTTCTCCCAGTATTCTGAGGACTACTCTTTTACAAGTATTCTTACAGGACTTCTCCTTTCTAGTATTTGACAGGACTACTCCCAGTTCTTTTCCAAAAAATATTTTGAGTTTCTACAAGAATCTCTTCAATAAGAGTAAGGTAGAAAGTTTAAGAACAGTATACAGAGAGAATATGGAGGTTGGTTCTCTATTGAGGCTGTGTGAAAATGATAAGAGTTTTCACTTTGTTAAGGCTTCACACAATGGTAGAAGACTTAACTCAAAAAGGTATAACAGTGAGCTTCTGAGTTTTGAACTAGAGCTGATTGCTTAGAGGATGACTTAGAATGCTTTGGAAATTTTATCGTTGAAAGTCGCCTATTGATTCAAGTGTCTAAGTCCTCTATTTATATCTTCAGTAGGGAGTCCCTTGATGATCGTTGATGAAGATTGAAGTGCTTTCATTTGAATTTGAACATCTGAGTGTGCAACGGATACTTCTGCAGCTCTGTAGCTGCATTAAATGCATTCTGCCTTGCATTAAATGCTTTGGTTGACTACGTCTGGTTCTTCAATGCTTCAGCCTTGAGTACTCTTTGGTCATTAAATGCTCGTGGAAGACAGCAAAGATAATTTCTTCTTTTTGAACAAGAGATTTGATTCTGGCCGTTGGGAGGATACTATGTTGAGGAAATCACACCGAAGACTCTGAAAAAGATATGCTTGATTTAATGAATGTCAGAGTGTTTGCAGATACGAGGAATAAAATATTTATTATGTCCTTTTCTTCATTCTCCAATGATCAGTGCTTCATTAAATGTTTTGACGAGGTAGATTAGCCTTTATTGCTTGTAGCATTTGACAAACGAAATCTTCAGCACTTGGGTGGACAAACTCTCTTGGCAAACGAACTCTTCATTTTACCAAACGAACTCAACTGGTAAACGAACTCAACAATGAGTTGCCAAATGTACTCCTCAAGCGGACGTACTCCTTTGGTATGTAGCCAGACGTACTCCTCAGGCGGACATATACTTTTGGCGGACGTACCCAACTGGCAAACGAGTTCGTCAATGAGTTGCCAGACGTACTCCTCTTCTTTGTTTTTCTTTGAAGTTCTGCTTTCGATAATGCCTTTAAAGGTGTGGGCAAACTTTTTCACATAGATAGATGTTCCTGAAATTTGAAATACTCAGAGTATTAGGAAATCTTTATCTATCAATATTAAACCTAAGGTAAAAAATTTATTCAACAAAATATATTAATTTATGAAATCGTTTGAATCTAACACCTCGCCTTCAGACGCCGTGTTCTGCTGCTGATTCCCATGCACACAAGTCGCAAGTAACCATGCGATTCCCATGTCAAAGTCAAAACAACCACATTGAGCTAATTTTCTTTTTTTAGCACATATATCACTAATTTTTTTTTTTTGTAGTATTAAAAAAAAACCGAGCTAAATATGTTATTCCTATTTAGATGAAGATACATTTTACCAATAATATATATGTATGAATATTTTTTTCTAAGGTATCTTCACATACAGTTATGAGATTAATCACTTTGAGATTCAGATATCACATTAAGTGGGTATAACTCTTCCAACAAATCATTTTATATACACACTCCAAAGAATGAATCACCATAGACTAGATGCTTAAGAATTTCAATTATCTATCAGATTTGCTAAATTTTGTTGATCAATATTAATGAATGTGAATTGGTTTAACTTATATGAATACTAAAAATTCTTTTTTCAATACTAAAAGAACTTATACTAAATAATAATTTGAATATGAATTAGTAGGTAGCATATCAAATGAGAACTAATCCTCGTTTTAAGAAATAAGAACTATTAATATCAACCATTAAATTAAATGAATGCTTTAGATAAAACAATGCATTAATATTGCAAGATATAAGTATTAATATACATTGTGCTCTATTTTAACGTGACATTAATGTGTTATTTTAATCTAAATTATTCATTTTTTAATAATTATCATTTTTAAAATAAACATTAATTCTCATTTAATACGCTTTCTGCTGTATTGATTGTATCACGTTATCACTAATTCTTTTGCTAGGCCAATTAATAAATTTTGAATTTAATTTAAATAATTCAGATGTGAGTGCATATAAAAATTAAACTCTATAAAGTCCAAACATTAGACTTGAAGCACCCTGTCAAAAGAACATTAGATTAGACTTGAAGTGAGACTGTGAGAGTGTGAACTAGAAAGACAAGTTTCTGGTATCTCCCCGCACACAACCATGAGTCGTAAGAGGGACAGGCCCTATGTTTCCCGCCACGCTTCCAAGCGCCGCCGCCCCCTGCCGGAGTTCGTGGAGGAGGAGAGGCCCTCGATAAGGCCGTCGCCGCCTTCAGCGGTGGTCGTAATGGGCCTCCCTATGGACTGCTCCGTCCTCGATCTTAAGTCCCGATTCGAGATCTACGGCACTATCTCTCGCATCCGCATAGACCGCGACGCCGTCGGGTATATCACCTACAGGAGTAAAGACTCAGCTGACGCGGCCATCCTCGCCGGCCTCGACGCTTCGTTTGGAATCACCGTCAATTCCAAAAAGGTACATTTTTTTCGTTTTTTACCTAGGGTTTCGAAAAGCGAGCAATTTCCTTGTCAAAATTGATGAATTTTCAGCGTGTATGTTTCGAATTTTGATTAAAGCTTGAAGACATGACGGTGAAGCCCAAAATTGAACACGATTGACAAATTTTCTGCTTAACCACTTGTAAAAAATCAAAACTTTGTAATTAAGGCAACAATATTTGACAAATTTTCCACCTATTTTTTTAGAATTTTGGTAAAAGTTTGAATCTAGTTAAAGACAGAATTGGAGGAAGGGGCTAATTGCATTTTCCACTTAATAGCTTAGAGCTTGATAAGTGATAACTGTGTAGTTAAGGCAACACTGGTCAAAACTTTGTAATTAAGGCAACAATATTTGACAAATTTTCCACATTATTTTTTAGAATTTTTGTTAAAGTTTGAAACTTAAGTTAAAGACAGGATTGGAGGAAGGGGGTCAAAATTGCATTTTCCACTTAATAGCTTAGAGCTTGATAACTGTGTAGTTAAGGCAACACTGATAAAGCCTGAAACTGAGCTTATTTGACAAATTTTCCACCTAATATTTTGGAATTTTGGTTAAAGTTTGAAACTTTTTAAGTTAAAACAATAGACGGTAAATATTGAAAGTTGAAATTGAAGACCTGTTTAGTTTGTTTCATGTGGAATTGGAGGAAGGGGCTAATTGCAATTTCCACTTAATAACTTAGAGCTTGTTATGATAACTGTGTAGTTAAGGCAGCACTGATAAACCCTGAAACTTTTTTTTTGATAAGCAATAAACCCTGAAACTGAGCATATTTGACAAATTTTCCACCTAATTTTCAGAATTTTGGTTAGAGTTTGAAACTTAAGTTAAAACAACGGTAGAGATTGAAAGTTGAATTGAAGACTTGTTTAGTTTGTTTCATGTGGAATTGGAGGAAGGTGTTAATTGCATTACTCTAGTACTTTCTGTGGGAAATTTGAAAGACATTGGTTTTATGGTTTATGTAACAGGTTCAAGTTTTATGGGCAACCGACCCTCTAGCCATGTGGAGGGAAGGAGTTGGTAATAACAGGGATAAAGGCTCCATGTCGAAGCTTGTGCGTGCTGAGGTACCCTTGAGCAGGCATGGAAGGGCTAATAGACTCGCTTCATCTATAGGGAATACTAAAAGTAGTGAGGATAGCTCAGGGAAGTCAGTTCTAGAAGTGCCTTTCAGAGGCAGGGAAATAGTTGCTTATGATGATATCCTGTAACTCTGAAAATAGATAATTTAATAGGGCTTTCGTTAGTGTCAATGTTCTGAATTTGTGATTTATACCTTCCTGTCTTCGTAGTTTTTTTTTCTTTGTTATTTTTGTGTTCATGACTGAGGAAGCTGCTCAACTCAACTGATGAGCTTCTAGCCCTAGGATGTAACTTATGGAAGCTAATTATGTGATTTACTTTGTGGTTGTGTTGTTTAATGGAGTATAAATGTAATTTGGTAGTAGCTGGTTTTACCTGTTTTCCTGTGAGTTATTTGGATTCAAAAATGTAAGATTATCTCAATTCAATTGACTTTTTGCCTCATTGCATTTTGCGGTCATTGGTTACAAGTTTTGGTTTGGTCATGTTTAAATTGAGTGTTTCATGCTAGGTGCACTTTATAGTTTCTTTTGAAGGGAATAGCCATTTTGGTCCGCTCAGTCAAGTTAGTCGTCTGTTAGTTTTTGTCAACTAACGACGATGACGTGGCTGTTAACTGCTGACGTGGCATGTTAAATGCCACGTCAGCATCCTACGTGGCACTCATCACAACATTTGACAAATAATGGGGTGGATGAGATTTGAACTAGGAATTTGGAAGTGGCAAAACATCCTTTTGCCAGTTGAGCTACATTAACAATTGGTATTTATACGAACATAAATATATTTATATCATATACAGATGGTAAAATATTCATCTTCATCTTCACCTAGCATTCACCTAGCATGAGATTTTTGGCAGGGAGACCCTTATGCTTCTCGTTGTGGTCTCCACCAAAGATAGTTGCATTTGAGTTCAAATCACTTCCAATTTCATAAGACTCATTATTCACACAGTGAAACCATAGAGCTCAAATCCATACCATTGAACCCAGATAAAGTGAAAATCAAACCTAGAAATGTAAGGGATGAAGAAGGGTAAGCCCAGAAAACAGCGAAACCAAACATAGAAAACCCAAACACACATACACCCAAAATCAATGAACCATCGAGTCGTGCATGACTTCTGCTTCGGAACTCTCAATTAGAAATTTCCTCTTCGTGATTAAAGCTTTACGGGTTAGGGTTTTGAGGGATTTAGGGTTCTTGAAGTTTGAAATTTGAGGATGAATCTAGTCTCAGGAATCGCAAAATTTGGGATTTTGTGTTCTGAGGATGAAGATGGTACGCTCAATTGAGACTTAGATGGACAGTGGAGGGAGATTGATTCCTTAATTGTCTTCAATTGGGACTTAGATGGGAACAAAATTCCTGATTTGGTGGCTGTTGCAGGAGCTGTTTGAGACAGTGGTTGTTACTTGGAGGTTGAGAGAGTACCAGGTCCGAGATTGATGGAGGTTTGGTTGGTAAGGGTGGTGGTCAGAGTTGAGGACTGGTTCTATATAGGGTTTGTGTTAAATGAAGAATGAGGCTCTGATTCGAGGCTCAGAGGAGCTGCAATGGAGATTTTGACAAAAGAAAACCTTGAACACTTATGAGTTCAGAATTAAGATTGTACTTGATGTTCTGTTGATGATCATGACCTATTGAATCAAGACTTTTTATGGTTAATTGAGGCAAAAGAGTTTTTGTGCTTGATGGAGAAAGAGGAAGAGGATGAAGATGAAGAAATTTGGGTTAATAATGAAGATGAAGATGAAGAAGAATATTTTACCATCCGTATATGATGTAAATATATTTATGTTCGTATTGTTACCAATTGATAATGTTGCTCAATTGGCAAAAATATTGTTTTGCCACTTCCGAGTTTCTAGTTCGAAACACATCCACCCCATTTTTTGTCAAATGGTGAGTTTAATGTTGTGCTGAGTGCCACGTAGGATGCTGACGTGACATTTAACGTGCCACATCAGCAGTTAAAACCACATCATCAGTTAACAACCACATCATCGTCATTAGTTGATCAAAACTAACGGAGGACTAACTTAACCGACGATTTACATATTTAGAGACCACAAGAGGTATTTTCTTAGTTTAGGGACTCAATTGAGTGAGATACACTTCCAGAGACTAATTTGGTTACTCATCATTTCTTTTGTAATTGATGGAAACTACTAATCAATATCTCATTATGTGTGTGAAGATTAAATTTATTCCTCTCTTGCATTCGACGTTCAGCAGTAATTTCAGGATGGGTTTCCATTAATTCAACAAGCAGCTAACAAGATGATGTATCAGTTTTGCTCATGCAGTACATTGTGATATTATATACCTTTCTTCTTTTATATATTGGCTTAAATATGTTTTGCGTCCCTGACATTTGAAAGGGAATCAGTCCGGGTCCCTGAAAAATTAATTTGTTAAATTAGGTCCCTGAAATATGTTTTTTAATCAAATTAAGTCCTTTTAACCAATTTTGACTAGTCAATACCTAGTCATCACCTCCACATCATCCCACTTATCCTACATGGATTTTAATTTTATTTTTTCAGCCCCTTCATCCTCTTCCTCTTCTCCCTTCTCCCTTCTCCCTTCTTCTCCTTCTCAACCTCCCTTCTTCTCCTTCTCAACCTCCCTTGAGTTCTCTCACGGCTTCCTCTCATCTTCACCATCACCACTTCCTTTCTTCTTCAATATGTGAGAACTCCAACAGCGAGGTACCAGAACCACCACGAAGGAGGAGGTGGCAGCCACAAGCCTCTTTCTTCCTCTGTTTTCCCGACGAACCAACCACCATGGGTGCACTTCAAGTCACCCAAAACCTTCACGGAATCAACGTTTCTGTACACCTACGTGAAGTAGAACAACCTAGGAAGCCATTGGAGCAATCTTTGATGAGTTTTGATGACATTCGGACGACCATGCTCGACCCGCAACTGGCTTTTACGGCCAAACCGTTGAGCTTTTGGAGAAACGGACATCGCCATCGTGCTCCTGGCCGCGAAAGGAAGAGGAACCACTATCCCGTTTACAATTCATCAACGGAGCCACCGCACCGCCGCCGCGAACCACCATCTTCTTCGGCTAACCTCCGTCGAGGATTGTAAACGAGGTATTGGGTCCTCTTCCTTTCGCGGCCAGGAGCACGATGGCGGTGTCCGTTTCTCCAAAAGCTCAACGGTTTGGCCATAAAAGCCAGTTGCAGGTCGAGGTGGCTCGTCGGAGCATCGTCAAAACTCGTCGAAGCTTGCTCCAATGGCTTCCTGTGCTGCTCCTCTTCATTTTGGTGTACATAAACGTTGATTTCGTGAAGGATTGGGGTGATTTAAAGTGCACCCATGGTGGTGGCACATCATGAAAAACAGGGGGAGAAGGAGCTTCGTGGTGGCGTGAAAACATGGGAACTGATGAAGATGTTAGCGATGATTTCTCTCTTCAGCTGAGAAGGGAATTGGAGAGCAACAATGATAAGAATTAAATCACCTGCTAGTTTTTATCTTGTCTGCAAATGAAACGAAAACTATGCCTTATTAGGAAGGAAATGTAAGTGAGTTAGAACAGAATGCATGGACATAATTCTTCTGCTCTTTCCTAAAGTATATCTGCCTAGCTGTTATTGAGTACTTGCACTTTTAACTGAGTTTTATTTAGTTGCCATCTGGCTTTAAGATTCGGTGGGTGGGCATGTTATTTCTATGATCAAATCTGATTAAGTTCTGTGTTGCAAAAAAAAATGTTTAGCTTGTGTTTTCTCAACACTCTTTGAGCTATTTAAAAAGAGAGGAAGATGAAGAGGAAGAGGGAGAAAGGAGAAGAGGGAGAAAGGAGAAGAGGAAGAGGATGAAGGGGGAAGATGAGGGCTGAAAAATAAAATAAAAAATCCATGTAGGATATGTGGGATGATGTGGAGGTGATGACCAGGTATTGACTAGTCAAAATTGGTTAAAAGGACTTAATTTGATTAAAAAACATATTTCAGGGACCCAATTTAACAAATTAATTTTTCAGGGACCCGGACTGATTCCCTCTCAAATGTCAGGGACCCCAAACATATTTAAGCCTTATATATTTGCTTAATTTCTTACACACGAGAGTGTAGGGAGTAAATATTGAGCATTATCTATAAAAACAAGATTTTTAAGTAAATATTGATCCATTCCCCAAACAAACTTTCTTGGGAACTTTGGCTTGCATGCCTAGTTCATCAACACAACTCCCTCCTTTTCCTTGGGTAAGATTAAGAGAGGTAGATTAAGGCATCAAGTCAAGTCAATCATCACTTACATCACAGGGTAACGAAACCCTATTAAAGAGCAATGCAAAATATTCTATACAATCAAACCCTATGAAAGAGCAGTGCAAAAGATTCAGTACAATACAAGTTCACTTATCAAACCCTATCAAAGAGCAATGCAAAATATTCAATACAATACAATCTCACTTACTCTAATAAACTGCCAACATTAAATAACTTCTAGCAAAAAACCATTTCACCAGAACAACATTCAAATAACACATATCAGATCCGGATGCTTCTAAGCCTCAACTTTTGTCATCATCTTCTCTATCTGGTGGAGAACATTTAAAGATTGTGGTAGCTCTGCTAACGCACTTCACCTAAGCAAACCTTTTTGTATGGCTATTTGCCACTGATAATATGCCTCTTTTTAGGAAGCTCTGAATTTCTATGTTGCTATTTGAAGGCTACTAGTTGGAGTAAGGAAGGTGAGATTATGCAAATGGAGGAGGTGGGTAGCGGTAGAAATGAAACAAAGGATTAAAGAAAAAGAAAAAGTCTTCCCACGAGGATAGAAAAATCCTACATAGAGTATAGAAAACTCTCACACAAGAGAGAGGAAAACCCAATGAGAGAGTAGAAAGACCATCAATGAGAAAGAAAAACTCCCCACCAAGGGGAGGGAGGAAAGCTTTATGGATGAAAATCAAGTTGGATATGTCACGTCAACCATATGGGGCGGGGCGAGTGGAGTTTCCAAGCCTGCCAACTGTTTTGACCGGCCCTGCCTAACCCACAAAGAAGCGGATTGATGGCGGGGCAGCTCGTCAGGTTGATTTTTTTTCCTTTTTAAGTTTAATGTTTCTTTTACATTATTATTATTATCACTTAATATTTTATTTATTGTTAAGCTATTTTAGATGGGTCAACTCGTCAATCCACTCAATTTATGTAGGTCAGCACGTCCCGTTTTGAGTTTAATTACTCAATATTTATAATGTTATATTTTTTGGTGGGTCAACACGTCAACTGAAAGGTGGCTGTTAAGGGGGGAGCTACATTGTCCAACTCACTTCTCACACGCGGCACGAGTTAGCTTTTTAGGCAGGTTGATGGCCGGCTTTGGACTATCTCAAGTTCCTCTTTCCTTTCTTGGTTTCATGTCTACTTTCCAATTCACAAAAAATAATATAAAAAATTATTTTGGGCTTAAACTGTAAAACTTTAAAAAATAAAAGAGATATTTTGTTGTTAATATTTTTTGGTCAAATTTACATTTTTTTTTTGGCTTCTTACAAATCTTACAAATAAAAAAATGATTTGGTTTTTGGTTTTAGAGTCGTTTTTTGAAAAAATAATGCACCAGTAGTTAAGGAAGTTTGACTAAACACACTGACAAGTACAACGACGCGTTCGTGGTGTTAGGGTTTCTGGTTTCACGATTACAGTTTCCACTTTCCAGACTCAAGAGATTGAAGGACTTCGACAGTATTGTCCGACAGGGTACGATGTTTTCGTTCCTTTTTCCTTTCTCAGAATTGCTTGTCAATCCCATCTCTTGTAAAACATTTTTTTGTCCCTTTTGCATACTGGCTGATTTGTTTTTAACTGTACATTCGAAAGTTCTTCGGGTTCTAGGACTGATTACTTGTGTTTTGGGAATTTTTCCTTTCAGTGGGGATTTTTTGAATTTCTGGGTATTCTATTTCTTTGTGTGTTATGGTATGCTGTTTTGCATTGAGAATTTGAAACCTGAGCAGCATGAAATTGATATTGCAGTGCCAATGGCTTATGTGGATGACGATGATGCTTCTTCGGACTCTGGAGATGATGTGAACATGTTGGATGGACACAAGCGTCAGGCCGGTGTGCCGTCGGGTTCTAACGGTGGCCGGAAGAGAGGAAGGAAAGCTACCGGCAGTGCTATAGTGGATGCTATGATGGAGATAGCAGCTGCTTCGAAGATGAGGGCAAGTGCAATTGCGAAGAATGAGGACAGATTCTCCATAAACAAGTGCATCAAAGTGTTGGACGAGATGCAAGGTGTTGATGAACAGATTTACTTTCTTGCTTTGGATTTGTTTGAGGACCACCCTAATGCCCGTGAGGTTTTCATCTCTCTTAAGGGTGAAAAAAGATTGCCATGGTTGCAGGGCAAATGTGGTGTTTCCTCTAGATGAATTGTTTAAGATAGCTGTCCTTTTTTTGGGGCTAAAAGTAGATCCATACTTTGTACAATTAAGTCGACTGTGGGGGAATTATATAAGTCACTATTACTAATTGGTTTTGTGCTTAATGCTGATGTTTTTCCGAGTCCATCATTTTCTAAATGAGTGCAAACACATCACTTTGTTTTCAAACTATTTTTTGACTTGTTTTATGCGTGATTGGAATGCTTTCTAGAGCTATGAACTAGATATATCTGAAATATATATTCTCTTTCACCTTTCGTACCTTTGAAGTTTATCTTTACAGATACACCAATCAGCATGGATGACATTGACCTAGAATTGGATGAGATGGAACTGGTTGCGGCTGCTGCTGGATACTATTACTATAGCTGTCAAACTAAACAGCCTTCCCGCAGGAAATGTGAATTTATGGCAGAAGTGTTGAATGGGCATGATGACTTCTTTCGAGAAATGTTGCGTATGGACAAGCATGTATTTCACAAGTTGTGTGACACTCTCCGTCAAAGAACCATGTTACGTGATACTCCTGGTGTAATGATAGAGGAGCAGTTAGCAATTTTTTTAAACATCATTGGCCATAACGAACGTAATAGAGTGATACAGGAGCGGTTTCAGCACTCCGGTGAAACCATTAGCAGACATTTTAATAATGTACTAAAGGCTATTAAATCACTGTCACGTGAAGTTTTACAACCTCCTCAGCCCACAACACCTCCAGAAATTCTCAACAATGCTAGATATTACCCATATTTCAAGGTTCCTATGATCTTTGAGCTCTTTCTCCCTTGCTATGTTCTATTCAGTTCACATTTCTCCTGTGTTTTACTACTTGTGTGTGCTAGTTTATGGACAATTCCCCTTTCCCCTCTATACTTTCAGGATTGTATAGGAGTAATTGATGGCATGCAAATTCCTGCACATGTTCCAGCCAAAGATCACTCTCGATTTCGCAATAAGAAAGGCCTCCTTACTCAAAATGTGCTGGCAGCTTGCACATTTGACCTGCAGTTTATATTTATTTATCCTGGTTGGGAAGGTTCAGTCAGTGAGTCACGTGTGTTAAAGGCAGTCCTTGATGACCCAGATCAGAATTTCCCTCAAATACCTCAAGGTTTGTTACTTGGTAGTATTATATCTGTAGTTTTGGGTTTACTATCTGCCCATGTTGCACATTACATTAGTGATAACTTATTTATTCCCTTTGGATTTATTTTATAGGAAAGTATTACCTTGTTGACATGGGATACTTCAATACCGAAGGTTTTATTACTCCTTTTCAAGGGGTTCGGTACCAGCGTCATGAGTATAGAGGTGCTAATCAATTACCCAGAAATGCAAAGGAGCTGTTCAATCACAGGCATTATTTTCTGAGGGGTGCTATCCTGAGGTCATTTAATGTGTTGAAAGCTAGATTCCCCATCCTTATACCTGCTCCTCAATATTCCTTTCAGATTCAGCGCGACATAGTCATAGCTGCATGTGTTCTGCATAATATTATTCGCCGTGAAGATAGAAATGACTGGTTATTCAATAGCCTTGGGGGGGCACCAGTGGATGAACTTACAGATCTTGATGAACTTCCTGATGTTCAGTTGCTTTCTTCAATGCAAGAACAACTTGCATTCTCATTACGGGATTCAATTGCTGCAGCTATGTGGGATGACTTCTTAAATAAATGGGATGAGTGGTGATTTTTGGCTGGAGGAATCTCTTGATATTTTAGTGACTCAATATGTGTGTCTTTTGCAAATGGCTGTGTGACTCAATCATCCTCAAGGAACTGATAGCCACCTTTATTTGATGTATAGTTCACTGTCCATTATTATTGTTAGTAACATGGAATTTTGTGTAGGCTCTGCATATATTTGTCAAATATTTGCAATGAAATGGAATTGTGAATGCTGCTTGGGTTAGATACAGATACTGCTGTGGCTGTTCATTTTACAGAAGCCTAATGTTGCAAGTTTGCTATGGTGCCTTGGTCATAGCAAAAGCATCAATTGGTTGCCCCAGGAAGCACAATGGCGTAGTGGCACTCAGCTTCTGCTACGCTCGACCTAGTTGTTCACACTTAATCCATACTTCTCTCTTTCCTGGGTAATTCAATGCCACAGTTTTGAGCCACGTTTTTTGTTTGAAGCACTTCAATGTTCATCATTTAGTTAGAGGTTTGATCGAACATGAAACTAAACTACAGTTTAAAGTAAAACTCTTAACGGGTGTCATCGAATTAGTAGTCCAAAAAAATTGATCATTAAATTTCCCTTTTAAAAATTTTAAGCATCAAAACAATGTCTAAATAAATTGTCACCAAATTATTAATCTTTCAAATATTTTTTGTTTTATATATTAAATATTAATTAATACTTTGATTTGATTTGATATTAGATAATGTAATATTTTATCTTTCACTTGTAGCCACTGAAGATTAGTTGGATTAGTTAGCCAGCTAATTTGTAATACCTATCATTACTGGACTTGATCACTGAAGAGAGCCATGATTTCTTAGAATAAATTTAGGCTATTCTGATCCCAGGTTTGATGCAGCATAGTAGAAATATAACAACTTAATCTATTCTTGGATTTGGAGTTCAGTATCACCTTCCATAGCACATAGTAGTGTTTATATGGAGAGTACTTCTAAGGTGTGAAAGTATTTTAAGGGAACGGTTTTCACAGGGAGGTTTGGTTAGCGTTGCGGAATGGATTGTCAGTTCCCTGCTTGTCTGTCCACTAAGTGTGTTTGTGATGATATGATGAGTATAAGAAAGTTCAAGAAAAAGACTATATAACCCGTTTTCATATAATATTAGGTGAACAGTTTGCAATGGTAAAATCTCCTGTGCTGTTAATGGATCCACTGCCTGCTAAATTGGGTTTTTCCTATGGTGCTCCAACATGAGAGGCAGAATTACCTTGAACTAGTGGAAGAAATTGTGATCAATGCAGCAGAAAGTAAGTCAGAGGTCCTTTGGCAGAGGAAGTGGTAGTTCCAATACCGACGTGTGTGCTTAATGCAGGAACGCTGGGCATGCAATTGATGTGTGCTGCTATGTAGGAAACACGTTTTTCCTCCTGTTTTTCCGATTTCCAGAATTATTATTGTGTAGAAAAACTACCCAAAAACACTACATGCGGCCAGCCTATGTACCATATTGTCCAAACCCTATTCAAATGATGGACTATTTCATAATTTTACAAATTTGAATTTGAAAACCATTGGCTCAGGGACTAAAATATAATTACTAACTACTAATGGGGTTCAGGGTACTCGTAAAAAATGGTAAGGGTATGTGTTAAGAACCAAGGGTTCTTTGAAAAGGAAATTATGAGAAATCGAAAGAAACTTAAGATACTTTTTATTCTGATTAATTCACGGTTACAAGTTCTGTATTTATACAGAGAGAAAAAAGACAAAATCTCGGATATTCGGGGCAACACAATCAGACAGGATCTCGGATAATTCTGGGTCACTTGTCACACTCGGACAGCTGGTATAGAGTAATTGACCAAACGATACAATTATACAAACGATTCAATTAGGCAAACGATAGAATGTTGAGACAGACAGACGATAGAATGCTGAGTAGGGTAGATGAAACTGCATTCCACTAACAACAAACGATACTTTATTTCTCTAACAGCAGACGATACTTTATTTCTCTAACAGCCCACCATGTTAAGAACCACGGGTTGTTTGAAAATGAAATATGAGAAATCGAAAGAAACTTAAGGTACTTTCTATTCTTATTAATTCACGGTTACAAGCTCTGTATTTATACAGAGAGAAAACAGACAAACAGACAAACAGACAAGATCCCATATATTCTGGGTCAAACAATCAGACAGAATTTCGGATAATTCTGGGTCACTTGTCACACTCGGACAACTGGTATAGACTAACTGACTAGACGATA
This sequence comes from Acmispon strigosus, assembly GCA_030819835.1. NCBI lineage: Eukaryota > Viridiplantae > Streptophyta > Magnoliopsida > Fabales > Fabaceae > Acmispon > Acmispon strigosus. The sequence goes on along the minus strand of JAUAMA010000001.1, from coordinate 42,340,612 downwards.
CAATTATACAAACGATTCAAGTAGGTAGACGATAGAATGCTGAGACAGACAGACGATAGAATGTTGAGCAGGGCAGATGATACTACATTCCACTAACAACAGGCGATACTTTATTTTTTTTAACAGCAGACGATACTTTATTTCTCTAACAGTATGAGGTTGGGTGGGTAAATATACCTATAACAGTAATGCTAGTATGGATACTAGAATGTAGGGGTGATTGTTGTCCAGATTAGTTCGGTTTTAAGGGGAAAATCCATTCGATCCGGTCGCTTTGGTTTAATAACTTCATCATCCAATCGGTTCCTTCATTTTTTTAAATCTGAACCAATTCAATTCAATTTATTTCGATTTGGATTGGATCGAATTTCGGTTTTTCAAAGAAAATGTGAATATTGAAATAAACACAAATAATTGAGAAGCTTAATTAGTAAAACTTGCTGTCACTTTTACAGAGGCAATGGTACCCATTACAAGACCTGCTTTCATGTTTTTCACATTCTAGTGTCAAATATTTTATTAGATATAGAAAAACCAATATAACAGATTCAATACTCAATATAATAAATATACCCATGACTGCAACTTGCAAATAATAAACTTACTGGCATAAAACACTCAAAAGGTTAAGAAACAATTAACCGATCATTATAGCACAAGCACAGCCGCTATGCACTCCCTTCTCCTTCGGTTTTCCTAACTTAGCAACTGGGGCAGAATTTGAAACACTGACATTAGGATTTAGCGAAACACATTAAGAGACTAGCCAGGGCAGTGGTGAAAAACTAATAATGAATATGATTAAACATGTAATTTGACATATAAAAACTACATTCGATTTGGTTTGGTTCCAGACACGAGAAGTAAAAACCGAACCGATCCAATAACAAAACATTGATCTTTTCAGTTTTTTCAGTTTTCGGTTTTCAGTTTTTTTAGATAAGTTTGAATGGTTTAGTTCGGTTTGAATTGATTATGAACACCCAAATGTGTGTACTAGCATCCGTCATCTTCTCCGCCGTCTTCTCCTTCGTCCTTCTCCTTCTTCCTTCTCCTGCGATTTTTCTTTCTTAGAATTCTTACATACCTTCTAGTTCTTCAATTTAGGGTTTATATTGGGGAAATTGGTTTTGGGTAAATAGGAAAATAGAATAAATTACATGGCGGGTAAAAAAATGATGTGGAATATTAGTAATTAAGTAAGATATTAAAAAATAAAAATTATTAACACGTGGATGTGTGACTGGGCTAATTAGAATCATTGATCAGCTTAAATTGAGATTTGTTCTTAATTTGATTAAAAAATATATGTTAGGGATCTAATTTTATAAATTAATTTTTCAGAGACCTAGATTAATTCTCTTTCAAATGTCAGGGACCCCAAGCATATTTAAGCCATATACATAAATACTTTCCAGCCCTTGTACGATATATTTTCACTATCAAACTATTATAATTTTATATATATTTATTGCTAACAAAATTTCGAAAGGGGAAGTTTATAGATAATAAGATAGTAATTCATATTTTAAATAATTTCAGCATTTAGTGCTAAATTATGAAAACAATACTTAAATTAAAATAATATTTTAAAATTATTTTTAACATGAAAGTATTTTCATGTAAAATATTCCTCCTCGCGTGAGATTTTTATTTTACTTTGAACATACTTCTTTTATATTAGCTTTAACCCTTTTTTTAGTTTACATATATGAGGGTATATTCATGTAAAATGTTCCTCCCCGTGGAATTCTTGACGCCGTAAGTTAAACATAAATAAATATAAACTATATAATGTATCGATGTTTTTATCCCATAAGATAACATTTCACTATCTAACTTACATACTTTTATACATATTTCCTCCTAAAATTATTGAAAATATTTGGAAAAAACACTACATTATATTAAAATATATTTTTCTATTACTTTTAAAATGATTTTTTTTCATGTAAGGTATTACTTCCTAGAGGAGTTTTTTACCCGTAACTTAAACATGTATAAATATAGATTATATAAGTTAATATATTGTAATCCCTAAATGACATATTTGCACTATTAAATTATCATTTGCACTATTATAATACCATACTTTTGAATATATATTACGAACTAAAATAATTTATAAAATTATGAACATAAATAAACTTCATATATATATATATATATATATATATATATATATATATATATTAATATTTTATGACTCCCATACAACATATTTTCCACGTTAAAACTTGATTGGGCTAAAAGTAGTTAGTAGTGAAGGAAACCCCCTAACTCATGCTTCTGGACTTAAGGGGAACATTGCATTCATTACTTAAACGAAACATTTATATATTTAATATATTTTATTATTTGTCACTTAAACATTTACAAAAAATTATGAAAAAATCCTGATTTTTTTTTTGTATTAGTTATAATATGGTCTTATGTTAAATGTTCCTCCCGTGAAAGTTTTTTTTAAAGCATAAAGATTATATATATATATATATATATATATATATATATATATATATATATATATAACAAGAACAACGACAACCATCCAACCACAACAAAAAGAGAGGAGGAACCAAAAAAGACAGTCAAAAAAGGGCAAAACCAAAACTAAAAAAAAAAGCAGCTCCCTAGACAAAACAGCAAGAGGAAATCCAAAAAGCCAACCCAAACCAAAATCGCCCCACGAACCTACCCTAAACGCGCCTGAAAGACAAACCCCCTCAAAACCAACCCAGCGCAAAAGACATCATTACTAAGACCTGCTCGACCTAATGTGATCCACAAGATGGTTCAGTGCAACCTCATCAGAATCCTCGAGAACAACACCCACCTGCTTGGTTACCGCAAGAGCACGCCTTGCCCTCGTCAAAACACCCGGAGGCACAGAGATATCAGCAGGCGAAGGCACCAACATGCATTCTACGGCTCTAACAACCTCAGGTGAAACCTCCACAAGCACAACGGGAAGAGCTGAGTCAGCAGGAATGATAGGATCTGGACGCGTAGACGTCACCCTCCTGGGCCGTCCCCGAGCCCTCTTCACACCAAGCCCACACACCCCATCCGAGGAAAGACCACCAAACAAGACCCGCCTCGACAACCTGTTTCTTTGGGCGCCCCCTTCTTCTATGCAGCTGCAAACCCAGCCCGCTCCCAGCACAGAGCTCCCCTGACCCACCAACGCCACCAATCCCGAGAGAGGAGGGACAAGGAAAAGGAGAGGTCCCGCCAACCGAACCTTCCGGGACCAACGGTGCCAACGACCCGGAGGAGCCTACCGACCAGGACCCAACTTCAGGAAATAGGAATTCCATGGGAATCCTATCGCCTAAAAAACGACCCTTATCAACACCCAGAACCATCGATATCTCAGGAGAAGCAGAATCAAAGAATTTCCTTTCGAGAGCTTCCGCCCAGGGTTTCAGGCCACCAATGCGACCCGCCATCTCACGCTCGCAGCCGCAAGACGGATCGGCCATCACATCACACGAACTAGATGCTCGAGGAGCCCTCACCATAGCGCCACCCAGGACTCGTCTGGGGGACCACGCTGGAGCCACCGACAACTTCGCACCACCCACCTTCAGACCATGAAGAACACGAATAGCAGACACAACATTCTTACTTGAGAAAAATCGGACGAACCCGAAACGAAAACGCCTTCCAGACATCTTGAACCGCTGGATGAACACATTCGAGATCCAAACAAAGAGGGAGAATAGACCGCGGACATGGTGATAACTGACCACTTCCTTAATGCCGTCGACGAACAAGGTAACACAACAACGACGAGGACCGCCACCAAAAGTACCCATTTGAGCCGCCGACCCATAGTCGGCGTCCGAAGAAGAGAAACGCCCCCCATAGCAACTGTCGTCCCGTCTGCATCCTCGACATCCCCCTCCGCCTCCGCCCCTAGCCCAAAGCCGCCACCACCGGCCGCCGAAACAGAACAGGGCTGCGGGATCCTCAAGGAGCAGAAGCTCATTCAAACGAAACAGAGGAAGGAAAAAGTATGGAATGGAAAGGAGAAGAAGGCAACACAGGGGGCGCCGCCGCCAAGCAAAAGAGGAAAAGGGACCCAAGCACCAGATGCACGAGAAAGCAGAGAGCGGATGCGAGGCAAGACAAAACGAACAGCGCAGGGGAGAGGCAAGGAAGGAGCTGCGCAGAGCAGAAGGTCATAAGAAACGAGCTGCTGGCACGCGCAGAGCATCGGCCGCCGCCGCTGAAGAGGATTGGGGCTGCAGAACCCTAGCAGAGCACTAGATCACTGAAGATGTTGATCATTCCCGTGAAAGTTTTCTACCCTGTAATTTTAACATAAATAAATGTAGACTATATATGTATTAATATTTTCTAATCATCCGAAGACATATTTTCACTGTCAAATTATCACACTTATATACAAATGTAGACTATATATATATATATATATATATATATATATATATATATATATACTTTCCGGTTCTCGTATGATAAATTTTCACTATTAAATTATCATACTTTTATATATATATAGAGAGAAGATGATGTATCATATGAGAAATATGTTTTTATATGAGAAAGTAAGAATAAATCATGACCGTTAGATCTAATAATGAATGGTCAAGATTAAAACATTAAGCCATGTGACTTTTTAAAAAGTAACATGACATTTTTAAGTAGTCATGTGACTACTAAGTTGTTTTAATCTTGAGCATTCATGATTAGATTTAACGGTCGTGATTTATTCACATTTTCTCATATAAAAACATCTTTCTCATATGATTCATGCTGAAAGAATTTTCTAAAGGGGAACTTTTATAGATAATGAGATAGTAATTTATATTTTATATAATTTTAGCTTTTACTGCTTAATGATGAAAAAATAGCTAAATTAAAGTAATATTTTAAAATTATTTTTACCATGAAAGTATTTCATGTAAAATATTCATTTCTATGTGAAATTTTTATTTTAATTTGAACTTACTGATTTTATATTAGCTTTAACCATTTTCTTAAGTTTACATATGAATGTATTTCATGTCAAGTGTTTCTCTCCTTACAAACTCCTAACATGTAAGTTAAACATAAATAAATATAAACTATATATGTATTAATGTTATTTTTATCCCCATAAGACAATATTTCACTATTTCATGTCAAGTGTTTAGACAATATATATTTATTTATATATATTCTCCTAAATTTATTTAAAAATTGGAAAAAAACTAAATTATAACCAAGTATTGGTGGGGTTTTACGTGACTGACGGGGAGAGGTGCAGGGTTTTTTCTCCAAGGCAGAGGTGAAGCTGATCAGAAATGTCTTGGAGTTCTGTAAGCAATTTGGATTGCGCCATGTTATTATTGAGTCTGATTCTACTTTGTCAGTTAGGTGGGTTAATTCAAAGGCCAATGGGCCTTGGAATTTGTTGAGGGATTTGAATTTCATTGACATCTTAAGCATTAAGGTTGATTGTATGGCTGTCATCCATATTTATATTTATAGGGAGGCAAATTCAGTTGCCAATTTTATAGTTAAGACAGGTTGTGATAGATTAACTCCGCTGTTAGAGTTTTGGTCTTAGCTTTGGTTGATTTGTCCCATTCGAGAGGGTTGTTCTCGAAACTTTCTTACTATTATGAATAAATTTCATTCATTCAAAACAAAACTAAATTATATTAAAATTTATGTAAAGTTTTAGCTATAGTTCAAAATTTAAAATAAACTGCTACTGAAATACAACTGCAAGAGGAGAACCCATGCATATTGTGCAGACTAAGTTATTTGGCGCTTTTTGAAGCCTCTATTTAGTGCTAATAAATAGCTTTTTCATTGATTTTTTTTATGAGCCAAATTAGACACTAATAATAACCAGTACAATTGGATACGTCAAGTTTAAAAGAAACAAACAATCTCTAACTTAAAAATTGAATAATAATCAAATTAATCTATTCCATATTTTCTCTATGTATTACAAAACTTTGAATTATTTCTTTATTGCATAACTCGTTGAAGCTTTGGTTTCACAAATATGGCAATGCAATGTACAATCCTTGGCTTTCTTCTTGTCCATGCCACTCCAATTATTCAACATGAAACAGATGGAAGCAATTAGTTATGATGATATAAGAATTTAGATTTGAATTTCTAGGCACAACACTTGGAAAAAAAGAGAGGAAAGGCCATCCCCTGCTTCATAAAAAAGGAAGTAGGCTAGTCCAATAAACATGAATGACCCATTTTATGGTCAGAATATGATAAGAGAAGGATAAAATAAATGATTAGATAAGAACATAATATGATACGAGCAGGATAGATTCTTATCCTATCCTTCGTTTGAGGTAGACACGATATTGATAGAATATGATACAAATAATGAAAAATGTATTAAATTTCCTTTTAAAATAAGAAATACATAATATTTTTTAAAATTTAATTTTCTAAATAGTTTTTTTAAAAAAAGTGATTATTCTGTTAAATTTAATTTTTTTACATTTTTATAAATGAGCCTATGTTTTAATATTAACTAAAATTAAATTAATTTTTATTAATTCGGCTATTTTAATTTTTTTTGAAGGGAGCCAATTTATTTAAAATTATTATACATGTGACCAATGAGTTTTAACTTAGCAGTGTGAAGAAGACCTCTTCCTTGACTTATGCTGAAGTTTTGATGAAGACAACACACATCATTAAAAGAAGAGAAAGGGAAGACTTAAAGGAACCAACTCACAACATACAAGACTATTGGTTAACTCTCTTGACAATAGCCGGTATTGTCTCAGAGTGGGCGTAACCAAAGTCGAGCCAATTGACTGAGAGTACTGACTACTCATGATCCTGGACTCTGAGAGAGGGAAATAATTCAGGTGAAACATTATTGCATAGGGTTTTCTTGAGAATAGTGTCATTTTCGTACCGTAGTACCGACATGACGGTATGTGCGACCAATACGGTGAAACCGGTCACTATGTCTGATGTACATGTCACTATGCACATCACCTCAAATTAAAATCCAGACCCCATTAACCACAACAGAAGCCCTAATTTCGAGCATCACCACCAGAATTCATAGGAAGGAACCTTAATTGCATTGCATGAAAAGCAATTGGTGGTGCAAGTTCATTAAGGTTGGTAACCTTGATTCATTATCTTAATGCCTATTCATCCTATAAATACCACTTCCTGGACATCAAAACAACTCAGGGAAATGATCTGAGAAGGTCCAGAGGGCTCGAGCAAGGAAGAGGGCCCTGGTTTTCCCACAAAACCGAGAAGCTTTCTTCAAACTTCTCCTCTTCAATTCTTTGTTTCTAGTGTGTTTTAGGACTTGAAACTTTCTCCATTAGCTTTATGGGAGTGTGAGGATGGATTCTAGATAAGTTTCTTTAAGCTTTGCTAGAAGAAACGAAGGAAACAAGGTTCTGAAAATTTTCTTCAGTTTCCGGCGTGAATTTTCCAGAATCCGGCGACCGGAAAATTTCTTCTCTCGTGTTTTCCGGTGTAACCACGAAGCTTTAGGACAAACCACCACCACCACTGAGTTTCTAGAAGCTTGAGGAATTAGGACCACCGTTCAGTTCAGCTCCGGCGACAACGATCGCTGTGGCCGCCGCCGTGCTTCATCTTCGCCGGTGAGCCACTCTGAACATAAGCAATTCTGGAAATTTTTTCTTGAGTAGCTCACCGGAGAAGATGAAGCACGGCGGCGACCGTGACGGTCGTCATCACTGGGGCTGAACTGCACGGTGGTCCTGATTCCTCAAGCTTCCAAAAACTCAGTGGTGGAGGTTTGTCCTAAAGCTTCGTGGTTACACCGGAAAACACAAGAGAAAAATTTTTCCGGTCGCCGGATTCTGGAAAATTCACGCCGGAAACTGGAGAAAAATTTCAGAACCTTGTTTCCTTCGTTTCTTCGAGAAAAGCTTAAAGAAACTTATCTAGAATCCATCCTCACACTCCCATAAAGCTAATGGAGAAAGTTTCAAGTCCTAAAACACACTAGAAACAGAGAATCGAAGAGGATAAGTTTGAAGAAAGCTTCTCGGTTTTGTGGGAAAACCAGGGCCATATTCCTTGCTCGAGCCCTCTGGACCTTCTCAGACCATTTCCCTGAGTTGCTTTGATGTCCAGGAAGTGATATTTATAGGGTGAATAGGCATTAAGATAATGAATCAAGGTTACCAACCTTAATGAACTTGCACCACCAATGGCTTTTCATGCAATGCAATTAGGGTTCGTTCCTATGAATTCTGGTGGTGATGCTCGAAATTAGGGCTTCTGTTGTGGTTAATGGGGTCTGAATTTTAATTTGAGGTGATGTGCATAGTGACATGTACATTAGACGTAGTGACCGGTTTCACCGTATTCGTCGCACATATTGTCATGTCGTCACTACGTACGAAAATGACACTATTCTCAAGTAAACCCTATGCAATAATGTTTCACCTGAATTATTTCCCTCTTTCAGAGTCCAGAATCATGAGTAGTCAGTACTCTCAGTCAATTGGCTCGACTTTGGTTACACCCACTCTGAGACAATACCGGCTATTGTCAAGAGAGTTGACCAGAATAATTGGGTTCCTGTTGCCAATGTCATGTTTACACTATCCTAATAATCATATTTATTACTATAACTAGCAATCAATTCATCCATACACACTAGTACTATATAAATATATTTTATAAGTTACTGAGATAAATCTAGGGTTTCTATCTCTCATAGTCAGTAGTTAAGGTAATAGTTTAAGGCAATTACCTTATGAAAATACAGGATGTTACACTCTCCCTTCCTTTTAGGAATTTCGTCCCGAAATTCTACTCTCATCTTCAAAAATTTGCGGGTAGGTTTCCTTCATCTTATCTTCCAACTACCACCTTATCTGTTCACTCATTCCATCATCCCAAGCTACCTTTACCAACACTACTTCCTTATTCCTAAGCTTCTTTATTCTCCTATCCAATATCTTGTTTGGCATAGTTGCATATGTTAAATTCTCTTTGAGTTGTATATGTTCAGGTTTTATCACATATATATTCAACCAGCATGCAATTCAGTCAATCATTCCAAATATCACAACATTCAATCAGATCATGCATATAGCCATATTGCAGTCATCAAACTATCACACAATTCAAACAACACATAATCCAACCAAACACACAACTAAAGCAAGAGTTAAAGTCACACGCAAGTCCTCATCATAAGGGAAACTCAGACCTCCGCTGACCTGGATATCCAGTGCTAATCCATGTAAGTCGGAAGATTCATTTTCTTAGCTATATATCTTGCCTTCGTGACGCCCAATGTCGATTTCCTTGATCAAGCTTCCGTAATATAACTCGTTCTGCAACGATGCACTATTCCTAAAGCGTCACACATATTACTTTTAAGCTATGTCTTTTCTTAATACTATCTTTCTTTTACCTGAACATTTACTTAATAATTAAGTGATGTCTTATTAATCTTCCATTTTCATTCTTCTCCTTCTCCAAGTCCTTTCTCTCAATTGAAGCTCTTCCTTGCTGCATGCAGACCCTACACGAAATTCCTGAGAGCAAGAGCAGTAGGATAGTGAGTGAGAAGCTTTGGAATCCATGGAGAAAGCCATGCATGAAGAATTTCTCTTCAAGAACTAGGGCACAAGTTAAAACTCAAAGAAATGATGTTTTTCATGTCCAAAAGCACGAATAGAGGTCAGGAATGAGTTCAAAAGAGTCAGAAACGTACTGGGGAGGAAAATACGAATTTTCCGGTGAAGGTATCGCCGGCGAAGATGACTAGAGCGGCGGCGGCGCGGCGGAGATATCTCCGGAGAATAAACTTGGTACTGGGCCTCCATCCTTTTGTGGCCAGGAACTCTATGGTGGTGTTAGTTTCTCCAAATTCTCAACTTTTTGCTCAGAAATCGCAGTTGCAGGTCGAGTGCCACCGTCGGAGCATGCCCAGAACTCGACAGGACTTGGTCCATTGGACTCCTGGGTTGTTCTACTTCACATTGGTGAGCAGAATCGACATTTTTGTGGAGTTTGGAAGAGGTTTTGAAGATGCCCATGGTGGTAAGGTTCAATCGGAAAACAGGGCAGAGAGGGTAAGTTCATGGCTTCACTTCCTTCTATCATGGTGTTTCTTCTACTTTGGCTCTTGGAGATCATGTTTCAAGCCAGAGAAGAAAGAAACAGGGTCTGCAAAGTGAAAGTGAGAGAAGGTCGAATAGTGAGAGAAAACGAGAATGAGAGATAGGTTGTGTTTTGGGGAGTGAAATGGAACACTGGAGTTCTGCTATTTAACACTCTTGTGACCAGAAAAGAGGCTGAAACAGCAGAGATTCTTTCTTTGCTTGTTTACAAAGAATTCACAAGTGTAATAGTGTATGTTCTTTGCATGATAGACAAGGAATGAAAGAAAACCTTGTATCATGGTGAGTAAATAGGAGCTGAAATTAAATGCTGGAGGATGATGATCCTGCTGCGTCTGAAAAGAAAGAAAGGTGGCAGCAATTACATATGTAAATGGTGAATGGGTCATTAATGTGCATATACTATGCATTATGATATGAAAGTGATGTTTTTGTCATGTAATGACATGTGAAATAGAAAACCATGTGAGTGAAGATGATGATGGCATCGTGTATATGGGAAAGAAAGAAGGTATTTTGGTGTTGAAACAAAGAGTAACCGGTATAGTCTCCTCCCGATGGCATCGTGTAAATGGCTTCGCCATAAGCTTGGTGTCCCGAGCCCAAATTCCATCGTTTGCTATTTTTTTTTTAATTTTTGAAAAAAACATATTTCACCATAAATTTCTAAATATGTCAACTAGACTAACTGTGGTGGTCCCATAATTTTTAAAAATCATTTGGTGCCTTTTTTGATTTTTTTTAGATGTTTTTCTCAATTTTTTAATATGAAATCGCACTTCAAGGTGCGAAAATTGCCTCAAAATCGCACTTAAAGGTGCAACCAAATAAAATACATGAAAAAATAATATCTAACACATATTCGCACTTGTAAGTGCGATTTTGAAGAATATTTCGCACTTACAAGTGCGAATATTAACCAGAACGCGTCGAAAGCTTCAGAATTCATTTTTTCTTTCACTTATAATAACCCACTTTAGGTTATAACTTGTCCCTTTCGTCCATTTCATTATCCGGGTAGAACGGAAAAATATGGAGGGAGAAAAATGGTGAGGGTGATGGGTTGAAGGGGGTGGGGGTGAGGTTTTGAAAAAAAAATAAATTATTTTTGGGTTTTTTTTTTACAATTTTTTTTTTCAAATCAGGGGTAATTTTGAAATTTTGAAAAATAGGGGGAGGCGTATGGCGCAATTGGGGGCGCCAAACGCAACTCCCCATTAATATTTACTCCTGATACATTTTTCCTGCTACTTTCAGCACCCCAGTTTCAAAATATACAATACCCTGAATATTGAAAACCATGTTGTATTTACAAAATTTGGTACAGACATCACATCACACTTTCACTTTTATAAAGTTGCAAGGTTTTGTTAACAACAAGCCCAATACCTAAAGTTTGAAGGGTGTTACTTGTTGCATCCATTTTTTCTCCATGCACCCTTAAATATAGCTTTCTGAAATTTATTTCCAGTAATGATTGGGATAGTGCGGTCAACGAAAACGAGGGTGCAAAAAGTAACACCCAAGTTCCAACTCTTCCGCTTATAAATCCTAATGTTCTCAATTTTTTTTGGTACAAGAGGGAAACCATAGAAACATAACTACTAAACACTACTCTCTAAGACATCCCCATTCTATCAGCTAACTGTTGAGAAGAAAGGTCAGAAGTTGAATGAACCAGGATAGACAAAATATCAGACATTGCAGCCTTCAACTAAGCTAGAAAGTCTACACAGTAGTTACCTTTCATGAGGATATGAAACAAGTTCACAATCCAACTTCAAGTGACTGACTCGTATCAGCTGTTTTGAGTTTACTTTTATGCTCAGATTAGTTTATAATAAGCATTTGTACTTACCTAAAATCCATTTTGAGTTTATTTCAATAAACTTCTCAAATTAGTTTATGGATAAACATTTATTGCCATAAGAACTTAACTAAACTGTTCACCTAAACACACCCTAAGACAAACGATTTGCCCTTGGTTATTTAAGTATCTAACCCAATTTCCTTTATGATCTCGAAGTAAACCTCTAAAACTAGAAGGTCCCAGATTAATGAGATAGTGACAGCACTCTTGCTACAGTCCTAATGTGCTCTCATCAATGTCCCATACACAAACATCTTATAACTAAATAACAGATTTTAAATCCAATATTGATGATACCCACCTTTCTTTTGAACTGTATCCATTGCATGCAAAGAATCTCTCTAGCGATATTTCAACCCTTGAATTTCAAGAAAGCATCTATAAAAATGGGAAGGCAAATGGCAATCTCTCCTACATATGCATAACCTAAAGCATCTTTTATTAAAATCCAAAAAATCCAGTTAATGTAAGGATATCTTTTCTTTTTCCTGTTAATCTTAAAAGTATACAAATAAAACATGTCAATGAACTAATTCGTTGACAAGAAATGCACCCGTGCAAGGGTATATTCCTTTCCTGCAATCCAAACACCAGTTTTTGACCATTGCACATCTTCCCAGTCCAAGTTTTCCTCTAGCACCTACATCAGAAAGTGCAGAATGTGAATTATACACAATTGAAAAAGCATATATTTGCATTCGGCAATTAAATTTGATTAACATAATGTGCAACAAATTGTTTCACATGGCAGTGAAAGACAATCGAAAGATTGATTCAAAAATACCTCCACATATTCAAGCGGCAGCGGGATCCCAACCGCGCACATTACTTCCTGGGGTAGAGGCTTCTTACATCGAGCCCAGCGGAATGCATCAAACATTACATGATCAGAATCAGCTTTGTTCCCATTTGTTGAACGCAACTGAGTTGCTGGCATAGCTTTCACCATTTTCTCTCCAGTAAAACAGAGCTCATATCTACATAGAATTGATAAGAGTTTCTTCACGACTTCAAGAGAACCATGGAAACATACTACTTATTCCATAAATTAAATAGGCGATCTTTTATTGAATAAAAAATGAATATCAAAGAAAATGACAATAATAACAATGAAACTTTGCTCGAATGGATATTGAGGTGCAATTACTGAAACAAGAGGGAGATGGTCCAACAAGGTTTGATATTTGTAAGAACATTGCAGCTGCATGTGGCACTTGATAGCTAATGCAGATAATTTTTTTCAAAGGGAAATTATATCTGAAACCTATAACAGTTGATAAGCATATCAATCATTTTGGTCAAGAACCACCATGCTAAAAATACCTGCATGAGTGTGTCTCCAGATACAGAACTTCTCCCTTCTTCAAACGAGTAGATGAATAGAGTGGCTTCTTGAAACCCTTGTCAGCAACAGTGCTTATACTATACTTGATCCTGATCATTATTATAATTAATTAGTTATAAATACTTAAAACAGCATAAGCTACAAAATAAAACTGTTGCATCCCGAATCTAAATGAGGGAGAAATAAGAAATATTATCACCCAAAGTTGCAATGCTTGTTAAAAGCTGAGGCATTCTTAAATATTATAAAAAGACCACAAACTTGGCTTCTTAGTCTTTTTTTTATTGCTCTATGACAAAACACAAAACCAAATATTATTATTTCGACTGCATTATTGCCAACCAAAACTAGCATACCAAGGCTCATTGCAGAGGTTGTACTGTATTGTGACTTCTTTTACAAACTTTTGTTGCTGCAATGCATTCTGCAAAAACAAAGGCACCGAGTATGATAACATACAATGTGAAATAACTACTAATTCAATTATGAATGCAAAAAAGGTTTGTTTATTATAGATAAGGGACAAACTGAAGCTGCAGCTCTGGTAGTTATTTTCCGCTCAGCAGTAACTGGTGCAAGGGTGGGCTCAATAGTTGATGTGTGTGTAAGGCAAGGTTCAAGGTCAATAGTTCCACCTCCTTTCTGAAGACCAAAGAAATAAAAAGGAGTCAGAATTACCATTAAGTTATTCAACACTGATATAGTTACCTAGTACATGTGAACAAGTCCAGAGTGCTGACCCATTCCAAGCACAAGCAACCCTTTCCAGTTTCCATTCCAAATATAATGTCCTCTAACATGTCAAAATTGAGTTCATCTTTCTCTTCATTACATTAAATAGGTGGCACTCTATCAGTGTTTGTTTATATTTATGACATCAATGTTTGTTTATATTTATGATTTATAGAGAGAGAAAAAATTCAAATGACAAGGTCATGTAAAATTTTAACATGAAAAGATCCATCCCGACTACTTTATTAGAAAACTAGTGAGGCTTTTATGCAAAAACTAGTGAGCAATTTCTTTGAAAAGAAAAAAGATAGATATCAAAAAGAAAGAAAAGGACATATTCAGCATGGAAATTGCAAACTGAAGTGTATTGCTAGTATCCACAGTAGATGGGATTGCAATAAAGAGGTCATAAAACCTCAGTGGCCAAAAGTTCAAAGGATAAAGGACTGTGCAAGCTGTCATTACTACCTTGACAATGCAACACCGCTCAACTCTATAACTACAGCCAATTGCAGCGCCCCAAGCACGTGAACGTACATTGTTTCTCAGGGTAGAAATATAGCCTGATATTACAAGGAACTAAGATCATTAGATCATCCAAATAGAGGTTTAATGGTAAAGCAGTATCAGTAACAGCAAAAGCAGGAAACCAACAGAACTGGCTAACAGGGAGATTTTATTAATTTATCATATACATAAACTGTGACAATATACGGTATATTTGTTCCCAGTTATTACTCCAAGACCACTTAGACGCAATTAGATGTAATAGAAGACAGCAGTGCCTAGGTATTATTAGATAATGAACAAAGATCTTTTATATCTATAGGGACATACAATCTTGCGGAGGTAGCACCCGAATAGTTGTGTGAAACTCTTGTATGGCCGTGGGAGGTGGAGAAGCTGTTGGGCGACAGTAGCCTGTATGCATGAGAACTATGCAACAAAATTAAACATCAGTATTAATTTCAGAAGTTTTCAGCTCAAATAATTTTCAATCGAAAGCTAGCTACACCCTTTCTGAAGTAACACATACCAGCAACAAGATCTGAGTCATAAGTGTACACATCAGTCCCCCATAGCTGGCCACCTCTGACCTGAACATAATAAGCTAAACTCTCAAGACTTTTGTAAAGCATCAATAACTAAGTTTCAAATTTGAACATATAGACAAGATTCTATTTTTTTTAAAAAGCAATGAAACAAATAAAAGACTTTTATCTCATCAAATCATTACATGAACTGAAGTATTTCAACAAATTGAGGCCAATCGCACGGAAGAATTAACGAATCATATTCATGAAAAATCACACAAAACATTATAAAGTGGACTTGAAAAACTGATTCAGTGCATGAACAATAAGCATAAGACAAAACCATGGGGAAACTGTACAAGTGTAGAAGAGAAGAAAGGCATTCAAAGTTGTAGACTGGAAGAAAGGCATACAAAGTGATTTTATAAGAAAAATAAGCACAAAAGTAATTTCAAGAACAAAATCATCACCCACAATGGACTAAAATGCTCAAACTTCTCTTTAACAAATAACAAGTATAATCTTAACTAACATAGTACAAGAATACAACAACAGAAGCAAAGAAGAAATGGACCAAGAGATTAAGAGAAAGCAAAACAACAAGAACAAAGACATCACCAGCAGTGAGAAACGGTAGAAATAGAAATAGTTTTCAATGTAAAATACAAACACAACAAATCCAAGAACCCCAAAAACGAAGGCACTCATTCATCAAGTTTAAAAAGAGTTTGATCTCACTTGGCGGTTCGTAGCGGTAACATTCTGTGCTGATATCCGAATTTCAAGAGTTGGGCAATTGTTAGTGCTTTCGCCATTATTTTCCATTTGAGATTGAGATGATGCATATTCCTCCCACAACTTTATCAGCTCTTGCATGCTTTCACCAACTTTATAAACAACAAACGATACTTCTGCCTTACCTGAAATACCAGAACTTACATATAATGGACATCAAATAAAATAATAGAAAAATGTTCAGCTCTACTATTTTCCATTCAACTGATAAATACCAACGGCTGACAAGCACATTATAATTATAAGTTTATAACAGTACCTAGAACCCAACAAAAGATTAAAAAGGAACTAGAAAAGAGATAAGCCAATCTGAAGGAGAGAACATATCTCATAAAATATAAAGCAATGGACTAATTAAAGCTATTTCTTTTGAAACCCCGAACTAATTCATGATGGCACAAATCTACAAGAAGCGAAAGCACTTTGAGCCAATGAACACGATGCGACAGAATACCTTGAGACCTGCAAAAATAAACACAACAAAGCAATTACTAAAAAATAGCACAAAGGACTATAAATCCAAAGACCAAACTACTAGGATTAAATCAAGTATCAAACATGATGCATCAGCTTCTACTGACGTGATGCTTCAAGGCACAAGGAGTAATAAAGTAAAGAGGAATAAAAATATCAATTTGACATAATAAGAGATAAAACCAAAATTAAGTTATTGTCAACATGTAATAATTACCCTATTTAGATATATTCTTTGTCTTCTAAATACAAAATTCTTCAGTTTGAAACCAACTATTACATCAACAACCAAATTCCAATTCAGCCTAAAAAATATTTGTTGACTTACTGTAAGTCTGTAACTGTAGATTCTTTTTATTAAAACAAGAAATTCAAGAACTTGTGATTCAACGCAATTCACATTACTGATAACATTCAAATACACATATCTAGCTATATTCTTTTAAGTGTTGCTTACCACCACTGAAAAGTTTGCTGCCAAATTCACCTACTGTTAAAATTACAAATTATCTACTGTTGTTGTTTCTACATATTTTAGGCTAGCAAAATACTCGTGAGCATTTGCTGTCTATTGCTATGCTACCCCCCTAAAATATCTTTTTTAACTTTGTAAAAGTAGACATTAGTGTCCTCCCAAATGCAGATTATAAAAGGAAAAAATTTAAGGGATTGAAAAGTTATCAAATCTTTCTAAATTTCTAATAGGACTGGCAAGTCATCTTTTATTACTGAAAATACATGGTATTCACTACAAGTTTATTCGTAGTATGGGATAAATAAATTATCACAAGATAAGTAACCAAGAAAAGTAGAGGAAGAAAATACTCTTCATTGTCTTGGCCATCGGATCTAAAACGAGCCTCCCGATTGGCCACCTGAGGACTTCCCCTTGATCGGTGTATCCTCTTACGACGCTGAACATTATAATTATGGACTTCCCTCTCCTTCTCTCCAGTCTCTTCCCCATCAGCACCTCCATCTTCTGATTGCTTGTCAAATTTACTGTGCTTATCAGGCTGATCTCCTTCTAAATCCGCTTCCCTTTCTTTCCTCCTCTCTCTACCTTCTCCATCAACATTTTTCCAGCTGTCAACAACTTTTTGCTTCTTCTGTTCTGGTAATAAAGTTTCTTGCTCAGAAGTTTTCCCATCACCAAGTTCTTTCTCATTATTTGAAACCTCCTTCTCCGTTTCATTCCACAATGCCCTCTTGATATGAGCTTTTTCCCTCTGTTGTGAATTTTCTTTCTCTTTTGGAAGATATTTCCTCTCCCTCTCCCGCTTTTCTGCATCTCTATCTTCATTGGCAGATTCTTTGCTGTCACGAATGCTATTGTTAACTTGTGTACTGTTTCTACGGTCACTTCTCTCTTTTTCCTTGTCCCCCCAATCCCGATGCTTCACATCCTTTCTTTTTCTATCTTTAAATCTATCTTCACTTTTAGAATCAATTTTGTTTTCCCCAACAGCCTCATCAGCTTCCGAATAGTCCCTTTCCTCTGCTGTTGAATTCTTCTTTCCAACGTCTGCTGGTGTATTTCCACATGAAGTATGACCAGAATCCAACCTACCACTAGGGGAATCAGAATATTTTTTTCCCTTATCCTTT
This sequence comes from Acmispon strigosus, assembly GCA_030819835.1. NCBI lineage: Eukaryota > Viridiplantae > Streptophyta > Magnoliopsida > Fabales > Fabaceae > Acmispon > Acmispon strigosus. The sequence continues at coordinate 42,322,621 of JAUAMA010000001.1, read as the reverse complement.
TTTGATTCTTTCCAATTCAAGTGGTTGCTTAACATGCCATCCTTCCCTGCCATAATTGCACTTTTCGTATCATTGTGATTATCCCGTTCATATCTTATATCCTTATTATTGTGATCTCGTTGACCTTCAACTGGTGTATCCTTCTCACTCTTAGCAACATGAGAATCCCTCCTTGCTTCACCATGCAATTCCTTCTCTGTATCACGGTTTTCAAACCGGAGATCTCTATTTTCCTTTAAATCACTTGATTCTTTCTTGTTCTCAGGTCCAATTGGATGATCTGCATGATAATCATTTGAAGATAATGGCATCTGATTAACTGAATAAAGAGATCTTTTATCTGCGTCACGTGCTTCCGCACGAAGTGTCTTTGGTACCCGGGAATCCTGACCTACATCATAAGGAATATGGTGGTCACTTGAAAGGGATGAACCCAGCTTCGGATATGTTCCTGAATCTTGATGCGGGTGCTTTGAAGACGGATGAACAGTCTCTTCATGTGATCTCTTAGGTACATCACTCATGGTGAAAACCCAACACAGTGATAAACCTCAAAATGAAATGATCTGACAGCCAAAGTAATTTCTATCTCTGCTGTGTGTATTATTAGGAAGTCAGTTACTGCAAGCCAAACATGGAAACTATATAAGGTCACAGTAATTTCTCACGCCAAAACAATTTTCATATGGACTCAAGTTCATTGCATGATAAATACAATACGACAAAGTGAAGCAATGATAGCGGGGTCAAGGAGACAGTTACCGATGACGCAACATCCTCAATATAATCATCACCAAAATAACAACGTATAAATGCAAACAAAAAAGATTATAATATACTTGTTTTTTAAGTTTTGACTCTGGCTAAATGCCTTTCTGACCTTAATTATAGCATTGTAAGGGTACTTTTACTGAATGTAAGTGCATTGTATGATAAATATTAAATAACAAACCCTCTCTTCATAAATATTCACAAAGTCCCCTCTATTTAATACAGATGAAGAGAAAGATGAATACAAAATTCCAATATAACATGCTCATGTGAATCTCAATCAGGGTTGTCAATAGCGTACTATAGCGCCGTAGCGGTGCATAGCGACTGTTACGGCCACTATAGCGTGGGAAATAGCAGCATAGCAACGCTATTTATAAAAACCCAAAAACTGCCCATAAAAAAGTTACTGTTAAGAAACATTTGGGGGGTATTTTAGGGGTTTTACTTCGGAAACATACAGAAAAGGGTCTAGTTTGAGGAGGATGAAGAGGAAGTGATATAGAACTGTGATAGTAGTGAAAGTGATAAAGAGGAAAACTTGGAACTAGAAGAGAATGATTGCTAATTTCTATTTAGTGAAAGAATTAGAGGTTTAAACTTCTTTGTTACCTTGACGGTTTTTTTATATTTGTATGTTTTGTTTAAGACACCAATTACTTTTTATTGTTAATTATGAGTGCAATGAATGAGGCCAAGCCTCGACGCAATGGTAAAGTTGCTATCACGTGATTAATGTGACTTGGATCTAGAGGAAATAGCAGTAAATAGCAGCAAATAGTTGACAGCGGTGAGCCCTCAGAGCGCTACGCTATAGCACCGCTAGATTAGCTATTTGACAACTACGCTATAGATCCATGTGACTTGGATCCAAAGAAAATAGTGGCAAATATCAGAAAATAGTGGATAGTGGTGAGCCCTCAGAGCGCTACCCGATAACGCCGCTGCTATATCGACTGCCTACATTAGATCCACAAAGTGGGTCTTGGACCTCGCGCATAGCGGGAGCTTTATAGCACCAGGTTTGCCCTATGAGTGCCATGTATTTTGAGTATTTTTATCATTAGTAAGCATATATATATATGCAAATAGTTAAATCATATACAATGTATAAAAAGTTCATCTTAGTGGCTATACCACTATATCATTTTTGGTGTCGACGCCACACATAGCTATCCAAGATTGACAACATGATTTTAATATGAGAGGATCCTAACGGACACACACACATTATCATCATCAGCACTCCACAAATCAAATGACCTAGCTTCTAGCCAAAGTCTAGCACACACATTTTGAAAGATAACCAATTTCAATATACACCCTCAGTTGAAGAAAGGAAACAACCTCATTTTCAATTTCCCCACAGATTATAAAATAAAATAAAAAACCCAATTAAGCATCATTATGAAGATGACAAGATTATCCAATTGAATCCAGAGAAACAACATGAGATTACTCAATCAAAACGAATTTCAAACAGAAACCATCCTTCAAAGAGTGTCTGGCAGCAAAAAAAATCGAAAATGTTTACGAAGTTAAAAACGAAAAGGAAAAACACATTCACGAAACAGTAGTAATCACAAGAATCATTGACACTATGATCGAATATCAAGGAAATAGGGAATGGGCAAACACACAGAATTAAGGAAACGCATAGCTAGGGACGAGTGAAAGAGACAAAGTAAAATTCAAATGCAAATGAAATGCATTGAAAAACCCTCGACATTGTAGAGAGAGAAGGAAGAGGAAACCTTGATTATCGGCGAGTCTCTTTTCCGCTTGGTTTGTGCATGTGGTTTTTGTGTCTCTCTCTGCACTGAACCTGAGGTTTGTGTCTGTCCCTTACACAGTGGACTGTGGCTCGAGTAGGATTATATATGCGATGATGACTCGAGTTGGATTATTATGGACCGCTGCAATCTGAAGAATTGTGCCCACTTTGACCCTTTCAAATGTTTTTTCTTATCGGTGCTTTGAGTGAAGTTTTTTTAGGGTGCTTTGAGTCAAGTTTACACATAAGTGAATTTGATTTTTTTTTGGATCTAATGTATTTTTTTATAAATGGAGAGGTTCGGCCAGAAAAGGCAAAGCTAAGTAGCTAACGAAGGGAGAGGACTCAGCTTCCAAACTATCCTCGATTATCAGCCTATGGCACTCCCCGCCATCGAAGAGTCAAGCAAATGAATGCTAAAAGGGAAATCAAGCCCAGCGTGAGCATTTGTCTCTCTAGGAATGTGTTGAAACCTCATGAGCCATGGTCCTCGCTCTTTTAACCAATTAGCTTAACCAACTCAGTGTACGTGTGTGAGTTGTCACTGACGGATAATAAAAGTTGAACAACCTCAAGGGAGTCACACTCAATAATGACTTGTGGGATATCCAAGCAAAGAACGATGTCCACGGTGGTAGGCACAACCTCCAATTGTGCATGAAAGACCTTTGCAAAGCCAAAGGTACTCAAGTTCCTGCAAAATCCCAAGATCCATTGTTGTGTATTATTACGCAAAGCTCCACCACAGCTAACTGCGAGAGCCTCTATCACCGAGCCATCCGCGTTGAATCAATAACAAAAAAAATATGTTTTGAAAATTGAACTTAAACAATCGGTTCGACCGACCAGTCAAGTGATTGATCGTTTAAAGGAAAAACTCAGTAATTCTTTGAGCCAGTGAAAACCGGTACAATTGTAAAATATTCTAATTTTATTTAAATTTTTATTTTGAATTTAATAAAATATTTTTATTCAAATAAATGCATTTTTTTATTACCTAGGAAAATAACACTGGAAACTGCACTAGCAAGTTCTTATAGAGATGTTGAGTGACATTAGAAGCGGGAAACTTCCAAATGTGTAAAGAAGAGTCATCTTTAGAAGTTTGTCTAGCCAACCCATCTCATAATAAACACAGAATCACAAGAAAGGGGGTTGAATTGTGTTCTTAAAAATTGTCCAAAGCTGATTTGATTAAAACTTAGTTTTTCTAGAAATTCCCTTTTTGTAAGTAGCAGCGGAAACATGTAAATACAGAGTATTCAAAAAGGAAAACATAAACACAAATGAACACCGAGATTTATCTTGGTTCACCCAACGCGGGTTACGCCCAGTCCTTGGTCTTCCACCAATATTTTCCATTCAATCTGAGTCAAGTATCAAGGATTTCTCCTCACAAGTATTTGAAGGACTTCTCCTCACAAGTATTTAAAGGACATCTCCTTACAAGTATCATATAAGACTTCTTCTAACAAGTATTGTACAAGACTTCTCCTTAGATAATTTTGAGAGTTATTTCTTCTACTTGGATTCTCCTACGAAGAGGGATGTGTAGGTAGGGGAGGGTGAAGAATCCTTGGGATCGGCCGCATGTAAAGGAGTCGCCGGTAAGGATGTCGCGCTTGATGTCGAGGCCTTGGGGTAATCACACAAACGTTGAGGTGGAAGTGGAGGGTACAAGATTCCTGTGTAGCAGATGCGCTTGGTCACTCGGCCCATCTCATCCAGCATGTCCTTCACAATCTGACTGACATAGGTTGCTCTACGCATGGGGTGGTCGAACACCCACGCCGACCTATCATCCTCATCGAGGAGTGTGTAGCCCTTTCCCACTCGATCAGGGTTCCGGCCCAAGGGTCCTCCATCGACTATCGGTCACGCCCAAACAATGAAACAGAATACACATGCGAGGATCAACTTCCAGAACAACCATGTCATATGATACATATAAGGCATACAGTAATAGCGTAATACAGTTCATTCCTATCATCTCAATTAACATCATATAATCACATGCTTCACATTGCAAACCAGATTAACTCAATTCAAACATCAGTCAACCCTAAGGTTAGTCTACATGCCCATGCATATGCACGTACAATCCCATTGCACAAAATGATTTGGATATAACGCCAACAGACGGGACGTTCACCCAAGCCAGTTGTTGTACAGTCCCACTGCCACGTACACAGGTACGAACTTCCACACGTCCTAATAAGATTCCATCATCACATTCGCACTTCGAACTCTAATGGGCTCAATGCATGCATGTCATGTCATGAAGCCAGCCACACAAATCACACACGTAATGACTTCACCATGAATTTGAGTCTCTCTACAAGCAGGAACATCCTCCACGAGATGTCTGCACCACGTCGTCTGGCCATTATTCGCCAATAGTCCGCATTTTGAACACAATCAATATTCACATTTATAATTCATAAACATCATGCAACAAGTACAACATATATCTCAACATCATAACACATGGCATCATCATCATGCTATCACATTCATTTATCTCATGTTATTTGGTAATAACTAAACATCAACAAACATATCATCACTACAACAATTCACAAGCTTCAAATCACAACAAACACATGCCAAAACGGCATGTAATAAAAGAAATCAAAGTGCCCTCAGTGTTGGCACTTTCCTTCCTCGAGCTCGACTCGTTCCCGGTTCCGGTTCCGCTCGTTGTACCTTCACAAGTACATTTAACATAATAATTATCTAGTTTAACCTACTATTCTGGGTTTAAGGTATACACTAACAGTTACGCAATGCACACGTATGATTTAAAACTTTTTCGAGAGTTCAGTTTTGGTTCCTCAAAAATGAGATTACAAACAAGTAGTTAACTTTCCAGAAATAAAATTTTGGTCCCTAAACTTGTCAATAATCAAATTTTGGCCCCTGAACTTTCCCAAAATATGACTTTTGATCCCCAAACTTTCCAGGACAGTATTTCCTACCCCAAGGTTTTCCAAAAAGTTGGTTCTGCCTCAAAACATCTAAGATTTTCGTTTTTGGCCCCAAACTTTCTCTTAGATCTCGGCCTTCACCCACATAGACCCAAATAATTTTTTCTTTCCACATATAATTTTACATTACCCAAATAATCACTTCTCCTACACAAACACATTAAGCAAAAATAAAAAATCTCACTCCCAACATATACATAGAATTCGTCCAAGGCTAGTTAAAGGGCAGCACATATTATTTTCTCAAAACTAATTAGTTCATACACTAGGTTTAACCATATCTAGGGTAAACATCAAGTTTGAAACTTCAAAATCACTTCCTATAAATAATCACTTGTTAAAACTTCAACTTTTAAGAAAATAAAATATGTATAGTTATAAATCAAGATATCCTCTATCACTTTCATGGAACCAAAAAACCAAAAGCTAAAGTCAAAAACCCAAAATCACTTTTGAACTTAACCTTTCAAGAAACCAACTTCACGTAATAATAGCTTAAAACATACTCTAACACTCCTGTGAAAACAAAATCCAAAAGCTCAATCTAAAATCACTCCTTAGTTCAAACTCATTCTTTTTCAAAAAGAAAAAAACATCATCATGTAGCTTAAGAGAAGGCTTACCACTTTAATGGAGGAGGGTAAGCCAAAAGATGAAAGGAGAGGGGTGGAGAAAAGGGTGGAGATGGAGGTTGAAGTGATTTTTGTGGTGGAGGAAGAAGAAAGATTCCCTTTACTCTTTCTTTCCTCCTAAAACTCTCTCAAAACCTTCTCCAATTCTCTCACTAAAACACAAGTTGAAAAACAAAAGTCAAGGTGTGTGCATGAGAAGGAGGGTCGTGGCTCTAAAGCATGTTGGAGGATGAAAAATTTCTCTTACTCAAGCCTTTGGTCCCTTGGATAATAAGGTTAATTTGGTTAATACCATTTATGATTTGTTTCACTTTAACCAAATAAGGAAAAACCTTGAAAAGTGACTTTACGTCAACTTAAGTCGCAAATAAACTTTTCGTGACTTGCGTCATTCATTTGCTCAATTAGAATCTCATTCGTGAAAATATCTCGGCGAGTTTCCCAAGAGTCGGCCCCGGCGCTGGCCCAGCTTTCCGGCCCGAAAACACCTTACGACGAAAATATTTTTATCGTGTTTATGGAATTCTCTCAAGGGGACGTTTGTTACGAGTTATGAAAAATCATTCCTGGGGATGAAGTTTCCCAGAAATATTAGGATAGGAATGTTATGTCTGGTTATTATTAAGAAATGTGTTTGGTTAACAAATTTAATTCCATCGAATCTTTTTGTATATTCTTGGGAATAATTATAACATATGTTTGGTTGGAAATGCATATTCTCGGGAATGGGTAGTAAAATTATTAAATCACCCTTATTATATATTATTTAAATATTTTTAATGTAATTATTAAAAATGGAATAAAAATAAAGTGATTATTACATTTATAGCATGAAATAAATGTTTTTTATAGAGATTATTTATAAAAAAATTATATTTTCTCATATAAATTCAAAGTCAACTATATTGATTAATATCACACTAATATTATGTGGATGGAATTACTGAAATGATATATATGCTTAAAATATTAAGAGCTTCCAATACTACTAGAGACATAAAAATGTAATTTAATTTTTATTTAAAATAGTTTATTAAATTCTTAAAAACTTTATAACATTAATATGTTTTTAAAAATTAACTCAACATTACAGACTCAGTGACCCGCAATGTATAATATTAACTCAAAATTGGAGACCCACGATCTTTATTAACTGAAAATTGCAACAACAAAGACAATGTAAGAACATATAGCAACCTAAGAGGGGGGATGAATTAGGTTCTCACGATTTTCACCTTATTAAATTCGGATTACTTTCAATTTGATCAGAATCACAATTGATAATTGTAGATGCAGTGGAATTATAACTTGCTAAAAGTAAAAGATAAGGGATGAGAGAACCACCCAAGGATTTTATCCTGGTTCACCTTCAACCACCGAAGGCTACGTCCAATCCCCCGTTCTGATTCAGGGGTTTTTCCACTATGATCAAGTATCCTTACAGATGCTTGTGCCAAGGACCCTAAGAAGACCTATCAATCCTCCGAAAGCACACCACTTTCCGATTGATCAAGCGTTCTTACCGATGCTTGCGCCAAGGACCCTAAGAAGACCTATCAACCCTCAGAAAGCACTCCACTTTCTGATCACACTGAACACTACAGTGGACTTTGAATCAAACCGATTCAAAGAACCTTTTTCACTACCACCAAACACTATGGTGAATGAATCAAACCGATTCAAGATGAAGAAGATTTTGCTATGGCTGAAAAATCCTTCTATATAATTGGATTGGTCTTAGTTTGTATGCTCCAGGAAATTACAATGAAGGCTCAATTATTCTGAGTTCTTAAATGTTGAACAACATAAGTGTTCTTTATGAAAATGAAAGCTCAATTGCTCAGAATAACATTTCTAATGAATATGAAAGTTGTTGCATGTTTCTGAACATCAATCAAGTATATATAGGCACTAGTGACTCTTCATGAACCATTGCAAAGGTTTTCCAACGTTTAAGAACACATTGGTTCATGAAAAACCGTGACTGCTGATATGGTAATCGATTACTAAAACTGGGTAATCGATTACGCTATAGCCGTTATGATCTGAGTGCCATTTTCTGACATGTAATCGATCATTGAAATATGGTAATCAATTACTGACTGCCTGGTAATATATTACTGAAATCTGGTAATCTATTACTGACTGTCTGTAATAGATTACTGAAATCTGGTAATCTATTACTGCAAGTATGAAACTTCATTTCTTGATGTTCAATCCCTAATTAAGTGTTTCTACTTAATTTTAGCTTTTGAAAACAAGTTGTACTTAATTAGTTGATTACTCATGAGCCTTCATATGCAATGTAACCTTAATAAAGCATAGCGCACTAAGTAACAAGACTTACTAAGAGCTAGAACCCTGATAGTTGATCTTGAAGATTTGAGCTGGTTCTTGAAGTCTTTCTTGTTCTTCTTTTTGTGATGTGCTTTGTCTTCATCAAAACCTCAGCCAGAGTCCAAGGACAAGACCTTCTTCACAATCTCCCCCTTTTTGATGATGACAAACCACATTCTTGAAAGTTGATTGATCATTTGATTTTCTCCCCCTGTCTTGTATAACTCCCCCTTTGTTTTGCAGTTAATGCTGAATATCCTGAAAGTGATCAAACATACTACAAGATTTTCTCCCCCTTTTGACTTCATCAAAAAGAAGAAAAAGTCATACAAAATATTCCAGGATAAAAGAATAAAGGGAAGTAATATGACAAATATGTTATAAACTTCAGTGCGTAATCATAGCATATCATAGGGATTATTTTAAACAAACTAAAATATATTAAAATTCAAGCCAGAGTCTGAAAATCAATTGCTTTTCATTTTTGCCCTTTTGTAATCGATTACTGAAATTCGCTGGAAATATTTCTGGGCCAAAATTTTTAGAGTAATCGATTACTTGATGTTGGTAATTGATTACTGGAAATCTCTGAAAAATTTCCTGGGCCAAAATTTTTATGGTAATCGATTACATAGACTCTGGTAATCGATTACTGAGTTTCTCTGGAAAAAGTTATGGGCCAATTTTTCCCTGTAATCGATTACGCATTTGATGTAATCGATTACTGCATCCAGAACGTTGATTTTCCAGTTTTGTTAAGCACTGTATGATTGATTCGAACTGGTAAAGTTCCATGATACAGATGCATATACTATAATTCATACTTTTCTTCACAATAGCATTTGGAAGTTATAGATTTTAGCTTTATATCTAAAGTTTTTCCTTAGCAATACCATATTATATATTTGTGTCTTGAATGACCATCCTTTGTATATAACACTTATGATCACAAGGTCTTCAAGCACACCTGCACAATAAAATCAATGGTATTTTCCAGGTACCCAATAGTCTTTGAGTCCTAATAAGTTAGTTCCTTTCTCAATCCATATAAACCTTTTGTTGGGGACTCCATCATTTCTATAATAACAATGATTAGGAGTATAGTAAGGGCACTTAGATTTCATGTTAGGCACTTTCTCTTTAGGATAATAGAAAGTTTTGAAATATGCCTTTCTAGGTTGAGCATTATCATGTACTCTCCTTGTGTGATCAAAGTTATATGAGTTACTTGGTCTAATAAAAATGATTTTCTTAATACCACTAGAATGACTTTGATACTTTTACAAGTAACATGTCTTTGATTACTTAACAAATCATTCACATCATTTGTACTTTTGTTTATCACTTGATCTAATTCATCAATTTTTGACTCAAGGGTTATGAATTTATCGAAAGTTATAAAATCACTTTGAATATCCACTTTAGTTTTTACTTGATCTAACTCATCTTGCATGCTTTTACTTTTACTTTGTAGAAATGAGATATCTGATTTTGTTTTGCATATACTTTAGAAATATTTGAGAAGATATCATGCAATTTATCAAAGGTGTATGAAATTTTTTCATTACTAACCTCATCATTTTCATCATCAAAATGATGTGTTGCCATCAAAACAAGATGTGCTTCTTCATTTTCCGAATCGGACGATGGTCTTGCTTCATTGTCTTCCATGTATGCATTCTTTGATTTGAAGTTCTTTTTCTCAAATTTCCTGTTTAAGCCATGCTTCTTTCTTTGAAGATTATGACATTCTTTCTTCTTGAGGATTTTGCCAAGCTTCTTCACAAATATTTTTATATGCTCATCATCATCACTATCGGATTGAGAATCTTCCTCTTGTGAACTATCACCTTTTGTAGCTTTAGTTTACTGAAAACTGGTAATCGATTACTGACTGCCTGTAATAGATTACTGAAATTTGGTAATCTATTACTGACTGTCTATAATAGATTACTGAAATCTAGTAATCTATTACTGCAAGTTTGAAACTTGATTTCTTGATGTTCAATCCCTAATTAAGTGTTTCTACTTAATTTTAGCATTTGAAAACAAGTTGTATTTAATTAGTTGATTACTCATGAACCTTCATATGCAATGTAACCTTAATAAAGCATAGCACAGTAAGTAGCAAGACTTACTAAGAGCTAGAACCCTGATAGTTGATCTTGAAGATTTGAGCTGGTTCTTGATGTCTTTCTTTTTCTTCTTTTTGTGATGTGCTTTGTCTTCATCAAAACCTCAGTCAGAGTCCAAGGACAAGACCTTCTTCACAGACAAAGCAAATAGAAGGGCAAAATGGAATTTAATTGTACAAAATTGTAGACCCACTATCTCACTTTCCTTGAAATCTTTCATACCCACCCTCAAGGATGAGAATAGAGCACTGTGGCAACGTGTGAAAATAATTTACCCGGGAATGTTTCACAACTGGGTATATATTTTCGTAATCTCGTATCAAACATGGGTTTCTACTTTCCCACACCTCATATTCCCGGGAATCTTTTTTTTTAACCCTTTAACAAACGCCCGGTAAGACTTTTCATCTCATTCAGAGCTTCTAAAAATATCTACAATAGCCCTATTTTCTCTCGTCGAGGTTTCTATAAAAACCTCAGCGGCGTGTCAGGAACTTCCTCGAGCTCTAAAACAAAAGTATATCAATATTACAGTCAATAGTTATGAAATTCAACACATATTATCGTGAAGATATAGAGAAACTCAAATTCCATCTCTTTCAGTTAATACTTAAAATATTCATCACATCAAACATATGCTAAACATCGTTTAATGCCTACAGAGAATTAATTAGGTAATTAAAATAACCCTATAATACTGTGGGTCTTACAGCTCCCCCCCAATTTAAACTTAAAAAGAAGTACGAACACATATGAAACCTAGAACGATATGAGAAGTTGAAAAGGTGGTTATACTAAAAGTCACAAATTTATTACACACCTTTATATTTTGTCTTAAATGTCAAATATAATTGTAAGAATATAATTGCTTTCTAATCATAACCGTTCAAGTTTCAAAACTTAAGTAATTGGCCAAACATAAAAACCTGAGCATCTCATGTCGGCTAAAAACAACATTATGATGAACACCTCATCTCAGATTTGATTGTTGATTTTAGATTATTTATCTCAGATCAATTTTATTCATATTTCATTTTACTTATAAAGTGATTCAAAATATTTGACATAACTTTGTCATCTTAACATTGCATATACATTACTTGTCAAGCTGGAGGGATCCTGTTCTGGTCGGCTCAAGAAGGATCACAAACAAGTGAACGTCGAGTTGGTAGGCCAGGACGACCAAAAGACTAAGTTATTGGAGTCCATTAAAGCAAAGCTAAAACACTTTACATAACATCCTAACAAAGGTTATAAGTTATGTAAACACTAGATAGCAACCTAACAGGGGGAATTATGTTTGCATAATTATTGCTGATTATAAAACTTTACCAAGTTTAGAATTTTGTTCTAACGGAAGTGTATTCAGAAAATAACAATGAGTTCAGTAATTAAGAAAATAAAGTGCAATGAAAATTGAAATGCTGAAAATAAAAGATAAGGGATAATAAGATTACAAAAAGATGTATCATGGTTTACCCTCATCAACCAAAGGCTACGTACAGTTTCCCTTTTTGATTCAGAGATTTTCCACCATGTAATCGATGTTCAGTACAAGCCTCACACCAAGACTCTCAAGAGCATCCCCAAGAAAGCACACCACTTCATTGTTACACAACACTCACCAAATCTTGTGGTGGAGCCTGAATTCCCTCTATTCAAAGTGAGTTTTACACTATCACCAAACCCTTTGGTGATCTTCACCAAATCCTATGGTGGACAAAGAATCAAACCGATTCAAGAGAAAGAAGAAACTTTTACAACAACTTATGAATTCTCTACCCAATGTAGATAATAGAATCATTTTCAAGAACAAGTTTAAGCACAATATCACGCAAAGGCTCAAGGTTTTATGTTTTTGGAAAATATGACAGATTTGGCACAACTGAAAACTTTGAATAATTTGCTCAAAACACGTGATTTATGAAATCTGAAAGTTGTTGTTGAAATTTGAAAGTTCTTGTATGAATTCAGGCCTATAGGAGGTTTATATGAAGAGTAAAGATGCATCATGAATCGATACAAGTATTGGATAATGTTCACATACACACTGGTTCATGTTTGAATTAGAAAAACACAACATCATTATGGTGTAATCGGTTACACCTTGTGTGTAACCGATTACACACTATCTGTTTGGAGTGTAATCGACTACACTCAGAGTGTAATCGGTTAAACCTCTTTCAAAACATTATAGGTACTTGATTTTCTTCAATTCTAAACCTTGTAAACTTAATTTTAAAAGCTTACTTTACCCCTTTTAATTTGAAAAACATTTTACTCATGTTTTAATGAACCTTAAGTGATATCAAACTTAAAGTTATAAAACTTATCTATATAAACTTGAATCTTTGTGCTTTCCAATATTCATGGTTTTCAACCTTTTTCTTCTTTGTGATATTATTGACTTCATCAAAACATAGTCAATATCAAGGAGAGGCTCTTCTTCACATGTTATCATCATTGCACATTCCATCCTATTTATTACAAGTTTGGGTAGCTCCGTAAGTAAGACATTATTCATAATTGCTTTTCATATTGTTCATCTATACTTAGAGACATCTCTCTTTGAGCTATTGCTGATTTGAGTTTCAGAGTACCAAACACCTCTTTCATCGACCACCGTGGACTCTCACTACTCCATCGTCCTCTCCGCCTCATTCATCACCATGCACTACATCTTAACCAGAGGTATGTATCTCTCATTTTTATGAACTATAATTGAATGGGTCCTGGGTATGTAAAATGTTATTTTTAAACTGTCTACTGCCTAGTCGTATTATATTTTTTTAAATGATGGCGACTCCTAACCTTTCTTTTAGTTTATTTTTTATTCTCTTTGCCTGTTTATTCTCTTTGCCCGTTTCATGACTAGATACATCCAATCCAATGCACATAGTTAATTTGTAAAATAAAACATTTTTTATGGGAAAATACATAAAAAATAAATTATATTTTAATCTTAAATATATTTAGCTTCCTCTTGTAAGAAAAAATTTCTAAAATATATTTTTTATCCATATAAAATTTATAATTATTAATTTCATTCATTTTTAATTCGTTTAAAATATAAAGTCTTATGATTTTAGTCATAAAACTGCATGACATTTGCATTTTTAAAAATTAAAAGCGAATAAAAATTTAATTGAGTCTTTTTTTTTTTTACAATAGGAATGAGAAATTTAATTGAGACTAAAGATAAACTATCATACTATTATCTTTTAACTACTAAACGTGTAGATTAACTAGTATGAAGTTGCTTAACTAAAATAGAAGTTTTGGGTTTGAGTCTCTGTGAATGTAGCTGCATTAAATAGTTGATAGAGAAAGCTTTGTCGCTACATGTGTTGAAATTACGTAAGTAATTCGATTAAAAAATCAAAGCATGTTATTATCCTATTAAAAAAATAAGAAAAAGAAAAATCAAAGCATGTTACACATGGTTATAATTAGTGTTTGTATTCGTGGGTTGCACGCGTCAATTTTGAAATGTTAGGTGATACCACAGATTCATACATAACAATAACATGCTCAATCGTTGAAGGACAGCTTCGAAATATTAGTAGAAGTTAGAAAGTCATATTTTTCTATTCATTTTCTTTTTCTTCTCAACTTTCACAACTAGCCTGTCTCCTCCTTCATTTTCTCTTCCACCATTTCGAATCTCTCTATATATACACACCCATACAAAACATTGAGACACAACAAAATTCAAGCTTTTTTACGAGAGATTCTTGTGTTTGTGTGTGAATATCAAATTCAAAGGTAGTTGAGGTAGAATAGAAGATTAATTGGTTATGGCGTTGAAGGACACGTTCTACATATCCCATGGATCACCCACTTTGTCCATAGACGAGTCCCTTGCGGCGAGGAAGTTCCTCCAATCGTGGAAGAAGGAGGTGTTTCCGCCGAGACCCACTTCCATTCTCGTCATCTCCGGCCACTGGGACACCGCTGTCCCCACTGTTAACGTTGTTGAATCCACCAACGACACCATCTACGACTTCTATGGCTTCCCCAAACCCATGTACCAGGTTGGTTCACCACAAAACTCTGCCTCTAATTTATTTAGATTACCTATATTTATCAGGTTATTCTTTGTTTGAAGTTGGTAGAGAAACCATAAATGTCAAATGGGTAGGTGAGAAATCGCAATAACTTTCTTAGGAAGAATATTTTGATAGTAGGGCTACCAACCCTCATTTTGATTTTTGGACAAATTTTTTTCAACACTATTTCAATTTATGAGCCCCACTTTATTAAATGTGAAACTATTTAGTCGAACTCATTTTAAATGTGATAATATTTTTTAACTTCTAAAGTAAATTTTAAAGAGTTATCTTTCTTTTTAATCACCACCCAAGTATGAGATAAAATCACCAGGGCTTTATGCAACCTAGTAATGTTTTGACACGTTTAATGAGCTTAAATTTTTTAAGAACAACACTTTTAACACTGACTTTTGAATTTTTTCATCTATTGGTTGAAATTTATGAGGTTCAATTAAATTAAAAGTGGGATTCATATTTTTAATGAACATGTATGAATTTCATACGAATAAATGAGAATGTTAAAGTGCAGACATTTTTCTTATGTAGTTAGCAAGGAAAATTGTTAACTAACTTGGCTTGGGACTTCAGTCGTCGGTAATTCTTAATTTAAAGTCAATTGAATTGCGGGTCTGCAATTTTCAGTGAACCTTGAGTAGTGCTGCAAAAGTTCATAGGAACTCTTAGTTTACATAGGATTTTCTTGAGTAGTTTGAAAGCAGAGTTCTGTGTCCAAAAACAATTTTTGATTTAACTATCGCTGCAATTTTCACACGCAATTCACTACAAAAAGTGAATGAACTTTTTCTTTGGATGGAGTTGAAAATACTTTCAATTTGTTGTTAGATATTTTAGTTTGAAAGCAGATTTTTGCAACTATGTAGGAAAATCCTATGCAAACTAATTGTCCAGGAAGAATGTTTGTGCTAACACTTCATACTTTGTTTTCTATTAACAGTATGTCATATTAGGGGCACAAAATACAAACTTGTAGTTATTAACTTTTTTTCTCCACAAATTGTAGTGTCTTTAAACTTGATCAATAGCCCTTATAACTCATATTATGCTTGCTCCTTGAGGATTTTAAAAATACTTCCCTGTGTTTGGCTGTGTCGTACATAGTTTTGGAATGGAAAACATTGAACTTTCAAGGCATAACATGTGTAGTCCATCTCTGATAAATTTGATATGGTCCATTACTGCACCTGTATAACTACAATTTGAACCCGTTTGGACTGTACCGGAGCTTATTTCGTAGATAAGCTCCAATAAGCTCGAATAAGTCTGTATCCAAATGACCTCTTTAGTCCGGGCAATTGCATGCCTATGTATACAAATATGCTTGAAGGTTCAATTAGTATTCTAGATGAATACTATGCTTATCATTTGACATGCCTTAGATTGTCCATGTTTGATGCTCTTATATATATACATACATCTAAAGCCATCTCTTACATTACATGCTCCCTTTATACTAGCTTAAATATCCAGCACCTGGAGCTCCTAACTTGGCAAGGAGGGTGAAGGAACTACTCAAAGAAGGCGGTTTCAGCCGCGTAGATGAAGATAAAAAACGCGGACTTGACCATGGTGCTTGGGTTCCACTCTTTTTAATGTATCCAGAAGCTGACATCCCAGTTTGTCAGCTGTCTGTTCAATCTAACCAGAATGGGACTCATCATTATAACTTAGGAAAGGCACTAGCCCCTCTTAAAGATGAAGGTGTACTTATAATAGGTTCTGGAAGTGCTGTTCACAACTTGAGAGCACTTGAGCGTCACGCCACTGTTGCAGCACCCTGGGCTGTTGAGTTTGATAATTGGTTGAAAGAAGCTCTTCTTGAAGGAAGGTAACTAATGTTCACATTTGCTTAATGCATGGTTGATCTCATTAACTGTGTTAACTGCATGGATCTAAATCTAATAATTGTAGTATGTATGAATGAGCTTCTCTTTTCTCAGAATCAATTATGAAAACTAGAAGCTACTCACATAAGCTTCTTCCCAGAATTGATTCTGGCTATACAATCAATTATCGAAGGATTCTCAAACTTGCATTTACTGAGATACCTTATGATATGAAACTGGAAAACTAGCAATTGAATGCTGTAGAGTTAGGATTTTTCATGGATTATATTGGTTGTGAAAGTTTTCAATTGCCTTTTGTAGATATGAAGATGTGAATCATTATGAGCAAAAAGCACCACATGCGAAAAAGGCTCATCCTTCGCCAGATCACTTTTATCCACTGCATGTTGCTATTGGTGCTGCTGGTGAAGATGCAAAGGCCAAACTTATCCACAGCAGTATTGACTTGGGAAGTCTCTCTTATGCCTCTTACCAGTTTACATCAGATGCCAGTTAACTTAATGCATAAGATATATTGTTCAGCTGCATGTACTCTAAGCACAGTTATTCAATATGCATCACCTATGATTGGAAGTGTTGATTGGAAATTTAGACTTATGTTTCTGTGTTGTACTATGAAGAATTAATGTGTATAATAAAGAAATTGTTCTGAATGATCTGAATAAAAGAAATTGTTCTTATTTGAGGACTTTCCTTCTTCATGAAATGTTGGATGGTCCAATCTTATTCTTAGAACCCGTTTGGATGAAAACCAAATAGTACTTATTGAAGATTATTTATTGCTTTTATAAGAAGATAAACTCCAATAAGCCTATTATTCAAACTGGGCTCTTATTATTATTATTTTTATTTGGTTTTAGCAATTGCTTAGCAATTTCAAGTTGAGATGGTGATTTGATAAAGTCTTCCTTAAACATTTCACTATCCTTGCATTTTTTCTTTTCTGTACTTTTTGAAGAGATAAGCCAATATGGAGATCTTCTGCCGATGTTTGCATTTGTTATTTAAAATATTAGTCGTGTGAGATTTTGTTACATTCAATGTGTTGATTTTTTTTCTAGTCTGAGTGGAATTAATTGGTCAGTAGCATTGTAGCAATTTTACTGTGACGATATAAGAAGAGATAATTGTGAATCCTTCACAAATATGCTTTTTGTATTAATGCTTCAATCCCTTTAGCTGTTATATAATTTTGAGTATGGAATCCTTCTCTGATTCCTTTTGTGTGTTTATTGTGATTGTGAGGCCTTGTTTAGGACGTTATGATTGTCCACCTTCAAACTCAAAAATCCAATAACCCATCTCTTCCATCTTTGAAACAAGATGTAATATCATAAACACTGCAAGTGTTTCGTTAAGCTTTTTAAAACTTTTGCAATAAATTTTGGGTAAATAACTTAATTAAACTCATATGTCAATAAGTATTTGTCACATTGTTTTCTAATGAATCAAAAAACATTTATTACATAAACTCTTATTAATAAGCTTATTTGAGATCATAAAAGCTTATACGTAGGTATAAAAGTTTATTTGTAAGCTAATCCTTTTAAAATAGCTTATAAGTAAGTTTAATCAAACAATGCTTAAGTGATTATGCTATAATGTAAACTTAAGGTTTATATATGTTTTTAGTCCCGGTAAAATATGAGTGATTTAAAATAGGGGTTTTTTTCTATGTCAAAACTTTATGACCTGCAACTTGAAGTATAGGTAGAGTAAAGGAAACAATAAATAATTATTATTAGAATAAAAAAACTAAAAATGGTTGACAACTTGCAAGATGACACCGATGTCATTAGTCCATATCGTTAGGGTCCGTCTGTAAAGTGATGATGTGGTTTACGGAAATGAAAGTCACTAATGCAACATGTGCAAGCTGACATGGCAACTCATGTGATATCTTATGTGGAAGCTGACGGGCAATTTCAATCATATTAATATTATAATATTTGTGCCAGATAGTTTGTGGAGGTTTAAACCCCGCTAACTCAAAGAAAAACATGTTCTTGCGGTTTAAAACCGCCATTATTGTATAAAAAAATAGCCAAAATTTCCATGAAGGCTTCCCTGCCGTTGTTAATGCAAAAATTGCGCCAATAAAATTGCAGAGATTTCAACCATTGCTAACTCAAAGAAAAACTCATTTTTGCGGTTCAAACTTCCCCTAATGTACAAAAATGACAATTATTTCAAATGAACCAATATATGGGTCTTGTGTTTGGCGCCACCCTAGTTGTGGTTGGCGCCACCCCCTTTAATGTGAAAATACGTTTTTACCCCTTAAAAAAATCCGTAACATATCCTTCTTCTTTCTAATTTCTTCATCTTCTACCTTCTCCTCACCACCACCGTTTTCCTCTTATCTCCACCATCCCTCCACCATCCCCTTCATCTTCTCAACACCATTCTCACCACCATCCTCTTCCTCTTCTCACCTCCATTCTCACCCCCATCCCCTTTCAAAACTAATCTTCACCATCACCTCTCTCCAAAATCTCCAAAATCCCCTCATTACCTATCCTCTATTACCCATCATCTTCTACACTTCCATAAGTCGCACTAATGGGAGGTATGTTCCCTTCCCCTTCTTCTTGTACTTTCCTTCATCTTTTCTTCGTCGTTCGTCTGATGGTGTTTTTTCCCAATCTTTATTTCGCACTTATAAGTGCAAATCGCTGTCTGGTTTAAATTCACACTTATACGTGCGACTTAATTTAATAAAGAATTTTATAGTTCGCACCTATAGGTGCGCCCAGGTGCGACCTAATTTAAAAAATGTAATTGTTTGATTCGCACCTATAAGTGCGATTACATATTACAGAGTCGACAATGTGTTCCTACGGCTAGCAGAACCTAGGCAGTCGTACATGTACGCCAACGCTGCTGCACCCCATGCAAAGTTCCCTACAGAGTCGAGATCATACAACAGAGAGAGGTACCGGATCTGTACTCAGGTCCTGGTCTTGTCAGCAATGAAAGTGATGCCCAACAGTCTGAGCATATAGGCCTTAGCAGCTGCATCAAACTCTCTGCTCTTGAGTTTGATATTGACAATCGACTCCAACCATGCAAATCGTACACTCTTACCCTTATTTTCCAAGCACTCTTTAATGGCCTGAGTTCTTGTCACCTGTAACTACGTAGCAAGAACCGCGAGTCCGCGACACACTCTTCATTGTCTAGGACGGGAAGAGTGAAGAAGTATCTCCGGATCGGGATGTGAAGGAGACATGCCACATCATCCAACGTGATTGTCATCTCTCCGCATGGTAAATGAAAAGATGATGTCTCGGGGTGCCACCTCTCTACGAAAGCTGATATCAATCCTCGGTCGTATGTAGTATATCTACAATCCACAAGAGTTGCAAGTCCAGACCTAGCTAAGACACCAGATATGTATGCATGCCCCCTAGTCAGATCTGCCCTCATCCTCTTCTCGTGATTGTACAATCTCAACAGCGACCTATCGGTATGTTGTCATCAATGTAAGACCTCCACACCCTCTCGGCAACGTGGGTGCCATAGCTCCGCAGCACAATCAGATTACACAGTCACACCACACAAATAAATGTTCAACTGATTCACTTGACAGATTGTACAAAATGCAATTTTCTCCATCGTCCAGTAACACACCACGCCTCTGGAGGTTGTGTATAACAGAAATTTTATTTTCCTTTGCCTGCCACATGAATAATCTTACCTTAGGAGGAACTCAATCAAAGATTCTGGTTTCAGAGCTAGCACAAATGGCTTTAACAGAGAAATTGCCATTAATATCTCCCATCCATATTATCTCATCTTCCCCCACACAAGGAGTGACCGAATTTATTTCCAAGTTAAAGCTCTTTTCCTCCTCTTGTTCCCATCCAAAGCATTGACTTCTCACATCAAAGTGCCATTCCCAAACTCTTTACGAATTTCCCCACATCGCTTATAGCAGTTAGTTTTAATTTATTACTATCCCTAGTCAAAAAAAAATATTTTTTATTACTATCCATAAAAAAATCTGGTCTCAAAATTACTACTACTATTATTATTATTATTATTATTATTATTATTATTATTATTATTATTATTATTATTATTATTATTATTATTATTATTATTATTATTATTATTATTATTATTATTATTATTATTATTATTATTATTATTATTATTATTATTATTATTATTATTATTATTATTATTATTATTATTATTATTATTATTATTATTATTATTATTATTATTATTATTATTATTATTATTATTATTATTATTATTATTATTATTATTATTATTATTATTATTATTATTATTATTATTATTATTATTATTATTATTATTATTATTATTATTATTATTATTATTATTATTATTATTATTATTATTATTATTATTATTATTATTATTATTATTATTATTATTATTATTATTATTATTATTATTATTATTATTATTATTATTATTATTATTATTATTATTATTATTATTATTATTATTATTATTATTATTATTATTATTATTATTATTATTATTATTATTATTATTATTATTATTATTATTATTATTATTATTATTATTATTATTATTATTATTATTATTATTATTATTATTATTATTATTATTATTATTATTATTATTATTATTATTATTATTATTATTATTATTATTATTATTATTATTATTATTATTATTATTATTATTATTATTATTATTATTATTATTATTATTATTATTATTATTATTATTATTATTATTATTATTATTATTATTATTATTATTATTATTATTATTATTATTATTATTATTATTATTATTATTATTATTATTATTATTATTATTATTATTATTATTATTATTATTATTATTATTATTATTATTATTATTATTATTATTATTATTATTATTATTATTATTATTATTATTATTATTATTATTATTATTATTATTATTATTATTATTATTATTATTATTATTATTATTATTATTATTATTATTATTATTAGCGAGTTAGTGTTACAAAGTATGAAACAAATTAATCTATTGAATTGAGAATGTTTTAAATGGAGATAAAAAATTCATGAATTGATATTTCATATTAAAATTAAAATTGTTGTGATTTTCGTATATATTGAACTTATAATAAAATTTAATCATATGGATAAAATGTTAAATGGAGTTCTGTGAATTTATTTACATCAAATATTAGACTAATTGGTACCTTCAAGTATTCATATATACTTCTACATTTTATCTTCAAAATAATTTATATTCGAAGCCAACATTGTAAAATTCACGCTTATTAAGAAAATAAATGATAAAGATAGTTGATGCATTGGTTTTGAAAAAAATTGTACAATCTTTCCTATTTACCCCTATTTAAGGTCAAATTTTTCATTCATTATGATATTGAAAAACTAATAAATGCAAGGGCAAAAATGGAAAGAGAAATTAGTTTTGGTTAAGTTAGCTTATATTAAGTGATACCATATAGGTGTGAATGTTAGCTTATAATTAGAGGCGGAGGGAGTAACTGTTATCAGAATTACTAATTTTTTAAGCACTTAGGTGTATTTTATGCGGTGTTTTAAGACTTGGTTCGGTTTGGCCAGTTCAAATGGTTGAACCGGGACTCGGTCACCTGATCAAGTTGAGTCAGCCTTTGGATTGGCTGTGCTTTAGGACCGATAAGAATCGGTTGACTCGGTTGAGTCAATTGTTAAACCAGTGACTCAGTCAGTTTTGGTCGAACCGGCGAGTCACCGGTTTTTTTTTTCACCACTGAATCTGAAATGATCAGAAAAAGAAAAATCTAGAGAAAGGAGAAGAGATGGACGAAGACGCAAAACAAAGAAGGATTCACACATCTGAAGAAGAACGAGATTGGGAAAGAGAAACTTAGAAGCAAATTCATATTCATACAAACAAATTTTACAATTATTTCTACAGATTTGAATTCATAACAGTAATGAAACAACATAAAGTACAAAACAGGAAACCCTAGATTATTCGAACCCAGTTCCACCATGGATCTTCAAATTCCACCATGGATCTCAGGCACCTTCTTGGCATCGCGAGTTCTGGCCACGCGATTGCTGCAGTTCAACCATCGATCTTCTCGCCTGGCGATTCCTACAGTTCCACCATCGATTTTCTCTCAAGAACCTCCTTCACCCGCTCGACAAGAGGAACCTGTGGTATTGAAGGGGAGAACACAAGATATTTGGGCTTCGAAGCTACGTCTAGTTGCAGGTTCCACGGTGCTTTTCAAGGATTCTCCAACCGCGTCGAAGCTTTGCCCAAGGCCTCTTGGATCGCTCATCTCCGCTTGAGGGGATAGAAGGAGTGTTTTTCACGGTGGTTTGGGGTCGATTCGAGTGTGACTCGAAGTGGGTATTGAAGGGAAACTCATCAAACAACAGGGGCGAAGGAGGAGCCCATGGTGGTTAGGTTCAACCTTGGTCATGGAGCTCACGATGTTGAGGTGATGGTTCGTGGTTCAGCCCTCTGTGAGGAAGAAGAAGGAAGAGATGGGAAGGAGAAGAAGAAAACGCAGAAGAGAGAAAGAGAGGAAGAGCGTGAGTAGAGATAGAGTAAACATGTTAGGGAGAGAGAAGGAGAAAATTGAGTCTGAATTTAATGAGGGAGTGGTAGTGGGGTCAGGAAGGTTGATGAAGAGAGAGAGAAGGTGAGATTTTACCAATTTCTGATTGGCTGAGGATGATTTCTCTTCATTCTCATTGGTCGAAAATCTTGGAGAGATAAGAATGAGGATATTTGAGGTATGCAGTGAATTTTTAAGAACTTGTAGGGGTGAAATTCAAATTTTAAAAAGCTAAAAGGAGAAAGAATTGAGGTCTGCAAATTTAGTGCGCTTTTTGTTGTGATTAAAGCGTAGAACCTATGTTTTTTTTATGAAATTTACAACTTATTAGTGATATTTTATTGGAGTAAAATCTTTCTTATTAATTGTTTAATTTGAATTTTGATGTATGGAGTTATTAATTAATGTTAGGTGATATTATTATTATTATTAATATTTTTTAATATATACCGAGTCAACCAGGAAGTCTATGACCGAATTGAGTCTTTTTTTTCTTTTTTTCTTAATTGGTTTTAATTTGAATTTCAAGTTTCTTACTATCAGTTAAAAATCATAATTGTAAAAGATATCATATAACGGAAACAATTTGTTTTTATTTTCTTGAAGGTTATAACGGTAACAATTTCACCCGCGTGGCCGCGCGTAAGAAGCACACAACGCACCCGCTATAAATAAAACCGTACCCGCCCTAACGCGCCACAGAAATTCACTGATCTCTCTCTCTCCATTGATTTCACTCTCTTCGCCGTCTCTATTCCGATTTCGCTCTCTCTCTCTCTCTCTCTTCATTGATTTCACTCTCTTCGCCGTCTCTATTCCGATTTCGCTCTTGCTACCGATTCCGATTCTCTTAATCTTTTTCTCGATTCTCATCATTTTCTTCTTAGATTGTTGTTTGATTACATTTGTTTTGCATTTCTTTCTCCAATTCTTTTGGTATTTAATTCAATTTCAATGGATGCGCAGACGAGTCCATCGGCCGCAACCTCGCCGCCGCGCACTCCTCCGCAGTGGTCATCGGTGGGTACGGCCCCAACCTCACCACCGGCGCCACCGAACAAGAGGAAGAGAAAGGGGAGGCGCGTGCCATTCATGGTGAAGCTACTTTTTGATTCGCTTGAGGAGATTACCGAGAATCATATGGAGGAGCAGCGAAGGAAGGAGAACAGCCAGGACACCTTGGCTGCGAAAAGAAAAAGGGGACTACGCGTTTTGATGTCCCTGCGTTAGGTCAAGCATCTTTTGTTCAAAAAAATCTCAGGTACGTTGAAATTAGATTTAGAGCTAGGGTTTGACTTAACCTTCTCTCTGCAAAATGGTAAGAACTTCTTCTTGTTTTTTTCCCTGCCACTTCATTATCATTTTCAATTTAAAATGTATAAGTCTCTTTAAAATTGTTTTTCTTTCCATCTATGGGAAGAAGGTTAGTTGCTGTGTTTGCTACAGGTCAAAATCACCCTATGTTAGACTGTAGTATGAAAAACTGCTGAGTA
This sequence comes from Acmispon strigosus, assembly GCA_030819835.1. Taxonomy (NCBI): domain Eukaryota; kingdom Viridiplantae; phylum Streptophyta; class Magnoliopsida; order Fabales; family Fabaceae; genus Acmispon; species Acmispon strigosus. Next base: position 42,297,986 of record JAUAMA010000001.1, on the reverse strand, counting down.
GATTCATTGACTAAGCATTTGTGTGGTCTCTTTCGTATATTTGTGGTTGGGAGAAAGAGAATTTTGGAAGTCTTGGAACTCATATTTGTTTGAATGAATTGACAGTTTGATTTCTGCTTCATAGTTTATAGACATCTTTTCTGTGTGTTATTTTCTGTTTATATACATATACATACATATGCAATCCCGTTGTTACTACTAGTCATGTACTTTGCTACTCATGTAGATAAAAGCACCGTATGTATAGATAAACAAAAAAATGGCTTTTAAGGTGGTAGTTTAGACTTTAGACGATAGAGATCAGGTAAAAACTTGTTTAAGATTCTACTTTTAGTTATGCACTTTAGGTTATTGTAATTTTTGAAATTACAATGAAAATCTTAGTTACCGAAACTGCCATGGAATAGAGCATCTTAGTTTTGTAGGAGTCACCAGAGAGATCAACCTGCGCTGGCGGCGGCACAGAACGCACTAAGCCGCGACCAACTAGTTTTCCGAAACCAAACTGAATAGAATTGTTACTTTCAAAAAATGGTTGCTGAAAATCAAAGAAAGAAGGTCCACTTTCCCACGTAGTTCTTCTAAAAATTGTTAAAAAGCAAAAGTTTTTTTTTTCACTTTTTTTTTTCAGTGGATCTTTTTTCTTTTCAGTAAATCGTAATATGGTAAAATAGCTAGAATACCCAGACACTGCAGATACCAGAAGTCGAAAATGCTCGCAAAAGAGATCAATCAGAAACCCATAAGTCGGGTTAGTATGTTAAAACTTCCCTCTATTTGGTGTTGGTTCTCATTTCTATCTGTTGGTTTCAGACACTTGGATTGCACAGAGTAACCTTGAAAGAAGAAAATGTATAGAAAGCACACATAAAATTTGTTCACGCAGTTCGATCAATATGTCTACGTCTGCGGCTATAGATTGCTATAGCTCAGATTCTTATTCAGAACAGGGACCAGGGTTCAAGTGTTACAACATATTTATACTAGGATTTAATGCCACACGTCATCGTATCATTGAATCCTAATGCAATCCTATCGCAATCCTATTAACCAATTAGATCCTAGTTACAACGTCCATTACGCCGTACATGACGGCGTAGTCAGCGCTCATTAGCTGTCTTCCACGGGCCACTCGTTCTTGACCGGACGAGGCCTGACAGTGCTTCGCTAGACGATTTCTCAACTGGACGATTTCTGACTAAGACGTACTCCAGGCGGACGATCCCCTAGATGATCTTACATTAGACGATCTCCAAGAAGATCTCATACTAGACGAGGCAACAGAAATGAGCTAGATTCAACATTATCCTTGAAGCTGCCAATGTGCAGAAGAGATTAAAACAATAACATGCAAAGAGAAAATATTAAGACTGCACACTAAACAAATCCTACTTGCATTTCTTGCACCATGAACTATATGGTTGCTTTTGTGTAGGGGTTTGGACCAATTAGCTATTTGTAATCTAATGGGGCCTAACTAGGTCAAAGCCTGGCTTGGATGTTTTAATTAAAAGGAAGTCCTTGAGCTAATTTTTATCCTGATTCAGAGAAGCAAAAGAACTTAATTGTCAATGCTTGTTTTTATGGTTGAAAATCTCAATGTATATTTCAGATTGGCTATGGTTTTTGCCTGAGATGCTGATGAAGCCTATTCTTGAACCAAACCATCCAACAGTGAGTTCTGAACTGAAAACACTTGTACTTTACATTTATAATTTTTCCTACTTAAGTCTGCACTCCTGTAGTTGTCTTATGCTGCTTGTTGTGATTCTAATCCTGTAATTATTCATAAGTTTAGACTTATGGCCCAGACTATATATAGTGACATTGATAGTGCAAAGTCTTGGTGATTTGCTGATTCAAGAAGCAGTGTTCTTCTTATAGGGGGTGGAAGACAAAGTGTAGCAGCTGAGAACTGAATTGACAGAAGGCAAGACGAAGATGAAGGCGTCCACAACTGGATTTTAGAAACTAGAGAAAGAGAAGCTGCTTGATAGTGCAAAGTCTTGGTCATTGCTTATGGTCAGAGGAGCCTCAAGAAGAAACTTGACTGGTACCCTAAACATCATCAAAAGTTGTGCTCTAATCATCAAACGGTTCATAGAAGTCCATCCGGTGGGCATCTCAGGTTGATGACATTATAAGCAGGAAATTTGGCCTCACGAGGAGTCTGCACCTGAAAGAGGAGCAGCCTCAGATTCTATGCATGGGAGGCAGAGATCTTTGAGGAGGTCTTACTCATATTATTGAAGAGGACATAACTGGTGTGGAGGATGATGTCAAGATTTTGGAGTCATGTTTGGTCAACCCCAAAAAAAGCTAGAGTTGTTGCCATTTGTGGGAAAAAGGTATAATAATACCATAGTATTGATATCAGGCACCATTTTGATATCTTGGCTTGGGCTTACACATCTCAGCACCGTCAAGCAAGGGATTCTGTTTAAGCTGATCTCTCCTTCTAAAGAGTGAAGAGAAGAAATTGTCAATTTGAGAGATGAGGAGCTTCCGCGTATGCTTTACCGAGTTCAAGTGGAGAACAAATGCCTGGTGGTCTTTGATGATATTTGGAGTGTTTTACCAAGCACCTGGAATAATCTGAGTCCTGCATTCCGAACTGGGAGATCACTATTAGCAGTTGGTAGTAAAATATTGCTTTAAACTGATGTTGCATTACATTTGGATCCAACTTGTTATCTTCATAAACACTCATGCCTCTTACCAGTTTACATCAGCTGCCAGGTAATTTCATACATAATACCCTCGCAATTCAATATACATCATCTATCAAAGTTTTGATTGGAAACTTAAGACTTGTGTTAATTCCTGTTTTATACTGTATAGAATTAATGTACACAATAAGGAAATTGTTCTGAATCAAAGAAAATTTGAGGACTTCTTGAGTTGTTGGATGGTCCATTTTTTGCTATATCATCATTGTTGTTATTATTATTATTATTATTATTATTATTATTATTATTATTATTATTATTATTATTATTATTATTATTATTATTATTATTACTATTATTATTATTATTATTATTATTATTATTGATAACCAAATCCGCAAGTGTACAGAGGTTATCAAAGTAATATAAAAGATTATCATTCTCCATAGGTGTTTCAAAATCTAATTTTAAATTGTTTAGAACTAGTGCAGAAAAATTAAATTGATTTGTTTGATTTTGGTTTGAGTATGAACTCGGAAGTACAATTCGCAATGAAAATATAATGATAAAAATTAAGAACTTGGGCTGAGTATATAGCTTATAAATTATGCTCTTCGAATATTTTATATCTGAAAATTAAGCATGAAAATCATGATGTTCTAGCCTAGTTTCTTTATAAGTTAATTCCTTAAACATGCAAAGCTTTCTTCTAAATTACTAAGTCTAATTCCTTAGTTTTTTAGTTAATTTAAGAAGAAGATAAGTTCTATATTCACGCCAACATAAACAAAGCTTTTCCTAATTCCTTAGTGTAATGCAAAATGTTCTTCCAATTCCTATTTCTCTTATTACTTAACAATTACCATTGATGAAGAAATAAGTTAGAGCACTTGTGTACATCAAGATAGATGAATAACAAGAAAATGGAACATGAAATGCAATTTTATTCAGATATAAAGTAGAAACTTAAAACATAACTATAAGCTAAAAACAACCCAAGAACTTAAAAAAAAGAACTTAGCTAAGCATGACTAAGAGAGATATTATATTAACCTGGACTAGGAGCTCAAGAAAGACTTCTCACAATTTTCAGGAAATAATGCTCTAAGGAAGAAAGAAAGAATAGCTTATTGTATTCTGGTGTGTGAAGATATCTTTACAAAGAAAGCAAAAGCCTTATTTATAATAAAACTGGCAGTGTCTCAACGCTCAAGCGTTGGCTTGCCAACGCCTAGGCGTCGGAGACAATTAAAGTCCCATGTCTGACAGAGTGCCAACGCTCAGGCGTTGGGCACCTCTGCAACTTCTCTGCCTTGCTGTTTTGTTCTTCCTCTTCATGGCCCTCATTGACTTAGATTCTTTGTCCCCTTTAGTTCTGAAACTCCTCCTTTATCATCAAGATTCCACTCATGTTTAATTCCCATGTGCCCATTAGGAATGGTGCTTCCTCTTCCAACTTCATTTTCAGTCCTTCATTTCTTGTTATTTGTAATTCGGTCCCCAGAAATATGTCTAATTTCATCAGTTTTCTAAAGAAAGACTAAAAACTAATAAAAATACCTAAAATTATATAAATAAAGTTTAAAAATCAAATAAAAGCTAATCTATATGCCAATGAAAAATTAAATAGAAAATCCTAATAAAATGAACAAAAATCTATATGAGACTCAATAAAAATAAAATAAAATAAACTAAAAAGACCCTAAAACATCATATGAAATCCAGTCATCAATTATTATTTGGTTATATTACTTGCTTAACAATTTCGAGTGGGGATGGTGATTTGATGAAGTCTTCCTCAAACATTTCACTATATGCGTCCGGCCAAATTAGTTGCCAAGGGATTTTAACAAAAGAAATGGTTAGAGACTACAATGAGGTCTTTGCACTAGTTGTAAGAATTGAAACAACGAGACTGTCGGTTTCCATTGTAAGCAACAGAGGTTGGATATTACATCAACTTGATGTAAAGTAAACTTTCCTTAATGGACCACTTGATGAAGAGATGAATGTATGTCAACCCTCTCGATATGAAGTGGCTGGCCATGACTATAAAGTGTATAAGCTAAAGAAGGCATTATATGGATTGAAGCAAGCTCCTCGAGCTTGGAATAAGATAATTGACTCCTTCATATTGCAACAAAATTTCTCCAAGTGTACAGTAGAATATGGAGTCTATGTGAGAGCTTTTGCAAGTGATTCGATGATCGTGTGTTTAGGGGCCCTTACATACTTTCTTGGCTTGGAATTGGTCACTACCACTGATGGCTTTTTCTATGTACCAAAAGAAGTATGCAGCTGATGTTTTGAGGAAGCTCAACATGTTGGACAGTGATTTAGCAGAGCCACTAAAGGAGTGCAGTGTCAGATTGGAGAAGAAAGAGAGTGATAAGGCAGTGAATGCAACATTGTATGAGTACATTGCTGGATCCTTAAGGTTCTTGTGCAATAGAAGACCAGGCATTGCTTATGGTGCAAGCCTAATCAGCAGGTTCATGGGCATCCAAGACTTTCCCACATGCTTTTGCTCCAAAGAGAATACTGAGCTACATAAAGGGAACCTTAGATTATGGTTTATTGTGTCCAAATCAGAGCAAAAGTGAGTCAAAGGAGATGATCGACTATAGTGATTTTGATTTGTGTGGAGATAAAAGTGATAGAAAAAGCACAAGAAGATATGTTTTTCCAATTTCTTGGTTCTAAAAGAAAGAATATGTGATTGTTTTATATTCTTGTGAGGCCAAGTACATTGCTGTCTCAATGGGAGCATGTCAAGATTTATGGCTTGGAAACTTAATGAAAGAAATTCAATGAAAAGAGGAAGGACCAATGAAGCTACTAGTTAGGGATGGCAATGGGTAGGGTCTGGGTAGGGGACTATAGTACCCATCCCCATACCCGCGTTTTTAAAAAGTACCCGTACCCGTCCCCATACCCGCGTGGGTAGCAACTTGAGTGCCCATCCCCATACCCTCTGGGTACCTTTATGCCCGTACCCGTACCCATTACCCATAGTTTAGTTAAACAAAATATAATTTTCACTATTTGTATTTTTCAATAGAAAACCAAAATATGATTGGTATTATAAAATAAAAACATATTAGTTAAAAATACAAAAGACCATCAAAATACTTAACAAGTAAAATCATTTAATTAAGTATAAAAAGCTAGATGATATTTATATTTTTTCCTCTAATAGGATCATATTAAGTAAGATCTTATCTCTAATCAAATTAAAATCAATTAGATATACTTTAATTTACATCAATAATATTTGATCTCTTTTTGATCAAATTTGAAATATGTGCAAGTTTTAATAAAAAATTAAATCAAAATTTATTCTCAAAATTTGAGAATATATCTTTTTGTTTGAATACTATTATCCAAACATATCTATTATAAGTTAAGATAATAGTATAATTTAGTTAAAAAAAAATCGTAGTATAGTTATAATAATTATATTAGGATGAACAATTAATTATATATATATATATATATATATATATATATATTATATAATATTTGTGTGCGGGTATGGGGCGGGGTGGGTACTATAGTACCCGTACCCGCACCCATACCCACTAATTTTTGCGGGTATTTACCCATACCCAACCCTATACCCATCTAGCGGGTTTTTACCCTACCCATAGTGGGTATTTTTTGCGGGTACCCATAGGGTCTGGGTCAATTGCCATTCCTACTACTAGTGGATAACAAGACTGCAATCAACTTAGCTAAATACCTAGTTTCTCATGACAGAAGTAAACTGTTCTCGAATGGAGAGAAATAAGAGAAGTATTATTATGAACTAACAAATGAATAAATCTGAACCTTTTTACATTAGCTCCCTACTAGCTATATATAAGGGGAAGAGCCATAAATAACATTAAAACCCTAGTTTACAAACTATAGGCCTTTGGGCCTCGAGAACTCAGCCCAATAAGTATAAATCTGCACCCCCATATATTACAAGTTCACCCCCTCTGGCAGTCTGACTCGCCCCGCGTAGGTCGCTCAATCGCCCCTCTACTGGGTGGGGCTCACCCATAGATAAGGTTCCATTTCCTAAGAGATCAAGTTAACAAAGGAAGATTGAAACTTGAATATCGCAAAACCGAACTGCAAGTGACTGACATCCTGACCACACCTTTGAAGGGTGATTGGTTCAAAGTGATTAGACACATGATTGGAGTGCAATCAATGGCTGATAATTCACTTAGTGGTTAATAGTGTTAACTAAGTTGGTGAACTGTCTAACAGAATAGGTTACACTGTATAATAGAACCAAGTATAAAACGTGTGCGTAATGTGGTCATGAATAAGAGAGTTCTTGTGCTTTTGATCTTTCTCAATTCTCTCTCCATGTGTGTGATACTTTGTGAGTGAATTGTGTGTGTGATTCACCGCACCTGAGTGAGGTGTTCTGACAACATTTCCTTTCTGTTGGGGAAAGATGACAAATAATAAAATAAACAACAACTAGCGGAAGCACCAGAAACGACTTTTCCCCACCGTGCAATTAAAATAGGTTCCAATAAATAACTCAGGCAACAGTAATACGCACAGAACAAATAAATAAATAAGCAAGACACACCAGAATTATTAACGAGGGAAAAACCCTTGAAGGGAAAAAACCACGGGACCAAGCCAGTAAAATTCTCCACTAATAAATTAATGGGATACACCACAAGTCCTCCTGGAATCACCAGGGATCAACAGAACAAATACAATCTTCACCAATAAGGTGGTTAACAATACAGTGCTGACACAGACAATAGAGAAGGCAAGACCACAGAAGAAATATACTAATATTACCAGCTCATTGACAGGATCCACATACTGTAATTTCACCAAATATAGAGCACTTTTGCAGTACCACACTTCTGTCAATAAGTCGGTTCTTCTTCTTCTCCTCTATTTATGCTGCGCCGCTGTTCTTCTTTCTTATCATTTCCTCATTCCTTTGATTTACTTCGTTTAAGAAACCTGCATTCCCTTTGCATGTGTCCCATTTTATTGCAATTGAAGCGCTTGATGTCTTTCCTACTTCTTGAACTTCCTCTTGACTTGCTTCGATCATTAGATTTATGAAAATTTCCACTCTGGCTTCTCCCCCGTGACTCAGTAACCAATGCTTGAGTGTGAGTCAAAGAACTAGCCATATTGTGTCCCTTCCTCCTAATTTCTTCATTTAGGAGGGATTCTTTTACAGTACTCAAACTCATCTTCCCATTAGTGGAGTTACTCAAAGATACCACCAGTGTTCCCGAACTATCTGGCAATGAACTAAGCAACAACAATGCAAGTAGCTCATCAGATAAATTAATCTCTATAGTAGTCAACTGATTCACAATATTCTGGAAACTGCTCATATGCTCAGCCACTGAAGAACCATCCTTGTACTTCAGGTTTACCAGTCCCCTAAATAGTAATATTTTGTTCTGTGTATTTTTGGACTCAAACATGTCCTTCAACTTCTTCCACAAACTGTGGGCATTAGTCTCACTAGACACATGATGATAGATACTCTGGTCTATCCATTGCCTGATCATACCAATAGTTTTCCTGTTTGCCTTTGTCCATTCTGCTTCTGATTTATCTGCTGGCTTAGTACTATCAGCATCAATGGGGTCATACAAATCTTTACAGTACAACAAATCTTCCATAATGGATTTCCAAATAGGATAATTTGACGAATCCAATTTAACCATCGTACCAGCGATATCACCTTCTCCCATTTTAAGAGCACCAAACAGAACTCCAACCAAGGAGCTCTAATACCAGTTGTTGGGGAAAGATGACAAATAATGAAATAAACAACAACTAGCGGAAGCACCTGGATCGACTTTTCCCCAGTGCAATTAAAATATGTTCCAAATAAATAACTCAGGCAACAGTAATACGCACAGGACAAATAAATAAATAAGCAAGACACACCAGAATTATTAATGTGGGAAAAACCCTTGAAGGGAAAAAACCCATGGGACCAAGCCAGTAAAATTCTCCACTAATAAATGAATGGGATACACCACAAGTTCTCTTGGAACCACCAGGGATCAACAGAACAAATACAATCTTCACCAATAAGGTGGATAACAATACAGTGCTGACACAGACAATAGAGAAGGCAAGACCACAGAAGAAATATACTAATATTGCCACCTCACTGTCAGGATCCACATACTGTAATTTCACCAAATATAAAACACTTTTGCAGTACCACACTTCTGTCAATAAGTCAGTTCTTCTTCTTCTTCTCCTCTATTGATGTTGCGCCGCTGTTCTTCTTTCTTTCTTTCTTTCTTTCTGGTTCTCTTCCTTTTTCTCACGCTACAGTGCCGCTTTGCCCCTTTTCTATATATATATATATATATATATATATATATATATATATATATATTTATATTGCTACAGTGTAAGCAATGAATAAATTAGGGTATTAACCCTTTCTCCTTTTTACTCGGGCTACAGCCCACTAAACATTATTAATTTATTTTCCTTTTAATAATAAGTTATGATGGGCTCACTTAATTTGGTGACCCATATAAGAAAGAAGATAAAGACACTGCTGCAGTTGTATCTGATGGTGAAGTTGTTGCTGTTTCTCGAGATGATTATGTTAATTTGACATGCCAAGATTTTGAATGGGTTGTTGATTCTGCTGCCTCATTTCATGTTACTCCTCATCGTGAGTATTTTACATCCTACACTGCTGGTGATTTTGGGCAAGTGAAGATGGGTAATCAAGGGGTAAGCAAAGTTGTTGGCATTGGAGATATCTGGGTAGAAACTAATATTGGATGCAAGCTGCACTTGAAGAACGTCAGACACATTCCTGACATGAGCCTCAACTTGATTTCAGTACATGTACTTGATGATGATGGTTACCATAATGGCTTTGGTGATGGTAAATGGAAGTGCACCAAAGGGACTTTGGTGGTAGCAAAAGGAGTGAAGAAAAACACTCTTTATTGGACTTCTATAAAACTGTCTGCTCCTCAGGTGAATGCAACAGAGGACTATTCTACTGAGCTATGGCATAAGCGGCTCGGTCACTTGAGTGAGAAGGGACTTGACACTCTTGCAAGGAAAAATCTGCTTCCGGTGAAAAGTACATCTCTTAAAACTTGCTCTCATTGTATTGTTGGTAAACAACATAGAGTTTCTTTCCGCACTTTCCCTCCTCTCAGGAGGCCACATATATTGGATTTAGTTCACACTGATGTTTGTTCTATGGATGTTAAATCCCTTAGTGGTTATTCCTATTTTGTCACATCAAGTCACTCTAGAAAAGTGTGGGCTTTTGTTTTGAAATCGAAAGATCAGGTACTTGATGTGTTCAAACACTTCCATGCAAGTGTGGAAAGAGAAACAGGTAAATTGCTGAAGTGTGTCAGATCAGATAATGGTGGTGAATACAGGGGACCATTTGAGCATTATTGCAGGGAACATGGAATCAAGCTTGGGAAGACAGTTCCAAAGTCTCCACAGCTTAATGGAATTGCAGAGAGAATGAACCGCACGATTAATGACAGAATCAGATGCATGCTCTCTCATGCCAAATTGCCTAAATCATTCTAGGGTGAAGCAATGAGAACTGCAGTAGATCTAATCAACCTTTCTCCGTCAATTCCTCTTAATGGTGATGCTCCTGAGAGGGTGTGGCGAGGGAAAGATGTCTCATACAATCATTTGAGAGTGTTTGGCTGCAAGACATTTGTTCATATTCCCAGAGATGAAAGGTCCAAGCTTGATGGTAAGTCTAAACAATGTATCTTCTTGGGTTATGGTCGTGATGATTTTGGTTACAGGTTTTGGGATCCGGTTGAAAAGAAAGTTATAAGAAGCCGAGATGTTATTTTTCTTGAAGATCAGACCATTGAAGATATTGACAAGAATGAGAAGCAGAAACAAGTTGTTTACAGGTACATTGATGTTGATCCGGAGCCTCCTGCCAATGTTACTAATAATGAGGGAGATGTGAATGCAGATGTGGACAATGTAGTTGATGTTCCTGAGCCTCAGGTTGATGAAATAGTTGATTCAATTCCACCACAACAATCTCCAGAGCCTCAAGTGAGAAGATCCACTAGAGAGCGTCATCCTTCACAAAAATATCCTCCACATGAATATGTGATGCTCACTGATGGGGAAGAGCCTGAAAGTTATGAAGAAGCTATGTCTCATGAAGAGAAAGATAAGTGGAACAAAGTCATGCAAGAAGAGATGAAATCTTTGCATGAGAACCACACATTTAAATTAGTGAAGCTACCTCATGGTAAGAAACCACTCAAGAACAAGTGGGTGTTTAAGTTGAAATCAGAAGAAAATAGCTCACATCCAAGGTACAAGGTAAGGTTGGTTGTGAAAGGTTTCAGTCAGAAGAAAGGTGTTGATTTTGAAGAAATATTTTCTCTTGTGGTCAAGATGTCTTCAATCCGAGTTGTACTTGGTTTGGCAGCCAGTTTGAATTTAGAGGTTGAGCAACTTGATGTGAAGACCGCTTTTCTCCATAGTGATTTGGAGGAAGAAATTTATATGGAGCAGCCTGAAGGTTTTGCAATCAAAGGAAAAGAGAAGCTTGTCTGCAGATTGAAAAAGAGCTTGTATGATCTTAAACAAGCTCCAAGGCAATGATATAAGAAATTTGATTCCTTCATGGGGGATCACGGGTATGTAAAAACCTCCTCTGATCATTGTGTGTTTGTGAAGAAATTTCCTGATGACAAATTTATTATTTTTTAGCTTTATGTTGATGATATGTTGATTGTTGGTCATAACATGAAAGAGATTGAGAATTTAAAAGGAGAGTTGAACAAGTCCTTTGCAATGAAGAATTTGGGTCCTGCAAAGCAAATTCTTGGCATGAGAATTTTTCGTGGCAGGAAGAATGGTAAATTATGGTTATCACAGCAAAAGTATATTGAGAAGGTATTGGAGAGGTTTAATATGGGAAATTCCAAACCAGTTGGTACTCCACTTGCAGGTCACTTCAAGTTAAGCTCTATGCAGTGTCCTACAAGTGAGAAATATATAAAAGAAATGCAAAAGATTCCGTATGCATCTGCGGTTGGCAGTTTGATGTATGCGATGGTATGTACGCGACCAGATATTGCTCATGTAGTTGGGGTGGTCAGTCACTTCCTCTCTAATCCTGGTAAAGAGCATTGGCAAGTTGTGAAGTGGATACTTAGGTATCTCAAAGGTACTTCTAGTGTCTGTTTGTGCTTTGGAAGCGGTAAGCCTGTGTTAGATGGTTTCACAGATGCAGACATGGTTGGTGATGTGGATTCCTGGAAGTCTACTTCTGGATATATGATGACTTTTGCAGGGGGAGCAGTTTCATGACAGTCTAGATTGTAAAAATGTGTTGCTTTGTCTACTACAGAGGCAGAGTATATTGCTACAACAGAAGCTGCAAAGGAACTCTTGTGGATGAAGAAATTCCTACAAGAGTTGAGTCTCTCTCAAGAGAAATATGTTTTATATTGTGACAGTCAGAGTGCAATCCATCTCAGCAAGAACTCGACTTATCATTCAAGGTCGAAGCATATTGAGGTTCGGTATCATTGGATACGGGACGTACTGGAGATGAAGCAATTTTCATTGGAGAAAATCCATACTGACGAGAATGGTTCAGATATGATGACAAAGGCCTTACCTATGACGAAGTTTTCTACTTGCAAAAGAAAAGCGGGTATGGTCACTTATGGCCTCACTTGATTGGTGAGGGGGAGAATTGTTATATGGGTCACCAAATTAAGTGAGTCCATCATAACTTATTATTAAAAGGAAAATAAATTAATAATGTCTAGTGGGCCGTAGCATGAGTAAAAAGGAGAAAGGGTTAATACCCTAATTTATTCATTGCTTGCACTGTAGCAATTTATATATATAGAAAAGGGGCAAAGGGGCACTGTAGCGTGAGAAAAAGGAAGAGAACCAGAAAGAAAGAAAGGAGGAAGACCAGCGGCGCAACATCAATAGAGGAGAAGAAGAAGAACTGACTTATTGACAGAAGTGTGCTACTGTAAAAGTGCTCTATATTTGGTGAAATTACAGTATGTGGATCTTGTCAGTGAGCTGCTAATATTAGTATATTTCTTCTGTGGTCTTGCTTTCTCTATTGTCTGTGTCAGCATTGTATTGTTATCCACCTTATTGGTGAAGATTGTATTTATTCTGTTGATCCTTGGTGGTTTCAGGAGGACTTGTGGTGTATCCCATTAATTTATTAGTGGAGAATTTTACTGGCTTGGTCCCATGGGTTTTTTCCTTTCAAGGGTTTTTCCCACGTTAATAATTCTGGTGTGTCTTGCTTATTTATTTATTTATCTGTTCTGTGCGTATTACTGTTGCCTGAGTTATTTATTTGGAACCTATTTTAATTGCACGGTGGGGAAAAGTCGATCCGGGTGCTTCCGTTAGTTGTTGTTTATTTCCTTATTTGTCATCTTTCCCCAACACTTTAAAATGCTGATATGTTGTTGTTCAATGGTTGTTTGTTCTTTTTTATGCTATTTAAGAACGAAGGAACAACCTTGTTTGATGGTAAGATGTCCAATTTTGAGCTGGTTCTGTAAAAAGCTACTGAATTGTTTGTGTCGCTAGATCTGTGAGTTGCTACTACACATTCTCCTGCTTTTTCAGCCCACTGGTCTCCCTCATGGTTGATTTTGTGAAGATCAATTTTGATGTTGCTGTTAGAAGATCTGTGGCTGCTGGTTTGGCGTTGGTTGCCCGCGAAAGCGGTGGTGCACTTCTTGCTGTCTCTGGTGGCCCTCCTACACAGGTTTCCTCTCTTGTTCTGGCGGAGGCGTTATGTTTTTGTTGTGTCATTTCTTTTGCTTTGGAGCTTTGTTTTCTTAAGGTAGTGCAATCAATGCTTTGTTTGATTCTTGGCGGAAGAACTATCAAAGATGCATCATACCGTGGTGATATTATCAAACAACAGTCATCCCAAAAGTTTAACCTATTGAGTAATGGTCAAATGAATGATTTTATATTATTATTTTTAACACATTTTTTCACACAATATCTATTTAAACGCCCATTTGAGTTTGAAGCATGAATAATACAGCGACCCACTCACCGTGTGTATTAACATCTCTTTTTGTAAGAAGAAATGGAAACATGACTGTTGACTTCCTGGCTAAATTACTCCCTTGGTTTTTAAATAACTCAATTTTTAAATAACTCAATGTTTAGAGAGAAAAAGTTTGTTAAGTGTCCACTTAGAATTTGAAGAGAGCATTAATTCATGTTTTTTCATATAATGTTCTTATGAAACAATAAATGATGAAAGGTATAATATACTTTAAAAGTTAAAATAGTATAATAAATGATATATTTAAAAAAAATATCAATAATATTAATTACATTTACCCTCCGACAGTTATTTTGAAAGTAGTTTTTTTCATTTCCTAGCACTGTTTGAGTTGAGGAGTACGTTCAGGTTTATTTGTTTTCATTGACTTTAATGTAATGGATCTTAATTAATCCATCTTTGGTTGAATGATATTTTTTTTTGACGGGATTGGTTGAATGAATTTGACGTTTTCTTTAAATAAAATAATGTTATCAATTCTCATAATGTCTGGGTTTTAATTTACGTTGTGTAAAGTTGGTTTAGCTCTTATAAAGAGGAACGGAGGGAGTAGTATAATTTTTTACATTAAATTTGTTCTCAAATAGTGTTAAATTTTTAAAATTGTCCTTAACATATTTCTTTTTAATCTCTTTCTATTATTAATGCAATTCCATATTTCAATAATTGAATAAGGGTAAAAATGTGAAAAAATAATTAATATGACAAAACCTTATGTGGTTCTTATAAAAAGTAACGGCTAATCCCCTCATTTAGCTCCTATGAAAAGGAACGGAGGGAGTATAATGATTTAGGAAAGTCTATAATTAAATGGTAAAAATTGTAATGAAAATACTTTGGATTGAGAAGGCACTTGATTGTTGTACCCATTTATGTCATTATATACTTTATTTTTTTAAGATACACGGTGATTTATAATTGAAGTTGGTCAATTTTTATGCTCTGAACTAATTATTATAGATCCATGCTCTATTAATGGCTTAAAGGATAGAAATAAATGAGATTTATAGGAAAGTCTATAATGAAGTAAATTGTTTCAACGCACATCTAAATACGAAATACTAAATACTAAATATAGATAAAGAGAAAATTGGAGACAACATCGTAGGTTCAAATTCAAATTCAAATTCCATGGAAAGAAATGGTAAGAGTAAAATAAAATCAGCTTTTGGAAAAAATTTCAAGTTTGGTAAAGGTGTTAAGAATGATGATGCATCACCAAGTCTTCAAGAAGGTCCTAAGCACAATGGAGGAGTAAGGCATAGTCCTGAGTGTGATCAACAAGGGGTAATTCATTCAACAGAAGGTACTATTAAGGTTTCTCCAGATAGAAGATACTTTGATCTTTATATTCCAGAGGATCCTATAGAGGACCCTACTCTTCCATCTTGGATGAGCCCACCAAAATATTCCACTGAAGATAAATCTTCCAAGAGCTCATCATATTATTCTGCTGAAGATACATCTAGGAAGAGCTCTCCAAACTAATATTCTAAAGTAGAGAGCTCTTCATATGCTTAAGCACATAACTTCTTAATTTTGGCGTTATAGCCACAATTAAAAAGTTGTTGTCGAAAGAGATTGAAATTATCTGTCCCAGTTTGATGTTCTATTATTTGTTCCATCAATAAGCGTGCCTTAGTCATTAAAAAATTATAACTGTTATATCCATGTTTTTTCAATTGGCATGACACAATTTATTGATGGGACATGGAAGAGGAATCAAATAATAGAGCAGTAAATTTTACAGCCGATTGCCGTGAGATTAATCCTTCGCCCCACGGTCAGCGCACGAAGCGGTAGGGGGCTGGCCAATGAGTTTTTTCCATTCACAAGAGTTGGGATTCGAACCCCCAACCACTTGTTTAAGGGACGAAGTGCTGAACCACTACGCCAACCTGCTTGGTTATGTAAATAAGGAGTTGCTTGCCTTTTTTTAGTTTTCGTTTTTATCCTTTTTTAGGATTTCTTTAGATGTTGATTTTAGAAAATTATCAAGTTGTTTTAGATATTGAGAATTTGACCGATAGTTTAGTCTTTGTTGAGTCATTAATATCCTAATTTAACTTATATTATTTATGCTTTTATATCAATGGAATAAAAATATTTAAGTTTTGTTAAAATTTAGGAATTCTTAATTGTCTTATATAGGTTCCTAATTCTAAACATTCTTCTTACTTACTTTGGATTATGAGCTTGCACACACAATAACACCATTATTTTTTTTTCAGAAATGTTAAACTATCAACCCAACTATTAGATTGGAAGTTTTTTAGCAGATGAAATTCATAAAACTTTAGGCCAAAATGAAATTTAAAGAAGCACAAAGGGTATGTGGTAAGAGTTTATTCTTGAATGGGACATGCCCATACCTTGTGTAGAAGGAGTTATATATTGATCGAGTATGATCGGTTTCTCATTGTAATGAATAGTGTGAACATGCAGAGAAATGTATCGCACTTGGATGTATGATAAGCTGTATGTGAGAAAGGGAGGTGTGAAACCAGGATTTGTTACTAAAGTTGGTCAATTTAGCATCCGGGTTTTTTTTAGGGAGGGAGGGACTAGGTGTCCAAGCATCAATTATCAAATGCATGAAGTTGTTTGCACTAAGAGAGGTGAAGGATCATTGTTACAAAGTTGGATTTCATCTTGGGTACTGGGTTTGGACTTCACCTGGAGAACAGCATCCACACACTAATGAACATGAGCATTATTGAGATCATAGTCAAGATATGGAGTACGAGCACGTGGATCATTTTTAGTCAATGGATATAATGGCATATGACGCTCTGCGGAAAATTAATGATTCTAATGCGGGTGATGAGGAAAACAAAAAAGAGGAATCCCCCAACCATAGAGCTCAGAGGTTTTATGACATGTTAATCTCTGTAAACCTACCCATCCACGAAGGGAATATTGAGTCTAAGTTATCGGTTATTGTCATCCTTTTGGCGGATAAATCTAACTTTCACTTATCTTAGGAGGGTGAAGATTACTTTGCACAACTACTGAAGAGTGTATGTAAAATAAATGATGAACTACCAGATAACTACTACTAGGCTAAGAAGTTGTTGTCTGTATTAGGGTTGAAAGCCCAAAAGATAAAATGTTGTGTCTTCGTGTGCATGTTATTAACGAGGAAGATATCAACCTAACTTAGTGAATTTTTTTTGAAGAATCAAAGTTTAATTCTGGAAGATGTGGGTCGAGAAGACACAAAGATGTTCCTCAAAAGAGAATGTTCTATCTCTCAATCATTTCTAGGCTACAATAACTTTATGCTTTGGTTGAAATGGAATCATGAGAATAGAAGGAAAGAGGTATTATGTCTCATCCATCTGAGGGGGAGGCTCGGAAGCAATTTGATGACACATATAAGAACTTTGCAAGGGACCAAAGAAATGTCAGACTCTACCTATGTTCTGATCGGTTTAGGTCTTATCAAACATCTACTAGTCCATACTCATGTTGGCCTGTAGTTGTCACACTTTACAACCTTACCCTTGAATTGTGCATGGCAAAACCATACTAGTTTTTGACATGTCTTGTACCTGTCCCATCAAACCTGACAAAGAACATAGATGTGTACTTGGAGCCATTAATTATATTCGAACTTCATGATGAGAGCATACTTGATGTGGGCCATCAATGATTTTTGAAAAGCCCTAATTTTTTGGTGTTACCTTAGTAACATTTTACAATAAGAGGTGCGTTGGTGATCTTTCAATAATGATAAAAATGCGAATCTATTTTTATCTTTACTACACATATATTGATATTGCAATTTATATGGCACCCACACTCCCGCTCACACCACTATTACACAACAATAGCAAATATATGTCGTGTGCCGATGAACTCGTGCTTAAGCACAGGAAAACGTCACGGAAAGATCCTCTTCGACATCAATGCCTTCCATCTCTATCGTCAGAAGCTATCCCCGAAGCTTCTCGGTAGCGAGGTCTACCTTGGACTGCTTGGGAACTTGAAGCTTCTCGAAGCTATCTTCCACGTATTTGATCCATTGATGGGATTTCTTCAACTCAGTCTCACTCTAGAGCATCGATGGGTCTCAGCCCAGAAAAGAGATTTATTGAGGTTGGGTCCAAGATCCTCCAGGCACTTGATGAGGTCCTCCATGTCCTTCCACAACTACCCTTTCTCGGGCAGTGGCAGCGGCCTCCACATTAGCAGCAACTGTCCGTTGAGCCACCATATTGACCAAGTTCAGCATGGCTTGTGTGCTCGGTTGATGTTGGCCTTCACTTCTTGTTCTGAGTCTGGTCTCGAAGACATGTTCCATAAGCAAACAATTAGCATCAAAGAAACCAATGTCATTCCACATACTTGGCTTAACTTGTTAGATTCAAACGATTAAATGAATTATTGTGTTTCACTAATTTGATGAATTGGTAAATGTATTGAATCGTAGTGTTAAATGACTAACAAGCCAGACGTCGTGTTGAGTTGGATTTTCGTCTTATTTGAATGAGAAGTTTAATGTCAAAGACTAAAAACAAAGCTAGTAATTTAGAAGGGATGAAAAGCACAAAAAGAATTGTAATGACTAAAACGGAAAATTGGGTATATCTAGGGACCGAAAACTTATTTAAAATGCCACATGCTAGGACCACGTGGACTTTCGTCGAAGTTAGATGGAAAATTTAACATTACAGGCTAAAAACAAAACTGTTAAATTTAGAGGAATTAAAATACAAAAATAAGGTATATATTCGAGAGACAAAAACCTTATTTAAGCCATAATACCATGTTTGATTTGATATATTAAGGGTTTATTACAAATAATAATACATTGATTTAACCACACAAAAAAATAACTTTCTTTAAAACTAATAATTTAAAAGTTCTGTTATTTAAATATAGGTATCAACTAGTGAGTAGCCCGTGCAATGCACGGGAATTGTGGGGATATATTTCTTTTAAAAATTTATTATATTTAATTATAATGTAATATTATAGATTTCTTTTATTTAAAAAATTTGTGAGGTTAGATCAATACAAAATAAATCAAGCAAGCAATATAAATAAAGAAAATAAGAATAATATCTAAGATTAAAATATTTTTCAATAAATAGAAAATAATTTTATTTACACGTTAAGACTAATATTGTTCTGTAAAACAGAATTGACAATATTCATCAAGAGTAGGTAGCAAGCACTGAGGACACTTCAAGTATTTAATGTTTGAATTCACACAATCTCACTCTCATGAGGGGTGTGTGAAATTTACAATGAAATTGGAGATGAGAGAGAATATTGTAAATAGTCTAATTGAGAGAGTGGAGGGAGTGATAGTCTCACTCTCTAAGGTGAGGACTCTAATTTATACAATACATAGTAGATAATGATGCGTGACCCACATTTTGGGTTGAACATTTTATATTATTAAGATTTCATCTTAAAGGGTTCAAATTCTATAAGTACTACATAACTATTTCTAGTGTGTTTACCTGTGCGTTGCACGGCGGGTTTGCTCTTATATTACAAACACATGTAAAAATTGATTTTAAAATACGTGATATATTTTTAGCAAGAATATCATACCTAAATTAAGACACATGTATTAACGTAATCATAATACAAAAGTCAAAAATGAAGATATCAAGATATGCAATATAACTCAGCATGATCAACATGTATTAACGTTATTTAAATAGTTAGTAAATTATTAACAATTTAATAAGAAATTAAAACTAAAAATTTAATAGAGAGCATGATTAAAACTTAAAAAATTACATGTTGATAATATTTAATTAATACATCCCTTGCACGGGTTAATTTATTAGTTTATATTTATAATATAGATGAAACAGCTCGCTTGCGGGTCAAAGGTTTTCAGAAGAACAAATTATTCTCTCTTTGTTCGGAAAAGTGTATTTGTAGGTAGTTGAACCTTTACCCTCTCCTAATTTTTTGCTGATCTCTCTCTCTCTCTCTATATATTTATCATCATCCATGTTCAGCCTTTGGTCAAGGAAGAAGAAGGAGAAAGAAAGAGCTAAAAAAACAGAGGAGAATAGTAGTAGCAATAATAATATTATGGGGTTGAAATTGAAAGAGACATTCTACATATCGCATGGATCACCAACTCTTGCCATAGATGATAGCATCCCAGCATGGAAGTTCTTGAATTCATGGAAGGAGGAGGTGTTTCCGCAGCGGCCCTCGGCCATCCTCGTCGTCTCCGGCCACTGGGACACCGATGCCCCCACCATCAACGTGGTTGATCAGAATGACACCATCCACGACTTCTATGGTTTCCCCAAAAACATGTACAAGGTATGCGATTTGCTCTTTTACTTTTTTTTTTTTTATGTTCTTTTTGAAATGCTTTTTTTTTATGCTGTTGCTGCTAATGTTGTTTGAGATCTTTTCCTCGAATGTGTATTACATTTATTATAATTTTACTAATGAAATATAAAATGAGGCATCATGAGATAGAGGATCTTGATTCCTATCTTAATTAAGTTCATTTTTCAATATCTTTGATAGTTTTTGCTTCTAAGTTCTAACATGATTGGAACTTTGTTAAGTTCCTTATTCCTTTTAAATTATTTTTTACAATGAGGCTTATGATTGAGACTTTAACATGACTTTAGCTTCTTCACGTTTAATAAAATATGCACGTAGAAGAATCAATTCTGCAGAGAAGCTATCTTTTGTGACGAAGCAAATCAATTATGAGTTTTCGTAAGTGAATTTCACAATACTATCATATAGAAACACTTTTCCTATAAATGAATCTAAACAATTCATTTTCTTTTACTTTTACAAGAATAAGATTTACAGAAATCAATTCCATCAAAAACCAGTTTTGTCAATACTGATCCAACCACGCACTTATTTGATCTATGTTCAAATTGCACTCCAGTCACTAATAACTTCTCTAGCTGTCTATTTTATTAGAATTTGGAAAGCCTAACTCAACCACAAAATTATGGTGGACAGTCATTCTATCCATCGTGATCAATTATGAGTTTTCATAATTGAATTTCACAATATTCCAACCACGCACTTATTTGATCTAAGCTCAGATTTCACTCCACTCACTAATAACTTCTCTACATATTAATTTTATTAGAATTTGGGAGACCTAGCTCAACCACAAAAGCTAGCTTTAAATTTGAGGGTTGTTCTACCCTTATAAAGGCTATAAATGTCATATCTCTAGCCAATGTGGGACTTTGGCGTCGTCTGTGAAATAACGCTCTTTGAATGTTTTATATTATATTATATTTCTAACACGCCCCCTTCACACAAGAGTCATTTGGGCTTGAAGCGACTCTAGACCACTTAGTCATAGGGACTCTAGCACCATGTCAAACGACCAATTATCTCAAAAGCTTAAGTTGTTAGGTAACGGTTGTCTGAAGGGTTTTATATTGTATTTCTAACCTATTTAAGCACTTCATTGCCAGCTCAAGTATCCAGCACCAGGTGCTCCACACTTGGCAAAGAGGGTGAAGGAGCTACTCAAAGCATCAGGTTTCAGCCGTGTGGATGAAGATAGGAAACGTGGGCTTGACCATGGAGCTTGGGTTCCTCTCATGTTGATGTACCCAGATGCAGACATCCCAGTGTGCCAACTCTCTGTCTCATCAGGCAGAGGTGGCACTTATCACTATGAAATGGGAAAGGCACTGGCTCCTCTTAAGGATGAAGGTGTTCTAATCATTGGCTCTGGGAGTGCTACACATAACCTCAGAGCAATTGGACCTCGCAATAGCACTCCTCCTCCTTGGGCTGTGGCATTCATGTCATGGTTAACAAGCTCTCTTCTTCATGGAAGGTAGTTCATTGTTTTATTTTCCACTTTCATAAACATTCTTATATCTCAAGTTTTTCAATCCATGGCTCTTGTAGATATGAGGAAGTAAATCAATATGAAGAGAATGCCCCAAATGCAAAAATGGCTCATCCCTGGCCGGATCACTTCTTCCCATTACATGTGGCAATGGGGGCAGCTGGGGAAAACGCCAAGGCCAAAGTTGTGCATGATAGTTGGGATGGTGGTTCTATTTCTTATGCTTCTTTTGGTTTTACAGCAGCCTAGTTGATGCAACATGTTCATAGCTTCAGATATTGTATTCAAAATGCATTTAATAATTACATATGAACTGCCTATGAGAATTTTCTAGATTAATTGCTTTGTCAAAGTCTATCGTGACTCATTTATTCAATTCAACATTTGTCACAAATCAATATAGCTTCGATTATATTCACCTGACTATACAGAAAAGAATAAAAATACACATTACTACTATGTTCAGTCTAATGCATGCTTCAATATAGACTAGAGAACTTAAAAAAGAAACTTCTCAATCTTCGGAAATTACAAACAAAATTGTGGATGCCTTCATTCCTCCTTGTTATAATTATAATAGAAGATTGCAGACCAATGACTCTTTGAGACAGTCTTGACGAAAGCAGCATGGGGATTTAAAAGCAAAAGAAATGAAATGAGGAGCAAAGAAAGGATAACAGGTTGAGAGAAACAAAAAAACTTTACATTAGCCCCTAGACAACATACAAATGCACAAGATTATACATCTAAAAATCAAATGGAACCTAGACAAGACTCCAAAAAAGAAAAGGCGCAGACAACGGAGAATCACAACTCATTCATTATATTTCAGAGTCACAAAACCTTTCTCCCGGCTTGATAGGACATTGAGGAGATCAATACAATTCAACAGAGAATGTTAGTCTTTTCAGAATATAACCTAAAACTCCGTGTCAAAGCATGAAACCATGATCTTTGAAACCATGGACCTCGCAAAAGGGATGTAGCTCAAGCTATACCTGTCAATCAAATATCAGATAAATGGAGAAGGAATTAAAATAAACACATGAATGCAAACAAGCATGGGGTCACAATTGGATTAATCATATTGCATGCTCCAAGACATATGATATCATATGCTGTGGAGTAAGGTAAAAGATAACTCTAATCTGTTATGCCATGCATGTGTAAACTAAGAACAATCATTATATATTTAATTTGCATTTTTATTGTTATTGTCATTTGATTTATTAAAGTAATAATAATACGCTTAATATAAAAAATATCAAATTATACAAGTATTGAAGCATAAGGAAAGTTAGTATTTTTATTCTTTTAAAAGGCTTTATAAGTTTTGTATTAATAAGAAATTTGTATAATTCAAAAATATGGGTCTAATTTTGATTCTTTATCAATGTAAAACCTTTTTTGGGAAGTCAAACGCTCTAAATGATGTGAAAACGAATACTGTGTGTGTGTGACAAAGGATCAGAACATAAGACACGTTTGTACGGAAGTAGCTCTTGCCTAGCTTCCATCCTTTGTTTCTCACTTTTATGCCCTATAAGTATAACTGTAGTTTAAGAGATATAGTGGTTTTAAATGTGGCGACATCAACCACCAAAAGGCCAGTTAAATCACGAAAACTGCAATCATTACAAAATCCACCCATCTTGGAGCCAATTTATCTAGTTTAGTGCCAGTTTAATGCTAAAAGGTTAGCACTTAGCAGGACTGTACAAAAAAATGGATAATGTCCCCGAAGGATAGCTCAAGTGATAAGAGCTGGGGAGGGGAAGGTCCAGGGATCAATCCCTGGAAGAGAAATTTGGCCGATCAAAAAAAAAAACTTAGCAGGGCTAGCTTCACCATCCATGCATCATTGCTCCTGCCTCAATACTCCTTGGCCACAGAGCTGACCATAAACCAATCTGTTACATCAGAAATTTCCGCTACCATCTAAGCTTGGTTTTGGTCAAGTTTCTCCTTTTATCTGACTTCTCCCTCACAATCCACATAAGGGGAACCTTAATGAAATGGTTAGAATCGCTGCACTCAGCACTGTGAGTAGGAGTTCATAGGTTTGAGTCATGGAATCAACCTCTTACAGCACCAGGTTACAAGAATCTATGTAGCCCCTATCATGGAAATTATAGAACATGCAAGCCATTCGATAAAAAACTTATATCTTTATTTAATAGATTTTTACTTTATAGTATCTGATAGTGATTACACTAGAAAAATAGAATACTTATTATTATTCATTATCTGGCCCGAGAAATTCTACCACCATCACCAACCAACAGGTTTGTGGCTAAATCAAGTTGAAGAAACCAGCAAAACTGCAGAACCGAACAAAACTGAAATGGGAAAAACATTATACTAATCTCAGCGTGGAACTCCAAGACTGGCTACGTAGCACTTTTCTTCAGGGCACACGTGCTAATTCAATTTATGTTATAATCCGTCCTACTGTTAGCATACTCCTTATAACAAGTTAGGTTAACGAGTGTCGTGTTGATCGAGTGATACCTCCCGTAACTAATGTCTATCAAATGAAGGGGAGGCGAGAAGCAGGGGGAAATGGCCATAGGGAATCATTCTCTTAGTGTTTGGTTAGGTGGGCCCATTAGTTGATTGTGGGCCGAAATAGGGGGGAAGGCTAGTCGGTTGTAACTGCTAAGCAGTTAAGTAGGGGGAAGTAAGAGAGAGGGGGTTCACTTGTTTTGAACAATGAAGACATGGAGAGGTGTTGGGACTGTCTAATTCCCTCAGCAAAGTTGTATTCTTGATTGTTCTACCTAGGCTGACACACATTAGGCTAGTTCTGGGAGTGTGCAATAATAAAGATTCCATTTTCTTCCTCTAATCTAATCCAGTCCTATCACATGCGCATATACAGCAAACTAAAATTAATATTGAAGAAAGTTGCATGAAAGTCATTTGGAAAAATTAAGACATACCAAACAAGTGCCCCAAACTCCAAGATAATTGCGAGAAGTGTCAGTAACTTGTTATGAACCTGCTCAGTGCAAATAATCACATAATGAGCTAATAAAAGAAAGAAAAGATTGTTTTTTCCCAGAAGTATAAGGAATCAAACACCAGAGATGCATTTTGACTTACATAAAGAGCGCAAAACAAGGCAATTATCATACTTGCAAGGTATATGGCTGTAGCATAGATACGAACAGGATCAAGCATCATCGATACTTGCTTTTTAGGACCTATGAGGAATGCTGTGCTGCCATAAAAAAGATTCCTGGCTTAGCATTTTAAGGAAACATAAAAGCTGTGACACCGAGCTTAAAGGAGGTATTCACAGTTTTTCAGATGTAAATTGTTTAGTAAATTTCAATTTAAAATGTCAAACTTCTAAGAGTAGGATGGAATGATATCATGCAAGACTGCAAGTAGAAAACAATTTATACAGCAAAAGGCAGAAAGAGGGACATCATCCTTTTTTTTTTCCTCTACAGAGAAAATTAATTGTTGTAAGCAAAATTTAATCTTAAAAAGTGAAAAAATGGCGCTTTAATACCTGCAGTCTCACCGCCATAATTAGCTACTTACACCCTGCCCACTCATCCAGAAAACTAACAAGCTAAATTTTTCACGAAAAAAAGTTCATACTTTACTATGAAGAATCAGCATTATATAACATTTATGAAAAATGATCTCCTAATATTTGATGCCTTTCATCCACTAGAAGAGAAATTAAACCATGAAATATCTCCCTTTTATGCATCGTGGTGACATAGGAGTAATGGAGCATAATTCGTCTCACCACCCTCCCCTCCCCCCCCCCCCCCAAAAAAAAGAGCAAAAAGAAAAACTTCTCATTTACTGTTACTGACAATAGAACATTCTTTCTCCAAGTATTTGAAACTTGTGAATGGAAATCCAGAGAATTAGAGACCATTTAAATAACTCATTTCTAATACCAAATATTTCCAAGCACAAGTAAAATACACAAGACATCATAGTGTAATCATCATGCAGCTACAAAACATTACATACCTTCCAAGTGAGAGCAAATTGCCTAGAGTAAATGTTATTGCAAACTTGATGGGTTTGAGGAAAACAAGCATAGACTGTAAGATAAGGAAAAAATTCCCATTAATAAGTAGTTATTCCTGTTTACCAATATAAATTTGAGTTAAAAAGCTAATATTCTACATAAAGGTTGAAAAGTAACATTTGTAAGCCAAGTTTTCAGAGAGGCAGTGAAATAAATAATATTTCCATCGAATTTACATGACACTGGTGAGAAATGAATGAGATTTGTCCATTATACTTGTATAGTATATATGTAATTTTTATTCCATCTATTATATTCCAACTTTAAATTTGAGTAACAAAATCCAAAAGTGTAGGAAATTATTACTTATGCTTTATACTATACTACAAGGAGAATTCTGTGGCACCACCGCCGAGTTGGAAGTATTAATTTTTTAACAAATCACACTATATAATCCAGTGGTAAACAGCATAAGAGGTAGCATGATAACAGGAACTACTAAAACCTCCTTACTAAAACAGCATATAGTTATACTCTCCACTCACAAGGGTAAGGCTGTGTAAATCTGACCCTCCCTAGAGCCCACTGGTAATGTAAGAGCCTTGTCCACTTTGCATCCGTTTAGTTTTGATCAAAAGCCGAATATAAAATTTGAATGTGAACTTATAAGATACATCGGTTTGATGATATTTTCCATCTAATTTCAACAAAATGACAGCCTATGCAAGTTGGGTTTGTGACAGCCATACTAAAATGGAAAGCTAACATGGTACCAACCTTAATTAAATGATCATAGCACTCTATAAACTTGGAAAAAAAATTACAAACAAATTCATGTAGTCAAAAAGCTTGTAGGTACTCAATTACTCATGTGTGGCCATATTTAATGAAAGACTCGAGCATAAGAATAATCTTCCACATTGAACTGAAGAACTTGTGCATAAATATAATAATAATTTATATAAATTCTAAACTAGAAAGAAAAATCATGGTGCCAAACTTACCAGTAGTGTACAGGTTAACCCAGCAGCAAAGCATATGGCAAAACCATATAGTCTCTGGTCACAGGTAGAGAGCTTATTAGTTAAATTGTGAACGACAATTTACAGATAGAAACTTTTTGTTGTTGGATGAATCAAACTAACATTTCAAGATAGCAGTTTGTGTAAGGAAGAAAACTCGAGGAGGTTGATGCACAATTAGTCCGTTAAATCCAAAATATAGGAACATGCAGCAACAAGTTACAAAAATATTTCAGATAAATGAAGGATAAATGCTTAATGGTCCTAACCATAGAGTTAACTACTGCTGTATCAGTCCCCGAAGGATAGCTCAAGTGGTAAGAGCTGGGGGACATATGGATCGGGGAGGGGAAGGTCCAGGGGTCAATCCCTGGAAGGGAAATTTGACTGATCAAAAAAAAAAACTACTTCTGTATCAGATCTCATGCCATAAAAACTGATATTCCAGGCCTTTTATGCATTTCCTAAGTCTTAACATATCAATTCCCAACAGTAACAAGAAACTTGAATGACAAAAAAAATGAAAAAAAAATCATTATGCTCTCCAAAGTCCAAAGTCTTATGTTGCTTCGGCTCAATTATATAATTCCTAAAATCAATCTAACACCAGCATGTTTGCTCTGGTTCTCAGGAATCACAAAATATGATCCTCTAATTGACTCAGCTGAATCCAGTTCATCAAGACAGTTTGTAAATATTCCTAGTCAAATGAAATGTACTCCAATCATCCAGTTCATTTCATCTTCAAACAAATATTTCATTGATTTCACCTTTTTATGAATGACTTGACCGCAATCCCCAAGTACATCATTATCATTTATCACCTAAATGGCAGCATTAATGATCTCCAAGACTCCAACAATACACAAAAACCTAAAACAAACATTTCTATGAGAAAATATAACCTCTATATTTTCTCTTTATTTAATTTCTCAATCCCATATCATCCATGAATCCATGGTGGAAAATATTGTAATACCTTTTCACTGTGAATAATTCATATCTATAAAATACCAACAAAATAATGATGACCATGACCATGCAACTTTCTAGTTTCCACCCTTATACAGTGCTTCCTGCAAATTCGTAGTTAAATATATATTCCTGCGAGGCGCTACTCTACTATTTTCCTCAAGAACATCATAAATTCTGGGGGAAAGAACCGAGTAAATTTCAATGTGACTAGCTCTCAAGTGGAGTAGCTTTCTTGTAACAATCAGATCAACAATCTATCACTCCCCTCTCTTCCAGCCTAATACTGCCACCTAAAGTTTCTGCTCTAGCAACAGTAAATCAGATCAAAATATCAAAACATCTGAACTTCAAAAGCGACAAGAATATAGAATCAAATGCCGCAAGATTGCAATGTCAAAGACCATAACGGTGGCGCAGATCCGTGTTCAAACCCGAACATATCCAATTTCCACATAGAAATCAGCTAATTTCACTGAAACTTTGTTTTCCTTTCTCAGCTCATTTATGTTTGTTCGTTTAATCTTCCTCTGAAACCAAACAAGCAACGACGACTTAATCTGAAAAGAAATGGAGAGAAAGAGAAGAAGACCTGTTTGGTGGACAAGGTGCAGTTGCGGTTGAATTCGTCCATGAAGGCGAAGGAGTTCTCGTTGTCCAATGCTGCAGCTTGTTGCTCTTCGTCTTCGACTTCCATTCCCACCATGATCTTCACTTTGTCGAAGGCTCTGGTCATCTTTTCCATTGTTTTCCCACACTTTCTCGGGAAAATGGGAAAACAGAAAAAACGATGGATCTGTGGTTATAGAAAGAAACTACTAAACTTGCTTCGATTTTCAGAAAACTTGCGATTGGGATTTTGGTAGAGATACAACAACGACTCCACTTCACTGTGAAACCAAGCTCATTGTGGAGGAGCTTTCTCTCATCAAATTTTTTTGTGATTATTGGTGATCGGTGGGCTTGAAAATCAGGCCCATAGTTGATTTTTTTTTTTCAAAAGTGATTACCATTGATAAAAAAAAAACTCTACCTACTAATCCATTTATCGGAGACATTTCATGCAAATTTCACACTCTAGATGAGTGTGTTGAGAATTCTAATATTGACTACCAAGATAGTCTTTAGAGTAGAACAACCATTATCTCTAAAACTAGTTTTTGAATAGAGCTAAGTCTCCAAAATTCTAATACTAACATGAGAATTGTTTAGAAATGATGGGCGGACATAATATCACCCTTCCGACATACATGTTACCAAATAGCCACTAATTAATGTGCATATTGAAAGGGGTGTTGGGATAGCCGCTAATGTTGGACAACCCTTGAGTTTTATTCCAAACATCTTTAATAAAATAAAAAAAACCTAATTTCGGTGCAAAAGTTAGATTTTTGAAATTTAGTTTTTTCACACACAAAACCTAGTTTCTGGAATCATTTTATAGACAATTACATTCGGAAAACTAGTTTTCAGAAAGCAGAAAATTAATTTAGGAATGTAGTTTTTTCTTGCATTTCAAAAATTAATTCATGAAGCATAAAAAATTACATTTTGGAAGCTAGTTTTCAGAATTAAATGAAACCTTGTATAACTTAAGTGTCTTCAAAAATAGGTTGGAGAATGATGATGAAGTGTATTTTTGGGAATATTTTAAGAAAATTAAATTGGAGTGGTGAGAATAGGTGTGAGAAAGGTGAGAAAAGGAACTTCCAACTTCCTATATACACAAACACACTTTGAGCCTTTGGACCCTTGTTGTTCTCAGAATGGAAACAATCCCTATTATATAGAGCAAACCATATACATTTTTATGATAACATTAACATAGATCAGATACTGCAAACTCATGGTAACTTGCTAGTTTCTAGAGTTTCCATGAACAAATGAATAACAAAACTCTCCCACTCCATGCAATCACAGACCCACAACCACAATTCAATTTATCTTACGACAATTTTTTCTCACTTCCCCCCTGGAACCTTCTTTGACATCGAGCATGCTCATCTTCACCATCGCCTGTTGGAAATCCAGGAAAAACAAGGCCTGGTTCATTGCATAAGAGTTCACAATGTTCCTTGTTTTTGGACTAGTGTACAATGCTTGGTCTGATGTAAGAACCCCGTTGTTTGAGACCAGAGAATTGAAGTAGGCGTTATCAAAATCGTTTCTTGTGCCATCAAAGGCTTGTTCAGCATTGTCACCAGCACTGCATGTTTTCGAGAGCGTCTTTGCAAACTCTGTGTCCAGAGTTGGATCCATTTGGTTTAGTCTGTTCTTGAAAGAAGTGCATCTTGCTACTCCTAATGTGTGAGCTCCTGCACAACACAACTCTCTAGTGATTATATTTTTTCCTTCTTAATTTTAATAAAATATTGCATAAATCTCACTGAGATGAGTGTTATAAATGTATTATGAGATTGACATAAAACTTTCTCCTTGACTTGCCTCTGTATTTCCTAGACTCAAACTTAATGGCATAGCTCTAAATTTTTATTAGTTTTCACTTTTCATTAGCTCTAGCTTTTAAAATTTTGGTTTTTTTCTGCTTGATACTATTGTAAGTAAAAGATAAGCAGAATGAGGTAACAATTCCAGCAAGTTTGTTATATATATATATATATATATATATATATATAATATATATATTTAGATATTTGGAAATAAAAGACGAACCTCGGCGCAACAGTAAGGTTGTTGCCGTCCATTTAACTCTGTGGTCACAAGATCTAGTCATGGAATCAATCTCTTTCAAAGATGCAAGGTATGACTGCTTATGTTAGATCCACTCTCTGAACCTCGCTCATAGGGGAGGTTTATAGCACCTGGTTTGCCATTTTATTCAAATCTTTGGAAATAATATTTTTTAGTCAAAGTAAGGAGCAGGGACGATTCTGCATAAATTGGGGAGAATTCTAATTTATGAAGTCTTAGCTAGCATAGTTAAACCAAATTTTAGAAGATTGATTCATAGTTTGGTTATTCACAAGGGTAGTGTTACTTCCACCCGGAATGAAAACAAGAAAGTCCATCACAGACATCACAAAAAGTATATGAAATGGTAAATTTCTTTCATTTGTTTTTCTTACTTTTTACACACCAACGTTTTTCATCCAGTGATATGAATGTCCCTGTCCTTTTCCTCCACAACCATCATTCCTCTAACAAACCATTAACTAATTTTTCAAAGTTCTTTCTAATTTGAGAATTTGTCAAAAATTCCTACTTAAAATTGTGATTCTCTTCAAAATTTTCAACATAAAGTATTCTTAGGCATGTTATTACCAGAGAGAGCCACCACATCTTTTGCAGAAAATCCATGTTGCCCAAACATGCTGATGAGCTGAGAAGCATTGAAGAAGGGGGCTGGCAGATTGAAAGTATCCTCAATTTTGGACCTTGTTCCATCTTTTCTTCCTTTTGGTATATCATACAAAGGACCCCCAGCCTGCTCAGATGTCACATAGATAATATTAATAACACATATTATGTAAAATGGAACTTCGGTTAACAATGTATAGCATGTTTGGATCAGCTTCTTTTTCGTGAGAATCAATTCTGAAACCCAGAAGATTACTCCGTTACTCGTTGAGGCTTCTCCTCGGAATTGCTTCTGGCTTCAAAATCAATTGTGAAAGGCTTTTGTGAACATGCACATAGTTTCATGTTACACCAAAGACTAGAAAATCAAGTACACAATGAGAAAAGTTCAGTGGCTTCATCTTACAAAGAAAACTGCATCTCTTGAAGCCATAGCAATAATATCAGCGCATGAAACCACACCGGGGCACCGTTTTTCAAGCTCTTCTTTGATGTCATCTATGATTTCATAGCCTCTCAAGCTCAAATTTGCAGGTGAATCCTTCTCTGCTGTGTTATCCTTAGTGGAGTCTATCAGAACAGATCCATCACATCCCTAGTATACAAAAAAGAATCTTTGAAGTATGATACAATAATTATAAGCTGAAATACAAGTTAATGTGCAGTTTCTAATTTAGAAGTTGGATGCAGCTGAGTTTGTCCTTGAAGAAAATCATGACATCTAGTTTTTTTAATTATAACCAATTAGGACTTGAAAATAAAAAGATACATTTTATTCTACACTAGTTCATTTCTGTACATTAGGTTGTGTGTGTTTATTTGGTTCATTTTCTCTCCTCTCCTCGTTTCTTCATTGTGCTACTGCATCCATGCATGTATAAGTGTGGTATATGCATGCTTGGTTTTACTGTGGAATTCTCTAAAATCACTTCTGGTTTGAAATTACATGCCTTAACTTCTGAGTAAACATGCATGTAAATCGTGAAACCAAATATATACTAATTGCATGTTTGGAAATCCTTTTACAATTGATTTCAAAGTTGAAATCATTCTGCTGAGAAACTTCTGGGTGCCAAAGTTAATCATGAGAAAAGACAAACTAATCCAAACATGCTATAAATAATTTTGTGTCAGGGAGGGAGAGAGAAAGAGGGAAGAACCTCTATGAAACAGTCATGGAAGTGCATTCTAACAAGACCTGCTGCTAGGGTGGGATCATTCTGCAGAGCTGTGTTGACTTTGTTCTTAACAATAGGATCAACAAAAGGGCAGCTAAATAAGTAGTAATTCATGCTTAAGCCATTAACTCCAAATATGAATCCACTCACTATCACCTCCATGACAAAAAACAGTGTAACCAAAATAGCCATGAGACAATCTTCAATGACTTCAAAGATGTTTTGTACAGAATCTTGAGGAAGCCATATGCATATATATATGTGCAGTACATGGTGAAAGGATTGAACTTTGTTTGTAATGGAGCCCAGGAGTACAGAACTTTACAAAGTTGGGAAAAGCTGGCAGATAGCAGAGTGGGGAAACTGCAATAGGTATATTATGTTAAATATAAAAGATTTTAGAATAGCTCATTTATGATGTATATAGGAAGCTTTTTAATAACCACATATATAGTGTAGAATTTGGTTGTTATACCTCAAAAGATTAGTGGACATACAAAATTCTCGGACACCCTTCTAACACATTGGTGGAGGATTTTAATGTCCGTAAATGCGTATGTCGAATGTGTGTTAGGAGAATTCCGTATGTCTATATATCATTATTATTTTATTACTAAAAAGTTGAATTTAGGCATTTTTTAAACTTTCACATATTTAGGATTATTTTATTGTTCGTACTGTTATATACATATAACTGTAAATTATTGTAGAGGAATGTGTGTAAATTTTGAATAGATTGGAAAGGAAAAACATGAACTTATATAGTGGTTTGTAGTTTACTTCTTAAGCAATTTTATTGATATATGGTGGTCAATACAAATGCTGAAATATATAGTTATAATATGCATGTTGATGCGTGGATAAGGGATTTCGCCATTCAGTGATGTGGAATATCACTGCAAGGTATAACCTAACTACAATTATGCAAAACAATGAAAATGTTTGAAACTGGTTGAAACTCAGAATAACTTACTTTTAACCATGACGCGACGTGGTGGTTGCTCACTTTGTTCCTTAATTATGAAGTTTGGGGTTTAATCTTCATCTATAAAAATGGAACACATTTTAAATATTAGTGTCAGGTTGGCCGACGCTAATACTAAACCAAGTAAATGCGTTAGATCCATTTCAAATTAATGTCCCAAATCTATGATAGAATGGCGTTGGTAAGTCGGTATCTATGGCCAGTGAGTCACGCTAATTAGCATTGGCTAGCCAATGCTAATCTTCTCTACTGCTAAGATATACTCCTTCCTTCTCAAATTATAAGGACTTATTCACACAATCATGTTTATTAAGAAAATATGTAATCAGCTTGGTTTTATTTTTTTATATAAATCTTCCATATATACTCCTAGAACTTGTTAGTGTTAGCATTGAATATTTCAAAAGTCATGTTTTAAAAGATTGATTGGGAAGCATGAAAGAGAATTAATAGAGGTGATAACTAAAATTTTAGAATTAAAAAAATAATTAATGCAAGGGGTAAATTAGGAAAAGCTTATTATTCTTTTTCTGAAATCTAGTAAAAGTCTTATATTATGGGATATTAAGTATGTCTCTATGAGTTCTTATAATTTGGAACGGAGGGAGTAGCATACAACATGTCGTGAATAACACCCACTCGACAATTCTTCAAGTAATTATGAAGATTATAAGGCTAATACATTATAATAACTAAGTAGAGGAAAGGATGATTCTAACATTTTGCAATTAACCAAATCTTAAATTATACCGGCTTATACCAAATCTTAAATTACCAGCTTATGATTTGATTAATTCGAGCATGTGTATGACATAACAAGGTCATAGAGAAGCCAAATGGTAAGCTTTAAGTAAAGTTCCCCTTTGTGGCGCTCCAATCAATTACTCCATGATGTGATGACTTTGCTGGAATTAGGTTAAATGAACTGAAAATGAAACTAAGTGGGGGTGGTTGTGCAGCTAGCTGGCTACCATTTTTAGAGATGAGAGAACAAAATTGGATAAGTGGGACAAACTCAATAGTGCTAAAACCAGCATGAAGCATGAAATTTCAACTCTCATGTTTTTGCTAGTGCTTTGGACGCGTCTAAGTAACATGCGGGTATCTCTTACTCAATACTATGCATTTGCAATTGAGAAATGATAAGATCACATTCTCCGGTCACTTTTTATCATCGGACAAAATTGAGTAATAATGATAGTAAACCTAATACTCCGCCCGTTCTTTTTTATAAGAGTTAAACCAACTTTGCATGCCCCTTAAAAAATTAAGTAGTATAGTTTTTTGCATTAAATTCATTCTCAAATATTGCTGAATTTCCAAAATTGTCTTTAACATATTTCTTTTTAATCTCTTTCCAGCATTAATGCAATTCCGTATTTCCAAAATTGAATAGGAGTAAAAATGTGAAAAAATAATTAATATGGCACAAAATCTTATGTGGTTCTTATAAAAAGGAACAACCAACCCCCCTCATTTAGCTCTTATAAAAAGAAACGGAAGGAGTAATTTCTTTCGACACTCTCTTTCAACATACACATTAGCGACTATCCCGACACCTCTTTTACTATACACATTAATTAGTGGCTATCTGGTAAGTCGTATGTTGGAAGCATGTTAGACAAATTCATATATCCGCCCATCATTTCTAAGCAAAATTCATGTTAGTATTAAAATTTTGGAGACCTAACTCTATCTAAAAACTAGTTTTAGAGATGATGGTTGTTCTGCTCTTAAGGACTATCTTGGTAGTCAATATTAGAATTCTCAACACACTCATCTAGAGTGTGAAATTTGCATGAAATGTCTCCAATAAATGGAGCGTGAAATTTGCAGGAATGAACATCTGCAAGTTGACTTCATATATGGATTGTCTCCAATAAATAGATTTATGATAGACTCTGATACTATATTATACTACCTCAAGTGCTATTTATAATAACCAAATGAGAGGTTTCCTTTGGTCTTTTTTATAAGAACCAACTTGAAATTTGTGGTGCATTAATTACTTTTTAACAATAATACTCTTATTTAATTAAACTTTTTCTTTCTACCCACCCCCTATAGGGGTGGCAATATGGGCTAGGCCCGCTGGGCCGGCCCGTTTGGCCCACCATTTTTGGCGGGTTGGGTTGGGATTTTCAACCCAAATACCCACTTGTAACCCACATAAGAAACCCATTTTTTTGGCGGGCTTTGGCGGGGCGGGCCAACTCGCCGGGCCATTCTTTTTTTTTTGGATTTAACTAAAGAGAAAAAAAATCAAAATTGAAAAAAAATCAGTACACTACTACAGACTTCAGTGTGAGGGACGAGGGTTTCCAAAGTGAGGGTTTAGGTTTCTACGGACTTCAGTCCGCCGCTTCGCGCTCTCCTCTCTCTTTTGCCGACCACTGCGCTTTCCTCTCCTCCAAGAGGAGGTTGTTGTACAAGGTGCTTATCATATGAAAGCACGGAAGTCAAGAAGTGGAAAACAACAACAAGGTGAGACTTTTCCTTCTTGTCCTCATTGCAAAAAGACAGACCAACCTTAAACAAGATGTTTTTGGAGACAAGATATTAAGTGTAGAAAATGTGGCAATATGGCATATGTAGAACAATTCTACAAGTTTGAACGGAGGAGGCCAAGGTGACTATGGAGGAACAAGAAGATGATCTATTTTTTTGTCACATCGTGCTTTGCTACCAGCAGCATTTCAAGTAATTCATGGTTAATAGATAGTGTTTGTACAAACCATGTGACCAACGACAAGAAGCTATTTTAAGAGCTTGACAAGTCCATGGTTTCCAAAGTAAAACTGGGGAATGGTGATTTCATTCCAGTCAAGGGAAAAGAAACTACTGTTATTGAAATCTTGACAAGTTTGAAATATATCTCTGATGTTTTATATGTCTCTGACATTTTATAAAAACTTGTTCTATGTTTCACAACTTGTAGAAAAAGGTTTCAAATTCATATTTGAAGACAACATGTGTTTGATAAAATATGCAAAAGGTAGTGATGTATTCACGGTGAAGATGGAAGCCAAATGTTTTGCTATAAATCTGGCAGAGAGAGAGCTTACTCTCTTATCAATGCAAGACGGAAACCCCATCCCCATTTTTCTACGCTCGGTGATCCTATTAGTGGTTCATAACCCGCTGCAACCCCAAAAACTGTTGCAAAACCTAAAATTTATGCCATGATTTCATACAATGATCACGGTCAGAAGCATGACCAAGATGAT
This sequence comes from Acmispon strigosus, assembly GCA_030819835.1. Lineage (NCBI taxonomy): Eukaryota > Viridiplantae > Streptophyta > Magnoliopsida > Fabales > Fabaceae > Acmispon > Acmispon strigosus. The sequence goes on along the minus strand of JAUAMA010000001.1, from coordinate 42,261,680 downwards.
GACAACCTCAAGCTCAAGATCATTAAGCAGGTGGAATATTATTTCAGCGATTAAAACTATGCTTACTGATAAGTATCTATTGAGTTTTGTTAAGAAGAACAAGGAAGAATATGTTCATATATGAATAATTGCTTCTTTTAGAAGAATGAAGAATCCCACTCATGATCATTCCTTTATTGTTGCTGCACTAAAGGAGTCTTTGCTGCCTGTAGTGAGCGATGATGGGAAAAATGTTAAGCGGCTGAATCCACCCTATTTCAATGAAATAACAGATCATAAGTTATACATTGTTTTGGTAGAAAATTTGCCTCAAGATCGTTCAAAGGAAAATAGTCAGAAAATGTTTCGTGAAGTTGGAAATGTAAAAGGGATAACAATTCATGACCCACCTTCTACTGCATATTGAAGACCAAATCAAGAGTTTCCAGCTATTAAATTCAATAGGAGATTTGTTGGGAATGTGCATCTAATAGCTTCAATTAAGAGGAAATATTTAGTTAAGATTTAGTTCTTGTTTTAAATTGTTGCTATTTGTTTTTAGATTAAGATAATATTAGTTATTCCTAAAATCAAGATTAGATTTAAATTTAAATTTAAATGTATAGGAGATACTATTTATCACTTGATTTTAGGAATCTGATTTTATCTTATATCACTTTATGAGTAGATTTGTTATTTTTATATTATGTACTTGATCTATATATAGAGCATTCAATGATCAAAACAATTATCTCCTTCAATAAAAAATTTCCGTCTACATTCATATCCTAAAAACCCAACACAATCAAGTGGTTGGATAGATCTTGGCGGTCAGAGACACTAAGGTCCAGGCATAATGGAGGAACCTTAATGGCGACGAGACTGAACTCACTACAAATCTCCTCCGCTATGGCACTATATGAAGTTCTGATGGAAAATGGTGATGAAAGGGTTCTTTTACAACGAGGGTTGGTGCCACGACGTGTAGGGTAGCCTATGGGTTTCGGATATGACGCACAAAAGTTGTGTCGGATGGAGAAGGCAACGATAGTAACTATGACAGCTTGGTTATGTGTCGGTTGAGAGGGTGGTTTGGTTAGGTGATTGTTAATCAAAGGCGGTATTGGTTGTACGGTGAGATTTGGTTTGCGTGAGTTCATATTGGAAGGGGTTTGCTTGGTTTGTGGCCTGTTAGCCACGACTGGAGGTCCCTAGTTTAGTGGTTGTTGTGCTTTATGATGTGATGGGTAGAAACGACGACTATTTCCGCAGCGTTATGGAAGTTTTTTGGTTTGGAAGTTGTGGTGGTAGGAGAAAAGTCATGGACAATATCAAATTTTACTTTGTGAATATCAGTTTTTCAGCTTTGTTTCTTCTCACAAACCTAGGAGAAACAAGGTGGAGAAAAGTATATTTGAATCACTTTCTTTGAAATTCGGGAAATCTAATGAAAATCCTTTATGGAATGCTTAGTCTAATTGCAAACGAGGGAAGCTCGAACTATTCTTAGAAGCTGTGAAGGAAATCGATGGCTCAGAGACACATCTCCAACATAATAATGGCCAATTTTCATCTAAATTACTGAGCTAAATAAGTACAGTAGTGAAGTGAGTAAGGTTATGGGGGTGGATGTCCCATTTTCTATATCTCCCAATTACTTCATTGCTCTATTTGAAAAGAAAAAAAGTGAAAAAGAGAGAAGAGAAGAAGTCCTAGTGAAATAAATTGTATGCTCTATTTTACTTTAAAAAGAGAAAACATCACTTAGATAACTTTATGTAGCCACTACTACAGAATTGTTATATTACCACAGTTCCGGGCAGCATATTACCACGCTTAAACCGTGGTAACAACCTGTGAGGTAATAGATAAATTACCACGGTTCAAGGCGGAACCATGGTAATATCATACATCTGAAATACCTGTTTCTACATTGAACCACGGTAATATCAGGCCTCTATTAACACAGTTCAACACGGAACCGTGGTAATATCATGTGTTTGTTACCACGGTTCTTTCTAGAACCATGGTATAGGTTCCTCTGATACCACGGTTTTTACTAGAGCCGTGGTAATAGGTCTTTTTTTAAAAATTAAAAAAAAAAAGCTTATTTGCAATACACACAACACTGTTTCTAAACTAAAAAAGTGGTCAAATCTAAACTTTAAATACCTTACCAAACATTACTAATAATTTAAAATTAGTACATAATTAGCCATAGAGACATACATACAAGCAAAATTATCATCTTCAAAACTTGAACCATAGAGACATAGACCATAGTAATATAATTGTTCAAAGCAATGGTGCCAGAGTGTTTCGAATCAATCCCTGAGCAGTGGAGTTCTTGGCGGTGACATAGTCTGGAACGGAGATGGAGACGAGGTTGTGGGGTGACGCTGGCGCTTCAAATCAGAGACAATGTCGTCGTGGACGAAGGTGATGCTTGATGAAGAGAAGGGTGGTGGTTCTGGCCAAAGGAAGAAGGAGTGGTGAGGAGACTAGAGTGATGGCGGCGAGGCTGAGAGAGGAGGTAGTGGTGGTGGTTCTGAGGTCGAAGGACAGTGAAGAGGGAAGCCAATTGGTGTTGGCTCGAGATGAAGGTGGTTCGGTGGAGTGAAAAGGTGAAGAAGATGAAGGCTCTATGGAGGAAGGAACAGTGAGGAGGAGATGGAAAGAAGGAGGTGGCGGCGGCACCGCCCACTAGGGTCTCCTCCATTTTCTTCTTCAATTTCTCTTGGAGTGAGAAAGAGTGAGGTTAGAGAGAGAGAGGAGTTAGGGCTGATGAGTTAGGGTTTTGGAGGCTGCCCTCTCTCCGTTCCTTTTTTTTTACTTGTTACCACGGTTCCGCCTTAAATCGTGGTAACAACCTTTTTTTTTTTTTACTTATTAGCACGGTCAAAAGTGAACCGTGGTAATAGAGCTCCACAGTTACCAATGTTCGACACTGAACCGTGGTAACAGAGCTCTGGACAGCTTTTTACCACGGTCCGACACAGAATCGTGGTAACATGGACGTGGTAAAAAGACAATTCTGTAGTAGTGAGCCATTTTTGTTTCCCATTGTTTTATATCCTACCTTAAATTGCACATGAAGCCCCATTACAACCTTTTGAGGTCTCTCCTTTTCTACACATGCTTCTTTGTTTGATCTTAAGGTTATTGGTTTATAGATTGTAATGCACTGTGTCTTACTATCAGATTGAGTGAATTCTATCTATGCACCCTTGAGTGATGGTGAGTTGTGTGATCTATTTTATGCTATTGTCTAGATTAAATCTTTAAGAAATTTTCTCATGATTTATATGCTCTAATAGGTGGATCTATTTCATAATTTGTATGCTCTATTATCTAGATTAAATCCATTGAGGAGAAGCCAAAGAGGCCACATGGTCGTCCTCACAAACACGCTAAGTGGGGACCCAAGTCTTTCTAAAATGGGGCGATCGCCCCCAGAAGAGAGCCTAGCATGGCTAGTTGGCTACCACAAAGCCAAGCTCGTTGATTGAACTTGATTGTAAATTCGATTGAACTTGATTAAATCACTGACTTATTGACTCAGTACCTTAACACCGAGTCGATGACCGGTTGGAATTTTATAACACTATATAATGATAAGAAAAGAAAAAAAGTAATGAAGAAAAAATTGGTGAAAATAAGATAAAATAGAAAATGAGTGTAATGACACCAAAATTGATATAGGTACCTTTCTCCCCCCTTAACGTCAATTTAAGATAGGATCATTGCTTTGAAGTTTTCTGGTAACTTTATTTAAATTTTCATTATTAATTGCATTTATATATATATATATATATATATATATATATATATATTTGTACAGAATTGCATTTAAATGTATGTACATTACCGTCAAAAAAAAAATGTGTGGCATACCAGAGTAGATGCAAATATAGCAAAACTCCTAATTTTGAGAAATCACGTGTTCATTCAGCTCACCAGAAACCATGTTCACCCTAAAATTAAGCACATACTCAGTATCCTCCGCTTGTTTGACTATGCAAAAATCATGCCCAGCCACCCACATCCTTCATTAAAAATAGTAATGACCAAAGTTAGTTATTGAACGTGTAAATTGTCATCCCTTGATTCCCTTAGAACGTAGCATATATAAACCCCCTCAACCCTCTCATATTCTTCAAGCTTGGTTTCGGATCCAAAACAAAAACAAAAACAAAAAGAAATAAACAGAAGAGAAAAGCTCAATAAAAAGCTTATCTTCACAAGATGGGTTACAAAAGCTCTTCTCTTCTCTGCTTGGCTCTTTTCCTCGCAGTCTCATCTGCCGTTCAGGCATTTGACATCACAAAACTGCTCGCTCAATACCCAGAGTTCTCCTCATTCAGCAAATACCTCACCGAAGCCAAGCTCGTAGACGAAATAAACAGCCGCAACACCATCACTGTCCTCGCCGTCGAGAATGGCGCCATCTCCTCCATCTCCGGCAAGAGCCCTGCCGCCATCAAGGCCATCATCAGCACCCACGTCGTCCTCGACTACTTCGATGAGAAGAAGCTCATGGAAGCCCTCGGCAGCAACCAGCAGTTGACCACCCTTTACCAAGCCTCAGGCCTCGCCGTGAACCAGCAAGGGTTCCTCAAGGTTGCACTCGTCGGCGAGGGCGAGGTCGCCTTCGGATCCGCTGCTAGTGGTGCCGCCACCGATGCCGAGCTCGTGAAGACTGTCACCAGCGAGCCCTACAATATTTCCATCCTTCAGGTGTCCAAACCTATTGTGTTCCCTGGTGCTGACCAGGCTTCTTCACAGGCTGCTGCTAAGTCACCTGTCCCCGCACAAGGTGCTAAGGCTCCCGTTGCAGCAAAGAGTGCTAAGGCTCCCGTTGCTGCAAAGGGTGCCAAGGCACCTGCTCCCGCAGGTGAAGAGGAAGTCGCAACACCACCAGCGGGTGATGTTGCTGATGCCCCAGAAGCATCAGGCCCTGCGGCTTCAACTCCTGCTTCAGGTCCCGCTGCCGATGCTGCTTCTCCTACCAGCGCTTCAAGCACCACCAAGTTTGGTTTGGTTGGGGCAATGATGGCTTTTGCTTCTCTCTTGGTCGTTTTGTAAAGTGATTAAGAAAGCAAATGTTTAAGATATATACATTTTACTTATAAATTTGCACTTGTAGAAGACGAGAGAAGAAGGAGAGGGGAGAGGAAAAGGAAGATGATGAATTGCAAATGATAGGGTTTGTTGTTATTGAAACTATTTGTTTATGACATCAAACTCTAGTGTTGTAGTGCTTATGAGATTTAAATGAAAAAAATTGATATTTTCAGTTTATTCACTGTTCTATTCATGTCAATTTACAAACACGATTTTTTATTGATGAGCCAAATCAATTAAGTGGTACAAGATCGGTACCAACCCAAATTACAAAAAGTTACCGGACTTGTAATTTAGTTGATATTTCATTTTTTGATCCTAGGTCCTAAGGTTTCTTGGGATTGCAACTCCTTCTTTGTCTTAAGGTTCACATTCTCTAGACTCTACCATTGCCCACATATTATTGTGAGTTGATTCAATAGAGCGATCTTATCATATCATTACAACAGTGGTGGCCTTCTCCATTCAAGGTGTGTTGCTCGATTCTGGCACAAATTAGCTCTATACCAACTGAAATAATCACATATATATACACACAAAGGTGAATTGAGTTCTGTCTTTAAAATTTTCATCAAGTGAGCAAGAGGTCTATGATATAATTTAGAAAATATTTTTAAGAAATTCACAACAATCCCCTTCAATTAGAACACAAATAAAAGGAGTAAGGATAAATGACAAGCATAAAAATATTTATCGTTGTTCACCTTGTAAACAACCCAATTTTATCATAGTTTCTGTTAACTTAGTAATAATTTAGCTAAAAATAAAATAAAAAAAGTAAAATTGGGGAAAATCCATGAAAATGATAAAAGTCTAGAAAAATACCAAAAAATACAAAATACAAAAAGGCTTGGTCCAATGAGTTTACATTTTAGTTTTATTTTATTTTATTTGTGTTAGTTAATTTTGAAAGGGACAAAAAATAAGAAAGGAGAAGAGCCCAACATGCTTAAAAAAAAACTAGCTTCAGCCAAGAAAGTGGCCCATCAGCCACACATAAAAAAAATGAAAAGAAGAAGAAAGAACAAAAAGGCCAGCAACTGTGGGCGGGTGTTTTCGTCACTCCCCTTCCCCAAAAACCCTAATTTTCAGCTATTTAAACTCCCTCTTTCTCGAAATCTAGGGAGGAAGAAAAACACTATTCATCAGCCCTCAACAATTTGAAACCCTAGCACCCCTCCATTCCCTCTTCTCTTGAACCGGCCTCCAATCTCTCTCATCTGCTCTCTCTCTCTTCCTCTAACACAAAAAACTCTAAATCCCTCTTCTTATTCAATACAAGCCCCTTGATCTCTCTTTCACTCTCGGCAGCTCCACGAGACACACACACATTCAGCAGCCTCGAATTCTCTCACCACTCCACGCCCATGTTACCACGGTTTCGTGTCGGATCGTGGTAAAATGGTGCCCGGAGCCCTGTTACCACGGTTCCGTGTCGACTCACGGTAACTGAGGTTCTCTATTACCACAGTTCCTTGTCACCCGTGGTAACTGACATAGTTTTTATTATTTTTTTAATTAAAAAAGACTATTACCATAGTTACACGGTGAACTGTGGTAATAGAGTTTATTATTATTTTTATCTGACATTGTCTATTACCACGGTTGTCAGGGGCCCGTGGTAATATGGCATTATTTTATTAAAAATATGATCATTTTTTACTACCTCCTGTTATAGTAATAAGAAACCCTTCTCTCGAGAAAAACTTTTTGTCTTCCCGTTTCTCTGTCTCGACTCCATCAATCTTCAACATTGTCACTGCCACTCGACATTCCTTCCTTCTGCACCCCATTACCTCCGCTCCTTGCCTCCTGTCGTTGCACGTCATCACCAGCGCTTGTTCTCTCTACATTCGCTCTGTAACTGTTTTGTTCGTCGCGGCTAATCCTTCTCTTGCTCACAGTCTCCCTCTTTGTATGCTCGCTAAGCTCGTTCCTCCTGCTACTAAGCTCGTTAATCTTGCTTCCACACCTCACTTGTGAGTCCTCTTGACCTGCTTCTACTTCTAGGGTTTTCTTACTTTTTAAGATTTTTGTTGTTGTTCAGTACCTTTGCTTAGGGTTTTAATTTTTGTAGTAGTTAAGGAGCTTATCTGTTTGATAATTATCAGTTCTTATGCCTTTGATGTTGTTGTTTAGTACATTTTGTGAAATGTGTATTCTGTTGAAGATTTTTGTTGTTGTTCAGTACATTTCGTGGAATATGTGTGTACTATGTTTTGTGAGGTCATGTTTGATTGTAAGGATTATGTGAGGATACTAACTAGTAGCTTTTTATTTAACGGTAGCTTCTAATGTCCCGAATATTACATATTTTACAATAACATAACATGAATTTTAGAATCCCGGCTAGAGTAGGAACATTCCCCTCTAAATTTTAAGAGGTTCATATTTGTAGACATTAACATATGTTGATCTGGTACATATGGATCGTAAATGGATGTTTGCTAATGGCTTATCTGATGAATATGCGGTCAGAGTGAAAAAGTTTGTTTCCTTCGCGGTTCAACGCGCAAAGAATCCCAATAGCATATTATGCCCCTGTTTACATTGTTGTCATGGTCTTAGAGTTAACCCACTTGAATAGGAAGGACATTTAATTTGCAATGGAATTGATAAGAACTATATGCGTTGGACAAATCATGGTGAGCCCAGATTTGATTCTAGCGATGCAACGGATACTCTGGGATGTGCCTCAGTTGATATGGAGAAAGATGAATGTGAGGGTGATTGTGTTGATGAAATAGCGGAGGCGGTGGAAGATGATCTTCGTGATTGTCCTGAAATGTTCGAGTGGTTGAAATTTGATGCGAAGACGTATCTTTATGAAGGATGGTCTAAATTCACAAGATTGTCTGCGGTCTTAAAGTTGTACAACCTGAAAGCTGGCAACGGATGGACCGATAAGAGCTTCACCGACCTACTTTGAGTACTTTCTATCTTAAAAGATATGCTTCCGGAGGAGAACATTCTTCCTGGTCGAACATATGAGGCTAAACAAATGTTTTCGTCTATTGGAATGAGTTATGAGAGGATTCATGCATGTTTTAATGATTGTATTTTATTTCGTAATGAATATGCATCCCTAGAGACATGTCCTAAATGTAAAGCTCCATGATATAAGAAGGAAAAATTAGGTCCCTTAAAGGTGTTATGGCCAGATTTAGGCGCATGTACCGTAGTGCTGAAATTGCGAAACACCTGACATGGCATAAAGATAGAGGGGATGGTGATGGAATGCTTCGACACCTGGCATATTCTCCCCCGTGGAAAAAATTGATGCAGACTATCCTGAATTTGGCAAAGAGGACAGAAACCTATGCCTTGCATTGTCTACTGATGGAATAAATCCACATAGCCTTCAAAGTAGCACCCATAATACATGGCTGGTGATACTAGTGATCTACAACCTACCTCCTTCGCTTTGTATGAAGCGCAAGTATATGGTGTTATCTATGTTAATTTTTGGGCCTCAACAACCCGGAAATGATATAGACATATAATTGGTCCCTCTAATTGAAGATCTGAAGAAATTCTGGGATGTAGGTGTAGAGGTGTATGATGGGTCAAGGGATGAAACTTCCAGGCTGAGGGCAATGTTGTATGGTACAATCAATGATTTTCCGGCATATGGCAATTTTTCGGGATATAGTGTAAAACAAAAGCTTTCAATGGAAATATAGAAGAAGGTAGAGCTCCCAAGCCATTGAAGGGTGATGATCTATTTGCCAAGGTGAAGAACTTGAGGTGTACATTGGGCAAGACTTTCAAAAAACAAGTTCCTACAAGTGGTTGGAAGAAAAAGTCAATTTTCTTTGAGTTGCCATATTAGGAGTCACTCTATGTGAGACATTTTATTGATGTGATGCATGTTGAGAAGAATGTTTTTGAAAGTGTTGTTGGTACTTTGCTAAATCTGCCAGGCAAGTCTAAAGATAGCATCAATTCAAGGCTTCATTTGGTTAGCATGGGCATAAGAAAAGAATTAAGACCAGTGAAGAAGGGAAAATGTACGTATCTCCCTCTAGTAGCTTATACTCTGAGCAGGAAAGAGAAAATTTTTTTGTGCAAGTTTCTTAGTTGTGTTAAGGTTCCACAGGGTACTCTTCAAATATTAAGAACCTAGTATCAATGAAAGACCTTAAGTTGAAGGGATTGAAGACTCATGATTGTCATATTCTTATGGAGAACTTGCTACCGGTGGCTATACGCTACGTTTTGCCTAAAAAAGCACGAGGTACCTTAACAAGATTGTGTCTCTTCTTCAAGGCTATTTGCAGCAAAGTGATTGACCCTTCTAAGTTGACAACATTGCAGAGAGAAATTGCTACAACTTTGTGTGAGCTTGAGATGTACTTTCCACCTTCATTCTTTGATATAATGGTTCATCTAACCATTCACTTGGTTAGAGAAATACAATTGTGCGGGCCAACTTATATGAGATGGATGTACCCTTTTGAACGTTACATGAAGATTTTAAAAGGTCATGTAAAAAATCGAAGCAGGCTAGAGGTGTGCATGGTTGAATGGTACTTAGTAGGAGAAGCTATTGAATTTTGTACCGAATACCTGTCCAATGTGGATTTCATTGAGCTTCCAAAGTCTCGTCACACAGGAAGAATATAAGGGGAAGGGCTGTTTAAATGTGAGATAGTAACCATTCAGACCAAAGAATGGCAACAAGCTCACTTATTTGTTTTGGATAATACAGATGAGGTTGGGCCATATGTTGACATGCACAAGGATGAGATTAAGAGGTTGAATCCCAATAGGTCTGAAAATTGGTTAGCAAAGGAGCACAACAAGACTTTTATCCCGTGGCTAAAGGATCATGTTTATCAGGAGTGGAAAGAAGATCCTACCTCTGTTTCAGGCAGATTGAAATGGTTGTCCAAGGGTATGAGTATACACGCCTTTTCTTACAACGGTATGTAATTAATAGTTATACATTTTATACAGAAGCCCAAGATGATCGGAGTACAATGCAAAACAGTGGTGTGACTCTTGTTGCTAGAGCTATGGTGATCTGGTGTTAGGCGAGTTTGTAATTGTTGGCGGCTAAAATGTGTATAGGGGGTCTGTACATATTATAATTTGTACATATTTGATTGGTTGTACATATTATATATATTGCTTGTACATTATGTTGTCAGGGTTGTTTCCATTGCATTGCAGGTCATGGTTATAATTTGTTTACTGTTTAAATTGCATATCTCTGATTGTACGTAACACACAAAAAAACCAAACATATTACCACGGTTGAAACAGGAACCGAGGTAACAGAGGTAAAAAAACAAAATTATTACCACGGTTCATAAAGGAACCGTGGTAACATAAAGACAAAATATCACAGTTCCTCCTACAACCATGGTAACAGAGGTCTGATATTACCACGATTCAGCGTAGAACCGGGTATTTTATCTATTACTTTGATGCTTGATACCACAGTTTAACTATGATAACAGGCTGTCTGGAATCTCCTCCATCAATCCACCACCACCGATTCTTTCCTCTCGGTTATCACTGCCATCACCTCTTCTCCTCTCCCTGCGCCGCCACCTACTTGTGAAGAAGGTCTTGCTCCTAACTCTGGCTGTGGTTTTGATGACGACAACACACGTTACAAAAAGAAGAAAAGAAGACTTAGAAGAACCAACTCAGCATACTTCAAGCACTATCAAAGGGTTCAAGTTTTAGTCTAAGTCTCGTTTGTAAAGTAAGTCATGTTTTACTTTGGTCTCTCTTTTCTTGAAGGCTCATGAACTTAGTTAATTGATTACAAAATGGTTTCATAAGTTAAAAATGGTAGAAACACTCAATTAGGACTTAAACGTTCATAAAACTAAGTTCTGGACTCAATGTAATCGATTACACAAGTTATCGTAATCAATTACATCATGTGAGTAATCGATTACCATAATGTTGTAATCGATTACATAGTTTTAATTTTGAATTCAAACCACAGCGGCTAGTAGCGTAATCGATTACCCTATAGCTGTAGTCGATTACACACACGAACAGGTGTGTTGTTTCGTGAACCAATGCATCCCATACCATTTGGGAAGCCTTGCAATGGTTCATGGACAGTCACTAGTACCTATATAAAGTCCATAACAGGTTCAGAACGCAAGGCATTCATCCCAAAACCTTCATATACTAAATTGCTGTCATTCTGAGTTCTTGTTCTCATAATTTCAAAAGAACACTTATGTTGTTCAACTTCTGAGAACTCAGATTTAATAAAATCCTTCATGTTAGAGTGCCTTAGTGAATAACTTACATCATCAATCCATTCTAGTATTGAAGGATTGATTCAGCCTTGTAAAAGCTTCTTCTCTTCATTCTGTATAGAGTGAACTTCACTGTGGCGATTCAGTGAAGGGGTTATTTAGAAGGTGGCAATTCTTTCTGAATGTTTTGTACTTCACTGTGGCGATTCAGTGAAGGGTGTTACTCAGAAGGTGGTAATTCTTTCTGAGGGTTGTAACATTCACTATGGTGATTCAGTGAGTGGTGTTATTCAGGTAGTGGTTTACTTTCTGTTATAGTGGATAAATCTCTGTGTGATCAGAGGACTGGACGTAGCCTTCTGTGGTTTGAAGGTGAACCAGGATAAAATCCTTGTGTGATCTTCTTATCCTTCATCTCTTACTTTCAGCATTACCGTATTCCGCTGCATTAACGTTTATACGTTGTGATTCTGATCACGCTGAAATAAGTGTGAGTTTTATAAGGCGAAAATTGGGGGAACCTAATTCACCCCCCCCCCCTAGGTTGCTATCTGTACTTACACTACTTTTCCTTCACCTCTTCCTTCTCTTCACCGCCACCCACCACCAGATACCCCTTCCTCTCCCTCAGCCAAGCACATCCAAACCCGTACTTGTTCTTCGCCAAACGTTGCCGCCACCAAGCTCGCGCCCTCCGCCCGACCAGGTGATAAAATCGCAAGATTCACTGTTGCATCTCGTTGTAGTCGCCATCAACTTCCACGCCGGAGACACTCTCCTCTCCATCCTCTACGAAGCTCTTCCAGCACCACCGCTCGTTTCGCCGCTGCCGCCGCACCGTCAAGGTCGTGCGCTGCCGTCAACCTCGAAAAATGATTTCCACAATTTCTTCCAATAGGACAGGGAGAGCAAACATCCAATAAAAGTCTTACCCTTTGGACTTGACACCACCTTCTCTCCTCTGTCACTACCTGCTAGCTTCTAACCCCACAGGTGGTTGAAACCCAATTCTTGTCATGCATTCATTTCAGTTCAATTTGTTGAATTGAAACCAAGTGAGTCATGGGAATTTCATTGAGAAGAGTAGGAACAAGAAGAGTGTGTGAGAGAGGTTGGGTTGATCGAAGATGTTTATTCATGCAGTAGTGCGACGCGAAGGTGAAGGACGCGACAACCATTATGGGGTCGGGCGTGGTGCCAAACGCGAAGGAGGTGTTGATTGGGCTCTACAACAAGACGTTAAAGGAGATCCTGAAGGTTCTAGAGGGCTAAGTCAAAACTGAAAACCCTAGCCAAATTGGAATGGAATTTAGTGCCCTAACTCACATCTAACTTTTCAAACTATCCAATCACGACGGTTCTCCGTCCATCATTCTTATTCGTTGGCGGCTAAGCCACCATGTCCTTTCATCTTCAGAGGGAGAATAAAGAGAGGGTGCGACTGTGGAAGCGAAGGAAACCAAGAGGGAGAGTGGGGGAGATGAAGAGTCCGGGGTCAGGTGTGGTGGACTGCGTCGTTGGATCAATTGTGTGAGTTTGAAGGAATGCGTCGTGGTGGCCGGGTCAAATACTTGACACCAATGATCATTCTGCTTCTAATCTGCAATCACACTAGAGCTTTGTTTTCTTATGATTTTTCCTTTCTTTAGAGCATTAGAGCATTTAGTTGTTTTTGTTAACTAGTTTCTGACTGGGAGAAAACCTTAGCTTCTAAATAATTTGAGCTATATAAAATAACAAGAATTTTGTGTTATTGTTGAGATAGTAATTCTTTAGGAACTCAATGCTTGATGTACTGCTACTGGTTTATGAACAAAGTAAAGAGGAAAAAAAATTTGGAAAGAGAAATAATAGACACTGATTGTTTGGTGTGCTAATAAATGGGTAAAAGGGTAAACTAGGAAATTAGAAAAAGGCTAAAAACTTGCATTAATTGATGTTTTAAAAATCCACTATGTAAAGCACGGGTGGTTCTGTGGATTATCAGAGGAAATTCTTCGGCCTCTTTAGCATTTCTCATATGTGTGTGAGACACTGCTAAATGTAGATCATTGAACTTGATTCGTTACGATTGTCTTCTCAACGGGTAAATTTGATAAAAATGGTTTACGTTTTTTTTTCCTCTACAAATAGCATAGTTTCTGATCTCAACCTGAAGTTTCTGAAAGCTTTTGCAGAAAAATACAAAGAGAGGCCAAAATTCCTTGTCTAGGAATCCCTCAAAATCCACATCTATAAGCCATGCACCCTGAAAGGTTCTTTATACCTCGATCAATTCAAAGTCAAACGCCTCAACTCAAACAAAAAATGTATCAAACCCTTTATATCTTTCTTTTCTTCTTTATTGTTAACTGTTCCAGTCATACAAATCCTTTTCATTCTTTGCCAAGCAACAATTGAGATCTGTCCATATTCCTTGACCTGATCACAACAAAGAATGAAAGAGTCTGAGAAACTTAGAATATTCAGAGAGCACATGTACTAACTTGAGCATCCGTGCATTACAAAGTGGAATCATTGTCTTGGCCATGGAGTAATGTTCAATACAAATAAAACTAAACAAAACAAAACAAACATGGTTTTTCCTATCAATTTAACCACAAGGACTATTACAAATACAAGTCTAAGCAGCATTAATGAATTAGATACAAGCATTCCTGCATTGATGCATATACTTAAAAGAATGAAAGTAAAAGAATATACTTGATACACTAATTGCACAATTCCACGTTGATGGAACAAAATGAATCCTTATTTTACACTTACAACAAAGATTTGCACAATATACAAGGATTATTTCCCCTGCTTTCAACAACCATCTTTTAGGCTTACGTGATAGTTAGTCAATGGAAAACAAAAGCAACTTTTGTTAATGTTTTTTCAATCAGTAAGGCTTTGTGTAAATCAATCCCACTTCGTATTCTCTGTTGATCAGAACAACTACAAGAAGTATGCACATCCAAAGAAAGAATAATGCCTCCAAACTTTCACATCCTTTTACCTGCAAATCAGAATAGTAAATGTATAAGTAAATCTTATTTTTACCATTTTCTAACTACCCAATACTAGCTTAATAGCAACAACTCATCAAGGCTATGCTTGGCAACATATGTAAACAGAAGAGGAATGGAACAATTTCCATAAGAATGAGTCTATATGGGAAAATGACAAGACAGGACCATGATAGAAATTTAGGGGGAAATTTGTTTTTACAACATAAACCATGCAACCATGACTAAAATAAAGTTTAAAACCACTTCACATGCCATCCCCTCATCAAAATTATGAACCATATTTCTCAAACCAGCAAAGACTTGCAAAATAATCACCAACAAGGCCACAAAATTACATTCTTAATTCTGTTATCTTAAGAATCCCATCCAGAATGATACATACCAATCATATGGATCTTGCACGCAATGTCAAAAACATCCTTCAGATAGCAGTCAAGAGAGGGGATAAAAGAAAAATTTATGATTGTTTGTACAAGATAGAACTGGAGTCAAACATTGAACAAGGTGCTAGTCTAGTCCTAATCAGTAGCCTGATGTGTGTTTGTATTTCTGTTAGCGCACATTCCAAGGCAGTAAGAGCTTTTGGACAATCCATGTCTCTTGTGACATTGGATTGGAGTGAACATGTTTTTTGCCGACTTGAACATAAATACAAACACAAACTAAAGTATTTCACTACTTCCAGGTCAACAAATCAGAAGTGCAGCAATTTCTAGAGATAGCATTAAAATATAATATTTACCAAAGTCACGGATAGATAGATGCAAAAGAAAAATACTCACAAAGAGGTAATTCCTACCCAGCAGTTGCATCACAATCTCACAAGTTCCCAATCTTCTTTTGACATATCATAAATCTCAACACAACCATCCTCAAACTGGATCTGAAATAGTAAATACATATTCACAACCACATTTTATAACAATTTTCATCAAAACTATGAAAACTATGTGACCGAAGAATCTCTTACCGAGTGTTTCCGGGAATATTTATCAAACTGTAAAATTCTCCCAAACCTATAGCATAATGAATGTAAAAAAGAATTAGATTCAACTCTAGCTATACCATGTGAAATTAACTTGTTGAATGAAAATAAATAGATATATGAACTGCCCAAAGATAGTATCACAATTCAAAAAATTTAGTATACCTCACATTTCCTAGTTGTTTTATCCTAACAAATTTATCAATGCAATTGTGTATGCACATTGATTTGTCAACAACACGAGAGCTTCCTAAAAAACCAAGTACAACAGAAAAATGAATTATTCATAATATAGGAGATTAAACAAAAAATAGCAGATAAATCAAATACAATATAACCAACAAATAAAGAATCAAGCTTACCGATTTGCAAGCCTCCATTCTGACAAACCTTTCCAGATAGAAAGCCCATAGTTAGTCAACAGGGAATATCATTATAATTTAATATAAATGTACTAGCTACTAAATTCAATAACAGAGATTAAATTGATTACTTGGGGTTTGATTACACAGAATAATACGAAAGAAAATGAGAAGATAAAATATTTGGTATCACCTTCAGAAAGAGATGTCCATTGCATCAGATAAAGGAATGGTCATTCCCTCAAAAAAGGGATGGTGTATCTCCCTATACCAGTCTCTGGGAATCATTCTAATTGTTATTTAACCGTTGATATCTTTCCAAACCAGAAAAATTAACCCAAAATTCCAAAAGCAATCATGTTTTTTTCTCTGATGTCCTAGAGTAGAGCTCTTCCTCATCCCCCAACAATGCAGCAAGCAAAAACATTAGCTGACACAACCAGAGGAATGTTCTTTACCTCAGGTATCTTTGCGGGACAACCTATTCATCATCCCAAGCTATCTTCAGGATAGTTTGATAAACATCATGGAAACAATTGAGGTATTACAGCCAGTCCGTTCTTAATTTTCTCTCACAACTTGTCATTTCAATTTCTCTATTTGATCACTCATGGACCTTCAACTAAAACTCAAGCTTTTAGGAGTTGATCTTTGCAAATGCATCAAAGCAACTATGACTATGGCCCGGATTGAATTAGCTTCCAGTCTTTAAGAGCTTTTCAACTAAGATAAGTATTTGATTCCTAACTTGGGAAAGAGCCTTATAGGTACTGACGAACTTAAAACAAGATGGGGCATTATGGCGTACGGTCCATGTAGACGACCCCATTTGATGGGAAAAGGCTTGGTTATTATTGTTGTAAGTTTATGTGTTTATAGCTAAGATAGATAAGGGGACTTTCTGAAAAAAGTTTAAGTGCAGTAATTGATTTTAACTTAAGTGGGAAGCTATTCTCTAGAAAACTCATAATTATTGGAAGGTCATTTATTGTACTTTTCCAAAGTGCTTGTTGTGAAATTCATTCAAACTTAGTTCTACGAGTTTTTCTTCAGAATCAGATTGAGTTTTGGGACATAGTAAAGTTAGGCATGTATGTTGTCCATGCCATAACCCAAAGGGATCTTGCATGAAGTGCCGTGTTTGAGATAAGAATTCATGGATCTTTACTCAACAACTTACATTTTTAGAGAACTGGTCTTTGAATGTGAAGCTCTAGAAAAATATTTGGCTTAATTACATTTTTAGTCCCGGTAAAATACATTGTTTTTGTTTTTCATCCCTTGAAATTTTTTTGTTGTTTCCAGTCCTCCAAAAATCACATGTTTTATTTTTCGTCTCTACCGTTTGTTTTTTCATCCAATGCAGATCTGAAAACACTCTCACACACGCTTAGATCTGCTTTGCAAGCGGTGAAAACGGGTTCAGCCATCTCAGATTTTTCCCAGATTGTAAAAATTCAGATCTGAATGGATGGAAAAACAAAATGGCAGGGATGAAAAACAAAACAATTGATTTTCGGAGGATTGTAAACAAACAAAAATTCTCAAGGACGAAAAACATAAACAGTGTACTTTGCAAGGACTAAAAATGTATTTAAGCCAAAATATTTGTTTCTACCTCTAGGTAACTTATACTTGATGAGGTTCAGATACAGGGGAACACAATTATGAAGGGGGACATTGAGTCATAAATTGAAACAAGCTGATATACCATATAATAATCCAAGATCCAAGCCATAAATCAAAATTAGAAGAAAAGTAGTGGGTGCTTGCATAAACTTCAAGTATCCAACCCTTCCAAAAAACATGCAAGATACTTTCCTACTTTCTAACTAAATGAATCATTCATCATCTCGAATGTCAACACTAGCCACAAGCAATAACAAAAATTGCACAACATCAATAAAAAATTATCACTGCAAGAAACACGAGTAGATGGAGACGAGTGTCTAGAAGCACAGAGGGAACTAGAACCAATAAAAAAACAACAAAGGAGGCATGTTTCTTTGGTGAAGCAGAAATGCCATGTGAATCGATGGTAGTGGGACAAAAGTAGGGTTTGATTTCTCTAAAAATGTGATGTGGGTCTAATGGAAGGATATTAGTCGGACATTTCTATCCCTTTTCGTAACAAAATAAAAAACTAGCCTCAAAAAGCACCAGAAACAGACTCGGGCCATGCAACCCGACCCAGCCGAAGTGCGACTAGCGCACGACTTTGAATCGTAAGATTCAGCACCGAATCGTGAATCGTGCCATTCAGCTTCGATTCGTATCGCTGCCTCAAGGATTTTTATCTTTTCGAGATACATATCGTGAGATACTAATAACAATGTGTAGGAATCTTTGATATAAAAAATTCCAATTTAGAAAAACTTAAAAATCACATAGCTAATTAAGTTAATAAGTGATTACACATTAAACACGATGTAAACATGTCAAGCATTTGAATTTAGTTTTACCCTAATCACGTCCTCTATTTTCTACGCCGGTGTAATAGTATAATCTCTAAGGATTGGTTGTCATATTTCCTTATATATCATGATTTGTTTCCGTAATTAAGATTAGGACTATAGTATTAATATAAATAAGGATTAGTACTTTGTCTTTTATAATAACATCTATCATATCATTGACATCAATATCAATATAATTTTACTATTTCAGGACTTCCTCTTCCTTTCTTGTACCTAAAGGATAAAACACTATAATTACAACAAATTTAATCACTGCATTTAAGGGGCTTGCCAAGTTGTAAAAACTCAAGGTCACAAGGCAGCAACCTTACCATTGTTTTCATGAAAGGCAGCAACCTTACTGATGTGCCAAGGTTAAGCCTTTGAAGCCCAAGTCCAACATATTTTTACATTTTATAGATTTCGAACATTATTTTTAGTCCATTTTCAATAAGCGACGAACATCAGAACTTAAAAAACTCACAAATGTTTCAAACATTTTGAAACAAGGTTTAGGCTGTCAAAAACCTTGTTTGCTAGGGAAAAGGGGGAAAAAGAATAACATAAGCAAAGGCACCGTACACTTTGGCACCTGATCGTAAGCACCACTTTTACCGATTCACCCTTGGAATAGACACTTCAATACTGATAGGCAACCCCCTTAGTTAGTTGGTATAATCGTTAGTGCATGTTAGTAATACTGCTAGTAAAGGGGCAAGTTTGTTAGTCAGGTTGATTGAGCTGTGTTAGATGGAAGGAAAGAAGGCATGCGGACTATAAATGGGAAGAATGATTGAGAAGGACTGGTGTTTAGCATAGGGGCCTTTCGGCTAATTGTACTGTAATCAAGGGATTTTTCCGATTCATTGTGATAAAGATACCGGTTCCTAACAAATTTAATTGTAAATCAAGATTATTTTATTGTAAAGATAGACTTTTGGCTTACTCGCCTTTTATAGGAAATTGTTCTTCTGTGAAATAGTTACTTTATTTTGAATTTTGAATATAAATACAGTGCCTAATATGGAACCTACTAATAATTCTCCCAATGATGAAACAAAATAACAACATAGCCAAAAAGATGATATGGATATGAAGGAAAAATCGATATATCAATCTTTCTCACGTTATATGATTTACAAATATAGGTACTCACTACAGTAATCTGAACATTTTTTAAAAATAAATTACAAAAATCATAACCATAAAAAATATGGAAATAAATTTTGGATCATAAAAGGCTCTTTTCTCTTTACTAAATTTAGTAATCTCAATTTATCTTCAATATACTACCTTCGTTCCTATTTATCTATCTGGAAAGAGAAGAAAAGATCTTTCCAATTTATTTGTGTATATAGTTGTTCAAAATAACATTATTATTTTCTCAAATTACACCCTTATTCCCAACCAATAATTCCCAAGTACAATAAAATCTTCACTATTGAGTAGTTAAAAGGTTAAAGGGTAAAATCGGAAGTTCAAAAACAATTCCAAGAAATTATTTGCATTTCTTGATATGTGTGTGTACTCTTCTCTCTGGACAGTAAATGGAAACAGAGGTACTATTTCCAAACATCAATTATACTCAAAAAATCATTCAACACATATATGAGGATAAACAGAGGTACTATTTCCAAACATCAACTATACTCAAAAAATCATTCAACACTTATGTGAGGATATGGTAGCATATCCATTGCTATAATAGATGCATTTTTTAATCACAAGTCCAATGAAAATTTGACAAAGTATATTCATATATCAACCAATTAAAAAGCATTAGCTCATAGCAAAGCTTTGAAATAATAGAAAGACGCTGAAATTTTGTTCGGTTTAGTACTTTGATATAATTCAACAGCCATGGAGAGTTAGAGACATATATCTACTCTGGATAAAGTTGCTATGTAAGAGAAGATGAAGCCACCTGATATGCAACAAATTTTAATGCAGCATCTGAAGACATTTTAGGCTTGGTAGGTCGAGCACCAAGCTTACGCCTACAACCAGCAGCACCGCAATGGCAATCTTGATCTGCACCAAACTGAACAAACCTGCTACATAGTTAGAAACGAAGAATCCACCATCACTGCAATAGAGTCACACCAAAACTTTCCAGATGCATATATATTAATGTAAAAGAGATAGTTCAACTGAAATGGTGTAATCAACACAAGTGTTCATACTGGTAATCATAAGTCAGATGCTCGCCCTTTTGTATGTCACGAGTTGCAAATATGCCAATTCTTGTTTCACCATCAACTATCCTTAAGACCGGGAAGAAAAAAAGCACTCGTTAGATGAAGCTCCTAACTATTCAATTAAATAATGTTAGGTAAAATATCAAATACTACTTAAAGACCATGTAAATAAAGCAATTAGCAGTCAACCATTTCTGCATCTCAGTATTGGGACAGCAACTGTGATTGATATATCTTGACTTGTTTCCCTTATATGTTGCATCTATCACCATATCTCGATTGATTTCACATAAGTAAAAGTTTGTTTCCCCACGATGTTTCATGTTCCAAAGCCTTTCTTCACATGTTTTGTCATCGATGACTGTAGAAAGAGGTAACAATAACATTCATATGCTTAAAAGGGAAACAAATTCTCATTTGTAATTGTAGATAGTAAAAACAATTATTATCACCTTCTCCAACATACTCAACAACAAAGTCCCCAAGCTTGATATCTTCATCGGCCACAATTCCAGAGCCACATTTCTCAGTCTACAAGCAATGCAGTAAAACTCTATATGTCAAAGTGTAGATATTATATGAGAGGAATACAAGTGATTATTTGAATTCAAATAACCTAGCTACTAGATAGAATATGAGAAGTGTTAGATGACAAGAAGGAAATAAAGTGTGATAGGATACATTTATCAACATTTAAAAATTTTGGGTTGATGATCATATATATATTTTATATTTCTTATTAGTATATTTAACAAAAATGAACAGAATAAGAACTAAAGAACTTCAAGGATAAAAAGAATACAGGTAACTCCTGTAACAGCGAAGATATGCATTGCAAGAAGAACATAAATTTAGAATGGAGCACATAAAGACAAACCAAATTAGAACAACATGCTCAATAGTCAATACAGTGGATACAAGTAAACATTACATAAATAAAGTTCAAATGCCCTATAAACAGAATTTGGATTTCACAAGGACCAGAAAATACAGGAATAACTTGCACAAACAGAAAGTCCTGTATTTTAGTTTTTCATAGTGTTGAGAATGAAATGAATTACTGAAAATGAAAACAATATGCATGAAAGTACCAACAAAAATTTACATTATAACAAAGTAACAAAGCCCACAAAAAATACAGATCCAGAAGTTTATACCTTAACCAACTTCATCTTTTTAATAGTTCGACTCTGAAATGGTTTGTTAAGACATGAGCTCCCACAATTACAGCCTGAAGAGCAGCTAGACAGAAGCATCCTGTAGGGACAGACAACATAATGAATGAATAAATGATTGCAGATTTATGTTGATATACTTGCATCAGTAAAATAAAATAAAGAGCAGAGATTTTGATTACGTGTGCAAATAAAACATACAGTTATATAATAGGTTCACTAACAAAATCTAGAAACTAGCTTTTATTTTAAATATAACACCACTTCACCAGAGCTAAGCCCCAGTACGATAGCCAAAGGTAATTTATTAAACTTGCAGAACTAAATCGATCAAGCTATACCACCCCACTTTTTGCTGGTTTTTTGGTGACATGATTTCTATGTCATGCTCAACTAGTGAAAAAATCATCCTCAGGGTTCAGGTCTATCAACATTGAGAAAAATAAAATATCAATAACGATAATGACAAATTGATGATGATATTATGATAATATTAGAATATTAGAATTAACATATGCTTAAGTAATCCCAACGTAATAATAATAATACACCATTGTATATCCTATTAAAACACAGTTCCACTGATACAACAAATAATATATTTCTGAAAAGATGGTGATTATGGATTGCAGATGATGATAAAATTTAATCAAAGGACACAAGGTAAATACAGGAACACTACTAACAAAGGAGTTGGCATATAGTAGAAATGAGAATCAATATATGAAAATTTTCATGAAGTACACGGATATGGAATACTTACGCACACTGGCAATCTCTACCACATACAGCAGGAGATTCAGATGAACAGGAACAAAATATGCCATCATCAACAAACCGTCTCTTGACCTTCTTAGTGAGATATATATCTTAAATTAATAAGAACCAACAAAAAATATTATCTAAAACTATACGACAGGTAAACAAACTATATAACTTGTAACCCAATTAATGTTCGGAAGAAATAAAGGAATTACAAACAACACTAGATAATATGTTAGCAGAGCGAGCACACAAAGATACCAATAAAGCAGAGGCTAAACTGCACTACATGAGATACACAGTAATTATGAACATTCTCTGACCAATATGTACAAAGGATACTGCGTTTTATATGAATGTACTCCATTGCCTTTGACTTATGAAACCAATCTGGAAGTTCAAAATCAACAGGTTTGTTGACCTCCTTCACCAAATTGTTGAATATAGCTCCAAAATGAGTCAGCTCAGAATTCTGTTAAACAGAAAAGGCAAGGATCTCACGCAACAGCTCAAAACTAATTTAAAAAGAGAATTTTTTATTGACTAGGACCTTATTAAAATTGTCATAAGCATGATGTCAAAAGCCAATACAACCTACCTTCAAAAAAAAAGCCAATACAACATATCCTCAAAAGAAGTTTACAAGGAAACCGTATCAAAACCAAAATACATTGTTTCACTAAAAAATCCATCTTTAACTTCAAAAGACTATTTTAAAGAAATATAAACAGCAAGATGAAAGCTATTGAAGTAGAAGACACTCATATAACTTGAAGTATCAACAGTTCATAGTATGTAAAATGGGCAGGTGTGTAAATTAAGGGCATTAGTTGGTTAGTGATCGTTTGTACTAGAGTATCTGTTGTATATCTGCTATGTTCATCCATGTACTGTTTAATGTGTTAGCCTAATTGACACTTGAGTTGGTTAATTGTTATGCTGAGTCAGCAGTGTTGTTCCCATGGCAGTTAGTTAGTGACAACATTGTAACTGTCAGAAAGCTCTCTGTAACACTAAATATCTAACAAACTGATAGAAATTCTCTCTCACAAGTCTCTTTGAATTTTCTCTCTGTTTCTGAGACTTGCCCTCATTTTACCACAGGTTAGTATTTTGTTAGAATTCTAACAGAATTGAGCCAGGATAGGCTACAAAGAGATAGGGAGAGAAGTTAGGGATATTCATGTTTAGTTGGAGATTGCTTTTGGAGGGAGAGATCTCAGGCTCTCAGAAAATCCTGAGAGTAATAACTTGTCTTTACATTTTCCCTTCTTAACCCGGGTTCATTGCTGATCCAGGGCTAAGGTAGATTCATCAAATGAAACTCTATCTTTCATTCTTTTCAAATCTCTTAACCAGCATGTATCAGTGTAAAAGAATAAGGAATTTAATACCCCAAATCAAGTTCTTTTTGAGACAGAATAGAGCTCAAAAACTTCAATAGTGGGTATTAATTTAAAATTAAAAAGAAAAGCAGAAACATACGCAGAGGTTATACTCTTTCACCAATAGGTGACTAAGACTTAACAGAAAAATATTTAAATACGTACAGCAACTCAGTAAGAAATAGGAAATTCTAGTGACCTAACTTGTAAGCGCTTTGTCAGGGGAATATAATAATTTAAATAAGTTCTCCCACAGAAAACCTAATATGATTACATTGCTAGATTATAAAGAACTTGAGAAGGAATAATCAATGGCATGACAATATCAAACAACCTTTTTCATGGCTGGCATGGAATCTGATAGAGCACTAGAGTTTCCTATGTTGATCAGCTTGGATCTTAGTTTTTCAATAGAGGCTCAAACCATACATTGGATATTGAAAATCAATCCCACAAAATCCACAGACAAGACTTACTCGATTCCTTCAAAGGCTTACTTTGCCTACAACATGAAGAACAATTCGTCAGCATTAAGTAATTACAGGCATCAAATCATAACTCAACGTTGATGTTCCAAAATCAACTAATCAAATATAACATCCTCAATCAGATAGATGCATAAATAGTTTTTTCTTAACATGTTTGTGCAATGAGACAGAATGAGACAGGCTGAGCAGCAGAAAGATTGTTCAGTACTCATTTATAAATTTAACATCCTAGTGCCACTTTTTTTATTGAGACCCACACAATGTTTGATTTTGGTCTACTTCAATTTAATTTATAAAGGGAACTGTTGGGGTCACAATAGTTAGTTTAAAATGACAGTTACATTTAAACTGATCTCAAGTCTCAGCCATCTCTCATCCAAGGTCTTTATAAGAATTTATAACTGCTGATAACTACTTTAATTTCTCAATAATTTTACAATTTTGAATGCAGAAATAAGTGTCGCTATTGGAGAATTGTTAAGCAAGGATCAATTTAATTCCCTGAAATCTCATCAATCTCAATCCCCAAAACAAACTGCTCTTTGTAAATTCCTACTGTGATAAATTTGTTACGAAGATGATCCCCAATTTGCAAGTCTCTGCCTTCCATTATTTCCACTGAACCAGTAACCATATTTGAGGGACTCCACCAATTCCCACTTCTTATCCTCAACTTTCTATCTGTTGACACCTAAAATTCCCACATTCTCAATCAATTACACTTCAAAATCTTCCCAATACATAATTTTTCAGACCATTCCATTACAAATCACTACATTGCATTTGACAAGTCATACACTTACGAACCTAATTGCTTCGATCGGCATTATTCCCACGAAAATAAAACAGAATAAAGAACTATTTGTCTCACTCTAAAAGCTCAATTCTTTCAATTTCCCATTGTATGGAAAGAAAAGAAAAGAAAACTGGAAAAGAGAAGAAAAGTCCTGCAAATTCAAATTGAAAAAGAGAAAATTCCTGAAAGAAAAAGTCAAATTAAATTAAATAATTAATCAATTGCAAGTTTCAAACTTTTCGATTTCCCGCTGTTTTCTTTCCCTGGACTGAGAAACAACCATGTGTGAGAAAACCAATGAAGGAACCAGAATTATAAAATATGAAGTAAATGCAGTCACAAACACACGCATACAAACAGATCGATGGTAGAAAAGGAAGAAAAAAACAACTTTGGCGAAAACCCAAGAAAGATTGTCGTGAATGGTTGTGTGTAGAGTGAAGAAACTTGAGATTCACAAAAGGGTAGCGAGAATCTAAGATTGCAGATGCAGAACAAAGTACAGTGCAGTGAGAGGGGCAAAATGGGAATTAAGCAAAATCCTAGAAGAGAGAAAAGGAAGAGAGAGAGAGAGAGAGAACCTGGATGGAACTGCGTTGAAGAAGAAGAGAAAAATGAAAGAATTGAAATGGAAGTGACGATGTGTTAAGACTTGAGAAGAATAAGAAACTGACGTGGTGGTTGGTTGGTTGGTTGGTTTTCCTTCAGTTTCAATTTCAAACCTCGCCGCTCCGCAATAGGGTTCTGTTCTGTGTACTTCTTTCTGTTTTCTTAAAAAAGTAAAAATAAAAATAAATGATTATTTAATTATTGTTATTTACTACATCATTATTTAATTAATTTTGTTTGAAGTAAAATTTTATTTATTTACCTTTTAAATTTCAAAAGATAAAAAGAAAACTGTACTGAAAAACTAACCATGTCAATTTGAGTTGGTTAATAATCACGGTCATAAATCATAATTCATTTATCTCTCACTCTTAAGTTAATTTTTTTATAAACATCAACGTCTAGAAGTTAGACTCTTTAAACGTTTAGTCTTAAATTTAATTTTTGGGTATTGTGTAAGAAAGGTGATTTGTTAAAATTCATCTACTCAATATGATCTATCATATTCAAAAAAGTTAGTCTCATTGGTTGACTAATGTAAAAAAGTGAATTAAAATTAAACTCAAGTTATCTTGTTAGTTGATTATTTTAGTGATTTGTTTTGATTAAAATTAATTGTTTTATGAGGTGAATAGATACTTTAGAGTGTTGAAATTTTTACACCACTCTCAAATTTCAGTTTCCTGATTCTTTTACATTATTTTCTCCCTACTGGATTATATATAGTCAACTTTAGTTTTCTTTTGATTGCATATGGAAGGAAAGTTAACTTTAGTTAATACAAAATATTGACAATAATATTGATTAAACTCAAGTTATCTCCTCGGTTGTCTCATTTTAATGATTTGTTTCGATTAAAATTAATTGTTTTATGAGGTGAATTAAAATTAATTGTTTTATGAGGTGAATAGATACTTTAGAGTGTTGAAAATTTTCTACTCTTGATTGAACACCATTCTCAAATATCACTTACCTGATTCTTTTACATTATTTTCTTCCTACTGGATTATATATAGTCAACTTTAGTTTTTTCTTTTGATTACATGTGGAAGGAAGAGTCAACTTTAGTTAATACAATACAACAATATTGATTAATTGTCACTCAACTTGAAAATATTTAATTTTCTTAAATAATACTATTTATTAAATATAAAATAACATATATATATCATTATAATATTCAATTAGCTCATGACAGCATTAATTTTTAATATTAAAAAGGTCATACATCATTAAAAATTTAAATCTTCTCAGAACAGAAATAATGTTGGATAATAAAATCATATATCATTAAAATTAGCTCAGGACATCATCAAATTTTAATAATAAAAAAAATCATATATTATCAAAATATCAAATATTAAATTAGCTAAGGACAGAATTAAA
This sequence comes from Acmispon strigosus, assembly GCA_030819835.1. Lineage (NCBI taxonomy): Eukaryota > Viridiplantae > Streptophyta > Magnoliopsida > Fabales > Fabaceae > Acmispon > Acmispon strigosus. The sequence goes on along the minus strand of JAUAMA010000001.1, from coordinate 42,234,731 downwards.
CCCCGCCTTCACTTCAAAAAAAAAACCCACCTTATTTTTCCTAATCACCAAAAATTAAGAATTAAACCCCACCTTAAATATTTGTTATTAATTATTAAATATCAAAAGTATATAATATTAGAATTATATAATCATGACATCGTTATTGTTAATCATTATTTTATAAATATATTAAGTGGAATTAAATATTTACGATTATATCATTAGTCGAGGAAATATATTTTAAACATGTATAATGACTTTTTGCTCTAAAGAATTCTACATAAAGGGACTATAATTTATATATTATTTTGAACTAACCCTCACAAAAAGTTTTACCCAATTCTTTTTAAAATTAAAATTGAAATGATTAAGGATGACGTATTTGTAGGAAAGGGTATTGTGGTCAAGGATGTACTTAAAATTTCTGATGTAATAAGAGTGCGTTTGTTTCAGCTTATTTTTAGAGAAAATCACTTTTTTAAATGAAAAAATTATTTTTTTGAAATTTTAAAATGTATGTTTTAACTTTTAAACAATCATTATTTAAAAAAAAGTTGAAAACAGATTATTTTGAAAAACTACTTTAATTAGCTTCTCAGTAAAATCTATTATTATGAGAGAGAAAATAAAATAAAAAAGTGATTTTAAATAGTCAAAGCAAACACAAATCAACTTATGTTTTTCTTAAAATCTCTAAAAAATCATCTCTTTTCTTTAGACAATTAAAAATCATTATTTTTTAATCTGAAATAAACGCACTCTAAATGAAAGAGCATCTTTTTTTTATATGATCTTTTTTATTTTGAATGGTTTCTACGATATATTAATTCAAATGAGGCAAAGAAGTCATAACATCCGTAGTTACAAGATATAAAGCCACTAATGGAACCTCTTCCACCCAAACCATGTCTGGAAATGAAGAAGAGTTCCTAACAATAAAATCAGCAACAACATTCCTAGAACGTCTAACAAAAGTAAAAGCAAAACATTCAAAGCTAGAAATTAAAAGGCGGAAATCACGAATAATAATAAAAAATCACTGGAAGATCCCTCAACTCCTCAGTGCCACCAATTGAAGAGTTGCAGACAATCCATCTCAAAAACCACCCTGCGAAAACCAATCTGAATAGTCAAACGCAGGGCCACCTATAACAAGCAGTTTCAGCCAGCAGAGGAGACAAACTAGGCACTGGGTGAGAAGCAGCAGCTGCCATCACCTCCCCCTTCCAAGCCACCTCCTTAGCCCACGACAAAGTTGGAGAGGCATAGAAACACTTTCATGACACCGAAAACAAGGAAGACGAGGAAGACGACGATGCCTCCAAGGTCGTCACCCTCCCACAAATGAATTTGTACCCCGCTTTGGATGAATAATTCCCATCACTAGAATCAGGTCGATAGAGCACATCCTGCACAGAATAAGGAGCCATAGGAATTGCAATAATAGTAGAAGTTGTTTGAGGACAAAAGATTAACGCAATCAAATTAGCTTTCCAACATTGCTTTGGATGGTCAATAAGATCCGCAACTTTTTGGACACGAAATTCATCAGTTGTAGCTTGATTATAGACAAGTGGGGTTCCATGAGGAAGCCACTTATCCGTCCAAACTCGCACTTGGGAACCATCACCAATACGCCACCTTGGCAGCTTGTTCAAAAATCCAACTAGTACTAAGGATACTAGACCATGCATAGCTTGGTCGATATCCTTTTTTAGCACCCATCAAAGTTCCATTCGGAAAATAAACCGCCTTAAAAATAGTACCCAAAAGAGAATTTGGATGAGAGTAGATTCTCCACCATTTTTTGGCCACCAGCGCTGAGTTAAAAGACTTAAAGTCTCTAAAGCCAAGGCCTCCTTCACACTTATTTTTGCAAAGAGCATCCCACTTTGTCCAATGCATACCCCTTCGAGTAACATCACCACCCCAAAAGAAATGGGAAATCATCCTATCAATTTCTGCGCAAAGACCATCAGGCAAAATGAAGCAAGACATTACATAGGCGGTAATAGCCTACACAATCGATTTAATCAAGACTTCTACCCGCTCGGGAAAGAGACCGCTCATTTCAACCTTTGAGTTTCTTCCAAACTCGATCCTTGACAAATCTGAATATTTGAGATTTTGACTTACCAATGATGGTTGGCAAACCCAAATACTTATCAAAGCAATCAACTGCCTTTACACCCAAAAGTTGTTTCAGCTCATTTAAACAAGCATCAGAAACATTTCGGCTTACTGAAAGCATTGATTTATCAAGATTGATCACTTGTCTGAAAGCTCGCTCATAGGTGGCTAGGATGTTTTTCACACACATCGCCTCCTAATGATTGGCTCGCGCAAACAAGATGTTATCGTCTGCAAACAAAAGATGAGAAATCATAGGAGCAGAGTTAGCAATTTTAATACCGTGCAGGTCAGCAGGAGCCATTGACTTCTGAATGAGGGTGCAGAAGACCTCGCCACAAAGGATGAACAAGTAAGGTGAAAAAGGTCCCCTTGACGTAAACCCTGATTCGGAGCGAACGTTGGTTGGGGATTCCCATTCAACATAATTGAAAAACCAACTGAAGAAACACAGTTCATAATTAAATTAACCCAGCTTCCCGAGAAGCCCATATGAGTAAGAACTGATTGCAAGAAGGACCATTCAATCTGGTCATACGCCTTGGAAATATCCAATTTCAGTGCCATGGTGCCATTCCAACCCATGATTTTCTTTTTCATGAAGTGGAAACTCTCAAAAGCCAACAAATAATTTTTCGTGATCAAACGAACCGGGATAAAAGAAATTTGAGTATTGCCGATCAAATCAGGCAAAATCAGTTTCAATCTATTTGCTATCGTCTTAGTAATTATTTTAAAAATCACATTTCACGGAATTATCGGTCTAAAATGAGTAGCATGCTCAGCCTTCTTCACCTTAGGAATTAAAACAAGCAAATTATGATTAATAATACTTGGTGAAGTCGAGCCCCTTAAAATCTGCAAACATATCTGAGCAACATTGTTTCCTATCACATGCCAGAACTTCTGATAAAATATAGCTGGAAAACCATCCACCCCTGGAGCCTTAGTTGGGTGCATTTGAAGCAAAGCTTTTTCAACCTCCTCCTTAGTAAAAGGCTCGTCAAGAACAGCCAGATGAGCCTGAGTTACCCTACCTGCCACCACAGTCGTGGCTTCCTCCACCCGAGATGGGTCTGAAGAGGCAAAAAGCGACATAAAATAATCCATCAAGACTCTAGCAATGTCTGCATCGTCCTCAACCTTGTGACCATTATCATCTTTGATCAGCTCAATCATATTCCTTTTCCTCCTTTGTGTAGCATTTTAATGAAAGAATCATGTATTCCGATCCTCATGTTTAACCCAAGAGGCATGGGAACGTTGACTCCACCAAACCTCTTCTTGTTCCAAGAGAGAATCAAGCTCCTATTCGGCCTCCTGAATCGCCAACAGCACCTGATCAGTTTGTTCTTTTTGTTGAAGCTCTTGTAAAAGATATTTCTGATAAGATATTTTCCTAGGCAATTCCCCAAATCTCTCCCTTAATGTGTAGTACATGGATTAGTCTTGAAGGAAATGGGTTTTGAGTTGAACTTTATCTTGAGATGTTTTTCTAAAGTGCTTGAAGTTTTGAAGAAAAATGGTTTATTGTGAAAAGGTTTTGCTTGAGTGACTTGCAAATGTGTTTTGAAAAGCATGAGCTTTCTAAAGTAAAAGGTTTTTTATGTACATGTTGTAGTTGAAAAGAAACTTTAAAAAGGTTCTACAAAACCTAGAGTTTCCTAGGTGATATTGATGCATGCATATGAAGAGAATATTAGGGTACATCAAAGCCTTAACTAGATAGCAAAGTTTAGTTGAGGAAGTATCTAAGTTAAGTTATGTGTATGTGAAGGTGCGGAGGACGTACCAGAGCTTGACCGATGGCTCGCTATGGGGAAAGAAAACGCCTACGGTAAGGGCACTTCGAACCTTGCTTTAGCATGACGATATAGGTATATATATATACACACATATATATAGCATGTGTGTAGCATGGTTGATGAATTTTGATTGATTGATGAGCTTGTGGTTGGCACATGAGTGCGTGATTAATGGTTGATGAAATGTTGTGATAATACATGAGTTTGATGGTGTTTTAAATTGTGACGCATGATGATAAATTATGACATGAGTTGCTAGAACATATGCTATTGAATTGATCACATATTTTCGTATGTTATGATTATTGAACTTGGAACTGATGGGGGGACGAGGGCCATGTGATGGAAACAACGTGACGTGGACACTCAGTTAACGGTAAACCCGCTTGATTAGGAACTCGGACTCGTATAAAAGCGACTCCATTGTGTTGATTATTGTTATCATCATGTCATATCATGCATACATGAGGAGCCATTGGGGCTTGGAACTAAACAGAGTACCGAGCTAGAGTATGGGAAATTCAGGGCATCATAAAAGGGGCACTTGTGTAAGTGGCACTCACCGGTGGGGCGGGCGACAGAGGCTGTCGAGCTAGAGATCGGGTGATTGTACCTCCTACCTAGGATGGATGCTGGCGTTATATTCGGATATTTTTTAAAGAGCACGTGCACTAGCATAAACATAGTATCCATACTGTGTTTCTAATGTGATTGTTGTGAGTGATGTAAAACATTGTGATATTAGACTTAGCATGAAAGTTTATGTGCAACTCTGATTATACAATATATGACATTAGATTGATGAACCGATGTGAGTAGTTATGGTTAGTATGTTCAGAGTATGTAATTTGTTGTGTGGCTTATATACTATCTGACCTGTGTATTCATATGCTATTATTCTAATACCCCTATACTTCTATGAGATTTTGTCTATAAGAGGTTGACCCTTGCACTTTCTTTTCTATGGATGTACTTCTCCACAGGTGATGGCGTTTACTTCGAGGATAGTTTCTGACAATAAGGACGGAAGGCATTGATGATGAGGAGGATCTTCTCGTGACGTTGTCTTGTGCTTGATCACGAGTTCGCCAGCGTACGACATATATATGCTATTGTTTTCTAATAGTTGTATGAGAGAGAGTATAAGTATTATGTAAATTGCGGTACCAATATATGTGTAGAAAAGAAAAAATATATATCTGCATTTTTATCATTATTGAAATACAATCCGCGCTTATTTTATTGTAAAAGGCTATTAAGGTAACACCTGAAAATCAGGGCGTTATATCTTGGATACCCGATGATCTTCCAAACTCACCCTCCTAGTTAATATGTAGCAAAATTATTAAAAATATGTATAATACAAATATGTAACCTAAACTTAGTTATTTAGAAAACTTAGAAATTAATTACTATTCATTCAACATGTTCAACAGTAGAAATAGTGAAACATGGTTAAAGGGAACTCATTTTCCCGAGGCTTTTGTTTTTCTTGCCTTTGACTACATGACCACATAATCATCAATTATCCAATGTGATTTTAGGGTGAATCAATTCTCTTCAAGAATCCACTAAGTTCTCTCTCCTTTATCACGCACTAAGTAGAGCAATCACACAGACGGTTTGAACAAAGATGGTCAAAAGAAAATTCTCACCTTCTCAACATCTGCAGTATCCCCCCTTTTTTACTATAACATATTATGCTTAAAAACATGATATGCATTACATTACTGAGACTTAACACATAATAACAATCACATACCCAAAAGGCACCATGTGAAGCTTGGTAGACAACTTCATCTTTCTTGACAAGACTATAACATGTATATATATAGCTTCATCATTCTTGATATTTGTTTTGGATAACAATTGTGATGGCCTTGGAAACCACCTGACTAGGTTGCATCCTACACAGATTTAAGTTACAAGTTAATTAGAATCACTATTATGCACTGACTATATATTATTAAGTCAAGTTAATAACTTACTCGTTGTCTGCCAGGTGAATATTCGAGAAGCTTTAATCATCAACTCACAGAAGATTCGTGTCCAGTCATCTCATTATTGAGATCAGAGCTACAAAAACTTCTGCTACTGATACTATTAGAATCATCATTTATTTGAGATAGTGGTGGTGGAGTTCCAATCGTAATACCACTATTTAGATTCTTAGAGTAAGTCAAGATGACTCATGTGCTATATGATCTTCCATTGGGAAGGGTCTCTAGGAGGAGAGCTTGATGACATTTTTTTATTTGTAGTACAAGTTATATCTAACGCAATATATTATGTGATATAAAAAGTCAATAACAATTAAACAAATAAGTTTCAATAACTAATGAAAGGTCAAATAGTAAGTTCGCTGGTATAACAAAAAATCAACAATGCTAGACTACAAAACAATCAGAAAAATATAAAATTATGTACTGAAATGAAAGTAACAAAAATAATTAAGAAAATATGAGAAAACTAACTTGTATGAGTGCCCAAAGGTTGAGGGGCTATGAAAATGATGTTAATAACAAAGTTATATATAGGTTAACGATGACTCTGGCCATTGAAAGTTACCGACGGTGTTTTACTGTGCTTACTTATAGATTACTAATGATTTTATGCATGTATTACCAATGGAACTAACGGTTGGTAACTTGGAGGTAAACTTTACTGCCAAAACAATTATTGGCGCCAGTTTACTGACACTCATAGTTGTCCGTAACTTCTACGCTTAAATCTCTCGTCATATTACTGATAGTCAATAGTCGCCGATACAACTTTTTGCGGTAAATTCCAATTACCTAGCCGTTAGTAAATAACGTAATTACCGACTATTGACTCGGGTTTTTATGGTGTTTTTCATGGGTATTTTAGGATAGATTAGGAGGTTATTTTCGTATTTTAATTCCTTTTAGTCTAAGTTCATGCATTTTTATTTTATTTTAGGTTTTTCTAGAATTTTATTAAGTATTTTTTATGTGTTTTCATATTTTTGGTTTGCAAGTTTCACTAAAGTGGCATGGCTGCTTATTGCGTCAGTTCTTTCTCCTTGCACAGACATTTTCTTGACGATCCAACCATTCATATCGAAGATATATGTATTATGAACAATATATCAAAATTTTAGCCCGATCCAATAGTTAACGAATCCATACGATTCATTTTACGCCGGGAGTTCAGTGTTGGAAAAGTTGGGCGTGATGGCACCTTTTCTGGAAGCGATGGCGCCCATGGTCGCAGAAAACACATTTTGAAGACAGCATAACACAATTTTTATGATTCTTTTTCACTTTCTTCTTTTATTTTTCTCACTTCCTATGCTAAGGCAAACCCATTGAAGGCTCTTAGGAGGTGGAATGGAGGCCATGGAGCTTTGATAGGGCTTGGGATGTCTTCCCAAATCATGACCATGTCTTCCTTGGTTTCCTCTTCTCCTTCTTCCTCCATTGTATCTATGAGTAGCTAAACTCATGTGTTAGGGAGTGATTTTGTTGATTCTATGCCTATGTAATGATTATGATTCAATTTATGTATGAGTTTTCTTTTTATCTTCATGAATCTCCTTTCCCTTTCTTATGTGCACCTAATGGCCATTGAGTTTCTATCTAGTTCATGCTCAATTGGAAAATTGGTTTGAGTTAGGGTTTTGGAAAGGGGTTGGTTGAGACTTTTGCTATCTTGGGGATAAGAGAAATACCTAGTTGTGATTGGCTTGAATGTTGAAATATTAATGCATTGATTGAGTATTCAAGGTTAAGGAATTGACTCTTTTACTTTCAATCGATAGTTTCACTTAACTAAGAGATTAATAAGTGAATAATTAGGCTTGTCACCATGGGTAATTGGAAATAACTCATATGTAATGGGATGTGTATGAACGTAGAATTAAGTCACAAAATCATTTCCTTAGCATGTGTTTCCTTGTTTTCCTTCATGATCCATTTGTTTGTGTTTTGTTATTTACTTCTCTATATTGAAAAAATACAAAAACCATTCCACTTCAATATTTGAATCGTCTTTCCATTATGAAACTAACTAGATTGGTATATAACCCACAATCCCAGCAGATAAGACAAAATCCGATACTATACTACGATTGAGTTTTGAAAGAGACTGGAGAGTAGTTATGGTGTCGGCAAAATATCTTCCATAACCGACGGATTTGAAGTCGTCGGTAAAAAGCTTACGGTAATAGAGAATTTTCTTGTAGTGTTAGTCAATGTTTCTACGCCTGATAGTTTATGGAGTGAAACTTTCTTAACTGTTTTTCTACTTCAAAATATGATTCTCTGTAAGAAAACTAGAAAGACGCCCTATGAGCTTTGGAAAGATCCAAACCCAATTGATATGTTTAAAAGTGTGGAGGTCTCTTGCTAAGGTGATGCTTCCTGATCCTAAGAAAAGAAAAATAGGATCTACAACTTCTAATTGCATGTTCATTGGTTATGCTAAACATAGTGTTGTATATAAATTCTTTGTTTTAAAAAGTAATATGCATGATTAGAATATTATCATAGAAACAAAAAATGCTAATTTTTTTAGCATATATTCTTATTAAAGTATGATTATATTTCTCATAACCAATTAGAGAAGTCTAATGGTTCTTGTCGTGAATCTTCTGATGATAATGAGGATTTAAGAAAGAGCAAGAGGAAGCCAACTTCATTTAGAAATGATTTTTACAATTATTTAATTGATAATGACCCTTTTAACTTTTTTCTGATGTTGTTACTTCTTCTGAATCATATTTTTAGAAAGAAGCTATTAAAATTCAAATAGATTCAATTTTGAAAAATAGTACTTGGACTTTAGTTGATTTACCTCCGGCAGTAAAATTAATTGGATACTAATGGATTTTAGAAATAAAATATCTCCCTAATGTTTTATGCAAATAAAATCAATAATTTTGATATTTTGCTCCTATAGCGAGAATTTTTTCTATTCACGTTTTAATAGACTTTTTAGGTTCTATCTATATTAGTGATTTATCAAATGGATGAAAAATTAATTTTTTAAATAGTGACTTGGAAGAATAAATTTATTATATGACTAAACCTGAAGGTTGTGAAATTAAGGGTAGAAAAAACAAAGTTTGTAAATTCCTTAAATTCTTATATGGTTTAAAACAAACACCTAAACAATGGCTGATCAGATTTGAATTAGTGATGAAATCTCATCCCTTGATGTTGATAATGTGTGTATGCAAAAACATCGCATGGTGAATGTGTTATAATGTCTCCATATGTGGATAATATGCTATGTTTTGTACATGTAAAATGAAATCAAATGTTTTTTTATTAAAATTTGATATAAAAAATATGAGTGAGATAACGCGATATTGAGTGTTAAAATCGTACGAAAGAGAGATAATATTATACTCCATCTGTCCCAAAATATAGGGTCCTATTCAGACAATCACGCTTGTTAAAAAAACATGTAATAAGCTAATTAATATGTTGATTTTGTTAATTTTTTATACAAACATTCCAAATATACCCCTAAAGTTGGTTGGGAATATGAAAGAAGTAATTAGTAGAGGTAGTAATTAATTAAAGTTTTGGAATTTAAAATATAATGAATGCAAGGGGTAAAAAAGAAAAAGCTTATTTTTTTTCCTGAAATCTAGAAGGGGTCTTATAATTTGGGACACAAAGTTTATCTCTAAATGGTCTTATAATTTGGGACGGACGCCGAAAATATTGTGTTGAAAAGTTTCTTATAAAGTTTAATTATTATGACGTTAAACTTGTGAGTATTCATGCAATTCTAACACTCAATTAAAGGAAAATAGCATCTAATATTTAATGACTAATGAGTCAAGGAAATAAATGAATCCAATGACAGGCATTTTACTCAACAAAAGATCTGTCATCTTGAATAAATTCATAATACAAAAGAATCACTAGAAGTGTTCGAAGCGGAAGATCTAGACAATGATGTACCATTGCTGAATAGAATTCATGAAGTTCAGTGCAATTATAGTGCTGCCAGACAGGTTAAAAATTGAATATCGTCTTTATGTTGACGAAAATTGATTTTGGGTATGATGCTCATAAAACATATTTATATTTAAACTTCAAAAGTGATTCTACTTTTTTTAATTGAGATCATCATATTCACCCTTAACAATAATAACTAATCTCTTCATTGTGGATGTTCGTACTAAGTGGTAAATTGGCTAACCACAAAATGTGCCCCTAAGCTCGTGATTGTAAAGTGATTCATCAAAACAAAAAGAACATGGCACTCTAACATATATAGTAGCCAAACTATTCTTTTAATTAAATAATAGTATAACATGAAGTTATCCGATTCCAAATTACTCTCAGAGACTGCATGCACTTTGCAGAAATAAAATCCTCACAAGTCAATATAGAAAAAGAGGTCAGAGTTGAACTTTCGGTTGGATGGAATATAAAGTGTATAATTTCAAAACCTAAACAAATTTTTATGAACTTTTGGAACCATCCTACAGGTCAATGAAACTCTATTGGATGTTCTTAGTATGTTATTACACCCTTCCTTTCCAACTGTTTCCAGTGCCTCCTCTGAGCTCAAATGGTGTCCATATGATTCCTTGTATTTCAAAGCTTCATTTTCATTTACGACCTGAAATGGATGGATTTTGAAGCATGAGAAATAATCAGACATGCAATGAATTGTTTTAGGCATAAAAAGATTTAGTAATCCGTGGCATTACCCCATCATAGCAATGTGCTGCTGAATCTTTTATACCATGCAAATAATCTGTAGTCACATACAAAATGTCAACAAAACTTTTGCAAGTCCAAAAGAGTTTAAGGCTTCTGTAGCGAAATATAAGGATTTCTTATAGTAGTTGTGAATAACAACCTGAGTATGCCTCATCCTTGAATATCAGCAAACTGCGTGGCATCAATAAAACAGAGAATGGGTGGTGATCATCAAGCCACTTATCTTTCCCTATCTCCGATGTTCCGCTATCTGAATCTTTGTCGGTAACATCTTGGGAATCCAGTTTCAGTCTGGCATGGGGAGAGAAGTCTATGACAGCAGGAGATCCAAGTGAAAGAATAGCTACAACTGGAAAATAGGCAGGCCCATCCTGGTGTGGCTGTAGAATAAAAAACCTTCATTCAAAACTAGCAATATACATGAAAATGCACTCGATAGCTCACTTGCGGTCATCGTATAAACATAGAAGATTAAGAATAAACAATTAACAATAAAATATAATACAATCTGAATTTCACTGCCAAAAGGAAATACAAAGAAGAAAATATATGGCAAGAAGAAGAAGTTGAGGTTCAGGACAAACCATTATGCCTTGGTTAGGTAGGTATTCATTTATAAGAACATGATTGATTGGTGATGGGAATAGCCCGGATTCTTCATACATTCTTTTTGTCAAATTTGTTAACCATGGAGGCACTGTAAAGGAGAAAAATAATTGTTGTATAAGCAGCAAACAGAGATGAAAGAAAACAAAGAGCTAAAGCAGACTAAACTAAAATTACTAGCAGGAGGACAACATTATTCTGAGTTCACTAAATTATTGTTTGGTGTTCCTTTCATGGATAGGTCAATTTATAAAACAATCAAGTGTGAATCAAGTCAATCAACTATTACAATGTGATCGAGCCAGTTTTTGGGGTATAAATCACGTTTAGATCGAAAAAATTGTATAAGTAAGGTCATTTTTGGGACAAGAGAAATATCAGATCTGCAGCAAGTGAAATTGATTTTTTAGAAAAGTTAGTTTTTACAATAAGTAGAAATTATACTAAAGTGTGAGACTCAATTTTACCATCCAGACGTAATGAATTATTCTAAACTCACTTTAAGAATATCATTTTCAAACTCAAATCAATTTTATTAACATCGATTTCAAAATCAATTCTACAAAGATCTAAACCAATCTGACCCTTAATCATCTTCAATGCATATTGAAAGTCACAAAATTTTGCAAGGAGATAAGTTAATGCAACAGACCAGACAATGTATACAAAGACAACAATGAAATAATTTAATCCATATACAGAACAAAGATAACTCCGCCTATACTTATGCATAGCTGGTCCTAAGCTCGGATAAAGGAGAAAGTTGTGTTAGGCTTTCGACAACCAACATAAATCTCGTTGATATCTTTAATATGGATCTGTGATCCATATAGCCGACCTTGCCCAGTGGGATAAGGATTTGATTACAGTTACTGTTATAGAAGATGATGAAACAGGTATCTAACAACTGGGACTCTAAAAAATAGCCAGAATATCAACAAAATGGACAGGAAGTCAGGAACTACCCTACAATTTCATGTGTGCGAATCTTTCTTATCATCTTGCAGCAGGTAGATAAAAAAGGGTACGGCAAAAAGTAGCTTCTCACTATTTCAATAAAATACTGACATAGTATTACAGGTAAGGCATCATTATTCAAAATTATCAAACTGCAGATGGTCAGAATAGCTCCTAGAACATAGTGGTTTCCCACTTGTAACAGACAATATCATGTGTTTCCATGAGGATAGCATATTTAGATCACAAAGGAAGTGAAAATTTCCTCACTTACAAGGTTGAGGTAGAAGGCCCTTCTCGTGGACAACACCACCTGCAATCAACAATGAACAGAAAAAAACAAATCACCATTAACAAGAGGGAAATGTTTTCACTTCACTTTTGTGGTATAATTTGACAAGTGTTATAAAAGTAAGAAATGTTCTTAACCCGGGTAACCGGGCATTTTCAAACAACAGATTGTGAGCCTCTGTAGTTCAAATTAAAAATAAACTGCAGAATATCTCAGCCCCTAAATTAAACTATTTTATATAAAATGCATGATAATATCTTGCTCATAAACTTTTAACCCTTGTATTATGAACTGCACCATATGCAGTTGTTTTTGTAACTTGCAGGTGATTCAGTTCATCATTACAATTTTTTTTTTGGTTACAAGAGGAAATCTAAACAAGAGACAAAACTAAACAAGAGCGTCTAAATACAATGGATGAAGGAGGTTGCCTCCACACACGACGCTGAGTCCCCTCCCTAGCCGCCTGCCTCGCAAGGAAGTCAGCTGCATTATTCTTTTCCCGCTGAACATGGATGAAGGAGACATTCCAATCTCTCGCCAACCAAGAGCGAACCTCCAAATTTAAGTTACGATCCCAATAGGAGTTAATGTCCAGAGGTGCTTGGAGCATGCGCACCACCTCCAAGCAATCTGAGGCACAAACAACACGGCGTGTCCCAAGATCCCAAGCAAGGGAGAGGCCCATCCCGACCGCCCAAATCTCTGCTCGAAACGCATTACCATTCGCTTGGCTCTCAGAAATCGCCGAGCGCCAAGTTCCATCCGAAGCACGGAGGATAGCCGCTCCTCCCATTCTACCAGTTGCTGCATTCCAACTGCTGTCCACCATGAGAAGAGAGACAGTGGGGGTATCAAGCGTAAAGCATCCAAGAGACGTAGCTCTATCACTTAAAGTTCTGGACGAGTCAAAGTTAATGCGCCAGCAAGAGACATCTGATAAAACATTATGTAATACCTGGTTGAGTTGCCACTTATCCTCGCCAAAAACATGGTCATTTTGCCACCTCCAATTCCACCATAAGATCGCCACCACCAACTCGCAATACCTTGATCGCAATAACCCGGTAAACCAGCTATGAAGGGTAGCTCCATTGTCAATGCGGGGAAGAATCACTTGGAACTGTTGCCAAAGCAATCGAGACTGCGAGCACCTTCTAAACAAATGATCCAAGCTTTCACACTCCGTTGCACAGCGAGAACACGTGGCTGAAATGCTCAAATGATTTCTAAATCTTTTCTCATTCGTGGGCAAAGCTTCTTTCTTGATAAGCCAAAGGAAAAAGCGTATCTTCTCCGGAACTTTGCACCTCCAAATTCGTTTCCAACAACCAGAGTCCATATCCAGAGAATCTGCAAGCGAACTATATACTGATGAAGTGCTGAAGTGTCTGTCGTTAGTGGCTATCCATCTAATAGCGTCACAGCCGGTAGGTAGATTAGGGACCCGGATATCAAGAATCTTCGTCAGCACTTGAGCTGGTAACACAGTGCATAGCTTGGCAAGGTCCCAACTACCATTTCTCCAAGTGTCAACAACTCTGAGCATAGTATCTGATATATGAACAGAAGGGACCCGATAGCAAAGCTTCCCCGTTCCTAGCCAATCATCGTACCAAAATGAGGTCGCATCGTCACCTAACTGAGCACGAAACAAGTGCTTCAAGTGATCTTTCGCCCTCACAATGCCACGCCAAACATAAGAATTGCCCCTGCTGTAGTTGCCGTGGAGAACTAAGTTTTCCCCCAAGTACTTTTGAGACAAAGCCAACACCCAATGTTTCCCTCTATCATGAAGGAGGTTCTCCACAAGCTTTCCGAGCATAGCAATATTATTGAGCCGAGTGCTACGAATCCCGAGTCCTCCACAATCCTTCGGGCAAGTAATCTCCGACCAGGGTACTAGATTCCAACTCCTATTGTTGCTCCCCTTCGCCCAAATGCAATTGCGAATCCTTCTGCCAATTAAGTCACACACAGACTCTGGAAGCCATAACGCTTGCATGGAGTAGACCGGGAGGGATGTTAAAACAGATTTGGCTAGACATAGTCGCCCAACTTTATTCAACAACTTGTTCTTCCAGCTAGCTAACCTAGTATTAACTTTATCAATTATGGGAGTAAAATCAGCCCTAGTGACCCTTCCCTTCAGGAGTGGTAAATCGAGATATTTTCCCAGGTTTGCAGCCCTATTAATTCCCAAAATACTTGAAAAGCTTTGCTGGACATGCTGCTCAATGTTAGGAGAACAAAACATCCTTGACTTCTCCAAATTTACTTTCATCCCTGATGCATCACAAAATTCCTTGAGGGTGTTAGCTATTACCTGCATCTGCCCTTTGCTTGCTTGACAGAAGAGTAGAACGTCGTTGGCAAAGAATAGATGAGATATCCCAATGCTTTCTTTTGTAATTCTAATTGGTCGCCAACTTCCCTCAACTACCAGCTTCTGAATCTGAATGGCCAGACGTTCAATGCAGAGAACAAAGAGATAGGGTGATAAAGGGTCGCCTTGTCGAATGCCTCTTTGGGGGGAGAACCGAGGAAGCCTAGACCCATTCCAAAGAATGGAGATGGAAGCCGACTGCACGCCCCACATGATCAAAGCAACAATAGACGGGGGAAATCCAAAGTCAAACGAGGTAGCCCGAAGAAAATCCCAGTTGACTCGATCGTAAGCCTTCTCCAGGTCAATTTTCAAAGCAACTAAACCGCCACCCTTTTTATGGGAATGGAGAGTATACATCACCTCCTGGGCCAAGATGATATTGTCCTTGTTCCCCCCTCTACCTGGAATGAAACTTCCCTGAAGAGGTCCCACGAGGTTATCAAACAAAGGTCTAAACTTGTTGACCAACACCTTTGTAATGATTTTGTAGGCCACATTGCAAAGGCTGATTGGTCTGAGATCTTTGAACCGAAGCGGATCCTCCACCTTGGGTATCAACACGATGAGAGTCTCCAAGAGGGATGCATCAGCCTGACCATTGCAGAATGCTTGATCAACCATGCGATGGAGATCATGACCCAAGATGTGCCAATATTGCTTGTAGAAGAACGCCTGAAATCCATATGCACCTGGAGCTTTGAATGAGTCCATGGCCATGACAGCAAGCCGGACCTCATCCAACGAAACTGGGCGAACCAGGGAAAGAGAAGGGGTTGGGATCTCCATGATAGAATTCCTGTGTACCTGCGTGTCATTAGAAAACAAATTGGTGAAAAAACGTTGTGCCTCCTCCTTCAGGGTAGCCGCATCTGTGCACCATACGTCACCCACAAACATCCCATGAATTTTATTTCGTTTCCTCCTGCTAATTGTCTGTGTGTGGAAGAACTTTGTATTCCTATCTCCAAACTTTACCCACTTCTCTCTTGACTTCTGGAACCACAACAGCTCCTCCTGTAGTAAGATCTGTTCATATTCATCTCGGAGGGATTTCTCAAGGCGACGGGTTGACCTGTATCCATTACGTCAAGTTCTATCTGACGTCCTTGGAGCCGTCTCTCTACCCTTTTCTTCCTCAAATTTATGCTACCAAAGGTTTGTTTATTAAAAGCTAAAGATGCCTCCATTATGTGGTGTAACTTCCCCACTAAGGAGCTAGGGGGCAGTCTCCAAGTATCACGCACCAAGCCTTCATATGAAGGGTGGGTTGCCCGTGCTGCCTGAAAGCGAAAAGGGCGATTTCCTCGGTTTCCCAAATCTATCGTACATCTTAGAAGGACAGGGCAATGATCCGAGTATACACGCGAGAGGTGTTCAACATATGCCTCGAGAAAGAGGTGTCGCCAAGAGATGTCACCCAACGCTCTATCCAGCCTTTTTGCCATAGACCTCCTACCGTCCACTTTCCTCTCCCACGTGAATCTACTTCCTGTAAAACCGAAGTCTATGAATTCGCACTCATCCATCATCCCTAGCATTTGCATGGCTTTGTTGTGACAAAAACTTCCACCAACCACTTCCACCGGCGAGCAAACCTCATTAAAGTCACCAAGCGCTATCCAAGGATCCAAGAACTGCTGGCAAAGGAATCTTAGGTGCCCCCAAAGCTCTTCCCTCCAAGTTGGGTTCGAACTCGCATACACGATTGAGCAAAGCCATTTATGAAGGACCCGTCGAATGGATACCGTGACTACTTGAGCATGGATATCCACGGGCTGTATGACAAGGGGACTAGAGGTAGGCGCAAGGATCCAAATACCCCCGCTACGACTCACCGCCTCCGAAGCACAAACAAGTTCATACCCTACTCCTCTCCAGAAAGAAGCCACTTTC
This sequence comes from Acmispon strigosus, assembly GCA_030819835.1. NCBI lineage: Eukaryota > Viridiplantae > Streptophyta > Magnoliopsida > Fabales > Fabaceae > Acmispon > Acmispon strigosus. Next base: position 42,217,970 of record JAUAMA010000001.1, on the reverse strand, counting down.
TCAAACAGGCAATGAGTTTCAACAATCGCGAAGATCGAAGGATGAAAAGTACGAATTAAGTCCCTCACCCTTCTCTTGCCACGAGCAACAACTGCTCCTCGTATGTTCCAAGCAATAACTCTAAGGTCGTCGCTATCCATAACAAATCATGTTGGTATGCTCGTGCAAGACCAAAGCTACTACGTCCTTGGCGCTTGGGTAGAGCCTCCACTTCCTTCGCCTAGATCAAAGGTAGAACGTTTCTCAACATACTCGTCCGCCAACATGCTGTATCGGTTACCCCCTAGATGTTGCAGATTCAACGTTGTGCATGCTCCATTACCATGCTCGAACACCCTCGTCTTCCCCATAATTCGTGTGTTCTTGGTTGATTCAAGAGTGGTTGTGGCCGCAATCTTCTTTTCTATAGATACCTCTGATTTGCATCCAGGTTCATCATTTAATGCAGAAACTTTCCTAATCCGTTTCTTTCCATTAGCAGCAACAACACCATAATTACTGGATCCTGTATTTAAGCCTGCATTAAACTGCATTACTGTTGACTCGTCCAGATGCAACGTACCAGGAATGTTATCTAAAATTGCGGATTTTTTTCCATTCTTGGCACTACCACGCATTGAAGGAGCAGGTGCTGGTTGTGCAGAACCGTCCAAGTTCAACGTGCCATTAGTGCTCCCCTTAATTTCGGTTTTGTTTCCTTTTTTAGAAGATCCACGACTTAATGATGCATTAACTGGTTGTTTCAAATTCAAATTCTTTCACCTTTTGTCCACAATGAGCCAATTACCATGTGCAGAATCTGGACAATCAATTCCCTTAATGGTAGTTCCACCATTCTCTCCTTCTTCCATGCTATTGTTCCCTAGGGCATTAACTCCCACGTTAATTGGAGCTTGGCCCCCCTCCTGTGCGTCCTCAGCCTGCTTGTTCACTGTGTTCGCCGCCGCCGGAGTGGCCTCCGTTGCAGGTGAGTTCGCCGGTGTGGTCTTCTGTTGCGGCTTGGTGCAGTTGCGCGCAAGGTGTCCGTAACAGCCACGGTTAGAGCACAAGAGATGCAGTCCTTCATACTCCACTTTATACCATGTTCCCCAGAGACGTACCATGCCAACCACTGGTTCGTCAAGGTTGATTTCGACACAGACGCGAGCGAAGCGTCCTCGTTGCATATCCGCCGTATTCGTGTCCACTTTGATCGGTTCTCCGACACCCGTGGCTAACGTCATGAGTATACTTTCATCATAAAACTGGAACCCCAAACCCGGGATCCGTATCCATACCAAAGTCGTGTTTATCTTCGTGTTCGCGGCGACAAACTCCGGTGTCCATGGCTTGACAGAGAGATAGTGATCATAAAGCATCCAAGGGGCTCCTGCCATCGCTTTCTCTCTATCCTCATCTTGGTCGAATTTGATGAGGAAGTAACCATGGTGGATATCACGAACTTCATACCCTCCTACCGGCTTCCACATCGCCTTCACCTTCTCGCACAAGGCGTTGTATCCAATATGCTTCCCTAGCAGCTTTACCACTAGACACTTCTCCCATGGCTTATAAACTTGTTTGTAAACGGATTCATCAACGAAATCAAAGCAAGGAAAGAGACGGTTCCCTCCTAATAGCTCTCTCTTCATATTCCATCCTTGACGAGATTACGCACCACCTTTTGGGTAGCTTGTTCTGTGCCAAGAACCTTCTCCTTGAACGTAGGTTTCTTCACCGTCCCCTCCGGCGGCTTTGCCGGCGGTCCTTCGCTTTCAACCTCCATCTAGAGGGTCAAACTTGCACTATTTCAGTCACTGATTTCATCATCATCATCATTACAATTTTTTATCTTTTTAATCATGCTTTATTATTCGATTACATTTTTTGGTTTGAACCACAGGTTTAATTCTTTTCTAACCGAATAGGACCACTATAGGCGACAAGCTATCTCTAGCAAGATTTAACGCAACTGCGTTCGCATGGACCCGAGACATTTGTTTAAGCTAGAAAAACTCGTGCCATGGTTGGGGATTCGATTATTATCCAGTTACCAAAGAACCCTTTACCTATATCTATATATCTATAAAAATTCTACACAAACACAAAATTTAAAACAAAAAAAAAGAATTATAAATCCATTAATCATACCCCAATTCTGCAGCCTTCTATTTTTCAACGGCTTCCATTTTGATGCATTGACTCCATAAATCTATAACAAGAAGAAAAACCATATTCAAAGATAAATAAATAAATAAAAACCACAAACTTGACAAACACAGGTGGAACAGTAAGAGGGGTACATTATTGAGAAGAAAGCTTTGATCAGTATCAGTGATGAAGTCAGGAACATAAAATACAGTTGGCAAAGACCCAACTTTGTAACAAGATAACTGTTCTTTTGCATCCATTACTCTCTGCAAAAATAAGGGTTTGGTTTTCAATGTCATCCATCATCAGGGAAGAAAAGAAGGACAGAAGCTTTCAACGTGGGAACTTACAATTTGTTAGAGAGAGAATGTACTGAGACAGCGGCGGAGAGAGGATTAGAACGCCAAGTTCGGCTTTCGGACGATGGCCGAGGTGAAGAGGGGGGGAAATAGTGGCGGTGGCGTGTACGAAAAACTATCGTGATTTTATTTTGCAACAGTTTAAATTCAAAACTTTTAGAATTCAATCTCATAATTGTTATCCAAAAATACTTACTAAATTTATTCTTTTACCTTATTATAAAAAATAATCTCCAGACTTTTTTAATCTCCATAGAGATTACTTGAATTTTCTGACATTAAAATATGTTTTGAATTTAAGATAAATATTGAGCATGTTATTTTTATAAATTATATATCGAACATTTATCTGATGTAGTTTATTTAAACTTTCTGAATGTTGTTCCGAAGGATATCTCAAGTGACAAGAAAGAACTGGGTTATATGGGTTGAGGTTGGGGATGGGTAGGTCTAGGATCAATCTCTAGAAGGAAAATTTAAATGTTTTTCGATGTAATAAAAAAAACTTTCTGAATGTTAGATTTTTTTCTTTTTGATCTTAGGGTATACAACACCAACAATGACTAATTTTCTCGCCGTATCACCAACCTCATGGTTAAAGGACGAAATGAGTTAACATTTACGTCACACTTGGTGGTTGAATTTTAGAAATTTTGAATTACAGATATAGCACCTTAAAATTTAGATTTAGGATTTCTTAAATTTAGTGAGTTGCTAATATTTTTTAATTACCAACAAGGTGTTGATCAATTGGTAGACAAGATAGATAGATGTAAGAGTGAGATCACAAAATCGAATCCCATGAAAGTCTTTGTTGGGAGAGACCGTCATTATACTCTAACAGGTTAATATCTATTAACGACAAAAAAATAATTAATTAATCATTTTTTATGATTATGGATTGTTTCTAATTGTGATTATCATTTAACTCAAAGGATTTGATTTAACGTTATTGGTTCAGCTGCATTAAGATAAAGTAAGCATCACAACTATTGAATGAGTTCTTTTATTGACTTTTTTAAAGTAGTTATGATGCTTACTTTACCTGAGCTAAATCCAACTTTACCAATGTTGTCATTTGATTTGATTCTAGCATGTCTTGATATTTGTGAAAAAGTTGAAAGTACAATACTCAATTAAAATAGCAACTTGATCCATACTTGGGATATGGGGTTCAAGAGCGTGATATGCGCCTCAGATTGTGCTCATGAAGTGACTATGTTCTAACATAACATTAATGTTGGTACATTTTGGGCAAGAGATAGCATAATTAGAGTCTAGTCCATGCTTACCGTAAGAGACGAAGTGAGTTAACATTTACGTCACACTTGGTGGTTGAATTTTAGATATTTTGAATTACAATTATAGCACCTTAAAATTTAAATTTAGGATTTCTTAAATCTGGTGAGTTGCTAATATTTTTTAATTACCAACAAGGTGTTGTTCAATTGGTAGGCAAGTTAGATAGACGTATGAGATCACAAAATTAAATTCCGCTAAAGTCATTTGTTGGGAGAGACCGTCATTATACCTCTAACAGGTTAACACCTATTATCCACACAAAAAAATAGATAATTAATTAATATTTTTTTATGATTAGGGATTGTTTCTAATTGTGATTATCATTTATCTCAGAGGATTTGATTTAACTTTATTGGTTGAGGCAATCAATTTCAGAACATACTTTAATGGAACATAAAGATAACCTCATGACCATTGAACAATGAGGTTAGCCATGAGAATATGGTGTTGAGAAAGGAAACAATAATGGAGCTGGACATTAAAATGCAAAGGAGTTGGCAACTGCTGGTGGGCACCAAGAAGAAGAATTGGAAGCAAACTAGAGTACTCAGAAGAGGAAGCCAAAGCCATTTTTATTTCAGGTCTCTATTTTTTTATTTTATTTTGCTATCTACTGATTTAAACAAATGCATTGGCTTGGGGTTTATGTAGATTTTTTTACTAGGGTTGAAAAGATGAGGAAGGAGAAGGGTCTTTTTATTTTTTTCCAAAAGTTGTTAAATATTAGATGGAAATTGTTAGTTTTTTAACGGAATAGTGATAGGGGACTAAAACTGCTGTCATTTGTCAAAGTGGGGGTCATTTAGACTAAATTTTTTTATTAGAGATCAAAAGTATCAAATCGTTACAAGTGAGGAACCAAAAGTACTATTAAGTCTTTAAAAAAATCACAGCCAAAACCAATACCAATATTATGGGTTCAATATGTAGCATCTCATATACGTGCAACGCACGGGCTCTGATACTAGTTTGACTACATAAAGAGTAAATCTTCTGATACTAGTTTGACTACATAAAGAGTAAATCTTGCACTATTAGATGGACAACATTTGGGAGGAAATCACAATGTAACCAAAGGTAACGTGGCATAAACATTGATGCCCAATAACAAACCCTTTGATGCATACAAGCTTCATCATGTGTTTGATGCATACAAGCTTCATCATCAACAAAGTCCGAAATCCTTGACTAAGGAGAAAAGGTTGCTATGGGATGAAGCAGAATAATAAATCAGATCAAACACCTCATAATCAAACATGGCTTCTATTTTTCTTGTCAAGACATAATCAAATACTTCTAGTGGATAAATTTAAGCTTATCTTATGAAGAAAGGCTCAAGCAAATTGGTGATCAAATAAGGAACAGAAGTTTTAAAATATATAAGGTTAGCATTCATTCAACATTACAAGGACTAAAATTCCCAAAACCTTTCCACCCTGCACCATAGTTTGGAAATCAAACACCATAATCTCGTAATCTCCATAGAATCTGCATCTGAAGGAACCAAGTCCTCACGTATAAAACACTTTCTCAGGAGCCCTTCCTATACAACCAAACCAAGCCAGTACATTTGATGGCTTAAATATAGTAAAGAGATATTCACCGGTCCAGCACAAATTAATGACAAAAGAACTCGCAGACATTAAAGCTTTATTTTAAACAATGTTAGGGCCTTCCATCCCGTCAGTAATGCAAATGAACTCATCAAGCTTTTATGCGCACCACAAATGAACCTGTTCAATGATGTACAAAAGAAGATTGTTCAGACCAAATCACGCAAACAAGGAAGGTTTTCATTAACATACACAAATTACGCATTAGGTTACAACTTTACATCAGACATAAAGATGCTTAGAATTGCATTGTTAACACGAAATGAAGGAATTTGCATGGTGCAATGATAATAATCTGTCATAATTAAATGGAGCAGAACATGCTAGACTATAATGAAGCACTAGCAAGGAGGGTTGGTCTAATGAAAGTGGGGCATAGTAAAAAAGTTGAGCACAAGAAAAACTACAAGTCCGACAATTAAGACACACACATACACACATATAGAAGTAAATGGCCCATCCTTAGACTTAATAGATGACAAGGCAATGTGGTGTCCACGATTACATAGCCAACCCAACCTAGCGAGAAACTACTTGGTTGTTGCTGTTACTGTAAGCTTGGCTGTAATGAGTAATGAAAAGGACAGCATCCCACATTCAAGATATAAATGATGCTGAAAATTCTGATCAAGCTACATCAGTAATATTATTACCTCAAGATACAAACGCCACAATGATGAAATCTTGTTCAGAGTCTACTGAACACAGCTGGCTAATGAGATGTTTTAATAGTTATAGACATGGAAAGCAAATAACAATTAACCTCAAAATGCATATGCTGAGTGAGAGGACAAATAATCTTGTTTGAATTGTCCTAAATTAAAAACATGGATTGACAAAAGTAGAGATCAACATAAAATTTCAATAAAAGCATAAATTAAACTTCCTAAATTGAAGCAAATATGCAGGGGATGTTAGAGTCATAGTATTCCACTTTACTATCAGCACCTTTATAATAATTTTAATCGAGATGCACAGATCACAACTTGAAGAACTTAGTGCATGATTATCATTGATAAGGAACTTAATAAACTAAGCATTACAAAAAAAATACCTAAACTTTCATTTTGCATGTAACTGGAGCCTGGAAGGCGAGCCTTATTGCATCGGTCAGGATGCTGTTTTCTAATCACAGACAGAAAAAAACCCATGAGCCTTTACAGTCTCCACTCATGGGGATAAGGCTAAACACACAATCCTCCCCATACCCCACAATATGGAAGGTTACTCACTTGACTGCACTTTCTTGGTTTTATTTGTGGCTACTTAGTCCATGATGATTCATCTATTTGCAAAAGCATAAGTTTAAACATAATTTAAAACACAAATACACATTCAAACACAATTTCATCCAACACAAATTTGATCAACAAAACTATAACCAAAATCTAATGATGATGCTTTAAAAAGAAAAGTAATGATGTTTTCAAACTCTTAAACTTGTCACTGTAAGCCAATAGCTACCAACTTGAATAGAACCCGATCAATCTTTTCTAAACAGGGAAATTATTCAAACCATTCTTCTCACATGAATGTGAGATAATCATTATGTAACTTGGAATGATATCATTTGTGCATCCAGAAAACATTCATAATGAAAAGTAACTTTATCTATCCATAAAAAGACATGTCTTATATACGAGTGGATGTGTGTGTGCGTGCGCGCGCGCGCGCGTGTGTGTGTGTGTGTGAGAGAGAGAGAGAGAGAGAGAGAGAGACGCACATGCTGGAAGGTTTGATATATCTGCAGAAACCGCACATGGAATTCCCAAGTTGGAAAGAGCTCCTCTAATGATCCCACATGGGAAATAAAGATGCATGCTCATTGCTTGTGCTGCCTTGCTTTCAGGTGTAGGTGAAGAATTATCCTCAATGGAACTAACATTATCAGCAGATGGATCAACCGACATCCGTGCAAGCCAGGGAAATTTATTATCTTGCAATACAAAGGTACCCTGCAGCAAAAGAACCAAATATCATGATCATCCCAATCAAAAAACATCAAAGCAATATAATAGCATATACCATACAACCATTTAAGTTAAACTCCGAACTCACCCTATGATTTGTCTTCAAGTTGTCTATTTGCTTCTTAAAGAGTTCAGACCAAAAATCCTTGCAGATGAACTTGATGGCCTCCAGATGATCACTGAACCGAGGCCGCTCCATGGTATACCTGATAATAAGCGTTAAAACACACACCGCATTTTAACCTATGCATCGAAATTTCACGATATTTGACTTCATAGAGACATTACGTAGAATTAGATATAGATAATTAGAAACAGTGCAAAGTGAGCATACCCGAAAATAATGAAAGTCACCGAGTAATATGCTTAGGGTTTTATCAATCAATAAAGCTTAAGACTATTTGGTCCAGTTTGCTTTCGGGGCATATTTATATAATTCCACAAACTATGTATCAGTGTTGTCAAATAGCGGATAGGATATCGGGTCACCGCATTTGCAGCTATTTTCTGCTCTGAGGGCTTGGCATTGGATTTCCGCGATTAACAACACTAGCATGTATTATTTACTATGATCGTGTCTGGTGCAGCACAGATCTCGATGAAGAAAGTGAGGAAAATGCAGAAGAAGAGAAGAGATTAGGGTTCGGAAACAACCTTTCAGAGAGCTGGTGACCGACCTGGTATCCAATGGCCTCGATCCTGCGGGCAGCGAGTTCAGGCTTGTTGGCGTAGAATCGATTGCAATAGCACGCAACCATCTCCGTCAACAAGCTATCCACGCAACTCTCGGACACTTCCCTCACCATTCTCTATATTTTTTCGCGCTAAGGCTATGGAATGAAAATTGAAGAATCAGAATTCAGAAGAAACTTAAAATGAAGAGGGGGATGCGATGGTACCTGCTACTCCAATTGGCGATGCGGTGGCCGGTGGAATACGGATCTGCGACACGTCGGGCGGCGATCCGGTGACTCAGACGGTGGTTGTGCAAGTGCAACGCGGTGGAATGGGCTGAGCTAAGCGGCTGCTTGTGAGAGAGTGAGACCCTCAGGGAGAAAGTGAATGGTTGTGTGAAACGAAAAAAGACTCGCCTCAACCCGATCCACTCCAACACCGCAATTTTTTTTAATAACATTTTTGTCCCTCACTTATTACGGTATGACATTTTTTGTCCCTAAATTAAAAAAATTAGTCTAAACGGTCCTCAACTTATACAAACTTTGGCAGTTTTGGTTTTCCATCGAATTCAGTCAAAGATTTAATGGTTTCTGGGTTAAAAAAACAAAAGGAGAAACCCAGAATCTTCATCATCTTCAACCATCTTCATCATCATTTTTAACATTAAACTCAAAAAACCCAAAAAAAAACCCAACACCCCTAAAAAAAATTGATATTTAGTTATGTGGAAAACTTCTTCTATTTCTTCTATTCAGGACACAACAAAAGATCCATCTATTGTCTTCTCCAACAAAGCATAAAGCCAAACCAACCAACAACAACCTTAAAGAAATCGAAATCAGAGGATTTAAACTTTATAAAAAAACTAGAAAAAGGAGTATTAATTAAACGCGCACACACATATAGAGAGGGAAAAGAAAAGCAGAGGAAGAGAGAGCCGAAAGAGAGGACCATGGTCGCGGATCTAGATGGTGGCTCGATGGTGGTGAAGATGGCGAGCCGATGAAGAGAGAACGACGATGATGAGGAGAAGAGTGGAGCAAGGAAGACAGTGTGGACGCTCGCGGATCTAGATGGTGGGTCGATGGTGATACGAGTGGTGGGGTACTGGTTTTGATTTTGGTCCCTCTCTCTTTTACCTTCCTTCTCTTGTTTTGGTTTTTGATTCAGGGTGATTGCAGGGAGAAAGAGATGGCAAATTGGGTCTTGATGAGAGGCTAGGAGAGGTTTTGGCCTGGGTCGAAAGTTATGTGTTCGATTGGAGGTCCTAGTTCTGGGTTTCTAGGTAACATGATGAACCAAGTGATGAAGAAGATGAAGATTCATCTTTCTGGATTTTATGATTTTTTAATTAATTTTTTATGGAATATTCCGTTAAATGTTGGACGGAATTGGATCGAAAACCAAAACTACCAAAGTTTGTATAATTTGAGGACCACTTAGGCTAATTTTTTAGTTTAGGGACCAAAAGTGTCAAATCATGATAAGTAAAGGACCAAAAATGTTGTTAAGCCTTTCTTTTTACAAGAACTACAATATTTTAATCACAAGCCTTAAAGTTGAACTTCAAAACTTCAACTTTTTTTAAGATAATAAGGTGTTGTTTGGTCCGTATTTTTTCTCTCTTAAAAGCTATTTTTAATTATTCAATAGAAGGGATATGAATTCTAAATACTTTCATGCAGTTGTTAATTGGAAGCAGAATTATTAAGTGGGGGTGTAAACTTTATTCATTGGAAGCGCGTAGAAGATAAATTTTAAGAATTCATAGTATTCACAAATAAGAATGGTTATGGAGTACTAACCTCTATCTATTTAGGTGATTTATTCTCTTTGATATTCTTGTAGAATATTCTTGATTGGCAATGGAGAAACTCTTCTATCTCCTTCCCGTTCCTTCTATGCTCTTCTTTAATTGATGGCAAATATAGAGACATCCTTCTACTCAAGAATCATGACCCTTACAAGAATCATTTCATTTCATACAAAGAGTCGCATCTCTTTATTCAAAAGTTATGTCTCTTTACTTAAATATCAAACAATTCATTACTTCACGTGAGACATTTCTTACATTCTCCCACTTGACTCATGTGACAAAATACAATTCATGATTTAATCAATATCAAACTTAATGCGCATAACCAAAATAGATATTTCGTATACTCATTACATCATAGGTCATAGTTAAGAATAAGAACTAATAAGAGTCATGGCGGTTGTACATCATTTGTGCGACATAATCCCTTCCATGTACCACTATACTAGCCTTCTTCCTAACATGACACATTAATGAGAAGTACATAATATATCTTATAATAATGTCATTTACAAAGACAAATTATATTTTCAACATCATTCTCACATGTGTGCATAAGTATGAAGATAGAGAATAATCAAAAACTTAAATATTAGTGAGCTTTGAGTGTCAAACATACATTAAAACTTAATTAATAACATTAATGTTCAACATTCACGAGCAGACAAAATGCCCTTACATTCAACATGACCAATAAGTGTTTTGGGCGGTAACGCTTTTTTCAAGGGTAAATAATCATGAGTTTAGTGCTAATATGTTCAATAGACACTTTACATTTATGAATTCCTTCTTTAACGATAAGGTATTTCAAATCCATATGTTTAGTACTATTAGAATACTTGTCATTTATTTTATAAAAGAATATTACTGCAGAATCATCACAATAAGTTTTCAGCGACTTGGCATTATTGTTGACTACTCCAAGTCCTGAAATAAAATTCCGTAGCCAGTTAATCTGAACTATGGCCTCAAAGCATGCCACAAATTCAGCCTCTATAGTGGATGCAGTAATGACGAACTGCTTCACACTACACTCTTTCATGAGATAGTCTTTCCAACTAACATAAATACATAACTAACAACAGACTTTCTTATGTCTACGCATCCAATAAAGTTAGAATCTGAATATCCAATCATGTAAGAAGAGTGAATGACCAAATTGTGAAGAAGGTCTCGTTCTTGGACTCGGCTGAGGTTTTGATGAAGACAAACACATCACAAAAAGAAGAAAGACTTCAAGAAAAGGGTCCTATGCTGTTAAAAGATCATTTACAAGAACATGCTACTAGTACAACAAAAAGGGGGAGTTGCATATGACAGGGGGAGCATAACAAAATGATCTTCAACTTTCAAGGCACGTGTTTGCCATCATCAAAAAGGGGGAGATTGTGTAGAAGGTCTTGCTCCTGACTCTGGCCGAAATTTTGATGATGACAACACACGTTACAAAAAGAAGAAAAAGAAAGACTTAAAGAACCGGCTCAAAACGTCAAGATCAACTATTAAGGTTCTAGCTACTAGTAAATCTTGTTAACTTAGTGTGCTATGCTTTATTAAGGTAATATTGCATTTGAAGGCTCATGAGTAATCAACTAATTAAGTACAACTTGTTTTCAAAGGCTAAAATTAAGTAGAGGAAACATCAGATCCATTGAATTCACAGTAAAAGATTTAAACTTTATCAAAAACTATAAAAAGGGGAACTGGTTAAACGCGCACACACAGATACAGAGGGAAAAGAAAAGCAGAGGAAGAGAGAGCTGAAAGAGAGGACCATGGTCGCGGATTGGATGGTGGCTCGATGATGGTGAAGACGGCGAACCGATGAAGAGAGCATGATGGTGACAAGGAGAAGAGTGGAGCAAGGAAGGCGGCATGGACGGTCGCGGATTGGATGGTGGGTCGATGATGAATCGGGGTGTTACAGATTGGATTTGATCGGTTTTGAAGGAAAAACCATCCAACCCAATCACATCGGTTTTATGATTTTATCATCCAATGGATTTATTTTCAAGTTCAAATTCAAACCAAACCAATCCAATTTACAGCGGTTTGGATTGGATTGGATTGGATTTTTCAGTTTTTGTTTAACTTTTTTTTTTCTTTCTTTGAGATTGTAGTATATATAAATCTTAAGAATATATAATATGTAATAAATACAATAATATATAATTAATAGCATCAATATAACACTAAAAAATTATAACATAATCTATAATTATGATTATATTTGTTCACTTTGATGCATATTTATTCAAAGGCTTAATAGCATTTTTGGTCCCTCACTTATCACAATTTGACACTTTGGGTCCATGGTCCCTCGCTTTGTCAAACGACATCAGTTTCAGTCCCCCATCACTGTTCCGTCAAAAGTTAACGTTTTCCATCTAATATTTAACCATTTTTGGAAAAAAAATATAAAAAAAATTAAAAAACCCAGTTATCCAGCCTGAAACCCTTCCTCTTCTTTTCAGTTCTCATTGCCACCAGCTTTCCTCTTCTTTCTCCTTCCTTTCCTCTTTGACCCCAGCCACCGTCACTCCTTCCCTCCTTCTTCAACCAGAATCGCCGCCCTCAACCAACCTTCCCTCTTCTTCGAACCACCGTTTAACCACCTTCTTCTCCCTCATCTTCCTCCTTCTTCCAAAACCAACCATCATCGATTCACCTTCCTCCTTCTTCCCATGACTGATTCGCCTCCCTCCTCTGCTCCACCCTCATCGGTTCGCCTCTGAAAGCTCCTCACCACCACCGGTTCACCCTATCGTCGTTGTTCTCTTCAATCTGGATGGAGAAGGTGAACCCTAGAAATTCCCCCAATTCCTCTTCGCTCTTTGATCTGGATGATGAAGAAGGTGGCTTCGAAGGGACGGTGTTTTTGAAGGTTAGGGGTTCTGGTGAGAGGGAGAAATGGAAGATGAGATGAAGGTGAAATAGGGACAATGACGGTGCAGGGTGGAGGCTTGGTGGAGCAATCAAGCAAAGAAGGAAGGCAGCGATGGTGGTGCCGAGGTCGAAGGGCAGGGAAGAGGGAAATCGATTGGAGGCTGGGTTCATGGGCAGAAGGAGAAGGGGCGGCGTTGGGTGGTGATGGTGCGGTGGCGAGGAAGATGTCGAAGAAGAGTGGTGGAGGTCCAGAGTTTTAACGGCAAGGGGAGAATTTTTTTTCTGTGCTGATGCCTGGGATTAGATTGAAAAGGGTGATTATTGACTTGGGACTGAATGTTCTGGGTTGAGAATTTTGGAATTCTTGGCTGTGTTGGTTTGAGTGATGTTGTACAGGTCGAGGAGAGGTTGTATTATGACCACTGGTTGGAGGTGTTCTGATGAAAATAATTGGCTGATTGGGTCACTGGTTTGAATGTTGCAGAGGATTGACGAAGAGAACTGTAACCCCTTGAATGGTAACCCACACCACCACCATCTCAACCCATTTCTCTGAATTTCTCATTTTTTCTCATTACACATGTTACTGGACACCTTGTTCTTGTTCTTGTTCTTTTATGGGGTTGACATTGTCTGATTTTGCTACTTCAGCCCTCTTCTTCATTTAATTTAATCTGTGCTCCTTTGAAGAGATCAAAGTAAGAACCTTTTATTTGAAGATTTTGTGGAAAAATTTGAAGATTATAGTAGAAGAAGATAATCTGGAAAAGTATAAAAAAATTATGAGAGTAATTTTGTTAATTTTTTTTTTGTTAATTTTTGACAGAAAACGTTAACTTTTAACGGAATAGTGACGGGGGATTGAAACTGCTGTCGTTTGACAAAGTGAGGGACCATTTAGGCTAATTTTTTTTGTTAGGGACCAAAAGTGTCAAATAGTGATAAGTGAGGGACCAAAAGTACTATTACACCTTATTCAAATAATTACTTTATTCTCTTTTTATTCAAATATATTTTTATAAATAAGCATTTGTTACATAATAGCAAATTTTCACTTTGGATTGGATTGGTTCGGTTTTGGATTGGATTGGTCCGGTTTTGGAATCAAATCCAAAATCCAATCCAATCCAATAAAAAACTTCAATTTTTGCGGTTTTCGGTTTGTTCAATTTTTTATTTGATTGAATTTCGGTTTTTTAGATAAGTTTGTTGGTTTTGTTTGGATTGGTTCGGTTATGAACACTTCTGCTCAACACTGTTAAGTTCTAGGCTGCTACTACCACTCCCTATGTGCGCCACATTTTAAAGTGCAGGTAGTGAAAATATGTATGCATTCTAAAGTGCAGTACCCATGTGGGTGATGTTAATAGGGTTGCGAGTGATATTGACATAAATGCTCATATAGAAAAGCCTAGAACTTAGCAGTGTTGAGAATGAATACTGATTCATCTAGATCTCATTTCTTTTCCATTTCATTTCTTCTCATCCTCTCTTTTTATTTCTCTCTAATTTTTTCTCTATTTTTTACTTTATTTTATTAGGTGAAAGTGTGTATCTGGTGTCAAAGGAACATTATACGTCGAGAAGCGTTGCGAAGTTTTTTTTTTTTTGTTTTTTTCTATGAACTAGAAGCGTTGCGAACTTGAAGACAGGGAAAGAGAGACAACAATGATGGCACACAAAATGCTCTGCAAACCAAGCTTCCTCATCACTCTCAAACTTAGCGGAATCGGCAGCTATGGTTCACACCACATTCATCATCCAATTTTCCACCCACCACCCTCTTCCTCTCTCAACAACACTCATCGTCCACCCTCACTTCATTGCACAACAAGAACGAAAACCACCACCACCACCATCACCGCCGCCACGGATGGTTCAGCAAGAGGGTACCTGGAACTGACGGACGAGGAGCTGATGCGGCAGTGCGAGATGGGCACCTTCAAGTCCTCCGGTCCCGGCGGCCAGCACCGCAACAAGCGCGAGTCCTCAGTTCGCATTAAGCACTTACCCACCGGCGTCATTGCTCAGGTTTTCCCCCATTCTACCACTTTCCCGAATCAAAATCTCATCTTGTTCGATTATCTCATCGTGTTTTCTGTTGGACAGGCTTCCGAGGACCGCTCCCAGCACAAGAACCGCGCTTCCGCGCTGAGTCGCCTTCGCTCTCTCATAGCTCTCAAAGGTGTGTATCTTTGAACGCTTGAATTTCGTCATTTGATTCGTTCCTAATTTCTCATGGCACCTTGCAATTTACAAATTGAGTTTACTGAATTGGAACCAAATTTCTTTTTTGGTCTCTTTGCTTATTGTTCCACTAATTAAAACACAGAACTAAGAGGGAGAATACTACTATTAAAAAGAGGTTTTGTTTAGTGATGCGGCCCTTAGGATTGGTCGAGAGAAGTCAGATTGAGTCTTGTTAGTGAATTGGTTCAAGCCCCACAATTCTCTGTGGGGTAAGGTGCTCTTAAGCCGGGAGGCTTTCCCTGCCTTGGTTAAGGCACTATTGACCAAGGTTTTAAATTACGGTCGTGTCACAGTTGCGTTGTGGTCCCTCATATTGCGGAAAATTGTGAGTAAACGTGGCTGTCGCGGCCGAAATCACGGACCTTGATTTAAAACCATGCTATTGACTATCCCCTTATTTCATAATGAATTTAAGACACTGATGTCTAATCATATTTCACTATCTTATTTGTTTACTCTTTTTTAATCACCAAAAATATAGTTTCTATTGAAGGAACATGAAAGGTAGACAAGCAAAGTGGACACGGAATTTCAATGCTTATTGACTCTGACTCACCAATTCTTGCATAAAACCGGTTCATTGATGTTGATTGCACTAGTTAATTATTGGTTACTATTGTAATTAGTGTGTGTGTCAATATTTTATTGGCATTTTGGTGCACCAGGTTTGTGTAAGGATTACCCGTATTCTGAAATATATATGTTTTAACTGATATTAGCAACTTAAATTAGTGAAGGGGTACTCCCCTTTTTGTGGCCCTGTATCTTCTACTAAATTTCATACTGGAATCAATGATCTAAAAACTGAATTGGTTATTGATATGGATATATCTCCAAGTAATGGTTTGATTGGTTTATCTAGTTGATTGGTGGTTGAACTAGGTTGAAACTTTAAAGGGATAGTGTAATTTAGGGATAATTAGACTGGAGATATAAATGGTTCACCCTTCATGGTCTGACTGTCTGAGTTGACTGTAATGTGTTGAGGAAAGGGGGTTCTCCCCCTGTATCCGTTAAGAAAATACTTGCACTGAGATAAATATCCCCTTTACTTATAGTAAGCAATATTTTGGCTGATAGATAGCTTGTTATTTTGTTGAGCTAGTCAGGAAAACGGTGGATCTTGATGCTTACTCACCACCTCGTGAGCTTCTTCAGATACTTCCTCCCAAGTCATCCATTAGAGGGTCAGATATTGGTCCACAAATTGGACCTAATAACTCAAAATTTGCAATGGTACATACATGTCTCTCTGTTCTGTGCTCTTTATGTTTTCTTCTTTATCCTGTCATAATAATTTATTACTGAAGCCTAATTGCAACTTAACTGCATACATTTATGGTCCTTCCAACAGGGAATGCAAGCTCTTTTGGATCTCATTTTTGCAGTTGAGGGATCCATATCGGATGCTGCAAAGTATCTTGGGTATTTGATCTATGCTTTAAGCACGAACTTTATTTTTGGGTGTTATTGAATATGTGAAGCCTCATCAGTTACTATGACTTTCAGGTTCTGTAGCTTATGATTAAAGGGTCACTTATGGATGAAAAAGTATCTCTGGTCATCTACATAATAATTGTTTTTACTTGCCAATGAATGTATGCCCAAAAAAATTGATATAACTTTGATTATTGATATTAAATTTAATAAAGCAATTAGTAGTAGTTTTGCTCTTCTCATATTGACATGAAGCCATTGTCCCCTCTATGCTATACTAAGTGGTATACATTTAAGTATATAAATGATTGATTTAATTGCTGCCTTATTTATTACATTTATTGGAATAGTTCTATAATTGTTTTGACTTTTGGTGTTTATTAATCATATTGCAGTTTATCTACTGGGGCACTGTCTCGGTTAATCCTATCTGATGATTCACTTAGGATGGAAGTAAATGATCTGCGGGCATCAAAGGTATTCTCTGAAAAATAACAGTAGTTTATCTCATCACTTCACATTTTGTTAAATTAATTAATAACATAAAATGAAATGAAATTTACAGATAGGACTTTTTCTTCTCCTGTTGTGTAATACATATCCAAGCTAATGTTATGTAAGCATACTAGAATGGTTTTCTAATGTCTTGAAATATTTAAATCTTGACTAGTATAATATTCTTCCTATATATTGGGAAAACAGAGAGTTAGTGGAATATGGGTTGTTGCAGTCTCTGGGCAGAAACTCCATAAATAAACTTGTTATTTGATATATGCTACCTATTTCATATTTGATATATGCTATTTATTTCATGTTGGAACCTTGCACCTTATGGAATGCTGTGCTGGGAAAATTTATTGCTTTTGGAAATGCAAGGCACCTTCTTTTGTTTGGTGTCTAAAAGGAAAGTAAAAATCTTGTGCTATGTATGCTTCCTCGTTCTATAATGTTAGTTACTTGGTCATTAAGCTACATTTGCATTCGATAAGAATCTTTCTGTTATGGTCATAAGAGTTCTTCTACAGTGACTCCTTTTTATATTGTTATGTTTTTGTTCTTGGCTTCACGAGAAAGATCTATATTTATTATTGAGTAACCATTGGTAACTGGAAATCTGCTTTTTGGAGCATGAACAGGGTATGAAGCCTCTCAAGTAGAAACTGTCGAAATTTCATTCCTCATGCAGGTAAAATATATTCTATCTCCTGCTCACTACACACCCACAAATTTAGGCCAACCTTTTAGTTATAGTTATGAACTAAAAAAGTGAAGAGAGGACCTTTAATATGCATAGATATTGGTCACATAATGGAAAATAGTTGGATATTCATTGTTCCTTCAAACGTACTTGACACTGAAAATATGGGATACTTTCTTGACTGGAGCCTAGTCTGAAATTTTATCATTGGTGAGTGAGTTTCCTTAAATTTTAAAGTTATTTTATTAGGATGCATTTAGTTTGCTTAAAATTATAGGTCTGGGCAGCATACAAATTTTAGCTTCATATTTGATTTTTAAATGGTCATTTCCAAAACAAAACTTAGGGCACAGGACAAGGCAAAACCTTTAAATTTTCGTACTCACTAAACCAACGGACAACTTATTGGACAACTTATTTTTCCAAGTAACAGTACTCAGATAAAAATACTCATTTTTCTCCTTAATAATCTTTCTCTGTGTCTGTGTGTGTTGCATATTTAATTCAGAATATTATAATATGTAACTAATATAATTATACATTATAGAATTACATCACATTTAATTATATGTTTAATATTGCAATTTTTTATAATCGTATATTATATTGTATATAATTATAAAAATTTGATGATATATATATCTTTCTTTTTTTGTCCTGTATCTTCTCTTCAACGCAAAATAAACATTACATACTGTAAAGGGTATAATAGTAAATAATATATAAAATTACTTGTTTTGTATATTGAGTTATTGACTCCCAAACAACATACAGGGCAAAGAATTTATGCTGTGACGCAATTACTTGTCCTGTCTTTTAGAGTACATCAAATGCCAGCTTAGTTAAAGCTTAAAAACTTGTCCCTGGTGCAGGCTTTCAGATGCATCATTATTTAGTTATTTTCTTATTCCCACTGTTTTTACATGGTAATGGCAACACAGTAACACACATCAATGAAAATAAAAAACACATGGCTTACTAAAAGAATTTATAGAAAGCAAACAACTTTAGCCATTTGCCTTGATCTAAAACGGTGCAAATTAATTATGAAGAACATGTAATTATCATGGTTGGTTGGAGTAATTTATGTCATTTTTTTATTCAGGGTTCTTTGGGGTTCATTTATTTACAGAAGAAAGTTCTTTGAACATATAACTTGGTGTTCTCCCCATGGAAGAATTGAGGTTGAAAATGAAAAATACAGTAGATAATGAGGGGGCAGAGTGTTGATTTTTCAGCTTGTAGAGAAGAACCCAATCTGCATAACTCTTTGAGTAGCGTTGAATGGAGATGGTTCTTTAAGGTATGGTGAAGGAACATCAAGATGGGAACCTAATTTCGAAGATGCAGTTCTCTGTAGAGTGTTTTGAGGAAACATAGCTGGACATCAAGTGGCAATCTCGAATACAAGATACAGATATTTGTAGCTTTTATAAAAAGGATTATATTTATCAATTTCTTGATTTCTTTCGACAGGGCATGTGCTCTGTTGGTTTCATTCTTTATTTGTTTCTACAGCAAGATTATCACAGATCAAGTTGTTCTTGTAAGTTGTAATTCAAGATTCTAATGATATTTCTTCTCCACTCACAAGATGAATATAGTCTATACAACACCAATTTATTGAATTAGAAACAGACATGCAGTCTTATTCCCTTGGATTGATCTCTTCCAGTTTTACAATGCTGTACTGTTCACCATGAAGAATTGCACTCCAATTTATCATTTTACTGATTTTATACATGTTGTGCAAATCATATTGTTTTGGTTAAAGATGCTTTATACCTTTTTGTTTGGTTGGAGTTCTTGAGAATAAATGTGCAGCTGTTACAAAGATGTACTGGAGTTAATGGATGCTTTGATCTTGCTAAGAAGCCTACTTCAGGATCACTTATCCATCTGGTTTTAGATGTAGACATGAATTAAATTCTAAGGCTTTGTTGGCAACTTCGATTTAGGAGGGGAGGGAAGGGAAAGAAGAGGCTTATGACAAGTCCTTCCTTTGTTTGAGAATTTTTTTGAAAAAAGGGTAAGGGTTGGAGGAATTTTTGAAGACCTTCCAAAATCTCTCTAAGACCCTCCTTTAGTTATCTTGTGGAGTTCCCCCGAATTAGGGGTTTTGGTTGAATTTTGAGATTCCAAACAAGGGAAGGGCTTACCCTCTCTTCTCCCTATCCATTCCCCTCAAAGCCTTGTCATTCCCTCCCTCGAAAACTCCCAAACAAACCTTAGTATAATGATTCTCTTCACTTTTTGCTCATTTTAATTAGCACTCACCAGTTTTTACCTTTTTCAGGGTCAAAGTCATATCTTGTGGTTAATAACTTCCAGAAGTAGTAGCTGATAACTGACCACTTGTTTTTGGATTTACTCCAAATAATATTGTATTTAAAAAAGTTATGTGGCATGTACTGTACAGAAGTTCTAATTGGTTGAAAATTCTGTCATTTCTCTGTTGTGGAGATTCTGGCTTATCTTGCTGCTTCTTGACTTTCCCTTATCAAAGAGAATTTATACCTAAACAGTCATGCAGTTTTCTATTTGGCATATTGAGCATTGTTTACACGGGGCCAAACTCTTGTGGAAATTTTCTCATGTTAAAATTTTATGTCTATCTCTTTTAGATAAAAATAAGCGGGATCCTTTAAATATTTATGTAGATAGACATATGTTTTGCTCAACAATTGTCATGAGAGGATCCTAATATCAAGTATTGTTTGATCTGCCTAATTTGATTTATGTTATAATTTATATGTAAACTATTTTACTACCTTTCTTTTGGTCAATCTATTCTACTACTAACTCCAAGAGGTTCATTGAGTGGAGATGGTAGGGTCTCATATATGACATGTAGGATCAAACTCCTACTTATTTTCTTGGGGTGAGGTAAATGCAAGTCTACTGTAAATGTTTTTTGAGTCCGACAATTTTTCCCGCAGAGTGAGGCACCATCCTGTCACCCTAAATTTTTTATATAAATAAAATATATTCCACTATGATAGTTTTGTTAGTGAAATAGCACTAGTCAGCTTCCCGTATTGGCCTCAACAGGGAGCTATAAAAGCCACCAGTTTCTCTTTTGACTTGGATATTATGTTTTGCATATTGTATCTGTTCTTGTTTCAGTACCTGACCTAACTACAGTACCTTGAGGCAGAATTAACATACAGGACTATTATTGGTAGAATAGAATATTGCAACACCACTTTTCTCCTTTGAATCTCTGTGCCAGTGGGTGGGGTTTTTTCAACTTCCCTACCAAAAGCCAAATGAAAGTTGCATGATTGTATGGGAAAACTTGTGGATGAGAGGAAAGATTTCCGAAGTCAAAATATTTTGTATGTTGCGAATGGCAAGGGAGTTAGATGCGGCAGAATCATATTCTTTGAGAATAAGGTTCTTTTTCACCTGCCACCATCCTTCACTTTTTTCCTCGTCGACTCTTGTAATATGACATTAAAGTCTATATTTATATACATGCACTCTCAAACAAATCCCCAAATTGAAAGCCTTCTAAGCTAAACTTAATTATTCCATGTTTGTTATGAAATTGACGGCAATCAATTCGATCTTTAGCAAATGGAAACCTTGATAATAGGGTTGGAATTATGTTGGGTTTTGTATAAATATATCCGACATGCTAAGAATTGAGATTTAAACTTGATCTTTTGTTTGCTATAAGTTTTTTTTTTTCTTTTAGGACCTATTTGAATGCTTGACCTGACTCGATGGCATGATAGTTTATTTAAAGACTTATCTCATCATAAGATAGTTAAGTGGCCCACAAACCTATGTGTAAATAGGTCAATAGTAAACTAAAGTATACTAAAATAAATCTATATAAAAATAAACCAACAAGATTGTAGGTTAGGTAGGGTTTGTTTTCGAAGACTTGGAATACTAAAAGCTTATTTAAAATTCTAATTCTAAATATATATAAAAATGTTATAAAATTACTTTTAAATAAAGTTATAATTATGTAGACTAACATGTTTGAATAATTCAATAAATTCCTAATTTCAAGATAATATAATAAAAAAATCTAATGCACCAAAAACAATAATAATAAATGAATAATATTAATTGTAAATAGGATCGTCAGGCTTAAAATGCATTTTGAAGAGCCCAAGTCTTGCCTTTTAAACTAACTAAACTTTTGAAAAAACTTTAACTTTGTCTGTATATTAATTTGGTCTAGCCTAAATCCGATGTTGATCATGTCATAGACCCTTGCAGACGGACTGATGTATTTTCATTCCTACTTGATAATAATTTGCAATTCTTTATTTAACTCTAGCATTTTAGTACGGTCGCCAATTCTTCAGGCTTATCTAAAATAACCGAGCCTACTATATGAACATATAAGGTGCCGGCACCCTATCAACATACGCAATTTTTGGAAATTTAAAACTGCCAGTAATGTGCAGATACCATTCTAGAAATTAGACTTCAAAAAAATTATTTTGGTACTGACAGTTTCATACCACCAAAAATTGTGTATGTCGATTGGTGTCCGTACTATGCATCCGTCTAAATATCATTTTTTTGAAAAATGCTACATGATTTTTTCAAAAAATAAAAATGGTTAGAGAGAAAAGGGTACATCTATAGCTAGGGAAAGGTAAAATTTACCTATGAACAAGGAATATAGGTAAAACAAGCCAAAAAATGCAACAAGTGAGCTAATGTTTTTGCAGGTACGACATTAGTAGTCCTTTGATGCAGTTGTGTGCATAACATTGAAAATAAATAACTAAATAAAACAAAGTCACATGCATTCTGTAACAAATTGAATACAAGGGATATAGATTCTTAAAAATGCAGCATCCCCTCCAACAAATGGTTGCCAAAAATTGCTACATGATTTTAACCAAGTTACTTACATCAATCTCTTCAATCACCCCAGCAAAATGATCTGGCTAGAGTAAAAGAAAGATTAGGAAATTGTCACTAATCTTGCATTTCTGTCACTTCAAAAATAAAAAAGGAATAAGGAAAAGTAAGCTTTTTTATTATACCCGTTGACTTTGCACTATAGCCTTTTACTATAGGATTTGCAGTGTTGTTGGGTATATAGACTTCTAAGCTGTCACATATAACAATCCTACAAAATAGTTTATATGATGAATGTTCTTGTGCATATTGCAATTCTCTGTTTAAAAAAATGAAAGATTTGTACTGCTGCTAATTTTTTAATTCTCATTCTTTCTCCCCACTCACCTTTATATGTGTGTACCCCTGCAGTACACAACAGCAAATTGTTTCATTAGTGTACTAGCTAGCATCTTATTGAAGTTCTTCTACTTTTTCTCCAAAAGAACTAATGGGTGTGGATATACAAGGCAAGCTCCGTTTAGCTTTAGGCTCAATGAAAGATCATGCCTCTATTGGCAAGGCCATGATCTACCATCACCAACATGATGGCCTTTCCAGCATAGAGATTGCGGTCCTGCGTGCCACTGGCCATGATAACAGCACCATAGATGACAAATACATGCATGAAATCCTCTTCCTGGTATCAAACTCTCCAGGGTCCATCCCTTTTCTCGCCGAAAGGATTTCTCGACGCCTGGGCAAAACCAAGGATCATCTTGTGGCACTCAAGACCCTTGTCTTGATTCATCGCCTTCTTCGAGGGGGAAACAGGTCCTTTGAGCAAGAGCTATGCAGAGCACATGTCTCTGGCCATCTTCAAATCAGTATAAGGTGTGTCACAAAGAACAACTCTGACCCTTTTGGCAATTTCCTACACAAATATGCAGCTTATCTTGAAGAGAGGATGAGTTGGGTAATCAACCAAGCTGGGAAACTTGAACCTGTTATGTCCAAAGGGTTAGAATTTAGGCGCTACGACGAGAAATCCTTTGACATGGCTTTTAGAACATTGCCTAAGTGCCAAGTTCTGATTGATAGGGTGTTGGAATGCTCCCCACATGATGTTTTGCACTCAGATTATCATGGTCTGGCTCAAGCTGCCATGAGGAACACCTTGAGGGAAAGCTTCCAAGTTTACATGACAATTTCTGAAGGCATTGCAGCTCTTGTGAACATGTTCTTTGATCTAGCAGAATCAGCCAGAGGCCTAGCCTGTGAAATACTCAAGAAAGCTTCTCTGCAGAGCCAAAAGCTTCATGATCTGTATGAAACTTGCAAACTAGTGGTTGAAAACAGGAACTTGGAATACCCTTCTGTTCAGATTATCAGTATGCATCACATAGTGGCATTAGATCAAATCGGTTGTCCACAAAATCATCTTGCAGCTTCAAAGTCACCTACCATTTCAGGCCACTTCAAAAAACCATCAGAGATAGAATTGGCAGTGGAAGCAAAAGATAGCAGAAAGACTGAAGAGAAAATAGAAATTAATTTGTCACCAACCCCAACTTTTTTATCATGGACACTAGAGACTAAAATAAGCAAGGTATGGGTGGTATTTGAAGATGAAGTTCCCAATGAACCACAGGTCCTTCCAGCACAGCAAAAGCTTGAACGAATTGATGCTGTTAGAGACATACATAGTGAATACTATAGGTCAAGTGTATTCCTGAATCCACTTTCATCTAGTATTCATGCAAGCATGACATCAAAGGTATGAAGCTGCTTAAATCAACTAAGTGCATGTTTGGAAATCCTTCTACAATTGATTCTAATGCCAAAAGCAATTATACTTATTTGAGTAGTTTCTGGGTGACGAAATTGATTATGAGGAAAGAGAAGCTGATTCAAACTTGCTAAAAGTTGGATGAGTTATTCAGCATGGTTTTGGTAAACTACATAACACTGTCAATCACCTTCCCTCTTCTAAGCCATATTAATGGAAAAGTATATGGTGGTACAGCTAACAGCTTCTGCATACTTCATAAAGAACTGTAATCAGTGAGTAAATGCCGTTGTGAGAAACACAGGGAGAAAAATATTTAGAAAAGACACAAATAGAAAAGGTCATTTTCAGCTATGTATTATATTATTTATACATTTTTAGTATTTTCTGTAGGTAATTACACAAAATTATAGAGAGAACATTATTATCAAGTGTTATCTTTTATAGATCTTATTTTAGTTAAGGGTTAATTTTATTTTTCAAGTTATGCTTCAATTAATTACCATAGATGGACAAATGGATCTGTCATGCTCGCAAATACCACTTATAAACGGCCGACCTACTAACTCTCATATAATTATTCTAATTTCATATTAAATAAACATTTTTATTTAAAAATCTAAATGAGCACATGAATATTAAACATCAAATAATAAAATCTCAATATATTAAGAGTTTCAAGGAGGTAATGAAACATGTTTACACAGGCAACCAATGGCCTCTCTTCTTTTTAACACGCCAGACCAGTTTTTTATATCAGTTTTGTTTCATAAAAAAAAATAGAGCAATTATTTACACCCAAAAAAACTGAGCATGTACCTCACCTAAAACCTGCACTCTCCAACCCTGTCACGCTCGCTTGTGCTCCATCTGTGTATTTCATTGCCACCACCCAAGGATAGGAGTTTGAATCAATTGAAGATGCAAAGAGTCACTACACAAGGTATGCGAAAAACAAAGGTTTTAGCTTTCGTATGAGTCGTGTTAATAAATCAAGAACAAATTGTTTGGTGATTTATCAAGAGATCTTTTGTTCAAACTTCAAAGGAATGTTTTTGTGCCAAAAAACATGCAAAAAGGGAAAATAAAAGCTTGGCCGCACATGATGAAACACGGGTAGGATGCAAGGCAATGAAATTGCATAGAAAGAAAAGTGAATTGTTTCTAGATTTGTAAGAGACCATAATAACGAACTTGTTTCTCCAAGAAGTTCACAATTTCTTCAGAGTACATAGAAAGAAAACTAACGTGCATAGGCAATTTATTGATCTGCACGATAATTCTGGTTTGCGTCTTAGCAAAGTAATGCCCGTCTTGTGCAGAAAGTGGTGGTCCTGATAATGTTGGATAATAGTAATTCCAGTTTTTTTAAACTGAAATATTATTCCACAAATTTAAACAGAATATGTTAATGAGTGTTCAATTGTTTACACTGTGGGTACTAGGGATGGCAAAAATACCCGTACCCGCGGGTAAAAATCCGCTATGGGTAGAAGTGAAGTACCCGCGGGTTGAAGAAACGGATTTTTCGATTATCCGTTTATAAACAGGGTGGGTACGGGTAGCAAATACCCGGCCTGCATTAACTCATGTGGAAGGAACAAAGACATTTCGTGCCTATTGGTCAAATATGTTGGATCAAAAATCACCACACTACCAATATATTTGTAAGCCACTCTAGACTGTGAATCAACCCAGAAACAATTTGTCAATTTTCCTTCTACATCTATTTGAAATGAATAAAAAAACGCGAGATTCTTCAATTGGCAGTTCTTAAAATATGATAGCGTCAACTGAGCATCTCCTTTTTCTAATTGTTTTTGCCTCTATTGACTTAAGTAATCAATAACATTCTTTTGACTTAAGTAATCAATAACATCTAGTTGAGTAAATCCAATATTATCAATACCACCACTTTCAGCACACGAGGCAGACGTTATTTTGCTTCGACGCAAACCACAATCATCGAGCAGATTAATAAGTTGTCTATGCACGTTAGTTTTCTTTTTATATACTTCTTGGAGAAGCAAGTTCATGATTATGGTCTCTTACAAATCTAGAAACAATCCACTTATCTTCAAATATTTTTTATATATAACATTGCTTTGCATCCTACTCTTGTTACTTCATATGCTACAAAGCTTTTATTTTCCTTTTCTGCATGTTTTTTAGCACGAAAACATTTCTTTGAACAAAGGACATCTTGACCAATCACCAAACCATTTGTTCTTGATTTAGGAACACGGCCCATACAAAAATGAAAACCTTTGTTCTTCACATACCTGGTGTAGTGACTTTTTGCATCTTCAATTGATTCAAACTCCATTCCTTCCTAGGGCTCTAAAGGAGGCTCTAACAATAGTTCAGTATTGAAATGATCCACTCAAGGAACACTTTCAAGTCTATTATCACAGCTAATCATGGTGGAATCTCCTTGATCATCTGCAATCTTGATTCCTATAAAACAAAAAAATAAAATCATGAACACAACCACATGTATAGAAGGTATCAAAGAATCCAGTTGAGAATAGCATGATTTAGACATGAGTCCCCATCATTGTGTGAATAACCAACACAAAAACACATTGGTGGTGAAGGAATTAAGCACCTGGATTCGTGACGAGAGAAATATCTACTGAAGGAATGTCAATGAGAAATGACATATTTTCTAAGTAACACATTCACTAAGATTAGATAAAACCACACAAATAGCTGGTTCAGTTGCGTGTGCGACAAAAGAAAAGGAATTAAGTGGTGACAATGAACACCTGTATTAGAGATGAGGGAATCATTTGCTAAAGACATACCGATGAGATTGAGGCATTGCTCGTTAGCCTATCTTAAAATATCATCAGTTTTGGAGATATACATGTTGTTTGTGACTGTTGGACGCTGGTTGGCTTTTCATGGAAGAATACAGCAAAACCAATCATTGTTCGCCCTCTCAAACTCAACATAGATGAAGTTAAAAACCTTTGTTCTTCGTAAGGTTAATGGCGGCAATGAAATATGCAGATGAAGCACGAGTGTACGTGACAGGGTTGGAGAGTGCATGTTTTGGGTGAGATACGTGCTCTATTTTTTTTGGGTGCTAATATGTGCTCTGTTTTTTATTTTTAATTAAACAAAACAAATTTAAAAAATTGGTCTAACGTGTTAAAAAGAAGAAAGGTGATAGGTACTCACAGTTAGTAGTTAGTTAGCTTAGTAGTGTTAGAAGTTTGTTAGAAGATTAATAAGGCATGTAGCCTATAAATAAGAGTGGTTAGAGAGCATTAGGTTCATATTATATATTTTGGGTATCAATTGGGATTTGGGTTAGAGAGGGAACTCTCTTGTATCTTGCTCTAATTCCTAAATTGGGAATTAGGCTATTGGTTGCATTTATAAACATGTTTTACACTGTCAGTGTGCCTCCTTTAAACTCATATATTAAATACACTAACCAATATCAAAGATTAAGTATCGTTTTGGTTCCTTTAAATATTAGATTTTTTACGTTTTTTCTATGGTCTTATTTTTATTTTTATAAACGATACCATTTTAGTCCTGATCATTAGTCTTACTTCGTTACTAGTAGACTAGCAGATAACAAAATTCCAACTCATCAGTACCACACGTATTTATTTTAATCATGTATTTTAACAATTATCTTCCTCTGTTAAATCCATATTATATATAAGTTAGAAAACAATGGCAAACACACTGCCATATATTTGAAATCAATGCTGAAGTTCAGGACACTGTTAATGCTGATAAATACTTCATAGATAGGGTTTGGAGCTGAATGTCTCTGAAGTCACCTCTTCATCTTTTTCTTTTTTCCTTTCTTTATGTATTATTCAGATTAGAGGGGAATCTTGAATTAGAAATTGCACTTATGAACATTTTAAACGTATCTTTTAATGTTGCAGGTTTTAATGAGGGAAGTTTTCAGCAGATAAAACTAAGAACATTGAAATATAATTATTTGCAAGAAGTGAGAATTATAGGTGTGATTTGAACATACCTTCATGTGCCCCATACACCAAATATACAATTCTGTCTCAATCAGGACATTTCTATTGCAAGTTAGTAAAACACAGCCTCCATCTTGTTGGCATCGAAAGGGGTTAAAGTCTGGTCAAAATATGCAGGCTGCTCAGAACTCTTGGATTATCTACCACTAAGAAGACCATCAGTGTCGCAATCAGATCGGAATTCTATAGCTTAACATCATTCTGTTCTCCCTTGTACTTTCTACCATCCAGTTTTGACTGACTCTGGGCGGTTGAACCCACAATAGTCTTAAGGATGTGCTCTGACAAATAAGAGGCCTAATTGACAGTCTGATCTCTTCAAACATGATATGAATCCTCATCAAATAATGCATAGAGATTAAATACAAACAAACTTCAGTTCTGCAGCAACTCTTGAAATGCATTGCTTCCTTTATTGGCAGAGTAGATGCATATAAGCAACTCTGGTGTAAGCATCTACTGGAAAACCTTTACATTTCATTATTTCAAGGTCCTTTTCTGACCTTGAAATATCATGTTCTCGCAGCAATC
This sequence comes from Acmispon strigosus, assembly GCA_030819835.1. Lineage (NCBI taxonomy): Eukaryota > Viridiplantae > Streptophyta > Magnoliopsida > Fabales > Fabaceae > Acmispon > Acmispon strigosus. The sequence continues at coordinate 42,189,180 of JAUAMA010000001.1, read as the reverse complement.
CCTGGAACACCTCCAAATGGCCACATGTCATCTACTGAGCTCAAACCATAGAGACTTTCCCGCATATCAGCAAGTGACAATAGGGCATCGTAAGCAATTTTTTTCCATAGCGGACATCTCGCTCACGTTGCATGCTTTCTTTGACAAGATAATATCTTCCAAAGGATGATTTCACAAGATTCATGAAATAACAGAAATTGATACTGAAGGGTCCAACCTATGCTAGTTCTGGTAATAGCATGATCTATCATAGTATCAGAAGTTCACACTCATTGTTTTAACATGAAATGAATTCTTAAAATTTACTTTTTGGCTGGCAGATGAAGAATGTCACGATCAGAAAACAAAGAATACAATCATTTAAGTAACAATTGCAAATCAATGTTCATAATCCGATCAAGGATAATTTTGCTCAGCAAATCCACATGACGAAGCTTAGGACACACTGGTTTAACACACTGCCAACCATTGAAAGGATATTCTAGCTCTGCTGTGGCAACCTGAAAATAAAGATGAATGCTATTGAAGTAGCAATTCCACAACATTGTTCACAGTATTTTAACAATATCTTCCTCAGTTAAATGAGTCCATATATATACAGAGGTTAGAAAACAATGGTAAACACACTTCCATATATTGGAAATCAATGCTGTAGTTCAAGATACTGTTAATGCTGATAAATACTACATAGATATGGTTAGGAGCTGAATGTCTCCGAAGTCCCTTCTTCATCTTCTTCTTTTGTCCTTTTTTTTGTATGTATCATTCAGATTATAGTGGAATCTTGAATTAGAAATTGCACAGATAAATATAGACCATTATGACCATTTTAAATGTATCTTTCAATGTTGCAGGTTTAAATGAGGGGAGTTTTCAGCAGGTAAAACTAAAAACATCAAATGTATTGTTTGCAAGCAGCGAGAACTATAAGTGATTTGAACATACCTTCCTGTGACCCATACACAAACATACAATTATGTCTCAATCAGAACATTTCAATTGCAAGCTAGAAAAAACACAGCCTCAATCTTGATAGCATTGAACAGGGTTAATGTCTGGTCAAAATATGCAAGCTTCTCATAACTTTTGAATGATCTACTACCACTCAGAAAACCATTAGTGTCGCAATCAGATCGGAATTCCATAGACTAATATCTTTCTGTGTCTCCCTTGTACTTTAGTTTCTACCATCCAGTTTTGAATGATTTTGGACAGTTGAACCCACAATGGTCTTAAGGATGCGCTCTGACGATTAAGAGGCCTAGTTGACAGTCTGATCTCTTAAAACATGATATGAATCCTCATCAAATAATGCAGAGATAACAAATAATAACAAACTTCAGTTCTGCAGCAACTCTTGAAACGCAACATCTCCTTTATCGGCAGAGTAGATGCATATAAGCAACTCTGTGGTGTTAGCATCTACTGGAATACCTTTACGTTTCATTATTTGAAGGTACTTTTCTGACCTTGAAATATCATGTTTTCGCAGCAATCCCTGGACAAAGACATTATAAGAACACCTATTAGGTGGGCATCCATCCTCTTCCATTCTCGTAAGCAACTCCTCAGCCTCATCCATTAATCCTTCCCAACACAGACCTCTAATCATTATGTTGAAAGTATAGGTATCAAATTTTAACCCTTTCACCAGCAGACGAGTAAGAAGTTTCCTTGCATCTTTCAGTCTTCCAGCTTTGCACATTCCATCAAGTGTAACATTGTAAATCACAATATCAAGATCTACATCACTCTCCTCCATTGCCCTAAACAACGACATAGCCTCAAAATGAAAACGACATTTGAACAGGCCATCCAATATAACAGCACAAGTCTGAAGATTAGGAACCTGGGCATATTCCTTCATTTTAAAGAACAATTCTTTAGCAGCCAGTGGCTTTCCCACTTCACAAAATCCACCTACAAGAGCAGTCCAAGTCACAATATCCGGATTCAACCCCTCATTAACCATTTCACCCAGCAGACAGATAGCCCTATCAACATCCTTAACCTTACACCACCCATGAATCAACGAATTATAAGTCACAACACTCGGCAAACAGCCCCTCCTAACCATTAAATAAAACACCTTCATGGCCTCTTCCATTTGATGCCGCAAACAAAACCCACCAATCAACGAGTTATAAGTAACAACATTAGGCTCTTCCCCCACATGAACCATAAAACTCATCACACACTTAGCACAAGAAACCAACCCCTCCTTGCAAAACCCATCAACCAAAATAGTAAACGTTTGCACATCAGGCATCACACCCTTTTGCATCATCTCATATAACAAACAAGCACCTTCTTTCCACCTACCAAACTTACAAAGCCCTTGAATCAAACAATTGTAAGTAACAATAGTAGGCTTAATACCTTTATTATTCCTCATATCTGAGAACAAACTCAAAGCCTCATTCACCAATCCATCTTTGCAAAGACCATCCATGATTGCATTGTACACAACAACATTCGGTTCGCAATTTCTCTCAACCATGTTCTTCAAACACAATACAGCAGATTCCGTGTCCCCAATTTTGCAAAAACCGTTGATTATCGCTCCGAACGTGTAACTGTTCGGTTGATACCCCGCGTTTTCCATGACGCGAGTTAAGAAGACTGCTTCGGTCACGTTGTTCTCGAGACAGAGCCCGTTGACGATGGTGTTGAGCGTCGCCGTGGTGGGCTGGAGCCCGGTCTTGAAGATGAGGCCCAGGACGGAGAGCCCGAAGGCGGTGCGGCCCAGACGGCAGAGGCAGTTGATGACAATGTTGAGGGTGTAGATGTCAGGCGCGACGCCTGAGGAATGCGCGCGCTTGATGAGGGAGATGGCGGCGGCGTAGTGTTTGGTCCTGGCGACGAAGGTGAAGAGGGAGTTGAAGTCCTTGACGCGGGGGAAGGGCTCCGCCGCGAGCATTTGGTGGAAGAAAGCGACGGCGGCGTCAAGGGTTTTGAGGCTTCGGATCGAGTTGAGGAGGTGGGTTCTGGTGGTTGTTGCTGTGGTGGGGAAAGATGTGGAAGTGTCGGCGTTGGTGCGTGTTGAAGAAGAGTGGAAGGAAGAAGAAGGGTTGAGAAGGGGTCGGAATGCAGAGATGGAAGCCCTCGTTCGCATTGCTCGTTAGCCTGGTTTGATTTGAGTCACTCTGTGTCTGGGAATGGAACAGAGGAGGGAGGCCTCAGACTGAGTCTGAGAGCGAGTTGAGTTGGCCACTCAACTAGACTTTGTTTTGAAAGGAACTAGGATTGTACACAGAAAAGCGATTTTACAATTTAATAAACGCTTAAATGGAGATTTCTTCTCTTATCTCTTATCGATCACAATTTGAGTAAACCTCCATTTTCGTCCCTGATAGTGTTCACTTATGACAAGTTGGTCCTTGAACTTTCACCGTCGGTCATAGTAGTCCCTCATAATGTAACCGTCGGTCATAGTAGTCCTTTATCTAATTTTCCGTCTGGTCCTTGTTGACCAAATGCCAAATATGAGAGAGATTGGCCACGTTGGAGCTGCCACGTCATGAGCAACGGTTATATTGTAACTTTCTGAAACCGGTCAAATCAGTCCCTGCGTCCTATAACACAAAATCCCCAAATTGAAAACCCTAAATTCCCTTTTCTTCAACCTCTGGACCTGCAATCTTCAAAATTGGAGTGAGTAATACCCCCTCACTGAACTCGATTGACAATTCGAGTAGGATCCATGGCAGGAGGCTTGAAAAATCGCATGAATCACAGTGCTGGTTCCAAGAATGAAGGTCGCGGAAGCTCTTCTACAAATGTTGGTGGTGTGTGCTGCTACTGTGGTGTCAAGGCAAAAGTGAGAATTTCCAGAACAGTATTGAACCCAGAAAGACCTTGGTATGGTTGTTACTTACCCAAGGTTAGTTACTCCTCATCACACTGTGATTTTCCCATCTTGTTCTACCATTGATTCTGATTGAACCAGTTCTGGTTTTTGTAATTTTGCTCAGAACCATCCCAAAAATTGTAACTACTTCCTTTGGGTTGGTAACGAAGATGGTGCGATTACTGAAGAGGGAATCATAGAAGAGGGAAGCTCAAGGGATACCAAGGTTGCAGAGCATAGAGTTTTGAATGAGGATGTGATTGGAGAGTTGAGGCTTTTGAAGGAGGTTCTGTTGAAGAATGCTGCTGTGATTGAGTCCTTGATTATGAAGAATGAAGGTTTACTCCATGAAGTGAGGGTGGTTAGGGGCTGTGTATTAGGAGTGATTTTATTGTTGCTGTTGATAGTTCTTATTTTCCATGTGTTGTAGTGTGGCTGTTCAGTGAGTTGTAATACACCAACATGTTTTCATGTGTTGTAATGTGTAATGAAGTAAGGGAATCCAAAATGCAATTTTATTCGATGGTAATGTTTCTCTTTTTAGCACAAATAATTGGCACTGTCATTGATCATATAAATAATACCAAATTGCTTAAAAGCACTTGTCATTGATCATATAAATGTCTACATATATTAAGGCACACAACAATGCCATCCAAAAAAGTAACAAAGTACTGAATCACGAGATTCTACAAAATAGCTATCCCATAGTACTTGGATAGGATTAATCAAAAAAGAAGACAACTGCTAGTCTTATAGTAGCATAATTCGTACACAAAAAGCTACAATCCCATCATACTAAGGATGGTGATATTTAAAAAAAAAAACATTAAAATAGCAAGCATCAAGGGTCTTGGTTAGTGCCCGGGTCCTGTCTTGGTGGTAAAGAAGGTGTAGGCATGAAGGTCATCTCAGTACCCCTTAAGTCATATGTCACTGGTCCCGGTGGGGGTGAACTTGTAAATTGAAGAGGACGAGGACTATTGGTTGACCGTGGGGGCCTGAAAACAGGGCTTCTTATGGGGAATGGCCTAACTGCAGTCTGGAATGTAGCATTAGGTGCAATTACTGGCAGGATCTGCTGTGGAGTTATAGGCTGCATTGGTGGCTGTGGCTGGAGTGGTGCTCTAGGGTGTAGTGGTGGCCTACCCCTTCCTGCTGCAGCCCTGGGTCTTCTTAAGGGAGCCCTAGCCCGAGGCCTGACAACAGACGGTCCTGGTTGCCCTGAAACCTGCAAGGTGATGTCAAGGTCAGTAACAGTCATTAGTTTGCTTTTTAAAAACCAGTGATCGAGTTTGGTGTTTAATTAAATCTGTACCTGTGCATTAGAAGCCTGTGTAGGAGGAACATGAGCAACTGGAACAGATGTAGAAGGGACTTCATTTGGTTCAGTAGGCTGTTCAGTTGTTGGTTCTGTAGGCTGTGAGAGGATATCATTGAAAACCTCACATGCGTTGTTGCATATGTTATCACACTTGGCAGTCTCACTGAAGTGTGATTTGGTCCATGCAGGTTTTGGCCATTTGTTCAAGTAAGCCCATGCATTTTCACTTTTTCTCTTAACTCTCTCCATGTGCTGATTGAACTCCTGCACAGTGGTGGATCTGGCACATTCCCAAACAGCACCCTTAAGCTCCTTGTCCTTCCACTGCTTTGCAAAATTTCTCCATAAATGCATCACACAAAATCTATGATGAACCCCTTCCATGACATGCTGCATTGCTGGAATCAGACCCTGAAAAAACAGAAAATGTCAATTATCAAATCAGTCCCTCAACTATGCCACTTACTGGCAAATTAGTCCCTCACACATCTAAGTGTCATCCAAGTGCACACCATATGTCTCCTTCATGAAGTCAAATGCCTCATGGTGTGAAAGTGTTGGCTGAGTCCTGAGTCTCCCCTCAAGTTTCTGGCTTACCCACTTTCTATTTGCCTGTTTGTTCCTAAATTGCCTACTGCATGTGTGGGACTCATCAAATGTCTTAATTTGAAAGCTCTTCTGAGGCTTGCTCCAGCAACAGAGTATCTTCCAAGGACATTCAGCCACCTTGCAAACAGCCCTTGCTCTCTCTTTGTCATTCTTCACCCATTTAATCTGCCTGCCCCTCTCAATTGTGTAGTCTTGCACTGCTTTTTTGAAGGTTTTCAAATCGGGAAACTCCATGCCAAGCTCTAACACTACATTCCCAAAATCAGCCCCCTCAGTGAATTGGGGAAAACGAAGTTTCCTCACCCCATTATCATCCTCATCATCAGAACTTACTGGACTGCGCAGCTCTTCACTGTGATAATCAACTGAACCTTCCTCACATGACCATTCTGTTTGAGGCACATCAAACACAGCAGCCCCAGATGGATTTTCAGAATCTGAAGACTCATCAGACCCTGCATTCCCCATTTCTGCATCTGTATCAGTCTCACTGCTATCAGGCTCCTCATCTGCTATGTCAGCCATCACTGCATCAATATCAGCAGCATATCCATGTAAAACAGAGTCTGGTAGCACTGCTTCAGCACTGGAAACCTCCTCAGCAGCCACCCTTGGAACATCAAGTATCTCCACATCATCATCTGGTGGCAGAATCACTGCAAGTGGTTCCATATCATCATGGTCAAAGTACACCTCAACATCCCCACCATTGTACTTAGACACAATAATCATATCTCTCACATGAGCATCCCCATCAATCTTGATAAGCTCTATCTCCACATCTGTTTGTGTGTTCCTCCACCATATGGACTTGAACTTACGATACCCATGAAGCTTTGCCAAATTTTCAAGGGTGAATAGGTTGAATGTATCACACTCAATATCCTCCCACACACATACTTGACCACCAAAATAATCAACAGCACCAGTGTCCTCTGCCACAGAAAGCCTTCCTCCATGGTGCAGTATCAAGTTCAGAGTGGGCTCCATCTACATTACACAAACAACCACCCAAAGCCATTGACAAAAAGGCACAAAACAGAGGAAGTTAAAATAGAGGAATAGCATAAATAGAAACTGAAATTCCCCCTTTTACACAACTACCTAACCCATCTAAACCCCCATTTTGTTCCAAAACCCTAGCCGCATGATGTTTCTACTTCAATAACCAAGGGGGGGACGAAAATCAGGACAAAGAGCATACATCTTGAAATCATGCAAACCGGAAGTTTGTGTGGTTTTACATACCTTCACTCCAAAGCACGAACTCAAGCACAAAACGCAGAGAAAGGTCACCGTCGATGGCTCGCCACAGCCTCACGAAGTCACGGGATCAGCGGTTGCACGGCGATTAGGGTTCGTAACTTCCTTGCTCTGATTTTTCTCCAGTTGCTTCTGATTGCTTATGTTATGGGTAATAGAAGAAGATGGAGAGGTTATGAAGGTGGCAGGGACCTATTTGGCTAATGTAGGTACCAATGGGAGTGGGACACGTGGGGAGGGACTATTTTGATTGTGTTGTTTTGGAGGGAACCATCTGACATTGCCAGCTAGGATGGATGATGTGGAAAAAAAATGCCAGAAATTCATTTGGTCAACAAGGACCAGACGGAAAATTAGATAAAGGACTACTATGACCGACGGTTACATTATGAGGGACTACTATGACCGACGGTGAAAGTTCAAGGACCAACTTGTCATAAGTGAACACTATCAGGGACGAAAATGGAGGTTTACTCATCACAATTTTGCATAAGTCGCTCCTCATGTTAAAAAATGAGTGTTTTTTATCCTGAAGGTTTGTGACGTTAGCGGATTTAGTCCCTCCGTCACTTTGTTGTCAACAAATTAACAGAACTTATATGATATGTTTCGTGTTTTTTTCTTTCTTTTTATTTGATTTTTTTGAGTCTCATATAACTTTTATTTTATTTTGTTAGAGTTTTTGTTTTATTTTTGCATTTGCATATAGATTAGCAATTTTTGTGTTTTTAGTCATTTTAGCTATGTTTTATTGTAGTTTTAGTCCTTCTTAGAGTTCTGGTCATTTTAAGGACATTTGTGGGGATCTTAATGCAATTAATGAAGAAATTGTGGTTGAATTTAAAGAGGAAGAAGAAGCATCAATTACCTTGGCTTGATTTAAACATGTGGGAAATGAAGAAATTGAAGAGGGAATTGATGGAAAATGGTTGTTTCATAATAAAAGAGACAAAAAAAAGGGGCTACATGAAGAACATTAATGACAATCAAAGGCCATCAAAGAAATGAGAGAAAAGAAGCAAAGGCAATGAAGCATCAGGGCGTGTCCAACGCCTGAGTGTTGGAAAGGCAACGCTCATGCGTTGGCTCCCTGACTTGGAACCCTTATTTGATGTAATTCCAACGCCCAAGTGTTGGAGTGGCCAACGCTCATGCGTTGAGCCCCTGACTTGTGCCCAGTTTTAATTTAATTCCAACGCCCAAGCGTTGGAGGGGCCAACGCTCATGCGTTGAGCCCCTGACTTGCCTCGTTTGATTAATTTTAATTCCAACGCCTGAGCGTTGGAATGCCAACGCCCGAGCGTTGTGAGGCAGTCTGGGAAATCTATAGATAAGCTGTTTTGCTTTCTTTATAAATACACTGGATATACTTGATACACTTGGAGATACTCTTGTTCTGAGCATTACCTGAGGTGTGGGAAGCCATTCTTGAGCTCTCAAATTTAGGTTTTCATTTATCATGTTTTTCTTAGCCATGCTAGGCTAAGCTTTTCTTGTATTTGGGTTGTAGTGAATCTACATTGAACTATGCTTTAGGTTTTTGGTTTATATATGAATAAATGTTCAGTTCTTAGATTCTATTCCATGCTTTATATTACTCTTGTTGAACACAAGTGTTCATGCTTAATTCTTATGAAATGGTAGTTGTTAGGAATTGGGGGAAATAAGAATAGAATGAATGATTGTATGACACTTAAGTATAAGGGTAGACTCTGTTAGTGTTGGTCTGAACTTGGATTATATCTTCAATTTGATTAACTAATCACTAAGGCATTAGGTTTAGTAATTGAATTGGAAGTTCTATTTGCTTAAGGTATTATTAACAAGTAGAAACCCTAGGCATAAAATCTGTTTGGAAGAAAAAGTGAAACCCGTTATCCAACCCCAAATGAGACTTAATCCAACAATGAAGGAAGTTGTAAGAAAAGAGGTAATTAAGTTACTTGATGCAGGTATCATTTACCCAGTTTTTGACAGTGAATGGGTTAGTCCTGTTCAGGTTGTTCCGAAAAAAGGGGGGAATCACAATGGTTCCTAATGAAAATAATGAGTTGATTCCCACCAGACAGGTGACTAGTTGGAGAGTTTGTATAAATTACCGGAAGCTAAATGCAGCTACCCGAAAAGATCATTTTCCTCTCCCTTTTATTGATCAAATGCTTGACAGGTTGGCTGGACATGAGTATTATTGTTTCTTGGATGGGTACTCTGGGTACAATTAGATTGTGGTTGATCTCATAGATCAAGAAAAAATAGCCTTTACTTGTCCTTTTGGAGTTTTTGCTTATAAGAGAATGCCTTTTGGGTTGTGTAATGCACCCGGAACCTTCCAGAGATGCATGTTTGCTATTTTTCATGATTTAATTGGTGAATGCATGGAAGTTTTCATGGATGATTTTTCTGTTTATGGCTCTAACTTTGACAGGTGTTTGGATAATTTGGAGAAGATTCTGATAAGGTGCCAAGAGAAAAATTTGGTTCTAAATTGGGAAAAATGTCATTTCATGGTAAAAGATGGCATTGTCCTTGGGCACAGAATCTCTGAAAACGGGATTGATGTTGACAAAATCTCTGAAAAGAGAGCATTGTCCTTGTGCATATTGACCATGCTGCATCGAAGTACTTGTTTTCTAAGCAGGATGCCAAACCCTGGTTAATCAGATGGATCTTGCTCTTGCAAGAATTTGATTTAGAGATTGTGGATAAGAGAGGCAAGGACAATAGTGTAGCAGACCACTTGTCAAGACTTGAAGGTGGTGACTCGAGCTTAATTCCTATTCACGAAGAGTTCCCGGATGAGAAGCTCTTGGCTATCTAAGTTTCTGAGACTATGCCCTGATATGTGGACCTTGCTAATTTTAAAGCTGCTGGTATGTTGCTGATGACTGGATTTTATATGATAATTTTAGGGTCTTTTTAGTCTTTTTATTTTATTATTTTTGAGTCACATATAGGTTTTTTGTTATTTTTATGTAGATTTTCTATTTATTTTGCATTTTGCATGTAGATTAGATTTTATTTGTTTTTCTACCTTTATTTTATATTTTTAGGAACTTTTATAGCAATTTTATATTTTTAGGAAAAGCTGGTATAGTTATCATTTTTGTCCAAGGACCACTTTGTAAAGTTTCAGGAAATCAAGGTCCAAAATGTGAAAGTTCAAGAGTGGAGGGCTAAAAGTGAATATTGAGAGAATGAAAGGGCTTGAATTGGAGTGCTAACCAAGAGAGGACTAAAAGTGGAAAAGAAGAATATGAAGCAACTCTCTTCAAATTAGCACATGGGAAATTATGTGAAGGATTGATGGTAGTGGGAGGAAGGTTTCAGAATTGATTAAGGGCTGAGTAGTGGCTTTTTATGGCATTCAAAACCCACTACCATGAAGAAGGAAGGAAAAACTTGAAGTTGAAGAAGCAGTGCCCAGCGCTGCAGCGCTAGAACCCAGCGCTCAAGCGCTGGGCCTCGGTCTGGAAGTGAGATTTAATTGCTGAGGCCAGATTTTTTGCTATAAATAGGGAGGCAACTTGCACTTGAAAAGTACACCTTTCTGAGAACACAACAAGTGTTCCTCTTTCTCCCTCAAGAACATTGTTCCTAGGAATTGTGGGAAGCCATATTTGAGCTCCTAGTCCAGGGTAATTCAATGCTTCTTTTAGCCATGCTTGGCTAATTCTCTTTAAGTATTTTGGGTTGTGTTAGCTTATTAGTTTATGTTTTAGTTTTCTTTTATTTGTTTCTGAATAATATTCAAAGTTCATGTTTTATTTCCTTTTTTCTTCATTCATCTTGGTGCACACAAGATCTTTTGCTTATTACTTATACGAATGGAAATTGGTAAGTAGTAAGGGACCTAGGATTTAAAAAAGGTTATAAGTATACATCACTAAGGAATTAGGATGGACGTAACTTTATGTTGGCCTGAATTTCTTCTTCATCTTCTTCTCTAGTTAACTAAGTTGCAAGGAATTGAATTTAGTAATTAGAAAGAAAGTTCTACAATGTGTAAGGAATTAACTTGTAGATATACTAGGCTATAGCATCATGAATCTTTGTTTGGAATTCAGAAATAAAATAGAAGTTTGCTAGCATAAATTATGAGTTATACAATGCAACCCAAATGCTTATTTTTATCATCATCTCTTCTTTTATATTTTATGTTTTTTTTTTATGTTCTTATTCCAGAAACCAAAATGCAAAATATATCTTTTTATTTTTCTACTTAAGCTCTAAACAAATTAGTAATTAGACACCTATCCCTGTGGGATCGACAATCTTTTATATTACGCGATAATCAATCGTACACTTGCGATTTCATTATCAAGTTTTTGGCGCCGTTGCCGGGGATAGGTTCTTTTTAAGTTCTTTTTATTAATTTGTTTAGTGCTGCTTTTTGTATATATAAAAAAAATATAAAAAAATATTAACTTGTGTGGTGAATAGGTGCTACTAATTTTGTCTTCCGAAATTTTGTAAGGAAATATGGCTGGAACATTTGAAGAATGGTTGGCAAAGATTCGGGCTAATCTTGAAAAAGAAGATGAAAAGAGGAAGTGCATTGTTTTCAATTTAATTGATGAGTATTACTCTGAATTAGATTGCAAGCGCGCTTCGGGATCTTTGCCCAACCGAGTGCAAGAATGGAAGGCCAGAATGATCTTGGAAGGAAGGCTGAATGCAATTTTGGGGAGGCAGCCAGTAAACCAACAAGTCCCCATTAACCCGGTAAGTGATTCTATGGACAAAATAGAGGAAAAGAAAATTGAACAAGTGGATTGCTTAGTTATTGAAAACTCAGTTTTTCTTCCCACACCGGAAGAAGAAGAACAAAATTCTTTTAAATTGTCCATAGGTGATCTTATTTGGGAAAATGGTGAGGATTATGCTGAACAGGTTTGCATTATTTTGATGACTATAAGTTGTCAAAATTTGCATGACTTAAGGGGTCTAAAACAGTTTGCAATAGACCCCGGTTGATTGAACAATTTCTGGAAGGAACCAAGTCTATCGAAGACTATAAAACCGAGCTTCTTGGGAGACAACCCATGTCCAGGTTTGAGTATTTTAAATTTAGTAATTTTTAGCTTTCTTTTATTTTCTGTTTTATTTTCTGTTTAATTTCTGTTTTCTTCTTATTTCAAAAAAAAAAAAAACAACAAGAAAAAAAAAAGAAAAGAAAAGAAATTGATTCCTTGCTACAGGAAACACCAAGATTAATGTGGTAGAAGGCCTCCTATCTTTGAAGGTAGGGGGTGGAAAAATCAAGTTTTCTGTATTCCGGACTCTTAAGCATTATGGGTTCGAGGAAGAGGATGATTTTAAAGATATGTATTCACCAAAAGAAAGAAAACTTCTCCTAATTGATTAAAAGGGAAGGGTCTATCTCGGACCTTAACAATGAGCTGGTTGGGAGACAACCCAACTTAGGAATAGTTTCAATTCTGTCTTTTAATTTTCTGTACTACTCTTGTAAATAAATAAAGAAAAGAACTCTATGTTTTTGCTGCAGGAGAGGCCAGCACTCAAGTGCTGGAGGCCAACGCTCAAGCGTTAGGCCCCTGCTTCACAACCTCTGATTCCAGTTAATTCCAACGCTCCGGCGCTGGGGGCCAGCGCTCATGCGCTAGGCCCCTGGAATCTTCAGTTTTATTTTTCATTTTTCCAGCGCCATAGCGTTGGAAACCCAGCGCTTAGGCGCTGGGACCTCTGATGCCCAGTTTTTATTTTAATTCCAGTGCCCAAGTGTTGGCATCCCCAACGCTCAAACGCTGGAGCTCGGGCAGTTTGCTGTTTTTGCTTTTGTTTGCTGTTTTTAGTTTTTAATAAATTTTGTGTTCACCATTTTCTGGAAGTTTTAAGGTTCTGTGAGTTTTCCCTTGGTTCTAAACTGGTTTTAATTTTTGGGAACTCAAGAATTCTTGTTTTTAGGTGGACACAATTTTTCAACCCATGATCTTAAGTGTGTTGTTTTTGGGACTAACAAGTCAAGCAAGCTTCTACTTGTGAGACTTTTGTTTCTTCAATGTTACAGGATAGGTACCAAAAGGAGGAAGAACCCTCTTGAACTTAAGTGTTCAAATTGATTCTTACATTGAGGTTCCCTTGGACCTTTGTGGAAAAATTTGTTACTGTGCCAGCTTTTTAGTTTTTTGTTTTTCTTTTTATAGTTGTTAGTTTTATTTTTAGCTTAGTTTTCTTTTTGCATGAGTCTTGAGTATATTATCCATTCTGAATGTTGCTATAGCTTTGTGAAATGCTTTATCTGATTGAAATGCATTGTGAAAAAGTTCTATGTTTTGAAGTGGTTAGGATTGCATGCTGTAGAAAGGATTATTGACATCTTGATTGTTGGGTTGTTGGCAAAAGTTTTTCTGAGTTCTAAAAAGGGTACCACTTACCCTATCTTTTTCTGAGAGCTGAGGACTCTGAATTCTTGATTGTGAAATTTTTCTGCCTTGTGTTACATGTTGATTGGAGTTTTGTACACTTTGTGAGTGAGAAGAGATTATAGGCATTTTTGAAAACTCAGATTTTTGCTTGAAATGTTATATCCACTAGTAGCCCCCTTTTTGAGCCTTAAAAGAGTCATTCTTTGGAGCCTACTTTGTGTATAATTCTTAAAGTTGTTATTGTGATTCATGTGCTGAAATTGCTAGAGCTATGTTTGTTGGGTTTCTCTCTAAAAAAAAGAAGGAAAAAAGAGGAATAAGGTATGTGCCTTAGAAAAAAGAAAAGAAATAATGAAGTAGTGGGGTGAGAAAGAGTATGAGGGGAGTAAAATTCAAGTCATTCATCCCATACATTCCACTACTTTGTTCAAAAAAAAAGAGAAAAAGAAAAGAAAAATTGAGAGAACCCTTGTGTGAATTGTTGAGCTCTTAGTCAAGGAAAAATCACTTAACAACAAATTTCTGAGTCAGCCACTAGAGTTGCCAATTTCTTGAAATCCACACCTTGAATTGTTCAACCCTTTGGCCAAGTTACAACCTTAAAAATCTCTTCAACATCACTTGGTTGCTTTACTTCAGTTTTGATTTGAGTTATAGGCAGGATCATTGAGCTTTCTTGTTTTCATGGAGAATATCATTTTGTGAGCTTATTTGATGAACTCAAACATGTTAAAAGCCAAGCCTAACTTTCTTGATTCTTTGTCTATTAAACATGCATGTCTTCCTTATCGGCTAAGCTTTCTGGAAAATTATCATATTTCAATCGGATAAAAACTTTCTCTAAACTCAGGGACGAGTTTCTCTTTAACTTTTGTCGCTTGAGGACAAGCTGTCGTTGGGTATAGTGGTGTGATGACTGGATTTTATATGATAATTTTAGGGTCTTTTTAGTCTTTTTATTTTATTATTTTTGAGTCACATATAGGTTTTTTGTTATTTTTATGTAGATTTTCTATTTATTTTGCATTTTGCATGTAGATTAGATTTTATTTGTTTTTCTACCTTTATTTTATATTTTTAGGAACTTTTATAGCAATTTTATATTTTTAGGAAAAGCTGGTATAGTTATCATTTTTGTCCAAGGACCACTTTGTAAAGTTTCAGGAAATCAAGGTCCAAAATGTGAAAGTTCAAGAGTGGAGGGCTAAAAGTGAATATTGAGAGAATGAAAGGGCTTGAATTGGAGTGCTAACCAAGAGAGGACTAAAAGTGGAAAAGAAGAATATGAAGCAACTCTCTTCAAATTAGCACATGGGAAATTATGTGAAGGATTGATGGTAGTGGGAGGAAGGTTTCAGAATTGATTAAGGGCTGAGTAGTGGCTTTTTATGGCATTCAAAACCCACTACCATGAAGAAGGAAGGAAAAACTTGAAGTTGAAGAAGCAGTGCCCAGCGCTGCAGCGCTAGAACCCAGCGCTCAAGCGCTGGGCCTCGGTCTGGAAGTGGGATTTAATTGCTGAGGCCAGATTTTTTGCTATAAATAGGGAGGCAACTTGCACTTGAAAAGTACACCTTTCTGAGAACACAACAAGTGTTCCTCTTTCTCCCTCAAGAACATTGTTCCTAGGAATTGTGGGAAGCCATATTTGAGCTCCTAGTCCAGGGTAATTCAATGCTTCTTTTAGCCATGCTTGGCTAATTCTCTTTAAGTATTTTGGGTTGTGTTAGCTTATTAGTTTATGTTTTAGTTTTCTTTTATTTGTTTCTGAATAATATTCAAAGTTCATGTTTTATTTCCTTTTTTCTTCATTCATCTTGGTGCACACAAGATCTTTTGCTTATTACTTATACGAATGGAAATTGGTAAGTAGTAAGGGACCTAGGATTTAAAAAAGGTTATAAGTATACATCACTAAGGAATTAGGATGGACGTAACTTTATGTTGGCCTGAATTTCTTCTTCATCTTCTTCTCTAGTTAACTAAGTTGCAAGGAATTGAATTTAGTAATTAGAAAGAAAGTTCTACAATGTGTAAGGAATTAACTTGTAGATATACTAGGCTATAGCATCATGAATCTTTGTTTGGAATTCAGAAATAAAATAGAAGTTTGCTAGCATAAATTATAAGTTATACAATGCAACCCAAATGCTTATTTTTATCATCATCTCTTCTTTTATATTTTATGTTTTTTTTTATGTTCTTATTCCAGAAACCAAAATGCAAAATATATCTTTTTATTTTTCTGCTTAAGCTCTAAACAAATTAGTAATTAGACACCTATCCGTGTGGGATCGACAATATTTTATATTACGCGATAATCAATCGTACACTTGCGATTTCATTATCAGTTGCCACAGAATTTGTCGTGGCAACAAAAGAAAAAGCTTTTACATGATGTCAAATTTTACTTCTGGGATGAACCTTTTTTGTTCAGAGAATGCTCCAATGGAGTTATTAGAAAATGTATCCCAGAAGTAGAATTTGAAGGTATTTTGTGGCAATGCCACGACTCCGAGTATGGGGGCCATTTTTCTGGAGAGAGGACTGCTGCAAAGGTCCTCCAAAGTGGTTTTTATTGGCCTACTATTTTTAGAGATAGTAGAGCATTTGTGGAAAGGTGCGATCGCTGCCAAAGGATTGACAACATCTCAAGAAGAAATGAGATGCCCCAAAAATGATTTTGGAAGTTGAGATTTTTGATGTTTGGGGCATTGATTTTATGGGACCCTTCCCTCCTTCTTTTGGTTGCCAGTATATTCTTTTGGCTGTGGATTATGTATCTAAATGGGTTGAAGCACCGACTCTTTCCACAAATGATGCTAAAGTAGTCTGGACTTTTTAAAGAAAAAGATTTTTACCAGGTTTGGGGTGCCAAGGGCAATTGTTAGTGATGGGGGCAAACATTTTTGTAACAAGGCTTTTGAAACCCTTTTGAAAAAGTATGGTGTTCACCATAAAATTGCTACTCCCTATCACCCCCAAACTAGTGGCCAAGTGGAAGTTTCCAATAGAGAGCTAAAAAGGATTTTGGAAAAAGTGGTTGGTACCTCAAGGAAAGATTGGTCAAGAAAATTAGATGACACATTGTGGGATTTTCGCACTGCTTACAAAACTCCTATTAGAAATTCTCCTTACCAATTGGTTTATGGGAAAGCTTGCCATTTACCTGTGGAATTGGAATACCGAGCCTTTTGGGCTTTAAAGCAGCTGAATTTGGATCCCAAAGATGCTAGGGATAAAAGAATGTTGCACCTGCATGAGTTGGATGAATTCAGACTTCAGACATATGACAGTGCTAGGATTTACAAAGAAAAAACTAAGAGGTGGCATGATAAAAAGGTTGTGCCAAAGGAATTTGTTCCAGGATAGCTTGTGTTATTATATAACTCAAGGCTGAGATTGTTTCCTAGAAAACTGAAGTCAAGATGGTCAGGACCCTTTAAGGTCACCAAAGTCTTTCCCCATGGTGCAGTAGAGCTTGAAAATGAAGCTACAAAGAACACATTCACTGTTAATGGACAAAGGTTGAAGTTGTACTTGGGGTGGAGAAATCGAGATAGAGAGGATTGTTACTCAACTTGGTCCCCCTAATTGATTGAAAGGGGAAGAGTCTATCTAAGACTATAACATTGAGCTTCTTGGGAGACAACCCATGGGTACTTATTTTGTTTCTTTGTGTTTTGAATAAAATGCTCAAGCAGGTGGTGCTGGTAAAGAAGAAGCTGGGGCTGCTAATGAAGAAGAAGATCTCTTGAATACCTGAACATTGACCAGTGTAGTTTGTCTTTATTTTTAGTTTTTATTTTATTTTTCTTTCTTTTTCAGTTTTAATTTTTATTTTTAGGATTTTAAGTATTGCATTTGAGTCAGTGATCTGTATCCCAAATAATTATGTCATGTTACCTAACTCTTAAGTATTTTTACCCTATGCTATGTTTTTGAAAAATGATAAATTTGATCTTATGCTGGGTAGAAATGCATGTTGTTAAGAATATGAATGGATTCTAGTTGACTGAGTTTTGGTATGATATTGATTGAGTTCTTATATGGGTACCACTTACCCTGTTATTCTGAGAGCTTTTGAGAGAACTCTGATTACTTGTGATTGTACTTTTCTGCCTTGTATTGCATGTTGACTGAATTCTTGCACGCTTTGTTATCTTGAGAGAGACTTTAGAAATTTTTTGTGAACTCAGAATTTAATCTTGAATATGTTAATTTTCCCTTAGTAGCCCCATTGAGCCTTGAAATTGAGTCTATTTTTGTTGGAGCCTACTATTGGAATTATTGTTGAGTTGTTGAGTGATTTTGAAAATGGAAAATGTTAGAGCTATGTATGTATAGGTTTCTCTTGAAAAGAAAAAAATTGAAAAATTGAAAAAGGAAGGGTGAGAAAGTGTACGAGGGTAGTAAAATTCATATCATTCATCCCGTACATCTCACTACTTTATTAAAAAAAATTGAAAGAACCTATGTGCTGAATTGTTTAAGCTCTTATTCAAAAGAATCACTTAACATGAGTCATTATCTGAGTCAGCCACTTGAGTTGCCAAGTTCTTGAAATCCATACCTGTTTCTGAACCCTTGGCCAAGTTTCAACCCTTCTAGTCTCTCCAAAGTTGCACTGCTGTACTTGTTTGGTTTTGATTTGAATGATAGGCAGATTAGTTTCAATTCACTTGTTATTCATGAGCTAATTATTTTATGAGCTTTAAATTGATGAACTCATTCTGCAGTTTTGATCAAATGTCATACTTAGTTTTCTTGGTGAACTTTGTTTCCCTAACATGCATGTTTTCCAACCAGCTGTGCTTTTCTTGAAAATGTATCTTGCGCTGTTTTGTGCTAGTTTGGGCAATTTCTTCTGAGCTTGAGGACAAGCTTTCTTTTAGTGTTTTACGCTTGAGGACAAGCTGTTGTTGGGTATAGTGGTGTAATGACTGGGAAACATATGATCTTTTTAGTGTCTTTTTATTTGATTTTATTTGAGTCTCATATAGCTTTTATTTTATTTTGTTAGAGTTTTTGTTTTATTTTTGCATTTGCATATAGATTAGAAATTTTTGTGGAACAGTCAAGAATTGATTGAGAATAGCAAGTCAACGACACAACATTTTCAGGAAATCAGAATTGAATTGAAGGTTTAAAAGGAGCTTCTGAATATTCGAAGAATACAGAACATATAACAGAGAGCTCAACGAAGAAAAGAAAAGAGAAATGAAGTGAAACAGAAAACGAACGAAAAACAGAGCATTAGAGTCGAACCATACAAAGCCCATAAATTCACCTTGGATTACAGTGTGAAATAACAATGAGTGAAATTGTTCAAGTCTGAGAAACCTCATAGAGTCAAACACTACAAGGAGAGACACTGCATGGGTTCTTTACTGCTACCATTGACATATAGAATACGTTGTCCTACAGTCACAACTATAAATTTCGAGTTGAAGTTGATGCTCATCTCAATGGTTTAGAAATCTTGGTAATTCAATGTCCTGTCTGGCTATGATCCGTTGGTCAATCTACAAAAATTCTTTAGGATCATTGACACGGTGAAATACAACAATGTGCCTACCGACGTTATTCATTTGAGACTATTCCCATTCTCTCACACACATAGGGTGTCAGATTTTTTGACCTCCCTACCCAATGAAGCCTGCATTAGAAGCCTTACGCATCATACATGACATGGCTTCCAACAACTATCAAATTTCCACTGCCGACAAAAAAATATAAAAGAAGTTCGAAGTTGTTTACCAAGTAGAAGCCAATCTGAGCTTAGCAAGCAAATTTGGTGTCATCACCAAACAACTGAAGACACTTGCAGAGATACAGATGAATATGGTGCAAGCACTACCTCTCCAATATGTGATCAATATGGGGAGAGATGTCATGAAAGCAGAGATTTAGATGAGGCCATTCTTTTCCAAATCTATCAATGAGGCAAAATTCGTTGGCACTCGTAGGAGTTAGGGATACGCATTCTCCAACACTTAAAATCCTTGCTAGAGGAACCATCCTTACTTCTCATAGGATGGACAGCAGTAGAAGACTCCTACACAAAGTATTTAGTCCCCCTTGCATGCAAAACCAGAGCCAAAAGAAAGAAGAGAGAAGACTCAGTTTGCAAGATCTCATGGTGAAACACATGACAAAGTCTGAAGAAATATTCAAAGCAATGGTGACCAAGTATGTAACCTTTCTACTTTGATTTCACAAAGGGCATGAGGCAACTTCTTGCTTGAACAAGGCCAAACCTGGAGGAAGAAGCAAAATCTATAACACTACGAAGCAAAAAAGGGCTAAGCGGGCTAAGAAGAAGGGAAAAGCAACCTACACCAGTAATTGATGTTGCAAAAGACACTCCTACTGAAGGGAACTCACAACGACTAACAAATGGAGTTGAAAATCAAGCTTCTCCTCCCTTATAAGTATTCCCTTTCCTCGGAGGATTAAGGAAAAGAAAAAGGATGATGAGTATTTGAATTTTTTTTATCTCTTTAAGAAGATGAATGTAACTATTCTTTTAATTTAGGCCATCGCAAGTTTGTGATACTTTATCTTAGTATAGATTGTTCATTAAGAATAACTTTGAGAGAGAATTTGAGTTGTGATGTTGCTTCAGGGTTTTCTAGATTGTAAGGGATTACGTCTAGGAATTTCAACTTATAAATTTACCTACACTAGGGATAGTTAAGTGGGTAGCTCTCAGCATGATAAGTGAGATGAACCTTTACAAGTGTGTTTGAGTTGAAAACAATCAGATGATTAGGTGACGACATTTGTGGATACACTTTATTCTTTGTTACCTCTGTAAACCTTCTTTTATTGCTTTCATTTACCGCTTTTTTTATATTGAAAATCATAAAAAAAATGTTAAGTTCAAACGATTCCACGTTTTATCATGTTTTGAATAATAACAATTTTACCTCAGGTTTAATCACGATAGATAAAAATTTGCTAAACTCTATATGGTTTATATTTCAGGAAATATCTATTCAATGGAATGAACATCTGCTATCACTTGAAGAATCCAAAGCAGCCTGTTCAAATGTATCGTCTGAGGAAATGAATGAGGAATGTCCGCCTACGCTCAAAAGGAACGTCTGACTACGTTCGCTGAAAGAACGTTTGCTTCAACATTCAAACAGTGAACACTTGCACGTCTGACTATTTAATGAAGTACTGTTCTCATCAAAATCAAGAAAGGACAGATTTAATAGAGAAATATTTCTCGTATCTGGAAACTCTCTAAATGCTCCGTACAACAAGATACAACTTTTCAGAGTCAACGACACTATTCTCTGAACATCGTATCACCTCAACGGTCAGAATCAAATCTCGGTGATCAGAATAGAAGATACGCGTTGCTATTTTCCTTTGCATTAAATGCTCGAATACTATATAAGGAAACAAAGAAGAACAGAGCAGACGAGAGAAGCAAGCACATTAAATGCTGCATTTAATGCATAGCAAGTTTGCATTTAATGCTTCTTAGAGCTTGCTAGAAGTATCTGTTGCACCTTCAGAGAAGAAGAAATTCAAACGGAACTCTACAACCTTCACCAACGACAATCCTACTGAAGATATAAATAAAGACTTGAAGACTGAAAGAGGTGGCGACTAACAACGAAAAATTCTCAAGCTTTCAAAGTCTTTTATTGCGATCAAGCTCTGAAATCTACTCAGAAATCTAAGTTTCTTATCATTCTGAGTATAGTCGTCTACCTTAGTGTGAAATCCCCATAGAGTGAAAACTCTCATCTTCCTCACACTTCAAAAACAGAGAACCCATTTTCACATCATCTCTGTAATCTGTGCTCAAATACTTTCTACCTTACTCTTTGTGAAGAGACTCTATAGAACCAAAAATTCTTTGTAAAAGAATTAGGAGAAGTCCTGTATAATACTTGTAAGGAAAAGTCGTACGAGTACTGGGAGAAGTCCTGTTGAATACTTGTAAGTAGAAGTCCTACGAATACTGGGAGAAGTCCTACACAATACTTGTACTATTCGGTGTGAATAGTGGAAAATCTAGGTGAAACTAAGGACTGGACGTAACCCTGTCGATTAAGGGTGTGAACCAGGATAAACTCTGTGTGTGCTTGACTTTCTAGCTCTGTTAATTTTCCGCTGCTCAAGTTTTCAAAAAAATTATAAAACTTATATTTGTTTTGAAATAAACGTTTTTAAAATCGCACACACAATTCAAACCCCCATTTCTTGTGTTGTTTCGTTATTATCAAAAAATTTATTCAATTATCTTTGGGTTAAATATGTTTTTGGTCCCTGAACTATAGCGAAATATTGATATTCGTCCCTGAATTAAATTTTCACTGATTTGAGTCCCTTAACTTGTTGGCATGTAAGATTTTGGTCCGTCAAGCCATTTTAGTGATTACGTGGCATAGTGACATCATAAAGTGTACCATTTTACTATAAAAAAAAGGGCTAATGGTTAAATTAGTCCCTGATTTTGTAAGTGAGTTTGATTTTAGTCCATCATCGAAAAAATAATGCTCAGCGCCGGTCATTTTTAGAATTACTGGTTATTTTTTATCGTCCCTAAACGTCATTTTTCTGCTGAGGGGCTAAAATCAAACTCACTTATAAATAGGGACTAATTTGACTATTAACCCTTAAAAAAATACGGTAAGGAGGAGATAGCTAAACTTCAGCCAAAATGTCTTCCATTTTCTCCTTAAAAGCCTACATTTGAGAATGAAAAAGAAAAACAGAACAAGGATAAGGAAAAAATGAAAAACAGAGCTACATCTGATCTGCACTTATTCAACGCTTGTTGCACATTGTGAGATTTAGCTAGCGACTACCACGCCAGCTGAGAACGATCCATTAAAATCAAATAACAGATCTAATTCCAGTGTCAGCAACATTTGTAGGCACGAACACAAGATCAAAAGCCTCATGCTCTGTCAAATTCAAACGCCGTCCATCCTCATGATTATCATACCTCCCAATATCCAAACAAGTTGGAGACCCTGTGATGCAGAAAACAAGCTTGTAGCCGAGTTTGTATTTCTGAATGCTAAACGTTCCACCGAATGTCTGCTTCCCTGGATGGTCTTTCGCGCTTCCAATACCCACGCATGCTTTTCCAATCTCATTGTCAACAAACACAATCCACTTGCGAGATTCAACACAGCTCGGTTTCACCGTGAACTCGATGTTCAATTCGGTGCCGGTGAAGATGATTCCGGTGCTTATATTCGCCGCGATGGCGAATCTCACTGGGATTCCGTTCTTCACTTCTGAATACTCTTGCAGGGCGGTTACAGGGCAGTTTGAGTTCCCTGTTTTGGATAGTCTTATTCCTCCGCCGGGTGGGCCCCGAATAGCTGGCCTGATGTAGTATCTGCTACCGGGGAAAATGGGGTTTCCATTTATGTCCACAACTTGCTCAACTTCATTCGAGAAAGCTGTGGTGATGAAAGCAAAGAGGAGGAAGGAGAGGGATAGTGAGACAGGTTTCATGGTTTGTAGTGGGTTATACCTTATATTACCTTGGCTCTATATATATATAGTAATTATTGAGCAGCTGTTTCAAAACCTGCATGACTCACTATCACTGATTGCATTTGGATGTTGCAAGTGACACATGTTTAAGAAAAATAGACACCATGTGGGCGACTATTGGTATAATATGTGATGGGACTATCACAAATGACAGAATGCTCCGCGGCGACGAGTATTTTATTGTACCGCGAGGAGCACGGGGTGTTTTTATGTATGTCGTGACTCCCGTGAGTGCTCGTTATTTGTTAATATAAATATTTGAGTTTTCATTCATTCATACCTACACTCTTTTTCTATTTTCATTTTTTTATCTATTTTTCTTTTCTTTTTCAATTAAATTAAATCATATATCACATTTTTATTTTTTCTCTTTTTTTTTTTCTATCTCTCTCCTCCTTCCATTTCTTTTCACTCTAACACGAAATATGAACTAAACAATATTTTAAGCATATTTTGGATGATGTCATGGTATTTGAACAAGGAAATGGGTACTCTTCTTGAATAAGAACAAGAGGAGGATTCTCTCCATACACAGGGATGGTGCACGATTCTAAATAATCATCTGGCACCGGCACCGTTGGTGCGATGAAGCACAAAAGAGAAGAGATGTAAAGGCATTTCGGCTCTTAAGTTAGTGTATCATTAAAGAGGAAAAACTTCAAAGTTTTTGGAGAACTATAAACTAACAAAATGAGTAATTTCTATGTAAATGAATGATCAAACTTGATTTTATAAAGCACGGTGAGACCTATAATTGAGGCACTGAGTTTTAGTTAAGTCTTTGTGAGAAACCTCCAAGATCATGGCTACGCTTGAGCAACCTTTATTTGTTTAATGAATGTGTCGGTTTTGTTTCATTCGTTTATCTGTGGATGAGATAAGTTTCGCTTTCGTCATCCTAGTCAGCCAACACGGTGTGCACTTAGTTGTGAGTTCTTTGGGTCGTCCAGAATGATATTTGGTCTAATGACCATTTGGACCGGACAGAACATAAGCCCACAACTTAACATGTAATTAATGTAATACAATGTCAAATTTAACTAGATTATGCCAAATAATGAAATATTTATAAGTGAATTAGTTAGTCTGAAATGCAATGCAAGTAAATGTTTTTTTAGAGAGAATCTGAGTTGTCTTGTGCCTTTTGGGTTTTCTAGATGGTAAGAGATTACATCTAGGAATTTCAACTGATAGATTCACCTAGGCCAGGGATAGTTAGGTTGATAGCTCTCGGCATCATACGTGAAATGAAACTTTACAGATGTGTTTGAGTGGAAAACAATCAGAGGATTAGGTGACTGCATTTCTAAATACATATTCTTCTTTGTTATCCTTGTAAAACTTCTTTTATTTCCTTTCGTTATATTTAAAAATCACAAAAGCAATTTCTCAAACACCTTTTTATCCGCTCAAATCAATATTTAACTGGTGGAATTAATGTTCACACAATCCCTGAGGACGATAAACCTGTATCTGCTTGCTATGATCGAATCATAAAGGTTTAGCCAAAAGCAGTACAACTAGGAAAAAACCTTTATCAAGCACTGAGCTTACTGCTTTGTCCCTAAAAGAGAGGTAGAGATAGAACGTTTCTCCTGGCTTGGGGCTTTGAAGGATTGGCAGAGCAGATTGGATTCTTTTTAGCTCCTCGAAGGCTTGTTCTGCTTCATCAGTCCATTCAAAGTCACCTCCCTTCTGTAGCTGTACATACAAAGGGAGGGCCCGGAGGGCAGCTCTCGAGAGGAACCGACCGACTGCGGCTACTATCTCGGCTAGGCGCTGGACCTCTTTGAGGGTTCTCGGGCTTTTCATATGCCGAATGACTTCACATTTGTCAGGGTTGGCTTCGATTCCTTGGTGGGTGAGCATGAATCCCAAGAATTTCCCGGACCTGACCCCAAAGGTACATTTCTCCGGTTCAATCTAAGGTTGTACTTCCTTAGTTGTTCGAAAATCGGTGCTAGATCCGTGGCATGGTTTCCACCCTTTTGGGTCTTGACAATGATGTCCTCAATATCACCTCTACGACCTTCCCCATCAGGTCCCCCAAGACTTTCGTCATCATCCGTTGGTAGGTGGCCAATGCGTTCTTCAAACCGAACGGCAGCATGGTGTAGCAATAGGTCCCCTAGTTCGTGATGAAGGTCATCTTCTCCTCGTCCCTCAGATTCATTGGGATATGATTGTAAACGGAGTAGGCGTCCATAAGGGAAAGGTACTCGTACAAGGAGGAGTTGTCCACCAGGGTGTCTATGCTCGGTAACGGGAAGGGGTCCTTCAGACATTCTTTGTTCAGGTCGGTGTAGTCGATGCACATGCGCAACTTACCATTGGCTTTCTTCACCAGGACGACATTAGAGAGCAAAGTGGTGTACTTAACTTCCATGATGATCCTAGCTTTCATCAATTCCGAGTTTTGTTGTCAGATTACCTCCTGCTTCTCGACACTTACTTTTCGTTTCTTCTGGGCGACTGGCTTGTGCTTGGGGTCCACTGTGAGGTGGTGAGAGAAGAATCTGGGGTCTACTCCCAACATGTCTGAGGCGTACCAAGCAAATAGGTCACGGTTTGAACGGAGAAGTTTTTCCAGCCTGATGAGCTCCTCGTCCGGGTTATTGGTGGCAATCTTCATCGTCTTCGTGGGGTCTCTTCCCAGTTGAAGTGGTCGGGAATCCCCGTCCGGGTGAAGTCTTTGGCTCCCGTCCGAGTGGTCTATCCTTGGGTCAAAGTCGGTGAGGAACAGGTTCTCGTGGTAGCGTCCTCAAGATCTTTCCGAGTGTTTGTCTTGGTGATGTTGTGGCTTCTTGCGGGCTTGTTCCACCCTGTCCATCTTGCAGCTTGCTGTGTAACAGCTTCTTTCTATTTCTAGGCTTCCGCGAATGGAGACAACCTTCCCCTTGTATTTCAGCATGAGATGGATGGTGGAGACGATTGCTTTAAAAATTTTCAGAGATGGGCGCCCAAGGACTACATCATATGCGGTCGGGAAGTCGAACACAATGAAGCGTATTTTAACAGTCCTGCATGAACCTGAGTCACCCGAAAAGAGGTGGGCATCGAAGTACCCGAGGGGCGTCACCCTATCTCCGGTGAAGCTAATTAACTCATTATCGTAGGGAATCGGATCGTTGTTAGTCAGGTGCAAAGATTTGTATGCTTCATGGAACACAATGTCCGTAGAGCTCCCAGTGTCGATGAGCACGCGCTTGATGCTCTGATTGGCAAACATTAACTTTATTACGACGAGGTCATTGTCCTCACCTGTCTCCTGGCCACAGTCTTCCTTCGAGAAGGTAACAGGTACCTCCTCAAGAGGGTCTAGTTTTCTTTGCCTTGGTTTCTGCACGTCTGCCTTCATAACGCTCGTCAGGTGCTTCCTTTGGGGGCTGCTTCTAGTGCCGCCTCCAGCAAATCCACCGGCAATGGAGAAATTCTCATGGCGACGGTGACAGCGATCATCCTGAGGTCCGCCGCTTCGGTCGTTTTGGCAACCGTCGTGTCGGTCCTCTCAGTGATCCTCTCGTCGACCCTCACGGTGATGGTCTCATCTTCTTTCTAGGTAGTTTCTCCTGTGGTCGTCTCTCCTCCTCCATTGGTCATTGTCTCTTGGTCGTGCCGGGTTCCGGTAGGGGCTCTGGGACCGTTGATGACTTGGGGGGTAGTCTTGCTAGTTGGAATTCACATACTTTCAGAGATGACCTTCTCGGATCAGCTCCTCGATTTTTCTTTTCAGGCTTCTCCACTCGTCGGTGGAGTGGTCGGGTCTTGTGTGGTAGTTGCATAATGTAGAGCTACTTGCATCTTTTTGGATTTTTCATTGGGGGTGGACGATCTTTGACGTCCTTGTGTTGGGTCTCTCGGAATATTTGTGATAGGGAGGTATTTAAGGAGGAGTAGTTGTCAAAGCGCTTGTTGAATTTGCTTTCGTCGACTGGTCCCTTGTTTGGGGTAGATGTTGGTGGTGCCGAGGGTTTGTTCTCTTTGGGAGGTCCTGGGGTAATTGCTTGAGCAATTTCCTTAATGAGTGCCCAAGCGGACTCGCTATCCTCTTGGTTCAGAAACTTTTCAGATCTGGTGATGAACTCTTGCATGGTTATCGGTTTGGTCTTATCCAAGAAAGATAAGAATCGGCTGAGCTCTAGGAGTCCTTGCTGTTCCAATTGTAGTTGTCCTCTTCATAAAACCGGTTGAGGTAGCTCCGAAGGGGTTTGTTGGGCCCTTGTTTGATCAAGGCTAGGGTCTGGGTGGTTCTCGGCAGCTGCTTGGCTGTGGCATAGCGCCTCAAGAATTGCTAAGTGATGTCGCTCCACTGGTTGATTGAGCCCGTCGGCAGAGATTGAAACCATGCCATCTGGTTCTCTCCGAGGCTGAGAGGAAAGCAACGACACATCAAGAAGTTGTCAGCCTCAGCACATTACATGGAGCTTAGGTAGAAGTTGAGGTGGATCTGGGGGTCCATGATCCCCGCATAATGGTGTGTGAAATGTGGTCAGACGAAGCCTCGAGGCCATGGCCGTTGAATGATTGCTGGTGCTAGGGGGCCATGTATGGGAGTGATGGATAAGGTAGTGGGGGGAGGCATGGGTTGCCCTACTCGTCTGAGATCCACAGATTCATTCATTTGTCCAAGGATCTGCGTTGAACTCTCATCTTTGAGTGAGGGTGCCCGATTATCACTCTGGCTGACCTCTGGTTGTGCTAGTCTTCTCTCTGCGCGAAGCTGCTCGTGTTCTGGCTCGAGCTGATGGATGTGGGCTTGTAGTTGTTGAATAAGGGTAAGAGATTATGTATCGTGGGGCCGGGCATTAGGTCCGTCTTGTTCGTGCCTTTGTTCCATAGCCACCACACGCTGGTTGAGTAGTTCTAGTGCCTCCCTAGCTGCCTGAGGGAGGATTGGTTGGGCTGGTGGTGTTGGTGGTCGTTGTTGGCTTTGCTGCGCCATGCTGGCAGCTCTTTAGGCTTGACTCGCGACTCATTGTGCTTGGCTTGCCGCTCGCGTCATTCTGGCCGCGGTGTCCCTTCTTTGTTCGGCGGTAGACTGGGCTTGAGAACGGTGGGAGTGTGCATCCTCGTGTACGGTTTCCACGTGCCCTTCAGGAGTTGGTTCTCTCCTGGAGTTCTGCTGCTTTGAGGGTCTAGCTTTTCCCATGGTGTGGCGGAGGATTAGTTTTATCGTCCCCATAGACGGCGTCAACTGAACAAGCAAAGCTTGTCAGATCATCGCAAGCGGTGTTTGATGAGACGTGGGGGCGGTAGAGCGGGTGTTGTGCCTCTTCCGAGCACCGTTTTTCTGTTGGAGAAAGGTAGCCGGCTGTCGTCTTCGCGCTCGAGAGGGGTCCCTGCAAAGACACTCTGATGCCAAAGTGAGAGGCAGAAGTGTGAGGGAGAAATTGGGTACCTTAATGGCTTGATGAACATTACTTATATAGGGGTTGGATGACAGAGCGACCCTCAACGGTTTGTATGATGGCCTCGTACCTGTCTTTTCCTGGGTCGTTGGATCCCTTGCAGTGCTCAGAGAGGATCAGAAGGTGGAGGGTTCCTCGGGAAGGTTTCGTAGGTCCTGGAGCGCCGCACCTACTAGGGTAGACTAGTGAAGGGATTGGTGATTGGACGTTTGGATGCGTTCGGCGCCCGGGTGCGTGTCAGAGGGTCCCTCATCATATTGTCTTAGGGCCGAGAGAGTGAGTATGTTCCCTTAGCCAGTCAAGGTGCGTCGGGCGGTGTCCTCTGTCTGGGGTTCTCGTTGTTGTCCCTCAGTTATGTGGCTGGACGGCTCTGATGCACCAGTACGCCCTTTTTGGGCTGGTACTGGCACCAGGGACGCACCTGGTGCGGGTGCGCGCCGGTGCGTACCCGATTTCCCCGCCAAGCACGTGATGCGTTTTGGCGTAAAACGACGTCGTATTCATTTTTTTTTTTATAAAAACGAATCTGGACGACCCCTTTCCCTTTCCTCCCTTTCTAAACCTAATCTCCTCCTTCTTCGAAGAAGCACACGCAGTACCTTTCCACTCCAGCCTCCTTCGCAGCAGACCATCGACGAATCTCCTCCTCCTCCCGCCAGCGCGCACCGTTCCTCCTTAGACCACCGCGCCCCCTCGCTCATGTTCCTTCTCCGCCAGCGCTTCTGTTTCTCGCTTCCACCGCTGCACCTCTCCGAATCTCCTCCTCTTCCGCTGGCGCTTCTCTCCCTCCCTCCACTGCCGCTCCACCGGTACTGTTATTTTTACCCTCTTCTTGATACCTCTGTTTTGCCATTTCTATACGTTTGCTAGCTTGATTCATTATACAGTCTACACAATACCAATTAGCATTTTAATTATCCTAAATTCTAAGTGTATTTTTTAGCTGACATAAATCTTATTAGTAATATATTGTATTTAGCAAGGAAGTTCAGTTTAGTTTTTTTTACTCAACATTAGTGGTTTAAGGATTTATGTCTGCTAATGTTATTTTAATTTGTGATATTGTTTGAAATTATAATGTTTACCTGTACTATACTAGTCCTTCTATTTAATATATATATATTTTAACGTACCCGTACTTACGATTTTCAAAAAATATTGTACCGCGTACCCGTGCAACATAGCTGGACGGGAGTCGGTGCTGTGAGAGTAACTCCCAGAACAATTCACTTCTTTCTTCTTGATTTCTTCCATCTCGTTCCATATTCTGACTGCATTTCCTCTTATCTTTTCCAAGCTTCCTCCTCGCAGCTTCAAATTTCCCAGACTTCGCTCCAATTTTGCGGCTTCAATTCCAGGTAATCGCGCGCAACTCCAGTGCTATTCTTTTACCTGTTCACTGTCGTCGCAAAAGATGATGCCAGGTTTTTTATCAATCAATCTTTCTCCTTGCCTATTCCCTTTCTTTGTTTGCCCCATTCCTGCTTCACATTTGCAGAATTTTGTTTGTATTCAGATGAAAATATATTGAAGTAGCAGAGGTGACCTAGATGCAAAGTTGCTTTAGCTTTGTTTTTATTTAATAATCTATTTATCTTTAATAATGATTGATTACGATTACCTTTCAATTATGAATTCTCGACTTCAAGTGGAATTGAAATGGTACATTTTAACTTCAACGATGATATATTCATACTTTATTTTTCACCCACTCCATTTTCACTTAATTTTGTTTTTATTTCTCTCCTTATTTTCTATCATATTAATTATCACATTTCATATTTTTTCTCTCTTCATTTTTTTTCTTCTATTTCTCTCATCTTTTAAGCTCTCTTCCACCTATTGTGGGTGTAAAGAAAACATTTTTTTTAACTTTATGACTTGTTAACTTTTCAAATTACATTGAAATTTTAACCTGGATGTTCAATTAGTTTTATATGAACTTAGAAATAATGAATCTATTCTACAACTTGAAATGATCTTTGGAAGTTTGAAATGACACTGTTAAGACTTTAATCTCTACGGGTTGAAAATCGGCCTCATGTGAATTTGCCAAAATGGCACTCCATAAGACTTTATATCCACTTATGAGTTTCCAATTTTTAAGTTCATCATGTTTAACTTTGATTCAACCTGAAACGCCTGAATTGATTTGCAAAGCTTATGTTAAATTTTATAGGATTAAAAATATATTTGACTCTAAAAAAATTCTTGTGCAAGTTTTTTTTATGAAACAGAATTTCAGAGTTGATTCATTATAAGTTTCACCAGCTAGTTGAGTGAAATACCAAAATGGCGGAAAATTATATCTATGTTTATCTAATCTAACTCTGTAAAAATGTGTTGACCTAATAAGATGAAAGTATATAATGAAAACTGCATTTTCTTAATAGGTCTCATATACAAATCTTAGCGTAAAGAAAGGTTAAAGACAAGTATTCCATAGTCCTCAATAAAGATATTTAAGTATTCCTTACAAACCAATCTCACATAAGTTATACATGACAAGTATTCCTTTTCTTAGTTCATTTATTCATACCACTTGACCTGTTCTCAACAACAACACTTGAAATGAAAATAAACTAATTACTACCGGGGAACAAAAGTACTTATAGACACTTCATTGACAGAATTATTCCCAGATTTAGTAGAACTTGATTCTTGTGGAAATGCTTTTGGGTCCATCTTAGTGTGTAAGAAAAATGTAGGTTCTTGTGGAGTTGGTAAATCAATTGAATAACTGCTAAGATACGTAACGATTTCTACCATTGTAGGTCTAGCATCAGGGTTATGTTGAACACATAATAGACCAATCTGAATGCATTTGATGACTTCAATTTTAGAATAATTTTCTTTGATATTTAGGTCCAATGTACTTAAAGGTGTTTGATCCTTCCATTGTCTCCAAACCTGTAATAATTTATCAAATAAAATATTAAATTATAACACTTTGCATTTGTGAATTAATGTAAGTGTACAATAAATATATGTCCTAAAAAGAATAATACAAGGAAACTATTGATAGACAATTATACTCACATAGCTTAAGAGACCTTTTGCTACACCATGTGGTTCATAACAACCTAGATTCTTTTTTCCAGTAACAATCTCTAAAATCATGACTCCAAAACTGAAAACGTCTGATTTATCTGAAAACTGCCCAAACATTGCATATTCTGGAGACATATAGCCACTACAAAGCAAAGGGAGAATTAAATTTCAGCTGAATTAATTAAAATATACCTTATGAAGAAGTTAGAACGCGAAAGATACAGATGAGCGCCTGAAACTCACTATGTTCCAACAATTCTATTTGTACTTCCTTCGTCTTGATTTATTTCAACAATTCTAGCCAAACCAAAATCTGAAATTTTTGGGATCATATTTTCATCTAACAAAACATTACTTGGTTTGAGATCACGGTGTATGACTTTAAGCCGCGAATGCTCATGTAAATAAATAATTCCTCGAGCAATTCCTTTGATAATATTATAACGTTCACCCCAGCTTAATGGATGTTGCCCTTGAGAATCTGCAAAATTATTTAATTGAAACATGTGTTCCAATCAATCATCCGAATCAAATCAAGTTCTTTAAAAAGCATATATAAATTTTGCATGACTCTAAAAATAAATTGAGTAATGAGCTCAAGGTGAAATGTGTCAAACCGAATAAAAAGTAATCAAGGCTTTTGTTTGGCACATATTCATAAATGAGTATTTTCTCTTGTTCCTCAAGACAAAAGCCAATGAATGCCACCAGATTTCTATGTTGAAGCTTCGCTATAAGTAGAACTTCGTTCTTGAACTCATCAACACCTTGCTTAGAACTTTCTGAAAGTCTTTTCACAGCTATTTGTTGTCCATCAGGAAAAATTCCCTAAAAGTATATTAAAAATTAGTTGTGATAAACAAGTCTAAAAATAAATTTATCACATTTTCTCACCTTATAAACCTTTCCAAATCCACCTTTGCCAATGTAATTGTCATGAGAGAAGTTGTTGGTAGCTGCTTCAATTACAGCAAAATCGAATTGCAATGGCTCTAAAGTTGCACTTTCATTACCAACTAAACCAAAATGGAATTGTTAAACAGTGTTGTAAAACTTCTTAAAAGTTAAGTAGCACAAATTTAAAAGTTCATTTCAATAATACATACAATTTTCTCTGAGAATTGTCATATGACTCGTTCTTGCTTTTTCCTTTAGCAAATAGTAACCAAAGGAAAAGAGTATGACTGAAATAATCGTAGGCACAACAATTAAGATAATTGTTCGCCGTCGGTCACTTTGTTTTCCTGCACAAAACAATTAACACATCTTATTTACATGGAGTAGTAATGGTAATAATGTCATGGAAAGTCATTATATGATGATAACAACTTGACATGTGGCTCCCTTCCTCCATTGCTATTGGACTCATCTTAATTTGCTTACTTTTTACTTCATTTATTTAAATCTCTTACTTTTTTTTCTCTTCATTTCTCTTACTATCACATTTATTATTTATCATGTTTTAAGTCTTAACCACTAAGCATATAGATCAATTATTGTAGAGTTTTCCCAACTTAATTAAAGATCTCGGGTTCAAGTCTAGTCGTACCCAACTTGAATGGATACCTAGACGGAGGAATAACCCATCAAGTGTCTACAAAACCTTTTTCACAATTTCTACGGTTCATTTTCTTCATCACCTATCTACTAGTGTTATTAAATATTTGTCTTTGCCTTGACCGTTATCCTGTCATAATCCACCTCCTGCCACCAATATTTGTCAAATATGGCAGGTCTCTGGCTCTCTTCCATCTGCTAACAATACTGCAATCTACTCCCTGACTCTTCTTTTTTCATCTCGTCACACAATTAGAATATAGTGAGCATGGGTGGCTAGTTCATGTGGCCCTGGCACATGGTTAATTGCACATGGCACATGGTTAATTAGGAGCATGTTAAAGTCTGTTATCTTTCTGTTTTTACCTTTTCTGTTAGTTAGTTATTGGTTGTTTTTCCTTCTTTAGGAAGCTTCACCTGTATAGCTTATATTAGCGGATCATACTGTAAGATTTGGAGTTAGAGTTGGTAACAATCAAATTCAGTTACACTTCTTCTCTATTCTCTGATTTCAATTTTCATAAGATTGTTTCTACTTAGGGAACTCTCTTGTTTCATGGAAATCCAAGAAACAGACAAATATTTCTCATTCCTCAAGTGAAGCCGAATATTTGCTTATGCATCTTGTGAACTTTAATGGCTGCTTTATTTACTTCAGGATCTTCATTTAACTTGTCACAAGACTCCTGTTCACTTTTGTGATAACCTAAGTGCAATCCACATTGCAGCAAACCCAGTTTTTCATCGGAGGACCAAAATCTTCGATATAGATTTCCATATGGCTCGTAAAAAGCTTTGAGCTGGGATCTTACTCCTCTTGCCTCTGTCCACTACCTTTTAAGTAGCTGATTTTCACAAAAGCCTTGCAACCTTCTACTTTTCGATCTTTCCTTTCTAAGCTAACTATGGTGAACATATATCAGTAATCACCCTCTAGCTTGCAGGGATATCAGAATATGGTGAGCATGGGTAACTAGTTCGTGTTGCGCCTGGTTTATTAGGCACATGGCACATGGTTAATTAGGCACATCTTAAATTCTGATATCTTTCTGTTTTTACCTTTTTAAGGTTAGGAAGCTTCATCTGTCAACATATAAGCTGATCATATTGTTAGATCTGGAGTCAGTTGTGGTATCAATCAAATTCAGTTAAACTTCTTTTACTATATTATCTTCAATTTTCGTAAGACACATCATTTCTCTTTTTTCTTCTTTCTTTAAATTGTGAAAGGATTCTTGAATAGAGTGATCACTTACCTAAAGGTCCTGGTGGAGAAGTACTCTGAGGCGAGTTGGGTGGCTGAGCTTTATCACCGTCGACCCTGTAAAATTGGAACAATTCAAACCTCATATTGCAGCTGGGATACATAACTCTTCCCCCTACACTTCCCAGCCGAGACCACGGAATTGATGTTCCAATCACATCCCTCAAACAGCTCTCACAATCATTACTAGACAAATCTGACGTACACTGGCCAAGAGCATACAGAGTTTGTAAATCATTCAGTTTCACTGATTCTGTCACATATCTCCCTGCACTCTTCCCTGTCGCCACAGCAAGTTCAACTAAGTTATTTGATAATGTGACAGTGAAGAAGTTTTGGTTCGAGGTGAGGCTGGAAGTACCGGTGATATTCAGCTCAACAAATTTAGGACTTGTGTCCAATTTGGAATAGAAATTCCGGTTGGAATATCGAAGCATGCATTGGCTGTACCAAATTGTAGCTTCTTCTGAGGTGTGACACTTTGAGTCAGAGAATATTCGATCTGTTGCGTTTATGATGCATTGACCGCATAGGCCAGTGGGAACATCGCCCCGGCACATGAAGAGGCCATATACCTTTCCGTTCACAACATCCTCACCAGATTTCTGGCCGCTGGTGGCGTTGGACGACAAATAAGAGAGGAGAGTCTTGACATAGATTTGGAAAGCAGGGGATGTTTGGTTACTTGAGCAATTGTGAGAAAGATAGATTGGATGTGGTGAAAATTTCGAATCATCACCACGGAAAGTGTTATTTGTTGTGGCAGGAACGAGTGCTGGTGCTGGAGTGGGTGATGGAGAAATGGTGCGATAGAAAGGGTACAATTCATACCTAATATTACAGCTTGGATATAGAACTCTCCCTCCCTGCTTTCCTTCACAGCACGAAGGAAGTTCCCCTATCGCCTCACTGAGACATGTTCTGCAATCACGGGGTGACAAATCTGGTGTGCACTGAGCCAGACAGTAAAGGCTCCGAAGTTCGGAGACTTCTGCTTCCTTTGTAGCAAATTTCTTCTTCTCACCAGTTGGATCATCACTTGCTGCTTCATCTGCGGTTGCATTCATGGTCATAAACAACAAATGCATGAAGCTTTCTTGGTTTGAGATATTAGCGCTGTTCCACAAAAAAACCCCAGGCCGAGTATCCACCGTGGAGAAGAAAGAGCGATTGGAGTAGCGAACCATACACTCTTCATACCAAATCACAGCTTGTTTCGACAAGGAGCACTCCGAGGATAGTTGCTGGGTTGCGTTTGCCACGCAAGGCTGACAATTTTGAGAGTCCATGTCACCCCTGCACATGAACAAGCCATACACGGAGTCAGAGGGGTCCTTACCAGTGACTGTTGCGTTGTAGAATTGGGTGTCCCCGGTGGCGTTTGACGACAATGAAGTGAGGAGGGTCTGCAGATCCAATTGGAAGGCACTGTTGAATGTCGTCGTTCTGTTGGTGGAGCAAATTTTATATAGAGAAGTAATGTCCTGTGCCTGGGTAGTTGAAAAACTGAGGAAGCTAATGAGGATAAAGAAGAAAACAATGTTATAGGAAGACATGGATGTGTTGTTGGATTGATTTGTTAACTTCTGAGAGAGGACTGCCATTTGCTAAGGTGTGATGCTTCTCATATATTGTGATGACAATTGAGGTGTGCTTGAAATTTACAGATATATATTTTCCAGTATAAAAGTCGTCAAGTTGGGTCTGGGATCGCAGAGCAAGGCATTTATGAGGCAAGTCAAGCAAAAGTAAACGATAAGGTCAACATAACCTAAGGATGAAAATACTTAGTGGTGGAAGACTAAGAATAGTTTCTCTTAGGGGTGAGCAGCGGTCGGTTTCGGTCGGTTTTGGGCTTATTTTGACTCAATCGACCAAAACTGAGATGTTCAAAACTAGATCCGCGATCGACCGAAGTGGAGAACGGGTTTGTCGGGTTTGGGTTACGTCGGGTGACGGGTCATACGGGCGGTTTGAAGGCGGTTTGTCCATTACTAAACAAAGAAGATCAACCAGAAAAAAGAAGAGGAGAAGAACTGAAGAGTTACTAAAAAAATACATCACAAAGCTCAACAAATAATAGAGAAGAACTCATGAGAAAGATGAACAGAAAAAATACAGAGCACAAGAACTATTGAATAAAAAATACAAAGAAGAAGAAGAACAAACACAACCCTTGCTCTCACTGTCCTCTATCAGACAAAAAGCTTGGATCTTGCAAGGTTTTTCGAAGATGATGAGCTACTACGAGGCGGGGGAGAGTGAACTTAAGGCTACGCATGCTGGAAAATGGAACTTCATTTTCTCTCGAAGGTTTTCGTGAGCCGCCGAAGACGAGGCGTAGGAGTTTCCAGAAGGGGCCGCGAGACTTGTCGGAGGTGGCGGCGGAGAAAGAGGAGTCGTCGTCGGAGATGAAGGTGAATGAAGAAGAATATAGCGATGGAGGAGACAATCGGACCGATGAAGAAGATGATCGGAGGCGCTGCAGTCTGCTAGGGTTAGAGAGAAAGGTCGTGGTCGTGGATGGAGAGAGTCAGAGAGGAAGTTGTGCGGTGCAGCAGAGCTAGGGTTGGAGAGAGGATCAGAAGAATTTTTAGGGTTGAAATTTATATGGGCAACCTATGTCGGGTTGGGCCGGGTTTAGTTGGTTTTTAGTTGTCCACCCGAGCTCGACCGCGACTAACCGTATGAGGCCGGTTTTGGAATTCGACGAACCCATCGACCCGGTCCGACTGGCCCGTGCACAATTTTTTTTCCGGGTAGATCGGGTTTGGGCCGGGCCGATTTTCTTGCTCAGCCCTAGTTTCTCTCATGGAATTGAGAGGGGTCTTCGCACAGCAAACATGTTCCAATTGATGATCGTGGGTCCTTTGATTGTAATGATGAAGGTTATGTTGTATATCGGTACCGCAAATGAACGCTAGCATTTACTTAAGATAAAAAGTTTTACCGTCCTACCTGGTTGAATTAAGGTAATCTTCCCGGGGCGGGAAACATATATATCCCTTAGCCAGGGTACCCTAAAAAGTACATACTACTCTTATAACCCACTTTTTGTGCAGTTTTTTACCAACACTAAACTGTGGTGGTCATATGTAATGCTCGGTGGTACATGTACAAGGACTAACACACATTTGGGTGGAAAAGAGATGGAATGGGGAGAGAAGTATAAAGAAAAAAAGAGAAAATAAAGTAAGAGAAAATGCCATAAAGATTTATGTACCACTTTTCTTGGTATAAACACCTAAGCATGGGAAAATAAGAGAGAAAAGTAATACATGTGCTATGTGATGTGATGTAACACAAAGAGAGATAGAGTAAAAAATGATGTATATGACTGTTATTACTATTATGGTGTATACGATATCAGAATAGGAAAATATAAGATGAGATGGGTGATATAATTACAATAAAAATATAGAGATAGAAACAAAATGAACGGAAAATGAGTGTGAATGAATCAAATCCACTTTCTGTATATTAAGTTCGAGTACTCAATCTTAAATCTCATAAGCCACAACATTAACTCTTTTAGCATGAAGTCACGTGGCATAAACTTTCAATAGATATTCAATCAGAACATATCATTGAAATTGTAATTTTAATCAATAGTTAAGTTTATTCAATCAAACCAAATTTTTAAAATGAATAAACTGTTAAATAATTATTCAATTTAGGGTTAAATGTGTTTTTAGTTCCTACAAAATAGTGAATTATTGATTTTAGTCCGTTAAAAAAAGTTTCCTTGAAATACATCCCCAATTTATTGAAATATCTATGTTTTTGTCCCGGAGCGGATCAATACCTAAAGAAAAATTTATTTTTAAGGACTACTTCTTTAGTATTTTTTAGTCATCGAATTAAGTTTTACTCTCTCTAATGGTCTCAAACATATGTATTTCTAAAATGAGAGGATACATTTAAAAGAAATTTTTTTGACGGACCAAAACTAATAATTTGTTATTTTGTACGGACTAAAAACATATTTAACATTTTAATTTAATATTTAGATCCTTCCAGTATTTAATATTAATCAAATTCAGTTACTCTAAATAATTACTAAATTAAATCTCTATCAATACTATCATTTTAAAAAATTAAATAAAATATCTAATTCTTTATATATTTTAATTTAATTTATCACTTTGAAATTAAAATACTCGTTCATTGCATGAGATACTTAGTGTTTGTTTGGTTACTGTGAAGAAGAGCTTCTCCTTGACCTTGGCTGGGTTTTGATGAAGACAACCACATTAGCAAAAGAAGAAAAATGTGAATACCATGATGAACAAAGAAGCACAAGATGTGGGAGTCTTTAGTTAAGGTTCAAAACGTTAAGTTTTAAGTCTTTACCTTAGATAGATTGTTTTTATGATTTGATCTCACTTAAAGGCTCATTAAATATCAAATAATCAAGAATAACATGTTTTTAAAGTTAAAGAAGGTAGAAATCACTTAAATAGGCTTCAACCATTATGTAACCAAGTTTCAAACTGTTGGTAATCAATTACAAGTTG
This sequence comes from Acmispon strigosus, assembly GCA_030819835.1. Taxonomy (NCBI): domain Eukaryota; kingdom Viridiplantae; phylum Streptophyta; class Magnoliopsida; order Fabales; family Fabaceae; genus Acmispon; species Acmispon strigosus. The sequence goes on along the minus strand of JAUAMA010000001.1, from coordinate 42,150,414 downwards.
TATGAAATCGATTACAGTCCTGTTTGAAAGCTGGTAATCGATTACCAGAATGATGTAATCGATTACACACTGCATGTAATCGATTACACACTTCAAGTAATCAATTACACAGTGTATTCTGGCACTTTTACACAACGGCTAGTTGATGTAATCGATTAGCACGTTCCAGTTATCAATTACACTGATTAGCAGTTACGATTTTTCATGAACCAATGAGTTTTTAAATGTTGGAAAGCCTTTGTAATGGTTCATGAAGAGTCACTAGTGCCTATATATAGTTGTTTGAAGGCCTGATTCGAACAAGAACTTTGAGATTACATTGAACCCAAATTCTGAGTGATTTCAACCTTTTTAATAGAACACTTATGCTGTAAAACTTTTACATATTCATAAAGCTTGAGCCTTTAAGTGTTGTAAATCTGAAAGCAATCTTGACAAGTGTTTCACAATCCATTTAGATTGAAGGATTGTTCAGCCTGTAAAAGCTTCTTCATCTTGAATCGGTTTGATTCTTGTATCCACCACAGTGTTTGGTGTTTGGGAAAAGGTCTTTTGAATCGGGTTGATTCGGAGTCCACCGTAGGGTTCGGTGAATACTGTGTAACAGGAAAGTGGTGTGCTTTCTTGATGGTGTTCTTGGGGAGTCTCGACGCAAGGCTTGTATGAACATTGCTTACATAGTGGAAAAATCCCCAAATCCGAAAGGGGGACTGGACGTAGCCTTCGGTTGTTGAAGGTGAGCCAGGATACATCGTTGCATGATCTTCTTATCCCTTACCTTTCACTTTTCACACTTTACATTATCTGCTGCAATTTATTCAGTATTAAATCGGTTACTTATCTTTATGATTAAGGTAAAAGGTATTTGAATAGGAATTGAATTAATAAGGCGAAAATCTTAAAAACCTAATTCACCCCCCTCTTAGGTTGCTATTTGTAGTTACAATTGGCATCAGAGCGAAAGTTTAGGTAAAGTATTCCTAAGATCCAATTTAGATGACATCCTCCAAACCAGTTTTGAATGAAGGTTTTAACATAAATAGACCACCCTGCTTTAATGGCGAACACTATGATTTCTAGAAAATCAAAATGAATTTTTTTATTAAGCCTCAAGATTTAGAAATCTGGAAAGCTATAGAGGAAGACCCTTTTATATGTACTGTAGAAGTTGGCAGTAGTACACAACCAAAGCCTAGTGATGCATGGAGTGACGATGATAAGAAAAGGTTCAGTATGACTTAAAGGCCATGAATATCTTAACCTCAGCGTTAGGAATGGATGAGTTCTTTAGGGTATCCACATGCAAATCTTCCAAAGAAATTTGGGACACATTAGAAGTTACCCATGAAGGAACTGAAGAAGTAAAAAGATCTAAATTAAATACTCTTTCCCAAGAATATGAAATGTTTAGAATGTTACTAAGAGAGACAATTCTAGATTTGCAAAAAAGGTTTACCCACTTGACTAACCATTTGATTGCTCTTGGAAAAGAATTTTTGAATAGTGATTTGAATTTGAAGGTTCTAAGATCTCTCACAAGGGCTTGGCAACCAAAGGTGACAGCAATATCAGAAAAGAAAAGCTTATAAAAAATGAAATTGGCTGCACTCTTTGGAAAATTAAAAGAACATGAATTGGAGTTAAGCAGCTTGGAGCAAAATGAAGGACTTGAAAAGAATATGAGATCCATTGCGTTGAAGACTCAAGCCAAAGCCTATGAAAGTTCACAAGAAGAAGAATCTCAATCCGATAGTGAAGAGGATGATGAAAATATAGAAGTTCTTGTAAAAAAGTTTGGTAAGTTTCTAAAAAGGAGCAAAGATATGAAATCAGGTCAAGTCAAGAAGTTTATAAGGAAGAATGAAGCATCAACTTCCAGAAAACAATTCACTTTCTTTGAGTGTGGAAAACTAGGACATGTAAAGAATAATTGCCCTTCTCTCCAAAGCAAGAATGGGTTCAAAGACAAAAATAACAAGAAGGACAAAAGGTCAAAGAAAGCATACATTGCATGGGAAGACAATGAAGTAAGTTGATCTTCAGAATCTAAAAATAAAGAAGCGCATCTCGCTTTGATGGCGTCACATCATTATGCTGATGAATTACAAAATGTTTTTGATGAATTGCATGATGTTTGTTTAAATCTTTCTAAGGTGTGCGCAAAATAAAATAAGATTATTTCATCTCTAGAAAGTAAAACTAAAAGCATGCAAGATGAATTAGATGAAGTTAAATCTAAAGAAGACATTCAAAATGATTACTTAACTTGTGATAAATTTACATCCCTTGAATCAAAGATTGTTGAATTAAGTCAAGTTATAAATAACTATGAAAATAGTATAAATGATTTGGATGTTTTGTTAAGTAATCAAAGACATGCTAATGATAAAAGAGGTCTAGGGTTTTCTGATCATGGTCATTATAGAGGAATCAAAAAACTTACTTTTGTTAGACCAAGTAATGCTTGTAACTTTGTCCAAATAAGAAAGGTACATAATCATACTCAATCTAGAAAGGCATACGACAAGAATTCTTTTTGTTATCCTAAAATGAAAACGCCTAACATAAAACTTACATGTTTTTATTGTAACTTTGAAGGACATACTCCTAATGCATGTTATATTAGAAAATTTGGAATACCTAGTGGTAAATTTATATGGATTGAAAAAGGCACTAACCCAAAAGGACCCAAAGATTATTGGGTACCTCAAAAGAATCATTAATTTTCTTTTGCAAGTGTGCTTGGAAACCAAATGATAAGAAATGTTATATAAAATTTGGTTTTTCAAGGCACAAGTGAAACATATGGTATTGGTAAGGATAAACTTCAAATATAAAGATAAAATTGAAAAGATTATTACTTTCAACTAGTATTGTGAAGAAGAGTAAGTATCATAGTATATGCAATTGTATCACATCTTTTTACCGATTTGTATTAATCATACAATGCTTAAAAAATATTAAAATTAACTTTCTATATGGTGTAATTGATTACAACATATGAGTAATCGATTACCAGGTTGTTTTTGGCCCAAGGATTTTTCCAGAGAATTTGAGTAATCGATTAGACTATGTTGGTAATCGAATACATACTCGAAAATGGCCCTAACAATTTTCCAGAGACTTTGTGTAATTGATTACACCTATGTTGGTAATCGATTACATGCTCGAATATGACCCTCTTTGCATACTATTTCCCTCTCTATGACTGTGGATGATGTGTATTCCAATTTTTTGGCATTATCTTGTTAAATATGCTATGTCTCCTTGTGTATTATTTTGCCTTGGATTTTATTACTTTTTCTTCTTTTTGATAATGTCAAAAGGGGGAGTAAAGGTTGGTTTTGTTCATGTTTTTTTCCAAGGCATTTAAGACTCAAATTGCAAAAGAAAGGGGGAGTTGTACAAGATAGGGGGAGGTATCCAAAGTTGAACAAAACTTTCAAACGGTGTAGTTTGTTTTCATCAAAAAAGGGGAGATCGTGAAGAAGAGCTTCTCCTTGACCTTGGCTGAGTTTTGATGAAGACAACCACATTATCAAAAGAAGAAAAAGGTGAAGACCATGATGAACAAAGAAGTACAAGATGTCAGAGTCTTAAGTTAAGGTTCAAAACGTTAAGTTTTAAGTCTTTACCTTAGATAGATTGCTTTCATGATTTGGTCTCACTTAAAGGCTCATTAAATATCATGTAATCAAGACTAAAATGTTTTTAAAGTTCAAAAAGGTAGAAATCACTTAAATAAGCTGCAAACATTATGTTACCAAGTTTCAAATTGTTGGTAATCGATTACAGGCTATATGTAATTGATTACAGGCCTATTTGAAAGCTGGTAATTGATTACCAGAATGATGTAATCGATTACATGATACCAATTCTGCAAGTGTACAGAATGGTCGAAGTAATATAAAAGATATAGTCTCTGTAACACCCCAATTTTGAATTGAGGGATCACATTATAATTACGCAGAAATAAGTTTCGTAAAACCTCTCAAAAGGGTCCCTCATTTTTTTAAAATTCAAATTCGTCACTCAAATAAATATTTAACAAGTATTAACCCATAGTTAACATAAAATCTAACGGAAAATAAAATAAAGTATCAATAACATAAAATTCATCTAAGCATTTGAAATCAAAACAAAATTCCAATTCATCTTCTCAACTTCATCTTCACTTCCTCGCCCCACTTTGCCTCTTCAATCTACGCTTCACGTCGTTCCTCTGTGGCGTTAAGCGCCCAGACAACATACACACAAGCAGAAAAGGGTTAACTTCGAAAACCAATATCAATCCACAATAATTAATAATTATTAAATATAATAATAAAACAAATCAGAAATAAAAATAAGATAATAGATAAATAAATAAATACATATAATTCAAACACAACCCAACGTGTACTGTTATTAAAATTTAAAAATACGTATACATAATATTGTTTACAAAAAAAACAAACAATAGAACAAAAAAATAAAAATAAAAAGATAAAAGAAAATCATCGCACAATACTGTTTGCGTAAAAACAAACAATAGAAATTAAAATAAAATAAAATAATAAAATAAAAAAAACAATGGACAGAACCACACGTCCATATGTAAATTAAATTTTCTTTTTCTTTTATTATGGAAATCTTCCCTAAGATCTCTACATGCATATCTATGGCCAAATTTTTCCCAGAACAAGGGCAGGATAATCACGTGGGACAAGTACCCACCACATTACCCTCGGCCTGATCCCACGGGACAAGTACCCGTCACATCAGAGCCTAAACAAACCTATGTAATGCATATGATATGACTCAAATAATTCTCTCAACAACCAACATAGGCATATTATAGCAATAGGTTCCAACATCTGTGTATTCAATAATTTCCAATATACTCAAAATCTTCTATAGTTTAATTCTCAGCATATTAATACAATTTAATTCTTAATATACATCAAGTTTTCAAGCCAATTTCCAACAAGTAAATCATGCCACAAATCAATATAGAATCTCAATACAATCACAATCAATTCTATCTAAGAGCTAAGTATATCACATTCACAAACATCCTACAAAAGAAGTTACCCTCACCGTCGAAGGTAGTATCGCATAGGCTCCGCGTCCAATCCTTGATTGTTTTAGTAGGAGAAAACAGCCCTTAGCTCTTCAAGGATTGAGGCAAAAGATGTTGTGTAAAAGAGTTCTAATTCGGACAAGAAGAAAGGAAGAATTAGAATGGATTCTGGACTAATACAAACAGCTCTACATATTAAAAAAACAGAACAAGAATTTGCCTACCTTAATTCTTGAAAGAGAAGAAGGAAGAACCAACTTCTTGAATCTTCAAGGAAGAAGAAGAGAGTCAAACAGCAGCCCAAGCAGAGGAAAAACAGCAGCACAACAGAGAATTTCGTGCAGCAACAAAAACAGGGAAAATCAGCAGCAAAACAGAGGAAGAAAGTCGAGTAGCAAGGTAGAGGAAGGAACTCGATCAGCAAGGCAGCACCACTGGAGTTCAAACAGCAAAAAAAGAGCAGGGAATTTTTGAGTAGTAACCAGAACAGAGGTCTCGAGCAGCAAAGGGAAAACAGGGGATTTATTTCTCTCAATGTGTTGTTAAGAGAATTGTTTTTGGAATAAAGAGGAAAGCTTGATCCTTCTTATTGATGAGTGCTGGTAGCAACGTGCACCTTCTGTTTTTATCTTCTTTGTTTTTCCATTATCTTTAATCAAAATTCCTATTTTTTTTTTTTTAAATTTTAAACTCAAAGGAGGTTCTGTTTCAGTAACAAAAGCAGCAGAAAAACAGAACTGCTGCAATAAATGGGCTGCACGCCCAACTGCTGCCAAAGGTAGCAGTTATTTTTTTTTTTTAAATTTTCTCCTTATTTCCAAAACAAAACAAATTTGTTGCTAAAACACTAGCCTCACCAAGTTTCAAACACTAGCCTTGTTGATCAAACACTTAAGCCTCAACCACTAAGCCACAACTCATCTTGTTATTTCTTAAGCAAAAATATTATTTTGATTCCATAAATCAAATCAACATCACACAAACATAAATTTTGAATAGCCCGAGGGCTTGAAAATTCATTCATTAATCATCAAAGGGTCTCCAAACAATTTTCAAGGAATCCAAGGACTACAAACCATAATTTACAAGGAGATATGGACCAAAACATACTTATTACTACCTCAAGGACTAAAGTGCAATTTACAAAATTAGAGGGTCTTACAGTCTCCACAGGGATAGGGTGTACCAATTCTCAACTTAAACTCAATTGTTTAGAGCAGAAAAATAAAAGATATATTTTTGAATTGTAGTTGAATGAACAGCAAAAAGAAAAACAATATATAAGATGATTATGAATGATTGATTAAAACAAAACTTGGGTTTGAGTTTCAGTTCACTAAACAAGTTTCTTACAATCACATATTCATATGAAATAGGAGAATGTTCTAGGGTGCTTTAGCCTAAACCTTTACTTGTTAATACCTTAAGCAAGTAAACCATTCAATCTCAGTTTTATAAACCTAATACCTCAGTGTTTAGTCAATTCAATTGAAGAAATATGTTCTTTATTTTGGCAAACACAAACAATTCCAACCCTTATACCTAAGCAGCAAATAATTGTTCAATCTAATCCCAGTTCCCTTAGTTCCTACCAACTACCGTTTTGCAAGAAGAAAACATAATTACTTGTGTACATCAAGCATGAATAAAAAAAATGGAAAAGATACAGAGAACATAAACTTCATTCATAGAAACAAAGGAAAGCTTAAAACATTGTCAGGTGAAGATTCACCAACAAACCCAAATGCTAAAGAAAACTAGCCAAGCATGGCTAGTATGAACATAATTAAAAGATAATAACCTGGATTAGGAGCTCACAAAGGCTTCCCACAATTCCAGGAAAAGTGTACAGAACTCAGAAAAACTTGGATAAAAACTGGATCCCAAGATAATTGCAAAGAAGAGCAAATTCTGAATTTACAGCCAAAACTGCCAGTGTTCCAACGCCTAGGCGTTGACTTCCAACGCCTGAGCGTTGGAATTAAAATAATTTACACGAGGCTTGGAAGAGAGCCAAGCATTGGCTCCTCAACACTCGGGCATTGGGAGGTCGTCAGACTCCTCATTTTCTTGATATTGCTCTTCTTTTGATTCCCTTCTTCAATGCCATAAAGTGGCTTCAATTTGGCTTCAATAGGGTTTTGCAACAGCTGAAACCCTTCATTCTTCATCAATCTGTTCTGGGAAAATAACACGATATATGAGAGCTGAATAATCTCCTTGTTTATTAAAATTGTTAACCCTTTTTACAGTAGCCTCCCCTGGCTATTTATAGAGAGTAAACCCTATGGGCCGTCAAAATCAGCCCAATACATTATAAAGTCCAAGCCCTATGCCTATTACAAGTTTGCCCCTACCGTCTAGATTGCCCCTACACAATCGTGGGCGCACGACGCGCTTTCCGCGCCGCTCAACTAGGAAACCCCCAAACTGAAACCTAACCGCCCCTATTATGTAGTCTTTGGCGGTCGCCCTGTCCACAAGCCCACAAGACACGATCTTGAGTTGCGAAAGAGAAGTGTCTTCATACTGTCTTCAGAGAACGACATCTTCAAACCGTGAGCACCAGCCCACCAGCCCACAGGCCCACCAGACACGAGCTCGAAAACTGAGAGTGAGGTGTCTTTGGACTCGCCCCGGATGTTGTATATTTACCACATGCCCTGTACTGACACCGATTTGCAAAGGGGCTCGCCAGATGAGCTCAACCACATTTCCCGCGAGCGGTCATCCTTATAAAGCATGCCTCGTTAAAACCTTCCCAGGTAAAACCCAGTGGGACAAAAACCTGGTGAAGGAAAAAGAGTACATCGTCATAAGGAAAAAGAGTCCACCATGCCAGCAACAATCCCTACCGCCGCGGTTTCCACTGAGTCGCGTCAAGTCTCGTCGCGAAGCACCCCTTCGGCAAATCAGCCCAACCCTGAGGCTGTAATGAGAAAATCTGCTCCTGACCAGGCCGGACCGCCTGCCAAGCGGAGGAAAATTAAGCGCGCCCCCAAGGGCAAGGAGGTGGTCCTTGAAGAGCAGGCCGCTGGAGAGGGCGATGACACTGTCGCCGCTGAAGAGCAGCCAGAAGGCGGGGCCGAGGAGGCGGCTGAATTTGAAGACTTCGCCTTTTTTGAGGAGACACTGCGCTTCGATAAGTATTTGGCGCACCCTGTGAGCACCATTCCGCGCGGCGTAGGGGATAAAATCATGCGCGGCCACCTTGCTTCGATCAGCTGGAGTTACACAGCGATCCGAAAATACGAGGAGGCACAAGAGGCGCTCGCCCAGCGCACCCAGCAAGTCAAATCTTTACAATCCAAGGTGGCGAAGCTATCCGCAACCATTGAGCAGCAACGAAAGGATTGGGAGGATGCCAATATCTGTCCCAACCTTGCTCGAGAAATGGTTTCAGAACTGGAAACCTTGAAGTCGGAAAAGGCTGCGTGGCAGCAAAAGATGGCTGATGCGGAGGCTCGCCACCAGGATGCCTTGGCCGCCGAGAAGACCGCTCTAGACGCCAAGTTCTTGGCAATGAGGCAAGAGTTGGAAGCTATGTTTCGGAACAAGAATAAAAATCTCGAGGAGTCGGTTGCCAAGGCCAAGGCGGGCGCGGAACAAATGAAAGCTGATGCTGCCAAGGCCAAGGCGGGCGCAGAACAAATGAAAGCTGATGCTGCCAAGGCGGTCGCCGAAGCTGAAGAGAAGTTAAGGGCCGCCAATGAGAAAACCGACGCTGTCACTGCAGACTTAGCCTCTCTGGAAAAAGACTTTCAAGATGAAAGCTTGAAGCAATATGTTATTGGCTTCAATACCGCTAAAGCCCAGGTGCGACACCTTTTTCCCAAAGCTGATCTCTCAGCAATGGGAAAGTGGAAAAATGTCACTGCTACTGGAATTGAGGGCGAGGATTCTGGAGATGAAGCCTGTGATGGGCCAGCTGAAGGCGAGCAACGCGAACAGGCCTAAGCAATCTTGATCGGCGGCCGCTTTGCTTTGTAGTGTGTTGTTTTTGTTTTGTGCGCCTTTGATATGTTCTTGCACTTTCCTGCACACTATAAAGGACTGTAATGAAATATCATCTGTTTTTGAACTGAAATGAAATATCATCTCTCTCTCTTTCTTAACTACTCGTAGAACTCAATGTATGCTCAATGTTAGCATAAAATCTTTTGTTGTCATTTCTATAATTTGAAGGGCACGCCTAGGCCACTGAGTGAAAAAAAACTTGTGTTTTGAAAGAAATAATTTTTGAAGTCGCCACTGGACCCTCTTGAAAGAAATTATCTTTGAGGTCTCCACTGGACCATTTTGAAATAACTTGTTGCATCGGATCATTGTTTTGAAGAAACCCAGTCTAATGACGTCTCTGGGCCATTATCTTGAAAGAAATAAAGTTTAAGGGCGCCTCTAGGCCACTATTTTGAATGAAGATTGAGAGCTCGTCTAGGCCACTGTTTTAAAAGAAATAAAGATTGAAATCGCCACTAGGGCATTGTTTTGAAAGAAATGATTTTGAGGTACTTCTGTAAGCCATTGTTTTCAAAGAAATAAAGTTTGAGGGCGCGTCTAGGCCATGGTAAAAGTGATACTGTAGGCCGCCATTGGACCTTTGTTGCACGCACGGTTTCCGCTCGCGTAACGAGTCGTACTCGCATGGCTCTTCTAACGAGGCTTGGGGGTGCTCGGTCTTACGCAGCTAGGGCGGCCAGAGGCTAGAAATTTTATGAGTCACGTGATGACCCGCACGCCCAGTGTATGTGCTAGTTGTCTGTTATGAGGCTTTGGCCCACTCAAGGCGGGGCTTTCGCTCGACCTTATTCCGGTGAGACTTTGGCTTGATTTAATTCGATCAAGGCTTTTGCTCGCATGGCGAGACTTCTGCTCAGTGAGACTTTTGCTCGGATCCCAGTGGCCACTGGGGTTGCCCGAGGCTTGGCTCAATAGACATGCTCGATCTTCTTCGATCAAGGCTGGGCTTTCTTTGCCGTATCGCACAAGGGTCGCGCCCCACCGTTCCAAGAGAGCCACCGCTCACGCACCGCGTCTTCTCGCCTGGAAAACGGGACAGTGCGCCGGGCTAGAGATAGCAATTTCCCCCTTGGCCTCTTGGAAGCGGCGAAGAGATTTATTTTGTCACTATTGGACCACTTAATCTGTAAATGGAATTTAGACCCTCTATGGACCTTGGGATTTAGACCTCCACTGGGCCTTGGAATTTAGACCACTACTGGGCCTTGAGATTTAGACCATTTTATGGCCTTGGGATTTAGACCGCCACTGGGCCTCGGATGTCTAACGCTCTTATTCGGGCGATCCCATATTTGTGCCAATTCGCATCGTATTGACATATGGGGCGGCCGAATTTTACTACAAGGGTCGCCTCCTCAGACTTTTCCATGATAGTCCGTAAGACTATTAAGAAAGTCCTCCGCGCCCTCGTTTTGTACCTGCAAGACAGTTAAATGTTTGGGCGGGGCCTTCTGTCGGCCCAAAAGTATATCTTTGCATCCACTGAAAATTCTACCTTTATTGAATGGAAATTGATGACAGTTAAAATAACTGAAAGCAAAGAGCTTGGCCGCCAAAGCTAGGGCGCCAACTAAATAGATTACTAACTGTAATAATGCCTAAGATGAGTGGCATTCCAAGACCTTGGGATTCTTTTGCCGAACAAATCTGCCAAATGGTACGCCCCATTGCCTAGAGATTCTGTGATCTTGTAAGGTCCTTCCCAATTGGGTGTTAGCTTGTTGACATCTGAGGTACCTGTTCGCCTGCGCAAGACCAAATCACCAACGCGCATTACACGTGGGACAACCCGTGAATCATATCTCCTGGATACACGTTGTTTCATGGCTTCGCCCCTAAGTCGAGCCTCTTCCCTCACTTCTGGAGCCAGGTCCAAACTAACCAATAAGTTATTCTGATTGTATTCCGGGTCGGTAGCTACCGCTCGCCACGCCTTGTTTTTTATCTCAACCGGCAGCATAGCATCTGTGCCATAAGTTAATCTGAAAGGCGTTTCCCCAGTGGTCGACTGAGGCGTGGTGTTGTACGACCAGAGAACTATGGGCAATTCCTCCAGCCAACGCCCCTTTGCTTCATCGAGGCGTTTCTTTAATCCTGCTAGAACAACTTTGTTGGCGGCCTCCGCCTGGCCATTAGTCTGAGGGTGCTCGACTGAAGTGAAGCGGTTCTGAATTCCCCATTCCTCGCAGAAATCCTTGGTCGCTTGACTAGAGAACTGAGTCCCATTATCAGAGATGATTGCCTGAGGTACGCCAAACCTGCAAATAAGTCTTTGAAAATAAAACTTTTTGACCTTCTCAGAGGTGATAGCTGCCAAAGGCTCTGCTTCTATCCATTTAGTGAAATAATCCACCGCCACCAAGATGTATTTGAATTGTGATCGCGCGGGCGGGAATGGCCCGACCAAATCAACTCCCCAGAGGGCGAATGGCCATGGGGAGGATATAGTCGCCATTAGTTCTGGGGGCGCCCTATGTAAATCTGCAAACTTCTGACATTTATCACACTTTTTCACGTATAACTGGCAGTCCTTCCTCAGAGTTGGCCAGTAGAACCCTGCCCTCAGAATTTTCGCCCCCAGCGATCTTCCTCCAATATGACTAGCGCATGTACCTTCATGTACTTCTTTTATCAACTCTTGGGCCTGATCTTCAGTGACACACTTCAACAGGGGCGCTGAGAAGCCCCTCCTATACAGTTCACCCTGTATCATCATAAAATAACTAGCGGCCCGTCTCGTCTCGGCCCCGACTGCCGACGCGCCCTCCTCGGAGTCAGTTAACGCCTCTATAATTGGAGACATCCAACTATGCTCTGGAACAACCATACACACCTGCTCCGCCCTGTCTATACTAGGAGAATGCATGACTTCATGAATAACAGACCTATAATTTCCGGCTCGCCGAGTACTGGCGAGCTTGGCGAGCAGATCAGCCCGCTGATTTTGTTCTCGAGGAACATAGCTAATTTCTACTGTCTGAATCTCCTTCATCAGCTCCTGTGCCCGATTCAAATATCTTTCCAACAACGGATCCTTAACCTGATAGATTCCATTAATTTGATTAGTCACCAAGAGAGAATCGCTTCTAATTTCCAGAGTTTCTACCTCCAACTCCTTCGCCAAATTTAGGCCCGCTAGCAGCGCCTCATACTCAGCCTGATTATTGCTAGCTTTAAATTCAAACCGAAGAGACTGTTCGATCTGTACCTCCTGTGGGCCCGTCAGTATAATGCCGGCGCCACTACCACGCGAGTTTGACGAGCCATCAATGTGCAAGACCCAAACCTTCGTACCTGGTTCCTCGCCCGCCATTGTTAACTCAGCTACAAATTCTGCCAACCTCTGTGACGAAACTTTGCCTCTTGCTTCATATATTAAGCCGTATTCTGACAACTCTACACACCATCCGACTAAACGCCCAGAAATATCAGGCTTCTGCAACACCTGCCTCAATGGTAAGTCTGTTCTGACCTTTACTTGAAAACTTTGAAAATAAGGTCGCAAGCGACGAGCCGTAACTAAAACCGCAAGGGCCGCCTTCTCAATCCTTTGATATCTCTTCTCAGCTCCCTGCAAAGTATGACTTACAAAATAAATTATGCGTACCTCGCCCGCCACTTCTTGCGTGAGGACTGAGGCCAACGCACGATCTGTGATGGCAAAGTAGAGTAACAAAGGCTCGCCCGCTATTGGCTTTTGCAACACTGGCGGTTTAGACAAGAACAGCTTCAGCCGCTGAAACGCCTCTTCACACTCTGGCGTCCACTCAAATTTGGTGCTCTTCTTTAAACACTTGAAGAATGGGGCCGCCCTCTCCCCAGCGTGTGGCAAAAAGCGAGCTAGCGAAGCAATTTTTCCAGCTAGGCACTGGACCTCCTTTACCGAAGACGGGCTAGCCATCTCCACAATCGCCCTACACTTATCTGGGTTGATCTCGATGCCCCTCACCGTTACCATGAAGCCTAGAAACTTGCCTCCGAGGATTCCGAAAGAACATTTATCTGGATTAAGACGCATGTTGTAATGCCGTACTCGCCCGAATGCCTCGCCTAAATCAGCCAAATGATCATCCGCCTTGATTGATGTCACAATCATATCATCTACATAAACCTGCATATTTCTTCCTATCTGCTCCTCAAACACTCTATCCATCAGTCGCTGATAAGTCGCCCCAGCATTCTTGAGTCCAAAAGGCATGGTTCGATAACAGTAATTGACCTTAGGAGTCATGAACGCTGTCTTTTCTTCATCCAGTGGATGCATGCGTATTTGATTGTAACCTGAGAAGGCATCCATGAGGCTGAGCACTTCATTCCCCGAAGCCCCATCGACCAGTTTGTCAATATTAGGCAAAGGATACGCGTCCTTAGGGCACGCCTTATTCAAATCAGTGTAGTCGGTACACATACGCCATTTGCCATTCGCTTTCTTCACCAGTACCACGTTCGCCAGCCACGTAGGGTATTTAACTTCCCTAATGAAGTTTGCTTCCTTGAGCTTTGCTGTTTCTACCTCGACCACTTTGGTCCGTTCTTCACCCATCTTCCTTCGCGTTTGAGCGACTGGCTTGACCTCGTCTTTAATCGCCAACCTGTGACAGATCACATCCTGGCTAATGCCTGGGACATCCTTAAGCGTCCAGGCAAATAGATCCAGATTCTCTTCCAGTAAGCGAGTCAATCGGTTTTCTTGAACAGGTGTCAGTTGCGTTCCTACCTTCAACATTCGGTGCCCTACCTGTACTGTCTTTGTTTCCTCGATAGGACAAGGTCGAGATTCCGGTGTCTCCCTTCTGGGGTCCAGCGCGCCCTCATTACTGATCTCATAACACCGATGCCCAATCTTGGCGTTCTGCGGCCCGTAATCTACCACACTCTCCCTGTAACATTCTCGCGCTCGAATTTGGTCAACCGCCAGAGTTCCGACACGCCCATTGGTCAGTGGGTACTTCACCTTGAGATGCTTTGTTGAAATCACTGCACAAATTTGATTTAAAGTGTCGCGACCAATTAAAGCGTTATAAGAAGACTTACACGATAGAACGATGTATTTAACGGAGACCGTCTTAGCGAATCCTTCCGATCCGAAGACTGTCTTTAACTCCACACACCCTCGAGGTATCACCCGCTCGCCTGTGAACCCAATTAACGACCCCGTATAAGGTGTTAGCGCGCTTTCAGTGAGACCCATTTTCTCAAATGCATCGCCGTATATGATGTCCGCCGAACTCCCTTGATCCAGAAGCACCCGCCTTACATCATAGTTGTTGATTCTCAACTGCACCACAACAGGGTCGCCCTTATGTGGAAGCACCCCTTTGAAATCCTCGCTGGTGAAAATTATGTTGGGGTGTTGAAAGCCAAATTTCTCCTCTTGAACGGTATGCACCGCGGCGTGGGCCAAGCGTACGTACCTCTTACGACTTGCATTAGATTCATCATTGAAGCCTCCAGAGATGCAGTTAACAGTTCCCGCCGGATCTCCCATCGTCGTCTCTCCATCCGCGTCGCCAAAATTCCCACGTCTTGACGTCTGCGTAGGTCGCCCTACATCTGGAGTGGGTACTGCCCTAACATACTGGCCCAGGTGACCCGCCTTTATCAACCTTTCAACCTCACGTTGCAAGGTAACACAGTCGTCCGTATCATGACCCAGGACGCCATGATAATCGCACCATCTTCGAGTATCGACATTAGGCGGGGGACGCTTGGGAGGATAGGGGCGAGCAATCAAATTAGTCTCTCTGTTTTCCGTCAGTATCTGGGAGAGTCCAACCGCCAATGGTACCCTCGCCCGGTGAGTTACCGGAGAATACCGGGGTACTGACGCTATTGGCCGCGGGGCCTGGCGCTGAGGGGCCGGTCTCGTCCCAGCTATTGGGCGAGCTACATAGTTCCGGCGTTGCTGATTGGCGAAGGCTGCAGTTTGATACGGGTTACTTCGGTTGGACCTTGGAGCGTCCCGTTGCATAAACACTTCCCCCTGTTTTCCTTTCGGTTCCTGCCTTCTAGGTGGCGCGTCCATCATATCCCGTGTCCTCTTCTGCTCATCATCCTCTTCCTCTAATATGAAGTCATGGACTCGAGCTCGGAGGTCCGCCATGTCACGAGGCGGGCGCCTACTCAGTTTATTATTCAGCGCACCCGCCCGCAACCCTTGCTTGAAAGCGTTCACACACGTCTCTTGAGGGGGGTCCTCGATTCGTACCAGTGTGGCATTGAACCTCTCCATATACTGCTTCAACGATTCCGACGCGCCCTGCCGAATGTTGAATAGAGCACCCGTCGTCACCCGCTGACTCCTACTTGCTGCAAAATGTGAAAGGAACTGAGATGAAAACTCAGTGAAGCTGCTTATGGAATGTGTTGGTAGTTTAGAGAACCACGCCAAGGCAGTCCCCTTCAATGTCGATGGGAACAATCTACAGCGCACCGCATCGGTCGCCTGACTAATCACCATTTTGGTCATGAACGCCTGTAAATGTTCCTTTGGGTCTGATTCGCCAGAGTACGTGTCTAATACCAAGTGTTTTACCCCGTCCGGGATAGGAACCGCCTGGATGGCAGGTGAAAAAGGTTGAAAATCAACCACCGTCTCAGCTTCTCTGAGGCTCTCCACACCCGAGTCCTTTTGTTGACGAAAATACTCCAACTGGGCCTGCAGATGCTGATTCTGCTGTTGGACAAAATCCAGGGCGCCACACACCCGATTCCACTCAGCCATAGAGACGGCGAAAGGAACCTGGCCAGACGCACCATCACCCTGTGCGTCCGCCTGCGGCGAACCCGGATTCGGAATAGGAGTCGGCGGAGGCGTAGGAGACGGTTCAGGTTGACGGCCCACCGTTCGTCCTCCACGCCCGCGGCCTCCCCTTCGACGGCCAGTGCCTGACATAGCTAGTTGTTGAGTGCGTAGGGGTTAATTTACCTTCTCCCCACAGACGGCGCCAAAATGTTCTGGGAAAATAACACGATATATGAGAGCTGAATAATCTCCTTGTTTATTAAAATTGTTAACCCTTTTTACAGTAGCCTCCCCTGGCTATTTATAGAGAGTAAACCCTATGGGCCGTCAAAATCAGCCCAATACATTATAAAGTCCAAGCCCTATGCCTATTACAAGTTTGCCCCTACCGTCTAGATTGCCCCTACACAATCGTGGGCGCACGACGCGCTTTCCGCGCCGCTCAACTAGGAAACCCCCAAACTGAAACCTAACCGCCCCTATTATGTAGTCTTTGGCGGTCGCCCTGTCCACAATCCAACATGTGTAAAATGCTTTTGTTTCTCCATTTCTCCATTAAACACAAATCATTCAGCCTTTACTCCTTTCCTCTTCATCATTTCTTCCATCAAAGCTCTAATAAAGCACCAAATAATGAGCAGAATAATAAAAGGCTAAAAACAATAAACTAACCTAATTAAAAGGACTAAAAAGTAAAATAATCACTAACCTAAATGCTTATAAATAAAATAAAATAAAGACCTAACAAATTAAATAAAACTATATGAGACTCAAAGAAATATAAAATAAAAATATAGAAAAAGAAAAGAAAAAAACACTTATACCCCCAGGTCATCACACCACTATTCCCAACGACAGCTTGTCCTCAAGCGTAAAACACTAAAAGAAGCTTGTCCTCAAGCTCAGAACGAATCACTCCAGCTAGCAACAACAAAGCACAATGATACATCTCAAAGAAAAGCACAACTGGGTTAAGTACATGATGACAGGATAATATATGATGTTTTTAGGTTGTTTTTAGTCTTTTTATTTTATTATTTTTGAGTCACATATAGGATTTTTAGTATTTTTACATAGATTTTATATTTATGTTGCATTCTGCATATAGATTAGCTTTTATTTGTTTTTCTAACTTTATTTTATATTTTTAGGAATTTTTATAGCTATTTTATTTTATTTAGGAAAAGCTGGTATAGTTATCATTTTTGTCCAAGGACCGATTTGTAAAGTTTCAGGAATCAAAGGATCAAAGTGTAAAGGTTCAAGAGTGGAGGATGAAAAGTGAAGTTTGAAGGAGTCAAAGGGCTAGAATTGAAGTTCTAACAAAGAGAGGACTTGAAGTGAATTGAAGAATGTGAAGCAACTCTCTTTGATTTGAGCACATGTAAAATAAGGTTTGAAGGATTAATGGTGGAAGGAAGGAGTTTCAGAACTTATTAGGGGCTGAATGAGCCTAATTAAGCCAATCAATTCCACCATTGAAGAAGAAAGGAATCCAAGAAAAAGCTGCCAGTGTTCGTCCCAGCGCTGCAGCGTTGGAAGACCCAACGCTCAAGCGCTGGACCTCTGACTAGGATGTGAGTCAGAGGGTGCACCCAGCGCTGCAGCGTTGGAAGCCAGCGCTCAAGCGCTGGGGCCTGTTTCTGCACGTTGGATTTTAATGCTTCCCAGCGCCCAAGCGTTGGGAATTCTGATGAGTGGATTTTATATGATAATTTTAGGGTCTTTTTAGTCTTTTTATTTTATTATTTTTGAGTCTCATGTAGGTTTTTTTATTGTTTTTATGTAGATTTTATATTTATTTTGCATTTTGCATGTAGATTAGATTTTATTTGTTTTTCTACCTTTATTTTATATTTTTAGGAATTTTTATAGGTATTTTATATTTTTAGGAAAAGCTGGTTTAGTTATCATTTTTGTCCAGGGACCGATTTGTAAAGTTTCAGGAAATCAAGGACCTATTTGTGAAAGTTCAAGAGTGGAGGGCTAAAAATGAGGATTGAGAGAGTTAAAGGGCCAAAGTTGAAGTGCTAACAAAGAGAGGATTAAAAGTGGAAAAGAGGAATATGAAGCAACTCTCTTCAAATTAGCACATGGAAAATAAGCTTGAAGGAATTGATGGTAGTGGAGGAGAAGTTTCAGAATTAAACAAGGGCTGAGTAGTGGGTTTTGATGGCATTCAAATCCCACTAACCATGAAGAAGAAGAAAAACTTGAAGTTGAAGAGGCAGTGCCCAGCGCTGCAGCGCTGGGAATCCAGCGCTCAAGCGCTGGCCCTCGGTCTGGCAGTGGATTTTTAATGCTCCCAGCGCCCAAGCGTTGGGAATTCTAGCGCTGAAGCGTTGGAGGCTGGATTTTTACTATAAATAGGACCCTTTTCTTCACTTGTAAGACACACCTTCATAGAATACAACAAGTATTCTCTCTTTCTCCCTCTTGAGCATTGTTCCTAGGACTTGTGGGAAGCCATATTTGAGCTCCTATCCAGGGTAATTCAATGTCTCCTTTAGCCATGTTTGGCTAAATTCTTCTTTAAGTTTTTGGGTTGTTTTAGTTTATAATACATGTTCTAGTTTTTCTTACATTTCTGAATATTATTTCCATTCATGTTTTATTACCTTATGCTTTATTTCTATCTTGATGATCACAAGAGGTTTTGCTTATTGCTTATTACATAAGGCCATTTGGTGAGTAGTAAGGGAACTAAGTAATAAAAAAGGTTATAAGTATACTTCGCTAAGGAATTAGGAAGGACGTAACTTTATGTTGGCCTGAACATCTTCTTCATCTTCTTCTTTAGTTAACTAGGTGCCAAGGAATTGGGTTTAGTAATTAAAAAGAAAGATCTACAATGCTTAAGGAATTAACTTGTAGTTACACTAGGCTATAGCATCATGATAATGGATTTATAATTCAGGAATTTAGTAAGAGATTGCTAGCATGTTTTTATAGACTATGTAAACCAACCCAAGAGCTTAATGTTCACCATCTCTTTTTCTTATTATTTTATGCAATTGTTTCTTTCTAGTTCTCAAACCAACAACAATTATTCATCTTTTATTTTTTTGTTTAAGTACTAAATTTTATAATAATAAGAACACCTATCCCTTGGGTTCGATCTTTTTATTACGCGATAGTTAATCGTACACTTGCGATTTTCCTTATCAAGTTTTTGGCGCCGTTGCCGGGGATAGGTTCTTTCAAGTTCTTATTTTTATTTTATTTAGTACTTCTTGTTTATATATTAAAAAAAAAGAGAAAAAAATATAAAAATAAAAAAATTGTGATGAACTGGTGCTTCTAATTTTGTTTGCTAAGTATTGTCAGGTATAGCAATGGCTGAAACATTTGAGCAAAGGAAGGCAAAAATCCGGGCTGAGGTTGAAAAGGAATATGAGAAGTCAAAGCAGGATATCTTCACTCTAGTTAGAGAGTTTTACTCTGATATAGATTGCAAGAGGAAAACCGGATTTTTGCCAAGTCCTGAGCAAGAATGTAAGGCCAGGGAGATTCTACAAGAAAAGATACAAGGCATTATAATGAGGCAGCCCGGGGATGAACAACAATCACCTGTTCATGAAAGTGAACTTGTGGTTCAAAAAGAGGAGGTGAAAGCAACCTTCATTGTAGAATTTGTCCTTAAAGACAAATTGGAGATGGAGGAAGAAGAACCTCAAGGAACCTATGCTATAGGTTCAGAAAAGCAAGGAACAGAACAGGGAAGGGAAAATTTATTTATTCCTTCCATTTTTAATTTAAATGTTGTTACCTTGTTAGCTGAAAATTCATGTGGCACCATGTTGTACTTGTGCCAAAATATGCATGATTTGCGGGGTCTAATGAATTTTGTAATAGACCCCGGTTGAAAGTAATTAGTGGAAGGGTCTATCTCGGACCTAAACATTGAGCTGGTTGGGAGACAACCCAACTTAGGATAGTTTAAATTTTTGTCATTTAAATTTCTGCACAACTCTTGTAAATAAATAAAAGAAAAAAAATTCTATGTTTTTGCTGCAGGAGAGGCCAGCGCTCCAGCGCTGGAGGCCAACGCTCCAGCGTTAGGCCCCTGCTTTGCACCTCTGATTGCCCAGTTTCTGTTTTAATCCAGCGCCCAAGCGTTGGCATCCCCAACGCTCAAGCGCTGGAGCTCGGGCAGATTTGCTGTTTTATTTTTATTTGCTGTTTTTAGTTTTTAATAAATTTTGTGTTCACCATTTTCTTAAAGGTTTTAGATTCTTTGAGTTTTCCCTTGCTTCTACAATGGTTTTAATTTTTGGGAACTCAAGGTTTCTTGTTTTTAAAGGTGGACACAAGTTTTCAACCCATGATCTTTTGTGCTGTTTTTGGAACTAACAAGTCAAGCAAGCTTCTGCTTGTAAGACTTTTGTTTGTTCAATGTTACAGGATAGGTACCAAAAGGAGGAAGAACCCTCTTGAACTTAAGTGTTCAAATTGATTTTTGCATTGAGGTTCCCTTGGACCTTTGTGGAAAATTTGTTACTATACCAGCTTCTTAGATTTTGTTTTTCTTTTTTTATATAGTTTTTAGTTTTATTTTAGTTTAGTTTTTCTGTTTTATTTTTGCATGAGTCTTGAGTATATTATCCATTCTGAATGTTGCTACAGCTTTGTGAAATGCTTTATCTGATTGAACTGCTTTGTGAAAAATTCTATGTTTTTTAGCAGTTAGGATTGCATGCTGTAGAAAGGATTTTTGATGTCTTGATTGTTTTGGTTGTTGGCAAAAGTTTTTCTGAGTTCTAAAAAAGGGTACCACTTACCCTATCTTTTTCTGAGAGCTGAGAACTCTGATGCATGATTGTGAAATTTTTCTGCCTTGTGTTGCATGTTGATTGGAGTTTTGTACACTTTGTGAGTTGAGAAGAGATTATAGGCATTTTTGAAAACTCAGAGTTTTGCTTGAAATTTGATATCCACTAGTAGCCCCTTTTGAGCCTTAAAAGAGTCATTCTTTGGAGCCTACTTTGTGTGATAATTTTTCAGTTGTTATAGTGATGCATGTGCTGATTTGTTGGAGCTATATGTGTGGGTTTCTCTCTAAAAAAAAAAAAGAAGGAAAAAGATTGGAAAAAAATAAGGTATGTGCCTTAGGAAAAAAATAATGAAGTAGTGGGGTGAGAAAGAGTATGAGGGGAGTAAAATTCAAGTCATTCATCCCATACATTCCACTACTTTGTTCAAAAAAAAAAAAGAAAAGGAAAAAATTGAGAGAACCCTTGTGTTGATTGGTTGAAGCTCTTAAGTCAAAGAAAAATCACTTAACAACAATTTCTGAGTCAGCCACTAGAGTTGCCAATTTTTCTTGAAATCCACACCCTGAAATGTTCAACCCTTTGGCCAAGTTACAACCTTCAAAATCTCTTCAAAATCACTTGGTTGCTTTACTTCAGTTTTGATTTGAATTATAGGCAGGATTATTGAGCTTTCTTGTTTTCATGGAGAATATTATTTTGTGAGCTTAATTGTTGAACTCAACATGTTAAAAGCCAAACTTAACTTTCTTGATTCTTAGTCTATAAAACATGCATGTCTTCCTTTTCTGCTAAGCTTTCTTGAAAATTATCATATTTCAATCGGATAAAAACTTTCTCAAAACTCAGGGACGAGTTTTTCTTTAAGTTTTGTCGCTTGAGGACAAGCTGTCGTTGGGTATAGTGGTGTGATGAGTGGATTTTATATGATAATTTTAGGGTCTTTTTAGTCTTTTTATTTTATTATTTTTGAGTCTCATGTAGGTTTTTTTATTGTTTTTATGTAGATTTTATATTTATTTTGCATTTTGCATGTAGATTAGATTTTATTTGTTTTTCTACCTTTATTTTATATTTTTAGGAATTTTTATAGGTATTTTATATTTTTAGGAAAAGCTGGTTTAGTTATCATTTTTGTCCAGGGACCGATTTGTAAAGTTTCAGGAAATCAAGGACCTATTTGTGAAAGTTCAAGAGTGGAGGGCTAAAAATGAGGATTGAGAGAGTTAAAGGGCCAAAGTTGAAGTGCTAACAAAGAGAGGATTAAAAGTGGAAAAGAGGAATATGAAGCAACTCTCTTCAAATTAGCACATGGAAAATAAGCTTGAAGGAATTGATGGTAGTGGAGGAGAAGTTTCAGAATTAAACAAGGGCTGAGTAGTGGGTTTTGATGGCATTCAAATCCCACTAACCATGAAGAAGAAGAAAAACTTGAAGTTGAAGAGGCAGTGCCCAGCGCTGCAGCGCTGGGAATCCAGCGCTCAAGCGCTGGCCCTCGGTCTGGCAGTGGATTTTTAATGCTCCCAGCGCCCAAGCGTTGGGAATTCTAGCGCTGAAGCGTTGGAGGCTGGATTTTTACTATAAATAGGACCCTTTTCTTCACTTGTAAGACACACCTTCATAGAATACAACAAGTATTCTCTCTTTCTCCCTCTTGAGCATTGTTCCTAGGACTTGTGGGAAGCCATATTTGAGCTCCTATCCAGGGTAATTCAATGTCTCCTTTAGCCATGTTTGGCTAAATTCTTCTTTAAGTTTTTGGGTTGTTTTAGTTTATAATACATGTTCTAGTTTTTCTTACATTTCTGAATATTATTTCCATTCATGTTTTATTACCTTATGCTTTATTTCTATCTTGATGATCACAAGAGGTTTTGCTTATTGCTTATTACATAAGGCCATTTGGTGAGTAGTAAGGGAACTAGGTAATAAAAAAGGTTATAAGTATACTTCGCTAAGGAATTAGGAAGGACGTAACTTTATGTTGGCCTGAACATCTTCTTCATCTTCTTCTTTAGTTAACTAGGTGCCAAGGAATTGGGTTTAGTAATTAAAAAGAAAGATCTACAATGCTTAAGGAATTAACTTGTAGTTACACTAGGCTATAGCATCATGATAATGGATTTATAATTCAGGAATTTAGTAAGAGATTGCTAGCATGTTTTTATAGACTATGTAAACCAACCCAAGAGCTTAATGTTCACCATCTCTTTTTCTTATTATTTTATGCAATTGTTTCTTTCTAGTTCTCAAACCAACAACAATTATTCATCTTTTATTTTTTTGTTTAAGTACTAAATTTTATAATAATAAGAACACCTATCCCTTGGGTTCGATCTTTTTATTACGCGATAGTTAATCGTACACTTGCGATTTTCCTTATCAAATTCCAGCGCCCAAGCGCTGGAAGGCTGATTTTTGCTATAAATAGGGAGCTTTTCTTCACTTGTAAGACACACCTATTCAGAATACAACAAGTGTTCTTCTTTCCCTCTTAAAGATCATTGTTCCTAGGAATTGTGGGAAGCCATACTTGAGCTCCTATCCAGGGTAATTCGATGACGCTTTTAGCCATGCTTGGCTAATTCTTTTTAAGCTTCTTGGGTTGTTTTAGTTTATAATTTATGTTTTAGTATTGTTTCTACCTTTCTGAATAATATATCCAGTTCTTGTTTTATTTCCTTGTTCATATTTCTATCTTGATGATCACAAGTGTTTTTTGCTTATTGCTTATACGAATGAGAATTGGTAAGTAGTAAGGGACCTAGGATTAAAAAAGGCTATAAGTATATTTCGCTAAGAGATTAGGAAAGACGTAGCTTTGTGTTGGCCGGAACTCTATCTTCATCTTCTTCTTTAGTTAACTAGATTGCAAGAAATTGGGTTTAGTAATTAAAAAGAAAGTTTTACAATGTGTAAGAGATTAACTTGTAGATATAATAGGCTATAGCACCTTGAACTTGGATTTATAATTTAGAAATTAAGTAGATACTTGCTAGCATATTTTATATTCTATGTCAATCAACCCAAGGACTTAATCTTCATCATATTTATCTCTTTATTATTTTATGCTATTGTTCTTATTTGTCTAAAAACCAACATCAACTATTCATCCTTTAAATTTTCTGCACAAGTACTAAATATTATAATAATAGGAAACCTATCCTTTGGGTTCGATCTTTTTATTACGCGATATTGAATCGTACACTTGCGATTTGGGTATCAGTACACACAAATTGAGGGAAGGAAATTCATCAAGAAATCATAGCATGAAAATTGATCAAAGAAGCAGATAAGAGTTCACAATAAAGCTCACCAATCAAAGCTCATGATCATACAAGTGTAGTGCGTCAAACCTGGCTATCTTTCAAATCAAAACTCAACAAAACATAAATGTAATTTGGAGAGACTTTTCAAGGTTGAAACTTGGCCAAGGTGAAATTGATAGGTAGGGAAAATGAAGAACTTGGCAACTCTAGGGGCTCAGACTCAAGTTAGGCGATATTTTTTTACAGTAACAAGAGCTATACATTGAAACATAAAGGTTCTCTCTCTTTTTCTTTCTTTTTTTCAAACAAAGCAGTAGAATATTTTGGAATGTATGAAAAGAATTTTGAGCTACCCTCATACTCATACTCACCCCACTATTTCATTGATTTTCTTTTCTTCTTCTTTTTTCCTAAGCCACATACCTTATTTTTCTTTTTTGCTTTTTTATAGAGAGAAACCTAATCAATTTTTAGCTCTAAACATTAATTTTCAGCTTCACCTAACAAAAACAGAATTATTCACAATAGTAGGCACAAGAGAAAATACTCAATTCAGGCTCAAAGGGGGATACTAAGGGAAAAACATTGCAACAACGAAGTCTGAGGTCCACAAGAAATCCTACTAGTCTCTCACAAAATCACACAACATGTATTTATTCAGTTGACATGCAAATCAAGACAGGATCAAACATGCACAAGTATATCAGATGATGACAGGATAATATATGATGTTTTTAGGTTGTTTTTAGTATTTTTATTTTATTGTTTTTGAGTCACATATAGGATTTTTAGTATTTTTACATAGATTTTATATTTATTTTGCATTCTGCATATAGATTAGCTTTTATTTGTTTTTCTCACTTTATTTTATATTTTTAGGAATTTTTATAGCTATTTTATATTTTTAGGAAAAGCTGGTATAGTTATCATTTTTGTCCAGGGACCGATTTGTAAAGTTTCAGGAAATAAAGGATCAAAGTGTAAAGGTTCAAGAGTGGAGGATGAAAAGTGAAGTTTGAAGGAGTCAAAGGGCCAGAATTGAAGTTCTAACAAAGAGAGGACTTGAAGTGAAATTGAAGAATGTGAAGCAACTCTCTTTTATTTGAGCACATGTAAAATAAGGTTGGAAGATTAATGGTGGTAAAGGGGAGGTTTCAGAACTTAGTAGAGGCTGAATGTGGCCTAATTAAGCCAATCAATTCCACCATTGAAGAAGAAAGGAATCCAAGAAGAAGCTGCCAGTGTTCGTCCCAGCGCTGTAGCGTTGGAAGTTCCAACGCTCAAGCGCTGGACCTCTGACTAGGATGTGAGTCAGAAGTTGCACCCAGCGCTGCAGCGTTGGAAGCCAGCGCTCAAGCGCTGGGCCTATTTCTGCCCGTTGGATTTTAATGCTTCCCAGCGCCCAAGCGTTGGGAATTCCAGCGCCCAAGCGCTGGAAGTTAGGTTTTTGCTATAAATAGGAAGCTTTTCTTCACTTGTAAGACACACCTATTCAGAATACAACAAGTGTTCTTCTTTCCCTCTTAAAGATCATTGTTCCTAGGAATTGTGGGAAGCCATACTTGAGCTCCTATCCAGGGTAATTCGATGACTCTTTTAGCCATGCTTGGCTAATTCTTTTTAAGTTTCTTGGGTTGTTATAGTTTATATCTATGTTCTAGTTTGCTTTTACTTTTCTGAATAATATTTCCTTTCATGTTTTATTTCCTTGTTCTTCATTCTTCTTAATGCGCATGAGAATTCTTGCTTATTACTTATTCGAATGGAAATTGGTAAGTAGTAAGGGACCTAGGGTTTAAAAAGGTTATAAGTATACATCACTAAGGAATTAGGATGGACGTAACTCTATGTTGGCCTGAATATCTTCTTCATCTTCTTCTCTAGTTAACTAAGTTGCAAGGAATTGGATTTAGTAATTAGAAAGAAAGTTCTACAATGTGTAAGGAATTAACTTGTAGATATACTAGGCTATAGCATCATGAATTTGGACTTAAAATTCAGAAATTTAGTAGGAACTTGCTAGCATATTTATAGACTATGTAATTCAACCCAAGAACTTATTTCTCATCATCTTATCTCTTTATTATTTTATGCTATTGTTCTTGCTTGCTCCAAAAACCAACATCAAATATTCATCTCTTAAATTTTCTGCACAAGTACTAAATATAATAATAATAAGAAACCTATCCCTTGGGTTCGATCTTTTTATTACGCGATATTGAATCGTACACTTGCGATTTGGGTATCAAGTTTTTGGCGCCGTTGCCGGGGATAGGTCCTGTTCTTGTTATTATTTTGTTTAGTGCTTTTTATGTTAAAAAAAAATAATAAAAAAATATATTTCTGCCTAACAGTTTGTTGCCATGTGGAAAGAAGATCCTTCAGAGACTATAATCTCTGAGGGGTTGGACTTTGAAGATATTGAAAGCAATGACGAACAGGTCATTAAAATGGCAAGATATCTGGAAGCTGCCCAATTTTTCCCTTC
The DNA here is from genome assembly GCA_030819835.1 of Acmispon strigosus. Classification (NCBI taxonomy): domain Eukaryota; kingdom Viridiplantae; phylum Streptophyta; class Magnoliopsida; order Fabales; family Fabaceae; genus Acmispon; species Acmispon strigosus. The sequence goes on along the minus strand of JAUAMA010000001.1, from coordinate 42,124,058 downwards.
GAGAAAAAATTGGGTAGAAGAGCTGAAAAGAGAAGAAGAAGTTCAAGAGGAAAAGAGGGAATTGAAGCCCTTACCTTCAACCCTTAAATATGTATTTCTTGAAGAAGGTAACAATAAACCTGTCATTGTAAGTAGTTCCCTCTCTCCTCTTGAAGAAGAAAAACTGGTAAGAATTCTTAGAGCTCATAAATCTGCTTTGGGTTGGACTATTGAGGACATTAAGGGCATAAGCCCCACTGTTTGTATGCATAAAATTTGTTTAGAAGAACAAGTTAAAACCGTGGTCCAACCCCAAAGAAGACTTAATCCTGCCATGAAAGAGGTGGTAAGGAAAGAAGTGATTAAGTTGCTTGATGCAGGGATCATCTATCCCATTTCTGATAGTGAATGGGTTAGTCCCGTTCAGGTAGTTCCCAAAAAAGGGGGAATTACAGTGGTTCCCAATGAAAATAATGAATTAATTCCCACCAGGAAGGTAACTGGATGGAGGGTTTGTATAGATTACCGGAGGCTAAATTCTGCCACCCGGAAAGATCATTTCCCCCTTCCCTTTATTGATCAAATGCTTGACAGGTTGGCTGGCCATGAGTTTTTTTGTTTCTTGGATGGATATTCAGGATACAATCAAATTGTTGTTGATCCTAAGGATCAAGAAAAAACTGCTTTTACTTGCCCCTTTGGGGTGTTTGCTTATAAAAGAATGCCTTTTGGCTTGTGTAATGCTCCTGGAACCTTCCAAAGATGTATGTTTGCTATTTTTTATGATTTAATTGGTGAATGTATGGAAGTGTTCATGGATGATTTTTCTGTGTATGGCTCCAATTTCGACAAGTGTTTGGGCAATTTGGAAAGGATTCTAGTTAGGTGCCAAGAAAAGAATTTGGTACTTAATTGGGAAAAATGTCATTTTATGGTAAAAGATGGCATTGTGCTTGGGCACAAGATTTCTGAAAAAGGGATTGAGGTAGATAAAGCTAAAACTGAGATTATTGAAAATCTACCTCCTCCCACCAATGTTAAAGGTATAAGAAGCTTTCTTGGTCATGCAGGTTTTTATAGGCGATTTATAAAAGATTTTTCTAAAATTGCTAAGCCTATGACAAATCTCCTTGAAAAAGAGGCTCCTTTTATCTTTAATAATGAGTGTTTGGCTGCTTTTAAATTATTGAAGGAAAAACTTGTTTCAGCCCCTATCATTATTGCTCCCCAATGGGATTTGCCTTTTGAAGTTATGTGTGATGCTAGTGATAATGCATTAGGGGCTGTTCTTTGTCAGAAAAATGGTAAAGTTTTGCATGTAATTTACTATGCTAGTAAGGTTCTGAATGAAGCTCAAAAAAATTATGCTACAACTGAAAAGGAGTTGTTGAGTGTAGTTTATGCTTTAGATAAATTCAGACCTTACGTTTTGGGTACTAAAGTTATTGTGCATACTGACCATGCTGCATTGAAGTACTTGTTTGCTAAGCAGGAAGCTAAACCCAGGTTGATCAGGTGGATCTTACTCTTGCAAGAGTTTGATCTTGAAATTGTGGACAGAAAAGGGAAAGACAATGGTGTTGCAGACCATTTGTCAAGACTTGAAGAGGGGAACTCCAGCCCAATTCCTATTCAAGAGGTGTTCCCAGATGAGAAGCTCTTAGCTGTTCAAGAAATATCTCCCTGGTATGTACATTTAGCTAATTTTAAAGCTGCTGGAGTGTTGCCTTCTGATTTAACTTGGCAACAAAAGAAGAAATTTCTGCATGATGCCAAATTCTTTTTCTGGGATGAACCTTATTTGTTTAGAGAATGTTCTGATGGGATCATTAGAAGATGTATTCCAGAAAAAGAATTTGAGGATATTTTATGGCATTGCCATGGCTCCGATTATGGAGGCCATTTTTCAGGTGAAAGGACTGCAGCTAAAGTCCTCCAAAGTGGTTTTTATTGGCCTACTATCTTCAAAGATAGTAGAGAATTTGTGGTAAGGTGTGATCGCTGTCAACGAACTGGTAATATCTCAAGAAGGAATGAGATGCCCCAAAAAATGATTTTGGAAGTTGAGCTTTTTGATGTTTGGGGCATTGATTTCATGGGACCTTTTCCACCTTCTTTTGGTTGCCAATATATTTTGGTTGCTGTTGACTATGTTTCTAAGTGGGTTGAAGCATCTGCCCTTCCCACAAATGATGGCAAAGTGGTTCTAGATTTTCTAAAGAAAAAGATCTTCACTAGATTTGGGGTGCCAAGGGCAATTATCAGTGATGGAGGTAAGCATTTTTGTAATAAAGCTTTTGAAACTCTTTTGAAAAAATATGGTGTTAATCATAAAATTGCTACCCCCTATCACCCCCAAACTAGTGGACAAGTAGAGGTTTCTAATAGGGAGTTAAAAAGGATTTTGGAAAAAACAGTTGGTACTTCAAGGAAGGATTGGTCAAAAAAATTAGATGACACCTTGTGGGCTTACCGAACTGCGTTTAAAACTCCTATTGGAACCTCTCCTTATCAGTTAGTTTATGGTAAGACTTGTCATTTACCTTTGGAACTTGAGCATAAAGCCTTTTGGGCTTTGAAACATTTGAACATGGACCCCAAAGAAGCTGGGGATAAAAGACAGGTACAGGTACATGAGCTGGATGAATTTAGACTCCAAGCATATCACAATGCTAGGATCTACAAAGAGAAGACCAAAAAGTGGCATGATAAGAAAATTGTGCCAAAAGAGTTTAGTCCAGGACAACTTGTGTTATTATATAACTCAAGACTGAGATTGTTTCCTGGAAAGTTGAGGTCAAAGTGGACAGGACCATTTAGGATCACTAAAGTTTTTCCCCATGGTGCGGTTGAGTTGGAAAATGAGGTTACAAAGAATGTATTCACTGTCAATGGACAAAGATTGAAACCATACTTGGGTGGAGATTATGAAAGACAAGATGTTTTTGCTATTCTTGATGCCCCTAATTGATTAAAGGGAAGGGTCTATCTCGGACCTTAACAATGAGCTGGTTGGGAGACAACCCAACTTAGGATTAGTTTAAATTCTGTCTTTTTAATTTTCTGCATCACTCTTGTAAATAAATAAAGAAAAGAAATTCTATGTTCTTGCTGCAGGGAGGTCCAGCGCTTAGGCGCTGGAGGCCAGCGCTCATGCGCTAGGCCCCTGCCAAATCCCCTCTGGTTCCAGTGTTCACCAACGCCAGAGCGTTGGGGGCCAGCGCCCATGCGCTAGGCCCCTGGAATCTCGTTCTTATTTACGGTAATTCCAACGCCAGAGCGTTGGAAACCCAGCGCTCAGGCGTTGGGACCTCTGATGCCCAGTATTTGATTTAATTCCAGCGCCCAAGCGTTGGCATCCCCAACGCTCAAGCGCTGGAGCTCGGGCAGAGGCTCTGTTTGTTTTTCTTTTTGCTATTTTGCTGTTTTAATAAATTTTGTGTTCATCATTTTCTGAAAGTCTTTGATTCTATGAGTTTTTCCCTTGGTTCTGAACTGGTTTTAATTTTTGGGAAACTCAAGAATTCTTGTTTTTAAAGGTGGACACAATTTTTCAACCCATATTCTTATTTGTGCTATTTGTGGAACTAACAAGTCAAGCAAGTTTTCTACTTGTGAGACTTTTGTTTGTTCAATTTTTGCAGGAAGGAGAAAGAGCCCTCTTGAACTTAAGTGTTCAAAGTAATTTTTGCATTAAGGTTCCCTTGGCTTATTGTGGGAAATTTGTGACTGTGCCAGCTTTTTAGTTTTGTTTTTCTTGTTATAGTTTTTAGCCTTATTTTTAGTTTAGTGTTTCTGTTTTATTTTTGCATGAGTCTTGAGTATGTTATCCAGTCCGAATGCTACTATTTCTTTCAGTGCTTTATCTGATTAAACTGTTTTTTAAAAAAGGTTCTATGTTTTGAAGCGGTTAGGATTGCATGCTGTTAGAATTGATTTTGGACATCTTGATTGTTTTGGTTGTTGGCAAAGTTTTTCGGAGTTCTAAAAAAGGGTACCACTTACCCTATCTTTTTCTGAGAGCTGAGGACTCTGAATTCTTGATTGTGAAATTTTTCTGCCTTGTGTTGCATGTTGATTGGGATTTTGTTTACTTTGTAAGTTGAGAAGAGATTATAGGCATTTTTGAAAACTCAGAGTTTTGGTTGAAAACTAAAAATCCACTAGTAGCCCCTTTTTGAGCCTTAAAAGAGTCATTCTTTGGAGCCTTCTTTGTGTGATATTTTTAAGTTGTTATTGTGATTCATGTGCTGAAATTGTTAGAGCTATGTTTGTGGGTTTCTCTCTAGAAAAAGAAGAAAAAAATTGAGGTATGTGCCTTAGAAAAAATATAATGAGGTAGTGGGGTGAGAAAGAGTATGAAGGGAGTAAAATTCAAGTCATTCATCCCATACATTCCACTACTTTGTTCAAAAAAAAAAAAAAGAGAAAAAGAAAAAGAAAAATTGAGAGGACCCTTGTGTTGAATTGTTTAAGCTCTTAGTCAAGAAAAATCACTTAACAACAATTTCTGAGTCAGCCACTAGAGTTACCAATTTCTTGAAATCCATACCTTGAATTGTTCAACCTTTTGGCCAAGTTACAACCTTCAAAAATCTCTTCAAAATTACTTGGTTGCACTATTTCAGTTTTGATTTGAATGATAGGCAGGATTATTGAGCTTTCTTGTTTTTCATGGAGAATATTATTTTGTGAGCTTAATTTGATGAACTCAAACATGTTGAAAAGCCAAGCCTAACTTTCTTGATTATATATCCTTAAACATGCAGGTCTTCCTAATCCGCTAAGCTTTCTTGGAAAGGTTTTTTGTGCTTCAAGTCGTAATCAGATAAACTTTTTCTAAACTCAGGGACGAGTTTCTCTTTAAGTTTTATCGCTTGAGGACAAGCTGTCGTTGGGTATAGTGGTGTGATGACAGGATAATATATGATGTTTTTAGGTTGTTTTTAGTATTTTTATTTTATTATTTTTGAGTCACATATAGGATTTTTAGTATTTTTACATAGATTTTATATTTATTTTGCATTCTGCATATAGATTAGCTTTTATTTTTTTTTCTAACTTTATTTTATATTTTTAGGAATTTTTATAGCTATTTTATATTTTTAGGAAAAGCTGGTATAGTTATCATTTTTGTCCAGGGACCGATTTGTAAAGTTTCAGGAAATAAAGGATCAAAGTGTAAAGGTTCAAGAGTGGAGGATGAAAAGTGAAGTTTGAAGGAGTCAAAGGGCCAGAATTGAAGTTCTAACAAAGAGAGGACTTGAAGTGAAATTGAAGAATGTGAAGCAACTCTCTTTTATTTGAGCACATGTAAAATAAGGTTGGAAGATTAATGGTGGTAAAGGGGAGGTTTCAGAACTTAATAGAGGCTGAATGTGGCCTAATTAAGCCAATCAATTCCACCATTGAAGAAGAAAGGAATCCAAGAAGAAGCTGCCAGTGTTCGTCCCAGCGCTGCAGCGTTGGAAGTTCCAACGCTCAAGCGCTGGACCTCTGACTAGGATGTGAGTCAGAAGTTGCACCCAGCGCTGCAGCGTTGGAAGCCAGCGCTCAAGCGCTGGGCCTATTTCTGCCCGTTGGATTTTAATGCTTCCCAGCGCCCAAGCGTTGGGAATTCCAGCGCCCAAGCGCTGGAAGTCAGGTTTTTGCTATAAATAGGAAGCTTTTCTTCACTTGTAAGACACACCTATTCAGAATACAACAAGTGTTCTTCTTTCCCTCTTAAAGATCATTGTTCCTAGGAATTGTGGGAAGCCATACTTGAGCTCCTATCCAGGGTAATTCGATGACTCTTTTAGCCATGCTTGACTAATTCTTTTTAAGTTTCTTGGGTTGTTATAGTTTATATCTATGTTCTAGTTTGCTTTTACTTTTCTGAATAATATTTCCTTTCATGTTTTATTTCCTTGTTCTTCATTCTTCTTAATGCGCATGAGAATTCTTGCTTATTACTTATTCGAATGGAAATTGGTAAGTAGTAAGGGACCTAGGGTTTAAAAAGGTTATAAGTATACATCACTAAGGAATTAGGATGGACGTAACTCTATGTTGGCCTGAATATCTTCTTCATCTTCTTCTCTAGTTAACTAAGTTGCAAGGAATTGGATTTAGTAATTAGAAAGAAAGTTCTACAATGTGTAAGGAATTAACTTGTAGATTTACTAGGCTATAGCATCATGAATTTGGACTTAAAATTCAGAAATTTAGTAGGAACTTGCTAGCATATTTATAGACTATGTAATTCAACCCAAGAACTTATTTCTCATCATCTTATCTCTTTATTATTTTATGCTATTGTTCTTGCTTGCTCCAAAAACCAACATCAAATATTCATCTCTTAAATTTTCTGCACAAGTACTAAATATAATAATAATAAGAAACCTATCCCTTGGGTTCGATCTTTTTATTACGCGATATTGAATCGTACACTTGCGATTTGGGTATCATCAGAGATCACTCTAAGAACTCAGAAAAGATAGGGTAAGTGTACCCATTTAAGAACTCAAATCATGATTAAGATCAATTCAAACTCAGAAATCAAAATTCTTTCACAACCCTTAACAGCATGCAGTCCTACCCAGCGAAGATAAACAAATGTATCAACATTTTCAAAAACACTAGCTAGGGATGAAACCACTTGAATGTTATACAAATATGGCACATGATCAGGGGTACAAAACTTGACTGAATCTATCTTACATTCAAGACTCAAACTAAAATAAAAATATAAACAAAACAAAACTAAAAATAAAATACAAAAATACCCTGGTCATTTATTGGTGCATTGGATCGTCTTGATCCTCTCCTTCAGCTCCTCCAGCTCCACTGTTGCCTGCTTGGTCCTGCAAACTCATTGGCCAACCTGCCCTTTATTTGACACAAAGAAAAATAAATGATAATGAAATTGCAAGTGTACAATTTACTATCGCGTAATATAAAAGATTATCGAACCCAAGGGATAGGTGTTCTTATATTTATATAATTTAGTACTTGTGCAAAGAAAATAAAATGATATTGTTGATGTTTGGTTTATGACAAGAAGAGAGTAATAGCATAAAATAATAAAGCAAATAAGATGAGAGAATTTAAGCTCTTGGGTTGATTTACATAATCTATAAAACATGCTAGAAAACTCATACTAAATTTCTGAACTTTAAATTCAAATTCATGGTGCTATAGCCTAAGTTTCTACACCCTAATAGCCTTAAGAAATGTAGAACTTTCTTACCTAATTACTAACTCCATAGCCTTGGTTATTAGTTAATTAGAGAAGAAGATGAAGAGAAAATTCGGGCCAACACAAAGCTACGTCCATCCTTATAGCCTTAAGAAATGTATACTTATAACCTTTTTTATTTCCTATTTCCCTTACTACTTACCAAATGGCCTTATGAATAAGTAGAAAGCATGAAATCTTTTGCGCATAAAGATTAATGAAGAACAAAGAAATAAAACATGAATAGAAAATATTATTCAGAAATGTAAAAGAAAACTAGAACATGAATTATAAATTAAAACAACCCAAAAACTTAAAAGAAGAATTAGCCAAGCATGGCTAAAAGATTCATTGGATTACCCTGGATAGGAGCTCAAGTATGGCTTCCCACAAGTCCTAGGAACAATGATCTTTGAGGGAGAAAGAGAGAATACTTGTTGTATTCTATGAAGGTGTGTCTTACAAGTGAAGAAAAGGGTCCTATTTATAGTAAAAATCCAGCCTCCAACGCTTCAGCGCTAGCTTTCCCAACGCCTGGGCGCTAGGATGCATTAAAAATCCACTTTCTGTCCGAGGCCCAGCGCTTGAGCGCTGGCTTTCCAACGCTTGGGCGCTGGGTCACCATCTGACTCATCATCTAGTCAGAACCCCAGCGCTGGAGAGCTGGGATCCCAACGCATGAGCGCTGGGACGCTGCTTCTTCATCTTCAAGCTTTTCCTTCCTTCTTCATTCATGGTAGTGGGTTTTGATGGCCATAAAAAGCCACTAACCAGCCTTGATCAATTCTGAAACCCTTCCTCCACTAACATCAATTTCTTTAAGCATTTTTTCCATGTGCTAAATTAGAGAGTGATTCTTCATATTCTTCTTTTTCACTTTGGTCCTCTCTTGGTTAGCACTTCAATTTAAGCCCTCATATTCTCTCAATCTTCACTTCAAGTCCTCCACTCTTGAACTTTTACAATTTGGTCCCTGACTTCCTGAGACTTTACACATTGGTCCCTGGACAAAAATGATAACTAAACCAGCTTTTCCTAAAAATATAAAATAACTAGAAAAATTCCTAAAAATATAAAATAAAGATAGAAAAACACAAAAAATCTAATCTACATGCAAAATGCAAAATAAATATAAAATCTATATAAAAACAATAAAAAACCTACATGAGACTCAAAAATAATAAAATAAAAAGACTAAAAAGACCCTAAAAACATCATATAAAATCCACTCATCACACCACTATACCCAACGACAGCTTGTCCTCAAGCGACAAAACTTAAAGAAAAATTCGTCCCTGGATTTTGAGAAAGTTTTATCTGATTACAACTTGAAGCACAGAAACCTTTCAAAGAAAGCTTAGCAGAAAAGGAAGACATGCATGTTTTATAGACAAAGAATCAAGAAAGTTAGGCTTGGCTTTTAACATGTTTGAGTTCATCAATTAAGCTCACCAAAAATAATATTCTCCATGAAAACAAGAAAGTTCAATAATCCTGCCTATAATTCAAATCAAAACTGAAGTAAAGCAACCAAGTGATTTTGAAGAGATTTTTGAAGGTTGTAACTTGGCCAAAGGGTTGTTCATTTCAAGGTATGGATTTCAAGACTTGGCAACTCTATTGGCTGACTCAGAATCTGTTGTTAAGTGATTTTCTTGACTAAGAGCTTTAAACAATTCACACAAGGGTCCTCTCAATTTTTCTTTTTTTTTTTTTTTTGAACAAAGTAGTGGAATGTATGGGATGAATGACTTGAATTTTACTCCCCTCATACTCTTTCTCACCCCACCACTTCATTATTTTTTTCTTAAGGCACATACCTTATTTTTTTTCAACTTTTTTCCTTCATTTTTTTTTAGAGAGAAACCCAACAAACAAAGCTCTACAAATTCAGCACATGCATCACTATAACAACTTAAAGATATCACACAAAGTAGGCTCCAAAGAATGACTCTTTTAAGGCTCAAAAGGGGGCTACTAGTGGATATAACATTTCAAGCAAAAATCTGAGTTTTCAAAAATGCCTAATATCTCTTCTCAACTCACAAAGTATACAAAACTCCAATCAACATGCAACACAAGGCAGAAAAATTTCACAATCATGCATCAGAGTCCTCAGCTCTCAGAAAAAGATAGGGTAAGTGGTACCCTTTTTAGAACTCAGAAAAACTTTTGCCAACAACCCAACAATCAATCAAGATATCAAAAATCCTTTCTACAGCATGCAATCCTAACTGCTTAAAAACATAGATCTTTTCACAAAGCAGTTCAATCAGATAAAGCATTTCACAAAGCTATAGCAACATTCAGAATGGATAATATACTCAAGACTCATGCAAAAAGAAAACAGAAAAACTAAACTAAAAATAAAAATAAAACTAAATACTAAAAAAAAAAAAAAAAACAAAAATAAAAACTAACAAGCTGGTATAGTAACAAATTTCCACAAAGGTCCAAGGGAACCTCAATGTAAAAATCACTTTGAACACTCAAGTTCAAGAGGGTTCTTCCTCCTTTTGGTACCTATCCTGTAACAATGAACAAACAAAAGTCTCACAAGTAAAAACTTGCTTGACTTGTTAGTCCCAAAAACAACACAAAAGATCATGGGTTGAAAATTTGTGTCCACCTTTAAAAACAATAATTCTTGAATTTCCCAAAAATTAAAACCATTGTAGAAACAAGGGAAAACTCAAAGAACTTTAAAACTTTCAGAAAAACGGTGAACACAAAATTTATTAAAAATTAAAAACAGCAAATAAAAACAAAATAGCAACACTGCCCGAGCTCCAGCGCTTGAGCGTTGGGGATACCAATGCTTGGGCGCTGGAATTAAAACAACTACTGGGCATCAGAGGTCCCAGCGCCTGAGCGCTGGGTTTCCAGCGCTATGGCGCTGGAAAATAGAAAATAAAAAGCTGGGATTCCAGGGGCCTAGCGCATGAGCGCTAGCCCTCCAGCGCCTAAGCGCTGGGATCAACTGGAATCAGAGGTTATGAAGCAGGGGCCTAACGCATGAGCGTTGGTCTCCAGCGCTCGAGCGCTGGCCTCGCCTGCAGCAAAACATAGAATTTTTTTCTTTTATTTATTTACAAGAGTTGTGCAGAAATTAAAAAGACAAAAACATAAACTATCCTAAGTTGGGTTGTCTCCCAACCAGCTCAATGTTAAGGTCCGAGATAGACCCTTCCCCTTAATCAATTGGGGGTTCAACAAGTTCAACAGTCATCACTTGACTCTCATAATCTCCTCCTAAGTAAGGTTTCAGCCTCTGCCCATTGACAAGAAATGTGTTCTTTGTTCCCCGATTTTCCAACTCAACCGCACCATGAGGAAAGACTTTGGTAATCAAAAATGGTCCTGTCCATCTTGACTTCAACTTTCCGGGGAACAACCTCAGCCTTGAGTTATACAATAACACAAGCTGTCCTGGACTAAATTCTTTTGGCAAGATCCTCTTATCATGCCACCTTTTTGTTCTTTCTTTGTAGATCCTAGCATTGTGATATGCTTGGAGTCTAAACTCATCCAGCTCATGTACCTGTACCTGTCTTTTATCCCCAGCTTCTTTGGGGTCCATGTTCAAATGTTTCAAAGCCCAAAAGGCTTTATGCTCAAGTTCCACAGGTAAATGACAAGTCTTACCATAAACCAACTGGTAAGGAGAGGTTCCAATAGGAGTTTTAAACGCAGTTCGGTAAGCCCACAAGGTGTCATCCAATTTTTTTGACCAATCCTTCCTTGAGGTACCAACTGTTTTTTCCAAAATCCTTTTTAACTCCCTATTAGAAACCTCTACTTGCCCACTAGTTTGGGGGTGATAGGGGGTAGCAATTTTATGACTAACACCATATTTTTTCAAAAGAGTTTCAAAAGCTTTATTACAAAAATGCTTACCTCCATCACTGATTATTGCTCTTGGCACCCCAAATCTAGTAAAAATCTTTTTCTTCAGAAAATCCAGAACAACTTTTCCATCATTTGTGGGAAGGGCTGATGCTTCAACCCATTTAGAAACATAGTCAACAGCAACCAAAATATACTGGCAACCAAAAGAAGGTGGAAAAGGTCCCATGAAATCAATGCCCCAAACATCAAAAAGCTCAACTTCCAAAATCATTTTTTGGGGCATCTCATTCCTTCTTGAGATATTACCAGTTCGTTGACAACGATCACACCTTACCACAAATGCTCTACTATCTTTGAAGATAGTAGGCCAATAAAAACCACTTTGGAGGACTTTAGCTGCAGTCCTCTCACCTGAAAAATGGCCTCCATAATCGGAGCCATGGCAATGCCACAAAATAGCCTCAAATTCTTTTTCTGGAATACACCTTCTAATGATCCCATCAGAACATTCTCTAAACAAATAAGGTTCATCCCAGAAAAAGAATTTAGCATCATGTAAAAATTTCTTCTTTTGTTGCCAAGTCAAATCAGAAGGCAACACACCAGCAGCTTTAAAATTAGCTAAATGTACATACCATGGAGCTATCTCTTGGATAGCTAAAAGCCTCTCATCTGGGAACTCCTCTTGAATAGGAATTGGATCGGAGTTCCCCTCTTCAAGCCTTGACAAATGGTCTGCTACGCCATTGTCCTTCCCTTTTCTGTCCACAATTTCAAGATCAAACTCTTGCAAGAGTAAGATCCACCTGATCAGCCTGGGTTTAGCTTCCTGCTTAGCAAACAAGTACTTCAATGCAGCATGGTCAGTATGCACAATAACTTTAGTACCCAAAACGTAAGGTCTGAATTTGTCTAAAGCATAGACAACGCTCAACAACTCCTTTTCAGTTGTAGCATAATTTTTTTGAGCTTCATTCAGAACCTTACTAGCATAATAAATCACATGTAAAACCTTTCCATTTTTCTGACAAAGAACAGCCCCTATTGCATTATCACTAGCATCACACATAATTTCAAAAGGCAAATCCCATTGGGGAGCAACAATGATAGGGGCTGAAACAAGTTTTTCCTTTAATAATTTAAAAGCAGCCAAACACTCATCATTAAAGATAAAAGGAGCTTCTTTTTCAAGGAGATTTGTCATAGGCTTAGCAATTTTAGAAAAATCTTTTATAAATCGCCTATAAAAACCTGCATGACCAAGAAAGCTTCTTATACCTTTAATATTAGTGGGAGGAGGTAGATTTTCAATGATTTCAGTTTTAGCTTTATCTACCTCAATCCCTTTCTCAGAAATCTTGTGCCCAAGCACAATGCCATCTTTTACCATAAAATGACATTTTTCCCAATTAAGTACCAAATTCTTTTCTTGGCACCTAACAAGAATCCTTTCCAAATTGCTCAAACACTTGTCAAAGTTGGGGCCATAAACAGAAAAATCATCCATGAACACTTCCATACATTCACCAATTAAATCATAAAAAATAGCAAACATACATCTTTGGAAGGTTCCTGGAGCATTACACAAGCCAAAAGGCATTCTTTTATAAGCAAACACCCCGAAGGGGCAAGTAAAAGCAGTTATTTCTTGATCCTTAGGATCAACAACAATTTGATTATAACCTGAGTACCCATCCAAGAAACAATAGTACTCATAGCCAGCCAACCTGTCAAGCATTTGATCAATAAAGGGAAGGGGGAAATGATCTTTCCGGGTGGCAGAATTTAGCCTCCGGTAATCTATACAAACTCTCCATCCAGTTACCATCCTGGTGGGAATCAATTCATTGTTCTCATTTGGGACCACAGTAATTCCCCCTTTCTTGGGAACTACCTGAACAGGACTAACCCATTCACTATCAGAAATGGGATAGATGATCCCTGCATCTAGCAGCTTAATCACTTCTTTCCTTACCACCTCTTTCATGGCAGGATTAAGTCTTCTTTGGGGTTGGACTACAGGTTTAACTTGTTCTTCTAAACAAATTTTATGCATACAAACAGTGGGGCTTATGCCCTTAATATCCTCTATAGTCCAACCCAAAGCAGATTTATGAGCTCTAAGAATTCTTACCAGTTTTTCTTCTTCAAGAGGAGAGAGGGAACTACTCACAATGACTGGCTTGTTATTACCTTCCTCAAGAAATACATACTTAAGGGTGGAAGGTAAGGGCTTCAATTCCCTCTTTTCCTCTTGAACTTCTTCCTCTCTTTTCAGCTCCTCTACCCAATTTCCTTTTGAAGGGAAAAAATGGGCAGCTTCCAGATATCTTGCCATTTCAATGACCTGTTCGTCATTGCTTTCAATAACTTCAAAATCCAATCCTTCAGAGATTATAGTCTCTAAAGGATCTTCTTCCCACATGGCAACAAACTGTTAGGCAGAAATTTTTTTTATATATATACAAGAAGTACTAAATAAAATAAAAATAAGAACTTAAAAGAACCTATCCCCGGCAACGGCGCCAAAAACTTGATAATGAAATTGCAAGTGTACAATTTACTATCGCGTAATATAAAAGATTATCGAACCCAAGGGATAGGTGTTCTTATATTTATATAATTTAGTACTTGTGCAAAGAAAATAAAATGATATTGTTGATGTTTGGTTTATGACAAGAAGAGAGTAATAGCATAAAATAATAAAGCAAATAAGATGAGAGAATTTAAGCTCTTGGGTTGATTTACATAATCTATAAAACATGCTAGAAAACTCATACTAAATTTCTGAACTTTAAATTCAAATTCATGGTGCTATAGCCTAAGTTTCTACACCCTAATAGCCTTAAGAAATGAAGAACTTTCTTACCTAATTACTAACTCCATAGCCTTGGTTATTAGTTAATTAGAGAAGAAGATGAAGAGAAAATTCGGGCCAACACAAAGCTACGTCCATCCTTATAGCCTTAAGAAATGTATACTTATAACCTTTTTTATTTCCTATTTCCCTTACTACTTACCAAATGGCCTTATGAATAAGTAGAAAGCATGAAATCTTTTGCGCATAAAGATTAATGAAGAACAAAGAAATAAAACATGAATAGAAAATATTATTCAGAAATGTAAAAGAAAACTAGAACATGAATTATAAATTAAAACAACCCAAAAACTTAAAAGAAGAATTAGCCAAGCATGGCTAAAAGATTCATTGGATTACCCTGGATAGGAGCTCAAGTATGGCTTCCCACAAGTCCTAGGAACAATGATCTTTGAGGGAGAAAGAGAGAATACTTGTTGTATTCTATGAAGGTGTGTCTTACAAGTGAAGAAAAGGGTCCTATTTATAGTAAAAATCCAGCCTCCAACGCTTCAGCGCTAGCTTTCCCAACGCCTGGGCGCTAGGATGCATTAAAAATCCACTTTCTGTCCGAGGCCCAGCGCTTGAGCGCTGGCTTTCCAACGCTTGGGCGCTGGGTCACCATCTGACTCATCATCTAGTCAGAACCCCAGCGCTGGAGCGCTGGGATCCCAACGCATGAGCGCTGGGACGCTGCTTCTTCATCTTCAAGCTTTTCCTTCCTTCTTCATTCATGGTAGTGGGTTTTGATGGCCATAAAAAGCCACTAACCAGCCTTGATCAATTCTGAAACCCTTCCTCCACTAACATCAATTTCTTTAAGCATTTTTTCCATGTGCTAAATTAGAGAGTGATTCTTCATATTCTTCTTTTTCACTTTGGTCCTCTCTTGGTTAGCACTTCAATTTAAGCCCTCATATTCTCTCAATCTTCACTTCAAGTCCTCCACTCTTGAACTTTTACAATTTGGTCCCTGACTTCCTGAGACTTTACACATTGGTCCCTGGACAAAAATGATAACTAAACCAGCTTTTCCTAAAAATATAAAATAACTAGAAAAATTCCTAAAAATATAAAATAAAGATAGAAAAACACAAAAAATCTAATCTACATGCAAAATGCAAAATAAATATAAAATCTATATAAAAACAATAAAAAACCTACATGAGACTCAAAAATAATAAAATAAAAAGACTAAAAAGACCCTAAAAACATCATATAAAATCCACTCATCAATAAACAATAAAAAATGCACATGGGTTGTCTCCCAAGAAGCCCAATGTTATAGTCTTTGATAGACTCTTCAAGTTTACTTCTCATCCAGGGTCTATCACAAAACAATGGTGAAGCCTAAACCCTAAACCCTAAACCCTAAACCCTAAACCCTAAACCCTAAACCCTAAACCCTAAACCCCTAAACCCTAAACCCTTCAAAAAATCTAATCTACATGCAAAATGCAAAATAAATATAAAATCTATATAAAAACAATAAAAAACCTACATGAGACTCAAAAATAATAAAATAAAAAGACTAAAAAGACCCTAAAAACATCATATAAAATCCACTCATCAATAAACAATAAAAAATGCACATGGGTTGTCTCCCAAGAAGCCCAATGTTATAGTCTTTGATAGACTCTTCAAGTTTACTTCTCATCCAGGGTCTATCACAAACTGCATTAGACCCTTCAAATCATGCAAATTTTCACACAGCTTCACCATTGTTTTGCATGCAATTTTAGCCACTTCTTTTTTGAGCTCACCATTTACATTGTCACTTTAGTTCAAGATCACCTGTGGAGACTTCCTTTACGGATTTTCCTTCCTCCTCCAAAGTTGGAAGGGAGGGATTTTCTTCAATCAATCCATAATCCCCATTCTCTTCAATTTTGGGCTCTTCACATTGCTCCACAGGTTCACTTTGATGAGTGGTGGGTGATTCCTCAAGACTTGGCTGCCTCCGCAGAATGCAATTTAATCTTTCCTGTAAGGAAAATTTGGCTTCCCATTCTCTCACTTTGGACCGGGCGAGCGCCTTCCCCCGGTGGCGGGCCATGAAGACTTATGAAGACACACTTCGCTCTCTTACTTCAAGCTCGGTGTCTTGTGTGCTTGTGGACTAGGCGAACGCCCTTGTCTTGCAGGACTGGGCGAGCGCCCTTGTCTTTCAGTAGGGCGGCCCAGTTGGTCTGCAGGGCGGCTCAGGTTACTTCAGGGGGTGTATTCGTAATGTAAGGGGGGTGAGAATTTGTAATCTGTTGGGCCCGATTATTGAGGCCCATAGGCCTATTAGAATTAGTGACATTTATGACTCCCTCCCCTATAAATAGCTACTAGGGGACTCATGTAAAGGGGGAAATTTCTCTCTGAATATTATAATAACATTACTTCTCTCCTATTCTATTTCACTCTGAGAATATTTGGCACCGTCTATGGGAAGAGGTAAACTAACTCCCACTATCACGAGGGGAGAGGCTATGTCAGGCAACACGAGAAGAAGGCGCGGTCGCAGGCGAGAGGGAGGGTGAGCGGCGACGGATCCACCTTCACCGTCTTCTTCCCCAACGCGGAACCCTAACCTCGAACAGCCGGACACGACAGCAACAGGTGGTGGCGCACCCCCTTCAACATTTCCATTGGGGAATGGAACAGGGTATGTGGCGCTCTTGATGCCGCACAGCAGCAGAACCAATATCTCCAAGCACAAATGGAATTGCTGCAGCAACAAAGGGACCACGCTCAGGCGAGCTTGAGAGAATCCGAAGAGGTGGTGAATTTCAATCCCTTTTCAGAGGCGGTCATCGTGGCCCTGTACCACTTAACAATGGAAACCTACTCAGGCGACACTGATCCAAAGGAGCATTTGCAAGGTTTCATCGTAAAGATGGCAATTTGTCAGGCGCCTGAGGCTTTGAGATGCCGCCTGTTCCCATCAACATTTAGGGGAACGGCGTTGATATGGTTTACGAAATTTCCAACGCACTCTATAATAGGTTTTAAAGTTTTGCGTATCAATTTCTAACACATTTTGCAGCAAGCAGGCCGCCGAAGGTTACAACGATCGCATTATTCAACATATGCCAAGAGCCAGCGGAAACTTTGAAGCGCTACACGGTAAGGTTCAATGGAGTCATCGTACAAATTGAGTACGCCCCACAAGAGACATGCGTCGCCGCCTTTAAATAAGGTTTAAGGGCGGGTACCCTGGACAACAAGTTAAGGGCGAGAGTGCAACGTTTCATCCTAGAAGAGGAGGACGACGACCATAGGCGGGCGAGAGATGCTCTTGACATGCCAAGACGAGGATGAGAAAGCTAGGGTTCTTCCTAGCCGCCCAATCCAGGGATCCTCGTGATTAGAAGGTTTTGCTAAGTTTTATTTTGTTGCAAACAATAAATCTTGTATGAGTTTTGATTCAATAACATGTTTTCACATTTTAGACGATTGGCGATATCTTATAATCCCACGGTAGTACAAAGGTTGTTAGGGCGAGGAAAAAGGTGGGGCATGGGCTCAAGGAAGTAGTTTAGGTTAGGCAGAACGTGGGGCAAGATGGTCGTGAGGGCACTTGGGTGGAGACTGTCGTGGGATTAATGAAAACCCCCTTCTTGGGGCTGGTTATGTGTTAGACAAGTTTGTAATTGTTGGCGGCTAAAATGTGTATTGGGGGTATGTACATATTATAATTTGTACATATTTGATTGGTTGTACATATCATATATATTGCTTGTTTATTATGTTGTTAGGGTTGTTTCCATTGCATTGCAGGTCTTGGTTATAATTTGTTTACTGTTTGAATTGCATGTCTCTGATTGTACGTAGCACAAAACAAAACCACACATATTACCATGGTTCATACAGAAACCGAGGTAAAAAAAAAAACCAAACTTATTACCACGGTTCATAAAGGAACCGTGGTAACAGAGGGACAAATTACCATGGTTCCTCCTACAATTGTGGTAACAGAGGCCTGATATTACCACGGTTCAGCGTAGAATCAGGTATTTCAGAGGTATGATATTACCACGGTTCCACCTTGAACCGTGGTAATTTATCTATTACTTTTACGTCTGATACCACAGCTTATCTGTAGTCAAAGGCTTCTAGGAACCATGGTAATATGACAATTCTGTAGTAGTGTCTCTCTTAGTCTCACATTTATTATTTATCATGTCTTAACCACTAAGCGCATAGATCAACTATCGTGAGGTTTTCCGGACTTAATTAAAGGTCTCGGGTTCAAGTCTGGTCGCACTCAACTTGAATGGATTACCTAGATGGAGGAATGCCCCATCAAGTGTCTACAAAACCTTTTTCACAATTTCTACTGTTCATTTTCTTCATCACCTATCTACTAGTGTTATTAAATATTCGTCTTCGCCATGGCCGTTATCCCTTCATAATCCACCTTCTGCCACCATTATTTGTCAAATATGGCAGGTTTTTGGCTCTCTTCCATCTGTGTTAGAACAAACACTCGGATCACATTGAGTAAATAGAGATAAATAAGGTAGAAAATGTGAAGAAGGTCTTGCTCCTGACCCTAGCTGAAGTTTTCATGACGACAAACTCATCGACAAAAAGAAGAAAAGAAGACTTAGAGGAAACAGCGCTACAAAGTCTATCAAATACCTAGAAGTCCTAGTTTAGGTGAGTTATGCTTCTAAAGGTCTATTAAAGCATAAAGGCTCTTTAAAACACCTAAACTAATCAAACTTAATGTTTTCATAACTTAAAAGAAGTAGAAAACCTTAAGCCGATCTCAAAGGATCAAGTTTCTGGAAGTTGGACTTTAGTGTAATCGATTTCAGCCTTCTGGTAATCGATTACAACTAGGCAAGTAATCGATTACCCCTTGCTTGTAATCGATTACATGTTTGAATTTGAAATTCAAACTGAAACGGCTATTAGTGTAATCGATTACACTAAATGATGTAATCGATTACCAGAACGAAAAGTTGCATCTTTTCATGAACCATTGTGTCTCAAACCTTTTGGGACAGGTTGCATTGGTTCAAGGACGTTTCCCTTGCCTATATAAAGTCCATTTGAGTCCAGAACACAACAACACATGAGAATACAACATTAGGCCAAAGCTTTTTCAAAATAGTTCTTTCATCAAGTATTTTAGAACTTAAACTTTCAAGAGCCTAAATTCTGAGTTCATGATCTTCATGTTTATATGAACACTCTAGTTGTTCATATCTTGAGGAACTCAGAATCTTGTTATGCTTAAAAGCCTTAAAGCATAAATTCTCATGATCAATCCACTTGTATGTTAAAGGATTGATACAGCCAATTGTAAACTCTTCTTCATCTCTTTTTGATAGATTGAGTATTCACCGTGGATCTCGGTGAAGGGTTGTTGGTACTGAAAGTGGTATTCTTTCAGGGTGTTGATTGAAGGTGGTTTAGCCTTCAAGGTCTGAGGGTGGTTTGCCTTCAGGAACTGAAAGTGGTTTACTTTCAGGGGCTATGGAAAGTGGTATACTTTCACAGGAAATTGATAGGAATTCTTAGGGTCTTTGGTATAAGAACTTGTAAGAGATTTTTATCAATAGTGGAAAAATCCTCATTGGATTTTCTTGAGGGACTGGGTGTAGCCTTTGGTGGATAGAAGGTGAACCAGGATAAAATTCTATGTGTGTGAATTCTTCTATCCTTTATCTTTACTTTCAAGCAACGCTCAATTCCGCTGCAATCACAACTACCGTTTCGTGATCATCATTATCTTGAAAGTAATAATTTCAATAAGGCGAAAATCGGGGCAACTCTGATTCACCCCCCCCCCTCTCAGGTTGCTATCTATTCTAACAATTGGTATCAGAGCGGAAGTTTAGGTAAGTTATTCCTAAGATCCGGGAAAAGATAGCATCCTCTTCCAATCATGGAACCAGTGAAGGATTCAACATAAATAGGCCACCATTCTTCAATGGAGAACACTATGACTTCTGGAAGATCAAGATGAAAATATTCATAAAGTCATTAGACGTAGGTATTTGGAAAGCCATTGAAGATGGTCCCTTTGTGCCCGTAACAGAAGTAGAAGGAAGTTCACAACCAAAACCAGAAAGTACTTGGAGTGAAGAAGAAAAGAAGAAGGTTCAATATAATCTCAAAGGAATGAACATTCTTACATCTGCTCTTGGCATGGATGAGTTTTTCAGAGTATTAACGTGCACTTCATCGAAAGAAATATGGGATACTTTGATGGTGACTCACAAAGGGACAGATGAAGTTAAGAGATCAAAGATCAATACTCTATCTCAAGAATATGAAATGTTCAGAATGCTTCCAGGAGAGAAGGTATTAGATATGCAAAAAAGATTCACTCATTTGATTAATCATTTGATTGCTCTTGGCAAACAATTTTCAAACAGTGACTTGAACATGAAAGTTCTAAGATCACTTACAAGAGTATGGCAACCAAAAGTTACAGCCAACATGAGAAGAAGTATCGATCCATTTCCCTAAAAGCAAAAGAAAGCGTCAAAGATGATTATGATGCAGATTCTGAAGAAGAGGACAATGGGAACTTGAATCTTCTAGTAAAGAACTTTGGAAAGTTTCTTAAAAGAAAAGGTATGAAATTTAACAACAACAAATCTTTCCAAAGGAACAATGAGTCTTCTTCCTCTCAAAAGATCACATGCTTCGAATGTGGCAAGCCTGGACACTTCAAGTTGGAATGTCCAAATCTTCAAAAGAAGAAACATGGTCTAAGAGAAAAATTCTAAAAGAAGGATCAACCCACACGAAGAGCATACTTGGCTTGGGATGATAATGAAGTAAGTTCATCATCAGACACTGACAAAGAAGAAGCACAAGTCGCATTGATGGCCTCACATGATTCAGATGTTGAAGATTCCCAGGTTAGTGACAATTCTATGTCTTTTCATGATTTAAAGTTTTCTATGGAAAATATGTTTAAATGATGTCAAGAATTTTCTAAGGTTAGCACTAGGCAAAATGATTTGATTTCATCCTTAGAAAGTAAGTGTAGAACTTTACAAGAAGAACTAGACGTAGTAAAATCTAAGTTAGATGTTACACATAAATGCACTAAGTGTAGTTCTTTAGAAGAAAAGATAGATAATCTTCAACAAAGATTTCATAACTTCAATAAAGGAAAACAGAAGTTAGATGATATTCTAAGTGTGCAAAGACATTCAAACAATAAGTCAGGTCTAGGATATACTTCTCACCCAAAGACAAAAGAAGTCAAGAAAACTGTGTTTGTAAAACCAAACAAAGTGGAAGGATCTTCTAAAGGCACTAAGACAAATTCTTTTAGGAGAATGAACAATAGGAAGAGTAATCCTCATAGGACTCCTAAGAAGATTCATCCCACTCCTAGGCAAACTTCTAGTTACAATCATTATTCTTGTACTTATTGTAAAAAAATAGGACATACCCCTAGTAGATGTTATTACAAAAATGTTGGAGTACCAAATAGGGAATAAATATGGGTTAGAAAGGATGTTAACTTAGAAGGACCCAAAACTTGTTGGGTTCCTAATACCCATGTCTGAACTTTGTCATGTAGGTGTGTATGAAAGCAGCAAAGGATTTATGGTATCTTGATAGTGGCTGCTCATCACACATGACAGGAGACAAAACCAAGTTTTCTTTTCTTATACCTAGGGAAAAAGGTTTTGTCACATATGGAAACAATCAAAAGGGAAAGATACTCGGTATTGGAAGAATAGGCACACCCCCTCAAACAGTCATTGATAAAGTTCTTTACGTTGATGGTTTGATGCATAATCTTCTGAGTATCAGTCAACTATGTGACAAAGGTTTGAAAGTTGGTTTCATTGATGATATATGTGTAGTAAAAGATGTGAAAACTAAAGAAGTGAAGTTTTCTGGTTATAAAGTCAATAAAGTCTTCATGATCTCCTTGGAAGAAATTCCACAAAACGCAAGATGTCTTTTGGCCAAGAACAATAGTGATTCATGGCTATGGCATAGAAGACTTGCTCATATACACATAGATCATTTAAACAAACTAGTCAAGCTTGATCTAGTTATTGGGCTTCCAAAGATAAGATTCGAGAAAGACAAGCTTTGTGATGCATGTCAAAAAGGGAAGCAAACCAGAACGTCTTTCAAACCAAAGAACATAGTCTCGACTTCAAGACCCCTTCAATTTCTACATATGGATTTGTTCGGACCTTCAAGAACAAAAAGCCTCGGAGGTAATTTCTATGCACTTGTTATTGTTGATGATTTCTCTAGATTTACATGGACATTATTTCTGCCTCATAAGAATGAAGCCTTCAACGCATTTAAGAGATATGCAAGGCTAGTTCAAAATGAGAAGTCTTTAAATATCTCTTCTATTAGAAGTGATCATGGTGGAGAATTTCAGAATCAACAATTTCAAGAACTATGTGATGAAAATGGAATATCACATAATTTCTCTACTCCGAGAACACCACAACAAAATGGTGTTGTAGAAAGGAAGAACAGATTACTTGAAGAATTAGCAAGAACCATGCTATGTGAATCAAGTCTTCCTAAATATTTCTGGGCTGATGCTGTAAGTACTGCTTGCTATGTTTCCAATAGAGTTCTTATTAGACCAATTCTGAAGAAAACCCCCTATGAACTCTACAAAGGAAGGAAACCAAATATCTCTCATCTACATGCTTTTGGATCCAAATGCTTTGTCTTGAATAATGGAAAGGAAAACCTTGGTGAGTTTGATGAAAAATCTGATGAAGGTATATTCCTTGGTTATTCCCTAACAAGCAAAGCATATAGAGTCTTTAACAAGAAAACTCTATCTGTGGAAGAATCCATACATGTTTCCTTTGATGAGTTTAAATCTTCAAAAGAAGATATAGTCAATCTTCCAGATAATGAAGAAGAAGATATCATTATCAATGAAGACTCTCAAAAGGAAAGAGATCAAAATCCAATACAAGAAGAGCACATTGAAGACAACACTTATCAACTACCAAAGGAATGGAGAACCCATAGGGATCATCCAGTTGATAATATCATTGGTGATATTTCTAGAGGTGTTTCTACAAGGCTACGCTTGAATGATTCAGTTTTGAATATGGCCTTTGTTTCTCAAATAGAACCCTCAAAAGTGAATGATGCTCTGGAGGATGAGTATTGGATTGTAGCAATGCAGGAAGAATTAAACCAATTTGAAAGGAATCAAGTTTGGGAACTTGTTCCTAAGCCTACTGACAA
The DNA here is from genome assembly GCA_030819835.1 of Acmispon strigosus. Lineage (NCBI taxonomy): Eukaryota > Viridiplantae > Streptophyta > Magnoliopsida > Fabales > Fabaceae > Acmispon > Acmispon strigosus. Next base: position 42,100,944 of record JAUAMA010000001.1, on the reverse strand, counting down.
GCATGTCATTGGTACAAAGTGGGTATTCAGAAACAAGTTAGATGAAAATGGAATTATTGTTAGGAACAAAGCAAGGTTGGTTGCACAAGGTTACAATCAAGAAGGCATAGATTTTGATGAAACCTATGCACCAGTGGCAAGGTTGGAAGCCATAAGACTTCTGTTGGCTTATGCTTGTTCTTTAAACTTCCCATTATATCAAATGGATTTCAAGAGTGCTTTCCTGAACGGATACATTCTAGAAGAAGTCTATGTGAAGCAACCTCCAGGATTTGAAGATCCCAAGTTTCCTTCACATGTCTTCAGATTAAAGAAGGCACTTTATGGTCTTAAGCAAGCCCCTCGTGCATGGTATGATAGATTAAGCAAGTTCCTTTGTGAGAAAGGATTCCAAAAGGGTAAGGCTGACACAACCTTGTTTATCAAAAGAACCAAAGGTAATACTTTATTAGTTCAAATATATGTAGATGATATTATTTTTGGTGCAACTAACGAATCTCTATGTAAGGATTTTTCTAACATGATGCAAGAAGAATTGGAGATGTCCATGATGGGACAATTAAATTTCTTTCTAGGATTGCAAATTAAACAATCACATGATGGAATATTCATCAATCAATCAAAGTTTTGCAAGGAACTATTAAATAAATATGATTTGGATGATTGCAAAGCCATAGCAACACCAATGGGGTCTAACACATATCTAGATCAAGATGAATCCGGTGTTCAAGTAGATATTACCAAATACAGAGGTATGATCGGATCTCTTCTATATTTAACTGGAAGTAGACCTGATATTATGTTTAGCGTGTGTCTATGTGCTAGATATCAAGCATCTCCTAGGGAATCACATTTGAGTTCAGTCAAACGGATTTTCAAATATCTGAAAGGAACTACAAATGTTGGTTTGTGGTATCCCAAAGGGAGTGTTTGTGATTTGATTGGTTATTCTGATTCTGATTATGCTGGTTGCAAAACTGAAAGAAAAAGTACAAGTGGTACTTGTCACTTATTGGGAAATGCTCTTGTTTCTTGGTCTTGTAAGAAACAAGCATATGTTGCTCTAAGTACTGCTGAAGCAGAATATATTGCTGCAGGAAGTTGTTGTGCACAAACTCTATGGCTCAAACAACAACTTAAAGATTATGGCTTAGAGCTGGGCTGCATTTCAATCAAATGTGACAACACAAGTGCCATTAATCTCACTAAAAACCCCATCATGCACTCTCGAACTAAGCATATTGATATAAGACATCATTTTCTTCGAGATCATGTCATGAGAAAGGATATTGAGATTTCATTTGTAGATACACATAACCAACTAGCTGATATTTTTACTAAACCTCTTCCTAAAGACTCATTCTTTAAGATTAGAAGAGAATTAGGCATATTAGATGAGCATGACATTTAAAGTAACATGTTATTTGCATAATCTCTATGATATTATATGATTCTATGTATTTAAATTTATTATGTGCTTAAGTTTGGAAATATGTTACATAGGCATTTATAGGATTAGAACTTATAAAAATGTCCTAGTAATCGATTACCATAGATCCTTTAATCGATTATCCCTGCTCTCAGTCCTCGTGCCTGTTAGAAAACTTCTAAGTAATCGATTACCCTAACTGCTGTAATCGATTACCTATTCAAAATTTGAATTATTTCAAATTTAAACTTCTAAGTAATCGATTACCCTAACTGCTGTAATCGATTACCTGCTCGAAAAACTGCCAGAATTTCAAATTTCCCTCCATCTTTTTGAAATTCAAACTCAGATCATATGCTCTGTAATCGATTACCCAACTGCTGTGTGAAGAAGGTCTTGCTCCTGACCCTGGCTGTGGTTTTGATGACGACAAACTCATCGACAAAAAGAAGAAAAGAAGACTTCGAAGAAACAGCGCTACAAAGTTCATCAATAGTCTAGAAGTCTTAGTTTAGGTGAGTTATGCTTCTAAAGGTTTATTAAAGCATAAAGGCTCTTAAAACACCTAAACTAATCAAGCTAAGTGTTTTCATAACTTAAAAGAAGTAGAAAACCTTAAGCCGATCTCAAAGGATCAAGTTTCTGGAAGATGGACTTCAATGTAATCGATTTCAGGATTCTGGTAATCGATTACACCTAGGCAAGTAATCGATTACCCATTGCTTGTAATCGATTACATGTTTGAATTTGAAATTCAAACTGAAACGGCTATTAGTGTAATCGATTACACTAAGTGATGTAATCGATTACCAGAACGAAAAGTTGCATCTTTTCATAAACCATTGTGTCCCAAACCTTTTGGAAAGGGTTGTGATGGCTCAAGGACGTTTCCTTTGCCTATATAAAGTCCATTTGAGTCCAGAACACAACAACACATGAGAATACAACATTAGGCCAAAGCTTTGTCAAAATTAGTTCATCTTTTAGAACTTAAACCTTCAAGAGCCTAAATTCTGAGTTCATGATCTCCATGTTTATAAGAACACCTTTGTTGTTCATATCTTGAGGAACTCAGAATCATATTATGCTTAAAAAGCCTTAAAGCATAAATTCTCATGATCAATCCACTTCTATGTTAAAGGATTGATACAGCCAATTGTAAACTCTTCTTCATCTCTTTCTGTAAGATTGAGTTTTCACCGTGGTATTCGGTGAAGGGTTGTTGTCACTGAAAGTGGTATACTTTCAGGGTATTGATTGAAGGTGGTTTAGCCTTCAAGGTCTGAGGGTGGTTTGCCTTCAGGAACTGAAAGCGGTTTGCTTTCAGGGGCTGTTGAAAGTGGTTTGCTTTCACAGGATATTGGTAAAAATTCTTGGGGTCCTTGGGTTAGGAACTTGTAAGAGATTTTTATCAATAGTGGAAAAATCCTCAAGGGGTTTTCTTGATGGATTGGACGTAGCCTTCAGTGGATAGAAGGTTAACCAGGATAAAACTCCGTGTGTGAATTCCTCTCATCCTTCATCTTTTACTTTCAAGCAATTCTCAATTCCGCTGCAATCACAACTATCGTTTCGTGATCATCATTATCTTGAAAGTAATAATTTCGATAAGGCGAAAATTGGGGCAACTCTGATTCACCCCCCTCTCAGGTTGCTATCTGAACTAACATGCTATAATCGATTACATGCTCGAGCTATTTAATCAGCCGTAGATGATGATCAAACATGCCTTCCAAGTCTCATTTATATCATTCTAAAACTCTGATTTCTAGCCTTCCCTGAAGTCCTGTTTATCCTTCCCAGCACTATCTTCCTAAATCTATCATGGCTTCCTATCATTCTCGTTCTACCCATCCAATGAAATTGACAAGACTTCTTACCTCCACAAACCAGCGGACTCGGTTTGTCTCAAGGTTCCTCAATCAACTTATCCGCAAACCCATGTACGGGGATTTGGATTGTTTTGTTGAAAGTGGTAACACCTTTCCGGCATACCTCAAATATCAGGACCTTGAAGAGTTTATCTCTATAAGTAATCCCTTCTATCCAGAACTAGTTAAAGTGTTCTATTGCAATCTAGAGACTCTGAGAGATGGGTTTCAAATCTCTGTCAAGGGAATCCTTATTAGTCATTCCCTTTCCACTTTTGGTCGCTGTCTTGGACTCCCCACCACTGGCGCCTTCTTAGGTCCCAACCTTCCCTGCCCCTGGCCCGACTACAATCACGAGTCATTTTATCGGTCCCAATGCAGATTTCAGTCATCCGACCTTCAAAGGATCCATCCGCCTCATACGACCTCTTGTCCCTATAATACTGATGTCCTAACCACAAATTATCACCTGCTTCACTACTTCATAAATCAAGTCATCCTGCCTCAAGAGACTCTTCTCGCTCATATTAGTGAATTAGAGTTACAAATTTTGTATGGAATTCTCAACTGCCATAAAATCAACTGGGCATTCTTGGTTATGAATCACATGTTGCGGTGTCAGGACAATGCTGAGTCCTTTCCTTATGCTTCGGTCATATCCTGCATCCTTATCTACTCGGGCGTACCAATCGCAAAGCTTTACGATGAGCGGTCTTCTCATCTCAAGCGTGTTGATACCTCCATTCTTCCCTCACTCTGGATCACAAATGACTTTGGCATATTTACTCTTCCTCGCCATATTCGTAATTCCGGTCGTGATTGTCTACTCACGAAGACCATCGCTGATGACGACTCCTCTATTGATACTTAGTATTCTAAGAGTCTTTTCCTGTTTTAGTGTTTTCTCTTGTATTTTTTTTATGTCATTTAATTCTGTATGGTCTTTCTTCGCTTATATATATAAGATGTTTGGATAATTGTGGTTTATCATTGTTTTACATCTTTACCCCCATACCCTTGCTTTATTTCGAAATATATACTTGTATGGATGCATGCCTGTTTTTGACCTTTTCTTCTTTTTTGATGAAGTCAAAAGGGGGAGAAAGGTTCTGTGCTCTTAAAGATAATATGCAGGAATTCAACAAGTGAATTAGAAAGGGGGAGAAATACTGGATTACATCAAACAGGGGGAGTTCTTCAACAGAAATGCATATATGATCTTCAAGTATCAAGAATGTGTTTACCATCATCAAAAAGGGGGAGATTATGAAGAAGGTCTTGCTCCTGACCCTGGTTGAGGTTTTGATGACGACAAACTCATCGACAAAAAGAAGAAAAGAAGACTTAGAGGAAACAGCGCTACAAAGTCTATCAAATACCTAGAAGTCCTAGTTTAGGTGAGTTATGCTTCTAAAGGTCTATTAAAGCATAAAGGCTCTTTAAAACACCTAAACTAATCAAACTTAATGTTTTCATAACTTAAAAGAAGTAGAAAACCTTAAGCCGATCTCAAAGGATCAAGTTTCTGGAAGTTGGACTTTAGTGTAATCGATTTCAGCCTTCTGGTAATCGATTACACCTAGGCAAGTAATCGATTACCCCTTGCTTGTAATCGATTACATGTTTGAATTTGAAATTCAAACTGAAACGGCTATTAGTGTAATCGATTACACTAAATGATGTAATCGATTACCAGAACGAAAAGTTGCATCTTTTCATGAACCATTGTGTCTCAAACCTTTTGGGACAGGTTGCATTGGTTCAAGGACGTTTCCCTTGCCTATATAAAGTCCATTTGAGTCCAGAACACAACAACACATGAGAATACAACATTAGGCCAAAGCTTTGTCAAGATAGTTCTTTCATCAAGTCTTTTAGAACTTAAACTTTCAAGAGCCTAAATTCTGAGTTCATGATCTTCATGTTTATAAGAACACTCTAGTTGTTCATATCTTGAGGAACTAAGAATCTTGTTATGCTTAAAAGCTTTAAAGCATAAATTCTCATGATCAATCCACTTGTATGTTAAAGGATTGATACATCCAATTGTAAACTCTTCTTCATCTCTTTCTGATAGATTGAGTATTCACCGTGGATCTCGGTGAAGGGTTGTTGGTACTGAAAGTGGTATTCTTTCAGGGTGTTGATTGAAGGTGGTTTAGCCTTCAAGGTCTGAGGGTGGTTTTCCTTCAGGAACTGAAAGTGGTTTGCTTTCAGGGGCTGTGGAAAGTGGTATGCTTTCACAGGAAATTGATAGGAATTCTTAGGGTCTTTGGTATAAGAACTTGTAAGAGATTTTTATCAATAGTGGAAAAATCTTCAAGGGATTTTCTTGAGGGACTGGACGTAGCCTTCGGTGGATAGAAGGTGAACCAGGATAAAATTCTGTGTGTGTGAATTCTTCTATCCTTCATCTTTACTTTCAAGCAACGCTCAATTCCGCTGCAATCACAACTACCGTTTCGTGATCATCATTATCTTGAAAGTAATAATTTCAATAAGGCGAAAATCGAGGCAACTCTGATTCACCCCCCCTCTCAGGTTGCTATCTGTTCTAACAGAAAAAACACAGAAGAAGTTTGGTCACGCAGTTCGGCCAATTTGCATACCTCTGCAGCTATAGAGTAGCTATAGCTCCTTTCTCATTCACTAAGTTGCTTATTAGGGTTACAGTGTTAAAACTTATATAGGATTCTAATGATCCTGATATTACAAGAAATTATCCCATTAAAACCCTATCACAATCCCCTAAAAGATCAGATCACAAAATAAACTGATATTGACTCAAAACAGAAAACAAATAAACTATCCCAAATTTTCCGTCAAACCCACGCATGTGCGTAGGCAAAGCCAGGCACATGTGTGGCCTTTCTACTGGCCAGTGTGAGTCTCTGCCAATCAATTCTAATATCTTTTTGTTTTTACCTTTTCTATTAGTTAGTTAGTGGTGGCTTTTACTTCTTTAGGTTAGGAAGCTTCATCTGTACAATCAAATTGTGGTAAACTTCTTTTTCTATATTATCTTTAATTGTGGTATCAATCAAATTCCGTTAAGCTTCTTTTTCTATATTATCTTCAATTTTCGTAAGACACATCATTTTTCTTTTTTCTTATTTTCTATTCATGTCCCATGGTGGGTATAGCTTGTAATATTCTTTAAATTGTAAAAGGATTCTTGAATAGAGTGATCACTTACCTGCAGGCACGGATTCAGGAATTTAAGTACGTGGGGCAAAATGCACATAAATTTGTAATATAGAAAATAAAATATAGTACTATTAAAAATTTAAAAGTACATCAAAATTGTTCCCTACGAGTTTTCATATTTTGAAAACTCTGCACTATCTTTTCATTCTCAACACTATCAAATACATCTTTCTCTATATAAGTAACTAAACAATCATTTAGCCATTAATCTCCCATACGATTTCGCTTCTGATTCTTGATGATATTCATAGCGGAGAAAGCTCTTTCAACTGCCGCAGTTGCTACAGGAAGTATCAAAGCTAACTCTAAAAGCAAATATACCAATGGATATACAATATGCTTCCCAGTCTCCACAAGCTTTATAGCAAGATCCCTAGTTCCCCCTAGTCCTTGTTTGCTCACAATTCACAATTCACAACCAAACACAAAGCAACAGCCAAGCTAAAGAGTAAAGAAGGTAATACCTTGCTGGATTGAAGCAGAAAGGGGAGAATTAGAAAAGGGTTTGAACTTTGAAGCAGTCAAGCAGACAAGGTGGAGAAGGCAGAGGCACGGCGGCGGAGGAGGCAGAGCCGCGGCGACGGAGGAGGAGAAGGCAGCGTCGCGGCGACGGAGAAGGCAGAGTCGAGCGCGATGGCGGACGGAGAAGGTGGAGTCGAGCGCGACGGCAGGCTGAGAAGGACGCAGAGCCGCGCGACGGCGGAGGAGAAGGAGGGAAGCAGAACGAGATTCGGTGGTGGAGCATGTGAGGAGGCTAGAAGCAGAAAGAGGAAGTGAGGCGGCTAGAAGGAGAAAGGGAAATTACGGTAGAAGGTGAATTAGTAATAATACTCCCTTCGTTCCTTTTTATGAGAAATAGATGAAGGGTGTTGGCCGTTCCTTTTTACAAGAACCACATAAGGCTTTGTGCCATATTAATTATTTTTTCACATTTTTACCCCTATTCAATTTTGGAAATATGAAATTGCATTAATGATGGAAAGAGATTAAAAAGAAATATGTTAAGGACAATTTTGAAAATTCAACAACATTTGAGAACAAATTTAATGCAAAAAACTATACTACCTAACTTTCTTAAGGGTTGTACTAAGTTGGTTTAGCTCTTATAAAAAGGAACAGAAAGAGTATTAGTTTATTACTATTATTATTATTTTTTTTTTAAAATTCCTGTGGGGGCATTTGCCCCCCCTAGCAGACATGTAGATCCGTGCATGCTTACCTGTAGGTCCTGTTGGAGAAGTACTCTGAGGCGAGTTGGGTGGCTGAGCTTTATCACTGTCGACCCTGTAAAATTGGAACAATTCAAACCTCATAGTGCAGCTGGGATACATGATTCTTCCCCCTACACTTCCCAGTCGATACCACTGAATTGATGTTCCAATCACATCCCCCAAACAGCTCGAGCAATCATCACTGAACAAATCTTGCGTACATTGGCCAAGAGCATACAGAGTTTGTAAATCATTCAGTTCAGTGATTTTGTCATATATCTCCATACACTTTTCCCTGTCGCCACAGCAAGTTCAGCTAAGTTATATGATAATGTGATAATGAAGAAGTTTTGGTTCGAGGTGAGGCTGGAAGTACTGGTGATATTCAGCTCAACAAATTTAGGACTTGTGTCCAATTTGGAAAAGAAATTCCGGTTGGAATATCGAAGCATGCATTGGCTGTACCAAATTGTAGCTTCTTCTGAGGTGTGACACTTTGAGTCAGAGAATATTCGATCTGTTGCGTTTAGGATGCATTGACCGCATAGGCCAGTGGGAACATCGCCCCGGCACATGAAGAGGCCATATACCTTGCCGTTCATATCATCCTCACGACATTTCTGGCCGCTGGTGGCGTTGGACGACAAATAAGAGAGGAGAGTCTTGACATAGATTTGGAAAGCAGGGGATGTTTGGTTACTTGAGAAATTGTGATGAAGATAGATTGGATGTGGTGAAAATTTTGAATCATCACCACGGAAAGTGTTATTTGTTGTGGCAGGAACGAGTGCTGGTGCAGGAGTGGGTGATGGAGAAATGGTGCGATAGAAAGGGAACAATTCATACCTAATATTACAGCTTGGATATAAAACTCTCCCTCCCTGCTTTCCTTCACAGCACGAAGGAAGGTCCCCTATCACCTTGATGACAGGATAATATATGATGTTTTTAGGTTGTTTTTAGTATTTTTATTTTATTATTTTTGAGTCACATATAGGATTTTTAGTATTTTTACATAGATTTTATATTTATTTTGCATTCTGCATATAGATTAGCTTTTATTTGTTTTTCTAACTTTATTTTATATTTTTAGGAATTTTTATAGTTACTTTATATTTTTAGGAAAAGCTGGTATAGTTATCATTTTTGTCCAGGGACCAATTTGTAAAGTTTCAGGAAATAAAGGATCAAAGTGTAAAGGTTCAAGAGTGGAGGATGAAAAGTGAAGTTTGAAGGAGTCAAAGGGCCAGAATTGAAGTTCTAACAAAGAGAGGACTTGAAGTGAAATTGAAGAATGTGAAGCAACTCTCTTTTATTTGAGCACATGTAAAATAAGGTTGGAAGATTAATGGTGGTAAAGGGGAGGTTTCAGAACTTAATAAAGGCTGAATGTGGCCTAATTAAGCCAATCAATTCCACCATTGAAGAAGAAAGGAATCCAAGAAGAAGCTGCCAGTGTTCGTCCCAGCGCTGCAGCGTTGGAACTTCCAACGCTCAAGCGCTGGACCTCTGACTAGGATGTGAGTCAGAGGTTGCACCCAGCGCTGCAGCGTTGGAAGCCAGCGCTCAAGCGCTGGGCCTATTTCTGCCCGTTGGATTTTAATGCTTCCCAGCGCCCAAGCGTTGGGAATGCCAGCGCCCAAGCGCTGGAAGTCAGGTTTTTGCTATAAATAGGGAGCTTTTCTTCACTTGTAAGACAAACCTATTCAGAATACAACAAGTGTTCTTCTTTCCCTATTAAAGATCATTGTTCCTAAGAATTGTGGGAAGCCATACTTGAGCTCCTATCCAGGGTAATTCGATGACTCTTTTAGCCATGCTTGGCTAATTCTTTTTAAGTTTCTTGGGTTGTTATAGTTTATATCTATGTTTTAGTTTGCTTCTACCTTTCTGAATAATATCTCCTTTCATGTTTTATTTCCTTGTTCATCATTCTTCTTAATGCGCATGAGAATTCTTGCTTATTACTTATTCGAATGGAAATTGGTAAGTAGTAAGGGACCTAGGATTTAAAAAGGTTATAAGTATACATCACTAAGGAATTAGGATGGACGTAACTCTATGTTGGCCTGAATATCTTCTTCATCTTCTTTTCTAGTTAACTAAGTTGCAAGGAATTGAATTTGGTAATTAGAAAGAAAGTTCTACAATGTGTAAGGAATTAACTTGTAGATATACTAGGCTATAGCATCATGAAATTGGACTTAAAATTCAGAAATTAAGTAGGAACTTGCTAGCATATTTGTAGACTATGTAATTCAACCCAAGAACTTATTTCTCATCATCTTATCTCTTTATTATTTTATGCTATTGTTCTTGCTTGCTCTTAAAACCAACATCAAATATTCATCTCTTATATTTTCTGCACAAGTACTAAATATAATAATAATAAGAAACCTATCCCTTGGGTTCGATCTTTTTATTACGCGATATTGAATCGTACACTTGCGATTTGGGTATCAAGTTTTTGGCGCCGTTGCCGGGGATAGGTTCTATTCTTGTTGTTATTTTGTTTAGTACTTTTTATATTTAAAAAAAAAATATAAAAAAATAAAAATAAAATTGTGTTGAATAGGTGCTATTGACTTCTTTTGCTTTTTCTGCATGGTAGGACATTTTGAATTCGACCCTGAAATTGAAAGAACTTTGCATTGCAGATTAGCGGAGCAAAGGAGATTAGCAAGAGCCATGTCTGAAACACAAGCGCAAATGGAGGAGCGCCTTCGTGCTGAATACAATGCACGAGTAGAGGAGGAAGTCCAAGCTAGACTTCAAAGGCAGAGAACTGAGGAGGAAGAGCGGGATGCCAGCCGTTCCCTTCGTGATATCACAGCTCCCCAGGTAAATTACAATTTTGAAGGGAGTATTGTGGTTCCGGAGGATGCTTTGCCAAATTTTCAGATTCCTCCTCACTTCATCTCTTTGGTGAGTCAAAACCAATTTGGTGGAGGTATCAATGAAGACTGCCATACACATCTGGAGCGATTCACCAGACATTGCTCCACCTTAAGGAGAAATGAAGCCCACTTGGATACGGTAAGACTTATGCTGTTTCCATTTTCCTTAAGAGATGTGGCAGAGGAGTGGTTATCTTCTCAACCACTCAGGAGCATTACTTCATGGGATGATTTAGCCGAGAAGTTTACGGCTAAATTTTTTCCTTACAACCGCATAAGGAAGTTGAAGCAGGAAATCAACTCCTTCATTCAACAAGATGCTGAAAACCTGTATGAGACATGGGAGAGGTTCAAGGGACTTCTCAGAAGGTGCCCAGGTCACAACATCTCTATCGCAGATCAGGTAGAGAAATTTTATGCGGCTTTGAATGATTATACCAGGGACAAGCTAGATACTGCAGCAAGTGGGGCATTTGATGCCTTGCCACCACAAGGAGCTCTTGATTTAATCAACAAACTTGCTGCAAGAGCTGCTCATTCAAATCAGGACCGGGCAATAAGAAAAGGTATTTATGAGGTTGATTCTTTTGAGTCCATTGTTGCTTCAAATAAACTCTTGTCTAGGAAAGTTGATGCAATGGTCAAAAGAATGGAAGGTGTTCAACTGAGCCCGGAGGAAGCTGAATTAGAGGCTAAGGTAAAAGCTATGGGGAATTTCCAAAATTCCTATGGCAACACCTATAACCCAAGCTGGAGAAACCACCCCAACTTTTCTTGGAGGGACCAAGGGGGTGGTCAAGGAGAAGCTAGGCAACAATTTTAGAGGTCATACCAAAATCAGAGGCCACAAATGCCTTTGAATCCAAGCCAAGGAAGAAAAAGCTTGGAAGACATTGTTGGTGAAATAGGCCAACAAACAGCACAATTTATGAACGAGACAAGGACAAGTGCAAAGAATCATGAAGCTTCCATTAGGAATTTGGAAGTTCAGGTAGGCCAATTGGCCAAGACCATCTCAGAGAGAATTCCAGGTACTTTTCCTTCTGATACTCTTGTCAATCCAAAAGAGAATGTTGAGAATGTTTCAGCTATCACTCTTAGGAGTGGTAAAACTATGCCCGAAAGGGTGGTGGAAATTGAACAAGAGGTGAGTTTTGAAGACAAGGAAAAAGAGAGGTATGTACCTATTGTTGCTGAAAAAATTGTTGAAAATGTAATTCCTCCTTCTAAAAAAATTGGCAAAGTTCCATTTCCTAAAGCTTTAAAAAAGAATTTGGAAAAGCAATTCTCAAAATTTCTTGAGATTTTCAAAAGACTTCAAATTAACATTCCTTTTTCTGAAGCTTTGGAACAAATGCCAATTTATGCTAAGTTTATGAAGGACATTTTATTTAGAAGGAGGAAATTGAGTGAGATGGATGAAACTATAATGTTAACTGAGGAGTGTTCAGCTATGGTTTTAAGAAAGTTGCCCCAAAAGTTGAAGGATCCGGGGAGCTTTACTTTACCCGTGGAAATTGAGGGATTACCAAATGCAACAGCTCTTTGTGACTTAGGAGCTAGTATAAACCTCATGCCACTCTCCATGTTTAGGAAATTGAACATGGGTGAGGCCACTCCTACTTTGATGTGTTTACAATTGGCGGACAGGTCAATTAAATACCCCTATGGGGTGGCTGAAGATGTTTTGGTAAGGGTTGACAAGTTTGTTTTCCCGGTTGATTTTGTGATTCTTGATATGGAAGAAGACTCCAAGGTACCATTAATTCTTGGGCGGCCATTCCTTGCTACAGGAAACGCCAAGATTAATGTGGCATAAGGCCTCCTATCTTTGAAGGTAGGGGATGAGAAGATCAAGTTTTCTGTGTTCCGGGCTTGTAAGCATTATGAGTCCGAAGGAGAGGATGAGTTTAAAGATGATGTATGTATCAAGAAAGGAAAAAGTACCCCTAATTGATTAAAGGGAAGGGTCTATCTCGGACCTTAACAATGAGCTGGTTGGGAGACAACCCAACTTAGGATAGTTTATAATTCTGTCTTTTAAATTTTCTGCATCACTCTTGTAAATAAATAAAGAAAAGAATTTTATGTTCTTGCTGCAGGGAGGGCCAGCGCTTAGGCGCTGGAGGCCAGCGCTCATGCGCTAGGCCCCTGGAATCTCGTTTTTATTTACGGTAATTCCAACGCCAGAGCGTTGGAACCCAGCGCTCAGGCGCTGGGACTTCTGATGCCCAGTATTTGATTTAATTCCAGCGCCCAAGCGTTGGCATCCCCAACGCTCAAGCGCTGGAGCTCGGGTAGAGGCTCTGTTTGTTTTCCTTTTTGCTGTTTTGCTGTTTTAATAAATTTTGTGTTCACCATTTTCTGAAAGTCTTTGATTCTATGAGTTTTTCCCTTGGTTCTAAACTGGTTTTAATTTTTGGGAAACTCAAGAATTCTTGTTTTTAAAGGTGGACACAATTTTTCAACCCATATTCTTATTTGTGCTATTTGTGGAACTAACAAGTCAAGCAAGCTTCTACTTGTGAGATTTTTGTTTGTTCAATTTTTGCAGGAAGGAGAAAGAGCCCTCTTGAACTTAAGTGTTCAAATTGATTTTTGCATTGAGGTTCCCTTGGATTATTGTGGGAAATTTGTGACTGTGCCAGCTTTTTAGTTTTGTTTTTCTTGTTATAGTTTTTAGCTTTATTTTTTTTAGTTTAGTGTTTCTGTTTTATTTTTGCATGAGTCTTGAGTATGTTATCCAGTCTGAATGCTACTATTTCTTTGAGTGCTTTATCTGATTAAACTGCTTTTTAAAAGGTTCTATGTTTTGAAGCGGTTAGGATTGCATGCTGTTAGAATTGGTTTTGGACATCTTGATTGTTTTGGTTGTTGGCAAAGTTTTTCGGAGTTCTAAAAAGGGTACCACTTACCCTATCTTTTTCTGAGAGTTGAGGACTCTGAATTCTTGATTGTGAAATTTTTCTGCCTTGTGTTACATGTTGATTGGGATTTTGTTTACCTTGTAAGTTGAGAAGAGATTATAGGCATTTTTGAAAACTCAGAGTTTCGGTTTGAAAAGCAAAAATCCACTAGTAGCCCCTTTTGAGCCTTAAAAGAGTCATTCTTTGAAGCCTACTTTGTGTGATATTTTTAAGTTGTTATTGTGATTCAGGTGCTGAAATTGTTAGAGCTATGTTTGTGGGTTTCTCTCTAGAAAAAGAAGAAAAAATTGAGGTATGTGCCTTAGAAAAAATAATGAGGTAGTGGGGTGAGAAAGAGTATGAGGGGAGTAAAATTCAAGTCATTCATCCCATACATTCCACTACTTTGTTCAAAAAAAAAAAAAGAGAAAAAGAAAAAGAAAAATTGAGAGGACCCTTGTGTTAATTGTTGAAGCTCTTAAGTTGGAAAAATCACTTAACAACAGATTCTGAGTCAGCCATTAGAGTTGCCAATTTCTTGAAATCCATACCTTGAAATGTTCAACCTTTGGCCAAGTTACAACCTTCAAAAATCTCTTCAAAATTACTTGGTTGCACTATTTCAGTTTTGATTTGAATGATAGGCAGGATTATTGAGCTTTCTTGTTTTTCATGGAGAATATTATTTTGTGAGCTTAATTTGATGAACTCAAACATGTTGAAAAGCCAAGCCTAACTTTCTTGATTATATATCTTTAAACATGCAGGTCTTTCTAATCCGCTAAGCTTTCTTGGAAAGGTTTTTGTGTTTCAAGTTTTAATCAGATAAACTTTTTCTAAACTCAGGGACGAGTTTCTCTTTAAGTTTTATCGCTTGAGGACAAGCTGTCGTTGGGTATAGTGGTGTGATGACAGGATAATATATGATGTTTTTAGGTTGTTTTTAGTATTTTTATTTTATTATTTTTGAGTCACATATAGGATTTTTAGTATTTTTACATAGATTTTATATTTATTTTGCATTCTGCATATAGATTAGCTTTTATATGTTTTTCTAACTTTATTTTATATTTTTAGGAATTTTTATAGTTACTTTATATTTTTAGGAAAAGCTGGTATAGTTATCATTTTTGTCCAGGGACCGATTTGTAAAGTTTCAGGAAATAAAGGATCAAAGTGTAAAGGTTCAAGAGTGGAGGATGAAAAGTGAAGTTTGAAGGAGTCAAAGGGCCAGAATTGAAGTTCTAATAAAGAGAGGACTTGAAGTGAAATTGAAGAATGTGAAGCAACTCTCTTTTATTTGAGCACATGTAAAATAAGGTTGGAAGATTAATGGTGGTAAAGGGGAGGTTTCAGAACTTAATAAAGGCTGAATGTGGCCTAATTAAGCCAATCAATTCCACCATTGAAGAAGAAAGGAATCCAAGAAGAAGCTGCCAGTGTTCGTCCCAGCGCTGCAGCGTTGGAAGTTCCAACGCTCAAGCGCTGGACCTCTGACTAGGATGTGAGTCAGAGGTTGCACCCAGCGCTGCAGCGTTGGAAGCCAGCGCTCAAGCGCTGGGCCTATTTCTGCCCGTTGGATTTTAATGCTTCCCAGCGCCCAAGCGTTGGGAATGCCAGCGCCCAAGCGCTGGAAGTCAGGTTTTTGCTATAAATAGGGTGCTTTTCTTCACTTGTAAGACACACCTATTCAGAATACAACAAGTGTTCTTCTTTCCCTCTTAAAGATCATTGTTCCTAGGAATTGTGGGAAGCCATACTTGAGCTCCTATCCAGGGTAATTCGATGACTCTTTTAGTAATGCTTGGCTAATTCTTTTTAAGTTTCTTGGGTTGTTATAGTTTATATCTATGTTTTAGTTTGCTTCTACCTTTCTGAATAATATCTCCTTTCATGTTTTATTTCCTTGTTCATCATTCTTCTTAATGCGCATGAGAATTCTTGCTTATTACTTATTCGAATGGAAATTGGTAAGTAGTAAGGGACCTAGGATTTAAAAAGGTTATAAGTATACATCACTAAGGAATTAGGATGGACGTAACTCTATGTTGGCCTGAATATCTTCTTCATCTTCTTTTCTAGTTAACTAAGTTGCAAGGAATTGAATTTGGTAATTAGAAAGAAAGTTCTACAATGTGTAAGGAATTAACTTGTAGATATACTAGGCTATAGCATCATGAAATTGGACTTAAAATTCAGAAATTAAGTAGGAACTTGCTAGCATATTTGTAGACTATGTAATTCAACCCAAGAACTTATTTCTCATCATCTTATCTCTTTATTATTTTATGCTATTGTTCTTGCTTACTCTTAAAACCAACATCAAATATTCATCTCTTAAATTTTCTGCACAAGTACTAAATATAATAATAATAAGAAACCTATCCCTTGGGTTCGATCTTTTTATTACGCGATATTGAATCGTACACTTGCGATTTGGGTATCACACCTCACTGAGACATGTTCTGCAATCATGGGGTGACAAATCTGGTGTGCACTGAGCCAGACAGTAAAGGCTCCGAAGTTCGGAGATGTCTGCTTCCTTTGTAGAAAATTTCTTCTTCTCACCAGTTGGATCATCACTTGCTGCTTCATCTGCGGTTGCATTCATGGTCTTAAACAACAAATGCATGAAGCTTTCTTTGTTTGAGATATTAGCGGGTTTCCACATATAAACCCCAGACAGAGTATCCACCGTGGAGAAGAAAGAGCGATTGGAGTAGCGAATCATACACTCGTCGTACCAAATCACAGCTTGTTTTGACAAGGAGCAGTCCGAGGATAGTACCGGTGTCGATGAGGACGCGCTTGATGCGCTGATTGGCCAACATTACCTTTATTACGACAGGGTCGTTGTCCTCACTTGTCTCCTGGCCATAGTCTTCCTTCGAGAAGGTAACGGGTACCTCCTCAAGAGGGTCTAGTTTTCTTTGCCATGGTTTCTGCACGTCTACCTTCATAACGCTCCTCAGGTGCTTCCTTCGGGAGCTGCTTCCAGTCCCGCCTCTAGCGAATCCTCCGGCAATGGAGAGATTTTCATGGCAACAATCACGGCGATCATCTCGAGGTTCGTCGCTTCGGTCCTTTTGGCGGTCGTCGCATCGGTACTCTCGGGGATGGTCTCGTCGACCGTCACGGCGATGGTCTCATCTTCTTTCTAGGTAGTTTCTCCTACGGTCGTCTCTCCTCCTCCATTGGTCATTATCTCTTAGTCATGCCGGGTTCCGGTAGGGGCTCCGAGACGATTGACGACTCGATGGGTAGTTTGGCTGGTTCGAATTCACATACTTTCAGAGATGACTTTCTCGGATCAGCTCCTCGATTTTTCTTCTCAGGGTTCTGCACTCGTCGGTGGAGAGGTCGGGTCCTGCGTTGTAGTCGCGGAACGCGGAGCCACTTGCATCTTTTTGGATTCTTCATTGGGGGTGGACGGTCTTTTAGGTCCTTGTGTTGGGTCTCTCGGAATATTTGTGATAGGGAGGTATTTAAGGGGGAGTAGTTGTCAAAGCGCTTGTTGAAGTTGCTTTCGTTGGCTGGTCCCTTGTTCGGGGTAGCTGTTGGTGGTGCCGAGGGTTTGTTCTCTTTGGGAGGTCCTAGGGTAATTGCTTGAGAAGTTTCCTTAATGAGTGCCCGAGCGGACTCACTGTCCTCTTGGTTCAGGAACTTTTCAGATCTAGCGATGAACTCTTGCATGGTTGTCGGTTTGGTCTTATCCAAGGAAGATAAGAAGCGGTTGGGCTCTAGGAGTCCTTGCTGTTCCAGTTGTAGTTGCATCTGCTCTTGTAGGCCTGGTACCCGGTTGGCCTCTTCGTAAAACTGGTTGAGGTAGCTCCGAAGGGGTTCGTTGGGCCCTTGTTTGATCAAGGCTAGGGTCTGGGTGGTTCTCGGCAACTGCTTGGCTGTGGTGTAGCGCCTCAAGAATTGCTGAGTGATGTCGCTCCACTAGTTGATTGAGCCCGTCGACAGAGATTGAAACCATGCCATCGAGTTCTCTACAAGGCCGAGAGGAAAACAATAGCACATCAAGAAGTCGTTGGCCCCAGCACACTGCATGGAGCTTAGCTAGAAGTTGAGGTGGATCTGGGGGCCCGTGATCCTCGTATAATGGTGTGTGAACTGTGGTCGGACAAAGCCTCAGGGCCATGGTCGTTGAATGACGGCTGGTGCTAGGGGGCTATGTATGGGAGTGATGGCTAAGGTAGTGGGGGGAGGCATGGGCTGCCCTACTTGTCCGAGATCCACAGATTCATTCCTTTGCCCCAGGATCTGCACTAACCTCTCATCGTTGAGTGAGGGTGCCCGATTATCACTCTAGCTGACCTCTGCTTGTGCTAGTCTCCTCTATGTGTGGAGCTTCTCGCGTTCTAGCTCGAGCTCATGGATGTGGGCTTGTAGTTGTTGAATAAGGGAAAGGGATTCTGTACCATGGGGCCGGGCATTAGGTCCGTCTTGTTCGTGAGTTTGTTCAATAGCCACCACACGTTGGTTTTGGTTAGGCTGGTGGTGCTGGTGGTCGTTGCTGGCTTTGCTGCACCATGCTGGCAGCTCTTTAGGCTTCACTCGCGGCTCATTGTGCTTGGCTCGCCGCTCGCGTCATTCTAGCCCCGATGTCCCTTCTTTGTTCGGCGACAGACTGGGCTTGAGAACGACGGGAGTGTGCATCCTCGTGCACGGTTTCCACGTGACCTTCGGGAGTTGGTTCTCTCCTGGAGTTCTGCTGCTTTGAGGGTCTAGCTTTTCCCATGGTGTGGCGGAGGATTAGTTTTACCTTCCCCACAGACAACGCCAACTGAACAAGCAAAGCTTGTCAGATCACCGCAAGCGGTGTTTGATGAGACGTGGGGTCGGTAGAGGGGGTGTTGCGCTTCTTTCGAGCACCGTCTTTCTATTGGAGAAAGGTAGCCGGCTATTGTCTTCACGCCCGAGAGGGGTCCCTGCAAAGACACTTTGATGCCAAAGTGAGAGGCAGAAGTGTTACGAATTCTGTCTTGGTAGGACATGTATTTTTATATTACTATTAAATTGAAGTAGAGGGAGAAATTGGGTACTGTAAGTGCAGATAGCAACCTGAGAGGGGGGGTGAATCAGAGTTTCCCCGATTTTCGCCTTATTGAAATTATTACTTTCAAGATAATGATGATCACGAAACGATAGTTGTGATTGCAGCGGAACTGAGCGTTGCTTGAAAGTAAAGATGAAGGATAGAAGAACTCACACACACAGAATTTTATCTTGGTTCACCTTCTATCCACCGAAGGCTACGTCCAGTCCCTCAAGAAAATCCCTTGAGGATTTTTCCACTATTGATAAAAATCTCTTACAAGTTCTTACACCAAGGACCCTAAGAATTCCTATCAATTTCCTGTGAAAGCATACCACTTTCCACAGCCCCTGAAAGCAAACCACTTTCAGTTCCTGAAGGCAAACCACCCTCAGACCTTGAAGGCTAAACCACCTTCAATCAACACCCTGAAAGTATACCACTTTCAGTACCAACAACCCTTCACCGAGATTCACGGTGAATACTCAATCTTACAGAAAGAGATGAAAAAGAGTTTACAATTGGCTGAATCAATCCTTTAACATACAAGTGGATTGATCATGAGAATTTATGCTTTAAGGCTTTTAAGCATAATAGGATTCTGAGGTCCTCAAGATATGAACAACTAAAGTGTTCTTATAAACATGAAGATCATGAACTCAGAATTTAGGCTCTTGAAAGTTTAAGTTCTAAAAGACTTAATGAACTAATTTTGACAAAGCTTTGGCCTAATGTTGTACTCTCATGTGTTGTGTGTTGTCTCTTGTGTTCTGGACTCAAATGGACTTTATATAGGCAAGGGGAAACATCCTTGAACCATCACAACCCTTTCCAAAAGGTTTGAGACACAATGGTTCATGAAAAGATGCAACTTTTCGTTCTGGTAATCGATTACATCATTTAGTGTAATCGATTACACTAATAGCCGTTTCAGTTTGAATTTCAAATTCAAACATGTAATCGATTACAAGCAAGGGGTAATCGATTACTTGCCTAGGTGTAATCGATTACCAGAAGGCTGAAATCGATTACACTAAAGTCCAACTTCCAGAAACTTGATCCTTTGAGATTGGCTTAAGGTTTTCTACTTCTTTTAAGTTATGAAAACATTAAGCTTGATTAGTTTAGGTGTTTTAAAGAGCCTTTATGCTTTAATAGACCTTTAGAAGCATAACTCACCTAAACTAGGACTTCTAGGTATTTAATAGACTTTGTAGCGCTGTTTCCTCTAAGTCTTCTTTTCTTTTTTTTGTCGATGGGTTTGTCGTCATCAAAACCTCAGCCAGGGTCAAGAGCAAGACCTTCTTCACAGGTGCCTTAATGGCTTGATGAACCCTCCTTATATAGGGGTTGGACAACGGCGCGACCCTCGAGGGTTTGTATGATGGCCTCGTACTTGCCTTTTCCTGGGTCGTTGGATCCCCTGCTGTGCTAAGTGGATCGGATGGTGGAGGGTTCCTCGAGAAGGTGTCGCAGGTCTTGGACCATCATGCCTACTAAGGTAGACTAGTAAAGGGATTGGTGATTGGACGTTTGGATGCGTTCGGCGGCCGGGTGCGTGTAAGAGGGTCCCTCGTCCTATTGTCTTAGGGCCGAGAGAGTGAGTATGTTCCCTTGGCCGGTCAAGGCGCGTCGGGCGGTATCCTCTGTCCGGGGTTCTCGGTGTTGGCTCTCAATATTCTTTACTTGTTCATTGTCGTCGCAAAAGATGATGTCGGGTTTTTAATCAATCAATCTTTTTCCTTTCCTATTCCCTTTCTTTGTTTGCCCCATTCCTGCTTCGCATTTGTAGAATTTTTTTTGTCTGTTTGATTCAGATGAAAATATATTGAAGCAGCAGAGGTGACCTAGATGCAGAGTTTCTTTAGCTTTGTTTTTATTTAATAATCTATTTATCTAATAATGACTGATTACGATTAACTTTCAATTATGAATTCTCGACATCAAGTGGAATTGAAATGATACATTTTAACTTCAATAATGATATATTCACACCTTATTTTTCACCCACTTCATTTTCACTTAATTTTATTTCTATATCTCTCCTTATTTGTTATCATATTAATCATCACATCTCTTCTTTTCTCTCTCTTACTTTTCTCTTTTCTTTCTATTTCTCTCATCTTTTCACTTCTCTTCCATCTATTGTGGGTGTAAAGAATTTTTTTTTTAACTTTATGAATTTTTAACTTTTCAAATTACATTGACATTTGAACCTGGATCTTCAATTAGTTTTATATGAACTTAGAAATAATGAATCTATTCTACAACTTGAAATGATCTTTGGAAGTTTGAAATGACACTGCCAAAATGGCACTCCATAAGACTTTATATCCAGTTATGAGTTTCCAATTGTTAAGTTCATCATGTTTAACTTTGATTCAACCTGAAACGCCTGAAATGATTTGCAAGGCTTATGTTAGATTTTATAGGATTAAAAATATATTTAACTCTAAAAAAATTCTTGTTCAATGTTTTTTTTTTATCAAACAGAACTTCAGAGTTGATTCATTATAAGTTTCATCAGCTAGTTGAGTGAAATACCAAAATGACGGACTATATAGTTCAGATAAAGTTATATCTATGTTTATCTAAACTAACTCTGTAAAAATGTGTTGACCTAATAAGATGAAAGTATATAATGAAAACTGCATTTTCTTAATAGGTCTCATATAAAAATCTTAGAGTAAAGAAAGGTTAAAGAACTTAATAGAGTTTACACTTGTTCACTCTAAATTGTGTGGGATATGAGTATGACTAGTCCTCAATAAAGATATTTAAGTATTCCTTACAAACCAATCTCATATAAGTTATACATGACAAGTATTCCTTTTCTTAACTCATTTATACATACCACTTGACCTGTTCTCAACAACAACACTTGAAATGAAAATAAACTAATTACTACCGGGGAACAAAAGTACTTATAGACACTTCATTGACAGAATTATTCCTAGATTTAGTAGAACTTGATTCTTGTGGAAATGCTTTTGGGTCCATCTTAGTGTGTAAGAAAAATGTAGGTTCTTGTGGAGTTGGTAAATCAATTGAATAACTGCTAAGATACGTAACGATTTGCTTACTGCTTATTACATAAGGCCATTTGGTGAGTAGTAATGGAACTAGGAAATAAAAAAGGTTATAAGTATACATCGCTAAGGAATTAGGATGGACGTAACTTTATGTTGGCCCGAACATCTTCTTCATCTTCTTCTTTAGTTAACTAGGTACCAAGGAATTGGGTTTAGTAATTAAAAAGAAAGATCTACAATGCTTAAGGAATTAACTTGTAGTTACACTAGGCTATAGCATCATGAAAATGGATTTATAATTCAGAAATTAAGTAGGAGATTTCTAGCATGTTTTATAGACTATGTAAACCAACCCAAAAGCTTAATGTTCATCATCTCTTTCTCTTATCATTTTATGCTATTGTTTGTTTCTTGTTCTAAAACCAACAACATATATTCTCATCTTTTAATTTTCTGCACAAGTACTAAATTTTATATTAATAAGAACACCTATCCCTTGGGTTCGATCTTTTTTTACTACGCGATAGTTACACTTGCGATTTTGCTATCAGTCGCTCCACTGGTTGATTGAGCCTGTCGGCAAAGATTGAAACCATGCCATCTGGTTCTCTCTGAGGCTGAGAGGAAAGCACCGATCCATCAAGAAGTCGTCAGCCTCAGCACATTGCATGGAGCTTAGGTAGAAGTTGAGGTGGATCTGGGGGTCCGTGAACCCTGCATAATGGTGTGTGAAATGTGGTCAGACGAAGCCTCGGGGCCATGGTCGTTGAATGATTGCTGGTGCTAGGGGGCCATGTATGGGAGTGATGGCTAAGGTAGTGGGGGGAGACATGGGTTGCTTTACTCGTCCGAGATCCACAGATTCATTCCTTTGTCTAAGGACGTGCATTTACCTTTCATCTTTGAGTGAGGGTGCCCGATTATCACTCTGGCTGACCTCTGGTTGTGCTAGTCTCCTCTCTGTGTGGAGCTTCTCGCGTTTTAGCTCGAGCTGATGGATTTGGGCTTGTAGTTGTAGAATAAGGGCAAGAGATTCTGTATCGTGGGGCCGGGCATTAGGTCCATCTTGTTCGTGCCTTTGTTCCATAGCCACCACACGCTGGTTGAGTAGTTCTAGCGCCCCCTAGTTGCCTGACGGAGGATTGGTTGGGCTGGTGGTGTTGGTAGTCGTTGTCGGCTTTGCTGCGCCATGCTGGAAGCTCTTTAGGCTTGACTCGCGACTCATTGTGCTTGGCTCGCCGCTCACGTCATTCTGGCCTCGGTGTCCTTTCTTTGTTCGGCGGCAGACTAGGCATGAGAATGACGGGAGTGTGCATCCTCGTGTACGGTTTCCACGTGCCCTTCGGGAGTTGGTTCTCTCTTGGAGTTCTGCTGCTTTGAGGGTTTAGCTTTTCCCATGGTATGGCGAAGGATTAGTTTTACCGTCCCCATAGACGGCGTCAACTGAACAAGCAAAGCTTGCTAGATCACCGCAAGCGGTGTTTGATGAGATGTGGGGGCGGTAGAGCGGGTGTTGCACCTCTTCCGAGCACCGTTTTTCTGTTGGAGAAAGGTAGCCGGTTGTTGTCTTCGCGCCCGAGAGGGGTCCCTGCAAAGACACTCTGATGCCAAAGTGAGAGGCAGAAGTGAGAGGGAGAAATTGGGTACCTTAATGGCTTGATGAACCTTCCTTATATAGGGGTTGGATGACAGCGTGACCCTCAAGAGTTTGTATGATGGCCTCGTACCTGCCTTTTCCTGGGCTGTTGGATCCCCTGCAGTGCTCAGAGGATCAGACGGTGGAGGGTTCCTCGGGAAGGTTTCGCAGGTCCTGGAGCGCCGCGCCTACTAGGGTAGACTTGTGAAGGGATTGGTGATTGGATGTTTGGATGCGTTTGACAGCCGGGTGCGTGTCAGAGGGTGCCTCATCATATTGTCTTAGGGCCGAGAGAGTGAGTATGTTCCCTTGGCCAGTGAAGGCGCGTCGGGCGGTGTCCTCTGTCCGGGGTTCTCGTTGTTGTCTCTCAGTTATGTGGTTGGACAACTCTGATGCACCAGTACGCCCTTTTTGGGCCGGTACCGGCACCAGGGACGCACCCGGTGCGGGTGCGCGCCTTTGCGTACCCGATTTCCCCGCCAAGCACCCGATGCGCTTTGGCGTCAAACGGCTTCGTTTTCATTTTTTTTTATAAAAACGAATCTGGACGACCCCTTTCCCTTTCCTCCCTTTCTAAACCTAATCTCCTCCTCCTTCGAAGAAGCACACCCAGCACCTTTCCACTCCATCCTCCTTTGCAGCAGACCACCGACGAATCTCCTCCTCCTTCCGCCGGCGCGCACCGTTCCTCCTTAGACCACCGCGCCCCCTCGCTCATGTTCCTCCTCCGCCAGCTCTTCTGTTTCTCGCTTCCACCGCTGCACCTCTCCGAATCTCCTCCTCTTCCTCTGGCGCTTCTCTCCCTCCCTCCACTACCGCTCCACTGGTACTGTTATTTTTACCCTCTTCTTGATACCTCTGTTTTGCCATTTCTATACAGTTTGCTAGCTTGATTCATTATACGGTCTACACAATATCAATTAGCATTTTAATTATCCTAAATTCTAAGTATATTTTTTCGCTGACATAAATCTTATTAGTAATATACTGTATTTAGCAAGGAAGTTCAGTTTAGTTTTTTTTGTACTCAACATTAGTGGTTTAAGGATATATGTCTCCTAAAGTTATTTTAATTTGTGATATTGTTTGAAATTATAATGTTTACCTCAACTAGACTAATCATTCTATTTAATATATATTTAATTTACCGCGTACATGTGCAATGTAGCTGGACGGGTGCTGATGGTGTGAGAGTAACTCCCATAACAATTCACTTCTTTCTTCTTGATTTCTTCCATCTCCTTCCATTATTCTGACTGCATTTCCTCTTATCTTTTCCAAGCTTCCTCCTCGCAGCTTCAAATTTCCCAGACTTCGCTCCAATTTTGCGGCTTCAATTCCAGGTAATCGCGCGCAACTCCAGTGCTATTCTTTTACCTGTTCACTGTCGTCGCAAAAGATGATGCCAGGTTTTTTATCAATCAATCTTTCTCCTTGCCTATTCCCTTTCTTCGTTTGCCCCATTCCTGCTTCGCATTTGCAGAATTTTGTTTGTCTGTTTGATTCCGATGAAAATATATTGAAGCAGCAGAGGTGACCTAGATGCAGAGTTGCTTTAGCTTTGTTTTTATTTAATAATCTATTTATCTTTAACAATGATTGATTACGATTACCTTTCAATTATGATACATTTTAACTTCAATCATATATTCACACCTCATATTTTACCCGCTCAATTTTCACTTATTTTTTTTTCTATCTCTTTCCTTATTTTCTATGATATTAATTATCACATCTCATATTTTACCTCTCTTCCTTTTATCTTTTTTTTTCTTCTATTTTTCTCTTGTTTTCACCTCTCTTCCACTATTGTGGGCGTAAAGAAAACATTTTTTTTAACTTTATGAATTTTTAACTTTTCAAATTACAGTGACATTTGAACCTTGATTTTCAATTAGTTTTATATGAACTTAGAAATAATGAATCTATTCTACAACTTGAAATGATCTTTGGAAGTTTGAAATGACACTGTGCCAAAATGGCACTCCATAAGACTTTATACCCACTTATGAGTTTCCAATTGTTAAGTTCATCATGTTTAACTTTGATTCAATCTGAAACGCTGAAATGATTTGCAAGGCTTATGTTAGATTTTATAGGATTAAAAATATATTTAACTCAAAAAAATTCTTGTGCAATTTTTTTTTATCAAACAGAACTTCATAGTTGATTCATTATAAGTTTCACCAGCTAGTTGAGTGAAATACCAAAATGACGGACTATATAATTCAGATAAAGTTATATCTATGTTTATCTAAACTAACTCGGTAAAAATGTGTTGACCTAATAAGATGAAAGTATATAATGAAAACTGCATTTTCTTAATAGGTCTCATATAAAAATCTTAGAGTAAAGAAAGGTTAAAGAACTTAATAGAGTTTACACTTGTTCACTCTAAATTGTGTGGGATATGAGTATGACTAGTCCTCAATAAAGATATTTAAGTATTCCTTACAAACCAATCTCATAAGTTATACATGACAAGTATTCCTTTTCTTAATTCATTTATACATACCACTTGACCTGTTCTCAACAACAACACTTGAAATGAAAATAAACTAATTACTACCGGGGAACAAAAGTACTTATAGACACTTCATTGACAGAATTAGTAGAACTTGATTCTTGTGGAAATGCTTTTGGGTCCATCTTAGTGTGTAAGAAAAATGTAGGTTCTTGTGGAGTTGGTAAATCAATTGAATAACTGCTAAGATACGTAACGATTTCTACCATTGTTGGTCTAGCATCAGGGTTATGTTGAACACATAATAGACCAATCTGAATGCATTTGATGACTTCAATTTTAGAATAATTTTCTTTGATATTTTGGTCCAATGTACTTAAAGGTGTTTGATCCTTCCATTGTCTCCAAACCTGTAATAATTTGGTCAAATAAAAAATTAAATTATTACACTTTGAATTTGTGAATTAATGTACGTGTACAATAAATATATGGCCTTAAAAGAATAATACAAGGAACTATTGATAGACAATCATACTCACATAGCTTAAGAGACCTTTTGCTACACGATGTGGTTCATAACAACTTAGATTCTTTTTCCCAGTAACAATCTCTAAAATCATGACTCCAAAACTAAAAACGTCTGATTTATCTGAAAACTGCCCAAACATTGCATATTCTGGAGACATATAGCCACTACAAAGCAAAGGGAGAATTAAATTTCAGCTGAACTAATTAAAATATACCTTATGAAGAAGTTAGAACGCGAAAGATACAGCCTGAAACTCACTATGTTCCAACAATTCTATTTGTACTTCCTTCGTCTTGATTTATTTCAACAATTCTAGCCAAACCAAAATCTGAAATTTTTGGGATCATATTTTCATCTAACAAAACATTACTTGGTTTGAGATCACGATGTATGACTTTAAGCCGCGAATGCTCATGTAAATAAATAATTCCTCGAGCAATTCCTTTGATAATATTATAACGTTCACCCCAGCTTAATGGATGTTGCCCTTGAGAATCTGCAAAATCATTTAATTGAAACATGTGTTCCAATCAATCATCCGAATCAAATCAAGTTCTTTAAAAAGCATATATAAATTTTGCATGACTCTAAAAATAAATTGAGTAATGAGCTCAAGGTGAAATGTGTCAAACCGAATAAAAAGTAATCAAGGCTTTTGTTTGGCACATATTCGTAAATGAGTATTTTCTCTTGTTCCTCAAGACAAAAGCCAATGAATGCCACCAGATTTCTATGTTGAAGCTTCGCTATAAGTAGAACTTCGTTCTTGAACTCATCAACACCTTGCTTAGAACTTTCTGAAAGTCTTTTCACAGCTATTTGTTGTCCATCAGGAAAAATTCCCTAACAGTATATTAAACATTAGTTGTGATAAACAAGTCTAAAAATAAAATTTTCACATTTTCTCACCTTATAAACCTTTCCAAATCCACCTTTGCCAATGTAATTGTCATGAGAGAAGTTGTTGGTAGCTGCTTCAATTACAGCAAAATCGAATTGCAATGGCTCTAAAGTTGCACTTTCATCACCAACTAAACCAAATTGGAATCGTTAAACAGTGTTGTAAAACTTATTAAAAGTTAAGTAGCACAAATTTAAAAGTTCATTTCAATAATACATACAATTTTCTCTGAGAATTGTCATATGACTCGTTCTTGCTTTTCCCTTTAGCAAATAGTAACCAAAGGAAAAGAGTATGACTGAAATAATCGTAGGCACAACAGTTAAGATAATTGTTCGCCGTCGGTCACTTTGTTTTCCTGCACAAAACAATTAACACGTCTTATTTACATGGAGTAGTAATGGTAATAATGTCATGGAAAGTCATTATATGATGATAACAACTTGACATATGGCTCCCTTCCTCCATTGGTATTGGACTTATAGTCCATATTTCTTTAGAGGTATTACAAAGTTGATAATTGTGGTGTTAAACTAAAAGAATCTTAGGGTGTGTTTGATTGTGTTTTCAATTTTTTTGTTTTCAAAATTGTTTTCTAAAATAGTTTTTGAGAACTACTTTTTAGAACAATAAAAGAAAAAAACTTGTTTGGTAATATGATTTTAAAAATATTTTTAAAAATAAAAAAATAAAAAACCCTTACTTTCTAATTCCTTTTAATTACAGTAATGTCATTAATGAAATGAAAGAAAATAACATGTTTTCCAAGTTTTGGTTGTTTCTGAAACAAAAGCTGAAAATAAAAAACAAAAACAACTTTTTTCTGTTTTGGTTTTTCTGTTTTAAAAATAAAAAAATAGGAAACTGTTTTTAAATTAATTTTAAGAAAACATTTTAACCAAACAAGTTTTTTTACTTTATTTATTTAAATCTTTTAATTTATTTTCTTCTTCATCTCTCTTACTATTATATTTATTATCTATCATGTCTTAACCACTAAGCATATAGATCAATTATTGTGGGGTTTTCCCAACTTAATTAAAGGTCTTGGGTTCAAGTTTGGTCGTACTCAACTTGAATGGATTACCTGGACCGAGGAAGACCCCATCAAGTCAACAAAACCTTTTTTACAATTTCAACGGTTCATTTTCTTCATCACCTATCTACTAGTGTTATTAAATATTTGTCTTCGACGTGGGTTGTTAAACTTATTTTTCTATATTATCTTCAATTTTCGTAAGACACACCATTTCTCTTTTTTCTTATTTTGTATTCATGTCCCATGGTGGGTATAGCGTGTAATATTCTTTAAATTGTGAAAAGATTCTTGAATAGAGTGATCACTTACCTGTAGGTCCTGGCGGAGAAGTACTCTGAGGCGAGTTGGGTGGCTGAGCATTATCACCGTTGACCCTGTAAAATTGGAACAATTCAAACCTCATATTGCAGCTGGGATACATAACTCTTCCCCCTACACTTCCCAGCCGAGACCACGGAATTGATGTTCCAATCACATCCCCCAAACAGCTCTCACAATCATTACTGGACAAATCTGGCGTACATTGGCCAAGAGCATACAGAGTTTGTAAATCATTCAGTTTTAGTGATTCTGTCACATATCTCCCTGCACTCTTCCCTGTCGCGTCTGCAAGTTCAGCTAAGTTATTTGATAATGTGACAGTGAAGAAGTTTTGGTTCGAGGTGAGGCTGGAAGTACTGGTGATATTCAGCTCAACAAATTTAGGACTTGTGTCCAATTTGGAAAAGAAATTCCGGTTGGAATATCGAAGCATGCATTGGCTGTACCAAATTGTAGCTTCTTCTGAGGTGAGACACTTTGAGTCAGAGAATATTCGATCTGTTGCGTTTATGATGCATTGACCGCATAGGCCAGTGGGAACATCGCCCCGGCACATGAAGAGGCCATATACCATGCCGTTCACATCATCCTCATGAAATTTCTCGCCGCTTGTGGCATTGGACGACAAATAAGAGAGGAGAGTCTTGACATAGATTTGGAAAGCAGGGGAGGTTTGGTTACTTGAGCAATTGTGATGAAGATAGATTGGATGTGGTGAAAATTTGGAATCATCACCACGGAAAGTGTTATTTGTTGTGGCAGGAACGAGTGCTGGTGCAGGAGTGGGTGATGGAGAAATGGTGCGATAGAAAGGGTACAATTCGTACCTAATATTACAGCTTGGATATAGAACTCTCCCTCCCTGCTTTCCTTCACAGCACGAAGGAAGGTCCCCTATCACCTTACTGAGACATGTTCTGCAATCACGGGGTGACAAATCTGGTGTGCACTGAGCCAGACAGTAAAGGCTCTGAAATTCGGAGACTTCTGCTTCCTTTGTAGCAAATTTCTTCTTCTCACCAGTTGGATCATCACTTGCTGCTTCATCTGCGGTTGCATTCATGGTCATAAACAACAAATGCATGAAGCTTTCTTGGTTTGAGATATTAGCGCTGTTCCACAAAAAAACCCCAGGCCGAGTATCCACCGTGGAGAAGAAAGAGCGATTGGAGTAGCGAACCATACACTCTTCATACCAAATCACAGCTTGTTTCGACAAGGAGCACTCCGAGGATAGTTGCTGGGTTGCGTTTGCCACGCAGTGCTGACAAGTTTGAGAGTCCATGTCACCCCTGCACATGAACAAGCCATACACGGAGTCAGAGGGGTCCTTACCAGTGACTGTTGCGTTGTAGAATTGGGTGTCCCCGGTGGCCTTTGACGACAATGAAGTGAGGAGGGTCTGCAGATCCAATTGGAAGGCACTGTTGAATGTCGTCGTACTGTTGGTGGAGCAAATTTTATATAGATAAGTAGAAGTAATGTCCTGTGCCTGGGTAGTTGAAAAACTGAGGAAGGTAATGAGGATAAAGAAGAAAACAATGTTATAGGAAGACATGGATGTGTTGTTGGATCGATTTGTTAACTTCTGAGAGAGGACTGCCATTTGTTAAGGTGTGATGCTTCAATTTAGGCGTGCTTGAAATTTACGGATATATATATTTCCCAGTATAAAAGTCGTAAAGTTGGGTCAACGTAACCTAAGGATGGAAATACTTAGGGGTGGAAGACTAAGAATAGTTTCTCTCATGGAATTGAGAGGGGTATTCGCACAGCAAACGTGTTCCAATTGATGATCGTGGGTCCTTTGTATGCTTGTATATGGGTACACGCCGGCATTTACTTAACATTAAAAGTTTGGAAAACTTTTTCATGTTGTTTGGGATGGGAGGGTTATAATGTTGTTTCTCTCATAGCTAATCAACGAATGCCAAGTATCGTATTGTGTCATGTCATTTAAACTTATAAGATTATGATTTGGTCCTTCAACTATTTTTATTATTAATTTTACCCTATAATAAAAATCCTTTTTTTCTTCGGAAAATGATTATTTTCTAATTTTTAAATTGATTTTTACCTTTATTGAAATTAATTATTAATATTTTAATTTGGGGCAAAATAATCTAATTTCCTCATTTTCTTCTCATTCTCGTGTTCTGATTCATTCTTCTCCCTCTCTCTCGCGATTTTCTTCTTCTTCCTTCCTTCCAATGGGAACCGATTGGCCACCACCACCACGAGCCACTGCTGCCACCGTGCCGCTCCACCACCATCCCTCCTTGTGGTTGCCATCGCTGCCCTTGCGACCTTCCTCTTCATGTTCTGGAAACGTCACCATCGCACCATCTCTCCTGTTTTCCGGCGACGCCGCACCGCCGATGGAAAAACCAACAGCACCATCGTGCTCCCCTCACCGCCCGCAGCAAAACCCCTAAGGTAATTTGATAAACCGCTGCCGTTGGCCGCCGTCGCCGCCTTGGAGGCCGTTTTCTGGCCAAACCCTTTGGTTTTAGGAAAAACCGCCACCGCCACGTCAATCCTTGCCACGAGAAGAAGAGGAACCTGTGGTTGTTTTTCCTTCGCCGCCGTGCTCCGCCGTGGACCGCCGTGGAGGGTGATTTCCGGCGACCTCTCCGGCGACCCTCTTTCCCAAAAACAGGGTCAGTCCCTCGAAGCTCTTCCCTCCTCTCTTCGTATCCGCGGCTGAATTCTTGAGAAGAGTGATTGATGGTCCCAGCAGAGAAGTAGGATTCAGACAGAGCAAGGAGAACTTGGAGTTTGATTTCGTGGCTGTGGATTTGAGGAGGACAAACACTGAAATGTATAAAAATTATCTTGATTCTATTTTGGTCTCTGCAATTAAGCGATTATTGTATCAAAAAAATCAATTTGTAAGTTTTTGTTGCTGATTTCAGGAGGATATGAAGAATGAAAAGGAGATTGATGGTGACAAAACTTTGTACTCGTCAACACAGAGTTATCCTATTTTTTAATTTTAAAAATAAAAAAAAACATAAATAGTTGGGGTATAAAATACAGAACATAAAAAGTTTAGGACTAAACTTTAAAACATAAAACTTTAGATGACATGGCAGCCTAATACACTAGGCATGTTTCTATTGGTCATTAAGTGGGGGGTATAGCTGCTGTTTAAAACACAAACAACATTTTTAAGCTTGCCAAAAAGTTTTACCATCCTACCCGGTTGAATTAAGGCAATCTTCCCTGGGCGGTATAGTTGCTGTTTAAAACACAAATGAAATATATATATATATATTTCGCGCTCTACGTCTGGAGGATTTGCGAATTCCTAATGCTTATATTAAAACGTTCCAAGGTCCGCCTCATGGAATCCAAGTGGAAAGACATAAATTGAACAAGTATGGTCGCCCTCTATTGGGATGTACTATTAAACCTAAATTGGGGTTATCCGCTAAGAATTACGGTAGAGCAGTTTATGAATGTCTTCGCGGTGGGCTTGATTTATATATATATATATATATATATATATATATATATATATATATATATATATATATATATATATATATATATATCCCTTAGCCAGGGTACCCTAAACAGTGCATATTACTTATTGTATGAACCTGAGTCACTTAGCGAAAGGTGGGCATCGAAGTACCCGAGGGGCGTCACCCTATTTCCGGTGAAGCCGATTAACTCATTTTCATAGGGAATCAGGTCATTGTTGGGAAAGTGCAAAGATTTTTATGCTTCGTGGAACAGAATGTCCATAGAGCTCCCGGTGTCAATGAGCACGCGCTTGATGCGCTGATTGGCCAACATTACCTTTATTACGACGGGGTCGTTGTCCTCACCTGTCTCCTGACCATAGTCTTCCTTTGAGAAGGTAACGGGTACCTCCTCAAGAGGGTCTAGTTTTCTTTTCCATGGTTTCTGCACGTCTGCCTTCATAACGCTCCTTAGGTGCTTCCTTCGGGAGCTGCTTCCAGTGCCACCTCCAACGAATCCTCCGGCAATGGAGAGATTCTCATGGCAACAGTCACGACAATCATCTTGAGGTTCGTCGCTTCAGTCCTTTTGGCGGTCGTCGAATCGGTCCTCTCGGTGATCCTCTCGTCGACTGATAGTCACACCGCAAGTGCACGGTTGATTATCGTGTAATAAAAAGATCGAACCCAAGGGATAGGTGCCTTCTTATTAAATTATTTAGTACTTGAGCAGAAAAATAAAAGGTGTATATTGTTGATGGTTTGATAGAACAAGATATAGCAATAAAATATAAAGAGAAAAAGATGATGAAGAATAAGCTCTTGGGTTGAATTACATAGTCTATAAAATATGTTAGCAAGTTCCTACTTAATTTCTGAATTTTAAGTCCAAGTTCATGATGATATAGCCTAGTATATCTACAAGTTGATTCCTTACACATTGTAGAACTTTCTTTCTAATTACTAAATTCAATTCCTTGCAACTTAGTTAACTAGAGAAGAAGATGAAGATGAAATTCAGGCCAGCATAAAGCTACGTCTATCCTAATTCCTTAGTGATATATACTTATAGCCTTTTTTAATTCCTAGGTCCCTTACTACTTACCAATTTCCATTCGTATAAGTAATAAGCAAGAACACTTGTGATCATCAAGATAAAATTAAGAACAAGGAAATAAAACAAGAACTGGAATTATTATTCAGAAAGGTAGAAGCAAACTAAAACATAAATATAAACTATAACAACCCAAGAAACTTAAAAAGAATTAGCCAAGCATGGCTAAAAGATTCATTGAATTACCCTGGATAGGAGCTCAAGTATGGCTTCCCACAATTCCTAGGAACAATGATCTTTAAGAAGGAAAGAAGAACACTTGTTGTATTCTGAATAGGTGTGTTTTTTTACAAAGGATGAGCACTCCTATTTATAGCAAAAATTTGCCTTTCAATGGTGGAGGAGTTGATGGCCATTATGGCCTTCATTGGCCACCAATTAACTTTTGAAAACTCCTTCCCATTACCATCAATTCTCCACTCATCCTTTAATCCTTATTTTCCATGTGCTTAATTTAGAGAGTGTTGGTTCATATTCTTGATTTCCACTTTAAGTCCTCTCTTTGCTAGCACTTCAATTCCGGCCCTTTAACTCTTTGAAACTTCACTTTTCATCCTCCACTCTTGAACTTTTACACTTTGGTCCTTCCTTTCCTGAAACTTACAAATTGGTCCCTGGACAAAAATGATAACTATACCAGCTTTCCTAAAAATATAAAAATAACTATAAAAATTCCTAAAAATATAAAATAAATTTAAAAAAACAAATAAAAGCTAATCTATATGAAAAATGCAAAATAAATATAAAATCTACATAAAAAGAATAAAAATCGTATATGAGACTCAAAAATAACAAAATAAAAAGACTAAAAAGACCCTAAAATTATCATATAAAATCCGGTCATCATCGACCCTCACGACAATGGTCTCGTCTTCTTTCTAGGTAGTTTCTCCTGTGCTCGTCTGTCCTCCTCGATTGGTCATTGTCTCTTGGTCGTGCCGGGTTTCAGTAGGGGCTCTAGGACCGTTGACGACTTGGTGGGTAGTCTGGCTGGTTTGAATTCACATGCTTTCAGAGATGACCTTCTCGGATAAGCTCCTCGATTTTGCTTTTCAGGCTTTTGCACACGTCGGTGGAGAGGTCGGGTCCTGCGTTGTAGTCGCGGAACGCGGATCCACTTGCATATTTTTGGATTCTTCATTGGGGGTGGATGGTCTTTGAGGTCCTTGTGTTGGGTCTCTCAGAATATTTGTGATAGGGAGAAATTTAAGGGGGAGTAGTTGTCAAAGCGCTGGTTGAAGTTGCTTTCGTCGGCTGGTCCCTTGTTCAGGGTAGCTATCGGTGGTGCTGAGGGTTTGTTCTCTTTGGAGGTCCTGGGGTAATTGCTTGAGAAATTTCCTTAACGAGTGCCCGAGCGGACTTGCTGCCCTCTTGGTTCAAGAACTTTTCAGATCTAGTGATGAACTCTTGCATGTAAGTACAGATAGCAACCTAAGGGGGGGGGGGGGTGAATTAGGTTCCCCTAATTTTCGCCTTATAAAACTCAAACTTCTTTCAGCGTGATCAGAATCACAACGTATAAACGTTAATGCAGCGGAATAAGGTAATGCTGAAAGTAAGATATGAAGGATAAGAAGATCACACAAGGATTTTATCCTGGTTCACCTTTAAACCACAAAAGGCTACGCCCAGTCCTCTGATCACACAGAGATTTATCCACTATAACAGAAAGTAAACAACTTCCTGAATAACACCATTCACTGAATCATCACAGTGAATGTTACAACCCTCAGAAAGAATTACCATCTTTTGAGTAATACCCTTCACTAAATCGCCACAGTGAAGTACAAAACATTCAAAAAGAATCGTCACCTTCTGAATAACCCCTTCACTGAATCGTCACAGTGAAATTTACAACATTCAGAAAGAATCCAACTTTCTGAATAACCCCTTCACTGAATCAGCATAGTGAAGTTTACAACATTCAGAAAGAATCCCACTTTCTGAATAACCCCTTCACTGAATCAGCACAGTGAAGTTCACTCTAAAAAGAATGAAGAGAAGAAGCTTTTACAAGGCTGAATCAATCCTTCAATACTAGAATGGATTGATGATGTAAGTTATGCACTAAGGCACTCTAACATGAAGGCTCTTATTAATCTGAGTTCTCAGAAGTTGAACAACATGAGTGTTCTTTTTGAAATTATGAGAACAAGAACTCAGAATGACAACAATTTAGAATATGAAAGTTGTGGGATCAATGCCATACGTTCTGAACCTGTTATGGACCTTATATAGGCACTAGTGACTGTCCATGAACCATTGCAAGGCTTCCCAAATGATATGGGATGCATTGATTCACGAAACAACACACATGTTCGTGTGTGTAATCGATTACAGCTATTGGGTAATCGATTACGCTACTAGTCGTTGTGGTTTGAATTCAAAATTCAAACTATGTAATCGATTACAACATTGTGGTAATCATTACTCACATGATGTAATCGATTACTATAACTTGTGTAATCGATTACACTGAGTCCAGAACTTGGTTTTATGAACTTTTAAGTCCTAATTGAGTGTTTCTACCATTTTTAACTTATGAAACCATTTTTTACTCAATTAACTAAGTTCATGAGCCTTCATGAAAAGAGAGACCAAAGTAAAGCATGTCTTACTTTACAAACGAGACTTAGACTGAAACTTGAACCCTTTGATAGTGCTTGAAGTATGCTGAGCCAATTCTTCTAAGTCTTCTTTTCTTCTTTTTGTAACGTGTGTTGTTGTCATCAAAACCACAGCCAGAGTCAGGAGGAAGAACTTCTTCACATTCTCCTCCTTTTTGATGATGGCAAACATGTGTATTAAGCGTTGAAGATCATTGTGTTGAGACTCTGTTGAAATTCCCCCTGTCTTATGAAACTCCCCCTTTGTGTTTCACTTGTAGCATTTTATTTCCTTTAAATGATCTTTAACAGCACATGACCCTTTCTCCCCCTTTTGACTTCGTCAAAAAGAAGAAAAGGCCAAAAATATATATACCATACAAGCGAACAGATATAATATATCAAAGCGTAGGGAGCAGGGAATTCAAGCCGATAGTTGGATAATAATAGCACTCAAACGATAAAGCATAAAATTGTTCCAAATACACAACATAAAGCAACAGTTAATCCTAAAGCTATTACAAACCAACTAGATTTTCATGGCAAAAACAGAAACTGATAAAGACCATAGAAACATCAGACGATCAAATAATCAGCAGGATCTTCTGACATGTCTGATGGCTGGAGTGGAGATAGAGGAAGCCTCACCCTGATTTGTTCAATTTCATTTTGCAACTGAATAGACATAGAAACTATGCGTCCTTCCAAAAGAGTAAGACGTGACCGAAAACTTTCCTACAGTTGATCGAGACGTTGAATGATACGAATATCCATGATGTCCAGATTTTCCAGAATGTGTTTGGTTGCTGGAGAACAGTGGGGAGAACGTGCGGAGAATGTGGATACAGATGAATCATCAGAGCCATAGTTCGTCTGGATGTCACTCCGATAACGGTAGATACCACGACGATCTCTGATTATGCCAAGTTTTGGAAGGATAGTCATTTTAATGCATGGCATTTTGTTAGAATCCACAACACATTCATGATCAACTGGAACCCTAGAGTTCTCAAGAATGCTAGATATGATAGAAGCAAACGGAATGGAAACCGCTCGATCATGATACTGCAGCATGTGATGCATCATCAAATAAGCCCAATTGATGTGTCGGAAGTTAATCATGCCAAAGAGAATTTGAAGTTCCAAATCGCTGATATGAGCATGATTTGTATGCTGAGGTAGAATGATATGGCTGAGAAAGTAATGGAGCGTGCGATTGTCAGGAGTTAGCACACCAACATTCTGTAAACATGAATAGTCTTGGGAAGATAGTGTTTCCTGTATTTCAGCTTGCCCAAAACAACACAGAATGGTAGAAAGTTTGCTTATCATAATCAGCCCAAGGACAGAGGAGACCTGTTCCAAGTTTTGCACCATGATAAGGAACATTTAACCATTTGGCAAAGTTTTTTAGAGAAAGATGTATATGAACACCTTTGATGGAACTGGTCAGCACATCTCCTTGAACAACTAGATTGCAGTAGAACACTTTAACTAGTTCTAGATAATAGGAGTTTTGCATTTGCACAAACTGTTCCAAGGACTTATATTCAAGCAAGGTTGTGAAGGTGAAACCTTCATTAGAAAAGGAATGTAAGTCTCTATATTTGGGAGTCATAATAGACCTTTCCATGAAGCGGCAAAGAAAGCGAGAGTGTTGCTCTTGATTAGGCAACGATCTTGACAGATTGAGAAGATGAGGAGGTCGAATAGCCGAGGACAGAAAGGGTGAGGATGACATTTCCGAGATTCTGTAGTAGAAGAGGATTATGGTTTTGATGTTTAAGAGACGAGTTTCAGAGATAATAGACAAAAGGCTTGAGGAAATGAACAGAAAATAATACAGATTTTTAAACTTGTCGAGCATGTAATCGATTACAGTAGTTGGTAATCGATTACATGCAGTTTTAATTTGAACTAAGATCAAAAACTTCCAGGAGGTAATTGATTACACTATTTGAGTAATCGATTACTCAAGATTTCTGTAAGGTTTCCTGGGCCAAAATATTCATGTAATCGATTACTAGGATGTTGTAATCGATTACTTACTATGAGAAACTCCCTTTTGGACAATATCAGAGGATTTTGGGAAAGAGAGGGAAATATTTATCCTAATCCTAACACATAATCATATAATCAAATATCACATTCATCCAAAATACCTAATTCTCTCCTAATCCTAAAGAAAGAATCTCTAGCCAATGGTTTGGTAAAGATATCAGCTAGTTGATTATGAGTATCAAAGAAAGCAAGTTCGATATCTTTTCTCAATGCATGATCACGAAGAAAATGATGTATAATATCTATATGTTTCGTTCGTGAGTGCATGATAGGATTCTTCGTTAGATTTATAGTACTTGTATTGTCACACTTAATAGAAATGCAACCCATGTCTAAGCCATAGTCTTTCAACTGTTGTTTGAGCCATAATATCTGAGCAAAATAACTTCCTGCAACTATGTATTGTTCTTCTGCAGTGCTTAGAGCCACACAGACTTGTTTCTTTCATGACCAAGAAACTGTGAAGAAGGTCTTGCTCCTGACCCTGGCTGTGGTTTTGATGACGACAAACTCATCAACAAAAAGAAGAAAAGAAGACTTCAAAGAATCAAGCACTCAAGTCCATCAATAGTCTAGAAGTCTTAGTATTAGGTGAGTTATGCTTCCAAAGGTTTATTAAAGCATAAAGGCTCTTAAAACACCTAATCTAATCAAGCTAAGTGTTTTCATAACTTAAAAGAAGTAGAAAACCTTAAGCAAGTCTCAAAGATCAAGTTTCTGGAAAATGGGCTTCTGTGTAATCGATTACACCATTATGGTAATCGATTACACCTAGGCAAGTAATCGATTACTCATGTCTTGTAATCGATTACATGTTTGAAATTCAAACTGAAACGGTCACTTGTGTAATCGATTACACTAAGTATGGTAATCGATTACCAGAACGAAAAAGTGCATCTTTTCATGAACCATTGTGTCCCAAACCTTTTGAAAAGGGTTGTGATGGTTCAAGGACGTTTCCCTTGCCTATATAAAGACCATTTGAGTCCAGAAAACAACAACAAGAGACAACACACAACACACAACACACACACAACATACACATTACACATGAGAAAATCACATTAGGCCAAAGCTTTGTCAAAATTAGTTCATCTTTTAGAACTTAAATCTTTTGGAGCCTAAATTCTGAGTTCATGATCTTCATGTTTATAAGAACACTTTAGTTGTTCATATCTTGAAGAACTCAGAATTGTATTATGCTTAAAAGCCTTAAAGCATAATTTCTCATGTTCAATCCAATTGTGTGTTAAAGGATTGAAACAGCCAATTGTAATATCTTCTTCATCTCTTTCTGTAAGATTGAGTTTTTCACCGTGGTATTCGGTGAAAGGTTGTTGTCACTGAAAGTGGTTTGCTTTCAGGGTTTCGATTGAAGACAAGTTTGTCTTCAAGGTCTGAGGGTGGTTTGCCTTCAGGAACTGAAAGCGGTTTGCTTTCAGGGGCTGTTGAAAGTGGTTTGCTTTCACAGGATATTGGTAGAAATTCTTGGGGTCCTTGGGTTAGGAACTTGTAAGATATTTTTATCAATAGTGGAAAAATCCTCAAGGGGTTTTCTTGAGGGACTGGACGTAGCCTTCGGTGGATTGAAGGTGAACCAGGATAAAATCTTGTGTGTGATTCTCTTTATCCTTCACATTTACTTTCAAGTATCGTTCATATCCGCTGCAATCATAACGATCATTTCGTGATCATCATAAACTTGAAAGTAAAAATTTCAATAAGGCGAAAATTGGGGCAACACTGATTCACCCCCCCTCTCAGGTTGCTATCTGTTCTAACAGAAACTAGTGCATTTCCTAGTAAGTGACATGTTCCACTTGTGCTTTTTCTTTCAGTTTTGCAACCAGCAAAATCTGAGTCGGAATATCCAGTCAAAGCACAGACACCTCCTTTAGGATACCATAATCCAACATTTGTAGTTCCTTTTAAATATTTAAAAATACGCTTAACAGAACTCAAATGGGATTCTCTAGGAGATGCTTGATATCTAGCACATAAGCACACACTAAACATGATATCAGGTCTACTTGCAGTTAAATAAAGAAGAGATCCGATCATACCTCTATATTTGGTGATCTCTACTGGAATACCTGATTCATCTTGATCAAGATATGATCCCATTGGTGTGGCTATTGCTTTGCAATCATCCAAATCATATTTCTTCAGGATCTCTTTGCAGAAATTAGATTGATTGATAAATATCCCATTCTTAGATTGCTTGATTTGCAATCCTAAGAAGAAATTGAGTTTTCCCATCATGGACATCTCAAATTCCTCTTGCATCATGTTTGAGAATTCCTTGCATAGAGTTTCATTTGTGGATCCGAAAATAATATCATCGACGTAGATTTGAACTAATAAAGTGTTGCCTTTAGACGTCTTGATGAATAAGGTAGAATCTACTTTACCTTTTTGGAATCCTTTCTCACATAGAAATGTACTTAGCCTATCATACCATGCCCGTGGTGCTTGCTTTAGACCATATAAGGCTTTCTTTAATTTGAAGACATGTGAAGGAAACTTAGGATCTTCAAACCTGGAGGTTGCTTCACATAGACTTCTTGTATGTATCTGTTCAAGAAAGCACTTTTGACGTCCATTTGATAAATGTGGAAATTGAGCGAGCAAGCATATGCTAGCAGAAGTCTTATGGCTTCTAAGCGGGCAACTGGTGCATAGGTTTTATCAAAGTCTATGCCTTCTTCTTGATTGTAGCCTTGTGCTACTAATCTAGCCTTATTTCTGACTATTATCCCATGTTCATCCAGTTTGTTCCTAAAAATCCATTTGGTTCCGATGATATGCTTATCATTAGGTTTAGGAACCAATTCCCATACTTGGTTTCTCTCAAACTGGTTCAACTCTTCTTGCATGGCTTGAATCCAATATTCATCTTCTAAAGCATCATGTACTTTAGATGG
Source organism: Acmispon strigosus (assembly GCA_030819835.1). Taxonomy (NCBI): domain Eukaryota; kingdom Viridiplantae; phylum Streptophyta; class Magnoliopsida; order Fabales; family Fabaceae; genus Acmispon; species Acmispon strigosus. The sequence continues at coordinate 42,060,285 of JAUAMA010000001.1, read as the reverse complement.
TTCTATTTGGGATACAAAAGCCATGTTTAAGACTGACTCATTGAGTCTGTGTCTGGTTGAAAATCATTTTGATATATCACCTAATATATTGTCAATAGGGTGATCTTTATGAGTTCTCCATTCTTTTGGTAGATCGCTCGTAGTCTCTTCTTCTTGCTCAATTGGTTCCATGTTTTGTTCACTTTGATCCCGATGATCATCCTTTGATACATTTTCTTCCTCATCAATATTAGGAAGTACAGTCTTGTCCTTACTTGAGGAATTAGACTCATCAAAGGAAACATGAATAGATTCTTCAATAACTAATGTTCTTTTATTGAAGATTCTATAACCTTTGCTTGCTAAGGAATATCCAAGGAAAATCCCTTCATCTGATTTCTCATCAAATTTGCCAAGATTTTCTTTCCCATTGTTCAAGACAAAGCATTTTGAACCAAAGGCATGAAGATGACTAGTATTGGGTTTTCTACCTTTGTAGAGCTCATAAGGGGTTTTCTTTAGAATAGGCCTAATCAGTACTCTATTGGATACATAACATGCTGTACTAACAGCATCAGCCCAAAAGTACTTAGGAAGACTTGATTCACTCAACATTGTTCGTGCAAGTTCTTCCAAAGATCTATTCTTTCTTTCCACAACACCATTTTGTTGTGGTGTTCTAGGGGCAAAGAAGTTATGTGAGATTCCATTTTCTTCACATAATTCTTGGAATAAGTGATTTTGGAATTCTCCTCCGTGATCACTTCTAATAGATGAGATTTTCAAGGATTTTTCATTTTGTACACGTTTTGCATATCGTTCAAAGGCACTAAAGGCATCATTCTTATGTGCTAAGAATATAGTCCATGTAAACCGTGAATAATCATCCACAATGACAAGAGCATAATAATTTCCTCCAAAACTTTTGGTCCTTGACGGTCCAAATAAATCCATATGAAGCAATTAGAGTGGTCTTGTCGTAGATACTATATTCTTAGGTTTGAATGAAACTTTAGTCTGTTTGCCTTTTTTACACGCATCACATAACTTATCATTTTCAAATTTCATCTTTGGTAGACCTATCACAAGATCATGCTTGATTAACTTCTATGCCATAACCAAGAATCATTATGGTACTTGCCTATAAGACATCTAACACTAGATGGAATTTCATCTAATGAAATCATGAAGACTTTGTTGACTTTGTACCCGGAAAATTTAATTTCACGAGTTTCAACATCTTTGACGACACATATATCTTTTATAAAGCCTACTTTCAAACCATCTACATAGCAGATTATGTTTCAAACCATCTACATAAAGAACTTTATCAACTATGGTTTGAGGAGGCGTACCTATTCTTCCTATGCCAAGTATTTTCCCTTTTTCATTGTTCCCATATGTGACAAATCCCTTTTCTCTAGGTATGAGATATGAAAATTTTGTTTTGTCCCCAGTCATGTGTGATGAGCAGCCACTATCTAGATACCATAAATCCTTTGCTGCTTTCATGCACACCTACAAAACAATTTTTTCAGAAGGAAATGTTGGGTACCCAATTTTCTTTGGGTCCTAGGTTGTCGGTTGCCTTCTTAACCCACATATATTTCCCACTTGGTACTCCTATGTTCTTATAATAGCAACTACTAGGAGAATGCCCTATTCTATTGCAATAGCTACAAGCATATTGTCTATAACCTTCATTATATCTAGGCATATGATAATGTTTCCTAGATTGTTTTGGAACATTTTGTGGGCAATTCCTACTGTTCATGTTTCTAGAAGAATTAGCATGCATGTGTTTACCCCCAAGAGACTTAACTTCATTTGTTGCCTTAACAAAGACAGTTTTCTTAATCTCCTTGTTCTTCTTTTGGGGTGTAAATCCTAGACCACTCTTGTTTTTTGAGTGTCTTTGCATGCTAAGGATTTTATCTAACTTTTGTTTTCCTAGGTTGAAACTATGAACTTTCTGTTGTAGGTTTTCTACTTTTGTTTCTAAAGAACTGCATTTAGTACATGCATGGGTAGTGCCTAACTTACTTAGTTTTAACATCATCTAATTCCTTTTGTAGCATTTGACATTTTTCTTCTAGAGATGAAATAATGGCACTTTGTTTGACACTAACCTTAGAGAAACTACTACATAACTTAAACACACTTTCAATGGCATATTCTAAATCATTAGAGGAAGTTTTGTTGTTACTAACCTCGATGTTTTCCTCGTCTGAATCGTGTGATGCCATTAATGCTACATGTGCTTCTTCCTTTTCTGATTCTGAACGTCATTATCATCCCAAGCGACATAGGCTTTTCTAGAGTTTGAATCCTTCTTTTCAAACTTCTCCTTTAGCTCATGTTTCTTCTTTTGAATGTTTGGACATTCAGATTTGATGTGTTCAGGTTTTCCACATTCAAAGCATGTGATCCTTTGTGAAGAAGAAGAGGGTTCACTTTTCTTTTGAAAGCTTCTGTTATTGTTAAATTTCATACCTTTTCTTTGGAGAAGCCTTCCAATATTCTTTACTGGCAAAGTCATTTTCTCATCATCTTCTGAATCTGCATCATATTCATCATTGATGCTTTCGTTTGCCTTTAGAGAAATAGACCAGTGCCTTTTCTCATGTTGCTCATTCTGCTCTAGTCTGTTTTACTCCAACTCATGTTCTTGAAGTTTTCCAAACAAGGCAGCAAGAGTCATATTGGATAGACTCTTCTTTTCTGAGATAGCCGTGACTTTTGGTTTCCATGCTCTTGTAAGGGATCTTAGTACTTTCATGTTCAAGTCACTATTAGAGAATTCCTTACCAAGGGCAATTAAGTGGTTCGTCAAGTGTGTGAACCCCTTTTGCATGTCAAGTATTCACTCTCCAGGCAACATTCTGAACATTTCATACTCTTGTGATAGAGTATTGATTTTTGACCTTTTAACTTCATCAGTCCCTTCATGGGTGACCATTAAAGTATCCCATATTTCCTTGGAAGATTTGCAAGTATATACTCTAAAAAATTCATCCATACCAAGGGCTGAAGTCAAAATGTTCATACCTTTGAAATGTGCTTTCTGATTTTGGTTGACTACTTCCACCAACTTCAATTATAGGCGTGAAAGGACCCTCTTCAATGGCTCACCAAATTTCCACATCTAATGACAATATAAAGATCTTCATCTTGATTAACCAGAAGTCATTGTGCTCACGATTGAAGTATGGTGGCCTATTTATGTTGAATCCTTCACTGGTACTTGTTGTAGAAGAGGATGCCATCTTCCCGGATCTTAGGAGCAACTTACCTAAACTTACGCTTTGATACCAATTGTAAGTACAGATAGCAACCTAAGAGGGGGGGGGTGAATTATGAAGGTGCAAGAAACACACAAGAAAGGGGGGGTTTGAATTGTGTGACCCATTTTTCAAATTTCCTTTCTAAATATTTTGTTGATTAATCATCCGATAGAATTCACTTATTTTCATTACAAGATATTTTATAAAATAAGTGGGAATACAAGAAATATTTGACAGCTGTTGGAAGTTAAATATTTGTTCTTTAAGATGATTAACTTATGAGAGTATGAAAGAAAGTGCAGCGAGGAAGCAATAAAGCATGAAAGTAAAGCACACATAGTTTTTATCCTGGTTCACCCCCATAATCGACAGGGCTACATCCAGTCCTTGGCTTCACCAAGATTTTCACTATTTCAACAAATAGTACAAGTATTATCAGGGACTTCTCCCAACAAGTATTCTAAGGACTTCTCCTAACAAGTATTCTAAGGACTTCTCCTTACAAGTATTTTAAGGACTTCTCCTTACAAGTATTATTAGGACTTCTCCTTACAAGTATTATCAGGACTTCTCCTATCACCTTTTTCAGGGTTTTTCTTTTCTACAATAATCTCTTCTTGATAAGAGTGGGTAGAAGAAATGAAGCTTATAGAACAGAGAGATCATAAGCAAGTTGATCTCTTGTTCTAAGTTATGTGTGTGGAATATGATGAGAGTTATACTCTATTGGGTTTCCACACACATAAGCAACTCAACTCAGGTTGGGATATAACTTGAAGTTTCCTGAGCTGAGACCAAGGTTGCCTTGGTCTTTGGACGAACTAGATTGAGATGTGTGCAATTTAGTTCTAGTCCCCAAGTTGCTGCGGAAGCAGGGTTCTCTATATATATCTTCAGTTGAAGATCTTTGTTCATTCTCCTCAGCAGGAGTGAAAACCTGCCCGCAGTGCTTCTTCCTCTCCGGGAAGCACATAACGGCTAGTTCTGCATCTCTCAGCAGGCGTAAGTCACGATCAGAGGCTTTTCTGCAAGTGTAAGATATGATCTGGAAATCATCACTTCGTCTGGGTTGATGTCGTCTGGCTCCATGCTGAGTGAGTAGCCTTGAGCTAGTTTCTCTGTATATAAAGTGTGAGGATACCGCGGTGGAGACTGTTTTGACCATTTTACCCCAGTGCTTGACAGCTAATATTCATCATGTGCCTTGGTCAGAATTTTTTGAATTTCGGCCGTTGAGAGTGTACGATGCTCAGAGATTCTTGCCGTTGATTTCGCGATGTCAGCTTGATTTTAGGAAAAGCAGAGGAATGGTGGGACCAAGAAGTATTGGATTAGTTGCGCCCCATCTTTCTTTCTGTGATTGGCAGATTTTGATAATCGTGCAGACGAGGAAAGAAGTAATTATTCAAAAGAATAATTTCTTTGTTGACTTGATATCCTCGAAGGACGTACTCATTGATCTTTGTATCTTTGGCGCGATTCCTACGTTGGTGGACGGATTCTTTCATTGAGCTTTGGCAGACGCAGTCTCCATTGAATGCTTGAAATTCCGTCATTGCCAAACGAATTTCCTTCAGTCAGTTCTACTTTAAGGAACAAAACATTCTTGTCTTAGAAAACTGAATCCTTTCTTTCTATCTGTTCTTCACTGAAGTTCTCCATCTGAGAGAGTTGATCCACAACTCTTTTATATGATGCTAGAGAGGCTTCGAGGCAGAAGGAGTTTCTTCAAGGTTGTTATACTCTTTCACCTTTAAACAATACAGTCTTCCCATTTGATCTTTGTAGATTCGGGTGGCGGACTGATTCAGCTGCTTCAAGTAGGCTTGATTTGGGTGTGCAGATTTCCATCAAGTAGCCGTGAGAAAAGACGCTGGTAATTTGAAGCTGTTGATTTATATCTATTGATTCACCGGACAATCTTGTACTTTGAACATCTTTCTTTCTTGCGCTATCGGACTGTCTTATACGAGAATGCTTGTCTACGTATATCCTTGATGTTATTTCCTTCGAGGTGACCGGACGAACTCTTCTGGCGAACTGATTTTCTTGATAAGGCAATGATGTTTATTCATTCCTTTCAGAGATGGTTATTCCTGTACATGATAATTTTCACTATGTTAGGAATTTTATCTTTAACGTTATTGAAAAGAAATTGTTAATTATCAAAATATAATAATTCATTTAATTATTTGATCTAACAAATTACGTTCCCCCAATTTTCGCCTTATAAAACTCAAACTTCTTTCAGCGTGATCAGAATCACAACATATAAATGTTAATGCAGCGGAATAAGGTAATGCTGAAAGTAAGAGATGAAGGATAAGAAGATCACACAAGGATTTTATCCTGGTTCACCTTCAAACCATAGAAGGCTATGTCCAGTACTCCGATCACACAGAGATTTATCCACTATAACCAAAAGTAAACCACTTCCTGAATAACACCATTCATTGAATCATCACAGTGAATGTTACAACCCTCAGAAAGAATTACCACCTTCTGAGTAATACCCTTCACTGAATCGCCACAGTGAAGTACAAAACATTAAGAAAGAATCGTCACATCCTGAATAACCCCTTCACTGAATCGTCACAGTGAAGTTTACAACATTCAGAAAGAATCCCACTTTCTGAATAACCCCTTCACTGAATCAGCACAGTGAAGTTTACAACATTCAGAAAGAATCCCACTTTCTGAATAACCCCTTCACTGAATCAGCACAGTGAAGTTCACTCTAAAAAGAATGAAGAGAAGAAGCTTTTACAAGGATGAATCAATCCTTCAATACTAGAATGGATTGATGATGTAAGTTATGTACTAAGGCACTCTAACATGAAGGCTCTTATTAATCTGAGTTCTCAGAAGTTGAACAACATGAGCGTTCTTTTTGAAATTATGAGAACAAGAACTCAGAATGATTGCTATTTAGTATATGAAAGTTGTGGGATCAATGCCATACGTTCTGAACCTGTTATGGACCTTAAATAGGCACTAGTGACTGTCCATGAACCATTGCAAGGCTTCCCAAATGATATGGGATGCATTGATTCACGAAACAACACACCTGTTCGTGTGTGTAATCTATTACAGCTATTGGGTAATCGATTACGCTACTAGCCGTTGTGGTTTGAATTCAAAATTCAAACTATGTAATCGATTACAACATTGTGGTAATCGATTACTCACATGATGTAATCGATTTCTATAACTTGTGTAATCGATTACACTGAGTCCAGAACTTAGTTTTATGAACTTTTAAGTCCTAATTGAGTGTTTCTATCATTTTTAACTTATGAAACCATTTTGTACTCAATTAACTAAGTTCATGAGCCTTGATGAAAAGAGAGACCAAAGTAAAGCATGACTTACTTTACAAACGAGACTTAGACTGAAACTTGAACGCTTTGATAGTGCTTGAAGTATGCTGAGCTGGTTCTTCTAAGTCTTCTATTCTTCTTTTTGTAACGTGTGTTGTCGTCATCAAAATCACAGCCAGAGTCATGAGCAAGACCTTCTTCACATTGCATGGTTATCGGTTTGGTCTTATCCAAGGAAGATAAGAAGCGGCTGGGCTCTAGGAGTCCTTGCTATTCCAGTTGTAGTTGCATCTGCTCCTGTAGGCCTGGTACCCGGTTGGCCTCTTCGTAAAACCAGTTGAGGTAGCTCTGAAGGGGTTCATTGGGCCCTTTTTTGATCAGGGCTAGGGTCTGGGTGGTTATCGACAGCTGCTTGGCTGTGGCGTAGGGCCTCAAGAATTGCTGATTGATGTCGCTCCACTAGTTGATTGAGCCCGTCGGTAGAGATTGAAACCATGCCAAATGGTTCTCTCCGTGGCTGAGAGGAAAGCATTTATACATCAAGAAGTCGACGGCCCTAGCACACTGCATGGAGCTTAGCTAGAAGTTAAGGTTGATCTGGGGGTCTGTAATCCCTGCATAATGGTGTGTGAACTGTGGTCAGACGAAGCCTCAGGGCCATGGTCGTTGAATGACTGCTGGTGCTAGGGGGATATGTATGGGAGTGATGGCTAAGGTAGTGGGGGGAGGCATGGGGTGCCCTACTCGTCCGAGATCCACAGATTCATTCCTTTGCCCAAGTATCTGCACTGACCTCTCATCGTTGAGTGAGAGTGCCCGATTATCACTCTACCTGACCTTTGGTTGTGCTAGTCTCCTCTCTATGAGGAGCTTCTCGCGTTCTAGCTCGAGCTTATGGATGTGGGCTTGTAGTTGTTGAATAAGGGAAAGGGATTCTGTACTGTGGGGCCGGGAATTAGATCCAACTTGTTCGTGACTTTGTTCAATAGCCACCACACGCTGTTTTGGTTGGGCTGGTGGTGTTGGTGGTCGTTGTTGGCTTTGCTGCGCCATGCTGGCAGCTCTTTAGGCTTGACTTGCGGCTCATTATGCTTCGCTCGCCCCTCGCGTCATTCTGGCCCCGACGTCCCTTCTTTGTTCTGCTGCTTTGAGGGTCTAGCTTTTCCCATGGTGTGGTGGAGGATTAGTTTTACCTTCCCCACAGACAACGCCAACTGAACAAGCAAAGCTTGTCAGATCACCGCAAGCGGTGTTTGATGAGACGTGGGGGCGGTAGAGCGGGTGTTGCGCTTCTTCCGAGAACCGTCTTTCTGTTGGAGAAAGGTAGCCGACTTTCGTCTTCACGACCGAGAGGGGTCCCTACAAAGACACTCTGATGCCAAAGTGAGAGGCAGAAGTGAGAGGGAGAAATTGGGTACCTTAATGGCTTGATGAACCTTCCTTATATAGGGGTTAGATGACAGCGCGACCCTCGAGGGTTTGTATGATGGCCTCGTACCTGCCTTTTCCTGGGCCGTTGGATCCCCTGCAATGCTCAGAGGATCGGACGGTGAAGGGTTCCTCGGGAAGGTGTCGCAGGTCCCGGAGCGCCGCGCCTACTAGGGTAGACTAGTGAAGGGATTGGTGATTGAACGTTTGGATGCGTTCGGCAGCCGGGTGCGTGTAAGAGGGCCCCTCGTCCTTTTGTCTTAGGGCCGAGAGAGTGAGTATGTTCCCTTGGCTAGTCAAGGCGCGTCAGGCGGTATCCTCTGTCCCGGGTTCTTGATGTTGGCTCTCAATATTCTTTTACTTGTTCACTGTCGTCGCAAAAGATGATGCCGGCACTACACCAAAAAGTGTGTTTTCCGGCACCTATTTAGCGGCGGTTACAACCGCCGGCAATTGTCCTTAGTATTTTCTTCTATTTATTTTACGGCGGTTCTAACCACCGGCATGTTTCGTAAATGCTTTACGGCGGTTATAACCGCCGGTACGTATTCTTCGTATTTTCTCTAATTAATATGACGGCGGTTCTAACCGCCGGCACGTTTGTAAATGCTTTACGGCGGTTATAACCGCCGGTAAGTATTTTTTATTTGTTTTATTTTTGCAGCTTTAGTAATTAACGCGCGAATTATTTCCCTCCATCCCAAACCCTGACTCTGGTTCTCCCAAACCGTCACTCTCGTTCTCTCCCCAAACCGTCACTCTCATTTTCTGAACCTGCAACCCAAGCCGGAACGTTCTTCTTCTTCGACGGCGACGACTTATGGGGGTCTAGCTTGATTACTACTAGACTAACCCATTTTTGGTACTAGATATATCCATTTGTGGCCAATCATTAGTTAAAGAAATACACATTTATTTGTCTCAAAGTTTTTAATTTTTTTCAGTTACATTAATGATAAATTTTTACTTTGATCTGTGTGTGTGGAATCAGGGATATGGCCCATGTTTGAAATTGAAATTATATATACTTGTTTTTTCTGTGAGATATATGAGAATTTGGAATCCGTTCTGTCAACCACATGTTTAAGAATCTTCTAATGGCTCATGTGATTATGGTTGATATTTTATAATTAGATTAGTATAATCTTCTAATGTCTTTTATTTCTACTAATACTGCTTGCAACTGCTGCTGCCACATATCTTGTTTTGTCCATTTCAATTTCTCATGTATTGGCTTGTATTCATCTTTTGAGTTGGAGCTTACAACTACAATTGTCAGTAAGATCTAATTTCATTATTTCTCAGATTTATCTTGACGTGCCTGTATTAGTTGATGCTTAAGAAGAAATTTTAGACAACATTGATAGTCAGGTTAGTTCTTGTTGACACACTCTTGACTTACTATTTTTAGGCTTATATGTAGCTATGCAACGCGTGTTTAGTTCAATTTTAGTCTGCTGCTGTTTTTACACAACTCATCCTATTGCTTGGCTTATTTTGGTTGGTTAATTGATTGCCACGTTATATGCCCAAATTTATATGCTGTGTTATATTCCCAAATTTAGTAGCTATATTTAATTCTTCTAATTTATAGCTCACCTGAATAAACCTACCATTTTATAACTTATAAGTAATAACATGCTAAGTTATTAACGAGGATTGAACATGCGATTTAGTGAAGGCATGATGAGTATATCTGAACTATTGAATTATAAGTTATTAGCTTCCATTTTCTCTTAAGTTCTTCTTGTTCTGTTACTCATTTATTGGTATTACATGGTTTTATCTCTAGGAGAGTGCCTATTCTTTCCCTTTCGTTTAACAATGTGATCCCCTAATTTTTTTTTAACTCAGAAAAGCATATTGAGTTGTATTGCTATGGATAAATCATGGATTTCGAAGCCACGAAACTCAAATGAGTATGAGCAAGGAGTTAAGGGATTTATTGGTTTTGCCCTTGAACACCGTTCGGTCAATGGCAAAATCATATAAACGTTGTCGTTTCAAAAAATGGCAGAGTAGAGATGAGGTGTATGATCACTTAATCTGTACGCCATTTCCAGAAGGATACACTTGTTGGTTCTATCACGGGGAGAGTGCATCGGGAGAAACTCAGAAAGTGTCTTCCATCAACACCACATATGCAACTGAAGGAACAACTGTTGCTGAAAATCCTGTTCAAAACATGATCAATGATGCATTCGGAGTCGATAGGCACAGGGAAAATGAAGTACCCGTTGGAGCAGATGTGGATGTTGACATTGATGAAAATGCAGCGGAACCTACATCTCAAGAAAGGCTTGAAGCTGATGAGTTTTATGAATTGGCCAGAGATGGAGAACAACCCTTGTACGAAGGATGTAAAAAGTATTCAAGATTATCATTTTTGGTGAAACTATATCATATCAAGTGTCTTTCTGGTATGATTGACAAGTCCATGACAATGATTCTAGAACTATTGAATGATGCATTTGAGCATGCAAAGATTCCTAGCTCCTTCTACGAGGCCAAGAAGACGATCTCCAAGCTTGGTTTGAACTACGAAAAGATAGATGCGTGCAAATATCATTGTATGCTGTATTGGGGTAATACAGAGGACGAAGAGAGGGAGATTTGCAAAGTTTGTGGAACCGCCAGGTGGAAATCAAGTGACTCTGATGGTGGAAGTAGTAAGAAGAAAGTGCCTAAAAAAATTCTTCGCTACTTTCCACTAAAGCCCCGATTGCAAAGGTTGTTTATGTCAACAAAGACAGCGGAGGACATGAGGTGGCACGCTACCGATACCAACAAAGATGGATTAATGAGGCATCCTAGAGATTGTAAAGCTTGGGAGGAGTTTCATAAATGTCATGGTTGGTTTGCAGATGATCCGCGAAATGTGCGTCTTGCATTAGCATCTGATTGTTTTAATCCATATGGTACTATGAGTGCAAGTCACAGTATTTGGCCAGTTATTCTCATTCCGTATAACACTCCTCCATGGGTGTGCATGAAGCAATCTTCTTTTATACTATCACTGATAATCCCTGGTAAAAAAATCCAGGAAATAACATAGATGTCTACCTACAACCTTTGATAAAAGAGCTGAAGGAGTTATGGATGACAGGTGTGGATGCCTACGACTCATTCAAGCGAGAGATGTTCAAGCTACATGCAGCTGTAATGTGGACAATTAGTGACCTTCCTGGGCTATCGGCACTTTCTGGGTGGAACACTTACACTGGACTTTCTTGCCTGTCATGTAACTTTGACTTTATCAAGTGTCGTCTCCCACATAGTGTTAAAAGTTGCTTTATGGGTCATCGTCGTTTTCTTGACCAAAGGCACAAGTTTAGATTTAACAGGATCCGTTTTAATGGTGAACAAGAACTGCGTGATCCACCCAAAACAGTCACAGGTTATCAAATTCTTGAACAAGTTCAGAATACTAAGGTCACATTTGGTGGAAAGCCAAAGAAGAAAGGGGATGCAAAAGGAAAAAGAAAAAGAGGAACCCATCGAGGAACTCAGCAATGGAAAAAGCAGAGCATATTCTTCGAACTTCTGTATTGGAAGGATAATTTGCTACGGCATAATCTTGACATGATGCATATCGAGAAGAATGTCTGTGAAAATCTCATATACACATTGTTAAATGATAGGGAAAAGACTAAAGATCATCTCAATGCCCGTAAGGACCTTCAAGCGATGGTCATAAGACCCGACCTTTGGCCTGATGAAAAAGGAAAATATCCATTGGCTATCTTTACAATGACAAATTCCAGTAAGACAACATTTTTGAAAACTTTAAAGAATATCACGGTGCCTGATGGTTATTCCAGCAACATTTCTAGGTGCATTGACTTGGTTACTAATAAGTTGAATGGAATGTTGAAAAGTCATGATTTTCATATATTGTTGGAGCAGTTACTACCATTAGTTATGAGATCAACATTTCCTGATGAGGTTACAACAATATTAATAGAGTTCTGCTCATTCTTTAGAAAATTAAGTGGTAAAGTGTTGAAAGTGAATGATTTAGACAAATGGCAAGATCAAATCATCCTCACTTTATGCCACATGGAAATGTTATTTCCTCCCTCATTCTTCACTGTGAGTGTTCACTTAGTTGTTCATCTTGTTGAGGAAGCTAAGCTTGGAGGCCCTGTCCATTATCGGTGGATGTATCCCATAGAAAGGTAAAAGTGTGCTAGACATTTTTTCATGTTTTGCATGAGAGGAATGAATATGGTTCTTTTATCTCATATCATTTGGTTTACTTATAGGTACTTAGGACATCTAAAATCCTACGTACGTAATCAAGCAAGGCCAGAGGGCTCCATAGCAGAAGGCTACTTGGTGGAAGAGATCCTGACCTTTTGTTCGAGATATTTAGATGACATTGAGACAAGATGGAATCGTCCTCGTCGTGTTGATGATGAGCCTAATGATATACAATTACAGTCCCGTGTAGCCGAATTATTTCCTGCAGTTGGAAAATCAGTTGGTTGCTCTTCTACTTTCACTCTTTCCCGCATGGAAAAGTTTCAGGCTCATAGACACGTGTGGACGAACTGCCCCGCAGTGGATTACTATCTCCAGTAAGTAGATCTTTCACTTAGATGGAACACTAACTTTCTATTTCATATTTCTAACATGATTTAAATAAATAGGCAATATAGAACTATTGTGCGAAGACAATTAAGGGGTGGTACAATAAATACTCCTGAGGTAGACAAGAAGGTACACAGAGAGTTTGTTCGCTGGTTCTCTAATCGTGTTAGTGTTTTCGCATGTATGTATATGTCGTGGATGATTTTTAATTGGGATGTGACTAACAATGTATGGTATCGCTTGTAGATTCGAAATAATCTTGACACTGTTTCCGGAACACATAAAGATATTATTATTAGTCTTGCGCAAGGTCCTTTTGATCAAGCTAGAAAGTCCACTGCTTTTAATGTCAATGGATACAAATTTCGAACCGTAGCACGGGAGAGGTCATTAAAAACTCAAAACAGTGGAGTTTATGGCATGTTTGGAACAAGAAGTTACTCAAGCAGTAGTGATTCCCAAATGAGGTTCGGAGGGGTACCTTATTATGGAAGATTGGTAGAAATCGTTGAACTTTTCTATAATGGTTTCACGGTACCCATGTTTAAATGTGAATGGGCTAATGCCACAAATCCAAGAGGCTTAATGGCAAATAAGTTGGGGTTTGTGTCTATTAACTTTGGAAGACTAATACATACTGGGGAACATGAAGATGATGAACCATATATCAAGGCTTCTGAAGCTCAGTTGGTATATTATGTCGATGATGAAAATGCACAAGGTTGGAGCATACCAGTTCATCTGAAGCCAAGAGACTTGTATGAGATGGGAGAAGATGGAGCAAATGAAGAAATGAGGGCATCTGATGAGGCATACCCATCACAAAATTTAGAACAAGTTTTCGCAGATGATACCACCCCCATACCATTGGCAAGAATGGCTACAGATGACAATCTTGAAGTTTAACACCAAACATAGCACTGAACTTTGAGCTGGAGAAGCGAGATAGCAAGTTGAGCCTAGCTAATAATTAATCCTCACTAAGTGATTTAGTTAGTAGTTAGTAATTTCCTGTTATGTAAATAGTTACTTAGTAGTTAGTTTTCCCTCCTAGCTACTTACCTCTCTTGTATATATCACACCTTGTAACTAATTTTCCCTCATTCAATATAGTTTCTGTTTTTTCTCCAATTCTCTAGTTTCTCTAAATTTAATAAAGCACATACAAATACTTTTAAAATTTCTAGTTTGGCCAGCCAAATTAGAATGCTGAAAACTGCACATATATAAATAATTATAAGCTAAACATATTTTTAAGCTTATTTCTTTTCACAATTTTATTTGAATCAAACCATTTGTTTATTTATCAACCAAAAGAAGAGAAGCATTATTGAAGAGGAGAGAATAAAGAGTAGAAAGGGATCAGTATAATGTACCCAAGACTTGAAAGGAAAAACTAAAGCTGAACATAAGTAAACAAAGAAACTAGGAAAGCAATAAAGCAGTTCTGTCCCTTTTATTTTAAAGCCTTTGAAGTAATTATGTATTTGATTTTTGAATTAATCATAGCATGAATAATTTATGTTGATCTTTCCTCCAGTAGTAGTAGCTGTCTGATATGATCCTTGCATCTAATCCTTACATCTCCTATGTGCAAGCCTTGATATAAAAAGAAAAAAATTATCAATATAGATCTCTATTTTTCTTATTCTGTAAGATGGGTAAGAGTTGTGATATCAAAGAGGATCTTAAACACTAATTAAAATTGTGAAGTTGCTGTATAGCTAGAAATAACACTGACAGGATCCATTTAACTCACTTAATTTGTCTGCAACTGTGTGATTTATTGGTTTTGAGCTTGGAAGTTGAATATGTTTCTTAATTGAGAAGATTATTGCTATAGTCCTTTCTAGTCATAGGTGTTACAATGCTGTGTTTTTCATTTTTTTTTTGGGTAACCCACCCTTTCTCATCGCTCATGTTGTGTTGTCGTGAAACTGTGCAAATTCTGGTAATATCTTATCCATGCTATATACAGGTATGACTCGTAGAACAACACATGCTCGTCGGAGGTGTGTATCCACACCAGTTGATCCACACAATCCACAATGTTCAGATGTTGGCGGCGATCATAGTGTGCCTGTAGCCAACTTAGGTTCATCTTCTCACGAAGAGGTACACACCACCCCCTCTACTCAAGATCAAGCTAATGCAACTACTCAGGGTGAAGCACCAGTTGCAAGCTCATCTGCAAAGATAAGAAAGCCAAGAAATGCTTACTGGAATGTGAACGTAATAGGTATATGTCATTTAATATTAGTTTTTTTCTTACTCTTATATTTCCATGGCCTAATATATGTGGTTACGTGACATGCTAGATGCCGATGGTCGTATTACGCCATCATCATTAAGAGCAGCTGATGTCCTGGCAACAAAAATGACGACTAGGATATTGATTGAATGGAATTCTCGTCGCCAACCCGTAAGACACTCTGGTGGATTATTGGGACAATTTTTGGGACTTGTGGCAATCAATTTTTCCAATTTCCCCATAATTTATGAGGATTGGAGACTAGTTCCTCCTCTGTACAAGGATTAATGTTTATGATCAGACTATCAAGGTACAAATTATAATTAGTTAAATACATTTGATCTATTGTGGTATTGTTCACTTACATATTCCGTTATGTTTATGATGCAGGTCAAATTTGTTGTCAATGATCAAGATCACAAGAAATTTATTTTAACTAGCTTGGGTAAGAAATGGCGAGACAACAAATCTGAGTTGTTTCGTGATAAGTTTGTGTGGGAGAAATCTTTTGAAGCAAATGTTCAAGAATGCCCATAAGGGATTGATACAGACCAATGGGTAAAGTTTCTGCGGCATAAGATAAGTGAAAAACAACAGGTAATAAGAATACAATCATCTTATTGAACGTATTCTAAATGGATTTATGATTGGCGGATTGTTGTTTTTGTAATAATGTAGGAGATAGCTGAAAAAAATACAGCAAACCGGGCAAAGCAAACGATCCCTCACACACTAGGATCAAAATCACTTGCAAGGAAGAGATATGAGCTGGTAAAATTTACTCGAACTGTCGGTAACTGAAATTATTTGAAATATTAATCAAATACATGATTATTGTTTATATGGTGTAAAAACTTAGGAGTTGCAAGATAGACGACAATATAATAGAGCTGATATGTACATTGTTTCTCACCAAAAGAATGATGGATCTTTTATTAATAATGAAGCTAGAGAAAAAACTGTGAGTATAGTTTATTGTTAGTCATTTATTATTGTCATTGGAAACTTTATCATTGTGGCTTATATACGTGTCTTTTTTAAAATATATGCAGGATCAATTGCTCAATACAATTGAATATTGTTCATCTAAAGATGAAGCATTCCAAAATGTCTTTGGAAAGGAACATCCTGGATATGTACGCGGCATGGGCCTTGGAGTTACTCCAACTCAGATCACTAGACCCAAGTTTGGCAAATCAACAGTTGAAAATGATAGCAGAATTGAAAAAATGCAATCTGAAATTGATTCTCTGAAAGAAAAAGCTGCTGAAGTTGATACTCTAAAGGAACAACTTGCTTTCCTTATGCAAGTTCATAGGGAAAATGTGGTAAAAAAAATTCTCTCTGCTTGCTAAGCATTTTTAACTTATTCACCAACTAGCACTTAATCTTTTATTTCTTTTTTATTTCAGTTCACTAACATGGAGTCACCAAGAGAAATGAGGCCCTCTTCCTCGTCTAGTCATGTGTTTGAAGATCGAAGAGCACCATCACAATAGACTTTTTTAGATTATTAAGATTTCTAGTTATGTACTTGGTGGATAATGCAATCCTATGTTATTTTTTCTTTTAGCTTTTTTTGAAGCACTTATGGTTATGTAGTACTTAATTGAAACTATACTTAAGTAAGTATTTTGGTGCATTTGAATGAATTTATTTGCTATATATATATATATGTCACTCCTAGTATTTATTATCTTTTTACCAAACAAAATTTATAATAAAGTAGTCAAAAAATATAAGCAGGCAAAAAAAAAATATAAGCAGAAAAAAAAAAACCTGTAGAAGTTTAGCGGCGGTTTCCATCCGCCGCTAAATTTATAAGCAAATACATGTAGTGGTGGTTTTAACCGCCGTCGTATTTGGAATCAAATAATAATAATCTTCACGTTTACCGGCGGGTAAAACCGTCGTTAATAACCACGATGGGAAGTATTGAGGGAGTTAATTTAACGGCGGTTACAACCGTCGTTAATTTTCTTACGGCGGTTTACGTGGCGGTTAGCAGAACCGCCGGCAAATACACTGGCGACGCTCGAAAGAGCGGCGGTTAGTGAACGGCCGTGAGTGCCTTTTAGCGGCAGTTTTAACCGCCGTCGGTTATACTTATAACCGCCGCTAAATAAGCTTTTTCTTGTAGTGCGGGTTTTTTATCAATCAATCTTTCTCCTTGCCTATTCCCTTTCTTTGTTTGCCCCATTCCTGCTTCGCATTTGCAGAATTTTGTTTGTCAGTTTGATTCAAATGAAAATATATTGAAGCAGCAGAGGTAACCTAGATTCAGAGTTGCTTTAGCTTTGTTTTTATTTAATAATCTATTTATCTAATAATGACCGATTACGATTACCTTTCAATTATGAATTCTCGATTTCAAGTGGAATTGAAATGATACATTTTAACTTCAACAATGATATATTCACTCACTCCATTTACACTTAATTTTGTTTCTATCTTCTCTCTCCTTATTTACTATCATATTAATCATCACATTTCATATTTTCTCTCTCTTCCTTTTCTCTTTTCTTTCTATTTCTCTCATCTTTTCACCTCTCTTCCACCTATTGTGGGTGTAAAGAATTTTTTTTAACTTTATGAATTTTCAACTTTTCAAATTACATTGTCATTTGAACCTGGATCTTCAATTAGTTTTATATGAACTTAGAAATAATAAAACTATTCTACAACTTGAAATGATCTTTGGGAGTTTGAAATGACACTGCCAAAATGGCACTCCACAAGACTTTATATCCACTTATGAGTTTCCAATTGTTAAGTTCATCATGTTTAACTCTGATTCAACCTGAAACGCCTGAAATGATTTGCAAGGCTTATGTTAGATTTTATAGGATTAAAAATATATTTAACTCTAAAAAAATTCTTGTACAATATTTTTTTTTTTTAACAAACAGAACTTCAGAGTTGATTCATCATAAGTTCCACCAACTAGTTGAGTGAAATACTAAAATGAAGGACTATATAGTTCGGATAAAGTTATATCTATGTTTATCTAAACTAACTCTGTAAAAATGTGTTGACCTAATAAGATGAAAGTATATAATGAAAACTGCATTTTCTTAATAGGTCTCATATACAAATCTTAGAGTAAAGAAAGGTTAAAGAACTTAATAGAGTTTACACTTGTTCACTCTAAATTGTGTGGGATATGACTAGTCCTCAATAAAGATATTTAAGTATTCCTTACAAACCAATCTCAGATAAGTTATACATGACAAGTATTCCTTTTCTTAATCATTTATTCATACCACTTGACCTGTTCTCAACAACAACACTTGAAATGAAAATAAACTAATTACTACCGGGGAACAAAAGTACTTATAGACACTTCATTGACAGAATTATTCCCAGATTTAGTAGAACTTGATTCTTGTGGAAATGCTTTTGGGTCCATCTTAGTGTGTAAGAAAAATGTAGGTTCTTGTGGAGTTGGTAAATCAATTGAATAACTGCTAAGATACGTAACGATTTCTACCATTGTAGGTCTAGCATCAGGGTTATGTTGAACACATAATAGACCAATTTGAATGCATTTGATGACTTCAATTTTAGAATAATTTTCTTTGATATTTAGGTCCAATGTACTTAAAGGTGTTTGATCCTTCCATTGTCTCCAAACCTGTAATAATTTATCAAATAAAATATTAAATTATAACACTTTGCATTTGTGAATTAATGTAAGTGTACAATAAATATATTTCCTAAAAAGAATAATACAAGGAAACTATTGATAGATAATTATACTCACATAGCTTAAGAGACCTTTTGCAACACGATGTGGTTCATAAGAACTTAGATTCTTTTTCCCTGTAACAATTTCTAAAATCATGACTCCAAAACTGAAAACGTCTGATTTATCTGAAAACTGCCCAAGCATTGCATATTCTGGAGACATATAGCCACTACAAAGAAAAGGGAGAATTAAATTTCAGCTGAGCTAATTAAAATATACCTTATGAAGAAGTTAGAACGTGAAAGATAGAGATGAACGCCTGAAACTCACAATGTTCCAGCAATTCTATTTGTACTTTCTTTGTCTTGATTTATTTCAACAATTCTAGCCAAACCAAAATCTGAAATTTTTGGGATCATATTTTCATCTAACAAAACATTACTTGGTTTGAGATCACGGTGTATGACTTTAAGCCGCGAATGCTCATGTAAATAAACAATTCCTCGAGCAATCCCTTTGATAATATCATAACGTTCACCCCAGCTTAATGAATGTTGCCCTTGAGAATCTGCAAAATTATTAAATTGAAACATGTGTTCCAATCAATCATCCGAATCAAATCAAGTTCTTTAAAAAGCATATATAAATTTTGCATGACTCTAAAAATGAATTGAGTAAAGAGCTCAAGGTGAAATGTGACAAACCGAATAAAAAGTAATCAAGGCTTTTGTTTGCCACATATTCGTAAATGAGTATTTTCTCTTGTTCCTCAAGACAAAAGCCAATGAATGCCACCAGATTTCTATGTTGAAGCTTCGCTATAAGTAGAACTTCGTTCTTGAACTCATCAACACCTTGCTTAGAACTTTCTGAAAGTCTTTTCACAGCTATTTGTTGTCCATTAGGAAAAATCCCCTAAAAGTATATTAAAATTAATTGAGATAAACAAGTCTAAAAATAAATTTTTCACATTTTCTCACCTTATAAACCTTTCCAAATCCACCTTTGCCAATGTAATTGTCATGAGAGAATTTGTTGGTTGCTGCTTCAATTACAGCAAAATCGAATTGCAATGGCTCTAAAGTTGCACTTTCATTGCCAACTAAACCAAAATGGAATTGTTAAACAGTGTTGTAAAACTTCTTAAAAGTTAAGTAGCACAGATTTAAAAGTTCATTTCAATAATACATACAATTTTCTCTGAGAATTGTCATACGACTCTTTTTTGCTTTTCCCTTTAGCAAATAGAAACCAAAGGAAAAGAGTATGACTGAAATAGTCGTAGGCACAACAGTTAAGATAATTGTTCGCCGTTGGTCACTTTGTTTTCCTGCACAAAACAATTAACACATCTTATTGACATGGAGTAGTAATGGTAATAATGTCATGGAAAGTCATTATATGATGATAACAACTTGACATGTGGCTCCCTTCCTCCATTGGTATTGGACTTTGTTAGACACATTCAATTAGTGAGAGTTAGTTAATTAATGGGGGGTTAGTATCGTTTGTTAGTATAATTTGTCAGTATCGTTGGTTAGTACCGTTTGTTAGTATAGTTTGTTAATATCGTTTGTTGGTATAATTTGTTAGTATAGTTTGTTATGCTAGCTGGTTTGTCAGAATTCCGTTGGGAATGTTGGGAATGAGCCAGACAAAGGGGACACATGGCTGAGAGTGAGTGGGGAGGAAGATTTGAGGAATCAGGGACGCAGGGGTGAATAAAAGGTGAGTGGAGTAGTGAGAGGAGGGTATGTAATGATTGGGTGGTTAGGGAAGGCAATCGTGCCAGGGCAGAGAATCCTTTCTTTGTATACTTTTTTTTTTTTTTTTTCTGTTCCGTCTCAGTTTCCATTGTAATTCCTCTAAAGAGCACAGAGTAAATCTAGGTTCCACAGTTATTTGAATAAATATATATATATATATATATATATATATATATATATATATATATTTCCAGTTCTTCTTCCCTCATAGTCCAGGATCTATCATCTTGGTATCAGAGCTCCCAATCCTAGGAGCTTCTGAATCATTTGGGGTTTGAGACTTAGGGAGGGTAGCTGAGTCTCTCCAATTACTCAGCAATTTATATTCACATATATCCAGTTCCTAACAAATTGGTATCAAAGGTGCCCTGGCCAAGATGAGACGAGAGGAAGCCCAAGTTGAAGACATGAAAATAATGCTTGAGGTACTGAAGGAGTACTTGGAAGAGCGCTGCAGATAAAAGGAGGAACAACACAGAATCTTGGAGGAGGAAAGCAAAAGACGGCGAGAAGAAGAATCAACGATGGCACTACAAAGACAATCGGAGGCCGCAGCACTAGCGGTAGAGCGCGAATCAGCTGTGGTGTTATAGAGACAATCAGAAGCTGTGACAGAGAAGCATGAGAAGAACAGAACAAAGTTCATTGTTCTCCTTCCGCAGTTGCAGATCTGTCCATTGATGGAGGATTTTCAGGTGAGCAAAGGGAAAAAGGAGTAAACCACCGTTCTTAAGGGAGAAACAGTGGGGATCGCCCTTATCCAGCAGCTGCATGATGCTTTTACAAAGGTAAAAGAAGGACCGATCCTTCGATCTACTTGAGGTAGCCATCGTTCTGCCCCAAATCGCCGATTGCGAGAGTGACGGGGAAAAACGTCCATCACCGAAGCCGCCATACTCGTCCCCTTGCAAGTCTGCTGCTAAACTGGCAGATTCCCTTATCAGCGGTCCCTGTTTCATGGGCGGTGGCTCCAGCAAACTGGTAACTGCCAACCGCCCTCCACCAAAGCCTCCAGATACGGCGGTGGAAACCTGTTGAAGTGGTGGGTGCGAGCAAGGCGTGCAATAGTATCTCGAGGTAGCGAGCACATGTGGAGTGTCGCCATTAGTAGCTGCCAAACAGAGAAACGGGTCGAGAGGAGTGGGCATTAACTGAACCCCCACTCAAATCACATGGGCCAGGCCCAAATCAGTGCTGGAAGGAGTTAGGCCTGCGTGGAGGGAACCCATCTGGCTAATGGGTGCATTGTTTTAAAAGGAAACATGGTCATCCAAAGGAGTTGGTCCAACTTATTACTTGTTGGGCCAAAAATCAGTTTATCAATTCACATGGGGCTGCAAGGAGTCAATGCTCATATCATTGGGAAAAGGAGTTAAACTCTGTTTTTCCAGAACATAAGGATGGTGAGAAAAAGAGTCTCAGGCAAAGGAGCAAGGGAAACATCAACTGGTACTGCCAAGCGCCCACCACGGAAACCACCGGATGCGTCACTTAGAAAGAAGGGAATGGCCGAACGTTCGCCAACAAAGCCTCCAGATTTCATTCTTTCAATCATAAATCAGAGGGTGCATACAGGTCTTTTCTTAAAAGCATTGCCTAATTGCCCCACCTTGAGGACAAGGTGGATCTTTTAGGGGAGGGTATTGTTAGACACGCTCAATTAGTGAGAGTTGGTTAATTAATGGGGGTTAGTATCGTTTGTTAGTATATTTTGTCAATATCACTTGTTGATATCGTTTGTTAGTATAGTTTTTTAGTATCGTTTGTTGGTATCGTTTGTTACTATAGTTTGTTATGCCAGCTGGTTTGTTAGAATTCTGTTGGGAATGAGTTAGACAAAGGGGACACGTGGCTGGGAGTGAGTGGGGAGGAAGATTTGAGGAATCAGGGACGCAAGGGTGAATAAAAGGTGAGTGGAGTAGCGAGAGGAGGGTAGGTAATGATTGGGTGGTTAGGGAAAACAATTGTGCCAGGGAAGAGAATCCTTTCTCTATATTCTTTTTTTTTTTTCTGTTCCGTCTCAATTTCCATTGTAATTCCTCTAAAGAGCTAAGAGTAAATCTGGGTTCCATAGTTATTTGTATATATATATATATATATATATATATATATATATATATATTTATTCCAGTTCTTCTTCCCTCACAGTCCAGGATCTATCAGACCTATAGTCCATATTTCTGTAGAGGTCTTAGCAAGTTGATAATTATGGTATTGAACTAAAAGAATCTTAATTTGCTTACTTTTAACTTCATTTATTTAAATCTTTTACCTTATTTTTCTCTTCATCTCACTACTGTAGAATTGCCTTTTTATCACGCCCCTGTTACTACAGTTTCGTGTTGGGCCGTGGTAAAATGGAGGCTGAAGCTCTATTACCACGGTTCCGTGTGGAACCACGGTAGCTGAGGTTCTATATTACCACGGTTCCTTGTCACCCGTGGTAACTGACATAGTATTTATTATTATTTTAATTAAAAAAGACTATTACCACGGTTACACGGTGAACCGTTGTAATAGAGTTTATTATATTTTTTATCTGACATTGCCTATTACCACGGTTGTCAAGACCGTAGCAATAGGTATTATTTTATTAAAAATATGGTCATTTTCAACTACCCGCTGTGATAGCAATAGGAAACCTTTCTCTCAAGATAAACATTTTTTCTTCCCGCTTCTCTGTCTCGACTCCATCGATCTTCAACATCGTCACTCCCACTCGACATTCCTTCCTTCTGCACCCCATGACCTCCGCTCCTTGCCTCCTGTCGCTGCACGTCATCACCGACGCTCGTTCTCTCTACATTTGCTTTGTAACTGCTTTACTCGTCGCGACTAATCCTTCTCTTGCTCGCGGCCTCCCTCTTTGTGTGCTCACTAAGCTCGTTCCTCCTGCTGCTCAACTCGTTCATCTTGCTTCCACACCTCACCTGTGAGTCCTCTTGACCTGCTTCTACTTCTAGGGTTTTCTTTCTTTTTAAGATTTTTGTTGTTGTTCAGTACCTTTGCTTGGAATTTTAATTTTTGTGGTAGTTAAGGAGCTTATCTGTTTGATAATTACTAGTTCTTATGCCTTTACTGTTGTTGTTCAGTACATTTTGCGGAATGTGCATTCTGTTGAAGATTTTTGTTGTTGTTCAGTACATTTCGTGGAATACATGTGTACTCTGTTTTGTGAGGTCATGTTCGATTGTAAGGATTATGTGATGACACTAACTGGTAGCTTTTTATTTAACAGTAGCTTTTAATGTCTCAAATATTACATATTTTACAATAACATAACATGAATTTTAGAATCCCGGCTAGAATGGAACCTTCCCCTCTGAATTTTTAAGAGGTTCATATTTGTAGACATTAACATCTGTTGATCAGGTACGTATGGATCGTAAATGGATGTTTGCTAATCGCTTATCCGATGTATATGTGGCCGGAGTGAAAGAGTTTGTTTCCTTCGCGGTTCAACGTGCAAAGAATCCCAATATCATGTTATGTCCCTGTTTACATTGCTGTCATGGTCTTAGAATTAACCTACTTGAATTGGAAGGACAAATCTGCAATGGAATTGATATGAACTATATACGTTGGACAAATCATGGTGAGCCCAAATTTGATTCTAGTGATGCAACGGATAATATGGGATGTGCCTCAGTTGATATGGAGAAAGATGAATGTGAGGGTGACTGTGTTGATGAAATAGCAGAGGCGGTAGAAGATGATCTTCGTGATTGTCCTGAAAGGTTTGAGAGGTTGAAAACTGATGTGAAGACGCCTCTTTATGAAGGATGCTCCAAATTCACAAGATTGTCTATGGTCTTAAAGTTGTACAACCTGAAAGCTAGCAATGGATGGACCGATAAGAGCTTCACCGACCTACTTTCTCTCTTAAAAGATATGCTTCCGGAGGAGAACGTTCTTCTCGGTCGAACATATGAGGCTAAACAAATGCTTTCGTCTATTGGAATGAGTTATGAGAGGATTTATGCATGTCCTAATTATTGTATTTTATTTCATAATGAATATGCATCTCTGGAGACATGTCCTAAATGTAAAGCTCCACGATATAAGAAGGAAAAATCAGGTCCCTTAAAGGTGTTATTGTATTTCCCCATAATACCCAGATTTAGGCTCATGTACCGTAGTGCTGAAATTGCGAAACACCTAACATGGTATAAAGATAGAGGGGATGGTAATGGAATGCTTCGACACCCGACAGATTCTCCCCAGTGGAAAAACATTGATGCAGACTATCCCGAATTTGGCAAAAAGGACAGAAACCTATGCCTTGCATTGTCTACTGATGGAATAAATCCACGAAGCCTTCAAAGTAGCACCCACAATACATGGCCGGTGATACTAGTGATCTACAACCTACCTCCTTTTCTTTGTATGAAGCGCAAGTATATGATGTTATCTATGTTAATTTCTGGGTCTCAGCAACCTGGAAATGATATAGACATATAATTGGCCCCTCTTATTGAAGATCTGAAGAAATTATGGGATGTGGGTGTAGAGGTGTATGATGGGTCAAGGGAAGAAACTTTCAGGATGAGGGCAATGTTGTATGGTACGATCAATGATTTTCCAGCATATGACAATTTGTCGAGATATAGTGTAAAAGGAAAGTTTGCATGCCCTATATGTGAATATGGTACAACTTCAATGCGATTACAACATTGTAAAAAGACTATCTTCCTACAACATCGTAGATTCTTGCATACATGACATTGTTATCGGGGCTGGTCAAAAGCTTTCAATGGAAATATAGAAGAAACTGGAGCTCCCAAGCCATTGAAGGGTGCTGATCTGTTTGCCAAGTTGAAGAAATTGAGGTGTACATTCGGCAAGACTTTCAAAAAACAAGTTCGTAAAAGTGGTTGGAAGAAAATGTCAATTTTCTTTGAGTTGCCATATTGGGAGTCACTCTATGTGAGACATTTTATTGATGTGATGCATGTTGAGAAGAATGTTTTTGAAAGTGTTGTCGATACTTTGCTAAATGTGCCAGGAAAGTCTAAAGATAGCATCAATTTAAGGGTTCATTTGGTTAGCATGGGCATAAGAATATAATTAAGACCAGTGAAGAAGGGAAAACGTACGTATCTCCCTCCAGCAGCCTATACTCTGAGCAGGAAAGAGAAACTTTCTTTGTGCAAGTGTCTTTGTGGTGTTAAGGTTCCACAGGGGTACTCTTCAAATATTAAGAACTTGGTATCAATGAAAGACTTTAAGTCAAAGGGATTGAAGAATCATGATTGTCATATTCTTATGGAGAAGCTGCTACCAGTGGCTATACGCTCCATTCTTCCCAAAAAAGTGCAAGGTACCTTACCAAGATTGTGTCACTTGGTTAGAGAGATACAATTGTGCAGGCCAACTTATATGAGATGGATGTACCCTTTTGAACATTACATGAATATTTTAAAAGGTTATGTAAAAAACCGAAGCAGGCCAGAGGGGTGTATGGTTGAACGGTACTTAGTAGAAGAAGCTGTTGAATTTTGTATCGAATACCTGTCCAATATGGATTCCATTGGGTTTCCAAAGTCTCGTCACACAGTAAGAATAGAAGGGGAAGGGCTGTTTAAATGTGAGATAGTAACCATTCAGACCAAAGAATGGCAACAAGCTCACTTATTTGTTTTGGATAATCCGGATGAGGTTGGGCCATATGTTGACATGCAAAAGGATGAGATTAAGTGATTGAACCCCAATAGGTCTGAAAATTGGTTAGCAAAGGAGCACAACAGGACTTTCATCCCATGGCTAAAGGATCACGATTATCAAGAGTTGAAAGAAGATCCTACCTCTGTTTCAGACAGATTGAAATGGTTGTCGAAGGGTCCGAGTATACATGCCTTTTCTTACAACGGCTATGTAATTAATGGTTATACATTTTATACAGAAGCCCAAGATGATCATAGTACAATGAAAAACAGTGGTGTGACTCTTGTTGCTAGAGCTATGCATGTCTCTAGCGCCAAAGATAGAAACCCATATATGCAGACATGCCATACTTTGGGGTAATTCAACACATATAGGAGTTGGGTTACACAACATTCCATGTTCTTGTGTTTGGTTGTAAGTGGGTTGACAATAACTTTGGAGTTCAGATCGATGACTCAGGGTTCATTCAGGTTGATTTTAAAGAAGAGTGGAGAGACTGGTGAGAACAGGACAATCAGGCGCGGTTATGTGTTAGACTCCTACGATCAGGACCAGCTCAATGTAATTAAAGAAGAGTGGGCTGGTTATGTGTTAGACAAGTTTGTAATTGTTGGCGGCTAAAATGTGTATAGGGGGTATGTACATATTATAATTTGTACATATTTGATTGGTTGTACATATCATATATATTTCTTGTACATTATGTTGTCAGGGTTGTTTCCATTGCATTGCAGGTCTTGGTTATAATTTGTTTACTGTTTGAATTGCATGTCTCTGATTGTACGTAGCACAAAAAAAAAACCCACACATATTACCATGGTTCATACAGAAACCGAGGTAAAAAAAAAAAAAACCAAACTTATTACCACGGTTCATAAAGGAACCGTGGTAACAGAGGGACAAATTACCATGGTTCCTCCTATAACCGTGGTAACAGAGGCATGATATTACCACGGTTCAGTGTAGAATCAGGTATTTCAGAGGTATGATATTACCACGATTCCGCCTTAAACCGTGGTAATTTATCTATTACTTCTACGTCTCATACCACGGTTTATCTGTGGTCAAAGGCTTCCAGGAACCGTGGTAATATGAAAATTCTGTAGTAGTGTATCTCTTAGTCTCACATTTATTATTTATCATGTCTTAACCACTAAGCGCATAGATCAACTATCGTGGGGTTTTCCGGACTTAATTAAAGGTCTCGGGTTCAAGTCTTGTCGTACTCAACTTGAATGGATTACCTAGATGGAGGAATACCCCATCAAGTGTCTACAAAACCTTTTTCACAATTTCTACGGTTCATTTTCTTCATCACCTATCTACTAGTGTTATTAAATATTCATCTTCGCCATGGCCGTTATCCCTTCATAATCCACCTTCTGCCACCATTATTTGCCAAATATGGCTGGTTTCTGGCTCTCTTTCATCTGTGTTAGAACAAACACTCGGATCACACAGAAGAAGTTTGGTCACACAGTTCGGCCAATTTGCATACCCCTGCGGCTATAGAGTAGCTATAGCTCCTTTCTCATTCACTAAGTTGCTTATTAGGGTTATAGTTTTACAACTTATATAAGATTCTAATGATCCAGATATTACAATATTATTATCCCATTAAAACCCTATCACAATCCCCTAAAATATCATATCACAAAATAAACTGATATTGACTCAAAACAGAAAACAAATAAACTATCCCAGATTTTCCGTCGAGCCCACGCATGTGCGTAGGCAAAGCCACGCACATGCGTAGGCAAAGCCACGCACATGCGTGGCCTTCCTACTAGCCAGTGTGAGTCTCTGCCAAACCCACGCATGTGCGTGGAATAAGCTGCGCACATGCGTGGCTCCTCTGGAACTACTTCATGCTCTCTGTAATCTCCACGCATGGGCATGGAATAAGCCACGCATGTGCGTGGAATAAGCCGCGCACATGCGTGGCTAGCATACTTTCCAAATCTCTCTATGAGCCAATTCCCAAAAATCTCCACCTTGGCGAATTCTCGAACCCTCGTAAAGATCAATTGCTTCCTTTCAGGATCCCGACCTTTGGGATTGTGCTCCCTATCTGTTTAACACTATGAAATATGCAACAAATCCAAGCAATGCTTGAACTTGTCACTGGTGACTGGCTTGGTCAACATATCAACTGCATTCTCAGAGGTATGCACCTTCTCAAGTCGTATATGTCCTGACACAAGCAACTCTCTGATCTTGTGAAATCTCACATCAATGTTCTTTGTCCTCGCACGATACACCTGATTATGCGCCAAGAAAATGACACTCTGACTTTCGCAATGCAACCGAACTCCACCTTTCTCAACACCCAACTCTTTCACAAACCCCTGTAAGCCACAATGCTTCCTGTGCTGCTTTTGCTACAGCCATGTACTCAGCTTCAGTTGTAGACATGGCCACTATGGATTGAACAGTCGACTTCCAGTAAATTGTTCCACTTTCCAAAGTAAAAACATACCCTGTTGTAGACCTCCTGTTGTTGATATCACCTGCATAGTCGGAATCAACATATCCACCAATTCTTGGATCACCTTGTTCACTACTGAACATTATACCATGACTCGGTTTACCCTTCAAGTACCTGAGTATCCACTTGATTTCCTCCCAATGACGCTTCCCTGGTTTGGACGTAAACTTGCAGACTTGGATCATAGCTTGTGCTAAATCTGGTCTAGTGCAGACCATAACATACATTAAACAACCAACAGCACTGGCATAGGGAATTTTCGACATACCTTCAACTTCTTCAACTGTCTTTGGATACTGATCTACTTAGAGCTTAAAGTGATTCGCCAATGGAATGCTCACAACTTTTGCACCACTCATGTCGAATTTTCTTATCACACATTCAACATAGCTTTTCTGAGTCAGCCACCGTTTTCTGGCTCCTCTGTCCCTGTGAATTTCCATCGCAAGAATCTTCTTAGCAGCTCCTAAGTCTTTCATATCAAACTCCCTACCCAGTTTGGTTTTTAGATCACTGACATCACGCAAGTGGTTAGCAGCAATAAGCATATGGTCCACATAAAGTAACAAGAAAATATAAGAATTATCATCAAGGTTGCTAACATAAACAAAGCAACCATAATCACACCTTCTATAGCCAATCCTCAACATGTATGAGTCAAACCTCTTGTACCACTGCCTTGGTGACTGTTTCAACACATACAGAGACCTCTTCAATTTACATACCAGATTCTTCTGACTGGAATCCACGAATCCCTCGGGCTGCTGCATGTACAATTGTTCATCTAGATTGCCATGAAGAAACGCCGTCTTCACATCCATTTGCTCTAAATGCATGTCTCGGAGTGCTACCAAGGCCAACACTGCCCTGATAGAAGTGTGTCTAACAACCGAGAAGAATATCTCATCATAATCAATCCCCTTCCGCTGTGAACACCCCTTTGCAACTAGGCGAGCCTTGAACTTTTCCCCTTCATTTTTTTACTAGTGGCTTCTTCCTGTACACCCATTTGCATCCGATGGCTCTCTTCCCCGGAGGAAGTTGAACAAGATCCCAAGTCTGATTCTTCTTCAAGGACTCCATCTCCTCCACCATAGCACCCATCCACTTATCTCGCTCTTGGCTGACCATTGCCTCACGAAAAGTAGACGGATCTCCAGAACTGGTAAGAAGAGCATAAACAGGTAAGTCTTCAAACCCATATCTGACTAGAGGAACAATCTGACGGGGCTCCCTATCACGCACAAGATTGTAATTTGGTACTCCACCTGAATCAACTAGCACATCTTCTGGATCAGAATCTGAACCTGTATCGGACTGCTCATTGTGTACTACTTGCATCAGACTGACTGGTGATGGCTCCACGACAAGCTGAATCTTCCCCGCAGTAGAAGTTTCTGCCTCTTGGATAGACTCCCCTGTAGAGTCTTCCTGCTTCAACATGAACTGTTCATCAAATACAACGTCTCTGTTCTGAATAGCTTTCTTCAAGACTGGATCCCATAATCTGAATCCCAACTCACACCCTTGGTGTAGCCAAGAAAAATGCACTTCTTGGATTTGGGATCCAATTTGGATCGTTCGTCACTGGAGATATGCATGTAAGCTGGACAACCAAAAATCCTCAAATTATCAAGATTAATTGGCTTACCTGTCCCCACCACTTCAGCAACCTTCCCATCCAGCGAAGCTCTTGGAGACCTATTGAAAAGATAACATGCCATGTTCATCTCCTCTGCCCAAAAACTTTAGACAGTCTCGCATGCAATCGAAGGCACCTAGCCTTCTCCGTGAGAGAACGATTCATCCTCTCTACAACACCATTCTGCTGTGGTGTCTTCTTCACTGAATAATGCCTCTGAATCCCGTGTTCTTCACAAAACTCCTTGAATGGTGCACTGGTGTATTCTGTCCCATTATCAGACCGCAGATATTTGATTTTCCTCCCTGTCTGATTTTCCACCTCAGCCTTCCACAATCTGAACTTCTTGTAAACCTCGGACTTGTGCTTCATGAAAAATACCCAGAACTTACGAGAAAAATCATCAATGAATGTAACAAAATACTTGGACCCTCCGATAGAAGCCTCCCTAGTAGGCCCCCACACATCTGAATGTACAAAGTCCAGGACCCCCTTTGTTTCATGTATCCCGATCTTGAAACAAACACGACACTGCTTGCCTAACAAGCAAAACTTGCGGAAATCCATCTTGCAGCAACGAACACCCTTCAAAAGATCTCTCTTATGAATCTCCTTCTCACTAGGATG
Organism: Acmispon strigosus; assembly: GCA_030819835.1. NCBI lineage: Eukaryota > Viridiplantae > Streptophyta > Magnoliopsida > Fabales > Fabaceae > Acmispon > Acmispon strigosus. The sequence continues at coordinate 42,029,555 of JAUAMA010000001.1, read as the reverse complement.
ACCTAGACGCATATGCCAGAGCCTCGTTGCATCATTGTCAGTGTCAACTGATGCAACTTCACCTACAACGGTGCTCCCCAACAAGCGATAAATATTCGTTGCAGTACGTTTTTCCGTCATCAAATTTAATGCACATTTACAAACCTTCAGAGTATCCTTACATCCATCAGAACGGAAAGAATAACCATTCTCCTATAGGGTACCTAAAGAAATTAGATTCTTCCTAAAATCCGGAACATACCTCACATTACGCAGTATGTGCGTGCCACCATGATCCATAGCAATTTTGATTTGTCCTATTCCGGTGATATCATAAGTTTTATCATCACCTAAATAGACAATTCCAAAACTGCCCGCCTTTGAACGAACTAAACCACTCCAGGGCTGCGTCATATGATAAGAGCATCCAGAATCAAGAATCCATTGATCTGTTCATTTACTTGATGAGACATTGAGCATATCTCATTCATTGCCGGAATCATCAGACTGAGCCACGTTTGCAGAGCTAGAAGGATTCGGACAATCCCTCTTCCAGTGACCAACCTACTTGCAGTTAAAACACTCTGTTGTACTCTTATTCTGCTTGGATTTAAAACGTTTGTTCTTCTTCCCTGCAGACTTTCCCTGTTGCCTCCTACGATCTTGAGCCCCCTTAGCAAACAGACCATCACCCTGATTTCCCTCCTCTACATTCTGTCTCTGTTGTGAGTGAGACAAGAGTGTAGACGTGATGGCATCAAGCGTAATTTCATCCTTCCCGTAGGTAATAGTAGTCACCAAGTGATCATAAGAGCTTGGTAACAAACACAACAAAATAACCGCGTTGTCCTCATCATCAATCTTAACCCCAAGTCGCAGAAGATCCGCAATTATGGTGGTAAAGTGGTTGACATGACTCTGTAGATCACTTCCTTCCTGCATCCTCAGACTGTAAAGCCTTTGCTTGGCGAACAACTTGTTCATCAACATTTTGGACTGATATTGGCTCTCCAATTTGTCCCAAACGGCCTTCGGAGTCGTGAGATCCGCGATATGAAACATCACATCGTCAGAAACGCAGAGACGAATCAATCCAACAACCTTCTCTTGCATCTCCGCCCAATCTATGGATGACATACCTTGTGGTTTCTCCTCGCACTGCGCTTTCTGCAATCCTTGTTGTGCCAAAAAATCCTTGACTCTCTGTTGCCATAAACCGAAGTTACTCATTCCATTGAACTTGTCAACATCGAATTTTGCTCCACCAGAAGTCATAATTACGTTTGATACCAATTGTTAGAACAAACACCCGGATCGCACAGAGTAACTAGAGAGAAATAAGGTAGAAAGAACACAGAAGAAGTTTGGTCACGCAAATCGGCCAATTTGCCTACCTCTGCGGCTATAGAGTAGCTATAGCTCCTTTATTATTCACTAAGTTGCTTATTAGGGTTACAGTGTTAGAACTTATATAGGATTCTAATGATCCAGATATTACAAGATATTATCCCATTAAAACCCTATCACAATCCCCTAAAAGATTAGATCCCAAAATAGACAGAAATTGACTAAAAACAGAAAACAAATAAACTATCCCAGATTTTCCGTCGAACCCACACATGTGCGCAGGAAAAGCCACGCACATGCGTGGCCTTCCTGTTAGCTAGTGTGAGTCTCTGCCAAACACACGCATGTGCGTGGAATAAGCCACGCACATGCGTGGCTAGCAGACTTCCCAAATCTCTCTATGAGCCAATTCCCAACAATCCGCTAACAATACTGCTATCTACTACCTGACTCTTCTTTTTTAATCTCTATCACACAATTATAATATAGTGAGCATGGGTGGCTAGTTCATGTGGCACTGGCACATGGTTAATTGCACATAGCACATGGTTAATTAGGCACATGTTAAAGTCTGTTATCTATCTATTTTTACCTTTTCTGTTAGTTAGTTATTGGTTGTTTTTCCTTCTTTAGGAAGCTTCACCTGTATAGCTTATATAAGAAGATCATATTGTTAGATTTGGAGTCAGTTACACTTCTTCTCTATTCTCTGATTTGAATTTTCATAAGATTGTTTCTACTTAGGGAACTCTCTTGTTTCATGGAAATCCAAGAAATAGACAAATATTTCTCATTCCTCAAGTGAAGCCAAATATTTGCTTATGCATCTTGTGAACTTCAATGGCTGATCTTCATTGAACTTGTCACAAGACTCCGGTTCACTTTTATGATAACCAAAGTGCACTCCACATTGCAGCAAACCCAGTTTTTCATGGAAGGACCAAAATCTTCGATATAGATTTCCATATGGCTCGTAAAAAGCTTCGAGCTGGGATCTTACTCCTCTTGCCTCTGTCCACTACCTTTTAAGTAGCTGATTTTTCACAAAAGCCTTGCAGCCTTCTACTTTTCGATCTTTCCTTTCCAAGCTAACTATGGTGAACATATATGAGTAATCACCCTCCAACTTGCAGGGATATTAGAATATAGTGAGCATAGGTAACTAGTTCGTGTTGCGCATGGTTTATTAGGCACATCTTAAATTCTGATATCTTTCTGTTTTTACCTTTTCTATTAGTTAGTTAGTGGTGGCTTTTACTTCTTTAGGTTAGGAAGCTTCATCTGTACAATCAAATTGTGGTAAACTTCATTTTCTATATTATCTTCAATTGTGGTATCAATCAAATTCAGTTAAACTTCTTTTTCTATATTATCTTCAATTTTCGTAAGACACATCATTTATCTTTTTTCTTCTTTTCTATTCATGTCCCATGGTGGGTATAGCTTGTAATATTCTTTAAATTGTGAAAGGATTCTTGAATAGAGTGATCACTTACCTGTAGGTCCTGGTGGAGAAGTACTCTGAGGCGAGTTGGGTGGCTGAGCTTTATCGGGTGGCTGAGCTTTATCGGGTGGCTGTGCTTTATCACCGTCGACCCTGTAAAATTGGAACAATTCAAACCTCATATTGCAGCTGGGATACATAACTCTTCCCCCTACACTTCCCAGCCGAGACCACGGAATTGATGTTCCAATCACATCCCCCAAACAGCTCGTGCAATAGTTAGCGGACAAATCTGGCGTACATTGGCCAAGAGCATACAGAGTTTGTAAATCATTCAGTTTCAGTGATTCTGTCACATATCTCCCTGCACTCTTCCCTATCGCGTCTGCAAGTGCAGCTAATTCGTTTGATAATGTGACAGTGAAGAAGTTTTGGTTCAAGGGGAGGCTGGAAGTACTGGTGATATTCAGCTCAACAAATTTAGGACTTGTGTCCAATTTGGAAAAGAAATTCCGGTTGGAATATCGAAGCATGCATTGGCTGTACCAAATTGTAGCTTCTTCTGAGGTTTGACACTTTGAGTCAGAGAATATTCGATCTGTTGCGTTTAGGATGCATTGACCGCATAGGCCAGTGGGAACATCGCCCCGGCACATGAAGAGGCCATATACCATGCCGTTCACATCATCCTCATGAAATTTCTCGCCGCTTGTGGCATTGGACGACAAATAAGAGAGAAGAGTCTTGACATAGATTTGGAAAGCAGGGGAGGTTTGGTTACTTGAGCAATTGTGATGAAGATAGATTGGATGTGGTAAAAATTTGGAATCATCACCACGGAAAGTGTTATTTGTTGCGGCAGGAACGAGTGCTGGTGCAGGAGTGGGTGATGGAGAAATGGTGCGATAGAAAGGGAACAATTCATACCTAATATTACAGCTTGGATATAGAACTCTCCCTCCCAGCTTTCCTTCACAGCACCAAGGAAGGTCCCCTATCACCTTAGTGAGACAAGTTCTGCAATCACGGGGTGACAAATCTGGTGTGCACTGAGCCAGACAGTAAAGCCTGTTAAGTTGGGAGATGTCTGCTTCCTTTGTAGCAAATTTCTTCTTCTCACCAGTTGGATCATCACTTGCTGCTTCATCTGCGGTTGCATTCATGGTCTTAAACAACAAATGCATGAAGCTTTCTTGGTGTGAGATATTAGCGGTGTTCAACAAACGAAGCCTAGGCCGAGTATCCACCGTGGAGAAGAAAGAGCGATTGGAGTAGCGAACCATACACTCGTCGTACCAAATCACTGCTTGTTTCGACAAGGAGCACTCCGAGGATAGTTGCTGGGTTGCGTTTGCCACGCACTGCTGACAAGTTTGAGAGTCCATGTCACCCCTGCACATGAACAAGCCATACACGGATTCAGAGGGGTCTTTACCAGTGACTGTTGCGTTGTAGAATTGGGTGTCCCCGGTGGCCTTTGACGACAATGAAGTGAGGAGGGTCTTCAGATCCAATTGGAAGGCACTGTTGAATGTCGTCGTACTGTTGGTGGAGCAAATTTTATATAGATAAGTAGAAGTAATGTCCTGTGCCTGGGTAGTTGAAAAACTGAGGAAGCTAATGAGGATAAAGAAGAAAACAATGTTATAGGAAGACATGGATGTGTTGTTGGATCGATTTGTTAACTTCTGAGAGAGGACTGCCATTTGCTAAGGTGTGATGCTTCTCATCTATTGTGATGACAATTAAGGTGGGCTTGAAATTTACAGATATATATTTCCCAGTATAAAAGTCGTCAAGTTGGGTCTGGGATCGCAGAGCAAGGCATTCATGAGGCAAGTCAAGCAAAAGTAAACGATAAGGTCAACATAACCTAAGGATGGAAATACTTAGGGGTGGAAGACTAAAAATAGTTTCTCTCATGGAATTGAGAGGGGTATTCGCACAGCAAACGTGTTCCAATTGATGATCGTGGGTCCTGTTCTGGGAAAATAATACAATAGTCAAGAACTGAATATCCTCTTTTGTTTATTAAAAATTGTCAACCTCTTTTACAGTAGTCTTCCTTAGCTATTTATAGGGAGTAGAACTCTATGGGCCGTCAAGATTGGCCCAACACCTTATAAAGTCCAAGCCCTAGACCTATTACAGGTTTGCCCCTACCACCTAGACTAGCCCTAATCTGTCGTGGGCGCGTCACGCCGCTTATCAAGGAAAAACCCCAACCGGAACCTAACTGCCCCCAATACATACATGGGCGCTCGCCTAATACATACATGGGGGCTCGCCCTGTCCACAAGCCCACAAGACACAAGCTTGAGTTGCGAAAGAGAAGTGTCTTCATACTGCCTTCGAAGGATGCCCTTGACGTTTTATCGAACCGCGAGCACCAGCCCACAAGCCCACCAGACACGAGCTCGAAAACTGAGGGTGAAGTGTCTTTGACTCGCCTTTTTGTACTGACGTTGACCTGTAGCAGTGCTCGACACATGACCTCAACCGACAACTCCCTCGAGCGGTCATCCTTATAAAGCATGCCTCGTTAAAACCTTCCCAAGTAAAACCCAGTGGGACAAAAACCTGGTGAAGGAAAAAGAGTACATCTTCATAAGGAAATGAGTCGCCTCAGGTTTGGACGCGGTGAGTGATGTAAATGCCTCTTTAGATGAAAAACTCCACCGCATCGACGCGTCTTGAGAAAGAAAGGGGGCTCGCCTTACGAAATGTCTCCTCAAGTTACTCCCTCTTCCAGTTCCTATTTCTGCGTCAGCTACAAAAGTAACGCACCATCATCTTTAAATAATCTTAGTAACTTACCTTACTTACCTTGATTTACGCCTCGCCAAATTTTCCGAAGGATTCCAATCGCCTTACTCACACGTCATCACTTCCACCTTTGCTGTGCATTCGCGACCGTTGGCAATCCAAAAATCCCTCACCTAGGGTTCCACTCCACGCGCGCCGCCTATCCCTCAATAGCCATCATTACCCTTGGAAACATAACTTCAATGATGGGACTTAACCATGCCTCGAAATTCGTGTCCCCTCTTAATTTCCTTTTCGCGGGCTCCAATCGTTACGCTCGTTCTTCTTCCTTACCTCCTCTATAAAACCCCCACTTACCAGAGCATTTCACTTTTCTTGGCATTTCTTTGAAAAACAACTACATCACTGTTTCATCTTACGCGCCAGGTCTCTTCACGGAGTGCCCCAACTGATGTCGTTCCAAACTCTGAAGTGGCGGGGGGGAAGTCTGTTCCGGACCAAACCGGACTGCCCCGTAAGCGCCGAAAATTGAAGCGCGCCCCGAAGGGAAAAGAAGTGGTCACCGAAGAGCAGGCCGCTGAAGATGGCGAGGACACAGCCGCCACGGAGGGTCAGCCAGAAAACGCGGTGGAGGACGCCGCAGAATATGAAGACTTTGCCTTCTTCGAAGATACCCTGCGCTTCGAGAAGTATTTGGCGCATCCCATTAGTACCGTACCGCGCGGTATGGGTGATAAGATCATGCACGGCCACCTTGCTTCCATCAGTTGGAGTTATACACTGGTGAGAAGGTATGAAGAGGCAAAAGAGGCGCTCGCCCAACGCACCAAGCAAGCCCAGTCTCTAACCTCGAAGGTCGCCAAATTATCGGCGACCATCGAGCAGCAGCGAAAAGACTTGGAGGACGCCAATATCTGCCCCAACCTCGCCCGGGAGATAGTTTCGGAATTGGAAATCCTTAGAGCAGAAAAGGCTGAGTGGCAGAAGCAGACGACTGATGCGGAGGCGCGCCACCAGGAGGCTCTGGCCGCCGAAAAGACCGCGCGAGACGCTGAGTTTTTGGCTATGAGGCAAGACTTAGAAGCCTTGTTCCGGACCAAAAACAAAGCTCTAGAAGAGTCGGTCGCCAAGGCCAAAGCGAGTGCTGAACAAATGAAGCTAGACGCCAGCAAGACAGTTCCCGAGGTGGAGGAAAAGGTAAGGGTCGCCGACGAGAAAGCCGCCTCAATCGCTGCAGACTTAGCCGCTCTGGAAAGAGACTTCGAAGTCGAAAGTTTGAAGCAATACACCATTGGCTTCAATATTGCTAAGGCTCAGGTGCGATTCCTTTTTCCAAAAGCTGACCTCTCGGCAATGGGAAAGTGGAAAAACGTTACCGACACTGGGATCGAGGGCGACGATTCTGAAGATGAAGCCTCGGATGGGCCCGACGAAGGCGAGCATGACGAGCAATCTTGAGCAACCTTGGCGGGCGTGCCTTTTTTCCTTTTCTCTTTTTTTTTTCTTGACCTTCTGAGGTCCACCCTATGTACTTTCCTGCATACTGCAATGAAATATTATCTTTTGCAATGAAATATTATCTTTTGGAAATATTATCTTTTGTCTAGCCCATTCTATATTTATTCCAAACACTTGGTAAAATTATGCTCTTACACACATTGTTTAGACAACTTAACTGTTCGTAAAATCTATCAACTTTCCAGAAGAACATTCGTAAACATGAAAACATTAGACCATCTTGTGGGTCGCCCTTAGACCGTCTTAAAATAAATAAATTTGGTAGCCAATGAGACTCTGTTTTGAAAAAAGTGTGAAATCGCCACTGGGGCGTCATTTTGAAAGAAATAATTTGAAGGGCACTTCTGTAAGTCATTGTTTTCAAGGAAATAAAGTTTAAAGGCGCTTCTAGGCCATGGTAAAATTGATACTCTAGGCCGCCATTGGACCTTTGTTGCACGCATTGTTTCCGCTCGCGTAACGAGTCGTACTCGCATGGCTCTTCTAACGAGGCTTGGGGTGCTCGGTCTTATGCAACTAGGGCGGCCAGAGGCTAGAAATTTTATGAGTCACGTGATGACCCGCACGCCCTGTGTTTGTGCTAGTTGCCTGTTATGAGGCTTTGGCCCGCTCAAGGCGAGGCTTTCGCTCGACCTTATTCCGGTGAGACTTTGGCTTGATTTAATTCGATCAAGGCTTTTGCTCGCATGGCGAGGCTTCTGCTCTGTGAGACTTTTGCTCAGATCCCAGTGGCCGCTGGGGTTGCCCGAGGCTTGGCTCAATAGACGTGCTCGATCTTCTTCGATCAAGGCTGGGCTTTCTTCGCCGTATCGCACAAGGGTCGCGCCCCACCGTTCCAAGAGAGCCACCGTTCACACACCGCGCCTTCCCTCCTAGAAGACGGGACAGTGCGCCAGGCTAGAGAGTATGATTTCCCCCTTGGAATCTTGGAAACGGCGAAGAACTATAATTTGTCACTACTGGACCACTCAACCTGTAAATGGAATTTAGACCCTCTATGAGCCTTGGGATTGAGACCGCCACTGGGCCTTGAAATTTAGACCACTACTGGGCCTTGGAATTTAGACCACTTTATGGCCTTGGGATTTAGACCGCCTGATGAGTGGATTTTATATGATAATTTTAGGGTCTTTTTAGTCTTTTTATTTTATTATTTTTGAGTCTCATGTAGGTTTTTTATTGTTTTTATGTAGATTTTATATTTATTTTGCATTTTGCATGTAGATTAGATTTTATTTGTTTTTCTACCTTTATTTTATATTTTTAGGAACTTTTATAGCAATTTTATATTTTTAGGAAAAGCTGGTTTAGTTATCATTTTTGTCCAGGGACCACTTTGTAAAGTTTCAGGAAATCAAGGACCAAAATGTGAAAGTTCAAGAGTGGAGGACTTAAAGTGAGGATTGAGGGAATATGAGGGCTTGAATTGAAGTGCTAACCAAGAGAGGACCAAAGTGAAAAAGAGGAATATGAAGCAACTCTCTTCAAATTAAGCACATGGAAAATAAGCTTGAAGGAATTGATGGCATTTAAATCCCACTAACCATGAAGAAGGAAGGAAAACTTGGAGCTGAAACAGCAGGTCCCAGCGCTGCAGCGCTGGGAAGCCAGCGCTCATGTGCTGGCCCTCGATCTGATAGTGGGTTTTTAATGCTCCCAGCGCCCAAGCGTTGGGAATTCTAGCGCTGAAGCGTTGGAGGCTGGATTTTTACTATAAATAGGACCCTCCTCTTCACTTGTAAAGTACACCTTCATAGAATACAACAAGTATTCTCTCTTTCTCCCTCAAAGATCATTGTTCCTAGGACTTGTGGGAAGCCATACTTGAGCTCCTATCCAGGGTAATTCAATGAATCTTTTAGCCATGCTTGGCTAATTCTTCTTTAAGTTTCTTGGGTTGTAGTAGTTTATATTTATGTTTTAGTTTGTTTTTACCTTTCTGAATATTATTTCTATTTCATGTTTTATTTCCTTGTTCTTCATTCATCTTGTGTACAAAAGATTTCTTGCTTATTACTTATTCGAATGGAAATTGGTAAGTAGTAAGGGACCTAGGATCTAAAAAAGGTTATAAGTATACTTCACTAAGGAATTAGGAAGGACGTAACTTTATGTTGGCCTGAATTTCTTCTTCATCTTCTTCTCTAGTTAACTAAGTTGCAAGGAATTGAATTTAGTAATTAGAAGGAAAGTTCTACAATGTGTAAGGAATTAACTTGTAGATAATTAGGCTATAGCATCATGAAATTAGATTTATAATTCAGAAATTAAGTAGGAACTTGCTAGCATATTATATAGACTATGTAAACCAACCCAAGAAGCTTATTTGTTATCATCTTTTTCTCTTCTATTTTATTGCTATTCCCATGTGCTACCTTAAACAAACTTCCAACAAATTCATCTTTTTTGTTTTCTGTTTAAGTACTAAACTTAGTATTAACAAGAACACCTATCCCTTGGGTTCGAACATTTTTATTACGCGATATTGAATTGTTCACTTGCAATTTCATTATCAAGTTTTTGGCGCCGTTGCCGGGGATAGGTTCTTTTAAGTTCTTGTTATTATTTTGTTTAGTACTTTTTGTTTATATAAAAAAAAAAAACGAAAAAATATATATATAAAAAAAAGAATTGTGATGAACTGGTGCTGCTAATTTTGTTGCTAAGTATTTTCAGGTATAGCAATGGCTGAAACATTCGAGCAAAGGGAGGCAAAAATCCGGGTAAACCTTGACAAGGAATATGAGAAGAAAGAGCAAGATGTTTTCACTTTAGTTGACGAATTCTATTTTGATTTAAAGTGTAAGCGAAATGCGGGATTTTTGCCAACCCCTGAGCAAGAATGTAAGGCCATGGAAGAATTACAAGGGAAAATACAAAGCATTCTAAGGAGGCGGCCCAAGGATGAACAACAACCACATGTTCATGAAGGTGAACTTGTGGTACAAAAAGAGGAGGTAAAAGAAACTTCCATTGTAAAATTTGTCTTTGAAGACAAATTGGAGATGGAGGAAGAAGAACCTCAAGGAACCTATGCTATAGGTTCAGAAAAGCAAGGAACAGAACAGGGAAGGGAAAATTTATTTATTCCTTCCATTTTTATTTTAAATGTTGTTACCTTGTTGGCTGAAAATTCATGTGGCACCATGTTTCTCTTGTGCCAAAATATGCATGAGTTGCGGGGTCTAATGAATTTTGTAATAGACCCCGGTTGAAAGTGATTAGTGGAAGGGTCTATCTCGGACCTTAACAAAGAGCTGGTTGGGAGACAACCCAACTTAGGATAGTTTAATTTTCTGTCTTTTAATTTTCTGCACCATCTTTGTAAATAAATAAATAAAAAAATTCTATGTTCTTGCTGCAGGAGAGGCCAGCGCTCAAGCGCTGGAGGCCAACGCTCAAGCGTTAGGCCCCTGCTTATCACCTCTGATTCCAGTTAATTCCAGCGCTCCAGCGCTGGAGGGCTAGCGCTCATGCGCTAAGCCCCTGGAATCCCAGTTTTTATTTTAATTACAGCGCTCAAGCGTTGGCATCCCCAACGCTCAAGCGCTGGAGCTCGGGCAGTTTGCTGTTTTTACTTTTATTTGCTGTTTTTAGTTTTTAATAAATTTTGTGTTCACCATTTTCTGGAAGTTTTAAGGTTCTATGAGTTTTCCCTTGGTTCTAAAGTGGTTTTAATTTTTGGGAACTCGAGAATTCTTGTTTTTAAGGTGGACACAAATTTTCAACCCATGTTCTTATTTGTGCTATTTTTGGAACTAACAAGTCAAGCAAGTTTCTGCTTGTAAGACTTTTGTTTGTTCAATGTTATAGGATAGGTACCAAAAGCCCTCTTGAACTTAAGTGTTCAAATTGATTTTTACATTGAGGTTCCCTTGGACCTTTGTGGAAATTTGTTACTATACCAGCTTCTTAGATTTTGTTTTTCTTTTTTATAGTTTTTAGTTTTATTTTTAGTTTAGTTTTTCTGTTTTATTTTTGCATGAGTCTTGAGTATATTATCCATTCTGAATGTTGCTATAGCTTTGTGAAATGCTTTATCTGATTGAACTGCTTTGTGAAAAGATCTATGTTTTTAAGCAGTTAGGATTGCATGCTGTAGAAAGGATTTTTGATATCTTGATTGTTGGGTTGTTGGTAAAAGTTTTTCTGAGTTCTAAAAAGGGTACCACTTACCCTATCTTTTTCTGAGAGCTGAGGTCTCTGATGCATGATTGTGAAATTTTTCTGCCTTGAGTTACATGTTGATTGGAGTTTTGTACACTTTGTGAGTTGAGAAGAGATTATAGGCATTTTTTTTGAAAACTCAGATTTTTGCTTGAAATGTTATATCCACTAGTAGCCCCTTTTGAGCCTTAAAGGAGTCATTCTTTGGAGCCTGCTTTGTGTGATAAATTTTCAGTTGTTATAGTGATGCATATGCTGAATTTGTTAGAGCTATGTTTGTGGGTTTCTCTCTAAAAAAAAAAAGAAAAGGAAAAAAGGAAAAAAATAAGGTATGTGCCTTAGAAAAAATAATGAGGTAGTGGGGTGAGAAAGAGTATGAGGGGAGTAAAATTCAAGTCATTCATCCCATACATTCCACTACTTTGTTCAGAAAAAAAAAAAAAAAAAAAAAAAAAAAGAGAAAAATTGAGAGAACCCTTGTGTGCATTGTGGAAGCTCTTATGTCAAAGAAAAATCACTTAACAACAAGTTTCTGAGTCAGCCACTAGAGTTGCCAATTTCTTGAAATCCACACCTTGAATTGTTCAACCCTTTTGGCCAAGTTACAACCTTAAAAATCTCTTCAACATCACTTGGTTACTTTACTTCAGTTTTGATTTAAATTATAGGCAGGATCATTGAGCTTTCTTGTTTTCATGGAGAATATCATTTTGTGAGCTTATTTGATGAACTCAAACATGTTAAAAGCCAAGCCTAACTTTCTTGATTCTTTGTCTTTTAAACATGCATGTCTTCCTTATCCGCTAAGCTTTCTGGAAAATTATCATATTTCAATCGGATAAAAACTTTCTCAAAACTCAGGGACGAGTTTTTCTTTAAGTTTTGTCGCTTGAGGACAAGCTGTCATTGGGTATAGTGGTGTGATGAGTGGATTTTATATGATAATTTTAGGGTCTTTTTAGTCTTTTTATTTTATTATTTTTGAGTCTCATGTAGGTTTTTTATTGTTTTTATGTAGATTTTATATTTATTTTGCATTTTGCATGTAGATTAGATTTTATTTGTTTTTCTACCTTTATTTTATATTTTTAGGAACTTTTATAGCAATTTTATATTTTTAGGAAAAGCTGGTTTAGTTATCATTTTTGTCCAGGGACCACTTTGTAAAGTTTCAGGAAATCAAGGACCAAAATGTGAAAGTTCAAGAGTGGAGGACTTAAAGTGAGGATTGAGGGAATATGAGGGCTTGAATTGAAGTGCTAACCAAGAGAGGACCAAAGTGAAAAAGAGGAATATGAAGCAACTCTCTTCAAATTAAGCACATGGAAAATAAGCTTGAAGGAATTGATGGTAGTGGAGGAGAAGTTTCAGAATTAAACAAGGGCTGAGTAGTGGCTTTTGATGGCATTTAAATCCCACTAACCATGAAGAAGGAAGGAAAACTTGGAGCTGAAACAGCAGGTCCCAGCGCTGCAGCGCTGGGAAGCCAGCGCTCATGTGCTGGCCCTCGATCTGATAGTGGATTTTTAATGCTCCCAGCGCCCAAGCGTTGGGAATTCTAGCGCTGAAGCGTTGGAGGCTGGATTTTTACTATAAATAGGACCCTCCTCTTCACTTGTAAAGTACACCTTCATAGAATACAACAAGTATTCTCTCTTTCTCCCTCAAAGATCATTGTTCCTAGGACTTGTGGGAAGCCATACTTGAGCTCCTATCCAGGGTAATTCAATGAATCTTTTAGCCATGCTTGGCTAATTCTTCTTTAAGTTTCTTGGGTTGTAGTAGTTTATATTTATGTTTTAGTTTGTTTTTACCTTTCTGAATATTATTTCTATTTCATGTTTTATTTCCTTGTTCTTCATTCATCTTGTGTACAAAAGATTTCTTGCTTATTACTTATTCGAATGGAAATTGGTAAGTAGTAAGGGACCTAGGATCTAAAAAAGGTTATAAGTATACTTCACTAAGGAATTAGGAAGGACGTAACTTTATGTTGGCCTGAATTTCTTCTTCATCTTCTTCTCTAGTTAACTAAGTTGCAAGGAATTGAATTTAGTAATTAGAAGGAAAGTTCTACAATGTGTAAGGAATTAACTTGTAGATAATTAGGCTATAGCATCATGAAATTAGATTTATAATTCAGAAATTAAGTAGGAACTTGCTAGCATATTATATAGACTATGTAAACCAACCCAAGAAGCTTATTTGTTATCATCTTTTTCTCTTCTATTTTATTGCTATTCCCATGTGCTACCTTAAACAAACTTCCAACAAATTCATCTTTTTTGTTTTCTGTTTAAGTACTAAACTTAGTATTAACAAGAACACCTATCCCTTGGGTTCGAACATTTTTATTACGCGATATTGAATTGTTCACTTGCAATTTCATTATCACCGCCGCTGGGCCTCGGATGTCTTAACATGCTTATTCAGGCGTGCCCATATTGGTGCCAATTTGCATTATATTGACATATGGGGCGGCCGAATTTTGTTACAAGGGTCGCCTCATCAGATCTTACCCTCCTAAGCCCTTAAGACCACGAGGGAAGTCCTCCGCGCCCTTGCTTTGTATCTGCAAAATGTTTGGATTTTTGGGCTGGGCCCTCTTTGAGCCCAAAATTTTGTCTTTTCATAAACTGAATATACTACCTTTATTGAGTAGAATGAGATGACGGAAATGAAATAACTGTTAGCTAAGAGCTTGGCCGCCTAAGCTAAGGCGCCAACTAAATACATAATTAACTGTAATAATGTCTAAGATGAGTGGCGTTCCAAGATCTCGGGATTCTTTTGCCAAACAAATCTGCCAAATGGTACGCCCCATTGCCCAAAGATTCTGTAATCTTGAAAGGACCTTCCCAATTAGGTGTTAGCTTGTTAACATCTGTGGTACCTGTTCGCCTGCGCAAGACCAAATCGCCAACGCGCATTACTCGCGGGACAACCCGTGAATCATATTTCTTGGATATACGTTGCTTCATGGCTTCTCCTCTTAGGCGTGCCTCTTCTCTCACTTCTGGGGCCAGGTCCAAACTAACCAATAAGTTATTTTGATTATGTTCTGGATCGGTAGCTACCGCTCGCCACGCCTTATTCTTTATTTCGACCGGCAGCATGGCGTATGAACCATAGGTTAACTTGAAGGGCGTTTCTCCTGTGGTCGACTGGGGCGTGGTGTTATATGACCATAGAACTATAGGCAATTCTTCCAACCAACGCCCTTTTGCTTCATCAAGACGCTTCTTTAATCCTACCAGAACGACCTTATTGGCGGCCTCTGCCTGGCCATTGGTCTGGGGGTGCTCGACCGAGGTGAAGCGATTCTGAATTCCCCATTCCTCGCAGAAATCTCTGGTCGACTGACTAGAAAATTGAGTCCCATTTTCAGAGATGATTGCTTGAGGCATGCCAAACCTGCAAATAAGTCTTTGAAAATAAAACCTTTTAACTTTCTCAGAGGTGATGGTAGCCAATGGTTCTGCCTCTATCCACTTAGTAAAATAATCCACAGCCACCAAGATGTATTTAAATTGCGACCTTGCAGGCGGGAATGGCCCAACTAAATCAACTCCCTAGAGGGCAAATGGCCATGGGGAAGATATAGTCGCCATTAATTCCGGGGGCGCTCTATGTAAATCTGCAAACATTTGACATTTGTCACACTTTTTCACGTATAATTGGCAATCCTTCCTTAGTGTTGGCCAGTAGAACCCAACCCTCAAAATTTTTGCCCCCAGCGATCTGCCCCCAATGTGGCTGGCGCACGTGCCCTCATGTACTTCTCTCATCAAATCTTGAGCCTGATCTTCAGTGACACATTTCAACAGGGGCGCAGAGAAGCCCCTCCTATACAACTCGCCTTGTATCATCGTGACATAACTTTCATCAACTCCTGTGCCCGACTCAGATACCTTTCCAATAGCGGGTCCTTGACCTGATAGATACCATTTATTTGATTAGTCACCAAGAGAGAGTCACTTCGGATTTCCAAGATTTCTATTTCCAATTCCTTTGCCAGACTTAATCCTGCCAGCAGTGCCTCATACTCGGCCTGATTATTGCTAGCTTTAAATTCAAACCTGAGAGACTGTTCAATCTGTACCTCTTTTGGACCCGTCAATATAATGCCCGCCCCACTACCACGCGAGTTGGACGAGCCATCTATATGCAAGACCCACACCTTCGAGCCCGGTTCCTCACCCGCCATTGTTAGCTCGGCCACGAATTCTGCCAACCGCTGCGGCGAGACCTTACTGTGAAGAAGGTCTTGCTCCTGACCCTGGCTGTGGTTTTGATGACGACAAACTCATCAACAAAAAGAAGAAAAGAAGACTTCAAAGAATCAAGCACTCAAGTTCATCAATAAGTCTAGAAGTCTTAGAATTAGGTGAGTTATGCTTCTAAAGGTTTATTAAAGCATAAAGGCTCTCAAAATACCTAATCTAATCAAGCTAAGTGTTTTCATAACTTAAAAGAAGTAGAAAACCTTAAGCAAGACTCAAAGAATAAGTTTCTGGAAAATGGGCTTCTGTGTAATCGATTACACCATTATGGTAATCGATTACACCAAGGCAAGTAATCGATTACTCCAGTCTTGTAATCGATTACATGTTTGAAATTCAAATTCAAACTGAAACGGTCACTTGTGTAATCGATTACACTAAGTGTGGTAATCGATTACCAGAACGAAAAGTTGTATCTTTTCATGAACCATTGTGTCCCAAACCTTTTGAAAAGGGTTGTGATGGTTCAAGGACGTTTCCCTTGCCTATATAAAGACCATTTGAGTCCAGAAAACATAACACACAAGAACAACAACATAGAACACACACACACACGAAATTTACATATTTCACATGAGAAAAACACATTAGGCCAAAGCTTTTTCAAATAGGTTCATCTTTTAGAACTTAAATCTTTTGGAGCCTAAATTCTGAGTTCATGATCTTCATGTTTACAAGAACACACTAGTTGTTCATATCTTGAAGAACTCAGAATTGTATTATGCTTAAAAACCTTAAAGCATAAATTCTCATGTTCAATCCAATTGTGTGTTAAAGGATTGAAACAGCCAAGTGTAATATCTTCTTCATCTCTTTCTGTAAGATTGAGTTCTTCACCGTGGTATTCGGTGAAGGGTTGTTGTTACTGAAAGTGGTTTGCTTTCAGGGTTGTGATTGAAGACAAGTTTGTCTTCAAGGTCTGAGGGTGGTTTGCCTTCAGGAACTGAAAGTGGTTTGCTTTCAGGGGCTGTTGAAAGCGGTTTGCTTTCACAGGATATTGGTAGAAATTCTTGGGGTCCTTGGGTTAGGAACTTGTAAGAAATTCTTATCAATAGTGGAAAAATCCTCAAGGGGTTTTCTTGAGGGACTGGACGTAGTCTTCGGTGGATTGAAGGCGAACCAGGATAATTCTTGTGTGTGATTCTCTTTATCCTTCACATTTACTTTCAAAGCATTGTTCATATCCGCTGCAATCACAAGATCAACTCGTGATCATCATAAACTTGAAAGTAACGATTTCAATAAGGCGAAAATTGGGGCAACACTGATTCACCCCCCCCCTCTCAGGTTGCTATCTGTTCTAACACTTACCCCTCGCCTCATATATTAAGCCGTATTCTGACAACTCTACACACCATCCCACCAAACGCCCAGAAATGTCAGGCTTCTGCAGCACCTGCCTTAACGGTAAGTCAGTTCTGACCTTCACTTGAAAACTTTGAAAATAAGGTCGCAAACGGCGAGCTGTAACCAGAACCGCCAAGGCCGCCTTCTCGATCCTTTGATACCTCTTCTCAACTCCCTGCAAAGTATGACTTACAAAATAAATTATGCGTACCTCACCCGCCACTTCTTGCGTGATAACTGAACCTAAGGCACGATCAGTGATGGCAAAGTAAAGCAACAAGGGCTCGCCCATAATTGGCTTTTGTAAGACTAGCGGTTTAGACAAAAACAGCTTCAATCGCTGAAACGCCTCTTCACACTCTGTCGTCCACTCAAATTTTGTACTCTTCTTCAAACATTTAAAAAATGGGGCCGCCTTCTCCCCCGCGTGCGGTAGAAAACGGGCCAGAGAAGCGATCTTTCCAGCTAGGCACTGGACCTCCTTCACTGAAGACGGGCTAGCCATCTCCAGAATCGCCCTACACTTGTCTGGGTTAATCTCAATGACCCTAACCGTTACCATGAAACCCAAGAATTTACTTCCCAGAATCCCGAAAGAACATTTATGTGGGTTAAGACGCATGTTGTAATGCCGCACTCGCCCGAATGCCTCGCCCAGGTCAGTCAAATGATCATCCGCCTTGACTGATGTCACGATCATATCGTCTACGTAAACCTGCATATTTCTTCCTATCTGCTCCTCAAACACTTTATCCATCAGCCGCTGATAAGTCGCCCCAGCATTCTTGAGTCCGAAAGGCATGGTTCGATAACAATAATTGATCTTGGAGTCATGAACACTGTCTTTTCTTCATCTTGTGGATGCATGCGTATCTGATTATAACCTGAGAAGGCGTCCATGAGGCTGAGCACTTCATTCCCAGAAGCTCCATCAACAAGTTTGTCAATATTAGGCAAAGGATACGCATCCTTCGGGCACGCCTTATTCAGATCCGTGTAATCAGTGCACATACGCCATTTTCCATTTGATTTTTTAACTAACACCACGTTCCCCAACCATGTGGGGTATTTGACCTCCCTAATGAAGTTTGCTTCTTTAAGCTTTGCTGTCTCTACTTCGACCACCTTCGTTCGTTCTTCACCCATCTTTCTTCGGGTTTGGGCGACTGGCTTGACATCTTCCTTAATCGCCAACCTGTGACAAATCACGTTTGAGCTTATACCCGGGACATCCTTGAGCGTCCAAGCGAATAGATCCAGATTCTCTTCCAATAGGCGAGTCAATCGGTTTTCCTGAATAGGTGTCAGTTGTGTTCCTATCTTTAACATTCGTTGCCCTACCTGCACTGTTTTGGTTTCCTCGATGGGACAAGGGCGAGACTCTGGTGCCTCCATTCTGGGGTCCAGCGCGCTTTCGTCACTAATCTCATAGCACCGATGTCCAACCCTGGCGTTCTGCGGCCCATAGTCTGCAACACTCTCCCGGTAGCATTCTCGCGCTCTAATTTGGTCAACCGCCAGGGTTCCGACGCGCCCATTGGACAGCGGATACTTCACCTTTAGATGCTTTGTGGAAATTACTGCACAGATCTGATTTAAAGTGCCACGCCCAATTAAAACATTATAAGAAGATTTACACGCCAGGACGATGTATTTAATGAAAACCGTTTTAGCAAATCCCTCCAATCCGAAGACTGTTTTTAACTCCACACATCCTCGAGGTACCACACGCTCGCCTGTGAACCCAACTAACGATCCCGTATAAGGTGTTAGAGCGCCTTCCTTAAGACCCATCTTCTCAAATGCGTCACCATATATTATGTCTGCCGAACTCCCTTGATCCAACAGTACTCGCCTCACATCATAATTGTTAATTCGCAACTGCACCACAACAGGATCGCCCTTGTGTGGAAGCACCCCTTTGAAATCCTCACTAGTGAAAATGATGTTAGGGTGTTGGAATCCAAAGTTTTCCTCTTGGACGGAATGTACCGTGGCGTGTGCCAAGCGTACATACCTCTTGCGACTTGCACTAGTTTCATCGTTGAAGCCTGATGACTGGATTTTGTATGATAATTTTAGGGTCTTTTTAGTCTTTTTATTTTGTTATTTTTGAGTCTCATATAGGTTTTTTGTTGTTTTTATGTAGATTTTCTATTTATTTTGCATTTGGCATGTAGATTAGTTTTTATTTGGTTTTTAAACTTTATTTTATATTTTTAGGAATTTTTATAGGTATTTTTGTTTTATTAGGAAAGCTGGTAGAAATTATCATTTTTGTTCAGGGGCCTATTTGTAAAGTTCAAGAAATGAAGGACCAAAGTCTAAAGGTACAAGAGTTGGGGGCTGAAAATTGAAGTTGCAAGAAATAGAAGGGCCGGAATTGAAGTGCTAACTATGAGAGGACCAAAAGTGGAAAAGAAGAATATGAAGAATCACTCTCTAATTTAGCACATGGAAAATAATGCTCAAAGAATTGATGTTAGTGGAGGAGAGGTTTCAGAATTAAACAAGGCTAAGTAGTGGCATTTTATGGCCATCAAAACCCACTACCATGAATGAAGAAGGAAGAAAAAGCTTGAAGATGAAGCAGCAACGACCCAGCGCTCAAGCGTTGGGATCCCAGCGCCCAAGCGCTGGGACTCTGACTAGGACCTGAGCTGGAAATCTCACCCAGCGCTGCAGCGCTAGGAAGCCAGCGCTCAAGCGCTGGCCCTCGATCTGAAAGTGGGATTTAAATGCTTCCCAGTGCCCAAGCGCTGGGAAAGCCAGCGCTCAAGCGTTGGAGCCCAGAATTTTGCTATAAATAGGGAGGCAATTTGCACTTGTAAAACACACCATCTTAGAACACAACAAGTGTTCCTCTTTCTCCCTCAAGAACATTGTTCCTAGGAATTGTGGGAAGCCATATTTGAGCTCCTAATCCAGGGTAATTCAATGCTTCTTTTAGCCATGCTTGGCTAATTCTCTTTAAGTATTTTGGGTTGTGTTAGCTTATTAGTTTATGTTTTAATTTTCTTTTATTTGTTTCTGAATAATATTCAAAGTTCATGTTTTATTTCCTTGTTCTTCATTCATTTTGGTGCACACAAGATCTTTTGCTTATTGCTTATTACATAACGCCATTTGGTAAGTAGTAAGGGACCTAGGATTTAAAAAAGGTTATAAGTATACTTCGCTAAGGAATTAGGAAGGACGTAACTTTATGTTGGACTGAACATCTTCTTCATCTTCTTCTTTAGTTAACTAGGTGCCAAGGAATTGGGTTTAGTAATTAAAAAGAAAGATCTACAATGCTTAAAGAATTATCTTGTAGTTACACTAGGCTATAGCATCATGAATCTTTGTTTGGAATTTAGAAATAGAATAGAAGTTTGCTAGCATAAATTATAAGTTATACAATGCAACCCAAATGCTTATTTTTTATCATCATCTCTTCTTTTATATTTTATGCTTTTTATGTTCTTATTCCAGAAACCGAAATGCAAAATTCATCTTTTTATTTTTCTGCTTAAGCTCTAAACAAATTAGTAATTAGACACCTATCCCTGTGGGATCGATAATATTTTATATTACGCGATAATCAATCGTGCACTTGCGATTTTGGCTATCAAAGCCTCCAGAAATGCAGTTGACAGTTCCCGCCGGGTCTCCCATTGTCGCCTCTCCATCTACATCGCCATAATCCCCACGCCTAGAAGCCTGCCTAGATCGTCCTACGCCTGGGGCGGGCGTTGTTTTGACATACTGGCCTAGATGGCCCGCCTTTATCAACCGCTCAACCTCCCTTTGCAAGGTAACACAGTCGTCCGTATCATGGCCCAGGACGCCATGATACTCACACCACCTTCGGGTATCTACATTTGGTGGGGGACGTTTGGGAGGATAAGGGCGAGCAATCAAATTAGTCTCTCTATTGTCCGTCAATATCTGAGAGAGACCCACCGCCAACGGTACCTTTGCCCGGTGAGCTACCGGAGAATAACGTGGCACTGAAGCCATTGGCCGCGGCGCCTGACGTTGAGGCGCCGGCCGAGATCCGGCTTCCGGGCGTGCTACAATGTTCCGGCGCTGCTGATTAGCGAAGGCGGCTGCCTGGTACGGATTACTTCGGGTAGCCCTTGAAGCGTCCCGTTGAACAAACACATCCCCCTGCTTTCCTTTCCCTTCTTGCCTCCTTGGTGGCGCGTCCAACATATCCCGCGTTCTCTTCTGTTCATCATCCTCTTCCTCTAATATGAAGTCATGGACACGAGCCCTGAGGTCCGCCATGTCGCGTGGCGGGCGCCTGCTAAGCTTATTGTTCAGCGCCCCCGCCCGCAGGCCCTGCTTAAAGGCATTCACACATGTCTCTGTTAGAACAGATAGCAACCTGAGAGGGGGGGGTGAATCAGTGTTGCCCCAATTTTCGCCTTATTGAAATGGTTACTTTCAAGTTTATGATGATCACGAGTTGATCTTTGTGATTGCAGCGGATATGAACAATACTTGAAAGTAAATGTGAAGGATAAGGAGAATCACACACAAGATTTTATCCTGGTTCGCCTTCAATCCACCGAAGACTACGTCCAGTCCCTCAAGAAAACCCCTTGAGGATTTTTCCACTATTGATAAGAATTTCTTACAAGTTCCTAACCCAAGGACCCCAAGAACTTCTACCAATATCCTGTGAAAGCAAACCGCTTTCAACAGCCCTTGAAAGCAAACCGCTTTCAATTCCTGAAGGCAAACCACCCTCAGACTTTGAAGACAAACTTGTCTTCAACCAGAACCCTGAAAGCAAACCACTTTCAGTGACAACAACCCTTCACCGAATACCACGGTGAAAAACTCAATCTTACAGAAAGAGATGAAGAAGATATTACACTTGGCTGTTTCAATCCTTTAACACACAATTGGATTGAACATGAGAATTTATGCTTTAAGGCTTTTAAGCATAATACAATTCTGAGTTCTTCAAGATATGAACAACTAATGTGTTCTTGTAAACATGAAGATCATGAACTCAGAATTTAGGCTCTAAAAGATTTAAGTTCTAAAAGATGAACTTGTTTTGAAAAAGCTTTGGCCTAATGTGTTTTTCTCATGTGAAATGTGTAAATTTCGTGTGTGTGTGTGTTCTATGTTGTTGTTCTTGTGTGTTCTGTTTTCTGGACTCAAATGGTCTTTATATAGGCAAGGGAAACGTCCTTGAACCATCACAACCATTTTCAAAAGGTTTGGGACACAATGGTTCATGAAAAGATACAACTTTTCGTTCTGGTAATCGATTACCACACTTAGTGTAATCGATTACACAAGTGACCGTTTCAGTTTGAATTTGAATTTCAAACATGTAATCGATTACAATACTGGAGTAATCGATTACTTGCCTTGGTGTAATCGATTACCATAATGGTGTAATCGATTACACAGAAGCCCATCTTCCAGAAACTTATTCTTTGAGACTTGCTTAAGGTTTTCTACTTCTTTTAAGTTATGAAAACACTTAGCTTGATTAGATTAGGTGTTTTGAGAGCCTTTATGCTTTAATAAACCTTTAGAAGCATAACTCACCTAATTCTAAGACTTCTAGACTTATTGATGAACTTGAGTGCTTGATTCTTTGAAGTCTTCTTTTCTTCTTTTTGTTGATGAGTTTGTCGTCATCAAAACCACAGCCAGGGTCAGGAGCAAGACCTTCTTCACAGTCTCTTGGGGGGGATCCTCGATCCGTACCAATGTGGCGTTGAACCTCGCCATATATTGCTTCAGAGTTTCTGACGCGCCCTGGCGAATGTTGAATAGCGCGCCCGTCGTTACCCTCTGACTCCTGCTTGCCGCAAAATGCGACAGGAACTTGCATGAAAACTCGGTGAAGCTATTTATAGAATGTGTTGGTAACTTAGAAAACCAAGCCAACACCGTCCCCTTCAGTGTTGACGGGAACAATCTGCAGCGAACCGCATCGGTCGCTTGACTAATCACCATTTTGGTCATAAACGCCTGTAAGTGCTTCTTAGGATCCGATTCACCAGGTTACGTATCCAACACAAGGTGCTTTACCACGTCCGGAATAGGGACTGCCTGGATGGCGGGTGAAAAGGGTTGAAAATCGACCATAGACTCAGCTTCTCTAAGGCTTTCCATACCAGGATCCTTTTGTTGACGAAAATACTCCAGCTGGGCCTGTAGATGCTGGTTCTGCTGTTGGACAAAATCCAGGGCGCCACACACCCGATTCCATTCCGCCGCAGAAACGGTGAAGGGAATCTGGCCAGATGCACCGCCGCCCGGTACGTCCGCGAGCGGCGATCCCGGATTTGGGGTTGGGGTGGGTGGAGGCGTGGGAGGCGGCTCAGGCTGACGGCCCGCCGTTCGTCCTCCACGACCACGGCCTCGCCCACGACGGCCAGCGCCTAACATAGCTAGGTTTAAAGTGCGTAGGGTTTGGTTTACCTTTCCCCACAGACGGCGCCAAAAATGTTCTGAGAAAATAATACAATAGTCAAGAACTGAATATCCTCTTTTGTTTATTAAAAATTGTCAACCTCTTTTACAGTAGTCTTCCTTGGCTATTTATAGGGAGTAGAACTCTATGGGCCGTCAAGATTGGCCCAACACCTTATAAAGTCCAAGCTCTAGACCTATTACAGGTTTGCCCCTACCACCTAGACTAGCCCTAATCCGTCGTGGGCGCGTGGCGCGTTTTTCGCGCCGCTTATCAAGGAAAAACCCCAACCGGAACCTTACTGCCCCCAATACATACATGGGCGCTCGCCTAATACATACATGGGGGCTCGCCCTGTCCAGGTCCTTTGATGGTAATGATGAAGGTTATGCTTGTATATCGGTACCAAAAATGAACGCCAGCATTTACTTAACAGGAAAACTTTTTCATCCAGATTGGGGTGAGAGGGTTATAATGTTGTTTCTCTCATAGCTAATCAACGAATGTCAAGTATCGTATTGTGCTATGTCATTTAAATTTATAAGATTTATGATTTGGTCCTTCAACTATTTTTATTATTAATTTTACCCTATAATAAAAATCCTTTTTTCTTCAGAAAATGTTTATTTTCTAATTTTCAAATTGATTTTTACTTTATTGAAATTAATTATTTATATTTTAATTTGGGGCAAAATTATCTAATTTCCTCTTTTTCTTCTCATTATCGTGTTCTGATTCATTCTTCTCCCTCTCTCTCGCGATTTTCTTCTTCTTCTTCCTTCCTTCCCATGGGAACCGATTGGCCACCACCACCACGAGCCACTGCTGCCACCGTGTCGCTCCACCACCGTCCCTCCTTGTGGTTGCCATCGCCGCCCCTACGGCCTTCCTCTTCACGTTCTGGAAACGTCACCACCGCACCATCTCTCCTAAAAATAAAAATAAAAACATAAATAGTTGGGGTATAAAATACAGAAAATAAGAAGTTTAGGACTAAACTTTAAAACATAAAGCTTTAGATGACATGGCAGTCTAATCCACTAGGCATGTTTCTATTGGTCATTAAGTGGGGGGTATAGCTGTTGTTTAAAACACAAACAACATTTTTAAGCTTGCCAAAAAGTTTTACCATCCTACCTGATTGAATTAAGGTAATCTTCCCCGGGCGGGGAAACATATATATATATATATATATATATATATATATATATATATATATATATATATATATATGCCTTAGCCAGGGTACCCTAAACAGTGTATATTACTCATTGTATGAACCTGAATCACTTAGCGAAAGGTGGGCATCGAAGTACCCGAGGGGCGTCACCCTATTTCCGGTGAAGCCGATTAACTCATTGTCATAGGGAATCAGATCGTTGTTGGGAAAGTGCAAAGATTTGTATGCTTCGTGGAACAGAATGTCTGTAGAGCTCGTGGTGTCGATGAGCACGTGCTTGATGCGCTGATTGGCCAACATTACCTTTATTACGACGGGGTCGTTTTCCTCACCTGTCTCCTGGCCATAGTCTTCCTTCGAGAAGGTAACGGGTACCTCCTCAAGAGGGTCTAGTTTTCTTTGCCATGGTTTCTGCACGTCTGCCTTCATAACGCTCCTCAGGTGCTTCCTTCGGGAGCTGCTTCTACTGCCGCCTCCAGCGAATCCTCCGGCAATGGAGAGATTCTCATGGCAACAGTCACGATGATCATCTTGAGGTTCGTCACTTCGATCCTTTTGGCGGTCGTCAAATCGGTCCTCTCGGTGATCCTCTCGTCGACCCTCACGACGATGGTCTCGTCTTCTTTCTAGGTAGTTTCTCCTGCGGTCGTCTGTCCTCCTCCATTGGTCATTGTCTCTTGGTCGTGCCGGGTTTCGGTAGGGACTCTGGGACCATTGACGACTTGGTGGGTAGCCTGCCTGGTTCAAATTCACATACTTTTAGAGATGACCTTCTCGGATCAGCTCCTCGGTTTTTCTATTCAGGCTATTGCACTCGTCGGTGGAGAGGTCGGGTCCTGCGTTGTAGTCGCGGAACGCGAATCCACTTGCATATTTTTGGATTCTTCATTGGGGGTGGACGGTCTTTGAGGTCCTTGTGTTGGGTCTCTCGGAATATTTGTGATAGGGAGGTATTTAAGGGGGAGTAGTTGTCAAAGCGCTTGTTGAAGTTGCTTTCGTCGGCTGGTCCCTTGTTCGGGGTAGCTGTCGGTGGTGCCGAGGGTTTGTTCTCTTTGGAGGTCCTGGGGTAATTGCTTGAGAAATTTCCTTAACGAGTGCCCGAGCGGACTCGCTGTCCTATTGGTTCAGGAAATTTTCAGATCTAGCGATGAACTCTTGCATGTAAGTACAGATAGCAACCTAAGAGGGGGGGGGTGAATTAGGTTCCCCTAATTTTCGCCTTATAAAACTCAAACTTCTTTTAGCGTGATCAGAATCACAACGTATAAACGTTAATCAGCGGAATAAGGTAATGCTGAAAGTATGAGATGAAGGATAAGAAGATCACACAAGGATTTAATCCTGGTTCACCTTCAAACCACAGAAGGCTACGTCCAGTTCTCTGATCACACAGAGATTTATCCACTATAACATAAAGTAAACCACTTCCTAAATAACACCATTCACTGAATCATCACAGTGAATGTTACAACCCTCAGAAAGAATTACCACCTTTTGAGTAATACCCTTCACTGAATCGCCACAGTGAAGTACAAAACATTCAGAAAGAATCGTCACGTTCTGAATAACCCCTTCACTGAATCGTCACAGTGAAATTTACAACATTTACAAAGAATCCAACTTTATGAATAACCCCTTCACTGAATCAGCACAGTGAAGTTTACAACATTCAGAAAGAATCGCACTTTCTGAATAACCCCTTCACTGAATCAGCACAGTGAAGTTCACTCTAAAAAGAATGAAGAGAAGAAGCTTTTACAAGGCTGAATCAATCCTTCAATACTAGAATGGATTGATGATGTAAGTTATGCACTAAGGCACTCTAACATGAAGGCTCTTATTAATCTGAGTTCTCATAAGTTGAACAACATGAGTGTTCTTTTTGAAATTATGAGAACAAGAACTCAGAATGACAGCAATTTAGAATATGAAAGTTGTGGGATCAATGCCATACGTTCTGAACCTGTTATGGACCTTATATAGGAACTAGTGACTGTCCATGAAACATTGCAAGGATTCCCAAATGATATGGGATGCATTGATTCACGAAACAACACACCTGTTCGTGTGTGTAATCGATTACAGCTATTGGGTAATTGATTACGCTACTAGCCGTTGTGGTTTGAATTCAGAATTCAAACTATGTAATCGATTACAACATTGTGGTAATCGATTACTCACATGATGTAATCGATTACTATAACTTGTGTAATCGATTACACTGAGTCCAGAACTTGGTTTTATGAACTTTTAAGTCCTAATTGAGTGTTTCTACCATTTTTAACTTATGAAACCATTTTTTACTCAATTAACTAAGTTCATGAGCCTTCATGAAAAGAGAGACCAAAGTAAAGCATGTCTTACTTTACAAACGAGACTTAGACTGAAACTTGAACCCTTTGATAGTGCTTGAAGTATGCTGAGCCAATTCTTCTAAGTCTTCTTTTCTTCTTTTTGTAACGTGTGTTGTTGTCATCAAAACCACAGCCAGAGTCAGGAGGAAGAACTTCTTCACATTCTCCTCCTTTTTGATGATGGCAAACATGTGTATTAAGCGTTGAAGATCATTGTGTTGAGACTCTGTTGAAACTCCCCCTGTCTTATGAAACTCCCCCTTTGTGTTTCACTTGTAGCATT
The DNA here is from genome assembly GCA_030819835.1 of Acmispon strigosus. Taxonomy (NCBI): domain Eukaryota; kingdom Viridiplantae; phylum Streptophyta; class Magnoliopsida; order Fabales; family Fabaceae; genus Acmispon; species Acmispon strigosus. Next base: position 42,002,457 of record JAUAMA010000001.1, on the reverse strand, counting down.
TCATTTCCTGTAAATGATCTTTAACAGCACAGGACCCTTTCTCCCCCTTTTGACTTCGTCAAAAAGAAGAAAAGGCAAAAAATATATATACCATACAAGCGAACAGATATAATATATCAAAGCGTAGGGAGCGGGGAATTCAAGTCGATATTTGGATAATAATAACACTCAAACGATAAAGCATAAAATTGTTCCAAATACACAACATAAAGAAACAGTTAATCCTAAAGCTATTACAAACCAAAGAGATTGTCATGGCAAAAACAGAAACTGATAAAGACCATAGAAACATCAGACGATCAAATAATCAGCAGGATCTTCTGACATGTCCGATGGATAGAGTGGAGATAGAGGAAGCCTCGCCCTGATTTGTTCAATTTCATTTTGCAACTGAATAGACATAGAAACTATGCGTCCCTCCAAAAGAGTAAGACGTGACCGAAAACTTTCCTCCAGTTGATCGAGACGTTGAGTGATACGAATATACATGATGTCCAGATTTTCCTGAATGTGTTTGGTTGCTGGAGAACAGTGGGGAGAACATGCGGAGAATGTGGATACAGATGAATCATCAGAGCCATAGTTCGTCTGGATGTCACTCCGATAACGGTAGATACCATGACGATCTCTGATTATGCCAAGTTTTGGAAGGATAGTCATGTTAACGCATGGCATTTTGTTAGAATCCACAACACATTCATGATCAACAGGAACCCTAGAGTTCTCAAGAATGCTAGATATGATAGAAGCAAACGGAATGGAAACCGCTCGATCACGATACTGCAACATCTGATGCATCATCAAATAAGCCCAATTGATGTGTCGGAAGTGAATCATGCAAAAGAGAATTTGAAGTTCCAAATCGCTGATATGAGCATGATTTTCATGCTAAGGTAGAATGATATGGCTGAGAAAGTAATGGAGCATGCGATTGTCAGGAGTTAGCACACCAACATTCCATAAACGTGAATAGTCTTGGGAAAATAGTGTTTCTTGTATTTCAGCTTGCCCAAAACGACACAGAGAATGGTAGAAAGTTTGCTTATCATAATCAGCCCAAGGACAGAGGAGACCTGTTCCAAGTTTTGCACCATGATAAGGAACATTTAACCATTTGGCAAAGTTTTTTAGAGAAAGATGTATATGAACACCTTTGACGGAACTAGTCAGCACATCTCCTTGAACAACTAGATTGCAGTAGAACACTTTAACGAGTTCTGGATAATAGGAGTTTTGCATTTGCACAAACTGTTCCAAGGACTGATATTCAAGCAAGGTTGTGAAGGTGAAACCTTCATTAGAAAAAGAATGTAAGTCTCTATATTTGGGAGTCATAATAGACCTTTCCATGAAGCGGCAAAGAAAGCGAGAGTGTTGCTCTTGATAAGGCAACAGTCTTGACAAATTGAGAGGATGAGGAGGTCGAATAGCAGAGGACAGAAAGGGTGAGGATGACATTTTCGAGATTCTGTAGTAGAAGAGGATTATGGTTTTGATGTCTAAGACACGAGTTTCAGAGATAATAGACAAAAGGCTTGAGGAAATGAACAGAAAATAATACAGATTTTTAAACCTGTCGAGCATGTAATCGATTACAATAGTTGAGTAATCGATTACAGGCAGTTTTAATTTGAACTAAGATCAAAAACTGCCAGGAGGTAATTGATTACACTATTTGAGTAATCGATTACTCAAGATTTCTGTAAGGTTTCCTGGGCCAAAATATTCATGTAATCGATTACTAGGATGTTGTAATCGATTACTTACTATGAGAAACTCCCTTTTGGACAATATCAGAGGATTTTGGGAAAGTGAGGGGAATATTTATCCTAATCCTAACACATAATCACATAATCAAATATCACATTCATCCAAAATACCTAATTCTCTCCTAATCCTAAAGAAAGAATCTCTAGCCAATGGCTTGGTAAAGATATCAGCTAGTTGGTTATGAGTATCAACGAAAGCAAGATCGATATCTTTTCTCAATGCATGATTACGAAAAAAATGATGTCTAATATCTATATGTTTCGTTCGTGAGTGCATGATAGGATTCTTCGTCAGATTTATAGCACTTGTATTGTCACACTTAATAGAAATGCAACCCATGTCTAAGCCATAGTCTTTCAACTGTTGTTTGAGCCATAATATTTGAGCACAACAACTTCCTGCAACTATGTATTGTGCTTCTGCAGTGCTTAGAGCCACACAGACTTGTTTCTTGCATGACCAAGAAACTAGTGCATTTCCTTGTAAGTGACATGTTCCACTTGTGCTTTTTCTTTCAGTTTTGCAACCAGAAAAATCTGAGTTGAAATATCCAGTCAAAGCACAGACACCTCCTTTAGGATACCATAATCCAACATTTGTAGTTCCTTTTAAATATTTAAAAATACGCTTAACAGAACTCAAATGAGATTCCCTAGGAGATGCTTGATATCTAGCACATAAGCACACACTAAACATGATATCAGGTCTACTTGTAGTTAAATAAAGAAGAGATCTGATCATACCTCTATATTTGGTGATCTCTACTGGAATGCTTGATTCATCTTGATCAAGATATGTGTTTGATACCATTGGTGTGGCTATTTCTTTGCAATCATCCAAATCATATTTCTTCAGGAGCTCTTTGCAGAACTTAGATTGATTGATAAATATCTCATTCTCAGATTTCTTGATTTGCAATCCTAAGAAGAAATTGAGTTTTCCCATCATGGACATCTCAAATTCCTCTTGCATCATGTTTGAGAATTCCTTGCATGGAGTTTCATTATGGATCCAAAAATAATATCATCGACGTAGATTTGAACTAATAAAGTGTTACATTTAGACGTCTTGATGAATAAGGTAGTATCTGCTTTACCTTTTTGGAATCCTTTCTCACATAGAAATGTACTTAGCCTATCATACCATGCCCGTGGTGCTTGCTTTAGACCATATAAGGCTTTCTTTAATTTGAAAACATGTGAAGGAAACTTAGGATCTTCATAACCTGGAGGTTGCTTCACATAGACTTCTTCTTATATATATCCGTTCAAGAAAGCACTTTTGACGTCCATTTGATAAATTTGGAAATTGAGCAAGCAAGCATATGCTAGCAGAAGTCTTATGGCTTCTAAGCGGGCAACTGGTGCATAGGTTTCATCAAAGTTCATGCCTTCTTCTTGATTTTAGCCTTGTGCTACTAATCTAGCCTTATTTCTGACTATTATCCCATGTTCATCCAGTTTGTTCCTAAAAACCCATTTGGTTCCGATGATATGCTTATCATTAGGTTTAGGAACCAATTCCCATACTTGGTTTCTCTCAAACTGGTTCAACTCTTCTTGCATGGCTTGAATCCAATATTCATCTTCTAAAGCATCATGTACTTTAGATGGTTCTATTTGGGATACAAAAGCCATGTTTAAGACTGACTCATTGAGTCTGTGTCTGGTTGAAAATCATTTTGATATATCACCTATTATATTGTCAATAGTGTGATCTTTATGAGTTCTCCATTCTTTTGGTAGATCGCTCGTAGTCTCTTCTTCTCGCTCAATTGGTTCCATGTTTGTTCACTTTGATCCCGATGATCATCCTTTGATACATTTTCTTCCTCATCAATATTAGGAAGTACAGTCTTGTCCTTACTTGAGGAATTAGACTCATCAAAGGAAACATGAATAGATTCTTCAATAACTAATGTTCTTTTATTGAAGATTCTATAAGCTTTGCTTGTTAAGGAATATCCAAGGAAAATCCCTTCATCTGATTTCTCATCAAATTTGCCCAGATTTTCTTTTCCATTGTTCAAGACAAAGCATTTTGAACCAAAGGCATGAAGATGACTAATATTGGGCTTTCTACCTTTGTAGAGCTCATAAGGGGTTTTCTTTAGAATAGGCCTAATCAGTACTCCATTGGATACATAACATGCCGTACTAACAGCATCAGCCCAAAAGTACTTAGGAAGACTTGATTTACTCAACATTGTTCGTGCAAATTCTTCCAAAGATCTATTCTTTCTTTCCACAACACCATTTTGTTGTGGTGTTCTAGGGGCAGAGAAGTTATGTGAGATTCCATTTTCTTCACATAATTCTTGGAATAAGTGATTTTGGAATTCTCCTCCGTGATCACTTCTAACAGATGAGATTTTCAAGGATTTTTCATTTTGTACACGTTTTGCATATCGTTCAAAGGCACTAAAGGCATCATTCTTATGTGCTTAGAATATAGTCCATGTAAACCGTGAATAATCATCCACAATGACAAGAGCATAATAATTTCCTCCAAAAATTTTGGTCCTTGATGGTCCAAATAAATCCATATGAAACAATTAGAGTGGTCTTGTCGTAGATACTATATTCTTAGGTTTGAATGAAACTTTAGTCTGTTTGCCTTTTTGACACGCATCACATAACTTATCATTTTCAAATTTCAACTTTGGTAGACCTATCACATGATCATGCTTGGTTAACTTGTTCAAGTGATCCATGTGAATATGTGCAAGTCTTCTATGCCATAACCAAGAATCATTATGGTACTTGGCTATAAGACATCTGACACTAGATGGAATTTCATCTAATGAAATCATGAAAACTTTGTTGACTTTGTACCCGAAAAATTTAATTTCACGAGTTTCAACATCTTTGACTACACATATATCTTTTATAAAGCCTACTTTCAGCCCTTTGTCACATAATTGACTAATACATAGCAGATTATGTTTCAAACCATCTACATAAAGAACTTTATCAACTATGGTTTGAGGAGGCGTACCTATTCTTCCTATGCCAAGTATTTTCCCTTTTTCATTGTTCCCATATGTGACAAATCCCTTTTCTCTAGGTATGAGATATGAAAATTTTGTTTTGTCCCCAGTCATGTGTGATGAGCAGCCACTATCTAGATACCATAAATCCTTTGCTGCTTTCAAGCACACCTACAAAACAAATTTTTCAGAAGGGAATGTTGGGTACCCAATTTTCTTTGGGTCCTAGGTTGTTGGTTGCCTTCTTAACCCACATATATTTCCCACTTGGTACTCCTATGTTCTTATAATAGCAACTACTAGGAGAATGCCCTATTCTATTGCAATAGCTACAAGCATATTGTCTATACCCTTCATTATATCTGGGCATATGATAATGTTTCCTAGATTGTTTTGGAACATTCTGTAGGTAATTACTATTGTTCATGTTTCTAGAAGGACTAGCATGCATGCGTTTGCCCCTAGGAGATTTAACTTCATTTGTTGCCTTAACAAAGACAGTTTTCTTAATCTCCAAGTTCTTCTTTTGTGGTGTAAATCCTAGACCACTCTTGTTGTTTGAGTGTCTTTGCATGCTAAGGATTTCATCTAACTTTTGTTTTCCTAGGTTGAAACTATGAACTTTCTATTGTAGGTTTTCTACTTTTGTTTCTAAAGAACTGCATTTAGTACATGCATGGGTAGTGCCTAACTTAGTTTTAACATCATCTAGTTCCTTTTGTAGCATTTGACATTTTTCTTCTAAAGATGAAATAATGGCACTTTGTTTGGCACTAACTTTAGAGAAACTACGACATAACTTAAACACACTTTCAATGGCATATTCTAAATCATTAGATGAAGTTATGTTCTTACTAACCTCGATGTTTTCCTTGTCTGAATCGTGAGACGCCATTAATGCTACATGTGCTTCTTCCTTTTCTGGTTCTGAAGCCGTGCTTACGTCATTATCATCCCAAGCGACATAGGCTTTCCTAGAGTTTGAATCCTTCTTTTCAAACTTCTCCTTAGCCCATGTTTCTTCTTTTGAATGTTTGGACATTCAGATTTGATGTGTTCAGGTTTTCCACATTCAAAGCATGTGATCCTTTGTGAAGAAGAAGAAGAGGGTTCACTTTTCTTTTGAAAGCTTATGTTATTGTTAAATTTCATACATTTTCTTTGGAGAAGCCTTCCAATATTCTTTACTAGCAAAGTCATGTTCTCATCATCTTCTGAATCTGTGTCATATTCATCATTGATGCTTTCCTTTGCCTTTAGATAAATAGACCAGTGCCTTTTCTCATGTTGCTCATTCTGCTCTAGTCTGTTTAACTCCAACTCATGTTCTTGAAGTTTTCCAAACAAGGCAGCAAGAGTCATATTGGATAGACTCTTCTTTTATGAGATAGCCGTGACTTTTGGTTGCCATGCTCTTGTAAGGGATCTTAGTACTTTCATGTTCAAGTCACTATTAGAGAATTCCTTACCAAGGGCAATTAAGTGGTTCGTCAAGTGTGTGAACCGCTTTTGCATGTCAAGTATTCTTTCTCCAGGCAACATTCTAAACATTTCATACTCTTGTGATAGAGTATTGATTTTTGACCTTTTAACTTCATCAGTCCCTTCATGGGTGACCATTAAAGTATCCCATATTTCCTTGGAAGTTTTGCAAGTAGATACTCTAAAAAATTCATCCATACCAAGGGTTGAAGTCAAAATGTTCGTACCTTTCAAATCATGCTAGACTTTCTTCTTTTCGTCTTCATTCCATGTGCTTTTTGATTTTGGTTGAATATTTCCACCAACTTCAATTATAGGCGTGAAAGGACCCTCTTCAATGGCTCTCCAAATTTCCACATCTAATGACATTATAAAGATCTTCATCTTGATTTTCCTGAAGTCATAGTGCTCACCATTGAAGTATGGTGGCCTATTTATGTTGAATCCTTCACTACTACTTGTTGTAGAAGAGGATGCCATCTTCCCGGATCTTAGAAGCAACTTACCTAAACTTACGCTTTGATACCAATTGTAAGTACAGATAGCAACCTAAGAGAGGGGGGTGAATTAGGTTCCCCTAATTTTCGCCTTATAAAACTCAAACTTCTTTCAGCGTGATCAGAATCACAACGTATAAACGTTAATCAGCGGAATAAGGTAATGCTGAAAGTAAGAGATGAAGGATAAGAAGATCACAAAAGGATTTTATCCTGGTTCACCTTCAAACCACAGAAGGCTGCGTCCAGTCCTCTGATCAGACAGAGATTTATCCACTATAACAGAAAGTAAACCACTTCCTGAATAACACCATTCACTGAATCATCACAGTGAATGTTACAACCCTCAGAAATAATTACCACCTTTTGAGTAATACCCTTCACTGAATCGCCAGAGTGACGTACAAAACATTCAGAAAGAATCGTCACGTTCTGAATAACCCCTTCACTGAATCGTCACAGTGAAGTTTACAACATTTAGAAAGAATCCAACTTTCGGAATAACCCCTTCACTGAATCAGCACAGTGAAGTTTACAACATTAAAAAAGAATCCCACTTTCTGAATAACCCCTTCACTGAATCAGCACAGTGAAGTTTCCTCTAAAAAGAATGAAGGGAAGAAGCTTTTACAAGCCTGAATCAATCCTTCAATACTAGAATGGATTAATGATGTAAGTTATGTACTAAGGCACTCTAACATAAAGGCTCTTATTAACCTGAGTTCTCAGAAGTTGAACAACATGAGCATTCTTTTTGAAATTATGAGAACAAGAACTCAGAATGACAACAATTTAGTATATGAAAGTTGTGGGATCAATGCCATACGTTCTGAACCTGTTATGGACCTTACATAGGCACTAGTGACTGTCCATGAACCATTGCAAGGCTTCCCAAATGATATGGGATGCATTGATTCACGAAACAACACACATGTTCGTGTGTGTAATCGATTACAGCTATTGGGTAATCGATTACGCTACTAGCCGTTGTGGTTTGAATTCAAAATTCAAACTATGTAATCGATTACAATATTGTGGTAATCGATTACTCACATGATGTAATTGATTACTATAACTTGTGTAATCGATTACACTGAGTCCAGAACTTAGTTTTATGAACTTTTAAGTCCTAATTGAGTGTTTCTACCATTTTTAACTTATGAAACCATTTTGTACTCAATTAACTAAGTTCATGAGCCTTCATGAAAAGAGAGACCAAAGTAAATCATGACTTACTTTACAAACGAGACTTAGACTGAAACTTGAACCCTTTGATAGTGCTTGAAGTATGCTGAGCCGGTTCTTCTAAGTCTTCTTTTCTTCTTTTTGTAACGTGTGTTGTCATCACCAAAACCACAGGCAAATCATGAGCAAGACCTTCTTCACATTGCATGGTTATCGGTTTGGTCTTATCCAAGGAAGATAAGAAGCGGCTGGGCTCTAGGAGTCCTTGCTGTTCCAGTTGTAGTTGCATCTGCTCCTGTAGGCCTGGTACCCGGTTGGCCTCTTCGTAAAATTGGTTGAGGTAGCTCAGAAGGGGTTCGTTGGGCCCTTGGTTGATAAGGGCTAGGGTCTGGGTGGTTCTCGACAGCTGCTTGGCTGTGGCGTAACGCCTCAAGAATCGCTGATTGATGTCGCTCCACTAGTCGATTGAGCTCGTCGGCAGAGATTGAAACCATGCCATCGGGTTCTCTCCGTGGCCGAGAGGAAAGCAACGATACATCAAGAAGTTGTCGGCCCTAGCACACTGCATGGAGCTTAGCTAGAAGTTAAGGTGGATCTGGGGGTCTGTGATCCCCGCATAATGGTGTGTGAACTGTGGTCAGACAAAGCCTCAGGGCCATGGTCGTTGAATGACTGCTGGTGCTAGGTGATAAGGAAATTGCAAGTGTACAATTTACTATCGCGTAATATAAAAGATTATCGAACCCAAGGGATAGGTGTTCTTATTGATATAAAATTTAGTACTTAAGCAAAGATAGAAATATGAAGTTGGTTTAGAATAAAGATATGACAATAACATAAAATGATAAGAAATAAGATGAGAGGAATTTAAGCTCTTGGGTTGATTTACATAATCTATAAAACATGCTAGAAAACTCTTACTAAATTTCTGAACTTTAAATTCAAATTCATGGTGCTATAGCCTAAGTTTCTACACCCTAATGGCCTTAAGAAATGTAGAACTTCCTTTCCTAATTACTAACTCCATAGCATTGGTTATTAGTTAATTAGAGAAGAAGATGAAGAAGGAATCTGAGCCAACACAAGATTACGTACATCCTTATAGCATTAAGTAATGCAAACATATAACCTTTTTTATTTCCTATTTCCCTTACTACTTAACAAATGGCATTATGAATAAGTAGAAAGCATGAAACCTTTTGCGCATAAAGATTAATGAAGAACAAAGAAATAAACATGAATAGAAAAAATTATTCAGAAATGTAAAAGAAAACTAGAACATGAATTATAAATTAAAACAACCCAAAAACTTAAAAGAAGAATTAGCCAAGCATGGCTAAAAGATTCATTGGATTACCCTGGATAGGAGCTCAAGTATGGCTTCCCACAAGTCCTAGGAACAATGATCTTTGAGGGAGAAAGAGAGAATACTTGTTGTATTCTATTAAGGTGTGCTTTACAAGTGAAGAGGAGGGTCCTATTTATAGTAAAAATCCAGCCTCCAACGCTTCAGCGCTAGAATTCCCAACGCTTGGGCGCTGGGAGCATTAAAAATCCACTGTCAGATCGAGGGCCAGCACATGAGCGTTGGCTTCCCAGCGCTGCAGCGCTGGGACCTGCTGTTTCAGCTCCAAGTTTTCCTTCCTTCTTCATGGTTAGTGGGATTTAAATGCCATCAAAAGCCACTACTCAGCCCTTGTTTAATTCTGAAACTCCTCCTCCACTATCATCAATTCCTTCAAGCTTATTTTCCATGTGCTAATTTGAAGAGAGTTGCTTCATATTCCTCTTTTTCACTTTGGTCCTCTCTTGGTTAGCACTTCAATTCAAGCCCTCATATTCTCCCAATCTTCACTTTAAGTCCTCCACTCTTGAACTTTCACATTTTGGTCCTTGATTTCCTGAAACTTTACAAATCGGTCCCTGAACAAAAATGATAACTAAACCAGCTTTTCCTAAAAATATAAAATCGCTATAAAAATTCCTAAAAATATAAAATAAAAGTAGAAAAAACAAATAAAATCTAATCTACATGCAAAATGCAAAATAAATATAAAATCTACATAAAACAATAAAAAACCTACATGAGACTCAAAAATAATAAAATAAAAAGACTAAAAAGACCCTAAAATTATCATATAAAATCCACTCATCACTAGGAGGCTATGTATGGGAGTGATGGCTAAGGTAGTGGGGGGAGGCATGGGCTGCCCTACTCATCCGAGATCCACAGATTCATTCCTTTGCCCAAGTATCTACACTGACCTCTCATCTTTGAGTGAGAGTGCCCAATTATCACTCTGCCTGACCTCCTGTTGTGCTAGTCTCCTCTCTGTGAGGAGCTTCTCACGTTCTAGCTGTTAGAACAGATAGCAACCTGAGAGGGGGTGTGAATCAGTGTTGCCCCAATTTTCGCCTTATTGAAATCGATACTTTCAAGTTTATGATGATCACGAGTTGATCTTAGTGATTGCAGCGGATATGAACAATACTTGAAAGTAAATGTGAAGGATAACGAGAATCACACACAAGATTTATCCTGGTTCGCCTTCAATCCACCGAAGACTACGTCCAGTCCCTCAAGAAAACCCCTTGAGGATTTTTCCACTATTGATAAGAATTTCTTACAAGTTCCTAACCCAAGGACCCCAAGAACTTCTACCAATATCCTGTGAAAGCAAACCGCTTTCAACAGCCCCTGAAAGCAAACCGCTTTCAGTTCCTGAAGGCAAACCACCCTCAGACCTTGAAGACAAACTTGTCTTCAATCAAAACCCTGAAAGCAAACCACTTTCAGTTACAACAACCCTTCACCGAATACCACGGTGAAAAACTCAATCTTACAGAAAGAGATGAAGAAGATATTACACTTGGTTGTTTCAATCCTTTAACACACAATTGGATTGAACATGAGAAATTATGCTTTAAGGCTTTTAAGCATAATACAATTCTGAGTTCTTCAAGATATGAACAACTAATGTGTTCTTGTAAACATGAAGATCATGAACTCAGAATTTAGGCTCCAAAAGATTTAAGTTCTAAAAGATGAACCAATTTTGAAAGAGCTTTGGCCTAATGTGTTTTTCTCATGTGAAATGTGTCTATTTCGTGTGTGTTGTGTGTTCTATGTTGTTGTTTTGTTTTCTGGACTCAAATGGTCTTTATATAGGCAAGGGAAACGTCCTTGAACCATCACAACCCTTTTCAAAAGGTTTGGGACACAATGGTTCATGAAAAGATGCACTTTTTCGTTCTGGTAATCGATTACCATACTTAGTGTAATCGATTACACAAGTGACCGTTTCAGTTTGAATTTGAATTTCAAACATGTAATCGATTACAAGACTGGAGTAATCGATTACTTGCCTTGGTGTAATCGATTACCATAATGGTGTAATCGATTACACAGAAGCCCATTTTCCAGAAACTTATTCTTTGAGACTTGCTTAAGGTTTTCTACTTCTTTTAAGTTATGAAAACACTTAGCTTGATTAGATTAGGTGTTTTGAGAGCCTTTATGCTTTAATAAACCTTTGGAAGCATAACTCACCTAATTCTAAGACTTCTAGACTATTGATGGACTTGAGTGCTTGATTCTTTGAAGTCTTCTTTTCTTCTTTTTGTTGATGAGTTTGTCGTCATCAAAACCACAGCCAGGGTCAGGAGCAAGACCTTCTTCACAATCTCCCCCTTTTTGATGATGGCAAACACATACTTGACTCTTTGAAGATCATTTATGCATTCGTGATGCTTAACTCCCCCTATTTGATAGAATCTAGTATTTTTGATATTTCTCCCCCTTTCTAATGTACTTGTTGAATTCCTGCATATGATCTTTAAAGAGCACAGAACCTTTCTCCTCCTTTTGACTTCATCAAAAAGAAGAAAAGGCCAAAAAAAAATGTACAGGCATACATACAAGTGTATTTGAAACATAAAGCATGGGGGATGGGGGTAAACATGTAAAATATGAACAACCAGCACTTATATATATATATATATAAGAAAGCAAATACATAAGTTATACATAGTAAGACATATCAAACATATGTAGTAGAGGGATTACAACAAATAGATAAAGCCATTTTGCGAAAATAGGGAAATCCTAATGGTAAATAGATAACTATATAGAGACACAAGACTTCAGAACTTAGGCTTGACTAGAATCCTCAGAGTTCTCAGAAGGGTCAAGTTCTTGAAGGCTCTCGATTTCCTTACGCATGAAAGAGTGCATGGCCTCTATGCGATTTTCCACAAGTATAAAGCGAGACCGAATGGTATCCTCCAGTTGGCCCAACTTCTGAGAAAGACGGAGTGACAAGATATCCATCCTTTCCAGTATAACCTTGGTTTCTTGTGAGAAATTTGAAGGAATGGTATAAAAGGGAGATAATCCAGCCGATGCAGCATTGGTTTGAACATCAATGCGATAGCGAGACAATACCAGAGGATCTGTGGAGGATTCCCTTCGAGAAACATTGATTGGAGAGGAAACATTTGAGGGACGTGGAAGAGACCCCATGGCGAAACAAGACTTAGAAAAAGAAGGATTGTATATGAAGAAAGGTAGGCAAAAAGGCAGAGGACAAATGCTGATTTTATAGAGAAAATCGTGCGTGTAATCGATTACGGTAGTTAAGGTAATCGATTACAGCAGTTGTAAATTTGAAAAACTTTCAAATTTTTGAACATGTAATCGATTATGGAAGTTATAATAATCGATTACTCAGATGTTTCTTAGCACGAGGACTTAGAACATGGATAATCGATTACAAATCTTAGGGTAATCGATTACTAGGACATTTTTACAAGTTCTAGGCTCTAGATTCCTATGTAACACTTTTTTCTATAAAACACTTAAGCATATAATGCAAATGTACATATAAAGTTTATGCAAATAACATGTTACATTAAATATCATGCTCATCTAATATGCCTAATTCTCTTCTTATCTTGAAAAATGATTCTTTAGGAAGAGGCTTAGTAAAGATGTCTGCTAACTGATTATGTGTATCCACAAATGAAATCTCAATATCTTTCCTCATAACATGATCTCGAAGAAAATGATGTCGTATATCAATATGCTTAGTTCGAGAATGCATGATAGGGTTTTTAGTGAGATTAATGGCACTTGTGTTGTCACATTTAATTGGAATGCAGCCCAGCTCTAAGCCATAATCTTTGAGTTGTTGTTTGAGCCATAGAGTTTGTGCACAACAACTTCCTGCAGCAATGTATTCTGCTTCTGCAGTACTTAGAGCAACACATGCTTGTTTCTTACAAGACCATGAAACAAGAGCATTTCCTAATAGGTGACAAGTACCACTTGTACTTTTTCTTTCAGTTTTACAACCAGCATAATCAGAATCAGAATATCCAATCAAATCACAAACACTTCCCTTGGGATACCACAATCCAACATTTGTAGTTCCTTTCAAATATTTGAAAATTCGTTTAACAAAACTCAAATGTGATTCCCTAGGAGATGCTTGATATCTAGCACATAGACACACACTGAACATAATATCAGGTCTACTTGCAGATAAGTATAAAAGAGATCCGATCATACCTCTATATTTGGTAATATCTACTTGATTACCGGATTCATCTTGATCTAAATATGTATTAGACCCCATAGGTGTGGCTATGGCTTTGCAATCATCCAAATCATATTTCTTTAATAGTTCCTTGCAAAACTTTGATTGATTGATGAATATTCCATCACTTGATTGCTTGATTTGCAAACCAAGAAAGTAATTTAATTGTCCCATCATGGACATTTCAAATTCTTCTTGCATCATGTCAGAGAAATCCTTACAAAGAGATTCGTTAGTTGCACCAAAGATAATATCATCAACATAAATTTGAACTAATAAGGTATTACCTTTGGTTCTTTTGATGAACAAGGTTGTATCAGCCTTACCCTTCTGAAATCCTTTATCACAGAGGAAAGTACTTAATCTATCATACCAAGCACGAGGGGCTTGCTTAAGACCATAGAGTGCTTTCTTTAGTCTGAAGACATGTGAAGGAAACTTTGGATCTTCAAATCCTGGAGGTTGCTTCACATACACTTCTTCTTGAATATATCCGTTCAGGAATGCACTTTTGACGTCCATTTGATATAATGGGAAATTTAAAGAACAAGCATACGCCAATAATAGTCTTATGGCTTCCAACCTTGCTACTGGTGCATATGTTTCATCAAAATCTATACCTTCTTCTTGATTATAACCTTGAGCAACTAATCTTGCTTTGTTCCTAACTATAATACCATTTTCATCTAACTTATTCCTAAACACCCACTTTGTTCCAATAACATGTTTGTCACTAGGCTTAGGGACAAGTTCCCAAACTTGATTCCTTTCAAATTGGTTTAATTCTTCCTGCATTGCTACAATCCAATACTCATCCTCTAGAGCATCATTTACTTTTGATGGTTCTATCTGAGAGACAAAGGCCATATTCAAAACTGAATCATTCAAGCGTAGCCTTGTAGAAACGCCTCTAGAGATATCACCAATAATATTATCAACCGGATGATCCCTATGGGTTCTCCATTCTTTTGGAAGTTGATAAGTGTTACTTTCAATGTGCTCTTCTTGTATTGGATTCTGATCTCCATCCTTTTGAGAATCTTCATTTATAATGATGTCATCTTCTTCATTATCTGAAAGATTGACTTTATCTTCTATTGAAGATTTAGATTCATCAAAAGTAACATGTATGGATTCTTCCACGGATAGAGTTTTCTTGTTAAAGACTCTATATGCTTTGCTTGTTAGAGAATATCCAAGGAATATACCTTCATCAGATTTTTCATCAAACTTACCAAGGTTTTCCTTTCCATTATTCAAGACAAAGCATTTTGATCCAAAAGCATGTAGATGAGAGATATTTGGTTTCCTTCCTTTGTAGAGTTCATAGGGTGTTTTCTTAAGGATAGGTCTAATAAGAACTCTATTGGAAACATAGCAAGCAGTACTTACAGCATCAGCCCAGAAATATTTAGGGAGACTAGATTCACTTAGCATGGTTCTTGCTAATTCTTCAAGTAACCTATTCTTCCTTTCTACTACACCATTTTGTTGTGGTGTTCTCGGAGTAGAGAAGTTATGTGATATTCCATTTTCATCACATAGTTCTTGGAATTGTTGATTCTGAAATTCTCCACCATGATCACTTCTAATAGAAGAGATCTTTAAAGACTTCTCATTTTGAACTAGTCTTGCATATCTTTTGAATGCATTGAAGGCTTCATTCTTATGAGGTAGAAATAAAGTCCAAGTAAATCTAGAGAAATCATCAACAATAACAAGTGCATAGAAATTACCTCCGAGGCTTTTAGTTCTAGAAGGTCCGAACAAATCCATATGTAACAATTGAAGGGGTCTTGAGGTCGAAACTATGTTCTTTGGTTTGAAGGATGTTCTGGTTTGCTTCCCTTTTTGACATGCATCACAAAGCTTGTCTTTCTCGAATTTTATCTTTGGAAGCCCAACAACTAGATCATGCTTGACTAGTTTGTTTAAATTATCTATGTGAATATGTGCAAGTCTTCTATGCCATAGCCATGAATCACTATTATTCTTGGCCAAAAGGCATCTCACATTTTGTGGAATTTCTTCCAATGAGATCATGAAGACTTTGTTTACTTTATATCCAGAAAACTTAATTTCTTTAGTTTTCACATCTTTCACAACACATATATCATTAATAAAACCTACTTTCAAACCTTTATCACATAGTTGACTAATACTTAGAAGATTATGCATCAAACCATCAATGTAAAGAACTTTATCGATGACTGTTTGAGGGGGTGTGCCTATTCTTCCAATACCGAGTATTTTTCCCTTTTGATTGTTACCATATGTGACAAAACCTTTTTCCCTAGGTATAAGAAAAGAAAACTTGGTTTTGTCTCCTGTCATGTGTGATGAGCAGCCACTATCAAGATACCATAGATCCTTTGCTGCTTTCATACACACCTACATGACAAAGTTCAGACATGGGTATTAGGAACCCAACAAGTTTTGGGTCCTTCTAATTTAACATCCTTTCTAACCCAAATGTACTCCCTATTTGGTACTCCTATATGTTTGTAGTAACATCTACTAGGGGTATGTCCTATTTTGTTACAGTAAGTACAAGAGTAATGATTGTAACTGGAGGTTTGTCTAGGAGAGGGATGAATCTTCTTAAGAGATCTATTTTGAATGTTCTTCCTATTGTTTGTACTTCTAACAGGATTAATTTTATTGTTACTAGAAGATCCTAAAACATGGTTTGGTTTTACAAACATAGTTTTCCTAACTTCTTTTGTCTTTGGATGAGAAGTATATCCTAAACCTGACTTATTGTTTGAATATCTTTGAACACTTAGAATATCATCTAACTTCTGTTTTCCTTTATTGAAGTTATTTACTCTTTGTTGAAGATTTTCTATCTTTTCTTCTAAAGAACTACACTTAGTGCATTTGTGAGTAATGTCTATCTTAGATTTTACTACATCTAGTTCTTCTTGTAAATTTATGCATTTACTTTCTAGGGAAGAAATTAATTCATTTTGCCTAGTGCTAACTTTAGAAAATTCTTGACATATTTTAAACATATTTTCCATGGTAAACTTTAAATCATGAAAAGATATAGAATTCTCACTAACCTGGGAATCTTCAACATCAGAATCATGTGAGGCCATCAAAGCAACTTGTGCTTCTTCTTTATCAGAATCAGATGATGAACTTACTTCATTATCATCCCAAGCCAAGTATGCTCTTCGAGTAGGTTGATCCCTTTTCTCGAATTTCTCTCTTAGACCATGTTTCTTCTTCTGAAGATTTGGACAATCTGACTTGAAATGTCCCGGTTTGCCACACTCGAAACATGTAATCTTTTGAGACGAAGAAGAATCATTTTTCCTTTGGAAGACTTTATTGTTGTTAAATCTAACATTTTTCTTTTTAAGAAACTTTCCAAAGTTCTTCACTAGAAGATTTAGATTTCCATTGTCTTCTTCTTCAGAATCTGCATCATAATCTTCTTTGATGCTTTCTTTTGCTTTTAGGGAAATTGATCGATACTTCTTCTCATGTTGTTCATGCTCTTCTAAACGATTCAATTCCAACTCATGTTCTTGGAGTTTTCCAAAAAGAGTTGCAAGAGTCATATTTGATAAACTCTTCTTCTCTGAGATGGCTGTTACTTTTGGTTGCCATACTCTTGTAAGTGATCTTAGAACTTTCATGTTCAAGTCACTGTTTGAAAATTGTCTACCAAGAGCAATCAAATGATTAATTAAATGAGTGAATCGTTTTTGCATGTCTAATACCTTTTCTCCTGGAAGCATTCTGAACATTTCATATTCTTGAGATAGAGTATTGATCTTTGATCTCTTGACTTCATTTGTTCCTTCATGAGTCACCATCAATGTATCCCATATTTCTTTTGATGAAGTGCACGTTGATACTCTGAAAAATTCATCCATGCCAAGAGCAGATGTAAGAATGTTCATTCCTTTGAGATCATGTTGAACCTTCTTCTTTTCTTCTTCACTCCAAGTACTTTCTGGTTTTGGTTGTGAAGTTCCTTCTTCATTTTTTGTTACAGGCATAAAGGGTCCTTCTTCAATGACTTTCCATATTCCTGAGTCTAATGACTTTATGAATATCTTCATCTTGATTTTCCAGAAGTCATAGTGTTCTCCATTGAAGAATGGTGGCCTGTTTATGTTATGTCCTTCACTTGTTCCATGATTGGAAGAGGATGCCATCTTTTCCCGGATCTTAGGAATAACTTACCTAAACTTCCGCTCTGATACCAATTGTTAGAACAGATAGCAACCTGAGAGGGGGGGTGAATCAGTGTTGCCCCAATTTTCGCCTTATTGAAATCGATACTTTCAAGTTTATGATGATCACGAGTTGATCTTAGTGATTGCAGCGGATATGAACAATACTTGAAAGTAAATGTGAAGGATAACGAGAATCACACACAAGATTTATCCTGGTTCGCCTTCAATCCACCGAAGACTACGTCCAGTCCCTCAAGAAACCCCTTGAGGATTTTTCCACTATTGATAAGAATTTCTTACAAGTTCCTAACCCAAGGACCCCAAGAACTTCTACCAATATCCTGTGAAAGCAAACCGCTTTCAACAGCCCCTGAAAGCAAACCGCTTTCAGTTCCTGAAGGCAAACCACCCTCAGACCTTGAAGACAAACTTGTCTTCAATCAAAACCCTGAAAGCAAACCACTTTCAGTTACAACAACCCTTCACCGAATACCACGGTGAAAAACTCAATCTTACAGAAAGAGATGAAGAAGATATTACACTTGGTTGTTTCAATCCTTTAACACACAATTGGATTGAACATGAGAAATTATGCTTTAAGGCTTTTAAGCATAATACAATTCTGAGTTCTTCAAGATATGAACAACTAATGTGTTCTTGTAAACATGAAGATCATGAACTCAGAATTTAGGCTCCAAAAGATTTAAGTTCTAAAAGATGAACCAATTTTGAAAGAGCTTTGGCCTAATGTGTTTTTCTCATGTGAAATGTGTCTATTTCGTGTGTGTTGTGTGTTCTATGTTGTTGTTTTGTTTTCTGGACTCAAATGGTCTTTATATAGGCAAGGGAAACGTCCTTGAACCATCACAACCCTTTTCAAAAGGTTTGGGACACAATGGTTCATGAAAAGATGCACTTTTTCGTTCTGGTAATCGATTACCATACTTAGTGTAATCGATTACACAAGTGACCGTTTCAGTTTGAATTTGAATTTCAAACATGTAATCGATTACAAGACTGGAGTAATCGATTACTTGCCTTGGTGTAATCGATTACCATAATGGTGTAATCGATTACACAGAAGCCCATTTTCCAGAAACTTATTCTTTGAGACTTGCTTAAGGTTTTCTACTTCTTTTAAGTTATGAAAACACTTAGCTTGATTAGATTAGGTGTTTTGAGAGCCTTTATGCTTTAATAAACCTTTGGAAGCATAACTCACCTAATTCTAAGACTTCTAGACTATTGATGGACTTGAGTGCTTGATTCTTTGAAGTCTTCTTTTCTTCTTTTTGTTGATGAGTTTGTCGTCATCAAAACCACAGCCAGGGTCAGGAGCAAGACCTTCTTCACACTAGCTCGAGCTTATGGATGTGGGCTTGTAGTTTTTGAATAAGGGAAAGGGATTATGTACCGTGGGGCCGGGCATTAGGTCCGACTTGTTCGTGACTTTGTTCAATAGCCACCACACGCTGGTTTTGGTTGGTCTGGTGGTGTTGGTGGTCATTTCTTGCTTTGCTGCACCATGCTGGCAGCTCTTTAGGCTTGACTCGCGGCTCATTGTGCTTCGCTCGCCCCTCGCGTCATTCCGGCCCCGATGTCCCTTCTTTGTTCTGCTGCTTTGAGGGTCTAGCTTTTCCCATGGTGTGCTGGAGGATTAGTTTTACCTTCCCCACAGACAACCCAACTGAACAAGCAAAGCTTGTTAGATCACCGCAAGCGGTGTTTGATGAGACGTGGGGGTGGTAGAGCGGGTGTTGCGCTTCTTCTGAGCACCGTCTTTCTGTTGGAGAAAGGTAGCCGGCTTTCTTCTTCACGACCGAGAGGGGTCCCTGCAAAGACACTCTGATGCCAAAGTGAGAGGCAGAAATGAGAGGGAGAAATTGGGTACCTTAATGGCTTGATGAACCTTCCTTATATAGGGGTTAGATGACAGCGCGACCCTCGAGGGTTCGTATGATGGCCTCGTACCTGCCTTTTCCTGGGTCGTTGGATCCCCTGCAATGCTCAGAGTATCGGACGGTGAAGGATTCCTCGGGAAGGTGTCGCAGGTCCTGGAGCGCCGCGCCTACTAGGGTAGACTAGCGAAGGGATTGGTGATTGAACGTTTGGATGCGTTCGGCGGCCGGGTGCGTGTAAGAGGGTCCCTCGTCCTTTTTTCTTAGGGCCGAGAGAGTGAGTATGTTTCCTTGGCCGGTCAAGGCGCGTCGGGCGGTATCCTCTGTCTGGGGTTCTCGATGTTGGCTCTCAATATTCTTTTACTTGTTCACTGTCGTCACAAAAGATGATGCCGGGTTTTTTATCAATCAATCTTTCTCCTTTCCTATTCCTTTTCTTTGTTTGCCCCATTCCTGCTTCGCATTTGCAGAATTTTGTTTGTCTGTTTGATTCAGATGAAAATATATTGAAGCAGCAGAGGTGACCTAGATTCAGAGTTGCTTTAGCTTTGTTTTTATTTAATAATCTATTTATCTAATAATGTCTGATTACGATTACCTTTCAATTATGAATTCTCGATTTCAAGTGGAATTGAAATGGTACATTTTAACTTCAACAATGATATATTCATACCTTATTTTTCGGGTTAATGGTATGACGGGTCCCTGAGTTTGTATTCAAATTTGCGATTAGTCCCTCGCCGGAAAAAAGTTTGCTATAGGTCCCTTAGTTTGCACCAAGTTTGCATTTAGTCCCTGCCGGATAGGGGTGGGAATAGGCCAGGCCACCGACAGGGGCCTATGGCCTGGCCTGTTTAAAGCCTAGCCTGGCCTAGCCTGTTTAATATAAAGGCTAGGCTCAGGCTTTTTAAAAAGCCTATTTAGCTAAATAGATTAGGCTTAGGCTTATAAAAAAGCCTATTAAGCCTATCAGGCCGGCCTGTTTATTAGCATCTTAATTTAATATATTAGTTTAATAAAATATACAAATAAATCAAAATATTAAATTCAATTTACATCTATCTAACCTGTCACCAGTTTTGATATTTGTAGAAAATTTAATTTTACTTTTTTGAAACTTGTCGATTGACAAACATAGTTGGCCTATTTAGATGTAGGCTTGTTGGCCTGCTTAGATGTTGGTCTGTTTAGATGTAGGTTTTTTGACCTATTTAAAGGCCTTATGTGAAAATAGGCCTATAAATAGGCTTCAGGCCAGGCCAGACTTTCAAAAAGGCCAGGCCCAAGCAAAATAAAAAGCCTATGATAGGCCACGGGCCAGGCTTAGGCCTTAATTTTTTTAAATAGGCCAGGCCTATTTACGCAAAGCCTAGCCCGGCCTAGCCTATTCCCACCCCTACTGCCGGAGACCGGAGTTCCGGCGAGGGCATATGTGGTGTGCTGACTGTATGAGTGACGATTGTGTGGATTTTTTATTGTTTTTAAAAGGAAAACATGTCAGAAAAACCTTTTAATTTTTAAACCCCTATTTTTACTAACTCTCACTTTAACCCCTCAATTTCCATTAACCTCAAATCCCTAAATTAGCTTATTAAAACCTCTTGTTTATCTTCAACATCATCTTCAAACATCTTTTATCATCTTCATCAATTTTTTCCAGAAAAATTAACTTAATCTCTTCATAAAAAATCAAATCCACAAAACCCAAATAAGAACAAAAAACCAGAATCAAAACAAAAATGCAAAATCAAAACTCAGAGAATACAAAACAACTCAAATCAAACAAGAAAGTGAAATTGAAGGGAGAAGAAGAGAGAGAAGAGAAGAGATCGAGAGAGAAGAGATCGAGAGAGATATTGAAGGGAGAAGAAGAGAGAGAAGAGAAGAGATCGAGAGAGACGCCTCCAAGCTGGAGTGACGACGGTGAGAAAATCGCCACCCTCTTTGCTCTCTTCCTCAGAGCCTCTCGCGCAAGATGAGTAGAAGGAGAAGCCTTCAAGCTCGCGAACCCTCTTCTTCTGCCTCCAAGCTCGCGAACCCTCTTCTTCTGCCTCCAAGCTCGCGAACCCTCTTCTCCTGCCTCCAAGCTCACGAACCTTCTTCTTCTTCATCCAAACCCCAAATCAGAAAAATCAAACCCAGAAGAAGATGGGAATGGTAAAAAAGGTGGGACCTTTGTAAACCCAGAAGAAGAAACAGACATTGAGGGTTTCAGATGCTGGATTTGGATTTTGGGATTTTGGTTTCTGGGTTAGGATTTTTGGTATTGTGGTTTCTGGTTTAGATTTTTGGGGTTCTAGTCCACCTTCTCCGCCTAATGCCTCCAGGTCCTCTCTCTCTCTCTCTCTCTCTCACTCAGATCTCATCGCCGACCCCTTGCTCTTTTTTTTTTTACATCAACGTTGTTAAGGTTAATGGGAGGGTTTTTATCTTTCAGAGAAATAATTGATTTTAGCATTTGGGGTCCTTGGCCCCATTCTTCTGCCTTTCATTTTTCATTGCTGGGTTTGAAAATTCTTGGTTTTTCAAGTTGGATGTTCGTGATTTACAATGAGATTTCTAATTATTATTCTTATTGGGTGTTAGTCTGTGTAATTGTGATGAAGATCAATTGATGTTAATATTGTTTGTTGTTGTTGGGATTGGAAGAATAATAGAGGGGATGAAGAATTCTGGGTTTAAGAGAAGAAGAGGATGAAATATTCTGGGTTTGGAAGATGAATGGGATGAAGATGATTTTCTGGAAGATGACCATGGAGGTTTTTGGAAATCCAGATTTAAGATGAAGAAAAAAGATGCAAATGGGGTCCAAATATGAAGTATTTGGGGAAAACAATTTAGATTTTAGCTTTTCAGTTTGGGGGGAAATTAAGAATATGAAGTATTTGGGGGTTAATTAGTAATTGTTAAATTTCTGGCTTATTTTCCCTTTAAAAAAAATAAAAAATCCACATAATCGTCACTTACACAGTCAGCACGCCACATACGCCCTCGCCGGAGCTCCGGTCTCCGGCAGGGACTAAATGCAAACTTGGAGCAAACTAAGGGACCTATAGCAAAAATTTTTCCGGCGAGGGACCGATCGCAAACTTGGGTACAAACTCAGGGACCTGTCATACCATTAACCCTTATTTTTCACTCACTCCATTTTCACTTAATTTTGTTTCTATCTTCTCTCTCCTTATTTTCTATCATATTAATTATACATTTCATATTTTTTCTTTCTTCATTTTTTTCTTTCTATTTCTCTCCTCTTTTCAGCTCTCTTCCACCTATTGTGGGTGTAAAGAATATTTTTTTTAACTTTATGATTTTTTAACTTTTCAAATTACATTGAAATTTTAACTTGGATGTTCAATTAGTTTTATATGAACTTAGAAATAATGAATCTATTCTACAACTTGAAATGATCTTTGGAAGTTTGAAATGACACTGCCAAAATGGCACTCCGTAAGACTTTATATCCAGTTATGAGTTTCCAATTGTTAAGTTCATCATGTTTAACTTTGATTCAACCTGAAACGCCAAAAATGATTTGCAAGGCTTATGTTAGATTTTATAGGATTAAAAATATATTTAACTCTAAAAAAATTCTTGTGCAATGTTTTTTTTTATCAAACAGAACTTCAGAGTTGAATCATTATAAGTTTCACCAGCTAGTTGAGTGAAATACCAAAATGGCGGACTATACGGTTTCGGATAAAGTTATATCTATGTTTATCTAATATAACTCTGTAAAAATGTGTTGACCTAATAAGATGAAAGTATATAATGAAAACTGCATTTTCTTAATAGGTCTCATATACAAATCTTAGCGTAAAGAAAGGTTAAAGAACTTAATAGAGTTTACACTTGTTCACTCTAAATTGTGTGGGATATGACTTAGTCCTCAATAAAGATATTTAAGTATTCCTTACAAACCAATCTCACATATGTTATACATGACAAGTATTCCTTTTCTTAATTCATTTATTCATACCACTTGACTTGTTCTCAACAACAACACTTGAAATGAAAATAAACTAATTACTACCGGGGAACAAAAGTACTTATAGACACTTCATTGACAGAATTATTCCCAAATTTAGTAGAACTTGATTCTTGTGGAAATGCTTTTGGGTCCATCTTAGTGTGTAAGAAAAATGTAGGTTCTTGTGGAGTTGGTAAATCAATTGAATAACTGCTAAGATACGTGACGATTTCTACCATTGTAGGTCTAGCATCAGGGTTATGTTGAACACATAATAGACCAATCTGAATGCATTTGATGACTTCAATTTTAGAATAATTTTCTTTGATATTTAGGTCCAATGTACTTAAAGGTGTTTGATCCTTCCATTGTCTCCAGACCTGTAATAATTTTGTCAAATAAAATATTAAATTATTACACTTTGCATTTGTTGTAAGTGTACAATAATTATATGGCCTAAAAAGAATAATACAAGGGAACTATTCATAGACAATTATACTCACATAGCTTAAGAGACCTTTTGCAACACGATGTGGTTCATAAGAACTTAGATTTTTTTTCCCTGTAACAATTTCTAAAATCATGACTCCAAAACTGAAAACGTCTGATTTATCTGAAAACTGCCCAAGCATTGCATATTCTGGAGACATATAACCACTACAAAGAAAAGGGAGAATTCAATTTCAGCTGAGCTAATTAAAATATACCTTATGAAGAAGTTAGAACGTGAAAGATAGAGATGAACGCCTGAAACTCACAATGTTCCAGCAATTCTATTTGTACTTTCTTTGTCTTGATTTATTTCAACAATTCTAGCCAAACCAAAATCTGAAATTTTTGGGATCATATTTTCATCTAACAAAACATTACTTGGTTTGAGATCACGGTGTATGACTTTAAGCCGCGAATGCTCATGTAAGTAAATAATTCCTCGAGCAATTCCTTTGATAATATTATAACGTTCACCCCAGCTTAATGGATGTTGCCCTTGAGAATCTGCAAAATTATTTAATTGAAACATGTGTTCCAATCAATCATCCGAATCAAATCAAGTTCTTTAAAAAGCATATATAAATTTTGCATGAGTCTAAAAATAAATTGAGTAATGAGCTCAAGGTGAAATGTGTCAAACCGAATAAAAAGTAATCAAGGCTTTTGTTTGGCACATATTCGTAAATGAGTATTTTCTCTTGTTCCTCAAGACAAAAGCCAATGAATGCCACCAGATTTCTATGTTGAAGCTTCGCTATAAGTAGAACTTCGTTCTTGAACTCATCAACACCTTGCTTAGAACTTTCTGAAAGTCTTTTCACAGCTATTTGTTGTCCATCAGGAAAAATTCCCTAAAAGTATATTAAAAATTAGTTGTGATAAACAAGTCTAAAAATAAATTTATCACATTTTCTCACCTTATAAACCTTTCCAAATCCACCTTTGCCAATGTAATTGTCATGAGAGAAGTTGTTGGTAGCTGCTTCAATTACAGCAAAATTGAATTGCAATGGCTCTAAAGTTGCACTTTCATCACCAACTAAACCAAAATGGAATTGTTAAACAGTGTTGTAAAACTTCTTAAAAGTTAAGTAGCACAAATTTAAAAGTTCATTTTAATAATACATACAATTTTCTCTAAGAATTGTCATATGACTCGTTCTTACTTTTCCCTTTAGCAAATAGTAACCAAAGGAAAATAGTATGACTGAAATAATCGTAGGCACAACCGTTAAGATAATTGTTCGCCGTCGGTCACTTTGTTTTCCTGCACAAAACAATTAACACATCTTATTTACATGGAGTAGTAATGGTAATAATGTCATGGAAAGTCATTATATGATGATAACAACTTGACATGTGGCTCCCTTCCTCCATTGGTATTGGACTTATAGTCCATATTTCTTTAGAGGTCTTATCAAGTTGATAATTGTGGTGTTGAACTCATCTTAATTAGCTTACTTTTTACTTCATTTATTTAAATCTTTTACTTTTTTTTTCTCTTCATTTCTCTTATTATCACATTTATTATTTATCATGTTTTAAGTCTTAATCACTAAGCACATAGATCAATTACTGTGGGATTTTCTCAACTTAATTAAAAATCTCGAGTTCAAGTCTAGTCGTACTCAACTTGAATGGATGACCTAGACAGAGGAATAGCCCATCAAGTGTCTACAAAACCTTTTTCACAATTTCTACTGTTCATTTTCTTCATCACCTATCTACTAGTGTTATTAAATATTTGTCTTCGCCATCACCATATCCTGTCATAATCCACCTTCTGCCACCAATATTTGTCAAATATGGCATGTCTCTGGCTCTCTTCCATCTGCTAACAACACTGCTATCTACTCCCTGACTCTTCTTTTTTCATCTCGTCACACAATTAGAATATAGTGAGCTTGGGTGGCTAGTTCATGTGGCCCTGGCACATGGTTAATTGCACATAGCACATGTTAAAGTCTGTTATCTTTCTGTTTTTACCTTTTCTGTTAGTTAGTTATTGGTTGTTTTTCCTTCTTTAGGAAGCTTCACCTGTATAGCTTATATTAGCGGATCATACTGTAAGATTTGGAGTTAGAGTTGGTAACAATCAAATTCAGTTACACTTCTTCTCTATTCTCTGATTTCAATTTTCATAAGATTGTTTCTACTTAGGGAACTCTCTTGTTTCATGGAAATCCAAGAAACAGACAAATATTTCTCATTCCTCAAGTGAAGCCGAATATTTGCTTATGCATCTTGTGAACTTCAATGGCTGATCTTCATTTAACTTGTCACAAGACTCCTGTTCACTTTTGTGATAACCAAAGTGCACTCCACATTGCAGCAAACCCAGTTTTTCATGGAAGGACCAAAATCTTCGATATAGATTTCCACATGGCTCGTAAAAAGCTTCGAGCTGGGATCTTACTCCTCTTGCCTCTGTCCACTACCTTTTAAGTAGCTGATTTTTCACAAAAGCCTTGCAGCCTTCTACTTTTCGATCTTTCCTTTCCAAGCTAACTATGGTGAACACATATCAGTAATCACCCTCCAACTTGTAGGGATATTAGAATATAATGAGCATGGGTAACTAGTTCGTGTTGCGCATGGTTTATTAGGCACATCTTAAATTCTGATATCTTTCTGTTTTTACCTTTTCTATTAGTTAGTTAGTGGTGGCTTTTACTTCTTTAGGTTAGGAAGCTTCATCTATACAATCAAATTGTGGTAAACTTCTTTTTCTATATTATCTTCAATTGTGGTATCAATCAAATTCAGTTAAACTTCTTGTTCTATATTATCTTCAATTTTCGTAAGACACATCATTTCTCTTTTTTCTTATTTTCTATTCATGTCCCATGGTGGGTATAGCTTGTAATATTCTTTAAATTGTGAATGGATTCTTGAATAGAGTGATCACTTACCTGTAGGTCCTGGTGGAGAAGTACTCTGAGGCGAGTTGGGTGGCTGAGCTTTATAACCGTCGACCCTGTAAAATTGGAACAATTCAAACCTCATATTGCAGCTGGGATACATGATTCTTCCCCCTACACTTCCCAGTCGAGACCACGGAATTGATGTTCCAATCACATCCCCCAAACAGCTCGAGCACTCATCACTGGACAAATCTTGCGTACATTGGCCAAGAGCATACAGAGTTTGTAAATCATTCAGTTTCAGTGATTTTGTCACATATTTCCCTACACTTTTCCCTGTCGCCACAGCAAGTTCAGCAAAGTTTTTTGATAATGTGACAGTGAAGAAGTTTTGGTTCGAGGTGAGGCTGGAAGTACTGGTGATATTCAGCTCAAAAAATTTAGGACTTGTGTCCACTGTGGAAAAGAAATTCCGGTTGGAATATCGAAGCATGCATTGGCTGTACCAAATTGTAGCTTCTTCTGAGGTGTGACACTTTGAGTCAGAGAATATTCGATCTGTTGCGTTTAGGATGCATTGACCGCATAGGCCAGTGGGAACATCGCCCCGGCACATGAAGAGGCCATATACCAAGCCTCTCACATGATCCTCATGAAATTTCTCGCCGCTTGTGGCACTGGACGACAAATAAGAGAGGAGAGCCTTGACATAGATTTGGAAAGCAGGGTAGGTTTGGTTACTTGAGCAATTGTGATGAAGATAGATTGGATGTGGTGAAAATTTCGAATCATCACCACGGAAAGTGTTATTTGTTGAGGCAGGAACGAGTGCTGGTGCAGGAGTGGGTGATGGAGAAATGGTGCGATAGAAAGGGAACAATTCATACCTAATATTACAGCTTGGATAAAGAACTATCCCTCCCTGCTTTCCTTCACAGCACCAAGGAAGGTCCCCAATCACCTTACTGAGACATGTTCTGCAATCACGGGGTGACAAATCTGGTGTGCACTGAGCCAGACAGTAAAGGCTCTGAAATTCGGAGACTTCTGCTTCCTTTGTAGCAAATTTCTTCTTCTCACCAGTTGGATCATCACTTGCTGCTTCATCTGCGGTTGCATTCATGGTCTTAAACAACAAATGCATGAAGCTTTCTTGGTGTGAGATATTAGCGGGGTCGAAGAAACCAAGTCTAGGCCGAGTATCCACCGTGGAGAAGAAAGAGCGATTGGAGTAGCGAACCATACACTCGTCGTACCAAATCAAACCTTGTTTCGACAAGAAGCACTCCAAGAATAGTTGCTGGGTTGCGTTTGCCACGCAGTGCTGACAAGTTTGAGAGTCCATGTCACCCCTGCACATGAACAAGCCATACACGGAGTCAGAGGGGTCTTTACCAGTGACTGTAGCGTTGTAGAATTGGGTGTCCCCGGTGGCCTTTGACGACAATGAAGTGAGGAGGGTCTTCAGATCCAATTGGAAGGCACTGTTGAATGTCGTCGTACTGTTGGTGGAGCAATCTTCAGATATATAAGTAGTAGTAATGTCCTGTGCCTGGGTAGTTGAAAAACTGAGGAAGCTAATGAGGATAAAGAAGAAAACAATGTTATAGGAAGACATGGATGTGTTGTTGGATCGATTTGTTAACTTCTGAGAGAGGACTGCCATTTGTTAAGGTGTGAAGCTTCAATTAAGGTGTGCTTGAAATTTAAGAATGGTTTTTCTCATGGAATTGAGAGGGGACTTCGCAAAAACGTGTTTCAACTTTCAATTGATGATCGTGGGTCCATTGATTGTAATTTGTAATGATGAAGGTTATGTTTGTACATCAGTAATGAACGCTAGCATTTACTTAAGATAAAAAGTTTTAACGTCCTACTTGGTTGAATTAAGCAAATTTTCCCCGAGTGGGGAAACATATATATCCCTTAGCAGGGTATCCTAACCAGTACGTACTACTCTTATAACCCACTTTTTATGCAGTTTTTGACCTACACTAAATTGTGGTGGTCATCATATGTAATGGTCGGTGGTACATGTACAACGATTATTTGGAAAACGTTTTGTTTGAACACACATTTAGGTTGAAAAGAGGTGGAATAAGGAGAGAAGTAAAAAGAAAAAAAGAAAAAATAAAGTAAGAGAAAATACTATTAAAGATTTATGTGAGAAGAGTAATACATGTGGTATGTGATGTGATGCGACATGAAGAGAGATAGAGCGAAAAATAGTGTATATGACTGTTATTACTACTATGGTGTATACAAAATCAGAACAGGAAAATATAAGATGAGATGAGTGATATAATTAGAATAAAAATATAGAGATAGAAACAAAATAAAGCGAAAATGAGTGTGAATGAATCAAATCCACCTTCTTCTGTATATTAAGTTTGAGTACTCAATCTTGAATCACATAAGCCACTACATTAACTCTTTTATCATGAAGTTACATGGCATAAACTTTCAATAGATATTCAAACATATCATTGAAATTGTAATTTTAATCAATAGTTAAGTTTATTCAATCAAACCAAATTTTTAAAATGAATAAACTGTTAAATAATTATTCAATTTAGGGTTAAATGTGTTTTTAGTTCCTACAAAATAGAGAATTATTGATTTTAATCCGCTAAAAAAAGTTTCCTTGAAATACATCCCCAATTTATTGAAATATCCATGTTTTGGTCCCTAAGTGGACCAATACCTAAAGAAAAAGATATTTTTAAGGACTACTTCTTTAGTAATTTTCAGTCATTGAATTTGGTTTTACTCTGTCTAAGGGTTTCAAACATATGTATTTCTAAAATGAGAAGATACATTTAAAAGAAATTTTTTTGACGGACCAAAACTAATAATTTGTTATTTTGTACGGACTAAAAACATATTTAACCCTTCAATTTAATATTTAGATTCTACCATTAATTAATATTAATCAAATTGAGTTACTCTAAATAATTACTAAATTAAATCTCTATCAATAGTATTATTTTAAAAAATTAAATAAAATATCTAATTCTTTATATATTTTAATTTAATTTATCTCTCTGAAATTAAAATAATCTTTCATTGCATGAGATACTTAGTGTTTGTTTGGTTCCGACCGTGTTCCTCAAGTGTGTTATATATATGTTGTAAACTTAAAGGATAAATCATGTATCATATAAAACTTAAGGCGGAAGCATACAATCACAATCAAGATCTTAAAAGTCATAATTTTCATACCTGGATTAGCAGTCATGATCTGTCTTCATAACCTTCGAGCGGAATTGAATTGTGGAATCGATTAAGTTGATTTCTCTCTTAATATCCCTCTTTCATACATGCATAAGTATGAAAGTTTCTTTAATAGCGTTGAGTGACAATACACCGTGTATCTATTTATAGGGTCAAGAGAGGACTAACTTAATGTGTATTTAACTTAAACTCTGATATATATGTCCATCAAATAATAGACTTAACAGATAAGATATAACATTCAAATAGTGAGTAACTTTATCTTTTAATTTTAGGCCACTTAATTAAAAGTAACAACTCATAATTCTGTCTTATCTTATCATAACTTCAAACATTCTCCCACTTAATCTAAAATAAGGCCAAACAAGATACTACAGGCCTCTCGGCCCTAGATGAAAAATTAGGGTGAAAAACAAGAAGAGAGAAAAACTAGCCTGTAAGATCTCAAGGTGCAACACATGATAAAGATTGAAGAGAGGTTTAAAGCCTCTGGGAAAAAAACTTCAAACCTTTCCACATTGATGACTCAAGGGTTGAAAGACACACTTTCTTCCAAAATATAGCCCAAACCAAAGGAGGAAGTTAAAGCGATCAAACTTGTTGGCAATACAAAAGAGGAGGCACCTGAATCAGCAGATGAGCAATTTAATTCTACCTCAGCATTTATGGTTAGAACTCTCATCGAGAGAAGTTCCCAAAAGCTTGGAGAATAAGGTAAATTTTAATTTACATCGACCACTGTAAGTATCT
This sequence comes from Acmispon strigosus, assembly GCA_030819835.1. Taxonomy (NCBI): domain Eukaryota; kingdom Viridiplantae; phylum Streptophyta; class Magnoliopsida; order Fabales; family Fabaceae; genus Acmispon; species Acmispon strigosus. Next base: position 41,971,536 of record JAUAMA010000001.1, on the reverse strand, counting down.
CTCTTCGTCAAAAACTTAGGATGAGCAGAAATATAGGAAGTATGTTGTATTCTTAAATTCATTTAAATTTCATAGTAATATCCCTTTTGGTAAGGCCATATGTCAAAGAACTTAAAAGAATTTATTTCCAATGAAATTTTTTTTGACAAGATTTGAGGTCATTGGGTTAAATAAATATTGCTCTGATGTAACTTTGGTTAAATTGTCTTCTAAGCTTAAATATCCAGGAAGTTTCACAATTCCCTGCGATATTGGCAATTTTTATTTTAATGAGGCTTTGATTGACTTGGGAAAAGTGATTTTCCCACTTGCTCTCCCTCGTTTTTGTGTTGTGGGTTTGAGTAAGATGTTGGAGGAGAAGCTCTTGGAATTTCTGAACGATATTACAGGAACCTTTCAATAGACAATACATTGAGGTGGTAATTAAAGTCATGGTTGTGACGTTAAACAAGCGCTTAGTAAGAGGCGACCTACTCATGAAGTACTTCACAAGGAACTTAACTTTTTACATGTTTTTGTTTTCATTTTTCGTGTTTTCTTTTCTATTTTTGAGTTAACACGGTCGTATTCCCTATTAGCATGGTCGTGGTCATTTAATTTTTCAATAAGAAAGGTTATGTTCTCGGTCGTATTCCCTATTGTGCATGGTTGTGCTCCCTATTAACACTACCTTTATGTGTCATTTAGCACGATCATGTCTCATTTATCACGACCATGGTTGTTTTGTTTTAATTCCAAGGCTTTGCTCCATGTAAGCACATTCGTGTATATGTCAAAGAAGGCTCGAGCTCAACCTCCGCCTCTGCGTTTCATCGTTGTGCAACCTTTAAAGAATCGCACTGAATAAATCCTCATCAATACAGAAGTTGTACGCGTTTACTTGCTTCATCAACTGTCAAACCATGATGAGATATATCTCTTTCCATTCTACACATGAGAATAACGACTCTTAAACCAAGGTGATAGCTTATATTTCCCAATAGAATCTGTTATATCTTGACATCTCTCACTACCAGAAATTTTGTCAACTGCGGCGGTTCAAACCACCGCAAAATGTAAGTGAGAGGCGGTTGCCCAACTGCTGCAGTTACGAGCGTCGAGAGATACATTTGCGGCGGTTTTGGCTAACCGTTGGAATAACCGCCGCAGTGTTTTACTTATTTGAGTTCCTACTTTGCGGCGGTTTGGCACCGCCGCTGTATGCGTGTTTTTTTGCGGCGGTTAGGAACCGCCACAGAATGCTTCATTAGCATATAAAAAAAGCCAAAAGAATGCTTCATCAGCCGTGCTTCTTAATTTCAGCATAAAAAAGAGCCAAAAGAATATGGGAAAGAAAGAACAAAGGCAAAACAAGATAGAGATTTAAGTTAAAACACATAGAGGATTATATGATTAAGTCATTTTTAAGATTGGTTAAGTTGAAATTAGCCTATGACATAAAATCCATAGCCAAAACAAAATTAGAATCTGAATGCATCATGAACCATAGCTTGCAATGCAAAGAGTACCTGCTAGCTGAAAAATACTGTTAGGAGCAAAAACCTGCAATTTATAAATCACAAAGTGTTTTTTTTAGCAAAAACCAGGTTTATTTGAAAAAATCTTGAAAAAAATAATCTTTCAAGTGGCTTGGAAAAACACCTCCATCATTTAAATACAGCAGCAAACACAAGAGGCTTTATGATAGAATAAACCCAAATTTTTCCAATTCCTCATCAGAAAGATACAGAACTGCCAACAAGAAGACTTCAAAACCAGAAAACAGCAAAGTTCTGTGCAAATAAAAAAGATATATAAATTATCAGATATTTACCAGTAGAAAAATGGTTGTGTGCTTTGACTTTGAAACCAGATATCATAATACAAGTGCAAATTGTGTCCATAGCGGTGACGCGGGTCAATCTGTGCAGAAAACAAGAAGGAATAGACATAGAATAAACAATAAATCAAAAGGGTACTACTATGATTTCAAGGCTAAATAGAGTTAAGTTAATATTTGAATAATGGATGATTAGTAACTTACAGCTTCTAGCCAGTGTTGGAGGGCTAATTTTTGTGCCTTTTCATCATTAGACAAACCTTTTCCAAGCTGCATATGAGAAAGTTAGCAATGACATAATATCATCTTTGTAAATTCTTGTACCATTGATTCTGAAGACAAAATCAATTCTAGATGCAAAAGTATTGAATGGAATTGGAATATAATACCTTAGCTTCTCTTTTCCCTGCCCTTGCCCACCGTGACACCGAAGTTTCTTGTTTTTCCACATCAAAGAATGAACTAGAGCTCCATTTAGGAGCAGCAAAATCCAATGCCTTCCACCTACATTATTTAAAAAACCATCAGTGAATAACATAGCAGAAGCTTAAGGTTCTATCAAATTCTGAAATATTGGTTTTGATTGAGACTAACCAGAGCTCCTCCACAACAACAGCACAATCTGCAACGTTTCTTCGAGTTCGGTAACCCTAGTACACTTTCTGAAGTTTAGTTGCCGCAGCATGAAGCTCACTAACTGGTATTGGTGAAGAGAAAACCACTGCCTTATGCTGCTGTTTTTCCATTTTTTCAATCCTTGGTCTTGAAAGGTTTCTTTCAAGTACCATACTTGGAACTTGGAATCTTGTACCTGAAAACATTGATAGAAGATATTGTTAGGTGAAGCAATATTAACTTAGTTCTTGGGACAACAAAAATTCTTACTAGAACACAAAGAACATTGTTACTTGAACCCCATACCCTTCACAAGTTCATTGTTTAATTTTCCAACATATGTTGCAATTTCAATGTGCAAGTGAAAGCAAACGTGACAGTTATACACTATAATTGCAAGGTGAATTAAGAACAAAAATAAAACATGGTTTGAACCAATGTGTCTACCCTGTAAATTTGAAGTGCATGATTTGCAACCTCATGCCCAAATGTCCACCCAAATATACCTCCAGCTAAAAGAGACAGTCCAGCACCTGGTCAATAAGGTAGGGGAAATAACAGTAAATGATTAGCAATGTACATAAAATACTTTCTAGTACTTGCACTGTAAAAACCCCATATGGAACTTCATATAGAAAATATTATTATAAAGCTAATTTAGAGTCAGAAACATTTTTGAAGTGTCAAAAAGAGCAAGAATGATGCCTGTTTTTGCTTGCAAGACCATAATCAAGTTAAAATCTATCCATGTAAAAAGTCTGAATATTATGAAAGGTAAAAATTACCATGTAAACTCTTTGAATATTTCAAAGCAAAACCTGCAGTGACTACTGCTCCCAAAGCACTTCCAGCGACACCATATTGCACTGCTTCTCTAGCAGTTTTCAGCTGACACGGGAAAAAGGAAATAATCCAAGCAGCACTTCAGATCACAGTTAAATTTGAAATTTTGAAGTAAAAAATTCAAGATTAACTACATGTTCCAGCAGGTGAACTATTCATATTTTTAGAAAATCATTAAAAAATGCAGGAAATAATATATAAAAATTTGACAGCCCCAACAGTTATTAATATAGAACGGGTTAACCGTTAACAACTTCAAAGTTCTGTCATCTTCTTATTAACATAAACAGAAATTTGGTTATCTGTTGTGATTTTTTATTTGTACAATGTTCCTTTTTATGTTTTGGGAAGAGTTGAGATGTTTCAAGGGCACCAATCACTTCAGGTGCTGGAAACATGTTCAGTTATTTGATTTCTTTGGAATTTGGATCATAAGAACCACAACCACCTATAGATAGATAAACGTAGCCATGCCTAGTGAGTTATGACGTTATGAAAATAATGCATATTGATGGAACCTACGAGTGATGTTCTGTTGATGGAATAAACTTTATGGGAAAACTTTTGCAGAAGACATAGATAAGGCACAACCAAAGATTGAGTAGACTACAACCGGAGAGTCCTAAATCCTACTAAGTTCAAAATCAAAAGAAGTAAGAATCTTTGCTACACATGGTGATAACTACAAAGGATCCACATGCTTATGCTTTAAAAAATAAAAGATATTCTATGATACAGCTTTCTTTAATGCTTATTTTCGGAAATCTCAGAAACATTTAAAGTCTAAAACGGCTTTTCTTTGATGCCTTTTCTTATCAATTTCAACAAATGCAAAAACAATCCTCGCAGCAACACATCAAACCCGTGGGAGGGAGCGTCTAACCAAGCAAGAAATTCATTCAATCATGCACTCTAAATCTAAGACTACAAGCACACATGAGAACCTTACTTCCAGCCAAACCATGCCAAACAACAACAATAATCACTATAGCCAGGAACACCCAAATGAACATCAAAAGCAATAAACCATGAACAACAGAGGCAAAGAAATAAATCAAAACAACATCAAACAATAAAGAGACAACAACAATACATAAAAGAGATGGAATTTGCAAAACTGGGATGGAATTTGCTATCCAGAAATCTCAGAATAAAAAACTGCTATGGTTTCTCAATAAGTATGTTCTGAGTAGCCATAATTCAGCAAAACCTTTCCCTGGTGGCAACTTAAGGATTCTAAAATATGAATCTTCTTATTGAATTTGAAGGAATCAAGACAAGCCAAGAGCAATTTCTTATTTCTTATTTCTTATTTCTTTCCCAATAAATTTATAAACCTCATCTTTTAGCTATTTAAGGGAAAGAATTGCCAATAGCCAGATAATAAGGCTATCAGTGAAGATTTATGACAACAGAACATATTTTAGCTCTGTATATGAAAGTACTCATGCAATTTCAATGTAATAATACTATACTTTAGTTGAAACCTTTTTTCTAGGACTTTCACAAAGTAATAACTGCAGCCTACACATGTTTAAAATAGTTTGTAATTAAATAAATAAATACTTTAAAAAATGTGTTCCTAATTCACATAACCATGTGTTTTGCAAGATAAGATTAAAAATAGAGACTGACCAAGCGTGTTTGAAATGCTACGAGGAAACGCCCCCATAGGCAAGCATGGTTGCGTGGTGGAAGATGCAGCCATGTATGTATGTATGTATCACACACTATTTTGGTGCCTGCTTTGTTATTGGATAGGGATGAGGCAAGGAACTAACTGCAGAGGAGATTAGAAGAGTCGTAGTTCAATCCTATAATCAAATCGAACAAGAGAGAAACCCAACCTATAATCCCTAATTCCTGAACAAAAATCAAATCGAACAAGAGAGAAACGAGTTTGCTTCGTTACCTTCGATTCGCAGCAAAAATGAGAGAGATGAGAGGAGCGATGAGCGGCGGAGCGATGGTGAAACCAGAAGAAAGAAACGCGATGTAGAAACGAGAGCGGCGGAGCGATGAGAGAACGAGAGCGGAGCGACGGAGCGATGAGAGCGGCGGAGGCGATGAGAGAACGGCGATGAGCGAACCTCTCTCTTTCTCTTTCTCTTTCTACAGTAAACATAAAAAAGGTTTAAAGTAAAAAAAAATATATTTAAAACCTGCGGCGGTTGGTCAAACCGCCTCAAAAAGAAAACTTGCGGCGGTTTCAGTAGAACCGCCGCCAAATGACCGCCGCAATATGCCAGTGTTCCCGTTGTGCCTTTAACATGTCATGGAAGATTCCTTCCAGGTTTAGTGTGCCCCAAGTATATGATTTATAACTTTAATCCTTATTTTTCAGCTTTGCACACTTGAGGATTAGAGTGCCTTGCAAGTACCACCTCTGGTACTCACTCGGTCGCTGAAATATGAGAAGGCGGAGTCCTTTCAGGGAGGAGTGTCCAACGTCGTATCTCATCACTATATTCATACGTTCTTACCTCTGTCAGATAATCTACTACCAGAACAAGTTCAAATAGAACCGGCCGACATTTAAAAATATTGACAAAAATATTATTGCATCCATCATGGATTATAAAATTATAATATATGAAAGTGGATAAAAACATAAGAGCCATTAAAAGTGAACATGATTGGAAAAGAAAACACAATATTAATTTTATTATTTGCATATTAGATGAAAATTAATGAGTTGAAACACCCTTTATGTTTTTCATTAATTCATTTTGTCTTATAAAAAAATGAAAACTAGGATATGTGCATTAGGATATCTAATTAGTTTGCGTTCACACTTTCCACTTATACTCAAGAGAGAAATGAAGAAAAAATAGTGAAATGAGAGATAAAATAGGTGATGTGATAGAAATAAGAGATCTAAAAGCATGAAGAAAAATGAGTGAAAATGAGATGAAAAAGAAATAATGTCTCAATGAATAAAAACTCAAACTATCCATAAGTTATTAATTCAACAACATCTAGATGCGTGCATGGAGATATCTTATTCAAATAAATTAAGAGTACTAATACGTACCCATGCATTTCTTGCACGACATACCACATACATACGACTTAGTGACAGTTTTTAACCGCTATAAACATTCGGAGCAGTTAAAAACTGCCATAAATATGTGTCGCAAAGCGGTCGAGCAAATGCTTATTTCCCATAAATTAATCTAAGGATCTTCCAAAATTGACATCAACGTCAATGAACACAACTGGAGCGGGATCTCCATCAGAGAGGACCAGACGCCATCCATTCACATCACGATACCTTCCAATATCAAAACAAGCATCCAGTGGCGTAGTAACGTTGGGACAGAACACAAGCTTGTACCCCAAACCATATTTCTGAACGTTAAACCTCCCACTCAGGATTTCTTTTCCTGGATGGTCTCTAGCACCACCAATACCCACCCACGGTTTAGGGAAACCATCAGAAACCACCACCCACTTGCCGGATTCCGCACAAGAAGGCTTCTCATCAAATTCAATATCAAGTGGGGTGCCTGGAAAGATGGTACCAGGCTTTATTTGGCTGATCAGTGTTGCTGGCGCTCCATTCTGATCCCCAGAATAATCTTGTAGCACAGTAACCCGGCATGCTGAGCCTGCAGTTTCGCCAGGCCTTACTCCGCCGCCGGCTGCGCCGCTAGTAGCTGGCAAGAGGTAGTATCTGCCACCAGGGAAAATGGGGTTTGCATTTGTGTCCACTACTTGTTGTGAGAAGGCTAATGGAAGGTCAGTGGTCAAGGCTAAAAGGAGGAAAGAAAGGGTGATCAGTAATGTAGGCTTCATGGTTTCGTATATGTGTGTATTTGTTTTGGTGCCACAAACCTCTATTAATAGTGTTGTTCTAACAGTAGCTTTAGCTTGTGGATTTAAAGTACATAAGAAAGTCATCAATTATAATTTTAAGGGCAAAATACGTTAACCTATGTGAATTTATTGTTGGACGGATCTTTCCTTTATTATTTCACAAAGACATTAACCACCCTTGTTTTAGTAGGAATGTTAGCCCCTCTGTTCCAAATTATAAGACCTCATTTAAACAATTACGCTTATTAAGAAAATATGTAATAATTTTGGTTTTATTTATTTTTATATAAATCTTCCATATATGCTCATATTTAAAGCTAATTGATGTATTAATTGTATTTCACTCCAATACCCAAAAAATAATGAATGCAAGGGGTAAATTAGAAAAAAACTACTTATTTTTTTTCTGAAATCTAGAAAGGGTCTTATATTTTGGAACACCAAATTTATTTTTAAAGAGTCTTATAATTTAAAACGGAGGGAGTATATATTAACTACCTTAGAGTTTCATCATTATTGCAGCACTTCCTCTTTGAGATTTATTATTATAAGTTATAACACTCATTTTTCTTTTGAATAATATATGAAATAAGGGAGATCAAAATGTTTTGGAAAGTTAGTGGAATTTTTTGAAACGATAAATGTCTTTGAGTTATGATATGGTCACACTTTAATTTTCTTACAATTCATTTACACTTTATTTTTCTTCCTATTCATATTACATTATTTATCATATCACTTATTTCTTTCACGTTTCTTTCTTTTCTATAAAGATAGAAGTGTTGTTCGATTGTGAAAGAAACATTTATATTCAATTGTCTATGCAATATGCAAGTCGTGCGCAATAGTAGCTGGATGGACATGTGAAGTCTTTCACATTCAGATTTCAATGGACATGTGAAGTCTTTCACATTCAGATTTCAGAAGCCATTAAAATATGCGATGGATCTATATTCACATCACAAAGCATATAAAAACGTATACCACGAGAAGCTCATGAATATATTATATATTATTTATAATTAACGTGCTCAATAATTTACCGTTTGATTTATTTGAAAACTGTGTAACAACTAATAGGTTGATATATAAAATCAGTAGCTTTGGTATTAATTATTTCAGCGGTAAATCAGATCCAACAAGAAAGATAAACACTCATAAGTATATAGTTTAATAATATGTAGACAATAATTTTTTATTTTTTTTTACATTACCCACTGCTAAGTAACATGCAACTTTGCACCATATGCTTAATTTTTATATTGAATATGCCATGACACATGCAGTTGTTGTTTTTGTCGACGGCTTCTCTAGTATGTGATTAATTTAAAATTATAAAGTCATATATCACTGCAAAAATAGGCAGATTTAGAGCATCAACAATCAACAACGACGATAAATTCAGTTTGTTAGCTTCGGCTTAGTTAGCTAGGGGTGGTAAAATTATTCATTAGTCCATACCCATCAACCACTAAATTCATCCATATAAAAAAATAAAATTAAAAAGGATGGATTTTAATCCGTCCATTTAATCCATTGGATCCATATATTGAAATTTGATGGATCGTAATGGATCAACTTAAAATTCTAATGGATTATAAAAATGAATTAAATGGATTGTGAATAAAATCCTACAAGATGGATCAAACCCAACCCAATAAATTTAGAAAAAAAAATAACAAATCTGGACCCACCCAATAAATTTTAAAAAATAAAAAACATTTAAATTCAGATGGGGGAGCATAGCCCTCGGCGGAGAAGATTCCGCCCTACTCGTGGCGGGGGAGGACGTTGCGGATGGTGGTAGACCCGTGAGTGCCTGGTGGATCTCCATCGACGCGCCGCCGGGGTAAGCGAACACATCGGTCACGCCTTGGCACTCCAAGGCTTCGACGAGGATGTCAGCATTCTTACGGGGCTCGTCGAGGGCGAATCGGGAAATGAAATGTTTGGTGGTGGCGGCGGTGGGGTTGGAGAAGGAAGCAGAGATTCGAAGAGAACAACATCGGGATTGAGGAGAGGGGTTGTTTGGGAATGAGGGAAATGGGAGAAGGGTCCAGTGCTGCCAAACCTAACCTTCGTCTTCTCCTCAACTCCCTCCGCCACCTTTCCTCTGTTTCTGAAGCCAAACCAGAACCTAAGGTGCCTTTGTCCTCGCCATGTCCCGTTCCTGGATAAGCGCCGCCGTAGTCCCAACGTCGCCACCACCACGTCTTCCCCTTCAGATCCTCGTCACTGCCACATCACATCCCCTCGCTCGTTGCAACTGTGCAAACCGCCGCCGTCTAAGCTGTCAGAGTTGGAGCTGCCGTCATCGTCACTGTTTCATCTGGAGCTCTTCAAGTTCATTTCTGGAATCCTCTGTTTTTATTTTTTTATTTCTTGTGGGCCAAATTTCCAGTAAATCTTTTTGTTTTTAGAATAAAAATCAAATATCGAATTGTTTCTTTTATTATAATGTGCTTTATTTATAATTTTAAGTTATATTTTATATTTTTTAGATTTCCCAAAAATAAGCCTTGAAAAAGTTCCCGGTTTGGTAGGGGTGGGGATAAAGATTTGTTCTGATTCTCGTTTATGTGATTCTTTTAATTTTTAGCAAATTCAACCGCTACTGCTCCTTTTGTGGTAATAAAAATTTAAGTTATGGATTGGATATCCATCCATTAAAAATTCACTAATGGATGAATTGGATGGACTTTATTCACTAATTTATGGATTGGATGGATTTTCTTTAAACAATTTTAATGGATCCTTGATAGATAATGGATTGTTTTGGATCCATCCATTACAATCCATATCCATATCCATCCAATCCATACATTTGCCACCCCTAGGCTTAGCTAACACAAAGTCAACGCAAATCATCGAAAAAGGAGGAAACTCGTTTGAATATCGCATCGGCCAAGCCAATCCCAAGCTGCATCGACTTTATGTAAATTAGCATCAGTTAAAGTGGACGTTAAAATCACGACTAAAGTAGTGTCTGCCCCTAGGTGTTTAGTGTTGATTCTTGGCCAATGTAAAACTCAGTGGCCAACCTAGTGCCGGTTGGAGCCAACTCAAAGTTGTCAAAGTATGGGTCATTTCGCAGGACACGAGGAATAATGTTATCTAGGCCAACGCTATGTCACATTGATTTCTCCGCAGTGCCTTCAAATAGGTCTCTCTATCCTTCACTCGATCTCCATACCCTAACTCTCATCATCTCCATCTTATGCCTCTCCCTTTTCCTCTGCCACCTTCACAGTCAGGTTCTCCCTTCTCCTCTACCATTTTCACCCACTTCTTCTCCCTTAGCTCCTCCCTCCTCGTTTTGCTCTGCCACAATCATCCTCTTCTTCACCCTTGGCTCCTCCATCCCCCTCCGCCACCACCATCCTCTTCTCCCTCAACCCCTCCCTCCTTCGCCATTGTCATAAACTTCTCCCTTGGTCCCTCCCTCTTCCTCCTTCGACACTGTCACCCTCCAACAGTCGCGCCTTGCTCACTTGTTGCGTCTTGGTCTCTTCGGTGGGCATTGATGTCCCTCCTTGACTCCTTTGTCACCATAGTTACTATGAAGCTTCATCTGTCATTTTAACATTTTTTAGCCGTCGTTTGATCAACCTTTAAAACCCCCACCTTGCCGTTACTGAAAGGGTATTTCGTGGTCAGGTGGGCGGTTGAAATTATCGCACCCACCTTGTTCATATTGAGCTTCTCTTTATGAGAACGTTGTGTGCGGGGACACAGGCAATGGCAAGATATTTGACTTTGACCCATTTAGCCCACTCTCCTTTGCCTGAAATTGTTTCTAGCACCCCATAACCTCTAACCATCACCTTCTTCTCGAGTGAATCCTACCAAAGACCCCAAATAAGGCTGCAAATCACCCTCCAAACTTTTCAAAAGCATCACCATATATAATATCCGTTGAGCTTCCCTGATTCAAGACCCTTTCTACCTTATAGTTGGCAATCCTCTGCATTACTACAACTAGATCGTCTTCATGCAGCTTAACTCCTTCAAAAACTTTCATGGATAAAATAAAATCCGGGTGCTCGAAACCATGTTGAACTTCTTGTACTAAATGAGTGGAGAAAATATAACACTTTCTTGTCAAGATTGTTAGTCCCCACCTCCAAAGCCTCCGGCGATACAATTAAATCGTTCCAATGGATTGTAGTGTGCCTGCTTCAAGATCCGCATTTTGCATTGTTCTATATGGCCCCACTTCTTTGTTCTGCTGCTATATATGCCTCGCCTCTTCTTTCCTGCCTTATGAATTTTCCATGATGACCCCCTGAATAATCCTGTCAATTTCCTTCTTTAAGGTCCAACAGTCATCTGTGTTGTGCCTTAGAGCCCTACGATACTTGCACCATTTTGTTGTGTCAACAATCGAGGGCGATCGTTTTGGCGGCGACGGGAAATTTATTAGGTTAGTCTGCCTCACATCCTTTAGAATATGGCCCACACTAAAATTCAGTGGCATTGGTGTTTCATTTTTGCGTTGAGGCTGATTCAACGCCCTTTCTTCTGGCACAAAGCGATAAGAATAAAAATCCACGCGATTATGCCTCGTACGGTGTTGTGGCATGTAGCCATGTTGTCTTTGGAGGTCTCTAGAGCCTCTCTAACGTCCTCCAAACAATTCTAGCAATCTGATTCCTCAGAACTTTCTGGTCGCCACCCCTCCCTTGTCTTCTTCTGTATATCATCCTCCTCTTCCATTATAAATTTATGGGTCTTTGACCTTAATTCGCCCATGTCCTCCGAGAATCATCTACTAAGATCACTGTTTTGAAACCGTGACTGAAGACAATTCTTGAACGTCGTGACACACACAACGAGCATAAAGTCCTCCTGGTGGACAGAGAACTTGCGGAACCGCCCCATATACTCCTTAAGATTTTTTCCAGGCTATTGAAATATATTGAACAGGGTAACCGAAGTTACCTTTTGGGCTTGAGTTGTGAACCATGTCATGGTTGTCATCTTAAACGTCGACGGAAGCATTCAACATTTCACAGCTTCCGTCGTGCCATTTATCTCTATCGTAGTGTCAAAGTACACTAGGTAGTCCTTCGATTTTGAGTCGCCGCTATACGAATCCACGGCCAAGGTCTTATGATTCTCCAGAATTACCTTACTGGCCATACCCACTAAGAACAACAAGAAGTCGACCAACGCCTCTGCCTCTTGCCATTCTCTATTCCTGTAGTTGAGTTCATGCTGGAGATGGGCAACTTGTTGGAACAAGAACTTCGTGGTTCGCACAGAGTGACAATGGAGAAAACGGGAGGAGAGGACACAAAAATTTGTTCACGCAGTTCGGCCAACATGCCTACCTCTACGGCTATAGGGCAGCTATAGCTCCTTTCTCATTCATGAATAGAAAGCTTTTGTTCACGCAGTTCAACCTTCGTCTACCTCTGCGGCTGGTACCATGTACCATAGCATTTTAGGTTTACAGTGTTTACACTATTTATAGGGATTCTAATGATCCAGATATTACAATAAAATATTCCATTAAATCCCATCGTAATCCCGTCAACCAATCAGATTCTAGCAACAGCAGATAAGGTGAAGTCTCAATGCTCATTTACTGTCTACCACTAGCCACGTGTTCTGACCAGACGCGGCCTAGCGGTTCCAGCCAGACGATCTCTTCACAGGACGATCTCTTCACCGGACGATCTTCAAGGCAGATGATCCCCAAGGCAGACGATCTCGAAGGCAGATGGTCTCCTAGGCAGACGATCTCCAGCTGAAATGAGCCAAACTCAACACAACTTGAGCTTGTAGGTGCTGGTTATGTTGTTGAATTGGAATGGGAGAGCGTTGTGCACTCAGCCTTCATGGAATAGATAAGTGCTGTTGTACCCAGTTTAGTGGCAGATTCCTTGCTGTGGGTGGGGGATTCGCAGGGTGTTTATACAGTCAAGCAGATTTGTGCAGATGGCCGAAGGTAGTTATGTTTGTTTGGCAAGCTGTAGATAACAAGATTGCTATCATGGAAAATCTGCAGCGCCGAGGTGTTACTGTCGACGCGGCAGCGTTGTGCGTCCTTTGCGGGAAAGAGCAGGAGACGGTGCAGCACCTTCTTTGTACCTGTGTTTTTGCACTGCATTTGTGGAATCGGGTGCTGGTGCGTGAAGGGATTGTATGGAGTGTCCCTCCTAGTCTTCAAGCATTGCTGCTTGAATGGAATTTTTTGCGGGTTAAAACGGATAGCTTGCTGTGGGCAGTCATTCCGTATGTGCTGTGTTGGTCCATTTGGTTGGAGCGCAATGGTGTAATTTTTCGCAATTTAACTTGCTCCGTAGATACAGTTTGGGATTTGCATATAACCCGTATTTTTTGGTGGATAAAGGCCATAAGGGAGGACCTTGCGTATAGTGCTGGTGATTTTCTACATAATTTCGACTCTGTACGTGTGGCCCGTGATGTTGTGAGGAAGCGAGGAGTAGAGTGGACTTGTCCGCCAATTCAATGTTGATGGTTCCACGAGAGGTGCACCGGGGCAAAGTGGAATAGGTGGGGTGTTGCGTGATGCTTTGGGAGAGATACGTGGTATCTTTTCTATAGCAATGGGGGAATTGTGGGCTCATGAAGGCGATTCGGCATGCTTTGGAATTTTGTAAGGAATTTAATGTTTGTCATATTATAGGATGGGTTACTAATCCGACACATCGTGCAGCTAAGCTTCTTGGGGATTTGCATTTAATTGATCTGATTAGTAGGGAAATCGATTGTAGAGGAGTGTGTCACATACATAGAGAAAGCTAATTCAGTAGCTAATTTTTTGGCTAAGTTTACCGGTGTGGGAGTTTTATTCCTAAACATGTTGTGGTTGTTTTTGTATGTGTTTACTTGGAATGACTGTTCTCAACGTGCATACTTTAAAAGGATATTATTATAAAGTTATAACATTAAAGTAGATAAAAACGTAAAGATAAAAAGTGAACATGATTGAAAAAGAAAACACAACATTTTATTATTATTCGTGCATAGAGATATTTGATTAAAATTAAACTACGGAGCTAATTCCATTGGAACCAGCACGAGCACCATAATAAACGAACTGAACTTGATAGGGATCACCATCAGCTAGGATCAGACGCCTTCCATTACTCTTATCATTGTACCTTCCTATATCAAAACAAGCACCATTTGGGATTGTCAAGGTTGGACAGAACACAAGCTTGTAGTTGTAACCATCATCATGTTGCTGAATGTTGAAACTACCTTTTCCGTCACCACCAATACCCACCCATGTTCTTGGGAAACCATCATCATCAACCACTGTCCACTTGGAGGATCCGGATCCTTCACACACAGGCGTAATCGCAAATGTAATATCCAGTGGTGTGCCAGTAGAGATGGTACCGGGAGTACTACTTCTTCCCGGTACGAGGAATCGTACCGGCACGCCATCGATGGCATCAGAATAATTTTGTAACACAGTAAGCGGGCATGTTGAGCTCCCATTTGGGTCTAAACTTACCCCACCACCTGATATTCCACGAGTAGCTGGCAAGATGTAGTACAAGCCGCCAAGGATTATGGGGTTTCCATTTGTGTCCTTCACTTGTTCAGCATCTTGTGAGAAGGCTAATGGAATATTAGCGATGAAGGAAAAAATTAGAAGGAGAGAGAGGGCGAGAAATGTAGGCTTCATGGTTATCTATATCTATTTGTTTTGCTGCCTCAAAACCTCTATTAATAGTGTTGTTCTGACAGTAGCTCCATGGATTTTTTTAAAGATAAATTTAGTGTCTCAAATTATAAAGTTCCTTCTAGATTTTAGAAAAAAAATAATAATAAGTTTTTCTTTTTTAACCATTTGCATTCATTATATTTTCAATTCTAAAACATTATCAGCCCTACTAATTACTTCTCTTTCATGTTTCCCAACCAACCTTATTGAAGTGAGAGTTTTAAATAGGGGGATTTGTACAAAAAATAACAAAACCAAGATATTAATTAGTTTATTACATGTTTTCTTAATAAACGTAATTGTCTAAACAGTTCCTTATAATTTGGGACGGAGGAAGTATATTATATATTTAGAGTTTTGTGTAGCGTGGATCAAGAAAAACTTAATTCCACAAGTTAAAATAATTTATTTAAAAATTAATTTTATTAAATAAGAAGCCTCTTGTAAATAATATGATCTGCCGGTTAATAATATAAATGTGATTTAAACTAATTTTTAATATGATCTTGCCATAAAATTTATCATTTATTTAAATTGTGGGGTTGGCTAAATGACCACGTAATTAATTAGGGTCATTTAACCTCATGTTCATATGGACCAGTAAGATTGTCCCATAATTAATTTTAAAAAATAATGTGAAAATAAATAAAATAAATAACACAATCTTGTTAATCTATATCAACATAACATTGAATGACTCCAATTAATCTGTGGATTAACCCCTTTAATTGTTTGTTAAGATGAGATATAGTGCTATACAAGTCGTGCGCAATAGTAGCTGGATGAACATGTAGTGTCATGTGCATTAACTCTGAAGTCATTAAAATTAAATATGCCATGCATCGATTACACTGCAAAACATATACAAAATTATACCACGAGAAGCTCATGGATCAGTTAAAAAAATAAAAATAAAAATTGTTCAGCGGAGAATAAGATCCAATAAGAGGTTATCTCTTTCATCCTAATTCAAAATATACTTCATTAGTTTCTATATAACTATCACTATTTTTATTCTCTCTTTGTGTTCCTAATTATTTATTACTTTACAAAGTTCAAGAGCACAATTTTTTTTTACCAATTTTATCCTTTAGTTAAAAACTCTTCTTAATTATTCTACACAATATTCAAAATTGCAACTTAATGTACAATTGTTTTTCCCATAATAATAGAATTATCACTCTAATATTCAAGAAGGGTATTTATCATTTATGAGTAGGAGAGACAAATAATATATTTGGAAATTAATGAATAATTTTAATGAATTAATAATATTTCTTAATAAGTGTGAAAAATCTTAAAGTGACACATATATATAGGAACGGAGGGAGTATGATTTTTTATCGGTTAAGTAAAAGTATATGATTTAATAATATCTACAGGCAATCAATTTTTTTTACATTACTCATTGCTTATTTCGGTTTTTCAAAGTAGTCGGCAGATATAAAACTAATTCTTCAGGGCTCTACTATATGGAACTTTGCGGTGGAAACTATGATATATCTTTTGTTGGGACTACTGTGTTCCTCGTGCTTTTAAACCGTTAGATTATGAAATCTATTAATATTCCTTAGATGGTGGTTAGGATTGAATTAAAGGTACAAGGGTAAAAATGTAAATGCTTCCAACATAAAAAAAAATGAAATTTTCTCTGCACTTTCCACCACGGTGATCCGGCCACCGTCGCTGCCGCAGACCACCACGAGCCACCTTCTTCTCCGACGAGAAAAACGTTTTGAGAAAATCCAAGTTATTTCTCTCGATTCAATGGTTCAGATCCAAACTAAAGTAGTGGAGAGAGCTCAGACGTGGGTTCTCTAGATTCAATGGTGCAAAGACGTACCTAGCCTTTATAGACGTCTCCAAAGGATCCTGCCCAATAAGCTCCAATGACGTTAATCTTGAACCTGCTGCCTCAGTTAGACCCGCTACATCATCCATTCTCAGCGATTCAAACTCACCAGTGAATGTCATTTGGGAGCTTTTGGGATCGCAGCGGTTTAAGGGAGAGATCTGTTGGTCCAATATAAAAACTTTACCCTGACTCCCTGAGTAATGAATGCAACACACTCCCAAACCAGAACCTTATTTACTCCCTGTTGATATGCAAATTAAATGAAATTGGCAGCTTTGCTCGAGGTGTTTTCTCTTTTTCTTTTTTCATTATGAAGGATCCCAAACCAAAGTGCGTCATATTTGTGGTTTGCATTCAGAAACGATTTTGCATTGAATTGTTTGGTGGATACATGACTCATATATATACTGCATTTAAATATGCTATAGTGGTGGACCTGCACTATTGATTGTTTCTCTGGATTTAATGGTGCAGATCCACAATGGTTCAGTGGTGGACATGCACTATTGGGAGGTGTTTGGTGATGGTGGTGTTGAGGGGTGGTTGGCTGGGAGCTGAGTGGTGGTTGTGGAGACAGCAATTGGAGAAGGAGGAGAAGAGATGACGGCAGTGGTGGTGGTGGACTGGTTGTTGGTCGGGATTGGGGTGAGAGGAAAAAAGTAGGGCAAGAAGAAAAGACATTCTCTAAAATAACCCTGGAACCACGGTGGTCCAAAAAAAAAAGAGATCCACCCTAGTTTCCACCAAACTTTGCACCCTATAAATGTAAATTTTTATATGTTAGCGTTGTCAAGCGGATCACAACCTTATTTTTGTGATGTTTTAATCAGCCAAGACATGCACATGTTGTAACACCCGGAATTTTCCCCAGAGATTAAATAATTATTTAATTATTCCAATGTACTGTTTGGATCCGCTCGGCGGCATCGGCAAGCGTTATCGTCGAGCGAAGTACCGGTGAAACACCTTTTGCAACACTTGGTAGGAAACCAAGCTAGACTTGACTTTAAGTTCGGATGAGAATTAGACGTTCTCACTATCACCACGACGATCAGTGGAAAATTTCGTGAAGAATGACTGTAATATTGATATGGTTTCCTCCTAGAGCCCGGGAAGGATTTTTCGCTCTAACGGAAGTTTTAGCCGAAACTTCAACAGGCGAAACAGATGACTTCGGAACCCCGGATCGAGAATCTAAAAAGCTCCAAACGATTTCGTTTGGCGTTTCGAGACCAATTTTGTGCTGAAGATTTTTGTGAATAGTGACTCGGTGAATAGTGTTTTCGGGCAGCGTGGCGCAGACTTTGAGAAAGATCGACCCGGCCCCGAATTGTGCGGGCCCGATACCCCGAAACCAATAAGTGACCCCGGGGCGGATATTCTCAGTGACACTGAGGTACTCATTGATGACCAGAACCCGACGATGACCGGTGACTTGACGCATTGACGCGCTGACGCATTGACGCACTGACGCACTGACGCGTCATGATTAAGAATTTATTAATAAACAAACCTAGATATTTATTAGAACTTTCTAAATTTAGAGTTTAGTCCCTAAACTTTGAAAACCTTACGGTTTGGTCCTCGAACAGTAAAAGTTTTTTTTACTTTAACCTTTCACCATTCCAATTTAGGTCCTTGGGTAAGTGGTAAAAATGAGATTCACCCCCCATTTTATGGGCCAAATCCACGGCCCAAACCCTCCTTAAGGGTCGATGTAACCTTTCTTCTTCATCAAAGACTCATTAAGTGTCATTAAGTGGGTTTTAGTGAGATTTAGAGAGAGAAACTCTCATCCTCCTCCATTGTTGAGAGCTTGGCCGAACCCTCACCTCACCATGGCAGCCCCTTCCTCTTGTCTTCTTCACTTGGTGCTTTGAGGTAAAATACTCCTCTCATCCCGATCTACATTTCTACAGATCCGGATTTTTGATAGGTTGAGTTTGGTTTAATTTCATGTACTAGGATTTGAAAGTCTCTTCACAAATGTTGTTCCTACTACCATGAGCTTTATTTTGAACCGATTAGATTTTTGATTGGTTGAGTTTTTGATTCTTTGAAAAATTTCAAGTTGGGTTTTTGTTAGGGTAGCTTTTAGAAAAGTCACTCCCATTGAGTTGATCTTTGAAAATCTCTAATTTGTTTTCTTGGAAGTTTTGTCTTTGAAAAATTGATTATTTGGAAAAGTGATTTTTCAAGCTTTAGGTAATTATTCACCATAGATTTCTTGTTGTCTTTGATGAGTACAAATTAGATTTGGAAGAAAAATTTATCCTTGAATTAAAGCTTTTGGCCGAATTGGACAGCATTGGTCTAAGGGTAGAAAATTGATTTTCAACTAGCCTTGAGTGAGTTTAAATGCTTGAAAATGATTTTGGGTTTGTAGGAAAGGTTTTGCCCTAATAGGTGCAAAAGGGTCTAGAGAAAAATTGTGTATTTGAAACCCTAGAAAATTGATTTCTAGAGCACTTGGGGTAAACTTGATTATGGAACTTCTAGCTTGTTTTAGGGTTTTGAAAAGTTGGGAAATTGAGAATTTAAAATTTGACAATTGAATGAATTTTGTTTGTTCTTGACACTTAGGTTTTGTTGAGTTTAAGAGTTGGAAAATTGATTTGGAAACTTGTAGAAAAGTTGAGTTTTTGGGCAAATTGGATCTTGGAACTTACAGTTCAAATTAGGGTTTTGAACATTCTGAACACTTGGGGAAAATGGTGTGGAAAATGGATTTAAAAGTTATGTTTTTGATTGTGTGATTGATTTGGAAATTGAGTGAAGTGTTTGGTGAAAATTTGGAAAAAATTTAGGGTTTTTAGAATTTTGGGCAGAATTGAAGTTTGATAAAAATGTGTGTGTTTTTGTCTTCTAAAACCTTGATTAAGGCTTCAAAATGGTTTATAAGCATCTAGCCTTGATGCTCTTTGAATGGTTTAAAGTTTTGAGAATTTTTGGTTTTTGTAACTTAGGGTCTTCTAAGTTCTTTTGGTAACCGTCGAAATCTTGTTTAAGTGTTGTCGACCTCTAAGATTTTCCTAAGTTGTAGAACCCTTGTCTAAGAATTTAGACCCCTGTTTAGACCAGCCCCTTGACCTTAGGTTTGAGTTCAAAGTTCTAAGCTAGGTTGTGTTTGTTGAAGGATAACGAGGTCCTGTACTGATCTAGACGCACGGAGTTTTCGTGACCGCCAGGATCGACTACCTTTAAGGTAAGGGCACTTCGTATCTTTGTCTAATAGCATAAGTATATATGTATATACCATGCTGCACTATAATCTCAGAATTGCAGTTGACGGCGTTCTGAGAACGACCCGACTTTAAACTGTATTTAATTGATATATGAATGCAGTCTCTGAAGGCATCTGATATGCTGGATTAGTTTTTGTCTGATGCGTTGCATTGTTGGATTGTTGTGATATGTGGCTTGACTTATTGGATGTTTATTGCTTTGATGATAATTGAAAGCATGTTTCTTCCTTCGACATGATTTATATCTGCTCAAGATATGTGCAACTGCTCTACATGATTAGTGTTAATTATGAAGCTATGCTAGGCCTCGTTTAAATACGCATGAGTCCTACTTGTGTTTTGTGTCATGTCGTGTCAAGCATTCTTTGAAGTCGTCATGGTTCGGGGCTAATAAAGAGTCACGGACTGGAGATGCAACCTATCGGGGCGTTATTACAGAACGTTCTCGTGTAAGAGGCAACTCTCGACTTACCGACTTACTTTCTAGTTCGTGCGGAGTTCGGGAGAGTGTCCCACCTGCCTGCGGGAGTTGGTGTATATCCGGATAAAATCTTTTCTGTACATGTGGATGATGTACGTGCATATAGAGTCCTAGGGTTTTTCAACTACTTGCGTCAAATAATTGTATGCGTACTTGTTCTCTGTCACATGTTGATTTGTTTGGACATTTTGTGTTTGCCTTAGGCTTTAATTGTACTCAATGTTTTATTTTGAGTTGACCCTTGCATCTGTGTGTTGTTTGTATATCTGGTGATCCGTCGCCAGTCGGACGTCCCTTAGCCGGAAGATGCGGATGGATGCCATTACAGGAGAAACCATGACCAGGAGTCGGACGTACAGTGCTGGAAGACTCGTGCCGCTGTTTTTAATATTATGTAATAATATTATGCATGTTCACGTGTCAGGGTAGAGTTTTTAGTTTGCATTTTACAACTGACAGCAGAGTTTTGAAAACAAGTATATGTTTTGTAAGCAATTTCCAAACTGCTGGTCGGACATTTTATGCCATATGTTTGGCTATTTGCGAAGTTGTAATTATAATATTTATGCACTTCAGCATGGCATGTTTCGAAAAGGAAAATGATTTTAAAAAAAATATATATATATACTCTCTTTTCCAAGCTTTGAAAATGCACCTGCATATTTATTTACTGTTCATTCGCTACAGTAACGCCCTGAAAATCGGGGTGTTACATTGTGGTATCAGAGCTCCGGTTGAGAAATACTAGAGCTGTCGGGGAACGGGTTTTTTCTACGCTAAGTTGTGTGCTATTTGTGTTTGCAACTAGGATATTTTGGTTGATTGCTAGGGAGTTGGGTTGTAAAGCCTAATCAGTCTTATGGCTGCTCCAAGCATGACAAATCCTAAGGTAGCCGAACTTGTAGATTGCTTTAGGTTTATCCCTTGAGAGGAAAACCTCCCTATGTATTTGGCTGCTATCTTTGTAGTTGTTAGTTCTACACTAGCTTATGTCTGAGCCTATGTTGTGTGATTATCCTATGGCATGTTATTTAGCTCATATAGAAGAGCAAGACGCCTTGGAATCTAGCCATTCCTCGTCTGGATGAATGTTTTTGTGTTTAAGGAACGAGATGTCTTCACCATCAGACTTAGAAGAGGGAATGCAGACCAGCCTGAACCAGATGACTCGAGCAATGACCAACTTGGCTGACGTGGTTGCTCAGCAGGCTGCTACGACTGAAGCACGAGAACCTGCCTCTGCTCAAGGACAGGCAGTGGAGGATGAGCATCGTGCACGCCAGCAAGAATGGGAAGAGACCTTTGCTCGCACTCGAGCACTCAACGCCTTTCGGTGGCATAACCCACCAAGGTTCTTAGGGGAAGCTGGACCTGAGGAAGCGGATCTTTGGGTTCAGCAAGTTGAGAAGATTGTTAGAACAGATAGCAACCTGAGAGGGGGGGGGGTGAATCAGTGTTGCCCCAATTTTCGCCTTATTGAAATTGTTACTTTCAAGTTTATGATGATCACGAATTGATCATTGTGATTGCAGCGGATATGAACAATACTTGAAAGTAAATGTGAAGGATAAAGAGAATCACACACAAGATTTATCCTGGTTCGCCTTCAATCCACTGAAGACTACGTCCAGTCCCTCAAGAAAACCCCTTGAGGATTTTTCCACTATTGATAAGAATTTCTTACAAGTTCCTAACCCAAGGACCCCAAGAACTTCTACCAATATCCTGTGAAAGCAAACCGCTTTCAACAGCCCCTGAAAGCAAACCGCTTTCAGTTCCTAAAGGCAAACCACCCTCAGACCTTGAAGGCTAAACCACCTTCAATGAAAACCCTGAAAGTAAACCACTTTCAGTGACAACAACCCTTCACCGAATACCACGGTGAAAAACTCAATCTTACAGAAAGAGATGAAGAAGATATTACAATCGGCTGTTTCAATCCTTTAACACACAATTGGATTGAACATGAGAAATTATGCTTTAAGGCTTTTAAGCATAATACAATTCTGAGTTCTTCAAGATATGAACAACTAATGTGTTCTTGTAAACATGAAGATCATGAACTCAGAATTTAGGCTCCAAAAGATTTAAGTTCTAAAAGATGAACTAATTTTGAAAGAGCTTTGGCCTAATGTGTTTTTCTCATGTGAAATGTGTATATTTCGTGTGTGTTGTGTGTGTTGTGTTTTCTGGACTCAAATGGTCTTTATATAGGCAAGGGAAACGTCCTTGAACCATCACAACCCTTTTCAAAAGGTTTGGGATACAATGGTTCATGAAAAGATGCACTTTTTCGTTCTGGTAATCGATTACCATACTTAGTGTAATCGATTACACAAGTGACCGTTTCAGTTTGAATTTGAATTTCAAACATGTAATCGATTACAAGACTGGAGTAATCGATTACTTGCCTTGGTGTAATCGATTACCATAATGGTGTAATCGATTACACAGAAGCCCATTTTCCAGAAACTTGATCTTTGAGACTTGCTTAAGGTTTTCTACTTCTTTTAAGTTATGAAAACTCTTAGCTTGATTAGATTAGGTGTTTTAAGAGCCTTTATGCTTTAATAAACCTTTGGAAGCATAACTCACCTAATTCTAAGACTTCTAGACTATTGATGGACTTGAGTGCTTGATTCTTTGAAGTCTTCTTTTCTTCTTTTTGTTGATGAGTTTGTCGTCATCAAAACCACAGCCAGGGTCAGGAGCAAGACCTTCTTCACAATCTCCCCCTTTTTGATGATGGCAAACACATACTTGAAACTTTGAAGATCATATGTGCATTCTTGATGCTTAACTCCCCCTATTTGATGGAATTTAGTATTTCTGATTTTTCTCCCCCTTTCTAGTGTACTTGTTGAATTCCTGCATATGATCTTTAAAAGCACGGAACCTTTCTCCCCCTTTTGACTTCATCAAAAAGAAGAAAAGGCCAAAAAATGTACAGGCATACATACAAGTATATTGAAACATAAAGCATGGGGGTATAGGGGTAAACATGTAAAACACGAATAACCAGCACTTACATAGATATATATATAAGAGAGCAAATACATAAAAGTACAAATAGGAATGGTGAATAAAACAAGTAAAACCTATAGAATTAAGAATCATCAGACATGTCTTCATCACCGGACAAGATGCCAATGCCGTCATAATGAAGTAACCAGGAAAGAGTATCAATTCCATAGTCATGAAATAAACCTAAGCTTGAGAGTATCCTAGAATTAACACACTTGTAATTTAAAGAGCGAACATCATAGGAGTCGTCAATGGGAACCCCAGATTGAAGGAGAAGACGAGTGATACTTGGAGCATAGGGAAATGATTGTGCTTTAGTTCGGCAAGTAAGCATATGGTGCATTACTAAGAATGTCCAATTAATGGCATGACCATGAAGGATGCCATATAAAACTTGAAGTTCTAACTCACTAATATGAGCATGAAGGTCTTCTTGAGGAAGAAGGATGTGATGAACAAAGTAATGAAGCAAGTGGTTGGTGGTGGTAAGAACATCAACATGAAAAGGACAGGTTTTGGTGCGAGGAGGATGAAGCTTCTGAACTTCGGAAGGGGTAAAGCGACACAAAGTTCGGAAAAAAGCATCAGAGTTATATTCAGGCCAGGGGCAGGGTAGATTTGTTCCCAACTCGGCACCAGAAAATGGAAGACCCAAGCACTTGCCAAAAGAGACAAGAGAGTACTGAATGGTAGTCCCTTTTACAGAAGAGGTAATACTTGTGCCTTCAACTTCCAAGTTGCAGTAGAATACTTTGACTAACTCGGGATAGTAGGGTGTGGTAGATTGAAGGAAAGTATCAACATATTGATCTCCAAGTAAAGCGGGAAAGGTTAGACCGGCTTTGATGAAAGATTCTAAGTCAGCATAAAAGGGGGTTCGAACTGTTTGGGTGAGAAAGTGAGAAATAAATCGAGTTTTCTCAGCAGAGGTGGGAAGAAGACGGGAGAAATTTAGTGGATTGTGAGGACAAAAAGCTGAGGATAAGCATGGAGAGAAAAACATGTTGCCGTGGATGTTAAAAATCAGAACTTAGAATGATTTTGGAAGATATGACTGATCAACATCTAAGGCTGGCTTAAATATCCTGAGCATGTAATCGATTACAGCAGTTTAAGTAATCGATTACGGAGCAGTTATGCCAAGCTTGAATTTCAAAAGATGGAGGGAAATTGAAATTCTGGCAATTTTTCGAGTATGTAATCGATTACGGCAGTTGGGGTAATCGATTACATCAGTTACAAATTTGAAAATTTGAAAATTGTGAATGTGTAATCGATTATGGCAGTTTGAATAATTGATTACTCAGATGTTTCTAATGAGCATGAGGACTTAGAACATGGATAATCGATTACAAATCCTAGGGTAATCGATTACTAGGACATTTTTACAAGTTCTAGGCTCTAGATTCCTATGTAACACTTTTCCTATAAAACACTTAATTTCATAATCTATCTAAAGGCATGTAAACACATATTTATCATAAAGATCGTGCAAATAACATGGTAACTTAAGTATCATGCTCATCTAAAATGCCTAACTCTCTTCTTATCTTATAAAATGATTCTTTAGAAAGAGGTTTAGTAAAGATATCTGCTAGTTGATTATGTGTATCTACAAAAGAAATCTCTATGCCTTTCCTCATAACATGATCTCGAAGAAAATGATGTCGTATATCAATATGCTTAGTTCGAGAATGCATGATAGGGTTTTTAGTGAGATTAATGGCACTTGTGTTGTCACATTTGATAGAAATGCAGCCCAGCTCTAAGCCATAATCTTTGAGTTGTTGTTTTAGCCATAGAGTTTGTGCACAACAACTTCCTGCAGCAATATATTCTGCTTCTGCAGTACTTAGAGCAACACATGCTTGTTTCTTACAAGACCAAGAAACAAGGGCATTTCCTAACAAGTGACAAGTACCACTTGTACTTTTTCTTTCAGTTTTACAACCAGCATAATCAGAATCAGAATATCCAATCAAATCACAAACACTTCCTTTGGGATACCACAAACCAACATTTGTAGTTCCTTTCAAATATTTGAAAATCCGCTTAACAGAACTCAAATGTGATTCCCTAGGAGATGCTTGATATCTAGAACATAGACATACGCTAAACATAATATCAGGTCTACTTGCAGTTAAGTACAGAAGAGATCCGATCATACCTCTATATTTAGTGATATCAACTTGAACACCGGATTCATCTTGATCTAGATATGTATTAGACCCCATTGGTGTGGCTATGGCTTTGCAATCATTTAAATCATATTTCTTTAATAATTCCTTGCAAAACTTTGATTGATTGATGAATATTCCATCATTTGATTGCTTGATTTGCAAACCAAGAAAGAAATTTAATTGTCCCATCATGGACATCTCAAATTCTTCTTGCATCATGTTAGAGAAATCTTTGCAAAGAGATTCGTTAGTTGCACCAAAGATAATATCATCAACATAAATTTGAAAAAGTAAGGTATTACCTTTGGTTCTTTTTATGAACAAGGTTGTATCAGCCTTACCTTTTTGAAATCCTTTATCACAAAGGAAAGTACTTAACCTATCATACCATGCACGAGGGGCTTGCTTAAGACCATAGAGTGCTTTCTTTAGTCTGAAGACATGTGAAGGAAACTTTGGATCTTCAAATCCTGGAGGTTGCTTCACATACACTTCTTCTTGAATATATCCGTTCAGGAAGGCACTTTTGACGTCCATTTGATACAATGGGAAGTTTAAAGAGCAAGCATACGCTAATAACAATCTTATGGCTTCTAATCTTGCTACGGGTGCATATGTTTCATCAAAATCTATACCTTCTTCTTGATTATAACCTTGAGCAACCAATCTTGCTTTATTTCTAACTATAATACCATTTTCATCTAACTTATTTCTAAATACCCACTTTGTTCCAATAATGTGTTTATCACTAGGCTTAGGGACAAGTTCACAAACTTGATTCCTTTCAAATTGGTTTAATTCTTCCTGCATTGCTACAATCCAATACTCATCCTCTAGAGCATCATTTACTTTTGATGGTTCTATCTGAGAGACAAAGGCCATATTCAAAACTGAATCATTCAAGCGTAGCCTTGTAGAGACACCTCTAGAGATATCACCAATAATATTATCAACTGGATGATCCCTATGGGTTCTCCATTCTTTTGGAAGTTGATAAGTATTATCTTCAATGTGCTCTTCTTGTATTGAATTATGATCTCCATCTTTTTGAGAATCTTCATTTATAATGATGTCATCTTCTTCATTATCCGGAAGATTGACTTTATCTTCTATTGAAGATTTAGATTCATCAAAAGAAACATGTATGGATTCTTCCACGGATAGAGTTTTCTTGTTAAAGACTCTATATGCTTTGCTTGTTAAAGAATATCCAAGGAATATACCTTCATCAGATTTTTCATCAAACTTACCAAGGTTTTCCTTTCCATTATTCAAGACAAAGCATTTTGATCCAAAAGCATGTAGATGAGAGATATTTGGTTTCCTTCCTTTGTAGAGTTCATAGGGAGTTTTCTTAAGAATAGGTCTAATAAGAACTCTATTGGAAACATAGCAAGCAGTACTTACAGCATCAGCCCAGAAGTATTTAGGGAGACTTGATTCACTTAGCATAGTCCTTGCTAATTCTTCAAGTAATCTGTTCTTCCTTTCTACAACACCATTTTGTTGTGGTGTTCTCGGAGTAGAGAAATCATGTGATATTCCGTTTTCATCACATAGTTCTTGGAATTGTTGATTCTGAAATTCTCCACCATGATCACTTCTAATAGAAGAGATCTTTAAAGACTTCTCATTTTGAACTAGCCTTGCATATCTTTTGAATGCATTGAAGGCTTCATTCTTATGAGGTAGAAATAAAGTCCAAGTGAATCTAGAGAAATCATCAATAATAACAAGTGCATAGAAATTACCTCCGAGACTTTTTGTTCTAGATGGTCCGAACAGATCCATATGTAAAATTGAAGGGGTCTTGTTGTCGAAACTATGTTCTTAGGTTTGAAGGATGTTCTGGTTTGCTTTCCCTTTTGACATGCATCACAGAGCTTGTCTTTTTCGAATTTCATTTTTGGAAGCCCAATAACCAGATCATGTTTGACTAGTTTGTTTAAATGATCTATGTGAATATGAGCAAGTCTTCTATGCCATAGCCATGAATCACTATTGTTCTTGGCCAAAAGGCATCTCACATTTTGTGGAATTTCTTCCAATGAGATCATGAAGACTTTGTTTACTTTATACCCAGAAAACTTAATCTCTTTAGTTTTCACATCTTTTACTACACATATATCATTAATAAAACCAACTTTCAAACCCTTATCACATAGTTGACTAATACTCAGAAGATTATGCATCAAACCATCAACGTAAAGAACTTTATCGATGACTGTTTGAGGGGGTGTGCCTATTCTTCCAATACCAAGTATCTTTCCCTTTTGATTGTTACCATATGTGACAAAACCTTTCTCTCTAGGTATAAGAAATGAAAATTTGGTTTTGTCTCCTGTCATGTGTGATGAGCAGCCACTATCAAGATACCATAAATCCTTTGCTGCTTTCATACACACCTACATGACAAAGTTCAGACATGGGTATTAGGAACCCAACAAGTCTTGGGTTCTTCTAAGTTAACATCCTTTCTAACCCAAATGTACTCCCTATTTGGTACTCCTATATGTTTGTAATAACATCTACTAGGGATATGTCCTACTTTGTTACAATATGTGCAAGAGTAATGATTGTAACTAGAGGTTTGTCTAGGAAAAGGGTGAATCTTCTTAGGAAGTCTATTTTGATTGTTCTTCCTATTGTTTGTACTTCTAACAGGATTAATCTTATTGTTACTAGAAGATCCTGATACGTGGTTTGGTCTTACAAACACAGTTTTCCTAACCTCTTTTGTCTTTGGGTGAGAAGTATATCCTAATCCTGATTTATTGTTTGAATGTCTTTGAACACTTAGAATATCATCTAACTTCTGTTTTCCTTTATTGAAGTTTTTTACCCTGTGTTGAAGATCACCTATCTTTTCTTCTAAAGAACTACACTTAGTACACTTGTGTGTAGTATCTACTTTAGATTTCACTATGTCTAATTCCTCCTGTAAGGTTTTACACTTACTTTCTAGAGAAGAAATCAATTCATTTTGCTTTGTGCTAATCTCGGAAAATTCTTGACATAATTTAAACATGTTTTCCATAGCAAATTTTAAATCATGAGGAGACATAGAATCATCACTAACCTGGGAATCTTCAATGTCTGAATCATGTGAGGCCATTAAAGCAACTTGTGCTTCTTCTTTGTCAGAGTCTGATGATGAACTTACTTCATTATCATCCCAAGCCAAATATGCTTTTCGTGTAGGTTGATCCTTCTTTTCAAACTTTTCTCTTAGACCATGTCTCTTCTTCTGAAGATTTGGACAATCTGATTTGAAGTGTCCAGGTTTACCACATTCGAAACATGTGATCTTTTGTGACGAAGAGGGATCATTGTTTCTTTGGAAAGATTTATTGTTGAATTTAACACTTTTTCTTTTAAGAAACTTTCCAAAGTTCTTGACTAGAAGATTTAAATTTTCATCTTCTTCTTCAGAATCCGCATCATAATCTTCTTTGATGCTTTCCTTTGCCTTTAAGGAAATTGATTGATACTTCTTCTCATGTTGTTCATGCTCTTCTAAACGATTCAATTCCAACTCATGTTCTTGGAGTTTTCCAAACAGAGTTGCAAGAGACATATTTGATAAACTCTTCTTCTCAGAGATGGCTGTGACTTTTGGTTGCCATACTCTTGTAAGTGATCTTAGAACTTTCATGTTCAAGTCACTATTTGAAAATTGTTTTCCAAGAGCAATCAAATGATTAATTAAATGAGTGAATCGTTTTTGCATATCTAATACCTTTTCTCCTGGAAGCATTCTGAACATTTCATATTCCTGAGAGAGAGTATTGATCTTTGATCTCTTGACTTCATATGTTCCTTCATGAGTCACCATCAACGTATCCCATATTTCTTTTGATGAAGTGCACGTTGATACTCTGAAAAATTCGTCCATGCCAAGAGCAGATGTAAGGATGTTCATCCCTTTGAGATCATATTGAACCTTCTTCTTTTCTTCTTCACTCCAAGTACTTTCTGATTTTGGTTGTGAAGTTCCTTCTTCATTTGTTGTTACAGGCACAAAGGGTCCTTCTTCAATGGCTTTCCATATTCCTGAGTCTAATGACTTTATGAATATCTTCATCTTGATTTTCCAGAAGTCATAATGTTCTCCATTGAAGAATGGTGGCCTGTTTATGTTGAATCCTTCATTTGTTCCATGATTGGAAGAGGATGCCATCTTTTCCCGGATCTTAGGAATAACTTACCTAAACCTTCGCTCTGATACCAATTGTTAGAACAGATAGCAACCTGAGAGGGGGGGGGGTGAATCAGTGTTGCCCCAATTTTCGCCTTATTGAAATTGTTACTTTCAAGTTTATGATGATCACGAATTGATCGTTGTGATTGCAGCGGATATGAACAATACTTGAAAGTAAATGTGAAGGATAAAGAGAATCACACACAAGATTTATCCTGGTTCGCCTTCAATCCACCGAAGACTACGTCCAGTCCCTCAAGAAAACCCCTTGAGGATTTTTCCACTATTGATAAGAATTTCTTACAAGTTCCTAACCCAAGGACCCCAAGAACTTCTACCAATATCCTGTGAAAGCAAACCGCTTTCAACAGCCCTTGAAAGCAAACCGCTTTCAGTTCCTGAAGGCAAACCACTCTCAGACCTTGAAGGCTAAACCACCTTCAATGAAAACCCTGAAAGTAAACCACTTTCAGTGACAACAACCCTTCACCGAATAGCACGGTGAAAAACTCAATCTTACAGAAAGAGATGAAGAAGATATTACAATCGGCTGTTTCAATCCTTTAACACACAATTGGATTGAACATGAGAAATTATGCTTTAAGGCTTTTAAGCATAATACAATTCTGAGTTCTTCAAGATATGAACAACTAATGTGTTCTTGTAAACATGAAGATCATGAACTCAGAATTTAGGCTCCAAAAGATTTAAGTTCTAAAAGATGAACTAATTTTGAAAGAGCTTTGGCCTAATGTGTTTTTCTCATGTGAAATGTGTATATTTCGTGTGTGTTGTGTGTGTTGTGTTTTCTGGACTCAAATGGTCTTTATATAGGCAAGGGAAACGTCCTTGAACCATCACAACCCTTTTCAAAAGGTTTGGGACACAATGGTTCATGAAAAGATGCACTTTTTCATTCTGGTAATCGATTACCATACTTAGTGTAATCGATTACACAAGTGACCGTTTCAGTTTGAATTTGAATTTCAAACATGTAATCGATTACAAGACTGGAGTAATCGATTACTTGCCTTGGTGTAATCGATTACCATAATGGTGTAATCGATTACACAGAAGCCCATTTTCCAGAAACTTGATCTTTGAGACTTGCTTAAGGTTTTCTACTTCTTTTAAGTTATGAAAACTCTTAGCTTGATTAGATTAGGTGTTTTAAGAGCCTTTATGCTTTAATAAACCTTTGGAAGCATAACTTACCTAATTCTAAGACTTCTAGACTATTGATGGACTTGAGTGCTTGATTCTTTGAAGTCTTCTTTTCTTCTTTTTGTTGATGAGTTTGTCGTCATCAAAACCACAGCCAGGGTCAGGAGCAAGACCTTCTTCACAAAGATCTTTGGAGTTCTGAACACTCCGGAAGAATCCAAGCTGGAGTTTGCTTCTTACCTGCTGCGAGGCAATGCAGAATACTGGTGGAAAGGAGCCGGACAAATCATGGAGGCCAACCAGGTAGCTGTCACGTGGAACACGTTCCGAGACGCCCTTTTGGAGAGGTATTACCCGCCTAGCGCCCGTGAAGAGATGGAGTCCCGATTCCTGGAGCTGTGCCTGGGAAATATGTCGGTAGACGAGTATGTTGCAAAGCTGGAATCTTTGGCTATACACTTCCGATTCTTCGCACGGAGGTTAGACGAACCCTACCTCTGTTCAAGGTTCATGAGGGGACTTCGATACGAGATCGAGAAGTTAGTAAGACCCTTAGGGATTTCCCAGTACCAGCCACTTGTGGAGAAGTGCAGAGAAATCGAAGCCATGAGGAACGAGCGGAAGAGGAAGTTCGGAAGAGGTGGACCATCCCAGCCAAGGACACAAGACCGAGAGAGTCTATGGAAAGGACATCAGGAGAGGCCATATCAGCGGACGCACAGGATAGGCCGGGCGACAGGACCACTCCAGCCGGAAGCTACATCCCGGAGAGGCCAAGCAGTTCCACCCCTAGAGGAAGGAGTGGTTTGTTACAGATGTGGAGAAGCAGGACATGTTGCGAGGACTTGCAAAGGGGAGAAGAAGAGGTGTCATCGTTGCCAGAAAACTGGACACTTTTCCGGGGAAAGTCGAACACCCAAGGCAGAGTCGAAGTGATCGTCACGAAGGAAACCTGAGCACGTAGTTTGAGACTGCAAGGTGCCGAGACATTACTTTCTAGGGGTGCGACTCCTCATCAATTTCTTGAGTAGGGAGAGGTGTATTCGCCCATTCGATGAATGGCGAGGACCGCTAGAAACTACATTGACCTTCCTTTGCCATTGATTTGGCAGTACCTTCTGTTGTGGTCGTTTTGATTGCCAAACTGTTGTATGCTTGTATGCTGATGTTTATGAGGAGAATTTCTTCTCGTGTCTGTTATAAAAATATATATATATATATATATATGTATATATATATATATATATATATATATATATATATATATATGTATATATATATATGCCCCTACAATCTCTGAATGAGCCGATTTTCCCAGAACATGTGGAACTGGATAGTCTATGTAGGATAGAACCGAGTGTCTCTAGATGTTTTATAGAGAACCTCGTGGGAACCGCTCAAAGAAAGGATTCCGACAGTGTTCGCTTATCGATCAGCATTGAAGGGAGAAGGGAAATGAAGATGTGAACCGTGCAAGACGACGCAAGACCCATCTCAGATGCAACTTACGAATTACGCCTGCACCGTCCACCGAGTACAAGTGATGGACCCACGGAATTAACTCGGAGTGATCGTGCAAGGGTAAAGTTTTTCGCTTTGGGAATGCGCCAGCGTTGCTGTTAAAGGAAAGGGGAAGGAGGTCCCGACCCTATATTGATTGACGACAACCGAGTGGAACGATAGTAAGAAGACCAACATCCTTACTAAGGACCGATGACTTGGTGAACCAACTTGAGAATCAGATTGGTTCCCTAAGCTCGACCAGGACCCCTATATCGGCAGAATCGGATTGAGGAAGAGGATATTCTCAAGACCATTTCCAGAACTCGTCACGGACAGAACGAGTGTCATGCGGTGCTTTGAGTGACAAATGCACCAATCGTCTTCGTAGGATACGAGGACGGGGAGACCTCAACCACTTTTGGACCATTCGTGGCCTTGATGATTAATGACGTACTTGTGTGCGCCAAGATTTTTGAAGAATAGGAGAAGCTATCTCCGACCAGTACCGCACGTGTTACGGAGAAGAAGCGGTATGCCAGACCTTCAAGTTCGAGTTCGACTCGAAGGAGTAAAACATTCTTGACATGTGATTTCAAGGGAAGGAATCACAGTTGACCCAGTCAAGTGGAATGAGTGTTAGCATGGGAACGATCAAAGACAACAATTGAGGATGAAGAGTTTCTTTGACTTGGATGGTCACTATCGGTACTTCACCGAAGAACTCTCAAAGCTAGTGGGACCGTGAATGCGACTCACTAAGAAGGACCAACCTTTTGCAAGGACCAAGAGGGATGAGTCCGGTTATCGATGAATGGAGAAACAGGGGACAACTTCGTCGGCACTAGTTTCCATGACAGGGAGAAAGATACGTAGTCGATGTCGATACGTATACCAAAAGGATGGGCCGTGTTCTGAAACAGGACCTCAGAGTGGTGGTGCCTGTTTGGAAACGGTTAAAGTCTCCAGAGCAGAGCTACCCAGAATATCAGTTGGAATTATCCGCAATGGAGTTTGCGCTCAAGATATGAAGAAGCCACCTCTATGAGAGTGCTATATTACCTTCAGCTATCACGAAGAATTTGGAATACTCGTTTGATTTGAAGGAGGAAGCTTGAAGCAGAGCAAATGGGCAAAGCCCATGAAGGAGCAGGATTTTACCCCGCAGTACCATCTGAGGGAGTTCATCGTGGTTACCAGGTCTTGGATCAACCGACAATGAATGCCTCCACCACGACAGTGAGAAAGATGGAATTGTTCAAACGGTTTCAAGGTCTGAAGTTGGATCAAGCTATCAGGAACAAGGAAGCAGTCAGACTGAGTGTGATGGCGTACCTTACATGTCAGAAGGCAAGGATGGAACATGAGGAGCTGGCAGAAATGTTTCAGCCCTTAACGTCCCCAAGTGGAAGTGGGACGATACATCGATGGATATGGGTATTCGAGGATTGATCAAGTCAGCTCACCTCTACTCGCAATGAAAATCTTCAACGTACAACAGACATCAGAAGTATGTTTTCAAAGGATGCTTAACTGCACAGAACGTGCCCAGCATCACCTCGGGTATGGAACGATATTCCAATCACCCTTGAGGGAATGAATCCAAGGAGCTTAGGGTTGAAGCCCTCTCATCGAAATCGAGCTATTTGAAGTCGCTACAGTTAGGGTTGAGCAGCACCCTAGACCGGAGATGCAATCTTTCGGGAACGTTGTGCGAAACTTACCCGTGTAAGTGACAACTCCCGACTGTCCGCGGCACTTTTTCGCACGGAGATCGGTCGAGTGTCCCCCCAACCTACGAGGTTTGGTGCTATCCTTTTAATGGAATTTTTGTACAACTGGGAGTTGTACGTGCACATAGGAACCGTAGAGCCATCGACCACACTGTTATTTATTTCTGTGTGGAATGCGCCTTACGTGGAAACTTGAATGTTACCTACGTGCTAAATTGCTCAGCTTTTGCCCAATGGTATTTGAAGACGGGATCAAGATTCTTCTATCACCCTTCGACGACAAAGCTGAACTAAACAGATATTGGGATCACTAGAGGATTTGCAAGACTTGTGTTTTGGACCGTTGAAAAAGCTGGAGGGAACATCTACCTTTGATGGAGTTTATCTTCGGCGACGACTATTGTGCAACCAGGGATGGAACCCTGCAAAGCGAAGTGTGGACGCGAGATGTTTTGAGCTACACCGAGGCAGTGGAAGCTGGTAATTGGGGTATACTTGCTCGGCAAACCATGGAAGGGTTTGAGTCAAGTAAAGAGAAGGCGAGAACTTCTCAAAGCAGATGTAAGAGCTACGCCGGTGAGAGGATTGGAGCATGAAACGAGGAACATGCCTACGTCGAAACTAAAGTAGTGGAGAGAGCTCAGACGTGGGTTCTCTAGATTCAATGGTGCAAAGACGTACCTAGCCTTTATAGACGTCTCCAAAGGATCCTGCCCAATAAGCTCCAATGACGTTAATCTTGAACCTGCTGCCTCAGTTAGACCCGCTACATCATCCATTCTCAGCGATTCAAACTCACCAGTGAATGTCATTTGGGAGCTTTTGGGATCGCAGCGGTTTAAGGGAGAGATCTGTTGGTCCAATATAAAAACTTTACCCTTACTCCCTGAGTAATGAATGCAACACACTCCCAAACCAGAACCTTATTTACTCCCTGTTGATATGCAAATTAAATGAAATTGGCAGCTTTGCTCGAGGTGTTTTCTCTTTTTCTTTTTTCATTATGAAGGATCCCAAACCAAAGTGCGTCATATTTGTGGTTTGCATTCAGAAACGATTTTGCATTGAATTGTTTGGTGGATACATGATTCATATATATACTGCATTTAAATATGCTATAGTGGTGGACCTGCACTATTGATTGTTTCTCTGGGTTTAATGGTGCAGATCCACAATGGTTCAGTGGTGGACATGCACTATTGGGAGGTGTTTGGTGATGGTGGTGTTGAGGGGTGGTTGGGTGGGAGCTGAGTGGTGGTTGTGGAGACAGCAATTGGAGAAGGAGGAGAAGAGATGACGGCAGTGGTGGTGGTGGACTGGTTGTTGGTCGGGATTGGGGTGAGAGGAAAAAAGTAGGGCAAGAAGAAAAGACATTCTCTAAAATAACCCTGGAACCACGGTGGTCCAAAAAAAAAAAAGATCCACCCTAGTTTCCACCAAACTTTGCACCCTATAAATGTAAATTTTTATATGTTAGCGTTGTCAAGCGGATCACAACCTTATTTTTGTGATGTTTTAATCAGCCAAGACATGCACATGTTGTAACACCCGGAATTTTCCCCAGAGATTAAATAATTATTTAATTATTCCAAGGTACTGTTTGGATCCGCTCGGCGGCATCGGCAAGCGTTATCGTCGAGCGAAGTACCGGTGAAACACCTTTTGCAACACTTGGTAGGAAACCAAGCTAGACTTGACTTTAAGTTCGGATGAGAATTAGACGTTCTCACTATCACCACGACGATCAGTGGAAAATTTCGTGAAGAATGACTGTAATATTGATATGGTTTCCTCCTAGAGCCCGGGAAGGATTTTTCGCTCTAACGGAAGTTTTAGCCGAAACTTCAACAGGCGAAACGGATGACTTCGGAACCCCGGATCGAGAATCTAAAAAGCTCCAAACGATTTCGTTTGGCGTTTCGAGACCAATTTTGTGCTGAAGATTTTTGTGAATAGTGACTCGGTGAATAGTGTTTTCGGGCAGCGTGGCGCAGACTTTGAGAAAGATCGACCCGGCCCCGAATAGTGCGGGCCCGATACCCCGAAACCAATAAGTGACCCCGGGGCGGATATTCTCAGTGACACTGAGGTACTCACTGATGACCAGAACCCGACGATGACCGTTGACTTGACGCACTGACGCATTGACGCACTGACGCGCTGACGCATTGACGCACTGACGCACTGACGCGTCATGATTAAGAATTTATTAATAAACAAACCTAGATATTTATTAGAACTTTCTAAATTTAGAGTTTAGTCCCTGAACTTTGAAAACCTTACGGTTTGGTCCTCGAACAGTAAAAGTTTTTTTTACTTTAACCTTTCACCATTCCAATTTAGGTCCTTGGGTAAGTGGTAAAAATGAGATTCACCCCCCATTTTATGGGCCAAATCCACGGCCCAAACCCTCCTTAAGGGTCGATGTAACCTTTCTTCTTCATCAAAGACTCATTAAGTGTCATTAAGTGGGTTTTAGTGAGATTTAGAGAGAGAAACTCTCATCCTCCTCCATTGTTGAGAGCTTGGCCGAACCCTCACCTCACCATGGCAGCCCCTTCCTCTTGTCTTCTTCACTTGGTGCTTTGAGGTAAAATACTCCTCTCATCCCGATCTACATTTCTACAGATCCGGATTTTTGATAGGTTGAGTTTGGTTTAATTTCATGTACTAGGATTTGAAAGTCTCTTCACAAATGTTGTTCCTACTACCATGAGCTTTATTTTGAACCGATTAGATTTTTGATTGGTTGAGTTTTTGATTCTTTGAAAAATTTCAAGTTGGGTTTTTGTTAGGGTAGCTTTTAGAAAAGTCACTCCCATTGAGTTGATCTTTGAAAATCTCTAATTTGTTTTCTTGGAAGTTTTGTCTTTGAAAAATTGATTATTTGGAAAAGTGATTTTTCAAGCTTTAGGTAATTATTCACCATAGATTTCTTGTTGTCTTTGATGAGTACAAATTAGATTTGGAAGAAAAATTTATCCTTGAATTAAAGCTTTTGGCCGAATTGGACAGCATTGGTCTAAGGGTAGAAAATTGATTTTCAACTAGCCTTGAGTGAGTTTAAATGCTTGAAAATGATTTTGGGTTTGTAGGAAAGGTTTTGCCCTAATAGGTGCAAAAGGGTCTAGAGAAAAATTGTGTATTTGAAACCCTAGAAAATTGATTTCTAGAGCACTTGGGGTAAACTTGATTATGGAACTTCTAGCTTGTTTTAGGGTTTTGAAAAGTTGGGAAATTGAGAATTTAAAATTTGACAATTGAATGAATTTTGTTTGTTCTTGACACTTAGGTTTTGTTGAGTTTAAGAGTTGGAAAATTGATTTGGAAACTTGTAGAAAAGTTGAGTTTTTGGGCAAATTGGATCTTGGAACTTACAGTTCAAATTAGGGTTTTGAACATTCTGAACACTTGGGGAAAATGGTGTGGAAAATGGATTTAAAAGTTATGTTTTTGATTGTGTGATTGATTTGGAAATTGAGTGAAGTGTTTGGTGAAAATTTGGAAAAAATTTAGGGTTTTTAGAATTTTGGGCAGAATTGAAGTTTGATAAAAATGTGTGTGTTTTTGTCTTCTAAAACCTTGATTAAGGCTTCAAAATGGTTTATAAGCATCTAGCCTTGATGCTCTTTGAATGGTTTAAAGTTTTGAGAATTTTTGGTTTTTGTAACTTAGGGTCTTCTAAGTTCTTTTGGTAACCGTCGAAATCTTGTTTAAGTGTTGTCGACCTCTAAGATTTTCCTAAGTTGTAGAACCCTTGTCTAAGAATTTAGACCCCTGTTTAGACCAGCCCCTTGACCTTAGGTTTGAGTTCAAAGTTCTAAGCTAGGTTGTGTTTGTTGAAGGATAACGAGGTCCCGTACTGATCTAGACGCACGGAGTTTTCGTGACCGCCAGGATCGACTACCTTTAAGGTAAGGGCACTTCGTATCTTTGTCTAATAGCATAAGTATATATGTATATACCATGCTGCACTATAATCTCAGAATTGCAGTTGACGGCGTTCTGAGAACGACCCGACTTTAAACTGTATTTAATTGATATATGAATGCAGTCTCTGAAGGCATCTGATATGCTGGATTAGTTTTTGTCTGATGCGTTGCATTGTTGGATTGTTGTGATATGTGGCTTGACTTATTGGATGTTTATTGCTTTGATGATAATTGAAAGCATGTTTCTTCCTTCGACATGATTTATATCTGCTCAAGATATGTGCAACTGCTCTACATGATTAGTGTTAATTATGAAGCTATGCTAGGCCTCGTTTAAATACGCATGAGTCCTACTTGTGTTTTGTGTCATGTCGTGTCAAGCATTCTTTGAAGTCGTCATGGTTCGGGGCTAATAAAGAGTCACGGACTGGAGATGCAACCTATCGGGGCGTTATTACAGAACGTTCTCGTGTAAGAGGCAACTCTCGACTTACCGACTTACTTTCTAGTTCGTGCGGAGTTCGGGAGAGTGTCCCACCTGCCTGCGGGAGTTGGTGTATATCCGGATAAAATCTTTTCTGTACATGTGGATGATGTACGTGCATATAGAGTCCTAGGGTTTTTCAACTACTTGCGTCAAATAATTGTATGCGTACTTGTTCTCTGTCACATGTTGATTTGTTTGGACATTTTGTGTTTGCCTTAGGCTTTAATTGTACTCAATGTTTTATTTTGAGTTGACCCTTGCATCTGTGTGTTGTTTGTATATCTGGTGATCCGTCGCCAGTCGGACGTCCCTTAGCCGGAAGATGCGGATGGATGCCATTACAGGAGAAACCATGACCAGGAGTCGGACGTACAGTGCTGGAAGACTCGTGCCGCTGTTTTTAATATTATGTAATAATATTATGCATGTTCACGTGTCAGGGTAGAGTTTTTAGTTTGCATTTTACAACTGACAGCAGAGTTTTGAAAACAAGTATATGTTTTGTAAGCAATTTCCAAACTGCTGGTCGGACATTTTATGCCATATGTTTGGCTATTTGCGAAGTTGTAATTATAATATTTATGCACTTCAGCATGGCATGTTTCGAAAAGGAAAATGATTTTAAAAAATATATATATATATATACTCTCTTTTCCAAGCTTTGAAAATGCATCTGCATATTTATTTACTGTTCATTCGCTACAGTAACGCCCTGAAAATCGGGGTGTTACATTGTGGTATCAGAGCTCCGGTTGAGAAATTCAGGCCGTGGCCTTTGCTAATCGGCCACGGTTTGACACTTTAGGCCACCAATTTCTGATAACCGTGGCACGAATAGGCCACGATTTAACCACGCTGGTTTAGGCCACGGTTTGCAGCTATTTCTTTAAACCACGGTTTCCAAACCGTGGCTTTGATATTTAGGCCGCGGTTACTTACCGTGGTATTATTCAACCACGGATTACAGCCCCTTCAATACACCACGGTTTTCAAACCGTGGGTTTACATGATTTACAGCTTATACCACGGTTTTTTAGCCGTTGCTATTATATGAGTGGGACCATATTTAGGCCATGATTTTAGCTGTGCCTGTACGTTTTAGGCAATGATTATAATTAACCTGCCGTATTTGCATTTAAACCATAATTCACATTTTAACCCTGAATTTTGAATAGATCTTTTTAACACAATTTAGACCACAAAATGAGAATTTGTTAATCTCATATTTAATGCTTGAAAGTAATTAAATAAATTAATAATAAAATATCAACCAGAAATTTTAAGCTAGCATATCAAAATATGCATTAGTTAAAAATTACGACTACATCAAGCTGACAAAACTAAATAATAATTAAGTCCCAAAAATATATGTATGTCTAGATGTCTTCATCTCAAAATTAAAACAAAAGTTCCAAGAGATAGAACATAAATCATCATTTTTAAACAACTCATGCATCATATTCTTCTTCCTCTTCTTCTCGTACTACTCCGCCTCCTTGTTCGTCTACACCTTCACGGAAAACTTCCTCCTCCTCATTCTGCAATGAACGTGATATATGAGGTTAAGTGAAAACCTTTATTTTTTTTCCAGAACCCCGATGGAGGCACAGGAGGTAGCTAAGTGAAAACCTTTCTAATTCTATAATTTTGAGAAATAAAATAAAAACCGGGCCTACGACCACGGTTGGAAGAGTGTGGAATAAAGGGTCCACGGTTGGCAAAACGTGGCCACAATATAGCCACGGGTACCAAACCGCGGTTTAAAGAGTATAGGCTACGGTTCCCTTTGTGGTGGTTGTAATTTTTGTAAAATTATCCCACGCTTCAAAAACTGTGGCCTTTGGTCATTTTAGGCCACGGTTTTTTGACCGTTGCAAATTTTAGCGTGGCCGAAAGTCAAATTTCTTGTAGTGGTAGGAGCTATGTTTTTAAATTTAAATCATATATGTTTTCAATATTAAACAGTTTTTCTATCTTTTCATATCTTTTTATATCTTTTAATGTAAACTAGTTTATTTTCATTAAACATAGGAAAAGGATGCGATATATTTTTGAATGGAGTTATATATTTCAAATATTTAGAGTGTGAAGTGATACGTTGGTTTCATATCTTTTAGGAGTGGTTAAAATTGAAAAAGATAATGTGTAGTTTGATTTTAAATTTAAATCAAGTGTTGTTTTGCTGTTCTTTTACTGTTTCAGCGTTATATATATATATTATGGGGAAAATATTTTATTTCCCATAGGTAAGGTACTATCTCCTTGTGATATATTTGGTGTTGTTTTAGGAAGATAAGAAAACGTTTGCAGATATATTTAAAAATATATATGTTGTGCGTGCTATATATATATATATATATATATATATATCGGGGATGTTTTTACTTTTCTTTTAAGTAGACATGATAGGGAATATTTCCTTGAGATTATTAAGATAAATAGAAGGATTTATTCAGCCTTTAAATTGTTGTGTTTGAGTAAAAACAAGTATAGTGATAAGAGAATATCTACAGACTATATCAAGTAGGAAAAACACAATATCTCCTATGTTTATAGATGATATGTTCGACCAACATCAACTGAAAAGGGGTTAGGGCTTCTCTTTTCTTATAAATACCATCTTTAGGTTCATGTGAAAAATCACTTTGAAGCTCTCACTCTCTCTCTTTGGCCACCACCTTTCTCTCTTTCTCTAGGGTTCTTGTGTTGTTTTCTTCCTTTCCATAAGTGCTCAAGGATCGTGCAAGGTTGCTCAAGTTGTGAACCGTTATCAAGGCGAAGGTGAGAGTAACTTCGGTTTTAGAGAGTATGCATGTGTGTGAAGAGTCATGCTTGTTGGTTCCTGATATTATCATTGAATCATGTTATTATGATGTTGAAAGTTGATGTTTTTATGCTGTTTAGGTGTGTTGAATTTTGTGTGACAACATGAAATGTTTTGAGTGTTGTTTATACGATTTTGATGATGGTTGTGAAATATTTTTCTTGTTGGTTTTGTATGAGGAACATGAATTTATGTTGTTCTATTCTCATTAACTTGATTCCATAATGATGTGGGGAGTTTCCTTTTTTATCAATATTGTTTGAGAATCCTTGTTCATGACATAAAGTAAATTTTTATGATGTTATTAACTAACTCGCTAGTCTTGAGTTGTTGTTGATTTGCATAGCATGTACATGAAGGGCCTTAGAGGTGTTTGAGACTGAGTTGGTTCAAACAAGATACCGGAGCGACCATCCGTATGTCAGGGACTGGGAAGTTTCGACAAGGTGGGTTAGACCAGGACATAATAGGCGTGTTTGAAGAAGTGGCAATAGAGATACAACAAAGCGTTAGTGAGGAGGATAACCCTGATTGTGAAGTCGTATGTGGGATTCATACGACTTTGTGTTAATGAGGAGGCTAACCCCAATTGTGAAGTCGTATGTGGGATTTATACAACATTGTGTTAGTGTAGACTGACCTCAATCGTGGAGTTGTAATTGACCCTTCATCCCTACGGGGTTGTGGAATTTATTCTAGAGCATATGATTCAAGGGGAAGGGCTTTGACCCACATGCATACTAACTCTAACTGGGATGAGATTTTGGTTGTTCTTCTATGCTGCGTATTTTCTTTAATGTTTTTATATTCTTTCTATGACCTGAGGTTGACTTCTTCTATAATATCCATTGTGATGTTATTATATGCTTTGTTGTTTTTTAAGTTAACCATCTCTTTTGTATTGTTTGTTGTTTGGGCGCTTGACTCCATAGATACCTAAGGTGTGGAATGTGCGGTGAAGGAAAAAGGTTGTTGCACTGAAGGCTGGCTTACGACTTTTCATCTTCGAGGGTGTTGCTATGAAGGATGCACCCGGAATCGCACCTACTTTTTATTTTGGCTTTATCAAGTTCTTCGGTTTTGTTTAAAAGTTTTGGATAACGCCCTTGGGTGCCATGTTGTTGGTACAAGGTAGAAGTTTACTTTCTTTCGTACTATTATTTTTGGGTTATTACCTCTGTAATTATGGGTATTATTGATAGTAGTTATTATTTTAGTCTTGTGTTGGTTTCATAACAAATGGACCTTGTTTTTGGGCAAGTGTTTTCGAGTTACTATATGTAATTCCCTGAGTAAAACTGGGGTGTTACAATGCTTGAGAAAGAACGCAAGTGAAGAAAACTGCATCAGAAGCCATGGACATCCTTCGAGATATGGCGTCCAACCATTACCTGGCTAGGATATCTATTGGT
Organism: Acmispon strigosus; assembly: GCA_030819835.1. Taxonomy (NCBI): domain Eukaryota; kingdom Viridiplantae; phylum Streptophyta; class Magnoliopsida; order Fabales; family Fabaceae; genus Acmispon; species Acmispon strigosus. Next base: position 41,928,697 of record JAUAMA010000001.1, on the reverse strand, counting down.
AGACATATCATAAAGAGGCCTGGAACAGTTTATAGACTAGAGGCTAACTCATCTCTAGACCATAAATTTGATGCTATTAATGATAAATTAGAAAATTTTCTAACAGCTCAAGTTCATATGATGCAGGGAACACCTTCCACACTGATTTGTGAGCAGTATGGGAAGGGAGGTCACACCAACAGTAATTGTCAAATGATTAAATACATTAAAACTATTGATGAGGCTAACTTTGTAGGTACACAGGGCAAGAAACAAGGTGACCCATTTCCCAGTACCTACAATTCATGATGGAGAAACCACCCAAATCTGTCATGGGGTGGCCAACAAAGAACGTCCAACCAAGGCTCATACAAGCTTCCTTTCGCACAAAATCAAATACAAGAGGAGAGGAGACCAAGCCTTGAAAATCTCATGCAAAATTACATGAGCAAAATAGATGAGAGATTCAAAGCTTTGGAGGCTCAAATCGCCAAACTAATAACGATGACACTCTAAAAAACAAGGGAGGAAAGTGTCGCCCATGGAAAGGCTATTAAAGAGGAGGTAAACTCCATCACCCTCAGGAGAGAGACAAGATTAAAGGGGCTAGATAGGAGCATGCTGGAAAACTCTGCCTTAAATGAGATACTAGGAGAAGCTCTTGATGAGTCAAGCCCACGAGTGGGAAGGGGTGAGCAATTGGTTTCACCCTCCGAGGTAACCATACATTTTCCTCATAGAATCAAGAAAATAGAAAAAAAGATGATTATGCAAAATTTATTGATCTTTTTCGAAACTTGCACATTACTATCCCATTTGCCGAAGCAATAGCCCAAATCTCCAAGTATGCTAGGTTCTTAAAAGAAATTATTTACAATAAAAAGAAGCTTACAGGACCTTGGGTAATAAGCTTGAATGAAAACATCTCTGCAGTAGCCAAAAGAGAATTACCACCTAAACTAAAAGACCGAGGCAGTTTCACAATACCTTGCACAATAGGTAATCACTATTTTGACAAAGCATTAATAAACCTAGGGGCAAGCATAAATCTTATGCTTTTATATGTGTGTAAAAGGTTAGGACTCTAGGAGCCCCAACCTACTGACATGTCCCTCCAGTTAGCTGACAGGTCTATAACATACCCTAATGAGATTGCAGAGGATGTGCTGATAAGAGTAGATAAGTTCAAATTCCCTATGGATTTTGTGGTTCTAGACATGGAGGAAGATGCTAACATTCACATTATCTTTGGACGACCAATCCTCAAAACAAGAGATGCACATATCAATGTACGACAGGGGAAACTCACATTCAAATTGGGAAATGAGGAGATAAACTTCAAAGTCTTCAAACCCAAAGTAACTCAATTCCCAATTGAATGCAAAGTTGTGAAACATAAGGATGCAAGCGAGAATGAAGAAGGAGCAAAAGAAGCTACCAATGACAAAACATGATACTTCCTAACCGTGGAGGACAAACTTCTTGTAACGCCCCGATTTTGAGGGGTTCCATAGTGACCCCAACAATAAATTAAACATGCTGGCGATCTTCATGTCAGGAAAATGCATATATTTTTTTTTTTGAAAACATGTTGTGACCTCATGCATTACATATACCCAATATTTTCCAACTAATAGTTTATTACAACCAATACCATATACATGTCATACATATACAATATTGTGCTCAATCACACATCTGTGGGTCTTGGAAGAGTCCTCCTCCTCACCCATGTCTCGTTCGTCTGAAATCAACCCTAAAACAGACTTTCACCGCCTGTAGATGATGCCCTAAGAACATCCACAGAAAAGAAAGCGCAAGGGTCAACTTCTTGAAAACAAATTCTTCATGGGAGCATAAGGGTAATAGAGTAATAGTATATAAACAAACAAGTCAGAAAGTATGTGTAAGTCACATAACAAATTATATACTGAACAATTCTAGCCACATGCACTCACATCTATTGTAACACCCCGATTTTCAGAGCTCTACGGTAGTGACTCCAACAATAAATAAACATGCTAGTTATGTTTCAATGTTGTGAAAATGCAAGTATATATATTTTTCTTTTCCAAGACATGTCATAGACAATATGCAATACATGCATAAATACCCTATTCGGCAAAAACATATAAGTTACATAATTAGGTGGTAAGCTTTGGTGAGATAGTTTTATAATCAACTGACTTGTTTATTAAAGAAGAACATGCTGCCACCATAAAACCCCAGACCTAGACCTCCTACTTTGATATACCTCCTACGATCCCATGCAGGGCGACCGCTTAAAGGCATATAGGCCTGGAACACTACCCTGCCCCCAAGCATACTTGAGTACAGACATGATAGTCAAAATAACTATTCCTATTTCAATTAATAAGCCATCCATCCTTCTCCCTCGAACTTCCTTTGGCTCAGCATCCATCGGTTACTCTTTGGCTAGTAGTTGTCCAGTTGGTGATAGGTCGTCCAAATACAAGCAACAAATAGGTGCAAGGGTCACTTCCAAATACAACATGTATAAGAATTATGAAGCATAAGTATACATGGCAACTTTCAACAACATCACAAGTAAACATAAACTCAAACATCATAAGACAATTCCTAGGGTTAGTCTATGTGTTGACTAGTCCATTTTCTTAATCCGGATATAGCGCCAACGCATGTTGAAGTGTGGACAATACTCGAACCCTAGTCGTACCGTCAAAACTTCGGATCGGGTAGGTAGATGCCTCTTATACTAGCGACCAAACATGGAGCGGGACAAATCACTCGACTCCCATAAAAATGGACTTGTCGGTACCCCCGACCAATAATGAAGAGTAAATGGACTTGTCGTCTTGACATGTTTAAGGAAAAACATTAATCTAAGAAACATGCTACCAATTATGTCTTAGAATACAATTCAAGTATGACTTGCTCTTTTCATATGAGTTAAATAGCACGCCTTCATAATTAACGATTAATTCATGTAGAGCATGTGAACGTATCCAAAATCAAGATATAAAACCATGTCATAAAAAACATGCTTTCACTTAACAATTTAGCAAGGATGCATGCATGGATATATCAAGCATCAATCGACAATCATCGAAGAAATATCTCAAAAGCAAGCAATGACTAACAAACAATCGGGCATTCACTTAGTGTCGTCAGCTACCAATTCCCAAGGTCACAATATATACATATTCATATATATGCTATGATAGCTTAAACAGATAGCGAAGTGCCCTTACCAAAGTTTCCTTCGCTCCCGAGTGCAACATTCGCTCCGAAACTTCCAAAGTCCCATGAGCCTTCACAAAGCATAACCTAGTTTAGTGTTTCTTAAACTAAGTTCTATGCTCTAAGGTAGGGTACTAAGGAAGCTTCTAACACTTAGGAAAATTTGGCATAATTCACAAGAATTAAAATAAAAGATTTGTGGCAAACTTTAAAACCTTCAAAAGCTTTGAAAACCTTCAAATCAAAACACTAAAACTCGTTCAAAACTTTAAAACATCAAATGAACAACTTAAGCAAAGTTGACACTCCAACATTTAGAATCTTAAAACAAGTTTTTGAAGACAAAATCTTACTCGCAATCTTAATGCAACAATTCAGCCATAAGCCTCCAAAAGTGATCAAATTTTCCTTTTTCTCCAAATCAACATACAAGGTCCTTAAGACATATTTTCAAGCTAAAACTCAAACTTTTCTACAAGTTTCCAAATCAACTCTTTAACCCTTGAATTCAGTAAAACTTCGAAGTGTCAAAAATTACAAAAACACTTGCAAGCTAAACTTTTTAATTCTTTGAATTCTCAATCTCTCAAAAACTCTAAAACAAGCTTAATGCTTCAAAATCCATTTAACCCAAGAATTTGATTTTAGTCCCTCTAAACCTTAACTCCCAAAACCAAGTTAAAACCAATTTTTCAAGTTTCCCAATCCTCTCATGGCTCTCGGCCACTCCCCAAAACCCTAAGAGACAATTTTTCTTTTATTCAAACTTCACATATAAACTTTAAACACAAGAAAATCAAGTTAAAAATCAATTCTTCCAAGACCAGTGATAAGGAAAATCGCAAGTGTACGATTAACTATCGCGTAATAAAAAGATCGAACCCAAGGGATAGGTGTTCTTATTATTATAAAATTTAGTACTTAAACAGGAAAATTAAAAAGAAATATTTGATGAAAGTTTGTTTAAGGTAGCACATGGAACAGCAATGAAATAAAATAGAATAAGATGATAGAGAATAAGCTCTTGGGTTGGTTTACATAGTCTATATAATATGCTAGTAAGTTCCTACTTAATTTCTGAATTTTAAATCTAATTTCATGATGCTATAGCCTAGTTATCTACAAGTTAATTCCTTACACATTGTAGAACTTTCTTTCTAATTACTAAATTCATTTCCTTGCAACTTAGTTAACTAGAGAAGAAGATGAAGAAGAAATTCAGGCCAACATAAAGTTACGTCCTTCCTAATTCCTTAGTGAAGTATACTTATAACATTTTTTAAATCCTAGATCCCTTACTACTTACCAATTTCCATTCGTATAAGTAATAAGCAAGAAAGGTAAAAACAAACTAAAACATAAATATAAACTACTACAACCCAAGAAACTTAAAGAAGAATTAGCCAAGCATGGCTAAAAGAAGCATTGAATTACCCTGGACTAGGAGCTCAAATATGGCTTCCCACAATTCCTAGGAACAATGTTCTTGAGGGAGAAAGAGGAACACTTGTTGTGTTCTAAGAAAGGTGTGTCTTACAAGTGAAGAAAAGGGTCCTATTTATAGTAAAATTCCAGCCTCCAGCGCTTGAGCGCTGGCATTCCCAACGCATGGGCGCTAGGATGCATTAAAAATCCACTTTCTGTCCGAGGCCCAGCGCTTGAACGCTGGCTTTCCAACGCTTGGGCGCTGGGTCAACATCTGACTCATCATCCAGTCAGAACCCCAGTGCTGGAGCGCTGGGATCCCAACGCTGGAGCGCTGGGACGCTGCTTCTTCATCTTCAAGCTTTTTCTTCCTTCTTCATTCATGGTAGTGGGTTTTGATGGCCATAAAAAGCCACTACTCAGCCTTGTTTAATTCTGAAACCTTTCCTCCACTAACATCAATTCTTTCAACATTATTTTCCATGTGCTAATTAGAGAGTGATTCTTCATATTCTTCTTTTTCACTTTGGTCCTCTCTTGGTTAGCACTTCAATTCAAGCCCTCATATTCTCTCAATCTTCACTTTAAGTCCTCCACTCTTGAACTTTTACAATTTGGTCCCTGACTTCCTGAAACTTTACATATTGGTCCCTGGACAAAAATGATAACTAAACCAGCTTTTTCTAAAAATACAAAATAACTAGAAAAATTCCTAAAAATATAAAATAAAGCTAGAAAATCTAATCTATATGCAAAATGCAAAATAAATAGAAAAATCTATATAAAAAGAATAAAAAACCTATATGTGACTCAAAAATATTAAAATAAAAAGACTAAAAATAGCCTAAAAACATCATATAAAATCCACTCATCACACCACTATACCCAACGACAGCTTGTCCTCAAGCGACAAAACTTAAAGAAAAACTCGTCCCTGGGTTTTGAGAAAGTTTTATCTGATTAAACATGAAGCACAAAAACCTTTCAAAGAAAGCTTAGCCGATAAGGAAGACATGCATGTTTTATAGACAAAGAATCAAGAAAGTTAGGCTTGGCTTTTAACATGTTTGAGTTCATCAAATTAAGCTCACAAAATAATATTCTCCATGAAAAACAAGAAAGCTCAATAATTCTGCCTATAATTCAAATCAAAACTGAAGTAAAGCAACCAAGTGATGTTGAAGAGATTTTTTAAAGGTTGTAACTTGGCCAAAGGGTTGAACAATTTAAGGTATGGATTTCAAGAAATTGGCAACTCTAGTGGCTGACTCAGAAACTTGTTGTTAAGTGATTTTTCTTGATTTTAAGAGCTTCGACAATGCACACAAGGGTCCTCTCAATTCTTTCTTCTTTTTATTTTTTTGAACAAAGTAGTGGAATGTATGGGATGAATGACTTGAATTTTACTCCCCTCATACTCTTCCTCACCCCACTACTTCATTATTTTTTTCTAAGGCACATACCTTATTTTCTTCCAACTTTTTTCCTTCATTTTTTTTAGAGAGAAACCCACAAACATAGCTCTAACAATTTAGCACATGAATCACAATAACAACTTTAAGAATTATCACACAAAGTAGGCTCCAAAGAATGACTCTTTTAAGGCTCAAAAGGGGCTACTAGTGGATATAACATTTCAAGCAAAAATCTGAGTTTTCAAAAATGCCTATAATCTCTTCTCAACTCACAAAGTAAACAAAACTCCAATCAACATGTAACACAAGGCAGAAAAATTTCACAATCAAGATTTCAGAGTCCTCAGCTCTCAGAAAAAGATAGGGTAAGTGGTACCCTTTTTTAGAACTCAGAAAAAGACTTTGCCAACAACCAAAACAATCAAGATATCAAAAATCCTTTCTACAGCATGCAATCCTTACTGCTTAAAAACATAGAACTTTTCACAAAGCAGTTCAATCAGATAAAGCATTTCACAACGCTATAGCAACATTCAGAATGGATAATATACTCAAGACTCATGCAAAAAGAAAACAGAAAAACTAAACTAAAAATAAAACTAAAAACTATAAAAACAAAAACAAAAACTAAGAAGCTGGTATAGTAACAAATTTTCCACAAAGGTCCAAGGGAACCTCAATGCAAAAATCAATTTGAACACTTAAGTTCAAGAGGATTCTTCCTCTTTTGGGTACCTATCCTGTAACATTGAACAAACAAAAAGTCTCACAAGCAGAAACTTGCTTGACTTGTTAGTTCCAAAAACAGCACAAAGCTCATGGGTTGAAAAATTTGTGTCCACCTTTTAAAAACAAGAATTCTTGAGTTCCCAAAAATTAAAAACAGTTTAGAACCAAGGGAAAACTCAAAGAACCTTAAAACTTCCAGACAATGGTGAACACAAAATTTATTAAAAACTAAAAACAGCAAACAAAAGCAAAAACAGCAAACTGCCCGAGCTCCAGCGCTTGAGCGTTGGGGATACCAACGCTTGGGCGCTGGAATTAAAACAAATACTGGGCATCAGAGGTCCCAACGCCTGAGCGCTGGGTTTCCAACGCTATGGCGCTGGAAATCAGAGAATTAAGAACTGGGATTCCAGGGGCCTAGCGCATGAGCGCTAGCCCTCCAACGCCTAAGCGTTGGGATCAACTGGAATCAGAGGTTGTGAAGCAGGGTCCTAACGCTTGAGCGTTGGCCTCCAGCGCTCGAGCGCTGGCCTCGCCTGCAGCAAAAACATAAAATTTCTTTTCTTTTATTTATGTACAAGAGTTGTGCAAAAATTAAAAAGACAGAAACATAAACTATCCTAAGTTGGGTTGTCTCCCAACCAGCTCAATGTTAAGGTCCGAGATAGACCCTTCCCCTTACTCAATTGGGGGTACTTTTTCTTTTCTTGCTACAAACATCATCTTTGAACTCATCCTCACTTTCAGACTCATAGTGCTTACAAGTACGGAATACAGAAAACTTCACTTTTTCATCCCCTACCTTCAAAGATAGGAGGCCTTCTGCTACATTAATCTTGGCGTTTCCCGTAGCAAGGAATGGCCGCCCAAGAATTAATGGTACCTTGGAGTCTTCTTCCATATCAAGTATCACAAAATCAACAGGGAAGACAAACTTGTCAACCCTTACCAAAACATCTTCAGCCACCCCATAGGGGTACTTAATTGACCTGTCCGCCAATTGTAAACACATCAAAGTAGGAGTGGCCTCTCCCATGTCCAATTTCCTAAACATGGAGAGTGGCATGAGGTTTATAGAAGCTCCTAAATCACAAAGAGCTGTTGCATTTGGTAGTCCCTCAATTTCCACAGGCAAAGTGAAACTCCCCGGATCCTTCAATTTTTGGGGCAACTTCCTCAAAACCATGGCTGAACACTCCTCAGTTAACATTACAGTCTCATCCATCTCACTCAATTTCCTCCTTCTAAATAAAATGTCCTTCATAAATTTAGCATAAATTGGCATTTGTTCCAAAGCTTCAGAAAATGGAATGTTAATTTGAAGCCTTTTAAAAATCTCCAGAAATTTTGAGAATTGCTTTTCCAAATTCTTTTTAAAAGCTTTAGGAAATGGAACTTTGCCAAATTTTTTAGAAGGAGGAATTACATTTTCAGCAATTTTTTCAACAACAATAGGCACACTCCTTTCTTTTTCTTCACCACTTACCTCTTGTTCAATTTTCACTACCCTTTCGGGCATAGTCTTACCACTCCTAAGAGTGATAGCAGAAACATTCTCAACATTTTCCTTTGGATTGACAAGAGTATCAGACGGAAAAGTACCTGGAATCCTCTCTGAGATGGTCTTGGCCAACTGGCCTACCTGGACCTCCAAATTTCTAATGGAGGCTTCATGATTCTTGGCACTTATCCTGGTCTCATTCATAAATTGCACAGTTTGTTGGCCTATTTCACCAACAATTTCTTCCAAACTCTTCCTTCCCTGGTTTGGATTCAAAGGCATTGGTGGCCTCTGATTTTGGAATGGCCTATGAAATTGTTGCCTGACTTCTCCTTGACCACCCCCTTGATCTCTCCAAGAAAAATTGGGGTGGTTTCTCCAGCTTGGGTTATAGGTGTTGCCATAGGAATTTTGAAAATTCCCCATAGCTTTTACCTCAGCTTCTAATTCAGCCTCCTCCAGGCTCAGTTGAACCCCCTCCATTCTTTTGACCATTGCATCAACTTTCCTGGATAAAAGTTTATTTGAAGCAACAATGGACTCAAAAGAATCAACCTCATAAATACCTTTCCTGATTGCCCGGTCCTGGTTTGAATGAGCAGCTCTTGCAGCAAGTTTGTTGATTAAATCAAGAGCTCCTTGTGGTGGCAAAGCATCGAATGCCCCACTTGCTGCAGTATCCAATTTATCCCTGGTATAATCATTCAAAGCAGCATAAAATTTCTCTACCTGGTCTGCGATAGAGATGTTATGACCTGGGCACCTTCTGAGAAGTCCCTTGAACCTCTCCCATGTCTCATACAGGTTTTCAGCATCTTGTTGAATGAAGGAGTTGATTTCCTGCTTCAACTTCCTTATGCGGTTGTAAGGAAAAAATTTGGCCGTGAATTTTTCAGCCAAATCATCCCATGAAGTAATGCTTCTGAGTGGTTGAGAAGATAGCCACTCCTCTGCCACATCTCTTAAGGAAAATGGAAACAGCATAAGTCTTACCGTATCCAAGTGAGCATCATTTCTCCTTAAGGTGGAGCATTGCCTGGTGAATCGCTCCAGATGTGTATGGCAGTCTTCATTTACACTTCCACCAAATTGGTTTTGACTTACCAAAGAGATGAAGTGTGGAGGAATCTGGAAATTTGGCAAAGCATCCTCCGGAACCACAATACTCCCTTCAAAATTGTAATCTACCTGGGGAGCTGTGATTCACGAAGAGAGCGATTAGCATTCTGCTCTTCCTCCTCCTCTCTCAGCCTTTGAAGTGTAGCTTGGACTTCATCTTCTACCCTTGCATTGTATTCAGCAAGGAGGCGCTCCTCCATTTGTGCTTGTGTTTCAGCCATGGCCCTTGCTAATCTCCTTTGCTCCGCTAATCTGCGATGCAAAGTTCTTTCAATTTCAGGGTCCAATTCAAAATGTCCTACCATGCAAACAAGCCAAAGAAGTTAATAGCACCTATTCAATTCAATTTTTCTTTTTTTTTTATCTTTTATATATATATATATATATATATATATATATATATATATAAACAAGAAGTACTAAATAAAATAAAAACAAGAACTTGAAAGAACCTATCCCCGGCAACGGCGCCAAAAACTTGATAAGGAAAATCGCAAGTGTACGATTAACTATCGCGTAATAAAAAGATCGAACCCAAGGGATATGTGTTCTTATTATTATAAAATTTAGTACTTAAACAGGAAAATTAAAAAGAAATATTTGATGAAAGTTTGTTTAAGGTAGCACATGGAATAGCAATGAAATAAAAGAGAATAAGATGATAGAGAATAAGCTCTTGGGTTGGTTTACATAGTCTATATAATATGCTAGTAAGTTCCTACTTAATTTCTGAATTTTAAATCTAATTTCATGATTCTATAGCCTAGTTATCTACAAGTTAATTCCTTACACATTGTAGAACTTTCTTTCTAATTACTAAATTCAATTCCTTGCAACTTAGTTAACTAGAGAAGAAGATGAAGAAGAAATTCAGGCCAACATAAAGTTACGTCCTTCCTAATTCCTTAGTGAAGTATACTTATAACCTTTTTTAAATCCTAGATCCCTTACTACTTACCAATTTCCATTCGTATAAGTAATAAGCAAGAAATCTTTTGCGCAAAAGATGAATGAAGAACAAGGAAATAAAACATGAAATAGAAGTAATATTCAGAAAGGTAAAAACAAACTAAAACATAAATATAAACTACTACAGCCCAAGAAACTTAAAGAAGAATTAGCCAAGCATGGCTAAAAGAAGCATTGAATTACCCTGGACTAGGAGCTCAAATATGGCTTCCCACAATTCCTAGGAACAATGTTCTTGAGGGAGAAAGAGGAACACTTGTTGTGTTCTAAGAAAGGTGTGTCTTACAAGTGAAGAAAAGAGTCCTATTTATAGTAAAATTCCAGCCTCCAGCGCTTGAGCGCTGGCGTTCCCAACGCATGGGCGCTAGGATGCATTAAAAATCCACTTTCTGTCCGAGGCCCAGCGCTTGAACGCTGGCTTTCCAACGCTTGGGCGCTGGGTCAACATCTGACTCATCATCCAGTCAGAACCCCAGCGCTGGAGCTCTGGGATCCCAACGCTGGAGCGCTGGGACGCTGCTTCTTCATCTTCAAGCTTTTTCTTCCTTCTTCATTCATGGTAGTGGGTTTTGATGGCCATAAAAAGCCACTACTCAGCCTTGTTTAATTCTGAAACCTTTCCTCCACTAACATCAATTCTTTCAACATTATTTTCCATGTGCTAATTAGAGAGTGATTCTTCATATTCTTCTTTTTCACTTTGGTCCTCTCTTGGTTAGCACTTCAATTCAAGCCCTCATATTCTCTCAATCTTCACTTTAAGTCCTCCACTCTTGAACTTTTACAATTTGGTCCCTGACTTCCTGAAACTTTACATATTGGTCCCTGGACAAAAATGATAACTAAACCAGCTTTTTCTAAAAATACAAAATAACTAGAAAAATTCCTAAAAATATAAAATAAAGCTAGAAAATCTAATCTATATGCAAAATGAAAAATAAATAGAAAAATCTATATAAAAAGAATAAAAAACCTATATGTGACTCAAAAATATTAAAATAAAAAGACTAAAAATAGCCTAAAAACATCATATAAAATCCACTCATCAACCAGAAACAAAGCCTAGGTTCGGCCACTTAGTGTTAATTTTCAAGATCAATTTTTTTCTCAAAACTAACTAGTACACATTGAAGGCATAAAGAAATCTATGGTGAAAACTAAAATAAAATTTTGAAAACCACTTTTCCAAAATAAGCACTTTTCAAAAACTCAACTTTTTGAAAAACAAATTAGAGATCCTAAAAGATTATTTCAAGAGGAACAACGTTACTAAAAGAAACTATACCAAAATCTCAAGTAAAAAATTATCATAGGGGCAAAAATCAAACTTTTTTACAAAATCATTTTGGTTCAACATGAAGAGGAAGACAATGGCAATAACATTAATAAAGGGAGTTAGGGATTCCAAGTACTTTCATCACCCCTAAACTTCTCCTTTTTCAAACCTGGAAGCATGGTTGTGAATAGCTTGAAGAGGAGAAAAAAATAAGCAAGAGGAGAAAACAAGTGAAGATAGGTGAAAAAGACGAGAGGAGATTCGGGTGGAAGGTTGGAGAAGATGATGGTGTTCTTAAGCTTTCTCTTTCACTTTCTCTCTCTTAATATTCACTAGTTTATCACTTAAACTCCCTTAATGTAAAACATAAAAAATTTCCTCCCTAAATGAAGATGTTGGCCGTGGGTTCACCAAGCTAATGGGGACCAACTTTGAATTTTTCTAAAGCTTAGGTGACTAAAGTGTGAGATTGAAAAGATTGGATAAAAAATTTTTTTCACTATTTGGGAACCAAAGTGTAACTCTCAAGAGACAAGGACCAGAGTGTAAGGTTGAAAAAGATTAGGAAATATCTTGATTAAACTAGGGTTAAAAGTCATAATCAAGTCTTACACATGTCTAATCAATGACGACTTGTCGTAACCCTCAAATCAAGTCGCTAATCGTGTCATACATTATTATTTTAATCGTAATTACACGCTCCACAAAATATGCCGAGGTGACTAACATCAACCACTCTCTCACCTCGGACCAATTGCTCGTACAACTCGAGCAGAGATCGCCAAAATATCCCGGATCGTTTTCCTCGGGATTCGGTCTGTTTACGGCCTGAAAAACACTACTCACCTAAATATTTTAATCGCATATCTGGATTTATCTCGTCAAATAGAATCATTTGGTGATTACCGGATTTTTCATCTAAGGTCCCGAACACCTCTGTTCATCTCGCAGAATTTTCTACCGTGAGATAAATATTTTCCCCGGGCCCCGGAAGGAAACACTATCAATATCCCAGTTACTATTCACGAATTAATTCACTGGTCGTCGTAAAGATAAGGAGAAAGTAATATTCTTGCTCGAACGCCAATTGAGTTAAAATTAGGGTTCTATGATGAATCATTGCTACAAAACATTGCACAGATAACCCGAATAGCTCATGACTTTAACTTATGCTTGAAAACACTCCAAAATATACATTGGATATTTACATAATTATTTAATCATTTAATTAATTCAAGATCTTACATTCATACATCAATCCAATAACATATATTATATGGACAGAGTTGCACACTAATCATCTCAAACACACAATACAACATCTTAAATCAATTTGATTGTTATGCTCGTGCCAGTGCACATGCTTCACCATTATCTGGATATAACACCAACAATCAAACATGGGATGCGGGACATTACCGTTTCTGATAAATGCCACTTATCTGACCGATTGAGGGTCAGCTCATAGCCTCCCTCTATTGTCTAGTCTCAAGCTTAACACGTCACTCTAACCAAGCCTGTGGTTTCTAGTCTCATGTTTGGTACGTCACTGTCACCAAACCTCTAGTTTCATGAGTGCATGATATGATATGTTATGAATCAATAATAAAAAAATCACAATAGAATCGTCTTTATATGAGTCTGAGTATTCGTGTCTCACCACCTACGCAAAGGTCACTCATCTTGAATTCCTGCATCTCGTCATTTTCATCTAGGTCACTCGTCACTGAGTGTCCAGATCTCGTCTTCACTTATGAATAAATCCTCTTCCTTTCTTTCGAAAACATCTCTCATAAATCCTTTCAAAGGCTATGTCACAAAATTCTTTCCAAGAGATATGTCTTATGGATTTTTGAAAGATAAGTCTTATGATCCTTTTCAAGGGCAGTCTTGTTTTGTGAAGAAAGTAGAAGTCCCTTAGTTTACAAAAGGGTTTGAAGAATTTACTTAAGTACATTATGAATTTGTTTTACTCATGAAATAATGGGACATGTCTATTTTCTATCGAAAGCTCTTGACTCTTTTGAAAACATTATGCCATTGTTTCAAAAAGTTCCCTCGTGCTAAGGTGTTGTAAGACTTCCCATCTAACCAAAAACTCTCTCTCTTTTTCCTCCGCTTGCGCATCCGATTATAATCGAGAACATAATAATTTTTCAAGCACATCAAGTCCAAGGACACAAACTTTTATCCGAAACAACATGTTATCAATTGTGAAGAAGGTCTTGCTCCTGACCCTGGCTGTGGTTTTGATGACGACAAACTCATCAACAAAAAGAAGAAAAGAAGACTTCAAAAGAATCAAGCACTCAAGTCCATCAATAGTCTAGAAGTCTTAGAATTAGGTGAGTTATGCTTCCAAAGGTTTATTAAAGCATAAAGGCTCTTAAAACACCTAATCTAATCAAGTTAAGAGTTTTCATAACTTAAAAGAAGTAGAAAACCTTAAGCAAGTCTCAAAGAACAAGTTTCTGGAAAATGGGCTTCTGTGTAATCGATTACACCATTATGGTAATCGATTACACCAAGGCAAGTAATCGATTACTCCAGTCTTGTAATCGATTACATGTTTGAAATTCAAATTCAAACTGAAACGGTCACTTGTGTAATCGATTACACTAAGTATGGTAATCGATTACCAGAACGAAAAAGTGCATCTTTTCATGAACCATTGTGTCCCAAACCTTTTGAAAAGGGTTGTGATGGTTCAAGGATGTTTCCCTTGCCTATATAAAGACCATTTGAGTCCAGAAAACATAACAACAACATAGAACACACAACACACACGAAATATACACATTTCACATGAGAAAAACACATTAGGCCAAAGCTCTTTCAAAATTGGTTCATCTTTTAGAACTTAAATCTTTTGGAGCCTAAATTCTGAGTTCATGATCTTCATGTTTACAAGAACACACTAGTTGTTCATATCTTGAAGAACTCAGAATTGTATTATGCTTAAAAGCCTTAAAGCATAATTTCTCATGTTCAATCCAATTGTGTGTTAAAGGATTGAAACAGCCAAGTGTAATATCTTCTTCATCTCTTTCTGTAAGATTGAGTTTTTCACCGTGGTATTCGGTGAAGGGTTGTTGTCACTGAAAGTGGTTTTCTTTTAGGGTTTCGATTGAAGACAAGTTTGTCTTCAAGGTCTGAGGGTGGTTTGCCTTCAGGAACTGAAAGCGGTTTGCTTTCAGGGGCTGTTGAAAGCGGTTTGCTTTCACAGGATATTGGTAGAAGTTCTTGGGGTCCTTGGGTTAGGAACTTGTAAGAAATTCTTATCAATAGTGGAAAAATCCTCAAGGGTTTTCTTGAGGGACTGGACGTAGTCTTCGGTGGATTGAAGGCGAACCAGGATAAATCTTGTGTGTGATTCTCTTTATCCTTCACATTTACTTTCAAGTATTGTTCATATCCGCTGCAATCACAACGATCAATTCGTGATCATCATAAACTTGAAAGTAACAATTTCAATAAGGCGAAAAATTGGGGCAACACTGATTCACCCCCCCTCTCAGGTTGCTATCTGTTTTAACAATTGGTATCAGAGCGGAAGTTTAGGTAAGTTATTCCTAAGATCCGGGAAAAGATGGCATCCTCTTCCAATCATGGAACAAGTGAAGGACATAACATAAACAGGCCACCATTCTTCAATGGAGAACACTATGACTTCTGGAAAATCAAGATGAAGATATTCATAAAGCCATTAGACTCAGGAATATGGAATCTTGATAGTGGCTGCTCATCACACATGACAGGAGACAAAACCAAGTTTTCTTTTCTTATACCTAGGGAAAAAGGTTTCGTCACATATGGTAACAATCAAAAGGGAAAAATACTCGGTATTGGAAGAATAGGCACACCCCCTCAAACAGTCATCGATAAAGTTCTTTACGTTGATGGTTTGATGCATAATCTTCTGAGTATTAGTCAACTATGTGATAAAGGTTTGAAAGTAGGTTTTATTAATGATATATGTGTTGTGAAAGATGTGAAAACTAAAGAAATTAAGTTTTCTGGATATAAAGTAAACAAAGTCTTCATGATCTCATTGGAAGAAATTCCACAAAATGTGAGATGCCTTTTGGCCAAGAATAATAGTGATTCATGGCTATGGCATAGAAGACTTGCACATATTCACATAGATCATTTAAACAAACCAGTCAAGCATGATCTAGTTGTTGGGCTTCCAAAGATAAAATTCGAGAAAGACAAGCTTTGTGATGCATGTCAAAAGGGGAAGCAAACCAGAACATCCTTCAAACCAAAGAACATAGTTTCGACCTCAAGACCCCTTCAATTGTTACATATGGATTTGTTCGGACCTTCTAGAACTAAAAGCCTCGGAGGTAATTTCTATGCACTTGTTATTGTTGATGATTTCTCTAGATTCACTTGGACTTTATTTCTACCTCATAAGAATGAAGCCTTCAATGCATTCAAAAGATATGCAAGGCTAGTTCAAAATGAGAAGTCTTTAAAGATCTCTTCTATTAGAAGTGATCATGGTGGAGAATTTCAGAATCAACAATTCCAAGAACTATGTGATGAAAATGGAATATCACATAACTTCTCTACTCCGAGAACACCACAACAAAATGGTGTAGTAGAAAGGAAGAATAGGTTACTTGAAGAATTAGCAAGAACCATGTTAAGTGAATCTAGTCTCCCTAAATATTTCTGGGCTGATGCTGTAAGTACTGCTTGCTATGTTTCCAATAGAGTTCTTATTAGACCTATCCTTAAGAAAACACCCTATGAACTCTACAAAGGAAGGAAACCAAATATCTCTCATCTACATGCTTTTGGATCAAAATGCTTTGTCTTGAATAATGGAAAGGAAAACCTTGGAAAGTTTGATGAAAAATCTGATGAAGGTATATTCCTTGGATATTCTCTAACAAGCAAAGCATATAGAGTCTTTAACAAGAAAACTCTATCCGTGGAAGAATCCATACATGTTACTTTTGATGAATCTAAATCTTCAATAGAAGATAAAGTCAATCTTCCAGATAATGAAGAAGATGACATCATTATAAATGAAGATTCTCAAAAGGATAGAGATCAGAATCCAATACAAGAAGAGCACATTGAAAGTAATACTTATCAACTTCCAAAAGAATGGAGAACCCATAGGGATCATCTAGTTGATAATATTATTGGTGATATCTCTAGAGGCGTTTCTACAAGGCTACGCTTGAATGATTCAGTTTTGAATATGGCCTTTGTCTCTCAGATAGAACCATCAAAAGTAAATGATGCTCTAGAGGATGAGTATTGGATTGTAGCAATGCAGGAAGAACTAAATCAATTTGAAAGGAATCAAGTTTGGGAACTTGTCCCCAAGCCTAGTGACAAACATGTTATTGGAACAAAGTGGGTGTTTAGGAATAAGTTAGATGAAAATGGTATTATAGTTAGGAACAAAGCAAGATTAGTTGCTCAAGGGTATAATCAGGAAGAAGGCATAGATTTTGATGAAACTTATGCACCAGTAGCAAGGTTGGAAGCCATAAGACTATTATTGGCGTATTCTTGTTCTTTAAATTTCCCATTATATCAAATGGACGTCAAAAGTGCATTCCTGAACGGATATATTCAAGAAGAAGTGTATGTGAAGCAACCTCCAGGATTTGAAGATCCAAAGTTTCCTTCACATGTCTTCAGACTAAAGAAAGCACTCTATGGTCTTAAGCAAGCCCCTCGTGCTTGGTATGATAGATTAAGTACTTTCCTCTGTGATAAAGGATTTCAGAAGGGTAAGGCTGATACAACCTTGTTCATCAAAAGAGCCAAAGGTAATACCTTATTAGTTCAAATTTATGTTGATGATATTATCTTTGGTGCAACTAACGAATCTCTTTGTAAGGATTTCTCTAACATGATGCAAGAAGAATTTGAAATGTCCATGATGGGACAATTAAATTACTTTCTTGGTTTGCAAATCAAGCAATCAAGTGATGGAATATTCATCAATCAATCAAAGTTTTGCAAGGAACTATTAAAGAAATATGATTTGGATGATTGCAAAGCCATAGCCACACCTATGGGGTCTAATACATATTTAGATCAAGATGAATCCGGTAATCAAGTAGATATTACCAAATATAGAGGTATGATCGGATCTCTTTTATACTTATCTGCAAGTAGACCTGACATTATGTTTAGTGTGTGTCTATGTGCTAGATATCAAGCATCTCCTAGGGAATCACATTTGAGTTCTGTTAAACGAATTTTCAAATATTTGAAAGGAACTACAAATGTTGGATTGTGGTATCCCAAGGGAAGTGCCATTAATCTCACTAAAAACCCTATCATGCATTCTCGAACTAAGCATATTGATATACGACATCATTTTCTTCGAGATCATGTTATGAGGAAAGGTATTGAGATTTCATTTGTGGATACACATAATCAGTTAGCAGACATCTTTACTAAACCTCTTCCTAAAGAATCATTTTTCAAGATAAGAAGAGAATTAGGCATTTTAGATGAGCATGATACTTAAGTTAACATGTTATTTGCACGATCTTTATGATAAATATGTGTTTACATGCCTTTAGATAGATTATGTACTTAAGTGTTTTATAGGAAAAGTGTTACATAGGAATCTAGAGCCTAGAACTTGTAAAAATGTCCTAGTAATCGATTACCCTAGGATTTGTAATCGATTATCCATGTTCTAAGTCCTCGTGCTCATTAGAAACATCTGAGTAATCGATTACACAAACTGCCATAATCGATTACACATTCACAATTTGAAAATTTTCAAATTTGTAACTGATGTAATCGATTACCCCAACTGCAGTAATCGATTACATACTCGAAAAAAAATTGCCAGAATTTCAATTTCCCTCCATCTTTTGAAATTCAAACTTGGCATAACTGCTCCGTAATCGATTACTTCAACTGTTGTAATCGATTACATGCTCAGGATATTTAAGCCAGCCTTAGATGTTGATCAGTCATACCTTCCAAAATCATTCTAAGTTCTGATTTTTAACATCCACGACAACATGTCTTTCTTTCCATGCTTATCCTCAGCCTTTTGTCCTCACAATCCACTAAATTTCTCCTGTCTTCTTCCCACCTCTGCCGAGAGAACTCGATTTATTTCTCACTTTCTCACCCAAACAGTTCGAACCCCCTTTTATGCTGAATTAGAATCTTTCATCGAAGCCGATCTAACCTTTCCCGCTTTACTTGGAGATCAATATGTTGATACTTTCCTTCAATCTACCACACCCTACTATTCCGAATTGGTCAAAGTATTCTACTGCAACTTGGAAGTTGAAGGCACAAGTATTACCTCTTCTGTAAAAGGGACTACTATTCAGTACTCTCTTGTCTCTTTTGGCAAGTGCTTGGGTCTTCCTTTTTCTGGTGCCGAGTTGGGAACAAATCTACCCTGCCCCTGGCCTGAATATAACTCTGATGCTTTTTACCGAACCTTGTGTCGCTTTACTCCTTCTGAAGTTCGGAAGCTTCATCCTCCTCGCACCAAAACCTGTCCTTATCATGTTGATGTTCTTACCACCACCAACCACTTGCTTCATTACTTTGTTCATCACATCCTTCTCCCTCAAGAAGACCTTCATGCTCATATTAGTGAGTTAGAACTTCAAGTTTTATATGGCATCCTTCATGGACATGCCATTAACTGGACATTCTTAGTAATGCACCATATGCTTACTTGCCGAACTCAAGCACAATCATTTCCCTATGCTCCAAGTATCACTCGTCTTCTCCTTCAATCTGGAGTTCCCATTGACGACTCCTATGATGTTCGCTCTTTAAATTACAAGTGCGTTAATTCTAGGATACTCCCAAGCTTAGGTTTATTTCATGACTATGGAATTGATACTCTTTCCTGGTTACTTCATTATGACGGCATTGGCATCTTGTCCGATGATGAAGACATGTCTGATGATTCTTAATTCTATAGGTTTTACTTGTTTTATTCACCATTCCTGTTTGTATTTTTATGTATTTGCTCTCTTATATATATATATAAATGCTGGTTGTTCATGTTTTACATGTTTACCCCTATTCCCCCATGCTTTATGTTTCAATATACTTGTATGTATGCCTGTACATTTTTTGGCCTTTTCTTCTTTTTGATGAAGTCAAAAGGGGGAGAAAGGTTCTGTGCTCTTAAAGATCATATGCAGGAATTCAACGAGTACATTAGAAAGGGGGAGAAAAATCAGAAATACTAAATTCCATAAAATAGGGGGAGTTAAGCATCAAGAATGCACATATGATCTTCAAAGTTTCAAGTATGTGTTTGCCATCATCAAAAAGGGGGAGATTGTGAAGAAGGTCTTGCTCCTGACCCTGGCTGTGGTTTTGATGACGACAAACTCATCAACAAAAAGAAGAAAAGAAGACTTCAAAAGAATCAAGCACTCAAGTCCATCAATAGTCTAGAAGTCTTAGAATTAGGTGAGTTATGCTTCCAAAGGTTTATTAAAGCATAAAGGCTCTTAAAACACCTAATCTAATCAAGCTAAGAGTTTTCATAACTTAAAAGAAGT
The DNA here is from genome assembly GCA_030819835.1 of Acmispon strigosus. Taxonomy (NCBI): domain Eukaryota; kingdom Viridiplantae; phylum Streptophyta; class Magnoliopsida; order Fabales; family Fabaceae; genus Acmispon; species Acmispon strigosus. The sequence goes on along the minus strand of JAUAMA010000001.1, from coordinate 41,908,525 downwards.
AGAAAACCTTAAGCAAGTCTCAAAGAACAAGTTTCTGGAAAATGGGCTTCTGTGTAATCGATTACACCATTATGGTAATCGATTACACCAAGGCAAGTAATCGATTACTCCAGTCTTGTAATCGATTACATGTTTGAAATTCAAATTCAAACTGAAACGGTCACTTGTGTAATCGATTACACTAAGTATGGTAATCGATTACCAGAACGAAAAAGTGCATCTTTTCATGAACCATTGTGTCCCAAACCTTTTGAAAAGGGTTGTGATGGTTCAAGGACGTTTCCCTTGCCTATATAAAGACCATTTGAGTCCAGAAAACATAACAACAACATAGAACACACAACACACACGAAATATACACATTTCACATGAGAAAAACACATTAGGCCAAAGCTCTTTCAAAATTGGTTCATCTTTTAGAACTTAAATCTTTTGGAGCCTAAATTCTGAGTTCATGATCTTCATGTTTACAAGAACACACTAGTTGTTCATATCTTGAAGAACTCAGAATTGTATTATGCTTAAAAGCCTTAAAGCATAATTTCTCATGTTCAATCCAATTGTGTGTTAAAGGATTGAAACAGCCAAGTGTAATATCTTCTTCATCTCTTTCTGTAAGATTGAGTTTTTCACCGTGGTATTCGGTGAAGGGTTGTTGTCACTGAAAGTGGTTTGCTTTCAGGGTTTCGATTGAAGACAAGTTTGTCTTCAAGGTCTGAGGGTGGTTTGCCTTCAGGAACTGAAAGCGGTTTGCTTTCAGGGGCTGTTGAAAGCGGTTTGCTTTCACAGGATATTGGTAGAAGTTCTTGGGGTCCTTGGGTTAGGAACTTGTAAGAAATTCTTATCAATAGTGGAAAAATCCTCAAGGGGTTTTCTTGAGGGACTGGACGTAGTCTTCGGTGGATTGAAGGCGAACCAGGATAAATCTTGTGTGTGATTCTCTTTATCCTTCACATTTACTTTCAAGTATTGTTCATATTCGCTGCAATCACAACGATCAATTCGTGATCATCATAAACTTGAAAGTAACAATTTCAATAAGGCGAAAAATTGGGGCAACACTGATTCACCCCCCCTCTCAGGTTGCTATCTGTTTTAACATCAATCACATGACGTAATACACTTACGATATTACTTGTCCATTCATATGAGCTACATAACATACTTTCCATATAGTCAAGCACATAAATTCAAGCATCATTGCTAACATTCAACAGACATTTCAAACACGTACACAATCTACCACATCCGATTCAACAACATCATCAGCACCTCAAATCATTCATTATAATATATATATTGTAGTTATTCAAACACCGAAGTGCCTTTACCTTAGCCGCTTTTCGTCTTAAGCTTGTGTCCGAACTTTTCTCTATCATTGGAACTCGTACCTTCACAAGATACGTTCTAACTTAGTCACTTAAACCAAGTCTACATTCTAGATTAAGGATAAGCTAGATCTCTTAGAGTTCCTAACTCAAACTATATGCAAATACATGCTCAAGGACTAAAGTCAAATTAAGAAATTATTTTTAACTTTTCAAAAAGGTCCTTCAATTAAAATTACAATTAAGTCCCTTAACTTTTCAAGATTACATTTCAATCCTCAAACTTTAATAAAATCCTATCTTGGTCCTCAAACTTGAAACAAATTATACTTTGGTCCTCAAACTTTTCCAATTTATAAATTTGACTCAAAACTTTTCATAATTCCACTTTCAACCGAAAACTCTTCATAATTAAATTCTCAACCCCAAACTCGTACGTAATTCAGATCTAAACTAAAAGGACTCAAATAACAACAAGGAAAACACTAACAAGGACTAAAATGCAAAAAGTTTAAATTAAACTCTAAATGCAGAAAATAACACAAAGTGAAGCTATAATTCCTAAAAATACTACATGAGACAAAAGACAAATGACAAAATAAAAGACTCAAAATATCATAAAATCCCGGGTCATCATAGTCCATGAACTTTTATGAAACTCAAAACTAGTCCTTAAACTTATTTTCCAAAAACCATTTTTACTCCCAACACTTAAATCACTTGAATCAAATTTCCAAACAACAAAAGCTCACTCAAAACCGTTGTACAAAGCCACGACCATAACCATTTTTCACCTCAAATTTCTTTAATTTACCAAATAACTTCCAAACATCTTTTAAACAGTTAAGAACAACACATTAAAGCTTGAATAAAAATTTTCAAAGCCTCACCCCTATTAAACATACCTGGCCGAACCTACCCATGGCAAAATATGATATTTCTCTTCTCTAAAAGATAGATCAAAGCTAAATCCCCAAAAGCAATTAAACAAGGCTAAAAAAATTCCAAACCCAAAACATAAGGTATAGGTTCGGCCATACCTATTTAAATATCAAAGAAAATTTTCTTTTCCAAAACTAACTACATTTTTGTCAAGCTCTAAATACCCATATCAACATATCTCAAGTTCATTAGAAAAATCAATTTCCACAATCACTTTTGAAATAGTGAATAGGAATTTTTGTCCCTGAAAGTGTATCTCACTCAATAATTCATCCCTAAACTAAGGAAATACCTCTCGTAGTCATTGGATGTGTAAAATGCCAGTCACATTAGTCATTTTGGTCACATAAAATTTCAATCTGTAGGGACCAACTTGACCGACATTTTACATATTCAAGGACCACGAGAGATATTTCATTAGTTTAGGAATGAATTATTGAGCAAGCTACACTTTCCGGGACGAAAATGCCTATCCACTCCTTTTGAAGACCAATTCTTAACTTTTTCAAAAACTAAAACCATGAATCTATAGATCTACTTGGTGGAAATCACTTTCCTAATGACACTTTGCAAGAAGCTATTTTCAAAATCACTTTTCAAACCAAAAACTCTAACTTCCATGAAATCAAACTATATCGTTGGATAGATCTACTCATGAGCTACAACATTTGTGAAAGAAATTCTATAAAATTCAACTTGGAAAGTTTAAAAGAAAGTGATATAGACTTGAAAACATAGACTTTATGCATGAAACCTCTGTCTCTAGAAAGATTAAGAGAAGTTCTACCTCTTTGATGGAATGGAGCAAAAGGTTTGATCTTGAAGGGTAGAAATGGTGGTGAAGGTGGCAGTTTTGGGTTGTTTAAGGGAGGAAGTGTTTTTCTCTCAACTCTCTCTCTCTCTCTTTCTCTCTCCCTCTCTCTCTTAACTCATGAACAAGATGAAGAAAGTGAAAAGATGACCATAACATATGTGTGTGTCGCATGCTATGTATATATAGGAGGGTAATGTGATTTAAAATTACCTAGTCATCCTCACTTATGTGCACCAAATTACTTGATTGTCCGTGCCTATTTTACAACGTTCCCCCACATTAAACATGGATATTTCCCACTTAATTGGAAATTTGTCCTCTTCCAACTATCCTAGTCAAATACTTCTCACATAAGTTAATGACATCATCATATCCATCTTAGCTACAAAGCATGAAGTTAAACCTCCTTAATCCATTCGAATGCCACTAGTAAAAAGATGAAGATGATTTTCTCTTCTTAATCTCCCCTAAACCATTGGTCAAATAGTCAAAATGTCGCTTTCACCATTTACTTTTTTTCCTCGACTTAGAGTTAATGACATAAGTCATCATTGTCATCCAACTCTACAGTCTTCCAATTCAAATTTAATTCTCCCTACAACTATTATGAAGCCACTAATAAATCTGGGTTAAGAAAATAATAATATTCATTTTCTAACTTCCTAATGCATATATATGACGCATATATATATATAAACACTATCGTAACCGTTTCGTTTACGAACCGAAATAAGTTCTGCTCTGAAAATATTTCCTTCTCAATAGTTAAATTCATCACGTCACGTTCAATTGTGACACACAATTGTCACACATGACCTATTTTTCTCAGGTAGCCTCGTTCGTCTTTATTACGTTACGTAAAAGTCTAGACGACACACGTCGTTACGCGTAAACATTTTCAACGTCTAGAAAATAATATATTCAATATTATATTCAAAATTCATGAAATTAATCAACACCATCATAAAAATATTTCTGTCATCAATTTCTCACTCGAATAATTACTCAAGCTTTATTTGATGCTCTACGGCGAAACGTCATTTTTCCAAACGTTTCTGAAAGGCGACTGAAATCTATGGGTGTCGTTTACCAAACTTCGTCATATTAAATAACACGACAAACACGCATCAAATAAAATTACTCTACTTCTCATAAGTCTTGAGTAATTAAATACATAAAACATGCGCTAAATGACGTTTAAAACGACGTAAATATTAATTAGTTAATTAAGATATTTATTAATTAATTCGGGTCTTACAATTCTCCTCACGATCTTAACTTGAAAACGCAATATGCATTGCGCTATTAACGTTAAAAAAGTGCTGAGCAGAAGGCAACCTACTGAAAAAGTGCTTTCGGTTAAAATCACTTATTTATTTTATGTTACTTTCTTCTCTAGAGGTCACTATTGCGCTTAACGCGGTAACACAACCATGTCCATTGAGGCATGACCGTGTTTGTTTTATTTTATTTTTAGTCCGACCAATCCTCTTTCACAAATGACCGTGGTAATACACACACATGCATATGTGTGTGTGTGTGTGAGTGAGAGAGAGATCAAAGAAATAGGGAAAGAATCGGGGGAGATAGCATTTATAACGGTGAAACACTTCAACAAACCACAAACCACAAAAACCTCACACCCCATCTACATAGCTCTCAAAACATATGATTGATTGTATCTAATCCTCCCTTCTCCGTAGGTACCGTATTTGACTATGTTTCATTCTTTCTAAATTAGATATTAAGGGGCTAACATGAACTGCACGAATAAGGCATCAACAAGGAACACACACTGGTTTTCGCACACCAACACGGCGGTGGCCTGGCTAGCACACCCATGTTCATCATAAACACCCTGCATATTCATTGAACAAGGTCGTGATCGTCATCTAGCACAACCGTGTTCAACTACACGGAATCGAACTGAAGAATTTATGTGTCTGTTTCAGGTACCTATCATGGATTCTTCAAAGGGAAATGCAAAGAATTCAAAGAAAGCACAACCCATAAAAGTAAGGCCTTCCACACCTGTCCTAGAGAAATACATGAAGAAATACCGTAACCTTGAGACATTTGTGTGGCACCCCACAAGATATCTCCATATGCCAACTCTCAAGGAGTATGTATTGGGCGGAGATGTCAATGAAGAACTCAAAGCTATTGGATGGGAAAAAGTTGCAGAATTCATTGAGCCAACATACAGGAAGCCTACATTGGAGTTTCTAGCAACTTGTCATTGATGGAGGACTGATCCTACTACTGAATGCCCTAATGGTGCTTACATTTCTAAATTCTACATGATGGATGCGAATGCTGAGAGCATCCAAAGCACATATGCCCCTTGATCTAATCTTAGTGATCAGTAGCTACACACTAAGATGGATGCGGATGATCCGAGATGAATCTGCAGCTAGGGAGAAACAACATGCGCACATTACCATAGAGGAACATCGTCTAGGGGATGCCTTAGCATTGACGCATCATATTTCAGCGCAGCTTCCCTAGCACCTACCACCTCCACATGCTGAGTTATGGATCTATTATACTAGTTAGTAACTTTTATTCTATGCAATTTAATGCTTTCAGTTATTTGAATTCTTAGCTTAAGGTTTATTTTTGTTTTTATTTATTTTGTACATTGGGGACAATGCACATGTTAAGTCTGGGGAGGGATATATCATATACATTCATAACATATCCAGCATATCCAGCACTTAACATGCTATACCTTCATTGTAACTCTAAATGACTATTCATGCTAAAGCTTGATAAGTCGCATCTCTATTAATCTTATCTTGGAATCATGTTTTAATTAAAAATGTTTTTACAAAGGGGACATAAAATAAAATCTTTTTCAAGACGTATACACTTATTTGTACTTTCAGAATTTGTGTTTACAAACTATCCCGTAGCAGCCCCAATTTGAACCCAATTGAATGGAAATATTTTCTTTGGCAGCCTACTTTGGTAAATTATCAGTTATGTGATCTAAAAAAATAAAAATGAGAAAATATTGAGCATCTTCTTAAAACGGTACTATAGGCCTCTTCTATTTGCAAAAATGAAAAATCTGAAGTATGTGCCTCATGCAAATAAAAAGGGAATAAAAAAAGGAAAAAAAGATTGGAAAAGAAGAGAAAAGCCTTAGTGGAAATCAATTAAATAGTTGATCTATTATGTGCTAAAATGGGGAAGATCACTTAACAAAATTTTGTAGCCTTATTTATCCTTCGAATATCCAACCTGCACATTACAACTAAAGCCCCCTTATGGGGTCTCTCCTATGTCTATTCATTATTTTTTCATTTACATTACACATTGTGAGATGATTGACCTACAGGGCCATTGTACTGTGCTATATTACTATCAGGTAAGAGCGAATTCTTCCTATGCACCATTCTAGTGAAAGTAAGATGTGTGATCCAAATATGCTACTGTCTAGACTAGGTTCTAAGAAAGCTGCAAGTTATATGTATGCTCTAATAGGGGAGGCAGAAGAGTTGTGTACATGATTTTTAACTAACTATTTTTTCATAAAAAGGTTCCAAGCTTGAAATGTTAGTAGCATGGTGACGCTCCTGTTATGATAGTTCATGAGAGAGTCTGTTTGAGGACAAGAAGAAGCTAAGCATGGGGAGAATGATGCGCATCTAAAATGCATGATAAACACCCTTATTTCACTACTATTTCACACCCAATTTATGCACTTCTTATTCAGAACTTACATGTTTTCAAGTGTATTTCCATAAATAGGTGAAATGAGCTATAAAGTAGAAAACAATGAAAAAAGGACTAAAAGAGATACTAAACGTGGACTTTGAGTTGACGAAGGACCACAACTGTGCTAACTTTAGCCATGACCATGTTGATATGAAGATATAAGTCCACTCCCTTGCACCACTCCAAACGCACCCTTGCTGACGTAATACAACACGATTGTGCTCCCTAGAGCCACGACCATGTTCATCGCACCACCTATATGACGTTATTAAAGCCACACACCCGTGCTGGGCAAGACTCGGCCGTGTTTCCGCTGCAAACAGAGCCTCGAGTTTAACCTAATTGAAATTATTATTTTATTCCATCACATGAGCCAACACATTCGTCTTGTTTTTCAATTTTAACTTTAAGGTTATGAACAAATCTTTCCATCCTCAAATTGGATTCTCAATAGTAGAGGTACTTTCTTTTACTCTCTCCATTCGAACCTCACTTGCTGCTCCGTGACAATATTTTATGTTTTCCGTCTTCCATAACTCTGAAAACTCTGCAATTAGTCTAAGGTCCTCTTTTTCAGTATCTTTTATAAGATCTAAACTACTAGTAACAAAGTAGTAAAATACAGACTAATCATACTCTATTATTCCATTTTTTTTAATGGACGACCACAGCGTAGTAAGATAAAACACATACAATCTCTTAAACAAAGTAAAAATCACAAATAAAAGTCACAAGTAAATATCAACTTAGTGGAAGTAGGGAGGCAGTGGTTGATCGGTGGTAATAGTGGCACGACAGTGCAGCACCGCGACAATGGGCAGTGGTGCGATAGTCGCCCGGTAATGCAGCAGTGCTGCAACGGCTTTTTTTTTTTTAATATTGCAAAAAAAAAAAAAAATTAGCGAAATATGGTAAAAAAAAAATTATTTGCTAAAGTATGGTAGTTTTTGACAGGTGGGACGTGACGTGGCGAGAAGATGGGAGTCGCAGGAATATTCGCGACTTGAGCAGGGAATCGCAAAACTTTTTGCGACTCGTAACATTTTAGGCAACGGTTTCAAAACCGTTGCCTAAAGATGGTAAACTGCAACGGTTTGAAAACCGTTGCCTAAAGCCATTTCGAAACTTGCAGGCCCATCCATGGCGTTCGATGTCATCGTCCTTCTTGGGGCACTGTTGCCGACGGAGGTGAGGGCCACGGTGAGGGCGGCGGTCAGGGTGGTCTTTCCGAGGGAGGCGAGGGCCACGTGGCGGCGCGGCGCGGACGGTGAAGGAGGGGCGGTGGCGGCGGCGACGGCGACGTACTCTTCGCGAGGCGAGGGTGCGGCAGCCATTATTGAAATCTAGAGAGAGAAAACGAGATCTGGTTTCAGAGAGAGAGAGAGAGAGCGCGATGTGGACGTGAAGAGGAAGAAGAAGAAGGAGGAGGAGGCAGAGACCGGCGGCGGCAGGCGAGGGAGAGAGAGAGAGAGAGGGAGGGGAGGGGAGGGAAGAGTAGGGGCGCGGGTCCAAAACGACGCCGTGGCAGGGGAGGAAGGGGAGGGGACGCGGGTGACGCGGTGGTGGTTGATTTGGAGGAGGGTGGCGGTGCAAATGAGAGGGGAAGAGGAAGAGAGAGGGAGGAGTGCGTATGGGAAGAGAAAGGGAGAGAGGTTGAGGGCTGTACGTTTCCAAATGGCTTTACGCAACGGTTTTCAAACCGTTGCAGTTTACCATCTTTAGGCAACGGTTTTGAAACCGTTGCCTAAAATGTTGCGAGTCGCAAAAAGTTTTGCGATTCTTCTCACAAGTCGCGAATATTCCTGCGACTCCCATCTTTTCGCCACGTGGCATCCCACGTGTCAAAAACTACCATACTTTAGCAAATAAATTTTTTTGTACCGTATTTCGCTAATTTTTATTTTTTTTTGCAATATTAAAAAAAAAAGCCTGCTGCAACGCGACAAATGGTTGGCAGTTCGGCGATACGACAGTGGGATCAGGTTGTGGAGGGAGGAGGGCGGCATATCTGGTGGCATCGCCAAAGGGTGGAGGAAGAGGCGGAGAAAGGGTGAGGGTGAGGGCGGCATTACTGAAGGGAGAAGAAAGAGGCTGAGAGAGAGCGAGAGGGTGAGGGAAAAGGAGGACAAGGGAGGAGAAAGAGGCCAAGATGGAGAGGGATGGTGGGGGTGAGGGCGGCAGAGGAGGGTTGATGGAGAGGGCGAGGGTCAGCGCAACAGAGGAAAAGTGAGGCGCCGATAGGAGGGTGTGAGGGTGAGGGCGACAGATGGAGAGAGTGAGTGTATAGGATTTTGAGAGAATGAGCTTATATGGAAGATATAGCAGATAAATCAATGAATATTAGCATCGGCTTGAGCACCACGATACTAGTCGTACCCTGACACATTAGCGTCAGTGGTGATCGATGCTAAGTTTACCGATGAATGTAACGTCTGCATCAAACCGTCGTGAAATGTCGTTGGGCGGATGCTACGTTTGTAAATGTTTTTAACGTCTCTCAAAACCGGAATGACCTTGATGAGGAAGATTAAGATTTCTAGTAACCAATTTTTGGAAAAATAAAAAGAACAAGAGCTCTGCACGTTCCACCACAAAATTGGCGTATTTAATTTGCAGAGGTTTAAAACCCCTACTACTTACTAACCAGTTTTTTTTTTTTCATTCTTCGCGTGTAGAGGCGGTTGAAAAACTGTTGCTAAACACAAATGTAGGAGATATATCACAATATCGCAGGGGTTGTAAAGAAAGGAAAATGATATTTGGTACGAAGAATTTTCTCCACGAGAGAAACAAAGCTGTTATTTCCATCAAATGAAGTTTTTAATTTGGGAGTTGGTTTTAGGACCACCCATTTGGTCCTAAAACCACCCCCTCTTAACCATTATTCCCAAAATACCCCTCTGAATATAAAAAAAAAAAAATTACCCCAATACAATCTCACACCACCCCCTTTACTACACCCTGTTTCACGCTCCTCTCCCTTCGTCCCCCTCCTTCCCGTTGTTTTTCTTCTTCTCCCTATTCCCTTTCCTTTTCGTCTTCCCTTTGTTCGAGCATCGACCCCAAGGACGTGTCATCTCCCTTCTTCTTCCAGCATCGAGTCTTCTCTCTTCTTCTTCCATTTCATTTTTTGAAGGTATGTTTGGTTGGTTATGGTTCCCCCCCTTAGGGCTATTTGGGTTGGATTTGTTGTTTGATTTTGTAGTATCTTCCTAATTGCATGTTGTTTTTGCCTTAGTATGTGGTAATCTTGTATTTTCCATGTTCTGAAACCCTGTTTCTGGAAAATTTCGTGACCTGGTTAAAAATCTCACCTTAAGGTGCGATTTTGATGTTCCTGTCGCACCTTAAGGTGCGATTTAGTTGTTTTAGGCCTGACCAGAATTCGCACCTTAAGGTGCGAATTATGTTTTTTCTTTTTCTTTTTCTGTATGGGTCATTGTTGTTGACAAAATTGGTCATTGTTGTTGATAAAATTGTGTTTATTTTGGTGTAGGTATGGCAAGGACTCGCTATACCGGTCGCCCTGTTGAAAATGAGGACTCACAGAATGAAGAAACCGACATAAGGCGTAGAGGCCACGCATCCCATCGTAGGCGCCGTGGAAAGGCTCCGATGGTGGAGGAGCCAGTTTATGATGAGGCTGAGTATGAGCAAGAGGTGCAATATTTTGAGCATCTTGAGGAACAGGGTCTGCTAGATGAGGATGACCAGCACATGGTGGTTGATGACGGAGCAGACAATGAAGAGGCGGGAATGGAGAATGATGGTGAGGGCAGTGACATTGATGGTGATGATGGTGAGGAGGAGGATGAGGATGATGAGGATGGCGAAGACCGGGCGCGAGATGACGGTGCCAAGAAGGAGATAAAGCGTCGGTTGAAGCAAATGGACGCAGCTGACAAGAAGTTGACATCCTTTCCAGGCGGCCCGATGAACCTGTCTGTGCTGGGGAGCTACAGCACCCACATCGCCGGGATGGTGTGGAGGTCGTATATCGATCAAATGATTCCTGACAGGCCGCTTCTTCGGTTTTACAATCATGACAAGAGATTGAGGGCTGATGTTTTAGAAGGAAACCAGTTCATTATTGGTGTTCTGCAGAGGTCCGGATTGGCGCCATTGCTGGGATGCAGGTACACCATTTATGATAGAGGTTTGATATCAGCTTTTGCAGAGAGGTGGCACCCAGAGACGTCATCTTTTCACTTACCTTGTGGAGAGATGACAATCACGTTGGACGACGTAATAGCTATACTCCACATCCCCATCCGTGGCAAATTCTTCACACTTCCAGTGCTAGATGCAGAGCAATGTGTTGCGGTTCTTGTTGATCAGTTAAAGGTAACACAGGGATCTGCTGCCTCGGAGATACTGAGGAATAAGGGGAACAGTGTGCGTTTTATTTGGCTGGAGAAAGTCATCCGTGCAAAAGTGGATTCTCCTGACGAAGAGGCTGCAGTGAAGGCATACTTGTTGAGGTTGTTGGGTATCACCCTATTTGCGGATAAGACTCGAACACGCGTAGGTGTGCGTTACCTTTCGTTGTTGTCTGACCTGGATGATGTCGGGAATTTTGCATGGGGAGCTGCTTCCCTAGCCTACATGTACGACTGCCTTGGCGCAGGTAGTCGCAGGAGTACGTTGTCACTTTCCGGTTACGCGACTCTTCTGCAGGTATGTTTAGTTTTCCCCTTATGTATTTCATCCTTATGTTGTCGTTTTCTATACTCCATATCATATATTAACACTCTTGTTGCCTTTGTACTTAGGCGTGGATATATGAGCATTTCCCAGCTTCACTGTTTGGACGCAAGATAAATGCGGCATACACAGAGGAAATGCCAAGGGCCAGACGTTGGGGTTGCGTTAAGAGTGACGGGTCCATAGCAGAGAAGCGAGCAAACCTGGACGATATATCAGGTGACGTCGTAATATGGACACCATACGACCAGCACCGTGCAGCTTGGCCATTTGATGACATTTCATTTCATAGTGGGTGGATTCGATGCTCTGGTATTTGCCACCCACATCAGCCGCATAGAGTGCTGCGCCAATTTGGGTTTATGCAGGTGATACCACTCCATCCTCTGATTAAAGCACCCACAGTTGATATTATTGATCAGATGTGGCACATGTACCACTTGTATCTGACCCACGTATTTCATCGAGCCATCTCACCGGCACAAACTGCACCGGATTATTTCCCGTGGTATCGGCAGGTCTCGCATCCCTATATGATACCCCCTGAAGTAAGGGAGGTTGGGACTGCTTCTGCAGCTGTGAGTCGTGAAACCTTTTCTTTTTGTTATGGGTAATAGCATTTATTATGAACGGTCAATTAACTTTTCATTTTTTGCAAGGCCGGTTTGCACTGGTTTTTCATCACTAGTAAACCGTCCAACAAATGCATGCCCAACCAATGACTGTGGCCTTGCATGATTGTGAAGTCCACACAAAACATTAAGCCTCCAACATCCGTCAGACTTCCTTGGTCTTCCTCTTAGCTTGAAAGGACACTCACACTTTCTTGTTCCGCTACTTTTTTTAGTCAACTTCCCTTGTAAGGTACGTATTTCCCACCATGTTCACATCCTAGTGTCACGAGTTCTTTCCTGTTGAGGCTTCCATAATCAGACTTCCTAATAACAACGACAACACCATTCTCCTTGCCAACCGTTCGAGCCCAATCAATGAGATCATTCCGAGTTTGAAATATCTGTACGGAAAATACAAAAACATAACATTTACTGCGATTTTTCAAAAATAGTGATAACCATGTTAAGAGAAAGGATAAAACAAACCCGGTCAGTCGTAAAAATATCTGTGCAATCATCCCTGACGCCTAGTTCCTTGCCTTCCACATTTAATCCAATATCTAAATCATTAACAGCCTCCTTTGGCAACACCTCATTCATGACTGCAGTGCCTGAACATTTAAGCATGATTTAGTTGCCAAAAGTCCCATTTCGCACCTTAAGGTGCGAATCTGAAATGTGCAAATTTCGCACCTTAAGGTGCGATTTCTAAATATACAATTTTTCAAATTTTAACTCATTTCGCACCTTAAGGTGCGAAATATATACGTGTGATTTTCGCACCTTAAGGTGCGAAAATTACACAGATCTTTCGTGACCCCAAAGTCACAGTACGAGGACAACGAAGATAACAACGGTGAACGACACAAACCTCGTTTCTTGCGGATTAGAGCTGCGTGGGGAAGATCAGAGCATCTTTGAGAGGTTGGAGGTGAATGAGGTTGGAGGTGAATGAGGTTGAGGTTTAATGTAGGTATGGTTTAAAGGTAAGGGAGGTATAAATGGGGTTACGGTGGAGGTGGTGATGGAAATGATGGAATGGAATAGGGAGGTCGTGTGGGTTGGCAGTAATGGTGATGGGGTGATGGTGGTTATGGTGATGGGGTGGTGGTGATAATGGTAATGGGAGGAAGAAGGGGGTGGTGTGGGGTGAAAGGTGATGAGTGAGGGGTGGGGGGGAACGGGTTGAGTAGGAAGAAGAAGAAGGATATGAGAGTAATAATGATTATTATCAAGGGTAATTTGATAATTTCCTATATAAGGGAGGTGGTTTAAAGACCAAATGGGTGGTCTAAAAACCAACCCCTTTTAATTTTGCTTTAATTTGATTTTTATTCAAGTAAATCAACGGCTGTGATACATTTCATTTGTCCCTCGTGCCCTATGGTTCGAGCCATATAGCAATTGTCATCATGTAAAACGCAGCATCTTTATCAATGTGCATAAAGTAAAGATAAGAACAAAAGTGAATAAGACGAAAAACAAGACAACATTTTATTAGACAAAAAAGTACAGTCTATGCAAGCGTGGGATGTACACAAGTATCTATCATACTAGTTATTCAACAAGGTCTACTTCCGCGCGTGCATGGCGATATATATATATATATATATATATATATATATATATATATATATATTGTTAAAATTAAACTATGGACCTAATTCCATTGACACCGCTGGCATCAACGAACACAACTCGAAAGGGATCATCACCTTCTTCAACTAGGACGAGACGCCTTCCCTTCTCGTCATCAAAATTTCCAATATCAAAACAAAGACCAGGCGGAGCAGTGGCGATGGGACAGAACTTAAGCTCGTACCCATAACTATCAGATTTCCAAATTTTAAACGAACCAGTTACGATACCTTTTCCTGGACGGTTCGCAACACTAGCAGCACCACCAATAGCCACCCATTCTCTAGGGAAATCATCATCACCTACCACCACCCACTTGGTGGAGGATTCAACACACTCGGGATTCTTCTCAAATGCAATATCCACATGCGTGGTTGTGAAGATGGTACCAGGTCCAGGACCAATTCCTGATACACTGAATTTCACTGGCTCGCCCCTCTCAACCTCTTTATAGTCTTGTAGTACAGTAATGGGGCAAGTTTGGTTCCCGGTTTCGCCGGGCCATACTCCACCACCGCCTGGGCCACGAAGAGCTGGCAAGATGTAGTATCCGCGTCCAGGGAAAACGGGGTCGCCATTTACGTCCTCCACTCGCTCGACGTATGAGAAGGCTAATGGAAGCTCAGTGATCAAGGCGAAGAGGAGGAAACAAAAGGTAAGTAATGTAGTGGGCTTCATGGTTGTTATCTATGTGACTATGTCTATATTTCTTTTGCTGCCCCAAACCTCTATTTATAGTGTTCTTCTTACAACCATTTTAAATATATATCCCTGAATAGTGTGGGAGAACACTTCAACGTACCGCCGTTTATATATTTAATTGGTTGTTAGATGAGATTACGGATAAGGTTAGATAGATGTACATGCAGGCTGCGCACGCAATTAGCTAGATGGATATGTATTGTAGAGTTTTGGATATTATATGCCATATATCTATATTTAAATCGCAAAAAATATATAAAACTATACCACGAGAACCTCAAGAGTAAATTTTTTATAAACCTATTCAATAATTCACTGCTTAATTTGTCTGTTTTTTTGAAATGCATTGTTTTATGTTTGTTAAGGTTTGCTAATTACATTAAGGGTGTGTTTGGTTCAACGGAGGGGAGGGGAGGGAATGGGAGGAGAGGGGATTTAATACTTTTTATGTTTGGTTCATAGGAGGGGAGGGGAGGGAAAATAATCTTTTTTTTATTTGGTTATGAGGTAATGGGAAAGGTTGTATTATTAAATTACTTTCCTAACCTATACGATGCTTATCTAATTTTGATCTAAATCTCATCTGTCACTTCCAAACTTAAACGAAAAAAACCCAGCCCGTACTATAGCTCACACCAAATAAACATTAATGAAAAGCTCTGATGCGATCATTATCAGTTCAAAGTTGATTTGTTTTACACCATTTTTCCAATTATTTACTTTCTTTTTCTCCAAAATAGTATGACAAATTACATCAAAAAGAAGAAAAAGTTGAAGATATAAATCATAGAAATATCATACAGAGAACACACATGTGGAAGAGGAACAGAAATAACATGAAGAGAGGTGCAGTGCTTTGCCGAGAAAACCGAGAATGGTGCTGTGAAATTCTAATATTGAGTAGGGGTAGTTTTGTCTTAGTAAACTATTTCCCTCCCAATCCCCCCAATAATGGAGGGAAGAAAAAATTGGGTGAAGAGGGGTTTTGGTCCCCTCCATTCCCCTCCCCTTTAAAAGTTTGAACCAAACAACACTAGTTTTTAAAAACCCCTCCCCTCCCCTCCAATCCCCTCCAACCAAACAATACCTAAAAGTGAGGTTGAGCATATATTAATTAAAATAAATAAGTAGTTGTGGGCCAAGTGCTACGCTCTCGGGTCGTATAACTGAAGAGTCGATCAGAACAGAGCCGCTTGTGTGTCCAGAATTGGTGCTGTTTAAATTTGGATTGAAACCTAGTGGGTTGGTTGTTGGAGGTCTAAGCAAGGAAAATTTAGCTGCTGTGATGGCCAAATTTATGCCTATGAGATGCGTTTTTTTGCTAGGATTGTTCTTCGTGTTTTATATCAAGACTGAGTTGCTGTCACTGACCATTTGGCTTGGCAGTCTTGTTGTTTATGAGCCCTTATGGGTACTTATTCGGGAAGCTTTGTTTCCAAGATACTCATTTTCTAATTAAATAAACTTTTTCTACTTTCTAAAAAATAAATGTAAAGAAAGTGTGGATGAATCATAGGTCGTACACAAACATAAGAGAGCTAGCAAAAGTGAATAAGATTGAAATCGAAAACAACAGAGTAGCATTTTATTATCTGCATAGCATAGTAAGCGAAAATTAAGTACATGCACTACTAGTGTTATTCAACAACAATTTCTACATACGTGCGTGTGCATGGACTGGACATACATTTTATTGAAATCAAACTACGGACTTAATTCCATTGGTAGCATGGCCAGTAGCTTCAACGAACACAACTTCAATGGCAGGATCAGATAGGATGAGACGCCTTCCCTTCTCACCAGCATCATGCCTTCCAATATCAATAGAACGACCAGGTGGGGCAGTGATACTGGGATAGAACACAAGCTTGTACCCAAAATCAAAGTTCTGAATGCTAAACTTGCCACTATGGATTTCTTTTCCAGGATGGTCTTCAGCACCACCAACACCCACCCATCGTCTTGGGAAATCATCAGAAATCACCACCCACTTTGACGAACTCGCACCGTGAGGCTTCTTCGCAAACGTGATATCCAGCTGCTGGTCTATGAAGACATGACCTGGCCTCGTTCCTGTGTCGAATTTCACTGGCTCGCCCCATACAACCTCGGAGTAGTCCTGTAGCACAGTAACTGGGTTTGTTTGGTTCCCAGTTTTGCCTGGCCAGACTCCGCCACCAGGTAGGCCCCACATAGTCGACGGCAAGATGTAGTATCCTCCACCTAAACCTATAAGAGGGTTGCCGTCTGTGTCCCTCACAAGTTGACGTTCTGAGAAGGCTAATGGAATATGAGTGGTAATGAAGGCAAAGAGAATGAAAAAGAGGGTGAATATTATTGTAGGCTTCATTGTTGTTCTTTATGTTTTATGTTATTTCTTTTGCTGCTTCAAACCTCTATTTATAGATGGTGCTCAGTGGATTTATTTTTCATCTAGCTATATATATGACACAGCATAACATTTATAAAAGAAAAAAATTATACGGCGAGAAGCTCGTGAATGTATTTTTATAAAACTCGTCAATAATTCACTGCTTAATTTGTGTGTCTATCTTGTCAAGTAGAATAAGATACTAAATAGAAATTGTAATGTAGTGTACGTAGAAAATACAAAATGTTGGTTTGGAATTGAATAGGAACGAGCCGCCCGCATGGTTCTTTATTCAGAAAAATAAATACACAAATTACTCGCAGTCCACTCCCAGAAGACAACTACTCTATTGAGTGATTTGTGTATCATAACTGATCTTTTATTTACAAGGTTTCAGAACAAAAGGTATCAGATAAGATTAACATATCGAGAGAAAAGCTTCCCAGTCCCTACTGTGTTGTTACCACACAAGTAAATTATCTTCCTAGACCCACGAACAAGATGCCCCTGTCAATAATAGAGGAAAGTTAAAAACAGGATCACTACACAGACATAGCATCAAACGATACAAATTGCCATTGACCCTTCCCACCCCCCACACAAATGCGCTCTGTCAAATTTCTGAAATACACAACGATGGTTGTTGGGCAAGAGAGGAACATAAAATTAGAGATAAGAGAGTAGGAATTGACACGCAATACACTACTAGAAATTTGCTCATTTTCTGTGTATTTTCCTGCGAAATTTGTCCAAAATACGTAGGAACCTATTTTCCTACGCATTTTCTTGCAAATTTCAAATAGGCAGCCCAAACCTTCGTGGATAATCATATCTGCGCAAATTTCAAAGACAGCAAATTTCTTGCTAATGTTTTTGCAAATTTCGTTGCAAACTGCGTAGAAAAAATCCACTACTACAGAATTGTCTTTTTACCACACCCCATTTGGAACCGTGGTAAAAAGAGGTTACGAGCTCTGTTACCAAGGTTCCGTGTTTTTTTTCACATTTTGGGATTTAAATCCTAGAAGCACAATTTTCCGGGATTTGAAATCTCAGAAACAAAATTTCCGAGATGTGAATTTATGTAACCCCATCCAATTTAGACTATTTATGTTCACTAAAGCCTGGAAAGAGCAAAAGCCAACCAGCATTACAATCAGGCCCAAAAATTCCAATTAGGGATCTAAAACTGAAGATAGAGGAAGCGAAAATGGAGAGAAGTAGGAGGAGCGAAAAAAATGATGGAGGGGATGGCGCTTGGACTACTGTTGGAAGGAGAAGAGGAGGGAGGGACCCTGTTACCACTTTCTTCTTCACTCAATTCCCTGACAACTTCGACGAAAGGAACATGTGGAGCATCTTTGCTAGATGGGGGAAGGTAAAAGAGATTTTCATCCCTAGGAAGCGTAACAAGGAAGGTCACCGCTTCGGCTTCGCAAGGATGGTGGGAGTGAATGACCCTCATGATTTGGCAAGGAGGATTGATCAGATTTATATAGGAGATAAGAAGTTGTTTGTAAACATTCCAAGATTTGAGAACGAAGGGGGAAGGTCAAGCGGCAGCAACAGACGTCCTCCGCAAAAGCAACGTATGGAGGACGAAAGGATTCATGGTAGGCACTCGTCCCCAGCAAGAAGATGGAGGAATGAAGAAAGGAAGGTCCCCGACAGAACTTATAGGCAGGTTTTGCTGCAGGAGGAAACCAAAGCAAGAAAAGCTGAACCTGTAGACATGTTATGGAAGGAGGAAGATTTGCAACTTGAAGGATTGATTGAGGGTTGGATGGAGAGAAGCTTGGTGGGTAAACTGAGGTCCGTTAAGGACATTGAATCTGCCCAAGATTGTCTTGTGATGGCTGGTTTGCATACTGTTAGAGTGAGGCACTTGGGGGAAATGCTAGTGCTCTTAACGGGGGAGGAGAACATCGACTTGATGAATGCTATTAAGTGTTCCGGTTTAGGCTAGCAGGAGGTGTTTGAAGAAATCTATCTGTGGCGGCCAGAGATGGCCCCAAAATGCAGAATCCCATGGATTAGATGTGAGGGTCTGCCATTACAGTTCTGGAACAAGAATAGCTTCGAGAAATTGATACGTCCTTTGGGCACATTGATGGACATGGACGAGGAAACGGTCTCCTTCTCAAAAATCGGTTTTGCTCGCCTGAGAGTGAATACGAAGAGGATGGAACCCGTCTTTTTTAACTTAAAGATCAAGGTGGGGGAAGAGGAGATTAGTATAAGAATAGTGGAAGAATTTGATGGGCAAGGCTGCTCGTCGTGTCGAGGACGCTCGCGGAGTGGAGAATCTGTTGAAGAATCCTCAGATGGTTTCTCAGAATGGGGCGATGATGGCCCGGCAGCGTTTCAGTCCGTCAAGGGTGGCGAGGGGAAAGGACAGTGCGAGCAACCGTTAGGCGCAGTAATTGGTGCGTTGGAAACCCCTTTCGGTCACGTGTACGAGGATAGCACATTTAAGTCCCATCATGAGGGAGCTGGGGAAATACAATTCGGTGATATTTTGCATAACCAGAAGGTGGACCCACATGCACAGCAATGTAAAAACTATGTATTGAAAGATAATGGTAGTGGGGAGCTGGACAAAAACATGAGAGCAGACAAATTAAACCAAAGAGAAGTGGGCCTAACAAACGAAAATGGGCCTTTGATTCAGGTAGTGTCAATCCACGAAACAGACCAGGTGAATATACCCAATGGGGGTCATACAACAAGTAACAAAGAAGCAGCTCCTACATCCGTAGAAGATAACGCAAGCAGAGTATCTAGATCCATCGAGAACCATGAGGTGGCAAGGGATTCCCATTTAAAAAATTCATCCTCTGTTGGTATGGTGCCAAAGTCGAAGGCGCATAGTGAAGAGGTGGTGACGGCTCGTCGAAGAGCTCCGCGAGGAGCATGGTCCGAAGGTGAACGCGATCAGCATGTCCACTCCTTAGCTGCGTTGGGTGTTGATTTGAATAATCCCAAAGCTAGAAAACAGATCAGGCAGCAGGTACTTTCTTCTTGCTCATCACTTTCTGATGCATGCTTTGAAAAGTGTAATAAAGGGTTTTGGTTAAGGAATGGGAAAGCCGAGGCGTGGAATCTGTGGGGACTTGGCAAAGCTTCGGGGGTTTCCTTTTCAGGTGAAGAAAGGGGCATTATCGACAAGTTAATTGCTCTGGAAAATAGAGATAATGATGCTGCTTCTGCTTATAATGCTGTAAATAAAGATGGGTCACAAAATGTTGATCAATGATAGTTCTAAGTCTGAATGCGAGGGGGATTGGAAGCTCTATTAAACAGCAGGTGGTAAAAAGCTTAATTGTCCAGCATAAGGTTGATCTAGTATGCATTCAAGAAACTAAACTACAGGAGGTGGATGTTAGGTTATGTAGAAGGTTATGGGGTGATGGTGAATGCGGATGGGACTTTTCTCCAGCGGTGAATAGAGGGGGAGGTCTATTATGCATTTGGAGAAGTGATTTTATACAAATAACGAGCTGTGTGAAAAACCAGAATTTCTTGTGTATCATAGGTCGCAGAACTGGAATTGATGATGAGTTTGACTTTGTTAATGTGTATGGGCCATGTGACAGGAATGAAAAGAGGATATTGTGGGAGTCCCTGATTGATATGAGGAATAATCACAACGCAATTTACTGGTGCGTAGTAGGCGATTTCAACGCTGTAAGGCAGCCAGGGGAAAGAAAAGGAACTAGTGCAAACTCTCAGATTCATGATTTGCAGTCTGAGGAGTTTAATCACTTTATTGATAGCATGGAGCTGTTCGACACAACTTTAGCAGGGGACGCCGATTCACATGGGTTCGTCCAAATGGGCGACAAATGAGCAGATTGGATGGGTATCTGGTGTCTTCAGAATGGTTGAATTTATGGCCAAATTATGTGCAGGAGATTCTGAAGAGGGAAGTGTCGGATCATTGTCCCTTGCTATTGAGAAGGACGGTTGATAATTGGGGGCCGAAACCATTCCGGGTGCTGAATTGCTGGTTTGATGATCAGAGATTTAAAGACTTTGTAGTGGACTCTTGGAAATAAATGCAGATTGAGAGGTGGAGTGCTTTTGTGCTGAAGGAAAAACTGAAAACCCTTAAGGTAAGACTGAAACAGTGTAATCATGAGGTGTTTGGGGACCTGCATAGAAAGCGGAAAGAAATAATTAATAAAATAGATGTGTTGGAGAAGAGAGCAAAGTTAAATGCATTACTTGATGGTGAGCTGCTAGAACGGAAGGAGTTAGGAGCAGAATACTGGAGAGTCTCTCTGTTCATTGAGTCCTTGACGCGTCAAAAATCAAGGATTAAATGGATAAAATAGGGAGATGCTAATTCAAAGTTTTTCCATGCAACGGTAAATTATAGGAGAAGGACAAATAATTTGGCCGGGCTACTAGTTAACGGAGAGTGGAATGAAGATCCAACAATGGTGAAAAGGGTGGTGAAGGAGTTCTTTACAAACAAATTCCGAAATGATAATTGGCCAGCCCCCCGCCTGGATGGGGTGCCCTTTAATCCCCTTCCAGCGGAAGAATCAAATCAGTTAGTGGCAGATTTTTCCACGGAAGAACTAAAGTCTGCGGTTTGGGACAGTGATGGGGATAAGAGTCCGGGACCGGATGGGTTTAATTTCAGGTTCATCAAAGAATTTTGGGAGATATTACAATCTGATTTCATGAGAATGGCAGAAGAATTTCACCATAACAGCAACTGGCCTCGCGGTGCAAATGCTTCCTTTATAGCTTTAATACCAAAGATAGATTCATCGCAGAATCTCAACGATTTTAGGCCTATTTCGTTGATTGGTTGCATGTATAAAGTGATGGCCAAGGTCCTTGCAAACAGAATCAAGAAGGTGATGCCGTTGATTATTGATGAGTGTCAGTTTGCTTTCGTGAAAAAACATGCTCGACAGCGTTCTAATTGCTAATGAGATCATCCATGAGGCGAAACGAAGGAAGAAAAATACTTTTATCCTAAAAGTTGATTATAAGAAGGCCTACGACTCAGTAAAATGGGATTATTTACTTTATATGCTTCGTAGGTTAAACTTCAATGAGAAGTGGATCAGGTGGATTCATAGCTGTTTAGAGTCGGCCACTGTCTCCGTCCTAGTGAACGGAAGTCCAATAGAGGAATTCAGAATGGAGAAAGGCCTCCGACAAAGTGATCCACTAGCTCCCTTCCTTTTTCTCATTGCAGCAGAAGGTTTGAGTGGACTTGCTAGACAAGCAGTGCTCAAAAGTGAGTTTCGACCGTTCCGATTCAGTTCTGATCCGAATCTATCAGTCTCAGTACTACAGTTTGCAGATGACACTCTCTTTATACGTGAAGCATCAAACCGAAATCTGTTTGCAATAAAATGCATCTTGAGATGTTCCGAATTGATTGCAGGGCTGAAGGTTAATTTCTTCAAAAGCAGACTGGGTGGGATATGTGTGGATGATAGGGCTTTAAGAAGTTTTGCATGTCTGCTGAACTGTAGAGTGATGACAATCCCATTCGTTTATCTTGGCCTCCCTGTAGGCGGTAATCCAGAGAGATTATCGTTTTGGAATCCGGTAATCGTCAGACTACGCAGGAAGCTCTCAAAATGGAAGCAAAAATCTCTTTCCTTCGGAGGAAGGCTATGCTTAATTAGATCTGTTCTGACTGATGTGCCTCTCTATTTTCTATCCTTTTTTAGGATGCCACCAGGAATAATTACACAATGTAATAGGATTATGAGGAAATTTTTATGGGGAGGAGTGGAGGGGGACGGGAAGATTGCTTGGGTCAAATGGAGCAAGGTGTGTAAAGCAAAAAGTGAAGGGGGTTTAGGCGTAAAGGACCTTCAACTATTTAACTTGGCATTTTTGGGAAACTGGAGATGGCGTCTAATGAATGAAAGACATGTGTTATGGTGCCGAATCTTGTTTACGAAGTATCACAATTCAATGTCTCATAATGACTCTCCATGGTGGAAGGACCTCCATCGTAGTTGTTTTGATATTGATGCCGGGGGCTGGTTTAACTCTGTCGTGTGCAGAGAGATAGGAGAAGGCTCAGAGATCTTGTTTTGGGAAGAAAATTGGATGGGGGACGGGCTAGTACGAGAATCATTCCCATGATCGTATGCTTTATCGATGCAACAACAAGTAACTGTCGGAGAAATTGGTGGATGGCAGAATGGGGCCTGCGTTTGGCAGTTTATGTGGAGGAGGAATCTGCTGAATCGGGAAGAGGAGAGGGTAGTAGAATTGAGACAAAAAATTCAGAACTTTTCCCCAAAGGTTGGGGTGGCTGACAGGTGGTGTTGGAAGAAAGAAAGCTCCGGCAATTACAGCATAAGCTCAGCGTATGAATTGTTGCTAGGAACTACGTCGGAGGAGGCGATTGGAGGTGAATACTCTATGCTGTGGTCAACAAAAGCACCCTCTAATTCTGTGGCGCTGGGCTGGAAGATACTTATTAACAGAATTCAGTCAAAATCGAATCTGCATTGCCGGAATGCTTTGCCGGTGAATGTTGAGTTGTCATGCCCGTTTTGTTTGATGATGGAGGAAACTACTGAACATTTATTTTTACATTGTCAGATATCCTGGAGGCTGTGGTCGCGGGCTATGCAATGGGTAGGTTTGCAATCTGCAATACCTTTGAACATCTGTGCTTAGTTTGCCCAGTTTAGTGCTCTTGTTCCAGGTTCAAAGAAGGTCCAAAAAGCTTTGTCTATGATTTGGATTGCTGTGGTGAACGTTATTTGGAATACAAGGAATAATGTTGTGTTTAAGGGAGGGGAAGCTGAAGTGGATCGAATGTTGGATGTGTGCCAACACAAAGCATGGCTGTGGTTGAAGGTAAACGACAGAAACTTCTCAGTATCCTTTTTCGAATGGCCGGTGAATCCCATAGTCTGCTTGAAAATGTTCTAGCTGAAATTAAATTTTATTTTATCTGAACTGTGATTCATTTTGGCTGCTGCTATGGGGTTGTGACAATCATGGAAGGTCCCCTTTATTGGCACTATGTTCTGTGGCCAGACTAGAGAACAAGGACAAGTTATTTGCTTTTGATTTCTGGGCATGCTGCATTGAATGAACATGCTGGTTTGCTGCACACGAGCTAGCAGTGTTTGGAGCAAGTAGGGAGGGGTTAACTATACTGGTTGTGCTATTGTTGCCATTAAGGTCTGCATACTGGGGGTGATACCATGATGGATGGTTTGCTTATAATTTGGTTACTTTGATTTTCTCTATGCTTTGATATTACTTGTTGTAATTGCAACTGCATTCTTTATTTTCATATTTTTCTTGTATTAAGGGTTTGAGTACCCTTGTACTCAATTTTAATGCATTTTGGCTTATAAAAAAAAAAAACCAAGGTTCCGTGTTGAACCGTGGTAACTGAGGTGCTCTATTACCGCGGTCGAATGACAACCGTGGTAACTAAAATAGTTTTTATTATTTTTTTAATTAACATTGCCTATTACCGCTGTTGTTAGGGGAACCATGGTAATAGGTTTTATTATTTTTAATTAACATTGTCTATTACCACGGTTGTTAGGGTAACCTTGGTAATAGATTTAATTATTTTTTTAATTAACATTGCCTATTACCACGGTTGATGAGGGAATCGTGGTAATAGGTATTATTATTTTTTTAATTAACATTGTCTATTACCACGGTTATTAGGGGAACCGTAATAGGTATTATATTATTAAAAAAATGGTGTTTTGTTAGTTAGGAAACCCTTGTTTGGAGATCGAAAACCCATTTGTCTTCCCCTTTCTCTGTTGCGACTCCATCGCTCTTCAACCTCGTCATCGCCACTCGCCACTCCTTGCTGCTGCACCTCATCACTGGCACTCATTCTCTCCGCAATGGCACTGCCATTGCTTTGCAAGCTCGTCGACACCATGCTCGTCTTCGCCAATCGCACTCTTGCTCGCAGCCGTGACAGTCACGTCATTTCTGTCTTCTTGCGTTGCCGCTCTCATCTTCTCCCTCTGGCCGCTCTTCTCTATCTCACTCGTGAGTCCTCTTGACCTGCTTCTACTTTAAGGGTTTTGTTTTGAAGATTTTTGTTGTTGTTCAGTACTAGGTTTTTTTTTGTTCAGTACTAAGGTTTTCTTGCTCGCAGCTATGACAGTCACGCCGTTTCCTAGAGCACAAGACGTGTCCCCTCCATCTAGTTCTGTCGGCATGCGCCATTTCACAATTAAAACTTCTTAAATGCTTCCCTCTTTAATCTACATTTCTAAGCAGTCATGATGACCGGATTTTATATGATGTTTTTAGGGTCTTTTTAGTCTTTTTATTTTATTATTTTTGAGTCTTATATAGGATTTTTATTATTTTTATATAGATTTTCTATTTATTTTGCATTTTGCATATAGATTAGCTTTTATTTGTTTTTTAAACTTTATTTTATATTTTTAGGAATTTTTATAGTTTTTTTTATATTTTTAGGAAAGCTGGTATAGTTATCATTTTTGTCCAGGGACCAATTTGTAAGTTTCAGGAAATGAAGGACTAAAGTGTAAAAGTTCAAGAGTGGAGGAGGAAAAGTGAAGTTTCAAGAAGTTAAAGGGCCAGAAGTGAAGTGCTAACAAAGTGAGGACCAAAAGTGAAAAGCTTGAATATGAAGCATCACTTCTAATTTTGCACATGTGAAAAAGGATGAGTGGAGAATGGATGGTAGTGGAAAGGATTTTTCAAAAGTTAATTGGTGGTCAATGAAGGCCATAATGGCCATCAACTCCTCCACTATTGAAAGGAAATTTTTTGCTATAAATAGGAGTGCTCATCCTTTGTAAAAATCACATCAACACACCAATTCAGAATAGAACAAGTATTCTTCTTTCCTCCTTAAGAGCATTGTTCCTAGGAATTGTGGGAAGCCAAACTTGAGCTCCTATCTAGGGTAATTCGATGCCTCTTTTAGCCATGCTTGGCTAATTCTTTTAAGTTACTTGGGTTGTTTTAGTTTGTAATTTATGCTTTAGTTTTACTTCTACATTTCTGAATAATATTGCTATAAGTTCATGTTTTATTTCCTTGTTCTTCATTTCCTCTTAAAGTACACAAGAGTTCTTGCTTATTGCTTATAACAATGAGAATCGGTAAGTAGTAAGGGAAATATGATTTAAAAAAGGCTATAAGTATATATCGCTAAGAAATTAGGATAGACGTAGCTTTATGTTGGCCTGAACTTCATCTTCATCTTCTTCTTTAGTTAACTAAATTGCAAGAAGTTGAGTTTAGTAATTAGAAAGAAAGTTCTACAATGTGTAAGAGATTAACTTGTAGAAATACTAGGCTATAGCATCATGAACTTGGTTCTAGAATTCAGAAATTAAGTAGGAGTTTGCTAGCATATTTTATAAACTATGTAATTCAACCCAAGTGCTTAAATCTCATCATCTTTCTTCTCTTTTCTTTTATGCTATTTTATTTACTTGTTCTAAAACCAACATCAAATATACACCTTTTTTTTATTTTTCTGCTTAAGTACTAAATAATTTAATAAGAAGACACCTATCCCTGTGGGTTCGATATCTTATATATTACGCAATAATCATCCGTGCACTTGCGGATTTGGCTATCAAGTTTTTGGCGCCGTTGCCGAGGATAAGTTCTGTTCAAGTTCTTTTTATTAATTTGTTTAGTGCTGTTTGTATATATATAATAACAAAATATATATAAAAAAAAATATTAACTTGTGTGGTGAATAGGTGCTACTAATTTTTGTCTGCTGAAAATTTGTAAGGAAATATGGCTAGAACATTTGAGGAATGGTTGGCAAAGATTCGGGCTAATCTTGAAAAAGAAGACGAAAAGTGGAAGCGTATTGTTTTCAATTTAATTGATGAGTATTACTCTGAATTAGATTGCAAGCACGCTTCGGGATCTTTTCCCAACCGAGTGCAAGAATGGAAGGCCAGAATAATCTTGCAAGGAAGATTGAATGCAATTTTGGGGAGGCAGCCAGTAAACCAACAAGTTCCCATTGACCCGGTAAGTGATTCTATGGACAAAATAGAGGAAAAGCAAATTGAAGAAGTGGTTTGCTTAACCAGTGAAAAATCAGTTTTTCTTCCCACACCGGAAGAGAAAGGACAAAATTCTTTTAAACTGTCCATAGGTGATCCTATTTGGGAAAATGGTGAGGATTATGATGAACAGGTTTGCATTATTTTGATGACTATAAGTTGTCAAAATTTGCATGACTTAAGGGGTCTAAAACAGTATGCAATAGACCCCGGTTGATTGACCAATTTCTGGAAGGAACCAAGTCTATCGAAGACTATAAAATCGAGCTTCTTGGGAGACAACCCATGTCCAGGTTTGAGTATTTTAAATTCAGTAATTTTTAGCTTTCTTTTATTTTCTGTTTTATTTTCTGTGTAATTTCTATTTTATTTTTATTTCAAAAAAAAAAAAAAAGAAATTGATTCTGAGCTACAGGGAATGCCAAGGTAAATGTAGCTGAAAGCCTCCTATCTTTGAAGGTAGGAGATGAAAATGTCAAATTTTATGTATTCCGGACTCTTAAGCATTATGAGTCCGAGGAGGAGGATGAGTTTAAAGATGATGTATTTACCAAAAGAAGAAAAACTTCCCCTAATTGATTAAAGGGAAGGGTCTATCTCGGACCTTAACAATGAGCTGCTTGGGAGACAACCCAACTTAGGAATAGTTTAATTTTCTGTCTTTTAATTTTCTGCACTATCTTTGTAAATAAATAAAAGAAAAAAAACTCTATGTTTTGTTGCAGGAGGGGCCAGCGCTCAAGCGCTGGAAGCTAACGCTCCAGCGTTGAGCCCCTGCTAATCACCCCTGATTCCAGTAGTTCCCAACGCTCCAGCGTTGGAGGGCTAGCGCTCATGCGCTAGGCCCCTGGAATCCACCCAGTTTTTATTTTTAATTCCAACGCCCAAGCGTTGGAATCCCAGCGCTCAGGCGTTGGGACTTCTGATTGCCCAGTTTTTTATTTGATTTCCAGCGCCCAAGCGTTGGCAAACCCAGCGCTCAAGCGCTGGAGCTCGGGCAGATTTTCTGTTTTTGTTTTATTTTTTGTTTTCTTTGTTTTTAAATAATTTTGTGTCCACCAGTTCTTGAAAAGTTTTTGATTCTTTGAGTTTTCCCTTGCTTCTATAATGGTTTTTGATCTTTGGGAACTCAAGAATTCTTTCTTGTTTTTAGGTGGACACAATTTTCAACCCTTGTTCTTAAGTATACTGTTTTGGGAACTAACAAGTCAAGCAAACTTCTGCTTGTGAGACTTTTGTTCAATTTTGCAGGATAGGCACCAGAAGGAGAAAGAACACTCTTGAACTTGGAGTGTTCAAAGTTGAAATTACAAGGAGGTTTCCTGGACAATTTGTGAAAAAAAAGAAAAGAAAAATACCAGCTTTTAGTTTTTCTGTTTGATAGTTTTTAGCTTTATTTTTAGTGCCAGTTTTTATTTTTGCTTTTAGTGTTTTTAAACTGCATGGTTGAGTGTCTTTATCCAGTCTGAATGCTACTATTGCTTTGTGAATGTTTTATCTGATTGAACTGCTTTTTGAAAAGGTTCAATGTTGATGCGGTTAGGATTGCATGTTGTTAGAAATGATTTGGACATCTTGATTGTTTTGGTTGTTGGCAAAGTTTTTATGAGTTCTAGAAAGGGTACCACTTACCCTATGTTTTTCTAAGAGCTGAGGACTCTGAATGCATGATTGTAAGATTTTTCTGCCTTGTGTTGCATGTTGATTGGGATTTTGTATACTTTGTAAGTTGAGAAGAGCTTATTGGCATTTTTGAAAACTCAGATTCTTGCTTGAAATTTGAAATCCACTAGTAGCCCCATTTTGAGCCTTAAAAAAGAGTCATTCTATGGAGCCTACTTTGTGTGATATTTTTAAGTTGTTAGTGTGATTCATAAGCTGAAATTGCTAGAGTTACGTTTGTTGGGTTTCTCTCTAAAAAGAAAAAATAAGGTATGTGCCTTATAAAAAAAGAAGAAAAGAAAAGAAAAATAATGAAGTAGGTGGGGTGAGAAAGAGTATGAGGGGAGTAAAATTTAATTCATTCATCCCATACATTCCACTACTTTGTTCAAAAAAAAAGAAGAGAAAAATTGAGAGAACCCTTGTGTTAAATTGTTTAAAGCTCTTAGTAAAAAAAAATCACTTAACAACAGATTCCGAGTCAGCCAATAGAGTTGCCAAGTTCTTGAAATCCACACCTTGATTGTTCAACCCTTTGGCCAAGTTTCAACCTTCAAAAATCTCTTCAAAATTACTTAGTTGCATGGTTTCAGTTTTGATTTGAATGATAGGCAGGATTATTGAGTTTTCTTGTTTTTCATGGAGAACATCATTTTGTGAGCTTAATTGATGAACTCAACATGTTAAAAGCCAAGCCTAACTTTCTTAATTAAATATCTTTAAACATGCATGTCTTCCAAATTCGCTAAGCTTTCTTGGAAAGGTTCTTGTGCTTCAAGTTTTAATCAGATAAACTTTATCTAAACTCAGGGACGAGTTTCTCTTTAAGTTTTGTCGCTTGAGGACAAGCTTTTGTTGGGTATAGTGGTGTGATGACCGGATTTTATATGATGTTTTTAGGGTCTTTTTAGTCTTTTTATTTTATTATTTTTGAGTCTTATATAGGATTTTTATTATTTTTATATAGATTTTCTATTTATTTTGCATTTTTCATATAGATTAGCTTTTATTTGTTTTTTAAACTTTATTTTATATTTTTAGGAATTTTTATAGTTTTTTTTATATTTTTAGGAAAGGTGGAAAAGTTATCATTTTTGTACAGGGACCAATTTGTAAGTTTTAGGAAATGAAGGACTAAAGTGTAAAAGTTCAAGAGTGGAGGAGGAAAAGCGATGTTTCCAGAAGTTGAAGGGCCAGAAGTGAAGTGCTAACAAAGTGAGGACCAAAAGTGAAAAGCTTGAATATGAATAATCACTTCTAATTTTGCACATGTGAAAAAGGATGAGTGGAGAATTGATGGTAGTGGGAAGGAGTTTTCAAAATTTAATTGGTGTTCAATGAAGGCCATAATGGCCATCAACTCCTCCACTATTGAAAGGCAAATTTTTGCTATAAATAGGAGTGCTCATCCTTTGTAAAAATCACACCAACACACCAATTCAGAATACAACAAGTATTCTTCTTTCCTCCTTAAGAGCATTGTTCCTAGGAATTGTGGGAAGCCAAACTTGAGCTCCTATCCAGGGTAAGTCGATGCCTCTTTTAGCCATGCTTGGCTAATTCTTTTAAGTTACTTGGGTTGTTTTAGTTTGTAATTTATGCTTTAGTTTTGCTTCTACATTTCTGAATAATATTGCTATAAGTTCATGTTTTATTTCCTTGTTCTTCATTTCCTCTTAAAGTACACAAGAGTTCTTGTTTATTGCTTATAACAATGAGAATTGGTAAGTAGTAAGGGAAATAGGATTTAAAAAAGGCTATAAGTATATATCGCTAAGAAAATAGGATAGACGTAGCTTTATGTTGACCTGAACTTCATCTTCATCTTCTTCTTTAGTTAACTAAATTGCAAGAAATTGAGTTTAGTAATTAGAAAGAAAGTTTTACAATGTGTAAGAGATTAACTTGTAGAAATACTAGGCTATAGCATCATGAACTTTGTTCTAGAATTCAGAAATTAAGTAGGAGTTTGCTACCATATTTTATAAACTATGTAATTCAACCCAAGTGCTTAAATCTCATCATCTTTCTTCTCTTTTATTTTATGCTATTTTATTTACTTATTCTAAAACCAACATCAAATATACACCTTTTTTATTTTTCTGCTTAAGTACTAAATAATTTAATAAGAAGACACATATTCCTGTGGGTTCGATATCTCATATATTACGCGATAACTATCCGTGCACTTGCGGATTTGGCTATCAAGTCACGTCGGTTACCCTTCGCACATAAGTTTCACAATTCTCATCCTTTTAACCGCCCTCTTCTTCACCCCTCAAATTTCCTCATTTCCTTATAAATTCCAGAAGTATGTTCTGATAGTGCGAGAAACACACAAGAAAGGGGGGGTTTGAATTGTGTGTTTTATTTTTGAAACTTCTTTTTAGATTCAACACAGTTATTAGTTTCAAATGAGTATAAGAGTGTGTGTGCACATAGAGGAAAATTAAATTAAGACTGGAAATTAAAGCACACACAGTATTTATCCTGGTTCACCCCCATAATCGATAGGGCTACGTCCAGTCCTTGGCTTCACCAAGGTTTTCCACTATTTCATCAAATAGTACAAGTATTCTCAGGGACTTCTCCCAGTATTAGAAGGACTTCTCCTATCAAGTATTGTACAGGACTTCTCCTAGTATTCTAAGGACTTCTCCTTTCAAGTATTCTTCAGGACTTCTTCTCATTAGTATTTTACAGGACTACTCCTGATTCAGTTTACAAATTGGCTTTGTTGTGTTAGTACAGATAGCAACCTGAGAGGGGGGGTGAATCAGAGTTGCCCCGATTTTCGCGTAGTAGTACCAAACGACTTTCAGCGCAATTAGAGTTGTAACGTAAGAACGTTGTTGCAGCGGAATGTTATAATTGCTTGAAAGTAAAAGATGAAGGATGAAGGAAATGACACGGAGAGTTTTATCCTGGTTCACCTTCAATCCACCGAAGGCTACGTCCAGTCCCTCAAAGAAACCCCTTGAGGATTTTTCCACTATTGATAAAAATTACTTACAAGTTCCTAACCCAAGGACCCCAAGAATTCCTACCAATATCCTGTGAAAGTAAACCACTTTCAACAGCCCCTGAAAGCAAACCGCTTTCAGTTCCTGAAGGCAAACCACCCTCAGACCTTGAAGACTAACGCGCCTTCAATCGAACAACCCTTCACCGAATACCACGGTGAAGTTAGAATCCCTCAGAAAGATTACCACTTTCTGAAGAACCACTCCACTGAATTTCATAGTGAAGATTTCCCATGATTGAGTACTCTTAACGAATGCTTGCACCAAGGACCCTAAGATATCTTATCAATCTTCCTGAAGCAACCCACTTCTGATTGATCAAGTCTTCTTAACGAATGCTTGTGCCAAGGACCCTAAGAGAACCCATCATGCCTCAGAAAGCAAACCACTTTCTGATGACTCCGTATTACCACGGTGGACTTTGAATCAAACTTGATTCAAAGGGCCTTTTTACAACCACCAAAAACTATGGTGAATGAATCAACATGATTCAAATAGAAGAAGAAGAAGATGCCTTTTCTATGCATGATTCAATCCTTTAGACAAGAAGGATTGATCTTAGTTTGTATGCTCCAGGCCATTACAATGAAGGCTCTTCCATTCTGAGTTTCTCAAATGTTGAACATCATGAGTGTTCTTATGAAAATGAGAGAACCGAAACTCAGAATGATGACTTTAATGAATATGAAAGTTATGGACCAAGTCATTGATGTTTCTGAGTGTCTAAGGACTTTATATAGGCACTAGAGGTCGTCCATGAACCAACACAACCTTTCCCAACCGGTTTGAGACACAATGGTTCATGAAAAACACATCTGTCGACCGGGTAATCGATTACAGCAGTTAGTGTAATCGATTACATCATGCCGTTGAAGTTTGAATTCAAATTTCAAACTTGGTAATCGATTACATACTTGTGGTAATCGATTACACACTTCCTGTAATCGATTACACACATCTGTAATCGATTACAGACAGTCCAGAACTCAGTTTTTGACTGTTTAAAGCCTAATTGAGTGTTCCTACCAAGTTTTACTTGTGAGAACATATCATACTCAATTAGATGATCTTTTATGAGCCTTCAAATGCAATATGAACCTTAATAAAGCATAGCACACTAAGTTGACAAGACTTACTTAAAACTAGAACCTTCATGTTTTGATCTTGATGTTCTGAGCCTGGTTCTTGAAGTCTTTCTTCTCTTAAGTCTTCTTGAAGTCTTATTGAAGTCTTTCTTCCTTTTATTCCTTTCTTTCTATTAAGTCTTCTTGAAGGCTTCTTGAAGTCTTTCTTCTTTTTGTTCCTTTCTTTCTTGAAGTCTTCCTTTTCTCTTCTGAAGTCTTTCTTCTTTTTGTGATGTGTTTGTCTTCATCAAAACCTCAGTCGAGTCCAAGGACGAGACTTGATTTACATGTTGTTCTACAAAATTCTCTTCAGTAAGAGTGGGTAGAAAGATGAAGCGCGGATTACAGAGAGGATATAGAATTAGGTTCTCTGTTTGGTTTGGGTGTGAGTAGCATAAGAGTAACATTCTATGGGTTCTTCACACTAGTGGACGACTCAACTCAGTTTATGATGGTTGTAAGCTTGTGATTTGTGACTTGATTCTTTGGGAAACTTGGTAGAGATATGCAATGTGATGTGTTCAAGTCGCCAATTTGTTCTTGAAGCAGACTTCTCTATTTATATCTTCAGTAGGATGATCAATGAGAGCTTGTTGAAGATTTGACAATAGTTCCGTTAGTGCTCCTGCTTCCTTGTGAGTAACGGCTACTTCTGTAATTCTGGATCAACATTAAATGCGTTCTGTCATACATTAATGGCTTCTGTTGACATCGTCTGGTGCGTTACTGTATTCAGCCTTGAGCTTTTGTTTGGACATTATATCCCAGTGCATGCCAGCTAAGGATCATTAAATGTTCTGGTATTCAATGCTTCCACGGACTGATTCTTCATAATCTCAAGACAAACATGCTTTCTGGTATTTAAGTCTCTTGAGCACTTCAATGCTTTAGCTAGACGAGTTCTTCAACATGATGTGGTAGACGTAATCTTTGAAGTGTTTCCAAAAGTTCATCACAGAGTAAGTTGCCAACTAAATTATGCTATTAGGTAGTCACTTGTATTGCATAGGCGGATGGACTCCTTGTGCCGAATGTTCTCAACTTCAGACTGTTTTTGCTTCGTGAGTTGCCGGACGTTCTCTCCTGTTATGCTTTTCTTGAAGTTCTCCTTTTGAATGGGTTGTCAACCAATTGTTTTGCATAAGGACTAGAGATTCTTCAAAGCTAGAAATATTCCTTCAGGCTTGTGATCGGACATACTCATCTTTGGCTGGAGAGTATTCCTTTTTGTCAAAGCATATTCAAACACCGGACTGTTTCAATTTTGTCAAGTGTACTTTGGTGTTGAATGTGCATAGCTGCTCAAGTGCCTCCCAAAAGATGTCTGTCACTTGTAGGCAATCTTGGTCTTCAGTGAGTCGCCGGACTGTCTCTACTAGGTTGCTTTCTTTGTGCATTCTGACAGTTCCTCTGTAAATGTATGCAATTGTTCTTTAGTGAGGAGCCGGACGATTCCTTATTATTCTCCTGTCTTTCAATTTTCTGCAGCTTGATAATGCTAGCTTATGCAGTTCCTCATGAAGATAGATAGATTTTCCTGGACATAAGAGTGTTCAATGAGTTAGGAATTCTATTACTGATGATGTCAACTTTTAACGAAATTGTTAATTATCAAAACCTAATAAGTCATCTATTCGTTTGAATCTAACAATCTCCCCCTTTTTGATAATGACAATTTCTTTGGAGAAAAAGGTTTAGTATTTAGATTGACAGAAACATTTCTTAGAGCAAGTGGAATAATTTTCAAATGTAAATTGTTTTTCTTTAAAAATATTTCATTTATCTAGAAAAACATGATCGTTCTTTAAAGGGACTTACAGACGGTATCATTCTTATGTTTATCAAGCTAAGACATTTTCTTAAGATTTATTTGAAAAACTCCCCCTCAGGGTAATGACTTTTAAAATTATGTCTCCTTTGCTCCCCCTGAGTTTGATACGAACAATTTCATTCCAATTTGGTCTTTTTCTAAGTCAAGACAAGAATATCATGTGATTATAAACAAATTTAGTAACCTTTGAAGCTTTTGAGGCAAGATCTACAATGTAAGGTAGGCTACCAATGTCCTTCAGAAGAAGATTCAAGCAGTGAGCAGCACATGGAGACCAGAAGATGGTGGGATACTTTACATGAAGCAATCTACCAGCAGCTACGTAGTTGGCAGCATTATCAGTGACCACATGAACCACGTTCTCAGGACCAACCCAATCAATAACTTCAAAAAACAGGTTGCATAACGTCAAAGCATCTTTCACAACATCAGACGCATCCACAGATTTCACAAATGATATACCTGCACCAAAATAAACAAAGTTAATAATTGTACATCCAGTCCTTTGCTTAAACCAGAAATGATATACCTAAATCAAAGTCATACCATCACGACTATAAACCAGAAAATTGATTAAAGTTCTTTGCCTTTGGTCACTCCATCCATCGGCCATGATGTACAGTTCGAGCCCAATTAGCTCGTTGACTTTCAACTAGTAGTTGACATTCTTTTTTTCAATCCCTCAACAAGTTAATTCTTAATTCATGATAACTGGGCCTTTAAAACCAGGGCCAATGGAAGCAATTGCATCTAGAGTGGGTTGAAAATATGGTGATTGTATGGCATTGAAAGGAATGCAGGCATCAAAACACCATCTAGAAATAGCCATCTTAGCTCTGTGTACGGCTTCCTTGGAATATAGGACACTTCTAAGAGTTGGTTGGGACCCAGGGGTTGTTCTTGGAGCAAAAAATTCACCAACTTCAACACTAGCTTTCCTTTTTCCTCCACTTTGAGTAGATGTTGGTTTTGCAGTTTGGGTAGCATTAATTTGTTGACCCTCACTACAAATGTCATCATCAAATGATTTATCCAAGTCCGCCTTCTTCTTCTTTGCTTTGTTATTTTTCAATACTTCTTCCATTCGATAGCGAACATCGGGAGGAACTATTTTGCAAGTGGCTATATCTCCCTTTATGCACGCAAGGTGGTACTTCATCCTATTTATGCCCCCTCCTCTATATGTTTCTCCACAATGAAGGCAAGTGTATAGACAAGTAATTCCATCTTTGCTAAAGGCAATATGCTCCCACACTGGATCCGTTTTCCCACGATGGTTAGTTGAAGGTCCAACGGTTTGTGGTGTACCAACAACATCGGGAGAAGGATTAACTTGCGCATTATGATTTCTTTCCGGTTCCTACAATTAAAAAAAAGATAGGCAACCAGCAAATTAGGACCACAAATAGAGGAGGGGGCATAAATAGGATGAAGTGGTAATTCACCATTACTTTTCATCCAGTCCAGATTTGGTGCAAAGGAAAGAACACAAAAGACAAAATCAGACTTGTTAATGGCAATAAAAAAAAATAACAATGTCTCAAGTCTCAACTAGTTGGAACAGGGAGGACCGCAAATAAAAAAATAAAACATCCCTTCTTTTAAGATAACTCCCTGTTTTCCAATTTATATATATGCCTTATGGAAAAAAAATCAGACTTGGTAATTCACCACTACTCCCTGTCTCTATTCTCCAATTTATATATATGCCTTATGGAAACAAAATCAGACTTGGTTATTCAACAATTCACCGTTACTCCCTACCTCTGTATTGGAAATCCAACAATTTATATATATGCCGGCGCCTTATGGGAAAATCAGACTTGGTAATTCAAAAATTTATATAGATGCCTTATGGAAACAAAATCAGACTTGGTAATTCAACAATTCACCATTACTCCCAACCTCTGTTTTCCAATTTCCACTCCTATATATTACATTACATTACTCCCTAGTCCCTACCCTCTGTTTTACAATTTCGGAATTTCCACTCTTATACTCCCTACCTCTGTTTTCAATTTCATTTTCATTCAAGAATAACCACTGATGGCAGAGGTTGAGACAAATTCAAGAAAAACCATGGCAACATTCTTCTTCAAATTCCAAATAAATCAAAAAGGGAAAATAGTCAAAATACACTTTACCTGAGACACATGAGAAGGTTGAGAATGCATTATCAGAGTTAGAATTTAGAACTCGGAAACAGAGGGAAGGCGTGCGACGGAGCAGAGGACGACGTGCGGCAGAGCAAAAGGCGGCGGACCGGCATGCTACAGAGGGGCGACGATGGCCTGCAAGGAGAGCAGCCGCGGGACTAAGGGAGAAACAGAGAAGAGAGGAGTTTTAGTGTTTTACTGTGTTATGGTCTTAGGGTTTACTGAGGTAGATTCTAGTTTTAACTTTTTTTTTACTGCTAATGTAAAACGACGTAGTTTTACATAAACCGGGTGACCCGGATTATTCCCGGTTTTCTCGATTTTTTTCCAGTTTGACTGATCCCCAGTTTTAGGCACCAACCAGACCGGCCTGACCTCCGATTCCCGGTTTTTCTGATCGAACCAGTCGGTTCGGTTCAGGCATCATTGGTTTTAACTGTCATAAAATGAAAAGTATAAATAAACGTGTTTTATATGACGGTTTGTGTCTATATCTATCTACATTGAAGTATAAGCAACAAATTATTTTTGTACAGAGGATGTTTCGAAAATAACAAAGTCTTAGGTTTGAGTCTTGAGAATTGAAAAAAAAACTCGTTAGGGAAGTAAGTCCCACTAAGATGTGGATATTCTAGACTCGAACATTATTGTCTTTTATGGAGAATAATTATAAGCACCAATAAAAACAGAAAATAACAAAGTTATCAACAAGCTTGATTCCCGTAAGAATGAGGTCACAAAATTGAATCTCAATAAAATCATTCATTGGAAGTGACCGCTGGTGTATCTTTAACAAGTTAAAAACACGACAATTTTTTTTGACAAAGTTGGTACGGAATATTGACTTCTAAGTTATTTTGCTCAGAGTTATACGGTTGTTTTATTTGAAAATGAAAATAACAAAGTTGGTGCGGAAAATAAGTGGAAGCCCCCGCTCATATGGTTGTTTGTTTGAAAATGTGTTGTAGTCTAGTTTTTTTTTTATGATTTTTTTTTGAAATGCAGTGTTTTAAGTTTGTCAAGGTTTGCTGATTACATTAAAAGTGAGGTTGAGCATATATTAATTAAAATAGACAAACATGTGTAGTGGTTCAGCTGCTACACTATCAGATCATATAACTGAAGAGCCGACCGGAACAGAATCCACTGGCTTGTGTGTCCACAAATTGGTGCTGTTTAATTTTGGATTGGAACCTAGTGACTTGGTTGTTGGTCTAAGCAAGGAAAATTTAGCTGCTGTGATGGCCAAATTTATCCCGATGAGATGCGTGTTTTTGCTAGGATTGTTCTTCGTGTTTAATATCAAGACTGAGTTGGCAGTCTTGTTGGTTATGAGCCCTTATGGATACTTACTTGGGAGAGCTTTGTTTCCAAGATGCTCATCTTCTAATTAAATAAACATTTTCTAACTTTCAAAAAATAAATGTAATGAAAGTGTGGTTGAATCATAGGTCTTACACAAACATAAGAGAGCTAGAAAATTAAGTGAATAAGATTGAAAACGAAAACAACAGAGTAGCATTTTATTATCTGCATAGCATAGAGTAGGGGTGTTCGCGGTCCGAATTGGTTCGGTTTTGAGGGGAAAAGTCATCCAATCAAATCACTTCGGTTTTGTCACCTCATCATCCAATTGGTTTTTTTCTTTTTTTAGATCTGAACCAATCCGATCCAATTTTTATCGGTTTGGATTGGATTGGATTTCGGTTTTTTAAAGACATTGTAAATATCAAAATCAATGAAGAAATAAAAATTAATTTGAATCATATAACGTCACATTACAAGCCTAAACGATGAGAGTTTGAAATAAAAAATAAAGACGAACCAAAAGTCTCAAACAAATTTCCACATCATTCTTGACTCAGTACCTCTAAAATAAGAAGAAGAAGAGTTAATACTGCATAGATGACATATTTTTTAAATATAGGTTTACTTTGATGCATATTTTTCAAATTATTACTTGAAACTCTATTTACCCAAATATATCTTCATAAATAATTACGTGTCATATAATAATTATATAAACTTAGAATGACGAAAAAATGTAAGTATGAATTATATGATATATTTACAAATAAAATTATATATATTTGTAAACATTCGGTTTGGATTGGATTGGTTCGGTTTTGAAAAACAAGTCCGAAATCCGATCCAATCCGACAAAAATATTCGGTTTTCTCGATTTTAGATCCATTCGGTTTTCGATTTAATTGGATTTCGGTTTTTTTGGATCAGTTTTTCGGTTTTGATTGAATTCGATCGGTTATGAACACCCCTAGCATAGAGTGCGAAAATTAAGTACATGCACTAGTGTTATTCAACAACAATTTCTACATACGTGCGTGTGCATGGACTGGACATATATTTTATTGAAATCAAACTACGGACTTAATTCCATTGGTAGCAGGGCCAGTAGCTTCAGCGAACACAACTTCAAAGGCATGATCAGCTTTTTCAGCTAGGATGAGACGCCTTCCCTCCTCATCATTATGCCTTCTAATATCATAAGAACTACCAGGTGGGGCAGTGATACTGGGATAGAACACAAGCTTGTACCCAAAATCACCACCTTTCTGAATGCTAAAGTCACCGCTCAGGATTTCTTTTCCAGGATGGTCTTCAGCACCACCGACACCCACCCATAGTCTTGGGAAATCATCAGAAACCACCACCCACTTTGACGAACTCACACCGTCAGGCTTCTTCGAAAAGGTGATATTCAGCGGCTGGCCTGTAAAGACATGACCTGGCCTCGATCCTGTGTCGAATTTCACTGGCTCGCCCCATATAACCTCGGAGTAGTCCTGTAGCACAGTAACTGGGCTTGTTTGGTTCCCAGTTTTGCCTGGCCATACTCCGCCACCAGCTGCGCCCTGTATAGCCGGCAAGATGTAGTATCCTTCACCTAAACCTATAAGAGGCCTGCCGTGTATGTCCACCACAAGTTTTGAGAAGGCTAATGGAATATGAGTGGTAATGAAGGCAAAGAGAATGAAAGAGAGGGTGAATATTATTGTAGGCTTCATTGTTGTTCTTTATGTTTTATGTTATTTCTTTCACTGCCTCAAACCTCTATTTATAGATGGTGCTCTTCTCGATCAATCACAGTGGATTTATTTTTCATATATACTACTTAGGGTTCAATATGTTTTTATTTCATGTAAAGTAGGAGTCAACTGAATTTGGGCTTCTTTGAATTTGGGCTTTTTTTTAAAATATTCATAGCTTTAAGTATTCAATGTTGTTGAAATAAGTTAAGTTAGTCTCTCTGTCGAATATTTTGTGACGGAATTTTAAGCTGTCACAAATTATTTAATTTTAGTTTTAAAGGTGGTTTAAACCATCAAAAATTAATTTAAGAAACTAATTTAACTCATTTCATTAATGTTGGAACTAAAAACTATGAAATATTATTTAAACGATCAAATCCATTTCACTTATATTTTCCAAGTACTAAAAATATATTTAACCTTGGTACCTAATTGGTTGTTAAGTTAAATTAAGGATAAGACCAGATTACTATATACTACACTGGATCTGGATGGAAATGCAGGTAAAGCACATTCAGAATTAATTAGGCATCACAGTACATCATCTCGCTATATGACACAGCATAACATTTATAGAAAATAATTATACGGCGAGAAGCTCGTGAATGTATTTTTATAAACCTCGTCAATAATTCACTGCTCAATTTGTCTGTCTATCTTGTCAAGTAGAATAAGATAGTAAATAGAAATTGTAATGTAGTGTACTTAGAAAATAAAAAATGTTGGATTGGAATTGAATAGGAACGAGCCGCCCACATGGTTCTTTATTCAGAAAAAAAAAATACACAATTACTCGCAATAAATGGCAATGGCGTTCAAAAACCACCACTAATTAAGACTGTAACTCTAGTCGAGAGATCATTTTGCTAGTCAATAAGACAGAGCTATAGCTACTCTATAGCTGCAGAGGTAGGCACAATTTGCTGAACTGCGCGAACCAACTTTCATGTGTTATTGGTCGCGTTTTCTCTATACTCTTATGTTTGCCCGGTGCTTTTGCTAACAATTGGTATCAGACGATGATGACTTTTGGCGGTGTAAAATTCGATATGGCACAGTTTGACAGAACTGGCAATTAACTGGCAATTTCGGATTATGGCAACAGAGAGTCAATGATTTGTTGGCTCAGCAAGGATTACAGAAGGCGCTGCGGGAGCAGAAACCGGTGAATCTGAGTGACACGGATTGGGCGGAGATGAAGGATAAGGTCGCAAGGTTGATACGTCCAAACGTGGTGATGTATCATATCCTTGATGTCACAACCCCGAAGGACATTTGGGACAAATTGGAAGGCCAATATATGTCCAAAACGATTATGAACAAGTTGTTTGCAAAACAATGACTCTATAGTCAGCGGATACAGGAAGGATTTGATCTACAGCATCATGTCAATCACTTCAACAATATCATCACCGATTTGGTGAGACTTGGCATGAATATTGACAATGAGGACAAGGAAATTATTCTGTTGTGCTCGTTATCAGGTTCCTACGACCACTTGGTGACTACTCTTACATACGGGAATGGCGCTCTCCAATTGGATACCATCACTTCTAACTCTTGTCCCACTTTCAAAGGCGACAAAATGTAGAGGAAGGAAGCCAAGGTGAAGGCCTGTTTGTGAAGGGAGTTCAAGATCATGGATGAAACAAGGGTAAAGCAAGGAAGAAGAAGAGGTCTAAATCCAATAAGAGGAAGACAACAGGGTATGATAGCCAAACCGCAAGTGCATGGTTGATTATCGCGTAGTATAAAAAGATCGAACCCAAGGGATAAGTGTCTTATTATTAATTTACTTAGAGCCTTTGTGCAAGAAAATAAAAAGATATTTTTTATGTTGGTTTGATAAGGACAAGAATAAGAAATAACATAAATAAATAAAGAAGAGATGATGATAAGACTTAAGCACTTGGGTTGAATTATATAGCTTATAAAATATGCTAGCAACTCCTACTTAATTTCTGAATTTTAGTACCAAGTTCATGATGCTATAGCCTAATGTTTCTACAAGTTAATTCCTTGCACATTGTAGAACTTTCTTCCTAATTACTAAATTCAATTCCTTGCAATTTAGAAAAAACCAAGAAGAAGATGAAGAAAGAATTTTCAGGCCAACATAAAGCTAAGTCTATCCTAATACCTTAGTGATATGTCATATAGCTTCTTTTACTTCCTAAGTCCCTTACTACTTACCAATTTCCATTGTTATAAGCAATAAGCAATAACACTTGTGCGCATCAAGATAAAATGTAAAACAAGGAAGTAAAACATGAACTATAGTAATATTATTCAGAAATAAGAAGAAGAAAACTAAAGCATAGATTATAAACTAAAACAACCCAAGATACTTAAGGAAGAAGTTAGCCAAGCATGGCTAAAAGAGTCATTGAATTACCCTGGACTAGGAGCTCAAGTTTGGCTTCCCACAATTCTCAGGAACAATGCTCAAAAGGAAGAAAGAAAGAACACTTGTTGTATTCTAAGAGGTGTGTCTTACAAGTGCAAATTGCCTCCCTATTTATAGTAAAAATCTGTCTTCCAGCGCTTGAGCGCTGGCATCCCCAACGCTTGGGCGTTGGGTGCAATTAAAATCCCACTATCAGACCGAGGCCCAGCGCTTGAGCGCTAGCTTCCAACGCTTGAGCGCTGGGTGCAACTTCTGACTCACATCCTAGTCAGAATCCCAACGCTTGAGCGTTGGGAGTTCCAACGCTTGAGCGTTGGCTCGACTGCTGGTTCATCTTCAAGCTTTTCTCTTCTTCATGGTAGTGAGCTTTCAATGCCTTCAATGGCTTCCACTCAGCCTCTATTAAGTTCTGAAACCTCCTCTCCACTACCATCAATCCTTCAACCTTATTTTACATGTGCTTAAATCAAAGAGTGTTGCTTCATATTCTTGATTTCCACTTTAAGTCCTCTCTTTGCTAGCACTTCAATTATGGCCCTTCAAGTCCTTGAGACTTCACTTTTCATCCTCCACTCTTGAACTTTTACACTTTGATCCTTCCTTTCCTGAAAACTTACAAATCGGTCCCTGGACAAAAATGATAAATATACCAGCTTTCCTAAAAATATAAAAATAACTATAAAAATTCCTAAAAATATAAAATAAAGTTAGAAAAACAAATAAAAACTAATCTATATGCAAAATGCAAAATAAATAGAAAATCTATATACAAATAATAAAAATCCTATATGAGACTCAAAAATAATAAAATAAAAAGACTAAAAACACCCTAAAAATATCATATAAAATCCGGTCATCAGGGTACTATAATTGTAAGCTGATTTGGCATTACAAGAGGGATTGTCCAAATTCTTCTAATTCTGCAAACGTGGCTCAGACTAATGATTCCGGCAGTGATGGAGATGTGCTTTCTGTTTCATCCGGCAAGTGCACAGAGGCGTGGAGTCTTGATTATGGTTGCTCTTGCCACATGAAGCCGTTTTAAAATCTAATGACCCTCGGGTTTGTGGAGCCTAGAATTCTGTTTTCCTCACGTCATGGCGCCTTTTGCTATGACTTTCTCGCTCGGCAAGAACATTTTCCCTTCCTGGGCCTCTATCAAAATCAGGTGTCTCCTGGAGACAATGAATTCATCCGCTTCTTACGCCTGTTCCGAGTGTTGGATTCAGCTTCATTCCGAACGGAACTTCTCATCTTTATTCCCCTATCACGTTTCTTGAGGGCACACTCTATCCCCAGACCACCCTTTGCATCATAACCACGATTCTCATAGTATACGTTGTTGCGTATGTCACAAGTCTTTTGAAATTCCGCATCTCTTTCCTCAAACTCCTTCCAATTTCTTGGAGGTTGGAGGATAAGAGATTCATGGAGCGAAGTACCTGGCAGTATTGCCGACTGAAACATCATCAAGAGCTCTTCCTTGCTCACCTCAGACGGGAGGATTACTTCTTTGGTACAACGTTCTAAAAACTCTTGCAGCGATTCTCCAGTACTTTGTTTTACCACGTCCCCAGAATTCGCCTTCTGAGAACCAACTTCTGCCAATTTTCTCTTCCCCTTAGCTTTATCCTCAAATTCTCTTTGAAAAAGTTGACCAAAGTCAAACCACATCGAGATTGCATATGCTGGAAGAGTTTGAAACCATTGAAGAGCCTCTCCTTTCAATATTGTCAAGAGAAACTTGCACATTCTTGCCTCAGCCTCTTCCAATTCTTCAATGTGCATTGCATCGGTGCATTCTTCAAAAGATTGCAAATGCTTCTCAAGATCCTTTTGCACAGAGTATGTTTCAACGTTAAGCAATTCGATCAGACCCTGAGGTACTCGGAGGTCACTAATTTCCTTGCCAAAATTCTCAAGGACACACTCCATTAGATTCTTCATGAGTGGAGAATTTTTCCATCCCCTTTGTTTATGAGCTTGTTGATCGTTGTCTAATTTATCTTCAAAATCCATAAAGCACTGTGATTCTGAAGTCATTACTAAAGCGAAGACTTCGCGATGTAAGAGGATAGATGATATGTTGTGCAAGAAAACCACGTAGGATCACTGCTAGCTTCTCCATCGAAAACAGGGAAAGAACGACAAAGAATCATCAAATCTTCCCCACAGACGGTGCCAAATGTTTGTGAGTGAATCTTGGACGGTGACGCTTTCGGCGGAGCAGTGGCGGAGCTCAACCTTGCTCCGACAT
This sequence comes from Acmispon strigosus, assembly GCA_030819835.1. Lineage (NCBI taxonomy): Eukaryota > Viridiplantae > Streptophyta > Magnoliopsida > Fabales > Fabaceae > Acmispon > Acmispon strigosus. The sequence goes on along the minus strand of JAUAMA010000001.1, from coordinate 41,864,133 downwards.
GATTGAGGTGGAGCCTTCGTCTTGCAGTGCATCGGGGGGACCTGCAAACGACACTTCGACAACCAAGTCAATGTGGAAACAATGAGAGCATCCAAGAGCTCAGCTCAAACATGTATGAGCGCATAGCAAACTTGTAATGGAAGTAATGAATGAGAAGCATCCCAGAAGGAACGGTGGAACCTGTATTTATAACCGTGGAGGTGTTGCAGGTGATGAAGAAAAGCTCTTAAGTGAGGCTTCCGAGCGGAAGTGGTTGTATAGTCGAGTAGCCATGTAGCGCTTCCCTCGGCCTTTGAACGGGCCAGTCGGATGAACGACCACGAAGCCGAGAGTACTCGTTCCTAGCACTGGTCGTACAGGCTGCCTCTTAGGTGTATGCTGAAGAGCATCCCTAGTGAGCCAGCTGCTACACTGTCGGGTCTTATGACTGAAGAGCCGACCGGAACAGAACCCACTGGCTTGTGTGTCCACAAATTGGTGCTGTTTTATTTTGGATTGGAACCTAGTGGCTTGGTTGTTGGAGGTCTAAGCAAGGAAAATTTAGCTGCTGTGATGGCCAAATTTATCCTGATGAGATGCGTTTCTTTTGCTAGGATTGATCTTCGTGTTTAATATCAAGACTCTTGGCAGTCTTGTTGGTTATGAGCCCTTATGGGTACTTACTTGGGAGAGTTTTGTTTGCAAGATGCTCATCTTCTCATTAAATAAACTTTTTCTACTTTCTAAAAAATAAATGTAATGAAAATGTGGATGAATCATAGGGCTTACACAAACATAAGAGAGCTAGCAAAAGTGAATAAGATTGAAAACGGAAACAACAGAGTAGCATTTTATTATCTGCATAGCATAGAGGGCGAAAATTAAGTACATGCACTAGTGTTATTCAACAACAATTTCTACATACGTGCGTGTGCATGGACTGGACATATATTTTATTGAAATCAAACTACGGACTTAATTCCATTGGTAGCAGGGCCAGTAGCTTCAAACACAACTTCAAAGGCACGATCAGCTTTTTCAGTTAGGATGAGACGCCTTCCCTCCTCATCATTATGCCTTCTAATATCATAAGAACTACCAGGTGGGGCAGTGATCCTGGGATAGAACACAAGCTTGTACCCAAAATCACCACCTTTCTGAATTCTAAACTTACCACTCAGGATACTTTTTCCAGGATGGTCTTCAGCACCACCAACACCCACCCATGATCTTGGGAAATCATCAGAAACCACCACCCACTTTGACGAACTCACACCGTCAGGCTTCTTCGAAAAGGTGATATCAAGCGGCTCATTTATGAAGACATAACCTGGCCTCGTTCCTGTGTCGAATTTCACTGGCTCGCCCCATACAACGTCGGAGTAGTCCTGTAGCACAGTAACTGGGCTTGTTTGGTTCCCAGTTTTGCCTGGCCATACTCCGCCACCACCTGGGCCCTGTATAGCCGGCAAGATGTAGTATCCTTCACCTAAACCTATAAGAGGCCTGCCGTGTATGTCCACCACAAGTTTTGAGAAGGCTAATGGAATATGAGTGGTAATGAAGGCAAAGATAATGAAAGAGAGGGTGAATATTATTGTAGGCTTCATTGTTGTTCTGTATGTTTTATGTTATTTCTTTCACTGCCTCAAACCTCTATTTATAGATGGTCTCTTCTCGATCAATCATAGTGGATTTATTTTTCATACATACTACTTAGATATTAATATGTTTTTATTCCATGTAAAATAGGAGTTAATTGAATTTAGCATTTTTAAACAAATTTCATAGATTTAAGTTCTCAACATTATTGAAATAAGTGAACTTAGTCTCTGTTGTACATTTTGTGACGGAATTTCAAACTGTCACAAATTATTTAATTTTAGTTTTAAAGGTGGTTTAAACCGCTAAAAATTAAATTGAGAGACTAATTTCACTCGTTTCATTAATGTTGGGATTAAAAACTATGAAATATTATTTGAATGACCAAATCCAACTCACTTATATTTTCTAGGGACTAAAAATATATTTAACCTTGCTACCTAATTGGTTGTTAAGTGAAATTAAGGATAAGAACAGATGTCTATATACTACACTGGATTTGGATGGAAATGCATGTAAAGCACATTCAGAATTAATTGGCATTACAGTACATTATGTCATCTCGCTATATGACACAGCATGACATTTATAGAAAAAAATTATACCGCAAGAAGCTGGTGAATGTATTTTTTATAAAACTCGTCAATAATTCACTGCTTAATTTGTCTGTTTATCTTCTCAAGTAGAATAAGATACTAAATAGAAATTGTAATGTAGTGTACGTAGAAAATACAAAATGTTGGTTTGGAATTGAATAGGAACGAGCCGCCCACATGGTTCTTTATTCAGAAAAATAAATACACAATTACTCGCAATTAATGGCAATGGCGTTCAAAAACCACCATTAATTAAGATTGTAACCCTAGTCGAGAGATTATTTTGCTAGTTAATAAGATAGAGCTATAGCTACTCTATAGTCGTAGAGGTAGGGACAATTTGCCGAACTGCGCGAATAAACTTTCATGTGTTATTAGTCGCGTTTTCTCTATACTCTTATGTTTGCCGGGTGCTTTTGCTAACAATTGGTATCAGACGATGATGACTTCTGGCGGTGCAAAATTCGATGTGGCACAGTTCGACGGAACTGACAATTTCGGATTATTGCAACAGAGAGTCAAGGATTTGTTGGCTCAGCAAGGATTACAGAAGGCGCTGCGGGAGCAGAAACCGGTGAATATGAGTGACACGGATTGGGCGGAGATGAAGGATAAGGTCGCAAGGTTGATACGTCTATGCGTTTCAGACGTGGTGATGTATCATATCCTTGATGTCACAACCCCGAAGGACATTTGGGACAAATTGGAAGGCCAATATATGTCCAAAACGATTATGAACAAGTTGTTTGCAAAACAATGACTCTATAGTCTGAGGATACAGGAAGGATTTGATCTACAGCATCATGTCAATCACTTCAACAATATCATCACCGATTTGGTGAGACTTGGCATGAATATTGACGATGAGGACAAGGAAATTATTCTGTTGTGCTCGTTATCAGGTTCCTACGACCACTTGGTGACTACTCTTACATACGGGAATGACGCTCTCGAATTGGATACCATCACTTCTACACTCTTGTCCCACTTTCAAAGGCGACAAAATGTAGAGGAAGGAAGCTAAGGTGAAGGCCTGTTTGTGAAGGGAGTTCAAGATCATGGATGAAACAAAGGTAAAGCAGGGAAGAAGAAGAGGTCTAAATCCAATAAGAGGAAGACAACAGGGTACTATAATTGTAAGCTGATTTGGCATTACAAGAGGGATTGTCCAAATTCGTCTAATTCTGCAAACGTGGCTCAGACTAATGATTCCGACAGTGAAGGAGATGTGCTTTCTGTTTCATCCGGCAAGTGCACAGAGGCGTGGAGTCTTGATTATGGTTGCTCTTGCCACATGAAGCCGTTTTAAAATCTAATGACCCTCGCATTTGTGGAGCCTGGAATTCAGTTTTCCTCACCTCATGGCGCCTTTTGCTGTGACTTTCTCGCTCGGCAAGAACATTTTCCCTTCCTGGGCCTCTATCAAAATCAGGTGTCTCCTGGAGACAATGAATTCATCCGCTTCTTACGCCTGTTCCGAGTGCTGGATTTAGCTTCATTCCGATTGGAACTTCTCATCTTTATTCCCCTATCACGTTTCTTGAGGGCACACTCTATCCCCAGACCGCCCTTTGCATCATAACCACGATTCTCATAGTATACGTTGTTGCGTATGTCACAAGTCTTTTGAAATTCCGCATCTCTTTCCTCAAACTCCTTCCAATTTCTTGGAGGTTGGAGGATAAGAGATTCATGGAGCGAAGTACCTGACAGTATTGTCGACTGAAACATCATCAAGAGCTCTTCCTTTCTCACCTCAGACGGGATGATTACTTCTTTGGTACAACGTTCTAGAAACTCTTGCAGCGATTCTCCAGTACTTTGTTTTACCACATCCCCAGAATTCGCCTTCTGAGAACCAACTTCTGCCAATTTTCTCTTCCCCTTAGCTTTATCCTCAAAATCTCTTTGAAAAAGTTGACCAAAGTCAAACCACATCGAGATTGCATATGCTGGAAGAGTTTGAAACCACTGAAGAGCCTCTCCTTTCAATATTGTCTTGAGCAACCTGCACATTATTGCCTCAGCCTCTTCCAATTCTTCAATGTGCATTGCATCGGTGCATTCTTCAAAAGATTGCAAATGCTTCTCAGGATCCTTTTGCACAGAGTATGTTTCAACGTCAAGCAATTCGATCAGACCCTGAGGTACTCGGAGGTCACTAATTTCCTTGCCAAAATTCTCAAGGACACACTCCATTAGATTCTTCATGAGTGGAGAATTTTTCCTACCCCTTTGTTTTTGAGCTTGTTGATCGTTGTCTAATTTATCTTCAAAATCCATAAAGCACTGTGATTCTTAAGTCATTGCTAAAGCGAAGACTTCGCGATGTAAGAGGATAGATGATATGTTGTGCAAGAAAACCACGTAGGATCACTGCTAGCTTCTCCATCGAAAACATGGAAAGAATGACAAAGAATCATCAAATCTTCCCCACAGATGGTGCCAAATATTCGTGAGTGAATCTTGGACGGTGACTCTTTCGGCGGAGCAGTAGTGGAGCTCAACCTTGCTCCGACATGATTGAGGTGGAGCCTTCGTCTTGCAGTGCATCGGGGGGGACCTGCAAACGACACTCCGACACCCAAGTCAATGTGGGAACAATGAGAGCATCCAAGAGCTCAGCTCAAACATGTATGAGCGCATAGCAAACTTGTAATGGAAGTAATGAGTGAGAAGCATCCCAGAAGAAACGGTGGAACCTGTATTTATAAGCGTGGAGGTGTAGCAGGTTTTTTTTTTTTTGATAAGCCAAAATTGTATTTAAAGGGAGTACAAGGGGTACTCCAACCCTTAATATAAAGAGAAAGAAAAGCAAAGAAATAATGAATTCAAACTAGTCACCAAAATGACATAGAAAGAAGACAGAACACAAAATAAAGGAAACAACTACTCCTCAAAATAAATTATCTTGCTGCCACCCTTGAGAAAAGGTTCCCCACAACAACTAAGTAGCTTTCAACCAAAAGAAAAGCTGCTATTGAAGATGAAACCAGCCCAAGAATTCAACCAGTGTCACCACCCAGCTCCTGGACTCACATATCGCGGCCAATACCAACTAAAAAGATTTTCACATCATAGCCACCCATAAAAATGCAGAATTTAGCAGAAGCAATGGCGGTAAAATCATTGTAGATATTAGACAGCTCCTCCCACCATGCTCCTTATTCTGTTCAGAACAAGATCTTTAACCAGCCATGTTTTTGATGATCCTTAGGCACCAATATTAGTGCAGCAGCAACAAAACTCCAGGGCATAAGCCTATGATATAACCTGCGGCTATCAGAACTTAGAAGCCTTTCTTGGAACCAATAATTGCAACAGCATCACAATGCATTACCAAAAAAGAACAGAGCCTTCATAAGGCATCCATACATATTGATGGGTTAAGGGACCATTCATACATTGAGATCAAGTTGCTGGTGATGAAGAAAAGCTCTTAAGTGAGGCTTCCGAGCGGAAGTGGTTGTATAGTCGAGTAGCCATGTAGCGCTTCCCTCGGCCTTTGTCCGGGCCAGTCGGATGAACGACCACTAAGCCGAGAGTGCTCGTTCCTAGCACAGGTCGTACAGGCTGCCTCTTAGGTGTATGCTGAAGAGCATCCCTAGTGAGCCAGCTGCTACACTGTCGAGTCTTATGACTGAAGAGTCGACCGGAACAGAACCCACTGGCTTGTGTGTCCACAAATTGGTGCTGTTTTATTTTGGATTGGAACCTAGTGGCTTGGTTGTTGAGGGTCTAAGCAAGGAAAATTTAGCTGCTGTGATGGCCAAATTTATCCTGATGAGATGCGTCTCTTTTGCTAGGATTGATCTTCGTGTTTAATATCAAGACTCTTGGCAGTCTTGTTGGTTATGAGCCCTTATGGGTACTTACTTGGGAGAGTTTTGTTTGCAAGATGCTCATCTTCTAATTAAATAAACTTTTTCTACTTTCTAAAAAATAAATGTAATGAAAGTGTGGATGAATCATAGGTCTTACACAAACATAAGAGAGCTAGCAAAAGTGAATAAGATTGAAAACGAAAACAACAGAGTAGCATTTTATTATCTGCATAGCATAGTGGGCGAAAATTAAGTACATGCACTAGTGTTATTCAACAACAATATCTACATGCGTGCGTGTGCATGGACTGGACATATATTTTATTGAAATCAAACTACGGACTTAATTCCATTGGTAGCAGGGCCAGTAGCTTCAGCGAACACAACTTCAAAGGCATGATCAGCTTTTTCAGCTAGGATGAGACGCCTTCCCTCCTCATCATTATGCCTTCTAATATCATAAGAACTACCAGGTGGGGCAGTGATACTGGGATAGAACACAAGCTTGTACCCAAAATCACCACCTTTCTGAATTCTAAACTTACCGCTCAGGATTTCTTTTCCAGGATGGTCTTCAGCACCACCAACACCTACCCATGGTCTTGGGAAATCATCAGAAACCACCACCCACTTTGACGAACTCACACCGTGAGGCTTCTTCGAAAAGGTGATATCAAGCGGCTCATTTATGAAGACATAACCTGGCCTCGTTCCTGTGTCGAATTTCACTGGCTCGCCCCTCACAACCTCGGAGTAGTCCTGTAGCACAGTAACTGGGCTTGTTTGGTTCCCAGTTTGTCCTGGCCATACTCCGCCACCAGCTGCGCCCCATATAGCCGGCGAGATGTAGTATCCTTCACCTAAACCTATAAGAGGCCTGCCGTGTATGTCCACCACATGTTCACGTTGTGAGAAGGCTAATGGAATATGAGTGGTAATGAAGGCAAAGAGAATGAAAGAGAGGGTGAATATTATTGTAGGCTTCATTGTTGTTCTGTATGTTTTATGTTATTTCTTTCACTGCCTCAAACCTCTATTTATAGATGGTGCTCTTCTCATCAATCACAGTGGATTTATTTTTCATATATATTACTTAGCGTCGATATGTTTTTATTCTATGTAAAATAGGAGTTAATTGAATTTAGCCTTTTTAAACAAATTTCATAGATTTAAGTTCTCAACATTATTAAATTAAGTGAAGTGAGTCTAAATCGTATATTTTGTGATAGAATTTTAAACTCTCACAAATTATTTAATTTTAGTTTTAAAATTGGTTTAAACCGTCAAAAATTAAATCAAGATATTAATTTCACTCATTTCATTTTGGACTAAAAACTATAAAATATTATTTGAACGAACAAATCCATTTCATTTATATTTTCTAGGGACTAAAAATATATTTAACTTTTTTTTTTTTGAAACAAAAATATATTTAACCTTGCTACCTAATTGGTTGTTAAGTTAAATTAAGGATAAGACCAGATTACTATATACTACACTGGATCTGGATGGAAATGCATGTAAAGCACATTCAGAATTAATTAGGCATTACAGTACATTATGTCATCTCGCTATATGACACAGCATGACATTTATAGAAAAAAATTATACCGCAAGAAGCTGGTGAATGTATTTTTATAAAACTCGTCAATAATTCACTGCTTAATTTGTCTGTTTATCTTCTCAAGTAGAATAAGATAGTAAATAGAAATTGTAATGTAGTGTAGTAGAAAATAAAAAATGTTGGTTTGGAATTGAATAGGAACGAGCCGCCCACATGGTTGTTTATTCAGAAAAAAAAGATACACAAATTAGTCGAAGTCCACTCCCAGACATCTAAATTAGTGGTTGAGCTGTGTTAAAGACAACTACTCTATTGAGTGATTTGTGTATCATAACTGATCTTTTATTTACAAGGTTTCAGAACAAAAGGTATCAGATAAGATTAACATATCGAGAGAAAAGCTTCCCAGCCCCTACTGTGTTGTTACCACACAAGTAAATTATCTTCCTAGATCCACTAACAAGATTCCCCTGTCAATAATAAAGGAAAGTTAAAAACAGGATCACTACACAGACATAGCATCAAACGATACAAATTGCCATTGACCCTTCCCACCCCCACACAGAGGCGCTCTGTCAAATTTATGAAATACACAACGATGGTTGTTGGGTAAGAGAGGAACATAAATAGTATTACACAATTAAAATTAGAGATAAGAGAGTAGGAATTGACACTCAATACACTACTAGAAATTTGCTCATTTTCTGCGTATTTTCCAGCGAAATTTGTCCAAAATTTCATAGGAAACTGATTTCCTACGCATTTTCTTGCAAATTTCAAATACGCAGCCCAGACCTTCGTGGATAACCATATCTGCGCATTTAAAAATGACAGCAAATTTTTTATGAATGTTTTTGCAAATTTCGTTGCAAAATGTGTAGAAAAAATCCACTACTACAGAATTGCTTTTTTACCTCGTCCCGTGTGGAACCGTGGTAAAAAGAGGTTACGAGCTCTGTTACCACAATTTCGTGTTGAACCGTGGTAACTGAGGTGCTCTATTACCGCGGTCGAATGTTAACCGTGGTAACTGACATAGTTTTTATTATTTTTTTAATTAACATTGTCTGTTACCACTATTGTTAGGGGAACCATGGTAATAGGTTTCATTATTTTTAATTAACATTATCTATTACTACGGTTGTTAGGGTAACTGTGGTAATAGATTTTATTATTATTTTTTAATTAACATTGTCTATTACCACGGCTAACAGGGGAACCGTGGTAATAGGTATTATTTTTTTATATGTATTTTTATTGTATTTTTCATCTCGTGCTGTTGATATAATTTTTTAAATTTTCGTCCCAAATATATCACTTGATTTTGTCATTGTTCTGTTTATTTCATCTCATTTCATTGTTCAGTTGAGAATTTCCCTCTGATATCTGTTGGTTGAATGAGAGAGAAAAAATATTATTTAATTTAAGATCTATCTTGAAAGGGAAACCGACTAAGACACAGATCTTAGCATAAGCTAAGATCTTATGCCATGTCACCTTTATCTAATGGTGAAATTTTATAAAATCCAAATCTTATTTTAAGATTTCAGTTTAAAATCACTATTGGAAATAGTTTCGGAGTTAAACACTGTTTCTATTTCTCACGGAATATTGACTTCTAAGTTATTTTGCTCAGAGTTATACGGTTGTTTGTTTGAAAATGATAATAACAAAGTTGGTGCGGAAAATCGGAGGAAGCCCCCGCTCATATGGCTATTTGTTTGAAAATGTGTTGTCGTCTAGTTTTTATTTTGTTTTATGTTTGTTTTTTTTTTTAAATGCATTGTTTTATGTTTGTTAAGGTTTGCTAATTACATTAAAAGTGAGGTTGAGCATATATTAATTAAATTAGACAAACAGGTGTAGTGGGCCAGCTGCTATGCTGTTGGGTCGTATGACTGAAGAACCAACTGGAATAGAACTCACTGGCTTGTGTGTCCACAAATTGGTGCTGTTTAATTTTGGATTGGAACCTAGTGGCTTGGTTGTTGGAGGTCTAAGCAAGGAAAATTTATCCCGATGAGATGCGTTTTTTTGCTAGGATTGTTCTTCGTGATTAATGTCAAGACTGAGTTGCTGTCACTGAACATTTGACTTGGCAGTCATGTTGCCTATAAGCCCTTATGGGCATTTACTTGCGAGAACTTTGTTTCCAAGATGCTCATCTTCTAATTAAATAAGGGAAATCTCAACATTTCACCGAGTGGCTATGTTCCAATATTTAAAAACCAGGGATCACAAACACACAGATACACACGAATGAACACATGTATCAAGTTTATATGAATCTATAGTGTAGTGCAGAGCTATATAGACAAATTGGTGAGAGAAGCATATGTGAGATGGAGATTTCCTATAAATCAGAGGGAGATTTCTCTACACTACAATTTGCATCTCATAGCAGGATTAATTATCTTCAAATTGTAGTCTTACTTGATCGAAGAACACAGCACAAGTGGAGTGGAGAGAGTTGAGAATGAAGAGAAGAACACAACACAGGGTTCGAGTTTCAGAGAGCGATGAGAATGGAGAAGAAGATCTGAAATCAATATTTCCTGAACAAATAAAAAATAGTGGTTACCTTCAAAGGACCCTAGTTTCTTCAAATCGGAGAAGAGAAGAAACTGAAATCGGAGAACGAGGTGATTACCTTCTGAGTGAGGATTCAACCCATGGCTCAGTGAGAATGCATGCCGAAAATCGGAGAAAAGGAGCGACGAAGAAGAAGGTTGTTCGATTAGGGTTCCAGAATCGCGAGAGGGGTTCCAGAAAAGGAGCAACGAACAAGAAGGTTGTTCGATTAGGGTTAAGGAGCGACGAAGAAGAAGGTTGTTCGATTAGGGTTGAATTGCGTGTGGAGTTTTATGTTTTAATCTGCGGCGGTTGCCCCTAACCGCCTCTAAACCCGCCTCTAAGCGAAAAATTGCGGCGGTTTCAGTAGAATCGCCGCAAAAAGACCGCCGCAAAACTCCATTTTTCCTGTAGTGTTTGTTGGTTGAATGAGAGAGAAATAATATTATTTAATTTAAGATCTATCTTGAAAGAGAAACCGACTAAGACACAGATCTTAGCAAAAGCTAAGATTATGCCATGTCACCTTTATCTAATGGTGAAATTTTATAAAATCCAGATCTTATTTTAAGATTTCAGTTTAAAATCTCTATTGGAAATAGTTTCAGAGTTAAACACTGTTTCTATTTCTCACTTGCTGTTTTTATACCTTACAAAAGTGGATGCCAAAATGGGGTGTTGTCTAAGGTGAACTACCAATTAAGTAGTGCACCGTGCACCACCAGCTTTTGGCCAATAAGATCGCGCCAAGTGTCCAGGTAAGTAACCGGTAACCGGTCCTACAGGTTATTTTATTTTTATAATTTATTATAATTTTAATTTATTAATTACTATAAACCCCTTTCTCTCGGTTAATCTTTTTTTTTATAATTCATTTTTACCTTTTAAAAAAAGGGTAAAAATGTAATTAACTAATTATTATTATTTTAAATTTTTTAAATATCAAGTAGAAAAACCTGCTGTAACATGTTATTTAGAGTGGTGCATGCACCACTTAAGGTGCAAGTGCACCCTAAAAGCCACCCAAAATGGTATGTTATTATTTAATGATAAATGTACCGGAATCGAGGTTTATATATTTAATTGGTTGTTAGATGAGATAAAGGATAAGATGAGATAGATGTACATGCAGGCTGCGCATGCAATTAGAGACTGGATGGATATGTATTGTAGAGTTTTGGATATTATATGCCATATATTTATATATAAAACTATACCACGAGAACCTCAAGAGTAAATTTTTTATAAACCTATTCAATAATTCACTGCTTAATTTGTCTGTTTATCATACAAAAATTGGAATGATGTTATATAAATTTTCAAGTAGAAATAAGATAGTAAATAAATACTACTCACTCCGTCCCAAATTATAGGGTCTTTTTCAGACAATCACGCATATTAAGAAAATATGTAATAAGCTAATTAATATGTTGGTTTTGTTACTTTTTGTACAAATCTTCCAAATATGCCCCTATTTAAAAAAATCTGGAAATTGTTAATGTAAGTATTGGATATACCAAAAGTTGGTTGGGAATATGAAAGAAGTAATTAGTAAAAGTGGTAATTAAAGTTTTGGAATTTAAAATATAATGAATGCAAGGGGTAAAAAAGGAAAAGCTTATTTTTTTTTCCCTAAAATCTAGAAGGGGTCTTATAATTTGGGACACCGAGTTTGTCTCTAAAGGGTCTTATAATTTGGGACGGAGGAATTAAATTTATCTAGTGTGCGTATGATTATCAAAGGAATGATGCATATAAAGGGCATGATTGATGATTTTTATTATTTTGTGGTGGATTTTAATTGTTATAAGTATAAATAAATGTGTTTTACAGCGGTGTGTGTATGTATATACCTACATGCAGTGTAAGTTACAAATTAATTTTTTACATAGGATGTTTTGAAAATAATAATGTCTTGGGTTTGAATCCCGAGATTGAAAAAAAAAACTGTTAGGAAAGTAAGCCCACTAAAATGTAGATATTTCGGATTCGAATATTATTGTTTTTTATAGAGATACTTGTAAGCCTCAATAAAAAAAAAGTTATCAACAATCAAAATCTCTATAAGAGTGAGGTCAGAAAATTGAATCTTGGTAAAATCATTCAGTGTAAGTGTATCTTTAAGAAGTTAAAAATGTGTAAGGACAAAAAAAAAAAATTGACAAAGTTGGTACGGAATATTGACTTGTAAGTTATTTTGCTCAGAGTTATACAGTTGTTTGTTTGAAAATGATAATAACAAAGTTGGTGCGGAAAATCGGAGGAAGCCCCTGCTCATATGGTTGTTTGTTTGAAAATGTGCTGTCGTCTAGTTTTTATTTTGTTTTATGTTTGTTTTTTTTGAAATGCATTGTTTTATGTTTGTTAAGGTTTGCTAATTATATTAAAAGTGAGGTTGAGCATATATTAATTAAATTAGACAAACAGGTGTAGTGGGCCAGCTGCTATCCTGTCGAGTCGTATGACTGAAGAACCAACTAGAATAGAACCCACTGGCTTGTGTGTCCACAAATTGGTGTTGTTTAATTTTGGATTGGAACCTAGTGGCTTCGTTGTTGGAGGTCTAAGCAAGGAAATTTTTTGCTAGGTTCGTGTTTAATATCAAGACTGAGTTGCTGTCACTGAACATAGGGGTGGCAATATGGGCTAGGCCCGCTGGGCCGACCCGTTTGGCCCGCCATTTTTGGCGGGTTGGGTTGGGATTTTCAACCCAAATACCCGCTTATAACCCATTTTAGAAACCCATTTTTTTTTGCGGGCTTTGGCGGGTCGGGGCGGGCTAGCCCGCCGGGCCACATTTTTTTTTGCTTTTTTTTATTTAACTAAAGAGAAAAAAATCAAAATTGAAAAAAAATCAGTACACTACTACAGACTTCAGTGTGAGGGACGAGGGTTTCTAAAGCGAGGGTTTGGGTTTCTACAGACTTTAGTCCGCCGCTTTGCGTTCTCCTATCTCCTCCATCGACCACCGCGCTCTCCTCTCCTCCGCGACGATCTCGCCTCCTCCACCGCGGCGCTCTCTTCTCCTCAACCGCGACGCTCTCGTCTCCTCCACCGCGGCACTCTCCCCTCCTTCGCGCGCTCTCCTCTCCTCCACCGCGCTCCTCTCCTCCATCGCGCTCTCCTCTTGTCCACCGTGCTCTCCTCTCCGCCACCGCGCTCTCCTCTTCTCCACCGCTCTCTCCTCTCTGCCACTGAATCTCGCAAACACTGCGCTCTATTGTCCATCGCGAATTGGTAAGTTTTCGTTGAATCACTCCTTAATTCTGATATCTTATCAGCCCATGAAAAAAGAGATGAATGCCTCTTTTTTACCATGAAAAAGGGATAATATTCCTTTAGGGAAGCAGGGAAGATCCAAGTATGGGAAAACTATTGCTCAGCAAGGCTGAATGTTCGTGATAGGAACACCACCAACTCTACTGCATAATTAGATTTTATATGAAAATTGGTTCAAATGTACTACATTTTATACGAAAATTGGTTCATGATTCTAGTTTAGTGGTTCTTGTTTGCACTTAACGCTTGCTTTGCTATCTTTTGTGAGGATGTAGAACTTTGTTGGTTTGTCATTTGTGCTTGCTTTTGTTGTGTTAAGAGACAATTATGAGTTGTGGCTTGTGACTGTGTTATTTGTGTATTTTTGCAACTTGTGAGAATGTAGAACTTTGTTGGTTTGTGCTTTCTTCTCATAATTACTTTTTTTTTCCACTACATTGCCCGCCAAAATATGGGTTGGGTTGAGACTTTCAACCCGTGTACCAAATGTGGGCCAACCCAACCCGCCCCGCATTTTGGCGGGCTTTTGATGGGTTGGGCTTGGCTTGGCCCGTCCCGCCAACCCATATTGCCACCCCTAACTGAACATTTGGCTTGGCAGTCTTGTTGGTCATGAGCCCTTATGGGTACTTACTTGGGAGAGTTTTGTTTGCAAAATGCTCATCTTCTAATTAAATAAACTTTTTCTACTTTCTAAAAAATAAATGTAATGAAAGTGTGGATGAATCATACGTCTTACACGAACATAAGAGAGCTAGCAAAAGTGAATAAGATTGAAAACGAAAACAACATAGTAGCATGCATTTTATTATCTGCATAGCATAGCATAGCATAGTAAGCGAAAATTAAGTACATGCACTACTAGTGTTATTCAACAACAATATCTACATGCGCGCGTGTGCATGGACTGGACATACATTTTATTGAAATCAAACTACGGACTTAATTCCATTGGTAGCATGGCCAGTAGCTTCAACGAACACAACTTCAATGGCAGGATCAGATAGGACGAGACGCCTTCCCTTCTCACCAGCATCATGCCTTCCAATATCATAAGAACGACCAGGTGGGGCAGTGTTACTGGGATAGAACACAAGCTTGTACCCAAAATCAAAGTTCTGAATGCTAAACTTACCCCTCAGGATTTGTTTTCCAGGATGGTCTTCAGCACCACCAACACCCACCCATGATCTTGGGAAGTCATCAGAAATCACCACCCACTTTGACGAACTCGCACCGTGAGGCTTCTTCGCAAACGTGATATCCAGCGGCTCGTCTATGGAGACATGACCTGGCCTCGATCCTGTGTCGAATTTCACTGGCTCGCCCCATACAACCTCGGAGTAGTCCTGTAGCACAGTAACTGGGCTTGTTTGGTTCCCAGTTTTGCCTGGCCAGACTCCGCCACCAGGTAGGCCCCACATAGTCGACGGCAAGATGTAGTATCCTCCACCTAAACCTATGAGAGGGTTGCCGTCTGTGTCCCTCACAAGTTGACGTTGTGAGAAGGCTAATGGAATATGAGTGGTAATGAAGGCAAAGAGAATGAAAGAGAGGGTGAATATTATTGTAGGCTTCATTGTTGTTCTGTATGTTTTATGTTATTTCTTTTGCTGCCTCAACCCTCTATTTATAGATGGTGCTCTTCTGGATCAATCACAGTGGATTTATTTTTCATATGGCGAAATCTCATTTTAGTGTCTTATGAAATTTTAGTGGGTTCATACTGCCACATAAGATTTAAGACACTTATAAGATTCCACTCCACATTTCGCTCCGGTGGTTGAAATCTTATTTTACTTTTAGTTGGACCCACAATACACAATATATTTATATTATTTATTTTCACCTATTATTAAATTAAATTAAACTAATAATTCTATATAAACATAATTAATAATTAAAAAAGATATAATATAATTAAATATCAATTAGATAGGAAATACATAATTAAAGTTTAACATGATATTATTTAATTCAAAATGAAAGGAAATACATATTATTCAAAAATAAATGACAATACATTTTAAATAAAATACATAATATTTCATAATAATTAATTTTCATATTAATGGTTGAATGTTGGTTGAATAAGAGAGAAATAATATTATTTAATTTAAAATCTTACTTTGAAAGAGGAACCAACTAAGACACCAAAATAAGATCTCAAGTCATGTCACCTATCTCCAATTAATGGTGGGATTTTATAAGATACAGATCTTATTTTAATATCTCACTTTAAAATCTCCATTGGAGATGCTTTTAGGTTTCAATATGTTTTTATTCTATGTAAAATAGGAGTTAATTGAATTTGGTTTTTTTTTTAAAAAAAATTCAGAGCTTTAAGTCCTCAACATTATTGAAATAAGTGAAGTTAGTCTCTGTTGTACATTTTGTGACGGAATTTTAAACTTTCACAAATTATTTAATTTTAGTTTTAAAGGTGGTTGAAACCGCCAAAAATTAAATTGAGAGACTAATTTCACTCATTTCATTAATGTTGGGATTAAAAACTATGAAATATTATTTGAATGACCAAATCCAACTCACTTATATTTTCTAGGGACTAAAAATATATTTAACCTTGCAAACTAATTGGCTGTTAAGTGAAATTAAGAATAAGACCAGATTATTAAATTAGAAGACACGAGATAGGTAGAAAGAATTTTATTTCTTGATTAAAAAGCTTGTAGGAAGAGCCTATTTTATAGTACAGATGGGCTAACTAATTAAGGAAACTAAATATTACAAGAAATAATGCTGAGATTTTATTTCCCTAATTACTGCTGATCTCCTCCCTAATTACGCTTGATTCTTTGACCAAATCTGGCTTGATTCTCTTCTGTAATATCTTAATATTCTGACACTCCCCCTCAAGTTGAATAGTGGGGTCTCCAACACTCAACTTGTGCAAGACTGTCTCCAGAGTTTTTCCTGATACTGCGTTGGTAAGGATATCAGCTAACTGATCTTCATACCTTACAAAGGGTAGTTCAACAATGCCATCTTCAATCTTCTCCTTTATGTCTATCCACTTCAACATGTTTTGTTCTATCATGTTAGGATTCTCAGAGATGCTGATTGCTGCATTGTTGTCACACCTGAGCTGGTATGGAAGTTTCACTGGGTAACCAATCTCATTCATCAGTTTCCTTAGCCAAAGAATCTCAGTTATCCCTTTTACAATGCCCCTGAATTCTGCTTCTACACTTGACAATGCAACTACCTTCTGTTTCTTGTTTCTCCAAGTGACAAGATTTCCTCCAATTAAGCCAAAGTATTCTGCTGTGGATCGTCTATCATTTGGGTTACCTGCCCAATCAGCATCGGTATAGGCCTTAATATCCAGATGCCCATTTTTCCTGAAAATGATCCCTATTCCGGGAGTACCTTTGAGATACCGAACAATCCTCATAGCTGCCTCCATGTGCTCTACCCGTGGATGATGCATAAACTGACTTACCACCCCAACAACGTATGGAATATCAGGTCTAGTATGGGATAGGTAGATTAGCTTTCCCACCAACCTCTGATACTTCTCCTTATCAACTAGCTCAGTCCCTTCAACCACCTTGAATTTGTGGTTTACCATTATTGGAGAATCACTGGGTTTGCAATCTACCATACCAGTTTCTGCTAACAGGTCCAGAATATACTTTCGTTGAGAAATATAAATCCCTTCCTTGGATCGGAGGACTTCGATGCCCAAGAAGTATTTCAGTCCCCCGAGGTCTTTCATTTCGAATTCTGCAAAGAGATTCTTCCTGAGCTGAGAGATTTCTTCTTCATCACTACCTGTTATGATCATGTCATCCACATATATTATGAGGCAAGTGACCAAATCACCTCTTCTTTTAAGGAAAAGTGTATGGTCGGTATTGCTTTGTCTGTATCCATATTTTTTCATAGTCATAGTAAACCTCCCAAACCATGCACGAGGAGATTGTTTAAGCCCATATAAGGCCTTCTTTAACCTGCATACTTCTTCTCCTTGGAAGTTTCCTGAGAACCCAGGTGGAGCTTCCATATACACTTCTTCTTTTAGATCTCCATGTAGAAACACATTCTTAACATCAAATTGGTGAAGAGGCCAGTCTTTATTTGCTGCTACTGAGAACAACACTCTGATGGTGTCAATTTTGACAACGGGGGAGAAGGTTTCTGAATAATCAATGCCATAAGTCTATGTATAGCCTTTGGCAACTAGCCTTGCTTTGTATCGCTCAATGCTCCCATCAGCCTTATACTTGATGGTGAAGACCCATCTACACCCAACTGGTTTCTTTCCTGCTAGTAGTACACATTTTCCCATGTACCGTTCTTTTCAGGAGCTTCCATCTCTATATTCATTGCTTCCTGCCATTCACTTTTCTTGCTTGCTTCCTGGGCCGTTTTTGGGATATCTTCTGAGAGAAGAGTAGCTGAGAATGCTTTTGCAACTTCAACAATTCTCCCCCTGGCTATATTCACTGGATACCTCGAAGCACGGGGCACATGCTCAGGAGAGTATCGATTCGGAGGTACACCTCTATTTCTTCGAGGAGGTAGGATACACACTTCTGACTCTGGTTCTTCTGGTTCTAGACTGTCACCATGAGTAGTGGTATTATTTAAATCAAGGGACAAATCACTAGAGTTAGATTCATTTAAATCATGTTGGACATCTTCCGAAGTTGGAACATTGGTTGTGTGTACTAGTCCGTCAGCCCTGGCTACGTTGATAGGAGTAGGTTCGGTGGCTCCATCTACCTGCTCTGTTAGAATAGTGTCAGAACAACTTAGATCATTTAGCCAACTTAGTGATTCACTAACGGTCTCCCCCTGGGCACAAAGTTGGTGGTAGAAAGACTCAGATTCTAAGAAGTCACAGTCCATAGTAACATGAACACGACAAGTGACAGGATTATAGCACCGATACCCCTTTTGGTGCATGGCATACCCCACAAAAACACATTTCTCGACACAAGGATCAAGTTTTTTTCGATCACCTTTGGGAACATGGACAAACACAAAGCACCCAAATATTCGGGGAGGTAAGGTTAGGATTGAAGGAATAGTGGTTTGGGTGGCTAAGGCTTGTAAGGGGGTTTTGTGACTAAGGATTTGGGGTAGGGAGACTGTTGATGAGATATGCAGATGTGGCTAGGGCTTCGGGCCAGAAGGAGGGAGGAACCTGGGAGTCAAGTAGTAGTGCACGAGTCATCTCAAGTAAAATGCGATTCTTGCGTTTGGCTACACCATTTTTTTGGGGTGTGTTTGGACAAGAAGTTTGATGGATGAGACCATTTTCTTGGGAAAAAGCTCGCATAGACTGATTCACAAATTCCCCACCATTATAGGAGCGAAGAATTTGAATTTTCTTTTGAAAATTGACCATTTTGTAAAACATGAAGAATTTCTCAGGAACTTCAGATTTGTGTTTCATGCGAGAATATTGAAATCGACTTTTATTAGAATTTGGAGCTGGACCCCAGACATCGGAATGAATTAATGAAAAAACAGAGTCAACTCTAGTATTATTTGAGGAAAAAGAAGTCCGATGACTTTTAGCACGAATGCAAGTTTCACACTTTAGAGAAGTGGATTTATTCGAAAAAAGGCTAGGAAATAAAAATCTAAGATATCCAAAGGAGGGATGACCAAGACGTCGGTGCCATAACCAAAGTTGTCTATCAGCTGTTCCGTGAGCAAGCATGGCATGACCCGGGTGAACCACTTTGTCAACGTAGTAGAGACCTCCTCGCTCAGTACCACGCCCAATGATCTCCTTCGTAAGAATGTCCTGTAAAAGGCAAAAGTTTGGATACATTAGTACCACGCAGTGAAGCTCTTTGGTCACTTGACTAATGGACATCAATTTTGAAGATAAAGTTGGGACATATAGGCAGTTATGTAATTTCATTTTATCAGAAAAAACAATAGAGCCTCCTCCTTTCACATGAATAAGTTCTCCACTAGCCGTCTCAATATGAGTCTTAGGTGGTGGGGGTAAATTTAAAAAATCCCTGTGATCATATGTCATAGTATCTGTGGCCCCACAATCAAATATCCATTCAGTTGCTTTTCCAGAATTACCATTGGTAGCAGATTGGGTAAGATAAGCTTTAGGGGCTGAATAATTTTTATTTAAGAAATCAGCAACCAGCCCAATATTTTTTTGTGGCCCAGTAAGAGGAAAACAGAAATCTGATGAGGGATAAAAAAACTGGTTAAGAGATATTGGGCTTGGGTCATGACCCCCAAACCCATTACCTTGACACCCTAGGTCATGAGCATGGGATGGAGCTGTGCAGCAGCAGCGCCGCTGCTACTTGGATTGAAGCGCGTAGAGGCGGCGGCGTGGGCTTCTTTCCCGTCGTCCCTCTTGCGCCAGTCGTCGCTGGTCCTGCTATCCTCTTCGTTCTTCTCGCGGCGGAACGGCGGCCCTAGAGCAGTTTCGGGATCGTGGCAACTTGCGGTGGCGACTGCGATGGCGGCCTTCCCTGTTCTAATTCCGGTTCTGTCCATGTGATTATCCTCCCACCATTCTGGATAACCTACAATTCTGAAACATGTCTCTTTGGTATGCTTCTTTATCCCACAGTGAGTACATACAAGTTTTGATTTATCCTCTTTATCCTTCGAACAGGACTTAGTTATGCTTGCCGCTTGCCCTGCATCTCGATTTCCTCGATCCCCTGCTGTTCTGGCTACCAAACCTGCACCGATCCCCGATGATAAGTCGATTTCAGAGGTTGCCGCTTTCAATATGTGAAGCCTGGCGACCTCCCGCCTTACCGTGGCGAAAGCTGTTTCAACTGAGGGGAGAAGTTCGCGTTTCAAAATATCTCTTTTGATTGGTTCGAACCTGTCATCGATGGTTGCGAGAAGCTGGTACAATCTCTGTTCCTGTATTTTGTTGTTGTAAATTTGGATATCCGCAGGACATGTCATCGGGTTTGGGTCTCGTCGATCAATGGCAATCCAGAGGTTCTGCAGCTTGTTCCAACAATCTTCCAAGGTGTCACTACCTTGCCGCATTGAATTCGCCCTTCTGTGAAGATCAAATACCTGCAAAGAATCAATTCCGGTGCCGTATGTCAGAGCTAGCCCATCCCACAGGTTCTTTGCTGTTGGATACTGTGAGACGTTGTTCACCAGATGTGATTCGATGTTCTGAATCAACCAGGTAAACACACACTGATCATCTTGCTCCCAACGTGTGTATCCCTGATCTATTTTTGATGGTGGTGCAGGTTCTCCGGTGATATGAGCGCTTCATTCTCTACCTCTAATGGCTTTCTTCATTAAGGTTGCCCATAGTGGATAGTTATCTCCATTGAGTTTAATTCTGAGAGACAGATTCTCAGAATTGGTTGTTGATGATTGTGCTTCAAGGCTGTTTCGCAGTAGAGCCGCAATCTGAAGGGTCAAATCATCAGGGATGTTGACTGGTTTCTGGTTTTTGTTTTGGGTTGAGTTGGTGTCAGAGTTATCTTCAACGTCTGACATGGTTTGTTGATTTCAGGTTGCTGGCTCAGAAAAAGAAGAGAAAGAAGGTGGTGGAATTGGGCAGAATCAAAGAACACTGCTTTGGTACCATATTAAATTAGAAGACATGAGATAGGTAGAAAGAATTTTATTTCTTGATTAAAAAGCTTGTAGGCAGAGCCTATTTTATAGTACAGATGAGCTAACTAATTAAGGAAACAAAATATTACAAGAAATAATGCTGAGATATTATTTCCCTAATTACTGCTGATTTCCTCCCTAATTACTCTTGATTCTTTGACCAAATCTGACTTGATTCTCTTCTGTGATATCTTAATATTCTGACACAGATGTCTATATACTACACTGGATTTGGATGGAAATGCATGTAAAGCACATTCAGAATTAATTGGCATTACAGTACATTATGTCATCTCGCTATATGACACAGCATGACATTTATAGAAAAAAATTATACCGCAAGAAGCTGGTGAATGTATTTTTATAAAACACGTCAATAATTCACTGCTTAATTTGTCTGTTTATCTTCTCAAGTAGAATAAGATACTAAATAGAAATTGTAATGTAGTGTACGTAGAAAATACAAAATGTTGGTTTGGAATTGAATAGGAACGAGCCGCCCACATGGTTCTTTATTCAGAAAAATAAATACACAAATTACTCGCAGTCCACTCCCAGAAGACAACTACTCTATTAAGTGATTTGTGTATCATAACTGATCTTTTATTTAAAAATGTGCTGTCGTCTTTTTCTTTTGCATGGCAGTTAAAGTTTAATTGTTAACTCCATTGAAAATGTACTGAAGCGTACATTAATTAAAAGCCTCTCTCCAAAAGAGGATCTTTCGAGCTTTATGAGAAGCATCTTGAAACTGGCAAGAGAGGTGAATGTGTTTCTCTTTTGAAAAACCCAATGAATTAAGGAAGCACCAGTGGTACTTCACAAAAAAATTACAAGGTTTCAGAACAAAAGGTATCAGATAAGATTAACATATCGAGAGAAAAGCTTCCCAGCCCCTACTGTGTTGTTACCACACAAGTAAATTATCTTCCTAGACCTACTAACAAGATGCCCCTGTCAATAATAAAGGAAAGTTAAAAACAGGATCACTACACAGACATAGCATCAAACGATACAAATTGCCATTGACCCTTCCCACCCCCACACAGAGGCGCTCTGTCAAATTTATGAAATACACAACGATGGTTGTTGGGTAAGAGAGGAACATAAATAGTATTACACAATTAAAATTAGAGATAAGAGAGTAGGAATTGACACTCAATACACTACTAGAAATTTGCTCATTTTCTGCGTATTTTCCAGCGAAATTTGTCCAAAATTTCATAGGAAACTGATTTCCTACGCATTTTCTTGCAAATTTCAAATACGCAGCCCAGACCTTCGTGGATAACCATATCTGCGCATTTAAAAATGACAGCAAATTTTTTATGAATGTTTTTGCAAATTTCGTTGCAAAATGTGTAGAAAAAATCCACTACTACAGAATTGCTTTTTTACCTCGTCCCGTGTGGAACCGTGGTAAAAAGGGGTTACGAACTCTACTACCACAATTCCGTGTTGAACCGTGGTAACTGCTGTGGTCTATTACCGCGATCGATGGCAACCGTGGTAACTTAAATAGTTTTTATTATTTTTTTAATTAATATTTCCTGTTACCACTATTGTTAGCGGAACCTGTTAGTATAGATAGCAACTTAAGAGGGGGGTGAATCAGGTTTACCCGATTTTCGCCTTAACACGCTTTACTTTCAAGATAAAGATGAATACAATCGTGTGCAGTGGAAATGAACGTTGCTTGAAATAAAGTGGAAGAGTAGGAGAAGCACACACAGAACTTTATCCTGGTTCACCTTCAATCCACCGAAGGCTACGTCCAGTCCCTCAAGAAACCCCTTGAGGATTTATCCACTATTGATAAAAATCTCTTACAAGTGCTTACACCAAGTACCTTAAGAATTTTCATCAACACCAACCTGTGAAAGCATACCACTTTCAACAGCCCCTGAAAGTACACCACTTTCAGTCCCTGAACGCACACCACTTTCAGAACAACAACCTTCACCGAACCCTACCGTGAATACTCAATCTACCAGAATGAGATGAAGAAGAGTTTTACACTTGGCTGTATCAATCCTTTTACATACAAGAGGATTGATCATGAGAATTATGCTTTAAAGGCTCTTAAGCATAAGGAGGCTCTCTTGATTCTGAGTTTTTCAAGATATGAACATCAAAAGTGTTCTTTAAACAATGAAGAATATGAACTCAGAACTTAGACTCTTTGAAAGTTGTATATCAAAGGCTATATGAACATGAATGAACAATTTAAAGAGATTGTGGCCTAATTCGTGTATTCTCATGTGTGTCTTTGTTTCTGGACTCAAATGGACTTTATATAGGTATGGGAGAACGTCCATGAACCAACACAACCCTTTCCAAAAGGTTTGAGACACAATGGTTCATGAAAAGATGCAAATTTTCGAAGATGTAATCGATTACATTACTTAGGTAATCGATTACTCTATGTGACCGTTGCTGTTTGAATTTCAAATTGAAACGTGTAATCGATTACCAGCAAGCTGCAATCGATTACTTGCCTATGTGTAATTGATTACCTTATGGGTGTAATTGATTACACTCTGTCCAGATTTCCAAAAAAGAAAACCTTTAAGAACGGCTTGAGTTTTTCTACTTCTTTTACTTTATGAAAAGGTTAAAATCAATATCTTTAATGTTTTAGAGAGTCTTTATACTAGAGAAATCTTTAGAAGCATAACGCACCTATCTAAGACTTAGGTAGATAAATAAACATGTTGAACTGTTTCCTCTAAGTCTTCTTTTCTTCTTTTTGTTAATGAGTTTGTCGTCATCAAAACCTCAGCCAAGGTCAGGAGCAAGACCTTTTTCACAGAACCATGGTAATAAGTTTCATTATTATTAATTAACATTGTCTATTACTACGGTTGTTAGAGTAACCGTGGTAATAGATTTTATTATTTTTTTAATTAACATTGTCTATTACCACGGTTAATGGGGGAACCGTGGTAATAGGTATTATTTTTTTATATGTGTTTTTATTGTATTTTTCATCTCCTGCTGTTGATATAATTTTTAAAATTTTCGTCCCAAATATATCACTTGATTTCGCCATTGTGCTGTTTATTTCATCTCACTTCATTGTTCTGTTGAGAATTTCCCTTTGATTTCTGTTGGTTGAATGAGAGAAACAATATTATTTAATTTAAGATCTCATTTTGAAAGAGAAACCGACTAAGACACATATCTTAGCTTGCTAAGATCTTATGCCATGTCACCTTTATCGAATGATGAAATTTTATAAGATCCAGATCTTATTTTAAGATTTCAGTTTAAAATCTCTATTGAAGATAGTTTTAGAGTTAAAGACTGTTTCTATTTCTCACTTGCTGTTTTTTTACCTTACAAAAGTGGATGCCAAAATGGTATGTTATTATTTAATGGTAAATGTACCGGAATCGAGGTTTATATATTTAATTGGTTGTTAGATGAGATTAAGGATAAGATGAGATAGATGTACATGCAGGCTGCGCATGCAATTAGAGACTGGATGGATATGTATTGTAGAGTTTTGGATATTATATGCCATATATTTATATATAAAACTATACCACGAGAACCTCAAGAGTAAATTTTTTATAAACCTATTCAATAATTCACTGCTTAATTTGTCTGTTTATCATAAAAAAATTGGAATGATGTTATATAAATTTTCAAGTAGAAATAAGATAGTAAATAAAAATACTAAAATGTATCTAGTGTGCGTATGATTATCAAAGGAATGATGCATATAAAAGGCATGATTGATGATTTTTATTATTTTTTGGTGGATTTTAATTGTCATAAAAGTATAAATAAATGTGTTTTACGGCGGTTTGTGTCTGTATATACTACATGCAGTGTAAGTTACAATTTTTTTTGTACATAGGATGTTTTGAAAATAATAATATCTTGTGTTTGAATCTTGAGGATTGAAAAAAAACCGTTAGGAAAGTAAGCCCACTTAAATGTGGATATTTTGGACTCGAATATTATTATTTTTTATGGAGATACCTGTAAGCATCAATAACAAAAAAGAAGTAAAGTTATCAACAAGCAAAATCCCCATAAAAGTGAGGTCAGAAAATTAAATCTTGGTAAAATCATTCGGTGTAAGTGTATCTTTAAGAAGTTAAAAACGTGTAAGGACAAATTTTTTTTTGACAAAGTTGGTACGAAATATTGACTTCTAAGTTATTGTGCTCATAGTTATACGGTTGTTTGTTTGAAAATGATAATAACAAAGTTGGTGCGTAAAATCGGTGGAAACCCCCGCTCATATGGTTGTTTGTTTGAAAATTTGCTGTCGTCTAGTTTTTTATTTTGTTTTATGTTTGTTTTTTTTGAAATGCATTGTTTTATGTTTGTTAAGGTTTGCTAATTACATTAACAGTGAGGTTGAGCATATATTAATTAAATTAGACAAACAGGTTTAGTGGACCAGCTGCTATGCTGTCGGGTCATATGACTGAAGAACCAACTGGAATAGAACCCACGGGCTTGTGTGTCCACAAATTGGTGCTGTTTAATTTTGGATTGGAACCTAGTGGCTTGGTTGTTGG
Organism: Acmispon strigosus; assembly: GCA_030819835.1. Lineage (NCBI taxonomy): Eukaryota > Viridiplantae > Streptophyta > Magnoliopsida > Fabales > Fabaceae > Acmispon > Acmispon strigosus. The sequence goes on along the minus strand of JAUAMA010000001.1, from coordinate 41,838,569 downwards.
AGGTCTAAGCAAGGAAATTTTTTGCTAGGTTCGTGTTTAATATCAAGACTGAGTTGCTGTCACTGAACATTTGGCTTGGCATTGTTGGTTATGAGCCCTTATGAGTACTTACTTGCGAGAGCTTTGTTTCCAAGATGCTCATCTTCTAATTAAATAAACTTTTTCTACTTTCTAAAAAATAAATGTAATGAAAGTGTGGATGAATCATACGTCTTACACGAACATAAGAAAGCTAGCAAATTAAGTGAATAAGATTGAAAACGAAAACAACATAGTAGCATGCATTTTATTATCTGCATAGCATAGCATAGCATAGTAAGCGAAAATTAAGTACATGCACTACTAGTGTTATTCAACAACAATATCTACATGCGCGCGTGTGCATGGACTGGACATACATTTTATTGAAATCAAACTACGGACTTAATTCCATCGGCACCAGTAGCATCAACGAACAAAACTCGAAAGGCAAGACCAGCTTTCTCAGATAGGATGAGACGCCTTCCCTTCTCACCAGCATCATGCGTTGTAATATCAAAAGAAAGACCAGGTGGGGCAGTGATACTGGGATAGAACACAAGCTTGTACACAATATCACCATCTTTCTGAATGACAAACTTACCACTCAGGATACGTTTTCCAGGGTGGTCTTCAGCACCACCAACACCCACCCATCGTCTTGGGAAATCATCAGAAATCACCACCCACTTTGACGAACTCGCACCGTGAGGCTTCTTCGCAAACGTGATATTCAGCGGCTCGTCTGTGAAGACATAACCTGGCCTCGATCCTGTGTCGAATTTCACTGGCTCGCCCCTCACAACCGCGGAGTAGTCCTGTAGCACAGTAACTCGGCTTGTTTGGTTCCCAGTTTTGCCTGGCCATACTCCGCCACCACCTGGGCCCCGTATAACCGGCAAGATGTAGTATCCTTCACCTAAACCTATAAGAGGCTTGCCGTCTGTGTCCACCACATGTTCACGTTGTGAGAAGGCTAATGGAATATGAGTGGTAATGAAGGCAAAGAGAATGAAAGTGAGGGTGAATATTATTGTAGGCTTCATTGTTGTTCTGTATGTTTTATGTTATTTCTTTCGCTACCTCAAACCTCTATTTATAGATGCACAGTGGATTTATTTTTCATACATTCTACTTAGGGTCAATATTGTTTTCATGTTATGTAAAATAGGAGTTCAGTTGAATTTGTTCTTAGCTTTAAGTTTATTATTGAACGCATATTTTGTGACGGAATTTTAAACTGTCACAAATTATTTAATTTTAGTTTTAATGGTGGTTTAAACCGTCAAAAATTAAATCGAGAAATTAATTTTACTCATTTCATTAATGTTAGGACTAATAACTATGAAATATTATTTGAAACACTAAATTCAATTCACTTGTATTTTCCAACAACTAAAAATATATTAAAGGCTGATACTTAATTGGTTGTTAAGTTAAATTAAGGATAAGACCAGATTACTATATACTACACTGGATCTGGATGGAAATGCAGGTAAAGCACATTCAGAATTAATTAGGCATTACAGTACATTATGTCATCATCTAGCTATATGACACAGCATAACATTTATAAAAAAAAAAATTTATACCGCGAGAAGCGTGAATGTATTTTTATAAACCTCGTCAATAATTCACTGCTTAATTTATCTTATCTTCTCTAGTAGAATAAGATAGTAAATAGAAATTGTAATGTACTGTGCGTCTTATAGGAAGAGTGGCGGTGTTACAGTGTGCGTGTTATACAAATTCTAATGTTGGTTTGCTCATTTTGTGAACACTTTTCTGCGAAATTTGTCCAAAATTTCGTAGGAAACTGATTTCCTACTCATTTTTTTGCAAATTTTAAATACACAGCCCAGACCTTTGTGGATCTGCGCATTTAGAAAAGACAGCAAATTTGCTGCGAGTATTTCTGCAAATTTTATTGCAAAATGCGTAGAAAATGCGTAGAAAAAATCGTAGGTAATTCCTCAATAAATATATACCGTAGGTAAAACCGATGGTAAGTTTGAAGAAAGTTAATTCGCAGCAAACACTTCTCTCAACTATTTTTGCAGTAAGTTTCATAGGTAAATTCGCAACGTATCTCATTTTCCCTGATAAATTCGCAGGAAATTAGTTGAGGTGATTCTTTAATGCTAATTGTTGTGGTTTTTCTACTATAGGTTTATTAACTTCAACTTTATTATGAGAAGTGGGTCCATTTATTTGTTGTTCTTCATTATTATTAATCGGTTCAATAACCTGAGGAACAACAACTTTATTAGAGACACAAATTAATGGAACTTGCCCTCTCATTTCTTGAATTTCCACTTGGCATGGTGTTCCACTCCCACTAACTTCACCATTCTCAATGATCCTAGCATTCCCAGTTTCAAAAATTATTGTAATATGGTTTGGACAATAAAAATCTATGCCCTTTTGACTTTTTGGATAGCCAATGAAATAACCATTGATTGTTCTTACATCTAGTTTATTTTCTTGTGGATTATTGATCCTAATTTTTGTCGGGCATCCCTAAACATGCAGGTGCCTTAATCTAGGTTTCCTTCCTTTACACAGTTCAAAAAGAGTCTTTGGAACTGCCTTACTAGGAACCCTATTTAACATATACATGGAAATATTTAAAGAATAAGTCCGCAGTGAAATGAGTAAAGATATATTAAATAACATACTTCTAACCATATCAAACAAGGTTTTGTTACGTCTTTCAAGAAATTTAGCAAATGGACTAGGATGTTGTTCACTTTCATCATAGTTTCAATAATATGCACCACTCGATGTATTTTCCTTTCACTTCACTAATATAAACCTCTAATGCATTTACACCTTGAGATTTATCATGCAATATGTATGTAGATATAGTCATAATTAATGTGAATAATCATCAATTAAGGTGATAAAGTATCTTTCCTTAGTGAAATACTTAACATCAAAAGGTCCATAAATATATGTGTGCCTTATTTCAAGAAGCTTAAGGCTTATTGTGGATCCTTTCTTTTTCTGTTTTGTTTTTTCACCTTTAATACAATTCACATATACATTCATATCGGTAAAATTAAATCCATAAAGACCTCATTCTTTACTAAATTTTTCATTATTTCTTTGCATTCATGCCGCAAATGTTTATGCCACAAGTAAGCAAAATATTCATCAATCAAACCACAGAAACAAAGTATTGCATTTTTGGACAATCCTTTCAGAAACTCTTGATCTTTATATAGAAACAACATATATTTTCAAGGTAATCCTTCTTGTGGATCTGAGAAGAAAAGACCTCATTAATCAATACGAGTCTCTTACTTTTCTTCATGCATGTTTCTTTCCAAATTTATTTATAGCTCCTTGATGGTTAACATAATTGATGGAATGATTTCCTTGTTTCTTAAGTTTGGATGCATACTATGCAATTCATGCACATTCCATTTATCTTTCATGGTGTTATAGTTCATTAAGAAATGGTTGTACTCAAACGGTAATGGTTTTAATTACACAAGGTAATTCTCATTCACATACATTCTCAATATCTTAAGTCATTGCTGTAGTGTTTGTCATTTCAATGACAAGTTCATTCATAGTACAACAACCATCAAGTTTTATGGTGGTCAACGTACTCATGAGTGCGTCAGCAAGAGATTTATCAGTAGTTTGGAAGCACTCTTGCACAAACTTCATCATTTTAGAACTTTCAGTTTTAGGAAGAGTAAACTTCATGTTGCCATCAATACTCATTCACATATACATTACACTCAATCTGTTAGACGTTTCCCAATTTTTCTTTTATAATGAACTTCTGTTCTTCAGTACTATTGGTATCAATAGTAGCACTTGGTTTGTTTTCTATAACAGATAAATCCAAGTCCACCACACCAAGGTAATTGGATTTGTTCTCTCCATTCAGAGAAGTCAAGCCCATTAAAATTGGAAAAAATGAGAATTGCGAATGTAAATCAAACAGGTTCTGTAATTGTAAAAATTTAGAAAACGTTAAAGCTTTGAGTTACATACTGTTAGCTTGGGATTTTTTCCTAAGTTTTAACTTGACTGAAAGTCACTCATCAACCAATTTCGACTGAATTCAGGTTTGCTCCATTTCATCGGGATATATGCTTTTGATATTCGACTAAAGTTAAGAATAGAGTTTTGGTCGAAGTCAGATACATGTTGAGAACGAACCTTAAATCGGACAAGTGTAAGGCTCATTTCGACTAAAAGCTTGGTACATAAAGAGGTTGCTCTTCGACGGGAGGTTTTGGGTAGTTAATCAAGCAGGACGCGTGGAGAACAAAGAGTCAAGCACAAGACACGTGGAAAGCTCAGATGCTTTGTCCGTTGCATGCAGTTGAAGACTTAGCCTATAAATAGAAGAGGCTAGGCACAGAATCAGGGTTTGATTCGTCCATTCGCAACACATCACTCAAACGTTAATTCTCTACCTATACACTATACGTCCAAGCAACCGAGACACAAAGCAAGCAGGAGAGTCACACGTACGTGATTGAGCGAAATCGATCAACCACCATTTAAATTTCATGCAAAAATTTATGTTTCCAACATTTCAATTCAATGCAATTTTACCCTTTTTTCCTCTGATCTTTACCGCTTTTAAGATTTTATTTTTAGTCTTTTCTTTAAACTGTTTATCTATTTCGATCGAACCACTTTCGACGAATACCACTTCATCCACTTCTCCATTTTACATTCTCGTACTAGCCATTTCCATGTCCCAAAACCCAAAAGAGGATCAAAATCCAGCCTCTTCATCAACATTTGATTTTCTTGCGGTTTTACCTGTTTTCTATTTGTTTACCAAAAATCAGAGTAAACAATTTGGCACACCTGGTGGAACCAAGGGACATGTTGTCATTATAATTCTTCCCTAGCGCCTTGATTTTCTCAATCATAAAAGCAATTCTGAACCAAAGGATTTAGAAAAGTGTATGATATTACGGAGTGGTAAATTTGTTAGTATGGCCAACCGTTCTAGAGGAAACCAATCTCCAGGGTCTCATGTTGAACCCAGTAACACCTCTAATGTTAATCGTGAACGTTCGATTAATACTAACGATAGTGTTGATCCTCCAAGGATGTAAACCGTTTCCATTCCAGACATGACAGTTACAAATGTGTCAGTGAGTCAAAGTGTACCACCGGTTTCAACTGGTCCAAATTTGACTCAACTGTTTCCTTCCATGTCTGTCGGGTCAATCCCTATTTAGACACCAAGTTTATAAATCATAAGTGATATAGGCAATTCATGTCAATTTATTTTTTATGATAAACAGACAAATTAAGCAGTGGATTATTGACAAGGTATATAAAAAACAAATTCACGATGGTTCTCGTGGTATATATTTATATATGTATTACGATGTCATATAGATGACATAATTGTAATGCCTTGTGATCTTATTTCTTATTTCTCTTAGCATGCATGGACCTCTATCCGATCTTATCCTTAATTTCCTCACTTAACAAATAATTAAGTGGCCGTTTAAATCACTCAAAAATTTATTTAGGCTAAAATCATTTTAGTTTATATGGCTCGATAATATTTGAACATGTGTCTTAGAAATTTTTTGCTTACGACAAATATCAAAGTATTGCGGAGCCACCTAAGACTAAATTGATTTTATCAAATATTTATCTTGAACGATTTAAACAACCTACAAATTAAATATACATAAAATTAATCCTCTCATGTGATCAGGAAGAACCCTCTCTATAAATCGAGGTTTGAGGCAGCTAAAGAAAATATAAACATAGAAAACCATATAGAAGCATGAAGACTAAATCCATTCGTACCTCTAGCTATTAATATGTTGTTTTCTATATATAAAGATCAAGCATTTCTGAAAAGGTTGTCCAAAAATGTAAGATTTGTTTTTGTGGATTGAATGATGAATATTTTGCTTACTTGTGGCATAAATATTTGGGGCATGAATTCAAAGAAATAATGAAAAAGTTAGTAAAGAATGAAGTCCTTATGGATTTAATTTTACTGATATGAATGTATATGTGAATTGTATTAAAGGTGAACAAACAAACACAAAAAGAAAGGATCTGCAATAAGTCTTAAGCTTCTTGAAATAAGGCGCACATATATTTATGGACCTTTTGATGTTAAATATTTCACTAAGGAAAGATACTTTATTACCTTAATTGATGACTATTCACGTTATGATTATACCTATATATTGCGTGATAAATCTCAAGCTGTAAATGCATTAGAGGTTTATATTAATGAAGTTGAAAGGAAAATAGATCGAGGTGGTGCATATTATTGAAAATATAATGAAAGTGAACAACATCCTAATTTACTTGCTAAATTCCTTGAAAGACGTAATAGAACTTTGTTTGATATGATTAAAAGTATGTTATGTAATATATCATTACCCATTTCACAGTGGATTTATTCTTTAAATATTTTCATATATTTTTATGTATATGTTCAATAGGGTTCCTAGTAAGGCAGTTCCAAAGACTCCTTTTGAATTGTGTGAAGGAAGGAAACCTAGATTAAGGCACTTGCATGTTTATGGATGCTTGACAGAAATTAGGATCAATAACCCACAAGAAAATAAACTGGATGTAAGAACAATTAATGGTTATTTCATTGGTTATCCAGAAAGTCAAAGGGGTATGATTTTTATTGTCCAAACCATACTACAAGAATTTTTGAAACTGGGAATGCTAGGATCATTGAGAATGGTGAAGTTTGTGGGAGTGAAACATCATGCAAAGTGGAAATTCAAGAAACGAGAGGGAAAATTCCATTAACTTGTGTCTCATATAAAGTTGTTGTTCCTCAATTTATTGAACCGATCAATAATAATGAAGAACAACAAATAAATGGACCCACTTCTCATAATAAAGTTGAAGTTAAGGAACCTATAGTAGAAAAACCACAACAATTAGCATTAAAGAATCACCTCAACTAATTTCCCGCGAATTTATCAGGGAAAATGAGATAAGCTGCCAACTTACCTATAAAATTTATTGCGAAAATAGTTGGGAGGAGTGTTTGCTGCGAATTAATTTTCTTCAATTAACTATGGAATTACTTACGATTTTTTTTACGCATTTTGCAACGAAATTTACAGAAACATTCACAGGAAATTTGCTATCTTTTCTGAATGCGCAGATACGGTTAAGTATGGGCTGCGTATTAGAAATTTAAAAGAAAATGCGTAGGATACCTTTTGTTCTGAAACCTTGTAATTTTTTTGTGAAGTACCACTGGTGCTTCCTTAATTCATTGGGTTTTTCAAAAGAAAAACACATTCACCTCTCTTGGCAGTTTCAAGATGCTTCTCATAAAGCTCAAAAGATCCTCTTCATTGCTTGAAATATTGAACAGTAGAAGTTCCTCTTTCGGAGAGAGGCTTTTAATTAATATATGCTTCAGTACATTTTCTACGTACCCTACTCTTCCTATGACGACTAGCTTCACGGTAAAATCAAGAGTGTCGTTCTAACGCTCCTTGTCCTCACTCGTGCACTTTCTAGGAAAACTTCCCAGGGTCACCCATTCCAAGATTTCTCCGAGGCAAGCACACTTAACCTTAGAGTTCTTATGAGTTGGACTCCCAAAAAGAAGATTTATCTTGTTGTTATGAGTATTACAAATCAAATCTTATAAGCCCTCCTCAGCTGTATAGTCCCATACCTATACAGTCTCAGAATACCTCCTTTTGGGTGTAATATCGGTTCAGTCATGTGTCTCTTCTCCTAGAAGCCTTCCAGGAGCCGCTCCTTGTCCGTGCCTTCTGCAGCGACACCCCGTCCTCATCGGCCCCGGATGTCACAGGGAAGCTTGAGAAAGCAAGTGAGACCATTGATAATTGTCATTGTTAGGTATATTGGGACATCATTCTAGGCACTTATCTGACATGTGTGCTTCAATTATTCATCATTTTAACCCTCAATTGAGTAATTTGTTGAATATTTAGGTTTAGGTTAGATTTTTAGTTAAATACTAGTTTAATCCCTATTTTTTTTGTAGAAATGAATTCGTGGCTTGAAGATGGCTTGAAGCATGACCCTAACAGAGAAATAAAACTTTTTCCAGTGAAAATTGCTTAAAGCCAGCAAGCATTTCATGAAGCCACTTGAAGACTGCTTGAAGCCAGAAAACATTGCTTGAAGCCACGGTAAGGCAGTACAGAATGCTTCACCCCGATGGAAGATTATTTGAAGCCATCTTTTACTGCTTAAAGAAATCCGAGTAGCCATAAACACTTATAAATACATAGAGCTTGAATTTTATCAGATCTCTGCCCATTTTCTTCATTCCCACATGCACCCAAACAGTGGAAAACAAAGGAGAAAGCCTAGGAGACTAGAGAGAAGGCTTTGGAGTCAAATTCATCATCGGGAAACCATCACGGATTAAGTTTTTTATCATTCTTCTTCTCTTTTATGTTTGTAAATCTATCCATGGAAATGAATAACTAATCTCTTTTCTTTTTGGGATTGGAATCTTGGTTTGCTTTAATACCAAATCCATGTTTCTATGTTAAAGAATCAATGATTTTCTCTTATGCTTCATGTTATATCTTAGGTTGATCCCCTAGGGTATTTTGATTGATTCGAACTTGTTTAGAGAACTCACACGTTCTTGAGTCCTAACTAGAGTTAATCATATGTTTCTTTTCCATGATTCAATGATTTTACCTTGTGCTTAATGTTTATTTTAGATTGATCACCTAGAACATGAATTTAGATTTGATAAGGTGGTGGGTATTGGCTATTTAAATCTGAACTAGGCAATATCATATAATGATTCTATGGTCTAGAGATAGGGTTTGATTATTAGTCTATTCAAACATCCATGTTTAAGGATACTCACCATTGTTAAAAGATCAAGAGATTGATGGGCAATATAGTTGAGTTGATAATATTCTACAATGGGGGACTGTGTAGTAAAATAAGAAATGGTGGGAGAAATCAAAGACATAGAATAATATTTGTATGTGAATCAATAGAACACATAGAGGTTAGACAACAAAATTCTAATACAAACAAATTGTCATATTTGTTGTTTCTCTGTCAACTTACTAGTTTTCATTTATATATTCACGTATAAACAAGCTTTTTATCATGCTACGGAGGAGATGGTGAAGAGTTTACAAAGATAGAAGGAGCAAGTGGAGCCTTACTTGAATATCATAGATGCTCGTTGGGATTCTCAGCTTCATAAGAACCTTCATGTTGCAAGTTATTGGTTAAATCTAATTTATCGGTTTAATCTTCAAGAATATAAAACGCATAAGACCACAATAAGTGGCCTCTATGATGTGTTTGGGAAGTATTGTCATGGGGATCCTGATTTGGAAAAAAACTTGTGAAGTGAGATAAGAATATAAAAAGACGCTGAGTTAGATTTTGGAAGCCCAATTAGTGTGCGTGAAAGAAATACAATAGTGCCAGGTAACATTCATAGTTTCATTCTCTTAGGTCCTTGATTTATCATTCTAGACTTCTAGTCAAATATATATATTCGTTGATTTTATTACATGTGAAATTTTCGATCTATGGTGGGAATCTTATGGATGTGGTGCACCACTTTTGCAAAAGTTAGCTATTCGTGTTTTAAGTAAAACTTGTAGTGTCGCAGGTTGTGTAAGGAATTGGAGTGTATTTGAGCACATCCATTCAAAAAAAAAACGTTGGAGTATCAAAAGCTTAATGATCTTGTCTTTGTTCGTTACAACTTCAAACTAAAATAAAGGTATGATTATGTTTATTCCTAATTGATTATTTGCTTTATAGATGAATAAATATGTTCTTGAATTTATTAACATTGATATATTAGTAAATTAATAAACTTAGGAGCCAGTTTAAGCATCAAAGTTATGACCCATGAATTTTGAAACATTTGATGACCATTCTGATTGGGTATTGGAGGAATCACCACACTCTTAACTAGTGAGGAGGTTCATGCATTACGTAAGTATCTTGCCAATATGACAATCTAACCAATTTCGGATGATATTGGTATGTATCTTTGTTATAATATGAATATATGATTCATTGGTTTATATTTTGTTTCACTTAATTTTAATTGTTACATGACATTTAAACAGATTTATTTCACAAATGAATTAAATTTGGATGATTATGATGATGATGATGATGATGATGATGATGATGATGATGATGATGATGATGATGATGATGATGATGATGATGATGATGATGATGATGATGTACAAGATAACACTGTGGAAAATGCAAATCTTAATGCTACAGAAAGAGAGCCAGAATTGGATGAAGAAGGAATGCTTGAAGTGGATGCAACCTTGCCTTCTTGGACATTGTTAAGAACCAAGTGTTCTTGAGAAAAGGGAAAACTTGAGGAATCGAAGATACACAAAATGTTCTTTCTATTCTGATGTTCTTATTTTCAATTCCTACATAATTCACGGTTACAAGCTCTGTATTTATACAGAGTGAACATAGACCTAATGACGGATTGACCGAGGTCAACTTATTACATTGAGAAACATAAACAATAATAAATATAAAGATAACATCCCGGATATTTCAGGATTGCTAGTACTACTAGATAACTGGTTACAGCTGGCACAGTACTAATCAGACGTCTCATCTGACTAGATGATATAGCTTGGCAGACGATCCATTGCTTCAACATGCATATGATCCTTATCAGACAATAGGACCAGACGATGTATTCCTTTGTCAGTCAATACAGTAAACGATCCCAGACGATGCTGTGATCGATACTGTGCATCTCCAATAGCAGAAGATACTTATCTCTAACATCCCCCCGCAAGCTCAACGTAGGTGAGAAGGAAGACAACCTTCGAAAACACATTGAGCTTGGTCTTCATAGCTGCCACTTGCTTTGCTATTACGTCTCTTGCAGGCATCACGAGAAAGAGTGGCAATATAATGCCAGTAATAGTTGCGCTCATTTAACATTAATGCTTGTACTCAGAGCGAAGGGTTGGCAGATGGTGCTAGAAATGAAGTACATGAAAGATGATTCGGACTTCTTTGCCAGATCCACCAGATCTGCTTCACCAGATAAAAGAAAAATGCATATTTTGTTTTGTTTGTTTTCCTGGGCATGTCATTCAGCGGCAACCTCAGAGGTCAATGACTTATGCTCCTTCATCTGAGTCTTAGAGGCCTTACGGCTGCAGTGTCTTGACCTCAAAGGAACGTTAACTAGTGTTAACCCTCAGTTCATGAGTCTCAGCGTCGAAAAGCTAAATAAAGAAAAAGGATAAAACAAAGTTTGAGCACAGAGGAACGTCAACAGGTGTTAGCCCTCTGTTCTTGAGTTTCAGTGTGAAAACAAGTGATAAAGTAGATAAAGAAAAAGATAAAGCTTGACAAGTAGGCGATGCTTCTTCCATGGGAGAAAAGAATGAAGAAAACAAAAGGAACCATAGATTAGACTAGCTCTGATACCATGTTAAGAACCAAGTGTTCTTGAAAAAAAGGAAAACTTGAGGAATCGAAGATACAGAAAATGTTCTTTCTATTCTGATGTTCTTATATTCAATTCCTACATAATTCACGGTTACAAGCTCTGTATTTACACATATTGAACATAGACCTAATGACGGATTGACCGAGGTCAACTTATTACATTGAGAAGCATAAAAAATAATAAATATAAAGATAAGATCCCGAATATTCCGGGATTGTTAGTACTACTAGATAACTGGTTACAACTGGCGCAGTACTGGTCAGATGACTCTTCTGACCAGACGATATAGCTTGGAAGACGATCCATTGCTTCAACATGCATATGATCCTTATCAGATGATAGGACTAGACGATGTATTCATTTTTCAGTCAACACAACAGACAATCCCAGACAATGGTGTGATCGATACTGTGCATCTCCAACAGTAGACGATACTTATCTCTAAAAAACATGAAGAAACTTAGCATTATTGCATTTGTGTTTGTCATTATATAGAATTATACTACCATGAGAAGCTCATGAACATTTTTTACAACTAATTCGATCAATAAAATACAAGTAAGCTTATCACTTTCACACTAATTCTTAACTATGTCGTTAATAGGTGATAAGCATGCTCATTTAATGCCCCTTAACATGGTTTGTGCAACTCAGAGGGAATCTTGGGGGTGGTTCAATCTTGGGTAGTGGTTCCATTTCTGAAGTTAATCAATTACTCCTTCTATTCTTTATTAATTATTTAAAAAGAGAAGAAACACATGTATTAAAAAGTGCAATTAACTTTTAAAAAAGTATAATTTATTTTCCTATGTTATCCTCTAAAATGTGTTTTATGAAAGGGTAAAAATGTAAACTTTGAAGGAAAACATAAGAACACAAAAAGGGGTTGAATTGTGTTAGTGTGAATCCTTAATTAGTTGACAACTAAAATTCAGCTTTTTAAAAATTCAACAAGCATTTCTCCAGAGTTGATTGCAGCGCATGATTGTTATGAGTAAATTGCACGGAGATAAAGAGAAGAGCGCACATAATTTATCATGGTTCACCCTTATCCAGTCCATGACTACAACCAAAATTTTCACTAGAATCAGTATTCGAAGGAATTCTCCTTTTACATGTACTAGAAGGACTTCTCCTAAGTATTATTTGAACTAGTCTCTCCGAGCTGTTGAGTATTCTACAGGCCAAAAACAACGGTACACTGCTTGATTGAACAATTAGCCAAAGAAGAAGATCGGCAAGGGAGACAACAGAAATCAATTCCCTGGGTGTGACGGGAGGTGTGTATTGCAGGATTCCTCCTAAGTGTTATTTGATCTAGCCGCTTTAAGTTATTGAGTATTATCAAGGACTTCTCCTACCAAGTATTCTTGTCACAACCTCTTCAGGCTGATGAGTATTCTCAAGGACTCCTCCTATCAAGTAACTTTTCCCCCAACCTCTTCAAGCTATTGAGTATTATCAAGGACTCCTCCTACCAAATATTATTTCCCCAACCACTTCAGTCTGTTGAGTACTATCTAGGACTCCTCCTACCAAATATTATTTCCTAGCCTCTTTAGGCTGTTTAGTATTACCAAGGATTCCTCCTACCAAGTATTCTTTCCCAAGCCTCTTCAGGCTAATGAGTATTATCAAGGACTCCTCCTACAACATAAATTCATTTTGCTCTCCGGATAGTCTTGATTAAGGTGCATTTGATTTATACTAGTTTGCAACCTTGAAGAGTATTTACAAGATAGAGATGAATATTACATTGAAATTGCTCTTTTCTCTTGCTTTGATCGGATAGTCTCAACCACTCAATGCTTTCTCTCAATTGTGGTGATGTATTTATACACATACACTCTTTTCTCTTTGAGTAAAATTCTTGCTTTTTCTAAATAACCTCACCTAAGTGCATAAGCACCTATTGGTGCATTTGATTTATTAAGCACTGCTGCATTGAGGTGGTGTTTTCTCACACACACTCAGTGAGTTTTTTCACTCTTAATTTTTTCATATTCAACCAATTTTACATTTCATCTTGAAGTTGTGAGCTGGTTATTTAAGTCTTCTTTTTCTTCTTTTTGTGATGTGTTTTGTCTTCATCAAAACTTCAACCAAAGTTTAAGGAAGAGGTCTTCTTCACTAATGGCACTACACTACTCTATCATCAAAATCGTTTCATCAATCTCACTCAATTTCCTCCTCCTAGACAAAATATCTTTCATATTAGTATAAGTAGGCATTTGCTCTAAAGCTTCAGAAAAAGGAATATTTATTTGAATTTTTTTGAAAACATCTAAAAATTTAGACAAGTGCTTCTCTAAATTTTTCTTCACCAAAGCTTTAGGAAATGGTATGTTGTAGCAAATTTTCTCGGAGGAGGAAACCTTACTCTCATATTGTTTAGAAACTTCCTCAATAGTGATTCCCTCTTTTTCTTTCTCACTTTTTTTCTCACTCTCTTCATCCTTTTTCTCTAAATTTTTCTGCTCACTTTCTCTCACTGTTTTTTCACTCCTTAGAGTAATAGTAGAAGAATTTTCACAATTCTCCCGTTTAAGATTAACAAGAGTGTCACTAGGGAAATTACCTGGAAGTCTCTCAGCCATAGTCTTGGCCACTTGACCAATTTGAGTCTCCAAATTTCTGATGGAGACCTCATGGTTCTTTGAACTCGTCTTGGTCTCATGCATGAATTGAGAAGTTTGTTGGGCTATCTCGCCGACAGTCTCTTACAAAATTTTCCTCCCACTTCCTTGATTCTGTGGAGGTAGAGAAACTTGGTTCTGCTGGTATTGCCTTTGGTTTGAATATTGTCTTGAATTTCCAGCATCACCTGAATTATTTTTGTCCCTCCATGTAAAGTTTGGGTGGTGCTTCCAATTCTGATTGAAGGTATTGGAATAAGGGTCATTCTGATAATTCCCATGGCTTTTACCTCTACATCAAACCCAGCATCCTTAGGGCTGATTTGAACTCCATCCATCCTCTGAACCATTGAAGCAACCTTTCTAGACAATTGTTTGTTGGATGCAAGAACAACATCAAAGGCTTCTATCTCATACATGCCTTTCCTGTTCTGCCTATCATGATTGGAATGAGCAGCTCAGGTAGCCAATTTTGTGATAATGTCTAGAGTTGGTTGAGTTGGTAGAGCATCAAAAGCTCCACTGGCTGTAGTGTCAAGCTTAACCCTAGTGTAGTCATTGAGGGCTGCATAGAACTTCTCCACCTGGTCAGCTGTGGAAATGTTATGGCTCAGGCATCTCCTTAGGAGTCCTTTAAACCTCTCCCAAGTCTCATACAAATTCTCTGAGTCCAAGTGGATGAAGGCGTTGATCTCTTGTTTCAGCTTCCTGATGCAATTGTAGGGAAAAAACCTAGCTGGAAATTTCTCAGCCAAGTCATCCCATGAGGTAATACTCTGCAAAGGTTGAGAGCTCAATCATTCTTCAGCAATATCCCTGAGAGGGAAACGAAATAGCATTAACTTGATGGTGTCAAGGTTCACATTATGCTTGAGAGTAGCACAATGCCTAATGAATCTCTCCAAGTGGGTGTGAACATTTTCATTAGCACTCCCTCCAAACTGGTTTGGGCTAACTAGAGTGATGAAATTTGGAGGGATTTGAAAGTCCGGAGGAGCATCTGCAGGCACCACAATTCTGCCCTCAAAATTGAAGTTGACTCTTGGGGCAGTAATGTCTCTCAAAGATCGATTAGCATCCCGATCCTCGGCTTCTTGCTGCCGTCGGAGCACAGTTGCTTCAACTTCTGCAGCCAATCGCTCCTCAAATTTGATTCGAAGCCAACAAAACGTTCTGGCTTGGCAGTATACCCACGCATGTGCGTGGGATTTTGGGCGCACATGCGTGGGCTCTTCAACATTAGACCCTATTTGGCAGAATAGCCACGCGTGTGCGTGGCCTTTTGGGCGCACATGCGTGGCCTGCTTGTGCACAATCCCTCCTTGGCAGAATGTCTGCACATGTGCGTGGCATCTCGGGCGCACATGCGTGGCACCCCTGCAGACTCTTTCAACTCCTTTTTCAGCTCAACTCTTTTGATTCCTCTTGTTTAAGAGCCTCTTTATTGCCTTCACTGCTCCTTAAAGCCTATTTATTCCTACAGATTCTCATCAAACACCCATCAAAGCAAAAGATGAAACACTCATTCCACATAAAAACCATCATCATTGCCTTATTAACTCAATTAAGACCCTCTTTCAACTCATAATCAGAATTAAAACCCCTTTTAATCTAATAATCATTCATTGCAATATTTCACACTTTATGACCAGGGATTAAAATAAACATGACTCAAGGACTAAACTAAAAAGGCTCAATGAAAGTAAGAAAAATGCTAACAGGACCCAAACATATAAAAATACTCAACTAATACCTATATGCAGAAAAACAAGCAAAAACTAAGCTCAAAAAACACTAAACACTAAGAGACAAAGAAAAATAACGAAACAAAACAAAGAAAAGCTACAACATCCCCGGGTTTTTATGCAAGAACAAAAGCAATACCTTGGCATCCTTAGGAGCTTCAGAACCATGTGCCAATCAATTGTAACCTCCTGCGGCAACAACAATCCTAGGAAAATGGTCTGTAAAATAACCAAAATATCATGAAACCATAAAATGACACTGATTTAAATATAATCAAAGGAGAATCATTTTAGCTTAAATCCAAATGCTTCTGCACATTTATGGGCCTCCTCGAAGGCCGGTGACCATATGAAACTTCATGAAATCTTTCCTGAATCTCCTCCTTTGATAATGCCAGCAGAAATTTCACATTGGGCTATAAAATTTTGCAGAACTTTCAATACCTTAGAAGCAAGTTCTTTGCAACAGGCTCCTGCATCATAAACATGGAGGAAGTTATATTGTGTTAGCCATTAGCATTATGTGTTGGGTTCTCCCACTTTCTTTTGTCAAATATATAAATAGTATATTAATCGTGGCTTACCTTCTTGGTTTCTTGACCAAAAACTTTGACCTGTATCATTTACCTTTTGAATGGTTGCAATAAAGATGAAAGTCAAACAATTGAGAATAGTTCTGATTGCTGTGTACAAGGTAAAATGTACATAACTAATGAATGAATCTGATTATTAACTCAAACAACCAAATGAATAATCAAAGGAAATCATAGGAACTGACCAAAAAAGTTGAAGAACTAGGATATTGTTGAAGACGATCTTTTGCAGCCGCTGAGACGCGATAGGCCAAAATTTCTCCCAGCGATCCAACTCCCAGGGTCGATGAAGATGATTTGGAACTTTTTCCATTCGGATCTTCCAGCTCCCGGTGATGAACCCGCGTTTTCGAGCGGAGATGGAGCATACTCTGAGTTTGCGACAATTTCCTCGTGATTCAGACGCATAAAACTTCATATTCTAATTACATGCCAGATGCCATACCTGATCAACGAAGCCAAGAAGATAAGCCTCCAATTGAAATCCTGAATTTGAAGAAGCATCTTATTATAGTGGAAACGATGAAGAAGCTGATGGAGCAAGCAATGAAGAAGAAGCTGGTGGAGCTAGACGAGTTCGATGTCATCGCCTTCGAACAATGAAACGCGTAGGAGCTATGAATTCACAAAATTGGAAGAATCGGGGGGAGAGAGAGTTTGAGACTAGGGTGTCAAACGAAATTGGGTTTTTTTTAATAATGCAAAAAAAAAAAATAGTGAAATATGTTAAAAAAAATTATTTAGCAAACTATGGCTATTTTAGCCACGGTGGCGGATAATGTGGCCTGGAGGGGGCAGTCGCGGACAACATCGCAATTCAAAGGGGGGAGTCGTAGACAGCTTCGTGATTCGAAGCATGTCTGTTGTCTAGGGGACAGGGTTCAGGACTGGCTTGGGGAAGGATAACACAGGGAGTCACGTTGACCCTTGTAACTCCCTCAATGCAACAGAGATTCCTGGAAATCGTGTTGTAGCATGCGACTCCTGTGCATGCACGCCATGTGGCACAAGAGTCGCAGGGTACCCTGCGACTTGCGTCAACTTTTTAGCGGTCTAAACCCCTATAAATACAACTCCAGAAACGTATACCAGAGGCACCCAAGTTGACGATGACTTCCACATGTCGGTCGATCTGCAAGGACAAACAGGGCAATGGATAGGCTATTTTGATATGGTGTTGGATATCCCAATGCTGCCCAGAGGTTCACATAATTACAATGTTGATCCCACACAGATTCATGACACCCAAGATAACTTTCAGCTTGATCTGAACGAGGCATTTAGCCTTCCACCTGTGAGGCATAATATGGATAGGCAAGCGAGACACCGGCCTTGGCCGCCTTATGGCACTCGCGGGCATCACGATCACTGAGGGCTATCAATTAACCAATGGATGTATTATACTATATTTTTTAACTACTTAATGATAAATGTGATATTTGACTTAATAATAACTGCATAAAACTTGCTATTAATCTGCATGGTTAAATGTTATTACAAAGGGTTAAATGTTATTACAACAACAACAAATATTACAAACACAATGGCCACATCACATTTATCTTTGAAGCGAACTTGTCCTCCGACTTGGTTGAGACTCCAACAAGTCCATCTCGTTCCGGATATGAGTTGACTTAGGACAACCCTTGCCACGGACTATTTTCGGATCTGGACCCGTGTTCATGACATCTTCAACGGGATACCACTGAAACTGATATGCATCGAAAATACTATGGATCTTGTACACAGGGTCAACGTACCCATAATAATCGAACGACCATCTCAGGCAGGACACTATAACATGTTCGCAAGGGTATTTGAATGCTTGGAATATGCCACAAGTGCATGTCTTGTTATCCAAATCGACTACCCATTTTGTATCTTGACGGTAAGGTCGGCGTGGGTTGAATCCTTCCTCCACTTCGAACCTGGTCCTCTGCACGTTGTACGTGCGGACGGTATGATGAGTTGCATCGCTTGACCATGATTCCAGTTTTTCCATTAACTTCGTGCAGTAAACTTTGCCAACTGCCAGTTATGCACGTGCGACGGTACCTCTCTGGACAAAGTAATCAACGAGCCTCTCATATGTGCACTTCACAAGTGTTGTGATCGGCATGTTTCTTTCCCCCTTTAACATCTTATTAACAGCCTCGGACAAGTTGGTTGTCATGTGGCCGTATCTACGTCCACAATTATCGCAAGCAAGGCTCCATGTCTCCTTCTGGATGCCGTCAATCTACTCTCGGATCTCGGGGCTTTGTTCTCGAAACTTTTGCAACCTTCTTTCAAAATAATATGGACATGGATCGTAACCTACGCATTTTCAATAAATAATAATCTAATAATTGTCATACAAATGTGTCCAAAAATTCACGTGAGTGCAAGAGATAAGCTTACCCATTTTTATCAACTCTCCTTTTAGCTTGACATTTTTTAATTTGTGATTGAAGTTGCTGGCAATGTGCCGGATGTAATAGACATGGTAAGTGTGTGGGGGTTGCCACCCATTGTTAGGATTTCTCACGGCCGCTTTTATGCCTGCATGTCTTTCAGATATTAGACATATACCTTGTTTCTGGGTCACTTTTGAATGTATAAGACGTAGAAACCATTCCCAAGAACTTGTTGATTCCCCATCCACGATCACAAAAGCTAATGGAAAGACATGACTATTTCTGTCTTGTGCTGTGGCAATCAACAAGGTTGATTTGTACTTCTAATAAGTGTCAAATATGCATAGTTTTAGACCCTTTAATTGACACTTATATTGAATGTTTAAAGGAATATTCTGTGTTAAACTCCTCTAATTTTGTATATATTTGGAATTCTGCCAAGAATGGGTCTGTATTGGATTTTATTATGTTTTATGCCCATTTTTGATACAGGAATGAAGTCTTGGATGGATTTTTCATGAAGGCAGAAAAGAGCTGAGCAGAAAATACAAGTTCCTGGTCGCTCAGCGACCAGAGAACCCTCTCTAGCCGCTTAGCGCCCCCAGGAAACCCCTCAGCGACCAAGGCGGTGCAAGAAAACCCTTCATTAAGGGAAACAGGTCGTTCATCACCCAGGCAGGGTCGCTCAGCGACCTGTACACAGAACAGAACACTGAAGCCAGAACTTGGAGAAAATATTCAGAACTTATAGAAATAGCTTAGTTTTAGTTTTCCTTTCGGATTTTGAGTAAGGTGAAGATTCTAGAGAGAGGGAGCAAGCAACGAGAGAGAAAAGAAGGCTCTCGAGCCCCGGTACGTCGCCGTTCAAGTGGAGACACGTCGCCAAGCTTCCGGTTTTCCATATTTCTTCTTGTAAGCTTGTAGCATCCTTGAAAATGGATTGCTAAACCTCTCTTGTTGGGATTACTTGTAACCTTTTAACCGTTGTTATGTATTCTTATTGATATTCATACAAGTCAACATTTTTATGCCATGATTCAATGGCTTACCGTTTGTCTAATGCTTGTTTTTGATTGATCACCTAGAACATAATTTAAGATTTGATCGGATGGTGATAACTGGCTATTTGAATCTGAACTCGATAATATCATCTAATGGATTTAAGACCTAAAGATGGGGTTAGATTATTAGTCTATTTAAACACCCAAGTCTAATGCTTTCTGTTAATTAATCGATCAAGAGATTGAGGGTCAGTTTAATGGAATGATAATCTTCTACGCCGGGAGACTAGGTAGAAAGATAAGAAATGGTGGGAGGAATCAATTGCAACATCCATATCTAGTGCTTTCTGCTTTGTTAATCGATCAAGAAATTGGGGGTTAATCTAGTGGATTGATAATCTTTGCACCGGGAGACCGTGTGGAAGTTAAGAACTGATGTAAGAACAAGGCTTATGTATGAATTCATAGAATGCATGAAGGTTAATCCGTGAAAGCTAATCCCAACAGTTTCATCGTCTTGCTCTTAAATTTGTTTTACTACTTTATTTATGTTTCTTAGTTATAACAACCTTTAAACAACTTCATTTTATCCATTGTTTATTTAATTATACTAAAGAATGACTTTTGTCTACAATTCTCTGTGGTTCGACAAACACCTGTTGCTATACTACATTCGAATCTTGAAAGGGATTTAAATAGTAGTTAAGTGACAACTTTATAAATTCTTTTTGTGAAACGGTAGTGTATAAATCCTTTCAACAGCTTCCCATAAAACCAACTGCAATATATTTGTATCATGGGCTTGCAATAATTGAAAGTATCGCAACATTGTTTGTATGTCCAGAAGACCCGACAAAATTTCTTAAAACGAACATCAATCTCACCATCACCACCGACATAGTCATCTGTTACAATCTTGATATACGATCTAGGGTAATACAACATCATATGATCCAGCCACCTTCGGAGCTCGTCGTACAACGGTTCCTAGTCCCCAAATATATTTGCAAGTGCCTTCTGTTTTACTTTCCACACTTTGAAGTAAGACACTTTGTAGTGCAGCTCACCGCTAATTCTCTCTTGTATAAGAGAAATTGGGATGGTTGGTTGCAGACTAACCATGCCTACGATGTAAAATAAAGTACGTAAGTCCATATAATTAACATGAAGAGCAAGTGTGTGATAACCATTAAAAAGTGTAATACCCGTAATGTAAGTGGAAATCAAATCGGAATTCAACTTGGCGTGGTCCATGGACCCTATTGCACTAACACCCGTATGCGGGCCCTTCCACTTGGATATTACCCAGTTAACTATTTTTTTGGACAATATTGCCCTCATCCTCCAATGACAACAATTTACTGAATTTGGACACTTTACGGTAAAATATCTAGTGCAAAATTCTACACAATGTATGTATGACTTTTTTTGATGCAGTAGTGCTTCATGGCCGTCTGAGCATCTTCCTTGGTTTTGAAATGTAAACCTTCATATAATTCTTCACCTACTTGTCATGACCCATGCACAACCAAACCAAGGAAAAAATCGATTTCTTCATCTAGGTGGTCCTAATTAACATATGTATAGTTGGATGAAGAATTTTAGAAAGGGGTGGAGTTTGGGACACCTAAACAAAAAGATTTAATGAATCCACAACATTACATAAATTGATGGACTGAAGAGCCATTGAGAATGTACATACCTTGGGTTTCAGAGTATACGTTCACCAGTACAGGCGATGCAATAGGAAGAGGAGTATGTGCTATCTGAGGTCCTGTATTACCACCCAGATCAGTCTCTATGTCTGAGTTTGACGAACCTCCTTCAAGAAATCTATCGTCTTCATCCATTTCAATTCTGAATGGTTAACTTTTGGATCCACATTGTCAGTGTTGACATTGTCAATATTGTCCGCCAAATTAACAGTGTTTCCAAAACTCATAGGATATGGATCAGCAACCGCCTCCTCAACGTGCCTAACTTCTTCATCCGACAACATCTGTTGCATATCCATCGGATACGTTGACATTGGTATTGACGAACCTCCGGCCTCATCAATATCAACGTACAACTCCAGCATTATCATTGATGATTGTTGGCTAAAAGCGTCCATCACGATAGCGACATCTTCAATATCACATATCTGAAGACTTCTAAAAAAATAGGGTTATTTGAAGCCAAAAATCTATACGTAACGCTCAAAATAACTTGGTTACTTTTGAGTTGTAACTTCTCATGAATTCTCTTCTTCAAACGTTGGAAAGAAATGCCTCGTTTCAGATATATGGCATTTGCCTCACCTTCAAACATAACACCTTGCCCGCCTTCGTAAGCTTTACCATTGTAGTACCCAAAGACAATTTGTTGATCCATCACAGCGGTTTAGGGTTCTGGGCTTGAGGTTTAGAGTGGAAAATAAAGCAAAGTCAACGGTTTCTGCAATGGGCAACTTGTGGAAGCAGGGGATTTATACTGTTAGAATTCGCATTGATGAGTGGATATTATATGATGTTTTTAGGTAGTTTTTAGTCTTTTTATTTTATTATTTTTGAGTCACATATAGGTTTTTTATTGTTTTTATGTAGATTTTATATTTATTTTGCATTTTGCATATAGATTAGATTTTATTTGTTTTTCTAGCTTTATTTTATATTTTTAGGAATTTTTCTAGCTATTTTATATTTTTTAGAAAAAGCTGGTTTAGTTATCATTTTTGTCCAGGGACCAATTTGTAAAGTTTCAGGAAATCAGGGATCAAATTGTAAAAGTTCAAGAGTGGAGGACTAAAAGTGAAGATTGAGAGAATAAAAGGGCTTGAATTGGAGTGCTAACCAAGAGAGGACCAAAAGTGGAAAAGAAGAATATGAAGAATCACTCTCTAATTTAGCACATGGAGAATTATGTTGAAGGATTGATGGTAGTGGGGGGAAGGTTTCAGAATTTAACAAGGGCTGAGTAGTGGCTTTTTATGGCAATCAAAACCCACTACCATGAATGAAGAAGGAAGAAAAGCTTGAAGATGAAGAAGCAGCGTCCCAACGCTCCAGCGTTGGAATCCCAGCGCTCAAGCGCTGGGCCTCGGACAGGAAGTGGATTTTTAATGCATCCTAGCGCCCAAGTGTTGGGAATGCCAGCGCTCAAGCGCTGGAGGCTGGATTTTTACTATAAATAGGACCCTTTTCTTCACTTGTAAAACACACCTCTTAGAATACAACAAGTATTCTCTCTTTCTCCCTTTTGAGCATTGTTCCTAGGACTTGAGGGAAGCCATATTTGAGCTCCTATCCAGGGTAATTCAATGACTCATTTAGCCATGCTTGGCTAACTTCTTCTTTAAGTTTTTGGGTTGTTTTAGTTTATAATTCATGTACTAGTCTTTTTCTACATTTTTTAATAATATTTCCTTTCATGTTTTATTTCCTTGTGCTTAATTTTTATCTTGATGATCACAAGAGGTTTTGCTTATTGCTTATTACATAAGGCCATTTGGTGAGTAGTAAGGGAACTAGGAAATAAAAAAGGTTATAAGTATACATCACTAAGGAATTAGGATGGACGTAATTTTATGTTGGCTCGAACATCTTCTTCATCTTCTTCTTTAGTTAACTAGGTACCAAGGAATTGGGTTTAGTAATTAAAAAGAAAGATCTACAATGCTTAAGGAATTAACTTGTAGTTACACTAGGCTATAGCATCATGAAAATGGATTTAAAATTCAGAAATTAAGTAGGAGATTTCTAGCATGTTTTATAGACTATGTAAACCAACCCAAGAGCTTAATTCTCATCATCTCTATTTCTTTTTATGCTATTGTTCTTTTTGTTCTAAAAACCAACATCATTTATTCACCTTTCAATTTTTCTGCACAAGTACTAAATATTATATTAATAAGAACACCTATCCCTTGGGTTCGATCATTTTACTACGCGATAGACAATCGTGCACTTGCGATTTCGCTATCACGCATCATTCCCTGCGACTCTCTCTTGGGAGTCGCTTACTGAGCTGCAACTCCCCCTCCACGCCACATCGTCTGCCACCGTGGCCAAAACAGCCATAGTTTGCTAAATATAATTTTTTGAACATATTTCACTATTTTTTTTTGGAATTATTAAAAAAGAAAAGCCGAAATTGGGAGAGAAAAAGGAAAAAATTGAGTATGAAGTGGTTAATCTAAATTGCAAAAACCAATATTTTTTTTTCAAGTTGTAAAAAAAAGAATTTACCTTCAGAAAAAAGATTAAAAAAAATCTTAAAAAAAAAACTAAAAAGTCTTTGCCCCGTGTGACTAAAATTGAAAATTTGGTTAGGATAAGTTAATTGGTAGCTAAGTGCTAGTAAGCTAGCTGACTTTATTTGTGAAAACTATCCGTAGCTAAATTTGATAGTAAAATTAAAAAAATCTTGTAGTGATACGTGGCACTCTATATAAATGCCACAAAAATTTCACATACTGGCAATTAACTGCAAATGCCACAAATAAGGTGCTACAAATAATAACTTTTTTTGTAGTGGTCATATTGAGAAATGATTTTTAACAAATATTACTGTATTACAATTGAATCGTCATTAATTTGAATCTTGAATAAGTGCTTTAGCATGTGCTTGTTACAACATTCTTTGAACAAAGATGGCGAAGAGAGAGTTTGAGAAGAGATGAGTCTCTCACCTTATTTAGTTTGTCCAACATTAGCAAAGAGATAGTTAATAGAGGTGGTGTCCATATGCTTTTTGGCTTCTCTTCAAATTGTGAAGAAAGAGGAATGCTGACACACACCTTTTTTTTTCTCTTTCTTGACGTAAGACAGGCGGTCATAAATCGCTAAAAGACATTTTTGGACCACCAAAAACGGTTGCTAAAAATGTAATTTGATAAAAAAAAGTAGTTTTTCTTTTTTTTATTATCCAACTCACATTTCTTCTTTTTTACATCTATTTCTCTCATACCAAACAATCTATAAATCTGTTTTCAAAAAAAAAATCTATAAATCTACTCATTTTTTCACCTTTCTCTATATCTAATTACTTATCTGAGGTTCTGTATTACCACCCAAATTAAATCAGTCTCTATGTCTGAGTTTGACGAACCTCCTTCAAGCAATCTATCGTCTTCATCCACTTCATCTTTTGAATGGTTAACTTCAAGGTCCACATTGTCAGTGTCGACATTGTCTATATTGTCCGCCAAATTAACGGTGTTTCCAAAATTCATAGGATCTGGATCAGCAGCCGCCTCCTCAACATGCCTAATTCTTCATCTGACAACATCTGTTGCGTATCCATCAGATACGTTGACACCGGTATTGACGAACCTCTGGCCTTAGTAATATCAATGTATAACTCCAGCATTCTCATCGATGATTGTTGGCTAAAAGCGTCCATCACGATACCGACATCTTTAGTATCAAGGGTTATTTGAAGCCAAAAATCTATACGTAACGCTCGAAATAACCTGGTTACTTCTGAGTTGTAACTTCTCATGAATTCTCCTCTTCAAACGTTGGAAAGAAATGCCTCGTTTCAGATATCTGGCCTTTGTCTCACCTTCAAACATAACACCTTGCCCGCCTTCGTAAGCCCTACCATTGTAGTACCCAAAGACAATTTGTTGATCCATCGCAGAGGTTTAGGGTCCAGGGTTTGAGGTTTAGAGTGGAAAATGAAGCAAAGTCAACGGTTTCTGCAATGGACAACTTGTGGAAGCATGGGATTTATACTGTTAGAATTCGCATCATGACCTGCGACTCCCTCTTGGGAGTCGCTAACAGGGTTGCGACTCCCCCGTCCAGGCCACATAATTCGCCACCGTGGCCAAAACAGCCATAGTTTGCTAAATATTTTTTTTTAACATATTTCACTAATTTTTTTTACATTATTAAAAAAAGCCGAAATTGGGAGAGAAAAAGGAAAAAATTGAGTATGAAGTGGTTAATCTAAAATGCATAAACCAATATTTTTATTTTTATTTTGTTTTTCAAGTTGTAACAAAAAAAGAATTTACCTTTAGAAAAAAATTAAAAATAATCTAAAAAAAAAACTAAAAAGTCTTTGCCCCGTGTGTAGTGTTTTAAAAACCGGACCGGACCAGCCGGTTCGACCGGTCCAACCGGGAATCGGGGTCATGGCCGGTTTGGGTTACTCCTCGGACCGGTTCTACAAGCGAATCGGCCTGAACCGGTACGGCCCGGCCGGTTCAAGGCTAAAACCGGTGACTCGGCCGGTTTTGGTTGAACTGGCGACTCACCCCTTTTCTCTTTTTTTTTTTTTTTTTTTCTGTTTTGGTTTTTTTTTGTTTCTGAGCTATTTTTTTTTTTAACCAGATTTTTTTTTCCTTAAGTATGTTGATAATGGGTGTAAGCCCAATTTGACAAGCCCAGCAATTATTTAATAAAAATGTGAATTTATTTTTAAAAAGTGGTGCAAGAAGGAGTTGAACACAGGACCTTGAAATAGAAAAACAACATTATTACCACTACATCACAATATTATTAGTGATTTATCATGCCTTTTATTATTTATATTTTTAAACAGATTAAAAAATTATAAAATGAATAATATTATTTTTAATATGAATTGAAAAAATATTAATATTATTTATATTACGATACATGGATGAAATATTTAATACTTTAAATTTTTATTGATTACAAATTTAAATATTTAATCAATATATATTTAAGAAATGACTAAAATAAAAGCCAAAACTATCAATTCAATTTAAAATATCTATATCCAAAACTTTGAAAATTCTTCATTAGTCTATATCCAGCTATTGTGGGGGCAATATTTGTTTGTTTCAATTTTGGTAGCTAGAGACGGTAGAGGTACAATGAAAGTTATTTTTATAGGCAATCTTTTATTTTTAGCATTGAATTTTGTTATATTTTTTAATATACACCGAGTCAACTGGTCCGACCAGTGACCCCTCGGTCCGACCAGTGACCCCTCGGTCCGACCAGTGACCCATTGACCCAGTACCTCGGCCGAGTCGATCACCAGGCCGAGTTTTAAAACACTGCCCATGTGACTAAAATTGAAAATTTGGCTAGGATAAGTTAATTGGTAGCTAATGCTAGTAAACTAGCTGAGCTTTATTTGTGAAAACTATCCGTAGCTAAATTTGATAGTAAAATTAAAAAATTCTTATAGTGATACCTGGCACTCTATATAAATGCCACAAAAGTTTCACTTTCTGGCAATTAACTGTAAATGCCACAAATAAGGTGCTACAAATAAAACCTTTTTTTTTGTAGTGGTCATATTGAGAAATGATTTTTAACAAATATTACTTAATTACAATTGAATCGTCACTAATTTGAATCTTGGATAAGTGCTTTAGCATGTGCTTGTTACAACATTCTTTGAAAAAAGATGGTGAAGAGGATGCACGGACCCACGTTATGGTTGGGGGGTGGGCAAATGCCCCCACAGAAATTTAAAATAAAAAATAATAATAATAGTAATAATTAATTACTAATAAACTAATATTTCTTTATCCCTCCAACCCTAATTTCTGTAATTTCTCTTTCTCCTTCCTTCTAGCCGCCTCACTTCCTCTTTCTGCTTCGTTCTGCTTCCCTCCTTCTCCTCCGCCGTCGCGCGGCTTGCGTCCATCTCCTCCGCTGTCGCGCGGCTTGCGTCCATCTCCTCCGCCGTCGCCACTCGTCTGTGCATCTGCATTCCTCCTTCTCCGTCCGCCTCGCGCTCGACTCCGCTTCTCCGTCCGCCTCGCGCTCGCCACCGCTTCTCCGTCCGCCTCGCGCTCGCCACCGCTTCTCCGTCCGCCTCGCGCTCCATTCTGCCATCTCTGTCCGCCGCGACTGTGCCTGCTCCTCCTTCGTTCGTCGCGGCTCTGCCTCCTCCACTGCCGTGCCTCTGCCTTCTCCACCTGCTCTGCTTGACTGCTAAACCCTCTTCTGATTCTCCCCTTTCTGCTTCAATCCAGCAAGGTATCCACCTTCCTCTTAGACTCAATCTCTTCCAGCTTATGTAGTTCAGTAGTTCCTTTAATTTACTGCCTAATTGATTAAGTTTGATGCAGAGTCCCCTGTTCACAAGGCACCAGTGTTTGGCTCTATGCTTTTCTTTTTTATGAATGTAATATATGTAATAATACTTGATTAATGTTGCTATTGGGGATGCTAGGTTGAAAAATGTTTGTATTTGACAATTCTGTAACTGAAGGAGATTGTGTGAATGGTAGCTTCTAGTGATTTTGATGTTATTTACTTATTTGCTATTGAGCATTGGTTCATTTGATGCAGAGTCCCCTGTTCACAAGGCACCAGTGTTTGGCTTTATGCTTTTCTTTCGTATGAATGTAATATATGTAATAATACTTGATTAATGTTGCTATTGGGGATGCTATTTGACAATTCTGTAATTAACATCGCGAACAATTTTTTTAAGGTTGCAGCTACTTGCTTGAACTCTTCTGCACTGATCATGTTCATATATAAATGAAAATTATTAACAAGATAGATATATATTATGTTTATATTAATTTGTTTGATTGAACTTCGAAGCGATAATAGCAGGGGGAATATTGTGAAGGGTTTATATAGGGCTCCTATTTGACAATTCTGTAATTGAAGAAGATTGTGTGAATGGTAGCTTCTAGTGATTTTGAAGTTATTTACTTATTTGCTATTGAGCATTGGTTCATGTATTACATGCCAGAATTGAAGTTTGTTAACAATTTTCCTTTTTTCTTAACTTTATCCATCAATGGAAAAATATTTCAAAAGAAAAAGTATAGAGTAAGAGCAAGCATCTTCTCCTCAACCTCAAGAACTCAAAAAAACATTAGGCCCAACCTTGAAAAAAAGATTTTTGGAGTTCGACTCAGAAAATCTTCCTAGTGATCTTGGGTTAAGGCCACCAATTAATGTTGTTATATCATCCTAGTGATAGAGATGAAATCAGGAGATATTATCTACAAAAGGGTCCTTGTTAACCAAAAGAGATTGATTTTCCACAAACACAATTTGGGAAGACACGGCGTAGGTTCAATCCTGATTGGTATTCCAAATTTGGCAATTGGTTAGAATATAGTCAAAAAGAAGATGCGATATTTTGCTTATGTTGTTATCTCATGAGATCGGATGTTGGAGATTATAAATGTAATGGTGATACATTTACAATTGACGGTTTTTCAAACTGGAAAAAGAGTGAGAGACTGCAAACTCATGTTGGAGGCCAAAGTAGTCCTCATAATCAAGCCTGGAGAAATTTCCAAGTGCTAATGAAACAAAAACAACACATTGAAGTTGCTTTCTGTAAACAGTCTAACCAAGTTAAAGATGACCATCAAATTCAGTTGATTGCTATCATCGATTGCATTCGATTTTTATTGCGCCAAGGGTTAGCTTTTCGTGGTGATGATGAGTCAATGTGTTCAAGCAATAAGGGGAATTTTCTTGAGATTCTAGATTTTCTTTCCAACCACAATGACACTATTCATCAAGTTTTGAAGCATGCTCCTAGAAATCTCAAATTAATAGCTCCTTCTATTCAAAAAGGAATTGTTAGAGCCGCTGCTAGTGAGACTACTAAAGTTATACTTAATGATTTGGGAGATAAACTATTTGCTATTTTGATTGATGAATCTCGTGATATCTCAATCAAGGAGCAAATGATGGTGGCTTTGCGTTATGTGAATAATAAAGGACAAGTTATAGAGCGCCTTCTTGGTCTTGTTCATGTTTCAAATACTAATGCTTTATCACTAAAATCGGCTTTGGGGTCATTATTTGCAAAATATGGGTTAAGCTTGTCAAGATTGCGTGGAAAAGGATACGATGGAGCAAGTAATATGCAAGGTGAATTTAATGGGCTCAAAAGTTTGATACTAAAAGAGAATAGTTGTGTATTCTATATTCATTGCTTTGCTCATCAACTCCAATTAGCTCTTGTTGCAGTATCAAAAAAACATGTTGCAATTGCATTGTTTTTTAATTCAATTGCTAATTTATCTAATGTTGTTGGAGCTTCATGTAAGCGTCGAGATATTCTTCGTGATAGTCAAAGTGCTAAGGTGAAAGAAGCATTGCAAAAGGGAGAAATCTCTAGTGGTCGTGGTTTGAATCAAGAAATAATGATCAAGAAAGCAGGGGATACTAGATGGGGATCACATTATGGTACACTAATTAGTATAGTTTCTTTGTTCTCTTCAATGGTTGATGTGCTTGAATTTGTTGAGGAAGATGGCATAAGTTTAGACCAAAAAGCTGAAGCATGTGCTTTGCTGAATTTGATGCAGTCTTTTGAGTTTGTTTTCATCTTGCATTTGATGAAAAACATTTTAGGGATAACTAATGAGTTGTCTCAAGCATTACAAAGAAGTGATCAAGATATTGTAAATGCTATGAAGTTGGTTACTGTGTCAAAGCAGAGATTGCAAGTTATGAGAGATGATGGTTGAGATTCTTTGCTCAAACAGGTTTCATTGTTTTGTGAAAGGCACAATATTGCCATTCTTAATATGGCTGATACATTTCAAACACAAGGAAGATCAAGACGCAAAATGGAGAAAGTTTCTAATGTGCATCATTTTCAGGTTGAATTATTCTTTCAAGTGATAGGTCGACCACTTCAAGAGTTGAATAATCGTTTTACTGAAGTGAATAGCGAGTTGCTTCTTTGTGTAGCTTGCTTGAGTCCAAGAGATTCATTTGCTGCATTTGATAAGGGAAAAATTGATTCGCTTAGCTCATTTTTATCCTTCAGATTTTTCCCCAATTGAACTTTTGGCACTAGATAATCAGCTTGAAAATTACTTCATTGATGCATGCTCTGATAATGCACTTTCAGGACTAGGGGAATTAGTGATCTTGCTATAAAGCTTGTGGAGACTAGGAAGCATATTGTATATCCGTTGGTATATTTGCTTTTAGAGTTAGCTTTGATACTTCCTACAGCAACTGCGACAGTTGAAAGAGCTTTCTCCGCTATGAATATCATCAAGAATCAGAAGCGAAATCGTATGGGAGATGAATGGCTAAATGATTGTTTAGTTACTTATATAGAGAAAGATGTATTTGATAGTGTTTAGAATGAAAAGATAGTGTAGAGTTTTCAAAATATGAAAACCCGTAGGGAACAATTATGATGTACTTTTAAATTTTTAATAGTACAATATTATATTTTCTATGTTACAAATTTACGTGTATTTTGCCCCCACATACTTAAATTCCTGGATCCGTGCCTGGTGAAGAGAGAGTTTGAGAAGAGATGAGTCCCTCACCTTATTTAGTTTGTCCAACATTAGCAAAGAGAGAGTTAATAGAGGTGGTGCCCATATACTTTTTGGCTTCTCTTCAAATTGCGAAGAAAGAGGAATGCTGGCACACACCTTCTCTTTCTTAACGTAAGACAGACTGTCATAAATCGTTTAAAGACATTTTTAGACCACCAAAAACGGTTGTTAAAAATGGAATTTGATAAAAAAAAAAAGTAGTTTTTCTTTTTCTATTATCCAACTCACTCTTTCTCTTCTTTTTTACATCTATTTCTCTCATACCAAACAATCTATAAATCTACTCATATTTTCACCTCTTTCTCTATATCTAATTACTTATCTTCTCTTTTCTCTCCTTCCCTTCTCTCTTTCTTTTATAAACCAAACAAACATAGCATTAATCAGACATGATTTTAAAAATATTGAAAAGAATTATCATTGCATGGAATATGGATTAGAAATAGATTAAAAGTACATAAAAACATATCAGCCTGCAGCATAAGTGAATAAGATGGAAAAGAAACCAACACAAGTACACAACATTTTATTAATTAGATGAAAAGTAGGATCCGTGCATGAGCATCACTAGTTATTAATTCAACGGACAACATCTATGTGAGTGAGAACGTGCATGGAGTGGAGACCGATAGATATTAAATTGAAATTAAACTATGGAGCTAAGTCCATTGGGATCAGCAGCATCGACGAACACAACGTGAAAGGGATGATGATCAGCTTCATCAGCTAAGACTAGACGCCTTCCAGTCTCATCATCATGCCTTCGAATATTGAAACAAGCACCAGGTGGGGCAGTGAGGGTGGGACAGAACACAAGCTTGTACCCAAAATTACCACTTTTCTGAATGTTAAAGGTACCATTCACGAGATGTTTTCCTGGATGGTCTTCATCACCACCAATACCAACCCATGATTTAGGGTAATGATGAGGATGACTAGCAGCAACCAATACCCAGTTGGAGGATTCGGCACAGTGAGGCTTCCTCTCAAACGCAATATCGAGTGGCGTGCCTGTAAAGATTTCACCAGTGCTTACTTCCGCCGCAATGGAGAAATTTACTGGCTTGCCCCTCACAATCTCACTATAAGCTTGTAGGACAGTAACCCGGCACTTTGAGTTTCCAGTTCTACCTGGCCATACTCCGCCGCCAGGTGGGCCGCGAATCGCCGGCAAGATGTAGTATCTGCCACCAGGGAAAATGGGTTTGTCATTTGTGTCCAACACTTGCTCAGCATCTTGTGAGATGGCTAATGGAAGATAAGTGGTGAAGGCAAAGAGGAGGAATGCGAGGATGAGTAACATTGTAGGCTTCATGGTTCTGTACTATGTCTTTTCGATTGTTTTGGTTCCTCGCCCAACCCTCTATTTATAGTGTTGTTCTCAATCTCAATAGTAGATGCATGGATCCACATGCATGTAAATTTAAGTCTTAAACATTAATTCAGAAGCCATTACAATAAATAAGTCATCGATCGCAGAACATATATAAAAATATACCACGAGAAGCTCATGAATATATTTTTACATTACTCATTTCTAAGTAACATGGAACTTTAATTGCGCCATACACATAAATTTTTTAAAAGTTTACTTTAAGGTATTGTACAAAGGAAATTAGGAAAAACTTTGGTTAATTCACTTTAGTCTTAGGTGGACCAATGATATTAAGATAATTAAATTAAAAATTTCACTTATCTTAAATATTATTAATCCATCTAGAACTATAATAATTTAACCCAAATTTTACTTGTGATTATTTAGACAACCACTTTCTTTAACCATGACATGTAGTCCATGCTAGGCACTGGATATGTAAAGTCTTGGACACACTGAGAAGCCATTAAAATACGTGCATTAATAATTTCCTATGAGAAATTCTAGTAACACTCACATTAAAAATTAGAGAGTTGGAAATACACCATTAAAAAAAGTGTTACTAGCACTACTCAATATTTTATTCTTAATTAGACTATTTTCACCTTGATCTAGATGTGAAACAAATAAAACACGAAAAATACTGTGTGAACCACATAATAGTAGTGACCATGCTTGAACACTCACTTTTGTGGCGGTCAAAATTGGTTGGCCAATGGTGAATCATATTAAAAGTTGGTCCAGAACTATGTTTGATTTTTACTTGAGATAATAACATTTAAATATATAACATTTACAATAAAGGAACATTTACCATTGGTCCATATATAACATTTAAATATATAACATTTACAATAAATTTCTTTGCCCCCAATTTGAATTAAATGAAATTAAAGATGCTTTGTGGGAATGTGATGGGACAAGTGCCCGAGACCAGATGGGTTTAACTTTAAATTCCTAAAATAGTTTTGGCATCTTCTATCCACAAACGTGTTGAGAATCGTTGATGAATTTTTTCAGCATGGCGCTTGGCCGAGGGGGAGTAATTCCTCCTTTATTGCTTTAATTTCAAAAGTGGAGTCGCCCCAAAACCTCAATGAATACAGGCCGATTTCTTTGATAGGGTGCCTATATAAAATTGTTGCAAAGGTCTTGGTAACCGGCTCAAGAGGGTGCTTCCAAGTGTAATAAGCGCGTAACAGGCTGCTTTCTTGGGTGATAGGAGTATTTTGGACAGTATTGCAGTGGAAAATGAGTTAATTCACGATGAAAAAAAGGAAGAAGCAATATTTTGCTCTCAAATTTGACTTCAAAAAAGCTTATGATTCGGTTAGGTGGAGCTTCTTGTACTATATGATGAGACGTATAAAGTTTGATGAGCGGTGGATTAAGTGGGTGAAGGGTTGTATTGAATCGGCTAGGGTATCAGTACTTGTAAATGGTAGCCCAAGTGCTGAATTTGGTTTGGAACGGGGTCTTCGGCAAGGGGATCCGCTGACGCCTTTTTTGTTCCTCATAGTGGTGGAGGGCTTGAATGACATTATAAAAAAGACTGATCTTATTCAGAAATTTTCTGGTTACAAGTTGGGGTCGGTGAATCCTATAAAGGACTCTATGCTCTAATTTTTGGATGATACGCTGTTCTTTGGAGAGACAAACTTTCAGAATACCTCCACTCTCAAATGCATTCTCAGGTGTTTCGAGCTGGCATCAGCTCTGAAGATAAACTTTCATAAGATTAAAATTGCAGGTGTATGCGTCGAGCAAAATGTATTGCACAAGTACGCAGCTCTATTAAATTGAAAAATTATGGAAATTCCCTTCATCTATTTAGGCTTGCCGATTGGAGGAAACCCTCGTCGATGGTCTTTCTAGGATCCGGTGGTGGTAAGATTGAAGAGTAGATTAATAAAATGGAGACAAAATAGCCTCTCTTTTGCTGGTAGACTGACATTGATAAGTAGTGTTATGACCTCTATTCCTTTGTACTGTTTGTCATTCTTTAGAATACCCGGGGGGTACTATAAAGGAATGTAGAAGAATTATGCGTAGTTTCCTATGGGGAGGTTTGGAGGGGTAATGGAAGGTTGCTTGGATTAAATGGGAATCAATGTGCAAACCGAAAGTTCAGAAGGGGGTAAGGGCTGCGTGATTAGGGCCTCTTTAATAACGCACTGCTGGGAAAATGGCGATGAAGGTTAATGTGTGATAAAGAAAGTTTGTGTTGTAAGGTGTTGAAATTATTGTATGTGATTCCTCATGTTGGAGATCAGGTGGAGATTCCTAGAAATGCATCAAATTGGTGGTGTGACATTTTGAAGGTGTGTTTCCATTATCCTGAGTCCTGGTGGTTCGAGCATTGCATCCAAAGAAGGATAGGAGAAGGAAAGGAAATCATATTTTGCCATGATTCCTGGGCGCTTGAAGATAAATTTAGTAGGCTTTACAATCTTTCATGCCATAAGTTGAGTACTGTGAAAGAAATGGGGGTTAATTCTTCATGGCGTTGAGATTTCAATTGGCGGTGGCTACTTCTGGATCGTGAGCAACGTTGGGAGGAAGAACTTGAGCGATTGCTACAGGAGGTGATGTTGAAAAGGGGGGAGGAGGATGCTTGGGTTTAGATTGCAGATCAGGAAGGGAGCTTCTCAGTGAAATCTGAGTATCAGTCAATTCAGCAACATGCTTTTCAAGAGCCTATTCCTGAGATCAAAGCACTATGGACAGTGGCGGCAACCTCAAATGTGATTGCCTTTGCATGGATTTTTTTTTGGGGTGGTATCCCAACCAGGCTCAATCTTCAGAAGAGAAAAATCACCCCAGCCGCAGGTGATGTTTGTTGCCCTTTGTGTGCTTCGGGTGTAGAGTCAGTTGAACATTTTTTTGAGTGTTCTGTTTCTTATAAAATATGGCAGTTATGCTATGGATGGTTGAGGATATCTACGGTTTTTCGAATAAATAGTAGGGCACATTTTAATCATGTTGAGTTTGGCTCATCGTCTGCTGCAGCATCTTCTGCTTGCATCGTCTGTTACATAGAGGTGTTTAGGCAGAATGTCAGCGCATTGGCGCTGGGAATTAAGACAATCAAAGGCATCTTGGCATAATGCCAGTGCATGGGCACTGGCATCCTAGCGCCTTGGCGCTGGGACTTCGCAACGTCCAGGTAGAATGCCAGTGCATGGACGCTGGCATTCCCAGCGCATTGGCGCTGGGACTCCATAAATTCTATTGTTTTAACTATTGTTTCTGTTTTAAGCTAATATCTGTTTAATTTAGGATCTGATTTGTTGGGGGGATTGTGATTGTATTTAATGGGATATTATCATGTAATATCTGGATCATTAGAATCCTTATATATCTTGTAACACCATAACCCTAAAAGCTAATCTGAATGATAATGGAGCTATAGCTACTCTATAGGCGCAGAGGTAGGCTCAATTGGGCGAAATGTGTAAAAAAAGATTCTTGTGTCTTTCTATCCCTATTTCGCTCAAGTTACTCTGTGAAATTCAAGTATTCTTGCTCATAATTGGTGTTGCTGAGAGGATGAATCAATCTCTCACAAAGAAGGCATGGTGCCTTCGTTTGCAGGCAGGACTGTCTAAAGGTTTTTGGGCAGAGGCAATGAACATGGCATGTTATCTATTCAACAGGTCTCCAAGAGCTTCACTGGATGGAAATGTTGCAAAGGAGTTGTGGACAGGTAGTCCCATTAATTTAGAAAATTTGAGAATTTTTGGGTGTCCAGCTTATGTGCATATACCCAGTGACGAGCGATCCAAATTGGATCTCAAATCCAAGAAGTGTATTTTTCTTGGTTACACCAAGGGTGTGAAGGGGTTCAAGTTGTGGGATCCATCTTTGAAGAAGTCTATTCATAGCAGAAAGGTTGTATTTGATGAACAGTACATGTTGAAGCAGTCAGATTCTACAGTAGAGACTACTTTAGAGGTTGAAACTTCCACTGCTAGGAAGATTTAGATTGTTATAGAACCATTGAAGACGATGCAGCATCGTCTGCAGCACTATGCAACAGATGATGCGGCCTCGTCTGCACCACACAGTCCTATGCAGACGGCACAGAATCAGCAAGCCAACACAGGTTCTGATACTGAAACAGAAGATGTACCAGTTGATTCAGGTGGAGCCCCATATTATAATTTTGTACGTGATAGGGAGCCCCGTTAGACAGTACCACCAGTCAGATATGGGTTTGAAGACTTAGTTGCATATGCTCTTCTTACTAGTTATGGAGATCCATCTACTTTTCGTGAGGCTATGGCTAGCCAAGAGTGAGATAAGTGGATGGGTACTATGGTGGAGGAGATGGAGTCCTTCAAGAAGAATCAGACATGGGATCTAGTTCAGCTTCCTCCGGGGAAGAGAGCCATTGATTGCAAGTGGGTGTACAGGAACAAGCCACCAGTAAAAGAAAATGAAGGGGAAAAGTTCAAGGCTCATTTAGTAGCAAAGGGATATTCACAGCGGAAGGGAATTGATTATGATGAAATTTTCTCTCTGGTTGTTACCACAAGTTGTGAGCCAAGTCTGCAAGTTTATGTCCACACCAGGGAAGCGTCCTTGGGAGGAAATCAAGTGGATACTCAGGTATTTGAAGGGTACACTGAGTCATGGTATTATGTTCAGTAGTGAAACTATCTTAGATCAATTGTATAATGAGTTTTATCCATAAGAAAATTTGGGTTTTGAAGAATTAAGCTTAAAATGATTTTTACGTGAAAAACATTGTTTCTGGGCTCTCAGGCCGAGAGCTAGCGTATGAGTGCTAGGTTCCAACGCCCTGGCGTGTGGATTCTGCCAGAATTCTTGTTCACCGGACGAGGCCAACGCATGAGCGTTGGAGGCGAATGCTCAAGCGTTGAGGCACACTCTGTTCTACCCAGTTTTCTTTTAGATTGTATCCTATCCTTAGAATAGTTGATTCAATGAGTTCATATGCTATTTCTAGGTTGAAGATCAGGTGTATGCAACCTAATCGAAGGTAAGGGTAACTCAGTCTTAGTGTTGTGTCATTGTGATGTTTTGTGACTGTTTTGAAGGGTCTGATTTTGTTTTCCTATGAATTGATTCTGGATTTTTTCCATTGATGTTGTAACATGTTGAATATGATTACATGTTGATTGGAATTAAATTGTTTGGACATGACATGATGAAAATGTTTTCCAAAGATGAACTAACTATATTATGCATATGTGATACTATGACTATTAAACGTGTGAACCGTTATGTTCACGAGGATTCTGGAAATTATGGGAACTGTTAGTTCCTGAGGATTGATGATTATTTGTCATAGCATATGCATTATAT
Organism: Acmispon strigosus; assembly: GCA_030819835.1. Lineage (NCBI taxonomy): Eukaryota > Viridiplantae > Streptophyta > Magnoliopsida > Fabales > Fabaceae > Acmispon > Acmispon strigosus. Next base: position 41,800,750 of record JAUAMA010000001.1, on the reverse strand, counting down.
ATAGGGTTAAGGATTATGTGATGGCACTTTGTCCCGTGGGATCAACCGAGGGTGATGTGGTGGACCTTTATTCCACGTGGTCGTCTTGGCCCAGTTTAAGGCGAACTATTGGCCATAGATTATGCATATAGTTATTGAGAATTAACAAGCATGATTATGTGATATTTTTATATGAGAAACTTGTGAATACTTGCTATTATTACTGCTGCAATTCATGCTCTTTTATTCATTTCTTATTATGTTTTCATCACTATGCTATTGATTATTGCTTGAATTGTAGTTAACCCTTTTTTGCTTTTTGTTTTATTGTTTGGGCGCTTATCGCGAGATGACCAACAAGGAGGAAATGTTTGAAGACTGATTTAATCCAAGCTGAGGAACTCTTGGAGCAAACTTGGAGATGATGTTCCTTTTTTATTCCACTGTTTTTTAAAAATAGCACATGTGGTGCAGAATTATTACATTCATTTCATCTTGTTTCCTTGCTGTAATATTATTGATATTGGGCTACACTATATTATAAATATACAAGAGACGTGTTGTTTTGAAAACTTGAGATGTTTTGAAAGTTTATATTTGAAGTTTTATTTTCCACTTTTGTTTTACAATGTGACCCCCAGACGAGGAAAATTTGGGGCATTACAGGTGATATGGACGGCCTGAGTCTCTCATTGGATCAAACTTGGCAAGCAACCTGATCATCCCGGCATGACCCGGCGGAGAAAATGATTGAACCGGTGACTCGGTTGAATCTTGGTTGGACCAGTTAGCTAAGAAAAATAAAAAAATTAGGAACCCTAATTCATGAATGATGCATTGTGACTGAGAATGAAAAACGAAATAGAAAGTAACTTTACTCAACGTCTCAGTCTCTCTCACTCGCGACCCTCACTGTGGCCTCTTTGCTGCTTCTTCCACCGTGCGCTGCTCTGTTGCTCCATTCCAACTATGGCACGACACCGCTTACCTCCGGTCTCTGGCCACCGCCTCTCTGTCTTCAGCGTTGAACCTTGTGAAGGTAATCCTCTTCACCCTTACCCTTTCTTATTTCTTAATGATATGCTTCTACTGTCTTAGACTCATAGCATGAGTCTTTGCTACTAAGATTTCTTGGCCTTATCACACTTCAGAACAGAACACTAAGAGTTATCAAAGTTACTAAGATTTTGTCTTAGAAGTTTAAATTTGGATTCATATGAGAGAAATTTTGTTTCAGCATTAGGATTTGTTGTTGAGATTTTGATATGTTGTTGGATGTTTTCAAAATCATCACAAGAAGTATCAACTCAAAACTCATCTCACAGATACATTAGGTAAAAATCAAATCCAGCTTGGGGTCATGGTACACAACATGTTGAGAATGGAAAGAATGTTTTGATGTGTATCTATTGTGCATAAATTTTCAGCGGAGGTGGAACTAACAAGCTCAAGAATCACTTGGCATGAGAAATAGGACAGGTTGAGAGATGTTTGAAAGTGCATGCTGATGTTAAAGGTCTTATGTAAAAAATATTGATGAAGGTCGGAAGAAAAGAAAAGTTGAAGAAGTATGTGATGATAGTAATCCTCTTGATGAAGACCCAATGAGAGAAATTGATGAGGAAGTGCCTTATGTTAATCTATCAAGGCAAGGACCTTCTACTTAAAAGGGGAAGAATATTGGTCGCATAGGTTACTAATTTACGGATAGAACAATTCCGGAAGCTCAACCCACCTTAAAAAGTGTGTGGGTTAGTAATTAAAGAGGTGGTTGAAAAGTGTGACCTTTTCCTAGAGAAATAAATGATTGATTCTTTTGTGCAATTTAAAGAAGTAAACTCATCATACTATCAACTTATGATTGATCTGATTTATACCATGGGCCCAAGGTATAAAGCTCCAAATATGAAAAGAGTTCGTGGCTTTTTGTTAGGTAAATGGGTTGATGATGTGAAGAAACTTTTTGAGAGTAATCGTGATGTTAGGAAGATGGGTGGTCTGATCATTGTAGGAGAGCTCTCATAAATTTTCTAGTATATTGTCCCAAAGGAACAATTTTGCAGAAATCTGTTGATGCTTCTGAGCATTCGAAAACTACTGATTTGTTATATAAAATTTTCAAGCATGTGATTTTATTTGTTGTGGCTGAAAATGTTGTTCACATAGTGACAGATAATGCTGAAAATTATGTTGCTGCTAGAAGGTTATTAGAAGCTGAGTTTCCTAAACTATATTGGTCTCCTTGTGCAACACGCTGTTTTAATTTAATGTTGCTAGATATTGGGAATATAACATCTGGACATGATGACTAGCTTCACGGTAAAATCAAGAGTCTTTCTAGCGCACCTTGTCCTCACTCGCGCACTTTCTAGGAAAACTTCCCACGGTCACCCATTCCAAGATTTCTCCGAGGCAAGCACACTTAACCTTATATTTCTTATGAGTTGGACTCCCAAAAAGAAGATCCATCTTATTGTTATGAGTATTACAAATCAAATCTTATAAGCCCTCCTCAGCTGTATAGTCCCATACCTATACAGTCTCGGAATACCTCCTTTCGGGTGCAATATCCGTTCAGTCATTTGTTCCTTCTCCTAGAAGCCTTCCAGGAGCCGCTCCTTGTCCGTTCCTTCTGCACCAACTCCCCACCCTCATCGGCCCCGGATGTCACAGGGAAGCTTGAGAAAGCAAGTGAGACCATTGATAAGTTTCATTGTTAGGTATTTTTAGACATCATTCTAGGCACTTATCTGACATGTGTGCTTCAATTATTTATCATTTTAACCCTCAATTGAGTAATTTGTTGAATATTTAGGTTTAGGTTAGATTTTATGTTAAATACTAGTTTAATCCTTATTTTTTTCTAGAAATGAATTGGTGGCTTGAAGATGGCTTGAAGCATGACCCTAACAGAGAAATAAAACTTTTCCCAGTGAATATTGCTTAAAGCCAGCAAGCATTTCATGAAGCCACTTGAAGACTGCTTGAAGCCAGAAAACATTGCTTGAAGCCACGGTAAGGCGGTACAGAATGCTTCACCACGATGGAAGATTATTTGAAGCCATCTTTTGCTGCTAGAAGCAATCTGAGATAGCCATAAACACTTAAAAATACATAGAGCTTGAATTTTATCAGATCTCTGGCCATTTTCTTCATTCCCACACGCACCTAAACAGTGGAAAACAAAGGAGAAAGCCTAGGAGACTAGAGAGAAGGCTTTGGAGTGAAATTCATCGTCGAGAAACTGTCACAGATTCAGTTTCTATCGTTCTTCTTCTCTTTTATGTTTGTAAATCTATCCATGGAAATGAATAACTAATCTATTTTTTTTTTTTTGGGATTGGAATGTATTTGGTTTGCTTTAATACCAAATCCTTGTTTCTATATTAAAGAATCAATGATTTTCTCTTATGCTTCATGTTATATCTTAGTTTGATTGATTCAAACTTGTTCAGAGTACTCACACATTCTTGAGTCCTAACTAGAGTTAATCATATGTTTCTTTTCCATGATTCAATGATTTTACCTTGTGCTTAATGCTTATTTTGGATTGATCACCTTGAACATGAATTTAAATTTGATAGGGTGCTGGGAATCGGCTATTTAAATCTGAACTGGGCAAATCATATTACGATTCTAAGGTCTAGAGATAGGGTTAGATTATTAGTCTATTCAACCATCCATGTCTAAGGATACTCATCATTGTTAAAAGATCAAGAGATTGATGGGTAATATAGTTGAGTTGATAATCTTCTACAACGGGGGACTGTGTAGTAAAATAAGAAATGGTGGGAGGAATCAATGGCATAGACCAATATTTGTATGTGAATAATCAATAGAACACAGAGGTCAGACAACAAAATTCTAATACCAACAAATTGTCATATTTGTTGTTTCTCGGTCACCTTACTAGTTTTCATTTATATATTCATGTATAAACAAACATCAAGCTATTGTGAAACCATCATTTAATTTTGTTAACTATTGAATGACATAATTATTACACCTCTCAAGGGATGAAAAAAACCGTATCTACTTACTAAAATTGAATTTTTAGGGTTTAGTTCTGAAGCAGTACAAACCAGGAAAAAAACTTATCAACCGTGTCACAAGCTTCAAAAATTACAAAATGCATCTATAACCATTGTTGTGCATTTTTTTTAATGAGACAGCAAAGAAGGTTTAAGAGAAATTCTTTGTACCGCTCCAACTTGCTTTGCCACTAATTTCATTGCATTATAAAGTATTTTGGCTCAAAAGATTTACTAAGAGCCATGGTTGCATCTCAGGACTGGACAGGCTCAACTTATTCCAAAGATGCCATGGCAAGAATATTTGTGGTGCAGGTCTTAGATTCTGGGTTTTGGAAAAAGTGTGTTGAAATTGTGAAGTTTACAGAGCCACTTGTTCATTTGTTACGTCTTGTTGACAGTGAAGATAAACCTTCCATGGGTTATCTTTAACAAGCTTTTTATCAAGCTAGGGAGGAGATGGTGAAGAGTTTACAAAGATAGAAGGAGCAAGTGGAGCCTTACTTGAATATCATAGATGCTCATTGGGATTCTCAGCTTTGTAAGAACCTTCATGTTGCAAGTTATTGGTTAAATCTAATTTTTCGGTTTAATCTTCAAGAATATAAAACGCATAAGACCACAATAAGTAGCCTCTATGATGTGTTTGGGAAGTATTGTCATGGAGGTCCTGATTTGGAACAAAACTTGTGAAGTGAGATGAGAAAATAAAAAGACCCTGAGTTAGATTTTGGAAGCCCAATTAGTGTGCGTGAAAGAAATACATTAATGCCAGGTAACATTCATAGTTTCATTCTCTTTGGTCATTGATTTATCATTCTAGACTTCTAGTCAAAGATGTATATTGTAAGACCCTCAATTTTTAATATTTATGTTTTGGTCCCTGTACTCCTTAGTAGTTTCAGATTGGTCATTGGCTGACTTTTGATTGACTTTATTATTATTGGAATGAGTTGTGTTAGATGATATTGTTTTGTATTAATCACAAAGATTTTGGAAGAATATATATGTTTTTTTTAACTACTAGAAAATATATCTTCTAATGGGAGTATTTTGGGTTAAACTATTTTAGGAGCCTATATTAGATATATATATTAGAGAGATCTTTTATTATATGTACGTAACATATGTTATTTTATTATAAATGATTACTTAATTTTTTTAAAGAAAAAAATATAATAATAGATATGTGGGATACGGCAGTGGCCGTATAGATGTTTTTTTTTAATTGGTTGTTATTTTATTTTATCATGTCCTCGGATTAAAGAGTTTGAATTTGAAAATTTTAGATATAATGTTTTAAGGTAATTATATCTTCAATGATTCAAGATTTGTTTGTTTAAGATATAAGAAAGTTTGTTATTAGTAAAAATCTGAAATAAAGAGCTATAGATATTGGTTATTTTTAGTGGTTTTATTTATTTAAAAAGAAACAGAAAGAGACAAATAAAAATAATAGTAATAATGAAATTACCTGCCGTTAGTATATAATATATATATATATATATATATATATATATATATATATTAAATTTTGTTTTATTATAAATTAGATTGGTTATTTAGATTATGATTATACTAGATTGTGTTTTATCCTATCAAGTTTGGGTTTGAATTTGGAGATAGAATATTTATCTCTGAAATTAGGATAAATATTTTGGTTAAGAGATAGAGAAGAAAAACTGAAATAACCTATTCTCCTTTAAATAGAAAATTCAACTCTCTCTCAACTCACCTCACAAAAATCCTATTTTCCTCTCTCATTCAGAATAAAAAAAAAAATCGTTTCTTCATCAACACACAAAAACCTAATCACTTCCTCTTCCTTTCTTCGACAGCCGCCACCCACTCCTCTTCACCGTCACAATCATCGACATGCTCTTCTCTCTTCTAGCAGCAACCAGCGCCGCCACCTCCCTCAAATCACACACGCCACCATCATCTTCCTCACTTCTCTCCCAAAACCGAGCCCTTGTTCCTCTCTTCCCCCTTGAAACCACTCACACCAAAATCACATCCTTCCTCTCTTTTCCTGTCCTCGAGTTTGAGCGCGCCGCTTTCATCCTCGTCGTCGCCGTCAAGCTCGCACTGCTGCTGTTCGTCTCTCTCCCGCGTCGCCGCCAATTCTCCCCTCCGTTTAAGACTTGCACCGTCGCTGCTGTCCTGTTTGGCCGTTCCTTGCCGTCACTCTCCTCGCCGTGGTCATCTCATCGCGCGCTCCCTTCCCCCGTTCGCCGTCATCTACCGTCGTACAGCCGCTGAAGCGCCGCTGTCACTATCCAAGCCTCTTTGTCACAAATCCATAACCGATTTGGAGTTCTGTCTCGCCTTTCCGTTTCTTCTAGTCGGTTTCTTGCACTATTGGACGTGGAGTTGGTGAGGTTCTACATTAGAAGGTAAGGGTAACTCACGTCCTAGAGAGTCTTGAGTCTTGCATGTTTTATTTTGGAGTTGTATGTGAATGAGATAACATGATTGATTGATTACTGGTGATGTTGTTGATTGATGATGATGAATTGAATGATCTGATACCATGTTGTTAAAGATTTTTAAGGATTGAAATACTTAGTGATGATGATTTATTTCCGTCACATATCATGACTGTTTTTGGAATTTCAATGGACTGTTGGTTCATGGGTTTTGTGGGTTGTAATGGCATGCGCATCTTAGGATTGACAACAGTGGGGAGGTGGTTTAACCACGTGACCATTAAGGGCCGGTGGGGTGGTGGTTTAACCACGTGATAGTGCCTGAGGACAATGGGGTGGTGGTTTAACCACGTGATTGTCCGGTTCCTTTGGAACGATGTTTTTGGCCATAGTGAGCATATAGACTTGAGGAAACTAACAAGCATGAACTATGTTTATGATTGATAACATGTTTATACTGCTGATATGTCACTATTATGGGTTATAATTGCATATGCTTCTATTTATGTTCTGCTGCGGTTATTTATGCTATTTTGATTTTATACGTGCTGTACATTGCTACTCTTATTGTTTGTTTTAGGAGTTAACCCCTTCTGCTTGTTGTTTGTTGTCTGTTTGTTTGGGCGCTTAATGCCATAGATTTATAGCGCGAGGTTTTAATGAAGATTTAACTGGAACAATAGATAAGACTAGCTCTGATACCATGTTATGAACCAAGTGTTCTTGAGAAAAAGGAAAACTTCAGGAATCGAAGATACAGAAAATGTTATTTCTATTATGATGTTCTTATCTCCAATTCCTACATAATTCACAGTTACAAGCTCTATATTTATACAGATTGAACATTGACCTAATGAAGGATTTACCGAGGTCAACTTATTTCATTGAAAAACATAAAAATAATAAATATGAAGATAAGACCCCCGATATTTCGGGATTGTTAGTACTACTAGATAACTGGTTACAGCTGGCACAGTACTGGTCAGATGACTCTTCTGACCAGACAATATAGCTTGGCAGACGATCCATTGCTTCAACATGCATATGATCCTTATCAGACGATAGGACTAGACGAGGTATTCCTTTGTTAGTCAATACAGGAGACGATCCCAGATGAAGCTGTGATCAATATTGTGCATCTCCAACATCAGACTATACTTATCTCTAACATACATTAACAAACTTAGCAGTATTGCATTTATGTTTGTCATTTGTTAGCTTATGGTTGTTTAATTATATGTGTCACTTATTCGTACGCTTTTGTTGTGATTAAAGTATAGAACCTACATTTTTTAATGATATTCCATACTTCTTTGTGACATTTTGTTTTAGTAAATCTTTTTTCCTGGTTGTTTAATTTGGTCTTGTGTGATGCTAATGTTTTTAAATTTGGAGTATGAATTTATTAATTAATGTTACTTAATATTATTAATTTTTAATTTTTTTAATTTACACCGAGTTAACCAATCCAACCAGTAATCCATTAATTCAATTAGTGACTCGTTGATCCAACACATTGGCCGAGTCGATTACCAAACCAAATTTTAAAACATTGCACCTTGTGGTTAACTAGCTAGCTTGCATATTTAATCAGAGAAGAAATCAATCAAGGATCGGCCGATGTTATTATTTAATTGGCAATTAAGTGAAAGGATCGACATGCATGTAATTTATTTATTTTGAACTAACATGCATGTAATTAACTAGGTTGATTAGATGAATTGTCCTTGCAAGTCGCGTGCAATAGTAGACTGGATCCACATGCATGTAATTAAAGCCTTGGACATTGAAGCCATTTAATGTGCCATCGATCTATATCTACATCGATCGCAAAATTTATATAGAATTATACATACTACCACGAGAAACTCATGAACATTTTTTACAAATAATTCGGTCAATAAAATACAAGTAAGCTTATCACTTTCACACTAATTCTTAACTATGTCGTTAATAGGTGATAAGCATGCTCATTTAATGCCTCTTAACATGGTTTGTGCACCTCAGAGGGAATCTTGGGGGTGGTTCAAACTTTGGTAGTGGTTCCATTTCTTAAGTTAATGAATTACTCCTTCCATTCTTTATTAATTATTTAAAAAGAGAAGAAACACACATATTAAAAAGTGCAATTAACTTTTATTAATTTTTAAAAATGTATAATTTATTTTCCTATATTATCCTCTAAAATGTATTTTATGAAATGGTAAAAATGTAAACTGTGAAGGAAAACATAAGAACACAAGAAGGGGGTTGAATTGTGTTCGTGTGAATCCTTAATTGGTTGATGTAAGTGTAGATAGCAACTTGAGAGGGGGTGAATCAGGTTTGCAAAATTTTCGCCTAAACAAAACTTGTTACTTTCAAGATAAAGATAATCACAAATGATGATTGTGAATGCAGCGGAATCAAACGTTGCTTGAAAGTAAAGGATAAGGGTTAGGAGAAATCACACACGGATTTTATCCTGGTTCACCTTCAAACCACAGAAGGCTACGTCCAGTCCCTCAAGAAACCCTTGAGGATTTTTCCAATATTGATAAAAACTTCTTACAAGTGCTTTCACCAAGGACTTTAAGAATTTCTATCAACAACCTGAAAGCACACCACTTTCAGAGTCCCAACCTTCACCGAACCCTACGGTGAATTTTCACTCAACCAGAATGAAGATGAAGAAGAACTTCTACACAACTGAATCAATCCTTTAACATAGCAATGGATTGATCATAGAAGTTATGCTTTAGGAACTTATCATATGAAGGCTCTTTCTTATTCTGAGTTCTTCAATAGTTGAACAGCATAAGTGCTCTTATTGAAAATGAAGAATAGAAACTCATAATTTTGGCTCTTACTGAATATGAAAGTTGTATATCAATGGTGTTTCGTTTCTGAGCCTAAATGGACTATTTATAGGCACTAGGAATCATCCATGAACCAACACAAGGCTTCCCAAACGTTTTGAGACACAATGGTTCATGAAATAATACAACTGTCGAGCAGGTAATCGATTACAGTACTTAGGTAATCGATTACGCTATGTGACTGTTGCTGTTTGAATTTCAAATTCAAACATGTAATCGATTACAAACAAGCTGTAATCGATTACTTGCCTCTGTGTAATCGATTACCTTAAGGGTGTAATCGATTACACTCAAGACCATTTTCTAGATAATGAAACTTTAAGTCCTAATTGAGTTTTCTATCATTTTTAACTTATGAAAAGGATTATAGTCAATTACTTTTAATTGTCTTAGAGCCTTCATACTTAAAGAAACCTTAGAAGCATAACTTACCTAAAATGTAAGACTTAGTCAAAGCTAGAACCCTTGAGGTTGCTTGAGATATGTTGTACTGGTTCTTTTAAGTCTTCTTTTCTTCTTTTTGTACACGAGTTTTTCGTCATCAAAACTTCAGCCAGGGTCAGGGGCAAGACCTTTTTCACAGTTGACAACTAAAAATTAGCTTTTTAAAAATTCTCCAAGCATTTCTCCAGAGTTGATTGCAGTGCATTATTGTTATGAGTAAATTGCAAGGAGATAAAGAGAAGAGAACAAATAATTTATCATGGTTCACCCTTATCCAGTCCATGACCGCAACCAAAATTTTCACTAGAATCAGTATTCGAAGGAATTCTCCTTTTATAGGTACTAGAAGGATTTCTCCTAAGTATTATTTGAACCAGTCTCTCCGAGCTGTTGAGTATTCTGCGGACCAGAAACAACAGTACACCACTTGATTGAACAATTAGCCAAAGAAGAAGACCGACAATGGAGACAACATAAATCAATTCCCAGGGTGTGACGAGCGGTGTGTATTGCAGTATTCCTCCTAAGTGTTATTTGATCCAGCCGCTTCAAGTTATTGAATATTATCAAGGACTTCTCCTACCAAGTATTCTTGTCACAACCTCTTCAGGATGATAAGAATAAGCTAGAAACTTGCACTTGTGCAAAGATAAGCTAGAAACTTGTGTTAACTCAAGCTGAATTATAATCAGAGAAAAGAAACATAGGAAAAGGAAGCTTTGATTCATATAATAACTGAGAATTTAGTACATAAACAAAGCTAATCTCCACAATACCCAAGTACTAGGAAAGAACTTAGCCAAGCATGGCTAAGCAAGACATAATCTAAAATAAAGAAAAGAAATCTGGAATAAGAGCTCAAGGAGGTCTCTTACAACTCCAGAAACAATGTATCCAAGCTTTAGTTTAGAAACTACAAGATAAAATCCAAAAGAAACCAAGGTTCTTTATTTATAACTAAATTATCAGGGTCCCATGCATGTGCATGGCATTTCTTGGCCCACATGCGTGGGAAGCCAACAAAACGTTCTGGCTTGGCTGTATACCCACGCATACGCGTGGGATGTTGGGCGCACATGCGTGGGCTCTTCATCATTAGACCCTATTTGGCAGAATAGCTACGCATGTGCATGGCCTTTTGGGCGCACATGCGTGGCCTGCTTGTACACAATCCCTCCCTGGCAGAATGTCTACGCATGTGCGTGGTATCTCGGGCGCACATGCGTGGCACCCTTGCAGACTCTTTCAACTCCTTTTTCAGCTCAACTCTTTTGATTCCTCTTGTTTAAGAGACTCTTTATCGCCTTCACTGCTTCTTAAAGCCTACTTATTCCTACAGAAACTCATAAAACACCCATCAAAGCAAAAGATGAAATACCCATTCCACATAAAAACCATCATTGCCTCATTAACAAAATTAAGACCCTCTTTCAACTCATAATCAGAATTAAAACCCCTTTTAATCTAATAATCATTCATTGCAATATTCCACACTTTATGACCAGGGATTAAAATAAACATGACTCAAGAACTAAACTAAAAAGGCTCAATGAAAGTAAGAAAAATACTAACAAGACCCAAACATATAAAAATACTCAACTAATACCTATATGCAGAAAAACAAGCAAAAACTAAGTTCAAAAAACATAAACACTACAAGAGACAGAAAAATAACAAAAAAATAAATAAAGAAAAACTAGAACATCCCCGGGTTATCATTCAAGAACAAAAGCAATACCTTGGCATTCTTAGTTGCTTCAGAACCATGTGCCAATCAACTGTAACCTCCTTCGGCAACAACAATCCTAGGAAAATTGTCTACAAAATAACCAAAAAATCATGAAACCATAAAATGACACTGATTTAAATATAATCAAAGGAGAATCAACTTAGCTTACATCCAAATGCTTCTGCACATTTATGGGCCTCCTCGAAGGCCGGTGACCATATGCAACTTCATGAAATCTTTCCGCAATCTCCTCCTTTGATAATGCCAGCGGAAATTTCACATTCCGCTATAAAATTTTGCAGAACTTTCAATACCTTAGAAGCAAGTTCTTTGCAACAGGCTCCTGCATGATAAACATGGAGGAAGTTATATTGTGTTAGCCATTAGCATTATGTGTTGGGTTCTCCCACTTTCTTTTGTCAAATATATAAATAGTATATTAATCATGGCTTACCTTCTTGGTTGCTTGACCAAAACCTTTGACCTGTACCATTTAGCTTTTGAATGGTTGCAATAAAGATGAAAGTTAAACAATTGAGAATAGTTCTGATTGCTGTGTATAAGGAAAAATGTACATAACTAATGAATGAATCTGATTATTAACTCAAACAACCAAATGAATAATCAAAGGAAATCATATGAACTGACCAAAAAAGTGGAAGAACTAGGATATCGATGAAGACGATCTTTCACAGCCGCTGAGATGTGACAGGCCAAAATTTCTCCCAGCGATCCAACTTCCAGCGTCGATGAAGATGATTTAGAACTTTTTCCATTCGGATCTTCCAGCTCCCAGTGACGAACCCGTGTTTTTTAGCGGAGATGGAGCATACTCTGAGTTTGCGACAATTTCCTCGTGATTCAGATGCAGACAACTTCATATTCAAATTACATGCCAGAAGCCATACCTGATCATTGAAGCCAAGAAGATAAGCCTCCAATCGAAATTCCGAATTTGAAGAAGCATCTTACTATAGTGGAAACGATGAAGAAGCTGATCGAGCAAGCGATGAAGAAGCTGATGGAGCAAGACGAGTTCGATGTCATCGCCTCCGAACAATGAAACGCGTAGGAGCTATGAATTCACAAAATTGGAAGAATTGGGCGAGAAAGAGTTTGAGACTAGGATTTCAAATGAATCGGTGGCGGATGATGTGGCATGGAGGGGGGAGTCGCGGATAACATCACGATTCGAAGGGGGGGAGTCGCGGACAGCTTCGCGATTCGAAGCATGTCCGTTGTCTGGGGGACAGGGTGCATGACTAGCATGGGGAAGGAAAACACAGGGAGTCGCGTTGACCCCTGTGACTCCCTCGATGCAGCAGAGATTCCTGGAAATCGCATTGCAGCATGGGACTCCTATGTATGCACACCACGTGGCATAGGAGTCGCAGGGTACCCTGCGACTTGCGTTCAACTTTTTGGCGGTCTAAACCCCTATAAATACAACGCTAGAAACGTATACCGGAGGCACCCAAATTGATAATGGCTTCCACACGCCGGTCGATCTGCAAGGGCAAACAAGGCAATGAGGAGGCTATTCTGATATAGTGTTGGATATCCCAATGCCGTCCAGAGGTTCACATGATTACGATGTTGATCCCACTTAGGTTCATGACACCCAAGCTGACTTTCAGCTTGATCTGAACTAGGCATTTAGCCCTCCACCTGTGAGGCATAATATGGATAGGCAATCGAGACACCAGCCTTGGCCGCCTTGTGGCACTCGCGGGTGTCACGATCATTGAGGGCTATCAATTAACCAATGGATGTATTATACTATTTTTTTAACTACTTATTGAGAGATGTGATATTTGACTTAATAATAACTGCATAAAACTTCTATTAATCTGCATGGTTAAATGTTATTACAACAACAACAACATCAAATATTACAAACACAATGGCCACATCACATTTATCTTTGAAGCGAACTTGTCCTTCGACTTGGTTGAGACTCCAACAAGTCCATCTCGTTCCGGATACAAGTTGACTTTGGACGACCCTTGCCATGGACTATTGTCGAATCTGGAATAATCTTAGGCCCATTGACTGGACCCATGTTCATGACATCTTCAACGGGATACCACTAAAACTGATATGCATCGACAATACTGTGGATCCTGTACACAGGGTCAACATACCCGTAAAAATCGAATGACCATCTCTGGCAGGACGCTATAACATGTTCGCAAGGGTATTTGAATGCTTGGAATATGCCACAAGTGCATGTCCTGTTATCCAGATCGACTACCCATTTTGTATCATGATGGTAAGACTCACATGGGTTGGATCCTCCCTCCACTTTGAACCTAATCCTCTGCACGTTGTATGTGCGGACGGTATGATGAGTTGCATCGCTTGACCACGGTTCAATTTTTTCCATTAACTTCGTGCAGTAAACTTTGCCGACTGCCAGTTCTACACGTGCGACAGTACCTCTTTGGACAAAGTAATCAACGAGCCTCCCATATGTGCACTTCACAAGTGTTGTGATCAGCATGTTTCTTGCCCCCTTTCATCCGATTAACAGCCTTGGACAAGTTGGTTTTCATGTGGTCGTATATACGTCCACCATTATCGCAAGCGAGGCTCCATGTCTCCTTCGGGATGCCGTCAATCTACTCTCGAATCTTGGGGATTTGTTCTTGAAAATTTGGCAACCTTCTTTCAAAATAATATGGACATGGATTGTAACCTGCGCATTTTCAAAAAATAATAATCTAATACTTGTCATACAAATGTGTCCAAAAATTCATGTGAGTGCAAGAGATAAGCTTACCCATTTTTATCAACTCTCCTTTTAGCTTGAAATTTTTGAGTTTGTGGTTGAAGTTGCTGGCAATGTGCCGGATGTAGTAGACATGGTAAGTGTGTGGGGGTTGCCACCCGTTATTAGGATTTACCACGACCGCTTTTATGCCAGCATGTCTTTCAGATATTAGACATATACCTTGTTTATGGGTCACTTTTGAATGTATAAGACGTAGAATCCATGCCCAAGAACTTGTTGATTCCCCCTCCACGATCGCAAAAGCTAATGGCAAGACATGACTATTTCCGTCCTGTGCTGTGGCAATCAACAAGATGGATTTGTACTTCTGATAAGTGTCAAATATGCATGGTTTTAGACCCTTTAATTGACTGTTTAAATGAATATTCTGTGTTAAACTCCTCTAATTTTGTATATATTTGGAATTCTTCCAAGAATGGGTCTGTATTGGATTTTATTATGTTTTATGCCCATTTTTTTATGCAAGAATGAAGTTTTGGATGGATTTTTCATGAAGGCAGAAAAGAGCTAAGCAAAAAATACAAGTTCCTGGTCGCTCAGCGACCCAAGACAACCGCTCAGCAACCAGAGAACCCTCTCTGGCCACTTAGCGCCCCCAGTAAACCGCTCAGCGACCAAGGCGGTGCAAGAAAACCCTTCATTAAGGGAAACAGGTTGCTCAGTGCCCAAGCATGGTCGCTCAGTGACCTGTACTAATTTATGCCTATAAATGCCTTCGTCCAGAACAGAACGCAGAAGCCAGAACATGGAGAAAATATTCAGAACTTGTAGAAATAGCTTAGTCTTAGTTTTCCTTTGGGATTTTGAGTAACGTGAAGATTCTAGAGAGAGGGAGCAAGCAAGGAGAGAGAAAGGAAGGCTCTCGAGCCCCGATACATCGTCGTTCAAGTGGAGACAGGTCGCCTCGCCAAGCTTCCAGTTTTCATATTTCTTCTTGTAAGCTTGTAGCATCCATGAAAATGATTGCCAAACCTCTATTGTTGGGATTAGTTGTAACCTTTTAACCGTTGTTATGTATTCTTATTGATATTCATACAAGTCAACATTTTTATGCCATGATTCGATGATTTACCGTTTGTCTAATGCTTGTTTTGGATTGATCACCTAGAACATGATTTTAGATTTGATCGGATGGTGAGAACTGGCTATTTGAATCTAAACTCAGTAATATCATATAATGGATTTAAGACCTAGAGATGGGGTTAGATCGTTAGTCTATTCAAACACCAAAGTCTAATGCTCTCTGTTAATTAATCGATCAAGAGATTGAGGGTTAGTTTAATGGAATGATAATCTTCTACGCCGGGAGACTGGGTAGTAAGATAAGAAATGGTGGGAGGAATCAATTGCAACATCCATGTCTAGTGTTTTCTGCTTTGTTAATCGATCAAGAGATTGGGGGTTAATCTATTGGATTGATAATCTTCGCACTGGGAGACCGTGTGGAAGTTAAGAACTGATGTAAGAACAAGGCTTATGTATGAATTCATAGAATGCATGAAGTTTAATCGGTGAAAGCTAATCCCAACAGTTTCATCAACTTGCTCTTAAATTTGTTTTACTGCTTTATTTATGATTCTTAATTATAACAACCTTTAAACAACTTCATTTTATCCATTTTTTATTTAATTATACTAAAGAACGACTTTTGTCCGCAATTCTCTGTGGTTAAACAAACACCTGTTGCTATACTACATTCGAATCTTGAAAGGGATTTAAATAGTAGTTAAGTGACAACTTTATAAATTCTTTTGGTGAAACGGTAGTGTATAAATCCTTTCAATAACTTCACATACAGCCAACTGCCATCTATTTGTATCATGGGCTTGCAATAATTGAAAGCATCGCAACATTGTTTGTGTGTCCAGAAGACCCGACGAAATTTCTTAAAACGAACATCAATCTCACCATCACCACGGACATAGTCATCCGTTACAATCTTGAAATACGATCCAGGGGAATACATCATCATATGCTCCAGCCACCTTGGGAGCTCGTCGTACGACGCTTCCTAGTCGCCAAATATATTTGTAGGTGCCTTCTGTTTTACTTTCCACACTTTGAAGTAAGACACTTTGTAGTGCAGCTCAATGCTGATTCTCTCTTGTATAAGAGAAATTGGGATGGCTGGTTGCAGACTAACCATTCCTACGACGTAAAATAAAGTACGTAAGTCCATATAATTAACATGAAGAGAAAGTGTGCAATAACCATTAAAACGTGTAATACCCGTAATGTAAGTGGAAATGAAATCGGAATTCAACTTGTCGTGGTCCATGGACCCTGTTGCACTAACACACATATGCGGACCCTTCCATTTGGATATTACCCAGTCATTTGTTTTTGTGGATAATATTGCCCTCATCCTCCAATGACAGCCATTTACTGAATTTGGACACTTTGTGGTAAAACATCCAGTGCAAGATTCATGCACAACGTATGTATGACTTTTTTTGATGCAGTGGTGCTTCATGGCCGTCTGAGCATCTTCCTTGGTTTTGAAACATAAACCTTCATATAATTCTTCACCTACTTGCCATGACTCATGCACAAGCAAACCAGGGAAAAATCGGTTTCTTCATCTGGATGGTCCTAATTAATATATGTATAGTGGGATGAAGAATTTCAAAAAGGGGTGGAGTTTGGGACACCCAAACAAAAAGATTTAATGAATCCACAACATTACATAAATTGAAGGACTGAAGAGCCATTGAGAATGTACATACCTTGGGTTTCAGAGTATACGTTCACGAGTACAGGCGATGCAATAGGAAGAGGAGTATGTGCTATCTAAGGTCTTGTATTACCACCCAAATCAGTCTCTATGTCTGAGTTTGACGAACCTCCTTCAAGCAATCTATCGTCTTCATCCACTTCATCTTTTGAATGGTTAACTTCAGGATCCACATTGTCAGTGTCGACATTGTCAATATTGTCCGCCAAATTAACGGTGTTTCCAAAATTCATAGGATCTAGATCAGCAACCGCCTCCTCAACGTGCCTAACCTCTTCATTCGACAACATCTGTTACGTATCCATCGGATATGTTGACACTGTTATTGACGAATCTCTGGCCTAAGCAATATCAACGTACAACTCCAGCATTCTCATCGATGATTGTTGGCTAAAAGCATCCATCACGATACAGACATCTTCAGTATCACATATCTGAAGACTTCTAAAAAAATAGGGTTATCTGAAGCCAAAAATCTATACGTAACGCTCGAAATAACTTGGTTACTTCTGAGTTGTAACTTCTCATGAATTCTCCTCTTCAAACGTTGGAAAGAAAAGCCTCGTTTCAAATATATGGCATTTGTCTCACCTTCAAACATAACACTTTGTTCGCTTTCGTAAGCTCTACCATTGTAGTACCCAAAGACACTTTGTTGATCCATCGCAGAGGTTTAGGGTTCAGGGTTTGAGGTTTAGAGTGGAAAATGAAGCAAAGTCAACGGTTTCTGCAATGGACAACTTGTGGAAGCAGGGGATTTATACTGTTAGAATTCGCATCATGCCCTGCGACTCCTGGGAGTCGCATAAAGCCCCGCGACTCCCTCTTGGGAGTCGCTTACAGAGCTACGACTCCCCCCTCCAGGCCACATCGTCCGCCACTGCGGCTAAAACAGCCATAGTTTGCTAAATTTTTTTTTGAACATATTTCACTAACTGTTTTTGCATTATTAAAAAAAACCCCGAAATTGGAAGAGAAAAAGGAAAAAATTGAGTATGAAGTGGTTAATCTAAAATGCAGAAACCAATATTTTTATATTATTTTTTGTTTTTCAAGTTGTAACAAAAAGAGAATTTACCTTAAGAAAAAAAATTAAAAATAATCTAAAAAAAAACTAAAAAGTCTTTGCCCCGTGTGACTAAAATTGAAAATTTAGCTAGGATAAGTTAATTGGTAGCTAAGTGCTAGTAAACTAGCTGAGCTTTATTTGTGAAAACTATCCCTAGCTAAGTTTGGTAGTAAAAGTAAAAAATTATTGTAGTGATACGTTGCACTCTATATAAATGCCACAAAAAATTCACATACTGGCAATTAATTGTAAATGCCACAAATAAGGTGCTACAAATAATAACTTTTTTTTAACAAATATTACTTAATTATAATTGAATCATCATTAATTTGAATCTTGAATAAGTGCTTTAGCATGTGCTTGTTACAACATTCTTTAAAAAAGAGGGTGAAGAGAGAGTTTGAGAAGAGATGAGTCCCTCACCTTATTCAGTTTGTCCAACATTAGCAAAGAGAGTTAATAGAGGTGGTGTCCATATGCTTTTTTGACTTCTTTTCAAATTGCGAAGAGAACACACCTTTTTTTTTTTCTCTTTCTTAACCTAAGACAGGCGGTCATAAATTGCTGAACGACATTTTTGGACCATAAAAAACGGTTGCTAAAAATGTAGTTTTTCTTTTTTTTTATTATCCAACTCACTCTTTCTCTTCTTTTTGACATCTATTTCTCTCACACCAAACAATCTATAAATCTACTCATTTTTTCACCTCTTTCTCTATATCTAATTACTTTTCTCTTTTTTCTCCTTCTCTTCTCTCTTTCTTTTATAAACCAAACAACGCATTAATCAGACCTGATTTTAAAAATATTGAAAAGAATTATCATTGCATGGAAAATGGATTAGAAATATATTAAAAGTGCATAAAAACATGTCAGCCTGCAGCATAAGTGAATGGAAAAGAAACCAACACAAGCACACAACATTTTATTAATTAGATGAAAAGTAGGATCCGTGCATGAGCATCATATCATACTAGTACTAGTTATTAATTCAATGGACAACATCTATGTGACTGAGTACGTGCATGGAGTGGAGACCGATAGATAATAAATTGAAATTAAACTATGGAGCTAAGTCCATTGGCATCAGCAGCATCGACGAACACAACATGAAAGGGATGATGATTAGCTTCATCAGCTAAGACCAGAAGCCTTCCATTCTCATCATCATGCCTTCGAATATTGAAACAAGCACCAGGTGGGGCAGTGAGGGTGGGACAGAACACAAGCTTGTACCCAAAATCACCACTTTTCTGAATGTTAAAGGTACCATTCACGAGATGGTTTCCTGGATGGTCTTCATCACCACCAATACCCACCCATGATTTAGGGTTATGATGAGGATGACTAGCAGCAACCAGTACCCAGTTGGAGGATTCGGCACAGTGAGGCTTCCTCTCAAAAGCAATATCGAGTGGCGTGCCTGTAAAGATTTCACCAGTGCTTTCTTCCGCCGCAATGGAGAAATTTACTGGCTTGCCCCTCAGAATCGTACCATAAGCTTGTAGGACAGTAACCGGGCACTCTGAGTTTCCAGTTCTTCCTGGCCATACTCCGCCGCCATCTGGGCCGCGAATCGCCGGCAAGATGTAGTATCTGCCACCAGGGAAAATGGGTTTGCCATTTGTGTCCAACACTTGCTCAGCACCTTGTGAGAAGGCTAATGGAAGATACGTGGTGAAGGCAAAGAGGAGGAATGCGATGATGAGTAACATTGTAGGCTTCATGGTTCTGTACTATGTCTGTTCGATTGTTTTGGTTCCTCGCCCAACCCTCTATTTATAGTGTTGTTCTCAGTCTCAATAGTAGATGCATGGATCCACATGCATGTAAATTTAAGTCTTAAACATTAATTCAGAAGCCATTACAATAAATAAGTCATCGATCTATGACTATATGTACGTCGATCGCAGAACATATATAAAAATATACCCCGAGAAGCTCGTGAATATATTCTCATTTCTAAGTAACATGGAACTTTAATTGCGCCCTATACCTAAATTTTTTCTATAAGGTATTGTACAAAGGGACTTAGAAAAAACTTTATTAATTCACTTTTAGTTTTAGTATTAGGTAGACCAATGATATTAAGATAATTGAATTAAAAAATTTATTTATTTTAAATATTATTAATCCATCTAGGACTATGATAATTTAACCCAAATATTACTTGTGATTATTTAGACAACCACTTTCTTTAACCATGACACGGAGCGTCAGTCGATTGCGCTAAGTGAAAGGATAAGATGGTAAGAGATGAGAAGTCGATGCTAGGCGTTGGATATGTAAAGTCTTGGACACTGACAGAATTGTCATTTCACCACGGTTCCGGGCAACATATTACCACGGTTAAACAGTAGTATTGCTCGGCGTAGTAATAGATCAATTACCACAGTTGAAGGCGGAACCGTGGTAATATCATACCTCTGTAATACTCGGTTCAAGGCGGAACCGTGATAATATCATGCCTCTGTTACCACAGTTCAAGGCGGAACCATGGTAATTTTGTTCCTATGTTACCACGGTTTCAGTAAGAACTGTGGTAATATATTTGGTTTTTTTTTCATCTGTTACCATGGTTCAAGTATGAACTGGCAATATATTTGGTTTTTTTTCCTCTGTTACCACGGTTCCTTTTAGAACGGTGTTAATATGCTTTGGTTTTTTTTTTACCTCTGTTACCACCGTTCCTTTAAGATCCGTAGTAATATGCTTTGGTTTTTTTTTACCTTTGTTATTTGGTCGAAAGGCTTTTTAGCGCATGAGCACTGGGAACACTGGCATTCTGCCAATTATGCAAAAATATAACTACTTCTTGGTCAAACTGCCTGTAATCTAATAATTTATAATGCTACGTACAAATTAGAGAATAACCAAATCAAATTCATCATGTAACCATGATCATACAAAGTAAATGGATTCAGTTACTATTTGTATGAGTGGATCACAACCATATGTATTCCCTCAAACTCTTGTGATTATGCAGAAAATATTTCGCGGGTTTAAGAAACAGTGGGAATGATTATGATTAATTTTGACCAATGCTTTTGATCCTGATGATTACTTGTGTTGGGTTAGGAGTCCCTGGACTATGTCTTTTACATAGGAATTAGCCTAGTAGTGTAGTATGGCAAGGACTATGCTTTGTAATTCTGTACAATCTGGGTAGCGTAATTACTACCTATGTTTCTTATGTAATTTTTGTAAGGGGTTGAGGCACACCTTGTGTTTCCTAATAATATTTTTTGGCTTATCAAAAAAAAAACCATGATCAACGGTACGTGACAGAACATATATATAGGCCAAACACCCCTAACAAAATAATGTACAACAAATATCATATGTACAACCCACATCAACACATTTTAGGCAAAATGTTATAACACATAAGCAGCCCATTCTTCTTTAATTTCATTTAGTTGGTCCTGATTGTAGAATTCGAATTGACAATCAGGGAAGTACTGCAAAATGATAGTAAAAATAACCAAAGTTACAGTTAGATTACAAATTAAAAATACAAAAATGTCCAAATTTTATTACATAAACAACAAATAAATGTAAAGTTTCATACCGCATCAAGAATTGTAGATTGATTGTGAGCAATGATGTCTCTTACAAAGCTTAGCACATATTACCCACAATCTATATTGTTTGTTTGAGCAGGGCACTACAAAAACAAATAAAAAATATAAGTGATTTGGTGGATATAATTGGTTTGAGTTATGTAAATATATATATATATATATACCTTTATAGTATTCCATTTGGCTTTCCTCCATTTAATCCTCTTATCATTGCATGTAGTACGGTAGATCTTCATTGCGCTAACAAAATGAATGAATAACCCAATGAGTAAACATGTCAAATAGTAAAACTATATAGCACGATAGATCTATATGCTTTCGATCAAAAATTTATTTCATTTATTTGCGGTTTCTTAAATCACCATGCAAAGGATAAAAAAAAATAAGGCCCCTTTGGTGACATTGATCACAACCAACATCCGATGTCCCCTACAACACATGTTAAATGAACAAACCATCAAGTAACTAAGTTTTATATAAATTGATTATAAAGTTATAAATTTATCATATAATTATCTCACCCTGTATTGATTGGTGCGAGATACAATTGGTCTGGGTGTACATGTACCTTTATTGTATCCGCAATATACTAGCTTTGTTGCTTCACGAGGTGCGTTGTTCGACGAGGACTGAGAAATGCAAATCTCTCACACAAATTCTCAGCCACACATTGATCAAACAAGTACTTTAAATAAGATTATACAAATCATAAACGATTAACATCATTTTTGAACTAAGAAAACCAAAAACTTAGCTACGATTAAGTTTAACAAAGTACCTCATGTAAATACAAAGAACTGAAGCACCTAATTCACCATGTCGAGTTATTTGATGGAGCTCCTCACAACCAATATGCTCAAAATAAACATGGTCAAACATTCTTTCCTCCATTGGTATTGTATTGTGATTAGCTTCCCGTCATTAAGTACCTTTTTTGCATATATGTCAAGAAATTAGCAGCTCTTAAGTGGATCGTCATGTTTTCCAATGCGAGGCCTATGTTGATGACTTGGGGATGCAATAGTTTCCCTTGTCCATTTTGTTTCAACCTCTTAATCTCATTCTTGTGCTTGTCAACATATGGCCCAACCTCGGCCGCATTGAGCAAAACATGTAAGTGAGCTTGTTGTCATTCTTTGGTTTGTATGGTTACTATCTCACTTTTAAACAGCTCTTCCCCTTCTATTCTTCCTATGTGACGAGACTTTGGAAGCCCAATGGAATCAACATTGGACCGGTATTCGGTACAAAATTCAATAGCTTCTTCTACTAAGTACCATTCAACCATACACCCCTTTGGCTTGCTTCGGTTTTTTACATAACCTTTTAATCTTCATGTAACGTTCAAAAGTGTACATCCATCTCATATAAGTTGGCCCGCACATTTGTATCTCTCTAACCAAGTGAATGGTTAGATGAACCATTATATCAAAGAATAAAGGTGGAAAGTACATCTCAAGCTCACACAAAGTTGTAGCAATTTCTCTTTGCAATGCTATCAATTTGGAAGGGTCAATCACTTTGCTACAAATAGCCTTGAAGAAGAGACACAATCTTGTTAAGGTATCTCGCACTTTTTTGGGCAAAATGGAGCGTATGGCCACTGGTAGCAAGTTCTCCATAAGAATATGACAATCATGAGTCTTCAATCCCTTTAACTTAAGTTCTTTCATTGATACGAGGTTCTTAATATTTGAAGAGTACCCCTGTGAAACTTTAACACCACTAAGAAACTTGCACAAAGCAATTTTCTCTTTCCTGCATAGAGTATAGGCTGTTGGAGGCAGGTACGTACGTTTTTCCTTCTTCACTGGTCTTAATTCTTTTCTTATGCCCATGCTAACCAAATCAAGTCTTGCATTGTTTCTATCTTTAGACTTTCCTGGCACATTTAGTAAAGTACCAACAACACTTTCAAAAACATTCTTCTCAACATGCATCACATCAAGAAAATGTCTCACATATAGTGACTCCCAATATGGTAACTCGAAGAAAATTGACTTTTTCTTCCAACCACTTTTAGGAACTTGTTTTTTGAAAGTCTTGTCAAATGTACACCTCAAGTTATTCACCTTGGAAAACAGATCACCACCCTTCAATGGCTTGGGAGCTCTACCTTCTTCTATATTTCCATTGAAAGCTTTTGACCCGCCCCGATAACGATGTCTTGTATGCCAGAATATACGATGTTGTAGGAAAACATTCTTTTAACAATGTTCTAATTGCATTGCAACTGTACCATCTTCACATATAGAGCATGCAAGCTTTCCTTTTACATTATATCCCGACAAATTGCCATATGCCGGAAAATCATTGATTGTACCAAACTACCGTGCCCTCATCCTGAAAGTTTCTTCCCTTGACCCATCACACACCTCTAACCTACATCCCATAATTTCTTCAGATCTTCAATTAGAGGAGCCAAGTATATGTCTATATCATTTTCGGGTTGCTGAGGCCCAAAAATTAACATAGATAACATCATATACTTGCGCTTCATACAAAGCGAAGGAGATAGGTTATAGATCACTAGTATCAACGGCCATGTACTGTGGGTGCCACTCTGAAGGCTATGTGGATTTATTCCATCAGTAGACAATGCAAGGCGTAGGTTTCTTTCCTCTTTGCCAAATTTGGGATAGTCTGAATCAATTTTTTTTCTATTGGGGAGAATCTGCCAGGTGTCGAAGCATTACATCACCTTCCCCTTTATCTTTATGCCATGTCAGATGTTTCGCAACTTAAGCACTACGGTACATGCACCTAAATCTGGGTATTATGGGGAAATACCATAACACCTTTAAAGGACTTGATTTTTCCTTATTATATCGTGGAGCTTTACATTTAGGACATGTATTCAGAGATGCATATTCATTTCGAAATAAAATACGATCATTAGGACATACATGAATCCTCTCATAACTCATTCCAATAGCCGAAAGCATTTGTTTAGCCTCGTATGTTCAACCGGGAAAAACGTTCTCCTCTGGAAGCATATCTTTTAAGAGAGAAAGTAGGTCAGTGAAGCTCTTATCTGTCCATCCATTTCCAGCTTTCAATTTGTACAACTTTAAGACCGCAGACAATCTTGTGAATTTAGAGCATCCTTCATAAGAGGCGTCTTCGCATCAGTTTTCGACCTCTCAAACATTTTAGGACAATCACGAAGATCCTCTTCTACTGCATCCGCTATCTCATCAACTAGGTCACCCTCACATGCATCTTTCTCCATATCAAATGAGGCAGATCCCAAAGTATTCGTTGCATCGCTAGAATCAAATTTGGACTTACCATGATTTGTCCAACGTAGATATTTCTTATCAATTCCATTGTAAATTAGATGTCCTTCTAATTCATGTGGATTAACTTGAATACCATGACAGCAATCTAAACAGGGGCATAAGATGCTATTAGGATTCTTTGCGCGTTGAACCGCGAAGGAAACAAACTCTTTCACTCCGGCCGCATATTCACCAGATAAGCGATTTGCAAACATCCATTTATGATCCATAATACATGATCAACATATGTTAATGTCTACATGAAATTAACACATCCTCAAAGTCTAGTATGTCCTACTAAAATTCAGAGGGGGAGATTCCTATTCTAGCCGGTATTCTAACATTCAGGTTATGTTATTGTAAAATATGTAATATTCGTGATATTAGAAGCTACCGTTAAATAAAAATCTACCAGTTACTATCCTCACAAAATTCTTACAATCGAACATGACCTCACAAAACAGAATATACATTCCACGAAATGTACTGAACAACAACAATAAAGGCATAAGAACTTGTAATTATCAAACAAATAAGTTTCTTAAATTCCACAAAAATTAAAACGCCAAGCAAAGGTACTAAACAACAACAAAAATCTTCAAAAGAAAACCCCTGAAGTAGAAGCAGGTCAAGAGGACTCACGAGTGAAGTGTGAAAGTAAGAGGAACGAGCTGAGTAGCAGGAGGAACGAGCTGAGTGAGCACACAAAGAGGGAGGCTGCGATCAAGAGAGGAATTGACCGCAAAGAGCTTGCAAAGCACTGGCAGAGAGATTGCAGAGAGAACGAGTACTGGAGATGAGGTGCAGCAGCAAGCGGCAAGGAGCGACTGTAATGAGGTGCAGCACAAGGAGTGTCGAGTGGCGGAAATCGTAAGAACCTAATTCACCCCATCTTAGGTTGCTATCTATAGTTACAAGCTAATGCCATCCATCGTCACAAGAGTTAATCAGAGTACATTATAGAGTAGTTAGGGTTTCTATCAGCACCGTCATAGCTAGACTCTCTAATACTTATTAATACTGCTAATAATATAGCTATAATCAAATTTACTATTTATCAGGCATCATCCATATATAAATATATATCCACTCCACATACACACACACACACACACACACACACACACACACACATATATATATATATATATATATATATATATATATATATATTATAATTTACCACTATTTTCTCCTACTAACAAGCATAAGGCAATTACCTGGTTGGTGAGAATGCGGGATGTTATACTACAAAGTGCTAAGCATGGAATATCAAAATCACAAAGTTGAATTGCTTTCCAAACCACGCAATGTATGAAGCATCAATCATCTGGCTGAAGAATCGTCTATCAAGAAGGACAAGCATGTTATGAATTGCTTAAAGCGTAAAGGATATTTGGTCCATTAGAAGTCATTACACACGAAAATAGTCAGTTAAAGTAAAACAGGCATAGATCATTAACAAGATTATTCAAGAACAAGCATCCAATACACTTCTGAAACTCTCGTTCGCTGGACTACACAGACTGGATTGTCTACAAATATAATGGAGCCTTAAAGACTTGTATAAGGATGAAACTTCAGAAAAGATTCTCCCAGCCAACACTCTTATAAATAGTGAAGTTGTCATATGAGTAACCACATTAAGGAAAAAGGCTAAAAAACTGTATGGAAACCTTGTTTGAGAGTCAACATAAAACTTGCACCAAAATGGAAGCCTTGGTTATGCCAAACGTACGAGCATCATCGCACTATCACCAAAATGGCAAACCTTGAATCAATGGTCATTCGAAGCATTCCAAACGAGCTAAAACATTAAATACAAAGCAGGTAGTTTTTGTAACTCCATAGAAAAAAGCAAAACGAGACAAGACTTCACAATTCTCGAAGCTTCAACCAAGAGACTCAAGAACTTAACCCTCAAGAAAAAATCCAAGCAACGATCATATCTCATAATGGTCATATTGCCACACGTGAATGATGAGATATAAAATTGGTTGAATATGAAAAATTAAGAGTGAAAAAACTCACCGAGTGTGTGTGAGAAAACACCACAATGCCGTAATGCTTAATAAATCAAATGCACCAATAGGTGCTTATGCACTTAGGTGAAGTTATTTAGAAAAAGCAAGAATGTTACTCAAAGAGAAAAGAGTGTATGTGTATAAATACATCACGACAATTAAGAGAAAAGCATTGAGTGGTTGAGATAAAAGAATTAAGCTTATTTAATGCCCCAATTTCCGGTCAGGGGTCATATAGTAATTAACGGAAACTTATAAAACCTTTCAAAATCCACTCCTTATTTTTCAAACAAAAACGTCACTCAATATTTATGATAATAATAATACCCATACTTATATTAAACAAAAACAATGTATAATCAAGATAATAATTTTGCTTGCACAAACAGTGTGCCCAAAACATTAAGTATGAATAGTAGCGGAAAATAAATCTTCAACTCTTCATCATTATCTTCCAAGTCTTCTAGTTTGATCCAATGTCTCCTTAAGCTTTGCAACTGAGTTATTCGTCACGTGAACCTTCATTCTGATAATCTATGGCGTTAAGCGCCCAAACAACAAACAACAAAGCAGAAAGGGTTAACTCCAAGAAAATAGCAAGTATATTGTCATCAATTGTGAAGAAACAGAAACAACAATTACATTAGTATAGAATAATCATGTAGCCCAATTACTTCACAAAAAAATTCATGATTGTTAGTCCTCAAAATGCAAACTATATGCTCAACTATGGCTAGAATTCACCAACCAAGGCAAGACGGTCACATGGGACAAAATTTCATCACACCGCCCTTAGAGTAGACCACATGGGGCAACGGTCCATCACATCACCCTAGGAAGATCACATGGGAGAACGATCCATCACATCAACTTTGCAATTCCTACAAATGCTTATGCCATGGACTGGGCGAGCACTTCCCCTGGTGGCGAGCCATAAAGACTTATGAAGACACACTTCGCTTTCATACTTTAGACTCGGTTTCTTGTGGGCTTGTGCACCGGGCGAGTAATTACCCTGGTGGCGAGCCATGAAGACTTATGAAGACACACTTCGCTCACATACTTCAAGCTTGGTGTCTTGTGGGCTTGTGGACTGGGCGAGCACTTCGCCCAACGGAGGGTGACCAGGCGACTAGAATGAGGACCAACGTATGGCCAACTAGGCGGCCAGGGCGACACAGGGTTACAGCTGTTGGGCCAAGTATTTTGAGGCCCATAAGCCCATTTAATGTAAATCTAGGGTTTATCACTTTCCCCTCTATAAATAGCAAAGGAGGGTTCATGTAAAAGGGGCCTCCAATTATTTTCTCTTACTTGATAATAATACATTGTTTGGATGCTAGGGTTCTTAACCTAACTAGCCTCTCCACTTCCAACCTCCTGTTCTTCGTGACCAGAACATTGGCCCTATCTATGGGGGAAAGTTAAGCTAACCCCTACAACTGTGAGGTGGGAAGCTATGTCAGGAATCCAGGGAAGGAGCCAAGGTCAAGGACGGCAGCAACGACGAATGGTGAGGACGCAGCGAACACTGTCTTCTGCTCCACCTCCTCCACCACCACCTCCTCCACCGCCTCCTCCACCACCACCGCCGACACCACCTTCGAACCCTGCAACTCAAGCAGCGTCGGTAGGTGGTCAGCCTGCCACGATGATGATTTCGCCAGACGTATGGAGCCAGATGCGTGGCACAGTCGACATCATTCAGCAACAGAATCAACGACTCCAGGCTCAATTGGAACATTTTCGCCAATAGAGAGATTACACCCTAGAGAGTTTTAGGGAGGCAGAAGCTGTCGTCGAATTCCATCCCTTTTCAGCGGCGGTCGCCATGGTCGCTATACCGGACGCGCTGAAAACCCTAACGCTAGAAACTTACTCGAGTGACACTGATCCGAAAGAACACTTGCAGCGTTTCTTCATAAAGATGGTGATTAGTCAAGTGCCTGATGCTTTGAAGTGTCGCTTGTTCCCTTCGACGTTTAAGGGAATGGCATTAGATTGGTTTGCAAAACTGCCATCGCATTCTATAACTAGTTTTACGGACTTTTCGCGTAAATTTTTAACACAATTTTCAGCGAGCATGGTACCAAAGGTTACAGTGGTAGCATTATTCATCACACGCCAAAAGCCAACAGAGACTTTAAAGCGCTACATGACACGGTTTAGTGAGATCATCGTGCAAATTGAGGGGGGTTTCTGATTAAATAATATGTTTCCCTATCATGCGCCATTCGGCGACCTTTCACAATTCCATGGTAGTATGGGGGGTCGGTGAGATGAGGAGTGATGACTAGATTTTATATGATATTTTAAAGATGTTTTTAGTCTTTTTATTTTATTATTTTTGAGTCTCATATAGGATTTTTATTCTTTTTATGTAGATTTTATATTTATTTTGCATTTTGCATATAGATTAGCTTTTATTTTATTTTTTTAAACTTTATTTTATATTTTTTAGAAATTTTTATAGTTATTTTTATATTTTTAGGAAAGCTGGTTTAGTTATCATTTTTGTCCAGGGACCAATTTGTAAGTTTCAGGAAAGGAAGGACCAAAGTGTAAAAGTTCAAGAGTGGAGGATGAAAAGTGAAGTTTCAAGGAGTCAAAGGACTAGAATTGAAGTGCTAGCAAAGAGAGGACTTAAAGTGGAAATCAAGAATATGAAGCAACACTCTTTGAATTAAGCACATGGAAAATAAGGTTGAAGGATTGATGGTAGTGGAGAGGAGGTTTCAGAACTTAATAGAGGCTGAGTGGAGGCCATTGAAGGCATTGAAAACCCACTACCATGAAGGAGTGAAAAGCTTGAAGATGAACCAGCAGTCGAGCCAAAGCTCCAGCGTTGGAAGCCCAACGCTCCAGCGTTGGGACTCTAACTAGGATGTGAGTAGGATTTTCATCCCAGCGCTCAAGCGTTGGAAGCCAGCGCTCAAGCGCTGGGCTCATATCTGCAACGTGGGATTTAATTGCACCCAACACCCAAGCGTTGGGGATCCCAGCGCTCAAGCGCTGGAGTGTAGAATTTTACTATAAATAGGGGTCTTTGCTTCACTTGTAAGACACCTATTCAGAATACAACAAGTATTCTTCTTTCTCCCTAAAGAGCATTGTTCCTTGGAATTGTCGGAAGCCATTCTTGAGCTCCTAGTCCAAGGTAATCCGATGCCTCTATTAGCCATGCTTGGCTAATTTCTTTAAGTATCTTGGGTTATTTTAGTTTGTAATTTATGCTTTAGTTTTGCTTCTAAATTTCTGAATAATATTGCTATAAGTTCATGTTTTACTTCCTTGTTCTTAATGTTATCTTGATGATCACAAGTGTTATTGCTTATTGCTTATAATAAAGGAAATTGGTAAGTAGTAAGGGAAATAGGACTTAAAAGAAGCTATATGATGTATCACTAAGGAATTAGGATAGACTTAGCTTTATGTTGGCCTGAATTCTTTCTTCATCTTTTTCTTGGTTTTTTCTAAATTGCAAGGAATTGAATTTAGTAATTAGGAAGAAAGTTCTACATTTTTAAGGAATTAACTTGTAGAAATAATAGGCTATAGCATCATGAACTTGGCTTTAAAATTCAGAAATTAAGTAGGAGTTTACTAGCATATTTTATAAGCTATATAATTCAACCCAAGTGCTTAATTCTCATCTTCATCTTTTCTTTATATTTTATGCTATTTTATTTTATTTTCTAAACACCAAACATCAAAATACATCTTTTTATTTTCTGCACAAGGCTCTAAATAATTTAGTAAAAAGACACCTATCCCTTGGGTACGATATCTTTTATATTACGCGATATTCAACCGTATGCTTGCGGATTTGTCTATCAAGGAGGAAGGAGAGGCACGGTTTAGGGAAGTGTTGGTTAAGGCTATTAGGAGGGTTAGGGTGACAAATGATGGAAGGCGATCTCGTGGAGACTGCCATGGTATTTTGATTTAACTCCATTTTTCCTTTTGGGGCAGCCTGCTTTTTATGTTTCTTTCGTGTAGGGAGGCCCATTGGCGACCTAAAAAGTTCCTCTCATTGTAGAGATGAAGGTCCAGTGGCGACTTAAAAAGTTCCTCTCAGTGTAGAGATGAAGTTCCAGTGGCGACTTAAAAAGTTCCTCTCACTATAGAGATGAAGTTCCAGTGGCGACTTAAAAAGTTCCTCCCAGTGTAGCGATGAAGGTCCAGTGGTGACCTAAAAAGTTCTTCTCAGTGTAGAGATGAAGGTCCAGTGGCGGCCTAAAAAGTTCCTCTTAGTGTAGAGATAAAGGTTCAGTGGCGACCTAAAAAGATCCTCTCCGTGTAGAGATGAAGGTCCAGTGGCGACTTAAAAAGTTTCTCTCAGTGTAGAGATGAAGGTCTAGTGGCGACTTAAAAGTTCTTCTCAGGGTAGAGAGGAGGGTCCAGTGGCGACCTCAAAAAGTTATTTCTTGTAGGGCAGTGATTCAGTGGCGACCTAAAAAGTTATTTATTGCAGTGGCGACCTCAAAAAGTTATTTCTTGTAGGCCAGCTGCTTTACACTTATGGGCTCGACGGACATGTGGACTGGTTAAAACACCTGTAAAGCGAACGACTTCTTTCCGGCGAGCCACCATGCGACCTGATGACCACTTCATTCTGTTAGATTCAAGTAATTATTATGTTTTGATAATTAACAATTTCTTTATAATATGATATTTCTGAGGTAGAATTCCTAACTTGCTGAACATCTTTATGTCCAGGAAAAACTATCCTCATAAAGGACTTCATAAAGTCCTAAGGCATCATCAAGTCACAAAAGTAAGACAAGCCAAGTAAGTAGAAATCGTCCGGGTCCTCACTGAAGAACAACTGCATAAACTTTCAAGAGGAACTGTCTCAAGGCATAAAGAAAGCAATCAAACGGAGACAATCCGACAAATCACCAAAGATCCAGCTTGCCTAAAAGTAAACAGATATCCTTTGGAAAGAACTAAAGCAACTATGATCATTCAACATCAAAATCACATGGGATAAAGTTGAAACAGCCCGGTGCTTGAATATACTCTGACCTACAGGAAGACTGTTTTCCCAAAGGGGAGTAAGTCTGGTCAAAAGCCTGAAGAAACATCTCAAGCTTTGAAGTGTCCCTAGCTCTTATGAAAAATAGTTGGATAACAATCCATTCAAAAGGATAACTTCAACAGAAACAAAAAAGAAGGAAGCGCCTAGCCACCTGCATAGCAAGAACAGTCCGACAGTCAAGAAAGATCGAAATAAGAAAGTCTGTCCGCCTACACAACACAGTCTGCAACTCACTCAGTGACGAACTTCTGAAAATTCTGTAAAGACTGCGTCTGCCATGTCATAACGAAGACTCTGTCTGTTCAAAGTATCAAAGTGCTCAAAGGTCATAAATTCCAGAAAGCATGTGTGTCATGAGTTTATGAAGAATCAGTTTGGCAGAAGCATTAAAGAAATTATTCGACAAAATTCTGAAGAGTTCACCCATCATAATTTCTTTTTGGTTTAAAGATCATCTACCTTGTCAGCACATTAAATGAAGTACTGTTGATTGCAGAAAGAAGAAAAAGACATAATTAATATTTTATTCCTTGGTCCCTCTGCTTTTCTGCTTTTCCTCAAATCAAGCTGATCTTGCGGAATCAACGGCGTGAAGTTCTGAACATCGTACTTCTTCAACGTTCAAATTCAAATCTTCTGTTCAGAGCATTTAATGATCCTAGCTGGCATGCACTGGGATATCATGTTCAAACAAAAACCCAAAGCTGAACATAGCAACGAGCCAGACGATGTCAACACAAGCAATTAATGCTTGACAGAACGCATTTAATGCTGATCCAGAAGTACAGAACTAGTCGTTACTCACAAGGAAGCAGGAGCACTAACGGATCTATTTTCTCATCTTCGTCAAAGCTCAATGAAGACTTTCTACTGAAGATATAAATAGAGAAATCAGCTTCCAGAACAACTTGGCGACTGAATACAACATATTGCATATCCCAACCAAGTTTCCCAAAGAGCCAAGCTTCCATTGGTTCAAACTCAGAAAACTTCAAGCCATTCTTTAACCGAGTTAAGTCATCCACTTGTGTGAAGATTTCATAGAGTGTCACTCTTATTTTAAGTCACACATAAAACAAAACAGAGAACCTTAAACTCATATCCTCTATGTAATCCGAGCTTCATCTTTCTACTCACTCTTACTGAAGAGAATTTTTGTAGAAAAACAAACCCAAGTTGTAAAGGGAATCAGGAGTAGTCTACATGTCCTGTAGAATACTAGTAAGGAGAAGTCCTGGAGAATACTTGAAAGGAGAAGTCCTGAGAATACTAGGAGAAGTCTTGTATAATACTTGCTAGGAGAAGTCCTTCTTATACTGGGAGAAGTCCTTGAGAATACTTGTACTATTTGATGAAATAGTGGAAAATCTTGGTGAAGCCAAGGACTAGACGTAGCCCTGACGATTATGGGGGTGAACCAGGATAAATATCATGTGTGCTTTAATTTTATGTCTTACGTTAATTTTCCGCTGCGTACACACACACACACTTTAACACTCTTTGAAAACTGATAATTGTCATGTATTGTAAAAGAAGTTTTCAAAAATCACACACACAATTCAAACCTCCCTTTCTTGTGTGTTTCTCACACTATCACATTCCACGCTAAGCGTGTCGACTTAATCCAGAGTTTCATTTCGCTCGTATCTTCACGCTATGAGTGGCAATATATTTATCCTCCACGCCCTAGCCTTGGGCGACTCATTTATCTATAAGATGATGTACTCTTTTTCCTTCACTAGGTTTTTGTCCCACCGGGTTTTTCCTAGGAAGGTTTTAACGAGACACATTCTATAGGGATGACCACCCAAAGGAAGTGTTGGTTAGGATGGCATGGTGAGAACTTTATAAAGACATACTTCGTCTTCATGCCTCAGACACAGTGTCTTGTGGACTGGGCGAGTACTTCCTCTGGTGGCAGCCGTGAAGACTTATGAAGACACCCTTCGCTTTCATACTTCATACTCGGTGTCTTGTGGGCTTGTGGACTGGGTGAGTAATTCCCCTGGTGGCGAGCCATGAAGACTTATGAAGACACACTTCGCTCTCATACTTCAAGCTTGGTGTCTTGTGGGCTTGTAGACTGGGCGAGCACTTCGCCCAACGGAGGGCGACCAGGCGACCAGAACGAGGACCAGCGTATGGCGAGCTAGGCGGCCAGGGAGACACAGGGTTACGACTGTTGGGCCAAGTGGTTTGAGGCCCATAAGCCCATTTTATGTAAATCTAGGGTTTTATCACTTTCTTATCACTTTCCCCTCTATAAGTAGAAAAGGAGGGTTCACGTAAAAGGGGCCTCAATTATTTTCTCTTACTTGATAATAATACATTGTTTGGCTGCTAGGGTTCTTAACCTAACTAGCGTCTCCATTTCCAACCTCCTGTTCTTCGTGACCAGAACATGCCATGACAAGAACAACAATTCCAAAAGCTGAACCAACAGTTCAATATTCATCCAAACAGTCATGGTATGTTAGCATAAGTAGGTATGAATCAATTATTTCAATAATCAAAAAACATCATGTGTTAATCTTATATTATGACGCAGCCTCAATAACATCACCAAAACAATCCACAACATCAAGGTATGATCGAAATCCAATAAAGTTCCAATACAAACACAATTTAGGGACCAATTCCTTGGTCTAGCGAACAAACAACCAACATAATTAACCAATTACATCAAATAATCCATAAGATAGCATAACCATTAAGTTTTCAGCACCAATAGGATAACAAGATTTTATCTCAACCACATACATTTCAACATTAAGCATGCAATACTCGAGACACTCTAAGACCGAGTTACCCTTACCGTCGAATGTAGAATCGCATATGCCTTGTCTCCAACCTTTCAAGAACACATATAAACCATGATCAATCAACCATTGAAAGATTAAAACCCAACCCCAAAAGAAACAGGAAGCGGACTGGCCAAAACGAGGATTTTAGGAAAACTATCCAGAAAAGGCAAGGGCTCCACGCATGTGCGCAGGAAACCCATGCACATGTGTGGCCCCTCTGGCTGCCAACCCCAAATTGGGCAGAATCTCTATGCATGTGTGTGGGAAACCGACACACATGTGTGGCTCCTCCGTCAAGGAACCAGAAAGTGCAGTTTTTCGCACAGAAAAGAGTCCAGAAAAGATTTCTAACCTAGGTTTTCATAAACAAGGTTTCCAAAGCAATCAAACATAGATTTTCCAAAGTTTTAACGCTTCATAATCAGTTTTCTTAAAAGGGAAATTACTTAAGGAAAGGGTTTTAGAATCAAAACAGCCCAGAAAATTGATGAACGATAAGAATGATAGGGGAACCAACCTCGTGACTTGTACGATTAAAGAGAACAAAAACATAGCTTTGTTTGTCCAACAGTCAAAGGGAAACCGTCGACTCTCGAAGGAAAAGAGCCGGAAGAACTAGTGATCGAACCATGGCAAAGAAGGTAGGAAGGAAGGAAAGAAAGAAAACAGAAACAGAATCAAAATTGGCTTAGAATCCTATTGTCATCATGAACTCAGAATCAAAAGGACACCATCACCTATCGGTAAACACTCACCTTGTACTCTTCAAAGGAAGGAAGAACAAAGGTTTTGATCTCCCATAGAAGAAGAAAGAGCGGCGGCCAGCAGCAGCAAGAAGAAAGGATTTTGCACACTTAGAGTCTAAGAGTTGTTGCTTGAGATAAAAGAGAGATATCAGCCCTACCTCTTATAAGCTACTTGAAACCCTTGCAAAGATAGGAAGGATTGTTTTCAGATTTTCCACTATTAATTTTGATCAAAACTCTATCACATTTTATTTAAAAAAACAAATCCTAATGATATTGTTTTAAAAAGAAATAGAATCTGCACTAATTAAAAGATATCCTGAAATAATAACTACCTAATAACCAACATTCCAAATCAAGTATTCAGAATATATCACTCAAAATTCAGAGATATTATCTCTTTTCCACATTCAAATTCGAAAGAACAACAAAATCGGTTGCAGAAGGTCAAACAAAGGTCAACAGGGACCAAAATTGAAACTACTAAATAGTCCAGGGACCAAATCATAAATATGAAATAGTCCAGGGACCAAAAAAAATATTAAAATTCGATGGTCTTACAACTTACATGTCTATCTAGGTTCAAAGTAAGAGAAAAGAGCAATTTCAATGTATTATTCATCTCTATCTTGTAAATACTCTTGAATGTTTGAAACTAGTATAAATCAAATGCTCCTTAATCAAGACTATCCGGAGAGAAAAATGAATTTATGTTGTAGGAGGAGTCCTTGATAATACTCATTAGTCTGAAGAGGTTTGAGAAAGAATACTTGGTAGGAGGAATCCTTGGTAATACTTAACAGCTTGAAGAAGCTAGGAAATAACATTTTGTAGGAGGAGTCCTAGATAGTACTCAACAGACTGAAGTGGCTGGGAAAAGAATACTTGGTAGGAGAAGTCCTCGATAATACTCAATAGCCTGAAGAGGTTGGGGGAAATGTGCTTGGTAGGGGGAGTTCTTGAGAATACTTATCATCCTGAAGAGGTTGGGGCAAGAATACTTGGTAGGAGAAGTCATTGATAATACTCAATAATTTGAAGCGGCTGGATCAAATAACACTTAGGAGGAATTCTGCAATACACACACCGCCTGTCACCCTAAGAATTGATTTCTGTTGTCTCCCTTGCCGGTCTTCTTCTTTGGCTAATTGTTCAATCAAGCGGTGTACCGTTGTTTCTAGTCCGCATAATACTCAACAACTCAAAGAGACTGGTTCAAATAATACTTAGGAGAAGTCCTTCTAATACCTGTAAAAGGAGAATTCCTTCGAATACTGATTCTAGTGAAAATTTTGGTTGCAGTCATGGGCAGGATAGGGGTGAACCATGATTAATTATGTGTGCTCTTATTTTTATCTCCTTGCAATTTACTCATAACAATCATGCGCTGCAATCAACTTTGGAAAATTCTTAAAAAGCTGAATTTTAGTTGTCAACCAATTAAGGATTCACACTAACACAATTCAACCCCATTCTTATGTTCTTATGTTTTCCTTCACAGTTTACATTTTTACCCTTTCATAAAATACATTATAGAGGATAATATAGGAAAATAAATTATACTTTTTTAAAAATTAATAAAAGTTAATTGCACTTTTTAATATGTGTGTTTCTTCTCTTTTTAAATAATTAATAAAGAATGGAAGGAGTAATTCATTAACTTAAGAAATGGAACCACTACCAAAGTTTGAACCACCCCCAAGATTCCCTCTGAGGTGCACAAACCATGTTAAGAGGCATTAAATGAGCATGCTTATCACCTATTAACGACATAGTTAAGAATTAGTGTGAAAGTGATAAGCTTACTTGTATTTTATTGACCGAATTATTTGTAAAAAATGTTCATGAGTTTCTCGTGGTAGTATGTATAATTCTATATAAGTTTTGCGATCGATGTAGATATAGATCGATGGCACATTAAATGGCTTCAATGTCCAAGGCTTTAATTACATGCATGTGGATCAAGTCTACTATTGCACGCGACTTGCAAGGACAATTCATCTAATCAACCTAGTTAATTACATGCATGTTAGTTCAAAAAAAATAAATTACATGCATGTCGATCCTTTCACTTAATTGCCAATTAAATAATAACATCGGCCGATCCTTGATTGATTTCTTCTCTAATTAAATATGCAAGCTAGCTAGTTAACCACAAGGTGCAATGTTTTAAATTTTGGCCCGGTGATTGACTCGGCCAGAGTGTTGGATCAACGAGTCACTGATTTGACTAATAGATTATTGGTTGGACCGATTAACTCGGTGTAAATTAAAAAAATTAAAAATTAATGATATTAGGTAACATTAATTAATAAATTTAAACTCCAAGTTTAAAAACATTAGCATCACACAAGACCTAATTAAACAACCAGGAAAAAAATTTACGACAACAAAATGTCACAAAGAAGTATGAGAATATCATAAAAAAATATAGGTTCTATACTTTAATCACATAAAAAGCGTACGAATAAGTGGCAAATATAATTAAACAACTATAAGCTAACAAATGACAAACACAAATGCAATAATGCTAAGTTTCTTCATGTCCAAGAAAGCAAGGTTGCATCCACTTCAAGCATTCCTTCTTCATCCAATTCTGGCTCTCTTTCTGTAGCATTAAGATTTGTATTTTTCACAGTGTTATCTTGTACATCATCATCATCATCCAAATTTAATTCATCTGTGAAATAAATCTGTTTAGATGTCATGTAACAATTAACATTAAGTGAAACAAAATATAAACCAACGAATCATATATTCATATTATAACAAAGATACATACTAATATTATCTGAAATTGGTTAGATGGTCATATTGGCAAGATACTTACGTAATGCATTCACCTCCTCACTAGTTAAGAGTGGTGGTGATTCCTCCAATACCTAATCAGGTCATCAATAGTTTCAAAATTCATGGATCATAACTTTGATGCTTAAATTGGCTCCTAAGTTTATTAATTTACTAATATATCAATATTAATGAACTCAAGAACATATTTATTCATCTATAAAGAAAATAATCAATTAGGAATAAACAAAATCACACCTTTATTTTAGTTTGAAGTTGTAACGAACAAAAACAAGATCATTAAGCTTTTGATGCTTAAACCTTTTTTTTTTAATGGATGTGCTCAAATACACTCCAATTCCCTTCACAACCCGCATCACGACAAGTTTTACTTCAAACACGAATAGCTAACTTTTGTAAAAGTGGTGCACCACATCCATAAGATTCCCACCAAAGATGGAAAATTTCACATGTAATAAAATCAATGAATAACTTTTGTATTTATTTCACGCACACCTGATAGCCAAATTCGCAAGTGCACGGATGGTTATCGTGTAGCACAAAAGATATCGAACCCAAGGGATAAGTTTCTTCTTATTAAATTATTTAGTACTTGAGCAGAAAATAAAAAGGTGTATATTATTGTTGGTTTGATTAAGATAAAACTAGAAATAGCTATAAAATATAAAGAAGAAAGATGATGAGATTTAAGCACTTGGGTTGAATTACTTAGTCTATAAAATATGCTAGCAAATTCCTACTTCATTTCTGAATTCTAAAATCAAGTTCATGATGCTATAACCTAGTATTTCTACAAGTTAATTCCTTATAAGTGTAGAAATTTCTTCCTAATTACTAAATTCAATTCCTTGCAATTAAGTTAACCAGAAAAGAAGATGAAGATGAAGTTCAGGCCAACATAAAGCTACGTCTTTCCTAATTCCTTAGTGATATATACTTATAGCCTTTTTTAAATCATATTTCCCTTACTACTTACCAATGGCCATTGTTATAAGTAATAAGCAAGAGATCTTGTGTGCACCAAGATGAATGAAGAACAAGGAAATAAAACATAAACTGAAAATATTATTCAAAAATGTAGAAATAAACTAAGACATAAAATATAAACTACAACAACCCAAGATACTTAAAAGAATTAGCCAAGCATGGCTAAAAGAAGCATTGAATTACCCTGGATAGGAGCTCAAGTTTGGCTTCCCACAATTCCTAGGAACAATGCTCTTAAGGAGGAAAGAAGAATACTTGTTGTATTCTGAATAGGTGTGTCTTACAAGTGAAGAAAAAACCCCTATTTATAGTAAAAATCTGCCCTCCAGCGCTTGAGCGCTGGGATCCCCAACGCTTGGCCGTTGGGTGCATTAAAATCCCACGTTGCAGATATAGGCCCAGCGCTTGAGCGCTGGCTTCCAACGCTTGAGCGCTGGGTGCAATTTCTGACTCACATCCTAGTCAGAGTCCCAACGCGTTGGCTCGACTGCTAGTTCATCTTCAAGCTTTTCTCCTCTTCATGGTAATGGGTTTTCAATGACTTCAATGGCCTCCACTCAGCCTCTATTAAGTTCTGAAACCTGCTCTCCACTACCATCAATCCTTCAACCTTATTTTACATGTGCTTAAATCAAAGAGTGTTGCTTCATATTCTTGATTTCCACTTTAAGTCCTCTCTTTGCTAGCACTTCAATTTCAATCCTTCAAGTCCTTGAGACTTCACTTTTCATCCTCCACTCTTGAACTTTTACACTTTAATCCTTCCTTTCTTGAAACTTTACAATTTGGTCCCTGGACAAAAATGATAAATATACCAGCTTTCCTAAAAATATAAAAATAACTATAAAAATTTCTAAAAATATAAAATAAAGTTAGAAAAACAAATAAAAGCTAATCTATATGCAAAATGCAAAATAAATAGAAATTCTATATAAAAATAATAAAAAACCTATATGAGACTCAAAAATAATAAAATAAAAAGACTAAAAACACCCTAAAAATATCATATAAAATTCGATCATCACACCGCTATACCCAACGACAGCTTGCCCTCAAGCGACAAAACTTAAAGAGAAACTCGTCCCTGAGTTTAGAGAAAGTTTATCTGATTAAAACTTGAATCACAAGAACCTTTCCAAGAAAGCTTAGCGGATTTGGAAGACATGCATGTTTAAAGATATTAATCAAGAAAGTTAGGCTCGGCTTTTCAACATGTTGAATTCATCAAATTAAGCTCTCACAAAGATATTCTCCATGAAAAACAAGAAAGTTCAATAATTCTGCCTATCATTCAAATCAAAACTGAAACCATGCAACTAAGTAATTTTGAAGAGATTTTTGAAGGTTGTAACTTGGCCAAAGGGTTGAACAATTCAAGGTGTGGATTTCAAGAAATTGGCAACTCTAATGGCTTGACTCAGAATCTGTTGTTAAGTGAATTTTTGTAACTAAGAGCTTTAAACAATTTAACACAAGGGTCCTCTCAATTTTCATCTTTTTTTTTTTGGACAAAGTAGTGGAATGAATGAATTGACTTTTACTCCCCACCACTTCATTATTTTTTCATTTCTTTTTCATAAGGCACATACCTTATTTTTCTCAATTTTTTCCTTCTTTTTTAGAGAGAAACCCAACAAACATAGCTCCAGCAATTTCAGCTTACGAGTCACACTAACAACTTTAAAATATTATCACACAAAGTAGGTTGCAAAGAATGACTCTTTTAAGGCACAAAAAGGGGCTACTAGTGGATTTTTGCTTTTCAACCAAAACTCTAAGTTTTCAAAAATGCCTATAATCTCTTCTCAACTTACAAAGTATACAAAATCCCAATCAACATGCAACACAAGGCAGAAAAATTTCACAATCATGCATTCAGAGTCCTCAGCTCTCAGAAAAACATAGGGTAAGTGGTACTCTTTTTAGAACTCATAAAAACTTTGCCAACAACCAAAACAAGCAAGATGTTCAAATCATTTCTAACAGCATGCAATCCTAACCGCATCAACATAGAACCTTTTCAAAAAGCAGTTCAATCAGATAAAGCATTCACAGAGCAATAGTAGCATTCAGACTGGATAAAGACACTCAACCATGCAGTTTAAAAACCTAAAAGCAAAAATAAAAACTAGCACTAAAAATAAAACTAAAAACTAAACAGAAAAACTAAAAGCTGGTATTTTTCTTCTTTTTTTTCTTTTTATTTTTACAAATTGTCCAGGAAACCTCCTTGCAATTTCAACTTTGAACACACAAGTTCGAGAGGGCTCTTTCTCCTTCTGGTGCCTTTCCTGCAAAATTGAACAAACAAGAGTCTCACAAGCAGAAGCTTGCTTGACTTGTTAGTTCCCAAAACAACATTACTTAAGAACAAGGGTTGAAAATTGTGTCCACCTAAAAACAAACAAGAATTCTTGAGTTCCCAAAAATCAAAACCATTATAGAAGCAAGGGAAAACTCAAAAAATCAAAAACTTTTCAAGAACTGGTGGACACCAAATTATTTAAAAACAAAGAAAACAGAAAATAAAACAAAAACAGAAAATCTGCCCGAGCTCCAGCGCTTGAGCGTTGGGTTTGCCAATGCTTGGGCGTTGGAAATAAAACAAAAAACTGGGCAATGAGAGGTCCCAACGCCTAAGCGTTGGAAATTAAAATAAAAACTGGGTGGATTCCAGGGGCCTAGCGCATGAGCGCTAGCCCTCCAACGCCTGAGCGTTGGGATTAACTGGAATCAGGGGGTCTGGCAGGGGCCTAACGCATGAGAATTGGCCTCCAGCGCTTGGCGCTGGCCCCTCCTGCAACAAAACATAAAGTTTTTTATTTATTTATTTACAAAGATGATGTAGAAAATTAAAAGACAGAAAATTAAACTAGTCCTAAGTTGGGTTGTCTCCCAACCATCTCATTGTTAAGGCCCGAGATAGACCCTTCCCTTTTCGCTTTTCAACCGGGGTCTATTACAAAATTCATTAGACCCCGCAAATCATGCAAATTTTGGCACATAAACATCATGGTGCCCAATGAATTTTCAGCTAACAATGCAACAACATTCAAATTAAAAATGGAAGGAATAAATAAATTTTCCCTTCCTTGTTCTTTTCCTTGCTGTTCTAGACCTATAGCATAGGTTCCTTGAGGTTCTTCTTCCTCTATTTCCAATTTTTCGTCAAAGACAAATTTTACAATGGAAGTTTTTCTTACCTCTTCTTGTTGAACAACGAGTTCACTTTCATGAACTGGTTGTTGTTCATCGCTGGGCCGCCTCTTTAGAATGCTTTTTATTTTCACTTGTAACTCCTCCATGGCCTTACATTCTTGCTCAGGAGTTGGCAAAAATCCCGCATTTCGCTTACACACTGAATTAAAATAGAATTCGTCAACAAGAGTGAAAGCTTCCTGCTTCTTTTTCTCATATTCTATCTCAAGTTTAGCCCGGAATTTTTCCTCCCTTTGTTCGAATGTTTCAGCCATTGCTATACCTGACAATACTCAGCAAACAAAATTAGCAGCACCAGTTCATATAAAAAGAAAAAACAAAAATTTCTAAACAATTAACAAAAAGACTTAAAAACCTATCCCCGGCAACGGCGCCAAAAACTTGATAGCCAAATCCGCAAGTGCACGGATAGTTATCGCGTAGTACAAAAGATATCGAACCCAAGGGATAGGTGTCTTCTTATTAAATTATTTAGTACTTGAGCAGAAAATAAAAAGGTGTATATTGTTGTTGGTTTGATTAAGATAAAACTAGAAATAGCTATAAAATATAAGAAGAAAGATGATGAGATTTAAGCACTTGGGTTAAATTACATAGTCTATAAAATATGCTAGCAAATTCCTACTTAATTTCTGAATTCTAAAATCAAGTTCATGATGCTATAGCCTAGTATTTCTACAAGTTAATTCCTTATAAGTGTAGAACTTTCTTCCTAATTACTAAATTCAATTCTTTGCAATTTAGTTAACCAGAAAAGAAGATGAAGATGAAGTTCAGGCCAACATAAAGCTACGTCTTTCCTAATTCCTTAGTGATATATACTTATAGCCTTTTTTAAATCATATTTCCCTTACTACTTACCAATGGCCATTGTTATAAGTAATAAGCAAGAGATCTTGTGTGCACCAAGATGAATGAAGAACAAGGAAATAAAACATAAACTGGAAATATTATTCAGAAATGTAGAAATAAACTAAGTCATAAAATATAAACTACAACAACCCAAGATACTTAAAAGAATTAGCCAAGCATGGCTAACAGAAGCATCGAATTACCCTGAATAGGAGCTCAAGTTTGGCTTCCCACAATTCCTAGGAACAATGCTCTTAAGGAGGAAAGAAGAATACTTGTTGTATTCTGAATAGGTGTGTCTTACAAGTGAAGAAAAAACCCCTATTTATAGTAAAAATCTGCCCTCCAGCGCTTGAGCGCTGGGATCCCCAACGCTTGGGCGTTGGGTGCATTAAAATCCCACGTTGCAAATATAGGCCCAACACTTGAGCGTTGGGTGCAATTTCTGACTCACATCCTAGTCAAAGTCCCAACGCTTGAGCGTTGGGAGTTCCAAACTCGACTGCTGGTTCATCTTCTAGCTTTTCTCCTCTTCATGGTAGTGGGTTTTCAATGCCTTCAATGGCCTCCACTCAGCCTCTATTAAGTTCTGAAACCTCCTCTCCACTACCATCAATCCTTCAACCTTATTTTACATGTGCTTAAATCAAAGAGTGTTGCTTCATATTCATGA
Source organism: Acmispon strigosus (assembly GCA_030819835.1). Classification (NCBI taxonomy): domain Eukaryota; kingdom Viridiplantae; phylum Streptophyta; class Magnoliopsida; order Fabales; family Fabaceae; genus Acmispon; species Acmispon strigosus. Next base: position 41,756,664 of record JAUAMA010000001.1, on the reverse strand, counting down.
TTTCCACTTTAAGTCCTCTCTTTGCTAGCACTTCAATTTCAATCCTTCAAGTCCTTGAGACTTCACTTTTCATCCTCCGCTCTTGAACTTTTACACTTTAATCCTTCCTTTCCTAAAACTTTACAATTTGGTCCCTGGACAAAAATGATAAATATACCAGCTTTCTTAAAAATATAAAAATAACTATAAAAAAATATAAAATAAGTTAGAAAAACAAATAAAAGCTAATCTATATGCAAAATGCAAAATAAATAGAAAATCTATATAAAAATAATAAAAAACCTATATGAAACTCAAAAATAATAACATAAAAAGACTAAAAACACCCTAAAAATATCATATAAAATCCGGTCATCAACACCAATTGGGCTTCCAAAATCTAACTCACCGTCTTTTTATATTCTCATCTTACTTCACAAGTTTTGTTCCAGGGGAGGGAATAGATAAGCCATGTTATTGTCTCTACTTTCTGTAGAGAAACCATTTTATTGTGTGAAGAGATGTATTAGATATATATCATAAATATATTCATGGGTCCATTAATCTTCCTTTAGTGTTTTTATCTTTCATAACATAAGGAAAATATATGAGATGATTCAAATCATTTGCTAATTTTACATGCGTCTTATTTCACACTCAACTTGACCATGAGGTTTACCACTATAGTTTTGAAAATTCCTACAATAAATCATTGAATTAGGATTAAATGTAATTATTGAGTCATTTGAGTTTACGAGTGTTTCTGATGGGCCTTCCAATAGTTGATGTAGGGAGTTAAATTTAACATCCCATCACTCAATTTCTCACTATACCCAAACATTTTAAAACCCAAATACACCTTCAAAATCGCATTTCCCCTCCCCTTTACCTTTCCCTCTTTCCCCTTCATTTTCGCTCTCACTCTCACTCTCGATCTCATTCTCACTTTCACTGTCACACTCACTTTCACTCCCACTCTTCAACCTCTTCATCTTAATCATCATCGTCAATCTTCATCTACTTCAGGTAAGCTTCCTCTTCCCCCTTTCCCTTTCATTTTTCCTCAATGAAGCTTCCTGTTAAGTTCAAACGATCTTAGAACGTTTATTATATTTTGAATGATAACAATTTTGTTTAGGAATACAACTATAATAGATAAAAAAATTCCTTAAACTTTGTGTATTATGTTTTTCAAGAAATACTTCTATCATTTCCATATTTCAAGAGAAGTCTCGTCTACATGCATTGTCTAATATCTAAGGAAAACTCGTTAGTGAAGCACTATCTAATCAGAAGAAAAGAAAAGCATCATCTGAAGTGAGACTAGGACATTTTTTAGAGACAGCTGTAAGACCCGGAATAATTAATTACGTATTAATTATAATATGTACTAAATAAATGCGCTTGATGATAAGTAGTTAAATAAAATACGAAGTAAACATTTTACACGTATTATTCGTATTATTATTATTTCTTACTATTGTTTATTTTGTGTCTGACATATGTCGTTAGACGAGAGTTCGTATGTTCGACGTATTAATAGTTGCCTATTTAATAATAAGCGGCGCGACGTTTTATTCGTTTCGTAAATAAAGCGACGACGAAAAATATTATATATATGTGTGTGTGTAGCGCACTATACATGTGTGTGTGGAAGGAAAATAATTTATTTTTCTTAACCTTGAGTTTTATTTGATGATGGATGATTATGATTGAGTGTGTAAGTGGATGAAAATAAGATGTTGTGACTCAAACATGAGAATCCTATGTTGTCACATTTATGTGTAAATGACATTTTGTCTTTTTGTGACTAGTTAATTGTGATTAAAAATAATGAAGCCTTTTATTATTTTCTATATGGGTTTTGAGTTTCCTAAGCCATGTGATAGGATAATATTAGTTTTGATGATGGTAGATAATTAGGGCTTTATGAGGTCATGAAAATGTTAGAAAAGAGAATGTTTAGCCAAATGAGAAAAATGACAAAAGAGATAGTCGTTGAAAAGTGACATGTCTAGTTGACTTCTCACTAATGTAGTATTTGATTAGCAATTTGACCAAGGTTTAAAAAGGTGATGATGGTTAGCCATAGCCTAATAGGGTTCAAATTTTGTGATGGTATATTAGGGCAAGATTAGCTTTCTTAAGTAGTCATCAAAAGAGGGGACAAAAAAGAGTCTTTGCTTGTTGACTAGTTTATGACTAGGAAAGAAATTTGAATAGGAGAAGAAGACAAAGGACTCAGGGGTTGATGGTGGCTAAAGTAAAGACATGATAATGTAAGAAGGGTAACTAGGGAATATCATCAATTAATGAAGGGACTTTTAAGGACAATTGAGAAAGAAAATATCTAGCCTATATATATTGTGAAGAAGGTCTTGTCCCTGACTCTGGCTGAAGTTTTGATAACGACAACACTCATTACAAAAAGAAGAAAAGAAGACTTAGAAGAACCAGCTCAACATGTTTCAAGAACATCAAAGGGTTCCAAAATTTAGCTAAGTCTCAATAGCCGATAAGTTATGCTTTTAAGGTTACTTTACTTATGAAGGCTCATAAACTAATTGATAAAATTGAGTATAATACTTTTTCATAAGTAAAATATGATAGAAACACTCAATTAGGACTTAAAGTTTCATAAAATAGAAATTGGACTTGAGTGTAATCGATTACACGCTTTGAGTAATCGATTACCACTCGAAGGCACGTAATCGATTACCACATTGCTTGTAATCGATTACATGTTTGAATTTGAAATTCAAACTGAAACGGGCAAATAGCGTAATCGATTACCATACTTATGTAATCGATTACCTGCACGACCAGATGTGTTGTTTCATGAACCAATGCATCCCACAACGTTTGGGAAGTTTTGCGATGGTTCATGGACGACCTCTAGTGCCTATAAATAGTCCATTGAGGCTCAGAAACGCAAACAACAATTACACACAACTTTCATATTCATTTAGAGCAATTATTCTGAGTCTTTAAGCTCTCATTTTCAAAGAACACTTATGTTGTTCAATTGTTGAGAACTCAAAATTGATAAGAGCCTTCATATGTTAGTGCCTAAAGCATAACTTGCTTAATCAATCCATTCTCTTATTGAAGGATTGAATCAGCCGTGTAAAATCTTCTTCATCTTCATTTTGGTTTGAGTGAATGTTCACCGTAGTGTTCAGTGAATGGTAGTACTTGGAAAGCAGTTTGTTTTCTGGTTGTTGATAAGAATTCTTAAGGTTCTTGGTGTGAGTACTTCTAAGAACTCTTTATCAATAGTGGATAAATTCTCAAGGGTTCTTGAGGGACTGGACGTAGCCTTAGGTGTATTGAAGGTGAACCAGGATAAGTTCTGTGTGTGAATTCTCTCAACCTTCATCTTTTAATTTCAAGCAAGTTCTTATTCCACTGCATTCACAATCAACAATTGTGATTCTGATTATATTGAAAGTAATCGAGTTTTGATAAGGCGAAAATTGGGGGAACCTAATTCACCCTCCTCCCCCTCTTAGGTTGCTATCTACACTTACATTTGGCATCAGAGCGTAAGTTTAGGTAAATTATTCCTAAGGTCCAGAAAGATGGCAGCCTCTTCTACACCAAGTACTAGTGAAGGTTTCAACATAAACAGATCACCATACTTCAATGAAGACCACTATGACTTTTGGAAAATCAAGATGAAAATCTTCATAAGGTCATTAGATGTGGAAATCTGGAAAGCCATTGAAGAATTTCCTTTCATTCCAATGACTGATGTGGGTGGTAGCACACAACCAAAACCAGAAAATACATGGAGTGAAGAAGAGTAGAAGAAAGTTCAGTATGACTTAATAGGCATGAACATTCTCACAACTGCCTTAGGCATGGATGAATTCTTTAGGGTATCCACTTGAAAAACTTCCAAGGAAATATGGGATACTCTAATGGTTACACATGAAGGAACTGATGAAGTGAAGAGATCAAAAATCAATACATTGTCACGGGAATATGAGATGTTCAGTATGTTTCCTGGTGAAAGGGTACTTGATATGCAAAAGCATTTTACGCATTTGACTAACCATTTAATTGATCTTGGTAAAGAGTTCTCTAACGGTGACTTAAACATGAAAGTGTTGAGATCACTCAAAAGGGCATGGCAACCAAAGGTGACAGCGATTTCAGAAAAGAAGAGCCTATCCAATATGACTCTGGCGACCTTATTTGGTAAACTTCAAGAACATGAATTGGAGTTGAATCGTCTAGAGAAACATGAACTACATGAGAAGAAGCATCGTTCCATTTCTCTAAAAGCAAAGGAAAGCATCAAAGATGAATATGATGCAGACCCAGAAGAAGGCATCAATGAAAACATGAATTTGTTGGTGAAGAATCTTGGAAGGCTTTTCAAAAGGAAAGGTATGAAATTTAACAATAATAGAAATTTCTAAAAGAATAATGAGCCCTCTTCATCTCAAAGGTTCACATGCTTTGAGTGTGGAAAACCTGGACATATCAAAGGATCTTTAACTTGATACACGCCTTTAACCTGATTAGTGACCAGAAGGGAATCACTTTTGATTTTAAGTTGGTCTATTTCCCACTCCTTGGCGAGCGCCAAGCCCGCTATTAGTGCCTCATATCTGCCTAGTTCTTGCTAACCTTGAATTCAAATCCCAATGATTGTTCCACATGTACCTTGTTGGGACCGCTTATGATGATCCCTGCACTGCTTCCCCTCGCATTGGACGACCCATCAATGTATAGTATCCATTTGTCTGTTTCGGTCTCGCCCTCTACGACAGTCAACTCGGTGACGAACTCAGCAAGTCGTTGCAGCGATACCTTTCCCCTAGCTTCGTAGATTAACCCATACTCCAAGAGTTCTACCGCCCAGATCACCAGGAGACCGGATAAATCTGGCCTCTGTAGTGCCTGTTTCAAAGGTAAATCAGTTTTTACCTTGACTTGAAAGCTTTAGAAATACGCCCGTAAGCGGCGGGCCGTGACTAAAACCGCAAGGGTCGCCTTTTCAATCCTCTGATACCTTTTCTCGGCTCCCTGAAGGGTGTGACTAACAAAATAGATTATGTTTTGCATGCCTCCAACGTCTTGTGTGATAACCGAGCCAATAGCCCGATCCGTAACGGCGAAGTACAGAAGTAAAGGCTCGCCCACAACGGGCTTATGGAGTATTGGGGGTGTGGAAAAAAATTGTTTGAGTCACCCAAACGCTTCCTCACATTCAGACATTCATTCGAATTTCGCATTCTTTTTTAGGCACTTAAAGAATGGGGCCGCCTTTTCCCCTGCGTGTGGCAAAAAGCGAGACAAAGAGACGACCTTCCCTGCTAACCGTTGTACCTCTGTGACTGGCCTTGGGCTGACCATATCCAAGATCTCCCTACACTTATCTGGATTAATCTCAATGCCTCGTGTCATAACCATGAAGCCTGGGAACTTTCCCCCGAGAATTCCAAACGAACATTTCTCAGGATTCAAATGCATGTTGTAATGCTTGATCTGCCAAATGCTTCACTCAAATCGGCAAGATGATCGTTCTCCCTGGCTGACGTGACGATCATATCATCAACATATACATGTATGTTTCTGCTCTCCTGGTCTTCAAACACCTTGTCCATCAATCGTTGGTAAGTCGCCCCGGCGTTCTTCAGCCCAAATGGCATTGTCCTGTAACAGTAATTAACCTGAGGAGTCATGAAGGCGGTTTACTCCTCGTCTTGCAAGTGCACACAAATATGGTTATATCCAAAGTAGGCATCCATAAGGCTTAACATTTCATTTCCGGATGCTCCGTCAACCGGCTTGTCAATATCTGGCAAAGGGTAAGAATCTTTGGGGCACGCCTTATTGAGGTCTGTGTAATCCATGCACATTCGCCATTTCCCATTTTCTTTCTTTACCATCACAACGTTTGCTAGCCACATTGGATATTTGACTTCCCTGATGAAGTTTCCCTCCAGTAACTTAGCCGTCTCTACCGTTACTGCCTTATTCTTCTCGATGCCCATCGTCCTTCTTACCTGGGCAACTGGTTTCAACCCCGCTGTGAGTGCCAGCTTATGACAAATGACATATGGGCTGATTCTTGGTACATCCTTAATTGTCAAGGCAAAGAGATCCAAATTCTCAGTCAACAAGCGTGTTAAACATTCCTCCTGGCAGGCGGAAAGTTGTGTTCCAACCTTGAGGATCCTCTCCCCCACCTTTATTGGCTTAGTTTCTTCAATCGGAGTTGGGCGCGCCTTAAGCAACTCATCCCGAGGATCAAGTGTACATCCTTCGCTGATCTCAAAACATCTGTGACCGTTCTTGGCGTTTTTTCTTCCGTACGTAGAAACGCTCTCACTATAGCATTCGCGCGCCCGGATCTAATCCACTTTCAACGTCCCCACCTTACCATTGGCAAGTGGGTACTTCACCGCCAAATGCTTCATCGATATCACCGCACAGATCTTGCAAAGCGTGTCTCACCCGATTAGCACATTGTATGACGACTTGCAAGAGAGCACAATGTATTTGACATTGACCGCCTTTGCAAATCCCTCTTGACCAAAAATGGTCTTGACCTCCATGCATCCTCTAGGGACCACGTGCTCTCCTATAAAACCCACTAAAGCTCCTGTGTATGGTGTGAGGTCGCCTTCCTTCAGCCCCATTTTTTCAAACACCTCTCCATATATAATGTCTGCCGAACTCCCTTAGTCCAGTAGCACTCGCCTAACAGCATAACTGTTTATGCGCAGCTGCACAACAACGGGGTCGCCCTTGTGCGGAGTCACTCCTTTAAAGTCACCCTTGGTGAAGACTATATCAGGATGATCAAATCCAAAGACTTCTTCCTGAATGGAATGCACCCCCGCATGCGCCTGGCGAACGTACCTCTTTCTCTCCGCATTGGACTCTTTGTCAAATCCTCCTGAGATGCAATTTATTACTCCTGATGGGTCACCCATGGGCGTTGAGTCATCCAGATCTTCTACCTCGACCTCCCTACTCGCCCCTAGCAGACGACCCGGATAGTACCCTGCCTCCGGCTTGATGTACTGGCTGAAATGCCCCGCTTGGCCGCTTTAATCAGTCTCTCTACCTCCTTATGTAACGTGACACAATCGTCGGTGTAGTGCTCCAAGACTTCGTGAAATTCACACCACCTTCTGGTGTCTACGTTCGTGGGCAGTCTTTTGGGAGGAAGAGGGTACATTATCAAATTTGTTTCTTTATTGTCTGCCAAGACCTTGGAGAGGCCCACCGTCAATGGTATCGACGACCATGCTTGCACTGGCGAGTAGTTGTTTACGCGTTGTTGGGGTACTTCCCTTCGACCGAAGTCAGGGCAGTCCTGGTAATGTCGCCTAGCCTGATTAGTGAATGTTGCAGTCTGGTATGGTTCTCCACGATTCCTCTGTGGTTGTTCTCTGGGCTGCTCCCGTCGCGGTAGTGAGTCTACCTGCTTTCCCTTATTTTCTGGCCTCCGCGCCGGGGCATCCAATGCATCCCTCTTCCCTTTGTGTTCGTCATCCTCCTCTTCATAAATGAAATCCTGAACCCTCACCCGGAGGTCAATCATGTCCTTGGGCGGGCGCCTGCTCAACTTGTTGCTAAGTGCTCCCGCCCTTAGACCTTGTTTAAAGGCATTTACACATGTCTCTTGAGGCGGGTCCTCGATCCTAACCAACGTAGCACTGAATCTCACCATATATTGCTTAATGGTCTCCGCTGGTCCTTGCCTGATATTGAATAATGCAGCTGTTGTAACCTTTTGCGCCCTGCTCGCTGCGAAATGCGTAAGGAATTTATGAGAAAAATCCATAAAGTTGGTTACGGAATGTAGAGGGAGCCTATTAAACCAAGCGAGCGACGTCCCCTTGAACGTCGACGGGAATAGCCTACATCTGACCGCATCAGAAGCCTGGCTAATTACCATCTTAGTCATAAAGAATCGCAGGTGCTCCTTGGGATCGGACCCGCCTGCATAAGTCTCCAGTGTTAGACTTTTTAAGGCATCCGGCATAGGAACCGCCGCAATTGCCGCAGAGAAAGGCTGAAACTCAACCACCGTTTTCGCCTCCCTGTGGCCTTCCATTGCCGGATCCCTTTGCTGACGAAAATATTCCAGCTGAGCCTGCAGATGTTGGTTCTGCTGCTGGATAGTATCAATGGTGCCACACACTCTCCTCCACTCCTCCGCGGTGATGTTAATCGTGGCGGGCTGCTCATTGTTTGGTTGTTCAGGCTAGGTCTGGCCCGCGTGTGTCAAGTTGGGATTTGGTGATGAAGGAGGGGATGGCGTTGGTTGGGTCCTCATCGCCCATACTCCACCACGACCTCGCCCACGACCGCGCCTTGGAATGCCTGACATGACTTCTCTTCTAGTGATCGTGGGGGTTGGTTTACCGATTCCCTACAGACGGCGCCAAATGTTCTCAAATGGAGAGGAATATAAGAAATATTATTATTGAGTAGCAAATGAATAAATCTAAACTCTTTTACATGAGCCCCCTACTAGTTATTTATAGGGGGAAGGGTCATAGATAGCATTAAAACCTTAGTTTTACAAACTATAGGCCCTTGGGCCTCGGGAACTTGGCCCAGTAAAGCATAAATCTGCACCCCCCCCCCCCATATATTACAAGTTCACCCCCTCTGGCGGTTTTGCTCACCCTGCATAGGCTACTTAGTCGCCCTTCTACTAGGTGGGGCTCGCCCAGTCCAGTTGCTTTCATGTAAGACCTGTTATACTTTATGGTAGCGAATGTTGGGCGTTAACAGGACAACACGAGAGAAAAGTGGAAGTAGCAGAAATGAAAATGTTAAGAAGGATAGTGGGCACACTAGAAATGATAAGATACGCAATGAGCAAATTAGAAAAGATATTTGAGTGGCGCCTATCATGGAGAAGATAGGGAAAAACCGATTAAGGTGGTATGGAAATGTACAAAAAAGACCTATAGAGGCACCGATGAGAAGGGTTGAAAACATGGTTTTCAATCTTACGAAAAGAGGTAGAGGGAGACCAACATGGGAAGTTATTATTAAAAATGATTTCATAATCATTAATATCCCTCATAATTTAGTTTTTGATCGAGCTCAATAACGTAATGTGATCCATATAGCTGACCTTGCTTATGGGATAAGGCTTTTGCTGTCGTCGTTGATTGTTTTCATGTAAAGAGTACATTGTTGATCTTGTTTGATGATGAGTGACGCCAGACACTGATCATGTAATAGTTACTGAAAGGCAAAGTAATTTTTTCTTGTTTTTATTTAAAGTAAGGTTTGAGGAATAGTCAACATAATTTTATGAATATATTATGTGTATGAAACTCAAACTTTAACAGGTGCAAGTTATAATTCAAGCATGCAATATTAGGAATAAATGTTTCCTACTACAGTAATACGAGGTGCATGTAAAGAGGAGAATGAGTGGTTATGTTTACCATCCATTGAAGCTCTCAGAGACTTCATTTCCCTTCAGACAATGGGGGAGAGAATAACATACTGTAACATTACAAGGTGTAATATAAATTATCTAGCACTCAGCAACAAAATGATTTAAGGACTGTAGCAGATCGCTGGAACCTTTTGCAGTTTTTAGGTGAAGCATTTTGTTTCACTTACATGCGCTTCAGTACTCATCCAAAACATAGAGAAAAACAAAATGTGCACTTCCAGTCAACAAATGATCTTCCTGTGAAAAAAATGCAACTGGTCAAGGTTCAGAAAGCATGTTCATATGATCCAGTAAGTGACTCAGCTGCAAAATCTTGAAAAGTTAGCAATCAAAATTGTTTTTCTATCCTCCAAGACCGAAAATATAGATTGAGTCAGTGGTCAAACCAAAATGAATAAAACATGTCCAGGACACGGGCTTTATTTGGAATGCTTCATTCTAGTTCCGCAGCAGCAAGGCATGAGGCATCATTATTATTGAGATGTCCTTTCCGGATCAGAAGTTCCTGTTTTCCTCTCTCAACTTGTTTTCTCTGTGAAGTCCTTCAAGTAATAATGAACTTGCTAGGCATTAACTTAATCACGGTGAGCACAAAAATAACACAAGCAGAGTTTGTTTCTTTCCTTCTACTTCTCTTTTCTCGACAAATCTTCAAAACCACAATACAAAAGAGAATAATTACATAAAACAACTAAGTGCGTTGAGTCAAAGTAAAAAGGTTTTCATCCCAATACATAAAGAAATGTTTCATTCACTTTTTGTTTAATGTGCCGTTTGTACTAATGTCAACAATATCCAAACATAGCTTAAGTGGCCCCACAAAATCCTTGGCCACGTGACTATATGTACCAGGAATCAGTAGATAGCTAAGCGATGGTTTTTGTGATCAGTTTTGAGTCTCCCTTTTCTGAACTACCCTGCCTCTTCCACTCTTTGTTTAACACTGCCAAATCTAGCCAGGTGAATTTAGAAAGTTATGCGAATAAGTGGTTAAGGCCTACAGTTCGATCATAACTTCATTTCCAAAACCGATGAGACTTTCCAAGACACAATACAACTCCTCTGTTTTTGGGCTAGATTGATCTAGAGAATAGAACTGATGAACCTGGTCATCAATCTCAATCCAGCTGCAGCCAGGAACTTTATAAGACTTCTGTTGCTTCAATGTCCTCCACACATTCCTGACTTCATCCCACTTTCCTAACTCCCCATATATATTAGCCAACATTATGCCATAACCACCATTATGGGGGTCTATTTCAAGTAGCTTTTTGGCTGCAAATTCTGCCAAATCTGTACGGCCATAAACTTTACATCCATTAAACAGAGAACCCCAGACCACCTCATCTGGTTCCATGCTCATACCCCTGACAACTTGCATTGCCTCATCAAATCTACCTGCTCGACCAAGAAGGTCTACCAAACACCCGTAATGCTCAATCCGAGGCTCTATCCCATATTCCTGAATCATCATCTCAAAATAGGAGCACCCTTGTTCAACCAATCCACCATGAGTACAAGCATTCAATAACCCAACAAAGGTGACCTCATCCGGTCTGACATCACCACCACACTCCACCATTTGCTCAAAAACAGCAATGGCACCCTCACTTTGCCCATGGAGCGCAAAACAGTTAATCATCGAATTCCATGAAGTCAACCCTTTATCTGGAATCATCTCAAAAACCTTCCTTGCAAGTGCAAGGTTACCACACTTCCCATACATATCCACAAGGGCATTCGAGATAAACGAGTCAAGAAGAAAGTCATTCTTGTAAACATAACCATGTATCCACTTCCCAAGCTGAAGCATGCTAGTGTGGCCACATGCCGAAAGTGCACAAGCCACAGTAACCTGATTTGGCTTGTTAAACCCATACCCTTTCTCCGCAGCAAGTGCAACCATTTCTCTAAATAACCTAATCCCCTCAGAGAAGAACCCATTCTGAGTGCAGCCTGCAATGAGAGCGTTCCAAGACGGGACATCTCTCTCCGGCATTTCATCGAACAACTTCAAAGCATTATCAACATCCCCAGCCCTCACATACCCAGAAATCATAACGGTAAAAGACACAACATTTCTATCATGCATTTCATCGAACACCTTCTCAGCATTCCCCAAACCACCCGAACCCCTAGAGTAGGAGTCCACAAGGGCCGTCTGCACAATTGGGTACTGCTCAAAACCGGTTTTTACGATCTGGGTATGAACCATTTCAGTGGATCGCGGTTCGGGGCAGGATTTGACGATGTGGGGGTAGATGAAGTTGTTGGGGCGAGAGTTAATGGGGTTGGAGAGCATGCGGCGGAAGAGGGAGAAGATGGGAGAGTGGTTGTTGGGGCGAGAGGCGTAGGCGGTGATGATGGCGGTGTAGAGGTAGATGTTGGGGGAGTGAAGGTGGTCGAAGATGCGGCGAGCGTAGAGGAGATTGGAGAGAGTGAGGGCGCAGAAGCGAACCAGCTTGAAGGCGTAGAAGTCTGTCTGGGCGTGACCAAGGGTGGTGAGGTACGCTTGGAGTTGCTTCAAGTGGTTGAGGTGATTGCTCTTGCCCAGTATCGTCAATACGTGTTCGTTTAGGTTCGGCTTCATTTGTTCATGGTTTACCTCTGCTGAGCATGCTTTTCAAGAGAGCCTCATCGCAAACAAGGGAGAGGCCGACAGGGACGTGAAATTTGCATGACTACCAAACAAACCTTATTCATACTCAATTTTTTCTTCCATTTTATTTTCACTTATCTTTACTACTTATCTTTCTTTTATTATGTTTTTAACATATTATATATTATCTCTTATTTTCATTTATCTAACTAGGTTTTAGTGTATGTGTATTTCAAATATCAACAAAAACACTACTACTCTTGCTCTTAACACATCTTTTTGTCTTTGTATGCTTTTCCGTTCGTAAATGCAAAATCATACACCTTAGCACTCCTATTGCTTATATATATATATTATATATATATATATATATATATATATATTTATTTGGCTTAAATCACATTTTACCCCTGATAATTCTCAAAGTTACAAATTGTAACCCACTAAAATTTTTGTCACCAAATGTACCTATCTGAATTTTGAAATTAGCACTTTATGCTCTTCCGTCAGTGTGCCGTTAAAAAATTGACGGAAGGGCTGACGTGGCATGCCACGTCATTAAATGACTTTCAGAAATTGGAAAAAAGTGTGGGGGAGATTCGAACACAAGATCAGGAAGTGGCAAAACACACTTATTGCCAATTGAGCTACACAATTAATTGATAATATAATGAACAAAATTTAATTTATATTATGAAACATTACAATAAAAGAAAAAAAAACTATACCATCAACATCTGCTCTCTTCCTAACCCATCAAACCCTAATCCTCTTCTCCCCAAACACACGAGCCGCCGCCACCACTCATTCTCCCCCTCACCACCCTCACTTTTCTTTTCACTGCCACCGTTCCTCTTCCTTAACCATCGATCACCAGCCTCACTCCCGAACCCCTTCACCTCTACATCGGTCTCTGCTCTTCTTCTTCTTCCATCATCCATTCTCCCTCTCAGCCCAAAACCTCCTCGCCACTCCTTCTCTCTTCGTCAACTGCCGGTCACCACCACCAAACCTTTCGGCGCCGCCGTTTCACCGTTTCAATCATCGCTGCGCGCGCTCTCCTTCTCTGTTGCTGGCGGCAAATTGATGGTGGAGGCGGCGCAGAGGAGCGATTGTGTTCATTTCTAATTTCGTTTCAAGCAATTAATGACAGGATGTGGTTGATTTTCAATTTTTATCACTTCTCTACCTTTTTCTTTTTAGCATGAACTGGTGAACTTCGAACTTCTCGTCCTCCTTCGTATCTTAAATCCCTCTCCATTTTTGCTTGTTAACTTGGTCTTGAATTGGGTTGAACTTTGATTTGTAGGTTTGGGGTTTAGCAATGGTGAAGGCTGTTTGAAGAAAATGTAGGTTTGGGGTTTTGCTAGATTCAGGAACATAGAAGACCTGGTTTGGGGAATGAAGGATTTGGGGAACTAGAGACCATAAATCTGCATTCTTCCTTTGTTGTTATGTTTTTGTTAATTTTCTGGGTTTTTCTGTTTTGATGATGAACTGTTGATGGTATAATCTGCATTCTTCCTCTTCGTTGTTCTGTTTTTGTTGATTTTCTGAGTTTTTCAGTTTTGATGATGAACTGGATTGTTGCAAATGTTGATTGGTATAATTTGCATTCTTCCTTTGTTTGATTTTCTGGGTTTTTCAGTTTTCATGATAAACTAGATTGGTGCAAATGTTGATGGTATAGTTTTTGTTTTATTGTAATGTTTGATGATATAAATTAAATTTTGTTCATTATATTAACAATTAATTGTGTAGCTTAACTGGCAAAGAGTGTGTTTTGCCACTTCCTGATCCTGTGTTTGAATCTCCCCCACCCCTTTTTCCAATTTCTGAAACTCATTTAATGACGTGGCATGCCACGTCAGCCCTTCCGTCAATTTTTTTAACGGCACACTGACGGAAGGGCATAAAGTGTTCATCTCAAAATTCATAGGGGTACATTTGGTGACAAAAATTTTGGTGGTTACAATTTGCAACTTTGAGAATTATCAGGGGTAAAATGTGCATTTAAGCCTATATATTTTTAAGAACGAGCTAAGTTATCATTGCTTCAGCAAGCAAGAACCCTTAAATTTAAGCAACCAGCAGTTCAACATGCTCCAATAACAATAGGGAGAAACACTAAGCAACATTGCTTAGCTCTAAGCAACTCGATTGTTCTTAACGTATCTTAGAAGTAAAATTTTATCAAACATAAATTAGCCCACGAGAAATTCAAACCACACAATTTGTTGTTGGGTGAAACTTTCACATATCTCAAAATATCAATTAGAAGTTGAAATTCACATTATGTTCAATATAAAGTTGAGAAACAAGATTTTGTCACGTTGAATATTAAGTGAAATCGTAAATCCATTTTGAGTTTCACGATAATACAGCAACACAATAAGTAAAAATGTTGTTAGAAACATCAGATTGTGTTTACACCCAAATGGGCAGGAGAGAAATGGTAGTTCATGTGACATATGAAATATGAGGTAAATGTATGGCAATTTCCACATGTATATGAGGATCCCTAAAGGATTGCCCCATTTGGTACGTTGATTTTAGGAAATTTTTTCATGTAGGCATGAGGACATAAATCCCTCCAAGACGAATTTAGGGGCGGGGCGGGGCCGGGGGCGGGTATCAATCTCCCTGCCCTGAGAGTTCTTCGCCCCGTATACATAAATGATAAGATAATAACACCCTTAATAAAAAAAATAGATAATAAATAAACAAAAAAAATATAAAATGCCCTAAACACAACCCATTATAAAAAACCAAATAAATAATTTCAATAAGAAAACTTTAGAAACAAAAGTTAGATTGCTGATAATGAAGACTTCATATTTTAGATGAGTTTAATGTTTAAGGGTATATTTTGAGTATTAGCTAGACTTCACATTTTGGATGTATTGAATGTTAGTCTTAATATTTTAAATTTCTTATTTTATACACTCCATATGTTATGTTGAAACTCATTTAATGACGTGGCATGCCACGTCAGCCCTTCCGTCAATTTTTTTAACGGCACACTGACGGAAGGGCATAAAGTGCTCATCTCAAAATTCATAGGGGTACATTTGGTGACAAAAATTTTGGTGGTTACAATTTGCAACTTTGAGAATTATCAGGGGTAAAATGTGCATTTAAGCCTATATATTTTTAAGAACGAGCTAAGTTATCATTGCTTCAGCAAGCAAGAACCCTTAAATTTAAGCAACCAGCAGTTCAACATGCTCCAATAACAATAGGGAGAAACACTAAGCAACATTGCTTAGCTCTAAGCAACTCGATTGTTCTTAACGTATCTTAGAAGTAAAATTTTATCAAACATAAATTAGCCCACGAGAAATTCAAACCACACAATTTGTTGTTGGGTGAAACTTTCACATATCTCAAAATATCAATTAGAAGTTGAAATTCACATTATGTTCAATATAAAGTTGAGAAACAAGATTTTGTCACGTTGAATATTAAGTGAAATCGTAAATCCATTTTGAGTTTCACGATAATACAGCAACACAATAAGTAAAAATGTTGTTAGAAACATCAGATTGTGTTTACACCCAAATGGGCAGGAGAGAAATGGTAGTTCATGTGACATATGAAATATGAGGTAAATGTATGGCAATTTCCACATGTATATGAGGATCCCTAAAGGATTGCCCCATTTGGTACGTTGATTTTAGGAAATTTTTTCATGTAGGCATGAGGACATAAATCCCTCCAAGACGAATTTAGGGGCGGGGCCGGGGGCGGGTATCAATCTCCCTGCCCTGAGAGTTCTTCGCCCCGTATACATAAATGATAAGATAATAACACCCTTAATAAAAAAAAATAGATAATAAATAAACAAAAAAAATATAAAATGCCCTAAACACAACCCATTATAAAAAACCAAATAAATAATTTCAATAAGAAAACTTTAGAAACAAAAGTTAGATTGCTGATAATGAAGACTTCATATTTTAGATGAGTTTAATGTTTAAGGGTATATTTTGAGTATTAGCTAGACTTCACATTTTGGATGTATTGAATGTTAGTCTTAATATTTTAAATTTCTTATTTTATACACTCCATATGTTATGTGATGAATTTCAACTATTTATTATACATTTGAGTTGAATTAGACGTGGTTGCATTGTCATTTATGGTTAATAAATTTATTGCACGACTATATGTATTTTCTATTTAATTTGTTTTTCTATTTTTAATGACGTGTTAAGGATCCTTGTGGGGCCCGTGGGGAGGTGGGGAATGGAGATGAGACAAAAATTGACCCCATTGTGAGAATGGGGGTGGGGACGGCGACAGATGAGGAAAGCAGGGATGGGGAGCGAGGAAGCACTCCCCGCCCTTGCCCGGCTCCATTGTCATCCCTAGGTAGATGTTTGGATGAATTTAGTGTATGGATTTAATTTTTAAATTTTTCATGTTTGCTGGGTTTGTTATTTTAGACAAATTTTGATTAGCTATCTATTATGTGTTAAAAAAATATAAAAAATACACTCACCTCTCAGGATTGATACTCAAATGCATCTTTCTTATAGTAGAAGAATAGAGCTCACGCCAACTCTAATTTTCACTCTTCTAACATTGGTCAAATTGGACGCAAAACATTATATGAAAAACAAATTACACTTAAGTGTGTCGACCCCACCAAGGCTACTTGGGGACTTGGGGTCGGCCAATATATAGTTGCTACGTGATCACAACGCGCTTGAAACTGACCAAGGGAGAAAATCAAGCAACGAAGATTCCGATTCGAACAAACCTCATCTAAGAAACTGGGATAAACTTGTAAGGCTAAATATCATACAAGCATACGGGCAACAATTGATGAACATGGCGCTAAATCTGATTTACAAAACAAAATTGACTATGAATCTAAAAAGAGAAAGCAATTGTCTTGGAGCCAAACCCAGAGACAGACCCTTATGCAAAAAACTTCAACCATTGAATGTTAGAACATGAATAATATCTCCCCACAATTTTTCAGCAGTAAAAACACTAAATAGCTAGAACAAAAAAAATGACAAAATTTACCCATCTTCAATGGTTATTGTTGGATAAGGTAAAGCCATATAAATTTTCTCGTCCATCTAAGAATAATACAATGTCAACTGATATTTTGTCAAAATAATTCTAGCTATCTAGCATTTTCCATTTCCCACACGAGGCAGAATGTCCTAAAGTTTGATTTCCTTTAACATGCTAAACAACCTCCTTGCTCTTTCAATGTTTCTATTTCCTGGATATCATTATCCTTTCCCTCCCCAAGTGTTCCCATATCACTGATCATTTCCTCACAACTGGCTTCTTTGTTTTCACCACATGTTTCTTTCATAACACCATCCCCATTGTCCACCACGTCTTCTTCCTCTACAGCTTCTATCACGTGAAGGAGTTCAAACGGAGTAGCAGCTGGGTCCAGTACTCTGCAACCCTTTGGAGCATTCTGAGCTTCTAGACCAGTAAGCACGTATGAAGGTACCTGATGAGAGAACCGAAGCATCTCTTCCCTTGGAATAATTCTGATTTCTCTCGGATCTAAGAGGTGGTGAAAGACAGTCTTGAACCCAGCCACCTTGACCAGAGGAACAATAGTAACACCATGTTCTTCACTAAAATCCTCGAGAACTTCAACAACATCAATCTTGTGTATAACTTCATTTGCTGTTAGCTCATTCCAGTCACGAGACCAATTCCTATAGATGGCCCAAACATCCCCTTTTCTGGGATATATACAAATGGCTCCATCATTACCTTCTCTCCACCTAACTTTGTGAGAAAAAAAATTGATCGAGTTACAGATTTCATGTCTGCCTAATCTGAAACCCCCACATGTTTTTGAAAAGCCTGAAGCAACCCAATTTAGGGAACCCAGTTCACTGTTGGTATTTGGATTGAGCCGACTGATCTGTATCTTGAATGGATTCAAAGAGATCACGTTGCGGACCATGGCATAACATCGAGGCATCCCATCATCATCACCATAAGCAGCCCATATTTGATTTTCACAAAAAGATCTTTCAGTTCGATCTTTGTAAAAATCATGAAAATCAGGATCTGGGACATCTACTAGCATTGCATCCAAAAAAATTGTGCTGATTTCTACTAGCAATCCGCTCTTTCTATCTTCTGACTTCCCAATGTAATTTTGAGCACACGTCTCAAAATTTCTTACAGATTTTTCTCCTTTCTCATTAGCTTTCTGGAAGCAATTTCCACTCTCTTTCACCACAGGTTTATCAACAGTATTTGACTGAATTTCCCTGAGTTTCTTGCTAATTTCTTTTCTAGCTTTCTCCATAAGAAGATTCCGAAGTTCAACCTGGGAGATATCCGTATTATATTCAAAATTACCCTTTTTAGATGTGCAGAAGTTAGATGCTCCTACTGCTCTACCCATTTGATTAATCACACTTGCATCCTCCATGCCCCCCTTTCTTCTCTTAGCTGGATTAAAATAACCTTTTCTAGAAACATTCTGCTTCCTTTTTAAGGCCTCTTCCCTTTTGGTAGCTGCTTGTGCCTCCTCACGATCTCGCTTCACCTTATCATATGCCTGCTGAACCACATTTGCAGCTTGAGCCGCATTAGAAACACCAGAAGTTTTAGAAAATGGAGTCCACTGGAAACTGGTCTTGTTATTTCCAGCACTAGATTTGCTTTTATTAGGTGCTTGGTGATTGAACTTTTGCTGGTTTTTTGAAAAACTCCATGATGCTCCAGGTCTAATGCCACTTGCAGGAGGTGGATCAGTTTCTTTAGCCAAAAATGCCTCATTGCAGTTGGGACACAAGAGTTTAAGGTTAAGATAAACTTTAAGATACTCATACTGCATTTTGCATCGATTGCAAGTAGTCCAAAATGTCGGTTTTGACTTATGGGTAGAAGATGAAGTGTTTTCTTTAGCAGTATTCTTCTGAGTCTTTGCACTTGACGAGGTAGTCTTAGTAAAATTGAAACCATTAGCCCCTTTTTTTGCTGATGAACCACCGAATATAGTTGACTCTTTCCGTGCTTTTCCCTTTCTCTTATCATCATAAGCTGCCCGTCTACCCTTATCTGATAGTAAGCTCCATGCCTCGGAAATAAGTTTAAATGCCCCATCAGCTCCAACAGATTTGTTCTTGTCAGGGTGAAGCATGAGAGCTAGCTTCCTGTAGTGTTTCCTGACTGTATCATCATCGGCATTGGGGTTCGCACCAAGTATACCATACCAATCTGCTTCTCCATTTATTTTGTTCTCAGCAGAAATATATACATCAAGTGTTGCTATCAGCTGATGAATACCCTCAAGGGCAGGAAATAAATTTTGGGCTTTCAAAGCAAACTTTTTTGCACCCAAAGTGTCCTTTGCAATAAACTTCTTCTCAGCAATTTCTTTAGCTCTGGTAGCCTCATCCTTATTGCACTCCATTTCTCTCAACTGCTTTCTTGATTTTCTCGTCCACTTTCTCAGAACTTCATTGTAATATAGCATCAAAAGTTCTCCATTTAAAAATACTTCGGTGCCTTAAACATGTCTACATAATTTGAGTTCCCATACTGCTTCAAAAAGCAATTCATCAATGGCAATCAAACCCTGTAAAGCAAAAGCAGATTCTAGTCAAGAAATTAATAACTTGAGTAGCAAATTGAATTCTATCAAATTCAAATATAGAAAATACAACGGCAATATTGTTTGGGTGAAGCTGCAGTACTTGTGCGTCACCTATTCATTGCTCAGTAATAACAAAATAAATGAGAGCAACAAATTTTAAAAGGGCCCCTGCACAAGTTCTGAAAAATTATCAATGCAGCATTCAAAAATTGCACATCGCGACAAGACCATTACTATTTCGAGAAATACACGTTGAGGCAGTGCATACAGCTAATGATTACATATTAATAAAGTTTTGTATTTCAGTGTTTAGTACAGGAATAGAATTGCATCTCATTACATTCTGCTATATCAATGTTTAAAAACCCTAAACAAACCACCCCGTTCAACCCGTAAGACCGTGAACAGGCTGTGTCTCCAATCTGATCACTACTTAGCCATAAATTCAGCCAGTTAAACCAACAAAACCATACATTACGGGTCTCTGCAGTTTAATTTTCTGAAACATTGCATTACGTTCTTACATTTGCCACGTGAAAACGAATCAAAACATATAAAGGAACAAAAACAGCAATTGCAAGTTGAAATTACACGAAAATAATA
The DNA here is from genome assembly GCA_030819835.1 of Acmispon strigosus. Lineage (NCBI taxonomy): Eukaryota > Viridiplantae > Streptophyta > Magnoliopsida > Fabales > Fabaceae > Acmispon > Acmispon strigosus. Next base: position 41,736,432 of record JAUAMA010000001.1, on the reverse strand, counting down.
AGAAAACATAACCCCCAAAAGAAATTACAAAACTGAACTCATCCCTCTACTTGCATATAATCCAAGACAAGGCACATAAGCCCATAACTGAAAATGGAACATCAAATTTACTCGTGTCAAGTTGTAAAGAGTAACAAGCAGAAGAATCCGAAATTACCCGGCACTCAAAAACTTCAAACTCGAACGTTCCACCGCAAAAACCTCAAACTTCGGCTAATCGCACCAAGTTCCAGATGTCTCTGAGAAAGGCGAACGAAACCCTAAATTATTACCATGTACAAAAAAGAAGAAAAAATGAAAAAATGGGTAACCCTAAAATCAGTTAAAGTTAACAAATTTGGATGGAGAAGTGAGAATAAGAAAGGAAAGAGTTGAAGGGGTTAAGGAATCGCAAAATGAAATGGTTTTTTTTTTCGGGTGAAGATTGAAGAAGAAAGTGGGTGACTTACGAGTTACGATTGTAGAAATGAAGATCGTATTGGAGAGAGAAGAAGAAACGATTTGCTGTTGGGAGTGTTTGTTCGGAAAATTGGGGTCGTTTCGTTCTCCTTGCCGTCGTTTCCTTGTTCTCTCATGTGATGTTCGAGTTCTTCACAAAAAAACTCACCTCACACCTCTTCACCAGATTTTTCTTACATTGATTTTTTTCCCCTTTTCTGATTTTGTGTGAAAGAATTGGGGGGATCTGTGAATTATCACTGTAATATACGCGCGCGCGCGCTTTTTTACTGCGAGGTTTTAGGGTTAAAGTCTTTTCTAGGTTGAGGGCTGACCTTCATAGCTCCCATTTGGTCTTTTCCACTCTTTTCCTTTTTGTCGTAAAGTAAATTTTAGTGCTGGTCAGGTAGGACACTTAATATTTGATTTTAATCTTTATTTTCTTAAAATTATTTTTTCTATTTTTTATTTTTAAAATAGTCTTACTTTTTTTTGGTAACAAGAAAAAATATTCTTACTTGAGTTCCCAACTTTATTTTTAATATTTATTTTAAATTTCTATTGTAAATTTTTAGTGTAACCAAAAAAAATTGATTTATGTTACACTAGTACAATTAATGCTTAGTATTGATGCATGTTTTCTTTATTTATGTTAGTGTGTTCACCGTCAAAATTAGTTCGGTTTTTAGGGAAAAGTTATTCGATCCAATCACTTCAATTTTGTCACTTCATCATTCAATCAGTATTTTCTTTCTAGATCCGAACCAATCCGATCCAAATTTTATCGGTTTGGATTGGATTGGGTTTCGGTTTTTTAAAGACATTGTAAATATCAAAATCAATGAAGAAATAAAAATTAATTTGAATCATATAACGTCACATTACACGCTTAAACGATGAGAGTTTGGAATAAAAAAATAAAGACGAACTAAAAGTCTTAAACAAATCTCTACATTCACCATTCTTGGCTCAGTACCTCTAAAATAAGAAGAAAAAAAAGTTAATCATGCACAGTAGATAATATATTTTTTAAATATATGTTTACTTTGATGCATATTTTTCAAATTATTATTTAAAAATCTATTTACTCAAATATATCTTCATAAATAAGTATGTGTCATATAATAATTATATAAACTTATAAGCACGGAAATATGGAAGTATGAATTATATGATATATTTACAAATAAAATTATATATATTTGCAAACATTCGGTTTGGATTGGATTGGTTCGGTTATGAAAAACAAATCTAAAATTATATTTAATCCAACAAAAAAAATTCAATTTTCCAATTTTCTCAAAAAAAATTCAATTTTCTCAATATTTAACCCCTCCTCGCCCGTTTAGAATACGGGTTAGAGGGGTTAAACGGGCCAATCTGCGGGTCAAACGGGCCAGCCTGCGGGTTGGGCAATAAAATAAAATAAAAACATTTTTTTAGCTGATTCTCTTAAATCTTGGGTTGGCCCACTAAGTCTAAGTGTCATGTGAGTCTGCAAAGATTAGAGAGTGATTTTCTTCCATCTTGGGTTGTGTTTGTATTGGAATTCAAGAATGACTTGGAGTTTGAACTTGAATTTAGATATGCACAAAGTGTATGGTGCAACATTGTTAATTTGTTATGATCTTGAATTAGTAGGTTTGGTAAAATGCATGTGTTAGTATTTATTTAATATGATTTTTTTAATTTTTTATCATTTTTTAATTGAATTTCCTAATTTTTAGATTTTTTTATTTTCCTACTGCCAAAACGGGTCAGCCCGCCAACCCGCGAGCCAGCCCGCGAGCCGGGTTGGGTTGATTAATTCCTGGCTCGTTTAGAAACGGATTGCTCCAACCCAACCCGTGACGGGCCAACCCATATGGGCCGGGTTGGCCCGTATTGACAGCTCTAGCTATGACCCAATGATATAATTTGTGTGTTATATAAGATATTGTGTACTGACAAATACTTTTCGTGTGTATCAATGTGTGTATGTATGTTAGTCTTATTTCAATTTGATATGTGACTTAATTAGCTTTATTGGTCCTCAGTCTAATTTAGATTAAGTAGATTTTATAAATATTTGTTTAGATGATTACCTTCCTATGAATATCATTTACTCTTGAAAAATCCAAAAATTAAGAATTTTGTTTAGGTAGTATCAATAATCATAATGGAGTAGCATTTCTGCCCATTACCTCATTAAAATCCTTGACTACCTATTTGGTAGCACGGGATCCTAAAATATAAAAGTGAATAGTTTTTCTCAAATAAATCAACGGTGGTAACAGAATAATATTTCCATCATTTAATTACCTCGTACTACGTAGCATTGATTTCTCTTCGGAGATACGTACGACCAGGCAACAACCCCGCTAGACACATCAAATTAAAAATCAATTTAAACATTAAGAACTACGTAGCCTTGATTTCTCTTCGGAGATACGTAGGACCGGGCAACAATCCCGTCAGGCACCCCAAATTAAAACAATCAATTTAAACATTTAGAACTACGTAGCCTTGATCTTCCCATTGAAAGGAAGTACGTAGGACTAGGTTCACACCAATCAGGCTAAATAAAATAAAATAAATATTTTTGATTTTTTTAAATAGTTCCCTTTCTTTGTAAATAAAAAAATCTAAATAAATAAAAATAAAACATTTTTCTGCACAATCAATCAAAAGGTACCGTTTTAACGGACGCTGTGGGGTGCTAACACCTTCTCCACGCGTAACCGACTCCCGAACCTAGGATTTTAGGTTTTGTAGACCTTTTATTTTCTTTTTAGGTTTTTTAGCGTTTCCCTCTTAAAAAAAACGTCAGTAGCGGCTCTATCTGTGTTTAAAATGTGGGTCACACCCTGGTCTTCACAAATTGTGAAGAAAGACCATGAACCTATCGACGTCACCAATAATTCCCTCATTGTCTAATTTAAGTTTCAGTTTTGTAGTAATTTTTTTTCCTGTACGCATATATATATATATATATATATATATATATATATATAAACGATATAAAAATACATAAAAAATATGAAATTTATAAATGCGTAACAAGGCATAAACCTTCTCCTACATATCCTCTAGTGTAATAGAGAATCCAAAGCCACATAGTCTGAAGATTCAATAAGATATTTTTTAGAGATTTTTTAATTGGGTGTGTGACGCGAGTTCTCGCTCCTACGTAGATTGATGGAATAGTTCAAGGCTTACATAAGTTTAGAGATTACAGGTGGTATTCTTGCTCCTACGTACCAAGAAATTTTGATTGAGTTGCTTAACGGAAGGTATTTCAGCTCCTACACACACCTCTATAAAAAGGTTAAAGACTTACATAGTTTTATAGATTGAAAGAGATTTTTCCTCATGATATTTTTATGATTTTTTAAAAGATATTTTTGCAATGTTTGGATTTTTATGATAAATGAAAACATATTTTTGAGTTTTTGATAATTAAAACTAAACATATATTTATAAGGAAAATGACTAAACATATATTTAGAGAACATTAAACAAATATTTACCTAGTATAATAAAAAGAAAATAATATTCATCTTGGGTGGTGACTCGTAAGATTAAAAAATTGGTTCCACCTAAGCTGGCACTATTTGTTTGGCAAGTAGTTTAGAATAGAATTGTTGTTTTAGAAAATCTGAGGATGTATGTGTATTGAGGTGCAAGGGGCGGGTTTATATTGTTTGTGTGGGTTAGTTGAGGAGACCACTTATCATTTGATTTTATGCTGTGAATTTACTGCTAAATTATAGTGTGGGGTTCTGGCTAGGGAGAGAGTGTGTTGGTGCATGGCTACTAATCTGTGTGACTTACTGCTGAAATGAGATACCTTGCATTTTATTTCTGATTCTGTGTTGTGGTCTTTGATTCCCTGTGTTATAGCTTGTTTGGTTGGAAAGAAATGTTGTGACTTTTTAGAATATTGCTTGTTCCTTGGATGCTATTTGGGATGTTCACATTATGAGAGGCTAAGTGGGAGAGTTGTTCGTAAAACTTTGCCCAAAATTTTGTCCATGTCCGTTTTCAAAAGGTGGGTGGTTGTTTGGAATCCACAGTCGCCGCGGGTGTGGAAGTTTAATGTTAATGGCTCCCCTAGAGGCATGTTGGGATGTTGTGGTATTGGGGGGTGTTGCATGGTAGTGCTGCTGAAATCTGTGGTTTTTTCTCTAAAGCTGTGGGGAAGTTGTGGGTATATGAGGTTGAGGTGAAGGCAATTATGAATGCCTTAGTTTTTTGTAAGGAACTCAACGTTCATCATATCCTTCTTGAGAGTGGCTCAGTTTTGACAGTTGGCTGGATTGCTTCTAATTCTCATAGGTCATGGAAGTTGTATGATTTAAATATGATTGATTATATTGTGCATGAGGTTGTCTAGGAGTTGTGCATTTCTGAGTGTGATAAACGAACTCTGATGTAGGAGTTCACCTCTTAGTTATACTTGGATATGATTTTTCTTCTTGGGAGGGTTGTTCTCAAAATATATATATTTATTAATATTTCATTTTCAAAAAAAATTACGAAAATAAATAAATTATAAACTATGCAAATAATAAAATGAAAACAAAGAAGAAAACGAGATAAAAACTTACTTCGTAGGCGGGCACTCCTAGTGTCTTTAACCACGTAGGCCTCTCGGAATCTGACATTACAGTGCACCAACAACCCTCGAAAAATCTAGACTAGAATGCAGGTTTGGTTATGAGCATGAAATCCAAGTGACCCAAAATGGATCCATAAAACTCTTGAACTAGGCCACAGACTCTATGTTTTTACACTATGTTTGTGTGACTCAAAACACCCAATGAAGTGTTTATCTTATACCTTAGTCTTAATTTTTTTGGATGATGAAACATGAGAAAGAACTGCTTTATATAGAGTAAGGAGAAGAGAAATTTTGACAATGTGGGACTAAAAAGTGTTGACCAGTGGTTGACTTTAATATGAAATTTCATTAATCTATGGAAAGTTTGACGTGTTTTTAAATATTCAAACATTGAGATTACATTTTAGTCTCTCGAGTAAGAATTGTAGATTCAAATGTATTACATACAAAACAAGCATCTACAACTCTAAATACGAGTTCTTGTATACTACATCATGAACATGTTGCACCAACATAAAAATGACTTAGTCGACATCTAACCTAACTCTTGAAATGTTCGTAAGAGTTGTAGACAATTGTTTTGGATTTACAACAAGATAAAGATCGTGTCAATATCAATTATATTGCGTAAAATACATCCAAAATGCTAAAATTGCACAAATTTTCTTATTAAAAAAAACTTATGCAATTCACTCCAAATTAATTCTTTTAAGATGAAACTTATAAATGGAGACCAAGACTCACTGAAAGCCTATAAAACACTTAATTATTTCATGCCTTCTCCTTTTTATTTATTTTTATTTTCTTTTTAATTTCTTAATTTTTTTATCTTAACTAACTAACTAATTTTTTTAAAATAAAATTGAAATTAAAATTAAGAAATGAGTTACACAAAATTGGGTCTGACTTATGGCAATAAAAGTGCTATTTAAGAGCTCAACAAGGAGAAATCTTTGTTTGCTTTGTTCTGCTACTGAGGTAAATGCAATATCTTTTCTATTTTTGAAAAGATATTGATATAGTACAAGCGTCAATGGCGGATAATTTAGGGCATTAGTTTTAATGCCATTCCCTATTAATTCTTATGTCATCTCTTTTTGTAGTATTTTATCTAAATATCTTTAAAAACAATTTTCATTCCTTACATATTCTCTTCCCTTACATATCTTCTTATCATTCACCAACCTCACCACCATCTTCTTCCCACCATTCACCATCCCTTGACTCAAGTACACTGGTGCGTTTTCTGTTCACACATAATTAGTGCGTCTTACATTCGCACTTAATAAGTGCACTTAATAAGTGTGTGTTATGTTCGCCCTTATTAAGTGCGAATTTCCTTTTTTTTTTTCTCACGTATGCTGAAAGAAGTAAATTTTGCACTTAAAGGTGCGAAATTAGCACGTAAGAAACGCACATTGAAGTGCGTAATTTACTTTATAATTGGTTTCTTCTTTTCTCACTTTAAGATCCGAACAGAGCTATGATTCGCACTTCAAAGTGCGTTTTTATACTTCCACTATTGTCCTCTTACTCTTTGTCATTATCAAATGTTTCAAAATACTTATTCATGTCTCATGTGCTCTCTGAGGAAGTTGATAAGGTTGATAATGTGGTAGAAGGGGCTATGAAGGTGGATATTTTTAAAGAAGTAGTTGACAATGTCGATAACATAAAAGAAATGGATCACACAGTAAAGTCCAAGGACCATATTACGAATGCAAGTTCTGGTAATGCATCATTCTCTGTTTTTCGGGTAGATTGTACAGAAGTCTTTACCACTTATAAGGTGGACATATCTCATGCGCTTAATATGTTACATGTTAGATTCAAACAAATTTAATAATTGAATATATTTTGAGTAATAACAATTTTATCCTTGGTTTAATATTGTTGTTTAAAGAAACCTTGATATTTTGATTTTTATACCTTTCAGGAATGTCAATCAACGAAAATATCGTCCACTGAAAGAATATCAAAGTTAGAATGAACAAGTATATGAAGATGGAGAGTTCGTCCACACTTGTGAATTCGTCCGACAAAGAGCTCTGGAGAATACGTCTTCAGAAGTGAGTACATCTAACAAGAAGTCTTGAGAATGCGTCCACTCTCGAGAATGTGTCTACTCATGAGAGTGCGTCTGCCAGAGACTACGTCTACCTGAAGAACATAGCCAAATGGAGAGTACGTTTGCCAGTGCCTTAACTAGGTACTTTTTTGGCAACAAAACGTAACTAGCTCGCAAATCAAGAAGGATTAATTCTCCAATGCTGAAGATATTAATTGTCAAATGTTGCTAGCTATAAAGGCTGACCTACCTCGTCATAGCGTTTATTGAAAGCACTGTATGCAGCAGAACAGGATGGGGACAGAATAAATATTTTATTCCTCGTATCTGCACACATTCAGAGATCTCAAAAATCAAGCTTGCTTTTCAGAGTCAACGAGAAATCTTCTGAACATCGTATCATCTCAACGGTAAAATCCAAATCTCTTGTTTAGAGAATTGATTTCCTCAAAGCTGGCAAGCATGAAGCATTTAATGCCGTTAAGGTGCCAAACGAAGTCACAAGACACCTTCAATGAAGAAACAAACGAAGCCACAAATGAATTAAATGTTGCAATAAATTCATGACAGAATGCATTTAATGCTCGTACAGAAATGGCAGAATGCAATTAATGTTGAAGCAGAAGTGTCCGTTACTCACAAGCAAGGATTTTAAACGGAACTATGTTCAAATCTTCATCAACGATCAACAGGATCAAGCCTACTGAAGATATAAATAGAGGACTTAGCAGATGGAAGAACTTGGCGACTTACATTGAGAAAATATTCAAAGCTCTCTACTTTCATCTCTTGCTGACTGTTCTAAGCCCACAACTCGGAAACTTAAAGTTAATCCATTCTGAGTTAAGTCCTCTACCAACTAGTGAGAAGCCCAAATAGAGTGTTACTCTCATTCCTTCTCACACTACCCAAAATAGAGAACCAACTTTCTCATTCTCTCTGTACACTGCTCTTCATAAATCTACACACCTCTTGTTGAAGAGAACTTAGTAGAAACCATACCTTCTTGTTTGAAGTGTTAAGGAGAAGTCCTGTATAATAATTGTAAGGAGAAGTCCTGTAGAATACTTGTAAGGAGAAGTCCTCATAATACTGGGAGAAGTCCTGTTAAATACTTGTCCTATTTGGTAAAAAAGTGGAAAATCTTGGTGAAGCCAAGGATTGGACGTAGCCCTGTCGATTAAGGGGGTGAACCAGGATAAATCACTAGCGTGCTTTACTTTTCAGTTATAAGTTATTTCCGCTGTACTTCTTCTTAAAAAGATTTAAAACTAATAACTGTTTTAAGTTAACAAGAAATTTTTTTTAAATCACATACACACAATTCAAACCCCCCCTTTCTTGTGTGTTTTATTACTTTCATTACATACAATTCAAATATTAATGACTAACTGTGTTTGTTGTTTGCGAAAATTCCTAAATCGCCATGAACTCTTTGATTGGGCTCGGTTGGTGGGGAAGAAGAATGGCTTTGTTGTTGTTGCTACTAAAAAGTCTGACTATGGAAGCCATAAAAGGAAGAAACTTCTCACGTTAGTATGCGAGCGAGATGGGAAATACAAACCATACTAAGGCAAGCTGACAAAGAGGAGCACTAGATCAAGAAAATGTGACTGTCCTTTTAAGCTAAGAGGAAGACCTAGAAAACCCGAAGGGTGTTGGGGGATGAAGGTGTTATGTGGACTTCATAACCATGCAAGAGCACAGTCGTTGGTTGGGCACGCATATGCTAGACGATTGACTTCTACGAAAAAACTGTTTGTTGAAGAGATGGTGGAGAACAGGGTTAAACCAAGCCACATGTTTATTTATTTGAAGGATAAGAACCCTCATAATATAAATACAATTCAACAAGTTTACAATGCATGTGTACTGTACAAGAGGACAAAGAGGGGTCCTTTAACAAAGATGCAACATTTGATGCACTTTGGTCCTTAGAATTATTGTAATTGCATTTTGGCCCCTGAATCACTTGTAATTGTGATTTGGTCCTGTGAGTTTGAATAATTAAATTATAGTCCTTGGACTATTCAGATTCAAAATCAGCTTGTTTGGCTCATAAGTGTGTTTGAATTCATGTTTTATTTGAGAATGATGAGAGTTGACGAGACTTAAAGGTTTTGTCTTGGGGTTTAATGGGTTTTGATGGAGAATAATGCTCCATTATGGTGCTAGTCGACCTCTTCTCTCTATTGGGGACTGCATTTTCTGATCATTATATGGGATGGTTCTCTCTTTCCTTCCTTCATTTCAAAGTGTTTTAACCTAAAACTCAAAAACTGAAATCTTTTGAACTTTGAGCTGCTGCTGCCGCCCCTCTATTCCCCCATTGGTGTTCAAGTTTTGTTCTTCAATCCTCTCCAAGAGTGCTTGGTTTTGGTTCATTGGTAGGTTGATCAAACTCTTCCAATTTTTGAATTCTTTTGTGTTGATTCCTTCCTCTCTTCCTAGGGTTTTGACTTGGTTTGTTTCCAGCACATTCTTCCTCAAACCATTCGAGTTCTCTCTGCACCATTAAAATACAAGGGTTGTGCTTCACTCTTTCTTGATCAATCTAGCCAAGCAAGGTAGGTCTTTTCCATAGCTCGTGTTAGAACCTTGCTATTTCCTTATTCATACAAATCCTTTGAGTTTTTGAGAGAAAATTGTCCTTTAATCAGTTATATAATGTGTTTTGTCCATGGAAAAGCTTTGATTTTGAAAAGGTAGAGTTTAAAATGATTTTTCCATGAAAAATGTTGTTCTGGGCTCTCTGGCAGGGAGCCAGCGCATGGGCGCTGGACTCCCAACGCTTGGGTGCTAGGGTTCTGCCTATGTTCGTGTTGCCAGACAGGGAGCCAGCGCATGGGCGCTGGGCCCCTGACAGCCTATTTTGTTGTTTTGTTTTAAATGGTTTAAAATCCTTTTGAGTTGGTTTTCCACCCTTCCAATGGTTGTTGGTTGTTATGTATAAGTGTTTTATCTTACAAGGTTGGAGAGCAAGTGTATGCAACCCGTACGACGGTAAGGGTGTTATAGAATTATCTTAACAGTTTGTGATGCTTTGATTGTTGAGGTTTCTGTTGTGCCTTACTTTGGAATTATTCTGGACTTGTTATTGATGTTGTAACATGATGTATATGTTCACATGCTGTTGTAGTTGAGAAAATGAATTGAGTTAAATCGCTTAAACATGAAGATGATTATTTCTATGTTGAGATAACTATATTTGCATATGTAAAACTATGAGAGAATGTGTGGATTGTGGGTTCGTGAGGTTGATGCTTATTTTGTCATAGCATATGCATTATATATAGGATGTTTTAGGTTGATGTAACGACACTTTTTCCCGTGGGATCAACCAAGGGCGATGTGGTGGATCTTTGTCCCACGTGATCGTCCTGATCCTGTTTGGGTGAATTCTGGTCATAGTTATGCATATAACTATCAATGACTAACAAACATGGTTATGCGATATCTTAACATGAGAACTTGTGAATATTTTATTGTTGATGTTGCTGTATTTTTCATGCCTCTGTTTACTCGCTATTATTACTATTTTGTTTTATCACAAATGCTGTTAATTATTTCTTGTCCCTGGAGTTAACAATTTCTGTTTGCTGTTTGTTGCCATAGACAATCAAGGCAAGAATGTGTAGGAAGGTTGAATCTTGATGCAAGTGCAAGATGGAGCCGGAACGGTCTAGAAGAACCGGAGACTCTTGAGGAGAATATATTTGTTGTAGTTTCCGTTGTTTTTAAATAATTGGCACTTGTAGCTGCAAACTTATTATTTTATTTACCTTTCGTTTCTTGATGTTTAATTAAATAAATTATGGGTAGAATATTATTCTAAATATTGAGAGACGTTCTATTTTAAAAACCGAGTTATTTTTTAGAGGTTTCGAAGTATTATTTCCGCTTATTTACTATGTGACCCGTGACCATAAATTGCGATGTTACACATTTGTTGGAACGGGACAAACATGTGCATTGACATCAGATGGATGATGAAACTCTTGTTATTCAAGATATATTTTGGTCACATCCGGGTGGCATTGAGTTGTTTAACCTTTATCCTACTGTTGTGCTTATAGATAATACCTACAAAACCAACAAATAAGGCTTACCACTACTTGAAATGGTTGGTGTGACATCAACAAACATAACATTCGCTATACGGTGTTCTTATATGTCCTCTAAACGTACACATGACGTTGTATGAGCGTTGAACAAACTGAAGGGGTTGATTGTTAAACAAGATAACTTGCCTAGTATCATTGTGACTGATAAAGACCTTGCATTGATGGCCGCTGTAGAAGAGGTTTTCCCAACAGCAAATACTTGCTATGCAGGTTCCACATTTCAAAGAATGTAAGCACGAAGTGCAAGTTATATTGTCAACCAAAGACAATTTGGGATGAAGTCATGGAAGTATGGCAAGATCTCATGGATTCTGCATCTGAAGTAGAGTATGATAGCTATCTTAAAACCATGCAAATTGTATGTGAATCGTTTCCTGAGTTTAACTCATATATTCAGACAACTTTGTTGGTGTTTACGCTGATTTTCGGTAAATCATTGGTAAACCACAAAGAAATCCAAATGTTTATGAAGATGCTGGATTTTATCATCTTTGGATCCTTTAGTGAAAACGTTTAAGTGTCGTTTCCTGATTTTGATGAAGAACAGAAGAATGTTCTTCAAAGTTGAAGAAAAGAGATGAAGTAGAATGGAAAAGATGAAGAAGAATAGGAAAGTAAAACTAAATTCAAAAGAGAAAAGAAATCAAAAAGATAAAAAGAGCCAAATGGCCAAAACAAATTGCATTGAAAGTAAAAGTGAGAATCACATTACCCTCTGAGTTCTCTTTGCGGTCTTTTTCACTTGTGGACCTATTGGCATTTCGAGAGTTTGAGTAGTTTGTAAATTCTGATTATTTCCTAGTTACAACCTACAATTTATAATGTCTGAAATAAAGCCGCTAATACAATACTACGTTCAAATTCAAACATAGAAAATAATTCTCTAATTTAGAGTCAAACACTTGGTATAGTTACAAACTTACTTTACCACCTAATAGACTCATGTCTATTTTAAATAAAATTAACTAACTACCTATAACTTCCAATAACCGCTTCTGGTAACTCTTGTGTTATTGGCTCTTCAAATTATTATTCGACTCCCTCCTTTTTCCATGGGTCGAAGACATGGTCAGATATATTACACAAACATTAGTCGAAATTTGTTTTGGCCAGAATGTGTTACCATGGCATATCTTATGCCATTTAATACAAGATGGTTTCACGTGAACATGCCATCATAAAAACAAATTACCATGTGAACATACAATGGTAAAAGCAAATTAGCATCACGTGAACATATAATTTTCAAGCCAATGTTTTAAATATAGAATATGGGTAGCTAACTAAAAATTGTTGAACCAACTTGACACCTGATTTCGACAAATATCACCAACACCATATTTTGACTAAAATATTAAATTTAGCACAACTAATTATTTATAGTCTCTTGATATTTCGACTAAGATAAAATTATGGTACTAACAATTGGCAGATTATAGGCAAAAAAAAATTGAAGTTCTAGATTGATGTGGCTATGCATCTTTGGAACACAACAAACAACTTGTTTGTTTATTTTAAATTAAAATTTTGCTTAATTAATAGTGACGTATTTATGATTTATTATCTGTCATTCCGGTGCTCATACAAGGTTGAAGCATTTGCTTAAAAATAGCAAGGGTGATTTGTGTTCTTGTTAGGATGTCATGAACAAGCTAACCATACAGCATATAAAGATAATGTCATCTTTTGAGCATAGTATATTCATCAAGGATCACAAATTCAAAGGTCCCTTCTATAAGAACTTTCTAAGTTTTGTCTCAAAAAAAGCTCTTCAACTTCTTACAAAGGAGAAAACTAGAATTAACCGAATGAGGGTTGATAGTTCTACATATGGTTGCAAACTAAGAACTACGCATGGTTTACCTTGTGCTTGTGAGCTTTCAAGGTACACCTGTGTGCCGTCATATAGAGAGAATGTCGTCTTTGGCAACTATAGAACCTAAAGATAATCCATCACTTGAGTTGAATTTAAAGTAAGAGAGGGAAGCCTTGTCATTCAAATTTGAACAAGCTAATATCTCAACAAAGAAGACAATCAAATAAAAACTTTGAGAGCTTGCATTTCCTAATTTGACATCTATGTGTCCTCTTCTTGTGAAAGTTAAAACAAGGGGAAGGTGAATCAAAAGGACCCACAAAGCGGGTCGCTTCATACTTTGAGGTTGTTGATAACTATGTTAACTCTTTTCATGGGATCAACTCCACATGCTCGTTAGTCAATGCCCCTAGCAATAACAAAGCTCTGCACTAATAAGTGCTGTCGCAAGCCCATTAAATAAGTATCTTTTAATTAATTGTGTAAAAATTTATTAAAAGATTTATTTTAGTTAAAAAAGAGTATTTTTTATATTAGTTTGAGATTTAATATTGAAGGTGAAGGTGACATTATCACATCTAACTCCTCTGGTTAGTTTGAGATTTAATATTGAATAGTTTGAGATTTAATAGTGAAGGTGAAGGTGACATTATCAAATCTGACTCCTCTGAATGCCGAATCTGTCCAACCATAGAAAACGTTTTCCACATCCCTGAATGAACGTTCTATATGATTGGACAGATTCAGATTATTGTGCCTGGAGAGGGGTCAATTGTGATAATGTCAACGGACAACCTTCAATGTTGTTGCGTTGGCGCGGAGAAAAGCAAAGAAAAGAGAAACGGGGCAGGGGCAAACAAAGATGAAAAAGTTGTTAATGATGGTTGAATCGCGAACACAGAAAAAGAGAGCAAATCCAGGGGGTTTTGGCCGGCACGGCGATGGCAGCGGCGCAGTGGGGATTCGAACGGAGGAGAGCAGCTGCGGCGGCGCTGGAGCGAGATGGTGGCGCAGTATAGGAAGAGGAAAGGTGGGTGTTTTTATGGTTTCTGGTTGAGAGATGGTCGAATGGGGGGCTGGGTGGAGTGTTGAAGGAGAGGGAGATGAGGGTGAGGGGGCGACGGAAAAGGAGATGAGGGAGGCAGGGGAGTGAATAGTGGTGCGAGAATCGAGGCTTGAGGGATTATATAGGGTTAAAATTAGGGTTTGTTGGAGAAGAAATTACAATACTACCTCTAGGGTTGCTGAAGCCTTTTTTTTTTATTTTTTCAATTGTTTTGGGCCAGTCAGTCCATTTTATTTGTGGGAGAAATTTGAAGATTATTTATTTAAGAGAACATAAATAATTATATGTAGACACAATTAATCTAATTTTTGTATATTTTTTTTACTCTAATTAAGTTACTATTTTTTTTTGATTTTTTAATAAAGTAAAACACAATAAAAAAATAAATTAAAATAAAAAATTTGGACAAAATTGGGTGCTGATAAAGTGCGAAAATGCTTACAAAATAACTGTTTTCAAAAAAATAAAAATAAAGTGTGAATACTCACTTATGAGGGCATTTTTTTTAAAATAATGCAAAAAAAAAAAAATTAACAAAAGCAATCAAAAAAAAATTTATTTGCAAAACTATGGCACTTTGTGCCACGTCTGAAACCGAGGTGGCCTGGGGAAGGAGGAATCGCAGGGTGTGGCGCGACTTGCATGGGGAAGGAGGAATCGCAGGGTGTGGCGCGACTTGCATGGGGAAGACTGGCGACAGACTGTGTCGGAGGTGACATGACTGTGTCGGAGGTGACAAGACTAGACCCTGTCGGAGCTGGCAGGTCCAGTGGGAGTCGCGTTGACCAGGGTGACTCCCGAGGCAGCCACGAGTCGAGCTGCAGCCTGCGACTCGTCCGCATGGTTGCCACGTGGCATCTGAGTCGCGGGACCCTCTGCGATTTGTACTCTATTTCTACCCCACGACAGAACCTTCAACTCTTCACTCTTCCCTCTTCTCACTCTCTCAAACTTACTCTTCTCACTCTCTGTAACTTCATCTTCTTCAACAACTCCTCACTATCTCATTTCCCCCTCACCTGCATACTCCCTTCACTCTCTCAAACTTAAATTTCTTCAACATCTCCTCACTATAATATTTCTCTCAAATTTCCCTCATTTATAACCTTTTCAAGAACTCCCACTCATTATCTGAAAAGTTTCAAGAACTTCCACTCTTCTCAATTTGAAGCAACTCATCTCAACATATACCACTCCCCCTTCAAATATCCTCATTTTGGTTAGTACTCATTTTAGTATTTTTTATAGTATTGTTGTTTTTAAACAATTTTTTAACCGTTTAGATATATATGCTGTTAGGAGGTTTAAGTTTATTGTTACTTTGATTAGAAATATAGATTATTTAGTCCAAGTTTAGAATTATTAGGAGTTTTAAATGTTTAGAAATAGTCGTGGCGCAAATATTATTATTGTTTTTCTTAATTGTCCATGTTATTATTATTTAGAAAAAATAGGTGTTAGCGGGTATGTAAAAAAAACATAGTAATTTGCATGAAAATATTTAGTTTAATGGTAGGAATATGAATTTTGTGCACAAGTTTAGTAATGTGTAGGAATAATTTTTTGAATTGCTTATAGTTAGAAATATAATTTTTTTAGAGTTGTTTATAGTTTAAAAAAAATTGTGTAGACAAGTTTGGAAATATTAATTTGCTAGGAATATTTTTTTGATTATCTTATGATTAGAAATATTAATTTTTAAGAATTGGTCATTGTTAATTTGTTATTACTTGTATATATTTTTTATAATTATTTGTTAGACAAGTTGAGAAAATGATAATTTGTTAAAAATAAAAATTTTGTAGACATGTTTATATTTGTAAAAGCGTATAAATTTATGTGTAGAAATGTTAACGTAATTATTATTTTTTAGGAAAAGTAAAGGTTAACTATTATTGAAAATTGTATATTATTTAAACCCCCGGTCCCTAATTTCCCTAAACCCTAAACCAACTTTCCCTAATCCCTAAACAACCATTCCCTAAACCCTAAACCACCTTTCCCTAATCCCTAAACAACCATTCCCTAAACCCTAAACCACCTTTCCCTAATCCCTAAACAACCATTCCCTATGACTTTACATATTAATCCACATAATATTTTTAATTATTATCATTTTCTTATGACTTTACGTATAGAATTATAATATAGAAAGAATTTTAATACAAACCTGAATTAGGATTGAGTGAGTTTGATGAAAGCTTTTGGTATCTTTCCCTTCAACTTAGGAGCTTCATGCACAAGGTGAGGTTGATGCAGCTTGGGGGGGTAAATGCAAGAGTGAGGTGAGGGAAATTTGAGAGAAAATTTCGTGGGAGAAGAAGGAGAAGGATGCTGCAAAGCTTCAGCACTGGTTACCTATTTATAGGGGTCTGGATTCGTGCCCATGCACACGACTCATCCACACGTGGCAGCCACGCATGTGAGTCGCATGGTCTGCCACGACTGAAGCCTGGATTCGTGCATGTGCACGCGACTCATCTCCCACGTGGCATGAGTCGCATGCTCTGCCACGACTCAAGCCTGTGTGTGCAGAGATTCCCCCTGGAGTCGTGAGCTTTGCTGCGACTCGTACGCATGGCTGCGACACGCGGAAGTCGCGAGGCAGCCTGCGACACGTGGAAGTCGCTAGGCAGCCTGCGACTCCTGGGAGTCGCCATGTAGGCTGCGACTCATGCCACGTCATGCGTCCTACGTGGCAGAAACTACCATAGTTTTGCAAATAATTTTTTTATGGATTGCTTTTGTTAATTTTTTTTTTTTGCATTATTTTAAAAAAAATGCCCACTTATGAGTGCAAAATTTTGTAAAAATTATTTATAATTCACACGTGTGAGTGCGAAATTGCTTAGAAAACAACCTTTGTTAAAAAAAATTAGAGTGTGAATTCGCACTTATAAGTGTGAAAGTTTTTACTAATTATTAATGAGGGTTAAATATGTTTTTGGTCCCTGCACTTTAAGCGAGATTTTGTTTTAGTCATTCGCCGATGTAAATGTGAATTTTAGGCCTCAGACTTTCATTATTGTTTCGTTTTAGTCCTGTCGGTGTTAGTCGTTGACCGTCGTGCTAACGTGTCACGACAAGTCCTACGTGGTATAGGCCACGTCATTTAATGAGTACAGCTATCTTTTTTTTACTATTATTAATTAATAAATATTAAAACAAAAAAGAAAAAGAAAAAGGGGAAATCAGAACACTGATTCGTTGCCTCTCCTTCTTCTTCCACAGCACATTTCTTTTTCCTTCATAGTCTCCTTCCATGAACCTAAACCCAGCCCCTCTTCATCTTACTCTTCTTCTCCCACGATTCAGAATCAATTCGTGTCTTATCTTCATCAATCCCCATCCTTTCTTCGTGTTCATTCCCCAAAATCACTCCCTCCTTGTTCTTGTTCGACTCACCCACTATCTTCCCCAAAAATTAGGGCTCTTCCAAATCTACATCTAATCCCCAAACTCTGTTTCCTCCTCCTTGATTGGTTGCACAAAAATCACATTCTGATAAGCAAAATGTATGTCTTTGTAGTTGATTTCTGATTGAATTGTAGATTATTGATAGAACTGCTACTGAAAATTGATTTCAGATTGAAGTTAAAACTGATTTCTGATTGAATTGTAAATTATTGATAGAACTGCTACTGAAAATTGATTTCCGATTGAAGTTAAAATTGATTTCTAATTGAATTGTAAATTATTGATAGAACTGCTACTGAAAATTGATTTCTGATTGAATTATAAATTATTGATAGAAACTACTGAAAATTGATTTCTCATTGAATTGTAAATTATTGATAGAACTGCTACTTAAAATTGATTTCTGATTGAATTGTAAATTATTGATAGAACTGCTACTTAAAATTGATTTCTGACTGAAGTTAAAATTGATTTTTGACCTAAAGGGGCTAATGACTGTGATTAATGAGCTGATTCCGGGAATAGAACATAGATATTGTTTAAGACACCTATATGCTAACATAAAAAAGAAGTATGGTGGATGAGTTATTATAAGGGACATTATGATGGCATGAAAAGATAATGGAGTTGAAAGAGGCACATGAAGAAGCTTACAATTCACTGATGATCTTACCACTCAGAAGACACAAGTCAGGTGATTCATGGAAGCCGGAATACTAACAGGGTAAGCATCTAAATTTTCAGATCTAGAGAATTGGGTAATAGTTTCATATTAATTATATGCTGGTAGTTTTGATTATGAATTGCAACCATTTTCATATGAAGATATACCTTTGGAGGTGAGAAACAAGTTTGAAGAAATCATGACCAACCTCCATACAACCCCAGTTGAAGATTCGGTGGTATGCACTGATGCTACTGCTCGATTGCTGCTGCTACTACTGCTAGTGTTGCTCCTGCTAGTGCTGCTCCTGCTAGTGCTGCTACTGAAGCTGTAGTCGACCAAGGGGAACCATCTCAGCTTTTAGCAGTTGAAGAAACCTTCACAGTGGATCTGTAGTTGATGAATATGGTTGGGTGGAGTTTGCTGTGAACAATGTCAAAGATTCTTTTTTGGTATTTTGTAATAGTTTTGCTAGTGCACATGGGTGCCTTTTCATAACTTTGTTTGTTGTGCACCACTTGGCTTGGTTTTTTTATGTATATTTGACAGTTGTGGACCACAAAATGCCATTTTCGAGTATATCAATGACACTTTTGAATTTCCAGCAACAAAGACAACAATTTCTTTATGTATATTTAACATTTGTGGACAATAAAGACCACTTTGGTTATATCAATGTTGACCAAACATGTTATTTTTTAATTTCCAGCATCATAACCAGGTTATTTGACCATATTCATTTTCCAAACATGTTACAGGCAGCATTTAATATCAAAGCAAGTTTTTTTAATTGACCAAACATGTTATATCAATTAGCATTTTAATCTTAATAGCCATTTTCCAGCAGGCCTAAAATAAGCATGAAAATAAATTTCAACTCAACCGCTTTTAAAACCAACCACTTTAACAACTTCTCATAAATTAAATTGAACTAGTACATGTGAACTGAATTTTTACAACACATTGATAAATTCAACAGGCCAATTACAACTTTTAAACCCAACCACTTGCACTCAATTAACCCTTCCTATGAAGATACAACCTACTAGCAGTACCCAAGACAACACAACTATGAAATGAGCCATATTCTTCTTCTTCATTTCACATTCAAATTTCTTTTCAAGATTGTCAATCTTCTTCTTCATATCCTCTAATTTCCAGTTGATGTCTTCTAGTCCTCTGTCTCTGTTCTCCAATATCTTCACTGTCTCCTCCAATTTCTTCTTGGTGTCCTCCAATTTCTTCTCGGTGTTCTCCAAATTCTTTTGAAAAACCAATATATCATCATCAACCTAGAAAAAGAAACCATAGTCATTTGTCAACTGATGATTTCTGCAACGCCATAAATCTATATCCGGGTTCGAAGCAGTGGGGAAGTCAACAACAAAAGGTTTTAACTTCTATCTGAAATCAATTTTCAGTAGCAGTTCTATCAATAATTTACAATTCAATCAGAAATCAATTTTAACTTTAATCTGAAATCAATTTTCAGTAGCAGTTCTATCAATAATTTACAATTCAATCAGAAATCAATTTTCAGTAGCAGTTCTATCAATAATCTACAATTCAATCAGAAATCAACTACAAAGACATATCTTTTGCTAATCAGAATGTGATTTTTGTGCAACCAATCGAGGAGGAGGAAACAGAGTTTGGGGATTAGATGTAGATTTGGAAGAGCCCTAATTTTTGGGGAAGATAATGGGTGAGTAGAACAAGAAGAAAGGATGAGGATTGATGAAGATAAGGCACGAATTGATTCTGAATCGTGGGAGAAGAAGAGTAAGATGAAGATGGGCTAGGTTTAGGTTCATGGAAGGAGACTATGAAGGAGAAAGAAATGTGCTGTGAACGAAGAAGGAGAGGCAACGAATCACGTGTTCTGATTTCCCCTTTTTTTATGTTTATTAATTAATAATAGTGAAAAAAAAGACAGTTGTACTCATTAAATGACGTGACCTATACCACGTAGGACCTACCGTGACACGTAAGAACGGCGGTCAACGTTTAACACCGGCAGGGACTAAAACCAAACAATAATGAAAGTTTAAGGCCTAAAATCCACCTTTACGCCGGTGAGGGACTAAAACCAAATCTCGCTCAAAGTACAAGGACCAGAAACATATATAACCCTATTAATAATTCGCACTTGTGAGTGCGAAATTGCTTAAAAGATAACATTTTCAAAAAAAAAATTGTAGAATGCGAAAGTTTGTACTAATTATTAATAATCCGCACTTGTGAGTGTGAAATTGCTTAGAAAATAACCTTTTATAAAAAAATTAAAGTGTGAATTCGCACATGTGAGTGTGAAAATGTGTACCAAAAAATAATGTTTTAATACTACTGTCATTATCATTATCAAGAGATATGCAAATAGGGAAACACAAATATCATCCAACAATTGCCACATAACAATATCAAACAAATTAAACAAGGGTGAACATTATCCAACAAATTAAACATTGTCATTATCCAACAACATAGACTAATTAATAGAATTATGTGGTTACAGACCCAAGTTATCGAACACAAATGATCATAAATTAATTCCTAGAGCTAGATGCGCCACGTGCACCCCTCGTCCTGGACCTCCTGTACACCAAATCACCATGTAATCCCTGCTCCATTATAGTCTGCATATTCTCAACTACTACCCATGCCAGTGATCCAATGGGGGGGTGACTTAACTCTATTTGGGTCCAAAACTACATACAACCACTTCCTCAGTAAAAGAAACTTGCCTTGGAAAAGTTTAACATTTCAACATATTATTCATCTTCGAAAATTTAAAAGAAAAAATTAAAAATGTTAGTATCAAAAAGGTAAAAAAAAAAAATACTGACTGCAGCAGAGGCAGTTTCGACTTCTCTTTGGTCAAATGGTATCATATACGGTTGCGAGTGTCGTCGATACCAGGCCAGGTAATCTGGAGCTGACTGAGAAGGTTCTATAGCACAGTGGTGGGGGTGGATCACATAATGGGCATACATGAGCCACATCTCATGAATCTCCTCACATGATAGTGCTTCAGAGGGAGGTATCGCGTATGAACTGCAGAAACCCAAACTGTCGCAAGACTCTCTGTGGATGGTAAGGGGGAAAGATACCAGAGCAACGAATCCATCCACAAAAAAGGGAGAAAATTTCAAACATCCAACAAGCATAATGCTCAACATAGGGTGCCCAAATGACAACGTCACCTACCAAGTCATCTAAATCAGACATCTTTTTTTATGCGTCTGTCTCCCTTTATTGGCTCCCACCACATAGCTCTAGGCACAGCCTCTGTGTATCCTGGATAAGTTTTTCTGTCAAACAAAGTGGATAGGAAATGCTCGTATATCCAGGCCTACGAACACAAATACACAATATTAACGTGTTATACACCACATGAACTTAAAAAATTAAAAGAGGATTGAAAGTGACATGTACTTGAAGCAGAGTCATAGAGCCTCCGATAGATTTAGTGTGCATCTGAGAAGCATCACGTAGCTGGTCGTACATATATGCCAATAATGCCGCATCCCAAGCAATGTTGCCGACCTCATCCAGATTTGTGAAAAGTGAGAGATAACGGATGTTGGCATGAGTCCTGCTCTTGTCAACAAACAACGTCGTGCACACAAATCAGAGCATGAATGCCTTTGCCGTAGCCTCGAAATCTTCCTCTCTAACCTTCACTTTTATGACAGTTTCCAAACATGAGAACCGTACAACCTTCCCCTTGGTTTTTAACGTCTCTAACAGAGCCTGTGTGTGAGTGACCCTCAAATGAGAAACCAGCGCATCCACACACTCATCATGATCAAGCTGTGGCAGTATGAAAAAGTTCTCGTGGATAAGGATATGGAGAAGACAAGATACATCATCAAGGGTAATCGTCATCTCACCAAAAGGCAAATGGAACGACGAGGTCTCCTGATGCCACCTCTCCACAAATGCGGAAATAAGTCCCCTATCAATGACATTGTACCGACAATGGGAAAGAGAGGCAAGCCTCGATCTCTACATAACTGTAGTGATATATGGCACACCTCGATCAACATTCTTCCCTACTTTCCTTGCCTGATTATAAACCTAAAGCACATGCCTATCCGATATGGTATGGTCAAGATAAGACCTCCACACCTTCCCAGCAATGTGTGTGTGGTAGCTTCACAGCACAAATAAATTAGATGGGCCACCTGG
Organism: Acmispon strigosus; assembly: GCA_030819835.1. Lineage (NCBI taxonomy): Eukaryota > Viridiplantae > Streptophyta > Magnoliopsida > Fabales > Fabaceae > Acmispon > Acmispon strigosus. Next base: position 41,714,045 of record JAUAMA010000001.1, on the reverse strand, counting down.
GAAGGAAGTGAGACTTTTGTACTCCGCGTCCATCTGTTGCAGCCGCTGCTTTAACTCTCCGTCTGCCTCTCTGTTTGCAGCCTGCTCTTCATCATCAACATCAACATCATCATCATTGTCTCCATCACCATCATGGCCATCATCGTCATCATTTTCGTCCTCAAGATCATCATCCTATCATTATCACAAAGCCGCTCGTCCTCATCACCATAGCCCATTTGGTGCTCATTATAAACATAGGCATCCTCCTCATATTGCTCGTCATTATTAGATGGCTCCTCCACTACTGGAGCTTTTCCAACCTGTCTACGTACCGACACAGTTGGTCGGATACGTTCTGCTTGTTCTTCTGTTGCTTCAGGTTGTTGTGACTGTGCAGTCCAATGAGTCCTTCCATTTCTGTTTAAAAAAAACAAACATAACAATATTAGAATTTGGATATAAGAATATTAGAAATTGGTTAAATCGCACTCAGTGCGAACATATACAGGCCTGAAAATGAAGAAATCACACTCATGAGTGCGAACTGAGCATCTTAAAATTTCCCAGTTTTCGCACTCAAAAGTGCGAACAGAGACACTACTGGAAATACATATATCGCACTCATGAGTGCGATATGAACATCATAAACTTTTCCAGATTTTGCACTTAAGAGTGCGAACTCCATGCAGATGAAACACATTTGTTAAGTGCGAATTCAAACAGTTGTAGAAAAACGCACTTAACAAGTGCGACTAAGGAACATAATCATCTAAAGCGCACTTGTTAAGTGCAGATGATTGACGAATAAAGGAAATACAAATAAGGCAGCAGATAGGTTCAGGATTGGAAATAAAAATTACCTCTAATGCTTGCAGAACCACAACTGCTGACTGTTCTAATCGAACTTCTGAGTGGAAAGGGAAGGTGCGAGAGGATGATGGGATGGGAAGGTGCAAGAGGATTTCATATTTGGAGGTTGAAGGTGAGGAAAGGATGGTAGGGGGAAGGAATAGGGTTTATTTTAGTTTTTTAAAATAAAGGGCAGTTTGGGGTTTTTAAAAATAAGGGATGACAAGGGAATCAATGTGGATGACATTAAAACTAATGCCCGATAATTTATTGACTTAATACCCAAACATAATGCAAAGAAATTGAATCCACTTGCTGGATGTTCGTTCTTTTTTCTTTTAGTTTTTAGAAAAATGTTTATCGCCTAACTGATTTCTATGTAGTAATTGGTAATATTGTGCCAAGCAGTACTAAATTGATTAAAATCTAGTTAAATTTCTACATGATTTATATTTTTTCAGTATCTATTATAAAGGATTTGTTACACTAAAATCATACTGAAAGAGCTGGATGAATTATTGTAATCCATGTTAAATACTTAAATTATTTATTCCATTTCAGGAGATGGAATTGGTATTTGGTGAACCTCCTCGAGCAGATAAGCTATCTAGAAATGGTCATGTGAATGATGAATATATCCAACTCGAATTGGTATTTGGTGAAATGCCTCCAGCAGATTGACTCATACTAGTATAACTGCAGTAAAGCAAAGTAAAGGGAGATGATATTAAATCAACATGACTTAAGTATAACAATAGAAAGAGAAGTTGCATCAACAGGTAAAATTGAGTATGAAATATGTATTTGGAGAGAATTGAGTATGAAATATGTATTATTTGTTGAATATATATTGATAAAATTTCATAGTGATGCAATAATGTAACAAATGATTTGATACAATAAAATGTTATAAAAGATTTGATTCCAATCTGTCGCGTTCATTTTTTATTTTATAAAATTGGAGAAAAAACATATGTGTAACATACAAAAAAAAAAAAACAAAGCATAAAGAAATTGTTATCAAAAGACAAATAACACATATTTTTGCATGCATGCCAAAAAGTAGTTGTCTAACTTTTGCAATGTCATAAATGGTTGGCTAAATGGCCCCGTGTTTATTTGGGGTCATTTAACTCCATGTACACGTAAATTAATAAGAGTGTGTCATGTGTTTTTTTTTTCACACCGTTTTTTTAAATCTAATTTTACTTTTTGACCTTAATTAATTAATTAATTCAATTAGTTAATGTACTTATTTAATTAATTTTATAATATATATATATATATATGCTAAATTACATATTTATGTTTAGAACCCAATTGAAAAAGATTTCTCATTTCCAACTCCATCATTGAAGGACAAGGGTTGTGCTCCACTTCTAATTGATCAATCAAGCCAAGCAAGGTTGGTCTCTTTCATTGTTCTTGTGTTGGAACCCTTGTTATCTTCCTTTTAACACAATCTTGTGTTTTAGAATCCTGTGTTTTTCAGAGAAAATTGTCCTTTAATCGATTATATATTTGATTTTTCAATGGCAGAACCTTATTTTTGAAGAAGTAGAGTTTAAAATGAATTTTTCCATGAAAAACTGCTGTTTCTTGGCTCCTGGTAGCGAGCCAGCGCATGGGCGCTGGGCCCCTGTCAGCCCATTTTGCTATTTTATTTTAAATTGTTTAAAATCATTTTGAGGTTGATTTCCACCCTTCCAATGGTTGTTGATTGCTATATATATGTGTTTTATCTTTCAAGGTTGGAGATCAAGTTCATGCAACCCGTACGACGGTAAGGGTAACTCGTTGTAGGAATTGTCTTAACGGTTTGTGATGTATTGTGGTTTGGTTTTGAGAATTCTGTTTGTGCCTTGCCTTTGGAATTATTTTGGACTTGTTGTTGATACTATAACATGATGTATATGATTTATATGTTGTCGAGGTTTGGTGAAATGAATTGAGTTATACTGGTATAACATGTTGATAATAGTTTCTATGATGAAATGACTATATTTACATATGTTGATACTATGACTAAGAGGAGGCGTGGACTGTTGGTTCATAATATTGGTAATTATTTTGTCATAGCATATGCATTATATATAGGATTCTTAAGGTTGATGTGACAACACTTTGTCCCGTGGGATCTTCCTAGGGCAATGTGGTGGATCGTTGTCCCACGTGATCGTCCTAGCCTTGTTTGGGTAAAATTATTGCCATAGTTAGACATATGGTTATTGAGGACTAACATGCATGGTTGTGTGTTATTTAAATGTGAACTCTTGTATATTTTCCGTGGTTGTTTTCGAAACTTCTTGTCTATATTGTTGATTATAATTGCTCTTTGTTGTATCACAATTTATGTTATTTAATCTTGTCTTTGGAGTTAACCCTTTCTGTTTGCTGTTTGTTGATTGGGCGCTTAACGCCATAGATAACCAGGGCGAGGATGTGCGTGAGGGCTGAATTTGGTGCAAGTGGAAGGTGGTGCAAACAGGTCTAGAAGAACCAACGAATCTTGAAGAAAATTATTCGTTGTTTTTTTTCCGCTCTTTAGACAACTAGCACCTTGTTGGTGCAAACTTATTATTAATTACTCTTGATTCTTGTCATGTTTTATTAAACTAATTATGGGTCTAATATTATTTCTAAATATTGAGAGACGTTCTATTTTGAAAACCGAGTTGTTTTTTAGAGGTTTCGAAGTATTATTTTCGCTTATTTACTATGTGACCCCTGACCATAAATTGGGGCGTTACACTTTTCATTATATTTAAAAATCACAAAAACAATTTCTCAAACATCTTTTTATCCGCTCAAATCAAATATTTAACTGGTAGAACTAATGTTCACACAATCCCTGAGGACGATAAACCCGTATCTGCTTGCTATGATTAAATCATAAAGGTTTAGCCAAAAAAAGTACAACAAGGAAAAAACCTTTATTAAACACCCCTGTTAGAAGATCTAGCTTCGCTTTCTACTCTTAGAAGAGCTCTGATCAACTACAATCTTCCCCTGATCTAAATTTCTATGAGGACAAGAGTTTTTTTAAAACAAGGTATGTGTTAAATATCATAACGTAATCGATAAAAATAATATGAGAAATTAAATTTGAAGACTAAACATAAACACCAACCTTATAAGCACAAAATTAGGATGCTCACAATAGCAAAAACAAAGCTAATATACAAAAAATAACATAAAACATATAAAAGTGATATTATAAAATAAAAACTATAAAAATAAATGAAAAAGAAGGAGAAATGCTGACTTGGAAAAGCTTGCAATTGAAGATTGTTGTGGTTCTAATGTCCTTGGATGCAACTGTATATAGGTTACCGACGACATATTCCGTTGGTATAACCGACAGTTTTTAGCGCCTGTATTTATACATTACCGACGGCCTAAATCATCAGTAATCTGGCGGTCAATTACTCCGCCCAAAACAAATTTTAACGTTCACTTAAAATTTAAAAAACTATCGGCAATGTCGTCGATAATTTGGCGCGTGAATTGCCCCTCAAATTGCCGATGGCTTTGGCCATCGGTAATAAACGCGCTAAGTTTTCCTGCCAAAGTACCGACAGATATTATCTTTTTAATTTTTTTGGGTGAAAGTTCCTTTCCGATGCTTAGTCGTCGATAATGGGATACTTTACCGATGGCTTTTTGATTGTCGGTAAAAGGCCAAATCCTTTACCGATGGTTTTTTAACCAGGGCCTTTTGTTCATCAATGGCAGCAACAAATCCTACCAAGTATTTTTCAACCTCCCTCAAAACCCCGCCTACAATCACAATCTAATGTTAAACCCTCACCTTATGTCCTTGTCACAATGCAGTCCCTCTCTCCTCCTCACAGATCAACACAAGCCTCAAAGTCCCTCCTCTTCCATTCCCCTAAACCTCCCACCTCGTCTTTGAATCTACTGAAAATCCACTCAAAACTTCAAAAGGAGGGAAACCTAACGTTGTGGAATACGAGAAAGCCGAAGTCAAAACTCCTGCAATCCCAATCAGAGTAAATGGCAGTGGAAATGTTAAAGCATTGAGGAAGAGAAATGAGAGAGGGTTATCAGTTGAAGCTCCATTTGTTTCGATGTTGCAATATTGAATTTATTTTACTTTTTATAATTTAAATGTCTTAGATATATCTAGACCGTTGGAAAATTCGACGACCGAAATCGTTGCTGCAAACTCTTTGATGGATTCTCCTACTCGAAGGATCCAAATTTGATTGGATGTGATAAAAATAATGTGATAAAATAGTAAAACTTAATTGGATGTCTATGTGAAAGCTTTACACGATTAATGTATAGTTATTGTACCATCATAGATTTGGATTAGGCTCGACGTGCTACCAAATAAGATGAGCGACCAAGGCCCACAATCAAGTAAGCCAGCCTAGATGGAAGACAACCAAATATGAGGTGGTGTCCAAATTCATCCCATTTTTATCCCTAAGACTAGTAAAAAAATCGATTATTGTTGACTGTATTCCCTTAATTTTCTCCCTCAGTTATGTAACTTAGCCTATATAAATAAACCACCTTAGTTCAACGTATCTGGATTTAGGGTTTAAAACTCACCAACTATATAATGGAGACCCTCATTGTACATTGTATAACTTTTTGTACTTAATACATCACTAAAACTGTTCTGGGTTAGTGAGGCGATTCAAGAACAGGTATTAAACTCATAATTACATGTGTAGTTCAAATATAAGTAGGTTGGGTAGTTAATTCTAACGTACCCCTACCAAATATGTACTAGAAAAAGAATTTTATTGGTAATTTATACATGTCTAGAGTGTAGACCCAATTTTTTTATTAATAAAACCCTCCCTATGGATAATTATTGAGGACCATTAAAACTCAGAAATTAATTTTGGTGTCACCCCTTTCATTATTATGCCATCTATTTTTTCCATTTTTACTAAAAGTACCTCTTTATATTTATTATTTATGCATAAGATAATTATATATCGTATGCACATAAAAGTGCGGCAATTATATATCTTCCTCATTTATAAAGTGGTGTGTTTTTTTGTTAATGCGGTGTCTTGTTTGTATTTATCACCCCACACACCTACAACAACACCCAACCAAATAAAATAAAACAAGCACACACCCAGAGATGAGAGAGAAACAGAGGAGGAGCAAGAAGAAGTTGAACAAGGAGTCTTTGAGAGAGAAACAGAGGAGGATGAAGAAGAATTTGAATGAGGAGCATGAAGGCGAGATTTGGTGCATTTCTTATCTTTTTCTGGGGCATTTCTTTTACAATCCTCCATTTGTTTTGGTGGTGGTGGCCATGATATGAAGGCTCTTGAACTTGGAAGACAAAAAATACTATCGCACTTGTAATTGCAGACGGTCAATTTTACACTCTCACCTATAACTGCGGGCAAAAAACTTCGCCCTATATTAAAAATAATTTCACACATAAAAAATGCAGTATTATATTTTTAAAAAGTAATATCATATCCCTTAAAATGTGATAGTACGAGGATAGCGTAATAACAAAGAGCTTACACCAAAACTAATTCTCCTATAACCCTTACGAATTCATATTTTTTATACTTTGTTTTATGTTTTTTTATACTTAAACATAGGGAAAATATAATAATAATGTGTAATATGGTCAGAGTAAAAAATAGAGCCCCAAAATGTACCAAAGCACACACAGCCGTAACTGGTTAACTGCATCACATTTTCACGCATTATCATCACCCACCACGCACACAACAACAACATCATAGAGAGAGAAAGAGAAAGAGAGAGAGAAAGAGACAAGTGTGTGCATTTTGTGTGTTTGCGTTTCGCAGCTTTCTTTCTTCTCCGATAATATACACTCCTAAAATTTATCTTATTCCTCAATCTTCTCCCATCCAATCCAATTTTCCCTTCAATTTCTCCCTCTCTTTCTTCCCTTCACTTCCCACTCACACAACTCATAAATTCACGCAAACTTCGCTTTTAGATCCAAACTGCTTATCTTTTTCACCAACCCTTCCTCAATTCTCCATTGGGTCACTCAATTTCCAAACGTTCATTCTCTTTCACTCGATCAATCCGTTTCTGCTTTTGCTATTCCAAATTTACCATTTTTTTCTTTTCTTTTGGATCAGAATTCATCACATCCATGTCTCGAATCTTCTCTAGATGGAGGAAGGTGAACCAAATGACGTCACTTTCCGGGACCCACTTGCCCGTTCCGCTGGGTAACCGTCGAACCGGGTTCAAGCACAGGTTCAACCGGGTTCGGCCAATCTCGACCCATCTGAATCACTTCATCGTCGCTGGCGGCGGCGCCCATCGCCGCCGGGAGTCGCTGGTTGGCGTTCAGGAGCGCTACAAGTGGGACCGCGGCGGGTCCGACGACGGCACCCACAGCACGACCCGGAAGATTCGGGCTGAGGCTAATTGCCCACGTTGCACCAAGGACATGAACCTTATATTCTCCAATCGCCACTTTCCTGCAAATGATTCTGATTGCGGTTCCAATTCGGGTTCTTCTGGCGGCGGAGGAGAAGGTGGTGGTTACCAAGCGGTGAATCTGTGCCCAAGTTGCAACACTGCTTATTACTTCAGACCTAAAAACACTACACCTTTGCAAGGTACCTTTGTGGAGATTGGCAGGGTCACTACTAACAATAGTAATTACAATAGTGTTGTTGGGAAGTCACAATCTTCTAGGAGGATTGGCAGAGGTGGTGGTGGAAAAGAAAGTGGTAGTGGTAGTGGTAGTGGTAGTAGTAGTAAGAATGGTCATGGGGGAGAGGATGCAGGGCTTAGGGGATTGGCCAGTAATTGGCTTGAAGTGTCATTGTGGGACACTTTGAAATCTTCCAATGGAGGTGCTAATGGTGGTAATCATGGGGCGCCACCTGAGACATGGCCTCCACCAGGTGATGGTAAAAATGGGAATGGTCTGGCTGTTCATACTCCTCCAGGCCCTCCTTTTGCACCTGGCATTAATGTTATCCGGGGGCCGCGCGAAGGTGGTTCAGGCGGCGGCGGCGGTGGGGGAAATGGAGAGAAGACCACGTGGGGAGGGTCTAATTTGGGGAAGGATTTGCCCTCACCGAAGGAGATTTGCAAGGGTCTTGACAAGTTTGTTATAGGCCAAGACAGAGCCAAGAAGGTATCCTGTTTTCCTGAATTTTCATTTGAAGATTGGGGTGCACTTTCAATCCAGTTTTTGTTTGCTATGCTTTATTTTGACGTGCAATTATATGTCAATGCTCCCATTGTGGTTCATTTGGGAAGCAAATTAAGGACAGAAAGAAAATTGTTTAGCTACATAATTTATGTGTCATGTCTAGCTTCGTTATTGAAGAGTTGATTCCTTTCATTTTCGTTCACTACTGCAAATGCATTGTTCTAACAAATGTCATTTGACTGAACCTCATTAATTGTTTATGTTCTGTTGAAGGTGCTTTCTGTAGCTGTTTATAACCATTATAAAAGAATATACCATGCCACCTTACAGAAAGGGTTAGTTCTTTTTCTGTCCCTTTCATTCTTAGTTTGCGTTTCGTAGTGGGATCGTAACAAATGTATGGAGAATTTACAAAATGTCAAACTCAGTAATTTTTTCGTTTACATCATCTATTTGCTGTGGTTGAATTGGTGGGTATCAATACTAGGTCAGTCGCAGACTCAGGAACTTCAGAAGTAGTAGATGACGACGAAAATGTGGAGCTAGAAAAGAGTAATGTTCTCTTGATGGGTCCAACAGGGTCAGGTATGACATTCGGTGCAGCTTTTTCCTATTTTTCTTATAAAATGTCTAGCAACATGCTCTCCTGGACACACTATTTGAGAAACACTTATAATTGTCTATTTTAAAAATATTCAACACATTTTTTTAAACAGTGATCAATTTACGAGGCAAGTGTTGAGAATTTTTAAAAATTAGACCAATCAGAAATAGTGTGTTCAAAAGAATGTTCCTCAATCAGAATTAGTTGCATTGACATGGCTTACTCCTTGCATATCAGTCTCTGAAATTACCATATGCCTGCAATGCTAATCTAAGTTCCATCATATAGGGAAAACATTACTTGCAAAGACACTAGCTCGATTTGTCAATGTTCCGTTTGTCATTGCTGATGCAACAACCTTAACACAGGCGAGTATGCATTCGTTGATGAGATAATGTTAGAATTTGGAAAACTAAGAACTCAGCATAAACTAGTGAAATGGTGCTGAAATATCCATTTTCCTATGCCAAAGATCTGAAACTTTTACTTATTTGAGTGGTGAAGAACATATTTAGTATGTTGTACTGAATGTAACCAATTTTACTTTCATATGAAACTCTGGGCATTCAGTAGTAGTAACTGTTTCTGATTTGGTTTCTTTGCTGGCTTATTTGTGCTGGGACAAAATTCTTTCGTCACTGACCCTAAAGAAATGTTCTAATTTTCAGGCCGGTTATGTTGGAGAAGATGTTGAATCGATACTGTATAAACTACTTGCGGTATGTACGTTATTCTGTACAATTATGATGTTTGAACTTATTTCTTTTCTACAAACGAGCCTGTTTATAAATTTTCAGTATGCTAGAATTTTTATCTTAGTTTTTGTTTTGATTGATATGGCATTTACATTATGCAGTTCATGATGAAAGGAAATTCTAAGAATAGGGCTTGTTACTTTCAATTAAACTTCTATACTTTAGAAAACTCGATTGGAAATGGTAATGGTTCACCCATATTAGCTGGAGACAGGGGTTCTTTAGCATGTTTCCTCATAGTTTGTCATCTGGTCATTCAATCATCAATATCTATTTACTAGTGTTTCCAAGTTAGAAAAATGCTACATGCTTTAGAAAACTTGATTGAAAATGATAATGGTCCGCCCATATTAGCTGGAGACAGGTTTTTTTAGCATGTTATCTCATTAGCTTGTCAATTTCTTTCTGCTCATTCAATTATCAATATCTATTTACTGGTGTTTGCAAGTTAGAACAATGCTAATTGTTTAAATATTCTCATTTGAATTATTTCTTTCCATTTATGTTTCATGTCCTCATAAATGATCCAGGTCGCTTATCTAGTGAGGTGTTTTTCTATGGTGAAGTTATTCACTTTTTTGGTATTTTTTATGGATGAGCATTCTGTTCTTCAGTTCAAGTCATAATGATGAGAAATTAAAATGAATTAAAATTGTGCTTAATAAAAAATGTCTTACCGTAAAGATGTGGGGAGGGTAGACCTTGAATTAGTCTAATCTCTTAAAAATTTAATTTAAGGAATAAACATATAAAATTTAAATAAATAAATAAAGTCTTCCGACATTTGTTCCTTTTATGGAGTAATAACAATTATTTGTACTACCCTAGTTTCATGTAATCACAAGAATACAATTATAGAAACCAGTTAAAATATGATTTAAAGAAATAAAAAATCCCTTGACATCCTCTACTTATTCTCTTTGTACAGATTGTTCTTTCATCTTACTTTTCGTAGTTGTACCTTCCATCTCATTACTGTGCTGATTATTTTTGCCATATAGGCAGCAGATTTCAATGTTGCTGCAGCTCAACAAGGAATAATTTACATTGATGAAGTTGACAAGATAACTAAGAAGGTCTTTGCTAATTTGATTGGATAAGTTTGTAATTTTTCATGCACTATAGATTTTAAACTTTATGGTATATTTTATAGGCTGAGAGCTTAAATATCAGCCGGGATGTTTCTGGCGAGGGTGTTCAGCAGGCATTATTAAAAATGCTGGAAGGAACTGTAAGTAAAGGAATTCCACACGACTGTTGTAGCTAATTGGTTTTTGTTTTTAATGAATTGTCTTAAAAGGAAACTTATAGTTTAGTTCCTACCTTTTCCCCATTAGCAACCCTGATATCACGACGTTAAGAAAGACATTGCTTGTACTGCAACAAAAATCTTCAATTTGACTAGCAATATGTTCGCATAGTTTCTCATAGAAATTGCATCTTCAGCTTCTATTCCATTATTTGTGTGACTGCGAGGCACTAAATTGATGATTTACTGATAGCAAATAGCATTAATGGTAATTTAAATTTGATTAAGAAAAAAATACAGTATATTCTTTTACTTAGTCGGTTCAGAATTTCAAGATTCAGGGGACAAATTCTTTCTGACAGCTTCTTCTATGAGACTATGAGAGGGATCTGCTATGCTTTATAATTCTTGGTCATTGATGACTGAGTAGTTGAAACATGAGGTAGTCTGGAAGACTTGTTGGCAAATGATGTTGGTCCTATGATATTGTAAGAGCAAACATGTTACATCTGTTCCTTGTAGTGAATTTGTGTTCTTCCCATAAAGAAATGATGTGCTCACTATTTCATCAGCCCAAGTAACACAAACTAACTCTAATGTAGTTCCTTTTGAACTGTCGTTAGGGCAAAGAGAATACACCCTGATATTATAGTTTTTTCCTAAGGATGTGTATTTTTCACGTATTAGTTAGTCCCTTGTAGACAACTCATCCGGGAAAATGTGTATTTCATTTAAATCACCAGCAAAGCATCTGCTGGAGAAAACCTCAAATTATCAACCTTTTGCCTATACATTACATGGCGAAAACAAAACATGATAATTACAATAATGATAATAATGATAATAATAATAATAATAATAATAATAATAATAATAATAATAATAATAAATGAGAGGGGAAGAAAAACTGAAATTTGAATTATTTGAGTCGAGTCATTTATTTCATGGTCTGTTTTGGTTAATTTTATTTGGTTCAATGATTCGAACTCTTGAGCATATTTCGGGAAGCCTTTTTTGGCCACTGTTTTTAATATCCAATTTAATTGATTTATTGATGCTTTAGTTTGCAATAAAATATAATTTCTCTTGATCCAGATTCAATCTTTTTTTTTGTAATATTGCTTTTGTGGTTCTTAGAATATTTTCACATTTTTACAAATTCATGGATTAGTTGTGCTGGATGTTTTCTATGAGATGAGTGCTAAACTGGTTAGTGCCATTTTTATAGTATCATAAACTTGGAATGATTTCTTATTGTCTAGATAGTAAATGTTCCAGAGAAAGGAGCCAGGAAACATCCACGGGGAGACAACATTCAGGTATTTTGTTTTGGAAAGAATAGGATTAACATCTCTTTCCTTTTTTTTTTTTCATTTTATATATGTATGTGCTACGATGTGATTAGACAAATCTTCTCACCTTGTTCTTGTTTGCTATTGTCCAGTGTCCTGAAATCTTTGTCTAGAAGCACATTCCCGTCATTATAATTTTTGAAATTTAATTCTTATTTGGAAAATAATGAGGATAGTACAGTCAGCTTATTGGTTGATGATCACTGATGCGCATGCTTGCACTGAAAGCTCTAGATAGTAACAAAGCTGTTAATTTTATCAATAATCTTTCATTTTCTATAATATGCAGATGGACACGAAGAATATTCTTTTTATATGTGGTGGAGCATTTATTGATCTTGAAAAAACCATTTCAGAGAGGTAAATCCTTTTTGTCTTGGTCTTGCAAAAATATTTGTTCACAGATCATAGATGCTTTACACATGCCTTGTTTTCTATGGAGTATTGATTAACTTTTGTATATCAAATAATCCAGACGACAGGATTCTTCTATTGGTTTTGGAGCACCAGTTCGTGCCAACATGAGAACTGGTAGAATAATAGATTCTGTAGTAACATCATCTTTACTTGAATCGGTGAGAATCGGCTCTTATCATCTGAAATTTTGTTCCCTCTTTTTTTGCGTCATTAATGTAATTAAAAATAGATAATAGATACTTTAAGAACTTAAGCTAATAAGAGCACGTTTGTTACCGCATTTTCACTTTTAAAACTTTTTTGTGCATTTCTTTAAGCTTTTGAAAACAAAAATAAAGAATCTGAAAAATCAAGAGTTGTGATTATTCTGAAAAGTTTCTGAGTAGTTTTATTGAAACAAGCTGAAATTATGACTGCCTTGTTAAATAAAAAGTGTCTTTATAATTCTAACCAAATGAAAAACAACTTCTGTTTTACAATCTTTAGAAAAAGTAAATCAATTTTTACACAATCTTAAGCTACCGCAGTGCTGGGTGCTTTAGCAAACCCTCCAAAACCATAAAAGAGCACAGAAGAGATAATGAAATTTTATAGCTGACAACTTTCCAAATGAGCCTAAAATGTTGCATGAATAATTTTCAGGTGGAAAGTGCTGATCTAATTGCATATGGCCTCATACCAGAGTTTATTGGACGATTCCCCATCTTAGTTAGCTTGTCAGCATTAACCGAAGACCAGCTTATGCAGGTATTGTGACATTGTTTTATATTTCTCTAAACAATTTAGTGTTCCAATGACTGATTCTGCATGCATGCTGTCTTGGATGATGATTTTCTTCTGGCACTTCTAATGCTGCCTACATATGAAGACATGAATCCTTATGGTCTCTTAGCCTCCTGAAGGCATTAAATCTCCATTGTTTTCTTGCTGTATCGAAGCTTTTGTTATATAGTCCCTAATTATAAGACCCTTTAGAGAAATTTTAGTGTCCCTTAATGTAAGAACCTACTAATTTCAAGAAAAAGTTATTATCTTTTTCCATATTTACACATTGCATTTATTAAGAGAGAGTGAGATTACATTAAAGAGATAGTATGATATAATTAATACAATTAAAAAAAGTTAAGGGTAAACATGGAAGATTGTATAACTTTTTAAAAATCCAATGCAATAATTAGCCCCATTATATGTTTTCTTAATAAGCGTAATTGTCCCCATGGGGTCTTATAATTAGGGACGGGGGGAGTACTTATTATTTATTTATATATATTTTAAAGAGTCAATTGTTAGTTTGACCACTGCATTATTTGAGTTAAATAATAATGTACTTTGTTTTCTTCATAACAAAGTTTTTACTAAAATTGATAAAGAAGTGAAAATATGACCAATTGGCATGCGCATGGTTCACATTTAGTTTACGGAACGCAACAGGTAAACTAAATTTGAAATTCTTATTCAGATAAGTATGGCTAGAAGAGCCACCTGCCATGTGGGCATAACCATTTTAACCAATTCAGATAATTATTAGAATGTAAACTGGCTAAATTTGTAATTATTAAAAATATGAAAATTCCTTAAAAGTATGGTAGTTGTAAATGTTGTGTCTTTTTATTTTAATTTATATTGACTATTTGGTTCTCTCTTTTCTATTATTGTGAAAATGAGTATTGAGCATTTTGGAAAGTAGAAAAGATTCCAAAAGAGAGGAATCCCTTTTCAATATTGAGTGCTTAATACGTACAGAAGGAATTTATGAGTTTTTTTCAGTCGAACAATAATTTTTCAGCCATAATATCCTTTTTGAAACTTGAGTGTGGGTGGCGTCTAGAATATCATCTTAGGTTTATCCTCTGCGCTGCTTGCAACATGTCCTTGCTTGAGGAAGAGTTATTATTTACTTACTATAGATTTTGAACTGATATATCATATATGGTCATATTATGAGAATGAAAATGTTGTTGGGTTTACAGGTCCTCTCAGAACCAAAGAATGCTCTTGGCAAGCAGTACAAGAAGTTATTTAGTATGAATAATGTAAGCATCTGTGTGTGTGTGTGTTCCTCGTTGTGTGTGTGGTGTGAAAACCTGAACCCACTTGACTACGAGATCTACATCATCCTAAACCAAGCAACCAACAAAGTTAGGCATATTTTGATGCAAACTATTTAAACTTAAATTTGCTTAAAATGGTTGATATGATGTTTGTCTATGAAAGACCGATTCTAATAATGAATCAGTGACTTGATATATCTTCTATTTCAAATTCTTGTTCTATTAGTTACCTGCATTCTCCCTCTTTCTATTTTCATGACACCAACTTTCTCATATAGGTCATTATTTTTTTCATCATTTGTTTTATTGATGCTTCCCACTCATAGCAGGCTTCTGTTATTGTATTTGATTATTGCATGACATATTTCTCATTTCTAAACTGGAACATGATATAGACTGATCAAAACCAACCTTGGTTGAGTTAGTCTATTATGATTTCTGGTGCCAATTGATGTTGGTCTTTGCTCGGTCAAAACTGGTCAACTTGTTTTAACTTTTATGCAAATCATTCAAATTGTCCTGTCTCTGTGTGTGTTCATTTATTCAACTTAGAGCAAGTGAGTAGCTGGTAGCGTGGTTGCAGAGAGGTCTATTAGTCTGAAACTTTACACCTACACTTCAGGTAAAACTACACTTCACAGAGAAAGCTCTGAGACTGATAGCAAAGAAAGCAATGGCAAAAAATACTGGTGCAAGGGGTTTAAGAGCCTTAATTGAAAGCATTTTAACTGAATCCATGTTTGAGGTATGTAACAGTTTGTTTATTTTTACAATATCTTGCTATCTTCAAGTATCACCAACTGTCATCAATCTCCATGGTTTTGTACTAATACATACAATGCTTATGTGCACCAGATTCCAGATATTAAGACAGGAAGTGACCGCGTTGATGCAGTTGTTGTTGATGAAGAGTCTGTAGGATCACTAAATTCCAATGGATGTGGTGGGAAAATTCTTCGCGGAGATGGTGCTTTGGAGCAGTATCTAGCTAAGATGAAGGATTCAGTGGTACACTCTTACATTTGAATGTGGCTGGTTAATGCACTAATTTTTTGTTTGGGGTTTTAAGCCAGTTCTGATTTCTAAGTTACCTTGTATCCTTTGCTTATAGCATATTCCCAACTCTTGATGTTTTCCTTCATTTACAGCAGTTATGGGGTGTATATGAGGATGTAGAAGATAGTTTTGAGCAAATTAGCTTAATTTTTTTGCAGGTGAATGTAGACGTAGCTGAATCAGACTCACAAGAGGTGGATTCAGATCTTTCATCTAGAGCCATGAGCATGTAATATTATATTTCACCATGTTCAATGTATAATTTTTCAGTGTCATTGTTATTTGTAAAAATAACATAAAAAAGTTGCTGTAATTATCCCTTGTATAACAGCATAGCTTCTGGTCTAAGTTCACTGGATAGGAAGGAAATAAGAAAAGGAAAAAAAGAGAAAGGTGTAGTGTAGCATTGCTAATTTAGGCAGCACATTATACAGAATTTCAATTGTTTTTTAGGATGTCTCTTTGAAGACAAATTTTCTCTTGTAAGTGTGTCCTACTGAGATTAAAGATCAATTTCTGAAGGCGCCCACTGATTAATTTCATTTTGTGAAATCCTTCCTCCTCCCAATATCTTATTTCTTTATAAATATGAAACTAGGGTATAAGCTCACCTTATGTTTCACATGCAAACTTGATACAAATCAATGTGAATGGGTTTTGATTCATCAATCAAAATGTAATGTAAGCCGTTTGTGCACAAGGCCTAAGTGATTCAACCGATGAAAGAACCTCCTTCCTCGCTTTGTTAGTGGCATAGGTAATTCCAATGTGGCAAATGTGACCTCAAACTTAAAAACAAACACAGAATAGTCCCAAAAGAGCATCAACATTATCATTCAATCGAAAAAATGAAATAAGTTGACTAACCACTTAGGGGTGTTCATGGGACGGGTTGGGACAGATTCGTCTTGACTTTTCCCCGGCCCTAAATATTGATAGGGTCAGTTTCTAAACCCGAACCCGTCCCTAGACTCGGAGAGACCCGATGAGGTGCGGGTTTAACACAGACCCGACCGCAAAAGGACGGGTCCGGGTTGGCCCGAAGGACAAACTGAATATCAATTTCAAATCTCACCAAAGAATTATAAAAACATATCATTATGTAAAAAGACTAATTTCTATCCTATAAATGAATTATGGAAGAAACTATATAGAATTGAAGTTTTTCATAACAATCTACTTAATTAGAGAAAAGAATACAAATTATATTCACTTGAAACCAGACTATATATGAAGATATACAAACCATGTTTTGAAGTTAATGTGTAAATAATGTTTGTGGGACGGGTTAGGATGGGTTGAACTTGTCTTTCACCCGGCCCTAAATTTTGACCAGGTTCAATTTTTAAACCCGAACCCGTCCCTAAGCCCGAAGAAACCCGAAGAGATGCGAGTTTAAGGGACATGGGTCGGGACGGGTCAAGGGACAGGGTCGGGTCCTGTAAACCCCTATTACCACTTATGGTTTTTTTTCCATTTCAATTCATATACTAAGTATTAAATTATTTTACCGTTGAATTAAATACAGTTACCTATAAATGATGTATCAGAATGTAGGCGAATTATTGATTTAATTAGTTTAACTAAAAGGTAGAATGAAATGAACTTTTTGTTGAGCCACATACATGTGCAATTTTCCTTGTACTAAATTTCTAGGATAGACAACGAACCAATTATAATTTAAAATATATCCAAGCCCAAGGTTTCATTATGGCATGCTTAATGCTGATGTCTGCATAACATGGTACTAATACCTAACTTTTTTTTTAATAATAACTGGTGTAACTTGCCCACATGCTGTTTCCAAGTGTAAAGCATAGATTCAAAAAAGAAAGATGGATAACTGGATATATGCACACTTGCGTCCCAGTTGTGACACCAAACTGTTTGAATAAGGATGCAAATGTTTCAGTGATTGCCATTGCAGTTTCCTTAGCAGTAGAGGAACAACATAAATCGTGCACCAAAATTTAGTGTTCCTCCTCGTCCTCCCGTTTTAGTGTCACAAGCTAGTACACCAAAAATTACAAGTGTGATCACAATGGTACCCTTGGTTTCATCATTCATTTAAAAAATATTCTGGTCTGCCATTACAACATGGCCAAAGCCATCATGGTTGGCCAACAGCCGGCCTCCAAATATATATGATCAAGTCACCGGCCAATAGGGATGGATGACAATGAGTTTCAGAACCATTTAGTACCCGTAAAAAATACCAATGATAGATAGTGTAAAGAAATAATTTTCTCACTTACTCATCTTAAAAAGTTTATATTTAGTTGAATGATTTTACTTGGTAAGTATGTGGTACGGGCAATTTTTTAAATACAGGTATAGGATGAGTACTATCGTACCTTACCCATACCTTACTTATTGCCATCCTTACTGGTCAAGGCAAAGTAGAAGTGAAGCTTTAATTGTTCTAACGAGCCGGCTTGACCATCAAAATTAAGTTGTTAGAACCATTGTCAGGCTAACTCAACCATGGCTAACCGTTATGCCGCATAGGCAAATGATTAACTATCTACATGGTTGATCACATTACAATTATAAAAGGTTAGCCTTATGTAACACCCCGTTTTTATAACACGGTAGAGCGTTATGTTTTATAAATAAAAGCGGAAATTAAAATAAACCATTTTCTGAAATACTCATTAAAGAGCGAGTATTTTTTTTGAACTAAACAAAACTATAAAGCATCTTTTAAATAAGAAGATAACTCATAACTCATAGTGAAACCATTAAGCATACATAATACCCATATTACATTCATAGTCATAAGGCTGAACAAGAGTTACATAGTTCTAGAGAAAAACTCGTCATAGTTAAAACTAGGGAAAACATACACGAAAGGAAATAAAACCCTGCCGGCATACCCCTGGGCTAAGGTGCAGGAGAACACTTACGAGGTAAACAACTCCAGACTCTACCTAATCAAAATGTCTACCCCATGCACTACCCCTTGATCCTTGGTTCCATGGTCCACTGCAACAATTTCTCATCTAGCTTCCGATCCTCTATACCATCTACGATTTGAATCCATAGGGCTGAAGCCAAAAGAAAGCACAAGGGTCAACTACCTTATGCATAACAAAAACGAAAAATACCTAGTGACCCAAGCAACACTCAATAAACATTCACACAAGCAATCGATACTCAAGGGAACTAGCAGTCAATTACTGAGTTCTTTTGGGGAAAGTCTAGTTAGTAAGCCATAGTGCACCAACGCACGGTCATATCAATCGAAAAGGTTAACGACTTCATTGTTCCATGAGCATGACCACGGCGTGCAGGTCTCTCCCCTGATGCTCTGTCCACGAGCTTTCGGTGTTCGTGCCCGGATTTCTAGGAGAAGCCCTTGTAATCGAACCTAAGGTAATTCTTCTTGATGATGAAGATGATGCTGAAGATGTTGCTGAAAATTTCAAGTTGCTGAGGCTGGACCAAGCCATGTGAAGACAGAAGATGAAAGAGATGCTAGAATCTATCAAGCTCTTGATGAATTCAATGTCTATGTTGAGTCAATAATGGCCACCATGGAATCTTCTCTCACGTTGATCCTTCGCAAACTAAATGCAGAAAACTGAACTTTTCTATCCCTTTATCTTTTTTTTGTTGTTGGGTAATTTAGATCGTTTTGGTTTTATCGGCAATTAAGTTTATTTTTCATATGCTTCTATCGTTTACATGTTTTTATGCTTGCATATGTTTCTTGCTTCTATCGTTTGTCTTGTTCGTATCGTCTCCATATTTTGTATATCCTAATGACAAAGGGGGAGAAGAGAGAAAAAGGAGAAAAGAAAAGGAAACTAGGTTTCAGGGGGAGCTAAGGAAGAGGAAATAATAAACATAGGAGGAGTAACACTAAGAAATATAAATTTTTTTCTATTGCTTAGTCCCTATCGTCTAGAGAAAGGAACTTATATGTTTTCTATGTTTAAAAAGAGAAAAGTTTCGTCTAAGAGAAAGAAAAGTATCTTCGTTTAACATTATCTTATCTTTTTCTTCATGTTAAAAATTAATCGTGTTTTTGCAAAAGAAAAAGGAAGCATAAAAAGCCGTTTACATAATATCTTTTATCCCACAAAGTTTATATGCAAACTTTTTTCTCAATAAAAATTGTCATCATAAAAAAGGGGGAGATTGTTAAGTTAAAACGTTCTCAAGGAGTTTATTAGATTTTGAATGATAACAATTTTATTATTAATTATGATAGATAAAAATTTACTAAACTTTGTGTATTATCTTTTTCAGGAAAATATATCTATTGTCTGATATCCCCATCGTTTGCCAAGGCTATAACCAAGAGAAGCACTTCCATTGTCTAGCAAGGCTATAATCAAGCAAAGCACTTCTATCGTCTAGCAAGGCTATAACCAAACGAGGCAACCTATCGTCTACCAAGCCGTATCATTCAGCGATAAGAAGAAAATCAACCTATCATCTGAGAAGCCGCATCGTCCAGCGACAAAAAGAAGAAGCATCATCTGAAGCATTAATGTCTAGAGACAAGAAGCAACGTACAACGATTCTTTGAAGAATGTCGTCTGATCACCTTGAATAGCATCGTCCAACTATGAAGCAGAGCTTATTTAATATTTAACGAAATTCATTTATGAGCTATTCAAAGTTGGCAACGCCAATCCCCGAGGAACAACTCTACAACCTCTGCTGAAGTGTCAGCTCGTCAACGGCTATTCTCCGAAGGCAAGGTACAACGTTGTGAATAAACAAATGGGATTTATTCACTCTCTCTACTAAAGCATTGAATGTTTGTCTGCTCAGTCATTCTCAACATTAAATGTTTGCTCGTTCAACAAGCAACAACATTAAATGCATATCTCCTTCAAATACATTAAAGCTTCTGGAAATCTCTACATGTCTACATCAAGTTGAATCAAAAGGGATATTTTCAGAGATTCAGTCTGCAACAAGCAATTTGCTTTATTAGACTATCCGCTTCAAGCTATCAACGGTCAAGAGCATTTAATGAAGAGATCTGTTAGTCACAATGGAGATATTCTGAAGAACTCACGTGACTCTCTCTCTGCTTAGTTCAAACCACTACCGAACAGAATAGCTTTCAAGTGAAGTTATAAAAGGAGGACTTAAAGAAATCAGAAGTAACAAACTATCAACTAAGAATCTGAACTTGCATTTTCAATCTGCTTTCTTTTGTATATTTTCCTAAGTGTCAAATCCTTCATAAGAAGAAAACCTTCCTAGTGTGAAAAGATCTTAAGTGTCAAACACTTTCAAACCTTCACACCCAAAAACAGAGACCCTATTATCTAACCTTCTATGTTTTAGTTCAAACTCAAGTATAAACCCAAGAGTCATATCCTCTATACTTAGAGTTTTCAATTCTTAATATTTCTACTTCACTCTTTATGAAGATATTCTGTAGAAGAGAAAAATTCTTGTTAAAGAATTATGAGAAGTCTTCTATAATACTTGTACGGAGAAATCCTGTAGAATACTTGGGAGAAGTCCTTAAGAATACTAGGAGAAGTCCTGCATAATACTTGTACTGTTCGGGTCGTTTAAGGGGGTGAACCAGGATAAATTCTTTGTGTGCTTTTACTTTCACGCTTTGTTAATTAATCCGCTTTTTAAGTTTTCGAAAAAACTTTCTAAAATTTATATCTATTTTGAAAAACAAATTTTAAAATATCACACAATTCAAATCCTCTATTTCTTATGTTTTTTTTTATTATCTATGTGAACACAAGACCTTACATCCCCTATTTCTTATTTCTTAATTATATTTTGAATCAGTAGTTAAATGCTAATTAATGGGGAATCTATTAAGTACAAAATTAGTAATTATTCAAAAATATTTATTTATGTCAAGTAGTAATTAATTTAAATTTGAATAAATGGTTAAATGCTACTACCTCCGGTCCTATTTATAAGGACTAAATGCAAGGTATAAGAACCAAATTGGAGCATGTGCTTTATTAATTATTTTTAGACTATATTACCCTTAATAATTTTTAACTAGTAAAATGTGTAATTCATTAATCATATTTTCTCTCATTTCCACTCTTCAACACTAATACTACAATTTGGCTTTGAAGAAAGAGATTACTTATTGAAGATATTGATAAGAAGGAGAAATGTATTAATGATAGAAAGAAATTAGTAGAAGACTAGAAGTTATAATAAGGGTAATTTTGAAAGTTCAATCTTATTTGATAACAAATTTAATGCATTTTAACTAC
Organism: Acmispon strigosus; assembly: GCA_030819835.1. Classification (NCBI taxonomy): domain Eukaryota; kingdom Viridiplantae; phylum Streptophyta; class Magnoliopsida; order Fabales; family Fabaceae; genus Acmispon; species Acmispon strigosus. The sequence continues at coordinate 41,692,350 of JAUAMA010000001.1, read as the reverse complement.
TTTAACCATAATTCTTAAACTGTTTAGGTATTTGATTCTTATAAATAGGACCGGAGGTAGTAATTTATTGGGTATCAATTAAGTAAAAAATTATCTCCATTTGACCTCTTTTACATTAAATGCCCGTAATTCACGTCCTTAATTTTGGGCTTTAATTGACGAAATTAATATGATTCAAAATTTTGTCAATATGTATTTGTCCAGAAGTCAAGTTATCTTCAGAGTCATAATGTGACACAGTTGACATAATTAATGACATTGTTATTACGGATTACGTGGTTATATGGTTAGAAAATGACACATGGCATAAGGTGGCAATGTTGACGTGGCGAAAAATAAGCTAGAGATTGGGGCTCAAACACACGAGATATAGGTTGTGGATTGAGATTTAGCTTATAGAGATTCAACGAATAACTTATTATCAACCAAATGGCATGCATCTGGGTGAAGAAATCAATAGCTAAAGGTGACACAGGTTTAAGGAAAGAAGAAAGCAAAACTACCAGAATATATAATCTTATGTTGCAGGAAATGCTACCAGAATATTTACCTTGAATGTGGCAGAATCAATTATTTTTGCTGGTAAAGCTGTCTGGGCTCTGCGGAATCCAAGTATGTCCTTCCTATTTGGGGAGGCTGTGTCCTCAAAGGCATAAAAGAATCGGACCAATCCCAAGCAAGGCTAGGCCTTACAAACCCTAACTCACCATCGATCCTACCCCTCCAAAGCCCCCTCCTTCACAGACCCATCACCACCAAGACCGCCATTAGGGGTGTTGGATTTTTTTTTCTGGGTTTTTTAGAGGTGTTGAGTTTTTAGTTATTTTTTTGATTTAATGTTGAAGATGACGATGAAGATGGTTGAAGATGATGATGGAGATTCTGGGTTTCTATTTTTCTTTATGTTTTAATCCAGAAACCGTTAAATCTTTAAATCTTTGACGGAATCGAATGAAAAACCTAAAGTAGTACCGTCTATAAAAGTAAGAGACCTTATCGACTATTTGTTTTTTGTTAGGAACCAAAAGCGCACTTTCATAATATGTGAGAGACCAAAAGTGCTATTAAGGGGTGCTAGTTTTAATACCATCCCTATTGGTCGTCCCACCATTCCCCTTATGTGCGAAATTATCATTTTACCCTTAAAAAATAAATACATTCCCTACCTATCATTTTCCTTCTTCCTCTTCCTCCACCCACCACCACCACCACCCCCTTTCTTCTTCTTCTTCTTCATCTTTCTCTCTCCACGTCCACCACCCCCTTTTTCCATCCTCATCACCATTACCACCACCATCCCATTATTTTCTTCACTACCATTCCTACCTACACCACCTTCCATTATTCACCATCCTATTTTCTTTTTATCCATTAAATCATAACCTCCATCACTTCGAACCTCAAACCAAACCACTCATCATCTTCACCAAATCCCTATTTGGAGGGTGTTATTCGTATTTCCTCCAACTACACGAAGTTGTGTTCCCTCGTTTTTTTCTCGTTCCTTGCGTTCATATTTAAAACAACGTCCGCGTATTTCTCTTATTTCGCACTTAAAAATGCGAACATTGTACTTTTAATTTTTTTTAAAAGTTTTTCGCGAACTGAAAAAAATTGCACTTAAAAGTGCGAAAATTACTCTTATTTCGCACGTATTGTTCGGAAATTGCGTAAATTGTATTTTTAATTTTTTTTGAAATTTTTCGCGAACTAAAAAAAATTACACTTAAAAGTGTGAAAATTACTCTTATTTTGCACTTAAAAGTGCAAAAATTGTATTTTTATTTTTTTTAAGTTTTTCGCGAACTGAAAAGAATTGCACTTAAAAATGCGAAGATTACTCTTATTTCGCACTTGAAAGTCCGAAAACTGCTCTTATTTCGCACTTAAAAGTGCGAAAATTCTTTTTTTTTTTTTAAGTTTTTTGCAAACTGAAAAAAAATTCCACTTAAAAGTGCGAAAATTACTTTTATTTCACAGGGTATTATGAAAATTAAAAAGGTGAGGGGTGGTGGGAGAACCAATGGGATGGTTTTAAAACCAATTCATGCTATTAAGCCTTTTTTCTAAGAACTTTAATAAACATCCTACTTTGTTTTACAGAAAGAGCGTTAATTTTTTTTAAAACTACAAACACTACAACCACATCATCGTACTGAATTCATCAACAAAGGAAACGAACCACTTGTTACCTCCAAGTGAGGGTACTTCAAATTGCTCACAAACTTCTGAATACACAACATCCGGTAAATTGGTTGCTCTGATTGACATGTGTGACTTGAAAAAAATTCTCGGTTGTTTGCTGATAAGACATTTCCCACACACCTTTTTTGGCTCCTTAATCTCAACAAGTCCTATCACCATTTGCTCGGCTCCAATATCTTGAGTTCCAATGCCAACACTCTTGATCTGTCAGCTCAACAGCTAAACATTGAACCTCAGAAGCTTGATCATTGAATTGAAATGTTCTATTTTTTGATAGAAGAGCTGAAATTTCAGTCTTTGATTATAGTCAAACATCTCCAAGCTATGATGTTGCATAATAGTTTTAGAGCATCTTTCAACTAAATGGCCAATGCTCATCATAACCAATGTGATTGATATATATTATTGTTTGTATCATCAAGATAATAAGGTTGTCATATTTTTTAGCATTAGATAGGATTGCTTAAATCTTGTTTTGTTTTGTTTCTTTTCCCTGCATCAAATTATGTAACATTTCTTACGGCATGTCATCATGTGTCATGATACCAAAATTCCAAATTGTGGTTGCCATTAGGAGCACAAGATCTGAATATGAGCCTGAATATTCTTGAATCAAGTGAGCATCATCATCTTTGTCCCTTTGTTGGCCCCATTTTTTGCTATTGAAGCACTGAATCTTCCTTTTGCCAAACATTTCCTTTCCTCTTCTATATCATGCTGCTCTGCCACCTCTTCTATTTTAGGACTCAGGCTATTCTTGATCAAGATAATTTTTATCTTGACCATATGAGGGTCTACCAGCACCAGTGGCGGAGCTTGGTTGAGACAGAGTTGGTTGTTTCTTTTATGATTTAATTAGATTTATACAATTTTTATTTTGTAGACAGAGTTGGTTGAAATTAGGAAACTGGTCTGCTACAATAAGGAAGGAAAAACATAATGAATCAATACTAAAGCCTATGTCATACAATGAGATAGAGACAGATTTTATTATAATCCTACAATAAGATCTTTTTATTACAATATCTACCTGATAAATGCTTTAATATTATAATTTCATCCTGTAATCAGAATTTGTTACGATATCAATCTAATAACTCAACATACATAGATGAGTTGAAGTGTAACATTTTCATTTCCAAATAAAGGAGATTGTAAATTTTCTAAAAATAAAAGAGGGGTGTGAAATATGCTGGTTTTGGATTTCCATGTTCACCCTAACACAGGGAACCCCCATTAAAATCTAGCTTATTATTCATACCCTGTCCTCTTTTGTGACTCATACCCTCATATTTTTGTGTTATGTTGTGGCAATCACGGTTATGATCCTCTCATATCACATGACAATATCAGGTGAAACATTGTATTTATCTGTTTCTTCATAAATATTCAAAGAGTCCTACTTATTTCCACCTATTTATGACATGAAGAGAAACACAATTTCAACGAGAGAATATAAGAGAGTTTTCACATGAGAGGATCCTGATCCAGCACTCACAGGAAGAAATATGTTTAGGGTTATCTCTCCCTCTTTCATGCATGTGAGAGATGGGACTAGCTCTTTATATCTATTTGACTAGGCAAACAATGAACATCCTTTTTGCATTATACTCTAAATAGCGTTGACCAAATCCAACTAAAATGGTGAATAACAATATCAATTGCAACAAACAGTTCAAATGAATCTATTTGCATAATCTCCTCTCCTCACGGGTAATGAATCCGCAAAAAGGAATCCAACCAGCTAGAGTTATATTATATATAATAGTAAAAAGAAGCATGTGAAAAGATGAGAATGGGCTCTGCCCATAATCATATTATACAGAGTTATCTTATATTACCTCCAATAGAATCAATTTCAACCGGAAGTGAAGTCTTATGTGCACCAAGTGATTATTACTTTACCAAGTTCATGCATGGCTTCATTAGGCCACATCAGTTAAAAGGACTATAAACATGCTAATTTTTCAAGCTGTAGTGCTTCTTCACAGCTTCAATTACTTCCCAAGTAATGTTCATTCCTTTTGGGAAGACAGCTAAGTCACCAGCTCCAATTTCAAAAGACCCTTCAGACCCTTCAACAGTAACCTTCACTTTTCCCTCCAGCAGATACATAGTTTCTTCTTGTTTAAAGGACCATGGAATTTTGGTTGGACCTCCTTCCCACCTGTTGAATGTTTAGACCCATGTGTCAAAGTAACTTATGATAGTAACAAATATAAAGATAGGATAGTACCAAAGCACACAAAATGAGACTAAATCAATAGAAGATATTATTTGTAAACCTGCACAAACAAATGCAGGTTAAACATGATTAAGTATGTTTGGATATCAGTTGAGTGCAATGTAAACGGATTTTCATTTCAATCGATAAGAAGAGTTTCATTCACCAGGTAAGCATTTCAGGGATAAGACTTTCATCCCTAAGAAGGTTAGGCGTGATTAAGTGTGTGCAAGCCATTTCTTCACAATGTACAAAAAAAAAAATTCAAGCTGTAGAAAAAAAGAATCTCCTTACAATATCTATCCAACAGCAAAGTGTTCTATGGATAAACAATGAAATGTAAGGTTTTCCATTAATGCTAAAAATTTGCAATTGCATGCCTTTTAAAATGACTAGGCACCTCTCCAAGAAGATAATAATTTATTAACATATGTCAAAAGTTGAAAACACACTATCTAAAATTTCATCTCATCTTCTGTTGGCTGATGGTATGAATAATTGTCTTGATTACATAAATAAAATCCAGCACATTTTCACCCCTCAAAATTGAGTTGGATAGAGAAGTGCACCAAGAGTCAAATTGAGGGGAATTTGAAGGGGAACTCCACAACCTACCCAAATTGAATAACAGGGAAAAAATAGTAAATAACAGCATGAGATTTTCTTTGTTTCACCAAAACCTTCTATATAGAATATCATTATGAAAACAATTGAATCAAAAACTGTCCAGCAAGCTGAAATACAAGATAAACCTCCCAAGAACCTAGAAAGATACTACTGATATTGCAAGAAAATAGTAGCCCCCACAAACACCTTAAAAAGCAAGACAAAATGCTATTACCCCCAAATCAACTTATGAAATAGGATGCCAAGTGAAATTAGCCAAGACCCAAAATTTATTATGCAGAAAAGCTTGAAACTTTGAAGGAAACACATCATTAGAAGGAGTGAAAAACTTAGTAACATGATAATATTTAGAAAGAAATGTGAAGAGAAAAAGGAAGTTACTTGGACCAAGTTGAGACTCCAAGCTCAGTGAGCATGGATTCAGGTGGGTTCTTCTGTATCTTCACTCCAAATACCTCACGGGTTGTTGTTGACATCGCAGTTTCCTTTGGCAAAAGCGCCATAAACAAGAGGGAAAGAAGCAGAGGAATGAAAATAATCAGTGACAAGCGCTGCAAAAGGGGCTTCATCGCTTTACTAAATTGTTGTTTGGGTGTTTCCACAAAATTTCAACAGAGATGCAGACTGCAGAGTACAATTCCACTTTGAGGAATAAATGATGATGGCATAAAACAAGAAATATTGCCTATTCTGCTATTCACTTTTCAGGGAAAAACTTTGTATTTTCAAGTTACATTATTGGGACTTTTTTAATTATTGTATTTTCTATATTCAATTTCTACTCTTCTACGTTTATTTATTTATTTAATTTCTCTCGCTAAATTAAAAACGGTAATTACCATGAATTTATTTATTTAATTTATTTATTGATTTTTTTTGGACTATCCATGAATTTCTCTCTTACTCATAAATTTTTCTCTCCAAATTAATTTTTGTAAAAAAAATCAAACTATGACTTTTATATTAAAAATGGGGTAAGCTTGGAAAAAAAGTAATTAGTACTTCATAAGTATTGGAAAGTGATTTATATTTCAAGATACAAAAAAATTGAAAAAATGTGACTTATATAATATGAGACAGAGGGAGTATTACTTATGGGTGATGTCATAAGATCAAAATCCAAGAAAATCATTAATTGGAAAGATTTTTACTGTATCCCAACCAAATTAACATATCTAAAGTAAAAAAAAATGGTACTTAATAATTTATGATTTCGGTTAATATCATTGTCTACCCTACATTCTAATATTCAGAGTGCAAACGGTGAAAGTTTTTAGTCAAAAGAAGTATGCATATTTCATTTTTAACAATTTTTATAATTCTTCAAATCAGTCCACTTTTCTATTTCTTATACTAATTAATGTTGTAAAATCTTATAAAATTATTAAATTTCATTAATCATATGGAAACTTTTTTTTTACAAGAGGAAGTCTTAATCATATTGAAACTGTTATTATTTAATTTATTAATTTTAAAAAGATAATATAGCATTTATTTTCTGAAATAGTGGAAAGAAATTATTAAGACAAATAGAATGAAGCTTTTTCAAGAAGAGTTCGATTTTAGTTACCACCAAAGGTTACAACATCCCTATCGGATCTTTAGTCTCTTACAAATATATTTATAGATCGTTTACCAACTCAACTCTTACATCAGCAGCGCAAATTCAACACACAACATTCTAAATAAAACTGGTTCGTCTTTAATAATTATTATCTAAAGGCCTAAGAAATTTAATATATTTTTATATGGTACTTGATTTGCAAACTTTTATCCAAAAAGAAGTGATATTCCCACTATCTTATCATATAAATAAATAAATGACAAGATATCCGGCGTGGAATCAATCAATAAAGCAAAAGAAAGGGATGTCCCTTGGTGCGTTATCATTCATCGCAAGGGTTGTTGGAAAAAAAAATATCATTTATTAATTTTCCGAAAGCTAATAAAAGTAACTATTTTTTATAGATCTGAAAAATAATCCTCAGAATTCTCCTAACTTAAAGCATGCTACATCATGAAGTTGTATATCTTAAGAAATTCCTTCTTCCTGTAGGATTAATTATTTAGCCCTAGCAAGGAGATCACAACTGTTGGTTTAATTGAGTACCACTTGACTTTACAAATCCTGCTAATAATTGAAGAGTTGCAATCTTCCTTGCAAGGAGAAAAACCCTTGCAAAACTTCAAACCCCAACAAGGCATAGAGGAGAGGCAGAGAAGATTATGCAACCATTGGACTTCATTGTATTTGTAACATACAATCAATTGACACATGCATTGATCTTCCCACAGAACTTTTCACTAGTTTAAGACATCATAATACAGACAAATTGACACCAAAATTTAGTGATACAAACCTACTTGTTTTGCTATATGCTTATATACATGCACATTAAAGTAGGATACATGGCAAGCTGGCATCTAGTCAAGGACTCACACATGCCGTGTAGTTGAAGATAATCAAGACCTCCCCTTCTGACAGCAGTTTATCATCATATTAAAGATTATGTAGACATCCTACATTTTGTGACATTTCATCAAATAATCATTCTTGTCTCTTCACTATCCGGGATCACAATGTCGAGCCTCATCATGGGCTTGTACTCATCAGAGATCCTTGCACCAGCTTGCATGCACACTTCTACCACTGCAGGAGCCTTTCCATAATATCTCTTCAGTGAACTCCTCAAGGGAGGTCCACTAGGGTCCCTAACATGCCACACATAATTTGGAGGAAAAACTTCATCCACAGTCGCGTCCTGCCAACCATGCTTCCCGTCCCGCCACTGGTGCTTAAATGCTCCGCAAAGCTTAGCATTGTGACCCCATGGTCCGACGTGAACCTCCGAGCAATAACCGCACGCTTTCACCGTGTATTTCTTCATCAACCTCCTGACACCCTTTCTAACAGTTTCGTACGCACCAAGTGTTTCTTGAGCAATTTTAGGTAAATCTGATAATGATGGACGCGGAAACCGCTCATAGGCCCTGTAAGTATCGAAGTCAAGGAGTGAAGAGGACTCCACATAGCGCCATGGTTTAGGTTCCTCTATATGTCCGCCTCTGTCGAGTATTTTCCTCCCTAACATTCGTACGGGATTGATCCTTCTGCGTGAAGGATACTCTGGGATATCTACCCCAGCTTGAATGCATAACTCAACAATAGCTGGAATCCGGTCATACTCAAACCGGGTTTGATGCTTAATGCGCCTACCAAATGGGTCAAAGAGATGATAGGACTCAATTGGGACAAGTATATCATTGATTGAACCCTTGACCCATGCATGAGAACTATGACGCTGTGAACTGGTAGGACCCTCACAATCCAGAATGCAGTGACCAATCGGAGCCACATGAACTTCTGAGCATTCACTGCAGGAATTGAATTCGATATAGTTTAACTCCTGCGTCATCAACAAAACAATAGAAAACAAATGCAAAGCAACTTGGACATTCACAAAAATAATTCGACGATAAGCACGACATAATATCTACCTACAGCCATGTACAGGAATGACATGTAAGAGCTGCACAAGACCTTTAATCAAAAGCTTCCAAGCATCAAATACTTCATAGGCAACAGGAACTAGGTCAGGAACAAGCAATCCATTCTTTGGAGGTTCAAGAGGTTTCTCTATTCCCATGTGTGCAAGTTTCCTGTCATTCCTTGCAGCCTGTTTTATTTCCGTAAAGGGAATTGGGTATGGTTTTTTCTTTTTCTTAGGGAACTTTGGTGGGAAATCGACATTTTGGGTCAACTGTTCTCGTCTCCACACAGTTTCATCACCTCTGATCTTCCGATTAGCACAAAGTATAACTCCAGGCAATGTCGATCCACCCTTGTGAAATTGTTGGCAATTAAACTGCAACATAGACAAACTAAAGTGTAAGCTCCAACAAGGTTGCTTGGAAAGATAAACTAAAGGACCATATTTAAAAGACTAAGATTACTTTCCTCATATTAGACAAAGAGTAACAATCCCCCAAAGTAACTTTGGTGGTTAATTAGTAAGAGTAAACCTACAATAAACTATTGAGAAGGAGAAAACACTTCAAGAAAATAACATCTCATAAAGTTTGAGAACTGTTCAGTCAACCTGTGATACTTTTTTCCCTTTCTTTCTCCCTATGTGACAAGTTTAATTGAACATCTCAATCTCTCTACCAGGTGTCAACAACCAATATTTATACTGACACAGCATATTCAATTTATGCACCAACAATATAGCTTGGTGCAATCTAAATGACAATGGTATGCATCTAAATGGCAATACATAAGTCAGGCAGCCTTGAAAGGAAATCAGACACTTGAATCACCATATCAGAAATGATTCATATTTTGATGAAGGTTTGACCAGAAGGATCCACTAGAACTCACATTTGGAACTATTAATTAACAGATTCAATTATTGGAAGGATTCAATTATCAATATGAAGCGCGGACTAAGTAAAGCATAAATGTATGACTAGAGTTCACTGCAGAGAGGTTGACTTTTTATTACCCCACAAGATATCCAACACTGTGTGGACTGGAGACAAATAGCTTTTGCACATAGATAAGAGGAGTATTACAACTCCAGTTGCCTCAAAGTAATTGCATCTCGAAAATGTGTTTCTGGAATGCAAGGCCGCTTGAAGAAACATAACAAATTGGATTCAGGAACAGGAAAAGCTTGCAGGACATCCTGATGAATAGGAACCGTAAACAAGATGCATGTACAAAAGCCATTCCATTGCAGTACAGCTACTTCTTTAGGAACATCTCAACAGTCTTTAGTACCTCAGATGAACAATTAAACCAAAGATGTAGTCCTGAGATTACCCCAGTCTAAAAGACACTAATATTGAGATCCTCTCAGTCATAACTCATAAGGAAAGTAAGCCACTATTAAAATCTTCAGTTGAAAAACATCAATAGTTTCAGTTTAGCATAATACTTTTATTTCAGCTGGCAATTGCTTCCCTCAGGTTTGTATTACCAAATTTCAGTGGAATTATTTTAATTTCTCCAAATTGAGGATTATCTTCATAGGGTAAAGTGACCTGTTACTTACAACTGTTGATTGAAAAATCTAATGGTTGAAATTTAAACAACTCCATGATTTGTTACCCATGTGTGTGTGTGTATATGATTACAAATTCAACCATGAACCAACTGCCATAACATTTCCCTTTACCCTCTAAAGCAAAAAATGAATCCCTCACCTCAAAAGAATCAAATCCAATTTCAATACAGGAAATGCAATGAACCTATAAGATGTTAGAAAGAAGAATATACAACATTAACTAGAAATATGTAGGATAAAAGAGAATAACAAAAAAACCTTCAAAGCAGGAGCATATGCCTTAGAAGCAGATAGATGGGACCCCATAAAATCCATGCTGGGGAAAACACCTGCAAAAAAAAAATTACATCAAACTAAGCAACATGGTGGAAGGCACAATGAAATAGAGAGAAAAAATAGGTAACTAACGGTTATGAGAAGGATCACATAGTGCAGAAGAAACTAGTGGCAGCCCCATGTTTGTGTATTTTGTTGGAGTATCCAGCAAAAGAGAAAGATGGTAAAGAAACGAACTTTAATGCTGTTTGTTCTTGCTGCTCACAACGTCGACATCAGAATCAAACGACGGGGAGAAAGAACGAGGATTCAGTGGAGCGATAAGAAGTGGCAGAGAAAAGGGGTTTAGGGTTTTCTTTTGTGTGTGTGTTTGTGAGGGATACACTGAAACAGAGTAGAACAAATGCCAATTCTGTGAATTTGTTTCTCTTTATTTGCTGCAGTTATAGCTTCCACCTTTGTTTGGAATTTGGATAAAATGAGATTCAATGGAACGCAGCAAGCATCTATAGACTCTAACTATGTGTCCCTTCTAAAAGGAATAATTTATGGGTTAAATATGTTTTTGTCCGTGAGATTTGGTTTTAGTTCATCGCCGGCGTAAATGTGGATTTTAGACCTCAGACTTTCATTATTATTTGGATTTCGTCCCTGCCAGAGTTAGTCGTTAACCTCCGTGCCTATGTATCACGGAAGGTCCTACGTGACATAGGCCACGTCATTTAATGAATCCAGCTGATCTTTTACACTATTATTAATTAATAAACATAAAAACAAAAACAAAAAAGGAAAAAGGGGAAATCAGAAACCATCGTTATATTCTCCTTCTTCTTCAACAGTACCATTATTTCTCCTTCGAAAATCATAAACCCAACCCTCTTCATCTTAGTCTTCTTCTCCCACGCTCGCTGTCCTCCCCTTTCTTCATCAATCACCATCCTTTCTTCGTGTTCATTGTAAGACCCTTTCTTTTCATAATATAAGGATTATATTTGATATATGTGTGCGAAAATATATTGAATATGTGTTGATTAAGTTTGGCTTATTTTTATGCCTATTGTTGGTTTCGTCTGGCAAATCATATTCGTATTCGTCTGACAAACTACGTTTGTACTCGTCTGACGAATTATGTTGTATTCGTCTGGTACATTACTGAGAGAGTTCTTTTGGTGAATTATTTTAGGTACTCGTTTGGTGAGACACTTTTCGTTCTCATTTGATTTAATGAGTTGGAATTCGTTTGATGTAGCTGTGTAGTAAGTCGGTTTGGTACTCGTTTGGGTAGTTAACCGCTTTTGTTAGCCTTAAGAGATAAGTGTCAGATGTCTTGGAAATGATAAACTTCTATTTTTGTTGACTTTGAATATATGTCAGGAATTGATTTTAATGAAAATCCTTAGTGAAATCCATGAGTGAAATTGTTATTTATCAAAATATATAATTTATGGAATCATTTGAATCTAACATGGAATATTGAGAATATCTTGTTGAATGTATTATTTTATTAATATGCTTAATATTGCTATTTTGTTATGAGATATTCTTGCTGATATTATTTGGAGTTAACCCTTGCACTACTTGTCGTGTGTTTGTGTGGGTGCCTATCGCTAGACGATGAGGACTAGAGCGTCCCGAGGAATTCCGTTCCTGAGGTGCGAGGAGGTTCATCGGCTTGATCACGAGGATTTTTCGGCCATCTTTAGCCGAGTGCGCGAATGTCGGCTTAACGAGGCTGGATACGGACAGTACAGAGAGATTGTTATGGACATGTTGTGGACGTACGCTACTACAAGGGTTCTATTACTATTACCATTCCACCGCGACCCTTGCTGAACTTGATGTGTTTGTTCGATGATGAGATGCAAAGGCATGCTGCTAGAGTGTTGATCGTTAGGAGGCCACTAGTACTTTGGAGAGTGACGCTGAGTCTATTGATCGTTGGCTTTGTAGAGAGTGACAGTGGAGAACGCAGAGTGCTAGGACTTGTATGGAGCGTGAGTGGGAGTGGAATCGTCAGACAGCCAATCGTAAAGTGTCGTGAGGTTCTCTTCCATAGTGTGTCTAGGGCTTGTTCTTTTTGATCGAGTTTGTACCGTACCTTATTCTTATTGCTTTTAGTTATTAGGGTTGCACTATTCAAGAAGTCATTCATGTGTGTTGACTCGGAAAGTGTGGCATAGTTTCCTTTGTTTAATTTCTTGTCGTTGAATAATTGTCCCTTGGGGGCGTTTTAATTGATGGTTAGTTTCGATTCAAATTTACTGCTGCTTTTGTTATTCATTTATTTTGTTGCGATATTACTATTATAACCCTTGTGAGAATTGTGGCGTTACACTTTCCTTGACTGAAAGGAATATGGGCGTTAGTTCATATGTTCAACCCTTATTACTTCTTCCTAAATCCTATTTATAGAAGAAAAAACAAAGCATAAACCTAAGCACTTGAGCACTACGTGCACTTCTTCCTAAAAGCACTCAAGTTTAGGGCATGTAACCGCCAACTACATTATTAAAAACATGCAGAAATTCAAATCCTAACTATAGTTGTACAATCTGGTGTGCCGCTGGTACCTTTGCTCCATATGTGGGTAGCTTCCGACAGCCCAATATTTGATAACCACTGGTAAGCGTCTGACAATGCCGAAGCGCTTGTGCTGAAAAGCTTGCTTTCAGCGTGCACACTTAGGCGAAAAATCCTAATTCTTTTCTTCATGCCAATCGTCGACGCTGGTACCTTCTTCGGTATCTGCAATAATTGTTTCAACGCTAACGCTGAATGACTTCATGAAATATGTTCTAAAAGCCCCGAGTTGATTTCACTAGATATCATTTTTTCCGTTATAGTTGTCTTGGCGCTTGCTTTTGATTGAACTCTTCAGGCTAGCATAACATTACCGACACCAACACTTAGCTTAATTTGGATTGCTTAGCTCTTGTTGGCACCGAAGACACTTCATTGATCGTGACATGCTGAATCGTGTTCTTCGACTTCCGATGGGTCTTCTTCAGCTTTAAATAAGCATTTTCTTCTCCCACAACATCTGGTGTTTATTTCACCAAACTCGCATCTTTTGTCGGTTTTTCTTCTAACATCTTGGATTCGACAAAAATGAATTTTGCCGCCAACAAGTGGTTGCTCCAACATCTCTGGTTGCACTGCAAGTTGTGACTAATCTGACTCATCTTGAAATAGGCTCGAGTGCAAGGGTGGTCCAAAACCCTCCATATGGAATGTCACTAGAGTTTATGGCAATAATAGGAACTAACCCTATGGTCTACTCAAATCCAATTATGTCAACAGTTTCACCAAGGAACCATTTTTTGGCCTCAGGACTGTGAGGAAATCAGTTTGATCTGAAGAAGAGTTCATTATGTGTGTGTGTGCAACAGAAACTGAAAGTTAAATAACTAACTTTTTATCCAAAACTAAATTCCTAACTACTTCTAATTGAGTCACTCTAAGTCTCTAACAACTTCTAACTAATATAATTCCTCTAACTAATTACCTTCACTAAAGCTAATACTAGGGCTGAGCAGAGGTCGGTTGCGGTCGGATTCGGTCCAAAAAAACCAGAACTGAAGCAAACCGAGATGCTAAATATGTGAACCGATTCCGCCCAGGCGAGCCTCGGTTTAGGCGGGTAGCGGGTTGGACGGTTATGCGGGTAAATCGGGTGGGTTGGAGCGGTTTAAATCATTGTTGTTGGACCACCGAAACAGAGGAAAAGATGAAATTTTTCAGTTTTTTTATCTCTGTTCACTCTTTCCGTTGTGTAGATCTTCACCTCCAGATCTTGGATCCACCATGACCAGCAACCTCCGAACTCTGAAGACAGTCATCTCTCATTTGCAGTTCACCACCACGAATCTCGCACGGACCGGAAAAGGTTGATCTTCACACTCTTTTTCTTCTCCGCCTTGATGTCCACCTTCCGCCCTGAGGAACATGGCTCAGTGATCAGTTGAAACATGGGAAGACCATTTTTTAGCAGTGGAGCAAACCCACCATTTGTGAAACAAGAGAGAGATTTCAAATTTAGGAGATGAATGTACCAGAGAGAAAAGAGAAGTTGATAGACAAGAAGGAGAAGTGACTTTGCTGTTTCTACTCATATCAATTACTAAGAAACTCCTAAATATGAGCTGGCCAGCATTACAAAAAGAGAAGAAATAATTTTCTATTTGAAAAAACATTGATTTGGTAAAAGGTGGGTCCCGTGCAATAAATTCATGCGCAGGGTTCTGTGTTGTGATGTGAGTTACTAGGCTTAATAATTAATAGGCCTGCTACGAAAAGACAAGTAATAAAACAGGGTCCAATCGGGTTTCGATGGTTGGAATTCATGCACCCGTAACCGACCGGTTACACCCGTTTGCACGCGTTTTTTCATTTTCCTCAAACCGACAACCGACCCGAACCGACCCGCATGAGTGAAATTTGATTCGGATAGATCGGGTACGGGTCGGCTCGAAAATTCTGCTCACCCCTAGCTAATACTCCCCCTCAATTTTGGAGATATAGATTATGAACTCCAAACTTGGAAAGAAAAAAAAGAAAACGGGAAGAGTGAAGAGGTTTAGTAAGCGAAGCAGCTAGCTGAAACTGAGATTGTACCTGCAGTAATAGAAGGAGGCTAGAGAACACATGTTCCCGAATAAAATGCACATCTATATCCACATGTTTGGACCTTTCGTGAGAAGTTGGATTGGAAGTTAATGAAATGGCAAAACCATTGTATGAGTAGAACATCACAGAAGCAATGTCTACTCCACATGCATGAATCAATTGACGCAGCCACAAAAGGTCTGACCAAACACATGACAAGCAGCGATGGAGGCAGCACTTTAATCTCAGGGGGACTGGGACGAAAAAGAGTAAGTCTCACACTGCCAGCTAAGTCCCTCACTACTTGATAATGATACTTGTATAAGAAAGTTACAAAATTTTGGGTGGTGCTAGGGCCCATGCTCGTCACGCCCTGGCTCCGCCACTAATGACAAGGCCGATTCTCAGCCTCTGCTAAAGATCTAGCCACTATAGGTTGTTTTCTTACTTCTAAGAGATCAATGCATCACCATAGAATACACAATAACCTGCGATTTATTTTTGTAGTGGATAAACATCATCCCCAATCAACATTAGCAAAGGCAGAGAGCTTTAAATTGGATATAGTAGGAAATAAAAGACCTTGGACAAGATTGGCTTTAAGGTAATGAGGAATTTGAGTAACTGCTTGGAGGTGAGGAGTTTGAGGCTTTGCTGGTCAAAGATTATTCATTCTCAGGTTGTCTTCAACCCTATCGGATAGTAGAATATCTTTTAAGTTTCAAAGTAGGAAATCTCTCATAGCAGTTTCTTTTGCAATGACAATAAACAAAAGTTAGGGATAATCTCCCATAGCAGTTTCTTATGGTCAGTTATATGTCGGGGTGTCCAAAGTCACAACTCACAAATAGTTATGGATTAAAGATTCTCATACATGACATTGAAGGTGACAATTGTAACCGTGCTTCAAATGTGGTCTTCCAAGATGTTTAGAAATGTATGATAGATATTCTCATACATGATTTGTGGTGATTAATATGCTTTCATTGCAAACCTTATACTTTGAGGGTAAATTAACCACCAACGATGTTGTAGCTGATTTTGGTATGGAACTGGTCACTAAGGCAATGAGGGACAATTAAGATGCTTTCATATCATTTGCATTTAAAAAACCCTATTTGTGATGAATGTCATTGTAATGTTATATATGGTTCTTCATGTTGACCGCTATCACGTACTCAGTGACTCGCTGCACCGTTAGGGCACTAAATGGTATGGGGCTAACCAATGAATTTTTTACATTCACAACAGTTAAAATTTGAACCTCCAAGATGAAGTGTTAAACTACCGCACCAACCAATTTGACTATGGGCAAACATCATCTCACACTAATAAGTTGAGATATGTACAATTAGTTAATTTAATTGTTCACACTTTTATGAATAAAGATTGATATACACTTTTTAGGTGTAGACCACTAGAGAGAGATAGGAAGAGATGAGAGATTAGTGACAGATGTAATATATGATGTGATGTGTGCAGAAGAGAGATAGAGAAAAAAAGAGTGTCTCGAGCTGTCTATAACTCCAGATTTATTCTTAAACTATATTAGTGTTTTTGTGTGTTTATATTGTGATCACTCCCTTTAGAATTAAGTTTAATTGACACTTTCTCTCTCTACAGCTTTAAAATATACTCTACAGCTTTAAAATATAGGAATGAAGAAATATAAATGACTCAAAGAAAAATTCGATGGAAATAAATTGTAAGAGAAAAGAAGGTTTTCCAAGTCAAATTCCCAATTTCCAAAGCATGATTTTGGACGGAATTTAAGTGTCCTAGCACAACTATTCAAAGAAAGTTCAAACAGAGCTAGCTTTTGTTGCGTGCGTGTCTGTGTATTATTTTTATTATTATTATTTATAACAAAGGAAAACGAGGGGAGAGGGGGATTAAAGAGTAGAGAAATTCAAAGAAAAGTGGCAACTCAACTACTGAAAGAGAAAGGAAACGAAGATGAGCGACGGAGAGAAGGGTTTTCTGTGGAAGCTTCCGGTGGTGAAGTCCAAAGATCTCGGCAAGGTGGGTCCCGCCTTCGGTCTCGGCGCCGGTTGTGGCCTCGGCTTCGGTATTGGCCTTCTTGGAGGTACGTACGCTACTAAATCCTTTTTCTTCTCTCTCTCTCTCTCTTGATTTGTTGGTTGAATCCAAAAAACGTGAAGGGATCGCTCTGAAAGTCAAAAGCCAGAGAAGTAGTGGTAGTAGAATCATTAAATCATTAATCCATGGAGGTGTGTTGAAATTATACCCTAGTAACCTTCACTTGCTTGAATTTGGCATGGTTTCTTACTAAATTTTGCATCCATTTGGGTTTAGGTTTAGGGTTAGGGGTACAAGAATCAGTTTCTCCCATGAATTTTCTTGAAAATCATGGCTGTTGTGCAATGTAAGAGGATTTTGTGAGGATCCTTTTACTGGAAATCAATTTTAGTCTTTGGCTTGTGGAAAAATGGAGACTGCAAATGTAGGATAATGCTTCTGTTCTGTCAGTTCTGTGCGCTATGTAATTGTGTGCATCACCTCTATCCTATAATTCTTTAGCATTATCGTCATTTTTGTAAGTGTGCTTGGTTTGGATATCAGTTGAGTTAACGTGAAAGCACATCCATGCCAAATCATAAGGAGACTTCCCTTCACTTTTTGCCTGAAAGTGAGTGCTAATGCTCGTTAGTACTAGTGTCAACGGGTATCCAAACATAGATATTTCCTAGTTATATAGCCCTTCGTCATTGTTTAAGTTTTAGCGGCATTGCTTTTTATTTTGTAAATTAGGAAAATGATGAAGAAATGTTCTGGTATATTTGCTTTTATAATGAAAGAACAGGGTGCTTTCCTAGAATGGGTAAGTTTTGGTGCTGACTTATATAAAAACAATAAAATAGAAAAGAAAATAGTAACTGCAAGATTATAATTTTAAACCTCAGTGTGTCATTAAAGTTAATATTTACTGATGAAATTTCAAAATCCGTTAAGTTGCAGGTGGCCAGTGGTATGTATTATGTAAGATGCAGTAATTTTATGCTTTGGTTGTTGACTAAAGAATGGGGTAAATACAATGCAAACAGATGACTTCTGGGAGAGAGAAGTCCGAGTGATGAAGAGAGAATAAGGAAGACTTACACTGGAATTGTAGTTTTATTTTTGGGAGTCCTGGCATGGGGGTTACCACTTTTTTAAATTTGTAGCAGGACTAATAAACTGTTATAAGTTATAAATGAATAAAAGAAAGTATTCTCCCAGTTGTTCAGTTTCACAATTCAATTGTTTTACTCTCTTATGAGTTTTTGTTCCCTTCTATTTGGGGTTAATGGTATTCCATTTGATTCAATTTATTTGGGCCTAAAGTTGATTGAATACCAAACTGTAAAGCAGTGCAGATATTTGGGCCTACAGTTTGTAAAATCTTGCTTAAGTCTTTTTGCATAGTAATCTCTGTTAAATTTTCTGAGAAATTTTGCAGCATTTATTTTGGTGCTTGATAGATATGAGGGGTATACAGTTTGAACTTATGGGATAAACTAGACATCTACAACAATGAAAAGGAATTTCATAATCAAAAGGAAATAAGATTTTGTTCAAATCCTTATTCTACTTAATGCCCTTAAACAAATGGCAGATCATTGCTTTGTGGAATTGGTGAAATTATGTGTAATTTAACAGTGAGATGTAACGTGACTTTTCAGCTTCATGTTTCAACTTTGTCCTTGGTTTCTCTTCCATATGGAAGTAGGCATGTGTCAAAACCTTCTCTAATGCTGTTGGTAATAAGTTTGAGCAAATTTCCTGTGTTGTTTTATGCTTCATAAAATCTTATGCAAAATACTTTTCTGATTTCAGGAGTGGGTTTAGGACCTGGAATTCCTGGCTTCCAAGTTGGTTTTGGGGTTGGTGCTGGCTGTGGTGTTGGTCTGGGATTTGGCTATGGTTTAGGGAAAGGAATCGCACAAGATGATACCAGGAGGTACTCTAATGTTGGAAAACCTTTTCGTGGTTCTGGAAAGATTATTGCTGAGTAAGTAAATTGCGTAATTACCCTTATTTTTATTCCTTGCTTAATGTAAATATGCTCATTTGGTTGACTTCTTTTATGTTATTTCATTTTATTCTTCTGATAATTGTTCCAGTCTTCCATAATCCTTTCTATTTTCTTTGCTGATACTTCTACTCCT
This sequence comes from Acmispon strigosus, assembly GCA_030819835.1. Lineage (NCBI taxonomy): Eukaryota > Viridiplantae > Streptophyta > Magnoliopsida > Fabales > Fabaceae > Acmispon > Acmispon strigosus. Next base: position 41,673,175 of record JAUAMA010000001.1, on the reverse strand, counting down.
ATTGCCAAAATAAAGTAAACTCCTTATTTTTTATTTTCTGTTGTTCCTATGTAAATTTGAACAGTAAAATGTAAATAGATACAAATAGGTAAGTCACATTGGAAAAAGAAAAAAAAGTACTGACAATACTATGCTGTCTAATATCATTATTGTTTTTGCATTTTTGGAAACCTTCATGTTTATAATTATATTTGTGCAATTAGCTGCTCAATTTATGTAATTAGATTCACAATTTTAAAAATCTGAGACTGCAAATTATATTATTTAGCATCAAATGACCATTATTGCTATATTCATGGTCAGGATTTGATTTGATCTCATTGGATGATAAAGCATGTCATAAATTTTTGGCTTAATAGCACTTTTGGTCTCTCACTTATCACGATTTGACACTTTTGGTTCCTAACAAAAAAAATAGCCTAAATGGTCTCTCGCTTTGTCAAACGACAGCATTTTGGTCCCCATCACTATTCCGTTAAAAATTAACGTTTTTTGTAAAAAATTAACAATTTTTTTTGTAACAAAAAACTGTTAAAAGTTTTAATTTTTTTATTTTCCAGAATCCCCAGATCTGTGAACATCAATATCATCTTCTTCAACATCTTCATCTTCATCATCTTCATCCCCTCCACAACAAACCCACCCTCTGATTCTCTCTCATGCACCCTTGCTCCCCTCCTTTCCAAAACCCTAAATCTTTTTCTCTCACCCACCTAGACTAAAAACACTGAGCCGCCATCCTCTCTTACTCACCACCACTGGAACCATTTTCCTTCACCGCAACCACCTTCATCTCACCAAAAAAACTTCATCTTTAAACCCAAATCCCCCAACCACCACCACCATCACTCACCCGCACCACCACCATCGCAAGTCGCCAACAATGGCATCCGAATCGGAGGATCTGGTGAAAACAAGAATAGGAGGAATTGTAGAAATAATGGGGGAAGATTCGAACATCAAACCCTCACAAACACCAAAAACCATAACACGAAACCCACAAAATCCCCATCTGAAAACCCTAAATTGCACCAGAGAGGAAGTCCTCTCTCGCACCACCACTCCCTAGTCTGACATTTTTCTGATGCGAGAGAGAAAGAGAATAGGACCGAGAGGGAGACGAAGGCATGAACGACTTCACTGCGAGACCAGGCGGTGGAGTTCGCGGTGGTAGCCCCAGGGCATCCTGATGCGATTTGCAGCGGCGAGGGAGGCAGGTTGACCCAGATCCACCAAGGAGGCCACCACCTCTTCTTCCTCAACTTCCAGATCCAGGTTCGCTGCTACTAGTGTGATTCGCTGCTGCTGCTCATATTCAACCAAGTTGGCCTTAGGGGAGATAGCGGAGGGGATTGTCACCACCGTCCACATTCATCACCGCCCTCCAGGTTCATCAGATCTGGGTGATGCTTGCAAAGTGTTTCAAATGCCTGAAGAGAAGGATAATGTGGCATTGCGTGCTTTGCTTGCTGGGTTTAATCAGATTGGAAGGAGATGGGTTTTTTTTTTTTTTTTTTTTTTTCTAAAAACTGTTAAATATTAGATGGAAACCGTTAGTTTTTTAACGGAATAGTGACGGGGGACTAAAACTGCTGTCGTTTGTCAAAGTGAGGGACTATTGAGGCTAATTTTTTTTGTTAGGGACCAAAAATGTCAAATCGTGATAAGTGAGGGACCAAAAGTGCTATTAAGCCTAAAAAAATTTATACACATCAGTTAATTAGAGTACTAATACCTGTTAGCATATCAAAGACTTTAAAGTCCACCAACAGAGAGTGTGATTAACACAAGACCCTAGAAGCAAGGTTTGGTGATTTTTTTTAGGGTTAAATATGTTTTTGGTCCCTAAACTATAAGTGAGATTTGGTTTTCGTCCCTCGCTGGCGTAAAGGTGGACTTTAGTCCCTAGACTAAAATAAATTGTTGGTTTTAGTCCCTGTCGCCGGCGTGGTCAACGCCGGAGCTCCGTTTTGCTTACGTGGCACTGCCACGTCAATTAATTAAGACACATGAAATTTCTTTTTATTTTTTATTTAAATTAAAAAAAAAACAAAAAAAAAGCCAAAACGCAGAACCCCATCTGCTATCTTCTTCTTCCTTCTTTCTTTCTTCTTTCTTCTTTCTTCTTCCTCTCAGAACCCAGAATTATATTGTTTCTTCCTCTCCCTCGATGCTACTTTCTTCTTCTTCCTTCAACCCAAAACATCAAAAATCTTGTTTTTTTTTTTTCCAGAAAAACAAAACATCAGAAATCAAACACCAACCTCCATTAATTTTTCCAGAATCATATTGTTTCCAGAATTCTCCATCCTCCTTCAACCCAAAACAAACAAACTCAGAAATTTATACGAAACTGAAACTGAAATTCGAAGCAACAATAAGAACAGCAAGCCAAAGCTCAAACTGAAATTCAAACCAACAACAACAAGAACAACAAGCTAAAACTCAGAAATGAAAATGAAATTGTAAGCAACAGCAACAAGAAGAGCAAGCCAAAACTCAAACTCATTCAACCCAGAATCAGCATCGTGAAGATGAAGAATTCAATCTAGATCCATCATCCCCTTCAACCCAAGCTGTAAAAACAAAAAAAGAAGAAATTGAAAGCAAGAGCAACAAGAAGAGCAAAGGACGGCGGCGAACGGCGGCGGTGGAAAAGGACCATGGGATCCTCTTCTCCTCGTGGCGAGGATCATCTTCGTGCAACCCGTTTTCTCAGAAGCCAAAAGGATTGGCCGGAAAACAGCCATGAAGGCGGCGGTGGTCGACGGCGGCCGATCGTCAAATTTCTTTAGGGGTTTTGATGCAGACGTTGTGAGGATTCCATTGTTGGTGATGGTTTCTCCTTTGGCCCACTGGTTCGGCCGGAAACGGAGGGAGAAGGAGACATTGACGAAGTCGCGTCGGAGGAGAGACGATGGGAACGGTGGTGCCTCGTGGCCTGCTTCTGGGCTCCTGACGGAGGACGGACGAAGACGTCGAAGAAGAAAGACGAAACAAGAAAAGGAAGGAGAGAAGGAAGAAGGAAGAAGGAAGAAGAGAGAAGGAAGAAAGAAGGAAGAAGAAGAAGAAAGCAGTTTGCGTTTTGTTTTTTCTTATTTTGTTTTTTTTAAATTTAAATAAAAAATAAAAAGAAATTCCACGTGTCTTAATTAATTGACGTGGCAGTGCCACGTAAGCAAAACGGAGCTCCGGCGTTGAACACGCCGGCGGCAGGGACTAAAACCAACAATTTCTTATAGTTTGGGGACTAAAGTCCACCTTTACGTCGGCGAGGGACGAAAACCAAATTTCACTCATAGTTTAGGGACAAAAAACATATTTAAACTTTTTTTTTAATATGAGTATCTGATTGAGCCACCACTTTTCATCAAGAATCTTGGTAATATGAAAAATTTGCAACCTTGCTTCTTAAGGAGTAAGAATTCTTTAGTCTTGTAGCTGCGCATGATTGGACATTATGCTTCTTCGAAAAATATCTTGCTATGTAGATCCTATGAATCTGTAATAGCATTCCACCATTTACACAAATAAATAAAAGGACAACACTCTGCAGAGGTGTGTGGATATAATGGGTTCTAGTCACAAAAGGTATACTATAGCTACAAAGATCTTATTGCATGAAAGTTTGTTACATCTGAAATTGTTATGTGGCTGGTTTCAAATTTCATCACATTTTTAACGTAGTTTAAATATTCTGTGTTATTTTCAGGGATGATATTACTGCACTTGTGGATGAAATTGTCATTAATACTAAAAAGCTCATCAGGGAGACATCAAAAGAAATTGAGAAATGGAGAAGATGATTGAAGAGTCCTTATACTTTTTTAATGTACAATTGTATAAACTCAAGATCTCAGTATTTTCTGCTAAATCATGGCAAGCTCACCATTTTAAGACTTGTAGCAGCAGTGCATGAAATATTAAAATTTCATATTAGCTAGGGTATTATTTTGCCCTTCATTAAAATATAATTCCCCCTCTGTTTTACAATTTGTTTGTTTTTTGGTCAAAAGTTTTACAATTTGTTTGAATGCCAGAATTTTGTCAAGTAACCAGAGCACTATTGTGGCATTGTAACTTTCTAGTTTCTAAGTTGGAGAGCTGCTTTAAAATGCTCGCAAATATTTTAGCAAATCAAAAGGTGAATTAGAGCCCGGAAGAACCACAAGTGCTTTATTTGTTTCACCCATGAAACTTAGACATCCTAATAGTGCGGCACCTCAAGTACACCCCATTTTTCTCTCTATTTATCTCTTTTTATTGGATTCATCATATATTATCTTTATTACAGTCCTTTCTTTTCTTCATTTCTTACTTTAGGTGTATGGTGAATGTTTGCACTATGCGGATGTCTATAAATTATTTTCCTTTTTTTTAGTATCAACTTAGAAGCACTTATAACAGTGGTGTAACTGTCTAGAAAAGACCATGTGCTAGAAAAGACCATGTGTGGTGGTGCTAAACTAAAATGGGGAGCTGAATTTGCAAGCTTTGTTTCTTTCTAAATTGCATGGTCCATATGAATTGTTGAGATTCCCATTTCACAATTTAATTCTGCCCACAGAATGGCAGCAAAGAAAACAAATTGAAGTTTTTCACCAGAACGGTAAATCTTGTCACTGTCATTACAATTGTGTGGTAGCTGTTGTTTCTCCTGAGTGGGAAGAAATTTACAATTACAAAAACAAAAGCCTAGTTGGTATCTCTTGGTTGATTTTGCAGTAAAGGGAATCTAGTGAATGATAGAAAATAGTCCAAGTAGGATAAAACATGTTATCCAAAACCAAGCAATCTACCATCTCAGGAGCCACCCACATCAGCACCATCATCTCCCATGTATCTGATATTGACCAATCAAATCCTTGCATTGGATTACACTCTCTAATGCAGACCAATCAAAGCCCATGATCATGAATCTGATGTGGCATGTCCACATCCACCAGACGTTGCATATAGTATCTTTGCGATTTGGATCCTCATCATCCTTCATCTACCTGCTTGGCAAATTCACCTGAGTTTCTGAGGCTTCCAATTTCCAAAACATGGCTTCCATTGGCATGTCAGAGATGCTAGGAAACGCCATCAACTTCGGTGGTGCCACCAGGTCAGCCCCATCTCCCTCTAGCCCCGCCACCTTCAAGACGGTGGCTCTTTTCTCCAAGAAGAAGGCACCACCACCTTCAAAGCAGAAACCTGCTGCTGTTGCTAACGAGGAGCTCGCCAAGTGGTATGGTAAGTGTCTCCTAAAGCAAATTTTGTCATGTTTCAGCCTGTGTTCTTCTAAGTTTTAATAATGCTCTTACTTCATACTGAAACAAAAGAAGGCAAAGTTAGTCTTATAAAACTCCATTATGCGCGATGTCCTGGGAGGGGCCAGACTCATTTCGTGGAACTAATGTAGAAAATCATACCTTGCACTATTTGCTTGCACTATTTGCAAGAGGTTGATATCAGGGCTTGAACCTTGTGACCAAAAGTCACATGGCAGCAACCTCATCCTTGCGCCCGAGGCTCGCCCTCTTCAAAAGGAAACACGTCGGAATCGTTATTGATGTTATTCTAAACTATAATCTGAATTTGAAAAGGAAATAATTACAGTGAGGGAGTAATTGTAGGTTGAAAACTTGTAACTAGATGGCTAAACCTATGCTTGTTTCTATTTGATGGCAGGTCCTGACAGAAGGATCTTCTTGCCGGATGGACTCTTGGACCGATCTGAGATCCCAGAGTACTTGACTGGAGAAGTACCCGGAGAGTATGCCTCTTGCCCCCTTCAAATCACATTGACATGCCAACACACTAAACTATATTTTTGAAACTTTGGTACATCATACATGTTTTACTTAATTTGTTTAGTTGTGTATCCATGCAGCTATGGTTATGACCCATTTGGTCTTGGCAAGAAGCCAGAGGACTTCACCAAGTATGTCTAACACTCACAAAATATCTATCTATCTATCTATCTATCTCTGCGTACGCGCATGTGTGCTTATGTTATATTAATTGTGTGGTAATGTTGGGGATATGTGATCGGTGAATTGATGTGCAGATATCAGGCATTTGAATTGATTCACGCCAGATGGGCGATGCTTGGTGCTGCCGGATTCATCATTCCTGAGGCCTTAAACAAGTATGGAGCCAACTGTGGTCCTGAGGCTGTTTGGTTCAAGGTTTGTAAGCTCTATATTGAACTCTCACTAAGTCAAGTTTATTAATACATTTTTCTGAACTCAACAAATGGAATTCCAAAGACCGCGCCACAAGTACAAATGCTGAAGACCTTTGAAATTTGAATTCTATTTTGTTTAACTGTAGTCTTTCCTTTTTATTTTACCCATCTCATCTCAAACTAATCCTAATTATTGTGCAAATATTCCAGTTTTATTTTATTACTGTTACTCAACCTTTCAATTCAACACATAGCTATATAACATGTTCCAAGGATTTGAATCTTCTAAGATAAGGGATTCACTTTAGAGTGGAAAGTGATGAGTTATGGTCAATGGTTCAAAAAAGGTTGAGATGTAAATAACTTCATAGCTTGTCATATGTAAGTAGTATGCATATATGATTACAATATCAATTCTCATTCAATGATTGTAACTCTTTGCTTTTTCCTCTAGTGAATTTTTCATTCATTTTACTGGACTCAAGTCCTAACTGTCTTTATTGAAAATTTGATATTTTATTTGTTTACACTAAGCCAATTTAATTTGCTTTCTGGAAACAATGCAGACAGGAGCTCTGCTTCTTGATGGGAATACGTTGAACTACTTCGGGAAACCCATCCCCATCAATCTTATTGTTGCTGTCGTTGCTGAGGTTGTTCTTGTGGGAGGTGCAGAATACTATAGAATTACTAATGGCCTGGTATGTGAAATAAACTAGCTTTTAGGGTAGAGCTAGGTCTATCCTGAATTCTGAGAGTGACAATCTCGACAGTCGGTTTACTAATTGTGACTGTTCCGTGCAGGATTTCGAAGACAAGCTTCATCCCGGTGGTCCATTTGACCCGTTGGGGCTCGCAAAGGATCCGGAACAGGCTGCGCTGCTAAAGGTGAAGGAAATCAAGAATGGTAGACTTGCTATGTTTTCCATGCTTGGTTTCTTCATCCAAGCTTATGTCACAGGAGACGGTCCTGTTGAGAACCTTGCAAAACATCTCAGTGACCCTTTTGGCAACAACTTGCTCACTGTCATTGCTGGGAATGCTGAGAGAGCTCCAACTCTGTGAATCAAATCAATCATCTTCATGTTTTTTTCTCTAATCTCAAATGTACAATACATCATCTCACTGAGACATTATTAAGGCATTTTGCTTTGTTTCTTTGGAAGCCAAACTCATCTTGATTTAGTGTATGAATTGTTTGGCCTGAATTTGAACTTTGCATCCTTGATCTTCTTCCAATTTCTAATTAAATGAATTCACACCACAAAATCTAAATGGGAACTATTTCCAAATTTCGAACTTTTTGCTGGATATCTAACGCAAAAAAAAAAAAAAAAAAAAAAAACTTAATGTGTAATTCAACTGGGGCATAGCGTTTATGAGGTTCTCGTTCTCTTCTTGACCGTTTCATGATAAATGTGTAATTCATGATTTTAGTGTTGCTAATGTTTTGGACTAGATCATAAAAGCTTGTATTTATTTATGAATTATCTAGTTTCTATGTGAATGGTTGCCTCTAAGGGCAGTAGATCAATCAATGTATAGATAAATTGATACATGGTATTAATTTATGAAAATCATAGGACACGATAGGCAACCACTTATGTAGAGTGATGCTAAAAACACTACCCCAACCCGAATCCCACCATCCACTTATGTAGTAATTTTGTAGAATACTCATGGTTTAATTTTTTATTTAGGTTCTAAGATCCGGTATATCTTATTATCATTAACATATAAAAGATTAGAACTCAATAGCATAAATCTCTAGAGCTGGGTAAGCGGGCTGGCACGCCCCACGTAGGCTCGCAATTAAACGGACCTCTATTGATGTGGTCCGCGTCTGCCTTGCGGTTACGCGGGCTGGTCCGCGGGTCAGGATGCATATTTAAAAATAAAACAAAAAAAAAGAAGAGGAAGAGGTGGCGACTCTGGTGATGACGACAAGTTCACGGACGCCGAGGCCAAACAAGGCGTTGCAAGTGAGACGAGCAGTACCCTTGTTTCTCCGTCGTGGTCCTCGTGGAGTGGTGGCGGCTGCTACCCAGAAGAAGAGGAAGAGAAAGCGAGGGTGTGGTTTCGAGAGGGAGTAGGAGGAGGGTCTTGCGAGGGTGGGATCGAAGAACAGCGAGGGCGATGGCGGCAGAGAGCGGTCAAGGGTGTAGGGCGATGGCGGCAGACAGCTGTGCGACAGCGATGGGCGATGGCTGTGATGATTTTCGAGAGGGAGTAGGAGGATGGTCTTGCGAGGGTGCCAAGGTGGGATCGAAGAACAAGGAGGGCGGTGGCGGCAGACGCGGGTAAGGGCGATGGTAATGGCGGCAGACGGCATCGCGGCGATGGGCGATGGCGGCAGACGGGATGACGGCGATGGGTTTCGAGTGGGAGGAGAAAATCAGAAAAGCTAGGGTTTTTTTTGGGTCTTGAGAGATTGAGAGTGAGTGAGAGTCTGAGTTAGTGGGTTTGGGTTAATTGAGTAAAAAAAAAATATTGGGTTGGAAGACCTGGGATTTTTTTTTTTTGAGCTTGAAACACATGGACACATGGTATTTTTTTGTTTTTTTTAAAGAAGTTCGCGGATCAGCCCGCAAAACCATGGACTAACCCGCGTAAATCCGCGGACTAAGCGGGCTGGCCCGTTTAGACCCGCTATTGAACGGACCAACAACCACCGGACTACAACCCACACATATTGTGGGCCACATGGGCTGGCCCGCGGGCTTAGCTCGTTTGCGCAGCTCCATAAATCTCAAATTCTCAATATGTTTCGGAAACTGAATTCCAAGTACATCATTTTAAATTTTTAACTAGTAAGATGCCGTGCAAATTGCATGGGTGACTATAATTATGTATATTAAATTTATTTAATTTTAAGTCAATGCATTATCATTTTTAATGATTGTGTTTGTTGTTTATTTTATTTTATAAAAATCTATATAACGTAAATAGGTAATTAAATTATTATTTGAGAAAATAATTTTGAGTAATTTTTTTTATGAATAATATTTAAATGTATATGATTAAAATGATGTTGAGGAGGACACACAATCAATACATATATTTAATGAAAATATAATGTGTAAATCTTGCAATCAAAATATTAGCTGGTGGGTAAATAAGTTTGACTATTGTAAATTAAAATTAAACTTATTTTCCTAAATTTATCAGTCGTACCTATTTCTTCCAACAACACTACAAATTTTGTTTTTTTGTTTTATGAGTAATCTTGCAACATGAAACCTGCGAACGTGAAATTATAAGTATAATATAGCCATAGGTAAATATGTCTATTTTTCCACAATTGTTATTTCACAAAATTAAATGTTCTTGAACGTTACAAATTTTCGTGGATTAGGCATTGATGGAAAATTGTTAAGACTTCTTCTACATGATTGCAAAATTTCTACAATTTGTACAAGAGTAAATATTTGTAATTCGACATCATTAAGCTGCAAGTCTAAAGAAAAAAAAAACAATGTGATGTTATATGATAAAATGTTTAATTATCTAAACATTCATCAGGAGCACTTGAAATAAATTGACTAAGTACAAAAAATATTTGACAATTTCCTTTGTTGATGTAGAATATCATCAGATAACCATGTCCACGTTTGTTGCCACACATATTCTAGTTTGCTAGGGCTATTAGAGATAAGCATTGCTACAAATAATTTTCTTAAATTGTGAACTAACCCCCAATCATTTGCTTCTTTAATAGCTTCTACATATTCTTTGTCATCATCCATAAAGCACTGTGTATGATTCTTAGTTTCTATAGAGTCATTGTTTTGAGTGATTGAGTTCACATTATGTGACATATCTCGGTCTGAAAATGAAAACATGCATTTCTAACACATATTTAATAGGTGCAAACTAAGAAGAATGAAGATGTTTAAATGATGTAAAACATTAGAAAAACGTATGAAAAAGTTTAGGTTCAATTAAAAGGGAAATAAAGGAAAGAGGATGTAGTTTGATTACCTTTTGGTGTGAAGAATAAGTAAATGAAACAAAAATATGGATTACAAAACAAATGATGATTGAATAATAGGAGATGAGAAGTTCTCTCTTATTTTTACTTTGTCAAAGGATTGCACGAAACTACACCGAGACACTTATACAATAGATAAGCAGTATTTAAAAAGTTTAAATATGAATGAGGATTTGAAATAGTTTAAAATAATATAATATAATGACCAGTTGAACAATATTTGAAAATGATTAAAGAAGTGAACAAACTAACTAATTAGGTTCATTGAATTTATTAATAAAGTTCGTGTGATCAATATTTCAATTTTTTTGAAACCATTTGACAATCACCTTCTGAATGAGCAGTTGCAAAATAGCAATATAATAAACAAACAAACTTGGGTTATGAAATTGTTATTATTATCACAAGTATACAAGTCAAGTGGTAGACATACATGTATACCCCTTTCTCCTGTTAAAACAATAGTCTTTTTTTATTTAGATTAGATAGTTACATACGATTATTTCATGTTGTACTTTCTTTTATCCCTCATGTTGTCCTCCATGTTGGTGATGTCAGGTTTTTGATAGAAAGGAAATAGTTAACGCCATACTTGCTAACATTTTTAAAGTCAAAAACTTGAAAATTAATTATTGCAGCAGTCAAAAACACTCTTTCAAGAATTTGGTGAGAACTATCGGAAAATAATTACTGCTCACTTGACATAAGCATGTTTGAGTAAATACAAAAAAAGTTATTGCAAATTAGTGGTCATTGTATAATTTTCCTCGGACTCCCCTATACTTCACAATATAAAATATTGATGTTTTATTTACGAAAGAAAAAGTAATATTTATTAATAGATAAAAATCATGAAGTCAGCCCCTCAAGAAAGTTCATAATACATCTACTAAAATCAAAAGTGAAAACCCACCAAAACAATGATAGCCCAGTTAAATTAGTTAATAACTCACTTCACCTAAACCATATCCAGCACAATTTTTTTTTGTTAAACTGCAACTTGTTTAACCTTCGTTATAACCTGTACAAACTTCTTCCATTATGCAATCAGCTTGATATATGTAGAGCTCTTCTTGTGAGCGATTTGAAATATAGGCCATAAAGATACACTTTTTTCCCCATCATGCAGATCATTCCCAATTTCCTTTATCTTTGCTTAGATCCCATCCTTGTGTAACTTTACACAGTTTGTCTTTACTTTAAACATCTTTGCACCTGTGTCTTGACATTAACACCAAGATGAACAGCTCTATGAATAGTCTCATAACTATCATGTACAATGGGGACAAGAAATGATAACAACCAAAGCATGGATTGAATTACCCACTTCTACTCATAAAAAATGGAAACAACTCAAAAGATAGCTAACCATATACCCTGTTGGCTGAGAATTGTCAAAGGTTAAAAGAAAAAGATGAGCAACTTCCCATAAACCATGTGTAGCATAGCTTGAAATCATGGAAGTATAGAGAAATGTATCACATTGATCTCGTTCTGTAAATAGCCGGACAAAATCCTCCTATCTATTGCATTCGGAAAAGAGGTAAATAGTAGCACTTGATACAATGCTATTATAAACAAATCCCACCTTGAAACAAAAGACAAAAACTTGCTTACCCTAGTCTAAATCTCTCAAGTTAGAACAATCATTCATCAATATTGAGACTATTATAGCGCTAGAGCCAGCACATGGTTCCCGGCTCTATGACAGGCCCACATCAAAGAGTTCAAAGCCACACTAAAAGAATAATCAATAAGACCAATTATACAAATAAACTGGATAATAGTATGAAATAGAATAGTAATCAAGGAAAAGTAAGGGAGCGAAGAATCTTATAATGAATTGAAGATGGATGAAGATCAAAACCCTTGCCTTCTACTCAAAGTACGAACAAAGCGGCCCTTGAAACTGTTTTAGGTGTATACTTGTTTGTTCGATGTTCATCAAGAAAATCATTTACTTCAAAGAAAAGGAAATTAAGGTTTAAGGAAAGATATATGGTATAAAATATTCAAAACTAATAATATATTTGAAAATGAAAACAACTAAATTAAAATCAATCAAGTTACCGCAATAGAAATTTATAAGAATTTGCTAGAGTTTAAGAGATATATTTGAGATAGAAATAGATAGGAAACATGGTGGTTTTAAGCCACAAGAGTTCTCCAAACAGAAAAAGGAATTAAGATTGGTAGCTTTGTATATTTTAAAGTTCAGACATCAAATGAACCCTCGTAAAGAAATTGATGCATGATGCTAATAGAATCCATCAGAGTGTCTAGGAATTGTGCCAGCAATTTAATTACAAATTCTAAATTCCTGCTTGGTTTATATAATATGCACATCCTGAATTATAGCATAGCTTGGTTTACAAACTTACCTCCATTCCGAAGTGCACATTGATCCATATATGTGGTTCAGAAGATATGGCAAGTTTCCGCATAAGCTGACTTTCAGGCTCGTTGAATGGAGCAATTCTAGGATTCTCCTCGTATGGATCATAATCCTATAGATATTGACAATAATTAAGATGATAAAAAATGCTTGAAAATATTAAAAAAATTGACATATTGCCGGAAAAGAAAGAGATCAGTGCATAGATTGACATGAAGATAGCAAGAAGAATGAGAAATATCATTCGACGAAAGCCTCTTCAAGTACCACACGCCCACACTATGGTGCCACAGCAAAAGCACCAATAATTAACAAAGTTTGTGGCATGAACAGATAGATTGGAGACACATAACTAACCTTCTCATTTTTGCCCCAATCTACACTCCAGTTCCGGTTGAGATCAACGCCTCTGCCTGCAACGTAACATAAACTCAGTAGGTGCTCCTCCAATGCATAGCTAGTAGGTGCTGGGTTCTTTTGGTAGTGGTCATTGAGTGCATAAGAAGCGTGGTCTTTCAGTACATTTGGATTATAACAACTTGCTAGTGGCTGAATTATTGAACAATCTGCACCAAAATACACTCAATAACTACATAGATTTATCACTCAACATGAAATAATTGGAGAGTTAGGCAGATAGTGAAGTAATTATAATTGAAACTTCATATGAGTCACTACATCACGTAAAAGAAACTAAAGAAGTACTACATTTCTTCCCAGCATGAAATCTATAAAGGTCCCACTAACTCAAAGCTATGATCAACACCTCAAAATTATAGAGACTCTTAAACAGAATAGAAATATTGAATATTATACCTGGTAACGAGATATGGAAACTCATCCAATGAGACTATAATAGCAGATGGTTGTGATAGGTCATCAACATTTTCGAACCTTATTGTAGGAGCCGCAACCTTATCTTGCCCAGGATCTAAGGATTAAAAATACATTAGGGAAACAAAATCTCACCAGCTTATCATCGTTAATTAATCTTATAATGAATTGAAGATGGAAGAAGATCAAAACCCTTTCCTTCTACTCAAAGTAAACACTAAACGAAGTCGCATCAGCACTAAGTGGTAGGATGCACAAAAAAGAGAATTAGCAAGAAACAGCGTCATGCGAAATTCCAAGTAAAAAGTAATAGAATTTGGGACAAAAAATATAGGCGCTACTCTTAGATCTGAAAGCAAAGAGATGAAAAAGAGAATTAGCGATTCAATGTCAGAATGTTTCTCGATTTCCAATTCAATACATGTTGGTTACATTATAAGGTTATGATATTGCTGGAAATTTGAAGTACATAGGAAGAAAAAAATAGCACTGGTTTTAGAGAGCCAATCTCTCCTAATTCTGGAATTCGAGAGTCCAATCCTCTCTTACTACTAAACAGATTTTCTAAACATCCTAAACTAATGGCCACAACTCCTATTTAATAACCAGAATTTAATAACCACCCCTAGGCAGTTTTTGTTAGAACATAACTGACATGTAACTAACAACAACTAAAAAATAACTGCTCCTAACTTCCCCTGTGCTTTCTGACTGCGCCCCCTGCACTGCATCAACCACTGTGCTAGTGGTGGTTGCACCGCCGGTGGCAGTGGCGGTTGAGTTCCGGCAGCGATAGACCTTTGTAATTAGGGGACTCTCCCTATCAGTTTTACACTTATATTGATTTCCCAATTCAGAATAACCAATATAAAATATCGAGAATCATTACCCCATCAGAATTTGGAACAAAACATATCAACCAATTTCTTTTGCAAAATGCAAAGAAAATTTGGACCTTTTTAAATCACACTTCTACCAGCATACGACTGTCTATATTCAACTTTATCTATTGATTTCAATTTCAATTTATATTACTATTATTATTATTAGCTTACAACTGTCTTACTCATATAATAACTCATGCATGCCATGCCATAGAATTACAGCATACTGATGTAATGTAACTAGAATGACTACAATACACAAATCACACTTTGCACCACCATCCAGTAACCTTTTGCTTGCACACTCGCTGAAATGCTAATTATCATATTCATCATCCATCTCACATTTTCAAGAAATTGGAAAACAATAACTATGTCAATACCAATGGACAATGTGAAATGCTAATTATCATATTCATCATCCATGTCATGATCGAATTGTTATCTACATGAGACGTTATTGAATTGTTTTTCAATTTTATGAGCAACATAGCATGACTAAAGGGTTTCAGTACAGTGTTACATTTTGTGACAAACACAGGCTTATCTAAACAATATTTAAGTTTGTAAGCATACCAATAGAATTTGAATTTGAAAAACAAAATAAAAAGAAAAGATTGAGAATTTGAGAAGGAAGTCTTTTTTTCAGTAACTACACGTGGTGCCTTATGACACCATTATGTTGTCCTTCCTATGGGTATTCAGTAGCTTTTCTAGACTGTGGGCATTTCAAATCACAAATTCAGAAGATGAACAATCGAACCTGTTGAGGATAAAATGAAGAATCCAAAATGCAGGGGCAGCAGCGACAGGTGCAGGAGGTATCACTTCGGGGCAGAGGAGCGGCGACGTCAAGGGCGGAGGAACGACGCATCAAGACGCAGGAGCAGGAGCTTCAAGGCGGAAGATGCGACTTCAAGGGCGGAGGAGCGACAACGGGTTGTGGGGTTTTTTCGTATGAGAACTTGATTCAGAGTAGAGAGGGGTTATTTTGGTTTGAGAATGACGGATTGTGTGCAATTAGGAATTGTAACAATGGTTTGTGGGAAGGAAACTGTAAGAATGGTTTGTGGGGGGTTTTTTTGGGGTTTGAGAAGAGGAATCAATTTTTGGAGGAGGAAACTGAATTTTGGGTGTGCAGGCAGCAAACGGTTTTTGTAGTGTGTGGGTTTAGGGGGGAAATCAATTTAATGAGAGAGTGACATGTGTCCTAGGGGTCCTAGGGGGTTTCTTTTATTATATTGTATATAGATTCGGTAAACTTAAGTCTCTTGAATTGGAATTAAATAGATACTGAAGTTTTCAAAATATGATAGTGTAAATTAACATTAGCGGCATTTAGAACTCGGTGCAAATGTTTTAATGTTTTTCTTTTAATTCTGGAAACATAAGTTTACAAAACATCCTCACTAACAGTTCCAAAAAATATAAAATCTGTTAGTTATCATTTACGTACTGAATATTCCAAATTTCGGTATCTTGTGTGTTAACATTTCCTCTTGTCATTTTTTTTATTACATTCTATCTCATCGTATTTCATTATGTTATGCGATATTTGACTGGATTTTAAAACCCAATAATATTAAATGGGTAAAATGGGTAAAATTTTAATATTTACAAAATCTTATGATTTTATATATATATATATATATATATATATATATATATATATATATACAACATTGTCCAAAATTATCCCAAGACATCATCCAAAAAACATCACCTAATACCAAAGTAAAAATGCTTAATTGCAATTTTAGCCTCTTATCTATCACTATTGAGCGATTTGACAATGCTTAATATCATGGTCAAGTAGATGACAAAGCACAATCTCACTGTCTACTGCTAAAGCTGAATATGTGGCTGCAGGATCTTATTGTACCCAACTATTGTGAGTAAAACATCAATTAGAAGATCATAGCATCTTTGAGCATATAATTCCATTACTATGTGACAATAAAGTGCTATAAACATTACTAAGAATCTTGTTCAACATTTCAGGACCAAACACATTGAAATCAAGCATCATTTTATAAGGTATCATGTTGCAAAGGGTAATACTGACATGTCATATGTGCATACTGATGATCAACTTGTTGATATCATTACTAAACCTCTCATTGAAAATAGATTCAAATATCTAAGAGAAAGTATTGGGATGTATCCTGCTTTATGAACTATATTGTCTATACTAACCAAAGTGAAAGAGACGATAGAAACACAAACGATACAATCATCGTTCAAATTACTCAAGAGCATCGTCTGAAGAAAATACAACGTCTACAATTTATCGTCTACTCATTCTGAAGTTCAAACGTGGATGATGTCACTAAGTGACACAAACATAACTGCAACGCTGGCACACCTACTCTCATTGGCAGTCAGTATGAAAGAGGAGATATCACGTCGCATTTATTGCGCTTGCGGTTAAAACATTTTATTTATTATTTTTGCATCTATTAACATTAAACCATCATTGCCTTGGAAACATAAAAACTTTCTGCATTCCCGCCGTTTCTCAAATCACATCATTTCATTTCACCAGACTTTTACACTTTTCAGTTACACTATTCTCTATACTCTCTACAAACTAACTTGTGTTTCAGAAAAAGAAAAAGAAGAACTCTTGAGATTCAACAATGGCAACCTCATCTTCCCAGATTCAAAAAGAACTCAACACCTCTTCAAGAGAATTGGAGATCCTCAAAGCAAGACATGAAAGAGTTCTGGATCAACACCGACGCCCAAAATCTGAGATTAGCAAACCCTTAGTTGAAAATCTTGGAGACAGACACATCGTCTCCCCTCGCTACCTGGATATGAAGGTGTTCATTAATCTCAAAATCCCAGGGATTCAAGCTTTATTTCATCAGGACTGGGAAACCGTCTACGAAGCCTCTAAAAAGGAAGTGCATGTTCCTCTGGTGAAGGAATTCTATGACTGTGTTGTTCATGAAAGAGGCACTATAACCACAAGATCACAACCATTACCGTGGAAGACATTGTTGATGCACTAGATATTAGTTCAGAGGCTGGTGAAAAGTACTCACCTTCATGGAAGAACAACACTTCAGATTCTGACAGTATTTGGTAACAATCCCCTCAAACTGCTAGACACGAGGTCAACAATCTGGTTGATGACTGCAAATTTCTTCATGCGGTTGTTAGAAAAATACTTCTTCCGAAGGAAAGTGCTAGGAACCATGTGAACAAACATGCAAGATAAGCTCTTTACAAGATGATGAAGATGGTAAAGGTGAATCCTGCTCACCTAATCTTTGCATATCTGGTGAACTGCTTGGAAACACCTATGGGAAATCTTCCCTATGGGTCACTAATTTCCACCATCTACTACAAAAGAAAGATGTTGATTCCCTACATTGAAAGTACTCAATTCCTGGAGAAGGGCATCATATCGCCAACTCCGATCAAGATTAGTGATGTCAAGAGAATGCAAATTTCTGTTGATGAGTCTGAACTACCTGAAGAGTTTATTGCCAAGAAGAAGAAAACTACAGCAGGAAAAGGCAAGTCTTTGAAGCAGCAAACCACATCAACCCCCTCCAAGTCTACAAGAAAAATTCCTAAGGCACTGAGGATGCACTTTCTGAAGAATCTGAACAAGCTCCTACTCCAAGAAAGAAGTTAAGGATAATGTCTGGAGGAGCTCCATAGTTCAACTCTTCATCTATTTCAACACGGACAAGATCTTCTCGAGCCACTCCGTCTTCTAAGGTGGTAACATCTGCAAGACCAACTCCATCGTCTTCTCAACTTGGCAAACAAAAGGAGCCTGAAGTCTCTAGACCATCAAGGCCCCCACCAAACCTTGCAAAGAGACGTCTTCTTGTTGATGAAGAAGAGGAGGACGATGAAGAAGAATTGGTGATGCCAGATCCAATCACCGTGTTTGGACCTACACAGGTAACCACTATATCTTCCCAAAACGCTGCTTTTGTCAATGCTCTGTTTGTTGACAATTTGGAAACCATTGATGCTGAAACCTCTGTGCTTACACCACCACAAGTTCAATCCCCACAAATCACTGCAACACCAACAACAACACCTCCTACCACCTTTGTTCAATCTAAACCACCACTTATCACCATTGAAAAACCACCAATACCATCTACCACAACTCAAAAATCACCCTCTCCATCAGACAAAGAAAACACCACCATTCAACAACAAAACTCTCCAAATCCCACAACAAACAGCCCTTCTGCCACCAACTCAATCATTGTTCAAGCTGCTACAATAGGAACAAATTCTATCTCTGAGAGTACCACTTCTGTTGCAACACTGCTAGCTTTAAGCTCAAGGGCACCACCCAAAGCACCCTTTATACTATCTTTAAGGCACGTAAGCATCGTCTGCAAACGGTGGTGCAAAGCTCTTTGAAGAGGATCAAACTAACTAGGTAGACTGAGAAACTTCAGTGGAAGAAGTCTCTTTTGCAAAAACTTTTCACAGAAATCAGGAATTTCAACTTTGGGTACTTCGTACATTCTTGGGTTCCTTCATCTGCCCCCAATGAGCGCTACACTTTGTATGCTCGCAAAGATGAAGTTCCCCCACGCAAATATTAGGACATCCAAGCATCGTCTGCATATGTTGGCTATATGCCATTTTATTTGCTGACTGAACCTAGACCATTAGTTCTTACTCTTGATTCTTGGGTTTTTATTGTCTTTCCTGCAGATGTACATGTGCGATATGATTTCAATGCCATTTTCCCAAGTCTCAATCTTCCTGTGAGGATCCCCAAAATTAAAGAAGATGTTCCTGAATCTTCCTAAGCTGCAATTTATTGTGTTTCACCACCTGAAGTGATGTCGAAAGTTGGTGCCAGCTCTCTGCCCATTGAAGAAACAAATCTAGTATCTGTTGTTGCTGCTCCAACATACATTGTTCAAGCATTTGCGGAGCACAAGTCTTATGTGGATCAGAAGCTCTCCACTGATGAAGAAACTCTTGCCCTGATTCTGAAGAAGCTGGATTGAAGACTTTCTATTTTACTCTCTCTCTCTCTCTTGAACAATTTCCTATGCTTTCTAACAATCTATCGTTTTCAGTATAAGTTTTCTATACTATTTTGGTTTATTATGGTATTATACGTTTATTCTGTTAATGATTGCATATGTTTTTGCTAATGACATAGGGGGAGAAGAGAGAAAAATGTTGAAAAGAGAAAAATGACATAAATGAACAACACTCGTGAGAGAATAAAGTTTAAAAAAAATTATATCATTTTCTCATATTGAAAAGGACGCTTTTATTAGCAAATAGAGGAGGAGTGTATATATATATATATATTACAAAGTTTCCATATGAACCCTTTTTTTCTCTTTAAAATTATATCATCTCATTGACGGTGCATATTAGGATTGAAAGCCCATGCTTTTATCACATAATTAAAACAAGAAGCCTGGTACGTGAATATATGATGTTATTTCAGACCAAACAAAAGGAACCCTACTAGTACTTTTTCTTTTTCCCAAAAGAATTAGCAATGAGTTGATCCAACTTACAACAATGCCTAAATATTTGTTGGGCCAGGTAGAAAGTAAACAGCCCATATACACAAATTCTATTGAGGTGGGATTTTCTTAGTGAATGGGAGTGAAGCTACATCCACCTACATGGTTAAATACAGTATTCTAATCACATTTTTTATTTTCGACAAAAAAAAATGCATTTATAATTAATTATTTATAATTAGTTATATACTATGATCATGATTTTACAAAGTGCCCATATAAAACTATTTGTCATAAACCTTAAGGAATTGGTGTAATATTGCATGACAGGGTGTTGAACCTGACAGGTTGCAGGTTCGAATCCCCACTAGTTCCGAAGTCAATGTAAGACTTTTATATACAAAGGTGGATTGGTGGCGGAGAGGATGAAGACGTGGAGGTGAACTTGAATGTGAGGGTAGGAAAGGTGAGCTAAGCTTGAGGTAGAAGAGTTTTAGTGAGGTGGCGGAAAAAGATGCAACACCACTTACAGCCACCAATACCGTGGAAGGTGTGGGACAGTAGCTTGTGAGGTAAAACTGTAGAAGATAAAGAAAATGGGAGTTTGATGGGAAACAAACCTTGTAAAAGAGAAAATCCACATAGGATTCTTTTCGCGTCAAAATTCTTTTTTTTTTTTGGTCATATTTAGTATGTTTTTTTAGATTGCGTTTGTTTTAGTTTTTTTATAAGAAAATTTATTTTTTTATTACAAAATCATTTTTTTAATTTTTTTTACATATTTGTTTCAGCTATTTAAAAAATTATTTGTTTTTGAAATGCTACTTTGATTAATTTATTATTAGAAAAATATATTATAATTGTTGAGAGAGGAAATAAAAAATCACATTTTTCATAACATATTCTTACATTTTCACAAGTTTACAAACCCTTGTATATATTAAATTAAATTGGGTCAAGGTAGTGGTAGTCTTTTTTTTTTTCACTTCATTTGGATAGTTGGGTCCATCGCCATCATTTACAGCTTTATGCTTGGAATCTTGGTAGTTTCCTTTTATATTTCTTTTTTTAATACCTTCCTTTTCACGCTTTTCTTTTGGAATGCTTCCTACATATTCTATCAAAAAGAGATGCTCTTTGTTGATGTTGACCCAAGCAAGCAAATAGCACCCTAAAAGAGACACTTTGTTTAAGTGGTATGCATATGCACAACCCACACATGCAATGCAAAAAGGCCCTTCATAGACAAAGGAAAACTTCCAAAGACACTTTCTTCAATTAAGACAACTCTAGCTCATGCAATTTGCCATGCTTCAAGAAAAACAAAAGATAAGCCACTCTGCCACTGCATGCTAGAGAATTGAATCAGAGGTAGTCAAGATTTTTTCATTTGGTTTCTTGTGATGAAGGGTTACATTTGAATTATAATAAATCACATGGGACTAAAATTAGTACCTTCATATAATTTGCAATTATTTGTTCTTTTCCGTTATCTGTATCTGTTAGTATGGTTGCTCTCCATTACTCCCCAACAGAACTGAGAGAATGACAGGAAATGTATATTGTTTAGCCAAGTGACCTCAAAGTCAAGATCCTTGCTTTCTATGATTAATCTCCATCATTATGGGCCGCATAATTAAGTTGGCTTAATTTCAAACAAGATTATGGAGAGTTGTGACATATATAAAGAGGGCTGAACGGGCCGTGGCCTCCTAAGAATTTTGATTTCTTTGTCGACTATATATATTTATATTTTCTTTTTATTCTTAGTCCGACGCCAAAGATATTTTATCATAACTCTTAGTTCGACCCCTCAAATATTTATGTAGATTCTTAATCCGACCTCTTAATTATCATGAAGCATCATAAAAAATTCAAATCAAATTAAAATTTGAATTATATAAACATTTGATTAAATTTATCTTATCTTAATAAGGACAAAAGTCAATGACATGCTAATCTTTCTAAATTACACACATGACTTAGTGTGTCGTCACGTGCAATATAAGCTTTGGTTCTGTTAAGAATAGGGATGGTGGTTACCCACTAGGAACCGACTAATACAAGGAAGATTGGTCAAAATTGTCTTCCAAATCGACTAGGAATGAGAAGGCACTAACACCTCCACGATTTGCGAGTGGCTTGTGTGAGACCAAGGCGTGAGTTAGTAGTTGTACGTCTGAATAATTGTTTTATTCGGTCGATGTCTCCCAATAAATAGACAGAGGGTTATTTGTAAAGAGACACAATCAAATTATCAATACAATGTACAATTTTTTCATAACTTTTTTTTATTTCATTTATTTTTCCGATCTTTATTTATTTTTTGAGTATTTACTTTGCATTTGTGCCTTTATCGTTAGCCGTTTAAGCCTTTATTCGTCTATTTTTCGTCATTACTTTAGTTACATTCAACTACATCATCTTTAACTTTTTAATAGCAATTACTAATAGCTTTTTAAAGAGTCTTAGGAACCTGAATTGAAGAACAGAATCTCTTGCTTGAGTAATCACTTATTTATGAATTATAATATTTGTTTCCCAGCCGATTCACAGACCTAAATTTATTTGAAAAAACACTTTCTAATTACAAATATATAGATGTTCATTATGAAGTTGTTGTTGTTTCTGGAATAATTGAAAAACATTAATCATAAAACTACGTAAATAATGGCCTAACATTCCCCTTTTGCTTGCCATGGAAAGTGCGGGGAAAAAGTGATACATGTCACTTTGTTCTTAAAAGAAAGCGGTGCCTCTTGTCTCTGCCGATATCAGAAAAGTAATTAGCAAGGAAGGGCTTTTTTTTTCCAATATTCCAGAGAAAAAAAAATAGAGAAAACATTTTAAAAAAATTAGTCTCATAGGGTTGTTTGGCCAAGCTGGAGCGTGACATGACCTAGGGCTGGGAGTCACGTAACTTTTTGTGACTTCTGGTCGAGTTTTGCGACCTTTTTCACAACTTATGTGCAGCTTATGGGTGGTCGGGTTGCAGTGTGTCAGCGTTGTAGGCAGCAAGTCATAGTGTTGTTCGCGACTTACTGCCATGGTTTTAAAACTGTGGCCTAAATACGGTAAATGCAGCAGTTTTCTAAGCGCGGCCTTATTTCAAACATTTGATTTTAAATTTATTAATTTGTGTTTATTCCATCAATCATATTATTATAATCTCTATTATTTAATTTGTATTTTTTTTGTGTTAAATTATTCTCGCAAAATGATGCAAATCATTAATTTTTGAAAAAACAAAAATGAAACTAAGTTTTGAAGTTAAAATAATTAGTAGATTAATTTTTTTTATCTTTTCTCTAAAAAATTAATGATTTGAATCGTTTTGCGAGAATAATTTAACATACAAAAATACATATTAAATAATAGAGACTAAAGTAGTATGATTGATGAAATAAACACAAATTAATAATTTAAAAATTAAATGTTTAAAATAACATATATGGCCACTTTAGAAAAACGGTAGCCAATACAGTATTTAGGCCACGGTTTTGTAACTGTTACCGTACGAAGATGTAAGTCTCAAAAATTTATGCGACTCCCTACCAGTTTAGCCTATAAGTCGCGTAAAATCTTGCGACTCCTATATTTTCGCTATGTCACGCTCCAGCTTGTCCAAAATAGCCGCATTGGGCTAAAAAAAATTTAGACATGTTTTCTCTAATTTTATTTTTTTCTGCAATATTCCAAAAAAAGCGGTAAAGAAGAGATTGGAGTAAATATTCTTAAAGTAATAATTTTATTAAATGAAACTTTTATTCATAAGAGAGTTAATGTGGTGGCCAGAGGATGGTATGGTGGTTTTGTGAAATGAGAGATGCGGGCCCGCTGTTGAAATACCAAACTGGCCCACAAGCTTCCAGAATGATCATTGCAATTTGCAGGCATATTTTTTTTGTTTGGTTCATGATTTATTCTACAGAGTGGATACCTTTAGATATTTTTTTTTTTATCTCTCTCTTCTGCACATATCACATTATATATTACATCTGTCACTTATCTTTTATCTCTTTTAATATCTCTAGCAATCTATACCGTGCAGTGACGGATCCAGGAATTTAAGTATGGGGGGCACAAAAATATGCACATACATTTGTAACATAGAAAATATAACATAGTACTATTAAAAATTTGAAAGTACATCATAATTGTTCCCTACGAGTTTTCATATTTTGAAAACTCTGTACTATCTTGTCATTCTCAACATTATCAAATACATCTTTCTCTATAAAAGTAACTAAACAATCATTTAGCCATTCATCTCCCATACGATTTCGCTTCTGATTCTTGATGATATTCATTGCGGAGAAAGCTCTTTCAACTGTCGCAGTTGCTACAGGAAGTATCAAAGCTAACTCTAAAAGCTTATATACCAACGGATATACAATATGCTTCCTAGTCTCCACAAGCTTTATAGCAAGATCACTAATTCCCCGTAGTCCTGAAAGTGCATCATCAGAGCATGCATCAAAGAAGTAATTTTCAAGCTGATTATCTAGTGCCAAAAGTTCAATTGGGGAAAAATCTGAAGGATAAAAATGGGCCAAATGAATCAATTTTTCCTTATCAAATGCAGCAAATGAATCTCTTGGACACAAGCAAGCTACACAAAGAAGCAACTCGCTATTCACTTCAGTAAAACGATTATTCAACTCTTGAAGTTGTCGATCTATCACTTGAAAAAATAATTCAACCTGAAAATGATGCACATTTGAAACTTTCTCCATTTTGCGTCTTGATCTGCCTTGTGCTTGAAATGTATCAGCCATATTAAGAATGACAACATTGTGCCTTTCACAAAACAATGAAACCTCTTTGAGCAAAGAATCCCAACCACCATCTCTCATAACTTGCAATCTCTGCTTTGACACAGTGACCAACTTCATAGCATTTACAATATCTTGATCACTTCTTTGTAATGCTTGAGACAACTCATTAGTTATCCCTAAAATGTTTTTCATCAAGTGCAAAATGAAAATAAACTCAAAAGACTGCATCAAATTTAGCAAAGTACATGCTTCACCTTTTTGGTCTAAACTTATGCCATCTTCCTCAACAAATTCAAGCACATCAACCATTGAAGAGAACAAAGACATTATACTAAGTAGTGTACCATAATGTGATCCCCATCTAGTATCCCCTGCTTTCTTGATCATTATTTCTTGATTCAAACCACGACCACTGGAAATTTCTCCTTTTTGCAATGCTTCTTTCACCTTAGCACTTTGACTATCACGAAGAATATCTCGACGCTTACATGAAGCTCCAACAACATTAGATAAATTAGCAATTGTATTAAAAAACGATGCAATTGAAGCATGTTTTTTTGCTACTGCAACAAGAGCTAATTGGAGTTGATGAGCAAAGCAATGAATATAGAATGCACAACTATTCTCTTTTAGTATCAAACTTTTGAGCCCATTAAATTCACCTTGCATATTACTTGCTCCATCGTATCCTTGCCCACGCAATCTTGACAAGCTTAACCCATATTTTGCAAATAATGACTCCAAAGCCGATTTTAGTGATAAAGCATTAGTATTTGAAACATGAACAAGACCAAGAAGGCGCTCTATAACTTGTCCTTTACTATTCACATAACGCAAAGCCACCACCATTTGTTCCTTGATTGAGATATCACGAGATTCATCAATCAAAATAGCAAATAGTTTATCTCCCAAATCATTAAGTATAACTTTAGTAGTCTCACTAGCAGCGGCTCTAACAATATCTTTTTGAATAGAAGGAGCTATTAATTTGAGATTTCTAGGAGCATGTTTCAAAACTTGATGAATAGTGTCATTGTGGTTGGAAAGAAAATCCAGAAGCTCAAGAAAATTCCCCTTATTGTTTGAACACATTGACTCATCATCACCACGAAAAGCTAACCCTTGGCGCAATAAAAATCGAATGCAATCAATGATAGCAATCAAATGAATTTGATAGTCTTCTTTTGCTTTGTCAGACTGTTTACCCAAAGCAACTTCAATGTGTTGTTTTTGTTTCATTAGCACTTGACAATTTCTCCAGGCTTGATTATGAGGACTATTTGGGCCTCCAACATGAGTTTCCAGTCTCTCACTCTTTTTCCAGTTTGTAAAACCTTCAGTTATAAATGTATCACCACCACTTTTATAATCTTCAACATCTGATCTCATGAGATAACAACATAAGCAAAATATCGCATCATCTTTTTGACTATATTCCAACCAATTGCCAAATGTGGAATACCAATCAGGATTGAACCTACGCAAGTAACGCGATGTTTGCCCAAATTGTCTTTGTGGAAAATCAATCTCTTTTGGTTGACAAGGACCTTTTTGTAGATAGTATCTCCTGATTTCATCTCTATCACTAGGATGATATAAGGACATTGGTGGCCTTAACCCAGGATCACTAGGAAGATTTTCTGAGTCGAACTCTAAAAATCTTTTTTTCAAGATTGGACCTACTGTTTTTTGGAGTTCTTGAGGTTGAGGGGAAGATGCTTGAGAAGATGCTTGCTCTTGCACTAAACTTTTTCTTTTGAAATATTTTTCCATTGCTGGATAAAGTTAAAGAAAAAAAGAAAATTGTTACTATTAACACCAATCTACAATCTGGATAACTAGATTGAAACACCAACCAACCAAATCATTTCCAAGTAATTCAAAAACCAACTAATTCATTTCAGTATTACACATTTACAAGTAATTCAAAAACCAACCAATTCATTTCAGTATTTCACATTTCAAAGTAATTCAAACACGAAACACCAATCAATTCATTTCACAATCTATCACCTAACCTTACTTGAGGTTTGGATTGGTTTCTGTGTTGGAGAAGGATTGTGCAGGTACTGTGTTAAGGAAGCATAATGTGCCTCATGGATTTTCTCAATTTTTCATGTGGGTGAGGGAGAACAGGAACGGGTTTTATAATTTTCCAAGTGCAACAAAAGAAGAAAAAAAGAGAGGCTAAGGGGTTTTATAGTTGATTAAGATTAATAACAACAAAATATGGTTTAGATAAGTTTTGCTCAGTAAAATGGTTGGGGAATAATTAACCTAGAACTCACATAATGGGCATTTCAAATTGCTAGATTGACTAGATTGAAGCAAAAAGGGAGAAATTCTCAATCCTAAAGAAACAGACACAATCCTAAAGAAACAGACACAATCAAATGTGAAATTCTCAAAGCCACATGAAAACCCAACCACTTAAGATGAAATAGCATGTCATAAGAAAGAAACAAGAAGTACCCACCTCGTTAACCCAGTGGAGAAGGACTGAAGGAGGAGGAGGCTGTGCGTCCGGCGGCCGCGCGAGCGAGGACGAGGAGGCTGTGCGTCCGGCGGCGCGAGCGAGGACGAGGAGGCCGTGCTTCCGGCGGCGCGAGCGAGCGACGGAGGAGGCCGTGCGTCCGGCGGCGCGAGCGAGCGACGGAGGAGGCCGTGCGTCCGGCGGCGCGAGCGAGGACGAGGAGGCCGTGCTTCCGGCGGCGCGAGCGAGCGACGAAGGAGGCCGTGCGTCCGGCGGCGCGAGCGAGCGACGGAGGAGGCCGTGCGTCCGGCGGCGCGAGCGAGGACGGAGGAGGCCGCGCGAGGAGGATGAAGATTCAGAAACGGCGGAGGGAAGAAAAGGGTCCACGAAGAAGAAAGAGGAAGAGGAAAGAAACTATTAGGGTTTGCAGGTAAATAAAAATAATTATTTTACATTATTATTATTATTAGTAATAAATTTTTTTTTTTATTTGTATGTGGGGGCACGTGCCCCCCCACTAAGCAATGTGGCTCCGTGCCTGATACCGTGTCACCAATCTTTATCAGTTTTCTTGTACGAGGAGACAAGACAGTGCACTTGGAGAGCTAGTGCATGTATTGAAAATTAAATGTAGTGCATGTATCCGAATCATGGGTAGTAATTTTGATGTCAATAAATATAGTTTCCTCATGAATACGTATCTATTTAATTTCGAAATTATTATCCGTATTTTAGCTGACTTGCTTATATATGATGTCTTGTATGTGTTTTATTCATCTTGCCGCTTCTGCCATTTGCTCTCGGTGTGGGGCAGAGGTGGAAGACCTCAATCTTTTGTTTCGCACCTTGTCTTAATTCTAGAGTTATCGGGAGTTTCTTCACGGCCTTCCTTCCAAGCATGAATAACCTAACCCCTTGTCTACTTGCATGGTTCCGCAAGCTTATTCAGCTAGCAGTGAAATTCCAACATGGGTATAGCTATTATTTGGTGGTTATGGAAAGCTAGATATGAGAAGATTTTTCATGGAAGACCTTGCACAGTGTACTATATTTTCCGCCGGATTGTGCCTTTGGTACTTGAGGTAGCGACCATGGTCACCACGACTATCATAGACATGGATGTGCCAGTGATTGATCTTGCAGATTCTGATGGGAGGTACTGGCCAAAGGTGGAACTTGTTGGCTGGAGGAATATGACGGTGACCAGGAGGATCCCGAGGAGGAGGAGGAGGTGGAGGTAGTAGGCTCGGACACCCAGGGTTAGCGGTGCCAAGCAGGTTTAGGGTGTTATTAGGCGGTGTAGGTCTGATTTTTGTTTATCTTGGTTTGTATTTGCCTTAGGGAAGGATATGTCTCTGATGCATTGCTTTTGTGTGGTCTTCCTGCGCGGAGACTATAGGGAAGTATATCAGATTTATGAGGCATAATGTATAGGATTTCATGGTTGTGATATGTTTCTTCTTTGTGATATCGGGTTGGAATATAATCTAACTACTTTCATTGATTTCGATGACAACTTTGAAAATAGTGGTTATGTATATATGTGATATTATGTTATGCATTCCGCCTTAGAATGTTTCAAAAAAATATACTTGCATTTTTACAACCTTGAAGGATGGTTAGCATATTTAAATATTATTTAGGTCACTATTGTGAACTCTGAAAATCAGGGTGTTACATCTAACGTCAGGAATCATCCCTGAAATGAATGTCACCATCTGTGGATGAAGCCCCCGCGAACATCCACAGGGAGAAAAGTGTAAGGGTCAACTTCTTGACAAACAAACTCTCCACAGGAGCACGGGGTAAAACAGTAATAGTATATAGATAACAGAGCAGGTTGTACATATAAGTCACATCACAATTATACATTGAGAATTTCTAGCCAGTGCTACTCACATAAATCCATCAATACAATAACATATATTGCAAACCAGAGTTGCACATAAACATTCACGTCAATGTAACGCAAACATTAGAGCTTAAGCCAAGCTACATGTCATGCTCATGCAGTATCTACAATGATTCGGATTTAGCGCCAACACATATTGGAGACGGAACAATCATAACTCAAACTGTTGTGATGCCACTTACAACTCAAACTGTTACTCAATCTGTCACTCAAACTGTGGCTCAAACGACTGTTCAATTTGCTACTCAAACTATTGCTCAATATGCTGCTCAAACTGCTTAATAAAGCATGATATGTCCTAACATGATATCAACTATCATTCATCACAACTACATCAACCAATAGTTCACAATACAAATGGAGGCGTCCTCACACGCATCCGGTTTCAGTTTCAGAGACGGATCACTTTCAAACTAAGTGTATGTGTCTTCTCGTTACAATGCGATCATCCTTCCCTGGACCTCCTATTCCATCAGACAAAAACATAATAGAAACATTTATATACGAGTTCGAGTCCCTATTCCAATGTGGGTCCACCCTAGCCGAGTGTACGTCTTACATCACATCATTTCTCGTCACTTGGTCATATTTGCCAGTGGCTCACGTCAATAACAATCGATGATCATCTCATCCCTTTCTTACGGGTAAAATCCCATCTTTTATTTTGAAAATATCTTTTATGATTCCCCTCAGGAAAGTCTTATGCTACTCTTTAGAAAAACATGTCTTAGATTTCTTTGTAGAAAGATAAGTCTTATGATTCCTTTCAAAAACACGTCTTATGATTTCCTTGCGGGAAAGCCTCATGATTCCTTTTCCAAAGTTGCGTCTTAAGATTCTTTTAGATAAGTCTTATGGCTCTTTATTTTCAAAAGATAAGTCTTATGGCTCTTTATAAAAATATAACTTGTGTTATGAAGAAAGTAGAATCGTCCTTAGGTTATAAAGGGGTTTGATGTATTCATTTAGTGCATTATGAATTTTATTTCATGAAAGCATCAGACAGATTCACTTTTTTCGAAAGTTCTCAGTTTTCACCGCTGGTTCTTTGAAAACATATTTCTGAAAACATCAATTGAGTTTCTAATTAAAACTCCTCTTCTTATTCTTTTGAAAACCATTAAGCATCTATCCCAATAAAAATCCTCACCTCAAAATAGCGTAGGACTTCTCGTCTGACCGGTAGCTATCCTTTTCCCTCCGCTTGCAAACTCGACAACAATCGAGAACATAAACCACATTGTAAGCATATCATATTCAGGAAACAGCATCAATACACACAACATGGTATCAATCATACGATGTAATATTTTTCAGTATTACTTGCTCAATCATATGAGCTACATAACATGCTTTCTATATAATCCAACAACATGCATTCTAGCATCATTGCTAACATTCAACAGACATTTCAATCACGCACACAACATGCCACATTCAATTCAACAACATCATCCATATTTCAATTCATCCATCACACACACACACACACACACACACACACACACACACAAACAACGAAGCGCCCTTACCTTGGCTGCTTTCCTTCCAAGGTTCTGTCCGAACTCTGCTCCTACACCGGAACTTGAACTATCTTCGACTCGACCTCCCTTACCTTGGCTGCTTTCCTTCCAAGGTTATATCTGAACTCTGCTCCTACACCGGAACTCGAACTATCTTCAACTCGACCTCGAGCCTCGTACCCTACACAAGATAAGACTCCTAGGATAACATAGCACTCCTAGGATAAGACTAGCTAGTGTTCTCGAGGTGTATATGCAACCTACATCCTTAGGGTTTACAATCAAAACCTAAGAAGTTTCAACATCATTTAAAAATAAGTCCTTCAACTTTCACTGACTTTAGAACAAGTCATTCAACTTTTAATACTTTTAAAACAAGTCCTCAAACTTTTATGATTTCCAAAACAAGTCCTTAACCTGTCATGATTTTCAAAATAAGTCCCTATACTTTCTTGAAACCTCATTTTGGTCCTTAGTCCTCAAACTTATTTAAAAGTGCAAAAATTGCTCTTATTTCGCACTTAAAAGTGTAAAAGTTGCTCTTATATCGCACTTATAAGTGCGAAAATTGTTTTTATTCTTTTAAGATTTTCGCGATCTGAAAAAAAAAATTGCACTTAAAGGTGCGAAAATTGCTCTTATTTCGCACTTCGCAGGGGAAGAAGAAACTTGAACTGGGTAGTTTGTGGGTTTGGAGGAGAAGAAAGGAGAAGGAGAAAGGAGAAGAGGAATGTCAATTGGAGGGGAAGAGAGAAAGAAGATAGGGATGGTGTGGGTTTGGGGGAAAAGAAGAGGAATGTCGTGCAATACCTACAAGTTTTTTTTTTTTAATTAGGGGTATTATGAGAATTAAGAAAGTGAGGGGGTGGTGGGAGGACCAATGAGATGACCTTAAAACCAACTCCCTCAAGATAATGGTGTTCAACGCCTATATCTCTTCATACTCAAACGTAAATTTAACTATTTTATAAGTAAATAAATTTATTTATTATAAATAAGAGTTAAATATATTTTTAGTTCGCATAAAATAGATGTGGTTGGATTTGATCCCTCTAAAAAAATTCATAACTCTTAGTTTCAATATTAATGAAATATGTGAAATTAGTCCTTACAAAAAACCACAAAATGTACCATGGAGACTAACTTCACTTATGTTATTAAAGTTAAAGACTAAAAGTTATGAAATATTTTTTAAAAAATAAAATCCAATTCACCTATATTTTACATGACTAAATACATTTTTTTTTGTCTTGACCAAGGTATCCCTACAGCCGGTTGCCGTGAGAGTAATCCTTCGCCCCACGGTCAGCGCACGAAGCGGTAGGGGGCTGGCCAATGAGTTTTTTCCATTCACAAGAGTTGGAATTCGAACCCCCAACCACTTGTTGAAGGAACGTAATGCTGAACCACACTAACCCACTTGTTTGGACTAAATACATATTTAAACCTAGAAATAAAGTTAATAAATTCTCATTAAATTAGGATAAAATTATCATACCTACCGTGGTCTATCAAGCTCTCTCCCCCATGAAAAAATAAAATGACATGTTTTTCTTTTTATTGAGTACCTCCTATACACTAAAAAAAGTTTTAGCGGTGACTTTTTTAGCTGAAATTGATGTTCTTATTTATTATTTTAAAAAAAACTTCAAATTGACACACAGGCCACATTCTTTTTTATTGCGCTTGTTTGACGCTGTTTATCACAAGGCATGCTTGACTATTTTTGTAAAATACAAATCCAATTCTGTTGTTTTTTTACAGTGAATTTTGTTGTTTAATATAAATTAGTATGGTTCAACATTTTCCTTTCTAACATGGAGGTGAAAATGAATGGTGAATAGTTTTTTTCACACTATTTTAATCACTGTAACTAGTGACAACCCCAACGGCACTCAGGTACTTTGAATGAAGGAATGTCTAGGACTCCAACCTATACCTATACCTAGCCCGAGGCCTCAAAAGCACCAATTTGCAATATTTAAATACATGTGCCAAAACCTCCTTTTCGGGTGATGAGTTTTATTTATAGTTTAATCAAGATTTTATGTGAGATAACCGAGAATAACATGCAACTAATTAACTAGACATTATGCTCAAATCTCCAAAATTTAGACTTAGACTAATCTAATTAAAACAGCTAATCTTCCAGTCCTAGCCTCGGGGAATCTAGTTCTTCTGCACAAAGACAAAGAAGATAGATGCAGGACCAGTTGAGAATTCTCATGTAATTTATCAGTAAATTATTGGTAGTGACATACAAGTGCTTTATCAAACCTTCTTTTCAGTACTGCAATTAATCTTTAACATGTTCTTTTGTCTTAACCAAATGTTAGTTGCATTGTGGACTCAAGGTCATGTCTTGCCAATTCGATTGTAATGTTTCTTTCACAAGATTAATAAATAATTATCAAATCAAGTTAGAACATCATAATATTTAGAAGTAAGGATTTTTAGTTGTTTAAAAAAATAAGATTAATTTTTAAAGATTTTAAGAAAAGTATAACCTGGTTTATATTTGCTTTGATTATATAAAATTAATTTTTTTATTTTCTCTTTCATTTATTATAATGTATCATAATAGAGTTTTGTGATAACATAATCAAAGTAGTTTTTCAAAATAACATATTTTCAGATTTTTTAAATAATAATTTTTAAGAACTGAAACAAATATTTTAAATTTAAAAAATTTGATTTTTTTTCATTAAAACTAATAATATATAATTTTCTCTAATAATAAGTTAAAACAAACATACACCTTTGTCAGATTAGTCAGAGCTCCATAACTCAAAACTTAATGGTAAAAGAATAAAGAATTAAGGTCGTTTTTTTAAACGGTTTTAAATAAAGGTCGTTATTCACTTATGCCATGGATTTTCACCAATGCCCATTTCATGAAATATCTTTACATTTTTGCTCAAAAGATTGTGCATGCTGTTGTGGTCTAATTTTCTCTAGCATCTTTCATATTAATCAGTTATTTAAATTAATTTGTTGGTTACTTGACTTCTATATACAAATAAAATATTTTAAACAAATACATTTTAGATATACACTTTTTGTGGCGATTCATATCCATTTTAACATTTTGTAACAGTTAAAAACCACCGCAAATATATATAATGTCTAAAGAGTGCCGGAGAAATGATTTATCCACCAATCATTTGCGATTTCCAAATTTGTCTTATGTTTTACATTTTTATTTGATTTTGCATGATATTTGAATGTTGAAACCACTGAGATACTCAAAATAATTTGCATGTGCAGCTGATCTGCCAAGGAACCAAATAAAATAAAAATCCATGCATATTTTAATGCAAACATTTGCATGATATTGGACAATAGTGCAAATTATTTAAATCAAAGAATCTTCCTAATAATCCAATATTTTGGAGGACATGATGGAAATTATTCAAGCCTCTGTATACAAATCATTTTTTTCAATTTATGATCAAATAATTGAATGCAATACCATAGTTTTAAAAATCGGATGGATCTAATCTATTTGGAGGAATAAATTGGTTGATCTCAAAACTAGCAAGAACCGGACGGTTAAAATCAGTGTTACTGAAGTAGGATCAATAAAAAACTAGTCATATTTGAAATTTTAAAATTTTTATTTATTTTTTAAAATTTAATAAAGAATTATCCAAATAAAAAGTAAAATATGAAATTGAAAATTTTCACATATGTGATTATTATTTTATTTTATTATTAACTTTATGTTTTATAAGATTTACAAAATAGCTATTTTAAATAATTTTAATTCTAATTTTTCTTTTTCTTGATTAATTAAAATTTCATATTAATATTATAAAATGTGAAAAAATAATATATTTAATTATCACCAATTATTACACATAAATGGTGAACTATTTTAATTTGTTAAAAATAACATGGGGGCGGTGTTCAAGAGCCTCTGGAACAGCTCAGTTGGGAAGACCCAGAAAAAGCAGAAAAGAATGAATAAAAGGCTGTGCATAAACCGATTTTTCAGGTTATATTATGACTTTAAATATTGACTTCATTTGAATTTCCTGTTATTCATGCTTTAAAAGAGACTGATGAATATATATAGTACAATCAGTGATGTTCCTCTTGTTAATCTTGAGGCTCTCTCACTGAGAGATTTAACTGTCTTTTAGTTTTGTTTTTTTCTTATATTTATTCTGATGAAGCGAAAAAAAGTGTAAAAAAATGTACACTATAACTCATAATAAATTTATTGAATTAGAGTATATATTAACAATGATATAAAAATGGTAATTTAAGGATTATTTCCTTTTATGAGTTGTCTTTCGAGTAATATGATGTGTATATTTTTTTCTATGAACTAAAAAATTTAGGTGACATAAGATCGGGCTATTATCACGGCTAGTTTTGTTATTATTAAGTGTCAGAACATATTTTTCAGACTTTTAATCACATAAAATGCTACTTAACTATCTCCACCTCTCGATCTAATGAAATACATGAATAAAAAAGAAAAAATGAATGATATGATAAATAATATAATAAAGTAGAGAAGAGATATGAAAAAAATACGTGAATAATATGTGGGAGAAACAGGTATCAACATATCAAAATTTGTTTAATCACTTTTACAAAGCTAGTTACATATTTTCCATCAATCATCACATTGACATAACATGATGTGTATATAAATAAGATATAGTACACAGCCCCTTGCTGCTTAAGAAGTTTGATTCTTTAGTCTTTTTAAGAGATTATTCATTACAAATATATTTTTTACGATGGTCAGGAGAACAGAGGATTACGCCTTGTTTGAATTTGAAAGGCTTGGTAACACGAGGGAATCTGTGCCCACAACGAAAAAAAGGTTTCTACGCGCCCAAAATGCGCGTGTTGTTCAGTCCCTGAACCCTCGTGGGACCGTGACAGACGTAAAGCGATTATTAAGCAGTAGGACCCACAAAGCCAGAAAAATTTAATTTCGTTCGCCAATTTCCTCGCTCATATAAGTGTGTGCTCATGGTTTGATGACCTAGTCCTTTGAAAGGCTAGCATTGGAGCAAGAACAACCGAGCAGGGCAAGCTAGCTGCGAACTAGGAAGGACCTTACCGGGTCACCAGCCAAACAGGTACAAGATCCTCAAGCTGGAGACTCTAGACGGTCAAGAGATTCTGATGACATGGAACACATTAATTTAAAGAAGAACTATAGCTAGTTACAACGTCTTCTTAGTCCCCCCGGGCGGAGAAGACGAATTAACTAGCCGAGGGAAGTACACATCTGAGGAAGAATCTCCTACTTTTACCTATTGATTAAATCTTTGTTTTGTTGAAGCATGAAGGCATGTATTGCAACCCACCATCGCTTCGGTCGAGTGGGAACACATTTTGTATGATAAAGTCTCAACGATTAATGAAAATGCTTCTCAAGTTTCAAGTTTCAAGTGTCATCCTTTCAGATTAACTACAATTAGCCCCTCGTACTACTTCTTAGCAGTACATGGTCGACTACCGAGGAACGAACTCGACACGAGAACTTAGTCCCTCGTACTGCTTCTTGGCAATACATGGTTGACTACCGAGGAACAAACTCGGCATGAGAACTTAGTCCCTCGTACTGCTTCTTAGCAGTACATGATCGATTACCGAGGAACGAACTCGACACGAGAACTTAGTCCCTCATACTTCTTCTAAGAAGTACATGGTCGACTACCGAGGAACGAACTCGGCACGAGAACTCAGTCCCTCATACTGCTTCTTAGTAGTACATGGTTGACTACCATATAAACGCGAAGATTAGTCCCTCGTACCGCTTCTCAGGGCTACGTAATCTATTAAATCAAGAAGACTAACGAACACGAGCCTTATCAACTAAACTACTCCTTAACGATACCCGGTTGACTAAGCACCTACCCGCACTCTACCGGTACATGACTAATTATCGAAGGCTACCGGTACCCAAAGTCCTAAACAAATCAACTAATGCTACTTGCTAGGGCATCCAACACTTGATCAAATAATGCAAAGACAAATAACGAGGAAGGAAAAATTAAATAGAAAGTTCATAAATGTAAAGCAGACTTCATTAATATTAAAGAACGCCCGAAGGCTACAACTTGTGCCCGAAGACTACTACTCTTACCGCCCGACGGCTACATTAATGACTTAATAAAAAAAAGTTACAAATTAAGAAGGGGGAGACTGCTCTGGAGGAGGGAAAACTGAGATGAAATCTTGGCCCTTGAGATAACCAATCTTTGCCTCCAACACCATGTAGCGATAAACAGTGTTCTTGGTCTTCAGCTCGGGGTTAACCAGCTTCAGCTGATCAACCGCATTTTGGAAGGAATTCATATACACCCTCCCGGTTCTTGCATCGAGCTCCTTCTTCTGCTCCAACAAGGCAGCCGAGAGAGCATCCTCAGCAACCTTCTTCTGCAACTCAGCAAAGCTCTTCAGCTGTGCGATCATCCTCTCCAAAATCTCCCGCTCGGCAAGAGAGGCCTTCAGTTCTTACCTCTCCCAGAGCAGACCCTCCACCTCTTCGACTATTCCCTTTAGTCGGGCATTCTCATCCTTCATCGCTTCTGCGACCTCTTTCAACTTGTTATTTTCCTCTTCAGCATTAACGAGGCTTTCTTGGGCTCGAGCAAGATTAACTCGGAGAACTGTCGTGCTATCCATGACCTTTTTGGTCTCCACCTCCTGTTTGGCAAGGTGGGATTGGGCTCTCTTAACAGCCTCGCCGGCCTCCGAGAACCTCCGCTCGAGCTCCCCATTGGCCTCAGTAAGCCTCAGCATAATATCCTTCGAGTCTTCAAGATGGGCTTCTTATTGAGCCATGAGAGACTCGAGCTCGGCAATCCACTTGGATTTGGTAGCCGCAGAGTCCATGCCCAGATGGCCCAACAAAGTGTAGGCCCGGAGCAGCTACACTCGAACCTCACCCACTTGCGCCTTTATTGAGGAACGGAGATACTCCTGGTCCTTGGGTGAATGAAACACTTGATAAATTAGGTTCAAGGTTGCGGGCCAGCACGAAGCCAACTCGTTCCAAATTGAAGCGGGAGAGCCAACACTCCACTCGAACGACTTGGACCTCGAAGCATCAGATCCTCCACCCTAGTTCATCCTTGGCTTTCCTCCAACGACGAGGCTCTTCGGTTGAACAAGGGCTTCCCACCAAGGGTTAAAGCCTTTTCCCCGTCCTTCTTACCCTCAGAAGAGGAATTCTTCTTCTTCACAGCATGGGGGGCAGGAGTGGGAGTAGCGACCTAGTTCCCGACCTCCTCAACGGCAATGTGTTTGCCTTTGTCAACCTTCTTAGACTCTTTGATCATCCAACGACGCTTGGTGCTTCGCTTCTCAGTCGGTTCCCCGCCTTGACTAACATTAGTGGCGTCAGAATTCAGTGGAGCGGTCTTCTCAGTCAGAACCGGCTCGGACCTTCCCCAATTGGGGTATCAGCACTGACACTAACTAACCCGAGCTATGGGGTGTCAGGATTGTCGACTTCCTGCTCGGCGACGCTTAATGCTCAACTCTGCCCTCCTCGGGTGCCATTGAGCCCCCCTCGGGAAAGGCCAGAGGCCCAGCACGAGTACGAATCTTTGGCACGGTCTGAACAGGGTCGGGACCCGAATTCACGATCTCCAAGCAGGCGATAAAATCGGCATCCATACCCTCCATATTTCCTACAAGTTGAGAAACAAACTAGTTAGCAACGACAAATCAAACGAGGCAACAAGATAGAACACCGACCAGTTACTTATTGAGGGACTCCAGAAATTCCTTCCAGAATTCTGTTACCCCTTTGTTATGAAGTCATGACACCTCAACAACCGAGTGGGCTTCTCGTCTTCGTCAAACGTGACCACAGTCTTCCGCAGCAATGCCAGAAGAACGTGGTCCTCGGCCAACAAAGACTTTTCATCGTCTACCGCATACTAGGTCGGGCCCCGATTAAAGTGACACCTCGACCAAGCTAGGGGAATCCGGGCAAATCTACGCCCCTCCTTGTCTTAAAATCTCCAAAAGGGCTCCGTCTCCGAGGCCTGAGCAACAAGGAAATACAAATCCTTGAAGTCCTTGTACGAACCCGTGAATGGTTGGAGAACACCACCACCATCCCCTTTTCTCTTGATGCTCACGAGCCCGCAGCCCCCGAAGGCTCTCGTGTACAGTGGCTCGTACAAATGGAAGAAGTGTGTTGGTGAAGCCTTATGGCGCCCGAAGAGGTGGAAAACGGCCTCAAACCCCTTCACAAATGCCTATCCACACGGGTGAAGTTGGGAGGGGGCTACCTTCAAATGATGAAGGACCTCCATTTGGAAATCCGCCAGGGGGAACCCAGACCCTCAACTTACGTATGCTATAGATGTTCATATAAACCCTTATCTCGGGTTTATAGCAGATCTGGTCTTGATTAGTCAGGGATTATATCTCATACCCCGGACTAACATGATGCTCGTAAATGGGGCCACTCCTCCGGGTGTGGAGGGGGTCATCGTCATTGGCCCAATGTGACTTGGTCTTTAGTACCTCTCAGCAAGCCCAGTCGTTCTGTATTAGTTCTAGAGGCAGGGGAGGATATGAAGCCTTGATTGCTTGCTGCTTCTTCGACATCTCCACGGGCAAGTACTTCTTGGCCACTTTCTCCTGATTTGGACCTTGCCGGGAGGGACCACCCAGCTCCGAATGAGACCTTTTCTTCCCAATTGTTTACCTAAAAATCTGCAGAGGCAAGGTAACCGCGTTAGAACCCTTACCACCGGCAAATATGGAAGGTCACTGGTGAGGCACGCGACCCCACCCCCGTAGATATGGCACGACGCCGCGAGCACCGCAGTCTACACTCGTAAACCCCACCAGAACCGCCCTCGGTTTCGGCCAAAGAACCCATAAAGGAAGCAAAATAGCAGCGGGGGACGAGTTTTTACCTGATAAAGCGGAGGAACGACCTGGAAAACTCTTCACAGCGACGAAAGGGCTTGGAATAGAGGATGGAAACAATGGCAGCAATGGAGCAGAGTTTCAACAGGTCTCGGAATCTTAGAAGTGAGAAGACAAAGGACAAAGACCCCTATTTATAGGGGCCAGAGGGGTGCATCCAAAAGGCACCCCGCCTTAACTTTTCCACAAAGGCACCGCATAAGAAACGAAGCAACGAGACCAATCGGGTGCTGCCATGCATCCCACTAACCTGGACGCGTCCCTTCAGCACCAACCCGTGACTTTTCGTATTCAATGGCCTCTCGAATTTAAACGGGCAGTCATGACACGACACGACTCATGAGGCTAACGTTAACCGAGAGATGCACCCCGTGGCACCCTTACCCGACTACTAGTACCGAAAAACCAACTTGCTTTGTCCCCCCTCGAAAAAACGACTGGTCATCGGGAATAGGCAATAGACCTCTTAACACTCATTGAGTGTTAGAGATGGGGGGCCACTGTTCTAGGACGCTTCTTCTCGAGACACTCCCTTCCGGACACGCTCGACTCAGGAGAACCAAAGAATAATCCGGAATCGGGCGGGGCCCCCTTTGTTACCTCTAGGCACTTGTAACCAAATGCCCGGGCTGGGGGGGCTACTGTTTTGAGAGTAACCCTCTCGGTCCCACCTGGGAGAGGTTGCTCCGCAAAACACCCCTTGTGCCGACCAACTACGCTCGAAACTTACCCCTGGGCACTTTAACCAAGTGTTCGGGATAGGGGCTACTGTTTTGGGAATTACTCTCTCGGGAACCGGCAAGGGAAGCCACCCGACGTGCCCTGACCGGCCAGGGGAGCGTACTCACTCTCTCGACCCTTTGACAATTGGGTGAGAAGCCCTGACACACACCCGGTCGCTGATTGTTCCTAAATTTCAAATCACCAATTTCTTCACTAGTCCGCCCTCATAGCCGCGACGCTCCCGGATCTACGACACCTTCGCGAGGAACTCTCCACCGTCTGATCCCCTGAGCACTGCAGAGGATCCAATGGTCCAGGAGAAGACATACACAAGGTCATCATCACAACCCCTCGAGGGACGGGCCGTCATCCAACCCCTATATAAGGACGGTTCACCAAGTTCATAAGGTACAAACTTCTTATGCCACTCACTCGTTTTATCCCTCTCACTTCAGCCTCTCACTTTGGCATTGGAGTGTCTTTGTAGGGACCCCTCCCGAGCACGAAGACGACGGGCGACCATCGCCTATCAGCAAGACCGCGACGCTCGAAAGACGTGCAACGCCCTCTCTATCGCCCCCAAGTTTCATCAAACACCGCTTGCGGTGATCTGACAGGCTTTGCGTGTTCACTATCTTTGCAAGTTTATGATGAGAGATCAAATTTCAAATTTCAGCAATTGCCGATGGTTCTTTGTTCTTGTAAATCAATATTTTTATTGCGAGTTAACAGTTCTCTTTTTCCCTATTAAACATCAAGTAAGGTTGATTAAAAAACTTATTCATTACTATCAACCAACGAACATCATGAACGTAGCAAGAAATAGGTTCAACAAAAAGGAATAATTATAGGTTGATGGTGTTGTAGGTGAACCTTTTGGTTGATTTTGGATTCAATTAATAATGCTTTCAACGCTTGAATGTAGATATTCATTGTCCACCAAAACAACTCTGGGGAAGAATTGAAGAAGCCATCACGAAAAATAAAAAAATAAAAATAGAACGTGGCTTTGATGCCCTTAATTGTGTGTTGTTATTTTAGCTTTTAAAATTGCATGAATTAGTTTTTTAGTCCATGGATAAAAGATGTAACTTGTGAGCTTACTCCTTTTAAAATTTTAGTGAGAGTAAGTCAACAACCCTTTTTTTTAAATACCTAAAAATTAATTCTAACATTAAAAAATCAATTCAAACTTTAAGATAACAGATTTTTGAAATTAGAAATAAGATTGAGAATTAGTGACTTTTTGGTCGAGAGAAAATCTAATTTTATAGGTTAAATAAGTTTTTAATTCCTATAAAATTAAAAAAATTAATTTTAGTCCCTCAACTAGCACAACACTCATCAATCAAACATATGTTACATAAGCTCTGGCCGAACATGTCTCAACCTACAGTTAAAACTAAGGTATTTATCTAAATATAGGAATATTTTTGTATCTTTACTACGGTAACAGAATTTCACTAGACTTATAGGACAAGAAACATTATTAACCCAAAATTAAATTCGAGCCAATTCAATAAAGGGATAATCATCATATTAGTCCCTGTGATTTACTCGCCGTCTGAACCAGGTCCCTCCCCGGAAAATTTTTTGTAAAAGGTCCCTCAGTTTGTAAAGTGTCTGATATAGGTCCTCGCCGGAGCCCGGAGCTCCGGCAATTGCTTACGTGGCATTACACGTCAGTAATTAAAAAAAAAAGAAAAGAAATTAAAATAGGGAAATTACTTTTATACCCTTAATGAAATAAAACCCAATTACACCCATTTGAATTGGGTCCCTCCTTTGAATCCCTAATTTTGTTCCCATTCCTTTTCTGCTCATCGTGAATCCCTGCTCATACTCCGCCGTGCGCCGTCGCCTCACGTCCGTCGTACGTCCATCCTCCGTCGTTCGTCGGCCGTCCAGCCTCCGTCGTTCGTCGCCCGTCCATCCTCCATCAAGGCAGCAGACGTTCGTTCGTCGACCTTGCTGTTCCTTCCCCTTCGTTCGTCGACCTTGCTGTTCCTTCCCCTTCGTTCGTCGACCTTGTTCGTACGTCCATCCCCTTCGTACGTCCATCCCCTTCGTTCGTCGACCTTGTTTTTCCTTTCCATTCAAGTAAGTTTCTCATTTCCTTTGCTTCAGAATCAATTGGTTTTGGATTTGGGGGTTTTGGATTTGGGGGTTTTGGATTTGGGGGTTTTGGGGGTTGTGGGTAATTGTTAATTGTTAATAGTTAATTGTTAATTGTTAATGGTTAATTGTTAATGGTATTGTCTTCATTCTGAAAGTATGTGTTATGTGAAACATTGTGTGTTCTGAAAGAGCAACTTGCACATGTTTATGGCTAGTGTTTTTGGTTTCTAATTTTGGCTGTTATGTGTAAATGTTGGTTCTGATTAGTGAGTATGATTGCAGAATGGTGTTTACATTGGTAATTCATCATGGGGGCTGGTTTGGAACCGCTCCCAACTTGCATTATTTTGGTGGTTTGGTTAGTGTCTATCACGGCCTAGATGAGGACAGATGGTCGTTCTTTGAGACCCTCGATCTAGTGAAAGAGCTTGGGTATACGTCAACTGCTTTATGGTGGAGGAAGGCAGAGGATGTTATGCATAGGGGCAAGTTCAGAAAGCTGGAAAGTGATGCTGATGCGCTGGAATTGGCAAGGTACTCTGCTGAACATAAGATTGAAGGGCAGCTTTATGTTGAAAATTTAAGACCAATGGGTCCGTCAAATGCTGTGGCTGAAATTTAAGACCAGTGGCTGATGGACAAGCCAACTTCCAGCTGGTGCAGGCATGCATTTAAGCATTTCTCCAGGTGCGATGTGGTTATGAATAATCTGTCTGAGTCATTTAATGCAACCATCTTACTAGCTAGAGACAAGCCTATACTCACAATGTTTGAATGGATCCGTACATATGTTATGGGGAGGTTTGCTACCATGAATGAGAAATTGGAGAAATACAATGGAGAAATAATGCCCAATCCGTTAAAAAGAGTCAATAGGGAGATTGAAAAGAGTAAGAATTGGATCCCAAGGGCTGTTGGGCCAGATTTGTTCGAGGTACCTCATGCATATTACTCAGAAAGGCACGTGGTTAATTTGAGGAATAATACCTGCTGCTGTAATTTTTGGGAATTGAATGGCTTTCCATGCAGGCACGCAGTTGCTGCAATCTGTTACAAGGGTCATGATCCTATTGAGTATGTTCACCAATATTATAAGAGGGATGCATATGCTGCCTGTTATGGACACCCAGTCACTCCAATCCCTGGACCTGATCAGTGGATTCAATTACCAACTGATCCTGAACACATTCTGCCACCACTTTATAAGAGAGCTGCAGGAAGGCCTAAGAAGGTG
Source organism: Acmispon strigosus (assembly GCA_030819835.1). Taxonomy (NCBI): domain Eukaryota; kingdom Viridiplantae; phylum Streptophyta; class Magnoliopsida; order Fabales; family Fabaceae; genus Acmispon; species Acmispon strigosus. The sequence continues at coordinate 41,629,733 of JAUAMA010000001.1, read as the reverse complement.
AGAAGGAGGGATCCTTATGATGACCCAAACCCATCAACACTAAAAAGAGGTGGAGCCTTTACAAAATGTAGCAGGTGCAAGCAATATGGGCATAACAGAACGAGCTGTAATAGCAATGTTGCTGTTGATGTTGATGCTGAGGATGATGATGTACCACATCAAACTGACCAAACTGAAACTGAGCCTGTTCAAGAAACACATCCTCTTGAAACTGAACAAAACCAAGATCAAGGAGATGCTGCCCAAAATGTTGTTGAGGAAGGTGCAGTCATACTGAAGCAGAAGAAGGTAAAAATACACTCTTAGTTAAATATTTGCCCAATGAATTTAGCCTGTAATTAACCAAAATGAATTTTCCTTGTGATTTGTGATTGCAGAAGGGATTCAGAAAATGTAGTAGATGCAAACAATTCGGTCACAACAAACAAACATGCAAGGTATTTGTGAACACAGGGGCTGCCTTTATACAAGCTGAAAAACAGGTAAATCTAATTAGAAATTTGAACTGAAATCCAGGTCCTTGTGTTCGCCATGTAATCTAATTAGCAATTTCAATTTTAGGCAGCAGAGGTTCAAGTTGATAGGAACAAAAATGGCACTTCTACACAAGCTGAAAAACAGGTAAATCTAATTAGTAATTTGATTTACATTCAAATCCATGTCCTTGTGTTCGCCATGTAATCTAATTAGCAATTTCATTTTTAGGCAGCAGAGGTTCAAGTTGATAGGAACAAAAATGGCACTTCTACACAAGCTGAAAAACAGGTAAATCTAATTAGTAATTTGATTTACATTCAAATCCATGTCCTTGTGTTCGCCATGTAATCTAATTAGCAATTTCAATTTTAGGCAGAAGAGGTTCAAGTTGATAGGAACAAAAATGACACTTATACACAAGCTGAAAAAGAGGTAAATCTAGTTAGCAATTTGAATTTACATATTCTGCCAATTAAAGAGGTAAATCGTACTAACCTGTAATTATAATTTCAGGCTGAACAGGACCAGATGGATATTAGATCTGCAGAGGAAAGGTGGACTCAGTTGCTCACAGCAATGATTCAAAAAACACAAGCTGGCAGCTCTTCAACAATTCAAGATGTAGTACAAGGGCCAACAGATCCAGATCAAGGGGCAAGTGGAACACAAACTGCGACAAATGATACAGAAGATATGGCTATTGGTGATGGAGATAGGGATAAGGATGATGGAGAAAATCTGCCCACCCAGTGCAGTGTTGTAATTGACAATTAGTATATTATTTAGATGAGTCACTAGCTTTTTGTAATAGGGAAGATTGTGGAGCCTTGTGCTTTATTAAACTTCACATGATGCTATGTGTGATACAGCTGTTTGTGGACCACATGACCACCTTCACCAACTTTTTGTAGTTTATTAATGCTGCACATGATGTTGCACATGGTGCTATGAGAGTGGAACAGCTTTTTTGCATTTTTTGTGCGCATATGCACCTTGTTAAAAGGAATATATTTCACTTATTTTAGTCTTATTATGGGCATAATGCTACACATGGTGTGTTGTATAATTTTGAGCCAATTTTAGTCATATTCAGTCAAGTCAGAATCAATTTTAGACATTTGAGCCAAATTTTCCCATTGTTTCAGATTTGATAAGTGTTCAAAATCAATTATTTAATACATTAATCTCAGCAAGGGAATCCATTATAGCACATAAAACAAAAACTCTTAAACAAGTACCTCATGAGTCTCAAATACATAATCAATTAAAAGCAATATCAAAATACATATCTTCTACCCATAATCCCCCTAACATCAATACAATGACTTCAACCCCTTCCCACAAAAAAAAACCACAAAGTAACCATCCATGACAACACAGCACACCCTATTGAAAGGTTCCTTTGCAATCTCTCTGCTTGAAGCTTCTTCTTCAACTTCTTAATCTTCTTTTTGTTCTCCACTACTTGTTCAACAGAATTCGATGAATTAGCAACCTCAGAATTGAAGCTTATGGAATCCGCACAAGTGACATCAAGCCTTTGCTGTATAGGGTCATCAATCCAAAAAAAGAAGCCACAAGATACTGGCATCTGCAACAACAAGCATGAATTTCATCTTCTCCAATTTTACACAACTGCTGCAAAAATAAAATAGAGTTTTACAGGCAGCAGACATTGTTGAATCATACCTGCCAATTTTTGCATCTCAAGAACCTCCTACCTGGGTTTTCAGGGGTACCAGCAGTGTAGACCAAGAGGGGCACCCCACATTCACATTTTGCCTTTGCCCCTGCACACCTTGGTCTGACACGTGATGATGCTCGGGAAGACATTTTCATGGAATTAAATCTGCTACAGGATGAAAATCTGGGTATGTAAGCAAACCCCAGATCTGAGAAATCAATAACAGAGTACCAACGAGATGAGGGAGACGGAATCAATGACGAAATTGGCTCAAGGAGCACGATTTGGGCATGACAGAACGAGGACGACCACCATCGCTGGTTAGAGAAGAACAAACACCACCAGCAGCTGCAAGAATGATGAGAGGAAGAAGATGAACAAAATTAGGGATTCAAAGGAGGGACCCAATTCAAATGGGTGTAATTGGGTTTTATTTCATTAAGGGTATAAAAGTAATTTCCCTATTTTAATTTCTTTTTTTTTTTTTTAATTACTGACGTGTAATGCCACGTAAGCAATTGCCGGAGCTCCGGGCTCCGGCGAGGACCTATATCAGACACTTTACAAACTGAGGGACCTTTTACAAAAAAATTTCTGGGGAGGGACCTGGTTCAGACGGCGAGTAAATCACAGGGACTAATATGATGATTATCCCTTCAATAAACTGAAAGAATTATTATGACTTTTCTTTTTAATGGCAGTAGTACAATCTGTCTTGATTTTTGTTATCATAATGCTGCCATATCATTTTGGCATGGGGCATGGCACACATAATTTTGCTTTTGCAGCACTCACAAGATAAAGTCTTACTTTTTGCAGTTCACTCCCAAAAGAATGAAGGTGAAGTATACACAGCAATATCAGCAGACAAATGTCACACACACATATCAATACTTCCATGTTGTAGCATCAGATGCAATGCAAGTAGAACCCTCACACACACATTCAAAAAGTGCAACCAATCCAACGGTCCACATTCCATCACAACTTCCATGCACTGCAGCAGCATCAACACCACTTTTCACACACTTTCTTTATAACTACAATTAACCATTATTTTATTTTTCTGCCCTCTCTTTAATTCTGACCTGTCCACTTCTCTGCAACTTTTTGTCACTTCCTCCACCACCTCCTCTTCTTTGAGAGAGAAAAACTCAGCCAGACTCTAACACTGAGCATTTCAGAAGCCTGTTCAAGCTAAACAGTTTCTTTCTTCAGAGCAAGAATTTGAGTTCAAAAACAAAACAACAGAGCTTGAATCTGAATCCCTACCAAATGGGTTGTTGTTCAGTGGTGTTGGTTCTTGTCTTCTCTCTCCTGGTTTTGTTTCTGAACCCACCATGTGTTTGTGGGAATGATGAGCTGAGAGCACTCTTGGATTTGAAAGCAACTTTGGACCCTGAAGGCCATTTTCTCTCCTCATGGAGCATGAGTGGTAACCCATGTGGTGGTTCTTTTGAAGGGGTGGCTTGCAATGAAAAGGGTCAGGTAGCAAATGTTTCTTTGCAGGGAAAAGGTCTCTCTGGGAAGCTTTCACCGGCCATTGGTGGACTCAAGCACTTGACAGGACTCTACTTGCACTACAACTCTCTGTATGGAGAGATACCTGCAGAAATTGCAAACTTGACTGAGCTCAGTGACTTGTACTTGAATGTGAATCATTTGTCTGGTGAAATCCCTCATGTGATCGGCAAGATGGAGAACCTTCAAGGTGAAATGGTTCTATTTTTGTGCAAAAGTTTGAAACTTTTTTGTGTTCTGCATCTGGGTTCTGCTTCAAGTGGTCCCTTGAAAGCTTTTTTTTTCTTCTTTTTTTTGTGTGCATTTTGATGTTTTAGCTCGGTTTTGTTTATTTTCTTTACCATTAAGTTTAGTTTCCTGTGATTGAGCTTCTATATTCCATTTTCCCCTCTAATGATTGGTTGGTTGGTTCTCTAGCACTGCAATGTTCCAAAATAGTCAAAGGAAATAGAAACTATAGTGGTAAATACTTTTGCACTCTATCGTTATGAACAAGGTTTTGGAGAAAAATCATTAAGAAGATGCTTTATGCGACTATAAATGCGATTTTGAACAACCTGATATTTTCTGATTTAATTGCAAGAGGTAGGTGTAAGCTAGGGAATGATGAGGGTTACAGTACTATTATTAACCTCTTGTTCCTTTTTCTGAACTCCATTCAATGGTTTTTTTTCTGGAAATAATTTTGTTTTTTACCTGAATAAACGAAGATTTAATTCAATCAATAGCTACAATATGGCCAATATTCCTGCATTTCAAAATTCTTCACAAAAAAATTATAGATCACAATAACTTCGTACTCAAATACTGTTTACTAACCTTCTCTGTTAGTAGTTATTCCACAAATTTGAAGTTGCAATCCAATTTTTTTCTGCTGTTTTCTTTAGCTTTGCGTAGAAATCGGTTGATTGGTGGAGTGTACTTACTTTTTTCTTTTAAATTGTTTTGTAGTTTTGCAGCTTTGTTACAATCAGTTGACAGGAAGCATACCTACACAACTTGGTGACTTGAAAAAGCTTAGTGTTCTTGCTCTGCAGTCAAACCAGTTAACTGGAGCGATCCCGGCTAGTCTAGGTGGCTTGGGAATGTTGATGAGGCTGGATTTGAGCTCTAATCATCTCTTTGGTTCCATCCCCACTAGACTAGCTGATGTTCCTTCACTGCTAGTTCTGGATGTTCACAACAATACTCTCTCTGGGAATATCCCCACAGGTAATAACGAAGCTACTGTTTAGCCTTTCTAGGATTCGGGTTCCCTGCATTCATGCAATCTGAGCCATCCGATCAAGATAGGTCGGTTCATATATTTCATCAAGATCTAACGGTAGATATGAGTTTAAAATCTGAGCTGACCGATCTTGATCGAACAACTGTAATTGCGTGACGTGAATGTAGGGATTCCCTAACTGGAGGGAATCCATTTCCTTATATTGTTTCTTCTATCACTCCATCTGTAATATGTTTATATACATCCCAAATGGTCAATCTATAATAAGATTTTTTCCTTTCCTTGGTTAATTGAAGCTCTGAAGAGACTAGATGAGGGGTTTGTGTTTGAAGACAATTTGGGGTTATGTGGAGTTGGGTTTTCATCTTTGAAAGCTTGCAATGCTTCAGATCATGTCAATCCAAGCCGACCCGAACCGTACGGAGCTGGAGTTGCTGGTCTGTCCAGGGATATCCCAGAAACTGCAAATGTCAAGATGCCTTGCAACACAACTCAGTGCAAAAATTCATCAAAATCCAAAAAAACAACATCTATTACTATTGGCACAGTTCTGGTTACAATTGCTTTATCAGCAATTGCTGTTCTAACCTTCACCATGTATCGTCGGCGGAAGCAAAAGCTTGGAAGCACGTTTGAAATCTCTGAAAGCCGTCTAAGTACTGATCAAGCCAAGGGTATATACAGGAAAAATGGATCTCCTTTAGTCAGCCTTGAGTATTCTAATGGATGGGACCCTTTAGCTGATAGCAGGAATTTTAACGGTGATAAGCAAGATATGTTCCAGAGTTTCAGGTTCAACTTGGAAGAAGTGGAGTCAGCTACTCAGTATTTTTCAGAATTGAACTTGTTGGGTAAGAGTAACTTCAGTGCAACATATAAAGGAGTTCTAAGAGATGGGTCCATTGTTTCTGTTAAGAGCATAAGTAAAACTAGTTGCAAATCGGATGAGGTGGAATTTTTGAAGGGGTTGAACATTTTGACCTCGCTGAGGCAAGAGAATTTGGTGAGGCTGAGAGGATTTTGCTGTTCAAGGGGCCGAGGTGAATGCTTCCTGATTTATGATTTTGTTTCCAATGGAAATCTGTTGCGCTACCTTGATGTGAAGGAAGGTGAAGGAGAAGTCCTTGAATGGTCAACTAGAGTTTCCATAGTGAAAGGGATTGCAAAAGGTTACTCTCCTATCCTACCTCTTATTAAAATAATTTACTTTCAAGGTGCTTTAAGAGATGCCAAGTTGCCAACACCATTACAAAGGACATTATTATATAATGAGACATTGTTGGTTTCCCTTTATTACTCTAGAAATTGGAGATTAATAGAATGTTTGGATCAGCTTATTTTCCTAAGAATCAATTATGGCACCGAGAAGCTACTCACACTGTTCTCCCCAGAATTGATTTGACTTTAGAATCAATTATGGGAGGATCTCCAAACATGCTATAAATTTCATTTAACCATGTTTTGTACATTCATTTGAAGTGATCATTTTTATTATTGAATGTAATCAAAAGTGAAACAACTGATACATTCTTATGATTTCCAATTTTTGCGCGTATACTGAACCTTCTTTTTGTGAATCAGGTATAGCATATTTGCATGCCCACAAAGCAAACAAACCCTCCCTTGTTCACCAAAACATCTCAGCTGAGAAAGTGCTCATTGATCAGCGGCACAACCCGTTGCTTACAGATTCCGGCCTGTACAAGCTTCTCACCAATGACATTGTCTTTTCTGCACTGAAGGGCAGCGCAGCCAAGGGTTACCTGGCTCCAGAATACACCACCACCGGCCGGTTCACCGAGAAAAGCGATGTTTATGCTTTTGGGGTGCTTCTTTTCCAGGTCCTCACTGGGAAGCAGAAGATCACCAGCTCAATGCGCCTCGCCGCAGAGTCCCTCAGGTTCCAAGAACTCATTGACCCGAACCTCCACGGCAGATTCTTCGAGTACGAGGCGGCCAAACTAGCGAGAATGGCTTTGCTTTGCTCCCATGACTCTCCCTTTGAGAGGCCAACCATGGAAGCCATTGTTCAAGAAGTGGGTAATTGTAGTAGCTGTCTCTGATTTGAACTGTTCTCATTGACTTCAACCATCATCACCACACCAGTTTTGCTGTGGTTTAGCTAACGGCTAATGAAGTACATGTTTGGATACACGTTCGATTTTCAAGTTGGAAGGAGAATTGATTCTTGAAGAAACTACTCCTAAAAGCTTTTATGGGAGCAGAGTTGATTCTTGAAGATCTAAACGTGAATCCAAATATGCTTGAAATCGTTTAAGTCCTTCTAATGCTTGACATCGTTCTATGTCCTTAACTAAAGGAATAGCTTTTGTGAATGTCTTGGAAAGTAGGTTGTAGTGTAGTGAAGAGATTTTTATTAGATTTTTATTTGGCTGTTTCTTCTCTCTCTCTCTCTCTCTCTCCCTCTCTCTCTCTCTTTTATGTGGTAAATGTCTTATTTTGAATATCTCTTATCATCCAACTATGAACCAAAAACTAGAAGTAATCTCTTGATGACTCACATTCTCTCTTGGGGTCCCCTCCATTCTGTTTGGGCCTTTTTCGCTTTTGTGGTGTTGCTTTCTAGTGCTATATAGGCTACAAAGCATTGATGCGAATCAGATACTAACTGGGATAACACTCATAACAGAAATTGCAAATATGAAGATATGATATAAGTATTACAAACGTAACGTTGTGGTATATATGTATTACAAATATGAAATATGTATTTTTTTTCTTGTAATATGGAGGGGCAAACAAAAAAAAAAATGCAAGACATGAATACTAAAGCAAAACACATGACCTTCTGAGCCAAACAATCAGCCCAAATTGACTTCTCGTGGTACCTATTGGAACTTAAGTAATGTTTGGTTGAAGAGAAAGTGAAAAGAAAAGAAAAGAACGTGTTTGCAAAATGACATTAATATCCTTAGGTAGAAATAAAATATGATAATTAGTTTTTTTATTAAAAAAACATAGTTTTTAAACCAAAGAAATATATATAGTTCTATAAAGATAGTTAAAAAATCTTATTATTTTTATTATTAATATTATTCACCGTTTTCTTTCCGGTTAGTAGAAGACAATTTTATCCGTGGGCCTTATAGGTTTAGCTACTTTCTCTCCGGCTTTCCATTGGTTTTAAACTGGAGAAATGAAATTGGGATCTGTGGTTTTTTTGCTGACATTTTCTTTATTCAGAAATTCTCTCTTTCCAAACGGACCTTAACCACCATTGTAGGGGAGATAACATTATAGATACTTGAAACTATTTTCCTATAGGGGTAAGTTAGAATGTAATCGGTCGTGATTGAGAAGATAGCAGATGTAGAATTACTATCTATAATTACCTTGTTATAGGCATTCAAAGAAGCTAATTCTATCGCCATTTTAATACATGTTGTAAAGTGAGGTAAAGTGATGGCCTGCGGATAAGAAAAATCTGCTGACACAGAAACCCTAGAGTTATCTCATGAAAAAGCCCAAAGACCTCCAGCCTTCCCTTGAGCGAAAAAGTACTCTCACACACTAGAATGACACATGCGTTTTAAAAATAAAACAAAAAAGTGGTTTTGTTTTCTGAACCAACTCCTTCAGATTTCTCCTTCTAGGCAAGAGTAGAATAATCCGGGCTTGGGGACATAAAAACTAAAGGGATTATCAAGTAAGTGGTCCCTGTGTTTGTGCCCGGATTTGATCTAGGTCCCTCATCGGAAAAATCTTAGTAAAAGGTCCCTGTGTTTGTAATTAGTTTTAAGTAGGTCCTCGCCGGTGACCGGAGCTCAGGCCACTGATTACGTGGCATGCTGACAAGATAAGTGATGCATATGTGGAATTTACAACTCAGAAATTAAAATAAATTAAATTAATAAAACATTTGAAGTTACAAAAATAACCCCACTAAAACAACAAACCCTAAACCCCCAAAATCCCCAAAACCATCTTCATTCCTTTCGTGCAAATGTCAAGGGAGTTGCTGCTGATATCAGCCATTGCAACACTCCCTCACAGGTCAGGGATTTCACTGGGGCTTCTGAGTTAGCAAATTGTTTGAAAGGGGTTAATGTGGTTGTTATCCCTGCTGGAGTTCCAAGGAAGCCAAGCATGACCCGTGATGACCTTTTCAACATCAATGCCGGCATAGTTAGAGACTTGGTCTCAGCTGTTGCGGATAATTGCCCCGGTGCTTTTATTCACATCATCAGTAACCCTGTGAACTTTACCGTGCCTATTGCGGCAGAAATTCTGAAACAGAAGGGTGTCTATGATCCTAAGAAGCTCTTTGGTGTCACTACACTGGATGTTGTGAGGGCTAACACATTTGTTGCTCAGAGGAAGAACCTGAAGCTGATTGATGTTGATGTCCCTATTGTTGGAGGCTATGCCGGGATCACCATTCTTCCTCTGCTATCAAAGACAAGACCCTCAGCATGTTTCACTGATGAAGAAATTGAGGAGTTAACTGTCAGGATTCAGAACGCTGGAACTGAAGTTGTGGAAGCAAAGGCCGGTGCAGGGTCCGCTACTTTGTCCATGGTGTATGCAGCAGCTAGATGATGAACGCAGCAGCAAGAGCACGAAAGGAATGAAGATGGTTTTGGGGATTTTGGGGGTTTAGGGTTTGTTGTTTTAGTGGGGTTATTTTTGTAACTTCAAATGTTTTATTAATTTAATTTATTTTAATTTCTGAGTTGTAAATTCCACATATGCATCACTTATCTTGTCAGCATGCCACGTAATCAGTGGCCTGAGCTTCGGTCACCGGCGAGGACCTATTTAAAACTAATTACAAACACAGGGACCTTTTGCTAAGATTTTTCCGATGAGGGACCTAGATCAAATCCGGGCACAAACACAGGGACCACTTACTTGATAATCCCAAAACTAAAATATAAGGTGGTCAGAGCGCGGCAACAAACACACTAAAAGTGATGACCAACCTCCATATCCATCTCATCCTACCCGTCTTCTAGACTATGTCTTTCGGTGAAGATCACCGGGAACAAAACCTCCCACCCAACAACCTCGCCGTCAATCGTCACGTAGACTCGAGGATGAGTGCTTCATCACGTCAAGCATGTCAAAATTGCATTTTAAATTGCTTCTGATTTAGGAATTGCCATAGCGAAACCCTGTCGAAGAGGATGAATGCTTCATCCCTACCACGTCCTTGTTTCCTTTGCGTTTGGTGGCCTTTGAATCATTGTAGCAGCGTCGAGACCTTGTTGTGGAGTTCACCCCTTGCCTCTATTCAATTTTCGCTTGCTTTTCTCGTCGTGATGTTCCGGCTGCAGAAGCGGCACTATGCTAGTTGTCAAAGAAGATGAAGGCTTGCAATTGATCACGAGAGGACCAGACCAGAACTTGCAATTGAGATGATAAACTTATACTATTTTTTTTTTGAAACATTAGTAATATTATTAAGAAGAAGAAAGGGGCGCAGAGGCCATGGCAATAGACCACCGAAAGGCCATAACTTCGGAAACCACTGGAGAGAGAACCGGAATCGGATTCAACGTTGCTGCAGCAATCACCTCCCCAGCAAAGTCACGAACCACGAACCCAAAACCAGCCATGCCAGAGCTCGAAACTGAAGCGTCAAAGTTGAGCTTAAACACCCCCCGCTGAGGCCAGCAACAACTAGCACGAAGGCTAGGATGAGGGGGCTGTCGAATATGGTTGGAGATGACTGTAGAAGGATGCAATGCCACAGAACTAGGGAGAATCGACTCAAGCAAAGTAGCATCATGATTAAAAATCAGCGTGTTTCGTTCCTTCCAGATACAATCATCACGACAAGAAGGAACCCAATCCTATTAGCATTTGCTTCCTGGATAAAGACCTGCAAGAATTCATGAACAGAAGTTACATGATCCAACCTTAACCCCAATGGGGACCTAAACCAGATCCTCTATATAGATGGGCAAGTGAAGAGAGCATGGTGGGATGTTTCTGGCTCCAAATAGGTGGCAAAATTATCCATGAGTCCATACCCATCCATCACAAAATCCATCCATATAAAAAAAAATTCAAATGGATGGATTCCAATCCATCCATTTAATCCATTGGATAACCATAATCCACCAATTTAAAATCAAAATCCACTCGATCTATATATTGAAATTTTATGGATTATGATGGATCAACTTAAAATTCTAGTGGATCACAAAAATGAATTAAATGGATTGTGAATAAAATCCTACAATATGGATCAAACCCAACCCAATATATTTAGAAAAGAAGAATAAAAAATATGGACCCACTCAATGAATTTATAAAAACAAAAAACAAATACATCTAAACCATATCTAGAGTCAAACAACACGTTGCATCCTATCTAACCCCAAATTGATGAACCCTAACCCCCAAATTTACAAATCAGTTGGCCTATCAATCCAAATCAAAGCTCGATATTGCTCCTGAACTTCTACCTCGCCGGCAACGACGTCCCTTTGGTGTGTTCTGACCTATTTCTTCCCCCCGACGTTGCTCTTTGAGGTTCGAATATCTTCCCTTTATTTTTCTTCTCTTCATTTTTGTCGCTCCTCAATTTCTTGCCCCACTTTCATTGGTGATGCTCGCGTCAAGCAAAATGTGAAATTGTTTCTTGTGTAATTGCTTGCTCCATTACCCAATTGTTTCGTGTTGAATTTTAGTGGAGGAACTAATTGAATTGGGATCCCTTCAAAGTTGAATTTTAGTGGACACCCCAGCGCCTTGGCGCTGGTAAAAACTTGAAATTTTCACGTGCATCTAGAATGGCAGCGCCTTGGTGCTGGTTTCCCAACGCATTGGCGTTGGGATCTTCTATCGTTTAATGGTCCTTGGCAGAATGTTAGCGCATTGGCGCTGGGATCTTCTATCGTCTGATGTACGCTGGGATCTTCTATCGTCTAATAAACTAGACTAGTCCTTTTATTGCATCTACTAGCGAACTCACACTAGACTAGTCTAACAAACTAGCTTAGCAAACTAGTCTAACAAACTAGCTTAGCAGACTAATCTAACAAACTAGACTAGTCCTTCTATTGCATCTACTAGCTAACTCACACTAGACTAGTCTAACAAACTAGTTTAGTAGACTAGTCTAACAAACTAGCTTAGCAGACTATCTAACAAACTATACTAGTCCTTCCTTTTATTTATTACTGTTGCAACTTTTGGTCCTTGTTGTCTAATAGTTAGAATGTTAATTTTTATGAAATCATTGAATTTTTTTATTATGCCCTAGTTGGATGGGTTATCTTTGGAGATTTATTCATGTTGATTCTACACAGACAATGGGTTTATTATGCCCTAGTTGGATGTCTGCTTTCTTTTGATATTGTTAATATTCATTTCCTATTATCATTATTTCTTTTGATATGTCTCTAGCCTTTTAGTCTTTGGACATGATGCAGTGCTCTGCTGAACATAGCTTCAGGGAAAAATTGACATTTTCTCATTTATTTAGTTTTTCTCTATATGTTGATTATACTTATCTGTCATTGAATTTCAAAAAATGGCTTTTTAGGTAAAATGTCTTCTGAAAATATCATGTGGATGGAGTATGAAGTTGAAGAGAGTTCAGCCCCTAGTTCAAAAAGAGCTAGAAATTTAGTGGTTTGGGAAAGATTTGAAAATATTGTGACTCTTATAGTGTTATCCTCGCATTTGCAGTTATCTTAGATCCTAGATACAAGTTACAATTTGTTGAGTACTTCTATGTGAAATTGTATGGTACTGATGTTGGTTTGAGATTAGCAAAGAAAATTTATGGTAAGTTGAAAGTTTTTTTTTTCAAGAAGGCCTTAAGTGTTCTTCCAATGATGAAAATCCCTCAATCTCAAGATCTCCTAGAGGTAGCCCAAGTGTTACCCCCTCAGAACTAGAGGATTTTGGGAGATATCAAAGTAAATTATGTTCATCATCAAGAAAGGAATCTGATTTGGAATCTTACTTAGTTGACAAAAGAATGGATCATGAGGAATATGCAGACTTGAATGTTTTAGATTTTTGGAAATCAAACGAAGGGAAATATCCCAAGCTTTCATTGACGGCTCGAAATGTTTTGAGCATACCCATTACAACTGTTGCATCAGAGTCGGCTTTTAGCATTGGTGGATGTATACTTGGCAAGTATCGAAGTTCACTTTTGCCTGAAAATGTCGAGGCTCTAATATGTACCAATGATTGGCTTTGTGGAATTCCAGGTTACTATCTACCAACATTATATTTTCAATCTCCATATTTATTTTAGTTCTTTTATTTTTATGTCTTATTGTTTGACACATTTGTTCTCTTTTTGTAGCTACACTATATCTTGATGGTGATGAACTTGTTGAGGATCTTGGAGCTCTATCTATTCCTAGAAATGAATGATGGTAAGTTTATCGAAATTATGACTATGGAAATTTGATAAAAGTCAATGTGTGTGGATGTGAGTTTAACATTATGAATGTGTGTTTTAGATATTGGCTTTAGGTGGAGGAGCACCCAAAAAAGAAGTGCAACCAATAGCTACTGCAAGCATGATGACATCCAAGTTACAAATGCAAGATTGTAGTTTCCTAGATTGTGGATTTGATAGTTTGTTTGTTTAGTGTTTATTCATATCATGCAGACTTAAAGATCAATTTCTCTTTCATTTTGTTTGTTTCCCGTAATGGCGAGCAAATTGATCAATCATGTTCTAGCTACGTTGAGATGAATGGTTCAGATTGCTTCTCACCTACACGCTTGATGCTTAGTTCATACATTAATTATTAGAATTAATTCTTGTTACTTGTGTTGGTGGTTGTCGTTCATGTATTAATACATCTAGATTAAGTTTCAAGAGCCTTAGTTACTATGTAACATAAAATTGAAATTGATTGTTACTTGCTAGCCAGTTCCACATAAACATGGGCACAACTAGCCAACATAAAACAAAGTAAAATAAAAATTAATGTAGTATTATTTTCCACTGTTTTTTGGGTTTCCGACCGATTCCTGTGATTTGGGTCGATTTTTTGGTTTTTAGATTATTTAAGCTTTTCCGACATATATTTGGGTTGTGGGTTGATTTTTGGGTTTTGGGCTTATTTTGAGTTTCGACCATTTTTTGGGTTTTCGATCAAATTTTTGGGTTTTGGGCTGATTTTTGAGTTTCCACCGTTTTTTGGGTTTTCGACCTTTTTTTTTTCTTCCCGGTTTTAGGCTGATTTTTGGGTTTTCCAGCTAAATTTTATTTTTTAGACTGATTTTTGGGTTTTCGACATTTTTTTGGATTTTGGGCCAATTTTTGAGTTTTCCAGTTAAATTTTAATTTTTGGATTGATTTTTGAGTTTCCACCCTTTTTTGGATTTTCGACCATTTTTTGGGTTTTTCGGCTGATTTTTAATTTTGAGGCGGGTTTTTGGGCTTTGGCCTTGTTTTAAGGTTTTCCAACATATTTTTATGTTTTCAGTTAATTATCACTTTTTTTTAAAGAAAAAATGAAAAGTAAAAAAAATTAAGTTATTGGATAGATTAGATATCCATCCATTAAAAATTCACTAATGGATGAATTGGATGAATTTTATTCACTAATTGATGGATTTTTTTAAACAATTTTAATGCATTCTTAATAGATAATGGATTTTTTTTATCCATCCATTCAATTTATCTATTTGCCTCCCCTAGTGTTTGATAACAATTCTCGTCATCGGATGCTTGAAACAAGTGATAGAAATACAAAAATAATTCTTGCCTTTAATTTGATATAGGATTCTATTATAGATTCATGTCCCATTGGAGGTGGTAGTGGGAGGTAGTACAAATTATTATTTGACCGTAATTGGAGGATGTCTATGTGTGTTTTACGAAACGTGGAGGATGCATGCCTTAGAAATGGCTAAGACATGGTCATGGAAAATTATAAAGTGCACTCTATTGGACTAAATTTGATAATATTTATCTTGATCACTCTAATTGCGACTACTTTAGTCCGATATGAGTCATTAAATAGGTGATCAGGTTGCTGCGGAAATTTAATCAAATTTGATGATAAGGGAAAACAGCTTGAGTGTCATCAATGGGGGATAAAAGATGGAAATTTAACACATTATGATATTTATACATAAAGTATACTATCACTCCCTAATGACCATGCTGAAAATGAGTTGGAAGCATCAAAAGATGAGGAGTAAGCTGAAGATGAGGAAGTAGTAGAATATTAGGAAGAAGAGGAAGAGAAGCCAATCATACTATTGTCATTTTCCATAGTACGTCAAAGAATAGGAAGATAAACTAATCATATCAATGCCCATTGACATGATATGTCAAAAAGGAAGAAGAAGAAGAATCATATCAATACCCATCAGTCATCGAATTAAAAGCAGCAACATCTCTCCCACGCATCACATGAAAAGGCATTCCTCTTCGATACCGCTTGATAGTAAGTTGATGTCATCATTGACAAAATTAACTCCTTGGAGGCTTTCTGGTTATAGGATCTGACCTTGCTGAATATCTTATCCATGTTGTTATGCACGACCCACAACACAAACAGTTTGACCTAAGAGGCACTCCCTCTCTGTCCTTTGCCGAGATAAATAGAAACAAACGCGAGATGTAACCTTCCATTTAACGTAACCACGACCATTTTTCTTCTTCTTCTTCAAGGCTTTGCCCCAAACCCTGAACCAGGAGGCGTTGTCCCTGTAAGCCCGCCAACTCCCCACAGAGTTGGATCTGTAAAAGGTGTGTCAAGGATCGGTATCATGTTAAGGGAAGCAATGCAAAGAAAACAAGAGAATAAGAAGAGAGAACAAAGGGGAAGTGTGCTTGAGTTTAAATTGTGAATCAAGTGTTTCAGTATAAAACAGTAGAATAGTTAATGTAAATAGGCAACAAGTAAAAGACTATACTACTCTTAATTAAGACATTAATGATAATCAATGCAAAATATTATAACATCTCTCCCACGCATCGCATGAAGAGGCATTCCACCTTCACCTCCACTGTCACGACTGACATTGCCGCCACTACTACCGCCACTGTCGCCACCACTGTCGTCGTCGTAATTCACCGTCTCTTCCCCCACCACCATCTCCTCGGCCTCCATGGCACCGCAGCCACCACCACCTCCACCGCCGCCGCCACCATCACCGCTTTTCATATCACTGGCCGCCGCCAGCGGTGAGAGAGGTGGTGGTGGCAGCAACAGTGTTGGCAGCGGTGGTGAGAGAGGTGGTAGCAGAGCGGCGACGACGATATGATGGTGGTGGTGATGACAGTGGTAGTGGTAGCAGCTCATTTTCATTTTCAGTTTGATCATATTTTAGAAAATAGTTTCTAAGAAAACATTTTCTAAATAATAACCAAACATGTTTCCAGCTCTATGTTTTATATTGTTTTATATTCCTTAAAAATGAAAACAGGAAATGTACAAAGTCTTAGGTTTCCACAATCTTTTCATAAATACTCCTTTGTTTGCTTCTAGATATTGGTTGTGACATGTGGGGATTTTAGTAACGCACACAACAGCATTTACTAGCCATGGTGACTTGTGACATGTAATACTATCTTAATCTTGCAGACCAGCAAGTTGCAACAACATGGAATTATATAATTTTATACAATACAACACAATAATATACTGAGCAACTGTTGTAATTTCAAAGGACAAGACCGCAAAGGATC
Source organism: Acmispon strigosus (assembly GCA_030819835.1). Lineage (NCBI taxonomy): Eukaryota > Viridiplantae > Streptophyta > Magnoliopsida > Fabales > Fabaceae > Acmispon > Acmispon strigosus. The sequence continues at coordinate 41,613,176 of JAUAMA010000001.1, read as the reverse complement.
ACATGTAAGCAGAAGCAGTGATTAATTAACTAATTTAACATGCAATTCAATCAAGAATCAATTAGATGTATTGTTAGGGAATAATTATTACACTCTGGCCTGTAACCCATCCATGTAACCCGCATTATTCCAAGCTTGTTGCTGTAATTGCATAGACAACACCACGTTACCATCCACAAAACAATGGCCTTAAGGTACTCTAATTGTTGTTTGTACAGTCTGGTATCTGTACTTGTTGCTAGGTGCTGTCTTGGGTGTTTCTTTCACATGGATGCTCTGTGCCAATATATATCTTTACTATTTTTTAGAAAAATGACAATAATTAATATTCTACAGAAATGAAGAGTTCTGATTTCTTAATTTGAGTCAGGATCAGTTTTCATTCAGTAAACAAAATTGCTAGTTTAACAGAGTTCACAGTAAGTTTGATTACAATTTTGGTGGGACAAGAAACGTAGGAAAAGAAGCTGGCAACCAATCTAGATAAGTTCAGTAAATCTTGGGGTTGTGTTGGGGAGATAGACACACCACATCTTTATGTAAAATTTTAGGATAATGAGTATGTGGGTCACATATCTTATATTTTCTTCATCTCACTCATTCTTAATTACTATGAGATTCCAACTCACATTGAATTCCTAAATTACTGAGATTTCTTGTTTAATATTACTTTATATTGCAATCATAAAGCCTTATATGCTACATAGGCCCAACTGAAGTGGTAGCTGGTAAAGTATGGTAACTTTCCAATTTTTCTGTAGGTATTTTACTCCAAATCCAATAAAAACCAATATAACAGTTTTACCTTAGTAATTTTTAGTGTCTTAAGAACTTTTTTTGGCAAAGGTGTATTTTGATGTGGCCATTTCATGGTCACAAAGAGGTCAGGGACAATTAAGTGTGAGCAAGAGTCTGTAATGGATGTATTTTGATCTCTCCTCAATAGAAGATATGCAAACATGGGCAAAATTTCTCAAATCAATTGATGCATTATATGTCTATAATTTTATATATACATTTAAATCAGGACCAAGTCCTAGGTGCTAATTAATAGAAGCAAAATTCAACACTCTTTTCTAGAAAAAAAAGTGGAGAAGTAGGGGTGGGACGGGGGCTTAATCTTATAGCATGTTTGGACTTCTGCTTCCTTTGTAATACAGAAGCTGCTGCTCACAGAAACTTGTCCACAGAATTGATAATGACTTTAGAATCAATTGTAGAAGAATTTTCAAACATGCAGTTAGTATTGTTTGCATTTTGCACCCAAATTAACCACTTGATTAAGCTTGAATCACTTTCCCTTGTGGATGTCTGATCCTGTAAACATGCTCTTCACCAGTGCACTTATCAACAGTAACAACCCAATGACTTTTGACATTACTCATTCTAGATCCATGTTTTGGACTAGTAGCTGCTGGTGCTGGTGCTGCTGCTACTGCTCCTCCAAATCTTGTCACAAGAAGCCCTTCTCCTATTGGCAGCAACTGTGTTTTAGACTCACATGACCACCAAGTCCCTTTGCACCCAAATGCATTGTAACCAACAACCACTGTACCATTTTTCCTTCCACCACCACCACAACCACCTTGCACTGCTTTAACAATCTCTTCATAGTTCACAAGGTTACAATCAAAGAGCACAAAATCTGCTTGGTTTAACACCAATTTTTGAGCTTCTCCAACCATAAATTGCACCTGAGAAGAAGCTAGTCCCAGAAATTTTTTTGAGGCTTTGAGATCTTCATGGCTTTTGACAATGCAAACAACATTGCCACCTGTTTGATGAGCAGCAGCTACCAAAGCTAGTGTGGTGGAATCTGCTGCACCAGAACAAGCCACAACCATTAGTTGTGCATTGTTTCCAGCTGCTAGTGCTGATATAAATTCTGCAACATCTGGTTCTTTTGCATTTTGGCCCTGAGGAAAAGAAAAACCAAATTCAGATCAGAAAAATCGAAAAATTGAATTTTTGTAACACATTGAAGAATTGTAAGGGGGATTGTGATTGTGACAGAAGAGAATACAATTACTCACCATTTTCAAAGTGCTGAGATAGGCCTTTGTGGCATTTTCTGCAGACCAGCAAGCCATGGTTTTGAATTTATGTGGTTTTTCTTCCTAAAGCTTCTCTTAGATGCAAATGATGTTGTTGTGTGTCTTGGATTCGGTTCTGGAGGTTATATATATAGGAACAAGCAAGGAACATATGGTGGGTCATGTGTCATTCCTATTGGCTCAGGACATTGAAAAACTATAATGGAATTTGATATGTTAAAAAATATATATGCTAAATACTTAGCTAGTGGCTTCCAATTATTTAGATTTTCTTACTCGGTAAGCAGGTAATTTAATGCATTCTTATTTTTATCTCTCAGTGGATAAGTTTTTAGCTACGTCATTTATATGGCCATTCTTATCAGCTAAGTAAGTGATGATGTGAACATCAAATATTTTTTAATAATCACCATCATGATTAGATTTAACATTCATAGTTTATTACTATCATTTTCATCTACAAAAATATTTTATATATATATTTATATATATATATATATATAGTGTACCATATGGGAAATAATTATTATATGAGAATATGGAAATAAATCGTAACCGTTAGATTTAACAATAAATTATTATGAGTTTCAAAAAAAAAACAATGAATTATTATGATTAAAAGACAATAAATGGTAATCTGACCACTTAAAAAATCATATAAAATCTTTTAATTATGACCGTTCATTGTTAAATCTAACGGTTATGATTTATTTTAGAGATTCTCGCATAAGAATGTCTTTCTCATATGATACATCTTTTATATATATATATATATATGAGAGTGATCATCTTACTCCAAGAATAACTCAGGAAGAGTTACTCCACTTAATAATTCTTTACAGGATATGAATTTCACAAAGTTAGCCTTTGAATTATATAATATTATCATGATGGTTATGCATACCAAATTATGGTTAAGTCAGAAAACCGTAGGCATGTAATCTTATAATTGATATATCCTTATATTTAAGTTGTATATTATTTATCAAATTGAAGTTGCATGATGAAATATACAATGATCTTAAAATAATGAAATTTCATACACTAATTCTACTCATTTGGAAGTTTTAATTTGACGGTTGGATTTGTCAAATTCATATTTTATAAAGAATTATTAAGTAGAGTAACTTTAATAAGAGTTACTCATGGAGTAACTTTTGCGGTGTGAAATGGGAGGGGGAGGGAGTTTGAGATAGGGAAGGGGATGTGGGGGAATGTTTGAGTGAGGTGGGGGAGGGATGAGAAGGTTTTTGGGTGGCTGAGTGGTGGTTGTGGAGGTTAGTTGGTGGCTAAGAAGAGGAGAGAGGAAAGATGAAGAGGAAGAAGGGAGAAGAGAATGACAAAAAATTATTTAAAAGAATTTTGAAGGAGTAAATTGATGTGGAAATATGTCAAACTAGTATTGTGACCCGTGCAATGCATGAGGGATATTCACTTTTGTTTATTGCATAAATTTTTTAAAATCTATGTTATTTTTGTTATATTTAATGAAAGAACAAAATAAATTTTACATATAATAAAATTTGTAAGTTTTTTTCATGATGAATGTGTTTGTTTTTATTTTGTAGAAACGTAGTAATTATATTTATTTGTGGTTTTTGTCTTTGTTTATCTAAATGCTTCATTTTTAAATTTAATTTTTTATATAACAATTAATAGTTATGAGGCAATAATAGAAATTTCACAAATCCTCATTTTTTTGCGACTGGAATAATTACGTTGAGAATAATGATTTCCTGTAAGAATTTCCCTAAACAAAAGAAAATAAATAGGGAAAAATTAATTAGTTTAATGAGATTTTTTTATAGAATTAATTATTTTAATTGAAAATTTTAATACAATAATTACATGGAGAATGAAACTTACAGTTTCCACATTTCTTGTAAAGAAAATATAAAGTAATACTTATGTTAGTATAATTTATTAAGTGGATTAAAAAATTGTTCGCTTTTTGTATATAAAAATGTAAAGAACTTACTGATATGACATTGTGAAATACTTATTTGTAAATTACGTTTGAAGTATTATGAGAGTTGATGTCATCGTTGTCGCAAATGAGCATTTTTAATCCTGTATGATTCGTAACTCTGGAGAATGTTACATATAGTTAGGCATACAAAAATACCGATTTTGGCAAATATAAACTGACATATTTCAATGATTGTTTCTTGACTTTTATTTATTTCCATGACAAAAGATAGTGTTATAGGAAATTGTCTCATTGGAAACTTAATAGGAACTCTCCTATATGATGGAGTTAATCATAATAATCTTGGTATAAACACTCTAAGTCCAACATTTGATTTAGATATCATATTTGCTTCAAATACATATGTTCTCATTTGAGTAACTATTAGACATGAACCATTACACATTACAACTAATAGATTAATGTTTCTTAGAAGCATTATTGGAACACCATTTCTTTAGCCTTAGTTGATGATTAGGCAAACATGAAGAGTTTTTTTATTCGAAAACTCAGGTGTGTGAACATCGTCCGGTATGCCATAATTGATATATAGTGAACATGTGCTTTTTACACTTAGATAAACATTTTCTTCTCCAAGTAACAATGATATTATATAATCACTCAAATTACAAACAATGTCATTAGTAGGGGTTGAAATAACATGATGTTGAAAAAAATTGTGGATCTGTGAATTTTTGGAGGAAAGACGGATAAGTAGACTGGAAGACCTGAATGTGGGATCAAAAATTCATGAGGAATGTTTTGGATAATTTCATCGTCTACCTTTTAACCTGATTTTTGTCCCCTAGGCTTAATATCCACTTTGAAATTTTTTTGATTAGCAACTTTAGTATCTAAGCTTTTAGTTTGGAGTCTCATATTTTTTGTCAACGGAAGTACCTAATAGTGATTCCAAAGATAAAAAGCATTGCTAGTCTTGTTTATAAAGATCAAAAGCTTTCAAATTTTTGTTTTTTCTGTGGGACTTTTTTTTTGAAAGCAGAAACTTTTGTTCATTAATAAGATAAAAATTGAGAAATAATCCTTCTCAATTGGATAAAGAAAGACAAATAAATGACATAAAAAGATATCTATCACACTTTTTTTTTTTTTTTAGAAAGCAAAAGGATATATATTTATAAAAGATGTGCAACAACAATCATCCATCCGCAACAAAAAGAGAGGGAGGAACCAAAATCGCCAGCCCACAAAAAGCAGCAGAAAAACCCCTAACAAAAAGCAGCTCCCTATACAAAACAACAAGAGGGACCCCAAAAAGCCAAACCCTAACCAGAACCAAGATCAGTCGCAAACCTACCCTAAACGAGCCAGACAGACAAACCCCCTCAAACCCAACCCAACGCACCGGACATCATTGCGAAAGCCTGCTCGACCTAATGTGCTCCACAAGATGTTTCAGCGCGACCTCATCGGAATCCTCAAAAACAACGCCCACTTGCTTGGCAATCGCAAGAGCACGCCTTGCCCTCGTCAAAACGCCCGGAGGCGCAGAGTTATCAGAAGTCAAAGGCACCAGCATGTTATCTGCGGCTCCAGCAACCACAGGTGAAACCTCCGCAGACGCAACGGGAGTAGCTGAATCAGCAGAAACGATAGGATCTGGAAGCAAATACGTCACTTTCCTGGGCCGGCCCCGAGCCCTCTTCACACCAAGCTCACCCACCCCATCCGAGGGAACAGCCGCCAGACAGGACCCGCCCCGACCAATCCGCTTCTTTGGACGTCCCCTTCTTCTGTGAAGCTGCAAACCCGTCCCGCCCCTAGCACAGAGCTCCTCAGACCCACCATCGCCACCAACCTCGAGAGAGGGGGGGCACGGAAAAGGAGTGGTCCCACCTGCCGAACCACCCGGGACCGAAAGAGCCAACGACGCGGAGGAGTCTACCGGCCAAGACCCAACTTCAGGAAAAAGGCATTCCACGGGAATGCTATCGTTAAGACTGCGACCCTTATCAGCACTCAGGACCAACGAAATCTCAGAAGAAGTAGAATCAAAAAATTTCCCATCGAGAGCTTCCGCCCAGGAATTCAGGCCAACGGCGCGACCCACCATCCCCCGCTTGCAGACGCAAGACGGATCAGCCATCACATCATATGAACCAGAAGCTCGAGGAACCCTCTCCATAGAGCCACCCACGAGTCGCCTGGGGGACCACGCCGAAGCCACCGACAACCTTGCACCATGCACCTTCAGACCATCAAGAACACGAATAGCAGACACAGCATTCTTACCTGAGAAAAACCGGACGAACCCGAAACGAAAACGCCTTCCAGATCTCTTGAACCGTTGGATGAAAACATTCGAGATCCGACCGAAGAGGGAGAACAGACCGCGAATGTGGTGATAGTTGACCGCTTCCTCAATTCCGTCGATAAAAAGGGTAACACAGCAACGGCGAGGGCCGTCGCAGAACTTACCCCTTTGGGCCTCCAACCCAGAACCATCGACCGGAGAAGAGAAACGCTCCCCAAAAGCAACTGTCCTCCCGTCCGCAACCTCAAAATCCCCCACCGCCTCCGCCCCTAAACCAGAGCAAGGCTGCGGGATCTTCAAGGAGCAGGCACTCATTCAAGCGAAACAGAGGAAGGCAAAAGCATGGAATGGAGAGGAAGAGAAGGCAACACAGGCAACGCAATACAGCAGAGAGAGCGAAGGAAGACAGACCGCACAAGGCAGAGGGAGCGGAGGAGCCGACGGCGAGCGCAGAGAGGAGGCCGCCGCCGCTGGAAGGATGGGTGGACCTGTGCAGAACCAAGAGCAACAGGCCGAAACGCACAGGGGGGAGACGAGGAAGGAGCCGCGCAAGGCAAAGGGAGCGGCGGAGCCGACGGCGAGCGCGAAGCAGCGGCCGCCGCCGCCGCTGGAGAGGTTGGGTCGAAGCAAACCCTAGCAGAGCAGATAGAGTATGCGAGCGCTTTTTTTTATAACAATTAACCTCTTCTCGAATCAAAATTGAGATATCTATCACACTTAGGGAAACAAACATTCACAATTGGATAAAGAAAACAAAAAAATGGCTACCGAACTACAAAACAATCTTTAAAAAATTATCCAATGATAATTTAGATGTTAAATGATCATGAATGAATAATTGAGTCGCTGGAAAGCAAATTGTCAAGTTGGCCAGTCCCTCGAGGATATTCATAAAAATTTATCCAAGCCATACACCAAATTCTTCAAAGGATGATAAAGAGGTAATGAAAAGATTGAATCAAACTAAGCATAATGATATAAAAAAACTATATAAAAGATGAGAGTTCATAAAGTTTAATTATTTTTCTACCTTGAGATGCACTACTTTTTAATGGCTAACAGCAAACCTGGTATGAGAAACTTCACATCAGTGGTATCATGTCTTATAAAGTATATCTACAACATAAATTAGTCTTAGATAAGATACAATTTCTAGAAAAGAAAGATTCAAAATTTGTTCACTCTATACATACCTCTTGTGGATTGGTTTAGAACCAAGAAAAATTCGTTTTATAAACACACTGACACAAAGATAGGAAAAACAAATCATACAAAAATGAAATCGATAAACATGAATTTATCTTGTTTTCTATGCCTGGAACATTAACGATATCAAGGTTTCAACCAATTTCAAGTCCTTGATTAGGAAATCCTGACATCTTACATCCTTATTGAAAATCTAAAGAAAAAATTAAGAACAAAATAGAACATGAACATTATCTGGAAACTCCTTTGATGTTTTATGCAAGTACTTACAAAACTTGAAACCTAAAACATAATTTAGTAGCTCACCAATTGACAACAACAAACAAAATCCTACATTGAGTTTTGATATGCAGTCACTACAGGAAGCAATGAATACTCTAAACAATTTTGAAGCTCAAAATGTAGATGGGGTTGAAGGAAAGATGCAAACAAATCAAATAGATGGAGAGTATTTATATCTTTAAAATAAACCATGAAGAATATGAAAAGCCTCAACAATTCTCTTTCTCAATCCATTCATCAAGTACTATATATTTTAGAATCAATTGAGATGTGAAAGAGGAGTTTTGGAGAATGAAAAGTCATAAGTCATTAAATTAGAAAACGTTGAAACAATTAGAATATTGAAAGATCAAGAATTTTTTAAAGTCTTTAAAGTGTTCTCAAGTTTTAAAATGTATTTCATATAAGGTGATATTAAAATATAATTTTTGGAAAAATGTATAAAAATATAAATATTTGATTGGGAAAATGACGAAATTGGGATGGAAACAAAAATATATAAATTCTAAAAATTTAGAATAAATAAAAAACTATGAGCTAATAAAATAACATATTTATCTCACTCACAAAAATCTCTTAGTAATACTAATATAGAAATAAAAGAATTTATAAATAGGTAGGCATACACATTAAAGTATTCTTGATTAATCTAATGGAATACGAAAAATCATTATTATTAAATCGTTAAAATTATAAGGAATATAAACATGTATTACATTAAAATAGTTTGACAAATTTAATGAGATGATGGAATGCCAAAAGTCAAAGCATTTTTAACATAAGGAAATGAATGTGAGGATAAAGAATCAATGGTCATGGTTAAACCTAATGGACGGCCATGATTGATTTCAGTTTCAAAAACAATTACATAAATGGCTTTGTAATAGTATACAACAATGGGTAATAATTAAGTGAGTGGCGAAATTACCGTCTTGGTTGTCAAACTTTTTCTTTATAATAGGTATAGATATTGATATAGATATGTGTGATGACATCACAGTGACTAATTTGAAACAATTTTTTTTCCTAAACTAAAAGTCATAAAAAAATTTAGGAAACATTTTAGATACAAGTGTATAAGTTTGAGGAAAAAACGTATTTAAACCAATAATTAATTCCCAAGATATATATTTATTAATTTAAATATTGCATTTATAAAATATAATATATTAAATATTTTTTCTAGTGTTTACGATTTTAAATGCTATTTACCTTAACTAATTAAACTATTTTCAGGCTAAATTAATTATTTGATAATATATTTTCTGTATTAATTAAATCTTTATGTTCTTGGATCGGAATAGCATGGAGGCTACCAACACGCTCGTGTGTAGAAATTGGAGTCCTCTTCCGATGGATAAAGTGAAGCTAAATGTGGATGGTGGTTATCATCCAAACAAGAATTGCATGGGGGTGGAGGTTTAGCTCGTGATTCTCAAGGACGCTAGTTGTATGGCTTCGATACCTATGGGATGGAAAACAATCCTCTTTTGGCTGAGGCAAGTGCTTTGAGGGATGACCTCTCTCTTGTTTGGAGATGTGGCCGTAGGGATGTCATATGTGAGGTTGATTGTGCTGATATTTTGACTTCATTGGAGGACGAAGTGAGTAGAAGGTTCATGCCAGTGATTGCAGAGATCCATGTTTGGCTTGGGAAAGAGTGGACAATAGGTGTTGAATTGTATTAATCGAAGAGACTGTAATGCTGCTGCAGACTGTCTTGCTAGATTAAGGGCGAACTCTCCTCCTTTGGGTGTTCGTGTTATTGAGAGGTCTCACATGAGGTTCAAAAATTTAATTTTGAGGGACTCATTTATTGTTCTTTAGTTATTTTTCTCTATTTTATTTTCCGAAGTAGAAAAGAAAAAGAGAATCATTTTAAAATTCATTTGTGATAAGTTTTGTATAAAAGTAATGATTTATAATGATTATTTTATATTATTGAAAAATTAAAAATATTATTCTAATAGTTTAAAGACTATTGAGAGTAAGTGATCTTTCACTTTAAATTAGAACGATACATGTCAAAGGACCTTCAATTTAACACACCCATCACTCCCTTTCTCATCCTACCCAAACTTAATAAACTCAAAAATATCCTTCATTCAAAATAACCTTTATCATTCCCACTTTCCTCTTCACTCTCACTTCGTCAACACAACCTATTCATCTTCAACATCGTCAATCTTCATCTTCATCTTCATCATTATCAATCATCACCTTCATCGCATGTACGCTTCATCTTCCCTATTGCCCCTTCCTATTTCGTGTTTTTGCATGTTCCCTCTTCCTCATTTTCCCTCGATGAAGCCTCTACCATTAGAGCAGAGCTTTGCCGTTCCGGATTTTAAACACCGCCTAGATTAGTTACATTCTGGGATCTAAATCCCGGAAGCTGTGACAATGATTTGCATACCTGGTTTAAAAACCTATAAGGTTACATGTATTACGGGATTGAAGTCTCGGTATATTGAAGACTTGTGTTAACGTGGTCCGGGTTCTAAACCTCAGAAGCCTCATGCTTAAGTATATTCTAGGATCTAGAACCCAAAAATTTTGTTTAATGTTTTTTAATTGCTTCTGAAATTTAAATCACGAGGGATTTAAATCCCAAAAGCTTTTTTCTTGTTTTGTCTTACTGTTATTCCGGTATCTAGATCCTGGAACTTTTTAAAATAATTTTTAATTTCTTCCGAGAATTAAATACTAGAAGCCTTTTTTATGATTTTTTTACATTTATTCAGATATTTAGAACTCGGTAGGGTAGATGATTTAACGTTCATTGTTATTTCATGATTTCTGATAGATGGCTAAGACACGTGGACCCTATTCTAAAGGTGTTGGTTAGGATAACCCGGGTCTCATTTGTGATGGCCGTGGACGGGGACGTCATGTGCCACCTATCGTTTCTGAGCATAAATGATGACGAGTCGTGTCGTTAGACGAGGGGCATGTTGAACCTTGTGCTCTACAACCACATGCTGTGGTGCAGGAGCCTGATGCACCGTCGTAGTAGCAGGACATTCCTACTGATGTTGAGGCCAAGCAAGAGCCTGTTGCACCACCTGAGCAGGAGGCCACTCGTGCACTTGTTTTTTAGTGGAACCCACCATTTCCGGAGGGCCTGAGGATATTTCTTTACTCACTAGCTACCCATACCATGTGGCACCATTTTTATGCCACGCCTTGTTGGATACCTCACAAGTATGCATTGGTTGTTTTATGTTCGAATACAGTTTTTGGATTACACTAACAGACGATCGTCACTGTGGGTAACAAGCTGGCGAAGTTGAGATGTGAGCCCTATCTCGAGGTTTTTGGTATAGTGGAGTGGTCTACACTGTATCCACTCATCTCCTACACGAACTCAATGATCGACATAGGAATTATTTCTACTTTTGATGAGAGGTTTCACAAGGAGGCTTCCTCCTTTCATATATTGTTTGGGGAGATGACCGTCAATTTGGATGACGTGCTGTCCTTGATGCACCTCCCGATCTGTGGGAGGTTCACTACTACAGACTTCCCATGTTACCTCAGTTCCGGGCTGCATATTACCACGGTTAAGCCGTGGTAACAGACGTCGAAGTAATAGATAAATTACCTCAGTTCAAGGCGGATTCGTGGTAATGTCGCAGCTTTGTTACCCCGGTTCAAGGAGAAATTGTGGTAACATCGCAGCCCTGTTACCCCGGTTGAAGGCTTAACCGTGGTAACATTTCAGCTCTATTACCACAGTTCCTTTACCAACCGTGGTAACATGTTTTCCTATTACCTTGGTTCAGTGTTGAACCATGGTAATATGTCTAATTTTTTTTCTTTTTTTTGGTTTTTATTATGTTCTCTCACCTTAAATAATTGTACGTGCTAATAAAAATACAGTCTATTATATTGCCAAAATACCAAATTAACTAAAACATGGTCTACAGGAAACTGTAAATACCAAATTACCAAATAAAATATAGGGTTAATGGTTTACTAGGTCCTTGTAGTTGCACCAAGATTTGTCTTTGGTCCCTGGTCGGAAAAAAGTTTGCAATAGGTCCCTGTAGTTGCACCAAGTTTGCTATAAGTCCCTGCCGGATACCGGAGCTCCGGTAAGTGCATATGTTGCAGACTGATTGTATTAATGAAGATGATGTGGAATTTATTTAATTTAATTAGAAAACAGGTCAGAAAATTAGGAAACCCTAAATCCCCAAATTAATCTCCCTTAATCCCAAATCCCTAATTTAACACTCAATTAACCCCAAATCCCAAAATTAACTTACAAATCAAAATTAGAAATGAAAAATGCCCAACAAATGTTATTCACAGTCCCATTAAATGCACACACAAAAAAAAATGCACAAACCAACAGGCTAAATGCAAGACAGAGAGAATGAGAGAAACAAAGAAAGGGGATCGAGGGAGAGACCTATGAGCGAAAGATCGACGACGGAAAGAAGAACAAGGGGTGCGACTATGCGATGGAACAAAGGGCGAGGTTCTGGACCGACTTGGTGGCGGTATGAAGCGGTGATTGATGGTGGAACAGACGGCAGCGCTGCCGCCACTTGGCTCGGTGGTGGCCATGTTGGATCTTGGTGGAAGAAGGAAGAACTTTTTGTGCTCATTGATAGCCAAATCCGCAAGTGCACGGATGGTTATCGTGTAATAAAAAGATCGAACCCAAGGGATAGGTGCCTTCTTATTAAATTATTTAGTACTTGAGTAGAAAGTAAAAAGGTGTATATTGTTGAAGGTTTGATTAAGACAGAACAAGAAATAGCAATAAAATATAAAGAAATAGAGATGATGAAGTTTAAGCACTTGGGTTGAATTACATAGTCTATAAAATATGTTAGCAAATTCCTACTTAATTTCTGAATTCTAAAACCAAGTTCATGATGCTATAGCCTAGAATTTCTACAAGTTAATTCCTTAAAAGTGTAGAACTTTCTTCCTAATTACTAAATCCAAATCCTTGTAATTTAGTTAACTAGAAAAGAAGATGAAGATGGAGTTCAGGCCAACATAAAGCTACGTCTATCCTAATGTCCTTTAGTGATATATACTTATAGCCTTTTTTAAATCCTATTTCCCTTACTACTTACCAAATTACCTTTTGTTATAAGTAGAAAGCATAAACACTTGTGATCATCAAGATTGAATTAAGAACAAGGAAATAAAACATAAACTGGAAATATTATTCAGAAATGTAGAAACAAACTAAGACATAAATTATAAACTACAACAACCCAAGATACTTAAAAGAATTAGCCAAGCATGGCTAAAAGAGGCATCGAATTACCCTGGATAGGAGCTCAAGTTTGGCTTCCCACAATTCCTAGGAACAATGCTCTTAAGGAGGAAAGAAGAATACTTGTTTTATTCTGAATAGGTATGTCTTACAAGTTAAGAAAAGACCCCTATTTATAGTAAAAATCTGCCTTCCAGCGCTTGAGCGCTGGCATCCCCAACGCTTGGGCGTTGGGGTACAATCAAAATCCCACTATCAGACCGAGGCCCAGCGCTTGAGCGCTGGCTTTCCAACGCTTGAGCGCTGGGTGCAACTCCTGACTCACATCCTAGTCAGAGTCCCAACGCTTGAGCGTTGGGAGTGCCAACGCTTGAGCGTTGGGTCAAACACTGGCAGCTCTTCTTGGATGCTTTTTCTTCTTCAATGGTGGAATTGAATGGCTTAATTAACCTCCATTCAGCCTCTATTAAGTTCTGAAACTCCTCTCCACCACCATTAATCTTCCAACCTTATTTTCCATGTGCTTAAATCAAAGAATGTTGCTTCATATTCTTGAATTCCACATTAAGTCCTCTCTTTGTTAGAACTTCAATTCTGGCCCTTTAAGTCCTTGAAAATTCACTTTTCATCCTCCACTCTTGAACTTTTCCACTTTGATCCTTCATTTCTTGAAACTTTACAATTTGGTCCCTGGACAAAAATGATAACTATACCAGCTTTCCTAAAAATATAAAAATAACTATAAAAATTCCTAAAAATATAAAATAAAGTTAGAAAAACAAATAAAAGCTATTCTATATGCAAAACGCAAAATAAATAGAAAATCTAAAAATAATAAAAATCCTATATGAGACTCAAAAATAACAAAATAAAAAGACTAAAAACACCCTAAAAATATCATATAAAATCCGGTCATCACTCATGGTGGCTGCCAGAGAAAGAAGACGGCGGCGCATCGCGGGTAGGGGGAGAGAGGAATGAGGATGGCGGCGTTGGAAGGAAGAGAAAAGGGATTTGGCTGCTAATGGCTGAGATGTTTTGTATGGAAAGAAAATGGGTTTAGGGTGGAGAGATTATGGTGGCCACCATGAAAGCTTCATGGTGCTTGAGGTTCATGGCCACCATGAAACCATTAGGGATTTGAGATTAAGGGAGATTAATTTGAGGATTTAGGATTTTCTAATTTTCTGACCTGTTTTCCAATTAAATTAAATAAATTCCACATCATCTTCATTAATACAGTCAGCCTGCCACATATGCACTCGCCGGAGCTCCGGTCTCCGGCAGGGACTTATAGCAAACTTGGTGCAACTACAGGGACCTATTGCAAACTTTTTTCCGGCCAGGGACCAAAGAAAAATCTTGGTGCAACTACAGGGACCTAGTAAACCATTAACCCTAAAATATGTATCGTTACAATTCAATGCCAAAACACAGTTCAGTAGTAGGAAACTATCATAATATCTCGTTACAATTCAATGCCAAAATAACTCAGCAGAAGAACAACTCAATGCCAAAATAGTTCAGCAGAAGAACAACTCCATGCCAAAACAGTTCAGCAAAAGAACAAGTCAAAGAAAAAACAGTTTAGCATGAGAACAACTCAATGCAAGCTGTGCACAAGCAAAAGAAAAACTTAATGAAAAAGAAAAGAAAAGAAAAAGGCAGGCAATAGATCTCAGCAGTTGAATCATAACATCTTCAACTGGAAATGGGTGCTCCTGCTTTGAGCCCGGAATACTGCTTAGCATGCGTAATATACTACTAAGCCATTCTGTATGGACACAATTCAGCAGAAGAACAACTCAATGCCAAAATAGTTCAGCAGAAGAACAACTCCATGCCAAAACAGTTCAGCAGAAGAACAAGTCAAAGAAAAAACGGTTTAGCATGAGAACAACTCAATACAAGCTGTGCACAAGCAAAAGAAAAACTTAATGAAAAAAAAAGAAAAAAAAAAGGCAGGCAATAGATCTCAGCAGTTGAATCATAACATCTTCAACTGGAAATGGGTGCTCTTGCTTCGAGCCCGGAATACTGCTTAGCATGCGTAATATACTACTAAGCCATTCCGTATGGACATAATATACTGCTAAGTCATTCCGAACAGTTCTCGGAATTATATTTCCAAAAAACATAACAATGACTAAAAATAGAAGGAGATTATTGGGAATTAACGAGATCAGCCATATAATAACTAGAAGAAAAATTATATTCACTGAAGATAAATTGTACATCCAAATTTAACAAAAAAATAGGTACAAATTAACTACTGCTTGGCTGAATTAAAAATTAGGGTACAAGATTGGACGCTATCGATTCCATATAATCATCATGGGAGTCATCTGAAGAAGAGTCATCCAAATCTTCGGAGGGTTCATCCGAGTCTTCAGAGGGTTCATCCAATGGCTCCCCAATATCAATACCCCTTGTCTGGAAGAATTCTACTCCGATCACCTGACAAGCCACCTCCTCTAAAGGGTTCCAAGCCAACAAGGGAAACTCATTTGGACCCCTGAGGAGTTTTGTTACGAGGAAACCATATGGAATGGCTTGCTGGTTGCCAACCAGAGAAGAAGCAAGGTGATTGTAGACGATGTCTACCACATTAAAACGCTCATCATTTATAATCATGTACATGATATACAAGTCGTGGTCAAGCATGTCTTCCAGACGATCGAGTCTTGGACAAAGCACTTTAGTCACCAATTGATGTAAAAATCAGGCAGAATAGTTGAGGGATGAGTAGATACGACGCTTATAAACGGGTGGATTTTCCATCATATAGAAGCTTTCATCTATATCTTCTTCATCGCAGTGAGCTTTCCAAAATTCAGTGTATGTGTAACCTTCGTCCTCACTATTGAGGAGTTCAGCAAGTTTCCCTCTGGTAAGGGAAAACTAATGACCCAGCACTGTTGCAACAAAGCCTCGGTTGCAGACAAATGTTAAGGAAGACCAGAAGGCGAAGACGAGGTCTGGGTACACTGACTCATTAGAGGCATCACAAAATGCTCGGAATGGTGTGTTACACAGAGAATTTATGCTGAGAACTTGATAGCGCTCTAGTTTAGGGAAATTTACAGTATAAACAAGACAGATTTCGAAACCGTTTGCCATTTCTGTTTTTAATGCAGAATAATGAACATAGATAAAGAAAGATGCAGGGAAGATGGAGTATTTGATGGAGAACTGAGAAAACATTCTGAAATTTATAAGGAAACGAGGAAAGTAAAATGGTGTGAAGAAGAGAAACCGTCATGACTGTTCAGAAGTGCAGAGTAAAGAGATGTATTGGGAAGGAGAACCAGCGTGACTGTTTAGAAGAAGGAAACCACGCATGCGGGAGAAAACGCACTGGGAAGCATTTATGAAGAGACAATGAGGTGGGCGGAAAGACAAGCATTTATGACGAAAATGGCGCACACTTCTTGTGCTTCGGGAAAACAAAACCCTAGTGGCTAGTACTGAACAACAACAACAACAACAACAACAACAACAACAACAACAACGACAACAACAACAACAACAACAACAACAATACAACAATAACAACAACAACAACAACAACAACAACAACAACAACAACATCAACAACAATATTCAAAACAAACCCCTAGAACTAGAAGTATGTCAAGAGGACTCACCAGTGAGGTAGAGAAGAGCGGCCAACCGGAAAAGATAGGAACAACGAGGCACGAAGATGGAGACGAGCCTAGCGCCGACGAGCATGCACAGCAGCGAAGGTGTCATTGCGGAGAGAAGGAGGGTCGGTGATGAGGTGCAGCGGCCAAGAATGGCGGTCACGGGGTGCAACAGAGAAAGTGTTCACATATGGGTTTTCGATATGAAAACTAGGGTTTTCTGGTTAACATATCAACATTTTATTAATAATATAACACTATCACCATGGTTCGCATGAGAACCGGGGTAAGAGACATATTCTATTATCCCGGTTCAACTTGCAACCGTGGTAATAGTCCTTTATTATTAAAAGTAATAATAAAAACAATCTCAGTTACCACGGTTGAGACGAAACCAGGGTAATAGACAACATCAGTTACCATGATTCAACACCATTCCGATGAAGCCTCTGTTGTCGTCGACGGAACATGGAAGACCAGTAAGTCAAGATAAGTTCAGGGTAAAAAGTCTCATCAGATGCATCACACAATGCAGACATACGTGTGTGACGCAGAGCATTGGTGCCAGGAATTTGATAGCGGTGTAGTTCTGGGAAATTGATGGTAAAAGGAAAACAGATACTTACGTTGTTTTCCATTTCTATTTTAAAGGAAGAATGAACACAGATGTAAGACCCTCAAGTTTTGAGTATTTATGTTTTGGTCCTTGGAGATTTATAATTAGGTTTTGATCCTTTAAGTTTGGATATTTGTGTTTTAGTCCTTGAACTAGTCAAACTGTTTTGGGTTTTAGCATTAACAGCTTTAATGATGTTTTGAATTCAGATTGGGAACATGTTGGTTTGACTTGGAAGATTATAAGAATAGTTTTGTTAGAGTTTTAACAAGAAGAGCTTTGGTTTAGTGGTGGAGACTTACGCATTTGATTGACCTGGCATGTGTTCGAATCCTAGTGAGGTAAGTTTTGATTTTAATCTGATTTTTTATGGTTTAAAGCTGAATTTCGAATTTGAAGTTGAGACAAGGATATTAATGAGTTACATGAGGTTGTTGGGAGTTACAAACTGAGTTTGAATGGAATGAATGGTGATAAGTGGTGTTAAGAGAGTTTAATGCTTGTCGAGAGTTACAAATGGCTAATAAGGGGGTGTAAAGTGAGTTTATGGCTTGGTCTATGAGTAAATGAGAAATGAAGAGGTTGAATTCTGAATAAGAATGATTCTTGGTCGTGCTCCCTCTCCCTTTCCCTTGCAACTATTTTTCCTTGAAGTATAGTGGTTGTTTCCTTGTCCTTCTTTCACACAGTTTTGCTAGAGAAACCTAGAACTCTAGAGTTGAATCCTTTGTAGTGTTGCTGGACTTTGGTGGTGCTTTGATTCGACTCTCCTTTCTCTTGTGGTGTTCTACCTCTTTCCCTAATCCTCTCTCAAGAACCTTTGAGGTTAGCTTTATCGGTAAGTGATCGATCCTTTCTAATTTATGAGTTGTAGGTAATTTTAGGAACCTTTGGATTTTTGGGAGGAAACTTGTTTATTAGGTTGTGATATGGATTGTAATCATGGAAGAAACTTGGTTTTGAAAGAGTTTGATTAAAAATGGATTTTCAGGTGAAAAACATGGTTTTTAGGGTTTCTGGCAAGGAACCAACGCATGAGCGCTGGACTCCCAAAGCCTAGGCGTTGAGGTTCTTCCCAGTTCTTGTTGCCAGATAGGGACCCAACACTTGAGCGTTGGAACCCAACGCTTGGGCGTTAGGCCCCTGGCAGCAAGTTGTTGTTTTTCTTGCTTTGAGTTTAATTCCTTTTGGCTTGGGCTCTGGCCTTTTCCTTGATTATTGATGATTATGTAATCGTGTTATCATGATAGGTAGAAGTACGGGATGATGTAAAAGAGTAAAAGGTAAGGGTAACTCTAGGTCTAGATAGAGTCAGTTGTGCCTTACATATGTTTTTTGTTGGAATCTATACTGGTTGTTGATGATGAAATTGTTGGTATTGTGATGCGTGTTTGGATTTGAGAATTGGTGATTATGATATGTTGTTGATGATGTTATTGAGGTGTAGTTGATTTTATTATATTGATAACGTTTACAAAAATTGTTGATTCATGGTGATGTTGAACATGTTGGCATGTGCATTGTTCTAAGTGGACAGCGGTGTGGTGGTGGTGTAACCACGTGACTGTTAAGGGCCGTTGGGGTGGCGGTTTAATCACGGGACCGTACCTGAGGGCAATGGGGTGGCGGTTTAACTACGTGATTGTCTGGTTCATTTGAATCGATGTATCTTGACCAACATTTTTGAGCATGTCGTTGTGAATTATAAACATAGTTTGTGATAATTGTCACGAGGGAATGAATTTATTGTTTGGATATGACGTTGCTGCTTGTTGGTATTATTTTTCATGTTGATTCTTCTTTGACATGTTGCTTGTTAATTGTTGTTTGTTTAAGAGTTAATCCTTTCTGTTTGTGTTTGGGCGCTTAACGCCAGTTATAGACAGGGCGAGGATTCCTATCTCTTGAAGGACATTATGGATTCAGAGTGCGCATTGGAAGCGTGGAACATTTAGAAGAAGATGAACGATGTTAAAGAACTTCTGCTATTTTATTTTATTTTTGGGCTCGTTTGTTGAGCGTTTATTTTTGTAATAATATTCCTTCATTTCTGCTTCCGCGTAGTTATTATTATTATTAAGGGAATATTATTGATTAAATATTTTGAGAGATGAAAACCTTTTGGAAATTGAGTTGTGTTTTGAGAGGTTTTAATTTTTCCGTGAAATTACTATGTAACCCTTAACCAAAAATTAGGGCGTTACAACAAAAGCAGAGGATACAGGGAAGATGATGGAGTGATGGATGGAGAACAGATGAGTCTTGAATTTATAAGAAAACGAGGAAAGTGAATAGGGGTGAAGAAGAGCAACCGGTAAGAAGTTTTAATTGTGAAACGGCGCACGCTTCTTGTGCTCCGGGAAACGGCGAGCTACAGAACCTTTTAGTGGGACGAGAATGAAGCATTTGAGATGTTTTAATTGTGAAACGGCGCACGCTGCTTGTTCTCTGGGAAACGGCGAGCTACAGAACCCTAGTATTGAACAACAACAACAATCTACAAAACAAAACCCTAGAAGTAGAAGCAGGTCAAGAAGACTCACCAATGAGGTAGAGAAGAGTGGCCAGAGGGAGAAGACGGGAACGACGATGCACGAAGACAGAAACAACGTGACTGTCACGGCTGCGAGCAAGAGTGCGATTGGCGGAGACGAGCTTGGCGCCGATGAGCATGCAAAGCAACGGTGGTGCCATTGTGGAGAGAATGAGTGCCGGTGATGAGGTGCAGTGGGAAGGAGCGGCGGTCATGAGGTGCAACAGAGAAAAGGTTCACAAATGGGTTTTCGATCTGCAAACTAGGGTTTCCTAGTTAACAAAACAACATTAGCGGTGGTGCCATTGTGGAGAGAATGAGTGCCGGTGATGAGGTGCAGCGGGAAGGAGCGGCGGTCATGAGGTGCAACAGAGAAAAGGTTCACAAATAGGTTTTCGATCTGCAAACTAGGGTTTCCTAGTTAACAAATCAACATTTTATTAATAATATAATGCCTATTACCACGGTTCGCCTGAGAATCGTGGTAATAGACATACATATTACCGCAGTTTGCCTGAAAACTGTGGTAATAGATAATGTCAGATAAAAAAATAATAAACTCTATTACCACGGTTAATGTATCAACCATGGTAATAGGAAATGTTAATAAAAAAAATAACAAAAACTATCTTAGTTACCACAGGTGACATGAAACTGTGGTAATAGAGTGTCTCAGTAACCACGGTTCAATTCAACACGGAACCATGGTAACAGAGGTGTGGTAATAGGGCAATTCTGTAGTAGTGAAAGTGAGTCTACTCACTTTAAAAAAGCTAAACCCAAATCATATATCTTACTTTATGGTACTTACTTAGTTGCAAGACCAGTGAGTCAGATAAAAACAGTCCTAAACAACTACATCTTATTTTTCAAATTAGCAACTCTATATGTTAAGAAAGAAAGTGTAAAAAAATGTTTATATGATAAAAGTTAGCTTTGTTATTTGATAGAAATTATGTGATGATAACTACAGCTGATAGACCAAATGACATCTAAATATCATTGGTCTATCTAGAATAAAGCTAAGTTTAGGTTAAATCACTTTAGTTCTAGGTAGATCAATGATATTTAAAATAAATAAATAAAATATGAAATTTTTATTCCATTTATTTTAAATATCATTGGTCCACCTTAGATCAAGTTAATTTAATTCAAACTTTGCTTATGATCATTTAAACAACTCCATTATAAATACCTTTCAAAAAATATTAATTTATTTAATATTTAAATTTCATAAAATTTCCATTGATTCATCGAAAGACATTGTTGTATATACAAGCAAGTAGGTAGATCAACCAGCTGGCATGAAATTGTTTTAGCTTAAGAAGAGGTATCTCGAGTTTGAGTCACTACGAATGTAGTTACAAGAGTTTTATTGTCCATAGTAATCCTACCGGACTCGAACATGTTTAAGCGAGTGGTTGAAAAAAACAAATCTAAACGCATTGTTATTTAATTCGTTCCGGATAACCAATTGGCCTCCTGAACTAAGATAAAAAATTGGCGCCTTGACCCAAAATAATCGTAGGTGAGGTTCCTTTGAATAACAAAATAGCAGTCCCAAAATATTCTTCCGTAGTTGCTGTAATGTCCTCCTTGTGGATGGACAACATTATATAAATCAACTTTCTTGGAAACAAACTAAACAAGGGCCATGTTAGCCGAGACAGTCACAGTCACAGTCACTGCAGCACAAACACACACACAAAATACACTCTAAACAAGCCGTAGGCCGTAGCAGAAACAATGCACGGTGGTTTTGCTTGTACGGAATAATGTAACTTCTGGTTGAGTCAATCCTACTTCAATTTCAAAATAGTTCCCAAAGAAGGAACATATTTAAATTTTATATCATATATTATGCGAAATTTTTCATTTTATTTTTGTCTTTAAATATCAAATTTTTTTTTTATAATTTTCACCTATTTGATAATGGATGGTCTACCTTACCTAAAGTGTTAAACAATCTTATTGTAGGTGGATATCAATGTAATTATGATATTATATTAGAAACTAGCTTCATCATTCTTTATTTAATTTGACATCTATACATAAAATTATATCAATCAATCTAGGATATGCTTGTTTTGCACTTGATTGGAATCTCTTAGACATCACCATTTAATAAGGAAGAAGAAAATGTATACATTTTATTTAGAGATAAATGGATATGCATCATCAGTGCAAAGAAGTTTTACACTGACATTCAATAATATTACGCCACATATGACTAAACAGTTACATTTCTTTTTAGTTTTAATTCAAATAAAAATAAATTTCTGATTTAGTGAAAATCAATTGGATGCATGTGTAAAAGAAGTTTACACTAATTGTACATCAATCAATTTTTTTTAACAAAATTTATTTATAAGATATTGTTAACAATTTTTTTTATCAAGACTAGAGTTGGGTCAAAGGTAAAACATGAATTAGAATCCTAAAGGTCAAACATAGGATAGAGACCTGAGGCCTTATAACTCTTATAGTGGAGGTGATGTCATCAATGAGTTAATTTTGGCTAAGTTAATAAATAGTCATTCTTTGACGTCGGATGATTGTAACAAGGAATTTCGAGTCGGAGTTACTTCATATAACTTAGTGAAGTTTGTGTTGCTTTACTCAAAGTGCATGCAACTGGATCAAAGGGCCAAGCTTCAAAGCGGGAATGAAAGTAGCCACGCGATTGGAAATGGTTACACATTTGAACGAGTGATGCGGTTTTAGGCAGTTTCTTGTATCGAAAGGCACATTTAGTATCAATGTAAACTAGCCGTTATAAGGTAGTTAGTATTCCCCTCTATATATAGGACTTAGATAGACTGAAAATGGTTCATAATCTATTACTTGAAAAAATACTACAAGCTACACGACCACTCATAAGAGACAAACAACAACACAAGAGCATTAAGAGTATGTTTGTGAAACCTCTTTTTTCCTTTTCAATTTGTAATCTTTGCTTTTCATGCAACTTTCCTCTTTTTTTTCCTTTCAATTTGTTTTTTTTTACCTTTCTTTTCATCAATCTCACTTTGATCTTAAGTTCTTAATGCTTCTCCAAGTTTGTTCTACTTTCTTAACAAAACTCACAACAACGCTTAAATGTTTTCCCTAAAGAACTTAAGAGGACTCAGAATCTAGTCCCCAGATTGATCCTTGGGTTCCATTTGTTTGCCTTGACTAAAAATTAGTGTAAACAGATGTAAAGTTTGAGAAAATATCATTCTAAATAACTCCTTCAAAATGGGTGTACAACTTACATACTCGGATTATCCCCCCAGAAATCATAAAGATAAATACCCCCAGGTTATCATAAATATAAAACACCCACAATGTTTACAGACGAAATAAAACACCACTCCAATACTTATCAATACAATGAGAAAAAATTATTTCTCGAGATCTTCTAAGAAAAAAACAGCCATAACCTCAAATACCTTTCAAAATCCAAAAAATTATCACCCACTGATACTACACCTTTCAATGACCACCCCCAATAGCAACATACTCGAAATTAATTGTGTGATACTTGAAGGCGACCAAGTTGACTGGACGGAGCTTGGATTAGTAGTTGACACAGGAAATATAAGTTCTTTTGTTGAACAAAGTCCAGAACCAATCCAGAATATAAACGCTCTTTGGCATCAAGGGCATCCTCCGAGATTATCAAATCATCGACTTCTAGTTTATAATGCTTGGAATTCCAGCTGTGAGAAAAAACATCAGCATCGCTGTCTTCCTTCAAGAAGGGCATAACATAAGGAGAAATGTTTGGGATAAGTTTGACAAACGGACCAGGCTGGTCTCCGAAGTCTAAGGTTTGTTGTCTGTCTCTGATCTTTAGTAACGTAACAAGGCTTGTTCAAAGAAAAACACCACGTCCAGCGTGGAGATAAAGAAATCTTTTAATATGGTGCAATGAAACCACGTTCATCATGGCATAAACCGTATGCCAAAGAAAGAGAGGAACTCAATTTAAATCTTGCATCTCACGTGTGGAATGAAGTTGTCTCTGAACCATTTTACTTCTAGATATGCTTCCACAATTTTCATATGAGTTCGAATTTTAAGGTAGACGAAACTCTTCTTTCCCTGATCATTTACTTGGGGGACTTAAAAATGGTGGAAGAATAGGGAAGAAGTGGCCACAATACCAAAGAAATCGCACAAGACTTGAAATCCTCTCACAAGGCTCTAGGAGTTGGGATGAAGTTGAGAAGAAGAGATGCACATGAAGGACAAAATATGGCTCTCAAAATCTGAAAAAGGATCCATAAGCCCTAATTCAGAGATGATGAAGAAATACATGAAAAACCTCCCATGTCGTTCGACGTAGACGCGAGCACCCTTACTCGGGATGATGAATCCGTAAAGGTTGGGAACACCTTCATCTCTAGTTATTCTGAGGTCTCCTATGTTTGCGTCAACATCGTAGCTACAGTAAGTTCCCTATATTTCCATATCTACCCAGCTAAAAGTGCCAACTAGCGAGGGAGCATGCTTCCGACAACCTATAAAAGAAGAACCTGCAGAATTAAATGCAAAAACATTGTTAGAAGAAATCTCATTAGAAGAGGTTTGAATGGAGCCTCTCCAGAAGGATTCTAAATGACAACTGGAAAAAGAACCAAGGTTAGGAAGGAACAAAAGTGTCCACGGGGAAGGATTCTAGTAGAATCCTCAGGAAATCAGAGAAATGAAAGCCAAAAAGGGGAAGAAGAAAAGGGAATTTCACCCTCAAGATTCCCTTCCTCTAAGAAGTGAAGTAAAACCATCGGTTAAAAGAGAAAAGTAAGAAGAAAGAACGAAACCATACCTAAATTAAAAAGAGGAAAACCCAATAAGTGGTTGGGAAACTGCAAAGGAAGTTGGGAGGAAGATTTCAAGCGCGAAAATAAACGAAATTACTTCTCAAGAATTCCTCTCGATGGAAAATGAAAGATGAAAATAGGTTTCCAACAATTTGAAATCTGCAACATAAGAACCCTTGGAAACCTTTGCATAAGGGTAAAATTGGGTATTCCCTAAAAAAGAAGGGAAAGTAGGAAGCTTAAAAGTTTTCTCTCGAAAGCTTATAATAGATGGAACATGATAGCATAAACTAAAGAACCTCTCTAAGAACCCAGAGAAGAAAACAAGCAGTCTCTGGACGATCAGGAAAAAGGAAAGGAATTATCTCCATGAAGAATACTTTCCCAGTGGTAATTGCGCGACAGAGTTTGAGAAGTTTGACATATCACACCTGATATGCCAAGCTGGGGACTCTTGTTTGGTGGCCCACAAATCCAGAAGTCCCAATAGAATTTCTATCGACCCAAAGGTCTCGCAACTAAGTGAGAACCACAGTGGTGGGCACGATGACTCAGCTAAGGAACATCACGTCTCAGGTAAGGCTGATCGGCTATATGATGACGTGCTTTCTAACGATCACACGAGACTACCCCTGGGCAACCATAATCTCAGAAGTCCATCTACAGGGCTTCCTAACAACTTGCAAAGACATTTACGATAGACTTCGAGCCTACAAATACAGGTGTAGCCGTTCATTTACATTAATTATTGCTCATTATGCTAAACTCTGTGTTCATCTAGACTTTGATATTATTTTTTTATTCTCTCACTGACTCGAGCGTCAGAGTGTCTTCTGCAGGGACCCCCTCCCCCCATGTCTACACAGCTCCGCCACATAAGTTAAGTCACTCAAGACCAAGCACCATCACTAAAAATAAGGAGATCCGAGCACTCTCATTTCACAAGAATATAAACAAATTCTAGTTAACATGAACATCTATATGAGACAAACATATATATACAACTTTTCTTTTATGAATATAAAAAGCTATCAAATCTTGCACACAAAATACTACACTAAAAAACATAATTTCTCTTCATTTACCAATAATCTCTAGTTCATAAAAGATAAATATATACATTTATTAATAAATTTTAGTTGTCTGGTATCTTATATTCTATGTTTATATATAGTTTTGGATATCCTATGTCAAAAAAATTGATATGTTCTATGTTCAACAACTTGTATATATACAGTATAAAAAGCGTGACACTCATAAATAAGGGAGGCCTTCATATAAATAAAAAACAAAAAAAGTCAAGATTCCTAGTTAAATATACTGATTCAATAATTTGTTTAAGAGCTCGATTGCAGTATCTAATATATACAACCAACAAGCTTACATTTTTTATTCCTCTTAAGTATATTCTCATAGTATAATTTTGTGTATGGAGAAAACTGAGCTAATTTGTCCCAAACTACAATGTAAATGTTTTCGCCTCGAACAAAATTACTTAAAATGTATAATATTTGTGTCAAACCAAAAGAAAAACAAAGTATCTGTTATACAAATCAGTAGATCGAACCGCCCTCGGTTCTGAAAATCGATATCTAACAAAGACCAACTTTATGGCAAAAATTGTTAGATTTACATTAAAGAAAAGAAACACACATGCAAAGAGCTATATAGAAAGTGGTAGACCCTAGAGACATGCAAAATTAAAACCTTGTACCATTTTATTAGAAGATGAAATTAGCTGGCTATGGTACATTAAGAAGTCCTATTTGATTCCTTCTGCTCTGGGAAAACCAAACAGTGATCTAGATCACACTATGTTGCTTCCCCTACCAAAAACATTGGCAACAAGGGGAACCCCATGAGTAAATTTTCTGTCTAATGGTCTCTCTGATTTCATTGTATTATATAGGATGCACGTTTAATTTGTCTGATTCTGCTGGAGAAGATGATGCAATTAATTGGTGGACTTCGTGGAAAGTGATGAATCTAACTTTCGTTGTTTTATTTTTTCTCTATATTAAACTTCCAAGTTCCAACACCTCATTTCCCCTTTCCCTGCTAGCCTCAATCGAATTAAAATACTCCTTCCGTCCCAAATTATAAGGATATGTTCAGACAATCACGCTTATTAAGAAATAAGCTAATTAATATCTTAATTTTGTAATTTTTTTATAAATCTTCCATATATGCCCCTATTTAAAGCATGAAAGAGAAGTAATTAGTAGATGTAATAATTGAAGTTTTGGAATAAAAAATATAATGAATGCAAAGGGTAAAAAATGAAAAGCTTATTATTATTATTTTTTTCTAAAATTTAAAATGGGTCTTATAATTTGGGACACCAAATTTTGTTGTCTTATAATTTGGGACGGAGGGAGTAATATAATAAAGAGAGGAAAAATGAATATGAACATTCAAATTAAGGCATTACACGAACAACAAATAAATTAAGGCAAAGCTACACTTAAAAAAAACTCGCCTTTGCCGATGATTTTCTCCTGTCCATAAATGTAAAAAATCATCGGTAACTACCTACGACTGGTTTTTTTTTTTTATCTTGACGAAGGTATCCCGGCAGTCGATTGTCGTGAGACTAATCCTTCACCCCATGGTCAGCGCACGATGCGGCAGAGGTCTTACCAATGAGTTTTTTCCATTCACAAGAGTTAAGATTCGAACCCCCAACCACTTAATTAAGAGACGAATTGCTGAACCACTACGCTAACCCACTTGGTTACCTACGACTTGTTTAGAACATCATTGCAGTGTTTTAAAACTCGGCCCAGTGATCGACTCGGCCGATGTACTAGGTCAATGGGTCACTGGTCGGACCGATGGGAAACTGGTCGGATCGGTTGGCTCTGTGTATATTAAAAAAATATAAAAAAACTCAATGATATATGGATTCTATATATATATATATATATATATATATATATATATATATATATATATATTAAAATAAGGTTTAATCTCACCTACCCCATCATGTCATACCCATTAAGACCTTACCCTAACTAATTATTTTTGATGTTGTTATTTTGGTCAATTTAATATTTTAGATTTTCTTAAAAATTTTCATTTCAGTTTTTTATTTTTGATATTTCAGATTTAATTCCACCTACCCCACCATATATATTTAGGTTGATTTATTTTTTAAAATTATCTTTTGATATCTAAAAATAAAAGAATGCTTATAAAAACAACTTTCATTGTACCTCTACCGTCTCTAGCCACCAAAATCGAAACAAACAAATATTCCCCCCCCCCCCCCCACAGTAGTTGGATATAGACTAAAGAAGAATTTTTAAAGTTTCGGGTATAGATATTTTAAATTGAATTGGTAGTTTTGCCTTTTATTTTAGTCCTTTCTTAAATATGTATTGATTAAATATTTAAATTTGTAATCAATAAAAATATAAAGTATTAAACATTTCATCCATGTATTGTACTATAAATAATATTAATATTTTTTAAATTCATATTAAAAATAATATTATTCATTTTTTAATTTTTTAATCAGTTTAAAAATATAAATAATAAAAGATATGATTTATCACTAATAATATTGTGGTGTAGTGGTAATAGTGTTGCTTTTCTACTTTAAGGTCTTGTCTTCAACTCCCTCAGGTATATCAGTAACTTACCGACCCTAGGGCGTTGTAAAAGCGAGAAATTACTGATCTTGTAGGTCATCAATATCAGAACCACAAGCTCTGGAAACAACAACAGGTCTAAATGTAGAAGCAGTAGCATGATTAGGAGCACAATGAAGAGCAGCAACAACATCAACACCACTTTCACACGTGACAAGCTGGAAAACTGAGAAGATACCTCATACATCTGCGTATCCTGTTTGGCCTTCATTTCCTCGAGTCACGCCTCCCGTTGGGCCTTCTATTGCTCGAATTATTGTCTAAGCGCATCATTCTCCCTTTGTAGCCTCAGCAACATGACTTGAAACTCAAGGGTCATCTGCGAACCCTGAGAGAATGGCTATAAGACTCACGAGTTCTGGGTCAGGGAATGGACATCGGGATTATAATTTACAAACTAGTCCCCGACAACATATATCTGACCATTTTGTTTTCTCTCAGTCATGTCAATCCATGTAGGCGCCTTACTCTAGAGAGCATCTGAGGGTTGAGATATATGCTCTTGCTAAAGTCTCTCCTCAAATTGAGTCTGAAAAAATAAAGAGTAATGTTAGAACCATATATAACATATTACACATTACTTAATGAATGGTTAATTATACTTACCAAGGTATCCTAAGACCACTTGTCGACCTAACTTTTGTCCTTTCGGTTGTGTGTACACTGGAAGACCTCATGAATGCCTACCTCTATACCCCCACTTTCTCGCATCGAATAATATATAAAGCATTGTAAAAGATGAATAATATAAATATAATTTGAAAAAATTTATAATTAAGTTGAAAAACTTATCAATGGTTCAACATGCTCAATCGTTAAAATGGAGCCACTTGTGTGAAGTGATCCCCTTTATTCTTCGACACCCAATTCTACTTGGCCTTCGGTGAGATCCTAATGAAATCATCCGAAGACCAATATTGTAAAATGGTTTAGGGTTTAGGGGTTCCAAGCCCTATACTAATCCAACTAGGCTACTCACTAGAGATATTCACATCCTTGAGTATGTAATACATGCGATGTGAGCACTTGCGATCAAAATTCTTCCTAATTCGCTGCTCATCCTGTGGGAGCTAACCCACTTGGATTTATGCATGGATAAAAAGTAATATTAGAACTATATGTAACATATTATTCATTAGGTTTAATAGCACTTTTGGTCTCTCACTTATCACGATTTGACATTTTTGGTCTCTAACAAAAAAATTAGCCTAAATGGTCCCTCACTTTGTCAAACGACAGCAGTTTTGGTCCCCCATCACTATTCCGTTAAAAGTGAACGTTTTCTGTCAAAAATTAACAAAAAAAAATTTTTTAACAAAAAACTCTGATAAATTTTTTTTATACTTTTTTTCTGATAAAAAAGTATATTTTGCTAAACATCTTCAACATCATCTTTCTGGAAAAAAATAGCAATAATTAAACTTCTCCATCATCATCTTCAACATGATCTTGAACATCTTCAACATCCTCAACAAAATCCACATTATTCTTTATGCATCTCTGCTTCTCTTCTCACTAGATACCTCTCTTTCTCTTCTCCTCTTTCTCAGTGCAAGCCTCCGTTCGAAATTGGGAAGGGAAAGGATTTGTTTAGAGAGTGGCGGAGCATAGAAGTTTCAGGCACCACACACCCACAATAGAGAAGATATAAATGAGGTTCAAGGCCAAAGTTGCAGTGCCAAGGTCCTAAAAAACTAATCCCAGTTATGACGAGAGGAGCTGCGCATTCTTGCCAATTCCACTCCTTCTTGTTCTCTTGTGGAGGCTGTGGCGGGAGGCGATAGTAGAGCAGGTATCCCTTCCTCCTTTTTCCCGTCCAAGTCTCTAGTGCCTCCGGGTGTTATGACGAGAGCTAGACGTGCCATTTCGGTGGGTAAGCAGGTGGGTCTTGTTTTTTACTGTCCTGACGATGTGGCAGTTAATCAGATTGCGGCTCAAATTATGGAGCGTAGAAATTCGTAGGGGCGGATTCTTTTTATGCAGGTGTTGCTTTTTGGGATTTTTTGTTTTTTGTTTTTTAGGTTGTTTCCTTCTGGTTTGGGTTGTGTATATTCTTTTTTTTGGCCTGAGGCGTTGATGTTTCCCCTCTCCTTTTTTGGAGGCCTGCTTTAGAGGCGGACGGGCAGCTCTCCCTCCTTCTCGTGGTGGCCTGTTTTGTGGTTGTATATTTTATATTAATATATCCTTTTGCTTTCGAAAAAAAAAAGAACTATCAAACAGCATAATCCATAAATAAAGGTAAAGGGGAATGACCAACCTAACTGAGACAGGCTTCTAAAATTCGACGACCCCTGGTCTGAGAGAATAGTGGCTAACATCAGACTAAATCGCGACAACGATGGAGGGAGCGGCAGTTGACGGCGGAATGCCTTAACCGTACTCTGGAATATAGGAAGAGGACGCGCAGTGGTGGGATGACGCTGGTGCTTCAGGTCAGAGACGGTGGTGCTTGGAGCGGTGGTGGCGGCGTTGCAGCGGTCGAAGGTGGAGGTTTGAGAAGGGAGGGGATGCCAGCGGCGTTCCTGGAGATGAAGAGGAAGAGACGGGAGTCTGGAGAAGAGGAATGGGTGGCGACGATTGTGTGGAGGAGAAGAGAGGGCTAGGGATTTTTGTGTTTGGAGAGAGAGGGAGAGAGCAAATGTGTGTGAAGTGTGAACTGTGAACTCTGAAGAGAGAATTAGGGCTTTTGGGGAAGGGAAATGGGTGTTGCCTCATTTATCAGAAAAAAATATAAACTTTTTTATTAGAGTTCTTTTGTTAATTTTTTTTTTTTGTAAATTTTAACAGAAAACGTTAGTTTTTAACGGAATAGTGATGTGAGACCAAAACTGTTGTCGTTTGACAAAGTGAGAGACCATTTAGACTATTTTTTTTTGTTAGGACCAAAATTGTCAAATCGTGATAAATGGGGGACAAAAAGTGCTATTAAGTCTATTCATTAAATTAATTGAAGTAAATACATATTTCGCAAAAATCATCATGCCTAGAAGATTTCAAACCAAACATCATGCTTGGTTTATCCTCCGTAATGATTTGATACGAAATGATTTCATCCTCCTGATATTGGGCTTGGTAACAGGAGCAATAGCCCTTGAGGCCAGCCGATTAGGTAAGAGCTTGCAGTCAGGGTCATAAAGTAAATAAAATCACCATTATGAATTAATGTATTTTAAAAATAATGTTTGTTTGACACTCCTAACATACTTACACTTAGTAAGATAATGAGGAAAAGAGAGATAAATAAGAGATGTGATAGGAACAAAAAGGAGAAATAAGAAGAGTATGTGAATGAAAATGAGATGGAGATTAAAAAAATAAAGTGTTAATGAATCAATATAATGTATTAAGTCAAATATCATATCTTTCATGTTTCCATCTGCGAATCATTAATTTGTTCAGATGATCATGATCGTAAGTAACAATGAGGAGATTCATATCTATATATATATATATATATTATATCTTTCTCTCTCTGAACTATCAAAACTGCATCATGTTCGATGTGGGTAATAATAAAGGTAGGTTAGTTGAAGATGACGGATTGGTGTGCGGATGTGTCTGCATAAAAACAAATAATGGGGTTTTCTAGGTGTATATGGTTTGGAACATGAGTTTTTGGTGGTATGTGTGGGATCGATGTGTGTAAAATAGTAGGGAACTAGTGGTAAGATGGGGTGGGTAAGGTGGTGTGATCTGAAGCGATGGGTGGTGACGGGTATGAGGGGTGAGAGGATTGGTGTTGGTGTACCAACAGTAGTACAAGAAAAGCGCTAATTAGTGTCGGTGAAAATCCAACCCTAATGAGTCAAAAACCGATGCTACAATCAATTTAGTGTTAGCATCGTGTTTGACATCAAAAGGCTCAAAGCTAACGTGTTTCGTAGGCTAGGAGGCCGACCAAACTATTAGTGCCGGTTTAACCGACACTACGTACGTACGTGTCATGATGGTTAACGCTACCATCCTTCAAACGACCGACTGTAACCTTCATAATGGCCGACGCTAAGGTGGAATTTTATTTTTAAAATAAAATAATTGTGTCACATAATTTAAAACTCATAAATTAAAAAGTTTAATAAAATAGTCTATTAATGCATGGCAATAGAAAGAAAGACTCTCAAAATACTCTTACATGTTTTTGCAGGGAACACTAACTTTCACTAGTTTATGTTTTGTCAGAATATTGTGGGTGTATGGATTCTGGTCGATGGTTTCTGAGTGCATAGATACATGGTGGGGACAAATTTCCATGGGTCAGCATACCTCGTTAATAAGCGAAGTCTGGTAATTTGCCTGTACCACTATCTTGCTGTCTACGAACATGATTAGTATAAGATATACAAAATATACAAACAAAAAGGTATAATTCGTATCTATGAATGCTAGATACATTAATACTAACACTTACGTGAAAACCGGCATGCATGCATGCATGTATATTGAGATCTTTAGCATGCAACATGAAAGACAAACAAAAAAACACACACACACATCCTAATCAACGTATTATTTGCCATGAGATTGAAGTTCTATCGAATTAATGCTTATATTATTTTCCTCACGTAATCTCTCTTTATATTCTAGTGAATGCTGAATTTGTTATAAGATTGTATATGAGATTTAATGTTGCAAGTTCGTACAATAAAGTAAGAAAATCTTAATAGAATGAGACGATATGCCAAGAAAGGAATATGAAATTAAACCTTCTGGATTTCAATTTTAGATACTAAATTCAGAATGAAAGAAAAAACTTGATATATACAAAAAGCCATAAGGAGTCTAATAATTTGAAAGGTTTAAATAAAAGTTATTTTA
This sequence comes from Acmispon strigosus, assembly GCA_030819835.1. Classification (NCBI taxonomy): domain Eukaryota; kingdom Viridiplantae; phylum Streptophyta; class Magnoliopsida; order Fabales; family Fabaceae; genus Acmispon; species Acmispon strigosus. Next base: position 41,580,076 of record JAUAMA010000001.1, on the reverse strand, counting down.
AAAAATCTCCCAGCCGCTGCTATTATTTTAAAAGATGAAGATCATTTTGGGATGGAAACTTAATAATAAACTGATGGCTAAATAGTTAAAATGGACTAAAGTAAATCGGAAAAAAAAATTGTTTAAAATCTTAAATTGAAAATTCAATTCCTAGAAGTCGCACTCTTGAAGAGGCATATGGCATTCACCACATCTAATGTTGGAATTGTATGAGCAATTTAATACACCAAAAATATTATATTGCCATAAAGAAAACCAAATTGAAAAAAATGTGAAAATGCATTTTTTACTAAAAAAAATAATGTGAACAGTTTTTCGATTATTGATTAGTTTTGAACTTAGATAGAATAATTTTAGTGAATTTTTTAACTAGTATTAGTTTGCTTTTTTATTTTATTATAAATACGTGAATGTTAAGTCATGGGCTGTTGGGCTATAAATGACGTGTCCAAATCTAAATGAAATGAATGAATAGTGGGCCATTCGAAAAAAAAAAAAGTTGGGTGTTAAATTTCACACCCCAAGATTTTCCACCCCTACCATACTTCTAAAATTCCTAAAATACCCCTTCTTCATTACTCACCCACCGCACCTCACTTCCTCTCCTTTGTCTTCTTCCTCACCACAACCACACTCACTCACTCACTCCCTCTCCTTCATGTTCTTCCTCACCATAACCACACTCACTCACTCCATGTCCCTCATCTCTTTTATCTTGTTCGTCGATCGTGGTGTTTCATCTTCTTCGTAGTCTAGGGTCAGTACAGCAATTTATGTATTTCCTAGCCAATTTTACCGACGGTTGGACCAACTGTCATTGCTTATGTTTTAAACGCCTTTTTTCACAGCGGTTGGCTCAACTGCCGTTATTTCTTTTTACTTCTCGGCGGTTGATAACAAGGACCGACCCTAATTTTCCATTCTCAAATTCTCCTATCAAACAATCCTTAACCCGCGAAATACAATTTCACTTCCCTCAAGGGTTTTTCATTTGCGATTCAAGTCAGTTTCCTTTCACCCAAATCATGTCCCGCACGATTTTCACACTCAAGCCCTAGTATTGATGCCCCTGTTTCCTTTCACCCGTTTCCCATTCAAGCTATGGATTTGGCTCGAATCTCTGGTGGTTCTTCTCATCGTGTGCGGCCTTCAAGCTCTGGTCTGAATCTCTGGTGTTTCCATCTCTTTCTTAGCATCTCTCCCTAACTACTCTCTCTTTGAATTTGGTGAAGGATACCCACTCTAGGGTTTCTGTTTCTAGCTCTGATCCTAAAATCAAAGAGGAAGGACACCCACTCTCCCTCCTGGCTTGAGCTACACAAGAAGAAGGTTAGGTTTTCCCCTCCTGGCTTGTTTCTCTGGCTTGAATTTTTGGGTATCATTTTTTCTTTCCTCATTTAATTAGTTCCAGTACAGGGTTTTATTGATTCTGTTTTCTTTTGCCATGATTTGAATCCCACGTGATTTCCCTTCCATAATTCCTTGCATGAATCCCACTTGAATTCCATTATGTTTTCTAGTAGATTGTTTATAAATTGGAAGTAATAATATATGAAACTAGCATATTTGCCTTTTCTAGTAGATTGATTTCCCTTTGATTGCCCCCACCAGTAAAAATAAATGCTCCATAGATATACAATATTACTCCTAGTGCCACTAAAAGCTAAAATTTGTCCTAGTTTAATCTGACTTCTTTGTGTAGCTTGCTTGGGTCCAAAAGATTCATTTGTTGCATTTGACAAGAAAAAGTTGATTCGTTTGGCTCAATTCTATACTTTAGATTTTTCCCCCGTTGAACTTTTGGCATTAGATAATCAGCTTCAAAATTATTTCATAGATATATGTTCAGATAGTGCATTTTCAGGATTGATGGGCATTAGTGATCTTGCTACAAAGTTTGTAGAGACCAAGAAGCATTTTGTATATCCATTGATATATTTGCTTTTGGGGTTCGCTTTGATATTATCGGTTGCAACTGCAACAGTTGAAAGAGCTTTCTTTGCTATGCATATTATAAAAAATCGGATGTGAAATCGTATGAGAGATGAATTGTTGAATGATTGTTTAATTACTTATATAGAGAGAGAAATATTTGTTAGTGTTGAGAAGAAAAAAATTGTACAATGTTTCTAAAATATGAAACCTCCTAGAGAACAAATATAATGTTTATTTAAATGTTTAATAGTAATATTATATTTTCAATACTGCAAATTTGTATGTGTATCCTGCTCCCACGACATAAAATTTCTGGATCCGTCCCTAACAACAAGATGCATTTTATGTAGCATGCTCTTCTTAATTTACATGCTAAATAGAAAAGAGGTTTATGGGTTATCTGGTTCGTAATTGTTTGGTCCATTTGGTTACACGTGAATCACATCATGTTTGGTCCATTTGGTTACACGTGAATCACATCATCTTTAGGGAGTAGACTCTAGATGTAGAAAGGGTAGTAGACTTGATCCAACTATGATCCTGGAATTGGATCAATGCCAAATTGAAAGGATTCTACTCCTCCTTGTACGAGTGGATTGTAAATCCTTTCTTTTATTTGGGAAACTTGTAAGTTGTAACTGACTTCATGTATACGGGTTAAGGTATTTCTTACACTTTCTAATAAAACTTTTTGGTTGATAAAAAAAGAAACTCAACTGTAGCACCGAAGTTTTTTTTGAGAGTCTCAAAGTACAAGAGACAAGTCTATTGACTCATTCGCAGTCTTTGCAGGAAATGGTTTAGTATTTATGTGTCAGTCATGTTTTAGAATTCAATTTTAGGGGGTTATCTAAATCATTATTCTTAACATGGAAATTGTATCATGGCTAGTTGATAAGGTTTCGTTTATTGTGTGCAGGGTGTTCATGGTTTGGTTTTTAACCAAACCATATTCACTTTTTTTTTTTTTTTTTTCTTGACCAAGGTATCCCCACAGCCGATTGCCGTGAGACTAATCCTTCGCCCCACGGTCAGCGCACGAAGCGGTAGGGGGCTGGCCAATGAGTTTTTTCCATTCACAAGAGTTGGGATTCGAACCTCCAACCACTTGCTTAAGGGACGAAGTGCTGAACCACTACGCCAACCCACTTGGTTAACCATATTCACTTTAAAACCACTTATGTGGTTTGGATTTTTTAACTGAACAAGTTTTAATCATTCAAAACTGGTTTAAAACCGGTTATGACTTTCAAACTAATTATATATCGGTTATAGTTTTAAACTGGTTTTTAAAGTGGATTTGGTTCAAAAATCGGTTTTAAAACTGGTTTTTAAAATTGAATTTGGTTCAAAAATTGAACTAAGGATTTGAAGAAAATCCAGTTCTTAAAACCGATATTTTAAACATATCTGGTTTTAAAACCAGTTTTTTAAGCATATTCAGATCCTCAACACAAAACCCTCACTCCACTCCACAAAACATAACATTCAGCTTTATCCCTCAATATTTGATCCCCAAATCAAATGTAATGCTCAGCTCATTCTGTTTTTGTCATTGTTTCCTTTGTCCCTCACACACATCACACATCTTATTTCTCTTCTGACCCTTAGCAAACAAAGAAGCTAGTTGCAATGCCTAACAGACAGACCCACATCAAGAAAAAAAAGCAACAGTTCATTTCACGCAGATTTAGATACCAAGTGACAAAATAACATGATTTCAGCTAAAATTTCAGTATTGTATGGAGGTTTAAATGCAACGAATATAATTATGTATATAGAAAGAAATGAAATTTTAGAAAATCCACTACTCTTTTCCAAAATATCTCAACTCAAGGCCACAATTGAAACAGAGCATGATGAAAATGAAAATGATTTTGACCAAAAAAAAAACGTTATGAGAATGATCAAAGGCACAAGTGAAATAAAATGCTTTAAAAAAGTGAAACGTGGTGCTTAGACTTGATAAATCATATCCTAGCTAGTACTATCTTTAGGGGTGGCAATATGGGCTCGCGGGGGCGGGCCGGACCCAACCCGCTAAAAACCCGCCAAAATGCGGGTTGGGTTGGGTTGGACCACTTTTGGTATATGGGTTGAAAGTCTCAACCCAACCCACATTTTGGCGGGCTAGCGGGTTGGCGGGCTAGCCCACCAAATTGTAATGTAGTTGAAAAAAAAATAGTCTTAGTTTAAAATTCTAACTTTCTAAGTTCTAACATTCAAAGGAATATTCAAAGAAAAACAGTTAAAGATGCTGGTGGTGCAGCTATGATACTTAATTCCTTATGAAGCTGGGTTAGCCATCCAAGAATATATAAATTCAAGTGCGGTGGACTGGAAGAGAGCGTTGTGGACTGGAGGAGAGAGTCAGAGAGGAGATCACGGCAGACTGGAGGAGAGCGGCGGTGGATGAGAGAGTTAGAGAGGAGATCGCGGCGGACTGGAGGAGAGCGCAGTGGAGGAGAGAGTCAGAGAGGAGATCCCGGCGACTAGAGGAGAGCGCGGTGGAGGAGAGAGTCATAGAGGAGAGCGCGGTGGACTGGAGGAGAGCGCGGTGGAGGAGAGAGTCATAGAGGAGAGCGCAGCGGACTGGAGGAGAGCGCGGTGGAGGAGAGAGTCATAGAGGAGAGCGCGGCGGACTGGAGGAGAGCGCGGTGGAGGAGAGAGTCATAGAGGAGAGCGCGGCGGACTGGAGGAGAGCGCGGTGGAGGAGAGAGTCATAGAGGAGAGCGCGGCGGACTGGAGGAGAGCGCGATGGAGGAGGGAGTCAGAGAGGAGAGCGCGGCGCCGCGGCTGAAACAAAAAGTTAGAAACCCTCACAGTCACAAAGGCTCACACACACACTGAAGTCTGAAGAATAGTATTCCCTAATGAATCCTTACTTCATTTTCCAGTTTTCCTTAGTACTGCTGTAGATCCAAAAAAATAAAAAATAATGCAGGCCCGGCGGGCTGGCCCAACCCAACCCGCCAAAACCTGCTAAAAAATGGGTTAGCAAAGTGGGTCAGAAGTGGATCAGTGGGTTGAATTTTCCAACCCAACCCGCAAAAAATGGCGAGCCCAACGGGCCTAGCCCATATTGTCACACCTAACTATCTTCAAGATCAAGCTTCTTTGAAGATAAATTTAGGAACGCAAATATTCAAAGTGTTAGGAAATATAAATTTAGTTTTGGATAAACCAGTTTTATATTCAAATTAGAAAACTGAATATTTAATTTGGTGGACACTTCATAAACTAGATAATTTAAAAATCAGTTCTTTATAAACTGGATATTTTGGATATAGATATGGATGGGTTATGATTTGGTTGTTGGAACCGGATTTTTTGAGCAGGCTATTTGTGTGGCTGCAACAATGCCAACGTGGGGTAGTTAGTGGAGGGATTTAAGATTTTTGTTGTTAGATGAAATATGGATGGCCAAATGGGAGTTAAAGGGTACTTTGGACATAAAAATTTATTCTAACATACCGTCAACGGAGTTTAATAGAAATTTTAAAAATGGAGTAAACTGTATTCTAATTTTATTTATATGGGGAGAGGAGAATATGATTAAAAATAAGAGGGAAGTGTAACAATTGTACGTGTCAAGGAGGGAAAGTAATTTTTTATTAAAACCTTTACCACTCTTGAAATAACTATGAGTTAAGTCATCAACTATGATTAATTAATGAAACCCTAAAAGTCAATTAGGATTATTAGAAGCATCAATTTTATAGCCACTCCTTTAATCCAATTGATATAATAGGATTAATTAAATTCCATACATATAGAGTCTTGAGAAGTACCCTTCAGACAAAAAGTCTTGAGAAGGAACAAGTTATATTAAGAAATTTCAACATCTTCCATTGGCCTTTTGCAGCGAAAGATATTAATTTTTAATCAAAGTATCCCTACAAAAATAGCCATAAAACTAATTTGTCATTACCCAGCTAGCGCACTAAACGGGTAGGAAGAAGACCAAAGAGTTATTTTCATTCATAAGAGTTAGAATTAAAGCTCATATCACTCAAGAATGAAGTGTTGAGCCACTACACATACTAGATACTTGGTTTTTCCACAACCAGAGGGTTTTCATGCTGGACATCCTAGCTATTATCTCTTAAATCTATCATATAAAATAATCATAAATATAAAATGGGGAATAGAAATGTAATCATGTCCAATAATTAGTGTCAACATATTATGTTAGAGACGAATAAGCATTCAATTACAACATAACTTGACTCTTTAAACATTTAATTTAGGGTTAAATTTCTAGATGGTGTGTATTGAAAATATGAATAAGTATACAAAAGATTAATGTAGGATCAAACCATAAAATGCATAACAAAAAAAAATAAATGAATTTTTTAACTCGACAAAGTATGTTATCTTCTAATATTTTGAATCTAAGATAAGTTATCTTAATTCCATACTAAAACATATAACTTATGAAATGAAGGGCTTTGTCCCTCCAAATAATAATAAAAAAAATGACTTATGCAAATGCAATGAAACATACCATATTTTAAATGATTTTTTATCACATGTTTATGAATTCCGTATCTAAATTTAAAAATTGGATTGAATTGAATTGAACTTTAGAATAAAGTTAATATATATTCAAAATAAAAAAGTATATAGTGGGATTAGAATAAGATGGTATTTCACATTTGTTCTTTGCGGATGATGTTCTCCTCTTTTGCCATGCATCGAAGGAGCAGATGCGGTTGATCTCTGATACGCTTTCTAACTTTTGTGAAGCCTCCGGAATGAAGGTGAATTTAGAGAAGTCCCGCATGTTTTGTTCAAAGAACATTGACCAACGGAAACAGCAGGAGTTATCTGATATTTCAGGGATCAGTAGGGCGGCAAATCTTGGTAAGTATCTGGGTATACCCTTCCTGAAGGGACGAGTAACTCGAGATATTTTTGATCCTTTAATTGTTAAGATGAATACCCGACTGGCGTCCTGGAAACATAAACTACTGAATAAGGCAGGGAGGTTATGTTTGGCCAAGTCTGTTATGTCTTCATTGCCTGTGTATACTATGCAATCTTTGTGGCTCCCTGAATCAGTTTGTGACCATATTGACAAGCTAGTTCAAAATTGTATTTGGTCCAAGGGAGGGTCAACTCGAAGTTGGAATTTAGTGCCTTGGCATGATGTGGTGTTACCCAAAGACAAGGGGGGGCTTGGCATTCGCAGTGCTCGGCAGAATAATATTGCTCTTTTGGGGAAGTTGGTTAACAACCTCATGTATGACCCCGACATGCTTTGGGTCCAAGTGTTAAAACAGAGATATGTGGGAACTGAATCGGTGTTGTCGGCGAAATATCACTCTGGGGACTCATATGTGTGGAAAGGAATTATCAACGCCAAGGATGCTGTCAGGCAAGGTTTCCAGCCGTGTTTGGGTGATGGAAAGTCCTCGCTCTGGTACTCTAACTGGCTTGGAACTGGGAGCTTGTGTCATCGTGTCCCCTATGTGCATATCTCGGATACAGATCTTAAGGTCTCTGACCTTTGGGTTCGTGGTGTGTGGAGCTTCAGTGCACTGTACACGCCTCTTCCACCAGAGATAGTTAATGAAATTTCTCGGGTCAGTATACCGCTGCGCTCTGATGAGGAGGACAAGGTTTTATGGTCAGAAAACAGTTCAGGAGTGTACTCGACAGCCTCAGCATACCATATGCTACAGCATAATGTTCAACCGAGCTCTCGTGACTGGAAGGTAATCTGGACATCTCATGCCCCAGAGAAGGTTCGTTTTTTCCTTTGGCTGGTAGGTCGCAGTGCTCTCCCGACAAATTTGAAGCGGCACCAATGCCATTTGAGTTTGACCGCAACTTGCCCTCGGTGCGGTGAGCAGGATGAGGATGTTGAGCATCTCTTGAGAGATTGTCGTGACTCACAACTGATATGGAGCCACTTTCGAAGCCTGCTACCAATCCCTCCTGCGGCGTATTCCTTCCATGATTGGTTTCGACACCTCCTTCAGGGACCACAACAGGCGTTTGCGATTGCCATCCTCTGGTGTATCTGGCGTTGGCGGAATAGTGTGGTGTTCGATCCACACCCGTGGTCTGTTCAGTTGGTCTGGCGCCAGATCTTGATAACGGCGAATGAATTTGTGAGGTGGGGGAAGCTAACGCCGAGTCCTCGTGACCCCATGTTTGTCGAGGGAACGAAATGGATCCATCTTCATACAGATGGAAGTTGGGTTTCTGGACTAAATCAAATGGGTGGTGGTGGTGTAGTGAGGGATTCTACTGGGCGATGGCTTTCAGGGTTTGCTTGTTCGTATGGGGCTGGTTGTGCTTTTCACGCGGAGCTTCTGGCACTTCAAACTGGTTTGAAGCTTGTTTGGGACTTGGGTTTCCGAGACATTGTTTGCTATATGGATTGTAAGGATATTGTGGAGCTTCTAAGCCAGAATAGGGACACCCGAACTTATTGGCAACGGGACGTTATTGCTTCTATTCGGGCAATGCTGGCTGCGGATTGGAAAGTGCAATTCTCTTATGTTATGCGGGATAAAAATGCTGTGGCAGATGCGTTGGCGAGAGAAGCTTCTCAATCAGGGTGTCCGATGCGAATTTGGAAGGAACCTCCTTCCTTTGTGATTCCGCTCTTGTGCAAGGATGCGGTAGCTTAGTTTGTTTCTTGTTGTTTGCTTTCTTTCCTTATGTAACCAAAAAAAGAATAAGATTTTAATACTCATATGCACTCTCAATGTAAAAAAAACTTTACACAGACAACTAATAATAATTCAAATTTTTGCTAAATCAAATAATTAATTTCAAAAAATGTTCAATTAATTATGAAATTTGATTTTTATGTGATAAATTTATAAATTATAATTGGTTGTCTGTTTAAAAATATTTTACACCGGCGGTGCATGAGTATTATACTCTTGGAATAATTTATTTCTCTCCTTATTAAAATGATCTTAGTTCAATCGTTAAACATTTATAATTCCATACATTATCATCAATCATATTATATGTATATATATATATAAAAGAGACTTGATGTCCTACATTTATATTAAAATACATTAATAGCAAATTTCATTTATAATAAATATATTAAATAATAAAATTAAAAACTAAAAGAAAACTGTGAAAAAAATTGTATTGTTAAAACTATTCAATTACCTACATTAAAAATTAACATTTATAAACTTATAAGTTTACTTGATTTTTACATAAGTTACAAGATTATTTAGTTATTTATTGTCATTTTCATTATTATTCATATTAATTGGAAAAATTCTTATACATATAACTAAAAAAATTAAAAATAAGAAGTAGTTAAAATATTAATTATTAATTTCAAGTAGATAAGAAATTAAAACTATACAAAGTAATATATTTTATATAAAATAAATATATAAAATATTGAAATTAGTCAAATGAATGCCTTTTGCAAATTCTTAGAAATTATTTTTAAATTTTATACAATTATGTATGTTGTTAATATTGACTATAATGTTATTCTGTGTTATTTTATAAAATAATTTTAAATACATTAAAAATTTCTCTATATATTATAATTATTTCAATATTTTCAAATGTGTAGAGTATACATAAGAAAAATGCTATTTAGCATAACATAGGAAATAATTATGACAAAACTAGAATAAATTTTAATTTACTAAATAATATTTTACGCTATAAAAGTTATAATTTATTATATATAACTGTAAAGTTAAAATTACTTTATTGTTGATAAAAGTATAAAAATTATGCAATTATAACTTATTTGATGATATTAAAAATTTATTACTTAATTTAAAATAATTCAAATTCACTTAAATAAATTATTAAATTGTTAAAATTACTTCAATGCTAAATATTAAATATAAATTATTAAATTTGAGTAATACTAATTATTTACTCAAAAACAACTCTAATAATCTTTATTGAAATGTCTTTTTTCTTCTTCAGAAAACTATAGTACTGAAAACAAGCTACAAAACAAAAAATTAATCTCTTAACATAAGAGGCTCTAACTCATAGAATGGAGCATCGAGAAGAAATGTCTTATTAGAGTACTTTTTATTTTATCATATTTATAATTAAAACTATTTTAATACTTATTTATTTAAGTTATATTTATTTTTATATATTGTTAAAAATTTGAATTAAATCTAGTATAAATGTATAATGGATGATGGGGAATAATAGGAAGGAGAGGGGAAATCTCATCTGATAGAAGTAAGAAAGTGATTTTTGGGGTATGATGAATTAAATGATGTGGGTTGGGCGTTGGGTTTTAAACAGGGTTGTTGGGGATGATGGGATAGGATATTTATATTTGGCGAAAATACATTCAACTCCCATAAATATCATTTCAGGGTTTTTAAATATTCTTTATTAGAATTTAATAATCTCTCCATCCGTAATTATAAGGTCATGTTAAAACAAATATATTTTAAAAAAAAACATGTAATGAAATTAAGGTTCTTACACTTTTACTCCTTCGACTGAAACTCAGACGACTTATGATATACTTGTTTGTCTAAACTTGTATTTAAGTGGAATCTCATAGGGTCGTTGGGTTAGTGCTCTCTCATCTTTTTAACTTGAGATACAGAGGCCTATATGATTTTATTTTTTTTCCGATTTTTTTCCAATTTAAAATTGTTTTTTGATTTCTTTTTTGAAATAATATGAGTCGTTACATATTTTCAGCTCTAATACCATATTAGAATCAAAATTTAATATAAGTGTTTAGGACATCATGGAGATACTTTCACTACAAATCCTTAAGACAATGAGTGAATGAATCATTTAACTTATATACTATTGTACACTCTTGCTTATCTATACAATGCGAGGCTTCTTGTAGTCACACTTATTACTCTAATATTCTTTATTATATTTTTTAAACCTCATTTATCCTCACTCAAGCAATCTTGTTGGAACCGGGTAGGATCATTATGAACAACAAAATTTCTATACTAAGAGATTAAAATTATCTTGTACGAAAATTCTTTTATGTTTCCTCATATTGAAATTGTGTGTCTGTCTTTCTTCATAAACATTTGAATCTCACTTATACCTATTTAACACATACATGTAATAGAGAGATAGAAACAAAATTTTACATAAGAAAACATGAGAAAATTTTCACGAGAGAAAATTTTCACGAGAGAATCCTGATCCCTATACCAAGTATTCTTAACTACATTTGGTCCCTATATTCTTATTTGGTAAAATTTTAAAAGAATATAATTTTTTTTTTGTGTAAAAACTCTTCAAACTGATTATTTGATTTTTAAATATCTGATTTAACTAAGAAGGTAGTCGAATCTTAAATATCTAATTGGTTAAATTTTAAAAGAAGAGAATTTTAAATAAATAACTATAAAACAAAATCACTTCAAAACTTTAGGATATTTCTTTGTAGCAAAGTTATTTGATAGAATTTTAAAAGAAAGTAATTTTAAATAATTAATTAGTTAATGCACTTGATATTTTTTTCTAGTTAATATTGAAATTAAATTTTAATTTTGAACTTATATTATTATTCTTTTTTTTAAACATAATATTATTATTCTTAAGTTTTTAAGAGTTCCAATTTCCAAATAGTGTTTACTAGCACTACTATATATTAGAAGAAAAATACATAGAAGGAAATTAGAAAAAAACAAGGTCACATTAATCTGTGGTATTGCGTTGGTTTGGAGTACGAAAAGTAGAATGGGGAACACGTTTTGCTTGTTCTGTGGTTGCGTTGCACAATCGAGCGTTGGGGTGGTGGAGCAGTGGGGTCGCTTCCACCGGGTGGCGCAACCCGGCTTCCACTTCTTCAACCCCATCGCCGGCGAATGCCTCGCTGGCATCCTCTCTACCCGCATCTCCTCCCTCGACGTCCGCATCGAAACCAAAACCAAGGTCAATTTTTCTCAATTCCCAATCACGAACACCACTCACTCTCACAACACAACACATATACACAATCAACGATTCAGAAAATTGATTACCAGATAATAATAATAATAATAATGATGGTTGAAAAGAAAATGTTGAGCGGTTTTTCGATGTCGGTGCAGGACAACGTGTTTGTGCAGTTGCTGTGTTCGATTCAATACAGGGTGGTTAAGGAAAACGCTGATGATGCTTTCTACGAGTTGCAGAATCCGCAGGAACAGATCCAGGCTTATGTCTTTGATGGTTGTGTATATTTGATTTGGTCCCTTTTTCTACGCGGTTATTGGTTTGACTTTTTTTTTTAATTTCTAAGTTTCTAATCGGGTGTGGTTTGCAGTGACTCGTGCTATTGTTCCGAGGATGAATTTGGATGAGTTGTTTGAGCAGAAGGGTGAGGTTGCCAAAGCTGTGCTGGAGGAACTTCATAAGGTAATTCACTACTTGCTTTTGTTGAATTTTCATCACCATTTCTGGCTGGCAATTCTTAATGGGATATCTATGCAGCAATTCCAAACTGCAAAGAAGAATCTTAGAGACATATTAATTATTAGGGAAAATATTTATCAAAAAGTCTAACTTTTTTTTGCATTGTTAACTTTGAAAATCTTCACTTTCCAGTGAATACTTGTCATTTTTTGTTTTCTTAACTGGTGCCGTTAGGATGTTAGCATTTACCTGATTATTTCGGTTCTGTTTATGATTATAACTGGCCGGTTGCATAGAAAAGTTTATCGTAAAGCATATGCTTTGACATATGATGCTAAGTGAGATTTCATTGTACTAGTCCATTTCCTTTCAATGAAGAAAGAACTCTTCAAAATAGTAACTATGTTCAACTGTGGAAATAAAGATGAAAATACCATGATTAATTGGTAAATGATAGGCATTTTTTTATTCTGTCTACTATGACTCATGATAACTTTTAAAATATTGATTTTCTTTTTATTTAAATTGTGTTTTCGTATTAGTTTTGTGTGTTGTATTACAGTTGAGTTTTGTGCTATAATTTTTAAATTTATTGTATCCGTGCTTTCTAGGTTTATGCTGAATTTCTTGCTTGGTTTAGTATGTAAATACAAATATTATATTAATCTCCTGATATTTATGCGTTAGGTGATGGGAGAATATGGATATAGCATCGAGCACATACTGATGGTTGATATTATACCTGATCCTTCTGTGCGTAAGGCAATGAATGAGATCAATGCAGGTATGATACTTTGTAGCTATTACTTTTTACAGTGTTTCTGTTCACCCTGTGGACATATCAAGCAATAATATGTATCTATACTTGGGATTGGGTCTAAAAAGAAAGCTCTCTGTTTTGTTGCTTTACTACTTTAGTTTCTTTCCCGTGTTCCATTACTAGGTATCTGGTGAATTAGTGGCATCTTAATTATAGTTCTGGGGTCATGTGAGCATCTTGATAAAATTGCCCTTATATCATTCCCCTCCTTTCTCCCCAAACTCATCTTTTTATTTTCAAAGAAGCAGATTGTGGGTGAGCTGTGGGTGTGTGACTGTGTTTATCCCATCTACATGTGTCTGTATGCATTATGCAACCTGTGTGTGTGTTTATAGCATCTAGGTTTCCCTCTATGAACCCTACTCATTGAAGATTGATTTTATTGTACAGCTCAGAGGATGCTACTTGCTAGTGAATTCAAAGGAGACGCTGAAAAAGTGCTTCTAGTGAAGAAGGCAGAAGCTGAAGCTGAAGCCAAGTATCTGGGCGGGGTTGGTGTGGCCAGGCAGCGACAAGCTATCACAGATGGCCTGAGGGAGAACATCTTGAATTTCTCTGGCAAGGTAGAAGGCACTTCTGCTAAGGAAGTGATGGATCTTATCATGGTTACTCAGTACTTTGACACAATCAAAGACCTTGGGAACTCATCAAAGAACACCACAATTTTTATACCCCATGGACCTGGCCACGTTAGGGATATTGGTGAGCAGATACGCAATGGAATGATGGAAGCTGCCAGTGCTCAAGTAAATGATCATGTTGAGTGATTTTGTAACATTATCTAAGTTTGCCCCTCTGACTCTCTCTGTCTTTCACACACACATTAATAGTATTATACGGATATGTTATATGTTTATGCTTTATTATTTTACGGTAGTGAAGTTTTGAGCAGTTGGGAGTTGTAAATTCTGTTTGAGTCTTACTATACAATATTTGCAGTCATTCTACACATACGTTGTCATTTAGATTGAGACAATACAAGATGATATGAAATCTGCATTATAGGAAGTTGTTTTTCTGAAGGAAAAGATATTTTTTTTTTAATTTTCATGTTTTACGAAGTATGTGTATGCATATCAGCATGTGGACAAATTTCCCGAGTAGAATGTGGTGCTTAACATTCTTTAGCTTAGAATGTCTCTGTGACTCTGGTTTTTTTGAAAAAGAATCTTAAGAACAATGTGGGAGCATGCCAATCATTCTAAAATTTGGATTGCTCGCTCTCTCTTTAGCCTTTCACATATTCCTATAGTCAAATGCCATTTCTCTATCCACCTGCAAAACTCCAATGCCAAGAAGGAACAATACATGAATTATATTACTGAAAGTTCAATTTGGTGTCAAATAGACAAATAACCTCAGAAAACTTTTGGAAAATTGATGTTGGTTTGAAAAATAACCTCAGAGTTTTTATTTTTTATTTTTTGAAAAAATGAGGTGTGTTCGTGATGTTCAAGAAGAGCTAAACAGCAATTTACTCCTCAACAAATATACCTTACCTCTTCCAAGAAGAACAAACTTGAGTTTGCAAATCAAGTTATCGTTTATTCAGCACGTGTATACAATAGAATTGGAAGTTGACAAAGCTCAGGCAACTATTTGAAGTTGAAAAGAATTGACACAACCATAGAGGTCACATTCTTCAAGAATCACACAAAAGCATATGAAACTAGTAGCACCACTGTTTAATAAGCCAATTGAAGAGCTGATCAACGATGTAAATATGGGAAACTTTACCTGATTTCTTTCTTATCTTCATCTCCTGAAAGGAGCTGATTATATACAGCAATAATAACAACTACCAAACCTTTTACCAATGAGTGGGGCTGGCTACATGAATCTGTGTAAAAAACTAGTAGTATGTAGGGAACAAGGGATTGCAAACAGGGAAAGAAGCAGGTTGTGTAACACTTTCCTTATCCTTATCTACCAGTAGTCTTTGCAAGAACAGATTCCATCTTTGAAATGGTGATACCTTGTCCTATCTTGAACTATAACTATGGATCCACTTTCCATGATCCAACGCTACTAGATTTGAACAGGCTGCAAGAGCACTTACAAGGGTATGCTCATTTGGTCCCGGACCTACTTGCAGCATATTGTGGAAGAAATCCAAAGCCTCCATGACACAGCCAACCTACATAGTACGTAGTAATTTTAGACAGTGTACATACTACATAGACAATCAAGTCAAACACAGAAAAATATAATTTTCTTTCAACTGCATAGTTGTGCAATGTCCACTTCAGAGCAACGAGACAATCATTTATTTTGTTTACCTTCCAATTCAGCAATACCTGAACATAACCAGCTATTATAGTACTCCATGACACAACATCCTGCTCTTGCATTCCATCAAACAATTCCTTAGCTTGACTCATGTTACCGGATCCAACGTAGGCAGCAATCATGGTATTCCAAGAATACTAAGTCTTTTATCCACAGCCCATTCAAAAACCTTCCGGCCATCTTCCACAAGACCCCACTTTCCATGCATATCAATCAAGGCATTCACAACAAACACATTGTTCTCCAAACCAACCTTCACAGCATGAGCGCGAACCTGCTCCCCTTCCTGCACACTCAACCCATTTCCACATGCACCAAAAGCAAACACAAAGCTAGATCGATTTGGAGAAAGATCTGAATCCCGGGTTAACGAGCGGAACACCACGAGGGAATCACAGCAAGAATTGGGTGACAAAGAATGTGTTTTGACCATGTGCAACGACGGTGCCTAAAACTAAAATGTTCAATGGACAGAGTCGCCACTAGCGTTATTTGGTTCGGGAAACATTGGAAAACCGTTTACGCGATTTTTATTCGGAAAAAATGTTTGGGTTCGGGAGTCTATTTATGCATAGAGAGGGTGGAGAATGAACCCCACAACACCCATAATGCATCCGTCTTAAGACGGTAACCTTAAATTGATTGTGCATGTTTTAATTATTTGGAAAATATTGAATTACACCAATTAAAAGAGATTAATATTCATGATTTAATTATTAAAAAAAAGTTAACTTATGAACACATTTTTTATTTTTAATTTGAAGCGCCTGTCGAGACTTAACCCGTCCTACGTACCCTCCGAAGAGGCGTCCAGACTTACGTAGTTCTTTCTGTCTTAAATTCGTTTAATTATGAAAACTCATCTTCAAATACAACCCTTAAGACGGATTTTTATTGAGGTGCCTGGCGGGTTCAATTCCCAGTCCTACGTATCTCTAAAGTGAGAAATCAAGCCTACGTAGTTCTTAAAAAAGGTTTTAAGTTTAATCCACTTATGCACGGGGCTCATGGACTTAAACAATGTTAAGACTCAAAAACCCTTACGCACGAGCAACACTTAAGAGAGACGCCCTATAGACGTTCTTAACAACGTTATCGCGCGTCGCGTGAGATATATTAAAAACGTTTATCATCTTAGTCATAATGAGAAAAAGTTTCGAAAAAACGTTTAGTTAATTTTTCCAATAGGTTTTGTTTTGTTTTTTTTTTGAAAAAAAGGATATGAAATCCACCCACTCATGCACGGGGTTCAGGGACTTAAACAATGTTAAGACTCAAAAACCCTTACGTGCGAGCAACACTTAAGAGAGACGCCCTATAGACGTTCTTAACAACATTGTCGTACGTCGCGTGAGACGAATTTAAGACAAACATTTGTAGTCATCGTCTCAATGAACAAATATTTCTAAAACATTTGATTTTCGTCACAAAAAAAAAGAGATTAATATAAAATTTTAATTTATATGTTTTGTAATTTTTTTGAAAAAAAAATATGAAATTCATCAACACATGCACGGGGTTCAGGGACTTAAACAATGTTAAGACTCAAAACCCTTACGTGCGAGCAACACTTGAGAGAGACGCCCTATAGACGTTCTTAACAATGTTGCCGCACATCGCGTGAGATGAGTTTTGTAAAAAAGATATACTTCGCGCGAGAGCCTAATAATACAGAGGGAGATGAAGAGGGGAGCTCGGTGGTGGAGAAGTCGAAGAAGATGATGGGGCGAAGGGAGGTGGGTGGCAGCGCTGTACGAGTTGTGAGGATTAGGGTTTTTTAGAGGAAGAGATGTGAGGTCGGCTAGGGTTAGAGAGAGTGAATAGTGAATTCTGGTTGCTCCGAAACCCAAGGAAGGTGGGCTTAAATAGCTGAAAAATTAGGGTTTTGGGTGGGCAAAATTACAAGAGTGCCCTTCGCTTGCTGCTAGGGTTTTTGTTTCTGTTGTGCTGGCAGGCCTCCTTCGTCCCCTGTTGGACCAGCTTCGGCCGCATGGCCTTTTCTTCCTTTTTCTCTTTCTTTTTTTATTCTTCTTGCAGTTGGGCCATCTTTCTCTCTCTCTCTCTTTTTTGAAGCTGATTTGACTTTTTTTCTTTAAATCATTTTGAGCTCTCTTCCTTTTTATTTTTGTTACTCTCAAAATTAACTAACACAAATAATTAAAATTTAACTAAAATCTAAACTCATTGGATTAAGCCTTTTTGTATTTTTTTTTTGCATTTTTCAAGATTTGTCTTTTATCTAGATTTTCACCATTTTTATGCTTTTTTTTTTTCATAATTTTTACTTTTTTTTGGATCTTTAGCTAAAAAACTACTAAATTAACACAAACTAGAGCAAAATTGGGGTGTTTACAAATGCCCCTCTTTACACATTACTTAACGGATAACATACTAAACCAAAGTTTCTTATGTTCAATGACCGTGCCTAAAACAAAAAATTTCAAAAACAAAGTCGCCACCAATGTTATTTGGTTCGGGAAACATTGAAAAACCCAATTACACGATTATTATTCAGAAAAAAGGTTTGGGTTCGGGAATCTATTTATGCATTGGGAAGGGTGGAAAATGAACCCCATAGCACCCCTAATGCATCGGTCTTAAGACAGTAACCTTAAATTGATTGTGCATGTTTTAATTATTTAGAAAATATTGAATTACCCCTTTAAAAGAGATTAATATCCATGATTTAATTATTACAAAAAGTTAACTTATGAACACAATTTTTTTTGAAGCCGCAGTCCAGACTTAACTCGTCCTACGTACCCTCCGAAGAGGCGTCAAGGCTTACGTAATACTTTCTGTCTTAAATTCGTTTAATTATGAAACCTCATCTTCAAATACAACCCTTAAGAAGGATTTTTATTGAGGTTCCTGGCGGGTTCGATTCCCAGTCCTACGTATCTCTAAAGCGAGAAATCAAGGCTACGTAGTTCTTAAGAAAAGGTTTTAAGTTTAATCCACTTATGCACGGGGTTCAAGGACTTAAACAATGTTCAGACTCAAAAACCCTTACACACGAGCAACACTTGAGAGAGACACCATATAGACGTTCTTAACAACATTACCGCGCGTCGCGTGAGATGTATTAAAAATGTTTATCATCTTAGTCTTAATGAGCTAAAGCTTCTAAAAAACGTGTAGTTAATTTTTCCAATAGGTTTTGTTTTGTTTTGTTTGAAAAAAAGGATATGAAATCCAAAAACCCTTATGCGCACGGGGCTAGGGACTTAAACAATGTTAAGACTCAAAAACCCTTACGCGCGAGTAACATTTAAGAGAGACGCCCTATAGACGTTCTTAACAACGTTGTCATGCGTTGCGTGAGACGAATTTAAGAAAAACATTTATAGTCGTCGTCTCAATGAGCAAATATTTCTAAAACATTTGATTTTCGTCATAAAATAAAGAGATTAACATAAAATTTTAATTTATATGTTTTGTTTTTGTTTGAAAAAAAATATGAAATCCATCCACTCATGCACGGGGTTCAGGGACTTAAACAATGTTAAGACTCAAAAACCCTTACATGCGAGCAACACTTGAGAGAGACGCCCTATAGACGTTCTTAACAATGTTGCTGCACATCGCGTGAGATGAGTTTCCTAAAAAATATACTTGACGTGAGAGCCTAATAATACAGAGGGAGATGAAGAGGGGAGCTCGTCAGTGGAGGTTGAAGAAGATGATGGGGCAAAGGGAGGTGCGTGGCGGCGTTGTACGGGTTGTGAGGATTAGGGTTTTTTTAGAGGAAGAGATGTGAGGTCTACTAGAGTTAGAGAGAGTGAATAGTGAATTCTGGTTAACTTATTGGATTAGGCCTTTTGTATTCTTTTTTTTGGTATTTTTCAAGATTTGTCTTTTTTCTAGATTTTCACCATTTTTATGCTTTTTTTTTCATGATTTTTACTTTTTTTTGGATCTTTAGCTAAAAACCTACTAAGTTAACACAAACTAGGGCAAAATTGGGGTGTTAACAGTTGCCCCTCTTTACACATTATTTAACGGATAACATACTAAACCAAAGTTTCTTATGTTCAATGACCGTGCCTAAAACTAAAATGTTCAATAAATAAAGTTGCCACCAATGTTATTTGGTCCGGGAAACATTGGAAAACCCAATTATGCGATTTTTATTCGGAAAAAAGGTTTAGGTTCAGGAATCTATTTAGGCATTGGGAAGGGTGGAGAATGAACCCCATAACACCTCTAATGCATCGGTCTTAATACAGTAACCTTAAATTGATTGTGCATGTTTTAATTATTTAGAAAATATTGAATTAACACTTTAAAAGAGATTAATATCCATGATTTAATTATTAAAAAAAGTTAACTTATGAACACAATTTTTTTTTGAAGCCGCAGTTGAGACTTAACTCGTCTGATGTACCCTCCGAAGAGGCGTCAAGGCTTACGTAATTCTTTCTGTCTTAAATTCGTTTAATTATGAAAACTCATCTTCAAATACAACCCTTAAGAAGAGTTTTTATTGAGGTTCCTTGCGGGTTCGACTCCCAGTCCTAAGTATCTATAAAACAAGAAATCAAGGTTACGTAGTTCTTAAGAAAAAGTTTTAAATTTAATCCACTTATGCACGGGGTTCAAATACTTAAACAATGTTCAGACTCAAAAACCCTTACGCACGAGCAACACTTGAGAGAGACACCCTATAGACGTTCTTAACAACGTTACCGCGCGTCCCGTGAGATGTATTTAAAATGTTTATCATCTTAGTCTTAATGAGCAAAATCTTCTAAAAAACGTGTAGTTAATTTTTCCAATAGGTTTTGTTTTTGTTTGAAAAAAAGGATATGAAATCCAAAAACCCTTATGCGCACGCGGCTAGGGACTTAAACAATGTTAAGACTCAAAAACCCTTACGCGCGAGCAATAATTAAGAGAGACGCCCTACAGACGTTCTTAACAACGTTGTCGTGTGTTGCGTGAGACAAATTTAAGAAAAACATTTGTAGTCGTCGTCGCAATGAGCAAATATTTCTAAAACATTTGATTTTCGTCATAAAAAAATAGATTAACATAAAATTTTAATTTATATGTTTCGTTTTTGTTTGGAAAAAAACATTATGAAATTCATCCACTCATACATTGGGTTCAGGGACTTAAACAATGTTAAGACTCAAAAACCCTTACGTGCGAGCAACACTTGAGAGAGACGCCCTATAGACATTCTTAACAATGTTGTTGCACATCGTGTGAGCTGAGTTTCCTAAAAAATATACTTGACGCGAGAGCCTAATAATACAGAGGGAGATGAAGAGGGGAGCTCGGTGGTGTAGAGGTCGAAGAAGATGATGGGGCGAAGGGAGGTGGGTGGCGGCGCTGAGGATTAGGGTTTTTTAGAGGAAGAGATGTGAGGTCTGCTAGGGTTAGAGATAGTGAATAGTGAATTCTGGTTGCTCCGGAACCCGAGGAAGGTGGGCTTAAATAGTTGAAAAATTAGGGGTTTGGGTGGGTGAAATTACCACTGTGCCCTTCCGTTGCTGCTAAGGTTTCTGTGTCTGCTGGGCTGGCAGGCCTCCTTCGTCCCCTGTTGGGCCAGCTTCGGCCGCATGGCCGTTTTCTTCCTTCTTCTCTCTTTTTTTTTTCTTCTTGCAGTTGGGTAATCCTTCCCTCTCTTTTTTTAAGCTGATTTGACTTTTTTTCTTTAAATTATTTTGGGTTCTCTTCCTTTTTATTTTTGTCAATCTCAAAATTAACTAACACAAAGAATTAAAATTTAACTAAAATCTAAACTCATTGGGTTAAGCATTTTTGTATTTTGTATTTTTTTTGGCATTTTCCAAGATTTTTATCTTTTTTCTAAATTTTCACCATTTTTATGTTTTTTTCGTGATTTTTATGTTTTTTTTGGATTTTTAGTTAAAAAACTACTAAATTAACACAAATTAGAGCAAAATTGGGGTGTTTACACCATGGTGTTTTAAATGAATAAGTCTGGTTGAGGAATTTGATCAAACAGTTTGTGGGCATATGAAAGAGAAGCAGCAGCAACAAGCTTGAGGAACTTGCTGGCTGAAACATGGTGTGAGATTAGAGCTGTGGTGAGTAATTGGGCATGGGTCTGCTTAACTTGTTGAATTGATTTGCATGAGTCAATCAAAGAGGCAAGTCTACAACAGTGATCAGAATGAAAAGGTTTTATTAATGTTGAGTAGAACCGATTCATGTTTTGTAAAGGTTGCAATTCTGGTTACACTGAATTCAATTAATACAATTGTTTTTGGTCAATAACTAGATAATTGACATATAGCCCAAGCGTCTCGTCAAGCTGGGCCTGTTTTTCATAGGCTAGGCCTTACTATGTTTTTGCAAATTGGCAAATTATACGGGCCAATTCATGGGTTGTAATTTGTAGTTTTCAATTATTATCTATTAATATCTGGGTTGCACAAAACAAAATTCCTTAATATTTGGTCAAGTATTAAAAGTTGTTGACCGAAAAATATATATTAAAAGTTGACCAATTTTTTTTTTTAACTTTTAATAGGTTTTAAGGCATTTGTCTTTGTGGCCTTTCGGCCCTTTTATCCAATGACAAAATAAATCATGTAGCAAAAAGTTTGGACTTTGACGCATGAAACCTTGATAAGAAATATTGTTTTATGGGAGGGTTTGCTAAGTCACTAGTAGGGGGTGTTCGCGGTCTGGATTCATTTGGTTTTGAGGAGAAAATCCATCTGATCCAGTCATTTCAATTTTGTCACTTTATCATCCAATTTTTTTTTCTTTTTTAAAATCCGAACTAATCCAATCCAATTTTTATTGGTTTAGATTGAATTGGATTTCAGTTTTTTAAAGACGTTAGTAAATATCAAAATCAATGAAGAAATAGAAATTAATTTCAATCATATAACGTAACATTACAAACCTAAATGATGAGAGTTTGAAATAGAAAAATAAAGATGAACCAAAAGTCTCAAACAAATTACCATATTCACAATTTTTGGCTCAGTACTCCTAAAATAAGAAGAAAAAAAATTAATCCTGCATAGTAGATGACATATCTTTTAAATATATGATTACTTTGATGCATATTTTTTAAATTATTACTTCAAACTCTATTTATCCAAATATATCTTCATAAATAAGTACATGTCATATAATAACTATATAAACATATAAGGACATAAATATGTAAATATGTAAGTATGAATGATATGACATATGTACAAATAAAATTATATATATTTGCAAACATTATGTTTGGATTGGATTGGTTCGGTTCGGTTTTGAAAATCAAATCCGAAATCCGACCCAACCCGATAAAAAAATTTCGGTTTTCTGGATTTTAGATCCGTTCGATTTTCGGTTTAATTAAATTTCGAGTTTTTTGGATCGGTTTTTCAGTTTTGATTGGATTGGACCAGTTATGAACAACCCTAGTCACTAGAGCGAACGTGAACGTCTGTTGGACTCAATCCAACAATGGAGCTTCATCCAGTTTCATGCCTAGAAAATCAGGAAGCTGATGTGGATCTACGTTCTAACTAAGGTGAACGTATAAACAAACATGCACACACTAATAGTTGGTTTATATCGATCCAAAAAAATTAAATTAATTAGGAGGTTTGTTTGTTTTACGGGTGCAGTTTATTGAGAATTGAAGTGTGAATTTGGAAAAGACAATATAAGAGATATGACACAAACTCGGGTCCGACTCATCGAAAGTGAGTAAAGAGTAAAGTAAGTTATCACAACTATTGATTGAGTTCTTTTATTGACTTTTTAAAGTAGGTAATTACTATTAATGTTGTAATGACTTACTTTAACGTCTAAAGAGATTATCTCACTTTAGAGAAACTAAATAAAATAAATGTGATTTTTAATCTTTTGGTAATGGTCCATTAGTATAGGTTCTCCTGCTTTGCGCTACCATGTCTCCTTAACACAATCTATATAATCAAACTTAGGTTTGGCCAATATAAGAATTGCATGTTTGTTTTACAATTTTAATTAAAAATAATCACTTTTGTTGTTAAATATAAAGTTGTTTAATGTGAAATGTGTGAGTAGCATTTTTACTAAATAAAAGTACGTTTACATGTGACTTAATATGTGTTTAACGTGAAGAATTTTTTACTTTTCTTTTAAAGGGAATTTACCTAAGTGTAAGACTCACAAAATATATCATATTTACACATAAAAAGTAATTTTATCTTAGTATCCAAGCAAAATAAAACATATTTTAATCATACATTTAAAATATAAAAAAAAAACATATTTGAATCATACATTTAAAATATCATTTGCAAACACAAATTCATCCTCACAAACCTAAAATTAAGTTTCCTAAACTCAACTTCACTTAACTTTAAAGTAAATGAAACAAAAGCTTAAGTTTCAATAACATTAAAAATGTGCACCGTGAGTTTGGCTTAATCTATCATAAACTAAACGTGAGTGGTTTAGTTAAAAGTAACTAGTAACTTCAACCATCATTTCACAAAAAGAATAAACTCCAAACCCATCTTTTAATTAATTTTGAGTCATTGTTTTCAAATACTAATTTGTTAACAATAAGACTTGTTGAGTATGCTCATTCTATTTGTTCAGTTTATTAGGATTTGATTTAAGGGGATTGTGTATGAGTTTATGAGGATATTATTGTAATATGTCAGTAGTATCCTCTCCTATAAATACTAATAACACTGTAACCCTAAAAAAGAGATTGATTTAACCTAATCAATAAGACAAAGCTATAGCTATTATACAGCAGTAGAAGTAGGCACAATTTTCCAAACTGCGTAAACAAAGTCTTGTGTCTTACAATCACAATTTCTCTACTCCAACTCTGTGCAATCAAGGTGTTTTTACTAACAAGACTAATTTTGTTTGGGAAAATAACTAACTCAAGGTTCGGACTTGTATGGTCACCCTAATAAGCTTTACAAGATTTAGTTTGTTTATAATTAGACAATGTTGTTGGTTTAGCACTATGATTAACTCGCTGTAATGAAGTGATCTTATCTCTATCTTTGATTAATGAAATACAAACGCCAAGAATAGGATCTTCAACT
Source organism: Acmispon strigosus (assembly GCA_030819835.1). Taxonomy (NCBI): domain Eukaryota; kingdom Viridiplantae; phylum Streptophyta; class Magnoliopsida; order Fabales; family Fabaceae; genus Acmispon; species Acmispon strigosus. The sequence continues at coordinate 41,555,644 of JAUAMA010000001.1, read as the reverse complement.
GTTTATTGCCTCAACAACACTATTCTTTTTTTTTTCTTTTGAAACTAACAACACTATTCAACCACGCAGTTTCAGATAAGATTATGCATTTTAACAAATACAACAAAAGAACTTTGGACTAAAATTCATCACACCTGTCCTTGACTTTGTTAAAATCCCTTGCAACTTGAACTTGATTTTCAATACAATGTAAAATAAAAATAAGTTAGAATAAATTTGGAAAAAATGAAGAGAAACTGTATAGACACGTGTTTCTTGATACAAAATAGGTTAGAGTAATGTACACTTATAAAAAATAACAAGCATGATGATTATATTAATGCATAATAATACAAACTATGATTAACATCCCAATAAACCTAAGAACCTTAGGTTTGAAGTGGTCCAATGGGATTGCATTTACATGTGATTTTGCTACGAAGCTGAGTACATTAATAATGGGTTTTGGTGGCCAGTTGTAGGCATTGTTTGGGAGTACAATAGTAATTATGGAATTAGAGGAATACAAGAAAGAAAAGTAGAATAAAAAGCTTTGTAATGATCATACACGATAAGCATTATTAGGTAAGGTAAGGTAAATTCCAGATTTGATGGCTGCACTGATTTGTTCTGTCTGAGAGTTAAGTCCTAACTAAAACGACAAAAATTCAATATCAATAAACATGTGATTTTCCTTTTTTTTAATACTTTATTTTTTCTTAGAAGTTGTAAAGTGAATTACGTTGTATTTTCAAGCTAACATATTTATCATCCACAATTGAAAATTCTATTCGAATCATGGATATTTACATTCTCGTGGACTAGCTCAATGGCTAATCTTATAAAAAATATTTAGAGAATTTAATTTGTACATCACACTTTTTTTTTACCGATTCACAAAATTTTCAGATTTTTCCTTTTGTCTTTTCAAATAGTTTTAATACTGCATTTTAGGTTAAAAATGTTAAAATAACATTGCAACTAGTCCAAACAACATAAACCACCCTCTATAAGCTCTTTTAAGGTGTAGTCCATGGCTCCTTTAGTCTCTTCAAGGCTTCGGCATTGGGCTAGCTCTTCCGACATGTTTTTTTATTTATTTATATGAATTCGAGATTTTACTTTAGAAAAATTAAACATGTATCACTTAAATCAAACACGTATTGATTAAAGTGTATTAACTTTGAGCTCGAACCTCCTGAACTGATTCTATTTAATCTAATTTGTGTTAGCTTTGTGCTTGAACCTCCTTGATTAATTTAAGGCAAGAAGAGAAAGCAAAATGAAGCAAAACATTGTCTTAAAATGATATCTCATAAGAAGTCCATCGATTGCTTTCAAAATGAGGGTATGGTTAGCTTTCAAGTGTGAATGATTATTGGTTGGTCCCTTTTCCCAAAGTAGTGTAATCCAAATGAGTACTAAATATCTTGCTGATTGGTGCCATTATATATGTACTAGCTCTTCAATTCAATTGTTACCTCCCTGTTCTCTTCATACCAATTATAAGTGCTATTTATGTAGTATTAGTCTTTGTCTAACGTCTATTGTCCAATAATGCCATAGGGCCCATCTTCTCTTTTAATCAATGTAAATTCTGAAGGTTTGTGGGTAATTGGCTAATAGTACCACATAATCATCTTTTTCTATTGTTTCTCCTGATTCTCTTGTATTGTGGGCCCACTTATACAAGAGCCAATTGTGCCATGGATTGGTGGGATAAACAGTGGAGACAGATTAGAAAAAAAAGAAAATCTCATGCTATTTGTTTTTGGTAAAGTTTGTAGGGTCATGTATTAAGTGGGAGCTGCAAAATTAGCACACCATGTGATTGAAATAGCACATATAATTATATGGTTTGTACTTAAAGTTAGCTATAGCTTTCTATCAAGTGTATGCAGTAAAATAACTATGGTAGTTATGTCTATAATTTCCTTCATATTCATATGTCATTGTATAAATGTCTATTCAGTAGGACCTTTTTGCTTAAGCCATTTGTCATTACATAACATGTGTATTAGTAATTTAGTATTAACTTAATACTAAGTGCATTTTAGGCTTTACTTAGTTGGGATCTAAATTACTGTCTCTAACATAGACACCTCTGCACTAAACGTTTATATGATATCACGGGTCCTTTTAGTATTGTTTGAAATTGATACTTGAACTATCTGATACCGTATTACCAAACAAAATAAAACCATATAAAATGATAATGTCTCCAATTCTTTCAATCTGAGCCTCAGATTTCTTTTATAAAAGTTTAACTAATGGATTTACATTAGAGTTCGGAGTAGCTCTGTGTGTCAAACAATCAATTATCCTAAAAGTCTAAATTGTTGACTAAGATGTTGAGAATTAAAGTGTGGAGTTAAGTCGCACATAAGTCAAATATGAGTGAGGTAAAGACTTTATGAGAGATGTGACTAATAAACTCAACACCTTAAGGTTTTGTGTTAAGATATGGTGTCCAAATCTCTTGGTGGTCTTCGGTGTTGGCCCATTGGTGCATGGTCTCATGCTTTGGGCTCCCCCTGTCTCCCCAACAAGTGGTATCAGAGCCGTTGATTAGTTAGTGTAGCTATGGTGTGATGACTCCTTGTGTTGAAAGTCTTCCTAGCGACACGGCAAGGAGGCGAGTCCTGGTGACGCGGTGAAGCGAACAGCGGTGCAAGTGTTGATAGCTCTCGTAAGGGGGGAGCATGGAAATGTGGTAGTGGCGCACAATTGAGAGGGAGAATGTTGAGAATTCAAGTATGGAGTTGAGTCCCAAATTGGTTAAATATGGGTGAGGTGGTCACATGAATGATTTTATATTATATTATACCATCGTGCATGTGAAATGATTGCACGATAGACTAAGGAGTATCCACAACGGAAAATCTACGCGCAAAAAACTTCGACGCTCAAGTCTACTTCTAGATTAGATAGAGAAACTGAGAGTCTTGGAAGAATATTCAAAGAACAAAATGAGTAATGCTTATGTAATTAAAAGATCAAAATTGTATTTGTAGAGCATGATGTGACTTGTAATTGAAGCGCATGACCTTTAGTGAAACCATCGTGGATGATTTTGTATCAGTGGTTGCATTTGGGAAAACCTTAGTATCATTAGATGTATCGACTTTGTTTCACTCGCCTCACTATTGGAAGAGATGGATCTTGCTTTTAGTCGCCCTGGCTGGCGAACATGACATTCACTCAATCGTGAATCCTTTGGGCCGTCCTGGATGATATTGGACCTTATAGTCATTTAGATTGGCTAGAACACAAGCTCCCTAGCTTGGCATGTAATATAATGGAATGTCAAGTTTGACAAGTTTATGCCAACTGTATGGAAGCATTCATGAGCAATCAATCCGAGATAAGCAAGCACACAATTGAAAATGTTTGTTTCAATAGGCTCATGGCCGACATAAAATCCAGTTGAAGTTTGTGTTTTTATGTGCTGTTACGTTTCATCAATTACGATTACATCCTTTTAATGTTAAAAAAAAACCTTTTGGAATTCCTTTTCCCATCTTGGAGGGAAAATTACGTTGATTAAGTAGGAAACTTCTTGAACATCTCCCATTTCACAAACTCAAATCATTTAGGCATTAAAGTTCACCATTTGACTTCTTACTTCTTGATTCTCCAAGATTTCTTGAAAAGGAATTTCATCAATCACTGTGTCTACAAGTTCAAATACTTCGCAACAGTCCCTATCTACCGAAATTCTTTGTGCATTATGTATAGTATTCATCTTCTGATCTCGATGTTCAGCTTCAAATTTTAGAGGAAAGGAAACAGTGGATGACATTTCCGACACCCTTCCTTCTTCGTGGCTTGTTCTTTGTGAACATCTTCGCCGCCCTATTGAACTCCCTGCCTTTTCTTGTGGACACAAGGCTTTGTTCTTAGTTCCTTTTATAGTTATAATTCTAGAAATTTTGGAAAGGATTAAGTGACATTGTTTGAGAAAATGCTCTTTTAATGATGTGTCTGATTTAAATTCTACATATTCATTCACAATGGGATGCTGAAAATATGCACAACTTTTAGTCCCTTCAAGTTTGTGTGGTAGTTAAAACTAGGTAGACAAAGAGGTTCTAGGAACTCACTGCAAGTTCAAATTAGATTCCGAAGCAGAGATAAAAGATTTGAAGATAAACCTAGAAGGAAATTCATCTAAAATGTACACTTTTATCCTCCTAAACAACCTCACCACAATCACCCCCCTCTCCTACATGATTAAAGGCCTGCAAAACAACAACACCAACAACACTCGAAGACCTTCCCCTATCACTTAAAGACACCTTCCTATTAGCCGTACTCATGGCCGAAACAGTGTCTCCCTTTTGGGAATTGACTTCGTGCTCCTTTGCCGAATGCTTCATTTGCTAACCATGCCAAACGGGATTCCTTGTCGATGAGCACTATTTCATCCACAAGGACAACTTAACTTCTTCTTTTTTGATCGGCCAAATTTCCCTTCCAGGGATTGATCCCTGGACCTTCCCTTCCCCAACTCATATGTCCTCCAACTCTTACCACTTGGGCCATCTTTCTGGGACAGGGCAACTAAACTTATAACTCACTCCTATTGTTTTTATTTCTAGTTTTAGTGATAATATGTTAATTGAATTTCTTTATTCCCATCATTACTCTGAAATTTTAAATTTTGATTTAGAAATAGTTATTATTATAAATTTTATAAAAAAATTAAAATAATTATTTTAAAGTTTGAAGAAATATAATTTTTAATTAAAGTATAATCTAAACTATTTACAACATCTCACTTTATTTAATAAATAACTTGAAAAGAAAAATGTTAATGCATACATTTAGAAAATTTATTCAGTACTGAAAATATAGTTTTTTTATTGAGAAATATAGTTTTGAAAGTATTTTTAATTAAAGAAATTCACTCGTTGATTCCAAGGCATTGAGCCCTATCAGAAAATGACAACTAGTATTTTTGTTGTCCTTTCATAGAAAAGTGTTGGCATTTGAAAATCTGCAACGGCTAGTTGGGCAATTGAAGCGGCATGCAAGCCGATGAAATAGACTAGCCGTTGAGAGCGTTAGCTGAAAGGCAAGGATCGACCGCTGTGACGATTTAATGGAAACAGCTAGAGTAAGGAATTGTGTGTTTGGACAATATTTGGAAGAAGTTACAGAAGCTCGAAGAGTAAAGTTAAAATATCTGAAGGGGGTAGCACTGGGTTTAATCCCTTTAATGTAGGGGAAGCGGTTATGCTAGTGAACCAGCCGAAGTAAGGAAGAAGAGCTTAATCAAAACTTTCATGCTGACTAGGAGAAAAAAAAAACACCAACATTCCCCAAGATTGTAAATGCGTTTAAGGATCTTGGAACGTGAGATAATGGTAAGTGGATATCAACTGTTGTAGGTTATCCGAATTTGCCTCTATAAATAGAGGAAATATCATTTGTAAACGGGACAAAACTCATCAATCAATCAACCGTACGAATTTTCTGCATTTTATCTTTCCTTTACTTTTCTGCCTTTATCTTTCAGCACTTTAAATTTATTTACAGTTTTTCAGGCATTTACTTCTCAGCTTTCAGCCCTTACATTTTAGCATTTACTTTCTTTACTGCTTTTCAGTCTTTATCCATTTTAGCCGTTCAATTAGTTTATAGTCATGTCTTAGTCACAACCTCTCAGTAGTGATCATTAAGAGCATTTTGGAGTGTCTTAAGAATTTGCATTGAAGAGCAAAGTCCCTTCCTTGAGTAGTTGCTTGATTAGATAATCAATATGTTAGTTTCTCAAGCTGACCCAAACCACTACCTAGTTTAAAAAACTATTTGTGAACCAATACAAAGAGCTTTTGTCGTCCTTTAAATATTTTTTTTGACAATAAAAAGATAAATATATGGAAAGTGATTAGGTGAGGATAGTTTAATGTTGATTTATGTTAATCTTATTTAATACTATCTCCGGTCTTATTTATAAGAAACAAAAATCTAATTCACACAGTTTAAGAAATTTAGTTAAAGTAGTTAAATGTAATAAATTTGTTCTTAATTAATATTGAACTTCCAAAATTGACCTTAACTCACTTTTCTTAATTTCTATATATCATTAATGCTTAGGAAAGTGGAAAGAGAGAAAAAATTCAATTAAATAAGAGTATTCTTGTCAAAAATCAATTAATGCTCTCACAAATTTTTAGTTATTAATTATTATAAAAATGACTAAGGTAAATATCGCATTTAATTCCTATAAATAGAATCGAAGTTATATATAATCTTGAAAAGAGAAAAAATAAATTTCCTCACAGTTGTGAGGCATACCGCAATTTAGACTAATAGACTTCCTATATATCTTTCCGAAATCTCAGCTTAGGTCACAATCAATTATGGTAATTTCATGTCCAAAATTTCTATATATTTTTCTATTTTAAATATTTTCAAATTCAAATGCTAATAAAATCACTCTGAAACTTTTTTACACGTACATAATAATTAAACTCAACAAAGAATTAAACGGGTTTCCAATCTAATTTTTTTAATTATAAGTATCCAAATAATTCACAAGATATTTGCTAGTAATTAAATAAAAAGAAAAGGTTAACCTCACAGAAAAAAAAGCCTAGCAAACCCTAGGTGTTTTCCTTGAACAGAAATTCTCATGTGAAATTGTGAATGCACGTAGATGGCAAACAATTTAATTCATCTAAAAGTAACTATTTTAACTTTTATGTTGAATGTTCGATCCCTAGAAATCACATTATTAGAGAAACTTGTGGAATTCACTGCATTGATTGAAGTCGGATTGCGAGAGCAATGTATACACCTCTAGTTTTCTTGTCCTCTACTTCTATGATCTATCAACAGGTGTATTACCTTGCTATGAATGGCAAACCCTAGAAAACAACGAAGGGTTAATTTGCACAAAATGTTTTTTACCCACACGTATAACACGTTACACAGGACCCTTTGTGGAAGGGGTAGGTAGGGCTAGTTGAATGTTGATACATGGCAAGCATACCATAGATCTTAAAATCTACCCTCAAGATTTTGATAGAACTGATTAGTATGTAATCATTGTCCTACTACAGTTCACGTTTGATCGGAGAATAATTGATTAATGTGTAATCATTGTCATCATCACAAACTCAAATTTTCAAATCTATCAAAATACTACCTAGGGTTAAAGTTTACATGGTTAGTTAGCATATTAGCATCAAAAAGACAATTAAAGGAGAGGGAATATCAACTGTGCCTAAAATCAGCACCAAAATGTTACTTTTTCAGATTAAGTTCTATACTTTTGTAAGATCAAAAGAAAAATTGAAAATGGAAACACTAATTCCCAAACCCAATATAATACAAGTTACAACACTATTTCTCATGGTGGGTTTTGTACACCTATTACTCACTTTTTTTTATTACTGCATGAACATTAAAATCAATTTTGGTGAGTAGATTTTGAGGGTTAGATTTAATGCTAAGAAAAGAGAAGTTGATCCAAATAGATTATTGGCCATTGCTTCTTCTCTTATATTAACTCAGTTGGTAAGAACAAACCACTCCCTCTTAAAATATTGTGTTCGATTTTCGCTTTCGATGTGAGGGGTGTGTTGGTGGACAATATATATATACCTCTGTAAGTGATTTATGGTTCCGAAAACATGCTCTAACCCCTTGGCATTGACTGAAGCCGAATTTACCCTAACTTTTCATAAATAAAAAATGGAAGCTTGTTTCATCACCCCCCAAACACTAGATACATGAGAAGGGAAAAGTTCTTTCTACATTTAGTCATGGAGCTCACTAAGCCATGAAAAAAAAATTTGATGAGGGTAGTGAAGGGTTAATAGTCAAAAGAATCTACCACAACACTGAAATTATATGGTAAAAGTATGTATGTAGAAATGTTAAACAAGGGGATTGTGTTTAGTGGGAAGAAAAAGGAGAGACATTAAAAAGAAAGATTAATCATGGGGGAACATTGAAAGTGTGAAGATTCTTGTAAAAAGATGGCCTTGTCCTTTGCCAATCATCACATCCTCCTCACCTATACAAGAACCAGATTAATTAGAATGAAAAAAAATGAAAATTATACCATAACAGCTGAGGGAAAATAAATGAAAAAGAAAGAAGAGAAAAAGGGTCTTTTCCATTTAGTTGGTCAGCAGTCAGAATTGCTTGCCATTGCCGACATGATTTACTGTCACTACACCAAATTGAGTAGAAAGATAAATAATCAGTTCTGAAATCAGCAATACACTACTAATGAGTTAAGAGCTCAGTCAGCCACAGAACTTTTCATTGTTTGACTTTTTGCCACTCATTAAGGAGATGCAGAGACTTTCATTATTTCTGGTCTTGAGGTTGGTGGAGATACTTAAACCCACAGAATAACCAATGTGCATGCTCCAAAAATAATAGTAGATACTAGATGGTATGTAACAATGCAATTTGGTGAACACTTGTTTAGTGCAATATTTTCATATTACACATGAGGACATGCAACAGAGGTGGTAGATCATGGAGGGGATTTACAAACTTCCTGTAGTCAGCAATTCCAAATTGTTTGATGAAGATCAGACGGTGCGAATCCATTTTCGGGATAGAAATAAGGATTAAGATCCTCTCATATCACATTGCACTATTATGTGCAGCTGTGTTTATTTATCTCTTTATAAATATTCATAGAGTCCCCCGCTAAAATATGAAGAGAGTGATACAATTAAAATTTTAGGATTTGGATTTCTTATTGTCAGCGTAATCTTTCACACATTCAAGTAATTTGAGTCGTTCGATTAAAATTGAACGAATCATATTTTGTCAAGATCATACAACTCAAATAAGTTTAATATTTGAACCATCCAATATTAGTCGAACGGCTAACTAAGGTTCTTTAACTGTGTGAATTTAATTTAGGATATCTCTAATGAATGACAGAGAATTCAAATTCAAAATTTAAATATGACAGTGTCATGTGATTCATAATATTCTATTAGCCAGATATTCATACTTCATCAGTACTAAAAAGCCTATTTTAGGAAATTGCTTAACAGCCAATTTATTCCATGGATAATGGATTCTGATGTTGCATTCTGTTATTTTCAACAGTCTTATATGCACCCATGGGGTGGCAGAGGTAGTTTCAACTATTGACAAGTAGACTGCAGAGTGCAGTGGTTGCATAAGGTTGGTGGTATTTCAGAATTCAGTTCCAATTTCTGAAGTTTGAGGCATGCCAACAAAAAAGGGTGTCATGTTGATATGACTGACAAGAAATGGAAAAATGGCATGAGATTGCATACCAACAAAACTCTTGAATCACCAACCTCTTGCTCATGACTTCAATAATCCCCTGCAATATAGATTCAAAAATAGTTCAATGATGCAAATTGCAATAACACTCTCAGGCTCAGGCATATCATGTACCTCCTAATTACCGACATGCCTCCTTCTTTTTCATTTAATTTTTAGATGCTACACTCCTTGGTTCAACTTTTTTCCCAAGACTTTTTTAGCAATCATGGCAGACAGAAGATTAATTCTGCAAAATTCTAAAAGATAAACATTTTACATAAGGTCCCATTAACAGATATATTATCACAAAAAATAATGTCTGAATCAGAAGTTACCAAAGGTTGTAGGACACTAGCTAAACATAAAGAATAATAAGTTAAATTAGCTTTTAGTGAATAGTTTCACTTTAATCCTTCATGTGAATCAAATCATATATACAAATGAGATAGTTTTCATACCCACACTATATAACTAAAATCAAATATATACCCTTTTTATATTCTAAACATACATTAGACAAAAAATAATACAATCACAGTGTGTGCATGAGAAAGACAGTGTATAGATGGATTGATGTGAAGGAAGGCCACTCATACCTCACTCTCCTTTGACCATGACACAAAACAGTGACATGGATACCCACCCACTCCCCAATGTGGGCCTAACCATTTTGTAGGAACAAACACACCAGGAGATATATGCCAGATTATCAATGCTCCTTAGGATACAAAGATTCTTATCTTCTTCCGAGGTTGACACACGTCAAGACCTTGTTTGATTTGCCAGCCCCTACTGGTTCAAGCTATTCCAACATCTGCAACAAAAAGAAACATTCAAATTTTTGGAGTCAGCTATTTCTGTGTCATATTTGTAGAAACTTAACTTCCTATTTAACAAGAGCATCTTGTGGCATCTTTTATCACGAATTTATTCTGAAACTCTGAAGCTACTCACTCAAGTTTTTATATAATTGATTCTGCTTTAAAATCAATTATAGAAGGGTTTTCAAATATGAAATTGTATCCATCATGAAGTAATATCATGAATTTCATCAGATTTCTTCATTGATGAAGATCAGGACAGCTTCCCAATTGTGTGATAACACTAATCATTTGAAAACAGAAGACGCCAGAACTAGAATAATTATAAAAGGTGAGGCCAAGAATTGGCCAGATACATGTTTCCTCTTTTCTCAAAAGGCAATCTCACATGCATCATTAGCCCTCTGAAAGACAGAAAGGAATAACAAATATTGTTCAGAAATGCTAAAGCTTGGAGGTTGAAATTTACTAGAAAGTGGATTTATGCTCAGTTACTGACTCACTGGTTTGCAATAGCATGGTGGGGTTGTAATACCTATTGACATGTGAAGTATATCAACAATGATATGACTAAAGTGTAACAGTTGACTGAATATGAAAACTTTCATAAGTAAATGAGAATCCTCTTAATTATTTGTTTTCAGCAGAACAGGTTGGAGGTAAGTTCAAGAAGAATAGGGTCAATGTTCAAGGTGGTTCAAAAACTCCAGAAACATTGAGTGTTTGTTTGGAAATCCTTCTCCAATTCATTATGGCTTTAGAATCAATTTACCCATGACTCGATTGGTGAAATAGTATCTCTCTCGAGGGAGAAGCTTCTGCAACTAGCTTCTAGGTTCTTGAATTGATTCTGAATAAAAAGAAACTCATCCAAACAAAACTATTTATTTTGTTACCCTACTAGAAATTGAAACTTACATAAGCCAGTTTGCACATAGCAGTGAGACCTTTTGTTTCTTGGTCAACTCAGTTTAGAACTAAACATGAGCACAAAATTCTTTGGATGTGATGGAATCAAGTTGCCAAACAGTATGATGATTCATCTCCATTCAGTCAGACAATTTAGTGTGGCACGTAGAATCTAGACAAGGTATTGTGTAATTGTGTTATGGCATATCAAGACATGAACTGTCAATTGATATCTGAGATGTATAATTAAAACTCCATGGACTACTTTGTAGTTAGTATCCTTTTCTGATTTCTCCATTCAGGTGAAGAAATCATGTTAACATCCCCCTCCCAATGATGTCATTTTGTTGTCGTTGATAAAACTTGGTCCAGCCATAATGTTTCCTGCTTTTTTTAATAATTTTTCATACAGAACCATAAAGATTCAGAGTGCTTTAAATTTTCAACTATTTTTATGAGTGTTTGACATCAATATCATATCAGTGTCAAATGTCAATAGCTTAGAAAGAGAACCACATAAATTTGATGGTAATTATTAATTAATAAATAAAGAAACCAGTTTGGAAATCACTCTACATTTGACTTTAACGGCAAAACCAATTTTAGGAAGAAGTTTCTGTTAATAGCTTTCGGATGTCAGAATCGATTCTTGATTCTGAGAAAAGAAAAGTTGATCCAGACATGCTAAATGTTTCTAGAGTACCATTTGATCTACACAGGTGAAAAAGAAAAACAAGTAGAAGAGGACTATATTCATGTCTGAGTATCTCCTTGACAATTTAGAATTGAATTTTTCACACACAAGGAACTTTGTAAACATGGCGTTTCTTATTATGGCCAATTTAGACATTCATATCACAAGAGGTAATGAAGCACAGCTTTTTAAGTTGTAGATTAATATTAGAATTAGGACTCAAAACCATTCTCATTACAAAATCACTCCAGCAAAAAAATTGTGACATTCTTCTTGCTCCCTTCCTGGATTGTTGTTAAGCTAATGAATGAGCAAGGGTTCCTCCTTTACAAAACAATTACTGAAAAAGAAGGATTGATGATTCATTAGAATCAAAACTGAAAATTACACAGTAACTAACAACATGCTCTTTATGTCTCTTCTAATATCCTTTTTGTTTCAATCCAAAGTCAAGAAAAATTTTCCACTAGATGGAAAAGAATAATAGAAGAGCTCTGAAAAGAATCAGATAAATCCTACAATTACACAATTCTATAGGAGTTGAAAAGAAGCACATTACACTAAGGTTGCATCAGCATAGACCTCAGCCAGCATGCCGTCCTCACTACCACTCATGGCAAAAAGCTCTGCATCCTTCTCTTCCTCACTGGAAAAGTCTCTCCTTTCAAGCTTAGCATGAGCTGCAATATATATCATTTTCTGAGCTCTTTCCAAGGAAGCTCTTGAGTGTTTATTTGCAGAAATTCTCCTCATGAAAGACCAATTACTCTTGAACCCAGATGAGGTTGCATGCAGGAAAATGAGCCTCACTGCAATCTTCCCCAGTGACTTAAACTCACACAAGCATGTTTCCCAGACAAGCCTACTGCTCAATGGATTTGCAACTTTCATCTTTCCGGTAACGGGATCCCTTTGTTTCATCTGAACAGCCTGTGCATAAAGTGGATCAAGCCCTTCTGATCTCCATTTCATTAGCTCCATCAACACAACATGAGCTTCTTCTCTTGAAGCTAGCCTTGTCAATAACTTATCCACATCTTTCTCCTGTTCACGCGTCAAACACTTGAATGGAGGAAGGTACTTTCCACTTGTGTCTTTAATCAAGTAAAGTGGATCAAGTATAAATGCTGCTGACCATGCAGGGTGATAGTTTTTTCTGAACCGTTTCTCAACTATTTTGTCCACAGGTCCTTCCATAACATTGTACTTGCCACACCACTCCTTCACTTTGGTTCTCAGCTCCTCCCAAAGAGGCAAGCACCGACCAATCAATGGCCTCTCAGTTTCCATGTCCTGAACCATTCCTCTGATAACTTTCACAAGTGAATATACTGCTTCTAGTTCATTCCAGAACCCCTCATTCTGAACCATCCCAGCAACTTCCCTGGCAAGTGGATCCTCCATGCACATTACCTTGAACGTGTCCTCCATCATTACCATTTGGATTATTCTAGCACAGGTCAAAATGTCCTCCAGCATTGGAAACACAGATGCAAAGTTCTTCATAGGGTCACATTTTCGTGGAGGGACTCGAAGCAACCCAGGATAGTCCAGCTCCTGCATCCGGTACTTGAGAAAAATGTTCCTCACCTGAGATTCAGTGTCTATAAAATTCGCAACTTTTAGGCAATTCTCAGTCACAACCCTGAAAAGTGGTAGCTCTTTGTTAAAATCCTTGATTAAACTAATGAACCCCTGAAGCTGACAAGAAGTATTTACCATCCAATGGTTCTGAATCTCCAAGTTCCTCAATGCCTTGGCCTTAAACTTGTCCGCAACAATCCCCACACACCTCTGCACCACACTCCCGCTAATACCCGTCACCGTTTCCCACAAAACCTCCTCCGCGTACTTGGATGAAACCACACCCCCATTGAACACAGCCTTCTGGAACACACTAGTCCCATTGGGAAGATTCACCATAAACTTAACCAAACTCTCACCACCGCAACACAAGCTATACCAATTCCTATTCTCCCAACCATCACTAGCAACCTGAAAAAACATGGCATCCCTTATCTTGGCCTCAGACTCAGCCTTGGCCTCACTGAACCTAGCATCAAGCCTAGGACCGGAAATCTCACGCTTCAGAGTTGTTGGCAAACCCACCTGGCTAAGAAAGGCTTGGAACTTGCGGTGCTCAAGAGTGGACAAAGACACAGACCCACAACACTCGTAGAACCAATCAGCAAGCAATTCCAAAGCAGAGTTCACCTGTTCTTTATTCAAAGCAGGACCAGGTGAAGTTTTTGGACTCTTGAGCTTCTTCACACTGTCCTCAAACATAGCCAAAGCACACAAATCTTCCTTCCCACCAGACAACACCAAATGATGCTGCTGGTGAGGGCTCACCGAGTTACCGTGCACCTGCGGGTACCCCATTTCAACCATTGCCAAGGCGTGGTTCTGATAAGAAGGCACAGGTGAGGCAACACCCCCCATTTCAGGCGAACCCCTCTTCCGGTTCGAACCGGCCACGGACGAGATGGGAAGCGGAGAGGGAACCGAACCGGGCTTCAGACCGGAGCTGAAATTGGCACAAGTTCCACGCTTCAAGTGCTCCGACGCCGTTCTGGAAGGGTTTGAAGCAGAGAAAACAGAGTCACAGAGGGAGCACTTGAGCTTAACCGATTTGGGCATGCCCGTGTCGGGGTTCCGAACCAGAAGGGGTTCCAAGTGCGCCCAGTACCAAGCACCTTTGCCCTTGATCGCCTTGGTTCGGACGGTGACGAGGCCCTCATAGCGTTTGTTCACGGCCTTGACGGCGACGTCATCGGAGGATGAAGAAGGGAGGGGGTCGGTGGAGGTGGAGGTGGTGGAGGCCATTGTTGTGGCGCAAAGGGTGTCTGAATTAGGGACCAAAATGGGGTCTTGGGGTTCCCTGAGGTGGAGGGTCAGAATTGGGGTACAGAGCTGTGAAGATGGGGGTGAGCTTGTGGTAAGAGTGGTTTCACCATTGTGGTGGCAGTGGGATTCGTTTTGGGGCATTTAGCCCATAAAGGGTCGCACACTGACCCTGTAACAAAGCCAGGGATGCGCAGAGAGATAGGGGAAACAAGAAGAAGGAGAAGGGGTGCAAGGTGTTTGAAGAATTGTGTAAGTGAGAAGATGAAGATGAAGATGATGATGGAAGAGAGTGAGTGATGAAGTTTTTCTACTTGGAATGGAACTACAAAAATGAGTAGAGAAGAGAGGTGCATATAGAGGAGCTACTGAACAGGGAACAAGGAAGTGAGAGAGAAGAAAGATGAGTCAACCAAATTTGTATTTCTCAACCAAAAAGAGACACTCTTTTTTTGTTCAACTTATTTTATTTGTTTCCTTTTTTTTAGAAATAGGGATAGGAGTTTTTTTTTTTTTAAGGAAGGAGATAGGAGTTTAAATTAAATTTTTGAATAGTAAAAAATACCATTTATAATGAAAATTCTTACCACAAGGTCTTGATTTAGTTGTTGACAACCTAAATCCTCATAAGCTTGAACTCACAAGATCAAATCCTACAAAAATTGTTTGCAGAGAAGAATTGTCATTGTACCTTAATCTTCTAGTTGTATCTTTGATTTATTAATGTTGATGCAAATAATAACGTGATTTCACGTGTTTTAATGTATGAACAGAAAAGTTGAAATTTATATCACGTTAAGTTTAACAAGAATTAGAAAAACTGGATTTTACCACATCAAATTTAATATAAATCAACATTAATAAAAATTCAAACACATAAATGACTCAAAATCAATGAAATAAAAAATGACTCAAAAATTAATGAAATAAAATAAACACTTTTTTTTTCTCTTTTTAAACTATCGATTTGTGGTGATCGTCCGAAATGGTTTTAAACTTTCAATTTAAGTTCTCTTAAACTTCTTTGTTTCATATTTCAGCTTATTTTAACTTTCTAACGTTGCTAGGTTACAATTTACAAACCTTAGCTTTCACTTAATAATTGGTTCAAGTGGTAAATATTATGCATTTAAACAAAGTATTAGTTCGAGGGGTACAAACCTTAACTTTCTAATAGTTTAACCTCACAGACCTTAATTTTCACTTAGTAATTTTTTGTTGTTGCTAATATAGGTATCTCCACGTAACATTCGCGTCATGGTAAAGATAACTATTTTAGTGGGACAAAACTCGCTTAAGAGAAATCAAGCATGCATTACTTTCAGTAATTTTTGAATTATACAAATTAGTTAGTTATTATTTAACTGAAAATTAAAAAATAAAAATTGCATAAATTACAATTGGTCTTATACAAGGTTGTAAGTTGTAAGTTTCAAAAAAGAAAAAAAGGTTGTAAGTTGTAATAAAAAATTCTGTTGAACTGTATCTATCAAATATCGCGCCTATAATTTAATAATTAAGTTAAAAGTGTGATTGTATATAAATAAATACATTTGAATTTAGTCATTGCTTAACTTGATCTTGACTGTTGATATATTTTCATGTAGTTGAAATTTTAATCTAATTAATCTGTTAACCATTTCAAAAAATAACTCGTTTTTGCTAAAAGAAACAATTCTAATCTTTTTTTTAAATTCTAAATTTTCTTATCTTACATTAAAATTTGTTTTTTTAGGGGTAGGTTTGGGGAAATTATGGTATTTTTTTTTTCATTTTCGTTTAAGATAGCTACAAGAAGGATATAAATAAAAATAAAAGAAAGAGCAAGATATTGAGTTTGATTGGGTTTTAAATGGAGAGGGCCTGAGTATGGATTGAATAGGATCCTCGAGTAACTTCGGAAGAGGATTTTATGGTTGTTAGCTTTTCTCAAATCATTTTCTGCCTTAAAAATTGAGGGTTAATTAACTTCAATTATTAAGCTACTTGCTTACTTTTGTCGTCTGGTTATTTGATTTATTCCACGTTTACTATTCTAGTACTATGCTCTACTATCACTGACTCAATTCAACTTTTACAAAAACAAAACAAAAATTTATTTCAATTAATTACAAACTCACTTTTTCGTGAATATGTTAAGATACCCTACTTCAGTTCAGTGTTTTCAATTTTTTTATTTTATTGGTTTAGAAATACATTTAGACTAGGAAGCTGTGTAAATCGGCAAAGAAACCAATATAATGATTCTCTAATCAAGTAATTATTTGAGGAAGGAACTATATTCCTCAATGCAGGTTCCTAGGACACTTCAAATAGCTATTAATAATCGTTGTAGAGAAGTTGTGATGAGGTAAGTCTATGAAACTAAGGGAACGACTAAAATGGATAAAGGCTAAAAGTTGGAATGTAAAGGCTTGAAAGAAATGACAGGAATGTAAAGGACTGACAAGCTATAAACGAAGTAAAGTGCTGAAAAGTAAATGCTATAAAGTAAATGATAAAAGAAATACGAGAAATTTGTAGATCTTGATTGATTATTGAGTTGTGTTTTGTACAATAACCACTCCCCCATTTATAAAGAATAAATTCAGCTAACTTACAACAGTTAACGATCACCTTCCACTAACCCATGTTTTCTTATCCTTACAAACACTCATAGAGCATGGGGTGTTGGTGTTTTGCACCTCCTAGTCAGCTTGGAAGTTTGTTTTAAGCCGATCTTTCTTGTATCGGCTGGTTCAATGATGAAAGTTCCTCCATTACTTTCAAGGGATTGAACCTATTAGTGCTTGTTTCACGTGAGAGTATTCTAGAAGCTTACAAGATATTTCCACCTTAGTGCCCAAGCTTCCCTATATCTTCTCAAATCTTGTCCATATACATGACTTCTGCCATCTAGCCACTTTATCTTGTCGTGTTGATGGCTAGCTCTAAGCCCTCGCCTATCATCCTAACGACTTGTTCCAGATTGGCGGATGTTATGCCTTTTTAGCTCTTAAAGTAGTCGTTGCGTATTTTTAGGTGCCAACACATTGCCCCCCTGCATTCTCGATTTAGCCGTTACTTGGTGAATCAGAATGCAATCATTTCTTTCTGGTTCCCGAGGAAATCATCATTATAAATCATCAGTCTTCCCCTTTAATTCAAATTTCTTTTCTTCATTCAAATCTTGTTGTTACCTGAGCTTTTCATATTTTTTATTTACCGATCTCATACCCTAATTAGCACCAACCCCCTTAAAGGCAAGCGATGTCTGATGCAAGCGACTTCCAAAAACTCAGCCACTTTTACGGTCATCAACAATCTCCTGAAACACCCCAACCCAACAGCTCATCATCCATGGGAAAATTTAGTTGTCGCCTTCCTCGAGGCGGAGGGGCTTAATCCGAAGCCCGCACCTTGGTTCCCTTCAATCACGCCAACCATCAGTTCCTTCTGGGTCCCCACACTCAAGACCCTGAGAAAATATCTCTAATGCCAAAGAGTTTCATTGTTCTTTCAACCTCCTATCACTTGTGAATGGTACCATTTAGAAGCTTTCCCTAAGAGTTTCAAAGGATGGCCAACCAACCAAATAAATTCTGAGTATATTGCATGGCTAAAACGGGTTGAATCAGCCCATGGCGGCTTGTGGAAAGCTTCGGGTATTCATGACATGATTTTGCTTTCGTTGCACGACGTCCTCTGTACCACACATTTGATTTTTGGCTTACTTGGCTTCTACTCCATATCGATTAATGGGTTCATTCTCCCTTTGGACATGCTATCGCCCACCTTGCTAGACGTAGATGGGGAGGAGCTCTCACCTGTCGCAAGTGACTTCATCAGAAAACCTGGTAGCTTGGGTATTAAGATTGGTAAAGACAGTCCTCCTACTCCACCTGCCTTTCCTCCAATTCAAAGACCCAAGGTCCTTTCGCGGATCTTAAACATCGCGTTTTTCTCCTTTATTGGCTCTATAAATATTTCATTTATAGCAAATCTGCAGGCGTGGTTTCTGAAATGAGTCATGTCATATCAGCAAAAGCCTGTTTTCTCTAAGATCGATCTTACGTCTGGGTACCATCAGATTCGAGTAAAAGAAGAGGAAATTCCCAAAACCTCTTTTCGGATGAGGTATGGACATTACGAATACCTGGTAATGCCATTCGGAGTTACTAACGCACCGACAATGTTCATGGACTACATGAACATGATCTTTCACCCGTTTTAGACCATTTCATGGTGGTGTTTATCAATGATATCCTTATATATTCTAGGAGTTGTGGAGAACACGAAAACCATCTATGACAAGTGCTTCAAGTACTACGCGAGAAGGAGTTGTACGTCGGCATATCCATGTGTGAGTTTTGGTTAGACGAAGTGAAGTTCTTAGGACACATCATCTCAAAGGAAGGGATTGTCGTGGACCCATAGAAAGTGGAAGCAGTTCTTGCTTGGGAGAAACCTAAGACTGTAAATGATATCCGTAGCTTTATAGGATTGGATGGATATTATCAAGGTTTCATAAAAGGGTTTGCAATGATCGCAGGACCTTTGACCCAGCTGAAAATGAAGAATCAGCTGTTTGCTTGGACTGACGTGTGTGAGAAGAGTTTCCAAGAAATGAAGAAACGTTTGACAATCTCACCAGTGGTAGCTCTACCTCAGGAGGGAGAACCCTATGATGTGTATTGCGACGCTTCACATCAAGGACTTGTTTGTGCGTTGATGCAAGAACGTAAGGTTGTGGCTTATGCTTCGAGACAATTGAAGATTCATGAGCGGAACTATGCGACCCATGACTTGGAGTTAGCATCCATTGTGTTTGCCCTAAAATTATGGAGACACTATCTCTATGGCAACACATTCACTATCTTCAGCGACCACAAGTGTCTGAAGTATCTCTTTGATCAGAAAGAGCTTAACATGTGACAGTGATGCGGGATGGAATTATTGAAGGATTACGAATTCACTCTCTAGTATCATCCAGGAAAAGCTAATGTAGTAGCAGAAGCATTAAGTAGGAATACGATTAGTGCATCAATGATGATGGTGAAGGAGATGGAGTTGTTGGAGAAGTTTAGAGATATGACCATAGATTTTAAGATCGCGTCTGGAAGGCTGAGTTTTGGAATGATCACTATTTCTAGTGACTTCATGAAGGAGATCTATGGGAAACAGATGTTAGACGTGGAAATTTTGGAAAAGATACGATGGATAATTTTTGGAAAAGCACCGGACTTTGAAGTAGGGTTGGATGATGTGTTACGATGCAAAGGGAGAGTATGTGTGCCGAATGACTTTGGTATGATAAGGATGATCCTTGACGAAGGACACAAGAGTAGGTTGAGTATTCATCCAAGAGCAATGAAGATGTTCCAGGATTTGAAGTTTAATTTCTAGTGGCCAGGGTTGAAGAAACAAGTAGCTGAGTACGTGGCAGCTTGTCTAACCTTCCAGAAGGCAAAGGTATAACATCAGAAACCTGCAGGAGTTACGCAATCCTTGGATGTACTTGAATGGAAGTGGGATAGAATCTCAATGGATTTCTTTGTGGCTTTGCCAAAAACTATGAAGAAGTATGATTTGATTTGGGTGATCATGGACATATTGACTAAGTCGGCTCATTTCTTACCTCTAAAGACTACTTACAACGTGCAACAGTTAGTTGAGGTGTATGTATATGAGATCGTGCGACTTCACGGAGTACTCATGAGTATCGTTTCAGATCGAGACCCTAAGTTTGCTTCTTGCTTTTAGGGAGCTTTACATGAAGCTTTAGGAACCAAGGTAAGGTTGAGCTCGACTTATCATCCTCAAATTGATGGACAGACCGAAAGGACCATACAATCCCTAGAGGACTTGTTGAGAGCTTGCATTCTTGACAACTGCGGAAGCTGGGATGATCTCCTACCTTTAATAGAGTTCACATACAATAATAGTTTCCACGCTAGTATAGGGATGGAAACTTATGAAGCTTTGTACGGACTACGGAAGAAGGTGTCAGAACCCTTGTGTTGGTATCAAAATTGAGAAAATATTCTTTTTGGACCCGGGTATATCTAACAGACGACAGAGAAAGTGAAAGGAATTCGGGAGAAGATAAAAACATCTCAGAGTAGGCAGGAAAGTTATGTCGACAAGCGTCAGAAGGATCAAGAGTTTGAAGCTGGTGATCAAGTTTTCCTATGAGTTACCCCTACGACGGGAGTAAGAAGAGCTATCAAGTCTAGGAAGCTCAC
Organism: Acmispon strigosus; assembly: GCA_030819835.1. Taxonomy (NCBI): domain Eukaryota; kingdom Viridiplantae; phylum Streptophyta; class Magnoliopsida; order Fabales; family Fabaceae; genus Acmispon; species Acmispon strigosus. The sequence continues at coordinate 41,534,897 of JAUAMA010000001.1, read as the reverse complement.
ACCAAGTTTATTGGTCCATGTCAGATTACATGCTGTGTGGGACCAATAGCTTATCAAGTGGCTTTACCACCTTTTCTTTCGAATATCCATGATGTTTTGTACTTACGTAAGTATGTGCATGACCCGTCACACATCATTGCACCTGATGAACTTCAGATGAAGGATAACCTATCATACAAAGTTCTACCCTTAAGGATCGAGGATTGTAGGATTAAACAACTACGAGGAAAGGATGTAGCGCTGGTCAAAGTAATATGGGATCAGGCGACAGGTGATGCGACCTGGGAGCCAGAAGAGAAGATGAAGAAAGAGTACCCAGAGTTGTTTGAGTTGTAGTTTCGAGGACGAAACTATTTTTAAGGGGGTAGTAATGTAAGACCCTAGAAATAATATGAGGTTATTTTAGTATTTTCCAATATATTAAATACAATTAGATAATAATAGTATTATTATTATTAATATAATTGGATATTTTTATGAATATTATTTATGATGTTGACTCTTAGTTATTTAATTAAGGTAAAAGGAAAATATTTTCCTTTTTATTTTATGTTGTGCCACTTATATACTATGTTTTTCGAAGGGAAATATTTCTTGTTTTCTTATGTGATATTGTGTGATTATAAAAGAAAAATAAAATAAAATATAGGCACAAATATATGTGTTGGCTGCGGCCTACTCACATATTTGAGTAGGTTTGGGCTATTTTGTGTTTAAGTCCATTTTATGTGGATTTTTTTCCCAATTAATAATTTTAGTTAAATTAGAATTAAGGAACCTTCTAGAGAAGGAATATTCTTTGGCATCTAGGGTTATCAATTGAGAATTTATCTTTTATTAATAGATTTTGTGTAAAGATAATACTGAGGTTACTTGATATTTAAGTAGGTCTGGTCTGGGTTTTCAACTATAAATAAACTACAAAACCTCCTTGTTTCTCATTCACCTGGAAGCAAAAAAATCCTTCCCTTCACTCTAGAGAGAAATTCGAGTTCTCTCTCACATCGTAAGAGTTATCTTTTCATTTTTTAGTTGTTAGAATTGCTCGTAGCCTTATTTCTCTTTCATGTTCGAATTTCTTCGTTGTTGGAGGAGTTCTTCTTCTTTTCTTTTTGTGATTAAGGTTGATGCTTTCTTTTCTAAGATTAAGTCTTAGTTTTCATGTAGTGATCATGTTAGAATCATGAAGTTCATGAGGGTTTTGGAGTTTTAGATCTTATTTTCATATAAAAGTTGAAGTTTTGGTATTTGTTCATCTTTGTTCTTCATGAAAAAATTCAAGAGGTTAGAATAAAATATGTGTTTGATATAAAAAATTGAAAAATATCTTCCCCATGGTGTTGTTAGTCGCGACACATAGTATAATTTCTAGGGGTTTAGTTGCTTTTTATCTTATCGGTTTTATGATAAAGATTTTGTAATTAATTGGTTTTTTATTTATTGTACATAATTTTCTATTTTAGGAAATTTAAAATTTAAATTTAAATTAAAATCTAAATATAATCAGTTTTTATGATTAAAATATGATTAGATTTATTTTGAATAAGTTATTGTTTTAGATTAGATATGGTTGTTGGAAAAAATTAGATTTTGGCTATATATATATATATATATATCTCAAAAATAAATATATGCATGAAGATAGAATTATAATTTCATAACTTAAATATCACGTGACTAGGATTTGTATTTTTAAATTATTAGATATGTTGTTAATTTTTATTTATTTTGAATATTTACTAGAAATGCATGTGGTTAGAATTTTATTTAAAAGTATATATGTATTATATATATATATATATATATATATATATATATATATATATATATAGATGATGTATCTAGTGAGAAAACTCTTCTTATATGAGAATTGTGAGAATAAATCGTGGCCGTTAGATCTAACCAGTGACGGATCCAGGAATTTAAGTATGGGGGGCACAACCTGGATTATTGGGACAGTATTAACAGAACAATATATTAACAGAACAATCTCAATACAAATTAACCTCTTGCGCTCCCTTTCAATACAAATTTGCTTATAAAAAAAACAAAAAATATAGCTAGGTATTAGAGATCAGAGAATAGTTCAAGATACATATAATATATTGGATAAGGAATGTTTATTCAAATGGTGACACACCACAAAGAAACAGGATTCAGATTCACAAGCTCAAATTAAAGGAAGCAACAAAACTAAGCATCATCACGCATGTCAGTGGACGCTGGATAACAAGAAACTTATGAGAAACAATACTGTGTGCGTGAACAACATATCCAAGAATGGTGATGCTGCTCCCGTTGTTCATTTCAAATTTCAATCCAACCAATTCATTTCAGTATTTCACATTTCAAAGTAATTCAAACACCAATCAATTCATTTCACAATCTATTACCTAACCTTGCTGGATAACTGGATTGAAGCAAAAAGGGAGAAGCAGAAATGGAGAATCAAATTACCTTGCTTGCTGTAATGTTGTTGCTGGATTGAAGCAGAAATGGGAAAGAAGGTTTGAAGTAGAGCAGAGCAGGTGGAGAAGGAGGAGGCCGCGGACTGGCGGAGGAGGCCGCGCGATGCGGCGGCGCGGGCGAAGGAAGGAGGACGGAGGAGCAGGCCCGACGCGGCGGCGCGAGCGAGGACAAGGACGGGAGGAGGCCCGACGCGGCGGCGCGAGCGAGGACGAGGACGGGAGGAGGCCGTGCGACGCGGCGGCGCGGGCGGCGCGAGCGTGGAGGCAGAACTGCACGGCGCGAGCGTGGAGGCAGAAAGGGCGCAACAAGATTGAAAGAGGAAGAAGAAAGGGCACAGCAAGACTGAAAGAGGAAGAAGAAAGAGAAAGCTAGGGTAGGGTTTGGAAATTAGGAAAGTAAATAAAAATAATTATATTATATTAGTATTATTAGTATTAAATTTTTTTTTCAGAAAATTTATGTGGGGGCACGTGCCCCCCACTCATGCATGTTGGTCCGTCCCTGGATCTAATAATGAGTGGTCATGATTAAAAGAAATAAGTGGTCACATGACCACTTAAAAATGTCATGTGACTTTTTAAACAAGTCACGTAACTCAATGTTTTAATCATGACCACGCAACAAAATAAATTTTTCTATTGAGTGAACCAATTTTCACATTCTGAAAACCAAACACACACATGGCCTAAGTGAATTTCCATGAATATGGTATGTTTTTTTCCTCACTATGTATACTAATCTACTATCAACATGATTTCTTGTATACATAAGTTCACACAATATAATTAGCAAAAACACCCCGATAAATTGAATGTAATCCTTCATAAATCATGATTTGGTGATAATTAATTAGAGGACATTAATTATTATTGTATGCTTAAAGAGAGGGAGGGTGAAATGAATAAACAAGAGTACATAATTGGTATGAAAAGTCAAAGGTATACAACACATACATACTTTGTTTTGGTTAGGAGCGATCGATGATGAAATAATTTCACCTAAAGCATGTGGTTGTTAAGCATAGACTTTACATGTATTATATCAGTTGCAATGTCTCATTCACCTTTTAAAAGAAAAAATAAAAGGGATAACAACGCATTGTAATTGATGCTTTTATGTCAACTTTTGTAAGCACAGGACAGTATTTTATTGTCACATAATGTCTGATCTTTTGTAAATTAAGCAGTGATGTACTCAGAAGCAACCAAAACCATTGGATGCGTTTTCATTTTATTTTTTTCCAATTCAGTTCAGTTGAGTAGATCATCTTTTCCCTTTTTGGCCACTTATTATTAATCAGTGGAGTAGAACTTAAGACAATGAACTGCTTATTTTCATTTTTTTATTGTAAAAATGAAACTATAAAATAATTCTGAATCTGGAAAATATAAATAAAAAATTGGGAATAACGTAACTGTGTTCGGTACAAAGGGGAGAAAAAATTATTATAATCGGTGTTGTGTTTAGCGTCACCCCAATTGCGGGTGGCGCTACCCCTCATTTTTAAAAATTTCCAAATATCCTGTTTAGAAAAAAATCTTTTGTTCCAAAAAAAAGTTTTTCAAAAATGTCTATTGTTCAAATACTCCACCCCCATACTCTTCAACTCACCACCATCACCATTTCTCTCCCCCTTCTCCTTCAATCTCCTTAAATATTCGTGTGAACGTAACAAAGAAGCAATAAATTGAAGTGGGTTGTCTTAATCGCATGAAAAATTAATTTCGTAGAGATTATATGATATCTGGTTATTATTCGCATATGAAAATGCGAAACTGGATAAAAAATCGCACGTATAATTGTGAAATTATAGTATGTGTTTTTCTTTTGAAGTTTTTAATATCTCGCTCCAAGGAAAGCTACAAGTGGAACAAAAAGTGGGAGAATAGTTCTGATATACATTATGCTTCCCTTCATTTCGATTATCCTGTAATACTTTGTACGGCTTTTTCTTTGATACAAGTGGAACAAAAAGGGGGAGAATAGTTCTGATATACATTATGCTTCCCTTCATTTCGATTATCCTAGAATACTTTGTATGGCTTTTTCTTCTTTTTGATGATGTCAAAAGGGGGAGAAAACCCTTGTGTATGCTTGATCATTTTTCAGGATGCTATGCTTCATTTGCAAAACAAAGGAGGAGATATAATTGCAAAACCAAGGGGGAGATATACAAGACAAGAGAGAAAGTCAAATGATCAATCACTATTCAAGCATGATGTTTGTCATCATCATAAAGGGGGAGATTGTGAAGAAGGTCTCGTCCTTGGACTCGGCTGAGGTTTTGATGAAGACAAACACATCACAAAAAGAAGAAAGACTTCAGAAAAGAAAGGAAAGACTTCAAGAAGACTTCAAGAAAGAAAGGAAAGACTTCAAGAACCGGCTCAGAACGTCAAGATCAATCATCAAGGTTCTTTCTATTAGTAAGTCTTGTTAACTTAGTGTGTTATGCTTTATTAAGGTTAATATTGCATTTGAAGGCTCATAAAAGATCAACTAATTGAGTACAATATGTTCTCACAAGTAAAACTTGGTAGGAACACTCAATTAGGCCTTGAACAGTCAAAAACTGAGTTCTGGACTGTCTGTAATCGATTATAGGCTGTATGTAATCGATTACACAGTTTGAATTTTGAATTCAAACTGCAACGGTTAGTGTAATCGATTACCAGGTTGCTATAATCGATTACCAGGTCGACAGATGTGTTATTTCATGAACCAATGTGTCTCAAAACGTTTGGGAAGCCTTGTGATGGTTCATGGACGACCTCTAGTGCCTATATAAAGTCCATAGACGCTCAGAAACATGAATGACTTGGTCCATAATTTTCATATTCATTAAAGTCATCATTCTGAGTTTCTGTTCTCTCATTTTTCATAAGAACACACATGTTGTTCATCTTTTGAGAAACTCAGAATAAAAGAGCCTTCATTGTAATTGCCTGGAGCATACAAACTAAGAGCAATCCAACTAGATTAAAAGGATTGCATCAGCCATTGCAAGAACTCCTTCTTCATCTTTGAATCGGGTTGATTCATTCACCGTGGTTTTCAGTGGTTGCAAAAAGGTCCATCGTAGTGTTCGATGGTTGTGGAAAAGGTCCTTTGAATCGGGTTTGATTCAAAGTCCGTCGTAGGGTTAGGTGATAGTGGAAAAGGTCCTTTGAATCGGTTTTGATTCAAAGTCCATCGTAAGGTTCGGCGTCATCAGTTGGTGGTTTGCCATCTGAGGTTTGACAAGAGTTCTTAAGGTCCTTGGTGTAAGTGCTTGTAAGAAATCTTGATCATAGTGGAAAAATCCTCAAGGGGTTTCTTGAGGGACTGGACGTAGCCTTCGGTGGATAGAAGGTGAACCAGGATAAAATCTCGTGTGTGATTTCTCTCTTCCTTCATCTTTTACTTTCAAGCAACGCTTTATTCCGCTGCATTCACAATCATCAAATTGTGATTTCTTTTATCTTGGAAGTAACAAGTATCGTAAAGGCAAAAATTGGAAGAACCTGATTCACCCCCCTCTCAGGTTGCTATCTAGGCTTACACCAACAATTTGAGCAGATTCTTCTTCAAAGTAATTTGTAGTTCTCACATGATTGCATTCAACTTTGTCTTGCTTCTTGTTGTTTTAGTTTTGTTCGTGTCGAACAGATTTTTCAAGATACTTCTCGATGTGATGACTTGGGTAATGCATTTGTGATGCATGAAGAGATTTCTCCAAGTTATTAATGTGGTGTTGTTCAATCTGTTTTACAAATTCATCTAGAATTGGAATATGATTTTCATTTTGCTCTTGAGGAATTCGATCATCACCACGATCTCACTAAGGCATTTCAAGAGAATGGATCTTTGGAGATGAATCTTCATCAGTGTTTTGCCTATGTTTCTCTCCAATCATAGCGATTGAATTGATTTATAGCGATGATTCCTGTGAAGAAGGTCTCGTCCTTGAACTTTGGCCGAAGTTTTGATGACGACAACACACATCACAAAAATAAGAAAAAAAGACTTAGAAGAACCAACTCAACAAATTTCAAAGATTATTTAAGGTTCTAGATTTAGCTAAGTCTCCTTAACTTGGTAAGTTATGCTTTATTAAGGTAACTTTACATATGAAGGCTCATAGATAATCAACTAATTGAGTATATCATGATTTTACAATTAAAACTTGGTAGAAAAACTCAATTAGGGTTTAAAATTTAATAAACTAAGTTTTGGACTAAGAGTAATCGATTACAGGATGTGAGTAATCAATTTCCAGAAGGCAGTAATCGATTACCACATATCAGTAATTGATTACATGTTTGCATTTTGAATTTAAACCGCAACGGTAGGCAGTAATCGATTAGCATGTTGCAGTAATCGATTACCAGAAGAAGAGATGTGTCTTTTCATGAATTAATACATTCTTGGACATTGGGAAAGCATTGCAATGGTTCATAAATGACCTCTGGTGCCTATAAATAGTCCAATGATGCTTTGGATTCGTAGTATAACTTTCATATTCATTAGAAACGTTATTCTGAGCAATTAAACTCTCATTTTCATAAGAACACTTATGTTGTTCAACACTTAAGAACTTAGAATAATTGAGCCTTCATTTGTTATTGCCTGGAGCATAAATATCAAGTTCAATCCATTCGTTTATTGAAGGATTGTTCAGCCTTGTAAAAGCTTCTTCATCTTTTGAATCGGGATTGATTCAAAGTCCACCGTAGTCTTCGGTGTAATCAGAAGGTGGTGTGCTTTCTGAGGGTTGATAGGTCTTCTTAGGGTCTTGGCGCAAGCATCGGTAAGAACGCTTGATCAATCGGAAAGTGGTGTGCTTTCAGGAGGATTGATAGGTCTTCTTAGGGTCCTTGGCGTAAGCATATGTAAGATTACTTGATCAATCGTGGGAAAATCCCTGAATCAGAACGGGGGACTAGACGTAGCCTTCGGTGGTTGAAGGTGAACCAGGATAAAATCCTTGTGTGGTTCTCTCTTCCTTTAAACTTTTACTTTTAGCATTTTACTTTTCCGCTGCATACTCAGTTTATGTTTGATAATCCATTAAAGTAAAAGTTCTTATATCAAATTCAGTTCAAAAAGGAAGAAAAACGTGAGAACCTAATTCACCCCCTCCCTCTTAGGTTGCTATCTGTACTTACAATTCCTACGGACGACGTCAAATGTTCTTCTAGAAATTACAAGAAATGTACCTCAGGCCAATGTATGGCGATGAAAAAGACGAAGAGTGTTATGCAGTAGTGAGTATTCATAGCCGTGGAGATACCTATAAATGACACTTTGATGTTTAAGTTGGTGAAGGCACTTGGAGAGAATTATCAAAGGATAAAAGAACCAAATGGAGCAATAATGAGTAATCTTAAGTGATTAAGCGATCAAACCTATATTTATAAGGATTGAAACGTGTAACACCGAGAGTATCAACATTTCCTATATTGTCTCATTTTTTACCTCCAATAATGTAATCGTTTGTTTGGCCAATTTAATTTAGAAGTGTCCGCTTTGTCTACTAAGTCCTTCTAATCGACCAACGTTCACTTGTTTGTGCGCTTTTTATACCGATTAAAACTACTATGAATTGTGAGACCACCTGAGTCCAGAACACTAATTATTTAAGTTTTACCGGACGCAAAATTATTTGAATTTCAACATTTTGGCAGATTGATTAATGACCATCTATTCATCCATGTGACACCAAAAGGTAGTAAAACACAGTACAGTCCCTCTCTAGTATTGATATCATTAACTATCATGATGCTTAATCATTACTGCATACTACATATATTACCTCACGTGTCTTTTAAATATTGGCCTTATATTTGTTATCAACAAGTGAGTACAGAAATCTTGTAAATTCAAACACACGATCGATAATCTCTACTTTCTAGCTATCTTGTCAGTATATTCAGCTCTGCAATGTATATAAAAATCAGTGTCTTTGATCCTACGATAGCTTTGCTTATCAACGGAATGCAAGTTAATTCGCAAAATTGCCAGATATATCTCATTTTTTTATCACTATTTTTGTCATCATCATAGTTTCGTATAAATTTTGTGAAGACATCTTATCACATTTCAAGATTTTTAGTAAAATAAATAAATTACTGCAGCATGATATACTGTATGCAGTATCTAACTTCAAAATTTGATGAACGATGAGTGATCGGTTTAAATGACACGTCCAATTTCATATTCTTTTTAAGTAAGATTTTAAGTTCAAGTTTTATAGAGAAGATTTCCGTTAGAAGAACTAATCTCACATTAATAGAAATGTATAGAGTTTGAATAAGATTGTCTCTCCTAAGAATACTTATAATAAAAAAAATGATTATTGGTTAAAGATTCGATAATCAATATTAGGTGACTTAAAACAATAAGAAAATAACTAAACCCTTCAGTCACCATTCAGTTTCTTGTTATTGGCCACAAGTTTTTGGTGGAGGATTAAACAATTGTATATACCATCATTAGCAATAAGGCCAAGGCTCAAATCCTACTTGCATCATACAATACTTTGGAAAAAATTCACAAACTTGAATGAATCTTTATGTAATCATAACCATTTATACGAAATCCATCTCTTGTGAAATACGTCTCCATATGTTATTTTAAGGCATATATGCACCAGGAATATTTGGGCACCATGAGGTCAGTGGAAACTATTATAAATACAAAAGGTTTTAGTCACATGTTCATAGCAATGGATGTCGATTGGTCCATTGTAGAGTATGAGTATAGAGAGGGATAATCTTCTCAGTGCAATTAAAATTAATTCTGAAAAAAAATATATGTGAAAGTTTCTGCAGAAAATAGGATCCAAATTATATTTTGTTTTGTGTTGTTTAATTGTGTAGCACAACAATATTAATTATTTGTAATACTCATATGGAGTTTGTCTGTGTGATGTAAGTATCATTTGCCCTCTCGAATGACATTATTTTACAAAAAAACTGTCATATTGGGGTTTCGATACATGAGAAGAAGTGCTAATAATATTCAGTTTAGTATTCTTTTTCCAAACATTATTTCTTTACTGGTTTAAAATGCATGTGAGACACACTAAATTGAAAATATAATATATGTAATTTAGTAAACATCACATAGATTTCAACCAATAAAAAAGAGTGTTAAAGACTTAAAGAAAGTTATGTTAGTATTTCTTTGAGTCACTTCACCCCACTTTCCCTTTCATCATATTTTGACTCACTTTCTCTGTCAATTTCTCTTCTTTTCCTATCATATTATTCATCATATTTCTCATGTTTCTCTTATATTTTTATCTTTTTTTATGTGTGGATGTATTTAGGGTGTCAACCAAACTTTTACCTTACATCGTGTGATGTGATTGAGCAAATAAGATTGTTGGACTATGATGGGACTATTCAGTGGTGGTTTCATGTTCCTTAACAAGATGGTTGAGTTGGGGTCTTCTTGTTGGTAAAGGAGCTTACCTACATAATTTTTTCCTTGTGTGCCATGTATGTGAAGAATTTAAGGTTCTTTGGTTGCATTGTATTAGGGTTGAAGATTGGTGATTATTAGGGGCTCTAATGGTTTTTATCTAGAGGTAAGTTTCAATAATGAATTTAATTGTTTGATAGTAACGCTTGAAATATGGAGAAATATAATTTTATTTCTTGTGCCAAAATTACAAAGTGATTACATTATATAGATGAAACTAAATATGTACTCAATCTCCTAATAATAAAAAACAAATATTCTACAATTAATACTAATTAAAACATATCACAACACTTCTCCTCAAGTTGGTGAGTGGATATCTATCATTCCCAGCTTGCCAGTAAGATCTCGAAATCGTTCTAAGGGAAGTCCTTTAGTGAGCACATCAGCCAACTGTAGTCCGGAGAGGACGTACTGTGTAGAAATAAGACCACTATCTAATTTTCTTTGATGAAGTGCCGGTCTATCGCTATGTATTTCGTTCTATCATGTTGGACTGGATTGTGAGCAATACTGATGATAAAACACAAGTAAGGTCATGAACAACACCTTTGCCTTTGAGAAATTTGGAAAAAAAGTGATTTGCATACTCTTTCCCATTGACTCACCTTAAACTTTTAACAGGTTTTCTAAATTGTGTTCTAACCATGTTGAAAAAATTAACAAATAATTGAAACACCTCAGACTTATCTTTCATAAGAAAAACTCAGGTAATCCGAGTACAATCATCAATAAACGTAACAAACCATTTTGCACCAGAAACATTAGAAACAAACAAAGGTCCCCACACATCAGAGTGAACAAGATCAAAAGGTTAAGCACATTTATTATTACTAGAAATAAAAGTTGAACGATAATGTTTAGAAAACTGACACACATTACAATGGAAAGACTCAACAGACACTCTGGAAAATAAAGGGGGAAACATGGTCCTAAGGACACTAAAGGGAGGATGCCCAAGATGCTTGTGCTGCAACAAAATTTGAGAAGTACTCCATGACGCTGAACTTGCCTGATGACAGTTGTTCTCCTCGTGCGGCAGAGAGTATAACCTGTCTTGTTCCTTAGCAATTCCAATCGTCCGCCCTGTGGCAAGATCCTGGAAAACACAATGTGATTCAAAAAAGGTTACTGCACACTTCAAATATTTAGTGAGTTTGTGAATAGACAAAAGGTTGTTAGAAATCTTTAGGACATGAAGCACACGCTTTAGGTGTAGAGATGAGCTAAGGTGACAGTTACCACACCCGATAACCGAGGTGTGGGATCCATTAGCAACAGTGATATGATGGTTTCCAAGCAAAGTGGAATAAGAAGATAAATGTGAGAGGTGAGGTGTCATGTGATCTGTAGCACCAGAGTCAATAATCCAGCTATCATCAGTACACAAAGCATTAAGAGATAAGAAAGTAGTGTTCTTACCAGTCATAGTGAGAGAGAACAATTATCAGAGGGCTTACTCAAGGAACCCAAAAAATCTCTCAAATGCTCCAATTCTGCTTTGCTGAGGCTAGAGACATCTGCGGTAGGTAGATCTTCACCCTCAGCCTCCATGTCAGAAGTTGTGTGATTTGCACACCTCTGAGGACCACCTTTGGACCTGCTTATACGTCCAAGGACTTTGTCCCTTTCATGAAGTTTGAAACAATTCTCTTTGGAGTGACTAGATCTCTTACAATGAGTGCACCATCGACCATCGCGATTAGGACGTTCGGAAGAGGTAGATCCTTTGGGGCATTTAGAAGAGGTGGATCCTTTTACAGGACCCTTTTCAGAGGCTAAGGCTGAACCATCAACATATTTGTCTTCGATCATCACTGTCCTCCAACCCTCTTCATCATTAACTATGAAGAACACCTCTGAGAGAGAAGAGAGTTTCTCCTTGCCCAAAATTTGAACCCGAATAGGATCAAATTCAGAGTTAAGGCTAGAGAGAAAATTAAAAATCCGTGATTTATCAATAAACTGAGTCAGCATTGTGGAGTCACCATCACGCTTCATCTTCAAATTTTGATACTGGTCCAATTCCATCCAGAGACCATTCAGAATCCATAGTATTCTGACATAGAAAGATTTCCTTGCTTCGAATTGAAAATTTTATTTTCCAACGCATAGCAGGCTGAGGTTTTGTTTCTTGGAATATGTCTGTGCCAGGTTCTTCCAAATCTCCTAAGCAGTAGGAAAAAACATATAGTTTCGAATAATCTTCGGAATCATGGAGTGCAAAAATCAAGTCATAATAAGTGGATTTTCTTCATGCCATGCCTCATAATGGGGATCAGTTTGAGCAGGAGCTTTTTCTTCAATATAACTGATTCTCTTGCAACTTATGAGTGTGAAGGACCATCTCGAACCATTGGAGGTAATTGCGCCCATCCAAGCGATATGATCCTTGTAATATCGGGAGATCATTGTGAGATAAGGGTGGAAGAGGTATGGTCTTCCCACCTGAGGTGATTTTCTCCGGTTCAGTCTTGGATATCTCCTCTTCTCCTGACATAGTGAGGTTTAAAGGACCTGCAACAGAGAGGAAAAAACAAAGCAAAACAGAGACACGATGATCTTTCACGTCCTCAAAGAAGGAGGAAGAGCCAAACGCCAATAACGGCTGGCAACGAAGGTTGATCTGGGAAAAAGGACCCCGGGAACGAAAGAAGGAGGTGCAGGCGACCCTTTCTGTGCATTCGCGGTCGCGAACGGAGGCTGGGAGTGCGGCGCATGGTGATCATGCGCCAGCGACGAACCTGCGAGTGGATCTCGAAGGTGCGGCGCATGTTGGATAGTCTGGCGGCGCGGCTTCGAGGATTGGCCGATTTGAGCAGGGCAAGCACGGTGGAGGTGGTGGTGGCACGCGGTGGTGGTTGGAACAGCGACGGTGGACGTCGCAGAGTGGTGGCTGTCTTACCAAGGGAACTAAGTTCCAAGGCTAAAAAGGAAATATGCAACAATGAAGGAAAAAAGAAACCTATAGGTTTCAAAACTAGGTCGTAGTGAAGACAACTAGGGTTTAGATGCGGAAGCAAAGCCCTTAAGATCGAGAGCTCTAATACCAACTTGAAATATGGAGAAATATAATTTTATTTCTTGTGTCAAAACTACAAAGTGATTACATTATATAGAGGAAACTAAATATGTACTCAATCTCCTAATAATAAAAAACAAATATTCTACAATTAATACTAATTACAACATATCACAACAGTATCCCTGCTCAGCCATGTGTGAAGGAATCTATGTTGGTGATGGTGTGTTTGCAAGGTGAAAGTGTAATTTTGAATAATGGGCTGCAAGGAATTTTCAACTCTTTTCAAGATAACTATGGCATAGAATAATGGTATGTTTCGATATGCATTGGCAGATATTAACACTTACTTGAACGAAACTCATGATGAAAATTCACAAACATCGCACTCAACTGATTGGTGGTGTTTGGATACTAAAGCAGTGTCACAAGTGCAGGATTTTGTGTCTGAAAGGTAAAAATGGAATTTCATTAAAAAAATTGTCTTCAAATGATTCAATGAAGGGATATCTGTGTTTGTGTCCCCTAACAAAGATGTGTAGAGGGTGTCTCAAGAGCAAACCTCAAAGAAGGTTATAGTAAATTCCTCCAAATTGCAATACCCAATATGCCCCTTCTTAGTGAGCAAGAGTGCAAGTCATGCATGAAGAATAACAAGTGTTTATTACAAGTAAAATGTTCCATTTTTTTTGGCCTCTCTAATTCTAAAATGACTTTCTAGATAGAGTATCTTGCTACACGTAGCAGACAAAAGAATAAGCCTTATAATCATGAAGCTTCATTGTATTTGAATACGCAGTCATACAGGCGCCCTCCAAGAAATTGTGCAACTTCAGGATGCTTGACCTGAAGAAAGATATCATAACAAAGAATGGTATCATTAGAGCTCAAATTTTCATTATTCTAACAAGCAAGTAAAACACTGGTAAGATGCATTACCATTCCAATCTTAAGGGAATCACATTTGAATTGAGCATAGAGATTTGTTTCTATTCCCCGGCCCTGCCAACATATAAAGATCATTAGTATTAGAATTTGAAAAACATCAACCTTGTATTAAGGGAACCTATATGATATGAACTTATGATAAGGAAACTAAGTTTCAATTTTTGTAAATAATCAAAATAAGCCCTACATGGTGCCAAATTATCAGGACAATTGTTCAATACAAATTCTAAGAAATGGTCAAAATCTACATGAAATAGGATAAGAAAAAAAAAAACTATGAGAAGAAGGTTGGCCCGATAGTGGATCTTACAGTTTTCACATAGTTCTTTCGACTATTACAATACAAATGACAGGCTTAAATAAATTTTTAGCCCCTCATTATAGAGTTGTTTGGTTTTGGTCTCAACTATCTAATTTTTATGGTTTAGCTCACTACAGTTAAATGGTGATGTGCCTAACAGAGTCATATCACCCTTGCCATGTATCCAGTGTAATCCTATGTCTATGTGACCTATTTTGCTGCCAAGTCAGGTATAATGACTGGTTCTTTTAATAAAAAAAAATCCACTGTCACACAATTCTACTTCGGGAAGCTTCACATTGCGGCGATAATATTTTTATTAAAAGAACTAACTATCATATCTGACTTAGTAGCAAAATAAGCCACATTGAATTACTCTAGACACAGTAAATGGTGATGTGCCCCTCTCTCTGTTAGCCACATTAACAGTAGGATATTAGTAGTGGGGACCAAAACCAACTTCATCTGTAAAAGTACAGACTAAAACCATAAATATTAGATGGTAGGAACTAAAACCAGATTTGACTGTAAAATGAGGGACTAAAGACTTATTTAAGCCTAAATATTAAAAAGATTTACTTTTCCAGTTTTCTTGTGACTTTCTTCAATGTGTATCTTACTAATCTGTAATTACAAGCAATAAATTCCATTTGTGCATTACTGTTGTGTCTTTTACAAGGAGTCATTTTTATCCTGTTTCTGTAATCTATACACTAGCAAAAGGTTCTAAGTCCTTAAAAGGATTCTTTGGATTGTGCAGTCCAAAATCATTCTCGATTGATGCTAAATGAGTCGGAGATGTTAGATGATTTTCCAGTTTCTAAGTTTTTATCAAAGATCTTTCTGGTATGTCATGATCAATACTAACAAAACCATAACTCATTTTTTGTAGAATTTCGCCTCAACTTCGTAAAATTTTAAAAGTCAACATTCAAAGGTGTCGTTCAAAGCCTTATTTTGTGCTCACCTTCCCTTACAATTTTTTCGACCCCCCATAAACACTAACCCTCTACATTCAATTATAAGTTGATAATGTATTCAGACAGCAAAATATTGATATACCCCTAAACCTTCCTGCTATAACTATATTTCTTTTGTCACCCTACTTCAATCCCAAGTATCAAATCCCAGCAATACAATATAAGTTTTCAACAATATCCAAAGAGGAACTTACCATCCCTTCTAAGATGACAAGATCTGCATCACTAGCAAGGTAAGCAAGCTCCTGAGACACCCTTGTAAGATCAATAACCTGCAAAGCAAGAAAGATGTAATCATCACACAAGTTAATGATCTGATTTCATAGGTTCAAATACCATATTGCCTAATAAATAAAAAGTACTGTGCATTTCCTTACAGGTAAATCATTGCCAGAGTTGGCAATAAAAAGATTTGAGGTACTGACACCCACAAGACGTCCTTCTTCATCCTTTAACTGGCAACAAAAATGATAGAATTAGCAAAGAACCTGGTAAATTAAGAAGTCTACAAAACCTATTTTCATTACCTTCGATATAATTTCAATTAACTCAGAATAAGTCACATCATTAATGGAAGGTAAGTCATTAGCAGCCAATACAACCTGCATTCAAATCAAATCATGTAAAATATCCTGAAGAATGTAGCGTTTTTCCAGTTCAAATTTCAAACATAATTCTGATATGGAGAAAAGACAAACAGATACCTAAAGAAGAAAACCAAAACAATGATGTGTTATCCATAAATTGGAATTCAAAGGATTAAACTAGAATTAAAATATTGGAGATTTTTGCAATTATGGCTTGAATACAAATAGAGGCAAAATGTTTGTGCCAACAGGGTGTAGCACAACTGGTAGATAGTTAGACTCCTTAAGCATCTAGCCCAGGGTTCGATCTCTGGGCGGTGCATATGGAGAAACATTTGTTCGGAGAAACCTACCCACTTAATGTGATCTTAGAGTCTCGAGGAATTAGTCTCATAGCTACCGACTGTAGGGATACCTTAGGAAACCAAAAAAACGTGCAACCTGTGTAACACTTTGGTCCGCTTGGTTGAAGCATAACTTCTGTATTTTTAAAGAGCCTACTATCGAATGACACTTGATTTGGTAAACCATTAGGCATTGGGCTTATATTTGGTGTAAAGTACATGGTTTAGTAAATGGGATTTCCTTAAGTTATATGTTAAGTAATTGGACAGTTTAGCTCTATTGATTTTCTCTTTTTCCTTTTTACTCATATTTTAAGGAGGGTTCCTTATCCTCCCATCTCTTATTAACTTTTTTTATCTTCATCATAATAAATTTTTTCTCATAAACTTAAATAAATAAATAAAATGTTAGCAAACCTGACTCCCATGCCGAAGCAGCTCCCTTGCAAATGGTAAAATACCCAAAATGATATCTGCACCAGAGTTATCAACAAATATAATTACCTGCCATGATAAAGGGAACAGATTAAAACAACATATCAGTACAGAGCAGAAACTATGCCAGAAGACAAATAATAACAAAAAAGATAATAAAATACTTCAACATAAGATTGTATCTATTTATATATATGTAAAACTTGCCTTCTTCCATGACTTCTTGCCCCATTTCATTTTGAATGTGTCAAAATCATCAATAACCCATGGTCGAGGGACAAGATTTTGATAACTAGCCAAAAAGGACATTCCGTCCTTGGAGAAAACCTCTGCAAGCTTCAAGGAATTGTGAAAATAATAAGGTCATACATAAACACAAAACTCCTGCACATGATAATGATAAATAGCAGAACATTTGTCTTCTAGTAGGCTGATAGATTCAGACCTAGGTGAAGTTAAATCTATATCTGGTTACTCGTACAAAATTATCACTCTATGGTTGGATACGTATTTAAGAAAATGGGATGATGCCAGTGAAAAATAGCCAATAATACCACCAACAACCAATCAAGAGAAGTTAATGAACACTGTGTTTTACGGATAAGTAGGCACACCACACTCTTATTCTTCTCTCAGTAGAGGATAATAAGCAGAAAATTGGAAAATGGAAGGAAATAAGGATTGGTAAAAGCCTAAAGGGTTGGAACCATACCATGAAACATAAAGGAATAATCACAAACAGAGACCCAGGCTTAACCAAGAAAAGTAGGGCTTTGAATGAATGAGTAGGCTTAGGGAGCCATAGTTTCTTATCCAGAAGTGATCAAAAGAATGCATAGAAAATTATCATACCTGTGCAGAACCGAGGTCAAATATGTTTCCTGCAAAAACTCCTCTTACTAGATTCTCAAGTCGCTTGCTTTCATCTTCAATGGCATCATTGAGACGAACAACATCCTCAAATAGAGAGACGGCTTTTGCATTTTCTTCATCCTGTTGCATTTGATTAGTAAAGTGTAATGTTACTAATGTATCTTGGGAAGTGTCAACATGACCCAACCCGGGCTGCCCACCACGGGTTGATAAGTGGAGCAAATCTTCAGTACTAGTGCTCCCTCACTCACATACAGACAACTTTTTCCCTTTTTTGTTTCAAAAAATTTTATTAAAATAGGAATAACCAACCATACTAAGACAAGTTACAGTGTTACTGGTGAAGTTCAAACAACTGCTAGACTAAAGAATTCCAAAAAGTCAACCCAACCCAGTTCACTTTTTTGTGACCCAAGAAATAGCCAACATTACTCAACCTTACTCCGGGTTAGAGGGTTAAACAAGGGTTGGTGGGATAAACAGGTTGGGTCACCTTAATTGAAAAATATTTCAAAAATGTAAGAATTCAAAAAAAAATTGAAAATGCAAAAACACAGGAAAAAATGCTCAAAAGGAAAAAAAGGGTCCGACCTGAATCCACTGAACCTGCAGATTAGGTGAATCAACTCACTTATAACCCGAGGTCGGATCCAGGATTTTTTTGTTGTGTGGGCAACATATTCACATAGATTTACAGTATTAAAAACATAATATAGTATCAAAATATGAATAGACATCTTTACGAGTTTTTCAAATTTTGAGAACATTGCATAGAGAATTTTTTTACTAACAAACAGAATATTTTATCCTAAAAACATAAAATAGAATATACCAAAAAAGGGCAGCCCGGTACACAAAGCTCCCGCATACACAGGTACCAAGTGCTATGAAATTTTAAATGCATTCAAAACAAACTTATTTCAAAAAATGCAAAGCTATGGGGCATTTACCATTTTGTGGCGGCAATTAAGCACTTAATATTGTAATAATGTAGTATGTTATTATTAGAAAATGGAAATCAAATGGCGGCAGCTGGCCCCCTTTCTCCTCAAGTGCATCCCTGCCCGAGGTCAATTTCTTTTACAACCAAACCCACCTGTGAGCCAGTTGGGTCACGAGATTGAAATCTCTATTCTTGGGCAAAATAAAACTACATGGTACACTGATAATGTCATGATACCACCAAAGTCCTCTTTTATTAAAATTGATAACATGTGCTAAATTCTATTCAATTTTGACTAGTAATTGTACACCTTTTCAGCCAGCTACATCAGAAAACGATTCCATTAAACCTTCCCCTATAATGCATGCAAGGTATTACATTCAGTGGCGGAGGGAGAACTTTGAGGTGGGTGGTGCCAATATGGACCAATATAGTTTTTCTATAAAAAAAATAGTAAAACCAACAAGTAATTTTATACAAAGTGAGTGAAATCAATAAGTAATTTTATACAAAATGAATCAAACCAACAAGTAGTGGGGGGGCCATGGCATAGCCAAGTCACCCCCTCCCTCCGCCACTGATTACATTACTTCAACCACTAGGTCCACTAGAATCAGATAGGCACACAATTTTCATCAACTTTATATTATCCATAACTGCATCGCAGTAGCAACTAATAAACTGGATCCCAATTGCAGATAAACTTACCTTGACATTTTTGAAGATATCCCTGAATCCCAATTCTCTAAGAATTAGCTCACGGAGTCTGCAGAGAAGCTGGAATATCCCAGAACAAAACAGAAACATAGAAATAAATTAACACATACCGAAATGGCTGACCTATTTGTTCTTTTCTTTAGCGTGGGGGGAATCAGGTTATAATATCAGCAATAGTACAGAACATACAATGCAATCAGGTGGCCCTCCATGACTTTCAGGATCTTTCTTGAAATCTTCAAGTATGTCAGCATACCTTTTTTGGGGAATGCAAAAACCAAAGATACAATTAGGAAATCCCATACTACCAGCTAATACAACAACAACAACAACAAAGGAGGAGGGTTGTGTTAGGCCTCGGCAGCCAACGTAAAACACATTGATATCTTCAATATGGATCAAACAATACTACAAGCTAAAATATAGAAGAATTAAGCAGAGAGAGATCACCTTTGAGCAAACTTTTCAGCTTTACTTGCAGCATCAGGAACAGAAGTATCACTCGCTGCACGCTCCCTGTCAAATCAAAGCTAAAATAAACGAGAAACACGCAAATAAAGAAGCCTTGCAAAAATATAAAAACTACATATTTCACAAAAACCAGTGAAGGTTAATTCAATATAATCACCAGTTGGTTGCTTCTAGAGTTCTACTTACCTTAATTAGAAAATAGCAACTCTAAATGCTTGTAAATTGATAAAAGATGTGCTCTTAAATCTAGACTAAGAGGTACTGTCAAAATCGGTTGGTGCTTTTTTGTTAAGAAAAATGATTAGAGGCACAAAATGAACTTTCGTTTCTGTTGCCACTTAATTCTGATTGGTTAATATTAAATTATTTGCACCCTTGCATTGAATGATAAGATTTACCCACGTATAGCAAACTGCCACGCAATGATTCGTCTAGTTTGTGGGTTAATTCCACTGTGCCATATAGCAGCCCTCTTTTGTAATTCAGGATATAAGAGAACAAGAGAATGCATAGATAAATTTAGGAATTAATTATTATTATTATTATTGAAAAATCCATTTGTTAAAAACTATACTATCTGCATGGACATTTTGGTCCATTGCCAGTATTGATGATGCTTATGCACAAATATGTACCAAACGCTCAACTACAAATAAAGCAGCTTTTCTACTACTCATTTTACGGCACCTCCTAAATCTTCCTTTAGAAGGTGGCATTGGCAGCAACCCTAAAGAAGCAACAAGAATAACCAACTCACGCTAACCCAGTTTTAAAGAAATGGGAAGAAAGTTCTCAAAAGGTCAGAATAAGCAAAATCATGAAAATGGAAGCCCAATTCTACCACGTTGGCAGTTACTTTCACAGAAAATAAATCTTACAAACATGTGAAGGTCTTATTTTGATAGATAAGTGCTAACTAATGGTAACGGTGACGCCAACTGAATATGTTACAAAGGCATTGGTTCATATTCAAAATCATCGTTAAACAACCAATCCAATTGCATGGGAAAAAAGCTTGAAATAATTTAAAATGCACAAGGAAATGAATGAAATTAATCAAATACACACAAAATACAAGTGGTACTACTAAAAACCCCAATAGGGAAGAAGATAAAACGACCCACCCTACAGCAAAACTAGGAACTTTTAAAGCACCAATTTTTATTAGAAACAATAGCAAAACATGCCATTCCAGGTTTAAATGATCAAAAGGGTATGCTATGAAAGATCAAAAACTGTGAATCAAGTACCAAAAAATCAATTTAACAAAAGTGAATTGAAGAAAAAAGGAGGAGAAAGGTACTTGAAGGAGGGTATGGAGTTGAGGAAGAGATCAATCCACGAGAGCTCGGTGGGAGTGGGCTTGCGGGGATTATCAGAGGGGAATCTGTAAGGAATGGTGCAAGCCCTGTAGTTAGAATCAATGGGTGTCACCAATAACGGGAATTCCACCAACTCCGATGCGCTTTCCATCTTCGCAGGAAAAAATACACGAGGAAACTTGTCCTCTGAGGATGAAGAAGAAGAATAATTGGTAGAGTAATTTTTGGACGAGAGCGAGAGAAAGAGAGAGCGTAGCGTAGCGTACTGGCACTTCTCTTCTCACTTTCACTTCTCAGTTCTCACACACGAGTTACTCTGGAAACTCTTTTCTTTAGTGAAACAAGTGGCTTCTTTCTAGCGTCCACTTGCACAGTGTACCGTGCACCAACCTATTATAAACTTATAATAGGTTATTTTACCTGATTTTTAAAAAAAATTAGAATAATAATAATTAGTCAATACCATTTTCACCCTTTTTATAAAAATATTATTACTCCATGCAACCAATGACTAATTGTTTTGATAAGTTTTCTTTAGTAAATTTTAAATAAAAAATATAAATTGTGATTTCATTTCTTATAATTATTTTTTCACTAATTGTATATTTTATTATTTTCCAACAACTTAAACATAATAAATAGGCTTAAATATGTTTGGGGTCCCTGACATTTGAAAGGGAATCAGTCCAGGTCCCTGAAAAATTAATTTGTTAAATTGGGTCCCTGACATATGTTTTTTAATCAAATTGATGACAAATCCCAATTTAAGTCGATTAATGATTCTAATTAGCCTAATTAGCAGTCCCAGTCACAATTTTTTTAATATTAAGCCATTTTTTTAATTCCACATCACCATTTCTGAATAATATTAAAAATTACAAAATTAAAATTCAATTGTTTAGAAAATCCTCATCCTCTTCATCTTCATCAGACCTCCCTCCCTCCCTCCACGACTCCATTGTTGCCGCCGTCCTTCCAGAACCTCTTCCATAGAACCCAGAAACCCCAAAGATAACATCTTCATTATCAAATCTCTCTTTCTCTCCATCTTCATCTTCAACCTTAATCACCACCACAATCCACCAAATCTAAAAGAAGAGGAAGAGATTCAGAGACAACAACAGAGGCTTGGGAGTGTTGCCCAACAGATCTGGAAGAAGAAAGACCACGAAAGGGAAGGAGGGAAGAAGAAGACGATGGCGGAGGGAGAAAGAGGGGCAACAACTCGTCAAACCCCATGTTGAAGCGGCGGCAGCGGCGGCGCTGGTCGACGGTGGCCAATCGTCGAGTTACTTTAGGGGTTTTGTTGCAGAAGATGAGGGGATTCTAGTGGTGGTGGCGGTTTCTCCATTGGAGGTGCGACGTCGCCGGAAAACAGGAGAGAAGGTGGCGGCGGCGAGGGTTCCAAAACTTGAAGAAGAAGCCCGCGGTAGCGGCGATGGTGGCCACAAGGAGGAATAGTGGTGGAGCGGCTTGGTGACGACGGTGGTTCGCGGTGGTGGTGGTCAATCGGTTGCCATAGAAGGAAGGAAGAGGAAACACATCGTGTGAGAGGGAGAAGAGGGAGGGTCGAGAGAGAGAGAGAGAGAGAGAGAGAAAGAGGAAAGAAGAAGAAGAAGAAGAAGAAGAAAATGGAAGAAGAAGACAGAAGACAGAAGAATGAAGAAAGAAGAAGAAGAAAGAAGAAAGAAAATGGAAGAAGAAGAAGAAAGAAAGGATTGGACGTAGGGAGCAGAGGGAGAAGAGTAAAAGCCACGTGGACTGCTGACTGGGCTAATTAGAATCATTAATCTGCTTAAATTGAGATTTGTCCTTAATTTGATTAAAAAACATATGTGAGGGACCCAATTTAACAAATTAATTTTTCAAGGATCTGGACTGATTCTCTTTCAAATGTCAGGGACTCCAAACATATTTAAGCCTAATAAATATGTATGATAATTTTGTGCAATCCATAAGTTAAATAATTGTAATAAATTATTTATTAAATCTAACTAATATACTTCAAATATTATAATTTCAAAATTTGCTCGGTAAATGAAAAATGATTTTAAATATTTCTATGGTAATGAACATTTCAAATGAAAAATAAGAATTTTAGTCCAATCTATCGGAAGAGAGAGAATACAGAATATTTTTTTTTGGTCTGGAGGAGAGTGCGGTGGACTGGAGGAGAGAGTTGGAGAGAAGATCGCGGCGGACTGGAGGAGAGCGCGGTGGAGGAGGAGAGCACGGTGGAGGAGGGAGTCACGGAGGAGAGCGCGGTGGCGCGGCTGAAACAGAAAGTCAAAAACTCTCACTGAAGAATCCTATTCTCTAATGAATCCTTACTTCCTTTTCCTTAGTACTGTTGTAGATCCAAAAATAAATAAATAAATGCAAGCCCGCCGCGGCCCGCCAAAAAAATGGGTTAGTAAAGTGGGTTAGTGGGTTGAATTTTCCAACCCAACCTGCCAAAAATGGCGAGCCCAACGAGCCTAGCCCATATTGCCACCCTGAAAGGAAGTATATATCACAGCATTTGGCACGTGTTTCTATGTGATCTTATGGCGGGTAACTTTGAATTTTTTTATGTATTAGTCACTCAAAAAAAAAATTAAGACTTTCGCATTCATTTTATCATGTTATGGGGTTAATGATCAAGAAAGCAATTGTAATGCATCCCATCAAGAAATGTTTGCTTCTACTAATTCTGGATTTAAGCATCACTACTACTCTTAGCTATAAAGGTTTAAGGTTTGAACCCGGGTTGTTGTTTCTGAATTACCTTCTATCCTGTGAATTGCCCTTTGACCTTATGAGGAATTAAAGTTAAAGCTTTCTACTTCTATTTCCCATTTGTGGATTGAGTGAGTTTTGGAGGAGGGGGAGGAGGTCCGTATTGTGGGCTTTTGTTCTAACCAAATTCAGGGATTAAGGCAAGGGTGCTGGAATGTCTAGCTTTGTAATTGTAAGGAGTACCATACCTTTGTAAGTGCAAGACAATCCGTCTCAAACATGACGTTTGTGAACCCAAGGTCCTCACAGATGTGAATTGCCCATCTAAAGCACATTGCCTCTGCAAAAACATGACACGTAACAGCTAGAAGATTCCCGAAATTGTCACGAACGACAAGCCCAAAACATGATCTCAAACATTAAAATTAGATTCTTACATATAATTTCATCTAAAACTAAGCAAGAAGTACAGTTCAATTTCCATTTTCTCATAATTTTCCAGCGCAAAACTGTTGCACAAATCTTAATGAAAAAAAATTAGCTTTTCTTTTTCGCACATCCTTAAAGTGTAAGTGCAGACACTGAAATGTGAGCTCAAAGTGTTATGGTAATATGGCCTTGCAGTGTAAAACACCCACTATAACATTATTGTTATGCCTGCATTAATCACTGAGAAATTTCCGCTTTCTAGAGGTGTTCATGTAAGGTCTAATGACCCATTCTGTTTGAGCTTCAGCTTGATCCACTGTTCCCAACTTTATCTGTCAACAATTTCAGGAAAAAACAAATGAGGATCTAACTAATCAGAGTTGTCGTACAAGGAACAGATTCAAGTTAGGAATAAGATTGGAATTAAGGTAAACCAGTGAATACAATGATAATAAAAGCAATAAAGCCAACGTATGAACCAATGAGATTTAAATGATCTGACAAGTAGCTGCAATAATGAACACTCACTAACTGATAAGTTCAAGCAACAATTAGAAAATTGGTGAGTAACAAAACCATGACATTTAAATGAAAAATAAATAAATATGAAATCAACCTAAGTCTAAGTTTACAAGTAATATTGATAGTGATAAGAACAGAGTGGACACCATATCATACAAGCTACAACCCATGGAAAAAACATAATCACTAAACTATGGCTTTTTAAGCAAAATCATTTAATCCTACTTGCAACAATATCCTCAAGTAAGAGGATATATTATAGTGTTTTTCTTAATTTTAGTAGCCTGTGGTTATTTCCTTCCAAGCTCCAAATGCAAGATCATCTTTCTTAATTACTATCATAATGACAAAAAAATCAATAGTTAGCTTAATTGTAACGCAAACCTGATATAGTCGCAACTCGAACCGTGGACCGATTTCCTTCAATTCTAAAGATTTAGGACCCCCAGGCTTTTCATATATATGATGCCTGTATGTAACAAAAAAATTCAAATAAGAAGCTTAACCAGAAAAGTTTAATAGAACTCGAACAATTAATGTAAAGAAGACCAAATATACAAAACCAAATACATTTAACCAACCTAAATGAGATATAGTCAGACTGGTTGGCTAAAGTGACAATACGTTTTGTGTCCGGTTTTGGCACCGGAAACAGATGCTTCAGAATGTTGGCAGTCCTTTCACCTAACTGTTTTAAGTCAAAAGGAAATTCCAAAATAAGACAAGCAGTCAGCACTGAGTTAGCAAACAAGCAGTGTGATAGAGTTTGCAGAAGCATATTTACTTAACGATAATATGAACAGATTCTGATCTCGTACTACTATCATGGAAGATTTTTGGTAGACTATCAACATTTTTTCCTAGGAAACATAATATATTGTCAGATTTAACTTTATTGATAAATAACTGGGAGCCCAGTGATGGAGCAGCTTTTCTTTTCCAAATTGACCTGATGTCGAATATCAGCTATGCCATTTCTTAATTCAAAAGACCCATGGGTAGAAGGCATATAATTAAAAAACACAGCTATGTTAATAACAGGGAATTGCTTAAGAGGTTAACAGCCTCCTCTCAGCTCAGATCTGTGATCAAATCCTGCTCTCAATATTTTGAGCATTACAGCAACAATGAATTTTCTCACTAAATGAAATTGGCTACAACTACAAGGATCAAACAATATTGTGTTCTATCAAAAATCAAGTCTTAAGAGAGGTAATTTATATTGAAGTCCTGCTCTCAACATTATGAGCATTAAAACAACAATATGCTGTCTCACTAGGTGAAATTAGCCACAAGGATACCCCTGTCGAATAAAAAAGTCTTAAAAGGGGTAATTTATATCAAAGTCCGTTTTCAGGGGTTTGTTTAGAGTTTGCCTTGGTCTCTACCTCTATCTATTCAACCTTTTTACTGGGGCCTTCTACAAGTCTTATCTTGTTCTTGCTTGGGAAAACCATTGTAGGCACAATTGTAACTTCTTTTCCTCCATATATGCTACTTCTACTTTCTCTCTAATATGTTCTCCTGATCATTCATGTCTATAAATCCAACACAATATTCTCATCTCTAAAACACTTATGCTCTTCTTGACTCAAAAAAGTGAAATAACTATATGATTTGAACTTGTTTAACTTTCCAAACTGTAACTGCATCCTTGAACTGTTTGCAACCCCCAATCCTATTAGTTCAGATTATTATGGTTTCAAGAGCCAGACCTGACCAGCCAAAACACTGGTTTCTGGTTAAATCACTCCTACCATTGAAGTTTCTCCAACGTTTTAGCCATTTGCTTTGACATCAAGATACAACCTATATCAGTAAATTTTCATGTATCCAATTTGCTCTTAAATAATTAAAATAACATTTTGAACCAAAACCTACCTATTATTGAATAAGATATGAACCGATGATACTGAAAGACCATAGTTATTAGAAGGTCTAGTGATGGAAGGAATAGAACATTACCAACGAAATTTAGTTTGTATAACAATAATAGAGCTCATGTTGAATTATGATTACCTTAGTTGAGAAATTTTCAAGTATCAAATGTGGATAAGCCTCAGGCATAGTTCCAATGGCTTTCCTGTCTTTAATTTCATGCCTTGTAACCTACAAGGAACTACATATTAGCATCTAGCCCCCTAAAATCCATATAAAGAAGACTGTAAGACTAACACTTACCACATTGAGTAATCCAAAATATGCAGTTGGACCAAATGGTAGATGGCAAACAATTAAACCATCTGGCACACCACGATGTTCATGAACCAGGATAACATCTGTATAGTCGTGAGAGCGGCAAGATTCTATAATATCTGAGATAACCTGAATTGGAGGAGAACATGATATGAATACAAATAGTCGAGTAAAGAAAAGACCACTAAGTTTTAGTATTGGTACAAGTATAGTTGATTGGTCCAAGGTGTCTAGATCTAGAATTTAGATATGATTATTTGAGCTGTACTTATTATGACCAATCAACAAAATGTTGGACAATCAAAGAATATAGTTTAACCAGATGGAACAAACACACAAATAGTATTCAAGATTACAAATTACTTAAGTTAGAATCACACTAGAAATAAGTTATTATCAAACATATATATAAACAATTTAAACAGCACCATATAATACAGGATTGACATCAATAATTCAGGGGAGTTCCTTTGTTTTATGTTCATTCATAGGAACTCTAAATAAGTGCATATGATATTATATTATATTATATTATATTTTATTATATTATATTATATTGTACAAAAGCATCTTAGGAAGTGCAACTACTTTGAAGCTAAGGTGCTCTCACTAAGGAAAACATTTATTCCACATGGATTACATACAATTAAATTTCAGAAATATTATGTTAGAAGAAGAAAAACAAAGAATATAAATAACCAGGCTTTCCATGTTTAACAATATGTTACAAAAATTATGAACAGATGCAGGAGATAGAAATTAGAATAATGGAACATAGTGGTCTAGGTGCTATTAATGCAATATCTTCAGTATTGGCTGTGGATCATATTTGTATCAACTTCTTTAACAAGGAAAAGAAGTGTGTATAGGTATCACATTGGATTACCCCAAGCATATTCAGTACCTCACATAGTTCTCTATTCTGATGCGTAATGTGTTATGTGCAGGTGTAGTTTGGAAACAGCATCACGTTTATTTTTGAGTTGCTGAGCACCTACTTCATTATGGAATAACTATTTTGAAATTCTTAGAGTTGGTTGGCACTAGGAGTATTATTTGACCATGGTGTGTTTTCAGACACTATCAAAGGTCATGACAGGAACAAGGACGTAGAAAATTTATCACAATGTAAATTTTAAGGGATTCTTTAGTACATGAGTACATCCGTTGGGACTATTTGAGCAGCACATTAGTAAGATGAAGGTGCCCTACATAATGCATGTGTTAAATAGTCTCTTTGGCATCTCTTTGGTGCTCTGCTTGTAGTTGTTTCAAGAGAACATCCGTTATTAACATGCACAGAAATATGATTTATGATATTACCTCTCTAATTAAAACATATTTTCTTATCGAATTAAAAATGAACAGACCAACAAGTAAGCAAATTTTAATGTTACAAACAGATACTGAAAATGAGACAATGGATGGCAAAACAGGGAAGGTACTAACCTGACCACCACGATTCATTCTTTGAGCATTGGGAAAGACAATACTCAACTCCTAACCAAATAATTGAAGATAAAATAAAAACAGTAAGTTCTAAGTGAAGTACAAAAAAAAAGTATAACTTAAATAAAATATTTGAAACAATCACCAATACAATGAAAGCAATCAAACCTTTACAAACTGTTGAAGAGGAGCACTTGGATCCCTGGATGTGGTCAGCAAAATTTTTGGATCTTTCTCCGCAGCATTTGCATACTCATCATCAATGTGTGTTCTTGGGACTGAATTCATCACATCACAAATTCAAAAACCACAGCAAACCCCATAGTGAAAGATACAATAAAGTGAGAAAAAATATAAAGTACACGAGGTTCAGAAAAGATAAAGATGTGTAATCAAAATCAAAACTTCAAAGGCTCTAAGTCTTCTGCCATGCCAAGTCTATGCTAAGTTAAAAGTAAATAGACTAAAATTTCAAAATTTCAAAAAAGGTGATAGATTTTCTGTTTACCCACATAGAACTCAATGGAACTAATTTTGTTTCATACCAAAATCTTATTCTGCTTCCGCATATAGCTTCCCCCCCTCCCCTCAAAAAGTAAGAGGCAACTATCAATTAGTTAATTGTGCAACATATGTGAAGACTAGGACTACTAATGCATTAAGTTTGCATAGTAAATAACTCTCTTGAATAAATGCCACCTTTCCCAAACAAGAGGCCAAGACCAAGCAGAAATTACAAAAAGGAAAATCCACCACATATTAAAATATTAAAACCCTAAAATCATAGTCAAGTTCATACTGTCAGCAGCAGCCCAAACAGAACTTACAAAATTTACTAAAAAACAGGAAAGGAGAAAACATGATACCAGCTGTGTTCTCATCCTCGAGATCGATTTCGCGACGCAGTGCGGCCTCCTCGTTTCTAAGTTCAGTGGGTATGGGCTTCCCTTCTGCCAAAATACACGACAAATAGTCATGAATAATGATTGCTAGTAAAATAAACGAAACCCATTATCGGATATGTTGAAACAAGATGAAGGAAGAGGAAAAGGAGGAGGAACCTTGAAGAGCTTCTCTGATCTTGCGCTTCTTCTCGTAGAGCAAGCGCTCTTTGCCTTCCAAACTCTTTCTGTACAAATACTCTCTCCTCAAACGGATATTTCTGCGCAACATTTTGACTACAACTGAAAACAACGCAGAGCCACAGAATGAACGGAGAACGTGAAGAACACACAGAACACGGTGGCGGCGGAGCGTGGCCGGCGGCGTGTGTGCGAGGAGTGCTACTCAGTGTGGATGGATATAAGGAGGAGGGGGCGGCAGCGGGAAGGCGAAAGAAAAGAAAACTTAAAGACCGAACAACAAAATCAAAACGCACCACGCCCTGCATTTCAAGGTGTCGTCTCCCCTCAACTCTCACCGAGTTTTTTTTATTTTTTTCTTAGATTTAACACCCCACAACCCAATTTCGAACCTCAGTAGTCATGTGTAGGAAGTGTCTTAAATACCCCTAACCTGCATTACCTACCACAATTTGAATTCCCGGAACACTGTTAGTTTGCGTTTCGGGTTTAACAATCCCAGAAAACACAAACGTTTTTTTCAAACCAGATTATAAAACCCGGTACCAATGTGGATATAGATACCGGTAATTAAAATCCCTATTTAACCATGTTCCGGGATTTATAAATGCCCAAATACTGCTGAAGTAATCATAATCTAAAGGGAAAACAGCTTATAAAAAAATCCCACATCTAATGGGAATCAGAAACTCACCACTCGCACCAGCTCAAAGACCTCTTTATATTTTCTTTTAAATTATTGGGTTCCTCTTGTTTCTTCTCGCTGGGGTTCTTTTCCTCCTACTCAGAACAGAACACAAAAACAAAATGAAAACAGAAAATTAGAACCCAGATCAATAATCTCAACCCTAATCAAGTAGGGAAAGAATGATGGGAAGAGGGAGAAGTGCAGGAGAATGAGATGGTGAGTCAGAGTGACACTGTGTGGAGAAAATCCCATGAACATGGTCAGAGAAGAGACCCAAAATGAAGAAGAAACAGGAACGTTGTCAAAATGAAAGAGGAAGATGAAAATTAAAAAATGTTCTACCGGTTAGGAGACGAGGAGGAGAAGAGGAGCTTCTAGTGGCGGAGATTGATGCAGAGGTGGCCGGCGCTCATGTGGTGTGGATTCGGTTGAGAGGAGAGCGGTGAGGAAGAGAGATTGAAGGTGGTGGTTGAAAGTCGAAGAGGGAGGGAAGGAGTGGTGGCGGCGACAGAGGTTCAAGAGGAGAGGAAAGGTGGCGGCAGTGATGAGAAGAACTAAAGAAGAGAGGCTGAAAAGTGAAAACAGAAATGAAAACCTACTAATATATATATATATATATATATATATATATATATATATATATAAGGATATTTTAGTAAATACATATATATGGGATCGGGTTCGGGTGTGGGTTTCCTCAAACCCGAACCCAAACCCGAACATAGCTTTTAAATTCGGGTAAAACCCGAACCTGAACCCAAACAGAACGAGTTTTACCCGTCAAATCAGGTCGGGTACAAGCGGGTATGGGTTTTTCTACCATCCCTAGATATATCAAACCTAAGTTGTTAGGTGAGCATGCTAAGTAACAAAAAGGAGAAGCCAAATATGGGATTTCCAGGTGACTTGGCTGAGCTAACTCTCAACGTGTTATCACTTGGTGGGCCTGACATATCGCTTAGATGGGCTTGGATCAACATCTGGCCTTTTTTTAGTGGGCCTTATCTCTTTAGCTGGGCGAGCCCAACTATCAATCCTTACCTAAGTCGGTCACCCGGAAGCCATGACGGTATAATATGTATTGAATTTGAAATAGTTGCATTGTCACTTGTGATTTTTAAATTTATTGCATATATTTTGTATTTTTTATATTTAATTTAATATTTTAAATTTTTTAATGATATGTTCAGGTCCACGTGAGGGCTTGTAGGGAGTTGGAAAATGGGGATGAGACAAAAGTTAACCCCACCACAAAAATGGATAGAGGAGTCAAAATTAATAATTCGTTATTTTATGGAGACCAAAATCAACAAAAAAAAAAAAAACTTAAAGGAAGACCAAAATTAAAATTTTATTATTTTAGGGGGACAAAAATATATTTAACCATTTTTTAATTAAATAATAAATAAATGTAATTGTTTCTTTTACATGGCTAAATATGATTGAATGTTTGCATAAAATAGTGGCACCACAATTAAACCAATTAATTAAATCTATATTCTCAAATCATTTTATATTCAAAGCAAGATATTCAACAATAATCAATCTGAACTCCTACGGGTGATTTAGTATAGCATGACAGAGTGTAGTATTTAACAAGTAATAGGTTTAAACAGAACTTATCCTTATGGGATGAGGTAAATGTAAGTTGTTTAAGTTTATTTATAGTCCGACAACTTTCTGTAGCTTAAACTAATGCATCATCCCTCACCCTAAATTCTTTAAAAATAAAAAAAAAACAATAATCAACCAGCAATATGATATTTGTTAATCGTGTATATGCGTGCACCATGAAATTAACAAACAGTACATCGTCAATGGTTTTGCTTGTTACGTGATCTCTATTACGAGGTATTTGTTTCACGGATTGGAAAAGGATAACCGGGAATCTTATTCCCGGAAATATTAGATTGAGAATGTTATTTCATGACATCTTTTAAAAATGTGTTTGGTTAACTTAATCGATTCCTGAAAATCTTTTTCAAAATTCCCGGGAATAATTATAACACGCGTTTGGTTAAAAATGTATATTCTCGGGAATATACACTGAAATTCCTAAAATACCCTTATGTTATTTAATAGTAAAATATTTTTCAATGTAATTATTAAAAATGAAATAAAAATAAAAATATAATGAGTACTATATTATACTATGAAATAATTTATTTATAAAAATTATATTTACTCAAACGACATTAGTTATATTACACTAACATTATATTGATGGAATTACTAACATTATATTGATGGAATTACTAAAAAGGCAAGATTTATAAAATATAAAGTTAAACATCAAAAGTCTCAAATACTACTAAACAAAAAAAGTTGACTTCAATTTATCCAAAAACATTTTAACTTTTCATTCATTTTCTTTCATGTTCTAGAACTTCATATTAAAACAAATGCATGTCATCAAATGGAAATAGGGTAAATCATTTGTAATTAATATGTGGGAAAGAACATGTTGTAGTGGGTAGGAGCAATTGGGGATTTTCACAAATTAAATCTCATTCCCTAGTCTTCAGGAATCACTTTTCCCACGCTTTAGCTTGGGAATGAAAAGAGTTTCTAGATAAGAATATTACTTGCCTAGGAATGAAGGATACCCTGGAATATTTTTTCCAAACCTTCTATCAAACCATTGAATATGTATTCCAACCCAGTCGTTCCCGAGAAGGCTATTCTAAGCAGTGAAACAAACGCCCCCTTAGCTCTCTATTTTCTTGTTGTTAACGGTGATAGGGAAAGTCTTAGGGAAAATGTACACACTACTTTTAAAACAAGTATTCTCCGTGTTAAACAAATGACACATGTTTTATGAAACACAAGTTTTATGAAACACAAGTTTTATGAAACACAAGTTTTTTTTAGAGTAAACTTTTATGTTGGTCCCTGAAAGTGTTCACTTATATCAGGATCGTCCTTATACTTTTTTAACCCACCATATTAGTCTTTAAAAGATTAGACATGGGTCAATATGGTTTTTGAAACTGTAAATTAGTCACATTGGTCTTTAAAAGTGTAAATCGTCCGTTAAATTAATTTACACTTTCATCCATGACGGGAAAATATTTGAAGACCACACTTTCAAGAACTTTGAATAATTGTTTTTAGATGAAATATAAAAACTTTTAATTTGAAATAATTTATGCGGCGTTCAGCCATCTCTTAACATCGAAAATATTTTCTTATCAATATTTTTTACTAGTTTTACTAGTATGAATTTCATATAAATCTCAACTAATAACATAAAATGTGTTAATAATAAAATGTTAAAAAGAACTATTACTTGTCAGCTTACAAGGATAAGGATAAGACGGTAGGTACATGTGGTGAACGTATAGTAAGTCTTTATTCTTATTTTAAGAGTATTTTTTGTGTGTATTGTAACATATTTATATTTTTTATTTTAGTTAGATTAAGAGTTTATGCAAGATCCGTTTTATGTTTCTATTAACACAGCTTAACTCAGCTGATAATAATAAAATATTTTCTCTTAAAAAGTGTGTATTCAATTCTTGCTAATAAAGTGAAAATTATCTTAGTGGTGATCAATAAATACCTCAATTAGCAACTTATAACACTGAAGACATATTTTAACGCGTGGTAAAAACCAAAGTCGAACTCACACAAACTTTTAATTCATAAAAAAAATTGTCTGTATAAAGAAATTTTATAGATCATATTTTTTATTGAATGTTATTTTTTCATACATTTTTTTCTTATCTCACTTTTCTTTTTCAATCCGGCACTTGTTATATTTTCATTTATTTCTCTTCTATTCTTAAACTTCTTTTATTCCAAAATGTTTGTTGTTTTAGGATTTTACCTATTTCTTAAAATGTTTTTCAAAATTATTATCACATTTTCTTCCATCTATATTTTATTTAATATTATATCTCTCACCTCTCACCTTTTATTTCTACCCAACACAATTTTCAATAATCATGATTCTCTCCTTAATATAACTTAATACTCCATCCGTTCTTTTTTATAAGAGTTAAATGAGGGGTGTTGGCCGTTCCTTTTTATAAGAACCACATTAGGTTTTGTGTCATATTAATTATTTTTTCACATTTTAACCTTTATTCAATTCTGGAAATATGAAATTGCATTAATTAATGATGGAAAGAGATTAAAAAGAAATATGTTAAGGACAATTTTGGAAATTCAACAACATTTGAGAACAAATTTAATGCAAAAAACTATACTATCTAACTTTCTTAAGAGGTGTGCAAAGTTGGTTTAACTCTTATAAAAATGAACGGAGAGAATATTAAATAAGATATTTTAGTTAAGAGCTGTGCCACATGGCTCGAAAAAATTCACCTACGAATTACACGAATTGATTTTTCCAACATTGCTCTTAACAATCATGTGGGCTCCATTATTAATTAAGTGATTTTCAAAATTGTTTTAATGAAAACAAAGTAATACCCAAGCTATGAATTCGTTTCGAGTCATTTATCAAGTTGAATTGTAGGATGAACAAAAATTACCGTATCATTTAAATTACCATATCATTTAATATTATTAATGAACTTTTATATTGTGTGCAAAACCAAATCTTTTCCTTTTCAGTTAGGCAGGTTGCTCAATGGTTTTCCTTTTCAACTTGGCAGGTTGTTCTAACATTGACTTAAAAACCCTTATAAATAAACAAACAATCAATGCTCATTACTCATTCATAATTCATATTCACTCTCTTCTGCACGGGGACAAACACCACTTTTTTGCATTTTTTAGAGTTCCAAAACCAAACAGTCTTCCATGGCTAACCAAAACCCTCCTTTTACCCCAACCACAGATGTTGAAGCTCTAGAAATCACTCCTACTCAAACCAACCCTCCTGCCAAAGGGTTCACGCCTACAACGGTGCTGCAGAATGTGAAAACCAACTTGGTTTTCCATTCAAAATGGGCTGAACTAAATGGTGCCATGGGTGACCTTGGCACCTACATACCCATAGTGCTTGCATTGACTCTAGCCAGAGACCTCAACCTTGGCACCACATTAATTTTCACAGGTATTCTTAAATTTCTCAATCAATTTAATCCGGCATCCTCTTTAGGGAGATCCCTTGGTGCTCCTAGAGCCATGCTAGCATAACGCGAACCCCATTTATGGTAGTTGCCAGCCATGCATGCCCAGGAGTACTCATCTCTTAAGCATGTCACTGACGTCCTACCTAATAGTCTGGAGGTGGTTTATTTCTTTCTATTTTACCGTTTTATGTAAAAATAAATAAAAGTATTTGTATCTTCTCACCGGTGTTGTGTTCACTTTATGCTCACTATTAATCTAGAATTGATTCTCAAGCCAATTTTTTTTTTTGAAAAAGCTTATGTTTGTGACTTGTGAATTTCAAAGATAAGATGATTCCAACCTGCTAGTACTAACATGGATGCTATTGCAAGAATGCCGAGATCTTTGAAATTGTTAAAATTTGTAAGCTAATACAATTGGTCTTGATGACTCAAAAAATGCTGATATTGTTGCAAAATTTATAATCATGATCACTAATAGATTCAACTTTCTCTTCTGTAGGTATCTACAATATTCTCACCGGTATGATTTATGGGGTTCCCATGCCTGTCCAGCCCATGAAGTCCATTGCAGCTGAGGCCTTAGCGGACACCAGCTTCGGCGTGCCGGAGATAATGGCCGCCGGAATCTTAACCGGCGGTGTGTTGCTTGTTCTGGGAATCACTGGGTTGATGCAGCTCGTGTACAGGTTGATTCCCTTATCTGTTGTTAGGGGAATCCAACTTGCACAGGGGTTGTCTTTTGCTTTAACTGCTGTTAAATACGTGAGGAAAATTCAGGATCTCCCAAAGTCTAAATCTTTGGGTCAAAGGCATTGGTTTGGGTTGGATGGGTTGGTTTTGGCCATAGTTTGTGCCTGTTTTATTGTCATTGTGAATGGGGCTGGGGAAACTGACCAAAGGAGTGAGGAGAAGGAGGAGGAGGGAGCAAGAAATAGGACTAGTAAACTGAGAAAGATTGTGTTTTCACTTCCTTCTGCTTTTTTAATCTTTGTGTTGGGTGTTGTTTTGGCTTTTATTAGAAGGTCTCAAGTGGTGCATGAAATTGAATTTGGACCCTCTTCCATAGATGTGGTGAAATTCTCCAAACATGCTTGGAAGAAAGGATTTATCAAGGGTACAATTCCTCAACTCCCATTGTCAATTTTGAACTCTGTGATAGCTGTTTGCAAGTTGTCATCAGATTTGTTCCCAGGAAGGGAATTCTCAGTGACTTCACTCTCAGTGACTGTTGGTTTGATGAACTTGGTGGGTTGTTGGTTCGGCGCCATGCCGAGTTGCCACGGCGCCGGTGGGCTTGCAGGGCAGTACAAATTTGGTGGGAGGAGCGGCGGGTGTGTGGCGGTTCTTGGCGCTGCAAAATTGATACTTGGTTTGGTGGTGGGAACCTCTTTGGCTCACATTTTGAAGCAGTTTCCAGTGGGGATCTTAGGGGTGTTGCTTCTGTTTGCTGGAATTGAACTTGCCATGTGTGCTAGGGACATGAATAGCAAAGAAGATTCCTTTGTGTGTCTTATTTGCACTGCAGTTTCACTAGTGGGATCAAGTGCTGCTCTTGGCTTTTTGTGTGGAATGATTGTGTATGTGCTACTTAAACTAAGGAGTTGGACAAGGGATAAACCACTTTCTACCATTTGGACTCAGAGAAGCCCCATGTAACTCAACTCACTATCAATAATCAATAATAATATAATAAGAAGTTGCTTCAGTTTGGAATTGGATTGCATGGACTTATTAGTTGGATCAAATCTGTTGCTCAAAGTGGCTTTTTCACCACCAGTTCACTTAAAATCAATTCAATGTACTGGTTTTTACAAACATGTCAAAGAACAAGTGGTCAAAAGGCTATTCCCATGTGAACTGTCGTTGTATGATACAAATCAATAATTTAAACTAAATTTTTACTTATTTGAAGTCAATTTTTCCAAACTTGTATGCTTTCCCTCTTCCCTAAAACTTGTCCATTCTAATCTTTCAACCAAAATCTCAGGTCTGTCAAATTTTCCAAACTTTTATGCTTTCCCTCTTCCCTAAAACTTTTCTAAACTGGGGGTTTAGGGTTTCCTAATTTTCTGACTTATTTTCCAATTAAATTAAATAAATTCCACATCATCTTCGTTAATACAGTCAGCCTGCCACATATGCACTCGTCGGAGCTCCGGTCTCCGGCAGGGAGGGACTTATAGCAAACTTGGTGCAACTATAGGGATCTATTGCAAACTTTTTTCCAGTGAGGGACCAAAGACAAATCTTAGTGCAACTACAGGATCTAGTAAACCATTTACCCATTTGATAATTATTTTTTCTTTCACACCCCTTGTGATTTTTTCTCACCGTCTAGGTTAACTTCGTTAAATTATTTGTATCACTTTTTTCAGTCGTTGTTGAAACTTTTTTTTTTTGAAAGTACTTTAAGTTGAAATTGTTTATTATTTAATTATAAATTTATTATTATAAATATAAGGATGTTATGTTTAATGTCATCGCTACTGATTTTTCTATCATCCTACAAATTTTATTACTTACCTATCATTTATACCCATCTTCACCATTCTTCACCATCGACCTCCCTCTCCAACGAAACCCTCTCCCGCAATTGTTCTTCACCATACCAGAACCATTCTCCACCCCAATCTAATTTCAACAGAACTTAATCTGAAGGTAGAAGAAGATAAGGGTTTGTGGGCTTTGGTTTTGGATTTTGTGGGTGTTGGGGCTCTCTGCCAACTTTTTGGGTCTGATTCAAGAGGGGGTTTTGATTGGGTGAAGTTGTTGGGAGAAATTGAGGCTTTTGGTGTGATCAAAGAAGAAGAAGGTGTGGTGGCGTGGGAGTGGTGAAGAAACAGAAACAGAAACAGAAGTAGGAGGAAGAAGAGATGGGGATCGAGAGAGGGACGAAGCAGGAGGAAGAAGTCAATTTTTTAATCACTTTTCTGATCTACAAAACAATTGCACTTATAAGTGCGATTTTTTGTCCCTGGTCGCACTTACAAGTGCGAAATTGGTATTTTAATTTTTTTTAATTAAATCGATGTGTACCGCACCTATAAGTGAGAATTTTGCATCAAAATCATACTTACAAGTGCGAAATTGGTATTTTAATTTCTTTTTAATTAAATCGATGAGTAGACAATGGGGAGTAGACGATGAGTGTTTCTGTGTCCATCTAGACAATGGGGGAGTAGACAATGAGGAAGTAGACGATGAGTGTTTCTGGGAAGAAGAAGAAGTGGGGGAGTAGACGATGGACTTAGAAACACTCATCGTCTACTTCCTCATTGTCTACTCCCCCATCATCTAGATGGACCCAGAAACACTCATCGTCTACTCCCTCATCGTCTACTCATCATCTTCTTCTTCCATCGTTTACTCAATCGTTTACACTATTGTTTTCTCTATCACCTATTCCATCGTTTACACTAATGTCGCACCTATAAGTGCGATTTTGATGCAAAATTCTCACTTATAGGTGCGATCACTTATAGGTGCGATACACATAGATTTATCGAAAAGAAATAAATTAAAATACCAATTTCGCACTTGTAAATGCTACCAGGGACGAAAAATCGCACTTACAAGTGAAAATTTTCTGCAGATTGGGAAAGTGATTAAAAATAAAGAAGATATCAATTTAAAAAATATAAGGTTTTAAAATCTCATTACTCTCTCTGTTCAATACTTTTTCAGAACAGGATGATAAAGGTTGTTAGGTCATGCCACCGAGCAACAGCTGCGGCGTGGTGATGGAGGCAATGACAACGTCGATAAAGAGATGGAGAGGAGCGGAGCAGCAGCGGTGTTCCGACTTTGGAGGGGAACCGAGCAGCGGTGGCATGGTGATGGAGGCGACGACAGCGTCGAAGAGAAGATGGAGAGGCATGATATTTGGTCGAAATGGGTGAGGAAAGGAGGTGGGGTGTTTGGGGGGAAGGGGTTTAGGTTTTTTATTTATTATTTTAGGGGTATTTTGGGAATTACAAAAAATAAGGGGATGACATGAAAACCAGTGGGAATGACGTTAAACATAACACCTTAAATACAAACGCATGCAATTTTTTGGTTAATGGTCAAATTAGTCTCTGATTTTGTAATCGAGTTTGATTTTAGTCCCTCAGCAGAAAAATGACATTTAGTGGCGGTCATTCTTATCATTACTAACTGTTTTTTACCGTCATTAAAAATCATTTTTCTGCTGAAGAACTAAAATCAAACTCATAATCCGAAACTATTTTAACCATTAATTTTTTTTTTTGGGTCAAAAAACGCATACGAATGTGGGAAGCTGACAAGGACGAGAAGAACAACAAGCGGCCCCATTTTTGTAGCATAAACAACAAATGGTCAAAACTGAGCTAATGTGATAACCTTTTCTAGTGACAAACAATGGTTTGCAAACCTGTAATACGACATATGTGCCTTCATCCAACAACACTAATTGGTGGAGTTCACCCAACCACCAAACAAATACTTACTTGCCATTATTAGCACTATTATTTGTTCTTGCTTTTCAATTATTAAAGAAAGCATTTCATAGACAACCGCTTGAGTTAGATAGCCATAACACATGCGGGATCAATTAGTAATCCAGACTACTTTCTTTAAAAGATTGTGCGTGTAATTTTCACCGTTGATATGATGGTTGTGATGTTAGGTAATCTGCGATATTTAAGTACTTATGTAAGCGATTTATGGTTCAACAACATACTTTAACTTGTGATGGTTATTAGAGTTAAACCCACCTAAACTTTTCTTTATAAAAAAAAAGCAACGATAAATGATAGATGTTATACACACTAGCAATGATATTAGAGAAAAAGTTTTGGGATTGAAATATGATTTGAATATATAAAAATATTTGTATACATGAATATAAAGATTAAATAAATTTATATACGTAAATATATGTTAATAATCTTGAAAATTTGCTTATCCCTTTTATCAATTTTTGGATTCTTAATATATTTTTACCTTTAAATAGCATTTTTATTATTATTCTTTCAAGCATTATTTCTCTTGATTTTTTTTTTTATTCTTTTACTTTTAATAATTAGTTTTCAGAGAAAAACTTATCACATTTGTATATTGTTGCTTTTTTAATGTATATTGTTGTTACATTCTAAATTATTATATTTCGAACTCTTACTTTTTTTGTGAAAAGAAAAAAGAAGTTATTTTGAAAAGAAGTCCCTGTATTTGGGCCACCGTCTGAAGTAGGTCCCTCGCCGGAAAAATCTTAGCAGATGGTCCCTCTGTTTACAAACTGTCTGAAATAGGTCCTCACCGGAGCCCGGAGCTCCGGTGAATGCTTATGTGGCATGCTGAGTAATAAAAAAAAAATAACACGTCTGAAAATAATAAAAGGAAAACTAAATAATTTATTGTGCAATTACAACATTGCCCTATGTAATCCCTAAATCCCCAATCTTTGAAATCAGAACAACAATATCGTGTCTTCTTCATCTCCATCTCCCTAGTCTTCATGCCGTTCTTCACCTGCAGTTGTTCGCCCATCTCCTTTTGCGTTTCTTTTCCCTCCTCCTTGTGCGCCATCTAACTCGACCTTCCCCCTCGTAAACCAGAACATGGCTGCATCAACTTGTAAACCAGAACCCTCAATTTCATAACCAAAGCAAAACAGGGCAAAATTGCAAAAACCCTATCATAGCAACTACAAACACAAAAAACCCTTATCAATACCCACATGAAGTTACCCACAACCAGCAAAAACCATTGCAATTGCTTTTTAATTAAGGGAAACGACACACTTACTTGAATCGAAGACCTTCAAACGAGAAGACGAAGGAGAAGACTTCAAACCAGAAGACGAAGAACGAACAGACGAACAACGAGAAGACGAAGGAGTTCGAAGGAAGAATCCCCTCGGAACCGTGTTCGCAGTGCTTGGGTTCGAGCAGAATGGAAGGCACGGAGGTGAAGAGAAGAAGACGGAAGAGTCGCGTTCGAGGAGAAGATAGGAAGGAGGTTAGGGATTTCTGATTTAGGGACCAATTTGTTGTTCTGATTTCAAAGATTGGGGATTTAGGGATTACATGGGCAATGTTGTAACTGAACAATAAATTATTTAGTTTTCCTTTTATTATTTTCAGACGTGTTATTTTTTTTTTTTTTTTGGCTTAAATGCACTTTTTGCCCCTGATAATTCACACTGTTGCAAATCGTACCCCACCAAGTTTTTTGTCACTAAATGTACCCCTTTGAATTTTGAAATGAGCACTTTATGCCCTTCCGTCAGTGTGCTGTTAAAAAATTGACGGAAGGGCTGACGTGGAGTGCCACGTCATTAAATGAGTTTCAGAAATTCGAAAAAGGGGTGGGGGAGATTCGAACACAAGATCAGGAAGTGGCAAAACACCATTTTTTCCAGTTGAGCTACAGAATTAATTGGAAATATTATGAACAAACTTCAATTTATATCATAAATAAGCAACACAATCAAAAGAACAAAATAAATCCCAAAATCAACCCAGAAATCCTGACCTCCACCTCCTCCTCAATCATGTTTTCTTCTTCAATCACGTTTTCTTCTTCTTCTTTTTCCACCTCCACCTCCTCCTCCTCCATCCCACCACCACCACCCACCACTGTCACAACCAAAACCCCATCACTACCAAACCCCTAACCAGAAGCACCACATCAATAACAACCAAAGGCTATCATAGATCTGAATGTTGTTGCTCTTCCCCTTCCCCTGAAATCGAACAGCAACCAAACCCACGAACCTTGCGATGTTCTTCTCCCTCTACGTTGTTCTCCCTCTCCCTCTCCCTCTCTCGATCTCGTTCTCCCTCTCGGCGGTGAACACGCGGCGCGGTGGCCGTTTTGCTCGCCGCGGCGGCAAGAGAAGGTTGTACATGCGGCGGCGCAGTGGCCGTTTTGTGGGTGGTTATGGGTTTTTTTCTGGTCTTGGATATGTGGTTTCAAGGTTGTGGCTTGTGATATGGAGGACAGTGGCATGGTATGCTGCCAAAGTGCTGATTTGGTGCTTCCATGGTTAGATTTTGTTCTTCTTCATTTGTCACATTTCTGGGTTGATTAGGGGTTGATTTCTGCTTTTGATTTCATCTTCTTCGATGTCTCGTTTTTCTTAGGTTTTCTTTAATAATTTGGGATTACAAATTGCAATTGCTTTTCGTGTTAATTGATGAGTTCATTTTTGAAGTTTATGTTTTTCTTTTCTGATTCTCACTTTTCATTGATTTGGATGCTCTCTATTTTGAATTTTCCATACCTCTATTTTTGAATTGTGAATACATCCACCCATGGCTGGTTTTATGTTCTTGATTTCTGCTTTTGATTTCTGGGTTGATTTTGGGGTTTATTTTGTTCTTTTGATTGTGTTGTTTATTTGTCATATAAATTAAAGTTTGTTCACAATATTTTCAATTGATTTTGTAGCTCAACTGACTAAAGGAGTGTTTTGCCACTTCCTAATCCTGTGTTCGAATCTCCCCCACCCCTTTTTCCAATTTCGGAAGCTCAGTTAATGACGTGGCACTCCACATCAACCCTTCCGTCAATTTTTTAACGGCACACTGACGGAAGGGCATAAAGTGCTCATTTCAAAATTCAAAGGGGTACATTTGGTGACAAAAAACTTGGTGGGGTACGATTTGCAACAGTGTGAAT
Source organism: Acmispon strigosus (assembly GCA_030819835.1). Taxonomy (NCBI): domain Eukaryota; kingdom Viridiplantae; phylum Streptophyta; class Magnoliopsida; order Fabales; family Fabaceae; genus Acmispon; species Acmispon strigosus. The sequence goes on along the minus strand of JAUAMA010000001.1, from coordinate 41,492,242 downwards.
TATCAGGGGCAAAAAGTGCATTTAAGCCTTTTTTTTTTACTACTCAGCATGCCACATAAGCATTCACCGGAGCTCCGGGCTCCGGTGAGGACCTATTTCAGACAGTTTGTAAACAGAGGGACTATCTGCTAAGATTTTTCCGGCGAGGGACCTACTTCAGACGGTGGCCCAAATACAGGGACCAATTTGTTGATAATCCCAATAATAAAACAGTAGTACAGAAAATAAATTTTTAACTTATTACATATTCATCTTAATTTGGGTTAAAGCCTTAAAGGTAAAGTCGAGCCAGGCGGTTAAAAATAAAATATAAAGGTAAAGGTGGAGAGCTTGTAAAAAATGAAATATTACTAAAATTAAATAACACAAGGGATTCGAACCTTGAATCCCCCAGGATTAATGCTCAGTCACTGACCGGTGGGTCACTAGTTGCTGAAGTTAATGATTCACTAATTTGATAATTTTTCTTGCACCTTCATAGCATTCTATCAAAATCCAGGTGGATATTTCATATATGCTTATTTGTTTACTCTGTTGTTCTATATGGCTATTTAATAAGTAAGAAGCTATGTATTTCATTCTAACCCACTTATGTCTTTGCCAAGTTAAATCACTTATGGAGGTGTTTCAGGTTTTCACTGCTATGGCATTCATCTTATTTGCTGAGGAGAACATTGACATTACAATTATTGACATTAGTTATCAATTTCACTTCATCCAGAAACATCTTTATACAGATTTGATATCTGGTTATTCTTCTGAAATGAAATTATTGGTGTAATATTGACAGCGGTATACTATCATTCTATCAACGCTTTATTTGAAATGAAATTAAAGCTTATGTTTCATTATAATGCGAGGTAGAATTTGCAGAGCAAAAGAGCCTGTAATATTTCTAAACAGAGATGGCATGAACATACCTTGTGAGTGAGATAAACAGAAACTCGCGAGGGTGGTGCGTCGATGGAGGCGCGGTGAGTCGTTGGTGCGGTGCGCCGGTGAGAGAAAGGGCCCGCAGTCGAGCAGAGCAGCGGAGGTGACGAGTTTCAGAGCAAGGGGACAGCCGGACAGGGGTGAACGTGACTCGCGAGGTTGGTGGGTCGATGGAGGCGCGGTGAGCCGGTGGTGCGGTGCGGTGCGCCGGTGAGAGAAAGGGATTAGGGAGGGAGCAGTCGAGCAGAGTAGGAGGTGACAAAGAGGTGATGAAGTCGAACGAGTTTCGTTTCAGAGACGAGAGAGACGAGTGATGGAGTGAATGACGTGAACGTGAGAGAGAAAAACAGGGCAGACAAGGAGTCAATCAATCAAGAGAAATTAGAGTAAAAATTTGAAAAATTAGAATCTGGAAAGATTACTTTCCATTAGTTGTCAAATTTGGGTGAAAAGAAGTAAATGTGATTTGTTAAGTAATAAATTTCAAAAATTGTAAAATTATATTTTCTACAATTACTAAAATTGGTGAATTTAATATTTTGATTTATTTGAATATTTTATTAAAATAATATGTTAAATTAAAAAAACTAATAAACAGGCCGGCCTGATAGGCTAAACAGACTTTTTTATAGGCCTCAGCCTGGTCTATTTAGTTAAATAGGCTTTTTAAAAAGCTTAAGCCTTGCTTTTTTATTAAACAGGCCAGGCCAGGCCAGGCTTTAAACAGGCCAGGCCATAGGCCCCTGTCGGCGGCCTGGCCTATTCCCACCCCTAGTCACTACAAGATTCATAATCTTACATGCACCTTTGGCAGTTATATAGTGTTAATTCAATATATAAAAGTTTGAATGAAATCTATTATATAAATTTATTTTTGGAAAGTTTGGGGGAGCTATGACTCAACCTGTCCTAACTAAGGTCTGCCCAGTCCTATATAATATGATATGACATAATGAGAGAAATATGGAGAGAAATGATCGGTGTGTATGTGGCGTCTAAAAAAGTTGATTAATTATTAAATCAACTTTATCAAAATATTTATAGATTGTCTAAGTTACCCATTAGCATTAGGCAATTTCCGTGGTGCCTTTGGGATTATGTGGGTAGTGTGCCTCCATCACATTTGCAAATAGAAATATGACATGTGTAATATGTAAAGTGTTTTCGTAAATCTATATTTCTTTAGGGTAAAAAGTAAAATGTTTTTCTTTTTGCAACCCTGGTTAGTCGAACCATGAGTTAGATTGAAAACAATTTTAGTAAATAAGAAATCACCAATTCAAAAAAATAATAATCAAAGCAAACACTGCTGCTTCATCTTCTCTACTCCTTCATCTTCATCTTCTCTACTGCTTCATCTTCTCTGCTGTTCATTATTTAACACTCCTTCATCTTCACGAGATCGAGCTCTCTGTGTCGACACGGTGGTTCGTCTCCAAAGGTTCCTGAGAGGGGCTCGAAGCTTCGAGCTAAACGTTTTCGAGCTATCGGTTGATTTGTGACTTCGCCCACGATTCTTTGTTGTCTGTAAGTTATCTATTAACCCAGATTTAGTGTTTTAAATTGAATATGTGAATGTTTAGCATTTTACTATCCTTATTGTATTGTCCATGCAGTTGTTGTTGTTCTTAGGATGATCGTAAATAGATTAGTTTTTAATTGTTGTCAGGTTCGTGAGAGGGGTTTCTGCAATGGAAGGTATTAGTGATGACGATTGTGTTAATTTTTCCAATGATGGAGTGTTCAGTGATTCTGAAAATAACTCAGATAATGATGTAGGGGTTCAACGAAATGATGCGAATACTGATAATGGAATTTCCCTCTGAGAATCATGCTTTCGAATTTTACAAGACCTATGCCCAGATTAAAGGTTTTGGGGTGAGGAAAGATGGTGTGCGCCGTGATACAAATGGTAATGTTGTTTCCCGTCAGATTGTTTGTAATAAGGAGGGTGAGAGACATGAGAAGCACAAGAATAAGATGAGTAGAATAAAAGAGGCAAAGTTTTTAACCAGAACATCCTGTAAAGTTCATTAAATGACGTGGTCATTGCCACGTAGGACCTGCTGTGACACCTAAGCACGGTGGTCAACAGCTAACACCGACAGGGACGAAAACCAAAAAATAATCAAAGTTTGAGGGTTTAAATCCACCTTTACACCGGTGAGGGACGAAAACCAAATTTCACTCAAAGTTCGGGGACCAAAAACATATTTAACCCTTTCAAAAATTATAGTCGAGTCTAACAGAAGAATAGAGAATAACTGAGTCGTTTCTAGAAGGTCGTCTACATGAATTATAGTCCAGTCTCCCAAATTCCCTATTCTTGATGGTGTTAGCTCATTACACTACTAATTTATAACTAGTAATGCGATCAAGGTACAATGCTACTATATATATATATACATATATATATATATATATATATATATATATATATATTAAAAGACGTATTTTATAAAGAAAAATATTTTTATGAGACCTTTTAAGTAGTATGACACTTTTAAATATGAAGTCATGAGATTTTTAAATAAATCACGTAACATTTTTAAATAGTTTCGTGATCATTAAAATATTTTAATCATTATTCATAATTAGATCTAACGTAATTTACTCTTATTTTCTTATATAAAAATATCTTTTACATAAAATACATCTTATATATAGTTTTTGAATTGTATCGCCATCTTTGAATGCTTCCAACTCAAATTCTTTGACCAGTCATGAAATTCTTCAGATTGTTAACTTTTCCATGAACAAAACGTCATAGAAAGATTATTAATAATCCCAAGAATATACTTTCTTACTATTTTATTAATAAAAATATGTGATATACCCAGTTGTTAAAAGAATAAAGATAGGAGAGAGATAGGAATATGAGGGCAATGATTCGTGTACACCTAAACAATACAATTACACAAATACCTCTGAACACCTTTTTTTTTCTCTATTTCTTTCTTCCAATTACATCACATTATATATCACACTTATCACTTATCTCTCTTCTCTTCTTATCTCTCTCTAACGGTCTACACCCTTTAGATGCCTATCAATCTTTATTCTAAATATAATAAATAATGTTATGTGGCCGAAAGAAAGAGATAAAAAAATGGTGTCTCAAAGTGACTGTACTGTTTGATGGTCTATAAATCATTGTAGGTTATTAAATCATTAATATTTTAATCATCACTGAAGTCAATGATCCATTAAGAATAAGGTATGTGATTAATACTTTAACCATGAAAATTTTCACATATTTTTATGCAGCATTAGAATATGTTTATACAGAAAATATTTTGTTTTCAGGATTCGAATCTCTCTATATCAAGTAAAATTTTAGTTGATAGGTAACTTTTCTCAGAGGAATTTCCTGATACTCCTATTTATAAATGGACCTTGGCTTGTGTCCCAGCATGCCATTGGCGCCATAACAATTAGTCTGAAGATACTTTATCTCTATTCTACAATTTTTTTATCGGAAAGAAAACATTTTGCATAATTATTTCTCGTGAAAAGAAAAGTATGAAATATTACTAGCTTAGTTAAAAATCACATAGGAAGAGTATTACAGTTGTCAATAAAGGCTAAGTATATGGGATCAGACCTTGTGTTCGATCTCCGCACAAAACAACCGGTGGATGTGATGGGAGTCTTGAGTCTTAATTCTAATTAAATCTCAAATCCGGAATAGTCATCGTCCAAAGAATAACCGTGTACCGGATGATTTACACAAAATTGAAAATCTTAGTTAGAAAGCTTACTCTCATATAATATCTCCCATAAATTTTCAATGTTTTTTTGTAAAAAAAAGTTTTAAAATATTCAAATTAACATGAGCATCAAATATTTATTTTCTATTATATAAATTGTGGAATAAAGAACTTATCTATATAATTTCTAGTTATGTGAATAAGGTAGAAAGCTACTACATTCAACACACACAAAGAACATAATTTTTGAATATATGTCGCCATCTTTGAAAGCTTCCAACTTTTCCACAATCCTAATGAGAAGAAAAAGGGCCCAATCCAATGCCTATAAATACTAAGCTCAGTTCTCCTCATAATGCACACAAGCAACCAACTAAGCTCTTATCCTCAGTTTCATTCTCCTCTTGTGTGTTAGTTCCTGTCTTATTAGCTCATTATCATCATCATGGGTGTACTTACTTTCCAAGACGAGACCAACTCTGTTGTAGCTCCAGCTAGGCTTTACAAAGCTCTGGTTAAAGATGTTGATACCATTGTCCCAAAGGTTATTGAGGTCTTCAAGAGTGTTGAAATTGATGAAGGAAATGGTGGCCCTGGAACCATAAAAAAGATCACCATCAATGAAGGTCAGTACATATATATGTGTGTGTAACTTAATTGAACTCTAGCTATATATATATATATATATGCATACACATGCATATATCATAATCAACTAGGCTGAAATAAAAATTCACTACAATTAACCAATATATAATTAATATCAATACTGATGATCTTAATTTGTGATTGTGCCAACAATCAATCATGTGCAGGTGGTGAAACCAAGTTTGTGTTGCACAAAATTGATGAAATTGATGAGGCTAATTGGGGATACAACTACAGCATTGTTGGAGGTGTTGGGTTACCAGACACGGTGGAGAAGATTTCATTTGAGGCCAAGTTGGTTGCAGGGCCCAATGGAGGATCCATTGCAAAGCTCACTGTCAACTTCTATACCAAAGGCGATGCTAAACCTACTGAAGCAGAGCTCAAAGAAGGCAAAGCCAAGGGTGATGGTCTTTTCAAGGCAATTGAGGGTTACGTTTTGGCCAATCCTGATTACAACTAAACCCTGTTTCTAAGTGCTTGCTTATATATGGTGTGATCCCATCACATATTGTTCAATGTGCTTAATTTGTGAGATTTCATCTCATGAGTGCTGTACCTCTCTTCAACAATAAATAATACAAAATGCTTGTTGTAATTTAAATTCTCTAAAAGGAAGAGGAGTATCCATGAGCAAAGGAAACATGCATATTGAACAAACAAATCACATGCAGTGTAATGAGACTATGAGAGGGTCACTTGCACAAAGATATCTAGGAACAAAGAGATTTAAGGCAAAACCTTATCAGATACAATAAAAGAACAACATCCACACCCATTAAAATAACCAATAACAAAAGGATGAAATGATTTTCAACTAAGAACCATTCAAAATCAGAATTCAATAATCATGCAATATCTAAATGCAAGAGCTTCAAAATTGTGTACAAATGCTGATACAAATTACTAACCAAGAAAACATTGACTTCAGATTTTAGCTTTCAGCATCAACACACTATATGGAACAAAAATGCTTAGTTACGGTTGAGATTTAGCATTTCAATAAATATATTTTTGACAAACATACACTTGACAACAATGAAAAGCTTAAGCACCACCCCACCACAAAACTGGTGGATTCAACAAAATCTATCCCCAAATTAAATTTGGAATTGCCTAAGGAATTAAACAAAAAACCCTTACCTTAATTATCATGTGGCTCACCAGCCTCCTTCATTCACCAAAATCAAGGAGATGCAAAGAAAAGAGATCGGAAAACAGGACGTGAAGGAGATGAGTTCGATGATGCGTATTAGATAGTGGGGGAAGCTTGTGAGATTTCACGGGAAAAACCCTGTAGCAGTGGAGGGAACAGATTCGCGCGGTGAAGATTTCAGATACACTCCCTTACTTAAATAACAACTTTCCGGCGGTTAAGAAGTCAAAAAAGAATTTTAAAATTGAAGGTAAGATAAAAACAAAAATTATTGGGATTCAAAAATAAATATCAAAGTAATTCGTATAATTTAATAAATATTCTTATTTCAATTCTTCTTAATTTGGATTATTTAACATTATTCTTCTGAGCTCAAAATATTACAGAATTAAATAATGTATAAGCAACTCATTCAAATTTTAGTTTAATGAATTGAATGGTTTCTTATTTTTCAATAAACAACTCACATGTTTATATTTTTTATTCTCAATTGATGCATGATAGAGAATAAATTATTAATACAAGAGAGGAATAAATTGTATAAGGTAAGAGTTGGCTAAGCCATTGATGCTTCAGCAAACAACCGTCTTTAAATTTAACCCACCACCAATTCCACTCTACAAGCTCAAATGTGGAGAAAAGCTAAGCAACACTACTTAGCTTTAAGCAACTCCGTTGTGGATGCTCTTAGTGTTTGTTTGACTTTTTTTAAAAGTCAATTTTAGTTGAAAAAAGTAGGCCTACAGTCCGTAAAAGTGAGTTTAGTAATGAATTAGGGCAAAGCTGACAGGATTAGTATAACATAAGTTAAAAATATGATTAGTCTAATGATGAGTTAACTTTGTTAGTGGAGTGAAGTGCATATTTTAGCTTAGCTAAAAATTAGTTAGGTGTTATAGTGACAAACTTGAAGGGGATCTTTTGTTTGGTTAAAATTGAAAGGGATACTTTAGTTTACTTTCTCTGCTTTTATATTAACTACTTTTAAAAATAAATAAATATAATAATATTTTAAAATTTAATTAGATTTAATTAGTTATTACTTTCTACTACTAAGTTAAAATCAACTTTTTGGGTACATCAAAAAGTAGTTAAAATCAATTTGTTACCTATATAATTTTAATTTAAATAGAAAATTAATAAAAAATAATTTAATTTTAATTACTTTTCAAACATAGACTCATTTATAAAAAAAATGAAAAATATAATTTTGATAGATTAATTAACTTTTTAAAAATATTAATTTAGAAAAATAAAATATGCAAATATTATGCACTTTTGATTTTAAGGAAAATTTCATTCAATTTTTTATTGTTTATATCATATTCTATAATTATCCAGTCCACCTCAAATATTATATAGGATAAAAATGTATCTTTCTCTCATCTTATTCCATTATTTTCCAAAACTTTTATCATATCATGTCTTATCCTATTATGACCACCAAATAGACTTAAGAATCTCTTTTCATTGATTTGAATAAACCGGTAAAAATATGAATCAAGTGTTGACTAAATAAATAATTGGGTAAAATACACTTTTACCCTCCTTCAGATTTGCCAAAAAACCAATTAGTCCCATTCTTATTGAAAATATATACCCACCCCACTTTGTATAATAGAGTTAATTTCATTGTTAAAGATTCTCACATAATATTCTATTTAACTCAACATAAACCTTGGTTAGTGACAACAAGTCCTGATTTTTTTTCCGACATTGATGTATTTTTAAGATTTTTTTTAAATATTGGAAAAAAGAAAAATAATTTTCAGATTGGGGTAGGTTGGAAAATATTTGTCAAAATGAGATTGTTTGTGGAATAAGGCAAAATTTTAACGTGTTTAAACGCGTTAAAATTATGACTTGTTTGAACAAGGCATAATTTTAACGTGTTTCATATAGAACAAAAAGTGAGAATCAAAATCTATACTGTGTGTGACATGGACTGATAAAAAATGGAGAGCAACAAACATGTCTAAACACGTTATAATTATAACGTGTCTTAACATTTTTGAGACCAAAATTTTCTATTGTTGTGGCGTTGAGTTGTAACGAGATATTAGGATAATTTCCTACTACTGAACTGTGTTTTGGCATTGAATTGTAATGATACATAGTTTATTTGGTAATTTGGTATTTATAGTTGTCTGTATACTATGTTTTAATTAATTTGGTATTATATATTACGGCATTGAAGTGTTGACTGTATTTTATTTGCACGTACAATTAATTAAGGTGAGAGTGAACATAAGAAAAACCAAAAAAAAAAGACATATTACTACGATTCAACACTGAACCGAGGTAATAGTAAGACATGTTACCACGGTTGGTAAAGGAACTGTGGTAACAGAGCTGCAATGTTACCTCGTTTAAGCCTTCAAACGCGGTAATAGAGCTGCAATGTTACCACGGTTGCACCTTCAACCGGGGTAACAGAGCTGCGATGTTACCACAGTTCCGCCTTGAACCGGGGTAATTTATCTATTACCTCCCCGCCTGATACTGCGGTTTAACCGTGGTAATATGCTGTCCGGAACCGTGGTAACATGAGAATTCTGTAGTAGTGCATGTTGCTAGCTTTGGTTTCATTGTGCGAGAGCACGAGGGTGAGGTCTTAGTTGCGACCAGTGCTTTTCCATTTGATGTTTGTTCATCGGTGACTGTGAAGGTTGTGTTTGAGATGGGCTATGTCTCTAGCTTCATATTTGGGTTTCATGAGGGTGAGCTTTGAGACAGATTGTTTGCGGCTCTTCAACCTTTGGCATAAATCCACCGTTTGTAGATTCCATCTACATTGAGTTGTGAGTGACTGCCGTGATCTTTCTCCTGATTTTGATTTTATGAGTATTTCTTTGTGCATTAAGTACATTTCAATAAACTAAATGATATTCAAGAGCTTTATCATAATTGTGATCAACAACAGTTTGAATTCTCCAAAACAAAGATATTAAATGTCCAAGCTGACCTGATATAGCAAGTGACCTATTATATATATATATATATATATATATATATATATATATATATATATATATATATATATATAGAAGGTTTTATTTTTGAATTTTACATAGAAGTTTAGTTCACACCTAAAAGAGACTTGACAATAGTATCACTCACACCATCACCAAGAAAGAACAAGTGACCGGCACCTGGAAGTTCATGATAATGAATCCATGGTAGGTTTTGCGCAATGTGTCGGTTCAGTGTAACAGGAACCATCAAATCATCATCTCCTTGCCAAAGATGGACAGAACCTGCTTCATCGGTTGGAAATGGGTTTTCAAGTTCCAAAGGACTATATTCCCAGTTTCCAAATCCAATATTTAAGTCCCTGTGGCGGGTTTCAAATTCACCTTGTTGTCTTGCATACGCCACAATGTTAGGCATCATCACCTTAGCTGCAAAAAGCTGCTTGTCTTGATGTGAAAGCACACCTTGAAAATTACCAATTGCACTGCAAACTGGGAACCATTTTTGAGTGTTCCACCAGTAAGTTAGCCACGGTGTGTAGTGAGCCACACGAACTGCCCATTGGTCTCGTAGCTTTTGTTGGTAGTAAGCTTCCTTAGTTAAATTTGCAGGAAGACCATGCCACCAGTAGTTCACAACTGGGGCCAAGAGAGCTGCACCTGCCAGCCTGTGAGGTATGTACTTAAGGCAGTTCCAAACAACCTGTCCACCCATGGAGAGACCAGCTACATAGAATTTGGACCCTAATCCCAGCTTATCAGCAAGCTCTTCTATATCCAAGGCAATGCTCTTTAGCGTACGGTTTGGATCAGGATCGCTTTCTCCATAACCAGGTCTGTCGAAAGTTACACTATAGATTCCCAAGTCCTCAACAACATCAGGTGATAGGTTTTCAGCAATTCCACCACCAAGCCTGCATCCACCAAAACCATGGACAAAGATGATTTTATACTTTGCTGCATCTTTAGGAACACTATGCTCTGCCTCCTTGTATGCCAAGTGCCTTCCATCTCTTAGTTTGATTCTTGCTGCTGTTACTGGCGGTCCCTCAGGAGAGCCACATATCTTGGGAGGAGGAGGTTGAATAACCTGATAAGCCCATGCTAGAAATAATCCAATAAACAACACTGCTAGTACTGTTGTTCTAGCAGAAGTTTTTCTGTTCACTCCAGTGGCCATGGGGAGAGTCAGAAATCAGGGACGTGAAGAAAGACCCGATCAAAAGAACATAAAAAGACCTAGATCAGTTGACCGGTAGTTGTAGCGGTGAATTAACCAGAGACAGGGAGAGGTAGACATTAATTATTGTGCAGAATGTGTACACACTCTTTTAGACACTCCATGTTACTGACAAATGAAGAAGACCAGTTGGGGAGCGCGACAAGGCAATTATGGGCGAGCCCCCACACTGTTGTGATGGTGAATAATCAAAATTGTTTTGTTCACAGGTGAGTCGCAGGTGGAAAGAGGTGACACATAGAAAGAAAAGAAAGAAAGTATGAGATGTGATTCATGATAGACTATTCTTATACCTTCTACCCCATCCTCTTACAAAATCTCTTAGGCACTAGATAGATAAAGTATGAAATGATTTCTACACTTTTAAGATAACAAATGCAATAACTTATTTCTTCATTTAGTGCGTATGAGGATTTGTAAGAGAATTAGTAGAAGGATAAATCATTTTTCTAGATGATATGATATAAAAGGAGAAGAGAAAAAGACACAAATTGAGGTGGAATGGATGGAAAAACAATGAGGTGTGAATCAATTAATACTCATAAATAATTTTAGAAAAATGTTTGGATCAATGTTATTACACTTTGAGTTTAGTGGATATGAAGAGTCGGGGTAAATCAGTTTTAAACTGACAACCAATCACAACATATCACGTAGTAGAAGGAATAATAATTTTCGTTTTAAATTTTAATTAAAATAAATATATATTTTAGGATGTTGCGGAATTCAATTGCATGTCTATGTAAAATTTGTTTAAACTGACAATGCGCACATTTAATTCTTACCAAAGTTTGAAGTACCAAAACTTCTCTTGAAAGTTGTGTGCCGGACATGGACACGACATGGCACCCTAAGGCATTGGTAAGACACGTGCTAGACACTTTTTTACGGTGTCCGAGCAAAATATTTTGTTGACTCAAACAATTCAAATTGACACCTCTTTTCAGCTTGACACTTGCGGAACACAGATATTGTTAGTTTTTTTAAAGCTAAACAATAAAATATCTTTTGTTATTTATATTAATATATGAGATGTAGTGGGAGTTGAGTTTGGATCATCAACCTATCTAGTTTATTCTTTTCAATGATGTTAATAAAAAAAGACGTGGAGATCGTCAGTTCTTTTGTTTTTAAACATATGCTTACTTTATAAGATGAGTGTTAATTTTTTTAAGCCCAATTAGTATAAGGCATAAGAATATGTTTTATAATTTATTTATAAATATACCAAGTTGCCTTGATTTTGAAAATGTGAATTATATATATAGATATATATTTGTTAAGAAGTCACATAACTATTTAATTATTTAAATCATGATTATTCATAATTAGATATAACGTCTGCAATTTATTCTTATTTTCTTCATAAAATCATCTCTATTCATAATTAGATATAACATTTGCAATTTATTCTTACTTTTTTAATAAAATTATCTTTCTCATTAGATACATCATTTCTCTCTCTCTCTCTCTCTCTCTATATATATATATATATGGTATCTTCGTGTACTACCTTTTGATGTTAGCCGTGTTATGGCGTCTATATTTTATCGTGTCCAGTATCCGTGTCGGGGTCGATGCTTCATAGTTACCACACACAAATTCAGTTTTTAAAACTTAATTCTATAAAACTTTCATTTTAGCAAACTAAACTTTATTCAAATGCAAAACAAACATGTAGTACTTAATTTCTAGAAAGCCCAGAAGGCTGCTTTAAACATATTTTCGTTTTGTTTTTGTTCACGGCAACTTTCAAGAATTATAGTCTAGACTATCGGAAGAGAAAGGATACAGAGTCGTTTCAAGAAGGGCGTCTACATGAATTCGTCCACTCTGAACTACTAATTTATAATTTCTAGTTATGTGAACAAGGTAGAAAGCTACTACATTCAACACACACAGAGAACATAATTTTTGAATATATGTCGCCATCTTTGAATGCTTCCAACTTTTCCACAATCCTAATGAGAAGAAAAAGGGCCCAATCCAATGCCTATAAATACTAGGCTCACTTCTCCTCAAAAACCACTCAAGCAATCAGCTAAGCTCTTATCCTCAGTTTCATTCTCCTCTTGTGTGTTAATTCCTCTCTTACTAGCTCATTATCATCATCATGGGTGTTCTTACTTTCCATGACGAGACCCACTCTGTTGTAGCTCCAGCTAGGCTTTTCAAAGCTCTGGTTACAGATGTTGATACCATCGTCCCAAAGGTTATTGAGGCCTTCAAGAGTGTTGAAATTGTTGAAGGAAATGGTGGCCCCGGAACCATAAAAAAGGTCACTATTGTTGAAGATGGTGAAAGCAAGTATGTGCTGCACAAAATTGATGCAATTGATGAGGCTGGTTGGGGATACAACTACAGCATTGTTGGAGGTGTTGGGTTGCCAGACTCAGTGGAGAAGATTTCATTCGAGGCCAAGTTGGTTGCAGGTTCCGATGGAGGATCCATTGCAAAGCTCACTGTCAACTTCTATACTAAGGGCGATGCTAAACCCACTCAAGAGGAGCTCAAAGAAGGCAAAGCCAAGGGTGATGGTCTTTTCAAGGCAGTTGAGGGTTACGTTTTGGCCAATCCTGATTACAACTAAAACATATTTCCAAGTGTTGGCTTATGCATCGTGTGATCCATCACATACTATTCAGACTTCAGAGGGCTTAATCTGGCTCCAATTGTGATTCTGCTTTTTTCTTTTTTGCTTATACTGTGGAGTTGTGAGATTTCAGCTCATGACTGTTGTACCTCCCTTCATCAATAAATAATACGAAATACTTGTTGTAACTCAAAATTCTCAGGTAAAAAAAAACTTGCATTCTCTAAAAGGAAGAGGAATATCCATGAGCAAAGGAAGCAGGCATATTGAACAAACAAATCTGATTCTCATACAGTGTAATGAGACTATGAAAGGGACACCTATACAAAGATATATAGGAACAAATTGACATTGACATTGCTAAAGCAGAATTTTATAGAACAACATCCACAGCCATTAAAAGAACCAATCACGAGAAGAGAAAATAGAACAACCCCGAGAATGAAACGATTTTCAATTAAGAACCATTCAAAATCAGAATTCAATAATAACGCAATATCTAAATGCAAGATCTACAAAATTGTGCACAGGTGCTGATACAAATCAGTAACCACCAAAACATTGACTTTGGAGTTTAGCTTTCAGCATCAACACACCAATATATGGAACAGAAATGATTAGTTCGAATTTCATTAGAGAAATCACGGTTGAGATTTGGAACTGCATTTCAAATGTCCTAACATTTCACCACCAGAATCAACAGAGTACCATTCAACAAATATATTCTTGAGAATGAAATCCCTCCCTTACTTAATAGCAACTTTCCGTGGTTACGGTGAACCCCCATAAAATAATACTTCGTCTGTTACTTATTAATTATGTAGAAATAAATAAAACACACATATTAAGAAATAAAATTAATTTTGATAAATTTCAGAAAAACTAGTATTTAGTTTACCATTTTGCCCTAGTTAAAATGTATTCTACCTCTCCTTATTTATTCTTTTGATAAAAGCATTATTTGTGAAAAATCAATTAATGATTTCTTAAACTTTTAAGTGAGCATATATAAATAAGGAACAAAGGGATTAGTACCGTATCAAAGGTTGTGGCAAAACACCATGAACTAATGACCGCTTAGCGACGAATAAGGTAAACTGCCGCAAAGAGCACGTTTTAAATACAAGTGACAACAATTTCATTATTTCACAAACCGTTGCCAGAACACAGCTATTAAATGTATAGTTTTATATAGTGCAGGGTTATTTTGTATAACCCTTTTATTCTTTTACATTCCTTTTACCATTTAGAATTTATTTACTTCTCACAATATTTAATTTCAAGAATTAATTTGTGAAATCATTCCATCAATTTATTAAACACATTACTTAGATATTTGAGAACAAGTAATCTAAAGACTAAAGTGTTCTTCCTAAAAATAAAGACTTAGACTAGAAAGCAATAATAAAACTAAACTATTACAATCTTCATTCATTTAAATTTGAAGTCTTCATCCCTTTTTCTTCAAATGTTGGTGTTGTTAATATCATTAAAACTAGGAATAAGAATATGCTAGGTCAATGTAGACTTTGTTTAAATATGCCCGACCTATTTAAAAATCTTAAGGCCTAAGCCTGACCTGTTACCTGTCATAGATTTTTCTTTTGGGCATGGTCTGCATGAAAGTCTGGCCTGTTAGCCTATTTTAAGACCTATTTCATGATAATACTTTTACGTTTGCTAATAAAGTTAATTATATGCAAAGAAGCTATCACACGTATAGGCTCAGAGGGTAAATTATACTAATTTTTTTTTTCTATAAATTAACTAACAATATTATAAGTTACTAGGTAGAGATGAAAGTAAGTTTGATTATGTTGGATTTTTTATTTTTGAATATCATTATATACGTCAACTTGCTTAAATATATAAAAATGTAAATAAGTATATAATATCTAGATATTATAATAAATTTCTAACGTGACAATAATAAAAATGATAAAATAATTTTTTTATAGAATAAAAGGTTTATTAATAACCAAAAGATGAGTACAACCCCGGAGATAGAAAAATAGAAACCACAAACTACGAACCCAGCAGAGACAAGACAAAACAACCCAACCCCCAAAGCACATCGAGAAAGAAGTGCCATAAAACAAACAAGAAGGCACCTAACACCAAAAGGAAAATCAAAATGCCCACCGGCAACAAACAACACAAACCAAAGACTCCTAAAGGCATGCCGACCAACATTCCTTCAGTTCCTCCTCTAGACCACGGATAGCTCCAAATCACTACCAGGGAATTCCAATCCCGATAATTTTCCGATAAGCCTTACTTTCTTAGCACGAGTAAAGTACCTTCCAGACACATGATCCTCCATCAAAATCCTTGGACAAGAAACATCAACACCAAAAGAAGAAATGCCAACCGAAGTGTGGACACAAGGGCTTTTGCTACCATCGACACCCTTTGATTTCTTAGGCCGACCACGAGGCCTTCGAGGAATCTCCTTAGAAACCCGCTTCTCCCTTAGCTTCTTAGTCATATTTATTTAAATAGACTAGCTTGTTAGACTTACAAGACTTTTTGAATGGTCTGAGCCTAACCTTTTTTTAACTAAATAAACTTTTAAAAAGAATCTATATAGGCATTACCTATTTATAAATTTGGCCAGGCCTGCTGAGATTGATGTAGGCTAGGCTATGAGCCTCTACGAACAGTCTGACTTATTCCCACCCTTAACCAAAACTTTTCTCATGGTTCAAAAAGAAGATACTTCTCCAGAGTTAGAATCTAGTTTCGATTTAAAAAAGTAGGTTTATGGTCCGTAAAGTGAGTTTTACAGGTATGATGTCAATTTAAAAAAAAAATTAAAAATTGAAGTAGGATGTTGTTTGGGTATAAACTTGATTAAATAAAAGAGAGTTTTGTATGTTTGGGAACTCGTTCAAAAACTATGGTGAAATCCCTCCAGGTGGGTGTGAACATCTTCACTGGCACTCCCTTCAAACTGGTTTTGGCTAACCAGGGTGATGAAAGTCGGGGGGATCTGGAAATCAAGAGGGGCATCGGCAGGCACCACAATACTGCCTTAAAATTGAAGTTGACTCTTGGGGTAGTAATGTCTCTCAAAGACTGATTGGCATCCCGCTCCTCGGCTTCTTGCTGTCGTCGAAGAACTGTTGCTTCAACTTCCGCAATCAAGCGTGCATCAAATTCAGCTCGAAGCCTTGATTCGATTTCAGCTTCTCTCCCGGCCATGTATCTGGCCTGAATTTCCCTTCTCTGCTATGCAAGCCTACAGTGGAAGGTGTGTTCGATCTCTGGATCGTAAAACAATTCAACTTTTGGGTCGTATAGTGATTTCAGACCTGAAGTACCTTGCATGCACCAGAGAAAACAGTCAAAAGTACCAATTCAACAAAGCAGCAGAATTTCAGCAATAAGAGTAACAAAGGTTCTATAAAAAAAAATCCAAGATAAACCAATAAAATAGAAAACTACCCCCGGCAACAGCGTCAAAAACTTGATACTAATTCTGTAACTATACATAATAGTTGTAGTAATAACAAATCGAACCTAACAAATTCTTTTCCATTTACATTGTTTAGGAATCGGACTTTGTATTAAATGCGTAGTTATCTACCTGTATGGGAGACCTTGTTAGTGTGTGTCATCTTTGAATGCTTCCAACTCACGTTCTTTGACCAGTCATGAAATTCTTCAGACTAACCTTAGAATCCAGCCAGCTTGTTTATTTTCCATGAACAAAACGTCATAGAAAGATTATTAATCATCCCAACAGGAAACAAAATAATTATAGGTCCTAGACGGAACATTAATTTTTTATTTTTATGTTTTGGTATATTATCCATATTCATGTTTTAGTATGGCGGCCACGATGGCAATGAGATGAAAAAGGAATAATGATCGGTAGACATCTAAAGGGTGTAGACCATTAAAGAGAGATAGGAAAAGAGGAGATATACGTGATAAGTGTGATATATGATGTGATGTAATTGAAAGAAAAAGATAGTGAAAAAAAAGAGGTGTCTAGAGATGTCTGTACTGTTTAGGTGTACACGAATTACCCATGAAAAATTGCCCCAAATGTCTATAAATAGTAAGCTCAGTTCTCCTCACAAAGCACACAAGAAACTAACTAAGCTTTTATTCTCCCAATACATAGCGCAATTTCATTCTCCTCTTGTGTGTGAATTGCTCTTTAACTAGCTCATCTTCATCATGGCTGCTCCTCCTTTACATTTTTTTTCTGCTAAGCCGAGTGTGCTTACTTTCCATGATGAGACCACCTCTATTGTAGCTCCAGCTAGGCTTTTCAAAGCTCTGGTTAAAGATGTTGATACCATCGTCCCAAAGGTTATTGATGCCTTCCAGAGCGTTGAAATCCTTGAAGGAAACGGTGGCCCCGGAACCATAAAAAAGATCACTATTTTTGAAGATGGTGAGAGCAAGTATGTGTTGCACAAAATTGATGCAATTGATGAGGCTGGTTGGGGATACAACTACAGCATTGTGGGAGGTGTTGGGTTGCCAGACACAGTGGAGACGATTTCATTCGAGGCCAAGTTGGTTGCAGGCACCGATGGAGGATCCATTGCAAAGCTCACTGTCAACTTTTATACTAAAGGCAATGCTAAACCCACTGAAGAAGAGCTGAAAGAAGGCAAAGACGAGGGTGATGGTCTCTTCAAGGCAATTGAGGGTTATGTTTTGGAAAATCCTGATTACAACTAAAGCCTATTTCTAATAAGTGCTGGCTTATATATGGTGTGAACCCAACACATATTGTTCAGTGTGCTTAATTTAGCTACACTTGTGATTCTCCTATTTTTTTCTTTGCTTTTACTGTGGAGTTGTGAGATTACATCTCATGAGTGTTGTACCTCCCTTTATCAATAAATAATACGAAATGATTGTTGTAACTTAAGTTCTCTTAAAGGAAGAGGAATATCCATGAGCAAAGGATACATGCATATTGAACAAAGAAATCTTATACAGTATAATGAGACTATGAAAGGGACACCGACACAAAGATATCTAAGAACAAAGAGATTAAGGAAAAAGCAGAAACATGGGTAATCACATCCACACCCATTAAAAGAACCAACCACAAGAAGAGAAAATAGAACGGCTTAATTGCAACTTTGGTCCCCCACTTACACACTTTTCACGATTTTGGTTCTCAACAGAAAAAACTATAATTTTGGTTCCCACGAATGCTTCCGTTTGCAAAAATAATTTTGGTTCCCATAAATTTAACGGTTTATGGAAAAAAATTAATAAAACCTGAGACATTCATAGAGTTCTTCATCATATTCATCCTCCTTCTTCCATCATCTTCACCAAAACCCAGAAAATCAAACTCAAAATCAAACTTTTTCTTCTATGACACAAAAACCCCAACGATCACCACACCAGATCATGTCCAAGCCTATTGAAACCCTAACCCCTCGATTGACAGAAGGGTTGAAATCGGAGACAAGGGCGTCGAGAAGTGAGGGAGAAGAGTGAAGGTGCAGAAAACACACAAGAAAGGGGGGTTTGAATTGTGTGACCCATTTTTGAAATTTAGTTTGAAGATATTAGTTTAATGAACCTCTATTAGAAGTTATTTATTTTTCACTTTAAGGTCTTTTACGACACAAGAAGAAATGCGTAGAATGTTTAATAGATATTGACAATTAGTTATATGTTCTCAAAATAATTTATATATGAAAGCACGAACCAAGGTGTAACGAGTAAGCGATAAAACATGAAAGTAAAGCACACAAGGTTTTTATCCTGGTTCACCCCCATAATCGACAGGGCTACGTCCAGTCCTTGGCTTCACCAAGATTTTCACTATTTCAACAAATAGTACAAGTATTTTCAGGGACTTCTCCCAACAAGTATTCTAAGGACTTCTCCTATCAAGTATTCGAAGGACTTCTCCTTACAAGTATTATTAGGACTTTTCCTTACAAGTATTGTCAGGACTTCTCCTATCACCTTTTTCAGGATTTTTCTTTTCTACAATGATCTCTTCTTGATAAGAGTGAGTAGAAGAAATGAAGTTTATAGAACAGAGAGATCATAACCAAGTTGATCTCTTGTTCTGAGTTATGTGTGTGGAATATAATGAGAGATAAACTCTATGAGGTGTCCACACACATAAGCAACTCAACTCAAGTTGGGATATGACTTGAAGTATCCTGAGTTGAAGACCAAGGTTGCCTTGGTCTTTGGACGAACTAGATTGAAGTGTGTATAATTTAGTTCTAGTCGCCAAGTTGCAACGGGAGCAAGGTTCTCTATATATATCTTCAGTTGAAGATCTTCGTTCATTCTCCACAGTAGGAGTGAAAACCTGCTCGAAGTGCTTCGTCCTCTCCGGGAAGCACATAACGGCTAGTTCTGCATCTCTCAGCAGGCGTAAGTCACGATCAGAGGCTTTTCTGCAAGCATAAGATATGATCTGGAAATCATCAGTACTTCTGGGTTGATGTCGTCTGGCTCCATCTTGAGCAAGTAGCCTTGAGCTGGTTTCTTCGTATATAACATGTAAAAGTTCAGCGGTGAGGACTGCTTTGACTCTTTTACCCCAGTGCTAGACAGCTAATACT
The DNA here is from genome assembly GCA_030819835.1 of Acmispon strigosus. Classification (NCBI taxonomy): domain Eukaryota; kingdom Viridiplantae; phylum Streptophyta; class Magnoliopsida; order Fabales; family Fabaceae; genus Acmispon; species Acmispon strigosus. The sequence continues at coordinate 41,472,421 of JAUAMA010000001.1, read as the reverse complement.
CATCACGTGCCTTGGTCAGGATTTTGAATTTCGACCGTTGAGAGTGTACGATGCTCAGAGATTCTTGCCGTTGATTCCGCGATGTCAGCTTGATTTGAGGAAAAGCAGAGAAGTAGTGGGACCAAGAGGTATTGAATTTATTGAGTCCCATCTTTCTTTATGTGATTGCCAGGTTTTGGTAATCGTGCAGACGAGGATAGAAATGATTACTCGAACGAGTAATTTCTTTAATACTTCTGTTGACTTGGTCTCCTCGAAAGACGTGCTTAGTGATTCTTGTATTTTTGGCGCGATTTATACTTTGGTGGATAGATTCTTTCATTTAGCTTTGGAAGACGCAATATCCATTGAATGTTTGAAATTCCGTGATTGGCCCGTATTGCCAAATGAATTTCCCTCCGTTAGTTTGTTTCTAGGAAATGGAATATTCTTGTCTGAATTCTTTCTTTCACTGAAGTTCTTCATCAGAGAGATCTGATCCACAACTCCTTTGTATGATGCTAGAGAGGTTTCAAGGCAGACGGAGTTTCTTCAAGATTGTTATCCTTTTTCACCTTTAAGCAATATATTTGATCTTTGTAGATTTGGGTAGTGGACTTATTCAGTTGCTTCAAGTAGGCTTTTGATTTGAGTGTGAGGATTCCCATCAAGTGGTCGTAGAGAGAGATGCTGTTCATTTGAAGCTTGTTGGTTTATCTCTCTTGATTCACCGGATAGTCTTGTACATATTTCCTTGATGTTGTTTTCTTCGAGGTGACCAGACGAACTCTTCTGTAGAACTGATTCTCTTGATAGGACACTGATATATATTCATTCCTTCCAGAGATGGTTGTTCCTGTTCATGGTAATTTTTACTATGTTAGGAATATTGTCTTTGAATCTATTTAAAAAGAAATTGTTAATTATCAAAAATATGATAATTCATTTAATCATTTGATCTAACAAAGAGGTGGCAGAGGTGAGAAGAACGACAGCGAGGGAACCATTGGAATGGGACGGCGGCGATGACTCAAGTCCAGAGTGAAGCGGCGGTGTGGCTGACATCCATTTGGCGGTTCGTGAGGCGGCTTGAGCATAGAGGAGAGAGAGGAGAAGAGAGGTGGCGACAGAGGTTCGATGGTTTTGGATTTTCGAAGATGAGAGGAGGGAGCAGAGGATAGAGGTGAATCGGTGGTGACAGTTTGTGTTTGGGTGATTAGGAGAAGATGAGCGGTTGAGGGGCGGCGGCTATGGAGGCTTGAGAGGAGAGGAAGAGTTTTTTTTAGGGTTTCAAAGATGAAGAGGGAGAAAACGTTAAGGGTTTTTTTTTAAGGGTTCAAAGTTTTTTTTTAATGTTCTGGGTTCTTCTTTTTCTTTTCTTTTCAGAAACTGTTAAGTTTCAGACGGAAAGAGGACGGAAAACCATTTTTACAATTGGAAGCATTCGTGGGGAACCAAAATCGTAAAAAGTGTGTAAGTGGGGGACTAAAGTTGCAATTAAGCCAAATAGAAAACCCAAGAATGAAATGAATTTCAATTAAGAACCATTCAAAATCAAAAGTCAACAGTTGTGCAATATCTAAATGCAAGAGATTCAAAATTGTGTACAGATGCTGATACAAATTACTAACCCAGAAGACATTGACTTTAGAGTTTAGGTTTCAGCATCAACACACTTATATATGGAACAAAAATGTTTAGTTACGGATGAGATTTGGAACTACATTTCAAATGTCCCACCATTTCAATAAATATATTTTTGAGAAACATACACTTTACAACAATCAAAAGCTTAAGCACTACCCCAGCACTAAACTGGATTCAACAAAATCCATCCCCAAATCAGATTAAAACCCTAACCTAGGTAGCATAAGCAATTGAGCAGCTTTCATTCAAAACAAAATAAAATTATTAACCAGAAGATTTGGAATTTCCTTAGGAATTAAGCCAAAAACCCTTACCTTAATTATCGTGTGGCTCGAGCTGAGGGGGATAGTGCGCGGTATCCTTCCACTTCATTCACCAAAATCAGAGAGAGGAATTGAAACACCAGTCTCCTTCATTCACCAAAATCAAAGAGAGGAGAGAGAGTTAGAGATGAAGGATGTTAGGAATATATGGTAAAACAAATAATATAAAAAATTGGGATCGTATGAGCCTGACTCCTCTAAGATAGCCTAAAATAAGAGAAGGGTTGAGGAATTGAAAATACTTGTATATTTTCTATCCTATGTTTTCACAGTTACAAACTCTGTATTTATACAAAAAAACATAACTAAGACGAGAATGTAAACTACAATGAACAATAATAAAAATAAGATAAGATAAGGTAGAATCCCGGATATTCCGGGATTGCTATTATTACAAGATAACATGTGTTACAGCTGGTGGGGACTCAGACGACATGTCTGGTTAGATGATGATCTTGGCTAGGCAGACGATCCAAAAACTCAGACGATTTCACTAGCAGACGATCCCAAGATAAGCTCTTTTTCATAAGCTATTAATAAGCTCTTTAAAGAGTAGCTTATTAAAAAGAGCTTATGCTTATATATAGCTTATTTTCAATTCATTATAATAAATTTATTAAAATAGCTTATTAATAAGCGCTTATGGTCATAAGCGCTCAATTAAGTTGTTTTTCCAAACGCGGCCTAAAAGGGGCTTTATAGTAATGAACAAATTGAAATTGTAATAAATTATAAAAATTAAATAATCTGTAGAACCGGTTTCCAGTTTCTCACCTGGACACTTAGCGCGATCTTATTGGCCAAGAGATGACTATGCATGGTGCACTACTTAAATGGTAGTTCACCATAGACAACACCAATCAAACTATGCTTTGAATTTTTATTTTTTAATTTACTTTTAAGGGGAAGTGAATATCACTTTGGCCCATACAATATGTGAAGTTGGAGTAAACATATATATCTTTCCTACTCACCATAAAAACATATAGTGTCTTTTATATTAGCTATAGCTAATCCCAATAGCATCCGAACTAGGGTTATCTTGATATTCAACTACCATGGATTTAACATATGAACCAACCAACATTTTCCATAGAAGAATTGATGCGTACCCGGATTGCCTCCAGCCGTTTGAAGGGTGGCATAGGCCAAAGTCGGGTTCATCTTATTTGTTTTCCATTCTCAAAGATTTTAGAGACTTAGTCTCATCGTTTTTTTTTTTTCATTTCTCTTTTGTTTGGCGGTTCGGTAATTCGGTAGCTGATAGCTTAATCAAGAACTTTTCACTTTTTCCTAACTCTGTTTGGATGGAAGATGTTCCACCGGCTCTTGATTCGCTTGTTCAAATTGATGTAATTTCTTCCATGTCTCCTTGAGTTCTTTTAATTTTAAATCCACTTTAAAAAAAAAAGTATGAGAGAAAACAAGATTTTAAAACCAGTAATTGAAATAGAAAAATCACACATATTTGATGTCATGATATTTATTATATTTAGGTAGCGTTTGACCCAACTTTTTTTTTACTTTTAAGTTACTTTTAAGATAAAGCTCACAATAAGATCTTAAAAAAAAAGAAAAAATTGTTTGCCAGTTTTCATTTTTTTGTAACTTAATAAACACTAGAAAAACCTAAAAAATGATAAATAGCCTACGAAACCTAAAATTTAGGTTCGGGAGTCTATTACACGTGGGGAAGGTGTTAGCACCCCATTGCGCCTGTCTAAACGGTACCTAAGATTGTTTGTGTAATTTTCTTAGCTTTCTATATTATTAATTTTACCCTTATTTATTTTTACTTTTTTATTATTTAATTTCTAATTATTCCTAAAAAAAAAGATTTTTTTTTATAGCCTGATAGGTGTGAACCTAGTCCGACGCCCTAAAATGGAAGATCAAGGCATACACAGTTCTTGAATTTAATTAAGTTTTTTATTTATGAAAACGAGCAAAAGTGGTACGAGGGATGACATCCCACTACTGAACAGTCTATTCCTCACATCAATTCGCAATTATTTAGTTTCTTAGGCGAGAATTATTATTTGTTTTAATCAGTGTCGTTCCGGAAGCGATATAATAACCCAGAAGAGATAAGAATAGCAACATCAGACATTAGATTCTCACAATATCAACATCAATAACCATACTAAGAACACGAAACTAGCAAAGATAGCAAAAATTAAAGATGTCCAATATCATGGATTTACAAACAAAGTCTTAATAATAAAAAAAAAGAATCAAACCCAAGAGCATGCAGAAGATGATAACATTAGAGAAATAAGAATAAGAAAGAAGAAAAAAAAAAAAAACCAACCAAAGAAAAAAAGAAAGGAAGCAGCACGATGGTGATTGACTGAGGATGATGGCGGCGCGAGGAGGAGCAAGGTGGTGGTGCTGCAACAATGGCCAAGGGGCTTGAGGGAGGAGCAGCGTCACGAGGAAGAACAAGGTGGTGGTTTGGTCGCGGCGGCAAGAGGCTTGAGGGAGGAGCAGCGACGCTGGAGGCTGAGCGTGGTGGCGGCGCAGGAGGAGCAAGGTGGTGGTTTGGCCGCGGCAGCCAGGGAGGGGAGGAGCAAGGTGGCGGCCAAGTGAGGGAGATAGAGATAGTGTGTGTGTTTCTTTTTTAGGGTTCTGAGAGAGAAGAATGAGGGTATGCGGCCAAATGAGGGAGAGAGAGGAGTTTTTTTTAGGGTGAAGGGGAAGGAATTAGGGTTTTTGGTTGAGAGAGGAGAGAGGAGGTGCGGCTTGGGAGGGAGGAAGGGTTGTGGGGCTGCTAGGGTTTCTAAGGGTGAAGTGTGTATGGAGGCTATCAAAAGATGTGTGTTAGGGTTTGTGGGGTGAGTTGGTTTAAATAGGGTAGAATTAGGGTTTGTGTGAGAGGCGAAATGACTAAGTTGCCCTCCTTTCTTTGCTTCTGCTTCCTCTCTTTTCCATTGCGCCGTGGTCCATTTTCTTCCTTTCTTTTTCTTTTTTTTTTTCTTTTTGCTGGGCCTCTTTCTTTTTTCCCCTTTTTTTTCTTCTTTTCTTTTTCTCTTCTTTTTCTCTCTTCTTTTTCTTTTTTTTTTAATTTTCTTTTTCCTTCTTTTTTTTTTCTTATTATTTTTTCAATAAACCCGGACTAAATCCGGTATCCACAGTCATCAATAACTTCAAAGTAAGAAGAATTACGCTTGGTTGATCCTTTTTCTTATTCCTTTGTCCTACCCTTTGTCTTTACCTTAACAGAAGGGTGACACATTGATGTTGAATCATGAAATGCAAGCTCCTACAATTTTTCCTTGATTGCCATTTTTGTTGGAACGTTAGAATTTTCAAATCTATAAGACAAAGCTTCCCATTCTCACTTCAAGTTCAACTCAAGGGAAGGCTCTTGGTAAGGATCCATGGTTTCCCAAGACAGTCTCGTCCAGAAATGATGAACGGACTCCAAAGGTACACACGTGTACCTTGCAAGCTCACACGCGCAAGGTAGTCCATGCGTAGTTCTCAGAGTGCAACCACATGCAGAATTATCAACTCTCATTCTGCCAACTCTAGCTCTTTCCTTTGCAAGTAACTCAAGACCTTTCTTCGACACAAATCCTTGCAAGTTTTTGTAAAAGCTACCCTTGAACTTGTGGTCCCTTACGAAGATACTATGCTCGAATGACGACATAATCTTCATGTGTTGGAATACGATTTGCTTGTTCATCGCCATCCAACAAGAACATAAATCACCCTTTCTATCTTTAATTATAAGCTTCAAAACTGCATGAGCACCTTCAACCCTAAACGAAAGAAACACACACACGAGATAAGTAATGACAACTTACGACTGTAAATATGATAATAACAACAACATTGAAGGTTTCGATTTAAAACAAACATGTTGGTTGTTATGTTCCCCAGATGCATAGCCACATCTATCCAACACTTGACAAATTTTTGCCTATGATCCTCCAACCACGTCTTGTGAATGAACACGATGAACTGCTGAAACGGCTCACACAAACTTTCTAGCTCTTTCAAGTGGATTGCATAGTCATCTTCGGAGGCAGAATCCATGAGATCACACCATGCTTCTCTGATTACATCCCAATCTCTCTTCTCACAATATAACTTGCACTTTGTGATTACGTTCTTGCTTATTTGGAACCTACATAGCAAGTGATTCTATGTAGGAAAAACATCTTCAACAGCGACCATCAATGCAAGGTCTTTGTCCGTTACAATCACACTTGGCAAGTTTTCCTATTTAACAATCAACCCCTTTAGTTTATTCAATGTCCATACATCGTCGGGTGTTTTTTTAGTCGACATATAAGCAAATCCAATACTAAATGTCTGTCTGTTGATGTCACACCAACCATCTCAAGTAATGGAAACCCGTACCTATTGGTTTTGTACATACTGTCGATGAGCACATTAGGGAAAATGTTAAACAACTCAATCTCACCAAGGTGCGACCAGAAGATATCTTGAACCACAACAGTCACTTCATCCATCTGATGCCAATAAACATATCTGTCACGTTCTAACAATTGCATCAACTGCTGCATCTCTGTTAATTAACTCCTCTTTGTTCTCTTGTACCTTTTGATTGCATTGTATATTTGTCCAATTGTTGTCAAATTATCATGATTTTATCCTTCAAAGCAATAAGCATTTGCCCCAGTTTAACTATGTTCTTCATCATGTCATGAAACACTTATTTTTCCTCACGAGTCAATCGTCCAGCATATGCGTGCCCATCCAACGACTGTGGCCTTGCATGATTATGAAATCCACATAACACCTTCAGCCTCCAACATTCGTCATCCTTCCTGGGTCTTCCTCTTAACTTGAAAGGACACTCAAACTTTCTTGTTCTAGTACTCTTATTTGTCAACTTGCCCATGTAAGGTTTGTATTTCCCACTATACTCATAACCTAGAGTCACGAGTTCTTTCCTTTTGACGCTTCCATAATAAGATTTTGTAATAACTACGACAAAACCATTCTCCTTCCCGACCATCCGAGCCCAATCACAGAGATCATGTCGAGTTTGGAATATCTGTAGACAATAAAAACACATAAGAGGTGCTAACAAGTGTACAATTATTTGTGTACCCCATATCAAGCACAAGAAAGATACAAACCTTATCATTCGTAAATGATTTTATGCAATCAACACGGACAGCTAGTTCTTTCTCGTCACCACATGATTTCTCCACCTTTTTAACCACATTATCAACCTTATCAACCTCCTTTGACACTACAACATTCATGACTGGGATACCTGAATCAATTAACCATGTTCAATGTTAGAAATAATTCTGGTCGCACTTATAAGTGCGAACTGGACATCTCTATTCGCACTTATAAGTGCGAAATTGAACTAACAAAAAAAATCTCTTGTTGCACTTAAAAGTGTGAATTAATTAACCATGGTCGCACTTGAAAGTGCGAAAATTACGCAGTCGAGGATTCAGCGGAAAAAAAAGGAAAAGGGAGAATCGAATCTTGGTGTTGTGTGCAGAAATGCGACTAAAACCCTCCAAAGAAGATGGGTCAGATGGAGAATGTGGTAGGAGAGATGGAGAAGATGATGAATAGGTTTTTTAAGGTAGAAGGTGAGGTAGGTTAAGGGTTAATGGAGAAAAGAAATATGAGGGTGGTTGTGAAGGTGAATAACAAAATGGGATGGAGGTGAGAATGGTGATGAGAAGAGGAAGGGGATGGTGGTTACAATGGTGACGATGAAAGAAAATGAATGGAGATGGTGGTGAGAATGGTGTGGGGATGGTGGTGAGGGATGGTATGAGGATGTGAAAAGAATAAAATTTGTTTTTTAAGGGTAAAATGGTAAATGGACCAAAACAAGGGATGGTGGAGGAACCAATGTGGGTGGTGTTGGAACCAACTCCCAAAAATAAATTTGAGGATGCTCGAAAAATTGATGGATCTAAAAGTTCTTGGAAAAAATACATTTTTCTCTTTTCTTTCCGGAAAGAATATAAAGAACAACACTGTTGACGGATGTTAAATATGAAGAAATGGATGAATATTTCTAGATTTTTCAGAAACCGTTAGTTTTCTAAAAGAATAGTGTCGAGGGACCAAAATTGTTGATGGAGATTAAACTGAATTTTTAAAGTTTAGGGACTATTTTCACGTAAAGGCCATTTGTGGGGATCAAAAGTGTAATTAAAACTTATGTATAAAATATGACATAACACAAAGTTGGCATCTGCGTCAATTGATGAAACATCATATAAGCTCGTGTTACAATTTGGTTGGCCCTCCGATAGAATAACCCCAATTTCACACATCAAAAAATTTATGAACTAAAATTACTCATTTAAAGCATGAGAGACCCAAGTCATAAAATTGCAATACATGAAAGTAAAAGAAATGCAACTAAGCTTAAATATAATCACTTAGTAAATTGGAAAGCATTGTTTCGAGTTCAACAAACAACAGAGTTATAAATTTATAAACAGAGAGCATCAATGTAGAAGCAATACACTTGACAATTCTGAGTAAATTTTGCCAAAACTAAGCATGTAAATAAATCCAATATAATTCCTATCTAGACTTGAATGGCCATCTGTCTCTTGCCTCAAAAACATATTGCTCTCAAGATTTCTAGTCACTTCACGAGATTGCAAAGTAAAAGCATCTCTTGTGTGCACCCTTGCTCATGAAATACCCTGTTGTGAAAGGTAAAATATGGACTTTTGGCACCCTTCATAACAAGCAGGTCAGATATCTATGCACTAAATGAGACTTAAACTACATAAAAGCAGATATTTTCTGTCTTTTATGTATGAATAGATGCATCAGAATTTGTTTCCACTATTTCTTGATTAAGGCAATCAACAGAGTACTATGGACTTAGAAAATATGCATGACAAGACAACCATTGCATCTTTATTGGTTAAGAATATAAACCTGGTCCTGGATCTGGAATATTTAAAGGTAGTCAGGGCCAGTACTTTTCCAAACCTACACATGTATTGAATCGTTCTGCAAGCTTTAACCACTCTGCTTCAATATTAGCTTGTGTTACCGTCGCCCATTCCTGCTCACCTTTCCACATGGGCGCATGGTTCCTCAAATCATCCAATTTCTCTTTCACCACTCTTCCTTCATCAAAAAGTTCTACCCTTCTCTTAGCAACCATATCTCTCATCGATGTACACTTTGCAATCTTAGTTTTGACGGCACTGATTTTGTCTTCAAGGACTCTCTTTTCTTCCAGCAATTGATCCAACTCATTAGAAAAACACTTCTCCTCCTTGCCCATTTCCTGAAAGTCTTCAACATTAGCTTCAAGATCACGCTTCATTTTCTCAGCTTCTGATAGGAGTGCAGTTGCTCTCTCCTGTTTGAACCTTGCATTGTAATAGTCCAAACTCCACTGAGCAAAGCTTTGTGAAAGTTGCAGAATTACCCATTTTGTTGTCAGAGAAAACCCTTCTTCTTCTGGTGCAGGCAGGCTAAGGAGGTAGTTTAGAGTATCTTTCATGACTGTAGAACGACCTGGGTGCATCAAAAGAGAGATTTTTTTTGACATTAAGTCTCGCAAGATCTTCATTGCTTTCTGGGTTTCTTCACTTGGCCTGGTACTCACAGATACATCAATGTTGGGTTGAGTGTCTTGGTTCACTTCAAGGGATGCATAAAATGCTTCCATATCAGTGCTACACGATTCACTCGCCCTTCCTCCTGAGTTACGAACTGGGCTTTGCGTCCTTGGTTGCGGTCTTCCGTTATCTGACGAAGAAGAGAAAGAAATAGAAGGTGGTAGTGATTTTGAAGTTCTTGAGGAGTCACAGAAAACTGAAATGGCACTAACAATAAATAAGCACTTAAACCAAGAACACAAAGACTTGTTTAGGAAACGTGCAAAGTATGGGGAAGACACTTGAAAAGTCAAGAAGAACACTAATAATTGTTTCGAGATACTAAACTTAAACTCATTTATAAAATTAGGAATTAATTTGACCATAAATCCTTTCATTTTTATAAGTTTGCTTACACTTTTTACAAAACTTTCTCCATACATGTATTGTTCAAAGGTCCAACCATGACATAGATGTTTTAGGAGCCTAATAATCTACTAGATGTGCTCCACTTTGCTTACATTTTAGAAAATGGATTTTAAAATTTGAATAAATTTATTTTATTTTAATATGGCATTGTAACTAAATTTACAAAGAGGACTACTAACTACACTTTCTTTACTACTCTTTTTCTAACACTCTTTATTCAATTGGTTAAATTTATATAAATCTCATCAAATTACATGTGAGACCAATATAATTTGGTGAACATAGATAAATTTTAAACAATTATAAAAAGAATATTAAAAAAATGTTAAAGAAAATGTTACTAGCAATTCTCATTTAAAAGTAAACAAAATAGGTCCTAAAGTAGAAAGGTTTTGAGAATACATACTTAGAAAGTAAAATAAAACTATTTGGGGTTTGATTTTCCGGATTTTTGTTGTTGATTTTAGGTTTGTTCTTCTTATTCGAGTTTGTGAGATTTGATTATTTGGAGATGGTGAAGAGATTAAGATGAATGACACGGTGGAGATGAAGATGATGATGATTTGAGGATTTTGTATGATTAAGAGTTTTTTTACTCCTAATTTTAAATTTGAAATTTAATTAGAATTAACAAATTCAGAGATTTTTTTAAATTATTAATAAATTACGTGGAATTAAAATTTAATAAAAAATGAAGTGGATAATGACACGTCAGCCCCGACCTGACACTCACAATCTCTTTGAAGCTCCGATCTCAGGCAGACAGGCAAGGACCAAACACAAACATCGTCCAATCGGAGGGACTTGTTGCTGCATTTTTTTCCGATAGGGACCAAACACAAACATGCATATAAAGACAAGGACTAAACAAATCATTAACCCTAAAGTTTTTATACTGCTTCTTTTAATTGGTGATTATTAATTTTGCTTAGCGTGTTAAATTTTCCCCCTCGCTTATTTTTCCTTGCTCCATCCCTAATTGAGCATGCAACACAAATTAATTACAAATAAAAAAAATCATAAATATGTGGGTCTGTTGTGAGACCCAACAAAAACAAAATAAGAAGCTATCATTGAATTAAAAATTAAAAGAGTTACTTATGAGTAGCTTAAATATTATGTGACATTTTTTATTCACAAAAACATTGCTAAGAAATAAATAAAAGAAAAACTCTCATTGTGGATGCTACTAGACACAATGTCCTAGGTTTGGTGGGTATTGTTGTCCTCTTAAAGTACGATAACTAGATTAATGCACGTAATGTGTCATAACTATGGTGTGAGACTGACCAATTCTTGAGTAAGCACGAGCCTAAAATATAAAATAAAACAATGTGTTAATAGAAAACACATGTGACCTAGGTAGTATTTGACCCAACTTTATTTTGATTTTTAAGTTGCTTCTAAAATAAGTTGGGTCAAACATAAATTTGTATAAACTCTTAAAAAATAAGTTATTTTTTTTTTACATGGAAAATGTTGAAAAGTAACTTTAAATAAAAAGTTAATTAAGAATTTTTTTTTTTCTAATAAGTTACTTTTGTCACTTCCCAACGCCTCGGCCACAACCACCTCTGACCACCACCACCGCCTCCGGCCACCACCACCACCTCCGGCCACCACCGCCGCCGCTTCGATCGCCTTCTCCGGTAGCACTCTCGCCCAAAAAAAACTTTTAGAAATATTTTACCAAACAACTTTTAACTTAAAAGTAACTTTTAAGTTAAAAAAACGAAAACTAGCAAATAGCTTTTGCTTTTTTTTTAAGATCTTATTGTGAGCTTAACTTAAAAATAACTTTTAAGTTCAAAAAAAGTTGAGCGAAACACTACCCTAGTCACTTTCTTCTTTCTTTCTTCTTCTCAACCGCTGAACATTCTCCATGGCTGGCTTCTCCCTCTCACACTTCCCCTCCCAGTCTCCTGCCTCAGCGATACTATCACAACCCAACCTTACCATCACTGAAACACAAAAAAAACTCAAATGGTTCAGCAACGATTCGTTCATTATGTCCGCGAGTTATGTCTGCTTCTTTATACCCATCTATTCTTGCAAAATTTACAGGTCTTCTTGGTCAGGGGATTGGCAATGTTGTTGGTTTGGCCTTTGCAGGGAAGTACTTGGTTCATGCAGGCTTGCACCACAACTTGCCACAAAACACCTAAATAGTTGCCTTAATGTGGCAGAGTAGAGCAAGTTATTTTGTTAACCAGAGCAGATTAATTTGGAAACATAATATACAATTGGAGAAGTTGGTCTTGGAGTAATTTAAGCGTTCGGAGAAGCCCAAAAAATGTATATTAGTCAATGAGGCAAAGTCCCCTTACAGCAATTTTTTTATTTATTAGACCCTTACACCAATCTTTGATGCCACTAGAAAATGAAGTCAAGATGAGAAAGAAACAAGAGCTTTTCAAAGCTTTTTCCACGTCATCATTGTTCAAGCATGTATATATCAGAATGTAAGGGATCATCATCCTTTCATCTCAGTCATATGAGTGTTATGTCTATTTTTTCTTTCATAAACATTTAAAAAGTCTCATATATATATATATATATATATATATATATATATATATATATATATATATATATATATATATTTGTAATAGGTACATATTAAGAGAGATACACATAGAATTTCAACATAAATGAATATGGAAGAACTTTCATATGATCCAGCCAAATCGAAGAGGAAATTGGATATAATAAAATTAGAAGTAATTAATAAAATAGAAAACAATGTTCCAACAACTATAATTTCATAAACAGACAACATAGTAGAAGAAAAACACTTCACAATTCTCTAAGTAAATTTTGTTAGCTAATAAAATAAAATATATATTCCTAGATTTGTCCATTTGTCATATTAAAATTTGGGTAGCCTAATTCTACCTCCTAAAATAAGTCCCTATTTAAGAAGGCATTGTTGATGTCCAATTGGACTAAATGGCGTTGGTTTTGAGCTGCTAAAGGCAACCAAACTCTCACTACCGATCTACTGTCTCATCTTTAAGAACCACCTACAACCAATATCTTCTTTATTAGCAGGTAGAGGGACTATTGTCCATGTATTGGTTACAAAGCTGGAAAATCAAGCTTTTAAGAAAAAAATCTGATACCATATTCCTTTTTAAGGAATTGATCTTTACATACATGGATGCTCTAACCTCTAACTCTCTAGCTCCAGAGTAAATTACTCTAGCAAACTAACAATCCTAACTACTTTCCTGTAACAGAAACTGAAGGCAGGTAAGTTAGTTATACATCACTCGTAACTTACACTAAAGTATTGTTTGTTAACTGAATTGAACATGATATAACATAACAGAACAAACAATAGTGTTCCGTGTACCGTATTTGGTAACTTCAGATCTTCATAACTGAATCACAAATATAATTACATATATAACATTACATGTTATTATTTGATTAAACATAAAAAATTGAACTCAATAGAATATACTTTGCATATATATATATATGTATTTATTGATTGTAACCCAACCGTAACTATAATTTTACAAAAATCATCATATAAAAATTTAAAAATTATTATTATTTTTATTTATGATAATATATTAGCACTAAATTTATAAAAATGTTATTATTTTTAAAGCAAAATTATATATTAATAGAGGAGTGACCGCCAAAAAAACACTGGCAGAAGTCAAATAGGAGAAGAACTGCCCTCCCGCCACATAAACAGGAAAAGAGCGGCTACACCAAATAAAAAGAGAATATACAAAGACCTAACCAAACCCACAACACCCTACAAAAGAAACCAGCACCCCAAAAAGCAACCAGCTGGCCCAAGACAAAACATGTTTTGGTTGACATCTTGGTTCAACACATTGTTTTTTAAGCAAGTGTTTGGAGGTTCGATTCTCCACTCTTATGAATTGAAAAACTCATTGGCCAGCCCCTCTACCACTTAGCGAGCTAAGTGTGAGGCGAGAGAATAGCCTCACGACTACCAAGTATCTTAGTCAAGACCTAAAACACAGATAAAAAGTGGAGTGCAAATGAAGTAGATGTGTGAATGAGTCAAACTCTAGTAAATTAGAAAATGTTGCCAACAGACAACAATATAATTCATAAACAGACAACAGCAATGTAGAAGCAAAACACTATGAAAATCTCCAAGTAAATCTTGCCAAAACTAAGCTTCTGAACCAGTCCAATATAATTCCTATCTAGACTTGGATGACCATTTGTCTCTTGCCTGAAAAACACAATGCTTTCTAGTGTTATCATCTCTTGTCAGTAGTACCCTTGCTCATGAAATACCCAGTCCTGTAGGAAAAGGTGAAATATGGACTCTGAGCACCCTATTTAACAAGCAGGATATGATCTGTGTAATGAATGAGACCTAAACTACAAAAAAGCATCAATCAGAGAAGATATGAATGCTATGTTATGTCTTTGACATATCGATAGATGCATCAGAATTTAATGTGACTGTTTCTTGAGGTAGGAAAAAATCTATAAAGCACAATGGATTTAATAGAAAACATGAATGATACAATATATGATAACTATTGTTGGTTAAGAATATAAACCTTGATCTTGGAATAATTGAAAGGCTTTCAGATCCACTTTTCCAAACCTACACATCTATTTAATTCAGCTCCAAGCTTTGACCACTCTGCTTCTATATTAGCTTGTGTTGCCTTGGCCCATTCCTGCTCAGCTTTCAGCCTTTCTGCACGGTTCTCCAAATCATCCAATTCCGCCTTCACCACTCTTCCTTCGTGAAACAATTTCATCTTTTTCTTAGCAACATTGTCCCTCGTCTCAGTACGAATTGCAATGTTAGTTTTGACCGCACTGATTTTCTCTTCAAGTTCTTTCTTCTCTTTCTGCAACTGGGACAACTCATCAGACAAAGACTTGTCCTCCTTGTCCATTTCCTGAAAGTCTTGAACATTAGCTTCAAGATCACGCTTCAATTTCTCAGCTTTTGATGGCGTTGCAGTTGCTGTCTCAACAAATTTGAGCCTTGCATGATCATAGTCGAAATACCACCGAGAACAACTTCGTGAAAGTTGCAACATTACTGATTTTGTACACGTAGAAAATCCTTTAAGTTTAAGGAGGTCCTTCAGAGTATCTTGCATGACTATAAAACGACCTGAGTGGAACAAAAGAGAGAATTTTTTTGACATAAAGTCTTGCAGGGTCTTCATTGCTTTCTGGGTTTCTTCACTTGGCGTGGTTCTCACAGATGATTCATTGTTGGGTTTGGTGTTTTGGTCCACAACAAGAGATGCATAAAATGCTTCCATATCACTGTTACGACGAACTGGGCTTTGCGACGTTGATCGCGGTCGTTTGGTCATACCGATGGTGCGCACCAGAAATCTAATTACGAGAAGAGGAAGACAAAGAAATTGAAGTTCTTGAGGAGTCACGGTCTGACAGAAAACGGCATAAGAAACAACTAGGGTTATTTAGGAAAACCAAAAGGTGCCAAGTTAAAAGTTGAAACGTCAAGCAGAAGACTAGGTTGGTTCGGTTGTATTTGTAAGGCTTAATAGCACTTTTGGTCTCTCACTTATCACGATTTGACACTTTTGATCCCTAACAAAAAAAATTAGTCATTTTCGTCCCTAACGTTTACAAACAGTTGCACTTTTAGTTTTCCATCCATTTCTGTTAAAATTTTAACAGAATATTCCTTTAAAAAATTAATTAAAAAATATAAAAATTAAAAATCAGAAATAATGTTGAATGTTCTTCCAAAAAAAATCTCTAATCCCTAATCTTCATCTTCTTCAATGAATCAAAAACAACAACAAATCAACATTTCTTCCCCTCTTCCTCCTTCATTCTTCCCCTAAAATCTTGAAAACAAAATCAAGAAAAAGACAATTGAGAGAGATAGAGAGAGTCACTGTGACTTTATTGTGATTGTTTATTACAAAAAATCAGAAACAAATCCCTAATCCCCCACTGCTCCTAACCCTATCCATCTTCACAGCTTATGCCGCCACCACTGCTCCCAACCCAATTTACGCTGTCGCCTTCCTTCTCCCAAGCTCAGACCGCCGCTTACTCCTTCCCTGACCTTCGAGTCTCAAGCCACCGCTACCTCTCCTCCTCTTCCCCACCATCAACCCCACCGTTGCCGCCACCACACGAACTCAAACCCACCGTCAACAGAGCAGAAGGAGATGAGGAGGAAACAAAATGAAATCAATTTCAAGCTACTGCCATCGTCGGTCGCAGCCGGCAGCCGTCGCCGTGCCGCCGCGCCATGCCTTTGTCGCTGTCGCATAACTCCGTCACCGCGCATGCACCTTCATCGTACCGTCGCGCCTCGCGGCCGCAGCTGGCGGCCACCGCCGACCTCGCTCTGTTCCGCCGTCGCTTCCTTTCGCCCTCTCCGCCTCG
Organism: Acmispon strigosus; assembly: GCA_030819835.1. NCBI lineage: Eukaryota > Viridiplantae > Streptophyta > Magnoliopsida > Fabales > Fabaceae > Acmispon > Acmispon strigosus. Next base: position 41,456,064 of record JAUAMA010000001.1, on the reverse strand, counting down.
ATCTGCTTCTTCTCCCCTCTGTTTCGATCTCCTCCTCTTCCCCTCTCTCCCTCGACCTTCCTCTCAATCTCGACCTCGCTCTCTCTCCCTCGATCTTCCTCTCTCTTATCTCCCACGCTCTCTCTGCCTTCTCCCTCGTCTCACACGCTCCCTCCGATCTCCTTCTCTCTCTCTCCCTCTCTCTCTCTCTCTATATCTCGCCACTTCTTCTCTCTCTCACTCCTTTTTCAGTTCTGATCTACTCCTCTTTTCTTTTTTATTTGTCCTTTATTTCACTCCTTTTTAATTTTTAATTATATTTAAAAATCTGAAAACCGTTAGTTTTTTAACATAAATGGATGGAAAACTAAAAGTGAAATTGTTTGTAAATGTTAGGGACGAAAATGACTAATTTTTTTTGTTAGGGACCAAAAGTGCAAAATCGTGATAAGTGAGGGACCAAAAGTGCTATTAAGCCTATTTATAATTTTAATTTTTTTCAACCTTTATTTTTAGTTTAACAATTTAAATTAGAATTGACTTTGGTTTTTTTAATCAAAAAATAAAAAAAGTGGAAGGAAAGAAAGGGAAAGAAAACAAAGGAAAAGGAAAGAAAGAAAAATGAAGGTGAGAATGTTTTTTTAGGTTGTTTGGTATAAAAGAGTGTGGAAGAGGAAAGAAAAGAAGTGTGATGGATAATTACTATTTTACCCTTTACATGTAAATTTTAATAAATAATTTATATATCACTATTTAATTGTATATTAAAATATAAAAAAGTTTAAAACACCTTTTTTGTACCAAAAAAAACAACTTTTTAAAAATCAATCTACAATTTTATTAAAAAATTACAATTATACTTTGTAAGTTATCATTCAAAAAACTATTATACTATATATTTTATATTTCCCATAAAAATATATTTTATATTAAAAATTATTTTAGTTATCGTATTCTATATTAAAACTAAATTATAATGTAATATTTAAAAATGTATAATTATCATATACGTACATATTATATATATAATATATATATATATATATATATATATATATATATATTAATAAATTTAGATGGAGGTAGAGAGTGATGGAGTGAAGACAATGGACGGAGGTGCAACGCCGGCGGGTAAACCACCGGAGAGGAAGCCTACTTTCAAAGAGAAAGTTCTTGGGATTACAGAGCCTGGGCCAAAAAAAGTGTTGAACCTTGTGCAGGAGGGTGTCATGAAGTTTGAGTTAGTGGATGGGAATCGATTGTTTCCCCGATTTTCAATGAATCCCGAAGCCTACAAGAAGATCTACAAGCCATGGGAAGATTATCTCGTGATTAAGTTGCTTGGTAAACATATTGGGTATACTGCACTATGTGAGAAACTGAAACTACTGTGGAAGCTCTCAGGAGGTTATGAAGTGCGAGACATTCATTATGATATTTTCTTGTCAAGTTCGACATGGAATCCGACAAGGAGAAGGTGATGACAGGAGCACCATATCTTATTTTCGACCATTACTTATCGGTGAAGCCGTGGACACCAGATTTTAGAGCGACAAACTCAAAGATCAGCACGACGTTGGTTTGGATCAGGATACCGGGCTTGGGGTTCCAGTACTATGATGAAAGCATTATGGGCACGTTGGCCTCTTCGGTTGGGACGCCAATGAAGGTTGACCTGAACACGATGGATATGAAACGAGGGAAGTTCGCCCGTATTTGTGTTGAGATTGATCTCAATAAACCAGTTGTGGGGATGATTTGTCTTGATGATACATGGTACAACGTTGAATATGAAGGTCTTCATCTCCTGTGTTCAACTTGTGGCTGTTATGGCCATTTGAAGCGGAATTGCACGACCCCTTCTGTGCAGAAACCAGCCCCGGCGGAAGAGGCAGCGGGGGACAGCGGCGTTACGGACACCGCTGCAATGGCCACGACAACGGAATCAAGAACAGCGGCGGCCAAAACGCATGACAGAGCAGCAACAAGTGGAAACAAAAATAATGCCATGATAATTGGTGCTAATGCCATGATTATAGGAACGAGTGGAAACGTAAATAATGCAATGATAAATGGTGCTAATGCCATGATTATAGGAGAAAGTCAAGGAGCTGTTATGCATGATAATAAACGGCCAGATTCTAATGCCATGATTATAGGAAATAACCAAGGAGCTATTAATCAAGAATTTAAATGTCCAGATGCTGCGCATGGTACGTGGTTAGTGGTTGATAAGAGGAGAAATAATTTGAAATTTAAAAAGCAATCCAATGGGTCTTCATATGGTCCATCAAAGTCAGTGGGTAACAAATTTGCTGCGTTGGATACACTAACAGTTCTGGAAAATCCTCCTATTAAGGGTAATTTACTATTTATGCGGGTAGCAATAATGAGCAGAATACCAGGAAGAAAATTAACGCCAGTAAGCAGGGTCATTATGAGGAACGACAAGAGGACACTCCAGTGGCGGTACAGCTTGTTCACCCAAAGGGGATTCACCTGCGACCTGACACCGGTGGTTCAAATGCACAGCATGAGAGCACAAGGTTGAAGAAAATAGGGGACCATGTCATCCATGACCTTGGTGGTGGGGTAATGTCAACAATGAGTCTAATACCGATGAGGGGCAGCAACATTCACTTCCAAGAGAATATGGAGGCTAGAAGTTCCGACAGCAAGGAGACTGGTTCAGCTCAGGAACCTCCGGACCCAGGGCCACTTTCGATCACGGTCGTTGACACGCAACCTTCACGGCGTGCCTAACCACACCTACGCCCTCAATCTTCCATTTGTGTTTATGGATAGTACGACCTTCAATTTGATAGCTTGGAATATTCGTGGTGTTGCGAATGCACATGGGCAACAGCGAGTTAGGGACCTTGTGAGATCCTTTCGTCCTGCTATTTTTTCTGTAGTTGAGACACATTGTCAATTTGATCGTGTGAGAGCTTTCTGGCAGAGTTTGGGGTATGATTTGGTTGGTGAAGCTGCTGCTCGTGGGCATAGCGGGGGAATTTGGATTCTCTGACCATGCAACAGAGAGTTTACGATTCAGGTTATTGACACTCATGAACAAATGGTGTCAGTGGATATCCGTTGTCTGGGCAAACATTGGGTTTGCTCTATAGTTTATGCTAGTCCTAATCCTGTGAAGCGTCGCGAGCTATGGGATTATCTGGGATCCTTTCGGCTTCGTTGCAGGAATCCGTGGCTAGCTATTGGAGATTTCAATGAGATTTGCTCGCTGTCAGAGGTTATCGGTGGGGAATTTTGTGATGCTCGGGCAACGATTATGCTTGAGATGCTTGATGCATGTAGTTTTATGGATCTTGGGGTGACAGGCCAACGATTTACATGGGAAAGGAGGGAAAATGGAAGAAGGCTGATTGCAAAGAGGCTTGATCGTGTGTTGGGAGATGTTGAATGGTGGCTACAACACCCTAAGGCATATGTTGAAACTCTAGCACGAGTGTTCTCCGATCACACTCCCCTCTTGCTGCGCTGTGAGGTTCCCTCTGGTGATCGGGCAACTCGGCCCTTCCGCTTTCAAGCGGCCTGGGCTACCCACCCGTCATTTGAGGCTATTGTGACTAATAATTGGCACAAGTTCTCTACCAGCCTGACAGGGAAATTATTGAATGTTTAAGAGGCTTCGCTTACTTTCAATAAGGAAGTTTTTGGAAGTATTCACGCTAGGTGGACGACACCAACAATTGCCTGTGAAATACCAGGAGTTGTCAGACTTGGGATTGGAACTGGGGCCGTAACTAGCGTTAATACTGGCCCTGATGTGTATGCACTCGATGCCTGAGGAGGATTTGTTCCACCAAGCATTGCTAGTTGTGGCTGAGTCAAATTCTGACCAGTCGAAACTGGCAGTTGTATTTGACTTTTTTGAGCGTTTGTAACCGCCATATCTGAAATGGAAACGGCTTCCAAACGTGAAGGATCTACTGAAGGTTTAATCTGCATTTCTTCACTAACATTAGGACCTACATTGGATCCTGATGCTTGGTTTTCTCTAGAACGGTTGGTGATTATACTACTCCGTAATCTTATACACTATTTAAATTTTCCTTAATTCAAAAACTACTTTTTGAATCCGAAAAATTATTTTAAGGCACAGAGATGATTTCAAATGAAAACATAGTCCTCGTGGTCCCACTGGGCGTGCCAATTTGTTTACGTTGGTTTTTGGTAACCAGGGTAACACCACAAGAAAATCCGAATGTTTATGAAGAGGCTGAATTCTATCCTCTTTCGGGTCCTGGGGAGTACAGAAATCTTCAGTGTGCGCATGCGGGGTGCGTGTGTGTGTGCGGAGTGGGTGGAGCGGAATCCATCGAAAGTGGTTCGAGCGGAGCGGGTGCGTGTTTCCGGATAGGTTACTTGAGAGCGAAGCGCTTCCAAGCGTCGAGGAAGGGGTTATAAGCAGGGAAAGGGTTATAGGCATACAAAAAAGAGAAAAACAAACAAAAAGCAAATTGCATTAAAATGTAAATTACAGGGAAATTTAAAGGTTCGGCTAATCGACCACCACTCAGCCACTCACGTGTGTCTCGTTCCTGTTGCTCTGCGTCACTACCAGTTGGACTTATGGTGTAGGGGTGAGGGTTAACGCTACCGGACATGTCGTGATGAGGGCGAAAGACCTCGAACTCTGTCTTAGTTTCTTCTATTTATAGGAAAAACTCTTCAACTGCTTGCAATGGTTATTTCTTCTCGTCTCTCCACGTGTCTCCTATTTGCTTCTTTAGTCTCCACTTGTCTTGTTAGCTTAACTGCCTTCACGCTCTGTCAAAAACCGCTCCATGCACGTCGAGGTCTTAGTCAAGACGTAAACAAGGTATAACACTTGTCCGCTTAAGTCTTTGTTCTTTGTTGATTTCGACTTCGACCCACCATGTCTTCGTTATTTCAATCGAACTTCATAAACCGCTTCGTTAGCCCCAGTGAAGCACTTCTTATTTTAGTCAAAATCATCATTTGGCGTGGTCTTCGACTAATCTGAGTCTTGAGAAAATTTCCAAGCTAACACATGGATGAAGCATTTTATGAACAATGAAAGCGAAGTGGAACAAGAAACTTTTTTAATAAAACAATTCATTAACATTTTACACCACACAAATCATCCAAAGGCAATTCAAAAGAGGGTTTTTCAATTGCAATACATGTAAATAATATCAATAAACTGAAATTTTATATTCAATATAAAAAGTCACTTCCGTTCAATCAACATGTTTACCATTAAAAAACTATACAAGACTAATGAATTTATACAATAATATTTATGATAACATGTTAATTTAATCATACACAATGAATATACGCATAACTATACACATATTCACCAAACTTAAAAAAAGTGAAAGAAATTATAAAATACTAACCTGTATAATGAGAAACTTATGATCATTCTTGATAAAAATATTTCAAAACTAATAAAAATTACAAAATTAATATATAAATAAAACTAAAATAACAAAGGAAACTAAAAATAAACAATAAAACATAAAAGAAATAAGCAAGAGATGGCTAAATGGAAGGTTGGAACCCTCTATATATAGGTTACTAATGGTCATGCTGTCGGTAACCTATATAAAGAAGAGATTACCGACGATAATATCCGTCAGTAAATGGGCTGTTAAATGTAACGCTTCAAATTAAAAGCCGAAAAAGTGCGCCAAAATGCACGGCAAGATGACCGGCGGTCATGCCCGTGGGAAAAGCGTCGGAACTTGTCAGCGAAATAACCCATGGCTCTATCCGTCACAAAGCTCGTCGGTAATTTTCCAGCATACAACTTCGCGCGGAAAAAAAAATCGACACCACTTTTCTCTCCAGTTACCGATGACTTTAGCCGTCGCTAATTTTTTGTTTTTTTGTAAACTCAGATGTTCTTTACCGATGGTTTGTCCGTGTGTAAGTGATTACTATTATCGTCGCTAGATCAATCGCTAATTCGTTGCTAATTTTGGTCACAAAATTCGTCGTTAATTTGGGTCGCTAATTTAGATCGCGAAATCAATCACTAATTTCAGTCGCCGAGGAAACACCGATCGACACAATCCGGTCGCTAAATCGGTCGCTAAACTATTTAGCGACCAAATTGACGCATTTAGCGACCGATTTTTCAATGACAATATTCTGCTAGTGTGCTCAGTCGGATCAATATCTCCAACATTCAATTCTACTCCGATCAGCTTATAGAAGTCCTTTGGTATGTCAATCATCACGATCTCGGCTTAAAACGGGGTTTGGATCTTGGCTTGTACTCCTTCATTTTGCCATGATTCCTTCTCCTAATTGATTGGTGATTTTATCCAGCTATACACATGTTCTCCAAGCTTCTTCTTTTGCTCCAGTTGAGCGTGCCGAACTGGAGACTTTTCACTTTGTTGGCTTAGTTCTGGAATTCGTGATACACGAATAGATTTATTCAAATCATGTTTTATTATAAGCAAAAATTTATTAAAAAGGAACAAAGGGGTGTCCAAACCCACACAGAAAAAGAAATCACCGAGACAGGTGTCATCAATAGAACTGATTACAATGGAAGAGTGAATTCATAGATAAGAGAACCAATAACAACCCTACTCAAAGGGAGGTATTATGACTATGACCATAAACCCCCTCTTTTACTGTCCAAACCATTTAGTAGGATTACACCGGTTCTCATACTCTTGAGGTTAACCATCAAGAGCTCCAAAACCTCAAGGATCAAATACCAGCACCTTATAAATAGATTGGAATAATCTCAAGGCTTCACCATACAGCACCGTGAGAAACAAGGAGGAAGCATGACAATTCCACCAACAATAAATGCCCCCACAAACACCAACTCAAACTAAACCAACCCCTTAAACCTGTTACATGAAGTTTCATCAGCAGCAGCCTCACAAATTGCAGAAAAAGCAGGGGACATTCCAACACAAGGATACATAGAAGGACCCATATTTAACCACGAAGAACATTGCTACCTTCTCCCTCTTCCACCGGCTCCTCCACCTACACTTCTCTCTGACCACTAGCTCTGAGCTATCAGAGTCTGAATTTCTCCAAATCATGTGACCTTTTTCTCATCTCATCTCATCTTTATCCTTTCACTTGCAACCAACGTAACTAACGCTAGCTGTCTTGCTTAATGAAAAGTTTATATATAAAATTTATGCATAACTAAGCAAAGCGCAATTAAAGTTCCATGTTACTTACAAATGTGTGACGTAAATATATATTCATGAGCTAGCTTCTCCTTCTCGTCGTATATTTATATGTGTTTTGCTTCTGAAAGTAGAAAACTTTAATTTACCTTGCACCAATATAGCTAGATAACGTAACGTAATGGATAGTTAATTCTCACCGTACTTTACATGCATTAATTCCATCCAGATCCACTGTAGGATCTAACCTGGTGTTTCAATTCAGTCACATTATTATTTTTTTCTTCCATATTATTTTTACCTATTTTCTTTTTTTTATCTCTATTTTCTTTTTTTATCATATCATCAATAATATCTCTAATTTCTCTCTCATGTCTACATTTCTGTTGGGTGTAACTTGAACTCAAGTGTGAAAATGTAATTATTAATTGCTCACATTTCTCCTTTTTTTTCTTATTAATTTTCTTAGGTCAGGTCTAGTTTGATTTGAAGTGTCAACAAAACAACCACCATGTGATTGAGAAGAACATTATCTATAAATAGAGGCTTGGGGCAGCTAAAGAAGCACAGACATATATAGTAAACCATGAAGCCTACAATAATATTCACCCTCTCTTTCCTCCTCTCTGCATCCATTCCATTAGTCTTCTCAAAAGAACTAGTGGTGGACACAGATGGCAAGCCCCTTATAGGATTAGGTGCAGGATACTACATTTTGGAGGCTCATCAGGGCCTACTTGGTGGAGGAGTAAGACCTGCCGTAACTGGGAGCCAAACATTCCCAGTTACGGTCCTACAAGACTATTTAGAGTTTGTCAATGGCGAGCCAGTAAAGTTCAACACAGGATTTGGGCCTGGTTTGGCCTTTACCGGCGAGCCATTGGAAATCTCATTTGCCAACAATACTCACGACGGAGTGAGTTCCTCCAAGTGGGTGGTGGTTTCTGATGATTTCTCTAGACCATGGGTGGGTATTGGCGGTGCTGAAGACCATCCGGGAAAAGCAGTCCTCAACGGTGAGTTTAACATTCAGAAAACTGATTTAGGATACAAGCTTGTGTTCTCTCCCACCTCCACTACCCCACCTGGTCTTTCTTTTGAAATTGGAATAGTCAATGATGAGAATGGAAGGCGTCTCGTCCGAATTGAAGAAAGTGAAGCTGCCTTTCATGTTGTGTTCGTTGATGCAACTGTTGCCCATAATGGAGTTAAGCCTCAAGTTTGATTTCAATAAAAATGTCTCCCTCCATGCACGTAGATGTTGTTAGTTGAATAATTAGTGTGATACCTATCATGAGTTTTTATAGGTTCACACTCTATTTCTCTTACTCTCATTTTCATTTTGTTTTTTTCCTATCTCTCTCATTTATTTCTATCACACCACTCACTCACCGTATCACTCATTTCTTTATCTTCCATTTCTTTATCTCTCTTGAGGTGTGGGGTGGAAGAGTGTGAGGATAACCTTTTTCTACTTTTCATCTACTATGTCATGCAAATAATAAAATGTATACAACGAAATGCTTGTATCTCGGCTTTATAAAATTATTCATGTAGCCAAAGTTAAAGTTTTTGTTATAATTTGTTTATTTCATGGTGTTAGATTTTTTATGAACAAGTGATATAAAGTATCGATCATTGTTCCTTCCTCTCAAACCCTCGCTGTCGACAAACTCTTGTTCCTTTCTCCCCAACCCTCGCGCGATTGTATCTTTGTGCCATCAAGGAAAATCTAGTATTGTCTACTAAATCCTTTCTGTCGATACAACCAATGTCGATGTCTCGGTTGTTTCACTCTCCTGGTGCCCCTCTGCTCGTGCGGAGACTTTTGTTCTGTTTCCCTCTTCTCGTGCAATGGCTGGCGTTCTGTTCGGAGGCAATGAAACCTAGCTTCTAGTTCTAGTAATTTTTGTGTTTTCTGTTCTGGGGTCATGAGTATTTTATATCCATTGATTGCGGTACTTTCTCTTCTTCTATTCGATTTTCATATCTTTTATTCTGCTATGCTAACACACCATTTTCTGTGCTTATTTTTGTTCAAAGATGTGAGATCTGATTTGAAACAGGTGATTAACCACCTCTATAGGTATAAACATTCTCTGTACACTATGTTTTGGTTGGAACATAATGAATTGCCCATTTGACCAGCCTAAGAAATTTTTGTTATCTGCTGACATTCTTTTTCTTTCTAAGCTGATTTAGTGACTTGTAAAACCAAGATCTAAGCCTTAACTTCCTTTGTTCGGCGTTGAAGTGCAGTTGCTTCTTTTAAATTTATGATATGAAGTTAATTAATTAACTTAGCACCACTATTACTTTCCCTTATTTTCAGTTGCTTGAAGTTGTCTTGTTTTTGGGTTCTGGTTATCCTGAAGTGCAGGGTCTTCTTCATCTCCAATAATAATATATGAGATAGTTAGATAGAGAGAACCTAAGCGATACCAATGAGAGCTGGTTGGATTAATGTACTAAAAGGGTTGGATTAAAGTACAAATTATAAACAGGATCATGCACTGGCACTGTTCAGTAATGTGTTATGTTATAGTAGTTTAACCGGTTCTTTATTGTTTCCTTATGCTTTTCTAACAAAACAATTTTCTATAATTTGAAATAATTACAACCGTTTTTTGGAATCTTTATTGTTTCTTTATGCTTTTCTAACTCTCAGTTATTCATTATTATATTATATCAGGTTAACATATTTGTAGAATGAAAAGCATGGAAATTTTCCTCAAGTGTAGAAGAAGAATACTGGCACAGTGCTTTTCGTAAACAATTGTTTGCCTTTTATTCTTTATTGTAACAGCCCGATTTTTTAAGTAGGGAGTCACATTGAAAAATGCGGAAATAATACTTAAATAAAACCTTTCAAAACATCTTAAGTTTTCCAAAACAACATCTCTCATATACTTAATAAAGTGTAGCCCATAGTCAATAATATTACAGCAAGGAAAACAAGACGTAATGAAAGTAATAAGTTGCACACATGTGCTAATTTTACAAAATAGCGGAAACTAAACATCATCTTCAAATCTACCCCAAAAGTTCCATAAACTTGCATCAAAACAACCTTCAAGTCTTCCCTCATCGTTGGCCATCTGGCGTTAAGCGCCCAAACAATAAGACAACAAGCAGAAAAGGGTTAACTCCAAATACAAGTAAAAATCAATAATACAGTGATGGAAAACATAATCAGTGATAAATAACAAAGTGTGAATTACATCCATACTAACCGGAGATATTTCACAAACTACTCATTTTAGATTTCACATATTCATGTTTGTTAGTTCTCAATAACTATATGCATAATCTATGACCAATCAGTTTTGCCGTATCCGGGCCAGGACGATTTCGTGGAATACTATCCACCACATCACCCTCGGTTATGATCCCGCGGGACAAAGTGTCGCCACATCAAAACCTGAAAATCCTATATATAATGCATATGTTATGACAAATAATCATTATCCTCAGGAACTAACAGTTCCCACAATCCACAGAATTCTCATGAACAATAACGGTTCACTCGTTTCACAGTCATAGTATCAACATATGCATAATATAGTCAGTTCTTCTTGGAAACATATTCATCATGTTACATCCAAAGCAATTCAATTTCAACAATATACAAACATATTCAACATGTTATCAACGAGATTCAATCAAGTTTAGAGGCAATCACAATCAATGTCCTAAAACAGTCACAAAATCATCACAAACGACACAACACTAAGATCAAGTTACCCTTACCTTCGTTTAGGTTGCATACACTTGATCTTCAACCTAGAAATATCATATAAACTCATTTAATTAACTATTCTAAGGGTAGGATACGATCTAAGAAGAAACCGAACTCAAAACGGTCGAAACCAGAATTTTTCGTAAAACAGAGCATAACAGAGGTGCCCCAAACACCCAAGCGTTGGAGACCCCAACGCCCAAGCGTTGGCCCTCATCTGGTCACGTTAAACCTCGTAGAAACCCAACGCAGCTCTCAGCCTGAGAGTCCAGAATTAGAGTTTTTCACGTTAAATCACTTTTAAACTCATTTCTTCAAAACCCAAACTTCTTTATAGATAGAAATCATTACAAAATTGATTTAAAACAGTTTCTATATGGTTTTCAATGGATATTTTAGAAACACAAAGATTATAACAGAGTTCTAATCGTAAGAACTAGGAAGGAAACCAACCTTGTATGGCCTAAATGATTAAGAGATTTGAAACTTCAACTCTGTCCTTCACGAATCAACAAGAACTCACAACTCACAACTCTGACCTTTTAACGAACAAGAAGAATATGGCTGCAATGGAAACAGAACAAGTTAAACTCCAAGAAGATGAACTAAATCGAATACAAAAGGAAATTCCAGAATTAGTAAGAGTCCGAACAACGTACCAACAACAACACTTCTGAAGAGTGTCAAGGATTACAACTTACTTTGAAGAGAAGAAAGGTGTGGGAAAGAATAAAATATTAACGTACTGACAGGAGTTTGTATTTATAGAATGAGGAAACCGACTTAGAAAGGATTAAAATATTCTAAGTCAAAGAAAACGGCAAGTCATTAATGCTCATTAATGATTCTGACATTTTATCTCATAACAGTCAATAAAAACGGAAGTTTATCATTCCCAAGGCATCTGACACTTATCTCATAAGGTCACAATAACGGCTGATCAGACCAGGCAATACGAAACTAACTGACTTAACTAAAACGAAGTCCTAGTCTGCCAACTAAACAAAGTACTAGTATGTCAATTTTACAAAACGATCTCTACCAAACGGTCTCTACCAAATGATCTCATCAAACGATCTCTCATCAGTCAAACGATCTCAATTGTCAAACGATCTCAACCATCAAACGATCTCAACTGACAAACGATCTCAACCATCAAACGATCTCAACTTTCCTTTTAAAATGTCGCCATTTCAGTCAAGGCTTAAACAATACATAATTTCATACACAATCACACATTTCTCATAGATATAACTCAATACTAACTCGAATTACTAAATAATTCAAGACAAAGTATAATCAATATACTTCAAAAGATTCAAACTATAATTACATGAGTTACAAGGACTAAAATACAATTACACAAAGTTGAGGGTCTTACATTTGTAAACTAGTGTTTGATTTTGAATATTTGGTTCTCTTAGAAATCTGTTTGTACTAGTCTTAGAATGTTTTTTAATGATTTCTTAGCTTCTGTTTCCTCTACATATTTCTTTTAGGAAATTTGTGCATTAAGAGCTTAGTTAAAAGATGCAAAATCTGTAGTAGTGAGACATTAATTAAGAATTGGAATTTTTTCTTTTAAATAGTAGTTCGACCACGGTTTTAGAAGCATGGGATAATCTTATCAGCATTAATAAGTCCAAACTGTGGCATTAAGCAGCGTAAGAAAGCGTGGCCTTAAACAAACCGTGACACAACGGTTAGTAATCCGCGGCCTAAACGACAACCGTGGCCTGTTCAAGCGACGGTTGTTACGGAAGTGTGGCCTAACACTAATAATCGTGGTGTCTTAGCATAGGTCACGGCCATATATCCCACAGGTTGGTATCCGTGGCAAAACCGTGGCAGAAGCTTACAACCACGATTTTTTCACATCTAGCCGCTGTTTTGCGTCCGCGGCCAAAGGTCGAATTTGTTGTAGTCGTAGCAACGCCATATTTACACTTGTTCTTGGTGCGGTCGTGCCAGACACAACATAAGAAATGCAGCTTCTGCGTTTTCTATCCTCATTTTTGCATCCGAAGGCTGTTTTGCAAACCGTTTTCTCTGGAGATCAAAGGAGATCAAGAGGAACACTACGAAGGCTTTCTCAAGAGCTTTTGGATTTAATTTTTCCATGCTTATAATTATGTTATCCATGCTTGGCTAATCTCTTTACGATACTTAGGGTTGACAGATTCAGTTTTGTGATTATGTTTTAATGTTCCGGTTTGATTATAACTTGTTAATTTTATCTAAGAATTTCTTCACTCATTTTGATTGAAACTTGAGTGCACGCAAGTATCTTATTATTGGGTTCTAGGTTCAATCTCTTGATTTTCATAGCTTGGTTCTCAACCCCTATTTTCTTCTTCTCCTCCCCTCTCACCACCGCACCACCACCACTGAACTACCACCACCGTACCACACATCAACAACACCCGTCAAACCCAACAAAGGAGGACCTTGAGGATGGAGGTTTTTCATTTAACCAAGCTTTCCCGATCAACAACGTCCCTCTAACCTGAAATCACAAAACTCAACACTACTCAGAAATGTCCTTTTTAAGACTAAATCCAAGTGATACGAACAAAAGTTCAAGATCTGAAATCACAAAATCAACATTGCTCATCAAGGTCAAGAACAAATATTGAATTGACGTCTTTGCAGTACTATTGAATCTTAAATTGTCAACAAAACCATAAGGAAAAAAAATGAATCTTGAAGATAGTAGATAGTTATCATCACCCTTCATCTTCACCCTTCCCATATAAACACTTCTCCTCCATTTTTGGGGGAGTAAAAAGGAGAACCAAAACACATAACCCTAGCTCCATAGTACTACCACCATCGCCCCTGATCTCACTACAATTTGCAATCTTAGTTTTTGATCATCTTTTCAAGCTCCCTCTTCTCTTCCTGCAATTTGGCCAATTGACCGGACAACCACTTCTCTGTATCGTCCGTTTTCTGGAATTCTTCAACATTAGCTTCAACATCACGCTTCATTTTCTCATATTTTGATAGCGTTGCGGTTGCTGCCTCAAGCTTGAGCCTTTCATTGTCATAGTCCACACTCCAGTGAGCAAAACTTTGTGAAATTTGAAGCATTATTGATTTTGTCATCATAGAAAATCATTCACAGCAAATCTACGAAATGGGGACAACAAAAGAGAGAATTTTTTTACAATAACTCTCGCGGGTACTTCATTTTTTTCTGGGTTTTTTCACTTGGCCTGGTTCTAACTGATACATCATTGTTGGGTTTGGTGTCTTGCTCCACTTCAAGAGATGCATAAAATGCTTCCATATCCCCTAACCTACGAACTGGGCATTGCGTCCTTGATCGTGACAGATGGCGGGCGCACCAGAAAGTTATGTGAAGATGATGAAATTGAAGGTGCTTTCTTATGGAATCACAGAAAACTAAAACTGAAGGTGCTTTCTTCAAAGTCTCTTTTTGTTTGATTATACCATATGATTCACAATTGCATGAAAGCCAACAAAAGAACTACGCGGTTAGCAAGAAAATGACCAATTGCATAAATATTGAGAAACTACAAAAACCATATGTAAGGGGAACCAAACTAAATCAAGAACCAAGTAAGAAAAAAGAGAAATATGGGTCATAGCCACTGTTGTTAGAATCGCGATTCTACTCATAGAATCGGGTGATTCTACGCTCACACATAGCCTTTCGTGTTGAATCGGTTGTAGAATTGGAATCTGGTGGAGTCAAGTGGAATCGCCGTTGAATGTGTAGAATCGTGGAATCGCAGTGCCGTCTTCGATTCTACCAGATGCAAACCGGGTCCACACGACTCGTTTACCCGGTTCGACCCGGGTTTTAATTAAAAAAAAACCTTAGATTTTCAAAACATAAACACGTGTTTTCTTTTTTCCCTTCATTCATTCCCAGCCACACATAGCCTTCAGTTCTGGCTGAGGTTGAGTCACGCAGCTCTTCGCCGTCACCGCCGCGCTCCTCCGCACGTGGTTCGCCGTTCGCCGTCACCGACCGTCGCACTCCTCCGCTCGCGGTCCTCCGCACTCCTCTGACTTGGCATTCTTTGAGGTAAGAACCCGTTATAAGAAGCAATCTCTCTGATTTCTGAAGATTTTCAATTGTGTTTTATTGTTACCTCTTGTTGTTACTGCCGCGCTCCAACCGTCTCTGATTTATGGACCAATGTACCATAATAAAATCGTAGGAAGCATTTTTTGGTGATTGTAAATTTTGTTTCTGCAAGCCTTGCAAATTCAAGTCTATTAAAGTGCTTGTTATTATGAATTTATATGCATATAATATATTTATGTATATTAGTAGAATTGCAATGTTTGTGTTACGTTTATACGATTTTATGAGTCTACACCCCTGCTCCATTCCTGCGTAGAATCTCGAGTCTGACATCATTGGTCACAGCTAAACTCCATCCAGTTCAACAAGAACAGAATGTGATAAATGATCAGGAGGAAATTATGAAAAATTGAAACACATTGGAGAGAGGCAGGCACTTCTGAGAAACACATTGGACAGGTTTATGTCCATACAATGAAGAAAAATCTAGAAAAAATAAAAGTGACTAAAAGAAGTTGGAAATGATAAAAAATTAAAAATATGAATAATTAATAAGCATTAGTCAATGAGATCTTCAGCATCAAGTATTAGTGACATATTAGGATCCACACAATCACCGAGAAAAATAAAAAAGAAAAGAGGATAAAGTTCCCTAAATCAATCTTCAGCCAAACTCATGGGTTGATAAGTTCATTTATTAATTCTGAAATTCAAACAACAAATTAGAAAGCCATGGATAGAATCAACGTACAAAATAGGTTCAGTAAGCCACACCTTGTGTTCATGCTTTAACAACATTTGGTAATATATGAAATATGTCTTACCACACAATACCAGAAATTCTCTGTTGCGACCGACATAAGTGACCGAATTATTTTGATCCCAATAGCGACTGATTTTGTGACTGAATCTATGATTTTTTTTTATTTTCCTAAGTTTGGCTTATTAGTGACCGATTTAGTGACCGAAGAGTTTGCGACAGAATACTCCGTCGCTAATATTAGAAACTTAATAATTAAAGTTTAAAATATGCGACTGATATTTCGATTGCCACTTTTGTGACGGATAAATTCGTCACCTAACTCCATGTTGTTCTTTGTTAATATTTTATTTGAGGCTTTGCGACGGATAATTTCCGTCACTAGTTTGTAACTGATATCATAGCAACGGATTTTGCGGTCACTAAATATAATTAAAATAAGATATTCTAAAAATGTTTGGGAGTGGGCTCGACCCCTTGACCTACACATAAAATTCCTCATCACTTACCAAATAGGAGGTTCGCTGTGGTTCATGGCTGGAGAGGGTGGCTAGGTTTTGGTTAGTGGTGAACTGTTGTGGTTGGGTTTGGTGGTTGAGCATTTTGTTTTTGATTAACTTGAACTGTGTTTGGTTATTGTATCTTTTAGATAAGAAAATTAGACATGCATGCAGAGGTTGTTAAACTCCTTATGATCAGATCGAGTGAAAGCCCTTGTGTTGTGAAGAAGCATGAGAAGGCATTATTAGAGTATGAGACACGTAGTAGTGCAGAAGAAATCAGGCGATTACTCCTCCCACATCGGGAAGGAAGACTGCCAGAACAAAAGCTTGTACTACTACTGGGCACTGGCGTAATCTTTCTCTTCTCTGTACTTCCTGTCCATTATTAATTCTACTAATTATAATTATAGGTCCTACAGGTATTTTTCTTAATCTAGATCCTGTCAGTGCATACTATTATTTGCAAAAGATGGTTATATATAGGAAGTAAGTTATGGAGCAACTACTCACATTAGAATAGGATTAATGCTCTTTTTGTCAGAGCAATATTTTTTTTGAGAGAACTGTATAATTTTTAGGAAGTAACTTGTTGGACATTTTGAGAACTGCATTCTTCATTTTTCAAGGATATCTTGAGTTCCAAATTTTCGTTATTTGGATTCCTTATTTAGAGTCAATTCTTCATTTAAATAAGTGTTTGTATGTGAACATGTTTTAGATACTTTTATTGGATCATCTATAAATTGGTTATTCAAAGATGTTCATTTAGATGTTTATTCGTAGCCATGTCCTACATTAATTAGGGACATGACAAAAAATATTTCTTATGAAAGATAAAGCAATTATCGGCCATTATTTTCTCCAATGATGCAAATCGCACAATAATGATTGCTAGTTCACACTCTTCTATAAAACGGCTATAGTTTCTTATTCACACTCTTCCATTCCATTTAGAGCGTTTTCCAAACATATATTATCTCTATTCTAAAATGTTGTTTAATGTTATGCACATAATTGAATAGTTCATTAATTAATATAGTAATAATTTAACTAAAATACTCTTATTTAATGTTGAGTTATATTAAAGAGAGAAAAATAATCATTGATTAAATAATTGGTGAGAATTGTGATAGATGAAAATAGGAGGTAGTAGGTGAGATTTTTTTTATCGGTCAAATTTCTCTTCTACGGATTGATTTCTGAACATTCTCCTTGCTGATTCATATGTCTCGGCTCTTACCCCTCATTCTAAATGAGAGTATAAATGAAAGAAAATATAATAAATAAATAAAATATTTTAGAAAATAGATGAAATGCTAAAATTTAAAATGAAGGAATTATCAATCAGGAAAATAATTAGTATACATCCTATGGACTGAATCACGAGGTATATAATACGGACGCGAATTTTCTGCCCCGTCCATGTCTTATTCTTATCCCACCACACCAATGATATTTAGTCA
Source organism: Acmispon strigosus (assembly GCA_030819835.1). NCBI lineage: Eukaryota > Viridiplantae > Streptophyta > Magnoliopsida > Fabales > Fabaceae > Acmispon > Acmispon strigosus. The sequence goes on along the minus strand of JAUAMA010000001.1, from coordinate 41,438,400 downwards.
TGCAAGTTAGAAAAATATGGTTCGGGTGGTTGAAAAACTAAATGGTTACTCTTTTTGCCAATGTCAAACTTTCATTGGAGAGACAAACAAATGCTACACAATTTGGGTGCAGAGATTAATACATGCAACCACTTCTGAAGTTGTTCAGTTTTGAGAATCAGAGGTTGGCTTTGAGAATCAGAGGATATTCTCTCTCTCAGAAGTGATTGGCAGTAAGTTTCTTCGAGGTGACAATGGTGCTGCCGGTTTCATGGTGAGTACTCATTGAACTTAAGTCTCAATGTTAGAAATAATAACATATTATGTAAATGAATGATAGAACATATATTTAATTATAAGCTCAGAATCCATGGCGGTTGTTTCTGCAAGTGTGAAGGAAGTCCTTTAGCCTTTGGATGTCTCCTTAAAGCTTGTTGTGTCTCAATCCTTTAGTGGCCGATCGAATGTTGGCCGGAACGCGATGTTCATTTTGTAGTCATTCAATGTCTTTATGGTCCTTTAAAAAAAGTATGTCATTACGGTGGCTGCTTAAGTGCACGTCTTTTAATAAGCTCAAATAGCAAGCCGGAAAAGAAGTGATATTAAAGATTCGTACTTAATAAATTAGAAAACGGAGTTATAATTTCATAAGTGGACAACATTGTATAAGCAAAACACTTGGCAATTCTGAGTAAATTTTGCCAAAACTAAACGTCTAAGCAAATCCAACGTGTATTCCTCTTTAGACAATTAGACTTGAATGTCCATTCGTTTCTAGCTTGCCTGAAAATTACACTGCTCTCTTGATTTCTAGACTTCATAAATTACAAAGTAAAATCATCTCTTGTGAGTACCAATCCATAGGCCATTGCTCCTGAAATACCTTGTAGCAAAAGGTAAATAATATGGACTTTTAGCACCCTGTATCACAAGCAAGATATATGTGTCATGAATGACACCTAAACTACCTAAAAGCAGCAGCTAGAGAACATATGAATGTTCTGTCTTTCACGTATGGATTAGATGCCTCAGAACTTGTTGTGATGATTACATCCGGCAGGGTTTCAAATTGGGGACAAATGCAGCAGCATTTCCGATCGCTATGCTGCCTATGCAGTTGCAGGGGACTTCAAAACTCCGTAGGTATGAAACCCTCTTGAGATAAAATCTACCTAGCACAATGTATTCAGAAAATATGAATGCTAATAACCATTGCATTTGTTGGTTAAGAATATAAACCAGGATTGTGGAATATTTTAAGAATATCTATATCTGAATAGCATTGCTGATAGAAGGGTGATAGAAGCCAATTTCTTAGGTAAGGGTTATATGAATGATTTTATATTATTATTTCTAATATTCAAGATTTGATCAATGCCAACCAAAATTTGAGAGGGAGAAGAGTCTGAGTTTATGTCACTACATGAACGACAATAGTACCCTCGAAGTCTGGATTTCAGAATTGGAGATTTGCAGTAAAGTCAATTCAGATATAACTCATCCAGGATTCGTACTAATATTTGATATTTTATAATTGATCAACAAGCTAACCATAGACACCGCAAAAGTTGCAGCACTATTCGATCGTCTCAAAATTCCACACTCAACAAAACTAAATTCTCATATAGAGACAAGCTTAGTTTGCGCAAAAGTTACATGCCCCATTGCTGTCAACATTAACAGAATCTTACTTAAATGCTGCTTAGTGAACTTGCGTTAAATATCAATAGGGTTCCACTGGGGCTCTGAATTTGGAACCAGCATAGACTGCAGCAGAACCAAGTTCCTCCTCAATCCTAAGAAGCTGCAACATGAAGCAAATAATTAATAAGTGATCACTCCGACTTATATACAGAAAAGTTGTGTACATCTCAATTTTATTTTACATTTTTATTGGTCCAAAGGCGTGCGATCATGTGGAAGAGAACAAAATAAAATAAAGCACATGAGGTTCCGAAAATGGACATATATGTCATTACAAGGTATAACACGGGTCAGCTATTGAAGTGACAATATTCAGCTCATCCAACAAAGAAAAATTAGTTTAACGGTTTTACCTGGTTGTACTTGGCAAGCCTTTCAGATCTGCAGGGAGCTCCAGTCTTGATCTGGCCCTGTTAGATAATGACAGAACATGAGCAGAATATATCAGCTTCAGCAAAAGGTAAAAATTTCATATTTCAAAATGCTGAGATAATAGTTTGGCTAAGACACCTCTGGGACAATGAAAAAGAATATGATATGAAAAAGAAGTATCTGAATACTTACTGTTGCTAACCCAACTGAGAGGTCAGCAATGAAGGTATCCTCAGTTTCACCACTACAGTAGAAAAGATGACATATTAGTGAGCACATGCACAGAAAGATGCAGTCAGAAAACAGAACAAGATGGGAGCTGAAGGGGTAAACAAGGAACATTCAATACCTTCGGTGGCTAGCCATGACACCCCAGCCAGCATGCTTAGACATTTTCACAGCTTCAATACTTTCAGTTACACTACCAATTTGATTCACCTATATAATAGATAGTATAAAATGAAAACATCCTCTTCATAGTTATTAGAGAATTTTCAAGTTAAAGAGAAAGAAAGTTCTTTGAGAGGGAACTATTAATCCTCAGGAAAATAAAAAGAAGGCAAAAGCTAATTTACCTTCAACAAAAGGGCATTGCAAGATTTTTCTTTAATTGCCTTTTCCACCCGCTACAGACACAACAATGGACAAAATAATGTCAAAAGGATATATGTTTTCTGAACATAACTCATAAATTTGAAGTTATAAAGCATACCTTTGGGTTGGTAACGAGGAGATCATCTCCAACAATCTGCACTTGCTGACCAACTTCATCTGTTAATTTTGCGTAGTGCTCCCAGTCATCTTGATCAAATGGATCCTCAATAGACACAATTGGATAATCTGCCACAAATGATTTGTACACATTTTTTAAGCTGTCTCCAGATATTTTCTCCGATCCATCATTATTCTGCAATAAGGCAGTCAGTTATTAGATTGAAGCATTTGACAAAGAAATATAATCAACAAAGAAACAAAAAATTAGGTAAAAACTAGGAAAAGATTTGTAATTTGTCTACCTCTTCCTTAAAATTCAAGTCATATGTTTTATCCTTGCTATCATAAAACTCCGAAGCAGCAACATCCATCCCAATCACAACCTGTAAGCATAGAAATTAATCAGCCATATATATTAAGATGCTAAGTCAGATTCAGCAGCTGATGATTCAACCTTTCCAGTATAACCGGCTTTTGCAATGGCAGTCTTTAGAAGCTCAAGACCCTCTTTGTTTTCCTGTAAATTAAACAACAATATGAAAACTGCATTTTGGGAGGGTCAAAATGTACTGAATCAGATGGTAGAGATAGTTGAAGCAGAGTAGCAGTAGAAAGAGTAACTTTTAACACCCCTTTGGATTCTTTCACTACAAATATCTTGATATGCAAATGAGAAAATGACTTAGCTTATTGCAAGCAATCAAATCACAAAGTACACTTATGAATGACTGTGATATCACTTAAAACTAAAACCAAGCGCAGGAGGTAGGGACCTGGATATTAGGAGCAAAGCCACCTTCATCACCGACATTGGTAGCATCTTGACCATACTTCTTTTTAATCACTGCCTGTATAAAACAAACACTAACATTTTAATTTACAACACCAATAAATTGGGTGTGCTTCCTTCTCCAAAAAGAAATTGAGTGAAAAAGACGGTAACCTTGAGATGATGGTATACTTCCACACCCATCTTCATTGCTTCTTTGAAAGAAGATGCCCCAACAGGGAGAATCATAAATTCCTACAGAAGAGACCGCACGGTAAGTATTTCAATAAACAATACTTACCTATTATTTTTTTACATTAAGGCCGCGTTTGGAAAAACAGCTTAATTAAGCGCTTATGACTATAAGCGCTTATGGCATAAGCGCTTATTAATAAGTTATTTTAAGAAATTTATTGAAATAAATTGAAAATAAGCTATATATAAACATAAGCTCTTTTTCATAAGCTACTCTGATTAGCTTATGAAAATAAGCTCAAAACAGCTTATAAGTTGTTCATAAGCTATTTACATAAGCTCTCCCAAACACTTGCATAAGCACTTATACTATAAGTTAAGCTCATATAAGCTCTTCCAAACGGGGCCTAAATAGGCATTACCTGCATTGCCAGCTTATTTCCTGCATGTGAGCCTCCGTTGATAACATTGAATGAAGGAACCGGCAGAACCAAAGTCTTATTCCCAGCCAGATTTGCGATGTGCTGAAATATTAAAATCACACAAGCAAAAAAGTCATGAGAACGCAATATAACGAGAGGAACTGTCATTACTGAAACCTCACATACCTTGTACAGGGGGATTTTCTTCACAGCAGCACCGGCTTTACAGATAGCAAGGGATACAGCCAAAATAGCATTAGCTCCAAGCTGAAAATTTCAAGACCATGGAAACCCAATTAGCATAAAATGAATGGCCTTTACAGTCACAAAAAAGTAAACAAAGAAAAGTCACTGAACATAAGCCAAAGAAATCATTTGGTGACACCTTCTGCTTGCACCATCCCCACTCATTAACAGTTCCGTCAAGCTGCTGTACCATAAAATTGTCAATTTCAGTCTGCTTCGTTGGGTCCTGCAAGCGCAGAAATCAAAGACAGAACCCCATTAGTTATCTTACATGTTGCAATTTGCAAACAATAAGCCACAACCCGGTCATGTAGCAGGCATCATACCTTGCCAAGCAGAGCAGGTGCAATAATTGCATTCACATTCTCCACTGCCTAATACAAGGAAAAATCGGAACGCTATATCAGCTCAAAAACAAACAAAAGCCAAAACGTTAAAGGAAAATCTATTTTTCGGCCCAGAAATTAAAAAGAACTTCTTGATACATCAAAGCGAAAGAATATCAAGCACCTTGAGAACACCTTTCCCAAGGTAATCTGAGCCTCCGTCCCTCAATTCCAGAGCTTCATAGACACCTTAATAGAAAATAAAACTAGCTAGGTTAGGACACACGATTCTCAGAACAACCACTCTATTCTCAATAACGCGCAAGACTCATGCAATTTTAGTTAAGAGATATCCAAATATCACATAATATTCAATATTCCCTTCTTCTCCCTTTTTTTGTCCAGACGCACACGATGATGATGCTTCAAGAAGCATAATACAAACAATAATTTACTAACACGATGTATACTAAAAATGCAGCAAATCCATATATTCCTAAAATCATGCAAGCTATTCAGTTAAAGCAACACACAATCAAGTCTCATTTTCTCTTCGTCTTTCGGAAAAAAAAATAGCAATCATTCGCTTACCTGTTGAAGCACCGCTAGGCACAGCAGCTCTGGCGAAGGTTCCATCGCTAAGAGTAACGTCAACCTGATAATAACAAAAACCACATTCAAAAATCATAACTTCGCATAAACCAGTTCCAGCAAAAATAATAACAAAACGAATCAAAGCCTTCCTCTCCAACACCGAAAATAGAATGTAACATCTTTTTTTCCCTTTCTTTTTCCCGCTCATTTTCTCAGCATCCAAACAAAAAATAACACACAAGGAGAGAGTGTCAATCAAGTAAGACTCACTTCAACGGTGGGATTACCACGGCTGTCGAAGATCTGGCGAGCCTTCACGACCTTGATCGTTCCCATTGTTAATGCGTCCAAAGGTTACGAATCGCACACTCTTTGTTTTCAGTGTGTTGAGTTTTCTCAGCGTCGCTGTGATTTTCGGACCCTTTTTTTTCTCGAGAAAGTGACAATGGTGGGACTCGAATATATAGGTCGTTGGTATTTTCGAACACGTGAGAGAAACTTAATCTCAACCGTTGGTCATGGGAAAGCTAGCGATGACGTGACGGCTGAGATGAGTTTATACTAGGAACCATGACTCATGAGATACTTGGAGTCTTGCTCCGATACTGGTTGGGGCCCACGGAGAGCACACAGAGAAGAATATGCTTTGGCTCTGTTTCTATGTGCCGCGCGTTCTCAAAACAAGGGTTGCACATGAGTTCATGAAAGCCAATTGGTGATTGTGATTTAAGGTTTCGCATACAATTTTCTTGTTTCTATCAAAATTACTATCTAACTTCCTAATATATAATTTATCTTTTTTCTTAATTTAAATTCTTTAATTTCCTATCACCATTAATTTAAGGATAAAATTGCTAAAACATAATTAATACTCTCTTGAACTTTGTAAAGTGACAAATAATTAGGAACAAATAAGGATAAAAATATGACAGTTATATAGGAACAGAGAGAGTAATCGGGTTAATGGTACTTGACTCCTTCATTTTTTCGCCGAGGAACTTAAATAAAACTCGCTTATAAATTTAGAGACTAATTTAACCATTAACATTTAACAAACTATACACCACTTAGACTACTTTTTGTTTACCTAAGGTGTCATTCGACAATTACAGTAATAAAAGTAATAAAAAGTGGTTATTCGAATCCCTAGTTAAATGTTCGAACCTTATCACATTCGGTTCAAAATTGCAAGAGTAATTTAATACATAAAAATATACTAATTATTGTTTAAATTGACATTCAGTACATTGAAAAATATATATTTTAATTAAAATTAAAATTAAAAATAAGTGTAACTGCTTCTATGTCCTATATAACATAATATAATTGAGCGTCATTATAAACTTAAGGCTTAATAGCATTTTTGGTCCCTCACTTATCACGATTTGACACTTTTGGTCCCTAATAAAAAAATTAGCCTAAATGGTCCTCCACTTTGTCAAACGACATCAATTTTAGTCCCTCATCACTATTCCGTTAAAAATTAACGTTTTCCGTCAAAATTTTACAAAAAAAAAAAAAAAAAAAAAAAACCCTCACTTTTCTTACCTAAATTGGAGCTGCAACATTCTCAAACCCTAGCTCCCTTCTTCTTCTTTCCACTCTCAGCCGCTGCCCTTCTTCTCCCTTCCCTTAACGCAGCGCTGCTGCCCTTCTTCTCCCTTCCCTTGACGCGGCGCCGCTGCCCTTCTTCTCCCTTCCCTTAACGCGGCGCCGCTGCCCTTCTTCTCCTTTCCCTTAACGCGGCGCCGCTGCCCTTCTTCTCCTTTCCCTTAACGCGGCGCCGCTGCCCTTCTTCTCCTTTCCCTTCACACGGCGCCGCTCCCCTTCTTCTCCTTTCCCTTCACGCCGCGCCGCTCCCCTGCTTCTCCTTTCCCTTCACGCCGCGCCGCTCCCCTGCTTCTCCTTTCCCTTCACGCCCCGCCGCTCCCCTGCTTCTCCTTTCCCTTCACGTCACGCCGCTCCTCTGTTTCTCCCACACTCACCGGTGACTGAGAAGAGAAAACGCCGCCGGCATGGACGACAAAGTGCGCAAGATTTTCAACAAGTTCGACAAGAACGGCGACGGAAAGATCTCGTGTGCGGAGCTGGAGGAGATTCTGTACCATTTGGGGATTGATGACGAGAAAGAAGATGAAGATGTGCTTCCTGGGTTTAGATTCTACCCAACAGAGGAAGAACTTATTGGGTCTTATTTGAGGAAATTAATGGTGACGAGGAAGCTTGGAGGTCCTCTTCCTTTTGGTATTCATTTTCGGTGGTATTTCGTCACCAACACGTCTTCATCTTCTTTCTTGATCTCTTTTTTGGGGTTCTTGAACTCTTTTTGCTTGTGCATTATAACTGTAATAGATTGGAAATGAACTGAATGTAGAGTTCATTTGCTGCAATTGTAATTTTCTCATCTTTGCAATCCATTCAGATAATAGACTCTTTAATTCTATGTTTTTCATTTTCCCAGGCTACAATTACTAACATTCAATAGGAGAAATATATTACAATGTCTTTCGAACCAAAAAAATTGGCTTTGGGGTTTCTGAGTTGAAGGGAGAGATTAGATGAAGGTGATTTACTGTGGTGGTGACTTTGTTGGGATTTCTGGGTTGAATGGGTTTGTGGCTTGGTGGTTGTGTAAGGGTGGATGAGTTTCTGGGGTTGTGGCTTGGTTTCTGAACTTTTTTCTTTTTTTTTTTTTGTTAAATTTTGACAGAAAACGTTAAATTTTTAACGGAATAGTGACGAGGGACTAAAATTGCTGTCGTTTGACAAAGTGAGGGACTATTTAGGCTAATTTTTTTTATTAGGGACCAAAAGTGCCAAATCGTAATAAGTGAGGGACTAAAAATGCTATTAAGCCTAAACTTAACGGTGCATCACAATTAACTTTTTTTAATGATAAGCAAAACTAAACAAAAAGTTGCAACTTAAAGACAATAAACCCATTTTAAAAATAACTTAAATTTCATGGAATAATATCATTATTAAGGGTTAATGGTTTACTAGGTCCCTGTAGTTGCACCAAGATTTGTCTTTGGTCCCTGACCGGAAAAAAGTTTGCAATAGGTCCCTGTAGTTGCACCAAGTTTGCTATAAGTCCCTGCCGGAGACCGGAGCTCCGGCGAGTGCATATGTGGCAGGCTGACTAGATTAATGAAGATGATGTAGAATTTATTTAATTTAATTGAAAAATAGATCAGAAAATTAGGAAACCCTAAATCCCCAAATTAAACTCCCTTAATCCCAAATCCCTAAATTAACACTCAATTATCCCCCATTCCCAAAATTAACAATCAGAAGCAGATTCAAGTAAATTTCTTACATTATAACTCCAGAACAATGATAATAATGATCATTGGTAGAATTGCAGGGCTGAGTCCCTTTAAAATTTCCTAATTCGCTTCTCTTTTCGATAGCTGTTATGCCGATACACAAAATGATACATCAGAAGCAGATAAAGGCTTGCAATTTCAAACAAGATAATTTGATTCATGAAGAACTCTGTCAAATACAACAGCAGCACTTGTTGAAATCCTACCAAAGTAATTTACATCCAAATAGTCTCCCTAACACTATATCAATCTATATTAATTAAAAACCAGAAATCCACAGCGCTACTGCACTACAAGACCAAATTGAAATCACACTCAAAACCCTAATTTCTACTTCTTCGCTGCTTTCTTCACGGGCGTTTTCACGCTCTTAGACTTCTTCACCGGTGTCTTCACGCTCTTAGGCTTCTCCACCGCCTTCACAGGCGCCTTCTTCACTGGCTTCGCAGCTACCTTCTTCGCCACCGCAGGCTTCGCTGCCACCTTGGCTGCCTTAGGTTTCACAGCAGAGGTCTTTTTCACCGCAGCAGCTTTTGCCTTCGGCTTGGCAGCAGCCTTGGCAGTTGGCTTTGTCTTAGGCTTCGCCGCGGCAGCAGCAATACTGACAGCCTTAGGCTTCTTGGTTGCAGGAGCAGCAGCGGCCTTCACCGGAGCAGATTTTGTCGGGGCTAGCTTGAAGGAATTCTTCACCTTGACGAGCTTCCCGGCGGCGACGGGCTTCTTCAGCTGGTGGAGGATGAGCTTCCGGAAGGTAGGAGTTAATTTTGGAATTGGGGATAATTGAGTGTTAATTTAGAGATTTGGGATTAAGGGAGTTTAATTTGGGGATTTAGGGTTTGCTAATTTTCTGATCTGTTTTTCAATTAAATTAAATAAATTCCACATCATTTTCATTAATCCAGTCAGCCTGCCACATATGCACTCGCCGGAGCCCCGGTCTCCGGCAGGGACTTATAGCAAACTTGGTGCAACTACAGGGACCTATTACAAACTTTTTTCCGGCCAGGGACCAAAGACAAATTTTGGTGCAACTACAGGGACCTAGTAAACCATTAACCCCATTATTAATGTCTCAGTACTAAGAAGATGAACGGGAATTTGGAGATTTTGAGATTATTTTTGGGTTCTTATATGAAGATATAGATCTATGGGTTTTGAGATGATTATAAAAAAGAAAAATACTACGTTTGATGGAAGAAATTTATTAGAACTAAAGCATTTGTGAAAAGTTCACGTGGAGGCATATGTGGATTGATTATTGATAAATAAAAATGTCAAATAAGCATTATAATGTCATAGGGATGATTTTCAATCAAACAAGTTTGTCAAGGACTAAAAAAGAGGTTATTTTTCTCCGGGGCCATTTTAGATTCAGGTGTATACGTCGGGAACCAAAACATATTAAACCCTAAAAATCACTCTCTTTATTTTATTTAATAGTTCACATCTCTCGTCATTTATTCTTCTAATAAGGGTATTATTTGGAAAACATTAATTAATGCTCCATTGAAATTATAAATGTGTGTTGGATACCATTGAGTTAACGTGAAAGTAAAATCACCTTAATACATAAGAAGCTTCCTCCATGGGATTGAGGCTTTGTCTTACCGGATTTTAGAAATTGGTAATGTTAAGGTAATACCAAGTTCTACCTAATAGTAGACTACTGGTGGAAGATTGCTTACGTGGTTTTAAAAGCCGATAATGTTAGCCTAGTACCAAGTTCTAAAACGTAGTAGTGGTGGTGGATTCTTACTTGCGTGGTTTGGATGGGTGGTCCTTGTCACTTTTATTCAAAACCCATTTATCCTTGTCACCCCTGACCTGGGCTTGATCATCTTTCCGATCACCAGAGAATCTTTCTCCTTAAGGTAAACCTTGAGTGAGATTTTCTCTTCAAAAGTACTTATCTCGGCAATCCTAGTTTCTTCCCTCTTAATCGGCTCTTGGATATGTTTTGCTGCCAACGCCAGATCATTGGGTTTGATTTTCCAGTTAGCCCAAAACTTGGCTTTGAGTTCTCGTGCCGTCGGCCCTGTTAACCGCCTCTTCTCGATGATAGGGGGTTCCAGACGATCGTACACGCTATCCCTAGCAACGTACTCTAGAGAATAGGTTTGCACTTCCTCCTTTATCACCCACTTCTTAATTGTAGAAGTCCTTCCTTGAAAGGTCACCATGTTAACTGGAAGGGAAAGGATCGGTGTCAATCTCCAAGCTTGTCGTTGTTTGGTCTGTTAATTTTAGTCTACCTTCCCGAATGCCCTTCTGGACAACGTTCCGGAAGACAACACAGTTAGTTGTTGAATGATTGTAGGAATTATGCCACTTACAGTACTTCTTTCCTTTGAGCTCCTCGACTGAGGGGATTTTATGACCATTCGAAAACCGTATTTTCTTATCCTTCAAGAGTGAATCAAAGAACTGGTCAGCCTGAGTGATATCAAAGAGATATTCCTCTCGCCTATCCATTTCCTTACCCTTGGGAGGTCTCAGTGCATGACATGTGTAAGGATTTCCCTGTAAGAGTTCCGCAGACATTACTTCCCCATAGGGATCTACAACCGCCTCCTTTGTTGCCTTTGTTAAGTTCAAATGATCCCATAATGTTTATCATATTATGAGTGATAACAATTTTGCTTAAGAGTTCAATTATGATAGATAAAAATTTCCTAAACTTTGTGTATTATGCTTTTCAGGAAATATCTCTATCGTCTCTATGTCAAGAGAAGTCTCGTCTACACTCATTGTCTAACATCTAGAAGAGACTCGTTTACTTTATCAACGTCTACTCAGACAAAAGGGAAAGCACTGTTTGAACAAAGAAGAAGTCTCATCCACACTCATTGTCTAATATCTAGAAGAGACTTGTTTACTCTGTCAACGTCTACTCAGACAAAAGGGAAAGCACTATCTGAACAAAGAAGAAGTATGGTCTAAAGGCAAAGTAGAAGACCATGTTATATCAAGAAAATATCTTTAGTATGGTCTATAGCTGGCAAGGCCACTCATCGAGGAAAAAGAGTACATATCACGTGACAAGCGTCAGAGTGTCAACGGTCATAATCCCCAGGCATAGTAAAATGTTGTCAATAAGACAAAAGGGATTTACTTTTTCTCTTTCCTTCAAATAGAAAAGATTCGTTGCTACAGAAAGACTACATTTAAAGACTTCATCGTTTAAGGAAAGATTACAAAGACAAAGAGACAAATGCATTAAATGCAATGCAGAGACCCGTTGATGAACAGTCAAGAGAAATTGCGTATCTCACACAGCCTCACTACTACATCTTTAGAAACCCTAATTTGAAGTGAAGATATAAAAGGAGTACTTGAAGATTTCAGAAGGCAGAACACAACGACTATATAACACATCGAACAAACGAAAAGAGAATACAACACACGAAGCTCTGAAATTCAAATTTTCAAATACTCAAGTGTCAAAACCTCAAGAGTGAAAATCTTCTAAGTGTGAGAAATTCCTAAGGGTCAAATACTCTCAAGCTATTCACACCACACAAAGAACCTATCGTTTGATCATCTCTGTTTACAGAACTCAAGTATATTCCTAAGAGTCATATCCTCTACCAAAATACTTAGAGTTAGTTGTGCCTAAATCTTTCTACCTCACTCTTTCAGAAGATATTTTATAGAAGAAACCATTCTTGAAAAAGAATCCAGGAGAAGTCCTTGATAATACTTGTAGGAGAAGTCCTTAAGAATACTTGTAGGAGAAGCCCTGTAGAATACTTGAGGAGAAGTCTTGTAGAATACTTGAGGAGAAGTCCTGTAGAATACCTGATAAGAGAAGTCCTGTGGAATACTTGTTGAGAAGAGTCCTATGAATACTCGATAATGGAAAATCTTGGTTAAGCCAAGGACTGTACGTAGTCCTACCGTTTAAAGGGGTGAAACATGATAAAATCCTTTGTATGCTTTATCGTTTACGTTCTGTTTATTATTCCGCTGTCTAGCGTTTACGAAAAGTTTTCTAAAAACTTATATCTGTTTTTGAAAACTAAGTTTTATAAGAACACAATTCAAACCCCCCCATTTCTTATGTTGTTACTCTATTTATCAGCCTTATCATCTATGATAGAGATGAGGTGAGGCCCTCTGCCTGTTCTGTTTGAGCATTTCACTTCTTTCTCTTTGATGAAGGACTCGCTGCGTGGGGCTTTTCCTACCAATTGGGTCAAATCATTGTACTCTTGAGGAATAAGCCTATCTGCAATCCAAGGATGCATATTTTTTGTGACCATATGCGCATACTCAGATTTGAGAAACTATATAAGGCATCAGTTCTTCAACTTCCTGAACATTTCGAGATATTCACCAACCGATTCATCAGCTCTTTGACAAGTAGCCATCAAATCAGCAACCGAAATATCAGGGCAAGGACTGCAGAATCTATCATGGAAAGTCCTTTCCATTTCTGTCCAGTTCTGAATGGAATTGGGAGGCAAGGAGGAGTACCAATTGAATGTTGCCCCTGTTAACGACAAGGGGAACAATTGCAGTTTGTAAAACTCATTTTGATTCGCCTCTCCACATTAGGTAGTGAATCGGACGATGTGTTCTATCGTGGACTTATCATCCTCGCCTGAGAAAGTAGTAAAGTTCGGGACCTTAAAACCTCTCGGCAATGGGACAGTCCTATCCACCCATTCAAGGTACGACTTCCGATAGACAGGTCTGTCGATGGGCTGCAGCTCAACGCCAAAATGTCACTTCATAGCTTTGACAATCATGTTCGGGTCAATGAAATTTGGCCTCCTAGGCTCCCCTGCATTAGGAGGATTCCCCTGGTGTCCAATTCCTTGAACTGGTGATGGTATGAGTACTGGTCTCAGCTGAGTTGGTGGTGTCTGATAGTGAATAGTCGGCTACGCTGGCTGCTCATAATAAGGTTGCTCAGACACTCCACCGAATCTAGTGTTGCATATGGGGGTCCACTGCTGGTTATTATCTCTCCCAGACTAATGAGGCACGTTGGGCCAAATGGGTTCGGCTGACAACGGTGGTGGCTGGACAAAGGAAGCCCTCCAGTGTGGAAAGTAGGCTTTGGAGACAAATTCGGCTGTGGGAACTGCCGATTCTGACACCTTCTCCACGCTTTGCTATGGAAACCTGTCCATATTGAAGGGAAGCCATGTGGGGATAACCCTGGATGGCCTGCCCCCCGAGTGTGGGCATGTTTTAAACAACATGGGGCAGAAAATTCGGCCCTTGCCGTTGCAAGTCCTCCTTGGAAAAGTGCATCTCGTTGTATACCATGGGATTAACAATTTCAGCCAAGTTCTTAGAGACTTGAGCGATGATATCGTTAATCCCCAAGTCGATCTGCTGCCGAATGAGGGAAGTTGTGGTAACTATGCTCGGTTCTCTCTCTTCGTCTGTTGTCTCAATGACTTCAATGTAAGGAGAGACAGTCATTGTGGCTATTGTCGAAATGGCGTGGCCAGCAGGATCCGTAGCAGGTCCTGTTTCTACCAGCATTATAGTGGAGGTAGAAGCGGTACCAATGGGCGAGGTACGACTACTACTGACTCTGCGATTGCTTAAAGACTCCATTTTCTTTCCATACCTCAACTGAATGCGCCAATTTAGGTCGTGAGTAGGTGATGGAAATTGTTCAATAGCGAGAGTGATCTCATTGGGCGTGCCAATTTGTTGGTTGACAAATAGATTTAGTCGATCAGGAAATGGATTTGGTTGATCAGGAAGCCATGTGGTCAACTGGAAAACCAACTATGATTTCCTAATCAAACGATTACTCGAGGAAGGGACTTTATTCCTCAATATGGATTCCTAAGATACTCCAAAAAACTCTTAGTGCCTCGCTATTAAAGGATGCCGAAATATGACTTTGGCTATGAACTAATGTCTTCTCCTAAGGAAAGTAAAAGACTGAAAAGCGGTAAAGAAAATAAAGGATGAAAGCTGTAAATCGGCTGAAAGATAAAGTGTAGAAAGCGGTAAAAGATTTAAATGGCTGAAAAGTAAAAATACAGATAAAATACATGAAATTTGTAGATTTGATTGATTGATTATGTGTGTCTTTGTACAAATGACCCTTCCTCTATTTATAGAGGCAAATCGGCTAACTACTTGGCAGTTGGAAGGAACATGTGACACTTCACGTTTTCCGATCATTACAAGTGTTTACAAAATCGTGGGGTATCGTTGTTCCCTCCTTCCTAGTCAGCCTAGAGGCTTTGTTTCATTCGTTCCCCATTGCATCGGCTAGCTCGCAACCACTTTCTCCTATTTTCACGGGAACGAGCCCACTAACTATTTTTGTACGTGGAAAGCATCTAGGAACCTGATGACTCATCCTACTTGAACCCTAAGTTTCTGCATCTTCCCTGAATCTTTTCCTTGTACTCTAGATTCACCTTGACTGATCACTTGTGCTACCAATCGGCTATACCCACTTGAATCGGCTACTATTCTGCTCGACCATGCTATCCAATCTACTCGAGTGGCCCTTCGGCTTCTCACTAGCCGTTACTGATTTTTAGGTGCCAACAAGCTTTAAATATTTTAAGTTTTCATAAGCCTTTAAGTGAAGTTGAATCTTGAAAAGTAATCTATCAAAGGTAAAGACCTATTACAAAAAAGCTTTTAACTTTGTCTAATGAATTTGACGTCTTGTGCTCTTAATATTTATGATCTTCACATTTTTCTTCTTTATTGATATTTTTGTCTTCATCAAAAGCTATTCAAGATTAAGGAAAAACTCTTCTTTACAATGTGGATGATGGGATTTGGGATGGAGGTGGTGTTTTGAACAACCCCTTGTCATCCTTACATGGTTTTTTTTTTTTTTTTTTATCAAATCCCTACATGTTACATTATTATATTCTTGGTAAAAAAATCAATGGGCCAAGAGGAGTCCAATTCAACAATAGTTAGACAATAGGCAGACGACCTTGAAACCAGAAGAAACCCATGTGCTCCATTGAGCTTATATGCTGACACCTTTTTGTTTAGAAGTTGGATGGTTTACCAATACGTGCTACGGTCCTTATTGAACATCCGAAGTTGTTATTTCTATATTTAACTTTTTGTAATTTTAAAATAATATTTAGCAAAAAATATTAGTCAATTTCACACTTTCTGAAATTCAAATTACAAGAGGAAAAATCAACTCTAGTAGAGACGTGGAGAAAATGTAGGGCATGTTTAATTACAGTTTTTAAAAACTATTTTTTATTTTTAAAAACGTTTAATTACAGTTTTTAAAAACTATTTTTTATTTTTAAAAACTAAAAAATTTAAAAACCTGCTTGGAGAAACATATTTTTGAAAACAGTTCTTATTTTCAGTTTTAAAAACTAAAATACCAGAACAGTTAAAAGATATTTTCAGTTGCTGTTTTTAGTTTTCAAATTTTAATTTTTTAAATGTTGAAAAATATCTCATTCAACAGTTTTTTTTTCTGCTTTTATTTTGAAAAATACTTCCTAAAAACTCTTTTTAAATCGATTTTTTTTTATAAAACTTGGACTTTAAGGAAAAAAATATCATAAATTAAGGTTGTGAAAATGTATTTTACCATAATAAATTTACACGTCTGATCTTGAATCGAGAAATGTGAAAGCAGTCTAAATAACATTTTGACTCATAAATCTAATGCAATCGAAAGTCAACCAAGGTGGATAAACAATAATTGTTGGTGGTTGTGGATTCAGTCATCAAACGTTAAAACAGACAATGATTTTACAATTTCAGTATGAATCAGGGAAAACACCAAGAACTTGCAGCAGTTCTTTACAAAATTTAAGAAAATCAATGCATTGAATTGTTCACTGAATTTCTTAGCTGGTTCGTCCAAATACTATTCTGAACTGTTTATAAGGGAACTTTGAACTTGAACTGGTTTTTTTAATCCCCTCTCAGTTATTAAGAATAAGTCAATCCACCAAAATTAAATAAAATAAAGAGGAAAATAATTAAAAAAATAGAGAAGTGACACTTGTAACAATTATACGTGGAGAGAATACCAAGTTCAATTATTTCAACAGGAATGAGAGTATAAATACGAGCATTCAATTAGGATTCACCCTCTTACCATATCATATTTAAAAAAGTTGTTTACATTATCAATATATACTTATTAAATTCACAATTAAAGAATCAACGAGTTGGTTTAGTGGAGCATGACAGAGTCTCGTATTTGACATGTCGCAGGTTTGAACTCTCACTAGTTCCCTTGAGGTGAAGTAAATATAAGTCTTTTGTAACAACTATTTGAGGCCAGCAGCTTCCCCCTTAGACTAGAACACCATCCCCTCACTCTAAACTTTTATTGAAAAGAATTCGTAATTAAAATACTATATTTTGCATAGAGTTTTGAATTACAATTTTAATTATAAACATGATATATTTAACAGTGACAATAGACCAAGGCAAGATTTTGAATTTCAACATCAAAAGAAAAAGGGAATAAGGATGTTGTAAGAGTATAAAGTTCATTGATCATCTTCAATAGAAATAGACATTTGTTATCTTCACTACTTATTCTTGCTCTATCACGTTATTTTCTTTGAGTCACTAAAAAAATCAGCACAATCAATGAGAGACAAGCTGTGAACATCAGTGGTGACATTTGCAACGTAGCATAACACCACAATTTTCTAGCATGCAACAATATGTACTTACATTATTAGGTCTTAGTCACTTTCAGCGGATCACACTGAAAAATCTTATGATCTTCAACCACATCATAAATCTCAATCCGTCTATAGTTTCTTTCCTTAATTCCTTTTTTCATATTGGTCATGAAATGAGGCCCTTGACTATAAAATAACAAAAATAGAGATGGACACCACTTTTTGGCAACACACGAGCAACACCTACATTTTATGATAGGTTATGACTCCCACAAATTGTTGAGTTTATAAAAAATCTAAACTCTACAATTTGTGATGTGTCGTTGGTGTTGCCACAATTGTCTATGCAAGTCTTTCGAAATTGCGGTTATCTTCTAGAAGTTTTCTGTGATTGCTAATAAATTGGTCGACATCTGGATGATTGACATATTTCTTAATTAAGTCACTTCGTCTGCCTCGGTGGTACTCGCTTACTTACCGAGCAACAGGGAGGGTAAGAACCACGTAAAAGTTGTGGTGGGTGATGTCAAGTTATGACATCGGCTGTGTTTGGAAGTGGCCAAGAAAGCTCCATGTGATGATCTTTGTGTAGTACAAAAGACTTTTGATTAATTAATGAAATAAAAAAGTCCTACATACAGTTGGAAGAAACTTCTCACATACATTTCTATTAAATATTAATACATCAATCAATCATTATACAAATGTATATTGTATTGGATTCCATTAGCTTTCATACCACACCTCACCAACAGCTCCTTAAAATTTGCTACAATAAAAAAGCTACTTTCCACGTTTGCATCTATCTCACAATGGCTTTAAATAGGTCTCAATATCTTCAAATTTCATAAACAGTTGCTACTTGCTTCTTGTTCTCACTTCTCACTCATTTTCCTCTCACTCTTTGGTTTTGTTCTGTGTGTTTGTTTCTTAACTGTTCACAACCATGTTAGATTCTGTGTTGGAATTTGTTACTCAAGCTGCTTCCAGCTCTGCATTCATTTTCTGCTTTTGCAATTTGATCATTGTCATTATCTTACTGGATTTGAAGCCCAGCATCAGTGTTCATCAAGAAAGTGAAATTATCCTTGTTGAGTCAGTGGGTGAAAGTCAAAATGAAGGAGCAAGCTCCAAGTGTCTAGTGGAAGAAGATAAAGGACCATTGTCACAAGTGGCAGAAGTGTCACATTTGATGGAAGCAGAAACAGAAGCAAAACCAGAAGATAACATTGAAACTCAAAGCAGTGATGATTACAGCAATGAAGAAGAGGAAAAAGTGGAAGAGGAAGATGATGATGAGCTTAGGAGAAGAGTGGAAGAGTTTATAGAGAAAGTTAATAAAGGATGGAAAGAAGAACTCTTGTGCAAATCAAGTTTGGTACATGCATCTACTAATAAGGAAAATTATGCCCAAAGATTGGGTTATTAAGTTGGGGCTTGAAACATTTTATAGCATGTTTCGATAAGCTGTTTTTCCTCAGAATCAACTCCGGTATTTAAAAACTACTCGTCGAAGCTTTTCTCTAGAATTAATTTTGGTTTTAGAATCAATTGTAGAAGGATTTTCAAACATGGTTAGGCTTGTGATAAATTTTGCTGTATTGTATAATTCAAGAAATGTCATACAAATAGTTGTTTGTAAGTTCTAAATAGTAATCCCTCTTGCTTATTTCTTTTGGAGGTAACTGTTCCGAGTTCCAACATGTCAACGATAGTGCTTTGGTATATTAACCAAAGAATGAATGAAACTTGAATGAGTGAGTTTCTTTGAGAGAAAGAAGATAAGATTGTTCAATGCAGAAGACTATTCTTGCTCACATCACATGGATAAGGAGAAAAGTGAAGAGCATAAAGAGGATGCTTGGAAGCAGCATCCGTAGGGATTCCCTTCATCTTTTTGTATTATTAAAATTATTTCTTTTCTTGTAAAGATATAGTTTGTGGGGAATTTCTTTATTCCAAAAGATTTTTTCTCCTTTTCCTAGTATTGGATGCACTAGCCAAGAAGCGACCCCTGTTTTTCTTTTTGGGAATTGAGATGAAACACAGGAAAAAAAGTTGTAAAGAAAGAATTTCTGAAACCCAAGATGGTTGCAGAATGTAAGTAGGCATCACAAAGGAGAGGGCAAAACACACCCCCTCAATCAATTTAACCTTCATCACTGTTACTCCATGGATATCTCTTAAGACTAGTGCAAATAAATGCTTGCATGCACTTTAAGATAAAAAGTTAACACAACTTTTTTAGAAAATTTAAATAAAAGTATGGTCATGCTACATTTAACTATATCCTAACATGAATGAAATTTGCTAACATAATACTTAAGGCAATCACCGGGTGCTAGCATGGTAATTAAATGATTTAGTTAGCTTTTGCCACTTATTTATCTTGACAAATCACTTTACCAATTCTTTTTTATTTGTTAAGAAAAACACACACTAATAAGGTAAATCAATTATTTTATTACACATTAATAAACACTATTATTGATTGTTCTCAATTCTAGTTCCAAAATCTTTTTATAAAATAAATTTGCTTATTCTATAAACTTCATATTTTATACTTAACTGGTGAAACACACGCAAAGTTCAAAGTAAAAGTACTTTATTTATTGTGCTTGAAAATTTTTATTTTTTTAAAGCAAAAATGGTATATATAAGACGATTGTCAAGAAAACACAGCCCTACATAAGAAAAGAGAGCCACTAAAACAAGGCCAGCCAAACAAAAACCACTTAGGAACAAAAGAAAAACCCAAGTGCTAAACTATACATCCAAACCGAACCACCACGACGATAAAGCTGCCCAACAATAATCGTAACCAGAGACCCGTAGGAAGACAAAATCCCAAGCCCAACAAAAGAAAACACACCGAGACTAACCAACCAACCAAAAGCCACCAGAGAATAAAACCCAAAAGCCTAAAAACAAGACAAAATAACGAAATTCATCTGCGATAAGGAAACAAAACAATAAGCAACGAGAAGGATTCCCCCTCAAAATACATCAAACACCACCCGTAAATAGTTCGCGCTCTCGAATATGGGTTGCAATCTGGTTCAGAGCAACCTTATTCATATAATCATGCACCATGCCACAACGTTTCCTCATAAAAGGGCATTTCTCGCTCTAGTCATAACACCCTGTGGTTCCGAAAACTCTGGTGGTAGAAGCATCAGATGATCCCTTCATGTTCCTCTAGAGAAGTCAAGTCTACTGGACCAACAAAGCCACTAGAGATCCCATCTTAAACCTTCTTCTTCCTTCCTCTCTTCTCAGACTTCCTAGGCTTAACCTTAGGCCTAAATGATGTTACACAAGAAAAAGAAGCAAACGGAGACGATCTAACACAAGAGAGGGGCACGTCGGGCCTCTCCTCTCTCATCGAGGAGCAAACCCCCGTCACGAAGAAACACGTCAGCGGGAGAAACAATGATCTTCTCGCTAGACTCAACATCACGACAAACACCAAAAGCAAGAGAGTATAAGACACCAGCCACCAAACACTTAAGCCTGCCAAGGGGACCTACAATGAACTTATCACCATCCTTAAAACGATCCTCGACATTAAATCAAAATCCAAAAATCTATCTGCATCCTCTAGACCACACCTCCTAAGAGCCTGGACATGAACCAATCTGGTGCCATCTAGCTTAGAAACAACGAGAGGACTACAAACCAAGGGCAAGACTTCTGGGAACAAAAAATCGAGCCCCCCCTCATCGTCAGATGTCATCATGTCAAAACCAGCCTGATATACCAAAGAATCACTTTCAAGAAACAAAACCGCACTCAGATTCCAAGGGTCCCTGTCATAACATCCGCTCCAACCAGAAACCATTTACACCTCTCTTGGTGAGAAAAGCGACGCGCTGGTCTCAATCTTCTTCATCGGGAAGACCTCTGTAACACTCCAATTTTGGGTTGAGGGTTACATGGTAAAAACGCGGAAATTAAAACCTCTCAGAAAAACAAATCAATATTCAAAAGATATTTCGTCACTCACAAGTTCTTATAAATAATATAAGTAATAATTTTCCCCATAAATAATAATTACTACGCGGAAGCAAAACGAGGAAATATTATTACAAAGGAAATTGCTCAACAGCGAACCCAAAAATAAAGTAAAATAACAGAAATCTTAAGACATCAATCATCTTCTTCAAATTTCTTCCACGCTTCCAATGCGCACTCTGATTCCGTAAAGCTCCTCAAGAGACGACGATCAACACCCTGTCTGTTTTCTGGCGTTAAGCACCCAAACACAAACAGAAAGGGTTAACTCTTAAACAAACAACAAATACCAAACAGCATGTTGAAGAAAACTTAACATAAGTGACAACCACAATATTTCCAAAATACAATAAAATCTTCAACAATATACTCATTTCCTCATGAACAACAACACAACCCATGCTTATGAATCCTCAAATGCAACTACAAGTTATAGCATGATCACATGGGACTAAAACCCATCATCACCCTTAACCACGATCCCATGGGACTAAAACCCATCTAATCGCTCTCAGGCACGATCACATAGGACTAAAACCCATCTCATCGCCATCAGCCTCAAAATAATGCATATGCCATGCCATTAGGTTCAACATCATCATGAATGAACAATTTCCAATATAACATAATCAACTTCATCATCTTCAACAAATCATGTAAACAATTCTCAATTCCAAGCATCACAATACCAACAATTCCATCATAACAAACAAAGTAATTTCCATTAGCAAAATCATGTGTAAGAACAACTGACTCTATCTAGACCCAGAGTTACCCTTACCTTTTATTCCTTTGCTTGTTCTTGTCCTTCAACCTATCATGATAACATGCGTGTACAATCATCAACAGTCAAGGAAAAGACCAGAAACCGACTCCACAAGATTTAAATCCAAAACAAGCAAAATAGCAACTTGCTGTCAGGGGCCTAGTGCCCAAGCGTTGGCTTCCAACGCTCAAGCGTTGGGTCCCTGTCTGGTAACACGAACTGGGCAGAACCTCAATGCCCAGGCGTTAAGAGTCCAGCGCTCATGCGTTGGCTCCCTGCTAAAAACCCTAAAAATGTGTTTTTCACCCCAAAATCAATTCCAAACTCTAATTTTCAAAAACCAGCTTCTTCCATACTCAAAACCCATTATTAAACACTCTTGATACCATGAATACTCAGAATCCTAACCTTTCCCCAAAAACTCAAAACAATATACCAAAGTTAAGAAAAAAAACACCAACCTTGATCATTCAGTAATCTATACCGTATTTCTTGCAGAGATCATCCAACTCTTGCTCATACTCAATCCTTAACCTTGCCTTCATCTCTTCGTAATCCTTCTCCACTTGTTGCATAGCTCTTTGTATTCTCTCCATCTCCCTTCCCAACGGATCATCATTTTCAGACTTCATTGGTACACAACCTAGGTTCTAGGTTCTCAATTTTTCGAAGAAGGAAAATAAGCAAAAGTGAAAGGGAGAGGGGAGGAAAGAGCACGAAATAACTCTTGAGGGAGATAATAGCTGCCTTCTCACCTCCCTAACTCACAATTATACCTCATTAACCCCATTAAATCACCCACTAACTCACCATTACTCACCTGTTCAAATTTCGAATTTAGATCTGATTATAACTCCTATTAAACTCCATTTAAACCCATTTATTGCTCATTAATCTCATGTCTCAATTCAAATTCGAAATTCAGCCTTTAACCATCAAAAATCTGATTAAAAATAAAACATACCTCACTAGGATTCGAACTCAAGCCTTGCTAATCAATTGCCTAAGTCTTAACCACTAAACCAAGGTTCTTCTTGTTAAAACTCTTACACTAATATTCTTTTAATCCCCTAACTCGAACCATCATGTTCCCATTTCAAATTTGAATTCCAAAACCTCCTTAAAAGCTCTTAAATGCGGAATTCCAATTCAGCCTTGACTAGTCCAAGGACTAAAACACAAATATCCAAACTTAAAGGACAAAAATATAATTATAAAATCTCCAAGGACCAAATTATAATTACTCAAAACTTGAGGGTCTTACAACCTCTCTCCAAGACTTGGAAACATAACAGAGTCACCTTCCATCTGAATCCTTGACACGAGCCTTTTGAAGACCCACCTTCGAAGTGGCATGAAGTAGAGCCCTAGCCAAGTGCAATAGACAAGAACGCACCTCCAATTTAAGAACCATCCACAAATATGATAGACACCATGACTTCGTTCCTAGATGCAAATCTTATGAACCCAAAATGAAACATCCAAGCTTGTTTCCTCATCCGCAGAACAAAGACGTTTGTCAACTTACCTAAATGCTCGGAAAGACCTCGAACCTGGTGATACCCAAATAGATCCAAAATCTCGTTGATGAACAATTTTGTACACAAAAAAAAAGAGGAACACGAGCCACATACATCCCCATCTCTTTTCCCACCGTCACCATCACCCTATTCGCCTTCATCATCCTCACCTCCGACATGTTTTCCCACGATCGTCGTTTCCCGCCACCACAAGTCGCTGCCTCATCGGACGCCGAGCCAATGAGGCCCTATTTCTCCATCGCGCGTCGGCGTAGAAGAGGAAGTGGAAAGTTGAACAAGGAAGAACAGAGAGTCTCGGAGAAATAATAGAGCACGATTGAGGCAAAGAAGCTTCGATTGGAGCAGTGCTTATGCAAAAGAGGAAGAGAAAGGTTAAAGGCAAAAGCACAGAGAGTCTCGGACCGTGACAGAACAGAGCACGATTGAGGTAAGGAAGCTTCGATTAGAGGAGGGAAATATAGTCCTGGGGTGGCGCTGAGCTACCTCCGCCTAGACCGGTCGCCGCGGGGAGGCTAGAGGTTCACGAACCCTAGCAGCGTTCCATCGAGAAAGAAGGTAGATCCGTAGATGAGAGACCATTGGACCTTGTGCTTGAGAATTATTATGGAAGTAAAAGGATATACTTGACAAAATAAAAGTTAATGTGATCTTAAATTTTAATGAAAAATATACCAATTAATAGGAAAAGTATTTAATCTACTAAGATTAACATTAATGCCATCACAGGAAAATCTATCCCCCAACAGTTTAGTACTTGAATTATTGAAAAATGTGGCTTCAATTAATTTCCATGGATTAGTTATTTAAGTGTCATGTTTCAACACTTAATTTCGTGATTAGTTGTAGTTATTGCAAGTGGCGTGAAAATAACCTTAAAATAGAAAAAAAAATTATCTGAAAATTACACATACCCTTCATAACTCAACATATGTGTAACAACCTATTTGGATAGACGTTTTAGAGGAGGCTAAGAGCGTTTTGAAGCGTGCTAAGATAAAAAAAAAAAAAAAAAACCAAAGGAACTTGTTCCTTCCTTCCACTTATAAGTACCTTTAGGTACTCTTTGAATATTTTCATGTAAATAGCTTATGACATACGTACAAGTTTTGAATTTATTTTAATAAATTTCTCACATGATCTTATGAAAAAGTGTTTATACTTATTTATAATTTATTTTGAGCTCATTTCAATACCCTTCTCAAACTAGCTTATATGTACGTGGTTATTAACACAAGCGCTTAATTAAAATATTTACCATCATGCACCACTGTTCACTTTTGGGATTAACAGAACTTTCATCCAAGCATAAAGAGGTGTTATTAAATAAATTTTGATCACCGGATAAAACGACCCTGAAAGAAAACAATAGTCGCATCAACTTCGAAGCAAGGACCCATGTCAAGAAACAAAAAACACATAAAGGCTAAAATGTAATTTCCATTGTCACAAACAATAATCATTTTGGAAAGAACCCACATAAAATCACATCTCAAATATCACTATAAAATCTAACAACATTGCATAACAATGAGTAAAACAACATTAGAACAAACACATGACAAGTCTAACAAATAGAGTTTAAACTAAAATCTACTATCAAAGAGTGCAATTTCTTGGTCAAAACCAACTGAATTTTTTTGATTAAGCAAAATACCAAACAAGTCATAGAGAGCATGCTCAGCATGCAACTCAAGCATCTGATTGGCTGGGACTAGATTCAGGAAAAGGAGATTCATCAACAGAAGATGAGTCTATAGAGTCTTCACCTTCGCTAAAAGCAGCAACGTTGTTGTACACTTGAAAACTTCCAACCACAACCTGATGCACAAATCAGAAAGAGAAGTGTAGAAAGTGAAATGTGATCTTATATTTGTAAAAAAAAATTTCATTTCGTACGTTACTTTCTTTATTTTTATGAGTACTTGATATAGCAAAATATTTGTTTCAATCATGCTCTAAATATCACTCAGAAAACAAAAGCCATACCCTTCTGAGTTTAGTCGTCTACCTCAGTGTGAAGTTCTAATAGAGTTAAAAATCTCATCTTTCTCATACTTCAAACAGAGAACTTATCTTCATATCATCTCTGTAATATGTGCTTAAACACTTTCTACCTTCACTCTTTCTAAAGAGATTCTATAGAAAGGAAACATTCTTTTTAAAGATTTAGGAGAAGTCCTATATAATACTTGTAAGGAGAAGTCCTGAAGAATACTAGGAGAAGTCCTACATAATACTTGTACTGTTCGGATTGAATAGTGAAAAATCTTGGTGAAGCTAAGGACTGGATGTAGCCGTGTTTATTTAGGGGGTGAACTAGGATAAATTCTTTGTGTGATTTTACTTTCTAGCTCTATTTATTTTTCGGATACACAAGTTTTCAAAAAACCTTTCTAAAACTTACATTTGTTTGAAAAAACAAGTTTTTTTAAAGACCCACAATTCAAACCCCCCCTTTCTTGTGTTATTTCGTTATTATCACTTAGAAGGTAGATGGCTTCTATTGTCGAACTTCCTGGCATAAAACCAAATTGATGCTCTTATATCCTAGTATGATCCCTTAGTACGTGCTCAATCATCTTTTCCCATAATTTCATAGTGGTGGCTCATAAGTTTTATCCCTCTATAGTTCCTGCAATTTTTAGCTTTTATATATAGGGACTAAAGTACTTCTCCTCCATGTATCTGGCATATGTTTAAATCTCAAAATCTCATTGAACAACTTAGTGAGAATCTGATACCTTGATATCCTACACATTTCCATACTTCAATATAGATATCATCAGGTCTCACTGCTCTACCATAATCCATGCCCTTACGAGCCTTTTTAACTATTTCGACTTAAATTATACTATAGTAAGTCATATTTTAACCGTTGGATAAAAATGACCTCAAAGCAAACAATACTCACATCAACTTCGGAGCAATGACCTATTAAGAGACAAAGAAACATGATTACCATTTTCTCAAACAATAATAATGTTAGGAACAACCCGTATAAAATTATATTTTAAACATTGTTATAAAATGAGTAAAACAACATTAAAATAAGCACATATAAAAGTCTGACAAATACTTTTTCTAACTAGTATCTACTAGCAAGGAGATCAATTTCTTGATAAAAACTAACTGTGAAACTTCAAGTTAAAATTATCACCACCAGGCATGCATGAGTGAGACTAATTTTTTTGGATTTGGTAGGATACCAAACAAGCCACACGGGACAAGCTCAGTGTGCATGTCCAACATCTGATTGGGTAGGGTAAGACCCAGGAAAATGAGCTTCAACACCAGCAGATGAGTTCATAGAGCCTTCACCATTACTAAAAGCAGCAATGTTGTTGTTCACTTGAAAACCATAAGGTGTCATGATAGGCTCCACTCCACCAAGTACTCTAGTAGAAATATGATTAGCATGTGCAGGGGCAGTTGTTGATACATGATCCAGCCTCTGCTTCTTGGGTTTATGTTTTCGTTGGTATTTACCTGGAAGAAAGCTTCCAATCACAACCTGGTGCATAAAAAAGAAAGAGAATTATGCTAAGTGAAATGTTCCTAATGCGTGAAATTTAGCTTTTCGATTGCATGTGTTAATTTTTTTTTTCCAGGTAGTTGATAGTGATATAACAAAAATAAAAAATACTTGTCAATCTATCTATCTCTTAAACAACAATTATCAAAACTATCTTTATTTTATTGGCTTTTTTAGAAAAGGTTAGACAACCTCAATTAAGCAATTTCACAAGTTTTTTTTTTTGACATATTCTATCAAATATCCTCTTCTACATAAAATGTACCTGGACATGACCTCCAGCTACCAGCAAACCAGCAAGTCCACCCCCTATAGTTTGACCATCTGGACCTACGAAAGAGACATTTAGGCCACCCGATCTTCTCTTTGAGAATTCATTCTCAATAGGGACAAACGAACCGCTCAAGGAAACAAGTTCGAAACTTCCCTGCAAAAGCACCAAGTGTGCACCAATAGACTCATTTAATGCATTCATCTAGTACTATAACCACAAGAAGATAGCAAGATAAGGATGTTATAGGTGTGCAATTCGATACTCTATTCAACATTCTATTATTGTGTAAAATCTCATGTTGGTTCCACAAAATAACTTGAGCTCGCTCTATTAGTGGTGGGGTCAGCATGGAATTTCACTAAATAATAAAGTGTGTTGAAAAGATATTGTCAAGGAGTGCATTGCTAGAATTTCTTAATATAAAGATAGCAGTGAGTCAATTCAGGGTGAAGTTTGGTGACTTGGTGGCAAATAAAACATATAACTTACTAGCTACATTTCAAATCTCTAATTCAAAATCCAAAAGAAGTTACATCTTGATAATATGATCAGTATCCCAAGGAAGTATTGCATGCGAAGAGACATTTGCCAAGGAACAAGGTCATAAGTATCTATGAGGGAAAAATCATGGAAAATTTAACAACTAGGGACATTCATTTATAGTGTTCAGTAGTGAAAGGTATGATGCTCTATTTAGGACACAACATTAAAGATCAAGCACAACATAAATGATAGAACATTTTACCCCCTTAAGAAAATTAACATTTGATGTTTAAAACTACAACAATGGAAAAAGAAGGTTGCAGATAAACCAAGTAAATTAGTATTACCTATTAGGCAACCATGTTATTTTTAATGTTAAATATAAATAAGGCAAAATAAAAACCTAGGCTTAATGTCATAGGACTAAACTAACCTCATAGGTCACATTGCCACCAGAAGAAGTAGAATGACGAAGTGTAACCTTTGAGATTGTGCCATTTGCAGCGAGAATGCATATAGCATGGGATCGTTTTTGGGAGAAACGCATGATCTTCACAGTAATATCCTAAAATAGGCCATAGGGTAATCACAAATGATCAAGCACACTAAACTATGAAACAAAAACAAAGAAAATAAAATGTAGGTGATAGACAACTTTAAATAACAGCCTTATTGCACACAACCTAACGTTATGATCCATGTAATATAAAAGTTGTACTACTTCATATAACTACTATATATTGAATCTAATAATATTTTACATCATAATGACAAAATTTTCTTGTTAATAAGACTTCATATTTTATGTATACATTCTCTATTACACAACTATGATTTACAAATCATTAAATATTTAAAAATTTAACATTTCCATCCTTATTTGAAACTCAAAAGACAATATGCATATAAGAGTTAAAAAATGTCTATGCCTCCATCCAAGCACATATTACCTTTCAATTTAGTATTTGTAACCTCAACGTAAAGAAAATAACATGGATAGCTAACATATGTCAGCATAACTAATTCATATCAATAAACAAATTTTAGCTTTTTTCTATCCTCTTCCATATTCTCCACCTTATATACAATCTAAGCTTCTAAACTTAAATTCCAACCCTGCGTCGAACCAAAATGGTTACATAAAATTTAATTTCATGGTTTTCAACTTCCCAGGAGGCAGGAATGAGCGATCCTGAAGTTACTAACAATGGGTACAATTTAATACATGTATGATACAACATGTTCATAGTTTCAATACAATAAGTTTGAACATTAAATCCCCGTTCCATACAAATAACCCAAACCTTTCCACACCTGAAGTTATATGCAACTAAAAAGAGATGAGAATTCATTATTGTTTACTTTCTTCTTGTTATTATTGAAAAAATACTGTTACACATGCATAATTAAACAAAATTGTTTAGGTATTAGACTATGTAATCCCAAATTACTTTACTATGTAAAAAACACAATGTATATGACACAAGAAAAAAAAGGGAAATATCATATTTATTAAAAAGAAAGATGATAATGTATTTACAGAAATGTATGGAATTTAAACAAGCAAACAAAAGGAATAACTTTTACAGTTGTTCGGAATATGACATTCACACAAATTTGTAGGACATAATCTGATTCTTTTCGGCATATATACCTAAAAATAAATAAAAATAATACCTCGCCATCATTGGCCGTAATCACATGAGTTGTGAAATTGCACCCAGCTGAGTATGCATGTATACCACCTGTAAAATACATAGGTAGGTAGATGAATGGAAAGACAGGATAAGAGAATATAAGTTCAGGGGAGGAGTTATTGTCTAATTCACAAAAAAAAAAACTTGCAATTGATTTTATTATGTAAAAGTTTTCCATTGTATTTAGGCATTATAAATTTGGAGAAATAAGTTTGATTAAGTGACTGTTAACAAGAAAATACAACAAAGAAAGTGGTAAACAAAATTTGCATTTTAAAATCATATCTTAACTGCACCTCTTACACACATATATAGTTGAATAGTTAATCAAACCTTTCAAAGCATACTATTATAAGCAGGATATCATAATTTACCATAAAACCTAATTCACACACATCTTTGAAGTTGGTGTACTTTCCTTCGCTAAAATAAGTTTAAATTTTATTTTATGATTTACTTATGACATTCAAAACCTCTGCTAGAGTTCATAGATAACCACACGGTCACACAAGATGTTTATATGATTTTATGCTCACCGTGTTTCACTAAGCTTTCAAAGACAGGGAGGAAAAATCTCAAAAAATACATCATGAATCAAATTTAGACAGAGGGGAAAATCTTCAAGTCCATGTCGTTTCAAAGGCAAAATTATTAGTAATCATGAATTTCATATTAAAAAGAAAAAAAAAAAGAACAAATGTTCTCACCCAATCACTGCTCCACTTCATGACACAGAAACATTTGAACAACCATGTAAATAAAAAACTACAATTTTCTGAAGCCATTATTAACATTCTACCAGGAAATATACTTCTTAAGATCTAATAAAATTTTCCAAACTAATTTATTATAACACAAACTATTTTTCAAATATGTACATTCAATAATCATCCTTGCTCAGATTATTCAATTGAGTCCAAAGTCAAAACCACCCCGCAAGTAAGACAACAAGTTTATTAATACAATTAATTTACGGTAGACTTAGGACAATTGAATTTGAATTCAGATTCTCTGCAGTCAATAAAGCATCATAATCTCCTACAAAACATGCAACTTTTGGTGCCCCCAATTATTCTACCTAAACTGAAAACTGACCTCAAGTCACTCTTACCATCATGCATCTTCAACTTCATATTTGAAGGGAATCTAAGCTAAGGAAGGGTCCACTCATAAGTACTCAGAAAAATATTTAATAATTACTGAGAAAAATAACAACTCTGGTTTTAGTAAAAATAAAAAAAATAAATAACAACTCAGGTTTATAAATTCACAGACTGAATTACAAAATTTAGGGTTTTGTAGGAAAAAGGTGGAAAAAATAAGTAAAGTTGAAAATAAAAGAAATTAATAATAATATGATAAAGTAATTAAATAATGACATTTTAATGATTAATTAATGTATTTTAATTGAGAAATTCAAAGTATACACTTTGGTTATGAAATTGGTTCATGTCCATCTTGGAAATTTGATAAAGGTCATTTAATATATGATAATAGATGAATATATACTTAATTTGAATGCATTAAAAAATAGTTAATAGTTTTTAAAAATAAATAAAATTCCTTTTTAATATAAATTTTCATTTATTTATTCATTTCTTAAAACTTTTTTTGAAAAATAAAATATTAGAAGCTGTAAAGGTAAGGTGTTAGCCATTCAATTTGCTTAACTACTAACAAGTTTTATTTTCTTTTCAGTGAAATTGAAGTTGACAGTAAATCATAAGTGGGAGTTTCAACATGCAAGAAGAAAGTGGATTTTCTTTGGCACTTAAGAATTAAAGAAGAAAATGGACTGAAATGCACTCTTGTTCGGTTAATCTATTCTTAAATAAAACATCAGTGTTGAGAAAAAGAAGCACGAAATATCATGAATTGTTCCACCTCTTTTTCTTCCATTGTTCTTGGCCTCTTCATGGATTATGCTTGACTGAAAGGACTCAGAAGCGCATCCTCTCAATTGAAAATAACCATGTTAAAATTCATCATTTATCCATTAATTTTTGTGTGTTTAATAATTAAATAAATAAAAGAAAAATAAATCAATGGTTATATGGTGAAACTTTACATAGTCAAGTTTCATTACAATTGAGAGAACCCGATTTGCCTTTAGTGAATCACTTGAGAAAGTGACTCACAGTGATACAACATGTAATTGATGTGCACAGACTATAATACCCCTCTCAGATCTCTCTTATCATTATCATTGATGAACCTCTGTTTCTCAAACCTTTTTTCGGTGTCTGTCGCCTCCCCTTCTTCTCCCTACACAACAACCCCAACATCTCCCCTCTTCCCTCAGTCGCACTAACGTTGTCATCGCCCATTTCCCCTACTTCGCTCACCATGTCACCCATCAGATAAACCCACTTTTAGGATTTTCATTGTAGAAAATAAATTTCTAATAGGATCTATACTAGGATTCAGAACACTAACTTAATAATATAAATTACGTACCTCTTGAAGAAGACATACTGAGAAGATTGGGTTCTTTCTCTCTTTCTCCTTCTCTATAATTTGGTTCTTGATGTGAAGACTGCCCGGCCAAAGTTGAATAGAGGGGAAGAGATCTAACATTTATATATAATATAGCTGTAACCCTAGTTTCCATCTATCATGGGCCCTAGGTTACTTGGCCCTACACCATAATCGAGCACACTTACCAATTGGGCTTTGGCCCAACAAATATGATATACATGGTGATTCCCAAACCCTAAATGAATCAAATAATTATATTGACTTTCAAGAAAAATATCAAGTTATCCATTCAACCTATTTTATGAAATCAAAATCCACCGATCAATAGAAGTTCAAACCCAAAAAATTATAACAGTCATAACACAATGAGAACCATTTGATATTTTTTACCCTCAATTAACCCAAAATCGATAAAAAAAAAAAGTGATTTGTTCCACTTATTACCTTGTACCTGATTTATAATTTTGTTCTCTTTTCTACTTCTCTTATTGTCCAACTGGGACAAGACTTGTCATGTAAGATCTATTGTTGCTCACCCATAGATCTGAGATGAGATATTGGACACTTGAGCATTACGTCGATGTTTGCAAAGATACATGTATTGTAATTAGATGTTTAACTTTATTACAAGTTGCATTGAAGGAATTCTTTTACAAGATTGGTAATATTATAATTTGTAATAATGTATATAATGAAATAAATATGCATAATATAACTATAGAATAATTTGTAATAAATATAGTAAAGGAACAAACATTGTTATAATAATATAAAATAAATGAGTAATTATTAAATGTGAGATAAAATAAATAATAAAATATGAGAAATATTATGAATAATGTTTAAAATATATAAGTATTAAAGTATGTAAATATAAAAAAATTAAAGCAAATTTTCTTTTTGGTATTTTTTAATTTTAATTTATTAATGATGTGATAACATAGTAAATTCTGATTAGATGTTTATAAAAAAAAAATTGACATTGTCAATGCATAGTTATTAAAAAAAAAAGTCATTATTTTACGCTCTATCCACACACATTTTACCTCATATTTGCAAAATTTATACACGCAGTATTACTCTATTATATCCCTAGGTTTATCTAGCACAGTAGCACAGTATGTAACAAATTTATTTTACGTACAATTGAGAAAGTTATTTAAAAAATTTATAAAATATAAATATGTTAGTTAAATCTATAAAGGAAGATAAAATAAAAGTAAGAGAGTGATATATCTCTTTATACTTATTAATTTATATATTTTTTAAAATCGGAAAGCATAACTTTTCTACCAGAGATTCCTAGACCTTCCACTCCTCAATCCATATGTCTCTAGTTCTTACTACTTGAGCTCTTACCGCTTATTAATTTATGTAGATTATACATATTTGCAGACTTACCTTATGCATAATAACTGATGGAAAACACTACCAAAAAAATGTGTTTATAAATTTAATTGTTACATCTTAACAAAAGTTAATGTTTGTATCTAAGTTTACATCTAACAGGTCACTATACATTTTAGAATTAGAAGGAGAGAAGAGACAGAGGAAGTAATAACAAATTCTGTTATTTCAAGTATGATTCATTCAATGCTGAGAGGAGTGGCAATGCCACTGCTTATAACAAAGACTAACATATATATCTTTATCACTAACTGACATATCTTTATCTATTTGCTAACAGATATAACAGATATATTTTTATCTATTTACTAACAGATATACTATATCTATTTATTTTATATTCTGCAATATGCCCCTTGCAAGCTCAAGGTGGATGCCTAACAGGAATACCACACACCTTGAGCTTGGACCTAAGAAAAAGAAACCGAGTAGGGGATAAGGGCTTAGTAAGAACATCTGTATACTGGAACTGAGTAGGAACATGTTCAATAGTTAGAGCCTTGCTCATAACCTTTTCTCTTACAAAAAAATAAATCTAGTTCTAAGTGCTTTGTCCGTGCATGCAAGACTGGATTGTGAGCAATTGCAACAGCACTCTGATTATCACAGTAGATTGTAGGAGGTTTGAATTTTAAGTGAAATTCTGTGAAGAGGGATTGAATCCACAACAATTCAGTAGTGAGTAAGGCAATACTCCTGTATTCTTCCTCTGCACTGGATTTGGAAACCACAGGCTTCTTTTTGGACCACCAAGAAACAAGATTAGGGCCAATATAAACACAAGCACCAAAAGTGGACTGATAATCATCATGATCTGAAGCCCAGTTAGCATCACAAAAGCCATAGAGAGAGAAAGGAGCAATAGTGGAGACGGGCTGTAATTGAAGACCATCCATTTCTGTTCCCTTGAGGTACCGAAGTATCCGCTTAACAACAGTCCAATGAGTCTCCAGAGGCTATGACATGAACTGACAGACCTTGTTAACAGAGTAACTAAGTTCAGGCCTAGTAATGGTCAAGTATTGGAGGGCACCAACAACTGATCTGTAGAGAGTAGGGTCTCCAAAATAATTTGAACCATGCTTAGAGAGCTTACAGCCAGTGGCCATGGGAGAAGAGATTGATTTAGCATCAGCCGTTCCAGCCTTCTATAGTAAATCTCTTATGTACTCGGACTGAGTGAGGTGAAGAGTACCAATGGGCAGGTGATGAACTTCAATTCCCAGAAAATAGTCAAGACTACCCAAGTGCTTTAGAGAAAAATTGGAATTTAAGCCAGCAATTAATTTCTACAGGAAGGTACTATTGTTTCCTGTTACAATAATGTCATCAACATAGACTAACAAAAAAACCAAAACAGAATTGTGGTTGTAGATGAATAAAGAAGAATCACATTTGCTGCCTTGAAAACCCAAATTAACCAAGGCGACCTTAAGCTTATCAAACCAAGCCCTCGGAGCCTGTTTGAGCCTGTTTGAGCCCATAAATGGCCTATTGTAACCGGTAGACCAGACCCCTGTCCTTACTCTCAAAACCTAGAGGCTGAACCATATAAACCTCCTCTTGCAGATCACCATGGAGAAAGGCATTATTGACATCCAACTGCTGTAGTTTCCAACCAAAGGACAAAGCAAGAGTTAAGATGATCTGAACAGTGATAGGCTTAACAACTGGTGAAAATGTTTGAGAATAATCAAAACCATACACCTGATGAAAAACTTTAGCCACCAGCCTGGCTTTGTACCTGCTGACAGAACCATCAGGATTCTGTTTAACCCAAAAAAACCATTTGCACCCTATAGGTTCTCTGTTGGGAGGAAGAGGAACAAGGGTCCAAGTAGCATTCTGCTAAAGAGCAGAAAATTCTGCCTACATGGCAGCCTGGCGGTGAGGAACATCCAAGGCCTGCTTATAAGTCCGAGGTTCGGTATGAGTTAGGAGAACAGAGGGAGGAAGGTGTTTGGAGGGAACAACACCACTCTTTGACCTAGTGGTCATAGGGTGGGAATTAATAAGAGGTAAAGAAGAGGAAGAAGAGGAGGAAGGTGTGGTGGGAAGAATAGGCAGAATAGGAGGAGAGGAGGAGGGGGACGACCCTGAATTGTTGGCAGTGACTTGAGGAGAGACCGGCACAGCGGGGGAAGGAGGTAAAGAAGGGGTAGTAGGATGTGGATTAGAACAAGGAACCATGGGTATGGTAGCTGGAACAGGGGAGGATGGAGGTGTGACTAGAGGGGAGGATGAAAAAAGGTCAGAGTAAGGAAACCGTTGTTCATTGAAAAGAACATCTTTGGAAATAAAAACCTTACCAGAGGAGGACATACACTTGTAACCTTTATGAGCTGTGGCGTAACCAAGGAAAAGACACTCTTGAGAGCGAAATTCAAATTTGTGTTTGTTATAAGGTCTCATAAGGGGAAAACAAGAACAACCAAAAACTCGTAGAAGTTTATAATCTGATTTCTTGTGAAAAAAGACATCATAGGGAACTGCAAAATTAAGAGAAGAGGAGGGAAGTCTGTTTGTGAGATAGACCGAGGTTAAGAAGGCATGATCCCAGAATTTTAAGGGTAAATTGGCTTGGGCCAGAAGTGTAAGGCCTATATCAACAATTTGTCTGTGTTTCCTTTCAACAACACCATTCTGATGATGTGTATGAGGACAAATAAGTCTGTGGGAAATACCACACTGCGTTAGGTATTTGGTAAAAACTCTGAATTCCCCACCCCAGTCACTTTGGAGGGATTTAATCGGCAAATTGAATTGTTGTTTAACATTTGTTGAAACTGTTTGAATACATCTAAAGCTTGTGATTCAGTGTTTAGCAAGTAAATCCAAGTAAACCGAGAATGAGAGTCGACAAAGGATATATAGTAATGAAAGCCAGTAGAGGAAGAAAGAGGTGCAGGCCCCCACATGTCAGAGTAAACTAATTCAAATGGTAAATAAGTATTCTGAGATTTATGAGAGGGAAGTCTATGGGGCTTCCCCAAACAACAAGCACTGCAAAAATCAATTGAGTCTTTACTAGAAAAAGGAATATTACAAGAGTTTAAAACCTCTTTTTCAAGGTATCGACATTAGGATGGCCTAGCCTAGAATGCCATGTAGACAAAGAAATGAAATTGGTGGTAGTATTAACATTGATGGGTGGGAGTAAATGTGAAGAAAAAGAGTTGTTGGTCATTGGTGGGGAAGGCTTGGATGAAGAATGCTGAGATGAAGAGCTGCTGGAAGATGAAACAGGTGTGAAGGGAAAGGAATAGAGTCCATCAGGGCCAACGACTCCATTGATAAGAGGATGTTTAGTGACCTGACATTTGAAAGACAATGATAAGGACCAAATTCAAAAATGACAGAATTATCTTGAGCAAATTTACTAACACTTAGGAGGTTTTTAGTAATGTCTGGAACATAGAGAAGATTTCTTAGTTTGAACTGAAAAGTGGAGTTAAAAGGGGACTGAAAGATAGAAGAGCCAACAGATTTTACAAGCAAACCTTGGCAATTGCCTATGACAACTTGATCTGGACCCTGAAAAGGTTCAGTCTGCTGAATGTTCTGGGACACATTGGTGACATGTGTGGAGACACCTGAGTCAGGGAACCACGGTTGCTGAGAACCGATGAAAGTATCCTGGGAACGCAGGTAATTTGCCTGAGGAGGAGTAGGTAGCAGGCCTTGAGTAGAGGAATACTGATGCAGACCAGCCTAAGGTTCTGCCAAGCCAAAAGGTATGTTAACTAAGCCCTAAGAGGAAGGCAGAGCAGGTCCCTATGGAGGCCTCTGTGGATGACTCCAAGATGCTGAAGTTGGAGAAACAGGCCTGAGATTGGGAGTTTGAGCCCAGAAACCAGGATAAGAAGAGGGTATCTGGTGTTGAAAGGGAACAGGACCAGTTATAGGAGCATGGGAAGGTTGCTGACCCCACTGCTGCTGAGAGTTCTGCCAAGGTGTCTGAGAATTCTGCCAAGAGTTAGAAAATCTAGAACCTGTAGGAGCATGGGAAGGTTGCTGACCCCACTGTTGCGGAGAGTTCTGCAAAGGTGGCTGAGAATTCTGCCAAGAGTTAGAAAATCCAGAACCTGTGCCAGGTCCTGGCATCACCTGAGGATTAAAACGATGATAACACCTAGAGGCATCATGATTATACTTCATACAGAGTTGACACTTAACAGAAGATCGCCCACGGTCGCGGTCTCTGCCACAAAATCCAGATCCACAACCACAATTACCATAACCTTGATTTGAATTATAGGGAGAAGTCTGTTGTTGAGCATCTTGTTGGCCAAACTGAGAGGGGAAATCAGGTTGAGGAGCAGGATACAGATTATGAGGCTATTGAGCAAAGTTGGCATGAGTCAGATTCACAGCAACATCAAGAGCGGTGGAATTATACTTCTGAAGGCGAGCTTCATGCGACAGCAGAAGTGATTCAACTTCCTCAACATCCAGCGGATCAAACCGGCTATTGATTAGGGCAATAATGGGCTCATACTCCTACGGTAAACCGTGAAGAATAGCATCAAGATGGTCATCGGCAGAAATAGGATCACCAATAGCTTCGAGTGAGTCAATGATTGACTTGATTCGGAGTATGTACTCCGTAATCTTTAAGTCAGCAAGCCTGATAGCATGAAGCTCCGTCCGCAACTGGCGCGATTTCGCGCGTGTATGGCTTTGAAAATGCTTGTGGATGCGCTCCCAGAGTTCGAAGGAGCGCTTACAACCGATGACACGAGTCAGCATTGGCTTCGTCAGTGTCGACTGAAGCCACGAGAGAAGAAGTTGATTCTGTTCGTCCCATGCAAGGTAGGCTGCAATTTCGATTCCAGCCAAACAGTCTTCCTACGGCAGGAAGCGAATCGGAATCTGAGGATGAGCGAGGAAACAACGAAGACGGTGATCGTTGATCACGAGTTCAACTTGTTGTTTCAAAAGAAGGTAGTTCTCATCGCTGAGCTTCTCTGTGATGGAATGCGAGAGCGACGGAAGAGGCGGCGACGGTGATGGATGCTGCGGCGGCGGTGGCTGTGGAGGCGGAGAGGAGGTTTCGATGCGGGACATGAGAGAATCAATTGAACCTTGCTCTGGATACCATTTTAGAATTAGAAGGAGAGAAGAGAAAGAGAGAGAGAGAGAGAGAGAGAGAGAGAGGAAGTAATAACAAATTCTGTTATTTTCAAGTATGATTCATTCAATGCTGAGAGGAGTGGCTATGCCACTACTTATAACAAAGACTAACAGATATATCTTTATCACTAACTGATATATCTTTATCTATTTGCTAACAGATATAATAGATATATCTTTATCTATTTACTAACCGATATATCTATATCTATTTATTTTATATTTTGTAATAATACAGAATAAATCACCAAAAGGGTAATTAAGAGATACATCAAATGCAAGTCTTTGCATCTCTGAAGAACATAAAGAATATGAGTACTCACTCTAAGAATAATCAATGAAATCAAAAGAAGAAAAAGATATGAATAGTACAAGAGTTAACCAATAATCAATCTCTATCGATCACAAGTTGTCACCATCACAAATTACATAATTAAAAGAAGAAGGGATGTCATCTTCATAGCTATTAATACCACTCTTAAAGTGAATATAGTACAAAAATACTCTTAAGTTAATTTTTTCGCTCGTATTTTGCAAGTCCGACACTACCGCACTTTAAAGTGGGGTAGTATCACACTTTAAAGTGCGGTAGTGTCGCACTTGCAAAGTGTGGACGAAAAAATTAACAGTTGGGATAGGTATTTTGAAATTAAGGATATTTTGAGTTTTTGAAAAAAGTGGGATGACATGATTAGTTGTGAGGATAACATTAATAACAATGCCTAAAGAAGAAAAAGTAAAATGCCAAATAGAGCAATGATACCCAAATAAATAAAAGATACACGCTCCAAATAAAAGATAATCCAACCCGAAATTAGAATATTAACTCTTAAAATAATATATATCTTCCTAAATAAATTAGATATCTAAAATCCTAACATAAAATAGTATATAAAACTAAAAAACATTTTTTGGGCTCCTTGTTGATTCAATATTATCCGCTGTAGACGCTACTCAATATTTGTAGCTAGATAACCAAAACAAACTTTTTTTTCAAGTTAAAGTTGACCTTAAAGTGTATATGGTATGGGGTTGAGGTTATTGGTGGGAGTACTTTTAGCTGAGTCTGGGGTTGTTGACCTTGGTCCTGAAGGGAGGGAGGTGATGTTCTTGCCGCCGGAGCTTTTGGAGCCTTACAGTGTTATGACTAGGGCGAGGGCAAGGAGTGCCCTCTTGATGAGAAAACGCTTGGGCTTGGTGTATTCTTGTTCTGATGTTGCTGCCTTCAGTCAGATAGCAGCTCAAATCCGTGAACGCAGGATGTCTTAGCTCTCTTGCTGGTGGTTGCAGCGGTTGTGTTTTGGTTTTGTTGTTTTTGTGGTTGGTTATTTTGTAGTTTTTTGGGTTCTTTTCTCGTTTTGGGGCTAGTTTTCTGGTTTTTGTCTGCGGTGATGCTGCTTTGGTTGTGGGTTTTGTCATTGATGGTTGACTTTTTCTGTTGTTCCCTCTCAATATATATTTTGCTTTCTAAAAAAAAAGGCATATATGATCTCCTACATATATGTTCCAGCTTACTCTTCATATATAATATTGTTTCTTTTATAATTATAGCGGAGATCAATCCAGAAACAAGAGCAGTGCTGGCAGAGAAGAAAAACAGTTTTCAGATGAAACTTCTATTAGTGAAGTGCTCTCTTGATGAGATTGCAAAATCAAATCAAATTGCAAAATGAGATAAGACCCTGTACATGTTCTCTTCACATAGATGTACATAACCGTGAAAGGTAAAAACTATGACAAAGTAGATTGGATAAAGAGAGTATTCATGCTATCACATAACCGAGCCTTCTTTCCTCAAAGGAGTATTCAATCTCTTGAACTTGAACCAAGTCACCTCTAAAAGGAACCGATGAAGGAGCTGGAGGCATTGCTTTAGGAGTTCTATTCTCTTCATCTACAACAGCAGTGGCTGTCTTTGAGGTAGTAATGAATGGCAAATTGTTAAATTCTAATGCTTTCAGCAACTTCTCTTTTTGTATATCCAAGCCATCTGCGGCATTAGCCACAACATTAGCTTTTGATGATACTGTCGAACAAACGGGAGAAAAAGGTTGTCGTGTCAAAGGAGATTCTACATCCCGAACACTTCCCGCACCAAACGAGTATTTTCTCATGGGAATACCATTACTATTGAGTCCTCTTCTAGCTGCATGAACATGGAAAACATATAAGTGTTTCCTATATGCATACATATATGGTACATGAAAATTGCAAAGTATAAACTCCACAGCATATAAAGCTGTTTGTGCAAATTATGTGAAACAGAAACATCAAAGAAATACCAGCAAGAAATATGCGAAAATCTAGCAGCTGAGATGTGGCTTTGGCCTCCACCTTCAACATCAAAACCAAAAATAAGGGCCCTAAACAGTTCCTTGGTGCCACATACAGCCTTACCAAAAGGCCATCCATCAAGAGTACTTGGGAGAATCCGCCGGAGAATCTTCGTCTAAAACAAAGGAAAACATAAATAGGCATCCGACAATCTTATAGTTGCCGCACTAATTTTTTTTGACACATAACTACACTGATGGAGACTGATTATTTCATTGATTTTGAGAGAAAATTTTACTGAATGAAAAATGACATCATGATGGAATCTGATAAGAGAAAAGGCATGGGAAAAACTAAACAAGGAAGAGAAAACTATATTTATACTTTGGTTAGCAGGACTTGGACCTAGAGATTAGAGAAACTAACATATCTCAAGCAATCCCCTTACAACTTCAGCCAAAACTAAAAGTGTAACAAATTATCAAGAGATTTGATTGATACCTGTTCTTTTGTTTCCAACCAAACAGGAAGAAAAACAATTATTAAACCCTTACATAAGGTGAGAAAAAAATAATCTAGAGAAACTACCTGATGATAAATATGAATCTCCATCATCATCTAGGTAATTAAGTTGCTGAATTTGGTGCACTTTGTCAGTGTTCCTTGGAGTGCATGATAGGGTACTTTTCAAATCAGATCTTGGAGTTGAGACTCTTCTACTAGCTGCAAATCCAGTTGGCGTTCGAGGTGCACTTGCAGTTGGCGTCCTAGGTGCTTTTTTTGCACTCTGGGACTTCGCAGGGCTTTTTGACCCATATATTGCTTCCTGTTCTGCTACCAATTGTCCCTGAAGTTTCTTCAGATCCTAAAACGAAATGTAATATTTTAACAAGTAGAGGAGAGAAAACACAAGCCTTCTATTTGTTGGATGATACAACTCGACAAATTTTTGGGTGGATTTCAATTGAGATAAAAACTCAAGATTTTCTTATAACTACAAAAACTATTTTGGAGAAATATTTAAATGTAATAACGGTTCATACCCTGTGCCTACGGCGTTCTTGCTCCTTCTCTTGTCTTAGAAGTGTGTAATCTTCAAGCATAGAGAGCAGACGGATCTAGAAAGTCACATACAGTAAAAATTAGTTTGACACAAAACTTACTCGAGCAACCGACTAATAGAGATGACCTCCGATAATTCCTTATGCGACTAGCTCATTGCAGGTATCTCTCAGACGATACTTACAGCATCATACATGAACTCAGCACCTCTATCATTTTCCCATGCTACAGTCTTTGAAGTCAAGTTGTCTACCATTGCTGTGTACAAACCAAATAAAATTAACAAGACATTCTAAACCAATAAACAAATGTGCTAGATGTGAAAAAGAAATTCTACATTAATAAACAAACACTGACAGAAAAGCATAATTGTGTTAAATCATTGAGCTAACAAATATGACCAACGATTACAATCTATATAAATACCTGGAATTTTGCTAACCAGGGCACGGGCTTTCTCAGCTCGCTTGAGATTAAGATGAGTACCTCTCCCAGCATTGTAACGATTTTCATCCTGAAAGAAATACAATAAATTTAATAAACTGAGAGCTTGACAAATACCGGAGGGAGGATCCACTTACACTGATCAATGACTTCTTATTAACATTAAATTTCATCACCAATACACCAATAAATGTTTATAACAAGTTATTAAGCAGTGTAGTAAGTGCTCAAGACTTAGACCTAAATCACCTAATGTAAGCTACCAAAACTAGGAAGATGAAAAAAAGCTAACCTTGTTGTACTCCTCAAGCCAAGACTCTTCATCACATGCTGACAACCATTTCTCAACCTTTTCAAGTATTTCTTTTCTGCTGAAAGCTTCCTCTTTGACTTGGGCAATCTGAAGTTCAATGCATTCAAGCACACTAACAGGATCTACAGATCCTGCATAAGAAAGAAAATTACAGACTTAAAGTTTACAGAAGAAACAATTGCAATCATCCAGTGGTATCTCACTTGGAAGTTACCAGACTCTATAGCTTCTGCAGCAAATTCCACTGTACTATCAATCTCTGGAATTAAACGAGTCTTTCGACAGATTTCTTCTAGCTCTGATCTTTTCTTCAAGACAAGCTCTTTCATTTTGCTTGATTTTAACTCTTCTAATCTAGATACTTCTGCCTCAACCTGCATGAAATTACCACTTATCCAGAAATTCGGAACAAATAGAATTAAGAAATGTAGTCTTTATTTTCTCCAGTAACTTATAACTCACATAATTGATGAAGTCCTCAGACAAGGTGTTTGGTTCAGTTACTTCATGTTCTGAAGCAGCTATATTACTAGTAACATTCTGAAACCTCTGTTGGTCTTCAATAGGTGTATCCATCAAATTCCAGAGCTCCAGCATTGTTGTCGCTAGATCTTGGAGCTGCCAGAACATAACCAACATATGACTTTAAACTAGAAGAAATATTCAATAACATGAAATTACAAATACAAAGTTATGTTTCATTTCTTAAAGAGGCCTTACCTTCTGCATTCTCTGTAATTTAACTTCCCGCAGTTCTTGTATAGCAACAACCAATTGCGTGATGGTGTCATTATTTACACTTTTAGATCCTTCTGAATTTCCTAAACTTGGATGGACTCCACTGGCTGTCTGCTTGAAGTTCAAACCAAGCACTGAACAAAGAGAATTTAAAGTGTACAGATGGTCTTGGACCTTCTTGAGACGATCACTCTGCACGAAAAAAATAAAAAACCAGTAATGAAGAGTAAAATTATCTGATAAAAATTTATGTGTTTGTGTGAAGTAGAAGTAAATTATTGACCTTCTCCTTTTGAAGTTCATGAAGCTGTGTGTGCAATTCTTCAAGCTTTCTCAAAGATAAATCAGTTTCATCTACAACAGCTGGAATGTATTCTACCGGGCCATAAATCTCATTTGAAGTACTTTGAATCTGCTCCTGAACTTCTACAAAATGATTTCTACGCTCCAATTTCCTTTTTCTCATTTCTTCCAGTTCTGGGTGAATTCTTGCTAGCTCTTCCTTCAAGCTTCCAACCTTTTGATCAGACTAGAAAAATAGAGACAAAAAAGAACCAATTTTTTTCTTTATTAGATCAATTGGATTGGATAGCCCGCAAAACTGAACAGTAACAACTTTGAAATTTAAAAGCCACATTTAATACATAGTAATCGCTAAAAACAGTTTAGATACAAATCTGTGCATACAATTTTATTAACTAGTTCCATTAATACATCATAAAACCATTTCATATCATTATCACAAGGAAATGACATTAAACATGCTCATTTTTCCACCTGTTTAAGCAATAATACAAATACATGCCCTATAACAGCATTACAAAAATGAGCAGTTTGTAAATATCCAACCTGCCTCATATGTACTGGTCTCTCTGCCATAACTGAACAGATAGCTGCGAGCTCTGCCTCGGAATCAGCGATTTCCTGCCTCAGTTGAGCTCTAGACAGATTAGCTTTATCTACCTTTCTTCTGTATACGTCTAGACACTCTTGATCTATCTCAAACAACATTCTATCTTTTTCAGTCTCAGACTCTCCAACTTCACCCCATATTATCTAATTTGAAAAATAAACCAACACAAGTAAGTACTAAGTAGTGAAAATATTCTTTGATGCACCTGTCGAGGGGGGGGGGAGCAGCAAAGAGAATTTCAGCAAAATTTAGGGTCTGTTTGATTACTGTTTGTAAGACAGTTTTCAGTTTTTAAAAAATGAAAAAGAATAATTTGATCTGAACAGTTTTAAAACTATTCTTAAAAACCTTTCTTATTTTTCAGTTTTTAAAACTGAAATCTCAAACCATCTCCGAGATGTTTTTTAGTTTTCAAGTTTCAAAACATCTCCTTTCTTTTTTTCTTTTCTTCTTCTGAAAAACCTGTTTTAAAAATTGTTTCTGAAAATAGTTTTTAAATTCAGAAAACTGAAAAGAGAATCAAAGAAGCTCTTAATGTGTACCTGAAGC
Organism: Acmispon strigosus; assembly: GCA_030819835.1. Classification (NCBI taxonomy): domain Eukaryota; kingdom Viridiplantae; phylum Streptophyta; class Magnoliopsida; order Fabales; family Fabaceae; genus Acmispon; species Acmispon strigosus. Next base: position 41,393,514 of record JAUAMA010000001.1, on the reverse strand, counting down.
TCGTGAAGAAGTGAACTACATGTTGTTTCAGCTTGCAGAAGAGGATCATTTTGAGGTTTAGACATTTTGGAGCACTTTCACCTACCAAAAGAAGAATGTTCTCTAAAACATTTCATAAGAAAAATAAATAAAGTGAAACTTGCAACACAGAAATTGACATTCTTAATAAATTGACTAGAAATTGAATCATCACAGAAATATAAATCATCAAACACTTGCAGCAGATTTAAAACCCATGATTAATTATTCAAATAGGTCGCCATGCAAGAGGAGTCATAGTTGATAATAAAATTACTTAATCCAATGGGCCAAAAATTGAAGAAACCCAGACACAAAAAAGATTGAACCTGAAGAATCAATCAGAACTCAGCATCACCAAAAGGTTCAAACTTAAAAGCAAGCAAGAAGAAACGGCAACCCAAATGGACAATTGAAAACCAAAACACAGACATGACCAATTAACAATGTCGGAAAGAGGAAAATATAGAATAATACAATGACCTAGGATGTGAAGAACACAGAAACTATATAAAAAGATGCTAAATTAAGGTTCATGTTTGTTTTCACTCTCCCTCCTACGTTGGAAACTTTTCTGTTACACTTTCCTTGGAAACCGAAAGGTACTTTGAGGGAACCCAGAAAGCAAAGATGAGAAATTTACCGATTTACTAACGGAAGGGCTGACCTGTGAATGTGAGCAAAAGGTATTGGGAAGAAAGGAGGAATTGGTGTGCTTTTTCCTGAGAAAATCACAATTGGTTTTCCAGGAAAATGCAGTTTTGTGAGTTTGGGAAGAGAATTGAAGAGAGAGAGAGAGAGAGAGAGAGAATGTAGCCGTTTGAAGAAGAATGGGGACCGTCAAGAGCGCTGAGGTTGTTTTTTGATTTGGTTTTTTTGTTTATTACTATTTCAATAAAATTTACAAAACAATATTAACATTTTTTCTATAGGGAACATAGTCAGAACCAGAAAAGAAAAGAGTGAGAATTTGGAATTTTTAATAGGATTTAATTTATATGTAATGATTTTTTTTATAGCTCAAGATATATATATATATATGAATGATGTATCTTATGAGAAAAATGTTTTTATATAAGAAAGTAATAATGAATTACGATTGTTAGATCTAAATGGACGAGATTAAAATATGAAGTCATATAATTTTTTTAAAACTCACATAACATTTTTAAGTGGCATGTGACAATTCAATTATTTTAATCTTGACCATTTTTGTATATATAAAGTGTTGAGAAACAACCCCTCTTAATATGGGTACAGTAACCTTACCAGCATAAAACTGGTAGAAATTCAGCCACTATAGCTAAAACCTCCCAAAGAACCTCGAAAAGAACCTTGAACCGCACAAACGTGCTTAAATGTCAAGTCAAAAACCCTATTGTCTACTCTTCTAGAAAGGCCCCCATTGAAATTGAAAAAACGGCGACAAGCTAGGCCAACCAACAAGGGAGCCCATCAAGCCGCTCGACACCTACAAACAGAGGGACACAAACCATCCGACCAAACCAAAAAGCACTAATGGTAAATAGTTTAAAACATACATCCAATTATATATTTTTTTATTTTTTATTTAAATATTAATGAATTCAAATTTAGTTATTACATGGCAAATTAATGGACTTTAATTGAATTACGGTGTAAAAAAATTCTTACATTATCGGCGCATAGTAATTAAACTTTTTTAATAATAAAAAATAAAAAATAAAAGGAAAAAGAAAGAATAATGAAATTTCAGTTCCAAATTAAGAGAAAAAGTGAATAATGTGGTGCATAAGAAATTAAAAAGCTGAATAAGTTGGAATTTTGGTAGATTTGGAATTTAATTATAAGTAGGGTGTAAACTTAAATCAATCGATAAAACAAAAATTGAAAAAAAAAATCAATTTTCGGTATATTAAATTGCTCTTTTAAATCTCACTCGGGTGTGATGAAATTTAAAGGTCTTTCTAATAGTGCAGCTCCTTAAAAGCTAACAGTCAACCTAAAGGTTTAAATATCCATTTTTTACCATTGTGGCCGACACCCGTTGGGTCGTAAAAAATCAATTTAAAGAAATAAACAAATGACTTGTTATAAATAATGGATGTCCATAATCACTACTACTAGTTAGACGTAATGTTTATGGATCAAACTCATATGTACTTTAAGGTGTATTACAATATAATCCTATTTCACTCTTAACTAATATTATACTCTCTCCATCAATAATTATAAGTTAATATAGTAAAATTCACGCTTATTAAGAAAATAAATGATAAAGATAGTTGATGCATTGGTTTTGAAAAAAATTGTACAATCTTTCATATTTACCCTTATTTAAGATCAAACTTTTCATTCATTATAGTATTGAAAAACCAATAAATGTAAGGGCAAATGTGAAAAGAGAAATTAGTTTTTGTTAAGTTAGTTTATATTTAATGACACCATATAGGTATGAATGTTAGCTTATAATTAGAGACGGGAGAATATATCTGAGAGAGAGTACACCTAGCAAAATATCTCATTGCAATCTCTTCGCCTCTCTTTATTTGCATGCTTACTCTTTATTTATTTGCAATCTCATTGATATCTCATTCGCCTCTCTTCGCCTCTCCAGGTATGATTAATAATACTCTTCTGGTTCTCATTCCCAAGGTTAAGAAGCCTGAGCATGCGAACCAATTTAGACCTATTAGCTTGTGTAATGTGTTGTTTAAAATTATTACAAAAACCATTGCGAATAGGTTGAAGCTTATTCTGGCTGATCTTATTTCGGAATCTCAGAGTGCGTTCGTCCCGGGTCGTCTGATAACGGATAATGCCCTGATCGCCTTTGAATGTTTCCATTTTATAAGTAAAAAAATCTCGGGCCAAAAGGGCATGATGGCCCTTAAACTTGATATGGCTAAGGCGTATGACCGTGTTGAGTGGCCTTTCCTTCGATCGGTTCTCTGCTCTATGGGATTTCCCCCAAGTTGGGTGAACCTTATTATGCGATGTGTCACTACAGTTGATTTTTCTAGTTTGTTAAATGGCAATCCGCAGGTGGCATTCGCTCCTCAGAGGGGGCTGAGACAGGGGGACCCTCTTTCCCCCTATCTTTTTATTCTTTGTGCAGAAGTCTTGTCGGCCCAAATTCATCGAGCAGTGACTAGTTCGTCTTTAAATGGTCTTCGTATTGCTCGGTCGACGCCGGTTATTTCTCATTTATTTTTTGCTGACGATAGCGTCATCTTTGCCAGGGCCTCTGCGGAGGAAGCAGAATGTGTTAAATCCATTCTTGCGGCCTATGAGCGGGCCTCTGGACAAAAAATCAATCTTGACAAATCTACTCTCACATGTAGCCGTAATGTGCTTGCATCTACTTCATCTGAGCTTACTATGCTTCTGGGTGTTAAGGCTGTCGAGAGTTTTGACAAATATTTGGGACTCCTGGCTATTGTTGGGAGGTCTAAGACCCAAATATTTAATTTTGTCATTGAGAGAGTTTTTAAAAAACTCAAAGGATGGAAAGAACGCTCCCTTTCGCGGGCAGGGAGGGAAGTTCTAATTAAAGCCGTGGCTCAAGCAATTCCGGCTTATGTTATGTCTTGTTTTGCTTTGCCTGACTCTGTCTGCTCCCGCATCGAGGGAATGATCAGTAGATTCTTTTGGAGCGGGGATATTGAGAAACGTGGTATCCATTGGCGGAAATGGTCGACTCTTTGCCGACCCAAGTGGGCAGGAGGCCTAGGGTTCCGTAATTTTAAAGCTTTCAACACGGCTCTGGTTGCCAAAAATTGGTGGAGACTCTATTCATCTCCCCATCTTCTTGTGAGCCGGCTTTACAAAGCGGTGTATTTTCCTCGCGGGGACTTGTGGGATGCTAAAAAAGGTTATCGTCCTAGCTACGCTTGGTCGAGTATCCTAGGTTCCCGATGGATCTTTGAGAAGGGGGGACAGTGGAGGATAGGGGATGGCACTAGTGTTCACATTTGGGAGCACACGTGGCTGTCTCATGGTACCCCAATTATATCCCGCCAGGACTTGGCCAATGAGGCAAATGTCCAATGGGTGAGTGACCTTATTTCTGCTGGAAGGTGGAAATCTGATCTGATTGATATGATATTTCATCCTAATACGGCTAAGTATATTTTATCAATTCCTCTTCCTTGTGTCTCACATAATGATTATTTATTTTGGCCTTTGAATGAAAATGGTATCTATTCTACAAAATCTGGCTATAATTTAATTATGCAGGACCAGGTTTCCTTAGTAGCCTCTTCTTCGGGGGTTCCGTCGATGCCGTCACAAGCTTGGAAGCGGCTGTGGAGGTCTCGTGCCTTGCCACGGTGCAAGGAGTTGGTATGGCGTGCAACTCTGGATATCTTGCCGGTGAGATGTCGTTTGCGGCACCGAGGTGTGGACATTGACCCCTCCTGTCCATGCTGCGAGGTGGTAGAGTGCGAGACGGTTGCCCATGCGCTTCTATATTGTCCGGATTTAGTTCAGGTCTGGTTTGGGTCATCGATTGGCTTACGGGTGGAGACCTAGCCCGATCTCTCCTTTACTGATTTTTTCCTCAGGTTCTTGGAGATTGCAGATGACCAGGCTCTCATTTGTTTCATTACTACGGTCTACTGTATTTGGGAGAGGAGGAATCGGATTGTCTTCCAGCAGAGGCGGGCGCCCACACCGCTTATGTTTGATCGGGTGGCTACTCTCCTTGGGACTCCGGACTTGCGTGCAGTTCCTCGCCAGTCTATGGTGCTGCCGTCTAGGTGGATCAGGCCGCCTAGAGATGTTTTTAAGCTTAATTTTGATGCAGCTCTTCGAGATTCGACTTTGGCTGGTTTTGGATGGTGGCTCGGAACCTTGAGGGTGAAGTTCTCGCTTCGGCGATCGCAGCTACTTTCATGGTCTCGTCCTCCGTCATTGCGGAGGCCTTGTGTTTCCGTTGGGCGATCTCCACTGCTATTGATTTGGGCTTCAGGAGGGTCATGTTTGAGACTGATTGTCTAAAGCTTTTTGATCTCTGGCGTCGCCCGAAATCTGGTGGTTCTTATCTTTTTTCTATTATTAGGGATTGTTGTTCCTTTTCTTGTCATTTTGATTTTATGGATCTTGCTTTTGTTAGGCGGGAAGGCAATATGGTTGCTGATTCCCTTGCCAAACTATCTTTTTCTACTTTGTCCTTTGTCTGGGTTGAGGATGCTCCTCAAGAGATTTTAGCTGCTCTGCAGCACGATGTAGTGGCTTCTGCCCCTATTTCTTAATTAATATATTTATTCAGTTTAAAAAAAAAAACACTAGTTTTATTGACCCGTGCGTTACATGGGGATATTCGTTCTTGTTTATAGCGATTTTTCATTCAAAACCTGTATTATTTTTGTTACGTTTGTAAAGAAAGTTTATGAATTAAATTTTAGATATAAGAATACACTAATTTGATTATTTTTTTTACGAATGTGTCAGTTTTTGTTTTGTAGAAGCGTAATAATGGTAATTATTTCTTTTTATTTTCTCTAAATGGAAGGAAAACCCCCAAACTCATCCTTTTCTTCCGTAAGAGCATCTTGAATTGTAGTTGCTTAGAGTATCTTTAACGCTAGTAGTTTAGGAGTTTCTTATCACTAAGTATTTTATCTTTAACAGGAAGAATAATAAGAATGATATAAATATATATGTGTTCAACTAGTTACCAATTGATTAAGTAGTCCAACTGACAAAAATTTGGTTTTACTACGAATCCAACTCAATTAGATTGATTGACGGAGTAACTTTTAAGGACTAACTTACTAGGTAAAAAAGAATGAGAACCAAAGAGTAATAAGTGAAATGTTTCAATAAACAATTTGGAGGTTTACTCCAAAAAGTTGATTTTGGAATATTTCCTTATTGATTGTGGAATATTTCCTTATTGATTGTTGTCCACAAATATTTCCTTATTGATTACTTGTCATATCTAATTCTGCCAAATATGGCAAAGATAAGCACCAAGAGCATCTCTAATGGAGATCTTATTTTGAGATCTTATTTTGGTATCTTAACTATTTCTGGTGGGCCCATACTGCCATGTAGATTTAACACACTCATAAGATCTCACAGCACATTTCGCTCCAGTGGTTGGGATCTTAGTTTACTTTTAACTGGACCCACAATACACAATATATTTATATTATTTATTTGCACCTAATATTAAATTTAATTAAGTTAACAATTCTATACAAATATAATTAATATTTAAAAAAGATATAATATAATTAAAAATCAATTAGATAGGAAATACATAATTAAAGTTAAATATGATATTATTTAATTGAAAATGAAAGGAAATACATATTATTGAAAAATAAATGACAATGCATTTGAATTAAAATACATAAAATTTCATAATAATTAATTTTCATTATTTTCATTCCCAAAACGCTCCCAAATATGCTCAACCAAGTCTGCTTGAAGTTGGTGATGAGTTTGTCTATCACGCATTTGTGCCCTTCTCTCAAAGAATGCTGTAAAATTGGGAAGAGGACCGTTAGTTACTTCAATGGTTGAGACGTCATTTTCTGGCTGGTCGTAATCAAAGTTACCACCATATGAATCTCGCTCATCTTCAACAATCATGTTATGTAGTATGATGCATGCATACATGATATGCTTCATGGTATTCACATGTCAATAGCGTGAAGGACCACGAACAATCGCAAATCGGGATTGGAGCACCCCAAATGCTCGCTCAACGTCCTTTCTTGCTCCTTCTTGTCGCTTTGCAAATAATTGTCTTTTTTCTCCTTGTGGCATTGGGATGGTCTTCACAAATGTAGCCCACTCGGGGTAGATACCATCTGCTAAATAGTACCCCATATGATAGGAGGTTCTGTTGACAGTATATTGCACTGCCGGTGCTTCTCCGTTCAAAACATTGGCAAACACATCAGATTGGTTTAACACATTAATGTCATTGTTAGAACCTGCAATGCCAAATCCACAAGTCTTGCGATGCCACGGCTTCAAGCATGATTATAGGTTTGCCATGATCACCTCGACAAAATTGACCTTTCCATGCTACTGGACAATTTTTCCACTCCCAATGCATACAATCAATGGAACCTAACATACTTGGAAATCCACGTGCTTGTCCCATTTGGAGTAGGCGTGCAATGTCTTCGTCATTTGGCCTTCTCAAGTAATGAGTACCGAAGATTTCATGCACACCCGTCACGAACCTCTCTAAGCAATCCACCGCCGTGCTTTCACCAATACGAACATACTCATCCACACTGTTAGCAGGTGATCCATATGCCAACATTCGCATAGCAGCAGTGCACTTTTGTAATGGGGAAAGACCGTTTCTACCAGCTGCGTCAACCCTCATTTGAAAATACTCATCATGATTCCCAAGGGCTTCAACAATTCGGAGGAACACATGCTTTCGCATTCTAAACCTTCTCCGGAATTGAGTTTCTGTGAATGTAGGATGATCAGAGAAGTAATCATTGACTAATCGAATGTGGCCTTCCTCACGATCTCGCTGTATCACCCTTCTTCTTCGTTCGGGCCTAACAACGTTGTTAGATTGTTGTTGTGTGTCCCTTGCTAGCCTCAAGAAATCTTCCACGCTGGTGTCATTGACGAAATCATCTACCATCTCGTTGAAAAAAGTATCAAAGTTGTATGAATTGTTTGGATCCATTGAAGGATGTGGATGAGGAGAATTTTCACCGGTAGAAGGTGGGTTATTTTGCAAATATTGATAGTAAGCACTTAAAGGATCCATGGAAAAAAAAAGAAGTGAGCTGAAAAAAATCTGAATAGATGGGAAGTATAGAAGATAGAAATGATGTGGTGAAAAAACCGGAAACCCTAGCCGTCGGCCTTCCTCCTTCCTTCCGTCGCCGCCGTCGCCCTTCCTGCTTCCTTCCATCGCCGCCGCCGCCCTTCCTGCTTCCTTCCATCGCCGCCGCCGCCCTTCATTCTTCTCCCTGGTTCGTCTCCGTTCCTGCTTCCTTCCATTCGCCCGCCACCGTGCTTCTCGCCGCCGTGCTTCTCGCCGCCGTGCTTCCACCATTCTTTCTCCCCTCTTCGCCGTCCAGCCTCTGGTTGAGGGATGTCACCATTCTTCTCCCTTTTGTTTTTTTTTTATTTGTAATTTTTATTATATTTGTATATTCTGTATTTGATTTTGTATATTGTTTTGGATTTGATTCTGTATATTGTTTTGGTTATTTCATTTGTGTTTGTTCTTCCTTCCCTCTCATTTCTGTTTCTGTTGGTGGCTTGATTGTATTGTATGAGAGAGAAAATATAATATAAAACTTAAGATCCCACTTTTTGAAAAGGAACCAGCGAAGACTTTTTTTTAAAATCTCATTCCATGTCATACAGCTCCAATGGTTAAGATCTTATAGGATTTGGATCTTAAAATAAGATCCCACCTTAAGCTCTCCATTGGAGATGCTCTAAAGTATGTATGCTAACTGTCCCAAAAAAAGTCATATTCCTCTGTATACTAACTTCTGAGTCAAGTAAATCCTGAAATGACACATGAAGGTGCAGAGAAAATATCAATTTAAAAGATAATTTCATCTGTAGAAATTTTTTTTTTTTTACACATATGTAGATATTACTTTAAAATATCTTTCACATATTATATGATTAAAAAAACAGCGAATATAAAAAAAAAAATATCACGAAAAACATTGACTGCAATTTGTTCCAATTTTTTTTTTGTTGAAAATAATTTGTTTCAATCTTAGTAGTTGCAAGTTAGAGGAGATTTCTATTAGACATCCAGTTATTTTAAATATGACTGGTGCCTATTTTAGCTTATTCTAGAACTGCTACTATACACACTAATAATATAGGTATAAAACAGAGATCTGAACTTTAATCCTATGTTGTGTTGAATATATTTACCTGAAGCTTTCCAATTCCTTGAAGGACCTACACCCATGTTCCTTATAGTGAATACATTTTTATTTGAAAATAAAAACATTTTTCTAAAATAAGGCTGTTTATGAGTTATGTATTTAAAATTAAATCAATGGTGGAATTAGCTTTATGCACTCATTTTAGAGTCAAACTCACTTTAGATAAGCTCTAATTTACTTATATTTATAGGGATAATCATCATATTAGTCCATGTGTTTTACTCGCCGTCTGAATCAGGTCCCTCCCCGGAATTTTTTTTGTAAATGGTCCCTCAGTTTGTAAAGTGTCTGACATAGGTCCTCGCCGGAGCCCGGAGCTCCGGCAAGTGCTTACGTGGCATTACACGTCAGTAATTAAAAAAAAAATAAAATAGGGAAATTACTAGTATAACTTTAATGAACTAAAACCCCAATTTGGAGAATTTGAATAAGGTCCCTCACTTGAAATCCCTAATTTGGTTCTACTTTCCTCTTCCCCACATCCTGTTACCCATCTTCTTCCTCCCACCATTCTTGAATAAGGTCCCTCACTTGAAATCCCTAATTTGGTTATACTTGTAATGATTATATGAGCCACATATACTTCCTCGCCTTGCTAGTAAATTTCTGAATCTCAACTCCACAAACTTTTTGGCAGGATTTTCACAAATCAAGAGTGGCCAGGACATCGATGTTTCCTGCTACTTCTTATAATCCACCTGAAGATTCTTTAAGCCAAGATGTGATTGCAACTGTCGAGAAGAGTATGAAAAAATATGCAGACAACCTCATGCGGTTTCTGGAGGGAATTAGTTCGAGGCTGTCACAGTTGGAATTATATTGCTACAATCTCGACAAATCTATTGGAGAAATGAAATCTGAGTTAAATCGTGACCACGGGGAGCAAGATTCAAAGCTGATTTCGTTTTGGTTCAGAGAAGAACAAACAGTAGCAGCTGCAAGAATGGTGGGAGAAGAAGATGAACATAAGAAGTGTGTAACAGGATGTGGGGAAGAGGAAAGTAGAACCAAATTAGGGATTTCAAGTGAGGGACCTTATTCAAATTCTCCAAATTGGGGTTTTAGTTCATTAAGGTTATACTAGTAATTTCCCTATTTTAATTTCTTTTTTTTTAATTACTGACGTGTAATGCCACTTAAGCACTTGCCGGAGCTCCGGGCTCCGGCGAGGACCTATGTCAGACACTTTACAAACTGAGGGACCATTTACAAAAAAAATTCCGGGGAGAGATCTGGTTCAGACGGCGAGTAAAACACAGGGACTAATATGATGATTATCCATATTTATATATTATGTTAACTTTAGATAAGCTCTAATTTACTTATATTTATATATTATGTTAACTTCAGTTCAAAAAAAAAAAATTATGTTAACTTGTAAAATTGCTTTCACAGCATGTGAGAAAAGTAGTAAGCATGATGAGACTCGATGACTTTTCTAAGCTGAAAATGAGTCTACAAAGCATATTCCTCTTGTGAACACGCAATTGTCTTTTTTTAATCAACTCAATTCTTAATTTTGGTCAGTGTAAATAATTGTTCATCTTCTGAGAATAGGGAGATTTCCATAGTATCGTCAAGTCTCGCACTCGTACATGATACCACCTGAGAATAGAGAGATTTCCACTGCCTTTACAGCTATGAGTTATTCTTGAAAGTTTTTTGTTTTTGTTTAAAGCATTTATTATTAATGTTCCACTAACATTCCACTTATGCAGGGTCGGTTTGCACTAATAACAAAGTATTTGGATATTGTCGTGGACCCGACGACATCAGGAGCACCCCCGAAAGGATCAGGTGTCTGGGTAGCACTCCAAAACATGCAGGCTATAGTGTCGCAGAGCTTGCATGGGGATTTGATTTACAGGCGGTCGAACAGGCGGAATACACGAGGGTCACAAAATTCTAGTGCTAGACAGTAGTTGCTTTTGCATGTTTGTATTATTTAACAATGTCATTTTCTGAATGTAATGCTAACAATACTTGATCTTATTTTAGCAATAATTTATAAAAAAACATGGTCTTATAAAAATGTGTATGTTCTCCAGATTTAAGGAGATGAAGTTTATGGATTTGTTAAGGGTGAGGGTTGGCTATGGTGGTTCTGGGCTGATCTGGCAGTTCTGGTAATTTTGGGTGTGAAGATGAAGATGAACGAGATGAGATCAATTCAATTTTATCGAAATTAGGATTCTGAAATTTTAATGGAATCAAATTGATTTGTTGTTAATTAAGTTTAAATTAAATTTAGTCAATTGGATGTGTAATTTAAATTAAGGTTATAATGAGATTAGCAAATGGAATTAGGAATTATGGATTTTATTTTATTTTTTAATTAATAAAAGAGGAATGATATTACATTTTTACTCTTTTATCATCTTTTCAATCCTAGCCATCCATCTAAAGAATATTCCTAAATTCTAAAATCTAATGGTATTTAAGTCCTAGAACCACCATGGTTCCAAAAAAAAGGGAACACCCTATACTCCACCTTATAAATAAAAATAAGTATGATAACAATAGAGAGCCCGTTTGGTGGTCATAGGATAAGAACATGATAGGATAAATGATTAGATATGATAAGAGCAGGATAGACTCTTATCCTATCCTGCGTTTGGGGTGGACAGGATATTGATAGGATATGATACAAACAATGAAAAATGTATCAAATTTCTCTTGAAATAAAAAATACATAATATTTTTTAAAATTTAATTTTCTAAATAGATTTTTTTAAAAAAATGATTATTCTATTAAATTTAATTTTTTTTCATTTTTATAAATAGCTTATTTTTTAATATTAACTAAAATAAAATTAATTTTTAGTAATTCGGCTATTTTAATTTTTTCAAAGGGAGTCTATTTTAATTAAAATTATTATCTATGTAACCAATGGGTTTTAACTTAGTAGAAGTAGGTGATTAATGATAAAAATTATTAAAAGATATTATTCTTTCAAAAATATTTTATATTTAAATTATTAATTATAATTATATAAGTAGAGAAATAATTTTAAATAATATCATATGATAATATAAAATTAGTCTATGTTTAATATTAAAAAATTAATATATATATATATATATATATATATATATATATATATATATGAATAGCCTATTTTATTGTGAGTGAAGAATTATTTTGTGTATTTTTATTATAATATAAATAACAAAAAATAATGTTAACTAAGTAGTAGTAAGTGATAATGAAAATTTAATTATTTTATATGAGTAAATCCAATATTTTCACCATTTATAAATAAGTTTATTTTTTAATTAAATTTATCAGTAATTAAATAATTTAACTTAACAATAACAATTAGTAATTGATAAGTAATAAAATTAATATTTTATTAAAATAAAAAATTTATATTTATTAATTAATATTATTATAAATTATATAAAATGTAAATATTGAAATTAATTTTGGGTCATGGTAATAAACAAACAAAAAACTGATATCCTATCCTGTCAGGATAATTTCTATCCTAGCTCCCCCTCAGGATAACTTTTACACATGATGGACAGGATAGGATAAGGGACAGGCGCAACAAACAACTGGGTCAGAGTGACAAAGAAAGTGGGTAAAAAAATACACACTTTCTCTTCAAATTGAACCATAAAAAGCTTGTGACTCATGTCCTTTTTTTCTTCCCTCTCCCATTCTTCTCAACCAAACAAGTTGGTTTCATCTCTTCTCTAACTCTCTCCTTCCAAAATCATATCTACCAAACAGAGTACCAAACATAGTGTAAAAGTTTAAATAGAGTGAACATAAGGGGGCATTTACTGTGCATCCCTCTTACATGTTCCAGTGACATTTTCCCGGACTACATACTACAGTATTTATTAACTAAGATCTCGTTGGCGTGACAGTAAAAAACTACTCAAAATGTACATCAGATGCCATGAATTTGGAGATCTAGAATTCCCATTTTATTAGAATGGTGGCACTCCAATTTCCAAATTTCAAGTGCATCTTGTATGTTGTACACAACAGCCAATCGTACTCTCCATCTTTATTTCTGCAAGGAAATGTACACTCTCATAAACACAATAGACAAAACAAAGCTCGTACAGCATTTGATAGCTTGATACATCTACATGCTATAATGTGATAATATGCAACACCCCCTACTGCCCCACAGAAACAGTTGAACAAAGAGACAAGTCAGATGCAATTGCAAAGTACATATATCATCAAGGATAATAACGGAAAGATTTAAAGCAAGCATGTTCACCAAGTATCAGGTACAAAAAGAATTTATGCTTATTTTCAGTGGAATAATTTGACTCCCTAAAAGAAGCTGTAAGATGACACTGCCCCAAGAATTCTGATCCAGTGACTTAAAAGTTGTAAATAATATTAAGATAAGTAACCAAGAATTCTGATCCAGTGACTTAAAAGTTGTAAATAATATTAAGATAAGTAAGTATATTTTAGTTCCTACAATTTCCACTAATTTGGATTTTGGTCCCAATAATATTATTTTGGGGTTTAGTCCCTACGTTTTTACTTATTTTGGTTTATGATCCCTAGCATTGAGTACCAGTCTCCAAATTTTTCAATTATTTGTTTCAATACCTATAGGCTCTAGTTTCTATATATCAAAGTAAATGGTCTTTATTTTCCATAAACGACTGATCCCTATAGTTTAACTTATTAAGGTATTGGTCCAAAGAAGAAAGAAAACTTCAATGATATGAAGCTATAGGGACCTACCCAAGAAAATTAAACTACAGGGACTAAACTCAAGCGAGAGACAAGTATAGGGACCAAAGTCTACCTTAAACCTAAAACAAAAACACGAGGCGTTTGAAGTTTGCGTTTGGAAACTAGTTGAGTGTGTGCAACGTGAGATGACATTCATCTCAATCCATAAGAAGAGTTTCATTCAGTTTCTGTCTCAAAGTGAGTGCTAACGTCTGTTTGCATTGGTGTTTGGTGTCTATGGGTATCCACACATAGCCTAAGTAGTTGGCTAGCAAAAATAATTGAGATGAAAAATAAAAAGTAAAATTTCTAATGTTAAGAAAAATGGGGGGTGGGGGGGAGGAGTACAAATTGTTAAATATATCTTCCTACAAGAATAATTTTTTTATACCATCATCCCTGATAGTGACAAACTTAAATTGTAAGCTTTATTTATATAGCTACCAATAATGTTGTAACAAACATGAAACAAACACTACAACAAAGTTAGGAAGAAAAAAAAAGCTAAATTTAGAGAAACAAATTGAAAAGAATATGGATTTACTTGGAAATACAACTACTCTGACTGGTGAACGGATTTAGCATCTTTAGGAGAACTGATAATCGTGAAATTTACTAATCTTCTAAAAAACCCTAATTTCTCTATACTATACTTCTATGTAAAAAAAACTGACCAGTCTTACCCCTCTTCAGACAGGCACATTTCTGCACAAGTCACCCTCCTGAGTGCAGAAGGTGAATGTAGGGAAAGAATATTCTCATGATGTTGTGTCACCTTCATATTCCCTCTTAATGATTTCAAACACAATTTCATTCCAGGTATCTACAGGACCTGGCATGCACCAATGCAAGCAATCCTGTTGTGGTGGCCTTCCATTTGGGCCACGCGTTGTAATCTTGTTCGGATCAGGGCTCCTGTATGGGCCAGGATGACCATCAAGCCGGTACTGAAAGGCTTCAGTAATATCCATTAGTCTCATCTTTGATCTATTGGTTGCCTTTTTTATTGCACGATTAAAACCTGTAACCTGTTGCTCATGCATCGTATTGGTATGCATATTTTCCACCAATTCACCAGGGGCAAGAGGCTTAACTTTCCCAGTGCATGATCCACCCATGTTCCAGGCCCCTCCCTCATAATGATCCGGCGAATAGGAACGCAAAATTGTGAGCCCTGTAAAATTTGGATGTGTAACAAGAGCAGTAAAAGCTGTTTCAACAGAAATACCAAATGCTTCAACATTGTTGATCTTCATATACCGAGACTTGTCCGGCCACCACAATTGTCCTCCCACAATCTCGTTGTTCAAAATGTATACAGACTGTTTAGCAAACCAATGGCCAGAAGAAAGAACAAGCACATCAAATGTTGGGATAAATTCCATCAACATCTCATCAGGGGCATCAAGATAGAGCTTCTCCACACCAGATGTGGCAAAGTCAAATGGTTCGGAATTGTGTTTGACAAGCCATGAGGACCATATCCGTATAATCGTGACAGATGCAGACTTAAAATAATATCGCTGCATCTTACGATTTCCCTGATTTATGGGTTCCTCTACCTGAAAGATCGTACTTAGCAGTTATTAGTTAAGCATCTCACTATGAAAAAAGGACCTGCGCGCACACACACATAAATAATTCATTGCTTATATAAAAAAAAGATAAATACATTTGTTGAATAACAAGAAAGAGACAAGAGGAATTTGGTGAATCCATGTGTCTCAACTACACAGCAGAGTTCATTATATATAATAGGAGCAATAAATGTACAATATCATTGTTACCCTATTTACAATGATTACGCTACCTATTTACAATTAATATAAGATATCCTACTTATTTACAAGATATTTAACAACATTCATTTTATATGTGTGTCACTCCATATATATTTTATACATGGAATTAATCCTGACCTTGTGCCCAAAGATGCCTTTTTATAAGGTAATTTGGCTGGGCCAGACCAGGTCAGGTCAGGCAAGGCATAAACATTCCAACTTGGTCATGCAACACATAATCATTCCAGCCTAAGTTAATGCTGCAATCAACATAACTTGATCTTACTTGACAATAAGATATCAACAATTAATAACTAAATCATGGTTCCAAGATGCATAAAAGGAGTAATATTCCTCAAGGCTTAGCCGTCTAGTTAAGTACTAAGAGTTCCATTGATGTTTCAAATTTAAACTAGGATTTCATGCAACTGAAACCAGAATGTTTCTTCATAACTTAAGCATACCTAACAATAAGAGCATTATCTTATTTGTGTAGACAATGTAAAACAAAGCAATGAATAACAGAATAAGTACAAACTGTAAACTACATCCTCACATCCATTCAAGAAACATTGGCAGTTATCCTATCTGCTTCTATAGAAAAAGTCATTACATCCAAGTTCTTCCAAGGTGGCAAGCAATTTCCTGAGGATTGTGCGTCAGTGTTGTCAAGTGAATCATTTAAGATTTCAATGTATACGTATCTTGGCAACCATATGGATAACCTCAAATAATAATTGGTATACTTCATTATGTTGTATTATGCCTACGTCCATTTTAAGAAATTCACAATCACAATGTTAAACAGCATAGGAATCATGGGAATATATTAACATTTCTTGTTCCATCTTGAAATCATTCTATTCTGCAATCTGCAAATTAGATCAGTTAGAGATAATGAAAATAACCTGCCAAAGAATACACAGCATTGACTCCATCTGGTTCCGAGCCACTGAATCACCAATAAAAGCCAATGTCTTGCCTCTCATTAGCTCCAAAAACTTCCTGGGATCAAATCGTGGGAGGTCACACTGAAGGGGTTTCCATCGCCAGTTCTCATAATCCTTGTCAGGCCTACCATTACCCTGGCAGTTCTGCGTTTGTGTCAACACAGGGCATGAGTTGTTTGTGTATAATGGTCCTAGTGGATCATATATCCAATTTCCATGGTACAGATCACAGCCTACGTGTAACAATGAAAAACATTAGTCAGCAAACTGAGAAGATATAAACAGTAATTCCAAAGAAAATCATTGGAAAGAAAAGTTTTTTAGACCTACTGTCCATGTGAAATTCTTAACTAACAAGACACAAATGCATATGTTGAGCATATTAAAAAATGCATAACAAAGTAAAACTGATAAAATGAAACAACTCATCACATTTTGGCTCAATTGAATTTTAAAAAGAGAACAAAATAAATAAAACCAAAAATAAATGTTATATAATGATCATGGGCCTGTTTGTTTAAGCTTTTAATAGAAGTGATTTTATGGTTGTGTAATTATTCATTTGGTTACAATTATTAAAAAAATATTTATTTTAAAAGGTAGTTATAATTTCTGCTTTTCTCCAAAAACTACTCATGGTAAGCTTCTCAAAATAATAAGTAATCTGATTATTTTCAAATTTTAATTTTTTTTTCAAAAGCTGAAAAAAAACAGTTGAGAACAAGGTTCTTGTCAATAAAACTATAAATGGAAAACAAGTATGTAAAAGCCTGTAAGATAACAGCAGATGCAACCTGAATTAACAGAGACAGCATAGGATTCATTATTTGGCTTGTCAGATGATGCATGAATGGCTGCTGTTAATGAATCTGAAGGAGACAGAAAGGTACCATTTGATGTAGTCAATAGAGTGCTGGACTTATTCATAGAAGCTACCATATTTGGATCCTCCATTCTATTATTATCCGTCACAATGGAAGAATTGGATCCAGCCACTGGAATAGGCGCGGTTGAAGCCAAATCAATCGGTGAATCGGAGTGAGCAATCAAGCTACTGTTAATCACATGTGTGCTGTTTCCAACTGAGGTCACAGGATCTTGTGACTTGGAAGTTGCTGCAACAGAAGTTTCTAGGCCGTTCACCTCCTTGGATTCTGGAATAATTGGTGAGGCAGATCCACTGAAGGATACCTGTGATCTTGATTCAGAATCAGAGCTATCACTTGACACGCCATTGGAAACTTTAGAAGGTTGCAGATCAGGGGGTGCTTTATTATCTGCTAGATCTAAACTTGCATTCGCAGTAAGATCAGTAGAAGTTTCATTGATCAGAGAGACTGATATATAAGAATTTCCTGAACTCTCTGCACCATAGAAATATCCATGAAGGGTTGAACCAATAGGGTATGACACCATAGTCCAGCAAGCAAAAGTCAAGAAGAACACTGCTAGTACTCCCACTGAAACTACAATCCAAGAGAAAGGTCTTGGATGGGAATAAACTTTGGGAGAGCCTTTGGGTGTAGCCCCCCAAGTCATGGCTTTCATTTAATCCAGCTAGCTTTAAACTAAACCCTGAAGCATTAAGAGTTGAAGACTTTCCTAAACATAGAAACTATCCACAGACACCAGCTTAGTACAACACAGCTTCCGGCAATGAATAGAACCACTACCACATCAATCCCAAAGTGCAGGCCTGACATACACAACAATAGATAAGCATATAATAAAAAAATGAAAACATGAATCCAAACTAAATGAATGAAGTGAAAATGAGCTGAAACATGAAACAATGTAGCAAAAAGGTTCGCACTTGCTCTTGTAGCTAATTAACATAAAACAAGCTCAGAAATCACAAAGGATCAAAATTTAGCTTCAAAATTGCAGAAGCAGAAAGGTAAATTAGCAGAAACCAATGAAGTTTTTGGAGGAAAAAGGGCAGAAATCTGTGAGACAAATTAGCAAGCACTTAGTCGGCGAAACCAGTGTGTACTATGTTTTCCAGAATCTGAATCAGGACAGGAATTTGAACCAGTGATTTGTAGTCGAAAGGGGTAATGAGAAAGTACTTCAATGAAATCATGCAGGTTTTTCCTAAGGTTATGTAAGGGTGAGATGTTCACCGTTCACGTTGAAGCTGCAATATATGAAAGAGATAGTTAGAGAATGAGATTCTTGTGTGCACGTTTCCCATTCCCAAGCTTCAACAGCTCAGGTCACAATTTTCTTGAATTCATTTGGAAAATGGAGACAATTCGAGGAAGAAAGAAGTTGATTTTGAAAAGGGCTGACTAAGGATGAAATAATAAGTTGTTTTTAAAAGAATTAGCTTCTAAATATAATAATTTTGGTTCGAAAGTAGTATTTTAAAAGTAACCAAAAAAACAAGTAGCATTTTAAAAGAGAATTTATTATTTATAGTTGAACGGTTTTACTAAAATGAATTTGATAGAAACATAAAAGAAAACTATTTTTCAGATATAAAAATCTTCATTTGAAGAATTAGCCCCACTATTATGTGGAAGTTCTCGACTCGAATAGAATTATTTTTGAAGAAGGATACCTGTCCAGTCCCGGAAAAAAAATTATCTTTCATATGAGTGTTTTTAAAATTTATAATATTTTAATTTGAAATAAGATTATCAAAATATTTAAAACAATAGATACATTTAAAAAAAACTAAATTGAGAATTTGATTTTAAAAACTGAATAAATGAAAAACTAAAAAAAAAAATCATCACAATCAATAAGATTTGACGTATTTTGAAAACCAATTTAAATTACCAATAAAGTGTTGATTTGGTACAGTTTTCCAAATAGACAGAGACATCCGTTAAATTGGAAGAATGAGACACCAATTCCACTCTCTTTAAAAAATGTGTTAAAAACACGGATCCTCTTTCAAACACTTCACTTGAAAAGAATGAAACTCATTTAATATAATTTAATAGATTTAACATTAATTTCAACCAATAAGAAAATAAATTGAGGAAAAAGAATATTAAAAAGTGTTGGTAGCTTTCTAATCTTAATTTTTTCTAGATTTTCTAATTTTATAATAAACTCTACCACAGATGCAATGTTGATGGATCTGTTAAAGGACCACATAACTTAGCATGTTGTGATGGTGTTTGTAAGGCTTCTTTAGATAGAAATCTTTGGTTTATGTAGGAATTTGGGAAGGTTGAATGTACTGCGGGCGGAACTATGGCTCATTTCTCAATTATTCAATTTGTTTAGTTTGCGAGAGAAGCTTGACTAAAGTTATTGTAGAGAGTGATTCTCAAGTGGCTATCACACTAATCAATGAAGGTTGTAATGGTGTACACCTTTATGTTTCTATGGTGAACTAGATTCGTTTTAGTTGATTAGTGATCGGATGATCCACTTACTCACATTATGAGGGAGGTCAATCAAGTGACAGACTATTTAGTTAATTTAACGCACGATTTTGAACTTGGCATGCATCCTTTGGAGGCCCCTCCTCCATGTTGTAGAAATTTTATTTTCTTTAATTGTAAAAGAGTGTTTTTGGGCTTTTGTTCTGAAGAAAAAAAATACTCTACCACAAATGGATAAGAGTCCGATTATCCATAAGTCAAAATTATCTAAATTTACTTTTTGTTTTTGTAATTTAAATTGAATCATGTTTTAGCTTTTATTCAACTCCCTTTTTTACAGTAAAATTCAGCTTTTCAAAATGGTAGCCCACGACTTAGATGAAAATTGTGTAATTTTTTTGTTGTTGCATACGAAAACTTAAGTTGTAAACTATAAAAGCTTCGAATTTTCCACTTAAACTTTCCACATGTAACCAAAAAAAAATATATAATGTTACTCAAAGTATAAATACAAAGTTAATTTCAATTGAATAATGGGGTAGGAGTAGGAGGATAGTTCACATAAATCATCATACTTTAATTAACTTAGAAAGAATACAAGAATAGAAGAGGAAGACATAAGATATGTAGTGATAATATATATATATTAGAAAAAACGGTGAAAATGTGATGAAAGTAAAATTAAGATCAGAATTTGTGTGTATTATCTTCTTCTCCCTGGTAATATTGTAGGTACTTACAATTAGATGCTTGTTGGCTCTAATGTTAATGGACATTAACACTTGTTTGAAGGTAAAATATAAACAAAATTATCTTATGAATTTAAACGAATGTGTTTTCATGTTAACTAAATTCATAATTGTTAACAAAACATACATAATTGTTGTGCAAATGAAACTGTGGTAGCCCTAGGAATCATGGTGTTGTATTGAAAACTCAGTAATTAGCTTACGTGTCATGCTTTTAAATAGAGAGTTTACAGAAAGAGTACTTAACAAATTTCCAAGGAATCTCTCCTTTTGGTTGATGCGGCAATTTCATCAATTCATTCATGTGGAAGCAGCGCTATACCTGCTCAACTTTCATCAATCTCGAAGTTGGTGCCTCTTAGATTGAATTGCTCAACTTTTTTATTCTTTTTTTTTAATTTGATTTGGGCAAACCATAAATGAAATATAAAACGACACATGCAAATTGTAGTATGATCTTTTTTTATCTTTGAAGAAAATAGGTGAGGTGT
This sequence comes from Acmispon strigosus, assembly GCA_030819835.1. Classification (NCBI taxonomy): domain Eukaryota; kingdom Viridiplantae; phylum Streptophyta; class Magnoliopsida; order Fabales; family Fabaceae; genus Acmispon; species Acmispon strigosus. The sequence continues at coordinate 41,372,582 of JAUAMA010000001.1, read as the reverse complement.
TCTGAAATGAATGGTGGGCTGTCGTGTGGGTGGTTTAGAAGTATTCCCCTGATTGAATGTTAAATCATGCTATTGACTTTTGAAAAAAAAAATGCGTTTGTTTGTCCGGTGAAAAAATAGAAGAAAGAAATTAATTTTTTTTTTTAATATTTGTTTGGTAGAGAAGCTATAAAGCGCATGGATAATAGTAAAGCGGTGGATCCTCATGAGATTGCTATTGAGGTTTGGAAATATTTATGAGACAAAGGTACCAGTTTGCTTACTAGGTTGTTCAATGAGATTTTGAGATCTAGACATATGTCTGATGCTTGGAGAAGAAGTACTTTGGTCCCTATCTATAAAAGCAAGGGAGATATTCAAAATTGTGGGAACTAGATGGATAAACTTATCAGCCATACCATAAAGTTATGGGAAAAGGTGATTGAACATAGACTAAGGGAGGAGACTATGATAGAAGAGAGCCAATTTGGTTTTATGCCGGGAAGGTCTACAACAGAAGCAATCCACCTCCTACGCAGGTTGATGGAAAAGTATCGGAGTATGAAGAGAGACTTGCATATGGTTTTTATTGACTTAGAAAAATTGTGCTCCTAAGGAAGTGTTGTGGAAAACTATGGAGAAGAAAGGAGTATGTGTGACGTATATTCGAGTTACACAAGACATGTATGTGGGGGCAAGTACTAGTGTGAGAACTCCTGGGGGAGTAACTAATGGCTTCCCTGTAAAGATAGGTTTACATCAAGGCTCAGCCTTGAGTCCGTACTTGTTTAATATGGTTTTGGATATGCTTACTAAGGATATACAAAAGAACATTCCAAACTGCATGTTGTTTGCAGATGATATAGTCTTAATTGAAAATCAAATGAAGCAGTTAATTCTAAATTTGAGATTTGGAGGAGGATTTTGGAATCAAAGGGTTTTAGAATAAGTAGAAGTAAGACAAAGTATATGCATTGCTATTTCAGTAAGACTGATATCGGAAGTAATATGGAGGTGAAAATTGGAAATGACATCATACCACAAGTTTCACAATTTAAGTACTTTGGATCGATTATACAAGATAATGGGTAAATTGACAAAAATGTTGCACATGAAATTCAGACTGGGTGGTTAAAGTGGAGGAAAGCATCTGGGGTTATTTGTGATCGCAAAGTACCTAAAAAGCTTAAAGGAAAGCTTTACCGAGCCGCTATAAGGCATGTTATACTCTATGGTAGCGATGTTGGGTTTTAACGGGGCAACACAAGAGAAAATTTGGAGAAGCAGAAATGAGAATGTTAAGATGGATGAGTGGACACACTAGGAAGGATAAGATACGCAACGAGCGGATTAGAGAAAATATTGGAGTGGTGCCTATCGTGGAGAAGTTGACGGAAAATCAATTAAGGTGGTATGGACATGTACAAAGAAGACTTATTGAGGCACCAGTGAGACGTGTTGAGAACATAGTTTTTAGTCCTACAAAGGGAGGAAGAGGGAGACCAAAAAGAACATGTGAAGGTATTGCTATAGATGATTACATTATTAATAACCCTTATAATTTAGTTTTTGATCGAGCTTATTGATGTAGTGTGATTCATATAACCGGCCTCATTTAGTGGGATAAGACTTATGTTGTTGTTGTTTTAATATTTGTTTGGCATAAAAAATTGTAAAAGAAATCTCTTCTTTCATTTATTTTAGATAACTAAATCATAAAAGTCAAAATAAGTGACTTAAACTACAACAATAACTCTATTTATCCTATGAAGTGTTGGCACCTTATTCAATGGCTTCTTAGGTACTCTTCCAAAGAGTTGCCCAAAAGGGAAACATTTTAAATAAAAAAATTCTAAAATTTGTTTAATTTTTTTATAAGTCAAAGAATTGTATTAAAAGGGAGCACAAGGGTACTCCAACAATTTTTTTATTTATATATCTTCCAATAGCTATTTCTATGCATTCATTGAAGTGATTGTCTATTATATTTATTCCTTATGTAACCCTCTCTTTACTTTGTTATGATTTCTGATGCTATAAATTGGTTTCCTGTTAGTTTATTCTTCCCTTCCATTTGTTATTTTTAATATGTTATCTTGCCCAAATTTTTGGGTTGAAATTTGTTCTCTTCAACCCCTATTTCATGGCTTTTTTATCTGATAAAATGCGATTTGCACGATTGGAGGTATGTCTCTTTTTGAAGGTGAAATTTGATGTCTCGAATCTCATCAACACTAGCGTTTTACGGGGATTTCTTTTGAATGAAATAGAGTTTAATTTTCATATGAGTATTACATGATGTTGTGAGTGTGTGAGACGTGTGACGAATCAAAGTGAGGTAACGTTCAAAGGAGGACCAATTCCAGGTCTTTGACCTTAGGTACATGACAACAAAAGAATCATTGAAAGCCCAAATAATAGTACTCCAACCTTTCATTACCAAAGTGTGGTTCGAGATCGTCGTTAGTTTGGTGTTTATCATTCAGTTTATTTTCGCTAATCGTCATTTATTTAATTTTTTCTTTTTATTTTAAACAAAATTTAGTTTTAAGCAAACAACCAACTCAAGTTTTGATTAGCTTAAATAATTAATAAGGTGAACACGCTAGTAGTTAGCTAGTCCTCATGGATTGATAACGTTTAATAACTTTGATACTACCGTGCACTTTCGGTGCTATCAAGTTTTTGACGTTGTTATTAGGGAGTGCGTCTTGTATTAGTAACTTTCACTGTTTAATTATTTTAAGCAATTTTTTGTTTTGTTACTTTTGTTTTTGATTTGTCTTGGTCAATTGCTGAGTAAGTCTTTTAGAAGATGGGTAAAGATCAAAGCAACCGTGCACTTAAATATTTTTTAGCCCATCAATATCGCGCACTCATACCACCATTAATGTACCCCTTTTGAAGGTGATTTCCGTGCGGTGAACCCCTCTATAATCTTGGTGAAAGGAAGCATGTTTAAAGGAATCCTCGATGAGAACTCTTATGATCATGTCTACAATTTTCTAGAAGTTTGCAAAACAATCAAGGAACATAATGGTCAAGAGGAAGAAATAAGAGACTCCATCTTTTTTCCTTTTTCACAAAAAAGAGAGGCTAAAAGATGGTTGTTCTCAAAGTAGGATGGACATTTCACCTCCTGGGAGCAATTATCAAGATAATTTACAAGTAGATCTTTCCCTAATGCAAAGTGGTGGACCTTAGAAAGGAGATACTAGGTTCCAGACAATAAAGTTATGAATCATGGAATGAGGCGTGCGATAGGTTCGATAAGATGCTTCGAGATGACCCCGACCATAATATAGAAGATTGGATCAAGCTACATATATTTTATAGAGGATTGCATTTTGATTCTAGAATCCAAATAGACATTGCAGTAGTAGGAGCCCTTATGTGCATGGAAAATGATGGTGGAGAATCACCAATAGTAGGGAAGAGCCTAAACTCGAGCATATGTTGACTTTTGCAGATATGAAAGAAGACTCTCGAATTCCAATTATATTAGGGACACCCTTTCTTGCCACTGAAGGTTCCGTAATTGATGTGAAGAGATTAAAAATGTTATTTGAAGTAGGGGGACAAAAAGAACGTGTTTGATGTCCACAACACGTACTATGAAGCATCCCGCGATTGTAGACTCTCTATACATAATTGACAAGTTATATGAATTCATATCTAGGAAGATCCAACACTCACAATGGAAGACCCTCTTGAGCATTGCATGATAGACCCCGAACCAGAAGATGAAGCCCAAACATACGTGCAAATCCTTAATAATGCAGAACTCGATCAATTGATGAACAAAGTGACGAACCCGAAACAAACTTCAAACACGACCCTTGCTTATATCTAGTGGCACAAAATATTGTTACTCATTTGACATTATGACTGACATTGTCCTTGCTTGTTGTATTTTGCATAACTTCCTAATGGGTGCTAATGTTGATAAAACTTTAACCGCTAAAGTGAATCATGAGTTGCATCAACGTGATATGGATATATCCCGAACACAAGCACATGATGAGGATTATACACAAGGGTCACTTTTAAAGGGCAACATAGCAATTGAAATGTGGAATGCTTACCAAAATCGGTGACACTGCTTGTTCAACTTATTTGCAATGCAACATGTATTTGTGTTATCTTTAAGCATTATGTAGAACACATTTATAATGTAAGCTGTTTTTGTCTATGGTTTGTGTTATATTATGTGTAGAAAATTATGTTGTAGTTTTTTTATGAGAATAAACGCATTGTTGTGAACATTTGTTTTCTTTGTTTTTCCTAAAATTTTCATGTAGATGATATCGTGTCAAAGGAAAATGGTGCTGCGTCAAATTGTAATGAGCCTTCTAATCTACATTGAAATGATGAGATGGATCAATTGTTGTTGAATACTTTGCTTGAAGAGGATCATAAAGGCAATAGGAATGATGGTAATTGGTCAACACTAGCATATTTCCACATGGTTGATATGTTAAAATCTACAATTAAACCAATCATTATGAAAACTCATTTAGAGAATAGAACGAGAACATTAAAAAATAATTTTGGGCAACTTGTTTAACAACTTAATCGGATTCGGATGGAATCCAATAGCGACAAAATTTAAGGTCACTGATGAAGTTTGGGATGATCTCATTAAGGTATTTAACTTTTTCTGTCATTCAATTTGATCATTTGTTTTTTGTGTTTGTAGTTAAACTACCAAATTCAATATGTGGATGGTGACCACATGCAACAAAATGGAGGAAGACACAAATTAAGAATTATGACATCTTGAAAGAGTAATTTGGAAATGATAGGGCAATAGGGAAAAAAATCTACAACAACTTTAAATACGATAAGTCAATGGGATAAGGAGATTATTGACCTAAATGACTGTTTTGAGGATGAAAAGACTCATGAGCCTGATATTAGCATGTTTGATGGACAACAATTCTCATCCCCCAACTTTAATGTCTTTAGTCCACATAATGATCCTTCAAATCAATCAACATGCACATCTCCTTGAAGGGGAACAAAAAGTAAAAAGGAATGTGATTGACTTGATGAGATTCCAATTTGAGAGAATGGATCAACAGATTAAGGGTTTAGCTGAAGCAATTAAGGATGGGAATTCTATTTCAGCTAAGCTACAAAAAGTTGCTAAGCGTCAGGTTGAAGTGGTTGAAAATTATGTTCAGATTGATGATAAAATTTGACATTGATGCAAAAAACTCGGGCACGACATTATTCTGAAGTTGAAGTTTGGAATATTTTAGAGGAACTAAATGTACTAGATAAATATTGCATGACATGTTATGATTACTTATGTGGTAATGAGGAAAAAATGTAAGGTTTTTGGTCTTCCTCCATATACGAGAGTCCAACCGCATATTCAAATTAGGAACAATGTTGGATTTGAGTAAGTAAGAGCAGTCTTCTGCTCTTTTTTGTTTTGTTGGGTGCATGTCTATTTGATTGAAGGCAGAGTACTTGTTTTACCAAGCATTAGTAGTGGATGTACTTTTGTTGTTGTATATATTTAAGATATCATATTATGCCTAGATGAGCTTGTGATTGTAAATGAGTTTGTATGACTGGACATGCATGGCAACTTTGATGAATTGGTTATTGGAAGTATCAGACTTGTTTACACTCTTTAGTGTGTACTTGAAGAGGTAAGTGACATTATAAACTGCCTTGTATATTTCTTATTGTTGATTGCCTTATATATTCTCTCATTATTGATTGTTGACATAATCATGTTCTTGCTCTCTCATCATAAGTTTTCTTCACTACAAAGGGTGAGAGGAAATATAAGTCATATAGAGGACACTTCATGACAATCTCTCTTCCAAAAGTGAGATGTGGAGTTGTGCAATTTAACAATAAAGATTCATAAATATATAAACAGTATAAACACCTACAAACACCTTATTTTTTTCTCTATCTCTCACTTCTTATCACATCACATTATATATCACATTCATTACTTCTCTCTCTTCTCCTCCTTTCTCTCTCTAGGTGTCTACCACTAATGGTGGTCAATGAATCATAACTCATAATTTAAAGCTACTAACTATAACTAGCCTTTGTTTTCAAGCTTTGCATGTTGGGGATTCACTTATATTATGGATGCTAGAGGATTTTCTTTGTTTGCTCAGTTGAATTTTGAGGTTCTTATGCATGATGTAGGTGGAGATGTGCCTAACTTATGGTGATGTAGGTGCCTTGTATTGGGTCATAAGGAGGTTGAGAGTGAAGTCTATGTGTTGTAATAATTTTCACATAGTCATTATTCTCTGGTTGTCGATTCAGACAACGTCCGTGGTTTTTTTCTCCGATTTTGAAGTTTTCCACGTTATATTCTTGTATTGTGATTGGGCTCCTATTTATTTTATTTCTTCAGTTGTGTTATTTCTTAGCAGTGGTACCAAGAGCCTCCGGTTCGATGGAATATCAGATTCTTAGTATGCTATGTGGTTGTAGTAGTGTCTGATCTTCCACATCAAAAAAGAAGTTTGATATTGTGAATGTGCTGAAGAAGTGTGATACTGTGAAAGTGTTGTTCTCGAAAGGTTATGACTAGGTAAGAATTTGTACTTAAGTATGTCCGTTGTGACCATCTCTCTTTCCTGGGAACCTGTGCACGATTTACAGTTGGCACGTGGCAGTTGTGATAAAAAATTGGATGTTAGAATCAATTTTGACTTGCAACAAGTCATGACTGAGTTGATGCAATCAGGATTACACAAGGCGTTTTGGGCATGTAAAGAAATATTGTCCAGGTGGTACACGAGCATTGGTTGACATAGATGCAACATGTGGGGTGATAGCGCATAGACATTGGTTGGCGTTGATTTAAGGTGCATGGTTATGTTGATGGTTGATGAACTTCCGGAGAAAACACACATGGAAGATGCACCATAAATTTTCAGCATGATTTCGACATGTAGAAATTCTTGGGATGGTTTAGTTCTAAGTGAGGTGAAATTATTGGAATATTTTAATGAGAATTGGTTTTAAGGTCATCCCATTGGTTCTCCCGCCACCCCTCCACTTTCTTAATTCCCATAACACCCCTAATTAAAAATTAAAAATCTCCTCCCTGGTCGCACTTAAAAGTGTGAAAATTATATTATAACTTTTTTTAAAAAAAATTTCCCGATCTGGAAAAAAATTGAAGTTGTAAGTGCAAAATAAGAGCAATTTTCGCACTTTTAAGTGCAATTTATTTTCAGTTCGCGAAAAACTTAAAAATACAATTTTCGCACTTTTAAGTGCAATTATTTTTCAGTTTGCGAAAAACTTAAAAAAAAAATTAAAAATACAATTTTCGCACTTTTAAGTGCGACTAGGGAGAAAAAATCGCACTTACAAGTGCGATACGCATCGATTTAATTAAAAAAATTAAAATGCTAATTTCGCACTTGTAAGTGCGAAATAAGAGGAAAAATCGTACTTATAAGTGCAATTTTTTTCAGATCGTGGAAAACTTAAAAATAAAAAATAGGACGTTAAAAAAAATCGAGGTAGGAATGGTATGCGGAAAATATGAATAACACCCTCCAAATAGGGAGTTGGTGAAGATGATGAGTGGTTTGGTTTGATGTTGGTAGTGAGGGAGGTTATGGGTTTATGGAGAAAAAGGAAATATGATGGTGGTTATGAAGGTGAATAATGAAAGGTGGTGGAGGTAGGAATGGTGGTGAGGAAAGGAAAGGAATGGTATGGTGGTGGTAATGGCGATGGGGATGGAAAAGGGGGTGGTTGAGAGTGAAAGAAGAAGGAGAAAGGGGGTGGTGGGTGGAGGAAGTAGAAGAAGGAAAATGATATGTAGGGAATGAAAATTATTTTTAAGGGTAAAATGATATTTTCGCACAAATGGGGTGGTGGGATGACCAATTGGGGTTGCCTTAAAACCAACACTCTAGTTTAATTTTGAGTGAAGTGTACTCTTTATGGTAGAGTATGATAATTTTATCCAAATGAATAAAAAAAAAGAGTATGATAATCAGGGACGGATCCAGGAATTTTATATCGTGGGGGCGGAATACACATGCAAATTTGCAGTATTGAAAATATAATATATTACTATTAAACATTTGAATAAACATTATATTTGTTCTCTAGGAGGTTTCATATTTTGGAAACATTGTACCATTTTTTTATTCTCAACACTATTAAATACTTTCCTCTCTGTATAAGTAACTAAGCAATCATTCAACAATTCATCTCCCATACGATTTCACATCCGATTTTTGATAATATGCATAGCAAAGAAAGCTCTTTCAACTGTTGCAATTGCAACCGGTAGTATCAAAGCCAACCCCAAAAGCAAATACACCAATGGATATACAAAATGCTTCTTGGTCTCTACAAATTTTGTAGCAAGATCACTAATGCCCATCAATTCTGAAAATGCACTATCAGAACATATATCTATGAAATAATTTTGAAGCTGATTATCTAATGTCAAAAGTTCAATCGGGAAAAAATCTGAAGCATAGAATTGAGCCAAACGAATCAACTTTTTATTGTTAAATGCAACAAATGAATCTTTTGGACTCAAGCAAACTACACAAAGAAGTCAGATCAAATTAGGACAAATTTTAGTTTTTAGTTGCATTAGAGTAATATTGTATATCTATGGGTGCATTTATATTTACTGGGTGGGGGCAATCAAACATATTGTATTAAAATAATGGTATAGCAAGTAGAAATCTTAAAAGTCAAGTGGGGCAGCTGCCCCCCACTCTCCAAGTCCATCCGTCCCTGATGATAATATTTTTGGTCGGTTTCGACCCTAGAAACACCTCGTACCTCGTATCATATACAAAATATGTCATACCTTGATTTAGTACTTAAAATTATGCAGATTTTTAACAATTTTTAGCCACTTTTGCTTTAGTACTTCAACATGTTATGTGTCCATTTTCTCCTTTCTCTTGTTTTCTTTTCTCTTCTCTTCTCTTCCTTCCACTTTTCTTTTCTCTAACTTTCTTCCCCAACCCCCACTCGAGAAATATTTTGATACTAGTGTAGTGGTGAAGTGAAGAGTTAGTGGCTTGCTCTCTCTCACAAAGACAAACAGACAATTACCTTTTACTTTTACCACTTGCGTAAAAGGTTTTCCCAACCACTCGCGCGCTCTTGGTTTTGCCCAAATAAATAATAATCGAACCCCTCCCTCTCGTTCCTAACTTTGATGTTTGATTTGTACTGAGTTTCCATTCAAATTGTACCCACCTTCCGCAACCGCAAGGTGAAACTCCTCATCGCAAATCGCAAGAGGCGAAGTCCCCAGCTTCGATCGCTCACTTCACTCTCCCACCATCAACCTGGAAAAATAGTCTTAGAATCTAGCGATGTTTTTGTTTAAGTTTTCTAGGGTGTTAATTGGTGTTTATGGGTTACCAAGATTTTTATGCAAAACCTGGTCTTTTCCTTGAGATTAAAGAGAATGGGGGGGTTTGAGAATGACTTATTTATATCCTCAATATGCTACAGGAGCTCTTCATGTTGCCAACCCTGTTACAATGCACGTTCCTCATCTACTTCAATTTCTAACCCCTAGTGTAGCATACAACCTCTGATTGTTTCAATTTCTTCTGATTTGTTTCTAAATGCACATTATTATTGGAAATGCTTGTGTTATCTGAATTCTGAAGTGAATTATTTGCTCAGGGAAAATGATTATTTGTCTCTACTTCTCCATGAGCCTATGATGAATAATTGTATATGTAGTATATCTGATGAAAATCATTGGATAATTTTATCCTTTTTTGTATTTAAATCCAAGTATTTTTGTACTGTTAGAAAATGGATCTGGTTCAATTCTTAAAAAGACTTGTTTTAGAAAATGGAAATGGTTAAAAACTGGGTTTTAAAACAATTTAAAAACGGATTTTGAACCAGATCCTGTGGGGATTTTGAACTAAATCCGCTTTTAAAACCAGATTTTGAACCATCTCTGTGTTAAATCGGTTTAGAACCATATCTGGTTTTAAAACCGGTTTGGTACCAGTTTAAGTGAATACAAAATGGATCAGTTCTTGGAACCAAACCATATATTTGGATTTTAATTGGATGTGGTCTGGTTTTATAATTATCCAAACCATGCACACCCCTAGACAAGAGAGAAGAGTTGAAGAAAATCTTACTGACTTCACTCTGATTTCCAATGTGGGAGAATAGAGAAACAATGTATTACAAGATAGAACTAACTTCTGGATATTTGAGAGATCCAGTTCTCTCCCAACTTACTATTAGTTCCCTGCCTAACTAATCCCCCCCCCCCCCCCCCCCAACGCCCTTTATATTCATGGTATATTCCCTTGCACAATCATTTAAGTAACTATAACAGTCCCAACTAACTAAGTACTCACTTAGAGGGTTATTATCCCTTGCTTCTTAATTAAAGGTCGATCTCTATCAATATCCCGCCCTAAAAGATTCACCTTGTCCTCAAGGTGATGTTCCGGGAAGGCCTCCTGAATTCCAGCTGTGGATTTCCAGCTGTTCTCACATGAAGGTAGATGCTGCCATTTAATCAAAACCTTCACATCCCCTGTGGAATCCTCGCAGAAGTCCATACCTGATTCAGGAAAAGCCAGAAGTTCCTGATCTTCAACTCCTACTGTTGCTGATATATACGTGGTTTCCATTGATCTTTTTTTTTTGCTGCTATTGTTTGGACATGTATTGATATATTATCTTGCTCCCTTACATTTTATAGCTATTGAATCAGGCTGGATAAATTTGGACGAAGGAAACTTGGATCAGTTTCTAGCTAGGGAGATAAGAGATCTAGGGTAAAAAGCATGAAGGACAGTTTTCTTTGGTGTATTTCCATAATTTGTGGGTATAATATCAAGAATCTAACCATCTTCTAAATCACTTTAGAAACTGTTTCTTCCTCGTGATTAAGTCATTCTTTGGTTGATTTTTAAACCACTGAATCACTCTAAATTGTTTCTGTTTATACTGTTGGGGTGCTGCATATTGTTGGGATGCAGTCTCTATCTTATGAGTTTGAAAATGATGCTGAATAAGTTCTGGTTCAAATTTATGCTAAATTAGTATCCCCAAATTTGATTTTTCTCCTTTGTTAATATATTGTTTGCTTTGTTTCATGTTGTTTCTAGGTTGCTCTTGTTGAAGCTCTAGGGTCAGATACCAAGATATCAAGGCTAAGGTATGGTATTTAGTTTCTCAAAATTTGATATGTGATGGTTGTTTGTTAGCAATTGTAGATGACACATTAGCTTTTTTCGTTAGCAATTGGACCAAAAACCGACAAAATGGCTTGATTGTAGCACAGTTAAAAAAATTCGACGCCTAAAATCGCTCATTTTAATGAAGTAGGACTAAGTTCGCATAATCTAGATAGATGAGAGATCAAAAGTGCAATTAAACCTATATTAAATATATAATGGGCTAGGAAAAAGTGACATAATTGACACAGGAACACTGTTTTTGAACTCAAGGTTGAAGGTATATGAATCATGAATCAAATTTGCAACATAACAATGGTTTCACAAGTCACAACCCACATTTATTTGCAACAAAAACAGAAAATTTGGAAACAAATTAAGGAATTTAAAACTAGAAAACAAAACAGCTGTTAAATTAAGAGTTGACAACAGAACACTTCCTCCTAATTTCCCCAGCCGTGCCTGAGAGGACCTCAATGGCTCCCATCCTCTTCATTGACTGGCCAAACTCTGTGAAAAATTTGTTTTGCCCAACCAATTCATTAACTATGTTTTTCGATTGCTTGGTTGTTAGAAGTGCAGCATCTGATTGGAACAGACCCTTGTTCTGGCGAAGGATGGAATAGTAGTCACTGTCAAAGGTGGTAGAGCTATTAGGGTCCATCTCTACTGTTGTGGTAGTGTCACTGAGGCTCTTGCACTTAGTCTTTAAGAATTCAGCATAAGTGGGATTCAAAGAAGGATCTTGATCTCCTTTCCCAGTGAAGTTGTAAAGCCTGTTACTGAACAAGTTGCAATGACCTACTCCAATTGTGTGTCCTCCTATATATATATAGCCAATGTGTGAATTTAATTAATTTGTTTAAAATGCTGAGCCTGATAATCTCAGTAATTTCCTGCTTGAATTAGTATTTATTTGTAATATCATAAACGGTTGAAATATAATATAAAATTAGTCACATGTCTTTACTTAACAATTTGTCTGTGACTAAGTGATATAGATTTTGATCTTGTTCCCTCCATTCTTTTAATGAAAAAGTTGAATTTAACCAGAGGTAGGTGAATGTGTATCAATCACGCGTCAACTACAATGGACTCTTGTGTGAGGGGTTAGAAATTATAAAATTATTCATGTGTTTTTACCCAACTGCTTAAACTTTTTGGAATACTTAGTTTGGTTTGCGACATTAAATGTGTAGCATGAGTTTATAACAAAATTTGAATGTACCTGATAATACAACCAGGTCGTGCAGAGTAAGCTTTTTGCTTTTAAAGCTTTGTATGAGCTGGGTGAAGTTGAAGAAAGGTGCAGGGATATTGGCCAAGGCTTCACTACTTTTGGATACTGTGCCATCTCTTCTACCGGTTAGCACTTCCCACATGGGCTTATTAAACTGAAACCATTGAAAGATCAGCTACATGCATTAACTAAGACAAAGGTATGCAATTCTGCATTGTATATGAACTAAATTTGTTGTATATCCAATGTTCTGGCATTGTATATATATATATATTGCTTAGAATAAGGGTACACGCTTACTTGGACAGAAACAGCATCTCTAGCTGCCAATGCCAGTATGTCAGCACAAGATACAATCCCGTTACAATTTGCTTCCACTGCTTCTTTTATGTCATCTATGACATCAAAGCCAGACAAAGACAAATTAGGAATGGCATCCTTCTCTGCAGTGTTACTGGCAGTGGAGTTCAACAGAACCGAGCCGTCACAACCCTGAAATGTTGTTAGCATTAGCAACCATGTGGCACCAAAACAAGTTGCACTGTAGTTAGCATTAATCAATTTAAATTCCAAATGATGCTATTGCTGCTAAATATCAAAATATGAGAAGATATATATAGAAATATTCTTAAGGATCTTGGAATGTTTACCCTGACAAAACAATCATGAAAGTGCAGTCTAATCAACTTGGCTGGCAATTCAGGCCTTGCAGAGACATGTTGCTGGATTTTGGTCTTAACAATCTGCTCTGCTTGAGGACATGATTTCCTGTAGAATTGTTTTGTGAGGCTGCCTCCTTGACAAATGCCAAGGAAACAAAACACTACCAAACAAGCTATAAGGGAAAATTTCATATTCATGTTTGAATATTTGTGTTACTGCTTCTCTGCAGGAGTCTTAGCTTGAGAATGGAATGGTTGGCTACAATGCAGTTGCTCCCTTTTATAGGCGTTTAGTGTCATTTTTTCAAAGCAAAACCAGCTAAGCATTCTATACTATGAAAAAGTCTGTTTGTGTGATCAATGAGGTGAATGCATAGCTCAGGTTCTATTATATTTGTTAGAATATGCCAGCTCTGTTTTATGTTCTTAATTTTCACAAGGCACAAGCATAAGCATCACAGGTCAAACCTCTGTTTAAGCTTTCTTTTTTATGGTTTGGTGGAGTATACCACCACTAACAGAGATTGATGATGAAGTGGCTTAGTTTAGGTTTTTATGGTTTGAAGTGATGTAGGTGTGGAATCATAAAAAACGAAATAAATTATTGGATATTGGTCCCTCTTCCAGTATTATAGCATACCAAACTATAAGCTAGAGACTAGTGAAAGCTCTTCTAAGGTAAACTTTTATGTAAATTTAGTAATCAAGGAACGGTGTACTGATACTAAAATATCTGTGTGCTAAGATTACATGATACTTTAAACTCGTCAAGACACGAAAGCTGATTTGTTTTCAACATAATGGTTATTTGATGGAAGATGCTGTTTGCTTAAATATAGGGCATTTTACCAATCAATGTAGTTCGCTTGGGCTAACTCTAGTAATATTAAGCATTACTTTTCACTTTTCAAATATAACTAAATTTAGGTGGGTCTTCCTGGTTATAGTTAGTAAATGAAAGATAAACTAAATTCCCGTAAGGGTGATGACAGAAATTTAAACCGGGATTTCTCATGTCACACCCTCTTCGGCCACTGTTTCGTAAGATATATGCACATTTAATTGTGAAAATTATTACAAATTACTATGGGTCCATTTGGATACGAACTTATTTGAGTTTATAAACTTTTGGATGTCCACCGATCTTTATTCATAATAATGAATTGAATGTTTGAAGATATAATAATGAATTGAATGTTTGAAGATATATATGAGCAAATATATGTTAGGTGGTTGCACAACAAATTATTCTGGCTGTTATCGTGATTGAAGGTCAACGACTTAAGTATTGCAAGAGCGTGTAGGATTTAGCATAATTCAATAGCCAGGTCAATCCTATATGGATGTCAAAGGCATCAACAACACAACATTCCATTTTTCTTTCTTAGTTGCTACCAAGTGTCGTCTATAGTTTGCACATGGTTAGTTTGCTCGAGAATCATGGTGTTTTTGTCAAATGATACAGCTAATGTTTCACAATTCTTAGTAGAGTAATGATACTTAAACATTTAATTATATGCTTTATCTCTGTTCAACAAAACTGAAATATTCAATGATTGGCAGGTGATTAGTTTGCTGGTTCTCAATGCCTATCCCCGATTCTCTACTAGCAAAGCCGCGTGTTAAAATCGAGCATGCCACAAAAATTTAAAACATGATTACAGCTTAGCTAAATCGACATGTATCAATATACTAAAAATTACATAATTAAAATTTATATTAATAGATAGGGTTAAAAAATACGTTCTTAGTTCCTAAATAATTAGTGAAATTTTTTGTTTTTGTTTTGCTAGGGTAAAGTTACAAAAATATCTCTCTTTTTAGAGAAATACCTCACTTTTAGTTCTTGTTGGAGAAGGAGTTCAAGCAGCCTTGTCATGTGTCTAAAGTAGGTTATCTGGTACGCCCATGTGCAATTTTTTTTATTTACATGTGTATTATTAATGATTAAATTAAAGTTATTAATTAAATATAAAATTAATCTCAAATTCTTAATTCCTAACTGGCACTTTCCTCAATTTTTTCATCTTCTTCATACATATTTCCACAAAATATCATCATTTTCCATCATCTTCATTTTATTGTTCGTCTTCACCCATTATCACCAGCAACATTCATTAAACCTAAAAATAGAATCCCTAAAACCAAAAAAAATCCAATTTAACAACAAACTAAACTGTTTCTCAACCTATACATTTATTAGTGTTCTTCTCCCACCTTCTTCGTCTCATTTTCTTCCACCATGAAACTCGGCAAAACCAAACATTCACCGCATAGTCCCTGCAAACTTTTCCTTTCCCACCTTCTCCATCCCACATTCAGATCTTTTTTTCTCTCCCACGGTCACTACAAGAATAGTCATTTTTAGCGTCCATGTTTAGCTTCGGCCACGACACCCGACACTAAAATTGTCCAGTTTTCTTTCGAAAAGCCGACTCATAATAGGAAAAAAAACCACTTTTATTTTGTGTGAGCCGAGCCGACGCTAATTTGCGTTCGCTAAGTAGCATTTAGACGATTCGGTACGACGAACACTAAATTCTACGACCACCATAGCATTCTACCACATACCACTAGCGCCGGCTTGAAGCCAACTCTACTTTCACTGTCCATCTTAGCGTCGGCTACGACCGACGTCAATGTCCACGTAAATACGACTCGTTTCGTGGGAAAAAAATAGCGATGCTCTAGACGACACTAAAGGCCATGTATTTCTCTATCCCGACTTCATTATAAGTCTCTCCCTATTCCACAATATCCAAAACGTCCTTATAACAAACCCTAACCTATATCTCACCTCCTTCGCCCCCTTTAGACCGCAAACAACCCCACCCCGCTATTTACCCTGGTTTTTGGTGATCAAGGTAAAACCACAAGAAAATCCAAATGTTTATGAAGAGGCTGGATTCTATCCTTTTTTCGGGTCCTAGGGAGAAGGAAACCTCCCGTGTGTGCGTGCGGAGTTTGTGAGTTGGGCGAAGAGGAACCCGTCGAAAGTGGTTCGAGCGGAGAGGGCGCGCGTTTGGGAGACGGGTGCGTGTTTGGGAAGGTGTTATAGGCAGAGAGAAGGGGTCATAGGCATGAAAGCAGGGAAATAAAACAAAAAGAAAATTGAAACTCCATTAAACAAAATAAAAAAATTTACAGGGAATGTAAAGGTTTGGTCGGTCGACCACCACTCAGCCACTCGCGTGTTTTCTCGTTCTGTCGCGCTGCGTCACTTACAGATGGACTTATGGCTTGTAGGGGTGAGGATTTAACGCTACTAGGCGTGTCGTGATGAGGGCGAAAGACCCTGAATTCTGCCTCTGATTCTTCTATTTATAGGCCAAGCCCTTCAACCGCTCATGATAGTTGCTTCTCCCGGTTCTTACACCTGTCCCTTGTCGGTTTTCTTGTCTCCCATGTCTCTGTCGTGCTTCAACCGCCTTGAACTTCCAACGGATAACTGCTCTGTAACGTCCGTCAAGTGGCAGTTTGTACCTCTAGGCTAAAGTTGAGAGCGTGCTAATTTTCACACCCATTTATGCTAAGTTCTGACCTTTCCCTAGTTCTGACATCGACCTGCCACGTTGCTGTCATTTTAGTCGAACTCAAAAATTGCTCTGCTACCCTGGGCCAAGCATTTCTTATTTCGGTCGAAGCTCAGCTTTTGTTGTCTTCTTCGACAAATCTGACACTTGGAAAATTTCGTGGCTAACAGATGCCCCCCAAAATATCATACTTCGAAGGAAACTCTTTTTAGAAGTGTGATATTTTCAACAAAGGAAGGCGAATTTTTAATTTTCTGCCCTCACTTAGACTGATTTGGCAGGATAAGTTAGGGATTTAGTGAAACGTGGGGCGATTGATAGGCCACGATACTCGTTCGTAGCTCACGTCGGTTATGGAGATTTTGCGTGACCACCCCACGAAATGAATCTCTGGTCCCATCTATCAGGCCAGGAACCCTCTTGCTTCCTTATAAATAGAACGACCCCGTTCTCTGTTCATTCACTTTTATTCGTGGAGAAAGACACTGCTCGTCTGGAGAGCCTTTAAGCAAAAATATGGTTAATGCCATGGCTATCTGTACTCCCTTGACTGTTAAAACTTTTCAGCTTCGCCTCTATCAGGTTCCTGGTTTCAACGCTTTGCGGCACACGTGTTTATCTACTTTATGTGATGTTTCCGCCGAACCAATGTACCCTGAACTTGTCAGAACTGTCTGGTCGTCCTTATCTTTCAGTCGCGGCGGGGCTTCGCCGGAATAGTGCTGAGCCACACCGTCTCCCTTACTAGGGAGAAGATTTTCGAACCCTCCTCAATGCAGATGAAGGAGAGGTATATTCGGAGTTCTGGCGGAGGGATCGCAACATAGAGGATATTGACAAAGTCACCTATCGCATAGAGAATCCCATTGTCTGCCAGCGCTCACTATATTCGTCCCTCACTTTTCCAGCAAAAGTCCTACACCATATCATCATGCATGTGATTTGTCTGAGAACTGATTATTTGGAGGACGTTTTTGACAAGGATACATTTATTATGTACTCTGTTCTGAAAGAGGAGTATATTAATGTTGTGGACATCGTCTATAATCACATTGCCTCTGCCTTGATCAACCAACAACAAGCTATTCCCTACGGTTGTTTGATCTCCAAACTCCTCAGAGGCCTGAACGGGCTATCTTTCCTTGCCTGGGAAGCTTTAGAGAAAGTTACCAGCTAAGGTCTTGGGGTAGACTTTCTTCGATCCAAAGGCCTCGTCATTCCTGAGCCATACTTTTCCGATGATTCGGATGTCTACTCAGATGATTCAGATGGCCCCATGGAGTCCATCGAAGAATCGGCTAACACTTTTACTTTACCTCGACGTTAAGCCGTTCAACTTTCAGAGGAATCTATTTAGATCGAGACTAAGCCTTAATTGAGTTGTAGCTTAGCTTGATCCTTCTGTACTTTTGAATTCTTCTTGGTTGTAATCAAACAATTATCAATTACATTTCAGCAATGTTTTTTGTTCGATTGCCCTTTTTACCTTTGAAAGACGGCTAGCTTTTGACCGAAGTCGAATAATATCCTCATAAACTTTTCGGTCAGATGTCACAAGTTTTAACAGATACAAATTTGAACGAGATAATGTGAACACTTGCTACGTCGAGCAATTCACTCATCGTGCGTGCAAAACCGCGAGCAACCGCGAAATTAGAGTGTACGCCTTGCTCTTGATTATATAAGCTTTGTCCGCGTCGAACTGCTTATATCATCGAGTCTAGCGGTACTCAACGTTCTGATTAAAAATGTACCGCTAAAACCTATCCATGTCTTAGATACAACCTAGGCTTGGACGAATCATAATTTTAATCAAACAAAGCACAACAATGGCTGAGACGCTCAAACCAACTTTATTTATTAACACAATTTCTGCGATCAATACACCTCAGGCGTGATTATAAAATTGAAATCGCACCTATTATTACATCGTTTGGAATGACCAATACAGCGACATTTTTAGGGTGCCATTGCCATGTTCGACGTAAAATGGTACATTTTCGCACAATATCGGTCAAGCGCATTCTCACCATATTTCGGCCCCTTGAGCCGTTTAGTCATTTTCAGCTATTCAAGCCGAATTCTATGTGTTTTCTCAAATAGGATCCACCATGTGCCACTCTCCTGTGGCATCTTCGTCTTCTTTCTTTTGATAGAGTTCCATCTGTGAAAGAAGCCATAATCAAGGTCGAGCCTGAATGAGCTTGGCCTATATTCCCCCTTCATTTCATTTTCTAGATCATTGTAGGGTGGAATATTTGCCGGCTTCTTGTTGAATGTCTTTTTGTTGACTTGATCGCATTCGGCTAAGAAGTAGCTTTGATCGGTGTCAACGTTTTCAAGGACACCATTTTCTCTCCAGAGAGATAGTTTTTGGTGCAAGGTCGAAGGAACTGCTCCGACTCCATTGATCCACTCCCCGCCTAAGAAAAAATTGTAGTTTTCCTTAGCTGGAACTACCACAAACAACGTAGTTCTCGTCACTGTGCCCACGGTGATTTCGAGTGGCATCGCACCATGCGACCTGTTTGTTTTTCCCTCATAGTCAGAGAGAACCAGGTTATGAGGTAGTAAATCTGCCTCAGTTTTTCCCAACTTCTTCATCAGAAATTTAGGCATCAGGTTTATTGTTGCCCCTCCATCGACCAGAACTTTGTCGATTCCTTTGCCTTCAACTCTAGCTCACACGAACAGTGGCTCTAAGTGCTTTTCCATCTCATCATCCGGCTTCTTAAAGTCCGCGTTTTGCTCTTCGACCTTACCCTTTGTCATTATGTAGTAACAAAGAGGGTTGTCGTCGTCTTCATCTTCGACGTAATAGTCATCTTCGCTTTCGACAACCTCTATAGTCTGGTCGAACTCATAAGGGAGGATAGACATGACATTACAAATGATGTATGAACTCTCAGTATCACTAAAAAAGTTATCAGTGACCAAGCCTTCCTCTTCAGCAGTCAGAGTTTTAGGGGATTCAGCTTTAGGCGTGAATGGTTCCGCTCCGGGACTTAACTCAGGCTTGTATGCTAAGTCCATATAAGGTAAAGCCTTGCTTCGACTTGATTTTTCAGACTCGAAGAAGGGTTTCCCTTTTGTGTTCAGCTTTGCAGGGGATTCTTTCTTGCCAGGTTCCTCAACCGCAGCCTTCCCATTCCGAGCAATAGCTCTTTCTCGGGCCACCTTTCTTTTCCTCTAGAACCTCCTCCATTGAGTTTTGGTCATAGGTTTGGTTACTAAGTAAGAATTCGAAATATGGGAGTAGTTCTTTGGGGCTCGAACATTCCCACTTCTGAAAGCAGGGGGTTTTGCTTCAACGCTCGACCTTACAGCAGGTTTGGGTCGGTATGCCGCGACCCACTGGTTAGGCCGAACCCTCATCGGGGGAACGAAACTCTTTCGCTTATGAGTGGGATTCGGACGAGATTTCGACTCCAACAGGTTCCTCGAACCTAAACGCTGAGTAGCCGAGATTCATTTTCTCAACCTTTCCAGTGCTGATCTACGGTTTACCCTTCTAGCCGCTTCTACGGCCTTCGCAGCACTCTGATAAAAAACAGAGTTGCACGTAGGACACATAGTTACTTCAGTGTACTTTTCTTTGCACCTTTGCAGATACTCCAACAAGGTTTCTCCTGCCTTTGAGTAAACTTCTTCTAGCAACTCCTCGTCGAGCTCCTCGATTGGCATGGCGTTGGAGCTGGGGATTTCAGCAATGCTTACGGCGCAGATTTCCGTAGGCTCCACAAAGTTGGCATCCTGAACCTGTAACGGGTCAGAGTCAATCTTCATGGTATTTTTCTCCTTGGGCTCGAAAAATAGCCTTCCTTCTTGGATGATTGTTTGGACCAAGTTCCTGAAAGTAGAACAGTAGTTAGTCCAATGGCCAAAAGTATTATGATATTTACAATACTTCCGACCTTTCCTTTGATCAAGAGGAGGAATCTTTTGATCAGGAGGAATGTCGATTTAGCCATCTTTTACCAAGACATAATAGATAGCCTCACATTTTTTTATATCAAAATTATAAGTTTTAACAGGATATCTCGAGCTTTGAGGCATATCATTATTACTAGGTGGCCTCCATTTGTTAGGCGTTAGCATTTTGCAAACATAAGGAGGGCCCTCTTTGAGTTTAGCTAACCACACATCGTGAAATTCATAATCCTCATAGGACTCGAAGGTCATGGAGTCCCTTCGACTTATATCGCCTGTTTCGATATAAGCTATTTTCTCTCTCTCTTAGGAAACTTACTATGCTTCAGTTTCTCTTGCCTAAGGAACTCAACTTGTCAGATCCTTGCAGCTAACTGCGCCAAATCTCTTATGTGTTGAGTATCTATTTTCTTTCTAATTGAATAGTCTAAACCACCCGTGGCTAATTCGACAAGTTCGTGTTTAGGGACCTGCATGAAGCATTTCGACTTCATATGACAGAATCTGCCTAAGTAATCGTCAACAGTTTCCGATGGTTCCCTTTTTATGCTTGCTAATTCTTTTAAACTAACTTTAGATTCCCCTCTAAAGTATTGGTCGTAAAAAACACGTTCTAACTGATTCCAACTCAGAATCAAATTTGGCGGCCGAGTTGTAAACCATGTAAAAGCGTTCTTTGTCAAAGAATTAGGGAAATACTTCATTTTCAAGTAATCTTTGTTTGCCAGATTGTCGGCTTCAACCTGGTATCTGGCAATGTGTTCAATCGCGGACTCTTCGATGTCCCCGAAAATTTAGTGAACTTAGGGACTTTCCATCCCCTCGGGAGTTCTGTTTGCAGAACTACTTCGGGAAAAGCCGAAACAAAATGTGGTCTATTAGCATAACTCACATTGAATCCGTGTTGATTCAACAATTTCTCTACTATATTGGCAACATTCTGTTGGCCCCCAAAATTGTTCTGTCGAACTCTTTCTAGAATTCGATCAGCATTTTGGTTTCTGTTAACAAAAAATGGGATTTCCTCGTTTCGACCAACATTATTTTGGCGAATGGGCTCGTCCTGGGGAACCTGTTGGTTTGGTTGAACGTCGACCATTTGTGGTTGAACATTCAACGCTTGGGGTTGAACATGCAGTGGTATTTGTCGACTAATCTGTGCGACTTGTTCGACTATAGTGTCGGATGGAACGAAAACATCCGCTATCCTACCCAATTGAGTAGTCAATTGTTGGTATGCGACGGTGGTGTCTCTAATCATGGGATTAAAGATCGTACCAATTTGTTGGGTCAAAACATTGACCCACTCATGGTTACTGTCGTCCATTTATTGCCTAAGCACGTTTACCGTGTTGTTAGTCAAGGCAAATGGCGATGCGTCGAAGTATGAATATGGGTATCCCATATTCCTCGATACGACGGCTCCTGGTACAGGCGCCATGAACTGGTGCGCTGGGGAACTCATCGAAGAGATGTTGTCAGAATAAATTGAGGGATAAGTTCCTATCCCTTGCATCAACAACAACGGCATCCCTTAAGGGTGATTTACCAAATTTTGGAGATTTGAACGGCTTTGTCTAAGACATCTTGAGTGTTTCTTGACGAGGACAGATGACTGAGGTGATCAACAGATGAATGGCTTTAGCAGCACTGGAAAGTAAATTGAATTGGGTTCTTCGATGGGCAGAGGGGTTTTCTAATTAATTCCTTGAAGTTGATGAAAAATAAAGCGCACACGTTCCGGTTTGCCATTATGATAGACAAATGAAAAAGAGAGAGAGGGGGGGGGGGGGGGGGATAAGGAAATGCAAGCAAGGAGATGGGTTTTATAGAGGAAGACGTAAGTAAAAAGAGGAAGCTCGACTGATGAAGCAAGTTTAGAAGAACATGAGCGGCTATTGGGAAGAGCAGTGGATGTGAAGAGAGAGAAGACGAAATTAGAAGTAATAGACACATACAAGACTGCATATGGAAAGCAAAATAAACAACAGTACTTTAAACAGACAACATAAATTGAAGGATCATAAAGAAGAACACTGATGGGATGGAGGTCCTTGAGATGGTATGAATTTATTTCTTTTATAACATTAGAGGTAGATGATACCTAGTCTTCATGTTTTCTTTTCTTGTTTGATGATCTTGTTTCCAGAAGACTTAGGGAACTCTTTAGATTTTCTATGATCTCTCCTACATGACAGATTTTGATATTGAATGGTTTAGTGAACAAGTTTTTTTTTTCCTTTTGTCCAGCGTATGGAACTTTGATGACTATCCTTGAGGAGAAGTGTGATCAGGAAACCATATGGGATTGCAGCTTCTTTATCATTAAGGACATCTAGCAGATGGTTGAGGACTAGATGAACAGGGTCAATCAGAAACCCTTTCAGAACATGATAGATTCTAAAGATGCCTTTGTCTGACACAACCTGACGGTTGGTTTGTCTAGGGAAGACAACATTGATTATGAAGTTGAAAACAACTTGCCCTGAGAGATTAAGACAACTAATTCCAACTTCTCCTGTGTAGAATGGAAAGTGTCCCATGAATACTTTTTTCACAAATATCATTGTCATTAAAGTTTTGACGCCACAGAGGGGAGTGTATCAAGAGATTGGTAGACAATTGGGATTAAAGAGACTCAAGGACCGATTTAGTTATTTGTTAGATGTCGTAGACTATGGACTATAGAGTTAGCGGAGAAAAGAACAACTAAGAAAAAAAAAACGCTATGTAAAAAATATGCACATATATTATCCTAGTATAAAGAAAAGTAAAAAATAAAATAAAATTTGTACACATAATTTCATGTCAACATATAGATTAAAGCATTTAAGTTATGGAAATGTAGAAACTGGTTTATTGACTTTCGCACTCCTTTGCTTCTGAGCAGCAGTTGAATTTGATTAATCTCGTTGAGAGAGGTTCTTTGCTCTTCAGACCTCTACTACTTCATCTCCCTTGATGATTCTTTGTTGAAGAAGGGCTTGATGAGATTCCATAGGAGTGAAATCACTGGTTGATGATATCTGCCTCTGATGACCAGTGAAAAGCTTGAAGGACAGTTTTCTTTGGTGTATTTCCATAATTTGTGGGTATAATATCAAGAATCTAACCATCTTCTAAATCACTTTAGAAACTGTTTCTTCCTCATGATTAAGTCATTCTTTGGTTGATTTTTAAACCACTGAATCACTCTAAACTGTTTCTGTTTATACTGTTGGGGTGCTGCATATTGTTGGGATGCAGTCACTATCTTATGAGTTTGAAAATGATGCTGAATAAGTTCTGGTTCAAATTTATGCTAAATTAGTATCCCCAAATTTGATTCTCTTATATTCTTTGCTTTGTTTCATGTTGTTTCTAGGTTGCTCTTGTTGAAGCTCTAGGGTCAGATACCAAGATATCAAGGCTAAGGTATGGTATTTAGTTTCTCAAAATTTGATATGTGATGGTTGTTTGTTAGTAGATGACACATTAGGTTTTTCCCTTAGCAATTGGACTAAAAATTGACGATATGGCTTGATTGTAGCACAGTTAAAAAAATTCGATGCCTAAAATCGCTCGTTTTAATGAAGTAGGACTACGTTCGCATAATCAAGATAGATGAGAGATCAAAAGTGCAATTAAACTTGTATTATATATATAATGGGCTAGGAAAAGGTGACACAATTGACACAGAAACCCTTATTTTGAACTCAAGGTTGAAGGTATATGAATCATGAGACAAATTTGCAACATAACAATGTTTTACAAGTCACAACCCACATTTATTTGCGACAAAAACAGAAAATTTGGAAACAAATTAAGGAATTTAAAACTAGAAAACAAAACAGCTGTTAAATTAAGAGTTGACAACAGAACACTTCCTCCTAATTTCCCCAGCCGTGCCTGAGAGGACCTCAATGGCTCCCATCCTCTTCATTGACTGGCCAAACTCTGTGAAAAATTTGTTTTGCCCAACCAATTCATTGACTATGTCTTTAGATTGCTCTGTTGTTAGAAGGGCAGCATCTGATTGGAACAGACCCTTGTTCTGGAGAAGGATGGAATAGTAGTCACTGTCAAAGGTGGTAGAGCTATTAGGGTCCAACTCTACTGTTGTGGTAGTGTCACTGAGGCTCTTGCACTTAGTCTTTAAGAATGCAGCATAAGTGGGATTCAAAGAAGGATCTTGATCTCCTTTCCCAGTGAAGTTGTAAAGCCTGTTACTGAACAAGTTGCAATGACCTACTCCAATTGTGTGTCCTCCTATATATATAGCCAATATGTGAATTTAATTAGTTTGTCTTTACTTAACAATTTGTCTGTGACTTAGTGATATAGATTTTGATCTTGTTCCCTCCATTCTTTTAATGAAAAAAATGAATTTAACCAGAGGTAGGTGAACTTGTGTATCAATCACGCTTCAACTACAATGGACTCTTGCGTGAGGGGTTATAAATTATAAAATTATTCATGTATTTTTACCCAACTGCTTAAACTTTTTGAAATACTTGGTTTGGTTTGGTTTGCGACATTAAATGTGTAGCATGAGTTTATAACAAAATTTGAATGTACCTGATAATACAACCAGGTCGTGCAGAGTAAGCTTTTTGCTTTTAAAGCTTTGTATGAGCTGGGTGAAGTTGAAGAAAGGTGCAGGGATATTGGCCAAGGCTTCACTACTTTTGGATACTGTGCCATCTCTTCTACCGGTTATCACTTCCCACATGGGCTTATTAAACTGAAACCATTGAAAGATCAGCTACATGCATTAACTAAGACAAAGGTGTGCAATTCTGCATTGTATATGAACTAAATTTGTTGTATATACAATGTTCTGTCATATATATAGGGAGCGTATCAAGTGAGAGCGATATTTATTATGAGAGATTAGATTAGAGCGTTAAATCGTGGCCGTACAACCATTCATGAGTGGTAGAGATTAAAAGTAGTTTAGTAGTCACATGACTTTTTAACATGCGATTTTGTTTTAATCTTGACCCTTCATGCTTAGAATAAGAGTATACTCTTACTTGGTCAGAAACAGCATCTCTAGCTGCCAATGCCAGTATGTCAGCACAAGATACAATCCCGGTACAAGTTGCTTCCACTGCTTCTTTTATGTCATCTATGACATCAAAGCCAGACAAAGACAAATTAGGAATGGCATCCTTCTCTGCAGTGTTACTGGCAGTGGAGTTCAACAGAACCGAGGCGTCACAACCCTGAAATGTTGTTAGCATTAGCAACCATGTAGCACCAAAACAAGTTGCACTGTAGTTAGCATTGATCAATTTAAATTCCAAATGATGCTATTGCTGCTAAATATCAAAATATGAGAAGATATATATAGAAATATTCTTAAGGATCTTGGAATGTTTACCCTGACAAAACAATCATGAAAGTGCAGTCTAATCAACTTGGCTGGCAATTCAGGCCTTGCAGAGACATGTTGCTGGATTTTGGTCTTAACAATCTGCTCTGCTTGAGGACATGATTTCCTGTAGAATTGTTTTGTGAGGCTGCCTCCTTGACAAATGCCAAGGAAACAAAACACTACCAAACAAGCTATAAGGGAAAATTTCATATTCATGTTTGAATATTTGTGTTACTGCTTCTCTGCAGGAGTCTTAACTTGAGAATGGAATGGTTGGCTACAATGCAGTTGCTCCCTTTTATAGGTGTTTAGTGTCATTTTTTCAAAGCAAAACCAGCTAAGCATTCTATACTATATATATCAAAATTTGTTGGAGAGATTAATTTGAAAATATACTCAATAATGGTATTTAATATACAGTATATAATGGTTAGTTGGTTTTGCTTTGAAAATATTACTTGAATTTAGAAGTTTAAGTTCACTTAATGATAGTAAAGAATTTTTTTCTTAAATATAATATTTGTGTATTTGAAATTTTTATGCAATCAAATTTTTTATTATAAAATATTTTAAATAAACTTGAGCAAAGCATGTTTGAAATTTTTTTTGGTTTAAAGCATGTTTGCATTATGATCATTATAAAAAGTAAATTAAATTTTTAAAAATATTATCTTATTTGTAATGTCATTCTATGAAAAAGTCGGTTTGTGTGATCAATGAGTTGAATACATAGCTCAGTTCTATTATATTTGTTAGAATATGCCAGCTCTGTTTTATGTTCTTCATTTTCACAAGGCACAAGCATAAGCATCACAGGTCAAACCTCTTTTTAAGCTTTCTTTTTTATGGTTTGGTCGAGTATACCATCGCTAACAGAGATTGACAAAGAAGTGGAATAGTTTAGGTTTTTATGGTTTGAAGTGATAGAGGTGTGGAATATTAAAAAACGAAATAAATTATTGGATATTGGTCCCTCCTCCAGTATTATAGCATACCAAACTATTAGCTAGAGATTAGTAAAAGCTCTTGTAAGGTAAACTTGTATGTAAATTTAGTAATCAAGGAATGGTGTACTATCTTTGTGTGCTAAGATTACATGATACTCTAAATTCATCAAGACAGGAAACCCACGAAAACTGATTTGTGTTCAATATGGTCATTTGATGGAAGATACTGTTTGCTTAAATATATCTGATTTAATCTCGGAATCTCAAAGTGCGTTCATCCCGAGTCGTCTGATAACGGGCAATGCCCTGATCGCCTTTGAATGTTTCCATTATATGAGGAAAAAAAATCTCGGGTCGTAAGGGCATGATGGCCTTAAAGCTTGACTTGGTTAAGGCTTATGACCGTGTTGAATGGCCTTTATTTCAACTAGTCCTCAGTACTATGGGGTTTTCCCCTAGTTGGGTGAACCTTATTATGCAATGTGTCACAGCGGTGAACTTTCCTATTTTGTTAAATGGTAACCCACAGGCGGCCTTCCATCCTCAACGGTAGAAGCCTTGTCGGCTCTGATTCTTCTCTAACTGGTCTTTGTATTGCTCGATCAGCGCCGGTTATCTCTCACTTATTTTTTGCTGACGACAACGTCATCTTTTCCAGGGCCTCTGCGGTGGAAGCAAAGTGTGTAAAATCCATTCTTGCGACCTATGAGCAGGCCTCTAGTCCGAAAATTAATCTTGACAAATCGACTCTCACATGTAGCCGAAAGTGCTTGCATCTACTTCATCTGAGCTTACCATGCTTCTGGGTGTAAAGGCGGTTAAGTGTTTTGATAAGTATTTGGACCTCTCGGCAATTGTGGGGAGATCTAAATCCCAAATATTTAGTTTTTTGATTGATAGAGTTTTTAAAAATTTGAAAGGGTGGAAAGAACAGTCCCTATCCCGGGCAGGAAGGGAAGTTTTAATTAAAGTCGTGGCTCAAGCAATTTCAGCTTATGTTATGTCTTGTTTTGCTCTACCTGACTCTGTTTGTTCCCATATTGAAGGGATGAATAGCAGGTTCTTTTGTAGTGGAGATACTGAGAAACGAGGTATGCATTGCCAGAAATGGTCGAGCCTCTGTCGCCCCAAGTGGTCGGGTGGGCTGGGTTTCCGCGATTTTAAGGCTTTCAACACGACTCTGGTTGGCAAAAATTGGTAGATGATTAATTCTTCTCCCCATCTTCTTGTTAGCCGGCTTTTCAAGGCGGTTTATTTTCCTCGTGGGAACTTGTGGCAAGCTAAAAAAGGCTTTCGTCCTAGCTACGCTTGGACAAGTATCCTTGCTTTCAGGTGGATTTTTGAAAAGGGGGGTCTGTGGAAGATAGGAGATGGCACTAGTGTTCACTTATGGAAACACAAGTGGCTTCCCCAAGGTACCCCTATTATTTTCCGTCAGGATTTGGCTGATGCGGCGAATATCCAACGGGTGAGCGATCTTATTTCTGTTGGGAAGTGGAAAACTGATTTGGTTGATATGATATTTCATCCTAATACAGCAAAAAATGTTTTATCAATTCCTCTTCCTTGTGTTACACATAATGATTATATGTTTTGGCATTTTAATGAAGATGGTAGATATTCTACAAAATCTGGTTATAACTTCATTATGCAGGATTAGGATACTTTCTTGGCCTCCTCATCGAGGGTTCCATCACTGCCCGACACAAGCTTGGAAGTGTTTATGGCAATTTAGAGCCATGTCGCGTTGCAAGGAGTTGGTTTGGCGCGCAATTTTGGATATCTTGCCGGTTAGAGGTTGATTGCGTTACAGAGGCTTGGATATCGACCATTCTTGTCCCTGCTGTGAGGTGGAGGAGTGTGAGACATTCGCTCATGCGCTGCTTTATTGTCCGGACTCAGTTAAGGCGTGGTTTGGTTCGTTGCTTGGTTTACAGGTGCGTGACTGGATGAATATTTCTTTTGCTAATTTTTTCATTAGGTTCTTGGAGGTTGCAGATGACCAGGCTCTTCTTTGTTTTATCACCATGGCCTACTGTATTTGGGAGAAGAGAAATCGGATTGTCTTCCAGCAGCAGCGGATTCCCACACTCCTTGTGGTCGACCGTGTGTTTTCTCTTCTTGGTCCCCCAGTTTTGCGTGCAGCTCCCCGTGAGACCACAATGCTGTCGTCTACTTGGACCCGGACGCCTCGAGGTACATTTAAGCTTAATTTTGATGCGTCACACTGGGACTCGACGTTGGCTAGTTTTGGGATGGTGGCCCGGAACTTTGACAGTGAGGTTCTAGCTTCGGCGACCGCTGCAACCATCATGGTCTCGTCCCCCACCGTCGCTGAAGCACTGTGCTTTCATTGGGCGACCTCTGTCGCTATTGACTTGAGTTTCTGAAGGGTTCTTTTCGAGACTGACTGTTTGAATCTCTATGACCTTTGGCGTCGTCCAAAACCTAGTGGCTCTTATCTATTTTCTATCATTCAGGATTGTCGTTCCCTTTCTTGCAAATTTGATTTTGTTGATGTTTCTTTTGTTAGGCGGGGAGGCAATGCAGTTGCAGACTCCCTTGCCATGTTGTTTTTTACTACATTATCTTTTGTTTGGGTTGAGGATTGTCCTCAAGAGATTTTAGCTGTTTTGTAGCGTGATGTATTGGCCTCTTGCCCTGCTCTTGATTAATATAATCATTCAGTTCCGTTAAAAAAAGCATTACTTTTCACTTTACAGATAAACTAAATTTTGGTGGGTCTTTCTTGTTATAGTTAGTAAATTCATGATCAATAATGTGTTGGTTTAGTAATTGATAAATTAAATTCTCGTAAGGGTGATGATGCAAGTTCAAACTGAGATTTCTCATGTCACATTCTCTTCAACCACAACTTCATATGATATATGCACCTTTAATTGTGAAAATTATTACAATTTACTATGAGTCCGTTTGGATATAGATTTATTCGAGTTTTTTTTACCGCTCTAATAATTGCTCTTTGTTTTTCATTCAAATGGATAATATATTTAATGTCGACAGATTAAAAAATAAAATGTTGTGCGCTAATACATTACAACAACTGCACATGATTGGAAGGATTATTTAGAAGGACTAGTAATAATACAGACTAGGATTCGAGTTGAATATGTGAAGCTGGTTGTATATTTACGATTAGAAAGGAAGAAAGTGGTAGTTATATTTTACTGCCCCACGATTTCCATCAATAATACATTCGTGGTATGTTTGGTTTATGTGAGAAAGAGAGAAAGGGATAAGATAGAAGAAGAGTAGAGAGAAAGATGTGAGAAATAGAGTAAATTTATAGGTTGTTTGGTATGATAGAAAAAGAAAAGAGAGAAACTATCATTTATATTTAAAAATACTTTTATCCTATTTTGGTCAATTTCTGGTGGTTTCGAACACATTTCGGGCAGTTCAAGACCGCTAGAAAAGTGAAAAAACGGTAGAAAAATGCACCAGACCAGTTTGTCTCCAATTTAGGGAGACCACCAAAAGTTGTAGGTCTCATCCAAACTCTCTCTCTTACCCCATCCAATGTTGCCAAGTGTTATATTACTCCCTTTTTCTTTATCTCTTTCTCTTTTTCTCTTTTTTATATCTCTTGTAACTCTCTCCTAACAAACAAAGTCATAGTTAGGGACGGAATAAAAAAATTGGTTAATAAGGAGAAAATTTAGTACACTAATAATTAACTAGACGAGATAATATTATTTTCTTTGGGGAGGTGTATATAATGTTTGAATACTATTTTATTAAAGAAATTTTTTCTCTTGCAGGCCAGTTCTTCATTTCTTCTTTATCTAGTTTTGTCTCTGCTTTTAGCTTTGCCATGTAAGTCTTTCTTGCACTTCTTGCAACTTTTCTTTGTAACATATAACATTAGTTGCGGCAAAGGCTATGGTGAAAAAACAAATAATGTCTTTTCACCATTAATATAATATTAAAATATTAGGATGACTCACATTGAATAAATGAAATGACTAAAATATAACACCCTGATTTTTAAGTCATTACTGTAGTGAATCAACAGTAAATAAACGTGTGAATTATCTTTCAAAGATGTGGAAAATGCAAATATATATATATGTATATATATATATATATATGTATATATATATATATATACAGACGGTTCGACAAAAACATATAAGGTACATAGTTAGGTGAACAACATCGGTGAAATAGTTTCATAATCAACTGACTCGTTCATAAAAGAAAAACATGTTGCCACAATTAAAAACCCCAATCAAGACTTCCTACTCCGGTATACCTCCTACTATCCCACGCAGGACGACCGCATAAAGACATATCGTCTCGGAACTCTACCGTACCCCTGGGCATGCTTGTGTACAGACACAATAATCAAATAACTATCTCTAGTCTTCAAGTGATAAGCTAACCATCCTGCTCTCTTAAACTTCATTCGGCTCAGCATCCTCCGAGTACTCTTCGGCTAGTAGTTGTTTAGCTGGCGATGGATCGCCCAAAATACAAACAAGCAAACAGGTGCAAGGGTCAACTTCAAACAATATCGGATATATGTAAGCAAGCAAGCAGATAATATCCAAGTAAGCATGTAGCAATTATACTACAAAAGATTTATAGACTCAGGTGGTCGATGACTGTTGAGTATGGCTCATTATACTGGCCTCGTCTGGTATTGGATACTAGGCGATCGTCTGGCGCAGTGTTTTGCTGAGCTCGTCTGAAGAGATCGTATGTGGAGATCGTCCACTGCAGACACATGAAGAACGTTTGATCAAGAGTGGCTAGGCCTCGTCCGGATTAGAGTTATTATGTGGTCTGTTGAAGACAGCTAATAAGCACTAGCTCCGTAATATCCGTTGTAATCTAGAATCTGATTGGTTGATACGATTGCGTTAGGATATAATTGATACGCTATCGTATAGCATTATATCCTAGTATAAATATGTTGTAACACTAAACCCTAATTGTTCTGAATAAGAATCTGAGCTATGGCAATCTATAGCCGCAGACGTAAGCATATTGGATGAACTGCATGAACAAATTTCTATGTGCTTTCGATCTCTTTTCTCTCTCAAGGTTACTCTGTGTGATCCAAGTGTCTGATTCCAACAATTGGTATCAGAGCGACAATGACTACTAGCGGAGCAAAGTTCAACATTGAAAAGTTCAATGGAATAGGAAACTTTGGTTTATGGCAACGCAGAGTCAAGGATTTGTTGGCTCTGAAGGTGCAAGAAACACACAAGAAAGGGGGGGTTTGAATTGTGTGACTTATTTTTGAAAGCTTCTTTCTTTAATAAATGTTAACTATTGGTTTTCAAAGAGAGTTATTGATTATGCAAATATACATGTATGCAGCGGAAATTATAACATAACATGAAAAGTAAAACACACATGATTTTTATCCTGGTTCACCCCCATAATCGACAGGGCTACATCCAGTCCTTGGCTTCACCACGATTTTCACTATTTTAACCCATAGTACAAGTATTATCAGGGACTTCTCCCAACAAGTATTAGAAGGACTTCACCTATCAAGTATTATCAGGGCTTCCTCTTACAAGTATTATCAGGACTTCTCCTTACAAGTATTATGCAAGACTTCTCCTGATACCTTTTACAAGGCTTTGCTTTTCTACAATGATTCTCTTCAAATAAGAGTGGGTAGAAGAAATGAAGAGTAGAATACAGAGATCATAAGCAAGTTGGTTCTCTGTTTTGGGTTATGTGTGTGGGATAGGATGAGAGTGATACTCTATAATTTCTTCACACACATAAGCAACTCAACTCAGGTAGGATATGGCTTGAAGCTCCCTGAGTTGGAACCAATGATGTCTTGGTTCTTTGGGCAAACTTGGTTAAGATATGTGAGTTTGAATTCAAGTCGCCAAGTTGCTACAGAAGCAGGATTCTCTATATATATCTTCAGCTGAAGATCTTCGTTCTTTCTTCCACAGAAGGAGAGAAAACCTACCCGTTAGTGCTCCTACTTCCTCTGCTGTGAGTAACGGCTAATTCTGCATTTTTCAGCAGGTATGAGACATGATCTGAAAAGCATTGATTTGCCTGGAATTCATTTGAGCAAGTATCCTTGAGCTATGTCTTCTGTATTTAATGCCAGGAATTCCAGCTGTGGTACTTGTTTTGACCATTATACCCCAGTGCGTGCCAGCTAGTGCCCATCAAATGCTCTAATCAAATATTTGAATTTCGACCGTTGAATGAGTACGGTGCTCAAAGATTCTTGTCGTTGATTCCGCAATGTCAGCTTGATTTGAGGAAAAGTAGAAAAGTAGTGGGACCAAGGAATATTGTATTAATTGTGTCCCTTTCTTCTTTCAGCCATTGCCAGTGCTTTATTTAATATGCAGACGAGGTAGACGTCTTTTGATCCAAGAAGCAATTATTCTGGATTAGGTGAATAATTTCTTTAATGCTTCTGTTGAGATAATATCCTCGTAATGCACATTTCTTGATGTTTGTACCTTTGGCGCATTCTGATGCTTGAGCAGACGGATTCTTCCTTAGGATTTGGCAGACGCAGTCTCCATATAATATTTAGAATTCCGTTATTGAATGGCTTGCATCGGCAGACGATCTTTCTTCATTCAGTCCTTCTTAAGATTGAGAATCTTCTTGACTTGTAGAAGGCTGAATCTTTCCTTCACTTTTGCTTCCACTGAAGTTCTCCATCAGAGTGAGTTGATCTACAACTTCTTTATATGATGCTAGAGAAGCTTCAAAGCTAGAGGCATTTCTTCATGAGTTGTCATACTCATTCAGCTTTAGATGAAACAATCTTGTTGTTGATTACTGTTGGTTCAGGCACCGGACTGTTTCAGCTTCCTGAAGTAGACTTTGACTTGAGAGTGCATAGTTGATAGAGCGTCTTCGAAAAGGATGTTTTCTATTTGAAGTCACTGCTTTATCTTCCGTGAGTCACCAGACTGTCTTCACATGAATGCTTTCTTTGTATGTCTTAGACAGCGTTTCCTTCAGGATGTATGTAGTGATGACCGGACGATTTCTCCTAGCAGACTGATTCTCTTGATAATGCTTTGAGATTCATTCAGTGTTTCCAGTAGATAGATATTCCTGGATATGAGAAATTTCACTGTGTTAGAGATTCTATCTCTGATGATATTAAACCTTAAAGAAATTGTTAATTATCAAAACATAATAATTCATTTAATTGTTTGAATCTAACAGGCTCAACAAGGATTGAAGAAGGCGCAACGAGAGCAGAAACCAACAGGGATGTTAGACATAGATTGGTTGGAGATGCAAGAGAAGGCCGCTGGATTGATTCGTCTCTGCGTCTCGGACAAGGTGATGTTTCATATCGCGGGTCTCACGACTCCAAAGGTTGTTTGGGACAAATTGGAGAGCCAATCCCAGTCTAAAGCGTCGATGAGCAAGCTGTTTGCAAAGCAGAGGCTTTACAGTCTGAAGATGCAAGAGGGAAGTGACCTTCAAAGTCATGTTAACCATTTCACCACAATAGTAGCAGACTTGCTGCGACTGGGGGTGAAGGTTGACAATGAGGTTAAAGCAGTTATTTTGCTTTGCTCATTACCATGTTCCTACGACCACTTGGTCACCACTCTTACTTACGGGAAGGACGCTATCACGCTTGATGCCATCACGTCTGCACTCTTGTCTCACTCACAGAGGAAGCAGAATGCAGAGGAAGGAAGTCAAGGTTAAGGTCTGTTTGCTAAGGGAGGAGGACAAGATCGTGGACGGAACAAGGGTAAAGTTGCCGGAAAGAAGAAGCGTTCTAAGTCCAAGAAAACGAGGAGAAGGTTGGTCATTGGAAGAGGGATTGCCCGAATCTCTCTAACTCTGCAAATGTAGTTCAGACAGATGCTTCTGGCAGTGAAGGAGATATGCTTTGTGTCTCGTCTGATAAATGCACAGAGGCAAGAATTCTTGATTCTATGTGCTCTTACCATATGACGCCGCACCGGGAGTGGTTCAGTTCATTTAAGGCAATAAAGTTTGGATTTGTATACCTAGGTGATGACCAGACGTGTGAAATCACTGGAATAGGACAAGTCAAAATTGCTATGGACCATGGTGGCTCCCGTATACTGGGTAATGTGAGGTATGTCCCAGACTTGAGGAAGAATTTGATTTCCTTGGGTACTTTACAAGAGAACGGTTACTCCTTCCGTTCTGATGGGGGTAAAGATACTCTAAAGGTGTGCAGGGGTGCATTGACGGTAATGACAGCGAAGCGTACTGCAGGGAATATTTATCTCTTGTTGGGAAGCACCGTGGTAGGTGATGTTGCATCAGTTGAAGCTAACAAAGATGCAACGAGGCTTTGGCATATGCGTCTGGGTCACCCCAGTGAAAAGAGGTTGATAGCACTTCATAAGAGAAATATTTTGAAGGGTGTTTGAATCTGCAAGATGGAGTTTGGCAAGTTTTGCGTGTTGGGCAAACAGTGTCGTGTCCGTTTCGTGACCGGGAAGCATGAAACAAAGGGAATCCTCGATTATGTTCATTCAGATGTCTGGAGGCCCACTAGGGAGGCCTTCATTGGAGGTTCCAGGTACTTTGTTACATTCATCGATGACTTCTCCAGGAAGGTCTGGGTATACTTCATGAAGCACAAGTCTGAAGTGTTTAGCAAGTTCAGATTGTGGAAAGCTGAAGCGGAGAACCAGACGGGGAGGAAGGTCAAGTATCTCCGGTCAGAAAATGGGGCAGAATACACTCATGCAAAATTCAAGCAATTTTGTGAAGAACACAGGATCCAGAGGCATTATTCAGTGAAGATAACACCACAGCAGAATGGTGTTGCTGAGAGGATGAATAGATCCCTCTTAGAGAAGGCAAGGTGCCTTCGGTTGCAGGCAGGACTGTCGAAGGGTTTTTGGGCAGAAGCAATGATCATGGCATGTTATCTAATCAACAGGTCTCCAAGAGCTTCACTGGATGGGAAAATTGCAGAAGAAGTGTCGACGGGTAAGCCAATTAACCTAGATAATCTGAGGATTTTTGGTTGTCCAGCTTACGTGCATGTTTCCAGTGATGAGAGATCCAAATTGGATCCCAAGTCCAAGAAATGTGTCTTTCTTGGTTACACCAAGGGTGTGAAGGGGTTCAGATTTTGGGATCCAGCTTTGAAGAAAGTAGTTCATAGTAGAGACGTTGTGTTCGATGAACAATGCATGCTGAAGGAGTCAGATTCAAAGGAAGAGACTACCTTGGAGGCTGAAACTTCCACTGCTGTGAAGGTTCAGATTGTTGTCAAGCCACAAGAACCAACAATACAACATCGTCTGGTGGTGGAGCCATCGGACGATCAGGTCACATCTGGCCCCCACAGTCCTGGGCAGACGTTGCCCAATGTGCAGGCCATTGCAGATTCTGATAGTGAATCAGACGACGAGCCAGCTGATTCAGGTGGAGTACAAGATTATGTTCTTGTACGTGATAGGGAGCCTCGTCCAAAAGGACCACCACTCAGATATAGGTTTGAAGACTTAGCTACTTATGCTCTTCTTACAAGTCCTATCAATATCCTGTCCACCTCAAACGCAGGATAGGGTAAGAGTCTAGGCTGCTCTTATCATATCCTGTGCTTATCCAAACCTTTATCCTATCCTACCCTTATCCTATCATGACCACCAAACGAGCCCTTAGAAACTAAGTAGAAAAGAAACAAAAAAGTTGATAAGTCAGATTAAACTAAGACAAATTTTAGTTTTTAATAGCACTAGGAATAATATTAGTACCTGTGTGGGCATTCATTTTACTGGTGGAGGCAATTAAATATATTGTATTAAAATAATGGTATAACAAGTAGAAATTTTGAAAGTTATGTGCGGGCATCTCCTCTCTCCATTACATCGGCACCTGCTTGCACTAACTGTGGTGGTTTCCCCTGCTAATATTTCCATTGCTCGTCGTCTCTTGTGGTGTACTGTTTTTTTTTAAGTGGTAGGGGCGTGGTCTTTACAATTGGCGGTAGGAAGGCTAGGCATTATTCCACAGCAAATTACCAAATAGTGCTGGAGGCAGATGATAAGGAATTAAGGATGACAAAAAAGTGGTGCAGGCCTTTGGCGTGTGCTTTTAAATTATGGGAAGAGCTGGAACTTGAGCATCTATGTCTCATTCCCATCCAATATTGCAATAGTAATAGAAAGTCCCATATTGCTAAATTGGACACAAAATTAATAGTATATAAGCCGGAGAGTTGTAATCCCATATGCCTTAAGGTTTTTGGGTAAAGCTTCTACCCCAGCATCTCAAGTCCTCTCTCTAATCCAATCCCAGACAGAGAAAGTCCAACCAAACAGAGTTGCAATCCCAAATTCTTAAGCTTTTTGGATAAAGCTTCTATCATATGGGCTGCACGCTTCCATATCTAACCTGATTTCTTTTATGTGGGATCTGAGGCTTAATGCCATCCAAGTGCTTTTTCTTATTCCTACCTCTTTGTATTTGGATCACTTTTTGACTTTGTGTAATAGGTTAAGGTAACACTTGTGCTTTCCATTAATTCATTTTGGCTTATCATAAAACATAAGCCAAGTCTGAACATGTGGTTTACTAACTACAGTTAGTGGAACAACCTTTGAAAAAAAACTATTATAAGTGGAACCAATATTGATTTTGAAGCATAGTTGTTTAGTCTAAATGAAATCTTCCAGTTGAAAAAAGCAAACTCTTATTCCTCTCATTTCTTACTGTTCGATATGGGCCTCAGGTGGTTGGCCTCTTCAACGAATGTCCACGTCTGAGCCTCTTAGAAACATTGCCTAAGATATTCCAACCATTGGGTCATCATATTGTAATAGAGAATAGACAATAGGGAATAAATATTTAGAGAATTGTAATTCTATTGCTTGATTTGATAGCTTACAGGTAGGGACTTATTTATAGAACGATTCAGTCCTCTAAATAAGGAAATACAATAATGACAATAATATTCATTCCCTAATTAGAGTTGATCTCTTCCCTAATTACATATTTGACCAAATCTAGATTGATTTGATTCAATATTCTGACACTCCCCCTCAAGTTGAACAGTGGGATCTCCGATGCTCAACTTGTGCAAGACTGTCTCCAGAGTTCTTCCTGATACAGCTTTTGTGAGGATATCAGCCAACTGATCTGTGGATCTCACAAAAGGAAGCTTGATAATGCCCTTTTCAATTTTCTCCTTTATGAAATGCCTATCCACTTCAACATGCTTTGTTCTATCATGTTGAACAGGGTTCTCTGAGATGCTAATTGCTGCCATGTTGTCACACCTCAGTTCGGTAGGGAGCTCCACTGGAAAACCAATTTCACATATCAGCTTCTTCAGCCAGAGAACTTCAGTTATCCCCTTTACAATACCTCTGAACTCTACTTCTGCACTAGACAATGCAACTACCTTCTGTTTCTTGCTTCTCCAAGTAACAAGGTTCCTCCCAGTAGAGTGAAATACCCTGCTGTGGACCTTCTATCATTTGGATTCCCTGCCCAATCAGCATCAGTATATGCCTCAATATTCAGATGCCCATTTCTTCTGAAGATGATACCCCTTCCTGGAGTACTTTTGAGGTATCTGACAATCCTCATTGCTGCTTCCATGTGTTCTACCTGTGGATGATGCATAAACTGACTCACTACCCCAACTGCATATGCAATGTCTGGTCTAGTGCGGGCTAGGTAGATTAGCTTCCCCACTAGTCTCTGATACTTTTCTCGATCAGTTGGTTTAGATTCCTCAGTAATCTTGAGCTTGTGATTTACCACTATTGGTGAATCACTCGGTTTACAATCTACCATACCAGTCTCAGCTAATAGATCCAATATGTATTTCCGTTGAGAGATGTAAATCCCCTCTCTGGATCTAAGAACCTCAATGCCCAAGAAGTATTTCAGCCCTCCAAGGTCTTTCATCTCAAACTCGGTGAAGAGATTCTTCCAGAGTTGGGAAATCTCTTCTTCATCACTACCTGTTATAATCATATCATCTACATAAATAATGAGACAGGTGACCAAATTACCTCTCCTCTTGAGGAAAAGTGTGTGATCAGCATTGCTCTGTTTGTAACCATACCGCTTCATAGCCATATTGAACCTCCCAAACCATGCACGAGGAGATTGTTTAAGCCCATACAAAGCCTTTCTTAGCCTGCATACTTCATCTCTTTGGAAATCATCTGCAAACCCAGGTGGAGACTCCATGTACACTTCTTCTTTCAAATCTCCATGCAAAAATGCATTCTTAACATCAAATTGGTGAAGAGGCTAATCTTCATTTTCCGCAATTGAGAATAGTACTCTGATGGTGTCAATTTTTGCAACTGGAGAGAAAGTTTCTGCATAATCAATGCCATAAGTTTGTGTGTAGCCCTTGGCAACTAACCTTGCTTTGTACCGCTCGATACTTCCATATGCTTTATACGTGATGGTAAACACCCACTTGCAACCAGCTGGCTTTTTTCCAACTGGTAATGCACACTTTTCCCATGTACCATTCTTCACAAGTGCTTCCATTTCGGCATTCATCGCCTCACGCCATTCCATTTTGTTCATTGCTTGCTGAGCATTTCTTGGTATATCCTCTGAGAGAAGCTTAACTGAGAATGCTTTTGAGGTATCAGCTACTCCCCTTCTGGCTCCATGTAACGGATACCTGGAGGATCGAGACACATGTTCAGGAGAGTATTTGTTGGGAGGCACACCCCGGTTTCTTCTCGGAGGTAGAATACATGTCTCTGGCTCTTCTGGTTCTGGGACTAAGCTGTCATCATGAGAGGTGATGTTATCTAAATCAAGTGATAAGTCATCAGAGTGAGATTCACTTACCTCTTGTTGGACATTGTCCGAAGGCTGAGCATCGGACGTGTATACTGGTCTGTCGGTTCTGGCTACTTCAACAGGGGCAGGTTCGGTGGCTCCATTTACTTGCTCTTTTTGAACAGTATCGGAACAACTTAGATTTGTTAGCCAACTTAGTGGATCACTGACAGCCTCCCCCTAACCACTTAGTTGGGAATAGAAGTATTCAGACTCTAAGAAATCGCAATCCATCGTGACATGGATGCGACGAGTAACGGGATTATAACAACGATACCCCTTCTGATGCATAGCATAACCAACAAACACACACTTCTCAGCACATGGGTCAAGCTTGGTCCGATCATGTTTAGGGATATGAATAAACACAGAGCACCCAAAGACACGAGGGGGTAAGGTTAAAATGGATGGAATTTTGAGGTGAGTGGCTAGAGTCTGCAAGGGGGTTTTATGGTTGAGAATTTTTGTAGGGAGTCGGTTAACCAAGTATGCGGAAGTGGCAAGAGCCTCAGGCCAAAACGAGGTGGGAACGTGAGAATCAAGGAGTAAGGCCCGAGTCATTTCAAGAAGAATCCGATTTTTCCGTTCAGCAACCCCATTTTGTTGTGGGGTGTGGGGACATGAGGTTTGATGGATAAGGCCATGTTCCTGGAAAAAAACTTGCATGGACTGATTTACAAATTCACCACCATTATGTGAACGAAGAATTTTGATTTGGGTCTGAAATTGAGTTTGAATCATTTTGTAAAAGGCAATGAATTTTTCCGGAACTTCAGATTTATGTTTCATAAAGTATAGCCAAGTCATTCGAGAAAAATCATCAACAAAGATAACAAAGTACTGAAAACGACTGTTATTAGAATGCGGAGCGGGGCCCCATACATCAGAATGAATAAGGGAAAAAACAGAGTCCACTCTAGTATTATTTGGGGGAAAAGAAACCCTATGATTCTTAGCACGAATACAGGTCTCACACTTCAGATCAGTGGAGTTATTTGGAAAAGGACTTGGAAATAAAATCTTAAGATACCCAAACGAAGGATGACCAAGGCGGAGGTGCCACAACCAAAGTTGTCTGTCAACTGTTCCATGAGCAAGCATGGCATGTCCCGAGTGAACCACCTCGTCGACGTAGTAGAGACCTCCTCGCTCAGTACCACGCCCAATGATCTCCTTCGAAAGAATGTCCTGTAAAAGGAAAAAAATTGGATACATCAGAACCACACAATGAAGTTCTTTTGTCACTTGACTAATAGATAACAATTTTGAAGATAAAGAGGGAACATAGAGACAGTTATGTAGCTTCATCTTTTCAGAAATAGCAATAGAGCCCCCTCCTTTTACATGAATAAGTTCCCCACTAGCAGTTTCAATATGGGCCTTAGGTGGTGGGGATAAATTTAAAAAATCTGTGTGATCATAAGTCATAGTATCTGTAGCT
Source organism: Acmispon strigosus (assembly GCA_030819835.1). Classification (NCBI taxonomy): domain Eukaryota; kingdom Viridiplantae; phylum Streptophyta; class Magnoliopsida; order Fabales; family Fabaceae; genus Acmispon; species Acmispon strigosus. The sequence continues at coordinate 41,331,483 of JAUAMA010000001.1, read as the reverse complement.
CCGCAGTCAAATATCCAGTGATTTGATTTTCCAGAATTACCCTTACTTGTGTTTTGGGCTATATAAGCCTGAGATTCTGATTTAATTTTATTTTCATGAGACAGCCCAGAATTGTTTGGTGGCCCACTTTCATTCCCATCTTCAGCACCAAAAAAACAATTAAGTCGGAAATAATTAGGTTTAATAAGTATTGGGCTTGGGTCAAAAATCCCAAACCCATTACCTTGCTGGGTTCCTAGGTCGAAACCCTCTCCCTTTGTGCTGGTTGTTGTGGCGCTGCTTGAGGAAGAAGAGGAAGTGGCGGCGCTGGCCGACGGCGGGTGTGCTCCTCCGTGGGCTGATTCACGACGGCGGCCCAGATGCCACCCTTCTTCGTCGTTCGGCGGGTGAGGAGACCGTGGAGCAGCGGTGGGATTGTGGCTTGTGGCGGCGGCGGCGACGGCTTTGCCTGGTCGAGAATCAGTCTTCTCTTTCCTGTTTTCGTCCCACCATTCTGGGTACCCAACGATTCGAAAGCATGTTTCTTTGGTATGTTTTTTCATCCCACAGTGACTACACATGAGTTTCGATTTATCATCTTTCTCCTTGGAACGATTTTTGGTTCTGGCTGCATGCCCCGTGTCTCTGCTGTCACGTTCCCCTGCTGTTCTGGCTACCAAACCTGCTCCGATCCCCGATGATGAGTCGTGCTCGGAGGTTGCCGCTTTCAGAATTTGAAGCCTGGCGACCTCCCGCCTTACAGTGGCGAAGGCTGTTTCGACTGAGGGGAGATGATTGCATTTCAGAATATTGCGTTTAATTGATTCAAACCTGTCATCAATGGCAGCCAAAAGTTGGTACAGTCTCTGTTCCTGGATTTTGTTGTTGTAGATTTGAATATCTGCAGGGAACGTCATCGGGTTTGGATCTCGCCGATCAATGGCAATCCAGAGGCTCTGAAGCTTGTTCCAACATTCTTCCAGGGTGCTGCTCCCTTGCCTCAAAAAATTTGCCCTTCGATGAAGGTCAAAAACCTGCAAAGAGTCAATTCCTGCACCATAGGTTAGAGCCAGTCCATCCCATAAATATTTTGCTGTTGGGTATTGTGACACATTGTTTACTAAATGTGATTCAATATTTTGAATCAACCAGGTAAAAACACATTGGTCATCTTGCTCCCAGCGCGTGTACTTTGGATCTGTTTTTGGCGGTGCCGCAGGTTCACCGGTGATGTGAGCGCTTCGTCCTCTGCCCCCAATGGCCTTTTTCATCAGAGTTGACCATAGTGGATAATTTTCTCCACTTAGTTTTATTCCGAGAGATAAATTCTCAGAGTTGGTGGTTGAGGCCTGTGCTTGAAGACTGCTCTGTAGCAATGCTGCAATCTGACGTGTTATTTCATCAGAGATGCTGTTTTGTTTGGTTTGGTTCTGACATGGTTTTGGGTTTTTGTCTGGCTTAGAGAAAGAAGAAAAAGATGAAGAAACCTGCTCTTGATACCATATTGTAATAGAGAATAGACAATAGGGAAGAAATATTTAGAGAATTGTAATTCTATTGCTTGATTTGATAGCTTACAGGTAGGGACTTATTTATAGAACGATTCAATCCTCTAAATAAGGAAATACAATAATGACAATAATATTCATTCCCTAATTAGAGTTGATCTCTTCCCTAATTACATATTTGACCAAATCTAGATTGATTCAATATTCTGACACATCATAATTTACATCCTTTGATCCATTGTAGAACAATAGATGAATAGATAACTACATGTGCCAAGAACTTAACACCTTACCAATGTGTCCATCACATTGTCTTTTACTTGAGGACCCCAACTAATTGCTGATATCTGGTTATGCATCAAACAAGAAAATAACTTTAGTGTAAGATTCATGGATATAACAACACACCTGCAATGTGTGTACCATTTTACAGTAACTTATACATGAAGACATTCTATGTCACAAGAAAAATCCATGTGTGCAAGAGACACATTACATCATACATTTCAATGGAGAAACCATAGCTTGTGTGCTCCACCAAGCTGTTTATGGATGAGCAGAATGAGAGGTATCCTAAAAAAGATGTCTTTACCACAATGGTGTTTATATAGCTAACAAAACCTATGACCTGCATGAGGTAGCTGATTCACATGTTTGAGCAAACAAGCCATGACTAATTCAAAGATAGATCTCGGAACAATAAAAAGTGACCAATGCTTGGTCATCTTATTTGTCCACCTCGTACGAAAAAATACAAGAGCCACGAAGCAACTCCCCTATACACTTCTCCATATCCACAATTATCCATCATAGAGCACAAGTTTCACATGTCCAGCTAGAATAACAGGTGTAACAACCCAACTGTGCTAGTGGCAGTGGTAAAAATTGTCTACTTGAACCACTGTGTCAAGTGTTCGATTCTTAGGAGTGTATTTCAACTTCCCAACTTCATGCATTTTGATTGTATTTCTAAACTGGTACTGATTGAAAACTGCACTAAACCTAAAACTGATACATTTTAAAAGCTTACTATGTTAGCTTTCTAACAAACAAAACGATACTCAAATCCGATAAGCATAGCTCAACTTACACATGTTAAAATGGTCCTATGTTAGCCAGCTAATGAGTAATAAGAGCATCTCCATCGCTGGTTTCTTAAACCAGCTGGAGCTTGTATGCTCCGTTCCTTATTTCAGAGTCCCATTGGAGAGTGCTGAGGTGGAAAGCAGGTTCCTTAAAATTGAGGAACGGTTCCTTGCACAAGGAACTCTGCTTTATGGGATCTTAAATTAAAAAACTACTCTTTCTCTCTCATTCATCAACTTGATTTCTGTTAAAATAAGAGGGAGAATGAACAGAAGGGAAGGGAAGAACAGAACATCAAGAAGAACAGAACATCAGGAAGGAGAAGAACAGAACAACTTCCAGATAAAAACCAAATATTTATCAACCAACCAAAATTACAATAAATACAGAATAAAATACAGAATTTACAGAACAAATCAATACAAGATGAAAAGCTTTGTATGAGCACCGATCTGTCTTGCATGTTGCAGAATCTCTCCGATCCGGTGGCTGACGGACGGCGGTGGTGCGGTTGGCTCCGATCTGGCCATGAGGAAGGTTTTGATGTGAAGGAAGAAGAGAAAGGGTTTTAGGTGAGGGTTTCAGTGAGAGTGAAGAAGGGAACGAAGGTGGAAGCTGAGGGCGAAGAAAGAAAGAGGGGGCGGTGAGCGGCGGTGAGGCGGCGGTGAGCGGCGGTGAGCGGCAGTGAAGCGGTGAGGAAGTGGCGCGACGGTGAAGGGGTGAGGCGACGGTGACGGGGTGAGGAAGTGGAGCGACGGGGACGGCGTGAGGAAGTGAGACGGCGGCGGCTGTAGGAGTGCAGGGCTAGGGTTTCAAGAAGAGAGGAAGTGGAGAGGATAAAGAAGAGCGTGAAAATGAGAAGCTGAAGAGGGTAACCCTTTTAAATAGGGTGACCGGTTGTACCGGTTTTGGCTTCAAATGTGACCGGCTGGAGCCGGTTTCTGCCCGTTTGGGCCTGGTTTGACCGGCCCAGCCAGTCAGAATATTGACGTTGGTCCAGTTTTTTTTTTTTTACAGAAAAAAGGGCAGATTGGGCCAGTCTTTGTTTATTTTTTTCTGACAGAAAAATTGAAAATCAAATTTTTACCCAATTTTAATTTTGTTAAATTTTAATTATAATATTATTGTTATTAGTATTAATTAAATTAATATTTAAATTAGAATGTTGAATTAAATTTTAAATTTAAATAATAACTTGGTGGAAATAAAAATTATAAATATATGTAGTATTGTGGGACCCAATTAAAAGTAAAATAAGGAACCATGGTTGGAGCAAAATCTGCTTGAGTTCCTTATGAGGGAGCTTAATCCTACGTGGCACTTCGGACCCACCAAAAAGGTGTTTAAGCTCCCAACTTTGGGAGCAGGGATGGAGATGCTCTAAGGTACCCAGCTAATACTCCCAACATGAAAACCCCACGACGGGGCTAAAACAAAGACTAAAAATCTATTCCACTGAAATCAAACAGCCCAGTCAACTCGTTTATGCAGAGTAAGTCTGAAGCTCAAAAGGATCCTAGCAGCCTCCAATCAAGCAAGCCTCTACAAGTTGAAGAAAATCAATGCTAAATGGTCCTCTGTTACTCCCACAAAAATTGAATAGAAGTAGAACAACTACAACTACCATTTAATTCCTAATTCATTTGCCCTACTTTAACAGCACAACTAATTATAAACAGAGTGTACTTATCAGAATTTCATGTTAACCTTCAGGACCGCATGTGTTACGACTCACCATTCTAGAATTACTTTTATTTCCCTCTGAGACAAGTGCAATTAGAAGGAACGAAAATCAGATATCAGGAAAAATTATAAACACAGAACACTTTCCAACCATACAAGCATTTTATCGAACAGGTTGTGTGCAAAGAATATGAATGCTATTGGATTTGGATCCTCTCATGTGAAATTTCTCTCATGTGTCATGTAAGAGTTTTGTGTCTATCTGTCTTCATATATATGCACTAAATAGATATAGTGAGACCTAAAACTCTCATATGATAGCACATGAGAGAAATTTCAAATGAGAGAATCCAAATCCAAATGCTATCGAAGAACTTGCAACCCATGCATACAAGCATTGGTATTTGATCACTCACAAGTCACAACCCACAATGATGAAAGTTTCAAGTCTCAATCCCAAATTTTATATCAAGAATAGTATTAATTCCTAGTTGCATTGTTTTCCCCATTCCCCCAATTAGATCTACAATGACCAAAGTTCTAGCAGTGTGTTTGGATTCTTGTTTGGAGAGGCTAAACGTGGATCCAGCAATCCAAAAGCAACTATTTCTTACTTCTGCAAACGTAGATCCAACCCAAACGTAGATCCAACCTCCCTTTTCCAAACATGCACTAACTCTCAATCCTAAATTCTTTATCAAGTCCTAATGCTCTTTGTCCACGACCCTGGTAGATTGACGCACCAAAGTCTAATTTCAACCAAGCAGACCAACTCAAGTTCCAAATTCAACCACTAAACCTTAAATTATTCAATCTTTATTCTATAATTTCAAAAGGTAAGCATTAATGAATTAACCCCAATTTTTAATCGAATAATTGGGAATAGAAACCTGAGTGGTAGAGTCAGGAGAAATTAGGATAAGAGACGCACTTAGGGACAAAGATGATGACGGGAGCGAGGCAGACGCTGGTGGTGAGGAAGATGAAGATGAGGCGAACGGTAATTGCGATATGTAATAGTAAATGACGTGTCACAGTAAATAACGTGTCAAATTTCAATTTGGGCGACAACGAATGAGACAGGATGTGGAGACCGAAGATCTTTACTTCGGCGTTAAGATGATAAAGAGGGTCATGTGTTTCTTTAAATGACGTGTCAAAATTTTAGTGAACGGACAGGGAGGAAGACAGGAAAAGGCAACAAATGATCTCCACTCTATATTTATAGATCAAATAGTTGTTTTTTGAACTCATTTTTTTAAAATTAAATAATACTTTAACCCTATTTTTTGAAAATTAAAATTTTGAATTAATACTCCTGAAAGTTATTAGTTTTCGTAGACAATCTCTACTCATGTTTTTAATATCTAAAGAAACTCACTGTTTTTTTTTTTTGAAACTTAAACAAACTCATTGTTAAAATATTGTTTCATACATTTCCTTCGACCTTTTCTTTAAAGACCACTTTTTCAATTAAAAAACTTCTCCTAATTTTTAAGTTGCTAGTTTCATGTCGTTGATTAAGGTATTGTTTTACTTTTATGGAAATATGAATTCAAATAAATGATGTGTTTGATTGTGTTTTCGATTTTTTTGTTTTCAAAATTGTTTTCTAAAATAGTTTTTAAGAACTACTTTTTAGAACAATAAAAGAAAAAAACTTGTTTGGTAATATGATTTTGAAAACATTTTTGAAAATAAAAAAATAAAAAACCCTTACTTTCTAATTCCTTTTAATTACAGTAATGTCATTAATGAAATGAAAGAAAACAACATGTTTTCCGTGTCTTGGTTGTTTCTGAAACAAAAGCTGAAAAGAAAAAACAAAAACAACTTTTTTCTGTTTTAAAAACAAAAAAATAGGAAACTGTTTTTAAATTAATTTTAAAAAAACATCTTCACTAAACAAGTTTTTTTGTTTTTTAATTTTATAAAACAGAAAACTGTTTTTAAAAACAGAAATCAAACATGCCCAACTTTTCCTATTATTTTTTTTAATCATGTTTTGGCTATTCAGGAATTATATTATAATAGAGACAAGAGAAGATAAAATATCATTTTAAATTATATTGATAAAATGCAATCATTGTTTTGTGTCATATAAAACCACATACTTAAAATAGTTACATTCTTTTTTTATTTTACTTATAATAATTATTTATTTTCTAGTGTGGCATAATATAATTTGACATCAGAATAAAAAAAAATTACACTAACGTATATAGAAATTAAATTCTTTGAAAAATAATTGTTTTAAATACTACTGCAGAATTCTTTTTCCAAAAAGCTAATATATATATATATATATTCAGAACAAGAATGTAACTGTCATGGCCGACCACAAATTAGCTTAACCTTTTATTAGAATCTATAAGTAAATTCTCATTTTTTTTCATGTGGAGATTGTATTTTTTTAGGGTTAATGGTCTATCAGGTCTCTGTAATTGTATCAAAATTTGTTTTTAGTTCCTCGCCGGAAAAAAGTTTGCAATAGGTCCCTGTAGTTGCACCAAGTTTGTTATAAGTCCCCGCCGGAGACCGGAGCTCCGGCAAGTGCATATGTGGCAGGGTGACTGTATTAATGAAGATTATGTGGAATTTATGTTTTTTTAATGGAAAGACAAATTAGAAAATTAGAAAACCCTAAATCCCTAAATTAATCTTCTTCTTCCTCGATTTAATTCTTCTTCTTCTTCTTCGCCGTTTTTCTTCTTCTTCTTCTTCTTAATTCTGTTGTTCCTGTTACTTTCCTTTTTAGAATGCCATGAAATCAAGGAGTCTCCCCAAAAGATGCAAAATCCAATCATAGGACGCCAGGTAGCAACACAAGAGGCCCAATCTAAGTCACTAAATGCCTTTAAATGTAAGGAAGAAGTAGATAGGAAGAATAAACCTTGGTTGAGAGTGTCTTCAATGTATGGCAATATTATGATGGAAGCATGATGATGATGATGAACAATAGAAAAAGTCGTTAATTGGTTTAAGTGTTGGGCAGTGAAACAAATGTCAGGCTGAGTAGTTATCACTTGTGAAGTAAAGTAGACAATCTCTGAGCCTGCGATAAGCAGCAGGGTCTGAATATAAATACTCCTGGTCAGAAGAGAGTTTAGTAATATTGTCATAGGATACTACATGGTTTACAGCTAGCCGGAGGTTTGAATTGGATAGGATATTCAAGGCATACTTGTAATGACCCATTAATCAAGAAAGAAGAAGAAGAAGAAACTCGAGTAACAGGAATAACAGAAATAAGAAGAAAAAAAAGGCGAAGAATAAGAAGAAAAGAACCCAGAAGAAGAAGAATTTAATCATGGAATAAGAAGATTAATTTAGGGATGTAGGGTTTTCTAATTTTTTAACCTATTTTCCCATTAAAAAAACATAAATTCCACATTAATCTTCATTAACACAGTCACGTTGTCACATATGGACTCGCCGGAACTCCGGTCTCCGGCAGGGACTTAAAGCAAACTTGGTGCTACTACGAGGACCTATTGCAAACTTTTTTTCAATAAAGGATCAAAGACAAATTTTAATGTAAATACAGGAATCTAGTAGACCATTAACTCATTTTTTTAAGGTAACAAAACAACTTAAAACTCAATGTTACGTGTTTTTTTTTTTCCAGCGGATAAACAACTTATTTTGCATTCACTTTTCACTGTTGATGCGCGCCAATTTTTTTTAGCACATATCGGGCTTGGGCTTGCACTTGAGGTCCTATTTGGTGACAGTATCGGTTGCTAGTGCAAGGGTCAGGTAGAGGGAGGAATTCGGCGCCCTAAGCCTAGGGTGCAGATGCTCTGCGCCGCCGACAATCTTCCCAAGTTCGCGGCGGTCGCCGCCGTATCTGCACCTATTTGTCAGCGAATCGTCCTCTCCATATCTCCTTTTGCGGGTTTTCCGGGTAAAGGTGTATCGTACAATGTACGAATCGTCCTCTTCGCCTTCAATCGCGCCGGTTTTCCTCCGCGATTTGTGGTCACCGTCGCCGTTCCTACCATTTTCAGTCGTGAATCGCCCTTCCCGAATCTTTTGTTGCTGGCTAAAGGTGCGTGCTACATGCCTAGGATTTTGCTTTCCGGGTTGTTTGATTTGGTATATTCGAAATCTTCATGGATTCAGCCTTTCCTCTCCTTCTTTCCATGCTATATGGTTCCAGTTGCACGTAGCCCCTTATAAATAAGGGCGTATTTGTTGTAGCTTGCATTCTGTAGTTCTTTCTTCTCTGTATATGGGTTTGGTATGGGTTTGGTTGTAGTGTTTCAAGCTTTCTGTTTATATCTTAATCAATGGGTGAAGGCTGTGAGGACAAGATGGATGCATTCACGGTGGTTCGGTTAGGGTCCGTGATTGTTTGGCTTGAGAAGGAGGGAGCAGAAGGTAGATAAGGGACATAGATTATACATTCTTTGTTTGATTCTTTTCTGTTTCTTTTTCATTTTCTCAGTCACTTTTGTCCACACATGGGTGTTCTCTGTTCCTGTTCTCCCTTCATTGTGCAGTGGTTTTATTAAATTAATACTATAAATTAGAAATAGATATTTATATTTTTATTACAAAATAGATAATTATATAATTGAGTTAAAAAAATTATGAAATTTTTTAAAAATTCTTTATTAGCATATTTAAATTAAAAATATTATTCCATTATATGGTTTGCTTTGTTAAGGTTAGTTCAATAGTTCATTTCACTTTTGATCGATAGAAGTTATATACATGTTGTGTGTACTAGATAGGTCATTTTTAAAATACAATTTACAATGGTAGTTTTAGAAAAGGTAAATAATTCCATAGTTGGCAAGTACTATTTTATATAAAAATATATTTCATCTTTTTGTCAGGAAAAAAAAAAATTTATTAAATAGAGAAATTTGTTAGTTTTGTGTTAATTCCTTCATGTAGAAGTATATTATAATAATTTTACTCTTATAAAATTTCATCAAATATTAGCATGACATAAAATATATGACAACTAAATTCATGTTATAGTAAATAAAAATTTTGCAATATGATTACAAGTGTAAAAGCTATAATATTTTTTTTATTTTGCCTTGCACATGTTTCATCCTTTATTTTTTTATCTATATTAATAATAAAAAAAAATATTATTTATATTTTCATGTATTACAAAAATTCTTACTAATCTAAATTTTGTATAACTGGTGTAGGCTTATTCTTGGAGTATAAACCGATGTCGCCCCTTTGCCGTCGCACGCCACCCCTCTGCCGTCGCACGCTGCTGAACATTCTGCTCTAGTAACCTATTTGCTTCTGCCCTGCCCGTGAATCCCCTTTCCTAGGCCGCCACGACGCTGTCGCACGCCTTCCCTCCGCTCTGCTCCAATGTATGTGTTCCTAATTCCTACTTCGTAACTTCTTTTGTCTTCAATTTCATTCTTCTTTCAATTTTCATTCTTCTCTTTATTTATCTTCGACAACCTCTGATTTTGAGTTCTAACTTTGATAATGTCTTCTCAACCTTCTCCTGTGTCTCAACCTTGGGTAAAGTGTATTTTTCCTTTTTGATTTGTTTGGAATTTGTCTCAGACAAGGTTGCCATGGTGTTTTTCTTGAATAAGAATGAAAACAGAGGTAAGTGAAATGAAAACAGAGGCGTGAAATGAAAATGCAAAAAAGCCCTTATTATTTATATAGATGAGAATGAGGTACAAGAATTATTAAAAATGTGGTCTGCAATGCAAAGACAAAGAACATGATACGGAACTGTTATTTTAAATGAAGGGATGCATTATTTGTGATCCTCCCTGTTCTAACTAGTTGAGACATTGTTAATAATGTATACCTTGTTATATTTTTTTATTGTCATTACCAAGTCTGATTTTGGCTTTTGTGTTCTTTTTTTGCACCAAATTTAGTTTTGTCTTTTATGTTCCTTTCTAATTTGTTGGCTGCCTATTTTTTTAATTGTAAGAACCGGAAAGCAATGATAATGCTCAAGTTAATCCTTCTCTCGATACTAGGGTACACAACAAACCATTGGACCTTCTACAAACCATCGTGGGAAAACGGATCCAACATTGGAGCATATTGCCTTTCGCAAAGATGGAATTACTAGTCCATACACTTGCCTTCATTGTGGAGTAACCTATAGAGGAGGGGGCATAAATAGGATGAAGCTCCATCTTGCGTGCATAAAGGGAGATATAGCCACATGCAAAAATGTTCCTCCTGATGTTCGCTATTGAATGGAATAAATATTGAAAAATAACAAAGTAAAGAAGAAGAAGACGGACTTGGATAAATCATTTGATAATGAGATTTGTAGTGAGGGCCTACAAATTAATGCTACTCAAAATAGAGGAAAAAGGAAAGCTAGTGTTGAAGTTGGTGAATTTTTTGCTCCAAGAACAACCTCTTGTCCCAACCAACTCTTAGAAGTGTCCTATCTACCAAGGAAGTCGTACACAGAGCTAAGATGACTATTGCTAGATAGTGTTTTGACGCGTGCATTTCTTTCAATGCCATACAATCACTATAAAATTTATTTAAGTCTAAGATAAACTATGTAGTGAATTGACATTACCGGTTGAAAATATGGTGATTGTATGACATTGAAAGGAATGCAGGCGTTAAAACACCATCTAGCAATAGCCATCTTAGCTCTCTGTAGGCTTCCTTGGTAGATAGGACTCTTCTAAAAGTTGGTTGAGACCCAGAGGTTGTTCTTGGAGCAAAAAATTCACCAACTTCAACACTAGCTTTCCTTTTACCTCTACTTTGAATAGCATCAATTTGTTGGCCCTTACTACAAATCTCATTATCAAATGATTTATCCAAGTCCGCCTTCTTCTTCTTTACTTTATTATTTCTTCCATTTGATAGCGAACATCAAGAGAAGCTTTTTTGCAAGTGGCTATATCTCCCTTTATGCACGCAAGATGGAGTTTCATCCTATTTATGTCCCCTCATCTAGAGGTTACTCCACAATGAAGGCAAGTGTATAGACTAGTAATTCAATCTTTGCTAAAGGCAATATGCTCCCATGCTGGATTCGTTTTCCCATGATGGTTAGTAGAAGGTCCAATTGTTTGTTGTGTACCCTCAACATCGGGAGAAGGATTAACTTGAGCATTAGTATTGCTTTCTAGTTCCTACAATTAAAAAAAGATAGACAGTCAGCAAATTAGGAAGGAACACAAAAACCAAATTTGGTGCAAAGGAAAGAACACAAAAGACAAAATCAGACTTGGTAATGACAATAAAAAAATATAACAAGGTATATCGATTATTAACAATGTCTCGACTAGTTGAAACAGGGAAGACCACAAATAATACATTCCTTCTTTTAAGATAACAGTTATGTATCATGTTCTTTGTCTTGGCTATTGCATACCACATTTTAATAATTCTTGTGCCTCATCTATATAGCTAAGGGCTTTTTTGCATTTTCATTTCACGCCTCTGTTTTCATTTTTATTCAAGAAAAACACCATGACAATCTTGTTTGAGACAAATTCCAAACAAATCAAAAAGGAAAAAATACACTTTACCCGAGGTTGAGTAGACATTATCAGAGTCAGAACTCAGAAACAGAGGCTGTAGAAGACAAATAAAGAGAAGAATTAAATTGAAGACAAGAGAAGTCACGAAGTAGGAATTAGGAACACATACACTGGAGCAACGCAGAGGGAAGGCGTGCTACGGCCCAACAGCAGCGTGCGGCGGCGTCGTGGCAGCCTGGGAAAGGGGTTTCACGAGCAGAAGGGGTTTCACGTCGTAGAGCAGAAGCAGATAGGTTACTGGAGTAGAATGTTTAACAGCGTGCGACGGCGGAGGGGCAGCGTCGTGGCGGCCTCGATTTCCACGAGAGTAGAATCGCTGCAGAGCAGAAGCTTGGGTTGCTGGAGTCTGGACCCTAATTTCTTTTTAGACAAAAAGGACCAAAACGACGTCATTTAAGGGGAACAGGGGTGATCCGATTTTCACGGTTCCGTCCCTGTTTTTTCAGTTCAACGCTTAGACTGTTTCACGTGGCAACCACACCGACCTGGCCTGCGGTTCCCAATTTTCCGGTTGAACCGTCCGGTCCGGTTCTACCAACATTGAAAAAAAGTTTAAAAGAAACCAATATGAAATATTAGTACATTATTGAGTAGACAAAACAATGGAGCGATATTTGAACACACAAAATGTCTGTATTTGAGACTTTACCACGAGAACGAACAAAGTTTCCATAATATTTGTTTAGTCAACAAGTCTAACAAAGGAACAATTAATAATGTGTAGGTGCACAATAGATAAGAAAATATTAACAGGTTTGCTAGGAGAGACAATTCATTACATAGTTTTTTTTAGAATTAAATAATATTTTTATTTCTGTAAAGTATATCATTTCTAATTTTAGTCCTTTGGAAAATTTTATCTGTTTTTAGTCTCTATAAAATAAAAAAACCACGTGATTTTAGTCCTTCAGGTGGGACTAATAGTAAATCACTTTTGTATTTTCCATGAACTAAAAAATTGATTAAAATCTTAACAGGATTAAAATCAATAATTAAAATTTTTAAAAAGATGAAAAATATATTTAAGCATTTTTCTTATAAACTATGCAAAGGGTATCTCCATGAACTAACAAATAGTTTCTTTTGCAACTAATTATCACTATTATGATAGAAATATGGAAAAAACTAATCAATGTCAATTTAGATTGCCAACCCGAAATTTGAAATTCGCTCGTGCCAAGGGTCGAAGCTTCATTTGAAAGCATTCAATCCACCAACTCAGAGAGTTTCCACAAGGTTGCATAAGACACTACACATCCCCATGCTAATCATCATAATGGGTGAGTTTGTTGTAGAATATTTAATTATTTATATCTTCATATTATTTCACTTGATTCTTATAATTTACCTATACAAAACCGATGTTGCTTCTTTAAGTCTTTTGCTTTGTGCTTTATCCTGTGTTGTCAAGTGGGTGCCAACATTTATGTTATTGTTTCTTGCTTTTGTTGAGTAAACTTTTGGATAAATATTGTAGAAACAACTAGAGACTAAAATGTTGGCGTCATAAATTTAATATAAGCATTTTAACTGTAAACAACTGAATTTATTCGTATACAGGGAAACTTGAGTTATCTAACTGCATGTACGGAACTAAGTTATACATCAATCCTGATTGGGAGGAAGCCAACGAATTGAAAAAGAGGTACGTTATACATGCATATAAATTTATAAATCTTTTTTCTTACATTTTAATGTATGGAATCTTATGGAGAAATCTCATTACATGTTAAAATATCTGTCTGGTTTTCCTTCATTGTAGGACATATTCTTTGGAGGAAGCTCAATCCCTTAAAACCACACAACTATCAGCAAGTTCAGGGAGATCACTTGAAGAGGAATGGTTGAGCCTAACTAATAGGAAGACTATCGCGGATATTAAAACAACAAGCGAGGTTTAACAAATATTAATGACATATAATTTGTGTTATTATTCATTTTGTATTTGAAATGATTTTCATATATTCATTGTTGTTTTAGGTTGGCACTTGGAATGTCTTAGGAACTGTGCATAGACTGCTCACAAATTATGACTGGTGTTACTTGGGTTGCTCTAAATGCACAAAGAAAATTGATTTTGAAAGCAATATAGCCAAGTGTAAACATTGTAAAGGATCAATTTCTGCAGTTCCAAGGTAAGAATCCTCAAATTAAAATATAATAACATAATATATATTGTAACCAACTGAGTCTACTTATTGTAACCATTAATAATTTATTAAATATAATCAATAATTCATCTCAGGTATCGTGTACAAGTTGACGTGAGAGATGATTCTGCCAGTGCCGAATTTGTGATATGGGATCGGGAAGCTTCTCAATGGATAAAAAAGTCAGCTGCTATTATTCAAAAAGAGGCAGATGAGGTATATAACATTAAATTTGTTATAATATTACAAAAACTGTGTGTTAATGAAGTAGCAGCATGATTAAATTACATTTCCTCAATTTCTAATGATATTAATACTTCTAGGGTGAAGTATCAGTTTGAATGAAAATGCTTATTATTATAGTCTGTTTTATTATTATTGATATCATGTCACAAATATATAACTTACCATCACAACTGTGCCGTTGTATTTTTATATAGGCTGATGAGTTGCCTGGCATTCCACCTGCTGCATTGGATATTTTTGTTGGCAAATCATTTATATTCAAAATAAAAACTGACAACAAAATGAATGGAAGGGGCTCAAAGAGTTTTTCCGTGCTCACAATGTCTGATGATGCTGACTTGATCAAACGTTTTACCACAAGTGTTGGGTCAAGAAAGGTTTGTAGAACTCCTTTCACATATAAACATAATATTATTTCATAATTAATTAATTTAACCTTCCAATTATTATGTTATATTTTGTTTAGGATTCAATTGAAATGGAAATGTGCAATATTGAAGCAAATAGTGAACAATCAGTTCACAAGCAAAATTCTGATGTCGTAAGATATTCATTTCCTTTGTTTGAACATCTATATATCTCTAATTAATAATGGTAACATTATGATGAAAAATATTTATTTGTACTTGCAGGCCGATCTTTCTATTTCAAGTGAAAATGAACTTGACATTTTATCTCCTCTTGGTGTTACTCCTATAAAAAGAATTTTGGATCAAGGTTTGGATTGTGTTGATGTAACAATCGATTCACCAGCACAAGCTTCCTCAACAAAGGAGTTAAAACGTGTCAAGATTGAGAAGTGAATTAAGATTATCAGTGTGTTCAGACAATTGGTGTAACAAGTACTTTTTGGATTTTTTTCAATTTTAGTTCACTTAACTTAATTATGTAGTTTGATTTTTTTAAGAAATAAATTAGAAATCAACAATTTTAATATTAGTCATTACGTCTACTTTAGATTTATTTATTGACAGATTTATTAACTGCGGTATATCACGTGATCTTAATCATGTATAAAATTGTTGTAAATTACTTTTTAAAAGTACCCGTGCATTGCACGGGCTACTCACTAGTTATCACTATTATGATAGAAATATGGAAAAAACTAATCAATGTCAATTTAGATTGCCAACCCGAAATTTGAAATTCGCTCGTGCCGAGGGTTGAAGCTTCATTTGAAAGCATTCAATCCACCAACTCATAGAGTTTCCACAAGGTTGCATAAGACGTAGACATTAACATGCTAATCATCATGTAAGAGACATCTCCCAAACCATCCCCAGTAAACTACCAATTTTCAATGGCCACGATTATACTGGAAGAAGGAAAAATTTAAGATCACATGCTCCAGAGAAGGGTATACTTGAATATCCTCCATATTTGGATAGTAGTCAATTCTCACGAACATATAAGCAACACCATATTGCTTCAACTCAATCTCAAATTTGAAGCTCAACTTTAATTATACATGTTTCAACTCAGCATATTTTGTATATGATGAATCGAGTTTCAATATCCAAGCATTTCTCCACACAATTAAATGCCACACATGACACACTACACATAGCACAAAACAAATACAAAACATGACTTCGAGCATGAGCTGACCTGTTCATATGTCTTCTTTTTGTTAGTGGGAATGTTATCTTTTATGAAAACCACTTTCATTTTAAAACTAATAGACAACATTAGATCAAACTCGTCTAACTCGATAACCCTCTCTTTTTTTTTTATCATTATTTGTAAATCATATTGACAAATAATTATAAATAGTAGTATTTAATTTCCATATTGATATAATCACTACTACACTACTATAAAATTGTCATTTTACCACGGTTCTGGACAACATATTACCACAGTTAAACCGTGGTATTGCTCGGCGTAGTAATAGATCAATTACCACGGTTGAAGGCGCAATCGTGGTAATATCATACCTCTGTAATACTCGATTCAATGAGGAGTCGTGGTAATATCATGTCTCTGTTACCACGGTTCAAAGAGGAACCGTGGTAATATCACACTCTAATACCACGGTTCAAGTCGAAACCGTGGTAATTTTGTTCCTCTGTTACCACGGTTCCTGTAAGAACCGTGGTAATACGTTTGGTTTGGTTTTACTGCTGTTACCACGGTTCCTGCAGAACCGTGGTAATATGTTTGGTTTTTTTTCCTCTGTTACCACGGTTTAGGTAAGAACCGTGGTGATATGCTTCAAATTTTTTTTTTTTACCTTTGTTATTTTTTGCAGCGCCCGAGCGATTTACACTTTCACAGTCTAATTTGGCTATTTACATTTTCAGGTGACACGTAGGGTGCCACATCAGGCGTAAAAGTGGAAAAAATTTGCCACGATTTACACTTTCAGAGACTAATTTGATTATTTACACTTTCAAGTGACACTCAGAGTGTCACGTCAAACACAAAAGTGGAATTTTTTTTGCCACATATGCACTTTCAATGACCATTTTGACCGACGTCTAAACTTTCAGAGACTGAAATTGTGGGTTAAAAACGTATAAGGACGAAACAGTCATAAGTGAACACTTTCAGGGACCAAAATGGAGGTTTACTCGTTTAATTTCTTTATGTAAATGATGCATGAAGGTTATCCATTTCAAATTGGAAAAAAAATACCTGCTTTTTCGCAACTGTCAAAAATGGTTTAGTTAATTACTGCTTTTATTTGTTAAACATAACGTCTCATGGTATTATAAAAAGGAGGTGTTACATAAGGGGACTAAAACGACCTTTATTTTATGGAGGGGACTAAAACCTGATAAAACTAATAGTAGGTGACAAAAATGCTTTTAAGTCAATTTTAAATTTTCTTCAAAAAGAAATTCAAATGTTTTCTGGAAAAAAAAAGTAAAACTCTCCAATTATTATTATTTTTCCCTCTTGTCAAAAAAAAAAAACTATCCAATTTTAGAAAGATACCCAAGCATTCCCCTTGTAAATATTGGCCCTGTAAGGTACAGACATTCACAATTAGGATTTTTTTTAATGCCATCCCTACTGGTTTTCATACCATCCTTTTTAATGGTTTAATTACCAAATTATCCTTAAAAACAAATTTTATTACTTACCTATCATTTATACTCATCTTCACCATCTTATACCTTCCTTCCTCATCACCATTCTTACCACCATCCCTTCCTTTCCTTTCCTCATCAACATTCTCACCACCATCCCCTTCCTTTCATCATCACCATTCTCACCTCCATCCCCTTTCAATATTCATCTTCACAACCACCCATCATCTTTCTTTTCTTCATAAACTCTAACCTTCCCTCATAACCATCCTCATCCAACCTCAAACCAACCTCACTCATCATCTTCTTCATCCCACCCATCACCTTTCTCATTTCACCCATTATCTTTGGGGGCTTTTGTTCGCACTTCCGCACACAACTACGAGGTCCGTTTCTCAATTTCCAGTTAATTTTTTTCTCCCGACACATATTTTCGCACTTATAAGTGTGAAATACACACTGTGTAATTTTCGCACTTATAAGTGCGACCAGACATGGAAAAAGTAGACTAAGTTTGAGTTCTCACTTATAAGTGAGACCAAGTCTGAAAAAATATTCTAAGTATAATTTCTCACTTATAAGTGAGAGTAGGTCTAAAAATGCAGTTTTATAAGGGTGGTCGCACTTATAAGTGCGATACCCCCTGTTTTAATTAAAAAAGATACTACTATCGCACTTATAAGTGCGACTTTGATGCAAAATTCACACTTATAGGTGCGATACACATTATTTTAATTAAAAAATAAATAATTAAGATACTAATGTCACACGTGTAAGTAGGGGTGGGAATAGGCCAGGCCAGGCCAGGCTTTGCGTAAATAGGCCTGGCCTATTTAAAAAAATTAAGGCCTAAGCCTGGCCTGTGGCCTATCATAGGCTTTTTTTTTTGCTTGGGCCTGGCCTTTTTAAAAGCCTGGCCTGGCCTGAAGCCTATTTATAAGACTATTTTATAACAAGGCCTTTAAATAGGCCAATAAGCCTATATCTAAACAGGCCAACATCTAAGCAGGCCAACTAGTCTACATCTAAATAGGCCAAACAAGTTCCAATATAACTAAACAATATCTAATTAAACAAACATCCAAATTTTGGAATGCTTCATAGCCACCAAAATTAAAAGCATGATTAATCACCTCACAACCACACAAATCCATCAAAACAATATGAGAAATAACAAGTTTTGGATTCAACAAACAAACAAAATCTCAAGATCCATTTTTCAAAATGTAGTAGTCTCAGCAAAAAATCAAGCTAACAGGTCTTAACTAGACAAATAACAAACTAATAGCAGTTTCAGCAAAAAAAAGCAAAAACCAAGTCTTCAAGTTAATCCCCTTTCTTCCTTCATCAACACCAAAAAAAAAATCAGCAAATCTTTAAGCAAAAAGCAACAGCAAGTCTTCAAGTTAGTCCTAACAAAAAAACTTCAAAATTTGCATCAAATCTTCAAGTTGATCAAGTCATGCCCTTCATCCACCTTCAAAGTAAGAAAATAACCCGTCACTAACTGAAAAGATACTCAAATACAAAGCACTCCCAATTTTATATCAAATATTATGAGGGCTGAAGGTTATTCTATTGGTTGTTATACTAGGTGAAGTTCCTTTATCATTGACATTGGTTTTCTGTTACTGGAACACATTGCAGTTTCGCTTTAAACCATAGCTTCTTTACAATTTCTACATTATTGATGACAGACTTTATTTTTCATAAGCAGTCCGCATATCCAGACTATCAGGGAATGCATTTTTCATAAGCAGGACCTTGACCAAGCAATTAAAAAAGAAAATGGTTGCATAAGCCATTTTGAGGTAATAAACTATAAAATCTCATGACTTTTTGAATATCATCAAGAAATCGTCATGCTTGCTGAAGTTAATGATTCACTAATTTGATAATTTTTCTTGCACCTTCATAGCATTCTATCAAAATCCAGGTGGATATTTCATATATGCTTATTTGTTTACTCTGTTGTTCTATATGGCTATTTAATAAGTAAGAAGCTATGTATCTCATTCTAACCCACTTATGTCTTTGCCAAGTTAAATCACTTATGGAGGTGTTTCAGGTTTTCTCTGCTATGGCATTCATCTTATTTGCTGAGGAGAACATTGACATTGCAATTATTGAGGTTAGTTATCAATTTCACTTCATCCAGAAACATCTTTATACAGATTTGATATCTGGTTATTCTTCTGAAATGAAATTATTGGTGTAATATTGACAGCAGTATACTATCATTCTATCAACGCTTTATTTGAAATGAAATTAAAGCTTATGTTTCATTATAATGCGAGGTAGAATTTGGAGCAAAAGAGCCTGTAATATTTCTAAACAGAGATGGCATGAACATACCTTGTGAGTGAGATAAACAGAAACTCGCGAGGGTGGTGCGTCGATGGAGGCGCGGTGAGTCGTTGGTGCGGTGCGCCGGTGAGAGAAAGGGCCCGCAGTCGAGCAGAGCAGCGGAGGTGACGGGTTTCAGAGCATGGGGACAGCCGGATAGGGGTGAACGTGACTCGCGAGGTTGGTGGGTCGATGGAGGCGCGGTGAGCCGGTGGTGCGGTGCGGTGCGCCGGTGAGAGAAAGGGATTAGGGAGGGAGCAGTCGAGCAGAGTAGGAGGTGACGAAGAGGTGATGAAGTCGAACGGGTTTCGTTTCAGAGACGAGAGAGACGAGTGATGGAGTGAATGACGTGAACGTGAGAGAGAAAAACAGGGCAGACAATGAGTCAATCAATCAAGAGAAATTAGAGTAAAAATTTGAAAAATTAGAATCTGGAAAGATTACTTTCCATTAGTTGTCAAATTTGGGTGAAAATAAGTAAATCTGATTTGTTAAGTAATAAATTTCAAAAATTGTAAAATTATATTTTCTACAATTACTAAAATTCGTGAATTTAATATTTTGATTTATTTGTATATTTTATTAAAATAATATGTTAAATTAAAAAAACTAATAAACAGGCCGGCCTAATAGGCTAAACAGGCTTTTTTATAGGCCTCAGCCTGGTCTATTTAGTTAAATAGGCTTTTTAAAAAGCCTAAGCCTTGCTTTTTTATTAAACAGGCCAGGCTTTAAACAGGCCAGGCCATAAGCCCCTGTCGGCGGCCTGGCCTATTCCCACCCCTACGTGTAAGTGCGATTTTGATGCAAAATTCACACTTATAGGTGCGATACACATCGATTTAACTAAAAAAATAATGTCGCACATATAAGTGCGATTTTGATGCAAAATTCGCACGTACAATTTTTTAAACAATCGGGAAAAAAACCAAAAATTGGACATGCAGAACAGCCACAACAATCATAAGCAAAATAGAAAGTACATTATTAAAATAAATGAAATGAGAAGAAGTAGAAGAACTGCTAAAGCAAATTACAACAAAAATTGTGGGTGAATAGAAGAAGAATTGAAAGGGATTAAATTACCTGAACTTGGGTTGAGGAAGGAGAAGAATGTTGGATGACTATAGAGGGTGGGTCACAGGTTGGGTTTGAGGGAGGAGAAATGACAAATGTATGCAGGTTGGGTTTGAGGGAGGAGAATGAGGGAATTGAAATAGAGAAGATAGGGTAACATGCAGAAAAATGAGAGGATGGTGTGTGGGGTTTCAGGTGAAAAAAAGGGCTTTTTAGTTTTTTATATTTTAGAGGTATTTTAGGGATTATGAAAATAAGGAGATGACATGAAAATTAAGGGAAATAACATTAAAAATAGGGTTAAATATGTTTCTGGTCCCTATACTTTGAGCGATATTTGGTTTTAGTCCCTCGCCGGTGTAAAGGTGGATTTTAGGCCTCAGACTTTCATTTTTGTTTGGTTTTCGTCCCTGCCGGAGTCATTCGTTGACCGCTGTGCCTACGCGTCACTGCGGGGCTTACGTGGCATAGGCCACGTTATTTAATGAGGACACATGTTTTTTTTTACATTATTATTTATTAATAAACATAAAAAACAAAAAAAGGGGTTATGAATCAGACCACCACCACCGCATCACCCACCACCACCTGCAATCCCCCACCCACACCACGGCATCTTCTTCTTCTTCTTCCTCCTCCTCCTCCTCCTCCTCCTCCTTCTTCTTCTTCCCCAAATCAGAAGAAACCATGTTCTTCTGCTAAAACGGTGTCGTATTTGGGGATCTGCTCCGAAAATTAAAGCTTTAGACATTGAGACCTCGCGTGGCGGCGGCGCAGCCATGGAGGGTGGTGGTGGTGAGGGCGAGATAGCAGCAGGCACGGTGATTGAGCTGGTGAATGAGATTGCTAGCATCTCCAAATTCAGGCCCATGGTGAAGAAGCAGTACTGCAACTTAGCGCGTAGGTTGAAGCTTCTGGTCCCTTTGTTCGAGGAGATTAGGGACATGAAAGACCCAATCACTAACGAAACTTCAAAAGCCATGCTTGCCTTCGAGGAAGCTCTTCAATCCGCAAGGGAGCTTCTCAAATTCGGATGTGAAGGCAGCAAGATTTACATGGTTTGTTCGATTTTCTTTCTGCTTTCTCTTAACATCTATTGAGGTGTTGGTGGTGATGCAGGGTGGTGGTGGTTTGGGGAAGAAGGAGGAGGAGGAGGAGGAGGAGGAGGAGGAGGAGGAGATGAAGATGTCGTGGTGTGGGTGGGGGATTGCAGGTGGTGGTGGTGGTGGTGGTGGGTGATGCAGTGGTGGTGGTCTCATTCATAACCCCTTTTTTTCTTTTTTCTTTTTCATTTTTATGTTTATTAATAAATAATAATGTAAAAAAAAAAAAAACAGGTGTCATCATTAAATGACGTGGCCTATGCCATGTAAGCCTCGTCGTGACACGTAGGCGACGGTCAACGAATAACTCCGGCAAGGACGAAAACCAAATAAAAATGAAAGTCTGAGGCCTAAAATCCACCTTTATGCCAACGATGGACTAAAACCAAATCTCACTCAAAGTACATGTACCAAAAACATATTTAACGCTTAAAAATTACACCCTTCAAAGTTCACATTAGTTCCAAATTGAGTCTGTGAAAATCTCTCTTGAGTACTCAACAGTCTCTTTCTTTCCCTTGGTTGAAAGATGAAAGCTTATTGTTGCCCACTCCCCATTCATCCAAACTCACCCCACAAAACCTCCCACTTCGCTCCAATGGCTTCCATTCCCACCTTCTCTTCTCTCACCACAATCTCTCCCCACTCAAAACCCAACCACCACTCTTGCACGCTCCCTCTCACCTCTCTCTTCGGAACCAGGATCACCCTTCAACGCCCCGCCTCCACTCGTTCCCTTCTTCCCAACACCAATTGCCGCGCGACCTCAGCAACGGTGTCGTTTAGCCTCCCCACCCCGTAAGTTGCCCTCCCCGCCACTGCCTTTGAAAACCCTCAAACGGTGATGGGTCTCTCAAATTTTCTTCTGGGTCGCCTCAATGTGAGTTTCAACCTTTTTTTTATTTTTCACGTTTTTGCAGGAAACCCCAATCGGATGCACCCGAGAAAGTCCCAAAGTGAGTTCGTTGTTCTTATCGTGTATGAGCCGGGTAATTGGGTTGTGTTTGCGTGTGTTTAAGGGTTGTTTGTTTGGTTTAGGTGGTCGGCGAGGGCGATAAAGTCGTTTGCAATGGGGGAATTGGAAGCGAGGAAGCTCAAGTATCCCAACACAGGAACCGAGGCGCTTCTCATGGGGATTTTAGTTGAAGGTTTGTTGCAACTGTTGTCTTTTCAGCTTCACTGATGGCAAAATGCTTTCTTTTTTTTTTTTTTTTTGCAATGAAATAAGCGCTTCTACATCCTGCCGTTTGTTTTTGTGTGTGTATCAGTTATTTAAGGAAATTGTTCTTTTAATTACAGAACAAGATAAAAAAAATTACAGTAATTAGATAAGTTTTTTTAGGGTGTGTTTCCGCATTGAGTTTTTGAGGGGAGGTGAGGGAAGGGAAGGGAGAGGCTTCCACAAAGCCCTCACCTTGTTTGTGAGTTTATAAGGAGGGGGGGAAGGGTTTGGGGAATTTTCAAAAACCCTCAAAGATCCTCCTTTAGTTGTTATGTGGAGTTCTCCCAAATTGGGGGGTTTAGAGGAATTTGGAACTTGCAAACAAGGGAAGAGCTTACGCTCTTTCCCCCTCCCCTTCCCCTCAAAGCCGTCCCCTTCCCTCCCCTAAAAACTCACAAAGACACCCTTAGGAAAAGAAAAGGCAAACAACATAAAAAAAGCTTTTTAGTGCTTCTCTCCTTTAAAAAAAACTTATATGTATGTACTATAGTGCCATGTAAGCCTAATTGAGTTGCTAGTTCACTTCCTTTTAAGTTTCAGTTTCAGTAATAGCTTGCTTAATGCCAATTTACCCTAAAGTTAAGTTTGTCAGGCATTGGACTTATTTAATTGCCATCAATTGATTATTGAGATGCATTTTGATGGGTTCCATTAGCTTCATTTATAATGAGTTCATTTTCAAGTTAAATGTGTGCATATACGGCTTGCATTAAGAACTTAGAAAGGGTGTAAAAGGTTAATACTGTAATGTTTTCTAGCACCTGCATGGTTTTCCTTGCAAAACTTACTTGTGAATTTCTATATTAAGATTGACATTGTGAAGTTATGCTCTAAATTATGGGTGGTCAACTTTGTAATCCAAACCTTCCATATGGATCAAGATGTTCTTGAGTTTGGATGAATTTGAGTCTGGTCAGTTGTGTTTATTTTATTAGATTCAGCACTTGCACGGGAAGTGGGAAATCTGGATATAGATTGGAAAGTGGAACCCTTCTGTATCAAAGAGATGGTTCCGGTGCATGGTTTACCAAGTATAATGATAATTTAGAGTTTTTAATGGTGTTTGAATAGAGAGAAACAGTCTACCTTTGAATGGATGAAAAAGCAATAGTTATGGTTCCTGGCTGTTACTGGCAAATATTCTTCTATTTTAATTGGATATGCTACAACTGTTTTGTTATCACATCACGACGGATACTAATTGGTTTTTCTTTCCAACTATGATTTTAAACGGCACCCTTAAAATCTTGATTGGCGTAACTTTAAGCAGAAATGTTCAATCATAATTGGAATAGTCCTATAGTTTGAGAGTTTGTGGTTGCCGTAACTTATACTCTCCCAATTACAATTAACATTTGGATTCAAGCATCTTGTTTTATTGATATGGTGTTGTAGACACAGGACAATCATCTTGATATATTCATGAGGGCGCTCTGGAAGCTTGAAAATTTCCTGGGGATTTAGCTACCCTATAGGTTATATCATATGGTATATAGAAAATGAGTCACATTCTGGACACACTGAAAAGACTTGCATAGTTGCATTTGCCCCAAAACTTAAGTATCCCATTATTCTCAAATTGTAAATATTGGTGGATCAGAGAAATAGCGAAAAGGTAAATGTTACCTTCTACGTGGGATCGGAGAGGGGGTGCAAGATCGTATATTATAGAGTCGTAAATTGGATCATAAGATTCTACCATTAATGTAAAAATATAGTTAAACATATACATATCCATAAAAAAAATAGCATGGATACGGAAAGGATCATGTAAATCCTATCATTAAACTAAAGTTGAAATAAAAATTCATAAGATTAACACCCAAATAAGTCATAAACTAAATCTATAACCACAAGTGTATGCTAACAAATGAAAGCAAAACACAGAAGAAGAAAGAAAACAATAAATGTCCAGTAAGAGTGACCAAGTTTTCACCAACAGAGAGGAAAACTTCCAGACCCTGTCAAAAGCTCTGACCAGATCCCGTAGGAAAGAGATTACTCAACCGATTCAGCCCGGAACAGGGGTGCGGAAGCGTAAATCTAAGGTCCTACTAGATCCCACGTGAAAGATTACGTGGGGAAGAGATTACGCAGCCGATTCAGCTCGGAACAGGGGTGCGGAAGCGTAAAATCATGGGATTTTACGCCTGAATCTAATCTAAGATCCTACCACATCCCATGGGAAAGAGATTAGCAACCGATTCAGCTCCGAACAGGGGTGTACAAGTGTAAAATCGTGGGATTTTTAGATTTTGCTAACATTGGTTTCAGCCCTTCCAATGAGTTATGGGTTCAACAATAATATATCATGAGCTAGGCATCCTCAAGTTTAAATTCATTGAAGATGGTCATTTACTTGTAGCTTTTTACCGTGGAGGAGTTAAATGTACAGTTTTGAAAGGTTACCATGTACATGACCATGGTTGGTTCCTTATTGACTGTAAATATTAGACAATGTAACCTAAACTAAATGTGCCATTCAATTCTTGTTATTCATTTCTTCTAGTTAAATTAAGTCTTTTTTAAATCTTGTTTGCAAGATCCTGGCATTTATATTTCAGAAGGAAGTCGAATTAAGAATTTTAATGAATTTATTCCCTAGGATTCTGGCTGTGTACCTTTTAAATAGCACTTAGTCTTTTTTGTCCTTGCAGGAACAAGTAAAGCTGCAAAATTCTTAAGAGCTAATGGTATTACTCTTTTCAAAGTACGTGATGAAACGGTAGAGCTACTTGGGAAATCTGACATGTATTTCTTCAGTCCTGAACATCCTCCTTTGACTGAACCCGCTCGGAAAGCGCTTGATTGGGCAATTGATGAGAAATTAAAGTCAGGTATGTAAGGTTTCCATGATGATATGTCTGTATTCAGCTAGTAGTCCCCTGACTTTTTTATTTTTTTTTTTGATCCGCCAGATTCATTATTCAGCTTAAAATGTCCCATTTTCAAAAGTTGTACCATTGTGAGTTAATTTACTTGATGCATGAAATGAAATCCACTGTTGAGTTTGCAAGGTCAAATAAAAAGAAGCTTTCTGTTGTCTTGTCTAGTGCCTCTTCTGCTAGAAAGAGGCTGAAGTGTGAAAAGTTATTTTATGACGAACTTTCCCCGTATTTGCCACTAATTAATTTAGGGTTAAAATTTGGAAATGTGCAAGTCTCATAAAATGCGTCCTGCTTTAGTTGGTCTATAACTTCCAAGCTTTTGCCTTGACCACTGTTTGCTTGAATCCTAAGTAAGCTATGCCGCTGTTAGTTAACCATCTCCAAGTGCTTACCAATGCCTGATGTATTTGTTTTCTGAGTTCTGACCTCTTGTTGTAGTCTTACATTACAAGTTTGATCTCGCTTCCTTATATTCTTAATTTTTTTAGTGTTTTTTCTCGTGCATTTACCAAAATTATGATGCAAAATGTAGGTGAAGAAGGGGAAATAAACGTGGCTCATTTACTTCTAGGAATTTGGTCACAAAAAGAATCAGCAGGTCAAAACATCTTGGCTGGTCTAGGTTTCAATAATGAAAAAGCCGAAGAACTTGCAAAAGCAGTAAGTCTCAAGTTCTTCTATTGCATTTGCTGATGAATGCAAAATGTGAATTTCAATATGTTGTTTATTTCTTGCAGATTGATGGAGATATTGATTTGAGTTACAGGAAGTGAGCTTAAAAGATTTCTTTCGATAATGATTGATTGATACCTAATGACCCTTGGTGTTGCAAGTTCCTCTAGGGAAATTAACAATGCTCTTCCTCAATTTTATCAACAAGTGCCTGCAAGCATTGATGTCCTTTAGACTTCTATGTCAAATATGTTGTACACTAATTTTCAATTGGGGATGATGCATTTCTTATTATTTTATACAAGTTTTGTGCAAGTCAAATCTTTAAGCAGGGCGTGATGGTGTAATTGCATTCTCACGTTGCTTCTACCCCTTGCAATGTTATTCCCCTCTTAGAATTTGAGCTTTGTCTGTACCATTTTCCTAACATCCAAGCCTTTTCATCATAAAATTAAATGTAATGGACCCTTAAAAGATCTTAAGATGCAAGAAAGAAGTTATTTGTTTCATGTGCATTTGCATATTTGAATTTTACTATGAGGTTGTGTTAGGGCTGGTTTTCCCCTAACAGCCAAACAAAATGAAAAAAGGAGCAACGGGTAATATTTTTGGTATTTTTTAATAAAAACTGATATATTAATAAAGAAAAGGCACAAAGAAGGCAAATCCTTCTTTCCAAAGGGTAAACCCTTACCCTTTTTAAAGGTAAAAACCTTTCACAACTCAATAATCAATTCCATAACTCTAATCTGGTGAAGAGCTCTATTTATAATAGATTAATTCTAAATTAGCCTCTAAGAAATAAGATAGATTACCAAAATAAAAGATACAATTAATTCAAAAGGTACCCTACCCCAAAATAAAATATCAACTCCTAAAATGAAAATAATAAAAGATAGACGGGTAAACTAAAAGACAGACTCCTAAATTAAAATAAACTAAATCCCTAATATTTAGAATCCTAACAATACTCCTCCCTGAAATCAACCTTATCCTCAAGGTTGGACAAATTTTGGTGGCTTCAAAGTAGACAAAAATAACTCCTCTAGGATCCCATTGTAGGCGGAACACAAGATAAGAATTCAAGTCAACAAGTGCCCAAATGTCCATATCTGAAAGCATTGGAGGTGGTCGCTTGGACATCATATTGAAGACCTATAGCTTCATCTGCATTGAGGGTTCACCCCTCTACAACTAGTGACCATCTCTGTCCACAAAGCCCAATGTTAATTGTGTATCCAATTGTTTGGAAACACCTGCGTTGCCAAACTTTTCATTCTTAAGGCGTTGCCAAACTTTTCATTCTTAACAGCATTCACAATCATTAACAACAGAACATCTACCATAGAGACTGTGCTTCCAAAAAGCTTAATATTGGAGGTGTGGGGCATATTGTCAACATCTTCTGTGAGA
This sequence comes from Acmispon strigosus, assembly GCA_030819835.1. NCBI lineage: Eukaryota > Viridiplantae > Streptophyta > Magnoliopsida > Fabales > Fabaceae > Acmispon > Acmispon strigosus. Next base: position 41,303,549 of record JAUAMA010000001.1, on the reverse strand, counting down.
CCTTCAATTGGCAAGGCAGTGACTTGCTTGGACTTATTATAAATCTTAGAAGTAAGCACAACATGTTGACCGCTTGAGTCCTCCTTGAGTACACTTCTTCTTCCACCGGAATACTAGCAAAGATTTCCCCTTCGGTGTGAGAAGGAGGGGGATAAGAAACCCCGAGAACCATTGGTTGTCCCTGAGCAAGGAGGAATTCTACATCTCGTGCAAGCTCTATGGCGCGTGACACGTTGGTAGGGCGGAAAGAACGCACCCTATAATGAATCTCGAGTTTGAGGCCAATCAAAAAATAATTCAACAACTGGACTTCAGAAAGATTAGGACTTTAAACCACCAAAGCTTTAAATTCTCTCACATAAGCGTCAATGCTGCCTCTCTATCTGAGAAATTGCAGCCTCTCGAAAATGTTACCAAAACGTTGAAGCAAGAGTGAGATAAATGAATTCCAAGTAAGATCATGAGTATGGTAACAACAGACATAAAACCAATGAGAGGCTACCTCATTCATGCTAAGGAATGTCAATTGAATTCTCTCTTGCTTCTGCAAATGGTGTACCTCGAAGATTTTATGAGCTCAACCAATCCAAGACATCGGATTCATCCCTTCAAACTTAGGAAACTCCTCGACAATAGTCTACCATTCCTCCATGAGGGCAAGAACCAGATCTGAGCAAAGAAGAAGAATGGAATGATATGAAGTAGAACGCACAATTCTGGACAGGGAAGCCCAAGAGAAGAAAAAGGAGGATGAACAGTGCGTGGATGAATAGTGTCACGGGTACTGTAGCACACAATAGTTTTTTTGTTTTTTGTTCTTTTTTGGGCAGCAACGGTATGTGGAATGAACAGCAACGTGTGTGTGGCTGGAAACCGGAAGCGGTAGAAGCAGAGGATAGGAGGACAGGTCAGACCAAATGTAGGGCTGGTTTTCCCCAAAGGGAAAAATGAGCAAAGGGTAATATTTTTAGTATTTTTTTAATAAAAACTTATATATTAATAAAGAAAAGGCATAAAGAAGGCAAATCCTTCTTCAAGAGGGGAAACCCTTTTCAAAGATAAAAACATTTCACAGTTCAATAGTCAATTCCATGACTCTTACCTAATGAGGAGATCTTATTTATAATAGACTAATCATAACTTAGCCCCCAAGAAATAAGATTAATTATCAAAATAAAAGATACAATTAATCCAAAAAAAAAGACCACCCCAAAATAATATATCAACTCCTAAAATAAAATATAATAAAAGATATACTCGTAAACTAAAAGACAAACTCCTAAATTAAAATAAACTAAATCCCTTATATTTAGAATCCTAACAGGTTGGCTGCAAGGTCTTTTCAACTCGACCTATGATTCCTATAAGGTATAGGGGCCAATTAAATCCAAGTTTAATTAGTGTCACCCGTTGTTTTCAGTCATATGAGAACACATGGATATAATATTGACTTGTATTTTAAAAATTATTTGATTTGATATTTTCAATGTAGATTTCTATATTTAAAGATGTGATGGGGATAGACTAGAAACAACTCATTCACCCTTGTTTGGTACAAGCAAAAAAAAATGGAGAGAAAGAGAGAAAAATAGAGAATCATTACAAATGAGACCAAACTTTTTCAAATTTGGATTATCTCCATCTAATGCACTTATGATGTGCATGTACTCATTTGTATTGGGTTAGTATTTTTTGGTGAGTTAGATAGCTAGAAAAGCAGAATGAATGATATCATTCTCATATATAGTGATACAGTTAGTTACTTAGATAGGACTATGGATTGAACTTCTCATTTTCCTCTATCTCTCTCTTTCTTTTTCTCTTTCTTTCCGTTTTTTCTCTCTTCTTGTTCTTCAAACCTGTCATTGGTGTCTAGAATTGAAGATCCTGCGACATGGTCAAGGCTACACGTTTCAAGAGTTTGATTCGTGAGGTAGAAGAAAGGATTATGGCAGCTATGGATCCTTGTATTCATAGGCATTCGTAAGAGATGGGAAAAAGCTTTAAGCTTCAGCTGAATGGGTTTTAGGAAATTGTGTATGGGTTAGGGTTCCTAATCAATGTTTTAACTACTATTAGAGAAATGCAGTATCGTCTGCCCTGCTCAGCATTCTGTCATCTACCTACCTTAGCAGCATCATCTGCCTAGCTGAATCGATTGTAATTGTATTGTCTGGTCAGCTAGTCGTGTCAGCTGTCAATGTGTGATAGGTGACCTACCGGTTATGTTGACCATGCGTGATAGGTTGCAGCTGTCAATATCCGCTGATTATGTCGCTAATTATGTTGACCCGAAATATCTAGGATCTTGTATGTTTTCTCTCTGTATAAATACAGAGCTTGTAATAGTGAATTAATTAGAATAGAAAGAACATTTTTCAGTATCTTCGATTTCTCAAATTTTCCTTTTTCAAAGAACCCTTGGTTCTTAACATGGTATCAAGATCTGGTCTCGATCTGTGATTATTATTTTTCTTCGCTTTCCGCTATGGTAGAAGCTCAAACTTCATCTTTGCCTTCCTTTTCACATATGGTTTCAATCAAACTTGATGAAACAAATTTTCGTTCATGAGTACAATACGTAGAAGGTGTTGTTTGCCAACATAGTTTAGAAAAGTTTCTTCTAGATCCAGTCATCCCACCTCAGTTTTTGACTGATGCTGATTGTGAAAAGTCAATTGACAATCCGCTTTACACTACCTGGATCAAACAGGATTCAGCCATGTTTACTTGGTTGCTCTCTTCCCTATCGTCTGACGTTCTGCCCACAGTTGCTAACTGCAAGCAGTCCTGGAAGATCTGGCAAGAAGTCCATGACTTCTTCAATGTGCATTCTCTGGTACAATCGGCAACTCTTCGCTCAAAGCTTCGCACCATGGTCAAAGGGGTGAAATCCCTCTCTGACTACCTTCGCCGCATTAAGACCACTATTAATGCCCTCATCTCCATTGGTGATCCAATCTCCTATAGAGATCATATTGAAGCTATCTTTGATGGCTTACCAGATGAGTATAGCTCTCTTATACCTCTTGTCAGCAATCGGGAGGTTCCATGCCCTGTCTCTCAAGTAGAAGCAATGCTTATGGCTCATGAAGCCTGCCTCCTTCGCTCTCGCAAGCGTCAGCTTCTTGACAATCCACTGTCTGCTTTACTCACACATGCACCTATGCAGACAATAGACTCACCATCCCTGAACCAGCAGTCTGCCCAAGCTAATTATGCTTCTGGTTCACCTACCCAGCACCCTGTCACGCCCACCACTGATGACTCACAATTTGCAGCTCGAGGTTTCTCTAAGTCAAACCAGAACTATGGTTCTCTGGTGATTATCATGGCCCTGGTGGCCGCTTTGGGGGCCGTGGCGGCCATGGTCGTGGACGTCGTGGACGCTCCTCCCTTTAGTGCCAAATTTGCTACAAGTGGGGTCATGAAGCCAACACTTGCTATCATTGAGTCTCGTCTGCCAATTTTCCAAGAATGGTTGGCTCATCACCATATGGTGGTCAGTTTAATCAAGCTTCTCAGCAGGCCGATGCCTTTGGAGGTTTTGCACCACCCCTATTTGAGGATGCCTTCAATCTCTACTCCGCGCTCCGCGTCATGGCCGCGATTGTCATTGTGCAGGAAATCATGCACGTCGCAAGCTCTTTGATATTTTGCAGCTGTTTCTTCAAGCTCCCTCCAGCTACTTGGAGGCTTGAGAATAAGGGATTCACTAAATGAATTTCCTGGTACCAATGTCGGCTGTACCAGGACCACAAGTTTCGCCTTTGTCAGCTCGGAGGGGAGAATCACCTCCTTAGTGAAGCGCTAGAGGAATTTCTGCAATTTCTCTCCATTGTGCTATTTCACTGTGTTCGGAGGATTTTTGGTCATCTGGTTAGCCTCTGCTAATTTCCTTTTCCCGTTCGTTCCATCCTTGAATGCATTGTGGAAAGAGTGGCTGAAATCAATCCACTGTGAAATTGTGAGCGCAGGGAGACTTTGAAACAACTAGAGAGCGTATCCTTCAATTTTGTTAAAAACAACCTGCATGCTTCATCAATCCAGTTTTTGAAGTATTCCAGATGCACCTATGGATCCTTCCAACCGGAAAAAGTTTCCACATCCAGTAGTTCGATCAACCCTTGAGGCATTTGGATATCACAGATGGTCTTGCAGAAAGGTTGAAAGACACGTACCATCGAATTTTCCTTTGAGGAAGGAAACATTTCTCTCCTTCCAGCCTGCGATTGGTGATCATCATCGGTCTTTTCCCAAGGACTCTTGGAGCTTGAAAATTTTAGAGCATTGGCAATTCTAGAGCACGAATGATATCAGAGTTGCGCTTGACTATAGAAAGAGAACAATCCATAATCGTTGGGAGCTTCTACTCTATATGAAGAGAAAGAATGGCTTTGGATTATCGAATCTTCCCCAGAGACGACACCAAATGTTCGGGTGTGAATCCTGGACGCGGTGCTCTCGGCGAGGCTACGGCGACGTTCGCTGTGCTCTGGCGAGAATGAGGTGGAGTCTCCAAGTCCAATGCTTCGGGGGGACTTGTAGAAGACACTCCGACGCTCAAGTCAGTAAGGGAACTCCACGAGTGTCCAAGAGTTCAGCTCAGACATGTAAGAATGCATATCAAACTTTTAATGTAAAGAGCGAGTAAGAAGTGTGGAACTGAAGTGATAATCAAGTTCCAAAAGTCCTCAGTAAGACGATAGAACCTGGTATTTATAGGCGTCGGAGATGTCTTTGCAAGTGTTGGGGAAGCTCATGAGTGTGGCTTCTGAGCTGGAGTAGTTGTAGACCGAGCGGCCTGTGGAGCAATTTCCCTTCGGCCTGTGTCCGGGCTGGTCGGATAAGGTACCACTAAGCCGAAAGTGATCGTCCATTACCTTGGTATGCTTAAAAGAATCCCTAATGGATCAGTTGCTACGCCGTTGGGTCGTATGACTGAAGAGCCGACCAGAACAGTCATCAATAAAACCAACACAACTGGGTATTGCCCTCAATCATAAGCTAGCAAAACTCTTAATTAAACCATTATCAAAACCCTAACTTAAACTAATTTCCCAATTGTGTAAAAGCTAGATAGATAAACCCACTTGCAATTAGGTACATAAAAGCATAGAAAAGAGCCTCATAGAGAAGAATAACAACTCATATATATATATATATATATATATATATATATATATATGTGGGGATGTATCATATGAGAAAGATGTTTTTAAATGAGAAAGTAAGAATAAATCATGACCGTTAGATCTAATCATGAATGGTCAAGATTAAAACAACTTAATAGTCACATGACTACTTAAAAATGTCATGTGGACATTTTTAAGTAGTCATGTGACTATTAAGTTGTTTTAATCTTGACCATTCATGATTAGATCTAACGATTGTGATTTATTCTCATTTTCTCATATAAAAACATCTTTCTCATATGATACATTCCCTATATACATATATAATTATAATGTAATCAAGACATAGAGTTATTTTGTTGTGTTTAAAAAATATTGGAAAGTCATAAAAATAATAAATGTTGAAAATGCACAAAAAAAAAGTTAAGTTAATCCTTTTTTTAGTTTGTTTGTGTTTAAATAATCTTTTTAACCTCTCCATTAAAAAATTACACAACACACACATATGCACTAGCTTATCTAAAAAAAACACATATATGCACTGCAACAATGGCTGGTCTCTTTTACACAAAAATTACAAAAAAAAAAGCCCAAATAAGAGACCAACTCTAACCTAATTTTCACTCTTTAAATATATCATTTATCATATTTGGAAGGGGGGCAGCCACAAAAGCTTGGGAAAGGGAGCCTCCAATGATTGGAGCTTGTCCTAGAAATGAGTGTCTCTCACCCTTAGAAGAGAATCAGCCGCCACCTTATCTTCCTTCCTTTTCTCCATGAGCATAAGCACCTTCAACCTCTGTTAATTTCCCCCTCCAGACCATAAACTCAGCCACACAGACTGAACCATTAACCACCATGAGCAATCTTCTTCCATCCATCCTCACCATGTAAGACTTCACAACCTTCACACTACCTTCACCTTCCCTTTCCATCGACCAGATCATCTTCTTCCACCATCAAAAGCAATCCACTTTTCCATCATTTTATTGACCACCATGAAAATATCTAGTACTTTACCCATCTCCCTCCATGAGGATCATCACAGAGCACCATTAAACACTTCCTCCTTGCTCTTTCTCCCAAATCACAAATCAAGCCCTCATTAACCTCTAGCCAAATCTACCATAGCCAAACAAAACCCACATCACGACTTCCCCAAACCACAAACAGAGTGCAGATGAAGAGGAGCAAAAATCCAATCTCAGTGGTCACCATTTTCGCACCAGCCACTGCAAGCTCTGAAACTAATCTCCACTGAATCGCCCCATCGCTCGTGCCATCACCAGCCACCCCGGTTGCACAACCACTAATCCAAAGTTGGGGCGTTACACTTGTCAAGAAGCCAAACCATTTCTAGCTCACACTTAGGCAAATAATTTATGTGAAGTTTGAAGAAATGTAGTTGGGGTACAACGATGATCATCAAGAAGAGCTACAATTGTCTAAGTTACGAAGAAGCATTACTAGTGGTCGAAAGAGCAGGAAGTTTGAGGTGATGGACAATCAAGGCACGATGTCATGATCACGAAGCACGTCCCCACGATCAGATAGTTGCATGCACCTGAGGCCATGCACCCACGTTCTTAGCAATTACAAAATGTGAAGATGCTAGGAGCATCTCAAGATAGGTGAAGAGTTCGAAGGTACGAGATCAAAACTCCAGAGTTATGCCGAATGAACGACTTAGATTAGACAATTTCGTTCAGTTTCTTTTATGTCCTTAAGATTAGATTTGCAATTATTATGTAAATACTATAAATATGACATTGTAACACTAGAAAATGGTTGGACATCTGATACTAAACACTCTAAAAACCCTATGTCTACACAAAGTTAATGTAAAAGATTTCCTTCCCCCTTTTCCACCTTTCATTTATCAATCAAATTGCACTTTACTTCATTTTCTTCTATGACTTTTCCTTATTTATTGTACATTTTTTGTTCTTTTCAACCTCAACATCACCACGATGTTGAATGTTTTTTGCAAATTTTAAGTATCGGTTCAGCAGAACCTGGACTTTTCAAGTTATCACCATATAACTTGTCATTTTCATAAAATTTCATTATTGAGAAAAACATTTCGACATCACACACAACACACACAATCAACACATTTTTTATTTCTTGTGAATCCACTCTAGAGGACCCAATCCAAGTCCCAAATTGCTCATTGGATCCATTTATTTGATGTTTAATTTTCACGCGTAAACAAAAACAAAACAATAAAGTGTTCAAAAACTTCTCACATCATTTTTAAAATAAAAAAACTAATCTAAGTAGTATGAAGATAAGCTCCAAAAAGTTTATAGACAAGTCATTAGTTATTTTTACATGCTTATCCAAATACTACACTTACCAAGTATTTATATTATAAGATGAACCCAAACAAATTCTTTCAAATACAATTTTAGTGCATATTTGGATATTATTTATTTTTCCATTTCCATGCTTTTTTGTTTTTGTTTTGACAAAACCAAATGTTTAGCACAACCGTAAATAGTTATATTTCTTAAATATCTAATCTATAGTTTAATTTCTAAGTAATGTATATAGAAAAAGATTTATTGGCAAAACACCTATCTCATTATTGGCGGCCGAAGAAGCTAAACTTGCATTAAGGGCTAAATATCATCATTTTCAACTAAAATTTCAGCTGTTGATTTGGGATACTCGAATGAGAAATAAAAATAATTGTCAATTTCTTTTAACACTGTAACATAACTAACTGACATTCTAACAATACTTTTAATTTTTAATTTAAATAAATTTATTGACTGTGCTGGAAGTGACACTATACTCTAGAAAGAGATCGGGGGTGGAGCGTGATTAGAACTTAGAAGAACACTCGCTCACTCCCGCCAAACTCAAAAGGCAAACCCTAATTCAGGGTTTAACCTCCGACGGAGAGAAAAACCTTCCTTCCTCTCCTTCATTCCGTTCTCAGCCATGAGTTTCGCGGCTTACAAGATGATGCAGTGGCCCACCGGTGTCGACAACTGCGCCTCCGGCTTCCTCACCCATTCCCGCGCCGACCTCGTTCCCCACACCGTCCCTCCCCCCGACGACGACCTCGACTCCGACTGGGCCCCACGCCCCCGCAACCCCTCCCCTCTTCCCAACCTCGTCATCACCGCCGCCAACGTCCTCGAAGTCTACATCGTCCGCCTCCAAGACCGCCATCCTTCAAAGCCCTCCGCCCGCGGCACCCTCCTCGACGGAATCTCCGGCGCCTCCCTCGAGCTGGTTTGCCATTACAGGTTTGTGCCTCCACCTTCCTTTAGCTCTGATTTCGGAATCTGAAATGGAGAGATGGCTTTTGGTGTTTTATGCATTGGGTGGATTCATGAGCACATTGTGGATTCAGGATGTGTTTGGTTGAGCTCTTGCAAACTTAGTTTTAGATGAACTTGATTATGTGAAATGATTTGAAATGAAGTGGTTTATGTGAGTTGAAACTGGTTTTTTATGCAATTGGTTGATTTGATGGACACCATTTGGTATGGGTTGTGGAAATTTTGTTAGAGCCATTTTGGGAATCCATGCCTGGTGCCTGCTTTCACGCTTTCTGACAAGTTGACTACGGAAAAACATGAATCTACGATGCCCTAATCGTGAACTGAGCTGAGTCGTACTTTTATGTTTATGTAACTGCCAACACAAACATACACTTAGACTTAGTGATGGTTATATGGCTCTGTTCTGATTCAGAATCTGAAATTGATAGTAGTTTGGTTGATTTGATTGAGCACATTGTGGATTTAGTATGTGTTTGGACTAAATCTGTAAACTTGATTTTGGTTACGTGTTCAAACTTCTATCTCAAACGCGATCTTGTAATAAATTTTTTATCTCAAAATTGATGTGGTACATTGTGGATTGGGCTGTGGAAATTTAAGAAGTGATTTTTATAAGGGCATTGTTGATAAGTTTAGTGTGTGACTGGGTGGGTGTTTGCAAATTTGATTTTGGATGATCTTGATTTTGCAGAATTGATTTTGTTTAGAAGTGAATTTGAAGTGATGGTTTATGTTTGGAGGGTTTTATCTTAAAAAGGAAGTTTGTAGTAAAATTAAATATGAAGTTCTTAACCCAATGCAAAAGCTACATTTTTTCCCCACTTCAGTTGAATGTGCTTTTAGAGGCAAAAGAATTTTAATTTGCAAAAATCAAACCTCTTTTTATTTCAAAAATTTAGTTTTCTCGCATCAAATGTGTTTTTGGAGGATGCAATTGGTTTACCGATCAAACATACTATTCGTGGTTGATTTGGGCTTTTATCTCAGTACTGCTTTTATCCTTGTAATTTAGGTTGCATGGAAATGTTGTAAGCGTGGCTGTCTTGAGCATTGGGGGTGGTGATACCTCTAGAAGGAGAGATTCTATCATCTTAACTTTTAAAGATGCGAAGATTTCGGTTCTAGAGTATGACGATTCTATTCACGGACTCCGAACTAGGTGAGCTAGTTTTAAAATCAGCATCTAAATGAATATGATTGTGGTTTCTGTCAATTCATTTTCTTAATGTTGTCATATATTTGGCTTTGCACTTCTGAGAACTGAGAATTGGGAAGGATTTTTAAATGGAAATGTGGAAAGATAGCTCCTGGAAAAATACAACTTTGAATTTGTGGTGGAGTCCGATAATGGGTGGTTTTATCCAACTTCAAGTTTTATTCTTTCTCTACACGTCTTATTCTTCATGGTTGGATATTGAAATAGTTGACTGAATTGTAGATGGATTCTTTCTTTCACGGTTATTTTGTGGATTGGAGGGCTTTATATTTAATGTTGAAGGTGTCTTTTTTTCCCTTTGCCTTTTCTTTTAATATTTTTTCTTTGTCCTGTGAATCTTTTATTGCGTCTCTCAAATCTTTCATCAATAGATTTCTTTTGTTTGTAAAGAGGAGAGAGAAATGAGGGTACATGAGATTATATAAATTGGATTATATTGGAGTTGTGTTAATGCTAATCATATCACATAATTTCGAATTTTGAAATTAACTAGGTGCTGTTCAGTGTGGTTGGAGTATTTTGTGGAGTTTGTTGCACTAAGTTGTAAAGATAGAAATACCTTTTTTTTATGATATTTAACTACAGTGATAAATCTGCCATTGCCTTTTGGAGGTTGAAATATGGATGTTGTACAGGATTTGCACAGTGCAAGCTGTTGTAATTTCTTTTCATTTGTTTATTTCCAGGAGCATTGAGTCTCTTAAAACAGTAGTGCATTGACTTATTGCATTGTCATTTAAAAATGAATAGTAATACCATTTGCCTCCAACTTTTTAGTTGCCAAGGGTGTAATTCTCCTGTGCCACCCACAATGAACCATAGTTATCAATAGCGCGCGATAGCGCTGTCGCGGAGCGGAGCGGAGGCCTGCCGCTACGGGATTCAGGGCGCCATCGCGGCCAATAGCGGCCAAATCCCGGTTTTACATGTATGGGATTTCAATTCTGGGGGTCATCCGCGACAGGCCGCGATCCGCGATTGACTACCTTGCAATGAACAACAATATTATCGATTTAATGCTCTTCCAATGAGAATGAAGTTTTGTCTGGTCATAGTGATTCATAGTTTCATACTCATTGGTGTCTGTCAAAATAAGTGCTTCTCATATTCTCATGTAAAAGCCTGGATAACCTTCATAATCATTCTTAAGGAGATCTCTCGTCTCCCTCTGTCTCGGTCATCTCTGTATTTTTCTTTTTGGGCAAATGTCTGGCACCTTAAAGCTAATGTTGTTTGGTGGCAGTGTTTACAACGTAGTGTAGAATTCCTTATCAATCTTGTTTGATGACTTATATATTTGCTTAACTGTTCGCTACGACGCTATCAATATTTTATTTGGTCGATATGTGAAGTACTCTTTGCTTATGGAGGCTAGAATTAATCTCTTATTTGTCTAAAGGATGAGTCTTAGTTGGTGTTGTTAACTTTGTTTCTACATTCTAGTTCTTTGCATTGTTTCGAGGGTCCAGAATGGCTTCATTTGAAAAGAGGCAGGGAACAATTTGCAAGAGGTCCGGTGGTAAAGGTTGATCCTCAAGGGAGGTGTGGTGGAGTTCTAGTATATGATTTGCAAATGATAATACTAAAGACTTCTCAGGTTTATCCTCTATACTTATTCAATTTAATAGTTCTTGTAGTATCTTATTTCCTTTGTACCTGAGTACATTAAAAATGAAAGAAGTTAGTAAAAAGAGAAAAGGGACAAAAAGTTAAAATGCATCCTGAGATGCCCAATCTCGGTGTGTAAGAAGATGGAACTCCTTTGAAACAACCTTTGATTCCCCTATATGCGTATTCACTTTTTTCATCTACTTTGGTGGACAGTAGGATTTGGACTCAAGATTCCTATGAACTCTATTCTTGCAGTTTCCGGTTGTATTTTAATTTCCTCACCCATTCTCCAAATAGGAATAAGTCTGTTGGTGCAAATCCTTTGAAAGTCCACTCTTCTATCCATGTTGAAGCCTTTCATTTAGATTGCCGTACATAAAAGGATTCATACAAATGTTTTTTTGTAGATTTGGAAACCTAAAAAGCTTTCATGCCTAATGATTGTTTTTTGTGCTTTTCTGGTCAATTATTAGTACAGCAGTGAGATGTCTGTGATCTGGGCTATTTAGTTTTAGTAGTATTTGGGAAAATTGGATCTTTACAGAGAGGGTCTTGGGGCAACTTCTCATATGCCATTTAGTGGTTTTGGTATGAGTAAAGATGGCTATGTCCCTTTTCTGTGTGCTACGCTTGCTGTGATTTTCTTCCTTTGGTTAGAGAGAGATGCTGTAATTTTACCATTCTGCTCCTTTCGGAAAAGCTGGTATTCTATGCTCTTTTGTCTTGCTTACCTAGTGGTTTTAGACATTAATGTGCAACAAGAATGAGATTAAAGGGACATTATAGGGTTTCCTAAATTCTTTTTTGTTAGTTAGTAGTTTTCAATAACAAAAATATGATGCGAACAACTAGAATTCTACTAGTTCTAGCTAAGGAAATTTAGAAACTTAGTATTGAATAGGAAATTAAAGCCTCTGTCCATTTATTTGTAAGAAATTTCGAGACCTAAGCAACTTCAACAGAAATTGGCAAAGCAAAATTATGCCATAAATTAATGCAGTAATTAGAAATATTGCCTCTCATACTGTAAGGTCATCACACACATACTCATGGAGCTATCCTGTAGTCAATTGAGTACAAAATTAAAAATATGTATTTTTCATCAGTGTGAAAGACTTTTTTGAGACGTTACATTTATTGTCTGAATATTACACCATTGTAAAAAACATTTATTTTCCTCATTAATGTATGGATCTGTTGCGTGTCTTTCTTTGAGATATGCTGCACGTATGTCTGTAGCTGAAGCAACACTATAGTCTATAGCTAGAATGTGCTTTACTGAAATTGTTATAACTTACACCGTGTTGCATCCTGTAATTCACCTGACATCAGTGTTGTCAAATATCCGCCATCGTGACGCCATGTCCGAATTTCATGGCAGAATTTCTAGCAAGCCGCCATGGCCAATATTCCGCCATCAGTATTTGTCAAATATGGTCTGTTTTTGGCTTTCCGCCATTCGCCATTAACAACACTGCCTGACATGTAGAATGTGGTTGGATAACATAAATGGAGATTCATCTTATATGTGTATTTTTCGTACGGGAAAGTTTCTTTATTTTTTATATTTTTGGTTGTCTTTTACTTTCTATTATTTATTGTTGTTGTTGTTGTTGTTGTCAGGCTGGTTCTGGTTTAGTTGGGGAGGATGATCCGTTGGGTTCTGGAGGTGCAGTTTCTGCTCGTATTGACTCATCTTATATGATAAATCTGCGTGACTTAGATATGAGGCATGTAAAAGATTTTACATTTGTTCATGGTAAGTGTCACATAGTATTATTTTTTACCATCCTGTCACTTATGCTAGTTTTCAGGATATGGAGTTCAGATTAAGTTTTTGATAAAATGGAGTCATGGTTGTTGCAAGTTACATTTATGTTAAGTCTTCAAGTTGAGTTTTCTTCAAATTAATGCAATATATAAGCATATGGTTTTTGTTTTTTTTTTTTTGGGGGGGGGGGGGGGGGACAGGGCCTAAGCCCAAAGAGAAAAAATGAAATTAAAAAGAAACAATCTTTGGAGTAGAAATCTCCACCATATCGGTAGTAATAAGTAATAACCTTGAAGAACTCACTATAAGTCACATGAATTCAAAATACAGTTGCAGTTCCAATTGCCGAGTCATCCTGTACCTTTATTTCCTTCACACCCAGCTCAAGTGGCTGGAATTGAGGTCATAACTAAAATAAGTTTTGTCAAATATCCGCCATGGCGGCGCAGAATCTCATGGCGGGTTTTTGGCTCTCCGCCATGGCCGATATCCTGCCGTCTGCCAATCTCACTTGAATTCCCAACAATCTCCCACTCAAGTGCATGTCACCACCATATTAACATGCTCCTCCTCAGGCCGCCTTTGAATATATACAGGTCAACTAGGTTCTCACGAAGAGTCAAACACTCCACAACGAAGGCTCCACGACCATGGGTCAGGACCAAAGCTCACCTAGAAATACTCGATAACTGAACCATTTCAGCTATTGAGTGAAGACACATGACTGATTTTATACTATATTTCTAATAGACATTAAAGAAAAGATAATTGTGTGTTACTTCGCTGAATATCTGTTTTTGGAGGGCAATAACGATGATAAATCTTAACTTGTAACTCAGGAATCCAGTGTAAATGAATTTAAGCATTAATTCTTTTGTCAATTCTGTCATCTATATCCATGCATTTCAATCCATTCACACACTAAGAAAGAGACCTACTTTACTCTTTAATTACGCTTTTATTTTCTTCATATATGTTGTGCATACATACAACTATACATGTGTTCATTATGTTTGTGCGTATTAAAATATTTACTGCTGCATCTTAAAAAAAATGTTTCTTAAATCCCTTTTCCTGCTTCATTATCTGGTCCCCGTTTTTATAATTGGAATAAAATTAATAATATTGTTTCTGAAGCAAACTCTGGTTTGGCTAATATTATATTGTATAACCGTAATCAAAACAGATTCTGATGCTTTTATTTCATGTCTTCTCCATCTTTTTTTTCTTAGGCTGAAAAATGTTAATGTGCATTAGTTTTGTTGTTTTTTATTAGTCTCTGAATATCCATTTAAATAACTGTATAGGCTATATTGAACCTGTGATGGTGATCTTGCATGAACGTGAGCTTACTTGGGCTGGGCGTGTCTCATGGAAGCATCATACTTGCATGATATCAGCACTTAGTATCAGCACAACTTTGAAGCAGCATCCACTTATTTGGTCAGCTGTTGTAAGTTCAATGTACCTGCCTAGCCCTAGGTGATACTTCAACAATTGATTATCTTGACAGTATAGGGATTTAGGTAGAGAAGGAAAAGAGATCTATAAAATATTTGAATAATATTCTCTTGTGCATTTTGATGTGATATGATGTGCCCAACTACAAAAGACAAAACACTGATCTCTATTTAAACTAAAAGAGGATTTCTAATCCTAGTTAAATAAGGTGAGTGCTAGAATATCTGAGTACAAGATTTAATCATAATAGTATGACTCTTGTTGGGGTCACTGGGGGATAATATGGACGTAACAAGTTTGATGGTGTGGTCGCTAGCTGTTTGAAAGTTGTTTGACGGTGGCAGATGACAGGAAACTTCCGAAAAGATGACACAATAGAGGGAGAACTAGTCTAAGGATTCCAAAGAGAATAGTGGGTAGAAAATTCCACTGTGAAAGAAAGCAACAATATTGACACTTATAGAGATAGACCAATCAGCAATGGTGTTAGATGGAAAATAAAGCAAGAGGGGATTACTAAACTGATTGAAGTTTATGAGATAAATTAGAAATCCAAACAGTAATGGAACAAGTATGAAGGATGGTATCTCTCCCATACCATCCTGAAATTATAGGAATTTGAGAAGAGGATGTGGAATAGAGAGAGAAAAGATATTGTGACTAGTATCCTCTTGTTGTGAATTCTTATAATGTGATACAAAAGGCAAAACACTAACCTCTATTTATTTTAATAGAAGACTCCTAATCTTTATCAAATATGAAAATAGATAATGAAATCAAATATAAAAAATATGGATATATTCCTAAGTAATTATCTAAGATTCTCTACTTAATATATTCATGATATGATATCCTCTATATTATTCTACTAAATCCTTTTGTTATAAAGTAACTCCAGCAAAACATATGGTTTTCATTGGATTTTTTGCCTCCCTTTGTTTTAAGATAAACTGGAGTATTTTTAAGTTATGACTTGTTTTACTTAACGTGCCCATTGGTGACTGCTATCCATCTCTTTTGTATTGAGCATTTTTTTCTTCTAATAATTCATGTCTATCGTATTATGTTACCTCTACCTCTTTTTGTTCACAATTTACTTCCACTTGTATATGAAAGCTCTTTTGTAATTGGTTAATCAATATGCACTTCGAGAGTTTATAATATTTTAAATGATCTTTCCTCATCGATATCATACATATCTCAAGTCCGAAATCCTGCTTGTTGTTCTGATTTTTACACTTTTTAAGCTTTAAATTGTTTTGCTAAGATCGTGTTTGTGATTTTCATTTGTCAGAATCTCCCTCACGATGCTTACAAGCTTATTGCAGTGCCCTCTCCAATTGGTGGTGTTCTTGTAATTGCTGCTAATACTATTCATTATCACAGTCAGGTAAATGTGTTGCTCAGCCATAATTATGCAGTGTTTATCCAATTTCTACAATTTTTTCAAAAATATTTGGATGGATATTTTTGGGTTTGTGAGTGAATTCGTATTCCCACATTTTATGTTTTTCTTGTTTAGGAAAGAGGTAGTCAACAATCTAATTATACAGGGTATTTTTGCAGTCTGCTTCATGTGCACTGGCCTTGAACAGCTATGCTGTTTCACTTGATAGTAGGTGATGATTCTCTCTCTGTGTGTGTGTGTTTTGTACTATTTGCAAAAAATAAATGACTAGCGATCACAAAATTATACGCATCTGTGGATACTGTTGAGTGGGTGCAGGAATCATAATACCCATCTCACAAATATCCATATACTCATAAACATAATTTTTGTTAAATATACCATTATCAATTTCATTTCAGTCAGGAGATGCCAAGATCAATTTTCAATGTGGAACTTGATGCTGCCAATGCAACTTGGTTGTTGAATGATGTGGCCTTATTGTCAACAAAAACTGGTGAATTGCTATTGCTTACTCTTATTTATGATGGAAGGTATGTTTCTTGTCCTTTGTGATCTCCTTCGTTCACATTCATGATGTAGGTCATATCATATGTTCATTTTGGCTGCCAGCTGATTTAGATTATGGGCTGGATAGGATAGTATAATCATATCCTGTTGTAATCCGCTGTTTGATGCGCCATCAGGATAGGATAATGCAATCCTGTTCCTTATCCTATCCTGTCCATCATGTGTAAATTTTATCTTGAGAGAGGAGTTGAGTTAGAGCTTATGGTGACATGATAGAATAACAATTTTCTTTTTCTTTTCAGTATTCTAACCCAAATTAAATTATTTCAATATTTATATTTTTTATAATTTTTAGTTTATCAATTTCTAAATGTAAAAGTATTTATTTTAATAATATATAGTTTTTGTTACTTATCAATTCTAGTTGTTACTATAAAGTTAAAATTATTTAGTTACTCATATAAATTTAATTATAAAATAAACTTATTTATGGTGAAAATATTGGTCTTACTCCTATAAAAAGACACTTTTTTTCCTTATCACTTGCTACTAGTCAATTGATATTATGTCGTAACTTATATTATGATAATTATTTGTAATTTAAATATTGACTAATTTTAAAAAATAAAAATTTTAGTAGTATTTTTTAAAATTTAATTAATTTTATTATTTATCACGTGCTACTATTAAATTAAAATCAATTGGTTACTTATATATTTCAAATTTAAATAGACTAATTACTAAAAAATAATTTATCTTAGTTAGTTTTAGAACATATATAGACTCAAATTATCTTAGTTAATTTTAAAACATATATATAAAATTAAAAAAATAATATACTAATTACTTTTTAAAATTATTAATTTAGAAAATTTAAATTTAAAAAAAAATGTACTTTCATTGTTTATATCATATCTTATTATCATCCGGTCCACCTCAAACACATGATAGGATAATAGCCTATCCTCCTCTTATCATATCCTACTCTTATTCGAGTCTCTATCTAATCCTGCTCTTATCATACCTTGACCACCAAACAATATAGGATCTAGAACCGACTGTCATAGGATAAGAGCCCTAAGATTACACTCTAGCTGACATAGGATAGGAATGTGGTTTCTACTTTGTGGAGGAGTTTCTTTTTATTGTTAGTACTCAATTTTCAACAATATAATCTGTCAATGTTCTAGTCTTGTGGTTGGATTTGTTTCTGTGTCTTTCTTACCTTAGTTGTCAATCCCGTCGGGATCCCGGTTTCCCATCCCAGCCGTGCCTTGGCACAAATTTTCCCATCCCAGCCCAGTACACCATCCCCACCATCCCAGCCGGGATCTCAGCCTGTACCGGCGGGATAGTGAAGGCTCCAATTTTCCAAAAATGCCGCCCAAATGTAAATGCTGGTTTTTTTTATTTAGGGGTATTTTCGGGGTTTCGCAACGGAAAAACCCTAGCACTTTGATTTCGTTCGATCTTTCCCTCTTTTCTACCCACTTCAACCCTCTCCTCCTCTGTTCTTTCTTCGTACTTTCCTTCTCTTCGACCTAGAACCGACTGTCAACCACCACAATAGGACCTTCGACCTTTCTCCGGCGAGTGTCACCTTTGTTCTACTCACTTTGACCCTCTTCTCCTCTGTTCTATTCTGTATTTATCATTTATTTAGTATGTATATATATGGTATGAATTGTACAAAATATAAACAAAAATTCAGTATCCCGACATCCCGCTTTCTGAGATCCCGCTTCCCAGTTTTGAGGGTGGCCGCGATGAGCTGGGAACTGGGATTGACAACATAGTTTCTTACTATCCTCTGTCATTTTACCATCTTGTATGAAGGTGGAAGATGGCATTTCAACTTAAGTCTTTATCTAGTTTCTAAACTTAACAGCTTTATTGATTGTCCAACTTATTCTTTGCATAAAAGGGAAACAATTTTGTTTTAAGTTCTTTCTGGGGTCTACAATAAATGGGTAGAGGGGAACTAAATATTAAGGATTCTAGAATGGACAACTTGGTCGAAGATGAGAGTATGAGAAGTTGCTGTTTAAAGAGAAGAGAGAGAGAGAGACTGAACAGTAACTGAATGAATAGAATTGTAGGAAGTTACAAATGCCTCTCTTATTTAGAGGACTTTACACATGAGTCTTTGACTCAGTCAACACTAGCTTTATTATTATTATTATATTACAAACTATACTCTATTACTGTTTTTTCCCCTTTTGCAACATTTTTTGCAGTAAATATGCTCAAAACATTTCAAAACACGATTATCATAAAAACATTAACCAACAAATATTTCTGCACTTTCAGGGTTGTACAGAGACTTGATCTTTCCAAGTCAAAAGCTTCAGTTCTGTCATCTGTAAGTTTGAAATGCCTATTGTACTAATTTGTTATAGATTTGAATGTAGCCCCTATTGATCAGTTATCAGATTGAGTTTAGTTTTTTGAATATCTAACAATTTTTTTTAGGGTATTACGACAATTGGAAATTCTCTGTTTTTTCTCGCCAGTCGATTAGGAGACAGTATGCTGGTGCAATTTTCTTGTGGATCAGGTGTTTCAACGTTGTCTTCCAATCTAAAAGAAGAGGTGCGTATTTGGTTGTCTCGAACTTTCTGCTGCTTTCATGTAGATTCTTTAGGGTTTAGGGTTTAGTAAGTAGATGCAAATGTGTTTTTCAAACGGAAGTATTTTCTTTTTTCTTTCCTGTTTAATAACTAGGTTCAAGTAAAACCTACTGTTTTCTTTATTTGTTACTTCTATATTCTCTGTCTGCAAGGTCATTTATAACATACTCCTGCAATAATATAGGTTGGTGATATTGAAGGAGATGCTCCTTCAACAAAGAGATTGCGGAGGTCACCTTCTGATTCTTTGCATGATATGGTTAGTGGTGAGGAGCTCTCCTTGTATGGATCTGCTCCAAATAGAACAGAATCAGCACAGGTATTATTTTGTTATGCAGAGAGGAGATTTAGTGGGCATCTAACATCCTTCATTTATTTTTCAACTCATTCTTCATAGACTTTATTGTTGTATTTTCTGAAATATTTAGGTATATTAAACTTGCTGAACTAGTTATATGTTGGCTGCAGAAATCCTTCTCGTTTGCAGTGAGGGATTCATTGATTAACATTGGTCCTTTGAAAGATTTCTCATATGGTTTGAGAATAAATGCTGATGCAAATGCTACAGGGATAGCCAAGCAGAGTAACTACGAATTGGTCAGTATTTTCTTATTTGTTACTATGAGTAATTTAACCCAACCACTATAAACTTGCTTACGTTAAGCAGAGAGAAAAGAGGTGGCAGGAGGGGGAGAAGCCATTGTAGCACTTGATTGTATATCTTTAATGGTCCATGATCCTCCTCCTGAAGCCCACTGTGTTTATCATAGTTCTCTTTTACTATAAGATATTTTGTTTCACATAGTTTGAGTCACTATGCAGGTCTGCTGTTCTGGTCATGGAAAGAATGGTTCTCTGTGTGTTCTTCGGCAATCAATTCGCCCAGAAGTTATTACTGAGGTTTGCCCATGGTTTTTATTGGTGGATATGTTTTCAATATATCAAGTATGCTTATGCTGATGCTTATGTTATTGAAACTAATGGAGATATAGAATAGGTTACAGTTGTATGCTGCACGTGTGTTAGCTGAGTTAGTTATGACAGCTGTTATGACAGCTGTGTTTGTTAAAGTCCGTTAGAGTTTGTTGTTAGTCAGTTAGAGTCTGTTATCAGTAGCTTGCTCAGCAAGCAATCTCTGTAGTCATCACTCTGTATATAAACAGTGTGAGTCCTTGTAATGATTGATTCAGAATAATAATACAAATAACATTTTCAGTTTTCTTCAAGAACCCTAGGTTCTTAACAGAAACTTTTGAAGTCCTCTGCAAATCCATGTTAACAGCTACTGGCACTCATAGTAGTCAATAGCGCGCTATAGCGGCGTAGCGGAGCGGAGCAGCTTCCGGCCGCTATGGGATTCAAGCCGCTTAATCCTGCGATTCACGGCTGGAGAGGCGCGATTTGCGGATTGACTACTATGAGATTCAAGTTTTGGGGGTCAGCCGCTACGCGCCGTGATCCAGGATTTACTACTATGCTGGCACTTTTACTACTATGTCATTAACATAGTAATGTGAATACATTATTTTTCGATATATTGAACAAGTAACTGTGATGTCCTACTTTGACTTTTCAGTTATTTTCTCACAGTTTGCTGAATGATCTATTACTTAATTTATAAACCAGTTGACCAACATTGCAAAGTGGTATGGAGCATTCACCATTTTTGCGTGATGCATGATTTCAGGTTGAACTTGCTGGGTGCAAAGGAATTTGGACTGTTTATCATAAGAGCGCTCGCTCTCATAATTCTGATTCTTCTAAGCTGGCTGATGATGATGATGAGTATCATGCATACCTTATTATAAGTTTGGAGGCTCGTACTATGGTAATTTCTTTTGTTATATTTTATTCTAGAATCACAAGCTATGGTTCATGAAATCTTTAATTAGTTTTGATTTTAATGTTATTTGTGAATGGGAATTTCTATATAAATCACTTGGGGTAAGACATTCAAGTATTGCATCAGTACCAAAATAAAAAAAGTGGGGGACATACAATCAGGGTCGTCTTAAGTTTGATGGTTTTCCCTATTATCGGGGTGCGGGGGGTGGGGGGGGGGGGGGGGTAAGGGTATATAGTAAGGATGGCACCCGCGCGGGGCGGGGCAGGGAGTCCCTCCCCGCAACCCTCCTATGTCCTGGTCCCACCCCCCATCCCCGCGGCAGGGTGAATTTTTTCCCCATGGGGACCCCGAACACGTCAATAAAAAATTAAAAAATAAGATCAAATATAGAAAATACATAAGTTTATGCAATAAGTTTTAAAACCACATATGACAATCAAATTTAATACAAATATATAATAAAGTTCAAATACTACATTTTTTTTGACAACAAAGGAAATTAATACGATTATCCTAATTCCTAAGATTGATAACAGCAGCACATTGAGTTCCAACTTCAGATTTTAACTGAACCAGATCTTTTGCTTGTAGGTAAATTGACTTTTACGTTCGGCTCAATTTTTAACAGAAATGCGAGTGAGACAAATATAATACCCTCTTAAGGAATAGATTTATAAGCAGCCACAGAAGTTGGGGGAGTTGATTGGTGTTTTTGGAGAATGATATGTCATATATTGTTAGGGATGGGACAAAAGATCAGGGGTAACTATGGAATTTCAAGATAAAAGTCTGGTATTATTTAAAATTAAAAAGGATACAATCCTTCTTAACAAAGGGAAACCCCTTTCCAAAGGTAAAAACCTTTATCTAATCTCAATCTTCAAATCCTACCCTAAACCTAATGAGAAAGCTCCTATTTATTTTAAACTAACCCTAATAAAGATAAACATAACCACTAAAAAATAGAAGATAAATTTCTAAAATAAAAGATAGACAAGATAGACTCTTAAACTTAAAGATAAAAAAACTGAACCTTATAAACTAAACTGAGGCCCCCAATCAACAAGGCCCAATATTTAGAATCCTAACAATACTCCCCCCAAAAAATCAACCTTGTCCTCAAGGTTGTAATATTCCTCCCCTGTGCCCTTGTCATTCGCAGTTTGTTACTCGACTTTGGTCGTGTACTCGCGTCCATCTTCATCCTCTCCCAAAATAGTGACCCGCAAACTCCCATTTGGACACTTATGCCGAGGCCTGAAAGCCAAACCGCATCAGAAACACCTCCCTTCCTCCTTTCACTACATGAACTCGGCATATGGCAAATTTCGTCCGTTGATTCCTTAGATTGTCTCTGTATTGCCTGAGTTTGGGTTGTTCGACCCAAAAGAAAACCCACTTGTCGGAGTCGACATGACTTTCTTGATGTGCCAGTGAACGCATGTGAATGGGTTGTGCTGTTGTTGCCCACGGCATGAGAAGAACTCACTACTTTGAGATCGCAGGTGAAAAGGAACATCCTGAGACAGTGATTGTTCCTCAGTAAGACGAAATTCTTCTTTGACAGCCTGGGCAAGCTCCATAGCACGCAACACCTCCGTAGGGCGGAAAGCACACATCCTGCAACAAACCTCTGGTTTAATGTCTCCCATAAAGTACCCCAACATCTGCTCCTCAGAACGATTCAAAATCTGTGCCACCGAGTCTTCAAATTCCCGTAGATATTCATGAACAGTCCCCATTTGCCAGTGGGTTTTCAATCTCTCAAAAATGTTGCCCTTGCAACCTTCACCAAAACGCTGAATCAACAGTGGCATCAACGAACTCCAAGAAAGAGATGGAGTACGACTGCGAATAAAACGGAACCAATTTACCGCCTCCCTTTCCATGCTGATGAAAGCCAAGTGCATCTTCTCCCCCTCCGTAACACGATCTACCTCAAAAAAATTCTCAGCCCAGGCGATCCAAGAAACAAGATCCACCCCTTCAAACACCGGAAGCTCGACCTTCTTGCTCCAAAAACTCGGCTCTGGAATCTCCTCAATCTCGGAAAAGTGTTCAGACGACGTATTGTCGGAAGTGGGATTTTCCAACCTCTCAATCCATTGCAAGAACTCGGTCATCTCACTCACCTGTGTTATCTCACCCTTCACCTCTTTCGTCTCACCCTTCATCTCTGTCATGTCCCGCTTAAATGTTGTTATCTCCCCCCTAAGCTTCGTGATATCCCCCCATCCATGGCAGAATGCCAAGACTCCATGATAGGACAAACCTGAAAAGCAGCCATGAAAGAAAAACGAGCCTGAGAAAAACGGACTGAAAGGCTGATTGCAGAGAATTGCGAAGATGAACCCATGAACACAGCGGTGCAAAAGTCGACCCCTAGGTGAGCCAAGATGCGAACCAGACGAAAAACGCATAGAAAAGGAGTGCGCAACAAACCTTGGGTGCGAACTAGATGAAAAACGCACAGAACAGGGTGCGATCTGGCCCAAAAAGCAGCGTCGGCAGCAGTCTGGAGCGGCGTTGACGGTGGTGGACGATTGCGGCGGCAGGAGGCGTGGTGGCGGCGGTGAGTGGCGCTGGGTGTTGCAGGCTCGACAGGTCGGGACCAATTTGTTAGGGATGGGAAAACCCTAACTGCCAGACAACAAAAGACCAGGGGCAAATATGGAATTTCAAGATAAAAGTCTGATATTATTTACAATTAAAAAGGACACGAAGAAGGAAATCCTTCTTTACAAAGGGAAACCCATTTCCAAAGGTAAAAACCTTTCTCTCAACCTAATGAGAGAGCTCCTATTTACAATAAACTAAACCTAATAAAGATAAACTTAACCACTAAGAAATAGAAGATAAACTTCTAAAATAAATGATAGACAAGATAGACTCTTAAACTTAAAGATAAAAATAAACTGAACACAATAAACTAGACTCAGGCCCCCAATCAACAAGGTCCAATTTTAGAACCCTAACATATATAGTGTTTGGGTTGCTTTGCCTGTTAAACATTGAAGATGGTGATTGGTGTATGTACAAAGATTCTTCCTTTGATTTATAGTGTAGAAAGCATAAAGATCTGTTGTACTTGTAAGACTGCTTGAGATTGGTTTGTTGGGTGCGTTTAGAGTGGCATGTTGGTGAAGGATCCGTGACTATAGATTATAGAGGACTTTGCCAAAAGTTGGCTTGATTGAGTTTCCTTCTTAGCTTGTTTCTTTATATGTCCTTTCTCTGCCCTTTTAATTTCTTTCATGCTTCTTTCATTCTTTCTCTATTTTTCCAGTTGTGTCCATTTTAAGTATAATGTGTGCTACACTTCTTCATTCTGGAATTTCCCACAATACAAATATTAGAAAATAAAAGGTGGTAATACTTATTTTATTTCGTTACGAAGTTAATGGCTCTTGTTTTTTAAACTGGTACATTAGGTACTAGAAACAGCTGATCTGCTAAGTGAGGTTACTGAAAGTGTTGACTATTATGTTCAAGGAAAAACAATTGCTGCAGGGAATTTATTTGGAAGGTGGGTCTTTATTTCAATTTTGATTTTGGTAATTGCTTTTGTGAACCTCTGTTTTTCCCTACTGTTATCTGTTTATGGTTGGTTATTGATGCTTCTGTGGAAATATAATTTAATTAGAAGATGGGTCATTATTGGAACTGGTTTTTTTGTTTTCGGTTTATGGATCTTTAGTTTCTTTACCAATTAACTGGGATCTTATCTGTTTCTTGTCAGTTATTGATTCTTTATTGCACTGACTGTTATGTCTTGATGGAAAAACAGAAAATGTGTTCCTTTTTTAGGAGTGTGATACACAATCCACTCACGTGTTTTCACCTAATTGTTCAAGTTTTCCAAATACTTGGTTCATGATATGGTATTTGAGCATCTAGGCCCCAATGATCTATAGGTAAGGTGATATGTGTATTGTCGTCACTTCAAGCTCAAGGTTCTTTTGCGTGAACTGGCTTGTTCAAAATATAATTTTATAATAGCGTAAACTTTTGGGGTAGTTGTCTTATGACTTATCACACCATTAATGTTCTGTATATCTTGACTTACCCTGGTGATTTTAATATTGATTTAAATGCTTTCTTTATAACATCTATCTGTTATTGTTCATAGGCGTAGAGTTATCCAAGTATATGAATGTGGTGCTCGAATTCTAGATGGTTCTTTTATGACCCAAGATATAAGCTTTGGATCTAACTCTGAATCTAATTCTGGATCTGAGGGTGCTTTAGCACTTTCGGTTTCTATAGCTGATCCATATGTCTTACTCAGAATGAGTGATGGAAGTATTCGACTTCTGATTGGAGGTAAATTTTATTAATTCATTTTTGTCCTAAAAAATTATGTTTATCAATTTAGAAGTTTCTTTCCATAGTTTTTCTCATGATCAATTTGTCCTTGTTTATTTCTTTTTGTTGGTTATGTAATGTACTTGTATTACTTGTAATGCTCGATTTCATAATTTTGTCTCACAATGGACTGAGAACATAGTGCTGGCGTCTATAAATGTTCTTGAGAAGCAGTGTAAAACTAATTGCTGTGGTTTTTTATTCTGTGATGCCTGCAGATCCTAGTACGTGCACCATATCTGTCGCTTCTCCAGCTTCATTTGAGAGCTCTAAGGGATCAGTTTCTTCATGTACACTGTATCATGATAAAGGACCTGAGCCATGGCTAAGGAAGACAAGTACTGATGCATGGCTTTCTACCGGCGTTGGTGAGGCTATTGATGGCACTGATGGTGCACTTCAGGACCATGGAGATATTTATTGTGTTCTTTGTTATGAAAATGGTAACCTTGAAATATTTGATGTGCCCAATTTTAGTTGTGTTTTTTCTGTGGAAAATTTTATGTCCGGAAAGAGCCATCTTGTTGATGCTCTGTCGAAAGAGGTGCCCAAAGATTCTCAAAAGGGGGATAAAGGTTCTGATGCAGTGGTCAACCAAGGCAGGAAGGAAAATGTGCTGAATCTGAAGGTTGTAGAGTTAGCCATGCAGAGATGGTCAGGGCAGCATAGCCGCCCATTTCTTTTTGGTATTTTGAGTGATGGAACAATTCTTTGTTACCATGCTTACCTTTATGAAAGCCCTGATGGTACTTCTAAAGTTGAGGATTCAGTATCGGCCACTGGACCTGTTGGCCTTAGCAGTACTAGTGTTTCCAGGCTTAGAAATTTGAGATTTGTACGTTTGCCCTTGGATGCATATCCCAGGGAGGAGACATCAAATGGATCACCTTGTCAACATATTACTATTTTCAAGAATATTGGTAGTTATGAAGGATTCTTCCTAT
The DNA here is from genome assembly GCA_030819835.1 of Acmispon strigosus. Taxonomy (NCBI): domain Eukaryota; kingdom Viridiplantae; phylum Streptophyta; class Magnoliopsida; order Fabales; family Fabaceae; genus Acmispon; species Acmispon strigosus. The sequence goes on along the minus strand of JAUAMA010000001.1, from coordinate 41,277,353 downwards.
CAGGGTCACGACCGGCTTGGGTTATGGTATTGAGAGAGCGACTCCGTGTTCATCCACAGGTCAGAATGAATTCACCTTGATGAAACTATATACCTACAATAATGGTCTTTTAAGTTTTAACTATGTTCTTCACTTCACTAATTTGGTTGTGACTTTCTTAATGTGTATCACCTTTCTTAACTGGAAGTAGTATGGTCAGTAAACTGGCACTATACATTTCCAATAAATTAGATGCTTTTCAAAGCATATAACGGCCCTGCTTTCAAATAGTTGTAGCTAATATGTTGGTTATTAGGAACCATCATCTACCGAAATTTATATATGCCTAGTATTTTGTGCAAATTATCTACCTTTAAAAGAGCTTTTCTGAAATAGTATGTGACTCTTAGCTTCATGTGATTCAAAGCTGAGCATCTGCTGCCTGTGACCTGGTCTGTCCCTGGGCTCCTCAAACTCTTGCAATAAAAAACTGATCTGTTCATGGTTACACATATTCCGTGACTCCAGCTACCTACAATGTATTCTCAGAAATAATTACCTTGTTCTTTGAGGTGTGAATGCACTGTCTTTTGCCAGTTGAAATGTGCCTTGCTGCACATAACCGCCCTGAAAAGGGTTGAAGGATTGTGCTGCACTATCAATAGCTATGGTTTTCAATGGTTCTCCTATAACCATAATTGTATGTCATTCATGTCAAGTTTTTCTAGAAGTTGCCTGTATTGTGAGTTCTTTGGCAAATTCTTTTTCTTATTATATGAGATTATTGTCGTCTTTCGGTTCCCCTCTGCAAGAACAGAAAAATAATAATCTTTATGTGACAACATTTTTGTATATCATCTGACAGTTATGGAATCGTCAGTAAAAATTGTTTCTGAAACTCCTTTTTATGGTTTTAGTACGTCCAAATGTTAGCATACCAGGCCAGTAGTATGTGCATAGAATTTTCTTAAAAGTCTAAAAGAACAATTCAGTGGAGTGCTTTGCTGTAAACTTATCTTTGGGTAGAGAAGAATATTGAGATCATATATCTTTGCCCTTTCCTCTCTCCAATCCGTTTGCCTCCCCCCTTCGCTTTCTTAGCCAAACACAGGGTCTGCTGTTCTCTTATTCTGCATGTGCAAATATTTTTCTTCCCATCTCTTAGCATTACTGGGCTATAAGCGTGTGACAAAGAAAGGAGAACAGGACAAAAGATTCTTTTAAAAACACTACTTAAAATTAATTATCTTACTCTTTCCGTAAAATGTCATCTTAATAGTTAAATGCGGTACACACACAACATGCATACCACTTTTAAAGCTATGCATGGGGGTGGAAATAGGCTAGGCTGAGATGGACTTTACATAAATAGGTCTCACAAAAAAAATTAAAGGCCTAAGTCTGTCATGTTTGTTACCTTTCACAGGCCTTTTTTAGGCCTGATCTTGCCTTCTTGAACGCCTTGTCTGATCTAGTTGCCTATTTAAAGGTCCGTTCCATATTAATACCTTTGAGTAGACCAATAAATCTATGTGTAAATATGCCAACAAACTTATACGCTAACGAGCTTAAATATACTAAAACTAATTATCTATAAATATGCCAACATGATTATAGGTTTAGGGGTGGAAATAGACAGTTGTTTGGGTTACTTAAGGCATACAAACTTATTTAAAATTCTACTTCATAGTAAGGCATTTAAATATGTCATATGTCTATTTCTAAATAGACTAAACCATTATATAGACTAACATGTTTAAATCTATAAATAAGTCAATAAGTGTATAATTCCAAGATATTATAACAAAAATCCAAAATAACAATAATAAAACGAGTTTATATACTTATATTTATTTAAATATGTCGCATGTTAGGATTACTAGGCTTTCTAAATGGTCTAGTCCTAGCCTTTTTAACTAAATAGACTTTTGAAAGAGCCTTGGCCTTGTTTATTTATTAACTTGGCCTTGCCTGGGCCTGCTGAAGGTCATAGGTCTCTAGAACGGTTTGAAATACTATGCTGTAGGCCCCTATTTGCATAATAAGTTTTTACTTTATTTTATCTCTTTTGAACTATTTCTTTTTAAAATTACTAGATTTCCTTTACTATTGATTCGGTTGATGTTTTTTTGGCAGTCCTTGACTGCTAGTGTTAATAAGCCTCTGGAATAGGCATTACTGCTAATTGTGTATACTGTTGTTGTACAATTTCTAATACGCTGTTGATTGGATTGCATATCATGTCTGAGCCATCACAATGGATGGCTGCCTCTTTCTGGCTTAGTTTTTATATGCAATGGAAAAAATATAATTCTTGTTGACTAGAAGAAATTTGACTTATCGTCTTGCTGGTTCCTTCTTTGTCAGCTATGTGACGGGTCTATTCTTGCTTTCACTGTCCTTCACAATGTGAACTGCAATCATGGGCTCATATATGTTACGTCACAGGTACAGGGTGATACTTTTCTTTTACGTATAATTTATCACAATGTAGATCTATCGCTGTGGTTGACTCTTTTTATGTTATTTATTTATAGGGTGTTCTAAAGATATGCCAATTACCTACTGGCTCAAACTATGACAGCTATTGGCCTGTACAGAAAGTGGGTTTTTTAATTATTATTTAATGCCCCCTGTTCATATTATAATCTTAATCTACTACAAAATTTTAATGACATTTTCTAATTTGGGACATCCTTGACAGATTCCACTGAAAGCCACACCTCATCAAGTAACTTACTTTGCAGAGAAGAATTTGTATCCGCTTATTGTTTCATTTCCTGTAAGCCTCCTCTCTCTCTCTCTCATTTGCTAGCAAATATTAATATTCAAGAGCATAATTGATAGGCTTACAAGGTTATATTTATCACACATTTAATAATAGTGACCAGTAATCTCCGTAGCTTGAATCATACAAAATATTTAATGATTCATTCATTTATAAACACTTGTATGTTGTAAATTCACGAATTATTTCCAACTTTTAAGCTTTGCATTAGACTACATAAAATAATTCTACACTAAGTTTCTTTTTCCATTTGCTTGTATCTAGATTAGTAAATTGTGTTATATGATATTAATATCTTTCTTATTATTGAAAAATGTATATTTAGAATTGAGCAATGTTGTATCCTCCTACATGTCTTCCTATTATAAAAAGATATTAAGTGGAAAAAAGGTAAATTCAATATCTTGTAAACATAAAAAGGTTTCGATACATTCTTGATTTAGTAGTTAGAAGGATTATAAGGAGAAATAAGTAGTAGGAATTAGAATTATTCTGTACAATTTACTTATGAAGTAATCACTTTGACTAGTTTGTTAATTTTCTAGTCCATTTTAACCTCGTCTCTGGTTCTTTCAATATTTAGGTGATTGAGTATATGATAGGGTCTAATTAGTAGGAGTTAATATTTTATTTTGTGTGGGTTATCGTTTAGATTTAGAGTATCTTTTATATTAGGAGGTTATCTTTTATTTTAGTTAGTATATCTTCTTTATTTTTTAGGGTTTAAGTTTATCATATTAGTATTAGGCTGTTATAAATAGGAGTACCCTCCTTAGGTTAGAGTTATGTCTTGGAATTAATGAGTTGTAATTGTAAGGAATTTGCCCTTTTGGAGAAGGTTAAGCTTCTTATTTATCTTATTTTCCAGCTTATGTAATAAAGATACCAAATAAATTATCCTTTATTCCTCTTCTCTCTACGTTTTCGCCGTTAGCATTTTACCGATCCTAACAGTATATTATTTTGTTGGCTTGATGTTACATTGGATTTTGTCCTACTCTGCTGGATGACTTGAACTTTTTGCTTTTCATTGCTCTATGTGTCACAGAATTTTTAATGCAACTTTTTAATTATTCTCATCAGGTTCTTAAGCCACTAAGTCAAGTTGTTTCGCTGGTTGACCCAGATGCCAGCCATCAAGCTGAGAATCCGAATTTGAATTCTGATGAGCAAAACCGCTTTTATACTGTTGATGAATTTGAGGTCCGTATCATGGAGCCAGAAAAGTCTGGTGGCCCTTGGCAAACTAAGGCAACCATACCTATGCAAAGTTCTGAACATGCCCTCACTGTGAGGATGGTTACTCTGGTGGTAAGTTTTCTCCCCAAGTTTTCAAAGCAAGCTGAATGCTGAATATGGTAATACAACTGGTGGTGCTGATTGCTGCTGGCCCTTATTAATTTTTCTATGAAATTTGTCTTCATTGTAGAATACAACCTCAAAAGAAAATGAAACACTTTTAGCCATTGGTACTGCTTATGTGCAAGGCGAGGATGTTGCTGCAAGAGGACGTATCCTCCTATTTTCTTTGGGGAAAAATACTGATAATCCGCAAACTCTGGTATCTTCTGGAATTCTTTCACAAAAAAGTGATCAATATTGTCATCTCTTTTTACTCTAATTTTGGGTGATTCTTTCATTTGGTCATCATTTAAAATATTCATCTCCTTACAGGTTTCAGAAGTGTACTCAAAGGAATTAAAAGGTGCTATATCTGCATTGGCCTCACTTCAGGGCCATCTATTAATAGCATCTGGCCCAAAAATTATTCTGCATAAGTGGACTGGCACTGAGTTGAATTTTATTGCATTTTTTGATGCACCACCGTTACATGTTGTGAGCTTAAATATTGTAAGTGATATTTCTTTAAATATTTTATCATTAGGATAAAATGGCCAATAGATCGAAGACATGCTAAGTTAGTTATTTGCATGTCTTTAGTTTGCCCAAGATTCTCTTAAAAGAATTGAAGTTTCACTGTTTTCATTTTAGATATGTTATGTTCACAGTTGTTTTCAAGAGTTATCTTTGAAGCTTAATATGAATCATGATATAATTCAAAAACTGGAAGTAAAGAAATAACATAATGGAAACTCAGATAATTGGTCGTTAACAAAGGCACATTCTTTTTTCTGCTTTGGTTAATACCTATTAATGATTTTGCAGGTAAAAAACTTCATTCTTATTGGCGATGTCCATAAAAGCATATACTTCCTTAGTTGGAAAGAGCAGGGTGCTCAACTTAGCTTATTAGCCAAAGATTTTGGCTCTCTTGATTGTTTTTCGACAGAATTTTTGATTGATGGAAGTACTCTGAGTCTCATGGTTTCAGATGATCAAAAAAATATCCAGGTTTGACCATTTATGTGTTCTGAAGTGTATTTACCATTTTTAAAAGATAACAAAAACCTTATTCCCCTAAGTGAGATTGACTATTTGGATAACACTAAGGCCAATACGCTCGGTCAAAAACCAAATTTTGCGGGATATTGTTGACCATGAGGCTGTTTTTAATATCTTCCAACATCCTTTTTGGCCTCTCTACCCCTCTTCGTAGGAATGAAAACCTTGTTATCAACCTTTCTTGTTGGTGCCTCTAAAGGTCTTCTTTGCACATATCCGAAACACCTTATCCGATTTTATGTTATCTTCTCAATATGTGTCACACCAATATCTCGTATACAATAATTGTGTATCATGTCATCTCTAGTGGGTCCACCTATCCATCTTAACATTCTCATTTTTGCAATTCCAACTCTTTTCTCATGTCCTGTTAATAGCCAACATTCGCTACTATAGAGGATAGTTGATTGTGTAGCGGTTTGGTAAAGAATATAATGTTCTTTTAATCTACAGATTATGCTTGCAATAAATATGAAATATAACATGCATAATTAATTCGCTTGTGTGAGATTTTTATGTAGGCTATTTTTTGTGATTTTAAAAAATATGTATGAACTTTGAAATGCTGTCCTAACTGCCTGGACTGGCTTATTATGGAAAAGAAAAGAAAAGATGAACAAGGACAAATTGAATTCATATCTCTGATGAGAGTTGAATATGTTAGGGTTTTGAAAGTAACGATAGAGAGAGAGAGAGAAGAGAGAGAGAGGTTTGAGGGAAATATTATTAACTGATATTAAAAACTGAAAGCATTACATGTCTTATATAGAAAATATAAAAGACCGAAGTTACTTGACCAGCAAGTAACCACTTAACCTAAACCCTAATAACCCATCGGTTATTAGTTTATTTAGCCGCCACCTATACCTATTATTATAATAGATATTATTTAAAATAACATTTGAATTATATCTCAACACTCCCCTCTAATTCAAATGCCCTAGAGATACTACACCTATCTCCTTCCTTAAGATCACAAATCTTTCAGCCTTCAAAGGCTTGGTGAAAATATCTGCTTTGTGCTCATCAGTGGGGCAGTACACCAGTTTCAGCTTCCCTCCATTCACTTGTTCACACAGAAAGTGAAATCTGACTTCAATATGCTTACTCCTTCCATGAGAAATTGGATTCTTCGCAAGACTAATTGCTGAGATGTTATCAACCATCAGCTTCATTGGCTTCTTAGTCTCAAAACCCATTTCTTTTAACAGTTCTTCAAGCCAAACAGCCTGACAGGCAGCAAAAGATCCTGCAATGTATTCGCCTTCACATGAAGAAAGCTGTGACAGGTTGCTTCTTTGAGGTCCAGGAAATTGGAGCTCCATGCAGCTGAAACAAGTACCCAGAAGTACTTTTCCTGTCATCCAAATCACCACTGTAATCAGAATCTGTAAAGCTAATCAGCTCCAGCTCCTTTCCAACCTTCTTCTGTCTTGGAAACAATAGTCCATAGTCTGTAGTACCCTGCAGATACCTCAGATTTCTTTTGGCAGCAGCCAAATGCAATTTCTTAGGTGCACACATGAACCTGCTGATGAGTCCCACACCATAGGAAATGTCAGGGCCTTGAGTTGCACAAAAATCTGAGTGAACCAACAAGTTGCTTGTATAGAGATGCATCAACATCCCCTTCATCAGAATAAAGGATGTAATTTAATATCAGTATACTGACAATAAAATATAACGTGCCTAGTACTGTATGTCAGCGTGTATGCTGATGTAGACTGTAGACACGTGTACAAAGTGTTTTTAGAAAAAAGAATATGATATGATGTTAGCTTTCTTGTAAAATGATCAAGGAGGTATTGGCAATTTTTAGTCAGTCAAATTGGATTAAATTGAGCTATCGGGAATTTGAAATACACATTCTGTTGCAGTTCCTTGTAGCATGATTTTTATTTTTTCTTAAATAGTTACTATTCTTGTTTTTGCCTTTATTAATATTTAAAGACTTTCCTTATTTAGTATATTAGAATTTTACCCCGATTCATCTGGGAAGTTGCTTTCATTTCATAAAAGCTTAATTATATATGCTGGGCTTTTCCTTGTCTGAAAGTTTTCTTTCCCCTGGTTCTTTTTAAATAAATAGTATGGTACATTTTCCTTTTCTTCTTCATTGTAATTGTGATTCTTTAATATCCAGTAGGCTTTCTTATGCATCTGCCTATTTGCCTCCTGTTTTTTCAGTGAAAATCTAAAACCTAAAATCATCATTGTTGGGTTTGTTTTGTTTGTTTGTATTATTTGTTCGGACTTTTAGTTAAGACATGTAACCTTTATAATGTCTGGATTCTGGAAGCAGATTTTTTACTATGCACCAAAGATGTCAGAAAGTTGGAAAGGACAGAAGCTTCTTTCAAGGGCTGAATTTCACGTTGGTGCACATGTGACTAAATTCTTAAGGTTGCAGATGCTATCCACTTCTGACCGAACTGGTTCTGGTCCAGGCTCAGATAAAACGAATCGGTTTGCCTTATTATTTGGTACCCTGGATGGCAGTATTGGTTGCATTGCTCCTCTTGATGAAATCACATTCCGTAGACTGCAATCTTTGCAGAAAAAGCTTGTCGATGCTGTACCCCATGTTGCTGGCCTGAATCCAAAAGCTTTCAGACAGTTCCTTTCAAATGGAAAGGCCCATCGGCCTGGCCCTGACAGTATAGTTGACTGCGAGCTGCTATGCCAGTATGTTTTATCTTCACCCATAACTGTTGTATATGCTATTGAGAAATGTATATAAACTGTGTTACAAAAATAAAAAAAATTAAGTAGTTTATTCAGCACATGTTAATGAATTGTGTTTTGCAACAAGAAATGGATGGCTATATAAAAGGTATGAAGCCTGTACACTCACGAACAAAATGGAATCATAAGAAGTTAAAACCAACATGTAACTGCAAGAAAATGTTGGCAATTTTTCTTCACTTGGCTTAATCAATCTATTTTAGTGGATCCGGCTAAAAAGCTGTATCTAGCAGTTACAGACATTACCTGTGTTTGATATTTACAACTTTGGTATATTTTGTCAATGTTAGTTGCTCGTTTTAAATTGGCCTGCTTTGTTACAGTTATGAAATGCTTCCATTGGAGGAACAGCTTGAAATTGCTCACCTAATTGGAACGACTCGATCACAAATTCTCTCAAATCTAAGCGATCTGTCCCTTGGAACAAGCTTCTTGTGATCACAGTCAGCTTTTATAGATCAAGGAACAGTGCTGCCTATATCTTGCCAAGTTCTTGCCATTTATGGATTTTGATCCATTCACATCTTATCATCACTATAAGTGCTTTAATATGGTTTAAGGCTTGGGTAAGTCATTAAATCGTACCCAAATACTATCTTACAAGCAGTGAACACAAACTGCCTTTGGATAGTGATATCCAGCATTAATTCCGATCTAAGTTTCATATTCTGCATATCAAATGTAAATTTTGTTGTCTTTCAACTTGGAGCAATCTAGACATGCTTTTCTAGACTTGGGAGGTATGAGCCTGTCAAATTCATAAATGGGAAGAGGTGGATGTAGTGTAGCATGAATTCCGTTCGCCCTAAGAAGCAAGTTAAACTGAGCCACTAGAAGCTTGGATGTTCTTTTATGTATGTCAGCATTAAGAATTGTCTGTAACATTATGTACTTAGTTTTAGTTGCAAATAACATTTTCAGAATAACAGCTGTGTATACGGTGTATAACATTCAAAGTTGAATTTTTGTAAGTAATTCTGGGCACCAAAAATGTCTTGCTTTAGAATGGTGTATAGTTGGGAATATCAGATCGGACTGGGCGGTTTGACCGATTCAATTGGTAACCGGTCTAGTAACCTGTCCATTTGAATTTTTTTTTGGTAATCTCAAACTTGAAATATGGAGAAAGTATAATATTATTGCATGAATAGAAAAGCAATAAGTAATTATAATTTATAGAGACTAGACTATCTAAATACGGAAATAAGCAAATCTATATGCAATCTCTTAACATCAGAACAAATCTCTTCTAATCTATTTAAACATATCTTCTATTTTAATAGATACTAATCTAAAATAGAGAAATAAATCTTATCTCCATTTCTAAAACTAATAACACTCAGTCTTAATAAGAGATATTCCACACTCCCCTTAAGCTAAACACTCCGCTCAAGTTAAAGTTTACTTAGCTTTAAGCTTGCAACAAATAAAACTCACAAGATATATCTTAATAATGATGATCTTGACGAAAATCTGAACTGAATAGGTCAACTGTTCGCACTTTTGCTAAATTCATGGACCCTCCAAAGACAACTTCTCACACTTGATTTGGCTGAGACTGATGCAAGTAAAAAACTAATTTTTCTGGAGTGTCGTAGGGTTAGTTGAGTCAGAGAACTAGGGTGAAAAATCAACAACAATGTGTCCAAAAACAAAACAAGGCAGAAGCAACAACTAACAAATAGCAACCACAAAGAAAAACATTTGAGGTCGATCGATTAATGGCTTTTGAGACAAATAATGGTGTCAACTTTGGCACCGATAACTCTCAAACACTAGAGATTGGGCTAGTGCAACCCGCATCTGAAGCCATAAGACTAGAAAATAAAAAATTGAGATAAAAACACACGAAGACGACGTACCAAGTCACCTTCAAAACCTGATTGCATAAATTCGGCTCGGCCAAGATCATTGTAATAAGAGCATCTCAAACCACTAGATGAAAAACTGAACTCAAACACGTCACAAGGAGACGAGAAAACATAGCAGACCCACGAACCAAACAAGGCAGAGGAAGACCGGACGATCACAACAGTGGGGCCACAACACACGTCAAAACATGGCCAAAATAGATGACCTAACAACCAAAAGGGGTCAAAACAGCAACTCATCCCCAGAAACACACATAATACACGCTGAAACACCAGCAAGGGTCACAGTCATGAACGAAATTTGGAGAAAATAACCCCTTGAATAGAAAGAGTTTGTCTGTGGCGATCACAACACAAACAGAGACCTAGAAATTGGAGAAAATACCAAAACAATGAAGAGAGCCAAAGGATCATCAAGAAACCGGCAAAGAAAGGAGGAATCGAGCCCCAAAACAGATTCGGAAGAGGAAACTGACCCTGACAACAGAAGAATCAAATCACGATTCACGTTCCTACAACTAAGCCACAACAAAACGCCTCGACTTGTAGATAAAGAGGGCCAATATGAACCAATGGACCCCTGAAACGGAAAGAGGGAAGAGAGGCGAACCATTTTGTGGTGGTCGCGTCACGTTTGGAGGCCATAAAGGCGGTGCGTGGACATCCCACGTCGGATAAGGAGCCGCGAGTGGATCTCACTTGCTGAGAAGAAGGCGGCGCGTGGCCAATATTCTGGCGACGACGCTTCACGGGAAAGTGTAGATCGGGGAATGACAATTCCAACGGTGGTGTCTTTGGTCCGTTTTGAGAAACTTTGAAAAATTGCGGTGAAGGGACGTTAAAGGTGGCTATCAAGAACATTGAGGGGTTCCAAGAGTGTGGAAACTTAACCAAAAAGAGAACAAGGCCGTAAGAAAACGGCGAGGGGGTAACGAGCCTAGAAGCAAAAAACTAGGAAAAAAAATCCAAAGAGATTTGGAACGTTGCCATGAGAAAGGAGGAGAAAGCCTTCGTGAGGAGGGCTCCTCCTCCCTCACAGCTGTTGCGCCAATAGAAAAACACTAGGTATCCCCCCTCACAGCCGTTGCCCCATCATAGCCGTTGCGCCATCAAAACTAGCTCTAATACCAACTTGAAATATGGAGAAAGCATAATATTATTGCTTGAATAGAAAAACACTAGGTAATTACAATTTATAGAGACTAGACTATCTAAATAAAGAAATAAGCAAATCTATATGCAATCTCCTAATAACAGAACAAATCTCTTCTAATCTAATCTAAATATATCTCATATCTTAATAGATAGTAATCTAAAATAGAGAAACAAATCTTAACTCTATTTCTAAAACTAATAACGAACTCAATCTTAATAAAAGATATTCAGCACTCAGAATCAATGAGAACAGGCATAATCGATGAAAACTGGAGTTATTGAACTCACCATAATCGGTTTGAAAAAATCATATTTTAAAAAATTCAAATATTTTATTTTTTATTTTATTTTTAGTATAATAAAAATATATTTTTAATAAATGTCTGATATAGTTAGAATACCAACGTACATGAATTATTATTTTATTATTCATTTTAATATTATAAATATAAATTAGATTTTATGTGAGTTTAAAATTGGGTTAAATATGTTTTTGGTCCCTAAACTTTGAGCGAGATTTCGCTTTCATCCCTCGTCGGTGTAAATGTGGATTTTAGGCCTCAGACTTTGATTATTATTTGGTTTTCGTCCCTGTCGGTGTTAGACATTGACCGCCGTGCCTATGTGTCACGGTAGGTCCTACGTGGCAATGTCCACGTCATTTAATGAGTCCACGTGGATTTTTTTACCTATTTATTAATTAAAAAACTTAAAAACGTAAAAAAAAATTTAGAAGGAAACTATGTGTCACGGCAGGACCTTCTGATTTTTTTTTCGTTTTTAAGTTTTTCAATTAATAAATGTGTAAAAAAAAAATCCACATGTACTCATTAAAGGACGTGGACATTGCCACGTAGGACCTGCTGTGACACATAGGCACGGCGGTCAACGACTAACACCGGCAGGGACGAAAACCAAACAATAATCAAAGTCTGAGGCCTAAAATCCACATTTACGCCGGCGAGGGACGAAAACCAAATCTCACTCAAAGTTGAGGGACCAAAAACATATTTAACTCTTTATTCGACTTAATTTTTGATATTTCATATTAATAAATTATAAGTTTATAATTATAATTATAATCGGTTTAGCTACGGTTTGACTATGATTGAATCATTGAACTGCGAATCAATGTTTTCACTAGTTCAATAGCCGGTCCCGCTTTTAAAACATTGGTGTAGTGTATAACATTTAATAGTATATGCAAATATTCGACCTACACATGTTCTTATCATGGATTTTTGTCTCGTGCTTGTATGTGCTTAAGTGATATATTATTTTTAAACTGAATAAATATATTAAATAAGAACAGGACTGAGGTCAATACATCATGCTGCAAAGCAGTTAAAATCTTCTGAGGACCATCCTCAATCCAAACAAAAGACATCGTGGAAAAAGAAATCTTGGCAAGGGAATCCGCAACCGCATTGCCTCCCCGCCTAACAAAAAACATATCAATAGAATCAAAATGACAAGAAAGGGAGCGACAGTCTCTAATAATGGAAAAAAGATAAGAGCCACCGGGTTTTGGACGACGCCAAAGCTCATAGAGCTTTAGACAGTCCGTCTCAAAAAGGACCCTCCTAAAACCCAAGTCAATAGCGGTGGAGATCGCCCACCGAAAACACAATGCTTCAGCAATAGTGGGGGACGAGACCATGATGGATGCAGCAGTCGTCGAAGCCAGAACCTCACCCTCAAAATTCCAAGCCACCATCCCGAAGCCAGCCAACGTCGAGTTTCGAAGAGACGCATCAAAGTTAAGCTTGAAAATACCTCGAGGCGGGCGGGCCCAAGCAGACGGCCACACTGCAATCGCACGGGGAGCTGCACGCAAATCCGGGGCACCAAGCAAAGAAGCCATACGGTCAACCACAAGGGGAGAGGGAGTCCGCCGCTGCTGGAAGACAATCTGATTTCTCCTCTCCCAAATACAATATGCCATGGTGATAAAACAATTAAGAGCCTGATCATCTGCAATCTCCAAGAACCTGAGGAAAAAATCAGCAAAAGAAAGATCCATCCAATCACGCACCCGTAAACCAAGCGACGAACCAAACCACGCCTGAACGGAATCTGGGCAATAAAGCAGCGCATGAGCGGATGTCTCGCACTCCACCACCTCACACCAAGGACAAGAAGGGTCGATATCCAAGCCTCTGAACCGCAATCGACCTCTGGCCGGCAAAATATCCAGAATCGCACGCCACACCAACTCCTTGCAACGCAGCAAAGCTCTAGATTGCCACAAACGCTTCAAGCTCGCGCTGGCGGCGAAGGAACCCCCGAAAATGGTGAGTGAAAGCTACTTTTTGTTTTTAAAACTGAGTGAAAACTGCTTTGAAATTGAGTTAAAACTAAAATTAAAACCAATTTTGCCGAAGAAGTTTTGTTTAAAAGTTAACATTTCAAAACCAAAAATAAAAAACTGCAACTACGCCAAACAGGGTCTCAAGTGTTTTAAGATGGTTTCCATAACATCAAAAAGCGTTTTTAGCTCGCTGATTGCTAAATTTAAATTCGATATTCCATGATTATACTTGAATGAAATCTAAATTGGTTTCTATATATCAAAATATAATTTAGAATTGACAAAATTTTTAATCGGTTTTGCCATTGCAACCATATAAGTTCCATTCCAAGAACCAATATTCCGTTTTTGTTGTACATTTAAAATATGTTAAAAGGAACATACTTGCCTTGCCAATGCACTGTTTTGGATAGCTTCTTAGCTGTAGACATTAACCTAATCAAATGGTGATGTAGGTGTCCCCATTTGGTCTGTTAGTAAACACTTATTTAGGTATTAATCTATTCTACTGATTAACTTTTTCAGTAGTGTGAACATGATAATGTGTTAGGTGGCTTTGAATTGTAATTGAGTCATGAGAATTTTGATACGTGTAGTACAAGTATTTCTAATGATAGGTGCATTTCTATCATGATTCCGCAATCATGCACATGTCTAATGATAATTTAGTTGTCTATGTTTAGTCGTTCCTAAGGTGCACTATTAATGAGTTGATCATCAAGGTTTAATGGTTCTTCTTAACTCAAATGCCAAAGCTTGTTTAACGGGTTGGCCTAATATGATTTATATCTATGGAGTGTTGTGGGAAACGTAATGATGGAAAAGAACAATTGAGACTTAACTTTAGTGACCCTAGACTCTATTTGAGGATACTTTACAAATAATTAACAATAATTTTCATGCAAATGAGATCATATATTGGTGGGGGCTGCGGATGGAAGGAGTGGTGTGTGGATGCCAGCATCTTACCAAGTTTCACTATGCCGATCTCCTAAATTCTTTGTGCCCTATAAAAACAAACTGACAGATTAATTAATTAGGTAACGTTTTGCGTAATGCCCAAGCGGGTTAAGGTCCCGTTTGAGAAAACAGTTTAATTAAGAGCTTATAGTATAAGCGTTTATGGCATAAGAGCTTATATCGTAGGCGCTTAAATTCAACAAGCTGTTTGCGTTTGGATGCATATATTGAAAATAGCTTATACAGAATTAAAGCGTTTAGATGCATTTTTACATAAGCACTTATTCGTAGGAGATCACACCGGAAATCGCCTCCCTGCGGCGGCGCACGGCGGCAATATCACCGGAGTAGGAACGGAGGGTTGTAACCTCTTCTCCTCGTGGCGAGGATTAACTTAGCGGTGTTTGTTTTCTCAAAAACCTAAGGTGTTGGCCGAAAAACGACGTTGCAACGACGGTTGACAACAGTCGACGGTGGCCGAACGACGATCTGAAGGAGAGGTTTTGTTGCGGACTTCCTGGTGATTCCATTGGTCGTCGTGGTTTCTCCATTGGCCCAATGGTTTGACCGGAATCAAAGAGAGAAGCGGCGACCATTTGTTTCTCTAGGACGTGGAAGATGACAGTGGTGGTGGTTGAGTCCGTCGTGAAGGGAACAATGGTGATGGGGAAAGGAGATCACGATGGTGGGGTGCGTGGTGATGGTTTTCCGTTGAGGGAGGAGGAGAAAAGAAAATGGAAGAGGTGAGGGCGATGGCAAAACGACGAGAGCAGAGAGAGAAGAGAAGGAGAACGTGAGTGGAAAAAAATAATGTTTATGAAAAAATAATGTTTAGTGTGAAAAAAAGTGGGCTACAGGATTCGAAGTGAGGATCTCATTAAAAGAACCAAATAAGCTCTGCATAAGTTGTTCCTATCAGCTTATGGAAATAAGCTAAAAAGAGCTTATGGAGGGCTTATAAGCTAGGGCTGTCCATCGGTCGGTTAAGGGCGATTTCGGGCCAAATTCCTCGGTTATGTCAGTTGAAAACCCCCAAATCATCAGACCCGCCACTGTCCGATCACCGGCGATGGGTGGATCGGGTTCGGATTTTTCGGATCTCGGTTATCTCGGGTCGGTTAGACCATAGCCGAATCTGAAATGATCAGAAAAAGAAAAATGCAGAGAAAGGAGAAGAGAAGGTCAAAGACGCAAAACAAAGAAGGATTCACACATCTGAAGAAGAAACGAGATTGAGAAAGAGAAACAAATTCATATTCATACAAACAATTTTTACAATTATTTCAACAAGTTTGAATTCATAACAGATTTGAAACAACAAAACGTACAAAACAGGAAACCCTAGATTATTCGAACCCAGTTCCACCATGGATCTCAGGCACCTTCTTGGCCTCGCGTGTTCTGGCCATGCGATTGTTGCAGTTCAACCTTCGATCTTCTCTCCTCGCGATTCCTGCAGTTCCACCATCGATCTTCTTGCCACGTGATTCCTGCAGTTCCACCATCGATCTTCTCGCCCCGCGATTCCTGCAGTCCCACACCATCGATCTTCTCTCAAGAACCTCCTTCACCTGCTCGACAAGAGGAACCTGTGGTATTGAAGGGGAGAACACAAGATATTGATCTAGGATAGAAGAAGGGGAAGATGCCAACGCTGGACAAGAAGGGGAAGAGAAGTGGCGGCGCAGAAGAGAAGGTGAAACCACGTTGGAGAGATCCAACGACCATTAGGGTTTCTGAAAGGAAGAAGAAACAACTTAACATGAGTTTGTATAGGTAGGGTGTCTGAAGTGGGCTGCGCTGGGCTGTTTTTTTTTTTTTTTTTCTTTTAATAATTTCAAACCTGTTCGGTCGGTTCGGTCGGGATGGAGCCCAAATCGAAACCGACCAGACAAACCCACATGAACCCATAAAATGGACCGGTCAAACCTACGATCGAACCGAACCAGCTCGTTTAGTAAAAAAACCGCCAGTTTTCTCGGTTTCGGTTCAATTCAGAGTTTTTGGACAACTCTATTATAAACTATTTCAACAAGCTCTGCCAAACACATACAAAAGAGTTTATTTTATAGCATAAGCTCAAATAAGCTGTTCATAAGCTCTCCAAAACGGCCACTAAATATGTTTTCAGTCCCAGTAAAATAAGGGTTAACTGAAAATAGTTATTGCAAATATTTCTTATAGATATAAATTCCCAACGTTAACGAAATGTATGAAATTAATCTCTTCATTAGTCTTGTATTAAGTGATGATGTGGTGCATGACATGGCAGCTGGTGTGGCAAAAGCAATAAAATAATTAAATTTAAAAATGATTGCAGGGGTTATCCAACTTTGGTTTTGAACCGTCACAACTTAACAAACACATTGGTGATTTTGAACCTCCACTATTTTATAAAACCAGAAATCGAATTTCATACAGCTCCCTTTCATTCGCTTATCATTTACAGAATCTCAAAGTAAAACGATGCCCAGTGAGTACGCATAATATTTACACTAAATTACGACAAGAATGATTGAAACTCAAGAATCAAAAGCTTACAAAAATAAAAGAATCCAAGAAGGAAAGCAACCCAAGTTCCTCTCTTCTTTGATAACATGGAGTAAGCTCAAGACATCAGCAACATCTGAGTCCATGGAAAAACACCAGCCCCAAATAACCATTTATCAAGGCTTCCTTTAGGGATAAAGTCATAGACCACCATGAAGTGTTTGATTTGGCAGCATTTCTTCTGTGCATGCTCAGAAAGTAAAAACCAATGAGAAAAACCCAAAAACTTCTTGGAGTTTCATTCTTTATAGACTTCTTTGTAGCATCATCGGATATCCATACATGGTGAACAAAGTCATCTTTAAGGCACACTCCAACATCAGAAACATAGATATTTTGGTTTAGGATGTACGTCAACAAGAAACTGGAATATCTACACCATTATCAACACCATAATTCACGATATAAGGAAGAATGCCCTGCAAATTTAGTGACCATGTTGCTTTATAGTACAGAATAAGACATTGAATATCTACATTAATCCGAACATGATTAACCCCATTCGTAGATGAAATATTGAAGCCAATACCTGCAACAGATTTCAACGAATTTAAAACCCAAAAAATAATCATGGCCCAGGAAACAAACATCTAATTGGCAAGATTTGAAACACAAAAAGGGGACCAATTAACCATTAGGTGGGCCTAAGAAAGAAATAACTTTTCCATTGCATTAGTGTAATAAAATTAAATCAATAATATTAAAGTAAATTTAGAAACAAACTGCACAATGACAAGAAAAACATATTCTCCAAGCCAAATCATGCTAGATGCAAGCTGGAAGAGTCAGCCCAAGGTTTATGGTAACAGAGTTCAACAAGCAAACCCGAAGATATTAGACACTTGTGAACACTGTTAAGTACAGAGGAGACTTTAAAGTTTTCAAACGAGTTAGATCGTTTATTATTGAATGATAACGATTTTATTTCCTAAACTATGTGTATTATTATTTTCAGGAAATATCCCTATCGTCCAAACGAAAAAGTATCATTTGCTTACATTGTCAAATATTTAGAAGAACATCGTTCAAAGAAGAAAAATAGTTCAGAGAAGAACTATCGTTCAAGGACAAGATGAGACAGCATCGTCTAATCAATTAAGAATGTATCGTCCGAGAGCAAGGATGAGAAGTATCGTCTGAAGACATGAAGAACTATCGTCTGAAGTATAAGACATGGAAAACATCGTCTGACGAAATGGACAACATCGTCCAAAAAAGAAGCTTATCGTCTGCATGCAAAGAGTATCGTCTGATCAAGATGAGAAGCATCGTTTAACCAAGAGAAGTATCGTACAACCAAGTGAGAAGGTATCATCCAACCAAAATAGACAACATCGTCCAAAGTTAAGCAAAATATGCTTTATTCGATGAGAATATGCCTTATGAGTTGTCTACAACTGTCAAGAACAAACCGAGGAGAAGAGCACAATCACGTGACTAAGTCAAAATATCAACGACTCTATTTTCTCTCTCTGCAACACAGTACAAATCACGAGAAAGCTCTACAGAATCAACGACTCTATTTTCTCTCTCTGCAACAACATTAAATGCTCTGTTCTCGAGACAAAGAAAAATTCAGAATGCATTAAATGAAAAGTTAGAATGCATTGAATGCAAAACTTTCAAGGGTTATAATTCGAAGACTAAAACGAGGAAGAACTAGTTAAAGAACGAAGCTAGTAGACTATTCAATCTCTGCATCTACATCAAGTACAACCCAAAGAAGATAGATTCAGACTGCTACAAGCTACTCACTGCTCAGAACAGTCATGTCAAAGCTTTCAACGGTCGAGTGCATTTATTGTTCAACAAACATCCGTTGAAGCCTGAACGGGAAGAAGAAGAAGAAATCGTTTCACACTCTCAATCTTCAACAACGTTCATTTGAAGAGAAGATATAAATAGGAAGACTTGAAGACTGAAGAATTAGGCGACTTGGTGACTTACAATGAAATTCAATTTCAAGGTCTCAATATTTCTGAAATCTTCTAAGCTGTGAAACCTCACTCGAACTTAAGTGTCAAACCCAACGAGTGTAGTTGTCAAAAGTGTGAAATTTCCTAAGAGTCAAATCTCTTTATCCCTTCACACCCAAACAGAGAACCTATCGTCCAATCATCTCTGTTTCACCAAACCTCAAGTATATTCTTAAAAGTCATATCCTCTACAAAAAGTACTTAGAGTTTGTTAGTGGTTAAACTTTCTACCTCACTTTTTCTCAAGGGATTTTGTAGAAGTGTAAATTCTTGTAAAAGAATTAGGAGAAGTCTTGTCTAATACTTGAGAGAACTACTGTTTAATATTGGGAGAAGTCCTGTTGAATACTATAAGAAGTCCTGTTTAATACTTGTACTATTTAGGGTTGAATAGTGGAAAATCTTGGTGTAGCCAATGACTGGACGTAGCTTTACTGATTTTGGGTGAACCAAGATAAATCTCTTGTGTGCTATTTTTATTGTTTGCATCGTTTACATATTTATTGCTCGCATCGTCCAACCGTTTATTGCTTGCATCGTCCATTCGCTTATTGCTCGCATCGTCCAATCATTTACTGCGTACATCTTCCAATTGTTTAACTGCTTGTTTGCACTATTGCACACTTATTGCTTATTGCTTTGCATTAAACCGTTTACACTCTAATTAATCATTCCACTGCCATAGTTTACGAAAAGCTATTGTGAAATAATAATTGTTTTTGAAAATTAAGTTTCAATAAGGACACAATTCAACCACCTTCTTGTATAATTTCTTTATTTATGAGGAGATTGAAATTTATTAAAATAAAAACAAGAGAGTTTCCTGTCATAAGTCACAAAAACTCTGGATGTTTGAGAGCCAGTTTTTGTCCCTACCAAATACTTTAAAATTTCCTGATAATTAATCAATCTGACCCAACTTATTTATAAATACCCACATTCTGTTTTCTAAAACATAACTAACACAAGTTACATAACTAGAAATAACTAATTCAACCATAAAATAACTGACTCGGACCAGAAACTGACTCAATTATTCCGTGTTGCGCCCCTTCCCTTCTTTATAATTAGGGGCCGCTCCCTATCAAACACTTTCCACCATTAAGTAACAGGCCATCCATGGTTTTTTCAGCTACCACATTCAAAAGAGCATCAATACTATCATGGGACAAACCCATCTCAGGCATGCCCCTCAAAATCCCCACAGCCTCCTAAAAGAAGAACCCTGTTGAATGTATAAACCGAGGGCGGAAACCCACTATGAATCATTTCACTGAAAACCTTATAACCCTCATTCTAGAACCAATCAGAGACGTGTAATTCCTCTCATTGGGACTCAACCCCCTCACACGTATCTCATCCAAAAGTTCCACAACACGACTCAGATTCTTACGCTAACCTGGGCCATCACTCACTTTTCTTAGTTATTTTGTAATGTTTGCTTATGGGCCTTGACCAACTTGTTAGGCGTGTGTGCTGATTCCTTCACCACACCAATCTGAGTCAGAAAAGCCTATCAATCTCTTCTCCATGGCATATTTTTCAGTAGGAAACATTATGCCACAGTTCAGTGTACACTTTAGGTACCTCAGCAATCTCTTGACAGCAAGTGAGTGAGAGGACCTTGGATCTTCCATGAATTTTCTCACTAGACCCACATTATATGCCAAATCAGGTCTGGTATGACATATGTAACTAAGACACTCCACAATCGGCTTGTAGAGTGTTTTATCCACTGCTGGTTCAGTTGACTCTGCCTTCTCAAGAGCAATTCCATTTTCAACAGGAATTGAAGTTGGATTGCAATTGGTCATGTTGAATATTTCCAAAACATCAGTGGTATACTTTTTCTGGTACATGAAGATCCCCTTGTCTGTTTTCTAAAACTGAATTCCTAGAAAATATGACAATTCTCCCAAATCTGACATTTCAAATTTTGCTTGCAACTTTTCCTTGAAGTTGTCAATTTTCTCCTTACTACTCCCTATGATCAGAATGTCATCAACATAGAGACAAGAAATTAGAAAGTTGGAAGTTGTCACACCTTGCACATAAATGCCAAATTCAGTGGTGCATTTGACAAGACCAATTCCAACTAGAAAGGAGTCAATCCTTCTATTCCAAGCCCTAGAGGCTTGCTTTAGGCCATAAAGAGCCTTGTGCAGCCTATAGACTTTATCCTCCTTGCCTCTTATCTCAAATCTAGGTGGCTGAGATACATAGACCTCCTCATTTAGGGGTCCATTCAAAAATGCTGATTTCACATCCATTTGGTGTAGTGGCCACTTGTTGTAACTAGCAATGACAATCACCAATCTAATTGTCTCAATTCTTGCAACGGGTGCAAAAACCTCATCATAGTCTAGGCCATGTTTTCGCAAGAACCCCTTAGCCACTAATCTAGCCTTGTATTTTGCAACTTCACCATATGGTTTCAGCTTTATTTTGTAAACCCACTTGACAGCAATTGATTTCTTCTTTGCTGGCAAATCAGTGAGTTCCCAAGTCTGGTTTTTCTCAATGGAACTCAGCTCCTCTTGCATAGCTCCTATCCATTTAGAATTTCCCATAGCTTGCTCAAAATCCACAGGTTCCATCTCAACCAAAAGTGCCATATGCACTAAATCTCCTTCTGCAGTCACCGCACAATATGGAAATGTGGTGTAGTCATTGCACCTCTGAGCTCTTTGTCTCTGCCTTTGTGGACTATCATTTTTTATTGTAGGTCCAGGCTATTGTTCTTCTTCTTCTTCTTCTTCTTCCTCCTCCTCCTCTGCAGTCTCAAATTCTACAATTTCAAACTCTGCAGTCTCAGATTGCATCATGGATGTCAATTTTGAACTGCTTCTGCTTTTGCTCAAATCTTCTTCACTAATTCTTGATTTTTCCCAGTCCCAATATCTGTTTTGATCAAATTTCAAACCCCTGCTCACTTTAACCTTTTCAGTGATAGGATTAAATATTACGTATGCCCTAGTTGAGTGGTAACCAAGCAGTATGTGTTGTTCCCCTCTGTCATTTAACTTCTTTCTTTTAATTTCTGGAACATGTTTGAGGCAAATACTTCCAAAAATCTTTAGATGACCAACATCTGGCTTTATTCCAGACTAGGCCTCCTCTGGTGTCACACCATCTAGCCTCTTTGTGGGGCACAAATTGAGGCGATATGCTGCTGTAGATATAGCTTCAGCCTAGAACCTCTTAGGTAGTTTCTTTGTTCTCAACATGCTCCTAACCATGTTGAGAACAGTCTTGTTTTCCCTTTCAACAACACCATTATGTTGTGGTGTGTAGGGTGCAATGACTTCATGGTAAATCCCTTCCTTCTCACAATATGAGTTGAAATCTCTTGAGGTATACTCACCACCCCCATCACTTCTCAACAGTTTCAATTTCAGTCCCTTTTGCCTCTCAACTTGAGCTTTAAATTTCTTAAAGACCTCAAGCACATCACTTTTCTTCTGAATTAGATATATCCACAATTTCCTAGTAAAATCATCTAGGAAAGTTAAGAAATTCCTATTTCCTCCAATTGATTTGACTTCAAAAGGACCACACACATTAGTGTGAACAACTTCTAGGGGCTGCTGAGTTTTTGAGGGTATGAAGGAAGAGAAGGAATTTCTGGTCTGTTTGCAAGCTAGGAAATCTTCACATAGAGCCTTACGAGTGCTCATACTAGGAAATCCTACCACCATTCCAGTTCTGTGAAGTAAATCAAGACTTTTCCAATTTAAATGTCCATACCTCCTATGTCAAGTCCACACCACACCACTATCTTCTGCTTGAAAGCACTTATGTTCCCCAAAGTCCTATTATTTGAGAGTGGTGCCTTCAACAGTAACCTGCTTCTTTTATCAAAAACCTTCATCATCTTGTTTGCCATAGACACTGTATATCCTTTTTCCAGCAGCTGCCCCAAACTGAGAAGATTATTATTCATCTTTGGAACATAAAGAACATTTGAGATGAAAGTTGGGTTGCCATCCTTCTTCTTAATCATGACTTTCCCAACTCCCTCTGCTGAAAATAGAGCTATGATCAGCAAACCTTACTTTGGTTTTTATGGCTTCATCAAGTGTGACAAACCAATCTTTGTGGCCTGTCGTATGATTCGAGCACCCTGTCTCTAGGTACCAAACTTGGTTAGATTCATTCATAGCCTTGGTAGTCACCATCAACAAGACTTCTTTCTTCATGGCTAGTCAGCATCAGATCACAGGGCACATTTTGGCAAAAGGCCAACTTGAGCAGGGCCTTTATGTGATGGATTTAGCTCATGCCGCTTTTCTATCTTCTATGAGATTGAAGAAGTTGCAAGGTTCTTTTGAATTGTGGCACTTCCGGTTAGGGCACATGTCTACTAATGTTATTTTATTATTAAACAAACAAGGATGTTTGTCTTTGATGTTGTTGCTTCCTAATCCCATGCTATGTTCCCTGTGTCAAATGGTAAAAAGCAAACGTTTACCTTTTCAGTTTAATGAAACACGCATGTTTTGAATCTTATTCATTGTGATTTGTGGGGCCCTGCACCAACTCCTCCTAGAAATGGTTTTCTTTATTATGTTATTTTCATGGATGATTATTCTCGGTTCACATGGTAGTATGCTTTGCAACGCAAATATGATTTTTTTGATCTACTCATGCAATTTTAGTCATTTGAATAAAATCAATTTTCAACAAAAATTAAGGTTTTTCAAAGTCACATAGGCATAAAATTTACTAATACTCGGGTTCAGAACCATTTCCGCAATTGTGGTATTTTTCATCGTATGTCTTGTGACTTGTCCCTATACGCCATCTCAAAATGGGCGTGCGGAACACAAACACCATAACATTACTAAAACTGGTCTTGCTATGCTCTAATATCATGTAAACAATTGGTTTATTCACTTTGAATTAGTGTATTAATATAGTATAAATACAACATATCACTACATGATATACAAGAAAATAACTAATTAGCAATAATATGCATTAACAACAATTCCTATAGTTATGCTGTCACATTAATTGTGGGAATCATGTTGATTTTCTTTGATCAGGTCATGTTGATCTTTTCCTTTAATCACACTAACAATATGATGTTCAAAACTAAAAGTTATTTAATAGTTATATAACCATTTAAAAATATGAATATTTTTCGAAAGAAAATCATATGAGTGTAAGAAATGTCTCATGTGAATCGACATATTATTTGATATTTAAGTGAAAGGTCATGACTCTTGAATTAAGAAATGTGGCTTTTTGTACGAAAGGATGTGATTATTGGAAGGAACATGACTCTTGGATAAAAGGGCGTCACTTTTGGTATGAAATATGTGACTCTTGGAAAATAGTCTATATATAGTGCTTGATGGGAGCACTATACTGATGATGAAGGACTTGAACATAATCTCTATCTCTGCCTATAAAAGTATGTTTTTATATTTGTCATCAATTAAAGAAGAGCATAAAAGGAACGGGAAGGAGATAGAAGAGTTTATGCATTGCCGATCAATAATATTCTACAAGAACACCATCGATGATTAATCACCCACATTGATAGAGGTTAGTACCCCATCACCATTATTATTATGTAAAAACTATGAATTCTTAAGATCCATCTTTTACATGCTTTTAATGATTAAGTTTACAATGAATTCATACTTTAATCTTAATCTTTCATGGTAAGATCTTACTTCTCTCGCAATTACCTATTAAATCATTTCACATGTATTATATATATTTAGGAAAATGATGTTTTGGCATCCCATTTTACCTTCACCTATAGAGAGATAAGAATGGATAGGAATGAAAGAGAGAAATGAGAGATATAATATTTGATGTGATATGAAAAGAAGTGAGAGATAAAAAAGAAATATACGTGGAAATGAAATAGAAAAGAAAATGAATTTCAAGTAGGATATATTTACGATTTGTTTGGTTTGGAAAGAGATGTGTTTGGTTTGGAAAGAAACATGAAGGAAAGATCACTTTTCTGGCCCCACTAGCAACATGCTTGCCATCTAATTTGGAGTGAAAGCTGCGAATTGTGCATCATTTTTATGAGAATGACAATTGTGCCCTTATGAATCCTATATACTGCCTCATTGTATTTTAAGTTAATTATTCCTACATTTTTTCCACACGAAGTTATACAATTTTAAATAGATTCAGCTCATTAATTTACATTACTTGTAAAACTTTAATGAATTTACATTTTATAAATAATAATAATAATAATAATTATTATTATTAGTATTATTTAAGTGTATTTTTAGAAATATTTTATTTAAAAATAGTTGAGGATTTTATGTCATTTCATATATACACACTTATCTCTCCGCTCACTTTTTCTTTCTCTTTTTTTAAACCAATCAATCTAAAAAATCACAATACTTTCCTTCTCTTTCTTTCCTTTCCTTTCCCTTTTCTTTTCATTTCTTTCTTTTCTTCCTCTTTCCGTTCCGAACCAAATAAAGCCTTAGGTTGTTTTCTCTTCTATTCCCTTAGCTAATTTCCACTCGAGAAGATATCTTTACGCTTTCACATTTTGAGGGGATTGTATGATATGATCTGCACATTGTTAATGTGGCATTAATTATGAATTATATATGATTGATATATGTTTTTGTGATAGGTCCATAATTAAGATGTAGATGTACTTCGGTACTTGGCAATAAGTCGGTAGAGAATCCAATATCTTCTTAGATTTTGCAAATAGAGTGCTGGTTCATTGCACCACATACATAACGACAACTTAAAATCCATCTTCTCTGTTTTTCAACCACTATCTTGCATTCATTATGGTTGTAATTAAATGCTGATTGAATAAGATTAATTATATATCTTGGTCACAACAAAATCTGTTTGGGATTACAAAGAAGGATTGGGTCAAAATGAGCCATTCATCACATGACATGTGTTACAATATTTCAGCTCTTGGTCAATGAATGCAAGATTGGGAGGCTTCTTTTTCCAAAATTTTCTTGAAGAGCTAGATCTACTTCTATGGAATTTAGCAAAGCTAACTTTGTTGTTTTTTCATTGCACTGAACAATTCTTACCGCTAAACTAGCTTTTGAAGTAAAGTTAAGTCTAATTTAAATTTTAAGATAGAAACAAAGTCTATTTTATTAGTCATGTATCTACAAATTTCTAGTTATACAAACTACACGCTCAAGATATTCGATCCTAAACATTAATGAGTGTATTAAAGTTTCATATTAACTAAATATAGGATTATATAAATTCGGCATAGAGAAGAATAATATTCACATCTAAACTAGTTTTTTTTTTGGTAGAGTCAAATCTAGATTGAACAATAAAAGATGTCTCCATTTTTCTCTATTCAAAGTTTCAATGGGGACAAATTAAGTAGATACACACACATTACATTGAGGGAAATTCCATGATAATAAATCTGAGAAAGAAAATAAATGACCAATTGTCTACACATGAAGTAACATTTTGGTATCCCAACAATGCAAGGTTGTTTTCATTTTCATGATCATTCTGAACAAGTTTTTGTCCCAATGCGCAGAAGGCTGTATAATAATAATAGAACTGGCGTTCTGTCTTTCTTGAACCAGAAAAGAAATTTTATGTGACAAAACAAAGATGGAGGGAATGCATGGAGTTTCTATCTCTCTCTCTAAGGCACCAATATCAATGTAGGAGGTGCTTATGGATGCTATTCATTTTCCGACAACTCAACATAGAAATGCTTCATTACTCTTCCATTGGTTGGTTAAAGACAAGGCAAAGGTTAGAAAAAAAGTAAAAACAAAACCTTCAGAGAATAACCCATCTTTTACTTCATCCCTCTTCACCTAATTTAACATCCATTGTCAGCTTGTGCAAATTGACTTTCCCTGAAAACTCAAGATCCCAAAACTGTATGAAAAAATGCATTCTAGATAGAAAAAATCTGTAGGGCATTTGATGGTCCCAATTTCTACTACCAACTTGGCCAACACATTTCCCACTAACCATGTGATGTGAATGAGTAAGCTAGTGGAGGGGTTTTCTTTCCACCACCTAAAATCTGCAATGTCTATGCTATTCTGAATGTATCATTTTTTAGGCGTACGCCACTATCTACATGTTTTTATTGCCTTCATCCACCTCATAACTATTCTAAGTCAAACTTGATTAATTAACCGCACAAAGCACATTGCTTCTGAAATTGACATTACTTGTTTGCCACATAATTATTTGTTCTAGTGTTTCAAACCCACCACATTAATAATATAAACTTTAACCAGTAATGGTTCATCTGGTTTAATTCTCTTTAAGCGTGATCTCGGTTCGATTCTCGTGAATGAAAAAAAAAATGTTAGAAGAGTTAATTTGAATGTTTTCGATTCAAACAAGATTTTGATTACCTTTCATGGAAGGTGCATATGGAGTCTTTTATGTAAACTTTAATTAAAAGAAGTTATTAAACAAGCATTTCAACCGGAATATTAAATTGGAATTTTGTTTTCTACAAAAATGGTAAAATTGAGAGAAAATACCTCCAAACTATTAGGTAGGGTGTCAGTGACATGTTAGAAGAGACCAGCAGAGACTCACTTATATGTGGGAGCGCGAGACTACGACGTACCAAATGAGACCATATATAAAATAATTTTTGAATCTTAATTTTTTTTCCTTTAAATCTTTGTATCTAGATGATAAAGTATGAGAATTAATAAGGAGTTCTTCATATGCATCCTCAAGAGATTCAGAATATACTTGATCTTCTTCATCGTCTAATCCTTCATGTGAGGTTATGATGACAAAGTGACTCACATTTAGAGGTTGTGCTATATGCTAGATATTATCTCTAATAGTCTATATAGCAAAAGGGAAACTCATAAAAAAGACACAGTACAAGTTGTTTTTGGAAACAATTTCAAATTTTTAATGTATTCCTCTTTTTTTTTTCTTTTCTAGATTTTAAATTTTTTGAATCATAGATTTCAAGCAAAACTAATTAGTAAGTGAGACATATTGATCAAATTAGAATATAGCTAGTCATTAGATTGCAATGAAGGTGCCCTCCACTTATGAGGAAATAAGAGCTAAACTCAAAACTTATAGTATGCCAAATTAAGTTGCCTTTGGTTAAAAAATTATAGTGGAATTTAAAGTGTACTATTCAATCTGTTTATGATCCATAATGATTTCACAATCTTTAAATAATTGAATTTGCTATAATATAGTGGACCTTGGACCTCTCTTATGTAAAGAGAAAGAAATGCAAGTCAATGAAATTCATGAAGAATCTTTGAACTAATGAAGACCAACGAAGACTGAAATCATTTTAGGCTTAGCCACATAACTTGAGCGTCCTATAGCTGATCATCACTACTATTAGTAAGTCATGTATTCTTACTCCAATTTTTAATTAGGTATGTCCATAAATCTAAGCTAAGGCAATTAATCATAGAAAAGAAACAAACAAATCAATGTGAACAAAAGCATAAATTTTAAAAAAGAAAGCGCCAACAATAACATGGCCCTCATTCCTTGTAAAGTATATGTAACAACATCTAAGAAAAAGTTAGTTATATGCGTCCAAACACTATACAAAAGGCCTCTTTTACCAACCATAAATCAATAATACAACAAAAGCATTCATATATTAAACCCAAAAAGCTAAATAAACAAACCAAATGCATGAATTCCCTTTCCCCACATTCCCCACACCCTAAACACCATTACAACGCAAAATTAAATAGCTTCATCACGAGTGAAGCTTCTACGCGCTTTTGGAGCGACTGAAATCATAACCAACCATAGTAAACACTAAAAATCAACAAATCTCATTACAATTAATAAATAATCAAGTTTCTTAAACATTTTTTAATTAATTCGATGCTTAAGAATTATATATAAAGAAAAATTTATTAAAAGAGATTTTCAAATCTCGAAAAAATTAATCTCACTATCTCCTATCAAGAAAGAATTGATACCTCATCCGACGCCGGAAAGTATCACTCTCCCCCACTACAAATAGAAGGTGGGCCTAAACTCAAATCTTTGAATACTTTAAGCACACTTATCTTTTCCTCCTCTCTGTCTAATACACATTCTGGTGTCACACTTGCCATCCTTATCTCCCTTTCTTCCCTCTCACTCTCAGTTACAAGAACAGCTTCAATCTTTCAATTATTTCTTTCTTTCTCTTTCAGGTAACTTCACAAACACATGGTGCGCGCTACCTAGCTCCACCTCAAACCCACCAAGAAAAAACGACGACGCTTGAAGAAAAATCACTTTTTTCCATGGCCTTCGAGACCTTGCTCATCAGGGTGAAAACCGCGTTATCCCACAGCTTCGACTCCGCCGCGCGACCCTCGGACTCGTCGCCGAAGCCGAAACGCGTCGCCGTTTTGGCCTTCGAGGTCGCCGGCTTGATGTCGAAGCTACTCCACCTCTGGCAGTCCCTCTCCGACGCCAGCGTCGTCCGCCTCCGAAACGACGCCGTCTCCCTCGAGGGCGTCTGGAAGCTCGTCTCCGGCGACGAGTCGCTCCTCCTCAAACTCGCCGCCGCCGAGTTCGCCGACTCGCTCCGGCTCGCCGCCGACTCGGTCTCCCGCCTCAGCCGCAAGTGCCGCGACCCTGCCCTCCGGTCGTTCCCCCGAGTCTTCTCCGAGTTCGCCGACTCGGGCCACGACCCGCACGAGTGGAGCCTCACGAGCCCGAGAGAGATCGAAGCCAAGCACAAGAGAATGGAGCGTTACGTGACGCTCACGGCAACGCTCCACAGAGAAATGGACGAGCTTTTGCTCTTGGAAACCGCGTTGAGAAAAGCACTTCACCACAACTACGCTTCTGATCACACCGAACCTTTCTCCTCCGTGAAGGATCACCAGAAAATTTCTGACATTCAGCAAAAGATTTTCTGGCGGAAACAAGAGGTGAAGAGCCTCAAGGAACGATCTTTATGGAGCAAAGGCTTTGATGGGGTTGTTCTGCTTCTAGCAAGATCTGTTTTCACTATGTTATCAAGGATTAAGGTTGTTTTTGGAATCGGACACCGTGTACCTTATTTGTCTCGAAGCTTATCAGCTTCTGCCACTGTTTATCCCTCTGACCATCATAATCATAACCCTACTTCTTCCTCTTCTTCATTTGTATCTGGGCCGTTGAAAAGTTCAAAGCTTGATGAGAAAAAAGACGGTTTAGGAAGTGGGTTTTTTGAGACCAATTGCAAGGTTTTGAAGCCACCACCAGGTAGTTTAGGTGCTTCAGCTCTGGCTTTGCACTATGCTAATTTGATAATTGTGATGGAGAAGATGATTAAATCACCCCAATTGGTTGGTGTGGATGCTAGGGATGATTTATATGCTATGTTACCAAGCAGCATAAGGTTATCTTTGAGGTCTAGGTTGAAAGGGGTTGGATTCTCTGCTTGTGATCCTGTTCTAGCTGCAGAGTGGAGGGATGCTTTGGGGAGGATACTTGGGTGGTTGTCACCTTTGGCACATAACATGATTAGGTGGCAGAGTGAAAGGAGCTTTGAGAATCAAAGTTTGGTTACAAAGACCAATGTGCTGCTGTTGCAGACTTTGTTCTTTGCAAACAAGGAGAAGACAGAAGCTGCCATAACTGAGATGCTTGTGGGGTTAAACTATGTTTGGAGGTTTGAGAGGGAAATGACTGCTAAGGCATTGTTTGAATGTACAAAGTTTAATGAGTTGTTGAGCTTGCAGAAAACTCAGCTAAGGTGATGAGTTTTTCTTTTTGCTTTAATGATGAGGGTGGTAATTTTGTCTCTATCGAGTTTTATTGTGGTTGATTTTAGATTATTGAAGTAAATTCACATCCGTGAGGGTTTGTTTTGCTTCTAACATGATTTGTATAGATGTATCATGTATGTAAAAATATATATATATTTGAGTTTTTGAGTAAAATATCAAAGAAATGCATGGACTATCTTTATTCATGCGGTCCATGATCATGTGGAAATATTCTTACAGTTATGTTACATGGTTTTTGTTTTTGGACCACTATTGAAAGCAAGTATGTTTCAGAGGTGGAAAAGCTTTACCTCTTATGTTCTTATATCGCTGTTGAATATCTAGAACTTGAACTCGAGAATATTGGTTAAGCTTAGCTCAGTCAGGTGGCCATGAACCACACAGTAGGTATTTCCTTTATAATTTTATTATCAACTGCCATTGATATTTAGAATACTGGGATCTATTAATTTTACTATTGCTGGTTTTGTGGCTGCATAATTAAAAGTCTATTTATTTAAAATAATTAGAATTAGACTATAGTGCTCATAAGTCTTACAAACTACTTACCTATTACTACAAAAAAAAAATGCTCATTTTTACTCTCGGTTTTTGGTTGATACTAACAAGGCAAAAACCGACGCTATAGTTGATTTAGCATCGGTTTAGCATCAAGGCTGTCGGGTTTGAGTACTTGTAATCCGATTGGTAATGACCTAAACATCCTTGCAAGAATGGGCATCGTATTGTTCCTCACCCTTTAAGGGGCGTCTCAAGTCAACTCGTATCCGGAAGGAGATGGACTTGAGGGACTCTCAATCTTCAAATAGATGTGGACATTGTCACCAACGAGGTCACAACTGAAACGGGTGTTCGGTTATAACTGCTCGTGTGAGTGCGTTGTTTGATGCTGATAATGTGTATGACCGTTGAAGGTCAAAGTTTCAATTGGAATAAAATGCGTCATGTTGGCTCTTTAAAAAGTTAGCATTTTTTTAATGATTAAATTTATAATATTCATATCTTGAGCTACAGAACTTGGAATTGGACGTGGTTTGAAGTCACGCAAAACTAACTTGAAGGGCTACAACTTTCATGAACAACTCTAGTAAATCCGACACTGTTTTAATGTTGGCGCAGTTGCCTCTTTAAAAAATTCGTATTTTTTTAATGATTAAATTTAAAATATTCATATCTTGCGCTATAGAACTCGGAATCAGACGTGGTTTGAAGCCATGCGAAGCTAACTTGAAGGGCTACATCTTTCATGAACAACTCGAGTGAATCCAACACTGTTTAGATTATGGATAAGTTCGATTAAAGCTAAATGCGCTTTGAAGGGCTACAAAGAAATTATTTAAATAAACATTTAGATTATGTATAAGTTCAATGTACACCACATGAACGTCTACATGTCATAATCAATGACCAGCCGCAGCTCGAGGTTGATTTCTTCTTCTTTGGGTAGGGGCAGCAGAAGGCTCAAGAGTAGGGGTCTGCGATCCACCCGCAACAACTAATGACAATGAAAGCACTAACTCAGTTTGGGTCTGGGATGGATTATCCCCATGAAAAAAGTTAGCGACAGGACCTGTATCCATGAAACTACAAAGATCATAATTGTAGAATAGAGGTTCTAGCGGTAGGCCTGGAGTCATTGGATTAGATGAGTCCGCCGACAGATTCGGGGAGACAAAATCAACCATGTAATGTGATGGCTGGTTAACCTTATCGGGAAATACAGACGGTGTAGATTATGCCTGTAAGTCAAACCCGTCAAAGACTCCCTAAGGCTGAGGTTGGTAGTAAGTGGTATCAGGTTGAGGTTCAAAGTAACTGGAGCTACCACCCGGATGCTGGTAACTGGAGCAACCACCTGTTTACGCTGGTTTTTGGTAACCAGGGTAAAACCACAAGAAAATTCGAATTTTTATGAAGAGGCCGGATTCTATCCTCTTTTCGTGTCTTGGGAGTACGAAAATCTTCCGTGCGCGTATGGACTGTGTGAGAATGGAGAGGAACCTGTCGAAAGTGGTACGAGCGGAATGGGTGTGCGTGTGTTGGGAGTAGTCAAGGAAGGGGTTATAGGCAGAGAGAACGGGTTATATGCATGAAAGCAGGAGAAACAAAGAAAAAGGAAAATAAAATTGCATTGAAATGTAAATTACAGGGAAATGTAAAGGAAAAACATGGATGAAAAAGTTAAAATAATTCCAAAAAGATAAAACTAGAAAAGAGATATAAATACTAAAATTTACACTACAAGAATAATGAGGCAAAAGTCGATGCAATATAACAATTAACGTCGGAGTCGTGGCTAATAGGTGTCCCATAGGAAACTCTCTCCACGCATCTTCAAAATCTCTTTGGATCTAGCTTACATAAGTAGAATTCCTCCACATTTGCATGTAACTTTTGGTGTAAGTTTATCTTTTTTAGAGGAATCTCATTGTTGATTCTTAAGCATTCTACTCAATTTGAAATTATTCAAGTTGTTTGAGATGAAGCAAAATTCAAAATTCAAAGAAGAAAAGGAAAAAAGTGGAAAGGTCATATGAGAGGGAAAACCCACAATCTCATGTTTGAAGAGAAGTCACTAGTTCATGGAACTATATAATTCTCAAGATAAAGGACCTAAAAGAGAAACTCGAGAGGGAGAAACTACTCTGACTATAATATGATATTCCTCCATATTACATAAGTGTTATATGTGTTGATACACCTGTATTTATATAGGGAAGATGGTTTCATCCACTATGGGCCTAGATGGAGCCAAATGGCCTAAAAGGTGTCTCTCCTAAATCTTACTACTAATTGAGCCAAAATACAACCCAAACAATACAAGCACTCAAAAGAAAAGAAAATTAGAACAAGAATAAAATAATAAAAGAAAAACTATTATTCTTCTAAAAATTTAATACTCAATACGAAAAAGTATTAAATTCTTAGAATCCTTAAAACCTAAATTAGAGTCGTCCTATCTAAGCAAACAAGCTACTAAACTCCCAACACTTCCATTCATTTTCTTTGCTCTAGACCTTGTCATGGATCCTCTCAAAACCTCCTAAGTTATCCTTGACCAAGTATGTATCCATAGGTTGATGCTAACCTATTCGACACAAGTATATTAGCGGTGACCTTGAGGCCGTCACTATATTAGCTTCTGGGAAGGTGGCGCTAATCCGACAATATTCACTTGGCAACTAGGTTGACGCTAATGTTTTTTAAATAGTGTCAGCTATCGCAGTCAATGACAATTTATCAACTTTTTTGTTAACCTGTTCGACACAAATTGAGAAATTTTTTTAGCATTTAGAATCAAATGACGCTAACATTCATAAATAAGCACCAGTTCCCTAACGTTCTTAAAGTAGCGTCAGCCCAAGCTTCCTTCTCTTCCAAGAAAGTCAAGTTCTAGCCTTCCTTGCCTTCATGAGCACATTCGAAGTCGTTTTGAACATTGTTGAGTAAACGTCTTCTAGATATACTCATGATGCTGGGAGCCCAATAATTATTTGTCTACAACAAAAATTGCTCAAATTAGTTATGCATGACATGCGATATTATTTATTATGAAATTAAAACTAGGGTTAATGGTTTATGGGTCCCTGTAGTTGCACCAAGATTTGGAATTAGACCCTGGCCGGAAAAAAGTTTGCAATAGGTCCCTGTAGTTGCACCAAATTTTCTATAAGTCCCCGCCGGAGACCGGAGCTCCGGTGAGTGCATATGTGGCATGCTGACTGTATTAATAAATATTATGTGGAATTTTTATTTTTCTAATGGGAAAACAGGTCAGAAAATTTTTTTAATTTTTAAAACCCCTATTTTTACTAACTCTCACTTTAACCCCTCAATTTCTCATCTTTTTAAAACATGACCAAACCATCCTGATTTTCATTCATCTTCATCATCATCTTCTACAGCATCTCACAATCTCATCAACGCACCCCACTTCCCACAACCCCAACCCCAACTACAGACCACCACAAAAACAAATCCCCTCCCTTCCTTCTATCAACTGTACCCCACTCCCTCAACCTCCATCCCCCCTTGGCCTCCATCAAACCTTGTTGCAGCCCTGCCACCAGATCTAGAAATCCTTCTGCAACTGAACCCTTTGAATCCAGCAATCCTGTCACCTCTTCGCTCCTCCTTTTCCTTTTCTCGATTTCCCCTTTGAATCGTGTTTCTCCTTTTTCGCGATTTCTTCTATGAATCCCGATTTTTCTTTTCCTTCTGTGATTTCGCAATTCTCTCTCTGAATCACGTTTGTCCTTCCCCTTTTTGGCAATTCCCTCTCTGAATCGCATTTTCCCTTTTGTGATTTCGCGATTCTATCTCCGAATCGTGTTATTCTCTTTCACGATTTATTCTTAGAATCATGTTTTCTCGTCCGATTCTTCGTTCTGGTTCGCGATTCCCTCTTTGTGTTGGATGTTGCGGATGTTTATCTTCTTCTCCTCTTTCGCGATTCTGTTGTTAGCTTGATTTCTTTCATCTCCTTTTTCTGATTTTAGGGTTGTTGGTTATGGTGGTCGAAGGTGAAGACGACGGTGAGTGTGCTCCCATGGTGGAAGAGGCGGATTGAGGTTCTGGCTTTTATGGGTTTTCAAGTTCTGGGTTCATGGTGAAGGTGCTCTCATGGAGTTTCCCTTTCAGATTCATGTTTTTCATTTAATCTATTTTGCCTTGTGAGATGCTACCCAGATTTATGTTGTGTTTTATGTTTTGATTGAGTTTGAGCATAAAGTTGATGATTAGATGGGTTGGAGGTTGAAATCTGGGTTTGGTGGTTAGATGAATATTAATGGTGGATGGAGATGAATGGTCATGTTTTCAAAAGATGAGAAATTGAGGGGGTTAAAGTGAGAGTTAGTAAAAATAGGGGTTTTAAAAATTAAAAGAATTTTCTGACCTGTTTTCCCATTAGAAAAATAAAAATTCCACATAATATTCATTAATACAGTCAGCATGCCACATATGCACTCACCGGAGCTCCGGTCTCCGGCGGGGACTTATAGCAAACTTGGTGCAACTACAGGGACCTATTGCAAACTTTTTTCCGGCTAGGGACCAATTCCAAATCTTGGTGCAACTACAGGGACCCAGTAAACCATTAACCCTTAAAACTAATATATGCACAAATTACCTGAAATTCATCTCCCCACTTATTTTGTTTATTTAATTGCCTCAGCTTTCGGCTTTGCATGATGCCACCAACTAAAGATATACAATCATGAATTACAACTTCAAATTCAAGCTAGGCAAGCAGCTGTCCTCCTATTTGCATTAAGGACACTTTGAGAATCTGTTTCAACAATAACCACCAACGAAGAGCCGATGCTTCTGCTAGGAGAAGATTCATGCGATTTTCCTCTAGCTGATAGGTGTGTTGCTACAAATTAAGAACAATTTGGCGATGCCAGAGAGAATGATAAGACCAAATCTTGTTGAAGAACTCACTATCAAGCCTGCGACCACTTTCCAGCGCTTGCCATCTTCATCAGATGTTCAAGCCTGCTGTTGTTTTCATTTAGCAAATGTCCACATCTCCAAAGACAACATGTTAATATTGTTGAAATAAGCCTCATTTCTAGCTTTCCAAATGGCATACAGTCCCTGTAGAAACATGGCATAACTTTCTTCATCCAATTCCAAGGTATCTAAATTAGCAGCAATCCATTCAGTCACTCCTAGCTGAAACTCGTGCACTCACAAACACAAAGGGTGTACAAACCATGCAGCTGTACTCCACGCACAACCCATAAAATGTGTGTTAGAAATTCTAGCACCTGCTGTTGGCACAAAGCACACTCTTGCTGGACCTCAATTCCTCTCTTTAAAAGGTTCTCTCAAGAAGGCAAGGCATTGGAGGAAATCCTAAACACATGATGCTTTGTACTCTCGCAATGGCTATCGACGGGCTGCAGCAGATGCATCTCGTCCCAACAACATATGCACACTTTCAATGTTTCCAGTAGGCTTGGCTTTGGTAAGTTCCCTCTTTTTGGTTTGGGCTTCTAGAATTGTGATAGGGTTTGAAGAAGAAATACAATAGGTAAATTTCCATAGAGTTGGCCTAGGTTTTATACCTTCTTCTTCACAACTGTTAGGGATAGGATTTATTCCTTTGTTGACATCCCTCTTTCTAAATGACACCATTTCTCTAAAAGTGAATTTTTTTTTTTGAAAAATACACAAAATCCTCTTTTTTATTTTTTATTTTAATTTAAATTTTCTCAAATTTTTATAAACGTAAAAAGGAATGCACAATTATTTTTGTAGTGTCTCTATTTTCTTGGTACATCATGTGAAAGGAGGAGATACCCAATCATTCCAAGCCATTAGATGAATTTGACCGTTGAAATAATTGCTGGAGAGTATCTGAGTCTATGACACTTTCACCCAAACAGCCACAAAAAAACACTCCGACAACTCCTCAAGCTCCGTCAGAGACAATGGGGAACTGCATTCGGTATTCATCGAGAACCTACTAGAGTTGTTTCACCCCTAATCTGCCGGATATTTAGCAGACATGAGTGCAGCCGCAAGCAGCTAGTCAACAACAACTAAATGCTCAGGCGGTAAAGCGAGTACCGGATTGTTGCAATTGTATACTCACGCAATGGGTGTCGGTAGTTGCAGGAGAAGAGAGACGGGTTGCAGTAGATGCACCTCGTCCCAACAACATATGCAAACTTTCCATGTTTGCAGTAGGCTTGGCTTTCGTAAGTTCCCAATTTTTGGTTTCGGCTTCTAGAATTGTGATAGGGTTTGAAGGATAAATTTGAAATGTAACTTTCCATAGAGTTGGCCTTGCTTTTATGCCTTCTTCTTCACAATTGTTAGGGTTAGAAGTTATTCCTTTGTTGACTTGATCTCTTTTAAAATGACACTCTTTCTCTAACAATGATTTTTTGTGTGCAAAATACACAAAATCCCCTTTTTTATTTTTTATTTTAATTAATTTTTCACAAATATTTATAACATGAAAAGGAATGCATAATTATTTTTGTAGTGTTGCTTTTTTTCTTGGTCCAGCATGTGAAAGGAGGAGATACCCGATCATTTCATGTCATTAGATGCATTTGACGGTTGAAATAGTTGTTGGAGAGTATCCAAATACGTGACACGTTCACCCAAAAAGACAAAAAAAAACACTCCGGCAACTCCTCAAGCTCCGCCAGTGACAATGAGGAACTACATTCGATACCCATCGGGAACCTACTGGAACTATTCACCCCTAATCTGTTAGAGATTCAGTGGACACGAGTGCAACCGCAAGCAGCTGGTCAGCAACAACCAAATGCTCAGGTGGTAAAGCAAGTACCGGATTGTTGCAATTGTACACTATCGCAATGGCTGTCGGCGAGTGCGAGAGAAAAGAGACGGGCTGCAGTAGCTGCACCTCATCCCAACAACATATGCACACTTTCCATGTTTCCAATAGGCTTGGCTTTGGTAAGTTACGTTCTCTCTTTTTGATCTCGGCTTCTAGAATTGTGATAGGGTTTGAAGAAGAAATACAAAATGTGAATTTCCATGGAGTTATGCCTTCTTCTTCATAGTTGTTAGGGTTAGGAGTTATTCCTTTGTTGACTTGATCTCTTTTAAAATGACATTCTTTCTCTATCAGTGATTCCTTTTATTGCAAAATACACAAAATCCCCTTTTTTATTTTTTTATTCTAATTTAAATTTTCACAAATATTTATAAACATAAAAAGAAATGCACAATTATTTTTGTAGTGTTGCTGTTTTCCTTAGTGCAGAATGTGAAAGGAGAAGATAGCCTATCATTTCATGCCATTCGTTGAATTTGACAGTTGAAATAGTTGCTGAAGAGTATCCACATCCTTGACACTTTCACCTAAACAGCCATAAAAAAACACCCCAACAACTCCTTAAGCCCTGTTTGCGACAATGGGGAACTGCATTCGGTGTCCATTGGGAACCTGCTAAAACTGTTTCACCCCTAATCCCTTAGATATTCAGCGGACACAAGTGCTGCCGCAAGCTGGTCACTAGCAACCAGATGCTCAGGCGGTAAAGCGAGTACTGGATTGTTTCAATTGTATACTCTCACTATGGTTGCCGGCAAGTGCAGGAGAAGAGAGACGGGCTGGTGCAGCTACACACTTTCCATATTTCCAGTAGGCTTGGCTTTGGTAAGTTCCCTCTTTTTGGTTTTGGCTTCTTGAATTGTAATAGGGTTTGAAGAAGAAATGCAAAATGTAAATTTCAAGAGTTAGCCTCCCTTTTATGCCTTCTTCTTCATAACTGCTAGAGTCAAGGACTAAAATCATATTTAAGCCTTTTTATAATTACAAATTTGCATAACTCATTAGTATTTTTATCTAAAATGTGATAGTAAAATTTGATAGTAAATAAAATTAAAGACAGTGCATAAAATTGATGAACAAGTTAAAATCATTTAAAAAAAGGTAAAAGT
Source organism: Acmispon strigosus (assembly GCA_030819835.1). Taxonomy (NCBI): domain Eukaryota; kingdom Viridiplantae; phylum Streptophyta; class Magnoliopsida; order Fabales; family Fabaceae; genus Acmispon; species Acmispon strigosus. The sequence continues at coordinate 41,238,444 of JAUAMA010000001.1, read as the reverse complement.
GTAAAAGAGATATAAATACTAAAGTGGTTGTAACGCGGTGGTGGAAAATCTTGTAGGTTTAGCTCAGATTTAACATATGCATACCCCTCCCCCTTTAGTGTTTTATATCTTTGCTTCTGATAGGAATGTTGTTTAGGAGTTGTTTGCTCCCTGTTTCTATTTCCTTTCTGTTCGGACCAGGGAATTTCGCTGTGACTTCTCTCAGCTGTGCTAGTGATCATCGACCGAATGACGTGGTTGTCGTGTGTGTGGTCGCAGCAAAACTCCAGGTGCCATGGTGGGCGGGGTCCGGCGCTCAAGTCAGTTAAAGTGTTTGTGAGAGAATCCTAGAGACTCAGATAAAATACAAGTCTAAAATTCTATGAATGAATAGCATGTTACTAAGGAATGTAGGAGCCTGTGTTTACAGCCTCCGGTGATCAAGGAGAAGGTCTCTGCAAGTGAGGAGGATGACCTTTAAGAGAAGGCTCCCGAGCGGTCAAGAAGCGTGGACTATCTCAGCTTGATCCGCTAAGTCTTGGTCTACGATGCCCGAGCAGATACTGGCCAAGCAAGTCGTCCTCTCCTTAAGCATTCAGTCTGGCGCTATGGCAAATCATGAAGAGCATGCCTTCTAGCTTTGCTGAGATGTCCTCAGGCCGGATGGCTAAGAAGTTGGCCGGAGGAGGAGCCCTCAACATGGCATGTCAAGTATTAGCATGTCAAGTATTGACATGTCAAGCTTGTTGACTAGACGCTCAGTCCATTTGGACTTGCTCAGCCTGTTGCCTTTCATTCAGTTCGTGGTGCTTCTAATTGCTCAGTCTTGTGAGCTGAGTTTCTACAAGTCCTTGAGCCACTATCTTTATTGAACAATTGTATTAATATTAGTTCATTTTAAAATAAAGCAATTATTTACGTTTAATTTATTCTATATAATATTAATTACAATAAAAATAAAAATAAAAATAAATATTTTAAATTCTAACGCTACGTGCGAGAGCATTGCATAAGTTCATGTACTAGTTTCTTTTTTTCCGATGATTAGTCAATGAACTAACTAGTTAACTCAAAGAAAAGGAAGCATTTTTTAAGAAATTAATCCCAATCATATAAATCTTTAAAAGGCATCAATGCTGCTGTATAAAGATTTTACACCAAATAATTTTTAAGTTCTACATGCGTCAAATATAATCACAAATTAATAGCAAGGAAGCAATATGAAGATGACTAATAATGAGTATGAATGAAATTCATAAAGAAAGAATAGTTACGTATATATAAATCTTTGTTAGAGAAAAGAATAGAAAACATTGATACATTCTATATATTCATATCTACATCGAACAATTCCAACTTGAATAGAACATTACAATTGACAATAATTCTTGATGGAGTAGAACAAAATAGTAAACACATTGACAACTAATTTCTATGTGTACTCAAATTATCTTAGATAGCTAGACCCTGTATTTTAACTTATCACTAATAATTTTAGGATTTTGTTTCGCCAACGACCGATCTTTTTAAATTCCACATGATATGAGTGCTCTTTTGGGTATCTATGCCTCCTACGAAACAACTTTCTACATCAACACGCGAATCCTGTTAGTCCAATTTTTTTGTTGCAACTCTCACATCTATTTTTCTTCTTCAGTATGTCTGCTGTAGTGACTCTAGTAGCAGCAAGACCAACACATAAATCAGCAAGACACCAACATTTTGAACAAAAGTGGTTGTTTAAAGCAGAACCATAGAATCCACAACCATTGGCACAAAGTGGTGGATCCATGTTGTTGTTTCACTTGACAAGTAATGGAGAATTAAAAGGTTTCTGAAATATAAAAGACTCGAGTGCGAAAGAGAATAAAATTCTTAGAATACTCAAACCCTAAATTAGAGTCATCTTGTCTAAGCAAAGAAGCTACTAAAATCTCAGGAGTTTCATTGGCTTTCTTTGCTCTAGTCCTTATTATGGATCCTCCCAAAACTCTTACAAGCTCCAAAGTTATCATTGACTAATCTAGTATCGATGGGTGATGTTAACCAGGTTGACACAAGTATATAAGCGACTGCGTTGAGGCCAACGCTACAATTGTGTTTGAGAAGCTGGTGCTAATCCGATACTACTCATTTGGCAATCAGGTTGACGCTATTGTTTTATAAATAGCATCGGCCACCACAACGGATCCTAATTTATCAACTTAATTATTAACCTGGTTAACACAAATTGAGAAAAAATTGCATTTAGCGTCAGCTAATGCTAACGTTCATAAATTAGCGTCGCCCAACAAACGCAAAATATGGAAATAATTATTTTTGGTATGTTATACTATGGGCTAATGTAGAAATTGTTTGTTTTTACACATAACTTGGGATAGAAATTTGGTTGCTAAATTTTATTCAAGTTGAAATCTGTTGGCTTCTTGCTGTATTGGAGGTTCAATTTCAAATTCTCAATACAGGTGTTTTTTGACAGAGTGAAGAAAGTAGGAGAAATTTTGGGGTTGATACTGCTTGTAAATTTGAGGAGGAGGGGATTATGAATGTTTGTGTTAACTAATAAACCACTGTTGCTGGCTTTGGCAAAAGTGTATACAAGTGGGCACTCTCTTTGCTGCAATAACTAGTACTGCATTAACTCTGTTGTTCATAAGCTCTATGCTGGTGGCATTGAAGGAATGCTTGGTGCTTGTTGGTATTTGCTGCTGCTATTTTAATAAGTACTACAAACTGATAAGAAGTTGATAATGGAAAGAAAGATGAGAGCGAAACAGAGGAGGTTAAGGAATTGTTGGGTTGATTGTGGAAATTTTAGTTTGGGGTTTGTGGATTTCCTGAGATGTTTTGTTTATCTATGTCATGCCAATGTGCTTAGTAGGTGTAACTGAAAGGAAGGAAGTAGGTGTAACAGAAAGGAAGGAAGCAACGATGATAGTATGAGAGAAAGGGATTGACCAAGATTTGTTGCTGCTCATAGTGAGGCATGGTTACTTGCAATTGCTTTTTACTTAGGAACCAGATTTTATTTTATTAGCACTTCTTAGTATGCTTGTGATGTTTGTTAAACTTTCTTTCTTCTTTCTTTTTCTTGTATTAAGGGTTGGAGCACCCCTTGTACTTCCTATTAATACAATTTTGCTCATATAAAAAAAACCTTGGAATATCTTAGCTATAACTGCCCTTACAAACGGTTCAGCAGTTCTAAATGGTTTAACTAGTACCAATGGATACATACCCTGAAGATCCATTACCCATGAATTCTCGCAGCAGGGCTCTGGTCTCTGGCTAAGGCCTTAGCCTCTGTAACATCTTTTGCTAACTCAGGCTGATAAAATAAAAACATAAAAAAGTTAGTTATGAACTAAACATATACAAAGTTAGGAAGATTAAGGGAAACATGACGGTAATGAAAGACTTACATATGTCCTCTCAGATTAGGGATGCACCCAATCTCCTAATTTCTTCTGGTGTGTATGGAGGAAGAGCTCGTCAATAATGGGTGACCGCTGAAGGCTCCTCTCCTAAAAATTAAAAAGGTTTGCAAAGTTAGCAAACATCATAAATAACTTAGCAAAATTTATATCAGAAGTTTGGCAAGAACCTTACCAAGTCTAGTGCAACATCCATGTGTGACATCCTGCGACCCATGTTGTGGCCGCTCCAAACATCATCCTCTTCCGAGAAGGCATAGTCTAGCCTTCGTGAGCATATCCGAAGTCGTTTTGCACATTGATATTGCTGGGAGATCAATTAAGTTTTTTTTTTTCTTAAATATATTTTTAGTCCCTGCAAAATACATTTTTTTTTTCATTCCTGAGATTTTTTTGTCAATCCTCCGAAAATCACATGTTTTGCTTTTCATTCTTGCCAGCTGTTTTTCCATCCATTCAGATATGAGTTTTTACATTCTGCGAAAAATCTGAGATGGTTGAACCCGATTTCACTGCTTGCAGAGCAGACTGTGTGAGAGTGTTTTCAGACCTGGATTGGATGGAAAAATAAACGGCAAGGACGAAAAACAAAATAAGTGATTTTTGGAGTACCGAAAACAAAAACAAAAATTCCTACGAACAGAAAATAAAAACACTATATTTTACCGAGATTAAAAATTTATGGGTTAATGGTATGGTAGGTCCCTGTGTTTGTACCCAAGTTTGCGATAGGTCCCTCGCCGTAATTTTTTTTGATATAAGTCCCTTAGTTTGCACCAAGTTTGGGTTTAGTCCTCGCCGGAGACCGGAGCTCCGGCAAGTGCTTACGTGGACTGCTGACTGTATAAATAGCGCTGACGTGGATTTTTTTAATTATTTTTGAAATTCCAAATAATTAAATTCATTTTAAATTTAAAACCCCTAAACTATTCTAAATCTTAAATTAACCCCTAAACCCCCAATCCCTAATTCAATTCAATTCTGAAACACTAAAAAAACCCTTCTTCTTCTTCTTCTTCTTCTTCTTCTTCTGTAATTTCTGGGTTTCTGTTTTTCTTCCTCTTCTTCTATTCCTCTAATTTCTGGGTTTTTATTTTTCTTCCTCTTCTTCTATTCCTCTAATTTGGACACGATTTCTTCTTCTTCGGGGGTGGTTGCTGGTTCGATTTCAGAGGAAGAAGGGGAAGAGTAGCAGCAGCTGGGTCGGGTTGTGAGCTGAAGCAGCGGGGTTGATGATGAAGTAGCGGTGGCTATGGATTCTTCTGAGCTTGAGTAGAGGTGGGTTGGTCGCAGAGGATCTTGGGTTTTTAGAGTTCTTGATTAAAAAAAAAAGTTATGGGGTTCACCCAAAGGAGCAAGAAGAAGAGGAAGAGGGTGTTGTGTAATTTTGCAGAAAAAAAGTTGCGGGAAAAACGCGAATTTCGCAGCCACTGATCCCGTGAGATTACCCATTTACACGACGCACAAACCCCACTTCCAGTTTGCGCAGCATCAAATGATGACACCAGAGGATTCTTATTCTTATCCTCCAATTGTTCTGTTCTGTCTTCTATGTGAAATATTTTTGAATAAAAATTATGACTTTATTGGTTTGAGAAAGAGGGTGTTGTGTAATTTTGCAGAATTTTGTGTTGGGGATCATGGAAAGTTATGTATGTTACTTGGGAAGATAGAAATGTGGTGTTGGTGTTGATGAAATGGAATTGAAACGGAAGAAAGTGGGAGGAAATTATGCTGGTAGGACAGGACCATTCATCTTCTTCTTCTCTCTCACCCTTTCACCTTCATAACTTTTTTTTTAATCAAGAACTCTAAAAACCCGACCCAGCTGTGGACTGTAAGCTTCACCCTTTGGTTCAGCGTCGCTCAGTAAAGTTTCTTCACCCTTTGCTCCTTTGGGTGAACCCCATTTCATAGACGCTGAACCATTTCATGGAGATTCAGCAAAGGGTGAAGAAGAAGAAGAAGAAGAAGAAGAAGAAGAAGAAGAAGAGGAGAAGAAGAAGAAGAAGAAGGGTTTTTTTAGTGTTTCAGAATTGAATTGAATTAGGGATTGGGGGTTTAGGGGTTAATTTAAGATTTAGAATAGTTTAGGGGTTTTAAATTTAAAATGAATTTAATTATTTGGAATTTCAAAAATAATTAAAAAAATCAACGTCAGCGCTATTTATACAGTCAGCACTCCACGCAAGCACTTGCCGGAGCTCCGGTCTCCGGCGAGGACTAAACCCAAACTTGGTGCAAACTAAGGGACTTATATCAAAAAAAATTCCGGCGAGGGACCTATCGCAAACTTGGGTACAAACACAGGGACCTACCATACCATTAACCCAAAATTTATTTGATCTTTTTTTTCTGCAAAAGAGATTGCTCAAATTAGTTATTCATGACATCCTATACAAATATTAGGGTTAATGGTTCAACGGGTCCCTGAAGTTGTACTAAAATTTGTGTTTAGTCCCTCCCCAGAAAAATGACGTTTAGTAGGGAGGGACCAAACACAAATTTCAGTACAACTTCAGGGACCTATTGAACCATTAACCCCAAATATTATTATGTAATTATAACTAATATACACACAACTTGCTACTTTTAGAAGGCATCCGTGCATGATTGATGGGGTCTGAAAACTTTAATTGCCTCCATCGTCGGTCTTGCAAGATGTCACCAACAAAAATTGGAAATAGTGTTACACATCTCGCAACCATATAAAATCCATTTACTATAGAGACAGATGATAATCCTCCCATCATTTAATTTGACTTAATTTTTAAATTTTAATATTAATAAAATATTTCATACAATTTTAAAAATATATGTTTAGTTATTACTGAAGTACCTTTGCTGATTCAATAATCAGTCTTATTTTTAAAATATTAGATATTATCTAATATGTTATACCTAATTATAGTATTGGTCCCTTACCTTGTTCAATTCCCCCCCCCCCCCCCAGTATTTTTAGCAGATTTACTCCTCTATTTTTTTAATTGTTGCAAATCAAGTTCTCCTATCATTATCATTCCATCTGAAACTCTCAAATTCTAAATTTCTAAATAAAATATTCACAAATTGAACCAATTTAATCACTATGTACATTATTCCTCTTAAAACCCACTAATCAAAATATTAAATTTCATTAAAAAAAATTAAAAATCCCAATTTTATACCTCTTTAAATCCTAATTAATATCATATCCTAAAAATCTTCCGTAAAATTGATCAAAATTTAACCAATTATTTTACTTTTAAACTTTAAAAATTGAATCATATGTCAAATTCATCATGAATTCTAAAATAATTTAAAGAAAATTAAGATTTAATGATTTTATGTATATGCTAATTGAGAGAGACCAAACTTACTTGACTTTGAAACTAAAGGGACTTTTTTTTTATAAGCAAAAATTGTATTAACAGAAGGCACAAGGGGTGCTCCAACCCATAATATAAGGGAAAAGAAAGTTTGCCAAAAATAGACAAACAAGACTAAACATAGACTAAAAAAGAAGAAGAATAACTAAGTAAAACTGAAATATCATGATGTAGCACGACATGAGACCAGCTCCCCAAAACATGCAGAAATGATGGGAAAAACTAAATTAGCTTGGCACACATATATTACACCAAGAAAACCAGAACCCAATCACCCACCCATTAATATAATAAAAGACCAAACAATCTCCTCTTCAATAGAGAAACCTCAAACCTGATTTTACACTCCAGTGATAGGCCTTTGTTCGACAGCAAAATAGCCACAGACTAGCAATAAAGTTTGCAGCACAAACCTCTCACTGTAATACCCGAATACCAGCAGATTTGTCTAACATCTTCCTTTCTCTTACCAACAGTGCACAGCAGAAATATCAATTTTCAATAAGACCTGCTCAAATTAGTGGGCTTTTCACAGAGAATCCATGCAGATTAATGTGTTAAAAGTCCATTCAAACATTGAGAAATTAAAATTAGGAGTCTTAGCTTTAAGCCAAGACCAAGCTTTGAATCGGACCAAATCTATGACCTCATCAATATCAATATCTCCTTCTTTGAATATAATCTTGTTCTGCAATTCCAGATTTCCCAAACTGTTGCTACCCAAATGGTCCAGAAACTCTTCATACGCCGAGCTTGCCTCCCCAACCCACCAAGAACCCTAAAGGGACTTGATTAGCTCGTAAAAAACAAGAGGACCAAAATCACACGTAGTGCAAACTAAGGGACTAAAATTATAATTAAACATTTATTATATAATATTAAAATATTAATATGTTAAATATGTTTTTATCCCCTAAAATAGCGAATTATTTATTTTAACTCCTCTTTAATAAAAGTTTCAAAGGGGACAAAAATTAATAATTTATTAATCTAAGGGGACAAGAAAAAACCCAATATTAATTTAATTATTTGATTCAACCACAGTTCAAAAACTGTTCAACCATTAAAACGTGAACAACCTTCACCAGTTTAATGATCTGCTCGATTTTTATTAGAATTGGCCTAGAACAATGTGTGCTTATTAATTAATTACCTAAAATGCAACCTGTGTGTCCACCCAATTCTTAATTCTGGTTTACATTTGAAGGATGGGTCCTCACATCATAAATTCAATTCCACTAGATTTGGGGACATGAAGTTTAAGTATGTTTTCCTGAAATAAAACGTAAAGTGAGGATATAGCACCCCAAACCAAAATACTAGACCTTACATAAGAACTACATTTTTCTTGATCTATCAAATGTAAAAGCTTGTCGTGCTCTACTGGTAGGTAGCATTTGGTAACATAACTGAACATGACCTAACAGAATGAGATAATATTGATGTTCTATTTGGTAAGTGGTAACTTCATACCATTATAATAGAACTATAAATTTAATTACAAATAGAAACTTTGATAACGATGAAGATGACTACTAATTAATGAGTACGAACAAAATTCACAAAAAATAGTTACGTATATAAATCTGTTAGAGAAAGGAACAGAAAACATTGATAAATTCTATTTGTTCATATCTATATCATCAACTCCAACTTGATAGTTCTTGAAGGAGAACAAAATAGAAAACATTGACAATTTGAATTTAACCATATCCTAATTAATCCTAATTAAGCTAGACCCTATATTCTAACTTGTCACTAACAATTTTAGCATTTTGTTTCGCCAAAGTTTGGCGACCAATCTTTTTAAAATTCACATGACATGAGTGTTCTTCTGAGTATCTATGTCTTCCACAAAACAAACTCCCACATCGACACTGAAATCCTGTTAGTCCAACTTTTTTGTTGCAACAGTTGCACCTATTTGTGTTCTTCTTTATGTCTGCAGTAGTGATTCTAATAGCAGCAAGACTGGCACATAAATCACCAAGACAATAAAAATCTTTGTAGCATTTTGAACAAAAGTTGTGGTTTGCAGCAGAACCGTAGGAGCTACAAGTACCATTGGCACAAAGTTGTGGAGCCATACGTTGTTTCACTTGAAGAGTAATGGAGAAAAAGTTTCTGAATAATAAAAGACTCAAGTTTGAAATTGTTGAATGATTGAATAGTGAGCTTGGGGTGTGGGTTCATTAATAATATATAATATATATCTAACCCTACTTCATAAAGAAGTCCAATCAAGTCCGGTAAACAATTCTTTTCTTATCTTATTTTTAATATCTATCTCATGATCAGATTTTATTCTGATATACATCATAATAACTTGGGGTGTGGGTTCATTTATAATATTTTAATATATCTAACTGTATTTGTTATAGAAATACAATCAATTTAATTGGAAGTCCGCTAAGGAAATTTTCTTGTTATCTAAATTTTAATATTTATAGAATGATTATTGGGTGAAAAAGTGAAGAGTCAGGATTCAAACCTTAACCACTAACATTTATTTACAAAAAGAATCTATAGGATGATTAGATGTAACAAAAACAAATTTAATGATCAGATTTTATTATGATATGCATCATAGCAAACCGTTTCTCACACACACGCCCTTATATGTATTTATATAACTAAAATCATATTTTCATCGAAAAAAGTATAACTAAAATCATATTATAATTAATGTATTGGCAAGTGTTATGTGCATTATACGATTTTAACATTAAAATAATTAAAAAAATATTTAAAATCATGAAAGAAATATGTATAAGTTTATACATGAGGCTCTTTAAAATTTGAAAAAAAAATATAAATAAATTATGTGAAAACGGTTATTTGTATCGATTGGTTTTATTTCCTTTTTTGTTTACAATATCGATTGATTTAATTTGATATAGTGTTAAAATTATAAATTATAAATTTAACATTATAATCATAGAAAACTGAGTCGCTTAAGTATTTAGTTTAAAGTTTGATCTTCGTGTGGTGTATACAGAGAAGATTTGTTGGGAGAGACATACTCAATTAATATAATCTCTAAGTCTTATGAGAATTAATCTCATAATAGTGTGAGATATTTTGATAAAAAGAATAGAAAGTTTTTAACACGACTATTTAAATAAACCTTATCTTTACTTGTCCTTTAGATCATCAAATTCATATCAAAATAACATTTTTTCGTATATTTATCTTAAAACTTTAATCTTAATTATAGATAAAGATATTTAGTCTCCCCAATTTAATCTCACAGTTCAATAGTTTTATTTCCTTATATCTCAAGTTAAAAAAAAAGGATTAATATTCTATATTTTGAAATGTAAAATATGAAATAAACATCATGAATCATTCACCGATGTCATGGTTTCTTAGACTTAGGTTTTGTTTGGTATGTTATATATATATATATATATATATATATATCCATCCCGATGAGATTAGACCTGATAGTAATAAACTAGATAAAATAGGACCTAATAAAAAAATCAATACTATACATCATTTGGTCATATCCTGTCTAACTTATCATATCGTTTAAATTGATACAACCATATGTTTGGTGGAGGGTGGTAGTGGTGCAGAGTGGTGGTGATGATGGTGGTGGTCGGTGGGGGTAGAGATATGGCAGTGGTGAAGGGTGGTAGTTGTGGCGGTAGTGGTGGTGACGACAGTGGTGGGTAGTGACAATAGAGTGGTGGTGGTGGGGTAATTGTGAGGGGGTGGATTGGTTGTGGTGGTGGTTGTGGCGGGTGTGGACAACGGTGGTGGTAGTGGCAAAGGGTGGTGGTTGTGGCGGTAGTGTGTGGTGATGGTAGAGGCGATGTGGTGGCGGAGGGTGGTAGTTGAGTTGGTTGTGGTGGGGGCGGTGGCAGAAGTGTTGTAGGGAGCTGATGTTGGTGGCGAAAGGTGGTGGTGATGGCAATGGTGGCATCTGCGGTGGCAGTGGTGGAGGGTGGTGGTGGTGGTTGTGGCGTTGGATAAAATTCTTTCAAGTAGCTTATACGTCACAATCTTGTCATGCCTTGTCCATCATCTATATGCTAGATTAACTAATACATATTAAAATGTACATATCATGACAAAATCAGGGGAAGGTGCAGAAACTTGGTCTCAAAGAATAATATTCGAAGAGTTTCTAGAAACTTTCCACGTGTTGAAAAACCATGATGGAGCTCAATCGCGGAAATAAGAGAAGCGGTTAAAGAGCTAGTCGAAGCGATGAGGAACGACTTAAACAAATCCTATAGGCTAGCTAGGAAATAGGAAGGGACCCAGAACTCCCTACTACCTATAATTTAGCATAAGTAGATGAGGATATGGGGAGTGCGTTGAGGGTTCTAACTGCCGAGTCAGCCGAATTTGGCCTCTATAAATGAGGAAGGGTCATTTGTACAAAAACACAATCAAATCATCAATCAAATCTACAAATTTACCATATTTTATCTTTCATTTATCTTTCAGCACTTTACTTTATTTATCACTTTCAGCACTTTACCATTCTACCGATTTACAGCTTTATGCCTTTAATTTCTTTATAGTCTTTCAGCTTTTAATTTCCATTTAGTCATATAACTTAGATCAATAGCCATCACTCAGTCTCATCATTCTCAATAGCGAGAACTAAGAGCTCTTTGGAGTACCTTAGGAGCCTATATTGAGGAACAGAGTCCCTCCCTCGAGTAATCGCTTGATTAGGGAATCGGTATATTAGTTTCCTAGCCAACTCACACAGCTACCTGATCCAAATTTATTTGTGAACCCAACAAAAACATTCGTCTGGAAAACATGCCTCCATCCTCAACATTATTATCTCCCTGAGAATGTCGTTGCCGCTCACCGCAGTCCACCGCCACCACGCATTCCCTGTACATCATAATTCTTAAAGCTTCTTGAGTGTGCTGGGTTTTTTTAATCCCGAAGTTCCAAATGTGTGGCTGGAGTCATGAAATTGAAGTCAAGATATATATATTTTTAATTAAAAAAGGATAAAGTAAGGTTTTGGAGACATAAGCAGCCCTCAATTGTATATGGTTTCTGATTGTAGGGGTATTTTCCCCAACATGTTATTTGAAAAAACGGTGGGTTCTGGTAGCTTTGCTTACTGTATGAGAGAGAATGATGTCGTCCGATGAGCGACGTTTCTAGCAGTAAGTCTTGAGGTTTAAAAAAAAGTTTGTTAGGGTTAGGGATTAATTTATGTAATATGTTAAATGCTAGTGGACCAATTATAATTTATTATATTTTTAGAACAATGTATAATAGTGTTAGATTAATTGGTATTAAAATTTAATATAGTAAAATTTTGGTGTTAAAAGATTAAATAACAAGTGGTATGATTTTATTGGTTGAATTTGAAACTATTTTGAAACTATCTCAAATGAGACAATGCCCAAGAGGTCACCTAATAAATATTTTCTTTAAGGTCATCTCATAAATCAAACTCTTTTCAAATTAATCAAGATACAAACCCTAAAAAATGATAAAATATAAAACACAAAAATATCAATCTTTCAAACTACGTAGCTCTGAATTCTCCCTTACACCATGGAGATATATGGCAAAATCTCTAAAAGGTTGTCGGGTCAAATCTGTACATAATCCTTTCTTTCTTTTTCTTTTTTTGGGTAAAACAAATATTTTAAAAACTATTGTATTTTGCACAATTAATTAGAGGTAGTGTTTTTTATATAAACGAGCATTATATCTCTATACGTAATCGACTTCCTAATCCAGATCTAGTTTTATAGACCGTTTTCCTTTTATGGATTTTCCGGTGATTCCCATTTAAAAAAATACAGATGGCAACTCCTCTAAATTTCACACTTCTAGTGCCGTCTCATCACAACCCTAAATGCGACACATATAAATCTTTGTCAACTGTCAATGTAACGCCATTTCAGTGATGAGTATGTGCATGCTTGGTTTTGCATTAGAACGAGCTCAAACATGATTTTATTATTTCAAGGCACCGACGGAGAAACTAGAATTTACCACGTTGAATTTAACGTGAGTCGTAAAAGCAGAATTTTGACACATTACTTTCAACGTGAATCCACATTTAGTTCAACGGGAGTCTAAACGGTGATTAGTCCACTAATCATATAATAGGAAAAAAATGTGTGTAAAGCTATATCGATGAAGAAAGCCTCTGAACTAAATAATTTTTTCCTACCTTTTACCTATCAATGAGAAGATACTTTTACCAGAGGGTTAATAGGTTGTGATGAGTATTAGAGAAAGTATTGCACCTCTACGAATAATAAAAGTCTCATACCCAGTTAATCTGAGATCTTTTCCATCACAATAAGTTAACTTTTCATTAAAAGAAAGTAAAACTTTGTTGTTTTTTTTTTTTCGGTTTTTCAATCTGAGATCTTTCATATAATTTTACATTTGGTGAAATTTTATGCTAACACATGCTGCTAAAGACTTGTGCCGAAAATTGACCCTAAAAACCCATCATGCATGGCATGGGTGGACAATGAAAGCGATGCCAAATAACTCATAAACAAAACTTAGAAAAGGAAGTTTTTCTACAAAGGCGAATCATATAAGTCTTTACACCAAATAATTTTTAAGTTCTACATGCGCCGCCAAAGATAATCACAAATTAATAGCAAGGAAGTAATTTGAAGATGACTAATAATGAGTACGAACGAAATTCACAAATAATAGTTATGTATATAACTCTTTGTAAGAGAAATTAAAGAACAGAAAACATTGACAAATTCTATTTGTTCATATCTACATGCATCAATTCCAACTTGAATAGAAAACATTTCCATTGACAATAGTTCTTGAAGGAGAACAAAATAGAAAACATTGACAATTTGAATTTAATCATATCCTAATTAAGCTAGACTCTGTATTCTAACTTGTCACCAACAATTTTAGGATTTTGTTTTGCCAAAGTTTGGCGACCAATCTTTTTAAAATCCACATAACATGAGTGCTCTTCTGGGTATCTATGTCTTCCACAAAACAAACTCCCACATCGACACTGAAATCCTGTTAGTCCAACTTTTTTGTTGCAACAGTCGCACCTATTTGTGTTCTTCTTTATGTCTGCAGTAGTGATTCTAATAGCAGCAAGACTGGCACATAAATCACCAAGACAATAAAAATCTTTGTAGCATTTTGAACAAAAGTTGTGGTTTGCAGCAGAACCGTAGGAGCTACAAGTACCATTGGCACAAAGTGTTGGAGCCATGAAGTTGTTTCACTTGAAGAGTAATGGAGAAAAGGTTTCTGAATTCTGAATAATAAAAGACTCAAGTTTGAAATTGTTGAATGATTGAATAGTGAGCTTGGGGTGTGGGTTCATCAATAATATATAATATATATCTAACCCTACTTCATAAAGAAGTCCAATCAAGTCCGGTAAACAGTTTCAAAAAATAAAGTCAGGTAAACAATTCTTTTCTTATCTTATTTTTAATATCTATCTAATGATCAGATTTTATTATGATATACATCATAATTACTTTACTGGCGACAATTATATATATTTGCATTTATCAAACCGTTTCTCACTCACGTATGTAACTAAATTATATTATAATGTATTTGTGAGTGTTATGTATATATATGTGTGTGTTTTTAACAATGCATGGCACTCTTTGAATTTTGAAATTTAAAAGAAAAAAAATATGTGAATGATTAAACTGTTAGTTGTGTCTATTAATTTAATTTCATATAATGTGTTAAAATTTAAATTTCTAAATTTTAAAATTATAATAATAGAAAATTTTGCCACGACTATATTTACATAAACCTTATCTTATTGGAGATAATACTTGTCCTTTAGATCATCAAATTCTTTTTTCTATTTTTTCAAACTAGATCATCAAATTCAAATTAAAATAAGATTTCGTATATTTAATCTTAAATATAGATAAGATATTTTGTCTCTCCAGATTTAATCTCATGTTTGAATAATTTTATTTCCTTTAGGATATGATTAAGGGAAAAATTTAAATCAAGATTCTTATATCTCTTTTATTAAGTTTCTCGTTCAAACAATAACAAGTGGATTTTTTTTTGTCTTCACCAATGTATCCCCACAGTCGGTTGCCGTGAGACTAATTCTGGCCAATGAGTTTTTTCCATTCACAAGAGTTGGGATTCGAACTCCCAACCACTTACTTAAAGTACGAAGTGCTGAACCACTAGTCAACCCACTTGATTAAGTGGATTTTATTTAAAAACAAATGACATTTAAAAATAATTAATCCACTATATCTTGGAATTCAAAATATGAAATAAACATCATGAGTCACTAATATCATGGTTTCATATATATATATATAGAGAGAGGTGATAAATAGAATAGCTTTTGGATGTTGTTTGTTATGATAGAGAGATAAAAGAGAAAGAATAATATGGACATTCTCTCATCTCGTTTGGTTGGGTAGAGAATGAAAAGAGAGAAGATTACTTTTGTAGAATGACATTTTTATGCTATTTATACATATATATATATATATATATATATATATAATAAAAATGATAGGAACACTCTCTGATTTGTTTAAGTAGGTTCCATTAAGAGTATGAGATTATATGATTTCAACAAATTAATGAGAGAGTGTTGGAAGAGAGTGTTGCTAGCCAGAGCCGTGGAGACCACAAGGCTAAATAAGCAATTGCCTTAGGCCCCCAAAATAAATAAATTAGTTGTATATACTACTGAGATTTGAGAGAGGTATTAGAACAATGAAAAATCAAGTCATATTATTTGCAACGTGGGCAACGTAACATGAGAACTAATGAGTGCAAATTTGGTAGTTATTAGTAATAGTGTGTTTTTGTATTAGCAAATTTAAATTTTCTAAAATAATAATAATAAAATACATGTTATTTTTACATTCCCAAAGTGATTACTCATAATCGTTAGTTTTTCTTATAACTAATATATCTATCGTATCGTATAAGTTTTCTCCGGTCATTATTGGCCTACCATTTTAGCCGATTGGCTCGAATAAGCCAAGGGATGAGAAGAATGCAAAAAGCATGGACCTATTCAGAAAGTTCTAGCCAAAGAACTGCACCCAATCATCAAGTCGTGGCCATTCAGAGGATGGGCTTTGGATATCATTGGTAAAACCCATCCCCAATATTCCAAGCACCATGCTTTCATTTTGGCAGCTATGGATTACTTCACTAAGTGGGTGGAAGCTAAGTCCTACAAGAATGTGAGGCATTAGGAAGTGATTTGTCTCATCAAGGATCATATTATCTATAGGTTTGGGATCCCCCAAACACTCAGTGCCGAACAGGGTACTCCTTTCACCTACAATAAGGTTCAAGCTTTCGCTCAACAATTTGGAATTAAGATGATTCACTCATCGCCTTACTATGCTCAAGATAATGGGCAAGCCGAAGCATCTAACAAGATCATCATTCAGTTGATCAAAAAGAACATAGAGGACAAACCGAAATAGTGGCACGAAACGTTTCCTGAAGTCCTATGGGCTTAAAGAAATTCTAAGAATAACACAATGAAAAACACCCCATATCGCGTAACCTATGGTCAGGATGTTGTTTTGCCACTAGAAATCACAGTCCCATAATTGAGAGTGGCAAAGAAAAATCAACTCCAAACATATGAGCTTCACCAAGTCATGCTCTTCGAGAGCATTCGATTGATTAAATCCAAGACGGCTAAAACATTAAACAAGCACGTGAAAGCTAAAGCATTTAGAAAATGTGACCATGTTTGGAAAGCCATTCTTTCTAAGGGGGTCAAAGACCCTACATATGGTAAATGGAAGCCAAATTTAGAAGGTCCCTATATCGTTAATCAAGTGATCAAGGGGCCTATCGGTTAGCAGATATAAACGTAGATGAATTTGATCGAAGCATAAACACAAAGAACCTTATAAAATTATCCTTCCTTATTGGAGGATTATTGAAAGCAAAAATCTAGTCCAAAAAACGATGACCAGAGGCCGGTCATCTAGCCGGATCAGGAACTATGCGATCTCCTCGTCGCTGCTTCCAACCTCAGGAGATGAGTGATGACCAAATCCGAAAGTGTACAAAGATTATCGAAATAATATAAAAGATTATCGTCTCCACAGGGATTGATTGATTTTATAAATGGTTTTTCAGAGTTGGAAAAATAAAATATATTTTTTGATTTTGTGATAGTATAAAGACTAAAAAGCAATAAAATGATAAAACAAGTATTTGGGTTGAATTTCACTTCACTTAACTTAGCTTTTCAGAATCATTTTTACACATGAAATTAGAACTAGTTCTTAGGTGCTTTAGCCTATGATTTCTATTTGTTAATGCCTTAATCAAATAGTCTTTCAACTCAATTACCAAACCTAATACCTTAGAGTTTAGTTAATCCAATTGAAGCATTAGTGATCTTAGTTCTAGCCAACACAATTGATTCTCATCCTTATACCTAAGTGATGAATAATCCATTAATTTAATCCTATTTCCCTCAAATCCTACCAATTACCGTTGTGCAAGAATTGAGCAAAGTGAACTTGTGTGCACCAAGAATAATTAAACATAGGGAGAAAATACTAAGAACAAGAACTTCATTCATGTATAAAGATTTAAACTTAAAGCATAGTATTATGAAGATTCATATCAACCCAAATACAAGAGAAGTTAGCCTAGCATGGCTAAGGGAAACATAAAGAGAAAAACCTGAATTGGGAACTCAAGGAGGCTTCCCACAAGTCCAGGAAATTGCTCTGAACCAAGAAGAAAATAATAGAAAGTGTCTAACAAGGTATATGAAGATGTGTCGGTCTGTTTACAAAGGAAAGCAAAAACCCTATTTATAATAAAATCTGCCAGTGTCCCAATGCTCAAGCGTTGGCACAGCTGATGCTTCATCTCCTTTGCTGTTTTGTTCTTGAATTTGGTGGAGCTTTATGGCCATCAATGGCCTTCATGTGGCCACATTCTTGTCCCCTCTTTACTTCTGAAACCACCATTCTCCATCAATTCTCCACTCATGGCCTATTTGACATGTGCTAGATAAGAATGGTGCTTCATCTTCCACTTCATTTTAAGACCTTCATTTCCTGTTATTTGCAATTCGGTTCCCAGAAATATGTCTAATTTCACCAGTTTTCTAAAATGACTAAAAACTAATAAAAATACCTAAAATTATATAACTAAAGTTTAAAAAATAAAATAAAAGCTAGTTTATATGCAAATGCAAAAATAAATAGAAAATCTTAATAAAATGTACAAAAATTTATATGAGACTCAATAAAAATAAAATAAAATAAAATAAAAAGACCCTAAAAACATCATATGAATCCAGTTATCAATGAGCTCTTGGTTGGTATGGCAGGTGTGGGGAAGCATGCAAGCGCCAGGTTGGTCTTTAGGCTGCTCCATAGAAATAGCGACCAGTCAATCCCTTCCTGTCCAGTCTATACGTCACGCTCTAGGACCCCTTGATGCTGCCCAGGGATTTTCAACTCTTCGTCCATGGCAGGGAATTGCGTATACATGTTAGTCATCTGCAACATGTTCTTGTTGACCCGTTCAGAAAGAGCGCGCTGGAGAGGCTGCAGAAGTCCAATCTCCGCTTGCATACAGGCAAGGGCTGAGCTCAGTTCCTCCAGCCGAGTTGCCGCAAAAGGAGGACGTTCAGTTGCATTCTAATTCATCACAACGGATAAATCGAGAATGCAGGGGGGAAATGTGTTGGCACCTAAAAATCTACAAAGTCTAGTTGAGTAGCCAAAAGGACACTTTGGTCGATTAGGCGAGAGAGTCGAAGCAAGGGCTTGCTGAGGACAAAGGGTAGCCGATCGGTGCTATCCAGAACGGCTAGAATGGTCGGTACATATCATGACAAAATCAGGGGAAGGTGCAGACATTTGGGCTCAAAGAAGAATATTCGTAGAGTTTCTAGAAAATTTCCACGTGTTGAAAAACCATGATGGAGCTCAACCGCGAAAATAAGAGAAGCGGTTAAGGAGCTAGTCAAAGCGATGAAGAACGACTTAAACAAAGCCTATAAGCTAGCTAGGAAATAGAAAGGGACCCAGAACTCCCCACTACCTATAATTTAGCATAAGAATATGAAGATATGGGGAGTGCGTTGAGGGTTCTAACTGCCGAGTCAGCCGAATTTGGCCTCTATAAATGAGGAAGGGTCATTTGTACAAAAATACACAATCAGATCATCAATCAAATCTACAAATTTCCCACATTTTATCTTTCATTTATCTTTCATCACTTTACTTTATTTATCACTTTCAGCTACTGATTTATAGCTTTATGCCTTTAATTTCTTTACAGTCTTTCAGCTTTTAATTTCCATTTAGTCATAGAACTTTCACCAATAGCCATTACTCAGTCTCATCATTCTCAATAGCGAGAACTAAGAACTCTTTGGAGTATCCTAGGAGCTTATATTGAGGAACAGAGTCCCTCCCTCGAGTAATCGCTTGATTAGGGAATCGGTATGTTGGTTTCCTAGCCAACTCACACAACTACCTGATCCAAATCTATTTGGGAACCCAACAAAAACATTCGACTGCATCCATTTTCAAATGAAAACATGCCTCCATCATCAACATTATTATCTCCCTGAGAATGTTGCTGCCGCTCACCGCAGTCCACCGGCACCGACGCATTCCCTGTACATCATAATTCTTAAAGCTTCTTGAGTGTGCTAGTTTTTTTTAATCCCAAAGTTTCAGATGTGTGGCTGAAGTCATGAAATTGAAGTCAAGATATTTTTTTTTTATTAACAGAGGATAAAGTAAGGTTTTGAAGACATAACCAGCCCTATTGGGAAAGAGATTCAAACTTGGTTGTTGAGGGATTGGAATATTTTTTTTATGTATATTCCCCGGGAAAGAAACAACATTGTGGAGCGTCTCGCCATGTTTGGCGATAACCATCGTCGTATGTCTTTGCGTCATTGTATTTAGACGCTTCTGCTTAGTTGTTTTCTATTCTGTAGTGTTGCTCTTGTAACCAAAATAATCTAATAAATAAAGTAACAATTAAATCAGATATGGAATTAAGTCGTTGATGACAATAATTGAGTACATTATATATGGAAATTCATTATAGATTTAAAGCTCAATTAAGAAATTAATATAAGAAATGATATTAATGCATAATAGGTGACCACTATTTTCATGTTATATTTTTTATTTTAAATATGTTTAATTAATAATATAACCAACATTTATTAATTATGGTATCAGTTTATATTTGCCAAAATCAGTATTTTCACATGAGCAACTATATGTAGCACTTTTCAGAGTTACAAATAATACAGAGTTAAAAAAAGAATTTGTGACAGTGATGACAAACAATTATTAGAGTATTTTAAATGTAGTTTACATAGAAGTTTTTTGCAATGTCATATGAGTAATTTTTTTAGATCTTTAGATTAAAAAAAAATTAACATTTCAATCCAATTAGTCAAATTTAACTCATATAATTATTATTTTATGTTTTTCTTCACAGAAAATGTAGAACAGCAATAGCAGCGGTAAGTTCCGTCCTCTGTGGGAATATTTTATTATAATTTTCAATAAAAATATTTCATTATAAAAAATTCATTAACCTAACTATTATTATCCCTATTCATTTTCCTCTATTACAGGGAATTCGTTAAGGTAATCATTATTTTTCGATTTTATTCTCAATGTAACTATTTCGGTTGCAAAATGATAATAAAAAATTTACAGTCAATTATTAGCTCATATGTGTTACTTCATCCCTCTCTAATACACTATCAAGTTGATAAATAAAAAATTATACAATGCATCATTTATATAAACAAGGGCAAAAAACATAAATAAGAATAAAAACACATTCATCACAAAAAAATATACATAGCACTTTTACAACAACAAAAAAACACATTCATCACAAATTAGCGTTTCCACAAAAAAAAAATTATGACAAAAATATTTACAAAAATCAGATATGGGATATGATATTTTTCTTTTTAATATATAAATTACCTTTAATAAAATAATGCAAAAATCAAAAAAAAAAATATAACAATAAACAAAAATGAATTTCTCTCGTGTGTCACACGGGTCACAAATACTAGTAAATGATAATTACTTACCCTCTACTATAGAGACCAGTGATAATCCTTTCATCATTTAATTTGACTTAATTTTCAAATTTTTGTATATTAATAAATGTTTAATATATTATACAATGTTAAAAATATATGCTAAATTATTGCCGGTTGAACCACATTTGAACCATTGAATCCTGAGGTACCTTTCACCGATTAAATAATTTGAATCATTGAATCCTGAGGTACCTTTCATCGATAAGATGATCAGTCTTATTTTTCAAAATATTAGATATTATCAAATATATGATTTTAATACTCATGCACGGTTGGGGTATAATAATTTTACACCGACATCCAATAAAATTATAACTTTGTGCTACATTAGATTTTTAATTTTAAAATTTATGGAAATACTTGCGTGAGGTTTTAAATCTTGAAAACCGTATTAGTTGTTGGTGTAAAGTAATTTTACACTAACAAGTGTATGAGTATTATACTCCTGTTATATAATATTAAAATATCACTTTAACTATATTGGTTCAATCACTGTTTGAAAACAGTTAAACCATTAAATTGCAAATAACCCTCACCGGTTTGATCTGATTTTTAAAAAATATTTAATTGGTCTAGAATAATGGGTGCTTCTTGCTTAAAATGCAACCTGTGCCCACCTAATTCTTAATTCTGGTTTACATGCAAAGGATGGGTCCTCACATCATTAATTCAATTCCACTAGATTTGAGGACATGAAGTTAAAGTATGTTTTCGTGAAATAAAATTTAAAGTGAGGATATATAGCACCCCAGACCAACATAAGAAAAGACTAAAGCTTACAGAAGAACTACATTCATTATGATCTATCAAATGTAAAAGCTTGTCGTACTCCACTGCTAGTATCATGGTAAGGAACCCCATCAACACTTGTAATTAACAGTGTGTTTGAATTCACGTTTGGAGAGCAATCTAAAAGCAATTATTGTAACTCTTTCTTACTTATGCAATCGTGGATCCAGCCTCCTTTTCCAAACATGCACTAAATGACAAAATGGAAGTTTCATATTCATTCGCCTATTAGATGTTCCGTTGATATAGGAAGCCTGAAAATCTAATTCTAGCAATGGCAATATTGAAGATTCATATCTAAATTCTAACAAGATATGCTTTCAATATTGCCATATGGGTATGTTCTTGATTGCACAAAAACACATTAAGCAAATTTTTACTCTTTTTGCCACCCTTTTTGCCTAATAACAAGAAAAGAAACTCTTGTATGATGTACATCTGCCACCTGCAGGCCGCAGCAACATGATTGAAGAAAAAGTACTATCCAGACTGGAAATGGCCTAAGCACGTTTTGATTGAAGCAAGTCCCAGCAAGTACTTTTCAAGACCAAAACTGGTCTACCCCAAAATTCTCATCTGCCTACTGATTTTAAATCAAACTATTTTAAATTTACTCAGTTCAGTATCTATTGCAAACTATGGTTCAGTACATGTTTGGCTTCATGGTTTGCATGGAATCCAAGACACGATTAATCATAAGCACTTGTAGCTTCCATCCAGAAGTGATTCTAGAGCATTTCACTCTGGAACCAAACATGCTTTTATTCTGTTGAGATTTTGCATTGCAAGAGAATATTTCCTAGGAATTTGATAACAAATTATGTATACATCTCTTCCCAAAAATTTCTATAAAGCAATATCAGGCAATAGCCTGAAATGTTGTCAGGAGAAAAAATGAAACTTCAACTGGAAGATTTACAACTTTCAACAACTCTCCTAATACGATCAACAACTAGAGGGATGTCCTCGAAAGATATAGATGTAAAACAAATACGAAACCATCCTGGTTCTATGCAATGGCAGGCTGATCCAGGAGTTATATTGATCTTACTAACACTCATAAACTTCTCCCACAACTCTAGTTCTCCTTTCTCACTATACGGTCGGATTAACCCACTCATATCAGCCCAACAGAACATACCAGCAGTGCTCTTGGCACACTTGACTCCTAGTTTACTTAAACAATCCACAAATTCATCATGCACCTGTTGTATTCGGTACCGGTTGGTTTCGAGGTACTCCTGAATAAATCTCTTATCCGAAAGCATTGAAGTTACTAACCTCTGGGTCGGCGCAGATATAGAGGAAAATCTACTTAACTTCTTGGCAGCAGCCAAAACTGTGTGGTTGAATGAATAAATAACCCCAACTCTAAAGCCGGCAAGTGAGAGGTCTTTCGACAGGCCATATACGATATGAACCCGGCTCTTGTCTATATATTCGGAATCGAGAATTTCAGCTATGCTCACGAACTTCTCACTTCCATATGTGGAGCCTGCAAATATTTCATCAGCAATGATATGAATGTTTTTCTCTTCAGCGAAGTCTAGAAGACTGAAAAGTACGTCTGGTGTCAGAATATTGCCGACAGGATTCGAAGGGTTGGAGATGAGAATTCCACGAACTTTGACTCCTCGTTTTCTTGCTTGGCTATATGCTTGTTCAAGGGCAGTGATATTTAGATTGAAATTGTCAGTGCTACGACAGTGAACAGGTATTAAGTCTACCCCTGGACGCCATCTCACGTCTCTGTCAAAGCTGCATACTTTCATTTAATTAGCTTTCTCAATTCGTATAAGAAATAGTAACCAGGAACTCAAGAAAATGTACAATGTTTACCCTGGATAGTAAGGTGTAGGGACAAGGAATGCATTTCCATGGTCTGCTAAGCAGAAGGAAAGTATTTCAATTGCAGGAGTGGCTCCAGATGTTAGTATCATATTCGACGGGTCAAATTTCACCGATCCTCCCATCACCTGCTGCATAAAATCCGACAAGGCCTGCAAAATCAAAGCAAATAACATAAGTTTAGTAAATCAATCAATCAATTCAACAGCATGACCTTAAATGCACAAAATCTGAATAGAGAACAGTATAAATCTAAAAAGATTATAGAAGAACAGAAGCCAACTAATGAACAATTCTAATACCAAAGAAGGCTAAAATCACAAACTCAGGAAACTTTTAAGGTTCAATCTTTTACAAAACAAATCACTCAAATAAAAACTGAAAAGCGGCTTTACTGCATTCAGAATAGATATTTATTCTCAGAACCGGGGGATTATACTGTATGTTAAAAGAAAGAATATTGAATTGTAATGGCTCTTAAAGTCCAAGTTCTTCAATCATCATTTAAAGAAGCAAGATATGCTAACATTAAGAATAATTATAATAAAAACCTATCAGCCAACAAGCTTGTAGCTTAACTACCACCACCTCAAAGATGGGGGATGTGATGAAAACATTAGAGATTTGAATTTGATCGTTCACTACGTTAGAAATGCGAAATAACCATTCACGTGCATTTACCTAACAACTTATACTTTTGGGATAATTGATTCATTATATGGCAGTATGGCACCAGAGTCCTTATAACTAAGTGGTCTAAAGTTTCACCTTTGCTGCTCCCATTCTTCTAAAACCATTTAATGTGCTTATCCCCTTCTCCTACCTACATTCTTAAACTTTTCAGATAAACAGTCGTGACACACTAACACCTATCCCCTTCTCCTACCTAGGTTCTTGAACTTCCATTGTAACATAAGGATGATGGTGATGAACAAATATCAAAAAAGCTATCAAAGTTCAAAAACCAAAACAGCAATACTTGAAAGCTAAATAACAATAGAGTAAGAACTAAGAAATGCATATGATTTTCAGCACACAGGAAATTGTTCCTCAAAATAATAAGTGGATTCAAACACTCCACTCCTCCACTCCATCATCCCCCCAATTACACTACAATGCAGAAGAAAAACCAACCAAACCGCAAATGCAGAACAGAAGTAGTAAGCACCATTCAGCACAATAACAGTAAATCACTCTTACCATTTTCAATTCCCCCAATCCATCAAACGGCTGATACGGTGCAATCCCATTAATGCTGAGAGTGACATCGTCACTACTCCCCATCAGCGATCCCTCCAAGTTCCGCGACACCCATTTCCCAATCAAATCCAAACACAGCTAAAAAGAGAACAAGGAAAAAAGAAAGCATTAGAGACATACCCAGATGAGAAAAAGGACAAAAAACATCGTGGAAACCGAAAAGGACAAACCTTGTTGTCAGACAAACCTAGCTGAATGATTCCATTGGGGTTCTCGGCGGCATCGTAGGGATCCTGGGAGACCCTTTCCAAGCCAAGGTAATAGAGCGAGTCATCAGGCTTGGCGACGAGGGTGGCGAGCTTGGAGACCCGGACCCGGGAAATTGACCCGCGGGTGGACAAGTTGGAGCGGGAGGAAGTGCGAGGGAGGGTGGGGGAAGAGGTGGAAGAGGGAGAAGGAGGGTTGAAGCCGGGACGGCGTCGTTTGAGGTAGAGCTGGAGGAAGTAGAAGAGTGCGCAAGGGATGAGGCTACCGAGAAGAAGGCCTCCACGACCTTGAACCACGCCTTGAAGGGGCACGATGAGTTTCATGCCGCTCGATGAGAAGGAGGAGGAAGAAGAAGAAGAAGGGGTTTTGGTTTCTCGGGTACGGTGTTTTGGGTCGGAGGGTTTTCGGGTTTGGGTCATTGACCCGCCGGAGATGGAGGAGTGGAGTGTGATGTTGGGTTGGGTTTGATTTGTGTGGTTGAAGAAATGGTGAGAAATGAAGAAAGAAAACAAGTGAAGTGTTGTTCCTTCTTGTTTTGTTTCTCTTTTTGTTTTCTTGTTATGATTACCACTATCTCCTTAGCTTCAGCATCCTCGTAGTTGTAATTTGTAAACACTCGTGTCCATGATTTATTTATTTTTAATTATTATGGTTATAATATTTTCCAAGGGGAAAGAAACAAACAAGTAGTATATATGTGTGTGATTTTACAATGTGATGATGAAGTCTTGATTCATATTTGGATTTTGTTGTTTTGTTATTGCATATGATTATTTGTATTGGGATTGTGCCGGGAATTTTTTCTATGCTGTGTCCGGTTATTTACTAACTTTATAGGGCTCACCATAATTCTTATTATGATGATCATTGATCGATAACAATTAACAAGATGTTTATTTCCCAAAAGATAACTCAAGTAATAGTAACGCGTTGGCCCGTCAACAAAATTTGAACCAACTTGTTAGGTTCAATATGGGTTGGGTTAGAGCAACTTGTTTCTAATCGAGCAAAAAAAATCTGAACCCAACTCGGCTCGCGGGCTGGCGAGCTGGCTCGTTTTGACAGTAGAAAAATAAAATATCTAAAAATGGGGGAATTCAATTAAAAAAATGTTGAAGAGATGGTGCAGCTAGGGTTCCAGTACCCAGCGGCGGCGGCCTTCCAATTCCAAAGTTCAATTCGACTCATTCCGTCTGCAACTGCAAGAGCAGCGCAACTGGCGACAGAGCTACCAGGTGGGGGAGACGGAACGAACGGCACGACGACAGTGGTGCAGCGAGGTGATGAAGGCGATGGCGACGTGGATGAACAGATGAAGAGCTGGAGAGGAGCGGAGCAAAATTCAAATCAACCCTACCCAGCGGCGATGGCGACATCGATGAAGAGATGGAGAGCCGGAGAGGAGCGGAGTAAAATGCAAATCAACCCTACCCAGCGGCGATGGTGACGTCGATGAAGAGATGGTGCAGCTAGGGTTCCACTACCCAGCGGCGGCGGCGGCCTTCCAATTCCAAAGTTCAATTTGACTCACTCTGCAAAATGCAAAACGACCAAAACCCTACCCACTCTCTTGCAGTTGCAGACTCACTTTGACAATACACTTAGTCACGAGACTCACGACCCAACCCAAGAAGCAACAAAATCAGCCAAAAAAAATATTTTTTTTAATTGCCCAACCCATAACAAATACAGAGGGTGGGATCCCTGGTGTTGTTCATAAAGAGGGTGAGGGACATGAAGAAGGAGAGGATGTCACTGTAACAAGGTGGTATTGTAAGATTTTACTTTTGAGTTTTTTTATTGGATAATAGTTGCTGATAGCGACTGTGCATGACAATGGAATATTTTTACATAGGTAATTTATTACACTAGGAGTGTTTTAGTAAGATGATATGTTAAATAAAGTTATTTTATTTTCTTATTATTATGAATAGCTAAACATTCTCTCTCTCGAAGTTGCAATGTAGGAGATGATTTGAACCCCAGTATTTTATACATGTTACTTCAATATAAACTTACATATCTAATTCCAAAAGAATATAAACTTGCAGATATATATCAATTTTTATTTATCAGCTACTTTAACATATCATCTTACTAAAACACTCCTAATATAATAAATTAACTTAACAACTTGAAGATAATAATTAATTTTTTAACATATTATCTATTCTTTATTAAGGACTAATGAGTGGTTGATTCAAAAGACACACGCGCTTAATTAACTTTAAGCAAGGTTTCAATTCAAATCTTGTGCATGAAGAAAACATATGTCAGTAGAGTTAGTCTTACAAAAATGTGAATATTTCTTGCTCGACCAAGAGTACCTCTAAAAAACAATATTTATATCTTAAATGACTTCAAAAATTGATATATAGATGCCCTACATCAATTATAACTATTGAAGGTTCCATGTTGACTCGATTAGTCATCATTCATTAAAGTAAGTCAAAGTAATTTTTTTACCTTATTTTGCAATAAAATATTAAAAATAATAATAATCATATTTATAGAAAGTTAAAGTCAAATATTTACCTTATTCTACAATAAAATATTATTAATAATAATAATAATAATAATAATAATAATAATATTTATAGGAAGGAAAAGTTTAATTTCCAAATACAAGAAACTTTTTGACTATTCCTTTGGACTAATGGGAGACTTTTTGGTGGTGGCTTTTATATAAATTGCAATTTATACTGAGGTTTCATGAAGGTTGGTGGTAAAAATAGGAGATAGAGCTTGATTTTTAAACTCACAAATATGTTGAAGACCTTGATTACAATTGCTTTTGTATTGGGGATTATTGGAGCAACAAACATGTTCATAGTCCATGTGCAGCTCAACAAGGTGGTGACTTGGGGGGCCCTAAGACAACCGTGACTGTTGAAAATGGGCTTGATACTTATCTTACCATCCATTGTTGGTCATCGGAAGATGATCTTGGCACACATGTGTTAGGCATAGGACAAAAAATTTCTTGGTCCTTCAAACTTAACATTTGGCGTACTACTCAATTTCGATGCCAACTAACATGGTCCAACTTGATGCAGCAGAACATAGTAATTTATAATGCTAGAACGGATGAGAAAGTGTGTATAGAGCAATGTTGGCGAAGTATTAAAGCAGATGGGGCCTATTTTTACAATCAGCACACACAAACCTGGGAGAAAAGAATCGCATGGTAATGCCTTGCCTAAAAGCTATAAGTCATGTTTCGCCTTGTGAAGCGAATTTTAAAATAAACTAAGAATCACTCAGTCCCTTAGTATATGATACTTGTAATGTTTTATATATTTTGGCAGTGAAAGAGAATTCTGTGTATTTTGATCGTATTTCTTTTTCTCACCGTGTTTTGATTTGTTTAGAATAATGGTTGTCAGTCACTTCTTAGCTAAATAAAACATAATAAAAAAAACTAAAATAATAATAAAACATAAAATCAACCTAATTGACATTGTGCATTAGTATTGGTTAAATCCCCGTTGAACTTTAAACTGGCTTGCTTGACCCGCAGGCTGACCCGTTTAACTCGCGGGTTAAACGAGCTGGGTTGTTCTAACCCATATTCTATAGGGTTGTGATTTAAGCAACCCAACCCGCCTACGGGCCGGGCTAGCCCGCGGGTTGGAACCCATATTGATAGCTTTATATGTAGGTATAAGGCTCGATCCCTGCGAAGGATAAGAAAACCCCTCCTTTAATAAAATAAAATAGAGAAAAAAATATTGGCGGATTAAAAAAGATTAACAAAGTGTCATTTTGTACAATTAAAGTCATTTTATGTAAATCTTCCTCCCAAGGCCAACTTGCCGAGATTGTCACCAAAAGACTAAAGAGTGGGGATGTAAATAGGTCATCAGGTTCAAGTTAGGTCAGACTAAATTAATAAATAGACAAGGTCAAGGCTTTTTAAAAGCCTATTTAGTTAAAAATGTCAGGTTTAAGCCACTAAAAAACATTGTAAGTCTAAGAGGTCGACCAATTTAAATAAAAATAATAAATATAAATTTATTTTATTATTTTTACATTAAACTTCTATTATAACACCTAAAATCATTTACTTATTGAAATATTTATATATTTAAACATGTTAGACAACATCATTATCTAACAATATAGGCCTCTTGAAAAGACAAATGACCTATTTACCTTAGTGTGGATAATGTAATGATAATAATATATTTTAACTCATTTTCCCTATAAGTTTGCTGACATGGTTACATATATGTTTTTCGGTCTACTTGAATGTCTTATAATAAAATTGGTTTTTAAATAAGCTACCTGATAGGGGTGGCAATATGGGCTAGGCCCGCTGGGCCGGCCCGTTTGGCCTGAAATTTTTGGCGGGTTGGGTTGGGATTTTCAACCCAAATACTCACTTGTAACCCACTTTAGAAACCCTTTTTTGCGGGTTTTAGCGGGTCGGGTCGGGCCAGCCCGCCGGACCACTTTTTTTTTGGATTTAACTAAAGAGAAAAAAAATCAAAATTGAAAAAAAAATCAGTACACTACTACAGACTTCAGTGTGAGGGATGAGGGTTTCCAAAGTGAGGGTTTGGGTTTCTACAGACTTCAGTCAGCCGCTTCGCGCTCTCCTCTCTCCTCCACTGACCACCGCGGCGCTCTCCTATCCTCCGCGGCGCTCTCGTCTCCTCCACCGCGACACTCTCTTCTCCTCAACCGGGACGCTCTCGTCTCCTCCACCGCGGCGCTCTCCTCTCCTTCGCAGCGCTCTCCTCTCCTCCGCCGCGCTCTCCTTTTCTCCACCGCGCTCTCCTCTCCGCCACTGAATCTCGCAAACGCTGTGCTCTCCTCTCTGTCGTGAATTGGTAAGTTTTCGTTGAATCACTCCTCTCTTTGGATCTGTAATTCGATTTTTTCCTTGCTTCCTAGTTTGAGGTGCTTCCTGCTAGAATTTGTGTATATCATGGTGAAACATAGTTTTTTTTTCCTCTGTGTATTAAGATTGCTAAATGTGTTTTTTCCTCTAAAGTTTATTCTAGCTTCTCTGAATGATTGCTAAATTTTTCCTCATTTTCATATGATTTCTATTTGTTTTGAATTGTTGCTCTTCCCCAATTCTGATATCTTATCAGCCCATGAAAAAGGAGATGAATGCCTCTTTTTTTACGATGAAAAAGGGATAATATTCCTTTAGGGAAGCAGGGAAGATCCAAGTATGGGAAAACTATTACTCAGCAAGGTTGAATGTTCTTGATAGAAACACCACCAGCTCTACTGCATAATTAGATTTCATATAAAAATTGGTTCAAATGTACTACATTTTATATGAAAATTGGTTCATGATTCTAGTTTAGTGGTTCTTGTTTGCATTTAACGCTTGCTTTGCTATCTTTTGTGAGAATGTAGAACTTTGTTGGTTTGTCATTTGTGCGCTTTTGTTGTGTTAAGAGACAATTATGAGTTGTGGCTTGTGTTATTTGTGTATTTTTACAACTTGTGAGGATGTAGAATTTTGTTGGTTTGTGATTTTTTCTCATAATTACTTTTTTTTTCCACTACATTAAATTTTGGCGGGCTAGCCCGCCAACCCGCCAAAATGTGGGTTGGGTTGAGACTTTCAACCCATATACCAAATGTGGGCCAACCCAACCCATCCCGCATTTTGGCGGGCTTTTGACGGGTCAGGCCAGGCCCGCCCCGCCAGCCCATATTGCCACCCCCTACTACCCGACCAAGCCAGGATTACTAACCAATGAGGTTCAGACTAAAAAAACGCCTATTACAAATAACAAACTAGACTCAAACTTTAAATTTTTTAAGTAGGTCAAAGCTATTTAAACTCACTCCTACTAAGAGTCACATTCTGACCATAAAGTTCCTACATGGTATTAATTTCTTTTTCTAGTGAAAACTACTTACAAAGAGAAAAAGGAATTTATACCACTTGCAAATAATGTCCTCACCTTGTGGGAAGTTATATCTAGAATACAGTAAAGCTATAGAGCACATCTCATATCATGCACGAGAGGCACACCGCTTTGTTTTAATTTTGAAAATTCAAGCACATGAAATTAACTTTTAAAAATTATGGGCTCCTGACCAATTAGAATCCGTCGTTCACCCGACTTCTTCTCGTGCCTTCTATCATTTTCCTTTAGAATGACTTATCTTTCAATAGAAATACAAGATTTTCAACTCATGTGAATGAATTGAATGTAATAATGAAAATTATTTTTTACCTATGAATGATTTATAGTTAGGAATCAAGATTTCAACTTTGTGACAAATGTTTATTTTCAAATTTCATATTTTCGGATAGAGTTTAATTTTGATGCATTGACAGTGCAAAGAGTTTTACACATGCTTCTAATTATATCTCTCTATTATTCATTTAAAATAATTTTAAATTCAATTTTAATTATGACATGACAAATTGATTGATTCTAATTGGATGCAAGTATGAAACTTATTTACGCTGTCAGTGCATGTGTATCGAAAATATGTTTCCATGACTTGAAACAAATGTTGCTTAACAAAGACCAAAAAAATGTATTTTATAGAGAATAAAATGTTGTTTAAGGGTTTAAAAAAATGTTCTGTAAGTATAAAAGTAATCTTTACAAATTAAATCCATAATAAGGTTACGATTAAGTGCATTTTTAAGTAAATTTTTAAAGATCTTGTTCCTACACTCAAAGGGTAAAATTATAGTTGTCATTGTCATCTAAGATACAAAAAGAAAGGTTGTCAACACGACCATTTTTATTGATTTGATATGTCCAATCTAAATTTAATTGTATTATTAACTAACTCATCAAATAATTTATCTCCATTTGCCAAAAGAAATTGTTATTATATTATATAATTAAAATACGATGCTTAATACCGCCTAAGCACCAGTGGTCTAGTGGTAGAATAGTACCCTGCCACGGTACAGACCCGGGTTCGATTCCCGGCTGGTGCAGTTTTTAATATAGTTTTTAAACACCCTCTGGTTGATTGTATTTGTATGTACGTGTTTCACAACATCATCACTTTCTTTTATCAACTTGCATGTCAATTAGCTCTAAATTCCATTTTTTTTTCTTGGGTTGAGCATATTATAAATTGCTGTAAATTTTACAATATTAATTTGTTTTTTTTATCATCTCTTATTTTTCAAATAGCCTATTTTGACAAATTTGATTATCTTCCCTATCATACAACTACAACAGTTTAAAGATTATACTAGGGGATTATACCCGGTAACTTCTATACTAAAATATCAAACTATTTTAATATTACCTCTAAAAAATAAACTATTTTAAAAAATAGAGGCCAAAATAATACATTTTAAAAATGAAGTATTAAAATAAAAAATTAGGAAATTACTTATATTATTATTTATAATTATCAATCTAGCATAGGAATAATAACAAGTTGTAGAATGTGGCACCAGCCATCAGGCATGGTCCCCCAAAGTTTGAATTTTTTTTTTTATCAAAGTATCATATATCACCCAATTTTCTTTTACATATATGTGGCATCCTTCTCATTTCATACCGTTTCATCTTATATATCAAATTCCACGTTGATTTTCTTACAAAATAACTTATTTCATTTTATTTAGAGTCTTAAGGTAATAATTTCATTTTACAAAAAATGGGATGATAGAAATTAGGGATTATTATCAAATTGGTCCCTCTGTTTGAGTTGCCGTCTGAGGTAGGTCGCTCCCCGAAAAATTATAAGCAAAAGGTCCCTCAGTTTGCACATTGTCTGAAATTAATCCTCGTCGGAACTTGGATGTAAGACCCTCAATTTCTTGTAATTGCATTTTGGTCCCTTGAATTTTTGTAATTGTGATTTGGTCCCTTGAGTTTTAATGATTATATTTTAGTCCTTGGACTATTCATGAATTCGAATCAGCCCTTAATTGGCTCTTAATTGTGCTTGAATTTAGAATCCTACCTCTCATGTCTGGACGGGCAGGGTCCCAGAGGCCTGTACCAACCATGATGTTTAATGATCAACATTGTCGAGTAAATCTGATAGAGAAGCCCTAAGGTAATCAAAGTTCGGTAAAGAGTGGAATGAGGGTAAATTCTGTGTCTATAATTCCCGAATGGCTTTCTGAAGAGTGTAGAAGCTAAAATGCTTCGGGCCTTATATACTACTAGCATTCATGACATTAAATTATAAAAAGGTCAGATCAGGGACTTTCTTCTCACGGGTATAATCTCTGAGGTAAATGGGAAGAGAAGTCTGGCTGAAATATGGAGATATAAGGGAGATTTGATAACCCACATGTTTGCGTAATGAATATATGCTTGGTGTGATCATGTGTAATGATGATATGTTATCTTGATTTGTAATGGATCACTTATATGTTGTGTAGCATGTATATGGTTATGTTTGACTCACTCTTGCACTTTATTTTCATATAGATTTTGACAGGTACACCAATGAGCCGACCACCAGTCGTCTCCATCCATGCTGAATTTCCTGCAGCCTCAGGGTGGTATCACGATCCCTCCACTGGATACTGTTTGTATAACGATGTGTCAATTTTCTAGTTTAGAAGTTACCTCAGTGAGGAAGTTGGTTACCCTGTTACCTTACCCATGGCATTTTCTTTCTACTTACCTGTAAGAGCTCGTCATGTCAACCTAAGAGACTCACCTGGACCTTAGTCTAACTCACCCCATGAGCCTGAACCTCTACCTGCAATACCCATTAGAGAGTTTCCACCAGAAGATAATAACTCCAGACGTCAACAACCCTCTGAGTCAGTCACCTCACCACCTCCTAGAAGACCAGGACCCCGTATGAGAGTCACCGCTAGGAAGAGTGTGATAGCCCAAAATAGAAGGATGACCTCTAGGGAGTATAGGAACCTGTTTAACCGTGGTGAAACCTCTCGGACAGCAGAGATGAGAGTTCCAGTGATCCAGATTGAGGGTAGTGTTGGGATGGATGAGGCTCGGAATGAAGCTGGTGATGGTCCGAATGGGGCAGCCAATCTTTAGCTGCTTGTTGTGCCTTTTGTGCTACTAATGACTCTGTTGTGTTACTTACTATGTTTTTAACTCTTGTACTTTGAAGGATGGTGTGAGGATACCAAGTGTATCCGTTAGCTGAACACTCTACTTTAACTTCTGCCATTGTAACATAACCGTTGTTGTGTTTGAATAATAATGTGTGTGACTAATATCTCTTGGCAGATCATAGATTATCATAAGTAAGGGTTCATGATAAGTAAATGAACCGAGGTGTTAGAATAAGCACATGTAACACCGTAGCTTCCGCATATATATATATATATATATATATATATATATATATATATATATATATATACTCTAACACACGAACGTTGTTTGGTAAGACATGGTTTTAAAAAAAAAACTTGTGGCAATCTTTGGTTCGGGGAATAAATAGGAGAAGTAGTAACGTTTATACTTTGAGCTAAAGGAGCGTCAAAAGAATTACAACACCCTCTGATTTCTCTTTTTAGCCGTCTGTCACATGAGACCTATAGGCGTCTTGAGAGTTTGAGTAGTTTGTGAATTCTGCCTTATTCCTAGTTACAACCTACTATTTATAGTTCTTGAAATAAAACCACTAACATGATCCTACGATCAATATTCAAACATAACAATAACTTCCTATACTAAAGTCACACACTTGGCATAGTTACAAACTAACTTTGCCGCCTAATAGACATATGTCTATTTTAAAATAAACTAACTAAAACTACTAATAACTTCCACTAACTCCCTTTGGTAACTCCTTCTGATGGCTCCTCATCTCTTGTTCGGCTTCTTTTTCTTCCAAGAGTCTCCATATATTGGGTCGAAACAGTAGTACAAATTTTAGTCAGTTTTGAGGACATCTTGTGCCTTTAGTTTGATCACAATATGATAATGCATGTGATTGTATAAATAATGGTCAAGACATTAGACTAATAAATCTTAAAGCCATCAACCACGTACATGCATGATACAGGTCGAATACATAATTGGTTGAATATTACCTTTGCCAATTTTATTTATGACTTCGACCAAGGATAAGTCTTCGGAATTTCAACCAATATTGTCAACACCATATTTCGATCAAGATAAAATTATGGTATTAACAGGTAGTCAAATTCCCTTTCTGACCACTTATCTCCATCGAGGAGTGTTATAACGCCTTGCCCTGAATCGGAAGCCTGTCCACAAATCTCCCATTGTCTGGCGGTAATGCCCAAGCAACAAACAAACACACATGCGAGGGTCAACTTCCATAAAAACAACATATCATATGATATTTAGCAGAAGTAAAAAAGATTAATATATATATATATATATATATATATCATACAATTCAGTCCATATGACTCACGATATCTGTTGCATCAACAGGAGATCAATCCACAGATTATCTCAAACGGTTTAGTCTACATAGCACATGCTGAACATGCATAGAAATCATATCATCATACAATATATCTCAAGCATATCAATTCTCATAGAACATATCACATAGAAAAATAATCTCACCAAGTCTCAGTCAATTGTCAACCCTAAGGTTAGTCTATGTGCCCACGCACATGCACATGCAATTCACTTGCACAAAATCCGGATATGACACACGCACGATCTTACACACGTCCTAGCAAGGGTACAATCTTACAAATGTCCCGACAAGCTGTTTGATCATACACACGTACTAACACAGGTACAATCTTACACACATCCTAAAAGGGTATGATCTTACACACGTCCTGAAAAGGGTACGATCTTACACACATCCCAACAAGTTGTACAATCTTACACACGTCTTAACAAGGGTACAATCTTACACACATCCTAAAACGTTGTACCATCATACACACGTACTGACATAGGTACGATCTTACATACATCCTGACAAGGGTACGATCTGACAAACGTCCTGAAAAGTTGTACGATCTTACACACATACTGACACAGGAACGGTCATATACACGTCATAACAAGGGTACAATCTTACACATGTCCTAATAAAGAAAACATGCATGTCATGCTGTATACGCTAATTTTTGGTAACCACTGTAACACCACAAGAAAATCCGAATGTTAATGAAAATGCTGGATTCTATCCTCTTTCGGGTCCTGGGAGTACGGAAATCTTCCGTGCGCGAGTGCGTGTGCGTGTGGAGTGGGTGGAGCGGAACCCATTGAAAGTGGTTCGAGCGGAGTGGGTGCGTGTTTCGGGATAAGTTACTTGAGAGCGAGGCGCTTCCAAGCGTCGAGGAGGGGGTTATAAGCAGGGAAAGGGTTATAAGCAGACAAAAAAGGAAGAAAAGAAACAAAAAAGAAAGAAAATTGCATTGAAATGTAAAATTACAAGGAAATGTAAAGGTTCGGCCAATCGACCACCACTCAGCCACTCACGTGTGTCTCATTCATGTTGCTCTGCATCACCACCAGTTGGACTTATGGCGTAGGGGTGAGGGTTAATGCTACCGGGCGTGTTGTTGTGAGGGCGAAAGACCCCGAACTCTGCCTTAGTTTCTTCTATTTATAAGCAAAACTCTTCAACTGCTTGCAACGGTTATGTCTTCTAGTCTCTCCACGTATCTCCTGTTTTCTTATTTAGTCTCCACGTGTCTCGTTAGTCCATCTGCCTTCACGCTCTCTATCGAACTGCTTGTAACTTCCGTTGACATGCCTTCTTTTATTCGCTAGAGCTCGAGCTGGGAACAAGTGCAACACTTGTCCATTTTAGTATCTTGTTTCCCCAACATGGATCTGACTTCGACTCAACTTGCCACTTTTGTCGAAGTACTAGAATCCATTCTGTCAGCTTTCATTGCATACCTCTCTTTTGATTGAAACCACCTCGCTATGCAGTCTTCAACCAGACTGAGACTTAGCAAAAATTTCGGGCTAACAGATGCCCCCCAAAATATCATACTTCGAAGAATTTCCTTGTTGAGAAGTGTGATATTAAAGACAAATTTTAAATTATCCTTTATTCTGGGATGAAGGGAAGATTGACGGTTCAAAAATGTTGGTGGAGCAGTTAATAGCCCCCATTAACTATCAGGTAGGTAAAGATGGATATTATATTTTCAATGTAAATATCCCTCATAATTCGAACATTGCAGCAGGTTTTAGCCATCTCTGAATGTCTTCCCTGTTTCATTTCTCGAGCGAGAAACCTTTTCATCTTCTTTCAATGGCTTATAAATGGAGTTTCCTAATCATTTCCTATCGCCCCTCTGCTTATGCCTTCTTCCACTAAATTATTTACGAAGGGCGGTTCCCAGAGATCAAAACCACCATGGTGACTATCTGCCTCACTTTCTCCGTCAACCTCGCCGAGCTTCGCCGCTACCAAGTCTCTGGCTCCATCGTTTTGAGCCGAACTAGCCTCCTGGATCTATGCGAGGCCTCTCGTGAATCCATGTACCCTGAGTTGGTCTTGGATTTCTAGTCCTCCCTCTCTCTCCACCGCAATGGTAGCTTCACGGGGTCCCTGCTAAACCGCCGCATTTACCTTACCAGGGAAAATCTCTCAGAGTTCCTCAACAGCGACGACGACGGTGAAGTTTACACATAGTGTTGGGGAAGAAGCACGACTGGGAAGATATTGAAGAGGCTGTCTATCATATGGATAACCCTTCTGCTGTTGGTCGCTCTCTTTACTCTTCTCTCACCCCCGCGGCCAAGTTTCTTCACCTAGTGATCACGAGAGTGATTTGCCCGAGGATCGATCACTTGGAGGACGTGTTCGACAAGAAAGGGGGGGGGGGTTTGAATTGTGTGTGTGATTTTTTAAAACCTTTTATAATAAAAAAATATAAGTTTCAAATACTTTTCAAAGACTAGTGCAGCAGAAAATTAATCAGAGCTGAAGAGTAAAGCACACAGAGTATTTATCCTAGTTCACCCCTTAATCAACAGGGCTACGTCCAGTCCTTGGCTTCACCAAGATTTTCCACTATTTACTCCAAATAGTACAAGTATTATGCAGGATTTCTCCTAGTATTCGAAGGACTTCTCCTTACAAGTTTTCTATAGGACTTCTCACTAGTATTGGACAGGACTACTCCCAGTTCTTTTACAAAGAAGGTTTGGTTTTCTACAGGATCTCTTCAACAAGAGTAGGGTAGAAATATTAAGTGCAAATTACAGAGAGGATATGAGGATTGGTTCTCTGTTTTGATAGTGTAAGAAAGATGAGAGTTTTCACTCTTTGAAAGTTTCACACTAAGAGCAGATGACTTAACTCAGAAAAATATAACTTGTGAGTTTCTGAGTTTTCTTTAGAGCTATTTGCAGATGAAAGACTTAGAAAGCTTGTGAATTTTGATCGTTGAAAGTTGCCACTGATTTCAATGTCTAAGTCCTCTATTTATATCTTCAGTAGGCTTCACGTTGATGAAGAATGAGAGTTCCGTTTGAATTTCTTCTTCACTGTGTTGCAACGGATACTTCTGGCAGCTCTGTAGCAGCATTAAATGCAACCTGCTACGCATTAATTGCAGCATTAAATGCTCTTGAATTTGTCGTCCGGTTCTTTAATGCAGTTTCCTTGAGTGCTCGTCTGAGCATTAAATGTAGAGGAAGACAGCAAAGAGGAATCTCCTTCTTCTGAACATAAGATTTGATTTCGATTGTTGAGGTGATACGATGTTCAGTAATTTGCGCCGTTGAATCTGAAAAGCAATTCTTGATTTAAAGAATGTCAGAGAGCTAGTAGATATGAGGAATAAAATATTTATTATGTCCTTTTCTTTGTTCTACTGTGATAGTGCTTCATTAAATGCTTTAACGAGGTTTGCTTTTATTGCATGTAGCATTGTGCCAGACATTCTCTTTATCTTGTGACCGGACGAACTCTACGGACACTCTCTTTGAGTGTCACCAGACGTACTCTTCAACAGACGTACTCTTCAGACGAGCTCCTTCGAGAATACCAGACATATTCTTTGGACGATCTCTTTTTCTTCAGATTTCGACGTGCTGCCTTTGACAATATTTCAAATTGTAGGCAGACATTCTTTCTTCATAATGATAGATGTTCCTGAAATATAGAATACTCAAAGTATTAGAAATTCTTTATCTATCAATATTAAACCTTAGTTAAAATTGCTATTCATCAAAATATAATAAAATATGAAATCGTTTGAATCTAACAATACTCCATTCTGAGTGAGGAGTATGTAAACGTTGTAGACATTGTCTACAACCACTTGTCCTACACCATTTCTGACAAGGAACGAGCCATCCCCTATGGCTTTCTTGTCACCAAGCTTCTCAAGGGCCCTAATTGGTTACGTTGTCGGGCTTGGAGGGCTTTGGAAGAAAGATTTTGCTGATGAATCGAGGTGGAATTCCTTCTTGCCAAGGGCTTCAATGTCGAATATCCATCCTCTTCTGAAGATTTGAGTGATTCTTCGGATGACTCTTCGAGTGGCTCTGATGATTCCATGGAGTTTGTCGAAGAATCGATCGGCTCTCCACCCTTTTTCCATATCAATATTACAGTCATTCTTCACGAAATTCTTCTCTGAACGTCATGGTGATAGTGGGGACGTCTTGTTCTCATCCAAACTAAAAGTCGGGTCATGGCTTGTTTACTACCAAGTGTTCCAAGGGGTACTTCTTCGGTACTTCGGCTGACGATATCGCTTGTCGATGCCACCGAGCGGACCCAAATAGTACCTGGAATAATTAAATAGTTATTTAATTATTGGGGAAAATTCAGGGTCTTACAGCTAGCGCAACCACGCCAGGAGCATGCACTCTCAACCTTGCTAGCTTAGTCTCTCTAGTTAGTGGTGTGAGTGCGCTAGCGTCAGATACGAAATTGTTTTTTTGCGATTTTTGATATAACTTTTGCATCTGGAGCAAGTTTTCCGGACTGTTTTTTCTGGAGATTAAAAGAAATTAAGGGGGACCTTCCCAGGGCTTGCTTTGGATCTTTTGAAATCAATTATTTGATACTTGTAATCATGTTAGCCATGATTGGCTAATCCATGTGCGCTACTTAGGGTTGATGGATTCACTTTCATGATTATGTTTTAATGTTTCAGTTTGTTTACGACTTGTTGATTTTATCTATAATTTTTTTCTCCTGTATTAATTGAAACTTGAGTGCACGCAAGTATCTTATTATTTCTCGGACAATAGATATATTGGGTAGGAATAAGGATTCAGAGAAGGGATGCTTAGGTTATTTCACCTTAGACATAAGGATAATTCTTAATAGTGTTGGTATGAAATTAGGAACTTTGTCTTTGATTAAATAGGTTTAGGTACTAAAAATTAGTTGTCATTACTTAATCAAAAGGTTTGCTTA
This sequence comes from Acmispon strigosus, assembly GCA_030819835.1. Classification (NCBI taxonomy): domain Eukaryota; kingdom Viridiplantae; phylum Streptophyta; class Magnoliopsida; order Fabales; family Fabaceae; genus Acmispon; species Acmispon strigosus. The sequence continues at coordinate 41,198,179 of JAUAMA010000001.1, read as the reverse complement.
GTTAAGACATTAACAAGTAAAAATTTAGGCAAATCATCATAGATAATGAACAAGTTCCTAAAAAAGTTGGGATTGCTAAAGTTTGCTTTCGTTTAATTCTAGTTTCTAGATATTGAACAAAAAACCAACCTCGTGAATTGTCTTTTCAGTAACAAAATTAGTGAAAATGGTACTAGATAACCAAAATCCTCTTGTTTAGTATTTATTACCTAATAATGAATAGGTACATTTCCCTAGGAGTTATTAGAAGTTCTTTCGATTGACAGAGATGATATTGGGCCTTTTGACCTTGTTAGCCGACCGAAACAAAAATAGTGAGTTTTGTAACAACTATTAGGTACAAATCCAAACTGAGGACCATGGGAAAACCACTAAAAAATATACATTCATCAATGAGTCAACTTAAATTTTAAAAAAAGTTAAAATTTTGAAATAATTGAATTTAAGTATCTTAATCACTAATTTTTAAAATGTTTTTATATGAATATTTAATAAACTAGATGAATATAATTTAGTAATTTGAGGGGTGAGAAATGATAATTTCAAGTATTAGATATTGGAATTTAAAACATATAATTTTGAGTTAGGAAAACATATCAAATTATCTAGTATTTTTGAAATTATACTATTTTATGTCCAATTAAGGTATTTCGCAATGAACAATTAAAATCTTCCAAACCAACACACCCCTCAATCAAATCTTGCATCCAAACACACTCTAAGCTTAAAATTGTTTCCTAAATTGGAGACCATGTTTGATTACTTTTTTACCCCTTCTAAATTATTTTATAAGCACGACTTTTGAATTGATTCATATTAATTTGACCGAATATTAATGACTTATTTCAATATTCTTATTGGCAAATTAAATATTCAATTCTTTTGTTTGAATAGTTTGACTAAATTGTTATGTTCGGCGGAGCTGCTTCATGGTCAAATCAAATTTAACCAGAACCAATTCTTTTCACAATTGTACATGGCAAACCAATCTATGTGCCAAAATAAAACCATGGGCTATCTTTATTTATATATATATATATATATATATATATATATATATATATATATATTCTCACTCCTTTCCATAAAAAAATCTCAATCAACTCTTTAATATTTAAAATTGATGTCGGTGGTTAAAAGTTTGACTTTAAAAAATGCATAACAATTATTGGGTCAAAATGTACTTATTCTTCAATATACAAAACTGTATTTATATTAAGACTCTCTTTTGCTACATTCAATGTCCTCTTGTGTATCTTTCTCTCTTCAACTTTTTACTTTCTTTCTTTCGGAACCGCTTCTTTTCATATCACAAGCTCATCCATGGTGGCTAAGAAGTGGTTGAACATCATTGTTGATGGGAGCACAGCTTTGAGGCCTCACTGGCCACACATTTTTTCAAACTATCTTGAAAAGATTGTCAGGTTTGATAATTCTTGTTCATATCACGCATATTTATTTTCTACACGCATATATAAACACAGGTTGTTGTTTCCTTAATCTTATACATTCATGATATTGAATTTGTCATTATATTTTAGTTCTCTATTTCGGGATGATATGAAACATGAATATAAATTAAAAACATACTCACAAAAGAATCCTTCGAGGTCTACTAGGGTTCATGGATGAGGATTTTAATCTGATGTCAAGGGTCACATTTAAGAACGGTGACAAGATCATCTTAGGTCCCATTGGTTTTGTGATTAAGCGTTTCTTGACCTATGTCTCTTCTTCTCTTGCTTTGGGTGTTTTCCATGATGTTGGGTCTATGGAGGAGATTATTGATTCGCCTCCAAGGCTAAAACAAAAAATAAGTGAGCGTGCACACACATATGGTGGAATAAAAAGTCTCTGTGGAATTCGCCTCATGACAAAAACCATGGAAACAATAATCTCTGTGGAATTAACAATCTCTTTCAAATGATGTTGACAACAATCTCTATGGAATCTCTTCTTTCAAATGTTTGCCATGATGTTGGGTCTATTTTTTGTTTCTCTTACTAAAACACGACATATATACACACACGTGCACAAACATGTGGTAGGACAATAGGATAGCCAATATTTTTTAGGACATAATACCTAATAAAAGGTTTTTAAATAATTTTCATGCTAACAATTGTATGTAGAATCCAAGAACTATTTCATCACTCTCTATAAGAACTTTTTTAGGACAACCTCTCTTTAATGTTTATTACCTTGCACTGAGTTATATAAGTAGTAATGCTTGATATTACTCGATGTATGATTCAATTAGTGAATATATTACTTAGCAATAACCTCAAATATTTCAAAAGTATTATTACTGATGGTTAAGGGTCTCTTAACATATCTATCACTCTTCAACCCCTTGACATCCCAACATTGTGAAGTAGTTAAAATAAATCTCTCTAAAGAATATACTTGTTAAGAGTAAATTAAAATTGCGGGCATTACATTTTCTCTTATGCATCTTTAGTTTATAGAGAGCCAATAGGATAGCCAATATTTTATTATTGAAATCTGAATTATTTATTTTGCTCAATCTAAAATTTGAAATATGATAGCTTGTGAATTAAATTTATTCTTATTTGTTACTTGGTCCTTTGTTGGTCATGCAGGTGCTTCTTGAGTAACTGCCATGAAGAGGTAATTTTAAAACTTGATTTTCTATTCATATAATTATTTTTATGATGTTTTTAGTGTAAACTTATATTAAGTTACTAAAGATTGATTTTAAAAATAGTTTAAACTTTTTTATTTATCTTAAGCACTTATGTTAATTCTCTAATAATTCACTAGAATTGGAATATTTATAATTACATGTTAGTCCTATATTAAAATGTTCTAGTATGAAGGTACGTGAATATGGTGAGGTTTTCAAGTCCACATGTGAAATTACCTTGCCTAACCATGTGTCACTTTTTTTGTACAGAGAGCTTATCTTGGGTTAGTGTTTTATAAGACTGATATTGAACTAGGTATGAGTATTTTTTTTTGGTCTATTATATATCTTTTATGAAGTAAATACATCAAATTTGTGTATTTATTATTACTATCTTCAATATTGATACGTAATATCATTTACTTGTACCATCTCCTTTGGAAGCACTATATGAGAGGGTTACCTCTGTGCGAGTGTCCTAAATCCATTTATTTGTATTCAAAATACAGGATATAACATTCGATTTGTTGAATGGACAGAAGATGTGAAGAGCTTTTTAGAAACTCTATCGAGTTTACCTTTCAATGAAAATGACAAAAATCAAAATGCCATGGCAGACGGTCTAGCCAAGGCTTTGATGGTACGCAAATACATATTTTGTTCACCTATTATTATTTAATTATTAATTTAACTATTTAACTTATTTTATGTATATTCAACCACAAAAAAAATTAAATGATTAAAAATATAAACTTTGGTCTCACTAGATGTTCCCGGGTCCATATAATTATAAAATGACAACACAAGAATACCCCAGTGCAGAAAGACACTGCCTTCTGGTGACTGCAGGTGAACCCGTTCCTATAAGAATGTTAGTGTCTGTGCCTTCCATTCGAGAGGGACAAGTTGATGGCCAACATGTAAAGACTCATATGGCTGATTTTCTTGAAGTGGCTCAAATATTTGTCCCGGTGATATATTAGAGCTTTTTCTCTCTCTTAATTACTGTTACCTCTTTCTCTCCCTCTTGTCTAATCATCAAAACCTTTAAGGTTGTGTTGACCGTAGTTATGTCTCATAATGCAGCTTGATGTGTCCCTATCAGTGATAACTCCGAATGATTCTCCAATTTTCAGAGCAATATTCAATCAGGTAAAAATTTATCTCTCATATATAACATCATTCCACTAATTGGGCTCTTATAACTATAATGTGCGTTGAAATAGGAAACTAAAACACTATATTTGAAATATTAATGTGATGATTTTGATCACCAAGCTCCTAATTAATCATTAAATATGTCTTGTATTATCTATTGGAATTACTCATATATGCAATATGTATAACAAATCAACAAATGTGGGTAATCACATACTAAGCAATATAACATATGGAGATGTTCATCAGATTTGTAGGTAAAGATTAAGCATGTTAGTAGTTTAGAGCATTAATCTAAGTATTTATATATGTTTTGGTGAGTATATGACTTATTTTCCGTCTTTTGTAGGGGAATAATATTTCTCCAGCAGAAAATTCTTCTATGCCCAATCATGGAATCAATCAAGATATTGTTTTATTATCAAAAAAATTTCAAGAGGCACATGTTGCCCTTCATGAAAACATAACAATGAATTTACATGCAGAAAGAGGCGTAGAATCAATGAACACACAGACAGGAATTTCACTTCCTAACATTATCACTGGTAGCTTTCAAGGTGATCTCTCTCTCTCTCTTTCTCTCTCTCTCTGTGCATTGAACCCTATTCTCAGCTCAGAAAACACCTTAACTTCTACTTTCTCAGTACTTCAATACCCTTCAAGTCTATTGCCAGCTGGGACTGACCCAAGTTGAAGTTGAATGGGGCAGTTGCCAATAGTATTAAAATATTTTTTACCTCATAAAATTTTATAGTTCCTTTTTCAACTCTTAAACCGTTAACTTTGCTTAATATGTTTAATTATTCCCCTTCACTCAATTATTTTTGGTTTCGTTCTTGATTGCCAACAGGACCAATACAACAAGTATGGCATCCTCAACCTGGTATAACAACCATATCAAATAGATTAGGGATTATTGATCAACAAGATCCTCCTCAAATCTATGATGGTGCTTCATTTCAAAGTTTGGAGTCTACTTATGCGGTAGGAAACTCACCCATGGAAGATCAACCACATTCAACACCAATAATCCCAGTCTTGCATGATGCAACTAGTCAATATGCTACAGGACCAATGGAGAATTTTTCAGGACAACCTATGGAGAAATATTACCCTATGACTTCCTATCGTCCACTAAGTTCACCTTTAATGGGATCAAATACTTGGGAATCTCCTATGCCAGGAATGGCTCCAACAAGTTATCCAATAAACCTTTTGCCTCCTCCATCTCTTTCAGATCTTCGAGACTATGTAAAAACATGGGAGGTAAATTGACTAGTTAAACTCATTATTTGATAAAAGAGAAACATAAAGCACAGCCCGGTGCACAAAGACCTGTATGCCCGGGTCTTGGAACGAGTTTAACAATTTGATATATTATACGCAGTATTACCTTGGTTTACTATAATAATTGTTTTACCATGAATGTTTCTTTTATGCATTTAGGGATTTTTAGCTGGAGCGATTCAACTGAATCGTTTATCTATCATTAAAGCACAGGTATGATAAAGTCTTTCTTGACCTACAATGTATAGTTTATTTAGCAATATACATTATATACAATTTTGAAATAACTAAACTTTTCGCCTCTTTCTCCCTATGAAACAGGCCTTCAGAAAAGCAACATCACCCTCATCGTAAGTGGATCCTCTATTACCCAATATTAAATTTTGAAACAAAATCTTGGAGTTAAATTGCTTAAATCAACATACTTAATTTACTTATTCCACTCCTTTTAATCAATAACTATCAACCACACGACTTAAGCTCAAAGTTAACAAGCATAGTTATATAATTGTTAAAACATACTATCTAATGACTAAAACATAAATGTCTAACATTTCTACAAGAGTATATGTTTTTCCAACAAAATATTTATTTGATCTCAAGCAATTAAATTAGCAATTTTTTCTAGTAAGTTTTTCAATTTATTTTATCAATAATTATATGTAGTATAAATATATATATATATATATATATATATATATATATATATATAAACATTTTCCTCATATGATACATCTTCTATATATATAGCATATCAAGTTAGAACTAATGTTGGATTGAATTGGAAGGCCAAGATTAAATGTAAATAACAACCTACCTTGTGCCTCATAATTTATTGATAGAAGGTGTTGTGCCCAGTGTCCACTTCTTGCTTCGCTCTATGTTCTTGGGATTCCTGTAAGTTTCAACCTCTAAAATTACCTCAATTTCTTACCTCAATCCGCTATATCCAGACCTCTCAACAATGAATCATTCCCCTAGACTTCAAGAAACTTGTGTTGTTGGTCCTATCTTATCAAGATTTTTTGTGTAAAATTTTTCATCTACTACCACTTTAGGTTAGATCAAATCTATTGAAAAAGTTTTTTTTGAAGAAATCAGAGATAATCTTGGAGGGGAAACTTCAAGCATCCCACCTGTTCATCATCGTGTATGTTTATCTCTATGCGCACAATTAGCATAGGGGCAACGGAAAGGAAACAAAACATATCACATAAAAGGACGACACAAGGTGGTTCCAGTGTGCTTAAGAGCTGAATCTTTTATTTTAATTCAATGGATAATATTAATATTTCTCATTTCTCACGATAATATTAGTTCTCACTTGATACGGTCACACACACACCCATGACTATCTACTTTTGCTGTTTTTTGCAGATTTAGCCTCCAGTGGTCAAGCAGATTAGAGATAAGTCTATTTTTGCCTGAGAAGGCCGTAAATCACACAAAGAGGTAATTTTTTCATACTAAAATCTTATGTTCCTATTTGGTGTCTCTCTCATGTCTCCCACCAAATAAATTGTGACGTGTCATTTAAAAAGCACACATATAAATTTATAATTGTCATACTCACATCTACATGGGCCAATTTTATCAGTGAGGTGAGAAAAGAGACATCAAATAGGGAAAATAGAGACAAAGCATCTTCATCCAATTTTATCATGGCATAAAATTATCTATTTGAATTAACATCCATGTTCTCTTATAACCTAGTAACATTTAAATGCAGCATTTCAAGCGGACCCATAGATTATGTGTTCTTCAACACCCTATCCAAGTCCAACAAACTTTACAAGCATCTATTTAAGGAAAAAATGGTGAGCCATACATACATTTTATTGTCTATTTGAATATAAATACATGTGTTACAACATGCAACAACTTAGGAGACTGCACAGGCATAAGGACATAAAATTGTGATTGGTTTTCATTTTCTCTTTATACTCTCCTTATATAAGTCCTAGTTTTAAACTTGCATGTTGTTGTATTGATATGTTGAGCAATGACTAGCATGATCAATTGTCATTTTTATTTTGGTTATATGAGAATCTTTTTAATGTTGAATCTCCATGTGCAGTGTGCAAAAATTGATTTCCCATATCAATCATTAATTTTGTCCACCACAGAAAAGGAACACTTCTTCTTGGGATTAGTTTTTCCTAGGGTGAGTGTGATATCAATATTATTTCACATTAATATTTCCATTTAGGTTGTCATTTGAAAACTAAGCTACACATGCGTGAATTTTGAGTACTTTTTTCGATACTTACAACTATACTCATTAATAAATGGCAGGAGACAATATTTGTGGAACCTCTTTAATCATGCATCTGTTACCCAAAGCTGCTATTGAAGCCAGGAGGTGTATGTAGAGGCGAGGATTAGCATGACATCGTACTCTTTTTTCTTTAAGATTTTACTTGGTGAAGTTGAGAAAACTACAAGACTGTCGTAAACCTGATTTTTTGTGTTTTTTTAAATATTTTTGAGAACATCTTAAGTGGAACCAAGTCTCTTCCTCAACCATAGGAGGAATTAATTCATAGGGGAAAAACAAGAAATCAAACAGGTAAACTCAAATATTTAAACTACTAGCATTGGAAGTAGCAAATAATAATTTGATAGGAACAATACCCCACTTTCTAAATAATATCACAACCATGGTTTACAATATCATATAGCCCATATTTCCAATCCTTATTGATGATCACATTTTCTTTGCCTTCTTTTGAAAATTTTCATGGGTAAAAGGAATTAACTTTGTATTTCTTAATATGTTTTAAACGAAGAATGATGAGAACAAGTCCAACTAGTAATCCCAAATAGAGTGTTTCTTTCTTTCTTTCGGGAACCTGGCACGAATGGGAGCGTTGTACAACATATCTTCGTCTCTCTGTCATTGGGCCTGCCAGTGGTGGTACCTACAAAGAAACTTTAACGCCCAAGTCAATGTTTAAAAGGGTTTTGTTGAGAAATGAGTGGATTAGAGAGTTACCTTCATTCTTATATTTAGATGTATTTATAGGTATGAGGTTGAAGAGATCGTAGGAGTTTTCCACGTCGTCGCAACTCTTTTTTTGCTCATTTGTTGGATTACCTCGTCAAGTTGTCCCATCTTCTAGCAAGCGAACGGTCAGATGGCCCTTCTGCCCTTATTTAATGTACTCTGTTATGTTCTTTATGAATTATTTTGTTCTTCTCTGCTCTGCTTTCTTGGGTTATGTTCCTGATGTAGAGGTTTTAGGGCAGGAAGGTCCCCTAGGGATGCGTTTCGGATCCACCTTGAAGTTCCTTGATATAATTATGTTTGAGTGTCGATTATTACTATTAGAACACATGAAGCCCCACCGACGGGGAGTGAGTGGCGACGGTAAGTCTCTTGAGGGAAATCGATGTTCGGGCGCGACCTTCTTTGTCAGGGGTTGCGTGATAGGGCATATCAAGCTTACCCTGCGTTATTTGGGGGATAAAGGTTTGAACGCGCGGGTGGAGGTGCATGCCATTTTGGTGTTCACTCGTCTTAGACTTGTGCTCAATATGTCAATATGCGCTGGGGCAGCTCAGTCTTGGTGGTCGGAGGAATAAGTTCGCTATCCCAACCCAATGCATTGTGCACGGATATAAGTCGGGATATGGACTTAACTTGATTTAAAGGTGTGTGGGTATACGCCAGAACAATATCCCTCCAGTTCTAGCTGACAATGATAGTGTTGGTCGGAGCTACGTGATCCAATGGATGTGGCGGTCTTGATTTTAGCATAGTTTCTCATTGTGGATTGTTTGGGGGGGGGGTTAACAGACAAATTTTGAGACCAATGGTCATGTTGGTGATGCTCGGAGTGAACTTTTGTAGGTGATGCTCAGACGAGCTAAGCCAAATCCAATGTCCTTGTCAGTGTAGCTCGACAGAAACTTTGTAGGTGATGCTCGAAACGAGATTAACCAAGTTGAAATCAAGGATTTGATGATGATGCTCTGAGCGAACCTGTGTAGGTATGCTCGGACGAGCTAAATCAAGTCCAATAACCTTGTTGGTGAGGCTTGGAGTTGACATTTGTAGGTGATTATCGGAGCGAGCTATATTAAGACCAATTCCCTTGTGGTGATGCCCAGAGCAAACCTTTGAAAGTGATACTCGGACGAGCTAAACCAAGTTGATATCGAGGATTTTATGGTGATCATGTTGGTGATTCTCGTAGTGAACCTTTGTAGGTGATGCTCAGACGAATCAAACCAAGTCCAATGACCTTGCCGTTGATGCTCAGAGCGAACATTTTTAGGTGATGCTCGAACAAGCTAAACAAAATTGAAATTGAGGATTTGATCGTGATCGTTGAGGAAAGCTGTTGCGCTAAAATAACACACACTTTTAAAGACAAATGCACCTATCTCTCAAGTAATATATGATTGAAGTACCAGATTATCGTGTCCAAGGGGCTAGAAAATTGTCACTCCCCAAGAGTGAATCATAGTTAAGGTTCACAGTTTTGAAGGTTGGTTGGATTGCATGGAAGAAAGTAAATAGAGATTAAAGAGTCGATTAAGAATGCCTCAGATTTGAAATGATATTGGAGCATCTCCCACCGTTATTATATATGACAATCCAAGTTAATAATCTTGTCAATCATACCTTCTTATATTTATTAACTCATTGTTAAGCTATTGTTAGTTGTCCTACCCGACTGCACTAATTTACAAACAAGCGTCATAGTAAGGTGATTAGTGAAAGCAAGAATGAAGTGCATAGAAGTGTCCTATGAGTATTTCACTACCTAAATGCATGGGAAATTGGAAAAATACAAGAACTAATAGTAAAACCTCTTGTTAGGAGCGAATTATTATTAATTCTCATATGTTCATTCTCTTTTATGGTTGAATAATTAATTTCTCCAAGGCTTAACTACATTTTTGGTCCCCCACTTTTGTCTTTTGTACGATTTTGCTCCTTAAAAAAATCATTAGCAATTATCATCCTCACGTTAACTACCGTTTTATAGTTTTGGTTTTCTGTCTCATTTCCGTCCAAAAACTAACATTTTTGCTAATTTGGCATTCTTTAATAATATTTTAATTGAGAATTTTTTTTAATTAAATATCATTTGTCTCTTTGCACTTATGGTGCTCCACTAGACAACCACCACACTCTCTCCCTCGATCACCACTACTCCTCCTCCTCCTACACCTATCCCCACCAAACCAGAAATAATACCCACAAAGATAAACAACCAAACCCAAAAATTAAAAGCTAATGATACATATAAATGAAGAACAACCATTCGAGAAAACCCAGATCGTGACACCAAAATTGTTCCCACTGTGCATGTGTGAAGAGAAGCCTACATGGTTAAAAATCCACCACCATCATCATCTAATTCCTAAGATTGCAACACCAACACCTAAATCGTGCCCGCGCATTGCTAGTCACTCACTCAATCCCAACTGAAGACAAATTAACTAAGACCCCATAGATTGCAAGTACACAGGTCTGTCGTCGCTAAATCAAAGGGAAAAGGAGGGGTAGGGTTCTAACGATGCAATAAACCCATTAGTGAACATGCCATCAATTCTCTAGCCAGGCTTATTAGTGGTTCAAAGATCCCAATGAAGATGCTTCATGGGAGGCTCTATTCCATCTTCTACTACCAAGGTTCATTTTTGTAGCAACAACGGTGGACAGAGGTTCTATCCTCTTATAGCTGCTATCAACGGTGGTCGTTCTCTCTCTCACCTCTTATTCTCTCAAGGATTTTCGATCTGAGGTTCTCCTAGTTTGGGGTTGCAGAGATAGAGGTGGCTATGGTGTTTTTAGGATTTGGGTTTCTGGGTTGAAGAATAAGAAGAAGAAGAAAAAAGGGGAGTTGTTTTGACCTGAGGCACCTCATCTGACTCTAAATCAGACATAGACACCACAAAGGTGACACCTTTACTATATCTTACCTCACCAACTCATGTGGGTTGTCTCCGGATTTGGCTAAGGAGCTCTCTAAAGGGTTGAATTTGAAAGACCCCAATTGGCCCAAATTCTATTCTTCATCTTCTTGAGCCAAGGGTTCTCAAAAACCCAGGTTGCAAAAATTTTGGGGAAACATCCATGTTTCTTGGTGAAACTAGAGACTTCTATCGGTGGAGTGTTCTTGGTGATATCACCACTCAAGTGTAGGGAAAGGGGAGGGGTAATTACTGATTCTTGACCTGAGATATGGATTTGAATCAGACACAGACATCACAGTGAGTGTTGCGTTGGGGTATGAAGGCAGGTGATTGGGCATGGGGCTTGGGATGGTAGGGGATAAGGGGTTGTTGAGTTTGATGAAAGGATGAAGTTGTTCGTGTTTCTGGGTTTTCTCATGAGTTTCTGGTGGTGGTGGGTGTGGAAGGAGGAGTGGTAGTGATGGCTGAGGGATAGGGTGCAGTGGTTGTCTAGTGGAGGACCTAAAATGAAACGAGGAAAATGTTATTTAATTGAAAAACTAACTTTTACAATTAAAATATTATTAAAAATGTGGATGGAAATGAGACAAAAAACAAAAACTGCAAACGACAGTTAACGTGGGGGTGATAATTGTTAATGGTTTTTCTTAAGGAATAAAATCGCACAAGGGACTAAAGTTGGGGACCAAAAGTTCATTTAAGCCTTTCTCGAATTAGGAGGAAATCAATTAATGCAACCATGGTTAATTACGCCATATGAAATAAACACTCAAAAACGAATAAAAAAAGTTCAGTAATAAATTGAATAATAACTATAACATATATAATAAATAAGGGCTTAAGTCATATCCTACATTGAAACCCTAAGAAAGGGGATTTAACTACTCATAGAAATAGGATTACATGTAATAAAATTCCTAGTAGCTATGATCATCTTATAGAATTGATGAATGATCTCGTCTCTTCCCCTTACTATAATCTTCCTCAACTACCGCCTCTCTGTGCTTTGACTGCTCTTAGTATTTGTGTTCCTCTCACAATTGTTTCACTGTGTTGTGTGAGTGTGTGTGTGTTCTCTTAGGTTTTTAGCCTTTTTTAATATGAAATATTAGGTTAAACTTGAGGCTATGTTCAGCGACGGGAACACGACTGTGGTCTAGTCAGCACGGTCGTGTTGGGCTTCTTGCACGTTTCCTTCTAGCGGTGCGATTAGGAACGACTATGGCTCTAGTGGTATGCCGTGATAGCTTTAATTACGTCAACATGGGCATGTTGGAGTGGTGCAGGGGCACCACACTCTACTAGCCCAGGGGTGTCATTGGTGCATGTCGAGACGCGATGCAATGAGTGAGGCCTATCTCTTCCTCGTCTATGTAGTAAATGGCTCAGTGGCGAGATTCCATGAGTGATCTGGGGGGCAACCTTACAAAGGACAGAGCGAATGGCCCCGATTGCAAAAACCTTAGTAGCAGATTCAGATGTGTTTGGTCATCAAGGTTGGGGTTCCTTACACTAATGAGCGCAAGGAATTCACGTAGGGATTCTGAACGGCCTTGTCTGGAACATAAGAGGTTCCCAGACCATCTTGAAATTTCCCTGAAGAAGCGTTGCAGGAATAGGAGCTTAGTTCTTCCCATGAGGATACTGGCCCTGGGGGAAGCAAGTGGATTCAAGCTAAGGCCAACCCTTGGAGAGTCAAATGGATGGGTGAGACATGTTCTGACTTCCTTTGCACCATACGTAGAAGATCACCAGAGCAAGGAAGCAGTCCACATGGAGATGTAGGTTACCAACTCTGCAGTACATTGTGAAACCTCTTAGCGGATAAGACCCCTCGGAAGGGTTGTTCATGATACTCGGGCGAACGACCGATGCTACCTAGCGTCTTTCAGGTTCATGTCCCCTTCTAGAATTTGAGGAGAGGGTGTATCATTCCTGACACCCTATTTGAGAGGTACGGATGCAAATCTTTGATCCGGATCTTCTTTCCTCTGCATTTGTTAGGGAGAGATTCTTTGGCATGGGGTACGTCCCTTAAGATTGGTCTCATCGCGCTTGTCGTACGATGGTCCTCTAAGAGTGGTGACCCGTGCGAAAGGTGATGTTCCTATCTTTCATTGGTCCAGACATCATGGTTATCCTTCATCGAAGCCTGAGCTATCTATGTTTATTCCTGTGCTATGGCCATACATCGATGAGAATGCGTTTGTCGGTCCCCATATGTAAAGCCAATGATTGGAACAGGTCCAACCAGCCACCTCAAACATAGTGTTTCTTTCTTCTGAGAAGCAAGCTAACATGAATGGGAGAATTTTATGGCGTGTCTTTGTCTCTTTGTCACTTTCCTCAAGCATGGGGCCCGCTGGTGGCGGTACTTGCAAAGAAACTCTGATCCCCCAAGTTTGTATTTGAAAGGATTTCGTGGAGAAATGAGGGGAATAGAGATTTACCTCATTCTTTTCTTTAGGTGTATTTACAGGTACAAGGTTGCAGAGATCCTAGGAGTTGTCCATGTTGTAGCAACGCGTTTTTCCGCCCAGCTGTTGGATTAACTCGTCGAGCTGTCTTGTTTTCTGAGGTCTAACTGTCAGATAAGCCTTGTGCCCCTGATATGCTCTACTCTGATATGTTATTTCTGTACCGGTATGCTCTATTTTCTTGGGTTATGTTCTTGATGTAGGGGTTTTAAGGTAGGATGGTCCCCTGGGGATGCACTTCGAAGGCGTTCATTGAGCTGATTTTGTCTGAGTATTGATTCTAACTGTCGAAAGACATGAAGTCCCCCTAGCAGAGACCAAGTGCCGACAGTTAGTCTCCCGAGGGAAATCGCTAGTCGGGCACAACCTTCTTCCATGTCCTTGTCAGGTGTTGCATTGTGTTCTACTTCGCTTTCATTGTTCTACTTTTGTTATACTTCGCTTTCATTATTCATGAAATGTTTTATCCATATCATAGATGAAGCATTTCATGAACAATGAAAGCGAAGTGAAACATGATAATTTTTTAATAAAATGACTTATCAATATTTTACTTCTTACAAATCTGCCAAATTACATTCTAAAATGTGTTTTTTATTGCAATTCATGTAAAAAATTTCTATAAACTAATATATTATACCCGATATAAGAAATCACTCCCATTCAATCAAAAATATATAACAAAAATATGATTTTTAACTATACATGTCTACCATAAAAAGACTATACATGTCTCTTAAAACACATTATAAGATAAACCATTTCATACACTAATATATATGACAACTTACTAAATTAATCATGCACAATTAATATACCTATATGCATAACTATGCATATTCAAAAAACCTAACAAAGTGCACAATATAACATACTAACCTCTATAATGCTTGAAACTTTTGAAAAATAATATAGGGACACAAGAAAGAGGGGGTTTGACTTGTGTCTTTTCAAAAGCAACTTTTATAAAACAAAATTAGTTCTTAAAAAGCGTTTTCAGAAAACATGTATGTGCAGCGGATAAGTAAAGTATCAAACGATACATGAAAGTAAAGCACACAAGAAATCTATCCTGGTTCACCCAAAAAGTGTGGGCTACGTCCAGTCCTAGCTCTTTCTACCAAAATTTTCCACTACTCATACAAGTATCAAGGACTCCTCCTTCACAAGTATTCTAAGGATTTCTCCTTAACAAGTATTCTTAGGACTTCTCCTCAACAAGTATTCTTAGGACTTCTCCTTTACAAATGAAATATAGTTTTTCTTCTACTTAAGTTCTCTTCAGAAAGATTCTGGTAGAAAGCTTTAAGCACAAGAGGCTTTATAGAGTTTTGTTACTGGGTTTCACTCTAAGTGAACTGCTAAGAGCTTTTTCAGAGAGAAGGATAGACATTTATGTTTCTCTGACTTTGAGGATTTTTCACACTTGATTGAATTCGCACCTTTCAACTATGTTGCCTCTTGTGATATGAAGTTCTTCAAATCTTCTTTTTATATAGCTCTTGCTTGTCTCAGTAATGTTGGAGTGGATGGAGTCTTTTCGCCAGTTGACCACTTGAACCAAACGGCTCTTTGCTTGAGCAATTAATGCGGCAATAAATGTTTTTCTCCGTTTGATGTCCTTTGGTCAGAGGCATATCCTAAAAGGTGATATATAAGGATGGTAGAGGCCCTGTGCATAGAATCATTCTTATTCAAGAAAGAGTTGGTAGCTGCTACTTGATGTGACATGTTGGTGTTTCTATAGCGTTGTACTTCAGCTTTGAGCAATGTGCCTTTTGTAACTTCAGAAAGTCACGTGAAGTACTTTGAATTTCTTTGATTGTTGGCACGTGGACTTTTGGTTCTCTAGATTCTTCTAACCAAGTGAAGATCTCTTGGAATGTAGACGTTACGGCTTCATCTCAGATTTAGTCTGTTCGGTAGCCTATAGATCTTCTTTAGACTATAGATATGCAGACTTGACTTATGAGGATAGAAGATAAGTGTATGAGACGATAGACTTCCTGAAAGAGTAAAACATTAAAGTTTAGAGAAAATTTTGACTATTCTTTTAGAATGTTGTTATCATTCAAAATAAAGGTTAGACGATGTAGATATCTAGGAGGTTTGAACTTAACAACTTTTGGTCATTCATGACACACATACTACAAAATATAAATTAACATATGAAATTAAAACTAAAATAACAAAACAAAAAAAGAAAGAAGAAAATGAAAGGTAAAGATAAGAGATCAGAAAACAGAAGTGGTTGTAGGTAAGCTATATAAAGACAAGGTTACCGACGACTAAAGTTGTTGGTAAATGGGCGGCAAAATTTAATGCTTCAAATGAAAAGAAGGAAAATGATCACCAAAATAGACGGTGAATTACATGCGGTTTTAACCGTTAGAAAATCCATCGGCACCTATCGGTGGAATTACTGACGGTCAAAACTGTATGAAAAAACCATCGACAACTTTCCCGTCCACGATTTCGCGCGGTAATAAACCTTCCCGCCGCCCTTCCCTCCAATTAGAGATGACTTTAGCCGTCGCAAAATTATTGATGTTTATTAGACACAGATATTATTTATCAATGGCCTATCCATCGGTAATTACCAAAATTACCGATGACTTTCTGGTTGTCGGTAATAAACTATCGGTAATTTCAAGTTTTCTTATAGTGTAAGTGTTAGCAAAAGCACCCGAAAAACAAGAGTATAGAAAAAACGTTAACAAAAACACACGAAAGTTTGTTCACGCAGTTCGGCAAATTGTGCCTACCTCTGCAGCTATAAAGTAAGTATACCTCCATCTTATTGATTAGCAAAATCAATTTCTTGCCTAGGGTTGCAGTGTTATAGATATTTATAGGAGAGGATCCTAATGATCCACATATTACAATAATATCCCTGTAAACCTTTACACAATCCCCTTAAATCAAATCCTAAAAAACTGAACAGATTTGGCCCAAAATTATAATGAGCCATACTCCAACAATCTCCACCTTGGCGAATACTCAAGCCCCTATGAAGATCCACTGCTCAATTTCAGAATCTTGACTTTCGGGATTGTGCCTCTCTTCTGCTTAACACCGAGAAACATGTAGCAAGTCCAAGCAATGCTTGAACTTGTCGCTGGTGACTGGCTTGATCAACATATCAGCTGCATTCTTTGAAGTACAAACCTTCTCAAGCCGTATTTGTCCAAACACAAGCAACTCTCTAATCTTGTGAAACCTCACATCAATGTGCTTTGTTCTAGTGTGATACACCTGATTATTTGCCAAGAAAAGGGCACTTTGACTATCACAATACAACCGAACTCCACCTTGCTCAACACCCAATTCTTTCACTAACCTTATAAGCCATAATGCCTCTTTTGCTGCCTCAGCTACAACTATGTACTCAACTTCAGTTGTAGACATTGCAAATATGGATTGAACTGGCGATTTCTAGCAAATCGGTCCTCCAGCAAGAGTATACACATTTCCTGTTGTAGACCTCATGTTATCCAGATTACCTGCATATTCAGAATCAACATATCCCACAATTGTTGGACCACTCTGTTCACCAATGAACATGATACCATGACCCGTTTTACCTTTCAAGTACCTGAGTATCCAATTGACTGCTTCCCAATGACGCTTCACTGGTTTGGACATGAACTTGCAGACTTGGCTCACAGCTTGTGCCAAATCTGGTCTAGTGCAAACCATAGCGTACATCAAACAACCAACTGCACTGGCATAAGGAACCTTCGACATATACTCGACTTCTTCATTTGTCTTCTGACATTGTTCCACTGAGAGCTTAAAGTGATTCTCCAATGGAGTGCTCACAGGCTTTGAATTGCTCATGTCAAATCTGCCTATCACATCTTCAACATGGATTTTCTAAGAGAGCCACAGTTTCCTAGCTCCTCTATCCCTGTGAATTTCCATCCCAAGAATCTTCTTAGCATCTCCTAAGTCCTTCATGTCAAACTCCTTACAAAGCTTGGTCTTCAACTCATTTACATCATATAAATGATTAGCAGCAATCAGCATATCATCCACGTACAATAACAAAAAAATATTAGAACCATCATCAGGGCTCCTTACATAGACACATCAATCATAATCACACCTCTTGTAGCCAATCTACAGTATGTATGAATCAAAGCACTTGTACCATTGTCTTGGAGACTGCTTTAAGCCATACAAAGGTTCCCGGGCAGAGGCAATGAAGGTTTCCAAGGGCTTCATTGGATGGGAAGGTTACAGAGGAGGTGTGGACAGGTAACCCCATTGATTTCAACAATTTGAGAATTTTTGGATGTCTGTGCACATATCTAGTGAGGAGCGATCCAAAATTGATCCAAAGTCAAAAAAGTGTGTTTTTCTCGGCTACACCTAGGGTGTGAAGGGATTCAAGTTATGGGATATGGTCTCCAAGAAGATGGTCCACAGTAGAGACGTTGTTTTTTATGAGCAATCTATGCTGAAGTTGTTGGATTCAACAAATGAGTCTACTTCGGAAGGTGAACCTTCTAATAGTGAGAAGATTCAGATTGCGTTGAGCCATTACCAGTGAGTCATATGCAGGTAGTACACGAACAACAAGCCGAACCGGGTTCTGACGCTGAGACTGAAGATATACCAGTTGATTCAGGTGGAGTACAATATGGTTCTCTTGTGTGTGATAGGGAGCCTCGTCAGATAGTACCACTAGTACGATATGGGTTTGAAGATTTGGCAGCTTATGCTCTTCTTACCAGTTATGGAGATCCATCTACTTTTAGTGGATGGGTGCTATAGTGGAGGAGATGGAGTCCTTGAAGAAGAATCAGACATTGGATCTATTTCATCTTCCCCAGGGGAAAAGAGCCATTGGTTGCAAGTGGGTGTACAAGAAGAAGCTAGCACTAAAAGAAAATGAAGGGGAAAGGTTCAAGGCTCGGTTAGTAGCAAAAGGATATTTACAGCAGAAGGGGATTGATTATGATGAGATTTTATCCCCGGTCGTCAGACATACCTCTATCAGGGCAGCGTTGGCCTTGGTAGCCAGCCGAGACATGCACCTACAACAGATGGATGTGAAGACGATGTTTCTTCACGGTAATCTTGAGGAGCAAATTTATATGCAGCAGCCAGAGCAATTCATTGATTATAGACAGGGCAGACTGGTGTGTGAGTTGAAAAGGTCTTTGTATGGCTTAAAACAGTCTCCAAGACAGTGGTTCAAGCGCTTTGATTCATACAAAGACCTTTTCAACTTACACACCAGCCTGTCCTGTCCGGAATCAATTAATCCCTCTGGCTGCTGCATGTAAATTTGCTCCTCAAGATTACCATGAAGAAACATCGTCTTCACATCCATCTGTTGTAGGTGCATGTCTCGGCTGGCTACCAAGGCCAACGCTGCCCTGATACCATTTGTTAGCAAAAGCACCCAGAAAACAAAAGAGTATAGAGAAAACGTGATCAAGAACACACGAAAGTTTGTTCACGCAGTTCGGTAAATTGTGCCTACCTCTGCGGTTATAGAGTAGCTATAGCTCCATCTTATTGATTAGAAAAATCAATCTCTTGCCTAGGGTTACAATGTTACAGATATTTATAAGAGAGGATCCTAATGATCCACATATTACAATAATATCCCCGTAAACCCTTACACAATTCCCTTAAACCAAATCCTAATAAATTGAACAGATTTGACCCAAAATTAGAATGAGCCATACTCCAATAGTAAGTCTATGAAACTAAGGGAACAACTAAAATGGATAAAGACTTAAAAGCTCAAATGTAAAGGCTTGAAGTAAACAACAGGAATGTAAAGGGCTGAAAAGCTGTAAATAAAGTAAAGTGTTAGAAAGTAAAGGCAGGAAAGTAGATGACAAAGGAAACACGGGAAATTTGTAGATTTTGATTGATTGTTGAGTTGTGCTTTATACAAATGACAATTCCCCTGTTTATAGGGGCAAAATTTGGCTAACGCACAGCAGTTAACAATCATCTACCACTAATCCATGTTTTCTGACTTTTACAAGCACTCATAGATCATGGGGCGTTGGTGTTTTGCCTCTCCTAGTCAGCCTAGAAGTTTTAAGCCAATCTTCCTTGCATCGACTGGTTCAGTGGTGGAAACCACCTTCCTTATTTCTAAGGGATTGAACCCGTTAAAGCTTTTCAGCACGAGAACGCATTCTAGAAGCTTACAAGATATTTATAGCTTTGTGCTCAAGCTTCTGTACCTTTCCTTAAATCTTTTCCATATTAATGACCTCTTTCATCCAGTCGTTTTATCTTGTCGCGTGAACGGCTGGCTCCAAACCTTCGGCTATTCCCATAACAACTATTACATTGGCGGCTGACATATCTTTTCAGCTGCTCAAGTAGTCATTGCATATTTTTAGGTGGCAACAGTTCTAAAATGCCTACATATTCATCGAAGCGAAAAAAAGTAACTATCAATTTACTTATTCTGTTTTCAGCTTTTGTAAATCTTAAACCTTTGCAACCTTTTATTCTTTGAAATCATCTTGATTTTAAAGAACTTCATTATATTGTTATTCATAAAAATTGAATTTGACACTTAAACATTTTCAATTAAAAGAATATAAAATGATTTGAATTCAATCTCCACATTGCTCATGAATTCCTGTTTATTTACCAAAAATCAGTGTAAACACACTCAAACCATATATTTGGTGGTTATTGAGTCACAACATGCCAAATACACTTACAACATTATCTTTGGGAGTGGATGTTCAAATTAGTCCTGGAAAGTATGAGCGTCTGTCAAGTTCAACTCCGAAAAAAGCAAATACACAATTTAGTCTTCAATGTTGTAAAATGCCAGTCAAATTAATTAATTTGGTCACATCAAACATCAGTCAAGTCACTCTCTGCAAGGATTACTGTAAGGAATAACTTGATCGTCATTTGACAATATTGATAACTAAATTACTTATTTTCTTTTTTCAGGAATGAGTTTGAATGATGTCACACTTTTAGGACTAATTTCATCATTCACCCTATCTTTAGAGACAAACAAAAATGAAAAGGAGGTCAAGATGGTACTGTAATTATCTTATTTCTTACCTAAAAAATGCAAGCAAAATTCAAAATTGTGGAACCTCTATCTCTAACTTTGGCGCCATATAGAAACAGACAAACTAACCAAACCCATGTTTTCTATTCTTTTCTCTTTCTTCCGTTCCCCTCTCCCACGAAATCTTCGCCATTCTCTACGACAGCATTTTCTCTACCATTTTCCTCCTTCTATTCAATTATCATTATTATTACTCCACACCATCATTCATCACTCACCTTTAAAAAAAATTAAAATCAAGTAAAGGAATAATTGATCAATTAATTAAGTATTTAATTTTCCGAACTTTCTCTCTCGTTTTCCGGGAAAATCGAATTACGCCGAATTTTCCCAGAAACGAGAGAGGCGGGGGCGAGAAATCCATGATCCTGTAAATATCCATTTTCTCTTTCTCTCTCGTTTGATGATCGTCAATTCGCTGCCCCTGGCGTCGTGGTGGTCGAGGTTCATCTATTTGATTCGGTCTTTCTTTTTCTGGAGGAACCATCGAAAAATCAAAACTTGCCTCTGAGTCCGAAGAGGGGGTTCCGAAATGGTGCCCCTGTTCTGATCATGGTAGTTAGGCTCCTCCGAAGGTAGAGAAATAGAGAGAGAGGCATGGACGAAGAGTTCGAGAGGGTTGAGGTTGAAGACCCGTCTCTGTGCGGGGATGATGAAATTGATCTTGATTACGAATTCGACGCTCCTCGGTTCTACGATTTCGCCCGACCGGAGACGTTTTGGGATGGTGTAGAATCAGAACAATGGTTCGAATTCGCCGCTAGTTATCCACCTTCACGTAAGAATTTCAACGGAAACCAAACGTTGTGATGTTGTGTTGTGTTTGAAAATGGGGTTGGACTGTTTTCTTTCTTTTTTTGTTGGTGGAGGTGATGATCATGGAAATAGAGTCACCAACTCATGAATTTGCTGTCTTCTTGCATTGCAAATTGCAATTGAATGTTCAGGTTTTTGATTGGTTTGGTTTTTTGATGTGTTGTGTGTAGCGTTTCTCACGAAATTGAGATGGGCAAACGCGGGTGCTATGAAAAATGTGAATATTGTTGCTGATGACTCTGGTCCTGGTGTGAATCCAGAACAAGGTACAGCTTTCACTCCATAGGGTCTGCATTGCTATTAAAATGATTGCACTATGGTGATGTATCATGTATGCCACATTTTTTTGATCAAAATGATAATTCTAAGCTTTTGCATTACAAACACAAGAACATGCTTCGTTGCTTAGGTTTTGTTTAGCACCTTTCACGCTTAAAATATTGTTATAGCTTCATTTGATTGATGTTTTGTTATTATTTATCCTTTTTCATGGTAGCTTGTGCTTGCTCCAATCGCCGAATTTCCCTATATTGTTGAAACTTGAGCCTCCATCGACGTATTGGAAATTGCCTGATTTCTCTCTATAGTGAATCTGGACTTCCATTTTCTGTACCAATTTAAAATATTGATCATGAAGCATAGTTTTGTGAGAATCAAGCATATTGAGTTCGCTTTATTGTTTTGTAACTGAATCCAGTTTTGTTTTCAGGACATGAATATTGCAATGAAACAATGCCAAAGCTTCTCAGCAAGTCAAGTTCTTCAAAATCTAAACTTTTCACTTTCATGAAACCAACAGCAAGTCATTTAGCCAAGCAAAAGAACGCTGCAGAAGTCCAATTCCCTCCAAATTTCAGAAGGTGTCAGCTATATCTCGCCTCCTGTTTTGCTTCATAATGGTGGATAATTGTATATTTCATCATATTTGTCATCTTATTCGGTGTTATTGTTTGAGTTTTTTACAAAATAAATATCAAAGATTGGTCAGTCACACTGTTTCTATTTTGGATCTTACAAAAGACACTGAAACAATCTTCGCCGTTTTATCTTATGAATAATTTATAACAACAACAACAAAAACTACAAGTGAGGTCGGCTATTTGGATCACCCGATGCCATTGTGCTTGATCAAAAACCAAATTTTCAGGGATATTACTGCCATCTTTTAATAATATCTTCCAACATCATCTTATGAATAATATAATTGACACTATTTTTTCTTGTGTTTAAGCCTTTCTTTTGTGACCATGTTTGTATCCATTTCACTCTTTTCCACTCTGATTCTGAATATGTGCATTTTCTTATCACCTTCCTCCTTTCTGTTCATTTATCCTTCATATCTTCTGCCATTCTTAAACGAAGCAGTCTTCAGAAACAGAATTCTTCCATAGATTGTGAATTGACCAAAAGACAGAAGCTTGAAGCTGGTTACTTGCAAAAGGTGTGCTGCAGTTTTTTTATATATATGAACCTTTCGTTCTAAGAGTTCTGAATACTTAAGTTAGGTGAATTTAATTTTGCATCCTTAACTGTTCATAACATTCTCCTCAATCACTTCTCACATTGCCGATTAATACTTTTAATTTCATGTTGCAATGTTCGTGTCTATCAATTAAGAAAACCAAACATTTGGCTTCTTTTATTGTTTACATTGAACTCCATGTTCTTTTGTTACATTCGATTTTTCTTAACTATATGCAGTCATTTTAATCTGAATTCTGTTTTTTGAAAAACCATGTTTATTGTTAATAGTTGATGCAGTCGGTGGAATTTTTTGGTATTCATGACAGGTAGCTCGTCTGAAGCATCAAACTCTCTTTACACATAAGAAAACTAAGGAGGTAACCAGTTTTCCAGAAGCATAATCCATTATTTGTTTGATATGAAGCTTCAATTTTGTTGTTTGACAATTATTTTGATGCACGTGAGGAAAGTTGGTACAGTAACCAAGACTATCTATGTCTAATTTTGAGCTTTTATGTAGGTTGATCATAAACCAAACGTTACTATTCCTAGAGAACCTAATTTGGAAACAGCCAGCAGGGCACAAAGACACAAGTATATCAACTACTTCTCAGATCATAATATTAATAGCCTCATAGCCATTGTTTAATACCTTCTCAGTGAAATATTATATCCTGTGTGATAAATTGTTGGGTGGTGTTGTGCCTTTTTGATAGGTCTAGAACTAATGCTGAGTCAGGTGAACATTCAAAGTCAAATTCTCAGGTGACTAAAGCACAGCCCTTGAGTAAAAAAGTAAGTAATTTTTATACTTATGTGAGAAATTGAGTACTCATGGTGTAAATGTGTAGTTCTTTCATGATCAACTTTTTCGGCATGGCAGGTTTTGGAGGGTCTGACACAATCCTCCCGTAAGATGAAAACACCAAGACCAACAGAATTTCAAGTAATTAACATTTTTTTGAAGTCTTATACTCTTATATGTATCTTTTTCGATGCATTATTTTTAATGGAATCTGGAATGCATTGAAAACGTTATATGTGGAAGACAGCTTAGATCTTCGAGTTTGGTACTTATTTTATCTTTTGACTTATACTTTTTTCAGGTATTCAACTTGAAAACATCAGAGAGGGCAATGCAGCACGCAGCATCTAGTAATGTTAGTTGATTAAACTTATGCTTTAGCTGTTATATCCTTTGAGATTTTTGCACTTGTTTCTAATTCACTGAAGAAAGATGATCTAGTTGTGTATTGTCTAGCAATCAAGTTTCCCTTATGGGGGGGATATTCACAACTAGCAGTAGCTGATACCTTTTTTTCAACTGCAGGCTGGAGGCACATTGAATTGCAATTCCATTTCAAATAGTGAAACAAGGGATCTGAAAAGGTATATACTTCTAGATTTTGCATTGAGATTTGCATGGTAAAACGTCTGATTTTCTTTACAAATAAAATTGTGTTATGATCACAGAAATGACGTGGGGGTTCATTCTTGCATGTTTTTGGTTGCATTTTATTGAGCAGTTATAATTTTGATCTCACAGGACAAAATCTAGTGTTGGCTCAAAGCAAGGGAAATGTAAATTGATTAGCAAACTCCGAGGTAGCGCTGATGATAAGGTCAGTAATCATTAGCGTTCTGGGGTTCTAGCATTATGGATGTAAAGTTTCTTTCTTTCATTTTTTTATTAAAAACAGTCTTTGAGTATATGTTTGTTGTGCTTGATCAGAAACTCAGTAAAGGGGAAAGAGGTGTCTTCCGAAATATCAAAGTATTTCCAGAGGTAATGTTTGAGCGCATGTTTGTTATCCTAAATTTATCGTGTGTGTGAATGTTTTTCATTATGATTCTTTTTTTATTTTTTCTTTTCTTCATAGGAACTAAACAACAAGAGACTTCTTAATGAACCACCAACTGAATTATTTAGCAAGGTACTAACAATCTGGAACAAATTTTTTGATGATGATCTTTCATTTTTTTCTATTTTGAATTTTTTCTAATCTTGGGGCCTACTTTGCACCTTGCAGCTCTCCCTGGCTTCTGAAGCCAAACAAACTACAAAAACACCGTCAATGGAGCAGCCAATTTCTAAGGTTCAACTCTCTGAGCATTCTTATGACAAACTAAGGTTCTTTCTAGTGTTTGCCACATCCCATTGATTCATGGTTATATTCCTATGATTCTATTGTAGGGTTTGAAGGAGAATAGACCAGAATCCTTGCATCGGAAGCATAAGGTATGTTTGTAAGTTTGCTTTTACATTCACTTCCAACTCAACGAGACACATCACTATTTCTCCTTTCATGTTTCAAGTTTTGCTTTTGAAAATAATTATTTCTTTAAGCTCTGTCAGGGGGTAAAAAACTTTTATTTCACAGAATAAGCTAATTCAAATACACATTAAATTTTACTAGTACGCAAGTCTCATTTTCTGTGTCAACGTTTAATTTCTAAGAGTATCAATGTGTGAGTGAAATGGAGTCTCTCATGCCAAAGCAAACCTGTATGCTGGCAAGTAGAACCAAATCTAAATATAATTTCTTTCTAGTTGTAGATAGTAGCATCATTTGGCTACTTAACTATGTCAATTACATAGAACTCTTGTTTTTGACACAGGAACTTGGACATTAGCTGAAAATAAGTGGCGGTTCTTCTGATTGGTGCTCATTAGTCTAGAGACATTTTGCTTAAAATTATACAAAAATTCCCCTCAATAGTTGGATGTTCAACTATAAGTTATATTGGAAACCATCCCAAAGGGTTCTTGGAAAATGATTCTAAAGCAAACAGATTATTTAAGAAGTTCTAAGATGGAATTTCCTCCTCTCTTCCTTTCCTGTCAAGTTGTGTATAAAGGAAGTTATCAAATGTAATATCAATGTGGTACAGTTTGAGGCATAAAAAAACTAGTAAATTGCTGCTGGCTTCCCTTATCATTATTACTGTTTGTAACTCATAGCATTTGAGATTTTTGCACATTGGCTGAAGTTGGTGGTGTTAGACAGACCATGGTTAAGGTAATATGGTACTGGTAAGGGTCTATTTGTATTCTGTTTTTTCTTCCCATTACCTGTCTCACTAAAGTAACATGTATTTCCATTTTGTTTTCTTTTTTCAAACTTCTGTATTAAAAACAGTGAAAACAGTTCTTTGGCACACTAGTCTTTGAAGGTACAAACTAAAATTAAAATGGGTTATATTTTTGTGGCGAAAAATTAAAACAGAAATTCAACACATAAATCCAATCAAAATGCATGTGTACATCTATCTTAGGTTTCTTTTTTAATTCTCCTAGAATCATCATACCAAACATAATTTTAATCTAAATTCAAAGTAATTAAATCAATCTGATTACTCTTTAATATTAACATATTAAATTCAAATTAAACTTTGATTTCTGAAAATTTCTATCAATTCATTTTGAAAACAAAAATTAAATTTCTAATTTTATTTTTTCAAATGGTATAACTACTCATTGTTTTGCATATAAAAGTTATATTGCAACTTGCCAGCTGAGTCTAGGTGTATCTTTTAAGGGGTATTCACAATACTACCTTACCTTTGGATCTGTTTGGACTAATTTTTTTTTTCGGTATTAAGCCAAAACCACTATCCCACAACCGTAAGACTAATCTCAACCGGTTCCTTAAGGGGGACGAAGTGCTGAAAACTACGCAAACCCACTTAGTTTTACTCAAACTACTTGGATAATGAGTACGATTGTAAAAGTAATTGTTTGGATCATAAGTTGAAAGTTCGCTCTTTAGTGGTCATATCATTGAGGAAACATTTGACTTTCACCACACTTAGGTTAGAACTACGAGAACAATTTAATACACTAAAAAAATCTTATCATATTCCATAAATGAGAAGAATTTAATACTCATGCGTTGTTAATGTAAAATCTTTTACACAGACAATCAATTATAACTCTTAAATTTACCACATCATAATCTAATTTCCTAATTAATTGAACAAGTTTTGAAATTAATTACTAATGTGGTAAAATTCTGAATTGTTATTGGTTACTTGTGTAAAGTTTTTCTACATTGTGAATGAATATTAAACTCAAATGAGAATATTTTCATAGCCGATTAATAACGAGTTTTGATTAATCTTTAAATTACCTGCCCTTTTTGATTAATAATTGTTACTCCCTCCGTTCCTTAATAATTGTCACTTTAAAGTTTTGCACATATATTAAGGAATTGTATTAATGTTCTTATTTCTATCAAAATTACTACTTAACTTCCTAACATACCCTTTATCTTTCTTCTTAATTTTGACTCTTTAATTTCCTATCACTATTTATTTAAGGGTAGAATTGGTAAAATATAATTAATGCTCTCTTGAACTTTGTAAAGTGACAGATAATTAAAAAAAAATGATAAAAATAGTGGCAGTTATATAGAAACCGATGGAGTATTACTTAAAAGACTAATTTTTTTATTTAAAATTAGGTAGGATTTTAAATTTAGCATTCATTAATATAAATAAATTTTACAATTGTTATTGTTGTTAAATTTGAAATTTCTTTATATTATATATTTACTTATTTACATTCTTATACATTTGAGCAACTTAACTTAGAAATAGATTTATAATATATTTAAATAACTTAATATGAAATATAATTTTAAATAGTCCCTTAGAACCTAAAACACCAGAGGTAATCAACCTTTTTTTCATCCTGCTAGCTTATAATACTGCTAGTCCATTGATAAAAAGATTTTTTAGTATAATTTAACTCATTTGCCAATAAGTTGATAGCCTTTTTTTACATATAAGCTTGTCAATAAATGTAATTTCATTAAATAAGACTTTCAGGAAGGTCAAAACAAACCCTAAAACAAGCCTATAACAGGTAACATGCTTGACTTAGACCCTAACATTTTTAAATAAGTCATGCCTATTTACACAAAACTACCTCAACTCAGTCTATTCCCACCCCTAAATGGAGATCACCCATAAATGAGGCAGTTCAAGATGTTCATTTTTGCATATCTCACACTCCAGATGTCTAACCCTAGGCGTAAGAGTGTGTGTTGAGAAGTTTCACATTTACTAAAAATATGACCAAGATAACTCTTATACATGGGAACACAATCTTTAACTCTTGAGCTAGCTTTCTCTTCTAAATTTTATTATTTATGAGCATTGATTGTTTACTGCATCTAATGACACTACAACTTCTGACAGTGGTGTTATTGGGTTTGAGGATATAATTAGGACTTCGTGAATAATCAGGGGCTGCAAAAGGTGTATAACTCCACTTATGAAAATGCTTGGATTCATCGTCCATACCTCCATTTATGGTGGTTCATGTGGGAGCGGAAAGATATTGGAAGTGGCAATGGAGTTGGAAGGTCGACGAGGGGAAGAAGGGTCGGAGTTTGTGGCTAACAAGATGGGGAAGAAGAAAAACAAAAAGTGGAGGGACCCATCCATATGCGTTTTCAATATGTATAAAAATATAAAACAGAGGTCCTTTGGTTGTAGGACCTAATTAAGGGTCGTCTGGATTTAAAAAGGCACGTAGAATGCGATATAAGTGAAACTGACAATATGCCAACAGCCACGTCAGCTTTTTTGTTAGGGAGTCAACTAAAACCCGCATATTTTTTTGCAAGTAAAATATTAAAAGTTAAATATATATATATATATATATATATATATATATATAAAAGAGCATCTCCAACGCTAGGGCCTAGGAACATATCTCAGCCGGAGCACCTATGCTCGGTTCCTTATTTTGAAATGCCCTTGGATGACATAGCAGTGCAGGTTCCTTAAATTTAAGATCTGTTTTTTATGCAAGAAACCTTGCTTTATGGGAGCTTAAATTAAAATACTATTTTTTCTTTTTCATTCATCAACCAATTTACAGGTAAAAAAAGAGGGATGTGAGAAACAACACAGAAGTAGAAATCCAAAGAAGCAGAAATCCAAAAATCATAGATGCAAATTAAAAATTACAGATCTCAGCTCTTACATGTCTTCTTCTCCTGGATGTCACCTTGATTTGCTCTGATCTGGGCTCTCGACGGAGGAGCCTCCGTCGAGTTCATCGTTGATTCTGATCCCAATGGTCGTGCCAAGGCTATTGATGTGACCGAGCCCAACGACCAAGCTGTCCAGGTAACGTAGTGTTTCGACGAGAAGGAAGAGGGGAGAGGGTTTTCAGGGAGGAGGGTTTCGGTGAGAAGGAAGAGAGAGGGAAGGAGGGAGTGGCGACGGCCGCTGTGAGGGAGGAAGGGAGAGCGGCGGTTGTGAGTGAGGGGGAAGGGAGAGCGGCCACTGTGATGGAGGAAAGGGGAGCAACGGCTGTGAGGGAGGCACGACGGAGATGAGAGAGTGCAGAGGGGGAGTGGAGGTGCGGCGCGGCGAGAGAGGAAGAGGAGAGGGTTTTAGAGAGAAGGTTGAAAATTAGGGTTTCAGGGAGTGAGAGAGTGAGGATGTGATTTATATATGGTCAACCGGTTTTACCGGTTTTATTACTGTTGGAGCCATTTTTGACCGACTGGAGCCGATTTTCTGCCTGTGTTGACCGGCCCAATTGGTTAGTCTGTGTTCCTTGGGCTTTTTTTTTTGCTTTTTCTAACAAAAAAAAATGAAAAATTTAGAATTTTACCCAATATTGTAATGTTGTAATGTGTTTACCAAAAAAAAAACGGAAAATTCAGAATTTTACCTAATTTTTTGACATTGCGGGTTCTAACAATGACATCAACGTCCTAATTTTTTGAATACGATCAGGCTATAATGACGTAGTGTCTGCTGAAGTATCAAGTGGTCTTATTCCCGCTTTTACAACATTCTTGGAAAGAAGAACACATCAACTTCAACGATCCATCCATCGCCAACTTCAAGCAGATTTGGTGGAGCATATTTGAGAGCGTTTCGAAAATAATAATAATGAAAATAAATCATCACGGTTGATTATGTAATTTCATTTAAAATATATTGTTATTTATTTTTCGTTGATATGTATTTCCTATCATCTTTAATTATATAATGTAATGTATTTGTCGTTATTTTTAACTTACTATGTTCAATTTTAATTATAATATTATTATTATTAGTATTAGTTAATTTAATATTTAAATTAGAGTGTTGAATTAATATTAAAATTTAAAAGATGAAAATAAAAATTATAAATATATATAGTATTGCGGAACCCAACCAAAAGTAAAATAAGGTTGGAGAAAATCTGTATAAATTTCTTATAAGGGTGGCACTTAGAACCCACAAATAAAGTGTTTAGCTCCTAAAATAAGCTCGATCTTACAGGACTAAAAAACATTTAAGCTTTAAAAATTGAACATTTTAAAATTAGAAAAGTGTTGCTCTCAAGTCTCAAGGTAAACCTGTATGACCTGCGGAACACTACCAGTGTGTTCGTTGTGTGACTGACTTGTGTTTCACCCCCGTAGACCCAGCATGGCGGACCAACGTAACCACCACCAACATCGACCGCACCGCCTCTCCGTACCACCGCGCACAACCACCTTCTCCGCCACACCGAGACTCCCCTACACCCCATTCCGATACCCACCGGTAACCCCAACCCCCACCCCTTCCAAACACCGCCTTTCTTCCTCTCTCTCCTTCAATTCCAAATCCAAATCCAAACCCTCCCTCTCCTCCCTCTTCTTCCTCCTCCTCTCCCTCCGCTCCCTCTATTCCCTCCTCCCTTTCCTCCGCTCTTCCCCTCCCTCCTTCTCCCTCTTCCCTTTCTCCTTCCTCGTTTCCCTCCTCTCCTTCTCCCTCACACTTTCCTTCTCCCTCTTCCCCTCCAAATCCAAACACAACCAAACCCTCCTCACGCTCTCTTCAATCACACCCTCTCAGCAGAGGACTCTCGTTTTCAAATCAATCCTTCTCGCTCTCGTCTTCCTCCTCCGCTTCCAAGCCCTCCTCTACTGCACCACCGCCGCCATGATCCTCGCCGAGTTCATGGGAACCGTCGCCGCTCGCGCCCTGTTCCGAAGAAAAAACCACAACAGCAACGGTTGGCGTGGGTTTGCGTCATTGTTTCTTGGACTTTCCATGTTGTCGTTTGGCTGGGATCGAATCGAATGTTTCCCATTTTCTAAACAGGCTGAGAATTGCGTGAGGATTTGGCCGTTGCTGCTTCCTTTTGTGTCTGGCTTTCTGGGGTGCTATGAACAACGGGTTTCCGATTGGGGCACCGTGAAGCAGCTTGGTCATAAACGGGTTCGGATAATTACCCTGCTATTCACTACAATTGTACTTTTTGTTCCTGCTGTGATTAGTTTCTTCGTGTTTGAAGAAAAGACTGATAAAGATTGTGTTTCCTTCGGGAATTTGGCTTGGCCTCTTGCTAATACTGTTGTTTTCGGTGTGCTTTTGAGTGAGAATTGTTACAGCGGTGGTGATAGTTTGGTTAGTTTCAAAGACTCCCAGAGAGAGTTTTTGGTGACTTTTGTGTGCACACTGGTATTAGAGCTTTTCTATTTTCCTGAACTTTCCCTTTGGGGTTTGTTGCTTTGTGGTGTGTTGCTCTATGTGGCTGTTAGAGACTTGGATCCTTTTCGTTCGAATGATCTTGGTCTTGTGTCAGGAGAGGATTCCTCAGAGTTAATGAGTGACATGATTATGAAGCCTGTGAGACACATTTTGAGCGAGAGGAAGTCGAGGAAAATTGCCCTTTTTCTCCTGATCAATGCTGGGTACATGGTTGTGGAGTTTGCTGCTGGGTTTATGAGCAATAGTCTTGGCCTAATATCTGATGCATGTCACATGTTGTTTGACTGTGCTGCTCTGGCGATTGGGCTGTATGCTTCGTATATATCTCGTTTGCCTGCGAATAACCACTATAACTATGGCCGGGGAAGATTTGAGGTTCTATCAGGATATGCTAATGCTGTTTTTCTGGTTCTTGTGGGAGCATTGATAGTGGTGGAGTCCTTTGAGAGGATATTGGAGCCTCAAGAAATATCAACTAATAGTTTGTTGGTTGTCTCTATAGGAGGGCTTGTAGTCAATGTCATTGGCTTGATATTCTTTCACGAGGAGCATCATCATGCCCATGGATTGTCTGGATCGTGCTCACATTCACACTCACACTCAGAGTCGCATAGTCATGATCGTCATGATCATCTGCATTGCGGTGGCGAGCATCATCACGAAAGGCATGGAAGCAATCAAGAGTTCATATCTGTTTCTAGTGATTGTCAAGACAATTTGTGCTCTGGTAGTAGTACTGGCCATCACAACCACTCTGATCATGAGAGGAAGGCTGAGTGCCATACAAACAATCACCGCATTCATGGAGATGGTCATTGCCATGACCACCATGACCACGATGCTCATAGCCATGACCATCATCACCACACCAGCCACCATGATCACTGCAGCCATGAGGGCAAGGCTAAGTATCTTGCAGACAGTCACAGCATTCAGAGCTCTAAGGGTCGTGACCATGCCCGGCAGCATGACCACCATGATCCTGTCCACTGCCATGATCATCGTGACCATGCCAGCCACCATGACCATGGTGATTATCATGACCAGAGTGACCACCATAGTCTTGATGCTTCACTTGTTCACCAAGAGCACAGCCATCGCCATATCGATCACAATATGGAAGGGATATTCTTGCATGTTCTTGCAGACACACTGGGGAGTGTTGGTGTTGTTATATCTACTCTATTGATTAAGTACAAGGGATGGCTTATTGCTGATCCAGCCTGCTCAATTTTTATTTCGATTTTAATTATCTCCTCCGTGATATCTTTACTCAGGAATTCAGCTGAAATTTTGCTCCAAAGAGTTCCAAGGGTGAATGAGCATGGGCTGAAAGATTCCTTAACTAAAGTTTCGAAGATAAAGGGAGTTTATGGCATTCCAAAGTTCCACTTATGGAGCTTCACAAACACAGATGTAGTGGGGACACTGCATCTGCATGTCTCCACAGATACCGACAAGTTATCCGTGAAGTCTCAGGTTTCACATCTGTTACATAATGCTGGAATCAAAGATTTAACCTTGCAGGTGGAATGTGTTAGATAATATTTTTCAAGATAGTTGGGTTCTTATCAGCATCTTTGAGTCCATGGCTATGATTGCCAGTGGAGACTGTAGATGAATAACTGACATACACTGATTGGAACAGAGATTCCAATTTCCTGATCATTGTCATAAGGAATGTTTGAGTAATTTACCATACTCATGATGTTTCATTTTGGGGATTATTTTTTTTATGGATCTGTTTTTCAGAATCCAACAAATTGGTGAGTTGTCATTTGTTTAGTATGATGTAATGTAAAGACTAGCATAGTCTGTAAAAAAGCATATTAACATTGACATTTTATACCACAACAAATATTCTGCTTTTATTTCCTGTGGCTAATCTGTCCATTATGGTTTGAATTTTTATTCTTTTGTTATAATCATGTTACATTTAGCGATCATCATAGTCTAAGCTCACATGTTTCTAGCGTAAAAAATGCTAATAAATACTATTTCATTGAACAAGTTTCAGCAATTGAGGATCATAACAGTAGAGGTAGTATTTTCACTTCATAGGGTATGCATTAATGGTAGCATCATGTGATTGCTCAAATTGCCAACTTTAACTGCATGTATGAATTTTGAGCTTCCTTTGCATCTGGACTTCCTTTTTTTATGCAGATTTAAAATCATTCATCTTCAAGCAGAGTTTGATGTGAATGGTCAATCACACCGTTGCTATTTTAGATCTTATAATAAATCTGATATTGAGGCAATCATTCTTTTCCACTTTTTTGCTCTCTGATTTTGACTATGTGTGCTTTCTCTTATGACCTTCCTATTTTATTTTTCTCTATCCTTCATTTCTTCTGTAATTTTGTAACTAAGGAGGATTCAGAAACAGATTTATTCCTCCATAGACGGCCAATTAACCAATAGGTGGAAGCTTGAAGCTGGTTATTTGCCTAAGTATGCTGAAGTTTTTATGCATGCACTTTCATTCTGGAAGTTTTGAAATCTTTACTTTAGCTGACTTCAACTTGCATCCTTAACATTTTGTTGCGGTGGGGGGGAGTGGGGATTGGAGGAGTTTTAAATACTGATTTGATCTTGTTTGTTTCAAGTTTCTGGAGGGGCCAAAACCACTCCTTGCTCAATTTGGGCATTGTTATTAATATCATCCTCATAATTAGTTATGCCACCCCAAATTTCTGAAAAAACCCAAAACACCCTTAATTTTAAAATACTCCACCCAACTACCCACCACCCCACCATTACTCCGCACTTCAATTTCCTCACCTCCCCCACTTTTCTCCCTCTCCCAGCTACATCCCCAACCTAACTCACCAACAACACTCTCTCTCCTTTTCAGCCACTCTCCTCCTTCTACATCTTCACCGATCTATAGCTCTGTGTCAGTCGTTCCTTTGGTCGTCGTGGCGCACGAAACCACCGTCACTCCCTCTGTGTCTCTCTTTCACGGTAAACACCATCTTTCGTCTTCGCCATTTTTTTGCACTTAAAAGTGTGAAAGTTCCGCACTTAAATGGCCGTACTTTAAAGTGCAGGTTCGTGTCACTGTAATTGCGTGTAGTACTTTGATCATACTTTAAACTGCGAACGTTTCGCACTTTAAACTGCGAACGTTTCGCACTTTAAACTGCGAACGTTTCGCACTTTAAACTGCGAACGTTTCACACTTTAAGTTGCGAATGTTCCGCAGTTTAAACTGCGGACGTTCCGCACTTTAAACTGCGGACGTTCCGCACTTTAAACTGCGAACGTTTCGCACTTTAAGTTGCGAATGTTCCGCAGTTTAAACTGCGGACGTTCCGCACTTTAAACTACGGCCATTCCGCACTTTAAAGCGCGGTCGTTCCACAATACCTTGTTGCTTCACTTACTCCTAACCATGACTTAATCTGAACCATGTGTTATTGTTTTGGTACAGATATGGCAAGGGCAAAGAATCTTGAACGTCTCGTTGTAGAAGTTGAACGTACACGCCTGACAACGTCTCAACGTAGCAGGCGTGTACAATCCCGTATAGTTGTGGAAGATAAGCAATTGCATGAGCAGGTACCTGATTCACAAGAGGTTCTTGAACCTCATCAGGTGCCTCCCCATGATGATGATAATGAGGATGAGGATGAGGCTGATGATGAGGGTGATGATAGGGATGATGAGGATGGTGATCAGGATGAGGAAGATATGGTGATCAAGAGGGCGAGGAGGATGAGGACCCTATTTACTTTCAATGGGGCATTTTGATTTGAGTATGTTGTGTAGTTTTAAGTCTCTCATTGCCACTGAGGTTTGGAAATCTTATGTGGAGAAAAATTACGCAACTCGGGAATTATTGTAAGCGTAGCACCATGGTAGTCATTTCAAGGGTGCACGACAATACTATGATCCTTGCATAGAGGAAATGGTCTGTGAGTCTGGTTTTCACCATTTGATGACGTGTAATCCACCGTCAGTGGATAGGGCCATGTTGTCACCATTTGTGGAGAGATGGCAGCCGGAGATGTCATCTTTTCATATGTCATTCGCGAGATGACTATCACGGTGGACGACGTGGCTTCGTTGCTACATATCCCTTTCACGGGGAAATTCTTTACACTTCCTAGACTCACTTGAGACGGAGCGGTTGTTGTGTTGGTTGACTAGCTTGGTGTGTCCCAACGTGCGGCTTTTGATGAGACCGAGCATTGTCGAGGACCGCAAGTCCATTATACATGGTCCTTGGTATTGTACAACAAATGGTTGGAGCACGGAACATCGTATGCGCTG
The DNA here is from genome assembly GCA_030819835.1 of Acmispon strigosus. Taxonomy (NCBI): domain Eukaryota; kingdom Viridiplantae; phylum Streptophyta; class Magnoliopsida; order Fabales; family Fabaceae; genus Acmispon; species Acmispon strigosus. The sequence goes on along the minus strand of JAUAMA010000001.1, from coordinate 41,162,553 downwards.
CTAGAACATTCTTGCTACGGTTGATGGGCATGACGATCTTTTGTGGAAAGAGAAACGACAAGGTCGATGTTACATACTTGTAACTGTTTTGTGACCTACATGCTGCCTGCACCTATGCTTGGGGTGTAGTAGCATTAGCCTTTCTGTATGAGCATCTTAAGGATGCCATCAAGAAGCACGTGTCCAGCCTTGCAGGGTACGTGACGTTGTTTCAAGTTAGTGACATTGTTCCTATTTACTTTCTCTATTGTTTTAATTTTTCTTGATAGTCTAACAATTTTTGTTTCATTATAGGCATGGATATTTGAGAATTTTCCTTCCTCGATCTTTGATAGGAAGCGGAACCTTACTTACACGGAGGACATTCCCAGGGCTAGGCAATGGATAATTGCTAAGGGTAATTTGCTCATCCATCAGAAGAGGATTGCCCTGGATGACATTTCAGCGGGCTCTGTCATATGGACACCCTACGGTAGACACAGAGAGTACAAGCCTTTTCAGCCAGTATATCTCTACAGTGGGTTCATTCGTCATTTAGGCATGGTACACCCTTACTTGCCGGAGTGAGTCTTGAGGCAGTTTGGTGGTATTCAGACCATCCCTCGTCCACCTCCATTTGAGAGACCTAGTTGTGAGGAGATTGACCAGATGTTTGTAGCATACTCCACTCGTAGAGTTCAAGGGGACTGTGCCCAATGCCCTTTTCAGACATCTGATGGTTACATGCGATGGTATAAATCAATCTCTCACCCTGTAGTTGTTCCTCTACAATGTAGAGACGATGAGGCCGCATCTGTAGCGGTGAGTTTTTGTTTTGGGATCTAAATAAGTTGTATGATAATTGTATAACACTTATATTTATTATCTCTACATTTTTTAGGGTATACTTGAGCAGTTGCAAGCTTGGAGTGTCATAGCAGTGGACCCGGAGGAGACAGGAGCGTCGCTGGAGGGCACAAGGTCTAGGAAGCAGTCCAGGACATGCACTCCATCTAGAGCGGGGTGTTCATGGTGAGGATGATATGACCCACATGAGGAGAAAAAGGACCAATGTGGGTGATGCATCGAGTTCTAGGGGTGGACTTTGATTTTGTTTTGTAATTTGTAGTGCGTAATTTGTATTTCATGGATAATTTGTAGACTATGGTATGTAAAGATAATTTATACATTATTATGGGCTTAAAGTATCGCTGTGCTTGTTTAATTTCATATTTTTCAGGTGTCCGCACTTTAATGTGCGAAATGATATAATTAGACAAATTTATGTATTCCACACTTTAAAGTGCGGTAGGAACTGTTTCATTTTACGAACCACCATTTAAAGTGTGGTATACATTATTTTATATAATTTTCTCTTTCCACACTTGCAAAGTGCAGTACGTTTTTCTTCCGCACTTCCAAAGTGCGAGCGAAAAAATAATGAAGGTTATTTTTGGAAAATTTGTTTTTGGAATGTCATAACTAGCTATGGGGATGACAACAATAACAATGGCCACTCCATTTTTACTTCCCTCCAATAGTGGTGTGATTGGCTGGGGAAATAATTTACTGGACAAAAATACCCCTATACAACATTTGAATTTCAAGTTTATTATAATACATCTATTCTCTCGAGGGTAGTTGCTCTGCATTTTCCTTTTCTTCATAACATTCTTCCTCTTCTTCTGGTTTTTTTTCATTGATATGTATCCCATGGGTTTTTTTTTTCTAGTTAATGTTTATTAGGTGTGACTACCCTGGGGATTGCCATAGTATATGGGTTAGGTATTTTTTTCGTTTGAGCTTGAAAGTGGTAGAGATGGTTTAGATTAGTTTAGATAGGTATCGCATAGTGAACAAATCAATCAGTACCATTTTGGTGCAAATATTACAAAGTGCTAATATGTTTACGTTCTTTCTCTTTGTATTACAAACGGTGTTCTAAGAGAACACTTTATCAAAATGGATTTTGTTCTAAAAATGGGACAATAGAAACAACCTAGATCTGAGTGCCCCCTAGAAAGGAGAGCTTCTCATAATAACCTATCCGTTTTTTGTATAAATTTAGAAAAGCTCCATTTACAAGATAAATGCCCCCTATTTATAGGGAGTAGGTTAAAACCCTAGTCTACGGACCGTTGGGCCTTATAACATTTAGCCGAACAGTCCTTACATGAGGAATCAGGCCCTATTTAAGGGTTTGTCTTGCTTTATATGCTCTGCTACCATGTCGAAGCTCCCAAAAGCAGGGTCGCCCCTTAACAGCTCGACCCACCATATTGGGCGAGGGGCCGCCCAGTACACAAGTCCACAAGACACTGTGTCTGAAGTGTGAAGACTAAGGGTGTATTCTTCTCTTGAGTCAAAAATCTAGATTAACCCGCCATACGCTAGGCGAGGGGCTCGCCCAGCCCACAACTCGCCTAGTCCACAAGACACTGTGCCTGAAGTGTGAAAACTAAGAGTGTCTTCTTGTTTTCTCCAGTTGTCGGGCGCCCAACTATTCCTTGTTGTGTGTGGCATCCACGTGGCGCGTCCTTCTATCCCATCCCTTCCTTTTCTCAACTACCTCCTAACGTGATATGATGTGCTGGTGCAAGTTTTTTGAATTTCAAACTTGGAGCCCCCAAACGTCGCTTTCAATTTGTTGATTTGACTTGCGCTTTACTCAACCGTCACGTGTCCTGGGTTCTTCCCTCACACGCCCATCAGCATTTACTCTGCAATCATGAGTCATTTTCTTCTTTCAAGGCATTTATTGGCAAGCGGTTCCCAATACCACCTGTTCGCATTCGACACGTGATTTCAAGCAATAATTGCCTTGAACCTCCCCCTTTCACCTTCTATATGTACCCCCTTCTCCCTCATTTCTTCACTTTTACCATTCTTATCTCCTCTAAGCATTCTCCAGTGCTCCTCCTCTTCTTTCTTGGTCTTATCCACTGCGGCTCAACTCTGCGCCTCTCCTTCTTTTGCTGAAAGTACATCCTTCTCTTATTTTGTTCTCTTCCTCTTATTTCAATGGCCAACATAACTTCTTTTTCCGATTCTGTCTCTGGTGGTAAGGCTCCGCCTCCCCCTTTGTCCTTGTCTCTGGCCACCTTGCGCTGGAACTTCGAGGAATCCCTTCCTACTCCGGTCGGTTCAGACAGGCTTATGTGCCCTCAAGGTGCAGTCAAACTCCCCATATTTGTTAACCATGAGTTCTGTGAACTCGGTGAGGAACACTGTCAACGGCTTTTCCAGCGGTGGTTATGACAAGCAACTCATTGTGTCACCCTACGGTGAAGGCGAACGAGTTTGCGAGGCTAGAGCGGACGCCAATTAGCCGACTTCTTTTATATTTATGCCTTCATCTTCTAAAGATTTGGGTATCAAACTCCCATTCTCCCTTTTTATCTGCAAGTCTCTAACTGTCCTTCGCGCCGCGCCCAGCCAACTAAACCCCAACTCTTGGGCCTTCCTTAGATGTTTTGAGATTTTGTGTGAAGCCCTGGGTGTGACGCCCACATATCAAATTTTCTTTTATTTTTATAAATGCCAAACTTCTAAATAAAATGAGACTTCCTCATGGATCGCATTTTTCTCCAAGACACACATGTCGAGGTTCGTCCCCTCAAAAAACAACTGCCAGAAGGTTTGGATCACTCTCAGGTCAGTGTTGAGGCAAAAGGATTGGAGACTCAGCCTTCAATGGATTGTGGCTCTACTATGCCTAGAAAAAAAGGGCGTCCTAGAAAGATGATTGGTAGAGGACTGAAGATGAAGGTGACTAATCCTAAGCTAGTTGTGGGTCAGGGGTTGTTGGCGCCGGTACTGGAGGGGATTAAGGAGACTCTGTCTTATTCTATTACTTTGGAGGAGAACCAGTTGAGGGTTCTCTCCCCAAAGTTTCTAGAATCTCAGAGAGTTATCAAAGAGCGAGGAGAGCCTTAGAGATGGGTGTTAGGATGGGGATGAAGTACACTTGTTCGGATGAAACAGCTCTTCAATGCATAGTAGCTAATATTGCTGCTCGAAGATTAAGATAATTCTTCTTCCCCGCAGGCTTTACCGAAGGACAGTCAGATACAGTTTTTTTCTTCCTTGGCAGGCTGTTCTTTGATCTTTGAGTTTTCTTGGTGCTCCCTTAGCTCTTGGGTTGGATCTTGTGGTGTATATGGCTACTTGTATATTTTGGTTTTCGTTGTTAGGCTTTTTGTTTTGGTTTCTTAAGAGTGTGCGGATCGATGTTCCATGTCTGGTGATTAGCTTTTTGTTGTACTAATCACCCCTTCTTGATTTGTCTCCTCTTTAGCTTTGTTCCTAAAGTTTTTTTTAATGCATGTTTGATCTTTTCTAAAAAAATTTATTAAAAAGAGTAATTATTTTTTAACATTTTTAATCTCATATGGTATCAATATAAAACTCCGAATTTTATGTTCCAAGTAAAATTTAAATCCTGTAATAAAATAAACTAAATCAAATAATTATGATTTGTCTGTATCATATTTTACCTAATACTCAAACCAATTCAATATTTTAATATGTGGATACCCTTAGTTTAAATTTAACATTTAAAGAAAAATAAAACCTAAATATATGTGTAAATTTACTAAATATACTTGTTTCATTTCTAATTATTTTTACTTTTTTTAAAAAAAATATTTACCTAGTCTTTTTTTTTAACATTCAAAGGAAAATAAATAAATAATGAATAACATTGTATAAATTATTATAATAGAATGGTAATGGTATATGTGTCGTCATGTGGCATCGTGAATAATCCACTGCTAGTCTTCTTTTGCATTAATGTTTCCTCAGCAAAATTGTCTCTTCCAACCTCTTCTGCCCAATGCAAACCAAATCCCCCCACCTCCTCCGCTCCAGAGTCGCCACTGAAATGGTCGACACCTTCAGAAACACCCACCTCCAGGTGGAAGTCTGGACAGGAACAGTGGAGTGAGGACGAGACAAGCATGATGGCTTCACAATGAAGCTTGTGTTAGATTATATAGTTTTAATTTATTATTTGTCTTAAGGGTATTATAGTCTCTTAGTCTTTTGTTTACTTTCTTTTGTAACAATCAATTATTTGCAATGTAAACCCTATTGCATTTCTGTTTCCACTCTCTCCTCTCTTCTTTTTATTCACTCTTTTCTTTGCATTACTTCTCTCAGCTTAAACAGGGTGAAGGACGAGAGAGGTTTGTGATGGAGACAGAACGGAATGGCGGAACAAAGTGGTAATAAAACTTGTCGGACATGGAGAAAGCCGCAATGATTGAAGCGGAGGGACTTGGCGTTGGTGAAAAAGCAGCGAAATCTGATAGGCCGGAGCGGCGGGGCCTATGGCAAAATGATAGTGGTTTGCCAGACTACGACCCGCAACGCTAGCTTGGCGGGGGAAGACCATACACCAAACAGCAAGGTGCCACTGGAGGAGCACGGTGGCACACAACAGTAGCCACCTACAGGAGTGGAAAATTAAATTTCCATGAGGATGAAATTTAATCAATAAAAACACACTTCCACAACTTGTTTTAAATTTGATAACCTCAATGTTTGAATTGATGACGTATAAGGTGGACCTGTTAAAATAAAACTTCGTCATGAACTTCTTTGTAAATTTTATGGTTTTGTAAAATTTGGAATCACCGTGAACTATTTGTTTTTTATTTTGATTTATTTTGTAAAATTTGGATCACCCATAGACCATCTTGGAGTGTAAAGTATTTTTTATTCCCAAATTACCCTCAAATCCATATTCCCACTCATCTCCTCTCCACCTCCACCAACTAGTGTCGCCACCACCACGACAACTTCCACCTGCCAGTGCCACCTCCACTACCACAGAAGCCACCACCCACCTCTTGAACCTTAACCACTGCTCCCAAATTTCATTCTTCCAATCTTTTCAACAAATCAACCCAACAACACCAATTTCTCAACATATCATCTTAGCACCAACACCAATTTTTCAATTACAAACCAACGCTGCAGTAAGATATTAACCCAACTTTTTCCATCTTTTTCTCATCTTTAAAAAATGGCTTAATAGCATTTTTGGTCCCTCACGTTTCACGATTTTGCATTTTTAGTCCCCCTAGAAATTTATTAGCACCTAGAGTCCCTTAATCTTTGAAGAAGTTGCAATTCAGGTTTTCCGTTAACATTTAATCAGAAAACTAACGTTAGAAGCCTACGTGGCAGAAAATTAGTGATGTGGCAGGCTGAGTTGAGAGAGAAAGAGTCATTCGAGAGAGAAAGCTTGGTCAACTTCTTCTTCCTTCCCTGCCATAATAACATAGCCATAAATCCCATCAAAATCATCCCCTCAAATTCTAACCCAAACCGCAACCAGAAAAAATAGATGTTAGAAGGAACAAAGCAAACCCCAAATTCAAAATAGAACATTCTGCCACTCACCAGAAGCTATGGCGAAACCCTTCACCCCTCTACTTTCGAACATAACGGTGACCTCCATGAGTCATCATCGCTTGTCCTTTGCTGCCCCCATTGAGCCACTGCCCAGATCGCAACCATCACGACCACTCCCATCATCAACCACTCCTCGCTTCGCCGCCCCGTGCCGAAGTTGTCAATCATCTAGTCTTCAAACCATACCTTCACCACGCCGTGGCCGTTCCTCCGTCATCGCATCGTGTCGCCGGCCTCGCCTCGCCGCACCATTCTCGTCCTTGCGAGGTCGATCTCGTCTCTGTTCTGCCACCCTTCCCACCGTCATCGATCATTGGCCGCCACACCCTTCGTGCCGTCGCGTCACTTCCTCGCTGTTGCGTTCTTCGCCCACCTTCACCGCGCCTCGCCACCTAATACAACCAATTCTACTGAGTCCCACTTGTTTCTCCAATCTTGGTTATGTAAGGTTCTGGATTGCAGAGGAAAGAAATACCCTCTTTTGTAGGGTTCCGGATTCAAGGAAGAAGGAAGAAGTTGACCAAGCTTTCTCTCTCCAATGACTCTTTCTCTCTCCACTCAGCTTGTCACATCACTAATTTTCTGCCACGTAGGCTTCTAACGTTAGTTTCCTGACTGAATGTTAACGAAAAACCAAAATTGCTACTTCCTCAAATGTTAAGGGACTCTAGGTGCTAATAAATTGCTAGGTGGACCAGAAATGCAAAATCGTTAAACGTGAGGGACCAAAAGTGCTATTAAGCCTTAAAAAAATTTGATCTCTGTCAAAGAAAAAAAAACTTTTGACCTAACAGAATTTTATTTCTAAATCGTGTCATATTAAAATTAAGCAAAATTATAACTTTTATGTTATGAAAAAATAAGTTCCAACAGTAAATCACTTTATTTTAAACTAATTTTCAAATAAAATTCAATTTTATAAAATCAAATAAATTCAAAATTAAGCTAAAACCATTTACCTGAACTCATCTAATCCATTACCAAATTCCAGATAAGTATAAAGTATTGGGGTTCATGGTTAGAATAATACCATTGCTCGTTCGGTTCAATCTGGTTTTGACAGCCAAAGATATTTGAGTTTCGAGTCCTTTCGACTCCCTAGTTGGGAAATAAATTGGTCACACACACACTCACACTCACACTCACATTTACATTACTAATGCATAAGTTTCAGTCTGAGCAGCACCATCATAACCAAATCATCACAATCATGCTTTTCTTTTTATATTTTCATACAGGAAAATCAGCTTTGACAAACAAAAACTGTCATCTAAACACTAATATTTCCTGTATATCATATGATCAGGTAAAAAAACAATTCTTCATGCCATGCACTGACCAACCACATGATTTTATAATCATTGGCATGATAGTGAGACTGAACCAGGCTGCTCATAACCCTTGGTAATGAAAGATTTCTATCATGTGAAACTTTCTTAACAAACTCTACATTGAATGTGTGAGCCATTGCTTTCTTTCAACAGGGGTTGGTTTACAAAACACTCTGGCACTGCTAAGCCTTTGAAAGGTTGGTTTTGGTCTCAATTCCAGAAGATCAGCCATGCATTACATACACTGAACATATCAATACACGTACAAGTTACAATATCATTAAGTGGTTAATTCTTCACTGTGTTGGAGCCTGATATGTGGGCAGGGACTTTCTGGTTCTCCTCTGGTCCACAAAAGCTTCAGATCTCCGCGCTTCCTTCCCAATGCCAGAAAGGTTCCTGCATTGATGCATCAAACCATGAGCACCTAACATAACTACTCATTTTTTTCTTGATAAAAAAAATTGATTAGAAATCAATTATCTTTTCCATGAAAACTTAGTATACCAAGAGTGAATGGAACGATGTATAGTAGTGCCGGTTGGCCATGCCCATCCATCAAGTTTAGTGCCACATACGTAATTAAAAGACCTGCCAAAATTTGGAGAAAGTGAAGTTATATGTAACTTCTAAGTCAACAATGTATGATTTCTTCAGTTGAGAAGTACTTGTTTCCATTGTTTGGAAAACAAAGACATTGAAGTAAATAACAAACAAAAGGTGATTCCAAGTTGATTCTCACCAAAGCCATAGGCAAACATTGCCCACAAGAAGTATCCACTTCGAAGGTTCTTATTTGCCAGCCAATCATACCTGTAAGATCGTACATTTGTATGGAAAAGCTTTTATACCAACAGAAAACATAACAGGAAAGTATAGTGTGCAAATAGCTTATAGCCTTGCGGTTCCATTTTTGCATAGAATGATGAATTACAATTCTTAAAATTTTGGATAGGCGTAACTCTGCTCCAAAAGCTAATCCAGGAGTGAGGGCTTTTCTACTTTTTATAAGGACATATTAAGCCATATATTTAGTCAATGTGGGACCTTAACACACCCCAAGGTTGGATATCTGGAGCGTGAAGTTGTTCGTAGGACTAGACATATGAGGGTGACCCATTTATGGGTGGCACAATAACGATCTAGGATATGCTCTACTATCATCTTAAAATTTGAGTTAGGTCTAACTCTATCCCAAAGGAAAGACAAGGGGTGAAAATTGCTATACCATTTATAAGGACTTATTTGATCATATCTCTAGTCAATAGGACCTCTCAACAACAATAATCCAATTACTAGAAGGACTAGGAAAATGCTGTGACTCCAAATTCCCGCACTCTCCTACCTTTCTCAGGTTATTATCTATCAAATAAAATTTCCTAATGGAAAGCAAAATTCCAATTCATAAAATTTGGCCACTGTTGGGAAAAAGAGGGACTATTGTAAAACCTGAGTGAGAATGCCACCAACATTCCAGGTAAAAGGATGTCTCCAAAACCTATAATGCTGTAACCACCCCATGGATCATATATGCGAGGAAACTTTAGCAACATCGGAATACCATCTTCTCCACTTCCATCACCTCGGGCTACCTATAGCAAGTCGCATGAGCAAAACTAAAATTAGTAAGTAAATAGGATGTTAGTGGTTGTCATGAATTAGAAAGAAGTATGAGACTAACCACTATCATCACACTTTTCTTGAAAAACTTCGTCGAGAGGAACACCCAAAATATGTCATAGATGAAGGCACAACTGAGAAGAACTGTACCAACCTAACTCGTAAAAAAAATCAAATTGTATAGCATGAGTATCTTATTTTCCATAAAGGAGCATTTCATCTAACAATATAAATATATAAATACGACTCCAACATCACAAATTGCAGATGTGAGTATTTACTGACACAAACAGGAGGGAAAGGGAGAAGCAATGCAACACCAGAGACAAATAACTAATTAAACTCAAGAATAATTTTCACAAGTTTGACATAAAGCCACAGCACAAGGATTGTGTAAGCTTAAATAACTACCTTGAGATTTGGCACATGTACAATCTGAAGAACTGTGATTATCAGTGCAATTCCCTGTTAGAATAATCGATGAAAGAGAAATCATTATTAAATTGACACTGACAAGTACATTATCCTGATAAGTACAAAAAGTAAACAGAATTTCCACACAAACAATCTAGTAATTGAAGTTATTATCCTGACGGGCAGTGGAAGTTGGAGGACACACGCACCCTCACAGACGTGCACAAACACATATAAAGCATGACTAAACTACAAGAAATATACCCTCTCCGTCTTGAAAAGAAAAATATATTTTTCATTCAGACCTTGAGAGTCTACATGATATGTCTGAATAGGAGAGGAAGTGTTTATGACTGAACATAAAAATATATACTTACAAGTATATCTTGACCAATCCAAGCAAACGATTTATCGCGATTAACAGCCCAAAGAATGGCAAATGTTATGCAGAATGGAGTAACAGCCAAAGTCAGGTATGAGACAGCTCCTAAAAAAGGTACTTTAATATATGACTCGCCAGCATGCTTGAACCACCTGTGCGGAGGAACAGAATTAGTTTCTTCTACAAGTTTGAACAAACCTAACATCATGGAGGAGCATACCCTTCATCTTTAGTTCTGCTTGGTAAAATCATCTTAGAATTATTGAATAAAAGTACAAAATCAGGCTATGGAGAAAGAGATGGGAAGGAAATGCACCATCACCATTGTTACACCTTAAATAATTGTAGGAAAAAATACCCAAGGTTGGCTGTTTTATTTATTGCCACAGACTATCTCTATACAGCTAATTGTTTCTGTCAAGCCATCCACAATTTTCACTTATCTACACTCACGTGCAGATTATGTTCAAAAGATGCATGTGCTAGAAGGTCGAGATGATTAATTTATCTACATCAAGATTAACTTCTAGATTCGCAAGAAACATCAGGCTTATATAATTGCATTTGTGAATTACTAGTCTAAGATTTGAGAATCATTAATGAAATACGCATTTGTATATAAGAAGCATGCTTGAGACATCAAACCGATCATGTAATGAAACAGGCACCTCAACCAACAGGATTTGCTCATGAAACGTATGTTTGTCAACTCTATGATATTCAATCTGAGCTTCTCAAATAATGAAACAGGAATTGTTTCCATATTAATGAATCACAATCTTACTAGATGGGTGCTAAGCAGGGACAGATTTAGGTTCAACTAAAATGGGGCAGTCGCCACCCCCCCCCCCCCCCCCCAAAGAGAAAAAAGCTCTTAATACAATGGTATTCAAATAATGTATTTGCCCCCCTACAAATTTTTATATACATACTTCAATTAACCATTGTTTATTTTGCTTAATGTGTAAAATTTTGCCCTCCATATCCATTTTTCCTTGTTTCGTTCCCTGGTACAATAAATTGACAACTTCCAGAAAGTAATATATCCATTAAGGATAACATATCATACCTTGACAAAAGAGCAACCAAGCAAGTTTGCAAGCCCTGCAGATACAAAACATATGATTAGAGATGGCAGAGGATAGCATGGAAAAGTAGGAAAGACAGAATTTGAATTTGTTAATGGAAAGGAAGAGTATTCATAAAGTGCTCTCAAGCAATGAGATGCATGTTGATCTCATACCATCTTTTTCTGCAAAAATATGATGTTCAAATCGGATTTTATTTTCCACCACATAGATGCATACATTAAGAATTTTAGACTGATGTATTACCTCTATCCCACCAATACAGAAGAGAACAACCAAAATCTCAATGAACCACCATGACATCAATTTGTAAAGCATAAAGAGGAAACACGAAGCAAGTACAACAAAAAGGATTGCAGCTTTTGCATTCATATTCACAACTCCACTAACACCTGCATCTTTAGTGATTGGGATTTCATCTGAAGCATCCTATAAAAATAAGATTTGACATTAGAAGGGTCAGCATACTAAGTGAACAAATGAGAATTCAGTTTGAGAAAATGCTACAAAAATTGGAAAACTGACCTTAAATAGCTTATCCTGTTCAATAGCAGCTTCCCGCGCCCTCCATGCTGACCAATATGATGCACACAATATGGTAAAAACTGCCATCAGCCAAAGAAATACTTCTGCTATGTCAACAGCTGGTCGAAGTGGTGAATATAGCTGCACAGACACTGCAAAAATGCAAACATTTTCCAAAAATAGTAAGGATGTTGTGACCATCGGTTAGCAAACTGCATTAAACAGAAACTACTGCAAATCCACAAAATATGTCAGAGACATCAGATCAGATAATTTTAAGGTGGAAATTAAACTCACCAGATGAAGTACTCATCAGCATTTTTTCCAGCCTTGTACCTGCATCGTGTGGGAGCATGATAGCAGGTATGTGTATGTTTAAATCAGTTTCATCAGGATCGCAAACCATCTTGTAAAGTTCTGCAAACAAAAGAAGCAAAATTGAGTTGAAAAGAGAAAAGGAGAAATGAAATTGTACTTAGTAAAGATGACCAGCACTAACATGAACAGTGAAGCAACTCCTCCAACTACTAAAACAACAAAACCTCACAAAAAGGGCCTAAAGAAAAATAAAAAGAAACCTTACCTTTTTGGTTGTTTATGATGAGGATGGCGGAAGCATTTGCATTTTGTGCAGAATTTGCCTTCTTTGTGAATGTGCAGTTGCCTCGATCCACCATGATGACGTCTCCCACAATCTAACAGTTTAATTATATGACACAGTTCAGTTGTACTACTAACAACATTAGCTTAGTTCGGATCTTATGAAGGTTTTCTACTGATATACACAATTGGTTCTTAACTTGCCAAGAAAATGAAAGGGGTTTTTGAAAAAGCTGATTCTAACTTATAATAGAAGCTATCATTTAGATTACTTGTAGCGATTCCAATATCATTTTAACTTCTTTTTTCCTTACAAGTGCTTATTGAGAAATTTATTCAATCTAACTCAGTACTTTGCTACACTCTTTGACCAAACCAAATTACTAAACAATACAATATGAACAAAGATAGAACCTTATTCTTTGGCGGACTGCAACAATCTCGAGGATCTGAAAGAACAAGGCGAGTGTGCCGAGCATTTTTCTCTTTAGACACAATGGTTCTACCAAATCTGGCACCCACACCAACAAACTCAGCATCCTCCACACCATTCACCCAAGTTTGCACTTTGACCTGATAGCATAACATAAACAATCACCATGTGAAACTCAAGGCTTAAATTAATTGATTAGCCATGAACTAGCTAAACTTCGATACCCCAAATGTCTAATTGGACAAGTTAGACTCTGTGATCTTTGAAGTTTGAAGTTTGGCCCTCCATGACTATGAAACCCAGAAATGAAAAGAGAAAAAGATGCAAACTTTGAGTAGAGTTGGAGTGGAAAAATACCAGAACGAAATGGTTCTCGCAACCGGACTTCTTGGGAGTTGAATCGTCATCGTGAATTATGTCCCCTGCTTTCACAGAAGGAGCATGACGGAGAAGCAGAATCACGGCACAAAGTAGAACAACCCACCAAATGTTCTGAAAAGCCATGGGTGGATGTTCTTGAAAATATTCATGAATCCATTATTAGCAAGAGGTTTTGTTGCTTTGGATTTTCATCCATTGCATAAAATAATGAAGAAATAGAAGCATATAATGATTATTATATTATATTATAAGAATATATGAAGGGAAACAGTTGAGGTAGTAGTCATAAGTCATATCATGCATTTTAGGCCAATCCCCACACATTGAAACTTGATAAAAGAAAACGAAAGAGTAAGGAAAAATCACGGTCAAGGCACGGCAACCAAACAGACGGCTGTTGCCAGACTCAGACCACACGCCATCAAAACAGTACACTGTGTGTGTGTTAGGGAAGGGTGTACAAAACCTGATCCTTGACTACTCGTGGCTCATGTTCATGAAACCCGCACTTTGTCGGATTTTGTTAGGTCTAGTGACAAATTTGAATTTCAAAATTAGATCCGGTTAATAATTAGGATCGGGTGGGAGACAACAAACACAACTCCTCTCAACTCATTCCACGAACCTACTAATTTCAAAACATGGCTTTGTGAGTTTGTGCAAGGAGGATTGCCTATTCCCAAATTAACATCACACGTAGACAATTACATGTAATAATTATTTCAAGCTTCCACCAATCGGATATGTATGTATGATAAGCCTGAAAGTGAAATCGGCCTATCAAGAGAAAATTATATAGTTAGATTAAAATTTTGCATCATACAAAATTTAATATAAATGATCTAATAATTGTGTAATTTCTTTTATAGTTTATTGACATGATTAAAAATTAATTTTTACAAAATGTAAAAAAAATATAATTCTTTGGTGAGAATCGAAATAGAGATTCAATTTGATTTTCGAGCCAACCCGGACTTATTCTTTTGTGACCTGGTCTTTCTAAACCCGCATCTCATTGGATTTCTTCGGGCTCATGGACGAGTTCGGATTTAAAAACTGACTCAGCCAATATTTCGGGCCGGGTGAAAGACAAATCCAACTCATCCTAATTCGTCCCATGAACACCATGCTTGGATTCCACATGAGTGAATCCAATGATCTCAAAATCAGAAGACTTTTTAGTTATACTATGATGAAAGAAAAATATATTATTTATACCCAATTTTCACCAACACTTTAGAGATAAAAATAGAAGAGAAGTAATTAAGAAATATGATTAGCAATATGATGGGAAAAAAAAGAAATATGTGGAAAAAAATTAATACAAATTTAAAAAATTAGAAAAATGTATTTTTTAACTTCACACCCCTACTCAAATCATTGTTAAGTGTTGTGTAAGTTACAACAACTGCACATCAATTGATCTATAAGTGTTTGATCTGTGTTTAGTGATTATATAGTGCAAAATATTGATTAAAATATGTGCACTTTTTTAGTTACAAGAGGAAGACACAATACGTGCACTTAATCTATTGCCTTAGTCTTTCTTTTGTCTATAATTCACAACCACATCAGCTGCATTTATCTATAATTTTCCGCAATATCAAGAATTGTCACATCACTACAACTGCACTAACAATTTAAAACCTTGATTATAAACCATAAGCGCCGCATTAAATCCAAGAAGGACATCAACACGAAAATGCAAGGAAAAGTTGATCAAACATTGCTCAAGAACATAATCTTAAAAGAAAAAACATTGCTAAAGGAATAAGAAAACTATTGCTGTTCACTTTGACAAAATAAAATCACAACAACGACAATAATTACAAAAATAATAACTATAACTATTGATATCCATATAGCAAACATATTTCCTTCGATAGAGCATCAAACACAATGGAAAAAAGAACAAATAACTTGAAAGTGTAATTAGCAGAGAAAACAAAAAGGCCTTCTATCATAATAAGAAATTACCTATTTAGTAAATTCTCATTATAAAAAGAATGGGACTGTTAGATGAGCAATTTGACTGTCCTCAACCTCGTTGCTCTGAGAAATTTCCTTTAAACTAGTCCAAGATTTTCTTCTTCTTTTGCTCGTTGTGCTTAGAGTTTTTGCTACTTCTTTCACTTTCAGTTTCAACTGCTTTGTTGAATGTCAAACTATTTCTCCTTCTCTTCTTTCCTTCTAACAAGGTTGTTGTACTTGTACATTGCGGAGTTGTCAGGCCCTCTATAAGGGCAACGTCTTTAGCTACAACTCCAGAAGCAAACACATCTATTTCATCAGCTTCATGTTTGCTTACAATGTCTCTATCTAATTTTAAAGACTTATGTGTGATGTTTTCTGTTGGAGATGTTGATTCTAACCATGATTTATCTTTCCATGGGCATATAGTCCTGTTACATATCTCTCTGGGGTCCCTCTCTTGAGATTCTGATGTAAACAGAAATGGCACTTGTACACTACGTTGTTTTCAGTGAAGTTACCTGGCTGCTTGTGCCTGTGTCTGACCTTTGATCTATTCGTCTCTATTCGAACTGTCAAATTAAAGCCAGGATGAAGAACAGTTTCACACCTGTAGAGCAGTCAAATGATGATCCAGATTGATAAACATTTAACTCACTGAATCTTATGAAAAAGTATCAACATCTCAAAGAAAACTCACCAAGTGAATAACAACAGAAACAATCAATCCACACCATAAAGTTCTGTCATGAAATAAGTTTGAAGATGTAACATTTTGTTTCCAAATCACTTTTTATAGTTGTTGATTCAGAAATTTCAACTATGCAGTCAGCTGATTTAAGTCGGCTAAAGACCAATTCCCAATATTAGACATTTACTTAAGCAAGAGACACGATTCCCTAATGTAAGTTCTTGAGCTACTTCAAGAAATTCTCAGTTACACTCAATTGGAAAGTGGTGAACAAATCCAAGTGTCCAAGAGATGTTATATTAGCCTTTTAAGAGTAACTTTCAGCTATCTCATGTTCTTTGATTAACAAAGCATACAACATATACCACCGCACTGTAAATAAGCAACAAGCAATAAGCAGAACAAGTAGTTATAAACAAAAACATCAAGGATATTACAACATAGGACCGAAAAAGAAACGTGTAAGCTTGCACCTTTGGCAAGAACTTAGAGAAGGATCAGGTGGAACTCCCGCGGTGTCTGCAAAGGTGGCCATAGAAAGGAGCCAAAGATGGAATGAGAGGGTCGTTGGTGGCGCACAATGCTAGCTTTTCCAAGGTTCCAAATTTGAAAAGTTTTTGAACCTTATTTTCTTGCCCATGGGCGTAATTTCATCGAGCACCTGCTAGGCATAAACCCAGTGTCAACTCTACTATGACTATGAGGAGACAGCGCCAACCAGTTGCAAATTGCAATGCACTAATATAACTAAATAACAGCGCGGGAAAGATAACAGGAAGCTACAGCATATAGGTGGATTAGCTTCTCTTTTTTCAAAAGTAATTCTAACACTCAAAAGAGTACTAATCTTCCCTTGAATTGATTTTAATGTAAAATCATTTTTATTTTATTTTTGTCAAATGTAAAATGATTTCTAAATGTGCATTTAGTGTTAATGGTTGGTATCTGCCAAAAAAAAGAGTTTTAATGGTTGAGTATCACTCCCCTCTCAGGTTGCTATCTATACTAACACACATAAATTTATACTTATGCTTAGTAGCTAATGAAACGAAGTGCCCTTACCATAATGGCAATCGATCTTGGCGGTTAAGTGAGCTCTGCACGTCTCGATCGGTTCGGGGTCTCGTAATCCTTCAATAAACACAACCTAGCTTAGAACTTGGAACTCAAACCAAAGGTCTTGGTGCTGGTCTAATCAAGGTTTCTATCACCTAAACAATGGTCCTACACCTTAAGGAGATCCTTGGAAGCCGAAAACGTTTTTTTGCAACTTCGACGATCGTTAAAAGAATTCAGAAAACACTAAGTTACAAAAACCAAAACTTCTCACACCATTCTAAGAGAATCAAGGATAGCTGCTTGCAACCCATTTTGAAGGCCTTATACAAGGTTTTAAAAGCAAAAACACACACAACTCACCAAGTGTTCAGTTCTGCCCAAAAGTTTCAAAACCCTAAAAACTCTAAATTTTCACCAAACACTTCACTAAATTTCTCAAAACAATTACACAATCCAAAACATAATTTTCATTTCCATTTCTATACTATTCTCCAAAAAAATTCCAATTTATCAAAAACCCTAATTCAAGCTATGAGTTCAAAAATCCAATTTACCCAAAAGCTCAATTTTCACTCTTTTAATTCCAAGTTTCCTACACTTTCAAAAATCAATTTTCCAAGACTTAAACATACAATTTTATCTAGGGCCTTGCACACTAAATAGGGCAAAACCTTTCGTCAATACCCAAAAACATTTACAAGCATTTTAACAAACCCGAAAGCTAGTTATAAAATCAATTCTCCTTTGTCCCAAAACCTTAATCAATTCGGCCAAGCACCAATAAATTCCAAGATAAAATTTTCTTTCAAAACTAACTTGCACACATCAAGGACAACAAGAAATCTATGGTGAAACTAAATTCCAAAGTTTGAAAATCACTTATTCAAAAGAAAACTAAATAGGGATATCCATATATCAATATCATGGGAATGACTTTCCTAAAGGCAACCCTATTAAAAGCTCAACTTAAAAATTCTCTAGGAAACCCAATCAAAATTCTAATCGGTTCAAATTGAAGCCTCTTTAAGGTTCTAGAAATTACATAAAAATCCAAACTCAACGTATTGAAATTCTGAATTGGTAGAAGTGTAGATCTAGAAGAGGTGAGTAATTTACCTCAAAGGAGCAAGTGGAGAAGTTGAGTGGAAGACGTTGCAAGAGGAAGAAAAGGATTCGGCCACACCAAGAGGAGGAAGAAGATGAATAGTGTTTATTTCTCTCAAGCTTCATTTTTTCTCTCTAATCTCTCTTAACTTCACTAAATTCTCACTAAATGAACTTATGAGGAAAAAGCTACATGGAGCCCTTTATAAAGGGGAGGAGGCCGCGGCTAGGGGGTATAAAAGGGGGGTGGGTTTTTAACTTTTCACTTGACTCTAAGGACCAAAGTAGGAAGGGTAAAAGGTTAAGGTAAAAAACTTTTTACTATTCGAGGACCAAACCGTAAAGTTTCAAAGTTCAGGGACAAAGCTTAGAAATTTCCAATAAATATCTAGATTTGTTTATTAATAAATTCCAAATCTATGACACGTCAGCGCGTCAATGCGTCAGAACACTGGTCGTCATCTGCTTCTGGTCACTAGTGAGTATCCCAATGTTGCTGAGAGTGTCTGGTCCCGGACATCCTTTGGCTCTGGGCCCCGTGCTTGTGCAACTCGACCCCGAGTCGTTCTTCCTCGAAGTTCGTACCGCGCTCGATCTGAAAACACTATTCATGAAAGTTACTATTCACAAAAAAAATTATCGCACAGCTGGACCCGTTACGTCAAACAGAGTCGTTTGGTGATTCCAGGGTTTTCAATCCGGAGTCCCGAAGTCTTCTGTTTCGCTTGTTGGATTTTCGAATGAAAGTCCGCTAGTGAGAAAAGTCCTTTTTGGGCTTCGGAAGAAAACCATATCAATATTACAGTCGTTCTTCACGAAATTCTTCACTGAACGTCATGGTGATAGTGGGAACGTCTTGTTCTCATCCGAACTCAAAGTCGAGTCATGGATGGTTTACTACTAAGTATTCCAAGGGGTACTTCTTCGGTACTTCAGCTGACAATGTCTCTTGTTGATGCCGCCGAGCGGATCCAAAAATTACGTGGAATAATTAAATAGTTATTTAATTATTGGGGAAAATTCAGGGTCTTACAGCTAGCGCAGCCGCGCCAGGAGCATGCACTCTCGACCTTGCTAGCTTAGTCTCTCTAGTTAGTGGTGTGAGTGCACTAGCGTCAGATACAAAATTGTTGTTTTGCGATTTTTCATATAACTTTTGCATCTGGAACAAGTTTTCTGTACCGTTTTTTCTGGAGATCAAAGGAAATTAAGGGGGACCTTCCCAGGGCTTGCTTTGGATCTTTTGGAATCAATTATTTGATACCTGTAATCATGTTAGCCATGATTGGCTAATCCATGTGCGCTACTTGGGGTCGATGGATTCACTTTCATGATTATGTTTTAACGTTTCGGTTTGTTTATGACTTGTTGATTTTATCTATAAATTTTTTCTCCTGTATTAGTTGAAACTTGAGTGCACGCAAGTATCTTATTATTTCTCACACAATAGATATATTGGGTAGGAATAAGGATTCAGAAAAGTGATTGCTTAGGTTATTTCACCTTAGACATAAGGATAATTCTTAATCATGTTGGTATGAAATTAGGAACTTTGTCTTGATTAAATAGGTTTAGGTACTAAAAACTGGTTATCATTAATAATCAAAAGGTTTTCTTAGTTAAGACATTAACAAGTAAAAACTTAGGCAAATCATCATAGATAATGAACAAGTTCCTAAAAAAGTTGGGATTACTAAAGTTTGCTTTCGTTTAATTCTAGTTTCTAGATATTGAACAAAAAACCAACCTCGTGAATTGTCTTTTCAGTAACGAAATTAGTGAAAATGGTACTAGATAACCACAATCCTCTTCTTTGATATTTCTTACCTTATAATGAATAGGTACATTTCCCTAGGAGTTATCAAAAATTCTTTTGATTGGCAGAGATTATATTGGCCCTTTTGACCTTGTTAGCCGACCGAAACAAAAATAGTGAGTTTTGTAAAGTTAATGCAACAATTAAGTACAAATCCAAACTGAGGACCATGGGAAAACCACTACAAAATATACATTCATCAATGAGTCAACTTAAATTTTAAAAAAAATATTAAAATTTTGAAATAATTGAATTTAAGTATCTTAATTACTAATTTTTAAAATGTTTTTATATGAATATTTAATAAACTAGATGAATATAATTTAGTAATTTGAGGGGTGAGAAATGATTATTTCAAGTAGTAAATATTGGAATTTGAAACATATAATTTTGAGTTAGGAAAACATATCAAATTATCTAGTATTTTTGAAATTATACTATTTTATGTCCAATTAAGGTATTTCGGAATGAAGAATTAAAATCTTCCAAACAAACACACCCCTCAATCAAATCTTGCATTCAAACACAGTCTAAGCTTATAACTGTTTCCTAAATTGGAGACATGTTTGAATACTTTTTTGCCCCTTCTAAATGATTTTATAAGCACGACTTTTGAATTGATTCATATTAATTTGACCGAATATTAATGACTTATTTCAATATTCTTAGTGTCAAGTTAAATATTCAATTCTTTTGTTTGAATAGTTTGACTAAATTGTCAAATTTAACCAGAACCGATTCTTTTCACAATTGTACATGGCAAACAAATCTATGTGCCAAAATAAAACCATGGGCTATCTTTAAATATATATATATATATATATATATATATATATATATATATATATATATTCTCACTCAACTCTTTAATTTTTAAAATTGAAGTTGGTCAAAAGTTTGACTATAAAAAATGCATAACAATTATTGGGTTAAAATGTACCTATTGAAGCAAAACCGTATTTATATTAAGACTCTCTTTTGCTACATTCGGTGTCCTTTTCTGTATCATTCTCTCTTCAACTTTTTACTTTCTTTCTTTCGGAACCGCTTCTTTTCATATCACAAGCTCATCTATGGTGGCTAAGAAGTGGTTGAACATCATTGTTGATGGGAGCACAGCTTTGAGGCCTCACTGGCCACACATTTTTTCAAACTATCTTGAAAATATTGCCAGGTTTGATAATTCTTGTTCATATCACGCATATTTATTTTCTACACGCATATATAAACATAGGTTGTTGTTTCCTTAATCTTATACATGCATGATATTGAATTTTTCATTAATATTTTAGTTCTCTATTTTGGGATGATATGAAACATGAATATAAATTATAAACATACTCACAAAAGAATCCTTCGAGGTCTACTAGGGTTCAATAACCCTTAGCGTCCTCAAGCCAGCGGTGGTAGTCCAGGCACCACTGTTTACTTCAATCGCGCATCTAGTGCTCCTTTTGAACCCTTGTGTTGCTACTTTTTTCTTTTGTTATGTGATGGCAGTCCAGGAACTTTTCCCTTGCTTCAATCATACATCCAGTCTCCTTTTGATCCCCATTTTTTGCGTTGCCGCTTCTTCTTCTTCTCTTGTACAACGGATCGCGATGGAGAAACATGGGCACTCTGGATCGGCTAGGATTCCTATGTACGGTTAAGCGGTGTATTGCAGCGGTGGACCACAACGATTGACAGAGCAGATCAGAGGTGAGGATGATGAAGGCGATCCAGATTATGGTGACGGTGGAAAAGGAGATAAGAATGACAATGTTTCATGTTCCTCTTCTTCATCATGTTTGGCATTGTTCGTCAATAGGATCTCAGACTTGGTTGGGTATCACCAGGTCTGAGGTCTCTTTGAGCATTTGGGTTAGCTGAAAATTGTCTTTGTTCAACGAATAAGGGAATATGGTAGGAAGTTTTGATTTAGGTTCCTGAGATTCCCGTCTATGAAGCAGGCATTGGCGACTATTAGAGTTGTGGATGGTTTTCATATTGGAGGCGCGATCTTGTGTGTTGCTTTGTCTAGGTCTTCGATCGTGCCACTCTAAAGGTGGATCTTCGAAAGGCTCGCGTCAAGGATTAGTTGTTGAAGATAGATGGTCTTGGTTTACCGAAAGTAAGGTTGCTTTGTTATATTTTCAAAGTCTTGGAGGGAGGTCTTGTTGAGGAAGAAGATAGAGACCAGCGCATCGCTTTTCTAGCGAGGAGAAGTAGAGATCGTTTCTGGTTTATGCAGGTATTGCAACAAGGACCCTTGGGTGCCTAGTGCTATTTTAATTCTTGAAATTGATTCTTTGGTTTTTTGGGCTGATTTTGACATTGTACCGCATGGAAGTGAGGGGACCCTGCCCTCAATATCTTGTTCCCATAAGTCTTTCCTATGGGTTCGGGTCCTATAGTTGTTTCTGAGCTAGATGGTGTTGGGTTGGTTCGTGTCCCGCCTCCTGGGATTTGTGGCCTAAAGGATGCGGTCATGGATGAGGATTTTGATTTGATGTCAAGGTTCACCTTTAAGAACGGTGACAAGATCATCTTAGGTCCCCTTGGTTTTGTGATTAAGCGTTTCTTGACCTATGTCTCTTCTTCTCTTGCTTTGGGTGTTTTCCATGATGTTGGGTCTCTTCTTTCAAATGTTTTCCATGATGTTGGGTCTATTTTTTGTTTCTCTTACTAAAACACGACATATATACACACACGTGCACAAACATGTGGTGGGCTCCACTTCACTGTGGAATATATGTGGTTTTTTTTTGTATAAACCTAAGTGAGCGATTGAAAGAACATGAAATATATGGATGATCTCTAATAAATGATGTACGATAGACTTGGATACCATATTATGACTCGAGTTAAGCCTAACTCTACCTTAAAAATCTACCTTTGGGTAAGGATTCCCCTCCAATTAATAAGGAGTTATTAGTTCATATTGATAGGCGGTGTGAGACCTTAATGATACAACCTAAAAATAATAAAACATAATACCTAATAAAAGGTTTTTAAATAATTTGCACGCTAACAATTGTATGTAGAATCCAAGAATTATTTCATCTCTCTCTATAAGAACTTTTTTAGGATAACCTCTCTTTAATGTTTATTACCTTGCACTGAGTTATATAAGTAGTAATGCTTGATATTACTCGATGTATGATTCAATTAGTGAATATATTACTTAGCAATAACCTGAAATATGTCAAAAGTATTATTACTGATCATTAAGGGTCTCTTAACATATCTATCACTCTT
The DNA here is from genome assembly GCA_030819835.1 of Acmispon strigosus. NCBI lineage: Eukaryota > Viridiplantae > Streptophyta > Magnoliopsida > Fabales > Fabaceae > Acmispon > Acmispon strigosus. Next base: position 41,139,499 of record JAUAMA010000001.1, on the reverse strand, counting down.
CAACCTCTTGACATCCCAACATTGTGAAGTAGTTAAAATAAATCTCTCTAAAGAATATACTTGTTAAGAGTAAATTAAAATTGTGGGCATTACATTTTCTCTTATGCATCTTTAGTTTTTAGAGAGCCAATAGGATAACCAATATTTTATTATTGAAATCTAGATTATTTATTTTGCTTAATCTAAAATTTGAAATATGATAGCTTGTGAATTAAATTTATTCTTATTTGTTACTTGGTCCCTTGTTGGTCACGCAGGTGCTTCTTGAGTAACTGCCATGAAGAGGTAATTTTAAAACTTGATTTTCTATTCATATAATTATTTTTATGATGTTTTTAGTGTAGACTTACATTAAGTTACTAAAGATTGATTTTAAAAATAGTTTAAACTTTATTATTTATCTTAAGCATTTATGTTAATTCTCTAATAATTCACTAGAATTGGAATATTTATAATTACATGTTAGTCCTATATTAAAATGTTCTAGTATGAAGGTACGCGAATATGGTGTGGTTTTCAAGTCCACATGTGAAATTATCTTGCCTAACCTTGTGTCACTTTTTTTGTACAGGAAGCTTATCTTGGGTTAGTATTTTATAAGACTGATATTGAACTAGGTATGAGTATTTTTTTTGTCTATTATATATCTTTTATGAAGTAAATACATCAAATTTGTGTATTTATTATAACTGTCTTCAATAATGATACGTAATGTCATTTACTTGTACCATCTCCTTTGAAAGCACTATATGAGAGGATTACCTCTGTGTGGGTGTCTTAAATCTGGTTATTTGTATTCAAAATACAGGATATGACATTCGATTTGTTGAATGGACAAAAGATGTGAAGAGATTTTTAGAAACTCTATCGAGTTTACCTTTCAATGAAAATGACAATAATCAAAATGCCATGGTAGAGGGTCTAGCCAAGGCTTTGATGGTACGCAAATACATATTTTGTTCACCTATTATTATTTAATTATTAATTTAACTATTTTACTTATTTTGTGTATATTCAACCACAAAAATAAAAAATTAAATGATTAAAAATCTAAACTTTGGTCTCACTAGATGTTCCCGGGCCCATATAATTATAAAATGACAACACAAGAATACCCCAGTGCAGAAAGACACTGCCTTCTGGTGACTGCAGGTGAACCCATTCCTATAAGAATGTTAGTGTCTGTTCCTTCCATTCGAGAGGGACAAGTTGATGGCCAACATGTAAAGACTCATATGGCTGATTTTCTTGAAGTGGCTCAAATATTTGTCCCGGTGATATATTAGAGCTTTTTTTCTCTCTTAATTATTGTTACCTCTTTCTCTCCCTCTTGTCTAATCATCAAAACCTTTAAGGTTGTGTTGACTGTAGTTATGTCTCATAATGCAGCTAGATGTGTCTCTATCGGTGATAACTCCGAATGATTCTCCAATTTTCAGAGCAATATTCAATCAGGTAAAAATTTGTCTCTCATATATAACATCATTCCACTAATTGAGCTCCTATAACTATAATGTGCATTGAAATAGGAAACTAAATCACTATATTTGAAATATTAATGTGATGATTTTGATCACCAAGTTCCTAATTAATCATTAAATATGTCCTGTATTATCTATTGGAATTACTCATATATGCAATATGTATAACAAATCAACAAATGTGGGTAATCACATACTAAGCAATATAGCATATGGAGATGTTCGTCAGATTTGTAGGTCTTTCAAAGACCTTGTGCACATAAGTAAAGATTAAGCATGTTAGTAGTTTAGAGCATTAGCCTAAGTATTTATATATGTTTTGGTGAGTATATGACTTATTTTTCGTCTTTTGTAGGGGAATAATATTTCTCTAGCAGAAAATTCTTCTATGCCCAATCATGGAATTAATCAAGATATTGTTTTATTATCAAAAAAATTTCAAGAGGCACATGTTGCCCTTCATGAAAACATAACAATGAATTTACATGCAGAAAGAGGCGTAGAATCAATGAACATACAGACAGGAATTTCACTTCCTAATATTATCACTGGTAGCTTTCAAGGTGATCTCTCTCTCTCTCTCTCTCTCTTTATGCATTGAACCCTATTCTCAGCTCAGAAAACACCTTAACTTCTACTTTCTAAGTACTTCAATACCCTTCAAGTCTATTGCCAGCTGGGACTGACCCAAGTTGAAGTTGAATGGGGCAGTTGCCAATAGTATTAAAAATTTTATAGTTCCTTTTTCAACTCTTAAACTGTTAACTTCGCTTAATATGTTTAATTATTCCCCTTCACTCAATTTTTTTTGGTTCCGTTCTTGATTGCCAACAGGACCAATACAACAAGTATGGCATCATCAACCTGGTATAACAACCATGTCAAATAGATTAGGGATTATTGATCAACAAGATCCTCCTCAAATCTATGATGGTGCTTCATTTCAAAGTTTGGTGACTACCTATGCGGTAGGAAACTCACCCATGGAAGTTCAACCACATTCAACACCAATAATCCCAGTCTTGCATGATGCAACTAGTCAATATGCTACAAAACCAACGGAAAATTTTTCAGGACAACCTATGGAGAAATATTACCCTATGACTTCCTATCGTGCACTAAATTCACCTTTAATGGGATCAAATACTTGGGTATCTCCTGTTCCAGGAATGGCTCCAACAAGTTATCCAAGAAACCTTTTGCCTCCTCCATCTCTTTCAGATCTTCGAGACTATGTAAAAACATGGGAGGTAAATTGACTAGTTAAACTCATTATTTGATAAAAGAGAAACTTAAAGCACAGCCTGGTGCACAAAGACCTGGATGCCCGGGTCTCGGAACGAGTTTAACAAATTGATCTATTATACGCAGTATTACCTTGTTTTACTATAATAATTATTTTACCATGAATGTTTTCTTTTATGCATTTAGGGATTTTTAGCTGGAGCGATTCAACTGAATCGTTTATCTATCATTAAAGCACAGGTATGATAAAGTCTTTCTTGACCTACAATGTATAGTTTATTTAGCAATATACATTGTATACATTTTTTAAATAACTAAACTTTTCGCCTCTTTCTCCCTATGAAACAGGCCTTCAGAAAAGCAACATCACCCTCATCGTAAGTGGATCCTCTATTACCTAATACTAAATTTTGAAACAAAATCTTGGAGTTAAATTGCTTAAATCAACATACTTAATTTACTTATTCCACTCCTTTTAATCAATAACTATCAACCACACAACTTAATCTCACAGTTAACAAGCATAGCTATATAATTGTTAAAACATACTATCTAATGACTAAAATATAAATGTCTAACATTTCTACAAGAGTATATGTTTTTCCAACAAAATATTTATTTGATCTTAAGCAATTAAATTAGCAATTTTGTCTAGTAAGTTTTTCAATTTATTTTATCAATTATATGTAGTATATATATATATATATATATATATATATATATAGATAGATAGAGGATGTATCATATGAGAAAAAAAAAAATAAATAAATATATATATATATATATATATATATATATATATATATCAAGTTAGAACTAATGTTGGATTGAATTGGAAGACCAAGATTAAATGCAAATAAAAACCTACCTTGTGCCTCATAATTTATTGATAGAAGGTGTTGTGCCCAGTGTCCACTTCTTGCTTCGCTCTATGTTCTTGGGATTCTTGTAAGTTTCAACTTCTTAAATTTCCTCAATTTCTTACCTCAATCCACCATATCCAGACCTCTCAACAATGAATCATTCCCCTAGACTTCAAGAAACTTGTATTGTTGGTCCTATCCCATCAAGATTTTTTGTGTAAAATTTTTCATCTACTGCCACTTTAGGGTAGATCAATATCTATTGAAAGAGTTTTTGTTGAAGAAATCAGAGATAATCTTGGAGGGGAAACTTCAAGCATCCCACCTGTTTATCATCGTGTATGTTTATCTCTATGCGCACAATTAGCATAGGGGCAACGGAAAGGAAACAAAACATATCACATAAAAGGACGACACAAGGTAGTTCCAGTGTGCTTAAGAGCTTGTACGAGAACAATGATAGGTGGAAAAAAGAGAAGAAATAGACTGAAGAGAGCATGTGACAAAAGACTAAGAACGAAGAAGTACCAAGAATGTCAAAGCATAGGACAATAGAAAAACAAAGTGAAGTGGGACAGAAGAACACATGGATGTCGTTGATTCAAATAAATTGACGACATCCCTTGGAGAACGATTTGCAATTGAATTTTTTGTTTTAATTTAATGGATAGTATTAATATTTCTCATTTCTCACAATAATATTAGTTCTCACTTGATATGGTCACACACACACCCATGACTATCTACTTTTGCTATTTTTTGCAAATTTAGCCTCCAGTGGTCAAGCAGATTAGAGATAAGTCTATTCTTGCCTGAGAATGCCGTAAATCACACAAAGAGGTAATTTTTTCATACTAAAATCTTATGTTCCTATTTGGTGTCTCTCTAATGTCTCCCACCAAATAAATTGTGGCATATCATTTGAAAAGCACACATATAAATTTATAATTGTCATACTCACATCTACATGGGCCAATTTTATTAGTGAGGTGAGAAAAGAGACACCAAATAGGGAAAATAGAGACAAAGCATCTTCATCCAATTGTATCATGGCATAAAATTATCTATTTTAATTAACATCCATGTTCTCTTATAATCTAGTAACATTTAAATGCAGCATTTCAAGCGGACCCGTAGATTATGTGTTCTTCAACACCCTATCCAAGTCCAACAAACTTTACGAGCATCTATTTAAGGAAAAAATGGTGAGCCATACATACATTTGATTGTCTATTTGAATATAAATATGTGTTTTACAACACGCAACAACTTAGGAGACTGCAAAGGCATAAGGACATAAAAATGTGACTGGTTTTCATTTTCCCTTTATACTCTCCTTATACAAGTCCTAGTTTTAAACTTGCATGTTTTTGTGGGGATATGTTGAGCAATGACTAGCATGATCAATTGTCATTTTTACTTTGGTTATATGAGAATCTTTTTGATGTTGAATCTCCATGTGCAGTGTGCAAAAATTGATTTCCCATATCAATCATTAATTTTGTCCACCACAGAAAAGGAACACTTCTTCTTGGGACTAGTTTTTCCTAGGGTGAGTGTGATATCAATATTATTTCACATTAATATTTCCATTTAGGTTGTCATTTGAAAACTAAGCTACACATGTGTGAATTTTGAGTACTTTTTTCGATACTTACAACTATACTCATTAATAAATGGCAGGAGACAATATTTGTGGAACCTCTTTAATCATGCATCTGTTACCCAAAGCTGCTATTGAAGCCAGGAGGCGAGGATTAGTCATGACATCATGCTGTTTTTTCTTTAAGATTTTACTTGGTGAAGTTGAGAAAACTACAAGACTGTCACAAACCTGATTTTTTGTGTTTTTTTAAATATTTTTGAGAACATCTTAAGTGGAACCAAGTCTCTTCCTAAATCATACAAGGAATTAATTCATAGGGGAAAAACAAGAAATCAAACAGGTAAACTCAAATATTTAAACTACTAGCATTGGAAGTAGCAAATAATAATTTGATAGGAACAATACCCCACTTTCTAAATAATATCACAACCATGGTTTACAATATCATATAGCCCATATTGCCAATCCTTATTGATGATCACATTTTCTTTGCCTTCTTTTGAAAATTTTCATGGGTAAGAGGAATTAATTTTGTATTTCTTAATATGTTTTAAACGAAGAATGATGAGAACAAGTCCAACTAGTAATCCCAAATAGAGTGTTTCTTTCTTTCTTTCGGGAACCTGGCACGAATGGGAGCGTTGTACAGCGTATCTTCGTCTCTCCATCGTCAGGCCTGCCAGTGGTGGTACCCACAAAGAAACTTTAACACCCAAGTCAGTGTTTAAAAGGATTTTATGGAGAAACTAGGGGATTAGAGAGCTACCTTCATTCTTCTTTTTAGAGGTATTTATAGGTATGAGGTTGAAGAGATCGTAGGAGTTTTCCACGTTCTTGCAACTCTTTTTTTCTCATTTGTTGGATTACCTCGTCTAGTTGTCCCATCTTCTAGCAAGTGAACGGTCAGATGGCCCTTGTGCCCTTATTTGATGTACTCTGATATGTCTTTATGCATTATTTTGTTCTTCTCTGCTCTGCTTTCTTGGGTTATGTTCCTGATGTAGAGGTTTTAGGGCGGAAAGGTCCCCTAGGGATGCGTTTCGGATCCATCTTGAAGTTCCTTGATATAATTATGTTTGAGTGTCGATTATTACTATTAGAAGACATGAAGTCCCACCGACAGGGACCGAGTGGCGACGGTAAGTCTCTTGAGGGAAATTGATGTTCGGGCACGACTTTATTTGTCAAGGGTTGTGGGATAGGGCATATCAAGCTTACCCTACATCATTTGGGGGATAAAGGTTTGAACGCGCAGATGGCAGTGCACGCCATTTTGGTGTTCACCCGTCTTAGACTTGTGCTCGATATGTCGATATGCGTTGGGGCAGCTCAGTCTTGGTGGTCGGGGGAATAAGTTCGGTATCCCAACCCAATGCATTGTGCACAGATATAAGTCGGGATATGGACTTAACTTGATTTAAAGGTGTGTGGGTATACGCCAGAACAATATCCCTCCAGTTCTAGCTGACAATGACAGTTTTGGTCGGAGCTACGTGATCCAATGGATGTGGCGATCTTGATTTTAGTATAGTTTCTCATTGTGGATTGTTTGGGGGGGTTAATAGACAAATTTTGAGACCAATGATCATGTTGGTGATGCTCGGAGTGAACTTTTGCAGGTGATGCTTAGACGAGCTAAGCCAAATCCAATGTCCTTGTCAGTGATGCTCGAAACGAGATTAACCAAGTTGAAATCAAGGATTTGATCGTGATGCTCTGAGCGAACGTGTGTAAGTATGCTCGAACGAGCTAAATCAAGTCCAATAACCTTGTTTGTGATGCTTGGAGTTAACATTTGTAGGTGATGCTCAGAGCGAGCTATATTAAGACTAGTAACCCTTGTGGTGATGCCCAATGCAAACCTTTGAAAGTGATGCTCGGACGAGCTAAACCAAGTTGATATCGAGGATTTTATGGTGATCATATTGGTGATTCTCACAGTGAACCTTTGTAGGTGATGCTCAGATGAATCAAACCAAGTCCAATGACCTTGTCGTTGATGCTCAAAGCGAACATTTTTAGGTGATGCTCGAACAAGCTAAACCAAGTTGAAATTGAGGATTTGATGGTGATCGTCGAGGAAAGTTGTTGCGCTAAAATAACACACGCTTTTAAAGACAAATGCACCTATCTCTCATGTAATATATGATTGAAGTCCCAGATTATCATGCCCAAGGGGCTAGAAAATTGTCACTCCCCAAGAGTGAATCAAGTTAAGGTTCGCAGTTTTGAAGGTTGGTTGGATTGCATGGAAGAAAGTAAATAGAGATTAAAGAGTCGATTAAGAATGCCTTAGAGTTGAAATGATATTGGAGCATCTCCCACCGTTATTATATATGATAATCCAAGTTAATAATCTTGTCAAATATACCTTCTTATATTAATTAACTCATTGTTAAGCTATTGTTTGTTGCCCTACCCGACTACACTAATTTACAAACAAGCGCCATAATAAGGTGATTAGTGAAAGCAAGAATGAAGTGCATAGAAGTGTCCTATGAGTATTTCACTTCCTAAATGAATGGGAAATTGAAAAAATACAAGAACTAATACTAAAACCTCTTGTTAGGAGCGAATTATTATTAATTCTCATATGTTCATTCTCTTTTATGGTTGAATATTTAATTTCTCTAAGGCTTAACTACATTTTTGGTCCCCCACTTTAGTCTTTTGTGCAATTTTAGTCCTGAAAAAAATCATTAGCAATTATCATCCCCACGATAACTACCTTTTTGTAGTTTTGGTTTTCTGTCTTACTTTCGTCCAAAAACTAACATTTTTTATAATGTGGCATTCTTTAATAATATTTTAATTGAGAAAATTATTTTTTTAATTAAATATCATTTGTCTCTTTGCACTTATGGTCCTCCACCGGACAACCACCACACTCTCTCCCTCGACCACCACTACTCCTCCTCCCACACCCACTCCCACCAAACCAGAAATAATACCCACAAAGATAAACAACCAAACCCAGAAATTAAAAGCTAATGATACACATAAATGAAGAACAACCATTCAAGAAAACCCAGATCGTGAGACCAAAATTGTGCCTACTGTGCATGTGTGAAGAGAAGCGCCCACATGGTTAAAAATCCAACACCATCATCATCTAATTCCTAAGATTTCAACACCAACATCAAAATCGTGCCCGCACATTGCTCGGCACTCACTCAATCCCAACTGAAGACAAACTAACTAAAGACCCCATAGATTTCAAGTACACAGGTCTGTCGTTGCTAAATCAAAGGGAAAAGAAGGGTTAGGGTTCTAGCGATGCAATAAACCCATTAGTGAACATGCCATCAATTCTCTGGCCAGGCTAACTGGTGGTTCAAATATCCCAGTGAAGATGCTTCATGGGAGGCTCTATTCCATCTTCTACTACCAAGGTTCCTATTTCTAGCAACAATGGTGGACAGAGGTTTTATCCTCTAATAGCAGCTATCAACGGTGGTCGTTCTCTCTCTCACCTCTTATTCTCTCAAGGATTTTCAATCTGGGTTTTTGATCTGAGGTTCTCCTAGTTTGGGGTTGCAGAGATAGAGGTGGCTATGGTGTTTTTAGGATTTGGGTTTCTGGGTTGAGGAGGAGGAGACAGATGGCAGCCTTTGATTAGAAGAAGAAGAAGAAGAACACAAGTGTAGGAAATTAACAAGTGTAGGAAATTGATTTTGGGGTTTCTAACTTAGGTTTCAGAATAAGAACACAGAAGGCAGCCATTGATTAGAAAAAGAAGAACACAGGTGTAGGAAATTGATTCAGCAAATTGATTTTGGGGTTTCTAACTTAGGTTTCAGAATAAGAACACAGATGGCAGCCATTGATTAGAAGAAGAAGAACACAGGTGTAGGAAATTAACATGTGTAGGAAATTGATTCAGCAAATTGATTTTAGAGTTTCTAACTTAGATTTCAGATTAAGAACACAAATGGCAGCCATTGATTAGAAAAAGAAGAACACAGGTGTAGGAAATTGATTCAGCAAATTGATTTTGGGGTTTCTAACTTAATTTTCAAAATTGAATTAGGGATTGGGGATTTAGGGGTTTATTTTAGATTTAGAATAAATTAGGGGTTTTAATTTTGAAATGAACTTTATTACGTGGCATTCCTAAAAAAATAATAAAAAATCCACGTAAGCACCATTAATACAGTCAGCAATCTACATCTGCACCTGCTAGAGCTCCAATCTCCGGCGATGACTAAACACAAACTTAGTGCAAGCTGAGGGACCTATAGCAAACTTTTTTCCGGTGAGGGACCTATCGCAAACATTACAAACTCAGGGACCTACCAAACCATTAACCTTTTGAAAAACCTAAAACTGGAAAATAATTCTAAATTATAAATTTTAAGAGGTATAAATATTAAATTTGAATATATATAAACAAGTTAATCAGGTGATTGGGTTGGTTTGGGTTAAAATAAATAAATAAATCCGAGAACCGAACTTATTGCTGCAAGAATTTAAAGTACTGTTAACATGCATATTTATATTTATTCATCAAGATCTTCATTCAAATGTTCCTTACATGTTACAGAATAACGTGTTGTTGGGAGAATCTTTAAGCAAAAAGTTACACGAGTGAATCCTTCTATAAATTTTGTCAATCAGTTCGACCTTAGCAACTTTATAACAGCAAATATAGGCTAACCAGGGTATGTCATGATCAGATCAGCATGAGCAATATAAGACTGGCATGTAACTTCCTATATACATTGCTAAAAGAATATAAAAATCAAATGCCTATATACATGAAATCTTTCCATTGACTTTCAATGGAAGAGACTATGCTGACTAATTCTTCTGAAGCTCACCATGGAACTTGTAACAGAAGCAGTAAAGAAGAATTCCTGATTTCACTAGTCACCAAAAAGTAGATAATTGCCTCCAATATACTATTCGATGCCATATAAACTTGGAAATTCACAATATTCTGCTTGCTTCAATCATCAAAGCTTTCCCCTGTTAAAAGTAAAAGACGGTTTATGTTGCTATATATTCATGATTTTTGGTAGGAGCAGACCATCCTTGGTTACACTACCCCCAGATTAATTTACAGTAATTATGAACTGGATGGCAAAGGATTTCAACCCTTCAAGCTAGAGATGTGATTTGTGATTAACAAAATGTCCCATTAAACATGCAATGTTGACCCCAAGAAAGTTTTATATGATTTGCATTCATATCCATAACCCCCTAAAACAAGTGCAGCCTATTTTGAATGACAAAGTGATGAATAGTTTATTTGTGAGTAAAAGCAATTATCTGATCACATGTGAAGGCATATGAGACAGACCTCATTTGGCTGACTACTTTCAGATGGGAACCAGTGCATGAGAACACCCAGATTCATGAAAGCAGGTATCAATTTAAACAAAAGCGGCGTTGTAACCTGCAAATCATCATTCATGGTTAAACAAAATGAAGTTTAGAATGGACAATGGCGCAGCCTCTAAACGAAACTTACCAGACTAAGAGCCGTTGTCCCCAGAAGAAGAAGATACATCTTCCCCTAAAATATTGTAATCAGTGATCAGCAAGAGAGAGATAGAGACAAAAAGGGGGGGGGGGGGGAGTTCACAGAAATAATGGTGCAAACGTGAGAAAGAAGAAAACCTCAACAAGATGAAGATTTGAAGCGCGACTCAGGAGAACAAAAGCAAATTCTCCAATTTGAGCAAGTGAGATACCAACCTAAGTTGACATGGAGACTATTCAATGTTAAACATATGATATTGATGTATACTTAACTAATACATCATCCAACAAGCTGAGCATGTTGACTTACAATAAATGCTGTCTTAATGCTGTACCCAAAGGCCTTTGTAACTATAGTAGCAACAGTAGTCTTAACAACTATAACCAGAATAACAGCTGCCAGCAAAATATCCACATGGTTCCAAAGGAAGTGGAAATGTATGAGCATACCAATACTCGAGAGGAAGAGAGCTGCAAATAGGTTACGAATTGGTTCCACCTACAATATGTAAACATAGACGCATTTAATAAGGTGTAACTCCATTTAATCTTAAGACTAGAAAACGTAGTTCACAATTCATAATTTCCGATGCGCTAAATTATCCTAAACATGTCACTTGTTCATTATTTAGGGGGAAAGAATATATTATAAAAGGGAGGAAGTGCAATTATAACTATTGTAAGAAATCTTTCAAAAAATGAAAATCTATCTACAGAGGAGAAAAAGGAAAATAAGGAATACAATAAGGTTGCCTAATCTGACTGCATATTTGAGATAGAAACTCCCTTAAAGCAGCCATGACCTATAAGCTGTATACTGAAGCAAGGTTGAGGCAAAGGAAACATCAAAAAACATTTTACAAGTAAAGCATGCAAGTTGATATCCAACAATACACGGAATAAGCTGTTCATTTCATAGTAACCCAAGGTTATTTGAAAAAATAAAAAAATTAAACAATATCACATAAATAGCAAGACAGGAGACAGTAAAATTTGAACTTCAGTAATGTGTGCCCGTAGTGATCCAAAGATGTGTTTTAACTTTTAAGACTCCAGAATATAGAAAACTATTCAGGAAAGTACTGTATGTACGCAAAATAAGTCTGATACAAGTTGAAAGACATCAACAGTGAATGTTACCTGGTCTAGAGTATGTTGAGCAAAGTCTGTTGTAGAAATCATAACACCAGCCATAAATGAACCCAGCTCAAGACTAAGGCCAAGCTTATCACTGCACTGGAAAGAGATTTTCAAAGTTAACAAAATGCACAAATCACTACTAATAGTAAACTCCAAAAACTGCATATAAGTGATGTTACACAAGACCATCGGGTTCTAAGTCATTTTCGTTAAAAACGGGCTGACCCCCCCCCCCCCAATAAAAACGAAACAACATTAACAAATAAATTCTGTTGAAATAATAAAAGCACCCTACATAATAAAGCATAAGTAATTACACAGAAATGTTACAAGAATGCACAACTTTTATGAATGAAAGAAGATGCCACAGAACGGTAAGGAGTAGCTAAGCAATCAGAATAGTTTTTTCTTACCCACGCAGATAACAAGCAGAAAGCAACAGCAGCTAGCTGATAAAGTTCATTTGTCTGGAGAGTGAAGAGGAAGAAAAATTAACTCATGAACTGCTACAGTGCTATAACATGGTAGTGAAACAAATATACTTTAGCCTAACCTGAGATGAGAGCCGCATCATCAGTTTAAGAAAGCGAGGAACAAACGACCAAGACAATATAGATGTAGCAGTGAGATACAAGGACAACACTAGCAACCTGAAGTTGAAAACATTTAGAGTCTATCCCAATGACAAACAAGTTAAATTTTGGATAAACTATGATTTACTCCCCCCCCCCCCAAAAAAAATAAGGAAGTCCATAGAAATCTTCACTTGGTCAAAACTGCCGATATAGGCCATATGCATACTTGTGGTTGTTCTCTTCACCAAAAATCCAATAATATGATACATCACATTTCCCAGTGTTCACTTTTGTGAACACAGAATAGAGTAACAGTTTACTCACAAATTACAGTTTCTACCACCCATACATTTTGTTCAGTTTAGAAGACAAAACTCAATCTTTTGGAAAGATTCATGTGATTTAGGCATAAAAATCATTGTGTGCAGTGTTTCTAAATTTTAAGATTTTAGAGTTGGCATACTTTAGTTAATTTGGACAAAAACTTCTAGAATTGGTATACAAAATTCTATGCAGTGTACCCATAAATTTTTGTTCAGCATACCTGAAAGCAGAAAGTTGAACAAGTATATGGCAAAATTACAAGATTCAATTAACTCGCATCAACTGAACAAATTATTATTTATCATAGGGATATGATTAAAAAAGAGAAAGAAAGTCCAGATGGATAGACTTACAGTTTTCCCATTGAAAAAATTCCTTGTAAAAGACCACTGTTACCACCCAAAACTGGAAGCAAAGCAAAAAGTAAACCCACTGCACAATCCTGATATAAAAAGTTGTTAGGATCCAAGAGAAACCTCTACTATGGAAGGTGTACTCTAGAAGAGACCTCAAAGATAAGGGGAAGGCAGCATAATTATAAAAGTACTATTAAGTATATGAGTGATTAAGTATTTCTTAGAGAGGAAGTTTATATTTCTTAGTGATTAAGTTTTCTTAGTCATTAAGTTTCATTAGTGATTAAGTTCTCAGTCATTAAGTTTCCTTAGTGATTAAGTTTTATTTCCTAGGCGGTAAATAGGGGTTTTGGTCATAGGGGTAGGAATCATAAAGCTTTTGAGTAGTGAATTGTAAGGGGTTTTCCCTCGTAAGGAGGTTTTCTCCTTGGGTTACTATTTTAATATTAATAGCAGTGTTTTATCCAGAAAAATACCAAAAATATTACTATTTCTTCTTTTATCTCCTTTCGCTGTTAGGATTTTATCCGATCATAACAAAAGTGGTAGAAGAAAGAATGACAAACAGGTTGAATCAAGCTTTAGTGTTGCATTATGAAAAGTAAGTTTAACATAGATGACTGAACAAGATACCTGAAAAATAAGAGTCCCAATAGTCACTTGAACATGAAGAGCATTATTACTATTCCGCTCCACCAAAAACTTTATCACCTGGCAAACAGTGAAAGTAGCTAAACATGCTTAGAATCTATTAAGAACCATCGATAACAATGCAGAGAGTAAGTTTCAGGAAATGGTGAAAAACATACCACTGCTGTTGATGACATTGACAGAAACGAACCAACAAAAACACCCTCAGATAATTTGGCTCCAAATAACTACAAATCAAGTGGCCAATAATGCTTAGCATCCATTATAAAATAATTGTAGCTCCTTAATTCTATTGAAGACCTTAGACACAGTCAGCACCATACCATGGAAAGAATGCCACAAAGAAACATGAATAATAAAATTTGAAGCAGCCCTCCAAGAACAGCAACAGGCCCCACAGCTTTTAACTGCATGAATAAAAATTTCCGAACAGGTTCTCCTCAGAAAATGGAAATGGAAAGAAAAGATTTATTAATCTACAGCCACAAATCAAAAGCCTTGGATGAGGAAAATATATAATTATATATATTTCTACTCAATCTATTCATGTGATTTGATATTTAGCAAGGGTCAAGCTTATGCATGAAAATTTGTGAAACAGTGAAAAACATTTTTGCAAGACAAGAAAGGAAAACCTTCGCCAAGGAAAACTCCAGCCCTAAAGCAAAGAGAAGAAATACAACTCCAAATTGTGCAACAGTCTCAACCTGAATAAGAATGATAAAGAAATGGTTATCCAGTGTAAAATGATTGAGTGACAACATAAGAATCAGTACAACTAAATCATATGTCGAGATTCAAGAGGACAATGGAATATTATTCTTTCATTGATTTTCTTCCATAGCTGGAGCGGGTAGTCATGGACTAACAAAATTTGTTCTATATACTCTATTATTGATGTATCTATCGTATTAATATGTCACTACTCACTAGCAGCTGAAAGAATGCTTAAAGTACCCTAATTCCATAGATTAACTTTGTTTGGGCCAAAATACGGCCTGGAATTTACCAAGACACTAAATCAATTTCAATAACTCGGCACATATTGCTCAATAGCCACCGGTCAGGCCCTTAACTCATCTCATTCCAGTATTGCTTCCAAATTGCCCACCTTATTAAAAATACTTAAATACACCTCAATTCCTAACCTTTCTACATAAAATCCTAACCTTAACCCATGTATACTATAATTCCTCCACTGTCCTATAAAATACATCAGTTCCATTCCTAGTTGTACTATAAGATTAAATGGAAGAGGAGAATTATGATTAGCAAGAAAACTCTTTCTATAAAATTTTGAGAGATAGTGGATGAAGAACATTTAATGGCAGCAAAAAATCATGATGATCATCATCACAACTGATAATCATAGACCATGGAGAAATCAACATTTCAAGACACTCAAGATTGTAAATCATATATAGAGTAGTGTGTAACCACCGCAATAACCGGGGCGACAAATTTGTATAAAGATGAGATTAGGCAATCAAAAAACTGACCACAGCTTGCTTCATAGAAAAAGTAAAGTGAGTCGCTCAGACCAACATACCTGAACCATTTCACTGATGAATTTTAAACCCCCTGGTCCAATAAGGGAGCCTGCAAGAAGGTAGCCCACAATAACCTACAATATGCATAAAAAAAAAAGCAGATATAATCCAACACTCTGCATAGATCGTTTATAACTGGACAGCACTCACAAATAGATCGCTTGATAATTGATACGACTAAAAAATTATTTAAATTTGAAAATCGACTGACGCATAAAGGGCATCAAATGTCACAATGAGGAATATAGTAGTAATTACAGACCGGCTGCCCCAAACAGGAAAAGATGATTCCACCAATGGCTGCAGAAACTATGACGACCACTAAATCTGATATTAGCCTGCATAAATTTGCAATGACAAATTGTAGATTAATTCTTATGGTAGAAAATAAATAGAACAGACAGAAACAACACAAACAAATTACAAAACACAGACATCAACATCTAATAATATCATGAACTTGCTTGAACCCTTTGAAATGTAAAACAAATCCATCATCTTGCCCCACCTCTCCATTTTAAGCACACAAACCTCCAAGACCGAATAAAGAAAAATCTAAGCCCTTTTATTTTTTCCAGATGAAAAAGGGTAAAGGAAAAAAAGGATACAAGACAATCCAAATCCAGCAATATAGAATCATAAACAAAAGAAATTAGCCCAAAACATAGCAGTTTGTCCATGTTTTATGCAATTTCTCAACACAACTACTTTAATTAGTCAGCCAAGATAACAAAATAAATCCCTGAATAGTAAGTACAAAACAAAAGTAAAATTCAAGCCAGATATCAACCTTAAATCCACTTGAAGCACAGGATATTTGGATTTCTTGTTTGACATCACAAAGACATTGTCCTGCCATGCAATAGCATAAACAAGTGAGCAGGTTCAAACGTGAAAAAAAAAAAAAGAATTATCATAGTGGAGAATAACCCAGAAGGCTTCATATCTCTTTCTAGCACACCTTTTTGTCAATCAAAGTTGTCACATCATCAGAATCTTCATTTTCCAGGGAGAACACATCTTGAAACTGAAACGATTTTGTGCCGCTGAGGAAAGTAATAATTCAAAAAGAATAGAAGTTACAGCACATGTGTTAGATCCAAGTATCAAGCAACTGAGAAACTATATCAAGGAACATATGAACATACTTTCCCTCATGCGTCTCATTTCTCTTTACTTTGTCATGAGTAATTTTTGCTACAGTCTCCAATGTAGCCTGCAAAAGAAGAGCAGAATTGATGAGATCACTGATTTTGACCAAGAATGGTAAAGCTAAATCCATTTCTTCAATTGGCCCAATCACATGTTCAAAAGATAAATAGATGGAGTCTTAAGATTCTGTCAAGGAGACATGAATTTCAGCAGGGTTACTTTACACTGCTGAGTTATGAAGAGAAATGGTTTAGAATGTTCACCTCTGTATATGTTACCTATTTAGATCTGAAACTAAAGCAATTTGGAGGAAAAACTAAAGACTTGATATGCTGACTCATTCGGAACATGTTTTCTTAATGTTATTTATGTTATTTCATTGCAACTTGAGTGACATCATGGGAGCAAGTTACTTAAAGTGCTAATGTTGCTTTATTGTAACTTAAGCTTCCCATGGCCCCTGCCTATCAATAGTCTGACAACTAGTGATTGGCCAACGTACTAGCAAGTCCTTTTAAAAGAGAGGATGCACTCACATTTCATATTACTTGAATGAAGTAAGCTCTCAAGCTTACTGGAAATTAAACAGATTTCTTATCACTCTCATTTTTCTTCTCTTTCTAGATAGTACAAATTCAACTGGTGATTTTAGATTGAGCATTTTGAATTTATCAATCTACAGTTTACAAGATTTCTATTCTTCCTTAGAATATTAGGGCACATCAAGAATGTCAAAACTCAGCTTTACATTAAAAAATGGTGGGAATAATCTTTCCTCGGAGAACCACTCAAGTATTGGGGAAATGATTAGTGCTAGATTATCTCATGTATGCTCAGAATATATTAAAGACAATTTTAGACTTCCTAAGAATATTTATAAAATATATTATGGAGTCAATTGGTCATCTGATAAAGGAAGCAATAAGGAGTTGTTTCTTATTTTAACTATCTTTCATTATATGTTTACCTATTTTAATCAGGGTAATAAGCTTATTGTATAATTTGGAAATTGGAAAAGTGCGTTTGGGCTTATACACTTCAGTACTACAATCCTACTGTACCAGCCTGAACCTAATTATTGCATAAAAAGAACCACAGGTTTAGTATATTGCATAATAGTATCATATACCATACCAATATAATCTTATTATTTTTGGGATTGCTTTTCTCTCTTTTCCTCTTGGGTGTTAGTTTTGGTGCCATCCCCTTCAAGCTAAAATTTTGAAGGCATTTTCAGTATAGGGATGGCATGAAGATGCAAGGGGGTGGCATTAAAACTAATACCCTTTCCTCTTTGCCTACCATGACAATATAATTTCAACGAAAGAAGACAAAAAGTAGGGCTTATTAGCACAATATGAAAATGCTTGAGGACTACATCAAGAAAAAACATAACCCAAAATACTAGAGGAAGAGAAAATATTGGAGTTATGCACACATCTAATATACTAGAGGAAGAGAAAATAGAATGAAAAGCAATAACCAATCACTCTTCAATCGAAGTGAATAAGACAATTAAACTGATAGATCAATATTTGAAGCCAAAACCAAACAGATCCCAAACATGGACTCATTTCCCTTTTCAAGTGTCGTTTGAAATTGACAGCTTGTTTTCAGTTAAATTAATCCACTTCAACACTCCCATTGAAAACAAAAGTAGCAGGCCTACCTGCTGATCAGCTACACTGCTATTGAAGCTGCTTTTATCAGATCCTGTTAAAGATAGGAAAGATCAATGACAAATAGCAGCCAAACTAATTAAAACATATCAACAAGTGTCATGTTTCACATTTTGAACATTGACAACTGAATCTCATGTTTCATCTCACAAGGATACTCTGAGAATAAATTAGGTAATCATTGAAAGTACAGAAGAGTAACATTAAGACTAATATACTCACAAGTCATCCATGACAACATCCATATTCAAATAAAACACAGCCTGTTAAAATGTAATAGCCATATAGCACAGCAACTAGTATAAAAAGGGAAGAGTTATCAGGATTGACAACCTATCATATGCACATGATACCAACCAGTAATACATCAGGAAAATTTATGAGGATAAACAACAGATCACATTCACGCCATACCAGTGTTGATGCACCCAGGACCAATACATCTTAACATACCTAAAGTGTCTTTATTAAATACAACCACATTGCTTCATAAGCCCTGTGTGACATCAAATATGAGGTCGAGGGGGTGATTGCACATTTTTTTGCACCTCTCAACACAAATTTAACCTCAAACATGTCCTTTAACCATTATAGCACATCCCTAATACCATGAACCATTGCTAATCTCACAAACTTGGAGCAGTAATATTCTGCTTCAAACATTGCCATAGATCCACCAGATCTAGATGCAATTAGTATCCCATGTACCACTAAGAGAATCTTAGCACCCCGGGTTCTCCACTATCAATAAGCAAAATAAGAAGTAAGAACTATTAAGTCTATCCACAAGCCAATCTCCATTGCACGTGCTCACTAACCTCTTCCATTAGATGTTATAAGTCTAAAACCGCTTCAACCGAAATATTTTTCCAAGTACACCATATTTCCTTCTATGCAAGCACACACCCGCTTCCAACAAGACAAATATACCCAAACTTCAAAGGCATCATTTTCTATTGCATATTCAATTCAACAGAACCTCCAGTCGACTACTCCAGATTCAGAACTACCCAGCTAAAATGATCCATCAAGGTATTTACCCGCGAACAACAAAAAGTCCCAAACTTTAACTAACCCATCAAGCTATTATCTCGCAAATAACAAAAAGTCCCAAACTTTAACGACCCCCATCAAGCTATTATCTCGCAAACAACAAAAAATCTCAATCTTTAGAACCGAGCCGATAACAGAAAATAAAAAGTGGAATGCAAAAACCTTCAGGCTGGTCATTTTCTGAAAACTCCTTCTCGAGAACGCGATCGAACATCTTGGCCAAGGTGTCGTTGGATTCAGGTGCAGAGGAGTTGAGCATGTTCCCGTAGAACCTCTCACGGGTTTCCTTGTCGGATCTGGCCGGAGAACAAACCCTGGCGCAGATCAGGACGGAGAGGACGCAGCACCAGAATCCAAACGCCCCCCATTTCTTCTTCGCCATCTTCGCTCTCGTGTGCGGTGACTGCTGCGAGTTCCACGGTTTGGCTCAGATTGAGGAATTCGGTTCCGCAGAAAACATGAAGAAGAGGGGAGAAAGGAATTGGAAAGGGAACTCAAAGCGGAAGGAAACGGGTTTCTTTCCAAATTTTAGATGCTAGTGGTGATGGTGATCGTGACGGTGATGGTGGCGCTTGTTCTGGTTAGCTTGCATTGCATTGCGTTGCATATAGTATTATTTTTGTTGTGGAGGGATTTCAATTTTCAGCATTTGGAAAGCAATGGGATATGATTCCTTGTGGAGGAAAAAGTTGAGGGGCTTTTCTGTAATCCACACTCAGCAGTCAATATAATTAAATTTTAGTAATCACGTAAAAAAAAAAATTGACTTTTAGTATTATAAGATATTTATCTCCTTTTTTTCTTCATCAAAGAAAACAGAAAATTGTTTGATTGCAGTTTTTGAAAATTGTTTTAAAAACAGTTTTTAGAAACTGTTTTTGAAAACTGTTTTCCAAAGGGTGTTAGAATTAACACCTCATTACCCAAAATAGCACCTAGGCTTTTTCTGTTAATACCAAATTTGTAACATTTAACCCCACCCCACCCTACCCCACCCCATTCTCTCCTCACTTTTCCGGATTGAACATCTCGACAGCTCTCTCTCACCCTAAGCTCTTCATCTCCCTCATGAGAAACCTCTCCCCCCAAAAGCTCTTCGTCTCCGTCGCACTCACGAACAGTCCCTGCACTCACCATTTCGTCATCATCAACCGGACCAAAACCTCACCACGTAAGCTTCACAAACTTCTTATTCTTGCATTTCTTCATTTCTTCATTATTTTGTTGTTGAAGACGAAGACGAACAGTCCTGCATTTCTTCGTTCCAGTTTTTAAATTTCGTAACACTTAATTTAGTTTTAGGGTTCCGGGATTTGAATCTCGGAACGTGCAATGGATTTAGCTTTCCAGGAATTAGATCCCGAAATTTCATAATTTAGGGCTAAGCCGGGTTTTAAAACTCGGAAGAATAAAAAACACTTTGGTTTGCTTCCGGGTTTTAAAACTTGGAAGGGTAAAACACACCTTTGTTTGTTTCCGAGTTTTAAAACTCGAAAAAGTAAAAAACACATTGGTTTGCTTCTGGGTTTTAAAACTCGGAAGGGCAAAACACACTTTGGTTTGTTTCTGGGTTTTAAAACTCGGAAGGCAAAATACACTTTGGTTTGTTTCCGGGTTTTAAAACTCGGAAGAGTAAAAAACACTTTGGTTTGCTTCCGGGTTTTAAAACTCGGAAGGATAAAACACACTTTGGTTTTTTCCCGGGTTTTAAAACTCGGAAGTGTAAAACATGATTTGGTTTGCTTCCGGGTAATAGATTCCGTAATTGAAAAACTACCTTCTGGATTTTGTAATCCAATAATAGAAATGCAAGTTCTGGATTTTATTAGTTATGCATGTTTTATTGTAATGTTTTAAAATTAGGACTCGTGTATGCATTTGTTATCTAACTTAGATGGCTAGGACTCATTTCGGACCACGTGGTTGTGGATGCGGACGGAACACCAGCGAGGGAAGCGGTCGTATCCTGGGTGGGCGTTTGCCACCCACAGCGTCCAACAGGAAACGCAAAGCCGATGCTTCTTCATCAGTTCCACCTTCTCCTCCACCACCACCTGTTGCTCAGACAGAGGTCCTTCTTATTCCACAACCTGCACCAGAACCTGTTGGTCAACCTCATGTCCTACCTCCTCCTCCACTACCACCACCAGCACCTGATCTTCAGTCTGAGCCAGAGACTGAAGAGTTCGTTCTTCAGCAGGAGCCTTCTTTTGCAGGAGGCCCTAAGGACCTCTCATTGCTTCGGAACTACCCGGAGCACGTTGCTCCCATCCTATGGGAGGCATACTTGGAGACGCACCCGGTAAGCATGTTAAAATGTTTGATTTATTTTGGTATTTATTTATTTATTTACTGACGTGGATATGTCATGTGTTTTCCAGGAGTATGTCGACAGGGGAGACCTGACGGTGACCAACTGCGGTCACAAGTTGGTGAATCTCTCCTGTGACCAAGTGCCACAAGTCTTGGAGATCGTGCAGCGGCCCATCCTGTACCCCCTTGTTTCCTGTTCATACACAATGATGGACAAGGGGCTGGTGTCTGCCTTTGTGGAGAGGTGGCACCTAGAGACTTCCTCATTCCACATGCCTTTCGGGGAGATGACCATCACGCTGGATGATGTGTCATGCTTGCTGCACATACCGGTGCACGGGCAGATGTTCTCCTTGCCAGTCATTGACGAGGGCGTTGCCTTGGAAGCCTGTCAGCGATTGCTTGGAGCTGACAATGAGGACTTGCTGGCAGAGTTCGGGAAGACGAGGGGCTGCAACTTCCAATTCTCGTTGCTAGCCTAGCATTACGCAGCAGCGGTTGCAGGTACCTTTTTATAATAACTGGTCATTAAATACTTACTATTTTTTAGATTCTAGTATACTTACTTTTTTTTTAACTTTCAGACAGGCAATGGGATCACGCTGCCCGCCTGTACCTGCTGCATCTTGTTGGCGTTACGTTGTTCGCCAACAAGAGTCACACTTACAGTAGTGTGACCTACCTTACGGCGTTGGAGGACCTAAATATGGTCGGGACGTATGCCTAGGGAACCATGGTGCTGGCCGTGTTGTATGACCAGCTAGGAGTTGCAAGCCATTATAAGACGAAGCAACTCAGTGGCTACACGTCACTCCTACAGGCTTGGATATACGAGCACTTCCCGGCCACATTGTTCTTCAGACATCAGGTGTCGGACTATACAGAGGATATGCCGAGAGCGGCCACATGGCGGTGCGGGAAGCAAGGGACAGTTCCATGCCGGACACAGAGGGAGCACCTGGATGACATGGATGCCCATGCAGTTATCTGGACCCCTTATGTTATGCATAGGGACCATCGTCCATTGCACCCGGTAAGCACGTTCTCCGGATACATCCGCGGACCGGACGCGACTCGACCGTACCTACCAGAGAGGGTCCTCCACCAGTTTGGCCACATACAGACTGTCCCCCGATCTCCCCTGGTCCACCACCCTCTGCAAATGACATAGACGCTGCTTTCGAGGCTTTCATAGATGTCGTCATCCCATTGGGGCTCTAGGTTTCATTTTCTGCGCAGTCATCACCAGATTACATGACGTGGTTCTTGCGGTATTCATACCCGCTTCTGATACCAGATTGTAGGCGTGACAGCGTTGGAGTCGCGGTAAGTTATTTATCCCGTTCAAAAATCAATTTAATTAATTCATATTAATTATTCTAATATAATTCAATAACATTTTAAATTGATTTCATTTCAATCTATGCTTCGGAGATTGGAGGATTGGTTAACACGGTCTCTCACGGCGCATGATGCACCTCCCGCCGGTGGACCTAGTCGAGCTGCCTTGCAGCGAATTTTGGATTATACGAGGCAGAGGACGACGACCAATTTTGTGTATCAAAGGAGGGGTAGGGGAGGGTCTTCGACCTCGACGTCGAGTGGAGGCAGATGATTGTATATATTTTGTAATTGACTTGTTATATTTTGGATGATTTCATGTTAGGTTTTGTAATTGACTTGTTATATTTTGTAATTATGTTATAATTTTTTGAAATGTTAAATCTTGCATAATATTAAATCTCGGATTTTCATTTTAACTTCTTAACTTGTTATATTTAACAAAACCCAACATAAAAGCTTCCAGATTATAGAACCCGAAAAAACACACGTTTTAAGATCAATTCCGGATAGTATAATCCGGAACTTTTTAACTTTCCGAGATTATAAATCCCGGAATGCATGTGTATGCACTTTCCGAGAATGTAAATCTCGGAACCCAATATTTACATTCCAGGTTTATAAATCCCGGAATGTAAATTTAATTGATTCCAAGATTTTTAAACTCGGAATAACATGAATTATTCATACATGTTCCAGGTTTTAGATCCCGGAACGTGATTTATGTTAAACATTACACTCCGTAATTTAAAATCCGAGAAGAGAAATCAAAATTAGATTCCGGGTTTTACAATCCGGTACGTACTAATGGTCCCTAGTTCCGGGAATATTAATCCCGGAACGTATGAAATCTAGTTTTCGGGATTTTAAATCCCGGAGGGTATTTCATTTGAGGGGTATATATGACAATTACTACAGAAAACTGGGGTGAGATTTTGGGTGCTAGGGGTGTTAAATCTAACACCTTTTTCAAAAGAAAAGCAGGAAAAAACTATTGAATGAGATTTTTCTAACATTTAAAAAATTAAAATTTAAAAACTAAAACAGAAACTAAAAACATACATATTTTAGATGTTCTGGTATTTTAGTTTTTAAAACTGAAAACAAAAATAGTTTTTAAAATGAGATGGGTTTTTAAAATTTTCAAGACAGAGGGTCATCCACCGCCGTGAGAACATCCGTGCAATCAATATCAGCGATCACATCTCGTTACCCATGTCCCCATACCAGCTTCAACCCGTCGTGAAGAGCATTTGCTTCCGCCAAGAAGGCATTTCCACCAAGTTCATGGGAGGAGAAGCCCGCCAACCACTGCCCCTGCGCATCATAGACCACGCCACCGCCTCCCACACAATGGTCATCGGCACGGTAACTACTATCTATATTAACCTTAACAACCCCTTCCGCCGGCGGTAACCGGCGTTTGTTCATTAGAACCTCGCCCACGTCCTGATATTGGCTATCCAAAAATAGAAGAAACTCATCATGATCTGACAAATGCAGCGCCAAGCATCATCCAGCGACCACGGAGCCTCTTCAAATACCATGTTATTCCTCCATTTCCACGTACCCCAAGGAACTTCACACCATTCTCAGTGCAACTCTGAGTTCGGATCCAATGGGATAAATCCAGGTGTTGAAAATTTCGCCAAGAAAACGCGCCCATTCGCAGCCAAAGCAATGCAGCGAGTCCTCCATCGCCGAAGAGCAGCGAGCCGAAAAGGGCCATTCTACACCTGAACCTATTTATCTTTTTGACAGAAGTATTCTATAACAATAACTAAAATCAGTGGATTATAACGTTTTATTATTTATATATTATTATATAATATATCTTATACTTATATGATAATCTACATGTATATATTATATATTTAAGGATTAAATATATTTTTAGTCCATGCAAAATATTTTATTTTTATTTTTCATTTCTTATTTTTAGTCCTCTATAATCTGTTTGATTGCAGTTTTTAAAAACTATTTTAAAAACTGAAAACAGTTTTTAGAAAATATTTTTAAAAACTCTTTTCTAAAAGAAAAGTAGGAAAAAAACTGTTGAATTAGAAGTTTCCCAACTTTTAAAAAATTGAAATTTGAAAACTAAAAACAGAAACTGAAAACATCTTTTAGCTGTTCTGGTATTTTAGTTTTTAAAACTGAAATCAAGATCTGTTTTCAAAAACAGTTTTTAGAAACAGGTTGTACCAAACAAGTTTTTAAATTTTTAAATTTTTTAAAACAAAAAACAATTTTTAAAAACTGTAATCAAATAGTACATGTTTTGTTTTTACTCCTTGCTAGTTTTTTTCCATCCAATCCAGATCTGAAAACACTCTCACACGCATTTAGATATGCTCTACAAGCGGTGAAATCGGGTTCAGTCATCTCAAATTTTTCTCAAATTGTAAAAATCCAGATTGGAATGGATGAAAAAATAACTAGCAGAGACTAAAAACGACACATGTAATTTTCGGAAAACTAAAAACAAAAAAATAGATTCTAGGAACAAAAAAACAAAAGCAACGTATTTTGTAGGGACTAAAAATTTATTTATACCTATATTTAATATCAACTGAAAATTGTAACATGGGGCAGTGCTCCAATACCCTTTCAAAATGGGAGAGTTTGGAAATCACCGGATCATTATTTAGAGTAAAAATGACTAAATAGCAAATAATAAAAATTTGTTATAGAAGAAATTGGCAAATTAAGTTTATAGAGTACGGAAGTCCTCCATTTTTAGATGGGTACCATAGAAATTGTCTTATTTTAAACTATAATTACTTTTATTTTGCATAATTATATTTGTTATATTATCATAAAATTATTATTATATTTAATATCTTTTACATTATGACTACGATTATTACGGGTGAATGGTCGGTTTGGTCCCTAAAGTTGTTACAATCTGATTAGTTGGTCCTCAAACTTAGGAAATGGCTCTCGTAGTCCCCAATGTTGGCCAACATCAGTTACATTCGTCCCTCCATCAGTTTTGCTTAGGCTATATCATCTTATGTTATGTCTTGCTTTCAGCTGCCTAACGGTTTATGTTCGTAGATTGAAGGATTAATAAGCCAATTTTACTGGAGTGGTGATGTAGATAAGTGTGGCTTACATGGGCTAAAATGGGACACCGTTCCGAGAAATGAATGAAGGTTTTATTTTCGCCATTTCAAAGCTTTCAGTGCAACTCTGGTGGCTAAAAGTTGGTGGCGAATTTATAATAATTCGAATTCTTTGCTTAGCCGGGTGTTTAAGTATGTTTATTTCCCTCATGCTAATTTTATGGTAGCAAAGAAAGGTTACATGTCTAGATATGCTTGGAGCAGCATTTATAAAGCGGGGCATGTTATGTGTGAAGGGGGTGTTTGACGTATTGGTGACGGGCATTGTATCAAAGCTTGGGAAGACCATTAGTTACCTCAAGGAACTCCTTTGATTTATTGGGAAGAGGTTGCCTCATAACTGAATATTACTTGGGTTGCAAATTTACTGGCTCTGTCCTGGTCTACTTGGAACCGGGATTTCGTGGAGTTTGTGTTTTGGCCTCCTACGACCCAGTGTGTGCTGGCTATTCCACTTCCTTTGTAGTGCCAGAAGGATATTTTCTTTTGGTCAATTTCATTAGACGTGTTATCATTTTATTAGGCAGCATGGGCGTGCGACTTTGGCGTCTTCGCCAGAGTTTCCCTCCTTACCTGCGAGGTGATGGAAAAATTTGTGGAAAGTGGGCCTTTTTCCTCGGTCCAAGGAGATGGCTTGGCGTGCTTGCCTGAACCTCCTTCCAGTGCGATCAAATTTGTTTGTCCAAGGGGTGGTGATGGATTCAGTGTGCCTACAGTGTCTTGTCGCCCATGAGACAACACACGATGCACTTTACTTTGTCTTGTTTTACAACCTCTGTGGTTTGCTTGTAGCATTGGTATTGGAGTGAATTGTATTACCTCTATGTAGGAGTTTGTGTGTGATTTTTTTACTTCACCTGATGTTGGTAGTGAAGGTATCCTCATGTCTCTTTTTTATTCCATTTGGGAGGATTGTAATGACATGTTGTTTCGCTACCAGACTGCTGCTTCGTTGGATTCTTTGTTGTGACATGCTACTGCGTTACGCCCATCTTTGGTGGCAGCAAATCCCCCTGTGCGGCCAGTCTCTCAGGAGTTTCCTTCAGCGTGGGCTAGACCTCCTCTTGATGTGGTGAAGGTCAATTTTGATGCTTCTGTTACTGCGCCTAATTTTGTTGGTTTTGGTTTCAACACGCGCGATGATAGTGGTGAGGTACTTGAAGCGGGGACTTCATCTTCCCTTGCAGTTTTATCCCTAGTGCTTGCAGAGGTTATGTGCTTTCGACAGGCTCTTTCTAGGGCTTCTGATCTTTGCTTTCGTCGGGTCTGTTTTAAGACGAATTGTAAGCTCATTTTTAAGGCCTAGAAGAGACCTTACGAAGGAATCTCTTATTTATCCGCTATCATTCATGACTGTTTTGATTTGGTTTCTTCATTTTATTTTGTTGATTTATCATTTGTTCATAGAACTGTAACTTTGTGGCAAATGGCTTGGTCAAGTTTTCTTTTTCAGTTGGAGACTTTGTTTGGATTGAGAAAGTTACGTGAGACTTATTTCCTTGATCTAGCTTGATGTATTGGCTTTTGTGTCTCTTTGCTCTGATTAATACATTTTTAAATTAGTTAAAAACGTATTACACAAATTTTAAAACTTTCATATTTAATGATTATGCAATAATATTTTATATTTAAAAAAGTGCACACTCACTTTTATCATTCTTAATTATCGTCATTAATTATCGGTTATTCTTAAAATCTATTTGTTTGATATTTGACATTTATATGACCATCTTTTATAAAATGATTACATTTTTTATTAAATTATTAGTTATAGTTAATACGCTTAAAGACTTTGAGAATGTCCCCGAATAATAGCTTCAAGTGGTAAGAGCTCGGGACGCTTGGTTGGGGAGGGGTAGATCTAGGGATTGATCCCTGGAAAGAGAATTTAAATGCTTTCCGATGTACAAAAATAAAAGACTTTGTGAATGCAACTGCGTTAAATATTTGAGCTAAGTGTTTGGTAAAAGAGCTTATTTCAGTAGCTTAAAGTTTTTTTAATAATCTACCTGAGGTAGCTTCTAGTTTCTAGCTTAAAACTTATTGACTTTATTCCCTTTTTATCTTTATTATTTTACTAAGATTCCATCATTACCCTTTTATTTATAAAAACACCAAACCTAGATTACATAATATTTTACTATTAAATTTTTAATATAAAATTATAAAAAATAAATCTAGTCATAAGCATATTTTATCAAATTAAAATATAAAGTTATTTTTATTTTATTTTATTTAATAAAAATATGAAAATAAAAAATAAATTAAAAATTAATATTATACTCTGATAAATAATTTATTTTCGGATGAAGAAAAAAGATGATAAATAATTTAAACTAAATTAAAATACTTAAGAATTAATATTATTGCTTTAATATTAGGCTTAAAAGTAGTTTTAGTCCCTTATGTTTCACACTTTTGCAAAACGTACCCCTCAAGTAATTTTGACACGGTTTGTATCCTCTTTGAATTTCAGAAGAGCAGCGTTTACACTTCCGTCAGTCTTCTGTTAAAATTTGGACGGAAGGGACTTACGTGGCAACTGTTTAATGACGAGGACAGTCCACGTGGCGTGGCACATCATTATTTAAATCAGTGGTAAAACAACCACTTAGCCAGTTGAGTACAGAGAGAATTGATATATTTGACAACACAATTATATTTATATCACTTATCTTCATCATCTGCAGCTTCTTCTTCATCGACATCATCATCTGCAAATGTCGATTTATAAGCTTTCAACTAACTTTTTAGCTTTCAGCTAGCTTATTAGCTAGGTGTGCCAAACATAGCCTTGGTAGGGAAAGCTTTACCGCCCATAATAGTTCTTTCCGGCTTGAAATTACAAAAACAATTAATTAAAAAATTACCTTTAAAGACTTTGTGTGCTGAATAAATTATGTGGCGAAATTCTGTAAGTTGAATTGCTTTTAAAGAAAAATCAATTATGAATTAAAAATGATATTTATAAGCAGCTTTTATGTGCATTAAAAATTGACTCTAAGGAAAAATTAATGAAAGATCATGAAAAACGTACTGACACTATAACTCAGGAGATCTGGTAGAGTAAAAGAGTTTTCTAGAATAATATGTAGATCAATGACATGAGTTCATAATTTAAACCTAATGTTAGGCATGAACTCTGAACGGGTTGGAAGTTGGGCAATCTACTTCTCTTCTTTAGCAACTACTTTGTTTATATTTCTTATAGACATTTTGGACTCTTACCATAAAAAAATATATAATATTTTGGTAGTTCTCCTTTTCCAATTTCCCAAGTTTAGTAGGAAGGAAGGAAAGTATGCATTATGTTTTTACAATATTTTTAGGCAGTTCTGTCTCTTTCTTTTTCACTTTTAGACAAATTTTCAATTCCTATGGCATTGATTGTTTGGTGGCACAACCGACATGATGGCTTTTTGCTTTTGAAACGTTAAATTTTGTAGATGTGGGTTGATTGTTACTCCCACTTCCAAATTATAAGTAACTTTCACATAATTCTCTAACATTAACAAAAAAAAAAAATAGTTACTCGCAATTATTTTATAGAAGTTTTATCATTTTTCTTATATTACTCATGAATTTCTCTCTGTAATTTAAAAACTTTTCAAAATCACATCATTGCTTTCATATTAAATATGAGAGTAAGTTTGGATAAAAAAAATATTAAATGCTTCACTGGTGTTATAAAGTGACTTATATTTAAAAAAAAGGCTTATAAATTGGAACATAGGAAATATACAACAATAACAATTATAATTGTATTGCTAATTAGTTTCGTCATATTAGCCTATGTAATGTCATATTTATAATTATTACGAAATCTCTAGCTAATAGGCTGAAATTGATTTTGCCGGATATTATATATGAAATGCAAAGTGTTTTTGTCTTTGTTGCCTGATCACAGATAATGCGCTTATAGCTTTTGAATGCTTTCATCTTATGAAAAAAAAGATAAATGGCCGAAATAGCATGATGGCTCTGAAGTTGGACATGTCCAAAGCTTACGACAAAGTCAAGTGGCCCTTTTTTTCATAGTGTGTTGTATCATATGGGTTTCCCCCATCACTCATAATGAGTTGTGTTTCATCTGTTAATTTTTTGATTACGCTGAATGGTAATCTCGAACCTGCTTTTGCACCTCAATGGGGTTTGTGGCAAGGAGATCCTTTATCTCCATATTTTTTTTATATTGTGTGGGGAAGTTTTGTCAGCTTTGCTTCATCAAGCTCCTTTATCTTCTAGTATTCATGGTATTAAAATTGTGCGCTATGCGCTTGTTATTTCTCATTTGCTATTTGCAGACGACAGTGTGAGTTTTGCTAAGCAAATTTTGAGGAGGCCGAAGCGGTCAAGGAGGTCTTGAGCTCCTATGAACGAGTTTTGGGTCAAGTGATCAACCTGGATAATTCGATGTTTACTTGTAGCCAAAATGTGTGCAATCAACGATTTGATGAGCTGAAAATGCTTCTGAATGTAAAGGTTGTGGAAAGTTTTGACAAATATATGGGACTTCCCTCTTACTGGTAAGTCAAAGACCCATATCTTTAGTTTTGTCAAGGAAAAGGTGTTGGATAAACTAAGGTTGGAAAGAAAAATCTCTCTCCGGGACGGGAATAAAAGTTTTGATAAAGGCGATGGCCCAAGCTATCATGTCTTGTTTTCTTATGCCGGATGGTTTATTCTCTCAAATTGAGGCAACGGTGAGCCGTTTCTATTGGGGCGGTGATGTCTCCAAAAGGAGTACTCATTGGCTTGATTGGAAAAGGCTTTGTCGTTCCAAAGGTGAGGGGGCTGGGGTTTCCAAGATTTTAAGGCGTTAAATTTAGCGCTAGTTGGTAAGGATTGGTGGCGCATTGTTAATAACCCACATTATTTGTTTGCTCGTGTTTATATGGTTGTATATTTTCCTCATGGTTCCATTTTTGTTGCAAAAGGGCTATAGACCGAGTTATGCTTGATCTAGTATTTTTAAGGCACGTACTTCTACGAAGAAGGGTGGCTCTTGGCATGTTGGAAATGGCCGATCTATTAAGGCTTGGGAAGATCGTTGGGTCCCTTTGGAGACCCTGTTGGTATACCGCGATGATGTTGCAGCTGATTTGTGTAACACCCTGATTTTCGCAAGGGTTATTATCATAAATATCAACAAATAAAGAACTTGCAAAAATCAGTGGAAATTAAAACCGAAATGAAACTGATATATAAACTTCCTCAAGGAAAAGATTATTTAAGAAAAGAGTACATGACTGAAAAATAAACTATAATCAACACAACCGAGAACCACACACAGGTAGATCCTTCAGAAGTGAGACGCCAAAAACATAAGACTGACATAGGACCCCGGGAAACCCTACGTCGAGCCACCAAACGCTCCAGCCTCTCACGTTGACGCTGCAGGTCCCTCCTCTGTCTACGCCTCTGGGTCAAATGATCAGTAGTCACCTCTGACGAAAGGTCTTCCTCAGAAGAAAAAGTCACGTGCTTGTCGATAGGCGGACCCTCTGGTCGTCACCCACAGAATATATCATCGAAAGAATTAATAGCGTCTAATATACGTCATGCGGATAGCCCCTCGGTGATAATGAACATTCACGGTCAAACCATAACGATCTCGTTGAGTAGTCCTAATTCATCCAGTATACGTAGCGGTACGGTAAATACGGTTGTAAGTCCACACATCTCCAACACCCTGGTCAAGCAACTGAATCTCGTTGTGCCTCGGGTATGGATCTTGGTAAAACAGGTACTCCTCCATCTAGCAATAAGCGCCCACACAACACGCATTCAAACAAGCAAGGGTCAACTCAAACAGACAAGACCCCATATTTAATCATGTGCATAGATACCAAGATAATTAAATCATTCACCATTTAATTAACCAATTATGAAAACGCGTCCCTAGGGTTAGTCTAGGATGCCACTAAAACTAAATGATCGCGATAAGATTTTACATCAACACTGGGAAGACGGGACGACCACGACACCTCTAGGAAACGAGGGTAAACTCCGCTTGCACGGTACGCCACTTAAACAGGAACCACCGGCTGACAACTACTGCGCGAACCAAAAATCAAGGAATAATCCACAGCTGGACGACAACGACCAGGTGTACCAAGAAAAAACATAGGAGCAACGACAAGTGAAACAATCGTGTCCAGAGAACCACCGAAAAATAAACAGTCGTGCGAACCCAAAACTATGCATATGAGTTAGTCGAAATATCTTAAACCAAACCACCCAACATTAAGGGCAAGACTGAAATCTCAAGTTAATAATCAGCAATATTATCAACAAACATAGATATATTCCGACATTAAATAAATCACATAGACATGAGAATATCAAATAAACAAGCATATAAAGCACATAATCACTTAAGCATATATTCAACATATAGCACAAGCATCATATAATCATAAGCACATAGCACATAGCACGTAGCACATAGCACATAGCACATAGCACACCACACATGCATACTTTTCTAAGACCGAGTGCCCTTACTCAAATATACAAGCAACATATAGCACGTAAGCATCATATAATCATAAACACATAGCATTCCACACATGCGGAGTATACTAAGAACGAGTGCCTTTATCTTGGCCTATTCCAAGCGTATAACCAAATCCAAAACAGGGTCCTCCGAATGAGAGGAAAATCCTTCAAACAATGATATAACTTACACGTATTAATTCTACGTAAAACTCATGCATGCATGCATGCCCATGCTTATCTTAATTTTGATATAATTCCTCATCCTTATAAAAAATCTTTAATCATATATTTATTTCCTTATTAATTTCAAACCATATTAAATACATGATCATTTAATAATAAAATAAATAATACCAACAAAGGATATATTCTTATTTTTATTTCAAGAAAACTCCTTCTTTTATTTATATATATATATATATATATATATATATATATATATATAAACACGCTACATATATATTTATAAGCATATATATAAACATGCATGCTCATATTTTATTTCAACCTCTTGAGATTTTTCATGAAGAACAACAATGAATAAACAACAAAAACTTCAAACATTTATGTGAAAACAAGATCTAAACCCCCAAACCCTCATGAACTTGATGGTTCTAACATGATCACTACATGCAAACTAAGAACTTAATCTTAGAGAAAGGATTCACCAACCTTGATCAAAAGAACAAAAGAAGAAGAACTCCTCTGACAAAGAATAAATTCGAACAAGAGAGAGGAAGAAGGTTATGAGCAATTCTAACAACTGAAAAACGAAAAAAAGAACTCTCCCGATGTGAGAGGGAACTCAAATTTCTCTCTAGAGTGAGGGGAAAGATTTTCTGCTTCTTGGTGAATGAGAAACAAAGAGGATTTGCAAGCTATTTATAGCTGAAAACCCAGACCAGGGCCCTGTTTGGAAGAGCTTATTTGAGCTTATATTATAGCATAAGCAATTATGCAACCGTTTGGGAGAGCTTATGTAAATAGCTTATGACCTACTTATAAGTTGTTTTGGGCTTATTTTCATAAGCTATTCAGAATAGCTTATGAAAAAGAGCTTATGCTTATATATAGCTTATTTTCAATTCATTATAATAAATTTCTTAAAAGAGCTTATTAGTAAGCGCTTATGCCATAAACGCTTATGGTCATAAGCGCTTAATTAAGCTGTTTTCCCAAACGGGGTCAGGTCTACTTGTCTATCAAGTGGCCTCAATTTAATTAAAAATAAAATCTAAGTTGAAACCCTAGATGCCAAGAAATATTCCTTCTCTAGATAGTTCCTCAATTCTAATTTAACTAAAACACTTAATTGAGCAAAAATCTACACAAAATGGACTTAAACACAAAAGCTCTTTCTTTATCTTTACATATGTTGGATAGTAGTAGTGTTTTTTTTTTCCAACTTTTATATATTCACACCTACTTACCCTTCAATCGCACTTCCACTAACTTTTTATTCATATGCATCTCTTTTTTTTATCACACCATCCATCATATATCGCATCTCTCATTTAGGTGTGAGTGAAATAGGTGTGAACACATCATTCTCCATTTTTTGTTTTTTCCATTGACATAGTAGTAGTTGAATAGCTGCCTAATATTCAATTTTTTCCACTTGAGAAAAGTAAAGTGCCCAATTTTAAAAATGGGCCCGTTAATCTCTGCTTATTTATGCGAAATGATCACTTATTTTCAAAAAATAAATAATCCCTTGTACTTTTATAAACTGATTGACGATGCTTTTGAATTTTTTTTTTAAAGAAAACCATAATCCGATTATATTTTAAAGCTGTTTTTAGTATTTTTAAATTAATCAATTAACTTTATTTACTCTTTTAGTGAAAAACAATTTTCATATTTTAAAATAAACATAAGTTAATTTCTACTTTTTGAAAAATCATTTAATATAAAATCATTTTTTTATATGACTCTAAAATCACTTATTTTTTAAGGGGAGGGATTCAAAACTTTTTATCGACAGATACATGTCTATCGTCTCCATCCAAAGTGGAGTGTGGTAGCCACAAGTTCAGGAACACACGTGCAATTTAATCCTCCTGTGTCATCATTTCTCATCCACCAGGTTGGAGAGCTCGCTCACTGTGAAGCCAAGTAGAAGAACCATTTTCTATGGAATCTGTTCTAAGCCACGTTGGTGCAGGATTCTGCCATGGCATAACCCCATTGAAAGGGTTTGCTGAGAGAAAAAGGGGAATTGTAGGTACCCATTTCAACCCTAGTTTCTTTAACCCTGGTGGTGTTGCTGATTGGAAATCAAGGCGTGTGGTGCTGGTGAAAGCAGAAGCAGAGGCATTGAGCATAAACCCAGATATCAGGAAGAGTGAAGCGAAGGTGGTGGATTCTGTGGTGGTCACTGAACTTTCCAAGCCCCTCACCGCTTATTGCAGGTTAGGTCAAGTTTGTGAAGCTCTTTCTTTCTGGTTAATTGTGTCATGTTGCTATCTGTTTGTGTAACCCTTAATCTTTGTGATGTTACTAGTAGAATTAACATGTTTTGAGTGAGTGTTGTCAAATAGCTAATATCATGGCGCTATAGCGTAGCGCTCTGAGGGCTCACTGCTATTTTCCGCTTTGAGGGCTTGTCATAGCAGATTTGAGGGCTTTGAGTTATTTTCCGTGATCCACGATTAACAACACTGTTTTTAGTGGTTTGAAATGGAGCTCTATTAGGCCACTGATAAGAAATAAACAAATCAGGGACAGTTCCACTTTAATTCGTTTCAAAACAAAGAGGTTTTCGCTTTGGTTCAGGGAAAGAAATATCTTGTGATAATGTGTGCCTATTTACTCATGTTTTTCTTTATAAATTGTCTTTAGGAACCAAAATAGGAGAGGGGGGAAACTAGAGAGAGATCTATATTTGCAGGAACTGAACTAGAAACTTTTAAGGCAAAAAAAGAATAAAAAGGACTGTGATTGTATTATAACGGTTCCTGTCCTGTTTTCAATTTCATCAAGAATAGGATGGTGGATGAACAATGTTATTGGATTGATGTGGCAATTTGCCAATCTTAGTAAGAAAAAAAACTGTTAGTTGTAGAATCAATAGCCTGGTTGATGTCATTCATATTAGAGCTAAAAGTTGAGAAGCTCTAGTTTGTTTATTAGCACATTGGATGAATATTAGGGGAGTGGTTCTGGTTTCTTTCATGCTACAATGAAAGGGCTATACATTTCATATCACTGTATAATTAGTATCTGTTTCTGTCGGTGGTAGCAAATGTCCTTAACCAGACAACTTTCCAAAGAATATCTGATAGGTACCAGAACAGAGGAAGGGAAAATGAAACAGAAATATGTAGATTTGTACTGATGAATGCTGTAAAATTGAGAATACCCACTTCAGCTTAGAGGAATTACAGAGAAAATGCAGAGAGACAGTACAAATACCCAGGAGAGATATTCTCTCAGTCCCAATTCCAAAATCCCCCAAATTCTCCGTACCTATTCTCTCTCTCCCCTTTCTGTTATAGACCCCTCCCTTGAGAAAGATTCCCTGATCCTCTCTCTCTCCCTCACTCCCACGCAAGGACACCTGGCCACCACAGCTAAGTTAGTGGGAATTAGTATTATTTCCCTTCTTACCCCTCCTAGTGTAAACTTGCACTATGGGAGGTCTAGCGTTAATTGGGGAACTCCTAATGGGGGAATTTGGGTTCTCATCATCCCTCCCCCCTTCAAAAACTTGCTTGTTCTCAAGGAAGAATTTTGAAAACTGGTCTTGCATATCTGCTACCTTCTCCCAGGAATTTTCAAAATCTGGAAGGGTTTTCCACTTGATCAGCGCCTATCTTTCCCCCAGGGTTGTTTCCCTAACAGCCATAATTTGTTCTGGTTCAATTTGCAATTCCCAGTCTTCATTTAAACAAGCAGGAAGTGGTTGTGTGGGAGTGTCAGCCGTGATTGCCTTCTTGAGCAATGAGATATGAAAAACTGGGTGAACCTTGCACTCTTGGGGAAGGTCTAATTTGTATGCCACTGCATTGATCTTGGCTATCACCTCATATGGACCATAGTATCTTGGACTGAGCTTTTGATTCACTCTCTTTGTCAGGTTCTTCAATTTGTAGGGTTGGATTTTCAAATAAACCTTTTCTCCCACTTCTAACATGAGATCCCTCCTCTTCTTGTCTGCTTGTTGTTTCATCCTATTCTGAGCTTTTCCCAGTTGCTCCTTCAACTCAGTAAGCAGTTCATTCCTCTCAACTGTGAGCCTGCTGATATCATCTAGTGTCGTGGCTCTCACATCTCCTTTGATCACCACTGGGGCCTTCCTAGTGTATAAAGCTTCAAATGGTGTTGTCTTGATGGCTGAGTGGTAATTGGTATTGTACTATAATTCTGCCCAACTCAACCACTTGGGCCATTGCTTAGGTTTCTGCCCCGTAATGCATCTTAGATATGTTTCAAGGCACCTGTTTACTACCTCAGTTTGCCCGTCTGTCTGTGGATAGTAAGCCAAGCTATATATGAGCTTTGTCCCCACCATCTTGAACAGTTCAGTCCAAAAAGTGCTGAGGAAAACTCTGTCCTTGTCAGTAACTATGGTCTGTGGAAACCCATGGAGCTTCACAACCTCTCTAGCAAATACTTCAGCCACTTCCTTGGCTGTGTATGGGTGGGTTAATGGGATAAAATGAGCATATTTGGTCATTCTATCCACTACCACCAGAATGGTATCCTTCCCTAAAGCCTTTGGTAACCCTCCTATGAAGTCCATGGACAGGTCTGTCCATGTTTGAGTAGGTATGGGAAGTGGTTGCAAAAGTCCTGCAGGTGAAAGTGCTTAAAATTTGTTTCTCTGGCAGATTTCACACTGTTGAACATAAGCCTGGATGGTGCCCTTCATGCCTTCCCAGTAAAGCAAGGCAGAAATCCTCTTCCAAGTTCTGAAATATGAGAGTGTCCTCCAATGGCAGAATCATGGAATTGTTGGAGAATTATGGGAATTTTCTCAGAGTTTTTTGGTAAGACCAGCCTATTTTTGTAGCACAATCTTCCCTTGACTAATTGAAACCCCTTGTGTAAGTTTGGGTCTTCTAGCAAGTCCGGCAGTGTGCTCATGGCCTGTTTCAGCTTGTTGAAAGCCTCTTGAGCCTCCAATCCCCATCTGAAGCTGTTCTTTTTGAGCAATTGAGTAAGGGGCCATGCAATTTTTCCATAATCCTTGACAAATTTCCTGTAATAACCAGTCAATCCCAAGAACCCTCTCAACCCTTTTATGTTAGTTGGTTCTGGCCAATCCATCATATCTTTGATCTTCTTGGGATCTACTGCCACGCCTTGTCCTGAGATAATATGCCCAAGATATTCGATCTTGTACTGGCCAAACATGCATTTCTTCCTATTTGCATACAGGGAGTTCTCTTGCAAGAGAGTGAGTACCTTCCTCAAGTGTTCCTTGTGCTCTTCCTCATTCCTGCTATGGATGAGGATGTCATCAAAGAAGACCAACACAAATTTTCTCAGGCATGGTCTGAGAACTTGGTTCATAAGGGCTTGGAAAGTGGAAGGTGCATTGGTCAAGCCAAAGGGCATGACCAAATACTCATAATGTTCTTCATGGGTCCTAAAGGCAGTTTTAGGAATATCTTCCTTCATTCTTATTTGATGATAACCTAACTTTAAGTCCAGTTTTGAGAAGATTTGTGCTTCTCCTATTTCATCAAGAAGTTCCTCTATGACAGGTATGGGAAACTTATCAGGCATGGTGAGCTTGTTGAGTGCTCGATAATCTGTGCAAAACCTCCAACCACCATCCTTCTTCTTGACTAATATTACTGGACTACTATAGGGGCTAACACTGGGTTTTATAATTCTAGCTTGCAACATTTCTTGCACCAATTTCTCCAGCTCATTTTTCTGATAATAGGGGTACCTGTAGGGTCTGCTGTTAGGCACTGAATCTCCCTCCTTGAGTACAATGGCATGATCTTGAGGCCTCTTTGGCAGTAGTCCTTGTGGGGTTTGAAACACTGTTGGGAACTCCATTATCACCTCTTCCAGATTTATGTCACCTTGCTCCTCTCTGGGTTGGTTGTCATAAGCAAGATAATATCCACTACCCTCATTCTGTAGACCCTTGATCATGGCCTTCCAAGATGCTTGATTCTTGCACAATGATGGATCTCTCCTCAATACCCTCCATTGTTTGCCCTCTTTCCATTGTATTGCTAAATTTTTGAAGTTAGCTTGTATGTCTCCTAGACTTGCTAACCAGTCCATTCCAAGCACTACATGAGTCCCTCCTAATCCCAATATGAAAAAGTGTTGTGTCAATGTAATTCCTTGCGTTTGTAAGGTCAAATCCTTGCATACTCCCGTATTTCTCTCCTTGCTGCCATTTCCACTTCCACCTCATAAGGTGGAGTGTTTTCCACTGTCAATTGCAATTCTTCTACTAATTTCTTGGATATGAAATTGCCAGTTGCCCCACAATCAATGAGTATCATCACTTGCTTTCCCTTCAACTTGCCCCAAACCTTAAAAGATTGATTGGATGTCAATCCTTCCCTGCTATACAGTGACAATTGCAGGTTTTTTTCCTCCAACCTCAAAGGTCCTTCCTCCTCTTCACAGTCCTGGTACAATGCCTCTTCATCCTCCTCATCATTTTCTCTTTCAACCAGTACCAGTGCATAGTTTTTGAGTCTGCAAATATGTTCCTTATCCCACTTTTCACCACATTTGAAACAGAGGCCCTTCCTACTTCGTTCATTCAACTCTGCTTGAGACAACCTTCTGCCCCAATTGCTCTTTCCTTCTATCATTCCCCTTCCCAAGGTGTGATTCCCTCGTTCCATAGCTGTTCTTGTGGTGGGTACAATTGCTCTTCCCCTATTTAGGTCTGGGGCAGGATTGGTCTCACATATTGGGACTTTTCTCCTTGTAAATCCTTCTATCTTCCTCCCAGAATCTGCCCTTCTTCAAAGCTGCATTTTTATTTCCAACAAGAGGGCTCGATCCATGAGTTCAGGTAGCGAATCAGTAGGGAACAGCTTCAATTCAGCCCTTATCTCATCTTTTAACCCATTCATGAATATACCTGTCAATATGCCTCTGTCAGTTCCCCTCAACGGGGCTGCAACCAACTCGAATTGCTCTCTGTACTCCATCACACTTCAAGTCTGCTTCACACTCAACAAGGGCCCGTATTCACATTTAGGGTGAGGGAGGCAAGTGCTTCCACAATTTTTTAATTTTTCACAACAATATACTACATATATATTGTAT
Organism: Acmispon strigosus; assembly: GCA_030819835.1. Classification (NCBI taxonomy): domain Eukaryota; kingdom Viridiplantae; phylum Streptophyta; class Magnoliopsida; order Fabales; family Fabaceae; genus Acmispon; species Acmispon strigosus. The sequence goes on along the minus strand of JAUAMA010000001.1, from coordinate 41,099,800 downwards.
TTTTAGAATTTTGAGTAAATAATTGCCCCTGCAAAATAATATCTGCCCCCATGGTTTTGTATTTTGGAAAAAGATGAGTTCACATTCTTCTACTCACACTCACATGACAAAGATGAGAGTAGATGAAATAGAAGTAAGAGATATGATAAGTGATGTGAAATTGTTGTATATTTGTTTCTACCAAGTTCAAACTTTATATTTTTGTGATCCAGTTTTTTAACTTTTTTATTTGCAATATGACAATATCTTCGGTTCAGTGCTTCATTCTCTCATAATCTTACCCAACCTTTTAATAGTATTGAGAATAAAAAAATTGTATAATATCTTTAAAATATGAATACTAATAGAAAATAATAATAATATAAATTAAATATTTTAATAACAATATATATTTTTAATGTTATAAATTTATATGTATATGCTGCCCCCACGAGTTAAAATTTTTAGATCCGTCACTGCCCGTATTGGTTGTGCACCATTCCTGGCTCGAACCGTCGAATCACAGGACTCTGGAACGTTTCCTTGGTTCGTTCGTCATTTTGCTCCTCCAACCATTGATACCAGTTCAGAGCTCGATACCACTATCATTTCCAGTTTTTCTTCTTCTGGAATCCCATTCAACTGAAAATAGCGTTCAACTCTCACGATCCAGCCATAAGCATCGTCCCCATTGAAACAGGGATCTCGACTTTCCGTCCAGCCAGAGCTCGACGATACATGTCATGGTCATCGCCATCGTGAGGTCTAGAGCCTCACGAAACCTCAGATCGCGCCGGCGAGCGGCGTACATCCCTCCTTGACGATTCCGATCGCGCTGGGGAGGCGCGCGCGTGCCGATTTCCTGCATTGCGACTCTGGTTGCATGTGGGTACCACCGATTCCGGCAGCTACTGGATTCCTTCCAATCAGGTCGTGTGCTCGGCCCGCGTGTCTTGTTGCTCTGTTCGCATCGCCTGGTGCGCAACTTGCATTTCCAGTAACATCCGCTCCAAAGTATCCACTCTCGTTTCCATGACTGAGTGCGTAAATGGCATAAAGCTCCCAAGATCAGGAGCTCTGATACCAAAATGATAGGTACCAGAACCGAGGAAGGGAAAATGAAACAGAAATATGTAGATTTGTATTGAAAATGCAGAGAGGCAGTACAAATACCCAGGAGAGATATTCTCTCAGTCCCAATTCCAAAATCCCCCAAATTCTCCGTACCTATTCTCTCTCTCCCCTTTCTGTTATAGACCCCTCCCTTGAGAAAGATTCCCTGATCCTCTCTCTCTCCCTCACTCCCACGCAAGGACACCTGGCCACCACAGCTAAGTTAGTGGGAATTAGTATTATTTCCCTTCTTACCCCTCCTAGTGTAAACTTGCACTATGGGAGGTCTAGTGTTAATTGGGGAACTCCTAATAGGGGGAATTTGGGTTCTCATCAATATCATTTGTCGTGTTAATAATGATATTATCATGTTACATCAAATGCCTTCTTATATGTGTTCACCTCTTTTATCATGAATCCAGTGTCTTGGTTAAGTTTAGTTAGTTGAATGCCGATACATATAAAATTATGGAATTGTGTAGGGGTGGCATGAAAAAGAGAGCAAAACTCTTCTTAAGAAATTAGGAAAGTGATGCTTTTTCAGATACCAAAAAGCACTTGTCATTTTGGATGTTAGGTTCCAGTTCCACATTAAGAATTAGTGCTGGATGAAAGTTTATTTATCAGATCCTTCTGATATAGGGTAGCTTCTAGATGCTATTTTTTCATTTTACTTTCAGAAAGTCTTGTTTTTCAAGGCAATTGTGCATGTTGAGGCATTCTTGGACTCGGTAGATTCATCTGATAGTCAAGTATACAAAAACTGAATATTCTGCTTTCATTGTTAAAAAGAAATTAAGAAACAAATGGCGTAGTAAGTTAGTCAATTCAAAGGGTTAAGAAGTAATCACAACCACTGATTGGGTAATCAACGAAAGTAATTATATGATCGTATACTTGCACATGTGTAGTAAAGTATAATGGATCATGGATCATTAGATGATTAGCCCAGCTGGAAGCTGGGAGTACTATGAACTGTGCCACCAGAAAGTAACATTTAATGTAGTTTCTTCACTGAGTTAAGTCACACCTTACTATTTAGAGTAAGGAAGCTATAAGCAGCATATTACTCCATTATTGAACTTGGGTCATATTACCAGATGGAAACTGGCATTTTGCTACAAAATGGAGTTTTTTTTGGTTTCTCAGAGTATCCTCCCCCCGGTTGTGAAAAACTAATTTCCTGGGTTACCGTCGGACACCAAAGTGGGGACCCCAACCGTGTTTTTTTTCATACATGGATCCATATCGAACCCAGGACCACATGTTTAATAGACCCGCGCCCCTTACACAATGGAGTTTGATACATACTGTCAAGTATCAACACTAAATTTAAGTCATTATCTGTCATTAAATAGATTTTTCCCCCTAAAAGATTGATCTATTATATTTTAATGGTAAGTAAAGCCTGAAAACGTATGGTTTTCTAAAATATTTACGGCAACCTTTTATATCCTTCGAATCTCTATGATATCATGCTAGTTTTTATTTAGTTAGATTGTCCAATGTTCACTAGTCACATTCAAAATCAACTTAACTCTCTTCTGGGAAGAACTTATAAATGTCACTCTGTACTCTTATGTTATTCTTGCCAAGCTAAATGCAAGAGATATCATACTTCTTAAATGGGTTACAAATGAACTGTGGCTTAAGAAAGGAATGTTTGCTTAGTTTTATGGTTTTATTTTTGTGTTATTTCATAGCCTACATTTATTAAATGTCACAGTCTTGTTATCAACCGTTCTTATATTAAAAATACAGCCTCCATGTGGAAGCCTTGTTAGTGTCACTATTTTCAAGTCACAATAACAAGTTCATGGCAACAAAGAAAAAAACTTTTCTGATGTGGTTTGAAAGAGTCTTGAATTTTCTGTCTATAGTTCGTGTTGATGCTGTGTTGATGTTCAAATTCCAAAAATCTAATCTTTCTGGGTACTTGGATGCAGGTGTTGGAGATCAGGGACTTTTCCGCTTTGTGATGGAAGCCATGTTAAGCACAACAAAGCCACTGGGGATAATGTTGGACCTCTTCTTTTGAAAAAGTAAAATTGTCATGAATTAGGCTTGTGGTGTTAGAGAAATAAAATTTTCAATCGAGTTAGTGTGTGTTTGGATACAATTGAGTGTAACGTGAACAAAGAGTTTCATTTACTTTTTACAACATCCATTTGCTCTTATGACAATGAATATCCGAACATAGCCTTCTTGAATTCAGTATTTTTTCATAATGGATCCTGATTCAAGATTTAGGAGCTGTTTACTTTTTCTTATGCCCCTTTTGAGTTGGAATTTACATGCTCTGCATTTCAAAGGCAACTAGCTATGATTTGATAAACTTGGTAGTTCCCTTTGATTACCTGACAATATTTTTTTTTCCTAATACTTTTCTGCATATGTTCTTTTAATACGGTTTCCCCCTTTTTAAAGCGATGTTTTCTTGATAATATATTTTAATGGTATTCTTTACCTTGTCTAATTTAGCTGCAATGTGCATAAGATGTTTAATTTTAAGGAAAAAAACAAGTTACTTTCCTTAAGTTAGGGTGATGAGCTACTTAGTTTCTAATATTTAAAAATGTTATTTAGCTCCTTAAACGTTATAAATGTGCAAAATAACTCTTTTACTAATATATTGGTTAATTACCCATGTTCAATTCTTAAATTACCCCTATCAACTACTCATGACTTTCTCCTATTCATTTCTCTATTTTATTTCATGCAGTTTTATAATAATTATGTACTCTATATATTATATTAAAAAATTAATTATTTATCATTTAATAATATTATTCTAATTTCGCTTACTTTTTATACACTTTTAATGTACATATTAAATGATTTTTTCTTTTATTTGTTATTGAATTTTATTATGAAGTTAGTTTAAACACTACAAGATATTAGCAATTATCAATAAAAATGATTTTCAGTTGGTATTGAAGTATTTATATTTTTTATATTAAAAGTACAAGTGTCTAATACATATTATGTTAAACAATAGGCATTTATAAAAAATTCATGTATTATAGTAGTCACTATAGTGTTAAGACGAACTCTATAATTAAAAACAATAACAAATAAACAATTTTTTTTTTAATATGTACTACAAAAGGTATAAAAACGAAATTGCATTAGAAATAATATTATTAAATTATAAATGATTGATTTTTTTAATATATATATATAAAAAAAACCTACATGGAATAAAATAAAGAGAAAAGAAGTGGAGAATACCATGAGTAATTAATAGGGGTAATCTAGGAATTGAACATGGGTAATTAATTAAAATATTAGTGAAAGAGTTATTTTGCACGCTTTATAAAATTTAAGAAGCTAAATACATCTTTTTAAAAGTCGGTAACTAAGTTGCACATAAACCCAACTTTAGGGGAGTAACTTGCATTTTTTCCCTTAATTTTATTAACTTGCACGTTTCCATATTACAGTATTGAGTGAGGAAGGAATATTATTGATGCACCTAATTTGCTCAAATTGAATTTAGATCTGTTTGAGCTCTAACTGGAGCTAAGTGGTGCTATATCCATACATTCCAAAATACAGTGAATAATTTTGAGCATGTAAAATTTACTCGTGCACACTATACCTATGAGCAGCATAAAAGGTTCATTCTATAACCTATCAGTCTATATGTAAAGTCAACATTCTTATTATTAGAATTATTAGAACTAAATTTATCCAACCCGGTAACACATCCCTGGACATTAAACAAAATTTCAAAGCATAGCAACCACAAAAGTTCATTGAAAACAGGTCATAGATTCAGTCCCAAATTTTCAACAAACACCGAATTTTCGGCTTTCAAAGCCTATAAGACGAATAAGTAAAATTTTGAATCAGCTGATACATAATTTATTCCACCACCTTATGAATTTTCATCTGAACATAAGACCTGTAAAGTCGAAAATATCACATCATATTCTGATATTAACATTTCAGAATTTGGTCTCTTAACAGTTAACACATTTACTGACATAATAAACTAAATGTCTAAGATGTTCACATGACAAATACTTGTTTGAATTTAGCCTTCGTGTCAGAATTTTGGTGCTTAGAAATCCTGTGGCTATTGGGATAATGCAGAGATTTGAACTCTAGAGTCAATTTTGGTTTAATGGCAATAAGGTAAGCTCCACAAATCTGAATGTTCAAGGCTGATTCTTTGCTCATGAAAGCTGATAATCTGTTTATTCTCTTTTAATTTTCTAATACTTGAGAAAAAACTGGGTGCAAAGAGAAACACCCTAATTGTTATACACCAAAATGTAACAGCAACAAATATAAAAAACATGTCAGGGCAGTTACACCAGATCAACTAATGAGCCCCATAACATTCAACTGAGAATAGCCCTTTCAGCACGTATTACTACAAAAAATAACTTCTTGTTATTGAACCTTCCTAGTAGTACAAACAAAAGGGAAGGCAAACAGACAATCTACAAATAGGAATTAAAATCTTCATGAAAGATGCTTAATAAGAAAATCTGAATGTGCCAAAACTGCACCTAAACTTTCTTCATCGGAGTCAAGTAAAGCTTTTTTAACCAGCCCAGCAACAATAACTAAATACGTCGTTTCTTTGGGAGCCTGCAGCCATTATGGGCACGTCGGGTGGTATCTTCAACGAACACAATTGGATTTCTATCCCCTTTAGAATCAGCAAATCCCTCCCTCCAGCTCATTATTGCTTGTCTTTTTCTCCTAAAATGAGTAAACCCATTCACTTTCATAACAACAGATTTCAACCCCAAACCCCTTGCCCTTCGGCCAACAACTTCTGCAGTTGCTTCAGCAGCATACCTAGAAAGCTTTTGCCCTGATTTCATGTCTTTCAAGGAACCAGCAGAGCCACTGAGTTTTATATTTCCCTTGGAATCGGTTACAGTAACAAAGGTATTGTTACGCAACATCTTTATATGGACAAAATCGGCATCATGCTCATAATGATATGGAGAGGATAGATGAGCATGAGCCCCATCCCTACCATCGTCGTCTATAATTCCTCTTACAAAGTCCATATGCCTAAAATTCCTGTCAACCCCAGCATTATTCTCACCTCTGGAGTTTACATTCTCTCTATCCCGCATAAAATCCGGAACAGGGCTTGCATTTGCATTCACATTCTCACCTGGATTCCTCCCACTGAAACCCCAATTTGCGCTTGAAAATCCCCTAACATGTCCTGCAGTTTCAAAATATTGAATAAGTCCCCTCATAAGATTGTTGAGATGATCAAGGGAAAAAACTAAAACTTTAATTTCAAACTTGAGATTGTTAAGATTGATTCAAGGTACCCAATACTACTGCTACCACTACTTCTCTGTTTTCTCGATTTCAACCATTTAGGATTCTAATTTGATGATAACATATATGTAGCTAATAGTTACATCAACCCATCTCAAATAAGTTTATGACAAAACACATGCAATTCAGGAATACCCAGATCAACGAAATGATGAAATAAAATCAGTAATTAATTTAACCAAAAATAAATAAATCACAAATCCTCAAATGCAGGCTTCCAAAGATCAATGTAAGTCATCAACAAGGCAAACTTTCTGAAATCATACATGTATAATGCAAGATTACCACCATCAACGCTAATAGCTTGATTATCTCCTCCAAAGCCTATCATAAGATTGGAGGGTTTTGCCAATACAGTAAAAGATGTCAAATTTAGTTTCTTAACGGAATGGAAAATTGTTGTATGTATGTGCATTGATCCATCTGAATCAAATGATCACTAAGAATCATTTCAATAGAAAACCAGCATGAAGACGATCAAACCCAAGTTCAGCGACACATTCAGCATTTAACAGGAAAATCTTGAATCCAGAATCATGTACAATTACAAGCTTCAGAAGAAGAAGGTGAAATTTGCTTTTTCACCACTATCCAAAAATGGGGGTGATGTCATCAATCTCTGACATTTCCAAAAATCATTGAAAGGAAGCAATGGAGCTATAAACGTAATTCAAGCAAAGAAATCATAGATGGGTCGATTTGATTCTTTCATTTCAAAGAGCGACGAAAATGACAGCAGAGAGATTCGAAGGTTACCGTGGTTTTGGAGCAGCGGCGAGAAGGGGCGAGATGGAAGCGAGAGTTTGGGTGAGAGAAGAGAAATGAGGGAGGAGGATCCACGGCCACCACGGCAAATGGAAGAGAAGTAACGATACATCGTTGTTGCGAGTTAGAATTAGGGTTTGAATTTGATCAGCACTGAGTCAGAGAGAAGCTGTTTTCGTTTCTACTTTCTTCTTCTCATCTCATGTCACCGGTTACCGGTTTGCGTGGTATTATTCTGTTCGTTTTTTTTTTTTTTTAAAAAGATATGTTAATTAAAAGAAGACGGTGTTGTCTAAGGTGGACTATCAATTAAGTAGTGCACCGTGCACCATCAGCTTTTGGCCAATAAGATCGTGCCAAGTGTTCAGGTAAGCAACCGGTAACCGGTTCTACAGGTTATTTTATTTTTATAATTTATTATAACTTTAATTTGTTAATACTATAAACCCCTTTCTTTCTGCTAATCTTCTTTTTATAATTCATTTTTACCTTCTTTTTTTTAAAAAAAAAGGGTAAAAATGTAATTAACTAATTATTATTATTTTAAATTTTTTTAAATATCAGGTAAAAAAACCTGTTGTAGCATGTCATTTAGAGTGGTGCACGGTGCACCACTTAGGGTGCAAGTGCACCCTAGAAGCCACCAAAGAAGACAACACCAAAAGAAAGAAAGAAAAAACCCGTTGCCTTCCACCTCTACGGGGTTGTACTGTACCCGAGCCAGAGCCTTCATTGGAACCCCAGGCTCTGAGCCAACAGAGGCTGAAACCACCATCACTACTCCCATATACACTTTCTCATAGACCCTTCTCCCTCCCTCTTTTCACCATTGAATTGTTTCTCAGAACGCAACGAAGAAACCGTTGAATCGGTTGATTTTGAGGGTGTGTCAGAAGAGTGCAACTGGCGAGCGCTGTTTCCACCTCAATGGTATAAATTTCAGGTAACTATCAAGCCCTAAACGCTAATTCCTCTTTTTGGGTAAAGCGAAATGCAATGTTGTAGAGAGTTTAAAATGCTTAGTAGTATTTGAATCGGGTAATTTTTAATCAAGACAAATGAAATTTGAATTGACGCGTAGGAATTTTGAAATTCCTTTCGTCCTTCAATCCTCGATGACTGAGTAACCCTATACTGTGTTGCTTCAATTCCAACCTCAATCACAGTTATTAACTTCAATACTTCATTTATCTTCATAGCTTCATCCACGTTTTCACAGTGTTCGAAGCTTCATCTTGCCGTCTTCTTCGTACATTATAGTTCATTTTGTTCAAGTTTGTTCTGTTCCTTTCTTCACAGCTTGTGGCTTCAGGCTTGTCATTCAATTTTCCTGATTTTAGTTTGTGGTTTAGATTTTGGTTTTAATTTTCTTTCCGTTCTAATTTTTGTCATTTACTTGTTATATTACTATAATATTTGTGGATATTAGTTTTTCCATAGAATGAGTTTTTCTCAATCTGTCTGCTTGAAAATTTATCAATCTCCATAGTTAAACATTTTCTTGCATGATCTGAAACATCATCAATAGACAATTTTTTGGCATATCTGATTTTGCCCGCTAACTATTTGAGTTTTGGCCTAAATCATGGAGAGGGAGAGATATTTCCCACAAGGTTTATGCTCAAAAAATCTGTCAAAGTCAAAGCAGAGTACATGTACAGTGAGAAAAGCCACATATTTTTTGTTCAAGAACTTATTCTCTAATATTTTCAAAATAATCAGTGGTAATTGGTATACTACAGTTCCTCTCTTTGATCAATTGTCACTTATTGACATTACTTATGAATCTTTGTTTCTAGCCATACTAACGAAAAAAATTGTTGGTCAAGTTTCATATTTATGGTGAAAGGTTCATGCTCTATTTAAGATTGGTGTGTCTGATAGAAAGTATCATAAACGAAATTATACTAAGGCATAAATTGTCAAAAGGTTTATGATCTAAACTAAGGAAACATACTCATACTCTGTCGAGCCAAAATAACATGAATTACAAGTATATTGGCGGACTTGATAGTGGTAGTGGCATCCCTTAGCATACTGTTAAGAATGACAAAAACATACATAATGATATTCAATTTCAATCACTTATTGTTAGGTAAGTTGTTCTTATCTATCACTGTCTGTCTATTCCCCCCCCCCCCTGAAATCTTTGTATAAGCTTCATGATCCATGGTTGGTCATTAATTATTGTATGCTGGATTACGATTGTATAACTAATAAAATAAAACAAGGAGCTGCTCATCCAATGTTGAATTTTGAAATGATGAAGACCTAACCTATTGGTTGTTCATTCAAGAGAGGAAAGTGTTAATCAATTCAAAAGTTCATATAACGTAAATGAATTTATAGTTTTATCTGACTTTCTTTCAGTGTGTTTGTGGATGGGGATTTGATTGAGGTCATGCATTTTAGTGGGTATTTAAACAGAGTGACAACAAAATGCCCCGTTTGGGTATTAAATATAAAGAATTTCAGAAATACATGGATTTTAATAGGGGTTTTTTGTTGTGCTAAATTAACAGAATTTCAAATACCACCTAAAAAATGAGAATTTGTAAATTCCCATTGCGATTTCAGCGTTGCTCTCGTGCACATGACGCTCTGTTGTCAGATCCATTGCAATCTTGACCTTGCTCTCGCGCGTGCGAGCTCCGCTCCACACTTTGGAGCTTCTCCCTCGGTTTTCTTGCTCGTCTTATCCATGAGATCTCGGCCCCAAATAGCATGATTCAACTAAAATTTCTTCTCTCTTGATTCAACTAAAATTTCTTGCCTCTCTTCTTTGATCCCTCTTGCTCTTTCTCGTCAGATCCACGAGCTCTTTTTCTATCTCTTTGTGTCTCTGATCCAGTTCTTTTCTTCTGTCATCTGGTAAAATTTATGCTTCTACATTCTGATATTTTGTTGCTCATCAATATTTCTATTTTCCTTTGTGGATTTGATATTTTAGTTCCCTGTTTCTCTATTTCTCATTTGTGGGTATTATTTTTTGGTTGTTGATATTAGAATAAACTATAAGCACTTTAATTCTGATATTCTTTAGTTAATATTTTCTTCAAGGGTCTACAGTTGTAGTTTTCAATAACATTTAAGTACTGAAGCAAAATACATTGTTATCAACAAACATGACATGTAACTGTCAAGTGTAAACTGAATGAGCACCCACTTTTCCTTGGTTGTTATGAATAAAATTTTCTTACTTGGTTTATTGGTATAATTTGTGCCAATTTGATTGCAAAATATGGAAGTAATTTGAGTTTAATGATATATTGCATAGCCATAATGTGCTTATTTTGGTTACTTTTATCTCTCGACTATCTTTATCAGGAGGACCATTGCAACTTCACAAGAATTGGGGTGTTGTATTATTAAGATAAGGTAGATATGGTCAAAGTTGATAATTTCCTAGGTATATGTAAAAATATGGTTTATCTAAACTTTGGTGATGCCTATTTATTGTTCAGAGCAAAGGGCTAGAAGTCTTACTTTTTGTTTCATTGACATATGATAGATGTATCATTAATTGTCTTTTTTCTGAGATATGTTCATTTAAACCAAAAATTTGAATAAAACTTATTTCTATAGTTATTTATATGGGTTGCAACTAAAGCAAGCCACATAAAGTTAGGCATGTGACTGTAATATGGACAGTTAGTCTTTGGCCAGAATCTCATGATTATTCTCTCTTGGAAATAGAGCTGTCAATTTTGCCCCAAGCCCCAGAGCCGGCCCCAATCCCCAGGACCAATTCCAAGCCCCACTATCTTGGCCCTAACCCACACAAACCAGTTTTTAATTGTGGGCCAAAAAGCCCCGGCCCATTCAGCCCCACTAGTGATGTGGGCTGGACAGGGCCAGGCCCTGGGCCTGAAAAAAAATTCAGATGGGCTCCTCTCTCAGCCCATTCAACCCTAATTCCTCTCTCAGCCCCACTCCTTCCTCTTCCTCGCACCGCTACTCCTTCCGCCTCTGCCGTTCCTCTTCCTCTCACCGCCACCGCTCCTTCCTTCGTCCAAACTCTTCTTCTCCTTCGACCTCTCGACCTAAACCTCTCGCTGCCGCTCACCCAAACCCTCTTCTTCCCCTCTCTGAAACCGCGCCGCCGCTCGCTCCAGGGGCGCCGTCATCGCCATACCCAGCGCCGTCGCTGCTCCGTTCCTCTTCATCACCACGCCGCCGCTGCTCCGTTCCTCTTCAGAAGCTCGAGGCTCTCATCCAGGTATGAACTCACAATCTATTCTTGATTACATATCAGATTCATCACATTCACTCGTCTTGTGCTTTTTGTTGAAATTTTCATTCTTTGAAAATGTTGGTATCGTTTTTGTATTTTCATGCTCCTGGTCTGGTAGAGGCAATTTGTAGAGGCAATTTTTCATGCTCCTGGTATCGTTTTTTGAACATCATGTGTGGGGATCTCAATTCTCAATGTGTATCAGATATTCATAAATTGATTAACTTGATGAAACCAAGTTAAGGAATGAATGAGATCAGAGGGTAGGCAATTTCTGGTTTAAGTGTTTTCTTGTTGCTGTCCTGATATTGTGTTGTCTTTTGTAAGTGGGTTGAGGTACCCCACAAATTGATTAACTTGATGAAAACAAGTTAAAGAACAAACTGATGACAATTGATACTCATAAGTTAATCATACTCAAAAGTTTCTATTTGCTCCGAATCAATTTTTCATGCTCTGAATCAATTAATATGAAGGCTTGTTGAGAGTAATATGGTGTGCTTTTGTGCTGCAGGATTTAACTAGAATGAACTTATGGAAACTATGAAGGCTTGTTGAGAGTAATGAATGAACTTGTTGCTTAATCTAGATTTCTAGTTCTTATGGAAACCATGAAGGCTTTTCATAAATTTATGGTGAATTGAATGTACCATCTTGAGAATACATTATCATTATTTTATATTTTTAATTGAAGATACTTGTAGCTTTGTTTCCATTCTAAAGCAGTTCTAGTTATTATGGTCAATAATTTTTTTCTTAATGTTTGATGTCTTTCATGGTATTTTTAATTTTTAACATTTTTTAATGTTAAAGTAAGGAAAAAAAAGTTATTTTTATTTTCTCTGATATGATATTTTCCAATCTTTCTTCAAAATTCCCCATTCGGGTGGTTGGTTCTATCAGTATCAGATCTGGGTTTGTTTATTTTTGCATTTAGGAAGATGAAGATCAGTGCCAAGATTAGCAGAACAGGATATGGCAGGGGATTCAGAGTGAACCCTTCCACAACAGAGGATGTTCTGCTTCTATCATAAGCCGTTGAATTTGATGGTCTTTTTGGGTATCAAAATTCAGAACTGAGAATCTTGAAGGACACTTTTATTCTATGATTTCCCACTGTTTGATCTGTGGAACTGATAGAAAAATGGCTAGTCAAAACATCAGAGCTTGCTGTGTTAGCAGGTACAACTAAGCTTCATTTTATAAGGGCCATGGGCTGGCCCTATCCCACAAGGCTTTTGGCCCTGTGGGGCTTTTTTGTGTGGGGCTTTTTGGCCTTGGGGGCTTTTTGGCCCTGGCCCTGGGGCTTGGGGCCAAATTGACAGCTCTACTTGGAAATGTTATACTTTTAGGTGTTGAACCTGTAACCAAGTTTTATGGTAAATTATGTTCTGCTCTGCTTGATGTTCTAGTTATTCTTCCTCAATGGGGTAGATCGGTTTTCTCTTGCTCTACAACCTTGAGTTTGCGGGGGAATGTAGAGTATTTATTCAGTTATGGCATTCTGTTATAACTATTAGTTAGCCTAGTCACTATACATCTCTATATAAGAGCTTCTCATGTATTTTGTTACTGTTAATCAAATATAGAATTCAGTTTCATTTCTTTATGAAATCTATATTCTCAATAAAACATTCAGCATAACAAGCAAAAAGTTAACTTTAAACCTGGTTGTCTGCGTAGATCACAATAGAATAAGAGGAGAGTTGAGAAGGTTAAAGATCTCTGTTTTCTATTCTTCAGAAGATTGAACAATAGTGAAAAACTACAAAATTTAGCTACTAACTATGCCAGACCCTTTAGCTTCAGATCAAATAAGTTTTTTTTTTCTTCTATAAGATTGATAAAAAATTGTTCTGAGCAACTTCAGATTTTGAACTTTTTACTTGAATAAGCTTTTACTTAATATGATTTATGCAGGTTGGATCATGATCCCACAAGTAGCCTCACCTATATCCACCCCTGCTGACCAATGATTGAGTTGAACTGTTGAAGCTCAATTTAGTGCCGTTGTCTCGTTTTTCCCTCACACAATCTAACTGCTTGTTGCTACCAACTCTATTTGCAATTTGAAGCTGCCAAATGAAACTGAGGGTTGTCTGCAGAAAACTTTACCACTACGTACGCTATGATCTCAAAGAAATTGCTTTTCCTTCGTCTTTGCCTGACCCTCCTGGCATGAAAAAACGCCGCAAGTTGAGCTGGGAGGAGCGTATCTGGGTATGCTCATTTAATTTTTCCCACTTATGTTGTGTCAGCTAATTTTGGCTTGTAGTAGTTTTACCTCAGATGATGATGATGTTTTTATCTTCTGGGTTTTCAATCTTTAGTTGCTTTCCATGTAAGTTTTGAGCTTTATCTCAATTCAATGTAGTTTTGTTCACGCCACCTTCAAAAGGCAATGTATATTGCAGTGGTCACTTGTTACTTTTTTTTATTGATTGCAACACTCACAATGAACTTATTGTGGTTGACATGTGCATATGGTTTATTTTATCAATGTTGTCTGTGGACAAAAATGCAGTCTTGGAGATGCTGAACTGAATCGTTGTTAAAATTGAGCGGATTAGCTATTGGTAATTTAAATTGTACTGAAACATTCAGCCTTCAGGTTTTGAAGAGGGCTGCTAGGCTTTATGCTGCTAGCTGGGTTCGTGACATTGGTCCTGATCTTCGGCCAGATGATTATAAGAAGGATGATATGTCTGATGAACCAAATGGTGATAAGGAAACAACTAAAGGAAAAGAACCCTCAACACTGGAGGATCTTGGTAAGATCTCTTTGTCTGGTTTGATATCATGCTGCTATGTGGATATAATGGTCTGTTAACATTAAAATTATTATAATGAAACCACAGTGATGCTTGTCACTGTGAACTTGATGAAGAGTAGTTATGATTGCCTATTTGAAAATTTGTTCTAAAGTAATCTTGTGTTAATTATTTAATCTATACACTCACTGAATATCAAGTCAAACGTCCAATACCCCCTCCAAGAAAAAAAATGAGAAATACTCGATGATGATCACAAAAAAGTTATAGATTTTCACTAGAACAAGTGTGCCGCAATGCCACCCCTTGCTTATTCTGCGCTGAGTAGAAGAATTATGTTGTTGCTGTTGTTACAACTCCAAACATCTGCTTTCATAGTTTTTTGTTTCTAGTTTTCCTCGTTTTTTCCTAGGTACGTTTTCCTATCATTGTTTGAATAATGAGTTTGTGATGGTGATTTTGACAAAGCATATGTATCTTTTACTGGAGATATACAGCTGTAGCTGCCAGAGGGGGAATGGAGACTCTGAGACCTGCTTTGCAGCGTGTGTATATGACCAGAGCTTCTTCATACAGAGATGCTCTTAAAAGTTTTATACAAGGGTACCAAGAGGGTGTTCAGCAAGTAATGGAGAAGATAGAAGATTCCAAAACTAAAGAAGATGGCGATATACCAAAAAAGCCAACTTGAACTTGCTTGTAGGAGGTAGTGTCTTATTTCTTCTCCTGCAGATCCACCAGTTATTAGACTCAAGCATATCCCCTTGAATTCAAAGGTTTTAATGTACATTTCACTGAAGAGATATAATTGAATATTCCAAATGGTAGTATCGATTTTGTTTGTGAAAATTTTTTCTTTTACCGAATTTTAATTTTTAAATTGTGTGCTTTGGTGTGATATTAATGGCATGTTTGTTCAGCAAATGGTAGCATTAGCACATTGTGATGCCATGCTTCTTTAATAGCTATTGCAAATGGTATGTTTGTTTTTGGTCGCATGTGGTATGTTTGTTTTTGGTCGCATGTGGTATGTTTTTTTCAATAGCTATTGCAAATGGTATGTTATGTATCATATATCATATATTTGGAACCAACAAGGCCAATATCTAGTAGTAGACAAACTAGATTCTTGTAAGAGTGATGACATAAGTTCGAACCTTGAGAAAAACACATATTGGGAGGGATCATCATAGTTTCACTGACGGGTCAAAGAAAAAAGAAAAAAAAAACATATATTTCGAATTTCCCCTCATGGTACACATTGAAATAATTGGTGACTACATGGTTCAATAATCTCTATGACTCTTGAGAGGCTAAATAATGAATTTCGAGTTTTTTTTTGAATATTGTAAAAAAAGAAATTGTCATTTTGGGGTTGGTGTGAAAATATTTGTCAAAATGGGGTTGTTTGCAAGATTAGACATGATTAAGACTTGTTCTAATGTGATAAAAATAAGGAGTTTTATAATTAGTAATAGATAAGGCGTTTTCTGCATAGGACAAAAGAGTGGGAATCAGAATCTGGACCGTAACTGGATGGGATGTGGGGAGCAGGGGAATGGGTCTGTGGCCACGTGTCACAACACGCCTTGTCTATGGCGTGTTGTAACATGCCTCAAGTGAGGCGTTCTATGAGAAGCCTTAAGTAAGGCGTGTTCCACCCCATTGGCTGCATGGGGTGGTGCACGCTGCCCAAGAAACCAACCCACCCCCTGCCCCCCACTCGTCCCACTCCGGTTCCCCCCTCCCATTAACGCCCCCCACCCCTTCCCAACGCCCTTTTATTCTATTTAAACTCCTCACAACCCCCATATTTAAATTATGGTTGTAATAATGTTCTTGTTGAGCTTGGTTATCTATTCTATGAAAGCTGGGGGATGGGGAAGTTCTTTAATTTGATCCTACCAGCATCTGCTGTTGACAAAAAAAAGCATCTACTGAAATATGCATAGAACAAAACAAAGCATCTACTGAAATATGCATAGAAAAGTAATACAGTAAAATTCTATTTTAGTCCCTAACAGATGAAACATTTATCAATTCAGTCCTTCAAAATAAACTTTATCAATTGAATTTTTAAAATTCAAAATGTGCATGTCTATCCACATATTTATGACTTACAGTGTTAAAGAAAGTTAACTTTGTGTGCTCACCTCTAATTTGAAAGGATGATATCTCATCCATCTAGTTGAGATATGCCAACATGGATTAATTTATTTCTAATTACATTAATTATCCAACAACTTCTACAAAGAAAAAACATAGTATTGCCTGTTATCTCTTGTGGTTACAAGAGGAAAGCATTGCCTTGCCTGTTATCTAAGGGGCAGTTTCTATTACTCCTTCGAATAATATTTTCTGGAATACTATTATCAGGATGTACATTAGGGTGGTCCTTTTTTTCAATCACCGGTGATCCTCCGTTAAATACCGTTAGATCATGGAATATAGGAATATTCTTTAGATAAATGGCTAATATTGAAAGGATGATAAAAGAGTAAAAATATAATATCTCCTCTCTTTTATTAATTAAAAAATAAAATAAAACTGATTCATCTTCATCTGCTTAATGAGTTCATCATGTTCTTCATACAAAAAAGTTCATCTTCATCAATTTTTCATCTTCACAACCAAAACTACCAAATCGGCCTAGAATCACAAACAAATTTCATCTACAGACAAGCAAAATCAAGAAGGCACAAAACACAATTGGAAAAGGATTAGGGGTAGAAGATCAAGATCAGTAAAAAAGAACTTAAAAAACCCAGAAACAACCCAACAATGATTCCTCCAGAAACAAGATCGATTTGGCCCAGCAACAACCCATTGATTCTCATTCAAGCTTCAACATACCCAGATCTGGGTGAAGAAATAGAAACAAACAAAAACCCCGAAACCAGAAGAAAAATTGAAACTTTAAGGGTTTGAAACCCATTCTCATTCGTTCAACATTTAAAAGGTCATTTGAGGTTCCATTGAGATTTTTTGGTCTGGTCCTCATGTGCTTGGTTCCTTCCGTGCTTTTGGTTTATGTGGCAAGTGCTTTCTTAACCTCTTTTGGATAAGGTTGTATTTTTTTATGAATTCAGCGCTGCAGGAGACAAATTGAATGAAGAGGAGAGGAGGATATCATATAGAATTGGATGAAACTCATTCTCACTTTCAGAGCATGACTTTCAGAAATCTTGTATACTGTCACATTTCTTATGGATTTCCCTTTTATTATTTCACCTTATCTGATTTCCAATTAATTTGGGTTCTGAAAAAAAATTCAAAGTTGAAC
Source organism: Acmispon strigosus (assembly GCA_030819835.1). NCBI lineage: Eukaryota > Viridiplantae > Streptophyta > Magnoliopsida > Fabales > Fabaceae > Acmispon > Acmispon strigosus. Next base: position 41,082,336 of record JAUAMA010000001.1, on the reverse strand, counting down.
GATTCGATGATGGGAGATTCTGGCGGAAGTAGTGCTACTAATCAATGACAAGCTACATTTTTCAAGATTCATTTGGGTTTCAGATATGGGACAATGAGGAATGAATAACCTAAAATGTCTTTTGGTGTAAAGTCTACTCTATCCAGATAAAAATCACAGGGTTTGGTAAGCATTTAATATTTTCGAAGATATTTTTTAAGTTTTATTCAATTTAAATTAAAAAAGCTCAAACAGAATAAAAATTATTATATAAAATGAGCTAAAAGATTTAAAAAGAAACAAACAATGTTAACATAAAAAAATATAAAAGAATGAATCAAAGAGTTTCTAAAATAAAAAAATATTAATGAGTTTCTTTTTTTGGATTAAATTATGAAGTTTTTATTTATTTAATTGCTATCGCAACTTCGACTCGTGTGTGGTGAAGGTCAAATGTCTCTCCAAAATTTCCTAATATTCGAAACTCGACCTAGGAGTTCTAACAGACACTTTTAAACGTGTGTTGAGGAAAAAATTGTAATAAATGAAAATAAAAATATATAAATCATAAGAAAATAAAGTAAACAAAAGTTGAATTAATAGTCCAAAAATGTTAAGCTGAGAACTAAACGGTACTGACCGCGTTTAAACACCTCACTTTATGACTGTTTTTTACCATCATAAAATAAAAAATTATTTTATTTTGTGGCGGTAAAAAGCCACCACAATATCCAAAGCGGTCGCTATTATAAATCAGTCGAGACACTTAATACTCTCACACCTCTCATATGAGAAAGCATAAATTAACGAATATAAAATTTGTCTGGAATCTTGATGAATTTTATTTTATCTTTTCGTGACCTAGCTAGTACATTCATTTGAATAATCAAACTCGTGCAACGCACGGATTATACCGCCAGTAAAAAATAAACATGTAGCGTGAGATACATGGACATGGAAGTGGACACAACATAGCATTTAACTTTGCTTCCTTTGAAGACAACGTTTTTGGCTTTTTGGCTTTAAATACCACACTCTGGTTCCACATTAGAAACTCTACACTTTTTGCTCTTCTGATTTTCTGGCTCAAGTTTCCCAAAAAGATGATCAAGCAGGTTCTTCTTCTGTTCTGCTTTGCCTCTGGACTCACCCTTTCAGTCTCAGAGTCCAAATCTGCTTCTATGCAACCTCATGTTGCAGAGAACTTCGATGTTGGCTATATCCAGGTACTGCTCACTGTTTCTGTTCTTCCCATGAATCAATAACAGAAAAAATATATTTTTGTTAATTTCTTTTTTTTAAACAAAAAAAAATAAAAGCTTTATTTAAAGATGTTTTTATCTGTGATATGGAGGCCAAAGCTTTATTTTTTATTTTTTATTTTTTGTGTGTTGAATAGATGAAGAGCGAACATAACTGTTCTTATCTGGTGATGATAACTACAAGCTGTTCTTCACCCAAGTTTACCACGGATAAGATCAGTATTGCGTTTGGGGATGATCATGGCAACCAGGTTTTGCCCTTTCCTTCCCTGTACTTTCATTTTTTTATTGTTTCTTTTATGATTAATTGGTTCAAGATCGATTTTTTAAATGAATTTATTGTTTATAGAGGATTTATAAACTAATCGATGGTTATAATTTGTTTGGAATTTCAAGTCTGGGTTTAGAGTCCATTGATTAATAAGGGTTAGATGTAGACAATATAAAGAAGAGACTAACATACCTACCAATCCTTTACGTTTTGGTTAAAAATATGTTGTCAGTTCTGTACCAAAAACAGAGTTTATAAGTGGAAAAACCAGTAAACTACAAGTGAATGCATAGATTGATATGAGGGTTTGACTCCAATGGATTGAGAGACCCATTTTAAAAGGTAAAGCAAGCTATCATATAATGTGTTATACATGTTCAAGTATGTGATCACTTATCACAAACACAACCGTTGATTTTTCAATCGGCGGCTACGATGACTTACTTTACCCTTTGACATGGAGAGTCACTTTAAATGACTCAAATCTCTATTACAAGTTTTTCATCATAATACACAAACTGAAGACCATATGAAAGGTTTTGCTAAAAACCTTTTCCAATGCCTACTATTATTACTACTTTAGGCTGTCATGACTAATTAGCTAATTATAGCTAAAAAAGAGATAAGTCTCAAAATGTAGCAGATTCTGTTGCTGTCTTGTAGCCTTGACTCATTGGCTCTAAGTCCCCAATCAAATTGAAGTCAGAATCATGAGTATTCAGTAGTATTTTGGAAATGATACCAGGCCAAAACACTACTAGCAAATTAACAGCTTGATGGGTTTTCACTTTTTGTCATTCCATGTTATGTAAATTGCATATGAACAGAACACATTCAAAAGTGAATTTTTGTTTTCCTTTGCAATACTATTTGATCAGGTATATGCACCAAGACTGGATGATCCAATTTCAAAGACATTTGAGCAATGCTCTTCAGATTCCTTCCAAATAGATGGTGCATGTGCATCCCCCATTTGCTATGTGTACCTTTACAGATCTGGTGCAGAAAATGGTTGGAAGCCTGAAAGTGTGAAAGTCTTTGGTTTCAATGCAGAGCCTATTACCTTTAAATTCGACACCCCCATCCCCAATGATACGTGGTACGGGTACAATTTGTGTGAAACAACTCCTCCTCCTCCTCCTTCTTCTTCACACCAACTTTCTGCTCAGAAATGGCTTCTTTGTATGGTTCTAGGATTTCTTCTTAGCTTTTGGATGTAATGTTAGGCACTTAAAGTTACATGTTCCACATCAACTTTTGATATGCAGAAGAAAATAGGGACATGGGATGCGTAAAATCTTATTATTAGTACTTTATATGTGCTAATATAGAGACATGAGATGTGTAACACCTTTAACTTTTGTCAGGATTTATAGTATAAGCGTTTATATTAGTGTTTGAAAGAGCTTATATATAAATAGTCGGTCTATTTGGAAGAGATTATATGAGCAAGCGTTTATGTAAATGTTTAGAAAAACTTATATAAGTAGCGTCTGACATTCCTTTTAAGTAGTTTTGAACTTATTTTCATTAGTCATTCAAATTAGGTCAAGAATAAGAGTTTTTTTTGGTTACAGGTCAAGAATAAGAGTTTATACTTATTCATAACCTATTTTCAGTTTATTTCAATAAGTTTCTTAAATTAGCTTATACGATAAATGCTTATGACATAAGCTGAAGTGAGCTGAAAATAGATTATGAACAGGAATAGACTCTAATTCATAAACTAATATGAACAACTTATGGTAATATGAACGCTTATTGCCCTAAGTGACTAATTAGATTGTTTAACCAAACACATTCCTAATTACCGTATGTTGTTTTGAGTTAATTTTTATAAAAGTTTATCATATTAATTTATGAATAAACGTTTATACCTGCTTTTATTGTTCCAATAATTTTCTCAAATTAGCTTATGAGGAAGGTCCGACATGCGCTTAATTAAACTATTTATCGAAACTCACCTTAATCTTTTATGTATACTTCTACGTGATGTAAATTAACTCCTCTTGTAGCTTCTCACTTGATAAGTCTATAAGTAAATGTAGTAATCATATTGATAGATAATTTTTTGAAAATCATATTGATAGATAATTAAATCGCATTATATTTAATGTATTAATACTTATATATCTTTTATGTTTTAAACCGTCAACAAATGTTTTGAAAACGTTTTGTTTGCTTTTTATATAATAACTTTTTTAGGAGTGTTTTATTGTATTAATTGTACTTAACTTGTTTTAATTCCAAAAAGTTAAGAAATTTGAGCATGTTAATCAGTTTAGACCCATAAATTTATGTAATGTTTTGTTTAAGATGGTCGCAAAAACTATCTCAAATAGAATGAAATTGATTCTTTTGAGCTTATTCATAACGCTCAAAGCGCTTTTGTTCCGGGTCGGCTGATCACGGACAATGCTTTAATAGTTTTTGAGTGCTTTCACTATATAAAAAAGAGAATGACCGGCTAAAATAGCATTATGTCTCTTAAGCTAGACATGTCAAAAGCATATGACCGTATTGAATGGTCCTTTTTACGTTATGTTTTGACTCAAATGGATTTTCCACTACATTGGGTTCAATTAATTATGAAATGTGTATCTTCTATTAGCTTTTCAATTATACTGAATGGTAATCCTCAACTTGTTTTCTCTCCTCACAGGGGAATCCGCCAAGGGGATCCTCTCTCCTTATCTATTTATCCTCTATGAGAAATGTTTTATGCTCTTATAGAGAAATCTATTGTTTCTGCTAGCATTCATGGTATTAAAGGTGTTCGATCTGCACTTGTTATTTCTCACATTTTGTCCGCAGACAATAGCATTTTGTTTGCGCGTGCTGAACCTCATGAGGGCGGAATGTATTAGGCGCATTCTTGCAACCTATGATTCAAATTAATTTTTATTTCTTCATTGATTTCGATACTTACAATGTCTTTAAAAAACCGAAATCCAATCCAATCCAAACTGATAAAAATTGGATCGGATTGGTTCGGATCTAGAAAAAGAAAAAAAATCGATTGGATGATGAAGTGACAAAACCGAAATGATTGGATCAGATGACTTTTCCCCTCAAAACTGAACCAACCCAAACCGCGAACACCCCTACTCTGGAGTGGAGCGACCCTCCCAGTCCAATCAGTATAAGGTTTATAAAATCCAAGTCATTAGAGAGGAAGACTAGGAAAACTTCTATATGAATCATAGTACCAATAGGAGATTAGTTGTTTTGTAAATTATTTTTAACCACCAAATACATAAATCAACTAAGACAAATGTGTGCTAGCTTAAATTTCACTTTAAAATTTAAAGATAGTTTCAACTTTTTCTCTTTAAACTTCAATCGTAGATGCTACAACACCCTTCAAACTTTATTAAATTTTTTGTGAACATTTCAAAACTTAAAATTTAGATTATATTCCAATTCATCACATGCTCAGAAATATAATTTTTTAAGAATATTGTTGGTTCACAAATAGATTTGATCGATTAGGAAATGGATTCGGTCGATCACAAAGCCGTGTGGTCGGCTAGAAAACCAACTATGATTCCCTAATAAAGCGATTGCTCGAGGAAGGGACTCTGTTTCTCATATGGATTCCAAAGATACTTCAAAAAGTTCTTAGTGCCTCGCTATTGAAGGATGTTGAAATAGGACTTTGGCTATAAACTAAGGTCTACTCCTAAGGAATGTAAAGGGCTGCAAAGCGGTAAAGAAAATAAAGTTTGAAAGCTATAAATTGGCTGAAAGATAAATTGTAGAAAGCGATAAAGAATTTAAGTGGCTGAAAAGTAAAGTGTTGAAAAGTAAAATAAATATAAAATGTGATAAATTTGTAGATTTTGATTGATTCATTGCGTGTGTTTGTACAAATGACCCTTCCTCTATTTATTGAGGCAAATCGGCTAACTACTTGGCAGTTGGAAGAAACATGCGACACTCCACGCTCTCCAATCATTACAAGTGTTTGTAAAATCGTGGGGTATTATCGTTCCCTTTTTCCTAGTCAGCCTAGAGGCTTTGTTTCAGCCGTTCCTCATTGCATCGGCTAGCTCGCAACCACTTTCTCCTATTTTCACGGGAGCGAGCCCACTAGCTATTTCTGCACGTGGAAAACTTCTAGAAACCTGATGATTCATTCTATTGAAGCCTAATTTTCTGCACCTTTCCTGTATCTTGTCCTTGTACACTCGATTCTCCCTGTCGGATTACTTGTGATACCAATCGTCTAGACCCACTCAGATTGGCTACTATTCTGCTCGACCATGATCTCCAATCGACTTGGGTGACCCTTCGGCTTCTAACTAGCTGTTACGGGTTTTCAGGTATAAAAATTCGATAAAGGGGCAAATATTGATTATTTTTAAACGTATAGGAACTTAGTTAGTTGAAAAAATTATGACAATTGAAATCACACGAAGTTTAAATTAGAGGATTAAAAGTATAATTGAACCTAAAAGTAGCTTTACGTAGCTATTTTCTATTATCTAAAATGTGTCAATATCGATGTGCAAAATTATTGGCGAGATTTTCTCTATTCGGGACTTGCTATTAGAGAAGGTGGTGGATGTTTCGGCTAAGCTTGCGGTTAGAGAAGGATGGGATTGGAAGGTCTGGGTTCTTCCACCTTCATCAGTGGGTCCTCTTCTTTGCCATCTTGCTGTTTGTTTGTTGTTTTTTCCCTTTGTAACAAAAAATAATATATTTGGGGATTTTAAAAATAGAAAATATTAATGTTCATTTTCAAAACGTTTGCAAAAGAGGTAACCCACATTATACGCATTCATATATTGTGTTTTGGCAGTTGATTCATTATTATAGACATAAATGCTCAGCTACTTAAGGAGTGAATCTGATAAAAACGTTCAAGTTTCAACGACCAAATCTTCTGATTCTTTATCGTTTTGTCTGATCTGTGACATACTGTAAAAGGATGTGTGGTTTTTTTTAACAAGAGGAAGAAGACTAGCCTATAACGTTAAAATACAAAGATGCAGAAATAAAGGAAGGAGGCCGTTTCCAAACACGGTACAGAGAGCTGTCTCTTCTCACCGTACGTGCAAAACAATGAGTTGTGTTATTCAACTCGCGCGAAATATGATAGGCGCACGTCCTCATTGCTTTGAAGGAAACGAACAACAGCAAGACAATCAGAAGCGCAAGCAATATTCGTGCAACCCAGCTCTCGAGCGTGCTTAAGCCCCATTTCAATCACCAACACCTCTGCTAAGGGAGCGTTCCCATGGCCAAAACTAGTTGAAACACCAGAAACCCAGCCACCGTGCTTGTCGCGGAGGACTGCCACACAACCCATACGCTGAAGAAGGGGTTCCAACTCTCATCCGTAGTGATGAAAATCGCTGCACTCCTGCTGCTCATAAAATCAGTAACATAGGCCAAAAGCGCGGGCTGCAAGGGAGGAGAATGCCAATTTTTTTTCCAACTGCCAACATCCAAAAGAACCATGCACAGAACATGGTTAAGTTGCCACTACTGAGTGCCAAGGATCCTCTCATTTCGCCATCTCCAAGCCCACCATAACACCGCAATACCCAGCAGGTGATGCTGCTGCTGCAAGAGGTTCCGGAACCAGTTATTCAACGAAATGTGCAAGGCAAAATGGGGTAATAACGTCTGAACTTTAACCACAAGCCGCGAGAGTCCCGACTGTGGTGATTTTTGTGTAAAAATTAAGTCCCTTGCCATTTTTATTCTACGTAAACTTCTCAAACTTTTATTTTTTAAGTAAAATTTTCACTAATTGAAATGATTAAATCTTTTTTTTTCTGCTTTGGAAAATAGAAATGATTAAATCACTTTGCACCATATTTATCTAACTAGTCAACACAAGAATTAGCTTCCCTGACCTCAAAGTATGCAGGAGAGAAACAACTCAATTCCTTAAGAGTAAAACTCTAATTACATTGGCTAGAGGAGCATGAGGATGATAAGTGAACTCCTTTACTAACAATTGAGATCACCTAAGTTGAATTTAATACACAAATTACTTCCCTGGAAGCATGATGCGGAGGAAGATGAAGACCACGAATGATAGCTAATTATTCAACATGAAGAATGTAGGAAATATATAACTAAAATTATAATTAATAAACAATTGCAACACCAAGATTATAAATAAATTTATAATATAAAATTCATTTCTCAAATTGATAAATTAAAATAATAATGGATATACATATACAATAAAATATATTAAAACAAATAAGTTTATCACATTGGCTGAGGTGCGAATAGCACTGAGTTTAAGAGTATTTCACCACTATAAGTAAATTATTTAGTGCAGATGGTCTTATAGCTAATACCCTCCAATATACAACAATTAGTGATGGATCCAAAAAATTTAAGTTATGGGGTAAAATGCATATGTAAGTTTTTCATATTAAAATATTACTTGTAAAATTTTAAATATACATCATAATTATCCTATGCAAATTTGTACTCTTAAAATACTGCATAATTTTCAATCAAATTTTTGTAGAGTTAAAATACGTTCCCCTTAATATTAACAAGTTTTTGTTTTGATTCATGTTAAAAGCTTATTCATATTATTTCTTAGAAAATACAAAACATGTAGTTTTTCCCTCATGAAGTATTGAAGAGGGACTAAAACCACATGATTTTGTATTTTGTATGAACTTAATTTAAACAAAATTGTAAATAATCATAGTGTCTATTAGGGCGAAAAAATATTTGGCCATCATTGAATTTAGAATTTAATACTTATACATTGTTAGTGTACACTTTATTTACCCTACATCCCTTAGTTGCTTGTCATGTTTGAAACTAAAATTTAATTTCAATTTAAATAATGAATCATGTAATAAGTAAGGTTATGTGACATGAAATGATTAAATACCTAAAGAAGTTTTACATTGATAGTGATTAGATCGAAAATATGATTCCTACGAGTTGCGTTTTAAGAAAGATTTTTTACCTTACCACGTATATCCAAGTTGAAATTGCGAGAATAATTTAATATAAAAAATGAACTATTTATAAGTAAACAAACAATCACTTGTAATAATCAATGCTGATAAAAAATAATTGTTACATGTGAAGGTTTTAATGTGTTTTGAATATTATCAAGAGCTGAAGGCCAATAACACAGCCCAGCTACTTAGATAGAGTGAAAAGAGCTTGATAAGAAGGGGGGAAAAACAGAATGAAAAGAGATGTGTTTTGGCAAGAATGACAACGTGAAGGGTGATAGATAAAGTACAAAAATTGAAGGCAAAATAGTTATAAGATAAAATTTTGGGGGCAATAATAGTGTATTGTTTTTTTCTTTTTGAAACTGAATAATAGTGTATTGTTAAAACAATACTAATATGTATACTATTAAAATATTTAGTGGGGGCATAGCCTGGTAAATATATATCTGTCTCTCGTTGATGTCAGTACAGGGAATAAGATAAAAACTCTAGGACAATAAAAGTTTATTGTGAAAACAATACTACTAATATGCAAATACTACAAAACTTAGTCGGGGAAACTGCCCCCATATCCCGCAAATAGATCCGTCCCTGACTACAGACTTCAGAATATTCAGAAATTAAAGAAGAGAATCAATTCAGATTTGGTCAAAGAATCAACAGTAATTAGAGAGGAGATCAGCGATAATTGGAGAGTGAATATCTTGGCATTATTGTATTTATTTTATTTCCTTAATTAATACTCTGAATTGTACTATAAAAAGATCACTACCTGTAAGCTCTTGAATCAAGAAATAAAATGCATTTTTCCTATAGTTTGTGTCTTCTATTTCAATACAGACACTTTCAGTTAATTTTGCGCATGATTTAGTCGGGCTACGTCAACAACTCTTTTAAATTACTTAGGAGAACAAAATACAAGTACAAAATTAAGAAGTGAAAGAAAATAATAGCACTATATATTTCTCAAAGACTCATATAAAACTTGTTGGTCTTTCACTCTCAAAGCATGAAAACATAGAGAAAATGCTAAACAACACGATACTGTTTAGCACACCAGGGGGCACGACTGCTTTGCACCTTTGGATGATGATTTTATTGTTTTACTTAAAGGCTAATGGTCTACCAGGTCTTGTAGTTGTACTAAAATTTGTGTTTGGTTTCTCTTCGGAATTTTTTTTTGCTATAAGTCCTTGTAGTTGCACCAAGTTTGCTATAAGTCCCTGCTGGAGACCGGAGCTCCGGCGAGTGCATATGTGGCATGCTGACTGTATTAATGAAGATTATGTGGATTTTTTTTTTAAAGGAAAAACATGTCAGAAAAGCCTTTTAATTTTTAAAACCCCTATTTTTACTAACTCTCACTTTAACCCCTCAATTTCTCATCTTTTTAAAACATGACATTTCATCTCCATCCACCAAACCCAGATTTCAACCTCCAACCCATCAATGTTCATCTTCATCCACCATCACATTCAACCCACCAACAAAGATTCTAGGAAAAAGAACTAATCTTCATTCCAAAATTCAAAAATACAAAATTAAACTCAGACTAAACTAATCTTCATTCCTCATTCTTCCACCCAAGAACAACAATTGAACACAAATCTAAGTAATTAAATGCAGTAGAAAGAAAGAAAGAGATTGTTCAGTTCATTGATATTTTGCTTTTCTCGAAGTGACTACTACACAAACACAAACACCCTTCTTACCCAAATACTCATCTCCACCACCAACTCCTTCTCCATCCACCTTCAACCTCCTTTCTCGCCAACATCTCCACCACCAAACCCAGAATGACCCACCACCTCCAACCACAAACAAACCTAGAACAAGGGCAGAGGGAAGAGTGGGAGGAAGAAAGAAGAGATTGAGAGAGCGAGGGAGGGAGAAACTTCGAATCCAGATCTCCCTCCTTCTCCTTGCGAAAAGCCTCTGGATCCGAGCTCAGATCAATTCGAACCTAGATTGAGACCCATAACTCAAAGGCTTGTTGATGGCCATAGCTTCGAACACAGATATAGGCTCAAAGATTTGATTTTTTCCATATTTCCTTTTCTTCACGTTGTAGATCTGGTTGGGATTTTTTTTTTCTTGTTGCTCTTGTCGTTGTCTTGTTTGTATTTGGGTATTGTGGATTGGTTAGAGATGTGAATATGAGCTTCATCCTCTTCCCTTTTTTCTTTTAATTATGGAGATAACCTTGAAGAAAGGAGAGACAGAAGCTTCTGTGGTGGTGGAGGTGAGAGTCAGTGGTTGAGGGTGATGGGTGGTGGTGGTCGGAGATGGTCCGGTGGTGGTGGAGGGTTTTGGAAGGAGATCGAAGGTGATCGAAGGTGATGGTTTTGAGGCAGAAGCTTCGATGGTGATGGAGGTGAGAGTCGATGGTGTTTTTGGAGAGAGGAAGAAGGTAGGTTTCGAATTTGGGGAAGGAGAAGAAGGTGAAAGTCAAGAGGGGGTGATGGAGGTGGTGATTTTGGATTCAGGATTTCAAATTGGGGAAGGAGAGGGTGAACGGTGGTTGTACGCTGGTCAGGGGTTGAAGAAGGTGATGATGGTGGATTTGGATTTGGCTGCACGCTACCCCTCTTTTCTTCCTTTCTTCATTTCTCTTTCCTTTTCCGGTGGTTGCATTGCACAAATTAAGGATTTCATTTATTTTGATGAGGGATAATGAGAAATTGTTGACGGACTAAAATGATGTGTGTTGGTATGCTGAAGGAAAAAAGATGAATACCCGGGAAATAATTTGGAGAAAGTTAATTTTTAAGGAAAAATATGATGAAGATGATAAAAGATGTTTGAAGATGATGATGATGAAGAAGTTGAACAAGGAGTTTTAAAAAGCTAATTTAGGGATTTGAGGTTAATGGAAATTGAGGGATTAAAGTGAGAGTTAGTAAAAATAGAGGTTTTAAAAATTAAAAGGTTTTTCTGACATGTTTTTCTTTTAAAAAAAATAAAAAATCCACGTAATCTTCATTAATACAGTCAGCATGCCACATATGCACTCGCCGGAGCTTTGGTCTCCAGCAGAGACTTATAGCAAACTTGGTGCAACTACAGGGACTTATAGCACACTTTTTTCCGGCGAGGGACCAAAGACAAATTTTGGTACAACTACAGGGACCTAGTAGACCATTAACCCTTACTTAAATGATTATTTAGTTTTAAGAAGAAAAAAAATGACAGTTTAGCTTACTCGTGTGCTGGATGTGCATGAATATCTCGTGCCACCTAGCAGGCTAGTACATTTGCTCAATTGAAAGTAATTTAATGATTTTTATAACTTGTTTCCATCGTACATATAGGTTTAAATATATTTTTAGTTCCTGCAAAAATATTTTATTTTTATTTTTCGTCTTTATGGATTTTATTTTCAAACCTTCGAAAATCACATGTTTTATTTTTAGTTCTTGTCAGTTGTTTTTCCATCCATTCAAATCTGGGTTTTTACAATCTAGGAAAAATCTAAGATGGCTGAACCCGATTTCATCGCTTGCAGAGCAGATCTACGCGTGTGTGATAGTGTTTTCAGATCTAGATTGGACAGAAAAACAAACGGCAGGAACGAAAAACAAAACATGTAATTTTCATAGGTCTGAAAACAAACAAAAATTTCCCAAAGACGAAAAACAAAATCAGTTTATTTTGCAGGGACTAAAAATGTATTTAAGCCGTACATATATATTTATAATTCAATTGATTATCACATTGTAACGACCCAACTAAAAATTATTTATGTGTTTGATAAACAGAGACACCACCAGTGTTTTCATTTAAGGGGAAACATTGGAAAACCCTTTTGAGTTTCTTTTATTTACAAAACTTGGGTTCGGAGGTCTATTTATGTGTAGGGAAGGGTGGAGGACAAACATCCACAACACCGCTAGTGCACCCATCTTAAAACAGTTACCAAAAGTCGTTTGCGTGTGTGTTAAGTTTTATGAAAACGTTGAAATACCCCAAAACAAAAAGTTTTTTTTTTAGCTTGGTAGGTGCGACCCATAGGCCTGTGTAATTCCTTTCGTTAGGAAGATCAAGGCTTATGCAGTTCTTAGTTTTGAATGATTGATGTTTAATTTTTTTATAAAAGCTAAATGTATGTCACGCAGTCATATAAGAGTGCCTCATTTTGATTTTATTTGGAACATGTCCACAATAATGTGAAAATGTCCCAAAGTGACCTTTCATCCTTATTTTAAAAGAAACTATGGACATATATCGCAGTAATGCAAGAGTGTGGTAATGTGAGAGTGTCACTGGTCGCTTTTGTTTATTTTTTATTCTACTCGAAGAGAAGCTATTAACTGTCCCACAGTAATGTGAGTGTTACTAATCTCTTTGGTTTATTTTTTTATTCTACACGAAGAGAAGCTATTGACTGTCCCACAGTAATGTGGGAGTGTCACTAATCGCTTTGGTTTATTTTTTAATCTACTCGAAGTGAAGCTATTGATCGTCCCACAATAATGTGAGTGTCACTAGTCACTTTGGTTTTTTTTTTATTCTACTCGAAAAAAAGCTATAGACCGTCTTCCAATAATGTGAGAGTGTCACTAATCGCTTTGGTTTATTTTTTAATTTACTCAAAGGGAAGTTATTGACCGTCCCACAGTAATGTGAGAGTGTCACTAATCACTTTGGTTTATTTTATAATTGAGAAGAAGCAAGCGATAGTCTCACAGTAGTGCGAGAATATCCTAAGCAAAATGTTAATTTTTAATTCAAACATGTAGAAACTATGATAGACTTCCAATAATGCAATGGTATCCTAAAAAAAAAGGAAGAAAATTTAATCTAATCGCATTGAAACTATGATAGTACTTTAAGAGAACTCTTCAAACATCAAAAAGAAAACAGCATGCCACAAATGCAACATAAAAATAAATATCCTTTACTTAATACATTAATCTAGAATAGATCATAATAAAAACCATTGCACAGAGAGGTGCTCCTTCTGATAAATTCCAATCAGCAATACATCCCGCGAATTCCTTGGACCAAAAGTCCAAATTTGCTCAAGTTGGCTCAAGCACAAATTTAACAACCAGTGAGTTTCAGATAAATGAGACAAGAGGCAAAAAAACACAATTTCATTGCAGCAAAGGTGAATCTTTATCAAATAAATCATAAAGTTGACATCTTTAACAACTAAAATTCACCAAATTCACCAAGTTGACATTTTTATCGAGCAAAATTACCAAGCTGACATTTTTATCAAACAAATTCATGCTTCTTTGCCACATAGAAAATTGCCAAATGATAACTCATAACAAAATCAATTCAAACATGGCAGCAAGATAGTGGAGACAAATTGAGCAAGTAAACTTTTAAGACCCAAGGAAACTTATCAAATAATCATGAGCAAGAGAGCAACAAGTTTCACATACAACTTTGCGCCAACATGTAGCTGAACATAGAGAATAAATTCTATATTGGAATCTAAATCATTCAGAAAGGAAATTCAAAGGCTCCATTAATGACCAGATCATAAAACAAACACTCCATCTCCCAATTTAAACTAAAAACAACACTCAGACCTAAAGAATGAAAAAGAGAGAAAATCGATGAAACAACAGGGAAACAGCAGAAATAAACAAACAACAGAGATCAATCAAACAGAGGTGAAACAACAAAACTAATAAAGGAGGAAGATAACTAATTAATCAATTAAAAAGCTAAGGGCAAAAACGGGGCGTTTACACACATTATAACGGTAAAACTAAATTAATTTGTATTAATATATAATCTCAGATTTAATTAATTATTAATTTACTTTAAAATAAATGATAAATTTCTAACAAAAAATAGTTTTTGTTTGGGTCGAAACAACAAGAAATAGTTGAAGTACCACAATATCCTACAAAGCCCACGATTCAAGTATCATTGCAATCTCTAACATGACCATCAAAACCAATATGTTGAGAGGAACCAAGCAAGCTACCATCTACATTTTCATTTGGCTTAAAAGCATTTTTCGTGTTTCAAACAATTGTAAAAGTTACCCCCTATTTTCTTTTTAAGCGAAATGTACCCTCAATCTTGATAAAAAGACCCAATGTTTACCTCGACAACGGATATCCACCGACACCATTTGCTCATGAATGTCAATAATCTGAATCGTAAACTCTCTGTTGCATGGTGAGAGAATCCAAATTTCCCCACTATGCCCATGAGCAGCAGCTTCACCAACCAAATCATACCCCAAACTTTGCTAGAAAGCTCTTACACGATCAAACTAACAATGTGTAGATGTGGTTAGGCACGTCGTGAGGGTTTTGTGTCAACCACCATGGCTGCGAGTTGTCCTTGGTCCGGAGGTTCTAGAGCTTAACCATTCCCCTTGCTACCTGAGCCGCCAACCTCCATGTTCTCTTGGAAGTGAACGGTGCTGCCCCTCACCAGCATTAAGTTCATTGTTGACATTACCCCGCTGCCAAGGTCATGAACAACATGATCCCCTACCTTCTTCACACTTGTGCTCACGTGTTGTCTATTTGAATCATCGGCGACAGGTCGTGGAAGAGTACCCATTGAGTGAGCGGGCTGCGCCGTCGCTGTAGATAATCTTCTTCATAGAGGCCACGCTTACTAGCGTTAATCTTCTTCCTAGTATTATGCTCCTTAGTGTTGCTCGCATGAAATAATAACGTCACATTCATTGGAGGATTTTCTAGATTTGTTAATTTATCCAAAGTAGCGAATTTGTTGCCCATCAACTTTAATGGACGTAATGAAGACCCATTAAGTTTGGTTTTTGAATTCAAATTCTTTTTCCTTCTATCAACCACAAGCCAGCTACCATGCGCAGAATCTGGACGTTTAAAATCATGATTAACAACTGCTTGATTGTCGCCTGCAATCATGGCGTTATCAATCACGTTACCTGCTTGTTTTTCGCCTATAATCATGGCGGTGTCATCATGCACAATAACTGCTCTATCTAGGGTTTTGGCCGAATCTTTTGCTTATTCTAGTCCTAATCCTGTGAAGCGTCGTGTGCTATGGGATTATCTAGGGTCCTTTCGGCTTCGTTGCAGGGATCCGTGGCTAGCTATTGGAGATTTTAATGAGATTTTCTCTCCGTCAGAGGTTATTGGTGGGGAATTTTGTGATGCTCAGGCAACGATTACGCTTGACATGCTTGATGCATGTAGCTTTATGGATCTTGGAGCGACAGGCCCAGGATTTACATGGGAAAGGAGGAAAATGGAAGAAGTCTGATTGCAAAGAGGCTTGATCGTGTGCGGGGGGATGCTAAATGGCGGCTACAACACCCTGAGGCATACGTTGAAACTTTGACACGAGTGTTCTCAGATCACACTCCCCTCTTGCTGCGCTGTGATGAGGTTCCCTCTGATGATCGGTTGTCTCGGCCCTTCCGCTTTCAGGCGGCCTGGGCTACTCACCCGTCGTTTGAGGCTGTTGTGACTAGTAATTGGCATAAATTCTCTACCAGCCTGACAGGGAAACTATTGAATGTCCAAGAGGCTTCACTTACTAGTATTGGGATGGCTCCATGTGAGGCTTTGTACAAGAGGAGATGTAGGACACCATTGTGTTGGTTTCAGGATGAGGAGCATTTGCTAGTTGGGCCAGAGTTGGTCCAACAGATGACAGAAAAGGTGAGACAAATCAGAGAGAAAATGAAGACATCCCAGAGTTGACTAAAGAGCTATGTGGACAACCGGCGAAGGGAGTTGGAGTTTGCACCGGGAGAGCATGTATTCCTTCGTATGACCCCAACTACTAGAGTCGGGAGGGCGATTAAATCAAAGAAGCTGACACCGAAGTTTATTGGGCCATATAAAATCATCGAGAGGGTTGGACCAGTGGCTTATCGCATTGCTTTGCCACCTTTCTTGTCCAAGATTCATGATGTTTTGCATGTGTCCCAATTGCACAAATAAATTCCGGATCCATCGCATGTTATCACCCAAGATGACATTCAGCTGAGGGAAAACTAGACCTTTGAGGTTCCACCGATGCAGATCACTGATCGGAGAATTAAGCAATTAAAGAACAAGGAGATTCCATTGGTGAAGGTGATTTGGGACCAGACCACGAGAGACGCCACGTGGGAGTTGGAGGAAAAGATGAGGGAGCAATACCCTGGTCTATTCCTTGATCCTTAGTTTTGAGGACAAAACTCTTTTTAGGGGGGTAGTATTGTAAGACCCTCAATTTTTGTAAATTTGCAGTTTGGTCCTTGGGGTTTGTAATAATTATGATTTGGTCCTTGAATGTTGTGATATTCATGATTTGGTCCTTGTTAGACATTTTGCTTGAAATAAATGATGTTTGATTAATCTACTCAAGTTGAGCTGAGAATAAAATAAAATCTTAATAGATTTGATTGATATTTGATTTTAAGAATATCTTTACTAGTGCAGATATTCCTTGATCCTTGGTTCGACCATGTTCCTCTAGTGGAGAGAAGTCTGACGTTATTTTATAACTCCTCACTCACACAACACTTTCAACTTCCAGAGAAAATTCTAGCTCTTAGTGATGAAACCTTTCCTTGTTACTGCTTTATCCTCTCTTCTTTCTTGTTAGAACTCAGTCATTCATCTCTCCTTGTGCTATCTTGGTTGACACCTCCATTCCTACTTGGAGAACCGAAGTTTCATTCCATTCGTTGCTGCTGCTAGAGCGTTTTCTGTGTTGGAAGACAAGACGTTTCCTCATTCCTTCTTCCCAAGGAGTAACGGTAGGTAACCCTAAATGTAAATTTCATTTTGAATATCGAACTTTGTTCCTTAATTCTGGAGTTAATTTTAATCCCTTTTTTATGTTCTCGGTCCTTGTACGTTCAAGGGTTTTCATCGTTCAAGGGTTTTCATCGTTCAAGGGTTCTATTGTTCGAGGGGTTTCATCGTTGTTGTAATCCATTGACGACCGTGGTTGAAGTTCGTGGTGGAAAGCTGTTTTATTTCTCATAATTGTCTAGAATTCAAGTTGGTTACCTTGATTTTCTCCTTACCTTGAAGAATTGCAATGTCGATGAGTTATCATGCGTTAGACGGTTCTGAAAAACCCTTAATACCATTTCTGTTCAAAGCAATTTCGTGCCTAAAGAATTCTTGAGTTTTGATGAAATTCCTTTCCAAATAGATTCCTAATGATTTTGGCCTTGAAAAACTCTTTTCCATGAAAATCCCAAGTCAAAAACTTGTTATGGACCCTTTCTGTATGTGAAAAAAATGAATTTTCGACTCTTGTATAGATGGGCCACGCATGTGCGTGGCCACCCTGCGCACATGCGCAGGGGACTCTGTGGTCCTGGCCTTAGCCACGCATGTGTGTGTTTATACCCACGCACATGCGTGCGTATGCATTGTTCCTGTTTTGTTTTTTCTTTAAACCCTAGTTGGCTGGTTTGAGTCCAATTCTTTTGAGTTTGTTTTTCACCTTTGGGATGGTTTATTGAAAATTATTTATATGTTGTTGACAGGTGGAGGAACAACTTTATGTGACCAAGTCGACGGTAATGGTAACTTCTTGTAGGAATCATTTTGTCGGTTTCTGGTACATGTTGATTGTGTTTTAAGGATTCTGATTGTGATTGCCTTGGCATACTCTGGACTTGTTAATTGTTGCTGTAACATGTTATACATGGGTTATATGTTTTGAGATGTGATGAAATGGATTGAGTATAACATGTTGAAAATGTTCTAAGAGTAAATTGACTAAATTTGCATATGAAACTATGATTGAGAATTTGTGTGAATTGTTGGTTCATGAGGGTGATGAATATTTGTGTCATAGCATATGCATTATATTTAGGATGTTTAGGTTGATGTGACAAACTTTGTCCCGTGGGATCAACCGAGGGCAATGTGGTGGATCTTTGTCCCACGTGATTGTCCTGCCCTTGTTCTGGGAAAATCTTGGCCATAGTTATGCATGTAGTTATTCCAAAATTAACTTGCATGATTGGAAAAAAAAATTAAATGAAATATTTTAAATGCTGAAACTCTGTAAATTTTACTGTTGTTTATTAAATTGGTTGCTACTATATCTGCTGTAATTTAATTATGTTGTTTTTGCTGTTTTGAATTCTGCTATTTGTTGTTTCTATTTTGTTTTAGTTATCACAAGTTGATAATAATAATTATTGATATTTTTGGAGTTAACCCTTTCTGTCTATTTGTTTGTTGTTTGAGCACTTAACGCCACAGATGAACAGCGCGAGGACTAAAACTGAAGATTTGATTGTGGCTAGTTGGAGAAGGAAAAAGCGAAGAATTTCGAGACTTGAAGAATAATGATGTTTACTGTTTTATTTTCATCTATGACTTAGCAAAATTATGTTGCAGATAATTATTTATTTTTATTGCACGTTGAATGATATTATTTATGGGGATATTATTTATGTTTAAATAATTATTGAGCGACGAATCATTTTGAAAATTTTGAGTTACCTTTTTGAGAGGTTTGCTAAACTTATTTTCCGCGTATTTACAATGTGACCCCTGACCGAAAATTTGGGTGTTACAGTCGCTACTACCACCACCACTGCCACTATAACCACTACTACCACCATCAATATCTCTGCCGCCACCACTGATGCCGTTACCACCTCCTCCGACACTGCCACCACCACCATCGTTGCCACCAGCACAGTCACCACCACCGCTGCCACCACCACCAACCATCGTGTGTTATGGATTCTCCATTCTATATCATCCTCTCATGATGTGATGAGTGAACATAGTAAATTGAATGAGTAATTTCATGTTTCAATAAATAGAGATGTAGATCTATGATGAGATTTGACTAATACATTAGAGGAGGAGGACGATACCTTATATTTTTAGACCATGACGGCGACTAGGAGGATGACAGCAATGACAACGATGGCGATAAGGACGATGAGGAGGAGAACGAGATAATACTTGTAGGATTGGGGTACACCGCCGGAAATGAAACTTGAAGATGAAACTTGGAGATGAACGGAGGGGGACGACGAAGATGAACGAAGGTATAAGAGATCTAAACAACGAGTCTGGAGTGGCTAGCTGCCGACAAATATGGAGTGGTCCGTGGTGGTGCACAGTGCTTCACAGTGGCCCAATGAAAAGAGATATTGTGGTCATTTGCCTAAGTTAATATCAACCACAACATTTTTTATATTATATGTGTGGTTGAAATTGCTTAAAAATCGGGTTGCTCACAAATAGTTCTCACCCTAGACATTACTCAAAACCTTTTTTTAGTTGGCATGGCGCAAATATTTTAGTAAAATAAAAAATTGAGATCCCACTTTTAACCTAAAATTTTAGGTGGTTAAGTATACTCTTTGAAAAAAAACCAAAACCTTATTTATGTTGGTATTATTGTGCGTACCAAACCGGGTCACAAACGAACAACAAACAGCCCATACCACAATGAACCCAAAACCTTAGACACGTGAGAGTGTTAACTATTTTAGGGTTATAAATAAATTGAACGGTTAGAATAAAAAAGATCAGAGTTTCATCATCCAACGGTGGAGAACAAGTCACCTCCAAACCTATATAACCCCATAAACCCTAACAAGCTCTTCCTCTTTCATATCCTGCTTCAATTGCAACTTCCAGCCTCCGAAGCAGGAGAAAAAAAACTCACGCAACCGCTTCATTCGTTCCATTCCGTTTCCCACGGCCATGCCTTCTCTACGTATCTCCAACGGCGCCGTCGCAAGCGAGAGCCCCAAAGACAAGTCGAAGAAGAAGAAGGACAAGAAGAAGAGCGAGAATGACAGCAGCAGCCAACCCCAAAACGACGCCGTTCTGGAGCTGAGCTCGAAGAGCAAGAGCAAGAAGAGCTCCAAGGAGAGCAAGAAGCGGAAGAAGGGTTCCGATGAGGAAGAGGATCAGGAGAGGAGCGAGACCAGCTCCGAGCTCGTGGAACCCAGCGAGGTGAAGTCGAGTAAGAAGATGAAGAAGAAAGCGAAGGTTGACGAAGAAGGAGGAGAGGAGGAGGTTGAGAAGAAGGAGGATCCGAATGCGGTTTCGAGGTTCAGGATATCGGCACCGTTGAGGGCGATTCTAAAGCAGAAGGGGATTGAGGCTCTGTTCCCCATTCAGGCCATGACATTCGATACCGTTCTCGATGGTTCTGATTTGGTTGGTCGCGCTCGCACTGGTCAGGTCTGTAGATATCTTCCTTCCTTCTAATTCTGTGTTTGTTATATATGGGTATTTTTTATTTATTTTGATTTAGAGAATCATTCAATCAAAGTATTTGATATATATAAATGTTATATATTGGATGTGTTTGGAAGGGAGGGTAAGTTTGAAGAATTATAAAATGTGAAGTACACTCTTCTTCAGAGGTACTCCTTCAGTTGTTTTTGTCATTGAATTAAGTCTGTTTTTATTGAAATGTCATCGTATTGATTTCTGAGATGTTTTTTCACTAAATAAATATATCGAATACCAAATTATCATCAAATATATGAGAATGGTATGATGGATGATTGATTTGATTAGACAAGATGGGGTTAGGAGTACAGTCATGAGAGAAAAAGTTGTTGCATCTATGGTAGAATAACCGGGTAGAGTTCATCTTTGGTGGTTCCAAGAAACACCGTGGAGGAGTTTAAACCATGGGCCAAACCATTACAAGCTATTTATATGGGTAAAAAGGATCTGTCTGTAAACTTATAGACCATTATGCCTTTGGTTCATATAGGTATAGCAGACCACTCATAGTGACAAAAGCTTAGTTGTTTTTGTTGTAGAAAATATTACCAAATTCCTCAAGTGGGTGGCAATGAAAGATGGGTTTGGTGACAAAAGTCCAATTTTTGTTGTCATTAACAGTATGTGTGGTTCAAAGGAGGGGAGTGATTTTAAAACAAATTTACTTGTATTGTCCTTACTTTCAAAATATAATTGTGGGTTTCAAAAATAAGGAAGGACATTTTTAGCTGAGGATAGATTTGGTGAAAAAAATATGGGGATCATTAATTAGGTAATTCTCTGATAGCCGAGGAAGGTTGGCTGTCTCAGTCTAGCTTGTTTGTGACCTAAGTAATTGTATTTGAGAGTAAAGTAGAAGTATTTGATGAATGAAATGTGATTCGGACCACATTATTAGAGACAATTTTGAGGCTGCAGCCTGAATTTAAAGACAAGTGAAGTTATACTAATTTTTGTCTTTTGACTTTCCTGTACACTTATATTATCTCTATCTTTTGCTTCTTTGGGAAAATGCAGGGTAAAACTCTAGCCTTTGTGTTGCCCATATTAGAGTCTTTGACTAATGGTCCTGCCAAAGCGGCAAGAAGAACTGGTTATGGGAGGTCTCCAAGTGTCCTTGTGCTTTTACCTACTAGGGAATTGGCCACTCAGGTATGATATGCATGAGCTGGTTGTTAGTGTGTGTTTGTTTGCCATTTTATTTATGTGTGCGTTCCTGTTGTGGTATATTTTGTGTTAGGTGTTTGCTGATTTTGAAGTTTATGGTTCGGCTATGGGATTGACTTCTTGCTGTTTATATGGTGGAGCTCCATATCATAGTCAAGAAAGTAGCCTCAAGAGAGGTGTTGATATTGTTGTTGGAACACCGGGTCGCATAAAGGTTATTTTTTACTTCAGTAATAGTTAGCTGGTTTTTCATTTTCTCAATATGATTGTTAATTAATGCCAAATTAGATTGTAAAAGCCTCTGTGTATTTAAGACTATTGGTAAATTTGTGTAGGACCATATAGAGAGGCG
Source organism: Acmispon strigosus (assembly GCA_030819835.1). Taxonomy (NCBI): domain Eukaryota; kingdom Viridiplantae; phylum Streptophyta; class Magnoliopsida; order Fabales; family Fabaceae; genus Acmispon; species Acmispon strigosus. The sequence goes on along the minus strand of JAUAMA010000001.1, from coordinate 41,060,158 downwards.
AAATATTGACCTGAGCCAACTAAAGTTCCGTGTCCTTGATGAGGCTGATGAGATGCTGAGGATGGGTTTTGTTGAAGATGTCGAACTCATTCTAGGTATGTTCTTGGCTAAATGTAAATTTTGAATGCTTTATTGTATGATTTTCTGTGCCATTACATGTCAGTAATTAACGATTTGTGAGATTGTCTACTTTGTAGCTTCTTAATTCTTGATATTGCTGTTGTTAGCTCGATTTGTTGATACTCTCGTCTTTCTGTTAAAAGACATGGTTGGGTGGTGGGGCTTTACGTCATTTAATTATTGGATTCAAATGGTGCACATTATCAATATAGCTCTTTTTCCTTTCTTCACACTTCTTTTGTGGTTCTGATTACTTGGAGCAATATCATAATTCAAAAAGGCTAGATATTTTAAAAGATGGGAACCATTCTTTCAAAATTTTACCTCATATTTTCTAATGCATGATGCTTTATGACTGAGATCACTCCAAGGTTATATGTTGAATTTGATCTTTTTTTTTCTGGGTTGTAATATTTCAGCATTACAATAATCTGTTGTTTAATTTTTGCAGGTGAGGTGGAAGATGTTAATAAAGTTCAGACCCTTCTTTTCAGTGCTACTTTGCCAGTCTGGGTTAAGCAAGTATGCATCTATCGTCTATGTTACTATTTCTTGTTCTGATTGGGTTTTATTCAGATGGATTTTTAGCTTATCCAACATTTGTATTGCCAGATCTCTACAAAATTTTTGAAACCAGATAAGAAAACTGCTGATCTTGTTGGGAATGAGAAAATGAAGGCTAGCACCAATGTTAGGCATATTGTTCTTCCATGTAGCAGTTCTGCCAGGGCACAGCTTATTCCTGACGTTATTCGCTGTTATAGCAGGTTAATTTTTGTATTCGATTTGTGATCTCTTCACAATATGAAGTATGTTTAGAGATTAGAGTTGACTGTTTAAATGTTGGTTCTGTTTCAGTGGCGGCCGAACAATTATATTTACCGAGAAAAAAGAGTCTGCTTCTGAGCTTGCGGGCGTGTTGCCGGGAGCAAGAGCTCTCCATGGTGACATACAGCAGTCACAAAGAGAGGTAAGATTATATACAACTTTTGATATCATTATTGATTCTGGAGATTTTCATTGAAGGGATATTGCAATGGTGACTTGTCCTGAAACATTTGATATCATATTGGACTCTGAAGTTTGCTTTATGGTTTTTGTTTTAAATTTGTCACTCTGTTTCCTGTTCCTTGTAGATTACGCTTAAAGGTTTTAGGTCTGGGAAATTCATGACTTTGGTGGCCACAAATGTGGCAGCTAGGGGTCTGGATATTAATGACGTTCAGTTGATTATCCAGGTACTCTTATTCATATATTTATGTTATAAATCATTCCTTATATTCTTTTTTACCTGATGTGGCATTGTATCTGATTTAGTGTGAGCCCCCACGGGATGTAGAAGCCTATATCCATCGATCTGGACGCACAGGAAGAGCTGGTAAGACTATTTGTTAGGATAGAGATATTGGTTTTATCAAGTTTTCAGATTACATATTTGGCTTTTGTTTTTTCAGGTAATACTGGAGTTGCTGTAATGCTTTATGATCCAAGAAAGTCAAATTTTTCTAAAATAGAAAGAGAATCGGGTGTAAAATTTGAACACATATCTGCTCCTCAGCCTGATGATATTGCCAAAGCTGTTGGTGGGGAAGCTGCTGAATTGATTATCCAAGTGTCTGATAGGTATTCTTTATGTTATTTGCTTATTGTATTTAACAGTGTCTTTTGTTGCTGGGTAGTTTTTATGTTATTCTTATGTTTAACACTGTTAACATATGTCGTAATTGCAGTATGATTCCTGCATTCAAGTCTGTTGCTGAGGATCTTTTGAACAACTCTGGTTTATCAGCTGTTGAATTACTTGCAAAAGCTCTTGCCAAGGCTGTTGTGAGTCAAGTCTTTTTCCATATTTTCTCCTTGTCTTTCCTTACAATTTATTTTTTTGACATTAAAATCTTTCTTTTCAACTTTTTTCTTCTGATCCGGGAAAACATGTTATTTGCAGGGTTTTACTGATATGAAGAGAAGATCACTTCTGACTTCCATGGAGAATTATGTTACATTACTTCTTGAGACTGGAAGACCTATCTACACCCCATCGTGAGAACTTCACTACTAATAATTTGGGCCATCTAACTTATATCAGTATCTAGGATGAACTTGGTGGTTTATAGTATATGTTGGATAGTTATGTAGTGCTTTGAAGTATCTGTTTGTTTTTTATGCATTTGGTTGTTTGACTTGTGATTTTGTTGGCTGTTATCAGCTTTGCTTTTGGAATCTTGAGGAGGTTCTTGCCTGAGGATAAGGTTGATGCAGTGCAGGGTCTTTCTCTCACAGCAGATGGAAGTGGTGCCGTGTTTGATGTACCAGCCAAGGATTTAGATGCATTCCTTACTGGTAAACTTTTACTCTCAACTGTAGACTTATAGCATGTTTGGAAACTAGAATGAGAAGCTACTATTTGTTGCTTTTACTATGGGAGAATCATTTCTGGACTTGCAGAAGCATATCCAAACATACACTTGGTATTTTAACCATTTTAAAAAGAGTTGTTTGTTCTTCCCTTTCCAGCATAAATATTCTGAATGGCATATCCTTAAACTTCCATCGCTTACCATGAAGATTGTAATTATTAATAGGTCACTGTCTTTCATGCTTTAACTCTCACTAGACACTGGTTTACAATTAGCATAGTTAGAATTCAACATATAGCTTTAATCTTGGTCAATATGTTCAATTCTATTGTATTTGCTCTTCAGGTCAGAAGAATGCTGCTAATGTAAGCCTAGAGGCGATAAAAGTATTGCCACGTTTGCAAGAAAGAGACCAACCAAAAGGGGGCAGATTTGGCGGTGGTGGCGGGAATAGGTTTGGCAGAGGTGGCCGTGGGTTTTCTAGTGGTGGGAGAGGTTATGGCGGAGGTGGAAAGAGATGGTAAGATTTAGAGTGATCACTATGCTCATTATGATCGGGGGCTGTGTTATCTGCGGCCACCGCCCTTCTCAATTTTGCTGGCCGTCTAAACCCTTCTTGGGGTTGTCTAATTTTATGGTTTTATAATTCTTTATGTTCAGTGTTCCCAATTAGTTCAATTGTGACAGGAAAATGTACTAGTTAACTTTCTATATGTGCCAGACAAAGACGAGTTTTAAGTAAATGATTATGAGGATGAGAAAAAAATAATATACTGTCATTTATTTGTGTTTAGCTAAAGTTTATGCTCTTCACATGGTTGTTATAATTTCTCTCCCGAGTGTTTAATTGCACAAATCTTTTAACCTTCTGTTAATTATGTCTGATTTGACCTGGCTATTCTGGTGGTTTAAAAGTAGAGAAAGGTGGAGTGTGTTTGGAAATGAGGTTGCAATTGTAGCTACGTGAACGTGTGTATAATGATGTTTCAGATTTATCATCAGGTTTTTGAACTTTGTACTTCATATCGTCCGAAAGATTATTTAGTACTAAAATTTGATATCATGTTATCTGCATGTATTACCTTCTATTTATAGATGTTCTGCAAAGCACAATACACTGAGAAGGGAAATGGATAAGTGTCACGACATGTATTCAATAAAGACTAGACTGATATACTTTATGTTTATCCATTTTAAGTTCGGAGACACTTCGCATGGACTGATGAAGCTTGGTTGTGTTTACCCAGAAATTTGGCAAACAATAAGAAATTCAAATGTTGATAAAGAGGTTGGAATTTGATCCTCTAAGGGTTCTTTAATTGAAATTAAAGTGCTTCTTGAATGTATAAAAGACAAAATGAATTAAAATCCTTTAAAAGAAAAGAGAAAGAAGTTGGTCTTGATTGCTTGGACTTTGAGTAATTACAAGAGTTTTTTGAGCAAATGTTTGCGAACCCCTATTTCAGACATAAAATCTCCTATTTATAGGCTTAAAAGTTTAATGAAAATAACGGTAAAAGAATGTTGACGTTACATGTGTCTTGAAATCTCTATTTGTGTTCTACGCGTCCTTCAATCGCTTATAACTTCAGTCGACCACTTTAAAATATAATCAAAATGAACACTTTCGTTTCTGGATCAACAAATGTCCAAGTTCATCTTGTACTTCGATCAATTTGATCAATTAATCTTCAGTTGAAACATGTAAATTATCAAATAATAATTCGACAACATTCTTAGAGAGCCCAAATCTCTAATTTCGACTAAAAAGAACTTTGTGAAATTTCATGCTTGCAAATGACCCCCAAAATATGATGCTTCAAAAAGAATATTTCTTTGAGAAGCAAGATATTTTAATTATTCATATTTGGTAAATAAAAAGATAAAAATAATTATCAATTATTCACCAAAAGTTAAAACTTGGCGGTTATCTGAAGTGCAAAAGGTCTCATTATCTCATTATGCTATTAAATAACAATGATGGAGCAGCAGTTTTCAAGAAAACCACTCCCACGTAACCGAAGAAAGGTGATGGGAATTTAATTGTTTTTTAATGGGTGAGAAACGTGTTAACTTTCCACTAAATTAGAAAACCTTTGCCATTCTTCACTTTACTCTTCCATTATAAATAGAAGTCTTCACCTCTCTTCTTCTTTTACTTTCTTCTTCTCCAACTTCCTTTGGTAAAGAGAACCTCTGTTGCAGAGTTCAAAACGCCTTGAGTTTCTTCAAAACCTTCATTACTTAAACCTCCTATGGCGTCTACTTCATCAACGCGCTCAGCTCCTGTTCCTTTTGCTGACGAGCTTGACGGCCAGAAGGACACCGTCAATACGTTCCAGAGCCACCAAATGTGGCTGAGAAACTCGAAATATGGAGGTCTCAGGTACTCATTCCTTTTACTATTGGAGATAAAACTCATACTTTCTTAGGACCTTATCATGATGCTTATCCTCAGGGGTGTAGCAAATTTTTTCCTTGCCCGTTAGAATCTAAAAAAATCTTGACTTTCAGGGATTCTTATCAAATGTCGTTCCTGAAAAACCCAAATAAGGTTGTTAGATCTTCTCCCATGTTAAAAACTGAGAGGCATATGAAATGACTTGCTAGGGTAGAGCCCCAAAAATCTGAACATTGGAAGAAATTAGAGATTTTCAACCTAATTCAATTATCCAAATGTCACCTGAACTACAATCCTCCAATGTTGCTAAGTTCTTTGTTCTTTTGGGAACACTCAACTAACTCATTCCATGTTCCTTTTGGATTGATTTCGCCCACTCTCTTTGACATCACTTCTATCACCGGTCTTTGACCGACATGTATTACTTATAATGCTGGGGAGACGTTGCCTTCGACCGAAATTCATCTTGAAGATCACATGTTGACTTTCAATCCCTTTATCATTCAATCTCATGGTACCTCTGATGAAGTTTCAGACTCTGAACATGTGGCCTTCCTTTTGCTCTGGCTTTCGGCCTTTGTTTTTTGCACTAAATCTCTCCAAATTCCTACAAAGCTCCTTCCTTTAGCCACTCTTCTTCATGAAGGGGTTGATATTTGCCTTAGTAAAGTACTCTTAGGCAATTTATACCAATCTTTAGGAGATGCGGTTGTTCACCTTCAAATTCAATCTAAGAAAACCTTTCCCCAGCTAGTCCTTTTTGGCTATTACAACTATGCTTGAATGCCATATATGAGTCGAAATTATTGACCGCTTATCCAAAAAATGTTTACACAAACATTGAAGGACCTCGACTCAGCTATTTCACTCCTAAATCTGAGAAGAAATTTGCTAAAGGGGATTTTAGGAAGTTACTTTCTTGCTTCCTCGAGCTCAAAGAACACACCGAACATACAACCCTTTCAGTAGTAAAAAATGTGGTCCTGAATGGTTCACCAAACCTTTCCAAGTAACACCGTTGGAGCTTAAGATGAAAGTTCGGAAATTTGGGCTGAATTCTTAACCCTCAACATCTTCCTCTCAGGGCTCTTGCCAGGTGAATGCTATATATTCGGCTACCAATCTCAGTTCGTCGCTCGACAATTTGGGTTAAGTCAATTCTTTCCTACCCCCATTTTCAACAAACATCAAGCCATTTTCTTTTCATACTCTGAAATTCTACCTGAGATCATCATCAAGGCTTTCAATTATCATGGTAGACGGGCTGCAACTTTAACTCCCTTTCATTTCGAGCCTTCTTTTTACTGCACCAATCTTTTCGATGATTGGTGGAACAAATACTACGCCATCAGCTTGACTTTAGGTGAATGCATCGAAAGAATGACTGCAGCTTTTTCTCAAATGCAAACCAAGGCAGCAAAGACAAAGGTTCGAGGTACGCACATCAAGGAGATAAAGGATTTCCAGAAATATTTTGAAGTGATTTATTTACCTAGTCGAATTGACCACGTGATTGCACATGCAACTAAAACTTTAAGAGAAAAATTTGAAAAGATATTTCAAAAATCCTTCCCCCCAAATGTGGACAAATATTTATATGTTTTAAAATATCATCATCCAAAATTTCCCCTTTTGCCAAATTGTGAAATTGCTATGGCTATTTCGATTGCCATTCCAATTCCCAATTCGCTTATTGTCAATTTTAGGGGAATGTATTCAAATGAATCAAAACCACCTTGCAAAAGGGTCACTTCGACTATGTATAATTTGTACATTTACCCTGGCTATATTCACGTCGATGAATGCTATGTCAGGGTTCTCGACCCCAATGACCAAGGTAACTTCAAAATAAACTTTTTCATTTTAATTAAATTTTGATCAATACTAACCTCTTTGTAATGACAGCTAAAGCTCTACCACCCAGGTCTAACGTTGTCGACGAAGATGATGATGATGATGATGATGATGATGATGATGACGATGATGATGAAGACAACACATTGTCTAAGACAAAAAGCTCAAGGAAGACTTCTCAGGTAACCTCAATTTTTGCCCAAAGTTTTCTTTTCAAACTCTTTGCTAAATATCTTTTATAAATAACAAAGTCGAAAAAGAACTGCTCCAAGAAAATCCTCCAAGAATCCAAAGAGACACAAAGGCAAGGAACCTGTTCCTATTCTCTCTTCGTCCAACAAAGAAGATTTTGAAGAAAATGAGGTGAAGCATACATTTAGCGCTTTGTCAGGTCACATTAATCTTGTTAGTAACTTAAAGCTTTAAATTTTAGTCTGAACAGTAGGATGAACAAGAGATGAAGGATGACTTCAATGATTAGGAGAACCTGAAGTGAATTCACCGACCCATGATCAAGATGAACCTCCCATTGTCACTCCTCCAGAAAAAAACATCATTGCTCAGTCACTTTCGTCCCTCTAAGTGTAATTCGCTAATCATTTGGTCCTTGGAAGAAGAAAATTATTTTGGCCGTCCCTCAAAGTGTAAAAACGCAAGCATATTAGTCATTGGAACCCAGATCTGCTTCTCAACCCAGAATATGTTATACCCACTTAACGGACCTGCCACGGTAGAATATCCACGTGTAATTTTTTTTCTAATTTGTATTATTTTTATTCCACGTGTATAAAATGGCTTGAAAAAAAAATTGAAATTCATTAAAATTTTAAAAATTCATAATCTTCCATCATCTTCATCACTCATCATCTTCATCTTCATGACCAATCTCCTCCAATCTTCATCTTCTTCCTACACAACCCAACCTTCAAATTAGAAAACTCCTAACCTTCATCTTCTTCCTACACATCAACCCAACCTACCAACCTTCTTTACAGACACATCAAAAAACCTCAGACAGAACCACCCCCACTAGAGAGATGAGAAGCTTGAAAGTTTGATTTTGGGGAGGGAGTGTGCGTGTTTTGGTGGATTAGAGGGGATGAAGATGTGGAGGCATTTTGGATGGTGGTTATGGTGGAGGAAAATGGGTACTTTGGGTTTGGGGGCGAAGGAGAAAAAGAAGGTGGTGGTGGGTTTGGGGGGTTGAGAATCAGCTGATGTTGTTGATGGGTTGGGAGAAAAGAAACTAAAAAGGTGCAGAAACGTGGTTAATGGAAAATCAGAGCAGAAACAAATAAGAGATTGAAGAGATTGAGGATTTTTCAATTTGGGGGTTTAGGGTTCTTCTCCTCTTATTTAGAAATCGCAGGGACCAAAATGGAGAATTGTTCCAACGGTCTAGGTACATAATTTCAACGTGGCATAAACGTGCACACCGTGGCAGGTTCGTTAAGTGGGAGTGACAGATTCTGGGTTGGGAAGCAGATATGGGTTCCAAGGACTAATATGCTTGCTTTACACTTTGAGGGACAACCAATATAGTTTTCTTCTTCCAGGGACCAAATGATTAGTGAGTTACACTTCCAGGGATGAAAGTGACGATTCACTCTAGGAGTTATACTCGAAGTTCTGAAAATTCGAGTCCTGAAAAAGGAAATCCTGCACAGGTAGATTTTGAGCTTATCTGTACTTAGCTTAAATTTTTCATAGCCTTTTATTAATTCTTTGACTCACAGGGTATTTCGGCTTCAAAAACTCCTCTCCCTCAAGGCTCAACGACAAAAGTAATTGAACTTTCCTCACCATTTTCTCTTAGCTCTTCGAGCAATTCTGATTCTTCGAGCAGCTCGGATCTTCCAAAACTTCCTCCATTTCTTCAAGAATTACTTGAACAACCTTTACCTCTAGCTTCTCAATATCCTAGGTGTAAGATTTTTTATCATTCACCTTTTGCTGATCGGACTCATTTTCCTTCATAGGAAACAACGAACCCCGTTTCTAAGGAAACAGAAGCAAATCCCAATCCTAAGGCTGAAATCACAGAGATTCCAATCACCACAAATAAAACTCCGGCCCCTTCGGCTAAAACTGCGAAGGATACTTCGAACACTCAGAGTTCTACCCAAACTCGACTTTCAATCGAAGATGTTGATAAACTAGCTGATGATCCCCTGGCACTCCTGAAGAAGTATATGAAGTTGATAAGTCAGAAGCTTCGAGCAAAGATCAATCAACCATTGAGATTGAGATTTACATTCCTCATGATGATGCTGACCAAATGTTGGACAGGTTAAGGCATTTAGCCTTTGAAAGTGACATGCTCGAAGACCTCCAGAATGATCATGCTTCAGCCATAGAGATTAAAAGCCTTATCCATAATTTAGTTGACAAGAACCTCACTGATGAGAAGTAGCATGCCATTTTCGAGCTTCAAGAATTTATAGATGATGCCTTGGCTAGCTTCGATAAACTTATAGCTTGTCAACAAAACTTGACTTCCAACAGAGCAGCCAGACAATTCTCTTAAGGAAAAGTTGCACAAATCCCGGAAACAATTGTTGAAATTGAAGAAGTCGAGAAAAGAGCTGTTATAAGGCTTTCTGCCATTGATAAGCATATTGAAAATCTCATGAAAGAAAACAAAATCTGTTGGACAAAGCGACGAAATTGGCAGCTAGGAAGACTAAAGTGGCCTCACAAGCAATGCCTGAAATCAAAGAAAGTGTCAGGCTAGCCAACATAATCGTTGAGGATGAGAAGAAAGAAGCCATCATTCGAGGCAAGATCGAGAAGCTGAAGAAATGCTTTGCTTCTCTCAAAGAAAACCCATCATTTTAAATTTTCAGTCAAATTCTGATTAAATAGCCATGTAATGACTTTCCTGTAATGACAATTTTATGTTCTCAGTTTGACTTTTGTTCTTCGCTAAACTTTGTGGCGACTACGACTTTATTTTTATTTCATGAAGTAATGGTTTATAAATTTTCAAGTATTTTCCGTTTATATTTAAAGTTCAACTATTTGTGCCGACTTCTTCAATTGAATACGCATTACTTGAAAACACCTTTTTAACTTTAAATGGTCCCTCCCAACTCGGTGAAAAATTACCATAGGCTTGATCCTTCTTATCCATTGGTAGAACCACTTCTCACACTAATTCATTGACACGAAAAGACTTAGATTTAACTTTCTTGTTATAAGCTTTAAGTATCTTTTGTTTCTAATGAATAATAGCTTCTAAAGTAAGAAGTCTTTCTTCGTCTAGATCGACCATTTCATCTAATATCATATTCCAATAATGATCAGTTGGAATTTCCATTTGTCTTTGTAGATGAGTTGATTGTAAGTAAACTTCAACTGGAAGCACTGCCTCATGACCATAAGTTAGTCAAAAAGGCGTTACACCTGTTGCTTCTCAAGGAGAAGTTCTATAACCCCATAGAATTTGGCCCGAAGTTTTATACCAACTTTTGGGTTTCCGACCCACATGCTTTTTCATTAAACCAATTATAATTTTGTTAGCAGCTTCCACTTGACCATTTGCTTGGGCATAATAGGGGGTTGAAGTTAACAACTTAACTCCCAACTCTCTAGAAAAATTCACCATCTTTTGACCTATAAATACTGACCTTTGATCAGTGGTCAAAGTTTCAGGAATTCCATATCGTGACACTATGTGCTTTTGTGTGAAGTCGATCATGTTGTCTTGGGTTACCTTCCTCAAGGGAATTGATTCAACCCATTTAGTGAAATAATCTATGGCCACGAGGACAAATTTATGGCTCATAGATGAAGAAGGATTAATCTCAAAAATTAAATCTAAAAGCCTATCTCGAAAAGGCCATGGTCTGATGACTGAATGTAACTTACTGGCCGGAACATGTTGAATTCCTGCATGTTTTTGACAAGCTTGGCATGACTTAGCATATTCAATGCAGCCTTTCAAAATGGTTGGCCAATACATTCCTAATTGAAAAAACAACCATTTCATTTTTTTGGCCAACCTAATTAGCACCACAAGACCAACCATGAACTTGTGAAACTGCAATGAGGGCTTCATCTTCACTAAGAGATCTCAACAAAGTTCCATCTACATTTCTTTTGAACAACTCATTACCCATGATCATATAACTTAAAGCCTTATACCTTACCTATCAATCTACAGGTAGATTGAGGTTCTGTAAGTAATCGACTATGGGCTTTCTCCAATCACTTGGAGCTAAGTTGTCAATCACAAGCACCTCAAATTGTTGTTCTGGAAACAATTTTGCTCTGATCTTGATAAACTCTTTCAATTTTTCTTTTGATACCTTATAACCAGAAGCAATTTGGGAAAATTCATTGGCCTCTTGATTTTCAATCCTAGGCATGTGTTGGATTTCGACTTCATCAAATTTTGTTAACAAATGAGAGTCTTTGACGAAATACTTCATCAAATTCTCACTTATGCATTTGTATTTCTTGTTTGATTGATTGACCACCAACTCTGAATCACCTTTAATTTCCACAGTCCTTTCTCCTAAAATCAACAACATCTCTAGTCCAGCAATTAAGGCTTCATACTCTGCTTCATTATTCGAGCAAAAACCTTGAATTTTAAACTTAAACCTAGTGGGAATAACTTGAGGGGAAATTATTAAAATCCCTATTCCCATTCCCTTCTGATGCTTTGATCCATCAAAAAAGAGCTTCTAAGGCTTAAGTCTAACAAAAGTCTCTTGCATTTCGACTAGAGAATGTTCGGCTAAAAAATCTGCCACAACCTGGCCTTTCATAGATTTCAAAGGCACATATCTCAAAGAATATTCAGATAAGGCCAATGCCCATTTACCAATTCAGCTATGTAAAATAGGCTTCGACAACATGTGTTTTATTATATCGAAATGGGAAAACACAAACACATCAACCGACTTAATATAATGTTTTAATTTAAGGCATGAAAAGTACAAACAAAGGAACAACTTTTCTATTAAGCTATGCCTTGTTTCTACATCGTTCAACACTTGACTGAGGTAATAAATGGCTCTTTCGACGCCATTTTCATCCTCTTGAGCCAACATGCTCCCTATTGTTTCGTCCGATGCAGAAATGTACAATTTCATGGGCCTATTAGTTACATGTGGAGTCATTACAGGAGGATTGACTTAATAACTCTTGATGTCATCAAAAGCTTCTTGATGCTCAATCTCCCATCGTAACTCCTCCTCCTTTTTAAGTCAAAGTACTGACGAAAAGATCTTCGTCCTGCCACTTAGATTTGAAATAAATCTTCTTAGAAAGTTGATTTTCCCGAGCAAGGATTGTAGTTGCTTTTATTCGAAGGGGTTGAGTGTTGAGAATTGCTTTTGCCTTATTTTTATTGATTTCGATCCCTTTCTTATGGACCACAAATCCAAGAAAATCCCCTGCAACAACACCAAAGGCACATTTAATGGGATCCATTTTTAGGCCAAACTTCCTCTTCCTTTCGAATGATTGACGAAGATGGTCTAAATGGTCATATCTCGACGCATATTTTATTACTATATCATTGATATAAACCTACATAAATTGACCAATTAAATCATGGAAAATGATATTCATTGCCCACTGGTAAGTAACGCCAGCATTTTTCAAACCAAAAGACATTACAATCCATTCATATGTTCCCAATGCTCCAAGGCGTTGAAATGTAGTATTTGGAACATCATCTTCAGCAATGAAGATTTGGTTGTAACCAGAATACCCATCCAAAAGACTTAAGTATTCATTACCAGCTGTTGAATCAACTAACATGTCAGCAATATGCATTGTATGCTCGTCTTTTGGAGTGACAGCATTTAAGTCCCTAAATCAATGAACATCATTCTTTTTTATCACGGGACAATATTTACAAGCCATGCAGTTCTGATAAACTTACTTCTCAGAAGCCGTTCGATTTCCGGAACCGTTTTTTAACGCTTCCTCTCGAACCATGCGCACACAACTTTCCCTCCCCCTCCCCCCCTCGTTCTGTCTCTCATGACATGACAGACTTTGTACCGTGTCACAATTCCATCAACTTTGACCAGTGAAGTGTCGTGTTTCTACCAGGTGCAAGTGGTGTGACATGGTGTTATTAAGAAAGTTTATAATAGTGGAGCGCAAGGAGAATGCTACAAGTTGAAATTTGTGGCATAGATATGATGATGGTAGTTGATCACAAGGGTAAAGATGCTGGATTCATTGGTTTTTAAGTTAGTATGTTATGGTCATGGTATATGTTGAAAGACTATATAATAATTATTTTTTAAAAAAGTTTTCACTGTCACTGCTCACATGTCCTTCAAGTAAATTAATTATTCAAATTATTACCAAATCATCAAGCAACGTTAATTATTGAATGGAATGTTAATGGGATGACTGATTGTTTGATTAAAAAAATTAGAAGACTAAAGTTAAACCAAAAGACTAGGGACCCAAAATCACTTGAGCACTATACTAGGAGATAAAAAATGCAATTAAGCATTGAGAAAATAACAAAGATTTTTTTATAAATATTTACATTTTTAATTAAATTAATTTTGAAAATATTATTTTTAGTAGCTTTATAATATAGAAGTGCTTATGAAGTTTCATCTAAATTTATCATCTAAATTTATCATTTTAAATAAATACTTATACAACTATCATTCAAACGAAAAATAGCCTAATTGGAATCTTTATTGAACGCGGACTCCTTTTCGATAAGTGTTTAAACTTACATTTTTTTGGGTACATATAAAAAAGACTTATCTTTAGTGAACATTTATTTAGATCAATTTTGATATATTTTTAAAAGATTAACATTAACTAGAATAATTTTTGAAGTAAATTAATTTAATTTGAAATTGATTTTCGATGAACGTAGTTTTTATAAGATTAATTTGAATTAAAAATAAATTTGAATTTAATTGATTTATATTGGTAGACTCTCATATTGAATTGTAATTTATATGGGTGGTTGATTCAAGTAGTACATGTTTGATTTTCTTTAAATAAGGTCTCGGGTTTGAGTCTTGTGAACGGAAAAAAAATCCTACTAGAAAAATTAGCTCCAGCATGATGTGATATTCTCGATTCCAATAATGATATGTAAAAGTAAAATTTAAAAGATGAATATCTTTGGATAAAATAAAGTGAAATCAGTTTTAGAGATGATACATATAATTAAAAAGTGGAGTTTGTAAATAATCACTTTCTTCTTTTTAACGCAAAAATTACTACAAGAAATTTGACTTTCGGCGGCGGCCAGAAAACTGCGGCTGAATGTAAAAAAACCGTGGCAATAACCTTCGACCACGGTTTTTCCACGGATTCCCGCTTGTGGGATATGCAGCCGTGGCCTTTGCTAATCGTCCACGGTTTGACACTTTAGGCCACCAATTTCTGATAACCGTGGCACGAATAGGCCACGATTTAACCACACTGGTTGAGGCCACGGTTTACAGCTACTTCTTTAAACCTTCCAAACCGTGGCTTTGATATTTAGGCCGCGGTTACTTGCCGTGGTATTATTCAACCACGGTTTACAGCCCCTTCAATACACCACGGTTTTCAAACCGTTGGTTTACACGGTTTACAGCTCCTTCTTTACACCACGGATTTTAAACTGTTGCTATTATATGAGTGAGACCATATTTAGGCCACGATTTTAGTTGTGCCTGTACGTTTTAGGCAATGATTATAACTTGTTGCATTTGCATTTAAGCCATAATTCACATTTTAACCCTGAATTTTGAATAGATCTTTTTAACACAATTTAGACCACAAAATGTGTTTTAAAAAGCATACATGTGAATTTGTTAATCTCATATATTTAATGCTTGAAAGTAATTAAATGTATGAATAATAAAATATCAACAAGAAATTTTAAGCTAGCATATCAAAATATGCATTAGTTAAAAGTTACGACTACATCAAGCTGACGAAACTAACTAATAATTAAGTCCCAAAAATATATGTATGTCTAGATGTCTTCATCTCAAAATTAAAACAAAAGTTCCAAGAGATAGAACATAAATCATCATTTTTAAATAACTCATGCATCATATTCTTCTTCCTCTTCTTCTTCTCCTACTACTCTGCCTCCTTGTTCGTCTACACCTTCACGGAAAACTTCCTCCTCCTCATTCTGCAATGAACGTGATATATAAATTAGTAACATAAGCATTAAACAAGAATTGAGAATGACAATTGGTTAATTTAAAACACAGAGAACAAGATCTCTCCCATAAAGTATGTATTCACCAATTAAGAGCATTAGGTGAACATGTGATGTGTAAAAAGTTTAAGATACAATTCCCACACATGCTATAGGAAAATAAAGATACAGACTCCAAGCATTTATAAGCAAAGAGACTAATAAAAAATTGAAGTATCATACATGTTCCAATTTAGTTGTTGCAGAGAGACTAATCAAATCCCACACATAAGCATATGTAACAGCAACACTATTGGTATGTCCTGATAATTCATGAGTTCATGACTCCATTCACAGACAACAACAAACATAGTAAAAGTATACCTCTTGAGGGATATGGGTTGATGCAGACGAATGTGGAGCAGCACTATTGTCACTGCCCATAGCAGCTGCCATCATATTAGCAAGCTCTTCTTCACTCAAATTTGTGTGTTGTAGCTTCAGCATGTTCTTTAGAAGTGTCTTCAGTCTATTCACCTCCTTCTTCATGCAAGCCATTTCATTGCGATGCTCCTTTTTCATATTAGTAATTTCTTCATTTCTTTTAATCATGGTTGGTGTGGCTGTTCTTCCATAACAGCGAACTCTCCCAGACTTTTCCTTTCCAAACAATGATGTAAATGTCTCAGATTCACTTGAGTTGTGAATTGAGTCTTGAAGCTTATCCTATTTAAAACAAATAAATGTCAAGACCTGAAATCTAAACTTAATGAATGGATTATGAAACACAATAAACTTACCATTGCAGTTTGTGTTTCCATGCATCCACTTAATAAGTTAGACATTATCATATTAATGTTGTAATCAATAAGTCATAAGATTGACTTACCTGGATAGTATCATTTTTCCAATAGGTTACCAATTGCTTGAAATGAGCTTCCGGTACAGTCGAGGGCCGATGTTTTAATCTTTCCCTCATAGTAGTGTACTTCAAAAAACAGTCCTTCTTGATATTGCGCTTGTAACGCCTCCAAACATCATTTATGCGAGAAAAAACTGCTTTTCTTCCTTTATCAGCAATAATGAATTTATCCTACAACAAAGAATGAATTACTCATAAAATTTTAATAAATAATTGTGTATGGAAGAAATATTGGACTACATTTCTCATACATTAACATAGTCTCATATAATATCACCGTTATCTTTGACCAAAGATCTGAAATTTGTATAAATCAAGGGACACAAGTCTGAATTCCTCGCGATAGTGCCAAGAAAATAACTCAAGTCTGACACAGTTTGATCATTAGGTCCAATAGGCTCTCCATCGTTTTCTAAGATAACCTCATCACGCTCGCCATTATTTCTTTCATGAATTTTTAAGCATTGTGTTGGTCCACGTGTCCTTTTCTTACTTGTCCCTATTTCACAAAAAATATTATAAGCGGCATATGTAATTTGAATAAAAAAGGCTAAAATGCACTTTCTGCCCCTAAATGCAAATAAGCTATTCAGATTGCAAATAAGCTATTCAGTTTGCAAAAAAAGCTATTCAGAATGAAAATGTGCTATTCAGATTGCAGTTTAGGATGAAAATAAGTTATTCAAAACTATTAGGAATGAAAAAAAAGGGATTTAGGATGCAAATAACCTATTTAGTTTGCAGTTCACACAAAAAAAGCTATTCAGAATGCAAATAAGCTATTCAGATTGCAAATAAGCTATTCAGTTTGCAAAAAAAACTATTCGTAATAAAAATGAGCTATTCAGATTGCAGTTTAGGATGAAAATAAGCTATTCAGAGCTATTCAGAATGAAAAAAAAGCTATTCAGAATGCAAATAACCTATTCAGTTTGCAGTTCAGACAAAAAAAGTTATTCAGATTGCAAATAAGCTATTCAGTTTGCAAAAAAAGCTATTCAGAATGAAAATGTGCTATTCAGATTGCAGTTCAGGATGAAAATAAGCTATTCATAGCTATTCAGAATGAATAAAAGGGATTCAGGATGCAAATAAACTATTCATTTTGCAGTTCAGACAAAAAAAGCTATTCAGAATGCAAATAAGCTATTTAGATTGCAAATAAGCGACTCAGTTTGCAAAAAAAGCTATTCATAATGAAAATGTGCTATTCAGATTGCAGTTCAGGATGAAAATAAGCTATTCAGAATGAAAAAAGGGATTCGGGATTGCAATTGTGTGAATTATCAGGGGCAGAAAGTGCATTTAAGCCAATAAAAAATTAAATAAGAATTGAATAATGTATAAGCCAAGAAAAATTTATTACCTTTTGTTCCATCACCTTCCATTTCCTCTGTGCTTTCTTCTTCTCCCATTAAGTTTTCTTCTTGCTCTGAGTTTTCACCTTGTAGTTCTTCTTCCTCTTCCCCAACTTCTCCATTTTCTTGAAGAAATTCTTCAAGTAAGGTTGATCTGCACATTGGGATTCTTTTTGTCCTCTTCGTAGGTTTATCAGCATCTTCAACCAACGTATTTTTCATAGGTTGCTGGTTTGCACTTGAATTGACATTTGTTGCCATTGTCCTTTTTAAAGGTTGCTGCCTTGCCTTGGAATTGTCATTTTCAGCCACTGTTTTTTCCAAAGGCTGTTTTGTCTTTGAATTGCCACCTTTACCATCTACCATTTTCATAACTTGCTGGTTTGCACTTGAATTGACATTTGTTGCCATTGTCCTTTTTAAAGGTTGCTGCCTTGTCTTGGAATTATCATTTTCAGCCACTGTATTTTCCAAAGGCTGTTGTTTTGTCTTTGAATTGTCAACTTCAACCATTGGTTTTCTCATGGGTTCCCTTTTTGGATCTCGAACACTTGGTTGAGTCTTGCTACCAAGGCTAGAGCTCTTTTTGTTTGGATGAAGCTCATTGTTTGTATTTTCACTTGCTTGACCAGTAGCTTCAAAGTTAGATAGCTTGAATTGTTCTTGCGATGCAGGCACACTTGAAGGTCGGTTGATTCCTTTTGCAATGTGCTGGTTGTTACTAGATCCTTCACGATTGGTCATTATCTTCTCACGCTTGATTTGAAACTGCTTAAGAAATTTCGTGCTAGACCTGACTTGAGGTACATGAAAACCGGATGTAATTTCTTCACCCTTTCGAGTTGCATCCATCTTCTTCTTTAAGTTTGCTTCCTTCTTCATTTTCTGTTTATGTTGAGAAAAACATGATATTAGATAAAGTTGAAAGATAAAATCAGCATTCATCTTTTTCATAATCACTTTCCAATGATCTAATTTTGAAAAATATTTTCAGACACGGTGCTTTCATCATGACATGAACCATTTATTGAAAAATATCCATCAAAGGTCTTTTAGTTCCTATGCAGTGTTGGATATACTAATTCAATCCCAAATTCATCATGAAAATCAACAGAACAAATTAAAGTTAGCTATTCACTGGTACACACTTCCCTTCATGAAAATCAACATGAATATTGAATGGAATCAGTAAGAGGAAAAGGAACAAAAATAGCTAGCAGCAAGAGAAATGCCCAATGTCACACTTTTCTCTGTACAATCATCAAAATGAATGATCTTTGAACAACTTATAAGTGGACAATTGCTATTTTGCACAAATAAAACCATCTAAGTATCATCAAGAATAAGAGAACTACAAGTTGAAAGGTACAGGTTGAAAATCAAGTCTAGTCTATTTTTGCCTAGCAATCTATACATCAATCCATGTAGTCATAATTAACCATTTTGGTCCCTCACTTTTCACGATTTGACACTTTTGGTCCCTAAACCAAAAAATTAGCCATTTTCGTCCCTAACGTTTACAGAAAGTTGCACTTTTGGTTTTCCATCCAAATCCATCCAAATTTTAATGGAATATTACTTTAAAATTAATTAAAAAATATAAAAATTAAAAATCAGAAACAGTGTATAATGTTCTTCCCAAAAAAAATCCCTAATCCCTCATCTTCATCTTCTTCTTCAATGAATAAAAACAACAGCAAATCCACATTCCTTCCCCCTCTCCCTCCTTCATTCTTCCCCTAAAATCTAGAAAACAAAACCAAGAAATTCAAAATAAAACCCAGTACACTCATTCTTCTCCCACACCGTCGTTGGGATTTGGCTCGATCTGGGTTTTTCTTGGTCCATGAGAGGAAGAGAGAAGGATGACGGTCGCGAGTGACGAGGTGGGAGCGGTGAGAGGAGAACGGCGGCGACCAGACACATGGTGACCTTCAATGAAGACTGAAGCGTAAAAGCATGGTGTTGCGCGGCTGTCGCGAACCACATCAAGCCAGATCAAGACCACCATGCCTTCATCTCTTTCTTCTATTGTTGGGTTTCCTAGGGGTGGGGTGGGGGTAGCAGAGAAGATAGGAAGAAGATGAGATGAAAGATTTGTGTGTGAAACTGTGGATTGAGAATACGATTGTCAGATTGAAGGTTTTGTTTTACTCTCTGTTTTCCTATTCCTGCCCATTTTACTTTGGCCTCTTGAGGTTTTTTGGTTCGGGGTTTGGGTTCTTGACTTCTGGCATTGGTGTTGGTTGCGCGATGTGATTGGGTGTGGTGGGATTGGGTTCTGGTTGAGATTATAGACTTCTGAGTTTTTTTCTAAGGGTGGGTTGAGATTCTAGATTATGAGTTTTGTGAAATGGGGTTGTACACTGGGACAAAAAGATTATAGATTGAGCGAATTGGGACAAAAAGATTGAATCTTTCTCCCTTTCATCTGCTTCTGCACTTTGTTTTTCATAAATTGTGATATGTAGTTGTTTAATGAGTTGGAACCTATTGTTTCATTAGTTTTTTTTCAATTTTTGGGTTGGTGAAGATCATTGAAGAAGGAAGGAGGAGAAGATGGTAATGAAGATGATGAATAATTGTTTATGGGATTTTCATATGAACATTCATCATCTTCCTAGGTCGAGTTTTTTAATTTTTAATTATACTTAAAAAGCTGAAAACTGATAGATTTTTAATAGAAATAAATGGAAAACTAAAAGGGTAACGGTAAACGTTAGGGATAAAAATGACTAATTTTTTAATTTAGGGACTAAAAGTGTTAAATCGTGAAAAGTAAGGAACTAAATGTCATAATATTAGCCAAACATCAAGCTAAAATATTATTTGGATTTATAAACATCTATAAGAAGAGCGTAACTAAATATTTTAGAACTATATATATTTTAGTTTGATGTTTGGCTAATATGACATTTACTTTTCACGATTTAACACATTGACATTAGGATTGACTTCATTCTCTTACACATTGACGTTAGCGGTGACTTCATGCCTTTTGAGTTTTGACGGTGGCGTGAACGAGGGGTTGTCTCTGTGTTTTCTCTGTCAGGATTCTTCTAGTTCGTTCTTTGCGTTATATACTCTCCACGCTCTTCCATTTTCATTCTGCTTCGATTCACCGCTGACCCACGAATTTCGCACCGCTCTAATACGCTAAATTCCTTTTTCTCCTGTTTCGGATTTCAATTTTCGCCATCATGGTTTGGTACAAAAGGGGAAAGTTCGCCTTTGATGGTTTTCGGAGCTTGATTTCGAGGGTTGCTCCTCAAAATACAACTTTTCGGTGTAGTTCAAGGATTTGGCAATCGGGGGTTTCGGATTCCCGTTCGAAATCATCTGGCCTTTATGGGTTCTCTTCGTTTTCTTCAATTTCTCGGAGACTTGGCACAAATGGTGTGGGGGCTAACAAGAACTTTAACAACACATTTCTTGCTGGGTCTAGAAGATTTTACTATGTGGATCCTTACAATGTGCAGCATTTCAGGCCAAGAGGGCCAAGGCGTTGGTTTCAAGATCCTAGACATGTTTTCATTGTTGTGGTGGTTGGTTCAGGGGTTTTCGTCACTTTGTATTTTGGGAATTTGGAAACAGTTCCTTACACCAAGAGAACCCATTGGATTCTGATGTCGAGACCCATGGAGAGGCGGCTAGGGGAGTCGGAATTTGAAAAGATTAAGGCAGGTTTTAAGGGGAAGATGTTGCCTCCTATACACCCGGAAAGTGTGAGGGTGAGGATGATAACCCAGGATATCATTGATGCATTGCAGAGAGGGTTGAGGAAGGAGAACGTGTGGAGTGATTTGGAGTATGCATCACAGAATAGCATGCTGGGTGAAGAAAATGGGAGGGAGGCACTGCATGTGTTGGCTGAAAATGAAGGGAAGGTTGAAGGGAAGTGGCACAGGGATGATGAGATTCTTGATGAAAAGTGGGTTCAGCAGAGCAGGAAAAAGGGCCACGAACAAGGGAAAGAGCCTGATACATCTCATTTGGATGGATTGAATTGGGAGGTTGTGGTGGTGAATGAGCCTCTTGTTAATGCCTTCTGCTTGCCTGGTGGGAAGATAGTTGTATTTACTGGTTTGCTTGAGCATTTTAAAAGTGATGCAGAGATAGCAACTATCATTGGG
This sequence comes from Acmispon strigosus, assembly GCA_030819835.1. Taxonomy (NCBI): domain Eukaryota; kingdom Viridiplantae; phylum Streptophyta; class Magnoliopsida; order Fabales; family Fabaceae; genus Acmispon; species Acmispon strigosus. The sequence continues at coordinate 41,038,873 of JAUAMA010000001.1, read as the reverse complement.
CATGAGGTATAACTATGCTTGGTTTAACTACAACTTGTTTTTTGCTGTTTAACATGTCTAGGAGACCTAAAGCTTACACATTAGATTAGAACTTGCTAATTTATTATTTTTCACTTAGTGGGATAATGTTTTTCGTGTTTGTTGTTGTTGTTGTTGTTGTTGTTGTTGTTTGCTGTTGTTATATATGCAGACATATCATCTTATGTGGGTCTTCTTGTTAATTAGGTTGGGCATGCAGTGGCCCGACACAGTGCTGAGGGGATTACAAAGAATATGTGGTTTTTTATTCTGCAGTTGATTCTTTATCAAGTTGGCATGATGCCTGATGTTGTCAACGCTATGTCATCGCTTTTATTACGGCTACCTTTCTCCAGACGGTATACACCATCCATTATCTCATTTTTTAACAAATTAATTTCCTGTGCTGTTCTTTGATTGTACTAGATTCATTATCGTCATGTTTGTCATGAAATGTTGAAACACATTAAGTCATAAAACAGTGCTGCTACTTTGGTTTTCCTAATGAATTGCTATATTCCTGTATGGAGACCAAATGGAGCCAATAGTTTTTTATAATTTTCCATCAATTTGACTGTTAGAACTTGAGTACTTATATTTTTCTTAGATGTGAAATTTAATTTGAGTTGGGATATCAATTACTATTCTATGAATACTTAGAGCTTCTGTTACTTTACAAGAAGACGAACTAAATTAAATAAAAAACACTCATGTGACATGTCTAATAAACATTAGGTATCTATTTGCATTTTCAGCTCTACTATCAGTTTTATCATGGGAAGAAGACAACTCTAGTTGATGGATACATATTGATTGGCATAGTTGATATTGTTTGCGGTTTCTATTGTATAATCAATAACTGTCCTTTCTAATGAGCTGCTGAATCGCAAAGGATTAAGATACTATTGATTTCTTGAATGTCCTAAATGGGATTTGTGCAAGTATTTCTAAAGTCCAGAGTGATTGCCATGGTTCTAGGTATCTGAACTCTGAATACTGATAAAAACAGAGCACTCAATTTGCTGCCTTTCATTGAGGCATAATTAACATTTAAATTAATAAATACACTTTGATTCCAAGTACTAACCCAGACTAATGGATTGAGATGATGAGAAAATGATAAACACATGGTGTGAGTGCTCTGCATAGCTTTCACATAACTTGTACACATTTTCTGTGACAACTCTCAGATGCATAAGTTCTGTGTTTATATGTATGCCATCATTATAAAATCTTTCAGATAAAGAGCAGAACTCTGCCGTTGTGCATTAGTGATAAGTGCTAAGGTGCATTTGGGCTAGTTTATTTGAGCTTATTAATAGCATAAACACTTAAGCGGGTGTTTGGTTAAGCTTATTGAAATAACATATGACCTATAAGCTATTTTCATCTTATTTGATTAGCTTATGAGCAAGTGCTTATACCTACTTATAAACTCTTTTGACTTATTCCAGCAAGCTTCTCAATTAAGCTTATGAATAAGGGCTTACGTGGTAAGTATTTATTGGCATAAACGCTTGCTTCTCAATTAAGCTTAGGAATAAGGGCTTACGTGATAAGTATTTATTGGCACAAACGCTTAATTATTCTGTAACAGGCACACCCTAAGCACAATTTATGGGAGTGAGCTAGTCCAAACCAATCTAATTCATTTGGATAAGAATGCTCAAATGTTCTTGGAGTTGTCTGTCCTGTAGAATATTTACAATTTGAATCATATTGTATGTTAGTCTGAAGTAGTTCTGATGGATTTCTAATCAATTTCAAAATTGTATATTCTATGAGCATGAGTCTGACACGACGCTTGTGAGATTTCATCCGATGGACAAGTTATATTATTTTTGTTTTTTTTTCTGGTTGGACTGTGGATTCGTCCAAAGTGAGAATGATATCTAGGACGATGATTTTGTTGAATTTCCTCTAAAACTAGTTTTCAATAATCATTTTTAAAATATTCATTACTGTGTAAATAGGTTTGTTTGCTCTGCTTTGTGAATGCATTGATGTCAATTTCTTAATATTCATGTTTAACATGACTACTTTTGTTTATTCTTGATTGCATTTCTCTTCGGGCATGTACTTTAAAAACTTTGCACTACCTGCTCTGGTCCTTTCTGCTTGTCAATGTTGTCTTTTCCATTCAATTTATACTTTTATTATTGTTTTCAAGCTGCTGGTTCTTGTTCTTCTTGGTAGTTTATTTTTGTTGAAATGAAAGATTGTTGTAATTATAAGTAGTTTTTTATGTAAACTTTTTTGGGTTACAAGTCTTTGTAACTTAACCCAAGTTATTTACTATTTTTAGGATGGAAGTGGAAGCTGACTACATTGGGCTACTGTTAATTGCATCAGCTGGCTATGATCCCCGGGTGGCGCCTAAAGTCTATGAGAAGTTGGGAAAAGTCACTCACAGTTCTGATTCTGTGCTTGAAAACTATATCTCTACTCATCCTTCTGGAAAAAAGAGAGCAGAACTGTTAGCACAAGCTAAGATAATGGAAGAAGCACTTACTATATATAAGAACGTCAGGGCTGGACGTGGGATTGAAGGATTTCTTTAGGACTGCAGCATCACCACCTCTACAGACTACAAAGCACTGTTCTTGAACTTGTCTAGGATGTTTTATTTTTTAATTTAATTTTAGCCCTCTGGATACTTCTCTGAATCCAAAGATTCTGTTGTACATGATGCTTTTGTACAGTTAATATTCTCACCTCTTCAGAGGACATAATAATAAACTAATAAAACGGAAAATGTAATTTTGTGCATAGTAATGATGATATTACCTAACACACTTATTACTCAATTGAGTCAATTCAATCCTCTTTCTTCATTGCTAACCTCAAAACTTATAATTTTTATACGTGTCAAGTTTACCTTGTGCATGTTTGGTTCTCCTTGGAGAATGAATTGAGTATAGATGGACAAACACGCTGAGCCAGCCAGTTTGAGATGTTTCGGTGCTGCCATCATGAATCAATCACATTCCCATAATCAATTTTGGGGTCAAGCTGGAGAGCCTAGCTTCTGTGGTGGACTACAATCAATTCTCGTAGCTGAACGGTCAAATTTATGGAGTGTGTCCAGGTATACCCTTTACCCCTCCTTCCCTTCACAGCTGAATGGTTGGAAAGATTATCCTGAAAATGTTGGATGCAAATTTCTTAGAGATGAACTTTGTCTTGGAGAAGATCAATGTGCTGGTATTAGCTTTCACTATGGTTTTTTTGGTCTAGATTTTATTCTCATTACTTATTTGCCTATGCTCTCAAACTCTAAACTTCTTATTTGCCTATGTTGTTGAATCTGATTACTTATTTTTCTATGCTGTCTTGGAAGTATTAATGTTCTTGTGGTGCAGGCATTACTGTCTCTGGCGCCACTTTATGCATAACCAGTGCATTTGCTTCTGTTATGTTCACATACCTTTAACCATTGGAATTACATGATTTTCCCATACATTGCTTATGAAGAAGCATTATTCCTGAAAATTCTTGATAGTCTGCCTTGACTCCAGTACCTATCCCTTTCCATTGGTCGATAGTAGGATATGGACCTCAGATGAATGTTTTTGGTCTGCTATTCAATTTTGAAATAGGGAAAAGCTTACTCTAGCTAACCCCTTTATGTAAGTAGTTTAGATATAAGTAGTTTGGAATCCTTGGTGTATTTGATGAATGTTTGATTTGTCAAGAGAGTTTGGAGAACTTTCTCATGTGATTTAGTTGTTTTGTTGGAAGAAGAGGGCAAGACTGTTTTGTCCGTGTGCAGTGTGCTTATGGTAGTAGTGGAATGGCCGAATTGAGAGTTCTAATGATAAAAAATTATGGTTGCTTCTTTTATGAGAAAGTAATCTTATGAGCCTTACTGAGACTAGCAAGCATATCTTATGACTTTGTTTTCTTGGTTTTTTCATTTAGCTTTCAGTCTAAAGACTCAAAGGATATCTTATTCTTTCCTCTGCAATTGTTTATGTTACCGTCTTTTTCTATTCTGTAGGATTTTCTTGTAAGCTTCCATCAAATACTTGTGATTTAAAAATTGCCTTAGAAAAATAAGAGGCATCTCAGTGGGCCTGTTTTTAGAGAGTAAGAGGTTGCTAAAGAAAATGGCTAGGGTGTCAATGTAACAGGAATCGTGGACATATTTATGGATATCAGAATTTGGGGCTTATTTCTCTTGTTGTTCGACTCTTGCTGCCAAAGCAGGTTGTCAAAATTTTAAACATGTCATCTTTAATTCCTCTAGTTGGAAGCTTATTTTGGGTCAATATTTAGGACCTGTCAAATTGAGTAGTGACATGATTACTTACTGCTATAAGATCAATGTACTCTCAGCTTAAATTGGCTATTCTGATTCATGGAATTATATCTTAAAAATTCTTTCACAATGGATGAATATCTGCTTTTAGTTTCTCAGTTGTGCCTTTTGTTTTTCAGGACAGATTTCTACAAGAATTGGTCGTTTCTTGTTCGGAAGTAGGTTGTACTAATGAAAGTTGGTGCTAGTTTTTCTCTTCAGCTCAAGTCTTTATTTTGTAACTTCTGTGCAGAAAATTTATGGTTTATGCTATTGTCATAGAGTTCTCTGTCAATCTTTTCTTGAGAAAGATTTTCTGTTCATGGAATATGCCATATGGTCTTTTAGTTCTATGCTTTCATTGACTTGGATTGCATCCATGGGTTTCTGGCATTTGGATTAATGAGGTGGATTTCTGGCAGATATGGGAGCAAGATCAACCCTGTGAGGAAATAGCAAGGACATTGCGCAGGTCACTTGTGATGCTAATCTGAACAGAAACATGCACACTAATGAAGTATCATAACTTCATATACTCACTCTAACATTTGCCCGGTCCTTTTACAATCTCCAGCGGAATTAATCATATGTTAGACTTCCTTCATTTTTGTCCATTTAAGTTTGGTGATTCTGTTCCATCTCTCTCATCACTATCCCCTTCCTGGATTTGTTGCATTGTCTAGTGTCTCTGCTGACTGCTAATGTAACAACAGAGTTCTGTTCCAGGTTGGAGCGGGAGGTACTTGTAATTTTCAACTCAGAATATACAGAACTTTTGTCCACTTTGGAGAAGAAATTCCCATATGAATAGCGAAGCATGCAGTGACTCTAGCAACACTGTGCCAGCCACCACATCAGCCTTATGAAATTTGGTATCGGTGGAATTGGAGGACAATGAGAGGAGGGTGGTGAGATGTGTTTGGAAAGTGCTATTGGCAATGAAGGTTTTGCTAGTTGAACAATTGTGGGAAAGGTAAACAGGATCTTGGTATATAGATAAGACGGGTCCTACAGTGCTTGACTAGTTGCAGAACCGAATTTGTTAACAATGACAAGAGTACGAGAATGGCGTAGGATTCCATGGATGTGTTATTTGGTCTCCATTTTTTAGAACACTACCATATGTGCATGATGGATTTAAGTTTTGCTTAGTTTATAGATCCAAGTACGCAAGTCAACGATATGGTAAGAAACCTTGAACTTGTACAGGAACCATGGCTTTGTTTACAGATCACACAAGTCTGCAGTAAAAATGGACAAAAACATTTGAGTTTATGAGTGCAGCCTAGCCAAACAATCAAGCATTTCAAAAGCCCATTTTACAATGGAATTCAGTAGTAGCTAAGGCCATCATTTCGAGACAGCAGCAAATCAAGCTATATTGTAGGATAATTAAAAATCATTTAGTTTTATTAAGCAAGGAAAATTATTTTATCATGCATGGTTACCATAATTATTGAGCATGGCATTAAAGGCTTAATTCAATGGAAGAATGTATTAGGGAAGTAAAATCAATTCTGCCTAATTTCACAGGAGAATACATCAACTGGTCTTGTGGATCAGGTGAAGTAATTTCCAAATACTAGTGCAGCCAAAATTACCTATTAATAGGAAGCATGTATAGGGATGGCAACGGGTAGGGTCGGGTGCGGGTTTAACCATACCCGAACCCGAAATCATATACCCGAACGCAAATCCAAACCCTGTTCGGGTAGAAAAACATACCCGAACCTGAACCCGTCGGGTTTCGGGTTCCCCATACCCGAAATCATACCCGCGGTAAATAAAGGGAAACCATAAAAAACCCGAAAACCCGACCCATACCCGAACCCGATTACTAATGCAGTAGCAGCAACATCTTCATAATGATTTAAAAAATGACTCTAGAAGCCAATTCAAAATTCCATATTCACGATCATGAATATATATATAAAGATATATATTCAGAAACTTGAAAGTTGGAACAATTAAATCCTAGTAATCACTACTAAAGTACTAATATATATATATATATATATATATATATATTTTGATAGAAACAACAACATTAATATTATTTTTTAATATATGTGCAACCAAAACCTTAAAATCAAAGTTATAAAGGAAGTGAGAGAGTATTTAATAGCTCTCAAGAAGACTGAAAAAATGAAAGACTAAAAACCATGTCATAAGACTTATAACACATTAGTCATGGGAAATACAAGTGGAAGAATAAGATAGATAACATTCTTTTATTCGAAAAATATTGATGATGATCAGTAAGGAGATTAACTTATGTATCCCACAAACTTGCATTACATAATGAATAAAGGTGAACATTTATTGCTTAGAGATTGGATTGAACCTGGTACAAGACCACCACCGGCTCAAAGAAAGATTGTTTTTATAACTTATCAGTGCATTGCTAGCATTTACATTTAAAGGTTATACTCCCAGACTTATCCTAAATTTCTAGTCATTGAGTAAGTCTAAATACCCAAAATTAGTCAAGACTTCATAGGCTTCTTATATGAAATTAAAATAACAACTAATTTCATCTAATGTAATTTACCAGATATTCCTTGTAATCAAGAACACCATTTCCATCAATATTCGCTTGGAACCACAAGTAATTGTTTCTTCAAAACTTAGCCCGTGGCAATGACCAACTAAATTAAGCTGCATAAAATTAAAAAGCCTCTATTAGCTGTACAAGAGCTTCTCAGACAAGCACGCACTCGCAATCTGAAACTTTGAAGTGATTATCTAGTCAGCTTAGCTACTACTCCATACCTGTGGAAGTGCTTCACAAAAACTAAAATAGGTAATACAACGTATTCCTCTCTAATTTCTGGGGTCCAAGTTTAAAGGGGTTCTCTAAGCTTGAATGCTGATTGAGTATTAGAGTAATTTTAGTAAACATGGTTTTCTCTTGCCTTCCCTAGTCCTCTTGTAGGCCTCTCATTTGCCTCTTGGATTGCTAGGGTTTCAGCATCATTATAAGCTTTATTATATGTTAAATGAGGTAGTAATTGTCTTTAATTGATCCTTGGGTGTTACGGGTGGCTATTCATTAACCTCTGGGTTCCCGTTGGTCAATGCTAGAGGAATGCACAGAGACACTCGAGATGGATCCCTCGGTTTCTAAGCGAGACATGACTTAATCATTTGAGGGGATCACAAGCCCTTAAGCGTGAGCGCTTATTGAGCTTTAAAAAAGTCCTTAATCATTTGAGGGGATCATAGCCTTCCAAGCCTTTAATCATGAGCGTTTATTGAGCTTTAAAAGAGTCATCAATCATTTGAGGGGATCACAGGCCTCCAAGCCCTTAAGCGTGAGCGTTTATTAGGCTTTAAAGAAGTCCTTATTAACCATTTGAGGGGATCACCCATTTGTTGAATCTCTTTATCATCTTTGATCCGAAGTGATGTTCTTGAGGGTCTTTACTTCAATTTTGTCATTTTCATCCAGCACAAGGAGGATCTCTAGAGTGCTAATGGATGTTGGTGGAAGCCTCCTTCGAGGGAGAGACTTCAAATATTTTCATTTGTTTATATTTTATGTAACTGTCTTTTTAGGCCTACGATTATGCTTTTCTTGATTAACAAAGTTTCTGTATCAAACGATAATCTTGAATCATTAATTCACTTGTTCATTTATGCTTACCTGATTCATAATGCAATCTATGCTCGTGTTTTGATAATGTTCATTTGTTTTATCAAATGTGGTGTATTCGTTTTGTTTTAACATTTGTCTTGCCGGTTATATTCGATATTGTTATAAAAGTTATATTGTTTTTATGTAATTAATTATATATTTCTTTTATTCAATTTTATATAAATTATAACTGACTCAAAAATAATATAATAAATTATCATTAAAATGAAAAATAAAGTAAAAACATAATCTTTGAAAATGAAAGTAAAATAAATATTATTTTAGAACTCCAATAACTTAGCACAATAATAATAATAATAAAAGGTATCATAATATTAATTATGATAAAAATTCTTAAAACATTAAATAATTATTGAATCATATTATTTTAAATATAATGACTTTCAGAAATATATATGTCGTAAATTATAGTAAAAAAATTCAATAATTCTATTAACTTCATGTCATAATAAAATCATATGAAAATGAAAATAGTTAAAAATAAAAATAGATTGAAGATATCTTCCTAGAGTAGATATTGTTTGAGCTTTTGGAAATTGCTTCCTGGACCGAAAATTTTTATTTACGAATTCGTTTCTATGCCTTCCGTCATTTTGATTGGATAATCAAATTCAATTTTATTAACTCACATACTATCATTTATTATTGTCTAACTATGATTGGCTGAAAACTCCATTCGTTGGATTCGTGAATAAAATTTTTCGGGCTAAGGAGCAATGCTCACTGTTTTTATTTTATTTTATTAGTTTGGGTTAATGGTATGTTTGGTCCCTGAGTTTGTACCCAAGTTTGCATTTGGTCTCTCGTCGGAAAAAAGTTTGCTATTGGTCCCTAAATTTGTACCAAGTTTGCGTTTAGTCCTCGCCGGAGACTGAAGCTCCGGCAGGTGCTTACGTGGATTGCTGACTGTATTAATAGCGCTGACGTGGATTTTTTTAATTATTTTTAAATGTCAAATAATTAAATTCATTTTAAAATTAAAACCCTTAATCTATTCTAAATCTAAAATTAACCCCTAAATCCCCAATTCCTAATTCAATTCTGAAATATAAGTTAAAAACCCCTAAAATCAATTGGGCATCCATTGTTTCCCAGGGTTCTTCGTTCTTCATCTTCTACCCACTGTCTCTGCCATCGTTTTTCTTCCATTCCTGTCTGCCATTGTGACTCTGAGTTTTGTTCTTCTTCCTCTTCTTCTTTTCCTCTAATTTCTGGGTTTTCCCCTTTCTACAGAGAAAGATCCATGGAAGTTCACTTTCATTCTCTAAAATCGAACTGATTTTCAGATTCAGTTCGTGGATAGTGACCAACAATTCGTTCAGCATAGTGGATTCACCACCTTACCCGGGTGTTCAGAGACTAACGTTTTACAATCAAGAAGACACTGTGACTAACCAGTTGAGGGTATGTGTCATGTGTTTGAAGTTGCTTGCTTTTTTTGGTTTAAATGGATGATGTTTGTTTCTGATTCACCTTTGCAATGTCTTTTTATTTTAAGTTTTTGGTTGTTTAGTTTTTGGTTGTTGTGCTGGTTCTTATGCATTTGTTTTTTATGATTTAGACTGGAGTTAGGGGGCTCATGTTGGATATGTACGACTTCCAGAGTGATATCTGGCTCTGTTACGCAGAAGAAGGAAACTAGGATGAGAAGAAGAATAAACCCAGAAATTAGAGGAAAAGAAGAAGAGGAAGAAGAACAAAAACTCAGAGTCACGATGGCAGACAGGAATGGAAGAAAAACGATGGCAGAAAGGAATGGAAGAAGAAGAAGAAGAAAAACGATGGCAAAGACAGTGGGTAGAAGATGAAGAACGAAGAACCTGGGAAACAATGGATGCCCAATTGATTTTAGGGGTTTTTAACTTATATTTCAGAATTGAATTAGGAATTGGGGATTTAGGGATTAATTTTAGATTTAGAATATATTAAGAGTTTTAATTTTAAAATGAATTTAATTATTTGGCATTTAAAAAATAATTAAAAAAATCCACGTCAGAGCTATTAATACAGTCAGCAGTCCACGTAAGCACTTGCCGGAGCTCCGGTCTCCGGCAAGGACTAAACGCAAACTTGGTACAAATTTAGGGACCAATAGCAAACTTTTTTCCGGCGAGGGACCAAACGCAAACTTGGGTACAAACTCAGGGACCAAACATATCATTAACCCTATTAGTTTTTATGTATTGCTTAATATTCCCTTCATTCCTTCTCATAAGACCCATCTAGAGAAATTTGTTTGTCCCTAAACATAAGACCATTTCTAGTTTTTAGCAAAAAAGTATTAGTGTTTTCCAAATATAATTTTTTTTTTTTGATAAGTCAAAGAATATATTAAAAAGGATTAAAAGGGGTACTCCAACCCTTAATACACAGAGAAAGAAAGGTGAAGAAAGTGAAGAAAAGCAAAGAACAGAAATGGTAACAGGGGTACTCCAAAGTCCAAATATACTTTTGTATTTATTATTTTGGTTCTCATCCACTTTCACTTTCCCCTCTCCTCATGCAATGATCAAGGGTAAAAAAGGTGATTCTTAACTTTTTTTAAAACCAAAGTATTAATTGGTTTCATTACATGTTTTCTTAATAAACGCAATTTATCTCGTAGGGTCTTATAAATAGGAAGGGAGCGAGTATAATTTAAAGTAAAAAGGACTCTGAACTTACCAAATGATAGGGAGAGATAACAAAGAGAAAAGTTTAGATTTAATTTTTGAATTAAATTTCGAATTAAAGAGAAAACTTACCATGTCTAGAATCTCTGGAATTGATTTTTGAATTTGGGAATTGAAAGAGGGGGTAGAAATTTCGAATTCGGAATTGAAAGAGAGAGCAGAAATTGATTTTCGAATTTGGGAATTGAAAGAGAGAGCAGAAATTGATTTTTGAATTTCGGAATTGAAAAGGGGAGCATAAATTTTGGAGGAGATTATGTTAACCCATTATGATATGAATCGAAATTTGTATGCGCAGATATTGGTTGAGCGAAAATTGGAACTAATGAGGAAGTTGTGCGCGTAGATCGTGAGACTGATGAGGAAGAGAGTGTCGATGAATACATTTGAAGGAGGAGAAAAATAATGAATTAATTTTTGTGATTTATATGATTAAATAATTCCAAATTATGTGAGAGAGGAAATTTTTTAGTAAACGTGTGAAATACATATATAAGTAACAATGTGTAAGGAAATTTTTGGTTTTAATGGAGATAGGAAATATTTTGATTTTTAAAATTTTGTTTTTTAATGGTGAGAGAATTTTTCAAACGTGTCAATTTCAAAAAATTTATAAGTGACTGAGGGAGGATTCATGTTTATTATACAGATTACCGTTATTGGTGTTTTAAGGATTGAAGTGCATCGCTTAACAATGTGCTTTCTCTTATATCGATGCACTTCCTCGTTAGTAAGTTAGTTCTTTGTTAACACGTTATATCTATATATAACAAAGCACATTGTTAAGAGGTCTCCATGCAAAATCAAACATATATCTATTTCAAACACATCATATAAATTACCCTAATCAAATCTACCTTAATGGTTAATATAGCTATCTAATATAACTAACTACTCCTGCAATCATATAATATTAATTTAGGGTTTCTTGACAATAAAAAACAATAATTTATGACGTGCTTAAAATGACTAATAACTTATAAATCAGATAAAGATGACATTGATTTTATTTAAAATCCAGTGACATGAAAGAAGCCTTCTAATTTAAATATTTCAAATATACCTTCTACAATCAAATTACATGATATACCTTAAGCATCATATTCATATGTGGTTTGATAACTTACTCCCACTTATTTTAGAAGGAGTAAGTTAACACTTAACACTTTTTACTTTTTTAAAAAAAGTCAAACTTTCTCGTCTTTAAAGTAGTTAAAATTATGGGCATTCACGTAATTATATTTTAAAATTACTCTCCCCGTTCTTATATATCTGTTACTATTTTAATTTTGTTTTTGTTTCTAATTATTTGTCACTTTTACAATTTCAAGAGAGTATTAATTATGTTTTACCAATTCTACCATTAAATTAATGGTGATAGGAGATTAAAGAGTCAAAATTAAGAAGAGAGATAAATGGTATGTTAGGAAGTTAAGTAGTAACTTTGATAGAAACAAGAATATTAATACAATTTCTTAATATATGTGCAAAACCTTAAAGTGACAATTATTAAGGAACGGAGTCCTTCATAGAGAGGAAAGGAAACGAGCTGTCAAGCGAGGGAAATGAATATGTCGAACATGTCCTACAAAGGACTCCATCGTTTTCCTCGCTTGCACATATATGCTGAACATATATGTCACTTTAAGGACTGCAAATGCATCTTTCACAGAGTTTGTAAAGCCAAAGGGACCAGGTCCAATATGCTGAACATGTCCTACAAAGGAGTCCTTCTCAATGACCCAAGGGAGATAAAATTAGCAGTCTTCAATCATTTTCAATCATTCTTCAGGAGCGATAGAAAGTGGAATTACAAATTGAGATGCCCCAATATCGCTAAGGTGCCCGTAGCAATGAGCTGTATGCTGGAGGAACAATTCACATTGGAGGAAATTTGGACTACAATCAAAGCTTGTGATGGTAACAAAGCTCCGGGGCTTGATGGTTTCAACATTGTTTTTTTCAAAGAGTTTTGGAATTTGGTCAAAGATGATATCTACAAGGTATTCAAGGACTTTCACGAACACGGCAAGTTGGTCAGAGGGCTAAATGTTGATAAATGCCAATTTGCTATTAGTTTACATATGTTTTTAATGGCATTTATCACTATTTCTCATTATAAAATACCCTTTCTCTACGGAGTTTTCGGTTAAATAAGAGAGTAAAGTGATTCTAAGCTTTTAAATATATTTCTTGTGCTTTTGAGATGTTTTTCACATGTTCCAGGACCCAAAAGAAGCAAAGAATTGAAGAAAATGTGAAGGAATCGAGATTCAGAACGTTCAGCGCCCAAAAAGAGCAAAAAGGGGGTTCTGGGCGCTAAGCGCCACCCCGGGCCGCTAAGCGCCCAGCGGAAGGCCAAAAGGAGGGTGCTGGTGGCTAAGTGCCAGACTTGGGCGCCTAGCGCCCAGCGATTAGGAAATAAGGAAGCACGGGCGGCTGAGCGTTGGATTTAATGGCTCAGCGCCCAGCAAGTTGGAAGAGGGTGCTCAGCGCCCAGCGAGGAAGAAGAAGGCGCCAAGCGCCCGTGTTGCAGCAAGCACCGCTAAGGCCCAAGCCCAGGGCCGCTGGGCGCCTGTCGGCGGCGCTAAGCGCCCCTGCGGCGCCCAAGGCCTATATGTTCGCGATTTTTGGCCTATTTGCATTATTCTTTCAACCCTAGTCTCCTCCAAACACCCTTTGGACGTGAGAGAGCTCTAATTTGAGAAGGAAAAGAGGATTTTCATCAACGGATGCTTGGATTCTTCATCGTCTCCTAATTCCTAATTGATTCTCCTTGTAAGCAAGCTAGTTTCCATTTTATGGATAACTAAGCTCTCTTTTAGTTGGATTTAGGCGTAGTATTTCAGATTGATAGGATTCTATTTGGTTCTTTGTTACTTTCTATTTTTAATTTCAATTAAACAATTTTGTTCTTGTTGCTTATGATTGCTTGATCATCTTTCATCTGATTTGAGATTAATTTTGTATGTGGAAGCTACTCTATTAATCTGACATAAATTGTTTAATCTAGGAGAAGCTAATTTGCTAGGAATAGCGTTAGATCACCTAGTTCCTTAACGCCTGCATATTTACAATTGTTTTGATTAATTGCCTGTGGAAGCGGTAATTAGGAAAGTAATTGAATCAACTTCTCATACTAGGAATAGGTGAGTTAGTTAAGAACTGGCGGGAATAAATTAAAGATTTTAAGTGATTGTAATCAAGAATAAATAAACCCTGGATAGTGAAATATGAAACCATAATCCAACTGTTTTCCCAATCTGTTATTCTCTCAAATCGTTTCTTTCTTATTTTCATGCTCTTGAAGTGAAGTCTTTTTCAAACAAACAACTCTTATTTCTTTCTTGCTTAACTTCTTAATTAAAGAAAGGCATTCAAACACATTTGCTCTCTGTGGATCGATAACACCCTTACTATACTGCAATTGAATCTTAAAAGAGGTTTGAGCGCAGCTTAAGTATTGATTTTTATTAAAAGAAGTGAAAACCCTTTTAACAAAATGGCGCCGTTGCCGGGGAGCAGCGTTGTTTGAGTTTGCATTACTTTAGTTTTGTTTGTTTAAGCATTTGTGAATATTTTTATTTTTATTTTTTATTTTCCTTTTATCTGCGGTCTAACACTTTTGTTTAGGTTGTTTTATCATCTTTGTTTATGCGAGGTAAGACTCCAGTTGACGAACTTCATTTCGACCCAGAAATCGAAGCTACAGCAAGGAGGAACAACAGTAAGACAAAGAAAAGGAAGCAGCTAGCTAAGTTAAGACAAGACCAGGGGACTTCTACCCCTTCACCACCTTCACCATCTTCACCAACTGCTGAGCCAGACATGGCTGACCAGAATGTGAACGGTGGGGGCGCAGATCCCAATCCTGGATTCATCAATTTCACACCCAGGAACATGATCAGGATTGGTAGAGGTACTGATAATGAGAAAGCTCCAGAGATGAAGGCAGGACTGGTACAACTAATGTATGCTAATCCTTTTGCGGGGTTAGATCATGAGAATCCTTACAACCATCTCACCAAGTTCTATGAACTCTGTGGCACAGCAGGGATGAGGCCTTCTGAAGAGGACACAGTGTTCCTCAGGCTTTTTCCATTGACCTTAATTGGTCATGCAAAGGAATGGTTCTTCGACCAACCTCAAGCTATTTTGAGTGATTGGCCTCAACTTGAAAGCAAATTCATGGCAAGGTACTTTTCTGATTCCAAATTTATGGATTATAAAACTGCTATCTCTTCTTTTGCTCAAGCTGCAGGTGAAAGTCTATGTGAGGCTTGGGAGAGGTACAAGTCTTTGTGCCGGAAGTGCCCAAATCATGGTTTTGATGCAAAAACCCAAGTTCATATCTTTAGGAATGGATTGCATCAACAAAGCAAGCTCATTCTTGATGCCACTGCTGGTGGTTCACTGATGTCAAAGACTCCCACTGAGGCGATGACTATCATAGAGGCTATGGCTCTGAATGACCAACAAAGCCAATATTCTAGAGGTCCAGTAAGGAAAGCAGGAGTCTTAGAGCTTGGAGCCAATGATGCTATGTTGGCTCAAAATAAGCTTCTTCAGCAGCAGCTTGATGATCTGACCAAGAAACTGGATGCTTTGCCCAAAAGCATAAGGGATATGCAACAGGTGAACAGGTGTGCAGCTGAAGTACCAGGGCAACAGTCTGATTCTTATCAGCCATTTTCTGAGGAGGAGGTTCATTATCTGAATAGTCAGCAGAGGCCCTACCAGAATAACTATCCCAGGGACAACAATCAGTATAGCAATCAGCCTTGGAGGCAGGATTCAGGTCCTTCTTCTAATAGAGCTCCAAGGCAATCTTTTCAGAACCCTCCATTCCAGCAACCTCAGCAATTTCAAAATCAGCAGGAGCAGTCCCTGGAAGGTAAGTTTGATAAACTGAGTGATACTCTAACCCAGTTTATGCAGGTAACCATGGAAAGTCAAAGGAACCAGGGAGCTTCTATCAAGAATCTGGAGACTCAGGTGGGCCAACTGGCCAACCAACTTGTTGGGATGCAGAAGGGCCCATTCAATGCCAATACTGAAACCAACCCAAGAGAGCATTGTAAGGCTATTTATACTCGTAGTGGGAAGGTAGTAGGTAGTGGTATTGGTGAGCCTAATATTGTTGAGGAAGATGAGGAGGTAGAGAAAGAACAGTCTAAAGAGTACACAGGGGTAGAAACTGTTAAGCATAATGATGTGAGTGTAGCTCTTAAGGGAACTGTAGGTAAGGGTAAAGAAAAAGATGCTGAGAAAAAGAAGGATGAGCTAAGTAAGGGGGGAGTTCCTAAGATAGTTAAGGCTCTTCCTTATCCTAAAGCCCCTTCTAAAATAGATAAGGATCGTCAATTTGCTAGATTCATGGATATTTTTAAAAGTTTGCAAATTAACATTCCTTTTGCAGAAGCTCTTGAACAGATGCCTGTCTATGCCAAATTCCTGAAAGACTTGTTGACTAAGAGGCGAAAATACCAGGATGAGGAAGTAATGCAGCTTGGAGCGACCTGCAGTGCCATTATCACTAGTGGCATCCTCATGAGTGGATTTTATATGATGTTTTTAGGTAGTTTTTAGTCTTTTTATTTTATTATTTTTGAGTCACATATAGGTTTTTTATAGTTTTTATGTAGATTTTCCATTTATATTGCATTTTGCATGTAGATTAGATTTTATTTGTTTTTCTACCTTTATTTTATATTTTTAGGAATTTTTATAGCAATTTTATATTTTTAGGAAAGGCTGGTTTAGTTATCATTTTTGTCCAGGGACCGATTTGTAAAGTTTCAGGAAATCAAGGACCAATATGTGAAAGTTCAAGAGTGGAGGGCTTAAAGTGAAGATTGAGAGAATATGAGGGCTTGAATTGAAGTGCTAACCAAGAGAGGACCAAAGTGAAAAAGAAGAATATGAAGAATCACTCTCTAAATTGGCACATGGAAAATAATGTTTAAAGAATTGATGTTAGTAAGGTTTCAGAATTAAACAAGGCTGAGTAGTGGCATTTTATGGCAATCAAAACCCACTACCATGAATGAAGAAGGAAGAAAAAGCTTGAAGATGAAGAAGCAGCGTCCCAGCGCTCCAGCGTTGGGATCCCAACGCTCCAGCGCTGGGGTTCTGACTGGTTGATGAGTCAGATGTTGACCCAGCGCCCAAGCGTTGGAAAGCCAGCGCTCAAGCGCTGGGCCTCGGACAGAAAGTGGATTTTTAATGCATCCTAGCGCCCAGGCGTTGGAAATGCCAGTGCTCAGGCGCTGGAGCCCAGAATTTTACTATAAATATGACCCCTTTCTTCACTTGTAAAGCACACCTTCTTAGAATACAACAAGTATTCTCTATTTCTCCCTCTTGAGCATTGTTCCTAGGACTTTTGGGAAGCCATATTTGAGCTCCTATCCAGGGTAATTCAATGTCTCCTTTAGCCATGCTTGGCTAATTCTTCTTTAAGTTTCTTGGGTTGTAGTAGTTTATATTTATGTTTTAGTTTGTTTTTACCTTTCTGAATATTACTTCTATTTCATGTTTTATTTCCTTGTTCTTCATTCATCTTATGCGCATAAGAGTTTTTGCTTATTACTTATTCGAATGAAAATTGGTAAGTAGTAAGGGATCTAGGATTTAAAAAAGGTTATAAGTATACTTCACTAAGGAATTAGGAAGGACGTAACTTTATGTTGGCCTGAATTTCTTCTTCATCTTCTTCTCTAGTTAACTAAGTTGCAAGGAATTGAATTTAGTAATTAGAAAGAAAGTTCTACAATGTGTAAGGAATTAACTTGTAGATAACTAGGCTATAGCATCATGAAATTAGATTAATAATTCAGAAATTAAGTAGGAACTTACTAGCATATTATATAGACTATGTAAACCAACCCAAGAAGCTTATTTTCTATCATCTTATTCTTTTCTATTTTATTGCTATTTCCATGTGCTACCTTAAACAAACTTTCAACAAATACATCTTTTTAATTTTTCTGTTTAAGTACTAAACTTTATATTAATAAGAACACCTATCCTTTGGGTTCGATCTTTTTTATTACG
The DNA here is from genome assembly GCA_030819835.1 of Acmispon strigosus. NCBI lineage: Eukaryota > Viridiplantae > Streptophyta > Magnoliopsida > Fabales > Fabaceae > Acmispon > Acmispon strigosus. The sequence continues at coordinate 41,021,169 of JAUAMA010000001.1, read as the reverse complement.
CGATAGTAAGTCGTACACTTGCGATTTAGTTATCAAGTTTTTGGCGCCGTTGCCGGGGATAGGTTCTTTCAAGTTCTTGTTATTATTTTGTTTAGTTCTTTTTATTAAAAAAAATATAAAAAAAAAAATTATTTGTGTGATGAACTGGTGCTGCTAATTTGGTTTGCTGAGTATTGGCAGGTATAGAAATGGCTGAAACATTTGAGCAAAGGGAGGCAATATTCCGGGCTAAACTTGAAATAGAATATGAGAAAAAGAAGCAGGAAGCTTTCACTCTTATTGACGAATTCTATTCTAATTTAGAGTGCAAGCGGAATGCAGGATTTTTGCCAACCCCTGAGCAGGAATGTAAGGCCATGGAGGAGCTACAAATGAAAATCCAAAGCATTCTAAGGAGGCAGCCCAGGGATGAACAACAACCACTTGTTCATGAAAGTAAACTTGTGGTTCAAAGAGATGAGGTAAAAGAAACCTTCATTGTAGAATTTGTCTTTGAAGACAAATTGGAGATGGAGGAAGAAGAACCTCTTGGATGTACTGGATTCATCTCTTACAGTTCTGAAAGCCACTAAGGTGGAAGAGATCCGGGATCCCAGTGAGGATAAGATACCTGAGCAATGGCCAGAGCCGAAAACTGACAAACCAGTTGCTATCAGTAGCACCCTTTCTCTTGAGAAAGTGGAGTTAGAAGATGCTACCAAGGAAGCCAATGCCGGATTGCAGAAGCGAAGAAGGACCAGGAAGAAGAAAAGACTTTCACAGGTTTGGAAAGTAGTAAAAACCTGTGAAAGCTGTTTTAAAGCTCTTGTGAAAATTGAAAAGGAACCAGAGAGGAAGAAGGGAATTACTTTCTCCTCTGGTCTTCGGCCTCCTTGATTTTATGCCGATCACACGTCAAGCTAGTGACATTAAAGAAGCGCTTGCTGGGAGGCAACCCAGTGTGGTAACTTTTACAGTTTTTTGTTTTGTTTTGTTTTTTGTTATGAGACTATGCACTTTGGTGTGGTTACATGTGTTGTTGCAGTGCTTACTGTAAGAAGAGAATGAGTTTTGCAAGTTTTGAGAAACCATCTGTTGCTGGTATTGTTTGGCCTGAGGACAGTCCAAACTCCTTGGAGGGGATGAGCCTTGAAGCAATTTGGAAGCATAAGAGACACAGCATCATGAGGGAGTTCTTTGTTAGTAATTGCTCAAGGACCCCAACCGAGTGAGGAGTGAGCCAAACACTATTTGTGAGTGAGTGAATCATCATTGTTTTACAAATTTGGTTTTGCTTGAGTCTCTTTGTTAGTAATTTCATGGTTATGAAAGGAAATGATCTTAGGCATTCGTTTCATTAGTTCTACCTTCTCTGGCCAAATAGCTTACCTTGATTAGGAACATCCCTTGCAAGCCCCTTTGAGCCTGAAGTAAATTTCATTTCTTGGTTACAACCCTGAGCCTTATATTGCAAACAAGTCCCCACCTTTACTTTCTCAACTTAGGAGAGCATGCAAAATTAATTGTGAGAGAAAGACAGTTGGGGGGAGATTGAAAGTGGTTGTAATAGCTTGTAAGCTTCTCAATTCAAAAGAATCAAATAAAAAGCAAAAAATGCAAGTGCGGAAAAGAAAGAAAAATCAAAAGAAAAGCATAAAAGAGTTAAAAGAATTGAGAAGTAAAAAGGGTGAGAAATGATCAAAAGTTGAGGAAAAGGGAGAATTAAAGAAGAAAATGGGCAAAGAAAGCAAATTGTTGAAAGTAAGAACAAAAGGGAAAGAGAGTAGTGATTAAGTTTATTTTGTGTGCTCTCTTAGTTTTGAAAGTTTTTGATCCTGAAAAACCCAGTTCTCGATAGCCTAGCCCCATTTCAACCTTTTAAAAGACCTTTGAGATTCTAGAATTTCCATACAATTTAATTATTTTGTGAGACAGGTAGCAAAGCTGATTTTTGTGATTCAATTGATGATTTTGAGCGCAAACACTTACCCCTGAACTCGCATCTTTGAGTTCTTAATATCCTTGATTTCGAAAGGGGAAAGCTTTTTGTCTAGGACTTATGTGATTCTTGTTTGATGTTCCTTATTTATTATCAACTGTGAGGATTGCAATTTGCCCTTTTGAAAATATTGTGTCTTTTAGACATTTTTGTGCAGGATTATATATTTGCTGAAAATCTCATCTTGAGTCCTGTTCCTTTGGGTTCTGTTAATTGCTTTTGAAAATCTTTACCTTTTGTTTGAGGACAAACAAGGTCCTAAGTTGGGGGGAGTTTGATAAATGCCAATTTGCTATTAGTTTACATATGTTTTTAATGGCATTTATCACTATTTCTCATTATAAAATACCCTTTCTCTACGGAGTTTTCGGTTAAATAAGAGAGTAAAGTGATTCTAAGCTTTTAAATATATTTCTTGTGCTTTTGAGATGTTTTTCACATGTTCCAGGACCCAAAAGAAGCAAAGAATTGAAGAAAATGTGAAGGAATCGAGATTCAGGACGTTCAGCGCCCAAAAAGAGCAAAAAGGGGGTTCTGGGCGCTAAGCGCCACCCCGGGCCGCTAAGCGCCCAGCGGAAGGCCAAAAGGAGGGTGCTGGTGGCTAAGCGCCAGACTTGGGCGCCTAGCGCCCAGCGATTAGGAAATAAGGAAGCACGGGCGGTTGAGCGTTGGATTTAATGGCTCAATGCCCAGCAAGTTGGAAGAGGGCGCTCAGCGCCCAGCGAGGAAGAAGAAGGCGCCAAGCGCCCGTGTTGCAGCAAGCACCGCTAAGGCCCAAGCCCAGGGCCGCTGGGCGCCTGTCGGCGGCGCTAAGCGCCCCTGTGGCGCCCAAGGCCTATATATTCTCGATTTTTGGCCTATTTGCATTATTCTTTCAACCCTAGTCTCCTCCAAACACCCTTTGGACGTGAGAGAGCTCTAATTTGAGAAGGAAAAGAGGATTTTCATCAACGGATGCTTGGATTCTTCATCGTCTCCTAATTCCTAATTGATTCTCCTTGTAAGAAAGCTAGTTTCCATTTTATGGATAACTAAGCTCTCTTTTAGTTGGATTTAGGCGTAGTATTTCATCTTGATAGGATTCTATTTGGTTCTTTGTTACTTTCTATTTTTAATTTCAATTAAACAATTTTGTTCTTGTTGCTTATGATTGCTTGATCATCTTTCATCTGATTTGAGATTAATTTTGTATGTGGAAGCTACTCTATTAATCTGACATAAATTGTTTAATCTAGGAGAAGCTAATTTGCTAGGAATAGCGTTAGATCACCTAGTTCCTTAACGCCTGCATATTTACAATTGTTTTGATTAATTGCCTGTGGAAGCGGTAATTAGGAAAGTAATTGAATCAACTTCTCATACTAGGAATAGGTGAGTTAGTTAAGAACTGGCGGGAATAAATTAAATATTTTAAGTGATTGTAATCAAGAATAAATAAACCCTGGATAGTGAAATATGAAACCATAATCCAACTGTTTTCCCAATCTGTTATTCTCTCAAATCGTTTCTTTCTTATTTTCATGCTCTTGAAGTGAAGTCTTTTTCAAACAAACAACTCTTATTTCTTTCTTGCTTAACTTCTTAATTAAAGAAAGGCATTCAAACACATTTGCTCTTTGTGGATCGATAACACCCTTACTATACTGCAATTGAATCTTAAAAGAGGTTTGAGCGCAGCTTAAGTATTGGTTTTTATTAAAAGAAGTGAAAACCCTTTTAACAATGCAGCCTTCATCGCCCTCATACCAAAATCAAATAATCCGAGCTCAGTGTCCGAGTTTCGTCCCATAAGCTTGATTAGTAGCATTTATAAGCTAATTTCAAAGGTACTAGCAACTAGGCTACAGAAAGTCATGCCCCTAATAATAACAGAGAATCAGTTTTCCTTCTCTCAAGGGAGGCAAATCTTCGATTGCATTCTTATCGCCAACGAAATTGTGGATGCTATGAAGAGGAATGGGGTTGCGGGGGTACTCCTAAAGTTGGATTTCGCCAAAGCATATGACAACATAGAGTGGTAATTCTGTTTAGATATGTTGGAATATATGGGCTTCAGCGCAAGGTGGGTCAAATGGATTGAAGAATGCATCTCCACAGCTTCCCTGGCAGTGCTGGTCAATGGTTCCCCAACTAAGTTTTTTGCAATTGAGAAAGGGTTGAGACAAGGTGATCCCCTTTCACCTCTTCTTTTCAACCTCTGTGTTAATGGCATTTCTTGTATGTTAAACCAACTCCTTCTTGATGAGCACCCATGTGGGTTTCCCGTGGGCAATGGTCTGCGTGTCAACCATCATCAATTTGCGGATGACACGCTCATCTTCTCAAAAAATAACAGAGCAGCTGGAAAATAAAGGGGCGATCATGGAGGTGTTTTTGACATTATCTGGACTCAAACTAAACTATATTAAGGGTCAAGTAATTGGTTGCAAAGTCGGAGACGAGGAGGTGGCTACTGTAGCTGAACTTTTGGGTATGTCCATTGGCTCTCTACCAATAAGGTACCTTGGTGCGCCCCTTGGGGGTAATCCCAGAAAAAAGAGGTTTTGGGATTCTATTATTGAGAAGATGCGTATCAAACCAGGGTCGTGGAGCTCTAAGTTTATCTCTCTTAGTGGAAGACTTCTGATGGTTCAGGCCATCCTCAGTGTCGTTCATGTTTACCAGATGTAATTGTTCCTAGCCCCAGTCGGGGTTATTGGTGATATGGAGAAATTATTGAGAGGTTTCCTTTGGGGGAGGAGGGAATGTTGTCGACGGATATCTTGGATAGCATGGAACCAGGTATGCAAAAGTAAGGAAGCTGGAGGTCTAGGCCTTGGTTTCTTGGGCTGGAAAAATAAAGCACTTCTCACCAAATGGTTTTGGAGGTTCGGAAGAGAGAAAACAGCACTATGGAGGAAGGTTATCTGTGCTAAATATGCCTGGAATCAGAACAACTTATTGCTTCATCAGATGTTAGATAACACTAGAAGTTGCTCTACAATGATTCAAGACATCCTGAAGGTGGTCCAAGAAGACACGGTTCTTGCAAGGGTATTCAGGGAAGCAATTTGGTGCAAAGTGGGCCATGGGCACAATATTAGACTCTGGTTGGACCCTTGGGTGGACACTATACCTCTATGTATAAGATTCCCGCGTCTATTCGCTTTGGCCGAAGAGAAAAATGCTCTAATTGCAGAATCAGGTTTCTTTTCAAATGGAGCCTGGGCCTGGCAAGTACATCTCAGGCGTCGTCTGTTTGATTGGGAGACAGAACTTCATACGCAACTTGTGGAAATGCTAAACTCCGTTATCCCGTGTGAAGCAGAGGATACAATCATTTGGCTAGGGGACGCCACAGGTCACTTCTCAGTGAAAGGTCTTTGTAAAGCGGTGGAAACAAGGATTTTCCAGGAAAGAGCATGGAGGGTACCAAAAACAATTGCCAAAATTGCGCCTCCCAAAGTGTCACTATTTTTCTGGCAATCAATAGCAAACTGCATTGCAGTCAAAACTAATCTTCAGAAAAGAGGTATAATGGTTGAGAACGAAGGATCGTGCGATATATGCGGGGGGGAGTGCGGAGACCGTCAATCATTTAATGCTTCACTGTCCTTTAACATGGGGTCTTTGGGGTAGAATAATGAGGCGAGAAGGTGTGGTCTGGTGTGCTCCAGCGTCACTCATTCAGCTCGAGGATGAGTGGCCCTCATTTAGGCACGAATCAGGCAAGACCCTTTGGGACTTAATTCCATATTCGCTCCGCTGGTCAATATGGTTAGCCCGCAATGGCCTAGTCTTCAAGCAAAAAGGATTCTCTGCAGATACTGTCTTGGATCTTCACCTCTTGAGGATAATGTGGTGGATTAAAGCATGGGAAAAGGACAATCCGTGCCAGCTTTTGACTTCATTCATCACTTTGAGAAAGTTAGAATTTGTGCCAATTCCAAAGTTGCCATAGTGTGTGCTTGGGGCTGCCCACCAAATGGATTCGTAAAATTCAATGTAGACGGCTCTTCAAGGGGATCACTGAGCATAAGTGGTATCGGGGGGTTCTAAGAGATTTGAATGGTAATATCCTTGGCTTCTTCTCCAAATGTGTGGGATCCTATTGGGCTTATGAAGCTGAAATCAAAGCTATTCTGTTTGCCCTCAATTTTTTGCAAACAATTCTCTATCACTCAGGTTCTAGTCGAAAGCGATTCGGCGCTAGCTGGCAGTATGGTGGATTCAGAAAAAGGACCATAGGCCATGGAAAATCCTTAATGAGCTAAACATGATAGACTTCTTGCTGTCTGAGGTTGATTGTCATGGGGTCTCCCATATTTTCAGAGAAGCCAATACAGTCGCGGACTACCTGGCTAAACTGGGTTGCGATAGGGAATCCCCTCTGTGTGAATGATGGGGAATAGGTAGCTGTCAAGTTGATGAATGAGGGGGAGGAGCATGTGTGAGGTTCTTCATCCACTCGGTCATCCTTGTAAAGTGTGTCAATTAATGAATTAACTATAATTACATCTGGTTCATACCCATTGCTCATCATCGCAGCCAAAAGTCCGATTGCTTTGTCTATTTGCCCCGCTTTGCTACAGCACTTCATCTATGGTCTCGGTTCATGCACTGCTTGTGTCAGTTACCTACTGGACCTGTTTTTTGCTGCTCTCCTGCTGTTGCATTCCTCTTATTTGAAGCTGGATCCCGCTACTGTGATGAACTGTTCTAGGCAATGCTATTGTAAGCTCTTATCTAATTTGTTCCTACTTATGCTGTTGTTATTCGGCTTCTTCTCCTGTGCTGCCATCCTTTACCTTACTTGGTGTTCCCTGTGGTCCTCCCATTGGAGTCTTAGGTGGTAGTTTTTCAACAGAGCAAAGAGGTTCTGTTATTTAATGGGAACACTGGTTATGCATTGCTTTTATATCTGTTACTCTTAGCTCACTTGAAAAAGCTTGTTCTCGAGCCTTTTGATATCAAGGCATTTCATCTTTAAAAAAAAAGTATTTATTATGGTAGCTAAGGAATGAAATGAAATTCATAATGTTTACCAGCCAAGTCATAAATGAAAACTTTTGTTATATAGTAAAATTTATAGATAGTTAGTGTTAACAAAGAACTAACTTACTAACGAGGAATAAACTCACTCATAGGCATTTCATTGATAGAGAATGTTTCAGAAGTCTTGAATGTTTGATAGGAACTAAATTCTTGTGGAGTTGGCAATTCAACAGAATGACTGCTAAGATACGAAGCAATTGTTGTCATTGTAGGTCTGTCATCAGGATTTTGTTGAACACACAATAAACCAATATGAATGCACTTAATCACTTCAAATTCAAAATATATTTCTTCGATACTTGGGTCTAAGATGCTTAATGGTGTTTGATTCCTCCATTGTCTCCAAACCTATAACAAATTGTTAAACTTAATATCCAAATTATTTAAGAATGTATATGTTAATATAACATATATTTTGAAAAAAAAACATTGCTATATCATTATACTCACATAGCTTAGGAGGCCATCCACAACACGATGTAATTTATCATAACCAACATTCTTTTTTCCTGTAATAATCTCTAAAATCATGACTCCAAAACTGAAAACATCTGATTTCTCAGAAAATTGTCCAAGCATAGCATATTCTGGAGACATATAACCACTATAAAATAAAAATAGGAAAAAGTCAATGTCAATTTATCTAAATTGAGAATTTAAAAAAGTGAGAAAGGAAAATGAGAAGGATTAGATTTTCAAACTTACTATGTCCCAACAATTCTATTTGTACTTTCTTGGTCTTGGTTTATTTCAACAATTCTTGCTAGACCAAAATCTGAAATTTTTGGAATCATATTTTCATCTAACAGCACATTACTTGGTTTGAGATCACGATGAATAACTTTGAGTCGAGAATGTTCATGTAAATAAATCATTCCTTGAGCAATCCCTCTTATTATATTGTAACGTTCAGCCCAACTTAGCGACTTTGGCTGTTGAGAATCTACAAAGTTGGTAAGTTAGAAATGTAAGAGTGAAGCATGTTTTGTAATTAATTAGTTGAATTAAGTTAAGTTCATAGAGTATATATATATATATATATATATATATATATATATATATGTGAGAAAAATGAGATGTATCATATGAGAAAAATGTTTTTATATGAGAAAATGAGAATAAATCACGATCGTTAGATCTAATCATCAATGGTCAAGATTAAAACAACTTAATAGTCACATGACTACTTAAAAGTGTCATGTGACTTTCGTGTTTTAATCCTGACCATTCATGATTAGATCTAACGGTCATGATTCATTCTTACTTTCTCATAATATATATATATATATATATAATGCATAAATATGACTATCAACAAATTAAAGAGTTTAAGGTGAAAGTGACAAACCAAATAAAAAGTAATCAAGACTCTTATTTGACACATATTCGTAAATAAGTATTTTCTCTTCTTCTTCAAGGCAAAACCCAATGAAAGCCACTAAGTTTCGGTGTTGAAGCTTGGCTATCAATAAAATCTCATTCTTGAACTCATCAGCACCTTGTGTAGAACTACTAGATAATCTCTTCACAGCTATTTGTCGTCCATCAACAAAAATGCCCTAAAAAATGCAAAAATTATGATAGTGCAAAAAGAACGTAGGAGAAATTTTTTATCATATGCTTTGTACCTTGTAAACTTCTCCAAATCCACCTTTACCAATCTTATTCTCATCTGCAAAGTTGTTGGTTGCTGCTTTAATCATAGCCAAATCAAATTGCAACGGCTCTAAAGTGGCGAATTCTTGACCAACTAGATCAAATATGATTGAATTGTTAAACTATGTTTTCAACATAATTGAAGTGAATATTTTTGTTTTCTTTTTTTAAAGATACATACAATTTTCTTTGAGAATAGTCGTATATCTCTTTCTTGCTTTTCTCCTTAGCATATAGTAGCCAACACAAGAGATGAACATCACAATAATAATCATGATGGCAACAATCAAGACAATTGTTTGCAATTGACCATCCTTTTTTTCTGCACAAAACAATCAACACATATTTACCACTCTCATGGAATACATAGTAGTAGTAGAAGGCAAGTTGAACTTGACAAGAGATACTTCCTCTATTTAAGTGGGAATCTTTGTGATCTTGTTACTCTTACAAACAATATCAAATTATGATCTTTTTGATCCTTTTATGAGAGCAGAAAATTCCAAATAGTTGTTGAATTTACTCTTGCAATATGTGTAATATTCAAACAATATAGACTTGTTTAATCATTTAAAATTTAAGAGTATCTTCTATCCACTCTTTTTATTTTTATTTCTTATTTTTTAAAAAGCTGCCTATTTTTATCTATTGTTCTAAAAGTTAAAACATTTATTATTACTTTTCATTGTAGAAATAAACTATTAAAGATATAATTATATAAAATTAAGTAATTAATTATAAAGCTTAAATAATATTTTAGTCCTTTCTTTTTAGAATTGGATTTGGTTTTGGTCCTTATCATCTAACTTTTATATTTTAGTTCATATTTTTATGAATAATTTTACTTTTGATCCACACACTTAATATTTCATTGTTAATTTGTGTCGTCGCTAGTAGAGGACCAAATCTCCATTGTCGAAGTTTCTAGAATCATCATATGTACTTTTTCAAGTTAGCTCTCTCATGTCCTCATTGATTAAGAGGGTTGAATTGCTCTATTATGTTTAATTACTAAAATAATAATTTTAAAACTCATTATTATCAATCATAATTTGTGTAATCTCGCATCTTCGCCAGGTTGCTCTAGGTGTTCTCTCCACCATGAGACAACCTCCACTGCCTTTGGGATTGCCCGCATTCGCGCAAAGTCTGGTTACTATCAAATGTGTTCACCTTGCCCAATTTTCAGTTACGAATGCTCAAGCTTGGATTCATTTTTAGGTGGGAGGAGAGTTGTCTTCTTTATTTGTTGCAGTTGTTTGGGGCCTATAGAGATGGAGGAATGAAATGATATTGAGTTAGAAGAGGTGGACTATTGACTATGTGTGCAAATGGTTTCAATAAGAGCATAAAGACCACTTACAATATCTTCATCAGAATTAGGAGCTTACAGTTCGACTCACCAACATATGGTAATAGGAGGTTTGACTAGGGATAGTTTTGAAGCTTGGATATGAAGCTTTCAAGCAGGATTGAGTGCTGGGGACATGGGTATTAGAAAAGTTGTGTGAGATTGTTGGAGGATTCAACCTGCTTGGAGATCGTTGAATCCTTAAGAGATGGCGGATTCAAGTTTCATTTGTATGCTGATGACCTTTTTGGAATTCACCAGCTTTTTGCTCGTAATTGGGAAGTTCGTCTTCATCATGTCCTAAGAGAGGCTAACATTACAACTAATCGTATAGCTGGAATTGGAGCGAGTCTTCTGCGGTCTTAGTACCCTTGGAGAGTGTTGAACCCTTAATTTTTAAGGATATTTTAGGCATGTAGTTTTTTTTTTCTTCTTTCTTTTGCCATTCAACAAAAGGAACATCCATCATCATTTGATATTTATTAGACTAAATAATTATTCATTGGTCAATTATAAGAGAAAGCAGCAATGTGAATGAATGTCCATAGAGAATGACTTGATTCCATACCTGGCCTAGATGGGACAGCGGACGGGGCACCATTTGGGGATAGAGAATCTTTCGATTCCTTGTAAAATGGGAACAACTCAAACCTAAGAGTGCAGCTAGGATACATAACTCTTCCACCTATGCTTCCCAAATGAGACCATGGAATCGCTTCTCCAATCACAACTCCAAGACAGCCCTTGCAATCATTGATGGCCAAATCCTGCGTACACTGAGCAAGAGCATACACCGTTTGAACATCATTCAATTTCGATGATTTTGTTCCATATCTCTCATCACTGTCCCCTGCCTGGATTGCCGCTTTATCTACCGTCTTTGCTATTGTAACAATCAAGTTCTGTTCCAGGTTGTAGATAGAGGTGCTGGTATTGGTAATATTCAACTCTGAATACCTAGAACTTGTGTCCACTTTCGAGAAGAAACTCTCATCTGAGTAGCGAACCATGCAGTGACTGTACCAAATCACAGCCTCTTCGACTGAGCCGCACACTGAAGGTGTTTGATTAATTGCGTCTGTGACACACTTTTGACAGAGGTGAGAGGGAATGTCATATTGGCACATGAAGAGGCCATACACTGTGCCACCCACATCTGCCTGATGAAATTTGGTGTTGGTGGATTTGGAAGACAAGTAAGAGAGGAGGGTGATGAGGTGTGTTTGGAAAGTGCTATTGGCAGTGAAGGTTTTGGTAGTTGAGCAATTGTGGTAAAGGTAAATAGGGTCTTGTGAATCTGCACGGGAGGTGTTTATTGAAAGTGCGAGCCGTGGTGATGGAACAATCGGGTGGTGATAGAAGAAAGGGTAGAGTTCATACCTGATATTACAGCTAGGACATAGAACTCTTCCTCCAACCCTTCCTTCACAACACTTTGGAATGCCCCCTATCACTCCACTGAGACATGTTCTGCAATCATGGGGGGACAAATCAGGTGTGCACTGAGCTAGAACATAAAGGGTCTCAAGTCCTGAGAAGGTTACTTCGTTTATGGCAAACTTCTTGTCAGCAATAGGTGAAAGGGCTGCTTCATCTGCAGTTTTGTTCATGGTGTGAAACAATGAACGCTTGAAGCTTTCTGGGTTTGAGACACTGCCGCTGTTCTGCATCTCAAAGCCAGGATCATTTACCACAGTGGAGAAGAAAGAGTTGGTGGAATACCAAACCATGCACTCTTCATACCAAATGGTAGCTTGTTTAGACAAGGGGCACTCTGAGGACAGTTTCTGGGTTGCGCTGTCGATGCATAGTTTGCAGAGATGAGAAGAGACATCACCCCTGCACATGAAGATGGCAAAGATTGAGTCAGAAGGGTTGTTTCCAATGAAAGTGGTGTTGTAGAATTGGGTGTTGCCGGTAGCATGAGATGACAAGGAAGAGAGGAGCTTTAAGAGGTTAAATTGGAAAGAAGTATTGGCATTGGTTTTATCGCCGGAACAATCTTGGTATAGATAAAAAGGGTTGTCCTGTGCCTCATTAATTGCAAAACAGAAAGAGTTAACAAGGATAAAGAGTAAGAGAATTTTGTAGGGATCCATGGATGGGCTGTTTGGTCTGTTCATTTTTTTAGAACACTACCATAAATGCATGGATGTCAGTTTTTTTTGTTTTTTTATAATTTTTCATTGGAAGAGGGATAGATGATCAAATTAAGCAAGTCAATGGTATCGTAGGTAAAGCAAATATGGCTAACAACTGTGAAAGCTTAGCTTGGGGTGGAAAACAGAGGATTCATGGAGATAAGGCTCCTCTATATGGATGGGTATGGTACGTGTTTAGTGGGTCATTTGACAGAGAGTATAGTTAGAGAGCATGTAGCACTCTTGCATGTTGTTTTCAACTTTTCTTTTGGAATTGCAAATATGTGATTTTTATGAAGCTTTCGGGCCGGTTTGAATGTGTTTTCAGTATTTTTTTTTTCAAAACTGTTTTTTAAAATAATTTTTAAGAACTATTTTTCAAAATATTATAATAAAAAAACTTGTTTGGTAATATGATTTTGAAAACAATTTTGAGATTAAAAAAACAAAAAAAAATTGTTTAATCAATTTGTTCCAAAAACATGTTTTGGAAACAAAAAATTAGAAAACTCGTTTGGTTGTGTGCTAAATTATTGATACGAAAATCATGAGATGATATCAAATATTATTCATAAACCAAAGGCGAATATATCGATGTTGTAAAAGATTGTAATAAACAAGGTATTCGACCCTTAACTGAGAAAATGAGACTATTTCCATATAATTTCATTCTTTCTTTATGAACCTGGTCATCAATTTATTCATCCTAAATTAGAAGAACACGGCAAAGGAGAGAAATGTGACATCAGCAACACACACAATCAAGACATAAATGCACACCCAAGAATAGAATAAGCAGCACCCAAAATGAACTTGATGTAACTTCAATGACCAAAAACGCATTTTGCTTTATGATTCTATTCATCAGTTTCGAAAGTTAATTTGATTCAATTTGATTAACACTAGCACAAAAGAGCGCAGTAGATGCGCGAGGAAGAGCGAGAAAGAGAAGAATGGAGGCAGTACAAAACCCTTATTTGATGATTCACAATATTTACAATAATATCATTAATGAAAAAAAAGAAAACAGATTGTTTCCCGTGTCCAGCTTATTTTGGAAACAAATTTTGAAAATACAAAACAAAAACAATTTAAAACTGTTCTGAATTTTTTGTTTTAAAAACAAAAAAATAGAAAACTGTTTTCAAATTAATTTTAAGAAAACATCCTACTCAAACAGGTTTTTTTGTTTTTAAATTTTATAAAACAAAAAACAGTTTTTAAAAACACTTTTCAAAGCATAATCTATTTACACCCCATTTTCATGCCACACTTAGCGGATTTTGGATTGCAAAAATATATGAATATAAACATATTTTTATTTCAAAACAATGTTTTAAAAGAAATAAATAGTAGGTCAAAAAATATTTTCTACTCAACAACCCATGCATTTCATACAAATGTTAAAATATTTTATTGTCTTAACTAAGGTAACTAACGTATTCTTACGGTCTGCAACAATGAGACTAATATTTCACGGGATTATCAAGTAAGTGGTCCCTGTGTTTGTGCCCGGATTTGATCTAGGTCCCTCATCAGAAAAATCTTAGCAAAAGGTCCCTGTGTTTGTAATTAGTTTTAAGTGGGTCCTCGCCGGTGACCGGAGTTCAGGCCACTGATTACGTGGCATGCTGACAAGATAAATGATGCATATGTGGAATTTACAACTCAAAAATTAAAATAAATTAAATTAATAAAACACTTGAAGTTACAATAATAACCCCACTAAAAAAACAAACCCGAAACCCCCAAAATCCCCAAATCCATCTTCATTCATCTCGTGCTCTTGCTGCTGCGTTTCTGAACCTCGTGATAATCCATCTTCATTCATCTCCTCCTTTACTTTTCAACCTCCTCTGTTTTCTCTTCTTGATTTACGTTATCTTCAATTTTCCTTTCTAGGAAATTTTTGTTCTATGCTATGCTATATGATGAATCTTAACTGAATAGATGATGATGTTGAATCGTTAATTTGAAATCCGCACTGAAATCAATAGTTTGATTTGATTTAGTTAGAAAGAAACCAACTAGATGCAGGAACAGAGGTCATGGAGAAGAATGAGAAGGATTGGCCGCCGCTGCGTCCACGAGTTCAACCATCAACCCCGAATCTGCGTGCAAGATTTCAACCAAACACGCCCTATAACCTCGTCGCCGGATCCTCGATTTTCGACAGGATTGCGCCCGCCGCCGAGACCTTCACTCCTCCGCCGGCGCAACATTACTTCGGCAGTAGCTCAGGGAGCACCAGCTTCGGCTCTCGCAGCTGGCCGCCACTTATGTCGCCAGGCGGCGAGGTCTTCGCTCCTCCGCCGGCGTTCAGGGCCAGCGGCAACTACAGGGCCGCGCTCATGTCGCCACCGGTGAGGGTGGAGGAGCAAAGTCTCGTGATCGATGACATTCGGGTGAAGAAGGCGAGGCCGGAGAAGGCGATAAAGACAAAGATTTGCAGAGCATGACGATTTGGGGGATTTTGGAGTGAAGATGAAGAACGCAGCAGCAAGAGCACGAGATGAATGAAGATGGATTTGGGGATTTTGGGGGTTTAGGGTTTGTTTTTTTAGTGGGGTTATTATTGTAACTTCAAGTGTTTTATTAATTTAATTTATTTTAATTTCTGAGTTGTAAATTCCACATATACATTATTTATCTTGTCAGCATGCCACGTAATCAGTGGCCTGAGCTCCGGTCACCGGCGAGGACCCACTTGAAACTAATTACAAACACAGGGACCTTTTGCTAAGATTTTTCCGATGAGGGACCTAGATCAAATCCGGGCACAAACACATGGACCACTTACTTGATAATCCCATATTTCACTCCTAATTAAGTATAAAGTGGTAGGAGACTAGCTAATTAGTGGATAAATGTTAATATAAACAATTGTATATATTCGTTATGATGGAAATCAATTCTCTCTAAACAACACATGCCAAACATTATGTTATTGTAAAAAAAAAAATTATATTATTGAGGAAAAAAGACGGTCCTTTTTTTAAAAAAATATGTAGAAATAAACAATTCAAATTCCGTACTTGATTCTTCTAATAATTATTATAATCATTCAACGAAAAATTATTGAATGTTTTCATACTTATAAAATATTCAATGCATTTATTTTTATTTAACATTTTCGTGATATAATAATAAAATTGTAAAATAGTTGTACTTGGAAAAAGCATAAAACATATTACTCCTTTATGCTTAGGCTCCTTTTAAGCTTTGTTCTCTAAGTTTTTGATTAATATATTCTTTAGCTTTCTAAAATAAAACATTAACATGCAGGGCGAATGGGTAATAATAATAAAAGAAAAAAAAAAAACGGTTGATAAAAAAGCAAAAGCTAGAATTGGAAAGAGGTATTGGCATTAGTTTTTTTTTTTGCTGGAGCTATCTTGGTATGAGATAAAATGGGTTGTCCTGTGCCTCATTAATTGCAAAACATAATAAGTTAAAAAGCACAAAGAGTAAAGAGAATGTTGTAGGAATCCATGGATGTGTTAAAAATTCTTCAGTGGGAGAAGGAGAGGGATATAGATCCAATTAAGCAAGTCAATGATATGGTAAGTCAAGCAAAACAATAATGTATAAGGAACGTGAAAGCATAGCTTGGGGTGGAAAACAGGATTATGGAGATAAGGCTCTTCAAAATGGGTTTGGTGTTTAGTGGGTCTACAGCCTAAAAAAGTTGGTCATTTGAGAGTGAGACTTTTATTTCCAGCTTTGGTCATTTGAGTGAGACTTTTATTTCCAGCTTTGATAGGTAGACTACTAAGAAGTGCAAGAACATTTATTTTGTGACGGTTTTAGACCGTCACGAAATGGAAAACTTTATAAAATATGTGTTGTGGTGGTTTTAAACCGCCACAAACGTAGGTGTCACTAGTGGTATGCACTGTAGTGTGGTGTATACATCATTTTTGTTTTATTTCAACGATAAAAGTATGGTTTTCCAGCCATTTAATTATAGAGCGTAGCTGAAAGTAAAAAATGTTGTAGTGAGTATCATATGTTGTTTTCAACTTTTCCGGTTTAATTGCAAATATGTGATTTTTATGAAGCATTATTT
Source organism: Acmispon strigosus (assembly GCA_030819835.1). Taxonomy (NCBI): domain Eukaryota; kingdom Viridiplantae; phylum Streptophyta; class Magnoliopsida; order Fabales; family Fabaceae; genus Acmispon; species Acmispon strigosus. The sequence goes on along the minus strand of JAUAMA010000001.1, from coordinate 41,004,940 downwards.
TAGGTTCCAAAAGGAATATTGTTTCAACCAATAATCATCCACCAATAGTTATTGTAGTTCTTCATGCAAAAATAAAATTAACAGTGGGCGAATGGGTAATAAGAAGGAACAAAAGGAAGATGGTGATAGAAATAGGAAAAGAAATATGATAATCTTTTTCTTGTTTTTAAAAGGTTAGAAGTAACTAAACGAAAAGTTAAGAAAATTAATCTCTTTTTTTCCGTCGACTAGCTAGCTGGTATTATCTTTTTCACACGTAAGCTTTGTTTAGATGTATGAAAATGAGTGGAAAGAATATAAGTCTAAATTTTTTCTCAATATAAGTAAAAAATAAATAATTTTTAAGTTGTTTGAATTGAGAGAAAAGTAATGGTGAATGATAAAAGTGAGAGCAATAAAATAAGTGAAATGGATAATTACAATTTTGCCTATCACATATAAACTTTTACAAATAATTCATATATAAGTTTTTAGCCATTTATAAAAATTTAAAGTCATTCTTAAAATAATTATTGAAAATAATTTTAAAATATTAACACTATTATAATTATAATTTGTATTTTATTTTTTATATCATATCTTTAAAATAGTTTTTTTTTTTAAGATTGGAACAACAAAATTTATAGGAAATGAAACAAAATGGAGGGCAGTTTTGTGATTTTATGAAAAGTATGTCCAATTTCTCAAGTCAGCGTTGGCCACTACCCCGAAGTTAAATTTGACTAGTTAGCATCAGGCAAACCGAGCAAAGTTGAATAGAAAACAGTGCACTATTGATTAGCTTTAGCTAAGCCCATGCTTATTTGCATCGACTAAGTATCATTTAGCATCGCTGTTGGAAGATGCTAAAATCTACACCAACGCAATGCCCGCAAAGGAATAGCGGCGACTATGAGTGGCTCTACATTCACCGACCATCTTACTATCGGTCGGCATGAAGGCTAGCATCGGCCGAGCCTTCGTCCCTCTCTTCCACACTTTTCCAAATGTCATTTTCACTCTTTCACCTTTGTTTGCCCTTCCCTGGTCCACTGCCCTCCCCTTGTCCCCCGCCCCTTTCCCTACTTTGCCACCTCACCCTACTCTATCGCCCCTTGCCCTTTCCCCTCTTTTAACACCCAGTACCCTCCTCTGCCGCCCTTTGCCCTTCACCTTCATCTTCCACTGCCGCCCCTCACCCTGACCTTCATCCGACGTCCCTCGCTCCTTCCCTTGGCCCTCGCCCTCCTTTTTCGCCCCTCCCCTTCACCCTCCTCTAGCATTATGAGTAGCCCCTCCCTCCTCCTACTCATCTACCATTCTCACCCTCTTCATCTCCCTCGGCCACTAGATCCGCCTCCCTCCACCCGATCTCGCTGCCTCACTGACACGAGTCGTGGCCCCTAATACAACCGTTACGTCACGAACCGAACCACTTCCCTACTGCCTCTCCTTTGCGAGCCGCACCCTCCACTCCAACTCCTTCGTGAGTCGTAGCCTTGAGCAGCCTCTCTGTCGCATCGCTGCACGACACCCCACTACCTCTCCGTCGCTATTCTCTTTGTGTGATGTGTCTAGAGCCTCCAATGGCTCAACTTTTAGATCTCCAAACTCGTTTAGTTTGGGAGCAACCACTGATCCTGATCAACGTTTGATCTTCAAACTCTTTTACGATTTAATTCTCTAGTTTCTAATATTTTTAAGATTCTTGCCTTATATTTCTCTAATTTTTTTGAATTAAAATTTCTTTGCTTTATGATTTTTATGTGTGTGTGTGAGAGAGACGAGTTTCCCGCGAGTTTCAACAAATCTGACAGGGATGAGGTCGAGTTTCATATTTTAAACCCTGTCTTTGACAAACGCGCCTCTGAACGCACCCAACTATTAACGGGGGCGGGTCGATGAGAGTTGAACTAGCCCCCGATCCACCCATTGTCATGCCTATTCTTAACTATATATATATATATTTATATCATTGCTAACTTTAACTTATTTGCTTTAACCATAAATGAATTTTTATGTTTAAAAACAAAGAAATGAAAAGAGATTCATAATATTCAGGAGACATATAACAACTATAAAAATGAAAATAGAAAAATTTCAATGGCAATTTATCTAAATTTAGAATTTAAAAGTGAGAAAGTAAATGATAAGGAGTAGATATTCAAACTTACTATGTCCAAACAATTCTATTTGTACTTTCATGGCCTTGGTTTAATTCAACAATTCTAGCTAGATCAAAATCTGGAATTTTTGGAATCATTTTTTCATCTAGTAGAACATTGCTTGGCTTGAGATCACAATGAATAACTTCGAGTCGAGAATGTTCATGTAAATAAGTAATTCCTTGAGCAATCCCTCTTATAATATTGTAACGCTCAACCTAATTTAGTGATTTTGGCTGTTGAGGATCTACAAAATTGGTTAAGTGAAGAATGTTAGAGTGAAGCATGTTTTGTAATTAATTAGTTGAATTAAGTTAAGCTCATAAAGACTATATATATAATGCATAAATATAAATATCAACAAATTAAGGAGTTTAAGATGAAAGTGTCAAACCAAATAAAAAGTAACCAAGACTCCTATTTGGCACATATTCGTAAATAAGTATTTTCTCCTCTTCTTCTAGGAAAATTCCAATGAAGGCCACTAAGTTTGGGTGTTGAAGATTTGATATTGATAAAATCTAATTCTTGAACTCATTAGCACCTTGTGTAGAACTACTTGACAATTTCTTTAAAGCTATTTGCCGCCCATTAAGAAAAATACCCTAAAAATATACTTTCTACGTCCCTAATTATAAACCTCACGGGAACAATTACGCTTATTAAGAAAACATGTAATAATACTAATTAATGCATTGGTTTTAAAAAAAGTTATACAATCTTCCATATTTAACCTTAACACTTTCTCCATTATATTAATTGTAGCTCACTATCTCTTTAGGGCTCGTTTGGTGGACAGGATAAACAGAGACATGATAGGATAGTAATCATATCCTGTTGTTATCTGTTGTTTGTTGCGCCCGCAGGATAGGATAACACTATCCTGTCCCTTATCCTATCCTGTCCATCGTGTGTAAAAGTTATCCTGAGGGGGGAGCTAGGATAGAAATTATCCTGACAGGATAGGATATCAGTTTTTTGTTTGTTTATTACCATGACCCAAAATTAATTTCAATATTTACATTTTATATAATTTATAATAATATTAATTAATAAATATAAATTTTTGATTTTAATAAAATATTAATTTTATTACTTATTAATTACTAATTGTTATTGTTAAGTTAAATTATTTAATTACTGATAAATTTAATTACAAAATAAACTTATTTATAAATGGTGAAAATATTGGATTTACTCATATAAAATAATTAAATTTTCATTATCACTTACTACTACTTATTTAACATTATTTTTCGTTATTTATATTATAATAAAAATACACAAAATAATTCTTCACTCACAATAAAATAGGCTACTCATATATATATATAATATATATATATATATATTAATTTTTTAATAGTAAATATAGACTAATTTTATATTATCATATGATATTATTTAAAATTATTTCTCTACTTATATAATTATAATTAATAATTTAAATATAAAATATTTTTTAAAGAATAATATCTTTTAATAATTTTATCATTAATCGCTTACCCCTACTAAGTTAAAACCCATTGGTTACATATATAATAATTTTAATTAAAATAGACTCCCTTTGAAAAAATTAAAATAGCCGAATTAATAAAAATTAATTTTATTTTAGTTAATATTAAAAAATAAGCTATTTATAAAAATGAAAAAAATTAAATTTAATAGAATAATCACTTTTTTTAAAAAAACTATTTAGAAAATTAAATTTTAAAAAATATCATATATTTTTTATTTCAAGGAAAATTTGATATATTTTTCATTATTTGTATCATATCCTATCAATATCCTGTCCACCCCAAACGCAGGATAGGATAAGAGTCTATCCTGCTCTTATCATATCATGTGTTTATCCAATCCTTTATCCTATCCTGTTCTTATCCTATCCTGACCACCAAACGGGCCCTTAATGTTATCCCACTCCCTCTTAATAAATGCAATGGATAAATATGAAAAGAGATAACAACTTTTTTTTGAAATTAGTAAGGAGTCTTATATTAAGGAACATCTAAAATTTTCTAAAGACTCTTATAATTACTTACGGTGAGAGTAAATAATTAGGAATGTGTGAAAAGAGCCTAAAAACAATTTTGTGATAATTTTTTACCTTGTAAATTAAACTTCTCCAAATCCACCTCTACCAATCTTATTCTCATTTGCGAAGTTGTTGGTTGCTGACAAATTGCAATGGCTCTAAAGGGGAGAATTCTTGACCAACTGGGTCAAATATGACTGAATTGTTAAACTATGTTTTCAACATAAATGAAGCAATTTTTTTGTTTTTTAAAGATACATACATTTTTCTGAGAATAGCCATATAGCTTTTTCTTGCTTTTCTCCTTAGCATGTAGTAGTCAACAAAAGAGATAAACATCACAATAATAATCACGGTGGCAACAATGACGACAATGGTCCGCGATTGACCATGCCTTTTTTTTTCTGCACAAATGACAAAACAATCAAGATATTTAAGTGAAATACATTGTTATCCCTCCATTCATTTTTATAAGAGTTAAATTGACATGTATCATGTTCCTTTTTATAAGAACTGACTTTGAATATGTAGTGCATTAATTATTTTTTGACAAACTTATCCTTATTTAATTGAATTTTCTCTCTCTTTTCATTATGTAATGCATTAATAATCAACAAAAAAAATTTAAAAAATAGATTGGGGCAATTTTGGAAAGTTGATGTAAATTGAGAATAAATTAAATGCTAACAACTACCTTAACTACTTTTCTTAAGGAGTGTGCAATAATTGTTTGACTCTTATAAAAAATGAATGGAGGGAGTAGTAATTGTTGATGGCAAGCTGAAGTTGAAAAGAGATACTTCTTCTTTCCATTCTAGTGGGAATCTTTGTGATCCTTGTTACTTTTTTCAGAATTGATGAGTGCCGAAATTTAATTTTAATAAGATTTTATTCGCACAATTTGTACACTTACATCAAGTAAGAGAAATGGAAAAAAGAGAGGGAATGAGAAATGTGATAAAAAATAAGAAAAAATAAAATATAAATGAGTAGAAATGTGATAAAAATAGAAAATGAATGTGAATAAATAAAAAATCTAAAATTTTCCAAACAGTTATTGAATTTACTCTCGCAATATGTGTAATAATCAAACAATATCAAATAGCTTAATCATTTAAAATTGAAGAGTATTTTCTACCGACTCTTTTCCTTTATAAATTTTAGAAATAAAAGTTGTATAGTTTTATCTGTTATTATAAAGTTTAGGGCCCGTTTGGTGGTTAGAATAGGATAAGAACAAGATAGGATAAAAGATTGGATAAACACAAGATATGATAACTTTTACACATGATGGACATGATAGGATAAGGGACAGGATAGTGTTATCTTATCCTGCTGGCGCAACAAACAACAGATAACAACAGGATATGATTACTATCCTATCCTGTCTCTGTTTATCCTGTCCACCAAACGGGCCCTTAAGATAATATTAATTACCCCTTCGTCCCAAATCATAAGACTTTATAGAGACAAATTTGGTGTCCGAAATTATAAGACCCCTTCTAGATTTCAGAAAAAAAAAATAAGTTTTTCCTTTTCTACCATTGCATTCATTATATTTTCAATTCCAAAACAGGCTTAACAACATTGAAGTGAGAGCTGTAAATAAGAGTATATATGGAAGATTTGTATAAAAAGTAAAAGAACTAAAATATTAATTAGCTTATTACATGTTTTTTTAATAAATGTATTTGTCTGAATAAGACCTTATAATTTGGGATGGATTGAGTATTACGTATCGTTAGAAGAGACTCCTTTAACTATCCGTATCATTGGAAGAGACTCCTTTAACGGTCCAGCCCTCTTGTAATTGGAGATATTTTGACTTTTAAGTCTCCTATTATCTAATATATTGCAGAAACTTTTTTTTTTAAAAAAATAACTTAGTTATACGACTTGGAAGTGCAAACCTAGGCACGACCAAGTTGACAACAAAATAAATTTTTAAATAATAAAATAAAACCAAAAATAATAATTGCAGCTAAAACTTAAGCCCATAAAAATGTACATGGTGTGCAGATGTTGGGGCTCGTGCCACTCATCATTTCTCATAAATTAAAAAATTAATTATAAGGACTTTATAAGTCCTTCATTTTAGAGTCGTGTTTATTTTAACATTTACAATCTAATTTTTATGGTTTGGTACATACTTCTACAAATAATTTTACTTTTAATCCCCACACTTAATACTGTGAATTTGTGATGTGTTTAGTAGAGGGCTACATCTACACTGTCTAAAATAATCATATGTGACATATATTTGATAGGAATTTTTTTTAGTTTTCCAAGGTATCTGCAGCCAACTACTGTGAGATTAATTGCCAAGACTCAGAAATCACAATAAGTGGATAAGTCTCTCCCAACAAACTATTCTTCATACATGCTGCCTAGGGATCAAGCCTTGGACTAAATGTTTAAGGCCCCGTTTGGAAGAACTTATTTGAGCTTATATTATAGCATAAGCAATTATACAAGCGTTTGGGAGAGCTTATATAAATAGCTTATGATCTACTTATAAGCTGTTTTGAGCTTATTTTCATAAGCTATTCAGAGTAGCTTATGAAAAAGAGCTTATGCTTATATATAGCTTATTTTCAATTCATTATAATAAATTTCTTAAAAGAGCTTATTAATAAGCGCTTATGTCATAAGCGTTTATGGTCATAAGCGCTTAATTAAACTGTTTTCCCAAACGGGGCCTAAGTAGTCCAACTATCTTCAGTTGTACTAGACCTTGTTGGTAATGAAGCTCTTTCATATGGTCTCTGACTTAAAGCCTAGGGGATTGTGCTGCTCTATTATTCTTAATAAGTAAAAATAATAATTTTAAAACTCATTATTGTAGTATCTCGTGTTTTCATTAAAAAGGTAATTGCCCTAAGGATACAATGATGCATTGTCTAATATTGTATCGTCTGATATTAAATTTGTATCGGCTAATGCTTTACCATCCGATATTTAGTTTGTATCGTCCAATGCCATATCGTCTGAACCTGTGGCGTTTGTGGTAAAACATAGAATCAAACAAACAGTTAAGAGGACTTCTTATGACAAGAAGATTCCCTCCAAACGCTCCACAAACAAAACAGGACCCAAAAGGATTTGGACCATGAACTTTCATGTTGCAGATTTATTTAACAGGTCAAAACAAACGCCAACAATGGTGACAGGACAATGGATGCTTGCAACACTAAATAGGAAGAAGGTCTATGTTCCCAAAGACCCATGTTGAAAAAGAATGAAGGAACGGTCACCATTGGTGATGATCAAGAGGAGTTGATCATTGGTGAAGAAGTGGTGGAAGAATCGATCCATGAAAAGCTGATCAACCTTAAAGACGAACTATCTAGACCTGAACGAAGGACCATCGTCAAACAAAGCTAAATCGTCCAATGGTCTTCCATCGTCTAAGCAGTCAATATCGCCCAACGATAGTCTATCTTTAAAAGACAATGACATGCTAGCAACCGACCTTGACGAAATGATCTTGCAGATATCTTTACTCAAACTCTCATTGAGAATAGATTCATATATTTGAGAGAAAGTTTTGGTATGCACCCTGCTTTGTGAATTATATATTGTTTATACTAACTAAAGTGCAGGAGATGACAGAGGCACAAACGATACTACCATCGTTTAATCACTCAAATGCACAAGCTGAAGAAGATGCAACGTTTACCATCTATCGTCCAACACTACAACGTCTGCTATCTATCATTCACCCATTGTGAAGTTCAAACGAGGATGACGTCACATGCTCTCAATCGTCTATTCACTATGACGTTCAAACGAAGATGACATCAAAGGCAATCATTTACTAATGATAACTTCAAAGCTTACACCATCGTCTGCAAACAAATATGCAAAGCTCGCTGAAGAAAATTCTGAAGAAAATCCTAGCTCTATACAGATTGAAGAAGCAAAGCTTACGCTTACAATAAGACTATCCTTTTCCCGATCTCTCTTGACATATTTACTATTCATTTTGATATATGTTGTAACACCCCAATTTTAGGTTGAGGGTCACATAGTAATTTCACGGAAATTAAAATCTCTCAGAAAATAACTCAATTTTCAAAAGAATTTCATCGCTTTATAATTATTAATTTAACAATAATAATAATTGAGCGATGAAATTCTTTTGAAAATTGAGTTGTTTTCTGAGAGGATTTAATTTCCGCGAAATTACTATGTGACCCTCAACCTAAAATTGAGGTGTTACATTTGTGGGATCAGAGCTTTGGTTGAGAAAACCAGAGCTGTTGAGTAGAGTTAACTGTCAGGATATTTTTGCATTCTGAAATTGATTGTTGGGGTGACAATCGAAAGAAGAATGGTGTGACTTAAATGTTCGTTGATTTGAATTGTTTGAGATTGTTCCTTGAGTGGACGATCTAATTATGTTTGATTGATTGGCAAATTTTCTTGCTGTTTCTGTTTCTGGATAGCTGTTAACTGTTCTTACAATCAGAAGTAAGAAGTTAGCAAGTCGAGATACAGGGATGGCCGACCAAAGTGATTGTTGTTTTGCTTTGTTTTAGAAGTTCCGTGTTGTTTCTTGACGTATAGTTTCGGGGACGAAACTCTTTTTAGGGGGGTAGTATTGTAAGACCCTCAATTTTCTATATTTGCACTTTGGTCCCTAAACTTCTCGAATTTGCATTCTAGTCCCTAGGATCCTTGTATTTGTGATTTGATCCTTCGAGTTATGGTAATTTAATTCTAGCCTCGGATTATTCGGATATTTGGATTGGGTCATGTTGGTTTAGCTTTGAGAATTATAAAAAAATAGTTTCGTTTGAGTTATAACAAGATTGACCTTGGCTTAATGGCTAAGACTTCTGTGTTTCGGTTACATGGTAAGGGTTTGAATCTTGGTGAGATGAGTTTTGTTTTAGGTTCAGATTTTTGTGTCTTAATAGGTTTGAATTTCAAATTCAAATTCAGATTATTGGTTTTAATAGAGTATTGAATCAGATTTTATGAGACTTAAGGGGGAAATTAAAGGAGGGTTAATGCTTAGTCTTGTGTGTTAATGAGTAATGAAGGAAAATAATGGAGAATGATGATGCTGCTGGGCGTCTTCCTCTCTCTCTTTGTGCTGCTGAAAATTCAGAACTAATAGGCTTGGTTCTTTCTTGTTTCCTCACACACGAAATTGACTAAAAACCTTAGACTCAAAGACTAAAAATTTGCTGAACCTTGGGGCTGCTTGTGTCGATTTCTTCCTCCTCCTTTGGTGTCCAAACCTTACTCTCTATTCCTCTCTAAGAATTCCTTGTGTTGGTTCAATTGGTAAGTGATTGAACCTTTCCAAAATTCTGAGTTTTTGGTGGTCAATTCCTTGTTCTCTTCTAGGGTTTGATTAGTTCCGCTTTCAGCACTTGTTTCTCATCAAACTCGAGGTTTCTCTGCCCTCTTGAAGGGATAGGGTTGTGCTTCAAGTCCTCTTGATCAAACTCTCATAACAAGGTTCGTTTCTCCTTCTATTCTTGGTTAGAACCCTTGTACTTTCCTTGTTCAAAATATTTTGGTGATTTCAGAAACCCTTGGATTTCTAAGTAGGAAATGTGCCTAATAGTTTTTATAATGAGTTTTGATCATGGAAAAAATCTTAGTTTCGAAAAGTTGGATTAAAAATTGATTTTGGGGTGAAAAACACTGTTTTCAGGCTTTATGGCAGGGACCCAACGCATGATCGCTGGACTCCTAACGCATAGGCATTGAAATTCTGCCTAGTTCATGTTGCCAGACAGAGGCCCAACGTATGAGCGTTGGAACCTAGCACTTGGGCGCTAGGCCTCTGCTAGCAAGTTGTTGTTTTGCTTCTTTTGCTCTAAAATTCCTTTGAGTTGGTTTCTGACATTTCCTATGGTTGTTGATGATTGTGTATGTGTGTTTTATCTTGTTAGGTCGGAGTTCAATTGCATGCAACCCATTCGGAGGTAAGGGTAACTCTTCGTAGAAATTTCCTTGTCGATTTGTGATGAATGGTGTTTTTGTTTTGTAAACTCTGATTGTGGATGTTTTTGGAGTTGATTCTGGATTGGTTCTAGATAATGTAATATGTTCCTTGTGAGTTAATTTTTGTTGAAATAAAAATGAGTTATTTTGAGATGTATGATGTTGATGAACTCTTGAAGAGTTGACTATAATTGTAGATGATGAGGTGAGTTTAATCCCTGTGGAATCGACCCGAGACGTGTGGGTGATTTGGATGGGTTAAATCTCAAGTGAGTTGAGGGATTTTGTCCCATGTGAATGTAGAGATGTGTTTAATCCCTGTAGAATCGGCCCGAGACGTGTGAGTGATTTGGATAGGTTAAATCTTAAGTGAAACGACCCTGAGACTGAGGGTGTTTGATGAGGGACTAACAAGTGTGTGATTGTGGTGATTTGTATATGAGGATTGGTAAATATTTATTTGTTGAGTGTGGTAATTGGAGTTGTAATTACTGTATTTCATTGTTGGTTGTTTTATCACAATTGACGCGTGTATTATTGTTGTATTTCGAGTTAACCATTTCTATTTGTTGTTTGTTGTTTGGGCGCTTAACACCAAAGGTGTACAATGCGAGGATTTGAAGAAGCATATATTTGCGAGTGACTAAAGGAGATGATGCCAGGATGACTTGAATATATTGAAGAGTTTATGTTTTTCGCTGTTTACTTTGTCTTAGCACAAGTGTAGTGTAAAAGTAATATTAGTTTTTGTTATGCGTTGATTATCTAATTATGGGGATTATTATTATTTTTAAATAAATAATTATTGAGCGACGAAATTCTTTTGAAAATTGAGTTGTTTTTCTGAGAGGTTTTTAATTTTTGCGAAATTACTATGTGACCCTCAACCCAAAATTGGGGTGTTACATATGTCTTCATCATTCATACTTTCTATAGCATGATGCTTATTCAACAATTGCTCTGTTACTTGCTTTATCATTTGGCTCTATCTGTTGAATATGCTAAGTATCAATTATCATGTACTTTGATGCAAATTTCTATGATCACCCTTGAATATGCCCCTATGCTCTATTATCTGCCTATGTTTTTGCTAAATAACAAAGGGAGAGAGATGAAGAGAAAAAATGTGAAAAGGGGAAAGTAAGAGGAGAGTGAACAGAAAACGAGGGAAAATTGACAAAAGGGGAAAGATGACAGAAAAAAAAACAAAGGGGGAGAGAAGAGAAAAACGCTAAAAGAAAAGAATTATATTCTATCGTTTAGAAAAAGAGAACGAGAAAAAGCTAAGCTATGAAAGTTAGGGGGAGAGGACGAAAAATGATTGTTTACATGCTATCATCTGCTCTTTATATATGCTTTAAGCATCATGCTCTGATACATTTTCTCTATCTGCTCTAATACTTGCTTATATATGTTCTTCTCTGATATTTATTTATATATGTTTTAAGAACATAGGGGGAGTGATAAAAATAAAAGAGATATCTTTTTGAAAAAGATAGGGGGAGTACCTTAGTCCCTTACAAAAGTTCCTTTTGTGTTTTTGCTAATGACAAAGAGGGAGAGAGAAGAGAAAAAGAGAAGGAAAACCTCTTTCTCTATAAAATTGTCATCATCAAAAAGGGGGAGATTGTTAGGTTCAAACGAGTTAGATCGTTTATCATGTTTTGAATGATAACAATTTTATTTCCTAAACTTTACATTATTGTTTTAAGGAAATATCCCTATCGTCAAGACGAAAGAAAAAATATCGTTTGCTCACATTGTCACATATCTAGAAGAGCATCGTTCAATCAATCATCGTCTTTGTCTCCGGAGAAGTCTACAATCATTGTCCAACATGTAGAAATCTATCTTCTGAAGAACAAAGAAGGATGTATCGTCTGAGAGCAAGAATGAGAAGCATCGTCTGACGAAATAGACAGCATCGTCTGATCAATCAAGAGAAGCATCGTCCAAAGAAGAAGATATATCTTCTGCATGCACAATCATCGTCTGATGGAAAACATCGTTCAACCAAGATGAGCAACATCGTTCAACCAAGTGAGACAGCATCGTCCAAGGCTTCGCAGTAAGATATGCTTTATGAATTGTCTACAACGGTCAAGCACAAACTGAGGAGAAGAGCTCGAATCACGTGACAAAGTCATAAAATCAACGACTCTATTTTCTCTCTCTGCAACAACATTAAATGCTCTGTTCTCAAGACAAGGAAAAAGTCAGAATGCATTAACGAGGAAGAACTATTTGAAGAACGAAGCTAGTACACTGTTCAATCTCTGCGCCTACATCAAGTACAACCCAAAGAAGAGATGCTCAGAATTTCTACAAGCTACCTACTGCTCAGAACAGCCATGTCAAAGCTTTCAACGGTCAAGAGCATTAAATGAAGAAATTCGTTGGTGAACGGGAAGAACAAGAAATCACGTGCAACGGGATTTTGAAGAGAAGATCAAAGGCTCACATTCAACATCTTCAGCAACGGTCATTTCAACTGAAGATATAAATAAGAAGACTTGTAGACTGAAGAACTTGGCGACTTGGTGACTAACAAAGAAATTAAAAATCAAGCTCCCAATCCTTCTGGAATCTTCTAAGCTCTCACTCGAACTTAAGTGTCAAACTCACACCGAGTGTAGTTGTCCAAAGTGTGAAATTCTTGAAGAGTCAAATCTTTTTATCCCTTCACACCCAAAACAGAGAACCCATCATCTAATCATCTCTGTTTCACTAAACTCAAGTATATACCTAAAGAGTCATATCCTCTACCAAAAATACTTAGAGTGTGTTCGTGCTTAAACTATCTACCTCACTCTTTCTAAAGAGACTTTGTAGAAGTGTAAATTCTTGTAAAAGAATTAGGAGAAGTCCTGTATAATACTTGGGAGAAGTCTTGTCTAATACTGAGAGAAATCCTGTTTAATACTGGGAGAAGACCTGTTTAATACTTGGGAGAAGTCCTGTTTAATACTTGGGAGAAGTCATGTCTAATACTTGTACTGTTCTGGGTTGAATAGTGGAAAATCTTGGTGAAGCCAAGGACTGGACGTAGTCCTACTGATTTTGGGTGAACAAGGATAAATCTCGTGTGCTGTTTTTATTGCTTACATCGTTTATGTTTTTATTGCTCGCATCGTTTACTGCTTGCATCGCCTGCTCGTTTAACTGCTTGCATCGTCTGCTCCTTTACCGCACGCATCGTCCACATTTTCATTCGTGTTATTTCCGCTGCATTAAAGCGTGTGTCGCTTATAGTTTTATCGTTTACACTCTGATTAATCTTTCCGCTGCCATAGTTTACTAAAAGCTTTTGTGAACTAATAATTGTTTTTGAAAATCAAGTTTTTATATGCACACAATTTAACCTCATTCTTGTATCATTCCTTTATTTATCACTACAGCTACCACTGAAAGGTTTTTTTCAACAATGAAAATAATCAAGACCAGGTTGAGAAACAAAACGGAGGATAACTTTCTAGCTAATAACATGATAGTATACATTGAAAGAAGATTGCATCAAGCTTTAGTTCAGACTCTGTTGTTGATGCTTTCAAGTCAATGAAAAACCGCCGAATAGAACTTTAATTAAAGGTAATTTCTAATAATTTTCATCAACAAATCAATCAATGTTTTCTTAGTTAACATGGTTTTTTTTTCTTGACTATCATTGGTATTATTTGGCTTTCGCAGGGTGTGCTTTTATTTGTTATTAAGATTCGGTCCCTGCTATTGTAATCGTTGGTATGCTATGTAAGCTTGCGGTGCTTCAAATAAGGCCATGTAACTTAAAATACTTATGTCCTTCACTAAATACTCTTTTTGGATGAAGTGTTAAACCACTACGTCAATATTTGTATGACATATTTTTTGTTGTTGTAAAAATATTTTTAATTTATATATTTAAATTAGGGTTAATGGTATGTTAGGTCCCTGAGTTTGTACTAACGTTTGCGATAGGTCCTTTGCTGGAAATTTTTTTGCTATAAGTCCCTCAGTTGGCACCAAGTTTGCGTTTAGTCCTCGCCGGAGACCAGAGCTCAGGCAGGTGCTGATATGGATTGCTGACTGTATTAATAGTGCTTACGTGGATTTTTTTAATTTTTTTTAAAATGCCAAATAATTAAATTCATTTCAAAATTAAAACCCCTAATCTATTCTAAATCTAAAATAATCATCAGAACCTGCCTACAAGCATCTTTCCAAATAAACCAAACGAGAACCTGCCTACAAATTATTACACCTCCAGATTATCTCCTCCAGAACGAAAAAAAAAAACTCAAATTACCTCAAGCACTTTTAACCCTTTGTAGACATTAACCTCATTGACTAAATTTCACATTTGTAGAATTCAACAATCATCACCATAACCCAAAAATTCCAAATTTCAGAATGTTCATTTCATAAAAGGGAAGAAAAAAACTCACGGTGGGGAAGGTGTTGCTAGTGCAGGAGATTAGCAAACAAGTTTTGCCCACAGCTCCGTCCCCAACAGTGACGCACTTGATGAACCTAGAAGCGCTCATCTTCTTCTTCTTCTTTTTCTTTCTCTCTCACACCCCTTTTATTCTCACCTCAACCTCCAAACAAAACAAAAATAAACAGCGAAAGCCCCAAATCTCCCACCCCTGAGGACCCCGATCACTCACCCAAACAGAAACTCACACCCCCTTCCAACGTTTTCCTCCTCCAATTCCAAAAAAAAATTCAATTTTTGGCCTCAATCACGCATCAAGAAGAAGAAGATTGGGGGTTAATTAGGGATTGGGGATTTTTGTGTTTAAATTAGGGATTGGGGGTTATTTTAGATTTAGAATAGATTAGGGGTTTTAATTTTGAAATGATTTTAATTATTTGGCATTTTAAAAAAATTAAAAAAATCCACGTAAACATTATTAATACAGTCAGCAATCCATATCAGCACCTGGCGGAGCTCCGGTCTCCGGCGAGGACTAAATGCAAACTTGGTGCAAACTAAGAGATTTATAGCAAAATTTTTTCCAACGAGGGACCTATCGCAAACGTTGGTACAAACTCAGGGACCTAACATACCATTAACCCTTTAAATTACTTGCTTTTAACTACAGCAAACCTGAAAAATCAAATTGGTAGTAAGTACTTGTATTCTTGATCGGTCTAGATGGGATCGACACAAGATTTATTATTAAGTACTCCTTTCTTATTATATTTGGTGGGGGTGTATTTGCTTTGAATCACTATGCACTTGAGAAATAACATAACATAACATAACGAGTTTATAATTTATATTAGTTTACCTAAAGTGACTTGGCCTACATTGATTATTTCTCAAAAAAGATACTAAGATTTCACCGAAACATAAGTGTTCATTTTAAAATCAAACCAGTATATGCTACATATTACAAGTATTATTTTCCTTAATCACCTTGCATATGAACCATTTGTTGTATACACCACTAGTTCTCAACAACTTCACTTAATTAGAAACTTAACTTACTATCGAGGAAGAAATTCACTGATAGGCATTTCATTCATAGAGAATGGTTTAGAGCTATTGATAGACTCATTGGAACTTGATTCATGTAGAATTTCTTCTGGATCTGTGCCATTGGGTAAGAAAAATGCAGGCTCTTTTGGAGTAGGCAACTCAATTAAAAGACTATTAAGATATGAAACAATTGATATCATCGTAGGTCTTGCATCAGGGTTTTGTTGCACACATAGTAAACCAATTTGAATGCACTTAATGACTTCAACTTCAGAATAGTTTTCTTTGATATTTGAGTCTAATATGGGTAATGGTGTCTGAAACTTCCATTGTCTCCAAACCTGTAACA
The DNA here is from genome assembly GCA_030819835.1 of Acmispon strigosus. Lineage (NCBI taxonomy): Eukaryota > Viridiplantae > Streptophyta > Magnoliopsida > Fabales > Fabaceae > Acmispon > Acmispon strigosus. The sequence goes on along the minus strand of JAUAMA010000001.1, from coordinate 40,988,987 downwards.
ATTTGTCAAATTAAATAAGTTTTTTTTACATTCCTTTGCATTTGAATTTACTTTGGTTATATGGCATATATGGACAACGCAGTCAGTTAAAAATTATACTCACATAACTCAGGAGGCCTTCAACAAGTCGATGTGGTTCATAAGAGCTCAGATTCTTTTTCCCTGTAATAATCTCTAGAACCATGACTCCAAAACTGAAAACATCTGATTTTTCAGAATATTGCCCGAACATTGCATATTCCGGAGACATATAACCGCTATAAAAAATTTCAAATAATGTCAATTTAGAAAAAGAAGCAAAAGGAAGTGATAAAGATATTCAAAACTTACAGTGTTCCAACAATTCTATTTGTATCTGCTTGGTCTTGATTTATTTCAATAATTCTAGCCAATCCGAAATCTGAAATTTTTGGAATCATATTTTCATCCAATAGAACATTGCTAGGTTTTAGATCACGATGTATAACTTTAAGTCGAGAATGCTCATGTAAATACAGAATTCCTCGAGCAATCCCTCCTATAATATTGTAACGCTCAAGCCAACTTAATGAGTGTTGTCCTTGGGAATCTGAATGAAACATATTTTACAATAAATTAATTAAATCAAATCAAGTGCATAGAAAAGTATACATGCATGATGCATGACATTTTAAATAATTAGTAATTTAGAGAGTTTAAGGTGAAAAGTGCCTTACCAAATAAAAAATAATCAAGGCTCTTGTTCGGAACATATTCGTAAATAAGTATTTTCTCTTGCTCTTCCAAACAAAAACCGATCAATGTCACGAGATTTCTGTGTTGAAGCTTGGCTATCAAAAACACTTCATTCTTGAACTCATTTGCACCTTGCCTAGAGCTTCTTGAAAGTCTTTTTATTGCTACTTGTCGTCCATTAAGGATTCCCTGAAAATACAAAACATTATTCATATGAGTCACTAGGACATATAAAATAAATGCTATAGAATTTTCTCACCTTGTAGACTTCTCCGAATCCTCCTCTTCCAATCCTATTCTCATATGAAAAGTTGTTGGTTGCTATTCGAATTGCAGCCAAATTGAATTGCAATGACTCTAAAGTGCCATTTTCATAACCAACTAGATGAAATATGATCGAAATGTTAAATCATGTATTTAGATTTGTTAAAACTTCAGAAGTATATATATTAACTTTTTATTTACATGATACGTACAATTTTCCCTAAGAATGGTTTTGCAACTCTTTCTTCTTCTTCTCTTTTGTAGATAGTAGCCAAAAGAGAAAAGCATCACTGAAATAAATGTGGGTACACCAATAAAGATCACCCGGAACTGGCCTTTTCTTTTTTCTGCACAAAGTAGTAAACATGTAACATCCCTTTTGCAATATTATTAGTTGCCGATACACATACACATTTATTTGTAAATCAGCTTTAGTGGTTAAAAACAAACCCTAAACTAACAAAAGCGTATTTATTTATTGATAAAAGAAGTAACTGAAAGTAACATCAAGAGAAAAGAAAGACTTTGAAAAAAAGAGAAAAGAAAGAATTATGGCATGTTTGATTACAGTTTTTGAAAACTGTTTTCTATTTTTAAAAATTGAAAAATTTAAAAATGTGCTTTAACTTTTTAAAAACAGTTCTTGATTACAGGGCCTGTTTGATTTCTGTTTTTAAAAACAGTTTTCTGCTTTATAAAATTAAAAAACAAAAAAACTTGTTTGGTTAAGATGTTTTCTTAAAATTAATTTAAAAACAGTTTCCTATTTTTTTGTTTTTAAAACAGAAAAACCAAAACAGAAAAAAGTTGTTTTTGTTTTTTATTTTCAGCTTTTGTTTCAAAAACAACCAAGACACGGAAAACATGTTGTATTCTTTCATTTTATTAATGGCATTACTGTAATTAAAAGGAATTGGAAAGGAAGGGTTTTTTTATTTTTAAAAATGTTTTTAAAATCATATTACCAAACAAGTTTTTTTTTTATTGTTCTAAAATGTAGTTTTTAAAAACAATTTTAGAAAACAAATTTAAAAACAAAAAAATCAAAAACACAATCAAATACACTCGCCTAAAAGATGTTTTCAATTTCTATTTTCTGCTTTTTTTTTTAAAAACAATTTTTAAAAATAATTTCTAAAACCTGTTTTTAAATACAATTTTCAAAAAGTGCGATCTAACCCGCCTAATACCTGAAGTTAGCGGGTGCGCTTCATCATCACCATCTCTGTAAAATTGAAACAGTTCAAACCTCATACTGCAGCTAGGATACAAGACTCTTCCTCCTAGACTTCCCAACCGAGACCATGGAATCGCATTTCCCATGACATCTGCAAGACACCTCGTGCAATCATCACTGGACAAATCCTGCGTACACTGGCCAAGAGTGTACAGCGTCTGCAAATCATTCAACCTCACCGCTTTCGTTCCATATCTCTCATCACTATCCTCTGTTAGGAACAACAGCTGAGCCAACGTGTTCGACAATGCAAATGTGAAGAAATTCTGCTCCACCACGTTGCTGTAATTGCTGCTTGTAACATTCAATTCTGAAAACACAGGACTCTTGTCCACTGCGGAGAAGAAAAGCCGATACGAATAGCGAACCATGCAGTGGCTGTACCAAATTATAGCTTCCGGTGAGGAAGAAGAACCGCACTCTGAGTATATTCGATTTGTGGCTTCTTGGACACATTGCGCACAGAGGCGAGAGGGAAGGTCACCACGGCACAGGAAGAGTCCATACACCATGTAGGAAACATCAGCTTTGTGAAACTTGTTGCCGGAGGTGGCGTTGGAGGACAAGTAGGAGAGGAGGGTGGTGAGGTATGATTGGAAAGGGGTGTTGGCTGTGAACGTTTGGTTACTAGAGCAATTGTGGGAGAGGTAAACAGAATCCTCTGTCAACTTTGAATCTGCACGCAAACTGTTTGATGCAGGGACGTGGAGCGGTGAAGGCGCAATAATGGAGCGGTAGAAAGGGTAGAGTTCATACCTGTTTCAAAATTCAAATAATAATATAAAATTATTCACTTGAATATGTTAAGTTTTTAGAATAATTAGTTCATTGACACGATATGTCTCTGTAACCTGATGTTGCAGCTTGGGTATAGAACTCTTCCTCCAAGTTTTCCTTCACAGCACAATGGAATGTCCCCTATTACTCCACTGAGACATGTTTTGCAGTCATGAGGTGACAAGTCTGGTGTGCACTGAGCAAGAATGTAAAGGGTTTGAGATTCTGAGACAGGTACTTCCTTTGTTGCAAACTTCTTGTCACCAATTGTGTGATGGGATGCTTCATTTGCGGTTTGATTCATGGCTGTAAATAATAAAAGGTTGAAGGTTTCTGGGTTGGAGATGTTGGCGAGGTTTGTAAATTGAGAAGAAGGCTCAGTGGCCATGGTGGAGAAGAAAGGGTGGTTTGAGTGTCGAACCATGCACTCTTCATACCAAATCACAGCTTCTTGGGATAAGGGGCACTCAAATGATAGTAGCTGGGTTGCATTAACAACGCATTGTTGACAGAGGTGAGAACCCACATCGCCCCTGCACATGAACATGCCATAGATTGAGTTTGAGGGGTTATTTGCAGTGATTGTGGCGTTGTAGAATTGGGTATTGCTTGTGGCGTTGGAGGATAAGTAGGAAAAGAGGGTTATGAGGTCGAACTTGAATGAGGTGTTTGCAATGGTTCTGTTGCTGGAACAGTATTGGTGTAGATAAAAAGGGTTGTCCTGTGCCTCAGTGACTGAAAAACAGAGGAAGCTAGCAATGATGCAGAGGTAGAGAGTGTTAGGCGAAGCCATGAACATGTTATTAGGTTTGTCTGTCAAATTTTGAGAGCACTACCATGGAATGAAATAGGGATAGGTGGTATCAGTTTTGTAGTTCATGGTTTGAATTAAAAATTCTCCACTGGGAGAGTGGTGATGCATGGATACAAGCAAGTCAACCATGAGGTAAGTCAACTGAAAATGATTTGTAGAGTGATAAGGGTGAAAAAGCTTAGCTTGGTGCGCAGCTTCAACAAAGGATTGTCGGGTGTTAGACAAAAATTTCATCAAAATAGGTTCACTAGGTTGGGTGCTCAAGTGGGGAGGGCGCCCTTTTATATACCGAAATGGAAAGAGTTATATTCACAATTCAATTTCACCGCCACCTTAGATAAATAGAAGAAATGAGAAGCGATATAATATGTGATATGATATACAATGCAGAGAGAAATAAAATAAAAAGAAAATATATGACTATAAGATGAAAGAGAAAGTGAAGTTTGTATGAATCAAAACTACTCATATGAAAAATGTTGTGTAAATCACCAATATCTTTAGACATCGAGAGGGAAATAAAGAAAATAGAGAAAAAATTAATAGATGTCATATATGATATTATGTGATAAGAAGAGAGAGATAGAGATAAAAATAAGGTATTCGACGAGTGTTTGTAATCTTGGTGTTATGTATCATAACACGTATACTGCTTCTATATTGATGTTCTCTGGTTGAATTGCAAATAAACACAAGCAGGACCTCGGTCCAAATACTTGTCTTGGTGTAAACTGTAATCTAAAAGTTTACTAGATGTTATTGGAATTTTGGAAAAAAGTACTCTAGAGTAACTTCAAGATTAAGTCATAAAGAGTGCTATTTCTAAATGTAATAGAAGAGGTATCTCTGAGTCTGAATTAACAGAAAATTAATGGCTTAAATAAATTTTTCGTCCTTTGTAAAATACCATGTTTTTTTTATTTTAGTCTTTAGAAAATTTATTGTTTGTTTTTCATCCATTGAATATGAGCAGCTTTACTTTTCATCATTGACGTTAACTTTTCCATTTAAAACAAACGAAAGTCCACGTCAACAATACCAATGACATTTTCTTTTAATTTCATTGACAGTTAAGCGTGACAGTTGGAACTTTTTTTTGCAAATTTTTCCCTTGCTTCTCCTCTTTCACTTTCTCCTAATTCTTCTCTCGCATGGATTTGCTGTGAAACAGTTCTTCTTCTAGGTCCCTATGCTCCATCAACACCTTTCTCTTCTCCCTCTGATTCTCCATTCCTGAATCTCAACTATCACTACTCTCCTATCCCACCTTCTTCTTTTCCTCATTTATGATTTTAAATCTATTGAAACCTTTTTTTCACTTCCCATACCCACCTCGCCACTGTTTCCACATCATCGACAAGTTGAACGACACGATGGTAACACCCTTTCGCACTCGATACAACAAGATTTTCATACTCATCGAGACCCTGTAAAAGTAACATTTTCTCTACTCGAGCTTGAAGAATTTAGGCCTAAAACCAGCCTATATAAATAAAGAGAAGACTTTCACTCAATAGGTATACATTCTAAATCTTAATAATTCTCTAATTGCCAATATTGGTAGTCTTGGACATGTAGGATGATGAAGAGAATTTATAGGGGTAAGGCGCCACATGTGGTTATCCGAGAAAAAGTGATTTTCAAGGGGTGAAGTGATGGGTTGATCAAAGGATGTGGGTGGAAGGGGAGCAGGGGTTGAACTCGCCTCAACCCAGGCGTCAAGGGAGTGAATATAGTCAAACCTGTATGTGACAAGGGGGACAAGCTAGGGACAAGACTAGAAATCTTCTCAAACTAGGCGATATGTGTGACACTCGGAGCCAACGAGGGCGGGGACTGATTGTCAATGCAATGAGATGGCACAGACAAGGAGCGGCTCCAGGCAAGGCTTCTAGAGAAATAACACATGAATGAATCAATCCCATACCCGAATGAGAGGTATTTCAAGACTGTATAGGTGTGGGACTATGCAGTTGAGGAAGGCATATAAGAATGATTTGTACTACTCATAATAGCAAGGTGCATCTTCTTTTCGGGAGTCCAACTCATAAAAACTCCAAGGTTAAGTGTTCGAGAAATAGTTGGATGGGTGGCCTCCTAGGAAGTTTTCTCACGAAGCATATGAGTGTGCTGAAAAGAATCGTGTTGTTATCGTGAGGCCAGTCGTCAACTCGGGATGTTTATATCATATCATAGTGACCTCTCCCAGTACGGTGCGGTTCAGGGATGAACCAAGCAAAAGCTGGTTGGAATGTGACACCTAGGACTAGCGAGGGTGGGGAGTGATCGTCAGTGCAATGAGAAGACACGGAAAAGGAGCAGCTCCTGGCAAAGGCTTCTAAGCAAATGGACATATGAATGAACCGATCATACACCTGAATGAGAGGTACTTTGAGACTTTATAGGTATAGGACTATACAGTTGAAGAGGGCATACAAGATTGGGTTTGTACTACTCATAATAACAAGACGCATCTTCTTTTTGGGAGCCCAACTCATAAAAACTCCAAGGTTAAATGCCTTGGAGAAATATTGGGATGGGTGACCTCTTGGGAAGTTTTCTCAAGAAGCACGTGAGTGAGAACAAAGCATGGTAGAAAGACTCGTTTTGATACCGTGAGGCCAGTTGTCAACTCAGGATGTTACAATACGAATAAATTTCCTCAGCCTAGGCGACTCGCTAGTCTCGCCTCTATTTAGGTGACACATCATTATCCCTAATTGGCAGCCTGATTGATGGCTACGCATATAAATCATCCCCTCAAACCCATCATTTCTCAAGCTTTACTCATCTTTCAAATTTTACTTCATTCATTATTTGATATATTGTAAGAATGTTTTGTATTTTGAATTTAGTTTATTAATTATTACTATAGAAATATATTGACCAAGTGTGTTTCTTTTATGAAAGTTTTTCAAATGGCTGAGGAAAGAGTGATTAATCTGATAGGTAAAATTAATGGTCCAATAACCATTAACAATGATTCACGTGTGATGTCCGCCCAATTTGGATTTAATTAACTTATTTGATTTTTTTGGACAACATTGATCTCATTCTCAAATGGCATCCTGTAATGGAATTGGGTCACCTTAGAGTCACAACTATTGGTTTGGATTCCAGCACGTAATAGAATTGGTGAACTTTCACCACATAGTCCTTGATAGCCATTTGAACAACGTGTTTATTATCAAAATGTAGGCCAACATATAATTTAGTACCTATGTGCTAAGACCCAGATACATTCAAACTAGGAAAATTTGTTTCTTGATCTTAGTGTTCCCAATTAAGATATCTATAGTGAGAAGAACTCCAAAAGGGGGTACTTGGCACACCTGAGAAGAGCAAATAAATTAAATCAATCACACTTTAATTGACAATGCAACATGTGAACAACTAAGTTGATTGTACCATGTGGTTCAAGATAACTTTAAGCAGTATTGCCAATAGAATCATAGATGTAGGGTAATGAGATATGAAAGACAGTTCAGGATTAGCATCAAAGTCACCCTATACATCGGTTTCAGACGAATCCCTAAAGGGAATGAATCCTTCATCGTCCTCATTTTCATCTTCTTAAAAAAGGGCGTAAGCATCCACATTATTGTTGTTCTGCTCATCATCATTACCCAAATTAATCATGGGATCCACATGAACACCATTTGGTCTAGCTACAATTTGGTCGATACATCACCTTTATCTCTTAATGCTTGAGTATTCATTGGATATGTTGGGGGAATGGTATTGATGAACTTCCAACGTAATCAATATGTACATCTCCAGCACTGTCATCAAAGACCGATGCTTAAAGGCGTTGATCATACATTACCACATCTTCATCATCACATATTCGAAGCCTGTAAATTTACGTGCATTATATGAAACAAAATTTTTTACAAGTCATGCTAGAAATAACTTGGTTAGGTCTGTTAAGTTCAAATGAGTCTAGACCGTTATATTTTGAGTGATAACAATTTTAATTCCTAAACTATGTGTATTATTATTTTTAGGAAATTCTCCCTATTGTCTGCCAGGCATACTTGAAAGACATATTATCTCTATCGTCTATGACTCAAAGGAAGTATCGTCTGTATTTTATCCAGACACAAGCAAAGTATCTTCTGATCAAATGACAAAGTACCTTCTGATCAAAAGTGAAGTATCGTCTGCTGTATTGTCAAACATATGGAAAATACCATTTGATCAAAAGTGAAGTATCGTCTGTTGTATTCTCAAAAATATGGAAAGTACCGTCTGATCAAAAGTGAAGTATCATCTAATGAAGAGCAAGAGACACTTCGAGTATGGTCTAACTCTATTGTCTGCAAAGCCATAACATCAAAGAGCAAACGATACAATACAATGCTGGAACAGATCAAATCGCTTCTCAAAAAGGAAATGAATTCATTGATGAATGAATTAAATGCAAAGGAGTGAATCAAGAATTACATTACTCGATGACCAACTCTACTTGAACAACAACATAAATGCTATCAATGCAAAGGAGAAGATCATGCCACAAATTACTCAACGATCAGCAGAATCAACAAAGTCAAATTTATTCAATGCTTGTAGTTGTTGCTGAATGGCCAAGAATTCAATGATTACATCAAGTCAATGACAAACACCTTCAGAAAATCAAAAAATGAATTGAAGGTATAAAATGGAAGACCTGAAGATTTGAAGACATAGATAGTAATACAGAACAACGAAAAACAATCAAAAAATCAAATGAAAAACAGAGTACAAAAACTGAACAAAAACCAGAGTCAAATACTATCAAGTTATTCACACATACAGAGAACCTACTGTCTATCATCTCTGTCTGCCAAGCCTCGAGTATACTGTTTAGTGTCAAACCATCTACCAAATACTGAGAGTTTTCCGAGCTTGAATTTGTTTCTACCTCACTCTTTTGAGAAGAGATTCATTGTAGAAGAAACCCTTGCAAAAGGAGAAGTCCTTCAAATACTTGTTGAGAGAAGTCCTGTCGAATACTTGTTGGGAGAAGTCCTGTCGAATACTTGCTGGGAGAAGTCCTGTTGAATACTTGTTGGGAGAAGTCCTGTTGAATACTTGATAGTGAAAATCTTGGTTAAGCCAAGGATTGGACGTACCCCTATTCTTTAAGGAGGTGAACCAGGACAAATCTTGTGTGTGCTGTCTTTACTGCTTGCATCGTTTACAATTACACACGTTTTATTTTCGCTGCATTAAAACTGATTATTCTAGCGTTTACTGAAAGTATTCTATCGTTTACTAAAAGTATCCTATCATTTAAGAAAAGGTTTTTGATTTTTTTTTTAGAAAAGCAAGTTTTAGTACGAACACAATTCAAACCCCCCATTTCTTGTGTTGTTCTTGTTTTATCAAGGTCCAAGGTTTAACTTGGCATAAATTTTCATCTTCAAATAATTCATGCTTATGTCGTTTTTTATTTGCAAGGACCTCTTCTCTCCTTCAAACATCAACCCTTTAGTTTCTCAAGTCTCCTACCACTCCAGTATGCAAGAACATTTATTTGACTAAATTCTACCTATGTAAAGAAAAGTTGAGAGTGTTTAATAGAAGTATGAGTGAGAGAAGTGTGGTTTAATGCTGGGATTTCTATGATGATATAACACCTCCTCTGCGACGCTTCACATGTGCCGCCCTAGTTGAGGCATGTTCCATCCTTGCCATAGATGGCACCTCATATTATGCAAGCTCCTTGAAAATTTGTCACCTTATATGAGGTGAGTTTCACCATTTCTCCCAAGTCACCCACATGTGGCGCCTCAAATATCCATAGCCCCATCAAAATACTACATGTCAAAAACTACCCCATATTGACATATTGTTTCAAAACTATTTTTGTAAATAGTTCTTCTTCTTCTTCTCCGTCTTCTTCTTCCACTTCCTTCTCTTCATCTTCTTCCTCTTCCTTCTCATATCTTATTCCTTCTCATATCTTCTTCTTCTTCTTCTTCTTCTTCTTCTTCTTCTTCTTCTTCTTCTTCTTCTTCTTCTTCTTCTTGTGCTGTTTTCAGAACAAAGAGAGAAGGATCACATTTGCTAGGATGAATCCAGACTTGACGAGAGCTGACTTGAGTTTGTCAAACCAAGCCTTTGGAGCTTGTTTCAAGCCATAAAGAGCTTTGTGAAGTTTGCAAACCAGATTTTTGTTGGATGCTTCAAAACCAGGTGGTTGGGTCATGTAAACCTCTTCATTCAAGGTGCCGTTAAGGAAGGCATTATTGACATCAAGTTTTTGGATTGTCCATCTTTTGGACACGGAAAGAGTGAGAATTATTTTGATTGTTGTGGGTTTGACCACTGGTGAGAAGGTTTCAGCATAATCAATGCCTTCCCTTTGGTGAAAACCCTTTGCAACAATCCTTGACTTGTATCTTTGAACTGAGCCATCAGGATTTTCTTTCACACGAAAGACCCATTTGCAGCCTATGGCAAATCTGTTTGAGGGCAGTGGAACAAGAGACCATGTGTTATTTTTTAATAAAGCCTTATATTCATCACTCATGACGTAATGACATTTTGGATTCTTTAAAGCTTGCTTGACTGAAGTTGGCTCAGCTTGTGTGAGAGGAAGAGTAGGAAACTGCTTGGGTTTGACTATTCCTGACTTGGCTCTAGTTTGCATAGGGTGAGCATTGACAGGGAGAGGAACAAATGGAACTGAGGAAGAGGAAGTGGTGGGAAGTGAATCTGGACTAGAATTAGAGTCGGTGGTAGGGGAATCTGGAACAGAATTAGAGCCAAATTCTTCATTAGGAGGCACAGGAGTGGGTACAGAACCAGATGGAGTGGTATGAGATGTGGGCACTATATGAATGGTGCAGGGACATTTGGTGATTCAATGGGGACAACAGGATACTGTTTAGAAGGAAATATGTTTGGAAAAGGGAATCTAAGTTCATTGAATACAAAATCCTTATAAATAAAGATTTTTCCAGAGGCATCAAGACACTTGTAACCTTTGTAGCTGGAGGAGTACCCTAGAAAGACACATTCAATTGACCTATGAGAGAGCTTTGTTGTATTGTAAGGTCTTAGAAAGGGGTAACAAGCACACCCAAAGACTTTCAAAAATTCGTAATTTGGTGTTTGTTTGTACAGTTTGGTGAAAGGACTAACATTTTGTAGAACTGAGGTTGGGAGTCTATTTATGAGGTATGTTGCAGTAAGGAAGGCTTGATCCCAATATTTAGTGGGCATTTTGGCATGATCTAATAATGTCAGGCCGGTCTCAACAATGTGTCTATGTTTTCTTTCAACACTACCATTTTGATGGTGTGTGTGAGCGCATGTGAGTCTGTGAATGATGCCCTGGTCTGTGAAGTATTTGGTTAGGGGTCTGAACTCCCCACCCCAATCAGATTGAACAGATTTTAACTTTGAGTTAAGGTGTAATTCTGCCATTGTCTTAAACTGGACAAACATAGTAAAGGCTTCATATTTGAGTTTTAGTGGGAAAATCCATGTGTAGCAGGTATAAGCATCAATACAAGTAAGGAAGTACTAGTAACCACATGAAGAAACATCCGAGGTAGGGCCCCAGAGATCAATAAAAACAAGTTCTAAGGGAGCATTATACACAGTGGTTGAGGGTTGAGAAGGTAATCTGTGAGATTTACCAAGACAGCAAGAGGAGCAAACAGAAAAAGGATTTCTATTAGGTAAAGGAACATTACATTGAAGTAAGGCAGTTTTGAGGGCCTCATGATGAGGGTGCCCCAATCTATAGTGCCACATCTCATACAAGGAGGGTCCTAATACGTTAGAGTTATACTGAATATTGTCTTTATTCAGACAAGGTAGAGAACTAGTGGTAGTTGTTGTTAAGGCGCTAGGAACACCAGACGATGAAACAAAAATGCCAGACGATGGAACAGGGTGAGCAGACGATGAAACAGAAACAACAGACGATGAGTGTGAAGGGATGATTCGGGGACTGGCCATGAGGAAGGTGACACAAGGTGAAATCATCAAACTGATAGAGATCATCATTTCCTAGGCTGCCAGTGAGTAGGACTTAAGAAGTAGCCTGAGATTTGACAAAACAGTGAGCTTCATGAAATTCAAAGAAGAATTTGTTATCTCTATAGAACTTGCTAACACTTACTAAATTTTTTGTTATAGAAGGGACAAGAAGGAGATTTTTTAAAGTGAGTGTATTGTGTGTGTTATAAGGAGACTTAGCACAAGCTGAGCCAATAGATTGAATGTGCAAACCTTGACCATTACCAATCACCACATGATTTTCAGAGCTGGACATGGATGAGGTTTCTGCCAGTTGTGTTGGATCATTGGTGACATGATGAGAAGCTCCATAATCAAGACGCCAAGGTTGCTGAATGTCATTGATTGAAGAGTTTTGAGGTCTTGACCCAAGAAGAAAGGCTTGGGATTGCCTTGAGTTGAACTGAGATGATGGCATTGGTGGCATAGAGGCTTGGTTTTCAGGGGAAGGACTCCCAAATTGTAGTTAAGTTTGCGGTGGTCGAAACTGATTTGAGTTTCCAAAAGCAGGTGGTCCATAAGAGTTGTAAGGACCATAGAAAGGGGAAAGAGCTAGATAATTCATGCCAAAGTGCTGAGGATGCTGATTTGAGCCAAAGGGATTTGACACAAAGCCATAACCATGTCCCCGTTGACCGTGGTGCTGTTGACTATATCCCAGTTGACCAAAGGGAGGCGATCCATTCTGTGCTGGTCCAAAGCGTTGGTAGAAGACGAAAGCATCATGGCCATATTTGAAGCAAATCTGACATTGAATGCTGCCACGTCCGCGGCCACGTCCACCACGTCTACCACTAGTACTGCCGCTGCGTCCACGGTAGCCACCATAGTCATCATCACGTTCATCGCGATAGTCATCGCAGTGGTTTCCAATACTTTCTTTTGGTTCTCGTGGGGCTTGTGACGATGGTGGTGGTGGAGCAATGGAGAGATCGACAAAGGCTTTAGGTAAACCTTGAGTATCATTGAGAGAGGCTTGTGTTACATTTATTGAAGCATCTATCAATTGCTTCCTTCGGGTGCGTTCAAGTCAAGCATCATGTGACAGCACCATTGATTCAATCTCATGAATCGTGTAAGAAGATTCTCGGTGATAGACGAGAGTCATTAGAGAGTTAAACTCCTCAAGAAGTCCATCAAAGACGAGAGTCATTAGAGAGTTAAACTCTTTTAACTTTTTACTTCAACCCAATAACTCTAAAAAGTTTCTCAAATGGACCTCACTCACTTGTGAGTTGATGTTATTGTTATTTTATCCTGGAGTGTAAAATTAATAGCATTCACTTTTGTTTAAATTGGTTCATGCTTTATTCTATTAAAATGATATTATTTTGGATAGAAATCACCTTTTTGATAGTTGCTGCAGAGAGCAACTTCCACAAGCTAACGTGGAGCAATTCCAAGTTCACAATGGTGAGAGAAATTCCAATGAAGTGAAATGTCCATTAAAAACTACCCATGGTGATGCTCTAAGAAATCAAAATAAGAAACTATAGATGGAGATGCTCTAAGGAGGCAAAGAGAACCAAAAAATATATCACTAATACTAATTAATTTACCAAAAAAAAGTAATCCTAAATATGTTTAAAGAAATAAAAATACTCCATCATCGTTAAAATGTCAATTAAAATACTTTATATGGCCAGCTGAAAGGTAATGTCAATTAAAATGCGCAAAAACGTGCTCATAAGAGCAACTTGGCCAGTTGGCCTTTATTTTTTTTCTTTTGAAATCGCTGCAATCACATTTCTTATTCCTAAAGAAAAGCTAAGAAAATAAAACTTAAATTTCACACGCCTTCTATTACAGGATGAGGTGTATAATATAATAACAACCATGATCTTCTTTAAGGCTTAAATTTTGTTTTAATCAGTGCTTTTGAATATAATGTGTTTTCCATAACAAAAAACACAATGTGCTTTATTTTTAGTCCAGTTTGTGATCTATGATTGTTCAAGAGTGTGTTATTTTAGTTGGTCGATCTTATCTTGTGCCATGATGATATTGATATAACTAACAGAATGATGCATCTAGTGGAAAACCTTTGCTGGGTGCACAAATTAAATAAAGGCTTGGTGTGCTTGCTGGGGTGGGTAGTCTCCCAGAAAAAGAAAGAAAATGGGATATACTATTCTCTAATTGAATTGCAAATATGTGATACTTTTAATTGAAAAATCATTCTTTTAAGACCCAATGATTGCTTTGCGCATGTTTGAAAAACACCATTAAGGTCAGGTATTCTTATAATTAGTCAAGTCAAAGTGAAGCAACAACAAATACTATCATCCTTACTTTATATAACAACAAACTAACTATTTCATACTTAAATGTATTCTCAATTTATATCAAATTTTTAAAATTATTCTTGATTTATTTTTCTTAGTTTTTATGCATCATTAATACTTGTATTGTGGAAAGAGAGAGAACGTTTGATAAAATAAGGGTATTCTTGTCAAAAAAATAATTGATCTAACACAAACTTCAAGTTGGTTCTTACAAAAAGAATTAAGGTGCACCTCCAATTTAATTCTTATATTAAGGAACGGGGGAATAGTTGTTTTTATGGCGGTGAGAGGGAGGGCTTGATGTACTTGCGTTGGGAACCTCCTTCGCCAAGGTTTGTGAAGCTTAATGTGATGGTAGTTTCCGGGAGGAAGGAAACTGTACGGGTGTTGGTGGCCTGATTCGTGATGAGAAGGGTTGCTGGCTGGTGGGGTTTGCTGCGTTTGATCAAGGGGGGAGTCCTCTTACGGGGGAAGCCATGACTCTCAAGCATGGTTTGGAATTGGCATGGCATCGCAATTTCAGAAAGGTTGTTTGTGAGGAGCTTCTAAACTCCTTAGAAGACCTGGATAGCTTGCGTCTCTTCCCAGTGGTGAAGGAGATAAATGATTTGTTGGCTCGGAACTGGTTGGTTTCTCTTCATCGTATCCCCGTGAATGTAACTCCGTGGTGGATCGCATAGCAAAGTTTGGTTCTCGCTCCCCCCACCTGAGGTTCAAGTGATTGATGTTCCATTCTTTGAGTTAGAGCGTCTTTTGTTAAGAAACTCTCTTCTGGTTGTGTAGTTTTCTGTTGCTTTATAGTTTCTCGATGCATAAAAAAAAATGTGAAAAAAAATTAAAAATAATATTATATTTTTTAAGATGATAAACAATTTGAAATAAATTAAAATATTTAAAGTGATAATTATTTTTAAATTAGTATCAATATAGATACTTATGTAAATAAAATAATGCTAAATTTAAAAATAATCATACAAGTATGTCCCTTTGTATCATTTATTATTTCACCTTATTTAACAACTAGTTTTATATATCAAACACTATTTTTTCAATCAGCTAGTTTTTCAACTTTTAGCTTTTTAAGTCTTAAGCTTATCAATAAAATGGTGCCAAAGATAGTTTGTATGCGATTACGGTGCTATCCAAGGCAAAACGCAATGTATTCTTCAACAATGATGTACTCTATCTATTTTAAACTTAATTTGAACTTGAATAGGTCCATCTTGCAAAAATAATTTTTTATTATATCCAGTAACAAAATTAAGTAAAGGGTATCATTCATAAGCATCAAATATGAAAGGAACTAAATAGAAGGAATCGTAAATCCTCATAGACATGAGCAAATTGAGGCCATTGTTAGCAATGCATTAGCTACTAAGTTAGTCTTCCTGGAAATATGCTTTCAATGGAAATGAGAGCATAGGTTTAAAAAGTCTTTAATTTAATGTATTAGCTGAGTTAGCTTTCCACAAAATATGCTTCCAATGGAAATGAGAGCCTAGGTTCAAAAAGTCTTTAATTTCTCTGATGAGAGGGAAACTGGAATTGCAAGCATACACCACGGAATTTGCCTTTAGCCTAAAGCAATTATAACACCATGTAGAATATAATTCCCCACAACTCAGCTTGAAGGAGTGAACAATGCCCCAAATTCACACAGTAGCCCACCACGAATTGACCCTCATTATCTCTTAAAACTCCACCACATGCAGTTGTTGAGGAGAAAAAGAGCCATCCAAATTAATTTTGATCCAAGATTGAAGGGGACGAATCCATCTCATAGAGACACATACGAAGTTGCTGGGGGATCCATGAAAGAGGACTCTACCAATGATCACTCAAGTTAAGCTTCCTATGTTTTCAAAAACCAGCTCGTTCCTGGCTTTCCTGATAGCATCAAGTGCAACTCCAAAGACAATACTCCAAGGCACATGAAAGTGAAATTGGCAGGGATTGGCAAGACTAGTTGAAAACCAATTTTCCCTTCCCTGGATAGAGAGATATCTAGCTAAAACTTTGAGGAATCAAAGACATCCACACCTCGTAAGAAATGTCTCATGTGAATGGACATATTGTTTGATATTTTAGTGAAAAGTCATGACTCTTGAATAAAGGGGTATGGCTCTTTGTATGGAATGGTGTGACTCTTGGATAAAAATCTATATATGAATTCTTAAGATTTATTTCTCCATGCTCTTCTGGCAGTAATTTGCACTGCATTGGCCCAAATGAGCCCAGAACTCATGCATGCGAGCCCAACTCCTCTTCTATTCACTTTACCACTTCCAAGACAATTTTGGTATATAAAGGCTTTTAGGAATTGGTAGATTGGCAATGTGGGACTTACAACTTTTGAAATATTACTAATTTTCCAACAAAGAATGCATAACTGTATATGATTTCCACTGCATGATAATATGATGATGATGATTGTATTTCCATTCGTAAATTACTCTATGTCATGTTGTGTTGTTGATGTGAAAGAGATTTATGGTATTCTTATGATTATGTTTTTATGTTGAATTTTCCGAAATTGAAAAGAGTTCGGTTTTAATTATTTGTGAATAACAAAATCTCATTTATCATGAAAATTGATAATAACGCATATGTAGGGGAATGGTTGAATTCATTGTGTGAATATTTTCTGGGCTTCATTTTATTAGAAACCAAGGACCGTTTTAAATATTTTAACTGTAATCAATTTAAATGCAAAAAAATTCGTACTGTTACATTTAAATAACAGCAATTATCAAATGAAACCAAGAATAGACACTGGTTCAGTGGTAGCACTGCCACTTATGGCATCTGGAGGAGCGGTTGAAGGAATGCACCGTTACCACAACACCAACAATTGTGTTGGTTCATAAGTGAAATTATTTTATATATATACTTAAATTATTACGCTACACCAACAATTGTGTTGGTATCATCATTTTTTTTTTTATATTATGGTAAAAGAAAATTAAATGTTTATCCCATTGTATTATGTGAAATTACTGAAATTAGCATTAAATGTAAATTTATATCCTCTAATTGTTTATGAAATATTTTATTTTGGAATTATATTATGATAGATTTGTTAATCACCAAAGTGATCAAATCTTTATGTTTGTTTAATTCCTATTTGTATGATTATACTTCATTTAAAGTATTTATATCTTGGAATTACAGTATACAAGATTCGTTAATCACCAAAGTGGTCAAATCTTTTTTTTTTTTTGTTTATTCCAAATTATATGATTATATTTCATTAAAATTATTTACATTTTAGAATTATTGTATAATAGATTTGTTAATCACCAAAGTGGTCAAATCTTTTATGTTTGTTTAATTCCAAAATAGTATGAGTGTTCATTTACTCATAATTTTGATGCTATAAATGATATGAAAACTATTGGTTTATGAGTAAATTAGAGTTCATTATTATAAGACAGTTATGGATCGCCCAAAGGTTGATTGTTTGTTCTTATAATAATTGAGCATGAATGTTGGCAGCGTAAATGTATTATTAGTTATGTTTACATATCCAAAGATAGTAGATGTTTCTAGTAGTTGTATTTATCATTGCCAATTTACGAAAAATTTCTATTAGCATCATTATGTCAAGTATGGTATATTGGTGGATTACCCAAAGGTGAACATTAATATGCATTTATGAAGTAGTCTGAATTTATTTAGCATGTTCGTATGTAACTCAAAGTTTGAAGTTTTTTTTTTTAATTTGTACCATTATAGTACTTGCTGTTTTACATTCACAATTCTCATTTATTCAAATTTTAATGGACTTATCTTCTCTGAATAGAGTGGACAAATCCAATTTTACTTTAATGTTATGGATTTGGATTTATATCTTAGAGAAGAAAAATTAAAGTGCTATTATTAATACGGGCATTGTAGAACAGTAAGACCATTATGAAAATTTAGAAATGTTAAATGAATTGAGTCTAATGTATATGTGAATGAGTATTGATGGAAACATTAAGTTTACTCAATAAAAAGACATAAAAACAAAAGAAAAAGATACTAATAACATCATACGAATTCCTGTCATCAAGTTGTCTCTTGTTCTTCAGCGGATGATACTTCTTCGCTAGATGATACTTCTTTGCTAGACGATACTTCTTCGTTGTCTGAACGATACTCCATTTATTCTCTCTGTACGATACTTCATTTATTCTCTGAACGATACTTCTCCGCTGTCTTCAGACGATAGAGATATTTCTTCTCTGGGCGATGCTTCTCTTTCTATCTTCAGACGATAGAGATACATCTTCTCTGGATGATGGTTCTCTTTTTGTCTTCATATGATAGAGATGCTTCTTCTCTGGACGATGGAGATTATTCTTTTCACTGAACGATGGAGATAATTCCTAAAACACATAATGCATAGTTCAGTAGTAAAATTGTTATCATTCAAAATATGTGTTCTAAACTTGTTTGAACCTAACAGAAGTCTCTTAGCAGAAGCTTCCACAGCCTTTGCAGCAATCCGGTCGAATACTGCATTGCACCTTGGGAAGAGTGTAACTTTAGCATCCTTTTCCTTTCACCTTGTTTAGAATTCGAACAAAGTCTCGCCAGCGCCAGGGTAAACATCTTTAATTTCTTCATCACAGGTTTCGAGCTGCGCTTCGACTTCACTCATCCTAACATCAGTTAACTCAGTAACTTCATCCATGCAAATCCTAGTCGGCTCAATCAGGTTGGCATGATAAACCTGCAAAGGATCTGAGTCAATCTTCATTTCGGTCTTCTCTTTGGCTTCAAACACCAATCTTCCTTCTTTGATTGTAGCTTGTACCAAATCCCTGAATTTAGTGCATTCGTTAGTCCAGTGGCCAAAGAAATTATGATATTTACAAAACTTTCGACCTTTCCTTTGATCAAGTGGAGGAAACTTTTGATCACGAGGAATGTCGATTTGGCCATCCTTTATCAAGATGTCATAAATGGCATCACATTTAGAAATGTCAAAATTATAATTTTTAACAGGAAACTTAGGATTTCAAGGTGTGTCAACGTTAGTCGGTTATCCCTCATAGGGCCTTAACATTTTGCATACATAAGGAGGCCCCTCCTTAAGTTCAGCTAACTTAACCTCACTACGTTCTATATCCTCAAATGGCTCGAAGGCTGATGAGTCCTCCTGTTTCGATGTAGGCAACCTTCTCTTTCTTAGGCAGCTTACTATATTCCACTTTCTCTTGTTTAAGATACTCAACTTGCCTTATTCTATCAGCCAGTTGTGCCATATCTGAAATTTTTTTAGTGCCAATTTTCTTTTTGATCGAATAATCCAGGCCACCAGCGGCCATCTGTGCGAATCTGCCTAAGTAATCTTCGACTGACTCCGACACTCCTCTCTTGCAACTGGCTAGTTCTTTGAGACTAACTTTGGATTCTCCCCTAGAGTATTTTTCGTGGAAAGTTCTTTCCAATTGGTTCTAGTTATAAATAGAATTTGGTGGTAAAGTTGGGAACCAAGTGAAAGCGTTCTTAGCCAAATAACAAGGAAAGTATTTCATCTTTAAATACTCATTATTTGCCAAATCCCCAGCTTCGATCTGGTATCTGGAAATATGTTCAACAGTCGATTCCTCATTGTCCCTGAGAACTTAGTAAACTTGGGGACCTTCCATCCCCTAGGAAGCTTAGTTTGAAGGACAATCTCAGGAAAAGCGGAAACAAAATGGGGTCGATCTGCGTACCCCACATTGAACCCATGTTGATTCAGTAATTGCTCCACTACATGAGAAATGTTCTGTTGTCCCCAAGGTTATTCTATCGAATTTTTTCTATTATCTAGCCTGCATTATGGTTTTGATTAACCAAAACCACATTACCCACATTTCGACCAGGGTTATTAACTACATTCACTGACTCATTTTGAGGAACTTGCTCATTTGCTTAAACTTCCACAACATTCCGTGGCTGGTTTGGAGCAGGCACATTTCAATAAGCTTGAACAACCTGCTCGACTATAGGATCTGGTGCGCCGAATACATCAGTAATTCAACCTAATTGTGCAGTTAGTTGCTGATAGGAAACAGTGGTGTCTCGAATCATAGGATTAAAGACAATCCCAATTTGTTGATTCAAAGTGTTGACCAACTCGTGGTTGCTATCATCCATTTGTTGCCTAAAGGTATTCAAGGAATTATTTGTCAAGGTGATTCGAGACCCGTTCAGAACAGACACTGAAGGCCCCACATTTCTAACCAAGTTTTCCCTTGACGCTGGCGCCATGAATTGATTCCTAGGGGAACCGTTCGAAATAAGGATGTCAGAGTACATAGACATTTAAGTCCTTATCCCAGCCATTAAAGACGTAGGCATCCCGTAAGGTCGACTCCCCAACCCTTACGTGTACCTTATACTAGTCCAAATCCTGGCTAGACCACGCCAACCACAGCATGTGACATTACAGGAGTCGTGGGACTTGGGAAAGGAATTGGGGCAGTGACTTGAGTTAAGATTGGACACGTCGAAATCGGGATGGGCGCCTGAGTCGAAATTGTTCCGGTTGAAATCGGGATGGACGTTTGAGTCGAAACTGGTCCAGTTGAAACCGGGCCCAAATTCTAACTCTATGGTGCACTCGTAATAATGACACCTTGTCAAGAACTAGTTTCAATCCCCTAAGGATTGACACCTGAGTTAGCACTCGTCAAACGATCACTATTCGAATTTCCTCCAGGGGGATTGTTGGCACATGAACCACCATTTGGACCAAGGTGAGACCCAGGTGTCTGATTGTTTCTTGAACGATTGGTCATGCTAACGTGTTTACCACTTCACAAAATCATACACTTAATAAAATAGTCAAGAAATCAATTTCAAAACATGGCATTGGGTAAAATTTCAAGTAAAGAAGTCCCACTGGACGTGCCAATTTGTTTACCCATAAATTTGGTAAACAACAAGAAATCCAAATGTTAATAAAGAAGATGGATTTTGATCCTCTTAGGGTTTTTTTAACTAAAATTAAAGTGCCTTTTGAAAGTTAAAAATGATAAATTAAATCGTAATCCTTCAAAGGATTCGATCAAGTAACAAAAGAAAACATTGCAAGAAAATATTCATGATAAAATGAAAGAAAAGGTTTAAGAAAGAAATGAAATTGCATTGAATTGAAAAGGGTGTGGTTTCGCTTAAATCCATACTCATACTCTATTCTTGCTATTAGTCTCGTTTGCTTGAACCTTGAGCAATTTACAAGAGTATTTCAAGTAGAAATTTGCGAACCCCGATTTCAGACCGAGACTCCTATATTTATAGGCCTAAAATCTAACTGAAACTAACGGTAAAAAAACTTTGACCTTACACGTGTCTTGAGCATTTCCTTTATCTTCCGCGCGTCTTGAAAACCCTCAACTGCTTCAAACCGTCGGTCGAAATGTACCTCCTTGTTCCTTGATCAATAATCGTCGAAGTTTTCCTTTGTGCTTCGACAAATTTAGTCGAATCATGTTTAGTCGAAACATGTTAGCTGTCAAACAATACTTCAACAACATTTTTAAAACACTTCATTCTATTATTTCGACCAAAAAAGACTTGACGAAATTTCAGGCTAACAGGTTCCCCCAATCCAGACAGAGGTTAGGATACTATGGCTTGGAGCAGAACCTCTGATGGGTCATTTTCTGTCAGATCTACGTATGCTAGCTGTGCTCCTGGGGTTCACAGCAGTGGCGGAGGGAAGAGGGGACATGGCTATGCCATGGCCCCCCACTACTTGTTGGTTTCATTCATTTTATATAAAATTACTAATTGGTTTCACTCACTTTGTATAAAATTACTTATTGATTTCACCCATTTTTTATAAAAAAACTATATTGGTCCATATTGGCACCACCCAACTCAAAGCTCTCCCTTCGCCACTTGTTCACAGTGTTGTGGACAGTAAGCTTTTCGAGAGTGTCTGGCATTGAAAATGGCCTCAGAGGATAAAAATTCTTCTTTGGAAGGTGGCTAGCAATATCCTCCTCACCAATGAACAAAGGTGCCTGAGGCATTTCTCCACTGAAGTTGCTTGTCCTAGATGCCTTCATTGTGCTGAATCGACTATGCATGTGTTGAGAGACTGCTCCTTTGCGGTTGAGGTTTGGTTTTCCTTCCTCAGTGCTGATACTATATCTCTTTTTTTCTCTGGTCAAAGAGTCCCTTGGCTGATGGGAAATCTTGCTAACCATTGTCAGAGGCGCTATTCTGTTCCCTGGAGTTTGCTGTTTGGTATTACTCTAGATGCGTTGTGGAGGGCTAGGAATGAATTAGTCTTTGATAGAAAAGGTAATTCCCCTGCAGTTGTTTGTGGTAGGATTCAAGCTCTAATTAAGGATTTGAATCTTGCTATTTTGGACCAGTCTATTACCTCTGCTGTGCATCGTGACAGTAAATTTCTTTTGCTGCTTTGGTTCCCTCCTATGCACGGTTGGGTTAAATTGAATTCAGACGGATCTTTTTCTTCCTCTAATGGGCATCCTTCATGCAGAACTTTGGGGTATTTGCATGGCCTTCAAGTTGACCATAAGACTGTTAGAGAAAGGTCGTTCCTCTTCTAATCCTAGTGCGGCTTTGGTTTCGTAGATCAAGGCTTGTTTCAATCGTTTTGCCCAATTTCATTGGAGGCATGTTTATAGGGAGGCCAATACAGTGGTAGATGCTTTTGCTAAGAATGAGATGATGCCTATGATGAATTTTGATATTGCCCCTACCTTATGTTCTGTTCCTCTTCTTTTTGATTCTTGTTGGGTCTAGGCCCTGTAGCTTAAAAAAAAAATAATAATAACATTCAATAATTGATTAATTAATAGATAACAATATACTGAGTATTAAAAAGTTCAAATTCAAAGTATTAGCAATAAGGATTCATCCTTTGGCATGGATTTAAATTGAACCCATAACAATATTACACTTTTCATTGGTGGTGAGTTCAATTTTTGTTGACTCATGCGTGATGTAGAGAGTTTACGACGATGAATACTTTCATCGAGTTCAAAACTGTGGAATCCAAAAGTTCAACTCTCAAGAACGCACTCTCTAGACTGATTGAAGAATGCAAGAACCTCAGGGAACTCAAAAGAATTCATTCCCAGATTCTAAAGTCTCCAACTTTACACTCCCGTGACCAATATTATCTCATTACTCGTCTACTTTTCTTTTCCTCCTTCTCCAAGCATGGCTCTTTCAGCTATGCCACCAATGTTTTTCACATGATCAATAACCCAGATCTTCGTGTCTACAACATCATGATCAGAGCATATGCAAGCATGGAGGGAGGTGATGACATGCATTTTCGCAGGGCTTTGGTGCTGTATAAGAAAATGCTTTGCAAGGGCATAGTACCCGATTGCCTCACTTTTTCCTTCCTTGTAAAAGGTTGCACTAGGTGGCTGGATGGAGCTACTGGGCAAATTATTCATGCCCAAGTGGTAAAATTTGGATTTTTGAGCGATGTTTATAACGGGAATTCTTTGACCAACTTGTATATGACTTGTGGGTTGTTGAATAATGCACGGAAGGTGTTTGATGAAATGCCTGTTACAGATGTTGTCACTTGGAACTTAATGGTTATTGGGTATTTGAGAAATGGAGGACTTGAGATGGCATTGAATTTGTTTAGGAAGATGAGTAGGAAAAATATCATAACTTGGAATTCGATTATTACCGGGTTGGTTCAAGGTGGCCAAGCAAAGGAGGCACTAGAACTTTTCCATGAAATGCAGATTTTGAGTGATGATATGGTTAAACCAGATAAGATTACAATTGCTAGTGTCCTTTCAGCTTGTGCTCAACTAGGTTCTATAGACCATGGGAAATGGGTGCATGCTTATCTGAGAAGGAACAGCATAGAGTGTGATGTGGTTATTGGGACAGCACTTGTCAACATGTATGGCAAGTGTGGACTTGTGCAGCAAGCATTTGAGATCTTCAAAGAAATGCCTGTGAAGGATACCTCGGCTTGGACAGCGATGATATCAGTGTTTGCTCTTCATGGATTTGGTTGGAAGGCTTTTGATTGCTTTTTAGAGATGGAAAGAGCCGGAGTAAAGCCAAACCATGTGACATTTGTTGGATTATTATCAGCTTGTGCTCATTCTGGCTTGGTAGAGCAAGGTCGTTGGTGCTTCAATATAATGAAAAGCGTTTACTTAATTGAACCACAAGTTCATCACTATGCTTGCTTGGTTGATATTCTTAGCCGAGCAAGGCTCTTTGACGAGTCAGTGATTCTTATCAGAAGCATGCCAATGAAACCGGATGTGTATGTATGGGGTGCATTACTTGGAGGCTGCCAGATGCATGGAAATCTTGAGTTAGGAGAAAAGGTGGCTCTTCATTTGATAGACTTAGAACCTCATAATCATGCTTTCTACATGAACTTGTGTGATATATACGCTAAAGCTGGCAGGTTTGATGCTGCTAAACGAATTAGGAATTTATTGAAAGAAAGAAGAATTCAAAAGAAAATCCCTGGCTTTAGTATGATTGAAGTCAATGGGGTGGTTCAAGAATTTTCAGCTGGAGAATCGTCTGAATTTCCCATGAAAGAGCTGGTATTGGTCTTAGATAGATTAAGTAACGAGATGAAGATATGAGTGCAGTGAGAATAAGCGTTCTTGCTGGAATCAGCTATGAAAGAAGAACTCACAACAACTTCATGTCCTCCCTCAATATATATGTCGATGATTCTGCAATCTAGAACTAAAAGTTTCTATATACACATGCATCTTTTTAGCACTGTAACATCTCACAATTTTTTACTGTCACAAATTGTGATAAGTAAAAAAAAAAGGCAATAAATGATAATGAGGGTCTCAAACAGCCACAAATCTTGCAGGACGAGGACCACCACGGTGTGGTTGTGATTTGCCGGAAAAGCAAAAAAGAACATGAGATAAAGTAATCAACTTGTCTGATTTACATGAGGTACTTTCATCCTTGTCCCCCGTTTTCATTGTGCTTACAATCAAGCATTCTTCAAATGTAAGATGAACATGTGATGGTAACAGGAAATGCTAAAACTTATTTTGCAACTAAAATTATGTCATCAAGTGTCAAATTACTTTTATAAAAATGATTATCATTTGTTTTGGTTTCATTAATAGGATGCTACTCTTTTTTGGTCTAGTTCTGAAACTAAAAACAACAAACTAAAACAAAAACAAAAACTAAACTAGACTACTTCTATTTGAAGCAGCAGCGACGATAACCGATCTTAACAAGGGAGAGACCATTGAAGGAAACCGTATTTCCTACGGAAACCCGAACCAGCTAGCAATCCGCCCAAGAGTTTGTTTCACGATGAACATGCTTGAAAGTGACATTCCTGAAGTGAATAGCAATAGAGATAATCTCATCCAAGACACTCTAAAAAAATTTGTTGTCCCTTAATACAAGATTCCTTTCTAAATTTTAGAAAACGTCATTATACTTTTTGATATTTACCTGTTGCATTTATTAAAGAGATAGTGAGATGCAATTAATGCAATGATAAAAGAGTTTTATTTTAAATAAGGGTAAATATGGAAGGCTGTATAATTTTCTTAAAAACCAATGCATTAATTAGACCCATTACATGTTTTATTAAAAAAACATAATTGCTTGAAGGGTGTCTTATAATTAGGGATGGACGGAGTATTATTTATATATTTTTGAAATAAACATATTTTCAAAGAGACCATTTTCCTCACATAACCTTTATATTCAATAATTGAGTTTGATAAATTCAAAGTATTTTTAAAACAGTATTATTTAACTTATTGCATGTATTTAAATAGAATAAAGATTGATGTATATCCAATGGGTTTAGACCATTAAAGAGAGATAGGAAGAAAAACAAGATAAATAATAATGTAATAGAAAGAGAGAAATAGAGAAAACAATAAGGTGTATGGAAGGTGTTGTTACTATCGAGATGTTTATGAATCATTGTCGATTTTGTTGGCACCTAAGAATCTGTAACGGCTAGTTAGGAGCTGAAGGGCCACTCAAGTCGATTGGCTAACATAATCGAGCTAAATAGTAGCTGATTCGAGTGGGTCTAGCCGATTGGTAGCACAAGTAATCGGCCAAGGTGAATCGAGTGCACAATGACAAGATACAAGGAAGATGCAGAAACTTAGGCTTCAAGTAGGATGAGTCATTAGGTTTCTAGAAGCTTTCCACGTGCTAAAATAGTTAGTGGCCTCGCTCCCACGGAAATAGGGGAAAGTGGTTGCGAGCTAGCCGAAGCAATGGGGAACGTCTGAAACAAAGCCTCTAGGCTGACTAGGAGAGAGGGAACGATGATACTCCACAATTTTATAAGCACTTGTAATAAACGGAGAACGTGGGGTGTCGCATGTTCCTTCCAACTGCCAAGTAGTTAGCCGATTTGCCTTTATAAATAGAGGAAGAGTCATTTGTACAAACACACACAATCAATCAATCAAAATCTACAAATTTCCCGCATTTTATCTTTATTTTACTTTTCAGCCATTTACTTTTCAGCCATTTAATTTCTTTATCGCTTTCTACAATTTATCTTTCAGTCGATTTACAGCTTTCAATCTTTATTTTCTTTACCGTTTTTCAGCCCTTTACATTCGTTAGGAGTAGACCATAGTTCATAGTCAAACCTATTTCAACATCCTTCAATAGCGAGACACTAAGAGCTTTCTGGAGTATCTTAGGAATTCATATTGAGGAACATAGTCCCTTCCTCAAGTAATCGTTTGGTGAGGGAATCATAGTTGGTTTTTCACCCGACCACACAACATTCTGATTGACCGAATCCATTTCCTAATCGATCAAATCTATTTATGAACCAACAAATTGGCACGCTTGGTGAGACCACTCTCGTTATTGAACGATTTCCATCACCTACTCATGACCTAAGTTGGCGTATGCAATTGAGGTCTAGAAAGAAAATGGATTCTTCAAGCAATCGCAAAGTCAGTAGTAGACTTACCTAGCTTGCTGGTACCGCTTCTACCTCCACACAGTGTCAAAAAAATTAAAATATAAAAACATACTACTGGGCTTAAAACCCCTGTAGTGTAAAAAAATATAAATTTGAAAAATATACTACCGAGTTTTCAAGTTCCTGGAAGAGTTTTCGTTTGTTTTATAGGAAGTGAAAATGCGGAACACATACTTGAGAAATACCTTGTGAGTTTTAAATCTCGAAATCAAATAGTCTGAATTATGTTCTGAGTTTTAAATCTGGGAATATTAAGTTAACTCATTTCTGAGTTTTCAGAACCTGGTAAGGAACTTAAGTGGGGGTATTATAGTCTTTTACTACTTTAAAGTGGGGTGCCAAATCTAGTGGGTGGGATGCCAATTCCAAGTCCCAAATCAAATAAGTATAATGCTTTGTTTGGTTTAGAAATAGAGAAGAGAGAAAGATAGAAGAGAAAAGATGAGTAGAGATAGAGATGATAAATAGAGTAGATTTTTAGAGTTGTTTGGTATGATAGAAAAAGAAGAGTGAAATAAGAGAAAGTATGAGGTAGATAATAAAAAATGAAAAATAAAAAATGTAATTTTTATGAAAAAGACATTTTTGCCCAAAACTTTTTAAATTTTTACCTGTTTGTAGTACAAGAAATAAGGACAAAAAAGGAATAAAAAAGCTTAACACACCCACATGCTATTTCTTCTCAATTTGGAGATAGGGGGAAAAGGTAGTGGGGCCCGCATCAACTGCCTCCCTCTTCTCGGTATGTGAGTGTACCAAACGGGGTTGATTTGCTTCTCTCTTTGCAATCTCCATTTTTTCTATCTCTCTCCTTACAAAAGATTCTCTACCAAACGTATTATTTTTGTATACGCAAATGTTAGTTATTAATTGTTAATAAATTACAAATGTTCCTTCTCGGGGGTTTAAACTCTGACCCTTCACCTTCTATCACCCTTAGGTCAACCAATTCACTTTTTTTTGTCAAAGATGTTTGGAATATGTCCTAAAAAATTGTCCAAGGACACTTACGACATGTGAGAATGATCTCAAAGTGCGATACCGCAGTACAAATACATGAGAAATAAGAAAAAGGAGAGCAAACATGCTCACACTAGCTAAGAAGCTAATACATCGTTACATCATGATATAAAAGCCCTCAAGGTCATACAAAGCCCCCTAACCCCCAGAAAATAAAGGAGCTAAAGGACTTCTAAGCGGAAAGAATTATCATCATCCCTTTTACACATTGCTCCCATCAACACAACTCATTCAGATCTAGCGAAGTTGCAAACTATGCTGCTACCAAGGGAGCCTGTATCCTGGCTCCCGTAGTATCAAAAGGGATCAAATAAGCAACTCTAAGAACATGGAGAGAAGAGGAATGTGTAGATCCAAAACACACAACAACGTAAGCTGAAAGGCCAAGGAAGGTGATGGAACATCGCGGAACGATGACGAAAGTGGTGCTCGTAGGAGGTGGTTGGTGCCTGGTGCCTGTTGTTGCGACTAGTGGTTGCTGCCAAGCCTGCGGTTCTGATGGAGCAAAAGCAACGACAACGCTTGTCGTTGTTAAACTCAAAATGGATCCACGTCGAAACTAACGTGTCAAAATCTTGGTTCTTCGGATCCACGTTAAATTCAACGTGACAAATTTTAATTTCTCCGTCAGTGTCTTAAGATAAGATACGTAAAATCACGTTTGCGTTGACTCTAATATTAAACAAAACATGCATGCATGACTACTAGTGGGAATAGATCACACACATGTTTATGATTCATAATATCGAATATTTTTTTAAAAAAATTAATATATATATATATATATATTTTTTTTTTTCTTTTTACAAGGAAAGATGTTTTAATATTATTATATTTATTCATTTAATATTTTTAAAGACAATTCCTTACTATTTTATTTTGTAAAGTAAATGAAGTCGTTTTTTGGGCTCCAAAGAGGCAAAGACTGTCTACTACGATCAGGACAGTTTGAAGTTCGAAACCGTCCACACGCGTACACATGGGCGACCCGAACTACATTACAATCGCGATCCGTTCCGAGCATCCCCCGCATGTTCGCTGAGTCATGTCCACCCTCATTCCGATTCGCGACGCCGCCGACGGAGTCGATGGCGTCTACTCGCCGGCGAAGCAGAAAGCGGCCATTCGCGGCGCCTACGGCAGCCGGCCCCTTCTCTCCCTTCGACGAGCCAAAACGTTTCTCGGCGCCGTTAAGTTCAAGCTTTTCTTGCTGTTCTGCGCTTTCTCCGTCCTCGTTTTCGTCACATCGAGGCTCAGTTCCTGGATGGGTTGGAACCCTCATCACTACTCTTCTGTTTCTTCTACTTCCAGGTTAAAAACTCATATCATTCAACATCATATCAATTACAAGTCTTAGGCTGTTTATATAGGCAAACCCTTAACCAACTCACTAACCAAAAGCATGTGCATCATGTTGTGCAATTGGTTTTTGTTTTTGTTAAATATTTTTCCGATGAAAATTCCTATTATTTATCAGTTATCACATTCACCATTTTTCCCCTTAGAAAAGCAGTAATGTTTGTTTGAACTAATTTGATGGCTGCATAGGAAAAATTGACTTATGTTGCTGGATCAATGCTCTTATTGTGGCAGTGTTAACTGTTCATTGTATCATTTGGAGAAACTCTCTAAAGGAAAGATGGATCATTGATGTGTTACGCTGTTTAATGCAGCATATATAGCGTTTAATGCAGCATATATAGCAAGCAACATTTCTGTTCTTATTTAAGGATGGCCATGATGGTGGATTCCCTAATAGATTGTAACTTTGTAACTGTTTTTTTTGGTAAACAACAATCATGCTTGATTTCAGAAAATAATCTTTTATTTTTTTATCTTGTTTTCAGTTATATGTGTGAAAATATCACTTTGTTCTCTCCTTACTTTCTGGTTTTAAAGATTTGTATTGAAAACAGGGAAAATGACGAAAACATTTTCAAATATGTTTTTTTTTCTTGCATGTAACATCGTAACAATGTGATTCTTGCTTGTAGGATTAGAATTATAGAGTTTTATTCTATGTTTTATTGTTTGAACCAGATCTGCTGATACTACTGACTTAATCCATAATTCAGGGGCGGCTATACTGTGCTTATAAACAGTTGGAAGCAAAATTCTCTTCTAAAACAAGCTGTTGCACATTATGCATCCTGTCATAATGCTGATGCAATAGATGTGGTTTGGAATGAGAGTGAACCACCGTCTGAAACATTGAAAATGTATCTTAATAAGATTGGGGTTTTGAAGTCTTCGAGAGCTCACAAAACAAACTTTAAATTTGACATCAATGCAAAAGATCAATCAAATAGCAGATTTAAGCCAGTAAAGGACCTCACGACGGATGCTATTTTCTCAGTTGATGATGATGTGATTGTTCCATGCTCTACTCTAGATTTTGCTTTCTCAGTCTGGCAAAGTGCTCCGTTCACAATGGTGGGGTTTGTTCCTCGAACGCACTGGCTGGATAAGGAGGTTTGTTAATAGCAAATTACTGCCTTTCCATTCAGTTACTTAAATTTTCTCATGAGCTGCTTGAACCTCACTCTTTTTTTATTACTCAAAGATGGAATATGATAGGAATCCTACATATGGGCCTGGGGAACAAAGTGCTCATGCTGACCCAATTGCAGATCCTCCTAATGAGAGGCCCAGGATTTGGAAAGTTTACACTAGGAGAAAGGGAGTGAGGCTAGGGGGAGAGAAGGGGATTTAGTTAGTGAGCTGGCATGATTCTCATGATTAGGGAGATACGGATATAGTAGGAGAGAGGAGAGAAGGATGATCCATTCATGCTTTTGTGATAGAGTTTGTTAGGAGAGAATATATCTCTCTGGTAGGAGTCTCCGACTCTGGTATTTCCCATTGTAGAGCTTTTAGCTCACTCGTTTTCTATATAATCAATATATTCCTGTTCTGAAATTACCTGGTTCTATCAGAATATTAATTCGTGTTACTTGACAAAAAAAGTTGTAGGACCAACCACATGTAAGTATACAAAAAGAATTATTAAACTTGGTTTGGTTTGCGATAATGTTACTAGTAGGATTCTTAAACCTGAAGTATTTTGTAGGATAAATCATATGATCATATGGTAGAGTCTGACTAAATTTAAAGCTTGATTGATTTATATTGACAATAACCAATTCATCAATTTGCTACACAAGAATGGTGAAATGCCATTGGGGGTGGAGGGTGATGCAGAGGGAGAAAAAATGGAACTAATATGGACAAGGCTTCTCTAAGGTGATATTATCTCCAAAAGGCGCAAGTAATGGTGTTGCTACCCTTATTTCAATTTAAAGTGCATTCTGATCTTAACTCACTAAAATTTAACAATATATATTAAATAGGGTTAAATATGTTCCGAGTCCCTATAATATAGAGTTGCATCTAAATTGGTCCCTCAATTTTTTTTATTGCTTTTGGTCCCTCAATTTTTTTATTTGAAATCAGGACAAGTGAAGTCACTTTGCTTACATGGCCAGATTTTGGCTTGGTCACCAGCTCACCTGGCGGGCCTAGTTTGCTCAAGGTTGTCCACATGAACTTTTTGCATCAGTTTTGGTCCCTCCATTTTTTTAATCAGTTTCAGTCCCTCCTCTTCCCTCTTCCTCTTCTGCGAAACCTAACCACCTTCCGCAGCTGCGGCCATTGCTTCACCTCCTTCTGCCCCCTTAATCTCCCTCCACCTCCCCCTTTCTCCTCCCCTCTCCCACCCCCATGAAACCACCACAAAACTCCGGCGCACTTTGTCGGTTTCAAAGTCAAAATTCACCACACTTCCCTCTCTGAATTCACCACGCTTATGAACAAAAAGTACACCGTTATTTATGCTGGTGACATTGAAGCTCAACGAAGCCATGTACACGAGTATCCCGAAATGTACAGCAAGGGCGTGGACAAGAGCAAGGCGCGCCTCCTGAAAACCGCCGATATGAGAACAAACACCAGCTTCTCCATTGAATTGCTCTCCTTCGTTGCCCTGGAGCACGAGGAGGAGCAGGTGTTGCTGCTGCTCCGTGCCAAGCGGACCCATGCATTGAATTTGATAGATCCGGAAACGTCACAAAGCAACAGCTGCAAACTCAGCTGTGTTCAAAACTTCAAATTACATCACCTGTTTAGGGTTGGTTGAATTTGAGTGCAAGAAAAATGATGAGCGTGGCGGGTGTGTGGTTGAGAGGGGAAGGGAATGGTGAAATTTGAGGCTATGTTTGGATTGATGGAGGGGGAGGGTGGTTACTTTGAGGTGGGAAAAAGGGAGTTGAGAGGGGGGGATGGAGGAGAAGAAGGCGGCGGAAGGTGGAGAAGCCATGGCTGCCGCCACCACGGAAGGTGGTTAGGGTTTGGGGGAAGAAGGGGGAAGAGGAGGAGATGAAGCTGATTTAATTTTTTTTTGGAGGGACCAAACCTTATGCAAAAAGTCCACGTGGACACCCTTAAGCTGACTAGGCCCACCACGTGGGCTGGTGACCAAGCCAAAATCTGGCCATTTAAGCAAAATGACGTCACTTTTCCTTATTTCAAATAAAAGAAAAGTTTGGGGACCAATTTAGATGCACCCCTATATTACACGGACCTAGAACATATTTAACTCTAATAAGTACATGGTTGCTCATGTTAGAGTCAAACACACATTGTAGAAACTTTTTTCAAATTAAAAGATTATATATAAAATCATAGGAAATGACACATTGATTGGAGAAACACATGGCATATTACTCTATATGTATAATTTATAAGAAAGGGAAAATAAGAGAAAGATGTAGAAGTCTATTGTAATCATGGCAACTCACTTGATGGAAATATAATTGAGCTCGTATTTACTCTTCTTGCATACAAGTACAACCCTTTCTTGTTAGTTTGCATATTTTGTGTCTGACAAATTTCTATTTGTATATGACAGCAAAGTAATGTTGCATATTACAGATATGGAGGATGGTGGTCAGTTTGGTGGACGGGCACTTACAGCATGGTTCTTGCAAAGGCTGCATTCTTTCACAAGAAATACTTGGATTTATATGCCCATGAGATGCCTCCATCAATTCAGGACTATGTTTCCAGGGAGAGGTAAGATATATGATTAATTACCTTTCAGGAATTCTCGACCTTTCTCAAAAAGTTTTAAACATATTCTAATCACCCATTTTTCCTCATTTCATTGATATTTTTGACTTTTCAACAGAAATTGTGAAGACATTGCAATGTCTCTTCTTGTTGCGAATGCTACAGGTGGTCCTCCAATATGGGTGAAAGGTAGATTCTTCTTTCTTTCTCTTTTGAGCTTAGGATTGTGTTCGTTGGGCATGATCTACAATAATAACTTAATTTCAGTTCAAGTATTAGTGCTTTTATTGTTACTAAGTAAATTAACATATCATATTGCTAATGTTCGAGTCATTAAAGATATGTACCAGGGGGTCATGACTAGTGTCACAAAGACAATACAAGATGGGGATACAAAAAAATGCTCTATACTTTTAGGTTTGCACTTGCTTGTATATCAGTATATGTGCTAACTGAACATACCAAGAGATGGTGCTGTAGTTATGCTTTTTACGAATCATTAGTTGAGAAGCGAGGGAATAAATAAATAGTAAATTATTGACATGGCCACAAGCTTTGGAAGCAAATGGCTTTAGCTTAAGTTGAATCAAAACAGAGTATATAGAATTCAAGTTTGCAATGAGGCCCACACCACAAATCTTATCCTAGATGTGAAAATTGAAGAACATACTAAACAAGTCTAACAGTTTAAGTACCTGGGTCCATCATGTAAAGTCATGGGGAGATAGAGGGAGGTGTAAACCATAGAGTCAAAGTAGGGTGGATGAAGTTTAAAAATAAAAATTGTTCCGGCGTGATTTGTAAGAGAAAAGTATCGCTCAAGTTTTAAGGGAAAATTTTGTTGCATAGTTAAAGACTTGCGATGCTGTAGGGTTAATTTTATAGGGGTAAAAATATTAGGATGGATGAGTAGGTATCTAATGCAGAATTTGAGTAGGAATAAAACCATTAGAGAGAAAGTTGGGGTAGCTCCCATTGTAGAAAACATGGTAGAGTCTCACCTTAGGTAGTTTGAGAATATATGACTTTTTTTTTGTAGAAGTATTGGTAAGGAGGCTAGACAAGATATAGGATAGTCCAAAATAGTCTGATGTAGAGGCAGACCAGGGAAAACTATAGTCTAAGCCATTGAAGAGATATTTAAATCTAAAATGGCTGATCTTCAAATTTGATTCATAGCAGGACATTATGGCATCATTTACTATAAATTAAATAATTAATGTAATAATGTATAGCATCAAACTAAAGCATAAAATTTTAAATTAAAAACTTAAAGCATGTTTAAGGACAGGAATTATTCTTGACAACACATCAATATGCACTTTTCTTTAGTTGATGGTTGCGAGTAGTATAAATACTAGTACTTGTTTCTACCTTTATTTTATGGTCATGAACTCATGATTATATAGTATAATCAATATCTCAATTTGGTCTTTGTTAAAAGATTTTGAAGAAAGTTCCAGATTTATAATTATAACCCTTAGAGTTGATGGGTAGGTTTTATTAATAAACTAATATATTGGAGACCACCCTTATGTAGGCCACCCTCTGATGTTAATTCATGCAAATTCCACGCCCCAGATGTTCAACCTTGGGCGTGAGGGGGTGTGTTAAGAAGTCTCACATTGATTAAAAGTGTTTATAAAGTGTTCCGGTCGGCTTTTCAGCCATACGGCCGAACGACGTAGCACCTGACCCACTAGGGATGCTCTTGAGCATACACCTAAAAGGCAGCCTGCACGACTTAGCTAAGGTATTGTTTGGTTGGAGGGAAGTGGAGGGAAGGGAAAGGAAGGGGAGGGTTTTTTTTTAAACTTATCTTGTTTGGTACATTTTTAAGGAGGGAAGGGAAGGGGAGGGGATCAAATCCCTCATAACTCAATTTTGTGTCCCCTCCAAAAGTGGGGGTAATGGGAGGGAAAATAAATTAATGGACAAAAATACCCTTATAAATTATTAAAATTCACATGCCCTGTTGCTGCTCATTATTATAATTACGAAGAAGCCTTCCCCAAGCCTATTCCCGTCACCTATTCCCGTCACTTGCTGCACAGTAAAGAAACGATGCAATAATGTGTAGTTTGTTGGTGGATTATTTCTTTTGGATACAGTTTTTTTTAATCGTTATTTCAATCCTTTTAAATAATATGGTAATGATTAGCGTGTGAATTCAAATGAGCTTATTCATTCACTGGTGCATTGTTTTCATGTTGATATATATATATATATATATATATATATATATATATATATATATATATATATATATATATATATATATATATATATATATATCACCCTTTCACATGATTAATCTTTGTTCATATATGGTGGGGTTTGGTATATTAAAGGGTGTAAAAGTAATTTGATGATAAAATCTCTCCCCAACTCTTGTGAATCAAATAAGAAAAGATTTATTTCCCCTTCCCTCCCTTCCTTGAACCAAACAACATAACTAATTAAAATCCCTCCCTTCCCCTCCCCTCCCCTCCATTAAAATCCCTCCCCTCCCCTCCTTTGAACCAAACAGACCCTAAGGGACGAGTACTCCCTGCTTAGTGGTACCTTATCCGACCGGCCTAGACATAGGCTGAAGGAAAAGTGCTTCACAAGCCGCTCCGCCTACAGCCGCTCCTGCTCGGAAGCCTCACTTATGAGCTTCCCCAACACTTGCAGGGAAATCTTCGGCGCCTATAAATAAAGGTTCTACCGTCCCCTTGGGATGCTTCTTACTCAATCTTTACATTACAAATTTGCTATGCATTCTTATATGTCTGAGCTGAGCTCTAAGACGCTCTCGGAGCTCCCTTAATGACTTGAGCGTCAGAGTGTCTTCTGCAGGTCCCCCGACAGATTGGACTGGGAGACTCCACCTCACTCTCGCCAGAGCACAGCGAGTGTCGTTGCAGCCTCGCCGAGAGCACCACCGTCCAGGATTCACGCTCGAACATTTGGCGCCATCTGTGGGGAAGATTTGACAATTCAACGTCGTTCTTCCTCTTCAAACAGAGTAGAAGCTCTTAGTGACCCTACGGCGTTATGATCTCAGATTCAAAAACTACCTTCAATCAGAAGACAAGCAATTCTCAATTCTTCAGAGCTACGCGATGGTGCAGACGCGTAAACAGCAAGAAGCGAATTCAAAAGGACTCAGTGTTCAAGAAAACAACTCTCATATAGCTCCATCGACACAACGGATTCTGGTCCGAGGAGAGCCTTCACAGCAAGGAGAGCCTTCTCAAAGAGCTCCATCGACACAACGGCTTCTTTGTTCTCAACATGCTCCTAGCCATGTTGAGAATAGTCCTGTTTTCCCTTTCAGCAGCACCATTATGTTGTTGTGTGTAGGGTGCAATGACTTCACGGTAAATCCCTTCCTTCTCACAATAGAAGTTGAATTCTCTTGAGGTATACTCACCACCCCCATCACTTCTCAACAGTTTCAATTTCAGTCCTTTTTGCCTCTCAACTTGAGCTTTAAATTTCTTAAAGACCTCAAACACATCACTTTTCTTCTGAATTAGATATATCCATAATTTCCTAGTAAAATCATCTAGGAAAGTTAAGAAATACCTATTTCCTCCAATTGATTTGACTTCAAAAGGACCACACACATCAGTGTGAACAACTTCTAGGGGCTGCTGAGTTTGAGGGCTGCTGAGTTTGGTGAGAGAAAGAATTTGAGTAAAGTAATCTTCAATAGATTCTTGATCATCCATCTGCAGTAACTCAAACTGTCTACGCAAAGTTTGAAGCTTTACCTTCTTCACCTTTTCTGCCCCTGCATAACTCTTTGCCAAGATATCCCAAGCTTCTTTTGCTGTAGATGCTCCAACGATCTTCTCAAAGTGAGCACCATCCACGCATTGATGGATTAGGAAGAGGGCCTTGCAATCCTTCTTCTTGGCATCACGAAATGCGGTTCTTTGGGCATCAGTTGCGTTTTCTCTTGGAGTTTGATATCCTTGTTGAACAATCTCGAAGACTTCTTGATATCCAAGAATGGCCTTCATCTGCACAGACCAGCGGTCATAGTGCTTCCCATCCAATGTGGGAAGTGTCATCACAAACCCATTTGTGTTTGTCATCTTCTTCCTTTGATCTTGAATTACACCTCTACAGCAGCAGTGTACGAATAAACTGTCTAATCTGAAAATACAATAGGTCTAGTCACCTATTTATACAATTATTCTAATTAGCCCTTTGGGCTTCTATTTACTTGGGCCGCAAGTCACTGTTACTTAACACATAAGTAACTGACTAACTAACTAAACAACACAGCAAACTGATTATTCCTAACAATGTAAGATAGTTAGGATTATTCAGAAATTAGTAATTTGGTTTTAGGCAGAGGCTGGACTCTCGAAATTCCAGAATTAGGAGAGAACTGGCTCTCGAACATCCAGAGTTGTATAACTATTCTAAAATAAATTCTGTTTTTATCAATTTGGTATCGGAGCTCCATCCAGGGGCTGTGGTATTCTACATTTCCATCAAGGGCAAGAGTAGAACTGACACTAGAGATTCAATGGAAGAAAATTGTGCGAATTCTGGAGATGATGGAAACGGATCGTCAACAATCAAATTACTCTTCCAACGCTTAGTGACGATGGTGGAAAACATGCTGAAGAAATTCCATCCAGAAATGCATCCTGACATACCAGTGCAGATTCAAGATGAGAAAGGAGAAACTGATCCAGAATCAGTCATATCTGAGAATGAAGGAAAAGAATCTGGGGTAACAAAATCAGAAGTGGGTGTAGAAAAGAGACAAGATTCAGGGGAAGGAGAAATCTTGAAAAAGAAAGCTATCCATGAGTGGAAAACCCAAAAAAATCAGTGGGTGGAGCAGCAAGATCAAGAAGAAAAGAGGAATTGTGGTGGCGAAGAAACCCAAAATGCAAAGCTGGAAGGCTAGTACAGTACAGTACAGGCCAAGAACGTTCAAGACTTAGGAGTTTCATGCGGTTCAAGCAGCCTCCAAGAACCAAGCCACATCTGCCAGATACACGGGACAAAAGGGTGCGCAAATTTCCACTGCCTGAGCCTCTAGATAGAGGACAAATTCCAAGAGGTCAAGTCATGAGAATGAGCGGGGAATGAATGTGACGGAAAAAGCGGGGGTCCCATCAAAGATGGAGGCAAGAATGAGCGTCCTGTTGCAGATGCAGAAATGGCACATGACGTCAAACAAGGTGACCCGACGACCACCGCCAAAGCCACCAGATTCAGGCTTTGTTCGTGTGAGAAAAGTTGGGAATATGTGGGCAGAATGCAAGAAGCTTTTTCCTGATTATCACCTTGAGGACAAGGTGAATCTTTGACGGCGGGGTATTGATAGGGAGTGACCCCCCAATAATTAAGTTTTTTTTATAGAGGCAAATGTTAGTTGTTAGTAAATTAGTTCATTCTCCAGGGTTTGAACCCTGACCTTTCACCTTCATTACCCTTAGTTCAACCAAGTGAGCTACCCCTCCCCTCCAATAATTAAGTTTATAGCCGCAGGAAGAAAGCAACAGCAAAGGTGGCCATGGGTAGGGCTGCGGCGTAGACAACCAGGGGCAGGGGCAGGGCTGAGGCGCGGCTAAGGGCTAGGGAAGTTGCAGCAGAGAAGTTATTAGTAGTTAGGAAGTTATTAATTAGTGGTTAGTTGGGTAGTTTTATGATTACAGCAGTTAGGTAACTGTTATGTTTGAATTTAAATTATATAGGAGTGGTTATAAATAGGAGTTATGTTATGTAAGATAGTTAGCATTATTCAGAAGTTAGTAATTTGGTTTTAGGGAGAGGCTAGATTCTCGAAATTCCAGAATTAGGAGAGAACTGACTCACGAACATCCAGAGTTATATAATTATTCTAAATTAAATTCTGTTTCTATCAAACCTTCAATTAATTGATTTTATTCTTCACTAGTACGTACACAATAAGTGCTAAAGAATAAAGATACATTAACTTTGTAAGTTCTAAACTGGGTCTCTTTGCAGAGCATAGAAATTGTATCATTTCATGGACATGTTTACGACAGTATTGCACAGAAGTGTAGATTGCTGAATCTGATCCAGATCGCAATATAATCATGATTGAAAATAATAACTAAAATTCTATACAATAGTTCAGTCTGTGACAGAATAATCCTACCTTTCTCCATTTCGAAGTGCATTTCTTGGTTTATTGCTCTGGAAAGAAAATTTAGCACTTCCTGATTTTCCTTTTGGGTTGGAGTTCTACTTATTTGATCTGACAAAATAATGATTGGTTGCATCTCTTTTACCTAGCTACTACTTCATATATCACTCAGCATGAAGGTAATGAAATATTAAAACACCATCAATGAAATTTTCAGGCAAAATCTATGAGATGGGAGCTTCAGGCATTAGCAGTCTGAAAGGGCGTAGCCAAAGGAGAAACAAATGTCTCAATGATTTAATTTCACTTTACGGAACTCTTCCTCTTGTGCCAACCAACGTCAAAGCAGTTAGCGCTAGAAATGAATGGTTATGGTAGTTTTCTTCTCGCTCTGATCAGCCACGGATCCATTCCACCCACCATGGAATGAGATAAAAGACCAGAACGGAAGATTCAGGGTCATTAGTTTTGGAATCTGTTAGCATATTATGTGTACATACAAGTTCTACGTAAGTGTCTCTCACATGCTTTTGATTCATTTACATCTAATGCATGTCATGATGTAATCTGTCTATTATATTAATTATGGAAAAGCTATTGCAGATGCACACTACTGGCTAGAATGTGTTGAACTAGTGAAGGGTCTATTTTTTCCCTTTTTAATATTTTCCTCCATAAATGCAAGAATAGCGTTTTTTTTATCAAGAAATGTAAGAATAAAAATACGTTTCCTCACACTTAGATTTGTTCATACAAAAAAAGTAGACCTGTGCAGTTACATTGATAAGTTAACATAGGGTGTATATTTGAGTATACAGCAAAGTTTTGACCAAAAAAGAAAACTGCAAAAGTGAAATAGTGAGGGTTAAATGGAGTATAATGGGGAGGGAACAAGGCAGCCTCAGTTTTCAACATTTGACTATTGGTTTCTATGTGGAGCTTTTGGAAAAGCACTAGACTGAGTGCGACGACTCTTTTATCTGTCGGAGCAATGCTTAAGGTTTATTTCTAAGAAGTCATCCATTGTTTGTTATTGATTATTTTATGGGTAAATAGAAGGACTTGTAGCTCAGCAACAATGAAAAGTGTTCTTGATTATTTTTTGGGTAAATAGAAGGAATAAACAGAAATAGCAACAGAAATAGCAAATTATTATTCTTTCAAAAGACCAGCAAAACCCAATAGCCAACCTCCAACAGCACTTCGGATTAAACCATCGAATCCAGCATGGCCAAGATCACAAGCAGACTCCCATCAACATACAAGGCGTCACAACCATCCCATGAAGGCTGCCACAGAATCCAGTGTACAGGGGGTCCTATTTAAGTGGTCTTTACTGGCCGTCAGTCTAATTGTCGGTAAAGATTTTACCACGTCGTGTATGCTGATTAAAGCAAATCTGTTGCTAAAAGCTATTATGGCTATTCTTATTGCCACTAAAATTGTCTTTTGTCGACCATAGATTTGATTACGGTTTAGCACTTTCGTTGTTGACATGGTCAAGAAGCCCAACAGTATTCAAAATTCAAAGTTTGCTATAGCCTGCAGAATAATAAAAGATGTAAGTAACTATTTTTTATTGCAATCTTTGAAAACTATTTTAAAAACAGTTTTAGAAATAGGTTGTGTTAAGAAGTATTTTAAATTTTTCAGATTTTGAAAACAGAAAACAGTTTTTAAATGGGTCTATTTGACTTACCATTAGGAAGTATTAAAGCGGTAAAATAACACTTCTACTTCAACAAAAAGTGTCTCGTAATATGTTATTTTTCCGTTTTCATCTAATTTTGCATTGTCAACCAACATTTATTGTTGTGTTTTATAGGTTGGTTATATATTGTATAGCTAGACAATGCTAATTTAAGTGATGAGTTAGATCCTTGGTTGTTTTCGTGTAGGTCTGTGAGCTCTTTGTATCGTGCGGGCTTAGAAGTACCTCTAGCATTATGTTGCAATGCATTTTGGAAGGAATCAAGACACTCTTAGTCCATACTAGACCATGAATGTATTCATCCATCTCAAATTGCATAGCAACATGATGCGGGAGGTACTTTTGAACTTGCACGATACCCACCAAGTAATAGACCCTTCGAGAACAAACAAAAGACTTTAACTTGCACTAGTGACTAGCATTGACTTAGCGTCATCCCAACATATTTACTAAAAATTAGCTACGAGCCATTTAATGTAAGTCACAATGTCAATACTAAACCGACACTAAATTAATTGTAGCATTATTTTTATCTAATTAGCATCGTCGGTAAGCGTGACACTAATAGAGTTTATTCTTGTAGCATACTCAATTGAGTACATGAGAATTCTACATTTTTGTTTCTCCTCTTCTTTTTTATTAAACTAATCTGCCTTGAAATATACCTTTTTTTCTCTTTTTTTTAATTTGTATTCTATTGTCCCATCTTCTCCCTTTATAAACTCTTTTGTAAAACTCAAGTGTCATTGTAAAGTGCTAAGAACTAAGTGTTCTTGAAGAAAAAGGAAAAGACTTAGAAATCGAAGATGCGTTAATGAACTTTCTATTCTTATTATTTTGCACTTCAATTCCTGATTATTTAAGGTTACGAGCTCTATATTTATACAGAGTGAATATATACTAGTCGGCGAATAGACCGAGGTCAACTGTTACATTGGGAAACATAAACAATAATAAATGTAAAGATAAGATCCCGGATATTCCGGGATTGCTAATACTTCTAGATAACTGGTTTACAGCTGCCACAGTACTGGCCAGACGATATAGCTTGGCGAACCATCCATTATTTCAACATGCAGATGATCCTTATCAGAAGATATAGGACCAGACGATGCTTTCCTTTGTCAGTCAATATGGCAGACGATCCCAGATGATTCTGTGGTCGATACTGCGTATCTCCAACAGCAGATGATACTTATCTCTAACATCCCTCGGAAACTCAACGTGGGTGAGAATGAAGACAGCATTTGAAAACACGTTGAATTTGGCCTTCTTAGCTGCAACTTGCTTGCTTTTACTTCCCTTGCAGGCATCACGAGCAAGAGTGGCAATATAATGCTAGGAATAGTTGCGCTCCTTTGACATTGATGCTTGTACTCGGAGCGAAGGGTTGGGGCATGGTGCTAGAAATGAAGTACATGGAAGATGATTCGAACTGCTTTGCCGGATCCTCCAGATCTACTTCACCAGATCAAAGAAAATGCATATTTTGTTTTGTTTTGTAAATCAGAAAGGCACTTTGGAGCAATGAGCTATCAATGCCAGTGCGAGGAAGTTTTGCCTGGGCATGTCCTGCAGTGGGAACCTCAGAGATCATTGACTTGTGCTCCTTCATCTGAGTCTCAGAGGCCTTACGACTGCAGTGGCTTGAGCTCAAAGGAACATTAACAGGTGTTACCCCTCTGTTCATGAGTCTCAACGTTGAAAAGGTATAAAGGAAGGATAAAGCATAAAGCTTGAGCTCAGAGGAACGTTAACGGATGTTACCCCTCTGTTCATGAGTCTCAGCATTGAAAAGGTTTAAAGTATAGAAGGATAAAGCATAAAGCTTGAGCTCAGAGGAACGTTAACAGGTGTTACCCCTCTATTTATGAGTCTCAGCGACGAAAGGTTAAACAAAGAAAATGATAAAGTTTGACACGAAGGCGGAGCTTCTGCCATGGAAGAAAAGAAAGAAGAAAAGGAAATCATGGATCAAACTAGCTCGGATACCATGTTAAGAACTAAGTGTTCTTGAAGAAAAAGGAAAAGACTTGAGATATCGAAGATGCGTTAATGAACTTTTTATTCTCATTCTTCTGCACTTCAATTCCTGTTTATTTAATGTTACAAACTCTGTATTTATACAGAGTGAATATAGACTAGTCGGCTGATAGACCGAGGTTAATTATTACTTTTGGAAACATAAACAATAATAAATGTAAAGATAAGATCCCAGATATTCCGGGATTGCTAGTACTTCTAGATAACTGGTTTACAGCTAGCACAATACTGGCCAGACGATACATCTAGGCAGACGATATAGCTTGGTAGACAATCCATTGCTTCAACATGCAGATGATCTTTATCAGACAATATAAGACCAAACGATGCTTTCTTTATCAGTCAATACGACATACGATTTCAGATGATTCTGTATTCAATATTGCATATCTCCAACAGCAGACAATACTTATCTCTAACACAAAGAAAAAAAAATTGTACCTGTCAATATCACTGCACAACAAGTTGCCAATTCGAAGATCACGAAGTCAAAGGCACTTAAACATAACAGCTAATGGCGTTTTGGTCTTATTCTACCATTGCCACTACCAAGCTGTGGATCATGACTTCATAAGTCATAGTGGGTTAAAAAGCACAAGGGCTGGTTTGAAGTTTGAAGAAGCATACAAAGGAAAATTACCTACTCCACTTGCCACGACAGGCTCTCAAGCTCTCCTATCATTATTTATGCAAACCCTTCATTGATTCTTTATCATTGTCAGCGTGTCATTAAAAAGTAGCAGGTTTCACACAAAACCTTATGCAAAACATTAAAAAATTCACCTTTAATAGACTAATTATTAATTAACAATCTTACCTCGACTTATCGCATTACTAAAACCCAATTAACCCTCGCAAAATCTACTACCTCCATTTTTAATTTATATGTATGAATCGAGTGAGAAGAAAGCTCAAGAATTCAATAATTTTA
The DNA here is from genome assembly GCA_030819835.1 of Acmispon strigosus. Lineage (NCBI taxonomy): Eukaryota > Viridiplantae > Streptophyta > Magnoliopsida > Fabales > Fabaceae > Acmispon > Acmispon strigosus. The sequence goes on along the minus strand of JAUAMA010000001.1, from coordinate 40,945,017 downwards.
TTGGAATTATTTTTTTAACTATCTGCTTTACCTTTTAACATTTAAAGCATGGGTATGAGACAATAATTGAAAATAATAATTACTATTATTAACTACTATTTAATAGATATGTAATTTTTTTCTTTTCACTCCAAATTGTTAGAGATGAGTATCGTTTGCTGTTGGAGATGCGCAGTATCGACCACAACATCGTCTGGGATCGTTTGCTATATTAACTGACAAATGAATGCATTGTTTGATCCTATCGTCTGATAAGGATCATCTGCATGTTGAAGCAATCAATCGTCTGCCAAGCTATGTCGTCTGACCAGTACTATGCAAGCTGTAACCAGTTATCTAGTAGTATTAGCAATCCCGGAATATCCGGGATCTTATCTTTATATTTATTATTGTTTATGTTTCCTAATGTAATAGTTGACCTCGGACTATCCGTCATCAGGTCTATGTTCACTCTATATAAATACAGAGCTTGTAACCCTGAATTAATCAGAATAGAAGATCAGAATAGAAAGATCATTTATGTATCTTCGATTTCTCAAGTTTTCCTTTTTTTCAAGAACACTTGGTTCTTAACATGGTATCAGAGCTAGTCTGATCTATGGTTTCTTTTTCTTCTTTCTTTTCTCTCATGGCAGAAGCTCCGCCTTCGTGTCAAGATTTATCCAAATAAATAAATATATATGTGTTGACACCGAAAAGTTCGCAACGGCTAATAAGAAGCCGAAGGGCCATGTGAGCCGATTGGGAGCATAGTCAAGCAAGGTATTAGCCCTGTCGAGCGGGTCTAGTCGATTGCCAACATATGTAACTGACCAAGGAGAATCAAGTGCACGAGGACAAAATTCAGCAAAGATGCAGAAATTTGGGCTTCAAGCAAAATAAATCATCTTCTAGAAGCTTTCCATGTGCAGAAATAGTTAGTGGACTCGTCCCCGTGAAAATAGAAGAAAGTGGTTGCGAGCTAGCCGGTGCGATGAAGAACGACTGAAACAAAGCCTCTAGGCTGACTAGGAGAGAGGGAACAATGATACCCCACGATTTTGTAAACACTTGTAATGATCGGAGAACGTGGGGTGTCACATGTTCCTTCCAACCGCAAGGTAGTTAGTCGATTTGCCTCTATAAATAGAGGAAGGGTCATTTGTACAAACACATACAATCAATCAATCAAATCTACAAATTTCCCGCATTTATCTTAATTTTACTTTTCAGCACTTTACTTTTTAGCCATTTAAATTCTTTATCGCTTTCTGCAATTTATCTTTCAGCCGATTTACAGCTTTTAGCCTTTATTTTTTTTACCGCTTTTCAGCTCTTTACATTTATTAGGAGTAGACCTTAGTTCATAGTCAAAGTCCCATTTCAAGCATCCTTCAATAGCGAGGCACTAAGAGCTTTTTGGAGTATCTTAGGAATCCATATTGAGGAACAAAGTCTCTTCCTCGAGCAATCGCTTGATTAGGGAATCATAGTTGGTTTCCTAGCCAACCACACGGCTTCCAGATCGACCAAATTCATTTCCTAATCGACCAAATCTATTTGTGAACTAACAAATTGGCACGCCTAGTGGGACCACTCTCATTATTGAAAATTTTTCATCACCTACTCATGACCTAAATTGGCATATGAAATTGAGGTCTGGAAATAAAATGGAGTTTTCAAGAAACCGCAGAGTCAGTAGTAGTCGTACCTTGCTCGCTGGTACCGCTTCTACCTCCACTTCAATGCTAGTACAAACAGGACATACTATGGAACCTGCTGGCCACGCTGTTTTTGCGATAGCCGCAAAGACTGTTTCTCCTTACGTTGAAGTCGTTGAGACAGCAAACGAAGAGAGAGACTCGAGTATGGTTACTAACAATTCCTTCATTCGGCATCAGATCGACTTGGGGATTAACGATATTATCACTCAAGTCTCTAATAGCGAGGTTGAAATCATCAAACCCATGGTGCACAACGAGATGCACTTTGCCAAGGAGGATTCACAACGGAGAGGGCCGGATTTTCTGCCCTATGCTGTTCAAAACATGCCCACACTCAGGGGGCAGGCCACTCAGGGTTATCCCCACATGGCTTACCTTCATTATGGACAAGTTTCCATAGAAAACGTGGAGAAGGCATCAGAATCGGTAGTTCCTCACAGCCGAACCTGTCTCCACAACCTACGTTCCACGCTGGAGGAGGTTCCTTTGTCCATCCACCACCGTTGTCACCCAAACCTGTTTGGCCCAACGTGTCTCAATGGATTGGGAAAGACAACAACCAATAGTGTGATAAAATAAGGGCCAACACAAGAAGGGAGGTTGAATTGTATGCTTATAAAAACTTGTTTTTCTAAAACAATTATATGATTTTCAAAACCTTTTCGTGAGATGAGCTTAAGAATATTAACAGCAGGTGATAGAGTAAGCAACGGAATTAAACAAGTTAAACAATGCAAACAGTAAAGCAATAAAGCAGTAAAGCACATGCAGATTTATCCTGGTTCACCCCCAGAATGATGGGGCTACGTCCAGTCCTTGGCTCCACCAAGATTTTTACTATTCAACCTAGAATAGTACAAGTATTAGGCAGGACTTCTCCTATCAACAAGTATTCTCAGGGACTTCTCCCAACCACAAGTATTACGCAAGACTTCTCCTTTACAATGAATTCTTCTAGAGAAAGTGCTCTTCTCAAAAGAGTGATGGTAGAAGGCTATTTGGGCCGGTATACAAATCAGAGAATATGAAACAAACGTTTCTTTGTAAGGTGAGGTTGTTTGGAAAATATAACTCTAAGCTCAGTTTTCCCCTCACTAATTTTTTTCAAGAATTAAAGAATAGACTTGTTGTGTATTGCACTGTGTTGCTGTGTATTCGTTGTGCGTCAGTTCTGTGTCTTCTTCGAGACCTCTAGTGCTTCTTTTATACTATAAGCCTGACTTCAATTCTTTGATAATTCTGGTCGTTGACTTGCTTCTACCATTAATGCTTGACCTTCAATTCTTGTCGTTGACTTGCTTCCTTCATTAATACTTGACCGTTCACCAACGGCTACAAGTCTTTGAATAGTTTTGACTTTTGTGTATAATTGCCACGCGATTTTCTCCCTTTAATTTGACGATTCTTTGTGTCGTTGACTTCCTGGAGATATACTTGATACTGTGCTTGATTTACGCTTCTGCAATAAATTCAATCATCAATGGCTTCCATTTTGAATTTCAACTTGGTCTGTTTCGGCGCTAGACTTGTATCGTTTAACAAATGATGTAAGCAGACATTGCACTGCATACGATACTTGAAATTCTACCTCTGGACGATACTTTCATTTTTGATCTCCAGACGATACCTCACTTTTAGTCTCTGGACGATACTTTACATTTGGTCTTCAGATGATACTTTACTTTCAGTCTCTGGACGTTAGAGCTAATCCTTCTCCGGACGATAGAGCTTTCTGTCTTTAGACGATAGATCATTTTTAGTCTCCAGACGATAGAACTTTATGTCTTCAGACGATAGATCACTTTTAGTCTCCAAACGATAGAGTTCTCTGGACGATAGAATTCTCTGCAGACGGTACACTTTATAGCTATAAGCTTGCGTACGACGCATTTCTGCACGATGTAGATAGATCATCAATTATTCAATGGACGATGGGGATAATCTTGAAAAATATAATGTATAGTTAGACATTAAAATTGTTATTAATCAAAATAAGTGTTCTGAACTTAACGGTCTCCCCTTTAACGTTCTGACCCTAACACACTGAACCCCCCCATGCAACACTAGATTTGGAGGAGTGCCTGAGCAACCTTATTATGAGTAGCCTGCACAGTCGACTGTTCATTATCAGACACCACCAACTCAGCGGAGGCTAGTAGACATACCACCACCAGTTCAAGGATTTGGACACTAGGGAAACCCTCCTAACACAGGGGAGCCCCAGGGACTAAGTTTCATTTATCCCAACATGATTGCCGAAGCTATGCGACAACACTTTGGCATTCAGTTACGGCCCAGCGATAGACCTGTCTATCGGAAGTCGTACCCTGAATGGGTGGATAGGACTATCCCATTGCCGAGAGGTTTTAAGGTCCTAGACTTTACTACCTTCTCAGGTGAAGATGTTAAGTCCACGATGGAACATATCAGTCGATTCATGACCCAATGTGGAGAGGCAAATCAGAACGAGTTTTACAAACTACAGTTGTTCCCCTTGTCATTAACAGGGGCAACATTCAGTTGGTATTCCTCCTTGCCTCCCAATTCCATCCAGAACTGGACAGACATGGAAAAGAGTTTCCATGATAGGTACTATAGCCTGTACCCTGATATTTCGATGGCTGATTTAATGGCTACTTGTCAAAGAGCCGATGAATCGGTTGTTGAATATGTCGAAAGGTTCAGGAAGTTGAAGAGTCGATGCCCTGTACAGTTTCCCGAATCTGAATATGCACATATGGTTACAAAAAAATATGCATCCTCATATCGCAGAAAGGCTTATTGCCCAAGAGTACAACAATCTTACCCAACTGCCATCAAAAGACTCACGCATTGAGTCCTTCATCAAAGAGAAGGAAGCGAAATGCTCAAACAGAACAGGCAGAAGACCTCACCTCATATCCATCATAGAGGATGAGGCAACAGAGGAAGTAGTTATGGATCCCTACGGGGAAGTAATGGCTGCAGAACTCTTACAGGGGAAACCTTACATCTGCCATGCTCGTCTTAGACTTTGAGTTTCTATATCTATCTAGTCTAAAACTAACTTGAGCATTAGAGTTCTTTGTACAATTATCTCTCCAACAATGATCCACCATAAGCGTTCAATACACCAATGTGTTTTTTTGCCTAACACCATAATTACTCTATCTGTTCCTTATTATAAGTGGTAGTTTTTCAAAAAAAAAATTCCCAAAATATAAGTCTCTCTAATATTTATAAAATATTAATTTTTTTTTCCATATTTACCCTCATATTTAATACGAAAGAGATGATGTGATTTTGAAAAAGCTTTTATATAATTTGAAAAGAGAAATTCATGGATAATCTAGGAAAAGTTAACAGAACTTCTTACAAATTTATTATTTATTGTTAGTAATAATTTTTCTTAATCTAAAAAATTACTCCCTCCGTTCCTTTTTATAAGAGATAAATTGAGAGATGTCATGGTCCTTTTTATAAGAACCGACTTGAAATTTGTAGTGCATTAATTATTTTTTAACAAACTTACCCTTACTTAATTTGATTTTCTCTCTCTTTTAACTATATAATGCATTAATGATCAATCGAAATTTTAAAAAGCAAGTTGGGGCAATTTTGGAAAGTTGATGTAAATTGAGAACAAATTAAGTGCTAACAACCACTCTAACTACTTTTCTTAAAATGTATGCAGCAGTTAAAAACGATTGATCGGATGGAGTAATGTTTTTCTTTGCCTTCCAATAAAAGAAATGAATGTTCATGAGTATATAAAAGCAGATGTTATGAAATTTAGGCAAATGATGTTCATTGTCATGATGAACATCTGGAAAGCATCATAACACCTGGAAAAGAGCTGCATATGCAAATGATTAATGATGGAAAGACATACGCACCTTTGCACCACATCTAAATTATGGCGAACTCCCCGATGGTAAAAAACTGTAAATTTAATTATGATAATTATAATCACCTCTAATTACATGTACATAAAACTTTCGCGCAAAATTAAGTTTTATTTGAGTTTATTTTATAGTATAAATCTTTATACGAGTATTTGGGAGAGTTTTGTAAATAATCTATGATTTATTTATAAGTTATTTTAAATTCATTTTTATTATTTTTTATATTAACTTTTAAATAAAAAATATGTTTATCCACAAACTATTTTTCAATTTATTTAATAAATTTATCAAATTAACACGTTACGAATAAATATGTATGCTGGTTATTGCTATAAATACTTCATTAAACTATGTATCCAATCACAGCCTTTAACTTATATAATTTTATATATCAAAGTAAGAGGACCGTTTGCAAATAGATATGTGAAGAGACAGAGTCAATTGTGTGTAATTGTAGTAATGCGGATAAATTATCTGAAAGAGTAAGAAAGGGACAAATAAACGAAGGGAGAACGGTTAGATACAGTTGTAAAGGGACACTTGGTTGGGATATTGAGGGCTTGATCTGGACACCTGCCCATAGGAAACGTCTAACCATTGCATTTCGTGTCTCCATTATTTTTAGAATAAAAATGGGTAGACATCTAAATGGGGTAAGTTACGAGTTAAATATAGAAAGAGATGAGTGATAAGTGTGATATATAATGTGATGTAATTGAAAGAAAGAGATAGAGAGAAAAAAGGGTGTCTAGATGTGTCTGTACTGTTTAGGTATACACGAATCATTGCCCTTATTTTTACGTGAAAGTATTATTTTATAAGTGGAAATCATGTCTATTGTAACTGAGTCGGTAAGTATTTAGATCAGGGTTTGATCTTAGAGCGGTATGTATGAAGAGTGATTTGTTGAAAAAAAACTTACTCTTTTAATGTGATCTCAAAATTTCAGAAAAATAATATCGTACTCTGCTCACCGTGAAATAAATTTAGAAAATAAAAATATAAAACCTAAACCAATGATCTTACCAAAAAATCCTAAACTAGTGAAACCATGCCTATTCCCACCAATACACAAGTTAGTTCGCAAGCCTTAGCTTGAGAGTATTTTTTACAACTCAGATAATATTTCATTTGGAAGTTACAAGACCAATTGTTCCCACCATATTTTCATTTGGATACATATTTAATTATAATTAATAATCAAACCTAAATTGTATGTCCGAACCTATTTCTTTAAATTTGGATACTTAGAGCACGTTACAGTATCGATCACATGAACATATTTTTGTAGCGATTTTTATCACGATAAAGTAGAAAGTAGAAAAAAAAAATACAATTTTTAAAGGTAAAAAACTGCTAAAAATATGAATGTCTAATGTCGTTGATATTGTAGCTGTAGTCTACGTATCTTCCTCTTAATTATTTATGATAGGCTCAAATATATATGTTTTTAGTCATCGTAAAATATGAGTTAATTGGATTTGATCCTTTAAATTTTTTTTATAGCTTTTAGTCATCAACATTAATGAAATGAGTGAAATTAGTCATTCAATTCATTTTGTGACGGTTCAAACCGCCATTAAAACCAAAAATAAATAAATTGCGGCGGTTAATAACCAACGCTAATACACAAAATCTGTCACTAAAAGTACGACAATGACTAATTTCACCTATTTCCATAATGTTAGGAACTAAAAACTATAAATTTTTTTAGAGGGACTAGATTCAATTCACCCTTATTTTGTAAGAACTAAACATATTTAACCCTTTATGATATGTTTGATTATTCCCTTACATTCATGCTTCACATGTTTTTAAAATATTAATATTCCTTTCACGATTCACTTAACTAGTGCCTAAATACACTATTATATTTTTCATGTTGATCTATGGAACTTCAAAACACATGTTGATCTTCTCAAAGGGGTTTGCTCTCAGTTGGAGAATGGAAAATCAAAGATCTTAGAAGCTAGAGCAGTCAATGTTAAATCACCTCTAGATTGTAAATACTCATGTGCATCCTTCCCCTAAGTGTGAAATGAGCTTCATTCATAAAATATAGAAGGATTCCTCAATAATACTCGTAAGTCTGGAGAGGCTTGTATAAGAATACTTGATAAGAGGAGTCATGCGACTACTCGTTAAGCCTGGAGAGGCTTATACAAGAATACTTGATAAGAGAAGTCTTAGGAATACTCGTTAAGCCTGCAAAGGCTTGTACAAGAATACTTGATAGGAGGAGTCCTGCGAATACTCATTAAGCCTGGAGAGGCCTATACAAGAATACTCGGTAGGAGAAGTCCTTGATAAGTCTTGTAAGGGAGAAGTCTGTCGAATACTTGACGATAATAGTCGAAATCATGGTAGAAGACCAAAGGCTAGACGTAGCACGTGACTGGGTGAACCAGGATAACATCCTAGTTTGGTGATATTCTAACTCTTCGAACTGTCTTGCTCACAACGCCTATCTGTTGCACCAACGTCTGGTGGAATGTTAGAAAGAAACTTTGAATTAGAGTGATTAAAAGTTGTCAACCAGCGAAAAGTTTTTAGACACAATTCAACCTCCCTTCTTATGATCTTGTAATTACCTTCATCCTTGTGCCAACATGATTGTGCATATTTGTAGGGGTATAGGGTTGCATGGAGATATTATTTTGGAATTCACTCATCGAAAGTATAATCTTGTAGCCGATTGACTTGCTAGTGCTTTCCTTGTTTTATGATTAGGATCCATATTTTATTTTCTCCTTTTAACAAGTGTCATCGTCTTCTTAAACATAATATTAGTGACGTGACCTCAGCATCTTTTATTTCTATTAGTTTTTTTTCCGGAGTTTGTCGCTCACTATTAAATAAAACAAACACATTGATTGTGTTTTTTTTTCCTTCATAAAACACCCATTAATTTGAAAATTACATACAGTATAGCTCATGATTTAATATAATTTTCTTGACTAGATGTGAGTTGAGGAAGTTAACTAAACAGTTAACACCCACTTAAATTACACAAAAGTCTCTCGTAGGAAATTTGTTTTTTGTACTCAAGTTCAAGATTCAAACCTAAATTGAATTCTACTCGTACCATTACATATTAAAGGGTGTAAATCATTTTTTAATAAACAAATAAACAAATCTAAAGTACATGTCTTGTGTCACAGTGTCAGTTCCTGATCTCAACCTAAGCAAAAGTCTGCAAGAAACCGTCAGCTCACACACACATGACACAACACATGGCAAACTCTAGAGAGGGAATTGTGTAATGGTTCTTTCACACACAAAGGAAGGAGAGAGAGAGAGAGAGAGAGAGAGAGAGAGAGTTGAAGTTCCCACCATTGCTGCTAGTTCTTCTTTTTCCTCCATCCCCTCCAACTAGTTCCAATTTCCCAAAACCTTCAAAAAGAAAAAGAACATCATAACTCCCTCACCCATCTTCCAAAACCATTTCCTCCAACTCAACTATCATTTCTGACTCTTCACCTTCCTCTACCTCAACTTCTAAGATCCCCAAAACCATTTCCTGAAACTCAAACATAATCCTCTCACTCCAACCAAACCAAACTCTTCCATCATCTCATCTCAATTCTCAACCATGCCATCCCGCCAACTCAACCAATTTCATCCCTCAACGTCAGACTTTCCCGACACTTATAAACCGCCACAAACACCAACCTCTCCTCATTCCCACCACCGCCACAACCTCCTAACCCCTCTTATCGCTGCCGCCGCCACCGCATGCTCCCTTCTCCTCCTCCTCCTCGCCTTCCTCTGCCGCCGCACGCTCACCCGAAAACGCACCACGCCGTTTCACTCCGACACCGACTCCTCCACTTCCAACCCTCCTCACCGCTTCTCCTACTCCCTCCTCCGCCGCGCCACGAACTCATTCTCCCTCCGCCTCGGCCACGGCGGCTTCGGCACCGTCTATGCCGGTACTCTCCCGCCGCCGTCGCGCAAGCCCATCGCCGTCAAGCTCATGGACCTCTCCTCCGGCGAGCGCGAGTTCCACAACGAGCTCTTCTTCGCCTCCAGGCTCCGCTCCCCGCACGTCGTCGCCGCCGTGGGATTCTCCTCCGACCCGAAACGCCGCCGCTTCCTCCTCGTTTACGAACTCATGCACAACGGGAACCTGCAAGACGCGCTCTTGCGGCGCAAGTGCCCTGAGCTCATGGACTGGAACAAGCGCTTCGAGATTGCTCTGGACATAGCCAGAGGAGTTCACTACCTTCACTCCTGCGATCCCCCAGTGATCCACGGAGACATAAAACCCAGTAACATCTTGCTCGACCGCGGTTTCTCTGCCAAAATCGCCGATTTTGGGCTTGCCCGGTTGAAATCGGAGCCATCCCAGATTGAGGTAGAGGTTTTGAACAGTGGTAGCGACGAGGAAGAGAAGAAAAAGTTGAAGTCAGAGCCACCCCAGGTTGAGGTAGAGCTTTTAAATGGTGATATCAACGATGAAGAGAAGAAAAAGAAGGAGGAATTGGAGTGTGGTGATGGCGGGGTTGTTGTGATTGATGATTGTCGATCGATGGAGAGTGTGCATACTAGTTTTTTTGAGGAGGGTAATTTTGGGGTGGAGCAATCTGTTACTTCGCCGGAGACTATCGTCGAGATGGCAATGATGACTGGAATGGGTATGTCTCCGGTGGTGGTGGCTGAGTCGCCCGGATTTGATAAGGCTAGTGTGCAGAGCGAGAAGGATGTTGTTGGGGATGTTAAGAGGAATGGGAAAGGGTTAAGGAGTAATTCAGTGAAGGATTGGTGGTGGAAACAGGACCATGAGGTTTCGGGCTCGGCCTCGGGTTCAACACCTGTTGGTGAAGGTAAGAAGGTGAAGGATTATGTGATGGAGTGGCTTGGAAGGGAGGTGAACAGGGAAAGGCCAAAGAGTGAATGGATAAGTGAGAAGACTGGGAAGGAGGAGGAGAAGAAGAAGATGAAGGAGAAGGAGAAGAAGAAGAGCAGGGAGCACCAATTGGAATGGTGGGAATCCATGGATGAAGCAAAAGCTGTTGGGGTTGTGAAGAAGAAGAGAAGGCCGGTGAGGGAATGGTGGAAGGAGGAGAGCTGTGAAGAGATTGCAAAGAGGAAAAAGAAGAAGAAGAAAAAGGGTGTAGAGAGTGATGGTGGTGATGATTGGTGGCTGAGTGATGATGCATTATATGGGGATAGAAAGAAGCACAAGAGAAGAAGCAAGAATAACCGTGGTAGTGTGGATTGGTGGTTAGATGGGTTCAGTGGGGAGGTATGGAGAGCAAGGAGGAATAGCTTTGATTCTGCTAGTGGAGAAATTCCAAAGAGTGGTGGTGTGAGTAGTACACCAAGTATGAGGGGAACTGTTTGTTATGTTGCTCCTGAATATGGCTGTGGTGGATATGTCTCCGAGAAGTGTGATGTCTATAGCTTTGGGGTCTTGTTGCTTGTTCTCATTTCCGGGAGGCGCCCTCTTCAGGTTACCGGTTCACCAATGTCCGAGTTTCAACGAGCAAATCTTTTGTCATGGGCGCGTCATTGTGCCAGAAATGGGAAGCTCATGGAGCTGGTTGATCAGTCTATTCAGTCATTGGACAAAGAGCAAGCTCTTCTCTGCATCAAGGTTGCTTTGCTTTGTTTGCTTAAGTCGCCTGTTCGCCGTCTTTCAATGAAGGAGGTTGTGGGAATGCTTAGTGGTGATTTGGAGCCACCCCAATTGCCTGTTGAGTACTCACCTTCAACCCCTTCGCGCTTCCCTTTCAAGTCTAGGAAAAAAGGCCGGTGAGTTGCTACTCTAACACAACACATTTTCATTAGCAGTTACAGTTATACTCGCAGCAGCGGTAGTTTACCAATGACAGATAATTGTATAGGAAATTAGGAGTGAAAAGCTCTGTTTTCTTTTTTCTTTTTTATTGTTTTTGTTTACCATTTTGGTCCTAGTCCTTTCACTTTTCCTTGTGTTGATACCATTATTGCCTACAGGCTGGAGTTTTATATATGTAAATAGAATTGCTTCACATAATTTATCATACTGACTTATAGGCATGCCTTGAGTGATGTTTATATTTTGGAAATTATGGTCCATGGTTTAATGGTGTTTATCAAGGCCAACTTTGTACTTCTCATTCTCTTACTTTTGGAAATGAAATAACAACATACCTTTTATTTACTTAGGCTGTTTCTCTTGTGTGGTGGCCTGTTACTGTTTGCAGCTTCTGTAAATTTTATCTAGACGACGTAGTTTGCATTGATCAAATTTCTCCCTTGGTGGGAGAACAATGTTACTTATTCATACTTTTTGTAAGAGAACATTGGAATTTGAAGTTGTTAAAATACATGGAATCAGAATTTATCTATTAGCAGAATCTACTTAATTATGGTATTAGTGATGAGGTGAGGAACAAATGTGGTGCTTTATCTTGAGGCAGTTCTGCATCAAATGGATGTATTTTTCTCAATGATTTCCAAAGGATTTTCCAACTATTCTCTTATTTTCACCTACCTTAGTTACTACCTTTTCCCCTTGTTTTGAAGTTTGTTTGGTCTCCTAACACCTATTTTGTATGAAGTATGAACTATGAAGAATAGCAAAACAAAACTTGTTGTATACAACTAAAGTGGTTTTTGTCCTGCTATTAATATTTTAGTAGTTGCAGAGATGTTGAACAATCAATGTGATAACCTCCTAGTTATGTCCATGCTGAACTTTTAGGAACAACTTGGATAGTAGAGTATGACTTTTCAGAAATGACAATATCATGACTACGTTTTATTAATTTGGTTTGATATATGCTGATGATATCAAATAAAGAAAATTTATAGTGTTTCAGATTCTAGTCATTCAAAATTTTCTGAATTTACAGACAGTGAATTTTAATTTTAGGAGGTGTTGATATCCTGAACTTGATTGCATGCTGTTCTTGATTATGACATATAAATTACCTATGGCCATAAGTCACTATGAGTAGCTTCTCTAAATTTATGCAATTTTGAGCAAATACGATGCAGAAGCAAACATGCTCCAAGTACATGTTTGAAAAATCTTTCTACAATTGATTCTAAAGTCAAAATCAATTATAGGGAGAAGTTATGTGTGTAGCTTTTGAGTGCCAAAACTGATTTTAAGAATACAGAAGCTGATCCGAACATGTTATAACTCATCCTTTAACTGGTGGGGATTGCTTTACTTGAGGACTATATAAGGTAATCTGCATGTCTCACTTTGTTATGTCTGGTTTGTTCTTCTTCCTTTGTTTCAAGCCGTTGACAAACAGTTACAGCCCTTGGAATGGGTGGAGTCCCTTACACAGGAATTTGGCCCCGTTTGGAAGAGCTTATTTGAACTTATATTATAGCATAAACAATTATGCAAGCGTTTGGGAGAGCTTATATAAATAGCTTATGACCTACTTATAAGCTGTTTTGAGCTTATTTTCATAAGCTATTCAGAGTAGCTTATGAAAAAGAGCTTATGCTTATATATAGCTTATTTTCAATTCATTATAATAAATTTCTTAAAAGAGCTTATTAATAAGCGCTTATGCCATAAGCGCTTGTAGTCATAAGCGCTTAATTAAGCTGTTTTCCCAAACGAGGCCTTTAACTTGCTTAAATACTTGGTTTATCATTTGCTCTAAGCGTTGAATTATTGCTTTAGTTCTATTATCAATGTTAAGGACCAAAGTTGTGCAAGGCTCAAGCCTTTGAGACTTTAAAGCGCTTCCCCTACCATAGGATTTGGATTATTTCATGTGAATTTTCTCTCATGTGTCATCATGTAAGAGTTTTGTGTCTATCTCTCTTTCTAAACATTTAAATGGTCCGACTATATCTATTTAATGCATATATGTAAAGAAAGAGATAGATACAAAACTCTCACATGATGACACATGAGAGAAAATTCACATGAGAGGATCTAAATCCCCTACCACCACATCTTACCTTTGTTTTTACCCTGAAAATTCAAGGCCAGGACTTCCCCAGAACATGTACTGTAATTGGATATTCTTTAAAAAGTATCATCACCCTGATTGGCAAGATTCATAGACCGATGCTGATTGAGCAAACTGATGCACAGGATCTGATATAGAATTCTGGGAACGCAGTGCTTCATGATTAATATATGCCTAAGGTTGTGACCTTTGCTCAGAATTGTGTTCCTTATATGGAAAAATCAATTCCTGGAACTCAACATGTCCAGAAACCACAATCTCTTTAGTTATGAGATCATATCCAACATAGCCTTTCATTCCTGGTTTATACCCAAGGAAAACACATTTCCTTGCCCTTGATGCCAGCTTAGATCTATTCTCAGCTGTTGTAGAAATATAACTGAGGCAACCAAAAACTCTCACCTCAGTTATGTCAGGCAATGTAGCATGAAACAACTAATATGGTGATCTATATTGATGAAGTTGCACCGGAACCCTATTTATCAAATAAACAGAAAGCAAAACTATTCCTTTCTTGTTGTAAAATGTAGATAATGCAAACTGGGGACCATTTTTAGTCTTTCAACGAAATTGATAAAGGATTGTACTTGCAATTGACTTCTTTTTTTTTTAAGGCCAAAGAAAACAGTATATAGATATAATAGCACAAGGAAAGAGAAGGGAAAAAAAGACAAGGAAGATAGAAATACATAAAGAAGAGCATAGACTAAATTCTAGTACAGATCAAAGAGAGCTGCAATCTAGTGGAATCAAATAGCCACTAGAGGAAAATAAACCACCCAAGTAAATAAACATAGCCTCCAGTAGCTTCCAATTGTAAGCGTAGACCATGACACTAAGTTGTCTAGCCTTTACCATATTGGGCGCTGCATCTATAATTTCAACTTTCTCACCTTCAGATGTACTTCTTTCCTCCCCCTACTAACCTGTCACGCAAAAAGGAGAATGGCCCCTTCCAGTATTGTAAGCCCAAACACACCATAGATCAAGGTTAATACTTGCTCTCATCAGCCTTAGACAAGAACGCAGCAGTCCCAGCAACATAAAATGAAGCAGTACCTCCCGATTTCCAGGATTCTGCTCCCTTTCATAGTGATGGTCAAATATCAAAGACAAAAAATTCTCCCAGTAATGCAAGTACCCGGGCACTGGCACCACTCATAAAAAGAGGATTCAAATTTTTTTCCTTTGCACCTGAGCCAACTCCAAGATTGAAACTTTATGAGTTTCACAACCTTGCTAATTACCACTTCTTCTGAATTGAATACGACCTCATTTCGGAGGGTCAAAATGGACCAAATGCAGGCCCCCCAAACAGTATACCAATTAGGCACATTAGCACTAGATATCCCAAGGCAGTGCTGCTCAAAATGTGATCGGAAGGAGGACAGTAAGACCGTTTTCAACCCCAACCACCTATAGAAATTCATCCACACTTCCCAAGCAACCCTACAAGAGAAAAGAAGATGGTCCTGAGACTCGTCCACTTCATGGCAGAGTAGACAGAGGCAAAGGTGGGGCTCTTGAATCACTTTCCTCTTCCTAAGATTTACCTTAGTTTAAATTCTATTGATAGAAGCCCTCCAAATAAACGCCACTGTTTTAGGTGGAGCCACAATTTTTCAGAGGGTGCTAAACAGCTTACAGTCCACAATAGGAGAGTGTGATATCAGTACCTCATAAGCAGACTTAACCGAGAAAGAGCCGTCGTTTGACGCCAGCCATATCCATTCATCCTCCTTCCCTTGTGTTAGCGATATACTTCGAATCTCTGCCACCAGATTGAGATAGGCTTAATAGCACTTTTGGTCCCTCACCTTTCATGATTTGACATTTTTGGCCCCTCTTAGAATTTATTAGCATACAAGGTCCATCATGTTTATAAGAAGTTGCAGTTTTAGTTTTCAGTCAACTTCCATCCAATATTTAACGGCTTCTGTGTAAAAAAAGAAAAGAAAGAGAAATTCAGAATCTTCATCATCTTCAACCATCTTCATTGTCATCTTCAACATTAAACTAAAAAAACCCAGAAATAAATAAGAGAATAAAAAGCAAAGTAATAGTTCAAAACAAAAGAAAAGCCCTGAAATCAAATCAAGCCTTGTGACAGTAGTTTCATACAAGCTACAACATTTATTACTGCCATTGGATCCGATTCTCTACATCCCTGTTCTTCATCTTCATTCATCTTCTTCTAAAACCTTCACTTTCCCAATCAGGAGACACATAAACAAACCCAAAATTTTGTGCTTCCAGAACCTTTCCTCAACCCACACTCAGGTCATGAGAAAGAGATCGAGAGGCAGATCGTGAAAGAGAAACAACAAATCCAGATCTTAAGAAATTCAACATTTCACTTCGATCCTGTAAAACATCATCATCAACAGATCTGGAAAGTTCAAGCTTTAACTTCAATTCTGTAACAACATCATCATCAACAGAAAGAGAAAGAGATCGAGAAAGAGAAACAACACCATTTTCTTTACCTTTATGGGTTTGGGGTTTGGTAGGTTCTTCACCACAGATCCAGAATCAAGCCAGAGCATCAAGAGACCACACCGACGTCGTTTCCTCTGATCAAGCCACAACGCGGTTCACTGCACTGTAGCATCAAGAGACCACGCCGCGCTTTCTAGAATCATCTCCTCTCTGCCTCGTTTCCCCCCATCGAGCTCCTTCCTCAGCCACAACACCGAACCACAACCATCGACCCCGCCATGGCCGTCCCAAATCACCACCACGTCACTGCATCTGTTTCTCCTTCGAAAACCCTTAATATCCCAGCCGCGACTGCAATCGACCTTACCTGGAGGTTAAGATTTAGGAGGAGGTGGTGGTGGTGGTTTGTGAGGAACGTCTTGAAGTGATGGTGGTCCCGATTTGCTGGAGATTTGGGCGTTTCAGTTTCTTCATCCTCGTCTCCTCTTTCTCTGACTTGGGGCAAACTGGTTTGGGGCACAGATCGATGGAGATGGAGCGATTGTGATGGTGGAGAGGGTGGTGGTGTGTTGGATGATTTGGGTAGCAGAAACAGAAACATGTGTTATGAGGTTTGAAGGGATAGAGAAGAGAAGAGGAAGAGGGAGAGGTGAGTAGAGGAGCAGATCTGGTGTTTGGGTTGGTGAGTTCTGATTTTGGTGTTGCGGGAGATTGAGATTTTATTTTTCTGGGTTTTTTTTTTTTTTTTTCTGGAAATGAAGATGATGATGATGGGTTTTTCTGAGATTAAATGAAGATGATGAATAATTGGATGAATGTTCTGGATTTTTAATTTTTTAATTTTTTTATTAAATTTTTAAATCTTAAACCGATAAATCTTTAACGGAAGTTAAACAGAAAACCAAAACTGCAACTTCTTGTAAACGTGAGAGACCTTGTATGCTAATAAATTCCAAGAGGGACCAGAAATGCCAAATCGTGAAAGGTGAGGGACCAAAAGTGCTATTAAGCCATTGAGATATAACTCCCGCTTGCATTCAAACCAATCTCTTCTCCAACTAAGGTTCCACGTCCAATTGTTTTGTACCCAACTACCCATATCCATAATAACACAGTTTTGTTGCACAGATATGTCAAACAACCTCTTATACTTTTCTTTAAAACACATTTCAGCCCCTACTATCTTGTCACGCTAGAACTTAGTGTTTTTACCATTATCCAAAGCTTTCCCGACACTTCTCCTTTATCCTTCAACAGAATAACCCAAGTATATCTACTATGATCATCAACTATTGTCAAGAAATATCTATGTTTATGTAAAGTCTGAACACGAAATGGTCCCCAAATATCCATATGTAACAATTCAAGTCTGGAAGCGGCACAACTAGTACTAATAGGAAAAGACAACTTTCTTTGCTTAGAAAAATGACATATATCACAAGTTTTCTCCTTATGCACTTGAATAGAAGGAAAATCTTTACTTAAAGCTTCTAAACTTTTATTGTTAACATGTCCAAATCTTAAGTGCCATAAAGCTACCTTAGGTAAAACTATAACACTGTTTACAGAAGACTCATGTGACTTGGATGAATCTGAGGCTGCATGCTTCATGTCCAAATAGTATAGACCTCTATCGAGTTTACCCAAACCAAGCATCTTCATGCTCAAGCCCTGAACATCACATCCATTTTCTGTGAGAACTACTTTGCAATGTAAATCAGCTGTCAACTTTGAAACTGAAATCATATTGAAATTGAAATTTGGAATATGCAGAACTTCTCGAAGAACTATAGACGAAGTTAGAAGGAATGTTCCTTTATAATGTGCAATGGCAGAATTACCATGTATGTGGTAATTTAACATTAACTGGCTTTATTACATAATATGTAGTGAACAAAAGAAGTGTGTTACATATATGATATGTAGCACCTGAATCCACAATCCAGGATTTAAACTATATATCAGTAGTAGAAGGTGAAGCACAGAGAATATCTTGCACTTCTTGAACAACATCTGAAACATGATGAGCATGTGAGTAGGGGTGGTAATATGGGCTGGCGGGGTGGGCTAGGCCCGACCCGCCAAAATGCGGGTTGGGTTGGGTTGACCCACTTTTGGTATATGGGTTGAAAGTCTCAACCCAACCCACTTTTTTGCGGGTAAGCGGGTTGGCGGGCTAGCCCGCCAAAATGCAATGTAGTGGAAAAAAAAAGTAGAATACACGGAACAGGACTGAAGCTGTTTGTAGAGGCAGTATTATCAACATTATCAAACGCCATCAACAACAAATTCGTGAAGCAGAATACATGGAATATAGAAGTCGAAATAAAAATCACGAAACTGACCAAACCAACAGATCAGACAAAGCACAGACCAATCATGATAATAAAGAATCGAATATTCTACTTAGATTTCTGAATGTAGTAGTAATGGTGAGCAGAAAATATGTAACCCAAATCATGAAACAAGATGAAACATTCAGAAAAGGGAGAAATATCAAGGACACACCAACGAGAAGAAAGTGAGCAGGGGTCCTGAAGCTCTGGTTCGGTTTAGGAGCAGTGGAGTGCGCGGTGGCGAGAGCGACACTCGAAGTGGTGACGGCGGCGCTGGAAGCTTTGAGCAGGAAGGCGAGGCGATGGCGAGAGCGGTGGGGCTTCGGTTCAAGAAGAAGACCCCATGGCCGATGGTGATGATTTGGTGGCGTAGGGTGACGGAGCCGAAGGCCTAGGAAAAGCGAGCTTGGTGGCAACGAGGTGGAAAGCAATGACGACTGAGAAAAACGCGAGCTTGGCGGCGGCAAGGTGACAGTCGACAAGGAGAGAAGGAGTGGCGAAGAGGAGTGGAGTGGCGCCGCTGTGACGGGTGGTGTGTAGAGAGTGGGGTTTCTGGTGGTGGGTTTTGAAGAGGAGAAAAGGGTTTTCTAGTGGTGGATGTCGATGAAGAGGTGAGAAGGTGGGTGAGGGGGTCGATTGGAAGAGAGGATGGGATGTGGTGGGTGCTAGCGTTGGGAGAGGAAGGAGGATTTAGGGTTTTGGACCGAGAGTGAGAGGCTGAGAGAGTGAGAGCGTCGTCGTGTGTGGCTGCACAGGTCCTTCTTTCTTTGATCAATTTTGTTAAAAAAAAGGGGGGACGGGCCAGAACCCAGAAGTTAATTAGATCTGTTTAAAAAAAAAAAGGGCTGGCCCGCCCCGCCCCGCTAAACCCGCCAAAAAAGTGGGTTCAAAGCGGGTATTTGGGCTGAATTCTCCAACCCAACCCGCCAAAAAAGTGCGGGCCAAACGGGCTGGCCCAACAGGCTTATCCCACATTGCCACCCCTACATGTGAGTTCATAGATGACTGTGGTGCAGTAGATGTAGAACCTTGCTGAAAGGTTGTTCCTTAATGCAACAGTGCTTTCAATTTCTGGCAATCTCCAAAAGGAAACACTGATTCAAAAGTGTTGTCCCTAGCTGCAGAAACCTTAACTTTCCCTTCTTGTTGAACACTTTCTGTATCAAAATCTACAGCATTAGCATGATAAGAACCAATTTTTGCTTTGGAACCGGGAGAGAAACCATTCTTTCGATAACAAAATTCAACAGTGTGATCAATCCTTCCACAAAAAGTAAAACTCTTTATTCTTTCCTCTTCCATAAGTATTTCCATAATTTCTTTTCCCTTCATCAACATTCACATTCACTTGATTCTCTTCTACAATTGTCATTTGCCTCTCATGCTTTGAGGCTAGAGAAAACACCTTAGGTAAAGTAGGTAATAGATTTGACAACAGAATTGGTGACTTAACTACAACAAATTGCTCACTAAGCCCCATAAGAAACCTCATAATTTGATCTTGTTGCTTACAATCTTCAGCATATGTACTAGTAGAACATGCACACTTAATGGTACAAGTACAAACACGACTAGGTCGGTAATTCTCTAATTCTTCCCACATTATCTTCAATTCAGTGTAGTAATCATTAACACTCAAAGAGTTTTGCCTAAAAGCATACAAATCTTGCCACAATTATGCTATTCTTACAAAATCACCTTGTGAAAACTGATCTCTCAAATCAATCCAAACATCTACTGCATTCTCTATGTAAACTATGCTTTGTGAAATCAAAGCTGAAAAAGAGTTAAGGAACCAAGAATGTACCAAATTATTGCAGCGTTGCCAAGCATCAAACGAAGGATGAAACGAATTCGGAATCTCCACTGCCAGATCGATGAATCGATACTTGTTCTTCGCGGTGATAGCTCGTTTCATCTCTCGTGACCAGGAACATAATTCTGCGAATTCAAAGGTGGATTAACAAGTGCAGCACCTGGTTTTTTAGATGGATGCACATAGAATGGACTTGACTGGTTCTGTGAAGGATCCACCGGCGGCAGTGGTGGCAACTGTGGCCATGGAGGCATTGTGACAGAGTTCGCGGCTGAGCTTCAACAATGAAGCTCTGATACCATAAAAGTGTGAGAAACTTCAAACGAAGAAGAAGAAATTGTTACTGAATGAAGAAACTAATTCTCATTACTCAATATGTGGAAGAGTACAAACTATTTTTAATCAGCTACACTGATTTAACTCTAAATAACTTTATCTACTAACTCTTGTTTAGTTAACTAAACTATAATTCTAACTAAAACTTAACTAACAAGACTAACCGAAGCTATTACTAATGAACTAACCAGCTACTGTTACAGGTAAAGTAAACCATAGTGCTTAGTTAGTTATTATTATTTGCATGAATAATGCTTTGTCGACACTTTTTTTCCACTCACACTTAAGATAAATAGGAGGAGAAATGAGTGATATGATACGTGATGTGACAAGAAATGCAAAGAGAAGTATAAGGAAAAATGAATGAAAATGTGATGGAAAAGAAATTGAAATGTGAATGAATCATTACTCTATTTTGAATTGCATGCATCAACTATGACTCATTTACTTGCATCTGCCCTTTTAGTTGAGCGATCGCTTGCGCTTCCTCCGTAAGCAGGTTGCTTGCATTTGCTTTATGGACTGCTCATAATCGATAAAGAATCCTATTCTCCGCTTCCAAGTGAGATGAAAGAGTTTTTTTTTGTGTTTTTATTTGCCAATGAAAGAGTTTTGTAAAAGCAACAACATTGCATGTTGGGTTAGTGGGTTTTGCTTTTGAAAAATCTCAAACTCTGTTTTGGACTGTTTGGATATCAGTACCATAATTGATTTTTGTTCAAGTGATGCGGCTAATGTGGATGGATTTTGGGCTACTCCTTTATTATTTGATGCGCCTTTTGTTGGGTTTGGCTCATTAGAGTTGCATTGTCTGAGTCAAAAATGCTTAGATCGTCTTAGACAAGCACACTAGGATCGTGTATCTGAGAGATGCTTGGCATCGTCTGAGTAAGAGAGGCTTGGATCATCTTAGTCAGAAAGATCGTCTGACTTAGAGTTTCTTGGTCTCGTCTGAGTCAGAGATGCGTGGTCTATTGAAGACAGCTAATATGCACTGACTCCGTAATATCCGTTGTAATTAGAATTTGGTTAAGGGTATTGCGATAGGATTTAATGATACGTTGTCGTATAGCATTAGAATCCTGTGTATATACATGTTGTAACACTTAAACCCTAATTATTCTGAATGAATCGGAGCTATAGCCATCTATTGCCGCAGAGGTAGACAAGTTGGTCGAACTGCGTGAACAAATGTTTTCTGTGTGCTTTCTAACCCTAACTTCTCCTAAAGTTACTTTCTGCAATCCAAGTGTCTGAGTCCAACAATTGGTATCAGAGCGACAATGACTACTGGCGGCGCAAAGTATGACATTGAAAAGTTCAACGGAACGGGCAACTTTGGCTTATGGCAACGTAGGGTCAAGGATTTTTTGGCTCAACAAGGATTGCAAAAGGCGCAGCGAGAGGAGAAACCGACGGGTATGACAGACATAGATTGGTCGGAGATGGAAGAGAAGGCCGCTGAATTGATACGTCTCTGCGTTTCTGATAAGGTGATGTTTCATATCGCGGACCTCACGACTGCGAAGGCCGTTTGGGACAAGTTGGAGAGTCAATATCAGTCCAAAACGTTGATAAACAAGATATTTGCAAAGAAAAGGCTTTACAGTCTGAAGATGCAGGAGGGAAGTGACTTCCAAAGTCATGTTAATCATTTCACCATGATAGTTGCAGATCTGCTGCGATTGGGGGTGAAGATTTGTGATGAGGATATAGCAGTTATTCTATTGTGTTCGTTACCAAGTCCCTACGACCACTTGGTCACTACTCATACTTACGGGAAGGACACTATCACGCTTGATGCCATCACGTCTGCACTCTTGTCTCACTCTCAAAGTACACATAATGTAGAGGAAGTAAGTCAAGGTGAAGGTCTATTTGCTAAGGGAGGACAAGATCGTGGACGGAATAAGGGTAAATCTGCAGGGAAGAAGAAATGTTCTAAATCCAAGCAGAAGAGGAATACAACAGAGTGTTATAATTGCAAGCAGGTTAGTCACTGGAAGAGGGACTGTCCGAATCTCTCTAACTCTGCAAACGTGGTTCAGACTGATGATTCCAGCAGTGAAGGAGATATGCTAAGTGTCTCGTTTGATAAATGCACAGTTGCATGGATTCTTGATTTTGGGTACTCTTACCATATGACGCCGCACCGGGAGTGGTTCAGTTTGTTTAAGGCGGGCAAGTTTGGATTTGTATTGAGGTTCAGATCGAGCAAAAATGGAAGCTTCAGCGTGATGGATCGCTAAAGATTCAGTGTCCAGTGTGTGGGTCATGGAAACGGTGAGGAGTCGTGGCTTTGTGTCGGGGTCAACTTGGGTCGATGGGGTTTGTTGATGGTGGTGGTTACGGCAGGGAGGAAAAGGCTGATGGTGATTGGGATTTGGTGTTCTATTTTAAGGATTGAAGGTTTTTTCTTTTCTTTAATCTTATACCTTTCTATTCGAGGTCTGGGTTCTGGTGAGTAGGGCTTCATGGTTGTTCTGATCAGGATTGGAAAGAGCGGTGCAAATTGGTTGGTGGTGGTTGCGGTAATCAAGCTCTTTGCTATGTTTGAGATTGTGTCTCTGAAGAGTTTGTGTCTGTAATGGGTGTGGAAGTATGTTTATCTTAAAACCAATTGTATGATGAATTTTCAATTTCACAGTTATGAATGATTAAGTTGTGGCCGAAATTGGAGTCGGAATTTGAGTAGATGAAGCCGCAGAGGAAGTCAGAAGAATGATTAAGCATGCCAAATATGCACTCGCCGGAGCTCCGGTCCCCGGCGGGGACTTATAGCAAACTTGGTGCAACTACAGGGACCTATTGCAAACTTTTTTCCGGCCAGGGACCAATTCCAAATCTTGGTGCAACTATTGAAAGGGGTGTGACCTTTAGTAGCCAATAAAAAATGAAGGTCCAAATTTGGACCTCTTTTTTAGGGGTCCATATTAGGTATACCCTCTCTTATATTCTTGCTATTTTTCACTCCGGTTTTGGATCTGATTGAGGGGCGCTTTTATTTTAAGTAGCGCCAGTTCTCATATAATTTTAATTAAAATGAAGTTTAGTAACAAAAAAAAAAACTAAAGTTTCTAAGAGTGTGAGCTACCTTAACATTGCATCTAAGGAGAGTGACTATCATAAATAGATCCTAAATAATGTTGAACTATTTTCAATTATAATTGTAAAGGGGAAATGGAGCCGATTTCGAATCAATTATTTTGGAACTAAAATTACTAAAATTGAAGAATAATCAATAATAGTGTTTATTAATGTCTGGAGCATGAAAAAAAACAAACTCAAATGATACATCCCGACATCACCCTAAATTAAAGGGAAGATCTCATAGTTTTTGGTATGTGAAGATATTTTGTTCCTTTATAGAGAATACAATACATGATTATAGATATTTGTTTAGTGGAGGAATAATATAATATTTCATTGCTACAAATATGGATTATAAAAATAGACATATATTTGGATATTTCCCTTCAACTTACATGCACGAATAGTTTATTTATTTATTTAAATATTCACCAAATAAATTTAAATAATGTAATATTCTTCTAATAATATTATTTTCATAAAAATATTCAGTTATTTCTAAAAATTCTAAAAATAGTTATATGAACTCTGGAGATCAAGACCAATAGAAGAAAAGAAAAGACATAAAAAGCAGTCCTCTCTCTCTCTCTCTCTCTCCCTCCCTCCCTCCCCCTCTCTCTCTCTCTCTGAAACCAAATACGTTTAGAAGCTTTATATCCATTTCCAATTCATATAATTTTATAACGCACAAATATGAAAACCTTAGTCAAACATCATCATCAAAATAGGCCAAATGATAATGGTGGTTTATCATGACTCTTAGCAAATTAACGTGATTCTTTTGGGTTGAAGTACTCCTTATATTCTTCTTTAATAAATTTTGGCCTATAGAAAAAAATGGGCTACGTTTCTAAAAAAAAAACGCAAAAAATATGAATTGGAATGGAGCCAAAAATATGAATCCGACTGTTCTCATATCGGGGCTACTGTTTAATGCACGAATTTGTTGTATAATGAACACTAAACACGACTCATAATCTAGTATGTACAGAAAATAATTTCAATTTTTAATCAACTCAAGTTCTACTCATGAAATGAACTGAAATCATATAACATCAATTCAAAACATACATATAATTTCATGTTTAAGCTTTAAAATATCCTAAATCATACGACTATGGCTATGAGATGTTAGAAATTGAATTAAACATCATGATTCATAACACACTATATGATCCAATAGGATGATTGTTGCATGATTTTAGTACACCATTAGTTTAAAAGAAGGATAATGACATACCTCTTCTGTCCAATATATCTTGATCTTAATATTGGAAGTCTTTAATCTACTTGCATGTAGGGTTACAATAGTTCACATATATCCTTACATGAGAAGTTATGTTATCAAACCATACCTTTCCAGAATAAAGTTTAAATGGTTCTACCTATTAAGGTTCCATTCAACCATTATTCATGTATATCTACCATGTGATTTGCAATATCCATCGTCACAAAAGTCACAAAAATGGACATTTTAGGAAACATTAAGATAGTGCCCTACCAATGTTTTATAAATGAATGGAACGTCAAATGTATAGAAAATAAAATTTTCTAACCATCTTGACTAGTTATCCAAGAAATCTCAAGTACATACACTTGATTTTGATGGATAAGAGGTCTCTCATGGTAAAATAACTCCATACAATTTTACTTTCAATTACAGACAAATTGAGAGTACAGCTTGCAATATAAAATCAATTCACATCTGCAAATTTCGAAAGCAAAGACACAAACTGAATCCACTTGATCGCACGCGGAAAAGCTATGAAAGGAAAGGAAAGAAATGAAACATTTGATCTACACAATCTTTCTTTCTTCTTCCCTCTTTCTCCACAAACAAAGCAGAAGAAAAATCAATGAAAAAATTGCAAGCAAACTCATCCAAACAAATTGTCACCACCAGTTAGAAAGGTCTAAAATTTTGTTGTCATTGGCTAGATTTTGATGAGCCTACCTTGCTCCAATCAAAAAGTTAATCAGAACATCTAAATATTGGAATTACTTTGGCAACTTTTCTTCTCAGCTCAGATAGATCTAAACTGCTGGAATTGTTAACCTGTGAATAAAGATCAATAGTTAGGAATTGCACAACATTAGAGTAAATTTTAACTACTATATATATAGATTATTTTTCTTTTTTGTCTATTACGGACCAAGAAAAATTTAATTCATAAGTTAAAAAAACTCCCTTACAAGTAATACGTACTAAATATTAGCAGTAAAATCATGGTTTCACACGAGTTGATCGTTTTTTTAACATGATCGAACATAGAATAGGCTGAAAAATATGGAGTACTTACCTTACACTGGACACTGTAAACCAATTTGCCATCGACTTTGGCTGAAAACCAACTAACAACATCATGTCTTTCTTCAAGTACTAAATGTAGCAACTTTGAAAGTTTGAGACTTTCCTCCTTGAAATCACTGGTAATTTCTATTCCCAGAATACCATTATTCTCGTGGAGAGTGAAGTAGTTCGAAGTATGCTTATTGCTCTCATGGTTTTCCAGCATGGAATTATTGTTGAAGAGTTTTTTCAGTTCATCTCTCTTGGCACCAAGTTCCTTGATATTATTTTGCATGTGCTTTATGTATTTCGCTGCCTCATTTATATGGTCAGATAGTGAACGCTTTCCCTGAAAATTAACCCATAAGAATAGCCCTAAACAACCCAGAAAACTTTAAGCACAGGATATATATATATATATATATATATATATATATCACAAAAATTTCAAAAGGAAAAAAAACAGTAAAGAGAGAGATTCATCAGAAGTTTGGAGTGCGAGAGCTAGCCTCGGTTCTACCGCCATGTGACTTTGAGGTCACATGTTCGAGTGGTGGAATCAACCTCTTGCGAAAATGTAAGATAAGACTCTCTACAATAGATCCACAAAATGGGTCTAGCCCTCTCTTGACCTTGAGTATAGCGGGAACTTTATAGCACAAAGTTTACAGGTGAGTGTATTAGCATCTTCAGATTAGCATATTTTTCCTTAGAATCGATTCTGACACTCAAAACTTACTCACAAAAGCTTCTCTCCAGAATTGATTTTCATTTGCAGAATCGTGATTTCAATTCATGCACAATTTAGGGCATCCCAATCATGGTTCTCATAGTGAACCTGGTTCCCATAGAAAGTCCAGGAGTAGATGATTTCAAAAGGGTATCCATCAATTGGATGGATTCAAGGAGTTTCATCACAAGTTACTGGCAAAAAGTATATTGAAGAAAAAAAAAAGACCCATTTAAGGTATATGGAATTTTCCTCACCTTGATGAACTCAAGAGGGAGAAGGGATCTAAGAGATGCATAAAAGGTAGCCATATCTTGCCTCCTTTTCCTCTCAATCTCCCTGTGGACCATCATCTTTTTTCCCTTATGATCTTTAGAGTTAGACTCAGCCCTATAAAACTGTTGATCCCTTGGCTGGCTTGTAGTGATCATTTGATGATAAGAATCATTGACATCCAGAACAGCTTGATCTTCCAGAATCATATCTTCCGAGATTTTATTTTGGTGTTGGTGGGGGATGTTAGAAAATTGGATAAACAGCTCATTGCCTCGTTGTAAAGGAAACATGGTATGCTCAGTTCAATGCTAAAGAAGCAGATTAGTTTCTTTTAATTTGGATAGCTAAGCTAGTAAGCTATTTGTAGGTATCAAAAGGATTTCACCTGCCAAAGATTCCTTGATATATTGTAACAAAAGGTGCATACACGGTGGAAAAGAAAATGCACCAGAGCTCATGAAAGTTGCTTTTACTAGTAATGATATTTTTATGGTGCATTCAAACATATATAGATTAAGTAGTCCATTCATTTCAATACAATATTTTCTTTTTACATCGGAAAGCAATAATTTTTTGTTATCATCTGGTAAAATATATTAAAGTTTTACCAAATAATTTATAACTTATGTCTATTTCTTATTTAATATAAAACTTACACATGTAGTTTATTTAATAAGAAAAAAAATATATTCAAAATAGCTTTTTTTTTTTTTAAACGTGCATGATAGTATCCTTATCCTTAATTATTCCTTACAAAAGAAGAGTATGTAAGAAGAGACCTAATCGGCATTATTTATATCATAATCATTTGAATCACTGTTGAAATTGCAACCGCAACTCCTCCTATTTGTGTTCACATCAGGTATTTGCTAAAGAAAATGTTCACATTATGTAGATCAGTCAAGCATGAATTTCCTTTTCATGAACATCACAATTTTTTTACTAGTGATATCCTTTGATTGAGACAGTTTTAGTTTTGGCTTATGTTTTGAAAATTTTAAATGTAGGGCCAATTGTTGTGTCATTTTTCCTTTTGAATTGTATTAATTAGTTTAAAAATTTTAATCGTTTGTATATCGCTGAACTTGTCCTTGTTTACCACTCTAACCCCTCGTTATTCAAACGGCTAAAACTAATAGTATTCCCTTGTGCAAGGTTGCACAAACTTAGTTTTGATCCTCTATGACAAGGTTAGCTTTAGATAAAATGTATTTTTAATATTTTTAATTATTTATTATAATTTCGGGTCAAACTTGTGTTAATTATACCATGATCCCAAAATTTTACTACCATCCAAAACTCAACCCAGAAATTCAGTCAACATCAACCCAAACCCGAAAATCAACCCATAATCATATCATCAAAATACCCAGAACATAGAATAAAAAAATCTCACCACAAATTCTAATCCCTTATTTCTTCTTCATACAACCTGTGGATGATAAAAAAAGATTCGTATCAAATAAACAAAATAACAAATCACGAAAAGATTGAAAAATAGATCGAGGAAGGAGAGAGATCGTAGCTGGAGATGATGAAGAAGAGGTTTCAAAATAGTGGAGGCCCTTACCTTGGCTTTGCTCGATGGCTATCGAACCCTCTTCCCAGGCCGTTCAAAGCCATCGAACTTCCCTTCCTTTCCTCCTTCTTGGACTTTAGGAAACCCTAAATCGCAACATTTTTTGGAGTTTAGGTCCCTTGAAGTGGCCCGCCCCATCTCCCTCACACCACAAGCAACAATCAACCATTATGGATCTGGTTCTGGGGTAATGTGGTTTTATAATGTCTAGATTACTTAATGATGATATTTCTTTCTCTGACGAAATTTTGTGATGGAGGTTGATAGCGGGAGCGGTGCGCCGGTATTCAAGGCAAGGCCGGTGGAGAAATCGCCAGATGTTCCAGCCTGGAAACCGACTTTCAAAGAGAAGGTGCTGGGTGTTTCAACTGAGAAGGAGACGGGCTTCCGTGACCTACTCGCGGAAGGGCTCATGAAGGTGACGTTGGTAGAGGACAATGAGTTCTTTCCTATGTTTGACAGTGAACCTCAGGCGTATGCCAACATTTGTAAGCCGTGGGAGGACTGTTTAGTGGTGAAATTGCTGGGAAAGCATATTGGATATGGTGCTCTATGTGCGAAACTAAAGACTTTGTGGAAACTCTCTGGTGGTTATAAGGTTCGTGATGTACATCATGGTTATTTCCTTATCAAGTTTGAACAAGAATCTGACAAGGAAAAGGTTATGATGGGTGCTCCTTGGATGATCTATGACCACTATCTTGCAGTTAAGCCATGGACATCGGATTTCGTCGCGGCGAATTCAAAGATAAGCACCACGATGGTGTGGATTCGTATCCCAGGGCTAGGGTTCCAGTTCTATGACAAGAATATCTTATCAACGTTGGCTTCCGCAATAAGGAAACCGATTAAAGTGGATATGAATACAACAGACATACAGAGAGGGAAATACGCACAAATTTGTGTTGAGATCGATCTTACTAAGCCTATCAAAGGTATGATTGATCTTCGTAACACTTGGTATAATATTGAGTATGAGGGGCTTCATCTTCTGTGCTCGAAGTGCGGTTGCTATGGCCACATGGCTCGGAACTGTGTTAACCCTCTGATGGCGGTTAAGAAAACACCTACGGAGACCATAGCCACTGCTAGCTCGACAGCACCCTCAGCACCTGCCATGGAGAAAGAAACGACAACCCTAGTTGCAACAAATGCACTGTTTAACAGAAACTGAAAGGGTGGCGTGATTTCCGCAGGGCCAGCTGTGTCTATTACGTGCCTTGATTATGCGCATGGTGATTGGCTGCTAGTTGAGAAAAGGTAGTGAAAATTTATTAATAATAATAGCCATAATAACCAGGCCAATTCAAATTCAAATATGAAGCTAGCAGGGGCGAAAATTAAGGGACGTGAAATTGGAAACAACTCTAATTCTCCTGCTCCTGTTTCGCGATCTCATGCATTGAATCTGGACGTGGAGAAGGATGTTATTTATAATGCAGGTGTTATTATGGAAACCAGTAATCATGACGTGTCTGTCATGAATGGGAAGAAGAGAATTAGGAAGGAAGTTTCCAAATCTGGAGCAAGGACTCATGCTCTGACTTCTAAAGGCTTAACTCAAACTCAACTAGATGCTACGAAAAATGGTGGCCAGAAAACTCACTCTACTGTCGATGGATTTCAATCAACAGTAGCTCTACAACACCTAGGGGGCAGCCACTATCGAATTCTGCATGAGGAGTAGGAGAAACCTTCTTCGTCTAGGATGAAGGTCGTGGACGGGAAACCTTTTGATCCAGGTGAAGATGATCCCAACCATGTTGGGGGGCACAAGACACAATAATTGAGTGCGCCGCGCAGTACCTTTTCTCCAACTTTTGTTATGGACGACACAACTATTCGTATAATAGCTTGGAACATTCGTGGAGCAGTTGGTGCTCGTGGGTAGAGGAGGGTTAGGGACTTAATCAAAATTTTCCAACCTTCATTATTTAGTGTAGTTGAGACCCATTGCAGTTTTGCGACAGTGGCGCCTTTTTGGTCGAGCTTGGGTTACGAGCTTGTAGGAGCAGCAGAAGCAGTGGGGCACAGTGGGGGCGTCTGGATTCTGGCACCTATTTCCAGCCCGACACCATCTAGGAGGGACGAATTTTAGGCGCATCTTACTAGTCTCAGCCAATGTTTTCTTGACCCATGGCTTTGCCTTGGAGACTTTAATGAAATTTGTTCTCCGGCGGAAGTAACAGGAGGGGAGTATTGTGAAGCTCGGGCTTTACGAATGCCAGATGTGATGGAGGGGTGTGATTTCATTGATTTAGGTTCTATTAGTGGGAAATTCACTTGGGAAAGAAGGTTGAATGGAAGAAGGACAATGGCAAAACGTCTTGATAGACCTTTAGGAGATATATCTTGGAGGCACTCTTTTCCGGAGGCTTATGTGGAACACCTTGCCCGAGTGTACTCAGACCACTGTCCTATCCTTGTCAGATGCGATGTAAAGGCCTCGGAGCGAGGGGCTCGTCCCTACCATTTCCAAGATTCTTGGTCTACGCATCCTTTGTATGAGACTTTAGTAAAGGATACCTGGGCCCGGCCTCCTAGCGGTGTGGTGGGAAAACTCCTCAAGGTTAAGGAGGCGCCTCTGGTGTTCAATAAAGAGACTTTTGGTAGCATTAGCTTGAGGAAGAGGAGGGTGGAACGACGACTACAGGGCTTACAAAAGGAGCTGGATTGGTGGATCACAGAGTCAACTCTAAGGCTGGAAAAAACCCTTTGGGAGGAATATGAGCAGATCCTGTTACAGGAGGAATTGATGTGGTTCCAGAAATCCAGGGAAAATTGGGTTAGATTTGGGGACTGAAATACTAAGTTCTTTCACACACAGACCATTGTGAGGAGGAAAAGAAACAAGATCCATGACCTTTTCTTGGGGAGCAATGATTGGTGTACCGATGCAGAGGTGCTGAAGGTGGCAGCCCAAACCTTTTTTACTAACCTTTTCTCTGTTGATTTTCAGGTTTCTAGGAATGTTATCATGGAGAACTTGTCCCCCACCATTCCAGAGGAGGTCTGCCTAGACATCCTGGCTATGCATTCGTACAAAGCTCCAGGAGTTGATGGTTTCCATGCGTTCTTTTACAAACAGTACTGGCATATCTTGAAACATGATCTTCATAAGTTGGTTGCTGATGAGTTTTGCAATGGTAGGGCGGACTATTCGCTTTTGGAGACTCTGGTTGTGCTCATTCCCAAGGTGGATGTCCCCCTTCGTTTTAAGGACTTCTGGCCAATTAGTCTCTACAACGTGGCATACAAAGTCATCACAAAGGTCTTGGTTAATAGAATTTGACCTTTACTTTCTGATCTCATGGGCCTTCCCCAAAGGAGTTTCATCCCAGGCAGAGGGGCGAAGGATAATGTCATTTTGGCCCAAGAAGTTATGCATACTCTTCATAATCATAAGAAAAAAGGTGGTTTGGTGGCTCTCAAAGTCGATTTGGAAATGGCTTATGACCGTGTCAGTTGGGACTTCCTGCGAGCTACTCTTCTTGATTTCGGTTTCCTTCCTGCTATTGTTTGCTTGATAATGTGGGGTGTGCAAGAGGCGTCCATTTCGATCCTTTGGAATGGGACCAAGCTTCCTCTTTTCACTCCTCAAAGAGGTCTCAGGCAGGGAGATCCACTTTCGCCCTACCTCTTTGTTCTTTGCATGGAGCGTCTTGCCATACACATTCAGAAATTGGTAGATGCAGGGTCCTGGCACCTAAGCAGAATTACCAGAGAAGGGATTGGTATCTCCCACCTTTTCTTTGCGGATGATGTGTAATTATTTTGCCAGGCCAGCAAGAAGCAGATGCATGTGGTTGTCAACGCTTTGAAGGACTTTTGCGATGCTTCTGGCATGAAAGTCAATCTAGAGGATCGAATAAAATATAGACCACAATGTGCAACAAGAGTATTCTTGCATTTTGGGCATTAATCGGGCTAGCAATTTGGGCAAGTATCTTGGGTTACCACTCTTGAAAGGTCGAGTAACAAGGGAAGATTTTTCTCCGATAATTGATAAAATTAATTCCAGGCTTGCTTCTTGGAAGGCTAGGCTCTTAAATAGAGCAGGTCGGTCATGCTTGCCTAAATCCGTATTATCCTCCCTCCCTGTTTATTCCATGCAAGCTCTCTGGCTTCCAGAATCAATTTGTGATTTTCTAGATAAGACGATCCGTAATTGTATTTGGGGTAAGGGTGACAATACAAGGAGTTGGAATTTGGTCCCGTGGAAAGAGATCTCTTGCCCGAAGGATAGGGTTGGTCTTGGCCTCTGTTGTGCTCGTCTTAACAATATCGCCATGCATGGGAAGTTAGTTGAGAGTCGTCTGTGCGATAGAGGGAAGCCGTGGGTAATAGCTTTATCTCAAAAATATTTGGCCAATGAGATAGTTCTTGATGGGGATGGAGATGGAGGAATGAAAAATGTTTGGGAGAGAACAAGTGGGCGCTGAACCAAGTGTTGTGGCGGGTTCTATCGGATGTCACTGCTTGACAGACGTATCTCTGTTCAAAGCATCTTTCTCCTTCGGCGACAACTGTTCGTATGGCACTCTTTCAGCTGCTGGTGGATGGAAGTTGGATTCCGGGTTGTGCAACTATGGATGGGGTTGCAGTGTTAATTGATTCTGCTCGTGGTTGGCACTCCGCAGTGTCAGCGAGTTCTCTCTGTGAGAACGCGTTCCTCGCAGAGGTTTGGGCAGGGGAGTTGGGTGTTTGCGATGTCGTCTATGCGTGTGACTGCGAGGATGTGGTGCGGGTGTTACAGATTCGTAATGATATTAGAACCTTTTGAGATAGGGAGGAGATCACCAAGGTGAGGGATATGCTTAGTTGGGATTGGAATGTTTCCGTTATCCATGCGGCAAGGGAGGAGAATAACACTGCGAATTATCTTGCGAAACAAGCAGCGCGTGATGAAACTCTCCGGCGGGTCTGGAAGCAGCCTCTGTCTTTTGCCTATGCGTCTATGTATCTTGACGCTTTGAATGGCTAGTTTGCTTTTCTTTTTCCTCTTGTAACCAAAAAAAAAAAATGTCCAGATTATGTGGTGGAGGAGGTGGGAGGAGAAGATTGTTGGTGTTCTGGGGTTTTGTGGGTTCTGGTGTTCATATTATGTGGTGGTGAAGGGAGAGAAAGATCATGCGAGACTAGAGACGACAATAGAGTTATATTCAGGAGGATGGAGCGAGCCCAGAGGCCAGAGATGTTGGTTGGCCGCGGCGGGGTGAGGCTTTTGTGCGACGTTGTCTGGCCGTGCTGATTGTGAGGGCGTCAGTGGTGGGAGGGAGAAGGAGAGCCCTGGCTTGAGGATCAGGTTCTATTCCTGTATCAATGTGCTGCTTTGTTTTGAGCATTTTTGGGTTTCAGCCCTCTTCAGATCCTCGCCTATGCGTGTATTATTTTTCACTGGCCAAATGATGGTCAAATGGATCATGAGTCTGGGGAGAAAGGTTTCTTCCCTCTGGTGCTAGCGCAGATCTCCATGTGTAATGAGAGAGAGATGTGGGAGTTAGGATATCACGATGATCTTGTTATCTTGCGTAACAATTAGTAATTCCGAAAAATGCGTTCTGAAATATTTCCATCGACTTTTTTTATTATGTACTGGTAACTAAATTTCCAAATTTCATGTTAGTGTTCCATAACTTAGTATCTGGTGGAAACTATCTAAATTTATTTCTTTTTTAGAATCTAGTTACTGGGTGGAGGTTTTCTTCGGGTCAAACTGGGTCGAGGTTTATCAACAATCAATTGATGTGTTTGTTTGGGTTGGATGAATTTTTGGGATGTTAGGATTGAGGTTGAATGAATTTCTGGGCTGGGTTTGGATTGGTAGAATTTTTTTGGGGTCTTAGTATAAATAACAACAAATTTTGGTCAAAAGTAGAATAAACTATTAAAAAAAAGAACATTTTACCTGATAACTTTGTGCAACCTTATCCATAGTAGGTGAACCATTTCAATATTTTATGAGAAATTATGAAAGATATATTAATAGACTCTAAAGGTTGCACTAGGATACTGATTATCTATTTAGCATGTGCTTGCTTTCAGAATCTTCTTTTAGCACATTCACTCTTCATCACTTGCTAAAGCTTGTTTTAAGAGAGAAAACTTACAAGTTTATGAAAAGATTTTATAACACAATTTGACCCCCTCTTGTGTTATCTTTATTTACTCCCTTGGGGGCTTGACGATAGGACACTCCTCCTCATTAGCACTTGGACTATTGCTTATAATGACAGTCTCGTTCTTAGGGGGCACAACCTCACAGTCACCTGTGGAAGGAGAAAGTCCCTCAAGCTTGAACAACATCCTTGGCCATTGCTGAAGCCTCGGATTGCACCACTACAGGATGAGTTTCAAGTTGGGAAGCGGCAGAATGCGAAGCGAAAAGTTTCTCCAACCGCCTCAAAAAAAGTTTCTTCATGGCAGAACCTGACATCTTCATTGAAATGAACATATAAAAAGGAGTAAGGAGACAAGAAAACAAGATATTTCTGCATGAATCATCCTCACCATGAAGGTCTTCCTGATTTGTAGGAGGAAAGTTGATGAGAGCCCTACACACTACTACATAAATGCCTTTTTACCACGCCCCTGTTACCGTGGTAAAAAGATGTCTGGAGCTCTGTTACCACGGTTCTGCATTGAACCGTGGTAACTGAGCCACTCTATTACCATAGTTCTGTGGTAATAAGTAAAAAAAAAAGGAAATGACATAGGGCAGCCTCCAAAACCCTAACTCACTCCTCTCTCTCTAACTCATCCTCTCCTTTCCATCAGCCGCCCCATCCATCTTCTCCCCCTCACCACATCCACGCCACCTCTCATCTTCCTAGCCTCACCAACCACCGAGCCTCCACCTTCTCTCCTTCAAATCCTCCATATCTTTTCCTTCGAGCCCTCTCCACCAAAAAATCTTCATTCCCCTCTTCGACCAACCAGTCACCAAGCTCGTGACAACCACTGTTCCTCCATCGCCACCGCACTCTCCGAGTTCACGCGGTCGCGTCGTTCGAGGCTGCGCCACCGCATCATTCGAGCTCACACCGCCATACAGTTCGAGGTTTGCGTTGCGGTTCCCAGCTCACGCCACTGCTCCAGTACGTCACCAACCATCGCGCCGTTCGGGCTTGCGCCGCCATGCTGTTGCTGCTGGGGTTTCCAAGTATACCCATTTCTTCTTTGCTCCTTCTCTTCATCTTCTCTTCATCTTCCTTGCTCCTGGTTCAACTGGTTCGGCCAAGGAAGGTGGAAATTAATTTCTCCTGGTTCAACAACCTCACAGGCTGGTTCGCATGAGGAATCGAAGGTTGAGGGTGGTTCGCAGGTTCTGTTCGCATATGAAAAAATCAAGGAATCTCGTGACATGCACCTCTGCTGACGTCTTCGGTGTCGTCCGTCGCCTGATGTCCTCGGGAGCACCGTAACACTAGTTTGTTCATCGTGACGAAGTTAGTTGCAAGATGCATGCAATGTGTTTGATGAAATGCCTAGAAGGGACATTACTTCCTTCTTTTTATGCAATGTTGTAATTAGGCTCTGCTCAATATGGTGAGAAACCAGATTTGGTTACTGACTTAGTGTGCTTGTTTTGATTTCAGGTTGTGGACTAACAGGGATGTTATATCAACAAAGCCACAAATGTATTAAGCTAAATATGTAAATATGTGATGTGGTTTCTGTCATCATAATAGGTATATCAGTCATTATAATTGGCTTATCTGTATCTTTAATTATTGACAAAGTATCTGTTTTAGATCAACATATATGATGTGGTAACCTTCCTGTATATATTCATATTAGATCAATAGAATCAATATGAAAACCTGATAAAAGGTTTGAAAGACAGTGTTGAAGTTTGTCTTGTGCTAATTGACATGTATGCCAAGTGTGGTAGTGTTAATGATGCTCAGGAGCTTTTCTACACCATGACTAATAAACCTATCGTCTCGTGGACAACCATGGTAATTGCTAGTGCTTTGAATGAAGATGTTAAAGATGCTTTGAACCTATTTTTTATGATGGTTGAATGGGAATAAAACCTAATCACTTAACATTTCTTATTGTTCTCCAAGCTTGTGCTCATGGAGGTTTTCTTGAAAGAGGATGGTCATAATAGCATAGTTGACATTCCTTATATGTCATATGACACTCATGTATTTATAGGTGTATTCTTGAATGAAATCAACAAGGAGTCATTTCCCTTCACTGCTAATATACACACCTAGCAGCAGCAGATGAACAGAGTGACAGGGAGAGTCCAAACACGCAAAATTCAATCTTTAAGGCAGTCCAGTGGATGGTTCAACCAATCAAAGAAAGAAGAATTAAAACCTTTTACTTTAGCTTGGATCCATTTCCAAGCTCTGAATTGAATTGAATCAAGGATGTTTTCCAGCCCAGACAGTCCCTGTGGAAACAGAATATTGTTTCTACATATCCAAACTGACCAAACTACAGCCATCCACACCACTCTAACACCCATCTTCCCGTTTCGTGACCTAATGCACTGAGAGTGCTGAAGGAAATGAGACACTGCATCATTTGGAAGAACAGTAGAGAATCAGAACAGTAGTTAATCACAAAACATAGCAGTAATCCTAACAACAGAGGGCAAAAAAAAAAGTTCAAATGAACCGTAAACCTATGAAAATCAAATACAAAGGTAGATCAAATTCTCCAAACCTCTAGCTTGCATATCCCAAATTTGCTCATTTTGCCTAGATAGAGGTAAGATAGTGTCACGTGGCTATGCTAGTGCGCTGAATGGAAACACCTCATTAAAATCTTGTATTGCATTATAACCTTCAGAGGAGATGGTTCAATGGTGGGTGGTGGAGGCCGCGGAAGAACCTGCAAAAGGTGGCTGGAGGAGCTTGCTAGAGGCCACGAACGGTGATCATGCGTGGTGGCAAGTGGGCGGAAGCTCTAGCGGCGGCGGTGCGGAGAAAGGGTAGAGGATTCTGGTGGTGGTCGACACAGGTGAAGACGGAGGAAGAGAGAAAACCCCACACTAAAAAGAGGGAAAAAAACCCACTTATTTCGGTAGCATATCCATTTACTGTGAAAGAGAACGCACTTATTGTGGAAAAAACACCTACCAAGCTGAAGGTAAAACCTCCCTAGAGGAGGAGAAATCCCCAGAAGTGGAGGAGACCCCCAATGAGGGGTGGAAGCGTTGCACACTTTTTGTAGGTTTCTCTCGCTCAAAGCTCTGCTAGTGCCGACTCTCAAATATAATTGTGTTAAGTTAATAATACAAAGAGTTAGGTTGAGTTTTATTCACCTCAACAATACTAATGAGCTTGGGTATTTATTTATCATTGTGAGAGACTGTAACAATTATGTCATTAAGTTACATGGAGAGAGTTTGCAATTTTATCATTCAATTCTATTGTAATAGTTTGCAATTTTATTAAAAATATTGTTTACTATTAAAATATTTTGAGATTATGAATTAGACGGTGTGGCGAACTACGTTAAATTTAAGAGATGTTCAATTATTTATTTATTTTCTTCTTATAAGTGATGTTGTGCTAGTGTGAAGATTTCCTCTCGGTTCCTAATAAAAATGATGTGAGAGATTAAGTGAGTTTGGATGTCTTTTAATTTTAATAGTTCACAGATGGAACACTTTGAAAGTGGTCTTTACTTAGATGGACTTGTGGCTCGTCACAGGTTTTTAATTTTTTATCACTGATTTGGTACTATATAGTGATAGAGAACTGGACTGAGGATTAAGCCAATTTCGCAACAGAAAGATTTTGAGCAGCAGACAGACATATATATATATATATATATATATATATATGACATCTTACCTGAATCTTAAATAGGAAATACTTTAATTGTCGGTCAAACACTTGATCAGAACAAAATGATGTAAAGGACATAATTTTATATATGAAACCAGCTAGTAGCTACTAGCCAAGAATATGAAATAATTTATGGTTTAATTTGTTCGAGAGAAGATAAAAATAGTCAAATTATAAGAATATGTAATTTTATTTTCTTTTCATGGAAAATTTCAGTTAATTTAAAAGCAAGAAAATTGTACACACATGTACATTATATATATACATGAGTAAATTACATTCCCCTACTACTTTCAACTATGCTCATATGACACAAAACTTCATACTTCTTTAAAATCAATATTCCACCTCACTCTCTTTAATATTTTGTGATAGAATATCAGAAGCTATCGCAAAAACTCTAACCAATGAATACTAAAGGCTTAATAGTGGCTTATAGAAGCCAGTTTTCCGTTGCAAATATCATCCCTAGTTTAAATATATCTATAGTGACGGATAATGTTTCCATCTAAATCCCGTGACTAATTTTAAAATATTTTTTAAAAATTGAATATACTAGTGGTGATATTTAGAGATGGAAAAAAATCCGTCACTAAAATAGATGAATTTAAATTAGTGATGATATTTACGATGAAAAATATCTCGCTGTAAAATCCGTCTCTAATTCCTTCTTTAATATTTATCCGTCAAAGATTTTGTGAAAGATACTGACATTCTGTTGCAAAAGTTCAAAGGATGGGGGTGTTGATTTTAGAGAAGAATTTAGTTTAGTGTCATATCAATCCCTACTCTATAGGTTTAGCTTTAACCATTTTAACATCCACCTAGCGTTAAATTAGTTGTTGTGTCGGTTTTTCCCAATTAGCATCAGCTTTTGACTGACGCTATTCAGGGTTTTTTTAGTGGTGAGTGAATTATTAGGGTATCATCTAATTTTATTCCCAAATTTTTACCCACACAATTCCCATTTTATGTTATCCATTATTATCATACTTATTTATAAATAATAATAGGTTTAAATACATTTTTAGTGCCTGCAAAATACGTTGTTGTTTTTCATCCCTTGGAAAAAAATTTCTTGTTTTAGTCCTCCGAAAATTATATGTTTTATTTTTAGTCCTTGCTAGTTGTTTTTCCATCCAATTCAGATCTCAAAACACTCTCACACGCGCTGAAATTGGGTTCAGCCATCTCAGATTTTTCCTAAATTGTAAAAACTCATATTTGAATGGACGGAAAAACAACCAGTAGGGACTAAAAACAATACATGTAATTTTCAGAGAACTAAAAACAAGAAGAAAAATTTCTACAGACGAAAAACAAAAATAACGTACTTTGCATAAACTAGAAATGTATTTAAACCTTAATAATATATTTGAGGTAAATGGGATATCTCAAGTCAGAGGATTTATATTGTGAGAGATAAAAACATTAAATCCAAATCATTAAATAACATTTAATCTCAACCATTCGTGATATATAGTTTTACTTCCAAAATCTAATGTTCATATCTCGTATAATTAAAACTCCTCTTATAGTACCAATATCTCGTATAATTAAAACTCCTCTTATAGTACCAAATAACTGCCAAAATCTAATGTTCTTATCTCGTATAATGAAAACTCCTCTTATAGTACCAAATAACTTATAAATATCTTCTTTTTCTAATCACATTTTGGCACCATGTTTCCTTTTCTCACTTTCACTCTAAACTAACGAAAACGTAAGTGATGTAGTAGTATGTAACAGACAAATCTTGGAAAAAGTCCAACAAACTTCTTGATACTCTTTACAGCAATATATGACTGTTGACCAAATATAGTCATTATTCGGCCGTTAAGGGAACAGTGAAGTACACGTTTTGCATAAGGTACCATTGATTATTGAAGTATAAGTCCAGATATTGAAATTTAGTGAAAATAATTTCGTTATATCCAATGAAACGGATTAATCCTAACCATTGATTATAAAAATCAATGCCTAAAATTATGTACAAGAAGGGCTGTAGAGAAGTATGATGGAGAAGATTCAAATTCAGGTATTAACATAGCTATTAGCTAGAAGGGTCATTGTAAGACCCCGAATTAATTAAGTAATTAAATAATTATTTAATTCTCTGATGTACTGTTTGGAGCCGTTTTCGAGCGCCAGTAAATATTATCATCTTCCAAATCATTGATGCAATGTTTTCCTTACGACGGTTTGTAGTAGGACTGATCTTAACTCGGATGAAGTTCGCGCGAGAATAAGATATCCTCACTATCTCTATGACGATCAGTGAAGAATTTCAAGAAGAACAATTGTAATATTGATAGGGTTTCCTTCCGAAGCCCGGGAAAGGCTTTTCTCGTTGATGAGATTTTCAGTCAAAACTTCAGCAAGCGAAACGGACGTGTTCGGGATATCAGATAAAAAATCTAGGAATCACCAAAGAACTCCGTTTGACGTGACAGATCCACATATGTAATAAAAATATTTTGGTGAATAGTGTTTTCATGAATAATGTTTTCGGGCCGAAATCGGTACGAATCCTGAGGAAAACGAGCTGGAGAATTTTGGACCCAGTGCTCGAGTTGTACGAGCACGTGGTTTGAGGCGAGTAAGTGACCGGTGTTAGTCACTCTCAGCGACGTTGGGAAAAGGTGCTAATGACCGGATAAGGATAAGGATGAGGATTATGACGCGACTAACGCGTGTGACGATCGACTTAACGACACGTCATCGGATTAGATGTTTAATAATAAACTAATCCTAGATATTTTCCTAATCTTTTCTAACTTTAAACTTTAATCCTTGCCCCTCGAGAGTTTAAAGTTTGTTCCTCAATAGTAAAAAGATAACTCTACTTAAACTTTTCACTCTTCAAATTTGGTCTCTAGGGTTTGCAAGAAAATCAAAGTTGGTCCCCCAATACCTCTCCAAACCCGCGGCCATAGTGCCATAAAGGGGTATTTTTTTATCTCTTTTCATTTAAGGCTTCATTAGTGAAAGTATTAGAAAGATAAGTAAGAGATTAAGAGATAGAAAGAGAAGAAAAAACTATTCATCTTATTCCTCCTTAAGCTCTAATGGCCTAACTACTCACCACCTCCTAGCTCCATGGTCCTTTTGTTTTTGCATCTACCTTCTTTGGGGCAAAATGCTTATCTCTTCAAGCTCTACACATCTATGGTTTTAGTTTTCAAAAAGGTTGAGTTTTGAGATGATGAAAGTGGATGGAAACTCAAACTCTCTTCATTAACCTTGTAGCTACGGTCTGCCTCTTTGATTTGAACCGATTAGTTTTTCAATTGGTTGAGTTTTGAAATTCATGAAAACTTGAAGAAGTGATTTTGCCATGAGAGATTTCTTTAAATTTATAGCCATGGTATTGATCTTCAAGGATCTCCAAGAAGTTTTTCAAAAGGTTAAGTTTTTGAGAAGTGATTATTTTGAAAAAGTGTTTCTCAAACTTTGAAAGTGATTTCCACCATAGATTTTATATTGTCTTCAATGTGTACAAGTTGGTTTTGAGAAAAAAATCTCATCTTGGGTGGTAAATGTGTATGCTCGAGAGCTATGCTTGTGTTTTGGGTGAGAGGAATTGATTTTAAAAACTTGATATTGAGGATTGGAAGTTAGAGGGACTAAAATCAAAGTTTTGGGTTAAGTGATTTTGAAGTTAAGGACTAGGCTTTGTATTCTTGAATGTTGGGGGCTTTAAGAAAATAGAAGTTGAGATTGTGTGTTTTTTTTAAAGCTTTTGACACTTATAGATTTTGGGGAATTTAGAAGTGGAAAATTGATTTTGGAACTCATAGGAAAAGTTTAAGTGGGGCATGGAAAATGTGTTTTAGGCACTTAGAAGGTGAATTAGTGAAAAATGAAAATTTTGCCCTATTTTAAGCCTAGAGGCTGAATGGAGTGCTTGAGATTTAAGCCTAAAAACTTATCTTAGGCTTCTAATTTGATAAGTGAGAACCTTGCTTAGATTGCTCTTTAGAAGTTTTGAAGTTTTGAAGCATTTGGAAGTTATAACTTAGAGATTTGCAAAGGTTTTAAAAGTTGCAAAAGCTTGCTAAAGAGTTTTGAATTCCATGGATTAATTATTGTGAATGAGGCCATATGTCTAAGTTTGGAAACTCACTAAGTTCATTAATAAGATGTCTTAGCACTAGCTATAAGTCCTAAACTAGGCTATGTCTTTTTAAGGTTTACGGGCATAAGACCATTCGGAACGAGCAGGGCTAACATAGGACCATTTTCGATCGGTGGTTCTTCCACCATTTATTATCGATCGATGGTTCTTCCACCATTTATTTTTGATCGATGGTTCGTCCACCATTTATTTTCCATCGATGGTTC
The DNA here is from genome assembly GCA_030819835.1 of Acmispon strigosus. Lineage (NCBI taxonomy): Eukaryota > Viridiplantae > Streptophyta > Magnoliopsida > Fabales > Fabaceae > Acmispon > Acmispon strigosus. The sequence continues at coordinate 40,902,451 of JAUAMA010000001.1, read as the reverse complement.
TTCCACCATTTATTTTTTATCGATGAATGCATGACATACCGTGCCATACACAAAAAACAATCAACTACACAACAACAAGGAAAGCGCAAAAACGTAGGGAGGGAACCAACTCAGTCAGTATTCCTACCGTAATCCATTAACAAGCTTTCCCCTAAAGCCCGACAACGTAAGCTCCTATGTCATTGTAGTAACTTGATTATCATTCAGAAAATGGACAAAAGATAAAGGTTGTGAGGAAGTACTCATACTGAAATATCACCCAAAGGGTTTAAGCTTACAACTTGAAAGTCAAGAGACCAAATGATAGAAGGTAGCAACCGCTATGACAAAAAGTAGGGCACATATAGAGAGTACAACCTATGATATTCAAATCATGTTCAAATCAATTGAAACAAAAAAAAGATAGAATGGTCGCCAATGATGTCATGCTACTCTCGATTTGGATCCCTTGCGTCAGCAGCTGTCCCAGCGTTCATGGTGTACACCCGTCCTTGAGTAGTCGGGTGTGCCCTTCTCACAACACTCACTGCCGCCTCAGCCTTCAATAATCCCCAATCCCTAGCAAGGTTCACCAACTCATTGCAGCTAAAGCATACCCCTTGGTCTTCTTTGCAAGTGTTGGCACAGTGACCCATCTTTCCGCAGTTAAATAAAATTATGTCCTTTTTCCAAGCTTGATTCCCTTGGTTCCGTGGGATTGCATCCATGGGTGGATACTTCTTGGTGGCTTGCCGCTTACCCAGTGGGCGTTGGCAAGGGTTTTCTTTTAGTATCGCTTCCCCTTGCTAAAACCTTTATGTTCCTCAGTTCGTGGATGAGACGCCCCCCCACTTTCCAGACTCTGCTTTCGTTCATTTCTCATGATATCTACATTTTAGCACTTTTCCACCAATAGTTGAAATTGACGAATCCCCATAGGCCTCACTATTTTCTATATATCGTACTGTAGGCCCTTGGTAAATCTAGAGCACATGTATGCCTCGACCACACGCTGGTTAAAGAAGAGGAAATGCTTGGCCAAGGACTTTAATATGGCAGCATACTCTTCTAAGGTCATATTATCATGGCACAGAGTCAAGAAATGAGCTTCCCTTTCATCCCTTGCGCTTACCGAGTAGTATCTTTCCATAAAATCATCCCGTAAGCAGGTCCAGTTCATAGATACCTGATTCCCCTCCATAATTTTTCTTGCGCTTCTCCACCAATACTCGGTTTCTCCATGTAGCTAGTACGTGGCTAATCCAACCTTGGATTCTTTTGGAGTTTGCAGTACTTTGAAGATCTTCTCGAGCTCTACCATGCATTGTCCGCCTTATTAGGGTCAGAATCTCCACAGAATTTCGGTGGCTCATGATGCAGGAAATTGTAAAGTCCTTTTACCTGAGCATTGGTCGCAGCCTGAGTGTTAGCAGTGGTAGTCTGTTGAGCAATTATGTTACTCAGGCTCAGCACGTCCTGTGCCATTTAGCTTATGTCGGCCCGTGTTTCCCTCTCAGAATCCCGCTGTGGAAGCATCATGGTAGATTGTGTAAGTATAGATAGCAACTTGAGAGGGGGGTGAATCAGGTTTGCACGATTTTCGCCTTAACGAAATTATTACTTTCAAGATAATGGTGTTCACAAAACGACAATTGTGATTGCAGTGGAAATAAGGATTGCTTGAAAGTAAAAGATGAAGGATAGAGGAAATCACACACGGAACTTATCCTGGTTCACCTTCTATCCACCGAAGGCTACGTCCAGTCCCTCAAGAAACCCCTTGAGGATTTTTCCACTATTGATAAAACTTCTTACAAGTGCTTACACCAAGTACCTTAAGAGTTTCTATCAACAATCCTGAAAGCAAACCACTTTCAGACAATCAACCTTCACCGAACCTTACGGCAACCAGAATGAAGATGAAGAAGAAATTATAACTAGCTGAATCAATCTCTTAATACAAGAGAGGATTGATTATATGAGTTATGCTTTTAGGCTCTTAAGCATATGAAGGCTCTTTTGATTCTGAGTTCTTCAATATTTGAACAGCATATGTGTTCTTTCACAATGAAGAATAATGAACTCAGAATATAGTCTCTTTGAAAGTTTAAGAACAAAGCTTAAATGAATATGAAAGAGTAGTTCAAGTGTGTTTTTGGCCTATGTCATGTGTTGTATGTTTCTGGACTCAAATGGACTATTTATAGGCATAAGGGATCATCCATGAACCAACACAACCATTTCCAAACGATTTGAGACACAATGGTTTATGAAATAATGCAACTTGTCGAGTATGTAATCGATTACAACACTTAGGTAATCGATTACACTAAGTGACCGTTGCTGTTTGAATTTCAAATTCAAACATGTAATCAATTACAAGCGAGCTGTAATCGATTACTTGCCTTTGTGTAATCGATTACCTTAACGGTGTAATCGATTACACTCAAGTCCATTTTCCAGAAAATGAAACTTTAAGGTTCCCTTGAGTTTTCCTACCACTTTTAACTTATGAAAAGGTTAAACTCGAATACTTTTAGATGTCTTAGAGCCTTTATGCTAAAAGAAGCCTTGGAAGCATAACTTACCTAATTACATAAGACTTAGTTAATCTTGAACCCTTAATATTGCTTGAGACATGTTGCACTGGTTCTTCTAAGTGTTCTTTTCTTCTTTTTGTTCACGAGTTTGTCGTCATCAAAACCTCAGCTAGAGTCAGGAGCAAGACCTTCTTCACAATCTCCCCCTTTTTGATGATGGCAAACACATGCTTTATTCTTTGAAGATCATCTTTGGTGTTTATGTCAGAACTCCCCCTGTCGGATGCAACTCCCCCTTTTTGTTCCACTTGTAGCATTCTTGTAAATGATCTTTACAAGCACAGGACCCTTTCTCCCCCTTTTGACTTCATCAAAAAGAAGAAAAGGCCACGAAAATACCATACAGGCTAACAAGCAATATAATCGTTGAAAACATAGGGAGTAGGGATAAACACTTTTAAATAACACACATCACAACTAGTGAAAATATATGAATCCAAAGTGCGTAATTAAATAAGCAAGCATCATCCAAACAAAAGCATCCAAAAGTTATATCTAAGCTATTACAACCCAGAAATGTAAATAGTCATGATACGAATAAACAAATGTCTAAAGGTCATCAGACCCGTCAGAAAGATTAGAGAAATGGAGAGGAGAACGGGTCATCTGGTCGACATGGAGGCTCAGACTATTTTTTTTTTTAAAAATCTTAACATTGTATGTTAACTATTTCAATATTAAGAATTTGAAAATAAATTTAAAATATTTGGTATTTGTCTAAGTTATGATTCGAGAAAATGATATTTTGGGCAAAGTATAATATATATATATATATATATATATATATATATTTTTAATATATTTGTTCATTATTATTGTATGTTAATCAAAATGGTATTATACCAAGTATTTTCGAGAAAATATCATAATGTTCATTTTTTGTCTAGGTTATAGTTTAAATTATTTGAATCTCTTATTTGGTATTTTATAAATATTATCTTAACTAATTTGGTATTAATTAGTTATGATTTGTTCCTTATTTAATATTTGTAATAAATTTTATAAATATTAATTAATTAGGGTAGGGTCTTAGTGGGTAGGTCATAGTGGGGTTCATTCCTTATTTAACATTTGTAATCAATATCAATTTTTGTTCCTATTAAAATTTGGTATTAATTAGTTATGATTCGTTTCTTATTTAACATTTGTAATAAATTTTATAAATATTAATTATTTAAAAAATATTTTTAAAAAAATCTTAACATTGTATGTTAACTATTTCAATATTAAGAATTTGAAAATAAATTTAAAATATTTGGTATTTGTCTACGTCATGATTCGAGAAAATAGTATTTTAGGCAAAGTATAATATATCTTTTTTTAATATATTTGTTCATTATTATTGTATGTTAATCAAAATGGTATTATACCAAGTATTTTCGAGAAAATATCATAAGGTTCATTTTTTGTGAAGGTTATAGTTTAAATTATTTGAATATCTTATTTGGTATTTTATAAATATTATCTTAACTAATTTGATATTAATTAGTTATGATTCGTTCCTTATTTAATATTTGTAATAAATTTTATAAATATTAATTATTTATGGTAGGATCTTAGTGGGTAGGTCATAGTGGGGGTTGTTAGGATTTAAACCTTGTTTTAGTGGGTAGGTGCATATAAACCTTCTTTTATATAATATATAGATAGATTCTGGTTTAATAATAAAGGGAAAATTAACCTAGACTTCTATATGACCTATGGGGGGGGGGCAGTTTTGGTAAATAAAAATAAGAGGGGATTATCTTTTATCATTTACTTTGTAGACTAAATAATTTTGGGCTTGAGACTCAATTATAAATATGGTCATTCTCTTCATGAATTTTCATTCACCAGTAGCTACAGAAACCCTTTCCCTCACTCTAAAAGTCTCGAGTTCTCTCTCTCCCCTTGAGAGTTCTCTTTTGTTTTCCATCGTTGATATTTTCCTAGCGTCCTTTCTCCTTCTCCCTCTCTCGAGTTTTTCTCTTCCTCTCTTGGTGGAGCTTCAGTTTTCCTTGAAGCGTCAAGGCGTTGGATCATCGGTCTTCTTGGTTTTCTTAGCATCATTCTTCTTTTCTTCTTTCGTTCTTCAACGAGGTATTTCGTTTAATGTTTTAAAACAAGGGTTTTGGTTAAGGAGTTTTAAAGATTGTAAATAACAAAGGTTAAGTTTATGAATGTTCTTGGCATGCATCATAATCTTCATAAGAGATTTAATTAGAAGGTACATTGATCTTACAAAAATTAAAATTTCCTCCCCATGATGATGATGATTGTTAGCCTAGATAGCAACCTGAGAGGGGGGGGGGGGGTGAATCATGTTTACCCGATTTTCGCCTTGATACCTTCTTACTTTCAAGATGAATATAAATACAAACGATTGCAGCGGAAATGAGCGTTGCTTGAAAGTAAAGATGAAGGGTAGAAGAATGCACACACAGAATTTTATCCTGGTTAACCTTCTATCCACCGAAGGCTACGTCCAGTCCCTCAAGAAAACCCCTTGAGGATTTTTCCACTATTGATAAAAATCTATCGACCACCTGTGAAAGTACACCACTTTCAACAGCCCCTGAAAGCACACCACTTTCAGTCCCTGAAAGTACACCACTTTCAGACCCTGAAGGCAAACCACCTTCAGTCCACACCCTGAAAGTACACCACTTTCAATAACAACAACCCTTCACCGAAACCCACAGTGAATACTCAATCTAATAGAAAGAGATGAAGAAGAGTTTACAATATGGCTGTATCAATCCTTTAACATACAAGCGGATTGATCAGGAGAATTATGCATTAAGGCTCTTAAGCATAAGAAGGCTTTCTTGATTTTGAGTTCTTCAAGATATGAACAACTAAGGTGTTCTCTTAACAATGAAGATCATGAACTCAGAATTTAGGCTCTTTGAAAGTTTAAATATCAAAAGACTAATGAATGAACAATTTTGGCAAAGCTTTGGCCTAATGATGTATTCTCATGTGTTGTTATGTTTCTGGACTCAAATGGACTTTATATAGGCAAGAGGAACGACCTTGAACCAATGCAACCCTTCCCAAAAGGTTTGAGACACAATGGTTCATGAAAAGATGCAACTTTTCGGGTATGTAATATATTACATTACTTAGGTAATCGATTACACTAAAAGCCGTTACTGTTTGAATTTCAAATTCAAACATGTAATCGATTACAAGAAAGAAGTAATCGATTACTTGCCTATGTGTAATCGATTACCAGAAAGGTGAAATCAATTACACTCAAGTCCAATGTTCAGAACCTTGAACTTTTAAGATCGGCTTGAGATATACTACTTCTTTTAACTTATGAAAACATTAAACTTGATTAGCTTAGATGTTTTAAGGAGCCTTTATACTTGAGAAGCCTTTAGAAGCATAACTCACCTAAAATAAGACTTTTAGGTAGATGTTGAAACATATAACACTGTTTCCTCTAAGTCTTCTTTTCTTCTTTTTGCCGATGAGTTTGTCGTCATCAAAACTTCAGCCAGGGTCAGGAGCAAGACCTTCTTCACAGTGATGTCGTGGCCAACAATAAGGGTTAGGGTTAAGTTTTCTTGTATTATTGTTAATAAAATTGAAATATTTGATTATGTTGTGATATGTTGTTAAATGATTCTAAAAGATTCATTTAGATAATGTTTTTAAATTTACATATAAGTGGTTATTTATGGTGATAAGATTTTGTTAGGATTTGGTTAACTAGTTGGATTAAGATTGAGTTAAAAGATATGATTTGTTGATAGTTGATTAGTTTTAAATTTAAATTAGATGATAAAGATTAAAATTTTATGTATATATATAATAATTATATATATCTCGAAATTTTGAATATAATAGAGGTTAGGGTTTTTGTATTTCATCATACTTATATTGGAAAGATATGGTATAGGTAGAGATAATGTTAGAAATATTAATTATGTTAGTTTGAATTTTAAAAAAAAAAAAAATATATATATATATATATATATATATATATATATATATATATATATATATATATGTCGCATAAAATGATGATGGAAGTGATAGGGAATTTTGAATTTTAAGATTGGATGATTAAGTTAAAATTTCAATTTAAGTTGGTTATTATTATTATTATTGTTTTTTTATAAGCCAAATTGTATTCAAAGGGAGTACAAGGGGTACTCCAACCCAAAATACAAAAAATACAAACAAGAAAGAGAGAAAGTGTAATTGAAAAGAAGCAAGTAAGATCAAAGGATAGAAGAGACAAAATAGCTAAAAATTAGGAACAAAATTAGAGAAATTAGAGAAACCATCCACCAAAACAGACCCCAATTATGCAGCTTTTGACAGAAACAGTGACCAAGCCATTGTCTCCAATGTTGACCCTTACTTATTCATCCCCTCCATACTTGTGCTAAGGCATCACTTTATTCACCATCATTTGTATTCATCATATAATTAATGCCACTCCAAACTCTACGAAGAGCATAGTCTCGACTAGGGGTGGCAATATGGGCTGGTGGGGCGGGCCAGGCCCGACACGCCAAAAGCCAGCCAAAATGCAGGGCGGGTTGGGTTGGGTTGGCCCGTCTTCGGCTAGGAATACTGCTCAGGCTTCGTCTTCGGCTTCTTCATTTTCGGACAATGATGTTTGGACCATGGATCGTCAGTTGCATCGGGAGCGGTAGTGGAGGATACAGAGATGTCGTATGCGCATGGAGTGAGAGATGGAGTCGGACCGTCAGACCGCTCGGCGTAGGGTTCCTAGGTCTTCACGTCAGTATAGGGTTTTGGTTTTGTCGATCGAGTCTGTACACTCACTATCTTATTGCTTTCATCTATTAGGTTCACCTTCATCTTAGAAGTTTCTTCCTGCGTGAAAGCTCGGGATGGGTGAGTTAGTCTGGATTCATTTCCTTTCAATCTTGGATAATTGCCTTTGGCACGTTTAATTAATGTTTTTCGTTCGATTTAAATTTCCTTGAATTTTCCGCTGTTATATTCTGACGTTTATTTATGTTGATATTTACGATTCTAACCCTCAAGAAATCGGGGCATTACAGCTAGTGCCACAGTCACTACCTCCATCCTCCACCACAACGACCACCACCAGCACAATAATTCCAGCCACCCACCTCTAGTGTAATTGCCACTACCACCGCCACCAAAGCCACTATCATTGCCACCACTAACACAATTGCCACCATTGCAATTACGACCACCACCACTGCCGACACCACTATCACCACCACCACCACCACAACAATCACCTCCACCTTCCACCATCACCATCCTCCACCACCGCCATTGCCACCATCATCCACACCCACCACTGCCACCATCACTACCGACGCCACTACCCTCCACCGCCGCCACACTCTCCACCACCACTACCACCACCTTCCACCACCACCGTTGCCGCCTCCACCAGGTAACATTCACCTCCTTCTCCATCACAACCACTACCAAGTAACGCTATCTACCGCCACTAGTAATGTTACGACGGTGACTATTGTGAATTTACAAAGTTGACAATAATTTTTTAAAATTGAAAAACTAAAATTAAAAAACTAAAATTGGATTTATAAAACTCCAAACTAATTTTGGTTTTTAAAAATTTTGAAACATGAAACTGAAAACCACTCTGAGCGAGGTCTAAATTTTGAACATGTTAAAAAAGTTAAAAAAAAATTATCAAACAAAATTTGATCCAAATTTTTTTGAACAGTAGCTTTATTTATTTAAAATGGTTTTAATTTTTTTTAACATTATATTAGAATTAGAACTTCAATAAATTAAGGCTCACGAACTATATATTAGAATTTGGGAGTCCTAACTATTTTAAAAGTTAGCTTAAATATGAGGTGTACCACTACACCAAAAAGGCTGTTTTCCGGCGCCTATTTCGCGGCGGTTCTATAAACCGCCGTCGCTTCTTATTTTCAAGGATTATTTCACGGCGGTTTCCAAAACCGACAACAAGTCTTACTATTTAGCGGCGGTTATAACCGCCGGTATGTTTCTCAAGTTTTTACGGCGGTTAAAACCGCCGGTACTTATTCTTCATTTATTGTTCTCCTTATTTTACGGCGGTTATAACCGCCGGCATTGTTTAAATGCTTTATGGCGGTTATAACCGCAGGTAATGTGTTTTTTTTTTAATTTACCCGCGAAATAGTTTTTTATTTCCCTCCTTCTTTTCTTTTCCCCCCAAAACCCCACAACCTACAACTCCCACCGTCTCCTTCGTCGCCCACTCACAACCCCACCCTCTCTGCACCGTCGACAATGTCTCCTCTGCTCCCCTGCTGCGGCGGCAAGTCCTCTCCACGGCGGCCACAACCCCACAATTCCTACGGCGGCTACGTCCTCTCCACGGCGGCCACAACGATCGACCTTCCTTGCACGGCGTCGTCTCTCCCCTCTGTTTCTCCTGAACTTGCTTCCACGACGGCCACTCTCCATTTACTCTCTCTGTACGACGCGTGATTCTCCTTCCTTTTTTCATCCTATTTCTCGTTCCCTCTCATCTCTAATTTTTGTTGTGCGTTTTTCAGTGAAGGTTGGAAGAGCCCCAATTGCAACGGCAAAGGAACAGAAGCTAGAGGAAGATAAAAGAGCTTAAATAATCATTGAACAGGTAGCTGCTGATAGCTCGATTTCTATATTCCCCCCTTCGTGCTTGCCATTTCATTTCATTTCTCTTTCTTTTAAGTTTGGTGTTTTAAATATTGAGTTTCAATTTCTGGTTGCACTGTAATAGATTTTTAAGGTTGCATTATTATAGTACGAAAATGTGATGCTATATAGTCCTTATGATTTACTTTGGAGTACTAGTAGTTTGTTGTTGTTGTTGTTGTTGTTGTTGTCCATTTCAACTATATTGTTGTTGTTGTTGTTGTTGTCCTTTTCAACTATATTGTTGCTATATAGTCCTTATGATTTACTTTGGAAACCATTCAAGAAATGATCAGCGGTCTTTTTATGTTTAGGTTTTCGTTTTCCCTGTGATAGATAAATTGCATCCATGTACTTGAATGTATAGCTCTTGATAATAGGGAAAAGAAAGATACCAATATGGAATATAACAAACTAATAAAACAGTATAATTCTAATTATTTTAATGAGAAGAAGGAAAGGGGGAACATGTTAGTCAATAAGTTCATCCAACTCAGAAAATTCGAACCTTATCTGAAGTTCCTTTTCAGTTTTCTATTTATCTTCTTTCCTCTTCCGAGAGTCAAGACTAAAGACTCTAACTCAAAACTAATGCAAGACCCAGTTGGAAGGGCAGGAACAAAGGTACCTCAAATCCTGCACTGTCATATTGCCTTCTCTTCTCTGCATTAGACTTTTTTAGATTATTAAGATTTATAGTTATGTACTAGGTGGATAATGCAATCCTTTATTATTTTTTCTCTTAGCTTTTTTTAAGCACTTATGGCTATGTAGTACTTAATTGAAACTGTATACTTAAGTAAGTACCGTAGGGAGTACTGGGGAGTTTTGTACCAATATGGTTTGATGATGGAATTATTAGTGGACATGGTATCCCGTGGTCTACTACTGTAATACTACTATGGTTGTTGATAGGATTAAAGCCAAAATTTTAAAAATTTTAATAGATGCAAGAACAGAACTGTTTGGCGGTGATGGAACCATCTGGGGTCTTCAGCACTGCTGGGTTATTGGTGGAAACAATGTGTGTGGTATTTCACTGCTATATGCTGCTATATTCATCCATTTCCCTTTTTAGAAGAAACCACGGCTGGTGTGAGGGTGGTAAGACTTGTGGAGGTGCCAATATTCCCTTGCATGCTTGATATGGTACTGATATATTGATACAAATGGGGTCAAACTCAATGTCCTCTCAACAGTAGGAAATGGACCGGTTTTTTGGCCTTTGGTGCTAATCCTTCAGATCAATTTTTATCTGTCTAGGAATTTTAATTGTTTGTTTTTTTTTGCCTTCATGGCCTTTTCCCCTTGTTGTTTCATTCTCTCACCATCTACTGTATTGTATTATGTATTATGGGTTGGTGTACCTCTAGTACCCCATTCTAATGCAGTCTTTTAGCTTATAAAAAAAAAGTATTTTGGTGCATTTGAATGGATTTATTTGCTATATATGTCTCTCATAGTATTTATTATCTTTTTACCAAGCAGAATTTATAATAAAGTAGTCAAAAAATATAAGCAGGCCAATAACTATAAGCAGAAAAAAAAAACCTGTAATATTTTAGCGCGCGGTTATAACCGCCGTGGTATTTGGAATTAAATAATAACAATCTTCACATTTACCGGCGGTTATAACCGCTGCCAGAATTCCGTGGGATTTAGCGGCGGTTCTGAACCGCCGTTAACAAACAAGTTTGGAAGTGTTTTTGAAGTTAATTTAACAGCGGTTATAACCGTCGTTACATTTGGTACGGCGGTTCGCCGGGAAATTCACTGGCGACGCTCAGAATAGCGGCAGTCGGCAAACCGCCGTGAGTACCTTTTAGCGGCGGTTATTACCGCCGTCGACTATACTAATAACCGCCGCTAAATAAGCTTTTTCTTGTAGTGTACCTTCCCATATATAAATATTATGAGGGATAATATTATGTTTTACATAATTATTGAGTGTCGAATGTCTTTGAAAATTTCGAGTGGTCTTTTGAGAGGCTTATTAAACTTATTTTCCATGAATTTATAATGTGACCTATGACCGGAATTTGGGGTGTTACAAATCACCTCCACCATCACCATCCTCCACCACCGCCATTGCCACCATCATCCACACCCACCATTGCCACCATCACTATCGACGCCACTACCCTCCACCGCCGCCACACTCTCCACTACCACTGCCACCACCTTCCACCACCACCGTTGCTGCCTCCACCAGGTAACATTTACCTCCTTTTCCATCACAACCGCTACCAAGTGACGCTAACTACCTCCACTAGGTAATGTTACTGCGGTGACTATTGTGAATTTACAAATTGACAACAATTTTTTAAAACTAAGAAACCACAAAAAAACTAAAATTGGATTTATAAAACTCCAAACTAATTTTGGTTTTTAAAAATTTTGAAACATGAAACTCAAAAACCACTCTAAGCGGGGTCTAAATTTTGAACATGTTAAAAAAGTAAAAACAATTATCAAACAAAATTTGATCCAAGTTTTTTGAACAGTAGCTTTATTTATTTAAAATGGTTTTAATTTTTTTTAACATTATATTAGAATTAGAGCTTCAAAAATTTAAGGCTCGGGAACAATATATTAGAATTTGGGAGTCATAACTATTTTAAAAGTTAGCTTGAATGTGAGGTTTACCTTCCCATATATAAATATTATCTTAGTCATATGTTTACTCAAATGTGAGGATTCTAAGAATATTATGCAAGTTCTTTAGCTAATAGAAAAAAAATAGTCAAATAAAAATCACCTTTAATTTCCATTTTAAAACGAATAAAAAAAAAGATGTTTATCATTGACACATTCAAAAGAAAGAGAAAACACTATACCCCACCAGAATATTAATTTACTAAGGGCATGGAAACATAAATAAGAACACAGATATGGCAGGTGAGATGGATTCTCTATCTTCTATGTGAAGGATTTGAGAATCCTAGCATATCTGGCAAACGAAAAGTTCCTCTCAAACCCTAACAGCCAAATATACTTATCAATTTCCTACTTTGTATCTTTGCCATCACCCAAATACAGTATCATCGAAAACACTGAAGAGTTGGTCTTTCAGTTTTGATCTGCTAATTATTCCACTCTTGAAAAACCTCAGATCAGAATCTCATCAACTTGCAGTCGATCCTTTGATGCAGTAGTGTGTGTTCCTTGTAAAAGGTGAATGGGAAAGCTCAAGTAGAAAAGAGCATCAGGGATATGCTTGTTTGGGAAAAAAAGATTATAACCATGGATGAAGAAAACAAGAAGTGTATTCACAGGGAGACAGAAAAACAAAGAAGGCAAGAAATGGGGAAACTCTTCACCACCCTTAGATCGCTTCTTCCTTTGGAGTATATTAAGGTAAGCACACACAAGTTTTCTCTTCATTTTGAGGTCATTTTGCATTCATTTATCCTTCTAGACTCTTCTAGAGTAATTGAAATGCGAAAACTTAGGTACAGTATAGGTACCATTTGTGCTCTTGCTCGATAAAAAACTCACACACTCGCTTTTTTAATATTTATTAATCAGATAACTTCCATCAATTTTTCATTTTTCAACCTACGTGTATGTTATTGGACAACAGTAAAAATTAACATATTTGGAACTTCACTTAAGTTTTGTCCAAATTAAAATTTGAAACTAAGTAGCCATAAGAGTTCTTTTTTCTCATATCTTGACGATGATTCATCAGGGAAAGCGCTCAACTTCTGATCACGTGTATGAGGCTATGAATTACATTACTCACATGGAGAACAAGGTGAAGCAATTGGAGGCTAAGAGGGATGAGTTGATGAAGGAGGTGTCTAATTTGCACACTAGTACTACTAGCCCTGAAAATGAAAGCTCCTCCTTTACCCAACTTGCACCACTTGTTAGTGTTCATCCTTTCCCTGGAGGGGTTGAGATTGTGTGCAGTTACAGCTTAAACTGTGTGTTTCCTTTGTCAAGAGTGCTAGATATAGTGCTTAGAGAAGGGCTTGATGTGGTAAGCAGTATTTCCACCAAAGTAGATGAGAGATTCATACACACTATAAGATCAGAGGTATCATGTCAATTTGATTGTCCCTCAGCACGCATTATTTATAAGAAAATCTTTCGTAAATATTCACATTCACATCGTGCAGATACTCAACAAATACAGAGAGAAAAAAAGGAAGTAAAGAATGTGATATATGAATAATATGATAAGAACAGAGATAGAGAGAAAAATTAGGTGTTTGTAGAGTTTCTGCACTATTTGAGTGTCTAAATATCATATTTTTTAAAAGTGATCATTAATATTCATTGGTATAACCTGTGTCTTGAAGGATCCAATTCATTGGAATATCACTGATACAGATTACTATGATCAACTGCAAAGAAAGCTTGCTAAGGCAATATCATCTACAAGTAAATATATTCTTCTATACAGAACTTTCTCTACTTGACAAAAGATTTTTTGCATGACTTTTTTCTCTTCTAAATATTCATATTTACTGCATGGCTTACAAATATTTAATCATTTGCAGGAGTGGAAGAGACTTTCCCCGAACCTCAAAATTGCTAATATCATGCGGAAAATGTGTTATTTGGAATTTCTGATTGCATATACTATTAACTGGAGTGATTGTACAGAAGAGACATGTTACATTTCAGACATCAAGGTTTAACTTCACATTGGTCATGCAGTGCTAGCAGTACCCCATGAGGTCGTCATTAATCTTGTTTTCATGGTCAAGTCATGCATAAGGTTCATATTGATGTCCAATGTTTGGAATTCACCATTTTTGTTTTTTTCATTTAAGCCTTAATTAATAATTAAAGTCATTCTTCAATAGCTACATCATAAAATGTAAACATCTTTTGTTATATGCTGGTGCTACTTTACTTTGATGGTTGTAATATGACAACAATCTATGTTATATAGTGTCAATTTTGATAAACTTCGTAACAAGTACTTCTAGGAAAAAGGATGTAATTACAATGATATTGTCATACCTACACGTCTTTTAACCAACAAAGTTTGATACCATTGAGATATAGTTCCTTAAATATGCTAACAAAGTGTGTGTTGAGATTTTCTGAGAGTCAAAAATATTATGCTACAAAATAATGAGTACATTGGCATACATTGACAAAAATGTTAAACACAAATTCAAAGTTGTTGAGTGGTTAAAGTGGATAATAGTATCATGAGTTATTTGTGATTGTGAAGTATCAACTAAGTTCAAAGAAAAGTTTTACTGAACTTCTATAAAACTGGTTATATTCTTTATGGTAGCGAATGTTGAACTTTAATGGGACATGAAGTTGGGGCATGGGAAAAGAGAATGTTGAGACAGATGATATGTAGCCACACTAGAAATGATATAATGATATGAAATAATCATAAGATGAGATATTGAGGTGGCGTTATCTAGGAGACACTAAAAAAACGTTAAATAGCGTCGGCCAAAAACCGACTCTATAAATAGTTTAGTATTGGCATCGGGATGGAAGGCCAAAGGGTTGAGTTAATCTTAGAGTCAGGTGAAAGACCGACGCAAAGCTCTAGAGTCGGCTTGGCCGACATAACTCACCGAAAACACGGGCTGAGGCTAACAGCGCCCAATTAGCGTCGATCGTATAGGGCGACTCTAAGACGGAAACGTTTGCAGCGGCTATGATCGACGCTAACAAGAGAAAATTTGTACAAAAAATAAAAATAAATTACGTGGGTTTGTATGCAGAAACCGATAAAGTATCATAAACTTATCAAAATGCTCTTAACATATAATAATAAGAACATACTTCTCGCAATAATCTCAAAGACCCTAATGCGAAATACAAACCTTGACAATCACTACCCGCTAATTCTTTAGACTCATTGTAAGGAGTGTATTCCTATTGATATACACTTAGAGTATTTCGATAAGTTTCTATTTATCTATTTCACAATACAAGACACTATTATTTCCTATTGACGCTAGGCCTCGGGCACCGTGCCATGAAATAGTTCACTTACAGCTTTGCGTCGCCTGAAGCCAACGAAAATTCATTAGCAAAAATAGGGTCACGCTTAAGCCGCTACTACACATTAGCATGTTGATGCTAAGTCGGTCATCAAAATTAGCGACGTCTTTAACCGACACTAATTGTCATTAAGATGACGCAATGTTGCATCGGCTGGGTTGACTCAATGTTTCAATAGTTTCTCAAGCGCTTTGCGCCGATGCAAATCAGTCAAATTTAGTGCTGGTTTCATAGACGACCCTAAATTTAGACATTAAATGAGCACATTCTTGTAGTGAGAAACTGACAGAAAATCGATTTTTGGTAAAACGAACATTTACAAAAAAATATCTATAAAGGTACTAGTTGGAAATGTGGATAACATGGTCTTTAGGCCGCTGAAGAGAGCTAGAAGGAAGCCAAAAGAACTTTGGAAGATATTAAATTAAATACTACTTTATTGTCAATAATATAGAACAAAATTTGGTTTTTTTACGTAGAGTGATTCATATAACTCTCATCATTTAGTGTGATCCTTATACTACCTAGATTTTTTTTTTAATTGGCATGATAGAATTTTATTAGTGAGATAAGAAATTAGACACTATTGGACGACATAAGATCTTGATTCGTAAAGATGATATGGAGGCTGTATTAATTTTTATTTTTTATAAAATTCAGCTGTATAATTATAAGGCTTTATCTAGCGTCCACAACTTCTTCAGGTGATGTATCGGTATATCAGTTTTAACATGTAAACATAAGATTCATAACAATGTGAAATAAAGTTTGTAACTTGAAAAAAAGTTTTAAAATAGTTGCTCAAAAGTTATGGGCGAATTTGCTATTCTCGTAGCTAATTCACAGCAATTTATTAACCGTTGTATTTACATCCACCACCTGAATAAGATGTGAACGATAGACATAAACTATTAGTTTAACCTAAAATATAATTAATAAATTTTAAATTAATCAGGAGTATAACTATATTTACACAGCTCCCTATTTAGAATGTCTCCTATGTATATTATTCCTCGTTTCCTATAATTTCCTTGACCGGCACAGATGCTGCAGCGTGTGGCAAGATAATATTTTGCATACAATTAGTTGAACCATCAATACCTGACCATAAATACATAGGCCATGTTGCACTTATTGTATCTGACTATCTATTACAAGATCTGTTGGAATATTTTCTTTTAAGATCACAATTCAAAGTTTATACCAAATCCATTTATGATCAAGTGAGTATATTCATGGTATCCTGGGACCTGTGCCACAAAAACTTGATAATGTGTACCCCGCAATGATATTTAGCAGATCATCAAGACAAACAATATCCAATAATCCAAATATTCAAAGCTCATCCACTTGTAACCACTACTAAATAAGTCTCATTATATGAAGGAAGCAAAGATATGACAACTAAGCTAATCTTGGTTGCAATACTTGTTTAAAGACATTGTCTACAACTTCTACAACATAAACGGTCTCCTCATAATTTAGATTCAACAGATATAAGATAATATATTCAAATGCTAATAAAGGAGTTGCACGCTTGCGAACTCAATTATGCAGGATTATTAAAACCGGACCGGACCAACCGGTTCGACCACCAGAACCTTAGCCGGTCTGGTGGACTTGAAAACCGTATAGGAAAAGAACTTGCTCAGAACCGGACGAACCGGCCAAAAACCAGTAAAAACCGGTCGATTGGCGGTTTGGGGTGTTCCTGTGAAATTTTTTTTTGCTTTTTTTGCTCATCTGGGCTCAGCCCAGGATAAAAAAAAACAGAATTTATAGTTTAAAAATTAAAAAAAAAAAAAGAAATTTCTGATTTAGATATCAAATTAAAATTAGAGACGACGTTACCGCTATTTGGTTTCACGTTTGGGGAGGCCAAACGTGGATCAGCAATCCAAAAACAATTATTTCTTGCTTTTAAAAACGTGAATCTGACCTAAACGTGCCTAAAGGTGGATTCCATGAGATTTCCAAACATGCACATTGTCTTCTACTCTTCCTTTTTCTCATCTAATCAGAGAATGAAGCAGACATAGAGGTGCTCCCAAACCCTAATCTCCAATACTCCAAGCCGTGGTTGCAGCCGTCATCGCCTCGTTGCACGCAACTGCCGCACCGTCATCTCTTCTCTGTGCTTCAATTCAGGTGCGACTATCACTTCTTCTTATTTTTATGTTCTTCACTTCTTATCCTTGCTTGATGCTTACGTTATGTTTGTTAATCACATAATTCAGTTAATTTTTAATTTGTTATAGGCTTTGTTGCACTATAGAAGTATCTATTCATTGAGCAGTGAATTGAAATATAATAAAGATCTTCTTTGCTGTGAAACCAACTATTTTATTAGTGTGTTTTGTGATCTTATTGTCTTTGTGGTGCCTCTCGAACTAATTTTTTTAGCAGCTTTTGCTAGCTTTAGTCTTGTATTTGGTGCTTTGCCTTTGACTTTTAAAGGCTTTGTTTCGTTGCTTGTGGACTGAACTACTGGGCACGTCCCATACTTTCACGATATTTGTATACTATATATTATGATTATTAAAGCTTATCCACCATAACATTACATTGGCAATTTTATTTTAATTATAATGAGCACTAGATATTGCTTCCTGCTGCTTCTCGTCAATTGTGTGCTATAGCCTCTGGTTCTGGGTGCTTTGGCCACATTGCCTGTTTGATGCTAATTGATAGTTGCAGTTTATTTGTCTTAGTGGGACATGTGTACTTTTCTTTGATTTGTTGCTCTACCAATTTCTAACTCTTTTAGCTTTTGCCGTTATCAATTTACATTTTCTATTGAGGGTTGAAATATTCCTTATACTCATTTTAATATATCTTACTTTATAAAAATAAAAAAACATTGGCAAATTTGTTATGTTAATTTTCTTACGTTAATTTCATAATTTGTTATGTTGGTTTTGATGCTGCAAATTTAAATATTGTTGAATTTAATAATTTATCAATTTTGTTAAGCTGCTGTTGTAGAAAATGTAGACTAGTTTGGAACTTTTTAGTTGTCAATTGTCATTACTCATTATTGCAGGAGTTAGTAAACATTGTTGAAAGTGTATTCTTAGCTTAGTTAATGGGCTTTTAGTATTGGGCTTGATTAGTTGTGAATTAGTAAGTGTGTGAATCGTTAATAGAATTTAAGTTTTCAGTTTTCTCACTCCTATCTTCTTTGTTCTCTTTGTTACATTTTGTTTTTTTTTTTTATAAGCTAAATTTATTACCAAGCACAAAGGGGTGCTTGAACCCAAACACACAATCACAAGAAAGTGATTTCAGTTGATGATTACAATAGATATAGAAAGAAAGCAATAGGAAAAAAGACAACCCAGCCCTGTTCTACTCTAAGTTTGTACAGACCACCAAACAATCTTCTACCAAATTGCATATATTGTAGAGAATAAAAGACATAAGCCATCAAACCTTCAGTAACATGCCAATTTGGATAACATGTTAAATCCATGGAAACAAATACCATGTGCCCACCTCCTTAGTTGCCCCAGGTAATTTTAATCTGCTGATACCTTAAAGCAAAATAGAAAGCAAACAGCCAACATTCAGCAGCCAACAGTGTCCAAAGCCAAATCATCAAGGGTTGAAACAGCAGCAGTAGGCCATGATCATCTTCTATGATCCTCACCCTGCGTCTCCTTCCTAAATCCCTCCAGTCCAATCAGTTGACGCCGCTCCTTTGGGGTGGACCACACCCATTGTAGATTAGAAATTTGGAGAATCATGAGACTCATTTGAGCAATCCTTGTGAGCCCATTAATCATGAAATTAGTGTCACCATCCAACCTCCAAAATAAAGCTATTCTGCAAAGAAATAGAATAGAGTGCAGAACAGAATTATATATCCTCACATAGCAGTAAGGCAATATACTGGGTTTGAGAACCATTCATAAAAGGAAGAACGGAACCTTGGGAATTTGGCTTGGAGCGAGTTCCAGACTCTTAATTGAACCAAATCAAAAGTTTTCTCTACGTTTTTCTGCTCCCCTTTAAATATAACAGCGTTCCTGTGCAACCAAATTGACCATACAACACCAATCCAAATTGCCATAGCCCCCCTCCTTTGCTTAGCATTCCATGAACCAGATAGGTGTTGTAGGAAGTGCATCCAACTATTTCCCGGCAAGACAGTTGTAGTGCCTAACCAATTGTAACACGCGTACCAAATCCGGGAAGAAAAAGGACAGGTGAAGAGCAAGTGTTCTAGTGTCTCCTCCATTCGCGAGCAGAAGGGGCAAAGAGTCTCTCCCTCATCCAAAATAACTCCCCTCTTACGGAGGTTCTCCTTCGTTTGAATCCTTCTTGTTTTCTCTGTTTTCTTTCTCCATCGACACACATACCGTTGTGATAAGGAAATCGCAAGTGTACGATTAACTATCGCGTAATATAAAAAGATCGAACCCAAGGGATAGGTGTTCTTATTATTATAATATTTAGTACTAAAACAGAAAAATAAAAGATGAATATTTGTTGTTGGTTTGAGAACTAGAAAGAAACAATAGCATAAAATAATAAGAGAAAGAGATGATGAACATTAAGCTCTTGGGTTGGTTTACATAGTCTATAAAAACATGCTAGCAATCTCTTACTAAATTCCTGAATTATAAATCCATTATCATGATGCAATAGCCTAGTGTAACTACAAGTTAATTCCTTAAACATTGTAGATCTTTCTTTTTAATTACTAAACCCAATTCCTTGGCACCTAGTTAACTAAAGAAGAAGATGAAGAAGATGTTCAGGCCAACATAAAGTTACGTCCTTCCTAATTCCTTAGCGAAGTATACTTATAACCTTTTTTATTACCTAGTTCCCTTACTACTCACCAAATGGCCTTATGTAATAAGTAATAAGCAAAACCTCTTGGGATCCACAAGATAGAAATTAAGCAGAAGGTAATAAAACATGAATGAAAATAAAATTCAGAAATGTAAGAAAGAACTAGAACATGTATTATAAACTAAAACAACCCAAAAACTTAAAGAAGAAGTTAGCCAAGCATGGCTAAAGGAGTCATTGAATTACCCTGGATAGGAGCTCAAATATGGCTTCCCACAAGTCCTAGGAACAATGCTCAAGAGGGAGAAAGAGAGAATACTTGTTGTATTCTAAGATGGTGTGCTTTACAAGTGAAGAAAAGGGTCCTATTTATAGTAAAAATCCAGCCTACAGCGCTTGAGCGCTGGCATTCCCAACGCTTGGGCGCTGTGATGCATTAAAAATCCACTTTCTGTCCGAGGCCCAGCGCTTGAGCGCTGGCTTTCCAACGCTTGGGCGCTGAGACAACATCTGACTCATTTCCTAGTCAGAGTCCCAGCGCTTGAGCGCTGGGATCCCAACGCTGGAGCGTTGGAACGCTGCTTCTTCATCTTCAAGCTTTTCTTCCTTCTTCATTCATGGTAGTTGGTTTTGATTGCCATAAAAAGCCACTACTCAGCCCTTGTTTAATTCTGAAACCTTTCCTCCACTATCATCAATTCCTTCAAACTTTTCTCCATGTGCTAATTTAGAGAGTGATTCTTCATATTCTTCTTTTCCACTTTTAGTCCTCTCTTGGTTAGCACTCCAATTCAAGCCCTTTTATTCTCTCAATCTTCACTTTTAGTCCTCCACTCTTGAACTTTTACAATTTGGTCCCTGTTTTTCTGAAACTTTACACATTGGTCCCTGGACAAAAATGATAACTAAACCAACTTTTTCTAAAAATATAAAATAACTAGAAAAATTCCTAAAAATATAAAATAAAGCTAGAAAAACAAATAAAATCTAATCTATATGCAAAATGCAAAATAAATATAAAATCTATATAAAAACAATAAAAAACCTATATGTGACTCAAAAATAATAAAATAAAAAGACTAAAAACTACCTAAAAACATCATATAAAATCCACTCATCACGCTGCGTGCTCTCACAACCGTTATCCATAGCTTTTTGTTCGTGAAAGAAGACGGACAACGATGTGTGGAAACAACGACAACTTCCCTGCAAAGAATTAGGACCAATGGCAGGTCCAGATGAAGGTAATCATGGGTTACCAAGACGTCATCGAGATTGTGGAGAATGGGTTTCCGGCGCTGTCCGCCACACCCACCGAGGAGCAGAGAGTTGCACACAAAGACAACAAGAAGAAACATTGCAAGGCCTTTTTCCTGCTTCATCAGTGTGTTGATGTCGCACACTTCGACAAGATTGCAGGCGTTACGAGCGCTCAAGAAGCATGGAAAATTCTTGCGAAATGCAATGAAGGGGATGAGAAGCTGAAGAAGGTCCGCTTGCAGACCATGAGGAGACAATATGAATTAATGCAGATGGAGATGAATGAGAATATTGCTGATTTCTTCAACCGGATAATCGCGTTGACGAACAGGATGAAGTCATGTGGCGAAACGTTAACTGACCAGAAGATCGTAGAAAAGATTCTACGCACTCTTTCCCCCATATTTGACCATATCATGGTAGCAATTGAGGAATCCAAGAACCTTGCTACCATGAAGATTGAAGAGCTTCAAGGATCTCTTGAAGCTCATGAGCAACGGATGCTCGAGAGGTCAAATGACAGGTCTGCCGATCAAGCGCTTCAAGCGCAAACCTCCAAGAAAGGGGGCTCGTCTAGCAGACGGGGGAATCGAGGTAGAGGGCAATACAGAGACAATCGTGGCAACTCTGGAAGAAACTACAATCAAGATTCTGAGCAAGAACATCAGGATCAACCCGAAACTTCAAGAAGAGGAGGTTCGAGCAGATACAAAAGTGGTAAGAAGAAGATTGACAAAAAGAAGATACGTTTCTTTAACTGCAACAAGATTGGGTACTTCTCTAACGAGTGTAAAGCTCCAAGCAATGGAGACACTCGCCGACGATCCGATAATGAGGCAAATCTTGCCAAGGATAGCCCTGTTTTTTATGGTGAACTAGTTACGTTTATGATGGTTACCAAAGATGGCAACCACAACTCTGGAAATTGGTATCTAGATTCTGGATGTTCAAACCATATGACAGGATATAGAGAATGGCTCGTCAACTTGGATGAAACCAAGAAAAGCAAAGTTCGCTTTGCCCACGACAGAGTCATCGTGGCAGAAGGAGTTGGTGACGTCTTAGTCAAGCGTCAAGATGGGTCAGTCGCTGTTATTACTCAAGTATTGTATGTTCCTGGTGTAAACACCCCAATTTTGCCGTAGTTTATGTTAATTTAGTAGTTTTTTAGCTAAAAACCCAAAAAAAGTAAAAATGGTAAAAAAATCCATAAAAATGGTAAAATACTAGAAAAATACCAAAAAAAATACAAAATACAAAAAGACTTAATCCAAAGAGTTTAGATTTTATTTTAATTATTTGTGTTAGTTAATTTTGAGAGGCATAAAAAATAAAAAGAAAAAGAGAGCCAAAATGATTTAAAGAAAATCAAATCAACTTCCAGGTTGGCCCATTTGCCACAAAAAAAAATGAAAAAGAAGAAGAAGGAAGAAAAAGGCTAGGTTTCTGAAGCTGGCCTAACAGGGAACGAAGAAGGCCAGCAGCTTTTTCATCATTTTCACCCCCCCAAAACACTAGTTTTTCAACTATTTAAATCCTCATTCCCTGGGTTCCGCAACACGAGAATTCACTATTCACTCTCTCTAACCCTAGCAGACCTCACTCTCTTCCTCTTCTCTCAACCAACCTCTCAACTCAAAACCCTAATCCTCTACTCCATACATATGATACAGGGACAACTCGAAGTATGTGATTCTCATAATAAAAGAGTTTTGAGAACACCGGTGGCACGAAACAGAACCTTCCAAGTGAAGGTAGCTGCTGTTGATTCATAGTGCTTAGTATCTGAAGTGGAAGACGATAGTTCATGGCTATGGCATCAACGTTTGGGTCATCTCAATTTCAAAGACATGAGTCTTCTGAAGACTAAAGAGATGGTGCATGGCCTAACTCCTATTCAGATTCCCTCCAAGGTATGTGAAAATTGTTTAGTGAGCAAACAGACTAGAGCATCATTCAGCACCCTTACACCTTCTAGCTCCACTGCATTATAAGAAGTTCTATATTCTGATGTCTGTGGTCCTGTTGAAACTACTTCAATGGGAGGAAACAAGTATTTTGTTTCATTTGTGGATGAATATAGCAGAAAAATGTGGATCTATTTGCTTAAAGCCGAGAGCGAAGTCTGCTCCGTCTTCAAGATGTTTAAGGTTATGGTTGAAAAGCAGTGCATGCGAGATATTAAGGTGCTGCGAACTGATGGTGAAGGTGAATTCTGTTCGAACGAGATGGCAGCTTTCTGCACAGAGAATGGGATTCTGCATGAAATTACAGCTCCCTATACACCACAACACAATGGTGTTGCAGAAAGAAGAAACAGGACAATTTTGAACATGGTAAGGGGCATGCTGAAGGGGAAGAACTTGTCCCACAATTTCTAGGTTGAAGCAGCAATGACTGCGGTCTACATTCTTAACAGATGCCTAACAAAGAGTCTCAACTCACAAGTTCCAGAAGAAGTATGGACTGGGAAGAAACCGTTTGTCAAGCATCTGAGAGTTTTTGGCTGTTTATGCCATAAACACGTTCCTGAACAGAGAAGGAAGAAGCTTGATGATAGGAGTGAATCCATTATTTTTGTCGAGTATACTACTACAGGTGCTTACAGGCTCTATAATCCTAGAACTAAGAAGATTGAGTTCAGCAGAGATGTGATTTTTGAAGAATTCAAAACCTGGACTGCTAATGGTGCCTCGTCTGGGTTACTACAAAGTACCTCGTCTGGTACTTCATCTGGCCTCCCACAAGGTACCTCGTCTGGTACCTCGTCTGGGTTCACACTAGGTACATCGTCTGGTACCTCGTCTGGTGCTCAAAGCACGACTGGTGCCTCGTCTGGCGACCAAAGCAGAGCACCGACTACTGTAAGTTTTGATTTCAACCTAGAGCCAACTACTTTTAACGATACTTATAATGAACCTGCAAATGAGGTTCACGTCTCACCACAAGTTTCAAGACCAAGCAGAACGAGGAAGATGCCTAACAGATTCAATGACTTTGAGGTATTTCCTGACTCTGAAATTGGCTCTGATGGTGAATTAGTGCACATGGCGTTGTTGGCAGACACAGAACCAATTGACTTTGATGAAGCTATCTTGAATAGTATCTGGAAAACTACGATGCAAGAAGAGTTGAAATCGATTGAAAAGAACCGTACATGGGAACTGGTGAAACTTCTTGCTGATAAATTGCCTATTGCAGTGAAGTGGGTCTTTAAGGTCAAGCGACAACCAGACGGAACCATTTCCAAGCATAAGGAAAAATTAGTGGCAAAGGGTTTTATGCAAAGAGAGGGTATATACTACTTTGAAGTATTTGCACCAGTTGCCAGACTAGAAACTGTGAGGATAATAGTGGCTTTTGCTAGTCTGAAGAAGTGGAGTCTATGACAGCTCGATGTAAAGAGAGCGTTTCTGAATGGACCCCTTGAAGAAGAAGTCTATGTCTCTCAACCTCCATGTTTCGTCAAAGAAGGAAGTGAAGATAAAGTTTTCAGATTGAAGAAAGCTTTATATGGTCTGAAATAGGCTCCAAGGGCCTGGAATAAAAGAATTGACACATTCTTAGCTGAATCAGGTTTCAGGAAATGCACAGTGGAGCATGGTATCTATGTGAAGACAGTGGGTAATGATGATATTCTGATCATTTTCCTGTATGTAGACGATCTGTTGATTACTGGCAGCAACTTGGAGAAAATTAATTGGGTTGCTGAAGAAAGAACTAAAGTCTGAATTTGAAATGACTGATCTAGGAAGACTGTCATACTTTCTTGGAATAGAATTTTCACAGATCAATGGTGGAATCTTCATGCATCAAAGGAAGTATATTATGGATGTTTTGAAGAGATTCAATATGATGAACAACAACATGGTAGAAACTCCAGCTGAGGTAAATCTCAAACTTGACAAAGGTGAAAATGAATCGTCTGTTGATGGTACTCTGTATAGACAGATTGTTGGTTGCTTGAGATTCATTTGTCACACCAGACTAGAGATTACTTACAGCGTTGGTCTAGTTAGCAGATTTATGAGTGAACTGAAACAATCACACCTGATAGCAGCAAAGAGAATTTTGCGATATCTCAAAGGCACTCTTGATTTTGGGGTGTTGTTTCCGAATCAGTTAGAGAAAGGTAGTCTACGTCTTGTAGCCTATTTCGACTCTGATTGGTGTGGAGACTTACTGGAAAGGAGAAGCACTATGGGATACGTTTTTCTTCTCTTTGGAGCTCCGATCTCTTGGTGTTCTAAGAAGCAGTTGGTAATAGCGTTATCGACGTGTGAAGCTGAGTATATTTCAGCCTGTCATGCTGCGTGTCAAGCTCTATGGTTGAGTTCATTGCTTGAAGATTTGAAGATTTGTGATACAAAGACGACTGAATTGTTGGTCGACAACAAATCAGCTATTGATCTGGCGAAGAATACAGTAGCACATGGAAGAAGCAAGCATATCGAGACAAAGTATCACTTTCTACCTGAACAAGTTGATAAAGAAAGGGTACGTCTTAGACATTGCATAACTGAATTGCAAATTGCTGATATAATGACGAAGTCATTAAGCCCAAACAGATTTAGAGATTTGAGGAAGATGTTGAACGTTGCAAGTCGGTAGTGAGGTCTCGTCTGGTAGCAGTTGTGCATACTGCTGTGATCTTGTCTGGGTGTAGGCAACGTCTGACAACGTCTGTGCTTAACATCTTGTCTTAGCTCAACACCGACTGATTGATACTCGTTTGGCTATAAGGATAGTATGTGAGTTAATAAAATTGAATTTTATTATCCAATCAAAATGAGGGAAGGCACAGAAACGAATTCGTAAATAAAAAATTTCGAGCCAAGGAGCAATTTTCTTTTTTTATTCAATATTGCCTTATATATTATATATTTATTTAAAATAATATTATTTAATTTACACCAGTTCGAACCCAGTCCAACCCCGGTTAAACCTCTGAATCTTGGACCGAGGCTCTCACCGGTTCGGTTTTAATAACCTTGCAATTATGTTAAGGTTTGAGTACTTTTTCAAATTAAACAGTTTTAATACAATCTCAAATTATAATAAAAATGTGACATGTGTTTTCTGTAAAAACGTGACATTAAATCTTTTAAGACTAATATTTTACTATAATAAATTTTAATCTCAATTAATCTACATTATTATATTTTTTTTCCGTAAATATGATAAATTATAATTTATCTCACTATCATTTAATCAAATTACATATTAATCTTCATCCATCTATATTTATGTTACTCTACAAACAATCACAAATTACAACTTAACTCTAAAATTTGTTTTCCCAAACTTTTTTTGGTTAAAACTCTAAAATTTGTTTTCCTAAACTAAATACTGAACTCTATTTTTTTTCTTAAGCCAATCAACATTCAACATTCTTCATCTTTTTTTTTTTAAAGTGTAATTTAAGTAAATATAAGTGGGTTAAATTATAATTTATTATATTTTTAAAACAAAAATAAGAATATAGACTAATTGAAATTAAAATTTAGTTTAGTAAAATATTGGTTTTGAAAAATCTAATAATACATGTCACATTTTTATTGGTTGAATTTTGAACTTTATTAAAACTCTCGACAGTATCAAAAATTTCACCAACATAATATCCAAATCTCACTAACCATAACAAGTATAAACAAACCATATGAACGCAATTATGTATATCAACTTTTTTTAGAATACAAATACAACCAATATTATCTTCACCGGTAAGCAATGAACTTTGATGATTTCATGTGGTCTTAAGAGAAAAGAAAATATTCTCATAACTGTACACAATTTTAAAGTTTATTGTCACGTTCAGGTTCAATTACTTGTGTTTTTTTGGAAAGCTGTCATCATGTAAAAAATTAACACATATACCGAATCTATAAAACTGTTTAATTAAATTCGAAGAATCTATTTAAGTCTTTATCTCTAGCACGTGCCACCTTAAGGCTTGTTCATCGATCTCCTGATCAAATAGGTGTTTAATTATTGAATTAAGATCTTTTTCAAACTTTAAATGGCATACGCACGTTGAGATGGAAGAGATAGATATAGAACACACGTTGAGAAAGGGATTGATAAAAGTAAAGAGAGAAAGTGATCAATACAAGAAAAAGAAAAATGGCTTAGTAGACGCAAATGAAATTATATTCTTTTACATTAGCTTGCATCGATTAAGCCGACAAAAAATTAGAAATTATACAATTATCAAGGTTAGTTGATGCTAGCTTTAAATGTTATCACGAAGAGAACAATTTCTCGTCATTTTCCCTCAAAAGTAAGCCCTAAAACCCTCTCCTCTCCTCTCCATCTTTTCCACCGAGCTTGGCCCTCCTCTATCATCGTCTCACACACTTTCATTGACCACGGCTCTGCTTCCTCACGTCTCCTTCGTGCCATCTTCTCTCTCACACCCTGCTCTCGACTAATGTTCCCTCCCATTTGTCGCAACCTACTCCGCTGTTGAGCATGAGCTCTCCTCCATAGAGCCCTTCCTAATTGGTAAATTTCCTTTATTTCACATTAATTTCCTTCAATATTACATTTCCCATGAAAACTGAACCATATGTGCTAAATTTCTATGTTCGGGTTTATGGTACTCAAGTAGTTGTTATATTCTTACTTTGAATCCAATGTTTTGGGTTGCTAAATTTTGTAAAACCGAATCTTAGAATCTTATGGACTTATTTTTTTTTGGCAATATGGACTTATGTTGTTTTTATTTGGTCAAAATTTTGTAGATACATAAAAGATGGGCCAAGCCCACGATACATTTAGTCCAACACGGACCAAGACACAATAGTCAAACAAAGCAAACCAAAGAGAGCACGAAGAGGGAGCTAGAGCGAAGTACAAGTCTAACGGTCAAAGCTAGAGACTTTCCTCAATTCTACTAGAAAGATTGATCCCTAAATTAATCTAGGATTAATTTGCCCAGAGACTCTTGAGGAAAGGGATCGTCATCTTCTCATAGGGTAAAAGTTCTTCTGTTACTCCATGGTCCCCCTTAAATTTCATGGTTATAGATGACTTAATAATATTTTAATGCTTATGAAATTGTTGAGTTATGAAAAGAAATAAAAACACATAAGAGAAATAATATTAGTGACAAAATAACAATTTGTCACAAATAATAGATATTTAGTGACAAAATTAATAATCATCACTTAATTTTTGTCACTAAAAGACATATTTCTTGTAGTGGTGGGTCGAAGTCAAGTTCACCTAATTAGGAAGACCCAACTACATAATGACATCTTTAGAACTAGGCTGGGCCGATGTTCCCTCCTAATTTCATCCTAAATAGCCTCGAAGTGGGACACTCTTGGTAATCTATAGAGCTCATGATTGGCTCTAATTATGTCAATGTAGATAAAGAAAACGGGTCAAAGGTCATATTAGTCTATGTGTTTGTAAGCAAATTTGATTTTTATCTCTCACTAAAAAATAGATGGTTTATTGCCCTGCGATTGTGAACTTTTTGGTTTTGATCCTCACTGGAGGGTAGAGCTCTAGGGAGGGTGCTGAGTAACAGGCGAATGCTTACGTAACATTATCTGCGTCATTTTTAATAAAATAGTAAATGATTCATATGTAATTAATAATTAAAATAAATTTATTAATGAAAACTCCTAAATTTCCTAATTGTTTTAACTTCATTCCTCTTTATATCATTTTCATCATCTTCATCAAAACCTACAAATCTTAACTTAAACCCAGAAACTTCTCATTTAAAATATTTTTCTACTACGCCAAAAACAAAATTAAATGTGGGTGAACCCTAACCCTAGACCCAGATCAAACAAATCCTCTTCTCTGTTGTTGGTAAACTCTTGTGTCTAGCCTCTCTTCTACTCGGAATGCATAGCTCGAACAAGTCCTCTTCTCCTTCTTTTTGAAAAGAAATCATTTTCCCTTCATGTGTTCACAACCACCCTTAATTTCACTTGTCTCACCTTCTCTTAAAAATGAAACATTTCCACACCCAACCAAAAAACAATGCACCACCACTCCCTCACCCCAATTAACAACATTGTATGATTCATGACCCTTTGTCCCGATTCAATTTTCCTTGACTGGGCTAGCTCAAGGAAAATTGCTTTTGCAATTTTTGATTTTCTTCTCTCTTTTATTTTCCCCTTTTTTTCTTTGGGTGTTGATGGTGGTGGTGAGGAGTGGTAGCTTTATGGGTGTTGCATTACGAAGAAAAAAAAAGTAATTTATGGTGGTTTTAACCTCCACAATCTGCATTAGTGGCGATGTTCCCAAACTGTCGTAATTAGCTTCACCATTAGTATAAAGTGGAGGTTTATGGTAAAGCGCTGTTAAAACCGACGTAATATGCAGTTTTTTTTCATGTGCTGTACAAACAACGGTTTCAACCGCTTTAATTTACAGTTTGTAATTTACTGCATTGTATAAAACGACGGTTTTAGCCGCCGTAATATCCAGTTTGTAACTTTTCATTCGTTGTATAAAACTGCGGTTTCACCGCTATAATTTACAGTTTGTATAAAATAGTGGTTTAAACCGCTATAATTTGCACTGATATATTTTTATTTTTGAAATTGTGACAAATGATACACGTTAGTCATATATGAATAAACATAGAAGTATACAGCTTGCCTTCTAAAAGCTTCAAACATGTTTTATGAGTGTGATAATCCTTAAGTTTAACAACAAAACTCTTCTCTTCCTATCAGCTAGAAATCAATTCAATAGAGACTTTCAATGGAATGGATACCCTCCAGAGAATTCCTAAAACACACGCATCATTCCTTCCGCTGCTGTATCCGTTGTTGTTTGCGTATGGTGAGGAAGGATACTCGAGCCACATAAAATTTAGTGCAGAATCTACGAATCGGGTGCAGTGGAGGCACAACCGCATTTCAATGCATGAATGGGTAGCTTTTAGACATCAAGAAAGGGAACATGAGTGTCGTAGTTTGTTGTTAACGAGGAAACTTCTTCATCAATTTGTCGTAGATTGTTATTCTATGGTTGAGTCATCAATATTACCATACATTCAGAATAATCAGGCGACAATACGCAGGGATTTTTTGTCTGGTACACAAGAAGCAGTTGATCGCGGTGACACTGATGCAACGATCGTTGGTTCAAGAATTATACTGCTGTCCTCATTCACTGGTGGTAGACGATATATGTTTAATAATTTCCAAGACGCTATGGCTATTTTCCGAACATTTGGTTATCCTGATCTTTTCCTAACGATGACTTGCAACCCTAAGTGGTCTGAAATTGTTCGCCATATTCGTAAAGATGGGTCAACGGCATACGATCGGCCGGATATTTCATGCACGGTATTTAAGATGAAACTAGATCAGTTAATCAAAGACATGAAGAATGTTGACTTCTTTGGAAAAGCTATTGCAGTTAACACATCTTCGTGTTATAAGAAAATAACATATTTTGTTTGAAATTATTTTCCCAATAGAACAAATTGTAATGAATCCTCTAATTTTTTACAAGTATGTATACAGTTGGATTTCAGAAAAGGGGCCTACCACATGCCCACATATTGATATGGTTTGATCCCACGGATAAGCTCTCTACCATGTAGAAGATCGATGCTGCCATATATGCAGACCTACCTGATCCAACAAAGTATCCCACACAGGAGTGACCACGTGTAGAAAAGGTGTTATGTTGGATAATAGATTCGTTGTTCCATATAACCCTAAGCTACTTATGAGGTATCGAGAACATATTAATATTGAATACTGCAACAAATCAAACTGCATAAAGTATTTGTTTAAATACATCAATAAGGGTGTTGACCGTGTCTCGATGTCAATGTCTTTGGGACAAGCTGTTGTTCCATATAACCCTAGCAGAAGCATAGCTGTCTACAGCTGGCAAATATCACTTATCAAGGAGAGAGCTCAAATCACGAGACAACGTTAGAACATCAACGACTCAATTTATCTCTCTCTGCAACAGCATTAAATGCCTTGCTCAGACATACAAGTAAAAATACGAAGGGCAAATACAATGGTGTCATAACATGTCTACACCAAGTACACCCAAAGAAGAAATGTTCAGATTTGCTGCAAGCTACCTACTGCTTAGAACATTCATTCCAAGCTTCCAACGGTCGAATACATTTAATGCTCTACAAGGATCTGTTGAAGCCCGAAGAAAGAAGAAATCGCGTCTCACCTCACATTGTCTTTTTCAGCAACGGTTATTTCAACTAAAGATATAAATAGGAAGACTTGAAGATTTGAAGATATGGGCAACTCACAACGAAATTCAAATTCAAACTCTCAATCTTTCTGATATCCATCAAGCTCTGTTTCTTCACTCGAAACTCAAGTGTCAAAACACAAACCGAGTGCAGTTTTCCAAAGTGTAAAATTCTCTAAGAGTCAAATCTCTTTGTCTCTTCACACCAAAAAGAACAGAGAACCAATTTCATATCATCTTTGTTTATGAAACTCTAGTGTTTACCCAAGTGTCAAACCTCTCACAACACTTAGAGTTTATTGTGCTTACAGTCTTTCTACCTTACTCATTCAAGAAGAGAATCTTTGTAGAAGAAACCATGTAAAAGGAGAAGTCTTTCGAATACTTGTTGGGAGTAGTCCTGTGGAAATACTTGTTGGGAGAAGTCCCTGAGAATACTCTAGAGGAGTCCTGTGGGAATACTTAGGAGAAGTCCTTCGAATACTTTGGAGAAGTCCTGTGGGAATACTTGTTGGGAAAATTCCCTGAGAATACTTGGGAAAAATCATGTCTAATACTTGTACTGTTCTGTTGAATAGTAAAAATCTTGGTGAAACCAAGGACTGGACATAGCCCTATCGTTCAGGGGGTGAACCAGGATAAGTCTTGTGTGTGCTGTTTTACTGCTTGTATCGTTTGCACATTAACTGCCTGCATTGTCCACACTAGCACACATTTCTCTTCTGCTGCATAAACTGATTTATCCTACATTTACATCTGTGCGTGTCATTTATAGCTTTATCATTTACAAGGTGGTGAAACAAAGTGGCTTATGTGGGATTCAAGTGGAATCAGATTCCCTCACGGTTGTTAGAGGCTATTTTTCTGGGAAGCTCTACCCAGGCATTCAGCTCATTGTGGATGATTGTCACATTTTTGCTGAGGACTTGGTTGTTCTTTCTTTTGTTCATATATATAGAGAACAGAATAGGCTTGCTCATATGTTAGCTAACCTAGGGTGTGCTAGTTTAAATCGCATTTGGATGGGAAATGTCCCTCCTCATGTTCTGGATGTTGCTTTGTCTGATCTTTCTGTTTGTTGAATGTTTAACTTTTCCTAAAGAAAAAGGAAACAGAGATCAAAGACAATCAATTTAATTTTAATTTGAAGCAGAAAGAGGCCGTTCACATTTTCCCTTTGTTTATTTAGCATTTCTCTTGGCCTTTCCTAAACGTTATGAAGACAATCAATTAATCTATTTAATTGTGTGACTTGTTAGTTAATTTATTGAGATTCCAAGGCACACTTCATCATAGATGTATATGTACCACGGCTAAGTTTTTTTGGCGATTGATTAGCATTTTTACCTGACAAATAAGAATTTGGGTGAGTTTACCTCCAATTACCAGCACAAGTAAGAGTATGTCTCCAAAACCCTAGATCACTTACGAAAGTGCTTACATTAGCTCTATTTACAGATTAATTACACATTTGCTATGGAAATTCATATTATGGACGATATGATATCATCGTGTGCCCTAAGCAGTGCATTGTATTTGTATGTAAAAAATTATATCATACATTAAATCGTATAACATGTTCTCAATTCGAGTTCCCTGGTCTCCTTAAGTGGTAGCCTGACTTATTTTAGCTTAATGAAGAAATTAAACGTAACCACAAGGAGTGCACGGCACTTTGCAAATTTTTTTTTGGGGTCAATACCGCACTGTGCATTGAGTTTGTCAACGTGTGCATTTGCTGGCTTGAATATCTACCAAAGGGCCAGTCTTCTAAATCGAAATAGTGCCAATGGCACAGGTGTGGAGGTGGATTTTCTTCTCAAAAGTCTCCTGGAACATTCAGATTTGATGTCACCTAATTTAATGTATCAACCTATTTTTAAAATTTGACACGTTGAGTTTAACATGAATTGGATAAGCAGAATTTTGCCATGTCAAGTTCAATATAAATCAACGTTGAATTTAACCGAAATCCAGACAAACGCTTATTGAGATTGAAAGTTTTGTTGGTTTTTTTCAAGTGTTTGATTTTATAGTGAAAATGGGCATGGCTTCCGCTATATTGAGGGATTTCATATCATTGGTGAGTAATTATTTACAATTTGGAAATCTTGAAGTCAGTGAAATTATAGAATTATAGTCATATGATCAATGATCACATAATTCAAATCTAAGAAAACTATTTTAGGTGCATAATAATCTCATTAAGTTTGAATTGTCAAGTCATTTTCTTCATGAATAAAGATTGGTGGACATTTAAATGGTGTAAACAGATAGGAAGAGATGAGAGATGAGTGATAAGTATGATATATGATGTGATATAATTAGAAGAAAAAAAATAGAGAGAAAAAAAAGGATGTCTAGAGATATCTGTACTATTTAGGTGTACACGAATTATTACCCTCTTAGCTTATTTAGTCTCAAATTTTTGCTCCATCAGTGTCTCGTTCTGGCATGATCATTTTGTTCGTCAATCTACCATGATCAGCATCTTTACAAATAAATCAGTGTTGACGCACCTGTTTTCTATGATCGAATTACAATTAGCTAGGCAGTACCCATAAAATTATCTTTAACCAATTAGTGGAGTATTTCGTGAACTTCACTACCTCGAGTGTTATGTTAATTTTGTAACATCAAAATTCTACGCCTAACGGTTCCTTTTTTAATTCTAGAATATGAATCGGGTACAGCTAATTGCATGAGCTTGATTGAGGCATATTTTGTCAACCAAGCGATATCTGGCTTAATTAAAAATTTGCAGTTTATACCCAGCTTGCAACTCACCTGAATGGCCAATTTTTAACTGTTTAATATGGAAGTAATGGTGTCACTTTCCCACCGGTTTTTTAACTTGTAATAAAATAATGGGTGTGGAGGTTGTTCACCTCGTTTCTCAACGATAAAATCGGAAAAATCAATTATCACTAATGAGAATGAAGCACGTTAAAACAAGATGATTAGTATTTATTAAAAGAAAAACTGGTTATAAAATAATTAAAACGCTCAAGAGTGTGTAGTTGTTGTTGATCCTAACAGGACTATAAATGTGACATTTCCAATGGAAGAGGTAGCAAACATACAATAGCATTTTGTGTTCCTACCATAACCATGTTTTAAATTTTATGTAGAATTTAGATTCTGGATACCATCTTACAGATTCTTGTTAGAAGAAATGCAGTTGAAACGTTATTGTTGTTTGCTCTCAGACAAAGAGCAAAGCAAACTAAAGTATGGTTAATTTTTATCAAACTAGTATGTTTTAGGCTCACAAATTTATGATCAGTTTCACTAATCATCTGTGGATTTTTTTAATTTTTTGTTTACTTACACTAGGGTTGGCAACAGCAAGAATAGGGACTATCCATGGGAAATGTACACCTTGAAGGAGTTGCTTCGCGCAACAAACAACTTTCATCAAGATAATAAGATTGGAGAGGGTGGATTTGGAAGTGTTTATTTTGGTCGAACAAGTGAAGGCATTGAGGTAATATCCAAATTCACATTATACAGTCCATGCATCTTCTAGTTCTCAATTTGAATTATGTTTGTGTTTAAAGTTAGCTTGAGACATTTTTGGCAGATTGCAGTGAAGCGCTTGAAAACGATGACAGCGAAGGCAGAGATGGAGTTTGCAGTTGAAGTGGAAATACTTGGAAGAGTGAGGCATAAAAACTTGCTGGGATTGAGGGGTTACTATGCAGGGGAAAATGAAAGGTTAATTGTGTATGATTACATGCCAAATCATAGCTTGCTCACTCATTTGCATGGTCCACTCTCTAAGGAATGTCATCTAGATTGGCCTAGAAGGATGAGTATAGCAATTGGAGCAGCTGAAGCTATAGCGTGAGTCTACCTTACCCTCTCTGTTTTTCCATATGATAATTATATTCATTCATGCATCATTTGAGATTAATGTTGTTTGTAAATAATTGAACTTTCTCAACAATAATTGATTTCCTTTCTTGTTAAGGTATTTGCACCATGAGTCAACTCCTCACATCATACACAGAGATATAAAGGCAAGCAATGTTCTTTTAGACACTGAATTTCAAGCCAAGGTTGCTGATTTTGGCTTTGCAAAGCTAGTGCCAGAAGGAGTAACCCATCTCACCACAAAGGTTAAAGGCACCTTAGGATATTTGGCGCCAGAATACGCCATGTGGGGGAAGGTTTCTGAGAGCTGTGATGTTTACAGCTTTGGGATTTTGCTATTGGAGATTATCAGTTCCAAGAGACCAATTGAGAAATTCCCAGGGGGAGTGAAGAGGGATATTGTTCAATGGGCCACACCCTTTGTGAAGAAGGGTCTTTTTAATAGTATTGCTGATCCAAAGTTGAAGGGGGAATTTGATTTAGAGCAATTGAAAATAGTGATTACAACAGCTATGAGATGCACTGATAGTAGCGGGGAGAAGAGGCCTAGCATGAGAGAGGTGGCGGATATGCTGAAGGATGGTGTAGGGAATAGATGTGATTATTCCAATTTTAACTATCAAGAATATTGAAGATGAAGGAAATGACAAAAATGATTTCGACTTTGAAGAGAGTAAAGAAATTATGCAAATCCAAGTTGAAAAATACCAAGTGCATGAAGTCAAATATGTATAACTCTTTTGTTTTTTCTTTTGGAGGCAGGGGGTGCATGTGATTGTGAAGTATGGAAAAAAATTAGGGCTCCTTTAATTTGGTATATTCTAGAGTTTAAAGATGGTATTATAAGGTCGGATAGTATTACCTCAAATACAAATAGGATACAGCTTGATAAAATTTTAATACTATCTAGCATTTGGTCTAATATTGTATAACTTATTATATCATCTAAATTAACAATTTTATGTTTGATGAAGTATTGAATAATGATAGGTGGTATAAAAATTAAATATTTTGACAAAAATTCTCTTTAATTAAAAATGCATTACTTTTATATTTGGTGGTGGTGGTGGACAGTATGGTGGTAGTGGCAGCGAGAGTGTTGTAGGGCGGTGGTGATGACAATGGTAGTGGTGGAGGGTGGTGGTGGAGGAGGGTGGTTGTGGCGGTGGTGGTGGTGGTGGTGGAGAGTGGTGGTTGCAGTGTTGTAGGGCGGTGGTGGAGGGTGGTCGTGGGGAAAGGTGGTGGTTCTGGCAGTGGCAGTGGTGTTGACAAGGGCGGTGGTGGTGGAGGAGCATGGTGGTGATGGTGGAGACAACGGCGGTGGTGGCGATAGTGGAGGGGGCGGTGGTGGTGGACGGTGGCGGTGGCATTAGCGAAGGCGGCGATGGTGGTGGTGGTCGTAATGGCGGTAGTTGTGACGAATGTGGCAGTGGTGGTGGACGACGGTGGTAGTGGTGTTGGCGGTGACAGTGGTGATGAAGGTGACAGTGGTGGTGGTCGTAGTTGAGGTGGCGGCGACGGTTTTAGCTGTGACAGTTGTGAGGTGGTGGTTGAAGTGCTAGTAGCCGTTGAGGGTGGCAGCAATGATGTTAGTGGTTGTGCCGATGGCAACAATGATGTTAGTGGTTGTGCTGATGGCAGTGGCGGTGACTGTGGTGGTGGTCATAGTGGAGGGTGGTTGTGGTAGCGGTGGTGGGTTAAATATTCAAATAACTTATACCTCTCAACCTGTAAGCTAGATTAAATAATCGGTCATTTTAATGTATAAGAGTAGATAGATGATTAAGTCTATATAATACAAAATTAGCACCAAATAATGAATAAATTTATAATGTATTGTATATCATGCCCCTAATCTTAAGTGAAAATGTTATCCAACAAAATAAGTTAAAACGTATAAAAAAAAAAAAGGGAAAAAGCTAATGGCATGACACTTCTGGGAAACGAAACCCAGCACCTGTGTGTTTGGATTTTTCAAATCATCCCATAAATTTTCAATCACCCTTTAAATTCCCTTGGAGCCCTTTTCTGATTGGTCAATATAATAATCATCGGCCATTTCTGAGTAGGTTTTTTGTTCCATGTAGCAAAGCTCTTTAAAAAATGTGAAATATAGTATAAGCATTTTGATTTAATTTCACCTCACATTCTCTACCGTTTCATTTAAATTTCCATCATTTTTTTCTCTATTTTTATCATATCGTTCATGATATATATCTCTCACTAATCTCACTTCTATTTATCTTTATTTGAATGTGAGTTTATTTACAGTATCTATTAACTATCACGTGATAGTTATCTTTCTGTTATTCTGTTATTCTGTTATTAGTTGTTAATAAGCTTTTATTATTTGTAGTTAGTGGTTAACAGCTTCTGTTAGTAGGTTAAAACTATGGTTAAAGAAATTTTAACTAGAGTTAGTGTATGTTAGTTAGTTTCTACCAGAAGCTCATAAATACATTGTATTGCTTACTAGGTTAGTTAATGAAAATTAGTTTTCTTCATTCAATTCAATTCTACTTCTTCTTCATGTGTGGGATTTACCACACTTTTATGGTATCAGAGCTTCACCATTGAAGCTCTGCTGCTAGCTCTACAAAATGCCTCCACAGCAACAGCCACCGCCGCCACTGCCGGTGGATCCTTCACAAGATGCATCAAGTCCTTGGTACATACATCCTTCTGAAAATCCAGGAGCTGCTTTAGTCAATTCGCCATTGAATTCACAGAATTATCACTCTTGGTCTCGTGCGATGAAACGAGCTATCATTGCAAAGAAAAAATTTCGATTCATTGATCCTTCAGTTCAGATTTAGATTCTTTTCATCCTTCCTTCCATGCTTGGCAACGCTGTAATAATTTGGTACACTCTTGGATTCTTAATTCAGTTTCAGCTTCAATTGCACAAAGCATAGTCTACATAGAAAATGCAGTAGATGTTTGGGTTGATTTGAAAGATAGATTTTCACAAGGAGATTTTGTTAGAATAGCGGAATTGCAGCAAGATTTGTATGCCTTTAGACAAAATTCCTTAAGTGTCAATGACTATTATACTGAGCTGGAAACAATGTGGGAAGAATTGGAGAATTTTTGACCTAGTCGTGTTTGCATTTGCACTGTTAAATATGCATGTCCTGCTAGTACTTATGTTGACGAATGTAAGCAGCAAGATCAAGTTATGAAGTTTCTCATGGGATTGAATGAACAATTTTCAGTAGTGAAGTCTCAGATTTTATTGTCTAATCCACTGCCTACTTTATCCAAAGTTTTTTTTTTAGCATCACAACATGAAAGATAAATCACTGTTGTAGAAGAAAATCAAATTAATGTGAATGTTGCTGAAGGAAGAAGAAATTATGGCAATAGTTATGGAAGAGGAAAAACCACTAAAGTTTGTACTTTTTGTGGAAGAACTGGTCACACTGTTGATGTTTGTTATAGGAAGCATGGATTTCCTCCTAACTCTAAAACAAAGTCTGGTTCTTATCATGCTAATGCTGTAGATTTTGACACTGAAAGTGTTCAACCTGAAGAAAATGAGCAAACACCTATATCTAGAGATAATTCCTCTTTTGAATCCTTATTCTCACAAGATGAATTACAGAAATTGAAGTCACTGTTACAGCAAGGAACAAATCTTTCAGCACAGCCTCAACCTACCATGGATTCACATGTTCACCATGTAACAGCTACGACTCAAGATGTACAAGGTACTATATGTGCTTCACTCTCTTTTACTTTGCAATTAAAGTCATGGATAATGGATTCAGGTGCAACAGACCATATCTGTAATACACTTGGTTTGTTCAACCAATATCATGTTAATTATAAGGGAACAGTTCCTTTAACATCCTCTATAACACTCCAAGAGGTTCTGTATATTCCAGAGTTTAGTTTTAATTTGATTTCAGCTTCAAGATTAATCACTGATTTCCATTGCAAAGTGATTCTCACAGAAACTGGATGTGATGTTCAGGACTTGAGCATGAAGACGCTTGGTTCGGGTAAACTACATAGAGGACTATTTTACTTGGACATGAAGCAAAGG
This sequence comes from Acmispon strigosus, assembly GCA_030819835.1. Taxonomy (NCBI): domain Eukaryota; kingdom Viridiplantae; phylum Streptophyta; class Magnoliopsida; order Fabales; family Fabaceae; genus Acmispon; species Acmispon strigosus. The sequence goes on along the minus strand of JAUAMA010000001.1, from coordinate 40,863,043 downwards.
ACTTCATATTCTTTCAAAACTTGTAATTTTTCTACAAACAGTGTAGTTGTTTTACCTGAAACTGCTTTATGGCATTTTCGGTTTGGTCATGTAAACAATAGGAGCTTAGAAGTTTTGAGTAAGGATTTTCCTTTTATACAAGTGCATGAAAAGAAAACATGTGATGTGTGTCATTTTTCTAAACAAAAGAGGTTAGCATTTCTTGTTAGTACTACTATTGCATCTGCTAGACTTGAATTGTTACATATGGATATTTGGGGACCATTTCGAGTGCAAACTCTGCATAAGCATAAATATTTTTTGACAATTGTGCATGACTATAGTAGATACACTTGGGTAGTTTTATTAAAGAATAAAGGAGAAGTACAATCACAAGTGCAGTCTTTTATTAATTTGTTAGAAAGACAATACAATGCACAAGTTAAAACAGTGAGAACAGATAATGGCCCTGAGTTTGCTATTTCCTCTTTCTATAATCAAAAGGGCATAGTACATCAAAGAAGCTGTGTTGCAACACCTCAGAAAAATGCTAGGGTAGAGAAAAGGCATCAAACAATTCTTAACATAGCATTAACTTTGTTATTTCAATCTTTTCTGCCCTCATCTTTTTGGGGATATATTGTTCTGCATTCTGTGTTTTTAATGAATAGGGTTCCAGTTCAGCTTCATCAGTTTAAATCACCCTATCAATTATTTCATGGTGCTTTACCTAATCTATCAGATTTAAGGATATTTGGTTGTCCTTGCTATATTTCTACATCAGCTGAACATAGATCTAAATTAGCACCAAGGGCCAGAAAGTGTGTTTTCTTGGGATATAAACAAGGGATGAAGGGCCATGTTGGTTATGATCTCTTATCTAAGGAGATAATAGTCTCTAGACATGTTGAATTTGAGGAATTAATTTTTCCTTACAAAGAACATTGGTCAGATTCTTTGTCACAACCTTGGTCTTATGTGGATCATGATGTTGTTACTCCCCAATCTCCAGCTATGGATTCTGTTAAACAGCCTCTACAATCAGCACTATTACCTCTTGATTTGACAAGTCAGGAAGTTACTCCCTCAACACAAGAGCAGGTTCACACTAAACAACAATAACAGAGAAGTTTCCTAGTTAGAAAATGTGGTAGGAGTAAGTCAATGCCTACATATTTGGCAGATTACCATCTTTCAAATAATTGTTCTACACCCTATCCTATTTCTTCTTATTTGAATTTCAATAAAATCCCCTCTGATCAGAAAGCTTATGCATTGTCTTTAACATCCACTACTGAGCCATCAAGTTATGCTGAAGCATGTAAACATGTTTGTTGGCAAGAAGCAATATAGAAAGAAATATATAGCAGCCCTTGAAGCAAATCTACATGGAACATTGTTGATTTTCCTGAAGATGTGATTCCAATTGGCAGTAAATGGGTGTTTAAGATCAAAAGAAATTCAGATGGCACAATTGAGAGATATAAGGCTAGGTTGGTAGCCAAGGGTTATAATCAAACTGAGGGTATTGATTATTTTGAGACTTTTTCTCTTGTTACTAAGCTCACTTTTGTTCGAGTTGTTCTTGGTTTAGCTTCTGTACACCATTGGCATGTTCACCAGCATGATGTGAACAATGCTTTTCTACATGGTGATTTACAAGAAGATGTTTTTATGCAAATTCCACAGGGTGTAGCAGGAGATTCCAGCAAGCTTGTAAGCTTACCAAGTCCTTATATGGTCTTAAACAGGCTAGTCGAAAGTGGTATGAAAAGTTATCCACTGTTTTAATTTCTTTGTCTTTTGTTCAGGCCTCTTCTGACCATTCTGTTTTTGTAAACAGAGTAGGGATAACCACTACAATTTTGCTGATTTATGTGGATGACATAGTATTGGTTGGAAATGATCTTATTGAAGTAGCAGCAGTAAAGCATGCTCTTCATTCTCAATTTGGCATTAAGGATCTTGGTGTGTTAAAGTTATTCCTAGGACTGGAAGCTACTCACTCTTCAGCTGGTATCATTTTATGTCAAAGAAAATATTGCTTGGATTTGTTAGCAAAAGCAGGGGTATTAGGCTGCAAACCTGCTTCTACACCACTTGAACCTGGTATTCAGCTTTATCAGGATGCAGGACCTCTCTATCCTAATGTTCCGCAGTATCGCAGATTAATTGGTCAATTGTTGTATCTTACATTAACTAGACCAGACATAGCTTTTGCAACTCAGCAGCTAAGTCAATTTCTTTCCAAGCCTACGCAGATTCATTATAATGCAGCTCAAAGAATCTTCAGATGTCTTAAAGGATCACCAGGTAAAGGGGTGTTCTTCCCTCGATCTTCATCCTTGCAACTCATGGGTTTTTCTAATGCGGATTGGGGAGGCTGCAAGGACACAAGGAGATCTGTTAGTGGCTATTGCTTCTTCCCTGCTGCCTCACCAGTTTGCTGGAGAGCAAAGAAACAGTCAACTGTATCACGATCATCTGCTGAAGCAGAATATCGAGCACTAGCAAATGCAACTTGTGAGCTTCAATGGTTAGCTTTCTTGTTCAAAGATTTAGGGATACAAGGGATGAAGCAACCTGTTCTTTACTGTGACAATAGCAGTGCTCTTCACATTGCGGCCAATCCAGTTTTTCACGAAAGGACAAAGCATTTGGAAATAGATTGCCATATAGTTCGCCATAAAGTCCAGGAAGGATTAATGAAACAACCTCTTGTTTATTTATTACCATAACCCAAAATTAGTTCAATATTTATATTTTATATAATTTATAATAATATTAATTAATAAATATAATTTTTTGATTTTAATAAAATATTAATTTTATTACTTATCAATTACTAGTTGTTATTGTTAAGTTAAAATTATTTAGTTACTAATAAATTTAATTAAAAATAAACAGATTTATAAATGGTGATAATATTGGATTTACTCATATAAAATAATTAAATTTTCATTATCATTTACTACTACTTAGTTAACATTATTTTTCGTTATTTATATTATAATAAAAATACACAAAATAATTTTTCACTAACAATAAAATAGGCTACTCACATATATATAAATATTAAATTTTTAATAGTAAATATAGAATAATTTTATATTATCATATGATATTATTTAAAATTATTTATGTACTTATATAATTATAATTAATAATTTAAATATAAATTATTTTTGAAACAATAATATCTTTTAATATTTTTTTAAAATTTGATTAATTTTTATCATTAATCACTTATCTCTACTAAGTTAAAACTCATTGGTTACATATATAATAATTTTAATTAAAATAGACTCCCTTCAAAAAAATTAAAATAACCGAATTAATAAAAATTAATTTAATTTTAGTTAACACAGAGTTACCAAGAGAAGTGGTTAAACAATAGAAATCACAAAATAGATCCCAATGTGTTTAGAATATATCAACCACTAACTCTTACAAAATTTGTATTTCATAATTAACCCCGTACTCTGCATATAGAATTAAGGAGATTATAAATGTCTATTTGACATTTTTCAATAGAAAATCTCTTTTTATCATTACAAACATAAAATCATTAAAAGATTTTATGAATGAGGCAACCCATAGTTTATCAACTAATGAGTGAGATTAAAATCCCTAATATTTTAAATAGAACATGGGATCAACTTCAAGTTTATTAACAACTCACTCAAAGGTTCAAGTGTTAAAATATAGACGATAACGAAATACACTTGAAAACAAAATTGGGTTACCACAACAGCGGCAGAAGCATATATGACCTATACTTAATCACTATAGATGATATCACAATAATCAGTCTCTAACTCCCACTATCCCCAAATTACAACATTAAAGAATAATTATTTAATTTAGTATATTGTCTTAGAAAGAATTATTGATTATAAATAATAGGGAGTTTATTGTATTACAATATTCTCAAAGAGACTTACAAATATTCTCAATATAGGTCTCGACGACAAAGTAATATCTAGTAGTATATCACACATAAATGTATTGGTTTTCTCATATTCAATTAATTGAGAAATTAATTAATTTGCTTGAACAAATAATAATTGATTAAATCAATTCTCCCACTTGATAGAGAAAAAAGTTGAATGAACCTAACCAAATATACAAAGAGATATTCTTAAAGTAATATCCAAAACTATTTTCTCTATCACACAATAATCATGTCAAGCAATGTCATACCAATAGAGGATGTCCTAACTTACATAATACAATTTATTCAAAAATATATATATATATATATATATATATATATATATATATCAAATAGTCCAAATAATGTAATGTAACTAATCTTATACCGCGGAAAAATTCTAATACCGATAGGGTATTGGAATTAATTGACATAAGTTAACAACGCATAATACATTACCAAAAACTTCAAATTACACCAATAACAAATTCCGATAGCGTAAATTATCATTAATGTAAACATACACAGAAATTCCAATGAATTTTTGAAAGAATTTAGATAATATAATATTTCCAAAAAATTGCATGACTGCACCCACGATAGATGAGATCACAGTCACACAAAATATAATAAAGTGCTTATAATCACACCAAAACTTGTATGAACCACCATAAGATAAAGAAGTTCAACAAAGATTAGAGGCTCTATCCATAAAGATCCGAAAGAAAATCAGTTCCATGGAACTAGCAAAGAGATTATACTATATATAAAAAGGTTTCTAGCAAACTAAGGAACTTAAACCAAAATTTGTAGGTCTATAAGCCTTGATTACAGTAATAAGGAAAGTTATTGGACATTCTTAGGTGGATACAAATAAAAGCACGCAAGATAATTTAAATTTCCCAACATGGAACTGACATTGCAAAATGTGGTAGTCATATCACATATTTACATTTAACAACCACTTTAATTTGAAAAGTAATAACCAAGTATTACAACGGTTAAATAATAAATCAATTATAGAATTCCAAAATTATGCCACAATATTTTGGGAAAATAATATCACACTCATATATAATTGCACGATTAAAATAAATAAAAATTAAACATCAATAGGAGAATAATATTTTATTAACGAAATTCTCCAAATAAGCAATTATATAATAAATCAATATATAAAATTTTGCAATCAGAGAGTGTGACACTTATCCTTATGAGTAGAACCAATAAGAATTTATAACTCAATGAGATCATCATGAAACTGAATATATTATTCTCTCAAATGGTTTATAAATCAAAACCATAATTATAAAAAAAACTTAAACTTAATCAAGCTCTAATTATCAATTAAGATAATATATAAACCATAAACCACAAGGATATATAAAAAGAATGCCCAAAAAATTGTCCAACATAATCATTTTAAAAATATCTGCATAAACGCACAATTAAAATATTTTGACTTCACAGTGAGATAGAATAATATTTCATCCAGAATTAGAATTGAATCATTGTTCTAACCCTAGTCATGACATAAAAAATAACACAAAATCATATTATTTACTATATCAAATCAATTTTGTCTAAAATATTCAGCTTTATTTATAATGTATATGTATATTCCTAAACATATAAATTTAAATCAAATACACATGATTTAATTTACACAAATTTCACAAAATTGTACTCAATACTTTGACAGAAGTCAAAAGTATAGGCAGAGATGCCGGAGGCATTAACAAAAGAAACATTTAATATGCACAATTTATTATGCAATAACAAAATTAAATGTTTCTGTATACACAGCTTACTATGTCTATCATCCCAAATTTCTCATTTATCATGATCCCGCCTAAGGGTCCCGAATCATAACAAATAAGAAATATAACAATAATACTATGGACAAACTCATGTCACCAGAAATCTAACACCGATAGGGTATTGGACAATATAATTGACATAAGGTAAGACTCAAAGTGCATTGTATCAAACACAAATTACACTAATAACAAACACCGATAGGTATAATTATTATTAATGTAATATAAATTTAACTTCAATTAAATCAATTGAATTTACAAAATTTTATACAATTATACCCACGATAGGTGAGCTCACAATTATACAAAATAACAATATTCATGCTCACAATAAATGATAAAATTATATCATACATGAATCATAATTAAGTAACCATAAAATAAAACAAAATTATATCATACATATATATATATATATGTATGTGTTTGATGTGCACAAGTCACTTTCTCTTTCTCTGTACGTGCTTTTCCCTTTTTTTTTTATTGTTATTGCTACGGTTAAAAAAAAACTAATTCAATCCTCTTCTCCCTCCTCTGTCGAAGGAGGTTGAAGAACATAACAATGCATTCAAAATAAAAATTACAGCAAATTCAATTTCTATGTGTAGGCAAAATCATGAAGTAATTTTTAAATATGTTAAGCAAATCGATGTGGTGATTATAAGCCTTCAAGAAATTTTGAAATTCATGCATTATAAAGAGAGAGAAATTTCATATTGAGATTTTAGAGTTCATAATATCCAAAATGAAAAACACCGATTTCTCACAAACCGCTCAACGAAATCACACTAAATTTCAGTATGTTTGTTGTATAATAACAATAATCAAAACCCCTAAAATAATTTGTGGTACACATACAAAATAGTCATAATCAATATCAATTGGGCTCTGATATCAATTTCTGAATTTAGAAGAAGATCCTAACAGATCATACAGTTCTATTGATAAAGATTACAACATGTTAATTCTTGTAATTGTAGTAGAAAAATTGTGTAACTGGAGGATCCATGATCACTGTCTGAGAGAAGAGGCAGAGAGCGTACGTGAGAGTAAACTGCTCTCTATCTGATGTATTCCAGAATGAATAAACTGATTACTGAGAATCAGTTTATATACTAACAGATGAGACCATGGTCCTCTCAATGGGCATAGTTAACTGACCTAACCCATCATAAATCAGTTAATAACAAAAGCCCAATATATCATCTATCACAATATATGCATAAGGATTAAATTAATAATTCATATAATTGATATTAATGACCAAACAAAATATATTCTAATTAATTGATAATGTTAATCCACATAACCAAAATAGAGAATTAATTATAAATAATATAACATCAAGGAGAGTGGTGGAGCTATTGGGTTGGGTTTTTGGTGGTGGTGTTGTTTGGATTCTAGGGGAAGGAGAAAGAAGGGGAAGAGAACAAAGGGGTGGAGTTGATGATGGAGGAACGGAGGGGTGGTGATAGGTGGGTGAGGAAGGAGAAGATCTGATGATGGTAATGGCAGTGGCGGCTGAGGGGAGGAATGGCGGTGAAGAGAGGAGGTAGTAAATATATTAAATATAAAATTTTAAATTAAAAATAGTGTGACCTGCAAGCAACCTATAATAGCAAGTAAAAATGAGACTTTCACAACTTTACATAACGAAATTTTTGTTTAGATTAAATGAATCCTCATATATCACATCCGTATCTTTTTTTTTTTTATTATAGGTGTGTACACCTTGGTGATCTACCAAATATTTTTCAATTGAGTTTTCTGCAACAGCAATTAAGAAGTGGCAACAGCTTTATCATCTCAAATCCCAACGTAAGTAGTGTTTAGTCAGAAGAGGGGATAAAACTAGTCATCCTAAATAAACGTTGCCTACACAGCCACTGTTAAGAAACCCTATACTAAATTAGAAGTGGGATTCAGAATACTTTCAATTAATGCCAGAAAATATATAGGATCCCTCTTCGTTTATGCAAAAGCTCCTTAATAATGCTTGTGAAAAAGCAAATGCATACTCCCTGCATCCTCTGTGGTATATAAAAGTGCACGCAGCAACAATAAAAGTACGTGCCTCCGTGACTGTCTCTTTCTCCGTGTTTATATATGATGAATAAGAGAGAGAAGTGTAGGCACAGATATAAAAGCGGCCGACCTAAGAAGGATAGGTCTTAAGAAGTTGTAAAAGTGAGTGAGATGAAAGAGAGAGATGGTATATTACTTGTTTTTCTGTGTTTTCCATAGCTAACGGTTTTAGAAATGCTAAGCAAGCTGTGAAACAGAGAAACAACAAAAGTGAAGGATAGGGGTCAGAGATGGTTTAGTTTTATTACATTTGTACATACATGCATGGGTCTGATAGATGATGGTATAACACAGCTGCTTCACAGTTTCGCAGCCTTATAGCAGTCACGAGGAGGCTGTAACAAATAATAGGGATGGATCAAGACCCGAAATTCATGTTGATTCAGTGACCACAATAACACCATGTCCATGCAACAACAGAATTTGATGTTACTTGTCGGGGGAGAGTAAAGTGCTTTATTGCATTAATTGCGACTATGTTTCTTAATTAATTGCATGCACAATATGGATCGATCGTGTGGTCTCTCTCCCACTCAGAGAGCATATTATCATTAGTATTAGCCAGCTATGTGTTGTATAAGCACGAGCTAGCCAAGGTAGAGTAACTCATGACTATATATAATACACTGTACTTGTAGATGTTACGATAAAAGGAACACATGCATCTTCTGTCATTGTGTCAACTTTGACTTGTGGATATTTCGTGTCCTTCTTCGATCTCTTTCACTGATCCGCGATTGTCCTTACATATATATATATATGCTTCTTGTTTGAAGCTGTGGAACAAATCATGTAATTTAAACTTACCCTAAAACAAACTCGGTGGTCTTACTTATGATCTTCAGACAAACAGTCACAACGACCTTTGGCAAACTAGGAGCCTAGAGGCATAGAGAGCAACGCTACAAGAAAGTCGCTAATTACTTTGAAGGAAAAACCATTGCTAGTGCAGAAAATGTGTCACTAATTGGAATTAAATAACGAAAGCATAACCATAAGGCGGAGCACTGTTTAGAATGGCCTGAGCTGCACAAGTGGTCTACGGCGAGGGATATCTGCAAAAGACATTCCGACACTCAAGTCAATGAAAGAGCAATGAGAGAATCTCATAGGCTTAGAAGAACTTAGAGATTGTAAGAATGATAAGTGTGTTAAGTAAATGAACGGCTACGTATCCCTGTATTTATAGGCTCGGGGTACGTTGTCTTTACCTCTGCAGGTCCAAGGGAAGTCTTTATGAAGGTACTTCTGAGCGCAAGGTTAGCTCTTGGCCACCTTGCTTTTCTTGTTTTATCTCAACAACCGTGAGACCGCTCGGACACTGTCTGGGACTGGATGCTCCTTTTACTAAGTCATCAACGGAACAACAGTAGTTTACCAATAATGAATATGATAAGTCTTGATGAGCATGTCATTTTTGTAAACTTCATCGAGATGCATAGAGCCTTTTGATATGACAAGGCTGGGAAGTTCTATACAACTCAATTCGATAGACTAAGTGAGATTGAATAAAGCAATGCCTCCTGGTGATGTCATAGTCTATTTGACAAATAGGTTGGGATGCGTATTGTCTAGCTATGTCTTGGATATCTTCTGATGGTCTGCTCAAGTTTTATACAGATGATAGGCTCTCTGATGAAAATTCTTATGGATGAGCTTCGTCTGTTAGGTCGTTTTCTAGTAATATTTTCCTTTTGATGATCAGACTTATTGAGTCATTAATTTTGATTGAGGAAAATATATACTTCTTCTCAGGAGAAAGGTGGACCTTGAATTTCTACGACTCTTGAAGTTCTTGATGTGGTGATGGTTTGTCTTCAGGATTCCCATGTCGTTCTTCTTGATTCAATCAGAGAGCTCTTTCTGTGCTTTCCAGGATTTAACTAATAAGTAGTTGAACCTCCTTAAGAGCATGAACAATCAATCATTCCTTTTAAACTCTTTGGCTGAATCACCCTGCTTCTTGGCTAAGTCTTCATAAGCTTGTGTATAGGTTGTTCAGCTAATTAATTCAACAAGTTTTCTTTCAATGAATTGCGGATTAGCCAAGACTTGATTCCTTACTCCAAATTACCACATCTTCTTGCTCCCAGTGAATACTCCATAGCCACTTGAATTTGATCGCAGTGATGCATATAATGATTGTTAGAATAATTATGTCTTCATCTTCTCAGATCTTCATTACCATTTGTATTCCATGCTTCCATCTTCTTTATCTTTCATTTGATGATATTTTGCATTCTTTCTTGGATCTTTATACCTGCATTTCTGATTGACACTTAGAGATAGGGATGGCAACGGGTAGGGTCGGGTGCGGGTTTAACCCTACCCGCACCCGAACCCGAAATGACACACCCGAACCCGAACCCGAACCCGAACCCAAACCCAAACCCTGTCCGGGTGGGGAAATATACCCGAACCCGAACCCGGGTTTCGGGTTCCCCGTACCCGAACCCGTACCCACGATGAACGGAGAGAAACCAGGGAAACCCGAAAACCTGACCCGAAAACCCGATTGCTAATGTACTAATAACAAAATCTTTAATTTTTCATAATGATTTAAAAAATGACTTGGAAGCCAATTTAAAATTCAACATTCAAGATCATGATATAAATCAAAAGTACAAGAACAAGGATCTAAAATAAAATAGCGAATACAAATACACAATTCCAGTTATTCAAATTTCAAAGTCTTCGACATCAACCTCGTCCAGGTTAAAATAGCAGCAGCAGACCCTCCAAAACATAGACACCTATTAACCTGATATATACACATTAAACTCATTAGTAATTTTACTTAAAATAATATTGAAACAAGTAGTTTTAATCAAAGTTAACCACAATACTAACCATGTTTAGCATTAAAGCATAGATCCAACAACTATTCATCATGAAAATTGTATGTTAAACAACTACCCGCCAGTTCAGCTGCAATAAGAAGTAAACCAAAATTAAATATAACATCAAAGCTTAAAACTACTTAAAGCAAATGAAGTATAAAATACCTTCGTCATCGGATTCCATTTCATTCAATACAGTAGCATAATCTTGTGCAGAGCTAGAAGTCAAACCACCTATAAATATCTCATGTATAACACCGAAGAATGATTAATTGTCAATACATAAAAATTATTCGATATTAAATATGATATTGAATTAATAGCTCAAAACTTTACCATCATTTTCAGAAGACCATAGCCAACTCCTAGCACACATCAAGGCCTCTAAAGTAGTCCAACTAAGTCGACTACGATGAGGGCTCAATATTCGACCACTAGTGCTGAATGCTGATTCAGAAGCTACTGAAGAGATAGGAATAGCTAAGACATCTTTTGCAATTGCCTGAAGTGTTGGATACTGAAGTCCATTTGCCTTCCACCAATTTAAAATATCAAAATCTGGAGTCCTTTTTATAACTTTCTCACCCAAATAATGATCCAACTCATTTTTAACATTTAAACAACTAGATTCTTCCGTCCTCTCAACATATTGATCATATTCTTCATCCACAGGGTCATTATTAGCAACATTTGCACCAATCAATGGAGAGCTTTCAATAGAGTTTGTATTATGCTTATAATCAGAAAGCAAATCATAACACAAATCTCGAATTCTTTGAACTTGTGCATCAGACTCATTGGGATACAACCTTGAAAAATGAAACTCAAGCAATTTCATCTTGAACCTAGGATCCAGAACTGTAGCAACTCCCATAATTTCATGAATAACATTCCAATAGCTGTCAAACTTTTCCATCATATTATCTGCCATCTTCCTAATCATTCCATTGGAGGATTTCTTCCATTCAATTATTTCCAACTTGATCTTACAAATCTTTGCAAAATAAATATTGGCAGTTGGATATTTTGTACCAGAAATCAACTCAGTCATTTCATTAAACAATCTTAGGCACCCAGAAACATCCTTTGCAAATTGCCATTGTGAATTACTTGGCAAACAAGTGTATAAAGTATCACGTTGCGCTAGTCGAATAAACACATCCTTGTATGGGATGGCAATATCAAGCATCTTAAAAGTTGAGTTCCACCTAGTTGGACAATCTAAAGCTAAACTTCTAGTGGAAGTAATTCTCAACTGTTTAGCTGTTTCTTCAAACTTTTGCTTCCTTTTTGGTGTACCATTCCAATACACTACACTATCCCGAATCTTTTCTACCCCCTCCTTCACCACTTGTAGCCCCTCTTTAACAATTAAATTCAGGATATGAGCAGAACAACGCATATGAAGTAAAGACCCATCCCTTAACAAAGACCCCAACGACAACTTATTCTTAACAAGGTCAATCATTTTATCATTTGTGCTACAATTGTCTAAAGTGATAGTAGAGAGTTTTGAGTCAATGTTCCAGTCCATCAAGCATTCAACAAGTACTTGACAAAGTCTCTCAGCAGTGTGAGGGGCTGGAACATAAATAAACCTAAATAACAATATTTATAGTTTATCATTTTATCATTAAAAACAGCAAATATAATAAAGTTAAAATATTGAATTAATTACCTCAAAATCCGGCTTTGTAAAGTCCAAGTGCAATCGATGTAGTGAGCAGTGACAGCCATATACCCCCTTTTTTGGTTGCTTGCAGTCCACATGTCCGTGGTAATGGCCACTCTTCCTTCATGAGTGTCCAGCATCTTCATAGCACATTGTCTCTCAATATCATAGACCCTCAAAATCTCCTTCTTGATCGTGTTTCGACTGGGAACTACAAACAATGGCTGGAGAGAACCTAAAACTCTCCTAAAACCAATATGATCCACTATTGATAGCGGATAGTCATGCATGATAATTGCATTAGCAAGCAACTTCTTTGTATTTTCAGGATCATAATTTGCAAATCCTAACTCTTGCTTGCCTTGTACTGTTTTAGGCATGATGAATGTCTGCCCTTTGTTACGGTCTTTCATCTTAATCTGCTTTTGAACACACTTAGCTGAATGTTGGTGCAAGTGATGTGTCCCATTCTTTGAGTTCCCGCTAAGTTTTTTATTACAATATATGCACTCTGCCTTAATGTCCCCATTCAGATTAATCTTTCTAAAATCATTCCACACTGCACTTCTTGCCTTCTTTGCTGGAGGTGGTAGTGCTGAATCTGTTTCACCATCTTGCCCATCATGAGTTGAATCATCTAGTGCGGGACCTTCAGGTGTAGGATTAGAAGATCCTTGTGGAGTTAGATGACATGCACTTTCTTGTGTTGGATCAGATGTTCCTTCCAGAGTTTTGTTCACTTGATCCATTTTCCCTTTAACATCAATGACAAACTATTTATACCAAAATGCATGAAGTTAAGGTTAACAGACATCTAAAAGCTAACTAATTTACTAGATGACTTAAAGAAAATTAACAATACCTAACATAAGGAACCTAAGCTTACAACAAAGGGACTGAATTGTTATATATATAAATTCTAACTCTTTCTTCAATAGTAGGTCATACTCAGGTCTAAAACAATGTCAGACTAAAGAAATTAGTATTAAAAACTTCAATCAAGATTGATGTATTTAAGTAAAAAGGAAAACTCATTTTAAGTTCAGACATTTTGTGATCTATTGTAAGACAGGCCACCATCAATTTGTTTTATCAAGATTATGGCAATGTGTGTGAACTGTGAAGTGATTTGAAGCGTAGATGAACCATGCGCCTCAAATAGAGCCACCATATTGCCACCCACTTCATGCTCTGTCTCGCAGGTTACTATTGCTTCCTCTGGCTGCTTCTGAGGCAGCTAGCATTGTCCTCTTTTATCCAAGAAAGGAAGTGTCTTAAATGTTAACCATTTGAAAAAACAATGCGTAATACAGCTCAATGGTTAAAGAGCAGTCAGATGCAGAGTAGTGGAATGAAGGGATGGGATAAGAAAACCAAAACCATATCAAGAAACACATAGAAGATGAGAGCTTCTGCAAAGCATTCACAATACAGTTCTATATCTATTATCTAGAACCTAATTAACCCTAACTTCAAATCAATTTGGACAGGACAAAAGTTGTTAAAAATCCAGGAATTAGGGATAACCAAGATACTTGAATACCACATCCCCCAAAAATTGCACATCCACTCAATAAGATATCTTAAAAATCAAAACATATAGGGCAAATCATGAGGGAAATCCATAAATTCCATAAGGAACCTAATCACATAATCCTGGTCCTAACAAACAGCAGTCTGAAACTAAGTAGTATTGAGGTTAGACGGTGGAAAAGATGAGAATCAGAAAAGAGAAAAGATGAGAAGAACTTACTTGACGGTGGAAGAGAATCGAAGGCCGGAGACGGAGGCAGGGAGGTCGAGAGGCGGAGATCGAGGTTGACGACGGCGGCGGCGGGTTCGAGCACGGCAGCAAGGCAAGGGACGACGGCAAGGGACGACGGCAAGGCAAGGCAAGGCAAGGGACGACGGCGGCAAGGCAAGGGATGACGGCAAGGAAAAGGTCGACGGCGGCTTGGAGCACGGCAGCGGTGTGGCTGGGTGCTTGGAGGGGAAAGGCCGAAAGGGTGAGGCCGTGAGGACTGAGGAAGCTTCAGATCGAGAGTGCTGCTTCTTTGGTAAAACCCTAAATCATTACTAATATATATATATAAGGGTATTCCTGTAATTTCCTACCAAAGGACCGGGTTTCGGGTAGGGTTCGGGTAGGGTTTGATACTACCCGAACCCGAACCCGAACATCATATTCTAAATCGGGTAAAACCCGAACCCGAACCCGAACCCAGTTAGAACGGGTTTCCCCATAATTTCGGGTCGGGTCGGGTCGGGTACACGCGGGTTTGGGTTTTTCTGCCATCTCTACTTAGAGATCACAAGATAATTAGCTTTTATAACTTTATGTATTGTCATCATTAAAATCTACACCCTGAGATGGAGACTTCATTTCCCAACAAATTATTCATTAAATGATGGCTACAATTACCAACACTATAAGAAATGCTCGTTTTAGCATCAAAAATTAGCATCGTCGTGAAAGTCGATGTTAATTTTTGTCGTTTAGCGATTGCTAAGCTGACACAAAACATCAGATGAAAAAAAATTACACTTAAGGATTGTGTCAGAAAAGCTAAGCTACTATTAGCATCGACATGGAAGGACACTAAAACCAACGGCCACCTTAGCATGCGCCCAACGTCAATTAGCAGTTTCGAGTCAACACTGATTTCACCAGTAAACTCAGCGTCGCACCTAACCGCCGCTAAGTTGAACTTGGTCCAACCCATCTTAAAGGTCCACAACTTAGCGGAGGTCACGCCAATGCTAAACTTCAATGGTTTCTCCACCTTGACAACCCTATATTCCTAGCTTACCCTCAAACCCCGCCGCACTTCTCTCTAACCCTCACTCCCTTGCATTGTTTTTGCCCCTACTTCCGACCGTGCCGCCCCGCGGAACCTCTCTCCCTCTCTCCCTCGCACCCAAACTATCCCTTCTCCACCCCAACCCCTTTGTTGTCGCCCCATCACTATCCCGCCCAATACAAGAATGTGATGATTTAGTGTCCAAATTTATCGTTGGCCACGACACCGACCATAAATTTGACTTTGTTGCTTCAGCTAAAATGATACAAAGCCAACGAAAACAAAGAAAAGAAAAAAAAAACTCACTTAAAGTTTGTGTCAACTTGACTGACGGTAGTTATCCTCGGGGTTTCACAAATTAGCGTCAGTTAAGACAGACGGTAAAATCACTGAACAAAGTATCGTCTAACTTGAGACAAATAACGGCCGCTATGTTCTAACGCTACATGAATCAGCCATTTTAGTGTCGGTGTAGACCAACGCTAACTCTGCATGTGTGGACCCACTTTATGAGCAGCCGACGCTAAAAGCCGTAGATTTCGTTGCCCAAGTTTCCTTATAAACCTCTCTTTGCCAAAATTTTCCTTAACCCTACTTTCTCTTTTCTCTTTATCGCTCCTCCTCGTCAGTCTCCTACGCCGTTCCTCCTCGTCACCCTCCTCTACCACCCCTTGTCCGTCACCCTTTCCTTATCACCGTCCTCTTTCGCCTCTCACCATCACACCCACCCTTACCGCTCCCCTTCCCCCGCACCCTCCTCCATCGCTATGAGCTGCCTCATCCATCTTCCCCTACCACTATCAACCTCCCTCTAGCGGCACTCACCCTCCGTCTGGCGAATCTTCCTGTTCCTCCCTCCCCTCCTTGGCCAACACCCTCTCCCTCGTCCACCATATCTGCAACCATCTTCCTCTCTTGCCGCCCCATTTTTGAGCCATTGTCCTTCCACTCTCACCTCCTCATTGTTGCGCCATTGTAGTCCTATCTCCACCACCCCATTTTTGCGTTTTCGCCGCCTTACTCCCACTGTCAGGAAACACCCCAGTGCGGTGGGCCACCCCACAGTCGCCGCCCAATGTGCATCATCACCATATCACTACCTTTTGATGGTGGTATATGCTCATCTTATTTGGTTTTTTTTTCCTGATAAATATCTCATTTTGTGTTTTATTTGATGATGATGAGTTTCATTTTACTGACTTTTCTGAGTTAAATTTTGCTAAGTTGTGTCTTCCTGTGATAGATGTATCGAATAGAATATGCCGTGAATTGTTTTACCAAAGTGTAGTTCAGGATCAAGGGCGACTTGGTAAGGGTACGTTTGTAAATTTAAACTGAATAGAATATTTGAGTTTTATTTTGTTAGGTTGTGTTTTTGTAATGAATTGTTTTGCCAAAGTGTAACTAAAGTATCATATGCTTGGACAACAACAAAACTAGCTCCTAAAGAGAAACGTACTTGCATTATATGAAAAAGGGCATTCTTGCACTATATGGAAAGGGAGGACACACAATATATGGCAAGGGACAATCCCAAAGCTCGTAATGAATAATGAAATATGTGATTCAAGTGTTTTTCATTTACTGTTTTTGACATATTATATGCAAAAGTAAGAAGCACTATATAGGAATATAAGAATATTCTCATGGATGCATTATATGTAAAAGTGAAAATCACTTTATAGAAATTCTAAAAATATTCTCATATTTTGATGTATTGTATGTAAAAGTTAGTATTAATCTATAAAAATTATAGAAATATTTGTTTTAATGTTGAATACCTATTACTGTAAATATATGAATGAGTTAATGTAATAAAAAAATGAAATAACTGTACCATATAATATAATACTGATGAATTGAAAAACTTAATAAAATGGGGTAAATTGTACAAAATAAGAAAATACTCTCAATAGTCTTAAATAGCCATTTTCATATTAAATAAATGCTAATATATATATATATATATATATATATATTTTTGAAGGTGTGTTGTAAATAATAAAACATGTATTTTAATAGTTATGATATGTGAACATTCACTTTGACCATAAATATAATTAACATACACTTTTTTTAGCCCGTTATAAACATTAGCGGCAACTAAACAGTATGTCAAAATGATATCCCTTAAAAGTGAATGTCCAAGAATTATTTGAGAAAGAAAACGAACAATGTAGCATAAATCTGACACTAACATTTGACCTTGGAACATGTAGCATAAATTACTGAATCATAACAAACATTACAAATTGAACAATTTACTTGTCTTGAAGATGGAAAAACATTACCCGCAAATACACCCTTGCGTTTCTTTGTCCCTCTATCTGACAGTGATGATTGCACGGTGAAATCTCCACCCGCATATGCTTTTTTGACAATCTTGCAAGAAAAGAAGTATTTAACTTGTCGCAAAGAATTTGTTTTTTTTCTTGACGACAGTCGATTGTCGTGAGACTAATTCTTCGCCTTACGGTCAGCGCACGAAGTGGAAGGGGGCCAATGAGTTTTTCTCATTCACAAGAGTTGAGATTCGAACCTCCAACCACTTGTTTAAAGAACAAAGTGCTGAACCACTACGCCAACCCGCTTGGCTTGTCACAAAGTAATTGAATAGCTTTCCTCCCGTAAACAAAAACAAAATAAAAATTGAACAGTTATAACTGATGAGTGTCGACACTCTTGCGTTTTTTTGTCCCTCTATCTGACAGTGATGATTGCACGGTGAAATCTGAATATTCATTATTGGCAATCTTGTAAGAAAAGAAATATTTAAAGTAATTTAACATTAGTATTGAGAAATCGAGTGAGTAAAAATAATAATAATAATAATAATAATAATAAGAATAATAATAATAACAATAACAACGAAGTCTCATAATGAGAGTTTATTTTGCAGTGATTTTCCAAATTTTTTAGGGTAAATTGCACTAACCTTTATTGAGATTTATTATTGTTGCACTATCTTTCCCTTTATTATTTAATAAGACACTAATCACTTTTATTTTATTAGAAACATTACACTAATATTCCCTAAGATTTTATCATTATTGCACTTACATTTTCTAAGATTTATCGTTATAATACTAAACACCCCTCTATTATTCAAATGATATATGAAAGAGGGATGATCAATGCATTTTGCAAACTAAAGGGGAGGTCAGTGTAATAATGTTAAACATCAGGGGAGGTGAGTGCAACTGCCCATTTTCTATGGTAAATTGCACTAACCTCCCTTAAGACTTCACGAGATTGGTTCACTACACGAGATTGATTCATCTTCTTCCCTGTTTTTATGGTTGGTAGTTATGATTAAGATTGTTTTGTTTTTCATTTTAATGATGAGTAGCTAAGCAACCAAGCAGGTTACGACATAATAGATGAGGTGAACCTCGGTTTATAGTTTTAAGAATTAGTGTTTATTATTGATAGGTGTTTTCTTTCTGCGCTTATTTTTACATTGTGACTTGATCAATCATAGTATTTTAACTCATCTCTTGCCAAAGTGTTAATTTATGGAGCTGGAATAAAACCAAGCAAGGGAGAGTCACTCTTAGCTCGTTCGTGGCGAGAGTGTTAGGATTAGCCTCTCTAATATTTCCAATTCGCTTAGGTGAAGGACTATGAAATATTTTTAGGTAGTCTCCCTACACTTCATGATTATCCACTTCAACACGTTTGTTTGTCTCCGGTTTGGCCGGGGGACGTACAATTGGCAATAATAGGATTCAATAATAAAACATAAACTTGAGGATGTGAATCCATTACTGTTGTACACTTAAGACCTCTTTGACGTGATTCCACAATTGTATTTTATTTGTTTCATCACAACCACACAATCAATCAACTCTTTAACTTCCTTGACAAACACATCTTTTAAAATTAGGATTTCATGTTTTGGTCCATTGGATACAATAACAAACTCATATATATTACTTTCGCAATAAAGTGCATTTGTTCTTTTCATGTTATTCGAAACTGCAACATCCCACATTAAATGAAAAAGAAAATGTTAGGCAGTATAAAAGTAAAAAAAAAAAAAAAGACCATACACATACGTTTAAGATTTTGGGTGAAAAATGTAAATAACCCACACAACAATGAGCAATAATAAATATGGTGATTTAATAAAGACGCATACACAAATTGCATTAACGTTTTGGATGAATAATGTAGATAACCCACGACACAACCTTGAGCAATGATTAAACATGGTGATTTAATCACACTTATTGGCACCGATGGCAAAGCAAATGTGTTCACGTACCTTTTAGGTATTCACAACATTTTTCATATTATTTACAATGTTTAAAATGTTGCCAAATCAACTACTTTGTACCATTTTTCATATGATTAACAGAAAAAGCTTACCGATTCACATTTTTGTCACATTAAAGAAGTGTTGCCAACTTACATTGCACAATAAATTATTTGCAACCTACATCAGAAAAGGATGTGCAAGCACAAAGAAAGAGAGAAGGTTAAATTCAGATTTTTCATGTTCGTTGTCATTAGGGTGTGAAACAATTGCATACAGCAGGGTTGGGAATGCTTGTCTTTTAGATCATCTCCACATTTGTTTCAAAGGAAGCAAATTTCACTCCCTGAATCAACAAGCTTTCACACCCTGAATCAACCAAAGGCATTTGTTCATAACAAAAATCTTAAAGCATTTACTTTATGCAAACTATAGAGTTTAGACAGCGTTAGCTCAGAGCATGAATAGAGTTTTATGCCAATAAAATAAAATAGAGACAAATTAAATCTTCCAAAGGCATGAAGGAATCAGTAATAACAAGTAAGAAACTTTGTTGCTAAAATAGGAAACGTTATTTCATTTTGATTCATAAGATTAAACACCGGTTTTAACTTCACGTCTTTAATAATCAAACTGACAACATATAATTCTTGAAAATATTTATCAAAATATTTTATATGATGATCTGCTTTGTGGGTGGCTTCTAGGGTACAGTTTCACATTGTGTGTTGCACCTTGCACAACCAAAAATAGAAGTTTTTTTTACCTGGTTTAAAAAAAACTGAAAAAAAATAATTTTTTAATACCATTTTTACCCCTTCTTTATCTGTCGAGAAAAAACAATGGATCTCCTTTCCCGGGCAACAAACCTTCGTGGCTTGATAATACATGCTTTGACAAAGAATGCCGAGGTGAAGATGGAGAACTCTATGTTAATGGATGAGTTGAGAGCATTTAGAAACAGAAAGTACTGTATTGTGGAAACAATTTTTTAACCCATTTGGATCCAAGTTCTCTACTATCAACTTATGTTTTTCATGTTTATTTCATTTGGTTGTAATTCAATCACTCTTTAATGTTCCAAGTACCATATTTTCTTTCATTTTTTGCCAGACAATGACTCCTCTGTTGTTCATGTGGTTTTTAATTTCCTTTAATCTTCTTCATTGCATAAGGTGTACAATGCTTGTTTTTTGGTTTCATTTTGTTGGTCATGGAAATATTCTCAACTAAACCTTTATCTGATCAGGGTCGTTAAGAGTCCCGTGAGATGCTCAATTGCACTACAACACACGAAGCCCCTTACAACAACCTGGCAAGAGATGCATATCAAACAATCAAAGGACAGTGGCTTGATAATACATGCTTTGACAAGCATCTAGATGCCTTCATATGATAATACATGCTAACAAGATCAATATGTAGATGAGAGAGGCTGTAAAGCCTTTCAACTCATTAAACTGGAACTGAATTTTGAGATTTTGTTGTAACGGGTAATACTATCATTTCTATATTCTATTTTAGTTTTATTCAAAAAAACATATTACCATATAAACAAGTAACCAATTTCGCACGTGGACAAGTGGTGCGATCCTATTGGACATAAAATGTCAGTTAGTGCACCATGCAACATTTTAGATGTATTGCACCCTAAACAATACTTTGTCCTCTGTTTTAAATGGAAGAAGTTTATTTTTCCTATCTTTTGATTTATATTTTAAAATTACATATTAAAGCAGTGAAGACTAACATCAGAACCAGGAAAAAGAAGAAAAAAAACATATACAAGTAGAAAACTTATTTAAAGCTAAAACTGAAGCAGCAACGTGATCCAGTGATTATATCCAACCATTAGTATTTAGAAGAATATTAAAGTTCCAAAAGAAGGAACATTGTGTATGGGAGTGAATAGCTTTGGGTGTCTTACTGTCTTTCATTAAAATAGAGTAAGTTGAAGTCATTTTGAAGATAAAAAATATTAAATTATGTTAGAGTTGGTTCAAACAATATTAATCAAATTGGCTTTCAGCCCCGTCTATGTACCAGGAAGGCAAGAAGAAACAAAATGAATGAAATTAGTTCAAAATGTGAAATGCTATTTCCATAGACTGCAGTTTGAGTAGAATAACAGAATGTTTCAACTTACAGTTAAAAATAGTAAATGCTATTTGTACATTGCTCAATGATCTGCACCATTTTATGTCTCTGTGATGCATTAACACTGATTTTCCTTGAATAGTAACCTAGTAGGTACTAGGTAGGAATTTGGTGTGAGAGAGACAATAGTAACTACCTGGGCCGGGATGACTAGAATAACCAGGGCAGAAGACTAACTTCAACATAATTTGCCAACTATAAGAACCAAAGGAAAACCAAAGTTTATGCTTGTTAAACAACTATGTTCACATGATAACATGAAAGAGGTTAAGCACTAATACGTATAAAAATTAAGTGTCAAAGCTGAGAACAACTAAATGTTTCAATGTACCCTAAATTTTATTTTTATATAATACAAGAAAGCCGAGCTAAGATTGTTACTTTATTTTCATTTGTCAACCTTGCATTTCAGATCACATAACAGAAAGCACATAAAGTTTGTAATGAAGATTATGCAAAATCAATGGAAACCATAAGAAAACAAGGCAGTAAAAGGAAAATGTACTGGTATTATTAGTTATAGTACATTAAAAAAAAGTGAACATAAGCAGTGGATATAAAATCAACAGATGTATAACTACAAATGCTTCAAATGAAGCCAAGTTCAAAAGATGTTACTATTTTAATGAAGGAAAGGGTTTTTTTTTTTTCTTTCGTAAAGCCAAATAATCCTTCCTCTTCTCAATATTACATTATGAAATTTTACTCATAGAGATTAATATATATTATCTAAGTGGCTGTTTTAACTCTGACTCCAGAGGAATGCTACAGGGCATTGACCATACTTTGCTCAAATAGCAGAGTGTGACTGTCACATATGACTATAATTGCACTAAGAACAATCCACAGCAAGGATTACCAGAACAAAATGTTTTATGTATTTCACAAATAATGGATTTACTAATATTTAGGTTCTTAAACAACTTTTATGGAAACTTTTTTTTTTTCAGAAAACTTGGACAAGATTATATGTGAAACATAGCATCAGCAGCATGCTTCTCTGTCTGGCCAACTGCTAAATCAATTTGATATTTCAAGTTAAACTACACTAACTACAAAGGGTCTGATAGAACACTTCTCAATGATGGTTCATGATTAAATTGGCAGTGATATCTCAATGGTCATTCTAAATTTCTCCAGCTTCTTCAAATGGCTTTTCCCCTAATTTAACTGCAGAATATAGCTAGAAACTTAAGGTTCAATTCAAGCAAAGACTACAGAACAAGCCTAAAAGTGGTATCACTAAGATACAACACTTCAATCCAAAATGAAAAGCCAAAATCATCAACAGCATAAACCACACAGGAATCTATTTGGACGCAGACAAGTTACCTTGCAAAAGATACTCAATCAAAGACAGAAATCGCACTACGCTTACGAATCACAAGCACCATGAAGATTAGAGAGAGATTACCAGATAGGGAGACAGATACTGAAGATGGAAATTGAGTAAAACACCAAATATCACTTACAATCAAAAGAGACCAAATAATTTTCAAAGAAAACCAGTGAAAATAAACCAAAATTGAATGGGGGAATCGAAGCTCACCAATCAAATAAAAGAACCGTTTCAGATTGATATTTGAACCAGAGAGTGAGAGATCAGATGTTATGACTGAAGAGTAAGCACCACGGGAAGAAGAGGAAGTTGAGCGAGATCAAGAGGAACGAAGGAAAAAGTGAAAAACGCCTTCCGGAGAAACTTGCATGAATATTGAAACGGTTAAATAGCCCAGGCTTAATTTAAATTTTAGTCTCTTATTTTAACACGTTTTTGTGATTTTGATCCCGCTCGATTTAAGTCCTGGATTTTTTTTATGCAATTTAAGTCACGCCATCTATGCTCCGTCCAATCGTTAACGGAGAGGGCCTATGTGAAATGTGCTTTTTGGGCCCGTGTGATTGTAGTAGTATTATTTTATTAAATATCGATTAATTAAGTAAATCTCTTATTACTACTTAATTAATTGTGATTATTATGTATAAAGCCACGTGACTGGCACACCTTCTTCTTCTTTAACGATCATCTTTTTCATCAACGGTCATCTTCTCCACCATCTTCTCTCTATTTGAAGCTCCGGAACCAGAGAAGAAGCACATAACTCGCGAAGTAGAAGTGAGGAAGATACTAAAATCGCGATGGGAGGAGTAAGTGAAGCTTCGTATGTACCTCTGTTAGTGTGAAGAGGAGAAAGCTTTGCGATTGTGGGGTTGAATCTCCATTAATTACATCTTGGAGCATGGAAAACCCAAGAAGACGATTTTGGGGCTGTGGATTGTATAAGGTAACCCGATATTGCTTATGGGCAGTTGAAATTGGAATTTTTTCCAATTTCTGTTATGAACCCTAATTTTTGGCACCGTTTATTTTTTTTCCAAGTTTATGGGCATAAGATGTGCAAGTTATTTGTGTGGTACGACAAAGATGGTAATCCAAGAGACAAGAAGATTATTGTTGGCTTGTTGGAAAGAACTGAAGCCATGAAGAAAAATGATAAATTCTTAGTTAAGTGTTGTGTAGTTGGTTGGGTTGTTTGTCTAGTCTTAGCAATTGTTCTTGTGGTTGGATTGATATGTAAGATGGGTTGAGGGATTGTAGTAGACTTTGGTCACTTTTTCTCGCTTGTAGGTTTAGGAATGCTTTGGAAGAATTTTGGTGAATGAAATCTTGTAATGCAATTGGTGAATGTAATGGATAGTCCAATGCAATGGAAAATGGTGTTTCCTGAAGTTTGGTATTCTATAGTGTGTGTTTATAATGCATTTGATCCTGTTAGTGTGGAAATTTGGTCTATAATGTACCAAATCCCTGATTATTGATCTAGTTGGCAAGGAAAGTAAAATGAAGAATAGATACCAAATTATTGATCATCATAAAAGTGGTTCTTGTACCAAATCTATACACTTAAATCCAATCATATCCAAATAACAATAACAAATATCCCATAATCTTTTGGAACCAATTCCATTCATTCATAAACAAAGTACCAATACCAATAAACAAGGTAGCATGGTCATCACACATCCAAATTGTACCAAAACATTAAAACAGAATCATTACAAACCCAAAATGTACCAAGCCCTTAGTTAAGTACAGACAAAATATTGGCAAATTCTTAGATACCAAAAAAAAGACCAAATACACAGTTCCCTAGATCTTTATACAACATTGTTGCTTTCTTGAGTCTCCACCACAAGCCTTTTCCTCTTTGCACTCCTAGGAACCAAATCACATCCTACTTCAGCAGTTAATGAGCTCCTTCCCTATGAGGATTGGGCATGTTGGACATTGTTCTGTGGAGCATTTGCAGCATTGTTCTATGGCCCATTGTTCTGTCTGGTCTGTGCACCTTGAGTAGCATCTCCCTGTCCAGCACCTCCTATCACAACACCTTTTGCAACTCTTGTAACATTTATTGTTGCAGGTTGTTTTCCCTTTGCAGCATTATTCTTTGCAAGATTTTTTCCCCTTGCAACATTATTCTTTGCAAGATGTTTTCCCTTTGCAACATTCTTCTTTGCAGTTTGTTTTCCATTTTCTTTTGTACCACCCTCACTTTGTCTCTGCTCAGGATGCTGTAATTGTGGGTGGTCCTGAATGTTTTTGAACCAACAAAGTTAACACAAGCTTTTGAACCAACAATGTTTTTCAAAAGACTAAAATTAAATTCACTAAAATTAAAATCATATGTTACCTTGTTTCCTCCCTTAGGTATGGCCCTATCAGCAGCTGTCTTACCCTTGCAGGTCCTGATATTGTGTCCAGACTCTCCACACCTTTTACATTTCATAGTAGGTTGTTGTCTCCTTAACATGTGAGGGTTTCTAGGCTCATCATTAGCCTTCCTCCTTTGCTTCTTTGGTCTTCCAAGAGCCCTCCTCATGAATGGTGGTCTGAGTGGTGGTGCTTGGCTGATTGGCCACAAATTTGGACCGTTGGAAGGTAAAATGATAGGCTCATATGTCTTCAGAAAAGTGCTATTTCTACAAAAATTGAGAAAACATTAGTGACTACACGTAAATGATTTAACATAAGTGCCAAAGTTGTAGTAAATGACACCATATAAACACAAACTTACTTATATAAAGAGTTAACAAATTCCTCTAATATGTGGTTGTTATGCCACATACATGCAATGGCATGGCAGCATGGGGTGCCTGATAAATCGCACCTTCTACATGAGCATGAACTTGCATTCAAGCTCACTGAATACTTATCCATTCCTATTGCAACCTCAAACAGTCCATAGTCAGCATCACCACACTAAAATGGAGACCAGGTATCTGATTCATTCTTACTTGACTCCAGTTTTTGTTGAATCATGGGGAAGATATCTCCTCTATACCTGAGCATCAAATCCCTCTGTTTGACAATATTGTTGCTCAAATAATACTTCAAGCCTTCATTTAAAGAGATAATGGGTTTATCTCTATACTCCAGAATGGCTCTATTGAAGGCCACATACATATTATTGATCTACAGATCAACTGAGGATAAGTGCTGAATGCTACCTGTAAGACCCTCAAGTTTTGAGTAATTATAATTTGGTCCTTGGAGATTTTATAATTAGATTTTGGTCCTTTAAGTTTGGATATTTGCGTTTTAGTCCTTGGACTAGTCAAGGCTGTTTTGGAGTTTAGCATTTAAGAGCCTTTAAGGAAGCTTTGGAATTCAAATTTGAAATGGGGACAAGATGGTTCGACATAGAGGATTATAAGAATATTATGTTAAGATTTTTAACAAGAAGAGTTGTGACTTAGTGGTTAAGACTTGAGCATTTGATTGGCAAGGCTTGTGTTCGAATCCTAGTGAGGAAGGTTTTGATTTTAATCAGATTTTTTATGACTTTAAAGCTAAATTCGAAATGTGAGCTGAAAACAAGAGTTAATGAGTAGTTACAAACAGAATTCGAAAGGTATTAAGTGGTATTAAGAGAGTTAATGCTTTGTCGGGAGTTACAAATGGCAATAAGGTGTTGTTAAGTGAGCTTGTTCATTGGCTTAATGAGCAATGAAGTGATATATTCTGAATCATGAGGGCCTTGGTCGTCCCTCTCCTCCCTCTCTCACCCTCTCATTGCTGATATCTTAAGTTTTAAAGAATTTCTATCATTCCCTTGCTTCTTCACCCAAAGAATTTTCCAAAAAGACCTAGAACTCTAGTGTTGTTTTCCTTGATGAGGAGCTGCTGAACCTTGGTGCCATTGTGGGTCGATTCTCTTCTTCTATTATGGTCCTCACTCTTGTTTTTCAATCCTCTCTCAAGTGTTCAGGTGATAGCCTAATCGCTCGAGTCCATTACACTCTGGGAGAGGCTAGGGTCGTGCTACACTCAAGCTTGGTCAACTCTCTCAAACAAGGTTTGGAGGACAAGACCAAGAAAAGGAATAAAAGGTAAGGGTAACTCTGAGTCTAGATAGAGTCAGTTGTTCTTACCATGAATTTATTGTTGGAAATTATTTTGTGTTTATGATGATGAAATTGATGGTGTTGTGATGCATGCTGGAATTAATATTTGATGATTATAATATGTTTGGATTTGGGAATTTGATTATGATATATTGATGATGATGATGTTGAGGTGAAATTGATTCTATGTTTATGTGGATTGTTGTTCCATGTTGATGATGAACATTATGGCATTTCATATGCACATTTTATAATGAGAAAGTGGTGAGGTGGACGGTGATTGCCACGGGACCATGATGACGGTGGGGTGGACGGATGGCTGCCATGTGACCGGAAGGGCGGTGGAGTGGACGGTATTACCACATGACTTCGCTGTTCCCATTTGGAACGAAGTCGCTCCCGTTTGGAACGATACATCTTGGCCAAAGTTGTTGAGCATGTAGTTCTGCATGTAGTTGTATTTGAGGAATCATGAGTATGACTTGTGTTGTTGGTTATGAGGATCTGAGGATTATTATGGTGATGTTGTACTGTATTTTGTGATTACTGTTACTATTATTTATGTTAGTCACTCGTCAACATGCTGTTTAGTATTTGTTGTTTATTTAAGAGTTAACCCTTTCTGTTTGTGTTTGGGCGCTTAACGCCAGAAAATAGACAGGGCGATGATCTTCGTCTCTCGAGGAGCTTACGGAATCAAAGCGCGCGATGGAAGCATCGTGGATTCAGAAGAAGATGACGAACTATGTGAAATAGACTTCCGATGTTTTAATTTATTTTTGGGCTCGCTGTTGAGCATTTAACTTTGTAATAATATTTCCTCGTTTTTGCTTCCGCGTAGTAATTATTATTTATGGGGAAATTATTACTTATATTATTAATAAGAACTTGTGAGTGACGAAACCTTTTTGAAAAATTGAGTTATTTTTCTGAGAGGTTTTAATTTCCGCGTTTTTACTATGTGACCGTCAACCCAAAATTGGGGTGTTACACTACCTTGCTCCACATCTTT
This sequence comes from Acmispon strigosus, assembly GCA_030819835.1. Classification (NCBI taxonomy): domain Eukaryota; kingdom Viridiplantae; phylum Streptophyta; class Magnoliopsida; order Fabales; family Fabaceae; genus Acmispon; species Acmispon strigosus. The sequence continues at coordinate 40,835,076 of JAUAMA010000001.1, read as the reverse complement.
GCTGGTATCTCATCCAAGTCCCTCCAAGCGTGTTCATTCAAATTCTTCAAGTTGTCCATTGCTCTCTCGTACCGTGGCATTGTATTTTCTCTTGCCGTAGCCCACAATGCACATTTCATCTCCTCTCCAGGGTACTTCTTCCTCAAATTTCCATATAAATGTTTGACACATGTAAGACCCTGAATTAATTCAATAATTAAATAATTATTTAATTATCTTAGGTATTGTTTGAATCTATTCTCGAGCGTCAACGAATGATATCGTCTGCCGAATCACTGATGAAATGTTTCTTTACGACACTTTGTAGTAGAACCAATCTTAACCTGATTTTGAGCTCGGATAAGAATAAGACGTTCTCACTATCTCCATGACGTTCAGTGAAGTATTTCGAGAAGAGTGACTGTAATATTGACATGGTTTCCTTCCGGAGTCCGGAAAAGGCAATTCTCGCTAGCGAGACTTTCAGTCGAAAATCCAGCAAGCGAAACGAGCGACTTCGGGACCCCCGGCCAAAAATCCGGGAATCACCAAACAACTCTGTTTGACGTAACGGTCCAGATATGCGATAAAACTTTTTGTGAATAGTGTTTTGTGAATAATGTTTCTTGAATAGTGTCCTGTGAATAGTGTTTTTGAGCCTGAATCAGCATGAATTTTGAGGGAAACGACCCGAGGCTCCAGTTGTACGAGTACGAGGTCCAAAACAAATGAGATCCGGTGTTAGTCACTCTCAGTAACATTGGGAAACGCACCGACAACCAGATTCGGATAACGATGAGAATTATGACGCAACTGACACCACTGACGCAACTCATGCATGTGACGCACATCATGACGATGCGCCAGTGGATTAGACATATAATATTAAAATAATCCTAGATATTTTCTTAAATTTTCTAAACTTTAGAGTTTAGTCTCTAAACTTTGAAACTTTATGGTTTTGTCCACAAATAGTAAAAATATATGTTTACCTAAACTTTTAACCATTCAACTTTGGTCCCTAAGGTTATGAAAAATTAAAAAAAAAAATCCCCCAAGGAGTCCATGAAACCTGTGGCCTTCTCCCCTTAAAATGGGTAATTTTGAGCTTTTAAACTTAAACTCTCATTAGGTGGAAATTAGAAAGAAACTAAGAGAGAGAAAGTGAAGTTTAGAAGACTATTCATCTTCTTAAACTTTGGGACAATCCTTGGCTGAATCTTCCCTTTCATTTTCAAACATCTTCAACTCATTTTCTCAACTTGTTTCTTTAAGTTAAGTTTATCTCCTCTTCAAGCTCTACATTTCTATGGTTTTAGATTTCAAAGATGTTGAGTTTTGAATTATTGATAGTTGATAGAATCTTGAACCCACTTCATAAATGTTGTTTCCATGGCCTTGATCTTCAATTTAAACCGATTAGAATTTCAATATGTTGAGTTTTGGACCCTATGGAATTTTGATGATGAGATTTTGCTAGGGTTGCCTTTAGGAATGTTGTTCCCACGGAATTGATCTATAGGAATCTCTAATTAGTTTTCTTGGAAGTTAAGTTTTTGCAAAGTGGTTATTTGAAATAAGTGATTTTCAAATTTTGAAACTGACTTACACCATAGATTTCTTGATACCTTTTATGTGTACAAGTTAGCTTTGAAAGAAAAATTCATCTTGATAATTTAATTGATATGGCCGAATGTGGGACTGTTTTAGGGGCAACGGAGAATTGATTTTCCAACTAGCTTTTTAGTGTGTTTAAACCTTGTATGTGAAATTGGTTGTGAAGGAAAAGATTTGCCCTAATTAGTGTGAGAGGGCCGAGAGCAAATTGATTGTTTAAGACTTGGGAAAATTGATTTCTACATGAATTCGAGAAATTATTTTTAGGAGGACTAGAATTGAATTCTTGGGTAAATTGGATTTTGGAACTTATAGCTTAATTAAGGTTTTGCTAAGTTAAGGAAAATGGAATTGCAAAGTTGGCAAATTGAATGGAAATTTTGTGCTTTTAACACTTAGGAATTTCTTGAGTTCAATACTTGAAAATTGATTTAAAAACTTGTACAAGAAGTTAAGTTTAGGATTGTGAAGTTGTTTTGAGTGACTTGGTGGATTGCTTGGTGAAACTGTGAAGTTTTTAGGGTTTTGGTAATTTTGGACAGAAATGAAGATTTGAGGTTTTGTGTGTGTCTTTGCATTCAAGAACTTGTTTAAGGATCTCAAATTGATAATTAAACCTCTAGCCTAATTGATCTATAAAGGTTTTGAAGTTTTGGAAAGATTCTGAAATTGTAACTTAGAGTTTTTCAAAACTTTTTAAAGGTTTCCAAAGTTGCTAAAATGTTTTAACTTCCAAGGATCCTTTCTCGTGAATGAGGACAATTGCCCAAGTGTTAGAAACCTTGTTAGTCCAGTAGCTAAGTCTTAGGATTTAGTTTCAAGTCCTAACCTAGTCTATGTTCTTTGAAGGGTTACGAGACTTCAGACCGATCAAGATGAATGGAGAAAACGTAGCTAACTGGATCGACTATCACTTCGGTAAGGGCACTTCGCTATTCTTAGCTATTAAGCATATGTATATGATTATGAGAATGTATATGCTATGCTATTGAGATTGGTAGTTGACGGCGTTATGAGAACAACCCGATTTAGAATTAAATTGATTGAGATATTAATCCATGGAGCCTAACCTAGTCTATGTTCTTTGAAGGGTTATGGGACTTCAGACCGATCAAGATGAATGGAGAAAACGTAGCTAACTGGATCGACTATCACTTCGGTAAGGGCACTTCGCTATTCTTAGCTACTAAGCATATGTATATGATTATGAGAATGTATATGCTATGCTATTGAGATTGGTAGTTGACGGCGTTATGAGAACAACCCAATTTAGAATTAAATTGATTGAGATCTTAATCCATGGAGCTGAAGGCATCTGATATGCTGGATTAGAATTGATTGAGTTATGAATTTGATTTGAAATTGTGGCTTGACTTATTGAGTGCTTCTTTCTATACTGTTAAATGTTAAGCATGATCTCCTTGCGACATGATTTATATCTGATTTAGATATGTACATATGCTCTACATGATTGTTGTTAATTATGAAGCTATGTTAGGCCACATCTTCGGACGACTAAGCCTTGAGTTCGATTTTTTGTTTTCATGTCGAGTCAAGCATACTTGAGAGCCATCGTGGTTCAAGGCTAACTTGGCACCGGACTGGGGATGGAAAATATCGGGGCGTTATACAGAACGTATTCATGTGAGTGTCAACTCATTGACCGACCAGGGATACTATTTCGTCAGCTGGAGTCGGTAGAGTGTCCCACCTGCTTGCAGGATTTAGTGCTACATCCAGATGAAATTTTTGTACAATGAGTTGTTGTACGTGCATATAGGATTCGTAGGGTCATCGACCACCTGAGGGTTGCCAAAGTTTGGAAGTTGTAACTTGGTGCTTTTCAAAGGTTTAGAGGGTTGCCAAAGTTGCTAAAATGTTTCGAATTCCATGGATCCATTCTTGTGAATGGAGACATTTTCCCAAGTGTTGGATACCTTCTAAGTTCAGTAGTTTAAGACTTAGAACTAGTTATAAGCCCTAAAACTAGACTATGTACTTGAAGGGTTACGGGACATCGGACCAGCCCAGACGAGCGGAGCTACCGTAGCTTTACAAGATTGAAAATCACTTCGGTAAGAGCACTTCGCTAAACTTAGCTACTAATCATATGTATATGATTATGTGAATATATACACTATGATATTGGAATTGGTAGTTGACGGCGTTCTAAGAACGACCCGATTAGAATTGTATTGATTGTGATATATTAATGCATGGAGCTGAAGACATCTGATATGCTGGATTAGACTTGTTTCAGGTGTGAAATTGATTTGCAATTGTAGGTTGACTTATTGAGTTCTTCTTGATATACTACTAAATGTTAAGCATGATTTTCTTGCGACATGAAGTATATCTGATTTAGATATGTACATATGCTCTACATGATTCTTTGCTAATTATGAAGCTATGTGAGGCCACGTCTTTGGATGATTAAGCCTTGAGTTCAGGTTATTATTTTCATGTCATGTCAAGCATATTGCGGGCCATCGTAGTTCAGAGCTATACAGAGCGCCAGACTGGAGACGGAAAATATCAGGGCGTTAAAAAGAACATACTCGTGTAAGAGGAAACTCATCGGCTGACCAGGAATACTATTTAGTGACAATCCCCTTCGCATTTGATGACAACCTTTTTCCTGTCACTCTTCTCGAGTATCACATTATTTTTCCTTTGCAAGGCATACTCTTTGATGGCAGTCTTAAAGAGTTTAGAGGAGCTGAATATCTGCACATAACGCAAATAAATCAGTTCAGGGCAGATCAGAACACAAAAAAACTATTTCAGTGCTGTTCAGAATACAAAAAAGCTGTTCAGAATGCAGTTCCAATAATCCAGTTTTATTAATAATACAAATAAGCTATTTCAGTGCTGTTCAGAATACAAAAAAGCTGTTCAGAATGCAGTTCCTATAATCCAGTTCTATTAACAATACAAATAAGCTATTTCAGTGCTGTTCAGAATACAAAAAAGCTGTTCAGAATGCAGTTCCAATAATTCAGTTCTATTAACAATAAAAATAAGTTATTTCAGTGCTGTTCATAATACAAAAAAGCTGTTCAGAATGCAGTTCCAATAATCCAGTTCTATTAACAATACAAATAAGCTATTTCAGTGCTGTTCAGAATACAAAAAAGCTGTTCATAATGCAGTTCCTATAATCCAGTTCTATTAACAATACAAATAAGCTATTCAGTGCTGTTCAGAATACAAAAAAGTTGTTCAGAATGCAATTCCAATAATCCAGTTCTATTAACAATACAAATAAGCTATTTCAGTGCTGTTTAGAATACAAAAAAGCTGTTCAGAATGCAGTTCAAATAATTCAGTTCTATTTTAGTGATGTATAGAATGCAAATAAACTTTTCATATTGCAAATTTACCTGACCAAGCTCAAATTTCACCTCTGCTCCATCTTCAAGCAGCTTAAATCTGGGAAACTTCTTTTTCAACTTTGGGTTTTCATCATCACTAGTCGGAGGAGTGTCTAGCTCATCAGAATAATCATCCTTATTGGCAAAGTCATCAAGGGCAGCAGCACGAAACTCTTCATGTTCAGAGTTGTCTTCATGAAGTCCATCACCAACTTGACTAGGCAAGACTGTAGTCCATGCCCACCTCTCATCATAATCGCTATCATCTAGGCTAAAATCACTGTCATCTCCACTAGCCACACCCTCTGCACTTGTTTCACCAGCCACACCCTCTTCAATGCCCTCCCCAAAAATAGGACCCTCCTTAACTCCCTGTTCAGTACCCTCACCAGTAACCCTAACCTCCTTATCCACCTCTTCAATGCTCTCACTACCACCTTTGCCAAATTCAATTAATGAGATATTCTCAGGGTCATCCGGAACTACTTCAACAATATGCTCTACTAGATGCTCAACATAAAAGTCAATTACACTATGGCCCTTGACATCTTCTAGAAACCTAAGCACATCCCCATCGTTATTGAATTGTCTACATCCTGGCAAGTGGTAGACCAGGGTGTCTATACCACACGTTAAATGTCACATACCCCAAGCTTTTTACAATTTTGCCTAAGTTAATGGAATTAATTTCATCCACATCCCACCTCTCAAAAGTTTTACATTCACCATTTATATAATCTACAGTAGGTCCCCTCACAAATTTACCCCCATACCATACATTGACTGTTGCTATATTAGAACAAGTGGGCCTACAAATTAAACAATGCAATAAATGAATAAATTAAGGCAAGCAACAGATCATTGTCAGACAAAGACAAACACAAAAGATTAAAGAATTGTTTGAGAATCTTGAAAAAGTACCTCAAACAGAAATGTGCTGGAAGTTTCTCCCCACCCCAGAAGGTAGGGTCATCAGATGTTGGCTTTTCACATGGGTTTTCAGGGACCACATGCTTCCCCTTGTTCTGCCTCGGGGACCCTCTTCCTCGAACTGCTAGACCTGCTGGACCTGCTCCACTTCCTCGACCTCCTGTGCTTCCTCGACCTCGACCTCGTCGTCCGTCACCTCCTTCACGCATTGAGCTCTCACTACCCATGGTGAGAATCGCGCCACCTTCTTCTTCGAACAATTCTGTAACATGTTCAGATTGCTTCTTCTTCGAACCGCCCAGTCTCCACGGCGTGGCCTTCTTCTTCTCCTCTACCGGCGCACAGAACTCCTTCTCCTCTACCGGCGGCGACTGCGAATTGAAGTGCGGCGGCTGCAAATTGTAGTTTGGAAATTAGGTTTAGATTGGGGAGATTTGGGGATTTTGGGGTAAAATTATTATTTTACCTTAATTTGCAGATCACACACGTGCCTAGCACGCGATCTTTTTTTTCACCCATGTGGACTTTTTTTTTTTTTTACATGTGGCATGTACACGTCATCAGTTTCGTTAAGTTAGTAACGGAACACTGACGGAAGGGCATACGGTGCTCGTCTTAAAAAGCAGAGGGATACGTTTCGTGACAAAATACTTAGAGAGGTACGTTTCGCAATTGTGTGAGTTACCAGGGGCAAAAAGTGCATTTTAGTCATTAATTATTTATCTACGTGGCTGGTCAACATGGGCGTCACATCAATTAATGAACACACATCAGTCAGATCCGTTAAAATTTTGACGGCGCACTAACAGAGGGATTAACTTCGCTCACGTCACAAACGTTGGGGACGAAAAACGCTCGTTTTGAACATGAGAGACGATTTTTGTAAAATCGTGATAGATCAGAGACGAAAACTGCATTTAAACTTTAATTTTTTTGTTCTCATCTCTAATTTTTCCCACGATAAATATCAACGCCGATTGGTTAATGATTCACATACATACAATAGTGTAGACATTTAATAAACACTCAATTTCCTTCCTATCTCTTTCTTCTTGTATTATATATCACATTATTATTTTCTTTTTTCTCATCATTTCTCACACTGTTACATATCTACAAATCATTTTCCATCCCAAAATTTGTTGTCATATATGCAGTGGAGCAGAGCCATCGATTCGTGCAGTCTCCATCTCTGCTGTCAAAACCCAAAAACAAACAACACCACTCCCATCTTTCCCCAAACCTCACTCACACACTCTCAGTCTCCGCGCCCTCGTTCAGCACGGGAACATGTGTTTCTCTCTCTCCTTCTGATTCTTTTTCTCACTTCCTAAACAGCAGAAACATATAACAAACATTGAATGGACTTCAACCCCAAAAAACACAGAATAAATATATAAAAAGAAAATAAAAATGGGTTGCTTAAAATTCTTAGAGCCGCGTTTTTCAGAAGCAGTACAATCATGACACCCCCTCTCTAATCATGCACTTACACCTCTCCCTCTCTTTTTTCCAACTTGTCAATAGGACACATCAAAATTACAACGATGCTTCTGCTTCTGCTGCAGCCTCACTTAATTGAAAGAAATCAAAATAAAAAAAAGGGTTAACAAAAACCAAAAACAACAAACCGAACCGTCTCATTCACAGCAGTTCCCACACTCTCTTGACTTTTTAGTATTTTCTCCTTTCTGTTGCTACTTTTCATCGTTTCGGATGTTTGCTTTTGCTTGCTGCGATCCTCTCCACTTTGTGACTTTCCCTTTTGAACTCATGCCAGCACCACCATTGCCATTATCTATCTATCACCCCCATTCATAACCCTCTTGAGAACTTTCCACAACAAAGATAGAAAACTCTCCTCACCCAAAACATAAAAAAGAAAGATAGAAAACTTAAAACCCCCCATTATACTCAACACACCAAAAGCTAGCTAGTTCAACTCCAATGCTACTAGCTCCTTATTTCTTCACTTGTTCTAGTTCCTTCTTTCGGTGATCTTTCTAATTCCTTCCTCTATCAAACCCAATCTTTAATTTTTGATAGGGCCCATTTGTCAATAATGGGTGACAAAGGAGACACCTCCAAGAAGCAACCTCAACAGCAACAACAAACTCAGTCTCACCACTCACAACACCAACAACCACAACAAATTTCATCTTCACCCCAGGCCACAAGAGATGAATGCATCCCAGAAGCAAGGCCAATCCATCCTGTGGTAGTGGTTAGTGGAGCTTCCCCTTTCATTTCAAGCCCTCTCTATGTTTCAAGTGGTGCAAGTTCCTCACCCTTTGAGCAACAGTTTGAAACCTTGAACCCAAAGAGACCCAGATACAGTGGACAATGGAAGCTTCTACCTTCTCCACCTCAACAACAAAAGCACCCCCAAATGGCAGTGCATCCTGGCGAATCAACCCCTTCACCACAACAACAACCCCAAACCCACACTGCAGCAGCTGCAGCTTCTTCATCAGACACAGCCTCATCTCCAAGCCACTCTCCAGTGCCATTGCTCTCAGTAGGTTCAGGCCAAGAGGGAAATAACAAGCCAGAAGGAGAGCAAGTTCACCAGCAACTCAGAAAAGGGAAATATGTTAGCCCTGTTTGGAAACCAAACGAAATGCTGTGGTTAGCAAGGGCCTGGAAGGATCAATACCAATGTGGGTCTGATGGGTTGTCATCTAATTCAAGAGCAGAGCAGCAAAACCAAGCAGAATTTGGAATTGGAATCACTAGAGGCAAAACTAGGGCTGATAAAGACAGAGAAGTTGCAGATTTTTTAAGGAGACATGGGGTGAACAGGGATGCTAAGACTGCAGGGACTAAATGGGACAACATGTTGGGTGAGTTCAGGAAAGTGTATGAATGGGAGAGAGGGGGTGAGAGGGAACAAATTGGGAAAAGCTATTTCAGGCTCTCACCTTATGAGAGAAAGCTCCACAGGCTCCCAGCTTCTTTTGATGAAGAGGTTTTTGAAGAGCTTTCTCAGTTCATGGGGTCCAGAATGAGATCCTCTACCCATGGCAGAGGTACTTCCTCTTTTGGAGATGAAGGTAGGATCAGAACTCTGCCACCACCACCAAGACCTTTCAAAGATGATGAGATCCCTCTCTCAGTCTCAGGTATAGCATGAATATGTTCCTTTCTTAATTAAAAAAATCCCCACTCTCTCTTCTCCACCTAACCTTCAATGCACTTGTCAAACATAGTTTGATACACAGTGAAGTTTCAGTTTTTAACATTTTTAAATATTTTTCTCCTTACCCTTTTATAGAATGCACAGTGGTTTTTGTGAGACATTCTCACAAACGGTTCAAGGGCACGTATATTTAGTTATTTACTGTGATTCTCTGACTGGTAGAAGCACTGTTTCAGGAAAGAATGTTTGTGAATAGTGTAAAAAACATGGAAATGTAATCAAAGTTTCAAACTTTCTAACAACCCACTTTGTCATTGTTTGCAGCTAGGACAAAGCATTTGGCTATGGCAAGTGGGGGTGATCATCAAGCTTTCTTCCATGGCCATAGAGGTAGCAGCTTGTTAGGGTTGGAAACTCTCATGGACCACATTCCATCCCCTTCTTCTTCTTCCTCCTCTAAAGAACTGAGACGAATTGGGAAGATAAGAATGGCATGGGAGGAGTCAGTGAGCTTGTGGGGTGAAGAAGGTGAAATCCACAGAGGGCGTGTCAAACTTCAAGGTTTGAACTTTCTGAATGCAGAGGAACTCACTTGCTTTGATGATGCCATGGTTCCTTGCCCCATGGAGTATTTCGAAGATGGTCCTCTGAGGGGTTTCTCAGTTGACAGATTCGTTTCGGGACAGCAAGTTAAGGTTTTTGGCAGGAGAAAGTCTTCTCCTCCAGGTTCCGGTTCACCTGGTACCAATCAAAAGCCGTTGCTTAACTTCTACTACTATTTTGCTTTGTTTTTTTACATGTTCTAGGATTCCTTCTTACTGTTTCTATGTCTCTTTTTCCCAGGTTTTGCTGAAAGAGTCCAATTCCCTTCCAAGCCACTTTCCATAAGATGTGAGCGACTTGTTTTTACTAGCGGTCACTACCTGGTTTCATTCTTTCTACTAAAATTCTTTTTATATTTCTTTTCGATAGAGAAATTGAACTTCCAAATATCTTACTCAGAATATTTAAATGGCTTATTTTTTATACCTGAAATTGGATTGGATGTGAATTTTGTCAAATCTTTTAGTCCAGCATTAAATTTATCCAATAATATTATTATTATGGTTGCCTAAAACTAGCATGTTTGGTCTTTGGATCTCACTTATTGAGTTATATAATTGCATACTTAGATACACCCTTAAAAACTACGTTAAAATTAAAATCACATTGGACAACCCAAAATTAATGGAAGTTTGCTTATGTCAATCTTAATTTTGACTCACTTCACCAAATATTCAAACATGGTAGTTTTTGTGTGATGTTCATTTTCTAAATGTTATTACCAACTTTGGTATATTTATACCTATTTTCTTTCCACCTCTATCTTCATATTTATTTTATTTTCTCATCACATGAGCTAATGCTCCCATGTCTCTCGTTTTTTCTTTATTGAGATGTGAAGATATAATTTGTTTATTTATTATTATAGAATGTAGTTTCATCATATTAATTAGTCCTATCTCCATTTTAGCTTGATGTAATTTAACTATATAAATAAAAAATTTAGTGAAATTTAATTTCCTTAGTTAGGGTACTATTTAACGAATTCCCAAGTAAAAAAGTCTTCATAATCATATGGAATGTTAATTCCAAAAAAAAAATCATTAAAAACTTGGTATTTTTGACATTTGTTATCATCTCTTTCTTCATTGTACGTTATCCCTAATTTGATGTGCTGAATTTTGGAGACCCTTTGATTACAGCATTATACTCACTCACACATTATAATTGTGGTGCTAATTAAATTTGTCATAATTATTATCAATTTTGTGTGCATTGGCAGCTCTTGGCACTACATTGGACTTCCGGGATCCAACTGAACACTACATGGACTGCCTCATGCGTTTAACACCGCCACAAACACTCCCAATCTTGTTTGAGCTGAAACGTTACTTGCTAGAGCCACCACCCGAAGACTTGCGCTTCCCAGTGAGGAAGGACGTCTTCGATGACTTGCCTCAAGGGAAGGAACTTTTCTTCACAACAACAACCTCAGAGCCGTTGGATTGCAGAGCCATCATGTACGACATCATAGGTCCCATCATCCGAAACCAACACAACAACCCTACTCTACATAGCAGCAGAGACTCCTTGATTCCCCTATGGGATGATTGCATCAACAGGGTCATCTCAAGATTCTGCCCTGAGGAAATTATCATAACTAGAAAACCCTCATTTCCGTCGTCATCATCATCATCATCACAGGACATGCTATTGCAAGATCAATGGCCTAACGTTACTGGTTTTGTCAACAACTATTGTTTATGGAGAGGTGAGGAAACTGATCATGTCAAAGAGAGTCAGCCCGGCCCGTCTTCCACGGTAATCGCCAAGCTACACTGGACCTACGTGGACCTCCCCTATGTCTTAGGGTACTACGCTGTTGCCGAAACGGTGACGTTTTGCGCGATGAGTAAATCCGCAGACGGAATAATCAACCGCACCGATTTACACGAGATGAAACTAACCACCCCCTCTGATAGGCTCAAAGCAATGGTTCCATGTTTCAGGATTGCTTCTCTGTTACCCCGCTTGAGCAAGCGTTGTTCAAGCATGAGTAACTGTTACAGCGATTTTGAGAGGGTTTGTGCGGTTAATGAGGTAGTTACAGAGATGACGCCAAACACGTGCACGAGGGTGTTTTCGGAAAAGAGAAAGTGGGCGGCGGTTAAGGAGGTTTATGAGATCTTAGACCACAGGATCCCGCACGCTGAGTTTTTGTTTAGGGATTCGGAGAAGGATTTGAGCTTGGTGTTCAAGCCGAGAGGGTGTAAGGTGAAGCCGGTGAACTGCGAGGAGCTTGTGGAGGCGTTGAAGGCGGTGACGAAGGCGCTGGTGGCGTTGCACGACTTGTCGTTTATGCATAGGGATTTGGGGTGGGATAAGGTGTTGAGGCGGAGCGATAGGGAGGGGGAGTGGTTTGTATGTGGGTTTGACGAGGCGGCGGGGGCGCCGGAGCTGAATAAGTATGTGAAGATGGGAGGTGGTGAGGCGGCGGCGCGTGGGGTTCACTCACACGCGCACGCGCCGGAGATGGAGAGGGGGCTGCATGGGGTGAAGGTGGATGTGTGGGGGGTGGGGTATCTGATTAGGACGTGTGGGGTTGCTGCGGTGCCGAAGATGCTGAGGGAGCTGCAGGGGCGGTGCATGGAGCAGAACCCTGAGCAGAGACCCACTGCCGCCGACTGCTACCACCACCTGCTGCAACTGCAGTCGTCGCTGTCAGCTGCCGCCGGTGGGCTCTGATGTGATTGATATGAATAATGCTGCGTTGTTGTTAATTAATTATTGCTATTTTTTTTCTCCCCGGGTACCAATGAGTCAGTCGTGGACAACAACAATGTTGGGTGGTTGGGGACTTGGGTGCTGTATGAAAAGGGTTTTTCAGGGTTTCTGAGAACTTTTGGCATTGGAGATTGAGAATTCAGAACCAAAACTGAACAAAATCGACAGCAATTTTTTGAAAAATATTTAGTATTTTTAATTAGAATTTTCAGCATGGATTTAATATGCTCGTTCACTTTTAAAATGACTGTCCCAACTCTTAGAATTTTAAGAGAATATTAATTTTTATTTTTTCCATATAATATTTTTATAAAAATAATTAATGAGATTAGATAAAAATACAATTTAAAATTTAAAAAGTAAAATTGAAAATAAATAATATATTTTCAAGAGTACATAATATTAATTGCATTCATGTTTATTTTCTTTCTCTACGGTTTTTGAAATGCTGGGAGTAATATAGATTCAATACTAATTTACTCCATTAGAAAGAAAATTTGTAGTTAACTAAAATTGAATAAGTCTTTCAAATTTTTTTTTTTGAAAAGTAGGTAATTGTTCCTGCGAATTATAACTAAAATATCATAACTCTCATTATTAACACACTAAGTGATAAAATAAGATGTTTTTTCATTTGCAAAAGTATAGAATCGAATATCCAACCTCTTTCGTTAAGTGATAAAGTGTTAAACTGCGTCAATTCATTTAATTTCTATTTAAATATTAATTAGTACATGTTTTATACGCTATGTTTTTTCTGTTAAAATTAATGTACACAGACACTATTCAATTTTAACTTATCAAGGTTTTTTTTTTCACGGTAGAGAAATCCATACTATAAATATTAAAGTTGTAAAGGGTTGTTAGGGTCGAGGTATTTTTGATGTGACATTGGGCTGGAGGTAGAATTGGCGGCTGTTGGTCTGTGTTGGTGCAGGTGTGAGGTGAGTTTGATCAAATCAAATTCGTGGAATTGGAAGATGGTGGTAATTGTAATTGTAATTGTAATTGTGTGTGTGTGCAGTATTGCAGTGGAGTGCAGTGGAGCAGTGTTTTACAGTTTTGGATTGGTATCTGTCTCCAAACTCAGATCATATGGGGCGGTACTGTTTTGGTAGCATAGCATCACACACGATGTTCTTCATTAGGGTTAGGTGGCAAACTCGATACACTTCATTACTGTTCTAACCGTTCTTTATTATATTATAAAAATCAAATTTCACCTGCATTTTATCTCTTTTTATATAATCTAATTTAGAGTTTGTAACAAATTATTTACTTTTTCACAAAATATTCTTACTCAAATACTTTTTTCCTTTTTTTCACTTTCATAAACATTAATGATACGTAAAAATTATAAAAGTGCTTAAAGGGTAATTTCAAAAGCTCAATATTAATTAAAAAATAAATTAAATGCACTTAAATACTTCTTACCTTTCAAAATAACTGTTAGAAAAAATTCATTTAATAAGAAATGTCCATTTGAAATTTTAATAAAATATTAATTAATATTTTTTCATATAACAAGAAATAATAAGAGACACAAATACAATTTAAATATTAAAATAATAATAAAAATAATATATTTTAAAAAATTAAGATTATTAATTATATTTATTAATATGCGTATTTTTTTTTAAACTGTTATTTTTAAGTAGAAGAGTATTTTAGTTAGATTTCTTATTGTGACAATCTTTTATTCTTATAATAACAAATCGATGACGTATTATATTTTCCTAATTTCCTTCTTTAATATGTTGACCTTTTTCCTTTGTTGAAGACTAGGATGACACCCGTGAGATGGATGCACGAGTCCATCTATAACCCAAATTTTTAAAGAAATTTTTCTTATTATTAATACATTTTAGTAATATAAATGAAAAATATATATTATTAATGAATAAATTGTTGAAAAAGTCATACAACAATAAGTGTGGCTAGCACTTCCTAGTTTTTAGAATCACCATTACATAATTAAATAACATTTTTATAGGAAACAAAATCTAAGGAGCCTAACCTAACACATTTCCTATAAATTGAGTGAAAAGTAAAACAACAAAATATCACAATCCAGAGCTAGTAAGAAAAGAAGAAAAATAGTTTAGCTTCTTGGCAGAATTGGGTTGTGAGTTGTGAGTGTTTTTTTTGAGTGTGTTGTAAACACTGTATATTTTCTCTTCCTATAAAATATCTGCAGCAGTCCAGAGACGTAGGCATTATTGGCCGAACTCCGTTGGTGTGTCAATTATTTGGCATTTATTTTCACAAACACAAATATGACATTACAGAAAAGTTCAGCATAATTTATCTTCCATTAATGAAAAATAAGAAATCACTTAACTCCAATTTGTACTTTTTAATGAATGAAAAACTATGCACATTACAAATCCATAAAAATTACGGGTATAAATAGTATCAACACTAAGATTTTATAACTTTTGACACCCTAATGTGAATATAAAATATTAGTAAATATATATTTATACACATGAAAAGACATTATTTCTATAAGTCGCTACGCTTGACTTGCTAAAAAAGAAATTAATTAAAAGTTCCATTCCTAAATTATATGTGGACTTAACAAGAAAAAATGTTTGTTTCTTAATACTTGTATAAGACATTATATGAAAGATAACTATAAGCCACTGTTGTTGACTTGTTAAAAAGAAAATTAATAAAAAGTTCCATTCCTAATTAACAAAACCAAAAAAAAAAACCACTCAGCAACTATGAAATTTGGATCTTCTTAATCCAATTGTCACTTAATCTTTCTCAATCTCACATCTAAACCATTTATTTAAAATCTAAACCATTTATTTTAAATCTAATGGTTTATAAATATTTATGTATTAAATTTCATCTCGTGATCCGAGTCAATTATTTAAGTGTCAAAAATTTATAGACCATTGGATTTAAAATCAATAGTTCAGATATGAGATTGAGAGAGAATAAGTTTGAGAGGATCCAAATTCAACAACTGTCATAGGTGGTGATAAAAAGTTCATGTTTGAGAAATTTTTGGCCTTCACCATACTTAGAGTTGAAACCACGAAAGAATTTAACACATAAAAAAATAATAGTTAATTATCTACTTAACTAAAAAGTTTATAACTTTATATTTGTACACCTATGAGCCACTATGCTTGACTTGGTAAAAAGAAAAAAAACTAAAACAATTGACTGCCCAACAAGTGTCGGTTAGAGTGATAAAAATTTATTGTTTGTACCGCTAGGTCGATAATTTCATTAAATCTCAACCACTCATGAATGGTTGTACGGCTATGATTCAACGCTATCATCTCTCACAATAAACATCGCTTTCATTTCATACACTCTCATATATATGAAGCGTATCAAGTGAGAGCAATGTTTATTATGAGAAATGAGAGCATTAGATCTTAGACATTAGATCTACCATGAAAGGTCAAGATTAAAATAAAATGTCATATGACTTTTTTAAGAAATCATGCGACCACTAAACCACTTTTAATCTCAATCACTCATGAATGGTTGTACGGTTATGATTCAACCCTCTCATCTTCACAATCTCTAAATCTTATCTAACTTATGCACCATTGTCATCTCCATGACTGACCTCACACGTGACACTTCACATAACACAAACATATCGATTTATTATAACTAAACCTTTCACCTATCAGTCATTCACCCAGCCCCTAAAGGCACCTCACTCCACATCATCTACACATCAAACACCCATCCCTTAATTATCGCCAACCCTTCACTTGCACCAAAGCAAAACCAATTTGAAACTAAGGAGGATTAATTTGATACTATGGAGAATTAACAGTAAAACCACCGTTGTCAACAAAGAATAGAGAAAGCTTTATTCTCCTTACACTCATCCTCTTTTTTTCCACCTTGCATTCAACCACAACATCAGCACAAACACCTGCATCAGCCACAACAAACCAATTTCATACTACGTTATTTACACATTGCAGACCTGCAGATATTTTTGTTACAGAATTGTTATAAGGAAGTGTAAGTGTGTAACAATAGTGTATTAAATAGGGTGTTGAAATAAGACACAATTATTTCGTACACATGCCTCTGAACGCTGAAAGCAGCGGAAGCCTGCTACTTTTATTTCTCTCCAAACAAAATAAACCACCATTGTATGTAATTGTTAAAACCAAATCTCAATGATCATTTCAATATAACACTCAGTGAAGAAGCCTTTGCTTTTCACTTCAGCATGACTTGGCACTGTTTAGCTAAAATGAAATGCTTTAGAGCATCTCCAAATACATTTGTTAGAGACAGTTTTTAGGCTAAGAATTGAGTTTTGGTAAGAACTAGCATTAAAGCAAAGTGATGTGACAATTCTTGCCAAAAAGTGAAAGAAGGATCTGCTTAAATAAGAACTCACTTTTTACATTAAAAACAATTTCTCTCTCTCATTCAACAACTAAAATCAGTTAAAAAAAGTGGGAAAGATAATCTGAAGAGGAAAAACATAGGAGAAGATGAACAGAACCACAATCAGTGTTGAAAAAAAAATTCAAATTGAAGAGAATCACAATAACAAAACCACAAACCACCAATTACAACAAAGAGGGGGAAGTAAATAATGGACACGGACAGCGACTTCGACAGCGACGCGGACACGGACAGCGAAGCCGACACAGATGGCGACATCGGAGGCTCCGGAAGTGGGAGGAAGCGATCTGGTGGCACTACACGAAAAAGGCATTTTTCCGACGGATATTTAGTGGCGTTTATAAAACCGCCGTCACTTCTTATTTTATGTCTAATTTAACGGCGGTTTTCGCAACCGACGGCAAAAACTTGTATATTTGCGGCGGTTGCAACCGCCGACATGTTCTTTGTTTTTTTTTTAATTCAGCTTTAATATATACTGCATACAACCCACGACCCTCCTTCCTTTCACCAAAACCCTCAACCCACGACCTGTCGCCCACAACCCACGACCCTCTGAGCACTCCCTCGACGGCGGCCTCGCCTCTCCCCTTCCACGGCGGCCTCGCCTCTCCCCTTCCACGATGTATGCGCCTCTGCCTTTCCACGGAGGGCCTCATCTCTCCCCTTCCACGGCGGCGTCGTCCTCTCCCATTCCACGGCGGCATCGTCATCTCTCAGTCGAAACAATAAGGTTAAGGTTCTCTACATTGGGGTTTATAGCTTGATTAGAACCTGTCACTGACGTTTAAAGCTTTATTTGTTTAATTGGAAAACAGGTTAGAAAATTAGGAAACCCTAAATCCCCAAATTAATCTCCCTCTCCCCCAATTTTAGTCTGCTTCTTCTTCCTGAACCACTTCCAGCCGCATTTATTCTTTTTCTTATCTAATTAAATTAAATAAATTCCACATCATCTTCATTAATACAGTCAGCCTGCCACATATGCACTCGCCGGAGCTCCAGTCTCCGGCAGAGACTTATAGCAAACTTGGTGCAACTACAGGGATCTATTGCAAACTTTTTTCCGGCCAGGGGCCAAAGACAAATCTTGGTGCAACTACAGGGACCTAGTAAACCATTAACCCTACTTAATTATACTTATGACTAGATAATTATGATTAAGTTTGGATATATCGATGGACAGATTTATTTGAATATGATTGTTGTTTTACCATTCAGCTCAGTTTTTTATTTTCAAAATTTATGATATTTATTACGAATTTATTTATAATAAGTAAACTGAACTGGAATAGTAAATATATTTGTGATGGAATCTCAAACGAGATTTTCTGTCCCAAAATTATACATTTGCGACGGAACTATTGCGATGGAACTAGTACCAACTCTTAAGATCTTCACAACTCAGTGGCAAAATATATCATTTGCAAAATTCGGGACGGGCTATGTTATTTTGAACTCCGTTAAAAAAATTATTATTTTCGTCCCCACTTTCGTTGCAAAATTCGGGACAGACTATGATAGTATGAATTCCGTCATTACAAAAAACATTATTTTTCGTCCCCAGCTCCGCCATGGAATTATTATATTAAAAATATAAACGAGCACATTCTTTCCCAAACTTGTGGCTGATTAGTATGCTCCGGCCCAAAAAGTTTAATGCGTCCATCACCAATCCTGTCACAAATATATTATTTAAATAAATATAATTCAATATATTCTGCCTATAGTTCCGTCCCGAACTAGCGACAGAGTAATATATTCCGTCCCAAGAGTTTTGTGATGATAAAAAATGCGATGAAATTATTTTGTCGCAAAAACACTTTTTTGGGACAGAAAATTCGTCCCACAATAGTTTAAATTTTTGTCACAAAATAATTTTGGGACGGAAACCAGGCAGAACGGCACAAGGACATGGGTTCAGCTTCCACAAGGGATTAGCAAGGGTGGAGACAAGAAGCAGAACCAGCGATAGGAGGGTTACTACATATTTTTTCACCAATGTTCCAGATAATTTCGCAGAACTTGACTTGTGGAAAGTTTTTCAGAGATGGGGAAGGGTCTGGGAGGTTTTCATGCCGAAAAAGGTGAACAAAGAAGGGAGAAGATTTGGCTTTGTGAGATTTCTTGATGTGGCAAACCCAAACGGGTTCGAGAGACAGTTGGACAGTATTGTTATTGGGTCCTTGAAGATGCAGGTGAATCTTCCAAGATATGATAGGAGAGCAACAAAGGGGATGGACAAATCAAGAGAGAATGAAGGATTGGGTTTCGACAGAGTTGCTGAGAAGAGAATTCCAAACTCAGATTCAGGGAGGGGTAGAGGAAGAACATATGCTGAGGTGATTAAACAGAGACCAGTCCAGAATAGGGAGCGTGGTAGTGCTGGCTATTACCAGAGGAACTGGGGCAGAAATCGTGATAAAGGGCATGACTTGGAGTGGAAGGGAGAGGAGTATAATTTCAACAGTAGCAACTCGGAATGGTTGATCAATAGTTGTGTAGGGAGTCTTCACAAGCCAACCATATTATCTACCATTCATGAAGTCTTTCAGATGGCGGGGTTCTACTCCATCAAAGTACGGCATATCGGGGATAATCTAGTGCTTTTAACTGATGTAGAAGGAGGTAATGTACAGGAGCTACTGAAAGGGTCTGAGGAGTGGTTAGAAGGACTATTTGAATCTGTGAGAAATTGGTCCCCAGCAGTGACATAAGGGAGAAGGCTTGTGTGGGTAAGATGTCATGGTGTTCCGCTGGACGTGTGGCATGATGACTGTTTCCAAAAGATGGTTGGTCCGATAGGTGATTATGTTTGTGCTGACGAAAGAACTAATACCTTCACGAGGATGGATTTTGCTAGGCTTTTGATTCGAACATCAATGCTACAACCGGTGGCTTATGTTCGGCAAATCAAATTGAACGGGCAAATTATTAGCGTTCGCTTAGTGGAGGAATTGGGTGGCGAAACGCTTCAATGCTGCAACTGCAATCAACAGAGGAGGAAGGAGAGCTGTGCATCTTCGTCAAATGAGGATTCCAGTAGCTTCAGTGAGTTTTTTGAAGAAGAGAGGTGGGAACGTGAGTCGCTAATTTCTGGTACGGTGGCTGAAAACCCGATGACGGGTGGGGACGCGGGGGAGGAGGAAGGTGAACAGATAGAGGAGAGACACAGCAGTAATGGCAGGGTAGTAGTAATTAATGACACGCCAGAATACGAGCCAGTGGGTTCAAGGCTCGAAGGGGAAGCTTTAAAGGGAGAGGGCTTTGGAAATAATTTAAAATTGGGGAGTGAACATTTACGTGAAAAGCACACAGAGGCTGGTGGGGCCCAAGCAGGATTTTCTTGTGAGCTGGTTGTTGAAACAAGTGGGCCAATAAGAAAAAGCCCAAACTATGGCTTGGCAGGAGGAGAAAATGGTCCATTGCAGCCCAACATGGACAACGATGTGGAGGATGAGCATCAAAGGGATTTTGTTGATACAGCGGCTGGAATTAGCGAGAATGACAAGGAGTGCTTTTGTGTGGAGGAAACAGTACCGGCGGAGAACCATCGGCCAAGAGAGGGCCGCGAAGAGCATGCGAGAAGTCTGGTCAGATCGAGAGGGGAAGAAGCCGGCGACGGCCTTGAAATGATAGGAAACAGCAAGGGATTCAACGTGGAAGCTCAAACAGGGGATGAAGGGATCGCGAAAAAAATAGAGGATGGAGGGGATACCCAGGACTTCGTGGTTGCTGAGACAGAAATGGAAGAGCAGGAAAATGAAGAGGATCAGTCAATTCGAAGAGGTGGCTATAAATCGGAAGGGGATCTCTTGGTGGGCAGAACGGGAAGAAGCAAGCCGAGAAGGAGAAGAAGAAGAAAAGGAGTGAGGACGAAGGGGAAGGAGCATCACCGAGAGGTAAGTTCTGTTGACCCTTGCATAAGTAATTCCATTCAGGACTCCAACATCCAGCATGGTAATAATAGGTTTTGGTCTCAAAATGAAACAATAGAGGCAAATAAGTTATGGGAGTTGGGCTTAATGTTAGGAGTCTCCTTTGATGGAAATAAAGATGAGATGGTTAATAGGTTTATAGGGATGGAAAAGAGAGATAGGGAGGAACTAGGTAGAGTTTGTAATGCTCATCGGGGCGGGGATGTAGTAGTGGACTTATGAAGATCCTATGTTACAATATAAGGGGGCTGGGGGGGTTCATAAAGAGAAGGGCTGTTAGGTATCTGGTAGCTAAAGAAAGGGTAGACTGTGTATGTTTACAAGAGACGAAAAAAGATCAGGTAGACTCTGCCTTTTGTAATTCGGTGTGGGGGTCAGGGAACTGTGAGTTTGTTGACAATCGGCCACAAATTCGGCTGGGGGTTTGCTCACTATCTGGGATAAGGGGTCTTTTAAATTGGGAAATTCTTTCCAAGGGCTGGGTTACTTGGGTATTAAAGGAGAGTGGAAGGACTGTGATATTCCGTGTGTCATAATAAATATTTATTCCCCTTGTGTACTAGCAGAAAAACGGAAGCTATGGGACGAATTGTTAAATTTAAGAAGGGATGATGATGCTAGTATGTGGTGTGTGCTAGGGGATTTCAGTGCTATAAGAGAAATAGAGGAAAGAAGGGGGCGAGATAATGTAGTGTCACAAAATGGGAGGGAAATTAGAGAATTTAATGAGTTTATAGAAAACATGGAACTTGTAGATATCCCAATGGTCAACAAAAGGTATACGTGGTTTAGGAATGGGGGGCATGCGAAGAGTAGGATTGATAGAATTCTAGTATCTCAAGAGTGGCTATCTAAGTGGCCAAATTGTAGCCAATTTGTGTTGGACAGATCTGTATCGGATCACTGTCCTATACTTCTGAAGCATAATAATGTAAACTGGGGACCTAAACCGTTCAGGGTGTTGGACTGCTGGCTGGAAAACTCCAGTTTCTCGAAATTGATAAAGGAGAAGTGGGAGGAAACCGAGGTTAGAGGGTGGGGAGCGTATGTGTTTAAGGAAAAGTTGAAAAGACTAAGAGAGGAAATAAAGAAGTGGAACAAGGAATCGTTTGGGGATATGAGAGAGAAGATAAAGAAAATCATAGAGGATATTAATAGGCTGGATAAGTTAGATGAGAGAGGGGAAGCATCTGAGGCAGATCTTGAAAAAAGGAGAGAGTTAATTGGAGAGTTTTTGAGAATATCCAATTTAAATGAATCCATTCTGAGACAAAAGTCTAGGATCAAGTGGTTAAAGGAGGGAGATAATAATTCAAAATATTTCCATGCAGTAATAAATAGGAGGAGAAGCTCTCAGCTCATTTCGGGGGTTCATGTAGGAGAGGAGTGGGTAGAAGAACCAGAAGATGTTAAAAGAGAAGTTGCAAAGTTTTTTGAGGGTAGGTTTAAAGAAACGGGGGGAAATAGACCTAAGCTAGATGGAGTTAGTTTTAAGAGACTGAGTGATGCGAATAGAAACTCCCTAATTAAAAAATTTGAGAGTGAGGAGATAAAGGCTGCAGTGTGGGCTTGTGAGGGGAATAAGAGTCCGGGGCCTGATGGGTTTAATTTCAGGTTTATCAAAACTCATTGGGAAATATTGAAACCTGAAATTTGTAGAATGTTGGACGAGTTCTATACCCATGGGGTCCTTCCGAGAGGATGTAATGCATCTTTTATTGCTCTGATTCCTAAATGTGATTCACCGGTAAGTCTTAATGACTTTAGACCCATCTCTCTTATTGGATGCATTTACAAAATAATTGCAAAAGTGCTAGCAGGCAGACTTAGGGCGGTGATCTCTACAATCGTAGAAGAATACCAATCTGCCTTTGTGGGGGGTCGGAATATGCTTGGACGGGGTAGTCATAGCAAATGAGGTGTTGGACGAAGCCAAAAGAGGTCGGAAACCGTGTTGTTTACTTAAACTAGATTTTGAAAAAGCATATGATTCTGTGTCATGGGAATTCTTATACTATATGCAGGATAGGATGGGGTTTCCGCCTAAATGGGTTAAATGGGTTCGGGGTTGCATTGAGTCTGGAACTGTATCCGTGCTGGTTAATGGGAGTCCTACAATGGAATTTTCTATGCAAAGAGGCCTCAGACAGGGGGATCCTCTGGCTCCATTTCTCTTCTTAATTGTGGCTGAGGGTTTGGGTGGATTGATGAGAGAAGCCGTGAGGCTGAATCTGTTTTCAGGGTTTAAAATTGGTGGTGGTAGTTTGAAAATCTCTCATATTCAATTTGCCGATGATACTTTAGTTATTGGGGATGCTTCGGTTAAAAATGTATACACAATTAAGAGTATCTTGAGGTGGTTTGAGATTGTTTCAGGGCTTAAGGTGAACTTCCATAAGAGCAAACTTGCAGGTGTATCGGTGGATGATGCAGTGATTCGAGGTATGGCAGAAACACTAAACTGTAAGGTGATGAGTGTTCCTTTTGTGTACCTGGGTGTGGAAGTGGGAGCTAATCCGAGAAGGGTGAAGACTTGGGAACCAGTAGTCAGGAAATTGAAGAAGAGACTAACCCCTTGGAAGATGAAACATGTGTCTTTCGGTGGCCGTATCTGTCTGCTCAAATCGGTACTTAACTCAATCCCTCTGTTCTATCTTTCATTTTTTAAAATTCCGATGTCAGTGGCTAACAAATTAAAAAGCTTGCAGTGTAATTTCTTGTGGGGAGGGGGGGAGAGTGAAAGGAAAATTTCATGGGTAAAATGGGAAACAGTCTGTAAGTCAAAGGAAGAGGGAGGGTTGGGAGTTAAGAATTTAGTGAAATTTAATAGGGCCTTGCTAGGAAAATGGAGATGGAGATTAATGGGGGAGAGGGAGAGCTTTTGGAGTAAGGTGTTGGTAGCGAAGTATGGGGGTGAAATCAGATTTGGAGGGGAGGAGAGTTTTGGGTCGGGTTCTATTTGGTGGAGGGATTTAGGGAAGGTATGTGGAGGTTCGTTGGAGGGTGACTGGTTTGGGAAGAATGTAAAGAGGGTACTAGGAGAGGGTGGTGAAGTAAGGTTTTGGGTTGATAATTGGACGGGGAGGGGGTGTTTGAATCAGAAATATAGGAGGCTGTTTGAGATATCAGAACAAAAAGAAAAGTGTGTAGCGGAGATGGGTTATTGGGAGGTGGAGAATTGGGTGTGGAGGTTAGTTTGGAGGAGGGAGCTGTTTGAGTGGGAGAAAGACCTTCTTAATAATTTTATGCAGGATATCGATCATCATAATCCAAGTAGAGGCAAGAGCGATAGCTGGTGCTGGTTGGCTGGGCAGGATGGAGATTATTCCGTGAAATCAGCATATGCGATCCAGAGTTCGAGGGAGGAAAATCAGGTTAGCAATCCTATCTTCAATATAATTTGGTCGTCACCGACACCATCTAAGGTGCAAGCGTTCATATGGAGGCTAGCCTTGGGAAGAATACCAACGATGGTTAACTTAGCAAGAAGAGGAGTAATTTGCGGGCAAAATGTTGAGGGGAGATGCTACTTTTGTGGAGGTTTTTTGGAGGATGTGTCTCATTTGTTCTTTGCCTGTGATTTCTCATATGGGATTTGGATGAAGTGCTATAGGTGGTTGGGTATTTCTACAGCATTGCCGGATAAATGTCTAGATCACTTAGTACAACATGGGTCCTGGGGTTATAATAAAGCTCAAAAATCTGCTTGGAATGTGGTATGGTTTGCTTGCAATTGGAGTATATGGATCCATAGGAACTCATTGGTGTTTCGAGGGAGTCATCTGAGCATGGATGCTGTCTTTGAAATGATGCAACTCAAAGCTTGGACTTGGCTTCGCGCTCTGGTAAAGGGTTTTGTGAGGTCTTTTCAGGAATGGATTAGGGAACCAAGGCTCTGTATACTGGATCTGTCGTGAGAGACCTTGTATGGGGAGTTTTAACAGGTTTGGAGGCTGGTGTGATACTGTTTCTGCAGATTATTAGAGGCGGGGGAGTTTAATTATTTTAGCTTGTTGATGCTGTTTTTATGCTGTCATTCTGCAGCCATGTAATTCCTTTATTTGCTGCTTCTTTGATGCTGTCTTTATGCTGTCATTTTGCAGCTATGTAATTCCTCTAGTTGCTGCTTCTTTTCTTTCCTTTCTGTTATTTCTTTATTTGTTATAATCAAACTCTGATGTATATGGGTTAGCACCCCTTGTGCTTTGCTATATGCAGTTTTGTTGGCTTTCCAAAAAAAAATCAAAAATTTCTATCTATATTTGGCTCTCAACAACTGCTGATTGAAATCCTAATTGTTTCTGTCTTTTATACTTCCAAAATCATGTTTTACCAACCTTTATTAGATCGAATCACACAAATTACTTAGGATCTAGACTTATTCATGCAATAATGCAGTGCATGTGAATCTAGAAAATATATAAACTATATATCTAAGAAAAGAAAAATCATATAGTCATTTTTTGAAGATGTAGGCTTTAGTCCTTACGAAAACTTCTATTGCGGTCAGGAGTAAGACCTTCTCAAACATGTGAAAGGTCACTTGATTATTTTCAAAGACAAGTTTCCTCAAGAGAAACTCCAAAAGATTAAACTCATAAGAATATTCAAATTCTTCACAAATGACTCAAAACATGAAACTCTCCTTATATGGAGGAGAAGAAGAGTGGGCCGACCACTATGGAGTTAGGCCTAAAGTTATAGCACAACTTGCTGTCATGCATGCCCTCTAATATGAATACAAACCCAACAATCTAATAGGTCAAAATACAACCCAAAAATAAATACATTCACTAAATGGGTAGGAATAAAAGCCCAATAAGTGAAAAATACATGAAAATACAAACAAAAGGAAGTCTCTAGAGCCCCGTTCGAGGTGGTTGCAAGTTTTTTATTTTCAGTCCCATTTCAAATGTTTTATACCAAATTTTAAAAACAATAAAAATAGGTTTTAGTTTATTGTTTTCAATTTCTAATATCATGCACGCATAATATCGTTCACGTTTGGTCTCTCTGCAACCCTTTCTGCATTCTTCTCCATCGTTGGAAAGCTCCCTTTCTACGTTCTTCTCTATCGTTGGAAAGCTATTGGTCGATATCTATCTCTCTGGTGAGTTCTTCTCTCTTGCTTCACCTTTTGAGTTCTTCTTGTTGTTCTCCATCGTTCTTCTCTCTTTTTGCATTATCTTTCCTCACTCCATTTGTGTCTCTCTACACTCTCATCATTTTGTGCCTCCCACTCTTTACTTATTAATCAAGCTTGGCACTCTCTTTCTAGAACTTTTTTCTCTTTTCCTAATCTGCATATTCTCCTTTTGAAATTTGTTTTATAAACCACCAAATGCTTTATTGAACTTGACCCCTTTTCCCCATAACTGGGGATCCTAATTTAGTTAAAATATAATTCCCGTTTCCCCCTATTCCATGGCTATGGCTGCTAAAAAATTTCCTTGCATGAGTGGATGATAAATCCATTCCTTTTGCTTGAGATTTTATAATCGGAGTTGCTGGTCTGTAAGCTTATTCCCCCGTGTTTTGTCGTGGCACTGTGTTATTCTGTGTGTGGGTTAAGTGGTGCTAATTGGATGGGTTCAACAAGTTAGTTCCTTGTTGTGATTTTCTGTTGCTGGGCGATTTTAGTCTACAGGTAGTGCGTGTCTTGATCTATGTGGGGAGCAGTACCTATTGAGACTGTTGAGTGGTGGGTCTTAAGTGAAGGAGTTCTTTCATTTTTGAATAAGGAATTGCCTTAACTGAAGTTGATATAATGGGCATCTTGTTGGTAGATTTACTGTGCTATCGCATTGCTGATATGTCCAAGTGACCAAGTTGATGTTTGGTTTTGAAGGCTTGCATTAGGAATAAAGATCGGTAGACATTCAAAGAGTTTAGACCACTAGAGAGAGTTAGAAAGAGAGGAGAGATAAGTGATAAGTGTGATACATGATGTAATGCAATTGGAAGAAAGAGATAGAGAGAAAAAAAGAGTGTTCAGAGGTGTCTTTACTATTTGAGTGTACACCGACCATTGCTTGGAGATTGATGCCAACTTATTCTTTTTTCATAAAGTAGGACTATGCTTTTGGCCGATTGCTTTCTCATCCAGTTTGCTTTTATTTAGAAATTACTTGTGTTAGGTGATTTCTTTTTCTGTATAGGTTTGAACATCCTTTTTGCCTTATTAATAAATTTACTTATAAAAAAAATTGTGATTAAATGGGGCTTTTTTTATTGCAGTTGCATAGAGGAAACTTTCTACTACTGGTTAGTCTCTATCATTTTTTCATAGTTTATATATTAATTTTACTTATATTAATAGAATTGTCATCTTCTTTGGTTGAACGATGCAATTCATAACTGATAAGGCATATTGAGAGTGTATTTGATAAGTTTTGTGCTATTATATGTGACAGATTTTGATTGTACTTTTAAGCTGCATAATGTTAATGATAATGCATATTTTATTGAACATTCAATTAGAGATATCCATGATAATGATATGCATAATGTTAATGATAATGCCACTGTCAAAGGGAGCAGTGCTCTTCATAAGAGTTTGAGAAATCCATGATATAATCTTTTTTGTGCTACTTTTTTGTATGGATTAGACAGATATAAATCAATTTGTCAAAGTTTACTTCTGAAGAAAGCTTGCGTTTTCAAACAATCTTTAATAGATGGCAAATGAGAATGAAGATGTTGGGGATGAAGTGGTTAAAGTTACAGGATGTAAAAAAGATATATGGCCTCCAAACATAGAATCCTACTTTATTGGTTTAATGGAGGAGGAAGTTAAGAAGGGTAATAGACAAACCACAACTCTAACAAGGGATGCATCCTTCAATAAGTAATGATGATAATAGTGAAGGAGACTTTGACAAGGATGAAGATGACCATCAATCTAAAAAGAAAGCAAATATTAGTAAGGACACTAAGAAAAGGAAAGCAAGAGAGAATGCTCAAATGGAATTTGCTAATGCTATGACAATTTCTAGAGAACATACTAAAAAGAAGATGGAGAGGATGGACAAGAGTCAGGTTGGATCATCTACTAACTCGAAAGAAGCATTTGGCCAGAGTAGTGAGCAAGATATGGAAAAAACGATGACTTATGTAATTGAAGACATTGATGATGCTTCTTTTACAAAGGCTTTGAAGTTATTGAAAGAAGATGCTATGTGGAGAAATTTGTTTCTAGAACTATCTGATGAGTGGAAGAAAGACTTTGTTCTGAATCTTATTTAGTTTCTGGTTCATTGTATTTTCTTTTAATTTCCTAGGATCTTTGACATTTTTTTTTATCTTTATGCTTTTCTTTTGATTTTGACATGTTGGATAATTTCTATAGCCTTTTGTGAACATGATAGCATGGATTGTTAGAATTATAATTTTTTTATTCATGATGCCACTTATTTGTTTAGACAATTTATAGTTCATATTTATTCATGATTTTGTTGTGAAAAAATTGTTAACTTGTAGGATGGTGGTGATGGATGTGATAAATATGAGCTTGGTAGATGACTCTGATGATGACGATGAAGAGTTTGTAACCATTGTTGGTTTTTATATCAACATGGAATATAATGGTTTGTTCAAGTCAACGCCTCAACCGCAAAAGATTTCAAAATTGAAAGGACATGAATGGGTAGTTGAAGTACTAAATGGTCATCCAAGTAACTGTTATGACACATTTCGAATGATATCATCTCAATTCATTACACTGTGTGATTTGTTGAAAGAAAGATTTGTTGAAAGAAAAAAATAAATTGAAGGATACTAGGTTTACAATATTTATACTCATTATCTGCCAAATAGTGTGAACTAGATTTGCAGGTGACTGATTTCACCACTCGGTGGATACTATTCATAGGCATTTCAAGAGAGTATTAAAAGTCATTTGCTCTCTTTCAAATACTTCATTGTTCCTCCTTCCTTTGATGAAGTTGCTCAAGAGATACCGTTCAATCGAAGATATTATCTTTTTTTCAAGGTAATTATGCTAAATTATGTTTTTAATATAGTTTAAATTATGTTTTAGTACTTTCTTTTTATTTTTTAAAACATTGTGTAGGAGCAATTAATGGTACCCATATTTCAGCATGCATTATTCCAAAGGATGAGTAGATTCCATACCGTGGGAGAAAAATTGATACGACTATCAATGTGATGTGTTGTTGCTCTTTTGATATGAAGTTCACATTTGCTATGGTTGGCTGGGAGGGTACAGCAAATGACTCAAGAATTTTTGTAGAAACTATTTATAAGGCCTAAAATAATTTTCTTATTCTCCCAGCAGGTAAATATTACATTGTGGACTCTGGATACGCCAATATGCCTGGGTTTCACTCACCATATCATGGAGAACGATATCATTTGCGTGATTATAGAGGTCAACGAGCACTACTCCAGAATTTCCTTTTTGCCACGCTTCTGTTACCACGGTTCTGTGTGAGACCGTGGTAAAAAGCTGCTCGGAGCAAAAAAAAAATGGAAACAAATAACCTGCAAATACCGATGCCAAGACACCACCAAATCCCCTTTTCTGTCTTGGCTTCCACCGTCGTTGGACCGAGGCGGGGTAGTGGAAGAGCCACCCGCCGTTGTGTAAGTAAAGGGGTTTTAATCCCACTGCGAAAAACACAACCAAACCCTTTTCCCCAAATCGCTTGTGATCTGTCATATCTCTGACCTTCTCCGCTGAACCTCTATGCCTTCAAATTCCTCACTCTTCCACTCGCGCTCTGCTTCTCCATCGAGCCTTGCTGCCGTTCACGAGACTCTGCTTGTCTCATCAAAATCATCTTCCCCAATTCCCTCTCTTTGATTTCGCACCTTCGTCGAGCCTCTCCATGGCGCCGTCCATCGTCTTACTGTTCTCTGGGGCGCTCTTCTCTGTCACGTCGTGCTACCGTTCGCCGGCTCGGTGTTCTATCACGTTGTGTCTGCTGCGCCGTTGTCCTTCCTGCCATTACCGGCTCTCTCTCTCTCTCTCTCTCTCACACACACACACACACACACACACACACACACACTCTCACATGATTCTCGCTCTATCTCTCACACTCTCACACCAATCTCTTTCTTGTGAAGAAGGTCTTGCTCCTGACCCTGACTGAGGTTTTGATGACGAAAAACTCATCGACAAAAAGAAGAAAAGAAGACTTAGAGGAAACAGCGCTACAAAGTCTATCAAATACCTAGAAGTCCTAGTTTAGGTGAGTTATATATGCTTCTAAAGGTCTATTAAAGCATAAAGGCTCTTTAAAACACCTAAACTAATCAAGCTTAATGTTTTCATAACTTAAAAGAAGTAGAAAACCTTAAGCCGATCTCAAAGGATCAAGTTTCTGGAAGTTGGACTTTAGTGTAATCGATTTCAGCCTTCTGGTAATCGATTACACCTAGGCAAGTAATCGATTACCCCTTGCTTGTAATCGATTACATGTTTGAAATTGAAATTCAAACTGAAACGGATATTAGTGTAATCGATTACCAGAACGAAAAGTTGCATCTTTTCATGAACCATTGTGTCTCAAACCTTTTGGGACAGGTTGCATTGGTTCAAGGACGTTTCCCTTGCCTATATAAAGTCCATTTGAGTCTAGAACACAACAACACATGAGAATACAACATTAGGCCAAAGCTTTGCCAAAATTAGTTCATTAAGTCTTTAGAACTTAAACTATCAAGAGCCTAAATTCTGAATTCATGATCTTCATGTTTATAAGAACACTTTAGTTGTTCATATCTTGAGGAACTCAGAATCTTGTTATGCTTAAAAGCCTTAAAGCATAAATTCTCATGATCAATCCACTTGTATGTTAAAGGATTGATTCAGCCAATTGTAAACTCTTCTTCATCTCTTTCTGTAAGATTGAGTATTCACCGTGGATCTCGGTGAAGGGTTGTTGGTACTGAAAGTGGTATACTTTCAGGGTGTTGATTGAAGGTGGTTTAGCCTTCAAGGTCTGATGGTGGTTTGCCTTCAGGAACTGAAAGTGGTTTGCTTTCAGGGGCCGTGGAAAGTGGTATACTTTAACAGGAAATTGATAGGAATTCTTAGGGTCTTTGGTGTAAGAACTTGTAAGATATTTTTATCAATAGTGGAAAAATCCTCAAGGGATTTTCTTGAGGGACTAGACGTAGCCTTCGGTGGATAGAAGGTGAACCAGGATAAAATTCTGTGTGTGTGAATTCTTCTATCCTTCATCTTTACTTTCAAGCAATGCTCAATTCCGCTGCAATCACAACTACCGTATCGTGATCATCATTATCTTGAAAGTAATAATTTCAATAAGGCGAAAATCGGGGCAACTCTGATTCACCCCCCCTCTCAGGTTGCTATCTGTACTAACATTTCTTTCTTTGCTAGGGTTCTAAAGGACCAAGGTTGAAGAAGGTGTTCAGTGAAGGTGATGATCTAGAGTATTAAGAATGTTATTTGTTTTTAACTACAAATAAATTCTTTTTATTGTTCTTTATAGTTATACTTCTCTTTTGTTCTTCAGCCATTAGCTCGATTGAGAGCTACTGTGACAAGTGTTGATGCTGCAGAGAAGTATATCAAGATTGCTCGACATCATGTTGTATGCTTATCTTATATCAGTATATCTTAATAGCCATTAGTCAATTGAGTTCAGTTAATTTCTATTTCTTACTGCTTCTCCTTATCATAGACACTGATTCAACCTAAGTTCTGAAGTATGAATTTATTTGCCTAAATATATGACAGCATTTGAAGGAAGAAGCAACAAGCATGATGAAGAAGATCAATCTTCTTGAAGAAACAAAACGGTTACAGATCTTCTTGGTTTTCTATTTTTGTTGACAAATTTTTTGGTAAATTTCTTTATGAGTCAATTCCCAACAATCTCCACCTTGGTAAATTCTCGAACTCTCGTGAAGATCAACTGCTTCCTTCTAGGATCTTGACCTCTAGGATTGTGTTCCCCATCTTTTTAACACTATGAAATATGTAACAAATCCAAGCAATGCTTGAACTTGTCACTGGTGACTGGCTTGGTCAACATAGTAGTTGCATTAACAGAAATATGCACCTTCTCAAGTCGTATCTGACCTGACTCAAGCATCTCTTTGATCTTGTGAAATCGCACATCAATGTGCTTTGTCCTCGCATGATACACCTGATTATGTGCCAAGAAAATGGCACTCTGACTGTCGCAATGCAACTGATCTCCACCTTGCTCAACACCCAACTCTTTCACCAACCCTGTAAGCCACAATGCTTCTTTTGCTGCTTCTGCCACAGCCATGTACTCAGCTTCAGTTGTAGACATGGCCACTATGGATTGAACAGTCGACTTCTAGCAAATCGGTCCACCTGCCAAAGTAAAAACATACCCTGTTATAGACCTCCTATTGTCGATGTCACCTGCATAGTCGGAATCAACATATCCACCAACGCTTGGATCACCTTGTTCACTACTGAACATTATACCATGGCTCGGTGTACCCTTCAAGTACCTGAGTATCCACTTGACAGCCTCCCTGTGACGCTTCCCTGGTTTGGACATAAGTTTGCAGACTTGGCTCACAGCTTGTGCCAAATCTGGTCTAGTGCAGACCATAGCATACATTAAACAACCAACAACATTGGCATAGGGAATTTTCTACATAACTTCAACTTCCTTAGGTATCTTTGGACACTGATCCACTGAGAGCTTAAAGTGATTCGCCAATACTCACAGCTTTTGCACCACTCATGTCAAATTTGCTTATCACACCTTCAACATAGCTTTTCTGAGTCAGCCACAGTTTTCTGGCTCCTCTATCCCTGTGAATTTCCATCCCAATAATCTTCTTAGCAGTTCCTAAGTCTTTCATATCAAACTCACTACCCAGTTTGGTTTTCATATCATTCACATCACACAAGCGGTTAGCAGCAATAAGCATATCATCCACATAAAGTAAAAGAAAATATAGGAATTATCATCAAGGCTCCTAACATAAACACAACAGTCATAATCACACCTTCTATAGCCAATCCTCAGCATGTATGAGTCAAACCTCTTGTACCACTGCCTTGGTGACTGTTTCAACCCATACGGAGACCTCTTCAATTTACATACCAGATTCTCCTGACCGGACTCAATGAATCCTTCGGGCTGCTGCATGTACAATTGTTCATCTAGATTGCCATGAAGAAACGTCGTCTTCATATCCATATGCTCTAAATGCATGTCTCAGAGTGCTACCAAGGCCAACATTTCCCTGATAGAAGTGTGTCTAACAACCTGGGAGAATATCTCATCATAATCAATCCCCTTCCACTGTGAATACCCCTTTGCAACTAGGCGAGCCTTGAACTTTTCCCCTTCATTTTCTTTTACTGGTGGCTTTTTCTTGTACACCCATTTGCAGTGATGGCTCTCTTCCCCGGAGGAAGCTGAACAAGATCCCAAGTTTGATTCTTCTTCAAGGACTCCATCTCCTCCACCATAGCTCCCATCCACTTATCTCTCTCTTAGCTAGCCATTGCCACATGAAAAGTAGGCGGATCTCCAGAACTGGTAAGAAGAGCATAAGCAACTAAGTCTTCAAACCCATATCTGACTGGAGGATCGATCTGACAGGGCTCCCTATCACGCACAAGATTGTAATCTGGTTCTCCGCCTAAATCAATTGGCACATCTTCTGCATCAGAATCTGAACCTATATCGGCCTGCTTATTGTGTACTCCCTGCATCGGACTGACTGGTGATGGCTCCACGAAAAACTGAATCTTCCCAGCAGTAGAAGTTTCAGTCTCTGGAATAGACCCCTTGTAGAGTCTTCTTGCTTCAACATGGACTGTTCGTCAAATACAACGTCTCTGCTGTGAATAGCTTTCTTCAAGACTGGATCCCATAATCTGAACCCCTTCACACCCTTGGTGTAGCCAAGAAAAACGCACTTCTTGGATTTGGGATCCAATTTGGACTGTTCATCACTGGAGATATGCATGTAAGTTGGACAACCAAAAATCCTCAAATTGTCAAGATTAATTGGCTTACCTATCCACACCTATTCTACAGCCTTCCACAATCTGAACTTCTTGTAAACCTCAGACTTGTGCTTCATGAAAATATACCCAAACCTTACGTGAAAAATCATCAATGAATGTAACAAAGTATCTGGACCCTCTGATAGAAGCCTCCCTAGTAGGCCCCCACACATCTGAATGAACATAGTCGAGATCCCCTTTGTTTCATTCATCCCGATCTTGAAGCGGACACGACATTGCTTGCCTAACACGCAAAACTTGCAAAAATCCATCTTGCAGCTACGAACACCCTTCAAAAGATTTATGTTATGAAGTTCCATCATCCCTTTCTCACTAGGATGACGTAGACGCATATGCCAGAGCCTCGTCGCATCATTGTCAGTGTCAGTTGATGCAACTTCACCTACAACGGTGCTCCCCAACAAGCGATAAATATTTCCTGCAGTACGCTTTGCCATCATCACAAGTAATGCACCTTTACAAACCTTCAAAGTATCCTTACCTCCATCAGAACGGAAAGAGTAACCATTCTCCTGTAGGGTACCCAAGGAGATTAGATTCTTCCTCAACTCCGGAACATACCTCACATTACCCAGTATGTGCGTGCCATCATGATCCATATCAATTTTGATTTGTCCTATTCCGACTATATCACAGGTTTTATCATCACCTAAATAGACAATTCCAAAATTGCCCGCCTTGAACGAACTCAACCACTCCTGGTGCGGCGTCATATGATAAGAGAATCCAGAATCAAGAATCCATTGATCTGTGCATTTACCTGATGAGACACTGAACATATCTTCTTCACTGCCGGAATCATTAGACTGAACCACGTTTGTCGAGCTAGAAGGATTCGGGCAATCCATCTTCCAGTGACCAACCTGCTTGCAGTGATAACACTATGCTGTATTCTTCTTCTGCTTGGATTTAGAACGTTTCTTCTTCTTCCCTGCAGACTTTCCCTGTTGCCTCCCACGATCTTGACCCCCCTTAGCAAACAAACCATCACCCTAACTTCCCTCCTCTACATTCTGTCTTCGTTGCGAGTGAGACAAGAGTGTAGACGTGATGACATCAAGCGTGATTTCGTCCTTCCCATAAGTAAGAGTAGTCACCAGGTGATAATAGAAGCTTGGTAACGAACACAACAAAATAACCGCCTTGTCCTCATCGTCAATCTTCACCCCAAGTCGCAACAGATTCGAAATTATGGTGGTGAAGTGGTTGACATGACTTTGTAGATCACTTCCCTCCTGCATTCTCAGATTGTAAAGCTTTTGCTTGGCGAACAACTTGTTCATCAACGTTTTGGACTAATATTAGCTCTCTAATTTATCCCAAACAACCTTCAGAGTCGTGAGATTCCCGATATGAAACATCACCTTGTCAGAAACGCAGAGACGAATCAATCCAGCGACCTTCTCTTGCATCTTCGCCCAATCTATGTCTGACATACCTTGTGGTTTCTCCTCACGTTGAGCTTTCTGCAATCCTTGTTGAGCCAACAAATCCTTGAATCTCCGTTGCCATAAACCGAAGTTACCCGTTCCATTGAACTTGTCAACATCGAATTTTGCTCTGGCAAAAGTCATTATTACGTCTGATACCAATTGTTGGCAAGAACACCCTGAATTGCACAGAGTAACTAGAGAGAAATAAAGGTAGAAAGAACACAGAAGAAGTTTGGTCACGCAGTTCGGTCAATTTGACGACCTCTACGGCTATAGAGTAGCTATAGCTCCTTTCTCATTCACTGAGTTACTTATTAGGGTTACAATGTTACAACTTATATAAGATTCTAATGATCCAGATTTTACAAGATAATATCCTATTAAAACCCTATCACAATCCCCTAAAAGATCAAATCCCAAAATAAACAAATATTGACTCAAAACAGAAAACAATCAGAAAATCTCAGATTTTCCGTCAACCTCACGCATGTGCGCAGGCAAAGCCACGCCTCCCTGCTAGCAGCCAGTGTGACGCTCTGCCAATTCCACGCATGTGCGTGGAATAAGTCAGGCACATGCGTGGCTCCTCTTAAACTTCCCTTGCTCCTGTAATCTCCACGCATGTGCGTGGAATAAGCCACGCACATGCGTGGCTAGCAGACTTCCCAAATCTCTTTATGAGTCAATTTCTAATATTAAATTCATCTATAAATTTTGCTTATCGTAATTGTCAATTTTTTTACGATATTTATATTTGGTGTCATTATTGCTATTGTAATGATGTAAATTACTATTATTATATTTATATTTTTTATTATTTTTCATTTTCTTTTTGTCACTTTTATGGTATTATAATTTCTAATTGCATCTCACTTATGTGTTTTTTAATATCTTGTAGTATATTATTTTTATTATTTTTATTGTTTATATCGTAAATTATATAACTTATTTAATTTTTATTATATTTTATATTTTACTTGATTTAAAAATAACATGTTAATATATGATGGTTGCAGTGTGAGAGCAGTTTAACTTTTATCATCTCAAGTTTACAACACTTTTTTAAATTTGAAAACCAAAAAGCTAAAAACTAAGAACGGAAAACAATTTCTAGTTTTTAAAAATTTGAAAATCGAAAAATGAAAACTAAAACCATGTACAAGTTGTATTAGTTGAAGAGCACTCTAGTATAAAAGAAGAGACACTTGTATTGTATTCAATAATGAGGAAAATTCATTGTCTCTTGCTTCTATCCTTACTCTGCTTACTTTTCATGATTTTGTATTAAATAATACTATGTATGCTTGCTTCAGAATCTAGAGAACTAATATATGTATCTGGACAAGTGAAGTCTGGTGCAAGTTCACAATGAACTGCTTTTAAAATAATAAGTAGTAAGGTGAAACATTTTAAAATTAGTCCACTCTTGTATTGTGTGAACCATCATTTATATATATATTTTTAAATGTGTTAGTGTGCTTAGGTTAAAGTGACGACCCATTATATATTATATTTTTAAAGGTGTTAGCGTGTGCTCAGATTAAAGTGACGACCATAATATATATATATATATAATGTATTATATGAGAAAAATGTTTTCATATGAGAAAATGAGAATAAATTACGACCGCTAGATCTAATCATGAATGGT
This sequence comes from Acmispon strigosus, assembly GCA_030819835.1. Lineage (NCBI taxonomy): Eukaryota > Viridiplantae > Streptophyta > Magnoliopsida > Fabales > Fabaceae > Acmispon > Acmispon strigosus. Next base: position 40,798,260 of record JAUAMA010000001.1, on the reverse strand, counting down.
CAAGATTAAAACATGAATTCATGACTTCTTAAAAATGTCATGTGACTTTTTAAAAAGTCATGAATTCATGTTTTAATCTTGACCATTCATGATTAGATCTAACGATCGTGATTTATTCTCATTTTCTAATATAAAAACACATTTCTCAAGTGATACATCTCACACACACACATATATATATATATATATATATATATAGACTTTATCCTTAGGTGAAGAAGAAAATCAGACACCATATTTTTATTTAAAACTTTGGTGCATTGATTTAATTATGAATCACGTCTTTTATTAAATCTTCACATTACTAATATTTAACAAATATGAAACTTCAAGTCACACTTGAACCATTTTATCCTACTGTTATTTATATTTTTAAGCAAATATAATAAATAATATATTTCGTAAATAAGTGCATCGTCATAACAATAATAATGATTTATTCTCCAAATATAATTTATTATAGGCTTAATAGTACTTTTGGTCCCTCACTTATCACGATTTGGCACTTTTGGTTCTTAACAAAAAAAATTAGACTAAATAGTCCCTCTGTCAAACGACAGCAGTTTTGGTCTCCCGCCACTATTCCGTTAAAAAACTAACGTTTTCTGTTAAAAATTAACTAAATTTTTTTTAACAAAAAAACTTTTAAAATGAAAGCTTTCAATGCAATACATGTTTGGGTGTTTACACAATCATGATTTCTTCATCTTCATCATTCTTCATCTCCATCCTCATCCTTTTTCATTCTTCTCCTTTTTCTTCTCATTTTTTGGGATAAAAATAAAATTAAAAAGAAGAAACCAAGAATTTCTTCGTCATTTTTTGTGATTCTTCATCTTCTTCAACCATCATCATCATCTTCATCTCCATCATCTTATATTCCAGAACTTAAGAAACCCAAAACTTACCACCATTTTCAATCATGAATCTACAAAACCCCAACTCCCAACCACTACCAGATATAGGAAAAGATGAAAAAGATGAACTCGCAGCAGAGAAGCACATAAATCCACGAGTCAAGAGGAAGAGATTGAGAATATAAATCCAGGACTTCATGTCTGATGACAAGATGAAAAAAAACGACTACCTTCATCTCTGATGAAGATGATGAAGTTGCCAACGGAAATCAAATCGTATAAAATCAGCCCCAAACCCATAGCCCCCCACTGTGACAATCAAATCTGAAGTAGAAGAAGGTGAGAGGGAGCAATAACCCCAATCTCAAACAAGCCCAGAATTAATTTCGAACAAAAACAACAAAGGAGAAACAATCTAAGATTTCTGGGTTTGTGAAGAGGAACTCGTAGTAGACAAGGAGAAGAGGGCTCGAGATGAAGGTGAAGGCATGCTTCCAAGATGGCCTCCACCCCTCTTCCATTCACCGTTGAGCCAAAAGCCCCAAACAAACTCTGCGATTTTAGAGCTCTATCGCGAAGGAACTCGCAGCAGAGAAGGAGAAGAGGGCTCGAGATGAAGGTGAAGGCATGCTTCCAAGTGAGGAGAGGAGCAGAGCAGCAACGGCGGCGGCCTCAAGCAGAGTAGCAGCGGCGACGGGCCACAAGCGGAAAGAGAGCAGCAGCAGCGGCGAGAAACAGAAGTGATGATGGCGCTGTGGTGGTCGAGAATGGAGAGGGAATGAGGAAACCAATGGTGTGTCGAATTGGAGGAGGTGTGGTGGTGAAAGAGAGAAGAGGGCGGCGGATGGTGAAGAGAAGAGAGGGCTAGGGTTTTTGAAAAAGAGAGAGGGAAGGAGGAAACTGGAAGAGAGGTCTGAATTTTTTTTTTTCTAAAAACTTTTAAATATTGGATGGAAACGTTAGTTTTTTAACAGAATAGTGGCGGGGACCAAAACTGCTGCCGTTTGACAAAGTGAGGGACTATTTAAGCTATTTTTTTTTGTATGAGACTAAAAGTGTCAAATCGTGATAAATGAGGGACCAAAAATGCTATTAAGCCTTTATTATATTAAACCAATTCAGCAACTCTCCTTACGAAAATTTTGTCCGCTAGAGGCTAGGGCACAACTGCACAAGAGACCAATCTAGATCACAAGGATAGGATAAAATCATCATCTACCGCAAATGTTTATGAGGAGCTTCTCCGTTTTTTCTTTTCAATCCTACCACCATATATACTTCTCTTAAGTACCCATGCCCCTCATTAATTTATCATTACTCCCAAACTTCCTTTTTAGAACATCAGTATCATTAATTGCATTCTGCTTCGGTTTCTTCTTCATCTTAATGTCAACCACGCACCAAATACAGTTTCAGAATCCATGTGATGACCCTTACAAGGTACTCCACCTCACCCTTAACCCAGATCGAACCATCACGCGCCCATACGACCCCAAGTGCCCTCCCTCACCGGATCCTTCCCTCACCGTGCTCTCGAAGGACCTCACCATCAACCAATCCAAAGGCACATGGGCAAGGATCTACCTACCCCGCAAAGCACTGGATCATAGCTCCAAGCTTCCCCTATTGATTTACATCCATGGGGGCGGGTTCATCTTCCACAGTGCAGCCTCAACCATCATCCATGATTTCTGCTTCAACATGGCAAACGACGTTGAAGCTGTCGTTGCGTCCATAGAGTACCGTCTCGCACCAGAACATAGACTCCCTGCTGCGTATGATGATGCAGTGGAGGCGCTGCACTGGATCAAAACAAACCAAACAGATGTTTGGCTCGTTAACCATGTTGATTATTCTAATGTTTTTGTAATGGGTAATAGCGCGGGAGCAAACATCGCCTACAACGCGGGTCTACGCGTAGCTGCTGCAGGTGATGATCAAGATTCTAACATCCAAGGGCTGATATTGGTTCAACCATATTTCGGTGGCACCCAAAGGACTGGTTCTGAACTGAGGCTGGCAAACGATCCTCATCTATCAGTGTGTACTACAGACAAGATGTGGGAGTTGTCGCTACCCGTTGGAGCTGACCGAGATCACGAGTATGCCAATCCTACGGTGGGGGATGGTCCTGCGAAATTAGAAAAGATCCAACAGCTCAGATGGCGTGTACTGGTGACCGGCTGTGACGGTGACCAACTTGTGGATCGACAGGTGGGGCTGGTGCGATTGATGGAGAAGAAGGGTGTGAGAGTTGTGGGACATTTCACGGAAGGAGACTATCATGGAATTCCAGAGAGGGATCCCTTGAAAGCAAAGCAACTCTTTGGGGTGATCACAAAAATTGTTGGTAATCAAGAGTTTCGTATTGAATGAATCAATGTCTTTTTAGATTGTTTTGTCTATCTCCAAGCCTTGTTCTTTTTTGGTTATGTTGTACTTTGATTTGTCTAGTGATTATTGAATTGTTCGAATGGAGTTGGTTCATAAGATTAGAATTATGTTATTTCTCTTTATTTCTTGATATGTTTACATGTCTACACCTAGAAAAGTGGTATACAAATCTTTATTAATAACATTTTTATGTACTAAATTAGAAAATGTGTGCATTTTATATTATTCATCATAGTTCATTATCTTCCTTAGCTTCATCTTGTTTCATATCTTCACCATCAATTACTTCTTAATCCTTTGAGGTATGATGTAACTCATTTTTTTTTTCTGCCTTTGTTATTGGTTGAACAACTGACATTTCCTACCTTAGTAAGACAATCATCATTAATATCATCATTATCCTCATGGTCGCGTTGTTTTGTCTCATTGCTACACAACAATTATATCTGTCTACTTGGGTTCTAGGTATGAAACATAATATCATAGCAAGAAAGACTTGTTTTAGCGTCATCCTCAATGTCAACACTATTTTTATTTTGTAGCGTCACCCAAACCATCACAAAGACGACGCAATGCAATGATGTTAAATTATGGTTTATTTAACTATAGTGCCGACTTACCATTAATTAGATCAGCCCCGACCAACGCTAATATTATTGGCCAACATAGTGCCCCCTGTTCATTAGCGGTGGTTCCCAACCAACGCGATTTTGAATACAAATTCAAGGGTCGACTTCGACAGACGCTAATGTGAAGTGGATCCGGCCCATCTCTTAGACGCAGAGATAGTGTCAGTCTAACCAACAGTGGTTACTTCGCCTGATCGTCTCATAAGTCTAACACTCTGCTCCCCATAAAACCCTCACACCCTCACCCTCACATTTTTTGTGTCGCCCGGCAACCACCCCTCCTCTCCGTCGCTTCCACTTCTACCCTCAACTCCTTGTTCCCCCTACAGATCCTCACACTAACAAACTCTAACATGAACTTCTCCCTACTTTCCCTAGTGTTGTCCCACTTCTTCGCCTTCTCCACGCCACCTTCCCACCACTGCCCTCAACTCCCAGCCCACCCCCACTTCTCCCTGCTACCCCACCTCTGCGCCCTCACATTCTTAAACCTTCACTCTCATATTTCCTCCACCACCCCCACTTCCCCCATCACTGTCTTGCTGCCTTTTGCGCTAACCTTCGTCGTCGCCCCTACCACTACAAAAGAGGTGGTTTTAGTGTCCAAATTTAGCGTCAGTAATGACGCCGATGCTAAATTGTGCTAGTAACATTGCCAAACCGACACAAGTATCAGAAAAAAAAATACACTTTTGATTAGCGTCGCCTTGCGACTAAGTAAAATTTAGCATCAATACAAACATACGCTAAAATCTCTGACCAACATAGCGTTCGTACGTAGACATACAACGACATCTATGAATCAACTCTACAATCACCGGCCACTTCAGTGTCGACTATGACCAACGCTATTTCCGCCTATGTATGACCTAGTTTTTACGTAGGAAGGCTAGTGTTGGCATGGCAAACGCTAGTAACCATTGATTTCTCCGCCGAGGCTTCATTATAATCCTCTCTCTTCCAAATTTTCCTCATGTCACTCTTTCACCTTCCTTTTCCCCTCTCCCTTCTTTGCCACCCTCCCCTTGCTCCGCAAACCATTTCCCTGCTTTGGCGCTCCTCCCCTCATCCTCATCCGCTGCCATTCACCCTTCACCCTCCCCATCACCATTCAACCCTCACCCTCTGCCGTCATCCTTCCCCCTGACCTTCATCCAACGTCACTCACCGCTCAACCTCCTATGCTGCCCCTCCTCATGACCTTGACCCTCCTTTACTGGCCCTCCCCTTCACCCTCCTTCAGCGATATATGTATATATATAAGCTCAAAGTGATCTTACTAGGGATGCTTTGCTTCCAAAGCCGCAACTCCGATCCGGTCACGTCCTCATTCCTCGTACCAACTCGCTTTCCTTCCGGTTCGTTAGTCCAACATGAGCGCATTATCGACCTTCGTACCTTCCACATACATGGTTACTTAGTTGCTTTATAAGTCAACTCACTAACTCATGGTCTATGACGTATACTAACAACTATGCTCTACACACATAGGATACAACTTTTCTTGAAATTATGTTTCGGTCTTCCAAAAAAACACAATTTGTGAAAACCGCCTCATCTTTCAAATAATTGAATTTTGATCCCCAAAGAACACATAATCATAAAATAGTCTCCAAACATTTAAGAAATCCTTTATCAAACCCCAACAAAATACATAATCATAAAGAAGTCCTTATGATTTTTGAAAACCTCATTTCGGCCCCCAACCAAAATCCGAATTAAAACAAGTCCTTTAAATTATTTTCTTCCCACTTTAGGCCCTCTAACTCTCGGCCTTCCCATTATAACTCCGAGTTTTTCCCAAAATCAAGTTTTAGTCTCAAACTTAACTCTATCATTTTTTCCTCCCAAATCAAGTTTCCAAAATTGATTCCCAACCCCTAAAACTAAGTTCTAGGTTCGAACAACAACATATATTTACTCAACAATTATTTTTGTCACACAAACAATTTTACACTGCTCAAATAATCAATTTTCCTACACTACCACTTATGTAAAAGGATCTAAAATCTCACTCCCAACAACCTCAACACCACTCGGCCATCATAGAGTAAAATTGCAAGACAATATTTTTTTTCCAAAATTAATTAGTACATGTTTAAGGCTTAGCAAAACCTATGGTGAAAATTAAGTTTGAACTTCAAAATCACTTATTTGAAAATAATTACTTTTCAAAACCTCAACTTTTTCAAAAATAAAATATACTCATCAATAGATCAAGAGATCCTCTAATACTTTGATGAAGACTAAAAGCCAAAAGGCAACCTCAAAATCACTTCTAAAACTCAAACCTCAACTTTTCCAAAAACAAAATTAGGCATACAAGAGCCTAACATATCCTCTAACACCTTTGTGAAATCAAAAAGTCAAAAGCTAAACACAAAATCATTTTTAAAATTCAAACATCATCCTTGTTCAAATCTAACTACATCAATGAAAAGCTCTTGACAAACCTTACCACTTTAACAAAGGAGACAAGTGGAAGGAGGTCCACGCATTTGTGTGGGATTCCAAGCGCACATGCGTGAGAATTGACAATCAGAGGTGGTTTTTCATAGGCTCAGCGCATGTGCGCCCACGCATGAGCATGGGATCTCATGCGCACATGCGTAGGATTGCGACATACAGACGAGGTGATGATTCATATCAGGGATCTCACAACTCCTAAGGCCGTTTGGGACAAATTGGAGAGCCAATATCAGTCCAAAACGTTGATGAACAAGCTTTTTGTAAAGCAACGACTTTACAGTCTGCGAATGCAGGAGGGAAGTGATCTACAACAACATGTCAACCACTTAACCACGATAGTTGCGGACTTTCTGAGACTTGGGGTGAAGATTGACGATAAGGACAAAGCAATTATTTTGTTGTGTTCGTTACTGAGTTCCTATGATCACTTGGTGACTACTCTTACATACGGGAAGGACGAAATCATGCTTGATGCCATCTCGTCTACACTCTTGTCTCACTCTCAAAGGAGACATAATGTAGAGGAGGGAAGTCAGGGTGAAGGTCTGTTTGCTAAGGGAGGTCAAGATCGTGGAAGGAATAAGGGTAAGTCTGCAGGGAAGAAAAAGCATTCTAAATCTAAGCAAAAGAAGAATACAACAGAGTGTTTTAATTGCAAGCAGGTTGGTAACTGGAAGAAGGATTGTCCGTATCCTTCTAGCTATGCAAATGTGGCTTAGACTGATGATTCCGGTAGTGAAGGAGATATGCTTAGTGTCTCATCAGTTAAATGCACAGATGTATGAATTCTTGATTCTGGATGCTCTTATCATATGACGCCGCACCGGGAGTGATTCGGTTCGTTTAAGGCGGGCAGTTTTGGATTTGTCTATTTAGGTGATGGCAAAACATGTGATATCACCGGCACAGGACAAATCAAAATTGCTATGGATCATGGTGGCTCGCGCATACTGGGTAATGTGAGGTGTAAGAACCTCAATTTTGTGTATTTATGTTTTGGTCCCTGAGTTATTGTGCTTTATGTGAAGAAGACCTCTTCCTTGGACTTTGACTGAAGTTTTGATGACGACACCACACATCACCAAAAAGAAGAAAAGAAGACTTAAAAGAACCAGCTCACAAACTTCACGATTAATTAACGTTCTAGTTTTAGATTAAGTCTCTTCACTTGGTAAGTTATGCTTTATTAAGGTCACATTACATATGAAGGCTCATAAATAATTAACTAATTGAGTATAACATGTTTTTACAATTAAAACAAAATAGAAACACTCAATTAGACTTTAAAATTTAATAAACTAAATTCTGGACTTAGAATAATCGATTACAAGCTTTGAGTAATCGATTACCATACATGGCAGTAATCGATTACCACAAATCAGTAATCGATTACATGTTTGAATTTGGCACTTAAACTACAACCACTAGTAGCGTAATCGATTACCCACCTACAGTAATTGATTACCATGTCAACATATGAGTGTTTTCATGAATCAATGCATTCTTGGACGTTGGGAAAGCATTGCAATGGTTCATGGACGACCTCCAGTGCCTATAAATAGTCCATTGATGCTCTGAATTCAAAAAACAACTTTCAAACTCATAGAGAAATCATTGTTAGATTCAAACAATTAAATGAATAATTATGTTTTGATAATCAACAATTTCTTTAAGGTTCAATATTGTTTAAACTAGATTTCCTAACACAGTGAAAACTCTCATGTACAGGAATAACTATCTCTAAAAGGACTGAATAAACTTCAAAGCATCATCAAGAAAATTAGTCCATCAGAGGAGTTCGTCCAGTCACCTTGAAGAAAACACTGTCAAACATATACGAAGGAAAGTACTCTTGCATAAGACAGTCCGGTGAATCAAGAGAGCTAAAGCTGCAACAACATCCAACATTTTCTCTTGAGGACACTTCATCAAAGTCTGCTCGCTCAAGTCAAAGCCTATCTCGAGAAGACAAAACAGTCTGGCACTTAAGATGACTGCTCTATTCAAAGTTGAAAGGGCAGGATAATCTATGAAAAAACACCTTCGGCCTTGAAGTTTCTCTAGCATCACAAAATGAAGTTGTGAATCAACTCTATCAGATGGAAAAACTTCAATAAAACCAGAAGAAGAGATTCAGTCATCTACAAGACAAGAATATCCCAATAGTTAAGAAAGACTGAATGAAGGAAAGTTCGTCCGCCAATGCAAACTACTCTGCAGCGGAACTTTAAGCGTTGAATAGAGACTATGTCTGCCAAACTATAAGGAAGAATCCGTCCACTCAAGTATCAATTGCGCCAAAGGTACAGAGATCAAGAAATGTGCTTTTCGAGGACTGATACCCAAATCGCAAGTGCACGATTCAATATCGCGTAATAAAAAGATCGAACCCAAGGGATAGGTTTCCTATTATTATATTATTTAGTACTTGTGCAGAAAATTTAAAAGATGAATAGTTGATGTTGGTTTTTAGAACAAGCAAGAACAATAACATAAAATAATAAAGAGATAAGATGATGAGAATTAAGCTCTTGGGTTGATTTACATAATCTATAAATATGCTAGCAAGTTATTACTTATTTTCTGAATTTTAAGTCCAATTCCATGGTGCTATAGCCTAGAACTTCTACAAGCTAATTGCCTTAAGTCATGTAGAACTTTCTTACCTAATTACTAACTCCATAGCCTTGGTTATTAGTTAATTAGAAAAGAAGATGAAGAAGGAATTCAGGCCAACACAAAGTTACGTCCATCCTAATTGCCTTAAGAAATGTATACTTATAACCTTTTTTATTTCCTATTTCCCTTACTACTTACCAAATGGCCTTATGACATAAGTAGAAAGCATGAAATCTTTTGTACACAAGATTAATGAAGAACAAGGAGATGAAACATGAAATAGATATATTATTCAGAAAGGTAAAAACAATACTAAAGCATAAAATTATAAATTACTACAACCCAAGAAACTTAAAAAGAATTAGCCAAGCATGGCTAAAAGAGTCATCGAATTACCCTGGATAGGAGCTCAAGTATGGCTTCCCACAATTCCTAGGAACAATGATCTTTAAGAGGGAAAGAAGAACACTTGTTGTATTCTGAGTAGGTGTGTCTTACAAGTGAAGAAAGGCTCCCTATTTATAGTGAAAATCAGCCTTCCAGCGCTTGGGCGCTGGCATTCCCAACGCTTGGGCGTTGGGATGCATTAAAAACCAACGGGCAGAAATGGGCCCAGCGCTTGAGCGCTGGCTTCCAACGCTGCAACGCTGGGTGCAACCTCTGACTCACATCCTAGTCAGAGGTCCAGCGCTTGAGCGTTGGGAATTCCAACGCTGCAGCGCTGGGACGAACACTGACAGCTTCTTCTTGGATTCCTTTCTTCTTCAATGGTGGAATTGATTGGCTTAATTAGGCTCATTCAGCCCCTAATAAGTTCTGAAACCTCCCCTTTACCACCATTAATCTTCCAACCTTATTTTACATGTGCTCAAATAAAAGAGAGTTGCTTCACATTCTTCAATTTCACTTCAAGTCCTCTCTTTGTTAGAACTTTAATTCTGGCCCTTTGACTCCTTCAAACTTCACTTTTCATCCTCCTCTCTTGAACCTTTGCACTTTGATCCTTTATTTCCTGAAACTTTTCAAATCGGTCCCTGGACAAAAATGATAACTATACCAGCTTTTCCTAAAATATAAAATAGCTATAAAAATTCCTAAAAAAATATAAAATAAAGTTAGAAAAACAAATAAAAGCTAATCTATATGCAGAATGCAAAATAAATATAAAATCTATGTAAAAATCCTAAAAATCCTATATGTGACTCAAAAATAATAAAATAAAAAGACTAAAAACAACCTAAAAACATCATATATTATCCTGTCATCAAGGACATCAGTTTATCAGAAGTATTAAAGAATTTATTCTCCTCATCTTGAGTAATTACTTCTTGGATCAAAAGACTCCCACCTCGTCTACATATTTATTAATGTACTGGCTGCGGCAGAAAGTAGAAAGGGACACAATTAATACAATATTCCTCGGTCCCACTGATTTTCTACTTTCCCTCAAATCAAGCTGACATCGCGGAATCAACGGCAAGAATCTATGAGCATCGAACACTCTCAACGGTCAAAATTCAAATATTTGACCAAAGCACGTGATGAGTGTTAGCTGGCAAGCACTGGGGTAAAATGGTCAAAGACAAACTTCACAGCTGGTTCTTCACGCATAAAATACTGGAGACATAGCTCAAAGCTACTTGCTCATCATGGAGCCAGATGACATCAACCCAGACGAACTGATGATTCTCAGATCATATCTTACGCTTGCAGAGAAACCTTGGATCATGTCTTACACCTGCTAAGAGATGCAGAACTAGCCGTTATGTGCAGCTCAGAGAGGAAGAAGCTCTTCGTACAGGTTTTCTCTTATTCTGAAGAAGAAGAAGCAACTGAAGATATAAATAGAAAATCCTACCTCCGAAATAGTTGGGAAACTTAGACTTAAACTTCCATATGTCAACTAAGTCTGTCCCAAGAGCCAAGAAACCTTGGTTCATACTCAGCATGCTTCAAGCCTACCTCTGCCTGAGTATATGAGTTTGTGTGATAGTTGGGCAACTTATACTTAAACTTCCATATGTCAACTAAGTCTGTCCCAAGAGCCAAGAAACCTTGGTTCATACTCAGCATGCTTCAAGCCTACCTCTGCCTGAGTATATGAGTTTGTGTGTGAGAAATATTCATAGAGTATTACTCTTATCTTTCCCAACTCACACACCGTCCAAAACAGAGAACCTAAACTCTTATCCTCTCTGTATAAACCGAGCTTAATTTCCTCTATCCACTCTTACTAAGAAGAGAACCAAATAGAGAAGACAACCCTTGAAAAAGGTGTCAGGAGAAGTCCTGTAGAATACTTGTAAGGAGAAGTCCTAATAATACTTGTAAGGAGGAGTCCTCATAATACTTGTAAGGAGAAGTCCTTCGAATGCATAATAGGAGAAGTCCTTAGAATACTTGTTGGGAGAAGTCCTTGACAATACTTGTACTATTTGTTTAAATAGTGAAAATCTTGGTGAAGCCAAGGACTGGACGTAGCCCTGTCGATTATGGGGGTGAACCAGGATAAATTTTATGTGTGCTTTATGTTTACAGTCATGTTATATTTACGCTGCATGTATATGTTTATGTTGTGTGGGTTAGTGTTGTTAATTGATCACAAAATTAATTATCTAAAACAAACAAAAGTATTTCAAAAACGAGTCACACAATTCAAACCCCCCCTTTCTTGTGTGTTTCTTGCACCTTCAATCATTATGAGCAATCTAACTCTCATTTTTAAAGAACACTTATGCTGTTTGACTTTTAAAGAACTCAGAATTCATTGAGCCTTCATTTGTGATTTCCTGGAGCATAAATATCAAGTTCAATCCATTCTTATATTGAAGGATTGATTCAGCCTTGTAAACTGTTCTTCATCCTCATTCTTGTTTTGAGTGAATTTCATCGTAGTGTTCGGTGAAAGGTTTGCAATCAGAAAGTGATGTGCTTTATGGATATTGATAGGTCTTATTAAGGTCCTTGGTATAAGTATTAGTAAGAACACTTGATCAATAGTGGATAAATCCCCAAATCAGAACAGGGGACTGGACGTAGCCTTCGGTGGTTTGAAGGTGAACCAGGATAAAATCACTGCGTGATCTTATTATCCCTGAACTTTTACTTTTAGCACTTTACATTTCCGCTGCTTACTCATTTATTGATTGTTAATCTTTCAAAGTAAAAGTTCCCATTTCAAATTGGGTTTTAATAAATCGAAAAATATAACAACCTAATTCACCCCCCTCTTAGTTTGCTATCTGTACTTAGAATTGGCATCAAAGCGTAAGTTTAGGTAAGTTGTTCCTAAGATCGTGTTAGATGGCATCCTCCTCTAGATCATTTTTGAGTGAAGGGTTTAACATAAATAGATCACCATACTTTAATGGGGAGCACTATGACTTCTGGAAAATCAAAATGAAGATCTTTATTAAGTCATTAGATGTGGAAATTTGGAAAGCCGTAGAAGAAGGCCCCTTTGTACCTGTTATTAAAGTAGGTGGTAGTCCTCAACCAAAACCTGAGAATTCATGGATTGAAGAAGAGAAAGAGAAAGTACAATATGATCTAAAAGGCATGAACATTCTCACATCAGCCCTAGGCATGAATGAATTCAAGACAGTACTTTCCTTATCTTCAGATTATACTTCTCTAGACGGTACTTTCTTTGTCTTCAGACGATACTTCTCTAGTAGACAGTGCTGCCGAGTAGGCGATAGGAATAATTTCGCCTTTTATTTCTTAGAGCAGACAATAGAGCTAGTGAGCTATTATAGTCTTCTATTTTGTTGAGCAAACGATAATGATATTTGTTGAGCAGACGATAGATATATTTGTTGAGCAGACGATTGAGCTGTAGACCATATGTGAGATATGACTTTCACGCTGTAGTCTCTTGTTCTTCCTTTAGACGATACTTCAATCTGAGTAGCAGACGATACTTCTCTAGACGGTACTTTCCTTGGTGATTTTATTTTATGGAGATGTTTGCATATTTAACGGATAAATCAACATGTTGACTAAATCTTACTTTAAAATAGACTAGTTAGTAGCAATAGAAAATTAATGATAAAACCGTAAATAAATAAATAAATGTGAATTGAATATAATTGATAACATCATCAAACAATAATTATTATATAAAAAGAACAATCAGAAATTACCTAATTTAAAGTTGTAACAAATAATTATTTGAATTCCTTAATCATTGCAAATTATGATTTAAATTCGGAAAACTGATTTGATAGAGGGAGAAATTGTTGGGTTGATAAAATGACACGTATCAACATATAAGAGAGCCTTTTTTTAAGAGTGGCTGAGATTTGAGATTGATGACTTACAATTAGTAGATACAGTAGTAGATTTTAGTGTTCCAAGTCACACTTAAATCATCAACGAATCTTATTGGTATGAACCATCTTATTCTACTGTTATTTATATTTTAAAGCAAATTAATATTTATATAAAAATACATACAATCAAATATGATGACCATAGTATAACAATCATAATATAATAAAATAAATAATATATTCCGTAAATAATTTATTATATTAAACCAACTCAGCAACTCTCCTTTCGAAAATTTTGTCCACTAGAGGCTAGAACACAAAAGACCAATCTAGATCACAAGAATAGGATAAAATCATCACCTACAGCAAATGTTTATGAGGAGCTTCTACTTTTTTTCTTTTCAATCTTACCACCATATACAGTTCTCTAAAGTACCCATGCCCCTCATTAATTTATCATTACTCTCAAACTTCCTTTTTAGAAGATCAGTATCATTAATTGCATTCTGCTTTGGTTTCTTCTTCATCTTAATGTCAACCACGCAACAAATACAGTCTCAGAATCCATGTGATGACCCATACAAGGTACTCCACCTCACCCTTAACCCAGATGGAACCATCACGCGCCCATACGACCCCAAGAGTCCTCCCTCACCGGATCCTTCCCTCACCGTGCTCTCGAAGGACCTCACCATCAACCAATCCAAAGGCACATGGGCAAGGATCTACCTACCCCGCAAAGCACTGGATCATAGCTCCAAGCTTCCCCTATTGATTTTCTTCCATGGGGGCGGGTTCGTCTTCCACAGTGCAGCCTCAACTATCTTCCATGATTTCTGCTTCAACATGGCAAACGACGTTGAAGCTGTCGTTGCGTCCATAGAGTACCGTCTCACACCAGAACATAGACTCCCTGCTGCGTATGATGATGCCGTGGAGGCGCTGCACTGGATCAAAACAAACCAAACAGATGTTTGGCTCGTTAACCATGTTGATTATTCTAATGTTTTTGTAATGGGTAGTAGCGCAGGAGCAAACATCGCCTACAACGCGGGTCTACGCGTAGCTGCTGCAGGTGACGATCAAGATTCTAACATCCAAGGGCTGATATTGGTTCAACCATATTTTGGTGGGACCCAAAGGACTGGTTCAGAACTGAGGCTGGCGAATGATCCTCATCTATCAGTGTGTACTACAGACAAGATGTGGGAGTTGTCGCTACCCGTTGGAGCTGACCGAGATCACGAGTATGCCAATCCTACGGTGGGGGGTGGTCCTGCGAAATTAGAAAAGATCCAACAGCTCAGATGGCGTGTACTGGTGACCGGCTGTGACGGTGACCAACTTGTGGATCGACAGGTGGGGCTGGTGCGGTTGATGGAGAAGAAGGGTGTGAGAGTTGTGGGACATTTCACGGAAGGAGACTATCATGGAATTCAAGACAGGGATCCCTTGAAAGCAAAGCAACTCTTTGGAGTGATTAAAAAATTTATTGGTAATCAAGAGGTTCGTATTGATGATCAGTTAGGATTGAATGAATCAATGTCTTTTTAGATTGTTTTGTCTATCTCCATGCCTTGTTCTTTCTTGGTTATGTTGTACTTTGATTTATCTAGTGATTATTGAATTGTTCGAATGGAGTTGGTTCATAAGATTAGAATCATGTTATTTCACTTTTTCTCTTGATATGTTTACATGTCTACACCTAGTCGTATACAAATCTTTATTAATAACATTTTTATGTACTAAATTAGAAAATGTGTGCATTTTATATTATTCATCATAGTTCATTATCTTTGTAACGCAATTTTTTTCCGCCTTTGTTATTGGTTGAACAACTGACATTTCTTACCTTAGTAAGACAATCATCATTAATGTCATCATTATCCTTATGGTCGCGTTGTTTTGTCCCATTGCTACACAACAATTATATCTGTCTACTCGGGTTCTAGGGTATGAAACATAATATCACATCAAGAAAGACTTGTTTTAGCGTCATCTCGGGTTCCCCTTACAGATCCTCACACTAACAAACTCTGACATGAACTTCTCCCCACTTTCCCAAGTGTCGTCCCACTTCTTCACCTTCTCCACGCCACCTTGCCACCACTGCCCTCAACTGCCAGCCCACCCCCACTTCTCCCCGCTACCCTACCTCTGCGTCCTCACAATCTTAAACCCTCACTCTCATATTTCCTCCACCACCCCTACCTCCCCCATCGCCGTCTTGCTGCCTTTTGTGCTAACCTTCGTCGTCGCCCCTACCACTACCACTACCAAAGAGGTGGTTTTAGCGTCCAAATTTAGCGTCAGCAATGACGCCGATGCTAAATTGTACTAGTAACATTGCCAAAACCGACACAAGTATCAGGAAAAAATGCACTTTTGATTAGCGTCGCCTTGCGACTAAGTAAAATTTAGCATCAATACAAGCATACGCTAAAATCTCCGACCAACATAGCGTTCGTACGCAGATAAACAACGACATCTATGAATCGACTCTACACTCACCGGCCACTTCAGTGTCGGCTATGACCGACGCTATTTCCGCCTATGTATGACCTATTTTTTGCGCGGGAACGCTAGTAACCATTGATTTATCCGTCGAGGCTTCATTATAATCCTCTCTATTCCAAATTTTCCTCATATCACTCTTTCATCTTCCCCTGCCCCTCTCTCGTCTTTGCCACCCTCCCCTTGCTCCGCAAACCATTTCCCTGCTTTGGCGCTTCTCCTCTCATCCTCCTCCGCTGCCATTCACCCTTCCCGTCGCCATTCAACCCTCACCCTCCGCCGTCATCCTTCCCCCTTACCTTCATCCAACGTCACTTACCCCTCAACCTCCTATGTTGCCCCTCCTTATGACCTTGACCCTCCTTTACTAGCCCTCCCCTTCACCCTCCTTCAACGATATGTGATGCCCCCCTCCTCCCTCCTCTGCCACTACCACCCACACCCTTTTTGTCTGCCCTTTCCTCCTCATTCACCCTCTTCGTCTCTCTCAATCACAAGATTCGTCTCCCTCCACCTCAGTTACCCAATCTCATTGTTGCACCGCCGCCCCACTGCCTCTTGGATAGAGGGGACTTTTCTTCAGTATTTATGGATAGTTTAGTAGATTGTTTCAATTTTTTAATGAATTTTAGTTTAAATTCATGCATTTCTGTATTTTTAGTTTACTTTATGATTTTATGGCATTTCTAGGTATTTTTATTTCTTTTTCTTGGTTTTGGTGTGCACGTATGTTGCATGACCGTGAGGAACATTTCAGCTGATTATTTTGTGCGCCATCGCACCAGAGACGAGCGCCATCATCCCACTTTGGGTACAATCACATAGAAAGATGGACGTCGTGGCACCCGTGCGCTGACATCATTTTCTAAAATTAGAGTTTTTGTGATTTTAAAGAGATCCTTTACATTGTATATGTATCTTAGACATTCAGAAACACATTGGAGGCAGTATATAGCAGTTCTGGAAATGTGTACAACTTTTCTAGGGTGAGAAGTGTTAGATCAAATAATTAAATAACTTATTATATTTTGATAATTAACAATTTCTTTTCAATGACATTAAAGATAAAATTCCTAACATAGTGAAAATTATCATGTACAGGAATAACCATCTCTGAAAGGAATGAATAAACATCATTGCCTTATCAAGAGAATCAGTTCGCCAGAAGAGTTCGTACGACGACCTCGAAGGAAACAACATCAAGGATATGCGTAGGAAAGCATTCTCGTATAAGACAGTCCGATGGCGCAAGAAAGAAAGATATTCAAGTACAAGATTGTCCGGTTAATCAAGAGAGATAATCAATAGCTTAAAATGACCAGCGTCTTTTCTCTCGGTTACTTGATGGAAATCTGCACACCCAAATCAAGCCTACTTGAAGCAGTTGAATCAGTCCGCCACCCGAATCTACAAAGATCAAATGAGAAGACTGTATTGTTTAAAGGTGAAAGAGCATAACAACCTTGAAGAAACTTCTTCTGCCTCGAAGCCTCTCTGCATCATATAAAGGAGTTGTGGATCAACTCTCTCAGATGGAGAACTTTAGTGAAGAAAAAATAGAAAGAAAGGATTCAGTTCTCTAAGACAAGAATGTTCTGTTCATTAAAGAAGAACTGACTGAAGGAAATTCGTTTGGCAATGCAAGCCACTCAATGACGGAATTTCAAGCATTCAATGGAGACTGCGTCTGCCAAAGCTCAATGGAAGAATCCGTCCACCAAAGTATGAATCGCGCCAAAGATACAAAGATCAATGAGTACGTCCTTCGAGGATATCAAGTCAACAGAAGTATTAAAGAAATTATTCTTTTGAATAATTACTTATCTCCTCATCTGCACGATTATCAAAACCTGGCAATCACAGAAAGAAAGATGGGACACAATTAATCCAATACTTCTTGGTCCCACTACTTCTCTGCTTTTCCTAAAATCAAGCTGAAATCGCGAAATCAACGGCAAGAATCTCTGAGCATCGTACACTCTCAACGGTCGAAATTCAAAAATCTGACCAAGGCACGTGATGAGTATTAGCTGTCAAGCACTGGGGTAAAAGAGTCAAAGCAGTCTCCACCGCTGTATTCTCACACGTTATATACGAAGAAACCAGCTCAAGGCTACTCACTCAGCATGGAGCCAGACGACATCAACCCAAACGAACTGATGATTTTCAGATCATATCTTACGCTTGCAGAGAAGCCTCTGATCGTGACTTACGCCTGCTGAGAGATGCAGAACTAGCCGTTATGTGCTTCCCGGAGAGGACGAAGCACTTCAGGCAGGTTTTCACTCCTTCTGAGGAGAATGAACAAAGATCTTCAACTGAAGATATATATAGAGAACCCTGTTCCCGTAGCAACTTGGCGACTAGAACTAAATTGCACACATCTCAATCTAGTTCGTCCAAAGACCAAGGCAACCTTGGTCTCAACTTAGGAAACTTCAAGCCATATCCCAACCTGAGTTGAGTTGCTTATGTGTGTGGAAACCTTATAGAGTTTAACTCTCATCATATCCCACACACATAACTTAGAACAAGAGATCAACTTGCTTATGATCTCTCTGTTCTATAAGCTTCATTTCTTCTACCCACTCTTATCAAGAAGAGATTATTGTAGAAAAGAAAATCCTGAAAAAGGTGATAGGAGAAGTCCTGATAATACTTGTAAGGAGGAGTCCTAATAATACTCGTAAGGAGAAGTCCTTAGAATACTTGTTAGGAGAAGTCCTTAGAATACTTGTTGGGAGAAGTCCCTGATAATACTTGTACTATTCGTTGAAATAGTGAAAATCTTGGTGAAGCCAAGGACTGGATGTAGCCCTGTCGATTATGGGGGTGAACCAGGATAAAAACTATGTGTGCTTTACTTTCATGCTTTACTGCTTCCTCGCTGCATTTTCGTTCATATTCTCATAATTAAATTATATTAACGAACAAATATTTAACCTTCAATAATTGTCAAATATTTCTTGTATTTCCACTTATTCTATAGAATATCTTGTAATGAAAATAAATGAACTCTAACGGATGATTAATAAACAAAAGTTTAGAAAAGAGATTTGAAAAATGGGTCACACAATTCAAACCCCCCCCCCCTTCTTGTGTGTTTCTTGCACCTTCAAGAAGTTCGCCATTCTTGTATGGTTATGAGTTTTGATCTTCTCCATTCCTTGTTTTCTCTGTCTGCTGCTATGTGTAGCTAAATCATTTTAGTACTGAGGTATGACGTAGTTGACTGTTTTTACTATGTTTTGATACATTCATTTTTATATATGAGTTTTTTTCTTCTTATCTTTGAACTGCTTCTCGGTTATTATTGAATCTATATGCATGTGGACATCTTATTTTTCTCGGTGCAATTGGGAAATTGGTAGAAATTAGGGATTTCAGAAGTAATTAACTGAGAATTTTCACACCTTAGGGATAAGGGTGATGCTTAATTGTGTTGACTTGATTATTTTTGGACTTTATGCTTTAGTTGAGTAAGATTAGCTCTAACGATCAAATTAAAAGTTCCAGATGATTAAGAAATTAGTAAGTAGATATATAACTAAACAAAGCATGATATATTATTAGAAGCAAATCCATATATATAACTAAACTGGATAGAGGCATAGTGAGTAATTAATCAAATCAAACTCTGGTACAACAATTAGATTAAAGTCCTTCGATTATTCAGATTTGAATTTTAAATCAACTTTATTGGCTCTTAATTATGTAAAATCTGAAATTGAAAGGGAATTATGAGAATGAAGAGGATTAATTCCTTGGTCTGGAGTGTTTGATAGGTTTTGATGAGGAGTTATACCCCATTAATGTTGTGTTTGGGCGCCCCTTCTCTCTTCTTTGAGGCTGGAAAATTCTGACACTATATTTGATAATTGATTAAAGAAAACAAAAAGCTGAAAAGCTGAAACTCCCTAAACACGTTGTGCTATGTCGCCCCTCATTCCTCTCCATTGGTAATCAAGTGTGCTTCTCCAATCCTTTTCCAAGAGTGCTTGGTGTTGTCTCCTTTGCACTTTATTCCTCATCATACTCGAGTTTCCTCTGAACTATTGGAGGTCTAGAGTTGTGGTTCATTCCCTCTTGATCATACAAGCAAAGCAAGGTTGGTCCTTTCCCTTGTTCTTAGTTGAAATCCTTGTTATCTTCCTTATTCATATAAATTGCTGTTTTGCAAATCCTTTGAGTTTTTTAGTATAAATTTTCTTTAATCAATTCTATAATGAGTTTTGATCATGGAAAACCTTTGGTTTTGAAAATTAGAGTTTAAAATGAATTTCTCCATGAAATCACTGTGCCTAGGCTTTCTGGCAGGGAGCCAATGCCTGAGCGTTGAAATCCTAACGCATGGGCGTTGAGTTTATGCTTAGTTCGTGTTGCTAGACAGAGAACCAACGCATGAGCGTTGGAACCTAGCGCTTGAGCGTTAGCCCTCTGATAGCAAATTGTTGTTTTGCTTTATTTAGTTTTAAATCCTTTTGAGTTGGTTTTTCCACCCTTCCAGTGGTTGTTGATTGTTGTATATACATGTGCTTTGTCTTTCAAGGTCGGAGAACAAGTGCATGCAACCCATTCGAAGGTAAGGGTAACTCGTCGTAGGAATTGTTTTATCGGTTTGTGATGAATTGTGTTTATGTGTTGAGAATTCCAATTGTGGTTGTCTTTGGACTGATTCTGGACATGCTATTGATGTTGAGATATTTTGTATATGGGTTATTTGTTGTTGATACTTGGTGTGTTGAATTGAATTATTTTGATAACATGACGAAAATGATTCTAAGATGAAATGACTATATTTGTGTATGTCGATACGATGATTAAGAGAATATGTGAACTGTTGGTTCATAAGGATGATGATCATTGACATAGCATATGCATCTTTTGAGGTTTAGGGTTGTCGTTCCCTAAGGGTGATCGTATGGGTTGTCGTTCCCATGCGATCCTTCTGCCTCGGTTTTAGACGAATTCGCCCCCGTTTGGGTCGATATATATATTTGTGGCTAGAGAAGAGCATGTAGTTGCATTTGAGGACTCATAAGGATGGTTACTTGATATTTGATCATGAGGAATTATGACTATTGTTGTTTTTGTTTGTATCTTCGAACTCCTGGTTACTGTTTATTATTGCTGTTTTGTTTTTATCACATATGTTCTTTTGTATTATTCTTGTATTTCCAGATAACCCTTTCTGCTTGCTGTTTGTTTTTTGGGTGCTTAACACCATAGACAATCAGGGCGATGGTACATGAAGGTTGAACTTGATGCAAGGATAAGATGGTGCAAGAAGGTTCGAAGAACCGGTGATTCAAGAAGAATAGCTTTCGCAATATTACTTCTGCTGTTTTTGAAATGTTTAGCACATGAGGTTTAGAATTAATATTTTAATTATTATTATATTTATTCACCTCTCGAATATATTTTATGTTTAATTAATCTATTGTGGGTTAAGTATTATTGCAATTATTTTGAGAGACGTTATGTTTTGAAAACTTGAGAGTTTTGAGAGGTTTTGAAGTATTATTTCCGCTTATTACTATGTGACCCTCAACCTAAAATTGGGGCTTTACATTTGTGGTATCAGAGCTTTGGTTGAGAAAACCAGAGTTGTTGGGTAGATTTATTGTTAGGATGTTTGAATTCTTAAATCGATTGATGGGGTGTCAATCGAAGGAAGAATAATAGTGCTTGACTTGATTGATTGTTGTTTGCTTGTTTGTTAGAAGGTTATTCCTTGAGTGGATAACCTAACAGGATATAGTTAGTTAGAGTAATTATCAAAGACATATTTATACGGATATTATGATTTTATTATGTTTTGGCTGTGAGCCTAATTTTGATACAAATTGCATTTTTTTGTCACAAAATTAAGGGGGTTTTGATTTGAAAAGTTAGATGAGCATCTTACCTTTTTAAGAATATGTTAAATGGTTGTTTTATTGTTTCAAATAAATACATCATCAAGTTTTATTTCTTGACGTCTAGTTCCAGAGACGAAACTCTTTTTAGGGGGTGGTATTGTAAGACCCTCAATTTTGTGTATTTGCACTTTGGTCTCTGAATTTATTGTATTTGCATTTTAGTCCCTCAAATCTTTGTGATTATTTTGTGATCCCTTGAGTTTGAATAATTAGATTAAAGTCCTTGGACACTTCAGATTTGAATTTGAAATTGAAGGGGAATTGTGGGAATGAAGAGGATTAATGCCTTAGTCTGGAGTTTGTGATAGGTTTTGATGAGAAGTTATACCCCATTAATGTTGTGTTCGGGCGCCCCTTCTCTCTTCTTTGAGGCTGGAAAATCCTGACACTATATTGTGATAGTCTCATATTTGATCAAGTATGCTTCTCCAATCCTTTTCCAAGAGTGATTGGTGTTGTCTCCTTTGCACTTTATTCCTCATCATACTCGAGTTTCCTCGGAACTATTGGAGGTCTAGAGTTGTGGTTCATTCCCTCTTAATCATACAAGCAAAGCAAGGTTGGTCTTTTCCCTTGTTCTTGGTTGAAATCCTTGTTATCTTCCTTATTCATATAAATTGGTGTTTTGCAAATCCTTTGATTTTTTGAGTTGAAATTATCTTTAATCAATTCTATAATGAGTTTTGATCATGGAAAAGCTTTGGTTTTGAAAAGTCGAGTTTAAAATGAATTTCTCCATGAAAAGTATTATTTATGGGCTTTTTGGCAAGGAGCCAATAACTCCTAAGGCATGGGCATTGAGGTTTTTCCTAGTTCGTGTTGCTAGACAGAGACCCAACGCATGAGCGTTTTAACCTAGCGCTTGGGTGCTAGGCCTCTGACAGCAAATTGTTGTTTTGTTTTATTTAGTTTTACATCCTTTTGAGTTGGTTTTCCACTCTTCCAATGGTTGTTGATTGTTGTATATACATGTGTTTTGTCTTGCAAGGTCGGAGAACAAGTGCATGCAACCCATTTGAAGGTAAGGGTATCTCGTCGTAGGAATTGTTTTATCGGTTTGTGATGAATTGTGTTTATATGATAAGAATTCTGATTGTGGTTGACTTTGGACTAATTCTGGACTTGCTATTGATGTTGAGATATGTTTTATATAGGTTATTTGTTGTTGAAACTTGGTGTGTTGAATTGAGTTATTTTGATAACATGATGAAAACGATTCTAAGATGAAATGACTATATTTGTGTATGTTGATACGATGATTAAGAGAATGTGTGAACTGTTGGTTCATGAGGATGATGATCATTGGCACAACATATGCATCTTTTGAGGTTTAGGGTTATTGTTCCCTAAGGGTTGTCGCTCCCTAAGGGTGATCGTATGGGTTGTCGTTCCCATGTGATCCTCTTGTCCCCGTTTGGGACAAATTCACCTCCATTTGAGTCGATATATATATTTGTGGCCAGAGAAGAGCATGTAGTTGCATTTTAGGACTCATAAGCATGGTTACGTTATATTTCATCATGAGGAATTATGACTATTATCATTTTTGTTGTTTGTATCTTCGAACTCCTGGTTACCGTTTATTATTGATGTTTTGTTTTTATCACAAATGTTGTTTTGTATTATTCTTGTATTTAGAGTTAACCATTTCTACTTGTTGTTTGTTGTTTGGGCGCTTAACACCATAGACAATCACAGTGATGGTACATGAAGGTTGAACTTGATGCAGGGATAAGATGGTGCAAGAAGGTTCGAAGAACCGTTGATTTAAGAAGAATAGCTTCTGCAGTATTACTTCCACTGTTTTTGAAATGTTTAGCACTTGAGGTGTAGAATTAATATTATAATTATTATTATATTTATTCACCTCTCAAATATCTTTGATGTTTACTTAATCTATTATGGGTTAAGTATTATTGTAATTATTTTGAGAGACATTATGTTTTGAAAACTTGAGAGTTTTGATAGGTTTTGAAGTATTATTTCCGCTTATTACTATGTGACCCTCAACCTAAAATTGGGGCGTTACACTTCGCTCCCTCACCACGTCGTCGCTGCACCACCGCCTCCCTGCACCATTTCCGCTGCTCCTCACGTCCAACGCTGGAGATTCACCCTCAGAAGGCTCGTTTCATTGCACCCCCTTTCTTCTTTGTTGGTTCGTTTCTTTCTTTTCTTCCCTTACTATTCCTAGTTTCTGGTCTCTGTTGTAGTGAACGCATTTCCTCTGTTGTAAATTATAGATTAGGTTTGAATGCTTATTTTCTCTTTTATTGCTATGTTTGAGTGTTGAGACTGAATGGTTGTTGGTTTTGTAAAAGATCTCTGATCCTCTCCTGAATATTTGTTTCATTTGCATAGACGACACCCCAAATTAAAAATCAATTTTAAATCCTTAAGAACTAGGTAGCCTTGACTTCTCTTTAGAGATACGTACGACCGGGCAAAAACCCCACCAGACACCCCTTTTTTTAATCACTTAAATCACTTAAGAACTACGTAGCTTTGATTTCTCTTTGGACTTATGTAGGACCGGGTAACAACCTCGCCATGACTCCTTTTTTTAAAACACTTAAAACTTTAGAACTACATAGCCTTGATATTCCTATTGAAAGGAAGTACGTAGGACTAGGTTCATACCTATCAGGCTAAATAAAATAAAATAAAAATTCCTTTAATAATTTATACACATTCAATCTAAGGTACCGTTCTAACGGGCGTTGTGGGGTGCTAAAACCTTCCCCACGCGTAACTGACTCCTGAACCTAGAATTTTAGGTTTTTTTATTTTATTTTGAGTTTTCTAGCATTTCCCTCTTAAAAAACATTAGTGGCAACTCTGTCTATTTTATATGTGTTTTAGCGTCGTCCCCGCTGTGGCTCCAGTTGCGACACTATGTTAGCCATTAGGCGAATGAATGTTTATCTTTACTTATATTTAGCTTAATTTGCATGTGTGATCCCTACGATTAAAGGGGTGACCGCCTGCTATAGGTCTCGGGGTGACGTGCACCCTTAAGAGAAAGAGTTAGAATGGTCAAACCTGATTACCATACACGATCTAAGGGAACATGGCATGTCAAAGCCACGTTTTACTGGGTGGTTGCGAGCGGTCAAACATGAACATTTCTACAAAAGAAAAGTTCGCATGAAGGCATAACCTATGTTCACATTAATTAATTAATACTGATTCAGAAATTAAGAAAAGTTCTTCTCTTTTGGTTCTTAACTTAGTTTTTGATTACTTCGGTTCACTTCGTGAACAACACTGTATGATCCAATAATTCCAAATAACACTGTATGATATTTAAGCATTTCTAATTTTGGTCCCAATATTTGGACCTCAGCAGTTCACGACATATCAACGACATATGTGTTTAGCAGCAGTTATTGATTGTCGTTAAACATGAAGAGTAATAAAAAAAACTTGCAAAATAAATGTGCAATTATGTGGCAGTCTAGGTATTAGTTCGAAAGTCTCGGGATTTTTTTTTTTTTTCACTTTTCCTATATACATTGTAGATTTGTATGTTGATTCTCGGTCGACCTTATACGTGTGTACACAAATCATTATTGATATAAAATGGAAACAAGTCAAACAGCTATGACTAAGATCGGGAAAAAAACAAAAAGGGCTGCACTTGCTATCCCGAGGAACAAGTTTAAAGACAAAGCAATGGAACCTCCCAGTCTCTTCGCCAATAATGCAAAATCACTTCAAATCTCACACTCATATACTCGTTTGCTTAAGCTTCTAGAGAACTCATGTATCTCATAAATCAAAAGAAGCTAAACCTACTAACTTACACAACGTATAGGAGATCAACACATCATAACATGCTGAATGAAATTTAAAATTTCAAAGACATACGAAACGAGCAAGTGAAATAGTCAGATGCATGATCACCGATAAAAGCGCTTTCAAAATAATAAATACAGCATAAAGAATGCAAATTTCATAATATGTGTCGCCCCACTTCGCTTGCACGAATGATATAACCGAATTAAAAAATTACAAACAATTAGTTTTTTATTCTCCACGCTCATCACACAGCAATAATTTAATCTCCAAGTATTATTGAACCAATTCAATTCCACTCCTCCTTGCACTAATTTTGTCTGCTAGGCTAGCTGTATATAGAACACAAGAGGCCTATCTAGATAAAAAAAATTACAAGAACACTTTATAGTGTTGACCACTTTTTTTTTCAACAGAATAAATATATTAAACAAGGACAGGGTTTGAGACTAATACATCATGCTGCAAAATAGGTAAAATCTTTTGATGATTATCCGCAATCCAAACAAAAGACAACGTGAAAAAAAATAATTTGGCAAGGGAGTCCGCAACCGCATTGCCTCCCCGCCTAACAAAAGACACATCAATAAAATCAAAATGGCAAGAAAGGGAGCGACAGTGTCTAATAATAGAAAAAAGATAAGAGCCACCGGGTTTTGGACGACGCCAAAGGTCATAGAACTTCAGACAGTCTGTCTCAAAAAGGACCCTCCTAAAACACAAGTCAACAGCGGTGGAGATCGCCCACCAAAAGCACAATGCTTTAGCAACAGTGGGGGACGAGACCATGATGCCTGCAGCGGTCGCCAAAGCCAGAACCTCCCCCTCAAAATTCCAGGCCACCATCCCAAAGCCAGCCAACGTCGAGTTCCGCAGAGACGCATCAAAGTTAAGCTTGAAAATACCTCGAGGCGGGCGGGTCCAAGTAGATGGCAACACTGCAATCGCACAGGGGGCTGCACGCAAATCCGGGGCACCAAGCAAAGAAGCCATACGGTCAACCACAAGGTGAGCGGGAGACCGCCGCTGTTGGAAGACAACCTGATATCTCCTCTCCCAAATACAATAGGCCATGGTGATAAATCAGTGAAGAGCTTGGTCATCTGCAATCTCCAAGAACCTGAGGAAAAAATCAGCAAAAGAAAGATCCATCCATTCACGCACCCGTAAACCAAACGATGAACCAAACCATGCCTGAATGGAGTCTGGGCAATAAAGCAGCACATGAGCGGATGTCTCGCACTCCACCACCTCACACCAAGGACAAGAAGGGTCAATATCCAAGCCTCTGAACCGCAATCGACCTCTAACTGGCAAAATATCAAGGATCGCATGCCACACCAACTCCTTGCAATGCGACAAAGCTCTAGATTGCCACAGATGCTTCCAAGCTCTCGCTGGCATTGAAGGAACCCCCAAAGAGGAGGCCAATAAAGTATCTTGTTCCTCCATAATGAAGTTATAGCTCGTTTCTGTAGAATAAAAGACATTTCATTAAAAGGCCAAAAAATATAATCATTATGTGAGACAGAAGGAAGAGGAATTGATAAAATATTTTTTGCAGTATTAGGATGAAATATCATATCAATCAAACCAGAATTCCACCTCCCAGCAGAAATAAGGTCACTCACCCTCTGGATATTTGCCGCATCGGCCAAATCCTAACGGAAAACAATAGGGGAACCTTGGGGAAGCCACTTGTGTTTCCAAATGTGAACACTAGTGCCATCCCCTTGTAAGTACAGATAGCAACCTAAGAAGGGGGGTGAATTATAGGCTCTCTCAATTTTTGCCCAATCAAATCCGGATTACTTTCAATATAATCAGAATCACAATTGTTGATTGTGAATGCAACGGAATAAAGACTTGCTTGAAAGTAAAAGATAAAGGTTGAGAGAATCACACACAGATTTTATCCTGGTTCACCTTCAATCCACCGAAGGCTACGTCCAGTCCCTCAAGTACCCTTGAGGATTTATCCACTATTGATAAAGAGTTCTTACAAGTACTCACACCAAGAACCTTAATAATTCTTATCAACAACCAGAAAGCATACCGCTTTCCAAGTACCACCATTAACCGAACACTATGGTGAACTTTCACTCAAACCAGAATGAAGATGAAGAAGATTTTTACACAGCTGAGTCAATCCTTCAACATAAGAATGGATTGAATATGCAAGTTATGCTTTAGGCACTAACATATGAAGGCTCTTTCAATTTTGAGTTCTCAACAATTGAACATCATAAGTGTTCTTTGAAGATGAGAGCTTAAAGACTCAGAATGATTTCTCTAATGAATATGAAAGTTGTGTGTAATTTTTATCTCGTTTCTGAGCATCAATGGACTGTTTATAGGCATTAGAGGTCGTCCATGAGCCATCACAAAGCTTCCCAAACGTTTTGGGATGCATTGGTTCATGAAACAACACATATGGTCGTGCATGTAATCGATTATATTAGTAGGGTAATCGATTACGCTATTTTCCCGTTGCATTTTGAATTTCAAATTCAAACATATAATCGATTACAAGCTTTGTGGTAATCGATTACGTGCCTATGAGTGGTAATCGATTACTCAAAGCGTGTAATCGATTACACTCAAGTCCAATTTCTAGGTTTATAAAACTTTTAGTCCTAATTGAGTGTTTCTATCATATTTTACTTATGAAATAGTGTTATACTCAATTAATAAATTTGTTTATGAGCCTTCATAAGTAAAGTAACCTTAAAAGCATAACTTACCAAATAATGAGACTTAGCTAATTCTAGAACCCTTTGATGATCTTTGAAGCATGTTGAGCTGGTTCTTCTAAGTCTTCTTTTCTTCTTTTCTTCTTTTTGTAATGAGTGTTGTCGTCACCAAAACTTCATCCAGAGTCAGGGACAATACCTTCTTCACACCCCTATCTTCCACAGACCCCCCTTTTCAAACATACTCCCGGAACCAAGGATACTTGTGGAAGCGTAGCTAGGACGAAAACCTTTTTTAGCATCCCACAAGACCCCATGAGGAAAGTAAACCGCCTTGAACAGGTGGCTAACAAGAAGAAGGGGATAAGAATAAATCCTCCACCAACTTTTGGAAAGCAGAGCCGTATTGAAAGCCTTAAAATCGCGGAAGCCCAGCCCTCCCGACCACTTGGGGCGACAGAGGCATGACCATTTTCGCTAATGGATACCTCGTTTATCAGCATCTCCGCTCCAAAAGAACCTGCAAATCATCCCTTCAACACGGGAACAAACAGAGTCAGGCAGAGCAAAACAAGACATAACATAAGCAAGAATTGCTTGAGCCATGACTTTAATTAAAACTTCCCTTCCCGCCCGAGAGAGGGGCCGCTCATTCCACCCTTTCAACTTTTTAAAGACTCTATCAATGGCAAAATTAAATATTTGGGTTTTAGATCTCCCCACAATTGTCGGGAGCCCCAAATACTTATCAAAACACTCACCGCCTTTACACCCAAAAGCATAGTAAGCTCATTTGAAACAGATGCAAGCACATTTCGGCTACATGTGAGAGTCGATTTGTCAAAATTGATTTTCTTTCCAGAAGCCCGCTTGTAGGTCACAAGAATGGATTTTACACACTCTGCTTCCTCAGTCGAGGCCCTAGCAAAGATGACACTGTCGTCAGCAAAAAATAAGTGAGAGATAACTGGTGCTGATCGGGAAATACGAAGACCAGTTAGAGAAGAACTAGCCATCGCTTTCTGGATCAGAGCCGACAAGGCTTCTGCACACAGGATAAAAAGATAGGGGGAAAGAGGATCCCCCTGTCTCAGCCCCCTCCGAGGATGGAAAGCTGCATGTGGGATACCATTTAACAAAATAGAAAAATCCACCATTGAGACACACTGCATAATGAGATTCACCCAGCTAGGGGGAAACCCCATTGTACAAAGGACCAGTTGAAGAAAAGGCCACTCAGCACGGTCATAAGCCTTGGCCATGTCAAGCTTCAGGGCCATCATGCCCTTATGACCGAAGATCTTTTTCCTCATATAATGGAAGCATCCAAAGATGATCAGGGAATTGTCCGTTACCAGACAACCCGAGACGAACGCACTTTGAGATTCCGAGATTAAATCAGACAAAACTATTTTCAACCTATTCGCAATGGTTTTTGTGATAATCTTAAACAACACATTACATAGGCTAATAGGTCTAAATTGGTTCGCATGCTCAAGATTTTTAACCTTTGGAATGAGAACAAGAAGAGTATTATAAATCATACCTGGGGATACATTTCCTGTAGGACCTGCAAACAGAAGTAGGAGACATCATCCCCAATGATATGCCAGCACTTCTGGTAAATCAATGCCGGTATGCCATCTTGTCCCGGAGCCTTCGTAGGGTGAATTTGGAAGAGTGCCTCCTCAACATCGGTCTTAGTGAAAGGCTCACTCAAGACCCAGAGCTGAGACTCACCCACTCTCCCGGCAACAAGGGAAACTGCTTCTTGGATGCTCGTCGGGGAGGAGGTAGAGAACAAATCCTAAAAATAAGAAGTTAGAACGCTAGCAATATCTACATCCTCCACAAAGCGAGTCCCATTATCATCCAGAAGCTTCTCAATAGAGTTTTGCTTCTGTCTTTGAGTAGCCTTCTTGTGGAAAAAACTGGTGTTCTTGTCGCCATACTTGAGCCAACTCGCACGGGACCGCTGGCACTAGAGGATTTCCTTCTGTTCAAGGAGTTTATCCATCTCCTTCTCAGCCTCATGAGTGGCAAAAATCACCTCATCTGTTTTCACCTCCCTCTGAAGGGCCTGAAGTAACACTTTCTGGTCGGATATCTTTCGAGGAAGATCACCATATTTGTTTTTACCCTTATAGTCAAGGGAAGAACTCACCTCACCCATCTTGGTGGGAAGATCAACAAGGGTTCTACTCTAAGATTCGGCAACAATATTAGTGCACTCATCCTCACTTTGTAACCAAAGTTCCTTGAAACAAAATCTGCGCTCCCTCCTAGTTGGACTACGGTTGCTCAGAGAACACTCGACAAGAATCGGATTATGGTCAGATTGATGACGATGAAGATGAGAAACCCGAGTATGGGGCCAGGCATCATGCCATGCTTCATTCGCAAGAGCATAATCAAGACGTTCCTCTATAGAAAAAGGTTGGTTCCTTTTATTTCACCAAGTGAACCTATACCCTGAATTACCCACGTTAGATAAACCACAAATTGCACACACCTGATGGATAGCTTGGAGCCTCCTGATATCAGGAGGGTCACCCCCAAGCTTATCAGATGGGCTCAGAACATCATTAAAATCGCCTACACAAAGCCACGGGACCTCAGGTAAAGGCCGAAAACAGTGCATAATCATAACATATTATAGGGGTGATGTAAAACATACCATAATATATGAAAATTCAAGCCAAAGTTTGAAAATATATTATATTTAACTTTTGCCCTGCAGTAATCAATTACAACATTCCAATAATCGATTACTGAAAGTCTCTGAAAATTTTTGTGGGCCAAAATTTTTCAGAGTAATCGATTACATGATGTTGGTAATCGATTACTAGAAATCTCTGGAAAAAGTTCTTGTCCAAATTTTTCCCTGTAATCGATTACCCACTCTGTGTAATCGATTACTACATCCAGAAATTTGATTTTTCAGGTTTGTTAAGCACTGTATGATTGAATTAACTAATAAAGATCCGTGATACAGTTGCATATACTTATAATACTTACTCTTCTTCACAATACCATTTGAAAGTTATAGATTTTAGCTTTATTTTTAAAGTTTATCCTTACCAATACCATATGATATACTTGTGTCTTGAATGACCATTCTTTGTATATAACACTTCTTATCACTAGGTCTTCAATCACACCTGCAAAATAAAATCAATGGTATTTTCGTGGTACCCAATAGTCTTTGGGTCCTTTTAGGTTAGTTCCTTTCTCAACCCATATAAATTTTCCACTAGGCACTCCAACATTTCTGTAATAACATTTATTAGGAGTATGACCTATTTTATTGCAATAATTACAAGTATGCTTATTTTGACTAGTATCGTGTCTAGATGCATAATCATTTTTCCTTTTATGGGATATCATGTAATTACCATTCATATGATTATTTCTATTAATCATGGATTTAGATGTACTAGTATGCATGTGACTACTTGTGTTAACAATAGTTCTAGAAGCATCTGTAAGATTACTTGCTTTAACAAAGATGGTTTTCTTAATCTCTTTTGTTTTATTTTGGGGTGTATACCCTAAGCCACTTCGATAATCCAAATGCCTTTGTACACTAAGGATATTATCCAAGCTTTGTTTACCCTTTTTATAATTAAGAAATTCTTGTTGTAAAGCATTTACTTTCACTTATAGAGAACCACATTTATTGCAATCTTGTGGAATGTCTAGCTTAATCTTAACATTATCTAATTCATCTTGTAATATTTTACACGTTTCTTCTAAAGATGAAACTATCATGTTTTATTTTGTGCATACCTTAGGAAAGTTACGACATAACTTATAAACATTTTCAAGAGCAAATTCTTGGTCATTGTAAGAAGGTTTATTATTACTAACCTCAAAATCTTCATCATCTGAATTATGTGAAGCCATCAATGCAAAATGTGCTTCTTCCATTTTAGAATCGGACGATGAACTTACTTCATTGTCTTCAATGTATGCTTTCTTTGATTTGGAATTCGTTTTCTCAAATTTCTTCTTAAAGCCATGCTTCTTTCTTTGAACATAATGGCATTCTTTCTTCTTGAGGATTTTGTCAAGCTTCTTCACAAGTATTTCTATATGCTCATCATCATCATTATCGGATTGAGATTCTTCTTCTTGTTAACTATCATATTCCTTTGCCTTAGTCCTTAATGCAATAGATCGAATATTCTTTTCAACTGCTTCTTGTTGTTCCAACTTACAAAGTTCAATTTCATGTTCTTGCAACTTGCCAAATAGTGCAGCCAATGTCATATTTGGTAAGCTTTTCTTTTCTGAAATTGCCGTCACTTTTGGTTGCCATTCTCTTGACAATGATCTTAAAACCTTTAAATTCAAATCACTATTATAAAATTCTTTTCCAAGAGCAATTAAATGGTTAGTCAAGTGAGTGAACCTTTTTTGCATATCTAGAATAGTCTCTCTTGGTAACATTCTAAACATTTCATATTCTTGTGGGAGTGTATTAATTTTAGACCTTTTCACTTCATTTGTTCCCTCATGTGTTACAACTAGAGTATCCCACATTTCTTTAGCAGTTTTAAAAGTACAGACTCTAAAGAATTCATCCATACCTAGGGCTGATGTTAGAATGTTCATGCTTTTTAGATCATATTGTACTTTCTTTGTATCATCATTAGTCCATGAATTCTCAGGTTTTAGTTGAGCACTACCACCTTCTTCAACAATAGGTACAAAGGGGCCTTCTTCTATGGCTTTCCAAATTTCCACATCTATTGACTTAATAAAGATTTTCATCTTGATTTTACATAAGTCAAAATGTTCCCCATTAAAACATGGTGGTCTGTTTATGTTAAAACCTTCACTCAAAAAGGATTTCATCTATTATGGATCTAGGAATAACTTACCCAACTCTTGCTCTGATGCCAATTGTAAGTCTAGATAGCAACTTAAGAGGGGGGCGTAAATTAGGTTTTTACGATTTTCGGCTTATTAATCCCAATTCAAAAATGATAACTTTTACTTTGAAAGATTCGTAATTAATAAACGAGTATGCCGCTCCAACCACGAAACCAGTAGTGACCTTCTTCAGTGGTGGTGAAACCCCTGTAGAACTCAAATTTGCGATAAGCATATTACCGTCCGTGCGCTTCTTTAGGTTGCCTACTCCAGCGGTAACAATAGATTTGGTGAGGGTAGCCTTCACAAGCGATGTGTGTGCTGAGTGTGAGCCCCCAAACATCGGAGCATGATCAGAAATTATTGGTTGGTCGTCCCCCGCCATTGAAACAGACGCCATCCCCTCCACCTCATGCTGCTCCTCAACACCAAGGCTCGCGAAATCCTCCGGCAACGCGTAGGCTGGGTCATCGGTGATGTCGTTCGGCACATGCCCAACCTTCAGCGCCAGTTGTAGATGAACCTCCATGGACGAAAATCTAGCCCGGTTGGCAGCTCTGTCTCATCGGAAGCCCTGCTTCCTCTTCGAAGAACCTAGAGCCCCCACGTTGAGACGTTCATAAGTTGTTCGCGACGTTGGCTTGACTGCCTTAACCATTGTAGAATCTCGATCACCCTTCCAGTTCTCCGTAGATGCACGGAGCTAGGGCCCATAAGGCAAGTCATTAGCAGAACCCTTCCCCTTATCACAACCCGGAGTGTGTGCTCCAAGAGGCCGCATCGAAAACAGAAGTGGTGGAGCTTCTCATACAGGAAGTTTTCCTGAAAAGGTTCCCCTCCCTCGCCGGTCATCATCAAACATCGTTTTAGCGGTGTAGAAGTGTCCACCAGAACTCGCAAACAGAGGTATTTTCCCAGAATATCATTTCTGTCATAGTCCATGTAGCCGGCGAAAACAGTGCCGATCGACGCAGCCACCGCTTCAGATCGGAAACTCAGGGGAAGACCATGCACCTGAATCTAGAACGGGATTTTGTCAAGAGCCACAGTGAGTGGGTTGATGTTAACGTCAAGCTCTCTCAAAACCAGATGAGATTTCTCAAAGAACCAAGGCCCTGTGTTCAATATCATCTTCATGCCCTTCGTTTTGAAGAAAAGCGCCACCTCCCGGATTTCAACCCCATCGGGAAGCTTCCATAGTTTGTTCATCCAGTCCTGAAAACCAGACACGCACCCGACTCCGCGGAGGATTCAACCTGCACCTTCCTTACGTTCAAGACGCGGACCTCGTCGCCAGTAAGAACGAACTGCTTCCTGGTAACCATCGGAGACGAAAACAGCAGCAGTAGAAAACAGTAGCAATACCTTGTGAAAATAGCAGCAGCAGAACCACGCAGAGGAAAACATGGAGAGATATGTCCATGTCCAAAAGCCATAGGAAAAGGAGGAGGAGAGTCTGGTCTGGGAGAAACAAGACGGAGCCTGACACAAGTCCACCGTGAATTACCCAGATGCCGCTGCCGTCGTGAGGAAGCCAAGGCCTCGCGTTACTGATAGTGGCCCACAGAAGGAACGTGAAGGAGGGTTTGGAAACCAGTGGAAAACTACCAGAATTCCACCATGCACCATACTGAGGTCACCGCTGTCGTGAGGACATCAAGGGCCGCCGCTGGGGCCATGTGAGCTAGGGTTTTAGTTGTTGACCACCTTTAACACCTTAATTTGTTGAAGTTTTCAACCGCCACAAATTAAAAGTTAATTTTTTTTGTTATTGCCCATTTTGTGGTGGTTTAAAACCACCACAAAAATGAGGTGTTCAAACCTATTACTACTCATGTGTGGTTTGTCAATTAATGATATATCTAGCTCCCAAAAATAAGATCAATTTTAGAAAAAATCCTACTAACATTCATTTAAGACTTTCTTTTGTTAACTAATTGAAATTTAGTAGTATCGGCTAAGAAAATGAGTCTCACTTCAAAATTTATTACAACTTATATAAATTTTAATCTAACAATAATAAAGTGTTGAAACATAGCCTTAAAGTGAATGCGGCTAATGCTCCTATCGGATATAAGATAGAAGCATTGTTTCTTCCCTCTTCCGAAACTGAAGGGCTTCTCTTTCTTCTTTTCAATCTTCTGTAAACCAACCATGCCCCTATTTAGTTTTTCAGTCTCTAACTGCCGTTGGGGAACCTCAATTGCATTTACATTCTTCTTAAGTTTCCTCTTCTTGCTAAAGTCAACTACGCACCAAATACTGTCGACTCAGGATTCATGTAATGATCCGTACAAGGTACTCAACCTCACTGTTAACCCAGACGGCACAATCACGCGTCCATACGAGCCCAAAAGCCCTCCCTCACCGGATCCCTCCCTCACCGTGCTCTCTAAGGATCTCATCATCAACCAATCAAAAGGCTCATGGGCAAGGATCTACCTACCCCGTAAAGCACTGGATCATGGCTCCAATAAGCTTCCCCTATTTGTTTTCTTCCATGGCGGAGGGTTCATCTTCTCCAGTGCAGCCTCAACCGACTCTCATGATTTCTGCTTCAACATGGCACACGACGTTGAAGCCGTCGTTGCGTCCATCGAGTACCGTCTCGCACCGGAACACAGACTCCCCGCGGCGTATGATGATGCCGAGGAGGCGCTGCACTGGATCAAAACCAACCAAGCAGATGATGACTGGCTCATCAACCATGTTGATTATTCTAATGTTTTTCTCATGGGGATGAGTGCAGGAGGAAACATCGCCTACACCGCAGGTCTCCGTGTAGCTGCGGCAGATGGTGAATTATCTAACATGATCCAAGGGATGATATTGGTTCAGCCATTTTTTGGTGGGACCCTTAGGACTGCTTCGGAACTGAGGCTGGAGAATGAACCTCATTTGCCGTTGTGTAACACTGACATGATGTGGGTGTTATCACTGCCTATTGGAGCTGACCGAGATCATGAGTATGCCAATCCTACGGTGGGGGATGGTCCTGCGAAATTGAAAATAATCAAACGGCTTGGATGGCGGGTACTAGTGACCGGCTCTGGCGGTGACCAACTTGTGGATCGCCAGATTGGGCTGGTGAGTTTGATGGAGAATAAAGGTGTGAAGGTTGTGGGACATTTCACTGAAGGAGATTATCATGGAGTGTATGGAAGTGAGCCCTTGAAAGCAAAGCAACTCTATAGGGTAATCAAGAGTTTCATCAGTAATCAAGAGTTTCATCTTGGCCAGCTAGGATTGAATGAAGCAATGTCTTTCTAGGTTTCATCTTGGTCGCATGGAGTTGGTTGCTTAGATCAGAATCATGGAGAGAGAGATCATGACGGAGAGAGTTAAGACAGCCGAGGAAGTAAATTTTTGATGTACTAAACTACAAAATGGGCTTATTGTGAATTAATCATGCATTTCTTTATATAAAATAATAAAGGAAAACCAATTGTCTGGTGATTTCCTCGTAAGCAAAGCAGGTACCACTAACTTATTTTAAGAAAAAAAAAAGGCTTAAATATGTTTGGGGTCCCTGACATTTGAAAGGGAATCAGTCCGGGTCCTTGAAAAATTAATTTGTTAAATTGGGTCCCTGACATATGTTTTTTAATCAAATTAAGTCTTTTTAACCAATTTTGACTAGTCAATACCTAGTCATCACCTCCACATCATCTCACTTATCCTACATGGATTTTTATTTTATTTTTTCAGCCCCCTTCATCCTCTTCTCCCTACTC
The DNA here is from genome assembly GCA_030819835.1 of Acmispon strigosus. NCBI lineage: Eukaryota > Viridiplantae > Streptophyta > Magnoliopsida > Fabales > Fabaceae > Acmispon > Acmispon strigosus. Next base: position 40,761,480 of record JAUAMA010000001.1, on the reverse strand, counting down.
CCTACTCCCTACTCCCTTCTTCTCCATCTTCCTCTTCCACTTCCTTAATAGGATAGAATATGGGATTAATTTTTTAATTTCATTATAATTTACCATCGACAATAACTTTTATTTCATAATTTGTTGGATTGCAGGTCATCTTTTGTTAACAGAAACCTTACTAAACAAAATGATAGAAACCGCAGAGAAGACAGGAATTGAAGGAAGAATAATAAATGTTTCTTCTATCATTCATAGCTGGGTGAAGATACATGGTTTCCATTTCAACGATATCCTCAATGGAAAAAGGTACAACTATTTTTTCAAATTCTCTTCCTTCACGAAATTACCCCAATCCTTCACGAAATCACCCTAATCATTCATGCACTTCGAATCACCCCAATCCTTCACGAAATCAACGTTTATGTACACCAAAACGAAGAGGAGAAGCACAGGAAGCCATTGGAGTAAGCTTCGACGAGTTTTGACGATGCTCCGACGAGCCACCTCAACCTGCAACTGGATTTTACGGCCAAACCGTTGAGCTTTTGGAGAAACGGACACCGCCATCATGCTCCTGGCCGCGAAAGGAAGAGGACCCACTATCCCGTTTACAATCCGTCGACGGGGTCGCCGCACCGCCGCTGCGAACCACCATCTTCTCCGGCCAACCTCCGTCGAGGATTGTAAACGGGGTATTGGGTCCTCTTCCTTTCGCGGCCAGGAGCACGATGGCGGTGTCCGTTTTTCCAAAAGCTCAACGGTTTGGCCGTAAAAGCCAGTTGCAGGTCGAGGTGGCTCGTCGGAGCATCGTCAAAACTCGTCGAAGTTTGCTCCAATGGCTTCCTGTGCTGCTCCTCTTTGTTTTGGTGTACATAAACGTTGATTTCGTGAAGGATCGGGGTGATTTGAAGTGCACCCATGGTGGTGGCACATCCTGAAAAATAAGGGGGAGAAGGAGAGAAACTCGTGGCTGGCTTCTCCTCTTCGTGGTGGTGTTGTGCCCTTGCTCTTGGAGCTCTCTGTTTTAGACCAACAAGGAAGAGGAAGAGGAAGAAGGAGAAGGGAGAAGGGAGAAGGGAGAATGGAGAAGAGAGAAGAGGAAGAGGATGAAGGGGGGCTGAAAAATAAAATAAAAATCCATGTAGGATAAGTGGGATGATGTGGAGGTGATGACTAGGTATTGACTAGTCAAAATTGGTTAAAATGACTTAATTTGATTAAAAAACATATGTCAGGGACCCAATTTAACAAATTAATTTTTCAGGGATCCAGACTGATTCCCTTTCAAATGTCAGGGACCCCAAACATATTTAAGCCAAAAAAGAAATTATTTGTTTTGTGTGGGCCGTATCCCATTATCATTAAAAAGGGGAATTAATCCTTAGGAATTTTTTTAAATAAATTAAGGGGTAAATAAGTTCTTTCATTAAATTTCATTAAATGATATGTCATGTGTCATAAAAAGATAAAAAATTTAAAAAGGTAGACTTGCAGCCTATAGATCAAATAAATTAAGGGTAATTACAAAAATACCTATATACAAAAAAAAATCTGCAAGTAAGCATAAATGAAAAAATTTATATCTTTTCATTAAAAATAGAAAAATGCCCATGACACATGATAATGTGATATTAAATAAAATATGTGAAAAAATTACAAGATTAGAATATAATAATATGTTAGAATCACAAAAAGAAATACTTAAAAGATATATAGAAACTCATAGAATTTATAGAAAGAAGGCAAATTTATGAAGAAATTAAGAAAGATTTTAAACTAAAATTAAGTTTGTATAGAAAGTTATACGAAGCCTTTGATGAACATATACAAAAAATAAAAATGACCTGGAATGAGAGATTAGAATTAATAGTCCATTTATTACAGCAAATAGTAGAAGACTTACACAATATTAAAAAGGAAATAATAGAATTCTATAGAAAAATAGAGACTACAAAATAGATGACAGGCATGAGGACATTGAAAAATTAAAAAATAAGTTAAAAGGAAAAGAAACTGAACCAAGTAAAAATTTATGTGAAGAATTACAAGAAAATCTAAAAAACCTAAAAGATCTAATAGTTAAGAAACAAAATGAAAAATGTGTTACTCTAGGAGAGTCAAAAGAAATAATAACTAAGCAACACAAAGAAATAATAATTTCTGACCACTTTATAAAATTTATGTTACCTAAACCATCACTAATATAATGGAAGAAGGTCTCAAGACTAATATCATACAACAGTCACTTCCAGCTAACTCTGATCATGACCTAGCTGGACTACAGAAATAATTCTATTAAATTACTCAATGGAATCCTAAACACATATATAAAATAAGAAATATAGTAACATATTATATTTTCGAAACAATTCACTCAATCTCTTCATATTAGAAACTATCACTCTTATAAAAGTGATCTCTTCTCCTTCTTGTTTATATCCATCTGTTCTACCCTTATGTTCTCGCTGCCTCGATATACATATGATATTCCATGAGATAGCTGACCTAAAAATCCAACAGCTAAAACACATATAGAAGAAATCAATATGAAACGGAAGAAAAGGCACAGTAAAGGAAATTGAATTGATACTTCATAACCTTCAATATTAATTCATATAGAAACTTCAATGTAAACTTATTTGATTTGATATTAAATAGTTTTCCTATTAATTATTTTATTTACTTTAAAATAAATAATAAACTAATAAAACTTCGAAGAAACAAAAAACTAAGGGCCTGTTTGATTTCTGTTTTTAAAAACAGTTTTCTGTTTTATAAAATTAAAAAACAAAAAAACCTGTTTGGTTAAGATGTTTTCTTAAAATTAATTTAAAAACAGTTTCCTGTTTTTTTGTTTTTAAAACAGAAAAACCAAAACAGGAAAAAGTTGTTTTTGTTTTTTATTTTCAGCTTTGTTTCATTAATGGCATTACTGTAATTAAAAAGAATTAGAAAGTAAGGGTTTTTTATTTTTTTATTTTCAAAAATGTTTTTAAAATCATATTACCAAACAAGTTTTTTTCTTTTATTGTTCTAAAAAGTAGTTCTTAAAAACTATTTTAGAAAACAATTTTGAAAACAAAAAAATCGAAAACACAATCAAACACACCCTAAATCATGCAGTTTAAGAAATCTAATTAAAGTAGTTAAATACATTAAAATTGTTCTCAATTAATATTAAACTTTTAAAATTGTTCTTAACTCACTTTTCTTAATTTCTATATATCATTAATGCTTAGCGGAGTGGAAAAAGAGAAACAGTTTAATTAAATAAAAGTATTTTTATCAAAAAGTAATTAATGTACAACAAACTTTAAATTAACTATTATAAAAAAGATTTATGTAAATTTTTAATTTAATTCTTATAAATACAACCGCATATAATATAAACATTATTGAAAATTTTGTCTCGTACTATTAAGCATTTCTCCAATAATAAACTATGAAAATTTCTTAAGTAATTATTCACCCATTTGCTTGCACGAATAATATAAATAATCATCAACAATTATACGAATAATATAAATAATTCTCAACAATTAGGTTTATGTTATGATACATGAACCATTTTATAGTGCAGACACTGAGATATTTTTTTTTTATCTTTATCTTCTGCACAAATCACATTATATATCACATCTGTCACTTATCTCTCACTTCTTCTTAATTCTCTTTAGTATTCTACAACTAAATTGTGTACATCAATCTTTATCTTTTTATTATGATGCTCATCATTCAACAATAATTTACTCTCCAAATATAATTTATTATTAATGCACCAATTCAACACGTCGATGCACTAACTTTCTCGGCAAGGCTAGCTGTATAGATATAATCAATTGTCTGTTCCCTCTTCCAAAATCTGACGAGCTTCCCTTTCTCTTTTCAATCTTCTGTAAACCAACCATGTCCTTCTTTACTTTTTCAGTCTCTAACCGCCGTTGGGGAACTTCAATTGCATTTGCATTCTGCTTAAGTCTCTTGTTCTTGCTAATCCAGATGGCACAGGATTCATGTAATGATCCATACAAGGTACTCAATCTTACCCTTAATCCAGATGGCACAATCACGCGCCCATACGACCCCAAGAGCCCTCCCTCACCGGATCCTTCTCTCCCCATCGAAGTACTCTCCAAAGACCTCACTATCAACCAATCAAAAGGCACATGGGCCAGGATCTACCTACCCCGCAAAGCACTGGATCATGGCTCCAAGCTTCCCCTATTGGTTTTCTTCCATGGGGGAGGGTTCATCATATTCAGTGCAAACTCAAGCATCGGTCATGAATTCTGCTTCAACATGGCAAACGACGTTGAAGCCGTCGTTGCGTCTATCGAGTACCGTCTCGCACCGGAACACAGACTCCCCGCGGCGTATGAAGATGCCGAGGAGGCGCTGCACTGGATCATAACCAACCAAGCAGATGATGACTGGCTCACAAACCATGTGGATTACTCAAATGTTTTTTTAACGGGTAGTAGTGCAGGAGGAAACATAGCCTACCACGCAGGTCTACGTGTAGCTGCGGAAGATGATGAAAATTTTAAGATCAAAGGGATGATATTGTCTCAACCGTTTTTTGGTGGGATCCTAAGGACTGCCTCAGAACTGAGACTGGCGAATGAACCTCATCTGCCGTTGTGTAACACTGACATGATGTGGGTGTTGTCGCTGCCCGTTGGTGCTGACCGAGATCACGAGTATGCCAATCCTACGGTGGGGGATGGTCCTACGAAATTGGAAATTATCCAACGGCTCAGATGGAAGGTACTAGTGACCGGCTGTGGTCAAGATCAACTTGTGGATCGACAGGTGGGGCTGGTGAAGTTGATGGAGAAGAAGGGTGTGAGAGTTGAGGGATATTTCACAGTAGGAGATTATCATGGAGTTTATGAAAATGAGCCATTGAAGGCTAAACGACTCTTTAGGGTAATCAAGAATTTTATTGGACATCAGGTGTTTCATCTGGGTCAGCAGGGAATGAATGAAGCACTTTCTTTCTAGGTTACTTTATACTTAGATTTGTTTAGATAGTAATGTTGATTGCTGGCATTGAGTTGTTTAGATTAGAATCATAGAGAGAAAGGACTGACGAAATAAAATTTTGAGGTACTAAACTACAAAATTTGTGTATTGTAAATTAATCATGTCTTTAATTAATTGCAATTTAGTCCCTCATCTTTCACGTTTGTGCGATTTAGGTTCCTAATGTTCAAAACACTCGATTTAAGTCCTGAATTTTTTTTTTTTTGTACTATTTTGGTCACACCATTAGCTTGTCATCCATCTGCTAACGGCAGTTGCTATTTTTACCCCCTCATTTTACTATATGCACCACCTACATTTAATTTTATTTTATTTTTATATCTGGAATTAAAAAATATGACACGTGACCGGCACATGGGAAGATTTGGAGGAAATTGAAATCGTCTTCATCATCTTCATCTTCTTCATCGTCTTCATTTGGGGGAAGATTTGGCACAAGTCTTCATCGTCTTCATCATCAATTCATCGTCTTCATCTTCCAAAACATCATCATCACTTCATCAATTCGTCACCCTTCTTTATCCTCATCTTCATCGATTCATCTTTCACCCAAAAAAATTCATCAATTCATCTTCCAGAAAACCCAACAGCACCCAAAAAAAAAAAAAACTAGATTATTCTCTCTCCATCAATTCACCAGCGCCGCACACCCTCTCCAAAACTCCACTGCGCTGCCCCCCTTCACCGCCAAACCTTCGACTTCTTCCTTCCTATTTATATCTTCAGTTGAAAGTGTCGTTGCTGAAGATGTTGAGAGTGAGATGAAATTTCTTCTTTCTTCAAGCTTCAGCGGATCTCTACTGAGCATTAAATTCCATTAAATGCTCTCGTCAGTTGACTCTGTCGTGTTTCCTTAAACGATGATGCACATTAAATGTTGAAGGAAAGCTTCAGAGAATCCTTTCCACTTTGAGCATAGAGAAATAAATATAGTCGTTGATGTTGTACTCTGTCTTGAGAATGAAGTCGTTGACTCTCTAAAGTAGTCACGTGACTTGTACGATCCTATGTGGCAGTATGGATCCACCAAAAGTCTTTAAGACACTCATAAGATCCCACTGCACATTTCGCTCAAATAGTTGGGATGTTATTTTACTTTTAGTTGGACATACAATGCACAATATATTTATATTATTTATTTCAACCTGAATATTAAATTAAATTAAACTAATAATTATATACAAACATAATTAATAATTAAAAAATATATAATCTAATTAAATATCAATTAGATAGGAAATACATAATTAAAGTTCAACATGATATTATTTAATTGAAATGAAAAGAAATACATATTATTGAAAAATAAATGACAATACATTTTAAATAAAATACATAATATTTCATAATAATTAATTTTCATCATTCTCATTCTCTTTGATATTTCTGAATGTTGGTTGAATGAAAGAGAAACAATCTACTATTGTATCAACTAATTGTGAGTCTCCAATCTCAAACCTCAGCAACTCTTGAAAAAAAAAACTCTCTCACATGTTGACACGTGTCACTCATAAGAATGATCATCTCTTTATTTTTTTGTTTATATATGGAAAGAAGATCAACTATTTATTAGTTATACCGTTTATTTGTCGCAATTAATTTATAAACTTGATTACAATTTATAACATTAATTTTGAATTTTAATTGCATATTTAAGCTTGTGAAATGGTTGGAAGGAAATAAATTATTTTTGCATTTCAAATTCAGATTTTTTAGAATTGATATCCGTAAGGATTTTAAATTCCTATTTTGCAGAATTTAATTTAAATTTTTTTTAGTTATAATATAAATATTCAGTATATTTCAAAAATATTCTAAATAAAATTAGTTTTGAATTACTTAATTTATTTTAGAATTTTCGAATTAATTACTTAAAAATGATTAATGTTTTAAATTTTTACCATTTATACGTAACAACTAATAATTACTAAAATTAATTACAATGTATATATTAATTTTAATTATATATTTCTAAACTTTTTAGAATTATCAAATTTGAATTTGAATTTAATTGTGTCTAAATTTTAAAATTTTACCATTTATTCATTCTTTGATTCATTGACGGCTGAATAGGTTAATTGAAGCAACACTAAATATTGATATTATTCATTATTGCAAATTTGATTTATATCGTGAAAATTAATATTATTTAATATTTCATTTCTTTACTATTTTTAATTTCATGTTGAATATTATATAGATTTTTCATAGTTTTTTTTTTCTGGTTAAAACGTGTAAAAATAGAGAAGTGAAATAAATATTCATTGTGTTAAGACTATTACTACATAAGTATTTGGTGGATGTTTTTCTAATTCTATTATCAAAACTTAATTACATTGTTTGGTTTTAATATGATATAAACTTTAGATGAACAATTTTAATATTAAGCATTGTATCTACTTTGGTTTTATCAATTGATGGATTTATTTACGTTAATATATCATGTGATCTTACGCATATTTAAAAATATTGACATATGTCATATATTTATTAGGGTTAATGGTTTACTTGGTCCCTGTGGTTGTACCAAGATTTGGCTTTGGTCCCTCCCCGGAAAAAAGTTTGCAAAAGGTCCCTGTAGTTGTACCAAGTTTGATATAGGTACCTGCCGGAGACCGGAGCTCCGGTGAGTGCACATGTGGCAAGCTGACTGGGTTAATGAAGGTGACGTGGATTTTTATTTATTTATTTATTTAAATACAGGTCAGATTTTAAAAAAATAAAAACCCCTAATTAAATAAAAAAAACCCCAAATCCCTAATTCCCCTTTCTTCTCCCCTAACTCAAGCAGCAGCTTAATTTTCCAGGTTCGTGGTTCCTTCTTCTCGTCCTCGTTGTCTTCTTCTTCTTCTTCTTCTTCTTCTTCTTCTTCTTCTTCCTGTTCTTCTTCTTCTTCCTGTTCTTCCTCTTCTTCCTGTTCCCTCTCAGTAGCTTCAGAAGTTACTTCTGCCCTTTCTGAGTATCTTGCAATTGACCCATGCGCTCCTTCATATTTTAACTCTCAAGCCATTAACAACCAAACATAAAGAATTTATAAATGAAAGAGGGAGCTCTTAAAAAATGAAGGCAATATGAAAGATTAAAAAAGCAGCATACATGGACTGAATCATAACAGCAAAAGTTGAAGGAAGTTTCAAAATCACACCAAGGGAAATTAATGAAACACGGGCAAAAGAAACCCATGTTGCATTCACACACTTGTCTGCAAGTAATTTCAGCAAATAACATTTCAGTATGAGGAACATACCTGCATAGATCTCAATAATGCTCTCAAATCAGCATTATTGAGACAACGAAGAAGAGGAAGAAGAGGAAGAAGAAGAAGAAGAAGAAGAAGAAGAAGAAGAAGAAGAAGATGATGAAGACAACGAAGAAGAAGAAGACAGCGAGGACGAGGAAGACATTGAAGAAGAAGAAGGAACCACGAACCTGGAAAATTAAGCTGCTGCGTGAGTTAGGGGAGGACCATTTCAGATGCGTGAGTGAGTTAGGGAAGAAGAAAGGGGAATTAGGGATTTGGGGTTTTTTTTTTATTTAATTAGGGGTTTTTATTTTTTTAAAATCTGACCTGTATTTAAATAAATAAATAAAAAAATCCACGTCACCTTCATTAACCCAGTCAGCCTGCCACGTGTACACTCACCGGAGCTCCGGTCTCCGGCAGAGACCTATATCAAACTTGGTACAACTACATGGACTTTTTGCAAACTTTTTTTCGGGGAGGGACCAAAGCCAAATCTTGGTACAACCACAGGAACCAAGTAAACCATTAGCCCTATTTATTAACTTTATAACATGAACTAAAAAAATATTACAAATTAAATATTAAAAATACCCGTGCATTAATGCACGTGATACTTACTAGTATTATTTAATTTAAGATCTCATTTTAAAAGAGATTACTAGTATTATTTAATTTAAGATCTCACAAATTAAATATTAAAAATACCCGTGCATTCATGTCATATCACATATCTCCAATGATGAGATTTGATACAATGTTATTTTAAGATCTCAGTTTAAAATTCTTATCGGAAATGCTCTCGCTTCCGATGCACTTACCATTATTAATATCGAAGGAAGGGCAAAAGGGACTTCACATCATTAGTTGACTTTTTATAAAATGTTTTGATTGGCTAAAAACAGAATCCGTCGCTCTCATGCCGACACGGTGTCGTAGTGGCATTGGATGCGAGTAGTTGACTTGAGAAAATAAGCACGACAGAGAGAGAGAGAGAAAGGAAGAGAGGCGTGAAATGAAAAAGGAGTTATGGCTTCCATTGAGAGAAACACTTTGAGAATAGCAAAGGTGCAAGGAGCAAGAGGATCATCAGTAAAGGAAAGGAAGGTGTGGTTCCAGCCAAAGTATCAAGGCCTTGTTTGAAAGGTATATATAGTTTTATGATTCACTTGTTGCAGATATATATAAACTTCACTTTTTTATGGTGTATTATATTGCTGTTTTATCTTTCCTTCTTCTGTTTTTACATTGAAGGGTGTACAAACAAAAGGACAAAGACCTGACTTCCAATTGCTTCTATTCAATATATGGCATCTTATTCATATACTACAGTGGCATCTTCTTCTTCTTCAGCTCGTCAAATAGAATATGATGTCTTTGTTAGCTTTAGGGGCTTGGATATCCGAAAAGGTTTGCTAAGCCATTTGATTCAGGCTTTCCCTCGAAAGCAAATTGTTGCTTTTGTGGATGATAAACTTGAGAGAGGACACCAAATATCAGAAACGCTTCTTGGAGCAATTGAGAGATCTTTGATTTCATTGGTCATATTCTCAAAGGACTATGCTTCTTCACATTGGTGTTTGGAAGAGCTTGTGAAAATAGTTGAATGCAGAGAAAAATATGGACAGATTGTGATACCTGTTTTCTTCAATGTTGATCCCTCAGATGTACGGAATCAAAAGGGGACTTATGGAAATGCATTTGCTGAACATGAAAGAAAGTATAATGAAACTCAAGTCCAAACTTGGAGAGATGCTTTAAGGGGATCTGCTAGTTTATCAGGATTTCATCCAACAAATTTTCGGTAAATCTTTTTTCCCAAATATTTAATTTATCTCTGCATTTATTTATTAGTGAAGTGATTATCATAGTAAAGAACCCATGAATAGTTTTAAATTATATTTTTAACAAGCCTCCTCACGCAAGAGCCCACTTATGTTTAAGCGTGGATAATACACAAGTCTACTTACTATATGCTGAAATGCAACTTTTAATTAGAATAATGGAGGCAACAAGGATCAAACTCTAGACCACTTGGTCATAGAAGTTCTGATACCATGTTATGAACCAATTATCTCAAAAGTTCAAATTGTTAGGTAATTAACATAGGAATTGTTTTATATTATATTTATAAAAAATCTTCATCTTTTTCAAGAAGCAACATTATTTGCTCACATTTTTTACTCTACTACTTTTTAGGCAATAAAACAAATAAACAGAAATACACATTTGAACATACTGAATGAAAATAGTGTGTAAGAAATATTAGTCAAAGGTAATGCTGCAACAGATCCAGGCTAAGCTTTAGAGCGGTTAAGCCTTGCTTTAATTTGTCCATGACCTTATAATATAATGATGATGATGATGGTATCATTGAGTTCATGTATTTTATGTATTCTTTCTTTGTTGTTCAGGAATGAAGCTGAGCTTATTGAAGAAATCATTAAATGTGTGATGATAAACTTGAGACATATGTGCCAAGTGCACAATCCAGGTCACTCTAATGGATTTCTTGGAATTGACAAACCAGTTGCACATCTAAAATCATTGTTACTCCAAAAATCAAAAGATGTACGTGTTATTGGAATTTGGGGCATGGGTGGAATCGGTAAGACCACACTTGCCGTTGAAGTGTTCAACCAATTTTGTTCTGAATTCCAAAGTTGTAGTTTTCTGGCAAATGTAAGGGGAGAATCAAAGAGGCATGGAATATATTCTTTAAAGAAAAAACTTTACTCTAACCTCTTAGGTGAAAAAGATTTGAAAATTGAAACACCAAGTGGATTGCCAAGTGATATTAAGACAAGGCTTGGTCGCACGAAGGTTCTTATTGTTCTTGATGATGTCAATGATGCAGAGGAACTAGAAATATTGGTTGGAACCCATGAACGGTTTGGATCAGGTAGTAGAATCATTGTAACAAGCAGGGATAAACAAGTGCTTGTTAAAAAAGCTGATGACATTCATGAGGTCAAGACATTGAAGTTTGATGAAGCTCTTCAGCTTTTCAATTTGCATGCCTTCAAGCAAAATCATCTCGACATGCAATACTACGAGCTGTCAAAGAGCATGGTGAATTATGCCAAAGGCATTCCACTTGTTCTGGAAGTCTTAGGTAACCTTCTTCGTGGAAAAGATAAAGAAATATGGAAAAGTCAACTAGAGAAACTGAGGAAAATGCCAATTAAAAAGGTCTATGATATCATGATACTAAGTTATGATGAGCTAGATCGTGAAGAGCAACGGATATTTCTAGACATTGGATGTTTTTTTGCTGGACTGCATTTGAAAGCTGGTGAATTGATATCTTTATTGAAAGATGACGATTATTCTGTGGCTGTTGGGTTAGAAAGGCTCAAAGATAAAGCTCTTATAACGATCTCTAATGATAACACTTTATCCATGCATAATGTTATACAAGAAATGGCTAGGGAGGTTGTTCGTCGTGAATCTATTGAAGGCCCTAAAACAAACAGTAGTCAAGTATGGGATCCTAATGGCTTTTCTCAAGTACTCAAAAAGAACACGGTAAATCCAACTTATATAAAATTTATAGCATAGCAAACATTTGAATTATTTGTGGTAAACAATGCTTTTTCAATGATGTTTTAAACACTTTGCTGACAGGGGAATGAGGCCATTAGAAGCATAAGGGTTGACCTGTCACCAGTTGGGGATATGATGTCTTGGCCTCCTGTATTTGCAGAGATGAGTCAACTAAGATTCTTGGATATTTATGGAAGACGAGACCACTTGTTCGTTTTCCCTGCATGGCTTCAATCTTTATTTAATGGGCTAAGATATTTCCATTGGACACATTACCCTCTAATGTCATTACCTAATGGACTAAGATATTTCCGTTGGACACATTACCCTCTGATGTCATTACCTAATGGACTAAGATATTTCCGTTGGACACATTACCCTCTGATGTATTTGCCAATGAAATTTCCTGCGGAAACAATTGTTATATTGGAGTTGACAGACAGCCAAGCACTTCGAAAGCTTTGGCATAATGGAGTGCAGGTAGACTTATATGTTTGTATTTGCAGTCTTTTAATTCAAATTCAAGGAATACAGAATTAACCACTTTTAATATTGGTTTTAAATTTTAAATGGTTTTGTAAAACTGAATATATTGATTGATTGTATTGATTGAATGAGTAACAATAGATGATATGATAAGAATTTTTATACCGCTGCACTAACAAAAGCCTAACAGCAGGATATAGTTACAAGCTAAATAACAGAAATCACAAACTTATCTAATATAATAGTTAAATAATTGAAAAACTAATTAACTTTATCCTCTAATAACCCCCACATGCTGAGGAGTAAACATAAAAACTCCTAGCTTGGAAACCAAATGAGAGAAAGGAGTGTTCAAGTGGTTTTGTCATTATGTCAGCAGCTTGTTCTGCACTAGAAGTATGGAGAAGATTGAAGAGCTTAGCTTGAAGCTTCTCTCTAACTACGTGACAATCGATGTCTGAGCTTCAGAGAAAGATCTAGAAATAGTGGATTGTTTTTTGGATTTCCCTCAAACAAGTGAATCTCCTAGAAAAAAACATTAGCCTTTGATAGATTTTCGCGCCTCTGAACAAGTCCCCCGTCAGAATCACTAAAGGCTTCAAGTTGCAAAGTGCTAGTGGCTGGATAAAACAGTCCTTGACCAGGTGCTCCTTTGACATAATTTAAGAATCTTATAGCAGCTTTGTGTTGATGCATGGTAGGGGCAGCCATAAATTGGCTTGAGTTATTGGAAAGCAAATGAGATGTCCGACCTGGTTGCGGTCAAGTAGAGCAGCTTGCCAACAAGTCTTGAAAAATGTGTGTCATCTAGAGATGTGATTTTTTGTGTCTTCACATAGGTGTAGGAACAGGTTTGGCTGCAATATACCAGTGTCATCACCAAGTAAGTCTTAGACATTTCCTTTGGGATAGAGTGATATCAAGATTAGACCTAGTAACTTATAATCCAAGGAAATATATCACAATTCCTAAATCCTTGATTTTAAACAGAATGTCTAATTTTTCTTCAACATATTTGATTTCTTTAATATCATTTCCACCCAGAATTAAATCATCAATATATACTAATACAGATTATAGCAGCAAATTTTTGCATCATCAGGTTTGGTGAAAAAAGAGTGATCATGAGCAGATTGATGATAACCAAGATTTGTAAATATGGAGAAAACTTAGCAAACCATTGTCTACTAGCTTGTTTAAAACTATAAATAGATTTATGCAATTTACGAACACCATTAGGAATAGGTGAAGAAACTCCTAGTGGTCTATCCATGTAAATATCTTCATCCAATTCACCATGAAGGAAACTAGGAAAGCATTGTTGATATCTACTTGGTGAAGATGCCAATGTTGTGAAGATGTTATGGCAAGAAAGTTTGAGAATGCTATGTTTAGCTACAAGAGCAAAAGTGTCAAAATAATCTAATCCCTCAATTTGGTTATACCCTTTCGCTACCAACCTAACTTTGTATCTCTCAATTGAACCATCCGGCTTTTATTCTATTTTGTAAACCCATTTAGAACCTATATGTTTTTTACTTGCTGGAAGCTGAACAATGGCCAAGTCTTATTTTGTTCTAAAGCTTGAAGTTCATTTTTCATTGCTTGAATCCATTGTTCTATGTGAGTAGAAATAGAAGAGCATGGTTGAGAGACTTATAAGACAACATATTCAAGAGGATATTGATATTATTGGTAGGAAACAGAACTAGTATGCACAAAAAATTACAATGCGCATCAGAAAGATAGGCAGGAACATTCCTAGTTCTAACAAATCTTCTAACCTGGTGTTCAGTTTCAGGAGAACAGGAAATGAGATCATTTTTATCATTAAGACCAGTATCATTGTTAGAATGATCAGTATGTAAAGCATTATCATGAGAACAAGGAACTTCTATGTTAACTATTAGAATTTGGGGGGCCTAACTCAACCTAAAACTAATTCAAGAGTTGGGGATTTTACCTTCTCAAATATAAGGGCTATCTTGGTCATATCTCTATTCAATGTGAGACTTCTCAACACACACCCTCACACCCAGGGCTGGACATATGTAGCGTGGGATTTGCAGGAATGAACATCTGTAGGTGCCCCATATATGGGTGGTCTCCACTTAAAGGATCTTCGATAGGCTTTGATACCATATTAAACAACCAATTACTCCAAAGCTTAAGCTATTAGGTAAATGGCACATGAATGGTTTTATGTTACATTCTATCATTAACATAAAAAAAAGAGGTATGATTAGTATTTGGAATAGAATCAGTAATATGTGATTTTAGAGGGAATTGATTTTCATAAAAAAAAATCACATTTGTACTAGCATAAATCTTCCTAGAAGTGATATCCATGACAATATATCATTTGGTTCCTGTTTTAAAACCAATAAAGATACACTTTATGGCTCTTGGATCCAATGTAGAAGCATAGCTTAAGCTGCAAAAAACATTCAAATCTACAAAGCAAGAGAATCATTGTAAAGGAGTTGATAATGACAAGTGATGAGAGCCTGTTGACCAAATAGGCAGCATGTTTAACGGAAAATTCCCATAAAGTATAATGCATATAAGAATGAAAAATAAATGCTCTTGCCACATTATCTGTCTGTATTTATTGATTGAATGAATGACAATAGATGATATGATAAGAACTTAAATACCGCTGCACTAACAAAGGCCTAACAGCAGGATATAGTTACAAGGTAAATGACAGAAATAACAAACTTAACTAACAGAATAGCTAAATAACAGAATAACTAATTAACTTTATCCTCTAATAAATGTCTTTTTTGTTTAAATGTTACAGAATCTTGTGAATTTAAAGGTCATTAGACTTTCTGGTTCCTCAAGCTTGATGGAGCTGCCAGACTTTTCGAAGGCCACAAAACTTGAAAAAATAGAATGTCGGTATTGTGATAGTTTGATTAGAGTGCATCCATCTATTTTCTCTCTCGAAAAGCTTGAGACATTGGATCTAAGTGGGAGCCGGTCCCTTACCCACCTTCAAAGCCATGTCCATTCAAGCTCCCTCTGTTATCTCAATCTTACTGGTTGCAGCAGCCTAAAGGAATTTGCAGTGACATCAGAGAACATGATAGAATTGGGTCTAGGATCCACGAGGGTCAGTCTATTGCCTTCATCAGTTGGACGTCAAAGCAAACTTGAAAAGTTCCATCTAGGATTTTCTCATATTGTAAGCTTGCCAGAAAGCATCAAGCATCTTGTAAGGTTGAAATATCTAGACCTATATTATTGCAAGAAGCTTGAGTCCATACCAGAGCTTCCCCCTTCCATTGAGACATTAGAAGCTGAGGGCTGTGCATCACTAAGGAATGTGGTATTTCCTGCAACAATTGCTGAACAACTAAGGGAAAACAAGAGGGGGGTTTTGTTCTGGAATTGCTTGAAATTGAGCCAACATTCTCTTAGGGCTATTGAGTTGAATGTGCGAATCAACATAATGAAATTTGCACACCAACAATTAATTAAAGAATCTGATGAAGATGTTGATGGTGAAGTGCGAGCCCGGTACGTGTATCCAGGAAGCAGCATTCCAGATTGGTTGGAGTACAGGACAACGGAGAAATACATAACAATTGATCTCTCTTCTACTTCTACTCAGATTGCCTTCATTTTTTATTTCATTCTGCCCAAGGACCCATCATGCCGTTACATGTTGACATTTAATATCAGTGATGGTGACAGCCAAAATGATAGCGCCAGAATGTCCATGCACGTCAGTGCTAGAGGAACTGAAGCTGATCACGTGTGTGTGAAGTATGGCCGAGGAGTTTCTCGCTTCCTCAACAACAGAGCTAGAGATCGAAACAGATTGAAAATCATTGTTTCTGCAAAACAATTTCAGTCAAAGCCCGTGGTGCTGAAAGGGTTTGGTGTCCACCTAATATACCCCTCGGATTATCAAAGTTTCGCTGAATCATTGGGTGCTTCAAATATCCCAAATTTCCAGTAATAATAATGTTTTCCTCATCTTCCTTGTTTGGTCGAGTTGTATAATGACATTTTCTGTATTGAGTGTGTGTAATAATCAGTTGCTTTTATATATTCCTTTTTCGGCAATATTTTATTTTATCATTATCATAAAATTCTCTTTTCTAGGATTTTGGACGAAGAGGATGATAATATTATTATTGAAAATGGA
This sequence comes from Acmispon strigosus, assembly GCA_030819835.1. Classification (NCBI taxonomy): domain Eukaryota; kingdom Viridiplantae; phylum Streptophyta; class Magnoliopsida; order Fabales; family Fabaceae; genus Acmispon; species Acmispon strigosus. Next base: position 40,745,020 of record JAUAMA010000001.1, on the reverse strand, counting down.
TAACAAGTTATTGTCTCTATTGATCACAGGTGCTAATGAGAAGGAGAATCTGAAATTCAAATCACTGATGAGTGAATTTGAAATGAGTGATCTAGGAAATTTGTCTTATTTTCTAGGGATGAAATTCAAATTCACAGATAGGGGAGTTTTCTTGCACCAGAGAAAATATGCTGAAGATATTTTGAAGAAGTTCAAAATGGCCAATTGCAACACTGCTATCACACCAATGGAAACAGGATTAAAATTGAGCAAACACTCAGATGGAGATCTTGTTGATGCTACTTTGTACAAGCAAATAATTGGTTCACTAAGGTATCTATGTAACACAAGACCTGATATAAGTCATTGTGTAGGGTTACTGAGCAGATTCATGGAGCAACATAAGTCTTGCCATCTACTTGCAGTCAAAAGAGTTCTGAGGTTCATCAGAGGAACAAGTGATCATGGATTACTAATGCCAAGTGAAGACAATTTGAAGAAAATTGAGATACATGGGTATTCAGACTCTGATTGGGGAGGTGACCAGGATGACAAGAAAAGCACTGCTGGTTACTTGTTTATGATAGGGAAGGCACTGATATGATGGAGTTCAAAGAAACAAGAGGTTGTTGCTTTATCATCATGTGAGGCTGAATATGTTGCAGCTTCATATGCTGCATGCCAAGCAATGTGGATCAAAATGTTGCTTGAAGAGATGTTGATTTGTGACAATGTACATGTAAAGCTGCTGATAGACAATAAATCTGCAATTAATCTTGCAAAGCATCCAATTAGCCACGGGAGAAGCAAGCACATAGAGAGGAGGTATCATTTTCTGAGAGAGCAAGTTAATGAAGGCAAGCTTGAAGTGGAGTATTGTAATACTGAGATACAATTGGCAGATATATTGACTAAGCCTCTGAAGAAAGCAAGATTTGAAGAGTTGAAGAAACTCATGGGAATGGAGAGCTTAGATAATCTGTAGTAGGAGGTGTGTTGTTTGTAACCCAAGCATGTTGTTACAAATAATACAAGTTATCTAGTTAGTTTCTCATATATACTGAGTTAGTATGTTAGCCTATAAAAGGGTGTACAGCTTTGTATAATATAATTCCATTCTCTGTTCAATCTCAATCAGTTTTCATTGTTCATTTTTCATCATTTTCATACAACTTGTTCCAACAGGGAGAGGTTTTAGAGACGGAAAAATCAAGTGTTCATGGTAAGATGATGCGGAATCTCATTTATTAAAGAAAAAGTGATGGTGAATGTTAAAACACCTTTGACAGCAGGGGATATATTAGGAACACAAATATTGCAAGAAGGACAAAGCCAGTGTTATATAATAAATAGGCCCGAATTATTTTCTGTTGGTGGGAGATGGAGGTAGGAGGAAAAGAACAAAACAAGAGAACAGAAACTTGTTGGGGACCTACTTTTGAGGGGATAGAAGAGAATTAATAAGGTTCACCTCATGGTGTATTGGAAGAGCATAAGCATGGGGAAACCAATAAGATTTATGGGTTTGCAGTAGCAACTATATATATTATGATATCACTTGAGTTCAATGTCAGCTCTAGCCAAATATTATGGGGTTCATCTTTCACAATAGGATATACATTAATGTGGAGAGCTTACAAGGTGGATAAAGGAGATGAAGAGGCTAATTCTCATTTCCCAGCATGAAAAGAAAATATTGTCTGCATCTAATGATGAAAATATTATCAAAAAGGGGAAATGCAGTCTATTTTGTTGAATTTCCATTTAGGTCAATATTGCTCACCAGAGAAAGAGGGTTGTAAAACTAATGTGAAAAGTGAGAAACAACTGATATTTGAGATTGGTATAAACTTAAGGAGGCAGTAATAAGAGGATCGATGATGAATCACGGTATGAGCAGCAGTAAAAAAAACCAAAAAGCAATTTTGTGAGCCTTAAAATGGGATTTTGTGTTAAACATGTTGTAAAATTAGAGTAAACAACAGTTTTATAACTTTGAATTTAAAATAGGGAGGTAAACCGTAAATTCACAATAATAATAATAAGCTGAGACATGAAAAATATTAAACAAACTCTCTGTCATTTAATTAGGATACATAACATAGATCTGTAAAAAAAAAAGGATACATAACATAGAACAAGAAAATGAATTTATAACCCAGAATTAAAAAGAAAAAATAAAGTGTTTGTCATGATACTCACACTAGCTAGTTTTTGTAAAGGGATAAATTAGCATTCAACAAAGCTATTCGGCCCTAATTTAAAGTCTTTTCATTATCTCTCTTCACTTGATTGGTTAAAACAATCAATTGTGCGTTCTCGTGCTCTGAACTATCAGGCCAACTAACTTTTCCTTAAGAGTAATTAATTTCATATAATTTCATCTTTATTTATAAATTAATAATTTCTCTCTTCTCATTACCGAGGCTCTTTCCCTTAATACTCAAGCTTTTTTATCTCTCCTCATTCATCGCATTATTTCCCATTCTTTGCCTTCTTCTTCGGTCTAGTTTGCTCTCCTCTCCTCTCCTCTCCACTCCATATGTGACTAAATCAACGAGATACCGAAGGTTCTTCCCCTTTAGAATTAAAAGCAGAGACACAAGTTGCTTTCTGGAGAAGGTAGGTCTTTTTTAGAGTAAAAGTTGTCATTATAATTAAGGATGTATGTATATTAAGCTCATTATAATTAAGGATGTATGTATATTAAGCTCATTCAGGGCAGTTGTGAGTTTTTATTTTTGATTTTTAAATATAAACTTAAATAAAATGGGTTTGAAAAATTGGAGGTGGATTGATTTTTCACTCTTATTTATAAAATCATAGAAAATTGTTTTGTGATTATAGTTTTTAGTTTAAAAACATGTAACCCACCACCATTACCCTCCTCCACCACCCTCCCCTGCCACCGCCACTATCGTTACCACCATCACCACCACGAACAATCCCCACCACCACCAACTGCCACCACTCCCACCACCAACCACTGCCGCCCCTAGCTACCATCAACAACCACTACCACCCTCCACCATTGTCATTCCCTCCACCACCAGCATAGCCACCACCCTACACTGCCACTATGATAAGTGTCATTTTTACGTATATCTGGATATCATTTTAGGCACTTATTTAACTTGTGTGCTTTGATTTATATCATTTTAATCCCCAATAGATTAGTTTATTAGTTATTTAGGTTTAGGTTAGGTTTAATGAAGATTTCAATTCTAATCCAAACTTTTTGATGCATAAATCTTGAAGCTGCCTGAGCAAAATTGCAATACCGCATTCGTTAACCGTCGGATCAAGCTAAAATTTGAGTATGTGGTTCCTAACTCATGGAACTTCATTTTGAACGATTGGATCGTGAATCAGTGCATGAATTAAATAGAAAATGGGTCTCTGGCCGCTCAGCAACCTATCTTGGTCGCTCAGCGACCAAGTCGGTGCAAAAAGTCCCTAAAATTCACCATTCTGGTCTCTCAGCGCCCCTACACATTAAAAATTCATTATAAAAGGGTAGCTTTCTTCATTTTGAAGGAATTCTAGTCGGAAGGAAAGAGAAAAAATGAAAGAAAGGGAGAAAACCCACGTTCAGAGGAAGAAGGAAAGAGGATCTAAGGTCCGTTGCACGTCGTGGAGGTGGAAACACGCTTTCGACATCGTCGTTCATCTTAGTTTCCTTGATTTCTTCTTGTAAGCTTGATAGTATCCATGTCTATGGATAACTAAACTTCTTCTTGTTGGGATTTGGTGTAATATTTCATCTTGAATGTATCCATCTTAGTTCTTTATATATGAATCCATTATATTTCTTGATTTCAATGATATTGTTAGGTTCGAAACGTTAAAAGAAGTTTTGTTAAGTTCAGAACACTTGTTTTGATTGACAACAATTTTATTACCTAACTGTGTATTATGTTTCTTATGATTATCTCCTTCGTCAAATGGACAAATGATGCATTATTGTCAAGCTAAAAGAAGTTCATTACAAAGGGGGAGACTGTTTACAAAGGGGGAGAAAAAATATAACAAACAGGGAGAAACATGTCTACGCAGAACATGGAAGCATTTACCAAAGGGAAGAAACGCAAGCATGTCATCTCTTAATGATTATATCAAAATCAACGCGGTTGAATAAGTCGAAGATATAGAAGATCGTCTAAGGATTCCGTCATAGAAGATCATCTGAGTATTTTCAAGAAGAACGTATGAGTATATTCATAAAAGATCATCTGAGTATTTTCAAGTAGAACGTCTGACTATGTCCAAGTAGATCGTCTTACTACATTTTCAACAGAACATCTGCCTCAATGCTTCAGAACAACAAAGACGTGCTATGTCTCATCATTTAATGAAGCACATATCGCATCAGTTAAGAGGAAGAAATACCTCGTCTTGCAAAGTCTTACTGATTGAAGAAATCCTATTATCTGTCAAGACGCAAAAAAGCAAAGCTTCGCCTATCCAAGATCGTATGGGTAGTCATATCATTTGGAGATCGTCTGAGTAATCATCTAGAGGCTGAAACAAAAAGCGTAATTTCAAGAATCGTCTGCCTAGTCATTAAATGATATGAACCCAACAATAATAGATCAAGCTTGTGTCAAGATAAAGAACAGCACATTCCACAGACTCTACATATAATGAAGAATACTCGTCTGAGTATGCAACGATTAAAACGTGCTCTGTTTTCAGAAAAGGAAAGATTTCAAATGAGATATCAGAATCAAACACCATCTCTCATGAAAGTCAACTACAAAGAATCATCATTTTAAAGAGGGAGAAAATCACGTTGGAATCAGTCTAAAGAATCAAGGAAATTCGAATCAAATAGTCGTTGATACACAATCGGGAATTCAATAATAGAGGCTAGTCAACGACAAGAGTTTCATAGAATTGGAGTCGCTCTTACTCTATAAAATCAGCTCTTGAGCATTCGGAAAAGTACACCACTGCGCAACATTACAACGCAGCAATTCTTTCTATCTTATTTGGCTTACATTCGGTTTTTCAGAAACATCTTCAAGCCAAATTTGTGAAAAGTTTTCGAGAGGAAAAACAGAGCCTTAAAGTCGGATTTTGAAAACAGTCTCTATTTGCAAATTTGTAGTATTGTTTGAGAGTCAAATCCACTTCCAAATACTTAAAGTACCCAGAGCTAAATTTCTTCTACTATCACTCTTTTGAGAAGAGAAGTCTTTGTAGAAACACTTTGTGTAAAGGAGAAGTCTTGTATAATACTTGGTGGTGGGAGAAGTCCCTTAAGAATACTTGTTGATAGGAGAAGTCTTGTAGAATACTTGTACTATTCTAGGTTGAATAGTGGAAAATCTTGGTGGAGCCAAGGACTGGACGTAACCCTAGCATTCAGGGGGTGAACCAGGATAAAATCTGTTGTGTGCTTTACTGTTTTCCGCTTTAACGTCTTATTACTTTATTATCTGCATTGTTATACCTTGTTTAGTTCTGCTGCTTACTCTATCATTTGTTATCTGCTTTCTAAAGCTTACAAAAAAGACTTTGAAAATTATATAATTGGTTTTGAAAAGCAAGTTTTTATAAGCATACAATTCAACCCCCCTTCTTGTATTGGCCCTTATTCTATCAATGATCTTGAGTTTAATGCTTGTTTTAGCTTGATCACCTAAAATTTGATCTTAGGTTTGATGTGTGAGTGAAAGCTACATATCTGAATCAGATCTAGGTTATATCATCTAATAATCATAATTGCTAGACATAGAGTTAGGCTTGTTAGTCTTTTAACACCTGAATCTATTACAGTTTTCTTTGTTGATTATGCGAGACATCGATAGTTAGGAGAGTGAACCGATGATCTTCTCATGCTAGACATATATGAGTTAGATAAGAACTGGTGAGAGAGAATCAATAATATAATAGATTGTTTGCATTGAATCAAAGGATAAATGAGAGTTCAAGTATGAACTAAATCCCAACAACTTTCTTAACCTGTCTTTAAAATCGTTTCAGTTATTGCTTACCTTATATTTGCATGTGTTAAAAATATTTTCTTTTAAAGATGACCAATCAAACAAACTCTTTGTTTAAGTAACTTGACCAAAGAACGACATTGTATTTCCAATTCCCAGAGGACGACAAAAATTCTTACTATACTATAACTGAGTCTTGAAAGAGATTTAGAAGTAGGACAAGTAGTAAAATATCTTTCATCACACTACCACTACCATCCGCCGCAGCCCTTTCCACCACCACCTCTACCTTACATCATCGCCGCCACCGACACCTCCATCACCTCTAACAGCTAATGTCGATAGAAGATGTCTTACAAATGTGGTGACTATTGTGAATTTACAAAGTTGACAACAACTTTTTAAAACTGGAAACCACAAAAAACTAAAGTTGGATTTATAAACACTTTAAAAGAGCTTGCATATATTCACAATCTAACACTTTTAAGTCAGTTTAAGTCATCGTGCGATTATATGTGAAAAAATGTATTTTATTTTTATTGCAAGTTATCATCGAGAACAGATGCAGCAAATCTTTTCTCTTCCGGAAGCTAAATTTTTGTGTGCAGGAAGTTCAAGTTTTGGAAGTGCAAAAAAAATACACTTCTGGAAGTTGAACTTTAAAAACACAAAAACTAATATAGCTTTTCAAAACTGTATTTATTTTGCACATCCAGAACTTGAACTTCTGGACGCCAATTTTTTTATGTCGAACGTTCAAATCCTAGAAGTGAAAAACATCAACTTTCAGAAGTGCACTTCTTTTGCACTTCCCGAAACTTAAACTTCTGGAAGCTAAATTTTTATTTTCTAGAAGTTGAACTTCTGAAAGCTGAATAGTGGGCTGATGACGAATGTTGAGCGAGTGAGACAGAGGTTTGCATATTCAAATTGGTGTCAGTTTATGCTCCATGGGTCCAGAATATTTCCTTTACATTCTTAGAGCATCTCCAATGGGGATTTAAAAGTGAGATCTTAAAATAAGATCTGGATTTTATAAAATCCCACCCATTGGAGAGGGGTGACATGGCTTGGGATCTTATTTTAGTGTCTTGGCTGGTTGCTCTTTTAAAGTGGGATCTTAAGTAAAATAATATTGTTTCTCTCTCATACAACCAACAATCAACCAACAGAAACCAACAAAAATAAAATAATATTATGTATTTTATTTAAATATTTTTCAATAATATGTATTTCCTTTCAGTTTCAATTAAATAATATCATGTTGAACTTTAATTATGTATTTCCTATCAAATTGATATTTAATTATATTATATCTTTTTTAATTATTAATTATGTTTGTATAGAATTATTAGTTTAATTTAATTTAATATTAAGTGGAAATAAATAATATAAATATATTGTGTATTGTGGGTCCAATTAAAAGTAAAATAAGATCTCAACCACTGGAGCGAAATGTGCAGTGGGATCTTATGAGTATCTTAAATCCTATATGGCAGTATGAACCCACCAGAAATGTTTAAAACACCAAAATAAGATTTCACCACTGGAGATACTCTTAGGTAAAAGATTCAAAGCACGCCAATTAGTGGTGGGGACTATGAAAGAAGAAGGCTTGCCTATTGGATAATTGTGCATATATAACATAATGACAAAAGATATTAATTAAAATAATAAGAAGGAATTAGGGGGGAAAACACGATAAAGAACATTTTCTTCCGTTTCAGTATAAACGCTTACCGTACATATTCTTCCTCCACCACTACAAATTAAGAAACATGGAATAAAATCTCAAACGTGTTGTGACTTGTTCTTACTAAATGATTAGGAAATTCAACTATCTATCAAACGTGTTGTGACTTGTTGGTAATTCTTTTAGCTAATTAACTCCATATATATTTAGAAATAGATAAATTTGATTCCTTTGTCAATACTTTATACAAAAATTCTTAAATCTCCATTTTCTATTCAAATAATTTAGGATCTATGATAGATTGAACATATAATATAAGTTAAAAAGTATTTAAAGGTGTAGATTTAAAGCTTTCAATTTTTCTTTTGTTGATTGATATAAGAGTTTAATACTCATGCATTTTCTAAGAATATTAAACTCTTAACATAAAAATTCTTTATTGTGTGTAGGTTAGTCTTGTTACGGTTTAGGTACTACCCTTGTACCCGTTTTTGAGTGTATTTTTTGGTTTATAGAAAAAAAAAAAACAAATTAGTGAAAATTTATTAAAAGTTGAAGGATTTTATTTGATAATAAAATCATTTTAGGCGAAATATATATTTAAATATTTAATCAACATTTTTGGCTATGATATTGTCTAGTGGAGACAGCCAACTCTTGCAAAGCATAAGTTGGCATGTTATAGTAATGTAATAATCATCATCATCTTTCCCTAAGGCTGTATTGTGTTGTCCCCCATCTGATTAATAAGATTCCAGGGTGTATAGATGGAATCATATCAAGCATTTTGAATTCATATTTTTGCTTGGTGCATAGAATATTTTATTTTAATGATTGAAGACTGAAAAGTGTTTCTTTAAAATGAAATATCACACAACTTTTTGCAAATAAATCGAACTACAAAACTGGAATAAATTTAATTTTATAATTGAAACTTCTTTGTTATTTTAAAGATGAATGGTTCAGTAACTCTGTATGTGCATCTCTTAAAAATTCAGGTTTAGAGAAAATTGTAAGTGTCATAATAAGTAAAGATCACTTGGGGCTTTTACAAATCCTACTAACATCTGGTCCAGCTTTGAGTTAAAACTAGCATAGTTTAAAAATCATGAGGCCCAAGCTAAATCTGTTGTACTATTTAGTGAAAATATTATGTAGAAAGAGAAACTAAGATTTTGAAGGGAAAAAACTATTTTTTTTAGCCAAAATACGATTTTTTATTCATATGTTTTAGGCTTAATAGCACTTTTGATCCCTCACTTTTCACGATTTTGCACTTCAGGTCCCTCTTGGAATTTATTAGCCTACAAGGCCCCTCACGTTTACTAACTGTTGCAGTTTTGGTTTTCCGTGGAAAACCATCCAAAATTTAACAGATTGTGGATTAAAAAATTAAAAATAAAATAAAATGTAACAAAAACCCAAAAATATTGAATGTTCATATTTTCCCTCATCATCTTCAAAGACAAACCCAGAAAAATGAAAAATCCAAAAAATCCCAGATAATAAAAACTTCATCGTCTGAAAAATCTAAAGCCACCCCCTATCAACTTCAACAATTCCACCTTCATCTTCTTCACAAAAAAATCAAAAACAAAGAGATAGAGAAAGAATCACCAAATACAAAGGATGAGGTCGAGGAACGGGCAGCGGCGACAGTGGCACGAGTGGTGGCTGATGTCGGCACTAGAAGGGCTTCGAAGAGGATGAAGAGGAATGGACGGTGGTCTGGAGAAGAGGAATGGGCGGTGGCGGCTATCGAAAAGGAGATGGGGAGAATGGGTGTTCGTGGTGGCGTAGAGAAGCAGTGGTTTCAAAGAAGAAAAGAGGAGTGGTGGTGGTTTTGAAGGAGAAGAGGGGAGAATGGGTGTTTATGTCATTTTCTGGGTTTTTAAAGTTTTTGTTATGAAGAATAAGATGAAGATGATGAACATTCATCATTGATTCTGAATTTTATTTTTTAATTAATTTTAAAGGAATATTCTGTTAAATTTTGGATGGTTTTCGACAGAAAACCAAAACCGCAACGGTTAGTAAACGTGAGGGACCTTGTAGGCTAATAAATTTCAAGAGGGACCAGAAGTGCAAAATCGTAAAAGGTGAGGGACCAAAAGTGCTATTAAGCCTATGTTTTAATACGAAAAATATTTGATTTTTTTATAAATTACTTGGTATCCCGTTGCCTCTTCAGATTCTGACTATTTCAATTCGGGATTTAGTTATAATTATGACTCTTCATCCCTCTCTTAGGTGTATTGTGTGAAGATCAAATTCAATAGCTCTCTCACACATAATTTGCGTTGCAACTGAGCTATCGTAGTGAGTGGAAAAAGATTTGATTGTTTCAATTTATGGATATTTTGAATAAAAAATAAATAATCGCGAATTTTAGGTAAAAAAAATAACATTTTATTTCCCTAATTAAAATTGAGTTCGATTAAAATCATTAAAAAATTATTTATAAATTATTCAATAGTATATGGACAGAAAATTGAGCTTAAAAGGAAATTGGTTCTTCAAGTAAATGTCAATTGTTTTTTTATTTTTCCAATTTATCAAATACTAGTTCTTCAACCATAAATACATGAGAATATATTTCTTTAATGAGTGCCGACAACATTTTCTTTGACGCTTTCTTTATAACACCTTTTTTTAATTAGTTAAAAATCTATGTAGATTACACCAAATTGGAAAAGAAACCCATATAATTTAACCAACCTTACATGAATTTTTGACGAATCAATCAAGAGAAAAAAGGATAATAATATAGATAGCAGATAGAGAATTACAAACGGGTAGAGGATATTACCTCCCCAGCCTATGGGTTTATCATACACCCCATGATTAAACAAAAAGCCCAGCCCCTAGCTTTAATAAACACCTATCGAAACTACAGAGACATGAACCCAACATAGAACTCAGTGTCCACCAGTTGAGACAGGGGAAAAAACACTTGAAACCAACCAAACTGGGTTTAAAGACAGAGGCGAAAAACCAGCAGTAGCAGTATAAGAGGAACCAGTGTTAAGCATTTTTAGTCACACCTTTCCCACAAGGGACATTCTCTATTACAGCCCATTTTTGCCAAATAATCCGCCACTGTGTTTGCTTCTCCGTAGATGTGAATTACTCCTAAATAGTCCACCTCCACCATCAAAATGTCACTCAAATTCAGATCATTAAGCAATTTCCAAGGCCTTTTTTCCTTACTTTGCACCCATCCCACCGCTAGCGAGGAATCACTTTCTATCACTATTTGAGCAAAAGAGAATTGTTGACAGAATATGAGCGCATTTAGTATAGCTTTCACCTCCGCTTCGTAAGCCCAAGCCAATCCCACCGCCTTGGAAAAAAGACCTTTGACCTTCATAGTCCCGTAACACCCTACCTATCTCGATTACTCCCAGCAATCCCCGGGATGACCCATCCACATTGAATTTAAGAAATCCAGGAGCGGGACGACACCAACGACGATTCCTTGCCACATTAGCATTTTTACTTATGCTAAGCTTCTCAAAATGGAGCAGAAAGTCAGATGCCAAGAATGGGCACTCTTTTCTCCTCACCTTAATCCACCACATAATGCGCAGTATGTGCATCTCCCACACTGAATCGGGGGAAAAGTCCTTTTGTTGAGAAACCACTCCATTTCAGGCAAGCCAAATAGCCCACATCATAGAAAAATGAATCAGATCCCAGAGAATTTTATCAGACCCCACACGCGACGATGACCATTCCTCCATAAGCTTACTGATGGATGATGGGAAACACCCAACTATCCCTTACCTCCTCCAAATTATCCAAGTTTTTAGGCAATGGAGCATGAGATGATCGACCGATTCTGGCTCCAATCCACATAGGTTACATAGTCCTCCATTCTCAACCTCAATGCCCCTTCTCATGAGATTTGTTTTAAAAGCAATGCAATTCTCCATGAGCTACCATGTAAATAAGATCACTTTTGGTGGAGCTATTTTGCGGATTATTCTCCGAACCAACCAAACTCGTTCATCAAAAATTCTAGTTTCCACATCCATACAGATACCTTTAACCGAGAACTGACCCGTCGGGTCACCTAACTAAACAATAGAATCCTCCTCCACACTAGGAATGACTGAACTTATAATATCCAGAAACTATTTTTGGACATCTAGTTCCCATTCAAATAGGCGGCGCCTAAACCGAATAGACCAGAACTAGTGCCCATTTACGAACTTACCATCATCCGATAAGTGTGTTCTTCTCCTCCGCTAGGACAAATAAATGTGGAAACCTTATATGCAGAGGAATCATATCCACCCACGGGTACACCCAGAATCGGATCGCATTCCCTAGGCCCACTTTGCATCGAATTGCTTCCTTTAAGACCTTTGCCAGCACTGTGTCTTCCATGGCTACTTTAATGATATCCTGAATGAGATTAGAGCAACTTCTGGTACTTCCAACAAGCAAAAAAGAGAGAATCAAAGAGAGTATTGCTAGCTTAAGGAAATTACTTCTATCCACCATGATTTTGCATCACTGGTTTTCTACCGTTATCCCAACATGCATGAAGTAGAGGGAATAATGGGCAAAACTATGGTACATAACCTAGAGCATGCAATAAAGCAATAACGAGGGGAACACATATTACAAACAAGGAAAGAAGAAAAATGAAAGAATCAATAGAGCTACCAACCAACTTGAACTCAAACCAAACGAGGGGGTATCTACTTTTGTTTCATGAACCTATGAAAAATCCAATATACATATTGGCTCACTTTTACTAACCAAAAGAGAAGACAGGAACAAAAACAGATCAGTTCTGTCATTAGAGTATTTACAAGCCAATAAACAGGTAAAATGGAAAAAAGGTTAAGCTTTAGACATTTTTGTACAGTAATTGGTATTTTGGTATACGTTCAGGTGGTAGAGGGCAATTCACAATAAGCTTTCCCTTCATTGCTCCTCTAAATATTGCCTGCAGCAGTGAAAAAACAGATTCATGAATACTGCTAACAAATACCTGGAAGCAAACATGTCCAGATATCAACTGTGAACTGGAAAGAATGCAAATTGTTTTTAAGAGATTTTCAAATGATATAGTTAAAACTGAAACAGAAAAATATCTATTAGAATACTCAAATTGAAGAATTGCAAAAGAAATATGTCAAATTTATCAAGTACAGATCAAGGAGTTAAGAACTTGGGGAAAGTAATTAAAATTTAAAATATTTAATGACAGAGCAGCAGTCCCTTTATCTATTGAGAGGAGCACTTTATCCTCTCCTAGTCTAGTGGGTTTATTGGGTTGAAAATTTCAGAGTTTTTTTAACTAATTTTTATAATTCATATTCATTTGAAACGAATCACAAGGATGGCTCCCGTCCATCTGTGGCAAGCACTCCTAGCAAGCCATATGATCATCATCTGTTACTGTTTTAACAATTGAATTCAGTAACGAATTATTTGCGATCATTCCAACCATTCAATGATCCACATGAAAAATTATTAATCCAGCAAGATATGTACCTCTACAACATCTATGAAGTCTTGCTTTTTGTGAAAAGCACCAACCCATTTTGTATGATCTGCAGTCCTACATATTGTAAAACAAAATGTCAAGAAACATACTGTCTAAATTCATTAATTTAAGTAAGAACACAACATAAACATTGCTAAAAAAATTGAGGAAAAAATTCTCTTTTGTAAAACTGAAATGATGACATCAATTCAACTTTTGCAGAACGAGATTACAAAATACAAAAAAGAAGTGGTCTGTTTTGACACCAACTAAAGCTCTTTAGAAAATGAATTTTTACTGTACTTCAAAGATGATAAAATTTTCATATATACAGGTGCATATTAGATATCAACATTCCATTTAGACCCCAATCCCAAACTTAGTTACACTTCATATGATAGTAAAGTCACAAACTGAACTTAATTGATGAAACCTCTACCCCACCCAACCTTTGGGTGATTAATTAGTTCAGATTGCATTTATCGAGTAAGAGGATAACTTGGTGTTTACAGCAAGCTCTGACTTAATAATAAAAATCGGCCAATTTAATCGGTGTCGTTCTCTGAGTAGTTTTTAACATAAAGACCATCATGCCTCAGGCTTCAACTTTTTATCATTCAAAAACTATTTAACTTACACTAGTAATTAAGATATTATCAAACATTCATGACATTTAAATTTTATTACCCTCAAATTTTAACTCCATAAAAAGTTATGAAAATATTATCTATATTCTACAATACTAGGTGTTTAATACAGTAAGACATGTTTATTAAATCCAGCAAAAACAGAAGACCCCATAGAATACAGCAGTATAACACAGAGAGAGGTAATAAGAATCCCAACTCTAAAGCAACTGAAAGAGAAATTCAGAACTGAACAGTTTAGCTGAGAAAGTTCAGAACATAAGCTACCTTATCTCAACATTAACATATCCTTCCTAAATCATTTAAATGACAAATTATGAAAATATTATCTATATTCTACAATACTAGGTGTTTAATACAGTAAGACATGTTTATTAAATCCAGCAAAAACAGAAGACCCCATAGAATACAGCAGTATAACACAGAGAGAGGTAATAAGAATCCCAACTCTAAAGCAACTGAAAGAGAAATTCAGAACTGAACAGTTTAGCTGAGAAAGTTCAGAACATAAGCTACCTTATCTCAACATTAACATATCCTTCCTAAATCATTTAAATGACAAATTAATTTAATCAATACAACTCTATTTGCCCAGCAGAAAGTTACTATAGGAAGGCCTTTCTCAAATCTCAATTCAACCAATAAACTCTCTCCTCCCCCTTCTCATACCCACTCATGCTGCCCAAGACACACACACTGGTAAAAGTTTTTAGACACAGATTTAACAGTGCTATGAAGGTTGAAGAGAAAAAACTAGCTCCAGTTGTGAGACCTACCAGCCATGTTCTTATCCTCAGCTTATTCATGATGGCGTGATCTCAATTAAAGGAGCATCCTAGTGCTATAGAACAAATACTAAATGAAATATTACCATCTATTCGGGAACTTATCCATGCATATAACATGTTAACCAGGCACAGTCATAGCGTTTATAGATTCTTTTGGCAGGAACAACATCACAGGTTCAAATGGAAAGAACTCTAATTCAAATAATAATAATAATAATAAGACAGCAAATTTCACCATTTCTCAAAATATGAATGAAGTTTTCTTGTTAAAAGCAATACTTGTCAAGGGGAATCATAACTAAACTCTATAAGTAATATTGAGTAAATAAACTAAAACAGAACAGGAAGCGAGAAATTGAGGCAAAAAAACAAAAAACAAATGAGCAGACAGCACCATACCCAGAATCCATTTTCATGTGATGGGCATTGAAGAAAAACACCGTAGATGGTATCAAAGTGATGTCAAAATACTTGACATAGACTTGAACGTCCGGGGAGTCAACATCAACCAATGCCACTGTTGCAAACTTGGACACATCCCTTGCTGCTTTAGAAAGCTGTATCAACAACATGCCACCACGAGCAAAAATAAAAAAGGTTTCATTTTGGGAAAAATAATAATAAAAAAATTTGGGGAAGAAACGAATAATTGAAATGCATGAGAAACACATAATGAAGGGAAAGTATACAATTTCATCCAGCTGGAGACAGACAGGGTCAGAGGCACGACCAAAGCGAAGGACAAGGACCTTATCAATGGTGTCTCTAATGATGGAATCCACTTCTTTCTTCTTCGACAACGTTGTTAACAGGTCACTCATTCTCCTTGACCAAAATTTGGTAGCATGCACTTCGATCAGTTTACCTTAATTCATTGATAAATATGAAACCTAACCTAACCGGACGTTGGTTTCATTCTGATTTCCGGAAAATATACATTTCATCCTTTGATAGAAAACAAGTAAATTTACTTTATATTTACATCTAATCATTTCATGCCACTCAAAAACAATTACAAGATTTATTATTTTGATTAAATTTAAAATTCACTATTGACATGGCAAACAATCATTCAGTCTTCGGCGAAGGCTTCGGTGTCTCCTATAAAATGGGGGACACTAATGCACCATTAATATCTATCATTGATATAATATTAAAAAATTTAATGGTTGAGATTGAATAGATAAAATGACTAAATTGAAATTCGAGATGCAAATGGTCTCATGAAGGAAGGAATTATAAAACATTGGAAGTATTTTTGGTTGTCTCAGTCACCAACTAAAATCACCTGAGAAATTTGAATTTCTAGGCTAAAAAGCAAAAGAGCCATCATCACATCGCCAACCAAACTCTTTTCTTCCATAGTTTCTATTAAGTTCCTCATTTTGTTTTAAGGAACACACAGTGGGGTGTTTGGTTTTGCAAAGAAGAGTAGAAAACAGAACACACGACTTCAACAGTAATTTTTCAAAATTGTTGGTGTTTTGTTTCTGTCATCCCTCTCTCTCTTCCCCGCTCTTTTTATTGTTTCTCCCTCACATACACAGAGGAACATGCACTTCTGGAGTTCATTTTCGGAGACTGTGTTGATTGGCACAACAAGGAAAAAATTCATTCCTTCTCACCCTTTCAAACAAACAAAAAAAATCAATTTTTTCATCTTTTCTGCATTTCCTACCTAAAATCCCGAATAGGTTGTTACATTTCGTTGTTTTCCGTAATTCACCAGCGGGATCACCATTCACCATCCAAAGGGATCCCAGACAAGTAAATAGCATGTGAACCTTGACAAACAGCCAGCCTTAATAGAGAAGTTCACGTAAGCAGAAAGATAGTGCATCCAAACGGTAGTAACTAACAACCTTAGGGCATTGGTAAATCGTTGAACCAAGAACTTCCATTACCACAAAATGGGACAGCTTCCTAGTTATAATATCCCAGCCAAAACTTGCTTTAGATCCCAAGGCTTTCTAAAAGTCCTAACCACAACGAAATATTCAAATTTTAACAACACTAATATCTCCATGGAACTCAAAATCATGATCACATGATATCTTCCTGAGAGCTTTATGAGAAGTCAAAAGTTGAAGGATTAAATTACCCAAACATCACTCCTGAGTAAGAAAAGGGCTTCATCCAGAAGATAAGTCCCCAGAAGCTCTTAGGACCAGTATCCAAACAGGCTCTTAACCATATACCATACTATTGATCAGGGCATAATGTTGTGAAGCTGCTGACAGGAGTTGATGGGGTAGGCTGCTATAATAGTTATAGCTCAACTGAGTTACATAGCTTTTGTTATGGCTTCTAAAAGTGGTTAAGAATATGAAGCTTGAGATACCCCAATTTCAACTACTGACATAGGTTATAAACAAAAAAGTGCTACAAACTTGGTGGAAGGCAATTACATTTTTACCTATAATGTGCAATCTCTCCTAGCTATCAAAGGTTCCTACTTGAAAAACTTATTAGCAAGAAGTTTAAAGCCCCCTCTACTACTGTTGTTGCTACTGCTATTTATAGAGGAACACTTAAATTGAAATCACTTAATGCTTACATGATTAAGTTGTGCTTACTGTGCAAGTACAATTCTAGGTGCAAAATGTAACGTGTAATTTTTTTCAGAGAAGATATAGACAAACCTCGGGAAATCGTCCTTCAGATGCAATGATCAAATTCTGTATATCTCCTTGATCGGCAGAGTCTTTATTTAAGGATGACAACAATTTTGCAGCACTCCCAATGATACTGGCAGAGGAAGAAGTTAAAATTAACTTCTTTAACAGATTAGAGCGCAATTTATTGTTATCCGCTATTACTTGATGTAATTGTCATTCGACTGCCCTATTGGCTCTAATCTAAGCATCATTGCCACACAAAAAGATCAACTTATCTTTATTTAAAATCAATTTTGTTACCGAAAAACTACTCATAAAAGCTTATCCTCATAATTGATTATGGCTTTAAAATTAATCATGGAAGAATTCACAAAACATGCACTTAGTCAAGAGTTTGTTGGTCCCTCTATTTCATGCAATTATGGGTGTCGATAAGATAGTTTAAATCTTAGTCACAAACACGTGTAAGGAAGTATGCCTAATATGTAATGACTAAAAGTTATTTTAATGCTTCTGAACACAAAATGGGCGGAATAAGATAGGTCTATAATATTAATTACCATTATAGATAAATTGTGCAACTGCAGCAGAACCAAATAGACATGTCTTAAGTCATATTTGCAAATAACAATACAAAAGCAGAATTACACATATATATTTGAGAAACACAAACTTCGGGTACTAATTAAATTCTGTATATCATAAAGGAGAGGAAAGAACCTGAGGAACAAATTCTTCATCAGGAACATATGATCTAGTTCCATCATTTGGAAGTAAATGCATCAAGTCTCAAACCTTAGAAACTCAAACCACACTAGTTCACTTATTTCATGATAAAAGGTTGAACAACATGCACATAATCATCTCTTGCAACATAAAAATAGAATTGAGCATCCCATGGGAAATTATCAATGTCTCAGCAATGAATTTTGAACAACCAATTATAATCACATTCACACTTCCTTCTCATGTTTTGAAATTTCACACAATCTATTGATTAAAAGAAAGGAAGGATAATAGGCACACACACATAATCATCAACCTGTAAACTTTTTTAGCACAAAAAATAAAATGTCCATCAATTTTTCACACTGCCTGATGCAACAAAACAAATACCCAACCTTCATCTAAAACTACCAACACAGATCAGTTGTGCCCCAAAACAAAAGAAAGCAAACTCGAATGCACTTGTGAATACAGCATAATATATCAATGAAAGAACAGTATATTGAGATAAACACGTTCGGCGGAAAAATCATGAATAGAGCCCAGAAATCTCATGCAAAGAGGGATTGAATAAGAAAAAAAAGACCAACCGAGAGGAGAAACAAGGTGAATGCCGCTGTCAGAGAGAATAGGGAAGAAAACCTCAATAAGATGACCCGCGACGGAGCTTGGCGGTACAACACAGTGGCAATTCGGCGATGAGATTCAGAAACGGCGGAGCGACGGTGTAGCGAAGTGATGGCGGAGCGACAAGCGGTGGCGGCTCGAAACGGCGGCGGCGGCGGTGCTGCGGTGATGTGAAGCGGTGGTACGACGGTTGTTGACAGTGGTGCAGCGTGGTGGTCAAGGTGCCGATGATTGAGACGGCGTCAGATGAGGGGAAATGGCGACGAAGGCGGAGGCGGTTTTGACAGCGATGATGGTGTGGCAGCTGGAGGTTTGAGAGGAGAGGGGGATGGAAGAAGAAGGGGTGGCGGCGGCGGCTTGAAGAACAGAGATGAATGAGAGGGTGAGGAGGAGCAGAGCCTGGTGCTGCTGTTTCGAAGAAAGAGGGAAGGTTTGAGTGGAAGGAGAGGGGCGGCGGCTAGGGGGAACGGAAGGGAGAAGATTTAGGTTTTTTTAGAGAGAGAGCAGATGTGAGAGAATTAGGGTTGGGGGAAGGCTGATGAATAGTGAATCTCCTTGAATTAGGCTAATGAATTTTAGAAGTTTTAGATTTTTTTTTAGAGAGAGCAGATGTGGTTTGATTTAAAAATTTTAAAGCTGCGGTTGGATGAGAGTGGTATAAAGGGTCCACGGTTGGCAAAACGCGGCCACAATATAGCAACGGGTACCAAACCGCGGTTTAAAGAGTATAGGCTACGGTTTCCTTTGTGGGGGCTGTAATTTTTGTAAAATTATCCCACGCTTCAAAAACCGTGGCCTTTGGCCATTTTAGGCCACAGTTTTCTGACCGTTGCAAATTTTAGCGTGGCCGAAAGTCAAATTTCTTTCTTCTTCTTCTTCTTCTTCTTACTTCTTCTTCTTCTTCTTCTTCTTCTGTAAGGAACGAGCTCCAATAGGTGACAAAGATTGAAACCAGGTCAATATGGTAAAAGGGGACCTTAGTATTCAACCCGATAAACCAAACTAGAAGCAAATTAACACAAAAACAGCTTGATGGTTCACACTCTTTACTCTTACAAACCTCAAGAAAATTGACAAACCCCCAACCTGAAGCAAATTAACACAATAGCATGTTGAGGGTTCACACTCTTTATTTCTTCATATTTCACCATCTTCTACCTTCTCACCACAATCCCCCAACCCCAACCAATCTAGAAAAAATCTTTCCTCCTTCTTCCTCCTCCATCACGAAGAACAACAACAACAACCAATTCTCAATATGTTTCAAAACCAAAAAACAACAACAGAAAAACGCTGAACAAAGAAAAGAAAAATGCAGAACAGAGATTAAAAATTCAATCTTAAACCTGATTACCCATAACCAAGAAATTTCTTCAAAACCCAATAATTTCTTCATCTTCTCCTTTCTTCCTCCTCATGCACCCGGATCTCAACCACAATCTTCCTCTCGACCCTCTGATCTCTTTCTCTCCCTATATTCGCAACCCACCATCCTAGGGCTCCCCTCTTCCGATCGGAGCCCAAACCCACCACCACACTATCCTTGAACCATCACACAACCACCATGAATTCGAGTGTTGTGTTCTTACGGGATTGGGTTTTTTGAAGCAATTGGTGGCGTAAATGACGTCGTTTTCGGGCAGGGAAAACGACATCTGGAGGAGGTGCTGGTGGAGCATGAGATCGGCTACATTGGTGGTGGGGGAGGTTATCTGGTGGTTGCAGAACTTGGAGGCAAGGGTATTGTGTTCGTCATAGGCGAAAACGTCATTATCGACGGCGAGTGACGTCATTTCGGTGGAGAGGTTAGGGTCGGTGAGTGTAACGCTCCAATTTTGGGTCAGGGGTCACATTAGTAACCGAATGAAACTTTATAAAACCTTACTTAACACTCGTTTCTCAAAACATGGTGACAACAATATTAATAGATATAATGCTCCCTGTTAGAGATAAGTATCGTCTGTTGTTGGAGATGCGCAGTATCGACCACAACATCGTATGGGATCGTCTGCCGTATTGAATGACAAAGGAATGCATCATCTAATCCTATCACCTGAAAAGGATCATCTGCATGTTGAAGCAATCGATCGTCTGCCAAGCTATATCGTCTGGTCAGATGTATCGTCTGACCAGTACTACGTCAGCTGTATCCGGTTATCTAGTAGTACTAGCAATCCCGGAATATCCGGGATCTTATCTTTATATTTATTATTGTTTATGTTTCCTAATGTAATAGCTGACCTCAGATGAAGAGACCACTAAGTGGTTGGAGAAACAAGCAATTAAGAGTAAAACGACGCACGCTTCTTGTGCTCCGGGAAAACAAAACAAAACAACAACAACAACAACAACACCAACAGCAACAGCAACAGCAACAGCAACAGCAACAACAACAACAACAACAACAACACCAACACCAACAACAACAACAACAACAACAACAACAACAACAACAACAACACCAACAGCAACAACAACAGCAACAGCACAAAAAAGAGCAAATGTTGTCATTTCTAGATAATTATATATTCCTCGCAGGTTCAAAATCAAAACTAAGTAAAAAAAGAACACTTGCACGTACACAATTACACATGCTACTATTATCCCGGCCGATGCCATACTTCGGCCCAAAAAATTCATCAATGTTTCTAGAATTGTGATATACTTGTAGGTACAAAATGAGCAGCAACATTCTCTGAGTTGACATTCTTTTCCTTTGTTTATCCTAAGTTCTATAAATATGCAAGGCATGATCATAAAACAAGAGTTATGAAAAAGGGGCTAGTTTATGTTTGGTATTTGTGGAGTAAGGATCCTTCAATTTATGCTTCATTTATTGTCATGAATGTTGCATTCGTCAATACCTTTATGTTTAACCTGTTTTTTTATTCCTAAATATTTATGTAACTAGGTAATTAAAGGAAATGTCAAGTTGACTTGAGATAAAAAGAAGTGTGAAAATCGATTTTGCTATCTCATACATGTATCACAGGCTCTTCTCTTTGGTTTTGGCTTCTATATCATGAGTGATTAGACTCCTTTTAGTCTTGGGATTGTACTTGATGATACCTCTGAACTCACACAGTTAAGATGCTAAATTTCTATTTTTTTGATATATTTCAGAGGACATCAATTAATGGAACATCCCAAAAAGGTACGTATATAGATTACCCTTTTCAATTAATGGAACATTCAAATTGGTTGGAACATTCTAATTGGAACCCATAACTTTGTTTGGAAAAAGATTATGAAGTTTGTTGTAAAGATTATGATATTTGGTTTGAAACATCTTCTTGAGAATACAATCTGCAAATATGTTCGATTTTGAGTTCGATTTTGTTATAATATGCTTGATTTTGGACAAATTGATTCTAAACCCTATATTTTTTGAGCAATTGAATTATTCGAGTAAAATCGAACCTAAAATCTTGTATTTTCCTATACTTAATCTTTTCCGTACCCCCCTACACCCCTCCAAATTGTTTACAAATCAATCAAAACAATCATTTTGGGACATAGCTAGTAAAATCCACACACGTTTACTGTTTGTTTAATTGATTTGAATGTCGTATTTAATATTGATTTCATTTGTGTTAGTTAAACAATTTTGTGACATTTTTTTTATTTTTCTCGTGGGTTTGAGACGAAATATGATTTTTCTTTAATAATGTATCTTCCTTTCCTTTTGTAGGATAAAAATAGGCAGCCTATTAAGGTTGCAGGCAGCCTGAGTAGGATTACCGACCTTAACCTAACACATGAAAAAAAATGTTAATGGAAAACTCGGTTTTTCATAAACTTGTACAAGTCAGTCATGCAAGACAGGGTTCTGCACCTCTAGATTCAACACTGTGCACATTTTATGACACAAAAAACCGGTGTTTTGTCTTTAACGACCAAACATCGTTCTGTTTTTGCACCAAAGAGGTTGCGCATGTACTTGGCATCAAAGATGGGGGAAATGCATATAATTTATTTTCTAAAGATAGTCAAATACCCACATTTTTAGAAATCCTAAAAAATGAACATATAGGTGGAGGAGGAAGCTTGCAACCAAAACATTTGAAACAAATCCTTAGAGATATGAGAGTAGATGATGAGGAGAGGAAATTATGGTTCAAAAAATTGATGTCATATTATTTGGTGGACCAATTGTTGTTGTGCTCTAGCAACGTCAAACATCTTCGTAAAAGTATTTGGAAGTTAGTCGAAGACTTGGAGATTTTTGATAATATCAACTGGGAAAAAGCTGTCCATGATCATATCCATGAAGCCCTTGGAGATCTGAAAGGGAAGATGGAGAAGCCTGGTGAGCATATATTCACAGGGGCCCCTCTAGCTTTTGAGGTATGTATTGCTCACCAAGTTTTCATGGTATAATAATTAGCATTTTCCTATATACGTCATTCTTATATGAGATTTGTGTTAGGCAATTGTGTTTGAAAGGATACCATCCTTGCGTCCACCGGTAGAACCAGACTCTGTTGATCCTCCCATACAGAAGTACAAATCCCAAAGGAAGACGATTTATAATGAGCTGGCCAAACTCAGCCCTGAGATGGTACGCAATTGCTTAGGGTCCATTGTTAATTATCAATAAAACCTCTATAGGAGAAAAATATTTATGATTTGTTTAGCATTGGTCGATTGAGAATTATCTTTATTTGTTTATATGAATGATCGATTATAGATATTGTGATTGTCAAAGGATGTCTTTTGGTGCCTTTGATTAGATTTTTTATGTGACTTTTGTACTTAGAATTGGTTCGTTTAATATTATCATTCTTCATTTACATGAATGCTTCAATTTTAACTATCTTCCTAAGTGATTGTTTGTTTGATGATGCATCTTGTGTAGCATTCTGTCACGTGTGTATGCTCATTTGAAGTGCAGTTTACTTATGTAATGTCTAGATGGGAAGGAACTCCTCCCCTACTCTCTCGCGCGTTGTTCAGATTTTGCTACTTCATTAAGTTCATGTTTATTGTTCGTTCTGGTTTTATAAGAGAACTGATGGCTTACAAGGTCTTTTAAGTTTTGGCTAACCCTGATCATTTGTCTGTTTCTTCTCCAATTCCCCAGTGTTATTAACACCTTCAATATCAAAATTGGAGGAAGAAAACCAATAGAAACCCCTTCATGGTCACACATAACTAGCAGATATCTCCTCATACTGATGATCATAAAGCCTCATTCTGCCTGATTCGGAGAGACTGAGATGCACTTAACAGAATGATTGGAGTATAAATTCAAAGTATTTTTTCATATTAGTAACCTTACAAATGAAAATTATGTTAGCCTAGTTTTTTGAAAGTGTCCCACTCCTATAGTGGAATGGTTTAATTATTTTAAAAAGTGAATAAAGTTTTTTCTAGTTCCATAAAACTTGTTGAGGGCTCGCTGCCACTCAAATAATTCATTAATTAGTTGCAGAAGATTTAGTTTAGATTCATGTAGCGAACAGTCTGTAGTTTCAAGTACTTTTAGTATGAAATGAATATTAGCAGGCGTGTTAGGAGTCTATTCCCAGTTCTCTTTTATCAGTATGTTAAGCATTAGTAGTATGATAAGAATATTATTACTAGTAGTCTGATAAGTTTTTCTGATTTTAGTATATTTTCTCGTTTAATACCTCTGCTAGCTTATTCCAAACTCAAGCTCTCATGTCATTCAATATTTGAACTTCATTTATTTTTTGATAGATAAATATTATGCAGTATGCAACTCCTGACTAATTATCTTGTTTCCTATTTTCAGATTAACGAATGCAGTTACTGTTCATCGCCGGTTCCCTGTCGCTCATTGTATTTGGTGGACTTTCAAGGTATGTCTCTGGAGGAGGCTCACTCTTCGCGGGAGGATGCAGGTTCCTATGAGGTGGAGGAAGAGGATGGAGGCTCTCTGGTTCCCTCTTTGCCGGAGGATGTGGCGGAGGAAGAGGATGGAGGCTCGCTGGAGGAGGCTCGCTCTTCGCGGGAGGATGCAGGTTCCTATGAGGTGGAGGAAGAGGATGGAGGTTCGCTGGTTCACTCTTTGCCGGAGGATGTGGCGGAGGAAAAGGATGGAGGCTCGCTGGCTCCCTCGTTGACAGAGGATGCAGGTCCGTGTGTGGTGGCCTCTTTGCAGGAGGATACAGCTCCAAGGAGATCAACAAGGACACGCAAAGAGCCTACCATCTACTCACCATCTGATTATCATGTTGACAAAAGAAAGTGTGCACCCAAAATTAAAAAGTGATACATTGATGTCTCAAAACAATTTATGTTTAGTCTTTATCAACTACTGGTGGTTTCTAAACTCATTATCATTAATTAGTTATATAATGTAGCTATATATTACCATTACTTGTGATGAGCTTCAAGATCTTTCAGCTTGGTTTTTTTGCTGAAGACAGCGACATTAACATTACTTGTGATGATATCAGAAATTGGATGTTTAGTCCACCCGATATGGGTGCATTTTGTGATCTCGATGCCTTGCTAGATAAATTAGAAGTAGAAGCACAAGCACAATTTAGGATTTAGGATTTTTAGGTGTTTATTGGATGTTACATAAATCTGTTTGATTTATATAAAAATGGACGTTTTGATGATTGATCTTTTTGATGGCTATTCTACTACTTCTAGTTTGTATTCTACTCCTTGTTGTTCTACTGAATCTGTTTGTATTGCTTGATTTGTTTGCGTTCTTCTCACGACCCTCTTTCTACTACTACTGGCTTGTATTTAATTTTCCTAGAGTTGTTTGTATCGATGACCTACATATTTGTTTGTAGTAGATTGCCTCTTTGAGGACAGCTTTGCTGTATGGGCTTGTATCGTTGCGTTTTCACCTCCATTTTACCCCCTACTAAGTATTTCCCAACAGTTATTTTTGTGTGTGTTG
This sequence comes from Acmispon strigosus, assembly GCA_030819835.1. Taxonomy (NCBI): domain Eukaryota; kingdom Viridiplantae; phylum Streptophyta; class Magnoliopsida; order Fabales; family Fabaceae; genus Acmispon; species Acmispon strigosus. Next base: position 40,719,605 of record JAUAMA010000001.1, on the reverse strand, counting down.
AAATGCCTCCAAGAAGCTTACTGAGTACTAATGTTACAACTCCGATGCAAAACTACTACAACCCATAAATAAAGCACTCATGTTTTCGCAGCTATATTGCCATAAATTGACAAAAAGAACATGTTTCAACAAATTTAATGAGGCTTGCCTTAGTTTTGGAACAAATTTAATGAGGCTTGAATTGATTATATGGATTCGGATGGGTAATGTTATTTCCTTTGTTTTTTGTTTTTATGTTGAGTTAAGGTTGACGTTCTGTTATGATATTGGAATTTCATTGTTATGACTTGAAGTTAAATTGATTATATGGTATTAGGATGGATGTTAAACGTCAAGGCAAACATAAACAACCGATTAAGCTTGCATCTAGCATGAAAACACTTGCTAACCTATAGTTGACCGATGAACAGAAGGAGATTATGAAAAATTCTAATTTTTACAAGCTTTTACGAGTTAAGGATTCAAAAGAGAGTTCTGCAAGTCTCGTTTCAGAGTTAAGCAGACGTTTTGACAAAGAAACTCAAAAGTTTGTCTTGAACAACGAAACATCATTCAGTTTTTGTATCGAAGAAGTTGCATCTGTCCTTGGTATCAAAGATACCGGAACTGATTACATTGCCACTGATGATAGGATGGATTGTCCTGATTTTGTGGCTGAACTTAGAGAAAGAATTTTGCATAAAAATGACAATATAGTCAAAGCATCAGATCTAAAGAGCATCTTGACAAAAATGTCACTAGATGATGATAAGAGCAAATTGCATTTTCGACAACTGCTGTCTTTTGTTCTGCTTGACCAAATACTATTATGCTCAAGCGATCCGAAGAAAGTTCGTTTTTGTTCTTGGTTGGCAGTGCAAGATTTCGAGGCTTTTGAACAATTCAACTGGGCAAAATCTATATTTAACCACCTTGTTAATTCTGTTGGAGATCTCAAAGAGAAGATGATGGACCCTAATAAGCAACATTTTTTCAAGGGGTTTGCTCCAATTTTGGAGGTAAGTTTTGCCAAACAACTTTTTCATAGTTTTAATCATTTCAGTTTGGTGCATTTTCGTTCACACATCCTTAACATTTGAGAGTATGTTAGGCAATCGTATATGAAAGGATACCATTTATGGCCCTGCCAGGGAATGTGGAAAACGTCTCTTCTGATCTTGCCATCCATAAGTATGCTGCCCAAAGGAAGGAAGTTGGGAAGAAACTGGATGAACTTACCGCCGTGCAGGTACACACTTGCTTGTATTTGTTAAAAACTTTACAATAAGATTCCTTAGTGCATTAGAATCTGTAAGTGTATACTAGTTTCTCACTTCAGTACAATTAGTATAGCCTAGTTTAGCTTCTATTTGTGCTGTTTATGCACGTGTGTAATGACTGGAACTGATTCTGTTATCAGAACAGAATCAGTTAGTTAAGTGTGTGCAGGATAATAGATGCGTGCACAGGATAAGCTCACAATATAAATTGTAATCTGATTCAATGAATCATTCAGTGAAATGAAATGAATATTACACAGTTCACTCTTCACATTCCTCTCTCTATATTTCTCTAGCTTTTACATGGTATCACAGAGCCACTGATCATGGAGGCCAATGATCCTCCACCATCGCCACCGCCCACTCCCACTCCTACACCTCTTTCCACCGCGCCACCGCTTCAAAATCTCATCACTTTCACGTTAAAAATCTCAGACAAGCTTGATGAAAGAAATTTTCTGGTATGGAGACAACAAGTGGAGCCGATGATAAACGCACATAATCTGCAAGATTTCTGATGACTGGATTTTATATGATAATTTTAGGGTCTTTTTAGTCTTTTTATTTTATTATTTTTGAGTCACATATAGGTTTTTTGTTATTTTTATGTAGATTTTCTATTTATTTTGCATTTTGCATGTAGATTAGATTTTATTTGTTTTTCTACCTTTATTTTATATTTTTAGGAACTTTTATAGCAAATTTATATTTTTAGGAAAAGCTGGTTTAGTTATCATTTTTGTCCAGGGACCACTTTGTAAAGTTTCAGGAAATCAAGGTCCAAAATGTGAAAGTTCAAGAGTGGAGGGCTAAAAGTGAAGATTGAGAGAATTCAAGGGCTTGAATTGGAGTGCTAACCAAGAGAGGACTAAAAGTAAAAAAGAGGAATATGAAGAAACTCTCTAAATTAAGCACATGGAAAAAAAAGGATTAAAGGATGAGTGGAGGATTGATGATAGTGGAGGAGAGGTTTCAGAATTGATTAAAGGGCTGATAAGTGGGTTTTTATGGCATTCAAAACCCACTACCATGAAGAAGGATGGAAAAGCTTGAAGTTGAAGAATCAGTAGCCAGCGCTGCAGCGCTAGAACCCAGCGCTCAAGCGCTGGGCCTCGGCCTGGAAGTGGGATTTAATTGCTGAGGCCAGATTTTTTGCTATAAATAGGGAAGCAACTTGCACTTGTAAAACACACCTTCTTAGAATACAACAAGTATTCTCTCTTTCTCCCTCAAAGATCATTGTTCCTAGGAATTGTGGGAAGCCAAACTTGAGCTCCTATCCAGGGTAATTCAATGATTCTTTTAGCCATGCTTGGCTAATTCTTTTTTAAGTTTCTTGGGTTGTAGTAGTTTATATTTATGTTTTAGTTTGTTTTTACCTTTCTGAATTTTACTTCTATTTCATGTTTTATTTCCTTGTTCTTCATTCATCTTATGCGCAAAAGATTTCTTGCTTATTACTTATACGAATGGAAATTGGTAAGTAGTAAGGGATCTAGGATTTAAAAAAGGTTATAAGTATACTTCACTAAGGAATTAGGAAGGACGTAACTTTATGTTGGCCTGAATTTCTTCTTCATCTTCTTCTCTAGTTAACTAAGTTGCAAGGAATTGAATTTAGTAATTAGAAAGAAAGTTCTACAATGTGTAAGGAATTAACTTGTAGATAATTAGGCTATAGCATCATGAAATTAGATTTATAATTCAGAAATTAAGTAGGAACTTGCTAGCATATTATATAGACTATGTAAACCAACCCAAGAAGCTTATTTGCTATCATCTTTTCTACTTTGTTGCTATTTCCATGTGCTACCTTAATCAAACTTCCAACAAATACATCTTTTTATTTTTTCTGTTTAAGTACTAAATTATATAATAATAAAAACACCTATCCCTTGGGTTCGATCTTTTTATATTACGCGATAGTTTAATCGTAAACTTGCGATTTTCCTTATCAATTTCATTCACTATCCTGTTATTCCAGAGCAGTTTCTGACCCCTGCCGATCGTGAAATATGTTGGCAAGATCAGAATTGAATATAACTAAAATAAAAATTCAAAATTGAATATAACTAAAATAAAAAAAATAATTGAGAATATTTTTTAGATGATAAAAATAATTGACTATATCATTCTACTATAAATTTTAGAAGTTAAGATCCAGCAAATGTCTTATAGTATGACTTCTAGTGTCAAATGGATATACCCCTTATAATTGTTATTTGTTCTATGTTGCAGATAAGCCATTGTCTGGACTGAAATTTTTTGTTTTTAACTGGCTAGTTAATGCTGACAGGTAAATTAAGCCGTTGTGGATGATAAAGGCAACTCTATAGCATGCTCATAGGTTGAGGTTTTGGAAATTATATATAGCATTCAAATATGTTGGAATTCTGCTGTCCAACATACGATGTTTTGGCCGAAAAATCAAAATAAATCGAAACTTCATCAAAATTCTTAGCCACTTTTCAGTACACTTATATATATTGTTTTGAGAGAGCACAAAAAAAATCAACTAAAAATTCGATTTCTAGGCGGTGTTTTACGTTGTATCCGTCTTTTTACGCGTTTCGGCCGAATAATCGTAATTAATTCATCAGACATCAGAAAATTACGATTCTTTCATGGATAAGTTGTTTTTAATGTGCTTAACAATCTTAAAAAATTTCATAAAAAAATTCATCCTCTAGGTCGACGTTTAAGAACTTTCGTAATCAATTATAAACTTATTTATTTTATTTTTTTCTTTCGGGCTTACGGGCTAAAAGGCCCGGCAACAAATTCGGGCCGAAATAATTCGGGCCATTCGGACCACCCCATTTTGACACCAGTCACCCACTTTGTTTCCACTTCATTTCCACTTTATCTCCCACTTGGTTTCCTAGAAGCCGACCTTGTTTCCGAGCACATTTGTGGGTTAGTTCTCCACTTCATTTCCCAAAATTAAAATAAACCGACCTTGTTTCCGAGCACCTTAGTTTCGATTTATTTTGATTTTTCTGCCGAAACATCGAGCTTGGACATACGACGTTTCGGTCGAAAAATTAAAATAAATCGAAACTTTGTCGGAATGCTTAGATTTTGTTGTTCTCTGTCCAACATAATTTTTACCTGAATTAGGCTTGTTTGTTTTTAAAAAAGGCTAAAGATAAAAAATAAAAAAATAAAAAGTTTTTTTGAGGTTTTTTGGGAAAGGGACGGCGGCGCCGCCACCGGAGCCGGCATGGCCGGCCACCGGAGCAGGGAGGAATCTGACCGGAATCTTTTTTTTTTATATAAACCCTAAAAAGAAAACGATAATAGAAAGAAGAAGAAAACAATATTAAAAGGAAGGTGGTAGTTTATGGTACCCATAATCAGGGACGGATCCAGGACTTTTAAGTTGTGGGGGAAACATATACAAAATAAATTTACAGCTCTAAAAATATAATATATTACTCTTAAAAGTTTGAATACATATCATAATTGTTCTCTACTATATTTTATATTTTGCAAACATTGAACAATTTTTTCATTCTCAACACCATACAATATTTCTCTCTATGTAAGTAGCTAAACAATCATTCATTCATTCATCTCTCATACAATTTTGCATCTAGTTCTCAATAATACTCAAGGTGAAAAAAACTCTTTCAACTGTAGAAGTTGTCACTGGTATAGTATCAAAGCTAGCTCTAAAAGCAAATATATACCAGTAGATATACAATATGTTGTGTTTGCTTCATTAAGACTTTACAATTTCTCCAAGCTTGATTATGAGTACTATTTGAACTTTCAACATGATTGTAATTTGGATTCTTGTTAAAAGCTTTTACAGAGATAGCTTTTAAATGCTTTAGATTTAATAAGTTTGTGGTGTTGATCGCGTTGTTAACTTTGATAAAGAACTAAATTTAGCTTTATTTAACATTTTTGTGGAATTGAAGGTAAATTTTTAAAGCTATGGGGCAAATGTTTTTATGTGGGGGCAAAATATATATTATATTATAATACTAGCTGTATTATTTATTTTTTTTGTTAAAATTAGTAGTATTATATGAGAGAAAAGTCAAATTGTTGTGGGGGCAATTGCCCCACCCTTACCTCAAGTAAATCCGTCGGGCCATAATTATGTTTGGTGGCCTATTAAGTATTAATGGACCTAACCATGTCTAATCTAATGTCGAATCTAACAGCAGGCTCTACACAATCTCCGTGGATTCTGCAGCTCTACTCAAGTCGAATCTGCGACAGAAGCTCTCTCTACACTCTTCATGACAATTGAGATTGTATTAGTACTGGGAAGAATTCCTTCCCTTATTTTCTATGTAGTTGTAAGCTTTCAACAGGTGTGTTCTCTGTAATCCAAAACCCCTTTGATTCAGTTATTCTCCACCATTTTAATGGCTTCTTCTTCTTCTTCATCTGACTGCAACTATGTCACTCTAGCCGAATTAGCAAAGCTTGAAAAACTTCCTGTAAATAAGATTATTAAAATAATAACTGAAATAGTAACCGAATGCCCCAATATGGCCATTGGATTTTCAACTTTGGTTTCCATGATAACCCTTACTGTAGCTCCTTTTCAAATGTACAAAATAAACCAACTACAAAATGATTTGCAGAAAATCATCGATGTGCAGCGCAAACAAGATGAACGGATAGAGAACTTGGAAGAGGACAATGGATCTTTCAAAGCGATGCTGAAGGAGATGCAGGAACAAACTAGGGAGATGCAGGAACAAACTAGGGAGATGAAAAGGCATACTGTGGAAACGAGGCAGGCAGATGCCCTCGCGAGGGAGGTCATGAAGGAGGCATACGACAAACAAGTTAATATGCTGCAGGAGGCGTTGAGTGCAATTGTGGAGAGGAAAGCAGTGTAGAGGTCTAGTGTAACAACGGTATGGATGACCCGATGCAAATTAACAAACTTGCCTCACTAACCATTTTGCTCTAGTAAATAGCCATATTTCTAATAACATATTGTTTGTGATTTTTTTTTCCAGCAATGTCAATTTAAAGAAGTCAAGCTGATGGTTGGAAGAGCGGCTAGGCAGTGTATTATTTGTTGTTGTGGTTTGTAATATTTAGATAGTGGGTCTGTAATCTTCTAGATATTGCGGATATTTCCTTTTGTTAAAATTTGAATCCTTTCTTATTTTACTATTGTGTGACATGGGTATGAATGTGATAGAAATTGCTAAGTACATCCCTTAACAACTTGTGACTGTTTTCATTATCAGAGAGAAATCAAATGAGCATTAGAGGGATCTCTCGTCTCGAGCTGGTGTGAAATTATTGTAACTCTGCATAATTTGATCACTAGAAGGATTTCTGCTTCAACCAGTTTACATCACTGCTTTCAATTCTTGCCCCTTTTTTTTATGTAACCTTCGAACAAATAATTTTGCTTATTTGAGATACATTTTATGATGCATGATATCTGTGCAGGAGAAATATAGACTTAAGAAGCAGAAGAAATATGCACCAAAAGTACTTATAAGGCGTCCTCTACACGCTGTCATGCATTTGTTTTTGTAGTGTTATCATGAGTTAGTGGGTATGCAGGTTGTATTGGTGTTCTCTAGTTGTTTAAACTAGCATTTCTAGTAGATTTAGGATGCCTATAATTGACAAATTCAAAGACATGGGAACTGTTGTTATGGGCAAAGTTGAATCTGGTACTATTAGCGATGGAGATTCCCTTTTGATCATGCCAAATAAGGTAGTCTTTTTAGGGTGTTGTGAGTTTTGTCCTTCTGTTCTTTCTTCTGCTTTTTCCTATTTTTTGAAGTAGGTGACAACGGTACATTATTTTGCAGGATCATGTAAAAGTTGTTGCTATATATATCGATGAAGATCGGGTTAAACGCGCTGGACCTGGTGATAATTTACGGGTTCGATTATCTGGTGTTGAAGAAGAAGACATATTGTCTGGGTTCGTCCTGTCTAGTGCTGGTAAGGATTTTTTTCCTTCCTTTTATTAAATTTTGCCGCACTTGAAAGATGCATCCCAACAAAGGAATTGGGGATTCTAGTTATCTACAAAGTACTAATTACCTAAGGAATTAGGAATTAGTTAATAGTGTGGGTTTGATAGCAAATTAGAGAGAGATTATCCTTCGAATTAAATCAGCGCAACAGTGTGAAGTCAATAGGAATTCATCCTTAGCATTTTCTCCATCATATCTTTTCTCACGTGTTCTTCGTTCCTCTTATTTAAAACTCAAAAATATTCTATTGCTTTACCTTTGAGCTTCATAGCTCAATCATATCCATCGAAACCTTTTTCAATTTGGTTCATATTAGTTGTTGTTACGCGAATTTGGAATTGCATTCGATCCCTGAGTTCGACACTCGGACTTACCGTTTTATCATTACTTGCAACGATTCGGTACACTTGCCGAAATATCAACAGGTGACAAAAGGACCTTTTCCTACCATAAACGTGTTTCAAGTACTACTCAATTAAATATTGAGACCTATGTCATTTATGGTGAGATCCATGTGCTGTATGGTGGTTCTTACGCGGTTTTTGTTTTCCCCTTTTTGCAGCAAATCCAATATCAACAGTTACTGAGTTTGTTGCTCAATTGCAGATCCTTGAATTACTGGACAATGTGTGTATCCTCTTTTTTGCATTTGGAGTTAGCAGTAGTTTCTATGTATTGTCAACGAAATTAACATCTTTATATAAATTCTGCAGGCTATTTTTACTGCTGGATACAAAGCTGTTCTGCACGTCCACTCTGTAGTTGAGGAATGTGAGATTGTTGAGCTATTACAACAAATTGATCCAAAGACAAGGAAGCCTATAAAAAAGAAAGCTCTCTTTGTAAAGAATGGCGCTATTGTATTATGCCGTGTTTAGGTATAAACATATAATGTAACTAGTATAAACATATTGTACTTAGCATTCTTCTGTCACTAGAATATTGTGTAACTAGTATAAACATATTGTACCTCTAATATTGATTCAATGAAGTAATTCCTCGTCGTATTGGGTTTCAGCTAGACCCCAAAAGCTAGCTCATGAGGAGAAGGTTGCTCCCCATATATAACCTCTATTTAGATCATATCACTATCTAATGTGGGACTCTCGCGCTCAGGACTGGACATTTGCTGGCCCAATGGATCCATGATAGGCTATATTACCATCTTAGGATTTGAGTTTTGGTCTAATTCAACCCAATGTGCTAGCTTGTGGGGCAAGTGGTGCCTTCGTTGCTGACAATTGTGAGCCAATCACCCCTGCTCTCTTTTCTGGCACAATCTGTGACAATCACCTCTTTTGTGAATTGTCATCTTGGAAAAATTGGATGACAAGATATTCTTAGTTTGGAAACAGATAGAACATGCTCCGAAGGGACACACTGTCCAACATTTTGTCGTGAATCAAAATGATTACGATGTAGGTTGCATCAACCTGCCATACACAAATTGTGAGAAACAGGACCAACTGTTGCTCCATGGTTACAGTCACCACTTTCATCTACCATGAGGTCGTCTACCATGAACTCGGTGGTTTTACTTTTGACCCTAACCCTACCCTTGAACCTGTGATATTTGTCACCCCAAGTTTCCCTTTTTATTACATTGCTGGCTTGCTGTAGGTGGGCTTCCCAGGGCTATATAAGACTTTACTTCATCTAGAATGTGCAGAATAGTTCTGTAGTCTTAGAGAAAAATGCTTTCATCATTAAACCTAGTTACCTAGTTACCTATTTTTTGGGGTTTTATTTTATTTTGCTTCAGATCTCTGCCCCTGCACATACTCATATAGCAACTAGCTCTATGTGTTTTGATCTCTGCCTAGGTTTTTTTGGGGTTTTATTTTATTTTGCTTCAGATCTCTGCCCCTGCACATACTCATATAGCAACTAGGCAAGTGAAAGATTTTTAATAGCATAATGTCATTAGGTAAGTGAAAGATTTTTTCACACCTTATCTGGGTAGCCTTTTCCCTATACAAAAATAGAATTCAAACAAAATCTATCTGGGTAGCCTTTATCTGTGTCTATGCATTGTGGGTTTTCGTTTTTTAATCATTTAGGATAATAGTTTTCATTTTTGAATCATTTAAGCAAATGGGTTTTTTAGAATGTTTGTTTTATATGTTTCAATCTGTTATGTGACAATAGCTTATTTGATATTAGCTTATGAGACTGAAGCTTATGTGACAGTAGCTTATTTGACATTAGCTTATGTGACAGTAGCTTATGTGATTTTAGTTGGATACAATTTTCCTATGCATCATATTTGTGTGAATTGGTTTAGATGATGTTAAAGTTGAAAATAATTGAGTTATTTTCTCATGTGTGCAGGTCAGATTCATCGGATTCAAAGTCGGATCGCAAGTTCCATAAAAAGCTTCAATTTTATACCAGTAAGTTTTTCGACTTGGTTTAGTAGTACATGGTTGTATCTAAACCCTAACTAAGAGTATTAAGAACTCTTAGTCGTGCTGATAGAAGATCATAATTAACAACGAAATGAGTTTTATTTAGTTCACTTGCTTACGTTTTTTTATTTAGTTCACTTGCTTACGTATAATAGTCATTTTAAAAATACCCCAATTTTGATTTCCTGTTAATTATTATTATCAAAAGGCTACATATGAAACTAAGGTTAGACACTAATAGTAGATAATTGTGTAAATACAATTTGAGATGTACTGTATATAATTTAATCTTCAAATGTTTGAATCAAGTCCGAACTTTTGGTTCGATAATAAGATCTAAAAGAACCCAATCATACCCTTGTTTACCCTATATTTGTCATATATAAGTTCAATTGTCATCTCGTCCTCAACGTTACCTGAAAATGTACACCTTTCTTAGAGAAGATGTCTCTCTTCAATTGCAAAATTTAGTTGACTTGTAGTTTGATTTTATATGGTTCCGTTATTTAGCTAGTTCATGCAGTTTGTAATTTGTTCACTTAAACACGAGTTAATAAGTTGTAATATGAATACACTTCTCAATGAATGAATGTGTTTAAAAGTTGCTTTGATATTTGTTGGTGGATGCACACATTGTTGAATGTGTGCTAAATGAATCACAATCTATCCTAAATTTTCCTCACAACTTATATATTTAGATGTTATAATCCTAAAAGTTTTTGGGCTGATCTCTAACTCTGAGGTTCACTGAATTCTGATGTTCTCTGCATTCTGATTTAGTTCTGAATTTTGTAAGTTTTGCGAGTCTACTTTTTTTTAATTATATATATATATATATATATATATATATATATATATATGTTCTTAATGATTATTATTTGATAGGAAAATGATATCCCTGATTGTACCTTCTACTCATTTGAGGATGAACTTAAGCAGTGTCCCTGTGGACGTGGCTTTTGCCGCACCGTGTTTCCTAAGGGAATAAAACATTGGTGCTGTTGTGTTAAGGTGAGAATTTCAAGGGCTTTTATATTCAAGTATGTTTGTTTATAGAGTTGTATGAACTATCATGTGTGCATGGGCAGGGAGGTGGTGCTTGCAGTTTCTTTGTGAGAATCGAGTCCACCTGGCAACCACCTTCGAGTTCCACTCCCCCAACACATTGTCAGTCTCCTTCCAGCCCTTCATGCCGAGGTTTGTTCCCACAGAAGACAAGAATATATAAAAAAGTGAAGACAATCCTGGAAGATGGATTTTACTTTTGTGGCCGAAAATATTCATTTTTAGCTTTTTTATCCAATCAACTTACTTGTTTGCACAAATTTAAAAGATTAATTTATGTATAGACTCACTGCAAAATAGTTGTTTTATCTAAAAAAGCCAGCTATTTTATTACTCTGAATAGGAATAGGATATGAAACTGGTTGAACATAGCAGAGACAAAATTGCTGTAAACAAAGCATGCATGTTATATTGAAATAGAAATATTTTGAATCACAGAGCTCAAAGTAGAGAATGTAGACACAGACAGAGACCCCTTTGAGATTAAATGCTCAAAAGAACAATAATAATTAAATATTGACAGTTCAAAATAAACCAATTTAAGAAAATTTGGGTCCAAGAGAAAGAAAGGTCTAGCCTAGGAAACTTGAATAAGTGATAACCCTAGATGTTGTATGAATGACTCATTATTACTCATTATTTATTATTAGAGTTGTTATACTATATATATGGTTTTCATACAATTTGATTAATAATAATAATAATAATAATAATAATAATAATAATAATAGTAATAATAATAATAATAATAATAATAATAATAAATTAATATAATTATTTATACAATCATTTTTAATATAATAATTTTTTGCCCCCACTTAAAGAAATTTCTGGATCCAATCACGGGAGACGATCACAACATGCAACCATAATTTGTAGAATCAGAAGCATGACTCCAAAGAATTAAAACAAGTACCACACAAAGTGAAAATGTAAAACTTGAGATCCAAAAATTATTGTAGCAACAGAAGAAAAGTACCACACAAACTCCAATACTACCACACAAACCAGTAAGCTAAACATAGTTAAAGCTAAAAAGATTTCATTTTTTTTTGTTATTTGAAAAACTTGGACTATACTTCACGGGTTCTTTCCTTGCCCTTGACGACTTTCTGATACCTATCTCAGGTGGAGGAGGTGGAGACTGAGGTGGAGACGCTGAAGAAGATTGAGCAAGTGCATCATCACCATCCACCATAGGCTGAGGTGGAGGCATAGCAAGTGCATCATCACCCAAGGATAAAGAGGCCACATCCTTCATCAAACTTTCATTCTCCTTCAAACTTTTATTCTCTTCCGTCTCGGCTGCCACACACCATTGACATGGTATAATCTGAAAAATGAAAGGAAAAAAATTGATAAATAGAATGTCAATTCTTAACCAGAACCAGTGGGCCTATATGTTAGGAACCCGAAAAACCACAAGTTACAGAATATAGAAGAAATGGACTAAAATGCACAAATATGGAAATAGTGTATTATTTCTGAAACCGAAAGGTAAATAAATGCAAGAGGATGAATATCCTAATGCCCTACAGAGGCAAAAAGCCAACTGTCCAAAACAAACTATAAACTTCCATAACAATCTCACTCCCTCACCTCACTCTATATACTACTAAAAATTTGATTTCGTTGCTAACCTTAATTATAAAGCTAAACAGACAAACTAACTATATGTTTGATTTTGAGTTCGATTTTTTTATAATATGCTTGATTTTGGACAAATTGATTCTAAACCCTATATTTTTTGAGCAATTGAATTATTCGAGTAAAATCGAACCTAAAATCTTGTATTTTCCTATACTTAATCTTTTCCGTACCCCCCTACACCCCTCCAAATTGTTTACAAATCAATCAAAACAATCATTTTGGGACATAGCTAGTAAAATCCACACACGTTTACTGTTTGTTTAATTGATTTGAATGTCGTATTTAATATTGATTTCATTTGTGTTAGTTAAACAATTTTGTGACATTTTTTTTATTTTTCCCGTGGGTTTGAGACGAAATATGATTTTTCTTTAATAATGTATCTTCCTTTCCTTTTGTAGGATGAAAATAGGCAGCCTATTAAGGTTGCAGGCAGCCTGAGTAGGATTACCGACCTTAACCTAACACATGAAAAAAAATGTTAATGGAAAACTCGGTTTTTCATAAACTTGTACAAGTCAGTCATGCAAGACAGGGTTCTGCACCTCTAGATTCAACACTGTGCACATTTTATGACACAAAAAACCGGTGTTTTGTCTTTAACGACCAAACATCGTTCTGTTTTTGCACCAAAGAGGTTGCGCATGTACTTGGCATCAAAGATGGGGGAAATGCATATAATTTATTTTCTAAAGATAGTCAAATACCCACATTTTTAGAAATCCTAAAAAATGAACATATAGGTGGAGGAGGAAGCTTGCAACCAAAACATTTGAAACAAATCCTTAGAGATATGAGAGTAGATGATGAGGAGAGGAAATTATGGTTTAAAAAATTGATGTCATATTATTTGGTGGACCAATTGTTGTTGTGCTCTAGCAACGTCAAACATCTTCGTAAAAGTATTTGGAAGTTAGTCGAAGACTTGGAGATTTTTGATAATATCAACTGGGAAAAAGCTGTCCATGATCATATCTATGAAGCCCTTGGAGATCTGAAAGGGAAGATGGAGAAGCCTGGTGAGCATATATTCAGAGGGGCCCCTCTAGCTTTTGAGGTATGTATTGCTCACCAAGTTTTCATGGTATAATAATTAGCATTTTCCTATATACGTCATTCTTATATGAGATTTGTGTTAGGCAATTGTGTTTGAAAGGATACCATCCTTGCGTCCACCGGTAGAACCAGACTCTGTTGATCCTCCCATACAGAAGTACAAATCCCAAAGGAAGACGATTTATAATGAGCTGGCCAAACTCAGCCCTGAGATGGTACGCAATTGCTTAGGGTCCATTGTTAATTATCAATAAAACCTCTATAGGAGAAAAATATTTATGATTTGTTTAGCATTGGTCGATTGAGAATTATCTTTTTTGGGCCGAAGTATGGCATCGGCCGGGATAATAGTAGCATGTGTACAAACAACAACAACAACAACAACAACAACAACAACAACAACAACAACAACAACAACAACAACAACAACAACAATGTTCAAAACATGGAGAAGACGGGAACGGCACGCACGAAGATGGAGAAGAGCTTGGCGCCGACGAGCATGCAAAGCAGTGGTGGTGCCATTGCGAAGAGAAGGAGGGCCGGTGATGAGGTGCAGCGGCCAGGAACGACGGTCATGAGGTGCAATAGAGAAAAGGTTCACAAATGGGTTTTCGATCTGCAAACTAGGATTTTCTAGTTAACATATCAACATTTTATTAATAATATAATACCTATTACCACGGTTCACCTGAGAACCAGGGTAATAGACAATGTCAGAAAAAAAAACTCTATTACCACGGTTATTTAGCTCGGTTATGGTAATAACCGTGGTAATAGGAAATGTTAATGAAAAAATAATAAAAACTATCTCAGTTACCACGAGTGACGCGGAACCAGGGTAATAGATAACCTCAGTTACCGCGGTTCAACAAGGAACCGTCGTAACAGAGTTCCGGGCACCATTTTACCCCGGTCTAACATGAAACCATGGTAACAGGGCCGTGGTAAAAAGACAAATCTATAGTAGTGTTCCCAACATAGGTATACATGAAAGTATACATGTGAGATTATAAGTTAGACTCTAGGCAAGTCATGAATGTCATTTTGTTTCCATTTTTAAATCTAGTGTGTGGAGTGAGATAACTACTGGTTAACTGAGTACATTCTTAGCTCCATTTCTGAATTATTTCTCTTGCATTTTTATCCTGAAAGGATGTACCTTTTGGGTGACGGCCAAGTTTTTCTTATTTGGGATCTCCCTTGCTGCCAACCATTTCCTCAGTTTAGTTTATGAAACTTTGATTTAACTCTTCTACTATTTTTGGGTTTTGAATATTTTGTACTCTTGGATTTCAAGCATGTCTCTTATAGAAAGTCTTACAGCATCGTATTCCTTGATTTGTATGCAGTTCTTTTTATTCCTTACTAGATTTCTGCACTAGTGTTCTACCTCTAATTGCCAGCTGCATATTTATTTTGAGCAATTGTTACCTGGTCTTCAATGGCAAGGGGTCCAGTGTCTTGGTTGTCAAGCCTCAAAAGAAATAGCCTATCACCTGCGTTATTGTCAATTGTCAAATGATCATTGGAACTAGTTGCATGATGGTATAGTTTTAAATTATGATTGTAGTGTATAGTTAAAAGTGATGTCAACCACAGTTCTGTGAAACAATCACATTTTATTACTTCACTTATTAGTTAAAAGAGACTCTCATGCTATATAGTCTTCGAAATATGGTCTATATGTTCCTTGTTTTCTTACTTCACATTTTATTATATGTTCTTTCAATCATATAACATATATTGTTTTCTTGTTTCAGGGTGTGATATTTTGTTAAGAGTGATGAATAGGTTGAACTCAAAGCTGCACTTGCAGAACTGTTACATAATGAATGAGAATGAGAGGTCGAGGAAGAAAGCACAGCTTCTGAATCAAACACCCAATGCTGCTCCAAATTTGCAATTAACCTGCTTAGTGCTCATGATAATTAAAAAGAAGAAGAAGCAACTTGATGACCCCGCTAGTGATTGTTTTTTTGTTGTTGTTATTTTTTTTTTTGAAAAGCCAAAAGAAGATGTATATAAATATGCTAGCACAATGGGGGCTAGAAACCCATATACAAAGAGAAAGGAAAGATAATAAAAGAAGAAAAAACTACTTATATTGAATTACTCCCTACTGAATTACTCCTCTTTTAGCCACCAACATCTATAAACTCCTACACATGCTGAAATTCCAAATCATTAGAACTAACAACCAAATACAAGTCCAAAGCATGTATCAAAGCACACGGCTACACATGATAGTTGAGAAATTGAACACACTCTAGATCATGTGGAGGAAGAACAGTCACACTCAGCTTCTGTCCACACCTCTTTCTTATGGAAGCTCCTGTGGCATCCACAAGCAGCACAAGTGAGAGCAACACTTGTTCCTTCTGCACCACTTGCCATGAACTCCCTGCAGCCATCCACAGCATATCCTCCAACACTGACTGCATGGTTCTTTTGGCACTCTCCATACCTCACGTTCCTCACAGTGGGAGGTTCCACTCTTCTCACAACCACATGACTCTTCCTCATGGTACAGTTATTCCCCTCAAATTCTTCTCTACTTTCCTCTATTTCAAACCCCCGTCAAAATTCTTCATGTTATACAAGTAAACGGGCACTGTGACCATTCATAGAGTGAGAATTGGAAGTCCTTCAATTTGCTCCTTAACCAAGTCCAAGAATTATATTTAATTAATTCCACCACCTTTGTGATGTCTACCTGTTCTGAGTTGAATATCACACCATTCCTGAGAGTCCATATGGCCTAGAAGCAAGCAGCCCAGATGGCCAGCCAATGAGGTACATGAATAGAAGAAATGCCTAAACAATGCTGTCTAAGGTGAGACTGAAAAGAGGAAGGCAAAACAGTAATTGTACCCACCCACCTATAGCATCGTCCCCAAATCTGCCAAGACACCTTACAGGAGAAGAATAAATGATCAAGAGTTTCTTCTATTTCCTGGCAGAGAACACAGAGACACTGTTGTCGATCCAAAATCACCTTTCGCTTCCACAAATTGTCCCTTGTTTGGATTCTATTCAGTGATGCCTTCCAAATAAATGCTGAAATCTTTGAAGGTGCTGTTAGACTCCAAATCTTTTCATAGATATGAGTGTCTACCGGAGCATGGTGACCCACCAAAGCATAGTAAGCAGAACTTACCGTGAAATCCCCGTCCTCAGATGCCATCCACATCCATTTGTCCTTCCTCCCTTGAGTTGGCAAAATAGATTGGACCTCAATCAGCATATTGTCGAACAATTCCCTCTCCCATTCAAACCATTCCCTTCTCCATTTGAATTCCCAGATCCACTTGTTTTGTATCCAATTTCCCATCTCTCCAATTGTGTTGTGTTGTTGCAAGGATAAATCAAACAGTCTCTTATATTTTTGCTTCAGACACACCTGAGTACCTTCATATTTATCATGCCAAAGCATAAATTCATTTCCATCTCCAATGTTCATCCTAACATTGTCCTGGAACCATTCTGAGTTGCTGCCACAAACACTCTGTAAATCCCGCCACCATATTGAACCCGAACTAGTATGAGTGTCCAGCCGACCAGTGTCAAAATTGGCATATTTAGAGTGCAAAATTCTTGCCCACAGTCTGTCTTTTTCTGCTAGTAATCTCCACTGCCACTTTGCCAATAGAGCTTTGTTGAAAATTTGAA
Organism: Acmispon strigosus; assembly: GCA_030819835.1. Lineage (NCBI taxonomy): Eukaryota > Viridiplantae > Streptophyta > Magnoliopsida > Fabales > Fabaceae > Acmispon > Acmispon strigosus. The sequence continues at coordinate 40,702,520 of JAUAMA010000001.1, read as the reverse complement.
TGTCTTTAATGCCTAGCCCTCCATTGCTCTTGGTCTTGCACACAATATCCCAACTTACCCAAGCGATCTTCCCCACCTCCTCTCCTTTCCCCCAAAGGAATTGTCTTTGTAAACTTTTGCATCTTTCCACAATTGCTTTAGGCATTTTGAAGAAGGATAAGAAGAAGAGCGGGATGGACGAGAGAACGCTTTTGATAAGGCAAATCTTCCCCCCAAATGATAACATATTGTGCTTCCAGCGTGATAGTCTTTTTTCCAACTTTCGGATCATCGGGATCCAAGTCTCTTTTCTCCTCGGGTTCGCCCCAACTGGAATTCCCAAGTACACGAATGGGGTTTCCATCACGCAACAGTTTAGCAAAGCTGCGAATCTACAAATTTGATCTGAAGCCATTGAAATACCCGCAAGTTTACTCTTGGAGAAGTTAACCTTAAGGCCCGACATCAGTTCAAAGCACCGCAAAATGCTTTTGATGGTTAAAACATTTTTAGTTGATACTTCACCAATAAATAGTGTGTCATCTGCAAACTGGAGTAATGAGACATCAACATCCTTGCTCCCCACCTTAAACCCCTTGAATACGCCCTTGGATACCGCTTGTCTCATCATACCACTCAGCCCCTCCGCTACTACTAGGAACAAGAAAGGAGCTAAGGGGTCACCTTGCCTGAGTCCCCTTTCCATAGAGAACTCATCTGTCGGACTGCCATTTACTAGAACTGAAACTGTTGCCGAGCTTAGACAACTCTTAATCCAACCAACCCATTTCTCACAAAACCCCAATCGACGCAGCATATAGAAGAGAAAATTCCAGCTCACGGAGTCATATGCTTTTTCATAATCCACCTTGAACACTAGGCAACCTTTCTTCTTTCTCTTCGCTTCATCCACCACCTCATTTACCACAAGTACACTGTCCAACATTGATCTTCCCCCAATAAAGGCTGATTGGCGGTCATCAATTATATCATCCAGCACCTTCTTCAATCTGTTTGACAAGATTTTAGCAACAATTTTATACAAGCAACCGATTAGGGAGATTGGCCTGAAGTCGTTTAGCCCCATTGGACACTCAACCTTTGGTATTAGAGCGATAAAGGATGCATTTGCTCCTCTAGGCCATATCCCATTCCTATGAAAGTCTGCCAGAGCCTTGAGAATTTCAGTTTTGAGAGTTTCCCAACACTTTGTTATAAAGTGAAAATTAAATCCATCCGGGCCAGGACTTTTTTCCCCATTACAATCCCACACCGCTCTACGAACCTCTTCTTCATTGAAAGCCTCTGTTAGCATTGCATTATCTGATCTAGAGATAGCCTGAAATGGGATTTCTCCAAGACTGATTCCTTTCCAGCTTATGCTTCTGAATCTCTCCTCGAAGAAGTTTTTGATACCTGTTTTCACTTGTGCCGGATCCTCAATCCAATTTCCATCAATAGATAACCCATTTATGTTGTTCACTTTCCTTCTCCAATTCACTACTTGATGAAAGTATTTTGTGTTTGAGTCTCCCTCCTTTATCCACTTATCTCTCGATTTTTGTCGCATCAATGATTCATTTAGTCTTGATAGTCTCCAAAATTCGGCCTGTAAAGCTCTTCTATCAGCTAATTCAGATTCACATAGACTACCTTGTTCCTCCTTTAAATCAAGTTCATTTATCTTTGCTGTCATCTCGTTGCATCTTTGTTCTAGATTGCCAATGTTGGCCTTATCCCATTCTTTCAGCTTGGTCTTCAAGAACTTCAACTTTGTTTTGAATACAAAGGCACCCCAACCTTGTACTGAACACTCAGCCCATGTTTTCTTGACGAACCCCATAAATGAAGAGTCCTGAAACCAGCAATCCCTACTCCTGAAAGGTTTCGGTCCCCAATCCTTAATGGAGCATCTCAGTAGAAGCGGTCGATGGTCCGATACATCTCTATGGAGAGCAAACTGTACACAATTTGGCCAGTTATTCAACCAATCTTGTGATACAAGGAACCTGTCTAGCCGACTCCTAGCTTGTCCATTTGGCTTGTACCAAGTAAACTTTCTTCCAGCAAGGGGAATATCCACAACCTCCATCTCTTCAATGAAAGCATTGAACTCATCGATTTCTCCCTTTCCCAACCTATTATCCGCATTGACCCCTACTCTCTCCTCATGACTTCTCACTGCGTTGAAATCACCTACCACACACCAAACCGTTTCAGTGCAATTCTGCTTCAATTGTTTTAATTCCCTCCAGAGATTCCTCTTCCCCTCAATCATGCACGGTGAGTAAACATTGACCACCACGTAGGATACTTCTTTCCATTTCCCCCTCAATTCTATGAAACCAGGACCAGTGATCTTCTCCTCCACCTTGAATACACTTGTTTTCCAGATACATAAGATTCCCCCTGCTCTATTGATTGCCGGATTCATTTTCCACTCCATATCGCTGTCTCTCCAAATTAGATTACAAGTTAATTTGTTTATCATGGCCAATTTAGTTTCCTGAACACATAACAGATCCACATCATCCTTCTGTACCAATTTTGTCAAAGCTTTCCTCTTCACCCTTCCTCCCAATCCCCTTATATTGTATGATAGGATCTTCATTTGAGACCATCACTGCCCCTTTGTTGTCCCTGTTGTTGTTTCTGGCCATACTGAAGAGCATCTCTTTTTTCCAATTCAATCAGTTTCCCCACTACTGCGTTCTCGCACCCATCAGCGACCACCCCAATTTCCTTCCCAATTTCCCACAATTTTTTAGCTTCTGTCTCCTCATCTCTTAGCCAAAATAGCTTATTGCAGTTCATTACACCAGAGTCAGATATGGAATTACTAAGAGAGAGAATAATTTGTCTTACCTCCTTCCTGGCGCTAGAAGATTTCCGGTTTAACTGCGAGAGTTGTTCCACCGCTTGCGGAACCTGCGATATGGGCAAAAGAGGGCCACAAGATGTAGTTGAAATTGGCACTGTCCTCCTCTTTCTTGTAGCAAGAACTTTGCGCTTTGGGTCCTCATCAGAGTCAGATACGGGTGTCGTTGTATGCCTTTGATTATCCTCAATGCCGCCGCACACACCGTTGTTGGAGAACTCTTGGCTCCCTTCAATTACCGCCTCTGCTACTTCGTTTTCTTTTGTGGGTTGTGGAATAAATCTTTCTGTGGGCCCCACTATAATATTTTCTCCTATTTTTTTTCTGTTTTTGCCTTCACTATTTTCTTCACAAGGAGCTTGAATTAAAGATTCTCCCACCACCGTATCTGTTTGGCTCCCACTTGTCTCACTTAATTCCTCTTCACTTAATTCCTCTTCAATTATATGATTCATCAAAAAATTGGGCCCAGCCCCATGATGACCCGCACCTCTTGCACTCCAATTATTATTATAATTATTATAATGCCCAAAACTAGTTAGTCCAACTAGATCAGACGGAACTATAGTTTCTTCCAATTGACTTTTATTTTTTCCCAACCCATCAATCACTTCTTTCCCTTCAGCTGTGTGTACTTTCGCAGAGGGGACAGCATTAGGCCTGTCCACATTTAATGCTCTTGTACCCGTTGTTCCCGTTTCCCCAGGCCTTATTCTGATTTCCATCGCCACCCTCTTCCCTTCACGCGCCGCCATGGACTCATCTTCACAGCCATATTCTTCTTCTTCGCCGCTGCCCAAATCATCTTCTGAGTCGATCTCGCTACCCCCCATAAGCGTTCCTGCCTGCGAGCTTGTATGGCTCCCCACGTCTCTGTTGGCCATGCGACCCCCACCGTAGTTGACCGGAGCACCACCGCACTCCTCCCTGAATCTCACAACAAACTTCTTCCCATTAATCTTGACTCTTCGAAAGGTCGCGATCGGAATAAGAGATGAGGTCCTAACAGCGATTCTAGCATATTCCAGTTTTGTGAAATTGGAAGTCTCTACATCCACTTCAACCAGATTTCCAAAAGGTTGAACCAGCAAAGAAAAGCATTCTTTTTGCCAAGCATTCAGTGGGATACCGAAGCCATGGATCCAAGCAATTCTGTGACCCGGAACCTGCGAGGATTCCCAAGGAATTAACTCATCAAATATGGCACTCAGCCACTCCTTGGCTCTACTCAGGACCTCTTCAATCTTGACCCCATCAGTAGCTGTAAGCAAGACCATATCATCACCCAAGTACCTTATTTTTATTTCAGTGAACCCCTCCAGGAAGAACATCTCTCCAAGGGCCTGTGCATCCACATGATTTAGCAATTTCCCAATTAGACTATTTTGTAGCCACTCTAGGTTCTTCTCCTGTACTGTGATTTCCTCCCATTTCCACTCATCCTCCTTCTTCCAGTGTTGCGGCCCTGTTTTCCAACGTGGTTCGTCGTCGTCCGCCGCCCTTACAACTTGTGCGAATGAGCGTTGTGGTCCTTTATTCACCCAAAAGTTTCTTCTTGCAGGCCCATCATATGCCCTTCTCTGAGCAGTAGTTTCCTCCTTACTACCTCGTGCTTTCCTATCATATTTGGGAGTGTTTACTTGTAGCTTCATATTCCCTAGTTTGATTTGGTCCAGTTTTCTCCCCAGAGTAGTTGGATCCCTCTCGTCCCTGTATCTCACAAATCCAAATCTTTGCCCTTCCTTATTTCTACGCCTAGGAAGATACACATCACAAACTCTTCCCCATTGTTGAAATATTTTCCATAAATCCAGTTCTCCAACCTCCTCCGGAAAGTTTGAGAAATAGAAGGAGGTGACATTACCCTTACTCCAGTTATCCTGTTTACTTTGCCTTCTAGGACTCTCGCCTCTCCTCCAACCTCCATTTCGAGCTCCCACTATTGTCCACCCACTCTCACCCTCTCTTTCTCTCTCTCTCACTTTCTCTCTCATGATTCCTAGAGAATTTTTGTTGTTGTTGTAAAATCAATATGGGAACCAGTAGTTGTAGGTTCTGTTCCATGGAACAATACTAGCAATTCATCGTCTATACAGTTACTTCCAGTTCCAGGTTTAATCATCTCTTCTTTTTTTGGGGAGCTTTAGATGTCAATTTCTGAACTACGAAGTTGTATGGTTTATCAGGCCTATCTTATAGAATTATTGAACCATATGCAAGTTGGTTTGTTATTCAAATATTTAAACCATGTAGTGATTTATAAGGAACCATACTTGAACCATGTGCAGGAACCATATGGTTGATACAACCGTTTACTTTCTCTTCCAATAGTCACTTAATTAGGAACCATGTGCAAGTGGATTTGTTTATAGCCCAGGTCCACTTTTATCCTCCCATGAGAAAATTTCAAGTGACTCTATTGTTATTAAATAAATAAAAATCAGCTTAAATTTCCAAAAATAAGTGCTTGTTTTATAGCAATTGTAATTAATCGTTGTTGTTTTAAGGTCAATCTATTCACACGTCTAGATAATATTTTTCCATGTTCACTAATAAATCAACTAACTAAATTCATGTTTTTATAATCAATTCGATCCCCCGATCAGATCGGGGGCAAACGCCTACGAAAAAATCGTTTGGATTTCAGAAAGAGTCGCTTAGATTTATCCAAAGGCAGAGGTCATTTAAAAAAGAGGTTAAATATGTTTTAAGTCTTTTATACACCTTAATTTAAAATAGTTTTTATAAAATATTTTCATTGTTTTAGTCATTAAAAAAATTTGTTTGATTGAAAATAGTCCTTATGATATCATAAAATATTTTTTACCTTATCACCCGCCTACGTGGATATCATAATCAGATATATGTGAGCAAGGACTTTCAGCTTCCGTCTTCCCTTCTCCTATTTTTATTTGTGAGAAAGGAGTTTTAGCTTTCGAATCACTTGTGGTTTACAATTCTCAACCATCAATCAATGTTACTCCAAACATTGTCATTTTGTTGAGAAGGAGGTAGGTTCATCTACAGTGCCCGGTTCTATTGTTTCGTATAGAAAAGGAATTTGGTTAAGAGCTTGGAATTGGCTAAGAGGAAAATAACTTAAGCTGAGAAAGGAAAAGGACATGAAGATGTAATTTACCAAAAAATGGTCGGAGAATAGGTGATGGATGAGAGGAGGAAGAGGAAGTGGAAGAGGAGGGGAAAATGGAGAAGCAGTAAATTCGATGATAGAGAATTTTGAAGGATGAAAACTGATGTGAAAATTACACATACAATGATTGTCACGTGAGCAGGTAACTGACTAAAAAACATTTCAAAAGTGATTTATGACGATATAAAGATTATTTTCAATTAAACAATATTTTTAAGGACTAAAAATAATAAAAATATTTTATAAAAACCATTTTAAATTAGAATGTATAAGTTAAAAACTAAAAACATATTTAACCCTAAAAAAATGAACCGCTATGTTCTTCCTTAAAAATTTAAGGCCACAATTCCGAGAAAAACATAACCATGACCTTAGCACTTTAGGTTCCTCACATGGCACGAGTGCGACCTTTGCACTTTAAGTTCAAAGGCAGCGCCTCACTTGGCACCGATTATTACCGCTACCTTTTGATATACTTTAACCGTTACCTTAGTCATTTTTGTAGTTGCAATCAGCATACTATCTTCAGAAAATAAGTTTGCTGCCAATAATGAGACATTGTCGACATAGAAAATCAAGAGAAAGTGAGTGAGTGAGTGAAATTGACATGTAATAAAAAATGAAATGTGAGTGATGACTGAGTCAAGACTCATTATTATTCTTAAGGAAATCCATACATAAGGGAAAGAAAGGGAAACGGGACTGTAACATGGAACAATGAAATGATGCAATAACTAATTGCTTTTGGTACAGTCATGTCTTTCATGCACCACATGGGAAAACTAAACCCTTCACCATCCCAATGACATGCTTTGCCTGGAGGGGATCAGCATACTCTATTGCATGGTTGCCTTCTTCCTGAAAGTCCTCGGTCACCTGAATACCCTTCTCCACCATCAACGCCGCCACCTCCTTCTGACGATCCACCAGTGGATCCTCACCATTCCCACTCACCAACACCCTCCACCCAAGTCCCTTGATCTTCTCCAGTTTCTCATCAAGACCATACACAGCCGTTGGATTGCAATACTCATGATCACGGTCAACCCCAATCGGCAGTGCCAGCTCCCACGTTACATCAACAGCAAACAAGGGGATCATAGGGTCATCCGCAAGCCTCAGCTCTGACTCAGTCCTTACGGTCCCACCAAAGAACGGCTGGCGCAATATCAGCCCTCGGATCTTCAACGGCTCAAGATGGTGAACCTCTGCCGCAGCATGTAGACCTGCATGAAACGCAAGATTGCCCCCAGAACTGCCCCCGTATATATAACAATTAGAATAATCAGCGTACCGTGTCAGCCACTCGTCCTGGCTAGTTCTGATCCAGTGCAGCGCTTCCATGCCATCGTCGTACGCCGCCGGAAGCCGTTCCTCGCACGCGAGGCGGTAGTCGACGGAGGCGATGACGACTCCAATGGTACGCGCCAGCTCCACGCAGAAGTCATGGTACATGGTGGTAGCAGCACTCTGGAAAATGAAACCGCCACCGTGGAAGAACACGATGAGGGGTAGCTTTCTTTTGGGTATTGTCGCTTGTCGGGGTAAGAATAAACGGAGCGAGGTGTTTTTGCATTGGTTGATGGTGACATCCTTGGTGAGAACAGGAAGAGTTGGGTCTGATGACGGTTCGGTTCGAGGATCATCACCTAAGCGAGTGAGTGTGTCGTCGTCAGGGTGGTAGATTATTTGCAAGAACTCGTATGGATCAGGATGAGTGATCTGTGATGGTGGGGTTGTTTGACTTGACATAGTGGAGGTGAGACTAAGGTTACTTAATTTGTTCGAGTTCTCTGCTAAAAAGGCTTCACAATAAATTCAGCAGTGATACGTAGAACATTAGACACCCCACCCCAACATTTAATAGGTGCCAATATTTTCACAATAAATTTATGGTCATCTGTGCGCACCTTCCAGGAGGGTTCTATTAAATTTAAGAAAGATTCTTCCAGGAATGGAAATGTGGACGAGCTATAAGTATTATGCTAGTATAGATTAACGAGCTAAATTTATTAAAAAAAAAAAACACGAGCTAAATGCTAAACGAGCTCAACTAACTATTAGTTGTGCTACACATTGTTGGTATTTTAGACTCTTTCTGTTTTAAAATAATTGTCAAAAAAAAAAAACACGTACATTAAGAAATGCAATTAATATTGTTAACTTCTTAAAATATATATATATATATATATATTTTCTATTTTACCTTTTAACATGTATTTATATCTCTTTATTTATTATTGTCATAGGGGTAATATATGAAAATTATTAATTAGTCTTTTATTTAGAATTCGAAGTGAACAATTATTATAAAACAAAAAATTTCTCTTTAAATAGACTAATATTTTAAAACGACAATTTCATAAATGTTGTTCAGTTTAAAAAAATGTTATTTCCAGTGTTGTCTAGCTACTTATAACATGAAAGTAGGTTGAAAATTATCAAGTAATTGCATGTGGTTGCCACAAAAATGATATATATGTATTAGAACTTATATTTTTATAGGAGTAGTAATTATTGGTTAATAATTTGTGAAAAATATAGAATATGTTTGATTGCAGTTTTTGAAAACAGTTTTTAGAAACTATTTTTGAAAACTGTTTTCCAAAAGAAAAGAAAAAAAAATTGTTAAATGAAATGTTTTCCAACATTTGAGCCTATTTGATTACAGTTTTTAAAAATTGTTTTCTGTTTTCAAAAATCGAAACACCTGTTTTTGAAAATAGTAATCAAACAGGCCCTAAATTTTTAGCTAAAAATAGAAACAGAAACTGAAAGCATCTTTTAGGGTCTGTTTGATTACAATTTTTAAAAACTGTTTTCTGTTTTTAAAAACTAAAAATTTAAAAACCTGCTTGGTAAAACCTGTTTTTGAAAACAGTTCTTGTTTTCAGTTTTAAAAACTAAAATACCAGACCAGCTAAAAGGTGTTTTCAGTTTCTTTTTTTAGTTTTCAAATTTCAATTTTTTAAATGTTGGAAATTAAAACGTCTTATTCAACAGTTTTTTTTTCTTTTATTTAGAAAAACAGTTTTCAAAAACAGTTTTTAAAAACTCTTTTTAAATACAATTTTCAAAAACTACAATCAAACAGGCCCTTAGTGTTATAGTATTTAAATTTTTAAAACTGAAAACAAGAATTATTTTTAAAAACAGTTTTAAAAAATATGCTGTGCCAAACAAATTTTTAAATTTTTCAGTTTTCAAAAATAGAAAAAAGTTTTTAAAAACTGTAATTAAACATACCCATGACCATGATAGATAGGTGATACGAGACCCATAATAGGTGATACGAGGCGGTAGAACAAAAATTTAATATTAAGTGAGGAGGAAGATAACAAAAATTCAAATAAATAGTCTTGAACATATTAAATTTCCTTTTTTTTATTCCTTCCTCATCTGTTGTCGAGATTTAAGTCAGGGACGTGCCAATTGTGTCCCAACTCCCAATATTAACTACGTACCATGCCATTTATTAAAATATTTTAAAATTTCATTACTCAATGAATTACCCGCACGTTAAGACATGTTAAGTCATTGACTCGAACAAAAATCAAGTTAAAATAATTTATTATTAAATTTAAATAATGTAAGAATGTTAATGTTCTGTTTGGATGTAGAGATGAAAACAAGTGGAAGATATATGAGTGAAAAGAATATAAGAGGAAGGAATATAAAATAAATATGAGATGTTTTTCGAGATATTTGGATTAGGTGAAAAAGAATGGATAAATAAAAAAAAATGATAGTGATTGAATATTATAAATTTACCTATATATATGGTATTTATATAATTTATTTTGAAAAACAGTGTCATTTATCTCGTTTACTACGTATTTATTTTAAATTTATGATTTCTTAAATCTGGTGAGTTGCTAATATTTTTTAATTACTAACAATGTGTTGGTCAATTGGTAGACAAGTTACATAGGTGTAAGAGTGAGATCATAAAATTGAATCCCGCGAAAGTCTTTATTGGGAGAGACCGTCATTATACCTCTACCAAATTAACATCTATTAACAACAACAACAAAAAAGATAATTAATTAATCATTTTTTATGATTATGGATAGTTTTATCATTTAACTCAAAAATTTGATTTAACTTTAATTTACTTGTTCGGCTGCTTTAAGATAAAGTAAGCATCACAACCATTAAATGAGTTTTTAAATATTGACTTTTTTAAAGTAGTTATGATGCTTACTTTACCCACTAAAATGAATTCACTTATTTTAAAAGAGCTAAATCCAACTTTACCAATGTTGTTATTTGATTTGATTCTAGCATGTCTTCATATTTATGAAAAAGTTGAAAGTACAATACTCAAAATTAAAATAGCAACTTGATCCATGCTTGGGATCTGGGGTTCAAGGACGTGATATGCGCCTCATATTGTGATCATGCAGTGGCTATGTTCCAACATAACATTGATGTTGGTACATTTTGGGCCAGAGATAGCATAATTAGAGTCTGGTCTATGCTTACCTAGGATTGGATGGTGACTTTTGTGCATATCCGACGAATAATAAATAATTCAGCGGATGGTTTAACCCAAGAAATTGCTACGAAGATAGCTCTTCTCTGTGTTTGGAAGCTCCCTCCTTCCATGAGTTATGCATCGTTGTATCTTAATACTATAGAGTACTCTCTTTTTGTCTTTTGTTTTTCTCTTGTCACAAAAAATTAGCAACTTGATTTTTTTTACATGTAGCAACTTGATTTTTTTTTTTTTGGTTACCAGAGGAAAATGTAGCAACTTGATTTGAATATTAGTATCAGGTTTCGAAAATAAAAAGTCAAGAAAAAAATCTTCGCAACTTAATTTACATTTTAATTTTGAATTCAAATTGAGCTTACTTTATAAAGTTAAATAATTTAAATGTAAATGTTTTATTAATAAATAATTATTATCATTTCAAAAGCTTGGTAATTATTTTATTTTCATAAATTTGATGCATTTTTAATGGAAGTTTGTAAGAATCATTATAACTCTTAGAAAACAATCCTAGTGTTATGTGCAAGAAACAAAAAAGCTCCAATAGCACAGAGAAATGGCACATTACGACCACAAATTTCCTCATCATCTTCCCAAGGACGAAAATGATCCTTTTTAACACAAAGTGAACAAACAACCATTGGAGAGATTTTTCTACATAAGCTTAATGATGTATAGGAATTCCATTTGGAAAATTTTCAACATGAAACCCATGATAAAATTGTCTTTCCAAAATAGGTAAAACAAGATTTTGGTTCCTGTAATATAAATAAGTTTTAGTTTTAGTCACTCGTCAGAATAAAGTTGGAAATGATTTTCCTGTGTTTAGAGGATATTTTTTGTCACTAAATAGATCGCCAAACAAAGAACTTCTAGTGGTGAAAACTAGGAGGGCAAAGTTGATGTCAATTTGACAACTCAAACTTGCAGTTGTAGATTCTGGAATTTGATTGGTATGTCATGTATGCATCGTATAACCGTAATTGCATTGAAGAGTGAAAAGCTAGAGGACTTCTATCATGCTTGATTGACAATAAAAGCTTATAAAAGTACATATGAATTCTTTGGGTCAACATATGCTGATATTGTGTGGATTACCAAATCACAACACTATAGAAGCTGTCATATTCAGGGAGTACCTGAGAAGCCTAAAAAATGGGTACCACTACCTAATGAAAGCATTATGAGATTGACCTCTCCCTCCTATCCCACAGAATTGCACTCACAAAGTGAAAATAAGTTTAAAACAGAGTTATAAAAATCCTTACAAGCTAAATCATATACATCACACAAGTTTTTACTTTTTAGCTTATTTTAATAGCAATCATATATTTTAAATATAGAAGTGATTACACAAGATATATCAATAACTTCGAACAACACAATTAGGAAAGAATTTAATCCCAATTTTAGACTTGGTCATGTGCAGAGGATGAATTTAGAAGACCAGATTTAACAAGAGCGAATTATTTGTCCAGCTCACTCTGTACAACGTCCAGAGCTTCCTGCCTTCACTAGACAACTATCATTTACCTTTTGAGGCAGACTTTATGTTCTAAATTATAAGACCCCTTCTAGATTTCAGAAAAACAAATAATAGGTTTTTCCTTTTTTACCCATTGCATTGATTATATTTTTAATTTGTTAGGTATTGAAGTGAGAGTTTTAAATAGGGGCATATATGGAAGATTTATACAAAAAATAATAAAACTAAGATATTAATTAGCTTATTACATGTTTTCTTAATAAACTTGATTGTTTAAACATGTCCTTATAATTTGAAACGGATGGAGTATTATGCATCTAATTTCTATCCTTTGGCTAAGCATCTCACATGCACACATTTTGAAGCTTGATTCCATTGAGAGTCCAGTAATAAATGTTGAGACCAAAGTTCATGTGATTAGCATAAAAAATATTTCTAAGCTTTTGTATATATTTGCTAAGCACAACTAATGCCGTAGCTTCCGCATACATATACTCTAACACATGAACGTTGTTTAGTAATATATGGTAGTTTTCTTGCATGCGTGCTCGTGCTTCACATGTTAAAATGTATATAAAATAAAAAGTTAATCTATAACTTAGTACCTCGGCCACGTTTCTATTGGTGAAAGAATCTTTCTTGAATTAAATAGAACTCTCGTGGAACATGAAACTAATGTATATTAAAAGAGAATCTGTAACAAAAAAATATAGTCAATCTATACGTAGCTTAATAGCTCAGCGACGTTTCTATTGGAGTGAAGGAAGCTTTTCTTGACTTAAATGGAACTCTCGTGGAAGGTGCGCGCACATGATCATAAATTCTTTGGAAAAATGTTGGATAGAACAATTGGTGTAGAGAGAAGAGGACAGGTAGAAGCAATAGAGTGTATTGAATAGAGTGAATTGTTAATTTAGTTTTTAAAAGTGCCTGACGTTTATTAATTGATTCTTAAATTAGGGAAATACCTCTCGTGATTTATGAATGTGTAAATCATCGGTCAAGTTACTTCTCCGTTAATTTTGGTCAATTGACGGTGATGATGTGATTGTTAACTGCTGAAATGACATTTATACCAGGACTTGGGATGGTATCAACACTCAACACACCTCCAATTTTTTTTAAAACTTTAATTCTCATCCTTTGTATTATATATTTCCCTTTTAATTTAATTTTTTTTATCTTCATTTTAACCTTTATTCAAATTTAAAAATAATAAAAATGATTACTTTAAAAAGGAAAAAGAAAAGTGACGGTGGGAAAGCATTTTCTGGTCACTTGTAGCTAAATTCTTGTAGTTTTGCCAATATGATAGTGGTTCTAAATTAGATGTTGAATTAAAGTTGTTCTAGAAGTAACCCTTCCGGCCACACGTAAAGGAGGGCATTCCAAGAACCTTCGGCCAAACGCTCACGACTTAACCCTGGGCCCTCGTAACCGAGCGCCCGGGCTTGGGGGCTACTGTTCTGGGAATAACCTTCCCGGACCGCTAAAGGCCCCTAGGTACAACTCTGTCCGGCCGGCAGAGCCCTTCACCTCCTCGGTCATACGACAACAGGCTGAGAGGGGGCAAGTGCACCAATGGACGACCGCCCCCACACGTCAAGTCAACAGTCTTATCACCGGGTCACCTCCGTAGGCGCGCCGACCCAAGATAGGCCCTGGCCGTCCGATCCACTGGACGTGGCAGAAGATCCAAAGATCTGAGACGATCCGCTTACAAGGTCATCATCACCTATCCTCGAGGATCGCGCCACCTCCAAACCTCATCCTTTTAGGAGTCTTCTTTATCCCATTTCTGTTAATAAGTTCTTATGTTCCCCATCATCTTATTCATTTTCCCAATTCACAACACACACAACTCACAACCCAATTCTACCCAAAAGCTAAACTATTTTTCTCTCTTATTTTTCTTTTCTTCTTGCTCGCTTTGGATTGTGTTGCAATGTTGTTTTACTTTTGGTTTAATTTATAGGAAGCATGGGAGGCTAGGCTATGTTGTTTTCTATTCCTATATTTAGGCTTCTCCATTTATGATTTTGTGGTATTTCAAAAAAGTTAGAAACTTGGTCATTCATTGTTTCTAGACTTTTTCAACAATCTCCCACTTAAAGACTGATTTCAATCTATCTTCACACCTCAATCAATGCAGTAGTCTTCTCTGGTCTGTTATTCTAGCAGGCCAACTGAAGTTGAACACAACTTCAGTTTGTCAATGGTTACCACCTTTGTTAACATGTCTGATGGGTTCTTTCTTCTTGCAATCTTCCTCAATGTTAGCACCTCATCTTCAAGCAAGCACCTGATGAAGTGGTAACGTATATCAATGTGTTTTGTCCTGGAGTGAAATGCTGAATTCTTTGCCAGATGTATTTCACTATGACTATCACTATTCAAAACACTCCTCTTGTGGATAAATCCCAGCTCTGTTAACAATCCTTAAAGCCATATCAACTCTTCACTAACTTCTGTTACTGCTATATACTCAGCTTCTGTAGTGGATAAAGCAACAATCTTCTGTATTTGTGACATCCAACTGACGGCTGTAGTACCAACAGTAAAAATGTAACCGGTGGTACTTCTTCGGTGATCAACTTCACCTTCGATATCTGCATCTCCGTAGCCTTGTAATTTTAACTCTCCCTTTCCAAAGTACAGACACTTCTTTGTGGTTCCTCGTAGATACCTCAAAATCCACTTGACTGCTTCCCAATGAGCTTTTCCTAGATTTGCCATAAACCTGCTTACAACTCCCACTACATGGTCAATGTCTGGCCTAGTACAGACCATTGCGTACATCAAACTTCCAATGGCTGAAGCATATGGAATCTTAGCCATGAATTCTTTTTCTTCCTCCGTCCACAAAAAAGCAAAAATGACTGGCAAGCGGTGTGCTAACCGGCTTGGCCTTACCCATGTTGAATCTTTGCAAAACACGGTTGTTGTACTCTGCCTGAGATAACTGCAAAATTCCTCTTTGCTTATCTCTCGTGATTTGCATTCCAAGAATCTTCTTTGCTGGACCCAAGTCCTTCATGTCAAATTCTTTTGACAGTTATATTTCCAAGTTTCTGATTTCATCCATATATGGACCTGCTACTAACATATCGTCTACATAAAGTAGCAAAATGATATAGCTGGACTTATATCTCTTGAAGAAACAACAGTGGTCGGCATTGCACTTCTGGAAACCTTCCTTGTGCATGAAGCTTTCAAATTTCTTATACCACTGTCTTGGAGCTTGTTTCAGGCCATACAAGCTCTTCTTTAATCTGCACACCATATTCTGTTTCCCTTCCTCTGAGAAACCTTCAGGTTAGTGCATGTAGATCTCCTCATCTATGTCTCCGTGAAGAAACTTTGTCTTCACGTCCAATTACTCAAGGTAGAGCTCTTTGTTGGCCACAATACTTAAAACAAACCTGATAGTATTGAGCTTCACAACTGGAGAAAAGATTTCAGTGTAATCAACTCCTTCTTTTTGCTGAAATCCTTGGACAACTAGTCGGGCCTTGTATCTCTTGGAGCCATCATGGTCATCCTTCACCTGATACACCCATTTTTTGTGAAGTGCCTTCTTTCCCATAGGTAACTTAGCTAGTTCCCATGTTTGGTTGTAGATCAAAGACTTCATCTCGTCTTTCATAGCAAACTCCCACTTGCTGGAATCTGCTGTCTGACATGCTTCTGCATAATCTTCAGGCTCCCCTTGATCAGTCAAAAGCATGTAGTCCATGTATCTCCTGTTAGGCATATGACCTTCTCAATACAGGAGTTGGAGTCGGAGGCTCTGATGTGTCAGGCTGTTCCTCACTGCTTTATTCAGTTGATTCCTCAAACTGAGGATTCTCAACTATAGGACTTTCTGGGACATCGTCCACCTCTGCATAAATTGGCACACTCGACTCTGAGTTGTTGGCACATGTATTATGCTTGTCCTTGTACATCACTCTTTCATTGAAGATCACATCTCTATTGCGGATCATCTTTCTATTTTCGTCATCCCATAGGCGATAGCCAAACTCGTCCTCGCCATAACCAATGAAAGTGCACTTCTTTGATTTGGGATCATGCTTATTCCTGCCTTGATCACTTATGTGCACATATGCTACACATCCGAAAACTCTAAGATGTGAGAGTTGTACCTCTTTTCCGCTCCATACCTCTTCGGGTATTCTATGCTCCAATGGTACCGATGGACCTCGGTTGATTAAGTAAGCTGCTGTGTTGACTGCCTCTGCCCAGAAATGCTTTGGTAAGCTTGACTGCACACGCAAGCTTCTAGCTCTTTCAATCAATGTTCGATTCATACGCTCAGTCACACCATTGTGTTGAGGCGTACATGGCACAGTCCTCTCCATTCTGATTCCGTGCTCATAGCATAAATTCTTAAATCTGGTGTCTTCATATTCACCACCATTGTCACTTCTGAACTTTTTGATCTTCAATCCTGTCTCATTTTCTACCATGGCTTTCCACATCTTGAAAGCCTCAAATACTTTCGACTTATATTTCAGAAAGTATACCCATACCTTTCTGGAGTGATCATCAATAAAAGTCACGAAGTATTTCTTCCCACCAATAGATGAGATGGTAGTTGGACCCCAAACACCAGAGTGGACAAGCTCGAGCCTTTCCTTCTTTGGGGTTCTCCTACTTGTCTGAAAGCTGACTCGTTTTTGCTTTCCATGTATACAGTCTTCCGAAGACCCGGTAGTTTTCGTTAGAGTCCATGATCTTCATCCCTTTCTCACTCATATGGCCTAGTCTCTAGTGCCACAAATTGGGACTTTCATTTGTTGCAACTGCAATCAAACGAAATGCTCCAACTATCTTGTAAAGAGTACCACTATTTTTACTACGAGAAAGTGTCATTGCACCCTTTGAAATCTTCCAACCATCACCATGGAAGACTGTTGCATAACCTTTTGTCGGCCAATTGGCTTATTGAGACTAAGTTCTTCGTCACTTCAAGAATATGTCTGACATTTTTCAATTCCCATACAGACCCGTTCAACTTAACCTTCACTTTACTTTTACCTACAATCTCACATGATTGCTCGTTCCCAAGGTAAACTTTGCCAAGGTTTCCGGGAACATAATTCTCAAATAATTCTTTCTGCGAAGTGGCATGAAAAGAAGCTCCAGAGTCTAACACCCAAGACTCTTCCTTGTTCCTTAAAGAACATATCAATGTATCACCTCCTCCTGAGGTGGAATAAACATTTTCCTCACCCTTCGCCTCCAAATTCTTTCATGCACTCTTGCACTAATTTTTGTAGTGCCTGAATTTCCCACAATTCCAACACTCAATGGGCTTCGAGTTAGGGGAACTATAATGACTTCTGGATTTGGACCTCCTGTCCTTTGACTTGCCACGTCCATTTTCTTCCTCTTGACTCTGTATGCAATACTGAAGAGGTTGATGATTCTCCTGACTCTCTCCGTCGAATCTCTTCACTGAGAAACAGATCACGAACATCATTGAACTTCAACTTATTCCCACCTGTTGAGCTACTCACGAACATCATTTTTTTTTTATATTTTTTTTTTAAATATAAAAAGTACTAAACAAAATAACAACAAGAACAGAACCTATCCCCGGCAACGGCGCCAAAAACCTGATAGACAAATCGCAAGTGTACGATTCAATATCGCGTAATAAAAAGATCGAACCCAAAGGATAGGTTTCCTATTATTATAATGTTTAGTACTTGTGCAGAAAATTTAAAAGATGAATAGTTGATGTTGGTTTTTAGACAAATAAGAACAATAGCATAAAATAATAAAGAGATAAAAATGATGAAGATTAAGTCCTTGGGTTGATTGACATAGAATATAAAATATGCTAGCAAGTATCTACTTAATTTCTAAATTATAAATCCAAGTTCAAGGTGCTATAGCCTATTATATCTACAAGTTAATCTCTTACACATTGTAGAACTTTCTTTTTAATTACTAAACCCAATTTCTTGCAATCTAGTTAACTAAAGAAGAAGATGAAGATAGAGTTCCGGCCAACACAAAGCTACGTCTTTCCTAATCTCTTAGCGAAATATACTTATAGCCTTTTTTAATCCTAGGTCCCTTACTACTTACCAATTCTCATTCGTATAAGCAATAAGCAAAAACACTTGTGATCATCAAGATAGAATTATGAACAAGGAAATAAAACAAGAACTGGATATATTATTCAGATAGGTAGAAACAATACTAAAACATAAATTATAAACTAAAACAACCCAAGAAGCTTAAAAAGAATTAGCCAAGCATGGCTAAAAGAGTCATCGAATTACCCTGGATAGGAGCTCAAGTATGGCTTCCCACAATTCCTAGGAACAATGATCTTTAAGGAGGAAAGAAGAACACTTGTTGTATTCTGAATAGGTGTGTCTTACAAGTGAAGAAAAGCTCACTATTTATAGCAAAAACCTGACCTCCAGCGCTTGGGCGCTGGCATTCCCAACGCTTGGGCGCTGGGAAGCATTAAAATCCAACGTGCAGAAATATGCCCAGCGCTTGAGCGCTGGCTTCCAACGCTGCAGCGCTGGGTGCAACCTCTGACTCACATCCTAGTCAGAGGTCCAGCGCTGGAGCGTTGGGTCTTCCAACGCTGCAGCGCTGGGACGAACACTGGCAGCTTTTTCTTGGATTCCTTTCTTCTTCAATGGTGGAATTGATTGGCTTAATTAGGCTCATTCAGCCCCTAATAAGTTCTGAAACTCCTTCCTTCCACCATTAATCCTTCAAACCTTATTTTACATGTGCTCAAATCAAAGAGGGTTGCTTCACATTCTTTAATTCACTTCAAGTCCTCTCTTTGTTAGAACTTCAATTCTGGCCCTTTGACTCCTTCAAACTTCACTTTTCATCCTCCACTCTTGAACTTTTACACTTTGATCCTTGATTTCCTGAAACTTTACAAATCGGTCCCTGGACAAAAATGATAACTATACCAGCTTTTCCTAAAAATATAAAATAGCTATAAAAAATTCCTAAAAATATAAAATAAAGTTAGAAAAACAAATAAAAGCTAATCTATATGCAGAATGCAAAATAAATATAAAATCTATGTAAAAATACTAAAAAATCCTATATGTGACTCAAAAATAATAAAATAAAAAGACTAAAAACAACCTAAAAACATCATATATTATCCTGTCATCATTGAGTTCATTTATATGTTGGCTGCTGATGCCAACATAATCGCTTCATCAAATAAAAGTTATTTGAAGCAGTCGACTTTTCATACATATCAGATAGAGCTGACATAAGATCTACCGTGGTTTTTTCTTTTGCAATGTTGAAAGCAATATTACGTGATAACGTCAATCGGATGACTCCGAGGGCTTGTTGGTCGAGAAGAGTCCACTCTTCATCTTTCATGCCCTCTGGTTTCTTTCCTGTGAGTGGTTGATACAGCTTTTTCTGATACATATAATCCTTGATTTGCATCTTCCAAAAGCCAAAGTCCGCGCCCTCGAACCTTTCAATTTTCACCTTTCCTTCATCTGCAACCATCACTTCCACTCGAATATGACTTCTCCTCTGGATCATTTCTGAAAATTTCTCGCAAAATATTTGTAAAATTCCCAACCAGCTCTGATGCCAGTTGATAAGAAAAATTACGCTGAACTTTTCTGTAATGTCATAATTGTGTTAGTGAAAATAAATGCGGAATAATTGACACACCAATTAATAATGGAGTTCGGCCAATAATGCCTACGTCTCCGAACTGCTGCAAATATTTTATTGGAAGAGAAAATATATACGGTTTACAACACACTCAAAACACTCACAACTCACAACCCAATTCTTCTCAGAAGCTAAACTATTTTTCTCTCTTGTTTTTCTCTTCTTCTTGCTGGCTCTGGATTGTGTTGCAATGTTGTTTTACGTTCGGCTTAATTTATAGGAAGCATGGGAGGCTAGGCTCCATTGCTTTCTATTCCTATAATTGTGCTTCTCCATTTATGATTTTGTGGTATTTCAAAAAAGTTAAAAAGTTGTTCATTCGTTGTTTCTAGACTATTTTAACAATCAAAAGGGCAAGAAATAAAGAGGGGTGCATTTTTACCGTCGCCACTACATTGGAGCTTGTGGTTTTACTCTAATAAGGGGGGATCAGAAAGAAGAAGACACGATAAAGGATGGGTTAGTCGATATCCAGAGCCATGGACTAAGAATCAAGGGCTAATCGAATTTAAAGATCAAGGGTTCTCTTCAGTGCCTGAGGAGGAATTCTGGATTGGTGTTCAATTCAATTATGAATTTTGAAATTGTATGCTATGCGTTGGATAGTGGAAGAGAAATGCAAGTTTTGCTTGTGAAATGATTGTTGTTGTTGGGTGGAAGAAAACTCATTTTATTGGCTAGGTGGAGAAGTGGAACAGAACCCCAATCATGCAGAGGTAAGTGTTTGCTAGCAGAGCTGTGTTTCACAATTGATTGCAATAAGTAATCACAGTATCAAACTGTATTGTATGAAAGGAGTTTTCTTTTTTGCGTTTTGTTGAAAAACGCAGAAGACCAAATTATGGCGTTGGTTATTGGCCAAATTGAAAGGCTTCAGATTTTCTCTCTACGAAGGGGTGTCATATCGTTGTTTATGTCTCAATCAAGTGTAAATTGGGCAAGATGTTGTCACATGAAGGGACCTATAGTGAGGAAAATAATCAAGAATTATGAAAGTCTGATTCTGTGTTTCTATTATTATTGCTAAAATGCTCTTTACCGCATCCGTTGACTCTCTAAGTTGGTTTGGAAGGGTTGGTGTTCTGAGGGAGAGAACGATTGTCCCATACAAATGCTCCAAGGGAGAGGGAAATTGTCTGTACAAACCATATCATGGCGCCCGACTTCGGTAAAAAGCTTAACCCAGCCGATTGCAGCTCTACTCGCAAAGGAAAGTGGCCCGACTCATCCGTACCTCTTGGTCTGCAACACCTTGCGCACCAGAGCTTGGGGGAAACTGTTCCGAGGGAGAGTAAGATCGTCTCATATAGACCGGACGAGCGAACCTCCCACGAAGACCGCAATGTCCCTCCACAACCGCCAACCTTTTCGACTATGAGTGGAAGATCTCTGACTTGACAAGGAAGATCTTCTAGAAGGAGGGCTGGAGCAACCTGCCACCAATCACATTACATGTCCTCTCCTGACACCTTTCCACATCTGCACGGAACTCGAAGCCTCGATCAATACACTAGGTCGGGATCTAACCGTCGAGGTAGCACCCATGGTAGGAAAATGCAACGGTTGGGATGAGATGCGGATCTAGGAACTTATTACCTCCTTGATACACGCAAAGAATCTCAACCTATATAAAACACTAGAGGCTCCCTCTCCTCCCACTTCCGCTAACTTTGGCATCAGAGTGTCATAGCAAGGACCTCAAACTTGTCACGCATCAACTCCGATTGCGCACCACCCCAGCTCCATCAAAAGTTCGTTGTTCTCTCCTCAACCAACGACCTATCCGGGTGATTGAGCAAACTATTTTGCTCAGTTTCTTTGTTGGGTTTCACTATGGGGCTATTATTCTTATACCCTTTTTGTTGCAGCACTGTTTTTAACTACAACAGGGTGTTGATAATGGTAGATTCCATTAGTTAGCATGGAATTTGGAAATTGGGCTTCCTCTTGCTAAATTGTAACAGCAGGGGTCAATATTTGTGCTCTAGTATCTGTTCTGGTCGGCTCTTCAGCCATATGACCAGAGGGTGTAGCAGCTGGTCCACTAGGGATGCTCTTAAGCGTACACCTAAAAGGCAGTCTGCATGACCTGGGCTAGGGACGAGCCCTCCTGGCTTGGTGTCCCTACATTCGACCGGCCCGAACAAAGCCTGAGGGAAGCGCTACGCTGCCGATCAACTCACAACCATTCCCACTCGGAAGCCTCACTTAAAAAGCTTCCCTTCAACACCTGCAGAGGACCTTCGACGCCTATAAATGCAGGTTCCACCATTCCTTCTGGGACGTTTCTCACTCATTACTTACATTAATATTTTTCTATGCATTCTTACATGTTTGAGCTGAGCTCTTGGATGCTCTCATTGCTTCAACACTTACTTGAGCGTCCAAGTGTCTTTTGCAGGTCCCCCCCCGACGTACTGCAAATGTAACTGGGAAGCTCCACCTCAATAATGACAGAGAAAGACTGAGCTCCGCCACAGCTCCACCGGGATAGCCGCTATCCAACATCCACGAACGAACATTTGGCGTCGTCTGTGGGGAAGATTTGACAATTCTACGTCGTTCTTTCTGTGCTCTGATCAAAAAGCTCACAACAACTTCAAGTTGTTTTCTCTCATTTCACGAGTCTTCTTTCTCTAGGAAAGCAACGATTTCTTTTGTGGGAAGCAATGAACTCCATTGTTGGAGGCTTCGAAGGAGGAGGAACCCCAGCGAAAGTAAGGAAGAGGCATAAAAACAACCTCATGTCTTTTGTGCAGTGGACGCAGAGATACAGCACCAAGTCATTGCTTGTTTTCACGAAAAAGGAGTATGGAAGTAAAGCGATGAACCATTCAACATTGATGAAGATCACTGCACTAATATCAAACCAAGAGTTGACTAAAGTCTTGATAGACTCGGGAAGTTCATGTAATATCTTGTTCATGAGTTGTTTCTAACGTCTTTGATATCATAGGCAGGAATTGAGCCCAATATTAACTAATTTGGTAAGCTTCACGGACGCACAGATTTCTCCAGATGGATTTGTAGACCCTTGTGTCGCTCTAGAGCAAGGGCCTTACAACCGGTCGAAAATTTTGCAATTTTTTGTGGTAGATTATAATTCTCCTTACGAAGATATCCTAGGGAGGCTATCACTGAGTCATTTTGCGATAGAAATCTCCACGAAACAAAGGATTATGAAGCTTCATTCATCAGCCAATGAGTTGATTACAATTACAAGAAGTAAGGTCAAAGCGGATGCATTCTATGTTCTCAACCAAAAGCAAGAAGAGCTCGGAGTTAAGAGTAAAAAGGCTAAATTAGGCCAATAACCCAAAGAGGGAAAAAATAGTCTTGTCCTGGCAGAGCTAGACCCGAGGAAGGATATCCAGGAAGAGAAGGAGGTTAAAAGACCCTTACCAGAAGGAAAGCTAGAAGATGTTCAACTTAGGGAAACCAAGGAACAAAGCACCAAAGGTAGTAGCTAATCTAGCAGAGGAATTCGCCGATCTAGAGAAATGACTAAACGAACTCTTGGTCAAGAATAGGGATTTTTTTGCGTTCACAATCTCGGATATGCCCGGACTGGATCCAGATTTTTTTCTCACAGGTTAGGAATACACCCAAACTTCAAGTCGGTCGTCCAGAAGAAATGGAATATGGGGCCTGAGCAGCAGCAGGTTTTTGAGACTCAAGTAAACGAATTGGTGAAAGCAGGTTTCAT
The DNA here is from genome assembly GCA_030819835.1 of Acmispon strigosus. Taxonomy (NCBI): domain Eukaryota; kingdom Viridiplantae; phylum Streptophyta; class Magnoliopsida; order Fabales; family Fabaceae; genus Acmispon; species Acmispon strigosus. Next base: position 40,679,130 of record JAUAMA010000001.1, on the reverse strand, counting down.
CAAAGAGATACAGTATGTATCATGGCTAGCGAATCTTGTGTTGGTAAAAAAGGCAAATGGAAAATGGAGGATGTGTGTAGATTATACAGACTTAAACAAGGCATGTCCAAAGGACCTGTTGCCACTTCCCAACATTGATAAGCGAAGTGAGTTAACCTTTACGTCACACCTGGTGGTTGAATTTTAGATATTTTGAATTAGAGTTATAGCACCTTAAAATTTAAATTTAGGATTTCTTAAATCTGGTGAGTTGCTAATATTTTTTAATTACTAACAAGGTGTTGGTCAATTGGTAGACAAGTTACATAGATGTAAGAGTGAGATCATAAAATCGAATCCCGCGAAAGTCTTTATTGGGGGAGACCGTCATTATACCTCTAACAGGTTAACATCTATTAACAACAACAAAAAAAGATAATTAATTAATCATTTTTTATGATTATGGATAGTTTCTAATTGTGATTATCATTTAACTCAAAGATTTGATTTAACTTTAATTTATTTGTTCGACTGCTTTAAGATAAAGTAAGCATCACAACCATTAAATGAGTTTTTAAATATTGACTTTTTTAAAGTAGTTATGATGCTTACTTAACCCACTAAAATGAATTCACTTATTTTAAAAGAGCTAAATCCAACTTTACCAATGTTTTTTTTTTATTTGATTCTAGCATGTCTTCATATTTATGAAAAAGTTGAAAGTACAATACTCAAAATTAAAATAGCAACTTGATCCATGCTTGGGATATGGGGTTCAAGGACGTGATATGTGCCTCATATTGTGATCATGCAGTGGCTATGTTCCAACATAACATTGATGTTGGTACATTTTGGGCCAGAGATAGCATAATTAAAGTTTGGTCTATGCTTACCTAGGATTGGATGGTGACTTTTGTGCATATCCGACGAATAATAAATAATTCAGCGGATGGTTTAGCCCAAGAAACTGCTACGAAGATAGCTCTTCTCTGTGTTTGGAAGCTCCCTCCTTCCATGAGTTATGCATCGTTGTATCTTAATATTATAGAGTACTCTCTTTTTGTCTTTTGTTTTTCTCTTGTCACAAAAAATTAGCAACTTGATTTTTTTTACATGTAGCAACTTAGATTTTTTTTTTGTTACCAGAGGAAAATGTAGCAACTTGATTTGAATATTAGTATCAGGTTTCGAAAATAAAAAGTCAAGAAAAAAAATCTTCGCAACTTAATTTACATGTTTAATTTTGAATTCAAATTGAGCTTACTTTATAAAGTTAAATAATTTAAATGTAAATGTTTTATTAATAAATAATTATTATCATTTCAAAAGCTTGGTAATTATTTTATTTTCATAAATTTGATGCATTTTTAATGGAAGTTTGTAAGAATCATTATAACTCTTAGAAAACAATCCTAGTGTTATGTGCAAGAAACAAAAAAGCTCCAATAGCACAGAGAAATGGCACATTACGACCACAAATTTCCTCATCATCTTCCCAAGGACGAAAATGATCCTTTTTAACACAAAGTGAACAAACAACCATTGGAGAGATTAATGGATAACATTTATCCATATTAAATTGCTTGAGGATTTTTCTACATTAGCTTAATGATGTATAGGAATTCCATCTGGAAAATTTTCAACATGAAACCCATGATAAAATTGTCTTTTCAAAATGGGTAAAACAAGATTTTGGTTCTGTAATATGAACAAGTTTTAGTTTTAGTCACTCGTCAGAATAAAGTTGGAAAAACATCCTGCGTTTAGAGGATATTTTTTGTCACTAAATAGATTGCCAAACAAAGAACTTCTAGTGGTGAAAACTAGGATGGCAAAGTTGATGTCAATTTGACAACTCAAACTTGCGATTGTAGATTCTGGCATTTGATTGGCATGTCATGTATGCATGCTATAACAGTAATTGCATTGAAGAATGAAAAGCTAGAGGACTTCTATCATGCTTGATTGACAATAAAAGCTTATAAAAGTACATATGAATTCTTTGGGTCAACATATGCTGATATTGTGTGGATTACCAAATCACAACACTATAGAAGCTGTCATATTCAGGGAGTACCTGAGAAGCCTAAAAAATGGGTACCACCACCTAATGAAAGCATTATGAGATTGACCTCTCCCTCCTATCCCACAGAATTGCACTCGTAAAGTGAGAATAAGTTCAAAACAGAGTTATAAAAATCCTTACAAGCTAAATCGTATACATCACACTAGTTTTTACATTTTAGCTTATTCTAATAGCAATCATATATTTTAAATATAGAAGTGATTACACAAGATATATCAATAACTTCAAACAACACAATTAGGATAGAATTTAATCCCAATTTTAAACTTGGTCACGTGTAGAGGATGAATTTAGAAGACCAGATTTAACAAGAGCGAATTATTTGTCTAGCTCATATAAAGTCTAGAGCTTCCCGCATTCACTAGACAACTATCATTTACTCCCTCCATTCCAAATTATAAGACCATTTTGAAGCAAACTTGGTATTCTAAATTATAAGACCCCTTCTAAATTTCAGAAAAAAAAAATAGGCTTTTCCTTTTTTACTCCTTGCATTCATTATATTTTTAATTTGTTGGGTATTAAAATGCGAGTTTTAAATAGGGGCATATATGAAAGATTTATATAAAAAATAACAAAACCAAGATATTAATTAGCTTATTACATATTTTCTAAATAAGCGTCTGAACAAATCCTTAAAATTTTGAACAAAGAGAATACTATGCATTTGATATCTATCCTTTGGCTAAGCATCTCACATGCACACATTTCGAAGCTTGATTCCATTGAGAGGCCAGTAATAAATGTTGAGACCAAAGTTCATGTGATTAGCATAAAAAATATTTCTAACCTTTTGTGCATATTTGCTAACCACAACTAAGACCGTAGCTTCCACATACATATACTCTAACACATGAATATTGTTTAGTAAGACCTGGTTAGTTTTCTTGCATGTGTGCTCGTGCTTCACATGTTAAAATGTATATAAAATAAAAAAGTCAATCTATAGCTTAATACCTCAGCCACGTTTCTATTGGTGAAAGAATCTTTCTTGAATTAAATAGAACTCTCGTGGAACATGAAACTGATGTATATTAAAAGAGAATCTGTAACAAAAAAAAGTCAATCTAGACGTAGCTTAATAGCTCAGCGACGTTTCTATTGGAGTGAAAGAAGTTTTCTTGACTTAAATGGAACTATCGTGGAAGGTGCGCGCACATGATCATAAATTCTTTGGGAAAATGTTGGATAAAACAATTGGTGTCGAGAGAAGAGGGCACATAGAAGCAATAGAGTGTATTAAATAGAGTGAATAATTAATTTAGTTTTTGAAAGTGCGTCACCGTTTATTAATTCATCCTTAAATTAGGGAAATATCTATTGTGATTTATGAATGTGTAAATCGTAGGTTAAGTTACACCTCCGTTAATTTTAGTCAATTGACGGTGATGATGTGATTGTTAACTGCTGACGTGACATTTACACGAGGGACTTGGGATGGTATCAGCACTCAAAGCACCTCCAATCTTTTTTTTAAACTTTAATTCTCATCCTTTTTATTATATATTTTCTTTTCAATTTAAATTTTTTTTATCTTCATTTTAACCTCTATTCAAATTTAAAAATAATAAAAATGATTACTTTAAAAAGGAAAAGGAAAAGTGTGGGAAAGCATTTTGTGGTTACTTGTAGCTAAATTCTTGTGGTTTTGCCAATATTATAGTGGTTCTAAATTAGAAGCTGAATTAGAGTTGTTCCAGAAGTAACTCTTCCGGCCACATGCAAAGGAGGGTATCCCAAGAACCTCCGGCCAGACGCTCACGACTTAACCCTGGGCCCTCGTAACCGAGCGCCCGGGCTTGGGGGCTACTGTTTTGGGAGTAACCTTCCCGGTCCCCTAAAGGGCCCTAGGCACAACTTTGTCCGGCCGACAAAGCCCTTCACCTCCTCGGTCATACGACAACAGGCTAAGAGGGGGCAAGTGCACCAATGGACGACCGTCCCCACACGTCAAGTCAACAGTCTTATCATCGGGTCACCTCCGTAGGCGCGCCGACCCAAGATAGGCCCCGATCGTTCGATCCACTGGACGTGGCAGAAGATCCAAAGATTTGAGACGATCCTCTTACAAGGTCATCATCACCTATCCTCGAGGATTGCGCCACCTCCAATCCTCATCCTTTTAGGAGTCTTCTTTATCCCATTTCTATTAATAAGTTCTTATGTTCCCCATCATCTTATTCATTTTCCCACTATTCTTCGGTGCAAAGAAAGTTCAAAAAATATATTCATTTATTTTGTGTCTTCATTCTTTTTTTATCTTTTTTATTCTCTCTCTTTCTTTCCAAAAGAGAATTAAAACATTGTTTTGTTTTGCACAAGTCTCACCATTGCTCCACAACACAAATCCTTTTGCAGCCTTATCCAAACCAGTTCTCGTTCCCATCAACAAACAACTTCACTCCAAACCTCAACTGGAGGGGAATGTAGGTCAAATTCTAGAGTTTCTCAAGGCTCTAAAATCCCCTGAGAAAGAAAAAGTGGTCCAAGATGATGGAGAAAGGGTGGGGGAACCTGAAATTGTGATTGTGACCTCGAAGACTCCCCAGGAAAAGGAAGCTATTAGTTATGCTGGAAAGGTTAGTGAGGAAGAGGCCAGAATGATGAGCAAGATGGAGATGCTGGAAGAGAAAGTCAGGGCTATGCAAGGAATTGAATCTTATGGGAGCTTGGATATGCAAGATTTTTGTCTATTTCCCGACATGGAGATCCCATCAAAATTTAAAGTGCCTGACTTTGAGAAGTTTGAAGGAAAGACGGACCCTGTGATCCATCTCACCATGTATACACGAAGCATGGTTGTTTATCATCGAAATGAGAAGTTGATGATCCACTACTTCTAATACAGTCTGACTGGTGGTGCATTGACTTGGTTTCTACACCTTGTTAAAAACCAAACAAAGACCTAGAGTGGTTTGGCTGAGCTGTTTGTGAAGCATTACCAATTTGTGGCCGAAACCACTCCTGAAAGATTCAAGCTACGAAGGATGAAGAAGGCTGATAATGAGTCATTCAGAGAATATGCTCAAGGTGGAGGGAGAAGGCTTCCCTGGTTTATCCTCCCTTGATGGAAAAAGAGATTGTTAGTGTGTTTGTGAGGACTCTTCAAGGGCCGTATTTTGACAAGCTGTTGGGTTGTGGGTTGTGTCACAAATCGAATTTCTGATATGGTCATTTCTGGGGAGCAGATGGAAGATTCTATCAGAGAAGGGAGGGTAAGTGAGGTAAATGCTCATGTGGACAAACGAAAGAAGCCAATGTTTTACAAAAAGGAAACAAATGTCCATATGGTTGGCACCAGTCACTATCCATCTAACTCCTATCAATTAATTCACCAACCTAGACCATATCCCATTCATCCCCTACCTCATTCAAACTACCCCACTCCTTATCCACCCACTTCTCAACAAGTAAGCAACATCTCATTTTCCAAAAATACACCTCCACCTGAAAACCAAGCTTACCAATCAAGAAGAGAGAGGCCAGAAATAGACCCATCCCAAGTTGTTACTCAGAGATCTATGATACTGTGATAAAGGGAAATATGATAGGCCCGGAGGTACCACAACAAGTCTTCAATCCTCCCCCGAAGTGGTACAACCTAACTGAAAATTGCAAGTATCACATGGGAGCGCCTGGGCATACAATCGAGAAGTGTTAAACCCTTAAAAATCGAGTGCAGAGGTTGAGGAATGCTAGTTATTTGACATTCAAAGAGAAGAAAGAGTCACCTGCAGGGACAAAAATTGAGAATGATCCACTGTTTAACCATTGACTGGGGGGTTTATGTGTTATGACTTGGTATTGGTGTTGTTAGACTGTCATTTTCTTTCTTACTTTCAGTATTTTGTTGTTGGACTTTGCTTCCACATTATGTTCTGTAATCATTTCAATTCAGTAATGAAATTATCGTCTTTTATGTATATGCTCCATTGTTTATAGCGTTATTTCTTAGGAAAAAAAAGTGAAAAAATTTAAAAAAGAGCAAATGAGCAAAGTCTAAATTTTTTGTCCTAAAGTTGAATCTTTTGAAAATAAGCAATTAAGATTAGAAATGAATTTTAGCCTTGTTTCTCTATCCAAAGATTAAAATTTTATTATCCCTTGCTACCCACTTTGAGCCTTAAAAAGAAAATTTCCTTCATTTAGTCCTCCGGTCTTCTTCTGATCCACTCCGCTCTACTTCGATCGATGGAAGACCCAGCAATTTAGGGTTAAGGGTTGGGTGTGGTTCTGGGTCTCCTCATCCTTGTTATCTTCAATCTAGTCAAGAATATTCTTTTTGATCTTGATGAATCTGTTATGTATCTGTATCTAGTTAGTTTTTTGAAAGGGGGAGATAGTGATGAAGAAGGAGATGACAACCAGGTGAGAAAGGGATAAGGCGGCTATGGTATTTTTCGAGGGTGAAAAGAGGAAGTGGCTGCAAGGATTTTGGAGAGGGATGAGAAGAGAGAAGCGGGGCAACCAGGGTTTTGGAGGTTGAAGAAGGCTAGGGAAGGAGGAGAAGAAGATTGCACTTTAGGGTTTTGCATGGTGTGACGTGTGGCTGGGCTGTGTAGTGGTTCTTGGGATTCGAAGGAGGTTGTTTCGGGGTTCAAGGTGATGATATTCAAGAAGATGAAGATGAAGAAGGATGATGAAATAGAATGATATAAATATAATTGTGTTGGTAATTTTACAATTGTGTATGTAGCTCAACCGACAAAGAGACTATTTTGCCACCCCAAGTCCTTGGTTTGAATCTCCCTCAACTATGAATTGTCACACCACGTAGGATGCTGACGTGTCATTTAAGCAGTTAAAACGGAGGACTAATTATAAAGTATCACAACACATAGGATAATGACGTGACATTTAAACAGTTAACAACAAAGGACTAACTAGACCAACTTTTTACACATTCAAAAACTACGGATAGTATTTCCATGATTTAGGGAGCAACTAATTAACGTCATACAATTTTAAAGACTAAATTAACTATTCACTCGTATTAAATATATAAAAGGTTTTAAATATTTATCAAAAGTGAAAAATAGAGTAGACATAATATTTCATTGAACTTTAAATTTGTTACGTCCTTTAAAAAGAAAAACCTTTAACATTATTATGTCAATGTCACATCCAAATCCATATATATATATATATATGGTAACCAATTTTATTGTGAAGTGCTTTTCAGTAGAGAAGACTCGAAACATCAACAAAGTAACATAACATTCTCCACCATGTCCAGTCAAACAACCCCACCAGCTCAGATCATCGATCCATACGAGTTCATGCAAATCATCCACAACAGTGACGATACTCTCACTCGCTATGGTGATGATCCTCAAACCTTACCTTCAACAGACCCCACTCTTTCTGTTCTCACCAAAGATCTCCCCATCAACCAATCCAAAAACACCTCGCTCCGTTTATTCTTACCTCACCACGCAATAAAACATAAACACCACCACAAAAAGCTACCCCTTCTCGTTTTCTTCCACGGCGGCGGCTTCCTTTTTCAGAGTCCCGCTTCCACCATCCACCATGACTTGTGCGTGGAGATGTCGCACACAATTGAAGCCGTCGTCGCCTCCGTCGACTACCGCCTCGCGTGTGAGCGTCGGCTACCGGCGGCGTACGATGACGCAATGGAAGCGCTGCACTGGATCAAAACCAGCCAAGATGAGTGGCTCACACGGTACGCTGATTACTCTAACTGTTATCTCATGGGGGGCAGTGCCGGGGGAAATCTTACCTACCACGCAGGTCTACGGGCTGCGGCGGAGGTGCACGATCTTGCACCGTTGAAGATTCAAGGGCTGATATTGCGCCAGCCGTTCTTCGGTGGGATCGTGAGGACTGGGTCAGAGCTGAGGATGGTGAATGACCCTTGGATTCCACTGGTCGCTGTTGATCTTGTGTGGCAGCTGGCGCTGCCGATTGGCGCTGACCGTGATCATGAGTATTGCCATCAGCGGGCTGGGAGTAGTCTTGATGAGAAGCTGGACAGGATCAAGGAACTTGGGTGGAGGGTGTTGGTGAGTGTCACCGGTGAGGACCCACTGGTGGACCGGCAGAAGGAGGTGGCGGCGTTGATGGAGGAGAGGGGTGTGCAAGTGAGTATGGACTTTAAGGAAGAGGGACACCATGGGATCGAGTATTTTGATCCCACCAAATTGACAGCGAAGGAACTCATTGCGGTTGTGAAAGGTTTCATTTTCCATTGTGGTACTGCTTAACATGATAGTGTACCAAAAGTTAGCAGCATTTCTTTGATTTATTCATGTTTTTTGCTAAGTTATGTTTTGATTCAGCTATGTCATTTTCTTAATTAAGCTATGTTTTGATTTATGTTGGAAAAATAATATGTTGTCCTTCAAGTATTTGTATTTTCCCTTTTAAAATAAAACAATATTACATAAATGGCAATCTTATTTTGTGAAGATTTTCTTTTTCTATTGTGATATTTGTTTGGCTTGAGGAAGCTCCAGATTAGACTTTTTTTCTTTTCTCTAGACTGATGTATTAACATCCGCGCTATGCTTAATGAATGAGCACATTTACTTTTAAAATAAAACTTGTTTTGTGAAGGTTCAATCCTCCCATCGAGTACTAATGACAACAATAATTAGTTTAAAAAAAAAGACAACAATGATTAACTCCTCGAATCGATTTTCCAATTTCATCATTGCCATTTAAAATAAATTATGGGTTAATCATCAAATGAGTTCCTATGTTTATCAACTCGTTTCACTTTCGTCTCTAGCCGGAAATAGTTAGCGCACCAAATGTGGTTTTGGTCCTCGCTAGAGGGCCCAGCTCAGGCGAGCATGCTCAACCGCAAACTAACACTTACATGTTACGGAACGTTTAATTTTTAATTAATTTTTATTTCTTCATATGTAATTAATAATTAAAATAAAAATTCCCTCTCTCTAAACATTCTCTTTCGCTCGACCCATAGCTCCTTGGGTGGCTGTCGCGCCGCCCCGGGGCGGGGGTAACCCCCTCTGTTCCTTCTCCTTCGACCTTCTCCCCTCCTTCCCTTGTCTCATCCTCCTTCCGCTAATGGCTTCTTCTTGCTTGGAGATTCGCCAATCCTCCTCCTTCTTCACTGTCGTAGATCTGACGCCTCCTCTTCCTTCCCCTTTGCGTGGTACTTCTGACCCCGTGCTCCCTTCCTCTCCTAGAGTTCTTGCGCCTCCGGATCTCATCTGGCATCGTGGATCTGATCGGGTCACCCTTCGAGTGTTTCGTCCTCTAATTCTTCTACTAATTCAGGGACGACGACAGGTCAGGTGGCGATTGGCTTTCTTCATGGGTCTTTGTTGTGCGGAGTGGTAGTTTTCCGTTGAGCACCGGTTCAATACGGAACTGTGGTAATTAGGGCTCCTGTTACCACAGTTGTAGGCACCAACCGTGGTAATATCGTTTTTCTTTTACCACAGTCCAACACGGAACTGTGTAATATAGCTATCTTTTTACCAAGGTTCAACAAGGAACCGTGGTAATAACACTTTCCTATTAGCACAGTTAAATATTGAACCGTGGTAACACTACTATAGAATTGTCATATTACCACGGTTCTGGGTAGCCTTTTACCACGGTTAAACCGTGGTATCAGCCGTCGAAGTAATAGATAAATTACCACAGTTCAAGGCGGAACCGTCGTAATATCATACCTCTGAAATACCCGGTTCTACCTTGAACCGTGGTAATATCAGGTCTCTGTTACCACGGTTGTAGGAGGAACCATGGTAATTTGTCTCTCTGTTACCACAGTTCCTTTATGAACTGTGGTAATAAGTTTGGTTTTTTTTTTTTTACCTCTATTACCTCGGTTCCTGTATGAACCGTGGTAAAATGTGTGGTTTTTTTGGTGCTACGTACAATTAGAGACATGAAATTCAAACAGTAAACAAGTTATAACCATGACTTGCAATGCAATGAAAACAACCCTAACAACATAATGTACAAGCAATATATATAATATGTACAACCAATCAAATATGTACAAATTATAATATGTACAGACCCCCTATACACATTTTAGCCGCCAGCAATTACAAACTTGTCTAACACATAACCAACCCACTCTTCTTTAATTACATTGAGCTGGTCCTAATCGTAGGAGTTGAACGGACAATCAGGGAAGTACTGCAAAATGATAGTAAAAATAAACAGAGTTAGAGTTAGATTACAAATTAAAAATACAAAAAGATAAGAATTTTGTTATTTAAGCAACAAATAAATGTAAAGTCTCATACCGCATCAGGAATTGTGGATTGATTGTGCGCAACGATGTCACGTAGAAAGCCGAGGACATAGTACCCTCAATCGAGGTTGTTTGTAGAATTATATCATATTACCGTGTTTACAACCCGAACAAGGTTGATAGGCCACGCCACAATTGCACCTATTGCGTCTTGGATTCATACCAATTCACTGACATCATCAGGCACTGACAGTGCTACAGAAGTTGAGTATGTAGCAGTAACAGAAGCTAGTGAAGAATTGATATGGCTTCAAGGATTGTTAACAGAGCTGGGATTCATCCACGAGATGAGTGTTTTGAACCGTGATAGTCAGAGTGCAATACATCTGGCAAAGAATTCAGCATTTCACTCCAGGACAAAACACATTGATATACGTTACCACTTCATCAGGTCCTTGCTTGAAGATGAGGTGCTAACATTGAGGAAGATTGCAGGAAGCGAGAACCCATCAGACATGTTAACAATTTACCATTGACAAATTGAAGTTGTGTTCAACTTCAGTTGGCCTGCTAGAATAACAGACCAGAGAAGACTACTGCATTGATTGAGGTGTGAAGACAGATTGAAATCAGCCTTCAAGTGGGAGATTGTTAAAAAAGTCTAGAAACAATGAATGACCAGCTTTCTAACTTTTTGAAATACCACAAAATCATAAATGGAGAAACATAAATATAGGAATAGAAAGCAACGGAGCCTAGCCTCCCATGCTTCCTATAAATTAAGCCAAAAATAAAACAACATTGCAACACAATCCAGAACCAACAAGAAGAAAAGAAAAACAAGAGAGAAAAATAGAGAGAAAAATAGTTTAGTTTCTAGGCAGAATTGGATTGTGAGTTGTGAGTTGTGAGTATTTTGAGTGTGTTGTAAACACCATATATTTTCTCTTCCTCTAAAATATTTGCAGCAATCCGGAGACGCATTATTGGCCGAACATTACATAAAAGTCTAGCGTAATATTGATTTCGTCATCATCTTTACTGATTGTGTTTTGGTTTTTTGCCTTCATTTATTTTGTTGTGTTCTTTTCTGAATAGAGGAACAGAAACCATAATGATGAATAGAAAAAATAGCAAGCTGAGAAAGTTGAAGAACGGACAGAAGAGAAAAGACCGGAGAACTCAAACAAAGAATCCTACAACTGTTGTGCTTAAAGTGTTATATTATTTATAATTAATTCTCTATTTTTGATTATGTGGATTAACATTATCAATTAATTATAATATATTTGTTTTAGTCATTAATATCAATTATATGAATTATTAATTTAATTCATATGCATGTATTGTGATAGATGATATTGTGGGCTTTTGTTATTAACTGATTCATGATGGATTAGGTCAGTTAACTATGCCCGGTGAGAAGACCCTGGTCTCATCTGACAGTATATAAACTGATTCCCATTAATCAGTTTATTAAGTTTGGAATATACATAAGATAGAGAGCAGTTATCTCTCACGTACTCTGCTTCTTCTCTGCCTCTCCTCTCACACACAGTGATCATGAATTCCCCAGGTACACAATTCTTCTAGTACAATTACAATTAACATGTTGTAATCTATATCAATAGAATTGCATGATGTTAGGATCTTCTTATAAAATTAAGCAATTGGTATCAGAGCCCAATTGATATTGATTACGGCTGTTATGTATGTATATCACAAATTGTTTTAGGGGTTTTGATTCTTGTTATTATATAATCAACCTACTGAAATTTGGTGTGATTTCGTTGAGTAATTTGTGAGAATTTGAAACTTTTACGTTTGGGTTTCATGAAGCCAAAAATTTTGATCTGTGATTTCTTTATGTGTGATTCATGGTTTCGAAATTTTCTTGAGGGCTTTTACTCCCTATACCTTGCGCTATTGATCCCTCTACCCTGTGCTATTGATGGTGAAAAATCTATCCATGCTATCTCTCCTGCGTGATCATTACTGTAACTGCTTTTTAGGGGAAAATAAGTTTTTTGTTTTGTTTTGTTACTGTAGCAATAAAATAATAATAAAAAAAATTTGAAACTGTGCAATCAATAAGCGTGAGACTCGGTCAGCAAAGAGGATTTCACGTATTAGATAGTGTTATTGCACACGTAATTCTCTTTGAAGAATTTCAACGCACCATATATATATATGGTTACTGCTGCATATATAATAAACATTACACAGCACATATCATAAATATTAAATATTATTAATATTTGTTTTGTTTATATTATGATATCACATGGTATATGTATATATTATGAATATAATTCTATCCTAAGAGGATTTATGATAATTGAATTATATATATTCATGTATGATTACATTTATCATTTCTTGTGAGAATGAATATTGTTATTTTATATAATTGCGAGCTCACCTATCGTGGGTACAATTGTATAAAATTTTGTGAATTCAGTTGATTTAATTGAATTAAATTTATATTGCATTAATAATAATTATACCCTATCGGTGTTTGTTATTAGTGTAATGTGTGCTTGATACAATGCATTTTTAGTCTTGTCTTATGTCAATTATATTGTCTAATACCCTATCAGTGTTAGATTTCTTGTGACATGAGTTTGTACATTGTATTATTGTTATATTTCTTATTTGTTATGATTCGGGACCCTTAGGCGGGATCATGATGAATGAGAAATTTGGGATGATAGGCATATTAAGCTATGTATACAGAAACATTTAATTTTGTTATTGCATAATAAATTGTGCATATTAAATGTTTCTTTTGTTCATGATATCAGCATCTTTGCCTATGCTTTTGACTTCTGTCAAGACTTTGTATATTTGTGAACTCAACCGTCTTGAGCACAATTGTGTGAAATTTGTGTAAATTGAATCATGTGAATTTGATTTAAATTTATATGTGTAAATTATTACTTTTCAAATTAAAGTGGTTGTTAAATGTATATATGTGATATGAACTACCACATTTTGATGGTTAAATTTTTACAATGTCAGTTTCATGTTGAGAAATTGAAATTATCTTGCGTGCTTTTATTTGTATCCACCTAAGAATGTCCAGTAATTTTTCTTATTACTGTAATCAAGGCTTATAGACCTACAAATTTTGGTTTAAGTTCCTTAGTTTGCTAGAGATTTTTGCTAGTTCCATGAAATTTATTTTCTTTCGGATCCTTATGGATAGAGTCTCTAATCTTTGTTGAACTTCTTTATCTTATGGTGGTTCATACAAGTTTTGGTATGATTATAAGCACTTTATTATATTTTGTGTGACTGTGATCTCATCTATCATGGGTGCAGTCATGCAGATTTTTTGAGAAAAATTATATTATTTAAATTCTTTCAAGAATTCAATGGAATTTCTATGTATGTTTACATTAATGATAATTTACCCTATCGGTATTTTGTTATTGGTGTAATTTGTGGTTTTTTTTAATGTATAATGCGTTGTTAACTTATGTTAATTAATTCCAATACCCTATCGGTATTAGAATTTTTCCGTAGCATAAGATTAGTTACATTACATTATTTGGGCAATTTGATATTTATATATATTTGAATAAATTGTATTATGTAAGTTATGACATCCCCTATCCGTATGACATTGCTTGACATGATTATTGTGTGATAGAGAAAATAGTTTTGGATATTAATTTAAGGATATCTCTTTGAATATTTGGTTAGGTTCATTTAACTTTTTTTCTCTATCAAGTGGGAGAATTGATTTAATCAATTATTATTTGCTCAAGCATATTAATTAATTGCTCATTTAATTGAATATGAGAAAACCAATACATTTATGTGTGATATACTACTAGATATCACTTTATCGTCAAGACCTATATTGAGGATATCTGTAAGTCTCTTTGAGAATATTGTAATACAATAAACTCCCTAGTATTTATAATCAATAGTTATTGCTAAGACAAAATACTAAATTAAATAATTATTCTTTAATGTTGTAATTTGGGGATAGTGGGAGTTAGAGACTGATTTTTGTCATATCCTCTATAGTGATTAAGTATAGGTCATATATGCTTCCGCAGCTGTTGTGGTAACCCAATTTTTTTTTCAAGTGTTTTTCGTTATTGTCTATATTTTAACACTTGAACCTTTGAGTGAGATGTTAAAAACTTGAAGTTGATCCCATATTCTATTTAAAATATTAGGGATTTTAATCTCACTCATTTGTTGATAAATTATGGGTTGCCTCATACATAAAATCTTTTAATGATTTAATGTTTGTAATGATAAAAGGAGATTTTCTGTTGAAAAATGTCAAGTGGACATTTATAATCTCCTTAGTTCTATATGCAGAGTATGGGGTTAACTTTGAAATACAAATTTTGTAAGAGCTTGTGATTGATATATTCTAAATATATTGGGCTCTATTTTGTGATTTCTATTGTTTAACCATTTCTCTTGGTAACTCTGCGTTATCATATTTCTCTCTTATTATTTATTCTTGAAGAGGGAAAGATTGTGAGTTTGAGACTCACTTAAATGACTTTACCATGGATTCATGATCCCACTATCAAAATTGTAACATTAGAGTATTTTGATACTAGTTGGCTCTAATGCAACTTCTAATGTTGTTATGGTTTATTAGATTAGTGGGAGTGTGCACACAATTATTTTGTCTCGAGAATTATGGATATACTAATACCATATATTATTGTGTGCACTTTTGTGTTAATATGGTATTTCTTGGAGCAGTTTTAATGTCATATATTCTTTTGCGCGCTTTGATGGTTAAATGACATGCTCTTTTGGCGACTTTGGTACTTGTCCCATTTTGTTGTGCTGTCTTAAATGGGTATTTAGGGCTATATGTTGGTAACAGCACATTTGGCATGCAACTTTAAAGTGCTTTTGATTTTGGCCAACATTATTTGGTTGGTACAGCACTATTGGCATGCAATTTTATTGTGTTTTTTATTTTGGCCAACATTATTTGGTTGGTATAGCACATTTGGCATGCAATTTTATCGCGCTTCTGACTTAGGCCAGCATTATTTTGTTGGCACAGCGCATATAACATGTAATTTCATTGTGCTTCTGATCTTACCCAACACTCCACATTTGTATGGTCAAATATATAAGTGACTTAAGTGCATAGTATCACTACTCCTATCGAGATTGATTTCTTGCATTCTTAAGACACTTATAATCTTTGTTTTAGACCATTGGTTATAAGTGCTTTCTCATTATTGACGTTTAGTGTTTTATTAGTTCAAGATATCCTTTTGTCTGAACAAGTATTGTCCATGTTTTGTTAAACTGTAGTTTTACATGGATCTACAATAATTTGTTTAGGAAATCTTGAATTAATTTTATGTCAATTTTTGCTGAGCATTTTGTTGTTTAGCCAAATTGTAATTATTACTCTTGTTTGGTTGAATGCACTTAGACCTTTGTGGATTTTGTTTGTGGTTTCGTGTTACCAAAGGCACTTGTAGCCCTTGTGATAAAATTTTAGACTGTGTTGGCAGTTTGATGTATGCTCAAGTTTGTACTCGTCCCGATATTGCTTTTGCTGTTAATGCTTTAGGGAGATACTTGAGCGACCCAGGTATGGGTCATTGGAAGGCCGTGGAAAAGGTCTTTAGATATTTGCAGGGAACCAAAAATCACATGTTAACCTATAAGAAGTCTGATCAACTTCAGGTTATTGGCTATTCTGATTCTGATTTTGGAGGTTGCCTGACGACCAGAAGTCTACTTCTGGCTTTGTATTTATGATGGTAGGAGGAGCTGTTTCTTGGAAGAGTGTTAAACAAACACTTACAGCCACTTCTACCATGGAAGCAGAGTATGTCGCTTGTTATGAGGCTACTCGTCAAGCCATGTGGTTGAAGAATTTGATTTCTAGCTTTCACATTGTTGAAAGTATTTCTAGACCACTTGTGATATATTGCGACAATATTGCTGCTGTTAGTTTCTCTCACAACAACAAGAGGTCTTCTCGATCAAAGCATTTTGATATAAAGCTTATGTTTGTTAGAGAGAAAATTAAGGAATTTCAGACTCAGATTGAGCATATTGCTACAGAAAACATGTTAGCAGATCCACTAACCGAAGGCTTAGCTGTTGGAGTCTTTCAGACTCATGTGACTCATATGGGTTTACTTAAGTCTTTTGATGTATTGGATTAGTGGGAGTCTGAAATTTATTTTATTGTGAGATATGTTTGAAATGTTTGAAATGACGTCACTTGTATCATATATCTTTAGCATTTGGATGCTCGAGTCATTTATGGAATAGCTTTTGTTTATTAATTGTGCTTTCCATATTCATCTTTGTTTTGCATGAAATATAAGCTTTTGTTACATATGATCAGTGTCCCTATCGGATATGATTTTTCTGTTGAGTAATTGATATTCATCTTTCTTTGGCTTACATGCACTTTGCTATAATTGATATTTCGTTTAATGATACATATATTTTATATTAATTGACAAATGTTAATCCAAGTGGGAGAATGTTATATTATTTATAATTAATTCTCTATTTTTGATTATGTGGATTAACGTTATCAATTAATTATAATATATTTGTTTTGGTCATTAATATCAATTATATGAATTATTAATTTAATTCATATGCATGTATTGTGATAGATGATATTGTGGGCTTTTGTTATTAACTGACTCATGATGGGTTAGGTCAGTTAACTATGCCCAGTAAGAGGACCCTGGTCTCATCTGACAGTATATAAACTGATTCCCATTAATCAGTTTATTAAGTTTGGAATATACATCAGATAGAGAGCAGTTATCTCTCACGTACTCTGCTTCTTCTCTGCCTCTCCTCTCACACACAGTGATCATGGATTCCCCAGATACACAATTCTTCTAGTACAATTACAATTAACATGCTGTAATCTATATCAATAGAATTGCATGATGTTAGGATCTTCTTATAAAGTTTAGCATAAAGTGGTCATGCATTGAGGGTTGTGCGCACAGTCTTCGTCACTCCCTCAAGGGATTCCCAGGTAAATGATGTGGCTTTTTGTTTACCCTCTTTCCCAGTGGCGGAGCCAAGGGGGGACATGGCTATGCCATGGCCCCCCACTAGTTATTGGTTTCATTCATTTTGTATAAAATTGCTTGTTGGTTTCACTCACTTTGTATAAAATTACTTGTTGGTTTTACTTACTTTTTATAGAAAAATTATGTTGGTCCATATTGGCACCACTCAACTCAAAGTTCTCCGTCCGCCACTAGTCTTTCCATTGTGGTTTGATTATTGATTTTCTGCCTGAACTTGTTTGTGGGTCTTTGAGTTATCTGGGGGTTGAATCTGTGATATCTACTCTCTGATTACATGTCTCACAGGATGCTTATTAAGGGAGAATAGATGAAGGTTCTGAAATGATTGCAGAGGAAGAGCCATAGACACCTAGAGCGATAATCTTCATTTCTCATACATAATGGTACTTTACTTCTTATATTCAAACATGTAACTCCATTTTAATGTTCAATTCCAATCAGCACAAAGACACAATCACTGAATTGCATACCTCTTATGGATGCAGACACTAAGCTTTTAGAGTATAAACCTTCAACTATTGTATACCATGATTAATATGAAATCTGCAGATTTCAAGACAGGTTTGTATATGTCAAAGATTTCCATTAGGTTTGAGAGCATAATTGAGTTCATTTTTTTTGGATCTTCTGTTCCCCATTGTTGATATGTTTGTTTATGTTATATGTTGCTACTTGCTACTCTTACTGTTATATTGTTCAACTTTCTCGCTTTGATCTTATTCACTGTAAGTTCCCCTTCTCTCCTTCTCTCCATGTGCCAATTTGTGGTATTGACAAGGAAGTAACTGAGAGGTTTGAGAAGGAAGCAGCTGAAATGAAAAATGTTTGTTAAGTTTGCTTTCACTTGAAAAGTGTTCAAGTTCTACTTATTCAACTGTAGCAATTCATGCTTTCCCGCTTTGATCTTATTGTTTCCTTGCTGATTATAATTAAGGTGTCACTTTTTTTTCTTAATGTTTCGTATATTAGG
Organism: Acmispon strigosus; assembly: GCA_030819835.1. Lineage (NCBI taxonomy): Eukaryota > Viridiplantae > Streptophyta > Magnoliopsida > Fabales > Fabaceae > Acmispon > Acmispon strigosus. The sequence continues at coordinate 40,660,813 of JAUAMA010000001.1, read as the reverse complement.
TTAAGATCGGTGACTAGGGTTTGGCAGCACTTTTGTCGAAGTACCACTCTGCACATTCAGTTCCTGGGACACTAGAATTTATGGAACCTGAGTTATATGAAGAGGCCTTCATAGAGATGGTGACACTAGAGATTCCTTATAGTGAGTGTGGCAATGTTTCCAAGATATACAAGAAGGTGACATCATGTGTGAGACCTCAGGCCTTGAGCAAGATAAAATATCCAGTTACCTAATTCAGAGTAGCAGTTGAAGTTGTGACTAACACCAGGTTAATGGCTTTGAGGTAGTTTTTTGTGTAAATATGTTTTGAGTAGTTTCAATTGTTGGGTAGAATGAAAAAAGAGAGATAAGTAATACATTGTTGCTCGTGGCAAAGTACACAGAAGCACGAGCAAGAGAGATAAAAATAAATACATTGCACGTACTGTCATAATTTTTTTTCTCTTTGCTCTCCTTCTCCTGTTTTTCAAGATTTGGAAATTGAGAACAAGGACAAATATGACCTGATTACTGCCATAACAGGTATGAAACCTATGAAAGTTAGTATGAATGGTGCCCTTTATCTAATAAAGGTTGACCTCAAAACCTACACAAACTATATGGAGTTTTTCTTCAGCCCTTGAGAAGATGTTCAGCTGCTTTACTTACCATTCGTACTAACTCTACTTACTTCTTCAAAATCATTTCAATTAGCTGCTTATTCTGGTTTTTGCAGACTTTTTTTTCACCAAATGTAAAATCAATTACATATTCTTTATCCATAAGTTTCTTAGCTTGACTATCTTAAGCATATAGTATTTTAACCAATTGGATTAATGCTGTTAAAAATCTTTGTGCTTTTCACACTTTGTTCAGTGGTTCTCTTAACTCATTACAAGTCTAAAATTGACCTATTTCCCCTGACAAGTTTCAAAATTGCTCTTTGAAATCTTAGCACCTATCTTACACATGTCATTCATGCCCATCACCTATCCTATGTATTTCAAATTGTCAATTTTCTCTATAAATAGCATCCATCCTTATTCAGTCATCCCACATTTCTACGTGCATCCTGTTTACTTTCCAGCCTCACATGTACTTTCCTCTTTAGAGGATAGCTGGTGCCACAATCATATAAGAGTTTAAAGTTTTTTTTATTTATATATATTTTCCTTTTGGTGGAGGGGGATAATTTAGTTATGCAACCATATGCACAGGCATCATATTCTAAGCCAAATATATACCATTTCTAAGTCTTCACCCATATTTAAAACATGTGGCAACCTATTCCAGCATCTCCGGAATAGATCGCCCGCAATTACTTCCTCTTCCAATCCTTCCTAGACACACCATATTTTTGTCTTTCTTTCTTCATTAACTCTTAGGAAATTCACCACCTGTCTTAATTTCTACATACCCCATAAACATAGTACTCACATCTACTCTCCGCATCATTAACTTCTTCTATACTCAGAGTCCTCAAACACGCGCATACAAGAAACGTGCTGGTGTATGATGAGATTCTAACTACTTCCTGCTTTCACACATAAACATGCACACACAAAATATGCATATATACATATATATATATATATATATATATATATATATATATATATATATATATATATATATATAACCATTGTTCATACATTGGACTGAACCCTAGGCTCCTAGCCTCCTGGCACGACCTCAGGTCTCCTGAACATGTCAAGTATATTTTTCATAAGTTAATTAAAACACTACAGTCATCCATAAGTACCAAAAGTCATAAGAAACTACAACCAACATACACAAACTCAGTCATCACCATCCACCCCCATCCCCGCCACTCAGGATCTCCCTCGATCCTGCTGTAGATCCGACCATGTGGAAGAGTCTCCAAAAACTCGAGCATCCCCTCTTGTCCTCCTAGATGGTATCACACTCTTCTTCGCCATCACACGACAACGAGGGCTTGTGAGTACTGGAGCATGATCAACATCTAGCACCTCAAGGGATGGCTCGGGTGGAAACTGTACATATGGGATGAAAAACTGTCTCTCTGGCGATAGGGGTGGTGGTGCTGGAACATCTGCATCAGCATAATAAACAGGAACGAGATAACAACGAGGCAAGTAGAATGAAAAGGAAATTGAAATCACAACATGATATCCAGGCTACATCACGTCTGGCTGCCAGTACCAGAATATGGACATTCCTACGTACCGACATAGGCTTGTGGCTATATCCATAGACTAGCGTAGAGAAATTATCTATGATGGTCTCCATGGCTGGCTATGCCATCCGGAAGATAGTGTGCCTCCTTTGAAAAATAAACTGTAAGGGTGAGTCACAGAAATAAATAAAGCATAAACAACCATACAAGAAAACATGACATACATTAGGTCAAGCACGCAATCACATTATTCATCAAGCACAATTACAAGCACAAGTTATTATGCAATGCACGCCCCATCTCCATGTCATCATTATTCACACAAGAATGACTCATTCACCCTTAACCAATTTTCACATGAATGTTGGGCCCCTTGGCTATACACAGACGTAACCTTCGGAATGCCGCTCGGGAATATGGGCACGTTACGTTGGCCTCATTCCTCTTACCGAGCAATGATTACCTTCTTGGCTTTCAGTCGGGATGATGCAGCCTTTCGCGGGCTTCCCACTCCACTAGCCGGACACAGGAGATCCCAAATTCAATGGCCTAGTGCTGAGTCGCTTCACTGAGTCATCCCCAAGTCATCCCATCTCTGCGATGCCGCCTCAAGTATCTCGGACATCCACACCGGGTGCACGTCGGTCTATCCACAGCGGAAGTTTCCGCATGTTCCTACTCCTTATCCCTTTGTACCAATACATGATGCATAACAAGCAATTACATGTGGAGCAAAAATCTCCCCCTTATAACCTCTGCATATCACAGCCAATGCTGATCTTTCATATACATCCCTGACTTGGTCTATATTCACCGGCCATAACGGGCATTACTCGGCATCTTGTCTCCACCAACTACAAGTTCAGAGTGGCTTTAAAACATAGGTCGACCTCAAGTCATGTCCTCAGAATTCTACCAATGCATGAGAAATGGCTATCCACAATATCATGCAAAATCATTCGATGCATTATTCTAAGTGCGCATTAATTAGGTTCATTAATCCTATATGCCAAACTGTATGCTTTCCATAAGCCAAAGCGCATTTCTCATATTGTCATTCCTCGACTTAGGTCACCTGATGCCTTTACATATAATTGTTAATCACCTTACCTCAGCTAAATACAGCTAGCATAATCTCCGCCCATAGGACATTTCTTGCATCAAACGATCATCACAATTATTCATAGATATCATGAATCACCAACAAGGCTCAATCACAGCCATACATAATCATCAACATTCAATAATTCTTTCAATAAGCTCACAACATATAGTCAAGCAATTATACAATATCCATTCTTGCTTTTCAAGTCATAACATATAATCAAGACAACAATACAATATCCATTCTTGCTTTTCAAGCCATAATGTATAATCAAGACAACAATACAATATTCATTTTCATTTTGTCAAGCCATGCTTCACACTAAGCAAGCATATATAGACTTTTCTTTTTATCCCGTCATATCAACTAATCAAAGAAATCACAGTAGACAATCAATGAACTAATCATAGTTAACATTAATTCAGACACAAGTAACTGACTAAATAAATAACCTAACTACATGCCCTCCATCCTTCTGGCAGGTCTCAATGTATAACCCCTTAGGCTCTATCTATTCAGCAACCCCCCTTACGTGGTGGTTGGTGAGCCGGAGCAGTGTGTTCCGCAAGCTGTAAGTCCTCTGCAATGGAACGGTAATTTAACAATTAATTACCAAGCTTTCAAACTATGCAATTCAAGATAGAATAAGTCTTAAATTCCTATTCCCATGTTTTCTAAAATCACTTCCTGGTCCAAAATAACTTCTGCCCTTGATGAGTGGATATTATATGATGTTTTTAGGTAGTTTTTAGTCTTTTTATTTTATTATTTTTGAGTCACATATAGGTTTTCTATTGTTTTTATGTAGATTTTATATTTATTTTGCATTTTGCATATAGATTAGATTTTATTAGTTTTTCTAACTTTATTTTATATTTTTAGGAATTTTTATAGCTATTTTATATATTTAGGAAAAGCTGGTTTAGTTATCATTTTTGTCCATGGACCAATTTGTAAAGTTTCAGGAAATCAGGGACCAAAATGTGAAAGTTCAAGAGTGGAGGACTAAAAGTGAAGATTGAGAGAATTAAAGGGCCAGAATTGAAGTGCTAACCAAGAGAGGACCAAAAATGGAAAAGAAGAATATGAAGCAACTCTCTTCAAATGAGCACATGGGAAATTAAGTTGAAGGATTGATGGTAGTGGGAAGAAGGTTTCATAATTGATTAAGGGCTGAGTAGTGGCTTTTTATGGCATTCAAAACCCACTACCATGAAGAAGGAAGGAAAAGCTTGAAGTTGAAACAACAGGTCCCAGCGCTGCAGCGCTGGGAAGCCAGCGCTCAAGCGCTGGCTCTCGGTCTGGAAGTGGATTTTTAATGCTCCCTAGCGCCCAAGCGTTGGGAATGCCAGCGCTCAAGCGCTGGAGGCTGGATTTTTACTATAAATAGGACCCTTTTCTTCACTTGTAAAACACACATTCTTAGAATACAACAAGTATTCTCTCTTTCTCCCTCTTGAGCATTGTTCCTAGGACTTATGGGAAGCCATATTTGAGCTCCTATCCAGGGTAATTCAATGACTCCTTTAGCCATGCTTGGCTAATTCTTTTTAAGTTTCTTGGGTTGTAGTAGTTTATAGTTTATGTTCTAGTTTTGTTTTACATTTCTGAATAATATTTCCTTTCATGTTTTATTTCTTTGCTCTTAATATTATCGTGGTGCACACAAGAAGTTTTGCTTATTACTTATGTCATAAGATCATTTGGTAAGTAGTAAGGGAACTAGGAAATAAAAAAGGCTATAAGTATATATCTCTAAAGATCATTAGGATAGATGTAGCTTTATGTTGGCCCTAATTCGTTCTTCAACTTCTTTTCTAGTTAACTAAATTACAAGATCTTAGATTTAGTAATTAGGAAGAAAGTTCTACATTTCTTAAGATCATTAACTTGTAGAAATTCTAGGCTATAGCATCATGAATTGGACTTAAAATTCAGAAATTAAGTAGGACTTGCTAGCATATCTATAGACTATGTAAATCAACCCAAGAGCTTAATTCTCATCATCTCTATTTTCCTTATCATTTTATGCTTTTATCTTGTTCTAAACAAACATCAAACATACCTTTTTATTTTCTGCACAAGTACTAAAATTTATAATAATAAGAATACCTATCCCTTGGGTTCGATCTTTTTACTACGCGATAGTTAATCGTACACTTGCGATTTCGCTATCAAGTTTTTGGCGCCGTTGCTGGGGATAGGTTCTGTTCTTGTTATTATTTTGTTTAGTGCTTTTTATTGAAAAAAATATAAAAAAAATATTATTTGTGTGATGAACTGGTGCTGCTAATTTTGTTTGCTGAGTATTGGCAGGTATAGCAGTGGCAGAAACATTTGAGCAAAGGGAGGCAAAATTCCGGGCTAAACTTGAAATAGAATATGAGAAAAAGAAGCAGGAAGCTTTCACTCTTATTGACGAATTCTATTCTAATTTAGAGTGCAAGCGGAATGCGGGATTTTTGCCAACTCCTGAGCAAGAATGTAAGGCCATGGAGGAGCTACAAGTAAGGATACAAGGCATTCTGATGAGGCAGCCCGGGGATGAACAACAACCACCCGTTCATGAAAATGAACTCGTGGTGGTTCAAAGAGATGAGGTAAAAGAAATCTTCATTGTAGAATTTGTCTTTGAAGACAAATTGGAGATGGAGGAAGAAGAACCTCAAAGGACCTATGTTATAGGTTCAGGAGATCAAGGCAAGAAACAAGAAGGGGAAGTTTTTCTTATCCCCTCCATTTGTAATTTGATTGATGTTGCCTTGAAAGCTGAAAATTCATTGGGCACTATGTTGTACTTGTGCCAAAATATGCATGATTTGCGGGGTCTAATGAATTTTGTAATAGACCCCGGTTGAAAAGTGATCAGTGGAAGGGTCTATCTCGGACCTTAACAATGAGCTGGTTGGGAGACAACCCAACTTAGGATAGTTTATTTTTCTGTTTTTAATTTTTTGCATCACTCTTGGAAATAAATAAAAGAAAAGAATTCTATGTTTTTGCTGCAGGAGGGGCCAGCGCTCAAGCGCTGGAGGCCAACGCTCAAGCGTTAGGCCCCTGTAAAAGTCCCCTGGTTCCAGTTAATTCCAGCGCTCCAGCGCTGGAGGGCTAGCGCTCATGCGCTAGGCCCCTGGAATCCCTAGTTTTTTTTTTTTAATTTCCAGCGCCATAGCGTTGGAAACCCAGCGCTCAAGCACTGGGACCTCTGATTGCCCAGTTCTTATTTTAATCCAGCACCCAAGCGTTGGTATCCCCAACGCTCAAGCGCTGGAGCTCGGGCAGTGTTGCTATTTTGTTTTTTATTTGCTGTTTTTAGTTTTAATAAAATTTTGTGTTCACCATTTTCTGAAAGTTTTAGATTCTATGAGTTTTCCCTTGCTTCTATAAATGGTTTTGATTTTTGGGGAACTCAAGAATTCATGTTTTTAGTGGACACAATTTTTCAACCCATGATCTTGTTTGTGCTGTTTTTGGGACTAACAAGTCAAGCAAGCTTCTGCTTGTGAGACTTTTGTTTGTTCAATGTTACAGGATAGGTACCAAAAGGAGGAAGAACCCTCTTGAACTTAAGTGTTTCAATTTGATTTTTACATTGGGGTTCCCTTGGACCTTTGTGGAAAATTTGTTACTATGCCAGCTTTTTATTTTTTTTGTTTTTGTTTTTATAGTTTTTAGCTTTATTTTTAGTTTAGTTTTTCTGTTTTCTTTTTGCATGAGTCTTGAGTATTTTATCCATTCTGAATGTTGCTATAGCTTTGTGAATGCTTTATCTGATTGAACTGCTTTGTGAAAAGGTTCTATGTTTTGAAGTGGTTAGGATTGCATGCTGTAGAAAGGATTATTGATATCTTGATTGTTTGGTTGTTGGAAAAGTCTTTTTCTGAGTTCTAAAAAGGGTACCACTTACCCTATCTTTTTCTGAGAGCTGAGGACTCTGAATTCTTGATTGTGAAATTTTTCTGCCTTGTGTTGCATGTTGATTGGGATTTTGTATACCTTATGAGTTGAGAAGAGGTTATAGGCATTTTTGAAAACTCAGATTCTTGCTTGAAATATTAAATCCACTAGTAGCCCTTTTTTTAGCCTTAAAAGAGTCATTCTTTGGAGCCTACTTTGTGTGATAATTCTTAAAGTTGTTATTGTGATTCATGAGCTGAAATTGCTAGAGCTATGTATGTTGGGTTTCTCTCTAAAAAAAAACGAAGGAAAAAGAGGAAAAAATAAGGTATGTGCCTTAGAAAAAAAAATAATAAAGTGGTGGGGTGAGAAAGAGTATGAGGGGAGTAAAATTCAAGTCATTCATCCCATACATTCCACTACTTTGTTCAAAAAAAAAGAGAGAAAAATTGAGAGGACCCTTGTGTTGAATTGTTAAAGCTCTTAATCAAGAAAAATCACTTAACAACGGATTCTGAGTCAGCCACTAGAGTTGCCAATTTCTTGAAATCCACACCTTGAATTGTTCAACCCTTTGGCCAAGTTACAACCTTCAAAATCTCTTCAAAATTACTTGGTTGCATTGTTTCAGTTTTGATTTGAATGATAGGCAGGATCATTGAGCTTTCTTGTTTTTCATGGAGAATATCATTTTGTGAGCTTAATAGATGAACTCAAACATGTTAAAAGCCAAGCCTAACTTTCTTGATTCTTTATCTATAAAACATGCATGTCTTCCTTTTCTGCTAAGCTTTCTTTGAAATGTTTTTGTGCTTCAAGTTTTAATCAGATAAACTTTCTCAAAACTCAGGGTCGAGTTTCTCTTTAAGTTTTGTCGCTTGAGGACAAGCTGTCGTTGGGTATAGTGGTGTGATGAGTGGATATTATATGATGTTTTTAGCTAGTTTTTAGTCTTTTTATTTTATTATTTTTGAGTCACATATAGGTTTTTTATTGTTTTTATGTAGATTTTATATTTATTTTGCATTTTGCATATAGATTAGATTTTATTTGTTTTTCTAACTTTATTTTATATTTTTAGGAATTTTTATAGCTATTTTATATTTTTAGGAAAAGCTGGTTTAGTTATCATTTTTGTCCAGGGACCAATTTGTAAAGTTTCAGGAAATCAGGGACCAAAATGTGATAGTTCAAGAGTGGAGGACTAAAAGTGAAGATTGAGAGAATTAAAGGGCCAGAATTGAATTGCTAACCAAGAGAGGACCAAAAATGGAAAAGAAGAATATGAAGCAACTCTCTTCAAATGAGCACATGGGAAATTAAGTTGAAGGATTGATGGTAGTGGGAAGAAGGTTTCATAATTGATTAAGGGCTGAGTAGTGGCTTTTTAAGGCATTCAAAACCCACTACCATGAAGAAGGAAGGAAAAGCTTGAAGTTGAAACAGCAGGTCCCAGCGCTGCAGCGCTGGCTCTCGGTCTGGAAATGGATTTTTAATGCTCCCTAGCGCCCAAGCGTTGGGAATGCCAGCGCTCAAGCGCTGGAGGCTGGATTTTTACTATAAATAGGACCATTTTCTTCACTTGTAAAACACACCTTCTTAGAATACAACAAGTATTCTCTCTTTCTCCCTCTTGAACATTGTTCCTAGGACTTGTGGGAAGTCATATTTGAGCTCCTATCCAGGGTAATTCAATGACTCCTTTAGCCATGCTTGGCTAATTCTTTTTAAGTTTCTTGGGTTGTAGTAGTTTATAGTTTATGTTCTAGTTTTGCTTTACATTTCTGAATAATATTTCCTTTCATGTTTTATTTCTTTGCTCTTAATATTATCTTGGTGCACACAAGAAGTTTTGCTTATTACTTATGTCATAAGATCATTTGGTAAGTAGTAAGGGAACTAGGAAATAAAAAAGGCTATAAGTATATATCTCTAAAGATCATTAGGATAGACGTAGTTTTATGTTGGCCCTAATTCGTTCTTCATCTTCTTTTCTGGTTAACTAAATTACAAGATCTTGGATTTAGTAATTAGGAAGAAAGTTCTACATTTCTTAAGATCATTAACTTGTAGAAATTCTAGGCTATAGCATCATGAATTGGACTTAAAATTCAGAAATTAAGTAGGACTTGCTAGCATATCTATAGACTATGTAAATCAACCCAAGAGCTTAATTCCCATCATCTCTATTTTCCTTATCATTTTATGCTTTTATCTTGTTCTAAACAAACATCAAACATACCTTTTTATTTTCTGCACAAGTACTAAAATTTATAATAATAAGAACACCTATCCCTTGGGTTCGATCTTTTTACTAGGCGATAGTTAATCGTACACTTGCGATTTCGCTATCAGCCCTAATGCCATATTTGGTTGATAATGAAAATATAGCCAATAAGCTATTTTCACCTAGAATTGATTCTAAAAATCAATTTTAGCTTTTCTTAAAACAAACTCATTTCTAAGCATCTACAACATATCAGGAATCACGTTTGGATATCTATTTTAGCTTATTCAAGTCCTAACCTTGTCAAATTCTAATTTTTCAAAGTTTCTTAATTACATGAAACTTACATCAAAATTCCTCCTTCTCTAATTCGTCTAATTCAGCCCCAATTCCTTCTTTATTCAAGTTCTGGAATCATTTTACCTAGGTTCTCAGCCTCTGTTCATGAGGTTTGGTCATTTACATGAGAATTCATGGCAACCCGAGGGTATGAGAGCATCCCTCTCCCCTCTTCTATCCATTTTAAAGCTAAAACCCTACATGCAAGGGCTCTACTAGGTTCCACAAGTCCTCAGAAGTGATTTTCCATAGATATCATGACTTTGATCTTTGAAAACTCACATGCAAAGTAGTGTAAAACCAAAACCCTAAGGGTCCTAGTTCATCATGAAAAACCTATCCATTTTCAAAGCAAACGTGATATTTGGAACCTATAGAGCATAAGGAGTCAAATGGTGTAATTAAAATTAAGTTCTGGAAAATTTTCCGATTGACCTTGCCGGAGAACACGATCGGGGCACAGCGGCCACGACGGTGCTCACGGCGGCGACGCGAACCAAGTGGCTGGCCTGCTTTGTCTCTCTTCCAGGAGTCTAGTGGTCTTAAGAGCTCCGGGTTGGGAGAAACTGGGTTGCATGTCTCGACTCTTCAAACTTGAAACCCTAGTCCATGGTTTCTTCGAGTTCTGCCCTCCTCCTTGCTCAGAACCAACATGCAAGACTGGTAAGCTACAGAGGAGACAAAATGGAAAACTCTGGTGGTGTTTAAACAGAGAATAAAGTCAAAGATGATGGATGATGATGGTGATGAAGTCTCGGGTGAGGGAGAGCTCGAGGTTTCTCTCTCTCTTTCTGAGCTCTGGAAAACAGGAAATGATGGTGTTGTTGTGAACTGAACCATAGTTATGGCTATTTATAGCCTTGGTTGAACACTGAGTGTGAGACCAAACTTTGCTTCATGACTCCATGGTTCACCACTTAAAGCTCATGGATTTTCATCATGGCTCTTTACCTATTTTCCTTAGGTCTTTAAGGTCACTATTTATGCTGCTACTAGGTGATTATGAATGAGATACTCATCATCACTTGAAGTATGGTGATTGGAGGGAGTGGTTGGCTAGAATTCAAATTCTAGTCCTCCAACTTTTCTTTATTCTCACTTGGGTCCCTCCTCTAATAATAATAATAATATTATTATCATTATTAGCTATATTAACCATAATAATAATACTAGTATTATTCAGTAATTAAAACTAATATTTGATTAATAATATTCTCAATACCACTATAAGCTGGTGATTAAAGACGGGATCTGACAGAATCCATCTGATATGGAAAACTTATGTGCTGCCCAAGGTAACGTAACATTCAATTTCAATCTTAATAACTCTGTAGAATTTTTTTATTCAATGGTGAAACATGAACATTATTGAAATGTAAGACACAAGGAATAGAAGAAAAAATATTTTATTTCTTAATTCAATAGCTTGTAGGCAGAGCCTATTTTATAGTACAATTGAGCTAACTAATTAAGGAAACGAAATATTACAAAATAATGTTGTGATATTATTTCCCTAATTACTGCTGATCTCCTCCCTAATTACTCTTGATTCTTTGACCAAATCTGGCTTGATTCTCTTCTTTAATATCTTAATATTCTAACACTCCCCCTCAAGTTGAATAGTGGGATCTCCAATACTCAACTTGTGCAAGACTGTCTCTAGAGTTCTCCCTGTTACTGCCTTGGTGAGAATATCAGCTAACTGATCTTCAGATCTCACAAAGGGTAGCTCAACAGTGCCATCTTCAATCTTCTCCTTTATGAAATGCCTATCCACTTCAACATGTTTTGTTCTATCATGTTGAACAGGATTCTCAGAGATGCTGATTGCTGCCTTGTTGTCACACCTGAGTTGGGTTGGACACTTCACTGGGTAACCAATCTCATTCATCAGTTTCTTCAGCCAAAGAATTTCAGTTATCCCTTTTACAATGCCCCTGAATTCTGCCTCTGCACTTGACAATGCAACTACCTTCTGTTTCTTGCTTCTCCAAGTGACAAGATTTCCTCCAATTAAGGTAAAGTATCCTGCTGTGGATCGTCTATCATTCGGGTTACCTGCCCAATCAGCATCGGTATAGGCCTCAATATCTAGATGTCCATTTTTCCTGAAAATGATACCTCTTCCAGGAGTACCTTTAAGATATCGGATAATCCTCATAGCTGCCTCCATGTGCTCTACTTGTGGATGATGCATAAACTGACTTACCACACCAACAGCGTATGCAATATCAGGTCTAGTATGGGATAGGTAGATTAGCTTTCCCACCAACCTCTGATACTTCTCCTGATCAGCGGGCTCAGTTCCTTCAACCATCTTGAGTTTGTGATTTACCATTATTGGAGAATCACTGGGTTTGCAATCTACCATACCTGTTTCTGCTAACAGTCCAGTATATACTTTCGTTGGGAGATATAAATCCCTTCTTTAGATCGGAGGACTTCGATGCCTAAGAAGTATTTCAGCCCCCCAAGGTCTTTCATCTCGAATTCTGTAAAGAGATTCTTCCTGAGCTGAGAGATTTCTTCTTCATCACTACCTGTTATGATCATGTCATCCACATATATTATGAGGCATGTGACCAAATCACCTCTTCTTTTAAGGAAAAGTGTGTGGTCGGCATTGCTCTGTTTGTATCCATATTTCTTCATAGCCATAGTAAACCTCCCAAACCATGCACGAGGAGATTGTTTAAGCCCATATAAGGCCTTCTTTAACCTGCACACTTCTTCTCCTTGGAAGTTTCCTGAGAACCCAGGTGGAGCTTCCATATACACTTCTTCTTTTAGATCTCCATGAAGAAACGCATTCTTAACATCAAACTGGTGAAGAGGCCAGTCCTTATTTGCTGCTACTGAGAACAACACCCTGATGGTGTCAATTTTGGCAACTGGGGAGAAGGTTTCTGAATAATCAATGCCATAAGTCTGTGTGTAGCCTTTGGCAACTAGCCTTGCTTTGTATCTCTCAATGCTCCCATCAGCCTTATACTTGATGGTGAAGACCCATCTACACCCAACTGGTTTCTTTCCTGGTGGTAGTACACATTTTTCCCATGTACCATTCTTTTCAAGAGCTTTCATCTCTATATTCATTGCTTCCTGCCATTCAATTTTCTTGCTTGCTTCCTGGGCGGTTTTTGGGATATCTTCTGAGAGAAGAGTAGCTGAGAATGCTTTTGCAACTTCAACAATTCTCCCCCTGGCTATATTCAGTGGATACCTCGAAGCATGGGGCACATGCTCAGGAGAGTATCGATTCGGAGGCACACCTCTATTTCTTCGAGGAGGTAGGACACACACTTCTAACTCTGGCTCTTCTGGTTCTAGACTGTCATCATGAGCAGTGGCATCATTTAAATCAAGTGACAAATAATTAGAGTTAGACTCATTTACCTCATGTTGGACATCTTCCGAAGTTAGGACATTGGTTGTGTGTACTGGTCCGTCAGCCTTGGCTACGTTGATAGGATTAGGTTCAGTGGCTCCATCTACCTGCTCTGTTGGAATAGTGTCATAACAACTTAGATCATTTAGCCAACTTAGTGATTCACTAACAGTCTCCCCCTGAGCACAAAGTTGGTGGTAGAAAAACTCAGATTCTAAGAAGTCACAGTCCATAGTAACATGAATACGACGAGTGACAGGATTATAGCACCGATACCCTTTTTGGTGCATAGCATACCCCACAAAAACACATTTCTCGGCACAAGGATCAAGTTTAGTTCTATCACCTTTGGGAACATGGACAAACACAGAGCACCCAAATACTCGGGGAGGTAAGGTTAGGATTGAAGGAATAGTGGTTTGGGTGGCTAAGGCTTGTAAAGGAGTTTTGTGACTAAGGATTCGGGTAGGGAGACGATTGATGAGATATGCAGATGTGGCTAGAGCTTCGGGCCAGAAGGAGGGAGGGGCATGGGATTCAAGTAGTAGTGCACGAGTCATCTCAAGTAAAATGCGATTTTTGCGTTCGGCTACACCATTTTGTTGAGAGGTGTTAGGGCACGAAGTTTGATGGATAAGACCATTTTCCTGAAAAAAGACTCGCATGGATTGATTCCCAAATTCTCCCCCATTATCAGAACGAAGGATTTGGATTTTCTTTTGAAACTGAGTATGAATCATTTTGTAAAACATAATGAATTTTTCAGGCACTTCTGATTTATGTTTCATAAAATATATCCAAGTCATGCGAGAAAAATCATCCACAAACAACACAAAATACTGAAACCGACTTTTACTAGAATTTGGGGTTGGACCCCAGACATCATAATGAATTAATGAAAAAACAGAATCAACTCTAGTGTTGTTTTGAGGAAACGATACCCTATGACTCTTAGCACGAATGCAGGTTTCACATTTCATATGAGTGGATTTCTTGGGAAAAAGGCTAGGAAATAAAACCTTGAGATACCCAAAGGAGGGGTGGCCAAGACGTCAGTGCCACAACCAAAGTTGTCTGTCAACCGTTCCGTGAGCAAGCATGGCATGTCCCGGGTGAACCACCTCATCAACGTAGTAAAGGCCTCCGCGCTCAGTACCACGCCCAATGATCTCCTTCGTAAGAATGTCCTGCAAGAGACAAAAATTTGGGTACATTAGCACCACACAGTTCAGTTCCTTTGTCACTAGACTAATTGACAACAATTTTGAAGATAAAGATGGGACATATAGGCAGTTATTCAATTTCATTTTATCAGAGAACACAACAGGGCCTCCTCCTTTCACAGTGACGAGTTCACCACTAGCAGTCTCAATGTGAGTCTTAGGTGGTGAGGATAGATTTAAAAAATCCTTGTGATCATAGGTCATGGTATCTGTAGCTCCACAATCAAATATTCAGTCCGTTGATTTTCCAGAATTACCTTTGGTAGTATATTGAGCTATATAAGCTTTGGGCTCTGAATTAAAATTATTTTTAATTAAAATTTCAGTATGCAGCCCAGTACTTTCTGATGGCCCAATTCCAGTTTTAGATTCAGTGCCAAAAAAACAATCAGGTGGAAAAAACTTTGGGTTAAGGGGTATTGGGCTTGGGTCATAACCCCCAAACCCATTACCTTGATGGGTTTCAAGATTGAAACCCTTATCACCTGCTGCTGCGTTTTTCCTTGAAAAAAATACCTCCAACCAGTGGAATCAATGACTTCTTTTTCTTCTTCCTAAGAGAAGGGTGCCTTTCAAGCTTTTTAACCCCTTGTGGTGGCAGTATCACAGACGGTGGATTCGCGAATGTCACGTACCTTTTCTTTTGGAACTCCATGTTTTCTTTATCATACCTGGAACTTTTGATCTCAAACGTGGGCCACCAAGGGTGTTGTTGTTTCTCTGTTTCTTGTTGCTTCAACTTTTGAAGCTCTTGCTTTGTGCGTTCAAGCACTCTCTCCACCATCTTCTTAATTTCCAGAATCAAAGAACTCTGCTTTGATACCATATTGAAATGTAAGACACAAAGAATAGAAGAAAAAGCATTTTATTTCTTAATTCAATAGCTTGTAGGCAGAGCCTATTTTATAGTACAATTGAGCTAACTAATTAAGGAAACGAAATATTACAAAATAATGTTGTGATATTATTTCCCTAATTACTGCTGATCTCCTCCCTAATTACTCTTGATTCTTTGACCAAATCTGGCTTGATTCTCTTCTTTAATATCTTAATATTCTGACAAACATGATAACATGTATCGGTTTTTTATCTTTCCCAATATCTTGAGCAGATATTTTCTTGCATATTTTGCCATTATAGTAGTTATATGAGCCTTTTCTTTCATTGTCCAGGGTCCTGGTGGTTTCACTGTTAAGAAGCCAATCTGGCCTTGATCATTAGCATTTATGATGAACCAATGACTCCGGGTCAGTGCAACATGGTAGTTGGCTTGGTGATTATCTCATTGAGAAGGGTCTCTAATCTGTTGGCGTGAGCTGTCAATTTAGGCTTAATTAGAGATTTTATAGAATCAATTTATATCCCTTATTTCAAGGGAAGACCAATATTGACTTTAGATAGTATATTTCCTAAAATAGAGTCCCTAATTGGCTCTTTATGTTGATATATATGTATGTAGCTGCTACAGCTTAGAATAAGAAAACATAATACACAGAAATATTTCCTCTATGTTATTCTCTATGTTGACATGGTATCAAGAGCAACGATCCTGAATTCTCCGCTGCAATCAAAGTGCGACCAGAAATAATCAAAAAACCATGGATGGAGAAATTGATTTGGGGAAACCTGCTGATATAAGGCAAGACAAAGGGAACCCCATCAACTCCATCGTTGAAGACTTGACAACAAGAATGGCGCAGCTCCTGAATCAGAATCAGACCCAGATCCACTCACCTATTGTTGATGCTCCTACAGCGCCTATTGGCGTCAAATTGGATGGCACCAACTATGCCTTGTGGTCCTAAGTAGTCGAGATGTACATCTCTGGCAAAGACAAACTTGGATACATCAATGGGGATATTCCACAGCCAACGCCCATAGATCCGGCATTCCGAAAATGGAGGACTGAAAATGCAATTGTGAAGGGTTGGCTGATCAACTCCATGGACCCATCCCTGATAAGTAATTTCATCCGCTTTCCTACTGCAAAAATGGTATGGGATTCTGTTTCTACAACCTTTTTTGATGGATCTGATACCTCCCAAGTATATGACTTGAAAAGACAGGTAGCTCGAATGAGTCAGCAAGGAGGGTCTATTGAAAAATACTACAATGACCTTCAACGCTTGTGGAGAGAGATTGACTTTCGACGACCCAACCCAATGGAATGTGCTGCTGATATTTCGAAGTACAATGCGACCCAACAAGAGGATAGAGTTTATATCTTCCTTGATGGATTGGATGATCGACTTGATAAAATTCGGAGTGACGTGTTGCAGTTACAACCATTCCCGACTGTAGAACAAGCCTATGCTCATGTTCGAAGGGAAGATACTAGACAAGCTGTGATGATGACGGGAACTGAAAATCCTACTGGTGCAGTTATGGCTTCTAAGGGAGTCAGCATGAGTAGACAACAATCCTCTTCCCTTCAAATGTTTCCTGCCTCAGGGAGCGGAAAGATGAACAGAACTGCAAAAAATAAGGCACCATTGAAAGGGGGAGGATGTACTCACTGTGGAAATATGAAACATACCCGTGAAACTTGTTTTCAGTTAAATGGGTATCCAGAATGGTGGAATGAACTAAAGACACGGAAACCGCGGGAAGCTGCTGCCAATGGAAGCTCGGGACAGGTTGCTTTAATGAGTGCAGAACCGCAACTATCCATTGCCTCACAAGCAGAATCTTCAAGTGGACTGCATACCCCAGATGAAGAAGGTAACTATGCTACGGCACTGCTTGTTTCTAATCAGAAAGATAACAGTGGCTGGATAATTGACTCAGGAGCGACTGATCACATGACATTTGATTCCAGTGAATTTATCAAGATCACTCCACCAAGGAGAACTAGTATTGCTAATGCTAATGGGGTCACATATCCAGTTACAGGATCTGGAACTATTGCCATTTCCCCTTCTCTCTCTTTATCTAATACTTTATTAGTTCCATCTCTCTCAAGTAAATTGATCTCTGTTGGTCAAGCCACTGAGGAACTAAATTGTGTTGCACTAATGTATCCTTCTTTTTGCCTTCTTCAGGATATTCTCACCAAGGAGATCATTAGGCGTGGTACTAAGAGAGGGGGGTTATATTACATGGATGATTTTAGTCAGGGAAAGGCCTATAAAATGCAACATACAACAAATGCAAAGGAGAGGCAGATTTGGTTGTGGCATCATCGCTTAGGACATCCATCATTTAGTTATATGAAACACCTATTTCCAGTTTTATTTTCCAATATACATGATTCGGACTTTAAATGTCAAACCTGCATTTTAGCCAAAAGTCATCGTGTATCTTATCCAATCAGTTTGAATAAAAGTGAAATTCATTTTGCCTTAGTTCATTCTGATGTGTGGGGACCCTCTCCTATTACAACTTCCTCTGGCATTCGTTGGTTTGTTACCTTTGTCGATGATTGCACCCGAATGACGTGGTTGTACTTGCTGAAACATAAAAATGATGTGCTTGGTGTTTTTCAGTCCTTCAATGCAATGATTCAGACACAATTTTCAGCTAAAATTCAGATTCTCCGCTCTGATAATGGTGGAGAATACGTCAATAAATAGTTTCAAGAGTACTTCAGAAACAATGGTCTAATCCATGAAACCTCTTGCTCCCAAACACCCCAACAAAATGGAATCGCAGAACGAAAAAACAGGCATATCTTAGAAACAACTCGTGCCCTCCTAATTGAAGCACATATGCCCTGTAAGTACTGGGAAGATGCCGTTGTCACATCAGTACATTTGCTGAATCGTATGCCTTCAAAAGTACTGAACTTTAAAACTCCATTAGAAGTTCTTTCTACATATGTTCCCCTACCAACTATTCTAGTGATTCCTCCTCGAGTATTTGGGTGTGTTGCATTTGTTCATCTTCATCACAATCAACGCACAAAACTTGATCCATGTGCTGTTCGGTGTATTTTTGTGGGTTATGGGACACACAAAAAGGGATATCGTTGTTACGATCGTACCACAAAACGCACCTATATCACTATGGATGTTACTTTTTTGGAATCTGAAACTTTTTTCCCTCCGGCGAGTTCCAATTCTTCTTTTCAGGGGGAGATGCAAGATGAAAAGAATATTTGGAAAAATTGGCCAGGACTTGAGGGCAACCCAGTTTATGTTAATGGTGTTGAGGAGATGTCTTGTGAGAAAATTGGAACTCATGAAGATCAGGAAAATGAATCTGTCCCTGAATTGGAAGAAACACCAAATACAGGTATAATTGGAGAGGTTGAATCTGATATGGTGCAAGAAGTTGAATCATTTGAATCTGAAATTGAAACCCCTCTCTCCTCAGTACCAGAACACCCATCTCCTGAGAATATCACCGAGGTAAGTTTCCCTACCACTCCTACGGTATCTTCTTCTCCTACTCATAACTTGGAGATTTCTGCTGGTTATAATTTACTTTTCAGACAAAATCGTGGTAAGCCACCAAATCGGTACTCACCAGATTTTGGAGGAAAAAGGTCAAGATATCCAATCTCCAATTATGTGTCTACTCAGAAATTATCACAGCCCCTCAAAGCATTTGTGCACAAGCTATCTTCACATTACATCCCCAACAGAATAGAAGAAGCTCTAACAGATCCAAACTGGGTTCAAGCCATAGAATCAGAAATGGAAGCCTTGCAAAAGAACAGAACTTGGACCCTCGTTTCATTACCAAATGGAAAGAAGACGGTGGGGTGTAAGTGGGTTTTTTCTATCAAACACAAAGCAGACGGATCAATTGAGAGGTACAAGGCGAGGCTTATGGCATAGGGATATACACAAACATATGGAATTGATTATCAAGAAACTTTTTCACCGGTGGCAAAATTGAGTACGGTGAGAGTTTTGTTGTCCCTTGCTGTTAACTTAGACTGGCCACTGCACCAATTTGATGTGAAGAATGCTTTTCTTCATGGAGATCTTGAGGAAGAAGTTTATATGGATATCCCACCAGGTTACACCACATCTTCAAAGTCTGGAACTGTGTGTAAGTTGCAACGAGCATTGTATGGGCTAAAGCAATCACCACGTGCATGGTTTGGCCGATTTAGCTTGGCCATGAGAAAATATGGCTTCCAACAAAGCAACTCAGATCATACTCTATTCTTGAAACACCAATTGGGGAAAGTAACAGCTTTGATAATTTATGTTGACGACATGATTATTACAGGGGATGATGTGGAAGAGATTGCTAGACTTCAAGAGCAGCTGGCCACAGAATGAGATGAAAAATCTTGGGGGACTCAAGTACTTTCTAGGAATTGAGGTGGCTAGATCAAGGAAAGGCATATTCCTCTCTCAAAGAAAGTATGTGTTGGACTTACTTTCAAAGGCAGGATTATTGAACTGCAAGCCAGCTGATACGCCAATGGTCCAAAATCACCAGCTCGGAGTGTGTGCAAATCAGGTGCCAACTAATAAAGAAAGATACCAAAAATTGGTTGGTAAGCTGATTTATTTATCCCATACTAGACCCGACATTGCTTATGCTGTTAGCATTGTAAGTCAGTTCATGCATTGTCCTAGTGAAGATCATATGGGAGCTGTAATCCGGATTCTGCGTTATCTAAAATCCTCTCCAGGAAAAGGGCTTATGTTCTCTAAGAATAAGCACTTAAATATTGATGGTTACACGGATGCTGATTGGGCAGGGAATATCACAGATAGGAAGTCCACATCAGGCTATCTTACTTTTGTAGGAGGAAATCTGGTTACATGGAGGAGCAAGAAACAAAAGGTTGTGGCTTTATCTAGTGCTGAAGCCGAATTCAGAGGAATGGCAAAAGGACTTTGTGAGCTTCTTTGGCTTAAAAGGCTACTATCTGAGATTGGTTTTCCACCTAGTACAGAGATGAATTTATTCTGTGATAACAAGGCTGCAATTGACATCTCTCATAATCCAGTCCAACATGATCGAACCAAACATGTTGAGGTGGACCGGCACTTCATCAAACAAAACCTTGAAAGCAAGATAATTCGATTTCCGTTTGTGAAATCTGAAGACCAACTAGCTGATATACTTACAAAGGCAGTTTCCAACAAGATCTTTCACAGCTCACTTGACAAGATGGGCATCAAAGATATATCTATACACCATCTTGAGGGGGAGTGTTGGCGTGAGCTGTCAATTTAGGCTTAATTAGAGATTTTATAGAATCAATTTATATCCCTTATTTCAAGGGAAGACCAATATTGACTTTAGATAGTATATTTCCTAAAATAGAGTCCCTAATTGGCTCTTTATGTTGATATATATGTATGTAGCTGCTACAACTTAGAATAAGAAAACATAATACACAGAAATAGTTCCTCTATGTTATTCTCTATGTTGACATAATCCTCTTCATATTTTGGCTTATAAGAATCTTTCACTTAATGAGTAATTTGAAAAAAAATTATACTTGGAAGTAAGTTTTCTTTAATACTTGAATATAAATTTAAATTCTTGAAAGTTCTTTTCAGTTTCGAGGAGCAGAAACGGCACCGATGCGGATTATAGAAGAAGCATTTTGGAAAGTATCCGGAAAGATTTGAAATGAGTGGTTGAGTTTCTCATGTCAGTAGTAAGTTCTTCTTATTAAGAAATTTTCTATGTAACTCTAGAACAGTGATTTACTTTCTAACATGTCTTATTGTATGAAGGAAACGATTGATGAGTGCTTCTTAAAAGATTCTGTTGAAAGAATGGATGGATACTGCAGTTTTAAAAGAAATGAAACTCTTGAGGACGGTACCTGCCTCATGGGTCTCTAAAGCCCATATGTGATATTTTACTGTAACATAGAGGTATACCAATTTGCATTGCTATTGTTCATTTGATTTTCATGCATTCCTTCTGTTTTTTTGGCTGTCAAATATCAAATAAGCTAACTGTTAGAGTTATGTATACCATCGCTTCTTTTTTTTGGCAAGGGTGAAATCAAAG
Source organism: Acmispon strigosus (assembly GCA_030819835.1). NCBI lineage: Eukaryota > Viridiplantae > Streptophyta > Magnoliopsida > Fabales > Fabaceae > Acmispon > Acmispon strigosus. The sequence continues at coordinate 40,639,561 of JAUAMA010000001.1, read as the reverse complement.
GCGTGATAGGATTCAAAGTTGTGGTAGAAATACACCTAAGCTAAGTCATGTGGTTGTAGAGAAAGTAAATTAGCAAAGAGAACAAACGAGGTTAAAAATTAGTTTTGATAATTCTCTGTTAGGGTGCATGTGGATATATCATGAAGTGAAGGATGAACCATAAGAAAAGCTCTATTACTAAAATAACTATTCTGATGTCAAATTAATTTGTTTATAAAATTAAATACATTTTTATTTTCCGGTAATAAGCTCTCACGGAAAAGAGTATTTTAGATGAAAATACTTTTATATGTAGACTAAACGAAAAATCCGTTAAAACTAATATAAAAAGTATGTTTAAGTTACATGCAAAAAAACTAAACTCTTAGGGGAAGAAATATTTTATATGAATATACTTTGCTGCTAAAACATGAAAAAGTTAATATAATTAAATACTCTTTTCATAACTTTATAAATAATTTTAGGTATAATTATTTATACAAGTAAGATAATCTGAAAGTGGAAGTATATCTTACGAAGATTAGAAAAATATTAATACATATATAGTCTATATTTATTTGTTTAAATTACAAGGTAGAAAGTTCTCACGAGGAACATTTTACATGAAAAAACATTCACGTCATAACCAAAAGAAATTGTTTTAAATATAATTTTTTTATTTTTAATAATTTCATAAATAGTTTTATGAGTATATATATAAGTGTGAAAATAAAAATGTGAATACATGTAATATTGTGTCTAAATTTAATTATTTATTTATGTTTAAATTACATGTTTAAAAGCTTTCACGGGATGGGTATATTACATGGGAATACTTTCATGTTAAAACTAAAAGAGAGAAGTTTAATTTAATTTTAGTATTTTTTTCATAATTTCTTAAATAATCATAGGAATATATATATATATATATATATATATAGAGGCACGGATCCAGAAATTTAAGTATGTGGGGGCAAAATATACATAAATTTGAAACATAGAAAATATAACATAGTACTATTAAAAATTTGAAAGTACATCATAATTGTTCCCTACGAGTTTTCATATTTTGAAAACTCTGCACTATCTTTTCATTCTCAACACAATCAAATACATCTTTCTCTATATAAGTAACTAAAGAATCATTTAACTATTCATCTCTCATACGATTTCGCTTCTGATTCTTGATAATATTCATAGCGGAGAAAACTCTTTCAACTACCGCAGTTGCTACAGGAAGTATCAAAGCTAACTCTAAAAGCAAATATACCAATGGATATACAATATGCTTCCTAGTCTCCACAAGCTTTATATCAAGATCACTAATTCCCCCTAGTCCTGAAAGTGCATTATCAGAGCATGCATCAATGAAGTAATTTTCAAGCTGATTATCTAGTGCCAAAAGTTCAATTGGGAAAATCTGAAGGATAAAAATTCTGCGAAGCACCGGTACGCCCAAAATGGGCTGGTACCGGCACCGGGTACGTCCCCGGTGCGGGTGCGCGGCGGTGCGCGGCCGGTGCGCGCCGCTGCGTGCCGGAAAAGATGGAAACGCACCCGGTGCATTTTGAATTGAAAACGCGTCTTTTTTTTTTTTAAAAAAAAAAACTGGAAACGCGTTCTGCAGAGGAGAAAAAGGGGATTTGAAAACCTAAATCCCAAATAAAAACCAACCGAACCAGCGAACCTTCCAGGCTTCCAGTGGCGGTGGCGCTTCTGGTTCTGGTTCTCCTTCACCGGCGACGCTCAAACGAACCTCTGTTCCTGCTTCTCCTTCGTTCGCCCCTGCTTCTCCTTCGTTCGCCCTCGTTCGCCCCTGCTTCTCCTTCGTTCGCCCCTGCTTCTCCTTCGTTCTCTCCTTCTCTGCTTCTCCTTCTGGTACGCTTCTGTTTCTCCTTCGTTTTGCTTCTTCTCGTTCTCCTAGTTGGAAGTTCTGCTACTCTTTCATCTTCCAATAAAGTAATGTAGAAAATAGAAAGTAGAAAGCTCTTCTTCCAAGAAAGAGCTGGACAGCTTGCTTCAACTTCTTTTTGTTTAATTCTTTTCCATTAAACTGTTTTTTTTTATTCCTATTCTTGTTTGAAATTCAGTATAAAAATTAAAAAGAACAAAGAAAGGTTGTGAACTTATGATATTAAAGGTTTATTATTTGGTTATTTTGACTTTCATTTTTGCCTCATTAGGAAATTTTGGTGTTGATTTATTTGTTCCGGTCTAAATGAATTCTTCTCAAGAATCCAGTTCTTCTACCGTATCTAGTAAATTTGCACTCGGGTCAACTGAGGGAAAGACACCCCTTTGGCGTTATGTGACTGTAATACAAAATAGGAAAGATGGAGGAGGGAACACATCTTGGCGTTGCAACTACTGTCAAGATGAACATAAGAGCTCTTATTTAAGAGTGAAGGCTCACTTGTTGAGGATTCCATCAAAAGGGATTGGTTTCTGTAAGAGAGTCCCAGAAGATTGTTTAGAAGAGATGAGGCAACTTGAGATGGAGGCAAATGAGAAAACTAAACCTATTCAAGTTCCTTTACCCACGGGATCAACAAGTATGAATCCACCTACAATGGATGGGAACAAGAAAAGGAGAGGCTTGACAGGATCAGTAGAACATCTATTCCAAAATGAAGCTAGAGATCATTTGGATTGTGAAATTGCAAGGTTCTTTTATTCAGCTGGTTTGCCATTTCATGTGGCTAAAAATCCACACTTTGTGAATATGCTCAAGTTTGCTGCAAATAATCCTCTTTCGGGCTATACTCCACCTGGATATAATGCTATTAGGACTAAACACTTGGAAAGGGAAAGAGCCAACATTGAGAAGCTATTTAAGCCTATCAGAAACACTTGGCCTATAAAAGGGGTGAGTATAGTGACAGATGGATGGACTGATGTACAAAGAAGACCATTGATAAACTTTGTGGCAGCCTCAGATGCAGGACCTATGTTCTTGAAGGCTGTTGATGCATCTAGTGAGTATAAGGATAGAAACTATATTGCAAATCAGATTTTAGATGTCATTAAAGAGGTTGGACCACAAAATGTTGTGCAAGTCATTACTGATAATGCACCGGTTTGCAAAGCGGCTGGAGCTATTGTGGAGGGTGTCTATCCACATATTTTTTGGACACCGTGTGTTGTCCACACATTGAACCTTGCATTAAAAAGCATTTGTGCTCCAAAAAATACTCAAAGTAATGAGGTTGCCTACCATGAGTGTAGTTGGATAGCTAAGGTTTCTGAGGATGCTCAACTCATTAGAAACTTCATCAATAACCATTCTATGAGGCTTTCGATGTTTAATAGGTTTGTGAGTTTGAAGTTGCTTGCGGTTGCTGAGACTAGATTTGCTTCAACTATTATCATGCTTAAAAGGTTGACAACCATTAAGCAAGGTCTTCTATCTATGGTCATTGATGAAGCATGGTCTAACTATAAAGAAGATGATACTTTACGAGCAAAATTTGTGAAAGAAACAATTTTAGATGATAGTTGGTGGGAGAAAGTTGATTATGTGCTAAGTTTTACAAGCCCCATATATGACATGCTTCGTGCTTGTGATACTGATGAACCCACTCTGCATTTGGTTTATGAGAAATGGGATACCATGATTGAGCAAGTGAAATTGGCAATATATCAACATGAGGGCAAGGAGTTGGATGAACATTCCACCTTTTATGAAGTGGTGTATAATATCCTTATTGATAGATGGACTAAAGGTAACACACCACTTCATTGCTTAGCTCATTCACTTAATCCAAGGTAAACTTGATTCATTTGAAATATTCATTTTTATAGTACTCTTTCTTGGTTGAGCATCTATTCTTTAACTTGTTGATTATGCTTTCTATAATAGGTACTATTGTACAGAATGGCTTGAGGAAGATCCAAAACGAGTAGCTCCTAATCAGGACAATGAAATTTGCATGGGAAGAAACAAGTGCCTAAGAAGCTACTTTCTGGATGGAAATGACAGAATAGAGGCAGCTTCTGAGTTTGCCAAATTCTCAAGTGGGGACGGTGAACTTAGGCAATTTGACTGCTTACAACATAGATGGGACCTACAGCCAAAGGAATGGTGGGTCCTGTATGGAGCTGCACTCCCTAAGCTTCAAACCATTGCCTTGAAGCTTTTTTCACAGCCATCATCTTCTTCTTGTGCTGAGAGAAATTGGAGTACATATAAGTTCATCCATTCCGCGATAAGGAATAAACTCCACCCTACAAGAGCTGAGAACCTTGTTTACATACATACAAATCTTCGTCTTCTTTCAAGAAAGTCCGATCATTATAAGAAAGGTGAAACCCAAATGTGGGACATTGGTGGCGATGAATTTGATCTTGAAGGTTCTAGTATTCTTGATGCTGCCTCCCTTTCCCTTGATGAGCCAGATTTGGAGGGTGTTCTTTTCTCTGATGACATTGACACTCTTAATGTTTGAACTTTGAACGCTTGATTTTGTAATGTTGGTTGTTGAACAATCCATCATTTAGTTTTTTTTAATCAACATTAGTGATATTGAATGCTTTGATTATGTCTCTTAATGTTATTTTAATCTGTGATATTGTTTGAAATTATAATTTGAAATTATAATGTTTATTTGGAATAAATTAGTCTTTTTATTTAATATATAAATATATATTATTTAAAAAAATATATATATATTAACGTACCGGTACCTAGGAATTTCTGAAAATGGCGTACCGCGTACCCGGTACCCTACACGTACCGGGTACCCTACGCGTACCCGTGCAACGTAGGGGTCAAATGAATCAATTTTTCCTTATTAAATGCAGCAAATGAATCTCTTGGACTCAAGCAAGCTACACAAAGAAGCAACTCGCTATTCACTTCAGTAAAACGATTATTCAACTCTTGAAGTTGTCGATATATCACTTTTATAATACTCCCTCCGTTCCTTTTTATAAGAGTTAAATGAGGGAGGTTGACCGTTCCTTTTTATAAGAACCACATAAGATTTTGTGCCATATTAATTACTTTTTCACATTTTTACCCCTATTCAATTCTGGAAATATAGAATTGCATTAATGATGAAAAGAGATTAAAAAGAAATATGTGAAGGACAATTTTGGAAATTTAACAACATTTGAGAACAAATTTAATGCAAAAAACTATACTACCTAACTTTCTTAAGGGGTGTGCAAAGTTTGTTTAACTCTTATAAAAAAGAACGGAGGGAGTATTAGTTTATTACTATTATTTTTTTTATTTTTTTTTAAATTCCTGTGGGGGCATTTGCCCCCCTCAACCAGCATGTAGATCCGTGCATGTATATATATAAATGTATGGAAATTTGACATTAATATTTATATATATTTTAGATTATATGGTTGATATTTTTTTATCATAATTTCTATCATTATATATGGTTACTTAAATAATTCTTAATTATTCGGAGAAGTATTTGGTTCATGTAAATATTTTAAAATCACACAATAATGATATCTTACATCTCTTAATTATCTTTGTAATTTTTCATGAATAATCTTCTCCTGCAGTACAAACACTAGTAGCGAGCTCAATTCCATCACATCCAAATATCTCACCCTGCTAACTTTTTGAACTGATCTCACCCCTACTATTAATATCACTGTTTATTTCATCTTATAATTTTCTTTTTCTACTATAACTTCGTTGGAACATCTATGTTATTATTCATATATTCGTCAATAGGAGAAGAGATTTGTTTTTTTTATTTATCTTCGCATCTCTCCAAGTGTTTAATTGGTTGTTAAAAAGAAAAACATAATATTTATTCACATAACTCATCCAAAATAACAAATTATTACCTTTTAAATATATTAAGCATAATTTTATTACCAGTGATATATTTGTTAATTATATTTTTTCACTAACTTCCCCGTGCTTGGCGCGGGTATATATACTAGTATCAACTATTTCAATATTCCAACAATAGTATTAGAGCTACGATCGATCATATATTGGGTATATGATATTACCCACATGCTATTTTAAAACTATCTTAAATACGTTAACAAATATTTTTAAATAAAAATAACCACTCGCATGTGAGACTCAAATTCAAACAGAAGGAGCACAAGCCTACAATGACGGCTTCTAAGGTTCCGCTCAAGTACACGTCCAAATAAACTTTGTCCAACAAGATGAGTCAAGTTGGATTTGAGTAGGAGTGATGAAATAGTTAGAAACTACAAAACGGTTGTAGAGCTCTAAAGGCCGATGGATCCCGATACAGAGGTCTAATTGAAAGTCTGCTATATTTGACAGCTACACGGCTAAGTCTTCTATCAAGATTCATGCCATTATTATCTAGACCAGCTCCGTCAAAGAAGCAAAGCTATAATTAAAACAAACTACAATTGCACAATCAACGACGGAAGCAAAGACATCTATAGAGATCAGCTGCTCTATTGCAAGAAATGAAGACGCACTAGCAGATTTGTTCACAAAAGCATTACTGAGAGCAAGATTCAAAGAACTGTGCACTATAGTTGAAGTTGGAAGAAATTTGTGTCAAGACAATGCTACAAGTTTCTAGAAGCTACTACATGATAACATTAGAAAACTAGGAAAATCTAGACTACTGTAATAATATATCTTGTAAAGACTAGACTACTCTAATAATTAGAAAAATAAACAACCGCCATAGAGCAGTGAACCATGCCTATAAATGGGAAATGTGTACTAGCATTTGTGGTGTGGTGAAACACTAACCACCACCACCGCTTGGAAGCTATCACTCAGTCGTCTAATAAAACTATTTCATCATAGTTTATACAGACCACACGGTTCTCTACACTTCCATCATACAGCCATGGAAGATTCTTAACTTATGCTAGAATTAATAGTGAAATTTTCAGAGAGGGAATGAATACGGGAAAACAGATGTCAGCTTTTTCCATTGGTGGGATAAAAGAACACACTGAGTACCTCCAGGTTAGAGAACTCTTTGCAAAAATAGGGAAGCTGTAAGGGTTTTCGTTCAGAAGCACAGGAAAGTACAAGGCGTAGTTTCAGTAAGATTTTGTCATGGCATTAAGCTTAGAGGGAGATCATAAGTCTGAATGGTGTGAAGCTTAGTAACTCACTTATTGAAGTTAAACTCGCGCGGTACCCGTTCTCGACTCGCACTAATATAACCGTCAAGGATCAGCACGTCTCCTGGAACCAAAAAGTTGTTTGGGTAAGAGAATACAGAAGAAGGTTAATGGTTGTTTGGAGGCATAAGAAGTCAATGAAAAACAATTCAATACATGATTACAGAATTGACTACATTTAATGGGAAGAGGAAAGAATAACACTAGAAAATCTTGCAGAAGTTCCAGGTGTGAAATCCAGAGCATTGGAGTAATTCAGGAATTTATGGACGGCAATGGGCTAAATCCAGGGGAAACTATTAGTATGAGAACGTAACACCTAGATTTTCAAGGCGCTACAGTAATGACTGAAACAGTTATTAAATATGCTAGCTGAATTTCAAGGTTGTAAAATGTAAGGATAATTTTTTCCAAACACGTAAAGGTGGAATGCATAGCATAATATCCTATATGTACATCATCGGTTTCAAAAAGTCATCAGAAGTAGTGAAAGTACTTAAGTTATATTACAACCGAATCAGCAAAGAAATATATTAAAGCTATGAAATCCTAAACACTAGACCTCATAAATTCAACATACTTTCCTATAGTCTCCACGCACGAAGCCCACACAAAAAGTAATGCATTGGGGACCAACCCTGCCCCTAAATCAATTACATATCATATCAACAAAAAGAAACAAACCTACTTGTCCTATGCACCCATCTCTGCTCGAGACCTCTAACCCTCGATGTCAGAGGCTGCTACCTCCTCCTCCTCCTTGGGGTCGTTCGGGTCGCCATCAGATCCCTCTAGCCAACCAACTCCACCCTCGCTCCGAACCTTCCCATCTGAATCGGTGAGATTGATCACGGGTACATCCACGTCTATGAAGGTCATGGTGGCTGTGTTCACTATATCATATGCCAATGGTATAATCCGGTAGGGTACCGGAGAAGCAGGGGAATAATTTGGGGACGGGACAGTGGGAGGCTCCACCTTCACCACTGGAGGTGAGGGGTGTGGGGCAGCAGCAACGACGGGGAATGCCAGTATGGCGGCGGTTCCCGACGTCGAAGTGCAGGAGCCATCAAAGTTAGGTAGAGGGGGTAGGGGAAAATCATATGTGATACAGTAGATCATGTTGAGTGCCTAGATGATCAATCTTGTACTCGGATACTCCCCCTATATACCGGATTCGCCACGGCAGCAGGTCGATTGTCCATGACGTCGACTCCTCCCGGTCAACCAAGTGGAAGATCCTTTCCCCCCTGAGGGAGAAGGCCTACATATGGATCCACCGGTTGTTTGCCCACCATGATCTGATGAAGTTCTCACGATTCATCCAAATAAACATAGAAAAGCAAAGGGTCACTTCAAAACAATAACAAGCAGAAGCAAGGCAAGACATATAAATATACATGTTAACACTCAGACATCTGAATCGCACAGAGTAACTTGAAAGAGAAAGAGATCGAAAGCAGACATAAATCTTTGTTCACGCAGTTCGACCAAGTTTGTCTACGTCTGCGGCTATAGATGGCTATAGCACCGTTTCATTCAACAATAGGAACGAACAACAGGGTTCTAGTGTTAAAGCATATTTATACTAGGATACAATGCTAAAACGGCAGTGTCATAATTATATCCTAACGCAATCCTAACGTAATCCTATCAACCAATCAGATTCTAGATTAGACGAATATTACGGAGTAAGTGCTCATTAGCTGTCTTCAACTGACCACGTAATAACTCTAGCTAGACGCGGCCTAGCAGCTCCAGTCAGACGAACTCTTACGTGTCAGTTGCAGACGAACTCTGCGGACGATCTCAACAGCTCCAAGCCGGGCGATCTCCTAGAGTCTTCAGCCAAACGAACTCCTCGAGTTTCCAGCCAGACGAACTCCTAGAGTTTCTAGCCAGATGAACTCCTAGTATCCAATACCAGACGATGCCAGTATAACAACTCAACGAGCGATAGGCAGAACCATAAATTAAATTTTTTATCATGGAAAGACACAAGCTCACCACAGAAACTCTCCAAACGATCAACGACTATACTACTAACAACGAGGAGAGGAAAATAACTCTCGCCACGCAACTACGTGTATGTCGGAGCTAGGATGCAACTGTTCCTATATAACCTCCGACCAACACCATGACCGATCACCCGACGGCGCCCATGCGGAGGCCGATCGCTGACCTCCCCACGTCTTCTGAATCTACTCGATCAGAGCCTATGCGGACGCATACTTACTCCCAGCCCGACCAGCCAGTAGGTGGACATCCCTCAGGACAGCTGGAGGCTTAGTGGAGGACAGTTGTACTGGCTAACACCTCATCTAGCCTGTCGCCTGTCGCCTTTCCCTCTATAAATAACTTGACCCACACAATGTCAAGATATTAATGTGCCCTCCGACCTACAGTCTCATGACTGAGACATAGTGTGAATCATCCGACCTATAATGTCATGGCCAAGACATAGTTGGGCCCTTCGACTTATGGTCTCATCATGGCCAAGACCTAATGTGAACCATCCGACCTATATTCTCATGGTCGAGACATAGTTGTGCCCTTCGACCTACGGTCTCATGAGTCATGACCGAGACATATTGTGAATCATCTGAGTTATGGTTCATGACCAAGGCATAGTATATGTCATCCAACCTATGGTCTCACAATCAAGATTTAGTATATGCATGTCAATCGACCTACGACCGAGACTTAGCATTTGTCATCCGACGTATAAGCTTCATGGTCACAACACATCAAACAGAGCAAGGTTAGTCTGTTACATCCCATCAAATCTTCATACACCCCTGCCACGACACCATTAGTCAATCGCGCATAAGTTTCTGCCCATAAAGTAACTTGAAATATATCGTCCCCGCTCGCAGATGGAAATGCCTGAGACACTAGTGTCCCAGCCGGCACGAGGCTTGACAGTTGAAGACCTTATTCAATCGACAACTCAGATGCTCTGCAGTTGGCACATACCCCTATTCCTGCTTAGAAGCTCACGAATTAACACTTGTACAAAACTCTATGAAAGACCTCGAGAAATTCGGGTAAACATGTTTCAAACCCACTTCCTGCCCAAAACACCATCACACATTCCCCCACGTTAGGAACACAATGCGAGGAGGATGAGTAGTGGCAGAAGATCCATCCACCATTAATTACCTTACTTATGAGACACCACCTGCAGGCCATCCAAGGGTCGACCTCAACACGCGTTGAACCTTTGACCAACTATGATGTTGACACTAGACCTCGTACCTGCATAAGGAACCACGAGAGATAAACCAAGTGAATTAAATCTTTCTCATACTTTCCCCTCACTAACATTGACTTGGGCATCGCATTGTCTTCGCAAGTGTCATCCCAAAGGATCCAAGTTTAGCCGTGATCATGAAGAGCACAACTTAAGCAATTGTCGGTTCCTTAAAACTAAACATCCTATTTGAGATGGTTGATTGGATTTGTGTGATTAGGAAGACTTATTAAACACTTTTAATCATTAAATCTCTTTAACCTTCTAAAAATATTAACGTATTACCTAGTCCATAATACATTTTCCAATTATTATTATATACTTCTTTAAAAATATAACAACTATTATTAGATTGTAACAACCATCAAACTGCATACCAGAGATGAAAGAAAGAGAATAGCTTACATATTATTTATTACAAGGGATTGTCTAAATGAACTAATGAATTATAGAACATAATGCTCAACTTGATTGTGGTACATGATTGGTCTTAATTAAGCACCTAATGAGAAAATGAAAGCTTTCACTGACCTAATTACATGCTCTGCTTTGGATGGCTCAAGATACTCTTCAATATGATAACCTTCTTCTTGGAAATCCTTAACCACATGCACGCCCTTCTTCTCCATCAACTGCACCACTTCCTTCCCACGGTCCACAAGAGGGTCCTGACCATTGCCACTCACCAATACCCTCCACCCAAGCTCCAAAATCTTCTCCATCTTCTCAAGACCATCCCCAGCTGTCAGATTCGAATACTCATGATCACGATCCGCACCAATTGGCAATGCCAGCTCCCACATGAGATCGGTAAAAGACAAGGGGATAATGGGGTCGTTCTCATACCTTAACTCTGAGTCAGCTCTCTTGGTCCCACCAAAGAATGGTTGCCGCAATATCAGCCCTTGAATCTTCAACGGCTCAAGATCATTCACCTCTGCCGCAGCACGTAGACCTGCATGATACACAATATTACCCCCAGCACTGCTCCCCATTAGATAACAGTTAGAGTAATCGGCATATTTTGTCAGCCACTCTTCTTTGCTGGTTCTGATCCAGTGCAGCGCTTCCATGGCATCGTCGTACGCTGCGGGCAACCGGTGCTCCGGCGCGAGGCGGTACTCGAGGGAAGCAACGATGGCTGGGACGGTGTCTGCCATTTCAACTAAGAAGCTGTGGAACAAGGTGGAAGCAGCACTGAGTATGATGAAGCCACCTCCATGGAAGAAAACAATGAGGGGTAGCTTTTGATTCTGCTGGCTTGTGATAGCGCTTCGAGATAAGAATAAACGAATCCAGGTCTTGTTTGATTGGTTGATGGGGACATCCTTGGTGAGAACAGTGGTAGGAATAGTGGTGTCTGATGAGGATGAGGTGAGTGGATGATCAAAGAGACGAGATAGCGTGCCGTCGGAGTTGAGGACCAGTTGCATGTTCCGGAAGGGATTGGGAATTTCAGAAGGTAGGGATGTTTGGTTGGACATGATGAAGTGGAGGGGTTTGTTTGAGTTTAGTTATTGCTGTACGTGATGAAGAACTACGTCTTGTGATGGAACAAGGTTTGTGCGCAAACTCTAGATTAAATAGATAAAAATAGAGTAAGGATATGTGGAGTTCCGCACAATGCAAACGCTCACCATAAAAAATAAAATGATGAAAACTTTCCTATCCACCTCTCCTTATATATGTATTTTGTTGATAAGTAATAGTAATGACATTAGTTTTTTATTTTGTAAGGGGTTAGCTAAATGACCCCATGATTAATTGAGGTTATTTAACCCCATGCTTACGTGGACCAATAAGATTGTCTCATAATTAAAATTAAAAAATAATGTGGAAATAAATAATATAAATAACACAATCTTATTGGTCCATGTGGGTATGGGGTTGAATAACCCCAATTAATCATCGGGTCATTGAAAAAAATCTGAATTTTGGGAAGAATTCATTCTGTTTTTTAATCAAATTTATTAGAGATTGAAAATGAAAAAGAAGAAAGAGCTGATGAATATTTTACATAATTAACCATAAACCAATAATATTACTTTCGATCCTATTTATAAGAATCAAATAACTAATTCACACAGTTTAAGAATTACAGTTAAAGTAGTTAAATTGCATTAAATTTGCTCTCAAATAAAATTCAACTTCCAAAATTACTCTTATAGTATCTTTCTATCATTATGAGAAAAACTTTTAATACATATTAGTGTTAGTATTAGAGAGTGGAAATGAGAGAGAAAATGATTAATGAGTTACACATTTTACTAGTTTAGAATTATTAAGGGTAATATAGTGTAAAATTATTTAATAATGCACAAGCTTTAATTTGGTTCTTATAAAAATAACTAAGATTTATCCTACTTTTAATTCTTATGAATAGGGTCGGATGTTGTATATAACTAAACTTCACTTGATCTATACATTATTATCAATATTAATTAGTTATTAATAACCTTTATATTATTTATTATATTACAATCACTTGAGTGCTCATGATTCTTGTTCGTGATGCAACGCTGCACCTGAGGATGCAAATCATGTCTTTGGGCAATGTCTCGATTCACAGCGGCTTTGGCGATACTGTGGCTCGAGCCACCCTCCCTTGCACGTTGTTGTTCCCTTCCAGCAGTGGTTCCAGAATCTGGTGCAGCAGAGGCCGAATTTGTTAGTGCTAGCGGTGCATTAGCGGTGCTAATAAATTCGGCCGAATTCGGCTAACCACTTTCAGTGTCAGTTGATCCGGACACCGAATCACTTGATCTATACATTAATATAAATATTAATTATTTATTAATACACTTTATATTATTCATTATATTAACTATAAATTTAAAAAAAAAAATCAGTTTTTCATATTTATAATTAAAAAATTAGAATTACTTAAATTTTAACTATTAATGACAACTTCAGAAAAAGAAATTAAAAATAATAATTATAATAATAGTTAAAAGTGAAATTGAATCACATTAATAAAAATATTAACTAGTTATCAATAACCTTTCATCTTATTCATTATATTAATTACTGAATATAAAAACAATCAATTTTGCATATTTAAATTAAATATTAGTATTATTTTAATTATTAATTACCACTTTAGGGAATAAATAAATAATAATAATAATAATAATAGTAATAATAAGAATAATAATAAGTAAAACTGACTTAACTTTTACATTAATAACTATATTAATTAATAGTTAGTCATCTTTTATATTTATAACTAATTATAAAACTTTTTAATTTCTCATATACTAAAATTAAGATTAATATTAATTTAATTATTAATAAAAATTTGAGGAATATTAAAATAATAAATTAAATTAATTACTATTTTATATAAGGAAAATGTATTGAGTGTTAAGTTTGAAAGCTAAATAAAGTATTAAATTTAAGTATATCTAATATGTGTGAGTGTGCGTGGGCGCACGTGTGTGTTGCATTAATCACAAGATTAATTATTTATTAATTTCATTCTAAGAAAATAAAATAAAATAAAATAAAAATAATAATTAGTTATTTATTTCTATTACAATTATTATTTATATATTAATTATTAAACTTCTTATAAATATTACTAAAAAATATAATATAACAAGTAGTTATATTATTAACAATCGACATAAAATTGAGAAAATATATAAATTATTACTGATAACTGTTGTATATTTTTAATTGTATTAACTATTAATTATCAAATTTTCAATTTCATATAAAAATAAATAATTTAATAAATACAAGTTAAAAATATTTACAATATTAATTACGAATTATAAATTGAATAGAAAAAATTGAAGCATTAAAATAAAACTAAGTAATATTTTTATATAAAAAATAATATTAAGAATTAAAATCAATTAATATCTATTTATGAAGAAATAATTTAGACAAAATACTTTTAAAATTTAAAAATATTGCTCTATGGTATTTACTATTTATTATAACGTTTCTTTTAAACCACTACTAATTATAAGGTATGTGTGTATTCTTTAAAATAAAAATATTTTAAATATTTTCTAGGTCTATTATATGTTAGTAAAAGTGACTTCAGAACTTGAGCAATTTGACCACGTGTTCTCGCTGTGCACCGGACTATGAAAGCATGGATCATTTGTTTAGAAGGTGCCAGCAGTCTCGATTGCTTTGGCAACAGTTTCGAGTGATTCTTCCCTGCATTGACAATGGAGCTCCCTTTCAGAGCTAGTTCACCGGGTTATTGCAATCAAGAGATTACGAGTTGGCAGTGGTGGTCTTATGGTGGAATTGGAGGTGGCGCAATAACCATGTTTTTGGTGAGGATAAGTGGCAACTCAACCAGGTTTTACATAATGTTTTATCAGATGTCTCATGCTGGTGTGTTAGCTTTGCTTCGTCCAGAATTATAAACAACAGGTCTGCTTCTCTTGGATTCCCTACGCTCGATACTTCCACTGTCTCTCTTCTCATGGCGGACAGAAGCGAATGCAGCAACGTGAAGAATGGGAGGAGCGGCTATCCTTCGTGCTCCGGATGGAACGTGGTGCTCGGCGATTTCTAAGAGTCAAGCGAATGGTAATGCGTTTGCGCAGAGATTTGGGTGGTCGGGATAGGTCTCTCCCATGCTTGGGATCTAGGGACTCACTATGTTGTTTGTGCCTCAAATTGTTTGGAGGTGGTTCGTGTGCTCCAAGAACATCTGGATATTAACTACTATTGGGAACATGACTTAATTTTTTAGATTCCCTCTTGGTCGGCTAGAGATTGGAATGTTTCCTTCATCCATGTTCAACGGGAGAAGAATAATGTCGCTGACTTCCTTGCGAGGCAGGCTTCTAGGTAGGGGACTCAGTGCCGTGTGTGGAGGCAACTTCCGCCATCCGTTTATGCGTCGATTGTAAGACCCCTAATTTATTATAATTACAGTTTAGTCCCTAAACTTGGTTGTAATTGCTTTCTAGTCCTCGGACTTCATTTGTTTGTAAATTAACCCTTGATTTAATTAATGTCATGTTAGCCTTGAGTCATTTAATCTTTCTTAGAGCATGATTGCTTACCTTGAGGAACATTTAAGTTACTTTGCTTGAATTGCAACAAGATGAGTTGTGGCTGAGCGGTTGAGGCTTAAGCGTTTGATCTTCAAGGCTAGTGTTCGAACCTTGATGAGGAACATTTTATTTTTATTTTAGATTTTCGTGTGACTCATGGTTTTTATAATTCAAATTCGAAATTTGAATGGTGAGGGTTAATGGAGCATTGAAATCAGGTTTAAAGAGGGAGTTATGGAGTTTAAGGAGGAATAATGGTGATTAATGGCTTGTCTAAAGCTTTGATGGACTTTGAAAGAGAGTAAAGGCTAGGTTGATGATGGGGGGCAACTCTCTCCCTTCCTTTGGAGCTAAAAACCTGAATATAATATGTGCTAAAAACCTCTCTTTTGAAATTCAAAACTAACAAGTGAGTTATGTGACATTAAGGGAGTTAATTCTTTGTCTAATGCCTTAATGAGTCATGAAAAGGAATTAATCTGAAAAATGGGCGTTAGGGACGTGCCTCTTCACTCTCTCCCACTCTCTAGTTGCTGAATTCTCCAAGTTTAAGTATTACTATCATCACCTTGCTCCTTTCCACTCAAAGAATTTGCTAAGAACCCAGAACTCTAGTGTTGTCTTCCTTGAGGTGCTGCTGAACCTTGGTGCCATTGTGGGTCGATTCTCTTCTTCTGTTGTGGTCCTCACTCTTGGTTCTCAATCCTCTCTCAAGTGTCAAGGTGATAGCCTAATCGGTAAGAGATTAAATCTTCCAAATTCTGAGTTTCTTGGTATTCAACTCCTGTCTTCTTTCTAGAGTTAATTGATAGTTGTTCCAAACTTTGATTTTCATCAAGCTTGAGTCCATTACATTCTGGAAGAGGCTAGGGTCGTGCTACACTCAAGCTTGATCAACTCTCTCAAACAAGGTTGGTATTCTCCCCATTCTTTCGGTTCAAAACCTAGTTGTCTTCTTGTACAAATGATTCTTAAGAAATTAAAAACCTTTGAGTTTTTGGGTAGAAAACTTATTTATTAGGTTATAATATAGATTCTGAACATGGAAGAATTTTAGTTTTGAAAGGAATTGGTTAAAAATGGAGTTTCGGGTGAAAAACTTGGTTTTTAGGGTTTCTGGCAGGGAGCCAACGCATGAGCTCTGGACTCCCAATGCCTGGGTGTTGGAATTTGGCCCAGTACATGTTGCTAGACAGGGACCCAACGCTTGAGCGTTGGAACCCAATGCTTGGGCTCTAGGCCCCTACCAGCAAATTGTTGTTTTTGTTGTATTGCTCTAAAATTTTAGGGATTGGTTTCCAACCTTTTTCCATGATTGTTGATGGATGTATACATGTTTATTTTGTCTTACAAGGTTTGAAATCATTTTCATGCAACCATCTCGGATGTAAGGGTAACTCATTTTATTAGGATTATCCTTGTTGTTGTGATTGTTGTATGTTGTTTTGTGTATTCGGTTGCATTGATGCTTAAAGAATTTGTTGCTGGAATCATGGTTAATGAATTTAGTATGCTGTATATATGTTCATGAAATGATGAATATGAGGATGATTATTATGTGGTCATGGCATATGCATTGTTGTAGGTTTGACGGCAGTGGGGTGGTGGTTAACCACGGGACTGTCGGAGCAGTGGGGTGGTGATTAACCACAAGTCTGTTGAGAACGGTGGGATGGTGGTGTAACCACGTGACCAAACAGGCCGATAGTGGGATGGGTAATCACGGAACTGTGCTTGAGGACATTGGGGTGGCGGTTAGTCACGTGATTGTCCGGTTCCTCTTGGAACGATGTTTTGGTCATAGTTGTGCATTTAGAAATTGAGGATCATGCATAAGCTTGATTGATGTTGTAAAATGATAAAATAATTTATGTTGATATTATTTTTGCGTTGTATTGATTTTATTTAGTCAATTGTGTTATTTCTGTTTTTATCACAATTGTTGTATGTATTTTTCTTGATTTTCGAGTTAACCATTTTGCTTGTTTTGTTTGATTTTGTTTGGGCGCTTAACGCCATAGATGATCAGGACAATGAGGTCCAGGAGCAGTGACTTGAAGGTAGAACAAGTGGCGAGGAAGATTCAAGAAAAATAAAGAAGTTGTAATTTTCTTTTTTTTACGACGTTTGGTTTATTTTGCACATGTCGGTGCCACTTTATTTATTTTTGAATTTTAACGCGTTAAGATATTAATAATTCTATTATGGGATAATTATTGATAATTACTGTCGAGCGACATTGTTCTTGAAACAGAGTGTTTTTTAGAGGTTCCAAAATATAATTTCCGCGTAATTACTATGTGACCCTCAACCCAAAATTGGGGTGTTACATCGATGTATTTACACGCTTTTTCTTAGTTTGGTTTCTTGTTTAGATTTCCTCTTGTAACAAAAAAAAAGTGACTTGAGAACACATAATTGAGGAAAATTATTATAACCAAAGTTGAATAAATTTAAATATACTAAATGATAGTTTACATTATTAAACTTGTAACATATTATAATTATGGCTTAATAGCCATTTTGGTCCCTCAGGTTTCACGATTTTGCATTTATGGTCCCCCTTATATTTTATTAGCACCCAGCATCCCTATAAGTTTAAAGAAGTTGCAAAATAGGTTTCCGTTTGCATTCCGTCAGGAAATTAACGTTGGGATCTAAAGTGGGACCCAGTAAGTGAGGTGTCCTGGGCCTAAGGTTGCACGTGACATTACACGTGAGATGGGCCATCTTTTCTCCCTTTCTGGAACCCTAATTTGGAAATGTGAGGGTCCTGATTTGCAATCCCACAAACCTTGCAGCGGCGGCGAAGTAGGAGAACAATCGTGTGTTCTGCGGTTGTGAAGGAGGACGAAGGCGGAGGAGACCACCGTGCTTGCTGCAGCGGAGTGTGAATCGAAGGAGAACCATCGTGCTTGCTGAATCGAAGGAATCCAATGGCTGGTTCCCGGAAAAAGATCACCCCTAGGAAACCCAACAATGGAGGTCGTGGGAGGAGGTTCTCTCCACACAAGGAGACTGACCAGAACGTGCAATCTCAGAGCAAGGAGGCTCAAAAAGCTGATGATGCAGTGGTCCCAGACAAAGGCAAATCAGTAAAGAAATTTCTGTGGGGTGAGGAATCTCTGCCACCAAACCATGTGTCAAGGTGATTTTTATATAACATTTTTTTGTCTATTCTTTATGTCTTTGTCGTTGAATATAGAATAGTTGGTGAATGGTTTCAATACAAAGGGTTTGTCCTTTTCTGATTTTAAATAGCCAATAAATTATGCAGGCCAACTGTAGCACATAAGATTACCATGCACCTACATCATGGAGGAAAAATTACTGAAAACCCATCTTTGCCATATGTGGGAGGGGCTGTGAAGTTTATTGAGGGGTGGGACATTGATGAAATATCATCTATTGAAGTTAGAAAGTTAGTCAAGGCCCTGGGTTATTTGAAACGCAATTCACTGTGGTATAAACCCCCTAGTCTGCCTTGTTCTCCATTGAGGCCTCTGAATTGTGATCAAGAAGTCAGACAACTCTGCACAGACTTGAAAGGGCATACTGAGGTTGATGTGCTTGTAGAGCATGGTGATGAGGTAATTGTCACTGAGCCCCTGTTTTAGTATGCTGTTGAAGTTCAAACAGATGGAGATGTTGAGATAATTGACATACCTCAGGTACAGGCTGAAGGGGTTAATTCATAAATTGTTGAGAAGGGGGCTGGTGAGGATGTGGGTCAAGGTGTGACTGAGGAGGAAGATAATGTGCAGGCTAGGCAGAGAGATGGAAAACAAGAAGTACAAGAGGAAGATGACAGGATCTCCTATAAAGACCACACCCATAGAACCTCCTACCATGGTTGTCACCAGACCAAGAAGTTACCAGTGGAGCTTCAACACCACAATTACATAGTATTGGGGTCCAATGTTCTCCACCCATCATAGAACGAGATGAAGACGAAGAAGTTCCGCTACTGCAACCCATTTGCTAAAACCCACGCCTTTGTACCTCTTCTCCTTCAAGCTTCACGAAATTCCAGCAACAAGGTCACAAATCGAAGAGGATAGAAAAACCCTCTTTTGTAGAATAAATCTGCTTTTAGCCTTTGGAGAGGAAGAAGAACGATGCTTCTTCCTTTTCTCTCTCATTCTGCCTCTTTCCCTCTCCTATATGCATGACACCTCACATACTGGGTCCCACTTTACATCCCCAACGTTAGTTTCCTGACAGAATGCAAACGGAAACCTGTTTTGCAACTTCTTTAAACTTATAGGGATGTTGGGTGCTAATAAAATACAAGGGGGACCATAAATGCAAAATCGTGAAACCTGGGGGACCAAAATGGCTATTAAGCCTATAATTATAAAAGTTAAAATTACTTTATCTTTTATAAAAAGTATAAAAAATATGTCATTATATCTTATTTAATGTTACTTCATTTAAAATATTTCAAATTCACTTGACAAATTTTCATTTATTTTTAAAAGCAAAACTTTATTAATGATAAAAAAAAATATGTACGAAGCATGCACAACCTACCAAGTCACAAAACATTCCTACCCACCCCTCAAATCAAATGAGAATGATCTCATCTTATCTGAGCTTTTAAACCCCTGAGCATCAGATTCTCTAAGCCCCTAGGATGCAAACACTACAACGAAATTTCGTATTACCGACTGCAACTTAGCGACGTTCACAAAGCCGCTGATATTACCGAAGGATACAATGTGGAAATGAGAACAATTTTTTTATTACCGATGGTTTAAATCATCGTTAATTGGTTGATTCACGCAGGAAACTTTTGGCGCCAATATTACTAATAGAATTTATCGTCGGTAATATGGCGCAAGATTTCTCCAACTCGTTATTTTGGCGCGCGGAAATTACCGACGGTTCTATCCGCCGATAAACTTGCATGTAAAAATTCCCGCTTAAAGTGAATTCTAAAATTTCATTACCGGCGGTCTATAGCCATCGGTAAACATGGCGGGTGAAAAATCCCGCTTGAGGTGAGTTTTAAAATTCCAATACGACGGATCGAACCGTTGATTGTCTATATAAGCGTTCTCCTTAGCTACCGCTTTTATTGACGGATTACCGAAGGCTCTAACTGTCGGTAACCTATATAAGCCGATTCAGCATAACATTCACTTAAGCTTGTTGAACGTAAATTATGAAGGATTTTTGTAGAGGTTTTTAATTTGTAAGTGTTTTTTTAGTGATTCTCATTTTTTCTTTGATTTCATTTATTTTTATTTGCAATTTGTATTTTCTAATTCTTAATGTTTAAATGTTACAGACTTCTTATCAAGGATTCCAATTTTTTGTACAACACGAGGTTAGTAAATTATAATTTATTTAAACATAAATATTTCGGACTAACAATTTTAATTTATCATAATTGTCGTCGGTTATTCATTAGGCTTTATATGTATCTAATTATTAAATTTATCATAATTTAATAGATGTCATCACGTGGTTCTTCTGATTGTGGTGACCCTAGGAGAGGAAAGAGGCTTGTGAATTATGACATTTAAGAAGAAGTTTGGACACAAGAATTCTTTTGTTGGTGCTGGTGTTAGCGGACAACCCACCCTGTCATCGTCACCTGTTCTAACATCAAATGTATCTCAATTCATTCCACGAAGTGCATTTGAGGCTTCAGCTAGATGAAGTCCAATAACGCCCATAGATTGTAGACTTCTAGCCAACGCTAATCCATTTCGTTCATTGGATGACATTCACAACACTGAACAGAAAGTTGGGATTCTGCTGAGCTCAATAGAGAAACCAATAGCAACCCTTACTATTCAGAGGAAGTTGTCTTAGATGAAAGGGTTAAAATATGATTTTTCTAGAGGCCGGCGGGTATGTTAGTTTATAAAATATACATATCAAATTATTTTGTATTTAAATGTAAATCAATTGTTTATTGCAAGGCATTTTTTTGTAGTATTTTGCCTGGTGGTTTTGCTGCTAAAGTCATTACTGTTGTGATTCATTCATAATATTGGGAGGGTATTAGAACTTATAATGATGTGAAAAAGTGTGAGACCACTCGTGATAGTTGGTTTGAAGCATTCAAAGTATGTGTTACGAACAAGAGTTTGATTTTTTATATGTTATTAATATTTTGAATCCTAAGTTTGTATATATTAAATTACACGGACATGTTGGGTGGCTTGCTCAGGATGAGCAAGCAGTCAAGAAGAACTTTGAGAACAAATACACAAATGGATTATCAATGGATGGATTTTGTGAATATGATTGTTGCTTTACGGTTCATCTTACTTTTTTATTTTTAAAATTTATGATACATTTGCGATGGAATTTCAAATGAGATTTTCTTTCCCAAAATTATACATTTGCACCGGAACTAGTACCAACTTTTCAAATCTTCACAAATCGGTGACAAAATATATCTGTCGCAAATATCACGACAGACTATGTTATTTTAAACTCCGTCATTAAAAATATCATTATATATTTCCCCACTTTCGTCGCAAAATTCGAGAGGGACTATGGTATTATAAATTCCGTCATTACAAAAGTTATTATTTCCGTCCCAACTCCGTCACGAAATTATTATATTAAAAAATATAAACAAGTACATTCCGTCCCAAACTTATGACAGATTAGTATGCTCCATCCCAAAAAGTTTAATGCATCCATCACCAATTTTGTCGCAAAAAAATTATTTAAATGAATATAATCCAATATATCCCGTCTCTATTTCTGTTGCAAACTAGCGACGGAGTAAAATATTCTGTCCCAAAAGCTTTGCGATGATAAAAAATGCGACGTAATTATTTTGTCATAAATTCCGTCCCAAAATAATTTTGGGACGGGAATTTTTACTATTGTGTGATGGATTTTTCCGTCCCAAAAGAGTGTTTTTGTAGTAGAATTCATGGAAAATCGCAAAAGGCCAAGAAGAATGGAGCATGTGGGAAAGATGGGTCACTTCACACGGGTGGCTCTACTTCAATACTTGAGCATGGGCGGTGATTGGTAATGAATTTGGTTCATTTTATTTCATGTTTCTTTTAAACACATTGTTAATGTTAATTTAGGTGAAGGAATTGGGTAGAGCAGTAAGTTTAGGAGAGATCTTCCAACGTACACATCCGCACAAGGCTGATAAGAAGTGGGTTGCCTCGAGAGTTGGAAAAACATGGGTATGTTTATAAATCAACATCTTACATGAAATTATTTGGATATAATATGTACTTATATTTTATTTTTTATTTAAGAGTGATTATGAAGACAAAGTTAGAGAGAGGGAGTCCCAAAATTTAGAGGGTGGGGGGTCAGAGATTGACTCAACAACCGGTAATTAACTGTGGATCGAAGGAAGTAGGGAGAAGCGGAAGGGACGGATATATGATTCTGGTGACATGACCACACGATGCAGGCCCGGTGGTAATGTTCATTCCCTCACCTAGGAGTCCAGGGCCTCGCAGTCATCTTATGTTGCTGGTTTGCAGGTAAATCCAAAGCTACAAGAGACGGTGATGAGGTTGGAGAGGGAGAATGCTGCACTTCGTGAACAGATGGAGAAGGAGGAATATGAACTCAATGATAGATTGAGGAGCAGATTGAGCAACAAAAGGCTCAAACACAGGTTGAAATGGAGGCGATGAAGGCTACACATGAACAACAAATGCAAGAAATGAGTATGGAGTTTGATATCTTATCACGCTCCATGGATTGGATGCGACGAGCAAATGCTAGCTATGGTGAACGTGAAGCAGTTACAGCCACTCTTTGGCCTACTCCAGGTGCTAGTTCACCTCAGCCTACTGTTCCTACAATTGTTCAACATACTACTCTGTCTCTTCATTCTACTCCACTTGCTCCTCGTGGATTTTATTCAAACACTGATGCGGATATGGATACACCTTATCAAATTTATGGAAATGATAATGATAATGATTATGATGAAGAGGATTGATAATGTAATCTACAACCATTTGTGTAAAAAACAATATCCATTACCGACGGCTTTTTTTTACAGTCGTTTTCGTCGGTAAGTTTCGAATGTAATAATGAAAAGTACTGACGGACTTTACCGTCGATAAGAGACGACCAATAGCTGTCGGTAAGTTACCGATGTCCTTATTCGTCGGTAATTTCATCTGTAACCTACCGACGAATTTAACTGTCAAAAAGTTGCCGACAGTTTTATCTAGGTCTTGAGTAAAAAGTTACCAACAAGTGAAATAGCGAAGGCTTTTAGGCCTTCGGTAATTCTGTATTACTGAAGGTTTTTGGTATTACCGACGACTTTTGACCGTCTGTAAAACATGTTTTTCTTGTAGCGAAACCTAACACTTTGCGCACGATCCAGACGCAGCGTGCCCTTATAGTTACGACATCCTCCCCAGGAAGTGGGTCTAAAAGATCTGTTAGAGGCTTACTTTCTTTCCCATCACGACATGAATGTCGTGCCCAAGTCATAACCCTAGACTCCCCCGCTTCCATCTTCTGCTTTGATTTATTTTTGCTCCCCATTGGGCGCCCTGCCCCTCTTTATCGGACCCGTAGGGGTTGTAACATCAACTTCCTCCTCCGCGTTAACATCAGCCTTCACTTGGGGTATCTTCGCAAACTATAGAGATCGCATTCGTCACTTGCTTGTCTTCCGTATCTTGGGACAAACCCATAGCAATATCAACCTGATTGGCATCTACTGCTGTTGAACATGTATGAGAGAAGCCTTCTCCATATCATCGCATCTAAAGAAAAAAGTTGTCCCATACGAAAACCCACCA
The DNA here is from genome assembly GCA_030819835.1 of Acmispon strigosus. Taxonomy (NCBI): domain Eukaryota; kingdom Viridiplantae; phylum Streptophyta; class Magnoliopsida; order Fabales; family Fabaceae; genus Acmispon; species Acmispon strigosus. Next base: position 40,615,430 of record JAUAMA010000001.1, on the reverse strand, counting down.
TCATGAATGTGTTGAGTGAACAACGCCTTTCCTCCCTCGCAACCTCTTGATCGTGCTCTTGGGACCCATAACCTAGCCACACCCACTGCTTTGGGGCTGGCCTATGTAGCTGGTCATCTAGTACCGACATTGCTGCATGATAAAGTTGCTGCCTGGCGGAAGTACACCGTGGTTCTGCCACCAAGGGCCACATATGGTGTAAAATTATTAAATAAATAATTAAATTTCATATTATTAAATAAATAATTATTAAATTTTTAAAATAACTTCAACGAAAATTATTAAATATCAATTATTAATTAAGTTTGTGTGATATTATTTATTTACACAAATAGAACTCTAACACTATTTGTTGAAATGTCTCAACACAATTATTTTTATTTTATTATATTTCATAATTAAAAACTAATTTACTATTTACTTGTTTGTTTAATATAATTTTTTATATAATCTTAAAAATATTGTAAATAAACTCGTGCAACGCACAAGTATTATTTTTAGTGTGATATAAAGCACGGGTATTATTGGTAACTTGATGTTGTTTTTATAGAATCTCATTGGCTGCTGGATCATAATATTTGGGATCTAAACAAAGCTGCTCAAATTTAGACAAAAGTTTTGTTTTAGTTTGCTACTGTCAAAGAGGTGGGGTTATTCTAGTTCCAGTGGTGATCCTTTCCATTTGCTGGCTGGGCATTTTTTAAGGCTTAGCTAAAGACTCTAGCATTGTATGCTATTATGTTTTTCTTTATCAGTCTCTATCATTTTGATTGTACTGGGTAGGGCACCCCTTATAGTTTTTTATAATATTATTTTGCTTATGAAAATGAGAGAGATAAATAAAAAATAAGTTCCATGTGGTGTGTTTATATACCGTTTGAATATGTAAGTTCAACACCTAATAAAGTGAGATAGCATAGGAGATATAAAAGTGAGAAATATAATGTGTGACGTGATAGTATAAAGCATGATAGTATTAGGCCTGTTTGTATAAGTCCAGACATGATAAGGTCTGATAAGAACTTAATACTATGCGACGTTTGATCATACACTGTATAATTTATCATAGCGTTTATATTGGTACAATCGTACGTTTGGTGGAGGGTGACGATGGTGATGGTGGTGGTGGTGAGTGGTGCTGTTGGTGGTAGAGATGACAGTGGTGGCGGTGGCGGCGGTGGCGGAGGTGGAGGGTGGTAGTTGTGGCGGTAGGGCCGGTGGTGGTAAAATGGTGGTGGTGGTAGTGGAGGGTGGTGGAGATGGTTGTGAGGGGGCCGAGTGAGATAGAGTTGGTTATGGTGGCAGCAATGATGGTAGCAGTAGCAATGGTGGTTGTAATGTTGTAGGGCGGTGGTGTAGGCAATGATGGTGGCATTGGCGAAGGATGTTGGTGGCAACAACAATGGTGGCGGTGGTGAAGGGAGGTGGTTGTGGCGGTAGTGATGGTGATGGTGGCAGCAGTGGTAGTGGTTGTGGTGGGTGGTGGCGATAGAGTGGTGGTGGTGGTAGAGGTGATGGTGGAGCCGGTGGTGGTGGAGTTGGTTGTGGCGGTGGTGGTGGCGGCTGTGTTGTAGGGCACCAGGGGTGGCGAAGGGTGGTGGTGGTGATGAGTGGTGGTGGCGGCGGGGCAGCGGTGGTGGTTGTAGCAGTGCGTTAAATAATTTTAAGTAGCTTATACGTTACAATTTTATCTGGTCTTATCCATCATCTATATGATAGATTAAATAATCCATCATTTTAATGTATAAGAGTATATTGATAAATAAGTATATACACTACAATGTTGGCACCAAACAATGGTTAAACTCGTAATGTATTGTATAAACTTATACTATCATGTCAAATAAAAAATGTATCAAAGTTAAAATGATAGTATTCTTAATTATTCACGTGCAGGATGCATTAGTCGGTCAAAAAATTTATTAATAAATTTTTTTTGCTTACACTCACTTACGTTTATAGGCTATGTTCTTAATTTTATTTAGGTTTGGGTTCCTATTTTCTTTCTATAAATTACCATAATTTAGTCATTTTACTCATTGTGGCAATGAACACAAAGCAAATAAATTAAAATTAAATATAGGCTAAATTTTCATCATTTTTTATCCAAAGTAGGAAATAATATTATGGCAATTTCTAAATGTGTACAAAAGGCCTTATATTGTTTGGGTTATAATCATGATCCGTTAATGTCTGTTTGATATTTAGGTTCTGTTCTTATAGTATCAGGTCTTGAAATCTCTAATCATGTTTTGTCCTACTTGTCTATATGGCATTTTCTTAATTTCTTTGTCACCTCATAGTCTGAGTTTCAGCTGTTTTGTTCGTGCTCTTCCTATTTCAGGGAGGAAAGATACGCTATAAACTTGTAGCTGAATTAAGTGGAGCAGATGGTGTGATTATAGAGGAGGGAACAGCTGGAGAGCGGGGAAAAGAAGCAGCTCAGAATGGCATGCGCAAGTAATATAAGTTCAGCACTTGAACATATGTACCCTCGCCACTTACTTTGAAGTAATTATTTGCTTGGCTTCCACATTATCAGGTCTCTATTTTGCTTAAACCCAGCTGGTGACACTCCATCCTCTACTACATTATATGATGCTATTGTTAGTGGTTGCATTCCAGTTATAGTGAGTGATGAGCTGGAGCTTCCTTTTGAAGGAATACTTGATTATAGGAAGGTGTGTACACTTTTATACCAAGTAGGTTAGGGGACAAGCATGACATGTATAGGTCATTGACTATTGTTATTTTAATGACTTGTCTGAAAATGGAGCAGATTCTTATAGAAAAATAAATTTTTTCTTCAAAGAAGAAAAATACACTGAGGCTACGGAATATGTGCCCTCAGATCTCATATGCATAAAAAAAGAGAAAGAAGTGCAAAAGGACCGAGGAATCCAAAATAAATTTGTATCAATGATGAAAATATCCATGAATGAAGGTAATTTTATTACTGATTATGTGTAAGAGTTTATTGATTGTTCCAAACTATTTATGTAACAAGTTCAGACAGGTACACACGACGTAAAGACCAACCAAGAAGATGTGTGAAAAGTTGTATATCCCGATCACCTTGGGCCACATTTTAGAAGAAAAAAAAGAAGATTTAATTGCGGTGACAATAGGATTTATAATACATTAGCAGTTAGAAAACCTTCCTGTATAGATCAAATATGTGTTTAATGTAATCCGTCGAAAGCTTGTGAAAATAAGACTGGCATATTTGGAGAAGGATAAGTATTTGTATTTTTTGATTTCAGATGCAGCCCCATATGAAATTACCAAATAATTAGTTAAATTTTTTCAAGTAACAAGTTAGGTACCTTAGTTAACCATAAGATAACACATAGTTAACCACTCAAAGGTAGTCCCATTTGCAATTTTTTCCCAATCCCTGGCAAAATATGATTCAAATTTGATCAAAGGATCAGCCAATTATGTCCTTAATCATGCACTTTGTCAGTTGTTTTCATCCTCTATGGAGTTACCAAATAATTAGTTAAATTCTTTCCTGGTAACTAGTTAGATACCTTATTTAACCATAAGAGAACAATTAGTTAACCACCCAAAGATAGTCCAATGTGCATTTTTTTTGTCAATCCCCAGCAAAATATGATGCAAATTTGATCAAAGGATTAGTCAATAATGTGTACTTTGTCAGTTGTTTTTATCCTATATGAAGTTACCAAATAATTAGTTAATTTTTTTTTCAGGTAACCAGTTAGGTACTTTAGTTAATCATAGTAGAACACACAATTAACCACTCAAATGCAGTCCCATGTGCATTTTTTTTCCAATACCCAGTATTATATAATGAAAATATGATGAACGGATCAATAATTATGTTCTTAATCATGCATAATGTCAGTTGTTTTCATCCTATATAGAGTAATCAAATAATTAGTTCAAATGTTTCCAAGTAACCGGTTAGGTACCTTAGTTAACCAAAGTAAAACACACAGTTAACCACCCAAATGCAGTCTCATGTGCATTTTTTCCAATCCCCAATATAATATGATGCAAATATGATCAAATGATCAATAATTGTGTTCTTAATCATGCATTTTGTCAGTTGTTTTCATCCTATATGAAGTTACCAAATAATTAGTTAAATTCTTTCCAGGTAACCAGTCAGATACCTGAGTTAACCATAAGAGGACACATAGTTAACCACCTAAAGGCAGTCCAATGTGCTTTTTTTTTTCAAATACCCAATAAAATATTATTCAAATTTGATCAAAGGACAGTCAATAATGTGCATTTTGTCAGTTGTTTTCATCTTATATGAAGTAACCAAATAATTAGTTAATTTTTTTTTTGTAGGTAACCAGTTAGGTACCTTAGTTAAACATACTAGAACACATTGTTAACCACTCAAATGCAGTCCCATGTGCATTTTTTCCCAATACCCAGTATAATATGATTTATATATGATCAAAGGATCGGTCAAATATGTCCTTAATCGTGCAATTTGTCAGTTGTTTTCATCCTATATGAAGTTACCAAATAATTAGTTAAATTATTCCCAGGTAAACAGTTAGATACCTTTGTTAAGCACAGGGGAACACATAGTTAACCAATCAAAGACAATCCAATGTACATTTTTTCCCAATCCCCAACAAAATATGATTCAAATCAACTTTTTAAAAATCTAATTTGAGATTCCTTAGAGATCAATTTAGTGGGAATAGCATTAAAAAATCACTTTTGAAAAAACTCGACTCAAATTCATTTTTGAGAACAAAACTTCAACTCTTTGAAAACAAATTATATCACCCAAAAGATCATGGCAAGGGGAAACAAAAACATGAAAGGAGCAATGGATTCCAAAAAAAAATCATCATCCAAAAATTTCCAAATCTAAATCTAAAACCATCAAAATCAAGAGCTTGATGAGGAGAATAATTTACCTCAAAGGAGAAAAGGAAGAAAAATAATGGAAGATAGTGAATGATGATGATCAGGCTTCGGTGATGATGGTGAATAGGATGAAGATGTTCACCCTTTCACTTTCTCTCTCTTAATCTTATCCAAAAGGCCACTTAATGGAAGAAACTAAAATTCCTCCCTATATCACTTGTCTCGGTCGTAGCTTTACAAGGCTAAATGGGACCGAATTGAGTTTTTTTTCAAAGCTTAGGGGACCAATATGTGAGATTGAAAAAGATTGGATAAAATATTTTTTTCACTATTTGGGGACTAAAGCCTAAACTCTCAAGGGGCAAGGACTAAACCATAAACTCTCAAGGGGTAAGGACTAAACTATGAAGTTGGAAAGATTAAGAAAATATCTTAGATTAAACTAAGATTAAAAATCTAATCAAGGTCCCTCAAAAGTTTAATCTTATGACGACGCATCGTAAATGTCATATTGGTCCCTAATTGCGTTATACGACATTATTTTAATACATAATTAACATATTCTCCAATGTCGCTTAGAGTGACTAACATCGGTCACTCGCTCACCTCAAACCACGTGCTTGTACAACTCGAGCACCGGGCCCAAAATATCTCGGGATTCCTGCTGATTCAGGCCCGTAAATACTGTTCATAAAAACACTATTCACCAAAATATTTTTATCGCATATCTGGATATGTCATGTTAAACGGAGTCGTTTGGTGATTCCTGAATTTTTTATCCGAGGTCCCAAACATCTTCGTTCAATTGTGCGAAAGTTTCTACTGAAACTCTCAACGGCGAGGGGAAAATCTTCTCTATATCTTCGGAAGGAAACCCTATCAATATTACAGTCATTCTTCATGAACTTCTCCCCGGATCGTCATGAAGATAATGAGAAAGTCTTATTCTCGCTCGAGCGTTAATCGAGTTAAAAATCTGGGTTCTACAACAAACCGTCGCTTCATGAACATTGCGTCGATGATCCCAATAACTCATGGCATTAACTTATGCTTGAAAGCATTACAAAAGGTTCATCAATAATTAAATAATTATTGAATCATTTAATTAATTCAGGGCCTTACAACATAGCTCAGCCTGGTTTGGTCGGAGATGGTGGTGATGATGGCCTCGAGCGAAAGGGGGAGTACCTGCAAAAGACACTACGACGCTCAAGTCAGTTTGAGAGTAATGAGACCATCCATGAGTCTTAGAAGAACTCAGGGAAATTCAAGAATGAATAGCATGTTAAGTAAATGAACGATGGGCCATATATTTATAGGCTCGGTATCTGTGTTCGGCGTATCTGTAGGTGTGTGGGAAGTCCTTAAGTGGAGCTTCTGAGGACATGGTTGGATTGGTTTTGTCATGCTTTATTTGTTTCACCTCGGCCCTTGCATAGGAGCTAGGACAGTTTGCCTCTTGGGTCGGGGAAGTCCGTCCAACATCCAGGTCGTGCAGGCCGCCCTTATGATTTTTGCTTAAGATGAAACCCTTGCCGGTTGGCTGCAATGTCATCGAGCCTTATGGCTTGAAAGCCGACCGGAACAAGAAAGAAATTTTGGAAGTTATATGCTCTTGTGACAGAGTCATGCCACCATCATGAAGAGCACAACAAAAAATTCGCTGGTTCCCGAAAAACTAAACTTCCTATTTTTGGGTGATGGATTGGATTCGTGTGACCCGGAAGACTTATTAAACTCTTTTAACTATTAAATTTCATTAACTTCTAAAGTTATTATAAAAAATTATCTTTTGCAGTAAATTCAATTATTAGTTTTTTCTCTCTTCCTGTTATATCGCTTATTTTTTCTTCACGTACGAACACAAATACCAATAATTGGGTATCTAGAGCCCTCTTCTTGCAAACTGTTGTGATACCAAGTGTGAGTAAGAAGTTCCACATTGGATGAACAATGAATTGTTGAACAGTTTATAAGTGAGAGAACTTATACATCAAATGTCTTAAGGTTTTGAGTGAAAGATGTGGTGTCCAATCCACTTGTGGTTTGCTCTTTAGCCCAATGTAATGACCCCCAAAGTTTTATGTCTCTTGCGGCCCAATATGGACATGTGAAGATGAATGTTAAATCAAATTTCTCACAAATTGCACCTCCTGTCTTTGATGGAAAAAATACGATATTTGGGTTGTCAAAGTAAAAGCTTACCCGGAGGCTTTGGATCATTAGGAAGTTGTAGAAGAGGATTATGAAATTCCTTCCACCGCGGTCAATCTACCATAGCCCAAGATTTATTAGAAGCAGTGGCGGATCCAGAAGTTTTAAGTTGTGGGGGAAATATGTACATATAAAATTGTAACAAGAAAAACATAATATATTACTATTAAAAAGTTTGAAAGCATATCATAATTATTCTCTACAGATTCTCATATTCTGAAGACTTTGCCAATTCTTTCATTATCAACACAATAAAAAACATCTCTCTATATTAGTAATTAAACAATCATTTAAGCATTCATCTCCCTAGATAAGTAACTAAACAATCATTTGGACCCAATGGCTTATTAATTGCTTGAGGTTGAAGAGAAGATGGTTTTCATTTTTGAAGGAAGGAAGGAGAAGAAAAGATGGTTGCTCAAGTACTCTTCTTTTGAAAAAAAAAAAATCATTGCAAGATAAAGAAACGGAAAATATAGATGGGGAAAAAATTTAAGGGGATCTTCATATTGTATTAAAAAGTAAACCACAAATAAATTTGACACCACATCTTTCATCCAATTTTTTAAGGCATTGAATGTTTGGGTTCTCTCACTTATAAAATGTTCAATGTTTTTTCCCTTCTAATGTGAGACTTACTCACACTTAATATCACAACAGAAAATCAATGACATTAAAATTCACTCAAATTATAAATTTCACAATGATTAAATAAACTATTCAATATGAAATGCACATGTCAAGACAAATTAGATGCTCTCTATTTAAGTCCAAAAATCTCCCGGAAAAAAGTCCAAAAATCACACCACAACCTTTCTAACAAACATAAACTAACTTGAAAATTGTATGTCGCATTTCAGTTTCTACGAACTAATTTAAAAATTGAAATATTAAATAACAAATACACCCCTCAAATCCAAGAATCAGATCGCTATAAACATGAAAAAGTTAATAGAAATAAAAAAAACAACACGTTTACAAACACTATAAATGCCCAACACGTTTACAAGAATGTAACATTTCAAATAAATGATGAAAAAATTCAGCTTTGTGGAACAGTTTACTGTGTAGGGGCAATTTTTACTAGGTGCGGCAACATAACACTCAAACTCTTTATACTTAAATATACTACTAGTAATTTTTTGCAAAACCATGTGGGGCGGGTGCCCCCATGGCCTTCGACGTGCATCGTGCCTTTAAGAAGAAAAAAACCCGGAAGTCAAAGGCAAATACATTTTCCAATTAATATTAGATTGCAACAACCAGCGAACCGCAGACCGCAAAGGAGAGAATGGTGGGTATAATATAACATACACATAAATGCAACAACCTATATAGTATATTATAGAACATAATGCCCAACTTAATTAAGCACCCAAAGAGAAAATGAAAGCTTTCACTGACTTAATCACATGCTCAGCTTTGGATGGCTCAAAATACTCTACAACATGATAACCTTCTTCCTGAAAATCCTTAACCACATGAACACCCTTCTCCTCCATCATCTTCACCAACTCCTTCTCACGATCCACCAAAGGGTCCTCACAAGTCCCACTCACCAGCACCCTCCACCCAAGCTCCTTGATCTTCTCCAGATTCTCATCAAAACCATCCCCAGCCGTTAGATTAGAATACCCATGATCACGATCCGCACCAATCGGCAATGCAAGCTGCCACATGAGATCGGTAAAAGACAAAGGGATAATGGGGTTATTCTCATACCTCAACTCCGAGTCAGATCTCTTGGTCCCACCAAAGAACGGTTGCCGAAATATCAGCCCTTGAATCTTCAACGGCTCAAGATCGTTCACCTCCGCCGCAGCACGTAGACCTGCATGATATACGATATTTCCCCCAGCACTGCTCCCCATCAGATAACAGTTAGAGTAATCCGCATATTGTGTCAGCCACTCATCGTCGCTGGTTCTGATCGAGTGCAGCGCTTCCATGGCGTCGTCGTACGCCGCCGGCAACCGGTGCTCCGGCGCGAGGCGGTATTCGACGGAGGCGACGACGGCTTGGACGGTGTCCGCCATTTCGACTAAGAAGCTGTGAAACAAGGTGGAAGCAGCACTGAGTACGATGAAGCCACCGGCATGGAAGAAAAGAATGAGGGGAAGGCGCTTTTGTTGTTGGTGGTGGAGGGTTGCGCTTCGAGGTAAGAATAAACGAAGCCAGGTGTTGTTGGAGTGGTTGATTGGGAGATCCTTGGTGAGAACAGAAAGAGAAGTGTCTGTTGAAGGTAAGATGAGTGGATCATCAAAGAGACGAGATAGCGTGCCGTCAGGGTTAAGGACCAAATTGAGGTTCTGGTAGGGGTTGATGGTTTCAGATGGTTGGGAGGATGTTTGGTTGGACATGGTGAAGTGGAGGGATTTGTTTGAGTTTAGTTATGGCAGCACTGAAGAACAACGTCTTGTGATGGAATAAGGTTTGTGGACAAACTCTAGATTAAATAGATGAAAATAGAGCAAAAATACGTGGATATCGTGCAGACACTCAACAGATGAGAGTGATAAAAAGAATAAACAAATATAAAGAAAAGGTGAGTGGAAAAATGTAAAGAAAAATATGTAAATATATCAAATTTGTCTTGAAGATGTATTGATCTTAATTTTCACGTGCCCAATAAACCCAACCGTCAAATTTACGAGGGGTTGGCTGAATGACCCCATAATTAATTGGGGTCATTGAACCTTATGTTCACATAGACCAATAAGATTGTGTCATTTATTTTATTCATTTTCACATTATTTTTTAATTTTAATTATGGGACAATCTTATTAATCCATGTGAACATGGGATTAAATGACCCCAATTAATCATGGGGTCATTTAGTCAACCTCAATTTATAAATAACTAGTTGGGTTTACATGTGCGAGACACATGTAACTTTGGATAAACTAAAATTATTGTGTGTGAAATGATATATTTTTATAATTTCTTATACATGTTGTGAGTTCAACAATAGTGGCCAATACTGTAGCCGTGAGAAATAGTTACTTAGCAGTAAACGGTTGACGACAATTTGCGCTTAATTCACATGGGCAAGGATCGGAACCCCCTTTCTGCATGATTGAGGGATAAAGTTAGCTAACTACCATGCCACATCTTGTGCTAAATTTAGATGTTATTTTGTCATGTTGATTCCTCGATTATTGGTATAAGAATATTTAGCCTGGAGTGCGCCATCCTCTCTCCGGGCAACAACAGTGCAGTAAACCCCTCGAGGTAAAATTAATGACAATATCACCTCTCGATCTAATGGATGCCAATAGAGTGTTCCATACAAATGTTTTAGCTGTTCCTCCATACTCATATGGGAAGAAAAAATCGCGATTTCAATTGTTTACTATAAGAATAAAATATTTGACATGAAGGGTTTAAAATAAAAAAAAAAATTTATCAATTATTATTTATAAATTATACTATTGATACATTAAATTTGGGCAAACTCTCTCACATGTGTGATTTTAACAACTGTTTAATATAAATATAATTAAATTGATAATTTGCTACTTTTAAGTAAAACTACTATAGTTTAGGTGGTCTAATAATATTTTGACATGCAAAATTCTATCTTATGATACATGTCAAAATATATTGGTGACCTAAGAGGTTAAAATTAAAGTGAGTTTACCAAATATCTACTTTGAATGATTTAGACAATCTCATAAGTAATTGTTGTAAAAGAATTTCTATTGTTTGACCATGGTAGGAATTATATATATTATATGTTTGATTCAAATTATGAAAGTAAGTTTTTATTTTTAATTTTTATGGTACTTGATTTGTTCAAAATCTTTAGACTTAAGAATATTTCTGTAAAATGTTGATTATTTACATTGTTTGAACTTGACATTAAAGCTTTCACTAAAAAGTTCAAAAAGAATTTAAATTCAATCTCAAATTACTTGTGAATATTCATTTGTTTAGAAATAAAATTAAACCGTGCACATGCACGAATAACTTTTGATAAATCAAAGCTAAAATGTGTGTAATGTTATATTTTTGTAACGTTTTATACCTCTAATTGTAAAAAGATATAAATGGTTGTTAGAGATGTATATTTAAAGTTATGTTAATGTTAAATTTTAAAAAAACTTTGGATGATAATTTTTAAAAATGAGTCTAGGATATCCACGCTGTTAATTAACCCATTTATAAGGATTAACTAATTTATTATGATTCCTTTTGAATTACTAAGTATAAATGCTTTGATTATTTGATCCCAAATCGCAGAAATACTAATTAATATATTAAACTAAAAATCTTCTATTCAGTTTTAAATTAGATTTTTTAAATTGTGAAGAACAATAGGATGCATCAATACTATCATTTAATACCAATTTTTGAAAATTTACAGATGATTTTTTTTTGGAATTCTAAATATTTGTCACAACAAACAATAAAAGTAAAATGATTTTGTCAAATTTAAACGAAAATATGATTTCAAAATAAAGATTTCAAATCCTTTATTTTGTAAATATTTAGGTGGGACCATATTAATCACGTTAGAATGTCTTTAGATCCAAATTTAATTTATAACGTGGTTAAAAATGATTTTGTTAAATTTCATTTATAGTTACTTTTTAATATAAATTGGTTCAAAATATTGTGTCGTTCTACAGAAAAATAAGTTAGACGACACTAATAAAACGGTTTTCCTATGAAGCTAAAGAGCAAAAAATCATTCTAAAAGGAATTAAATAATTTACAAAGGTATACACACATACCTTAGCGTCAACAATGGTAATTTTCTACATACACTTGTTGCTCATTCAAAAAAATAAATTTAATTAACTTAAATTAAAAATTAGTTCTCATTTGAATAACTTTCATTATTCATATGTGTCAATGATATATTATTCATTAGAGTGATGCTAAATAGTTCGAATGATGCATGTTTTGCTCGAAAATCAATTCAACATCCAAAAATGTGTTTTCAAATTCAATATTTTCCTCCGTATATTTAATGAACCGGCTCTTACAGAATGATCCTTACTAATTTCATCTTCTTGTTGTTGTTGTTTGGTGCTCCGCTTCCAAAATCATTGATGCATGTCTATAGAAAGTGGCCAGTAGAACCCAAAGATACAATTATGAGAAGCAAGTGGGGAAGAGTTTATAACATGAGAAAGTATCAAACAAAATCAATTCGATAAGGTTAAGCATAGCAAGCCAGAAGAAATCAAAAATAAGATGAACCAAAGGATCAAAAAGCAATAATATCTTTCTTACCTCTAATATTAGTCCTTTCCTTGTGCTTTCATCTCCTAAACCCAACTACAAAAATATTGAGAAGATAAATATTACAATTGAGATAAAAAGAGAACCAAAAAAATTATTGTAACATTAGAATGAATCAAAACTAAAACGAATTGAAGAATTCAAACATAATAAAGTTGACATGATCTATTTCCTCATGATGGGATTTGAGTTCGTTGATCCTTTAAAAATAGAGGAACTCCTTGCCTCTCTCTCTTTCTCTTGTGGAAGAGAGTTCTTCCCATCCCCTTCATCTCCTATACCATACAAAATTGAGGAGAATGTGAATATTGCAATCAAGATTAAAAGTGAACCAAATAAAAAATAGATAAAATTGCAACATATGAAGGAATCAAAACTAAAACAAATTGAATTATTAGAACACGGTAATGCGTGCAGAATAGAAAAATAGAGTTTGTAAGAATGAAATCTACTTTGAAACTCACCACCATAATCGATTACTTTCAGAATGATGTAGCATAAAAACAATTTAGAAGTATGCAATAATTCTCACGATTGATTTTTGAGTTTATTCTTTTAAAACGATATAGGAGAGAAACCGTAGTGGTACAATTTATAGCATCAAGTGAGGAGACTAATTGTTAATAAAACTTCATATTTCAAAAAAAAAATATTTAATTTGGTATTAATTAGTTATGATTCGTTCCTTATTTTAAAATTTGGTTAAATATTTGGTATTAATTAATTAGGGTTCATTCCTTATTTAACATTTGTAATCAATATCAATTTTTGTTCCTATTAAAAATTGGTATTAATTAGTTACGATTCGTTCCTTATTTAACATTTGTAACAAATTTTATAAATATTAATTATTTAAAAAATATTTTGCTTAAGAATCTTAAGATTTGGTTAAAAATTTGATACTAATTGTTAATCAAAATTCATATTTCAAAAAAATATATTTAATTTGGTATTAATTAGTTATGATTCGTTCCTTATTTTAAAATTTGGTTAACTATTTGGTATTAATTAGTTAGGGTTCGTTCCTTATTTAACATTTGTAATCAATACCAATTTTTGTTCCTATTAAAATTTGGTATTAATTAGTTATGATTCATTCCTTATTTAACATTTGTAATAAATTTTATAAATATTAATTATTTAAAAAATATTTTTTTAAAAATCTTAAGATTTAGTTAAAAATTTGATATTAATTAGTCATGATTCGTTCCTTATTTAATATTTAGGGTCTTAGTGGGTAGGTCATAATAGGAATAGTTAGGATTTGTACCTTATTTTAGTGGGTGGATGGATATAAACCTTCTTTTATATAATATATAGATAATAATATTTTTAACATCACATGTTTAAAGAATTAAATATATTTTTACCTGCACTTTTAAAAAATGTTTTTACCTTTTATAATACAGGGAATTTGGAGCTCCTGCTCAGAATAGAGACACCCGATCTTTTTGGCAATGAGATACTATTGCCTCGATTCGAGCGTTGTTGGTTGCAGATTGGAAGGTCCTGTTCTCTTATGTTGTGCAAGATAGAAATGTTGTGGCAGATGCATTGGCGACACAAGCGTCTCAATCAGTGTGTCCTATGCGTATTTGGAAGAAGCTTCATTCTTTTGTGATTCCGCTTTTATACAAAGATGCGATAGCTTAGTGTGTCTCTTTTTATTTGTTATTTCCTTATGTAATCCTTATTTTTATTTATAAATTAAATAATCTAGTGATTTGACTCATGGTGGCAACGAACCCAAACCAAATATAATTATGAACATATATAGGTTAAATATTTGTCATTTTTTTTTTCACAAGTAGGAAATATTATGGCAATTTCTAAAATTTAAGGAGTCAAACCAAATAAAAAGTATGTATAAGGAACAAAACTAAACATTTCCTATATTATTAGGTTCAAAAAAAGGTTAAAAAATATTTTAAGCCTTGTTTTTTCTAACTTTTACACTTTATCTTTCTTCTCTCTATTTTTCATGAGCATTACTAAATTTTCTGTTATTTCCAGCGGATTTTTACTAAAATTTTGCATGAAATTCAATTGCTTTGGATTTTCCTGCAAATTGTGGCCATTTAAAACACCTCAGTGGGTAATTTATTATGTAGCTAAATATTTAGGAAAAAATATGCTAGGTAAATCTATTAAAAAGTTATCAGTAAATTTGCATGAAAAATGTGTAGCTAAGTTATGAGGAAAAAACAAAAGGTAAATCCACATAGTATAGTATGTTCACCCGCAATAAAATTTAGAAGGAAATAGCGGTGACATTCCATGAGTAAATTGCTAAATTTTAGAAGAAAATCCTAACAGATCATACAGTTTTAATGATAAAGATTAAAACATGTTAATTCATGTAATTATAGTAGAGAAATTGTGTATCTAGAGGATCCATGTTCAATGTCTGAGAGAAGTGGCAAAGAGCACAGAAGAGGAGGCAGCGTACGTGAAAGTGAACTGCTCTCTATATGATGTATGCCAGAATTAATAAATTGATTAATGGGAATCAATTTATATACTATCAGATGAGACCAGAGTCCTCTCATTAGGCATAGTTAACCTAACCCATCATAGGTCACTTAATAACAAAAGCCTAATATATCATCTAACACAATACATGCATAAGAATTAAATTAATAATTCATATAATTGATATTAATGACCAAAACAAAATATATCATAATTAATTGATAATGTTAATCCACATAACCATAATAGAGAATTAATTATAAATAATATAACATTATATTTATAACATTCTCCCACTTTGATTAACATTTGTCAATTAATATAGAATATATGTATTATTAAACGAGATATGAATTATAGCAGAGTGCATGAAGTCAAAGAAATATAAGTTGTACCATAAGTTACTCAACAGAAAGATCATATCCGATAGGGATACTAATCATATGTAACAAAAGCTTATATTTCTTGCAAATCAAAGATGAATATGGAAAGCGCATTTCATAAACCAAAAGCTATTCCATAAAATGACCCAAGCATCCAAAAATGCTAAAGAGATATGATACAAGTGACGTCATTTCAAACATATCTCATAATAAAATAAATTTCAGACTCCCACTAATCCAATACATCAAAAGACTGAAGTAAACCCATATGAGTCACATGAGTCTGAAAGACTCCAACAGCTAAGCCTTTGGTTAGTGGATCTGCTAACATGTTCTCTGTAGCAATATGTTCAATCTGAGTATGAAATTCCTTAATTTTCTCTCTAACAAACATAAGCTTTATATCAAAATGCTTTGATCAAGATGACCTTTTGTTGTTGTGAGAGAAAATAACAGCAACAATATTGTCGCAATAAATCACAAGTGGTCTAGAAATACTTTCAACAATGTGAAAGCCAGAAATCAAATTCTTCAACCACATGGCTTGACGAGTAGCCTCATAACAAGAAACATACTCTGCTTCCATGGTAGAAGTAACTGTAAGTGTTTGTTTAACACTCTTCCAAGATACAGCTCCTCCTGCCATCATAAAGATAAAGCCAAAAGTAGACTTCTGGTCGTCAGGGCAACCTCCAAAATCAGAATCAGGATAGCCAATAACCTGAAGTTGATCAGACTTCTTATAGGTTAACATGTGATTCTTGGTTCCCTGCAAATATCTAAAGACCTTTTCATGGCCTTCCAATGACCCTTACCTAGTTATTGGGTTGCTCAAGTATCTCCCTAAAGCATTAACAACAAAAGTAATATCGGGACGAGTACAAACTTGAGCATACATCAAACTGCTAACAATGAAAGCATATGAGACCTTCTTCATTGCAGTTCTATCATCATCGTTTTGAGGACATTGAGATTTAGAGAGTTTATCACCTTTTTGAACAGGTGCTGCACAAGGGGAGCAAGTAATCATGTTAAACCTTTTCAGGAGCTTTTCAATATATCCTCTATGAGATAATCCTAGAATGCCACGTGACCTGTCACGAAAAATTTGGATGCCAAGAACAACAGAAGCATCACCAAGGTCCTTCATATCGAAGTGGCTACTGAGCATCTGTTTTGTCTCAATCAAAAGTTTAACACAATTACTAGCAAGAATAATATCATCAACATATAAGACAAGAATGATGAAATAACTCCCACTAGTCTTCAAGTAAATGCACTGATCTGAGGCATTTTCCTTGAAACCAAGAGAAGTGACCACCTGATCGAATTTCAAATACCATTGTCTAGAAGCCTGTTTTAGCCCATAAATAGACTTCTTCAACCTGCAAACCAAATGCTCTTTGCCCATTTCAGCAAAGCCATCAGGTTGAGCCATATAGACATCTTCAGCTAAATCTCCATTCAGAAAGGCTATTTTAACATCCATCTGATGAAGCTCCAAATCAAAATGAGCTACTAAGGCCATCACAACTCGAAAAGCATCCTTAGTAGAGACCGGTGAGAAATTCTCTTTATAGTCGATACCCTCTTTCTGACTGTAGCCTTTTGCAACTACATTACCATCAGGATCACGTTTGGTCTTAAAGACCCATTTGCACCCAACTGGTACACAACCAACTAGAAGCTCCACAAGATCCCAAACATCGTTATGAGACATGGAAGCTAGTTCTTCATGCATAACGTTAAGCCAATCAGAAGCATGAGAACAAGAGATAGCTTCCCTAAAGGTGGTAGGATCATCAACATCATTAAGATCAAACTCGTGCTCCTGCTCTTGAAGGTATACTAGAAAATGATTTGGAATAGATGGCTTGCGAACTCTTTGAGATCTCCTCAATGGAACTTCTTCACCAATTTTATCATGCTCCTGCTCGTCCGCCATTGGTGCGGCAACATCAATATCTTCTGGAACATTTTGGCCACCAATATCAGCATTCGGAAGTGCCATATCTCCTGAAAGTGAGACGGGTGGAACGGGATCAAGAACGCTATCTTCTCTAAGAGTGACTGGTCGTGGAGTATTGCTCCCACTATCCAAATCATCCTCAAAGAATGTAACACGATCAGACTCGATGACTCTCATGGAGTGAGAAGGACAGTAAAATCTGCTACCTTGTGAACCCACAAAATAGCCAATAAAGAAACCGCTAACTGTTTTAGGATCAAGCTTCCTGCTTTACAACCCCATACATGAAAGTGCTTCAAGCTCGGTTTCTTTCCAGACATCAACTCATAGGGAGTTTTAGAAACTGACTTGCTGGGTACTTGGTTAAGAATGTACACAATAGTCCTCAAGGCATCTCCCCAAAGGAAATCTGGTAAACTAGAATGGCTCATCATGCATCTCACCATATCTAGAAGTGTGCGGTTCCTTCTCTCTGCAACTCCATTTTGCTCAGGAATACCAGGCATGGTGTACTGAGCTTCAATCCCGCATTCCTCAAGAAATCTAGCAAAAGGGCCCGGGTTTCTCCCAGTCTCACCATATCTGCCATAGTACTCACCTCCTCTGTCAGACCTCACACACTTGATTTTCTTTCCTGTTTTCAATTCAATCGCGGCTTTAAAAGATTTGAAGGCTTCTAAGGAACTTGACTTCTCCTGAAGAAGATCAATCCATCAAAATCTAGAGAAATCATCAATAAAAGTAATGAAGTACCTATATCCACCCATAGCAGTGGGTGTAATAGGTCCACATATATCAATATGGATCAATTGCAACACATCTTCACATTTGTTTGCACTATTTTTCCTGACTTTAGCAGTGAGTTTTCCTTTGATACAAGCAACACACATATCAAAGTCAGAGAAATCTAAGTTAGAAAGAACGCCTTCCTTAATAAGCCTCTCAATCTGGGGTATGGAAATCTGCCCCAAACGTCTATGCCACAACATAGAAGAGCTCTCATTAATTCTACTGCGTTTATGTCCAACCACAGTATCAACAGACATTTCATTCAGATTCAACCTGTACAGCTTGTCACACAAATCTCTTGAACCAACAGGAACAGAATTGAAAAGAACAACTAGTTTTCCATTGCCTAAATTAAAAGAGTAGCCACATTCGTCAAATGCTAAAACTGAAATTAAATGCCTCCTCATGGAAGGTACATAAGCAACATTCTTTAAACATTAAACATGTCGAGAAGGCAAAGTCAAAGATACAATTCCTATTTTCACTATAGATGCTCCATCTCCATCTCCCATAAAGATCTTGGACTCAACATCAGTGGGCTCCCTCAGGCTTGTGAACCCCAGCCTGTAAAGAATTTACAACGTGAATAGTGGCTCCAGAGTCCACCCACCAAGAGTTGGGAGGAACGTCAATGACATTGGTTTCAAAACAAGCTAGAGTAAATAGGATTGTACCTTTCCTTTGATTCTTCTTCTTGAAAGCATAACAATCTACCTTCGTGTGACCATACTTCTTACAGTAATTACAGTTGCCCTTAAAAGAGAATTTCTTAGGCTCCAAATTCATTGGTGCTTTCCCCTTATGGTCATTTTCAGAATGAGGCTTTCCCGTGAAATTCTTCTTCTTATGCTTGAATCCAGAACTAGAGGCAGCAAACTGAACACTGTGAGGCTTTGATTTCATCATGGACTCGTCTTCCTGTGAGACAATGGCAATCATCTCATCCACATACCACTCTTGATTCTGAGTATTGTAGGATGTCTTGAGAACATCAAACTGAGAAGGAAGAGACTCAATGATTCGTCAGATCAGATAACTGTCCCCAAGAGTAACCTCTAGAGATTTCAGTTTGTAGTAGTAGTGAATCATCTTCATCATATGCTCACGTACTCCACTGACGCCATCATACTTGGTCTTCTCAAGCATATAAAATAACTGACCCTTTTTCACCTTATTAAAAGTTTTAAACTTCTCACCAACAGACTTGAGAAAATCCTTAGCATTTTCAGTTTCAGGGATGCTCTGACGGATTGACGTCTCCATAGTGAATTTCATCACCTTAAGACACACCCTTAGAGTGCACCCATTTTTCATAAGAAGCCTTTTGTTCAGAAGTTGACTCAGAAGTGGGAGCAACATGCTGAGTATCTATCAAAGCTATGTCCAAATTAGAAATAGCCAAATAAAGGTCCAATGACTCTTTCCGGTCCTCAAAATTGGTCTCATTCAAAGTTTTGACAAAAGTCAAAAGCATAGGCAGAGATGCTGGTATCATGAACAAAAGAAACATTTAATATGCACAGTTTATTATGCAATAACAAAATTAAATGTTTCTGTATACACAACATAATATGCCTATCGTCCAAAATTTCTCCTTTATCATGATCCCGCCTAAGGGTCCCGAATCATAACAAATGAAAAAATATAATAATAATACAATGCACAAACTCATGTCACCAGAAATCTAACACCAATAGGGTATTGGACAATATAATTGACATAAGGCAAGACTAAAATGCATTGTATCAAACACAAATTACACTAATAACAAACACAAATAGGGTATAATTATTATTAATGCAATATAAAATTAATTCAATTAAATCAATTGAATTCACAAAATTTTGTACAATTGTACCCACGATAAGTGAGCTTACAATTATATAAAATAATGCTTACAATAAATAATAAAATTACATCATACATCAATCATAATTGTGTAACCATAAAATAAAATTAAGCACTTATATATTACATGACCATTCACCAATATATAAATATATGTGTGGTGTGCACAAGTCACGTACACACGTTCTATGTACGTGTTTTGATTTTTAAAAAAAACTGCTGCAAAGAAAGAAAATTAAAAACTGACATGCTTTCCTTTTTCTTTTCTTTTTTAATGATATTGCTACAGAAAGAAAAAAAAATCAAAATAACTTCTTCTCTGTCACGATGAAACTAGAACAGGGATTGAGTTTTTAATACGCTTGCATATAATTGATCAAACTTGACAACTATGAGACCCACAAGTAACGACGGGGAGGACCTCAATGACAACGTTGCAACTATTGAATTGGTGGCCGATGATAATAAAGTTGTGGTTTCAGGGTTCATAATACCCAAAACAAAACATATTAATTTCTCACAAATCACTCAACAAAATTACACCAAATTTTAGTATGTTGATTGTATAACAACAACAAAAATGATACTTGAACACCTTAATAATAACAAACACCTTGGACACTCCTCAATTGATCCAATCAGCAAAGACATGACGTGTATTAGATTCTCTCTCCATCATTGATCTCCACATGTTCAAGGTGTCTAAGATGTTTATTACTATTAGTGGTTTGTGTATCACAACTCTAACAAGAATCAAAACCCCTAAAATATTTTGTGGTACACATACAAAACAGCCATAGTCAATATCAATTAGGCTCTGATACCAATTGCTAAATTTTAGAAGAAAATCCTAACAGATAATACAGTTCTAATGATAAAGATTACAGATGTAATTATAATAGAGAAATTGTGTACCTGGAGGATCCATGTTCAATGTCTGAGAGAAGTGGCAGAGAGCACAGAAGAGGAGGCAGAGAGCGTACGTGAAAGTGAACTGTTTCCTATCTAATGTATGCCAGAATTAATAAACTGATTAATGAGAATCAGTTTATATACTATCAGATGAGACCAGGGTCCTCTCACTAGGCATAGTTAACTAACCTAACTCATCATAGGTCAGTTAATAACAAAAGCCTAATATATCATCTAACACAATACATGCATAAAAATTAAATTAATAATTCATATAATTGATATTAATGACCAAAACAAAATATATCCTAATTAATTGATAATGTCAATCCACATAACCATAATAGAGAATTAATTATAAATAATATAACATTATATTTATAACATAAATTAACAAGAATTATGATGGCCCGGGATTTAAGGCTATTTTTTTATATATTATTTAAGGTATTTTGGTAATTTTAGAACACTTTTGTTATAATTCATGCATTTTATTATTTTAATTATGTTTATTTAATTCTTACTGTGAGTTGGATTGCTTGGAAATCGTCGAATGCCTCCGGACGAATGTGTGCCAATATCATTCTCTTGCTAGCGAGTTCATGGATCTCCAATGCCCGACGGATTGCCTTGGCGCCCTTGGATCCTCGCTTCAAGCTGGCTTCATTCGTCTGAAACACCTGCCTGATAGAGTTGTTCCCTTATTGGTCAAGGATAGCTTAGCACTGTGGTTGTTTTGTTTAGTTTTCTCATTCACTAAAAAAATTATGTTTATTTAGTTTTTATTACTTTTATGACAATTTGTTATATTTTATCAGGATTTAAGTGTTATATTTTATAAGGTGATAATCTAATTTAGGTTGTTATCGTTTTTTTTTTTGAAAAGCAAAATGTATTATATATATATATATATGTGTGTGTATAACTTCACACACCAGAGGTGCGGCAACAGTAACTACAATGGAAGATCACTCTAATTAGAGTGAAAGAAAAGGAGAACTAAATCAGCCCCTGCCCATACATGAAGTTACCCCAAAAAATAAAATATACATTGGTTTCCTCATGTCTCAGTACACACCAGTGGGCATAAAAGTATTCACCAAAAAACAGCCAAGTTATCAAATTGCCCAGCACCATTACATATGCTGCTAAACTCTTCATTACCCAGCAACTCCATTTGTTCCTCAAGCATACAACAGCATCACAGAAGTAATAACAACCATAATAGCAGACATTTCCATACAACAACATAAAAACCACAGCAGTAGCGACCATCCTCCAGTTCTGAATATAGCTTCTCAATTCAGTCAATTGGATCATTCTTTATCAAAACTATTTTAGTAGAATGAAAAATCAAAATTGATCACTTTGCTCTTGAGCCACCTCCATGATCTGTACTTAATTAGTTCCACAACCTTTTCAACTTCTACCTGTTCTGAATTGAAACTGACACCATTTCTTAAAATCCAAATAGACCAAAAATACGCCACCCAGATTGCAAACCAGTGGGGTTCAGCGTCCCTCTTGACTCCATATCCATGCTGTTGGAAGTGATCCCGGAATGATCTTTTACTTATTTACTTATTGTTTATCGGGATTTAAATTGATTTAGTTTAGAATAGACAAGTTTTATTTCATGTTGTTATCTATTATTTATTGCTATTTGTTTTTATTTTAGGAGAAGATTACAAGAAAAGGATAAAAAATCAAGGAAAATGGGAGAAAATCCACGCAAATATAGTGTATTTTGTGTGGTTGCATGAGTTTTGTGTCCAGACTTTATTTAAGCTCGTTTTTTTACCTATTTTGTGATATCTTTGGCTATTAGAACTTGTTTTGGGAGATATTTTGAGGAGAGCACTAGGTTTCCAAGTCCCTTTTCAGGTTTCTTGAATTATTTTATGCTTTGTTCATTGAATTCCTGTTTTGATTCTATGATTAGTATGTGTAACTAATCTCCCTTGTACTGGGGGAGATGAATTTAGTTATGAACATGGATTGATATGTTTTATTTGATATGTAAGTAATTTATGTCTTCTACGTATTTTTTTTCTTCTTTAATTGAATTCGGATGCACGCCGATATTATGTTTTGCTTAGACATATCAAAAGGTTGAGAAGTTAAAGGGAACTGAAAAGAAACATAATAAGGGTCTATATTCACTAGATATAGCCGTAACGAATTATTTGTGTTGACCAGAATTAAAAACTTAATTTCTAATTAATAAGGATTTGATAGGGAGAAATTTGCTATCATTTGTTAGTTAGAAGGAACATTTGAACGTGCGAAAGCAGCAGATAGACACTTGGGTAAAGCACAGTAGAAGGATTGAATTAAACTTATATATCATTTATAGTAGGTTAATCCATAGGATTAACTAATGAAAATCGGAACATCAGTGCGTCTTCCTCATTTGATTTTGCAAACACTGTTTGATTTCTTGTTTTGCTCTAATTACTGCTATAATTGTTATCGTTTACAATAAACCAATTGAACCCCATTTTATTGCTTTAATTTCACAAGTTAAATTTGTGACATCTCATTTCTATCAACTACAAGAAAATAATATAAATATTATTATTATTACTATTATTAGTTTTATTATTATTATTGATATATAATGTGTGTGTATTATTTTATGTGCATTATTATAGTTTAATGTTAATATCATAAGATAAAAATTATGTTTATAACAATAGTGATTAGTAAATGGAAGTTTGAGCATAAAATATATCTCATAGACAAATAAGAAAAATTTATTGAGAGGATTAGTGAATAAATATTCTTAAAAGTTGTTATTTTATGTGAAAAACCATAGTTTAATTAAGCTATAATTAAGGAAATCGAATTTCAAAGATGATTAGGGACTGAAAATGGAGTTTTGGGAAGTTTTGGAGAAAACTAGGGTTACTTGTTGGTGATTTTGGATGGTGAAAGTCACCATGCATAGTGACACATCATGGTCACTTGGTTTCCTTCAAACTCCTCATCCTCTCTATAAAAGCACGAGTTCAGGAGCTCTGAGCCTTCAACACACGTCCCTCTGATTAAACCGAAGCCCTGCAGCCCTGGAGTTAGAGAGAGAAGCTCCAGCTTATCTCTACAAAACAAACCTTGTTCATCTTTCTCCTCTCTGTTATTCAAATAAAACCTTCTCAAATGCTTCTTAAAACCTCACTATCCTGTTTCTGGGTAGTTAAATAGGGATTCTAGAGTTTTTGACGCGTTTCTACGTGGTTCTGGGGTATTTCTGGTTTCTGTTCTTCGTGTTCTTCACTGCTGCCGTGGCTTTGAAGATTCCGGCAAAACCACCGAGAAATTCATCCCTTCGATCGTGTTTTTCTTCCTGCTCAGACCTTCGATTACGACGTTTCGACTAGCACCGTGCTCCTAGTGAAGAGGCGAACCAGGAAAGACCATCAAATCATCACTGGCGACGGCCGCCGCCGCAAGCTCCGCCGTAGGTCATCTTCTCCGACGGTTTGCATCTACAAATTTTCCAGGACTTCGTTTTTTAGATTCTTTCGCTTCCCAGATTCATTTCTTAGCTTATTTAGATGATAATAAACACGAAAAACATAACTTTAAGACTGTAATCTAAGAGAATCAAAGAAGATGAGAACTTGAACATAAGCTTCAAATTTCATGAACCATGTTCTTTTCTGGTTAGCTAGACTCGTGTGATGGGTTTCTATGGTTCTGTTTTGGTCTGTTGATGATGTTGGTAAGGTCCAGAACAAGAAAAACGAACCAGAGAAGAAAAAACCATTTTCACTCTTCTTGGTCACCATGAGTATCACCTTCATGGTGTTGTGATTTTCTTCTTATGACCTTGAACATATTGGACTGAGTTCCTGGACTTTTTTATGACAAGTAAGAAGGAGATTAATGACTGAGTTGTGAACTTTGTATGGGAAGTTGATTATTGAACTTTGAAACCCTATCCATGATAAAAT
Organism: Acmispon strigosus; assembly: GCA_030819835.1. Classification (NCBI taxonomy): domain Eukaryota; kingdom Viridiplantae; phylum Streptophyta; class Magnoliopsida; order Fabales; family Fabaceae; genus Acmispon; species Acmispon strigosus. Next base: position 40,590,774 of record JAUAMA010000001.1, on the reverse strand, counting down.
TCATGAAAAATATGGACTAAGGGTTGGGTTGTTGATGGATTTATGATGACTGAGGAGACTGGACCTAAATTTGTACATAAATAAATTCATAAGGAACTTGGAGTTTGTAATGAGAATTAATTAAGTAGGAATAGCTTATGATAAATGGATTTTTATTTAAGTTAAACCAATTAATTAGACATAATTTGGATCAATTGAACTTAGGTTTTTAGTCATGAGGTTTTGTCTTAAGGAATAATTAAGAAGTTAGTTTAAATAAAGTATGATGGAATAATCATGATAAAAGGTAACTAAGCTAATGAATAGGATGTTTAGGAAAAGATAATGGATAATGAAGAATATGTCATGGACTAAATAAACTGTAACGATAAATTGGTGCATAGACACCGACGAGGATCAAAGGAGACGATAACGGTCAAGAACTAAGGTAGGGGGGAGAGGTACCAACCGTGATAGGGGATTGATGAGAATGAATGAGTTTTTGGACCTTCCTTAGGTCTCTTACCTGTTGTTGTTCGTTTAACTTATATGCTTGATATTTAATGAGTTGTGATTCATGAAGGTTGAATTTGATTGTGTGAATGGCTCATGATGATAAGTTAATGAAGCTTGTGATGGTATGGTTAATAAATATGATTCTGTTTACCATTGAGACATTATAAGTGTACCTTGGCTCCGTGAGAAAAGTCATGCTTGTTGATAAACTTTAGCACGTGGCAAGGTTATCTAATTAGTGTAAACCTCTGGCTCAATGAGTGGGGATGGTTTATATTGTCCCCTTGGCTCCGTGAGCGAGGAAGAATATATTTGTGTTCTCTTGGCTCTGTAAAAGTAATTGAGTTCCCTTGGCTCCGTGAGCAAGGAGGAACGTATCAATACCCTTGGCTCCGTGGAAGGAGGTATGTATTTGGGTACCCTTGGCTCCTGAGCAAGGGGGAAAATATTTGAAATTTGCTTGGCTCTATGAGCAAGAAGGAAGATAATTGCGTTCCCTTGTCTCGTGATCAAGAGGAATGTATTTAAGTTCTTTAAAGCCAAGAGAAAACTGATGTGTATTTAATGTTCCTTGGCTCTGAGTAAGAAGATACGTAAAAGGTTTACCTTGGCTCCCTGAGCAAGGGGGTGCACCTTGAGTTTCCTTGGCCCGTAAGCAATGATAGTTTTGAGAAATTGACTTGATCTTATAGTCAAGAATTGCTTTGGCTCTGTGAGCAAAGTCATGAGAATCTATGTTTGAGCATTCTTATTATTGTTTATAGAGTGGTTTACGATGTTTCTTGTTTATCTTTAGCTCATTTACATTGAGTCACTCTCTGATGGGATTGAGTTGAATGCTTCTCACCCCTCTGCTATATGTTATTTTTCTGTTTCTTCTTTGCTTATGAGTAGCAGACAATGATGACATGAAGATGGAACGTTGAGGGATCACAACAAGGAGATGGGTGAGCTGATTAGCTACTGACAAGAAAAACTAACTTGTAGATTTTAATGTGTTAGTTTTCGGGCATTTAGCTTACTTTTAGTAGCCTGTAATATAAATAAAGGCTATGAACCTTTAATTAGCTCGTTGCGGCCGATTTGTGGATCCAGTTCATGTCCTTTCCTTTTTGTGTGGTGTTTACTATGTCGTGTTTGAAGCTGTCTGGGATGTAATGAACCTTATAGATGCATATGTATAATAAAGTTGTTGTTTATGCTGGTCTGAGACTCAAAGTTTGGTTCTTGTTTAGTGGCAGGATATTTTTAAGTTACGTAAATCCTGATATGAGAATAACCTAGTACTAATAATAATAATATTAATTATGTTGTATGCGGGAAGGGTATGAGTCGGGTCACCACAAAATTAGTAGAGATAAGAGTAAACTACCACAATCCTTGTGGATGGATAAATTAAAACCCCGGGAGAAACTGTACACTTGCAGTTTGGCACATCTAGTTTTTGGCGCCATTGCCGGGGATTGTGATTTAGTTTACTTTTGTGGAACTGATTTAGTTTTTATTTATTTATTATTATTTTCGTTTATTTTATTCCTATTGGTGCTCTTAACCTATTTGATAGTGTATGCCCAATTAAACCAGATTCACTGCTGTTTCACCCAGAGATTGAGACGATTGCCTGTAAGAATCGTGCCTAAAAGAAAAAGGAGAAGTCAGCAGTCGTCATGGCCGAGGAAACACGAGAGTAGTTTGAGGCAAGGATCCTTGATGAGTATGATGAATGTGTGCAAGTCGTGGTTCAAGCCCAGATAGCTCAGGAATGGCCGGAGCAAGCTGAATGGGATGCAGGGCGATCTCTGAGGGAAATCAATGCACCTCAAATCAGCTATGAGTTTGAGGGAAGCATTGTTCCACCTACAGATATGCCCGTTGGATTCAAGATCTCGCCGCACTACATGCATCTAGCGGAGAAAAACCAGTTTAGTTGGATTGCATTGGAGGATCCATACACATCATATGGATTGTTTCTCTATGACTACCTTTTCCCTTTTCTATAAGGGATGCTTCCTTTGAATGATTGAGCACCCAATCTCAACGGAGTATTAATTCGTGGGATGATTTGACCAAGAAATTCGTAGATAAATTATTTCCTATTTCTCGCATGAGGAGACTGAAACAAGATATCAATTCTTTTTTTCAACTGGATTCAGAGAACATACATGAAGTATGAGAAAGATTTAAGGGATTTCTTAGGCAATGTCCATGTCACAATCTTAAAGATTTTGAACAGGTTGACAGGTTTTATGTAGCTCTGAATGATTGCTCTAGGGATAAGCTGGATCTTGCAGATATAGGAGGAGATTTTGATCTTCTACCCACACATGAAGCCCTAGAGATCATTAATAATTTGGCTCAATAGCCTGCACATTCAAACAATGATAGACATCCAAGAAGAAGTGTTAATGAAGTCCAAGCTTATGCGAGTATGATAGCATCAAATAAAAAGTTGGCAGATAAAGTGGATGCCATACACCAGAGGTTGGACAACCATGAGATGAATTTTGAGGATGCAGATTTTGATGAGGAGGTAAAACTCCTAAGCAATGCTTTCAATGATCCTTATAGTAAAAATTCAATCAGGTTTGGAAGAATCATCCTAATATTTCTTGGAGAGATAAAAAACAGTCAGGCCAGCAAGGGAACCAAAGGCATTATTCCAAAAAAGAAAATTGTGTGCTTGGTCTTGAGATTGCTTGCAAGAAGATACGAAAGGTTAATGCTGATGTGAAAGATCCCGGAAATGTCATGAACTATGGGATAAACCTCGGACAGTTTTTTAAGTCCAAGGAAGTCTAACAAAGATTATGAAATTGTGCTTTTTGGGAGACCATCCAAGCATTAAAAAAAACAAAAAACAAAATTCTTTTTAGTTTGAGTTTCTTTTTATTCTATGTTGGGTCTTAGTATTTTAATGAGTTATTTGAGTTATAATTGTGGTATTTTTAATTGTGTGCTCTTTTGCAAGGACTAAGAATTTTACAAGAAACGTTTTGAGTTGGAGTTTTTCTGAACCACTTTATTTTTCATTTAAGTTATGATCATGCATTTTGCATTTAGTTATTTATGAGCACACTAGTTAAGCACATGCCTTGAATTTTTGGTTCTTACACTTTTGTTCTTAATGATGCTTGTTAGTTTTTATTATCTTTGTTATGGGTTTGATGGTAGTTGTGTTTATAAGACAATATGTGGATGCATGAGTTTGAGTGAAACTTGTGGAGAGTTAGGTTATAGAGACTTGAGTGAGTTTTGGGAAAGTATAGCAAGGTTTTTTTTTTTTTTTTGAAAACTTAGCGAGGTTATTAATATGTCAGGTTAGTGGGGATAATGCATAAGATGTAGTTTTCATTTTAACCTTTATATTGAGTCTTCACTCTTTTTGGCTATGAGGTTAATCAAAAGGGCACACATGTAAAAGTAAAGTAAATGCACAAAGTGCAAAATGAGGGAAGGATGTGAGTAAGGGAATAGGAAGTACTCGCACCACTGAGCATACCCCCAATCATATCCTTACCTTGTTAATAATAAGAAAAGAAGAAAAAACAAGACATTCGCCCCGAGTTGGTAATAACTATTAAGAGTTGGGAAAGAGTGAAAGTGTAAAAGGAGAAAAACATGTGTGCTCATAATACAAAAATACCGTTGGCCATCATTAACGGATTCTCAATATGGGATTGGAGAATTATGAATGAAATGTGAAATCCCACATCTTGATATTCTTTGTAGTTCTTGTTTGCACCTACTGAAGGTTACTCAGTGTCCTAGTCTGATTCTCTACGTGAACTATTTTGAGGAACTTATCTCATGTGTCTTGTGTGAAAACTTGTTTGCTTACATCTTACTCAGAACTGCTTTCTTGAGCTTGAGGACAAACAACCTTGAGTTTACACTTGAGGACAAGCTACCGTTGAGTACAGGGGTGTGATGACTCGGAATTTAAGACTATTTTTCCTATATATTGTTCATATAGTTTTATATATTATTTAGGGTATTTTGGTAATTTTAGGACAATTTTTTTATAATTCATGCATTTTGTTATTTTAATTATGTTTATTTAGTTTTCATTATTTTTATGATAATTTCTTAGATTTTATAAGAATTTAAGTGTTATATTCTATAAGGTGAAAATCTAATTTAAGTTGTTATCTTATTGTTATCTTTTACTTATTTACTTAATGTTTATTAGAATTTTAATTGATTTAGTTTAGAATACATAAGTTTTATTTAAGGTTGTTATCTTTTATTTATCGTTATTTGTTTTTATTTTTGGAGAAGATTACAAGAAAAGAAAAAAAGTTAAGGAAAAGGGGAGAAATTCGCACATGTGGCCTTTTCAAGCGCACCAAACCGCCGCAATAGCGCTAGTTTTCACTTGCTTTTTCATGCAGCGCAACAAAAACCGCCGCGTTTGCACCAGTATTACGAATCTGCACTTTCTTACATGAAAATCCGCGCGGATTTAGTGTATTTTCACGTGGTTGCGCGAGTTTTGCGTCCAGATCTTTTTTAAGCTCGTTTTTAACCTATTTTGTGATATCTTTGGCTATTGGAACTTGTTTTAGGAGGTATTTTGAGGAGACACTAGGTTTTCATGTCCCTTTTCAAGTTTGTTGAATTATTTTATACTTTGTTCATTGAACTCCTGTTTTGATTCTGTGATTAGTACGTGTAACTAATCTTCCTTGTACTGGGGGAGATGGATTTCGTTATGAACATGGATTGATATAATTTATTTAATATAATATATAAGTAATTTATTTATTCTACGTGTTTTTTTCTTCTTTAATTGAATTTGGAGTGCACACCAACATTATGCTTTGCTTAGGCATACTGAAAGGTTGGTAAGTTAAAGGGAACTAAAAAGAAACAGAATAAGGGTCTGTACTCATTAGACATAGGGGTAACGAATTATTTGTGTTGACTAGGATTAATAACTTAATCTCTAATTAATAAGCATTGGATAGCGAAAAATTTGCTATCACTTGTTAGTTAGAAGAAATATTTGAAGCAGTAGACAGACACTTATGTAAAGCACCATAGAAGGATTGAATTCAACTTATAACTAATGAAATCGGAACCCGAGTGCGTCTTCCTTATCTGATTTTCCAAACACCGTTTGATTTCTTGTTTTGCTCTAATTACTGCTTCAATTGTTATCGTTTACAATCAACCAATTGAACCCCCTTTTATTGCTTTAATTTCACAAGTTAAATCAGTAGAAATAATAGTAAGCTACCACAATTCATGTGGATCTATAAATTAAAACCCTGCGAAACTGTACACTTTGGCACATCAAATTATTCAAAAGTATATCCACATGAAAACATTAATTCAAAGTTCAATGCATGAAAACCAATTAAGTTGAGGACAAAGTGAGTGCTTCACTCACCAGGATTGAGCATAACTGTTCACATGTGCCAGGTTTATCTCTCACATTCTCATAGGTTGAGGGTTCGATTCCCATGCACCCAGTTAAGTCCCAGCTCAAGGAAATTCCCTAGCGCTCTTACTTAGGAGTGGGCATCTGCTACCCTCCCTAACATGTCACCGACGCCCTGCCCAGTTAGTCTGGAGGTATTTTCTCTCCACTTCCCCAATTTTGTTATCAAAAATAAAAAGTGAATGCTTCTAAGTAAAAGTTCAAATTAAAGATCTTTGCACTTGTATAGTAGGAAGCTTAGGGTTAACACTCTCATCATTTTGAAAAAAAAGTAATTAAAAAATAATTTTATTTTTAATCATAAGTGTTATATGTTTCGTTCTCTTTGGTTCAAATAATTTTTAAAGAATTAAATTGTACGGTTCAAAGAGTTTATGGTAGCGTTTGGTAGACAGGTGAGAAGGAAACGAAACGGGATATAAAGTGTTGTTCTGTGTTTATCATGTTTTTAAGATGGAATGGAACATGACAAAAACCTCATGGAACAAAATATTTTAGTTTCGCTAAAAAGAGTAAATCGGAAGAGAATGGAACAAGACGCTTTATTAAAATATTTTACGTTGACCAAACTTCCCTTAAACTATTTTTTATTGTTTCAGTTTTGTTACTTTCAAATTATATTGTATTTTTTTTGGGGCTTCTAGGGTTACTTTCAAATTCTATTTTTCTGTATATGTGTTCGTCGTTTTTCTATTTTAACTTTTGACGTAAATTCCATATTGTTTTACTTATATTAAGTTTGCTATTTTAAATATAACTAATTCTAATTATTCAATTCATGCAACTAAATTTTTTGGTATCAGAATTATAACCAAATTGTATAAAATAATATATATATATAAATAAGTTTTTATTCAATTTATTTTTTATGCTTAATACATTAAAATTTAAATATGATAGAGTATATATGTAATTAATTTTATTGTCTTATTCTGCTAGTGCTGTATTTGCCAAACACATTATATAAAATATTAATGTTCAGTTCGATCATGTTACGCACTATTTTCAAGCGCTACCTATATATATTGTTTTGTTCCATATTATAAATATAACAAACATGAAACAAAAATCGTATTTCTGGTTCCAACTGTCTGCAAATGCTACATTTAATTGGCTATCAGCAAGAGTTTTTCATTGTGTTTTCCCACTCATTCGTTTTTAAACACACACTTTAGAAAAATCTCACTACACAATATCAGAAATATCACACACTGCTATGTGCGGTGATCTCAGCCAATATGCATTCATCACGAGAGAAGAGGAATGACAATTTTCTTTCACAGATTATATGATACATTGACATCAAACTTTTTATTTCATTACGTTTTCACTAATTTTTTTCTTTTTATCTCATTTTTTATACTATCACATCATACATTATCTCTTACTTTTCTCTATTATTTTTATTTTTATCTCTCTAATAAGTGAGGAAAGGTTAGTGTGAACAAAACATTATTGTTCTTTCACCATGAATGAAACACACTAAACACATGGATAAAAAAGGGACCTCACACCAAAAAAAAAAAAAGAATTTTTATAAACAAAAAACCCAAATAAGGATAACACCAGTACCTCAGGATCCCACACATCCACATCAGCCTATTATCGATCTCCTATCACGGGCTACACCATTCTTTCTCTATTTTCTTCAACACAAACAAACAATTTAAAATAATTTGAGCTGTTACCGTCAGTTTATTGTGAGGATATATATGATATTGATAGAAGATGATTGAACGGAATTGACCAAAATGTATGATATCACTATTACATATTTGTCTTTTTACCACAGTTTTGGGTAGCATATTACTACAGTTAAACTGTAGTATTGTGCGGCGAAGTAATAGATCAATTATCACTGTTGAAGGTAGAACCGTGGTAATATCATACCCCTGTAATAGTTTCGGTTCGAGGTGAAACCGTGGTAATATCATGTCTCTATTACCACAGTTCAAGGAGGAACCGTGGTAATATCACACCTCTGTTACCACGGTTTAAGGTGGAACCGTGGTAATTTTGTTTCTCTATTACCACAGTTCAAGGTAGAACCGTGGTAGTTTTGTTTATCTGTTAACACGGTTCCAATCTGTTTATTTTTTTTACCTCTGCTACCACGGTTCTTGTGTGAACCATGGTAATATGCTGTTTTTTTTGTTTTGACCTCTGTTATGCCTTCTTAGCGCATGAGCGTTGGGAAGCCAGCGCATGATCCTGCCAAATATTTGGTCGACAACATTCTGCTAAGTAAAACAGTCTGTAATCTAATAATCTATAATGCTACGTACAAATTAGAGAATAATCAAATCAAATTCATGCAACCATGATCAACAGTATGTGATAGAACATATATACATATATACCAAACACTTGTATGTACAACAAATATAATATGTACATCCAACATATATATTTTAGGCAAAATTTTGTAATACATAACCAGCCCACTCTTCTTTAATTTCATTTAGCTGGTCCTAATAGTAGGATTCGAATTGACAATCAGGGAAGTACTACAAAATGATAGTAAAAATAACCAAAGTTAGAGTTAAAGTCAGCGTTAAAATTTTGTTAGATAAGCAACAAATAAATGTAAAGTTTCATAGTGCATCAGGAATTTTAGTTTGATTGTGCGCAATGATGTCTCTTAGAAAGCTTAGCACATAGTACCCACAATCTATATTGTTTGTTTGAGCATGACACTATTAAAACAAATAAAAGATATAAATGATTTTGGTGGATATAATTGATGACAGTTATGTAAATATATATACCTTTATAGTATTCCACTTGGCTTGCTTCCATCTAATCCTCTGATCATTGCAAGTAGCACGGTAGATCTTCATTGCACTAACAAAATGAACGAATAACCCAATGAGTAAACATGTCAAATAGTAAGACTATATAGCACGGTTGATCTATATGCTTAGCGATCAAAATTTTATTTCATCTCTTTGCGGTTTCTTAGATCACCATGCAAAGGATCCAAGAAAAATAAGGTCCCTCTGGTGGCATTGATCACCACCAACACCCAATGTCCCGTACAACCCATGTTAAACCAACAAACGATCAAGTAACTAAGTTTCATATAAACTGATGACAAAGTTATAAATGGATCGTATAAATTTCTCGCCATGTATTGATTGGTGCGAGATATAATTGGTTTGGGTGTGCATGTGACTTTATTGTATCCGCAATGTACTACTGGCTTTGCTGCTTCACGAGGTGCGTTGTTCGATGAGGACTAAGAAATGCAAATCTCGCACATGAATTCTCAGCCACACATAGATCAAACAAGTACCTTATAAGAAATTAGACATAAAATCATTATAAAAAAATCATACTTCTTTAACTTGTTTTACTAGCTCTTTTCCTTTTCTTCAGTATGCGCATACGTGTTTTTCCTATTTTTTCATGGAATGCTATATTCATCTAAATTCCCTCTTCAAGATCATCTCGAACATACAAACAATCATCTTCATCTGAATCAGGGTCGATTGGGTGTGGTATCCCGAAGAAAGAGTCATCCTCAATAGCATTATTTGTTTTATATGATAAAAGGACAATGAACCTTTTATTGTCAGCGGGATCAAGGACATAAAATACTTGCTCTGCTTGAGAAGCCAAAATAAAAGGATCATCTTTGGACCCCACCTTATTAAAATCAACCTGAATGAACCTTGAGTCGTCAATCTGAACACCAGAATTATTGTCAACCCACTTACAACCAAACACAAGAACCCGAAATGTTCTGTAGTCCAGCTCCCATATGTGTTGAATAACCCCAAAGTATGGCATGTCTGCATATATGGGGTTTCTATCTTTGGCGCTAGGGACATGCATAGCTCTAGCAACAAGAGTCATACCACTGTTTTGCATTGTACTCCGGTCATCCTGGGCTTCCGTATAAAATGTATAACCATTAATTACATAGCCGTTGTAAGAAAAGGCCTGTATACCCGGACCCTTCGACAACCATTTCTATCTCTCTGAAACAGAAGCATGATCTTGTTTCCACTCCTTATGAATGTGACCCTTTATCCATTTTATGAAGGTCCTATTGTGCTCCTTTGCTAGCCAATTTTCAGACCTATTGGGGTTCAACCTCTTAATCTCATCCTTGTGCTTGTCAACATATGGCCCAACCTCGGCCGCATTGAGCAAAACATGTAAGTGAGTTTGTTGCCATTCTTTGTTTTGTATGGTTACTATCTCACTTTTAACAGCCATTCCCCTTATATTCTTCCCGTGTGACGAGACAGTTATTCGGTACAAAATTCAATAGCTTCTTCTACTAAGTACCGTTCAACTATACACCCCTCTGGCCTACTTCGGTTTTTTACATAACCTTTTAAAATCTTCATGTAACGTTCAAAGGGGTACATCCATCTCATATAAGTTGGCCCGCACATTTGTATCTCTCTAACCAAGTGAGTGGTTAGATGAACCAGTATATCAAAGAATGAAGGTGGAAAGTACATCTCAAGCTCACACAAAGTTGTAGCAATTTCTCTTTGCAATGCTGTCAACTTGGAATGGTCGATCACTTTGCTGCAAATAGCCTTGAAGAAGAGACACAATCTTGTTAAGGTATCTCGCACTTTTATGGGCCAAATGGAGCGTATGACCACTGGTAGAAAGTTCTCCATAAGAATATGACAATCATGAGTCTTCAATCCCTTTAAATTAAGGTCTTTCATTGATACGAGGTTCTTAATATTTGAAGAGTACTCCTATGGAACTTTAACACCACTAAGAAACTTGCACAAAGCAATTTTCTCTTTCCTGCATAGAGTATAGGCTGCTGGAGGCAGGTGCGTGCGTTTTCCCTTCTTCACTGGTCTTAATTCTTTCCTTATGCCCATGCTAACGAAATCAAGTCTTGCATTAATGCTATCTTTAGACTTGCTTGGCACATTTAGTAAAGTACCAACAACACTTTCAAAAACATTCTTCTTAACATGCATCACATAAAGAAAATGTCTCACATATAGTGACTCCCAATATGACAACTCGAAGAAAATTGACTTTTTCTTCCAACCACTTTTAGGAACTTATTCTTTGAAAGTCTTGCTGAATGTACACCTCAAGTTCTTCACCTTGGCAAACAGATCAGCACCCTTTAATGGCTTGGGAGCTCTACCTTCTTCTATATTTCCATTGAAAGCTTTTGACCAGCCCTGATAAAGATATGTTGTATGCAAGAATCCACTATGTTGTAGGAAAACATTCTTTTTACAATGTTCCAATCGCATTGAAGCTGTACCATCTTCACATATAGGGCATGCAAGCTTTCCTTTTACACTATATCCCGACAAATTGCCATATGCCGAAAAATTATTGATCGTACCAAACAACCTTACCCTTAGTCGATTGACCCATCATACACCTCTACACCTACATCCTATAATTTCTTTAGATCTTCAATTAGAGGAGCCAAGTATATGTCTTTATCATTTCTGAGTTGCTGAGGCTCATAAATTAACATAGATAACATCATATACTTGCACTTCATACAAAGCGAAGGAGGTAGGCTATAGACCACTAGTATCACCGGCCATGTACTGCGGGTGCTACTCTGAAGGCTATGTGGATTTATTCCATCAGTAGACAATGCAAGGCGTAGGTTTCTTTCCTCATTGCCAAATTTGGGATAGTCCGAATCAAATTTTTTCCATTGGGGAGAATCTGCCGGGTGTCGAAGCATTCCATCGCCCTGGCCTTTATCTTTTTGCCATGTTAGGTGTTTCACAACTTCAACACTACGGTACATGCGCCTAAATCTTGGTATTATGGGGAAATACCATAACACCTTTAAAGGACTTGAATTTTCCTTCTTATATCGTGGAGCTTTATATTTAGGACATGTCGTTAGAGAAGCATATGCAATTCAAAATAAAATACAATCATTAGGACATGCATGAATCCTCTCATAACTCATTCCAGTAGACGAAAACATTTGTTAAGCCTCGTTTGTGCGACCGGGAAGAACGTTCTCCTCTGGAAGCATATCTTTTAAGAGACATAGTAGGTCGGTGAAGCTCTTATCGGTCCATCCATTGTAAGCTTTCAAGTTGTACAACTTTAAGACCGCATACAATCTTGTGAATTTAGAGCATCCTTTATAAAGAGGTGTCTTCGCATCAGTTTTCAACCTCTCGAATATTTCAGGACAATCACGAAGATCCTCTTCTACCACCTCCGCTATTTCATCGATATGGTCACCCTCACCTGCATCTTTCTTCATATTAAATGAGGGAGATCCCAGAGTATCCGTTGTATAGCTAGAATCGAATGTAGACTCACCATGATTTGTCCAACATATATAGTTCTTATCAATTCCATTGCAAATCAAATGTTCTTCTAATTCATGTGGATTAACTCGAATACCATGACAACAATCTAAACAAGGGCATAAGATGCTAATAGGATTCTTTGCGCGTTGAACCGCGAATGAAACAAACTCTTTCACTCCGACCGCATATTCTTCTGATAAGCGATTAGCAGACATCGATTTATGATTCATACGTACCTGATCAACAGATGTTAATGCCTACATGCAATTACCACATCCTCAAAGTCTAGCACATCCTACTAAAATTCAGAGGCGGAGATTCCTATTCTAGTCGAGATTCTAAAATTTAGGTTATGTTATTGTAAAATATGTAATGTTCGGGAAATTAGAAGCTATCGTTAAATAAAAAGCTACCAGTTAGTATCATCACAGAATCCTTACAATCGAACATGACCTCACAAAACATAATACACATTCCACAAAATTTACTGAACAACAACATAAATCTTCAACAAAATACACATTCCACAAAATATACAGAACAACAACAGCAAAGGCATAATAACTAGTAATTATGAAACAGATAAGTTCCTTAAATTCCAAAAGAATTAAAACAGAGGGAAAACGTATTGAACAACAACAAAAATCTTCAAAAGAAAACCCTAAAAGTAGAAGCAGGTCAAGAGGACTCACGAGTTAAGTGTGGAAGCAAGAGGAACGAGCTGAGTGAGCACACAAAGAGGGAGGCTACGAGTAAGAGAAGGATTGGCTGCAACTAGCTTGCAAAGTAGTGGAAGAGCGAATGCAGAGAGAAGGAGTGCCGGTGACGAGGTGTAGCGGCAAGCGGTGGTAATGAGGTGCAGCGGCATGGAGTGTCGAGTGGCGGTGACGAGGTTGAAGAGCAACGGAGTCGCGACAGAGAAACAGGAAGACATATGGTTTTTCTCGAAACAAGGGTTTCCTATAGCTATAAGGGAGGGAAACAAAAAACTAAAGAACCTATTACCTCAGTTGCCCCATTAACCGTGGTAAATCACCAATTTATAATAAAATAATACCTATTACCTCGTTTCCCCTGAAAACCATGGTAATTGGCCGTGTTAATTAAAAAAATAATAAAAATTATTACCACGATTACTGTAAGAACCGTGGTAATAGATAATGTTCATTAAAATATAATAAAACCTATTATTTCGGTTCACCTACCAACCGTGGTATAGGCAGTGTTAATTAAAAAAAACTATCTCAGTTATCACGGTTACCATATGACCGTGGTAACAGAGCATCTCAGTTACCACAGCTCAACACGAAACTGTGGTAGCAGAGCTTCGGACAACTTTTTATCATAGTTCGACACGGAATTATAGTAAGAGAGGCGTGGTAAAAAAGTAAATCTCTAGTAATATATTGATAGAAGATGATTGAATGAAATGGACCAAAATGTATAATCGAAGGGAGCCCTTTTTATAGAATAGTGATAAATAAAGTATAAACCCCGAGAGTTGACGATATCCCTTGGATATAAACCGGTTCTTCTAGATTTACCTACACATAATTCCCGTAGATTTTCTTACAAAAGAAATTTTGTAGGAAAATTTGCAGAGTTCATTTAGATATTATTATATTAACTTTTTAGAATGAAAATCTGAAAGAAATTATTTAAAGGAAAATCCGCTGAAAAAGTCACAGAAAAATCTGCTGGAAAACATTTTTGTGGTGGCTATTGTGAAACTCTCAAACCGCCATGAAGCTTTTGCTGAAAATTTCGCATGAAAGTGTCATGGAAAAACCTACAAGAAATCATTTAATTTTGTTTTTGAGTTAATGGTTCAACATGTCCTTGAGTTTGTACCAATGTTTGCATTGATCCCTCGCCGGAAAAAAGTTTGCTATAAGCCCCTCAGTTTGCACAAATTTTGTGTTTAGTCCCTGCTGGAGACCGGAGCTCCGACGAGGGCATATGTGGGGTGCTGACTGTGTCGATTATGATTATGTGGATTTTTTATTTTTTAAAAGGGTGCCACGTAGGAAAATCATTTTAATTTTAACACCCCAATTTAACTAAATTAAAAATTAACCCCAATTAACCCCATTAATCCCCAATCCCCCTAAATCATTTCTGAAATCAATGTTTTTGTTGTTCTTCTTCTTGTTTCTAATCTTCTTCATTCTCGTTTTTGTTCCTCTTCTTATATCTGTTGCAGGTGCATCCTCGTGTTTCTTCTTAGTTCTGTGAACCGATCCAACAAGTCTAATGCAGTACCACATGTTTAATTACTCAAGACTGTGAGAAATGAAGAAGTAGCAGAACCACCAAATGCTACACCAAGCTTGTGCAAGCTTCAATCCACCAATTAAGCCCCACTCAAGACCCAACTCTGCTAATTAATCAAGAAGAAACATGGACCAAACATTTGTCCATCAGAACGCCGCACCTTTTAAGTACAGTTAAATCCCGCACCAACAACAAAAAAGTTAATGTATTTGTTGGGGAACCAAGGTGATTACAAATTACATAAAGGGGGAACTAAATCGAAATCATCAAGATAATAGTCTTCTAATAATTTGATCTTCCAAGAATGAAGACCTCGTGATCTTTACCCAGATCTGTTGAAGGACTTTCATCTTTACCTCCACCATCGCACTTGGATCGTTCACGAATCCTCCATCGCAGGGATCTAGGGAATCTCATGGGTCTCCTTCTAGAAGCTTCAAATCCAGATTTAAAATCCAAATTTATGCGGTAAAACCCAGACCTTCAAACCCGGAGGAGATTGGCTGAAGAAGAGGAGGGAGCAATGGAGGGGTTTTGTCTGTGGGAGGTGATGGAGGAGAGGGTGTGGTGGGGGATTTATGAATTTTAACCATGGTGAAGAACAGGAGGGGGCGATGGAGGACGAGGACTATAAGAGGAAGGTTATGGAGGAAAGGGTGTTGGTGCTGGCCGGTGGGGGATGAAGAATCAATGGAGAAGGGAGAAGAGAGCAGAATAGAATAGAGGGAGAAGGGAGAGAAACAGTATGTTTCTGGGTTTATTTTTTTATCAAATTTAATAGGGTTAGTCGTTCAATAGGGATTTAGAAACAAGAAGAAGAAGAAACACGAGGATGCACCAACAACATAAATAAGAAGAAGAACAAAAACGAGGATGAAGAATATAGGGATTTAGAAAGAAGAAGAAGAAGAAACACGAGGATGCACCAACAACATAAATAAGAAGAAGAACAAAAACGAGGATGAAGAATATTAGAAGAAGAAGAAGAAGAAGAAGAAGAAGAAGAAGAAGAAGAAGAAGAAGAAGAAGAAGAAGAAGACCTATAGCAAACTTTTTTCCGGCGAGGGATCAATCGCAAACATTGGTATAAACTCATGGACCTGTTGAACCATTAACCCTTTGTTTTTTATATACAATGCAGATTGTTACGGTCTAAAACCGTGACAGAGTCTGCATTTATGGGTTGTAAGTCGATTTGGGCATATGTCTATGAAACATTATCCCTTTTTATGATGAAAATAAAGACAAAGTAATAAAAAGAAAAACTGCAAGTCCTATAAGACACTATAAGACACTAGCAGAGGCACAGGACCATAAGAAGGATCAGAGAGCAGAGCTAGAGATTTTTTTTTTTTTAATATTAAAGCTTTATTAATAATCATCAAAGAAGTAAGTCGCAGAGGCGACATACAGGACCGAGACTATTAACTTGTTACAAGAGTCCAAAGATCAACCTCTCTACTGCAACCTTTACTTGCAAGTTAGTCAGCTATAATATTTTTCTCTCTAATAACATGGACTACCTTGCTACACATGACCTCATCCTTAAGAAATCAATTCTCTTTAAAACGTTTAATAATTCCCAAGGCCAATGCTGATCATTGTTAACCCATCGTACTGCCAAAGTTGAGTCACTTTCAATTATCACCTTCACATTCTTGAACTGAAACTGTGAGCAAAATTGTAAGGCATTCAAGATAGCAAGAACTTTAGCTTCGTCTGCCCATAAGTGCCGTACTCCCTTTGAGAAATAGCCAAGAATTTGTTGCTTTACATTCCTTAAGACCCCCTATACCGCTAGCGCCAGGATTCCCATTTGAAGCTTCGTCTACGTTGAGCTTCAAATAGCCTGGTTCTGGAGCCATCCATGATCCTGACCTCTGAATCTTGACCGCTGCAGAGCTTGAGATTATATATGTTGTCTGCAAAGACCCACTAGACACCATGAAATTAGCTCACAAATTTTCTTTCTAATAAGCATGTTTAAAATGAGTGGTCCAAGCCTGTAGAGAAATACTAATAATCTCTTCCAGTTACAGCATAATATCTATCAGATTGGTCGCAGGACCCTCCGAAGTCCGCAAGTTGATCGCATCAAGCGAATTATTTTGTGTTGGCACCTAATAATTCGTAACGGCTAATTAGAAGTTGAAAGGCCACTCGAGTCGATTGGGGATCATAGTCGAGCAGAATGTCAGCCGAGATAAGTGGGTCTAGCTGATTGGTAGCATCAGTAATCGACCAAGAAGATCGAGTGTACAAGGACATGATACAAGGAAGGTGCATAAACTTAGGTTTCAAGTAGGATGAATCATCAAGTTTCTAGAAGCATACCACGTGCAAAAATAGTTAGTGGGCTCGTCCCCGCAAAAAATAGGAGAAAATGATTGTGAGCTAGCCGATGCAATGAGGAACGGCTGAAAGCCTCTAGGCTGACTAGGAGAGAGGGAACGACGGCACCCCACGATATTGTAATCACTTGTAATGATCGGAGAACGTGGGGCATCGCATGTTCCTTCCAACCGCTAAGTAGTTAGCCGATTTGCCTCTATAAATAAATGAAGAGTCATTTGTACAAGGACACATAATCAATCAATAAAATCTACAAATTTCCCGCATTTTATCTTTATTTTACTTTTCAGCACTTTACTTTTCAGCCATTTAAATTCTTTATCGCTTTTTGCAATTTATCTTTCAACCGATTTACAGCTTTCAACCTTTATTTTCTTTACCGCTTTTTAGCCCTTTACATTCCTTAGGAGTAGACCTTAGTTCATAGCCAAAGTCCTATTTCGGATATCCTTCAATAGCGAGACACTAAGATATTTTTAGAGTATCTTAGGAATCTATATTGAGGAACAGAGTCCCTTCCTCGAGCAATCGCTTGATTAGGGAATCATAGTTGGTTTTCCAACCGATCACACGGCTTCCAGATCGACCGAATCCATTTCCTAATCGACCAAATATATTTGTGAACCAACAAATTGGCACACCCAGTGGGACCACTCTCGCTATTGAACGATTTCCATCACTTACTTACGACCTAAATTGGCGTATGTAATTGAGGTCTGGAAAGAAAATGGAGGCTTCAAGCAACCACAAAGTCAGTAGTAGCCATACCTCCCTTGCTGGTACCCCTTCAACATCCACTACAATGCTAGTACAAATAGGACATGCTACGGATCTTGCTGGCCACGAGGTTTCGGCGATAGCCGCATCGACTGTTTCTCCTTACATTGAAGTCATTGAGACAACAAACGAAGAAAGAGACCCGAGCATGGTTACCGCGACTTCCTTCATCCGGCATCAGATCGACCTGGGGATTAATGATATTATCACTCAAGTCTCTAAGAACTTGGCC
Source organism: Acmispon strigosus (assembly GCA_030819835.1). Taxonomy (NCBI): domain Eukaryota; kingdom Viridiplantae; phylum Streptophyta; class Magnoliopsida; order Fabales; family Fabaceae; genus Acmispon; species Acmispon strigosus. The sequence goes on along the minus strand of JAUAMA010000001.1, from coordinate 40,572,911 downwards.
GAAATCGTCAAACCCATGGTGCCCAATGAGATGCACTTTGACAAGGAGGATTTACAATAGCGAGGGCCGGATTTTCCGCCCCATGTTGTTCAAAACATGCCCACACTCGAGGGAAAGACCACTCAGGGTTATCCCCACATGGCTTCCCTTCAGTATGGACAAGTTTCCATTGCAAAGCATGGAGAAGGTGTCAGAATCGGAAGTTCCCCACAGTCGAATTTGTCTCCGCAGCCTACTTTCCATGCTGGAGGAGGTTCCTTTGTCCAGCCGCCACCATTTTCAGTCGAACCTGATTTTTCCAACGTGTCTCAGTGGACTGCGAGAGACAACAATCGGTAGTGGACCCCCACATGCAACACTAGATTCAGAGGAGTGCCTGAGAAACTTTATTATGAGCAGCCAACACAGCCAACTGTTCATTATCAGACACCAACAACTCAGCCAAGATCAGTACCCATACCACCACCAGTTCAAGGATTTGGACACCAGGGGAACCCTCCTAACACAGGAGAGTCTAGGGGACCAAGTTTCATTGATCCCAACATGATTTCCGAAGCTATGCAGCGATATTTTAGCGTTCAGCTACGGCCCATCGATAGACTTGTCTATCGGAAGCCGTACCCTGAATGGGTGAACAGAACAATCCCATTGTCGAGAGGTTTTAAGGTCCCAGACTTTACAACTTTCTCAAGAGAGGATGATAAGTCCATGATGGAACATATCGGTCGATTCACGGCCCTATGTGGAGAGGCAAATCAGAACGAGTTTTACAAACTACAATTGTTCCCCTTGTCGTTAATAGGGCAACATTCAGTTGGTACTCCTCCTTGCCTCCTAATTCCATTCAAAAGTGGATAGACATGGAGATGAGTTTCCATGATAGGTTCTATAGTCTGTGCCCTGATATTTTAGTGGCTGATTTAATGGCTACTTGTCAAAGAGCCGACAAATCGGTTGTTGAATATCTCGAAAGGTTCAGGAAATTGAAGAGCCGATGCCCTGTACAGTTTCCCACAATGTTCGCAGAACCGAACCGGACATCGAACCGTTCGAGCTACTGGTCCACGATTTTTATGGTTCAACCGTGGTTGAACCGATTGTAATTAAATAATATTATAATTATGAGTATAATATATAATTATTTAATTACATTATATAATTATATACATAAAATAGGTGATGACATCCAATTCAGGGCCTGACCCAAGGTGAGAGGGAGGGGTAGAAAAAAAGAGCCCACTCCAAACATCCAGTTAAAAAAAAAAGACCTAACCCACTTCCCTCCTCTCCTTTCCATCAACCCTAGCAGCCACCAAGCCCTCACCCTAGCAGCCACCTCCTTCTTCTCTCTCTGCCATTTCTGAAAACTCTTGTGGTCCTCCTTACCTACACTCAACCGCCACCCCTCATCTTCTCCTCCCCATCCAGCGCCGCCACCACCTCTCCTTCTCGTCGCCACTCCTTTCCCCTTCCCTTGGCTTCGACCCTCATTGCCGCCACTCACCCAAACCGAACCTCTGCTCCTGAAATCGTCCCTCCACCACCGTTCTCTTCTCCACCAAGCTCGTTCGTCGATCCAAAATCGCAGAGCAGTGGAAGCATAGCAGAATCGCAGAGCAGTGGGAAGGGCGGCCTGCGCCGTCACCACCTCTCTTTCTCTTCGCCACTCTTTTCCTCTTCCCTAGGCTTCGACCCTCACTGCCGCCACGCACCCAAACCGAATCTCTGCTCCTGAAATCGTCCCTCCACCACCGTTCTCTTCTCCACCAAGCTCCTTCACCAATCCAAAATCGCAGAGCAGAGGAAGCAGAGAGGAATCGCAAAGCAGTGGGAGGGGCGGCGGCCTGCGCCGCAGAGGGTGGAGCCCAATTCTGAAACCCTAATTTTTTTTTTGACAAAACGACCTCGTTTAAGGTGAATCGGGTGACCCGGATTTTGTCCGGTTTCCCTGGTTCGGTCCCGGTTCTCCCGGTTCAAAAATGGTTCAGCACTCGGACGGTTTAACATGGCAACCGAACTGGCCTGGCCTGCGATTCTCGGTTTTTCTGGTCAAACCGGCCGGTCCGGTCCGGTTCTGCCAACATTGGTTTCCCAAATTTGAGTATATGCATATGGTTACCAAAAACATGCATCCTCATATCGTAGATAGGCTTATTTCCCAAGAATACAGTGACCTAACCCAATTGACATCAAAAGCCTCACGCATTGAGTCCTTCATCAAATGGAAGGAAGCGAAGCGCTCAAACAGCACAGGAAAAGGACCTCACCTCATCTCTATCATAGATGAGGAAGCAACAAAGGAGGGAGTTTCTAAATCAATTTTCAAGTCTCGAACTACAGAAATTCCTAAGTGTTAAAAGCACATAAGTTACATTCAATTTGTCAACTTTTCATTTATAAGTTCCTTAACTTAGCAAAACCCTAATTAAGCTATAAGTTCCAAAAATCCAATTTACGCAAGAGTTCAATTTTAGTCCTTCTAATCATTATTTCTCCAAATCATGTAGACATCAATTTTCCCAAGTCTTAAACATCAATTTACTCTCGGCCCTCTCACACTAATTAGGGAAAAATCTTTCCTTTACAACCAATTTCACATACAAGCTTTAAACACACTAAAAAGCTAATTGAAAAATCAATTTCAATGTTTGAAAATCACTTATTTCAAATAATCATTTTTCAAAAATCTAACTTCCAAGAAAACTAATTAGAGATTTCTATAGATCAGTTCCATGGGAACAACATTCCTAAAGGCAACCCTAGTAAAATCTCATCATCAAAATTCTATAGGGACCAAAACTCAACATATTGAAATTCTAATCGGTTGAAATTGAAGATCAAGGCCATGGAAACAACATTTGTGAAGTGGGTTCAAGATTCTATTAACTATTAACAACCCAAAACTCAACATCTTTGAAATCTAAAATCATAGGAACTAGAGCTTGATACACTTACCTCAAAGAACCAAGTTGAGAAAATGAGTGGAAGATGTTTGAAAATGGTAGGGAAGAATTCAGCCAAGCCTTGCCCAAGGTTGACGATGATGAATAGTCTTCTAATCTTCACTTTATCTCTCTTAGTTTCTTTCTAATTCTCACTTGATGAAGCCTTTAGTAACAAACTCAAGTTACCCCCCTTTTTAAGAAGGTTGGCTGCGGGTTTCATGGGCCTTGGGGGGCTTTTTATTTTTATTTTTTTATAACCCTAGGCACCAAAGTTGAACGGTTAAAAATTTAGGTAAAAATATCTTTTTACTATTTGGGGACTAAACTATAAAGTCTCAAAGTTTAGGGACTAAACTCTAAAGTTTAGAAAGTTTAAGAAAATATCTAGTATTAGTTTAATATTATATGTATAATCCACTGACGCATTGTCATGATGGGCGTCATATGCGCCAGTTACGTCAGTTGCGTCAGTCGTGTCATAATTCTCATCGTTATCCGAATTCGGTCGTGGGTACGCCTCCCAATGTCATAAAGAGTGACTAACACCGGTTCTCATATGTTTTGGACCTCGTTCTCATTCAACTTGGGCCCGAGTCATTTTCCTCGAAATTAGTGCCAATTCCGAGCCAAAAATACTATTCACAGAAACGCTGCTCATGAAACACTATTCACGAAAACACTATTCGTGAAAAGTTTTTATCACATATCTGGCTACGTCACGTCAAATGGAGTTGTTTTGTGATTCCCGAATTTTCGATCCGAGGTCCTGATGTCGCCCGTTTCGCTTGCTGGATTTTTTACTGAAAGTCTCGCTAGCGAGAATTGCCTTTTCCGAGCTCCGAAAGGAAACAATGTCAATATTATAGTCGTTCTTCTCGAAATTCTTCACTGAACATCATGGAGATAGTGTGAACTTCTTATTCTCATCCAAACTCAAAATCAGGTCAAGATTGGTTCTACTACGAAGTGTCGTAAAGAAACATTTCGTCGGTGATTCAGCAGACGATATCATTCGTTGACGCTCGAGAGCGGATTCAAACAGTACATGGAATAATTAAATAATTATTCAATTCCTGAATTAATTCAGGGTCTTACACATGTGGGATCGTAATAGCAATTGGGGAAGGTGGTCTCGAATCTGTAAAAGGGGAGGAGTTACCTCCCTGAGAGTGAGAACGATTTTGCAAATCACTGGCGGAAGACATGGTGTATGCCGAAGTCGAAAGATCAGAGAGCGCATCTAGGTTTTCTAAGGAAATCCAGAAGAAGCGTGATGAAGAAGGAATAAAGAGATGAGGGTAACAACTTACCAAGGGAATTCGAAAATTTGTTATAAGGGGTTTGAATGAGAACAATTTCCACCTCGTATGCCTCAAAACTCATCATTGCATTCTAATTCATCTCTAACGGATAAATCGAGAATGCAGGAGGGTAATGTGTTGGCACCTAAAAATCTGTAACGGCTAGTTAGAAGCCGAAGGGCCACTTGAGTCGATTGGGAATCATAGTTGAGCAAAATGTCAGCTGAGTCGAGTGGGTCTAGCCGATTGGTAGCACCAGTAATCGGAAAAAAAGAATCGAGTGTACAAGGACAAGATACAACGAAGGTGCAGAAACTTCGGCTTCAAGTAGGATGAATCATGAGGTTTCTAGAAGCTTTCCACGTGCAAAAATAGTTAGTGGGCTCGTCCCCACGAAAATAAGAGAAAGTGGTTGCGAGCTAGCCGATACAATGAGGAACGACTGATTCAAAGCCTCTAGGCTGACTAGGAGAAAGGGAACGACGAGGCCCCATGATTTTGTTAACACTTGTAATGATCGGAGAACGTGGTGTAGCGCATGTTCCTTCCAACCGATAAGTAGTTAGCCGATTTGCCTCTATAAATAGAGGAAGGGTCATTTGTACAAGGACACATAATCAATCAATCAAATCTACAAATTTCCTGTATTTTATCTTTATTTTACTTTTCAGCATTTTACTTTTCAGCCATTTAAATTCTTTATCGCTTTCTGCGATTTATCTTTCCTCGAAATTAGTGCCAATTCCGAGCCAAAAATACATGTTCTGAAGGTATGTTTTGAACCATCCAATGAATACAGCATAATTGGCAGACATTGGATGGGTAAGTAGCCAGCTTAAACACAATTTCACACTGTCTATCCTAATATTATGCTACTACGCTGTTACATAAGGTAGAAAATATATACTATATAGTTCAGTCCCTACAGGTTTTCTCCTCTTTTCATTGTTTGACCCCAAAGAAATTTACTATCTTAGTTACGAAATTCTCAGATGAATACAGCCTTATAATCAATTCATTGTCTCACTATCATACCTGCAACCCAGTTTTGATATGAACAAATCCATCCAAATACATTGAAAGCTTGTGCGGAACCTGATATTCAATAAAAGAGACTTAAGTCTGGCAACAAACACAGATAATACAGGGAACAAGAGGTAAATTACAAATGCAATGTGTACATGTAATATGATGTTCTGGCCCATAGAGAAAGAGAGGAATTCATTTAAAAGAAATTGCAGGAAGCAGGAATTGGAAAACATAATTAAAATAACAAAAAATTAAAAGTATTATAAGCAAGGTAATGCCACATTTAATCATGGAAGTGCTACCACCTTCAATGCATTAAGCTGTGTCACAAGGTCATCTCTTGAAAAACCTCTTGCACTGTTTGCTCTGAAATTAGCACAAATATATAGCTTGAGTTCTGCATTATCTGTGTTACAACTTACATGCTACTTTGGGTACAACATAAAAAAATGGAAGAAGCATTTACTAGCCTTATGCTGAAACTGGGTTCACTGTTGTTCCATATCATCAACTTAATGGCTTCTTCCTGGCCAAGACACTTTATCCATCTCCTTACCATCCACTGCAAAAGAAGCAATAAAAAGATGTTCAACTAAATTTGGCCTTCCTTTTTTTTATGATAACAAGTTTCACAAAGAGCAAAGTTTATGTATTTTTTTATTGTTTACTTATAATTAAGAAAATATTCTTCTGGCTGTACACTAAATTATCCATGGTGGGCCTCTGCCTGCCATTCTGGGGTCTCATGCATGCAAATGGCACATTGACTAGTAGTATTGGAGTAACATTTTCACTATCTCACTATCATTCTGATTTATTAAGAAAAAAAAAGTTAATCCAATCATGCTGATATATAGCTATTGGGGTGCAGAATTTTGTACATGGAACTCAGAAATTTAATCCAATAATGCTTTGTTGGTACTGATGTTGCTAATGAAAATAAAGAAATCATTATTCACCACTGATTTCTAATCTGAACTATCCTACTAAATTAGAGTGTGTAGGGTGCAGAAAATGATAGCAGTTACACACTCACAACTGGATGTGAATAGAGAGTTGCCAGAGCCCGTGCTTGAGCACGACCATCACCCTCAACTTTGGGCAAAGGAAGACATCACAGAAGCTGTAAATTCAGCAATGACTTCTTTTGTGCAAACACAATTCAACAAGATCATCGAAGAAATCTTCCATTTTTATGTTTTCACCATTACTTGTACAAACCTTTGAAATCAGAAAACATTTTAGTAATTACAAGTGGAAACAGAAAAATGGAAACCAAAGCATTTCCTTAAGTCAAACAAACCCTCAAGCTTCCAAGTACTCAAGAATTGACGATGAAAATTTTACATTAGGACCAATAAATTATATGTAATTTTATAAGCTGTTAGTACTAAATTTTGATGAAGAAGTAGGAAAATGCTGAAGTGACTGACTGAATCAAATATAAAAGGACATAGAAGCTCAAAGAGTGAATTGCAACCCATCCAGACTCAAACATATACAATAAGGGAGTATCAGCAATTCAGCATTGCTCTATTAAACTCAAAGAGTGAATTGCTCCATGTGTAAATTCCATATGAGCCAACCTCTGATTTCCATCCCCAAAAGCATTATAACATGTAAACCCTAATCCATCAAAATCGTAACCTATAATCAAATCGAACAAGAGAGAAACCCAACCTATAATCCCTAATTCCTGAACAAAAATCAAATCGAACAAGAGAGAAACGAGTTTGCTTCGTTACCTTCGATTCGCAGCAAAAATGAGAGAGATGAGAGCGATGAGCGGCGGAGCGATGGTGAAACCAGAAGAAAGAAACGCAATGCAGAAACGAGAGCGGCGGAGCGATGAGAGAACGAGAGCGGAGCGGCGGAGTGATGAGAGCGGCGGAGGCGATGAGAGAACCTTTCTCTTTCTCTTTCTCTTTCTACATCTACAGTAAAAAAAAAAGGCTTAAAAGTAAAAAAATATATATTTAAAACCTGTGTCAGTTGGTCAAACCGCCGGAAAACACTAGTATTCCCATAGTGCACCAAACAACTGTACTAAGCTTCTGATTATCCTCATTTTGAATAATAAAAGCAATCCAAGTTGATTCGAGCATAATTATGCAAGAAAGATGGATCTGAAGGTATGCCAACACGAGACCAAAGTTCTCTGGCATGAGCATACTCTCTAAGGCAGTGAAGGATAGACTCTTCTTGATTAGAGCAATGACCACACTCTACTGAAGAAGCACGGTTTCGTTCATGTGTGAGTTGACTAGTGGACAGCTGGTGTAATATTGACCAAAGAAGAAGCTAGATTTCTTCGAAACCTTGAGGTGCCAAAGCTGGACAAGAAGATCGAGGAGAATAAATACATGTTGCTACACCGGCCTTGCTCCATCAGTGCCGTACCCTGCATGCTTTTAATGTAGGTACTCAGATCTGAAGGTAACGATGTATAAAACCTACTAAATCACAGATGCTGCCATTCCACTGGTCTCGTACCTACATGTTCGAGTTTGAAATGTGAAGAAAGCTCACTTTCTGTTCCACTGTTGAGAACTGACCAAGCCTTACCAATGCTACGCCAAATATAGGATCAATTTCGCACCTCCATGAAAGGCATAGCAATAGGAGGATTTTTGGCATACTTGGCTTCCAGTATTTACACCCAAAAGAAAATTTATCTGCTACGAACTTCCAACAGAATTTCCCCAACAATATCGTATTCTGAAGCCTAGATTCTGTTAAGCCCAAACTGCTATCGGATTTAGGAGAGATAATCGTATTCCATTTTGCAAGGTGTATTCCTTGAGGGGTGTTCATGGTTTGGTTTTTAATCAAATCATCCCATATCAACTTTAAAACCACTTATGTGGTTAAGATTTTTTAACTGAACCAGTTTTAATTATTCAATCCGATTAAAAAGCTGGTTCTAAATCTAGATACGGTTTGAAATTGGTTACATTACAACATCATCATAGTGGGTCATTGTCACATTTTCCTTATAAAAACGATCGTGTGGCAACAACATCACCATCTTTCACCCTTTGCCTTTATTTCCTTGTCTAGGTGGTTGGTCAAGTCCTTGCTCGTAAAACCCACCGACTCATGCCCACCTTTCTGACCTAACAAAACCTCCATAATGTTTCGTGTTCTGACACCACATGACTTCATACCATCAGCTTGAGCTTTGTCCCTAATGACTGGGATTTATATGATCATTTTAGCATCTTTTTCTTTGTTTTTATTTTATTTTTATTTGTGTCACATATAGTTTTTATTCATTTTGTTAAGTTTTTCTTTTATTTTTGCATAATGCATGTTAGGTTAGTATTATTTTATTTTTTAGGTTTTTATTAAGTTTAGTTTAATTATTTTTATCTTTTTAATACTCCGGTTAGTGTTGGGTTTTATTGGAGATTTTTATGAGGAATGATGAAGAAGGAAAGATTAAAAGCTGAATAGTTATGAAGTTAATGAAGAAATGAAGCATCAATGGCTTGTTTAACATGTGCTAAAAAGGGAGAATTGAGTACTTCAACTATTTCAGAACCATGATGATGCCACAATGATGACCCATGATGGCAATGAAGAGGGCAATTAAAGAAGAAGAGCAAAAGAGCAAAGAATATGAAGCTTCAGACGTGTCCAACGCTTGAGCGTTGGGAAGCCAACGCTCATGCGTTGGCTCTTTATCTGATTGTCTAGAATTGTTTTAAATCCCAACGCCCAAGCGTTGGGTAGCCAACGCTCATGCGTTGGCTCTCTGCCAGACGTGTTGTTTTAAGTTAAATTCCAACGCCTAGGCATTAGTACCCAACGCTTGAGCGTTGGAACACTAGCAGAATGGGCTATAAATATAGGACTTGTTTTTCTTTGTAATTATCCAATTTTTCCCAGACTCATTTGTTCTCATTCTAAACCTAAACACATTCTAGAGGCACTCTAGAGCCAGGGAGGCACTTGTTGGGGGAAGAAGAAGGAGGGACCCTCGGAGGCCGGTGCCGGTGCACCATGGAGGAAGATGACAACTCCTCTAGAAGGGTAAGGCTGTGTCCATCTTTGGTTCTTCTTTCTCTTCACCCCTTTTGTGTATTAACTCCATTTTTCTGTATTTGAGATGATGTAATTTAAGTTCTTTCTTGTTCAATATAATCTTATGCAATTATCATAATGAATTTTCATTATTTGGTGTTTCTTTCTATGCTTAATGCTTATTTGGTCAATTGGTGATTTTAAGAGTTTCTTTCATCCATAAACATACTGGAAAATTGATATGGATTGATGTAAGCTTAGTTCATGTAAAAGGGAATAAAACCTATGTCCTAGGTTTATTGATTCTTGATGACTGGATTTTATATGATAATTTTAGGGTCTTTTTAGTCTTTTTATTTTGTTATTTTTGATCTCATATAGGATTTTTATTATTTTTATATAGATTTTCTATTTATTTTGCATTTTGCATATACATTAGCTTTTATTTGTTTTTTAAACTTTATTTTATATTTTTAGGAATTTTTATAGTTATTTTTATATTTTTAGGAAAGCTGGTATAGTTATCATTTTTGTCCAGGGACCAAATTGTAAAGTTTCAGGAAATGAAGGATTAAAGTGTAAAAGTTCAAGAGCGGAGAATGAAAAGTGAAGTTTCAAGGACTTGAAGGATTGAAATTGAAGTGCTAGCAAAGAGAGGACTTAAAGTGGAAATCAAGAATATGTAGCAACACTCTTTGATTTAAGCACATGGAAAATAAGGATTAAAGGATGAGTGGAGAATTGATGGTAGTGGGAAGGAGTTTTCAAAAGTTAATTGATGGCCAATGAAGGCCATAATGGCCATCAACTCCTCCACCATTGAAATTTTTGCTATAAATAGGAGTGCTCATCCTTTGTAAAAGACACACCTATTCAGAATATAACAAGTGTTCTTCTTTCCTCCTTAAAGATCATTGTTCCTAGGAATTGTGGGAAGCCATACTTGAGCTCCTATCCAGGGTAATCAATGACTCTTTTAGCCATGCTTGGCTAATTCTTTTTAAGTTTCTTGGGTTGTAGTAGTTTATAATTTATGTTTTAGTATTGCTTCTACCTTTCTGAATAATATTTCCAGTTCTTGTTTTATTTCCTTGTTCTTAATTTTATCTTGATGATCACAAGTGTTTTTGCTTATTGCTTATACGAATGAGAATTGGTAAGTAGTAAGGGAAATAGGAATTAAAAAAGGCTATAAGTATATATCGCTAAGAAATTAGGATAGACGTAGCTTTATGTTGGCCTGAAATTCATCTTCATCTTCTTCTTTTGTTAACTAAATTGCAAGAAATTGGGATTAGTAATTAGAAAGAAAGTTCTACAATGTGTAAGAGATTAACTTGTAGATATACTAGGTTATAGCATCATGAACTTGGACTTATAATTCAGAAATTAAGTAGGAACTTGCTAGCATATTTTATAGACTATGTTATTCAACCCAAGAGCTTAATTCTCATCATCTTTATCTCTTATCATTTTATGCTATTGTTTTTTGCTTGTTCTAAAACCAACATCAAATATACATCTTTTAATTTTTCTGCTCAAGTACTAGATAATATAATAATAGGACACCTATCCCTTGGGTTCGATCTTTTTATTACACGATAATCATCCGTGCACTTGCGGTGTGGCTATCAATTCTCTTTGTGCTTCATGTATCATTTAACCTTGTGATGATTTCCATGACTTGCATGACAATTGGGAAATTGGTGTGAGTTTAGTAAATGAGAGAAACCGCTCTTTGCATCAGTCATCCTGGGAAATGATTGTCTTGGGATGGGTTGATGTTTTCTAGGTGACAATAGGAGACATTAACCCATAGGTATGAATATTCTAGTTTGGAATGAGGTCTAAACCGAGTGACAAGTCGGGATACTCACCACTAAGATAGGATTATCTAGTTAGGAACTAATGGGATTTCTTGAGTGATAGTCAGAGATTCCATCCACCTTAACATGTCTTTCTTGGGTTAGAAACTGAGCTTGGGGTATATCTCATCGAGTGGGTTTGCAATTTAACTCTCCTTTTGTGAATACTAGGACTTAAGGGATTAAGGCTAGAGTCTCAATTTGGAAGATTTGCTTCATTAAGACATTAGGAGGTGAATAGCTCATATTGACATCTTTAACATTAATTCCATCTTGTATGAGTGTATGAGTTGAGAACAAGTTGTGGATTAAGTGAAATCACTTCTTAAGTACACTTTCTTCTTTGTTACCCCCCATAAACTTCTTTTATTTTTTGTTTGTTTTTCATTACTGTTTTTCTACCATTCAAATAATTGTTGTTGTTTAACTGCTCAAACGATATCTGGCTAGTGAGGTTACTACGTAGCAACACAATCCCTGTGGAGATGACAAAACCCAATACTATAATATGATTGAGTCTTGAAAGAGATTTGATAGTAGTTAGTTGAGGAAAACCTCTTTTCTTTTTAATCATCAAAATCCTTTCACCAGTCCCCATCACTCATGTTCCGGAATTTAGGAATCAAGTGAACATGTTGAGACGATGTCAATTTGTGATTGTGATCATCATCAAAAAATACAACTTTCCACCGATTACTACTAGTATCTCGACGAAAACGAATTTTGGCAAGACAACCAACTCTTGTAAAAGGCTTGGGTTGTTTAACTTGGTCTATTCTATGCATGTGCTTCCGATGTCTTACCCCAGCTCTATTGCACACCACCTGACGTGAGACAATGTTTCCCTCGGAATCCTTATACACATCATCTTTCCTCGGAGTGAACCAACGAAGATGGGCATATTTAGAATAATATTCAATTGCTTCCTCCTCTGAACAGAAATCCATTCCTCTGATGTCATCTGATGTCATCCACATACGATGAAATTATCCTTTTCACAAATTCCTCCTCTACATCATTATTTCCTTCTTTGTCATGTCCAATTTTGTCAGCCACACCCACATTGTCATCATTATCACCTTCACTATCCCCTGCATTCTCATGCTCAGTCCCAATTCCAGTATCAAGACTATCTTTCTGATTATCAGTGAATAGCTCGTCATCAAACATATTAACCCACCTTTCTGCATCTAAATTACCAATTTAACCAAATCTGAAAACCATTCAAAAACACAGGTTCATCACGTTACTAGCTACCACTCACAATTACTAACCAAACACAGAAAGATAATAATTCAAAATCACTCCATATGAACTATCGTGGGAACAATTTTAAGCAAATAACATAACACACTTACCTGATAAAATTGCAAATTGGACCAATTTGGATGAAAATGTGAACACGAGAATCGCTCTGATCCTTCTTCAGAACGCTGGGTCAATAGCGGAGAGGGGAGGATCGATCATGCTCTGGCTTGCAGTAACTCACTAAGAGGCAAGAGCAGCGGTGACGATGGGGACTCGAACGCAGACGGAGGAGCAAGGAGCAGAAATTGGGTGGTGGCGGCGCAATAGAGGGTGGAGGACGATTAGGTTTTTGGAAGAGAGAGTGGAGGGTTAATTCAATGATTTTTTTTTACCTCAGATTATGTTTTTTTTACCTCACACTAGGGACAAAGTAGTAAGTAATTGAAATTAAGGGACATATTCATAATTTATAAAAAGATGTAGTATAAAATAATATAAAAGTATGCGGAAATATGTGATTGGTCCAACTCATTTTTGTACAGCACCCAAAAAAAAACGGGTACCACAGAAAATACCGAAAAACAAATAAACTTTGTGTTTATTGTGGCAATTAAGTCCATTGAAATTGAGTTGCTGAAATGAAAGTTGCAAGAGATCCAAATCCAAATCCAAATCCAATGTTCACCGGTGGTGTTGTTGTTTTATGAGATTATAACTTTTGCCAAAAAATAAGTAAATAAATAACAATGAAAGGTACTAGAAAACAAGAATGGTACAGATAGGTGAGTGAATGAGGTATCTGTGACAGAAATCCTAAGATATGTCGTTTTTCATGAGAGCATAGTTGTGTTGCATATATATACACAAATGTTTGGTGTCGTTTTATGTTTATTTGATTTGAGAAATTATAACCATATAATGAATAGAGTTAGATTAGAAGCGATGCCAGAACAAACAACAGATGGTTTCCACGTGATGCGGGCCTTTTGGAAGGGAGTACGGGAATGGGACTGTCATTGTCCTTACTTGTGGCGGCTGTGCCTAGCTAATTTCCTTCAACAAAAACCAAACCTATTACCTATTCTCTATTATTCAAGACAAAATTAATAAGAGGATCAAAGTCATTTTCTGATTTATTAAAGGGGTCTCACAAATTCATTTCTCTTGGCACATAAAAAATCTGCAAAGGCTGTAAATGCAGTCAAAAAAACAGGCCACCACAATATAGGAATTAGTCATTGATGTGTCGGCCGAGGCAAAACAACTAGTCTTTGAATGAAGTTCAAAAGTTCCAAGAAGCCTGACATGTGTTTATATACTTTGCTTCACATTGACTTGGTAAAGAGCTTAGTAGAGGAGATGGCCTCGCGCACATGAGATTGGGTCAATGCAGTGCAAATCGTTGGGTTTGCCCCCCTGCGCGCACGATATATGGGCCTAGTTGGCTATCTAGGTTTTTCCGCCCTTATTGACTGTGCTGCCGTCCAACCTTGACAAGAATCATGTATTTGGATGAGTTTATGGGGAAAAAACAGAAAAATAGGTTTACGAGAGAAGTTATTTCCAAAGCCACACTCTGCACTTAGGGTTTTGTCACGTGCAATACGAGTTTCAGTTTCATTCCTTTAAAATAAGAATAATGGTTACTCATTAGGAACTAGTCGATATAAGGAAGATAAGTCAAGACACTTTTCTCGGCTGACTAGGAGCGAGAAGGCACTAACACCCGAAAATTTACGAGTGGTTTGTCTGATATGAGGATGTGGGTTAGTGGTTAAAGGTCTGAACAACTGTTATAGTTAGTCGATGCCTCCCTATGAATAGGGAGAGCATTATTTGTACAAAACACTATCAAACAATTAATATAACATATAAATTTTCTGCACTTTTCCTGTTTACTTTCCTTTATTTCCTTTACTTTTTAGCTTTTATTTATATATATCCAGCTTTTACTTTACATTTATGTTTTTATCTTCCATTGTGTTAAGTCTTTATTTATCCATTTTTCACCTTTACTTTTAGTTACATTCAACTACCTCGTCTTCAACCTCTCAATAACAATTACTAAGAGCTTTTAGAGTGTTATAGAAACCTGTATTGAGAAACATAATTTCTTCCTCATCATTTGTTTAGAGAACTATTACATTAGTTTCTCAGCTAATTCACACAACAATTCTATAATTCTATATGTAAATCATGTGAACAAACAATTTGTTACTTTCTTTTTTACCACACCACATGATCATTTTATACTTTGTATGATATGGTATCTTCTTGAACGTGTGTTTTGAATCTGAGAGCATCATATGCAAAGGATGTATCTCTGTAATAATATAATCCACATTCTTTCATTTCATCCACCATAGTTGTATCCTATGGTTTACAATATTTTGCTAGGAAAGCGAAAATACTTTCCTAGGTTTTCTTTTGTGCAATTAAGTCAATAATCGATACATTGGATGCACAAAAGAAAAAAGAAACTTTTTTTTCTTTTCTTGACCGATACTAGTAGGGGGCTGACCAATGAGTTTTTTCCATTCACAAGAGTTGGGATTCGAACCTTCAACCACTTACTTAAGAGATGAAATGCTGAACCACTACGCCAACCCACTTGGTTAAAAAAAAAGAAACTTTAATAAAGAATTGAATATTTATTACGGTTTGGGTTTTGTGAAGATGAAAAGCGTGGGTGTGAAAAAGGTAAATAGAGTTTAATCATTTTTGGCATCCAAGAGGAGTAGAATATTTAAAGCATTAAATTTCTCATCATAGACACGTTTATGGAGGTTCAATGATGGCTTTACCGCCACAAGATGCAGAGTTTGAGTAAGGTCGTGGTGTGGAGGAAGTTACCTAAAAGGGTATTCTGGTGAAAAATTGAAGAAAACGTCCAATGCTGTAGATATTTTTCCACTAACATGTCATCTTTATGCACAAAAAGTTTTCCTTCGAAATATGTTATTTTGGAGGGCATATGTTAAATTTGACTAAGTGTTGGAAATGATAATATTTTTATTTTCCACTTCTTGAAGATTAAGTCGAATAATAGTTGATAACTTGGTCAAAATTATTATGTTTAAAGCCATTTGATGTTGGTTGAAGAATTTTATTTCGATCGGCAGTTGTGCAGTTACCGAAGTTTAAAGTCAGGGCACGTGGAACGCTGAAGACCAGTAACAATAACAAGGATACTTCAAATGATACATGTTTCCTCTCAAATAGGTATTTGTTGCAAATAGAACTTCTGTTATTGTAGTCAAGGTTCACGATTCACCGCTCAAAAACCCATGTATGCTTACAAAGTTCAAGTAACCGAGACTAAACAATAATCTCGGGTCATAGAGTATGCAATTTATGAGACCTTATTATTCAATGCAATATTTATGCTTATGTGCAATTATCGTCTCATTTGTTTATCTTCTTATGCAAATTTATTGTTCATTTGCTCAAGTTTCTGCTTTCTTTTCTCTCTAGTTTCTGGGTCAAATTCCTACCGGTTCTTCATTTAACTTGTCATTTTTCATTTAAACATTTTCGAAAAGCGTTTTCAATAAAGTACGCACTAAGAGAACTTAAATTCAACCCTAAATACCAGGTACATAAAATTATTAACTCTTCATTTTCTTTTCAATTATTTATCGTTTATGAAGGATTTTATATATGATATAATTTTAAAAGTAAATAAAATGGTTAATTTTTTTTACAATTTTGAAGGACTTTTTATGATGAGATTAGGGTTTTAAGAGGTGTGAAATTGAGATTTTTAAATTTTGAACGAAATTTACTATTTTGATTTGTGAGTTTTTATGAGAATAACATCGATAATGATTAAATTAATTCATCTGCTGAAGTCTTTTCTTATGAATTGAGAATTTGCAAATTTTCAGTAGAATACTAATTATACAGGGACATCATTTGCAACAATTAAAAAAATAGGAGACTAAATCTACTTAAAAAATTATTATTGGGACTAAAATCACAAATAGTACAGACTAGAATAGTGGTCACAAAGTGCAATTAAACATCTTTTCTTCTTCTTATGCTTTTTTTAGCTATGATTCATTCACACTCCAACTTCTTTTACATTCATTTTTTATCTATTTTTTCTTCTCTTCAAATTAAATAACTTATCACATCACTACTCTTTCTCTACTATCTTTGTCTTTTCTCCACTTCATCTCCTTTTATGGGAAAGTGTGAATGAAACTTAATCCCATTTGGGTTTTGATTCATTCCGACTCTGTTTTATCTTCTATCTCATTTCTCTTCCTATGTTTTTTCCCCCTTATCACATCACATATCATCTCTCTATTATTTCTCTCATTTCTTCGTTATCTCGGTGGAAGTGTGAAAGAGGTATCAATTTAAACTTATTGACCTCCGATTACTCTCTTTTCTTTCTTGCCCACTCTTAGTGAGGGTGAAAATGGGGTGTCAAACATAACTTTATTAATTGTTCAATGATTCGTGTACACCTAAACAGTACAGACACCTCTGGACACCCCTTTCTTCTCTATATCCCTTTCTTCCAATTATATTACATCATATATCACAATCACTTATCTCTCCTCTCTTCATATCTCTCTAGTGGTTTACCCCCTTTAAATGTCTATCAATCTTTATTCTTATTGATTAGAATTAAGCATGGAAACAAAACCATGTTAGAAATGAAATTCCCCAAGAATATGATCTAGTCTCGTATTAAATTAAAGCTCAGGCGGGGTGGACTTACATGAGGATTATTACCCTTTACAGTGCTTCCACATAATTGCATATTGTACCCAACACTCAAGATGGTGTTCTATTGTGATGTGAGCTGTGACGAAAATAAGCAGAGAAAAACAAAAGATACGATAAGAAAATTTTTGGATGACATAAATTAGTACTTATATGGGGACCCCAAGAGATCCTTTTATTTATCATCTTTGATTTGTTTTACGATTTCATTTTATACCTTAACAGTATAATGATTAAAATATCATGAGAGGAATGTTGCAGCATCTCAAGACACTAGTGAGTATTCCTTTGCATTAATGTAATATACACATGCCTCCAAAGTCCCTGGTATGAAAATTCACAACAATAAAACCAAAAATACAACTGCTTCCAGTTGCAGAATATTTATGCATAAGTTACAATATAGATCTCTGCCAATCCTCAATGGATTCTAGCTTCCTATTGCTATGAATCATTCAAATTTGTGGGCCACTTGTTTTTTTGTTTGCATTTGCTGGTTTTTAACTTCACCCTCAAATAGTTCCAAGATAATCAAGATAGAGAAAGTCTATTGGCTGATGCATGAGAGTTTTGTGAGGTATGATTTAGAAACACAGCATCATTTTATTTTATTCATTGAAATGCTAATCAGGATTCATTAGGTGTAAAACCTTGTCTTTTTCAAATGTGTCAAAACTTGAGCATTAAAAAAAGTTTTGGAAATTCAAAACTAGGAATGTGTAGAGCTTCTAAAATGGGGAATCTCAGTTCTTATGCAATTGTTTTCCTTTGAACCAATCTTACAGCTTATATTGTTGATGGATTACATGGAAATTGGATTATAATTATTTACATACAAGTTGATCAAGTAGTTCAATGGTAAAATAATTCATAGAATTTCGAATAGTGCAAGACGCAGTACAATCAGACATTTAGAACGAGAAAGAAAGAGAAGAGAAATAAACAACAAATATGATAAAAAAAAAAATAGAGAGAAAAATTGAGCATGTCTGCATTTTATGGTGTCTAATTATTAGATTGAAACCTTCTATCCTTATTTGGTGACCTATTAATGTCCCATCAATAAAATTATGTTATATCAATTAAAATTTAATAATGTAAGGTTTTAATGTAAGGTTTTACCTGTCATCTCTATGCTTTTTAAATTGACATGCACCAATTTTATTGATAAGACGGGGTTGGAGTAGGGGACACCAAATAGCTATAGGAGATCTTTATCCCAAATTATCATATGTAGAATATGTCTTGCAGAATGCATGTAGGGAGGAATAGTTTAGCCAGTGATTTTTATTTGAGTACTAATTCATATACTATTTCTCTGTTATCTTCCTATCACATCATTTATTATATATATTATTTCTCTATTTTCTTGATTAACTTATTGGGTTAAGTGTGTTTTGAGTGTAAAATCAAATATTATTCTTTTTATTTCTCTCTTTTTCAAGTGACAGGAACGAATAATGTGAAAAAAGTATCAGCTACCTCTTCGAAGCATTTATGAGATTGGTATGACTAATAAATTGCAAGAGGTGAATAAACTAATCTAAAGATGAAGAATTATAAAAACTCTTATGAATCATTGATTGGTATTAACTATATCCTAGCCATAATCAAGAGGCAATTAAAGGGTACTTTTATTTTTATATTGATTTAATGGTACTTAAATTTGGTCAAGGTACCGATTCCATTGAAAAATTTGCTTGGATTTGCCATCTCATAGGTCGTTATGCATGTTAAACAAAGAAGAGATTGCAAAGTTAATAACCTTTCTATATCATCCAAGAAATATTACAAAATTAGCTGGCGATTTAATCTTATTGATTCCTTATGACTATTTTATCATCCCTCTTTTTTTCATTACTCATCACCAGTGTGGCCCACTCAAAACATGAAGAAACTGTGTTTCTGCTTTCAATTTTGATTCCACCACCAATTACACTTCTACCTGATTTACCACTTTCTTTATGTGGTTATCAATAGCTTATAGTGTGCCATTCATTCGTTCATTCATGTGCTTGATATCTCAGCTCCTTTTCTGTTGAAGCCAGTTGGTGAATGCCTCAAGTGTTTTCATGTCTGCTCTGTAATGTTTCTGAGTAAACTCAAGCAGCATAGGCCATGTAAAATCTGGGTAGGTCCTTGGTGTCAAATCATCCACCAATTCACTTGGTGGAGTAACCACCTTATCACCTTTTGGACACAAAAAGAAAGCAAGAGATTTTCTTGTTGTCTTGCTGTTCACCACTGCCCTATGCAAGCAACTCTTGTACCTCCCATTTGAAAGAGCCTAACCAATTGAAAATGAAACAAATGTTTAGTAAAATCAAATATGAATCCAATAGCCATAACTCAAGTGGAAAATCACGCTGAGACCGAAACATCACGAGCTAAGAAAATGTGTTTCTCTCAGCCGTGGTTTTGGATCACAGTTGATTTTGAATCGTGTATCCAAACATGCATTAATAAGCGTACCATGAAGGTGTCACCAATGTTGACAACAAAGGCATTGAAGTTTGGGCTAATGGAGTGCCACTGATTGTCAACAAAAACTTGAAGGCCACCAACTTGGTCCTGGTGAAGAATGGTTAGAGATGTTGGATCACAGTGAGGTCCAGTGCCCAAAGTGAGGTCAGGTTTTTGACAAGGAGGGTAGTAATTGAGCCTCATTATTGAACTGTTCTCTTCAAAGAACTCTCTAAAACATGCTTTTCCAACTCCAAGGCTCATTCCCAAGAGCTCCATTATCCCCAAAGAAAGAGTGCTCATGGATTCACAGTACTCCTGGTAAACATTCCTGTGTCACATGGAAACACACAATTTAGAACCAAGGTAAAGCAGGCAAAAAAAGCATGAGAGAATTCTTTGAATTTTGATTAGGTCTAACTCTAGTGAAAAAGTTAGCTTAGGGATGAAGATGAGTCTATCCTTTATAAACACTTATTTGATTATATCTCTGGTGAATGTGGGACTTATTTGATTAGGAATCAATATTATTGCCAACAAGAATAGGTTATGGTTGATTACACTTACCCAAATTGCTCAAAATCTTTCCCCAATGTGTTGCATAGGTAGTCTTTGACAATAGGGGGTGAGTTTTCCTCAGCTGAGAACTGAAAAGATAGTGTTTCTTTCCATGGAAGCTTGGAGGAGAATCTTCCAGTGAAGCTGCTAGCATAGCCACAGTGTTCCCCTGTTTTCCTCTGAGCTCTCTGTTTCTGAGACAGGGGAAGATCAAAGAAGTCATCCATGTAGCTATGAGCATGAGAGATTAACTCGGCATCAATCCCATGGTTCGCAACGAGAAAGAAACCGTGTTTTTGGCACGCCTCTCCGACGAGCCTCGCGGCTTCTTTTGTGGCTGCTGGGTCACCGGAGAGGAAGCCACCCAAGTCAATGAGTGGAACAACAAGTTCAGGCACGGTCATGCATGGCTTCTCTGAATCTGGCCAAATGAACTGTTTTGGGAGGTCGAGTTGGTGTTTCAGAAGTGAGGCATCAAAAACTAATGGTCTTTCATCTTCTTCTTTGTGGCTCTTTGCTGGTTGAGGCATCGATTTTGTTGTTGTTATGCAATCTATGGCCATTGTGTTAACAATGCTGTGACTTGTAATAATAAGAGTAACAAAAATAGGCTTGTTTGAGAGAGGAATGATGCAGAGAAAAACAGAGAGAGAGAAATATAAAAGAAAAGCCAAGGCCGCTTATTGGTGAAATCAGAGGAAAAACTCGTATTATATAGGCAGATGGGTTCTCCCTATGCTAAAACATGCAAATTACCAGCATGACTCACTATTAGTCTATTATTGCTAGGCCACAAAACAATAAGGATAGTCACAAAGTACACTTTATTTTTTTATCTCTTTTCTTATCGCATGACATTCCGTCATATTATATTTATCATTTATTTCTTTCTTCTCTGCACTTCTGACTGCACATTGTTACTAGCATAGTTGTGTTGCCGCATGTTGAAGAGTTTATTTTAGTCTTAGATAAGTTTTTAACTCTTCATTTTACACACAAATTTAGTTTTGGTGTAAACTATATAATTTTGATGGTTTTGGATTCTAATTTTACAGATAATTTTAATTCAAGTCTTTTCTTTATAATATTTTCCTGTTAAAGGATGATGTGAGTAATAAAGTACCATGTCACATTTCCATGTGGTCGGAGTAATTATATGTAACATATTTTTGTTTCAAATCAAATAAATGGTTTCCTCTATTTATAAAAGAGAAATTTCACTCGCTGAAATGTTATCATTTGTAGATATGTAACAATCTTTTTAGTAAAAATGCTAGCTATCACATCTAGTATAGCAATAAAATAGATTATATAAGATTACTTTGAAAATGTGTCAATAGTGATATGACGCACTCTTAAATCTTAACAATACTATAAATTAACCATGAGATATTAAAATGATAACTGAAACCAATATTATTAAATGGGGTCGGCTAAATGACCCCGTGATTAATTGGGGTCATTCAACCCCATGTTCATATGGACCAATAAGATTGCGTTATTTATTTTATTTATTTCTATATTATTTTTTAATTTTAATTATGGGACAATCTTATTGGTCCACGTGAGCATGAAGTTAAATGACCCCAATGAATCATCGGGTCATTTTAAATCATCAAACTTAGACAGTAGAGATTAAAATCAAAATTGAGTGTAAAATAGGTACTTAGAACATACTTAAGCCATTATTGTATAACATGAGTGTTTATGTAAGTGCCCAGGTAAAGTTTTAAACATAATTTGTGATTTTCCTATAACTAAATACGAACTTATTTTCATAAGTTGCGGAGATCAATGCTTATTATAAGCGGTTATTAATGTGTTTAACTAAACTCACTCTAAGTAAACCACATGCATGTAGGGAAAATAGGGATCAAATGTATCTAAAGATATTGATGAAGGTTAGTTAAAAAGACATTATTTAACTTAATTTTATAATATGAGTAATTAGGTATATATTTTATTAAGTTTATCAAAAGTTTAGCACATATCTATAAGACTTTTAAAATTATTTTGAATTAGCAACTCATATTTACTTATAAATAAATGCTTTTATTTAGTTATGAATTCTTTTACTCTTGTTTCAATAAGTTTCTCAAATAAACAAAAGAATAGTTAAACTATTAATTGAAATTCATCAGGAATAAGCATAAACAAAAAAGAATCAATGAGAAAATATTTTAATTATATGTTGATCATATGCTAGCTCTTCTAATTATAAAAATTGACACGGTCATCGTAGTTAAATTGCATGAAAATGAGAATATTTTTATTAGTCATTTGACATTATTTGATAGTAGAATAGGTTACACAAAATTACTTTAGATATGTTGCAATAATGACGTGACTCTCTATTAGCCACATTATAAACTAAAAATTGAATATTAACGATAGAGCTGAAAACAAAGGTATTTTGCAAAAGTATTGATTAACCATAAAAATTAAGTGATAGAGATCAAAACTAAATCAAACTTTCAAATAAGGGAAAAAAAACTGATTTAACTTTAATTTTTTTCATTCTTTGTAAAGACTTGTAAAAGTTAGTAGTCCTCACATCTGATACTCCTTTTTTATTGTCAACTTTATCCAAATAAAGAAGGCAACTCATCTCTCGCGCAACTCTCTCGTTTCTCTATCTCATGTAACTCTCGCTAAACAAACTGAGTGTAAGATTCCGTTTTATTCTTTTTTTATATCAATTCGAGACAGTATAATTGAAAAACATATCTGTACCTCCTATTAAATTTAAGTTTGTGGCCATTAAAAAAGAAACAAAGGAAGCTTAATAGGTGGATAATAAGTGAAGTGAAAAGAAATTATTACATTTTTTTATATGTTAAATTGATCTCGCAATTTCGACTCGAGCGTGAATGTGATAAAGAGCAAAGGTCATAAATTGTTATGAATGATAGGATAAAAAAGATGATCAAAAATCAAAATAAAAGAGACCAGAAACAGATACCAGACAAAATAGGTGTAAAAACAGAAACTCATAATAATTTTTATTTTTTATTTTTAAAGAAAAGAAGAATCCCAATTATTTAACTTGTGTTGGTCCAAATTCTCATGGAATTTGTCCTTTATCTTGGAGCCAGAAAAGCATTTCCCAATGGCATTTTGGCTTTTCTTGCCGAGAGCATTGCTAATGTCACCCTCCTCTGGGTCGAAGGAAAAGTCTCAGGCCTATGAAAAGTTCCCTATGTGTGATATAATATATTGAAAAAGGAAAATAATCACCAGCACTTCTCCACCTCCACCTACCTAGCAGTGTGAACATATATTTATTGTGTAAAAAAACTGTCATTATTTCTTAAAAATGTTAACACCATTATACTAGTCCGTTTAAACAATTTTCATTAATTTACTTCTTACAAAAAAATGCAGTTATTTTTAAATTATGTTTTGGCCTTTGACATATGTCATCCACACATTCGGAAACAGTAGTTGCCCTTGTTAACAAATGACTATGTGGGGATTCAAACTTGTTGAGATAGAAAATTCAACATCTAATTCTAGGAAGTTAGCACTTAAGAAGTTAGTTAATAAGGTAGTTTTGTTGGGATTTGGCTCATTAAGAGACCTGGGACGTCTGCTGGCCACGTGCGTGCGTGGCGTGCGTGGAGATTACAGAGAGCAAGGAGAATTTCTAGAGGAGCCACGCATGTGTGTGGCTTATTCCACGCACATGCATGGAATTGGCAGAGAGTCACATCTGCTAGCAGGGAGGCCACGCACATGCGTGGGTTCGACGAAAATCAGAGGATCTTTTATTTGTTTTCTGTTTTGAGTCAATATCTGTTTATTTTGGGATCTAATATTTTAGGGGATTGTGATAGGGTTTTAATGAAATAATATATTGTAATTAGAATCTTATATAAGTTGTAACACTGTAACCCTAATAAGCAAATCAGTGAATGAGAAAGGAGCTATAAGTACTCTATAGCCTCAGAGGTAGACAAATTGGTCGAACTGCATGAACAAACTTCTTCTATGTCTTTCTACCTATATTTCTCTCAAGTTACTCTGTGCGATCCACGGTGTTTCTTGCTAACAATTGGTATCAAACGTAATCATGACTTCTGGCGGAGCAAAATTCGATGTTGACAAGTTCAACGGAACGGGTAATTTCGGATTATGGCAACAGAGTGTCAAGGATTTGTTGACTCAACAAGGATTGCAGAAAGCGCAGCGCGAGGAGAAACCCCAAGGTATGTCAGAAATAGATTGGGCGGAGATGCATGAGAAGGCCGCTGGGTTGATTCGTCTCTGCATTTCTGACAAGGTGATGTTTTATATCACGGATCTCACTACTCCGAAGGCCGTTTGGGACAAATTGGAGAGCCAATATCAGTCCAAAACGTTGATGAACAAGTTGTTCACCAAGCAAAGGCTCTACATTCTGAGAATGCAGGAGGGAAGTGACCTCCAAAGTCATGTCAACCACTTCACCACCAAAATTGCGGATCTGCTGCGACTTGGGGTGCAGAATGACGATGAGGACAAGGCGGTTATTTTGTTGTGTTCGTTACCAAGCTCCTATGATCACTTGGTGACTACAAAAGCGTACTGCAGGGAATATTTATCGCTTGTTGGGGAGCACCGTTGTAGGTGAAGTTGCATTAGTTGACACTGACAATGATGCAACGAGGCTCCCCATATTGACGGGACCTTAAGTTATTTCTTTGTAATAACATATTGAAATCTTGAAGACGCTGCAAATATGGAAACTCCCAATGTTCGGCTTGCGTAGAACAAAACCTGCGCCATTGCAAGGCAACGGTTGGCATCGGATGACCATCCTTTAAAAGAACCTACATATGAAAAAGAAGTAACTATTATTGAGTTGTACTCCAAAGTAAAATACAAGTGTATGCAATAAAAACAACATATACCTGCACAAAATGATCTTTGTTGACATAACCAACAACTATAATCTTTTGCGAGTTCACAGGAGGTGGGTTACCCCTCAGTGGGAAGAAAGTCATACATCCATCCGGTGATAAATAAAGGAAAATCAATTGAAACCTTGTTGCAATAAGGTACCCCATATCTTCAATGAAGGTTCATGGGGTTCTAAAGTTTTCTTTTTTTTCTTTCTTCTCTCAGGAGCACTTTTGGGTCTGGTAGACGATCCACGAAATCTTTCTTTATTTTTTATTCCTCGCACATTGTTGTTATTTTTGTTACGCAAGCCGTTTTCAGTATTAAAAGATGAAGCACAATGGGCTTTGGCATCGTTGTCTTTACCTTGAAGGCACGCCATCTATCTCATTCATAGTCCTCTTCCACCCATTAACAGCTATATTATATGTTTCTTCAGTAAGTGCACCCTTATCATATAAATGAGCATACATCCTACATAAGTCTTTGCAGCGATTTCCCATTCTTATCTTAGGGTCCTCCTCATGGCTTGTAGGATGGCTGATTGGTATGTTATTCGTAACTTTTGCATTTTTTGTCCACCTCTTTAATATATACATTTCAGGAACTTCCATAATATTTCTTGATGCGAGAACTTTGAGAGCATGTGAGCATAAGATTCCTGAGAACTCAAACCTCTTACAACTACATTTCACGGCACCGGTAGATGAGTCATATTGAACTGTGCGGTGAAAATGTTTCTTATAAGAGGTAATTTCATATTCTGTAATATTCTCATTTTGAAAGGAAACATTCATACTGCTATCATAAGCCTTCGATACCTCATCTTGGATCATCTTGGATACTGTTGGAGTATAAATTGTTGTTGCATGTCTTAAAATTACCACATTAAATGACAAGGATAAACTTGTTTGTGTTGCTTTAAAATATGCCTTTGATTCCTCATACCGACGATCATCAACTAGCCTCTGAAAATGATGGAAAAATCTCAGCAAATCATGCTGGTAACTTACATATTTTTTAATTAAACTGTTCAAGCTCTCACTGCGTTGTGTAGTTGTCATGTCTGCGCAAAAGTTCTCTCGCCCATAAACTAATGCCCATTTCTCCCTCAATGCAAATGTTTGCTTTAACCACTTATTATCTTTAAGATCATATTTCTCAAGCATAGTATTCCAAGCTACTAGAAACTCTTCTTCTTCTTCATACCAATAAATGCATCTATTGAAATCTTTGCTGAAGTCTTTAAACTTTCCAAATACAGAACTAAGTTTCTTTAATGCATTTTGATACAAATGCCATATACAAAGGCGATGGCAAGTTTCTGGCCATTCTAAAGATAAAGCTTTCGCCATTGCTGCATCTTGGTCAGTGAGAATAGTCTAAGGTTTCTTTCCTAACATAGCTTTAACAAAAGTATTAAACAACCAAACAAAGGTCTCAGCAGTTTCATCATATAGCAATGCTGCGCCAAATATAATGCTTAGTTTGTGATGGTTCACTCCGACAAACATTACAAATGGACGACCTTCTTTATTTTTCCTAAAAGTAGTATCAAAACAAACTACATCACCAATATATGAATAATCATTCTTCATCTTTGCATCGGCCCAAAAGATGTTAGCTATCAAATCATCCTCATCAACTTGTATTGCATAGAAAAAATTGTATCTTCTAATTGCATTTGCTGTAAATACTCTAGCACACCACCTATATCCCTTGACCTCATTTGAATTGTTCTCTTGGAACGTAGATAATTCCTATAGTCTTCTGGAATAAATCCAAGATTCTCACGACCTCTAACTCGTCTAGCCATCAACTCACAACTTGCTTTTGGAGTGATTCTAGAACTTTCAGCTAAATCAACCTCGGCTGCTTGAGCAAAAGTTATTTTCCTTTGAGATCTAAGCAAATGACTTTTATTTGGGGTTGTAGTCTCATGTGTATGTTCAGCAAAAAATTCAATAATACGAAACTTCCCTGTTAAACGACTATTAACTTTCATTTTTGCAAACAACCAAATTTTGATTGTGCACGGGGATTCTTGGTATTAGGATCTCGCTTATCTTTTTGGCGAAAACCTTCACACGAGCAACAAAATACTCTATTCACTATCTTACCATCAACATCTTTATTTCCTTTACTAACTCTTACACTAAAACCAACTTTATAAGCATAAGAATTGTAAAACGTACGGGCATCATCTTCAGTGTCAAATTCCATTCCAACTTTTGGTATCAATTCAATAGGAATTGTAGCATGTATCTCTTCAATTATTTTTCTGCCAACTCTGTCACCATTATGATCTTCTTCTTCTTCTGCCATACTTCAAATTAAATAATTTCTCTTAAATATGTTCTATAAACTAAACACAATTTATGTATGGCACTAAATTTAAAACAACAATGATATGTTCAACCTCCTTTCTCATGTTCACTTGTTTTTCTTCCTATCGCTCTAATATTTTCCTATCACATTGCACATCATAACATTCAATTCTCTCTCTTACTTTCAATTTTCTCTCATGAGGTGGAGATGTGTCAACAATGCATTACCTAATTTAAAAAACTATTTCTATAGTAAAATTTTAAATTGACACTGTGAACAAACTTATCAATTAAAAAAAAAAAATATATATATATATATATATATATATATATATATATATATATATTAAGAGTACAATAGTTGCCTTTTTTCCTCTTAGATACAGCAAGAGAGAATGCAATTTCTACACAATAGAGCACTTAATTAAGAGGGATAACAAAGAGAATATAGCAAGGAAAATAGTTGTCTCGATGCAGTTTGTTGATTACTACTTCTTGCGGTGCAATTCATTGACTAACAGATAAGAACAAAGAAAAATAGTCAGAGAAGCATAATTTGAAATATAAGCACCTGCCTTGTTCTTCAATGGATAGAAAAATTGATTCTTGCGGCGTCGAATAGAGGGCAGGGTTGAAAAGGGTTTCAGGAAACCAAGGAAGTCAATTGCTGTGTATAATAGTAAATGACGTGTTACATTAAATGACGTGTCAAATTTTAATTCGAAAGACAGAGGATTGGAGACAGAGGATCTTCCGCTCCGTGCCTGAGTGTTGTTCCAGTTTCAGGCTACAATGGTTATTCAAAGCTTGCGTATTGATTATGAGGGCCAAGAAGGAGGAGGATGAAGATGAGATTCATCTTTTTTTGATTGAGGATGACGATGTTGCGCAGGCTGTTGCAGAGTGTCAGCATAGCCTTTTTGGGAGAATTCTCCCCGATAAGCCCATCAACAGGAGTTCTCTTCGTATCGCACTTTCCAACATATGGTGCGACCCTTCGGGTTTCCGTGTGGAAGAAGTGGGGGACAAAGTGTTTCTGTTTAGGAGGATGGCAAATATTTTCGCAGAATCATTCAAGGAACCCCATGGGTTTTCAAAAGTTCATGGTTAATTTTGAAAGAGTGGAATCGGCTTATCAAACCCGCTGATATGGAATTCACGCATGCCAACGTTTGGGTTCAATTGTGGGGATAAAGATTGATGTACAGCTTTTGTGTGTATACTACTAGTGAGAGATAGAAAGATATGAGAGATAAGTGACAGATGTGATATATAATGTGATATGTGGACAAGAGAGATAGAAAAAAAGTGTCTCGAAGTGTTTGCACTATAGAGGTCGCGGATGTTGACTTATTTGAAATGCCAGACAAGAAGATATTGGTGAAGGTCTTGGTGGAGCTAGAAGTGTCAAAACTACTGCTTGATGGGATTCACAGTGGTAGTCAGAAATGTTTCCTCTTTTGGGTAGATTTCAAATATGAAAAGCTACCACAATTCTGCTACTGTTGTGGGGTCATTGGCCATAGCGACCAATTTTTCCCTAAGGCGTTACAAGCTGAAAGAGATGGCTCGTCGATGTCTCATAATCAGGAGTCGTCTTTGCGTGCTGCTACTGCGTTAGGTAGAAAGGTTGTTGATAACCATGGTAAGACGTTCTCAATGAAGGGGAGCAGTAGTAACAACTCGAGTAGTAGGGTTTTCTCTGCTGAGGTTATGAGGAAATCTGAGAGTCTTTCTTTGGAGACACAACGTCATTCATTGGCCAGGGATAAATAGTTCATGGCCTCAGTTTCCGTGCAAAAACATATTCATGACGTAGGTAGCCCTAATTCTTGCTTTTAGCGACGGAGGTCGTCTCAGCTAATGATGAGGTTTCTGATTTAAGTTTTGGAACATAAGTAGCTAATAATAATCAGAGTTTGACCTAGTGACAACAAGGTGTATGTCGAGGGATGGTGCCCTAGCAAGCTTGCGGATGTGGAAAAGACTCATCAGGGTATGTCCTAGTCATGTTGTTTTTGTGGAGGGAACTTGAAACAAAGGGCGGAAGAGAACTGAGTTGGAGGATGAGGGTTAAGAGGATGGTATAAAGGATGGAAAATGTAATGGAACTGATATGGTTATTGATGAAGGATCAGCGGTGCTGAAGAACCAGTACTGCCAGGAGCCATGAAAATATTAAGCTGGAACCACTGAGGGCTTGGGAACCCTCGTGCAGTACGAGCGCTGCAAAGGCTTATAAAATCCGAAGATCCCGATATATTTTGCTCCTGGAACCCAGGAGGAAAACAGGTGAATTGAAAGGTGGGTGACAAGATAAGTATGAAGGGTATTTTTCGGGTGGATTGGAGGGGGATGGTAGGGAACGTGGTGGGGATTTCACACTTTTTTGGAGTGAGGACGTTGAGGTGAATCTAGAAAATTTCTCTGCAAATCATATCCATGTCAAACACGAATTTGCAGACGGTGGGGTTGTTACTTCACTGGCTTTTACGGTTTTCCGGAAGATCAGAATAAACACAAGTCTTGGGAGCTCTTAGGACCGGTGAAGAGGGTGGTAACAAGAGCATAGATTTTTTTTAGGGACTTCAATGCCAGTTTTTGAAATGATAAGAAGGATGGTGGGGTGGATAAGACAGTGGAGTAGTTGGAGGGTTTCAAGAGGTGTTTAGCTTCTTGTGAACTTGATTATTTGGGCTATGCTGGGTATCCATATACTTGGGATAATCACAGGAAGGGTGAAGCCAGGGTCTAGGAGAGATTGGATAGGTGTGTGGCGAATAAAATGTTTTTGAATGAGTGGATTTTGTCTAGGGTGAGCCATCTTCTTAAGCTTCAATCTGACCACGTGCCCATAGTTATTCAAAATTAAGGTTTCTTTTGGGTGGTGCATGGAGGGAGGGAGTTGAAAATTTTGATAGTAAATTTGATAGTGCCCGTGAGCTTATAAAGCAGCAGGGGAAGGAGAAAGGTAGCCTCAACAGAGATATTGATATCATTGAAAAAAGGTTAGAGAAAGCACAGTACTGGAACGATATTGATGAGAACTTCACGCGTAAACGAGAGTGGAACGTGAGTTATTAGATTTGTAGGAAAAGCAAGAGGTGTATTGGCGGCAACGATCAAGAGCCTTGTGGTTAAAAGAGGGTGATAAGAACACAATTTTTTCATGGCAAAGAAACTCAACGTCAGAAAAGAAATTGAATTAAGAAGATTCGGGATATAATGGAGAATAGGTTTATAAGCATCAGAAAATTGAAGAGGTTGTAAAAGCGTATTTTATGGAGCTGTTCCTTTCAAGTAGCCCAAATAATATTGCTGACACTTGCACTAGAGTTGCTAATCGTTTGCAGCAACCTATGGTTGAGGAATTCCAGAGAACTTTTGTAGTGGTGGACGTAAAGGAGGCTCTTGATCAAATGCATCCTCTCAAAGCTCCCGGTGTTGATGGTTCCCTGCCGTGTTTTATTAGAAATATTGGCGGATAGTTGGGGAGGAATGTCTCCAAGAATGTGCTTGCTATTCTACATGAGGGGACATAAATAACACTTTCATTTGTTTGATTTTCAAGATTAAAGTTTCAGCGAACCCATAGGATTTTAGACCTATTAGTTTATATAACGTAGTCATGAAGATTGTTACCAAATGCATAGCTTATAGGCTAAAGTTTTTTTTGGGGAGATTGTTGGGGAGAATCAGAATGCTTTCATACCAATAGATAATGCTTTAATGGGGTTTGAATTGTTTTTCACTATATGAAGAAGAAGCAGAAAGGGAGGAAGGGATTCATGGTTTTGAAGCTTGATATGGCTAAAGTGTATGACATGATTGAGTGGGAGTTTCTTCATCAGGTTTTGCTCTCTATGGGGTTCCCAAAAGCATTTGTAGATCTTATCCTCAGAGTTGTTTCCGTAGAGTCACATGCACCTCTAGTTAATGGGGAAACTACGTCTTTCTCACTCCTAGAGAGGGAGAGGAATTAGGCAAGGAGATCCCCCTTCTCCTAATCTTTTTATCCTTTGTGCTGGGGTTTTTTTAAGTTTCCTTGAGAAGCAAGTTTAGAACAAAGCTCTGCATGGAATACAGGTGACACGTGGTGCTCCACATATTATTCACCTGTTATCACTAATGAGACCTTGCTTTTATACCATGTGTGGAAGGCTAAGTATTTTCCAAAGAAAAACTTGTCTGAAGTCGGTGTGGGTTTTCAACCCCGCTATGCTTGGCGAAGTGTCTGGGGAGCTATCAACTCTGTCAAATTGGGGAATGAAATGGTGTGTGGGTAATGGAGAACAAATTTATGTGTGGAGGGACCCCTGGCGTGTGGGTGCAGGTGATGGATCTACTTGTTGCTGGAACCAGGATCTGGAACACACCTCTTATTGACTCACTATTCAATGTAGAAGAGGCACGGATGGTTAAATCAATTCCACTGGGGAGGGGGAACTCTCATGATAAAATTGGTGGTGGTGGAGTCGCGAAGATGATTTTATTGTAAAGTCTCTATATCTGCAGTTGCAGGAGCAGAAAATAGCGAGTCGAGCTAGGGCGTCGGCAGCTCGTACCTGTCATTGGATGAAGCTCTAGGCTATTGTTGTTCTTGGTAAGCTGAAGCACTTCCTATTTAGAGCAGTATCTAACATGCTGCCATGTAACGCCAATTGAGGTTGCAGAGGGATTCAAGTGCACGAAGGTTGTTTTATGTGTCAGCAAAACATGGAAGAAACACCAGATCACATTTTCGTTCGCTGCAATTGGACTCCCGCTGCATGGCTCTTGCATCCTATGGGTCTTCACACGAATAGCGTACCTGTGGATTTCTCTGCCTGGATAACAAAGATAATTGACGAGAAGCAAGGGGAAGATCCAACCATTGTAATTCAAGGACGATATGCTGTTTGGTGAGCAAGAAATGACTTTGTTTCGACGACAACATAGTAGATCCAACAAGAGTGATGGACCTTATCACATTGGAGAGAGCCCAGCTGCAAAGAACAAACTGTTGTGGTCGGCTCTTTAGCCATATGACCCGACGACATTGCAGCTGACTCACTAGGGATGCTCTTCAGCATACACCCAAGAGGCAGCCTGCACGACCTGGACTAGGGATGAGTACTCCTAGCTTAATGGTACTCAATTCAACCGACTGGGAAAAAGGTCGAGGGAAGCGCTACGTATCCGACCGGCTAATAGCCACTCTCGCTCGGAAGCCTCATTAAAGAGCTTCCATTCATGACCTGCAATACCTCCATCGCCTACAAATACAGGTTCTACTGTTCCATTGGAACACTTCTCACTCATTACATACATTACAAGTTTGCTATGCATTCTTATATGTTTGAGTTGAGCTCTTGGATGCTCTCATTGCTCCAACACAGACTTGAGCATCAAGGTGTCTTTTGCAAGTCCCTCCCAACACATGGCAAGACGAAGACTCCACCTCAACCATGACTGAGAAAGGCTGAGCTCTGCCACAACTCTATTGAAGAGCATCGCCGTCCAAGATTCATGCACGCACATTTGGCGCCGTCTGTGGGAAGAATAAGATGATCAATTCTGCGTTCTTTCTCTATCTTTGAAGTAAAAGAAATCGGGGACATTGAATCACCACATTACTCTGTACAAGAAGCTATCTTCTACCACTAAACAGGAAGTTAGCAACACTACGTAGTTTCATGATGGTGCAAACACGCAGGCAACAAGGAGCCAATTCTCGAGGGATGATAGTTCAGGGGGATAACTCTCAGAGAGTTCCATCACCTCCAAAAAACGAACTCCAATCCAGAGAGAACCTTCACAATAAGAGGAGACTCCTTGAGAGGAGATTCCAGAGGATCAATCGTGGACAGATGTAAAGGAGCTTTTGCGCAACATAGAACGAAGGATTCATGAGTTGGAGAGACCGCTCCATGGATCACAACATCAAACAGCCAGCAGGAATGTAGTGAATTCTCGAGAGCGCGAAAGATGACAGGAAAAGGTGAGAAAATCGCAAGAGCTCGCGCATAGTCAGGGTCATCGATGAGAAAAGGACTTAGAAGGAGAATTTGTTATGAAGGAAGGACACTCAATTTGAGGCTACCTACTCCATTCTGCACGAAAATTATGAATATCAGGATTCCTAAAGATTTTAGGAAACCGGTCGGCATTGAGCCCTATGTTGGAGAGACTGGTCCAATAGAGCACATGGATGGGTTCATCACAACGATTACGTTCCATGGAGAAACAAATGCGCTAATGTGCAGGATTTTCCCAACAACATTGAGGAAAGCAACTTTTCGGTGGTTCCAATCTTGGGCTCCGAGTTTAGTGAAGAATTGGATGGAGCTATCGCAGCTGTGTAAGACCCTCAATTTTTGTGAATATGCACTTTGGTCCCTCGAGTTGTAATATTTATATTTTGGTCCCTGAAGTTTGTATTAATTATGTTTTGGACCCTAAAGTTTGTATTACTTGTGTTTTGGTCCTTGAAGTTTGTGATATTCATGCTTTGGTCCCTGAATTATTTTATAGTTCACGGTTTGGTCCCTATTATACATTTTGTTTGAAATAGATTTTGTTTTGAATTATCCTACTCGAATTCTATGAGAGGATAAAATAAAATCTTTACACATTGATTTCTAGATTTGGTTTGATAATTGATTATTTTCTGAGATATGCCCTTACCGAAGAACTGTTCAATCCGGGTAATTACGTAAGCTCCATTCGTCCTGGTCGATCCGAAGTCTCGTAAACCTTCAAGAAACATAGTCTAGCTTAGAATTTGAAACTCAATCCTAAGGTCCTTGCTACTGGTCCTACACGGTTCTCGTCACTTAGGCATTGGTCCTAACTCTTAGGAAAAACCTTCGAAGTCGAAAACGTTTTTAACAACTTTGACGACTGTCGAAAGAACTTAGAAAACTCTAAGTTACAGTTTTCAAATCTTTCCAAAACTTGAAATATCTAAATAGCATCAAGGCTAGATGCTTACAAACCAATTTGAAGGCCTTAAACAAGATTTTGAATCCAAAAACACCCTAAAACCTTAAGTCCTCAATTCACAAAAACTTCCTATTCTTACCAAACAAGTCATTAATTTACTCAAGACACTTTCACAAACCAAAACATATTTCCTAATACAAGTTTATAAAACAAATTTTCAAGTCTTGAGTTCAAAAATCCTAAGTGTCAAAGGCACAAGTTTTCCATCCAAAAGCCAATTTTCCAATACTCGAATTTTCTTAAATTAGCAAAAATCCTAATTGAGCTACGAGTTCCAAAATCCAATTTACCCAAAAGCTCAATTTCAAATCTTCCAAGTTTCCAAAGTGCTCTAGAAATCAACTCTCTAGGGTTTTAAATACACAACTTTCCCTAGGCCCTTATGCACTAATTAGGGAAAAACCTTTCTTGCAAACCCAAAACAATTTTCAAGCATTTAAACACACTCAAAGCTAGTTGAAAATCCATTTTCTTCCCTACCTAAAACAGTATGTGATTCGGCCAACACACTTAAATTCCAAAATCAGTTTTTCTTTCAAAACTAACTTGTACACATCAAAGGTTACATGAAATCTATGGTGAAACTTAATTTCAAAGCTTGAAAATCACTTATTTTAAATAATCAATTCTCAAAAACCTAGCTTCCAAGAAAACTAATTGGGCAAAACAATAGATCAATTTAATGCGAACAAGTTTCCTAAAGGCAACCCTAGCAAAAGCTCAACTTGAAAATTCTCTAGGGACCAAAGTGTGAAGGGTAAAAGGTTAAAGTAAAGATCTCTTTTTTACGATTTGAGGACCAAAGTGTAAACTCTCAAAGGGCAAGGACTAAACCATAAACTTTGAAGGGGCAAGGACCAAAATAAGATTATGGAAATATTAGGAAAGTATCTTGAATATTTTATTATTATATTCCTAATCTATGACGCGTCAGTGCGTCAGCGCGTCAGTGCGTCAGTGCGTCAATGCGTCAGTGCATGAATGCGTCATTGCGTCAGATCACTGGTCGCCATCTAATTCTGGTCATCAGTGAGTACCTCAGTGTCACTGAGAGTATCTGCCCTCGGTCATTTATTGGCTTTCAGGTATCAGGCCCCACAACTCGGGGCCAGGTTGATCTTACTCGAAGTTCGTGCCATGCTCGTTCGAAAACACTATTCACGAAGGTCACTGTTCACAAAACCTTATTGCAGAACTGGTCTCGACACGCCAAACGAAGTCGCCAAACGAAGTCGTTTGGTGCTTTCAGGATATCCAATCCGAGGTCTCGAAGTTGTCCGTTTTGCTTGCTGAAGTTCTGACTGAAAGTCTCGTTAGCGAGAAAAGTCCATTTCGGGCTTTGGAAGGAAACCATATCATTATTACAGTCATTCTTCACAAAATGCTTCATTGAACGTCATGGTGATAGTGAAAACGTCTTATTCTCGTCCGAACTCAAAGTCAGTTTAAGCTTGGTTTACTACTAATTGTTGCAAGAGTACTTCATCGGTACTTTGCCCGACGATATCGCTTTTCGTTGCCACCGTGCGGATTCAAATAGTACCATGGAATAATTAAATAATTATTTGATTATTGGGGAAAAATTCAGGGTGTTACATAATGGTCCTGGGAAAAAAGAGCTCATCTCATTTCAAAAGGCGCTCAACTTATTTCGCAGAATGGTTCTGAGAAAAATGAGCTCAGCGGATTCAAAGGGTACTCATCACTCTTAAGGCAGTTTCGAAACCCACTTGTGAAGGAAGAAATCAGCTCAGCTTGTTTGAAAATGAGCTGTGCGCCGTTTCATCAGTAATTCCTTATAAAAGCCATTTTTTTGTGTTTTAAATAGGAGAACCAGCTGGAGACCAGAGAGACACGAAAGTGAAGAGAGTAATAGGAACTTTTAGGGTTCTTAGACCTTCCATGGAGGTGGGAGCACTTGAAGGACAGTACGGTACACAGACTTCACCACGGATCATCTCCTCCTTCATAGTTCTTATTGTAAGCTTAAAAGAATCCATGAAAATAGATATCTAAACCTTTTGAGTTGGGATTGGATGTAGTCTCTTAGCTTGAATGTATCCTTACTACACTCTTTTTGAAGACATCACTGCATCAAGGGCATAGGATCACATCTCTCTTGAGATCTCTCTTTCAAGTGAGGAAATCTTCAAGACTTTCTCCTGACTTGGGATAAATGTCTCTAGCCTCTTTTTCATATTCTTGTTGGACCATGTCCATGGCTGTCTCATGAATCGGGGGATCTTCAGCTTCCACCATCAAAACTCCCAATGGTAGAGACTGCAGGTTCCTGATGCTTAGTACTGGATGGGTCTATAAGCTCTCATCCTGTATACTGAGAGGGCTAAAATCAACCATCATCGCGTCGAGTAAAGTTCTTTGGATGGAATCCGTAATCCCAGAGTGAGGCTCCACATGATTTTTGTGAACCTGGAGTGGGTATGTATCCACCTTCGTCGTCACCTTAGCCTTCTCCTCGTCATACTTGACTCTGTTCTTCTGACTTTCTTTCTGGATCGAATCCCTAAAAAAAACACAATTAATAGTCCAGTGACTAGAATTGTTGTGAAATTTGTAATACTTCTTGTTAGTATAGATAGCAACCTGAGAGGGGGGGTGAATCAGAGTTGCACGATTTTCGCCTTATCGAAATTGTTACTTCCAAGATAATGATGATCACAAGACGATAGTTGCGATTGCAGCGGAATTAAGGATTACTTGAAAGTAAAAGATGAAGGGAAGAGGAAATCACACACAAGATTTTATCCTGGTTCACCTTCTATCCACCGAAGGCTACGTCCAGTCCCTCAAGAAACCCCTTGAGGATTTTTCCACTATGAACAAGATTTCTTACAAGTACTTACACCAAGAACCTTAAGAATTCTTGCCAAACTTCAGATGGCAAACAACCAACTGATGACGCCGAAACCTACGGTGGACTTTGAATCAAACCCGATTCAAATGACCTTTTCCACAACCATCGAACACCACGATGGACCTTTTTACAACCACCGAAAACCACGGTGAATGAATCAAACCGATTCAAGAGATGAAGAAGAAGATGCCTTTACAATGGCTGATTCAATCCTTTAGACAAGATGGATTGATCTTAGTTTGTATGCTCCTGGCAATTACAATGAAGGCTCTCTTATTCTGAGTTTCTCAAAAGATGAACAACATGTGTGTTCTTATGAAAATGAGAGAACATAAACTCAGAATGATGACTTTAATGAATATGAAAGTTATGGACCAAGTCATTGATGTTTCTGAGTGTCTAAGGACTTTATATAGGCACTAGAGGTCGTCCATGAACCAACACAACCCTTCCCAAAAGGTTTGAGACACAATGGTTCATGAAAAGACACATCTGTCGACCTGGTAATCGATTACAGCATTCTGGTAATCGATTACGCTATAACCGTTATGATCTAACTGCCATTTCCTGACAGGTAATCGATTACTGAAAGCCAGGTAATCTATTACTGCAAGTCTATAACTCAGTTTTTACCATCTTAAGCCCTAATTGAGTGTCCCTACCAAGTTTAACTTGTGAGAACATATCGTACTCAATTAGTTGATCTTTTATGAGCCTTCAAATGCAATTAAACCTTAATAAAGCATAACACACTAAGTTGACAAGACTTACTTAAAACTAGAACCTTCATGTATGATCTTGACGTTCCGAGCCGGTTCTTGAAGTCTTTCTCTTCTGAAGTCTTCTTGAAGTCTTACTTTTCTTTTCTGAAGTCTTCTTGAAGTCTTTCTTCTTTTTGTTCCTTTCTTTCTTGAAGTCTTCTTGAAGTCTTCCTTTTTTTTTCTGAAGTCTTTCTTCTTTTTGTGATGTGTTTGTCTTCATCAAAACCTCAGCCGAGTCCAAGGACGAGACCTGATTTACACTTGTTTCCTTTCCTCTGCTCATGGGTAGGGATTTTATGGTCAGAAGGCAAGTCAATTAATCCATCTCGAACGAGATCTTTCGTTTCCCATTCGTGTGCGGTTTACGCTTCTTAACTGCATAAACTAGCACCAAAGATGATGTAGTCCCACTAGCGTGCCAAATTGTTTATGCGGGAAATTGCACCCTATGTTTCTTGCATAAAAAAATGGATCCAAAGAGAAAACTAGGACATGGATAGGTCTTAGGGGTGTGGGATCTTTTTCTTGGATATTTTATTAGTACTCCAATGTGGCTGAGGTTAGACGTATAGTTTGAAATAGTAATGGTTTGTCAAAAATGATTTAATAAACCACGGAGTATC
This sequence comes from Acmispon strigosus, assembly GCA_030819835.1. Taxonomy (NCBI): domain Eukaryota; kingdom Viridiplantae; phylum Streptophyta; class Magnoliopsida; order Fabales; family Fabaceae; genus Acmispon; species Acmispon strigosus. Next base: position 40,534,288 of record JAUAMA010000001.1, on the reverse strand, counting down.
CAGTGACAACTCATGAAGTTTATACTCTGGTGAGCCTAAGACTTATATTTTTGAAAAAGTTTTTGACTCTCTGGGAGTGAAATCTACCAAATTATCTGGTGATAACATGGTGAATCAGAGTTCCGGTGAACTTGGACACTCGTTTCGAGACAGTAACTGGTGACTTGAATGCAAGTTATCCAGTGATAACTTGTGTTATCGAGGTTCCGGTGAACCAAGACTTTTGTTTGAAAAAGGTTGCTCTGAGAGTAGATTAATGAATTAAAGTAAACAAATTGAAAGTAGAAGTGCATGAAATGTACATGAAAGCTCGTAAAGAAAGTTGAAAAGAAACTTAAACAAAAATAAAATCGAAAAAGGAAAGCAATAGCTATTGAAGCAATGTAAATTTAATTAAATTTCATAAAATGAAAGGAAAAAAGGGTGGAAGGAAATCTTATACGTTAACTCGTGTAGCCTCTTGTCTGTGTGATCGATGTGTGGGCATTTAGAGTGTTAGTATTTTTTCCGACCCTAATTCCAGAGTTACATTGGACTGCTTATAGTACTAGAATTGAAAATAATTATCTAATCCTAAGGACTAGATTACATTAAAATATAACTACCTAGATCTAAGTTGTTCCTTCAGCATGCCTTGAAGTTCCTCGAATCTCTATCTTCGAAATCCTTGCTTGACCTCCACACACCCACGTTCTGGTTCATGCCTATCTTTGCGGTCATGGGGGAAGGGATGCATTAGATTGTGGATTCTAGATCCTTCGTACTTCGGGTGTGGCTTGAACCCAGGCTTCGGTCATGTGCTGGAGAGTGCTTTGTACGCTTTCATCTTTGGCTAATTACGGTGGCATATGCCAAGTGTGAAAACCTTCTCTAAAAGATCTACTGGACTCTTGGAGACTCATCAGGAAATCACCTTAGTGTTGGGGATTTCTCAAGGATTCTATGTGGCTTCGAACACTTCTTCGAACTGGAGTGCTCCGAGAAACCCCTAGTATTTCAAACCTCTTTATCGATTTTTGTGAAATCGAGATCTATAGTTATGCCTCCCCTCGAGCCTGCCCCTGTTACAATAGGAACCCCTTAATTCGAAATTCTAGTATTAACAGGATGACAAGATGATAAGTTTGATATAGTGTGTTGTTCGGCAGTGTTGTCAATTTATCTCTTTTTTTGGGTCCACAATTATGGAATAAAACCCTAAAGGATTGTCAAACAACACTCTCAACATGCGAGAATAAATATTTAATAATGCTACAGCAATGCACAGATGCACAAAGAAAATAAAGAACAAGCATGCACACTAAAGCAACAAGCTAACAACATGATGCAAAACTCTAAAGGTCAAACAAAAAGAGAAAGTAGATGAAATAGAGAGATGAAAATCCGCTGAAAAAAAGAAAGTGTGTGTCAATTTGTCAAAGTTGATTTGTAAATTTGCATTTCAATAGTTTTCATATTTCAAACATGTTAGCTTTTTCATAAAAGAGCTACCAGGAAAAAACAATAATTTCACCAATTGGTTATAAGTAGGAATTGCAATGACTCGAAATCATCAAGTCATAACTATCATCTAATAATTCATGAGATTATATGAATCAAAATGTCTACTAGCTTAACCTATGCTCACTCAAATCAAGCTGTTAACTTCCCCACTTTAGTGAAGTACCTTTCCATCTGATCAAACCACTTATCATGTCCTTAACTTTTTGGAGAAAAGTCAATCTCTAGTACTTTCTGAGCTAAATTACTCAAATTATGACATCATGTTATCTTTACAAACTTTCCTAATTTTACCTGCAAGTATGAAATGCTTTTTCAATCTGCCAACTCCCCATTTTTATCATGCTTCCACTAGTATGTATTTTTTTTTTTTTGCGGGGTGCTAGCTTCCACTAGCATTTGTTCAGACTTATCTTCTATATTAATCTCAAAATTATCTTTACAAAGATAAACATCCCAAAGAATTTTGGTGGGTGTTAGACTGTTTCTGATTGTTTTTTCTGATATCCTAAAATCCAATCCTAATCCAGCACTATGGTCCATGTGAAAAATTATGAAGAACCAAAAATATTAATTTCGCCCCCTCAAAACTATAATTAGATTCTAACATTTGCCATGCAAGTTCCTAGGTGCCAAAAGTTTGTCTCCTAAAGTCCTAAACTTATCCTAATTTCCAAACTTCTCTGGAATCCCACATTCCTCACTACAAGACAAAGGATTTTGGGTGGAGGAGAACTGGGACAGGGGGAGCACAACATTCAGGTCCGTGTGTAGAGGCAACTAACATGATGATGTAGTTAATGAGCAGTTCCTGATGAGAAAATCCCATGAAATTGACATACTCTACAAGTTGGGACCTTAGCAAGAAGCAATGACTTTTGTTCCATGACAGAGTGTGTCACAATTAAGACAAACACAGTTCCATCCTCTTATTATCCCCACCTATAAGATTACTCAATTTTGCTTCTTGCATGTCTATCATTATTTGTTGGTGGGTCAGTAGGATGTTTAGATATCAGAAATTGGGGAGCAGAGACAACCCCATTTTGAATTTGATTTTGAATTTTGAAGAAAAATGCCAATTTGAATATAATGGTACTCTAAATTTGTTCTGTTATACAGGGAAATGACATGACCAAGTTGCTTTCAACTTCAATAATTCTCATTCATTTTGACTAACCAAGGAAAATGATACAAATTATAATTACATCCATATTGGGAATTAGACACTGCACTCATCCAGCAGAAACAAATGGAAACCAATCAGGGCCCTAGGACCTTACCCTAAGGCACATGCCCATATTTTATGTCGTTTTCTTTTAATTTTTCCCTTGTCTTCTTTCCTTCCTCTCTTTTGTACTTTTAGACTTTGGCATGCAAGCATGCCTGGGTAGGGTGATGCAATTACTGGCTTGTGCACTAACTCCATCTTCATACAGGTACGAACGAGTCACATGAACTTGTTTTTAGCAAATAGTGACTATCAGTTTTGCTATTCCCTCTTGTTACGATATAAAATGATAGGTCCAGATACTTTGACTTAAAATTGACACTTTTTTCCAGATATGCGAATAACGATTCCTAAATCGGGAAAATATCTACTATTACTAAATAAATTTGTTATATTTTAATATATCTATATCATATATCCACATGATTTCCTCCAAGTTTGTTACACGAAAGAGTATATATACATATTAGGGGACACTCCTCAAGTATGCACTACCTTCTAACCTACTCCTTATTCCTCCATCAGCTTTGCTAATTTAAGTGCCTGAGTGCCTTATAAGTACCCATCTCAGATGCCGACTTGATTGCTAGATACGAGAAGACATAGTCATTCAACGGAGGAACCGTTTGAGAAATACTCCCATCCTCACAGCCATACGCCCTTACTCAGGTTCAGTAATCTCTTACCAGAACATTAGCATCATCTATGAGAAATCAATAAACTATATTCCTACTACTATGGAAAATGCAAGAAGGCAACAGCAAAACCGCACCCCCTCTCGCGAAGGATTACATGTCACAATTGATTAATAACTTGTTGATGTGCGTCTAAAATGCATGTTTTATACCTTGCTTTTGATATGGTTTTGTACCTTGATAGTGCATTATATCTATAAGAGAAGATATATTTTACAATATATTTGCATCTGTAAGTCAAGACAGGGTTAAAGTAGAATATGCAAGAAAAACACGTAAAAAGAGGGAAAAAATGTTGGTTTCTACAATGCTCTCTACTATGAGAATTTGTCGTAGATTACACATGTGGCTTCTTTCACTTTTGGATCTTGCTCAAATTTGGATATGTTATTCCACACTTCTAGATCTTCAGTTTGACAAGTCATATCGTCAAAACAATGCATGTGAAGAGACAATGAGCCAAAGCGAGAAGCCACGCCCGTGTAGGAACTTCCATGTTCCTCGAAAACGAAACTTAATTCCAAAACATCTGTGCCACTTAGTAAGCACGATTGTGCCACCGTCAGAACTCACAAAATCATGCCCATATCAGCCTTAAATGTGTTTTAGAGCCTATATAAGTTCACAAGTCCCAATATATCACAACGGGCTTGAAAACGAGCATACCATACCATACCATACCCAAGCAGCCGCAGAGACAAGGGATGAGGAGGAACACCCTAGAGGAAGATTTAAGGCAGAGAGAGATCCTTTATTGGTTCATCTTTTCCTCTCTTTTATATAAGTTATAGCCATGATTTCGATTACTATGTGCTTCAAGTATATTATTATTGGCTAAATCATTTTTCTCGAGGTTACGATGTAGGATCTAATTTGAACCTCGTTTATTAAATATGTCGTTACTCTAATTCATTTTTATAATTGTTTGTGTTTCCCTCTTGTGTGCTTAGCGTCGCGAACCATATCTTAGTAATTAAGTCCAACCTTAGCGGGGGAAATTAATTATGGAGTCAACAACTGAGAATAAGTATCGATAATTAATAACTACTCACCCATAACTAGAGTCTTTAGAATTAATTCTATGTATTTCCAACTTCATATGCATCTAGGTAGTGAAATTCCTAAAGGATACCTTTGTGCACTTCATGCATATTTTCAATGATCACCATACAATGATGCTTGCTTGTAAGTTAGTGCAGTCAGGTAGGATAATTAGCAATAACTTAATGATGAGCTAGCATTTTAAGAGGATATGTTTTGCATAATAGGTAATTAGGGTAACATATATAATAACATGGGAGATAAACCAATTGCGTCGTAGTCTGGAGACTTCTCTTATCTGAACTTCTCATCTTCATAATTGCTTGCCTTTTGTCTTGCATGGTCACAACAAACAAACTTCAACTTTAGATTGCCTAAACATGAATCCATCTAAACCACGTATTTGCTTAGTTCTTTGGGTTCGATAATTGGGACTTACCATCCTATATTACTTGAGCGATAGAGTGCACTTTCTCTTGTGTGTATAGTTTTGTACTATGTGTGTATGAGAGTTATATTATGAAAGGGCATATACATGTAATGCATGATATCAATGCATGTTTTGAAAAAAAAAAAAAAACTACTATGCATTTTTTAGGTCTCGAAAGATAAACAGCATATATTATTTTATTTTTATGGTTATTAAGATAACCCCTGAAAATTGGGGCGTTACATTATGGTATCAGAGCTTTAGTTGAGAATACCAGAGCTTGTTGTGGAATAGGTCTTTTGTGCTAGGTTGTGTGAACTCTATGATCGATTGATTGTGTGTCAATCAATTGTTTGAGTGTTAATTGATAGATTGATTGAATGAATTACTTGTGTGAAGCGGGATCGCTTCACTGGAGTAGATTGCTTCATAACTCAAGAAATGTTTCTTTACAAGTTGTTTGTGCGTGAAGGACTTGCCTTGAAGATTGTATGTTTCCTTGAGTGAGACCAAGTGTGCCTTGTATGTTTTTTCTGTTAAACTCAAATGAATTAATGAATTATTATATTTTGATAAATAACAATTTCGCTTAAGGTTTAACATTGATGGAGATAGAATTCCTAACTCCTTGAATATTTTCATACTCGGGAACATCTATCTACTTGAAGAAAAACTGCATAGACCCATACAAAGCATTATCAAAGTATAGAAGAGGAGTACGTCTGGCCTCTCACGAAAAAGTCAGTCCTCAAGTTGAGTTCGTTTGACTTAAGGAGAACGTCCGGCAACTTAGCAATGTGTCCGGGTACATCCGCCTAAGGAGTACATCTGGGAACTCTGTTGAGAGTTCGTCTGCCATGTCATATTGAAGAGTTCGTTCAGCAAAGATTCAGAAGAGTTTGTTTGGCATAACTATCTCAGCAATTAAGGCCATCTACCTCGTCAGAGCATTAATGAAGCACTAGTGATCGCAGAATGAAGAAAGGGACATAATTAATACTTTATTCCTCGTTTCTGCAAACCTCTCTGTTGTTCCTTAAATCAAGCATCTTTCACAGAGTCAACAGCGGATTTTCTGAACATAGTATCTCCTCAACGATCAAATTCAAATCTTCTGTTTAGAACATTAATTGCTCTCTTAGCTAGACTTCACGAGCATTTAATGCCGAAGTTCAACCTCAAGGCAGAAAGCATTGAAACGCCAGACGACGTCAACCTTCGCCATTAACGCTGCAGTTAATGCATGGTAGAATGCATTTAATGTTGAACCAGAGATGCACAAGTATCTGTTACTCACAAGGAGGAAGAAATTCAAACGGAACTATTTTCAAATCTTCATTAAAGCTCCAATTGCTTATCCTACTGGAGATATGAATAGAGGACTTAGCATCCGGATTCAGTTGGCGACTTACACACGATCAAAGCATTCAATCCTTCTAAGTTCACATACTGCGATCTATTCTTAAGCCATAACTCAGCAATTCAAAGCTATTTTTTACCTGAGTAAAGTCGTCTGCCAGTGTGAAGATTTCACAGAGTGTTACTCTTATTTTCTCTCACACAACCCTATCAGAGAACTAAACTGTTTATCATCTCTGTAATCTGTTCTTCATATTTCTACTCACTCTTACTGAAGAGACTTTGTAGAATCCCAAAACCTTGGTGATAGAATACTTGTAAAGGAGTAGTCCTCAGAATACTGGGAGAAGTCCTGGAAAATACTTGTACTATTTTGTGAAAATAGTGAAAACCTTGGTGAAGCCAAGGACTGGACGTAGCCCTGTCGATTAAGGGGGTGAACCAGGAAAAATACCTTGTGTATTTTACTTTTCAGCTTTAATTTATCTTCCGCTGCACTCACTAACAAAATCTTTAAAACTAATAACTGCCTTTTACTGAAAAGAATTTCAAAAATCACACACACAATTCAAACCCACCTTTCTTGTGTGTTTTTACTCTATCATTTTCTTGTCTTGGGTGCTAAATGTTTGTTGTTGGAACAAGATGCCTCCACGACTAGACCCAGAGAGAGAAATGCAGGCCAACATCAACCAAATATCTAAGGCCATGACGAACTTGACAAACCTAGTTTCACACCAAACTACTGTTGTTGCTGCCTAGGCTGAGGCGTCTGCCCAACACGCCGCAGCAGAGGTTGTGGCGAGTGTTCAATGCATTGCCACCAAGAACAAGCGATTCGCCATCAACAACAAAAGGAGGAGGCCCTTTCTCGGGCCAAGGGGTTCAGTGACTTTAGACGTCACGACCCACCTAAGTATATGGGAGAAACTGGCCCTGAGAAGGCAGATATGTGGCTCTAGAAAGTGGAGAAAATAAGGAGTAGCAACGTGCAGGAACTTCCAGTGCAGATAGACCGGTGTGCCCTTGTGTGGATGCCCGAGATACCTGAGGCGGCATCCCAGAGATAGGGTGACCTGTGGATGACTCCATGGAGCGACTCAGCACTAGGCCGTTGATTTTGGGATTCCCTGTGTTCCGGCTAGTGGAGTGGGAAGCCCACGAAAGGATGCATCATAGCGAATGAAGGCCAAGAGGGTAATCATTGCACGGTAAAAGGAATGGGGCCAATGTAACGTGCCCATGTTCCCGAGCGGCGTTCCGAAGGATACGGCTGTGTATAGCCAAGGGCCCCAACATTCATGTAAACATTGGTTAAGGGTGAATGAGTCATCCTTCAATGAAGGATGAGGACATGTAGACGGGGTCATGCATTGCATAATGTCTTATGTTTGTGATTGTGATTGATGAATAATGTTATTGCGTGCTAGACTTGATGTCTGTCTTGTTTCCTTATATAGTTGTTTATGCTTTATTTGTTCATGTGGCTCACCCTTACAGTTTGTTTTTCAGAGGAGGCACACTATCTCCCGGATGGCACAGCTAGCTGTGGAGACCATCATAGCTGACTTTTCTACGCCCGAGGGTTGGTCTGTGGATCCAACCACAGGCTTATGGCGGTATGTAAGAATGTCCATATTCTGGTACTGGTAGCCCGGCGTGATGTGGCCTGGATATCCTATTGTGATGTCACGTTCCTTTTCATTCTACTTGCCTCGTTGTTATCTCATTCCTGTTTATTATGTTGATGCAGATGTTCCACCCCCACCACCCCATCACTAGAGAGACAGCTTCCTGTCCCAGATGTACAGGTAGTAAACAATATCTCATCATACGCCAACACGTTTCTTGTACATTCTACTGGCCTGGATATTTTGGTGTGCATGTTTATGTGTGGAAGTAGGTAGTAGACAATATCTCATCATACGCCAACACGTTTCTTGTGTGCGCGTGTTGAGAACTCTGAGTATAGAAGAAGTTAAAGATGCGGAGAGAAAATGTGAGCAATGTGTGTATGCGATACATAGAAACTAGGACAGGTGGATAATGTCTTGAGAGTTAATGAAGAATGAAAGAAAAGAAAAAAAATGGTATGTTTGGGAAGGATCAGAAGAGGTGGTAATTGTGGGCGATCCTTTCCGGAGGTGCCGGAATGGGTTGCCACACAACCACCCTTAGAGAATAACGCCATAACTCTCTACGAAAAACTCAGTGGAACTTCAGTGCGAGAAAGAACATAATCAGATCATTACTATCCTCCAATCAGCCAACAATGTTGGATAGTTGTTTCAACACTAGAGGAACAATGTTGATGTGGATGTCTTCTCCTGAGATGTTGGGATTACGGACGAAGGATTTGTCCTCCATTTCAGAATAGTTATCAATGTTTTCGTCTAGTTCCATGTCCACACTCAAAAGAGCCGAAACTTGGACATCCTGAAATATAAAAGGAAAAGAATTTTTAGTAGAAAGGAAATCATGAAGCAGTTAGAATTCCCTGAAGAAAAAGGGATTTAGAAATGCCAAAAAGTGTGATGATGAGACCTTTTGGAGGGTAGAGGAATTTAATAGACCTAGGAAGTTAAAGCTTTTGGCCTAAAACAATACGACGTTGGTAAAGAGACAAGTGAGAAGCCACCACGACCTTACCAAACGGGAATGACGCAACGTTTCAACTGCACGGGTTTTTACCAACCAGAAACATTCACGCCCTCGGATTACAGTATCACCGAGCGGAACCAGCAACTTATTTCCATCCATGGATCACATGCAAAAGCAAAAGCAAAAAATAACAGGGACTTTGTGCAATCGCTAAGGGGTCTTAGATACAAAAGGAGGGACCTTGTGCGCAACAAAAGAGGATCTAGGCTAAAGCTTCATGAGCTTGGCATGCCAATCCTTGACACGCCAAGTTGGGGGGCACCTGTTTTGGTCGGCTTCTCAACCATATGACCCAACGGCGTCTCAGCTAGTCCACGTGGGGTTTCTCTTAAGCACAATCATCAGGGCGGCTTGCACGATCTAGCTCAGGGACGAGGCCTCCCAGTCCACCAGGAAAAGTGTCCGGGTGCCCTGACTAAGGGCCGAGAGGAATGTCCACAGCATCCCAGCTTATGGTCATAGTCCGCTCAGAAGTCTCACTTAATGACTTCCTGCGCACTTGCACAGATACTCAGCGTGGCCATCGCGCCTATAAATACAGGTTCTATCATTCATTTACTTAGAATGCACTTCATCACTTGCATACTTCTAAGTTCGCTTTAGCTCTAGGATCCTCTATTTGCTCTCATACTGACTTGAGTGACGAAGTATCTTTCGTAGGACCTCCCCTCCGTCACGCTTTAACCTGAGAAGCCTTATGTCATGGTCTACCCTTGCTGAGAACCACCACATTGAGAGTGCCGCCATTACGGAGTTCAGGCTCGAACAGTTATGACTTTAATAGTAGTTTTCATCTCTACATGTCATTACTTATGGTTTTGACAAACATGTCATGACTAGCGCGCTGCAAATGGGCCTAATAGAACCCACTAAACCAAGAAGATCTAACTTGACATGTTCTTAGGTAATCTGTGAAGTTATGACAATATTGACTCATTTTAGGTCAACATATCCTCCAGAAAGGATACCAACCAAATTAGGCCTAATGTATTCCATCAAAGCATTATACACCTAAATGAGGCCATTACGTAAATAATCATCTTATGTGTAATAAGGAAAAACTCGGTGCTATAAATCTTCAGCTATGCGCGAGGTCCAGGGTGGAACCGGAGTCACTTTGTAAATATCATGTAAGCAGTTGTACCATGCATTTTTGCAAAAAGATGATTACAAGACTCAAACATGTGACTGCGAAATCATCTTATTTGTCATATGTGTAACAAAAGCATATGCAAATTTTGTAATGGTTTCATAGCTTCAAAATCGTGTATACCGATTAGGTGTTCCCAAAACTTGTATATATTCCCAATTTTGCCTTGTCTCCAATTTCACCAATAAAGACACGAGAGCGTGGATCTATTCACAAGTTTGCCCTGCCTCCAATTTCATCGATAACGACTCTAAAATACATAAAACTGTGCGTTTTAGGATAATAATTTGTAGAAGATGAAAATAATTGAACACAGTTACAGAGTGTGGCATTTTTTTTTTTTTGCACAACAAGACATTTCATAAGCCCATCATGATTTTTAAGGAGTTCAGCTATTTACCAACTGTACTTATTGAATCTTTGTTGTTTGTGGCACCAATAATTTGGAGATAATATAGTCAGGTTAACATTTTGTGTATCTCTTTATTCATGCTAAGAAAAAGTTCTCAAAAATTAAATGAACCAGGTTATTTAAAGAACCCGGTAATTTATTAAACAGGAAAAGAAATAATCCTCATAAAAGCTGTTAAAAGTTAAAATAACCTCTTTAAATTATTTTAGTCAACTGCAGAAAAAAATAATATGAAATGTGGCAGTGGCAAAAAAGCAAATAGTGATGGGAGTAAGAGGATAACCGGTCCAATTCATGGGTTTTAGAAAATTGGCAGACAATTGGGTTGAAATTTGGGCTGGGATCAAGGGAGGGACACCCATTTATATTATTCCCCTGGACCTTGTTGCTGAGGACCAAAAAACAAAGCCTCATGTTGCTTGACGCTTTATATTATTCCCCACCCCTTGATGTGAAAGTTAACATTGCAACCTTTTTTCAAATGCTTTGCTAAAGTAGCCTAAAAAATAAAGCTTCGCAAGGGTGTTATAGATTTTGAGTTGAAAACCATATTTAGTACATTAGAATTCAATAATGTGTGTTACGAGACCTTGTAACGCGTCCTCTTTTGACGTTCAGTTACGGTCCACTTAAAACTAAACGTAACGAAACACACTGAGATTTGTATCTTACATTTATTTTTAAAAACTTCATCCAATGTCTTTGGAATTCCATGTTAAACAAGATTAGTGATTGAAAATCATGGTCTTCTTGTAAACTTACAACCTCAAAATCATTATAGCAAATTGATTTGAAATAAATTACGGAAGCAACTTCAGGGTTGGATTAAAGATCTACTGAGCCTTGACAAACTTTTTAATCCAATTATCTGTAATCATTTAACACCATCACACCCATTATTTGGTAAGATCCTTTCTTTTTATTTATTTTATTCTCTTTATTTCATTACTTTGTTCAATTTTTACATTGTGGACGATGTAAATATTAATCTTGGGAAGATGTGTGTCTGCATTTAGCTTTTATATCTGGCATATAGTTTAGGTTTTTTATATATTATTTTTTCATACATCTTATTTTCTCATTATCACTTAAATCACTATCTTATGCCCAAATTTTTGAAATTTTTTATGTTTAAATGTTAGGGACACACTTTTATGATATTTTTCTTAAATTAAAGATTTATCATTGAAATAACTAATAATTAGCATGATGTAATTTTTTTTGTTAAGCTAAAAATTGTATTAAAAAAGGGCACTAGGAGTACCCAACCCTTAATACAAATGAAAAGAAAAGAATAAGGGGAAGAAAGAATACAATAGCAGTACATTCCAAACTTCCCATCATCAATTGGTCTAAAAATGCATATCACCATTATCCCAATATTTTCAAGGTATCAGTACAGAAGCAGACAAGCAGGGAGAATGGCACCTTCATTAATAATACCTTCTTCGCACCAGACTTGGCTTCTTCCAGTACAGCATCTATAGCCAAAGCCAAGTACAGATAAAAATAAGGGACGATCACCATAATGCTGCAAATTCGAAAACTACTGGTTCACTCAGGGACCCAAATTACTCAATCAACCCGTATGTTTCTAACACCTCCACTTATGCTAAACTTGTTCCAGCACCACACAACAATTCAGTCCTGTTAATTGGTGATATCCCATCAAATAGTACCCAGGCAATAGGTTGGATTCACAATTCACTCATACAAAGAGCATTTAAACGACTTCATTTTTGCTGAGATCCACTTTCAAGCTCTAACTTGTGTCAAGTCCTATACGAGATCCGCATCAGCTTTCGCTTGGCAAAAAACAATTGCATTTCTGTGAAGCCAAATGGACCAAGTCACCGCCAACCATATTGCATCCATTGCTTGCCTCTGCTTCTTGTTCCAGACCCCATAATCATGTTGTGAGTAATGCATCCAGCAAGAATTGGGTAGGGTAGTCATTATTCCCAACCATCTATAGAACCCCTTCCAGATAAGAGAGGAAAACAGACATACCAGTAGAAGGTGGTCCACAGATTCAGCTTCCGAAGAACACAATGGACAGATCAAACCCGCTCCTTCTGGTATAATTCGTCTCTTATGAAAATTAGACCTTGTTTGGATCCTATCCCTCAGGACCCTCCAATCGAATGCCACATCATTTGATGATGCCGTAGTCCTCCACAATCTTTTAAATACGTCGATTGGTTCAGCATCAATCGTACCCAACATGAACTTATACGCTGACTTCATCGTGTATTCACCTTCAAGGTTGCACATCCATATCCACTAATCTGCTACTCCTTTCCTTATTGTAGTTGAATTTAGCAGGTCCTTGATGATAATAATAAAGCACACAAGAAAGGGGGGTTTGAATTGTGTGTGTTATTTTTTAAAATTCTTTTCAGTTATAAACAGTTATTAGTTTCAAATATTATTAAGAGTAAGTGCAACGGAAAATAGCTTAAGACTGAAAAGTAAAGCATGCAAGATATTTATCCTGGTTCACCCCCTTAATCGACAGGGCTACATCCAGTCCTTGGCTTCACCAAGATTTTCCCTATTTTCACAAAATAGTACAAGCATTCTACAGGACTTCTCCTAGTATTCGAAGGAATTCTCCTTTACAAGTTTTAAACAGGACTTCTCCTAATTCAGTATTCGACAAGACTACTCCCATTTCTTTTAGCAAAGAGGTTTTGTGTTTCTACTATTTCTCTTCAGCAAGAGTGGGTAGAAAGATGAAGTACAATATACAGAGAAGATAGGGAAGTTGGTTCTCTGTTTGGGTTGTGTGAGAAGGATGAGAGTTGCACTTGATGACTGGATTTTGTATGATAATTTTAGGGTCTTTTTAGTCTTTTTATTTTGTTATTTTTGAGTCTCATATAGGTTTTTTGTTCTTTTTATTTAGATTTTCTATTTATTCTGCATTTTGCATATAAATTAGCTTTTATTTGGTTTTTAAACTTTATTTTGTATTTTTAGGAATTTTTATAGGTATTTTTATATTTTAAGAAAGCTGGTAGAATTAGTCATTTTTGTCCAGGGACCAAATTGTAAAGTTTCAGGAAAGGAAGGGCCAAAGTACAAAAGTTCAAGAGTTGGGGGCTGAAAGTGGAGTCCCAGGAAAATAAAGGGGCAGAAGTGAAATGCTAACAAAGAGAGGACCAAATGTGAGAAGCAAGAATATGAAGCATCATCTTTAGTTTGGCACATGTAAAAAATGATGATTGAAGGATTGATGGTAGTGGGAAGGCTGTTTCAGAAGTTAAGAGGAGGCATAGTGGAGGCCATTGAAGACATTAAAGACCCACTACCATGAAGAAGAGAAAAACAGCAAGAAGTGCAATCAGCAGACGAGCCAACGCTCAAGCGTTGGAAGTCCAACGCTCAAGCGTTGGCACTCTGACTAGGATCCAAGTCTGCAGGTCTTACCAACGCTCAAGCGTTGGCAGCCAGCGCTCATGCGCTAGGCCTCTGTTTGCAACGTTTGGAATTAATAGGACCCAGCGCTCAAGCGTTGGGATCCCAGCGCTCAAGCGTTGGAAGGCAGACTTTTTGCTATAAATAGGAGTGTTCATCCATTGTAAAAAACATCCCTTACTTCAGAATACAACAAGTATTCTTCTTTCTTCCTTAAGAGCATTGTTCCTGAGAATTGTGGGAAGCCATTCTTGAGCTCCTAGTCTAGGGTAATCCAATGTTTCTATTAGCCGTGCTTGGCTAATTTCTTTTTAAGTATTTGGGTTGTTTTAGCTTATAACTTATGTCTTGGTTTTCTTCATCTTTGTTTCTGAATAATATTACAAGTTCATGTTTTATTTCCTTGTTCTTCATGTATCTTGGTGCACACAAGTGTTTAAGCTTATTTCTTATGTCAATGGAAATTGGTAAGTAATAAGGGAAATAGGAATTAAAAGAAGCAATATGATATATCACTAAGGAATTAGGATAGACTTTGCTTTATGTTGGCCTGAACTCTATCTTCATCTTCTTCTTTAATTAAATAAATTGCAAGGAATTGAGTTTAGTAAATAGAAAGAAAGGTCTACTTGTGTAAGGAATTAACTTGTAGAAACCATAGGCTAAAGCATCATGAACTCTTGCTTTAAAATTCAGAAATAAGGTAGAAGGTTACTAGCATATTTTATAAGTTATGTAATTCAACCCAAGTGCTTAAACTCCACCATCATCTTTTCTTCTTTATATTTATGCTTGTTCCAAGTCCTTGTTCTAAACAAACCAAAAATCAGTATTTTAATTTTCTGCACAAGCTCTAGATAAATTGATAATTGGACACCTATCCCTGTGGGTTCGATATATTTTATATTACTTCGATAATCAACCGTACACTTGCGGATTTGGCTATCAAGTTTTTGGCGCTGTTGCCGGGGATAAGTTCTTTTTAAAGTCTTCTTATTAATTTGTTTAGTGCTATAAAAAAAAAAAACACAAAAATCTGTGTGGTGAATAGGTGCTATTAAATTTTTGTTGCTTTTTCTACATGGTAGGTAATTTAGATTTCGATCCTGAAATAGAAAGAACTTTGCATCGCAAATTAGCGGAGCAAAGAAGACTTGCAAGAGCCATGGCAGAAACTCAAGCACAAATGGAAGAGCTCCTCCGTGCCGAGTATGAGGCACGGGTTGATGAAGAAGTCTAAGCAAGGCTTCAAAGGCAAAGGCTTGAGGAGGAAGAACGGGATGCTAACCGTTCCCTTCGGGACCTCATAGCTCCTCAGGTAGATTATAATTTTGAGGGGAGCATTGTGGTACCGGAGGATGCACTACCCAATTTCCAAATCCCTCCACACTTCATCTCGTTGGTTAGTCAAAACCAATTTGGAGGGAGTGTCAATGAAGATTGTCACACTCATTTGGAGCGGTTCACTAGGAAATGCTCCACCTTGAGGAGGAATGATGTTCATCTGGACACGGTAAGACTTATGTTGTTTCCTTTCTCTTTAAGAGATGTGGCAGAAGAGTGGTTGTCCTCACAACCTCACAGGATCATTACCTCTTGGGATGATTTGGCCGAGAAATTTATGGCTAAATTCTTCCCATACAACCGGATACGGAAGTTGAAGCAAGAAATCAATTCCTTTATCCAACAAGATGCTGAGAACCTTTATGAAACAGGGGAAAGGTTCAAAGGACTCCTAAGGCGATGCCCAGGCCATAATATCTCCATTGCTGATCAAGTGGAGAAATTCTATGCAGCACTCAATGATTATACAAGAGATAAACTTGACACGGCTGCAAGTGGGGCATTTGATGCTATAATATTATTAAACATTATTTTAATTTAATTAAAAGTATGGGGCTTACACACATACTGTTCCTTTATCTTCTCACTTAACTATCTCGTCACTTGAATAACTCATGCATAAATTATTAATCCCTCTTATCTTTTTCTTACTTAACACATCCTCTCGCGTACACGGTCACGTGTTGGTTTCGTACTATTCTCCTCGTACCACAGCTAACCTTATCTACTAATTCACTATAACATCACCACTTTCAGCAGACCAAAAGTTGTATACACATAATATAAACATCAAAAAGCCCAAGGGGACTTAATCACTGTCATCCCCAGGCACCTGTTTAGTCAGTTATCAAACATCATCATCATCATACAGTCATCCAGACATAACAGAAACAAGTCAAAAGTACATCACAAACATCAAGAGTCAGAAAAAAGAACAACAACAACAACAACAACAACAACAAAGTCAAGAGTCCACACCACCCTCCTTAGCATCTCCTTGAGATCCATGTCATCCATTGTCTCCTTCGGAGTTTGCCTCATCAGCTACTGGCTCTCTCAATCCTCCTGAAGGACCTCTCTATGGAACAAGCGTCTGTAAGCACGATCATCTCCCCCGATCCTCTTGGGAGTAGGAACCCTCTTCCTAGCTATCACTCTCCAGCAGGGTCCACTCTGCTTAAGTGCAGGATCAACATCAGGAACCTCAAGAACTGGATCTGGTGGTAGCTGTACATCAATCACAGGCTGAGGTATCTCAGGTGATGGAGATGGAGGTGGCAGTACATCAGCATCAGCATAAAACACCGGAACAAGGTAACGATGAGGAAAGTAAAAGAAAAATGACCTGAGCATAGCAACAAGGTAACTAGGGCACACTGCACCTGGCTATCCATTCCAGAAGATGGACATGCCCACATAGCAGCATAACCCTGTGGCTGGGTCCACCTTCCATCCCTCAGGTACCGCAAATTCCGTAATAATTGTCTCAACAGGAGGCAGTGTCATCCCAAGGACTTGGTACCTCTTCCGTAAAATAAAAGCTGAAGGGTGAGTCACAAAGCATCTAAAGCATAAACATCTATATAAAGAAACAAGACAGATGTCAGGTTAAACATTGAAATCAAATCATTTACCAACCATAGACAAACACAAAAAATTCAATGCATGCCACCTTTTCTCTGTGTCATCACCCTTCGTAGAAGCGTAACTCATTCACCACATATCCATTTTCATGAATGCTGGGCCCATTAGCTATACACAGCCATACCCTTCAAAACGCCACTCGGGAACATGGGTTCTCTCACTAACCCACTCCTCTTACTGAGCCATGATTATCCTATTGGCTTTCCTTCGGGAAGATGAGTCCTTTACTGGGCTTCCCACTCCACTAGCCGGAACAAAGGGGATCCCAAAATCAATGGCCTAGCGTTGAGTCACTCCACTAGAGCATCCCCAGGTCACCTCAT
Organism: Acmispon strigosus; assembly: GCA_030819835.1. Classification (NCBI taxonomy): domain Eukaryota; kingdom Viridiplantae; phylum Streptophyta; class Magnoliopsida; order Fabales; family Fabaceae; genus Acmispon; species Acmispon strigosus. The sequence goes on along the minus strand of JAUAMA010000001.1, from coordinate 40,517,078 downwards.
CCTTGGGATGCCGCCTCAGGTACCTCAGGCATCCACATTGGCTGCACACTAGACTCTCACACAATGGAAGTTGTCGTGCATCCTTACTTTTTATTCCTCCAAAACAATGCATATGAACTATGGCAAACAATTTGACACATAAGCAATCATCTCCCCGTTATTTCTTGTGCATCAATTTCCATCTCTGGCATTTCATAAACATCCCTGGCCCGGTATATATGACCAGCCATTACTGGGATTTCTCAAGCATACTTTACTCATCAAACCGCATGTTAGGAATCACATAACAAAGGTCAACCTCAAGCATTGTCCTCGAAATCCTAAAATGCATGAGAAATGGATCTTTCCATGTAGCATGCTAAAATCCTTGAATGCAGTTACTTTAGTGATCATTATTTAGGTTCAATTAATCCTATATGTAAAATCTCTCTAATATCTTATCATAATCCACGTCCACTTCTCATCAAGTGATTCCTCGACTTAGGTCACCTTATGTCAATCATAAAATTCACTATCCCTTTTCCTCAGCTACTCATAGTTGACATTATCTCCTTTCTCAAAGAAACAGATGCACAATTAATATCAGATCATGCAAAGGTCAACAGGATATCATGAAACTGGATCACCATAGTCTATAGCAATGAAAACACAATCTTTTTTTTTATCAAGAATACAAGTAATTTCCACATATCAAACCATAACCGCATAATTCACAGTTATATCATCAAGTCAATACTGATTCTCAGATATCAAGCAATAGAATCATAGTCAGTCAATTATCAAAACAACAATATCAAGCAGAGCAAAGAATTCAATCGCAAGTCCACCATCAATCTGGCAGGTCTCAGTGTATACCCCATTATGCTCTATTTTACCTGGTGCTCTGGACCTTGAGCAAGGTGTTCTGCAAGCTGATATCCCTCTGTAATAGAGTAGGGACATACCATCAATGCACAAAACATTCAAAAACACATAATACATTGCATTTAAGCCCTAAATTCTCATTCCATCAGTTCTGGAATCCCTTACTGGTCCAAAATCACTTCTCTGCTTAAGGCCATGTTTGGACAAGCTTAAAATCTAACCAATAAGCTAGTTTCTTCACAGAATTGATTCTCCATATTCAATTTCAGCTTTTCTGAAAATGAACTTATTTATAAACATCTAAAAAGTTATACTGAAATACGTTTGAGGGTCCATTTAGCCTTATTCATCCTCTAACCCTAGTAGTTTCCATGATCAAAGATAGAAATCACTTCTGTTCAGCTCTAATTAGCATCATTTATGAGCTCAGAAAGCTCCTTCCAGAGGGTAGAAAAGTCTCTGGTGGCTAGATTCAAGCTTCTCCATGGAAGCTCCATGAACCCGAGAAGGTGATGGAGGTTTACATCCCTCTCTCCCACAACCCTAGCCTTAAAACCTACATGAAAGAGTTCTACCATGATTATCAAGTTTTCAAAAGTAAGAATATAGGTTCATATGGCCTTGATCATGCAAAAATCAACATGCATAGGGTTATTTTGTCTGCAACCCTAATGGTCTTGTTCATCATGAAATACTCAGTGTTTTTGAAAACTAACATGATATCTAAGCTCTACAAGAGATAAGGAATCGAATGGTGCAAAGAAAAATGGATTCTGGAATTTTTTCTGACGAACCTGCAGAAGAAGACGACTGGAGATGGCGGTCCATGACGGCTGTCACAGCGGAGATGTCAAATGACCATAGGGGTAGCTTCGTCTCACTTTCAAGAACACGATGGTGGTGGTGGCTTGGTCTTAAACGCAACGATTTGCTCAGAAACTTGAGTTACAGGTCTCGACTTCTTTGAAGCTCAACCCTAAACCTTTGATTCTTGACGGTTTCCTTCAATCTCTCTGCCCAGATTGTGTGTGCAAGGTCACAGAAGCTAAATGGAACAAATTTCAAGCCATATGGTTCAGTAAGGAAGGAGGATGAATATGATGATGTTGAACGATGAAGATGATGATGATGGGAGAGAGAGACAAGAGCTTCTCTCATTTTCTCTTAGTTTCATAAATGAAACTGAAAATGAAAATGAAGATGAAGATGGAAATGCTGAAGTGAGGTTGTTGATGGTCTTATATAGGCAGTGGCAATGATAATTTGAGTGAGATCAAGTTTTATCTTACAACTTGACATTAAAACACTTAGGGCTCATGAAATACCATCATGGTGTAAGTCAATGGGATTCTGACTTCATGAATAGCACCATTCAGAACTGGGATTTGGTTATGATGATGAAAAACCCATGATTGCATAAGGTATGGTGATGGGAGGGAGTAATTGACCAAGTTTAAATTCTAGTCCTCCTAGAATTCTTCTTTACACTTTGGTCCTCCTCTCATTTCATTAATAATATTAACATATATATACATTAGATTATCATAATTAAGAAGGCTAATTGTATCATGGATAATGAGATATTGAGACTCTCCTAACATTCTTTAACTATCCATTTTAACCCATTATTTTCTATAAACACATACACATACAATATTTAATATAAATACACACACACACACACACACATATATATATATATATATATATATACTCATAAAGCTAGAATAATATTAATTAGGTGATTACGCTAATACGTAAAACGACATGATATGACATTATCTATCTCAAACTGCATAGCCACACAATATCCGGGTATAGTTTTTAAACCAAAATACAAACCAATTCAGAGAGCCTGAAGCAATGAATAAGGAACTCTAACTCTCCATCTAATTTGCATCATCGGCCAATTCCGACAGCCGTGGCCTACCCTAAAATTGTGAAAAGAATACATTTCACTAATTAGAATTAGGTTGACCAGGGCTAAGGTTTATAAACTAGCATAACACCAAACTACTATCACTAAATAACTAACATTGGTGTTGGCCATCTTCACTACAAAGAAATGCTAATTAGTGTCAGCCAAATATCGATGCTAATGGGAAAAAGACCGATACTTTAGCTATGTTAGCGTCGGCATCGAGGCAGATATTAAAGGGTTGATGAAAAATTTTAGAGTCAGCATCGAAGGTGACTCTAAGTGTTAGAGTTGGTTTGGCTGACTCTAGGTAGAAGCAACGCACACGACAAGGTAGTTGACGCTACTATACCGAAGTTAGCGTCGGTCGTATAGACCGACTCTAAAGTTTATGGTTTAGCGTTGAATTCGGTGGATGCTAGTTAGGAAATAAGTGTAAAAAATGAAATAACTGCATTACATAATGTAAAACTCATTAACTGCAAAACATAACAATATGATCTACATGGATGGAAATAAGGAAATTATACTCTAAAAGTAATCCTAAATCCATTTGAGCGAAACATAAACCTTGACAACCACTCTTATATTAGTTCAAGGTATGTGTTTCCTTCATGTAACGACCTAATTTTCAGGGGTCTCAAAGTGACTTTAAACAATAAAATAAACATGTTGCTTATTTCTCAAAACATGAAAATGCATACTTCTTTTTTTTCTTTTCCAGACATGCTATCGACAACATGCATTACATATATAATAACATGTGGCCAAATAACCATATGCGTGACATAGTCATGTGGCCAGCATCGATGACATGGTTTTATGAGAAAACTAACACATCAATTAAAGAAAGACATGCTGCCACGATAAAACTCAAGACAAGACTTCCTACTCCGGTATACCTCTTGTGATCCCACGCAGGGTGATCACACAAAAGCGTATAGTTCCAGAATTTGCCCTATCACTAGGCATGCAAAAGTACAGACACGGTAGTCAAAATAACTATCTCTATTTTCCATGTGCTACGTCTTCCGTATGGCTCCCACAAACTCCTCTTGGAATCCTCTGCTAGCAGTTGTCTAGCTGACGATGGATTGCTCAAACACAAAACAACAACAATGTGCAAGGGTCACTTTCAAATAAATAACATAGATAAGGCATAACAGAGCATATAAGATATACCATATAGCATTTAATGATACAATAATTTCAATCCCAGACAAGTTCATTCAATGACCTTGAGGTTCAACTAAATACCGGTGCACATGCACGTACAATTCCATTGTACAAAAAGAAATCTAGATATGACATCAAATCCATGCTAGGAATACGGGACAACCACTAAATCTCTAGCTCGACAGCCTTTACCGTGAGCCACGTTAGTGAAATGCCAGTTACACAGGTACGCCCTTTTCTACGTCTTGATATTTTCCATACTCTAGTCTGATACTCTGTATAGTCCCGAATCACGATGGCAACAAATGTATGCATGATGCAACATGATATCAACAACAAACCAAACAACTGAGCCTTCTGTTTAAGAATCTGAGTTTGCATTCAAAAGGCTCACCCATCATAGGGTGTCGGCTTCACATGGTTTCATAATCAACGATTAAATCATACAGAAACATATGAACATTTTCATAATCCATTATCCGGTAATCATGTCATAATATCACCATGTTTTTACTAAACCTTTCACATTGAGGCATGCATTTATCATAGCATTTCATACAATGTGAAACACACCCATTCAAGGGTATCAAACAACAATCCAACCAATATCGGGCATTCACTTAGTACCGTCAACCATAATATTCCAACACATCTAACATTATACAATGAACATACATAGATGACATAGTTATCTATTTAAAGCGCGAAGTGCCCTTACTGATGAAGCTTTCAATCCCTCGGTTCGTGCTAGTCTTGAAGGTTTCCGCATCCCTCTAACCTTCACAAGCACATAGTCTAGCTTAGTATTTCCTCAACCACACTCTACATCCTATGCTAAGGCTTAAGGAGAACAAAAACTCTTACAACTAGTTTCAACAAGTTTTAAAACTTAGAGAAAACTTTGCAAACACTCGCTAACCCACACGGCTAGGAGCTTCTAAAACGTACAAGATTTTTCTTCAACTTTTTAATCTTTAAAACTCCATTTCTTTTCAATAAAACCTTAAAGTTTTTCATACCCAAATAGACAAGTTTTCACTCCAAGACTTAACAGCTTTAATCAAGTTTTATAAAGCAATTTTCCAACCCAAAACCAAAGACACGGCCAAAGTCCTACAAAGCATGGTAAGATATTCCTTTTTTTTCTAAACAACACAAAAGGGTGCTAAACAAATTTTTCCTCATGAATTTAGCCAAAACTACCAAGTTCAAAAATCACATTTAACCTCTCATTGTCTTCTAGGATTTCAAATCTTTTCCTTAGACATTCCTTGAGGTTTCTAACATATAAAAAAAATTTATTTCCTTTCAAACCCCAAGTTTTCAAAAGACATAAACCCTCACTTTTAAGTTTAAAATGCATTCACCCAAATTTTGCATTTGATCCCTAAAACATCAAGAATCCAAAAATAACCTTTAAAATCAATTTTCCAAGCCCTTAAAATCATCTATGCTCTCAGCCTCATCATACTAACAAGAGAAATCAAATTTGCTATATACCAACTTAACATACCAGCCCTAAAACATGTGAAACAAGATTAAAAATTAAATCTTAAAGCACTAAACCAAGAGGAAGGTTCGGCCATCAACACTACAAGACCAAGATCAAATGTTTTCTTCAAACCAAATGGTACACATACAAGGAAAGTCAAAATCTATGGTGAAAACCAAGTTAGGATTTCCAAAATCAGTTTTCCTAAATAATAAATTTTTAAGAACTCAACTTTTTCAAAAATAAATTTGATGAATCAATAGATTAAAGTAGTGGGAACAACATTACAAAAGAAACTTTTGGAAGAGTTCATTCCAAAATCAATTTTGAAAGCAAAGCTTAACTTTTCACAAAACCAAATATACCAATGGAAATCCATGGACAAGGAGAATAACAAATGTGAAAGGAAGAGGTGGATTCAAGCCATCTCTAATCATCCAAATTGTTTTTTTTTTCAAAAAACAAAACCATCAAAAGCAAAAGGATGAAGGGAAGAACCTTTTTCTCCAAAGAATGATAGTGAGAAAATGAGCGGAGGTGGGGGAAAAGGAAGGGAGGGGTTCGGTTGTGGTGTTTTTGGTGGTGGTTGTGTTCTTCCTTTTTCCTTCTCTCTCTAATATCTCACTAATCTTATCCATGAATTTTTTTAGTGAAAGAAAGAAAATATCTCCCCCATTTTTTATGTGTAGGCCGCGGGTTTCCAAGGGTAAAAGGCGAAGGAAATAATTTTTTTCCTAAGCCAAGTGAATTAGTAATGACTTAGGAAAAATATTGGGTAAATATCTAGTCACTTAATCATGCTTAAAATCTAATCTCCTTACAAAAAGTCTTGTCAAGCCTAATCCATGTTATAAGCATCTTTTCATGTCATAATTACTGTTCCTAATTAGAATTAGCACGCTTTCTTAAAGATGTCGATTGTGACTAACATTGGTCACTCGCTCATCCGATCCAATGCCCGTTAAACTTGAGCATCGGTCGCTAAAGTATCCCAGAATATTTTCCTCGAGATTCGTCACATTTCCGACCCGAAAATACTATTCATTAAAAATATTTTTATTTCATAAATAGGTTCTTAACGACGTTCTAAGATTTTCCATCACGTTCAGAAATTTAAGAAATGTCATAATTTTACCCTGTTTTCCGCACGACAAATTCCTACGGAACCCTTACCGCGTGCTAGAAACTTTTTCGGACTCTAGAACCAACATATGTCAACCTTACAGTCAATCTTCATGAAATCATTCACATATCGTCATGCAGATATGAAAGAAGTTCAATTCCTGATCGAACGTCAATCGAGTTCATTTGACGTTTCTACGACGAAGCGTCGCCTCAAAACCTTGCGCATACAACTTCAAAAGGTTCATGGCATTAATTTAGCTTAAATGCGTTTCAACATATGCATCGGATAGTTAAATAATTACATAATTATTTAAATTATTAAGGGCTTACACTTCAAATGCATTTAGTACTATTCTTAAAGTATTTTCCTTATTTCGCACATCTACACAATTTCGTTAAGTTTTTCAATTTATTAATATTAAATTATATCATATGGTTTTTTCATTACTTTATTACTTTAATTCATCCATATATTTACAATAGGTACTCAATATAAAAAAAAAATTTCTAATTCTTGTACATCAATATCAACTTTTACATACAATACATTCAAACATGAAAATATTTCTAAAATTTCTTTATAGTGTTTTCCACTTTTACATACATGAGAATATTCCTAGAATTTTTATATAGTGCTTCTCACTTTTCTATACAATACATCCAAATATTAGAATATTCGTACAATTTTTATATAGTGCTTCCCACTTTTACATATAACCAGTGAAAAAGAAAAACAGTAAATGAGCGAACAAATTAATTTCTATAATTAGTACACAAAAAGTATTTCAAATTCAATATTAATTTTTTATAAGACATGATATTAATATTATATATATTGTTACCGTCAAAAAGTATTATCTATATTGTTGGAGAATTCTTAATATTCCGGTCAAAATGAGAGGTTCTTGTAGAACCTTTAATCTACAAATAGTCATAAACATGCGTGACAAGAAAACAAAAGGAAATGAAATCTGATCTCCTTTGCTCTGCATCACTACTTGTGTGAGCCCCAAAGGTGTCGAATTCAAATTGGCTGAATAAACTTTTCATGTGGTAGTGACGCAAGGTGAATTGAGGGGCAGCTTTTGTAGCATTCGAAAGAGCCATTAAGGTTCTGAAACGTAGCCAAGCTAAGTGGTAGTAGTGGACCAGGTCATTATAATCAATCACCTCGGACCAACAACATCAAGGGTAAGGTTGATCACAAAAGGTATTATAGATGAGGTTAATGGCAAACAAATGCTAACATTCTATCACTGCCTCTTCTTTGGTATAAATACTTGACATTGGCTTCACAACTACCATGATCTCTCTGCCTGAGAAAGTGGAGGAATTCTTGAAAAGAAAGCATCATCTGGATAGGATAAATCTTGTGGCTGCTTCATTGCTTGGTGTCAAAACTACACTAAAGGCCAAAATAATTGGGTTTTAATATGTTCAAAAATTATTTGGTTTTCCTAACACTATTCACAAGTTAGAATGGTTTCTCTACTAATTAATTTTAACACATAATAACGTGTACTAAATGATAGCGGTAAAAATATTGCTCGTAGGTGGACGGCGGAACAATTTTTAATATGGTCCGTTGTAGAATTGGTCTTCTTATATAAGATTTTTTTTTATTCCATATAGTATTAATTTTGTAATGAATATAATTTTTGAATGTTTTTTTAAGTAAAATGACTTTTAGTGGGATACTTACAGAATTTTAAACGCATATTTATATTGTAGAATTGATTTTATTTTATCACTTAAATAAATAAAATCATTACAAAAAAAAACATTTTTTACGAGCGGTTCTTTTTACACTTTGCAGCTATTTATAACCGTTACTATGTGTTTCAGTTGCAGTCATGTGCCCGCCACCTTCCCGGATGCTACAAATATGGCGGTTCTAGACGGTCACTTGGACCTCCACAATTAATTGACCATTCTAAATTTGGTTTTGGAATAATACTCATAAATATAAAAATCAGTTAGTTTGAAATAAATTAATTCAAGATAAATATTTTTGAAAGTAAAGTATATAAAATTAAATCAAATAGACCGTGTTTGTAGTCCGGTTAGTTTCAACTTAAAAGTACTTTAACCCCAATAAGTAAGGGTATCATTGGATATCCGTTGTAAATAAGAAATGATATCTTAACATGCATTTTAAGGTAAAATGTGAACACACCTCATATATTTGAATAAAAGTTTATTCATAATAAACTCAATCGATATCTAAATGCACATTATCAGTGCTTTTTAAAGAACAAATCTTGGTTGATGATAAATAACAAAAATCCAAATAATTAATTCTTGCAAATACACTACGCATATGATTTCTTTGATTCTTTTTTCTGTTTCCCACCCCCCAGCAATATTTTTTTTAACACTCTCTTCAACACTGTTTTAGTAATTGGTTAAAATTAAAGTAGATCCATTAAAATTATGAGACTTACATGATTTCAACCAATTAATCAATATCTAAATGCACATTATCAGTGCTTTTTAAAGAACGAAATGTTGGTTGATGATAATTAACAAAAATCCAAATAATTAATTCTTGCAAATACATTACGCATATGATTTCCTTGATTCTTTTTTCTGATTTTCCCCCCTTTTGTCTTGAACTAGCACAAAGGTGATTTAATTTTCATTCATTTTCTTGTATCAATATTGTAATATAGCTAAAGAAAAATATTTGCATCATTCTTTTTTTAACACTCTCTTCAACATTTTCTTATTAATTGGTTAAAATTAAAGTACAATTCATTAAAAATATGAAACTCACATAATTTCTAAAAGAAAAGGTTGGAAAAAGAGTATTGCTAGCACTTCTGAAACCAAATCACTCTGTTTCCAATTCCAACAACGTGATTGAAAGGAATAGAACAACAAATTCTGCCGACAATGTTTCATCGTGTTTCATCGTATTGAACGAATCTAAATTGTGCGCTCTCACTTTACTTATGGAAAATAGTAATACTGTATGTTTTTATTTATCTATTTCAACCCTTTCCGGATTCACGAATGCATTTCAAATATGGGATTAGTGCTTTATTTGGTTAAGAAAAAGAAAAATACAGCATGGAAAAGATCAATAGAGAAAAATATATGAGAAATAGATTTTTTATATGATAGAAAGAGAAAAGAAAGAATGAGTAGAAAAAAGATAGAAAAGATGAATAGAGAAAAATATATGAAAAATAGATTTTTTATATGATAGAAAGAGAAAAGAAAGAATGAATAGAAAAAAGATAGAAAAGATAGTAGAGAAAAATATATGAGAAATACATTTTTTATATGATAGAAAGAGAAAAGAAAGAATGAGTAGAAAAAAGATAGAAAATAATCTTTTTGAGCTAACATATTTTTTATGATAAAAAACATCACTTTGTGGGGGCTTAAGGCAGCAAGGACTACTTAAGCCAGATGGGAAAAAAATACTATTTAACTGGATGGTTCGACCGATCAAGCCGGGAACTAGAATGGTAATCTTTTCAGTTACCTGAAAAACCAGTTGATTTCATAATCAGCATGAACCGGTTTAGTATTGGTTGCATTGGTCTATAACCAGTGAAAAGTGATCCTGAACCAATGCTAAAAACCAGGTTGAACCGGTCATTTATAACTTTTTGTTTTTTTTTTTATTAATTTTAAATTACTTTTAACCATTTATCATTTTTTATCCTAAAAATTATGTAAGATAAGCAATCTATAATAATTTAAATTTTAATCAGTCTAAATTTCGCAATATCTTATAGATATATTAGATATTATAGTAAATAATATTAAAAATATTATTTAATTACCATGATTTAAGTACGGTTTGACCATTAAATCTTGAACCGGTATCTCGCCCGTTCAGTGACCGGTCTGATTTTGTGATCGTTTGGAAAAGACAAACACTCCCTCTCTTTCTCTCTCTGCTTACCCTCCCTTACTCCGCAAATTTCGGAGACCTCAAAAAAGTTGTAGAGCCCACCTTTCAATCTTCCTCCCTCCCCTTCGCTCCTTTCTCTTCTCTAACACGATCCATCCTATTTCTCTATTCTCAAACTCTCCTCTACCAAACATACACTACTACAGAATTGTCTTTTCACCACGCTCCTGTTACCACGGTTCCGTGTCGGACCGTGGTAAAAAGTTGTCCGGAGCTTTGTTACCACGGTTCCGTGTTGAACCGTGGTAACTGAGATGCGATGTTACTACGGTCATATCGTAACCGTGGTAACTGAGATAATTTTTTTTATAATTAACACTGCCTATTACTACGGTTGGTAGGTGAACCGGGGTAAGAGATTTTATTATTTTTTAATTAACATAATCTATTACAACGATTCTTACAGTAACCGCGATAATAGTTTTTATTATTTTTTTAATTAACACGGCCTATTACCACAGTTGTCAGGGGAACCAAGGTACTAGGTATTACTTTATTAAAAAAATGGTGATTTACCATGGTTAATGGGGCAACTGTGGTAATAGGTTCTTTAGTTTTTCGTTTTCCCTCTCTTATAGCTATAGGAAACCCTTGTTTCGAGAAAAACCATTTGTCTTCCTGTTTCTGCCGCGACGTCGTTGCTCTTCAACCTCGTCACCGCCACTCCACACTCCTTGCTGTTGTGGTTATTGTATTGAACGATGGATGTCTTAATTGTTTCTGGTTATTGGTTATTGACAATGAACTGTTGGATATTGCTACTGAGGCTGAAACTTATTGCTTGATCATGGCTATAACATGTTGATGATTATGAAACTGAATTGACTATATTACATATGCTAATACTATGACTAAAGGGATGTTATGAACTGTTGGTTCACTTGATGATTGTCATAGCATATGCATTATGTAGGATGTTTAAGGTTGATGTGACAGCACTTTGTCCCGTGGTATCTTCCTAAGGTGATGTGGCGGCACTTTGTCCCGCGTGATCTACTTTGTAGGGAGATGTGGTGGTAGTTTGTCCCACGTAATCGTCCTAGCCCCTTGGGTAAAAATCTAGCCATAGTTAAGTATGTACCTATTGATAGGACTAACAAGCATGTATATTGTTCAAGATTGCAGATTTTGATATTGTATCGTCCAACATGTAATTTTGATATCACTACTACAGATTTGCCTTTTTACCACGGCCCTGTTACCACGGTTCCATGCTGGACCGGGGTAAAATGGTGCCCGGAGCTCTGTTACCACAGTTCCATGTTGAACCGCGGTAACTAAGGTCATCTATTACCCCGGTTCCATGTCACCCGTGGTAACTGGGATAGTTTTTATTATTCTTTTAATTAACATTCCCTATTACCACGGTTATTACCTTAACCGAGGTAATAGAGTTTTTTTTCTAACATTGTTTATTACCCCGGTTCTCAGGTGAACTGTGGTAATAGGTATTATATTATTAATAAAATGTTGATATGTTAACTAGAAAACCCTAGTTTGCAGATCGAAAACCCATTTGTGAACCATTTCTCTGTTGCACCTCATGACCGTCGTTCATGGCCGCTGCACCTCATCACCGGCCCTCCTTCTCTCCGCAATGGCACCGCCGCTGCTTTGCATGCTCGTTAGCGCCAAGATCGTCTCCATCTTCATGCATCGTCGTTCCCATCTTCTCTGGTTGGTCGCTCTTCTCTACCTCACTGGTGAGTCCTCTCTACCTGCTTCTACTTCTAGGTTTTTTTTTCTTTTGAATGTTGTTGTTGTTGTTGTTTAGTACTAGGGTTTTGTTTTCCTGGAGCACAAGAAGCGTGCGCTGTTTTACTCTTAATTGCTTCTCTCTCCAACCACTTAGTGGTTTCTTAATAAATGCTTCCCAACGCAGTATCTCCAGCATGCGCGATATCCTTCTTCTAAACAGTCCCGCCGGTTCTCCTTTCCTATACGAGTTTCACATTTCTTAAAACATCTTCTTTAATCTGCACTTCTCAAAAGTCATGGCGGTTACTCTTATTCATCCCGTTTCACTTTCCTCGTTTGCTTATAAATTCCAAAAGTATCTCTCAGTTCTCCATCCATCACTCAATCATCTTCCTGGCGTCCTTCTTTTCCTGTGTTTAACATTCTTCATTAAAAACAGAAATGGCAAACGGTTTCCAAACTTGTCTTCCTTATTCCGTAAATTTCCCAGAACTTGAGCGGTATCAAGTTCTCAGCATCGATTCTCTGCGTAACACACGTTTCTGAGCATTGTGTGATGCCTCTAACCAACCAATGTACACAGACCTCGTCTTCGCCTTCTGGTCCTCCTTAACATTTTCTCACAACAGAGGCTTCGTTGCAACAGTAGTGGGTCATGAGTTCTCCTTAACCAGTGGGAAACTTGCTGAACTCCTCAATAGTGAGAATGAAGGAGACACGTACACTGAATTCTGGAAAGAAGAATGTGATGGAGAAGATATAGATGAAAGCATCTACATCATAGAAAATCCAACTGTTTATGAGCATTGTCTCTACTCGTCACTCACACGCAGTTCCAGAGTGCTACATCAATTGGTCACTAAAGTGTTGTGTCCAAGAGTCGATCGTCTGGAAAACATGCTTGACCACTAAGTAGTACATGTTGTACCTTTTTTTAAATTTGGCTGTATGATTGTTAAATTTGTCCAAGTGAATAAAAAATTTCTTCTAGTTATTATATGGTTGATCTTGTTAACTCCTAATAATCTCCTTCTCTTTTTATTCATTGTTATATTTTTCAGAAATATAATGCCAGGAACTGTTCGGAATGGCTTAGCAGCATATTATGCATGCTTAGCAGCATTCCGGGCTCGGAGATACATTGAAGGTGATGTATTAGAAGCAATTGGGAGCACAAGCAGGAGCACTAAGATCGGTTGAAGATGTTATGACACCAACTGCTGTGATCTAATGTCCAATTTTATTTTTTTTAGAATTAATGGACTGCTGAACTGTTTTGGCATTTATTTGTTCTACTGTTGAACTGTTTTAGCATTGAATTGTAAAAAGTATTAGGATAGTTTCCTATTGACCATGTTTTAGTAATTCCATATGCATGTTATATATAGTTTATTTGGTAATTTGGTATTTATAGTTTCTTGTAGACCATGTTTTAGTTAATTTGGTATTATGGCAATATAATAGACTGTATTTTTATTTACACGTACAATTTATTAAGGTGAGAGAACATAAGAAAAACCAAAAAAAAAAAATATATTAGACCTCTTACCACGGTTCAACACTAAACCGAGGTAATAGGAAGAGATGTTACCACGGTTTAGAAAGGGACGGTGGTAACAGAGCTGCAACGTTACCACGGTTAAGCCTTCAATCGTGGTAATAGAGCTATAATGTTACCACAGTTTCACCTTCAATCATGGTAACATAGCTGGGATGTTACCACGGTTCCGCCTTAAACCGTGGTAATTTATCTATTACTTCGCCGTCTGTTACCACGGTTAAACCGTGGTAGTGTATGCTGATATTGTATCGTCTAATGTTGATAAATTCTGTTTTTATCGTTCAATGATGTTAACTATGTTTTGTGTCGTTCAATGTTGGTAATCCTGTTTTGATACTTGTTGTTCTTACCATAATGTTCGAATTGATGATTTGGATGTTACTCATATTATTTTGTTTTTGGAGTTAACCCTTTTTGCTTGTATTTTTTGTTGCTTGGGCGCTTAACGCCATAGATGATAAAGTTGATGATTCACGTCATGAATGACGTTGTGCAAGATCGAAGTGGACGATGGAGATACGTGAGGACTATAAAGGATTGGATGATGATAAACTTGAAGAGTTGAAGACGTTATTACCTCTGTTTTACCCATGTTTTATTTTGGGCACGTTTTGTGCAAACTTAAAGATTATCTATTTTGTTCAGACGTTGATATTATTTAATATATTATAGGGTATTATTATATCATAATCTTGAGTTATCGTTCTGTTTTGAGACTGAGAGTTGAGAGAGGTTTTTGGGAAATTTCCGCTTATTTACATTGTGACACCTGACCCGAAATTGGGGCGTTACACCCGGCTACATAAAAATATCGTGGTTTTTTTCGGTTTTTGGTCAGGCCGGGCCTTCTAGGACAACCCTAATTGATGGTGTGGATTTATTTTTTCTTTGAAATTTAATTAATATACACTAATATCTTCCATGCTTATATTCTCACACTCACAAATTTTTATACTACAAGGAAATTGATTTTCGTACTCCGGAATAGTTTAGATACCTTTCGAACGTACAAGTTTGTGGCAATCTGAAACCACCATAAATTTTGCGTTTGCTTTTATACATGATATTTATGGTTGTTTCAGACTACTATAAACTATTTTTTATGTTTTCTTTTTACTTCAAAGTTTGTTTCAGATAAAAAAATCTTGTATGTCCGAAAGGTTTTCATAGCGTTACCGATAAAAGAATAACCATTTTACACTCTTTTTCCAGAATAAACACCAGAAAGATCATACCACAATTTCAATTAACCATTTTCAGTTTTCATTATCAATTTTGGTTACCCTTCATTTGTGGGAATAACCATTTTACGCTCGTTTGTGGGAGTGTTGAAGTGATAAAAAAAAACCGCTCGTACGCTTGAATGAAAGTCCAAGCGTTTTGGTGTAATTGAGAGGGAGCAATGTCTAAACAGGAAAGAACCCAATTTTGAAAAGAGGAAAATGGAAGCTTAAGTTTGTACTCCTTTAAAACGTAGGCGTACATGAAAAATATGTTGGGGTGAGAAGCACAAACCCGATCAGAAGCAGAAGGAAGAGAGAGTGAGTAATACCCAGAAGTGGTGAAAGAAGAAGAAAGAGAATTCGTAAGATACTCCTTGTCTTCGAAGGAAAAGCGGCATGCCGTGTCGTAGGACTCTTTGTCAATCCACTCGATATCCTTCAAAGATGAGGGGACCTCGAATATTTGCTTGGCTAAAGGACGACGACCCATTATTGAAAAACCTGCAGGATTGACAACAGGTTTAACATTATCAAAATCTGAAGAATCAGTGTCCCAAATGGGAAATCCCATTATTCTGGAAAGTTCCTTATTGTATGTATAACCGGGTCGGTAAACCTTAAGGGGTGAATGGGACAATACAAGGGGATATCAGGCAAGAGTCCACGTTAATGGTGGACTCCACACTCCAGTTGTCCAAGGAGTTGGGAAGAGATTCTAATTTTGCAATAAATAGGAACGAAACGAAAGAGTCAAAGGGTGAACGAGATTACTTGGTGATGGGAAACTTTGAAAGTCTTGAATGAAAGCTTTTCAGAGGAGCAAGAAAACGAAAGTCGTTGGGCTCTACGAAGGGAAGTGAAAAAGGGAGACAATGACTTCAAAATTGCAAGAGCTTTTCAATCAGAAGTTCTGGAAAAATGAATAATAAGAGAAAACACACTTACTAAATAAGTCTTTTCGAACGAGGTAAATAGCTTTACAACTGCCTCGAAGAACGAGTAAGTCTAAAAGTAAAGGGACATGATCGAACGACGAGAGGCAAGGCTAATACATCGTTTGATTGAAAATAGTTATATAAACATGCAAAGTCGGGCGGAATTAGAGCAACGGTTCCATTGCATGAGCTATTAACGACCAGGAATTCATATTGCCCTCGGATTGCAATATTGTCGGGCGGAATTCATCGTTCACTACAAATCACAGGCTATGTGTAAAGCAAATACACACCACAAAGATCTCGTGTGACTGCCAAGGGGTCTCTAAAAAAGATAAAAGGATCTCATGTGCAGCGAAAGGGATATCGACTAAAGCTTCAAGAGCTTGACATGCCAACCATTGACACACCAAGCTGAGGGCTCTTGTTCCGGTCGGCCCTTTGGCCATACGACCCAACGACGTCGCAGTCGGTCTATGTCGGTTTTCTCTTAAGCATCCAACACCAAGGCGACTTACACGACCTGGTTCAGGAACGAGACATCTCGGCTCACTTGGCGAAGTGTCCTAGCGGCCTGGCAAAGGGCCGAGGGGAGCGTACAATGCACGTCGGCTCAAAGCCAACCCCTCATTGGAAGCTTCTCTTAATGACTTCTCTTACACTTGCCGAGACAGTTGACACGATCATAATGCCTATAAATACAGGTTCTATCGTTCATTTACTTAGAATCTAATTCATTACTTGCATACTTCTAAGTTTATCTGAGCTCATGGATTCCCTCTTAATTTTCTCTCACACTGACTCGAGTGTCAGAGTGCCTTTGGCAGGTCCTCCTTCGTCGCGCTTCAATCGGAGACACACTGCACCATGACCAGTTCAGGTTAAATACCACCATCAGAGCATCAATAAAGCCACTATCCAAAGTTCATGCGCGAATAACACTTTTAAAATTTTAATATATATTACCTCACACTTCCTTAGTTTGGTCTTTGGTACGAATGAATGGATAAACTCAAATATCCGTATTTCAATTCACCTCTCTCCCTTTATATTTACGTACTCAAAAAGCAGTGTAGAGATAGGGAAGAAAAAGTTAAACGTATAACGAGTAACGACACTTTGGAAAGATTCTATCTCCCTCTTAGCAAAAAAAAGTGTAAAACTTTGAAAAGTGTAATATGGTCCTGCCTTCTTAGCTTTTATTGGAAAAAGAGTGAAGGATCTCAAAGTCACTTAGAGGAAATAAGTAATTTTAAGGAAAGAACTATTATGTTTAGTTGATTGATTGAATTAAAAATGCTTCTACGCTAATGTTTGACTACAATTAAATAACACAAACATATATAAACTTACTGAATAATTTACTTTAAGGGGGTCGTGTAGGTTACTATTTGGAAGTTAATTTTTTTTTTTTCTTAACCAAGGTATCCCCACAGCCGATTGCCGTGAGACTAATCATTCGCCCCACGGTCAGCGCACGAAGCGGTAGGGGCTGGCCAAATTTGGAAGTTAATTTACTGTTTCACAATTTACTGTCAATTTTTTTAAATTATTAACTTTTTTCGATATAGTAGTATAGTCTATTTGTACCAAAAAAAGATATAGTATAGTTTGCAAATTACAGAAACCTTTGCGGGGAATATTGTGGTCAGTTTCCAGATGGAGAATATGGAATCTTGGTAGCTAGTATTATCTTTGCTTTAACCACTAATACTAATGCATTATCCTTTCTGCAGTTCGATATATAAAGAGAGAAGGAAGGAACATTGTCATTTAGAACCATATAGAGAGAGAGAGAGGGAGAGAGAGAGAGAGATATGGGAAGAGGGAGAGTGGTTCTGGAGAGAATAGAGAACAAGATCAACCGTCAAGTAACATTCTCAAAGCGAAGGAGTGGGTTGCTGAAGAAAGCTTTCGAGCTTTGTGTGCTATGTGATGCTGAAGTTGCCCTTATCATCTTCTCTAGCCGTGGCAAGCTTTTCCAGTATAGCAGCACTGAGTAATTTCTTTCCTTCTAATTTCTTCATTTAATGTGTGCTAATTGCTAAATGCTCAGGATGCAAATTAAGCTATGGGAATTAATTCTCTTTTTTCCAGAGTTAACTACTTTTTTTTACTCTAACCTAATAAATCTAGTGATTCTTCGAGATATCCTACCGCCGACAGTTATTTACTTGTCACTTTATATTTTGTTTTTTCATCTATATTTTATTATTACTTGCCTTTTTTATTATGTGGTACTCAAATAATTAAAAAAAAAATTTCCAATATTTCTATGTCATAATCGATTTTATAGGGAGCAATTTTTCCAACATAATCGATTTTAAATTACTCTTTAAGTTGCAATTTGTCGAGAAACCACGAACAAATTAAAGCTGCTTAATTATACCTTATGTATGAGTCTGGTTATAAAGTGCTAACTCATTTGATATTGTACTAAATAACTAGAGCTAACATCCATTCACACTCCACTTTTTTTCAACTCTTTTTCCATTGCGTTCTTTTAATTTCTCTCATTTTTTAATTATATCATTTACTGCATCTCATGTTTTCTCTCTTTTTAATTTATATCTCTTTCATTCTTCCATATGTTTTCCACTTAAATGAGTTATGTAGGAAAGTTTTTCCAAATAACTAGCATTTCTGATTGGTTACCCTGTCTTAAATCTCGACAGGGAAGGCATTATTATTTGCCTAGACTTCAAAGGAGTTGACCAAAGCCATACTTTATTTTGCAAAATGCTTTAATAGTGCTGATACATGTAAATTAAAAGTGTTGTCATATATCATATACTATAAGCTATAAACTGTGGTACTTAAAACACGCCACAATTGCATAGCTCTGTAATTTGCGCCACAAGTTTTTTGTGCATGGTGTATGACAATATTTTGGTGTGAACAGTTAATTTTTTATGGTTTAATTTGTTCACACTTGAGTTTGAATGGAAAAGAGGTGGATGGAAGATAAGAAGAAAAAAGAAATAAACTATGAGATATGAAATGTGATATGATATGAGATGAAAAGATAGATAAAAATAAAATTAGTTGAAAATACAATGAAAAGGTCGTTTTATTTTCATTATTATTACTCAAGTTTTTTTTTCCTGTTTTCTTGAGGGGTGGGTAGAGGGTGTTTGGATCGCTGGTTAAGCATCGTAGATATTTTGGGATTCCTATAAATATATATTTGGGCCAAAAGAAAGTGCATAGAGAATCAAATCAAGTCAATACAAAAATTTGGTATACAATGAACGTAATTAGTGAATTCGTTAATATATAATTATTTTTCCTTATTATTACCGGCCTTTAATTTATCTATGTGACTCTATGGTGAAATATTGCGAGCTATTTCCTTTCAAATGTTTAGTAAGATAGATAGTCCAAATTAAGGAAGTTAACTTTTCATAGATGATTCTAAAATATAATTATTGTACTACGCATTACTTTAATTAACCAATCAATAGTGATGACTTTTTTAATGGTGATCAGCATGAACAAAATCATTGAGAGGTATCGACAATGTCGTTACAACAAGTCTGCTGGCGATTTAATAGAACATGAATCTCAGGTTCTTCTTCTTTTCCTTACTGATTTTTTTTTTAACCTTAATGTTTTTTATTTCTAGTGATTATGACTAGAAAGTAGTCATAAAGTTCTAACTGTTCAAAATTATATGAGAAGAATTTCACGGCAATTCTATTTTTTTTATAAATGAAAGAATTATATTAAAAGGGGTATAAGGGGTATCTCAATCCTTAATACAAAATAAAGAGAGGATAGAAAAATAAAACATAGATAAAATTAAGTATGCAGCAGGGGTCCAGAGTAACCATCAGAAAAGAAAAAAAAACAACAGTCCCTTGAGCCTTGGATGCTCAGCTTTTACAGTGGCTAGTCCACACCTATCCTGGAGGCTCTTAGCAAAAGAGGTAAAAGACAAAGGTCCATCACCCAAATTCTATCAAGTCAGCGAAGAGAAAGCCCCTTACAATGCACTGTGAGGCAAGGCCGGCAACAGATGTAGCCAGGAGGTTTGGGGTTAATAGGAAATTGATAATGAGGAGGAAAGAAGGAGACGGGGTAGAGGAAGGGGAGAAGACGATAGGGAGAAGACGAAAGGGATGGGCGAAAGGGAGAAGACGATGGGGATGGACGATGGGGGGAAGACGAAAGAAGGCAGACGATGGAGGGAGGACGATGGGAAGGAAGACGATAGGGAGAAGACGAAGGCCGGATGGACGAAAGGGAGAAGACGATGGGGATGGACAAAGGGCGAAGGGGAGACAGACAATGGGGAGAAGATGATAGGGAGCAGACGATGGAGGAGGACGATAGGGAGGAGATGATGGGGGTGGACGAGGGGGATGGGGGAAGGATGATGGGGGGAAGACGATGGGGAGAGGACGATAGGGAGATGACGATGGGGATGGACAAAGAGCAAAGGGGAGATAGATGATGGGGAGAAGACAATAGGGAGGAGACGATGGGAGTTGACGAGGGGGATGGGGTAAGGACGATGGGGGGAAGATGATAAGGACAGACGATGGGGTGGGCCGCTGGGAAAGGGGGAAGACGATGGAGACGATGGGGAGAGGACGATAGGGGAAAGGCGATGAAGATGGTGGGGATGGACGAAGGGGGTAAACGATGCTCGATGGGATGGACAATCTCCTCCATTTGCCAAAAACTCCAGCATTTCCAACAAGTAGAATTCATTATGTTCCAACTCTAGCAAACAACATAGGGGCTTATTCCAGCAGCCTCCTTCATCACAAAACAACCACTTCAAGCCCAGTTTCAGTAGGAAAATCCATCCTCGCCATATAAGAGTCTCATGCCTCTTAATTTTTATGACAGAATGTCTAATTTAGTGATGTTTCCCCCTTCAGATAGTTCCCAAACAATAAATTGGGTTAGCAAGCCACTCATACAAGGAACATTTGAAGGTCTTCATCTTCGCTGAGGTCCATTTCCAAGCTCTAACATGTGCCAAATCCATCACTAGGTCCACATCTGCATTGACTTGACTGAAGACGATTGCATTTCTATGGATCCAAATGGACCAAGCCATTGCCAACCATATTGCTACCATCGCTTGCCTCTGTTTCTGATTCCAAGCCCCATAATCGTGTTGTAAAAAGTGCATCCAGTAGGATTTGGGTAAAACTATTGTTCTTCCCAACCATTTATAGCACCCCTTCCAAATCAGAGAGGAGAACGGACATGTCAGTAATAAATTATCCACTGATTCAGCCTCTAAAGAACAGAATGGACACATTGACCCCACTCCTACCGGTATGATTTGTCTCTTGTGCAAGTTGATCCTTGTTTGGATTCTATCCCACAACACCTTCCAACCAAAGGCCACAATATTTGAAGGAGCCGCAGCCAGCCATAATCGTTTAAATACATCAATCTGTTTTGCATCGTCCAGACCCTTCAAAGACAAATACGTTGATTTAGCCGTGTATCTGCCTTCATCACTACCCCCCCCCCCATATCCACTCGTCTGCTGCCCCTTTCCTTAAAATGGCCGAATTTAAAAGGTATTTAAGTTCCTCCGTCCACTGTATTTCTCTTTCCAATAGCGGTCGTCGCCAAGAAAGATGCCACGACCAAGTTTCATTATTCCATATTCCCATCTTTGCAACCCGACACTATTTCTGAACCACCAAGATAAACAGTCTAGGGTACTTGTCAACCAGAGTTACCTGACTGATCCACGGTTCCTTCCAGAATAGGACATCATTGCCTTCGCCCATTTTCCTATGGATACAGAGATTGAGCCAGCAGGTCCTTGGGTCCACAAAGAAAGTGCTAGGATATCCTTTCACCACTATGACATACAGTTAGTTACGACCGGCTGTTCCCCCACTCTTGGGATTGCATACTTCGACCATAGCACCCTACACCAAAGACTATCACGTTCATGAAGAATCTGCCATCTCCATTTACCTAACAGGGCCATGTTAAACAATCGCCAATCCTTTAACCCCAAAACTCCCAACTCCTTTGGTTTGCAGACAGCCTCCCATTTAACCCCAAGCAACTCTATTTTGGTCCTTTGATCCTGTAACACCCCGATTTTTGACGCCGAGAGTCACATAGTAACCATGTGGAAATAACACTTAAAATTTAATCCTTTCAAAACATCTAAAGTTTCCAAAACCGTTGTCTCTCATATATTTAAATAGTGTAGCCCATACTTTAATGCATTTATACAACAAAGGAAACAAGACGTAATGAAAGTAATACATCGCGCAACATATAATGCTCATAGACCAATTCACAGACATGTGCTTGTTAGTCCTCAGTAGCTAAATGCATAACTATGGCCAATGATTCGCCTTAAAATTGGGCCACGACGATCACGCAGGACAAAGACCCACTACATCACCTTTGGTATGATCCCGCAGTTCATAATTGTCCGAGACATCAAAACCTGAAAATCTTATATATGATGCAGATACTATGACAATTAAGTATTATCCTCAGGAACTAACAATTCCCACAATTTCCAGAATCCTCATGAACAATAACGGTTCACTCGTTTCACAGTCATAGCATTAACATATGCACAATATAGTCAGTTCCATCTTGGAAACATTTAAGTATATCTCATACAAATATTCTAATGTCACAGAAAGTAATATATTCAACAAATCATCACATCAACAACAACACAACTCAGT
The DNA here is from genome assembly GCA_030819835.1 of Acmispon strigosus. Taxonomy (NCBI): domain Eukaryota; kingdom Viridiplantae; phylum Streptophyta; class Magnoliopsida; order Fabales; family Fabaceae; genus Acmispon; species Acmispon strigosus. The sequence goes on along the minus strand of JAUAMA010000001.1, from coordinate 40,494,466 downwards.
TAACCGATCATTTTCACAATCATCACAGACACTAAGACGATCTAAGACGTGAGTTACCCTTACCTCCTCTTAGATTTCATACACTTGGATATTTAACTTCTAATGCTCACGTGTTTCCCACGTCTTGCTTTGGTTTCTACTGAATCAAAGGAAAGAAATTTCAGCTTGTTCTTCAGCGAAATAGAAAGAAACTCGAACTCGAAGAAGAAGAACGAACAATAACAAGTACTTCTGAAAGTGTTTAAGCTTCAAAGCTTTCTTCGAGGGGAGGGAAGTATAAGATTTCAGGGAAACTAAAAATTAACGCACTGCTAAGAGTTATGTAATTATAGAGTGAAGAAACCGACTCTTTGACTAGAATTTAATGTAAAGTGGTCAATGAAAACGGTGGGTTATTAATGCTCATTAATGACCCTGACACTTATTTAAAGTCAACAATAGTGGCTGACAGACCCGACGAGACACAAACCGACTTACAACGAAACCACTTCAGACAAGTACCAAAAGAAATGTCTTATCAGATGAGTACTAAAAATGTCTCACCAGACGAGTACTAAAAATGGTCATACCAGACGTGTACCAACAATGGTCACATAACAAGCCACCAGACGATCTCCTAAGACGATCATCCACTTCCCTTCAAAACTTCGCGGCTTCAATTAAAATTCAGTCAATACATATCGCGACATATTTTTCACACATTTCACACAACTTAACTAAGACGAGCTCAAAAATCAATGAGTAATATTTCATCATAATAGAAAGGGTCTTACAGTTCCTCCCCAAAGGAAGTTTCTCATTATCCTTCTACACACCTTAAGCATCCCCTCTGACATCTTGAAAAAGGATAGGAAAAATAGGGGAATTGAAGATAAGACACTACCAATCAATGTTAGGTGGCCACCAAAGGATAAAAACTTTTTCCTCCACTTTGATAATTTGCCTCTTAACTTTGATACCACCGGGTCCTAAAACGACAACCTCGTGGGGTTCCCGCCCATAGGTAGGCCCAAATAGGTAAAAGGAAGGTTCATAACTTTGCAGTTAAGTAAGATTGCTAACCTGTGAGTCAAATTATTTTCAACCGCTATTCCTGCTACCTTGCTTTTGTGGAAAATTTACCTTCAAGCCCGACACCAACTCGAAACACCTGAGAATGCTTTTTAGTGTTTGGGTATTCTGCACAGTCGCTTCCCCAAGAAAAAGTGTATCGTCTACAAATTGCAACATTGCGACTTCTACCATATTCTTGTCACCCAGTTTATATCCTCTGAACTTGTTGAGATGCATTGCCCTTTTTAGGAGGCCATTTAAGTCCTCTGCTACTATAAGAAATAGAAACGGAGCCAATGGGTCCCCTTGGCGAAGCCCCTTCTCCATCTCAAACTCCTCACAAGGGCTACCATTCACTAGAACATAGATTGTAGTAGTTTCCAAGCAGCCTCTTACCCATCAGATCCATGTTTCATGAACATTCATACATTTTAGCATATAAAGATGAAGTCCCCACCTCACCGAGTCATAGGCCTTCTCAAAGTCAACCTTAAAAGCTAAGGTTTGCTTCCTGTTTCTCTTAGCATCATGAACAAATTCATTTGCAATTACGATGTCGTCCAACATGCTCCTTTCCCCAAGAAACACTGACTGCTCCTCGGATATCACCATGTGTAGTACTAATTTGAGCCTATTTTCCAGGATCTTAGCAACAATTTTGTATAAACATCCGACTAATAATATCTGCCTATAGTCATTTAGTCCTTACAGTGAAGAAGATTTCAGAATTAGTGTAATGAAGGATGAGTTGCTCCCACGTGGCCACACTCCATGTGCATGAAACTCAGCAAATAATCTCTTCAAATCGTGGGATGATAAATTCCAAAAAGATTTAATAAATCTAAATTTAAATCCATCCGGTCCCGGGCATTTATCTCCATCGCACTCCCACACCGCCTCTTTGATTACTGCAATCTCAAATTCTACACACAGTAGTATGTTGTCCGCCGTGGAGATGGATCTAAAAGGGACACCATCTAGGGTTGGTTCTTGCCACTTGTCCTCTTTGAATCTTCTTTCAAAAAAATCCTTTACTCCCTTTTTCACTTCATTCGGTTGATCTACCCAGTGGCCATCAAATTCCAATCCTACAAGATTGTTGAGTCGTCTTCTCCAGTTTACGCATAGATGGAAAATTTTTGAGTTGCAATCTCCTTCTTGGATCCATCTAATTCTGGATTTTTGACGCAATAGTGATTCATTGAGTCTAGCCACCTTCCACAACTCAGCCAACACTTCCGTTCTTCTTTTGAGCTCTTTTTTGCCAAGTCCCTCACCCTCCAACTTTGCATCCAGGTCTGCCATTTCACCCACTAAACCAATTTTCTTGCGGTTCAGGTCTCCAAACACCTCTTTGTTCCACACCTTCAATCTATTTTTTAGAGCCTTGAATTTTTCTTTCAAGACAAATGCTGCCCAACCTTGAAAATGAAAGCCCCTCCAAGTTGCATCCACAACATCTTTAAATCTAAAATCATCCAGCCAACAATTGAGTGTCCTAAAGGGCTTCGGACCCCAGTCAATAATGGAGTGTTGCATTAGTAGGGGCAATTTTCTGAGAATTCTCCTGAAGCACATGCTGGGCGCAGCCGGGCCAAACAAGCAGCCAATCAACTGACACCAGAAATCTGTCAAGCCGACTCATTGCCTTCCCATTAGGCCTGAACCACGTGTATCGCTTTCTTGCAATGAAAATAGAAGGACCATATCACTTCCCATATAGCGCACCTGGACCGAGTGAAGTCCTTCGAGTATCAAGGTTTCTTGCAATGAGTGCGCTATGGCCGGATTGTGCAGCCTACCGACGATACTTTGCTGAAGCCACCCATCTACCTATCCTTCGAGCTGTAATTTCTTTATCCTCCATGGTTCATTCCGGTTGGTCATGTTTGATTGAATTCTTACAGGCTCCGGGTTGTATCTTTTAATTCCATATGTGAGGGCATGTGCGAATGATCTCCCCGGCAGGACATGGCCACTCATGCGTTCACCTTCCTTCTGAACCTTGTGATTGTTGTCCCTCACCGAATTCCCAATCTTGCTCCGCTGCACTTTTCCATACTTTGGGGTGTTGACATGGAGCTTGACGTCACCAATGATAATCTGGTCCAGTTGTTTTCCAAGCATCACTGGGTCCTTCACCTCCAGGAACCTGACAAAACAAAATCTTCTCCCAAATTTATCTCTCTTTTGGGGGATGAAAATTCCCCAAACCTTTCCCCACTGCTGAAAGATCCACCACAAATCCTTCTTAGTGAGGTACTCTGGGAAGTGCGAAAAGAAGAATGAAAGTAATACTGCCTCCATCACGCCTCTGGGCTTGACCAGTCGGAACCCACCTTCTTGCTTCCCTCTGTCTTTTGCCTTGCACTCGCACCCACCCGTCATCTTCTCTCCCTCTCTCACCTTCTCTCTCTTCTTTCTCTCTCATCTCTTTGGTGTTCACGACAATTCTATGATAGATCATGTTAAAAATCGGCTCAGCTCCTGATGTACTAGAATTAATTTGCATAGAAGTTTTATTAACCATATTTTTCTTAATCTATAATTGACAAAAAAATTATTGGTAATCTATTATTATTCGGGGCTTAATTTATTGTACCTTTGCAGGGCTTGTACCAGGAGTTCTTGAAATTAAGAGCAAAATATGAATCACTTGAACGGAAGCAAAGGTAACAACAGATAGATCATATACAGTTTAGGGTTTTTATTACTTCTAAACTGAGCTTATTATGATCTTCGAAATAAAGGTGATTAAATATTCATTATATCTAAAGGTTTTGCCTGGAGTTCCCTGCCTATTCAGTGATATATCAATATACCGCTTGTAATTTATAAATAGAAAATTGGTAACTATGTAAAATAAGAAATGTAACTTTAAAAAATAAAAGTAAAATAGTTAGCTAGACATTTGCTATTGTGGTAGCTAATTCGCAACTATTATAGCAGTATTTACCTCCACCACACGAAAATGTGGTGTACACTAGAAGGCCCATTGTCTAAAATTATATTTAAGGGTATACTACTAAATTCGATAATTGATCTTACGACATGCACACACACAAAGAAGTGAAACTAAAATATTTGTTTCATTAATTGTTATTTTTTTTGTACTGAAGGCATTTTCAAGGAGAAGATCTTGAGCCACTTAGCTTGAAAGAATTGCAGAGCCTGGAGGAACGACTAGACATAACGCTCTCACTAGCTCGACAACAGCAAGTATTGTCATCAAACATGAATATTATTAATGCGTGAATATAACTACGTAACAAATTTTTATCGAACAGAAAAATTCATTGATTAAGAGAACTCAAATATACAACAGACCATGCTTTGTCAAGAAATTTACAACAGATAAAAAAGAATAAAGTACTCTTTATAATTGCAATAACTCTAGACCTCTAGAGTAATCCATTCATCCCTAATTATAAAATTTTATCAGGACAATTACGCTTATTAAAAAATAATATAATAAAACAAATTAATGCTTTGATTTTAAAAAAAATTATTCAATCTTTCATATTTACCTTTAACTATTTATTCATTGTATTAATTGTATCTTATTATCTCTTTAATGTTATCTCACTCTGTTTTAATAAATGTAATGGGTAAATATAGAAAATGATATTAACTTTTTTTTTTAAATTAATAGGGGGTTTTATCTTAAGAGACACTAAAATTTCTCTAAAGGATCTTATAATTAGGGACAAGTGGAGTATAATTTTATATTTGACCATGTTAATAACCGGTTTATCCATAGACTATATTTTTATTTATTATAAAAATTAATATTTAAGCTATGTTTGGCATGACATTTAAGCTTGCTTAAAGCTTATTTGACTAGCTTAAAAGCTCTCTAGTTTAACTTCTAGCTTCTAGCTTAAAGCTCATTGAGTTTATTACCTTTTTATACTTATCATTTTACCAAGATTCCATCATTATCCATTTTATATTTATAAAAACACTAAACCTAGATTACCTTTTAATTATTTTTATTTTGAATAATTACTATTCAATTTTTAATATAAATTCTTAAAAACATTTTTTTAATTTAGATAAATATATAAGCTTATTTTATTAAATTAAAATATAAAGTTATTTGTTTTATTCTATTTAATTGAATAAAAATAAAAAATAAAAAGTAAATTAAAAAATAATATTATTCTTTTAATTTGATAAATAATTTGAACTAAATTAAAATATTTAAAAATTAATATATACTTTTAATATTAATATCATGTAGGTAATGATGTATAAGTAACATAATGTGAAATATAAAATGAAATTTATAAATGTGTCATTTAATATTATTTTACAATTTTAGCTTGTTTAACAGCTGGTTTTACCAAACACTTTATTTCAATCAGGTAGTTTTTCAGCTTTTAGCTAGCTTATTAGTTACACGTGCCAAACAAAACTTTAATGTATGCTATTTATAATATACTTCTTATATGTTAAAATTCATTTATAAGAAAAAGCTTTTTATTTGTTAATCAGAAATTGTTTTTGGTCCAAGAAAAATTTCAGAATTTATATACTTCATTTAAAAGTTAACCAAGTGATAAGAAATTAATCCCTGAGGTTTTCTTACACTAGTTATAACATTATTTGAATTTTTCAATTGCCATTGTTATACCACTTTTATTTCTTCTTCATGTTTTTTCTTACATGAATTCTTAGCCCATTTTTAAATTGCAGACGAAGAAGCTCATGGCAAGAGCGGGTGAATTACGGGAAAAGGTAGGTCACTCTGAATTTAAACTACTAACAAGAGCTGGAATATTTGATGTTGGATTTTACTCTTTGTGAACCATGTCGATCTTGATTAATTTCTTGATTTGCTACTTGGGTCAAATACAATGTTGTCTATTATTAGAGAAATAATAAGCTTATATTGCTTTTAAAGAGCAGTTTTTTAACTAATACAAAATGAGAGTTTTTTAAAAGCAAAATAGATTTATTAAACATATAGTACAATGGATACTCAACCTCATAAGAATGTACAATTGAAGAAATATAACATCTAGCAATATAACATTCCAAGAAATATAGATTTATGAGAGCTAACCATCTCCTAGAAACTCAACTATGAACTCAATCATATTAAAAAGTAGGAGGCCTAACTCAACCACAAAAGCTAGCTTAAGAGTTGAGGTTTACCCTAGCCTTATAAATTCTTGATTGACCATATTTCTAGTGCCAATGTGGGACTTCAACACAGACGACATAAAAAATGGTCCAAAAAACATAACTCTCCCCAATTGCCTAATGTGTCATTCCTACCTTACTTCCAAATTACCACTTGAGAGTCCTAGAAATTGAAGAAAATGGGGATTGCTTTTGTTATGTAATGTTGATGAAAACTTAAACCAATTTAGACATGCCCTTCATACTTCTCATTTAAAATATTGGAATTCACCAAAGTATTTTTTGCATTATAACATAAAATATGTTATGCTCCTGAGCAGAGACACAAGCAACACAAATAACAACTAAAAAGACCAAGAATACAAGCCACCATACAACTTAAAAGAAACACGAAAATTGAATGAGTGCACAAACACACTAACAATCCTTATACACTTCACACCTGAGAGTAAAATTATAGAAAACAACTCTCATCTCAAAAATTAATTCAACTATCATTCATAATGAAATTTTGGAGAACATAGGAAGACCACTCCTCCCTAATTGTATCCACTTGATCCTGCCTGAAGAAGCTACATCCAAGGCTAGAAGAATCCTAAGAGATAAGAAATCATAAGAAGTCAAAGTTACAATTGAACTACCTTAGTGGATAACATAATGTTATAACTAGTGTAAGAAAACCTCAGGGATTAATTTCTTATCACTTGGTTAACTTTTAAATGAAGTATAGAAATTCTAAAATATGTGATGTCGTCTTAAACAACATGGAACCACATTTACCTTGTGCCTGCCCTTGTGTCTTCTCTTGTGACTGGCCCTGTGTCTGCATTTGCATTTATTTCACTTTGATTCAAAAACCATTCAACCGTTCACTCAATTGCGTGACTATTTTAGATTCATGTTTCTAATTAAACTCTTGGAGATATCGAAAATCATGTACACCTATCACAACTACGACACTTCGGTGCATTCAAGGCTCTATCTAGAATGTCATCACGATCAAAATCTTCTAAGTTCCTAGATTGAGATAGGGCCTCTTGATACACAAGTGAAAGTTTGTAAATAACTGTTCCACGAGTGTAATCAAGGAAAAGTAAACTCATAATGTTTTAACACTTAAACACTACTCACAAAGTTATGTACGTTTGTACATACCAGCTCTTGTTCAAGTAGTGCATATACTGTACTCCTTTTTATGTATGGATAAACAGGGTTTAAAGCTAATTTTAGGTTTTCTTCACTTATTCTCTATTTAAAAACATGAACATCAACATATAATTTCATACAAAATGATATGAAATAATTATTGACACTTATAAATAATTTTTTATACTACCTAAAATTCATTTGTAAGATGAGCAACAACAAAGTCTCTCTCCAAACAAATTCAAGTATGATATGTCCATATATTTTCCTTACGGTTTGTCCCTAATGTATCATTTTTATTTCTTACTAGCACTTGATATATACGTAGGTGGAATTGTAACAGTCACACTACTTTTCTGCATTGTACTTAGATCATCCTACTCTTTTGTATTGAATGCGTACCCATTAATTTCATAACCCGTGTAAAAAAAAAAAATACTTTTAGACCTTTAGATAACTATCTCAATATTTCTGAAACACAATTTGGATTCTTCCTCAACTATGAATGAACGCAATCACTTCTCCATGTTATAAAAGTTTGATTGTGTTCTTTTACCGTCCAATTTTCACTCCTACTAGGGTTCAAGATTTCAAGTTCATATTTGTGTTTCTCAACATATGGTTCAACCTTTGTGGTGTTGTGTAGAACACACGTGTGCTTCATATCATTCTATGTGTAGCATTGTTATCAATTTCTCATAACTGATCCCTTCTCTTGTTGTCCGCCATTGGATTCAAGCTCCTTATACATACTTTTATCATTGAATAACATTATAGAATGTAAAATAAAAATGTTTGGAACTTCATTAACTCATACCTATTCCCTCATATTATAACTTTATATGACATACATAAATTTTCACTAGCTATACCAATTGGCAGGTGCACAGCTTGGAGGAGAAAAACAAACAGTTGGAATTTGAGGTATTCCAGTTAAATAATATTGGCACTCTAGTTTGATAATGGATGAAATAAAACTGTCAAATAATAAATTATATGATATGTTCTTTCTGTATGAATTTTAAAAACTTTTGTTGTAGGCAAGAGATGAGTTTTCTGACCTCACCGCTAGCAATGACAATCATATTCAATTGCATTCCACATAAGCCAATCTTTTTTAATATGAGAAAACCTTAGAAACATTGTATGCTCTATACTTTTGGCCTTTTATTTTGTTACTAAATCTATTTTTTAATTGGTAATCATGTAAGTTATATATAGAATTGTCTTTCTCTTAGTTAGTGAAACAATTTTACTAAATTAATATAAAGGATGCTTTAATGCTTGTATAAAAATTATATGAAAAATTCTGAACCTAATATGATTTTCTTATACAATTCAAAGTGGTATAAAACAAGAGAGAGAGAAAACATACAGCCACTAAAACAAAATGCCTCCGACATACTGTTCTAATTTTAAACATCCTAATAGTACCTCCACCTCTAATACACCATTTTTTTTTTTTATCTCTGTTCATACCACATCATATCATATATCTTATGTATCACTCTTCTCATTTCTTTTCCAATATGCTCTTCTTCTTTACATCTCATGGAGTGTTCACTAATATTTTCCCATTCTCCCCTGTCAAAAAGACTACTACAAGGTTTTTATTTAATCAACTTCAGCATCAAGTCATTGATGAACCCATTGGTTGGATGTTAGTATTTGAGTTAAGTGGAGTTTGTAAATGATCTCTGTAAAAAAGAGTTTCCTAGTTCATAAAAATATCAAGGAAACAAAGAAAGAAATAATTGCTTCATCATTAGTTAGGAAAATTAGAGAGTTTGTGAGGAAATTCAAAGATATGGGTTGTGTGTGATGAGGATTTCATATACTTTTTGAATAGTATTTTTTAGAAAATTAAAGAGTTTGTGAGGAAATTCAAAGATATGGGTTGTGTTGAGGATTTCATATACTTTTTAAATAATATTCTTTAGATGGAGATTTAAAGGGGCGACATTGTGATTAGAGGTGTTCATGGTTTGATTATTTTAAAACCCAAGCCATCTAGATTTAGAATTTAGATTTAAAAACTAAATCACATTTAAAAAATGGTTACGATTAAAAACCAGTTCTAAACCATATATGATTTTAAATTTAATTTATTTTGTTTAATGAAAAAGAGAGTACTATTTTTGAAAAATAAAGATACTAAACCATTTTTTAAATAGATTTTTTTTCAGTAAACAGTAGTAGTTTTATAAATATTTTCACGGTTGTCTTTGGTTATTTATATTCAGTGTTTTTAAAACAAGATCAATTAATAAAAAATTGAAATCAAATCTCTGCGTATCTGGATCTAAAAGAAACAGAGCGTAAGAAACGGACGCCGAGAAAGAAAGAGAGAATCGCTGTGAGAGAGATGTAGAGAAAGAAAGAGGGAGACACATGGAGAGAGAGATTTTAGGAATTAAAAATTAGAATTTAGTTATGATTTAGATAAACTGGTTTTTTACCTAAATAAGAAGTTTGGATATTCAAATTGGTTTCCATTTTATAAAATGGATAAAATAAAAACCAATTATGTATGAATTTAATATTTTTGAATATAATTATGATTCAGTTATGGTTGAAACTACCAAACGGATTTTTTGGACACCCTTATTTGTGTCACATGTTATTCTAATCATAAATTTTACATCATAATGGTTCTACAACATTTCAATATGGAAAAATATGAAGTACTAAGCATATAAATATACATTACAAGCAATCATTGAGTGTCCAAAAACTGAGGATGAGGTAGACCATATGACTTGTGTACCTTATTATAGTCCAAGTGATAGTCTTGTGGACGCCATGGAGTGCGTTAGACTAAATATTTAATATACAATAAATATAGTACTAGGAAGCTGTTAAGTGGATCATGAGATACTTAAGAGGTTCTTCTAATGTCTACGTTAACAATCCAAGGAAGTTGTCGGTATTATATTGTAGATTCTAAAATTGCAGGTAACTTAGATTTTTATTTTTTATTTTTTTTAACCGAGGCATCACCGCTGACAGCAGTGATTCATTCTTTCAACGAAGTGAGCTAACCACTACGTCGCACCTTATAATTACATGCGGACTTTGATAAAAGGAGGTCATTCACAAACTATAACTCATAGTATTTGGATGCTTATCATCATTTGTCGTCATCATCCCTTCGTTGTTCAGTCGTTAGCATCAAATTTTACCCATTTCATGATTTTTTTTTTGAAAGAAAAGAATTTATTTATTAATAGAATTCTGAGTACATCGTTCTTACATAAGATTATGAAAACGGCATATTCCCACCAATTGAATAAACCATCCTCTAATAAAATACTAATTCAATCACACCCACCAAATTGAATATGCTCATTCATATAGACACATTTTATAATATTTTATGTAATTTTTTTCAGATAAGTCCGATGCATTAACCAAGTGCTTGGAAACCCATGTACATAAAGACAAACAAGAAATAAGAAGAGCTAACATCAACTGTAACTGTGACATAACAGAGGCATAGCTAGAGGCCCAACTACTAACTAAAAGACAACAAAAATTTACCTCCCAAAGAAGTACTACACTTCACAACCCCTGAGAACTAACAAAACATAGCAGTTCCAAAAAATCACAAAAGATTAGGGATGACAACAGGTAGGGTCGGGTGCGGGTTTAATCATACCCGAACCCAAACTCGAAATCATATACCCGAACCCAAACCTAAACACAAATTCTGTTCGGGTAGAAAAACCATACCCGAACCCGAACCTGTTGGGTTTCGGGTTCCCCATACCCGAAATCATACCCGCGGTAAATAAAGGGAAACCATAAAAAACCCGAAAATCCGACCCGTACCCGAACCCGATTACTAATGCAGTAGCAACAACATCTTCATAATGATTTAAAAAATGACTCTAGAAGCCAATTTAAAATTCTATGTTCAAGATCATGAATATATATAAAGATATATATATATATATACACACACAGAGAAACTTGAAAGTTGAAACAATATATATATATATATATATATATATATATAAAGATATTTTAGTAATTTAATATATAGAGATCGGGTTTCGGGTAGGGTTCGGGTGCGGGTTTCACCATACCCAAACCCGAACCCGAATAGTACTTTCAGAATCGGGTAAAACCCGAACCCAAACAGAACGGGTTTTACTCGTACATTCGGGTCAGATCGGATCGGGTACCCACGAGTATGGGTTTTTTTTCCATCCCTACAAAAAGATCCCCTACCAATTAACTTAGCATTCCACACCGCCCAATAGCCCTGTTTCGGAACCTTATTCCAGCAGTTCTGTAGATGCAGAATAAAGTGCTGCTTGTTGTTACACGGTAAGACTGTTGAAACTCCTAGCCAGTTATAACAAGAGCTCCAAATTGAAGAGGAGAACCTACAAGTAAATAACAGATGTTCTGTCGACTCCTCCACCAAAGAACAGAATGGACAAAGCAAACTGGACCCATCCTGCAAAATTCCCCTCTTTCTCAGATTATCCTTCATTTGAATACGATTCCAAAACACTCGCCAAATAAATGCCTTGACATTCGACGTCGCTGAGAAGCTCCAAAGCTCAGAAAAATTTGAATTCACTTCGCTGCTCTCACTGCTCTGAAGGGATAAAAATGCCGATTTGACTGAGTAGCTCCCATCTTCCTCCTTCGTACATATCCACTCATCCTCTTCACCAAGCCTTAATTGTGTTGAGTTTGGCACATCTTCCTCCTTCGTACAGATTTGACTGAGCTATAGCTACTCTATAGCCGTAGAGGTAGACAAATGGGTCAAACTGCGTGAACAAAGATTATGTGTGCTTTCTAACCCTAATTTCTCCGAAGTTACTCTGTGCAATCTAGATGTCTATACCAACAATTGGTATCAAATTTGATGGTTGTGCAATGCCATGGTGACGGCTCCTTGTGTCGTAAGTCTTCCTAGCGACGCGGCTAAGCAGCGGGTCCCGTTGACACGAACGGCGGTGCAAGTGCAGATAGCTTCCGCTATATGCAAGCATGGATTGCAAGAGTGGACAATGTGAGGAGAAACCAACGGGTATGTCAGACATAGATTGGTCAGATTTGCAAGACAAGGCTGTAGGATTGATACGACTATGCGTTTCAGATGAGGTGGTGTATCATGTCGCATATCTCAAGACTTCAAAGGCCGTAACAGGGTTCATGAAGGAGCTGGGTGTTGAGCAAGATGGAGATCGGTTGTAGTGCAGTGCAATCGATACGTTTACCAAGTCAGTCAGCATTTCTCAGAGTTAATCCTGAAAGTCAGGATTCTGAAATTGAGCAGAAGATCTTCATAAGGGTTCGAGAATTTGTCAAGGTGGAGATTGTTGAGTTTGGCTCATAAAGAGTTGCATCGTCTGAGTCAGAGATGCTTGGATCATCTGAGTTAGAGTTGCCTGGATCGTCTGAGTCAGAGATGCTTGGATCGTCTGAGTCAGAGATGCATGGTCTGCCGAAGCCAGCTCATAGGCACTGGGACTCTGTATTATCTGCTATAATCAAGATCTGATTGGTCGAGGGGATTATGATACGATTTAATGGGATGTTATCTTGTAATATCTAGATCATTAGAATCCTTGTAAATAGGTAAACTCTGTAACCCTAAGTGTGTGGTACTGGGTACCAGCCGCAAAGGTAGGCTCAAAGGCTGAATTGTGTGACCAAAAACTATCATTCATGAAGGAGAAAGGAGCTATAGCTACTCTATAGCCGCAGAGGTAGACAAATGGGTGAAACTGCGTGAACAAAGATTATATGTGCTTTCTAACCCCTAATTTCTCTTAAGTTACTCTGTGCAATTCAAGTGTCTATACCAACAAGTTGAATGGAATCCAAGGCTGTCAGCATACATTGCACTTGTTCAACATCACAGTCACGCAAGTCTCTTACCCATGAGAACCTCCAATGCCATCTCCCATCCTCCCACACCCCCATTTCCTTCATAGTGTGATCCTTCTGAGCTGAAATTCGAAACAACCCATTAAGTTTCTTTGACAGCATTTACGCCCTCAACCATGGTTCATGCCAAAAACACACCACTTCACCTTCACCTAGCTTCCTCTCCATGTTATCACCAAACCATCCAGAACCAGATTCTTGCCAGCAATCATCCACCAAGTCCTTCCACCTAGTAGACAGGAGCCTAGGAGGTTGCACCAAGCTCCCTTCCCATGGAATAGCATATTTGGCTCTAATCACCTTACTACTTAGACACTAGCAATCTGTCATATCCACTTCCCCAAAAGAGCTTTAATAAACATTCTCCAATCTCTCAATCTTAAGCCTCCTGCTGTTTTTGGCTTACAAATTGTATCCAATTTAACCCATGCCACACTTCGCTCCCCGTCAACATTCCCCCATAAGAAATTTCGAATAAGACCACGACACCTCTTCTGAACTCCGACCGGAATTTTCTAAAAGGACAAATGAAACAGAGGGATGGAAGAGAGAGTACTACCCACGGGACAGAGACGTCACCCAAAAGAAAGACTTTTTTGTCTCCACTTTGAAAGTTTGTTCCTTAACTTCACAATTATTGGGTCCCAAAAGGATAACCTCCTCGGATTCCCCCAACCTACAGGCCCAGATATATGGATGAAAAAGACATTAATTTACAGTTCAGCAGAGACGCAAACATTTGCAATTCACTTCCATTTACCGCAACTCCGATCAGATTGTTCTTGTGAAAATTCACTTTTAACCCAAAAGCTAATTCAAAGCAACGAAGAATGCTCTTCAAAACAAAAGTATTACCCAAGCACACTTTGCTGACAAAGAGAGTGTCATCGGCATACTACAGCACCACCACACCAACAACATTATTATCCCCAAAATGATAGCCAACAAACCTGTTCAGACTCACTGCTTGTCTAACCAAACGTTCAGACCTTCCGCCACTATAAGAAAAAGAAAAGGGTCCATAGGATCCCCTTGGCGGAGTCCTCTTTCCATTGGAAATTCCCCACTCGGGCTACCATTGACGAGAACTAAAACTCGTGCTGACTCAAGACGGCCCCTAACCCATTTAATCCAAACTTCAATGAAATTTAGTCTTCGCATCATATAATAGAGAAATTCCCAGCGTACAGAATCGTAAGCTTTCTCGTAATCTACCTTGAAAATAATTGTCTTCTTTTTGTGCAACCGAGCATCATGGACCAACTCATTCGCAACCACCACACTCTCCATCAGCCCCCTTCCCTTCAGAAATGCAGATTGATTCTCATCAATAACCTTGTGTCGTACTTTACATAGTCTTTTAGCCAGCACCTTAGCCACAATTTTATATACACAACCAATTAGCGAGATTGGTCTATAATCATTGAGCCCCTGCGGCGATCGATTTTAAGAATCAACGCCAAGAACGAAGAATTGTAGCCCCTAGGCCACTTCCCATAAGTGTGAAAATCCTAAAACACTCGCATAATATCATCTACAAACAAATACCAGAAGGCTTTAATAAACTTAAAATTGAAGCCATCCAGTCCCAAACTTCTATCACTAGCACAATCCCACAACGCCCCTTTAACTTCCTGTAGGTTGAAACTTGGTGTCAAAATAAGATTATTCGCGTCTGAAATGGTCTTGAAAGGAATCCCATCCAATTTCACCCCTCTTTTACCATCCTCGGATTATCCTCCCATCATCCATTAATATGCAGCCCCTAAATGTTACTCCTTCGTCGTCGCAAATTCACAAAAGAGTGGAAAGTTTTTGTGTTCGAGTCACCCTCATTTATCTACCTGCATCGAGCCTTTTGATGAAGAAGAGACTTCCTTAACTTAGCCAATTTCCATAATTCAGCGAGCAGCTCCTGCCTCTGACGCTATTCAGCTTCAAATAAATCACTATCTTCACATTTTGCATCCAAATCCGCCATACTGTTCAACAACTTTGCTTTTCCTATTCTCATCACCGAATACATCAGTATTCCACTTTTTAAGCTTTTTTCTTAGCCCTTTAAGCTTCTCCTTCATGACAAAGGCTCTCCACCCATTGCATTGAATACCTGCCCAAGCCTCTTCCACAAAACCTTTAAATCTTCGGTCCTGAAACCAGCAGTTCAAAACACAAAAAGGCTTCAGCCCCCAATCTAGCTTCAGAGATTTAAGGATTAAGGGACAGTGGTCATACTCCCTTTGAAGTGCTGCTTGAGCACAGCCTGACTAATAGGCAATCCATTCCTATGACGTCAAGGACCTATCCAGCCTGCTCCTTGCCCTTGCGTTAGATCGATATCAAGTAAATCTCCTTCCTCCAAGAGGAAGGTCAATCAGTTCCATGCCGTCAATGGAACAATTAAAATCCTCCATTTCCCTTCTTGCCGATACACTCCCATCTAAAATTCCTCTCCTTTCCTCAAATTTCCTAACAGTATTGAAATCCCCCGCAATGCATAAATAGCCTGCTAAATTACTGGATTTCCAAGCAATAATCTCCTCCCACAATCTCCTTGTTCCCGTTACTGTACAAGGATAAAGGAAACAGAAGATAAAGAAAATATCATAATCTCATTCTCATTCTGATTTGTTGTTTTGTTTATACAATAATGAAGATATATATAGAAGAGGGAGAGAGAAGATAAGGTTGCAGCTGTCAAGAGGAAGATGTCAACAAAGTAGTGGAGATCAGACTGGGTCGTACACTGACAGCTTGCTTTCCGTACTGTCAGAAGATACAAAAAAAACCACTAGACGTAATGAAGTGCTTGTAACCATCAGACGATGCTCATTAGACGATAGAGCAGACGATACTCATCAGACGATGCTCATCAGACGATAGGGCAAACGATACAAAGGTTCTTATTTGTATTTTTCTATATATATTCCTAACAGCCCCTTGCAAGTTCAAGGTGGGTTAGTAATTCGAAATTTTTCAACCACCTTTAACTTGTCCCGAAGTTTAGTAAAGCGAGCTGGAGAAAGAGCTTTGGTGAGAATGTCAGCATATTGGTCCACGGAAGGTACATGCTGAACGATGAGAGCTTTGGATTGAACTTTTTCTCGGATGAAGAAAATGTCTAGCTCCATATGCTTAGTTATCGAATGAAGAACTGGGTTGTGGGTGAGAGCAACGGTGCTCATGTTGTCACAAAAGATATGATGTACTTGAAAAGGACTTTTTAATTCACTTAGGAGGGATTGAATCCACAAAACCTCTGGTGTAGTGTTGGCGAGACTTCTATACTCTGCTTCTATGCTGGAGTGGGCTACAAGAGTTTTCTTCTTAGAGCTCCAAGACACCAAGTTAGGTCCTAGGAAAACACACAGTCCAGAGGTGGACCTTCTGTCATCTACATCAGATGCCCAATAAGCATCACAATATGCATTTAGAGAGAAGGGTCGTGTAAGAGTGGCTGGTTTGAGATGAAGACCATGATTGGCAGTAGCTTTTAAGTATCTTAGGATTCGCTTCACAACATTCCAGTGTTCTTCTAACGGTTGAGATAGAAATTGGCAGACTTTGTTGACTGAGAAGGAGATTTCCGGAAGAGTGAGAGTGGCATACTGCAGTGTCCCTACTACGGATCTGTACTCTGTGGAATTACTCAGGTAATCTGAGCCCTGTTTACTGAGTTTACAGCCACCAATCATGGGAGTGGAGATGCCCTTGGAATCCTCCATGTGTGCTCTTGCAAGAAGATCATGAATGTATTTGGTTTAATTGAGAAGAAGAGAACCATCCTGTATTCTTTGAACTTGAACACCCAAAATGTAATCCAAATCCCCTAGCTGCTTGAGAGAAAATTCAGAGTCTAGGTTGGTTACTAGCTGTTGAATGAGAGTAACAGAACTGCCAGTGATGATGATATCATCAACATAGACTAGGAGATAGATAATGCCATGTGTTGTTTGTAGAACAAAAAGAGAAGGATCACATTTGTTGGGCATGAATCCAGACTTAACAAGAGCTGACTTGAGTTTGTCAAACCAAGCCCTTGGAGCTTGTTTCAAGCCATAGAGAGCCTTGTGAAGTTTGCAAACCAGATTTTTGTTGGATGCTTCAAAACCAGGTGGTTGGATCATGTAAACATCTTCATTCAAGGTGTCATTGAGGAAGCCATTGTTGACATCAAGTTGTTGGGTTGGCCATCCTTTATACACTGCAAGAGTTGGGATGATTCTAATTGTTGTGGGTTTGACCACTGGTGAGAAGGTTTCAGCATAATCAATGCCTTCCCTTTAGTGAAAACCCTTTGAAACAAGCCTTACCTTGTACCTTTGGACAGTGCCATCAGGATTTTCTTTCACACGAAAGACCCATTTGCAGCCTATGACAAATCTGTCTAAGGGAAATGGAACAAGAGACCATTTGTTATTTTTTAATAAAGCATTATATTCTTCACTCATGACGAAATGCAATTTTGGATCCTTTGGAGCTTGCTTGACTGAAGTTGGATGGGCTTGTGTGAGAAGAGTATGAAACTGCTTCGGTTTAACTATTGCTGACTTGGCTCTAATTTGCATAGGGTGAGCATTGACAGTGAGATGAACAACTGAAACTGAGGAAGAGGAAGTGGTGGGAAGGGAATCTAGAACATAATTAGAGCTGGTGGGAGGTGAACTTGGAACAGAATTAGAGCCAAATTCTGCATTAGGAGACATAGGAGTGGGTACAGAACCAGGAGGATGTGGGCACTATATGAATGGTAGCAGGGACAGGTGGTGATTCAATGAAGACAGCAGGATTCTGTTCAAAAGGAAATAGGTCTGGAAAAGGGAATCTAAGTTCATTGAATACAACATCCATAGAAATAAAGATTTTTCCAGAGGCATCAAGACACTTGTAACCTTTGTGGCCGGAGGAGTGCCCTAGAAAGACACATTCAATTGACCTATGAGAGAGCTTTGTTGTATTGTAAGGTCTTAGAAAGGGGTAACAAGTACACCCAAAGACTTTCATAAATTTGTAATTTGGTGTTTGTTTGTACAGTTTGGTGAAAAGACTGACATTTTGCAGGACTGAGCTTGGAAGTCTGTTTATGAGGTATTTTGCAGTGAGAAAGGCTTGGTCCCAATATTCAGTGGGCATTTTGGCATGAGCTAATAATGTCAGGCCAGTCTCAACAATGTGTCTATGTTTTCTTTCAACACTACCATTTTGATGCTGTGTGTGAGGGCATGTGAGTCTGTGAATGGTGCCTTGATCTGTGAAGTATTTGGTTAGGGGTCTGAACTCCCCACCCCAATCAGATTGAACAGATTTTAACTTTGAGTTAAGGTGTAATTCTGTCATTGTCTTAAACTGGACAAAGATAGTAAATGCTTCAGATTTGAGTTTTAGTAGGAAAATACAGGTGTAGCGGGAATAAGCATCAACAAAAGTAAGAAAGTACTTATGACCACATGAAGAAACATCAGAGGCAGGGCCCCAGAGACCAATAAAAACAAGTTCTATGGGGGCATTATACACAGTGGTTGAGGGTTGAGAAGGTAATCTGTGAGATTTACCAAGACAACAAGAGTAGCAAATAGAAAAAAGATTTGTATTAGGTAACGGAACATTACATTAAAGTAAGACAGTTTTGAGGGCCTCATGATGAGGGTGTCCCAATCTATAGTGTCACATCTCATACAAATAGAGCCCTAATACATTAGAGTTATATTGAATATTGTCTTTATTGAGACAAGGTAGAGAACTAGTGGTAGTTGTTGTTATGGCTGCAAGAACGCCAGACGATGAAACAAGTTATCGAAATGCTCTCTCTGCTCGTCTAACACCAGCTCCCCCACAGGGGTTATCAATTTCTGAAAGTAGTCCCTCCTCCAGAACTGGATAGGAATTCCAGAGCACCGGATCCACGTCAACCTATGACCAAACCAACTTTCAGGGCTCCACGGGTCAATGGACATGAAGAGGTTTCCCAACCATGGTTGTGCGTTCTTCAGAACCTCACCCACCTTTGTCCCATCCTCACCACTCTCAATAGCACTAAATCATCTCCCAGATGACGCACTCTAATGTTACAAAATCCGAATTCGGAGGAGAAGGCTAATTGCAATCCTTCCATCCTCTCCAGATCGTGGAGTTCGCCCACCCAACTATTCAAAAGCCAGTCTTCGTCAACGTCAATCTTTTCCACCCGCGAATTATCTCTGTTCCTCCCACTTCTTCTATTCCAGACACCTTCAGTTCTGGTTACTCCATCCCCTCTCAGAACCTGGGCGTACATTTTTGTTGCATTCGTCAATCCTCTGACATCAGTCCTATTCTCCACTCGTGATGTCACTGTATGTCGTTCTCCTTCATGCAAAGTTGCTACTTGTCCATTCCCCTGTATCCTCTCATATTTTGGCGTATTCACATGAATCTTGTCAGCACCAATTAGGATCTGATCCAGCTTTGTGCCAAAGGCTGTTGGGCACCTCACCTCCATAAACCTGAATTCACCATGACTTCTTGCCTTTCACACCCTCGCTCTGTCCCTTTCTCTCCCCCTCTCTTTCTCTTTCATCTTTTTGTTTTTAATATCTTTTGGAACTATTTTATGTAATTTGATCGTTTTTCATATATAATTTTATTCTATTAAACACATACTAACCTACTCGTATCTTGTATCTTTTGAAAATCTTAAAAGTTGCTAGTATCACACCAGTACGGTATCGTGCTCATATCTAAGCAAATTGCGGCATGCATCTGGGTATGCTAGAAGAAAAGGCTAACGATCAAAGCAATAATGACATATATTATTATAATTACTATTATTAATTATTTTTATTTTTATAAACAGATAAAAAGATAATGATAAATGAGTTTTTCCCTGTTTAATAAAATAAAGGCTTAATATCAGTTTTCATCTCTCATTTATCATGAAGTTGTAGTTTTGGTCGGTTGTGAAAAATATTAGTTATTTTCATCTCTTACTTTGACAAACGACAACAGTTTTTGCCCCTTATCACTATTCCGTCAAAAAACTAACATTTTACTATGCTTTCATAGGGATGAAAATAGTTATGAGAGATATTGTTGTTTGTCAAAGTAATAAACGAAGATTGCTATCATTTGTCAAAGTAAGGGATGAAGATTGCTAATTTTTTTTACTAAATAGTGGTGAGAGACCAAAATTAATGTCTTTTGTCAACTAAGAGACGAAAATGGCTAATATTTTTCATAAAGGATAAAAATACAATTTTGTGATAAGTGAGGGACCAAAACTATTATTAAACCTAAAATAAATAGGCTATATGAACATTGTCAATTGATTTGGTTTATGTATATAAAATTTTCTCCGTATGAGTATAAGTCTTTCCATATGTGATAGGAAAAAAAGCCATGTATTTCATAACTAAAAATAGTTGTATAAGTTAACTGCTTTGCTTTTAATCAATACAATATATTTGCTGTTGAAGCAGGTTTTAGAACCAGAAAGGTGCTTCAGAGGGGAAAGCAATCGGCACAAGAACAGAGGGTAGTAAGAGCAATCACAATAAACAGATGGATGGCTGCTATGAAAGCTCATTCATGTCTTCATAAAATATCCTCACAAGAAGTTGAATTCATATATATTGGTGTCATACCCTCATAGTTTTGATAGGGAATAACTGTGCCTAATAAGAGGTTAAATATTTCACCTAACACATTGTATATAATTTTCACCCTCTCTTTAAAGATTTAAATCATTAATATTTTAGAACGATAACACATTCTGATTTAGGGCTCTGCTAGTGTTAAATAAGAACATCACGTGCGGGTTAAATTACTCGCACATGATGGTTACCAGTACAAGGAACGGAGGAATGTTCGTGGAAGAACAAGCAGGAGTCAGGATCATCTTTTTTAGGAAGTATTTCATCAAGGAGACAAACACACATGTTTTAGGGTTATTTTCGCAGCAGGGAGGAAGACATACGTACTCATCAAACAGGGGTGCGTTATCAGGCAGAAAACACCACTAAGAGCTTATTGTTTTCGATTTTTATCGACTGGATTCAGGAACACGTGGCGGAGGATAGGATTGGTGTTAGCAAAAACACCCTTGATTGCACACAGTAACTTAGGAGAAATAAATGTAGAATTAACACAGAAGTCTTTGTTCACGCAATTCGGCTAATTGTGCCTACATTTGCGGCTATAGAGTAGCTATAGCTCCTTTCTCATTCAGATTAGTTTTTTAGGGTTACAGTGTTACAACATATATAAGGATTCTAATGATCCAGATATTACAAGATAATATCCCATTAAAACCCTATCACAATCCCCTAACAAATCAGATCCTAAAATAAATAAATATCGGCTTAAAACAGAAACAACAATTAAATGACCAGATTTTACGGAGTCCTCACGCATGTGCGCCGGCAAGACCACGCACATGCGTGGAGCTACTGTGAAATCTCCGCTGTTCGTCGTGATTCCCACGCATGTGCGCTGGGAATGTCACGCACATGCGTGGGCTTCAGGTCTGCTAATGAGCCAATCTCAACAATCTCCAACTTGGCAAACTATCGAACCCTAGTGAAGATTAACTGCTTCCTTTCAGAATCTCGACTTCCGGGATTGTGCTTCCCCTCTATTTAACAGCGTGAAACATGTAACAAATCCAAGCAATGCTTGAACTTGTCAGTGGTGACAGGCTTGGTCAACATATCAGCTGCATTCTAAGAAGTATGAACTTTCTCAAGTCGTATCTATCCTAACACAAGCAACTCTCTGATCTTGTGCCATGGAAGAAGAAATGTGGTGGTTTAAGGTGGTGGCAATTTTAGGTGGTGGAGGCACTTAGGGATTTTCCTCTTCACTTTTCTCTCAACCTTTCCCTTCCAAGAAACATGAGAAAATTAAACATTGACCTTTCCTCTCTCACTTAACCTGCGGCACAAACACACATAGAGCACACACTTGATCACCAAAGTTACACATGCTTAAGTTAACTTAGGTGGTTTAGGATTAATCTAGGTTCATTTAATTCACCTAAGCCAAGTCACACCTTTGAAACAATCAAATTACCGCTCTAGCAATAGTCGGGGTTAAATGATGTTTCTACGGTGAAGAAGCGTTTTCAAATTTTTCAGTAAAGCGAATGAATCTCGCGAGGTCGTTCTAAACCATACCAGGGTAATAAGAACCTCATTTAAAATGAGTCACAAACATTTATTCTCTCTCATAATATCACAAAACTCTTTTCACATCAACCTCTGTTTAATAGCTTTGAACGCTTACAGACAAATAATATAATTCTATAAAATATTTTGGGTCTTACATTTACCCAGTTTATTCAGCCGATTGGGTCTTTTCTCGGGATATTGTCTTTATTTCTTCCTGATGATGGCGAGGGTGAGAATTTAGTAGGGACCAACGGCGGGTTGGAGGATGTAGTCGAGGTAATGGAGGAGGAGATAGAGAGGGTTGAGGCCACGGGTTGTTGTGAAAATGGTGCAGTTCTACAGCAACCCTTGCAGGTCCTAAATGCTGCACATGATCATCATATTTTGCAGGTTACAGGTGATGCTGCCGCAACGGAAGAAGTTGATGTTACAACTCCTATAGACACAATGAAGAGGAGCCGATGCCGCCCAAAGGGGAGCAAACATAAACCAAAGCAAAAGATGTGAGCTGGGGAGGCTACGGTGGTGACCAGGGCGCGACATTCATGTAGTGGTGGAGAAAAGGTAAGTTGCTGACAGATCTTTTGGAGGCTTTTCCTTGGGAGGATGTCGTAACTACAAGGGCACGATGCGTCTAGTTGATGGGCAAAGAGTTAGGTTTGCAGCCTAGAGGCTCCAAGAAACGGATGCTCATGGGCTTTAAAAGCTCAAATATGACGGGATCATCCTCATTTTAATTGAGGGGTGGGTAAATGTGTTTGTGGCTTGGTGGGGTGTGTTCTTGATTCGTACTCCCTCCATTTTAAAATAATTGTTCACATATAAATTTTTTTATCATAACTATCCACTTAGAATTCCTAGGTAACATTAATTGATGTTTTTCAATATAATACCTCTATAACAACAATAAGTGAGGAAAGACAAAAATACAACTTAAAGGTTAAAATAGTAAAATAAATAAAATATTTTAAAAAGTTAACAATATCAATTGCATTTCTTAATATGCGTGTTTCTTCTCTTTTTGAATACTTATTTTAAAACGGAGGGAGTACATATATCTCTTTTGATTATTGATAAAGTTTTGCTTTAAAAAAAAAAATATATATATATATATATATATATATATATATATATATATTATAATTAGTAGGTTAGATTGCTTGTTCACACATGTTATATAATGCTCCAGTAGCATGAAGAGGTACATATAAGAGTCCCTTTAAGCACAATTTATAGTTCGAGTCTTGTGAATGGAAAAAAAAAAATTATGAATGTTAATCACAGTATAATATGATATTCTCAACTCAAACAAAATTGACTTCATGTATCTAAAAAAACTCCACCAATTGAATATCCAATATTTCTGTAGCCTCTTCATTGTTACCTTTAAAAGTCGGATCCAATTTCCCAAGATCATAGATCGTGGGTTGCTTATATTAAAAAATTTATTCTTCTTATAATATCGTCATCATCAATTCTCCAATTCTTATGGGAGCTAACTTAGTCACACCTTTAATACAGTTAGCTATTTGGGAAACTTTCGTTGATTTCTTTTCTGAATTTTTTGACATACATAATTTAACTTTCATGGGAAGAAATTTGACCAACCTTTTTCTTTTTTGGTCAATAAATTTGACCAACCTTGTACTTCATTTTTCTTGGCTAAGCACGCCTAATGGTAATGTCTTCATATTTAGCCCAAAAGGATTCTTCATTCCATCAACATCAAGGCTTCTATTATAATCTTTGCGTATAAAAAAAAAAAACTTCTATTACGCGGTCCAAAAGTGAAATGAATTTGGTCCATCATAAACATACACTTTACTCGACTGATTGGGTTAAGAAAATAATTTTTTATAAGCTCTAAAATGGCGATTTGGTGGAAAAAAATTGAGATTTTGATCCTCTAATATGATAGCGTTGTGGAACATAAATAGTCTCATGTATGAAAAGAGATAACACAAACTCCACATGAGAAAACATGCGAGAGTTTTTACGTGAGAGTATCATGATCCCTAAAATTGTTATTTTCAATAATATTCTAACCAAAATACCCTTATAACTGAACATCTGAAAGCTCAAGTTTCAACAAATAGAGTTTAATATTCATGTACTGTCACTGTAAAAGAATTTTACATAGACAATCAATAATAATTCAGATTTTTACCACATCAGGTAATTAATTTTAAAATTTGCTCAATTGAATACGAAATTAAACTGACAGTGCATGAGTATTAAACTAAAGAAAACGTTCCACAATTTAGAATTCATAATTGTAAATGTATACCAAACTAGAGTTATTCTTTCAGAACTCTAAATTCCTCACCTATTTTTTTAATGGTAGATTTGAGCATCTAGAATTGTAATTATTAATTACACTTTAAGAAGTAAAATAATACAACCACAAATACACTTCTTTATGCATCTAGAACTATAATAGCACTTCTTGGAGTTATGGGAATGTAATTTACATTCACGAAGTATTCAAAATTGCAATTTACACTTTTAGGGAATTCAAATTAAGTTTTTGTTTTCTTTTTGTTACACTTACACTTCTTGAAGTTCAAATATATAAAAAAATCAAATTCAGAATTTAAATATCCAAGATTGTGTATGTATGCTAATCAATAGTTACATTCCTCATCCTCGACGAGAGCCAAGACCAAACGAACTGAGTATATAGATGTAAAATTTCATATATATTATCAAGGTTGGATAAAACAAACAATTTTAATATACTCACATTCCAATTCTTCTTCCTTCTTTATAGAATCAAACCCTTCCTTCCTTCTTGTAGTGGTGGTGGTTAAGACCTCTCACTTTCCTTGGAGAACTGAAATTCCCTTTCTCTTGTGCTGTTTGTTCGAGTGTTTATCTTTTCCGGAAGACCGAAGACGTTTTCTTCTCTCTTCTTTCTGAGAATTTACGGTAAGTAATCCTTAATCTAAACCTCGTTTTGAGTGGTGATCATTGAACCATAGTTCTGGAAATAAATCATAATCCTATTCCGTTCTCGGTTTTTCGTTCGTTTCAAGGGTTCTGTCGTTTGAAGGGTCCAACCATTGCCAGAAATCGTGAGTGATCGTTGTTTGAGTCGAAGTGGACGAGCGTTTTCCTTTCCTCTTAATCGTCTAAACTCAAGTTGGTTCATCTCTCGTTCTCCTTGCGTTGTTAGAAATTGTTTTTGTTGTTGAGATGTTCCATGTGTTAGACGTTTTCCTTAAAACTCTTGATACCTTTCTACCCAAGCAATTTCGTGTTTAAAGACTTTTTATGTTTTTAAGATAATTTCCTTTCCTATTGATTTTCCCCCTTTGTTTTGGCCATGGAAAAGTCTTGTCTTGGAAAAGTGGGTTTTGAAAATCAATTATGTCTAAAAACTGTTGTTTTCTGGGCTCTTAGCAGGGAGTCAGCGCTTGAGCGCTAGCCTCCCAACGCTTGGGCGCTAGGTTGCTGCCCAGGACGTGTTGCCAGACAGGGAGCCAACGCCTAGGCGTTAGCAACCTAGCGCATGGGCGCTGGGCCCCTGCCAACAAATTCCTATTTTTGTTTTAATTGCTTAAAAATCCTTTTGGGGGTTGTTTTCCACCCTTGTTCCAAAAATTATTGATTGTTGTTTATCATTTTATCTTGGTCAGGTGAGAGAACTCGTTTATGCAACCTAATCGACGGTAAGGGTAACTCAGTACTAGATCGAGTCAAATGTGTTTGTTGTACAAAATCCCTTTTGAGAATTTTCTAAATGTTTTATTTTGATTCGTGAATACATGTTGAATTGGAATATGTGATAGCATGAATTGTTGTTATCTTCACGAGTTATAACATGTTGTTATGAATCGGAAATCTTGGATATTGTTGTTGCTAACATATTGCATTATACTGTGACTGTTGAGAAATTTGGTGTGAACTTTTGGTTCATGATGTTGAGAATATTTTTTGTCATAGCATATGCACTATGTAGGTTATTTAAGATTGATGTGATGACACTTTGTCTCGTGGGATCAATCTAGGGCAATGAGGTGGATATTTGTCCCACGTGATTATCCTGCCCTTGTTCTGGGAAAATCTTGGTCATAGTTATGCATGTAGTTATTTCAGGACTAACTTGCATGTTTGTTGAAGAATTAAATGAAATAATGGAATGCTGAAAATACTATAAACTTTACTGTTGTTTGATTAATCCTATTTTATTTGCTGTTGTTTATTACACCTTGTAACTGTCTTCTGTTGTTGTATTTACTATTTAATAATTCTGCTATTGTTGTATCTGTTTTTGAATTACTATTGCGGTAGTCGATTTCTTGTTGTTCCTATTTTGTTTTTAATTATCACTTGGTTGATAATTATATTTGTTGTATTTTTTTGGAGTTAAGCCTTTCTGTTTGTCTTATTTGTTGTTTGGGCGCTTAACGTCATAGATGAACAACGCGAGAATTTTAATGCAGAATAAATTGTGGCTAGTTGAAGAGGAAGAAAATGAAGATTTTTCGAAGATCTTGAAGCATGATGAATTGTCGCTGTTTTTCCGTTAAAATGACTTAGCACTAATGTGGTGCAGAATAATTATTTATTTTTATTGCACCATTGAATTATATTATTTATGGGGAATAATACTTATGATTAAATAGCTATTGAGTCTCAAATTTCTTTGAAAATTTCGAGTGGTCTTTTTGAGAGGTTTATTAAACTTATTTTCCGCGAATTTACTATGTGACTCCTGACCGGAAATTGGGGCGTTACACATCCTAATTGAAGCCTAAGTTTCCGCATCTTCCCTGAATTTTGTACTTGTACTCTCGATTCCCTTTGACCGATCACTTGTGCTACCAATCGGCTAGACCCACTCGAATCGGCTACTATCTGTTTGACCATGCTATCCAATCGACTCGAGTAACCCTTCAGCTCTTCACTAGCCGTTACGGGTTTTTAGGTGCCAACAATACTCTCTTGCAAAGATTGGTGAATGTAATCAACCCTTAGGCTCTCATAGTTATTCAGATTTGGTTGTTATTCGAACTTGGAGAGGTTTTTTAATTTTTTTTTTCTGGTGCTTACAGATATCTCTACGGGAGACAATTCAATTTGAGCTGAGAACATTTATATTATATTAAAATTAACTCTCCTACTGATGATTTTTTCTATCCATCCATACTTTTATTTAAAAGAAATCAAACACATACTACTTGAACCAACCACCTATCACTAAACTTTGGAGAGGTTTCTTGGTCTTTGTACATTTTCTTCCGTGGCAACATGATTTTATCTTTTTGGTTGCATTTTCCTCATCTGGTCAATTCAAGGTAGTGGTTTTTGTCCTTCCGGGGTGCTCTTTAGTGGTTTAGGAGTTAATTGCCTCAATTCCTAGATCTGCCTCACTTTGGTAATAATATTTATTATTTTATTTTTGAAAAAATATATTAAAGTGTATGCATTGAGGAATGGTCCAATTTAATAAAAAATATAAAATTCAAGCTCAAGATCCACGGTGTAACCTAATCACGGGTTTCCTATTAATTGAACTGATACAATATGCTTTTCCAGGAAAAGACAAATACAGAAAGTATAACCACATAAAAAAATAGTACATAGGAAAGGTAGGAAGAATTTATTTCAGTTTATATAATAGTATAAATATTAATTTAATTATTTAAGAGATTTTAGGTAAATAGCTTGTTAAATATTTATAAATTTCTCGAGCTTATTTTTATAATTTATGTAAATTAACTAGTTTATAAATAAGAGCTTAGCTTTGACTTATTTTAATGAATTTAAAAATTAACTAATAAACAACGGCTTATGTTTGTAAACTTAAATTGTTTACCCAAATGGATAGTAAATTAATGTTGTGAGTGTACTGGCGGCTGTTTTTCAATTTATTCCACTCGATAAAGGTTAATATATAATACACTATTTTGAATACATTCTTCCATACATTTTATGTGATTGGTTGATTATATCAAAGGTTAATTCAATTTTTAACAAGAGAGATAAAGAAAAAATACATTAGTGTTTTTTGAAAATAGACCAATTACAAGAACTGTGTTAGTAAGTGTCCTCCTCGTTTTAGAACATGCTAGCCGAAAAGAAGAAACGAAGAGGAAATATTTAAGTGGGGTCAAGTTAATATTGTAAATATGGTCGAAATCATTGTATGATTTTCTTTCTCATGTATTTTATGATATATTTTTTTTGAAACCATTCTCATATTTGGAAGAAAATGAAGGAGGCATAGAGACAATTACATCATTCTACACCAAAGAAAAAAGAACTAGTGAAACCTCGTCAATCCAATTTGAATTGGGATAGGTAGAAGGGTTCTTGGCTAAATGACCATCCACAGTATTACCGGAACAACAAACAAAAGAAAAGTGAAAGCAAACAAAGAGACTAAATCTCTACAATATTTTAAAATAGAAACTAAATAAGACACCCCTTGCATTGACATATGCCAAGCTTCACACAGTCGCAGAGCAAACCTCGTGGAAGCTTAAGTCAATTGCTATAGATAAAGCCCATCGGATCTCCACGCCAAAGCTTCGGCCAAAAAGGGAGATGAAACATGCACCGGATAAGCACAAGTTGTTGCCATATCCTCCCCAGCCGGTGAAGCAAACCACCAGCGAGCCACAACCGGGCACAAGAACAGCACACATAGTTCAAGTGAAGCCCTCCACGCAACTTCTTTGCAGCGAGGAAGAGCGGGAGCTTTCCAAAACTGGGCAGGGAGAGGAACATCTCTGGACGTCGAAGCCAAGCTCGTGGACCAGCGCTGCATCATGAAACCATAACCGGTCTTCGTGGTATACACGCCATCTGTTGTTGATGGCAGAGAAGCTCAACTTTTTGAGCCGTGAGAGGCACGGAGTTTGCAGAATTTCCTTCGCACTCGGAGTCGGAGGCCGGAAGACCAACTTCACTAACACTGTGTTCCAGCCACAACGGCGAATAGAGAATTTGAGTTGGGTGGGGTTAATATGAATCAAACTAGCTTTTCTATGAATATAAGTGAAAACAACAATTAATTTTATATAAAATAAGTCAAACCAATAGATAATTTTATACAAAGTTAGTGAAACAAGTAATGAGGTGCCATGTCGCTCTTCCCTCCCCAATGCACCACATCAATTGAAAATATATCTGGAACATGTAACAAATTACCATATCATGACATTTTATGATTTATTTGAA
This sequence comes from Acmispon strigosus, assembly GCA_030819835.1. Lineage (NCBI taxonomy): Eukaryota > Viridiplantae > Streptophyta > Magnoliopsida > Fabales > Fabaceae > Acmispon > Acmispon strigosus. Next base: position 40,464,875 of record JAUAMA010000001.1, on the reverse strand, counting down.
ACGTCGTGAATACAACTTTATATTAACAGTTTAAAGTATTTAAATTTAATAATCAAAACTTATGCTTAAAAAAGTTATAACTAACTATCTATAGATGTTTTTAGTTGATAAGTTTTTAAATACAGAACAAATGAATTTAGAATGAAATATAGATAGATTCACCAAAAATATCAAAAAAAGAGAGGATAGAGTAATAGATTCACCAATCACATATTTCTTAATTTTAAAGGAATTGAATAATCACTTTCAAAAAATATTTGAGGAAAATTTTAAAGTTTCATTTTGATGCATTAGTGTAAAATTTCTTTACAATGTGACAACCAATCATTGATTATCTGTGTAAAAATTGTTTGTGTATGTGAAAATTGTTTACCCTGAAGTGTGTAGATATTAATTGAAAATTTTAAGTATAAATTGTTTTAAACATAAAATAAAATGACTATAATTTTGATACACCGATCATCAATCACTCATTGCTTATTTTTTTATACATTGGAAATCATTTAAATTCTTCTTCCAAGGATTGATTCTTGAACATTTCTCTCCCTAACTCATATGTTCCGAGCTATTACCACTTAAACTATCTTTCAAGAACCGATCGCTTGCTACCTAGGAGAAACAATTACAATTTTTTTTTATTTTAATTTAAATAATAAATTATTTTCTAACGTGACAGATTGCAACTGTCTGTGTAAAAAAAGATTAGACCTAAAATACATGAAACATACTAGTAAAACGAAATCAAGTAGTTTTCATTGAAAAATCATATCTAGTTTACCCCTAATAAATGAATTCAATTGTATGAAAAAATAGCATAAATTTTGCAAGAAAATAAAAAGTTGGAGGCTTGGAAAAGCTTTAGGCAACTACTAGTTGGAGAAGAAATATATAAAGTAGTAAAAAATCTGGGTGGTGTTGCGCTCATTGATGTTGAATTCCTCGTTGTCACCTTTCTTGTTATAAGACCCAACCCATTTCTCTCCTTCTTCTCATCTACCCTTCTTCTGCCATTTATTCTCTTTGCTTCCATGAAACTACACCATCCACTTACTTAATTGGTTCTTCCCCTCTCTCTACTGCAACACTCTGTTTTCTTCGTTCCAGAATTCTACGCCTCCATTGTATTGATTCATGGCACACTCCACCGATTCAGGTTTTGTCATCTGTCTTCTTTATCTCCCACCGCCCTCTTTTTTTGTGTTCTTTCTTGTTTATTTGTTTTACTGTTATTATTAGGTTCAGTTGATGCCTTCAGGGAAATCATTTTTCTGGGTTGGAGCTTGATTTTTGAAATAAAGATTGTATCTTTGGGGGGTTTTGGGGACTGGGTTTTGGTCCTTCTGGGATTTGTTTCACTGAATCTGATTTGAGGTATTTGTTGAGTGTGTTGGTCGGTCCCAGTGTTTTGTTCTGCTGATTGGATGCGTGTGTGAGTCTGTGTTTGTTATCTGTGAAAAAGAGATGGCCCCATCCCGTGAGTGTGATTTACACGATTCTATGCATAGGGACAAAATCATGATAATGTGGTCTTTTTAATCATTGCTGATGTTAGCATTTCGCTGTGGCAGTTTATTTCTTTTGTTTTTTTTTTGGGTTAAGATGGGGGGAAGCAATTTCTTTTGTCATATGTGCATGGGATCTGTGTGATTTAGGTGCAGGCTGAACCTGCATTGGCAGAAGAAATAGTTATTTGGAAAGTGCATGATTTGAACCAATGATGCATCTGAAATTGAAAATACCACATTCACTTTTTATATTTGTGGAATTGTGTAGTGGGGAAATATAGGGAACATAGCAGGACATGTGTAAGTTAATTCATCTAGTTCTCAGTAATTTGCAGATTATAGTATGTATGCCACTTACTGATACCCCAAAGATAATCCACTGATAATCATGATGACAGTATCTTGAAGTGCTTCAATTTTTGAAATTAGATTGTGATTAGGAAAATGTTCTGGAACCTCGGTTCATGTTGGTCTGAAGCTACTGCTTTTGCACAGGTAAATCCAACGATCTCTCAAAAGAAGACTGCAAGGAAACAAGTTCACTGGTTGTTTCCTTTGGAGAAATGTTGATAGACTTTGTGCCCACCGTGGGAGGAGTGTCACTGGCTGAAGCACCTGCTTTCAAGAAAGCTCCTGGTGGAGCTCCTGCCAATGTGGCTGTTGGTATCTCTAGACTAGGGGGTTCAGCTGCTTTTATAGGCAAGGTGTAGTTTTCAATCAATGTCTGTTTATCAAGTAATCTTAAGACTTATTGCTATGTTCTAAATTGAGTATGCTCTCTGAAGATGATTGTTAGTTCCTGTTTAGTTTCCCTAAAGAATTCTAAAAGTGAGGAAAGACGAAACAAAAAACTGTGGAAAGAAAATGCTTGCTTGAGCTACTGTAATCGAAAATCATATCTTAATTTATTATCATCTGTATATCAGGTTGGAGCCGATGAGTTTGGTTACATGTTGGCTGACATTTTAAAGAAAAACAATGTTGAGACATCTGGCATGAAGTTCGACTCAAATGCAAGAACTGCATTAGCTTTTGTTACTCTTAGAGCTGATGGCGAGCGTGAGTTCTTGTTTTTCCGGAATCCAAGTGCTGATATGCTACTTAACGAGTCTGAACTTGATAAAGATCTCATAAAGAAGGTGTTTTGAATTTCTGTTTGTTCTTTATCTTGTATGAAATATGGCCCAAGACCTTTTGTTTAATTCAGGATATTCATAATATTGATTTCAGGCTAGAATATTCCATTACGGCTCTATCAGCTTGATTGATGAGCCGAGTAAGTCAGCTCACCTTGCTGCTATGAGAATTGCCAAAAGCTCTGGTTGCATTCTATCTTATGATCCAAATTTGAGATTGGCACTATGGCCATCAGCAGAGGCTGCTCGAAATGGCATCATGAATATATGGGATCAAGCCGATGTCATAAAGGTATAAATATATATGATCTGGATAGACGCTAATTTACTCATCATTTTTTGAATACTTCTGTCTGATATTGAAAAGTAGAATTCTTTTATTTACTTTCACGTTCTTTTAGTAGGCCTGATGCAGTATTTTCTTACTCATGTACAGATAAGTGAGGATGAGATTACATTTTTGACTGGAGGTGATGATCCTTATGATGATAATGTTGTTTTGAAGAAACTTTTTCATCCTAATCTCAAGCTTTTAATCGTTACTGAAGGATCCGAAGGTTGTAGATATTACACCAGGGTATGCTTTCCAAAGCCATATTTGATTATGATGCTACATGCCTTGTTGAAACCTGAAGCACAATTTCTCATTTCTTCTTTGCCTTGTTTTGCTTGCATCATTCAATGGACAAATATCACAATATATGTACCTTATTCTCATTAGTTATGGACTGAATTGATGGTTGTGACTTGTAAATATGAATGCACTAATGATGCAACCCTATCATGTAATAATGTACTTAATGGCTACAAAACTATCAGCTAGGAAAATTGATACTGTTTGCTTTGTAGAACTTGTCCATTTCACTTGCTTTTCTTTTCCACCTGTAATTCATTGTTCAGCTAATTGCAATTGCCAAATTTCTGTGCAGGAATTTAAGGGCAGGGTTGCTGGTGCTAAAGTTAAACCTGTGGATACAACTGGTGCTGGTGATGCATTTGTTAGTGGGATTCTATACAGTATAGCTTCTGACCTGAGTATTTTTCAGGTAATTTTGAATTTTTGCTCATTCTTGCTGTAAATTAAATGGCCTTGCTCCATCAGTATCTCATTAAAGATGAAATTCATGCACCTCAAATTCATATTGCACGTTTTGTGATAAATTCCATTGATGTTGACACTTGAAGCTGTATGATTGTGCAGTCTTGTTTTTTTATTCATGTTCCAAAGTGTTCTAGGGGACAGAAAGCCTCTGTTTCCTCACTTTTTCATTTTTTTTATGTGAATCAAATGTTGATGAAGGAAATAAGGCCTTAAGAAACTGAAGTGGTAGAAACTTTATTCTCTTTTATTGGGAATCATCAGTTACAAATGGAATTGAATTGCCATTTTCTGTTAATTGCTATGCATGATTTCCATTGAAATCTTTAATTGAAGAGAATATTACACTAACATGCATTCAGGTGGAAGACACTATCCATAATTCTGTGTCAAACTGTTTAGATGCACTGCATGATAGAAAGTTGTTAGTTGACTAAATTAAAAATTGATCCCTTCATGTCCTGAAAGAGCAAATTTGAAAATGTATTGAGGAGATAGAAGTTGAAATATATGATTTTTTTTCTTCTAGTTTTGATGTATAGGGGGCTTAAGCTGTAACAATATGACTCAATCAATTAACTATATGCTATCTTCATCATTATTGTTTATGAACATGTACATTGATTTTGTTTGGCAGGATGAGAAACGTCTCCGAAAGGCTTTATATTTTGCGAACGTATGTGGTGCCATCACTGTAACTGAGAGAGGTGCAATCCCTTCTCTTCCTACAAAGGAGGCTATCTTGCAATTCTTACTCGAAGCAGCTGTAATACAACAGGACTAACAGTTTTTTTGTTAGAATTTGTTGTTAAGCTATAGCTTAGGTGATGCTGAGCTTTTTTTTCTTTTTTTCTTTTCCTTTCAATTGAAATCTTTATCCCTGTAATTTTCTTTTATAAATTCAAATTGCCTTGCCCTCTCAAGATTTTGGCTTGTAACAGCTTGAGCATACTAATTGTTGTTGGAGTGCTCTAGATTTGGAACTTGTAATAAAACCAAAGGTATTCAATATTCATTTGAATATATTCAATTGACGTATAGATTGATACCTTAACAGAGATTTGGATCTTCTGTTTTTAATAATGGCACTGAAATTATGTGGAAACTTCTGATAAGGAAGAAAGGGATAGAAGAGAGAGAACAGAGAAAGAAAGGGAACGAGAGAGAGAATTCAGAAGAATGAGATTCTGTTATTCAACAACTGACTGTTACTACTACCAATTCTGAAATTTAACTACTAACAGATTTCTTATAATGGTTTATCCCTAATATCCATTATTAACACACAATGGTCATATAATTCTTACTAACTAAAGGAATACCAAAATAAATCAAGGAAATAAGCCAATGAATTTTAAGAAAACAATTCACTAAATTAAATTTGGTGTTCACAACATCAATTAAATCATAACCTCAAAGAAGATGTTTAGCAACACATCATGAACATAAAGAGTAAAATCATAATCAAATTATAGCTAACATCATAAACTAGAGTGAAGAGATAAGCCAAAATTGACAATGATCTTCTCCAAAGGAATTCAACCTGTTAGATGCATATAGCAAGTTTGACATGAAAATTATAAGTTATGCCAAGATAATGCAACAAACAAACACAAATTATATTTAGAAAAGCATGGGAAAATTAACTACCACAAAATATGGGTTATCATGGGGTTTTGAGCACTTATTTATTGGTTATCAATGGTGAAGACTGTCCATAAATCTGTCAATAATTCAAATTACAAATGACCTCATTAATGTAGCATATGAGACGACTTAGGGTTTATCGAGGCCAAAACAGTTATTAACTTGAATTTATGGCCTTTAAAACCATCAATAAGTTCAAATTACAAACGACTTCAGCCGCATGTAGAGCTCTCATTTTGGCCCACCAGCCCTCGCCCACATGGGCCAGGGCCAAAAAGTCCCCAAACAAGAAAAGCTCGTGAGCCCAAAAGCCCTATGGGCTAGGGTGAGCTCGCAGGCCCTATAATTAACAAAAAAAAAAAATCTAGCTGTGCAGCAAACAGAAAATCTAGTTGTGCAGCCCCCAAATTTGCGAAGTGATCATAATCTCAACCTTCTAATAACTTAAGTCCAGAAAAACAAAATAGGCACTAGTACAATTGACAGGCTTATTTCACAAATTTCACTAAGTAAACTAAGTAAACATGTATCTCCAAAACCACATTCAGTGGTTTGGCCCAGTTTCATTTTTAATTAACACCCAGTTGAGTTTCTACCTACACTTCAGACATGCCAACATCATACACCCACACTTAATTTTCATAGGTCACTTCATTTAGCTGACAGTATTCCAGACATTATTCATACAACCCCCTCCCAAAATTTAATTAAGAGATAATCCTTATGCATAGATTTGAAAAGAAAAAAATGGAAAATTTTCTTGCAAAGAGCCCCTTTGAAAAGAAGATGAATTTATAATCCAACCAATGATTATTTTATTAAATCAACCCAAAATAGGAACTGCCACAGAATAAAACTCCAGTAAAAAAAAATCAAAAATCAAATTTTGTTGATGCAAAAAGCATGGAAAGAAGGTGTGTGCTCCTGTTGACTAAAAGTTGTTTCTACTGACTGTATCAGATATAAAATCTGCACCTTCATTCAACTTCCAACAACACCAAAATTGAAGATATGACATGGATGATTATCAATCTCTACATGAATTTGACGTCGTTGGGTAGAAAAGAATATAAATGTTAGCAGCATTTGGGTCAAAATAATGTCGACCTATACGACCAATGCTAATAATTATGATTTAGCCTTGGTCGTGGTCACCTGCATCTTGCGTTGGCTTAAATGACGCTAACACGTAGAATCAACACAAAGTGTTAGTTTAGATCCTTTTAATGTATGTCACGACACCGACGCTAAGCCTACGCTAAATCGGCTATAACGTGAGATTTTAGCTTGTTAGCGCCTGCTTTTGGTCAACGCTAATGAGCTTTTTCCTTGTAGTGGTCATATAAATTGTTGGAATTGAGAAAGTATGAAGCGCGGAGAAACTAATCAATAAATTAATCTATTTGGAACTATAAAAACCCTAGTTGGTGATATAGGGTTTCTTATGATCAATTATCCCTAATATCCATTATTAACACACAATGGTCATATAATTCTTACTAACTAAAGGAATACCATGAGCGACCAGTTTGAATATTAAAATAAATCAAGGAAATAATCCAATGAATTTTAAGAAAACAATTCACTAAATTAAATTTGGTGTTCACAACAGCAATTAAATCATAACCTCAAGGAAGATGTTTAGCACCACATCATGAACACAAAGAGTAAAATCATAATCAAATTATAGCTAACATCATAAACTAGAGGGAAAAGATAAGCCAAAATTGACAATGATCTTCTCCAAAGGAATTTCTTCTTCCTCTTCAAGCTCCACAACACTCCATTATATTCTCTGTGAGAAACTAGGTCAAACTCGACTGGATGCGCAATAAAGTAACCTAAAAAATGTCTTTTTTTATGTCATTAATGAGTTGCGTCACTTAGTACGATTGTGCTTAATAAGGAGCACGATCGTGCTCTCTGAAACATCTACCTCCATGCTGCCCATATTTACTGAGCGTGTTGTACTACACAACCGCGATCATGCTTACCTTTAGCATGACCTTGCTCTTGATTTTTTCAGCATTTCTTCCTTTTTCCTCTCTTTTCCAGTTTTTCAACCTGTTAGATGCATATAGCAAATTTAACATGAAAATTATAAGTTATGCCAAGATAATGCAACAAACAAACACAAATTATATTTAGAAAAGCATGAGAAAATTAACTACCACAAAATATGGGTTATCATGGGGTTGTGAGCACTTATTTATTGGTTATCGATGGTGAAGACTGTCCATAAATCTGTCAATAATTCAAATTTCCTATTCAAATTACAAATGACCTCATTAATGTAGCATATGAGACAACTTAGGGTTTATCGAGGCCAAAACAGTTATTAACTTGAATTTATGGTCGTTAAAACCATCAATAAGTTCAAATTACAAACGACTTCAGCCGCATGTAGAGCTCTCATTTTGGCCTACCAGCCCTCGCCCACCTGGGCTAGGGCCAAAAAGTCCCCAAACAAGAAAAGCTCGTGAGCCCAAAAGCCCTATGGGCTAGGGTGAGCTCGCGGGCCCTATAATTAACAAAAAAAAATCTAGTTGTGCAGCCCCCAAATTTGCGATGTGATCATAATCTCAACCTTCTAATAACTTAAGTCCAGAAAAACAAAATAGGCACTAGTACAATTGACAGGCTTATTTCACAAATTTCACTAAGTAAACTAAGTAAACATGTATCTCCAAAGCCACATTCAGTGGTTTGGCCCAATTTCATTTTTAATTAACACCCAGTTGAGTTTCTACCTACACTTCAGACATGCCAACATCATACACCCACACTTAATTTGCATAGCTCACTTCATTTAGCTGACAGTATTCCAGACATTCTTCATACAACCCCCTCCCAAAATTTAATGAAGAGATAATCCTTATGCATAGATTTGAAAAGAAAAAAATAGAAAATTTTCTTGCAAAGAGCCCCTTTGGAAAGAAGATGAATTTATAATCCAACCAATAATCAACCCAAAATAGGAACTGCCACAGAATAAAACTCTAGTAAAAAAACAAATCAAAAATCAAAAATCAAATCTTGTTGATGCAAAAAGCATGGAAAGAAGGTGTGTGCTCCTGTTGACTAAAAGTTGTTTCTACCGGCTGTATCAGATATAAAATCTGCACTTTCATTCAACTAACAACAACACCAAAATTGAACGGGAATGAGTCCCGGTTTTATTAGTTTTTTAATTGAAACTTATAAAATTATTAAAATTTAGAAAAATGCAAAATGGGTTGGCCCCGGTCTAAGCCCACATCATTAATGAGGTTGAATGGGCTAGGGCTTAATGGCTTGCACTTAATCATAGGCTTTTGGGAGTTAGGGCCAAAATAAGGGGGTTGGGGGCTAGCCCTTATGCCATGGACTATATTGGCAGTTCTAACCACATGTAATATGGTCACCCAATGAGATTCGGTCTTTCCGTTGAAACTTTTTGCATGTGAAGTTTGATGCGCCGTATTGGACATGATAGTATAAGCTTATACAATACATTATGAGTTTATCCATTATTTGGTGCTAACATTGTATTGTATAAACTTATCCATCAATCCACTCTCATATATTAAAATGAATGATTATTTAATCCACCATATAGATGGTGGATAAGGCCTGATAAGATTGTGACGTATAAACTACTTGAAATTATTTAATTCACTACCCAAACCACCACCGCCACCCTCCACCATTGTCGTCGCTGCCGCTGCAGGCATTCCCATTGCCATCACTACCACTGCCACCACCATCGTTGTCGTCGTCGCCACCACCACCAACTCCACCGCCATCATTAGCACGACCCACTGCTACCACCACCATTCGCCACCGCTATCACCACACTACAACACTACCGTCGCCACCACCCTCACTACTGCCACCACCCTCACTACTGCCTCCACGACCCTCTAACACCGCCCTCGCCACTACCAACACCACTCTACCGCCACCACCCACCACTACCACCGCCATTGCCGCCACCCCCACAACTGACCTAACCACCACCCTTCTCCACCGTCACTGCCGTTGTCGCCACTACCGCTTTTCGCCACTACCACCGCAATTGTCGCCACCGCCACCACCACGACCAACTCCACCACCCTCTCACAATCGCCTCCACCACCCTCCACCACCATCGCCACTACCACCACTCTACTGCTACCAACCACCTCCACCACTACTGCCACTACCGCCACAACTACCACTCTCCACCGCCGTCACCCCATTTCTACCACCACCACCACCCTCTACCTAATATAAGATTATATCAATTTAAACGATATGATAAGTTATAAAGTGTATAACCAAATATTGTATAATGTTAAATTTTTATTAAATCTTATTTTATTAGGTCTAATGCTATCAGGTCTTATACTATACAAAATACCAAATAAACCTTAAAAAAATGCAAATTTTTAACATATTTTTTTGCTAAGTTAGATGCTTCTATGTAGGCTCACCTATTACTATTGATTACTCTCGTCTTTAGTTTGATCTCAATCCTTGCTATCTCTCCCCCTACCCCATAATCTCAATATAATACGTGGGTGCCAGTGATTTAGGTATTGTTTGGTTGGAGGGGAACGGAGGGAAGGGGAGGGGAGGGGAGGGGTTTTTTTAAACATTAGTTGTTTGGTTCAATTTTTAGGAGGGGAGGGGAGGGGAATGGAGGGGACTAAAACCCCTCCTAACTCAATTTTGTGTCCCCTCCAAAAGTGGGGGGAATTGGAGGGGAAACATTTTGTTGGACAAAAATAACCCTATTTAATAAAAGAAAAATATTAAATGCAAACATGTTTAAAATACAAGTAAATTTATAAAGGGTATAAAAGTAATTTAATCATAAAACCCCTTCCCTCCCCTTGTGAACCAAACAAAAAAAGAGTTATTTCCCCTCCCCTCCCCTCCTATGAACCAAACATAATAAGGATTAAAATCCCTCCCCTCTCCTCCCCTCCCTTCCCCTCCCCTCCACTAAAATCCCTCCCCTCCCCTTCCCTCCTTTGAACCAAACAGACCCTTAGATTTCTACTATGCAATTTCAATTTTGTTTTCTTAAAACGGAAAAGATACTTACCTTTGGAAGGAGTGCAAAAGTTTTGAGTATGACAAGCGCTAAGCCAAAATGTTTGGACTTCCTTTTTCTTTTTCTCTTTGTACGTCAAAAGGGTGGTCGGCTTTTCCAATGCATGTCTTTTCTCCCAATCAATGACTCGTTATTGTTGAATGATTCAATCATCAACACAAAACTTCAGTTCCTATTCTAAAAATAGCTGATAATACACTACCCAAGAAATCACAAAACCCTATAATTGAAGAAACACATATATATATTTTTTACATTCCGAATCAATTCCTGGACCATTCCTTCTTCAACTCACATATGTCTAACTCTTATCATTTAAACTATTTTAAAAGCATGCAACTAACACAATACCTATTTGCACCAAAAAATTAAAGGTAAATGCACCAAGAAAACACAACAATTATATTCAGACCCATTTTTCATTACGAAATTTTAATGCTATATTTTAATAAAATACGTTCGTATTTTATTACAAAAAATATGAACAATTTTAATGTTGTTGATGTGAGTGTTATTTGAGGGGCTTTTATTTTCTGCTCTTTAGTGATTCTCGGAATCCCTTTTTTAGTTGGGCTGTCTTTCCTTTTTATCTCTCGAGAATGGTTTCTCATATTTTTCTGATGATATATATAATCAATATATGAACAACTTTCAGCGGAGTCTCTTTTTCTACTTTTATTTTCCATACATATGTGTAAAGTTTTATGGAATAGCATATGAATTTATGATTATAATGTGTAAATATATGGATTACGATCAGGATTCTTTCATATAGATATATAATAATGTTAAGTGAAAAATGTTTGCCGACTTTTTCTATAATTCAAAATATTCATCCGATCAACCTAAACTTAGTACAGATAAAGAGAAATATATACAGAAAATTGCAGCATATATATAACAATTGACAATGTTTGAGAAGTTTAATTTCCACAAGATAAGATCATGAGAATCGTAAATAGGTCGAAGTCCCACATGAACCAATGCATACCGTAAACAGCTAAACATCATTAAAATGTAGAGTGCCACTGCATATATCCAGTCTCAATCTCTTTCCCTGATTACATTATTTATGGGGAGACATAATTTAGTTAAACCCACATGCCATCTATTAATTACTTATGCTTTTATTGTAATGTTTGAATCTCCCGCTCATTTCCTATGAGTGCCATATTGTTCCGATCGGGTATCCGATCTACGCACGAGGCCGGTCAACCATATCACGCCGGTCTGCGGGGTCAGCTCTCAGCAGAGAGAATCGGATGACCGGAGACGACCATTCGGGATTACGCGTCGAACAGGGATCGGAGACGACTAGACATCCGAATCCGGGCGGCTATCGTCTCTGACACCCCCTCGAACCTATCAAGTGTCAGACAATCACTTGCTATAAAGCCCATCTGCATTCTCACACAAGGTACGTTTTACAGATAGAACTCGGATTTACTTAGCTCTCGAGACGATCACTAACTTGAGCATCGGAGTGTCTTTTGCAGGTGCCCCCTACGACCAATTGACCGGCGAGACCCTCCTCCACTCGGCACTACTCTCCCTACCATCAGAAGCACTGTTCCCCTGACTCCCGAACACCCCATCCGGGTACCCGTTCGGCTAGTATCGAACACATATGATGGTATGGTGTGAAATTAATGTCGATGATAGTACTCCCTCCGTTTCTTTTTATAAGAGCTAAATTGAGATGTATCATGTTCCTTTTCATAAGAACCGACTTGGAATATGTAATGCATTAATTATTTTTTGACAAACTTACCCTTATTTAATTGAATTTTCTCTCTCTTTCCACTATGCAATGCATTAATAATTAATAGAAATTTTAAAAAGTAGGTTGGGACAATTTTGGAAAGTTGATGTAAATTGAGAACAAATTAAATGCTAACAATCACTTTAACTACTTTTCTTAAAAGGTGTGCAATAGTTATTTAGTTGAAATTCTCTCACTCTCTTATAACTAAATTTCATTCATTTTCTTTCTTTATACTTAATCAACATATCTATATTATATATTTAGCCAAAAGGAAGTATAATCTTACTAGATTTGGTTTGTATATAAAAGTAGGAATTTTTGTATATATATGACTTTAGCTTTTGGATCCAAGTAGTTTAACATTTGATACTTGGACGAGAGCATTCATGTGATTTTTCTTTTTCGTTAGTTGAGTTTTACGACAAAAAAATAATAAAAGCATATAAAAAGTCGTTGTCTTTGGTTCCCTTTCATCACTCACTTTTTGTCGTACAAGATAAAGCAAAAGGCTAGCTACATTTCATGTTCATGTCTCATGGAATACAACCACCTTTTAAATTGATTAACCATGTAAGAACCTTACAATCTCAAACTTCCATGATGAAAGCTCCAAAGAGGATATGATTCTCTGAGCATATTACACCTTTTATTTATCCTAGTTCAAAAAGCCAATCAAGCATATGAAATTTTCTTATAAAGAAATATATATCTCTTCTGTTTTATCACTTATGAGCTATATAATAAAAGTACGTTTTTATAACTCTTTTCAAAACACTAACTTTTCATCTCTATAAGTATAACAAAACTCATTGTTACCAATGACCAAAGGTTGTTGGCCACAGCCAAAACCCTATCGATAATGACACATTTCTAACTGGTTTTACCAATGACTACATCACCATTAACAAACACTTTGTCAGTAATAGTTACTAACAAAGTAGGCCATTAGTAAATTAGCTAAGGTTTTTCTAAAATTGTCGTTAACTTACCAACATAGTAAGTCGTCGGTTAGTTACTGACAGTCCGATAGATTCTTTTCTTGGTATGTTACTGACGGTCAACTCATTCTGCTGCCGATGAAAATGTTACTTTCATGAAAATAATTTTCACCTTTTAATCAATTATGTCATTCAAGACAATATTGTATTCGTCTTTCATAGAGGAGGTGAAAGAAACCTCCATTGTAGAATTTGTCTTTGAAGACAAATTGGAAGTGGAGGAAGAAGAACCTCAAGGACCAAGAACCTGTGTCATAGGTTCAGAAAATCAAGGTAAAGAACAAGAAGGGGAAAATTTTCTTATCCCTTCCATTTGTAATTTGATTATTGTTGCCTTGATGACTGAAAATTTATTTGGCACCATGATGTTTTTGTTCCAAAATTTGCATGATTTGCGAGGTCTAATGAATTTTGTAATAGACCCCTGTTGAGAATTGATTAGTGAAAAGTCTACCAAAGACTATAACATTGGGCTTCTTGGGAGACAACCCAAGTGTATCTTTTATTTTTGTGTGTTGAATAAATAGTTGCAGGAACCCCAACGCCCAAGCGTTGGAGGCTCAACGCTCATGCGTTCAACCCCTGCCAAGCTACCCAAAATTTCATAAAACCCAATGCCCAAGCGTTGGGGGGGGGGGGGGGCAACGCTCATGTGTTGAGCCCCTGGAAATCCCAGAGTTTATTTTTTAATTCCAATGCCTAAGCGTTGGCACCCCAACGATCATGATCATGTTTTGAGGCTCGGGTAGGTCAATATTAGCTTGTTTTTTGTTTCAGTTATTTTGTTTTATTTCTTTTGAATAAAAGGGCAGGTTGGCAAGGCTAGAAACAGGTTCTGGAGGAGCTGGGATGAAGAAGATCCCATGAACACTTGATTTTGACCAGTGTAGTATTTTATTTTTGTTTTTAGCTTTTATTTTCTATTTTCTTTTTAGTTTTTATTTTTTAATTTTTATTTTCTTTTTTAGTTTAGAATTTTTGTTTTAAGAATTTGAGTCTTGCATATAGTTAGATTGAGTCAGTAATATATTTTCCTGTTTATAATACCATGTTTGTCTAACTCTCAAGTAGTTTCACCTTTAGCTAATGTTTTTGGAAAATTGATACATGTGATTTAAAAATGCTGGGTAGAATTGCATGTTGTTAGGAGTTTGAAAGAATTCTTAATTTCTGAGTTTGTTATTGATCATGATTTGAGTTCTAGAAAAGGGTACACTTACCCTGTTTTTTCTGAGTGCTTTGAGGACTCTGATAACTTATGATTGTACTTTTCTGCCTTGTGTTACATGTTGACTAAATTCTTGCATGCTTTGTTATCTTGAGAGAGACTTTAGGTATTTTTGGAGAACTCAGAATTTGATCTTGGAAATGTTAACTTTCCCTTAGTAAGCCCCTTTGAGCCTTGAAATTGAGTTTATTTTTCTTGGAGCCTACTATTAGAATTATTGTGAGTAGTTAAGTGATTCTGAAAAAGAAAAATGTTAGAGCTGTGTATGTAAAGGTTTCTCTTTGAAAAAAAATGAAAAAATTGGAAATTGAAAAATCTGAGGTATGTGCCTTAGGGAAAAAAAATAGGAATAAATTAAGAGAACCTATGTGCTAAATTGTTTGAAGCTCTTAGTCAAGAAAAATCACTTAACATGAGTCTTAATATGAGTCAGCCATTTGAGTTGCCAAGTTCTTGAAATTCATACCTGTTTATGAACCCTTGGCCAAGTTTTAACCCTTATAGTCTCTCCGAAGTTGCATTACTATACGTGTTTAGTTTTGATTTGAATGATAGGCAGATTAGTTTCAATTCACTTGTTATTCATTGAGCTGTTTATTTGTGAGTTGTAATTGGTGAACTCATTCTTCTGCTTTGATCAAATACCATGCTTAAGTTCTTCTTGATGAAACCTTGTTTCCCTAACATGCATGTTTTTCAACCAGCTATGCTTTCTTGCAAAATGTATCTTGAGTTGTGTTGTGCTAAGTTTGGGTAACTTGTCCTAAGCTTGAGGACAAGCTTTCTTTAAGTGTTTTACGCTTGAGGACAAGCTGTGGTTGGGTATAGTGGTGTGATGACTGGAATTTGTATGATGTTTTTAGTGTTTTTTTACTTTATTTTATTTTATTTTCTTTAAGTGTGATATAGATTTTATTTTATTTTGTTAGAGTTTTCACTTTATTTTTGCATTTGCATATAGTTTAGCAACTTTTGTGTTTTTAGTCCTTTTTGTTTTGTTTTATTGCATTTTAGTCCTTGTTAGAGGTTCTGGTCAAATAAGGAACATTTGTGGGGATCTTGATGCAAATAAAGGACGAATTGTGGCTGAAAATTAATGAAGAAGAAGAAGCATCAATTGTGTTTGTTGTTTAAAACATGTGGAAAAAGAATTGAAGGAAGACATTGATGCTAATTCAGCTGTTGAGAGACAAAAGTGAGGCTACATGATGGGTATTTATGATAATCAAGAGTCATCAAGGAAGAAGAGAAGAGAAGCAAAGCAAAAGAACCATCAGACGAGCCCAACGCCTGAGCGTTGGATCCCTAACGCTCATGCGTTGGCTCCCTGACTTGGAATCTAGAAATGTTGTAATTGTAAGTATAAATAGCAACCTGAGAGGGGGGTGAATCAGGTTCTCCCAATTTTCGCCGTAATACAACTTATTACTTTCAAGATTAAGATGATCACAATCGATAATTGTGAATGCAGTAGAAATAAGCGTTGCTTGAAAGTAAAAGATAAAGGTTAGGAGAATGCACACGCAGGTTTTATCCTGATTCACCTTCAACCCACCGAAGGCTACGTCCAGTCCCTCAAGAAACCCTTTGAGGATTTTTCCACTTTTGATAAAAACTTCTTACAAGTGCTTACACCAAGAACCTTAAGAATTTCTATCAACAACCCTGAAAGCAAACCACTTTCAGACAATCAACCTTCACCGAACCCTACGATGAATTTTCACTCAACTAGAATGAAGATGAAGAAGAAATTCTAACCGGCTTAATCAATCATTTAATACAAGAATGAATTGATCATAGGAGTTATGCTTTTAGGCTCTTATCATATGAAGGCTCTTTTAATTCTGAGTTCTTCAATATTTGAACAACATGTGTGTTCTTTTACAATGAAGAATAATGAACTCAGAATATATGCTCTTGAAAGTTTAAGAACAAAGGTTTTATTTGATATGAAAGAGTAGTTCAAGTGTGTTTTAAGCTTATGTCATGTGTTCTTCGTTTCTGGACTCAAATTGACTATTTATAGGCACAAGTGATCATCCATGAACCAATACAACCATTCCCAAATGTTTTGAGACACAATGGTTCATGAAAATTTACAACTGTCGAGCATGTAATCGATTACGGTACTTAGGTAATCAATTACGCTATGTGACAGTTGCTGTTTGAATTTCAAATTCAAACATGTAATCGATTACAAACAACCTGTAATCGATTACTTGCCTTTGGGTCGTCGATTACCTTAAGGGTGTAATCGATTACACTCAAGTTCATTTTCCAGAAAATGAAACCTTAAGATCAACTTGAATTTTCCTACCACGTTTAACTTATGAAAAGGTTAAACTCAAATACTTTTAATTGTTTTAGAGCCTTCGTACTTAAAGAGACCTTGGAAGCATAACTTACCTAACTATATAAGACTTAGTTAATGCTTGAATCCTTGAGGATGCTTGAGACATGTTGCACTAATTCTTCTAAGTCTTCTTTTCTTCTTTTTGTCCATGAGTTTGTCGTCATCAAAACCTCCGCCAGGGTCAGGAGTAAGACCTTCTTCACAATCTCCCCCTTTTTGATGATGGCAAACACATGCTATAGTATTTGAAGATCATCATAGTTGTTTTTTTTTCAGAACTCCCCCTGTCGAATGCAACTCCCCCTTTTTGTTTCACTTGTAGCATTCCTGTAAATGATCTTTTAAAAGCATAGAGCCTTTCTCCCCCTTTTGACATCATCAAAAAGAAGAAAAGGCATAATATATTCCATACAGGCTAACAAGTAATATAGACATTTAAAGCATAAGGAGTGAGGGTAAACAAGTCATAATACTAGAAGCAAACATCACAACAATATATATATATATATATATATATATATATATATATATATATATATAAAATAGTTTATAAGAGTTTACACACTTAACAGAAGCAAATAGTCAAATATATTACAAAGTACCTAAGTTTTATGCATATTACAAGCCAAATGAAAATCTATTATAGTAGAGAAGGTTCTATTATAAAGAAAGTCTGATGATTTTATATATCATCGGAATCCTCAGACATCTCAGATAGGTCAAGTTCTTTGAGTTTATCAATCTCTTGGCGCAGAAAGGAGTTCACAGACTCTATCCGATATTCCAGGAGAATGAATCGAGAGCGGATAGTGTCTTCTAAATGACTCAATCTTTGTGTAATACGAAGGGCCAAGATATCCATGCGTTCAAGAATGACTCGAGTTTCTTGAGAGCAATTGGAATGAGTCACATAGAATGGAGACAGACCAGCAGACACAACGTTCGTCTGAATATCTACTCGATAGCGATGGTTGACATAGGGATCATGGATGGTTTCTCGCCTTGGAGGATTGACAGAAGAAGTGACATTGGAAGGACGAGAATCAGAGGCCATGACTGGAAATATGTATTGATAAAGTTCGAGATATTATATTCTAAGAGGTTGAAGATGATAGGAACTTGTGTCTGTAAGAGAATTTTGATGTAAATGAAACAATTTGTTTATATAAATCGAGTATGTAATCGATTACAGAGGTTGTGTAATCGATTACTTGACAGTTTTTGAGGATTTGAATTTCAAAAAGAATAGGAGGGAAAGGAATTTTAGTTCGAATGTGTAATCGATTACTGCAAGTTTGGTAATCGATTACAGACGGTTATGGTAAGAACAAAAGCATTAACTTCGAATGGGTATTCGATTACAGAACATGGTAATCGATTACCAGATTTTTCTAGAAAATCACGAGGACCAGAACACTTATGTTAATCGATTACAGAAGATGGGTAATCGATTACTTGAAATTTGTGTTTAAGATCTAGGCTATATTTTCCTATGTAATCGATTACTAGAAAGGTGTAATAGATTACTAAGATAGAGAAGCACATATAGAAGCTTATAAACAGAGAATCAAACATGTAAGACACATAATCATATATCAGGTTCATCTAATATACCTAATTCTCTCCTAATTTTAAAGAATGAATCTTTGGGAAGAGGTTTAGTAAATATATCAGCTAATTGGTTATGTGTATCTACAAATGAAAGCTCTATATCTTTTCTCAGAACATGATCTCGAGGAAAGTGATGTCTAATATGAATGTGCTTCGTTCTAGAATGCATGATGGGATTTTTGGTAAGATTGATGACACTTGTATTATCACATTTGATATGGATGCAGCCCAGCTCTAAGCCATAATCTTTTAGTTGTTGTTTGAGCCATATCGATTGTTCACAACAACTTCTTGCACCAATATACTCTGCTTCTGCAATACTTAGAGCAACGCATGCTTGTTTCTTACACGACCAAGAAACAAGTTCATTTCCCAGCAAGTGACAAGTACCACTTGTACTTTTTCTCTCAGTTTTGCATCTAGCAAAATCTGAATCAAAATATCCAATCAAATCACAAACACTCCCTTTGGGATACCACAAACCAACATTTGAAGTTCCTTTTAAATATTTGAAAATCCTTTTCACATAACTCAAATGAGATTCCCTAGGAGATGCTTGATATCTAGCACATAGACATATACTGAACATAATATCAAGTCTACTTGCTGTTAAATAAAGAAGAGATCCGATCATACCTCTGTATTTGGTAATGTCCACTGGAATTCCAGACTCATCTTGATCTAGATAAGTATTTGTCCCCATAGGTCTAGCTATGGCTTTGCAATCATCCAAATCATATTTCTTTAAGAGCTCTTTGCAGAATTTGGATTGATTTAAGAATATTCCATCTTTAGATTGCTTGATTTGCAATCCTAAGAAGAAGTTTAGATTTTCCATCATAGACATCTCAAACTCTTCTTGCATTATGTTAGAGAATTCCTTGCATAGAGATTCGTTAGTGGAACCAAAAATAATATCATCTACGTAAATTTGAACTAATAACGTATTACCTTTAGTCTTCTTAATGAAAAACGTTGTATCAGCCTTACCCTTTTGAAATCCTTTTTCACAAAGGAATGTACTCAATCTGTCATACCATGCTCTTGGGGCTTGCTTGAGACCATAAAGGGCTTTCTTCAATTTGAAGACATGTGAAGGATGCTTAGGATCTTTAAATCTTGGTGGCTGCTTCACATATACCTCTTCTTGAATAAATCCGTTCAAGAAAGCGCTTTTGACATCCATTTGATATAATGGGAAGTCTAATGAGCAAGCATAAGCCAATAGAAGTCTTATGGCTTCCAATCGAGCAACTGGTGCATAGGTTTCATCAAAGTCAATTCCGTCTTCTTGATTATAACCTTGTGCAACCAGTCTTGCCTTGTTTCTGACTATTATGCCATTTTCATCCAATTTATTTCTGAACAACCACTTCGTTCCAATGACATGCTTGTCAATGGGCTTCAGAACCAATTCCCATACTTGATTTCTTTCAAATTGGTTCAATTCTTCTTGCATTGGTACTATCCAATACTCATCTTCTAGAGCATCATTAACCTTAGAAGGTTCTGTTTGTGAAACAAAGGCCATGTTCAAGACTGAATCATTTAATCGTAGTCTTGTTGAAACTCCTTTTGATATGTCACCTATGATGTTGTCAATGAGATGATCTCTGTGTGTTCTCCATTCTTTTGGCAACTTATAAGTGGTATCTTCTCCTTGTCATGCTGGTTCATACTTTGTCAGTAATAGTTACTAACAAAGTAGGCTATTAATAAGTTAGCTAAGGTTTTTCTAAAGTTGTTGTTAATTTACCAACATAGTAGGTCGTTGGTTAGTTACTGACAGTCCGATAGATTCTTTTCTTGGTATGTTACCGACGGTCAACTCATTCTGCTGCAGATGAAAATGTTACTTTCATGAAAATAATTTTCACCTTTTAATCAATTATGTTATTCGAAACAATATTGTATTCGCCTTTCATATAAGTTTAATATGTGTGTTCCCAAACCGTCACAAAATAGAGTTGTATTTTCATCATTAGGATATATATTAAATTTTGAAAAATCCTTAACATCTTTCAAATTGGTTTTTGAAAGAACTTCGGACTAAACATTTGTAAACTTAGAGTCATTTATTCGTTGCTTGAAACTCTGAATTGGTGAATATCGTGCGGGCAGAGAAGCACCTCTCACATTATAATGCTATGAAATGTGGGATGGATCAGGACCTTCAATGCTATAGACTTCGAATGTCTTGATTCATCCCAAAATTCATATAAACATGATGTGGAAGTACTACTCTCTCAGCACGATACCCTCTAACTTAGGGGCCCTCAAGATACAAACAACGATACCCTGCCTTGATACAACTGTTATGCTTAAAGCTCTTTCCAAATCAAATTTGAATGCTATTAAGAAATTTTCACCATTTGAATATCCAAATCAAAATTATCTTATTAGATTGGTATTTTTATGTGGGAATGGTATGAATAAATCATTACTGTTAGATCTAATTATCAATGGTCAAGTTTGAAAGTTGTTTAATGATCACATGATCTCTTAAAAATATCATGTGAGTTTATGAAAAAGTCACATGGTTTAATGTTTTAAACCATGATTACATATCGAAAAATCTTGATTTATTCTTATCATTCTCATAAGATATGTCCCCATATATATGGAACGAACGTAGATGAATAAGGAACACAATATTGTCTCGAAGGACAAAATGGGTTAAAAGGTGGAAGTTCTTTCCACCAGGTGACATTTCTAACTACAGCAGAAGAAGTATCTTGTTGTGGCAAAGTGGATATTCATTCAAGTCCCACATCAAGTAATCTGAAGAAGAAAGAAGTAGAGAAAGTGGATACTCATTGGAGTCCCACATCGAGCAGTGTGAAGAAGAAAAAAGTAGAGATTTATTATAAATATAGAGAGTTGGGTTGAGTTTTATTCACCACAACACTAGTTTTTGGGTGAACTGGTCTTTGGGGAGTATTGTCATTTTGAGGGTTTACAACTTTGTCCATGAATTTCATGGTGAGGGTTTGCAATTCGGTCATTAAATTGCATTAAGCAGGGTTAACAATTTTATTCATGTAAAAATTGCAGTTGAGCAATAAAATATTTTATTCATGTAAAAATCCCACACCGAATAGTGTGAAAAAGAAAGAAGTGGAAATTTATTATAACTATTTTTTATTTATTGCTTATTTTTCTGCTTCTTATAGATGTATTTCCGCAAGTAGGGAGATTTTTACTCCTAGTTCCCAACATCTCTCATCCAGGCTAAATTAATCAAATTCATAAAGTTGTTGGTATACACCATTTGTTGCATGATGCAATATTCCTTATATTTATAAGGATGCAACTGCATACTCAATATTCATACATTTCATATTCAATTTCAAACATACTATTCTAGTAGTGTACTGCCTTATTGGAGTATTAACTGATGTCTATAGTAAAGGGGTACTTCGTTGGACCACTCCTCCCTGGAAGGACTTTGTCTTCTCATTTTCTAAATATCTAGTGGGAACTGGAGCTGGGCACCTGCAAGAGACTCCTGCACTCAAGTCAGTAAAGCTGAAGGAGAAATAAGGATTAAAAGGAAGTGTATACCTGGGGTGTGTAACAAGAACATGTGCATGAAGTAAAGAGGAAATAGGTATAAGAATAATAATAATATGCGGTAGAAATTAAACTCGCAGGAATGTAAAAGGTAAGGGAAGAAGAAAATTCACACGGGAATGCATCTTAGTTCACCTTCAACCACCGAAGGCTACGTCCAATCCCCCTTTACGATTCATGAATCTTTCCACTATGTAATTGATGTCTAGTACAAGTATCACACCAAGACTCTCAAGAACACCCTCGAGAAAGCACACCACTCCCTTGTTTACACAGTACACACCAAACCATATAGTGGATTATGAGTCACCCGATTCAAATGACTTTTTCCACAATCACCAAACCCGATGATGATCTTCACCAAACCTTATGGTGGAGCAAGAGTCACACCGATTTAAGAAGAAGAAAATTTTACAATAGCTTAGGAATTCTTTACCCAATTTAATCTTTTTCAAAAACAAGTTAAGCATAATATCATACAAGGCTCTCAGTTTTACGATATACGAAAATTGGACAACATTTGAACTCTTTTAAGTTTGAAATTTCTTCTCAAATGACTTATGAAAGTTGTGTTTAGTTTCATGGTCTCAACAAGGTTTATATAGAGAGTAGAGAGACACCATGTATCAAGACAATGGTTAAATATTCAAGAGATACAATGTTTAGAATTTTTAAAACAATTTTCGTTCACCAATGTAATGTCACGTCGTTGTAGCAGGGTCATGGAGCAATACAATGGTTTGCATTGTTTGAACATTGCAACGTTAAACAGGGCTTCAATTTTTCAAAAACAATTTAAAGCTTCTTGTTTTAATATTTTAAAAACAATAGCATGAAGGCATGCACTTGTTCATCAACTGGTTCGCATAGCATGTGAATTCTTAAAACAATTCTCATTCACAGAGACGTTACTTTAAGTTCAGTTTATTATTATTATTTTTATTTCAAAAATTGTAAAACTGATTTGGAGCATAACTTCTATTTGGCTTAATTTTAAAAACCAATTTTAACAGTCCCTGAGGTTCCAAAATTTTTAAAACCAATACATATCTATGTGTGTTGTCTTTGCATAGATATAAAGAATTGTCTTGTTAATTGAATTGCCTTAATATTGTGGTTATAATTAAATACCACAGTGAACTTAATTTATGAATATCCTGATTTTTTACTCCTTAGAAATAAAATCTTGTAGATTTATTTTAAAAGCTTATTTTAGTGATTTTTACCTTTTTAATTTGTAAAACATTTTACTCTTAATTATTTAAGTTTAATAAACCTTAAGAGATATCAAACTTAAAATGAACTTTCGAAGGTATAGACCGATAGCTATGAAGAAAGACACTTATATAATTAAGCTTGAACCTTTGTGGTTTCTCATCCTTATGGTCTTCAACTTTTTTCTTCTTTGTTGATGTTGTTGTCTACATCAAAACTCAACCAAGGTCAAGGAGAGGTTCTTCTTCACAGAAACTTTTCTAAAAATAAATATCTCATATATACCCATTCTGAACATGCTCATGCATTTCAAAGTCTTACTCTACCAAGTGACTTGTAGATATTTACTCCTGTTATGTAGGAGGGACAAATCCTATCTACATCACTCACACCCCTCCACATGATTCGCGCTATACCCAATTATCACCTTTATAGTCACCTTGTTATAGGTAATGTTTAACGACATTAAAATATAGGACTTGCCATGTAGGAATCGTAGTGACTTCAATTCAGAGGACTACATATACCATTATCACATCGAGAATATTTTATGACACTCACGTAACGATCCATGTAACACTCTCATGGTGGGTAAGTCCAGCACATCATTATTCTTAATGTGTACCGGCGTGAAGACTTGACATCTCATACCCATGATCTGTGAGATTTAGATCATCAATCACTCACGCACTAGTCTTAGCATTGCCCAGATATTAATAATGACTAGGGACACTATTTAAGAATAGTATTGTGTATGATCTCACAATCAAGTCCACTACTTGATGTTCTACAAATTTGTATATACTATTCTATGGACATTAATACTCTTTAGAGAAATATTAAACTGAAATGCCTTTAATAATAATAATAATAATAATAATAATAATAATAATAATAATAATAATAAATGATACAAAATGTGTCCATAACATATTGGATATAAGTGCATACAATAAAATCTCCCACTAGCACTAGAACCAATCCGACATAAGCTTAATGCCTATTACTCTAGTATGACTGTCATGCTTCTATTGTGCAAGAGGCTTAGTCAAGGGGTCAACAACATTATCATCAGTATGCACTTTGCATATTTTCACATCTCCTCTGAAAATTATTTATCGGATGAGATGGAATCTTCTTAGTATATGCTTGGATCGCTGATGAGATCTAGGTTCCTTAGCTTGTGCAATGGCTCCATTTTTGTCACAATAGAGACTCATTGGATCCACAAAGTTAGGAACAACACCAAGTTCCGTAGTGAACTTCTTGATTCAAACAACTTCTTTTGATGCATTTGAAGTAGCAATATACTCAGCCTTTGAGGTAAAATCAGAAATTGTTTCTTCTTTGAACTCTACCAGCTCACAGCGCCCCCATCCAAACAGAAAACGTAACCTGATTGCGATCTCGAGCCATCCTTATCAGTTTGGAAGTTAGCGTCAGTGTATCGTATTACACCTAGCTGATCTTCCCCTCCATATACCAATAATGAGTCCTTAGTCCTTTAATGCATAGGAGATGTCTAGTCGAGTACATAACATGGCATACATGATAGATCCAATTGCCGAGGCATATGGGATCTTACTCATGTTGTCTCTCTCTTCCTTACTGGAAGGAGACTGGGCTTTCGAAAGGTTTATACCATGTGATATTGAAAAAGATCATTTCTTGGAATCTTGCATGTAAAATCGTTTCAACACTTAATCAATGTATGTACTTTGACTCAGACCAAACAACATTTTTTATCTATCTCTATAGATCCTAATACCCAATACATAGGTTGCTTCGCCTAAGTATTTCATGGAAAAGCACTTTCCTAACAAATTGTTTACAAACAGAAGAGTAAGAATGTCAATTCCAATTAATAGTATGTCATCCACATACAAAACCAGAAAAATGATTGTGTAGTCACCAACCCTTTTGTAGACGCAAGGTTCATCTTCATTGTTAATGAAACCAAAATTTGATAGCTTCATCAAAACAAAGATTCCAACTTCTAGAAGCTTGCTTTAAGCCATAAATGGATAATTGTAGTTTGCATACCTTGTTGGCACCATAAGGAATAACAAAGTCTTTAGCATGTTTCATGTACACATCCTCAAGAAGATTTTCATTAAGGAAAGTTATCTTGACATCCATTTGCAAAACTTCATAATCATGGTATGCTGCTATAGTAAGCAAGATCCAAACGAACTTAAGCATAGCAACATGGGATAAAGTTTCATCATAGTCTACACCATGAACTTTCTTAAAACCTTTAGCCACTAGTCGTGCTCTAAAGGTATTTTCATTACCATCCATATCAATCCTCATTTTGAAGACCCACTTGCACCCAATGGGTTTAATTCCATTAGGTGGCTCAGCCAAGGTCCATACCTTATTAGTGTACATGGAATCCATCTCAGATCTCATGGACTCAAGCAATTTCTCAGACTCTGGACTTTCAACAAAGCATATCCCCAGAAGGAGTTAAGGAGATCTGATTGACTCATCATGGAGCAAACCATGTCTAACAAGGTTTAATTTCTCCTCTTAGATACACCATTCCATTATGGTGTTCCAGGGGGAGTGAGTTGAGGAATAATCCCAAAATATTTTAGATAGTCCTCAAACTCTAGGCCCCGATATTCTCCACTTCGATCTGATCGAAGTGCTTTAATCTTCTTGCCACGTTGATTTTCATCTTCATTCTTAAACTCTTGGAACTTTTCAAGGGATTCTTATTTGTGTTTCATGAGATACACAAAATCATATCTACTAAAATCATCAGTAAATGTGATGAATTAATGAAAACCTCCCCTAGCCATTGTGCTCATTAGTCCGCATACATCACTACGTATGAGACCTAAAAGACCATTTTCTCTTTCGCCCTTTCCTGTGAAATGAGCCTTAACCATCTTTCCCAATAAACAAGATTCACATGTGTCAATTGATTCAAAATCAAAAGAATCCAAGTATCCATCTTGATGGAATTTGGAGATGCATTTCTCATTTATATGGCCTAAGCGACAATGCCATAAATATGTAGGGTTCAAATCATTAGTTAAGACCCTCTTTGCAGTTACGTTATAGATTGGAATTTCAAGATCAAGGATCCCATTACTTTTATGTGCGCTAGCATAAAACATTTCATTCAAATAAATAAAAATCATTCCTCTTTTATGCTGAACGTAAAACTCTTTTCATCCAAACAAGAAATAGAATTAATATTCTTAGCAATAGCCGACACATAATAGCAATTTTCTAGTTCAAGTACTAGACCAGAAGGCAAAGTTTAAAAATAGGATCCTGCAGCTAAAGTAGCAACTCTTTCTCCATTTCCCACGCGTAGTTCCACTTCACCTTTAGCTAAATATCTACTCCTTCTTAGATCCTGCACATTAACACAAATGTGAGAGCCACATCCAGTACCTAATACCCATAATTTAGAAGTAGATAGATTGACTTATATAACAGAAATACCTAAAGTGGAAGTCTCACTTCCCTTATTCTTGCACTCCTCCAGGAATTTTGGGTAGTTCATCTTCCAATGTCTTGTTCAATCACACTGGAAACACTTTCCTTCCTTAGGCACCTTGGCACCCCACAAGTAGGCTTCAATTATCTTTGCCCTTTCCAAAAGTATTACTTTTGAGATTTTATGGAATCTTGATTTTTCCTTTTCCTTTGTTAGGTTGGACCATTAGAATGGCCTTATCCTTTCCTTTACTAATGTTGTGCTCGACAGTTCTCAACATGCTGAGCAATTGACGCAGTGTTTTCTCAATTTTGTTCATGTTATAATTCATGACCAATTGATTGAGACTATCAAGCAATGATTGCAAGATAGGATCAACAACCAAGTTTTGGCCAAATGGGAATCCAAGCCTCTCAAGGTTCTCAACATACCCAATCATCTTGAGTACATGAGCTCCTACATGACTTCCGTCTGCCAGCCTACATTTATAAAGTTTCTTGTAAACCTCAAGCCTCTCATGCCTAGCTTGCCCTTGATAGAGGTTCTTCAAGTGAACAATCATACCATACGCTTCCATGTTCTCATGTTACTTTTGAACCTCAGAGTTCATGGAAGCCGGCATGAGAAAGCTAACATCTATAACATCATCTTGCAGCTTCTTACAAGCTGTTTTCTCACGAGCTTAGGCTTCCTCAACGGGGGGTTTAGGAAGTGGTTCTTCCAGGACATGCTACTTTTTCTCTTGCTTGAGGACAATCCTCAAATTTCGATACCAGACAAGAAAGTTAGTTCCTGACAGTTTTACCTTCTCAAGGATGGATCGCAGTGACAAGTTACTGTTAGATTCAAATGATTTAATGAATTATTATATTTTGATGAATAACAATTTTGTTAAGTCTTGATCTTGTGGGAGATAGAATTCATAACTTCTTAATGTTTTCACACTCAGGAATATTTATCTACTTGAGGAAAAACTGCATGGACTCTTACAAAGCATTATTCAAAAGCAGATCTTCAAGCAAAGAAAAGAGGAAGAATCCGTCCGGCTACAACTCTTAGAAAACAGTCCGCCAGTTGAGAACGTTTGCCTCAGAAAGTTAGTCTGACTGAGAAGAACGTCTGGTCACTCAATCATTGGGTTTACTTGATTACCCATCTGAAGGAAAGTACGCCTGAAACTCTATCAGAGTGTTTGGTTGACAACAGCACAACTTTGGAATTCGTATAACGAAAACTCGGAGGAGATCATTTGCCCAATCCAGCCTTAGCTGTCGAGCACTATCTATCTCTTCAGAGCATTTAATGGCGAAAAGGACATAATCAATACTTTATTCCTCGTTGCTTCAAATCCTCTGATATTCCTTAAATCAAGCTTCTTTTGCGGAATCAACGGCGAGATTTTCTGATCATTGTATGTAAGACCCTCTATTTTCAGTATTTATGTTTAGGTCCCTGAACTACTTAGTAGTTTCAGTTTGGTCCTTGGTTGTCCGTTTGATTGACTGTATTATTATTGTAATGAGCTTTGTGTTAGTTGAATTGTTTTGTATTTATCATGAAAATTTTGGAAGAATATATATGAATTTTTTTTTTAAACTATTAGAAATATGTCTTCTAGTGTGAGTATTTTGGGTTAAACTATGTTAGGAACCTATATTAAATATATATATATTATATTAAAGAAATGTTTTATGTCAATATGTATTTATTTAAAAAGAAAAAGGAAAAGGAAAAAGAAAATAATAATATATATAACACAGACTCTGAAATATTTATTTAAATATATTTTGTTTTGTTAAATTTTGGTTGAGATCATATTTTGAACACAAATTGTATTTTATCTTATCATAAAATTAAGTAGATTTGATTTGAAAATTAAGATGAGCATATTTCCTATTTTTATGTGATATACTAATAGCTGTTTTTCTCTATTTTAATTAATTATAGTTTTGTTTTGGTAAGTTTATATATATATATGATTATTAGAAAAATAAAAATAAAAATAATATACAAGCAGTGTATGGTAATATATATATATATATATATATATATATATATATTAAATTCTGTTTTATAAATTGGTTATTTAGATTATGAATCTAGTTAAATTATACTAGTGCGTGTTTTATCCTATCAAGATTGAATATGAATTTTAAAATTTAGATATGGATTTTGGTTAAGAGATAGAGAAGAAAAACTGAAATAACTTATTTCCCTTTAAATAGCAAATTCAACTCTCTCTCAATTCACTAACACCTATTATTATGAACACCCTTATTTCTCCTCTCCATCGTCGTTTTCTCCATGCCTTAAACCTTGGAACCAGACCTTTTGATGAGAAAACAAATAGATGGAAGTGGCAGTGCGCCAACCTTGAGGTGCAGAAAAATGTTCTGCGATCAATGAATGCAGATGCACGCGCAGCACGGCATACTGTCGTTAAGGAATCTGTTGCTGATGTTTTGGGAGCATTATTATGGATACTTCAATGCAAAAGTGGGTCTTTGTTAAGCATGGCATCAAATGTGGCATTGAAGTTATGGATACCTCTTGACATTTTTCTAGCTTTTAATAATTTTATAAAACATACTGGGGTTATTTAAAACCATTTTCCTTGGCATTACCCCCCTTCTTCGTGTTGTTGTTATTCGATTCTCCTTCTACTATGCGGTTCCTATTCATTTGCTTGCTGGTGATTGGTTGGACGCGAAGCCGATGCAATTCTACTTTCGAAGGTAAGGGTAACTCGGTCTTGGTGTATCGAGTCATGCATGCCTTATATCGAATTGCTTGTGTTTGATATTTGTTCTTGCCTTGAATGATGGTGATATCCTTGATGAAAGTTATTGTTGTGTTTCGGACTTGTTATTGATGCTGTAACATGTGATATATGTTTAATATGTTGTTGAGGTTTTGGGAGAAAATAAATTGGGTTACCTTGATATGGGACGTTGGGACGATGTGATGAGTTTTAACCTCAAGTGTATGATGAGGTGAGTTTAATCCCAGTGGAATCTGCCCTGAGACTTGCGGGTGATAGGATGGGTTAAATATTTGAGAGAAGTTTAATCCCTGTGGAATTGGCCCTGGGACGTGCGGGTGATAGGATGGGTAAAACCTCCAATGAAACTGCCCTGAGATTGAGGGTGTTTGATTGAGGGACTAACAAACTCGTTGATGAATTTAACTTGAGATGAATGGTTACGTTTGATATTCGCTTTTGATGTTGTACTTGCTATAATTATATCTATTCCCAATATAATAATCTTCTGCTGCTAAGTTTAGTAAATTTTCTTCTGTTTTGGTATATTTATGCATGCTGCTTGATGTTGCTTATGATGTTTGTTTTATGAGTTAACCCTTTCTGTTTGCTATTTGTTGTTTGGGCGCTTAACGCCAGAGACTGACAGGACGAGGAGTTTCATCTCTTAAAGAGCATTATGGAATCAGAGTGCGCAGCGGAAGCGTTGGGGAAATATGAAGAAGATTATTAATGCTTGGAGGACTTCAGTTGTTTATTTTTGAGTCCGTTTAACGTTGTTGTATTATTATTTATTTCCGCTTCCGCATAGTTATTACTAATCTATGGGATTATTATCATGTTAAATAATAATTATTGAGCGCCGAAAATCCTTTTTAAAAATTGAGATACTTTGAGAGAGGTTTATTAATTTCCGCTTATTCACTATGTGACCCTCAATCCAAAATTGGGGCGTTACATTGTATCTCCTCAACGTTCAAATTCAAATCTTCTGTTCAGATCATTAATGGCTACCTTAGCTGTGATGCACGAGCATTAAATGCAGAAGTTAAAGCTCAAGGCAGAAAGTCTTGAAGAGCCAGACGATGACAACCTTCGCCATTGAAGATGCAATAAGTGCATGGCAGAACGCATTCAATGCTGAAACAGAGTTGTAGAAGTATCCGTTACTCACAATGGAGGAGAAATTCAAACAGAACTATTTTCAAATCTTCAGCAAGCTCACATTGATCATCCTACTGAAGATATAAATAGAGGACTTGGCATCGAATTCAAATTGGCGACTTACACACGATCAAAGCTTTCAAAACTTTCTACGTTCATTATCTGCGATCTTATTTACTAAGCCAAAAACTCAGCAACCTCAAGCTATCTCTTACCTGAGTTAAGTCGTCAACTAGTGTGAAACTTTCACAGAGTGTTACTCTCATTCCCGTTCACACAAATCTTTCAGAGAACCAATTTGTCTATCTTCTCTATAATCTACTCTTCATATTTCTACCTACTCTTACCGAAGAGACCTTGTAGA
Source organism: Acmispon strigosus (assembly GCA_030819835.1). Lineage (NCBI taxonomy): Eukaryota > Viridiplantae > Streptophyta > Magnoliopsida > Fabales > Fabaceae > Acmispon > Acmispon strigosus. The sequence goes on along the minus strand of JAUAMA010000001.1, from coordinate 40,433,919 downwards.
AACCAAACCTTCTTGAAAAAAGAACTGGGAGAAGTCATGTCTAATACTTGTAAAGGAAAAGTCCTGATAGAATACTTGTAAAGGAGAAGTCCTGATACAATACTTTAAAGGAGTAGTCCTCAGAATACTGGGAGAAGTCCCTGAGAATACTTGTACTATTTGATAAAATAGTGGAAAATCTTGGTGAAGTCAAAGACTGGACGTAGCCCTGTCGATTAAGGGGGTGAACCAGGATAAATATCTTGTGTGCTTTACTTTTCAGTCTTAGATTAAATTTCGCTGTACTCAATAACAAAAAACTTTCAAACTTATAATTATTATTTTTCGAAAAAGATTTGAAAAATCATACACACAATTCAAACCCCCCTTTCTTGTGTATTTTTGTCACTATCAGTTACCAGCAATGTTTGACATGGTTATCTATAAACAGAAGTTATGCGCGTAAGTATCAAAAATTAAAATATTTAATTAGGTCTTTCATTAAATATTCTCCCACTACTTGATTCATAAAATCAAGTAGTGGGCCAAAACCCATATTTCACCTATTCTTAAGTCAGCTTTGACTGATCGCTTAATAGTGAGTTATTTAGGTAGCAAATTCTTTCCAATTGCATCTCATACAACTCTTGGATATATTCTTATTCAAATTCATCTCATGAATTTAAGCCCAACTTATCGTCTGTAGGTCTTACCTAGTTAAGTTTGGTCCAATTAACATAACATTTGGATATTACCTTTATCCCATCGTGCCTTATTAATATTGACAAGATCAACTTGCTTTGGCAGACCCATCACTTGTTGATGTTAATCTTGACGAATGTTATTTAATTGGAAGGAGAATTGACTAAATATAAACTAAGGGTCTTGTTTAAAAAAATTATGTAAACGCACGAGCATGCAACACATACATAAACGTGACATAGTTATGGACACCTAAGAATAATATAAAAGTTGTCCCAATTATTCTAATCTTTTAGAATATTCATGAAATATCCAAGAGGTCTCCAAAATCTTCTCCAAGGTCTTCTTCTCCATGTCTGTTGAAATTTACAAAAGTGTATAGATAAGAAACCTCGTTTTAAATATGGGGGAGAGAGCTGGGAGAAACAAGTAACAGAAGTAAAGAGATAAGGCACAACACGTAGGCTATATTTAAAAATTAATATAAAATCTTATGGCCATAAGCGTTCACAAAGCACAATGAGCTGCTATAGGGTGTCGTTTAATTTTTTAAAAAAAAAGTTTAATTATGCTTGGATGAAATATCACGCTACCCCGATTAACTATAATGATTGTGATTTCATTCTTGACAATTTGAAAATGATCTAAGACTTGACTGCATTTCAATTTCGAATAAGATCTAGGATATGAGTGAGATATTGATTCCCAGGAAAGAGAGGTGTGTCATACCGGGCAGCTGAAGTACCAAATCTTTCCTTAGCCAGAATCCAGCATACCTCAACCAAATCATAATCATTATAGTTAAGCTATCTCTTATCCAAATTTAAATGAAACAAATCACAGCTATTATAGTTATGATATCTCTCATTCAAATTTTAAATTTGAATTTACGATAGGATCAAATCCAATCTTCCCTTAATTACGTGAAGCATTCACGTATCAGGATTTAAATTCAAATTAATGGTTGGATCATATCCAATCTTTCCTTAACCGTGTGAACTCTTCACGCGCAAGGGATGACGGCTAGGGTTCAACTCTTGAACCCTAATTTTGCGCCCTCGAGCATGAATGTTCTGCGTGACGGCAACCTAAACATCTTGCGATCGATATTCAAAATAGAAATACTCACGGATTAGACATTCATATCGTATACGAACATAACAATAAAATTATAGGAAAAACTAAAACGAATCCTGTAATCATCATACGAATAAAATTATAGGAAAAGTAAAACGAATCCTGTAATCATCATACGAATTCATCATGTTGTAAACAAAGAATATAACATCATGTTATAAGCATAAAATGTACGCATCATCATACATAAAAACAGAAATCATAACATCATGTTTTAGCACAGATTCATACGAATTTTTCATGCTTTAAAAAGGAAAACATAACATTATGTTATACATAGATTCATGCGAATTTTTCATGCTTCAAAATAGAAAATAATAACATCATGTTATACAATGACTCATGCGAATTTCTTTCATGCTTCAAAAACATAATCATGTTATGTTATCATACATATAAAACAATAATCATATTCATTTTCATGCCTTTTAAAAACCCAAAGCATGTTTCACAAGCAAGCTTTAACACCACTGAAGGGAAATCATGCAGATAAACGCAGTGGAAAAGATATTCCATTATAGAGATTAACTTACGAAGACATGCATCAAAGCAAATAATACACGAAAACAACCAAGTGTAAGACTTGCCTCTTGAAGATAGGAGCAAACAAAGCAATAATTGCATCGTTTCTATAGTAGTTCGCGCGAATCCTCCCACTAGAAAACCCTTGCGGCCATAGTGCTAGCAGAGGCAAGAGCTGCAATATGACGTATCTAGGGTTGAGCATCTTATGCTCTATTTATAAGCACTTCCATAAAGGCTAACTCTAATTCTTATTAGTGAACCCGGTCTGGTTCACTTCATAAACTTGGTCCAATTCATCTAATGAACCAGACCCAAAAAGACATCATTTTTAGTGGGCTGATTCCATGCGTGTGACACTATATGTATCTCTTGCATATCTGGCTTGTAAGAATTACATATAATATTAAGCTACTAGTGCATAACCCAACAACAAGAACAACATCATATGCCTCCACTTCATGAACTCCTCTTTAGTTTTGCCTGTCATTATTGGAATGTGCAGCTCTTGCAGCCAAGTTGTTGATTATCTCAAGAGTGTCTTGGGTGGGTAATGCAACAAAAGCTCCACCTGTAACTGCAGTATTGAATTTATCTCTAGTGTAGTCAGTAAGTGATGAATAAAATTTTTCTACCTAATCTCAGTAGAGATGTTGTGGTTTGGACATCTCCTCAAAAGCCCTTTGAATCGCTCCCAAGATTCATATAGGTTCTCAGATTCCATCTAGACAAAAGAATTTATTTCCTGCTTCAATTTTTTGATGCGAGTAGAATGAAAGAACTTGCACACAAATTTATCGGCCAAGTATTCCCATGAGACTATGCTCTGTTGAGGTTGTGACCTCAACCATTCTTCAGCGGAATCCCTTAGAGAGAAGGGGAACAATATCATCCGTATTGTGTCCAAGCTGATTTCATTCCTCTTCAAAGGAGTGCATGGTATAGTGAATTTCTCCATATGGGTGTGGGGGTCTTCATTTGCACTCCCTTCGAATTAATGCTAACTCACTAAATGCATGAAGTGGGATGGAATTTGGAAGTTCTCTGGAATATCACCAGGTAGGACAATGCTGCCCTCGAACTCATAACTTATTAGAGGAGCAGTGATGTCCCTTATTGATCTCCTGGCATTCTGCTCCTTCAACTCTCGATCCCTCTAAATCCTCTGGGCTTCAACTTCAGCTTCATATCGCCCTTTGTATTCAGTTCGGATTCTTCCCGCTATCTCTTATTGTGTTTCCTCCATGGTTTTTGCGTGTTTCTCCATTTTTCGTAGAGCACGAAGTGTACAAGTTGTCCGTTCGGTCTCGGTATCAAATAGAAGTGATTATGGATCGACTGTATCTTGCATGCACTAGCAAAAAAACAATTAGTAACACCAACTCAATAAAAATAAAAACCAAAATAAAATCCTACACAGATAAAAATCAATTCCAAAAGATATAAGTTGAAGCACAATCCTCGACAGTGACGCCAAAAACTTGATGTGCCAATCAGCAAGTGTACAAATGTGCCCGGATTTTTAAACATCGAATCCACATGGATTGTGGTAGTTTACGTCTATCGTTACTGATTTTACGTTGTAAGGACGAAAAGCAAAATTAAAAGGGTTGAATCAATTGTTAAGAGTATGAAATGAACGGAAACACAGTAAACGAGTAAATGTTGTTTGAAATAATTAGAGAAAAATGCACCGGGGAATTGATTTTGTTAACCCTTGATATGATTCTACCCACTTCAATTATATATGAATTTAGTTAAACTCGTTCAGGGTGCTAATTTTAGGTTCTGGGTTGATTTTAGTGTTCGAGGCCAATTTTAGGGTTTGAGCCCGATTTTCAGGTTCGAGTCAATTTTAGGGTTAGGGACCGATTTTCATATTCAGGGTCGATTTTTGAATTTAGGTCGATTTTAGGTTTCGAGGCTAATTTTTCAGATTCGATCCCTATTTTCGAGTTCGGAGCCGATTTTCTAGATTAGAGCCCAATTTTTGAGCCCGGGCCTAATTTTTGAGTTTGAAACCGACTTTTCAGATTCAAGCCTGATTTTCGAGTTCGGGGCCGATTTTTCTGATTCGGGCGCGACTTTCGAGTTTTGGGTGAATTTTCGAGTTTTGAAATGATTTTTCAAATTCAGGCCCGATTTTTGTGTTTAGGACCTATTTGAAGCCAATTTTTAGGTTTTCGAGCCGATTCTTGGGTTTCAAACCGATTTTCAGGGTTTTATAAAAAAAAATTATCAATAAAAGAGCTTGTAATAAAATCGAAGTTAATGGATGGTTGAATATTCATCTATTAAAATTCACTAATGGATGAGTTGGATGGATATTTTTAAATGGGTCATAAATGGATTGGATAACTTTCAAAGCAATTTAAATGAATTCTTAATGAGTTAATGAATGATTTTGACCCATCCATTACAATGTGGATCTAAATCCATCCAACTCATCCATTTAACACTCAACCAATACTGTCTTTGGTACATATTAGATGTGAATTAATTAAGTCATTTAGCAGTTACTACTTAGTAAAATATGGTCAAATAGTGAGACCACACCGCTGACCGTGTGAAATCAATTGACAGAGTTTATTCTACTTAGTAGTGGTCTTAGGTTTGAACTTGAGTAAGATTTTGCCCATTTAAATTTCTTATCTTTTGTCTCTCTTACTAACCTTTTATCGATCAATGCCGTAAACTCATAAATAAAAACAAGATAACAAATCCAAAACCAAAATAAAACAACAAAAGAACCTTAAAATGATGATATATAATATATATAGATGATGTATCATATGAAAAAGATGTTTTTATATGAGAAAATGAGAATAAATCATGACCATTAGATCTAATCATGAATGGTCAAGATTAAAACATGAAATCATGTGACTTTTTAAAAAGTCACATGACATTTTTAAGTAGTCACATGATTATTAAATTGTTTTAATTTTGACCATTCGTAATTAGATCTAACGATCGTGATTTATTCTCATTTTCTCATATAAAAACATCTTTCTCATGTGATACATCCCTATATATATATATATAAAAGATGTCAACATATTATAATAGTAGGTCTTTTCACACTAAATTAAATTTCTTACATCACCCCCATATATTTCTCTTGCATCACAAAAAAGCGAATGAGCCTCACTTCATGATTGGAGAAAAAAAGTGTGAGAGATGAGTAGCATAAAATATCTTGTGTGAAACTGAAAACAAAACAATTTCCTAACACTAGTACTAATTATGTATACTGAACATGAATTGAAACATTGAATAGAGAGATATAAGAAAGTGGGGCGCGGTTTTCCCTGACAAATATTGTCTTTTAATAACCTATTTATTGTGCAGTCCTGTCGAGGAGGGGTCAAATTCCTCTCGTATGACCCTACAATTGAAGGCAGCGATGTTCAAACCCCGCAACCCCATGTCATACACAGTGGGCCCCACCAACCACCACCACCATCATGTGGTACCACCATCATGTGGTGCCTCTCAGAAAACGACGCCGTGACACTGTGAACTCCCACCACTTTTTTTTTTTTTTACCAAAGTTCAGTAAAAAAACATAAAATTAATCACTCGAGACTCTGCACTCCATATATAGATTCAATTCTAGGCTAGATGCATAAAGAGTTAAGTTACCTACCAACTGTTTTTAAAATTATTTGTTTTTGTTGGTTTGGACCCCACCACTTTCCACTCCCAAAGCCACAAGCGATAACCGTTTCATGCACCAACGTGTCCCATATGTTCCCTTCAATTTCCGCCACCAGCCTTTCTCCTTCAACTTCACCTTCCACCTTCACCTTCAACTTCTCCATGTCCTCTGCTTCTATCAACGCGTCAATGTCTTCCAGAACCTCACACCTCGCACGTGGAAACTCCTCCACCCTCTTCCACACCCTCTCTGTTAATTCTCCCACGCTCCCATTGTAGCAACACCCCTGCAAAAACCAGAGCCTTTTATTACACCCATTTGGCTTCAGAATCTCTTCCAGAACTTCATCCACCAGATCGAACATCAATCTCCGGTTCCAACGGTGACCCAGTTGGTCTTTCGGGGTAAAGTTGCGATCTTTTTCGTTAAACTTGTTTTCAAGGTGATGGAAGATTGATGGGTCAAGTGGCACTAGTTTTGTTGTGTTGGTAGTGGTGTTAGTGGTGGTACGACTTAGGATTTGTGTGATGTACTGAAATTCTGGGTTGTGATATTCTTCAGCTGCGGTGGTAGTGATGGTGGAGGCACCGTTAGGTTTGTCTTCTTTGCTGGTGTTTTTATCTTGGGTGGCGAGAGTGCTTGCTCCTTCTTGTTTGTACCTCTGGCGCGCACAACTAGATAATTGTGAGCTGTGTTTGGACTCTTGGGTATCAGATACCTGAGATTGTGACTGTGAAATTCGTTAACTTTTGGCAATTACCATAATAAATAAAACGGTTAAAGACAGAAAAACTGACTGTTTAAATTACTATAATGGTGAAATGCTTTTGCTGAAGATTGTGTTGAAGATAAAGTAAAAGATAAAAAAATAGTAAATTAAGCTTTTCACATGTTTGACACGTTACACCCCATTTGTTATCCACTCATTTCCACCTATGTTTATTTCTATGGTAAATCAATAATATTTAAGAAAAATAAATAAATATAAATTTTTAATCTAGTTATTTTAAATGTTATTAATTCACCTAAAACTTAGTTTATTATCCTAAAAATTTTCTTGGGTCATTTTGTCAATAAATAATTAAAGAGAACATAAGGCTTAAAAGTGGACTATAATTTTTCACTGCAATTTTAATTGCACCTCACTGCTACGCGTATACTTTAATGCCGAGATCAAATCATCACATTAATTTTTAGAGTAGACATCTGTTGACAATTTTTTCTCTACGCACATGGATTGAAAGCTTGACCAGTGTATTTGGTTTTTAGTTACAGCAAATTTTTAGTGTCTCCTAACTCATATTTCTAAATTCCAACCCACTTCTTCAATGTAAAAATAAGAAAATCTTCCGTTTAGTAAACCAACTTTTACATTCAGAAATTAAATACACTTAAAATGCTTACAGAACTCCACTATTTAACAACAGTATTAGTTATTTATGAAATGTGCTCAGACTTCTTAATATAAAATGTAGTTATTTAACCCCACAGTAAGGTAAACAATATTAAAAAAAAATTGTCTCTCCTGTTATAGTACGTACCACATGAGGGGGATATAATGGAAATATCAGAAAAAATTGAATGAAAACATTAAGCTAACAAGTTTTCTTTTAAACTGCTCTCTAATAGAGTTTTTTATTTTTTTAAACTCTCTAATAGAGTTTTAAGGTGGACAAAAATACTGAAAAAAGATAATATGTGACATAATAAAAGCCCTGATAGTAATGTGCATTATGAACAAGTTTTCTTTCTTAATTATTTTAGGACCGTTTAGGAAATATTAAGTTTATTAAACATCATATCTTTCATTTTAAACTTTAAAACACTGAGTGAACGTGTCTTTTCCTGAAAATACTGAAAAAAAATAATGTGACATAATAAAAGCCCTTATACATCTACCATGAATTCGTGTAGACCTAAACAGTACAAACACCTCTGGATACCCCTTTTTCTCTCTATCTCTTTCTTCCAATTACATCCCATCATATGTCAAACTTATCACTTATCTCTCTTCTCTTCCTATCTCTCTAGTAGTCTACATCATTTAGATGTTTACCCATCATTATTCGTAAATTTAGAATATATTTTTCTGTTCCATATCCGTTGTGTGGGAAAAAAAATTAAAAATTGAAATAGTTGAAAATTCAATGATGGTGTACCTGTTTTTGGGGAATTTTGGTTGCTGGATGAGAAGGGTCTCTCTTCACAGGGAGAAGATTTGAAACGTTATTGAGAAGATTACTTGACAATGGATGAGTTTTCTTGCTTTTGGTGTTTTTGATGTCATTGGCTCTGGTAGGCGATTTTGGGCGAACAGTGAATGCCTCTTCTTGCTTATTTCTAATTATATCTGACGTCTGTGGAGGCCTTTTGAACCTGGAGCTGAACTTTTCACTAGTAACCTTCTTACATTTCGGAACAGATAATTCCTGGTTCCGCAATTCTTGTTGCTCTGGCAATGCTTGATGCTTCGGCTTTGTTAAAGCTCTTGGAAGCTCTGGTGGTAGTTTCACCACAGTTTGATGTGGGTTTTGAATTTGATCTTTTGGGGTGAGTGTTGATGATGGTGTTGTTGTGCTTGGCTTGAGTTTGGTTTCCATGAATCTGAGCCTTGGGGAACAAGATGGGGTTGAGTGTTTTCCAGGACTTGATTCATCAACTGCTTTCAGTGATGACTTTGAAGAAGACTTCTTGATTCTCAATTGGGTTACAAATTCTTGGTCTCTAGTTTTGAGAGTGTTGGTAATGTCTTGCCCTGCTTTTCTGCTCAGATTGTCCTTAACCTGTTTGACAATTTGCCTAGCATAGTGACTTGGACTCCTGCTATTGTTCTCATCACATTTTCTTTTTGAAAATGAAAGCCGAGGGAGTTCCAAATCCTCAGCAAGGCTCATCATGTTGTTTTCCTTGATGATCTGGAGAGAGAGCCTGTGATGGTCAACATCTGATCTTCTTGCAGAGGAGATTCTTGGTGTCTCAGGCAAGGAACGAGTTGCTGCAATGTGATCACCACTGTACTCTGTGCTGTTTCTGGGTTTGGTAATTTGGATGTGTTTGTGAGTTTTCAGGTGATGCAGATTTGGAACATTGCCTTGTAGGTTTGGAGTGGAAAGACATGAAGAACAAGAAGAAGAGGGTGAGTTTAGACCTGGAAGAAGATCCAAACCCATTAATCTTGCAACCAAAGTTGGTGTCTTTGCCCCTGGAGAGGGTAAATCATTCAAATTTCCAGCATTTGCTTCTGTGCTGCTACTTGTTTTGATTTGTATATTCTTCTGGATTTTCAAAATAGTCAAGTAGTTGGTCAGAAAACAGAATCATCATTCATCACTATAGAAGTACACTATCATTACTCACTTTACAGCATAAAAAGAACCCAGCCAGAAGTGGGTCAAGCTCATTAAAACTGGTGGAAAAGTGTGGCGGGTTATAAATACACTTACTGGGATTTTAAATATTTCTTCTTTTGAGGGAGAAGAAACTGTACCATCCACTGATTCCAAGCTATTCCTAGGTGCTTCAGAGCCTGAATTACACAAAACCATAAGCCAAAGCTGGGAGAAAGAGAAAGAGGGAAACAGAAGGCAGATTAATAGAAAAATAAAAAATACCTTTGGGGATGGTTATATGGTCTTGTGGGATGCAAGAGGGTGATTTGAAAGAGGTTTGTTGTTGTTGTTGTTGCTGTTGTTGTTGCTGGTTTAAGGTGGGGAAGTGAAATGGATGAAAATCAAAGAAGTGAAAGACAGCACACATGCAACCAGAAGGGGTTGTTTCTGCTCCAGCTTCAGCTGATGGTACTGCTCCTCTCTTAGAAGATCTACCAGCCCAGTACCATTCCTTACCCATAATTGGTAAGCTTATGGGTTTGCTGAAGAAAGATGATATGGAAAAAAGGGTTGTCAAACAAGTGATGAAATCAGAATGAAAATGACATAATATGCAGAGAAAGAGAGACGGGGGCTTTGAGGTGCAAGAGTCAGAGGTTTTGACAAGAAAAGCTAGAAAACCTCTGTGGGTTGATAAGAAGGTGAAGAAGCGAGAAAAGCGGAAGAGTGTAACGAATTAAGTACTCTGAGAAATGGAAACACTATCTTAGACTCCATTTCTCTCTCATTATAAGATTTTTTTTAAAAATATTTGTCATCTTTTAATATAAAAAAACCTCCCTACTTAATTCAAGAAATTTTTTTTTTTCATATTTACTTATTGTATTTATTAAGAGGGATAACATTAAAGAGACAGTAATATATAAAATATAATTAATAAAGAATTAATGATAAATATGAAAGATTGTATAACTCTTTTCAAAACCAATGCATTAATTAGTCTCATTACATGTTTTTTTAATAAGAGCAATTGTCTCAATGGATCTTATAATTAGTGACAAAACAAATTTAAAAAAATATGGTAAACATATAAATTGTAGCGGATATATACTTTAGTTTGGAAGAAAATAAATACGTATTTCAAAAAAAATTAATTATTTTTTAACTACTATAGGTTAAATCACAATTTAAAAACTGGAAATTTCTGCTAGATTTTAAAAAACATTATCTTTTAGTGTACAAACTTGTACAAATCAATTAACTTTTTGTTTTTCCATACCTTTTTATCCTTATTGCACTCACTTCCAAACTCTTACCGGACCAAGACCAGAACCATTCCAACCCTGCTCTGATATTGGGAATTGAGATGGGTTAAGGAATTAAGAATTGAGGAGATGACGATATGACCACGCACCTCCTTTCAAGTTTCTTTTTCTCTCTTATTATTATTTATATCTCTGATTCTCTTGGTTTGTTAGAAAGAAACGGATATTCTGTGGCCACATGGTGGTACATTTTTCAGTACATTTTTCACTAAAATGGTTTTATAAAATTAAGGAAAATAATTTCTTCACATCCTATCTCCAACCCACATACCAAAAGAAATATATGAATAAAAAAAGAGAGGAATAAGAAATATAATATTGGTCATATTGAAAAAGAACAGCGATAGAAAGAAAAAGTTTGTGAGAGTAATGTATAGTAAAATTGAATTTAAGCTTAAATATGTTCGGAGTGCCTAACATTTGAAAGAGAATCAAATTGGGTCCTTAAAAAAATAATTTGCAAAATTTCATCCCTAACAAATGTTTTTTAATTAAATTAAGAACAAATCTCAATTTTAAGCTGATTAATCATCTAATTATCACAGTCATCATCCCAGTCACATTTTTTTATATTTTATATTCCACATAACCTTCTTCCCCAACTAGACCCTATTTCTCTTCCCTTCAGAGCACAGAACCGGAGGAAAAATGGTGTTGGTTACTGGTTAGTACTTTTACGAGTGAGACAATTTGGTAGTAGAAGGGGTTGAATTGGAGCGTGAATTTTTCAATGATGGAATGAATAAGGGGTTGAATTGGATGGACTATATGCAAGAAGCAGTAGTTGTCACTGTGCGATTTTCTTCTTCTCGATTTTTGGCATAGTGGCTGGGTTTTGATTTTTCATTATGATGGTGTCGCTGGTGAGTTCTCCGGGGAACCAACTGAGGATCATACAACCAGATCGGAGGATCAGACGGGCAGATCTGAGTGAACTAGACCACTACGGCCACATCTGAGTGAATCTTAGTGCAGAGACACCAGATCGGAGCAATAGACCCCCATACTGGAGCATGCATTCAGATGGCTGCCGTCAACCGACCGCGTCCGCGACGGTCTGACCGGTGCCATCAACCGCACAGGGCCGACCTTTGAAGACGCAGACGTCGTCGTATGGCGTCGGTATGGGCTCGTCAGGGATGAATGTCCAGCCCCCGTCGCCGCTGCGGAAGAGGGCCAGCTTTCTGGATAACAGAATCGCGAGCACGATCGGAGCTTGGGACGTGGACGCCGCCACTACCTTTTCCGAGAATGGAGGTTTACAGGAGTAGTGGAGGACGAACTGATATCTGAGAAGGACGATGGGGAGGAGGTAGAAGTCGAGAAGCATTTTATCGGAGAAATTGGAGATTTGTATCTCTATGTCATGAAGGAAGGGGAGAACAAGAGAAGAGGAGTGGTAGGTGGCGGTTGTGCTCAGAAAAGATGAGAAAGGGGGTTTAGGGTTTTGTTTTGGGGAAGAAGGTGATATGATGTGGAATATAAAAAATAAACTTAAGTATAAAAAAATATGACTGAGATGATGACTGTGATAATTAGATGACTAATAACTTAAAATTGAGATTTGTCCTTAATTTGATTAAAAAACATTTGTTAGGATAAAATTCTGCAAATTATTTTTCCAGGGACCCTATTTAATTTCCTTTCAAATATTAGGGAAGTCTTAAATTTATAATCTACTACTGTACAATCCAAATAGAAACATTCAAGTACAATTCCCTCTCATTGTGAGTTCGTACCACAATGTGATTCACACACGTTGTAATTGCGGTCATGATTTACTAATAGCAGCAGGCAATATATATATAGCCACAACTTTTCAATATTTTGAAAAGGACAGATTTGGATTAACACGGTGATGTTTTTGTTGGTACGTAAATATTGATTAATTCATAAGGGCTAGAGCCTAGAAATGCTTGAGTCGTTAATAAGATGTCAGCCGAGACGGAATCAGGTAGTTGTAGCTGAGCCAAGGTAAGCAGCCAATAAGAAGAACTTTGCACATGAACGAGATTTATAAACAAAATTACAAGCCTAGCTCTGAGGGCGAATAAATTTTTCAAATACGGATAAAGGTTTAAACAAGAGAAGTTATAAATGAAACCAATCCTAGGATTATTTGTTACAAGTTTGGCTCAGCAAATACTAGGAAGATTAGTCTACCAAAGTGATTAAGAGTGAAAGGCACGGAAACCTCATAATTTATAGTGGATTGTGTACAAATAAAATGTGGGTTAGTGGTTATCGGAAACCTCATAGTTTTGCTTATTTTTCCGGTTACTTTTATTCATTTTGGCATTTATTTATTCCCTTCAGTCATTTACTTTAAATTTATGCTTACAAATTTAGTTGTTCCAATCCTTACCTCACCTCTCATGAGCAATAACTAAAGGGAGCGTTTGTTTCAAGGCATGAAAAGACATTTTCAAGAATGTTGAGATTGGGAATTGATATTCCCACATTTGTTACAAGGTTAAAAATTAGATTCCGGGTATCAAATATTCCCAAGAAATGAAATAACCGCCAGCTTTCATTTTCTTTCATTCCCATCGAATAGCTTGGTTATCTTACATTCCCATAAATTTTTTTTTTTTTTTTAAATATAACTTCCCACTTTTACGACATTCTATAATATTTTCTTATTTATTAATTTTTAAAATAGATGAAATTTAACAACATACCCGAAAATACTAAAAACAAACCAAACATATCTATAAAATTTGCCAGGGAATAACATACTCTATAATCATATTTCTTTGAATGTTAAACCCAGGCATGAAAACTCAAACCTTAAAACAAGCTCCCCTAAGAGTTTTTTGGGAGTATCTTAGAAATCTGCATTGAGGAACAGAGTGTCTTCCTCAAATAATTGTTTGTTTAAGAGATCATTACGTTAATTTATCAATCGACTTACATGGCAATCCTAAGACCTAGTTTTATTTGAACCAACAAATTGACACGTCCAGTGGGACCCATATTGCTATTGAGAAGTTTCCATATCCAAACCACGACCCACGTTGATGCATGAAACTAAGGTCTAGGCGAAAGGTAGAATATACAAATAATAGGAGGACAAGTAGCAGTTGTACATCTACGTCCGATGATAAGGAAAATCGCAAGTGTACGATTAACTATCGCGTAATAAAAAGATCGAACCCAAGGGATAGGTGTTCTTATTATTATAAAATTTAGTACTAAAACAGAAAAATAAAAGATGAATAATTGTTGTTGGTTTGAGAACTAGAAATAAACAATTGCATAAGAAGAAAGAGATGATGAACATTAAGCTCTTGGGTTGGTTTACATAGTCTATAAAAACATGCTAGAAATCTCCTACTAAATTCCTGAATTATAAAACCATTATCATGATGCTATAGCCTAGTGTAACTACAAGTTAATTCCTTAAGCATTGTAGATCTTTCTTTTTAATTACTAAACCCAATTCCTTGGCACCTAGTTAACTAAAGAAGAAGATGAAGAAGATGTTCAGGCCAACATAAAGTTACGTCCTTCCTAATTCCTTAGCGAAGTATACTTATAACCTTTTTTATTACCTAGTTCCCTTACTACTCACCAAATGGCCTTATGTAATAAGTAATAAGCAAAACCTCTTGGGATCCACAAGATAGAAATTAAGCATAAGGTAATAAAACATGAAAGGAAATAAAATTCAGAAATGTAAGAAAGAACTAGAACATGTATTATAAACTAAAACAACCTAAAAACTTAAAGAAGAATTTAGCCAAGCATGGCTAAAGGAGTCATTGAATTACCCTGGATAGGAGCTCAAATATGGCTTCCCACAAGTCCTAGGAACAATGCTCAAGAGGGAGAAAGAGAGAATACTTGTTGTATTCTAAGTAGGTGTGCTTTACAAGTGAAGAAAATGGTCCTATTTATAGTAAAATTCCAGCCTCCAGCGCTTGAGCGCTGGCATTCCCAACGCTTGGGCGCTAGGATGCATTAAAAATCCACTTTCTGTCCGAGGCCCAACGCTTGAGCGCTGGCTTTCCAACGCTTGGGCGCTGGGACAACATCTGACTCATTTCCTAGTCAGAGTCCCAGCGCTTGAGCGCTGGGATCCCAACGTTGGAGCGTTGGGACGCTGCTTCTTCATCTTCAAGCTTTTCTTCCTTCTTCATTCATGGTAGTGGGTTTTGATGGCCATAAAAAGTCACTACTCAGCCCTTGTTTAATTTCTGAAACCTTTCATCCACTAACATCAATTCCTTCAACCTTTTTCCCATGTGCTAATTTAGAGAGTGATTCTTCATATTCTTCTTTTCCACTTTGGTCCTCTCTTTGTTAGCACTTCAACTTTGGCCCTTTAACTTCTTGATTCTTCACTTTTAGTCCTCCACTCTTGAACTTTTACAAATTGGTCCTTGGTTTCCTGAAACTTTACAAATCGGTCCCTGGACAAAAATGATAACTAAACCAGCTTTTCCTAAAAATATAAAATTGCTATAAAAATTCCTAAAAATATAAAATAAAGCTAGAAAAACAAATAAAATCTAATCTATGTGCAAAATGCAAAATAAATATAAAATCTATATAAAAACAATAAAAAACCTATATGTGACTCAAAAATAATAAAATAAAAAGACTAAAAACTACCTAAAAACATCATATAAAATCCACTCATCATCCGACACTACTTCTACCACTATGCAACTGATAAACGCAGAACTAGTGTAAGATACAGGAGGCAAGGCCGTAGTTTAGTAAACTGAGAAATGTTCACTATTCATCTTCTCAGCCCTTCATGCATATTCAACTCTAACACGTCTATAAATGTTTACTAGATAGTGGACTTTGAGTAGGACTAATAATTGGATAAATGTTTTACCTCTAATTAGCAACTTAAAAAGTAAATTTATCAATCATAAGATCCATTAAATAGAACAAAACTACAGAGATCATAATCAATCACCATCATAACCTTAAGGCCTATAATCTCTTATTTCTTCATTTTTATTTTGCTTTCTTTTAATTCTCGCATGCTCAAAACCAATCTTTCAACCAAACCTTTGATTTTCCTAGCCAATGAGCATATCTCTTGAAATAATTATTAATGCGTTATTCATTTAGGTTTTATAACCAATGACTTATCCCCATATTACTTTTGCGATAGAGTGGGCTTTATCTTTGCGCACATATTTGAAATGAAATACGCCCATTTATTTTAATTATGTTGAAGTTGGTATTTATATTAGTGACTATCCCATAGCCATAGGAGGTGGTTTTAAGGACAATAAATTTCTATTGTTTGACTAAACAAAGTATATTTTGTTGTGTTTTGAACAACACGCGCTATAAGAGCAAGGGGACTCTATCACTCAAGTAATATAGAATTTTCTAAGTCCCAATTATCAAACCCCAGGGACCAATTGGACAGCTAAACCTAGGAGTTGGTTCATAGTTTAGGAAAATCAATATTAAAGGGTGTGGTCGAGGCATGAGAATGCAAACAAGTAGTAGCAAAGAGATAGACAATAAGAATTAGAAGGCCTCGAGATTGCAGTGATATTAGATCATCTCCCCCACTTATTATATTTGTTATCCTAATTACTATTGTGCTAACCATACCCTCTTAAAATGTTAACTCACTCATCAAGCTTTTGTTAACTGCTCTACCAGAATACACTAACTTATGAGCAAACTGTCATCATAAGGTGATAAGCGAAAATAGACATGAAGTTCATAGAGGTGTCCTAGAGTTATTTCACTACCAAATCATAATAAGTTGGAAGTAAATAAGAATTCATTGTAATACCCTTTTAGGAGCGTACTAATACTAATTCTGCAGACTCTTTACCTTTTATTGATTCCATAATTAATCACTCTGGTAGGAGAAAGCTAATTACTAAGAATTAAGGACATGTAAGGAAAAAACAATGTAACTGAACTAAGAAACTATAACATATATAATAAAACGGGGTTTAAATCATACCCTACATTGCAACCTTGAGAGAGCATATTTAACTACATATAACAAAATAAAAACATGAAAGACCTAGTAGTTATAATCATCTAATAGAAACAAGGAATTGGCTTCGCTGCTTTTGTATCCTTCTTCTTCTCCAGAGCTAGTCATGTTCTCTGTGTCTCTCTTGCTAATATTGTGTGCATACTCTCTCTATTTTTCACTTTTCGTCAATGTGTGTGTATGTCAAGTTCCTCTCCTAATGAAATTCTCTAGCCTCGCTTAAATAGAAAAATACTAGGTTAAAATCATGAGTTGCTGGTGCGCAATGTAGCACGGAAGTGCCTCAAAAGCACGATCGTGTTGGCTTTAAAATACGTCAGCCCAGGTACGGGGGACGATGCATAGTCACTATAGTTATCAGAAAAACTTACCTCAAAGTGTGGTGCATCATTATTACCTCTTGAAGTGCTGGAGCGTCCCTCAATAGAAAATCTTGTAGTGTGTTTTGTGTCTTTTATTGGTGCCTCCTCTGATGCTCTCTAATCCAACTAACCTCCAAAAGTAAGTGTTTTGGCTTCCTCCTTAGGATTAGGCTCTGCTTATGAAGGAAGCGCTCCTTTAGGCCTTTGAGAGAGTATGGTTGATATGTTGGAAATCTGGGTTTCCAAGGCTTTGAATCTCTCTTCAGGTTTTGCCATGTTTTGCGCTAAGAGATCCTGCAAGCTTGGTCTCCTTTCCTCTTTCCTTTCTCCGTGATTTTGCTTATGAGGGGGCTAATAAGCACTTTGAGTTTGAGCTCTTTGTTGACCACTCCATGAGAGATTCAGGTGGTTCCCCAATCTAGAATTGTAGGTTCTAGTATATGGGTCTCCTTTTCTATTGCCCCGCATACCTACAAAAGAATCCTCATTAATAGGTTCAGGAATATAACTTCTTGAATTACAATTACTATTGATGTGACCTGTTCGAGAAATAAAGTCTCCATCCTAAAGAGAGGGCTTAGTTTTAATGATGACAATAAACAAGTTATAAAAGCTAATGATCGTACGCCTTTCTAAGTGTTAAATAGAACAGGTACATAGATCAAGCAAAAGAAAGAAGATTTAAAAAGATAAAGGAGATCATCTATAGTCAAGTCTGCTCAAACACAAAACAAACGTATACTCAAAAGTAATGGGGAATCAAAGAAGACCAAGAAGACAACAAGAAATATCATTTACAAAGAAGCATGCTGAAGAGTACATTAGAACACTCATAAGGAAAAGCACTTATCTACACAAGCTTAAACGATCTATGTTATGTCTATCTATACTACAAAGTTGTCAAAGGCTATCAAGAAGAAAATTCAAAATTCCAAGAAATCAAAGATCTTCAGACTCATATCATTTACAAGTTCAAGATAAATGGTTCTTGTACTACAAACAAATGAATACAAAGATTCAGTCACATATCAGACGATACACAACATGAAGAAGTCATCGTCAAACTAGAACATGTGATATGGTACACCACTAGTCTGGTACACTGAAAGCACGATACAACAAGTACTTTACAAGATGGTCTAGAGAAATCGTCTTTAGAATGATGAATATGAAGAATACTCTTGCTTCAATCAAGACACGATTACCAATGTACAACTACAAGAAGTCCACAAAATAAAAATCTACGAAATTGGTTGAAAAATGGTTACCATCATAGCCTATTAACCAAAAAGAGTAGCATCAGAAGCCTAGATCAACTAAGATACAAATGACATCATTTTATTGGGAAAACTCCTTGTCACAAGCTGTCAACTGTCACATCCATCTTATATGCAGCAAAAAGCACTATCTAACGAACATATACGTTTATTATACATCAAGAAGACGAAGAAGAAAGTCACCACAAAAAAATCTATCTCTCTCTCTCTCTCTCTATCTCTATCTCTCTATCTCTCTCCAATCAAGCTAAATCGTCTATCAAATTGAATATTTGAGAAAAAGGAGTCATTGAAAGTCTAAGCTTATCAAAATATACACTCTAGCAACATGAAAAATAGATCCCTTGAGACTTCAAACCTAACAGTCATATTTCCTTAAGGTATAAAAGTAAAGACTCCAAGCTAAACAAGTATGCATTAGTAAGAATCAGAGTGCATCACCGAAGATGCGAGAAATGGAGCTTGTAACACAGTAGAAATTCACTATGATGAAATATGTGCCAAGAGGTTGTACTCCTTCACTGAAGATTCATGAAACACCTCTAGAAAAAGAAAAGGAGAGAAATAGGCTAAAAAAGAATGTATACACATTGAGAAAAAGAGTGAGAAGAGAAAGTTGACTGAGATCAATCAACCAAGGTACAACGTATATCCAGATTGGTTGATAATATGAGATGGTAAATGAATGATGGTAAGTTTATCGAAATTATGACTATGGAAATTTGATAAAAGTCAATGTGTGTGGATGTGAGTTTAAAATTATGAATGTGTGTTTTAGATATTGGCTTTAGGTGGAGGAGCACCCCATTCTAGAAATGCAGAATGCGTAGAGAATGTGAGACAACATGTCCCTACTGTTATTTGTCGTCTTTCCCTGGAAAAATCTATTGCCAGATGGAGCTTGTTGTTATTCATTGGATCAAAGGGTACCCTCCTACTCAGGACTATTTTGCTGTTATTATTTATTGCAATTTGCAATCATGGGCTGAACTACCTATAGTGACAAACAACCAGTGTGCTGATTTGCTGACTCAATTTTGAGCTAGTAGGGAAGAGAGTTTGATCTTGTTGCAGGTCTTTCAGCTGGCCATTCCACAACTTTACTTGCTAAAACTATGGGAACTACTTTCCCAAAAGCTTGGTTTTGATATTGTTTGGTTTTATTTCACAATGTACCAAAGAAACTTACATTTTTATTTAGTAGTTATTGAATCCTTATATGACTATTTCAAACACGGGTAAAATAAAAGGAATAACTAATGTAGTACAAAACCCCACTTGAGTTTATAGTTCGGTTTCCTTATGATTGGATAAGATTTTTACTACTTTTTGCAAATTTGCAGGGGTTGTCATCTAATTCTAAGCTTAGTGCATGCATTTTATTGCATGTTTGAATTATCTTTTCTTACACTCAGAGTCGATTTTGAAACCTATAAGCCAGTCACATAAACCTTTCCATCGCCTACAGGCCGATTTTTGGGTTTTAGGCCGTTTTTTTAGTTTTAGGGCGGTTTTTGGGTTTTCGACCGTTTTTTAGTTTTGGGCCGACTTTTGGATTTTCGACCGTTTTTTTTTGTTTTGGACCGATTTTTGAGTTTTTGGCCGAATTTTGGGGTTTCGACCATTTTTTTGGATTTTGGGCCGATATTTTAGTTTTCGACCGTTTTTTTGGGTTTTGGGCCGATTTTTGGGGCTTCGTCTGTTTTATTGGATTTTGGGCCGATTTTTGAGTTTTGGGTTTTCGACTGTTTTTTGTGGGTTTTGGGCCGACTTTTGGGGTTTCGATTGTTTTTTTTGGGTTTTGGGCCGACTTTTGGGGGTTTCGACCGTTTTTTGGGTTTTTGGCCGATTTTTGAGTTTCTACTGTTTTTTTGGGTTTCCACCGTTTTTTAAGTTATTGGATGGATTGGATATCCATCCATTAAAAATTCACTAATGGATGGGATTGGATGGATTTTTTCACTAATGGATGGATTTGATAGATTTTTATTAAACAATTTTAATGGATCCTTAATGAATTTTGGATTGTTTTGGATTCATCCATTACAATCCATATCCATATCCATATCCATATCCATATCCATATCCATCCAATCCATCTATTTGCCATCCCTAATCTCAAATCATATGTACATAGAAAATTTTCTCTGACTTCTTCTAACTCTCCTAAAATGAATTTCTCTTCTTTTCGCTGATCATATCCTTCAATCTATCTGAACAATTTGCTGAAATGTTAAAAGTCATTTACCAACAACATCTTTCCTGTCCTGCAACTTAATAATAACAAAACTCAAATTCCATCCATCATATTTAATTTAATTAACACTCTGTACCATCTCATGGGCTTTAAAATTATTTTTCCTAAAGAAAGATAGTCTTGTCCCATCACTCACAGAAATATGTCAGACCCTGTATAACATGCTATGTCATGAATTCTCAGAAAGTGTGAGAGAATCTCACTACTTCTGTACACTCGTTCCATCCGACTATTAAATAAAGACTCTTTTCCCGCATACTCCTTCACCCTTATCTTCAGCTCATTAACACTGTCTCCATGTCACACATCTATCCCACTTTAGTTAAGAAATTCTGGAACTCTATCATCTACAAGCCTGGGAATGGTATTTCTGGTGAATGTCTAGGCTATCCTCTTTCCATAAATAGTTACCAGCTTCGACGAAATCTTGACTCTCTAGATTTAGGATGAAGCTACTCAAGAAACTAGTGGTCCTTCTATGCTGAGGAAGATGTCTACAACACCGTCTAAAACATCCACTCTCGAACAAATAATCAAAAGTTTCAAACCAGAAATCTTTATCTTGATGCAAGCCTTGTTCATCTGTCATAACTCATGCCGGGTGTCCTCGTCTCATCGATCTAACTCAAGTCCTTGATCGTGATACCTTCATAATTTATCATTGTTGGAACAAAACGAGAGAACTTACAAGAATAGAGAAAGAAATTGAATTAAAAAAATTCCTAAGTGTTTACAATACACATTTCTCACTAATGCACACTCTACTTCTACAAAGCATACCTCCTGTATTTGTAGTGCTGGGTAACACTCTAAACTAGCCGTTAGCACAGTCAATACTAACATCAACTAACTATGCATAGACTCGTACTCGTCTGACTACTAACAACACAAGCAGACTAGGTACTCGTCCGACACTTGTTTACAACCAGACTAGGTACTCGTCCACCACTAGACGAGACCACACCAGACACATACAGACTAGGACATTTGAATTAATTCACAAAACTCTCCCTCAATTCAAATAAGATTAAATAGTAACAACACCACTCTTGTGTTTCAGCTTCTCGAATTGATCTCCCTTTACCGCCTTTGTCAGTAGGTCTACCACTTGCTCAAGTGTTCCGCAAAACACCAGCTCTAACTTCTTCTTCTCCACTTATTCTTTGATAAAGTGGAATCAGGTTTCTATTTGGTTGCTCCTTCCATGTGATACTGGGTTTTGTGGCTAGGTTGATTGCAGATTTGTTGTCTATGTACAATCTGACTGGATTCTTCAGCTTCACACCCAGATCTGCGAGCAGCGTACTAAACCAAGCAGCTTGCATAGCAACAAAACACCCAGCTATATACTCTGCTTCACAAGACGAGAGTGCAACTACTAGTTGTTTCTTGGAGGTCCAAGAGATTTGAGCTCCTTGAAACATAAACAAGTAGCCGTGGTGCTTCGTCTGTCGAGCTTATCACCACACACAGAATCTGAAAAACCAACCAAATCTTCAACACCTTTCTTTCCCTCTGTAGGAAACCAAATCCCATGACTCACAGTGCCCTTTACATAGCTCAGCACTCTTTTAGCTGCCAGCAAATGGGACTTCTTAGGCTCATTCATGAACCTTCTCAGCATCCCAACAAAAAAACATATATCTGGCCTACTATTACACATATATCTCAAAGAGCCAATCAGTTGTTTAAATTCTGTTGCATCAACCCTTTCTTCATCGTCTGTCTCTTCAAGTTTCAGATTTGTTTCAGCAGGTGTCCTTGATGGATTGCAATCTGTCATATTGAATCTGCTCAAAATCTCTTTGGCATACTTTTCTTGATGTAGCAGCACACCTTTATCCGTGTACTTAAACTCCATTCCAAGAAAATAAGCCACTCTCCCTAAATCAGTCATCTCAAAATCTGATTTAAGCAGTTGCTTAACAACATTAATCTCCTCAATCGAATCACCAATGATTAGCAAATCATCAACATATAGACAGACTAGGAGAAGTTTCTGTTCCTTACCTCCTTTAGCATACAGTCCATACTCCACTGAACACTTCTTAAACCATGCTTCAAGAAGAACAAATCTATCTTTCTGTTCCAGGCTCTCGGTGCCTATTTTAGATCGTACAATGCTTTGTTCAATTTGTATACCATATGCTCTTTCCCCTTTTGGACAAAACCTGGAGGTTGTGACACATAAACTTCTTCCTCCAATGCTCCATTCAGAAATGCAGACTTTACGTCTAGGTGGAACAGAGACCATCCTCTCCCACAAGCTAAGGATACAACTAGCCTAATTGTCTCATGCCTTGCCACAGGTGAAAATACTTCAAAGTAGTCAATACCTGGTTTATAAAGAAAACCTTTTGCAACCAGCCTGGCTTTATGCTTCACTATCTCCCCTTTTGGTGACAATTTCACTTTGAAGACCCATTTCACACCTATAGCTTTCTTGTCAGAAAGTAGACTAACCAACTGCCATGTGTTACTCTTTTCAATTGTTTTTAACTCTTCTTTCATAGAAACAATCCAGACCTGTTCCTTCAATGCTTCAATATGCGTAATAGGTTCTGAATCAGCTAGCATGGCATATTGAATAAGCTCACCTTCTTCACTAACAACGTTGTCCATTACGAGCTCACAGTCTTGTAACCTTGTAGGTAACCTTTTCTGCCTTATAGGTCTAGCAGACATTCTCGGTCCAAGACCCTCGTCGGTCCAAGGCCCTCGTTCGGTCCAAGACCCTCGTCCGGTCCAAGGCCCTCGCCCGGTCCAAGACCGATAATATCTAGGTAAGCATTTAGCAATTATACTATGCAATATTTGTATACTCAGGTGGTTGATGACCCTACGAATCCCTATATGCACGTACAATCCCTCATTGTACAAAAAAATTCATTCGAATGTAACACCAAATACCGCAGGCAGGTAGGACACTCGATTGACTCCACGCTAGACTAAGTAGTGTTACTGGTCAGTTGATGAGGTGTCTCTTACACGAGTACGTTCTTTTTAACGCCCTGATATTTTCCATCTCTAATTCGGTGCTATGTTTAGCCCCAAACCGCCACGGCCCCAAAGTATGCTTGACATGACATGAAAATTACAACTCGAACTCAAGGCTTAATCGTCCGAAGACGTGGCCTCACATAGCTTCATAATTAACAAAGAATCTTGTTAAGCTTATGTACATATCTAAATCAGATATAAATCATGTCGCAATAAATCATGTTTAACACTTAGCAATTTAACAAGGAAGCATTCAATAATTCAAGCCACAATTTGGAAATCAATATCGCACACCAAACAATTCTAATCTAGCATATTAGATTCCTTTAGCTCCATGAATTAATATTTTTCAATCAATACAATTCTAGTCAGGTCGTTCTCAGAACGCTGTCAGCTGCCAATTCCAAGATCATAGTATACATTTACATAATCATATACATATGCTTAGTAGCTAAGGGTAGCGAAGTGCCCTTACCAAGGTTTCCTTTGCTCCAAAATCCAACCTTCGCTCTCAAATCTACGTCTGCTCCGGAAGCTATGTCCTTCCCTAGAGTTCCTATGCCCCGTAAACCTTTATGAAACGCAACCTAGTTTAGAACTTTTAAACTAGTTCTAAGACATTAGCTAATGAACTTAGAAGACTTCCAAGACTTGGGAAATTGGCATAATTCACAAGAGTTAACACCATGGAGTTCAAAAACTCTTTTAGCAAACTTTTGAAATCTTTAAACCATTTGCAAAAACACTAAATTACAACTTTCAAACTCTTCCAAAACTTTAAAACTTTTAAAGAAAAATTTAGGTAAGATTCTTGCTTATCAAATTAGAAGCCTAAAACAAGTTTTTTAAGATAAAATAACTCTTAAAACTTCAAGTGTACAATTCAGCCTCTAGGCCTGAATTAGTGCAAAATTTTCCTTTTTCTCTAATTCACCTTCCAAGTGCATAAACACATTTTCCATGCTAAAAACTCAAACTTTTACTATAAGTTCCAAAATCAATTATCATCTCTATAACTACACAAAATCTATAAGTGTGAAAAGCTCAAAGGCAAGCTTAAACTTTCCAAAACCATTTCACCCAAGAGTTTGATTTTAGTCCCTCTAGAACTTAACTCCCAAAACCAAGTTTGAAACCAATTTTTCCAAGCTTCCTAGTCCTATTGGGGCTCTCAACCTCAACCAATTTCAAGGGGAAGAAATTTCCTTTTTGCTAAAACTATCACATAAGCTATAAACACTTGAAAAGCTAGTTCAAAAATCAAAACTTCCAAGCAGAAATACGAACCAAGGTTCGGCTATGCTATATAAAATACCAAGATTGAATTTTTGCTCAAAACTAACTTGTACACAACCAAGACAAAAGGAAATCTACGGTGAAAATCAATTCCAAAGTTTGAGAATCACTTATTCAAGATAATCACTTCTCAAAAACTTAACTTTTTGAAAAAATAACTTAGGATCCTTGGAGATCAATATAATGGCTATAACTTCATCAAAAGCTTTCATGGTAAAAACCCAACTTCAAAATCCCATGAACATCAAAACTCAACCATTTGAAAAACTAATCGGTTCAAAATGAAGAGGAAGATGATGACAACAACATTAGTGAAAGGAACTTGGGATTCCATCAACTATCATCACCCCAAGACTCATCCTTTTTTAAAACAAAGACCATCAATGTGTAGAGCTCAAAGAGGAGATCATTTTACTTCAAAGAAGCTAAGTGAGAAGACAAGAAAATGATGGTGCTAGAAGGGATGGAAGAATTCGGCCATGGTGAGAAAGAGGAAGGAGATGATGAATAGTTTATCTTCTCTTTCTTTCTCTTAATTACTCACTTAATTCTTCTTATTTTCAACTTAATGACACTTAAGAAGAAAAACAACTCAAACCCTCCCTTTTCTTCCACTTTGACCGCAGGTTCAATGTGTAAAAGGGGGGTCAATTTTTGATTTTCCTTAAACCCTAGGGACCAGAGTTGAAGAGTTGAAAGTTTAAGTACAAATATCTTTATACTATTTGAGAACCAAAATCTAAACTCTCAAGGAGCAAGGACTAAAGTTAGAAAATATCTAGGATTAGTTTAATATTAAATGTTTAATCCGTTGACCCGTTGTCAAATCGGTCGTCTTACGCGTCAATCGCGTCATAATTCTTATCCTTATCTAAATCCGGTCATTTGAAGTGAAATAAATAAATGCATCATTGGGGTGGAGCTGGTGGCATAGGAAGACGATCAAGGAGGAGCTTCTGAAGAGCTTGAAAGAATTATTTCGTTGTCGGTTGAAGTTTGAGATAATTTTACTTGGTTTGTACTTTTTCAGCACTAGACTACAAACCCAACCTTTTTAAAACTTATTCCAATATTATATATGCTACAGACAATAGAGATTCATAGAGGTGGAGAGGTTTACAAATCAGGATGCAAGTCACATGTTGATGTGGCTAAGTAGTTAGCAAGACTCTTTCTAATCTTATATGTTATATTTTTTTTGCAAGTGAAGTGTGTTTCACTAATTGAATGACTTGATATATGATCTTAAATCTTGTGTTAGATGACTTGTAGTGTTTATTATATGCTATGTGTAGCATTGAACTTCAAAATGCTCGTTATTTCTATTTCGTTATGTTTGTTGATTTGAGTTGGACAAGTAATTAGCAATTTTTTACATAAAAGACTATATCTGAAACGACACACGTAAGTCTTTCATGTTTTATCATATTTTCCTTTGTCATTATGATATTTGTATATGTTTACTTCTCAACTAAATTGTTTATGTTTTCCTAATATCAATATCATGAGAAATTGAAGGAGCTCCATCCCCAAATGGTGAGGACTCCTGCAACACCCCCTCTGTCGTAGATGAAGCTACCAAGCTTCTTCCATGTAAGAAGGTTGGGGCGCTCAAGACTCGTGGCCGATGATACAACCAAGGGGACTTGCCCGCCAACATTAGAGTTGGTGTAACTATTATGGTAAAATAACACACACTTTAAAGGCAAGTGCACCTTATCGCTAAAGTAATATAAAATTGTAAGTCTCAGTTATCAAACCCAATGAACTAGGTAACAAACTAGTATTAGGGGGTGACTCACAAATTAGGCTAACATGATTGAGAGTAGGGAAGGCAAAAATACCCATACCTGCGGGTAGAGGTACTTGCGGGATAAGTATTGAAATACCCATACCCACCGTACCGTTAATGTGCTTTACTCAGTTATAAATTATTTCTCATCCACCACAAACCTTGATAACAGCAGGAATAAAATCCGGTGATTACAATCAAACAACCATGAGTCATATACTTTCTTCGCTGTGAATGAATCCTGATTCTTTAATTTTAATTCTTTTTTTGAGGTATGTGAGATATTTCTATTAACCAGAATCAAACATTACACTAGTGTCTGCACTAGCAGATATAAGCATTGGTCCCGCACCAGACACAATTACCAAAAAATTGAGCACTAGCTGCCAAAGTATGGCTTTCAACATTGCTTTTCCTTCTAGTAAAAGAGAAATTAAATTCAGAAAAGCTTTGCATAGTAGTTTTAAAGTCCAGAATTATGTGCAAAATATCTGGATAACTATGGAGCTTGAACTGTAAATAAATAAACCTACAAGCCTTGAACTAGTTGCAGGGCAAGCTTTGCATAGAGGTGAGCAGAAAAAGCCCAACCAACCCGAAACCGCTGTAACTGCCCTGAAAATCAGACCTACGGTCGGGTTGGGTCGACGGTCAAGTCGGAATAAACAGACGGCTTTAGGCGGTTAGATGCGGTCGAAATCGGTGGTGGGCTGGTCTTCCGTTGAGACCCGACCCGAACCGTTTACATTACATTAACCCATATATTTAATTATTTAAATTGGCAGCAGTCCCTATCCAGTATCTGCTTGGATAAATTGGATTCCTCCTAACCAATCAAATGAGCCGTCACCTTATCTGAAATCTAGTTTAATAATATTATATTATGCCAGGCGGGCCCCACCTCCCAAAAAATTGAAAAATATTCATTATTTTTACTTTTTAATTTCAACTTCTAAGTTTTTAACTCTACCCTAACCCTATTCAGTCTTCTGTCATTTCTCCTTCTCCATCACGCCCTCTCCACTCTCCATGTCCTTCGACCTTCGTCTTTCGTCTTCACTCTTCACCATGCCCTGGTTCTTGAGATTTTGAGAAGCACAAAACCCTAGCCGCCACGGAGGAGCACGGCGGCGACAGGAAACGGCCACAGGTTCCTCTTCTTCTCGTGGCGAGGATCGACGAGGCGGTGGCGGTGGCGGTTTTTCCAAAAACCAAAGGGTTTGGCCGGAAAACGGCCTCCAAGGCGGCGGCGATGACAGCCAATAGCGGCGGTTCGACGATCGGGACCAAGGGTTTTGTTGCGGACTACGAGGGGAGTCCAATGGTGGTGGTGGCTCCTCCACCGGCGTCGCGGTTCAACTGGAACAAGGGAGAGAAGGCGCGGCGGTGGCTGTTCCAGAACGGCGAAGAGGACGACGGCGGTCGTCCAGCCTTGACCATGGTCGACGATGATGGAGCTTGAGGTGGTGGTGGCCAGCCAGTTCTGTCATAGTGAGGAAGGAAGATGGAGAAGAAAGAAAAAAACGAGAGGAAGAAAGAAGAAACAGACGCAGAGAAACGAGAGAGAAGAAGTGAGGAGAACGAGAGATAGCTGTATGAAACCCACTAGAGGCCCAACCCGCCCCAACCGAACCGGTTTAACCGGATAGCCGTATGAAACCAACCCGACCAACCCGAGTTGGTTCATGGTCGAAATCGGTCTAGATTTTGAGCAAATCGGTTAGGTATGGTTGGGCTTAATTTGGCCCGAACCCGACCCGTGCTCAGCCCTAGCTTTGCATGATAGTTGAAGTGCATAATAGCTTTACACAACTGGTACATAAGGAAGAGTGGCAGGTGTTCCTTCAGAGGATACCTGCGGGTACCCGTACCCATTTAAGATCTGCTTAACGGATACCAGCGTGGGTAAGGACGAGAACAAGTATGAATTTTTACCCGCGAAAAGCCGGGAAGGTACAAGTGCGGGTACGGGTACCCGCCCCGTTGTCATCTATAGGATTGAGGTTGATTGCAGTGATTGTGAGCAAGACAGTAAGCAGGTAATGATGAAGAGAATTTAGAATGAGAAGACCTCAAGATTTTAATGCAATTGCATATCTACCCCGCGCTATTAATTATATTATTCTAATTACTAGTTTTTCCTACCATATCATCTTATGATAATTAACTCACTGTTAAGTTATTGTTAATTGTCCTATCTGACTACACTAACTTACAAGCAAGCATCATTGTAAGGTGATCAGTGAAAATAGGCATCAAGTGCATAGAAGTTTCCTATGGGTATATCACTACCTAGATGCATAGGAAATTGGAAACATACAAGAACTAATCCTAAAGCCTCTGGTTAGGAGCGGGTTATTACTAATCCTTCTATGTTCTTTCCCTTTTATTATTCCATAATTAAATCCTCTTATTAGAAGGAAATAAATTAATATTGATATGGTTAGTCATTCCATATAGAATTAAGCGCATAAAAGAGAATTACAATCATATAAACCGAAATAGAATTATAACATATATAATAAACGAGGTTCGAATCAAATCCTACATTACAACCGAGAGAGAGAGGATTTAACTACTCATAATAGATGATAAATCAACAATAATCCTAGTAGCTATGATAATCTTACAGAAACATGGGATGTCAACCTACCCAGAGAAAAGGCATACCAATCAGGGTTCCATCCTTCCATTGCTATAGCAGATTGGGAATTCGGTGCTCTGTGTTCTTCTCCTCCTTCAGGATTGTCACGTCATGCCTCTCTCTCTCTCACTCTCATTGTGTGGTTGCTGCATAGTGCTCACTCTCATTGTTCTTACCACTTTTTGATGTGTTGTTTGGCTTTGGCATCTTTAAGTAGAAAATATTAAGGCTTCCTCGAGGCTCTATTAGCGACGGCAGCACGGTTGTGGCTTAGGAAACACAACGGTGTTGGCACTAGAACACATTTATTTTTTACGGCGCGGTTTGGCACGGTCGTGACTCAAGTAGCACGACCGTGTTGGCATTAAACATGTAAGCATGAGCGTGTTGGAGTGATGCATGAATTTGGTCTTGTAATAATTGTTTAACACGACTGTGGCATGAAGCTAACACTGTCCTATTCCTTAGTCAGCTCGTCTAACTCCACGTTTGGCATCCATTTTAGCTCCTTTTTCACTGTTTTCCATTTTTTTTCTCTTTCACCTACATTACGCAAATACACTTGAAAGCATGTGAGCTTTGTATAGTAAGTGCATACAAATGGTGTAAAATGATAGTGAAATCAGGGTGTTTATCATGCATTTTAGACACACATCAGTCACCTCACTCATAAGAGAGTTTCGAGCTTCCTACGATGACGCTGCTGGTGGAGTGGGTGAGGACACCTTAGAAAAATCGTGGGATGATGAAGTGTAACACCTCTAAGTTCGAGTGGAATGGTCGACTCTCCACGCAGACGATGCATCTCTATCGAGGAACTCGAGGGCCATGTCCCTCGGGTAATGATCCCCGTTCGACTTAGCACTAGTATCAACTGACGATAAGCGTCCATGCAACAAGTATACAAACAAAGAGGATCAACTTCTAAACAAGTGACCAATAACAGTAGTATCTCATAGCATGATTACAATCATAAAGGGGTAAATAGTTCCATCATAGCATATTTGCATGTTATCATCAACCGACATCCAAAGGCTTAGTTAGAAACAAGTTAATCAAACAACCCTAAAGGCAAGTCAAAATATATGCAGACTCTCAAAGAAAATCCGGATATAACGCCAACTCCATACTCGGTAGGCGGGACAACACTCAACCTCTAGTCGTAAAACTTTTGCTACCGACCCCGTTAGTGAATGCCACTTCTTCAGGCATGTTGTCTTTACATCCTGGAAACACCCACACTCTAGTTCGGTATTCTGTATAGTGCGAACCCCGGTGGTCACCAATATCTAGTCCAAACCGTCTCTGGTATCGAACCCTGCTTGTCCTTATGCATATGCCATGAAGTCAACAAACAAACATGGAATCATCGTCATGATGATTCTGAGAACAACCATAACAAGATCTAGCATGCTACCCTCATGGCACGACTTCTCAACATATTCTTTCAAACATAAAACGAGTGACATGGCAAACACTCAAGCATAGCATACATGCCCAACAAGACCATTAAAGCTTATCGTTATACATCATATTAGTTCAAAATGTCAACATTATCATATCATATCTTCTACACCATATAAGCTTAGCACAACAACGTCATGCAACATAACAGTTCATTGACACAAGATCATTATGAGAGAATTAACATAGTTGATGCATCAACACAATATAACAATTAGCATGCAGACAACTAAATCAAAGTGTCACTCACCTCCTGAGTCGCTTTCCTTCCCAAAAGTACGGCTTAGATCCTCAACAAGCATCCTAACAGAACCTTCACTAACACATGGGCAACTATGTTACTAATCTAAGCTACCTAAACTAAAACATGATCTAAGGAACCACACACGAAGTGTTTGCTCAAAGTGGAAGGGTTTAAAACGACATTTGAAAACAACTCCTGTTCTTCAAGAAGAAATTGTTCGCAATTTAGCCCGTAAACTTTAAATTAATCAAACTTTAGTTCTTATGAAATCATTAAATTATAAAAAGATCCTTAAAGAAAACCATTGATCATAACTAGTCCTCAAACAAATAATTCTTTAAAACCAGCCCTTATTTTACCAATTAAACACAAATATAACCCTGTACTCTATTTAACCAAAAACAAATCCTTAAGCATTCCATTAATTAAAAGAAAGTCCATTAAATTGAATAGAATTAAACCGATTGAAAACCCTTAATCAAAACTTATCTTCAAGAACTTAAGAACAAATTATCCAAGCCCTTCTAGAGATAGTAGGTTCAGCCAACACCTTAACACAATAGCCAAAGTTTTGTTTCTAAAATCGATTGCATGTTTGAGTAGCCTTCAATAACCAAATCATTTCTGCAAATCATTCTTTAGAAACACATAAGGGTATCCATCAATTCTTTTCATAGACCATTTCCAAAATAAAAACATATTTTATAGTTCCTTTTCAAAATCTTTAGAAGAATCAAGTTCAAGACCATTATTTTGATCCAAACTCAATAGCCAATAAGATATTAAATTGTATCATCATAAGCAATAGGAAACTCGAACTCTACACAAGAAAAAATCTAAATAAAATCTTCATAAAACTAACCTTATCTAAATAGGAAGAAAAACAGAAGATGATGATGCTAAGATGATGCCCAACTCAGCCACATTAAGAGAGGAAAACCTGCAAAAGAAAATGGTGATGGAAAGGAAAATGAATTTGGCTACACCAAGGAAAGTATGAGAATGTGTGTGTGTTTTCTCTCTACCACCCAAGTCTATTTATAGGAGAAGGAAAAAAAAAAGGAGAGGTTGAGAAGATGAAGAAGGGTTGTGCCTTGTGTAGAGAAATGAAGAAGAAAATTACAACTCCCACCAAATGCACTAAAAGGCCATCAAATGATATCAAGTGCATTAAGATCCATGTCTACCAAGTGCATGCATGTGGATTTAAGAGAAAAATAAAATCAGAATGAGGGGAAGAAGAAAGGGCTTCTGCTGAATGAGATAGAGTAGAGAAAGATTTGTAACTTCCTTCATGATGAGTCTATAAATGCACTAAGTGGGTCATTCAAAACCATAACTCCCATTTCCAACCTTTTAATCACATGGGAATAAATTAAAATCTGAATTCCCTACCCTCATAATCACACTTCATCAGCACTCATGTGGGCCTCGACTCTGCTCGTAAAAATATCTCGTTACGGTTCCCACATTTCGACCTTGTCATTTATCTCGTGGAAATAAAATATATCAATATATCAGTCAAAATTCTCAGAATCTTGAGCACATTATCATCATGATAATAATATAATCAAATAAAATATATTACAAAAATATATACAAAAATCAAGGTCTTACATGAAGCTCAAGCACCACGTCTCATAGAGGCAGTGGAGTTGTCATAGAAAATAGCTAAAGCTACTAACCAGAAGCTAAAGCTTCTAATTAGAAGCTGCAGCTAGGAGGGGAAGGCTACATAGCCTATTAGGTGTTTGTATATGCCATGGCCAAAGGGGCGCGATACTAACTAGGGGATTATCGGCGCATGCATCCACTGGTACTAGTAAGGCACCACAACAAGTTCATGTTGACTATGTTGTGGATCAGGACAAAGAACTATATGTATACTTATATTTTTCAAGCATAAACTTAGAGTTGCATTAAACCTTTGTGAATCCTTCATCCTTAGTTACTTAAAAATAGCCCTCCCAACTTCATCTAAATGTGTGGGCTCTTATCAGAGATTACCAAGTTTTATTTGATTACCTTTTGAATCTAGCTCCAAATTTTTTTCTACATCTTTAAGGTTTATGATCTAAGCAGAGGTTTTGTAACAATCCGAAGCCATATTGGAAGAAAATTCATATAGGGTTACAGCATCTTGCACAAATTGGTTCAAGGATGAATTTGTGTTAATAAAAATATTTGAAGGCAAAAATCCTTTCAGGAAAAGAGGGGACGAGTCAAAAAAGTTCCCTTTATGTTGGAAAAAAGGAAATTTACCCAGTAACACTAAGGAATACTCCACCACTTAGACGTCTTGGTTCCAAAATCTAGAATTGTTGTAACCTCTTTATGGAATCATGGGAGAAAATCTTGCAGTGATTCTCCTTCTTGTTGTCTCACACACATTGCCAAATATCATTATCACTTGGATACCCGTGCATAGTAAATTTTTGGTTGAACATTTTGAAAAGTTCTTCCAAATTTCTGGCAGAAATTGGAAAAAGAGATTTGAACCAAAACAATGCATCTCTTTTCAAGGTTGATAAGAAAACCTAGAAAGCTAAGGTACTCGGGACTTCCATGAGCTCCATATACACAACAAATTTGCTCAAGTATGTTGGATCAATTTTCCCACAGAACGACACCACATGCACTCGTTCCAAAAAGCCTGGTAGAAGATTCTAAATGCAGATTTCCTCTGAAAATGAAGCGTGGATATTGTCTATTGGCCCTATAGGACATAAAGAATGAAATCTCATTGAGACAAAATCGAAAAATACAGATTTCTTGGAACGTGACTTTTCCGTTTGCAATAGAGATTGATTTTATATGACGCCAAAATGTTCTTCCTAAGTTTGAGCTAAGTGGTGCTCTTAATTCTCAGTGGTGGTGCAAATTGCTGAAAGGATCTTCGAGCACACAGCAATGTGATATTGATACGATGGGGGGAGGTACCTGTAAAAACACTCTAATTCTCAAGTCAATAAGAGATCAATGAGAGAAAAACACATAGTCATAGAAGAACAATTAGATAGAAGAATGAGTAATGCTTATGTAAATGAACGAACGGACATGTATTTGTAGGCATGGTAAGGATCGTATCCAAGGCGTGGTGCCTTAATAAAGTCTTTGTATAAGCCTTGTGAGATAATGGTTGGTGGTGAGTAACCTTCCAATGGTATGATAATTGTGTCTACTTGAGCCCTGCTCGGCTATGAGTTGGATGAGACAAAACTTACTTCTGGTTGTCTCGCTTGGCTATCGTGAAGTCCACCTAATTGTGTATTTTTGGGCTACCTTAGATAAAATTGAGTCTGATAGACTTTTGTGCCGACCGGATACTAAAGGAAATAGATAATTTCTTTTAAGTGACAACCTCACCGATTGTCCCACTTACAAATAGAAATTGATCTCTTCGATTCACATGTTTAAATTATGACAAGTCGTGAACATGAAAATGGAGATAGAACTTGAGTGTCTTACATAGGCCACTCCATGTGAAGGTCGGAGAAGAAAGGGATGAGTGACAACAAAGTATGTGCAAGTTTTCCGACAGGTGAACCTATACGTAGAGAATTATATACCCACTTCTTCGTTAGAGCCTATCCCTGCACCATCACTTAGATTTAATTAGATGACCTTACCACAGTTAATTATCATGCAAAAGCCAAAAGGGGACCACAACAAGAACAAGCCCATAATTTCAAATGTTTCTATTCCCTATCTTTGAATAGGACTTGAAGTTTCCCAAACAATCTGTGAGTAATTAAATGAGGTGTCGTTTTCGAAAGTGAAGGGTAATAGAAAGTGGTCCTAGTGGAGCATCAAAATTATGTAGCTCCAAGGAAGCTAATTAACGACTTATGTACCTCTTGCTCCCTCTTGATTCCACATTAAATTGCATGGATATACCTGCTACACAATTTGAGTTTAGAAATATTATGAACTTTTACAGACACAACACTCAAATCAATTCATTTATTCTATATTTTCTTTCTTTTTTTCAAATTATTTTGGTCTACGACCTTGTAGTCAGGTACAATCTATTCAACTTTTACTTACTTTTATCAATCACACTCCCAAGAAATGGTGTTTTTTAAGGTAAATTAGTGGATAGGTCTTGCATCCATGCCATACATGTTAGAGTCAAAAGAACCACGCCACTTGGCAAGGTGGGGAGATGGAAACCGGTTGATTCTATTTACATATTTTTTAATTCATTTGAATTAATTTTTGGTATGTCAATAAAGCCCCTAGGTGGGTTCTGGGTTGAACCACCACGCCTCCAACAGATGGAATCTTGTCATTTAGGACTGCATAGTAAATCTCATGGCCAAAAAGCCTTGGGTCCCGAGATTTGGGTTTAATGTGCATTGGTGAACGACGATAGTGAATGAGGGAAAAGGGGTGAGAGATGGAGCTTTCAGATTTTTGGATGAGTAAAAAGGTTTAGGAGATGGAGGTTTGGGAGATCTCAAATATGAGTTTCAACCAAAAGGCCTACCCCCAACCCCAAGGAACTGCCATGCAACCATCGCCGTGTGACCACCACATACACCCACCCACCCATTTCTGGGTTTCAGTAAATGTCAAGCACGAAGTAAGTCAAAGAAAAACTCGAGTTCAAAGCAAAACCCAAGGAGTATGCAGAAACACCAGACCTGAGGGAATTCAGATGGCACATCAAAACCTAGGTTCCAAGTGAAACGCATGGTAGAGATCTCCAAAAGCTTCCAATATGGTCTCTAGAGCAAATGAATCAAATAAAATTTATATATACTTTTTCCAAGTTGGTCCTCGTCCTTAACATTGACAGGTTGCTGAGGTTATTTGATTTGAATCAAACGCCGTAACGTTGCTTCAAATACTATTCGAATGAGTTATCGTTTAATTTGATTTGATTAGATTATTTAAGCCAATTAAGTTTTGGGTGCTGAGAGGTTAAGGTTGGGGAACTTGTTAAGTAGACCCATAAGCAAAATAAGAAGTCACAGTTACTGATCCAAAGAAAGTTGAAGATATGATGGATGTCAAAATGTCAAAGAAGAAGAAGAAGAAGAAGAAGGTTGTGTTGGTTTGATTGAAGCACCCGCAAATGAAGAGAGAATCTGTTCAAGCTAAACCCACTATGAGTGCAAGGCTAGAGAGAAGGGAGAGGTAGAGAGAGAAAGGATAATGTAAATGGGTATTTGTGTAATCATCTTTTTTTAATCTTTTAATCAGTAGGTCACTTATACACATTATTATGGGTCACTTTAGCTCTTGCACGGTGCAATACTTATGATGCACTTACACCTTATAAGCCACCCCAAGAAATGGGTAGGACGCGATCGTGGGATCTTTTAGATGCAACACTATATGCATGTTTGAAAAATTATTCAAATAAAATTACACAACTCATTTTTCACGATTTCAGTTACGATCTATTCTGTTGTGTTCCCAAAATCTTTCAACCCGAACACTAGAACTCCTCCGAACCCCAAGTGTCGCCCCCATTAAAATTGATGTCATCGTTGTTCGTGATCGCCCGCTTCGTTCGCCTCAACCCCAACGGCCAATACATCACGATACCCGTGCCGTTCCCATTCGTGTTTGTCTCGTCCCCTATGTGTGGAATTTGGATGTGAAACTCATGTAATTTGGAATTTGAATGTTGAAATTTTATATGTGGAATTGATTTAGGAGTTTAATTTTGATGCATTGACGGTGTAAAGATCTTTACACATTCATCCAATCATGTCTCTTTATTATCCATTTAAAATAATTTTAAATTCAAATTTAATTATGACATGACAAATTGATGGATTTTGATTGGATGCATGTGTAAAACTTCTTTACATTGTCAGTGCATCAAAATTAAACTCATTGATTTAATGTATTTTCACTTTTCAGATTCAATTTCAATTCAGGCTTTTTTTTTTCTAATTTTTAAGGATTTTCTTAGGTACTTTTCAGTGTTGAAGTTGATGTATTTTATTTTATTTTAGAATCTATTAATGGCCCGCGGGCCAACTCGTTTATCGGCGTGGTGGACACGAACCACCTAAATACAAGCTCATTTAAATGCGGGTCCACACGGTGCGTCACACTTATGCGGGGCCGGCCAAACTACATACGCAACTCTAGCAGAAACAATCGAGTCTCACAAGTGAAACGGGTTTGAAGATAAAAAAAATTCAACCGGTGCAGGCTCTAGGCACAACAAGACTGAAGCAATGGAAGTGAATTAGCATAACATGAAAGAAACAATGTCAACAAGCGGCGAGAGAGCGGGGGTGTGGCTCGCTGAGGAAAGGCGTTGGGGCGGCGGTCAGCAGTGGAGCGGGTGTAGGGGATATGACTTGCGGCTAGAGGCAGAGCAATAGTGGAGAGACGTTGCAACAATAAGATAGGATCATGAAGGTGGATCTAGTGGCCAAGGGGATGGTGAGGGTGAAAGAGGAGAAGGGAGGGGGTGGAATAGGTTGATTCTCCAGAGGGAGGGTCAGGGCCATCGAAGGGAAGGTGACTGTCGCGGTAGTGGGAGTGGGGCGGTGGAGGCGCAAAAATGGGGCAGCGATGAGAGTGGGGCGGCATTGGCGCAACAATGGGGTAGTAGGGGTGGAGGGGCTGGAGAGAGAGAGAGAGAGTGAGAGAGAGAGAGAGAGAGACAGAGAGACAGAGAGAGAGAGACAGAGACAGAGAGACAGAGACAGAGACAGAGACAGAGGTCGAGGAAGTGGGTGAAAGTGACGGGTCTTTTGGCCAAGGGATAGGGTAACAAGGACATGCAACAGAGGAAGGAAAGGGTTGGCAAAGGCGGCGAACATGGGAGAGGGGAGGAGGAAGAGAAGAAAGAAAATAGGATTGAAATGAATCTACAACCGAGAGAGGCTTGTAAGGAAGCCTTGGCAGATATCGTACACACGTAGAGTTAGCATCGGTGCAAGCTAACGCAAAACTAGCGCGTGAATGTAGAAATGGCCTGGTGCTCCCGCTACGTGTCGGCAGGAAGACGCTAAGTTGGTTGGTAATTATAGACTCAGCCTTAGCCAAATCTAGATTATGAAATGCCGACGCAAATTTGCGGCGGACAGGCCGACGCCAACATTAAGTGATTTATTTCTTGTTTGCATGGGTTTAGCCAACGTAAACAAGTCAAAATCAGTGTCGGTGATAGCAAAATCGCAAGTGTACGATTTACTATCGCGTAGTAAAAAGATCGAACCCAAGGGATAGGTGTTCTTATTATTATAATATTTAGTACTTTAAACAGAAAAATTAAAGATGAAAATTGATGTTGGTTTTTAGAGCAAGAAATAAACAAAAGCATATAATGATAGGAGAAAAAGAGATGATGATGAGCCTTAAGCACTTGGGTTGATTTATATAATTTATAAACTATGCTAGCAACTACTACTTTTATTTCTGAATTTTAGTACCAAGTCATGATGCTATAGCCTAATGTTTCTACAAGTTAATACCTTAATCATTGTAGAACTTTCTCCTCAATTACTAAATTCAATACCTTGTAATCTAGAAAAAACCAAGAAGAAGATGAAGAAAGAATTTTCAGGCCAACATAAAGCTAAGTCTATCCTAATACCTTAGTGATATGTCATATAGCTTCTTTTAAATCCTAGGTCCCTTACTACTTACCAATTTCCATTGTTATAAGCAATAAATAAAAACTCTTGTGTGCACCAAGATAACATTAAGAACAAGGTAAATAAAACATGAACTATAGCAATAAAATTCAGAACAGTAGAAGAAAACTAAAACATAGATTATAAACTAAAACAACCCAAGATACTTAAGAAAGAAGTTAGCCAAGCATGGCTAAAGGAGTCATTGAATTACCCTGGATAGGAGCTCAAATATGGCTTCCCATAAGTCCTAGGAACAATGCTCAAGAGGGAGAAAGAGAGAATACTTGTTGTATTCTAAGAGGTGTGTCTTACAAGTGAAGAAAAGCTCACTATTTATAGCAAAAACCTGACCTCCAGCGCTTGGGCGCTGGCATTACCAACGCTCGGGCGCTGGGAAGCATTAAAATCCAACGTGCAGAAATAGGCCCAGCGCTTGAGCGCTGGCTTCCAACGCTGCAGCGCTGGGTGCAATCTCTGACTCACATCCTAGTCAGAGGTCCAGCGCTTGAGCGTTGGGTCTTCCAACGCTGCAGCGCTGGGATGAACACTGGCAGCTTTTTCTTGGATTCCTTTCTTCTTCAATGGGGGAATTGATTGGCTTAATTAGGCTCATTCAGCCCCTATTAAGTTCTGAAACCTCCCCTTTACCACCATTAATCTTACAACCTTATTTTACATGTGCTCAAATCAAAGAGAGTTGCTTCACATTCTTCAATTCACTTCAAGTCCTCTCTTTGTTAGAACTTCAATTCTGGCCCTTTGACTCCTTCAAACTTCACTTTTCATCCTCCACTCTTGAACCTTTACACTTTGATCTTTTAATTCCTGAAACTTTACAAATCGGTCCCTGGACAAAAATGATAACTATACCAGCTTTTTCTAAAAATATAAAATAGCTATAAAAATTCCTAAAAATATAAAATAAAGTTAGAAAAACAAATAAAAGCTAATCTATATGCAGAATGCAAAATAAATATAAAATCTATGTAAAAATACTAAAAATCCTATATGTGACTCAAAAATAATAAAATAAAAAGACTAAAAACAACCTAAAAACATCATATATTATCCTGTCATCACATCGGCATTGTGGCCGACACTAAATTTGGATGTTAAGTCAAGCCTTTCTTGTAGTTGTGCACCATTCGATCAATATTAACAGGATCATAAATTGGTTGCTCTCGACCAGAGCAAACACTGCCACCAACTTGGAGTTACTATGTTAGTATATCCAAATTAGGAGTACTGTTTGGCCCACTCGAGAGAACCACTTTACGGTCAGAGCAAACACTGCCCGTAACTTGGATTTACTATGCTAGTATCTCCAAATTAGGAGTAGTGTTTGGCCCACTTGAGAATGCTAATTTATGGTCCTCTAAAATGTTAGAAAATGATGTAAGTCATCACCAAGTTTGCATTGAAAATCACAACCAACAAGCTGAAGCTAATGTACACAACATTGGGAAATCAGAACATATTGCACTCATCATAATAAAGTGTCATATCAAATTTTATGAACCAACATAAGATCTCAATGTCAATTAGTTTAATCACCACAAGTTTAAAGTACATCATAAATAATTGTAACTTGATACAATAAAAATAATACACAGTGAAAAAAGTAGTTAAAAGCTTCTCCAACCGCGGCTGTGGTGCTTGCCTTATTCTTTTCACATTTGGCATCAAGCGCCATCCCTTCTCATGTCCTGAAGAAAAAATCAAAATAACATAACTTTGAAATTGAATTTAATTAAAAGAACTCAAGTGAAGTATAAGATAAACAAATGTAGAACATGATTTTGAGAAAAATACCTCCCCATCAGCATCTACATGGACAAGGTAGAGAGACCTTATTGATGGCCCATCTACATTAATTATTCCTCTATACATGTCCACTCTTGAAGCTCAACGATGGTTTTCACCAGATGATGTTTTATTCCTGATGTGGTCCTCAAATGAATGTTATTATATAGCCAATAGAACTTTTCAGACTCATCATTTTTGCAATAGTTACTCGAATTGGAA
Source organism: Acmispon strigosus (assembly GCA_030819835.1). Lineage (NCBI taxonomy): Eukaryota > Viridiplantae > Streptophyta > Magnoliopsida > Fabales > Fabaceae > Acmispon > Acmispon strigosus. Next base: position 40,393,301 of record JAUAMA010000001.1, on the reverse strand, counting down.
ATCTAACACTAACAGTATTTTCCACTACATAAACTCATAATCCTAAGACAAAATATCATTTCCATTCACACATTCCAATACTTAAATATAATCAAATTAAAATTTGTTATCCTAAGACAAACACTTAGACTTAGAGTTGTTTAATTTCATCAAATAAGTGATGCAGGGAACCAATAGAACCAATAAAACATCAAAGATCAATGAAGAACCTAGTTAGACGGTTTTGGCGATCAACGGTTGAGCAGGATTTGTGGGAGCTACTAGGATAAACAGGTTTGGAGATTAAAAGTTGAGCCAATGGAGATTCTAGGCACAACATGACAAGAGCAATGGTGACAGAGCAATAATGGGGTGTTGCGTGGAAAAAAAGTAGTTGGGAAGAGAGGCTTGCGATGGAGCGGCAGTGGGGAGGCGGTGCGATAAAGAGATAAGGTGGTGGAGGAAGGCAGGGAGGGAGAGTCTGAGGGAGAGGGTGTGGACGAGGGAAAGGCCGAGAAAGATGGTGGGGAGGAGTGTGGAAGAGAGAAAAGGAAGAGGCTGAGGGTGGCAGAGGAGGAGGGACGGGCCATGGGACATGGTGAGGAGGAGGGTGGCGGAGGAAAATGACGGAAGAGAGAGATGCCTAGGGGAGGGTGAGGATGGCAGTGGAGGTGGGAAGAGGAAGAGGGTGAGGGTGGCAGAGACACTGAGAGAGAAGGTGGCAGAGGAAGAAGTAGAAGACGATGGTGAGGTTGGTGGAGGGGGATGAGAATGGCGGAGGAGGAAGGAGTGAGAGTACGGGTTGAGGGAGCAGCAAAGAGAAGGGGTTACAAGGAAGATGGGTAGAAGAAATCAAACGCAACCCTCGAAACTGCGAAATGAGCTGGACCTACTTGACATTAGCTTCGGTCACATTCGCCACTACTTTGACCGGTGAATGTAGCGTCGGCCATTGACCGCCACTAACTATGGAAGGGCAGACGCTAAGTTTTCCGGCTATTTTAGTGCCCGTTGACACTAACTTACAAATTACGGATGCAAAGCGGCATCAGTTAGGGCCACGCTAAAATAAAGTTATTATCTTTTTTAAGTTTCGCGTCAGTTTAACCAGCACTACGAATCTCAAATTAGCACTAGCGTCGTGGCTAACGCTAATTTTAGACGGTAAATCAAGTATTTCTTGTAGTCAGTGAAGCAATTAGCATCGACGCTACGAACCCAAAATTAGCACCGACGTAAAAATATTAATGGGCACCTAAAGCTGGGAGGATTTTACCTCATATTTACTTAGGATTTTAGACACACCCTTATAATATATATTTTACAAAAGCAAAAGAGAGTTTAAACACCCCTAAGTTTCCAAGAACATATCTCAAATAAGATTAAAATATACCTAATTCCCACCAATCCCAAAAAAACTCCCAAGCCGAAAATATTGATACACTCACCCACCACTTAAAGAGCTAAAAAACTCTCAAGAGAGCAAGGGAGCTCAAAACCAACAACCACCAAACGAAGCAAAAACTCTAGACATAGAACAATGTTTCATTATAGGATTGCACAAAATCCAAGACATAATTCTTCTGAAGTTGTAGGCCTGTCAAAGTTAGCGAAGCCGGCTCTCCTAAATTGGCTCACCACGGATTTGGGGGGGGGGGGTTAAAGGTGAGTCGCTTTTTGGTGAGTCATGAAAGGTACAGGTTGGTGGGCTGACTCACAAAAATATTTAAATAAAAAAGTTAAAAAAGGAAAATAGAACAAATAATATTTAAAAAGGTATAAAATTTACTACTTAAAATTAATTTTGAAAATATATTATAAAAATGACTGCTAAAATTATTTTTAGAAAAAAATACAAACCTTTAATCACAAAAAGCTACTCCATCCGTTTCTTATTATAAGCTATTTTTTGTCAAAAAAATTTCCCAAATATAAGTCACTTTCTAATATATAGGAAGCAATAGATAAAAAAAATTTACCTTCATATTTAATATGAAAGAGATGGTGATATTTTGAAAATTTGTGAACTTTGAGAGATAAATTCATCATAAATTAAGCAGATAATTAAAGTAGAGAGAAATTTATTGAATTTGTAAGTTTTTAAATAAGAGTTATTTAGAAAAATTAATAAAAAAATTTACAAATTTATTGATGTACTAACTTTTTTTCTTAATCTTTGAGAATTACAAGTGACTTATATAGTAATTGAGAGAGTATAAACTTACATTTAGAGTTAAATATGTGTTTTTTCCTAGAAAATATCCATTATTTTAGGTATAGCCCCCAAATTTAAATTAGAGAGTTTGGTCCACCAACTAATTTAATTACATGAATTTAGTCCTCCATGAGGACTAATTACATAATTTGATTACATGATTTAAATCCTCATTGATCACCGAGAACTAAAATCATGTATTTAAATTAATTGAAGGACCATACCCTCCATTTTTAAAAATTGGGGACTAAACCTAAAATAGTACCATTTTATCGGACTAAAGATATATATAACCACATTTATTATTTTTTTAGAAAAATCAATAAATAGTGAGCTAATCTGGCTTAACTCGGTCCAAACCCGGGTGAGTTTGTGGGTAAGGTGAAGTAGATTAAAATAATCAATTATTCTTTTTTATTTATAGACCAATTATCATCGTGAGTAACATTTTTATCAACTCCACTCATTGATGAGTCTTGTTGGGCCGAGTTGGCTTGTGAGTTCAAACCCATACATTTGGAAAACTTGTAACTTTAAACTAAAAGTAATTAATTTTAGACAATTTTACTATGGAACTAAAGATGATATAGCAGTTTAGTCTAAGATACAATCAATTGTTCACTGTTCGCACAACTTAATAAATATTTGACCACTACATACAATAAGGTTGAATTTATTAAAGAATAAAGATTCCTAAACATATAAATAGTACCGACCTCTACAAACATTTTATTTTTCTTTCTATCTATCTTCTTATCACATCATATTACATGTCACATTTATTACTTTTCTTTCTTCTCTTTCTTTCTCTCTTTAGGTATCTATCACCAATAGTGGTCTATGAATCATAACTCTTTTAAACTGTACAGAGGCTCAATCACATTGGTGGGCATGTATCTCCATGCAGATGTGCACAATGCAAGATATGGGAACAACAAATAAGTAATGCTGCAGAGTTTTAAAAGGGCAAATAATTAGTGTTCTCTGTCTTAACATGCGACCTTACCTTGGACAATTTTCAAATGAAAACATAAGAACGCAACGGTCTTAATATTTCTCAATAAAAAATTTGGTGTTTGTATTTTGAAAACGAGCATTTTATCCGTTATATACATTTGCATAGTAGACTGGACATTATGAAACATGAATATTCAATGAGTTATAAGATATAGTTTTATTGATATTTTGAATGAGCTAGCACATGCATGAGGTCTTCAGAACAAGATTCATATTTTGCGCAAAACTTGGAAGATTCCCCTTACATTATTCCTGACCCTCTTCTTACACACTGCTCCATGCTTATCTATCATAAACTGAAGAAGGGTTTTGGTGGGGGAGAGTATGCTACTATGCTAGCTGCTTCAAAATTTGAAGTGGTCCTGTTTAGCGGGGCCCTGAAAAATCCAAAAAAAAAAAAGCTAATATACTGTATTGGGACCAGTATTTGTGAGTGGCTACCATATGATTCTAGATGAGTAACATGTACTATTTTATTCCCAATTCTTTATATTAAGGTGTTACTTAGGGCCAAGTAAGATTGATGTAATGTGACTTTGTAATCGTAGGTTCGACTCATTCTTTTAAGAATGTAAGTTAAGACAACTTATAATAGATCTATAAAGTGAGTTTGGTCTTTTTTAGGACCTCGCGCATATCAGAAGCTTTATAGTACCATGGTTGTTTTTTATTCTCAATTCTTTATATTTCTTTTTTGTTTGTTTCCTTATAGCATATTTGAATCTGCTTCTCTTTTCTAAAAATTAATTCTGATATTTAGAAGTTATTCATAGCATGTATGGATCAACTTTTCACTACCCATAATCATTTCTGCCACCCGGAAACTACTAATAGAAACTTCTCCCTTTAATTGATTTTGACTTTTGAATCAGTAAAAGATATTTAAACCAAAAACTTCTTTATGAAATTGATTATGTCTCGAATTGATTCTACTTTAGAGCTAATGGTAGAATTATTTCCAAATAGAATTTTTTGTGTGTGGATCAACGTTGTCACAATTAATTTTGGATGGAATTAATTTTGACAAAATTGATTTTAGTAAATTTGAGTCAAAGGTGAAGTGATATTTGTTTGGATACAATAAATTTTGGCCTTAATTTTTAATAAATGTAAGTTGAAGGTGAAGTGATTTATGTATAAATACATTTATGAATAAAATAGTTTTTATAAGATAGTATTGTGAAATACAATTGTATCTCAAAATTAGTTATATTCAATTCAAAAGCTACTCTTTAGCTTATAGCAGAATTGATTACGAGATTGCAATATATTTTCAAAATGACTTTTAAACATCTATATTGTCATCAAAAATTGATTTTACTCTATTAGAATTGATTTTAATGTTTTGCAATGGAGAACAAAACACACATTAAACATATCTCCAATTCAAGACGCAAATCTCAATTGAGATAACAGCATGCATACACTCAATTGAAATTTTCGTTTTTAATTGGGGATGAAAAACATAAACGGATGAAGCCAAAACAGACAAGGGGTCTCTAGTTATTAGGCCATGATCAGAAGAAAATTGGTACACTTCTAGCTAACTAGCTTTCCAGATGTGTACAGATAACAACATGACAGTGGAGGGGAAAATATCGAAAAGAGGAGCGTTTGTTATTGTTATATCACACTAATTAAAAGTTGGGTAGGGTCTTAATGGGGTAACCCATGGGAAGCAATTACACAGTACACATTACATTTATATAGCACAAAGATTTTGATAGAGCATGTATGTGTCTCATAGTGTTGTCTGGGTATATATAAAAGGATATGCTTTGAATTTTCAGCCTTAAAAGCAACCATTATTGAGTATGGGAAAGAAAATGAAACACTTGCAGAGGCTCCCACTCCCCATCATTCATGCAAGTTACCTAAATATAATCATTGTAAGAGACATAGAGCAGTGGGGGCCATATTATAATGAGAAAAAAGAAAGTCACTGGCTTAATCCATTTTCACTGTATTTCAAATTATGTCTGAAACATTTGTCATAATGTTTATTCATATGCATAGTACGACTTGCAGGTCTCGATAGAGAGGGGTTTGAATTTTTTTAGTTTTTATTATTTGGCTATGCATATTGTTGGGCTAAGTGAATTCATAACTGGGCCTGTTTGGGCTTGTTTAGTTTGTAAAGTCCATTATGGTTGTTTGTATAAATAGATTTGTCATAACTGATTGTACAGGAGGGTATAGAAAATACAATTCAAAATTTCTTTTCCCTCTCTAGTTCTCTCTCTGTTTTACTCTGTTTTGCTTCTATCGTCTAGTGTCGTTTACTTCTGCGTTTCTCACAGTGGTATCAAGAGCTTGCGTTCTGATCCAAGAACCACGACACGCGACAGTTGTTCACAGTGCTTGGTAGGACGAGACATTGATTTGTTACGCACGAAGAGGACAACAAGGATGCAGGAATGAATGGAAACTTTCCAGCGTCGTTGCCAGTTCTTGATGGCAAGAACTTCGATCGATGGCAAACGCAGATGAAGACGACCTTTGGATATCAAGAGGTACTTGATATCGTATCGTCTGGATACACCCCGTTAGGGCCCAATCCAACGGAGGAGCAACATGCCACACATCGAGACGCACAGAAGAAGGATTGCAAAGCCTTATTCCTAATTCATCAATGTGTTGATCCAGCGAATTTCGAGAAGATTTCAGGGGCATCCTGTAACACCCCAATTTTGGGTTGAGGGTCACATAGTAATTATGCGGAAATTAAATTTCAAAACCTCTCGGAACAGTCAAGTTTTCAAAAGCAACGTCTCTCAATAATTATAATTAATTATCATCCCATAGTAGAAATATAATAATCTCAAAAAACGCGGCATCATTCCAAAATAAATAAAGTGGCACAACATGTGCAAAAATCCAATGACGTAAAAAGGAAAAACAGAAATAATCTTCGGCAATGTTCTTCATTTCTTTGAGACTTCTCCATTACTTGTCTTAATCTCCGAGTCAACCTTCTCGAGCCTCATTTCCCTGAACATCTATGGCGTTAAGCGCCCAAACAAATTAAACAAAACAAACAGAAAGGGTTAACTCGAAAATACAAGAAATAACATACGAACAATTGTGATACAGAAACAGCAACAAAGAATTAATAAAAACAGAATCATCACAATACAACAATGCCCACAACATAGCATACTTTTCCCAATTAAAAAATCAAATAAGCATATGCAAAGTCCTCAATATCTACATGCATAATTATGGCCAATACGTCACCCTAAATCGGGCTAGGACAATCACGTGGGACAAATTACCACCACATTGCCTTGGTTGATCCCACGGGACAAAGTGTCATCACATCAACCTAAAAACCTCAGTTGATCACGCGGGAAAAACTACCGCCACATCAACCCAATAATCCTCGATTGATCACGCGAGACAAACTACCGCCACATCAACCCAATAATCCTCGATTGATCACGCGGGACAAAGTACCACCACATCAACCCAATGTGTGTGTGTGTGTGTGTGTATATATATATATATAATGCATATGCTATGACCATTCAAATATCAAAATCCTCATGAACCATCAGTTCAGACAAAACCTCAGTCATAGTATATCATATGCATTCTAAAATACATCAATTTCTCAAAACTTTTCATCATTTTTTGTAATTAAATAACACATATCAATTATATCAAAAATTCCATCAACACATCATCACTTACAACATATCAATTTACCAACAATACCTTAGAATCAATTCTCAAAACCACTTCAAAACAGAATCCATAAAACAGTATGCAAGACAATCACAAACCAACATAGAAACCTAAAAAAATGAGTTACCCTTACCTCCGAGAAGGTTTCATGCAAGTGATTCCACTCCTTGTAAGGCAAAAAAACATGTATACATCCATCAACAATCGTGGAAAAAGATCGGGAACCAATCCAAAGAATTTTAGAACAATAGAGCAAAAACAACAATTTGCTGGCAGGGGCCTAGCGCCTGAGCGCTAGGTTCCAACGCTTGAGCATTGGGCCCCTATCTGGCAACACGTACTGGGCAGAATTCCAACGGTCAGGCGTTGGGAGTCCAACGTTCATGCGTTGGCTCCCTGCCAGAAACTCTAATAACCAAGTTTTTCACCCGAAAATTCATTTTTAACCAATTCTTTTCAAAACTAAAATTCTTCCATGTTCATAACCTATAATATAACCTAATAAACAAGTTCCTTACTCAAAATTTTAAAGGTTTCTAATTTCCCCCTAACTCACATAGCACAAGAAGACTACTAGGTTTCTAATTTCTCCTTTACCTCCCATCATCTTCTTCGAACCTCCACCAAAGTCGCCGCCCTCCTTTTCCACCACACCTTCGAACCCTTCTCCCTCAAACTCAGCACCAAATCCTTAACTTCTTTATTGAACCCACAAACCACCACCACAACAGAACAACCGGCCTTCATCCATCCAACACGGAACTAACGCCGCCGCTTGCATCGTTCGCCACCGTTGCTGAGTCCTCCATCGAGTGCACCCAGCTGTGTCGTCGTCCAACCACCAAAGCTGCCATCCAAGAGCCCAGCACCACCGCTGTTTCTATCGCTCAGAGCCGATCCAAAGCCTCCTCTCCGTCGCGACTGAGATGCTGCTGCCATCCGCTGCCACGCCGTGTCCCGCCTCTAGCTTCGCACACTCTCCCTGGGTATTTCAACGTCATATTTCATACTGCTTCTTCGTTTTTTTTTTGTTTTTTTTTTCCTTGTAAATTTTGTTCTTCATTATTATCTTCTCCTGGATCTGTTCATGATGTTGGTCTGTGTGAATATGTTTCTTTGATGTTGCGGCTATGAATTCTGCTATTGTCACTGATATACCATGTGAGAATCCAATGTTTGATTGAGTTGCTATTCTTGGGTCCACCCAATCTGTTTCTCTGGATTATCGTGCATGGAATCTCCCTTCTTCTGTTTTCTCTTGATGCACTTTTACTCTCACTGTTATCCTTGTTTAGTAATTGATTATCTGACTTCCATTGAAAATGGTTTCTTGATTGGTTTTTCAGCCTCTATGCATTGATTGAAATAATTTTATCTTAGGCTTTGTCAACCAATCTTGATGCCAATCTCGTCTCTGTTTGCTCTTGTGTGCGTTTCGGTTTCAAGCGATATGTTGTTTTTGTTTGGTGCTGGACTGGGCGAGTGTCATTGCCAAGTAATAGGGAGACCCAGTTGCTCAACAGGGCGACTCAGACTACTTTGGGGGTATATTTGTAATATAAGGGGTGATAATTTGTAATTTACTGGGCCCAATTCTCGAGGCTCATAGGCCTGTTAGGATTAAAGGTATTTATGGCTTCTCCCCCTATATATAGCTAATAGGGGGCTCATGTAAAAGGGACCTGAATTATCTCTTGATATTCTAATAACATTTCTTCTCTATGCTCTTTCAATTCGAGAATAGGTGCGTCTCGATTATGATTCATATGCGGTCTAGGTTCGTTCGCGTAGGATGTTGTGTCTCACAACGCTTTTGCCCTTTTTTCTATAATAATCAAATAAAAAAGTCAAATATAAAAAATCCAATCCTTTTAAAGGAAATAAAATCTTTTAAAAATTAAAAAAATCATTAACCAATAAAAATCAATTTAAACCTTAAGAACTAGTTGCCTTGATTTCTCTTTAGAGATACGTAGGACCGGGTAACAACCCCGCCAAACACTCTTTTTTTAAAACACTTAAAACTTTAGAACTATGCAAGTCTTGAGCCCTCCAATAGAGGTACGTAGAAGCGGGAACACCCTCGCCAAGCAACCTAATAAAAAACTCTAAAAAAAAAATTCCACAGTAAAAATATTAAAAAATCAATTTAAACCTTTAGAATTACGTAACCTTGATCTTCCTATTGAAAGGAAGTACGTAGGACTAGGTTCACACCTACCAGGCTAAATAAAATAAAATAAATATTTTTGTTTTGTAAATAATATCATTTCCTTTTCTTTAGAAATAATAGATCTTAAAAAAAATAATAAAATCTCCTTTTAAGTAAAATAAATATTTTAATAATTTTTGCACAATCGATCTAAGATACCGTTTTAGACGGGCGCTATGGGGTGTTAACACATTCCCCATGCGTAACCGACTCCCGAACCTAGGTTTTAGGTTTCGTAGGCCTTTTATTTTATTTTAGGCTTTCTAGCGTTTTCCCGATAAAACGTTAGTGGCGACTCTGTCTGTTTTATATTTGTTTCAGCATCGTCCCCTGCCGCGACCCCGGTTGCGACAGATGACGACTCTGCTGGGGACATTTTGAGAGTCAGACCTATATGATTGATTGTGCATTTTCTTGTTTTTCTTTTTGTTTGTTTTATCTTATTATTTTTTTTCTTGCTTTTTTGTATATATTTTCTTATCTTGTATATGATCTCTGTTGGTTCTACTGTATTTATTTCACTTATCTTGTAAAAAGACAATTCTGTAGTAGTGAATGGATGGGAGTCACACCACACCCTACGACTCCATCCATGTGGACCACGTTTGCACGAGTCGCATTCTGGCTTGCGCCTTGCTGTCGTGGAAGTCGCGACCTGCCATGTGACTCCCTAACAGCCTCGAATTCATCCCTCCTCGTGTTCCCTACTTTGCCACCCGTTTCCCCCAACCTAGTAGTCCCCCTGGGAGTTGCGTACCAACCTGTGACTCCCACAGCTCCTCCACATCACCACTGCCTACGTGGCAATAAGAACCATATTCTGCTAAATTTTTTTTGGAACACATTAAAAAAAAGCAATCAAGAACTTAGAGAATTTACAAATGAAGCTCCCCCTTATATTGTGGAGGCTAAAATCCTAAAATCACCCTAAAAGGCCACTTGGGCCTTGTCATTTTTCGACCCAAGTAGCATTATACAGGTGACCGCCCTAACCTCGTGAGAGTCCTCTAGGGTCGCCCTCATAGGGCCCTATTTTGGGGCGGCCCCATAGCTAGTCTATCCGAGCGGGTGAGCCCGCCCGAACTAGTTTTGGTCCTTTCAGATGATTGTTGGCCTAAATGCTTATTTTCTTATAGTGATTTTATCCTTCGAGATATACCCTAAACGCCCATGCCATAAAGAGAATGAAGTGTCACTTACTAATGGTCTCTTGCTGCCAATACTCTCACCATGTAGGGCATGGTAAATATTAGAATCCAATTGAAAATTGTAGTGAAGTATTTGCATTATTATACCTCATTACATAATAATTAACAATTCGTGTACAAACTGATATTTGATAAAACCTGATCACAGTATATATAAAAAATAACTTATACACAAATTAGGTAAATAACCTTAAGTGATCAAATGCAGAAGGTGAACCAGAACAAAAGCTATAAATTTGAAGATATCAACGATCAGCTGGTAGTGAATTATCATGTGCTCATGGTGTCCTTCTTGGCATAAAACCTTCTATACATAGAATCAACTTTGGTGAGATAGAAGGTGCCTGGATGTAAGTAGCTACAGTCCATGCTAGTCACAAAGTCCTTTGCCCCATAACGGTGCTCCATGATTTTCAAAGTTTCAACAAATTTTTCAGGAGTAACCTGGAAACATAGTAAAGTTTTTTGGGTATTAAGAACATATCAAACCAAGTCTCGATATCTCTAATAAAAATGTGTCCTTATGTAAAATTCTTTAGGTGTGCCGGAGAATTCTACACTATTAGGAAGCTTGGATGCACCGTGTAGCTCTATTTCCTAAACAGTTTAAATAAACCTCATGTGGTTGATTCATGTACCCTGAAAAAAATGTAATGTATGGTTGGTTTTCAAAACATCAAAGTCTATCCTAGATCCGTTTATTAGAGACCAACCATGTATGGGACACTCGCAGATATTCATTCCTATAAATTCCATGCTCCAAATGTCCAACCTTGGGATAAGGTCCCACATTGACTGGCCAAAATAGTCCTCATATAGGGTGGAGCAATCCTCACCCCACATTCTAATATTGGGCAGAGTTAGGGGGGTCACCCAAATTCTAAGAGATTTAATTGTCACACTTACTAACAGACATTGATAAGATAAAGGAGCATCCATGCCCCTAAACTACAGAAGGTGCATGTAAGATGTCACCCTTTATGCTTATTTTCTTAGATGGTATGACCAGGATAAAATTATCATGAAGAGTTAGAACCTAGAAGTGGTTAAGGATGGCATACCTCAATTCTCTGCTTCAATTTGTCAGAAACGTTCATCAATGTTACAATGTTTGACACATTAAAGCGATGCTGACCTTCTTGAAGGCGGAAGGAGAACATTGTAGCAGTTAAGCCACTCCCATAAGAGAACATAACTACGCGTTTACCTACCTGCACATTGAAGGTCAATGCTGATGAGAAAGATGCAGTCAAGTCAGTGAGATAAAGAAGGTAAAATAAAATAAACAAAGAGTGTGAGCGTGAAACACCGTACTAAGGAGCCGTGCTTATTGTGAAGGAGAGATGCGAATGCTGAATAAAGTGACGCAGTGTACATGTTGCCAACTTGCTTTGGGATTAGTGTGCCAGGCTGCACCTTCGCCTCATAAACATGCTTTGCAGCTTGCTGATTTGCCTGTAGAATCACAATGACCACAAACCATCTAACTAAAGAGTTTCATTCCTAGCAATCATTTTAAGCAACACGATTCGATCTCAACAGGATCAGCTACCTTTTCAAGATCACGACTGCGATAGCTCTCATCACCACATAAGGATGTATAAGGTGCTAGGGTGTTCCTAGAAGCTTCATCAACAAAACTGGTACAGTATAGCAAATGCAGAGAACCAACAAAACAAAATTATCAGCTAGGATTTATAGACATTAATTAAAACCATTGAGTTTTATGGTTCATGCAGACCAGTTTTCTTAGATCTGCTAGTGCTTAGTTGCATGTGGAAATTGGCTTATTACTACAAGAAACATCCTAAAGGTAAACTAAAAATTATCTAATCAAAAGGGTCAATGGCATTTTATTGCCCGGTAGCTTGAATTGAAAATGCATTGAATATGGGATATGTATGAAGCAGAGGATCCACAAACCTGGGATTTCTCTGAAAGTCGTTGAAGTACAGCCGACCAAAACTTTTCTGCACAAGCTGCAATACATACAAGAAAGCAGTATAGAGAGACATTTAGGCCGCATCATGACGTATTTCTCAGTGCTTCTTTATTCTTTCCAAATATGGAGAAATAATTCCTGCATGACTAAAAACATAAAGCTTATGGTACCTTGTTATATGGAGAATGGAAAACAAAATAATCCGAATCTGATATTGAGAAGGGCCTCCCCTCCAATTTTTCAAATCTGTACATGGAAGAAAATAGAATGAGAATTTGAAACGATAAAGAAAAATTCGAAATGACTTTTTGGTTCAGTATTCGCTTACTTCTCACAAAAAAGCCGATAGCAGGAATCAAGTGCCATGAGATAACAGGTCTGTGAGAGCATTCCATCAACAACCTACAGCAGGAAAAGGACAAATAAAAGAAGCAAAAATATGTTACTTAGCCAATGTGTGCTGAATAATTAGTAGATTGGCAGACGGCACAGACAAACACTTTAGCATGGCAACAATGATTGGTCTAAACAAGATATAAAATTCTTAACACTATAATATTTGCTATGGAAGGTTTGTGCATAAAATGAGATAAATAACTTTAAAATAATTCGATTATATAAAAATGTTATCTCATTCAAATGTTATTTAGGTCACCCCATAAATTTTCTTACTGCATCTCTCGACAAGTGACTGTTAATTTTGCTTAATATGTTAAATTTCACCCTCTTTACCCATTTTTTCTGGTTCTTTCCCTAGACCTATTGGTTGCATACATGAAATCTACAATTTGTTCCAATCAGTGTTGGGGGCAGGGGGTGGGGAAATGATCCTGCTAACCCATAGAAAGAGTGTGCTAGTGACAATACATGGCTACCCCAACTGAAATGAGAGTAGATAAAGAAATTATTATTGCTTTTGTTCATGAAGCTATATTTTTACAAAAGAGTCCTCCTAGTACATCGTTTTTCAACTAACATCCACCTTGTTTGTGTTTATAAAAAAATTCAATTAAAAATAGAACACAAAATAATATAAATAAAAAAGAAAGGTGATGCTGAAAATTCAAAATATCTTCACCATGAATAATAAGTGAAATTGGTCACATGCATGTTTGAATCTCATTTTCCAAACTCAGAATTGATTGTATTTCCTAAAAGCTACACAGAGTAGCTTCTTCAAACGAAGTTCATTTCTATTGAACGGGCCATCAACCGATTTTCAATATATGCTGTTAATTTAGTAACAAAAGTACTTCAATCATAAACTAAAATAATACTTTATATTGAATTTAGGATGTAAGTAAATAATAAGAGTAGAGATGGCAAAGCATTACTGGGTATTCGCTTGCAAGATTTGGCTTGTAAAAATCATAGACATGAGACATGTGACTGCCCCTGAGTTTGCTTTCAAAAATAATAGGAGCATCTGGCCCTACGAGCATGGCAATGGCAGCTGCTCCTCCAGTTGGACGAGCAGGTCCCTCAGCATATACCTTAAAGAATGAAGTCATGGTTGAGAAAATTGTTTGTGTATATACATCTGCATTTGGATCCATCATTTTAGGAAAAAGGAGCAGAAGACAACAGTAGCAATAGTAGAACAAATGACGAGACATTTAGACATTCAAAAATAAAATAATCGATACATGCTCTTTTGTAACCTTATAATGAAATTCATTCATAAACATGTGCGTTATACAGGTATAGCTTATGCAGTTTGAACTTAGATGTTTCATTAACAAAGGATTTCTGTCATTCATAATTCAGGACAAAATTATATTATTCTAGCCAACAAGAAACTCAATTTGGATACCCAACAATATCTTTATGTGATGGAAATATCTTGAACTTCTACTGCTAAAACTAGAAGTACAAGAATTGTTTCTGTGCCTTAGTAAATTCATGTGAAACACTAGATAAGAATAAGATGGTGAAACTAGGGAATGTCTGGACTGCAAATTCTAGCTTTCTTTAACCAGAAGTTGTTGACTTATAAGTACCTTAGATGCTAGATTTGGTCAGAGGTTCTAAACAAGCATAAATTATGTCATACAAAAATTGATAATAAGATTGAACAATATTTGTCCTTATGCATGAACCAGTAAATCTCAAAATCTTTAGCAATTTGAAAGGAGGCGAATAAAGGGTATTGTTTGCTAGGAGTCCATACCGCACTGTCTGTACATACAACAAGTCCATAGCGTCCATCCCATGAATTACTCTCAACCCAGTTCACACAATTGAACAAAGCTGCTGTTCCACCATAGCATGCATTTGTTGAATCAACACCTTCAATGTCAGTATTACCACTCTCCTGAATCAACACCTTACATGAGTTAACATCAGATGTGGATATCACATAAACACATCAATTTCTTTCCTTTAGCTCCTTTCAAATTTAGACCAAGGTAGTCAATATCGGGATTGTGCCTTTAATCGGGGAGGGGGTGTTAATCGTAAATCGCATAATCATATATATAATATGCATATAAATTCATATATATGCATACAAAATAGTATAAATAATAACAAAAAAACACTTTAAATAACGACCCACTTATAGAGTTGTACTCATAAGTCATAAAACATAACTCATAATTCCATGCACCTGTTGCAGCACCACCACTTGACTTACCAATCCCGGTCCTAGTCTCTCGTTGCCGGTGTAGCAGGGAAGAGAAGGGAAGGGGGCTCAACTGCTAAAAAAATTAGGGGTTTTGTGAAACAGGTCAAGTTTAGGAAGAGGGTCAAACCCGCATCACATAGGCAGAGCTTAATCAAGTAATCGGGATTAAGGTGCTACTATGTGATTTTCGTATAAGGTCTGATCTAGCCAGAAAAGGATTATGCGACAGATTTTAATTGCGCAGGTGCATTCTAATCACATAATTGAAGGATTAAGGGATTAATATCGGTATTTGACTACCATAATTTCAACTCTACTGAGTTCTGAAAACAATAAATTGGATAGCAATGTCAAAATCATACATAAGAAAACATCTTTTGTGCCTTCTAACTCAAATATGTGTGACACAAAAGATGGGATTAAATTAAGTCACACTCGGGATTATCTCAGGAAAAGGTTGTATGCAACTCCTACCACGGTTTTTAATAGC
The DNA here is from genome assembly GCA_030819835.1 of Acmispon strigosus. Taxonomy (NCBI): domain Eukaryota; kingdom Viridiplantae; phylum Streptophyta; class Magnoliopsida; order Fabales; family Fabaceae; genus Acmispon; species Acmispon strigosus. The sequence goes on along the minus strand of JAUAMA010000001.1, from coordinate 40,377,925 downwards.
TGTTGCAGCCTAATTGCAGTGTAGTAACTGAAATGGTGGGAAATTGTGGCAAATGCTACTACAAATGCAGTTGTGGAAACAAGAGATCTCACAAACCACAATATTGCAAATGCAATTGAATTAAAGATTGTAGTTTCAAACACTGATTCCAATGGTAAAGCAAGCATAAAGCTCTAGAACCTAATATTATTGCTATAGAATTAGGGTCAACACCAAAAACAGGGAATGAGATACCTCAAAAACTTGCATGAGGAAGGTCTTAATGGATTTGCTTTTGTCAATGACAGTTTCACTTCCAACCTCCAAGCGTCCAATTTGCTTTGGATCAATATTATATTTTTCAAGAAGTGAAGTAACAACCGTCAAGCTGTGAATTCATAGTTAAAAAATTATCAGAATAAGTGCACTAACTCATTGCAGCAAGCAGCATCATACAAGTCCAGAACACAAGCTAGCTCTATTGATCAACTACAAAAGCTTCAATTTAGCACCCCCAAAGCAAAATTACTAGAACAACCACATAAAGCACTTTTTAGTTTTTATTTATTTTTGCACGACCCATTGACACTCTAATCAAATTATTAACTAAAAAATACACAAGGAACTAGGAAAGCTTTATTCAAAATTGCAAGTGACCTCATTGAGATAACATCTTCAACATCAGTGCAGAATGCCATGCAATCTTGACCAAGCCCAATAGTGTATTTCCCTTTGCTCACGCCATCATGTTCCTCCAAAGCCCCCTGCAGAATCACACAACCCCAACAAAGGAGAAACACATGAAACAAAAACTAAAAATCGTATATTTAAAATCAAACAAAAATAAAAATAACAACTTTACCTGCTGCACGCAGGTGGGAGGGAAGTAGATGTCAATGGCGAGGATTCCCACATTGTTGGGGTGTGAAGAGGCCATGGTGAGTGAGAAAGTCCCTCGTTTTCTCTTGGCTTGTTTGGATGCGGAGAAAGTAGCGAAATCAGTGATGGAAGTGAAGGTGGTGCTGGGTAGCTTCTATTTCAAATAAAATATGCTGACATTACATCTCCACCAACCTCCTACCTCGTTTTCATTTCATTTGACATGAATCTACCACCTTGTTGGCTGCACATGTTACTGAGTGCTAGATTTGGGAACAAACTAACCCCTTTTTCGGCGGAAATTTTAATGGGTGTGTGTTTGAACGGAAGGAGTTGTTGATTTTTCTGAGGGCAATTATGAATGGTGTTGTGATTGTGGTCGTTTGTGGGTGAAACAAAGAACGATGATATTATTACAAGACCACACTCTAAATTCAGTTCTGCTCCACTCCATGCGACGAATATTTTAGAATAAAAATTGGTGTACATTCTTTTTTGGGTAGACACTAAACAGATTGGGAGAAATGAAAGATAAGTGACAGATATGATATATGATGTAATTTGTGTAGAAGAAAGAAATGGAAAACAAAATGTCTTCAATTCAAATGTAGAATGGTTCATAAATCATACCCCAATATTTTACCCACCAACAACACACAAAACATGTCTCAACTACGACATCTTTTGAATACACCCTAGAAAACCATAGCTAGAATAAGATGAAACAGCCACAAAAATTAAAAAAAAAAAAAAAAAATCTCTCCGCCACATGTGATTTTAGTTCACCATAATTTTATATTGTGCATTTGAACATGTAGTGGAGTGCAAACGTTATTTTCACGTATCTAAAGATATTAGGAGAGAAACTGAATTTTCATGATAGATATTTAATAGAATATTATTATAATTAATTTCAGAATCTTTGTATATTTTTTATATTAGATTAAATATTATTCTTAGTCATTTATTCCTAGTCATAAGAGCTTAGTTGACTTGCCTTATCTATAATTTGATACTCTTGCATATTATTCTGTGTTTGAATGTTATATAATTATGAAAACAATGATTTAGAAAAGCAAGATTTTGCCTCATCGCCCGTGTTGAGTTTAATAGAAAAGCGAACACACACATAAGTTGTAACCATGATTAATTATTTTTTGGTGTTCGTAACCATGATTAGTAATCCCTTGATAATAGTGGAAACTAACTTTAGCACACAATTACTATTATTTTAACATTAGTAGACATTTTAGAATAATATTCCTTGGAATGATGTTTCTCACGAATTTCATTACTAATCTTGTCATGTCGAAGTAAAATGAAAAACTTGTTTGATTTGTACATATTATTCCCAGGAACATTTGTATATTTAATTAAATAAAAAATATGAAGTTTATGTGGGAAGTACTCCCTCCGTTCCTAATTAAGTGTCACTATTTTTATCAATTTTCTGTTCCTAATTAACTGTCACTTTACAAAGTTCAAGGGAGTATTAATTATGTTTTACCAATTATACCCTTTAATTAATGGTGATAGGAAATTAAAGAGTCTAAATTAAGAAGAAAGATAAATGGTATATTAGGAAGTTAGGTAGTAACTTTGATAAAAACAAACAAATTAATACAATTCCTTAATATATGTGCAAAACCTTAAAGTGACAGTTAATTAGGAACAGAGGGAGTATTAAGATAAAAGCGCATTATTCACAGCATATTCAACTAATACATAAATACACATATAACTTATTAAGTTGCTTTCTCATATACAAAAGTACTTCATGATTAAGTATATTATGCCCAGTTCAAAAAAAAAAAAAAAGTATATTATGCCAAGTGTTTTCTCACGAATCATGCGAAAATGAGTAGTAGCATTCAGTAATATGGTTGTTTTGTTCCAAAATATTTATTGGTTACACATACACATCATTTAAGAAGTCATTTATTAATATTTGACTTGATTAAAATATTCTTAATTATATTTATTTATGTCATTTATTCTTTCTCAATTTTCCACAACTAACTCACACCATTACTAACACATTAATTAACAAAAATGAATGATGATTAGTTAAAATAAGAGGTGGTCGAAGAGACCAAATTTATTTATTTCAAATAATTATTATCTCCGATCATATTTATAACAACTAAAAAACCTAATTTATACAATTTAAGAAATCTAATTAAAGCAGTTAAGTGCATTAAATTTATTCTCAATTAATACTCCCTCCGTTCCTAATTAAGTGTCACTATTTTTATCCATTTTCTGTTCCTAATTAACTGTCACTTTACAAAGTTCAAGAGAGTATTAATTATGTTTTACCAATTATACCCTTTAATTAATGGTAATAGGAAAATAAAGAGTCTAAATTAAGAAGAAAGATAAAGGGTATGTTAGGAAATTAGATAGTAACTTTGATAAAAACAATAACATTAATACAATTCCTTAATATATGTGCAAAACCTTAAAGTGACAGTTATTAAGGAACGGAGGGAGTATTGAATTTTCAAAATTGTCTTTAGAGTTAGGTAGTATAGTTTTTTTATAAGAGCTGAACCAACTTTGCACACCCCTTAAGAAAGTTAGGTAGTATAGTTTTTTTGCATTAAATTTGTTATCAAATACTGTTGAATTTCCAAAACTGTCCTTAACATATTTCTTTTTAATCTTTTTTCATCATTAATAATACAATTCCATATTTCCAGAATTGAATAGGGGTAAAAATGTGAAAAAATAATTAATATGGCACAAAGCTTTATGTGGTTCTCATAAAAAGTAACGATCAACACCCCTTATTTAGCTCTTATAAAAAGAAACGGAGGGAGGATGCTATATGGTGCGAATTCACCTCATTCATTACGAAACTCAAGAATTGTTTGTCCATCCAATTAAAATTTGTTTTTGACGGAAAACACGGTATCATGCAACATTAGTAATCTTTAATCAATCAAAAGAGCTCGTTGTGTTTCGTAAAGTTAGAATTCGCAACATTATGCATCTTCCTTGCCTTTAATTCACTTTTCTGCATTATTAATGTTTATGGGTGAAAAGGGAGAAAAATTCAATTAAATATTATAAAGGTACCATAAACTTCAAATTGATTCTTATAAAAATAGTCAGGATAATCTCATCATTTAGTTTTTTAAATAGAACTGAAGGTAATATTAAATTAGAGCATAAATAGAACATAAAAATATCTTAAATTTATAAAACAATAAATATTTTAAAATCAAGGAAAAAACAAAATCAACAAAATCTAAATCGATTGCTTACATCAATGTTACTAAAAGTTGGTAGGCATAAACTCGATTGATTTAGGGGATCTGTTTGATACTACGCTCTTAGCCATCATTTTTAATGTCTTGGAAGTTAGAATGCCACGTGAAAGAAATGGTAAAGACTAGAGTATTCGCAATGGTACTTGCTTATATAAGTTGTTTAATACTATTTATGTGCGTTTAAAATACCATATATTATTTAAGAAATTCATAAATATCTCATATAGATTTTAGTCTAATGGTAATTTCTTATATTTTTCATAAGCAATCCATATTTTTTTATTTTCATTTAATATATAAGAGAGAATGAAATTTTAATGCAAGAGATACAAAGTATAATATCTATATATATAGTAAAGCTCAATTGACTTAAGTATTAAATGTATTGAACAAAATACTATTTAACTTTCAATATATGTAACTCACTTTAACCTTTGGTTAAATCCATTAATTAATAAAAACTTTCCTATAAATACATTAAGGGTTAGTGGTCTTTTTTGGTCCATGTATTTGTACGCATGTTTGAGTTTGGCCTCTGCCAAAAAAAATATAGCAATAAGTCCCTCTGATTACACAAAACTTGTGTTTGCTCCTTGCCTAAAGTTGAAGCTCCGGCGAATGTGCTGAGTGGCAAGCCGGAGCTGATGTGGCTTTATCCACATCATTTTTAATTAAATTTTAAATGACATGAATAATTAATAATAATTAAAAATAAAAAAAACACTAAAAAATCCATAATTAACTAATAATCTTCACCATCCGCATCCCCATCTTCATCAAACCCATAAAATGATAAACCCACTAAATCCAAACTCATAAAAATTAAACAAACTCATATACAATCTAAACATAAATAAAAATCCTTGAACCAAAATCACAAAACTCTTTTTTTTTTTTGCCTCTTCTCTTATCAGCCACCAAACCACAAAACTCATTAGCTTATAAACCAGTAACTTTCAGATCTGCTTTTTTCTTTTCAAGCACCAGAACAAAATCTTTTTTTGATTGTTTTTCATCATACAAGATCCAAACACTACAATAAAAAGTATTTTTTAGTGGCATACAATTGGTGGCAGTCTGAATTTGACAGCTAGATTTATTGGGCCTTCACATACAAAAGTTGGAAAATGGGCTATCGCATATTTATTCTAGATCTAAAAATTGGAATAACAAAAAAAATGACAAAAAGAAGGCTTTTTCTGGATCAGAAAGGGAAACATAAAAGATTTGTTACACCACCAAATCCCTTTAATTCTCGATCTTTCTCTTTCACGGATTCCTTTTCATTCTGCAATGCTCTTTCCTTTTCTGCAACGTTTCTCGATCTTCAATAAGCCATGGAACGCTCAATTCTCGAGCTCAATTTCCACCCTTGCTTTGATCCCTAGCTCTTCTGGCTCCTCTCGTTCAATTCTCGATCTTCAATTCGGAACACTTTCGTTCAATCGGTGGGTGAAAATTTCTTCAGGACCTCTCTCTGCTGTGTTGTTTGACATGGATGGTGCGCTCTCGTTCAATCGATTAGTGACTGGTACTTCAATTTCAATCTTTGCCTTAATTTCTCGTTCAGGATCTCTCTCTAACTTTTGTGCACTCAATGCTCCTCGATCTGCATTTGATTATTCGAAATGAGTGTTGGACCCTCCTTAGGGCCCTTGCTTGTTGTCTGATGATATATGATATGATGATGAGGTTTGAGTAGTTTACCTCATGCTATATGTTTTTGACGATATGATACCATATGTTGTTTATGACTGATGATGTTGTTGATATATGGTATTGATGAAGCATGAGATTGATGATATATGATATGTGATAACATGCCAATGATTGTTGATGATGATGTTATATGATATTGGATGATATATGATGTTGTTTGAATGTGAAGTTGTTTATGAATACAATGCATGGTCTTAATGATGATTATATATATATATATATATATATATATATATATATATATATATATATATATATATATATATATATATATGATGATGATGATGATGATGATGATGATGATGATGATGATGATGATGATGATGATGATGATGATGATGATGATGATGATGTTGTTGTTGTTAGGGACTGTTAGTACGTATTCCTATTATGCACTTAACAGTCAGGAATGTGGATGTGAAGGAATACCCCCTTAAGCTGAAGGTGGTTCTAGAACCCTAGTTGAAAGAAAGGCATTTTTTGAAAAGGGTTTTCTAAAGATGTTTATTAAAAATTATTTCTGAATTACATCTTCTAGAAATGATTTATGAACTTTTTTTGAAGATTATTAATGATTTTTGAAACCATCTAAGAGATGGAAGCTTTCAATGGGGTGTCCAGTCACACGCTGGGAAAAGGTCTCAAGTATTGCACGCTGAGAAAAGGTCCCAGATGTTGCATTTTGGGAAATGTATCAGGAGAAAAGGTCCCAGGTGTTGCATGCTGGGAAAAGGTCTCAGGTATTGCACGCTGAGGAAAGGTCTCAGGTGTTGCAGGCTTGGAAAAAGGTCTCAAGTATTGTATGCTGAGAAAATGTCCCAGGTGGTATTTATTGGGAAGATGTTCCAAGAACTATTATGAGGAGATGGGGTATTCCAGTCTTGTGTTGTGATCATGCATCATTTGCAGTTTGCCTTGTTTTTACAAGGTGGCGGGAAAGCAAGTGGACCCTAATTTGGACCACCTTGGCCTAGCCTGGCCTTTGGGTGAAGCTGAGAGATCTTAGAGTACCTAGTAGCGTGGTATTTGGTCATTTGGGTTTTACTAGGTGGGAAACTAAAAAGTTGTGTGGGAGATTGTCCCATCGCGAGCCTAGCCACTCTACAGGCCCCCTGATAATCATTATGGTTGGTAAAGAGGTGACGATGGGAGGGGTCGTGCACCGTTCCCGACAGCTTTCCGAGGAGGATGAGATGTTCCCCGTATGGGCCCACATGCATAACATTTAAGGATATAATGCAGACGTTGAGTTGTATCGTGCATTGCATAGCATTAAATGATGATGTTTCCTTGTTGCTCATTTATATTATGTTATTCTTTGCATGATTATGTTGAATTTATTCTCACCCCTCTTTTGTATGTTGTTTCTTTCTCCTCTCTGCTTATGAGTAATAGACGGTGATGACGGCAAAATGCTGAGGGTCGTGAATAAGAAGATGGATGAGCTGTGTAGCTATTAATTGTAGCAGCTAACTTCTAGTTGAAACTATGTTGGTCGTCTGACCTTAGCTGATTGTTAGTAGCCCGTTTGATTAATAAAGGTTATGAACCTTAATAAGCTCGATGTGGCATTCTTGTGGGATTGGGTTTATTTCCTTTCCATTTGAGTGGTGTTGTTATATTATGTTTGGTACTTGAATATAATGTGAGATATAACTGGTATATGAAACATGTGTATAATTTAAGTGGTGTTGCTAATGTGTGGTTGTTATTTAAAATAAATTTTAGTTACCAAAATTATGATATGAGAATGGCTTAATAATATAAGATGTATGCGGGAAGGGGATGAATCCGGTTGCCACATAGAGAGCTTAAATTAAATTCCTATCAAATAGAAATGTTGAACATCATTTCTACCATATAATACAATCAACCAAATACTTCCACAGTAGTCATTTTTATGAATATGATGGAGAGGAGATAACAACTCCTTATTTATAACAGATATTGTTCTTATCAATCATTGTGGAATAACAAACCATCACCAATGGGAAAGAAGTTGGGATTTCTTTAATACTCTTTTAGATCAACAATTTTCTCCTAGGAAAATAATGGAAGGGAATGCACGAGTGGTGAGAATCTGCACAACACTTGTCTCAAAGGGTGAGAATGAAGGGTTACAACACTTGGGTGTGTGATTTTGATTACTGGAAAATGGATACTTTTAAGGATTTCGAAACTCTTGAAAGGGATTTAAACCCCTTAAAATCATATATAATGTTATATTGTTTCTATTGTAGACAAATTGCCAACACTCAAGTATCATCAATCAAGGGCTGACTAGGCTAGATTCTCGCGCGTATCAAATTCTTTCTCACAAAGAGACTTAAGCACCCTATTAACATACCTAAGTTCTCCTTATAACAATTGAGCTTTTTGGGGATGGTTCTCTATCTTTATCTTTGATAAATAATAAGATATTTTAGTGCTCCTGTATTGGAAGGTTATGACAAATGGTCCAAAAATAGCTCTTTGACCTAGTGGCATGTTGTGGTTACCACACTTAAAGTGAACTTACATGATGTGAGGATAGGTTTAGATAGTTTTGTTTTTAAAGTGTTAACAGTACACCACCATAGAGCCCTACAAATTATTCTAAAAGAGATTTCTTAAGATCATGATGTTCTCTCCAAAACATTTAAAAATTGAATGTGTTATTTGGCATGATTTCAGAACGTTTTGTAATATTTTGTGATGGTGGCCAAATGAAACCTCTAAGGACATTTACGAAAGTTATTTGTCTTGAATTAATTTCTGAAATAATTATTTTCTCGAAGAGGGTTGGAAATAAATGTTGTCTGAGAGAGTCGCTAATATATGAAATTCATGAACGAAGGTTGTGCTAGTGTTAAACCTAGAGTAGAGGGTGTCCCTCATGAATGGCTTTCATGGTGGATTTCTCTATGAGATTTGAAACTCAAATCAAACTTTTTGTGCTAAATTAAAATTGCTTTTTTATTCATCATGAATCGAAAATATGATGAATCAATACTTAACGAAAAAGAAAGTAAAAATCTTACTTTATCCATTTGTTTAATTAGATTTCACTTTATATTCCAGAATATGTTGGAAATCATAATTGGAAATATTTACTTGTTAGTTTATCTTGCAAATTGTGGAATCCAACACTCAAGTGATTACTGTAGGATTCAAAGCATTAAAGAAAATCATTTAGAGTACAAGTTGGATCTACTAATATTTAAGCTGACAAAAACATCCTTTTTTCTATTTTATGTGGGTTTACCATTTCTTTACAATTGATTTTGTGATTACTGTGAATTAGGTGTTCAGGAAGCCCATTGTAAAGCTTTAGAAAGTCTGTTACATTTAATTCTCCTCGTGGACTTCAAGACGTGTACACAAACTTCTAATATTTTCTTGGGTTAAATAAATTTTTAGTCCCTGTAAAATAATGGTAAATTGAATTTGGTCCCTCCAAAAACATTTATTATCCTTTAGTCCCAAACATAAAAGAATTATAAAAAATTAGTCTCTATCATTTATTTTGTGACAGTTTTGAGCATTAATGGCGGTTTTATTAGCCACACGATGAGTTAGCGACGGTTTAAAATGTCATATACTACACCATAAGGAATAACTTGACATATTTCATTAATTATGAAACTGAAAGCTATGAATTTTTTTGAAGAAACCAAATTCAATTCACCCCTATTTTGTATGGGCTATAAAATATTTAATGCTCATTTTCGAGCACTTTGTTTTGCATGTAATTTAAGTGCTCAATTAGTTCTATGTTTGTATGATGTTAAATGTGACTTTCCACATTTTGATGTTCACACACCATGTTTTCAACAAATGTTATTTTAGATCATCTTAGCTTAAGGAAAACTTCGCCAATTTTTGTTTTGTCATTATCATCACTCTACGTTTTCTAGAAATATTTGTATCCTTCCAACAAAGGCTTTAGGGCCAACCTAGTTACTATTATTTTCACATTTGAAAAAAGAGATTTTAAATTACTCCAAAATTTGTTTTAAAATATTTGAATTTTCTTTAAACAAAAATTTAAAAATATATGAATAAAGATAATATTAAGAAGCACTTTCATAAATACAATATACGAATGACTATAGAAGATAGTAAAAACCACTGAAAAAGTTGCGAGAGAAAGAGCATTACAACAATCAATTTAAAATCTATCATCCTTAGAGCTAATGGTTCCTTTATTATGCATTCTTATATGTTAAACACATTTTATAACAATATATTGCTTGTATAGTTTTACATAAAAAATTGTATCCAAAACAAGCCAAACAGAAGGCAGGCCACCAAAGAAGCGGGGTGGCGGTGTGTTGGTGGGTGATCGAAGAGGGGTTGTCCCAAAGGCAGCAAATACAAGCCAAATGAACTCGTTGACTTTGAGTTTTGTTTTGTTCCGATTAAAGGGGAATCGAGGGTCATGACTAGAGCCCGTGAGATATGGCTTTTTGGGAAGCATATGGGTTGGTGGAACTTCACCGGTAGTGATGAGATTACATCAAGGGGTTGGTAGAGAAAATTCGTGTAAATCATCCAAATCTGTATGATTAGGTGCCTATTGGATTTTGAGTAGCCTTGTGTTGGTTTGTTTGGTTCTATTCTGTTGTACATTTATATCTATTTATCATGGATAAAATTTTGTTTTAAAAATAAAAATAAAATTGTAGCTTTTATGTTAACATTTTTTAATTTGTTTTGATTAGATATTTTTATTTACCAGATATATCAAAATACCATTTAATACTATATTTGAGTACATAGTTTATTTAATTTCTTATTATTTTATTTGTTTGTACTCTGTTATTTAATTTAATCATAAAACTTTTCACATATTTTTATATGAGCATTTTTCTTTGGAAACATGAAAAACATAATTGAGGAAAGTAGAAATTTGAGAGCACAATGAAATCTCAACACCCTTAAAAATATATTACTACTTTATATAATCTCTTATGGGATATTTAAGCAACATTTAACACATGCTTCAATGGAGTCAACAATTTTTTCAATAGTCAATGCTTATGCAAGAACACTTGTAGATTACGTTGTAGGGAAATATTTTTAATGAGAAGCACAATCTACCCAAACTTTCCCACTTCTTTGTGAAATAGGAATCTTTTTTGTCTTGAACTCTGGTGATGTCAAAATAAAATTGGTCAAGTCTTCATGGCAGCGCTGTCCCATGACATTCACAAGGTTAGAACAACATTCATCACTAACAGTTTGATTACCGTAAAATACACTATTAAAAATTTCATGACCGCACGTTGGGTGTATCTTTGCAGCACAGTTGCTCAAATACTTCTTATAGGGTGACAATGGCGTTTGTGTATAGTCACTTTCAGCAGGGGAACCGATTGGTGACTTTGAAACATCAGATGAAAGCCCTGTTTGGACTATCATAGAATAACTAGTCATGAAAATTAGCAATATATTGAAAGCGTGGAATGAAGCCATGGCTCAAAGTTTAAAGATTAAATTTTAATATTTACTAGAAAGCTTTGCTTCTCACTTTTTAGTGACAAACTAAACTATACTTATATATTGGTAATAATCAACATTTGTCGTTATAACTTTTTTAAACTGCAATGTAATTAAAAATGTGTTTGCCGTTTTAAATTTTTTGAAACACCCCTGGTTCAATTATAAAATAACCATATTGATTTATTATGATTATCAGTTTCCAATTTAGATTTTTAAATGCATATACATACAGTTACAATAAAATTTTGTGAAAAAATAAAGTGAACATGAAATTAGGTTATTTTTAATGTGCTTTTGAGTGAAAAAGTAATACTTTATATCAACTATAAATGAATTTATTGTGATTAAAATCATTATTTTATAACTAAAAAAATTTGAACCACTCCATATTTAAAAAAAAATAGATTTTACAATAGCGAGCTTAAATTAAATTCTTATCAAACAGAAATGTTGAACATCATTTCTACCATATAATATAATCAACCAAATACTTCCACAGTAGTAATTTTTATGAATATGTTGGAGAGGAGATAACAACTCCTTATTTATAACGGATATTATTCTTATCATGTACTTGTGAAGGTGAGACTTATAACAATAAAATGAGAAAACTATTAAGATATAAAAATTGTTAAGGGCAATAATGGTAAAACAAAATATCGATAAAAGTTTTTATAATTTATAATTAATTTAAATAAAATTTAATAATATATTCATTAGTAGACAAAGTCTATTGAATTCCTATTTAGGGAATTCTGATCCATAACCATAATGAGTGCTCAATATTTATAGTGTCTGTTCTGGCAATAGAAAAAGAAACAGTAGGAAAAGAGAATGGAAGTAAAAACGGTTCACTAGGTCAAAACCCTAGCTGCATAACAGTATGTAATTATTAAGTGAGAGAAATGGGGAAAAAATCCTTTTACATGAGCCTCACTTTACTATTTATAGAGGATGATATTAAAACCTTTTCTTTACATCCTAATGGATCGTTGGGCCCTACTCTTGGCCCAACGGTCCTTACATGATTCTGGGCCCTTTCTCTAGCCAGCCCTCGATCCAGCGCCCTGGGTTTCCAATCGCCTACTTGAGAGTTTTCGAATCACCCTTTTTGGTTCTTGATTTAGTTTGCTAACTGGGGGAGGGGCTTACCCAGTTCACAAGTCCACAAGACACTGTGCTTGAAGTATGAAACTAAAGTGTGTCTTCATAAAAGGTTCCCTGGCTCGCCAATTGGGCGAAGTTCTCGCCCAGCCCACAAGTCCACAAGACACTATGGTTGAAATATGAAAGCAAAGTGTGTCTTCGCCAGAGGGTCGCCCTGGTATATCAGGGTCACGTTACCTTTGGGCGGTCATCTACATGAGCGGTGCCTCGTTAAAACCTTCCAAGGAAAAACCCAATGGGATAAAAACCTAGTGAAGGAAGAAGAGTACACCACGCCATAAAGAGATGATTCATAGAAGGTTACGACGCGACGCATGATTATACCACCACTTCAAAAATCTTGGCACGCCTTTGACAGCCTATCCTATTATCCTTATCGCTTCCTTTCTTTCTGTAACCACTCAGCTTCTTGATGTGACCCGTCAATGTGAATTTGAATTTTAAACATTTTACCTGACTACTGAAGTCTACTGATGCAACACGTTGTTTCTTCCTTTGTTTCCTGCTTCCTCAATTCTTTAACCCACGCGTTGTTCTGCCTTAAATGTGCAATCGTTAACTCACGTGAAACGACGCCAGTAATGATGGCATTTATTTTCCCACTCACTCTTTTTTTGTGCTCACCCCTGCTCAACGTTTCCTTGAATCCTTTATATAAATCTCTTCCTTTCCTCCTTCTCCACTTTCCCCTCTCGTGTTCCTTCTTCTTTCTTTGTGATTTCCGGTGACGTTTTTCCTTCTCCACCTCTCTCCGTGTACTTTCTACCGCTCTGTAGTTTCGTTGTTTTCTTTCGTTCTTAAACAATACGTTCCCTTTATCTCTCCTCCTTTGTTTTTCATTGAATATTTATGTCACAAATGGCCTCTAATTCCGGCGACATTGAAAATCATCCCTCACCTCCGCTGTCTCCGGCCACTTGGGCCTGGAACTTTGAGGAGTCACTTCCCCAAACAGTCCAAGTGGGGTTGGTCCCTCCGAAAGTCGCCGCAGCCGCCCCTTCCTGGCTCACCCGTTTGTCTCTTGATAATGTTAAAAAGAATGTCGACGGGCTCTGTTTAGATAATTATGATCCCCAGGTTGTCACCAACGTTTATACCTACAAAGAACGAGTATGTGACACCAAGAAAGGAGAAAATGACCCCCATTTTTTCTACGTGTATGCCTTTCTATTCGAGGATTTTGGCATCAAACTTCTGTTCTCACCTTTTATCTGCGAGATCTTGTCCGTCCTGCTGGTCGCTCCCAAACAAATGAACCCCAACTCGTGGGCTTTCATCCATGCCTTCGAAATTTTGGTGTCGCCCCCACCTACAACATTTTCTTTTACTTTTACAAATGTGTCCTGCCAAGCAAGAAAGGGCTTGACGTTGCGCCAACTAGTTCATGGGTCACCCTGTCGGCCAAATCTCTTATATCCCGGTTTAGAACTTGGAAAAGTAATACACATGATAGTTGGAGAGGTCGCTTCTTCAAGGTTTTGGAGAGCCCTGGCATTCCCCATTTGTTTAGGAATACCGACAATGGGCCGGTTAAATTTCCCCTTTACTGGACCAAGTCGCCAAATTACACTTTGAGCATAGTGGATAAGGCTCTGACCGACAAGGAGTGGCGTGTTGTTAAGTATCTCACCACTTCGGAGCCCATCAGTAGCGGTGGGCTCATAAATGGCCACTTGAAAGGCAATGCTAATAAATATTTGCGTATGTTTTAAACCATCTGCTATCTCTCCTTCATTAGTCGTATATTATTTGACCTTGTCTTTCTCTTTCAGTGGACAACTTTGCCATTTCTAAAGCTGAGATGATCCACCGCAAGACCGCTCGTCAAACCACCAGTTCCAAGAATTCACGCCGAGCACCCAAGCCTAAGGAAGGGCCAGCTCAGAAAAAGGCTCGCCATGAGACTCGTGGAACCGATGATGCCGCTCGCCAAGTTAAGGTGTACAATTTGTTTTACATGTAATTAAGTGCTCAATTTGTTCTATGTTACTTTGATGTTAAATGCGAGTTTCCACATTTTGATGTTTACACACCAAGTTTTCAACAAATTTTATTTTAGGTCCAGTGGCAACCTCGAATATCTTACTAAATCATGGTCCGGTGGCGACGTCAAAAGCTTCTTCCAAGCAACCAAGGGGCCTGAAAATCCCCTATCTTTGGCGTCCCTACTTCGACTATATGGCGAAGAGTTTGGGGGCGGCACAAAGGTTTGCTTTGGACGGCATGCGTGACCCTTGTGAAATACGGCAAAATTCCCAGGCTTCATCTAATTAAATTAAGCACCTGTCTTTGAGCACAACCTTGGGCAACCTCAGTGGCAAGCGGGATCCGAGCAAAAGTCTCATTGAGCAAAACCCTCACCATGCGAGCAAAAGCCTTGATCGAATTAAATCAAGCCAAAATCTCACCGGAATAAGGTTGAGAGAAGCCCCTCTTCGGCGAGCAAAAGCCTAAAAAATGACAACTTTAAAAGCACAAACGCAGGGCGTGCGGATCATAACGTGACTCATAAAATAATGCTTTTCTTCCCTAGTCACGTAAGCCCAAGCACCAAAAAGTCTTGCTAGAAGAGCCATGGGATTAAGTCTCATCACGCGAGATGAAACCATGAATGCATGTTACAACACCGCAATGGCAAGTGAAACATATAATACAAAAAAAAGGGGTCCAGTGGCGCCCTCGAAAGTAAAAGTAGAAGGAAAGAAGGAAAGTATCGCCAGCAGGTTGACAACAAGTCAAATCAGGGAAAAATTGGCGAGTCATCCCACCCCAAATTGGTGAGTGATTTCGCTCCCAACTTGGCAAGTGATGGCTAATGTGTAAAGTGGTTTGAAAACCACTTAAAGCCTTTGATAATCATCAAGCTTGGAGTAGCATGACCGCCATAAAAGAGGTATTCGTGAAGTATTGGATTATTATTTTGAGAACTAATGATTGTGTTTGCGGTTGAGAAATACAAGAAACAATTAATAGGAAAAGGAAAGCGAGATGGAGATACAACTAGGCGAGTGACTTCGTCCCAACTTGGCAAGTGATTCTCCACCAGAATCACACACTTCAGAGATTGGCGGTTACTTTATAGTATGGCGAGCTGTTCCATACTTGTGGACTTGAAGGCTCAGAGGACTTGCGGACTGGCTACTAATCCTGTTGGGCTAGCGACTCTTTTCTGGCGAGCCACCACATGACCTGATGACCACTTGACAAGTCATTCCATGCTAAGTGTGTCGACTCAATACGAAGCCTCATTCATTTATGTATTTCTATCTCCTTGTATTTTGGTGGCTCCATTTCTTGTTTATATACCTTCACAATATGTTGGTGATGTATTTATCCTCCACGCCGTAGCCTTAGGCGACTCATTTTTCTATGGGATGTTGTACTCTTTTTCCTTCACTAGGTTTTCATCCCACTGGGTTTTTCCTAGGAAGGTTTTAACAAGACACATTCTATAGGGATGACCGCCCAAAGGAAGCATTGATTAGGATTCCATGGCGAGCGCTCTATGAAGACATACTCCGTCTTCATGCCTTAGACTTGGTGTCTTGTGGACTGGGCGAGCTCTAGAGAACATGGTGAGCCCCAAGGACATGGAGACATCATAAAGACACACTTCGTCTTCATGCTTCATACTTGGTGTCTTGTGGACTCGTGGATTGGGCGAGCCTCAGCTGGTGAGGCGACCCCTCTCATAATAGCTATGGCTATGGCGAGTAGAGGGCCCAGTTAGACGAGTCGCTCGACGACTCCCTTTTTAGACTTGTGGTAAGGGCTTTTGTGCTGAGGATTATGAGGCCAAAAATCCCATTAGAGAGAAATAGCTAGGTTTTCTCCCCTCACCTATAAATAAGGTGTTTTTCAATTGTAAAGGGGGACTTCTCCTTTAACCTAATTTCTTATTGTAAGATGTTCCCAGAACACTACCCGCCCAACAATCAGACAAACAAAGCGTTTGGAACAGGATGGATCTCAAACCTCAAACCACAACGCCCTTAAAAGCAAGCTATACAACCATATTTAAGGATGTCATCCAAACAAACCTAGTACGCTACCCGCCATCGCCCAGAAGGCCACCACCAAATATGGATACATCCAGATAGAGTGAATACCATAAGACAATGGGCCATGACACGAATGATTGTTGGTCGCTGAAACAGGAAATTGAGAGGCTCATAAAGGCGAGACATCTATGGAAGTATGTGAGAAATGAGTTTCCACCACCTCCACCTCTCTCGGCAGTGGAAGAGGCAGCGGTCGTGGAGCAAGCACCTGTGGCGGTTGAGGCTGAAGTACCCCCACCCACCAAGTTAATTTTTTCAATTTCTGGTGGCTTTGGTGGCAGGAGCTCGAGTGGTAGGGCGTGTAAGAATTACTTGAGGGAGGCTCAATCAGTGAATTCAGTAAGAGGAGGATTTCAACACCTAGTATTTACATCAAGAAACTTTGACCACATAGTACCACATGAAATTGACCCAATCGTGGTCAAAATTCGGGTGAAGAACTACGTAATGGCAAAGGTTCTCTTGGATCAAGGAAGTTCTGTAGACATAATCTATGGCGATGCTTTCGCGAAACTAGGGCTAGCATTGGAAGAGTAAAAGCATTACACTAGAACCTTGGTAGGGTTCGCAATAGAAAAAGTGTTGGTATTAGGGTATGTAGAGTGGCAGACAATATTTGGAGAGGAGGGTATGATGCGAGTTTTGTCCACAGAGTTCTTGGTACTGGCCTATGTGTCGCCCTAAAATGTCTTGGTAGGGCGGGACACGCTGAAAAATCTTTTTGCAATAATTTCAACACCACACTTGAAAGTAAAATACCCATTAAAAGTGGAAGGATCAACGTCATAAGAGTTGATCAAAAGACCGCCCAAACCTGCTACACTGAATGTTTGAGTGTGTACAGAGAGAAAGAAGCAAGAAATGGATACAAATTTTATGAGCCGTGTATAGATGAGGGGGCGTGCCTGGATCCTCGAGATGAGGGGCGGGTAGAACGCCCACAACCAATTGAGGAGACAAAGGCGATCGCCATAGCTGGGCGACAACTGAAGATTGGGACAAATCTAATAGGGGGACAAGATATGCGCTTAGAGGAGCTTTTAAAGGAGAATCTACATCTGTTCGCCTGGACGGTCAAGGAAGTCCCGAGGATGGATCCGAACTTCACTTGCCACCAGTTACAAGTAAATCCGGGGGCCAAACCCATAGCACAAGTAAGGCAAAAATTAGGAGAAGAGAAAGAGAGGGCAGTTCGATAAGAAACAGAGAAATTGCTAGAAGGGTGGTTCATCAGAGAATTCCAATATCCTACCTTGCTAGCCAATATAGTCATGGTGAACAAGGCCAATGGGAAGTGGCGAATGTGCACATATTACACGAGCCTTAACAGGGCATGTCCTAAAGGATTATACCTGCTGCCAAACATAGAAAAATTGGTGGATGGAGCTTCGGGGCATGGAATGTTAAGTTTGATGGATGCTTATTCATGGTACAACTAGATCAAGATGCACCGGTCATATGAAGATAAAATAGCTTTCATGATCGCCCAGGTCAATTATTGTTACCGGACCATGCTGTGTGGTGCAAAGAATTCAGGGGCGACTTACCAGCGGCTGATGGACCGAGTTTTCAAGGATCAAATTGGCAGAAACATGGAAGTGTATATGGATAATATGATAGTAAAGACCAAGGAGGGCGGCCAACATAGTGTAGACCTTGCAGAAGCATTTGGAGAAATTAGGAAACACAACATGAGGATAAATCCAGAAATTTGGTATACAGGGAGGAAAGTTCTTGAGTTTAATGATAACTTCAAGGGGGGTCGAGGTGAATCCGGACAAGTGCAAGGCAACCATTGAAATGGCTAGCCTAACCAATGTGAAGGAGGTACAACAACTCACGTTGCGGTTAGCAGCTTTGGCAAGGTTCATGCCAACCTTAGGAGAAAAGGGAGAGCCCTTCTTCAAGTGCTTGTGTAAGAATGCGCCATTTGAGTGGACCAGGGAGTGCGAAGAGGCCTTCAAAAAATTGAAAATTATGCTGGCAGTATCCCCTATCTTGTCCAAGCCAAAACCAGGCGAACCACTATTGTTATACTTAGTGGTAACTGACACAGCAATAAGTATTGTTTTGATGTAGGAAATAGAAAAAAGAGCAAAGAATCATTTATTTTGTGAGCCATACACTACAAGGTCTGTAGCAAAGGTGCCAAAAGATAGAGAAGGCAACTCTGGTAGTACTGATAACCGCCCAGCGGTTGAGATCCTATTAACAAAGACATCAGGTGAAGGTGAAAAATAGATTTTCCATTACGAAAGGTATTGCAAAAATTGGACTTATCCGGGAGGTTAGATGGATGGGCGGTTGAGTTTTCGGAATATGACAAAAGGTATGAGGTTAGAGGCAGGGTGAGCGCCCAGTTTTGGGTCAACTCAGAGAAACCCTGATTTACAGATGGTGGATTATCAGTGGTGTGCACGACACGATTCTGGGTAGGTGAACCAAAGGCATAGTTGGCTTGAGCAGACTGCTGGTTCATTACTGGTGAGTCTATCGTCTGTGCAGGTGTATGTGTGAGCAGAGCAGACATCGGATTGTCAAAAAGCTGACGTTTGCGAGAGCGAAGAAGGTAGGCCTCATGAGCAATAAGCATTGCTTCTGCTTGAGAGACAGAGCATGGCACCTCCCGATTGCTGACAAGAGGCATAAGAAAGATATACTCATCCGATAGTCCATCAAAGATAGCTTCAATGTGATCTCGATATGAAATTGGATCACCGATGGAGATGAGAGAAATGACAATTGTCTTAATGCTTTTGAGATAGTCGGAGAGAGATTTCGCCCCTTTTACAATGGTGCGAAGCTCTGAGCGAAGAGTTGCGGATTGTGCCAGAGAGTGTACATTGGAGAAGTCATGAACTTCTTGCCAGATCTGCCAGGACTGTTTGCAGTTAACAACTGTAGGCAGAACGACATACGATAGGGAAGAAAGAAACCAAGTGAACAGTGTTGAATCCTGGTTGATCTAGGTTGTGTAAAGAGGATTCTTAACAGACTTTTCACAATCAGCATCAGACAAAAAATGAGGTGGGATTTCTTGATTCACAAGAAACTTTTTCACACTATGTTGTCGAACAACACCTTCAACGTGTTTAACCCAGGAATGAAAACTTGTTTCATCAAGTTTGATTAAAACAATATGTGAAAAGGAAGGCAAAGACAAAGTCTGAGCTTCTGCCATAGCGGAAAGCAAAATATAAAATCACAGATCGAGACTAGCTCTTGATACCATGTTAAGAACCAAGGGTTCTTTGAAGAAGAAAAATGAGAAGTCAAAAATAATGAAAGTTCTTTCTATTTTGATTAATTCACTGTACAAGCTCTGTTTATATACAGAGGGAAAACAGGCAGGATCCTAGATATTCTGGGTCAACATAATTGGCAGGTCAACACAATCAGACAGGATCTCGGATAATTCCTGGTCACCTATCACACATGGACAGTTGATGATATGAATTCTGCAAGTGTACAGATTGGTTAATGTAATATAAAATATATCGTCTCCATAGGGATAAGTGATTTCGACTTATAACAATAACTCCCCATGCGAGCACATGGGTGAGACAACAATCATCATCATACATAATGAATCATCCACAAATTTTTTTGAATTCATCAAACAAATGAATGAATAGGGTAGTCTTTGCCTCCTTGGAGAATCAAATTTCCATATACATGAAATTTTTAGCCAAATTCACACTCTATAGACTCCACTAACACCCACAACCCAAAAGAATAAATGAAACTTAATGGAATCAAACTTCAACAGTTTTCTGATTAAGAGCAGTGTATCTCCACCTCTCCTTCTCCACAAAATCAGCATCAAGAAATCGCGCAACAAAAGCCCAAAGCTTATAGACATCTTCAAAATTTGCCAGGAAGCCTAATGCAGCAGTGACCACAGTTATTCCAACATTGCCTCTATCTTCCTTCTTGTCAGATTTCACTTCTTGGTCTCCAACAACTACTTTGGTCTCTAGAGCTCTTCCCTTCTCTTCTGCATACTTATCTGCAAACCATATATGATGCAGGAAAGCATAGCTTATAGAAATGTTGCTTCTATCAGCAAGCTTCTGGACAAGAACAGGCTCAACCTTTTCACCTTTCCAATCAAACACATTGAATGCAACAGCAGGTCCTCTATCAAATTTCACTTTTGGACCATAAATCTTCACCAGAGGAACTCCTTGTGTGTTGGGATGCTTAAGCTTCAACATTGAGTTCACTAGCCAATTTATCAGGTACCTTGCCCTGTTAGTTATCAGCACAAATCCTAGAGAATCCACTTGATCTAGGCACCTGCATTCAATATCGAAGCTCCCATTTTCACTTTCTTGGACATTCTTCTCTTCAAGGGTCTCAACTGGCTTTTCTACCTCCTCAATTTCAGAACTTTGAGGAGACTCTATGATCTGAATCTTAGATGATTCTCCTTCTTCAATTTTTCTGGATTGTGTTGCCAAATGAAATGATTCTTCTTCATGTAAATGTAAACTAGGCATAGATTTTTGTTCGAATTCTGTGTTATGTGGCTGCTTTTCAGGTACAAGGTTGACTATTCCAGAAGAATTGGAGGCTTCCAAACTGGAAATAGCAGATTTCTTGATAAAAAGGCATCCAACACCAGAAGGGTTTTCCCCAAACACTTTATAGAAAGAGCAAATCAGAAAATCTGGTTGAAAGAGGGAGAGGCCAAAGGAATCCATGTCTTTTGGTCCCAATGCACAAGCATCAACCAACACATGCCACCCATTCTCCTGTGCTATGCTCATCGAGATATAAGGATATCTTGCTCCTGTCACTCTTGAATGAAGTGGGAAAACAAAAAGTCCCCTCCTTTTCTTCTTATTCCTTCTCTTGCTCACAATCATCTTCCTCAATTTCTTTGTCTGAATCCTGAGCCTTGGCCATGAAAACTCTGCTGTCATAGCCCTGGCTCCTCTCTTCACTGAGGAGCTAACCATCGCTCCGACCGCCTCGCTCTCGTGGTCATAAACTGTCAAAAGCCTCCTGCCAGATTGAAATTGGTAGGAATCTGCCACAAGCCTGAAAGCTGATGTTCTGTTTGCTGTGAAAACCATGGAGTAATCATTTTCAGACATGTTAAGAAAACCCATGATTCTTTTCCTCATAGAGGACTCAAATTCTGAGTCTTTCCCACCATGTAGCAATAAAGTCTTCAGATTCCCAGTTTTGCAGGATATGCTAAAGAAGGGAATATCTGAAGAACCTTGAGATGGGGCGTGTTGTTGGAGTTTTGAGAAGAGGCCAATACCAATATAATCAAGGCAAGTGTGGTTGGAATCTGAGAGATGGGAGTATTCTTTGGCTCTAACATGGTCAACTTGTTCAGTCTCAGAGTACTGAGGGTACACTTTGTTGAATTCATTGAATGATTCATGAAGAGATGGAAGAGACTCATGGTTAGTGAAGTGAGTGTTTGGGAAGATGGAGGATGCTGTTGCGGCGGCAAAGGTGTGGCGACACTCTGCAGAACTGTTTCTGGGTTTTGTTGCTGCTGTTGTGTTTGTTGATGAAGAAGGTGAGTTGAAAAATGGGACTGTGCAGCAACATTGAGGACATGCTTCATTGTGGCAAAGGGTCTGCATTTTTATTTTTTTGTCTTTAATCTTTCCTTTTCTTGTGCTGTGAGAAACAAAGTGTGATTTATTATGTCCCAGTTTGAAAATTCTCCAGCTGTTAGCTGTTGGATTTCTTGATGTTTTCTATGCCGATCTGAATAGTTTTGTTTATGAATATTTAGGTGGCTTGATACGGCAGTTTGTGAATTTGGACTTGGTCATCCATAGTTTGTGAAGTTGACCTGTAATAAAATATTTCCAATTGCCAATTAATCTTGAATTGTCCAACTTGGTTTGATGATGGTGATGTTTGCTTTTGGAAATTTCCTTTCAATGTCTACTTAGAACATTAAAATATATAGACTTCTTGTTGCAAGAAATTGAACTATTTGCTGAGTTTTACTTTGGTGGGTTCCCTCTCTCCTTTCTGTTATCTATGTTAATGTGATAAAAATTCATTCAAGTGTTCTGTGATGAGATGGGGTAGGATATAGTAGATTCCACAACAACCAACACTTGACAGTCCTTAAAGTGCATGTATGCAATTATTGGAAAATAAAAAACAAAGTTGCATGCTACAGAGCAAAAATGTTATGGTTCATAGACATTTGTTAGGTGCAGACACCTAGAGAGAAAAAAAAAGAGATAAGTAATGAATGTGATATATGATTGATGTGATAAGAAAAAAGAGATAGAGAGGAAATATAAGTGTTTATGGGTGTCTACACTGTTTATATGTTTATAAATCATTTTTGCAGCAAAAAAAGCGTTGGATGTGGGGATCAACAATGATAAATGTCATGTGTTCTCTTGTCGGCCTAAAAGACTAAAATGCCTAAAAACATATCAGTTGGTCCAAAAGTCTTGCGATTAGGTGAGTCCCGTACCGACATACTAGATGACTTAGTTAATAAATGTCTTGTCCCTTCTAAGGCTGATCGGTCGCGCGACAACCCGTTCATTAACAAACAAGCAAGGCTGCCCAGGGGCAACACTTACTCTCGAAAGACCATCAATAAGACTTCCTAGAGACCTACTGAGACAGTTACGATAGACTCTGAGCCTTTAAATACAAGTTTAGTCATTTATTTACATAACAATTTGCTCATCATGCAAAACTCTGAATTCTTTTTAGATTTTGAGATTCTCTCTTTGCTCTCTCACTAACTTTGTGCATGTTTGGGTTTTGCTTCAAACAAACATTCATGTGCATCGGATAGTGTGATTGCACATTACAATGCATTGAACGTGAAAGGAGGGTTGGGGTTTCGCTGGCGTTGTGATGATAGCAAAAATAGTCAGCGTCAAAGTATCTTCTGCAAGTGCACCCCTGCTGTGTCTGAGCCGATCAAGGCCACACACCACCATCGGAAACAAGGTAAACAAAGCAATCTCATTGGTAGAAAAACACTTTTTAGTATAAAAATGCAATCATGGGTCACTCTCAGTTGAAACGGCAAATAAATTTCTAAGTGAAAGTTACATTAAGGCATTGCGTGTTTCTGTATTAGTGTCTGTTTGGATTCTCATTGAACTCAACGTAGATCTACATTGAAATTGATCCAAGTTAAGCTTACAAATTTTAGTTTTTCATTGATGTGTTGAGATACATGAAATTACATATATGTTAGACTTTTTATTGTGGTATGTGGACAGGGTGGCTGAACTATTATATAATTAGCTTGTGATGGCTAATGTTAAGGTAATTTCAGCATAGCTTTACTATAGTTCTATGAAATATTATTTCAATTTAAGTTCATTCGATTATTTGGTCCAATAGCCTTCACTTCCTTCTGCGGCACTTTTAGCAAAATTGTGACCCAATAAATTTATATGTTTTAGACAAAAATATGATACAGATACAGCCATCGTTTTTCCTAGTTTCCTGACGCAGTGTCTCTCCAAAACTTAGACATAAAACAGATGTTGAGAGTACAAGATAGAACCGTCTAAAGCCTGTGACAGACATTTATATTTCTTATATATTTTTTTTTCATTTTTCCATTTGACCTAATCCGAATTGCATTTGCTGGCTCGAAGTTGTAAAATTGGACAAACTCAAACTTGTAAATGCGGCTAATGATGGATGCATGACATGCATTTCATCAAACATTTGAAACCACTCCCATCAGTCCATCACATCAATTAATTCTATGATGGTTTTATAGATTTTTAGTTAGAGTATTGTGTAATTCACACATCACTTTCTTATACATCTCAATTTTACTTATTTTTTTTCTGCATTTTCTATCACATTACATATCATATTACTTCTAGCAATTGTTTTTTGTCGTTAATAAAATTCTTGTATTTTTTTTAAAGCAATGAAATTCTAGCATGACTAACCTTTGAACTCTTAGGGTTTGTTTGAAATGCAGAAGAAAAAAAAAAGAAAAAAAAAGTAGAAAATGAGATGATTTTTAAATTGTTTGGTTGAAGAGAAAATGAAAAGAAAAGTGAGAGAAAAGAAAAAAATTATGTATGTAAAATTACATAAATATCCCTAGGTAAAATTTAAGTATAATAAGTATTTTTATTAAAAAAAATCTATTTGATAAAATAAGTTTAAAATATTTAATATTGTATTTTATAAATATTTAATAATATATTTTTTATTTTATTATTATTATAAATTATGAAGTTAGGGTTTTTTTTAGTACAATCACATAAAATGTTTCTCCTCACTAGTTTTCTAGCCTAGGTAGAGATAAAAAAAATCATGTGTGCCCTACAGTAATTATCATTTTCTCCCCATGTTTTCTTCTCAACCAAAGGGGAAAAAAGACTTTAGTTTGGCTTAAATATGTTCGGGGTCCCTAACATTTGAAAGGGAATCAAATTGGGTCCTTGGAAAATTAATTTGCAAAATTTCGTCCCTAACAAATGTTTTTTAATCAAATTAAGGACAAATCTCAATTTTAAGCTGATTAGTCATATAATTATCCCTGTCATCATTTTCATGTGGCTTTTACTATTTTTTTTAATTCCACATCATATTAAAACTTAAAAATTAAAATTTCAAAATTAATAATTAATTCAACATCCTCTTCATCTTCCTCTTCCCTCTCTCCCTCCCTCTGCGACTCCATCTCACCATCTCAGCCAAGAACAACAATCCAATCCGTCTCAGTCACCACCGTCCCCTTCATCAGATCAGCCACCCCAACACAACCCAACCCATCAGGCCACCCCAACCAAATTGAAAAGCACAGAAAACCCAGATGAAAAGAACATTCAGAATCAAACAGAGGAAGAGAATATAAGATGAAAAGAAGAGGGACCAAAATTAACTGAACCATGACCAAAGTTAGAATCAAACAGCCTCCCACCACTATAGACACAATCAAATAGCAAAGAGAAGGGGTGAAAGAAAAAGAAGAACCTTCATGAGTCCCAAAATCAAACTCCTGGACCAGAGTCAGAATCTCAGCCTTCCACTCGCTTGAGACTACCACCACCACCACCTCATGTCGTCAAGCTTTCGTGGGTTCTCGTCTATAAAATCCCTCTTTCTGTCCATCTTCATCTTCAACCTTAACCACCACCACAACCCATCAGATCTAAAAGAAGAGGAACAGATTCAGAGAGTAAGGAAAAGGAAGTGAGCGACGGTGAGGAAGAGAAAAGACGATGATTATGAGGATGAAGGGGAGTGTGGCGGCGCAGAGGAACAACAGGAAGTGAGCAACGGAGGGAGAGGACACGCGGCGGTGCGGTGACGCCGGTGCTTCAAGTCGGAGATGGCGGGGCCTGGAACAGGGGCGGCGGTGCTGCAGTGTCACAGAGGTTCTGGAGTGGGAAATTGGTGCGCGATGGTGGAGGAACGAGCAGCGGCGACGACAACGAGAATAGCGGCACCGTGGAGCAGAGGTTGAAGGGGAGAGAGAGGTGAGGTTGGGCGGCTGGGTTTTTTGGGTGAGAAATTAGGGTTTCAAAAGTGAGATTAGAGGAGAAATTACTGATGTAGAATAAAAAACTACGTGGAAATGATGACAGGGATAATTAGATGACTAATCAGTTTAAAATTGAGATTTGTCCGTAATTTGATTAAAAAACATGTTAGGGACGAAATTTTGCAAATTATTTTTTCAGGGACTCAATTTGATTCCCTTTCAAATGTTAGGGACCCCGAACATTTTTAAGCCTTTATGTTTTCTTAGCACAGTTTTCTTTTCTACTCATTTTCTTACCTTTCTAACACACCCTTAACTCATCTAAAAAGTTATATAAGTTATATCTCTTTGCTACTTCTAAGTTCAATTACTTAATAGTTAACTTCATAAGGTAAAAACAGAAATGAAAATGAGTTCTTTACATATTGTTTGGGTGGATGAGAATGGAGGAAAAGAGTTTTTTAAAATTTGTGGAAGAAAAAGTAATTAAAATAAGGGCCAGATTAAAATGCAAATAATTAAATTTGGGGAAGAAAAAGTAAAAGTAACAAAATCCTTAGCTTTTGGAGAACAAAAATCACGTGACTAAATTTACTTTCAATTTAATCTGGCCCTTATATTTTAATCCCGAGAGCTCCTTTTTTATCCATACTATGATCAAATAGTTCACAAGATGAACTTGTCGGCAGTTATCGCCATCGGTCTACTTTCTCCAAACCACAGTTACTATATATGATCATCATATCGATAATAAAAAGGACTGTAGCAATGGATCTTTAGTCTGATATATTTATGATACACCATATCCTCATGAAGAGGAAAGTGTATAGCATACTCTATATCTCTAAGAGCTCTCATGTCTGTGTCCTAAGAATCTATGCAATAATAATAAGAATCAAGCTTTCAAAAAGGAAGAGAAAGAGTTTACAAAGACATGGACACTAAA
Organism: Acmispon strigosus; assembly: GCA_030819835.1. Classification (NCBI taxonomy): domain Eukaryota; kingdom Viridiplantae; phylum Streptophyta; class Magnoliopsida; order Fabales; family Fabaceae; genus Acmispon; species Acmispon strigosus. Next base: position 40,350,940 of record JAUAMA010000001.1, on the reverse strand, counting down.
ATACACGTATACTATTGATGAATAGGAAACTCGATGCCTTGCAAATGAGGAGGAGAGCTCCTTATATAGGCAAGAGAGCTCAAATACAACAAGATACATGACATCATCATCTACATCATCAATCATTATCCTGGTCGATGCTTACAACAACATTCCACATTTTTCTAATTTATGCTTATATTACATCATTATGACATCATTAATATATATTACATCATCATTTATAGTGATTTTTATTTTATTATATTTTATTTTACAACACCATAAGACAACAAGTGGAAGTAAAGGAAACTTAAGTGAGAGAAAGAGAAAGGAACTATTCATCATCTTCTTCCTCAAGGTACTCATGGCCGAACCTCTACCCTCTCCATAGCTTCATCTTCCACTCATTTTCTCCTCTTGATTCTTTGAGGTAAGTTGATCTCCTCTTCAAGATCTACATTCCTATGGTTTCAGATTTCAAAGATGTTGAGTTTTGGGTTGTTGATAGTTGATAGAATCTTGAACCCACTTCACAAATGTTGTTGCAATTGTTAGCCTAGATAGCAACCTGAGAAGGGGGGGTGAATCAGGTTTACCCGATTTTCGCCTTGATACCTTCTTACTTTCAAGATAAATATAAATACAAACGAGTGCAGCGGAAATGAGCGTTGCTTGAAAGTAAAGATGAAAGGTAGAAGAATGCACACACAGAATTTTATCTTGGTTCCTCTTCTATCCATCGAAGGCTACGTCCAGTCCCTCAAGAAAACCCCTTGAGGATTTTTCCACTATTGATAAAAATCTCTTACAAGTCCTTACAACAAGTACCTTAAGAATTTCTATCAACCACCTGTGAAAGCACACCACTTTCAGTCCCTGAAAGCAAACCACTTTCAAACCCTGAAGGCAAACCACCTTCAGTCCACACCCTGAAAGCACACCACTTTCAGTACAACAACCCTTCACTGAACCCTACGGTGAATACTCAATCTACCAGAAAGAGATGAAGAAGAGTTTACAATATGGCTGTATCAATCCTTTTAACATACAAACGGATTGATCATGAGAATTATGCTTAAAGGCTCTTAAGCATAAGAAAGCTCTCTTGATTTTGAGTTCTTCAAGATATGAACAACTAAAGTGTTCTCTTAAAAAATGAAGAACATGAACTCAGAACTTAGGCTCTTTGAAAGTTTAAGTATCAAAGGCTAATTTAAACATGAATGAACAATTTGACAAAGCTTTGGCCTAATTTGTGTATTTCTCATGTGTTGTTTGTTTCTGGACTTAAATGGAATTTATATAGGCATGAGGAAACGTCCTTGAACCAATGCAACCCTTCCCAAAAGGTTTGAGACACAATGGTTCATGAAAAGATGCAACTTTTCGAGCATGTAATCGATTACACTACTTAGGTAATCGATTACACTAAGAAGTCGTTACTGTTTGAATTTCAAATTCAAACATGTAATCGATTACAAGCAAGATGTAATTGATTACTTGCCTATGTGTAATCGATTACCAGAAGGGTGTAACCGATTACACTCAAGTCCAATTTCCAGAAACTTGAACTTTTAAGATCGGCTTGAGAAATACTACTTCTTTTAACTTATGAAAACATTAAACTTGATTAGCTTAGATGTTTTAAAGAGCCTTTATACTCGAGAAGCCTTCAGAAGCATAACTCACCTATACTAAGACTTTTAGGCAGATGTTGAAACATAATGCACTGTTTCCTCTAAGTCTTCTTTTCTTCTTTTTGTCGATGAGTTTGTTGTCATCAAAACCTCAGCCAGGGTCAGGAGCAAGACCTTCTTCACAGCTATGGCCTTGATCTTGAATTTGAACTGATTAGATTTTCAATTGGTTGAGTTTTGATCTTCATGAGTTTTTGAAGTTGAGATTTTGGTATAAGTGCTTTTGTTAATGTTGTTCCTACTAGATTGGTCTATTAGAATCTCAAATTAGATTTTCAAGAAGTTAAGTCTTTGAAAAGTGATTATTTGAAATAATTAATTTTCAAACTTTGGAATTGATTTTCACCATAGATTTCTTGATGCCTTTAATGTGTACAAGTTAGTTTTAAAGAAAAATTCATCTTGATAGTTAAATTTTGTTGGCCGAATGTAGGACTGTTGTAGGGGCTTGGAAGAATTGATTTTTTCAACTAGCTTTTTGTTGTGTTTAAAGCTTGTATGTGAAGTTTGTTGTAAAGGAAATATTTTGCCCTAAATTGTGAGAGAATGCCGAGAGTAATGACTAGGTTTAGGACTTGGGAAAATTGATTTCTACATGATTTTGAGAGCTTATGATTAGAGGGACTAAAATTGAGTTCTTGGGTAAATTGGATTTTGGAACTTATAGCTTAATTAGGGTTTTTCTAAGTAAAGGAATTGAGAATTGAAAAAGTTTGCAATTGAATGAAAATTTTGTGTTTTTAACATTTAGGAATTTCTTGAGTTCAAGACTTGAAAATTGGTTTAGAAACTTGTAGGAGAAGTTAAGTTTTGGGTTATGAAGTTGTTTTGAGTGACTTAGTGAATTGCTTGGTGAAAATGTGAAGTTTTTAGGGTTTTGTTAATTTTGGATAAAATTGAAGCTTTGAGTATTTGTGTGTTTTTTCATTCAAGAACTTGTTTAAGGCTCTCAAATTTCTAAGTAAACATTTATCCTAATTTCTCTTTAAAGGTTTTGAAGTTTTGAAAATATTTGGAAGTCATAACTTAGAGTTTTGCAAAGGTTTTTAAGGGTTGCCAAAGTTGCTAAAATGTTTTGACTTCCAAGGATCCTTTCTTGTGAATGAGGACAATTTCCCAAGTGTTAGAAACCTTATAAGTCCAGTAGCTAAGCCTTAGGATTAAGTTTCAGGTCCTAAACTAAGCTATGTTCTTTGAAGGGTTATGGGACTTCGGACCGATCAAGACAAGTGGAGCTAACGTAGCTAACCGGATCGACTATCACTTCGGTAAGGGAACTTCACTATTTTTAGATACTAAGAATATGTATATGATTATGAGAATGTATATGCTATGCTATTGAGATTGGTAGTTGACAGCGTTCTAAGAACGACCCGATTTAGAATTGTATTGATTGAGATATTAATGCATGGAGCTGAAGGCATATGATATGTTGGATTATAACTGTTTTAGTTATGAATTTGATTTGAAATTGTGGCTTGACTTATTGAGTGCTTCCTGCTATACTGTTAAATGTTAAGCATGATCTCCGTGGGACATGATTTATATCTGATTTAGATATGTACATATGCTCTATATGATTGTTGTTAATTATGAAGCTATGTTAGGCCATATCTTCGGACGACTAGCCTTGAGTCCGAGTTTTTGTTTCAAGTCGTGTCAAGCATACTTGAGAGGCGTCGTGGTTCGAGGCTAACTTGGCACCGGAATGGAGATGGAAAATATCGGGGCGTTATACAGAACGTACTCGTTTAAGCGGGACTGACCAAGGATACTATTTAGTCAACTGGAGTCGGTAGAGTGTCTCACCTGCCTGCGGGATTTGATGCTACATTCGGATGAAACTTTTGTGCAATGAGCTGTTGTACGTGCATATAGGGAGTTGTAGGGTCATCGACCACCTAAGCCTATAAATTTTGTGTAGTATGAGTTCTACATGCTTACTTGGATATTACTTGCTAGCTTGCTTGCTTAATTATTATCCAATATTGTTTGAAGTTGACCCTTGCACCTGTTTGTTGTTTGTGTTTTTGGCGATCCGTCGCCATCTAGACAACTGCTAGCCGAAGAGTACCTAGAGGATGCCAAGCTGAAGTAAGTTTGAGGGAGTAGGACGGATGTCTTTTCACTTGTTGAGTAGAGATAATTATTTGATTTTGTGTCTGTACATAAGCATGCTCAGGGGTAGGGTAGAGTTCCAAAACAATGTACCTTTATGCGGTCGCCGCGCGTGGCATCGTAGGAGGTATACCGAAGTAGGATATCTGGGTCGGGGTTTAATTGTGACAGCATGGTTCCTTTTATAAACGAGTTTGTTGATTACGAAACTATTTCACTGATGTTGTTCACCTAACCATGTACCTTATATGTTTTGTCGAACTGGGTGTGTGTGTGTGTGTGTGTGTGTGTGTGTGTGTGTGTGTGTGTGTATAAGAAATGCATGTTGCCTATACCATGTCTTGGAAAAGGAAAAAAAATGCTTGCATTTCCACATCTTCGAAAGATAACTTGCACGTTTATTTACTGTTCATTCACTACAATAACGACCTGAAAATTGGGGTGTTACACTGACTTTGTTGGTTCTATCAGACCTTGTTTCATGAGTTGTTGACATTCTTCCTGCCGTTGAAGGAGTCATTTCAGGATGTGTTGTCTTTGTTGGGTTGATATCTTCATTTAATTTGAAAGGCAGCCGAACAAAAAATTCTTCTTTCTTCCAAAGAGGATTTGGATGTTGAAATAGATCATGACTATCAGTGCAAAGCTTGAGTAGCTTTCCTTGTATTTCTTCATATCCTGCTGGGACTTATGCTAAAGAGAAAAGCTTTGGAATTGAGCAGAATGGCATGAAATTTCTCCTGTATTTGACTCCATTTATAATAATTTGAAGCTTTTGAGTTTGGATGTGAATATCACGACTAATGAGAATGTCCTTGTCTGGAAGTTGTGATCATATGATCTTAGTCCAAACAACACAATTAGGAAAGAATTTAATCCCAAATTTCAACTTAGTCACAAGAGTAGTCTTGAATGTTTCTCCATTTGCTGCTTTGAAACGATGAGTTTCATTTACCCAATATTCAGAGGGAAAAATTGCTAGATTCATCATACTGCGCTGGTCTCTAGTACCAATATAAGCAATGGCATGTACTGGAACATTGTACTTTGAAGGCAATATTTGAATTTCAGCATTTGGTAATGAAGGAGGAGATTATGGATTCAACACATTGATTTATGGTTTAACATCTTCCATGTTCAGCACCGAAAAATGCTCTGTATCAGCATCATCTTCATCAGAGCTTTATGTGTCTTCAGAAGATTCAACATCAGAATCTTGGATACCAAAAACTATGAAACCTTCTGGCGCTTCTGGCTCTTCATATAGAGACTCAACATCTTCACCTTCATCTAGAAGAAGAGATTGAATCAACTTGGCGGCTTTATCTTTCTTCGTAGGACAATTTTTTGAAAAATGTCCTCTTTCTCCGCAAATGAAGCACCTTTGGTTTTTCCTTTTTCCTCTAGAAGGATTTGTTTCTTAAAAAAATTGAACTTATTATTTTTCCCTTCTTGAAAAAAAGTAAGGACTCTAATTTATATAATACATAGTAGATGTAGAGAAGTCTTTTCAGAGTCTTAGGATAGTTTCTTCTTTGTAAAGTACATGATTCTAATATAAGGTTTTTTCTATAGCCAAAGAAGGAAAAAAAAAAACCCCCAAAGCAGTCCATTGTTCCCCTTGATAAAGGGGTTGGAATCCTTGGATTACCACTTAAGAGACCACAAAAAATAAGATCCTATAGTTATGACATGGCAAAATCAAAGAAATACATCCAACAACTTTCCACATAGCACGGTAGCACCACCTCAGAAATTATATTCTTCAAAGAAATACATCCAACAACTTTTCACATAGCACCACCTCTAAAAACCAGCTTCTGAAGACCCGTGAACTTTGCTAGAGAAACAAAGGCCTCATGTACCAAACTTGGACATAGTGTATGTTAGTGGAATGAGATCTCACCAAAATTGAATCTGATAGTAATGTGAGTTTAGACAACGTGATTTATATTTAGATACATTTTTGTAACTGAATTTTTGTACATTTATACAAAATCGATGAAAAAGTTACCCTAGATCATTTCTACTACGTCAGGATTAAACTTGTAAAATGGATTCTTAGATTGGAGGGAGGAGGAATCAGCGACGGAAGATTGAACCCTCTGGTGAGGGATAGGAGTGCAGCCTGATGAAAACGTGAAACGAAGGAGCGTAACGGAGTTGGTTAGAGATTCATCGGAACCACAAAGGAGGTCATAAGGAGCATTGGACGAAAACGCAGTAGTGAAGATATGAAATTAAGGTTAATAGTAAAACCCAATTAGCTGGTCGAATATTCCACAGGTGGAGGAATATTCTGTGGATTGGGCGGGAAAAAATGAAATTTGGGAGTGACATGTGACATAGCTACTAGAAGGTAAAACCTTATTTTCATATATATAATAGATACATAGGCTTAAATATGTTCGGGATCCCTAACATTTGGAAGAGAATTAAATTTGTCCCTGAAATTTTTTTCTTTGATATGTCATCCCTAACAAATGTTTTTTAATCAAATTAAGTCCTTTTAACCAATTTTGACTAGTCAACATAGAATTTTATCTAGTCATCACCTCCACATCATCCCAATTATCTTACATGGACTTTTTATTTAATTTTTTCAGTCTTCATCTTCTTCTTCTCTCTTCTCCAACTTCTCCTGAAACCTAAAATCTTCTTACCCCTCACCCCAGTATCCTAAACTGTGAAATAGGATTCCAGTACATGATTTACCAATTCTACTTGCAATCCAAAAGACATATGTTAAGACCAAGCCACATAACTAATATCTCAATTACAGTAGACCCACCAGAATAGAATTAACAAACCAAAGAAAAAAATCTAGAAGCTTTGCTGTCAACAGGGAAGAAGAATTTTCTGTCCTAAAGCTGCAGGGTGATGACTGATGATGGTTGCAGAGGAGGGACGGTGGTGATGAAGGTTTCAACCTGAGCGGCAACAACAGCATCGCGACATGGTGGTTGGACGTCGGGGAGAAGAAACTGATAGCAGAACCCGGCAGAGAAGGAGGAGACGACGGCGACACCAGAATCGGACGGTTGAGACGGTGGCAGATCCGACGGCTGAGATGGTGGAGGATTCCGTTGGTGTAGTGGAAGGAGAACCGGTGGTGAGAGTGAATAAGAGGGACGAACGACGGCGCTGGTTGGATTTATGGTTGAGTGAGAAAGAAACGAAGGGAGAAGAGTGGAAGCTGGCGGCGCTGGGTTCAGTGGTGGTGGTCGAGGAGTTTGGTGTGAGTGGGAGGAAGGTTGAAGGTTGAAGGAGATGAGGGGGAGAAGCGGTGTGGCAGCGGCTTACAGGGAGGCGAGGGTTTGATGGAGGGAGAGTGGAGAGAGGTGGCGGCTGAGTGAGTGGGGAGAGAGAGCAGATGAGGGCTGCTAGGGTTGGAAAATTAAATAAAAAAATCCATGTAGGATAAGCAGGATGATGTGGAGGTGATGATTAGGTAAAATTCTCTGTTAACTAGTTAAAATTGATCAAAAGAACTTAATTTGATTAAAAAATATTTGTTAGGGATGACATTTCGAAAAAAAAAATTTCAGGGACCCAATTTGATTCCCTTTCAAATATTAGGGATCCCGAACATATTTAAGCCTAGATACATATACTTGAATTAATTTATACGAAATTTTCTCATTTACAAGCAATTCAACAATAAACAAAACTCATAAAAATGCCCAAGATATTTTCACATTCAGCAATTTACCAATGTAAACTACAATCAACATAAATCATATCATCAATGTAGCTGAAATCATAAATAATTATGCATTCTTATGATATAAATATTAAATATAATTTTATGACATCATTCATGGATCAAAATCACCCTTAAGGGAAAATTTATAAATTTTTAACACATGCTCTAATATCATATGTAAATTTAAGAGTTAATGGTTAAATTAGTCCCTGATTTTGTAAAGGAGTTTGATTTTAGTCCCTCGGCAGAAAAATAACGTTTAGTGGCGGTCAAAAACTGCCAGTAATTGTAAAAATGACCGCCACTAAACATCATTTTTCCGCCGAGGGACTAAAACCAAACTCACTTACAAAATCAGGGACTAATTTGACCATTAACCCTAAATTTAATCATTGAAAGCACGTAGAAGGTGAATCTTAAAAATTTATAGTCATCCTAAATAAGAATCATTATAAGATACTAACCTCTATTTATGTGTGTGATTTATTCTCTTAAAATATTCATGTGGAGTGTTCTTCAATGATGAAGAAATAATATATGCAGCAGAACTTAGTGAAGACTGACAAACAGGGATATACAGACATCGATCTCTCTGAAAAGTTACAACAAACTGTTATCGCTTTAGAGGTGAATAAAAATAGTAAAATACCCTTATGTACATTGATGGAAAACTTCCTATGACACTAGGGAAATGCAATTTAAAGAACTTCCCCTAGACTCATGAGAACTTCCCTTATGTGGAGTGCATGTTTGGAAATCCTTTAGCAATTAATTTAAAAGGTAAAATCAATTTTGAGGAGAAATTTATGTAAGTAGCTTCTGAATTATAAAATTAATTACAAGGAAAGATAGTCAGTTTCAAACACGCTATAAGACTAAAAGACATGCATTTCCTTTAATCATGAATTACTTTTTTTCACTGCATGAGATTAAGCTAAAGCAGCCACAGGGCAACTCTCCTTTGGCAAGTTACTCATACAGTGTTTACCTGCCAATAGAGAGGAGCCCTATTGCTGATTTGCTTATTGATCAAGCTCTCAACTTGAATCACTGCTTGTGTCCTAAATTGCCTCTGATTTGACTCTGTGACACAATTTTGCAGTCTTTATAGCAAAGAAGATAGAATAAACCTCTGAAACAGTGGCATAATGCTTGAGGGTTATGCTATGGATATCCACTAAAAGCAGCTTTTTCCATGCTGACATTGTTCGCTATTTGATGCTCATACATTGTTGATTCTGAATAGCCAAGAGTCAGAACTCAAAAAGCTTTATTGGTCACTCCAACCATTTCAGATTCTTCCGTACTTTAAAGAAGGGAACTGGAGAAAAGAAATTTTGAACTAAGTCAGGGTAATTTTAAAGTATAGCAAAGTTGCTGAGTGGTATGGCACTCTTAGCACGTCTCATCTAATGCAATGTCTTTTACCTTTCTTTTCTAATTTATGTTTTAGCTTTGAATATAGAATGTGTTAGGGGCTTTTATTCCTCCATAACACCTTTTAGTTTTAAATATGTTTCAGCTTTAATTAATTTAAGCATTTGTCTATTTTTAAAGTGGTGTCCAAGGCGTGTCTACTATGTGTCTGCTCTTTGTTTAGCGGCCATTACTTTGACGTTTAGCGGCAGTTCCAAGATCTCCACAAATTTTTCCCTGCGGTTTTTGAAAACCTTCAAAGTTATGTTAGCCTCAAGCAATCAACGACCTTTTTTAGCAACCTCTTGTACTGCATAATAAAGTGATTTTTTAGCAAGGGTTTTTAACCTCCATTACAAGAGAAGACTGATTTAGAGTAAAAACTTTAGCGTCGACCCCGACGTCGATGCTAATAAATGTCGTTAGTTCCTACAGACAAAATTTGTTACTTAAAACTAGCTTCGGCTTGGCCCATGCTAATTAGCGTCCGCCAGACCCTCGCTAATTAGTGTTGGTTAAGCCCACTCAAACTCCTCAAACAATTGAGGCGACATTTTTTTCACATTACATTAGGGTCGGTTTGGCCTATGATAATGTGAAATAAAAATAAACATGTTAGGGTTCTCAATTTCTCATTTAGTAGCCACAACCTGAGACCATGACTCTAGACTCTCCTTTCTTCTTCATCGACCCCAACCTACCTCTTTTGGTGACAATGCGGTGCAGGGGCAAGGTGGCAAGGAGGTTGCAACGCAGTGGCTTCGATCTCACTCTATTTCTTCATGGAGTTGTTCTCTCTTCTCAGGTCTTCCCTCACACTATGATTATGCCCCTTACTTTACCAATTTCTATTCTGCCAATTTCATGCCCTGCTTGAATGAGGATTCCGCAAAACAAGGTTGTGCATTACAAGAAAAATGTGAAATAATGTCGTCCAAAAACCAACGCAAGAAGTCAAAAATGACTCTACAACCGATTTAGCATTGGCCTCGTGGTGACGTTAAAGGGGTCAAAGCTAACACATTGCTTTAGATCAAAGGTCGACGCAAATCACTTCCTACTCTGGGATGATGCAAATTCACTTCCTACTTGGGGCGGATGCAAATTCGTACATTTTAGCATCAATTGTATAGACCGACTTTAAAATTGTACCCTTAGCTTTGGCCTTAGCCGACGCTATATACATGAATAGAGTCATTTTAATATTGCTCTGATGCTTGTTTTTCCACAATCTTTTAGACAAACTTGTTTTATAAAATACTCATTCAACAATTATAAATGACTTTCAACATAGGTCACTCATTCTTAATCTTTCATAAAATACCTCAACATGAAATAAAATACATACTAATTAAGTATGACAAACATTCAACAATATTTACAAATAGAAAATCCAAAGAACAATATTCAACAATAATGTTAATGAAAAATCAGATATAACCAACAAGATTAAAATACAAGTCATGCTGATCTCCCTTCCTTACCCGAGTTGAAACTCTGCACCACCGCTATAGCTTACTGACACTACCCTCTACAGCCTCATCCCTCTTGTTTGTTGCAACAGCATCAGCTTATGCAGTAGGAGCCCTCTTGTTTTCTTTAGAAGCATCAACTCATGTAGTTGTAACCATTAGGTTGGCAGAAGCAGCACCAACAATGTGTTCGGTAGCTCGAGACTCTCTTGTAAGAGAGGTCACACCAGGCCCGATGATGACGAAGAAGTCTGTTGACTTCACTAGGGAGGGTCTTTATCGCCTTTAGCCACTCACCATCTCACCCTGATATTATGAATACATAAACAAGTTAGTTAGGAATTAAACATATAAACTTAACAGAGTGACAAAGAAAAACATGATGACACATCAGATACTTACATTTGTAGTCTAAGATCAGGAGCCCACCCACTCTCCAAACTTCTTCATGCGTGTCTAGACGCAGAGCTTGTCGGGATAGGGTGATCACTTGAGGGTCCTCTCATGAAAAAAAAAAAAGTTTTATAATCAATGCTACACATAATGAACAATATGGTTTGTCATCAAACACTATAAATGAGTTCATATTCCAACACTACACTTGGGAAAATTTATAGCATATATAAGATTGGAAAGAAACTTACTAACTCCATAGTCATATCCATATGGGACTTGCAATCCGAGGTGTCCCCTCTGCAATGTTCTTTTCATTTTATTTTGTGTTGACATTTTTAAAAATGTGCGGTCTGAACCGCAATGCTGCAGAAGTCTATGCGAAGAATCCTGTGGAATCAACTGCGGCTTTGCCGGTTTGAACCTACAGAATTTGAAAGTTAATCAGAAATTGAAAAAGCATACAGATTTCATGCTTTAATAAAAAACATACTGAATAATAGTTACTTACTTTCAACCGCAGGGGCAGACGATAATCCTCCCCTGAGCTAAATAAAAATTGTTGTAGGAATCTTACGTGGGTAGTCAATCGTCGATGAGTCGGTGTGTTGAATCTTGTGTAGACATCTGAGCATAACAATTGATTTATTCATAAGTGTATAATATCGAGAATAAACATCGATAGGTAGATATCTAAAGGGTGTAGACCACTAGAGAGATAAGAAGAGATGAGAGATAATGATAAGTGCGATATATAATGTAATGTAATTGAAAGAAAGAGATAAAGAGAAAAAAAAAGTATCCAAAAATGTCTATACTGTTTTGGTGTATACGAATAATTGTGCTCATATCAATGGATAAAGCAGTTTAAAATACTACCACACAATATTATAGTTTCATTCAAAAAGGTAAAACAATGAAACTATAGAGCAAATTCATCTCCTTTATTTGTATCGGTTTATTTACTCTTACCAAGTCATAAGATCTAAAAAAGGTTTCGATAGTGGATGAAAGAAAATAACATTGAATCAGGAGTCATTATCTGATTAACCTTCTGCTACAAAAAAGAAAAGGAAGAATAAAGAGAATAGCTAGTGATGAATTGCCAAAAGGAATCAGCTCCTAGGATATCCATAGCATATCTCAAGCATGTGCTATTGTTTCAGTGGTTTATCCTATTTCCACTGCCAAATTGAATTGGTTAAAAAAGCTTGCAGAATTTGCATGCAAAATGCAATTCAATGCAGAACATACATTTGTGTAGTAAGGGGAATCTAAAAGGGAGAGACCTCCATCAATGAATAAGAGACAAGAAACAGTAGTGAGTTACATGACACTATAATTTAATCAAAATTCTTAAAATTATAAGTGAATAGGTCTTTTTCTTTAACTAATGTGAAGTTTATTATTCACTTTCAAGGTTTAAAATCCAAATGACAAAGTAAATTAATTTTCACAGTGAAGTTCTTACAATATCGTTAATTAGTCATTGATCGGCACTTCTTCCCATCTTATAATCACTACGCCAGAAATGTCTTTTTACCCCTCCTTTGTTACCACAGTTCCATGTTAAACCGTGGTAAAAAGAGGTTACGAGCTCCATTACCACGGTTCCGTGTTAAATCGTGGTAACTGAGGTACTCTATTACCACGGTTGAATGGTAACCGTGGTAACTGAGATAATTTTTATTATATTTTTAATTAGCACGGCATGTTACCACGGTTGTTAGGTGAACCTTGATAATAGATTATATTATTTTTTTAATTAACATTGTCTATTACCATAGTTGTTAGGGAACCGTGGTAATAAGTATTATTATATTTCAATTAAAATTGTCTATTACCACGGTTGTTATGGGAACCGTGGTAATAGTAATTATATTATTAAAAAAAATGATGATTTGTTAGCTAGGAAACCCTTGTTTGGAGATCGAAACCCCATTTGTCTTCCCCTTTCTCTGTTGCGACTTCATCGCTCATCAACCTCGTCACCGCCGCTCCTCACTCCTTGCCGTTGCACCTCATGATTGTCGCTCCTTGCCGCCGCACCTCATCACCGGCACTCCTTCTCTTCGCAATGGCACTGCCGCTTCTCTACCTCACTCGTGAGTATTCTTGACCACTACTTCTAGGTTTTTGTTTTGAAGATTTTTGTTGTTGTTCAGTACTAGGGTTTTTTTTTCTATCATGAGAAAGTTTCTCTCAAAATATCTAGGGCACTGACGAGTTTTATAGTTATTCGGTACTAGGGTTTCCTCCATCGTCTAGTCCTGTCAGCCCTGACAGTCATGCCGTTGGACAGTGCAGAAGACGCGTCTCCTCCATTGTCTAGTCCTGTCAGCTATGTTTTGCCTTCTAAAATGCTTCAGCATGCGTCGTTTCACTATTAAATCTTGTAAATGCTTCCCTCCTTACTCTACAACTTTTCAGCATGTGCGTTTCCCACATAAGTTTCACAATTCTCAAGACATCCTCTTAATCGCCCTCTTCTTCACCCCTCAATTTCCCTCGTTTGCTTATAAATTCCAGAAGTATCTCTCATCTGTTCTCCATCCTTCACTCCATTATCTTCCCTGTATCCTCTGCTTCTATGATCCTTCTTCCTTAAAAATAGAAAATGGCAAACGGCGTGACTATCTGTCTTCCTTTTACCATCAATTTCCCATAACTACATCGCTATCAAGTTCTTGGCACCAATGCTCTGCGTTACACATGTATGTCTGCATTGTGTGATGCCTCTGATGTGTCATCGTACCCAGAACTCATCTTGGCCTTCTGGTCCTCCTTGTCCTTCGTTCACAATAGAGGCTTCGTTGGAAGAGTGCTGAATCATGACTTTTTCCTAACCAGAGAAAAACTTGCTGAACTCCTCAATAGTGAGGATGAAAGATTGATGTACTCTGAATTGTGGCAAAGAGACTACGATGTAGAAGATATTGATGTAGTCATCTATTGCAAGGAAAATCCCCCCCCCCTCTCTCTCTCTCTCTCAGCGCTCTCTCTACTCATCCTTCACCTTTCATGCTAGAGTTTTACATCTACTGGTCACAACCGTGCTTTGTCCAAGACAAGATTTTCTGAGAGATGTGCTTGACAAAGACCTGTTTATTATGTAATCAATTCTGAATGAAAAGTACATTAATGTTGTAGACATCATCTACAATCATCTTGCTTCTGCTCTGGTTGACAACAAGAAAGTCATTCCCTTTGGTTTCCTCGTAACAAAACTCCTTAGAGGTCCGAATGGGTTGCCCTTTTTGGCTTGGAACGCTTTAGAGGAGGTGGTTTGTCAGGTGATCGGAGTATAATTCTTCCGGTCAAGGGGTCTTGTCATTAACGATCCACTGTATGATCTCTCTAAAGACTCGGATGACTCTTCGAATGACTCTAATGATTCTGGGGAATCGTTTCCATAATCAATAGGCTCCTTCCCTTTTCCTTGATTTCTGGTACAACATGTGATGCTTGGTTGTATGGTTGTATTTTTAATTTGTTCTAATTTTTCTTCAAGTTGATGTATGAATCTCCTTCATTGTTACATTTTTTTGGAAATATAATGCTAGGAACTGTAGTTGACACCACCATTTTCCATCCAAGGGAGTTCGATTTTTATCTCAATAGTTTATTTGGAATTCAAGGAACCAACAGACCTACTAACTATCATGTACTGTATGATGAGAATAACTTCAAAGCAGATGAGTTGCAGGGACTGACAAATAATTTATGCTACACGAATGTGAAGAGTTCTACTACTGAAGTTGTTTTTGCATAAAAGTGAGATATTATGATAGTTTCCTATAGACCATGTTTTAGTTACCACCCAAAATTACCTTTTCCTGGGCATGTGGCAATTTTTTGTTTGGGTGGTGTTTATAATATTTTGATGGTACTTAATAGTTTTTATCATAGTGGTTGCTATATTTGGCTGGTTGTGGAGTTGGTCCATGCATGTTATATATAGTTTATTTGGTAATTTGGTGTTTAAAGTTTAGATTTGATCATAGTTTCATTTTAAACACAATGTTGTATGTATTGCAATATAATAGACTGTTTTTTATTTGCACAATAAATTAAGGTGAGAATAAAAGAAAGAAAAAAGACTTGTTACCACGGTTCAGTGTTTAACCATGGTAATAGGAAGAGATATTACTACAGTTCCTGATAGAAAAGTGAAACGCGGCAAACGACACAAGAAGGGGGGGGGGTTGAATTGTGTTCTAATTAAAACTTGACTTTCAAAAAAAACTATTAGTTTCTTAAGAGATTTTCGTAAACGTTGCAGTGGAATACAATTAATCAGAGTGTAAATGATAAAGCTATAAACAACACACACTTTAATGCAGTGGAAATAACAAGAATGAAGGTGTGTGTGATGTGTGCTGTGAAAGGGCAGGCGATACAAGCTGTTGAATGGGAAGACGATGTAAGTAGTAAAAAATGCAAGCATAAATAAACAACACACAAGAGATTTATCCTGGTTCACCCCCATAACGATAGGGCTACGTCTAGTCCTTGGCTTCACAAAGATTTTCACTATTCAAACCAGAATAGTACAAGTATTAGATGCAGGACTTCTCCAGAGTATTCGAAGGACTTCTCCTAAGTATTCCCACAGAACTCCTCCAGAGTATTCTTTGGAACTTCTCTCAACAAATATTAGCCACATGACTTCTCCAGAGTATTAGACAGTACTTCTCACAAGTATTCGAAGGACTTCTTCTTTTACAAGATGATTCTTCTACAAAGGATCTCTTCTCAAAAGAGAGATGGTAGAAAGTTTAAGCACTGATAAACTCTAAGTTTTGTGAAAGGTTTGACACTTGGGTAAACACTTGAGTTTTACAAGCAGATACGATATGCAATAGTTCTCTTTTTCAGTGTGAAAGAGGTAGATGGTGTTTGAAACTTAAGATCTTTTAACACTTGAGTAACTTCACTCTGATTTGTGGTTTGACACTTGGGTTTCGAGTGAGGAAAATATGCTTGGGGGATTTCAGAAAGATTGAGAGCTTTTATTTGATTTATGTTGTAAGTCTCTAAGTCGCCCAGTTCTTCAATCTTCAAATCTTCTATTTATATGACTTTGAACTTCTCTTCTTTCTTCCCGTTGCCCAACAGATCTCTTCTTCTGACGGGTCTCTTCTTGACCGTTGACAGATAGCACTTAATGCATTCTGACTTTTCATTTCATGCTGTGTAGAGAGAGATATTAGAGTCGTTGATATTCTGACTTCTCACGTAATTCGAGCTCTTCCCTTTAGTTGTGCTTGACAGTTGTAGACAGTGTGGCATTTGATGATTCATCAGACGATGCTTTCTTCACTGTTTGAACATGTCGCCAGATGATTCATTTGAATGTAGGCAGACGTTCCACTTAATTTCATCAAATGATACAACTTGTCTTCAGCAGACGATGCTTCTTGTCTTCATTCTTTGTCAGACGATGCTTTCTCATTTTTTATCTTTGGGCGATAGGGATTATTTCCTGAAAATAATAATTCATATAGTTTAGGAAATAAAATTGTTATCATTCAAAACATGATAAACGATCTAACTCATTTGAACATAACAATCTCCCCCTTTTTTACGATGACAATTTTATAGAGAAAAAGGTTTTCTCAGCTTTCTTCCTTAACCTAAGCTCTTTCTCTTCTCTCCCACTTTATAATAATCAAAAACATAAAAAGATTTTTCTTTGAAAGATCGTATGCACTCCCCCTCTCTTTTCCAAAAAGATATCTCTTTTAAATTTTAACACTCCCCCTATGTTCTTGAAACAAATAAAACATGTATCAGAGCAGAACATATAAAGGTAAGTACCCGAGCAGATAGAACAGATGTATCAAAGCTTGATACTTAAAGCATGTATATAACAGCAGACGACAACATATAAACAATCATTTTTCGTCTTCTCCCCCTAACTTTCCCCTAACTTTCATAGCTTAGCTTTATCTCTTCTCTCTGAACAATAGAGACTAAATAATACTTTTATCTTAACGTTTTTCTCTTCTCTCCCCCTTTATTTTTCTCTTTTTGTAATTTCTCCCTCTTTGACAAATCTCCCTCTTTGTTCTTCTTTCTCTCGGCTTACTGCTATTTCTCTTCTTCTCCCCCTCAGTGCAATAAAGATCTTTTCTCTTTTCTTCTTATCTCTTCATCTCTCCCCCTGAGTCCTTTCTTCTTCTCTGAAGCTTTTTCTTTTCATCCCTCCCCCTTAGTTATATAGCAAAAGCATATGCATGGCAATTATAATATGATAATAGAGAAGATGCATTTTGAGGGATTTAAAGCATATGATAGAGCATATTTAACATATATTAATTGATAAAACCGGTATCAGAACAATTGTTGAATTAGCATCATGGTATAGCACGTATGAACAATGAAGCCATATATCAAAATGAACTTTTCAATAAGCATAATAGATATGTCAAGAAGGATAGGGAAAAAGTTAGTCTTATTGTGAGTTTATGTTTCCCGTAAGCTTTGCTTAAGCAATCTGTAATGAGCTGGGATTATCTTCTGAGTTTGCTTCAAGGAGCATGAATAATAAATTGCAGACGATGGTGTGATATTACCACAGCTCTGCTTTGAACCATGTAACAAATGTGTGATATTACCACGGTTCCTCCTTAAACCGTGGTAACAAAAGTTTGATATTACCACGACTCCGCTTTCAACCGTGGTAATTGATCTATTTTTACACCGAGCAATACCATGGTTTAACTATGGTAACTGGCTGTCCGGAACCGTTGTAAAAAGATAATTTTGTAGTAGTGAATTGAAGTTGTGATATAAGACTTGGGGAAGTTTGTCCAACTTTCTCATAGAAGTACAACAAAAAGTTGAAATACTTAAAATGAACAGGTAATCATAGAACTTTCACTCAGTAAGTTGTTATTGAACCGACCTGTAATATAATGAAATCAAAACTGATAGCAGTAGAATAATAGGATTCCCTAGTGAATGGTGTAGCCTAAATTTAAATCATGTATAATGAAAACAGAGAGCCAGAGAGAAAGTGATAGAGAAAAGTCTGAATTAGAAAAAGTGATTAAACAGAAAGCCAAGTGTGAAAGTTATTTTGCAACCTATAAACTATACAAGCCCTGATAGGAATTTCATAAGTTAGTGGTTAAATATAAATATATTAAATGATAACTTTTATGTCCTTCTTTATATTGAGCATATTAATTGCCTATTCTTGGATATATGATTCAGTACAGTTACTAAATAGTTGAGCTCTTAAAGTAATTAGTGAATATTTTGTTGGAGAGGTTTGCCTACTTAATGTGAGTGACTAGTAAACCCAACAAGACACCAACACCGGTCTAACACGTGTTACACACCTTTTATAAAAGTTTAATTTTTTTTTTTATCTCAGCTTAGACAAGGCTCGGAAACTTCTATAAAAATCTACAAACGCTGAACTTATTTAAAGCTGAACATATTTTTTGGTACAAAAGCTAAACATATTTAAAATTGAAAGGCGTTAGGGAGGAATAATTAAAAGTCCCAACACTTGCTGAGCATATTTAAAATTGAAAAGCGTTATGGAGATATTAGAAACCAACACATAAAAGCAGAAAAGAAAGGTAAAAGATGTTGCATTAGATGATGAAACCCTTGTGCTAAGAGTGCTACACCACTCAGCAACTCTGATATTCGTTAAAAATACCCTGATTTTGTTCACAACTTCTTTTCTCCACTTCCCTTCTTTAAAGTACGGAAGAATCATGGTTGGATGGACCAATAAAGCTCTCTGAGTTCTGATCTGACTCTTGGCTATTCGGAATCAACAATTTATGAGCATCAAATAGTGAACAATGTCAGCATGGAAAAAGCTGCTTTTAGTGGATATCCATAGCATAACCCTCAAGCATTATGCCAATGTTTCAGAGGTTTATTCTATCTTCTTTACTATAAAGACTGCAAAATTGTGTCACACAGTCAAATCAGAGGCAATTTAGGACACAAGCACTGATTCAAGTTGAGAGCTTGATCAATAAGCAAATCAGCAATAGGGCTACTCTCTATTGGCAGGTAAAACACTCAGTATTCTTGAGCTGCCTCTAAAGCTTCCAGAAATCAATGTGAGTAACTTGCCAAAGGAGAGTTGCCCTGTGGCTGATTTAGCTTAATCTCATAGAGAAAAAAAGGTAATTCTAGTTTAAAGGAAATGCATGTCTTCAGTCTTAGTGTTCACATCTTGATGGGTCTAGGGGAAATTCTCTTATATTGCATTTCTCTAGTTTCATGGAGGTAATGTTTTGAAAAATTCCAGAGCATGTCAGTTTCCCGTTTTTTTTCTAAGCTCAATTTTCCATAATATGCATAAGGTCTGTCTATATTTGTTTGTCAAGTCTTAACATAGTTCTATGAACCATCTTGATCTTTTTTTTTTTAAATTTTTACTTCTTGCTAGAAGGTGTAAGCCAACTCCGCCTATGCTTGCATTGTCGGTCCCAAACCCGGGGAGAGGAGGGTTATTTTAGGCCACGGCAGCCAGCGTAAAACTAGTCGGGCTTATTTGTCTATATTTATTTGTAAGACTCAAACTTAACTTAGTTCATAGAACCATCTTAAAGGTGTAAGCCAACTCTGTCTATGTTTGCATTTTCGATCCTAAGCCCACGGAAAGGAGGAGGGTTGTGTTAGGCCTCTACAGCTAACATAAAACTAGTTGATCTTCAATATAGATCGAACACCAGAAGGTGTAAGCCATCATACTTAAAGCCATGAACTTCACCCTGTGGCTATCTACATATTTTAGGGCATTAATGAACTGTAGTTCTTTTTATTTAATGTAACTGATTTTCAGTATAAAGGATACATGAGGACTTACACACACAACATTCTTTAAAATATTATAGCACATATTTAGCTCATCTACATTCTTCTCCCAACACTCGTTACAGCATACTCTGAATGGCTTCTACTCAAAATTTCCAATGTGGTCCAATTCTGTTTAAAACCATATAAATGAAGTCAGGGAAGGATAATGTTATATCTTAGAAAACAAAGGTTAGGAATGCAAAAATTTACCACTTCATCACGTTCATCCACCAGTTCCAAAGCAGCAGAGTGCTTTCTCCTGTGTTCTCCTTGTTGGGTAACAGAGTAGCATAAATGGTATCACGCAACTAAAATTAGAGATTTGATAGTAAGAATTGACACACAATTTTTACATAGAAAACCATGAGCAATGGTAGAAAAGTATTTTACTAGGTGGAAGAAATTTCAACACCTCTCTCTAAATAGGAGAGCACTCACTAGGAGAACCTTATAGGAGAAATACTAATTTTCTTCTCTAGTATTTTTCTCTCTAGTATTGTTAGAAGAAAGAATGATTATGAGATGAATGAAAAGTTACAATATGATGCAACTATTTATAATGATATTGTTGCTATGAATAACCTACGCACTTTTCTCTTTATCATCAACAAACCATTGATTTCAATAGCATTGACCTTTTCTTTCAAACAAATTGGCTTTACGTCTTCACAATCTCCCACTTAAAGTCAATTTTGTTTGCTTTCAATATTCTTCTAGCTTGCCAATTCCATGCTGCTATGTTTCTATTAGGCCATAAGAGGATCTACACCAAATAAACTTGTCAGCGTTGATCGGCTTTGTCATAACATCTGCTAGGTTGTCTTTAGTGTGAATCTTTTGCATGTCCACACTCCCTTCCTCTACTACTTCTCGAACAAAATGGTATTGTACTCCTATGTGTTTTGTCCTGGAATGAAAAGCTGGATTTCTTGCAATGTGCAAGGCACTCTAACTGTTACAATACACAATAATTTTCTGTTGTTTGTGCCCGAGCTCTTTCAGTAACCTTTGAATCCAAATAGCTTCCTTGCATGCTTAGGTAGCTGCCATATATTCTGCTTCTGTAGTAGATAAAGCTACTACAGTCTGCAATTTGGATAACCAGCTTACCGCTCCTCCTGCAAGTGCAAACACACAGCCAGTAGTAGATTTTCTTTTGTCAAGATCACCTGCATAATCTGAATCAACGTATCCTCTAACAACAAAATCTGATCCTCTAAAACATAATGCAGCATCTGAGGTCCCTTTAACATATCTTAGGATCCTTTTCACAACATTCCAATGCTCTCTACCAGGATCTGCCATAAACCGACTGACAGCCCCAACTGCTTGAGCAATATCTGGTCTAGTACAAATCATAGCATACATAAGGCTTCCCACCGCTAATGCATACGGTACTCGAGACATTTCCATCCTCTCTGCTTCATTGCTAGGACACATACTTGAGGATAATTTATAGTCGATAGGAAGTAGGGTTGAGGTTGGCTTACAGTCTTGCATGTTGAAGCGCCGCAAGACTTTCCGAAGATAATTCTTTTGAGAGAGCCAAAGCTTCCTATCTTTTCTGTCTCAGTGAATTTGCATCCCTAAAATCTTGTTTGCTGGTCCCAAGTCCTTCATATCAAACTCCCTAGCCAATTGTGCCTTCAAATCTTGGATTCGATCTTTATTGGGGCCTACTACCAACATGTCATCCACATACAACAGTAAAATGATAAAATCATTATCCTCAAACCTCTTGTAATACGTACAATGGTCTAAACTAAGTCTGTTGTACCCAAGGCTAATAATGAAGGAATCAAATCTCTTGTACCAACACTTCGGCGCCTGCTTTAAACCGTATAGAGATTTAGTCAACCTGCAAACCAAGTTTTCTTTTTCTTTTTCTTCAAAACCTTCTGGTTGGAGCATATATAATTCTTCTTCAAGTTCACCATGAAGAAAAACAGTCTTTACATCCAACTATTCCAGATGTAAGTCAAAAGCAGCACACATAGCCAACACTACTCTTATAGTGGTAAGTCTAATCACCAGAGAGAATATTTCATTGAAATCAATTCCTTCCTTTTGAGCATATCCTTTTACCACCAGTCTTGCACGATATCTTTCCACTTGATCATTACCATCACGCTTGATCTTATAGACCCATTTATTGTCGATGGCTTTCCGACCTTCTGGAAGTAAAACAAGATTCCATGTCTTATTTCTATGTAAGGCTTCCATTTCTTCCTGCATTCTGCATTGCTGCCATCCACAAAGAAGCATTTGAGCAACTCACAGCCTCTTGAAAGGTTGATGGTTCTCCCTCTTCTATTAGAAGACAATATGCATCATGGCTCGCCATAACATAGTCTGAATGCCCAAGGCTAATAATGAAGGAATCAAATCTCTTGTACCAACACTTCGGCGCCTGCTTTAAACCGTACAGAGATTTAGTCAACCTGCAAACCAAGTTTTCTTTTTCTTTTTCTTCAAAACCTTCTGGTTGGAGCATATATAATTCTTCTTCAAGTTCACCATGAAGAAAAACAGTCTTTACATCCAACTATTCCAGATGTAAGTCAAAAGCAGCACACATAGCCAACACTACTCTTATAGTGGTAAGTCTAATCACCAGAGAGAATATTTCATTGAAATCAATTCCTTCCTTTTGAGCATATCCTTTTACCACCAGTCTTGCACGATATCTTTCCACTTGATCATTACCATCACGCTTGATCTTATAGACCCATTTATTGTCGATGGCTTTCCGACCTTCTGGAAGTAAAACAAGATTCCATGTCTTATTTCTATGTAAGGCTTCCATTTCTTCCTGCATTGCTGCCATCCACAAAGAAGCATTTGAGCAACTCACAGCCTCTTGAAAGGTTGATGGTTCTCCCTCTTCTATTAGAAGACAATATGCATCATGGCTCGCCATAACATAGTCTGAATGCCAAGATGGTCTCTTTATCTGACGTGTTGTTCGTCTAACTTGAACATCATTGGCTTCTTCTAGTTCTTGTACCTCGTGCTCTGGTTCTGCTTCAAAGAAATCTTCCTCTCCAGAATTTCCCTCTATATGGACAGTAGTAACATCTTTAGAAGTGCTGTCATTTCCCTGCTCACTTTGCAGTTCATTCTCTGCAAAAGTTACATCCCTGCGGACAATAACCTTGCGGGCAGTGGGATCCCACAGGCGAAACCCCTTAACACCATCAGCATATCCCAAGAATATACATTTCTTAGATTTTGGATCCAGCTTAGTTCTTTCTTGGGAGTTGTACATCACGTACACATGACATCCAAACACATCTAGAGAAGAATACTCTGCTGGCTTTCCTTTCCACATCTCCATCGGTGTCTTTAAATCAATCTCTGTTGATGGCGATCGATTTATCACGTGACAGGCAGTTCTTACAGCTTCTGCCCAGAACGACTTGGCTAATCCTGCAGTTCGCAACATAGCTCTAGTCCTTTCTAAGAGAGTTCTATTCATCCGCTCTGCTACACCGTTCTGCTGAGGTGTATGAGCAACTGTAAATTGTCTCATAATACCCCCTTGCTTGCAAAATGCCAGAAAGTCTCCGTCCGTATATTCCCCTCCATTGTCTGTCTGTCCTCAAGCACTTAATCTTCTTTCCAGTTTCAAGGTTCACTAGTGCTTTGAACTGCTTGAATACTGAAAACACATCTGACTTCTTCTTGATTGGGTATACCCACAATCTCCTGGAGTAATCATCAATGAATGACACAAAATACTTTGCTCCTCTGAGGGAAATTTGCGGTGACTCCCACACATCAGAATGAATCAAGTCAAGTATGTGTTTGCTCTTAGTTGTTGATTAACAAACTTCAATCTATGCTGCTTGCTTATCACACAGTGCTCACAGAAAGGTAAACTTACTGATTTGAGCCCGGGTAAAAGATTACGTTCTGCAAGAACTTTCAAGCCTCGTTCTGACATATGGCCTAGTCTGCGATGCCACATTGTTGTTGAGTCTTATTGACTAGTTGATGCAACTGACACATCACCCTCTTGCAACGTTTCTCCCAGAAGCATGTATAGATTTGTAGATAGCTTCTCTGCTTTCATCACTACTAGAGCACCTTTCACCATCTTCATGATTCCACCTTCAATATGGGTCTTGCACCCGAGGTCATCTAATTGTCCAATAGACAATAAATTCTTCTTCAACCCTTTCACATGTCGTACCCCTTGAATTGTGCGAACTGTACCATCATACATTTTTATTTTGACAGTATTGACTCCAGCAATTTATAAGGAGTAATCATTTCCCATGAACACATATCCTTCTGAGATGAGCTCATAAGTGAAAAACCACTCTCGGCGAGGAATCATGTGCCATGTTGCTCCTGAATCTATTATCCAGACATCAGTGAGCTGTTTACTACCTTTGGAACCAACTGTTGCTCTGCTATATAGGATCTCTCCATCATCAGAGGCACTGGCAACACATCCTTGAGATGTACTTGCTTCAGAAGACTTCTGGCCATTCTTCTTAAACCAACAATCTCTTTTCAAGTGCCTATTCTTGCCACAATTGTAGCATCTTAGGTTTATCTTACTTCGAGACTTTGATCTACCATGATTTTGGCTCCCACTGGGGCCACGCTCCATTGATCTGCCTCTCGTCATTGTCAAAGCTTCTATTTGTTTTGAGCTTTCCTGACGGTCTTCCTTATTCATGCGCCTAGATTCTTCTTCAAGAATAGCTCCCGCAACATCATCAAAGTATAGACAGTCAGCAACATTATTGTTTGTCATGTTGATGACGAGTTGATCATATGAATCTGGTAAACTCTGAAGTAGAACCTCCGCACGTTCATTTTCTACTATGTTGAAATTTGCCGCAGCAAGCTGAGCAAACATAGTATTCAAAGTGTTGATGTGATCCGTCACAGATGTGGATTCACTCATTCGAAGAGTGTAGAGTCTCTCCTCTTTAGGAATATTCGATTGTGAAGTGACTTGACCTCGTACAGTTTGATGAGAACATCCCAAATCTCCTTTGCAGTTTTCTTTTCTGCAACGTTGGACAAAACTGAGTCTGCCAATGCTAAGTGCAAGTTGGCAACAGCGTTGTTATCCATCTCTTTCCACTTCTCCTCAGTTATATCTTCAGTTCTACCTTCAATTGCTGCTAAGCAATTATCCTTCCTTAGGATCGCCTTTATCTTCAATTTCCATAGGGAGAAATTACTCCCACTGAACTTCTCAATCTCAAATTTTGCAGCCATGGTTATATACCAAAAAAAAAAAATTCAACTGAACCGGCTAACACAATTTCACCGTGAATAACACAGTATACGTAGACAGTATTGTATATCTTTACCGTACACTAGAACAAATCTGGTATACGTTAACAATTACTGCAAAAGTATACGATCACACACGTGAATAGTAACCGTGAACAATATATGCAGCGGAATAGGGACCAACACCAATAGCTCTGATACCACTGTTGGGTAACAGAGTAGCATAAATGGTATCACGCAACTAAAATTAGAGATTTGATAGTAGGAATTGACACACAATTTTTACATAGAAAACCATGACCAATGGTAGAAAAGTATTTTACTAGGTGGAAGAAATTTCAACACCTCTCTCTAAATAGGAGAGCACTCACTAGGAGAACCTTATAGGAGAAATACTAATTTTCTTCTCTAGTATTTTTCTCTCTAGTATTGTTAGAAGAAAGAATGATTATGAGATGAATGAAAAGTTACAATATGATGCAACTATTTATAATGATATTGTTGCTATGAATAACCTACGCACTTTTCTCTTTATCATCAACAAACCATTGATTTCAATAGCATTGACCTTTTCTTTCAAACAAATTGGCTTTACGTGTTCACACTCCTATCTCTAATCACAAGCCAAGTAAAACTTGTCTGTCCACTATCATAAAAAAATTTAAGCACCAACCTTGGTAGCTTAGATCGGATAATGGCCCATTACTATGCAGTGTTTAAGGTAAACTACACACATAACATTCAAATGAGTGTAAATCAAAATTAAATAATGGCCATTGTTAGAAAATGAGCCTAGGATCTCTCCCTACATTTTAAAGTAGGCAGTTCATTCACAAGTTAAAATCTATTTCCATAAAATATATGAAAAAAAGTTAATATTTGAAAGAAGAGCGGTGGATCATTAAGTAATTTAATAACTTCAAATTCAATACCACCTCGTCATTGTCAACAAAGAATAGCAGTGGATCATAAAGCTAAGTGCTAGTCCAAATGCAGTACTACGTAAATGCGAACAAATTTGTGCCTTTGGACCTCTGAATCACTTAACAGAGTATCCCCAATGTGAAGGATGTCAGCAAAATTGAATTCCTGAATTAGCAAGAGAGTGAACCACCTAAATGCATAGAACTGGTGATTGACTTGACATTTAGAAGCAATCATGAAAAAAAAAAACAAGAGCTTTTCTGACAAATTGTTTGATAAGACATATTATATTACATGATATATTGTGTTAGGTATGACTTTACAACAAATGAAATAGATGTCATCAAGCACTCCTCCTAGAGACTAAGACCCTTCTCGAGGGAATTGTATAGCACAAATCTTCTTCGCCGAAAAAGAAAAAGACTCGTGCTAGAATCCTGAGAAGGGGCTAGTCGTTGGATCATTGCTATCACTATCTCAAATAGATGATGGTTTTGATAGTGAAATTTGTAAATGCTTTCGTAGCTCTAAATTCGATGATCCGATGTGTGGAGACCGATTTTATGTTCTTGAATTAGATGATTATGCTTTGTCAAAACTCCGCCTATGTAACACCCGGGTTTTTCAAGAGTTAGAATTGTAATATCGACAATAAATAATGACAAGATAATAGCAGCGGAAAAATCGAAATAATTAAAACCATTACTCAAGAGTTTGCCACCCGGGCAAGCATTGAAATCTGAAGAAAATAAATGAAACTATTATTACCCCTTCCATGTCAACGCACATGGCGAGTTTAACAACTATCACAAACCAAAATAAAAACAAACTCAATATTCTCTATTTTAGACATAAAATCGCAGCACACATATATATCTAGGTATATAATTATTTTTCAATTCCTTTTCCCATATTTCTCAAATAGAATATCCAATCTTAAATTAATAAATCAATTTATCTAAAAACAAAAATATCTACTAGTCTCTTCCATGATAAACTCGCCCCATATAATTATTCAAGAGATAAATATAAAATTTTATTCTATCACATAACTTGTTATTTATTTATTTATTTAATAATATATTCCACAAATACTCTTTAATAAAATATCTGGATCCTACAGCCTTGCTGGCAACGAGTAAGATATTAGTACAAGTCACTTAATATATATATATATATATGATGTATCTAGTGAGAAAACTCTTCTTATATGAGAATTGTGAGAATAAATCGTGGTCGTTTGATCTAACAATGAGTAATCATGATTAAAAGAAATAAGTGACGTGACTTGTTTAAAAAGTCACATGACATTTTTAAGTGGTCATGTGACCACTTATTTCTTTTAATCATGACCACTCATTGTTAGATCTAACAGCCACGATTTATTCTCACCATTCTCATATAAGAAGAGGGGGGTTGGTTTTAAGACCACCCCCTTGGTCTTTAAACCACCCCCATGGTGTAGTAAATTACATTTTTGCCCTTCATAATTATTATTATCCCTACCATATCCTTCGAAGCTCTGATCAACCTTCACATAGCTGTATCTTGCAAGAAAAGAAGGTTCGTTTCGCTCCCTATCGTCACCAATGTCTTCCTCGTTTGTTGACGTTCGGACCACGAAAGTCTGTGTTATTTTCGCACCTTAAGGTGCGAAAACTGTGCCTGGGTAATTCGCACCTTAAGGTGCGAACCCTATATTTAATTTAAATTTTTGAAATACTCAAAATCGCACCTTAAGGTGCGAATCTTCACTTCAAAATTTCGCACCTTAAGGTGCGAAATGTTGTTAAATTTTAGTATAAGTAAATCGCATCTTAAGGTGCGATTTTTGGAATTTGGCAACTAATTTCATGATTAATTGTTCAAGCATCGCAGTCATGAAGGAGGTGTTACCAGACGAGCCTGTTAAGGAGTCAGATATTGGTTTAAATGTGGAAGGCAAGGAATTAGGCGTCAGGGATGACTGCACAGATATTTTTACGACTGACAGGGTTTGCTTTATCCTTTCTCTTAACATGATTATCAGTATTTTTGTAAGGTCGTAGCAAATCTTATGTTTTTTTTTTCCGTCTAGATATTTCAAACTCGGAATGATCTCGTTGATTGGGCTCGAACGGTTGGCAAGGAGAATGGTGTTGTCGTTGTTATTAGGAAGTCTGATTATGGAAGCTTGAACAGGAAAGAACTCGTGACCTTAGGATGTGAACGTGGTGGGAAATACATACCTTAGAAGGGGAAGTTGACTAATAAAAGCAGCGGAACAAGAAAGTGTGAGTGCCCTTTCAAGCTAAGAGGAAGACCAAGGAAGTTTGACGGATGTTGGAGGCTAAATGTTTTATGTGGAATTCACAATCAGGCAAGGCCACAGTCGTTGGTTGGGCATGCATTTGCTGGACGATTTACTAGTGAGGAAAAACTAGTGTTTCGTGACATGGTAGAGAATAGAGTTAAACCAGGACAAATGCTTGTTGCTTTGAAGGAAAAGAATCCAAGCAATTTAACAACCATTGACCAAATTTACAATGCTAGCAAGAGATAGAAGAGAACTAAGAGGAATCCATTCACAGAGATGCAACATTTGATGCATTTGTTGGATTGTGACAAATATGTTTACTGGCATCAGAAGGATGTAGACAGTGATGTGGTTCAAGCTATCTTTTGGTCGCACCCACGTGCGATTGAATTGTTTAACATTTTTCCCAATGTCGTGCTCGTGGATAGTACGTACAAAACAAATAGGTACGGGTTTCCATTACTTGAGATGGTAGGTGTTACCTCAACCAACATCACATTCTCAATTGGGTTTGCTTATATGTCTAGTGAGAAAACCCACGATGTTGTGTGGGCATTGTCTAAGCTGAAGGGGTTGATTGCTAAAAAGGAAAACTGGCCAAATGTGATAGTGACGGACAAAGACCTTGCACTAATGGCCACTACTGTTGTTGACGTGTTTCCGATAGCGAAGCACTTGTTATGTAGATTCCACATAAGCAAGAATGTGATTGCGAAATGCAAGTTATACTGTGATAAGAAATATTGGGATGTAATAAGGGAAGCATGGTCTGATGTCATGGATTCTGTATCAGAAGATGAGTATGCAATCCACTTGAAGGAGCTAGAAATACTATGTAAGGCGTTTGATCTGTTCAAAGTGTACATTCACAAGACCTGGTTGGATGATCACAGGCATAAATTTGTCAAGTGTTGGATTGATGAGGTTATGCATTTGGGGAACACAACAACTAGCAGGTTCGTTTACTTGTAAGTTTTAATTATTAATGAAATTTATGATATGTACATTTATTTTGTGATTATTAACCATTCGTTGCCTTATTTCGCTTAGGGTGGAAGGCGCTCATGCATCGTTGAAGCTTATACTCAAAGATAGCAAATTAATTTTAATGTTTTTAATGAATAAATTATAATGTTTTTAATGTGATCGCACCTTAAGGTGCGATTTTGCCTTACCAATCGCACCTTAAGGTGCGAATTAATTTTTTTTTCTTTTTTTTAATAAATTTTAATGTTTTTCATTTGATCGCACCTTGAAGGTGCGATTTGAGGGTCAAAATCGCACCTTAAGGTGCGAATTAATTTTTTTTTCCTTTTTTTTAAAATAAATTTTAATGTTTTTCATATGATCGCACCTTGAAGGTGCGATTTGAGGGTCAAAATCGCACCTTAAGGTGCGAATTAATATTTTAAAATTTTTAATAGTAAAAAAAATCATTGTTTCAATATTATCGCACCTTAAGATGCGATTGTGACCTATAAATCGCACCTTAAGGTGCGAAATGCAATTATATATATCGCGGGAGGCATTTAAATTTAAGGATTGCAGGACGAACAACTCCAGATGACATTAAACAAATATTTATAAATAATATTTGGAGAACAACTTAATAAGACAAACAAATGACATTAATAAGATAAACAAGCCACAAACAGTAGGTGCGATTGTCATTAAGAACTAAAACAAATGTTTTCAACTACAAACATCAAAATAAACTATTGCCTAGATCGAGAGCTCTGCGATCCTTGTGACCCCCGTTTGGTTGATCGCGTGTACACCAAATCTCCATGCAAGCTCTGCGACACAACAACCTGCATGTTTTGTAGGGCTACCCAAACTTCTGACCCCGCAGGCGGAGCTCCTGACCTCTCCGGATCGATAGCGATATCCAGGTACTTTGCTAGTAGTGCAAACCGGCCCTGCAAAAAATGAAATGTTAATTGACCGTTCATAATAAATGCTATTACCAATAACAAAAAGAAAAGGTTTCACGACTCACAGCTGCAGAAGCAGTGCCAACCTCCCTTATTTCAGGGGGTATCATGTAGGGATGCGAGACCTGCCGATACCACGGGAAATAATCTGGAGCAGTTTGTGCCGGTGAGATGACTCGATGAAATACGTGGGTCAGATACATGTGGTACATGTGCCACATCTGATCAATAATATCAACTGTGGGTGCTTCAATCAGAGGAGGGGCTGGTATCACCTGCATAAACCCAAATTGGCGCAGCACTCTATGCGGCTGATGTGGGTGACAAATACCAGAGCATCGAATCCACCCACTATGAAATGAAATATCATCAAATGGCCAAGCAGCACGGTGCTGGTCGTATGGTGTCCATATTACGACGTCACCTGATAAATCGTCCAGGTTTCCTCGCTTCTCTGCTATGGACCCGTCACTCTTAACGCAACCCCAACGTCTGGCCCTTGGCATTTCCTCTGTGTATTCCGCATTTATCTTGCATCCAAACAGTGAAGCTGGGAAATGCTCATATATCCACGCCTAAGTTCAAAGGCAGCAAGAGTGTTAATATATAATATGGCAAAGAAAACGACAACATAAGGATAAAATACATCAGGGGCAAACTAAACATACCTGCAGAAGAGTCGTGTAACCGGAAAGTGACAACGTACTCCTGCGACTACCTGCGCGAAGGCAGTCGTACATGTAGGCTAGGGCAGCAGCTCCCCATGCAAAATTCCCGACATCATCCAGGTCAGACAACAACGAAAGGTAACGCACACCTACGCGTGTTCGAGTCTTATCCGCAAATAGGGTGATGCCCAACAACCTCAACAAGTATGCCTTCGCTGCAGCCTCTCCGTCAGGAGAATCCACTTTTGCACGGATCACTTTCTCCAGCCAAATAAAACGCACACTGTTCCCCTCATTCCTCAGTATCTCCGAGGCAGCAGATCCCCTTGTTACCTTTAACTGATCAACAAGAACCGCAACACATTGCTCTGCATCTAGCACTGGAAGTGTGAAGAATTTGCCACGGATGGGGATGTGGAGTATAGCTGCTACGTCGTCCAACGTGATTGTCATCTCTCCACAAGGTAAGTGAAAAGATGACGTCTCTAGGTGCCACCTCTCTGCAAAAGCTGATATCAAACCTCTATCATAAATGGTGTACCTGCATCCCAGCAATGGCGCCAATCCGGACCTCTGCAGAACACCAATAATGAACTGGTCTCCTTCTAAAACATCAGCCCTCAATCTCTTGTCATGATTGTAAAACCGAAGAAGCGGCCTGTCAGGGATCTCCTGATCGACATACGACCTCCACACCCTCCTGGCGATGTGGGTGTTGTAGCTCCGCAGCACAGACAGGTTCATCGGGCCGCCTGGAAAGGATGTCAGCTTCTTGTCAGCTGCGTCCATTTGCTTCAAACGGCGCTTTATCTCCTTCTTGGCACCGTCATCTCGCTCCCGGTCTTCGCCATCCTCGTCATCCTCATCCTCCTCCTCCTCCTCATCACCAATACCATCAACGTCACTGCCCTCTCCATCATTCCCCATTCCCGCCTCTTCATTGTCTGCGCCGTCATCAACCACCATGTGCTGCTCATCATCATCTAGCAGACCTTATTCCTCAAGATGGTCCAAATATTGCTCCTCCTGCTCATACTCAGCCTCATCATAAACTGGCTCCTCCACCATCGGAGCCTTTCCACGGCGCCTACGATGGGATGCGTGGCCTCTACGCCTTATGTCGGTTTCTTCATTCTGTAAGTCCTCATTTTCAACAGGGCGACCGGTATAGCGAGTCCTTGCCATATCTATACCAAAATAAACACAATTTTATCAACAACAATAACCAATAAAGAAAAAAATAAATAAATTAAACACCTAATTCGCACCTTAAGGTGCGAATTTTATGCAAGGCACAAAACACCTAAATCGCACCTTTAGGTGCGACAGAAACATCAAAATCACACCTAAAGGTGAGATTTTTAACCAGAAACGCAAAATAGGGCGAAATAGGTTTTTAAGCATGACAAATACAGGATTTAAGCAAAAACAACATTCAAATACGAAGATAAAACAAAATCTAACAACAAATCCAAGCCATAGACCTCACGAAGGGCAACCGTAAAGAAGCTTACATACCTTCAACAAATACCTTGCACTGAGAAGTGAGCACACACGTCCTAGATTCAATGTTGGACGAAGAAGGAAGATTGCACACTTTGGGTTTGATGGAAGTAAGAAAGGAGAAGAAGAAATTCAAACTAGAAGAAGAAGGAGTGGAATGTAACGTGAATGCAAAAGGGGGAATATGGAAGGGGAAAGGGAAAGTGCGATTAATGGGGGGTAATGTGTGGTAGTTTTTTTTTTTTAAAGGGTATTATGGGAATAATGATTAATGGGGGGTGGTTTTAGGACCAAAGGGGTGGTCCTAAAACCAACTCCCTAAGAAGAGCTTTCTCACTAGAGAAAGTGGACAATATTGATTTGAGTTAATTTATAACTTAACTTTGGCCGCATGTTGCAACCTAATCGAGCAGCTTCAAGGATCACCACAGCTGATATTCGGAAAAAAATATTAGGAATGATGCAGCTATACATGTTATAGTCTTGTCAAGAAAGATAATGTTGTTCATCGGGCTTGGCAAGATGTTTTTCAGTATTTCATGTTAATATTTGTTAATGTTGTTATTAATGTAATACATATTTATTTATTTTAGTATAATATCTTATTAAAATCATTTTTGTTATCCATGTGCAGGAACAAGTGGGGTGGGAAACATGTTCTACGCAAAGCGCGATAGATGAGACAGACCTTATTATATTTTTGAAGGATCTTGGTCCTCCCTAGTATCACATTGGACGAGTGATGGTTATGTGGTGATGCGGTTACGTGCCAAGAAAAATAGAGCTTTAATGAAAGGGGTTTTCTTCTAATCTGGCTCTATTTCTGCTAGTGAATATGCTGAACGAGTGATAATTAATTTCTAAATTTTCAAAATAAAGAAATTTATATTTAATATTTGAATTATAAATATGTTTAATGCTTATGCTATAAATTAATTAAGAGAGAAAGTTCGGAAGATCAGCACATATGAAGGAGGTACTAAAACGTACTCATATAAAGAAGAAAAAGTAGATTTGGGTAGGCAGGAGGTCTATGACACTTATGTAACTATGATTGAGTATTAACTTAATTACTAATATATTCATATAATTTTAAGAAAAATTTATTTGTGCATAATGAGTTGGAGGAGGAAACGAGTCAATCCTCAACAGAGGTTGACTCGGCTACTGTTGTGAAACTATGGGTTGACGTGGCATGCGATAAGAGCAAGGGACAGATTTATAGGCCAGGTGACATGTCTACTTGATACAAAACCAATGTTATATTCCTAACATAGGGGCCAACAACTTTAGTTTCTTCGGGTCACAAAGCTCACAGATGCCCCCTGAAATGTTGAAGTTGTTCGGCTAGATGAGCAAGATGATGGAAGAAAATAGTATTATCACAGGTAGGCTCGATCATCAAGAGAAAGAAACCGCTAGTCTTACAGCGAAGCTTGCGCATATGGAGGCGAAATAGGGGGTGCTTTGTGAAGAAGACCTTTTTCTTGACTTTGGCTGAAGTTTTGATGAAGACAACACACATCAACAAAAGAAGAAAAAGGGAAGACTTAAAGGAACCAGCTCACAATGTTCAAGACTATTAGATAAGGTTCTAGTTTTAGTTTTACGTCTTTACCTTAGTTTAGTATGCTTTAAGGTATTGTTGCATATGAAGGCTCAAAAGTAATCAACTAATTAAGTATAACTTATTTTCAAAGTTAAAATTAAGTAGAAACACTTAATTAGGGATTGAACATCAAGAGACCAAGTTTCAGACTTGTAGTAATTGATTACCAATTTTCAGTAATCAATTACAGGCAGTCAGTAATCGATTACCAGTTTTCAGTAATCGATTATAGACAGCCAGTAATTGATTACATGTTTGAAAACGGCACTCAGATCATAAGAGCTAGAAGCATAATTGATTACCCAGTTTCAGTAATCGATTACTAAGATCAACAGTCACGATTTTTCATGAACCAATGTGTTTGCAATGGTTCATGAAGAGTCGCTAGTGCCTATATATACTCAATTGATGTTCAGAAACGTGAAAGAACTTTCATTAATCATTTGGAACATTATTCTGAGGAAATTTACACAAATGTCATAAAAACGCTTATGTTGTTCAACTTTTAGAACTCAGAATAATCATGACCCTTCATCTGTAATTACCAGAAGCATACTATCTAAAGTACAATCCATTCTTCCAAGGCCGTTGGTAACTTAGCCACGCCCAATTACCAACGGCCTTGGAAAACTCGTCGGTAATAAATTACTGAGGAGCCCAATACCTTGGACTTTTTGACCATCGGCAACAAAGAGTTACCAACAAACTTTGAGGCTTATGGACGGTTATAAACCATCGGTATTACTTGTTTTCTTGTAGTGAGTAGGTAACAACTGTAAGACCTTTAATTTCCCCCAATAATTAAATAATTATTTAATTATTTCAGGTACTGTTTGGATCCGCTCGGCGGCATCGATAAGCGATATCGTCGGCCGAAGTACCGATGAAGTACCCTTTACTACACTTGGTAGTAAACCAAGTTTGACCTGACTTTGAGTTCGGACGAGAATAAGACGTTCTCACTATCACCATGACATTCAATGAAGAATTTCGTGAAGAACAATTGTAATATTGATATGGTTTCCTTTCGAAGGTCGGAAAGGACTTTTCTCGCTAACGAGACTTGTTAGAATCAAATAATTAAATGAATTATCATATTTTGATAATTAACAATTTCTTTAAGATTTAATGACGTCAAAGATGAAGTTCCTAACATAGTGAAAATTATCATGTACAGGAATAACCATCTCTGAAAGGAATGGATAAGCATCATAGCCTTATCAAGAGAATCAGTCCACGAGAAGAGTTCGTCCGGTCATCTCGAAGGAAACAATGTCAAAGATATACGAAGGAAAGCATTCTCGTATGAGATTGTTCGGTGACTCAAGAGAGATAAATCAACAGCCTCAAATGACCAGCATCTTCTCTCATGGTCACTTGATGGAAATTTGCACACTCAAATCAAAGTCTACTTGAAGCAGTTGAATCAGTCCGCTACCTGAATCTACAAATATCAAATTAGAAGACTGTGTCGTTCAAAGGTGAAAGAGTATGACAACCTATGAAGAAACACCTTCTGCCTCGAAGCCTCTCAAGCATCATATAAAGAAATTGTGGAACAACTCTCTCAGATGGAGAACTTCAGTGAAAATAACTAGAAGGAAAGGATTCAGTTCTCCAAGACAAGAATGTTCTGTTCCTTAAAGAAGAACTGACTGAAGGAAATTCGTTTGCCAATGCAAGCCACTCAGTGACGGAATTTCAAGCACTAAATGGAGACTGTGTCTGCCAAAACTCTATGGAAGATTCCGTCCGCCCAAGTATAAATTGCGCCAGAGGTACAAAGATCAAGAAGTATGTCTTTCGAGGATATCAAGTCAACAGAAGCATTAAAGAAATTATTCTCCTTCTCTTGAGTAATTGCTTCTTTCCTCGTCTGCACATTTATTAAAGTACTGGCAATCACAGAAAGAAAGAAGGGACACAATTAATTCAATACTTCTTGGTCCCACTACTGTTCTGCTTTTCCTCAAATCAAGCTGACATCGCGAAATCAACGGCAAGAATCTCTGAGCATCGTACACTCTCAACAGTCGAAATTCAAAATATCTGACCAAAACACGTGATGAGTGTTAGCTGTCAAGCACTGGGGTAAAATGGTCAAAATATCTCCACCGCTGGATCTTCACGTTATATACAGAGAAACTAACTCAAGATCACTCGCTCAGCATGGAGCTAGACGACATCAACCCAGACGAACTGATGATTTCCAGATCATATCTTACGCTTGCAGAGAAACCTCAGATCGTGACTTACGCCTGCTGAGAGATGCAGAACTAGCCGTTATGTGCTTCCCGGAGAGGACGAAGCACTACGGGCAGGTTTTCACTCCTGCTGAGGAGAATGAACAAAGATCTTCAACTGAAGATATATATAGATAACCCTGCTTCCGTAGCAACTTGGCGACTAGAACTAAATTGTACACATCTCAATCTAGTTCGTCCAAAAGACCAAGGCAATCTTGGTTTCAACTCAGGAAACTTCAAGTCATATCACAACCTGAGTTAAGTTGCTTATGTGTGTGGAAAACTTATAGAGTTTAACTCTCATCATATCCCACACACATAACTTAAAACAGAGATCAGCTTGCTTATGATCTCTCTGTTTTATAAGCTTCATTTCTTCTACCCACTCTTATCAAGAAGAGAATTTTGTAGAAAAGAAAAATCCTGAAAAAGGTGTAAGGAGAAGTCCTTCTAATACTTGATAGGAGAAGTCCTGATAATACTTGTAAGGAGGAGTCCTAACAATACTTGTAAGGAGAAGTCCTTCTAATACTTGATAGGAGAAGTCCTAAGAATACTTGTTGGGAGAAGTCCCTGATAATACTTGTACTATTTGTTGAAATAGTGAAAATCTTGGTGAAGCCAAGGACTGGACGTAGCCCTGTCGATTATGGGGGTGAACCAGGATAAAAACTATGTGTGCTTTACTTTCATGCTATATTTCTTCCTCGCTGCACATTCATTCATGCTTTCATAAATAAATTATCTTGAGAACAAGTAATTAACTTTCAGAATCCATTAAATGAATCTCACGTATTCCTACATATTTCATAGAATATCTTGTGATAAATATGAATGAATACTAATGGATGATTAACATACAACTCTTCAGAAAAGAAATTAAAAATGGGTCACACAATTCAAACCCCCCCTTTCTTGTGTGTTTCTTGCACCTTCAAGACTTTCAATCGAAAGTTCATCAAGCGAAACGGACGACATCGGGACTCCGGATCGAACACCCGGGAAGCACCCAAACGACTTCGTTTGGCATGTTGAGACCAGTCGTGCAATAAAGTTTTTGTGAATAGTAACTTTCATGAATAATGTTTTCGGGTCGAGTGCGGCACGAACTTCGAGAAAGAACGACCCGGGCCCGGGTTGCCCGGGGCCAGACACTCTCAGTAACATTGGGATACTCACCAGTGACCAGAATCAGATGACGACCAGTGTTCTGACGCACGGACGCACTGACGCGCTAACGCGTCATGGATTAGGAATATAATAATAAAATATTCAAGATATTTTCCTAATCTTTTATAATCCTAGTTTGGTCCTTGCCCCTTCAAAGTTTATGATTTAGTCCTTGCCCTTTGAGAGTTTACACTTTGGTCCTCAAATAGTAAAAGTAGATTTTTACTTTAACCTTTTACCCTTCACACTTTGGTCCCTAGGGTTAATTAAAAGTTGAATTCCTTTAGTACTGTGAGTTTTCGAAATGAATCTGTCCTGCCTTTCTTGAAGGAAAATTCATAATGTACTAAAGGAATTCATCAACCCTTTTATGAACTTAAGGACGATTCCACTTCTTTTCTACAAGTTTTATCTTGTAAAGAAAATTAAGTCACTTCTTGGAAAAAGAACTATAAGAACTTCCTCACGAGGAATCATAAGACGTGTTTTCCGAAAGCCTCAAAAGACCTTTACGAAAATATTTCAAGAGATGTTTTCTCAAGAAAATTGGGTAGCTTATTCGGCAATGCCTTGTTGGTAGTAGCGGGCGTTTTTACGCTTCGGTAGCCATCGACGAGAGATCACTGGTCCAGGAGGGTTCAGGCGACTGCAATCCCTCGAAGTGGATGAGCACTCCGACATGGATGACACCGCCTTCGAAAAAGGGACTCGGATTCGTAAAGACAACGTTTCCGCTAGGAAGGGAAATTGGAATGAGGAACCCGTTCATGTTGTTGTTGTTGTTGCTTGTTCATAAATTTTGTGTGCAGGAACGTTCCTCAAGACGACGCCATCGTCATTCTTCAGCTGTTTGGAATAGCAGGACTATCCATCCAGCAGGCTATGTGCGGGCTATGTGCAGACAATACAATTGGGATAACATGCTTATCCTCAATCAGCTATGTGCCGACTCATTGCCGCAACCCGAATATTCGGATCATTTTACGCCTCAACTGCATCATGAAATCCTGATTGATTGTAACATGATTGCTATGCATGTCCTGAGCTGCTTATTGAGTGAGTTTTTGGTTGCAACTCTACTTGCCTTATAATCAATGTTTGCTTGTCTATTTCCCTGCTTAGTTGTAGTTTTAGTTGCTTAGTATATATATAAACTGCAATGAATGAATATTACTTGATATGCTTATGTACGTTAATGGTTGTTGTCTACCCATGCGCTCGCATGGGGAGTTATTGTTTTGAAGTTGACCCTTGAATTGTCTGTTGTGTGTGTTTGCTAGCGATTTGTCGCTAGTCAAACAGCCCTTAGCCGGTTGCAGGTGGATGCCAAATCAAGGGAGATTGAGACAAGAGATGGATGCTTATCTGCAGGAATACTTATCGCAGACGTTTGATTGATTGCATGGACTTATGTATGTTTAAGTATTCGTGTAGGGAGTCTTAGCTTATTTTATTACAACTAGCAACAAAGTCTTTTGAACTCAAGCCAATCATTTTGTAAACTATTTCTAAGTTGCTGACCAGACACCTTACGCCCATGTGCTGCTCTTTACGAATCAGGGTATTTATATTATTAATGCATCTCATCTTGGCATATTTCGAAAAGGAAAAAGAAAATATACCCTCTTTCTCTACAGTATAGGAAACGTTCATGCATATTTAATTACTGTTCATTTACTACAGTAACGCCCTGAAAATCGGGGTGTTACAGTAACCGACGTATTTTCTTTAAGATACTAATAGATTACCAACGGTTTTGATCATTGGTAGCACATGAAAATATATTCAAAAGTCCACCAAGTTATTGGTTGATAGCAAATTCAATTTTTTGAAATTTCCGACTATTTAAGTGTTGGCAAATGATGTCCAATTTTTTTTTGTAAGTACGCCAAGTTATCCAAGGTCGAGGCTATCACTTATTATGTGATCATTTTAGTAAATGGGTGAAAACTAATCCCGATGAAAAAAATTATTTGGCACCAAATTACTGACATATGTAGAAAACATGTTACCGCTGGTCCGAGATAACAACGTGATTTTACCACATTTTTTCTGTCAACGATAATGATGTGATTGATTGCCACAGGTGGGGATTGTGAGTTAATGACAATCAACTATTTTCAAATCTTCCATATTTCAACTCATCTCATTCATATGCATTTATGCTAATTATTATAAAAGATTATTTCTTAAATTAACTTTGCACACCCCTCAAGAAAGTTAGTTTATCTAGTTTTTTACATTAAATTTATTCCAAAGTGTTGTTGAATTTCTAAAATTGCCCTTTAACATAGTAAATATATTTCCATATTTCTAATTATTTTTATTTATTTATTTTTGAATAAACCAACACCATTTATTATAAAGAAGAGAGTGGAGAATCATTGAGAATTAATGTGATGCAATATGAGTGGATATGTTAGATAATTGATTGCCTCAAAAGATAAAAAGGCATAGTTCACATTTTTTGATAAGCATAGTTCATGTACCCAGTCTTTGGAAAATGGAAAAAAGAAATATCATAATTAATGTGATGCAATTATTATCCAGAATTGAATAGGGGTAGAATGGTAAAAAAATAATTAATTTGGCACAAAATTTCTTCTAGTCCTTATAAAAAGGAACGACCAACACCCCTAACTCACCTCTTATAAAAGGAACGGAGGGAGTATCTTTTTGTAAGACTTAAAAACAGTTTTAGTCCCTGATGTTTCACACTTTTGCAAAACGTACCCCTCAAGTATTTTTGACACGATTTATACCCTCTTTGAATTTTAGAAAAGCAGCGTTCCAAGACTCAAAAGTGGTAAAACAACCACTTAGCCAGTTGAGTTATAGAGAGAATTGATAAATTTGGCAACACAATTATATTTATATCAATACAGAGAATTATCTGCAGCTTCTTCTTCATCATCATCGACATCATCATGTGCAAACCATCAAAATCTTCATCCCTAATCTAGAAAATATCTTTTCACAACTACAACCCATAAACCTTAGTTCTCTTCCTTCCTTTCCTTTCACAACTACAACCTTGTGGTTCTCTTCCTTCCTTTATGGTCCAGAACCTTGGTTCTCTTCCTTCCTTGTTTGGTTCGAAACTAACTCACCCAGGTCTGGAAAATGGTTCATTCATGTATTGAATAATGAAATAGAGCTAAAGAATAGGTTTGGGAAGGTCAGAACGAGCCAGAAACAAAATTTACGATTTTCTGGTGAGCTTCTCGTGAGAGAAGACGAAGTTGACGGCAGCATACACGACGGATCACGGTGGTGGGGCGAGCTAGTGCCTGGGGCAGGTCCGTCTCCTTAAGGCAGTCATAGTGGTGGTGGTTTCAAAGCCAACGGAGGTCGGACGAAGGAGAAAAGTCGAGTTACAGGGTGGCGGGAATCTGGAAACATGGCCGGAAAATTCGAGCTTCACCGTTTCTGTGTTTTTCACACCCATAACTCAACGAAAACAACCCAGAAACTTTCCTTGATGTTCCAAAATCGACTTGGGACAAATTTCAGAGAGTTTTTTTTAAGGAAATTGATGAACAAGATGAGAGAATGTTGAAGCTCTTTGAAGATGGTTAGAGAGAAGTGAGAGCTTCTCACTCTTCTCTTGATCTCCTTGGCTCGTGAATGGGATTCTTCAAACCACTAAGAAACTGAAGGGAAGAAGATTCAGGTTGATTTACGATTCATTGTCTTTACGTGGAAAAATCCCTTTTTTTTCAATCCCATTTTTTTCTCTGTAACGATGATGGACTTTTGCGGCGTGCTTTTGATAAATGATATAAATACAATTGTGTTGCCAAATATATTAATTCTTTCTGTAGCTCAACTGGCTAAGTGGTTGTTTTACCACTTTCAAATCTTGGGTTCGAAAAACGCTGCTCTTCTGAAATTCAAAGAGGGTATAAACCGTATCAAAAATACTCGAGGGGTACATTTTGTAAAAATGTGAAAACATCGGGGACTAAAACTGTTTTTAAGCCTTTTTTAACCAATATATCTTTACAAGCGGTAGTCATGAGACTAATATCTTTGAGACTCGGAAATCACATTAAGCGGCTAGACTTGTCCTAACAAATCTTTCTCTATACACATCCTCAAGGGTCGAACTTACGAAAAAATGCTTAAATAGCTTAGTTACCTACCATTTGTATTGGATATTGTTACTAAAAATTATAATTCCTATACATGAATGACGTTGCAACTAATTTACAATGACTATCTTTGGCTTTTATAAAAGGATATATGTTCATTTCTTTCTTTCTATTTCTATTATGAAAATATTTTATGAAGGTTCCATAGCGTTCTACTTTAAATGTGCGGGAAGTTCGTTCGTTGTGATAACTTTGGGCAAAATCGGTCATGCACCAGTGTCTATCATAAATGGCTTTACAGTGAAGATTTGCGTGAATAATCAAGCGTAGGCAAAGGATGAAGGGAACAATCTGACTTCAGATCAATAAATATTTTCCCTAGCTAATAAAAAACACTATATAAAATTTGCATTTCACTAATTTCTACCTTTCTGGCTAGCCATTAATTCTTCTCCAAGCTCACATTTCCTTCTTCAATAGGTTCATTGCATTCAGGCAAAGAAGAAAAATGTCTTAAGCTAAACACTCATAGGGCAGCTCCCCTTTGGCAAGTCACTGGTACTCATTTGCTTACTAATGAGTAATTAATCGATCGCTGTTACCTGCCAAAACAGAGATGCCCTATGAATGATTTTGCTTACTAATGAGTAATGTGTTCTGCTCAAGCATGTCAAGAAGAGACAGACACTCCCAACAAGTTTTATAGGCAAAAGCTCAGGGCTAACTAGAAACAGAATGGCATCTAGTTGAGGTTATACTTTGGATATACTGTTCTCCGAACAATAAGAAATTAGGGTCCCTCTTTTACAATAGAAAAACACTTTATTTATAGGTTAGGGGAGAAAACCTAGCTATGTCTCTCTAATGGGTTTTTGGGCCTCATAATCCTTAGACTAAAAGCCCTTACAGCACGTCTAAAAAGGGAGTGGTCGGATGACTTGTCTAACGAAGCCCTCTGCTCACCATTGCCATGACTATTTTGAGAGGGGTCGCCTCACCAACTGGGACTCGCCCACTCCATATACTTTTGTGAAAGTTACTAATATCTTATGGAAAGTTACTAATATCTTCTTTATTCTTAACAATTAATGCCATATGCTTCTAAAGATGTCGACATAGTCTTGAAATATGTTTCCATACTTGAGATTCTTCTTAAGTTTAAAGTTCAGCTTTTAATTGAAACAAGAATCCCGAGATTCTTCTCTACATGAGGTTGTTGAGTGACCATAGAGCTTGGGTATGTAGATTACAATTGACCATATTGTGTTCTGACTTGAAAAATCTACTTGGTCCAATATAACATAAAGTTTGACATATGAGATTCGCCTTAGCTTTAGAAGAAAAGGTAGTTAAAAATAATTTAAGAGAAAGGAAAATTCTATGGTTGGGTGGTGTATTACCCTAATCTATGGGTGGAAATAGGACAGACCGATCATAAGAGCTTATGCCGTAGCTAGCCAATTTAGCGTGCAAATCAGGTTAGACTAAATTAATAAATAAACATGGCCAATGAATTTTCAAAAGCTTAGTTAAAAATGTTAAACTCTTTAAGCCATTCAAAAACCTTGTAAGTCTAACAATTCAATTTATTCAAAAAGTATAATTAATATAAATTCACTTTGTTATTGTCATTATTATTATGTTTGATTTTTTATTATAATATTCTAAAGGTATATATTTATTGACTTATTTATGACATATATAATTATTTAGGCATATATAAGTCTATTTAGAAATAAATTTATGGCTCCAATCGCTTCTCTACAATCTAGATATTACCATGAAACAAAGAGCCAACCTAGTTTGGTTCTCTTCT
This sequence comes from Acmispon strigosus, assembly GCA_030819835.1. Lineage (NCBI taxonomy): Eukaryota > Viridiplantae > Streptophyta > Magnoliopsida > Fabales > Fabaceae > Acmispon > Acmispon strigosus. The sequence continues at coordinate 40,307,802 of JAUAMA010000001.1, read as the reverse complement.
TTGTAGGGAAGAGAGAGACTAAGAACGCGAGACTCATCTACTTATTCCCCTCTCCTCTATTTGCGCAGAAATGAAGGATGTTGCTTGTGTTTTTTCCCCTTTTTTGTCCTTATGCTTATGGCATAAATGGCCATATAAAATTATATTCATGAGGGAAAATCAGTCTTTCAGTAAAATACAACTTTTTCCTTTTTATATTTTATAGTATCCACCTATCGTTCTGTCTTTTCTCTTTCACATCTATTTCTCTTATACCAAAAACCTAAAAATACACTTTTTTTTATCTCCATATTCTCTCTTCTCTTCTTCTTTCTTCTCCACTTCTCTCCTTACATTCTCTCTTCTACAACAAAAAAAAAAAACGTTAGGGTTTGTCATGGTTACCATGTGGGTGGGGGGGGGGGGGGCAGAGGTGTGGTGCGGTGGGGATGGAAGGGGTGCGGTGGGGTGGGGAGTGGTGGCAGAACGGGGAGGGTGGAGGCTGGTTGGGGAGAAGTGTAACACCCAAATTTCTCGAGGTTAGAATCGTAATATCGAATAAATAAGTAAAGATAATAAAGGCAGTGGAAATTTGAATCAAATAAAACCTTTATTAAAAGAGATCCATGAAAGTAATAATTCAAAACCTCGGAGAAAATAAAGAAACTAAGTCATCCTTCCCAAGTCAACACACAAGAAGAAACTTCAAGGACGGTGATGACCCTAGTACTGAAAGTGAATAAATGTTTGAGAGTTACAAACACAACCCCAAAGGACCAACTAAAGATCTAAGACACTTGTGAAGCCTTACATCCATCCGATTCAAGGTCCGCACTCCCAGTCATCTCCATGTCGCGCCCCAATGAAAGTTCCATCACGAAACAAGGGTTCCCTAATGGTGTAGCACTCTAACTCAAGTCGAGTACCTTCGTTAGGCGTTAAGCGCCCATGCAACATACAGTCAAAGCAAGTAAGGGTCAACTCCAAATAATGACACCACATAATATTTAACACAAGAATATCTTATATAACATGTTAGGTTTTTTTGGGTACAAAAGTGCTTATAGAAAAACAAAAAGGACCACCACACTAGCGCCTCAAAAAGGAGGTACCACGGTAGTCATCCGCCAACGAAGGTTGAACGGTCTACGGGGGATCATAAAAAAACCACAATCTATGAGAGTCTATAACTCCATCCTTAGCGAGGAGGTCCGCCACCGCATTCCCCTCGCGGAGAGTATGCTCCACTAAAGCCCTCCAATCCTTGCGGAGAAGGGCGCATATCAAACTGATAATCGACACATAAACATGAAAACGAGACTCCCCATTCTTCAGGAGTGATAGAACAACCAAAGAATCTGAGAAAACAACAACCTGACGAAAACTATGGCCCCAACAACTCTGCAAGCCATAGAGCACAACCAAAAGCCCGCCTTCAGGATTTTAGAGATACCAATAAAACCAAAATAGCGAAAGACCCACCTATTGGAAGCATCGCAAATGACACCACCAACCCCCGCACGATCGGGATTGCCAAGTGATGACCTGATACCAATTCTGCAAGTGTACAGATTTGTCGAAGTAATATAAAAGATATCGTCTCCACAGGGATAGGTTGATTTGTGACTTAAGCTCAATTGTTTAAAGAAGAAAAACAAAAGATATATTTTTGAATCGTGGTTGAATGAACAGCAAAAGGAAAAACAACATATAAGTTGTGAAGAAATGGTTGATAAAAGCAGCACTTGGGTTTGGGTTTCACTTCACTAAACAAGTTTCTTACAATCAGAAGTTCATATGAAAGAGGTAAATGTTCTTAGGTTCTCTAGCCTAAACCTTTACTTGTTAATACATTTAGCAAGTAAACCATTCAATTTCAGTTTGCTAAACCTAATACCTTAATGTTTAGTCAATTCAATTGTAGAAATAAGTTCTTAATTCTGGCCAACACAAACAATTCCCACCCTTTTACCTAAGCAGCAAATACATGTTCAATCTAATCCCAGTTCCCTTAATCCCTACCAACTTCTGTTGTGCAAGAAGAAAGCATAATCACTTGTGTACATCAAGAATGAATAAACAAAATGGAACATAAACTTCATTCATATAAAAACCAGAAAACTCAAAGCATTGTCAATGAAGATTCACTACAAACCCAAAATGCTAAAGAAAACTAGCCAAGTATGGCTAGTATGAACATAATTAAAAGATAATAACCTGGATTAGGAGCTCACAAAGGCTTCCCGCAACTCCAGGAGAAGTGTTCAGAACTCAGAAAAACTAGGATTCCAAGATAGGAATTGGATAAAGTTGGATACTTACAAAGAAGAGCAAATTCTGTATTTATAGCCTAAGCTGCCAGTGTTCCAACGCCTGCGCGTTGAAATTAAAATAATTAGCATGAGGCTTGGCAGAGAGCCAACGCATGAGTGTTGGCTTCCCAACGCTCAGGCGTTGGAATTAATCTCAATTTGGGGCTTCCAGGTAGAGAGCCAACGCATGAGCGTTGGCTCCTCAACGCTCAGGCGTTGGGAGGTCGTCAGACTCCTCATTTTCTTGCTCTTGCTCTTCTCTTTTGATTCCCTTCTTCAATGCCATAAAGTGGCTTCAATAGGGTTTTGCAACAGCTGAAACCTTTCATTCTTCATCATTCCAACATGTGTAAAATGCTTTTGTTGCTCCATTTCTCCATTAAACACAAATCATTCAGCCTTTACTCCTTTCTTCTTCATCATTTCTTCCATTAAAGCTCCAATATAGCACCAAATAATGACCAGAACAATAAAAGGCTAAAAACAATAAACTAACCTAATTAAAAAGACTAAAAAGTAAAATAATCACTAATCTGCTTGTGCAGAAATCAAAATAAAAATCTAACAAATTAAATAAAACTATATGAGACTCAAAGAAATATAAAATAAAAACAAAAACAGAAAAGGAAAAGACACTTATACCCTCATGTCATCATGACCCATCAGTATTCAAAGCAACCCACCCATCCAAAGACGCTCGCCAAGCCACCCACCTAGGCTCACCAGAGGCCCGAGCATCATGACCATCTTTGCGTAACACACTCGTGACTGCAGTAGCATGGTGCAAAACCATTCGCTAAGGCTCAAGGTCACCATCAAACACGAATCTGCAACGCCTGCGCCAGAGGAACCAAGCGTGAAGCAACAAACTAGGCACATCAGATCGCGGCACTGAGTCAAGCCAATCAGAGAAGGACGAAACAGTGAAGAAACTAGGCGATAAGGATAGCCCAGATTGTGCTAAACCTGAGAAGAGGAAATACAATCTCGCAAACAGTGAAGTTGTGTCTCCACATGGCTGCTACAAAGCTTACAAACCAGCGGAACCGGCACTCCACGGTGATGGAGAACATCAGCGGTGGGAAGGGAGTTGTGTGAAGCTTGCCACGCAAATGCTTTCTATTGTTTTCAGATTTATTTTTAACAGAACAATGTAAAACAAACTTACCTCTATATACATATATACAAATATATATGTCTATACATTTATATATATCACGTGTTTACACGTATATATATATTATTATCATAACTTAATTATCATAATTAATTAAAACCCTATATAATCAACAATATAGTCACCAATCAATTAAATATTACCCTAGAATATTATATATATATATATATATATATATGTATATATATATATGTGCCTCGCATATATGTATTTAAAATATAGTAAAATACTTTCCTCTCAATATACTCAATTATCCATACAATATCACATGTACATAAAATTAAATAAATATTCTTATATCACAGAATATTCACGAAATAGTATTTATTATTTATATAATAATATGAAATTTACTTATTCGAGCAAGGACCTTGAATCTTGAACTTGAACTTTGTATGGATATTTTGAGGTGAAATTATCAAGATTGCAATCCCTATTCTCTTTTGGTGCCTTGATCCGTTGAAAAAGAGCTTCCAAGTCTTTAGCCTAAAAAACGTTTCCTGCATTTCGACTAAGAAGTGTTCGGCTAAAAAATCTGCTACGACTTGACCTTTCATTGATTTTAAAGGTGCATACTCAATTAAAGGCAATGCCCATTTACCAGTTCGACTATGTAAAATACATTTCGACAACATGTGTTTTATTATATCAGAATGGGAAACCACAAGTACATCAATTGGCTTAATATAATATTTCAACTTAAGGCAAGAAAAGTACAATCAAAGGCACAACTTCTCTACTAAGCTATACCTAGTTTCTGCATTGATCAACATTCAACTAAGGTAGTAAATGGCTCTTTCGATGCCATTTTCATCCTCTTGAGCTAACATTCTTCCTATTGTTTCATCCGATGCAGAAATATACAATTTCATAGGCTTATTAGTTACAAGAGGAGCCATAATGGGAGAATTGGCTAAATAACTCTTGATGTCTTCAAAAGCTTCTTAAAGTTCAACTTCCTATCGAAACTCCTCCTCCTTTTTTAGTCGAAGTAATGGTGAGAAAACCTTAATCTTGCCACTCAGGTTTGAAATAAACCTTCTTAGAAAATTTGTCTTCCCTAACAAAGATTGTAATTGCTTCTTTGTCATGGGGGGTTAAGTGTTGAATATAGCTTTTTCCTTATTCTTGTTGATTTTGATGCCCGTCTTATGGACTATAACCAAGAAAGTCTCTTGCAATAACACCAAAAGCACACTTACTGGGATTCATATTCAGACCAAATTTTCTCATTCTTTCAAATGATTGTCGAAAATGGTCTAAATGGTCATATATTGACGTAGATTTAACCACCACGTCATCGATATAAACTTGCATAATTCGACCAATGAATTCCTGCAAGATAGTATTCATTGCCCTTTGGTAAGTTGCACCAACATTTTTCAAACCAAAAGGAATTACTACCCATTCATATGATCCTAATGCATAGGGCATTGAAAAGCAGTTTTAGAAACATCATCCTCAGCGATGAAAATTTGGTTATAACTAGAATAACTGTCTAAAATACTTATATATTCATTTCTAGCTGCTGAATGGACCAACAGATCAGCAATATGCATTGGATAATTTTAACGCCCCAATTTATGGTCATGGGTCACATAGTAAATATGCGGAAATAACACTTCGAAACCTCTCGAAACACTCAAGTTTTCAAAATAGAACGTCTCTCAAAATAAATACAATAATTTTTATACCATAAGTAGATTAAATAAAACATCAAAGAAATTCAAGAGGTAATTAAAAATATTAATGTTTCCCCACAGGCGCTAATTATTCAAAACAGCGGGAAAAAAAAAACAATAAATAGTCTCTTCAAACATTCTCTGGTTCTTCCAGACCTCCTACACCATTTTGTCCTAGCATCAAACTCAACCGTCTTGCACATCGTTGTCCTGATTGTCTATGGCGTTAAGCGTCCAATCAAAACAAATAGCAAACAGAAAAGGTTAACTCCAAACACAAGAAATGGTTAACGACATTGTGATAAAACAAATAGTAATAATAAACAGTAAATAAAATTTGAATACAACAACAACAACAATCAAATATTTACAAATCCTCATGATAGGTATCATATAAACATGCTTGTTAGTTCTCAATAACTATATGCATAACTATGGCAAGAATTCATCCTAGCCGGGTCAGGACAATCACGTGGGACAATGATCCACCACATTGCCCTTGGTTGATCCCACGGGACAAAGCTCCGTCACATCAACATAAACATCCTATATATAATGCATATGCTATGACAAAATAATCATCATCCTAATGAACCAACAGTTCACACAATTTCTCAGTCATAGTTTCATCATATGCATAATATAGTCTTTTCTTCTCAAAATCATTTTCATCACGTTATATCCAAATATCTCAATCCATTTTCCCAAAAACCTCAACATGTTATAATATCAACAACAATCCAGAATGAGCTCAAAGACAACCCAACCAGAATCCTCAAAACAGAATCACAAAACATCACAAACCGACAAGACAATTCCTACAACGAGTTACCCTTACCTTTGAATGGGTTTCATGCACTTTTTCATCGACCTTGCGAGACAAAACACATGTATATACAACAATCAACAACCATTGGAAGGGTGGAAACCAACCTCAAAAGGATTTTAGACCAATTAAAGAAAAACAGCAATTTGCTGTCAGGGGCCTAGCGCCCAAGCGTTGGCTCCCTGTCTGGCAACACGAACCTGGGTAGAACCTCAACGCCCAGGCGTTGGGAGTCCAACGCCCATGCGTTGGCTCCCTGCCAGAAAGCCCAGAGACAGTGTTTTTCATGAAAAAATTCATTTTAAACCCTAATTTTCAAAACCAAAGCTTTTCCACGACCAAAACTCATTATAGAATCGATTAAAGACAATTTCTACTCAAAAACGAAAAGGATTTCTGATGACCGGGATTTATATGATGTTTTTTGCTATCTTTTTCTTTCTTTTTATTTTATTTTTATTGAGTCTCATATAGTTTTTATTTCATTTTGTTAGAGTTTTTGTTTTATTTTTGCATTTGCATATAGATTAGCAACTTTTGTGTTTTTAGTCCTTTTAGTTATGTTTTATTTTAGTTTTAGTCCTTGTTAGAGGTTCTGGTCAATTAAGGAACATTTGTGGGGATCTTGGTGCAAATAAATGAAAGAGTGTGGCTGAAGTTAAAGAAGAAGAAGAAGCATCAATCTCCCTATGCTTGTTTAACATGTAGGAAATGAAGAAATTAAAGAAGAGTTGAAGCAGCAAAGAAAGAAAAACATTTTCCACATGTTCAAATGGTGAAAATGGAGGTTTCAGCTGTTGCAAAACATCCTTGAAAGCCACAATGAAGCCCCTTAATTGCATTGATGAATGTAATCAAAAGAGAAGGTTAAGAACAAGAAAATGAGGAGTCTGCCGTGCTCCCAACGCCTGAGCGTTGGCATTCTGTCTGAAGCTGAGAATTCAATGCAGTCTCCAGCGCCCAAGCGTTGGAACCCAACGCTTGAGCGTTGGCTTGCTAGCAGTTTGACTATAAATGTGAAGAGTAAAAAAGAAAAAAAGTGTTCAGACCTCGTAAAATAAATGTGCAATTTTATAGTGATGTATGCAAGGGTTCCAAACTACAATTTTCTCTTTTTTTTTATACTTCGCAGATTGTGGCAGTTTTTTACCACGACAATATGTGAATGTTGATGAGTGGTTAGAACTATGTGTATATATGTACATAAATATTATTGAAAAAACAAGGAATGATATTTAAAAGTCCAACTAAAGTGAAGACTTTTAATAACAAATCAATCTAGCCAGAGGATATAAGGGAACAATCTGACTCAGATCAATAAAAAATTCCTTAATGAAAAGCATATTATAAAATTTGCAATTCTTACTACCTTTCTAGCTAGCAAGCTATTAATTCTTCCCCAAGCTCACATTACCTGTTTGAATACTTTGCATTGCATGGAGGCAAAGAAGAAGAATGTCTAAGCTAAACACTGATAGGGCAGCTCGCCTTTGGCAAGTTATTTTGGTTTTGCAATTAATCGCCGGTAATTACTTGCCAAAAGAGAGATGCCCTACGAATGGTTTTGCTTACTAATGAGTAATGAGTTCTACTCAAGGATGTCAAGCACTGACTCACACTCCCAACATATTATATAGGCAAAAACTCAGGGCTAACCAGAGACACAATGGCATCAGCTTGAGGTTCATGCTATGGATATACTTATGCGCAAGTTACCACTTTCTTATTTTTCTTAACAATTAATGGCATATGCTTGAAGGTTCTAAAGATCGATGTCGACATTATCTTGAAATATTTTTCCATACTTGAGATTCTTCTTTATTTTAAAGTTCAGTTTCTAAGTGAAACGAAAATCCCAAGATTCTTCTGAGTTGACTAAAAATTACGTGCTCCAATACAACATAAAGTATGGTACATGGGAATTTGATTTGTTGTATTTGAAAATGTATATGCACTGTTTGGACTTTATATCTCTTTTTGTTTTCCTTTGTTTCTATCTAACTTCGTCAAACTTTTTTGTTTTACACGAGAATATAAGAATGTTTAGATATCTTTACTCTCTCAAATATAGCCTTCATGAAACTTTCCGGCCATCAAGTAGGTCGTACATGTGAACACATAAGCTAATTTGTTAGAAAGAAAAGATCAAGGCTATTGAAATCATTGGTTTGTTGATGATAAAGAGAAAAGTGCATGGGCTATTTATAGCAACAGTATCATTATAAATAGTTGCATTATCTTGTAGCTTTTCATTCCTCCCATAATCATTCTTTCTTCTCTAACGATACTAGAGAGAAAAATATTAGAGAAGAAAATTAGTTTTTCTCCTATAAGGTTCTCCTAGTGAATGCTCTCCTATTTAGAGAGAGGTGTTGTAATTTCTTCCACCTTGCAAAATACTTATCTACGTTGCTCATGGTTTTCTACGTAAATATTGTGTGTCAATTCCTACTCTCAAATCTCTAATTTTAGTTGCGTGATACCATTTATGATACTCTGTTACCCAACAGTACACACACGGTGTTAGCGTCCCCGTACACTAGAAGAAAGCATCATTAGCGTCCAAATTTAGTATCGGTGACGGTAACGACAACGAAGCTAATATGGATTAGTTAGCATCGGTTGGATCGAACAACACCAAGACAAAATGATTTTTTTTTTTAAAAAAAGCCCCATGTAAACTTTGAATCAGTCTATTCAGCACTACCTTGCGGCGGTGAATTGATACTTAGCTTCGGTTGATAGCCAACACTACCTTGCACCATTGTCACCCTTCTCCTCCACCCTTCTCCCTTGTCTGCCAATTATCCTCATCACCCCCCTCCGCCGTTATGAGTCGCCCTCGTCTCTCCTCCTCCGCCACTGTCACCCTCCCTCCGGCAAATCTACACGTTCCGCTCTCGTCCATCCTCCTGCACCACCCTTACCCTTTCCCACAGCCACCAGACCCAAATTTCTCAGCCTCTCCCTCTCCGACCGCCTCACTCCCTCTACCTTTTCTGTCTTTGCCCTACTTTCATATCTGCCACAGCCTCGACCGACGCTGCTACTGTCACTTTAGTTGTCGTCTGGCGTAGCCTACGCTGAGGCTGAACTTTGGATTCAAGAGATAGAGAAGATTTTCGAAGCACCGTAGACTCCGGACGAATCCAAGATTGGGTTTGGTACATACATGTTTTAGGGAGATGTCGAGTATTGGTGGAGAGGAGCAAGACAGATTGTGGAGGCTAACCAGGTGGTGGTGAATGGCCTTCTTTCTGCAATGCTTTCCTAGAGAAGTATTTCCCCGCGAGTGCCAGTGAGGAGAAGGAGTCACAATATCTGAAGCTACATCAGGGCACTATGACTGTTGTAGCGTACGCTGCGAAGACAGAGTCGCTAGCAAGGTACTTTTGGTTCTTCGCAAAGATAATGGGTGAACCTTATCTCTGTGCCAAGTTCACGAGTCGATCACTACTAGAAATCATTCAATTTAGGATGGAATTTTGCGACGGAAAAATTTTCTATCCCAAAATAACTAAGTTGGGACGGAATTAGCGACACTTTATCGTCGCAAAGATATTTTGAAAAATTAATTCAACATTTTGGGACGGAATTGGAATTCTGTCACAGTTTAGGGACGGAAATATGCAAATCGTCACAAATTAGGGACGGACTATAAAATTCCGTCCCAACTATGAAATTCGTCTTGGAGGGAAGGATGGCGCCAATTTTTGGGGACAGAAATATTTAATTATTCCGTCCCAATTTGTGACGGAGTCGCCAATAAATTTCTGTCGCAATTGTTTTAAAAAATATGTATTTTTGTTTGGGACGGAATTGGTATTCTGTCACAGATTAGGGACGGAAATATGCAAATCGTCACAAATAGGGGACGAACTATAAAATTTCGTCCCCAACTACGAAATTCGTTTTCAATGGCACCAACTTTTGGGGACGAAAATATTTATTTATTTCGTCCCAATTTGTGACGGAGTCATCAATAAATTACTATCGCAAATTTTTTAAAAAAATGTTTTTTTTGGATGGAATTGGAATTCTGTCACAGTTTAGGGACGGAAATATGCAAATTGTCACAAATTGGGGACAGACTATAAAATTCCGTCCCAACTACAAAATTCATTTTGGATGGCGCCAACTTTTGGGGACGGAAATATTTAATTATACCGTCCCAATTTGTGACGGAGTCATCAATAAGTTTTTGTCGCAAAACTTTTTAAAAATATCTATTTTCTTGGGACGGAATTGGAATTCTGTCATAGTTTAGGGATGAAATATGCAAATCGTCACAATTTGGGGACGGACTATGACATTTTGTCCCAATTTCTGACGGAGTTATCAATAATTTTTTGTCCCAAATTTTATCAAAAATATTATTTTACTTTGGAAGGGAATTGAAATGCCGTCATAGTTTATTATTCTATAATTAAACTATTTGACTTCCACAAACAATCTTACAAAGCCTCAGACTTAAGCATTCCAAACACTGATCAATAAAAATTTAAGCCCCCTTATTTTGTGGATCAACCCAGTTCAATCTGTTTATTTCCATGTTACGTGGAATGAGTCTAAACGAATCGTCAGCCAAATTGAACTTCAAAGGATGACAAGGCTGACATGCAAATCGATGTCATAATGAGTTTTCATGTTGATCTTAAAGGCTTATAGACCCATTGAGCATTCGTGGTTGCGTACAAGGCCTGTTAGGCCCAATATAACTCAATAATAAACTTGTAGGCCCATCAAGCCCAATTAAGCTTCATTTTGACCTTTGGCGACATCAATTTCAATGAGACATTAAGTTGATCTCCAATGTCTATCAGGTCCAATTAGGATTCATGTTGATCTCGAGGTCTATTTGACATAATTATACTTCATGCTGATCTTAGAAGCCCGTTCAACCTTATTGAGCTTCATCGTGATCTCTAAGGCCCATCATAACATAATGAGCGATGTTTCATATTGATAAAAAATGTATATTAGACTCACTGAGCTTTCTATTGTGTACAAGGCCCATCAGGCACAATACAAGTCAATAATTGATGGTATAGGCGCATGAAATCCAATGAAGCTTCATTTTGACTTAGGGTCCATCAAGTATGATGATATCTCTAGTTGATATCCAATGTCCATCGGGTCCAATAAGGCTTCATGTTGACCTCAAAGGCTTATCATGTATGCTGATACGACATTCATACTTATTGTAGTTTTGCTTGGTCTGTATTATGAGGGTAATTTGAGGAGTCAGAGTTAAAGTGGTTGTGTTTATTTTGTGTTAAGTGTGGTTTTGATGTATTTTTGGTTGCTTGGGTGTGTTGTTATTTTCTCACTTGAGAGGGATGTTCTCAACTTGTTGGTTTTTTATGAATAAAGTGATTCTGGTTCCAAAAAAAATTTATTCCTAGAGCTTATCATCTCAGTATAATCAATATGACAAACAAAGGTGTAAGTATGGGTCTTAAATATTTATTTTAAAGAAAACCAAGGATTGATTTAGACAATTCTGATTAAGATGATACCATAACTGAGATTTCTAGAAGCCACTATTTTGTGTTCTTGCTTTTGACCTATTGATCTAACCAACACCTTTTTCTTCTAATGAGGACAATGTGTCTGTTTCAACTTGGATTGGAAACATGTTTCAAATCAGTACACTAAGAGTAGATGAACCGAAAGATAAAGCAACGGAAGGTGATGCTCTAACATGCAGTGACTATCTTTGCAATGGACTGTGAAACATATTATGCTGATCCTTGCAATGGATTGTCTATAGTGCAATTCTTTGGAGGCAACAAGATGGTGATGCTCTGACATGCGGTGACTATCTTTGGAGGCAACAAGTAATCTTATTAGCAAGTATGTTCTTTTTTTGTGTATATATATCCACTGCTGCTTTGAATTGAAACCACAAAGCCTTTTCATTTGAGAGAAAAAATTTGGTGTAGCACAACACAAAATTCTCAGGAAAACTGCAATGGGTAGGTGTTGTTCCTTTCAAGTTTCAATCTTTTTTCCTTTTGTTCTTGTTTTCTCTTGCTATGTTCTTCAATTTCTGTTCTAATGTTTCTGAGTTTTGTGAATTTCTATTGTTTGCTTCTTGGGTAAGGAAATTGGGATGAAGTTCATGTCTTTTTGATTTGGGGTGTGCATCTTTGCTTCTTCTTCTTCTTCTTCTTCTCAAAGTTTACCATATGTGTTGACTGTGTGCGTGTGTGCGTGTTTGGCTCTTTGCCTATGCCTGTGGCCCTCACACTCTCTGGCTTGCAGCTGTACTGAGTTAGGCCCTGTTTGGATTTCATTGGCCTAATAGGTTCTGTTCTGTGACTCCTTCTTTTTAGAATATTAACATTTAACAGCTAAGCATACACGACCACTTTTTTTGGGTCCTGGCTTTTCTTCAATACTCGGTTATTCTTCTTCTTCTTCTTCTGTTTATTCATCTCTTTACCACTGGCCATTATCTTTTACCCACCTCACTTTGTCCCCTCCTCACAATAATTTCCTAAAGAGGGTTTTTTTCTCCATCATTATCCCGTTTCTTCTATATATTTATTGAGTTCCACTAGTTTATTATTCTTCTTTTCATTCACCATGTCTTAACGTTACCAAGTCAATTTGTTTTTGCAGGTTGATAGTGCTAACAAACATGGAATACTTCTTGAAGTTGTTCAAATCCTCACTAATCTAAACCTCATCATCACTAGTCTTACATATCTTCTAATGGAGGATGGTTCATGGATGGTAATAGAATTCTGTAATCTAGATTAATTTCTATTAAATTGGTTTACAGTGATATACTTTTTGAGGGATAACAGGGTAAGCTTGAATATTTTTATTCTGGTCTTTCAGTTTTTAATGTCACGGGCCAAGATAGAAACAAGGGTACATATGAAGCCATTTTGGATTACATTCACAAGGTGTATGTCTCATTTGGGATTCTAAAACTTCTTCTCTTTAATGTACCACTAGTGACTATATATTTATTTAGTGCTGTTTATGTTTCTACTTTCTAGGCTCTTGGTCCTGAATCTTGTGTTACATATCCCATGAGATCTGTTGGGGTTAAGCAAACATTAGACCACACAACAATAGATCTCATGGGAACTGATAGGCCAAGGTTGATTTCAGCATTGCACGGGCTACTTGCTAATTTAATTATGCATAAACTAGTATGTATGGTTTAAGTTTTGAAGATGAGATTTTTGCTTGTATATATATCTTTGTTGTTGATAATTGGTATTTAAGTTTAGATTTGATAACTTTGTCAATTTAGAAACAATTCTCTATGTATTGCAAATAGGCAGTACTTTTATATACCCAGTAAAGGTGAGAAGAGAAGAATAACCAAAAAAAAAGATTTATTACCACGGTTCAATGTTTAACTGTGGTAATAGGAAAGTGATTGACAGATTTGATGACTTAATGACTCCATATTATTATAGATCATGGTTTTTTATTTATGGATGAAACTTCTACGTTTTAAAACATTTTGAGATACTTAATTATACTTATGATTGGATAATTATGATTAAGTTTGGATATATCGATAGATGGATTTATTTGAATATGATTGTTGTTTTACGGTTAAGCTCATATTTTTATTTTCAAAATTTGTTATATTTATTACGAATTTATTTATAATAACTGAACAGGAAAAGTAAATATATTTGTGATGAAATCTCAAATGAGATTTTCTGTCACAAAATTATACATTTGCGACGGAACTAGTACTAACTTTTCAAATCGTCACAACTCTGTGACACAATAAAACCGTCGCAAAAATCGGTACGGACTATGTTATTTTGAATTCTGCATTAAAAAAATTATTATTTTTGTCCCTATTTTCGTCGCAAAATTCGGGACGAACTATGGTATTACGAATTCCATCATTGCAAAAAATCATTATTTCCGTCCCCAACTCTGTCGCAAAATTATTATATCAAAAAATATAAACAAGTATATTCCGTCCCAAACTTGCGACGGATTAGTATGTTCCGTCCCAAAATGTTTAATGCTTCCGTCGCCAATTCCGTCACAAATATATTATTTAAATGGATATAATTCAGTGTATTCCATCTTTATTTCCGTCCCAAACTCGCGACGGAGTAATATATTCCGTCCCAAAAATTTTGCGACGGTCGAAAATGCGACGAAATTATTTTGTCACAAATTCCGTTTCAAAATTATTTTGGGACGGAAATTTTAACTATTGTGTGACGGATTTTTCCGTCACAAAAGAGTGATTTTGTAGTAGTGGATTGTGGTACAAGATAGAGAAAACAGTGAGGTCTTTGGGTATCCTCCAATTTCAACCATTGTTGGAGAAGTGTAGAGATCTTGAAACCATGAAGAATAAGAGGAACAGTGAGGAGGGAAGCGGAGGGTCGTCAAGGCCAAATGTTCAGGACCAAGGAGGACACAACAAAGGGAAACAATCCCTGAAGAAGTCGTACCTTCGTCCGCATGAGAAGCGACAAGCTCAGGGGCGATATAAGCCCATGGATACAACACATGCATTTCCGGGGGACAGGGGAAGTCAACCATGAAACCGAGATGTGGTTTGTTACAACTGTGGAAAGAACGAATACTATGTGAGTAAGTGTAGAAGTGATGTGGTGTGTTACTATTGCCGGAAGCCGGACACATGTCTAGGGACTTTAGGGCACCAAGAGTGGAGCCAACAATGAGTGGCAGAGAAGCCACATATCCATAGGGGTGACCTAAGGGAAAAACGGCATCACCAGTGACCTTTTGATTAGTCTTTTTTTTTTTTTTTTTTTTTTTTGTCTAAACGCGAAACGCAAATCTATCCCCTTATGTGTTGTATGAAGAAGACTCCTATTTTATTTCCTGTTTCTACCATATCCTTTGATTTAACAGTTATTATTTATGTTGTTAAGCCTTGGCGGCGATGTGGTATGCCTGAATCATCACTAGGTGACGTTTCAATATTAGAGCTTCTTTACAATTCTTATCTCCGCGTTTGTATTTATTGGATGCGATTCTCGTGATGGTTTGGTCGTGTGCGACTATGTTATTTGATTAATAGGAAAAGGGCCTGATTTGGATTTCATGAAGTATTAGCTACTGAGGTCACAAGGTGGTGCTGGCAAGTGACCAAGATTTTTTCCTTTTGTTGAGTCTGTTTGTTTTATTCAACCTCTGTAACTCTGTGATGTTGGTGGTTTCATTATTTCGGTTTTTCTCTGAACTATTTTCTTTAAATGAATTTCTAAGCACCCCTTGAGTTTAGTTTAATGTAGTTTTGCTTATAACAAAAAATCCTTTTATCTTTAAAAATAAAATTAGTAAGTCAGAAGACAATATGTAATTATAATGTGAATAATGATTGGTAGACATCTAAAGGGTGTACACCACTAGAGAGAAATAGGAAGAAATGAGAGATAAATGATAAGTGTAATATATGATGTGATGTAATTAGAAGGAAGAGATAGAGAGAAAAAAGAGGTGTCCAGAGGTGTCTGTACTGTTTAGGTGTTCACGAATCATTTCTGTTATAATCTACATGTCACTCAACAGCTTCATGTGGTGGAGAATCTCGGGATTCTTGTTGAATAAAGATTGGTAGACATCTAAAGGGTGTAGACCACTAGAGAGAGATAGGAAGAGAGAAGAGATAAGTGATAAGTGTGATATATGATGTGATGTAATTGAAGAAAGAGAAAGAAAGAAAAAAAGGGTGTCCAGAAATGTCTGTACTGTTTAGATGTACACAAATCATTGCTCATTCTTATTCCGTAAAAAGCTGACTCTAAAATAAAGAAGAATCTCAAGTAGGGAAAAATATTTCAAAACTTTGTCGACATCTTTATGGCATTTATTGTTAAGAAGAAGAACAGGCAGTAACTTCCACATAATAAGTATATCCAAAGTATAACCTCAACTAGATGCCATTCTGTTTCTGGTTAGCCTTGAGTTTTTGCCTATATAACTTGTTGGGAGTGTCCGTCTCTGCTTGACATACTTGAGTAGAACTCATTACTCATTAGTAAGCAAAATCATTCGTAGGGCATCTCTCTTTTGGCAGGTAATTACCGGCGATTAATTGCAAAACCAAAATAATACCAGTGACTTGCCAAAGGCGAGCTGCCCTATGAGTGTTTAGCTTAGACATTTTTCTTCTTTCCCTGCATGCAATGCAACTATTCAAAAAGGTAAATCTTGCAAATGATGCTACGAAGATATATGACTATTTGCGTTGATGTACTGATTTAGTACTTAGTCTCTTAAGCAAATTGTAGGATCGATGTAAATGGGAAAAATTCATTAGTTACCCCATACCCCTTACTGCGCCGGCTATTGTGCGAGGGATTAGTCTCATCACTACCAATTGTGGGACACCTTAGTTAATAGAAAAAAATAGTCATGAAGATATATATGTTTGCTTATATTGATAAATAAGGTTATAGATATAAAAAAAAAATATAATCTCAAAGCCGGGAAAAATTGGTATTATGGTTGGGAGCCGTGGAGATACCTTGAAAAACAAAAAAAATTAAAAAATAAAGGAATACAATTTGATTATATATTTAACGTTAAGTTTTTCTGCTTATCTTAGCACAAGCACCACTCACAGAGGAAATCATGTTTAGCCAAGAACATACATGGTGGAATTTAGCTCTTTCAGTAGCCATTTGTTTTCATTCACAAAATTCAAGTCTAAAACATTTTTGAAGAATATTAGACATGTACAGCATCTTGGTGCGTGTTAATTTTTTTAATAAAATCTACGATACAAATATATTAAATTTTTAAAAACAACGAGAGAAGCAAACTTTTTCTTCAATGATTAACGTTTTTTTGTCATTTTCTTAGGGTATTACTAAATGTTCGTTGTGTTTGGAGCATCCCCATTTCTGCGTGGTTGCAGAAGGTAGAGTGTATAACACAAGTTGCGATACACTCCATACCCGCTCAATTCCGGCCGACTATGCAAAGGTTGATGTAGATGTTGCGGTCGAGGCTGATGCAGCACTTCCAGTGTCTGATGATGTCGGCGAATTAGTATGCATCAAGGACGCAATAGGTGCAACTGTGGCATGGCCTGTCAGCCTTGTACGGATTGTAATTAAGGTAATATGATATGATTCTACAAACTCAACACATAATGTCTGTATTCAATCATTGATTATACATGAACTTATTTTTTTCAAGCGCAAGAGAAGAACGGCAGCAAGGCCCAAGAGAAGGTGGATGTGAAAGGGAAGAGGAAGGCAGTTGAGACAAAATTGACAAGGGAATCTGTTGCATCCCTTAGTCATCAACAGAGGCCTAAGATCCGTAAAAACGAAAATCCCCTCAAGAGCTGCAAATTTCTAGATGTATATGCAGATAGGTTGCTTACTGACGGCAACCTCATCACAGTACCAATGGAAGAGAGAATGTTTGGCAACGCCTATTATTAGCATATTGGTAGAGATGAGATATGTCAGCTCAGTCAACATGGTGAGCTAGGTGCTTCAGTGATATGCATTTACATGAGGTACTTTGATAAACTTAAGTGCACACAAGTTTTTGGTTTTCTAAGGTCAACAATGATGTTTATCGTATATGATTTGTATAATCTTATTTCAGATACTTGTTTGACCAATGTGTGGCTGAGAATCTCTTAGAGAGATTTGCATTTCTCAGTCCGCATCAAACAACGCACCTCGTGAAGAACCAGAGCTAGTACATTGCGGACACAATAAAGGAACATGCACACCCAGAGCAGTTATATCTCGCCCCAAAAAATACAGGGTGAGTAATTTATATGATCAATTTATAACTTTATAATCAATTTAATTATATGAAACTTAGTTACGTGATGGCTTGTTCATTTAACATGTGTTGTAGGAGACTTTGGGTGTTGGTGGTGCTCAATGCCACACCAAATGGGACCTTATTTTACTTGGATCCCTTGCGCGGTGAACTAAAAAACCGCAAAGAAACGAAAGACATATTTGATTGGTAAGCATATAGATCTACCGTGCTATATATTCTTCTGTATACTATGTTTACTCATTGGGTTATTAATTTTTTCATTTTTTTAGCGCAATGAGAATCTACCGTGCTACTTGCGATGATAAAGGATAAAATGGAAACAAGCCAAGTGGACTGTTATAAAGGTATATCCATATTTACATAACCCAAACCAATTACATACACACCAAATCACTTATATTTTTTATTTGTTTTTGCAGTGCCCTCGACAAACAAACAACATCAATTGTGGGTACTATGTCCTCAACTTTCTAAGTGACATCATTGCGCACAATTAATCCACAATTCCTGATGCGGTATGAAAATTTACATTTATTTGTTGTTTATATAACAAAATTCTTATCTTTTTGTATTTTTAATTTGTAATCTAACTCTAACTCTATTTACTTTTACTATCATTTTGCAGTACTTCCCTGATTGTCAGTTCAACTCCTACGATCAGGACCAACTCAATGTAATTAAAGAAAAGTGAGCTGGTTATGTGTTTGATAATTTTGTAATTTCTAGGGATTAAAATGTGTTTAGGGGGTCGTACATATTATAATTTCTACATATTTGATTTGTTGTACATTTATATTTATATATATATATATATATATATATATATATATATATATATTGCGTTGTGAAAATTCAAATTTCGAATGGGTAATCGATTACATACTATGGTAATCGATTACCAGAATTCTCTGTAAATTTTCCTGGGCCAAAATATTGTGGTAATCGATTACTATCCTTTGAGTAATCGATTACTCAAATTCTCTGGAAAAACACGTGGGCCAGAATATGTATGGTAATCGATTACAGGTTATGTGTAATCGATTACTTGAAATCTCTGTTTTAAAATCTGGGCCAAATTTTCCTGTGTAATCGATTACCAGAAAGGTGTAATCGATTACTGATTTTGAGAACCACATTTTGTAGGTTATTTTGAGAACCACTCTAAGTCATAATCTTTGAGTTGTTGTTTGAGCCATAACGTTTGTGCACAACAACTTCCTGCAGCAATATACTCTGCTTCTGCAGTACTTAGAGCAACACATGCTTGTTTCTTATAAGACCAAGAAACAAGAGAATTTCCTAATAAGTGACAAGTACCACTTGTGCTCTTTCTCTCAGTTTTGCATCCAGCAAAATCTAAGTCAGAATATCCAACCAAATCACAGACACTTCCTTTGGGATACCACAAACCTACATTTGAAGTTCCTTTCAAGTATTTGAAAATCCTTTTAACGGAACTTAAATGAGATTCCTTAGGAGATGCTTGATATCTAGCACATAGACATACACTGAACATAATATCAGGTCTACTAGCTGTCAAATAAAGAAGAGATCCGATCATACCTTTGTATTTGGTAATATCTACTGGAACTCCAAACTCATCTTGATCTAGATAAGTATTTGACCCCATTGGTGTAGCTATGGCTTTGCAATCATCCAAATCATATTTCTTTAAGAGATCTTTGCAGAATTTGGATTGATTTATGAATATTCCGTCTTTAGATTGCTTGATTTGCGATCCTAAGAAGAAGTTTAGCTTTCCCATCATAGACATTTCAAATTCTTCTTGCACCATGTTTGAGAATTCCTTGCACAAATTTTCGTTAGTGGAACCAAAAATAATATCATCTACGTAAATTTGAACTAATAACGTATTACCTTTGGTCTTCTTGATGAATAGCATTGTATCAGCCTTACCCTTTTGAAATCCTTTCTCACAGAGAAATGTACTTAGTTTGTCATACCATGCTCGGGGAGCTTGCTTTAGACCATAAAGGGCTTTCTTCAACTTGAAGACATGTGAAGGATATGTAGAATTTTCAAACCCTGGTGGCTACTTCACATATACTTCTTCTTGAATGTATCCATTTAAGAAAGCACTTTTAACATCCATTTGATATAATGGAAAGTTTAAAGAGCAAGCATATGCTAATAGAAGTCTTATGGCTTCCAAACGAGCAACTGGTGCATAGGTTTCATCAAAGTCTATCCCTTCTTCTTGATTATATCCTTGTGCTACCAGTCTTGCCTTGTTTCTGACAATGGTACCATTTTCATCTAACTTGTTCCTGAACACCCACATTGTTCCAATGATATGTTTATCAATAGGCTTAGGAACCAATTCCCACACTTGGTTTCTTTCAAATTGGTTCAACTCCTCTTGCATTGCTACTATCCAGTACTCATCTTCTAAAGCATCATTTACCTTAGAAGGTTCTAATTGAGAAACAAAGACCATGTTCAAGACTGAATCGTTTAAGCGTAGTCTTGTGGAAACTCCTTTTGATATGTCACCTATGATGTTGTCAATGGGATGGTCTCTGTGTGTTCTCCATTCTTTTGGCAACTCATAAGTGGCATATTCAACTTGTTCTACCGATTCTGATTCTTGCTTGTCGCAACCGGGGTCGCGGCGGGACGGCGAAAAAAGAAATAGTTTAAACAGACAGAGTCGCCACTAATGTTTATTGAAGGAAAACACTAGAAAAAACCTAAAATTGATAAATAGCCTACGAAACCTAAAATCTAGGTTCGGGAGTCTATTACGCGTGGGGAAGGTGTTAGCACCCCACAGCGCCCGTCTAAACGGTACCTAAAATTATTTGTGTAATTTCCTTAGCTTTCTACATTATTAATTTTACCCTTATTTATTTTTATTCTTTAGTTGCTAATTATTCTAAAAGATAGAAAACAAAATATTTTTGTTATTTTTTATAGCCTGATAGGTGTGAACCTAGTCCTACGTACTTCCCTAAAATGGAAGATCAAGGCTTACGCAGTTCTTAATTTTAATAATTTTTAGTTTCTTTTTAGTCTTTTTTATGAAAATGAGCAAAACGGCACGAGGAACGACATCCCACAAGTGAACAGTCGCTATGTCGCATCACGTTTGCAATTATTTTTAGTTTCTTTTTAGTCTTTTTTTTATGAAAATGAGCAAAACGGCACGAGGAACGACATCCCACAAGTGAACAGTCGCTATGTCGCATCACGTTTGCAATTATTTTTAGTTTCTTTTTAGTCTTTTTTTTTTTATGAAAATGAGCAAAACGGCACAAGGAACGACATCCCACAAGTGAACAGTCGCTATGTCGCATCACGTTTGCAATTATTTAGTTTTTATGCGTTAAGCGAAGAGTGAAAACAAAGCTGTGATTTTGATTTTTTTTTTTTATGCGGCAAGCGCAATCAAAGCAACAACAAAGCAGTGATCCAGCGCAAGATTATTGAGAGCATTTTTTATGAGGCAAGATTTAAATCAAGAAGCTACTTTATTTGCCAAAGAGCTGTTCTTATCATCATCATGTAGCCGTTTTATTTGCCAAAAAAGATCTTTTTTTTTAAAGTTCAAAGAATTTGCCAAAGACCCATTTCTTATCAACAATAACCAACCTCTATCATCAAGATTCAAGATTCAATTTTTAACATGAAGCTAACATGATTCGGTTTTAAGAGAGCAATCAAGAAGCATTTTTTTACCATTCAAAACCAACCTTTAATATTCAGAGCCACGATTCTTATACCCAAGAAGCGATTTTTTTTTAATTATTCAGAAACAAAGAAGAGAACAAGATTCAATTTTTCTTATCAAGAACCAAACTTTATCCTAAAAAAGGCCATTTTATCATCAAAACAGAGCCGGGACTCACTTTCTACAATCAAGAATCAAACTTTATCATGAAGCTAAAGTCATTGATTTGGTTTTCTTTAATGTCCGAGTTCATTTTTGTCACCAATAACCAAGCTTTACCAAGCTATCATCAAGATTCAGTTTTTACTGTCAAACCACAAGGCATTCAGAATACACATTCTAGAAATCATGCTAATGAAGAGAAAGGAGTTTTTGTTACTACAACAAACATGAAAAGGACTGAAATCACAGAGGCATGAAACAAATACATCATAAAGAGTTCAGTTTACATAACAATGTTCAGACAGCAATAAAAAAAAACAAATAAACAAGGTTCTGGAATAAGCAAGAAAAACTTAAAAGAAAGAGGGGGGAAACAGAGGAACCAACCCAGAGACGGAAAAAAGAAACAGGGAGACGCGACAGAAACGGTGGAGAGGAGCGATGGCGTGTTGGTTCTGAACGGCAAGAAAATGGTCGACGGCGACGCTGTGGTGGCGAGTGCGTCGGAGGCGCGGCTATCCGAGGTGAAGGGAGAGGCGCAGCGGCGGAACTTCCCCGAAGAGAAGAAGCAACAGCGGCGGCGACCGGCTTGGTGGATGTCGACGGGATGAGAGTGGAGAGGAGCGATGGCGGTGCGAGCGGACAGGAGCCGTGGCGGCGGCACAGGGAGGGTTGGGGTCAAGAGGTTGAAGGAGAAGATGGTAGGAAAGGGTGGCGGCGTGAGAGGAGAGGAGGAGAAGAAGTAGGAGGCGGCTACTGCGAGAGGGAGTTTAGGGTTTGGAGCAAGAGAGGGAGCAGAAAAGAAATGAAGGTTGGGGGCTGAGAGGTCAGTGAATGAATAGTCAGTGAATAGTGTGTGGAGCTTTCGAGGTGGGGAGGATTAAATAGGGAATAAATTAGGGTTAGGGTTTTCTGAAGCCTCTTCTTCCTCTCTCTTGGTCGTGGGCCCGCGGCCCACTCTTCTCCCTCCTTTCATTTTTTTTGCTTCTGCTTCTTTTTTTTCTTTTTCTTCTTCTCTTCTTCTTTTTTTTTCTCTGGGCTTCGTTCCTCTTCTTCTTTTCTTTTTTTTTCTTTTTTCTTTGGGCTTCTTTCTTCTTCTTTTTTTCTTTTTTCCTTTTCTTTTATTTTTGTTTTCTTTTCCTTTTTCTCCCTTTTTTTTTTGTTGTTTTTTGTTGTTTTTAAAATTGGGCCCGGACAAAAATAGGTGTCAACATTGCTCTATTTGCTTTTGATGATCATCCTTGATTATATTTTCTTCCTCATCATAATCAGGTAAAACATCTTTATCTTCATTTGAAGAGTTAGACTCATCAAAAGAGACATGATCTGATTGTTAGAGAATACCCAAGGAATATACCTTCATCAGATTTTTCATCAAACTTACCAAGGTTTTCCTTACCGTTGTTCAAGACAAAGCATTTTGATCCAAAAGCGTGTGAATGAGCAATGTTGGGTTTTATTCCTTTGTACAATTCATAAGGAGTCTTCTTCAGTATAGGCCTTATGAGTACTCTGTTGGATACATAGCATGCAGTACTTACTGCATCAGCCCAAATGTATTTAGGGAGAATGGATTCACTTAGCATGGTCCTTGCTAGTTTCTCTAGTGACCTGTTCTTCCTTTCTACAACACCATTTTGTTATGGTGTTCTTGGAGCAGAGAAGTTATGTGAAATTCCATTTTCATCACATAATTCCTGGAATAAATGATTCTGAAACTCTCCACCATGGTCACTTCTTACAGAGGAAATATTCAAAGATTTTTCATTTTGAACAAGCTTTGCATATCTCTTAAAGGTATTAAAGGCTTCATTCTTATGAGATAAGAATATATTCCGAGTATATCTTGAGTAATCATCGACAATTACAAGAGCATAATAATTACCTCCAAAACTTCTGGTCCTTGAAACTATATTCTTGAGTTTGAATGATACCTTAGTTTGCTTGCCTTTCTGACATGCATTACAAAGCTTATCCTTTTCGAATCTCATCCTTGGAAGACCAATAACAAGATCATGCTTGACTAGTTTATTTAAATGATCCATGTTGATGTGAGCCAGTCTTCTAGGCCAAAGCCATGAATCATTGTTGTTCTTGGCTAGTAAGCATCTAACATTTGATGGAATTTCATCCAAAGATATCATGAAGACTTTATTAATCTTATATCCTGAGAACTTGATTTCTCGGGTTTTCACATCTTTCACCACACAGATATCATTTATAAAACCAACTTTCAAGCCTTTGTCACATAGTTGACTAATACTCAGCAGGTTATGCTTCAGCCCATCAACATAGAGAACTTTATCTATGATAGTTTGAGGGGGCGTACCTATCATTCCAATGCTAAGTATTTTCCCTTTCTCATTATTATCATATGTAACATAACCCTTTTCTCTGGGCATAAGATATGAAAACTTTGTTTTGTCTCCTGTCATGTGTGATGAGCAGCCACTTTCAAGATACCATAAGTTGCTTGCTGCTGTCATGCACACCTCGATATCTTCATCATCTGAGTCATGAGAGGCCATTAAAGCAACCTGTGCTTCTTCCTTTTTAGAGTCGGATGAAGAACTTACTTCATTTTCATCCCATGCAATGTAGGCTCTTCGTGAAGTTGGATCTTTCTTTTCAAACTTATCTTTTAATCCATGTTTCTTCTTTTGAAGGTTTGGACACTCCAGTTTGATATGTCCAGGTTTTCCACACTCAAAGCATGTAAACTTCTGAGAGGAGGAAGGTTCACTATTCCTTTGGCAAGTTCTATTATTGTTAAATTTCATACCTTTCCTTTTGAATAGCTTTCCAAGATTCTTCACAAGAAGGTTCATGTTTTCATTGACGTCCTCTTCAGAATCTGCATCATATTCCTCTTTGATGCTTTCCTTTGCTTTTAGAGAGATGGGCTGATACTTCTTCTCATGTTGTTCATGTTCTTCTAGACGATTCAACTCCAATTCATGTTCTTGGAGTTTTCCAATGAGAGTTGCTAGAGTCATATTAGATAAACTCTTCTTTTCAGAAATCGTCGTAACCTTTGATCTTAGTACTTTCATGTTTAGATCACTCCTGGAAAATTCTTTACCAAGTGAAATCAAATGGTTAGTCAAATGAGTAAAGCGTTTTTGCATATCCAATACCTTTTCACCAGGGAGTATTCTGAACATCTCATATTCTTGTGATAGGGTATTGATTTTTAATCTCTTGACTTCATCTGTTCCTTCATGGGTTACCATCAATGTATCCCATATTTCTTTTGAAGTTTTGCACGTTGATACTCTAAAGAATTCATCCATGCGAAGAGCAGATATAAGAATGTTCATGCCTTTAAGGTCATATTGAACTTTCTTCTTTTCTTCTTCACTCCATGTGTTTTCTGGTTTTGGTTGTGTGTTATCACCCACTTCATTCATTGGTATAAACAGACCTTCTTCAATGGCTTTCCATATTTCCACATCCAATGACCTTATGAAGATTTTCATCTTGATTTTCCAGAAGTCATAGTGGTCTCCATTGAAGTATGGTGGCCTGTTTATGTTGAATCCCTCACTAGTACCATGACTAGAAGAGGATGCCATCTTTCCCGGATCTTAGGAGCAAATTACCTAAACTTACGCTCTGATACCAATTGTAAGTATAGATAGCAACCTGAGAGGGGGGGTGAATCAGGTTTGCACGATTTTCGCCTTAACAATACTTGTTACTTTCAAGATAAAGATAATCACAAATGATGATTGTGAGCCAGCGGAAATAAACGTTGCTTGAAAGTAAAAGATGAAGGTTAGGAGAAATCACACACGGAATTTATCCTGGTTCACCTTCAATCCACCGAAGGCTACATCCAGTCCCTCAAGAAACCCCTTGAGGATTTTTCCACTATTGATAAAAACTTCTTACAAGTGCTTACACCAAGGACTTTAAGAATTTCTATCAACAACCTGAAAGCACACCACTTTCAGAACCTGAAAGCAAACCACTTTCAGACAACCAACCTTCACCGAACCCTACGGTGAATCTTTCACTCAACCAGAATGAAGATGAAGAAGAATTTCTAACCGGCTGATTCAATCCTCTAACATAGAAAGGATTGAATATAGAAGTTATGCTTTTAGGCACTTTTCATATGAAGGCTCTTTCTTATTCTGAGTTCTTCAATAGTTGAACATCATAAGTATTCTTTTGACAATGAAGAACAAGAAACTCATAATATAGGCTCTTTAAAGTTGTAGAACAAAGATTTTGTATATGAAAAAGTTGTTTAAGTGTATTTTTGGCCTATGTCATGTGTATTTCGTTTTTGAGACTTAATGGACTATTTATAGGCATAAGAGATCATCCATGAACCAACACAATGCTTCCCAAACGTTTTGAGACACAATGGTTCATGAAATAATGCAACTAGTCGAACATGTAATCGATTACAATACTTAGGTAATCGATTACACTATGTGACCATTGCTGTTTGAATTTCAAATTCAAACATGTAATCAATTACAAGCAAAATGTAATCGATTACTTGCCTTTGTGTAATCGATTACCTTAAGGGTGTAATCGATTACACTCAAGTCCATTTTCTAGATAATGAAACTTTAAGTTCAACTTGAGTTTTTCTATCACTTTTATCTTATGAAAAAGGTTAAACTCAATGTGTTACTTTTATCTTTGAGCCTTCATACTTAAGGAGACCTTAGAAGCATAACTTACCTAAATATGTAAGACTTAGTTAAAGCTTGAAGCTTGAACCCTTGAGATTGCTTGATACATGTTGCACTGGTTCTTCTAAGTCTTCTTCTCTTCTTTTTGTTCACGAGTTTGTCGTCATCAAAACCTCAGCCAGGGTCAGGAGCAAGACCTTCTTCACAGTATCTCAGTGTTATGATTTCTAGTCTAGACCTCATAGCAGAGGTATATCTTTCTTTTGGTGTTCAGTGTCGGGTTGTATAGTTTACTATTAGAGTTACTGATGTGCGCCCTAAAAATCAGGGTGTTATAGAAGAGGTTTGTGGGGGTGGCGGCGTTGGTGGCAAATGTGACTGTGGCAGTGGTGGTGGAGTTTGTTAGTGGTGGCAATGATGACGTGGTGGCGACAATGACGGTGGAGGTGGCGGTGGTGGTGGAAGCTGATGGTGGTGACGGCGACAGTGGCGGTGGTGGTGATGAAAATGAAAACAGAAAGTAAAAACAAATATGTTCTCTAAATTTTAAAAATTTGAAAATGAAAATTAATTTTAAAAAATAAAAACTGAAAAACTAAAAAAAATTCTTTAACAAAAACAAACAGTGTCTTTGAAAATCTTTTATGAAATTAATTTTATAGTTAGAAACTATTCAGAGAAGAAGTTTATGTGAGTAATTTATAGATAAAATTGTTTTTGAACAGAAGAGAAGATTGTTGGTTTAAATATTTTCATTGATCCATCGAAATAAAAAAATTCATTGAAAGAACATACTCTTCATCAACTAAATATTTTCATTGATCCATCGAAAAAAACATTTTCATTCAAAGAACATACTCTTTGTCAACTAACTACGAATAAATCCGAACAATAAAAAATTGAACCAAGAACAACATAAAGCAAAGAACAAGGAAAAGATCAATGATCATGAGATAGATATATTATATTTCTTTTATTTCTCTTTCCTGAGAAAATCAAACAGAAAGTGCTCACTGGTCACTTTTAATTTTCATAAAACTGTAAAATATGAAAGGAAAAAAAACATATTCCCTCTGGTATATACACAACTATACAATATACAAAGTGAGATGCACAACTAAAAAACCAAAGAAAAAGAAAAGGAGAAAAACTTTACTAGAAGGTCTACCTCTTCAACAATTTCCTAGTACTAGTGGTGATTGGTGAAGGTGGGGGTGATTTTGATGACAAGACCGGGGAAAACATCATCAGGGTCATGGATGTGGGGGTTGCGCTCAACGATGAAAGGATCACTGCACTTGTCACTGATGGTGTGGAGCGTCTCCCCTTCTCCCACCACATATATCTCATCGCACGGCCGTTCAATGAGGCGGCTCCGCCCCTTCACAGTGGTGGCAGCGGCTTCATCCTCAGCCACAGAGCTCGCCCTTATGGACCCAAGCAATATTAGAGACAATAAAACCAAGGCAGAGTACCATGATGCTGAGTCTGCCGAGTCCTTTGTTGCGGAAGATGAGGAACCCATGTAGGATGTTGATCATATGAGAAAAGAAGTTTATGAAATTTATGGGGTTGGAAGAAATAAATTAAAGCAGAAGTATATATAGGTGTAAAATTATGAGTTATGATATGTACACACTTCACTCTCTCTTACAATTCATTCCATCTTATTTTTCTTATTGTTTTTTTCGTTTCTATTACATCACATGTCATATACTTATTTCTCTCTCTATTTTTATATATCTTTAAAGGTGTAAAAGTGAAAAGATGTGAAAAAAATTTAATTCTAAAATTATGGAGTATTTATTATATATGTGGGGCAGAGAGGATGGACGAAAGAAGGAGTAGGAGGGTTTTTTTTTTGCGCAAAGAGTAGGAGGGGTTTAAGTAAATGTTTGGTGTATAGTTGGGATGAAAATTTTGAATTCAACGACATGGAGAGAAATAATGGGCTCCCAACCCCAATTAATTCTTGGTAACCTAGTTTTTCTATAAGGGTTAAATAAGATTTTGGGTTAATGATTCAATAGGTCCCTGAAGTTGTACTGAAATTTGTGTTTGGTCTCTCCCTGGAAAAATGATGCTTAGTGGCGGTAAAAAACAGCCAATAATTGTAAAAAGACCGCCACTAAACGTCATTTTTATGGGGAGGGATCAAACACAAATTTCAGTACAACTTCAGGGACCTGTTGAACCATTAACCCAAGTTTTTGGTTTTTAAAACAAAAGTGAGTTTTGATCTTATCCCTTCTCAGAAAAATGTTTGTCTTTCATTCATACGCTTTTTGATGTTAGTCATGCCAAGAGCTCAGGTGACTTTGTAAAGTGTCTGACGAGGCTTCATGTACGATAGATCACATATAATTTTGAAATCATATTTATTTAACATGTGCACTGTGCATAACTAATATTTTTTATGAATACTTAATTAATCTAAATAACAAACTCATGAACACTCAAATTAAGGGTTTTTGTTATTCTTAGATAATAATCTTAATTTAATTATTGATTATAGAATGTAAAATAAATATTAATTAAAAATTACAGGTGGCGTGTCACATTGGACTTGACAGTAGCTTGGCAAAGTTACTTGAGCTCTTTGCTCTAGCAAGGACTAAAACAAGCTTTTCTACATAGGGATGAAAAATCAACCTTTTCTCACGAATGATGAAAATAAAATATTGTTCATTTTACGGGAATTAAAAACTTATCAACACAGTTTATCCTTCCAAAACTTCTTTGTTGTTTAATGTTACTTTATTTTCTAATATCCTTATTACCCCATCATAATAAAATTTAATTTGTAATCCTTATCTTACTTCTCTGACTAAAACAAGCTTTTCTACATAGGGATGAAAAATCAACCTTTTCTAATGAATGATGAAAATAAAATATTGTTCATTTTACAGGGATTAAAAACTTATCAACAAAGTTTATCCTTCCAGAACTTCTTTGTTGTTTAATGTTACTTTATTTTCTAATATCCTTATTACCACATCCATAATAAAATTTAATTTGTAATCCTTATCTTACTTACTTCTCTAGAGAAATAAAAAAAAATTGTCAGGAAATCAATTTTAGGAGTGAATAATAATAATAGGTGGAATAATACTTCTCTAGAGAAATTGACGGGAAATATAGAAAAACTTACTGCAAGGCGGCGGTTTTGTCACGTTGATGTTTGGAGTGAAGATCTTCAGCAGCGTTCCTTCAAGTGCTTTTTTAGCCATGTTCCGCTTCCTTTGCCTCCTTCGCTTGTGAGCTGGTTTTTCAATTTCACTGTCAAATAATAAATCGGACTCGCAGGAGCGGATTAACATACACATGTTGACTAAAAAAATGAAAATTCAAAAAAATTAAAAGGAAAAAAATGATGAAAACAAAAGAAAAAGAAAAAAATAAAAGATGAACACGGGCGTGCTTTAGAGAAGCATGGTTGTGCTCGGGTAGGACGGGAATGAAACATGGTCGTGTCGGTGAGGGTACGTTCGTGCTTGTAAATACGCCGGTTGAACACGGTCGTGCTTGTCAAGGCACAACCGTGTTTCTAGGTTTATTCATTTAAGCATGGTGGTGTTGCTGATTTCACCATCGTGTTTCATCAAAACGTTGATAGAAAACAGTCGTGCCTGAGAGAGGAGGGGTGTCTTGACCTGTGAACAGAACAAATACAGGGGCGAAAACAACAGAAAAATAAATAAAAAATAAAAGACCTAAAACTATGAACCTTTTGAGGCTACTAGTCTGAACCCATTCCCCGGCAACAACCCCAAAAGCTTTTCGTGTTAAAACCATACACTCTTTTAGAGGAAAGTGCACCTTATCGCTCTAGTAATACAGGATAATAAGTCCTGATAGCGTACCCAAGGGACTAGGAAACTTCCACTCCCCAAAAGTGGATCATAGTGAAGGTTCGAAATTTGTAAGATTGGTTGAATCGCATTCAATGTAAATAAGCACAAGTTATGAGAAAATATCAGAGAAAAAAAGCCTTAGAATTTCAATGATGTTGGATCATCTCCCCCATTTAATATTCATGCTAAGCCTAATTAATTATCTAGTTGATCATACCTTCTTATAATATCGACTCACCATTAAGTTATTCTCAATTGTCCAACCTAAATGCAGTAACTTACAAGAAAGTGTCATTATAAGGTGATCAGTGAAATAGGCATGAAGTGCATAGAAGTTTCCTATAGGTATTTCACTACCAACATGTATAGGAAATTGGAAACGTACAAAACTAATCCTAAGACCTCGACTAAGACTGAAGTATTATTAACCCTATATGTCCATTCTCTTTTATGTTCAGTAACTAATCCCTCCGGTTAGAAGCCAATTAATTACTATACTAATGGTTAATTACGCCACATGGAATAAAAGCTTAAGAGAGAATCAAGATATAAAACTGAATATAAACTATAACATAGATAGTAACATGGGGTTTATATCATATCCTATATTACAACCATGAGAAAAGGGATTTAGCTACTCATAGAAATAGGATTACAAATTAATTAACATAGTCCTACGAGCTATGATCATCTTACAGGATGATGACAGTTGATCCCTCTCTTGCTGCAATCCTGGTGTTGCCTCTCTATCACCTCTATCTTTTGCCTGTGTACTATCCCGGTGTATGCTTTTCTGGTCTCAGTGAGTATGTGTGAGATGTCTCTTTTTTTGAAAGTGAAAGACAATTTTATTGTGAAACGAAACAAGCTTGAGGACAACCATCTCAAGGGGGCTAACCAAGCCATGGAAAAAAACAAAGAAGAGAAACATAAAACCCCCCAATGGGACAATTCAACCCAAAGGTATTGATAACTAAAACCTCCAAGCTTTACTCCAGGCAAGATATAAGAACATAGTCTCACCTGCAAGAGGTTATATTTCGAATGCCCCTCCTCTAGAGGAATCCCAGGAAACAACAAATACAAAGCACAAAGGAAAGTGTTGATGGGATCCAAAACCTTAAAGAAAACTCCTTCATAACCAGTTTGGAAGAAAATGAACGCATATCAGAAACCTGGAACAACCAAACACCACTCCGCAGCTAACCCACCCACCACCTTCGAAAAAAGAAGGCAACGCTGCCCTCCAAAATTTTATTCATGAAACTCCCCTTTGTGGAACCTGCACTCCAATATTTTATTCAAGGACCCCCTGCCATCCTCCTTCCTCCTAGTTTGCTGCCCTCCAACAACAACCCTCCTCCAAATTTCATGACAGGACTCTAAGCAGACAACCACCAGACGCCCCTCTACCATGCCAGAATCACTCAGCCAACCCTAAAAGAAAACCACACCACCCAAATGCGAGCCAAACTCTACCTGTAGTATCTACTTCGAATCTGTTGAGCCAAACCTCGAACTGCTACCTCTTCAGGACAGTCAAACAATATCCCCACATGCATACTATTAATATGAGCACGTCTAGCACGCGTCTCAATCCCATCCGAGCTATGCCAATCGGACGGAACCAACTGTTGTTGCACATTGTCAATTTTCTATACTTTCTCCTTGTCGTCACTCTTCGGAGGCCTGTCGCATGGCTGTTTGGGCTTATCCACCGCAATTGGTGGATTCTCCTTTAGAGGCCTCCCCCGTGTTCGTTTCGGTTTCTCCTAGACTAAGCACTGATTATCAACCTCTTTTCTTGGCCTTCCACGCGGCTTGAGTGACTGGTGTGAGATGTCTCCTTATGTGTGTTTTTTGCCTCTTTAAATATAAAATATTGGGTTAAACTCGAGGCTCTATCTGCGGTGGCAAACACGGCTGCGAACTATCCAACATGGGTGTGTTGGCTTTAATGATGTCATACACTACAAGAAAAACCGATATTACCGACTTTCACAAAATCGTCTGTATATGTCTAAATTACCGACGGTTGGACCACCGGAAATGAATTTTCTTGAAAAAATATATAAATAAAAAATGTGTAAGCCATGGGTAATTTGGAGGGAAAACTTAGCGAGCTCATTACTAACAGTCACATCAGTAGGTAGTGTAGGGAAAATTCACGCTATGTTACTGATAGGCACATCTGTCAGTTTATATTATTTCGATTTGAATTTTTAAACTTCGTTGAGCGGGGAAATTGAACGCCATATTACCGAAGATGTTTTAAATCGGTAAGCTATAAAAAGGCTACAAAAGGTCGTCGGTAATTACAGACAGAAAAAACCGTCGGTAACCTATATAGTTCGCCTGGACCATTCAACACGCCTTTCTTTGTCAAAGATTAGCTTGCAAGTAAGTTTTGTCTTATTTTTTAATGTTTTCTTTTGTTTATTATCTTGGTTTTTTTATTTATAGTCTTAGTTTTTTTATTGTATTGTAAGTTACTTTAGTGGTAGTTGTTAATTACACTGTTTTATATCATTTAATAATGTTGGTATATGAATATTAATTGTTTAATTTTAATTGACTAGTATATTTAATAATATTTAATTATTGATGTTCGAATTAGAACAGATGTCTTCTAAAATAACAATTTGGGCGTGCCTGGAAGACAACTAACCGTGGGGAATTACTCAAACGAACTCATAAGAAAGAGAAATGACAACAAAGTTCGATAGACAGAAGCATGGCGATCACTTTTATAAGTATGATGATGATTTATATTGTTTTTAGTTTATAGTATTATGATTTTAATATATATTGTAATTATGCAGACTAAGTTTGCATCTTTGAAGGCAAAATATGATGATAAACAAAAAAAGGAGGACTTAGATGAAGAAAGGACTAATTGAAATGAAAAATGAACAATGAAAAATGAAAAAATGAAAAAATGAAAAATGAAAAATGAAAAATGAAAAAAAAAAACCGGAATTTAAAAAAAACCATTACCAACGGTTACAACCTTCAGTAATCATCGACGGCAGTAGCCGACAGTTCTCACTGATGGGTATCGTCGTCGGTGATTATCAACGGTTATATCCTTCAGTTATTACCGACGACTTTTGTTTATCCGCCGATAATACCAACGAGCGGTTTACCAAAGGCTCTTTGGCCGTCGACTGCTCGTCGGTAAAACGACATTACCGACGACTTTTGGTACAGATATAGGCGGTGCGATGAGGCACGACCATGGCTCTGAGAACCACAACCATTTTGGATTACGTCAGCAAGGGTGTGTTTGGAGTGATGCAGGGGCGTGGACTCCTATCTTCATGTCAACACGATGCTTACTTCACCTATTTATGAAAATACACTTGAAAGCAGGTCTGTTATGAATAGTAAATGCATAAAATAGGTGCAAAACAGTAGTAAAAAAGAGGTGTTTATTATGCATTTTATATGCGCATCAATGATCACACAAATGCACCGACAAAGAAAAACATTTCAGTAGTTTGTTCCACACACGCATCAATGATCACACATGCAATATAATGTAAGTGGGAATAGCCTGGACAACTGACTTGATAAGCACCTCCCTCTCAACAGTAGATAATAAATTCTCTTTCCACCCCTTCAACTTTTTCCACACCTTTTCTTGCACCAAGTTAAAAACTTGTTGCTTAGACCTGCCAATAAAAGTGGGCA
The DNA here is from genome assembly GCA_030819835.1 of Acmispon strigosus. NCBI lineage: Eukaryota > Viridiplantae > Streptophyta > Magnoliopsida > Fabales > Fabaceae > Acmispon > Acmispon strigosus. The sequence continues at coordinate 40,273,990 of JAUAMA010000001.1, read as the reverse complement.
GCCCTAAATACTTGAAATCACTCTCGATTGCCTTAATCTGCAATCGACTCTGATGGGCATTTTTCCCATTCTCAATAAAAATTCGGCTTAAAGAGAGTTCAGATTTATCCAAGTTAATGAGCTGACTTGAGACTTGCAGGTATTCAGATAATATATGAACCATCACATCTGCCTCCTACACATTTTCCTAAAAGAAAACAATGTTATCATTTGCAAAAAAGAGGTGAGTAATCTTTGGAGCACTCATAGCAATCTTCACACCATGTATATCCTTACGCTCCTGAGCCCGGATAATAAGTCCTGAGAAAACCTCTGCATGCAAGATAAAAAGGTAAGGATATAGGGGTCACACTACCACAAACCTCTAGACGCCTTAAAGGCTTCACATGGACAGCCATTAAGCAAAATAGAGAAACTAGGTGCTGTTACGCACCTCATGATGGGTATCAATCGGTTGTAAAGAAAAACCCATCGACGCTAGAGCAGTTTGCAAGAAGCTCCATTAAATTCTATCATATGCCTTAGTCATATTTAGCTTTAACCCGACCACACCCGTCTTCCCCTTAGTTTTCCTAACTTATTAGTTTTATCTAAAATATTATAATATAATGATAAACGATTTATAACTTAAATGACAAAGTTAAAATGATTTTAAAAAGAGAAAGATATAAATACTCAAATTGAAAAAGTATAATATAAATATGATTTAATTGTGTTTTTGGTCTTTATAATTTCATAAATGCGTTTGTTGGGTGGCTTCTAGGGTGCACTTGCACCCTAAGTGGTGCACCGTGCACCACTCTAAATTACCTGTTATAATAGGTACCTGATTTTTTAAAAATTGAAAATAATAATAATTAGTCAATACCATTTTTACCCCTTCTTTCACTAAAAAAAAGTCTCAGAAAGGAGGAGAAAGACAATACCCCGTTTGAGAAAACAGCTTAATTAAGATCTTATGGTATAAGCGCTCATGACATAAGAGCTTATGTCATAAGCGCTTAAATTCAATGAGTTGTTTGTGTTTGGATGCATATATTGAAAATAGCTTATACAGAATCAAAGCATTTGGATGCATTTTTACCTAAGCACTTATTATTAGTTGAAATTAAAAAATTAAAAACTAAAGATAACAAAAGGAGAAAATAAACGAATAAAAAATTAAAAGGAACGAATAAGCTCTGCATAAGCTGTTTCTATCAGCTTATGAAAATAAGCTAAAAAGAGCTTATGGAGGGCTTATAAGCTATTTGAACAAGCTCTGTCAAACGCATACAAAAGAGCTTATTTTGTAGCATAAACTCAAATAAGTTGTCCATAAGCTCTCCCAAACAGCCCTTAAAAGGGGCTTTATGGTAATGAACAAATTGAAATTATAATAAATTATAAAAATTAAATAACATGTAGAACCGGTTTCCAGTTTCTCACCTGGACACTTGGTGCGATCTCATTAGCCAGGAGATGGTAGTGCATGGTGCACTACTTAAATAGTAGTTCACTCTAACAACACTCATTTGTTGTCCCTATGTTTTCCATTTCTCCAATTAAGTATTTGTGCTTTCAAATTTGAAAGTAACTTGATTAGAAGTAAAACTATAAGGAGAAAATTACACATTTTTAGGACTATAGGGACAAAATGTGAATTTTTTAAATTACTTTTTCAATTTCAAGCTAGATAAAACCACTATGAGTGGCAAAGCATAGAGACTCAAACCCAAGATCTCTGTTTAAACTAGAACAACTGCGTGTCATTTGATCTACGCGCTTGGTGGTACAAAATGTGAAATTAAACCTATAAATATTAAATATAACAAAGTTAATTAGGTACTCATATTAATTTGATTGAAAATTTATAAATTTGAAATCTTAACTAATTGCAATTAGCTTGGTTCGAGTTTTAATAGAAATGAACTAATGAATCAAACAAGTTCGAAGCAATTAGGTTAGGTTGTTTCGATTATTTATCAGGTTCATCGAGTTGATATCTAATATGATGACCACTCCTACTTAGTGGTATAATATAATGTAAAACATAGGTAATGTAGTTAGTTGTTTCAGTTATGAAGCTCTACATATATATATTGTCACCTAACTTTATATTATTTTAGTTTTAGTTTTCGCTCTCTATTATAAATTTATTATTTTTTATGGAAAATTGATGTTGCAGAATTTAAACTCAGGACCTATGTCCCAATGATAGCTCAAGTGGTAAGAGTTAGAGACATATGGGTCGGGAAGGGATCAATTCTTGGAAAGGGAATTTAAACGATTTCTGATGTACCAAAAAAACCCAGGACTTGTTGGATTTGAATCCCAGCAAGTACCAAATGGCCAATATCGTCGGTATTATAAATTTATAACTGATATCAAAGTAATTTTTCTAATAATTTAATTTTCTTTTATTATTGTCACCACGATTTCTCTTTGTCCAAAATTCAGAAATACTTACTTTTCATTTAAATAATAATTGGTATTTACTGTCTAGGATATAATTCGGATAGGACAAATTTTGAATTATCGAATTTTTTTTTGTGTGCATAAAAAAAAAGGGTTGAATTTTCGATTGCTTTCACATTCTTGAGATTTAAAGGATTTTAGAATGAATTTGATTTGGGTTAAAAAAGGGTAAACATAGTGTTTTTTTTTATCAAAGTCGATGTTTTAGAGTGGTGAATTTTTAGCAAAAAGATGGTTGGATCTATTTAGTTTGTGGAGGGTATCTTGTGTGGAAAATGATTATTTTTGTGATTTAAAATTGAATAAAAACAAAAGGGTTTTTTAAGGCAGGGAGATCTTTTGTCTCCTTATCTCTTTATTCTTTGCGGTGAAGTTCTGACAGCGCCCTTACAATGAGCGGTCGAGAACTCTTCCCTTTCGGGGGTTAGACTTTCCCGCTCGACGCCGACAATTTCTCATTTGTTTTTCGCAGATGACAATATCATTTTTTCCAAGGTCTCGGTTGAGGAAGCGGAATGTGTTAAATCCATTCTAGCCTCCTATGAACGGGCTTCTTGTCAGAAAATAAATCTTGATAAATCAACACTTATCTGTAGCCGAAATGTGCTTGCATTTGTTTCACATGAGCTTACTATGCTTTTGGGGATTAAGGTTGTTGAGTGTTTTGATAAATATTGGGGTCTCCCTGCTATATCATTGGTAGGTCTAAGGCTCAAACTTTTAGTTTTGTCAAGGATCGCGTTTGGAAAAAATTAAAGGTTGGAAAAGAACGTTTCCTATCCCGTGTGGGGAGGGAAGTTAAGGTTGTGGCTGAAGCAATTTCGGCCTAGCTTATGTCTTGTTTTATATTGCCTGACTCTAATTGTTCTCAAATTGAAGGTATAATAAGCAGGTTCTTCTAGTGTGGTGATGTTGACAAACGTAACATCCATTGGAAGAAACGGAACTATCTCTATCATCCTAAATGGGCGGCAAGGCTTGGCTTGCGTGATTTCAAGGCTTTAAACACTGCCGTGTTGCTAAGAATTGGTGGAGGATTTATTCCTTCTCATAGTCTCTTCTTAGCCGTGTGGTCAAAGTCGTTTACTTCCCGCATGGCAATTTGATCGGGGCTAAGAAAGGTTACCGTCCTAGCTATGCTTGGACAAGTATCCTTCGCTTCGGATGAATTTTTGAAAAAGGTGGGATGTGGAAGATTGGGGATGGCACAACATTCCGGATTTGGGATGACTTCTGGATCCCTCACGGTTATCTTACTATTTTCCACCAAGACTTCGCCGTTGAGGCAAATTTACATTGGGTGAGTGATCTTATTACAACAGGAAAATGGAAAATGAATCTTATAAAGATGATGTTTCATCCTACTGTTGCTAAAAAATTATGCTTTATTCCTCTCCCATTGGTCCCTCACAAAGATTATCTAACTTGGCCATATAATGCCGATGGGATTTTGGGTCAAAGTCTGGGTATAATTTATTTATTTTTGCAGAGTGATGTTGCTGGTGCAGTTTCTTCCTCAATGGTCTCCTCCCTTTCTTCTAAGGCGTGGAAACGGGTGTGGGACTCGCAGGCTTTGCCTTGGTGCAAGGAGCTATTATGGCATGCTGTAGCTGATATCTTGCCGGTGAGGAGTTTTTGCAGCGTTGTGGCCTTGATGTTGACCCATCGTGTCCATGTTGTGGTGGCGAAGAAGAATCGACAGCCCATTCCCTCCACTTTTGCCCCATAGTGCAACAGATTTGGTTCGCTAGTCAGCTTAGGAGTCGTATTCAGGCCTAGAGTTCTTTGTCTGTACTGAGATTATGCTCCATTTTGAGAAATAGTATAGTGACACAAGAAGGGGGTTTGATAGTGTCTTTTCAAAAACAACTTCTTTATAAAATAAAACAGATATTAGTTCTAAAAACCATTTTCAGAAACTCGTGTAAGTGCAGCGGATAAGATAAAGTGGTAGGCGATACTGAAAGTATAGCACACAAGCAATTTATCCTAATTCGCCCAAAAAGCATGGGCTACGTCCAGTCCTTGGTTTTACTACCAAGATTTTCCACTATTCAACCAAGTATCAAGGAATTCTCCTTCACAAGTGTTCTAAGGACTTCTCCTCTCAAGTATTCTTAGGACTTCTCCTCAACAATTATTCTTAGGATTTCTCCTTTACAGACAAAATATAGTTTTTGTTCTACTTAAAATCTCTTCAGAAAGAGTGTGGTAGAAAGCTTTAAGCATTAGAGGCTCTATAGAGTTTTTCTATTTTGGTTTGACTCTAAACAAACTACTAAGAGCTTTTACAGAGAGAATAATAGACATTTTATATTTCTCTGTGTTTGAAGGGAAGCTAGTATTTGACTTTGAAACATTTCACACTTGATTGAATTTTTCAGTTTCCAGCTTGTGTTCACTTGCTCTTCAAATCTTCAAGTCTTCTTTTTATATTACTCTTGCTTTGCTGACTAACGTTGGAGTAGATGGAGTCTTTTCGTTTGTTGACTGTTTGAGGGTAAACAGCTTTTTGCATGAGCAATTATTGCGACATTAAATGTTTTTACCCGTTTGATGTCCTTTGGTCAGAGACATATCCCAAAAGATGATACATAAGGATGGTAGAGGTCTTGTGCAGAGAATCTTTCTTCTTCGAGAAAGAATTGGTAGCTGCTACTTAATGTGACATGTTGGTATTCTACAACGTCGTACTTATGCTTTGTGCGTTGTGCCTTTTGTAGCTTCAGAGAGTCACGTGAAGTTCTTTGAATTTATTTGATCGTAGACACGTGGACTTTAGGTTCTCTGACTTCTTTGAACCAAGTGATGTTCTCTTAGGAAGTAGACATTAGGGCTTCACTTCAGACTTAGCCTCTCCAGTAAACTATGGTTTTCTTTAGACTGTAGATCTGCAGACTTGACTCATGATGATAGATGATAGATTATCTGAAAGAGTAAACATTTACGTTTAGAGAAAATTTTGACTGTACTTCTAGAACATCATTATCATTCAAAACAAAGACTAGACGATGTATAGGTCTTTGAACTTAACACGTTTGCTGCAAGAGGCTGATAATGACATCCTTTGCCGCTTCCAGACGTTGTGCTACTTCATTTGGGAGCGAAGAAACAACATTGTTTTCCACCAGCGTAGCAGTCCAATGGGCGTGGTGTTGCAGAGTTTCAACTTGCTTCTTTGCCCGTCCGGTCCTCACCATTCCAGGCCCCCGGAACCGCCATTGAACTCTTCTTGGGTGAGGCAGCGGGGGGTATCATCAAAATCAATTTCGACGCATCAATTCAGGACTCCTCTGTGGCGGGGTTTGGTATGGTGGCTAGGAACTACGCCGGTGAAGTCCTTGCGTCTGAGACAGCTTCTGTTTTCATGGTGTCCACGTCGGAGATGGCTGAAGCTCTATGCCTCAGTTGGTGTCTATCCTTGGCCGTTCAGGGCTTTCGCCACGTGTGCCTTGAGACAGACTGTGTAAAGCTTTTTCAGCTTTGGAGCAACCCAAAACCGGGGTCTTTTATTTCCATTCGGTTGTTAGTGACTACAAGTCTTTCATTCCTTTATTTGATGATGTTCATTTTACTTTTGTTAGGCGGGGATGAAATCATGTTGCGGACTCCCTGTCCAAATTGTCTTTTTCTGCATTAAATTTTGTTTGGATGGAAGAAATTCCACCTCAGCTTCTAGTTGTTTTACACAGCATGATGTAGTGGTTTCTGATCAATTGTTATCGCATTAATCTTTTCTGATGTTCCTTTCAAAAAATATTAAAAATTTCGTCGGGAAATTGCATGATTCGCATGTTGCATGTAATTTTTTTTTATATCTAATGAATTAATTAAACTATCTTTATTAATTTACTAAATAATATGATAATAAAAAATCAACTACAAATATAATTTTTTATCGTAAGAATGTAACATGATTAAATATTTGGCTGTTTACATGCAATTAACACACTAATGGATTTTGTACCATAAAACACACTAATGGATTGGTCCAAAAGAGTTGTTTAAATATCAAGCCTAACCTTGTGTTGAAACTTCAAATTTGTGACGAGGGTCCGAGAGATGATCCTTATGAATTTAATAAGCTTAGTACTAAAAAAAGAAAAGAATTTCTAAAATCATCCGGGGACGGAAAAGAATTTCTAAAAACATCTGGGGATGGAGATAACTGAGCGCGAAAACTTCCCATCTAACAAGTGACGAAGAGTGAATAAAAAAACTATTTTTAGTGATGATTGATTCACTTATTATAATAAAATACAAGTGGCTCGCAGAAACGCCAACATGAGGACATGGAGTGTGGGAAGAATGGTGGCATGGGGGGTGAAACAACAAAAGCAGACTTGTCTATTTCCAACGGTGGAGGCTGCGGAGCAGCCCGGCCGACAGCCATGAAAATATTATCGTGGAACTGTAGGGGACTTGGGAACATCCCTACAAATTGGGCTCTGAAGGAGCTCATGAAAGTTCATGTTCCCGGGGTGGTGTTTTAATCGGAGACACGGAGGAAAGATCATGAGTTATTCAGTCAACTGTTAAAAATCGGACGGAAGGACTGACGTGGCATGACACGTCATTAAATAAATTTTTGAATTTGGCACGTCATTAAATAAATTTTAAAACTTAGAAAAAGGGGTTCAAACACGGGACTAAGAAGTGGCAAAACACCACTTTTGCCAGTTGAGCTACACAATCAATTAATAATAATATAAACAAACTTTTATTTATATCATCAATCATAAGAATAAAAGAAGAAAAAAAATGTCTAGTTCATTATGCCAGACCTCTTCTTCCCCATCAACGGCATCTTTAAAAAAAATCCAAAACTTAGGAGAAAAAAAATCACGTTTTCTTCTTCTTCTTCTTCTTCTTCTTCTTCTTCTTCTTCTTCCACCTCCACCTCCTCCTCCTCCTCCTCCTTCATCCCACCACCACCACCCACCACCATCACAACTGAAACCCCATCACCACCAAACCCCTAGCACCACAGCAACAAAAACCACCAAAGGCCATCATACATCTAAAGGGACAACGAGAGATAAAGGGACAGCGAGCGAAGGAGGATTGATGGCGATGGGGGTAGCAGTGGTGGTGCGCGGCAAGGCTTCGATCTGATTCTGGGCGGCTAAGACGGCGGTAGCAGTGGTGGTGCGCGGCGGTGCCGGTGACTCCGACAGCGGCACTGGGTCAAGGCGTAGTGGTGGCGAGGATGGGAGATGAGTGGTGGCGGTGAAGAGAGAAGAGGTAGCGAAGAGGGGGAGTTGTGGCGGTGTTTGGGAAGTCGAAGTAGATGATGGTGGACAGTGGTGACGTTGAGTGATTGAAGTAGAGGAAGATGAAAAGGGGATGAGGGTGAAGAGAAGAGTGTGGTGATGGCGGCGGCTAAGGAACAATAGGAAGGGAGGTTAGGGTTTGGCTTTGGGTTAAGAGGAAGAAGGAGGTTTGATGGGGGTGGTGGCTAAGTTGAAATCAGAGGAAGAGTGAGGGTTTCTTTGTTGAAAAGGTTGTTGCTTTTTTTTTTCCTCTAATTTTTATGTTAGCCTTGTTGGGATGATACACAGAAAACGTGATTGATGATTGAAGAAGAAGAAAACGTGGGTTTGGTGGTGATGGGGTTTCGGTTGCTGTTTTCTTTCTTTTATTGTTATGATTGATGATATAAATAAAAGTTTGTTCATATTATTACTAATTGATTGTGTAGCTCAACTGGCAAAATGGGTGTTTTTCCACTTCTTAGTCCCGTGTTCGAATCTCCCCCACCCCCTTTTTCCAAGTTCTGAAATTTATTTAATGACGTGCCATGCCACGTCAACCCTTCCGTCAGCAGCAGACTGACGAAAGGGTAAACGCTGCACATGTAAAATTGAAGGGGGTACACTTCGTGCTAGAAATACTCGGGGGGGGGGGGGGGGGACGTTTCGCAAAAGTGTGTAACTCAAGGGGCAGAAAGTGCATTTAAGCCTAATTTGGTAGCAGCACTAGATGAGAAAAAGGGTGGTACACCCCCATGCTTCCGGCTCTTTGAGGAATGTTGGCTCCGAGATGAGGAGTGTGATGATATTGTTTGTGTTGCATGGAACTCTCATGGTGAGGATTCTTACAACAATTTTACCTCTTGCCTCCATGATCTCTCACGGTGGGCTAAAAGGAGATTTGGTGATGTTCCAAAGGAAATTAAGGAGGTGAAAGAGGAGCTTCAGGAGCTTATGGGAAGAGAGGATGAGGAAGGTATAATGGATAGAATTCTTGGTTTGGAGGCTAGATTAAATGATCTCTTGAAGAGTGAGGAGGTGTGGTAGGCACAACATTCTCGTGCTGCTTGGCTAAAGCATGGGGATAAGAACACAAAATTCTTCCATCAGAAGGCATCGCAGCGGAAGGAGAGAAACTGGATTGATGAAATTAGAGATGATGGGGGGCTGTTTTTGACAAAGAGGAGGACATTGCCGAGGGAATCCTATCTTTTTATGCTGGCTTATTTTCATCCTATATGCCACTCAATGCTTCTGAGACTTGTAGGGTGGTAAAGGATAGGGTGAATCCGGAGATGCGGGTGGTTTTGGAGGCTGATTATACTTATGAGGAGGTGTGGACAACTCTTAAGAAAATGAAGCCGAATGCTGCTCCAAGACCAGATGGCCTACCGGCTCTTTTCTATCAGAGGTATTGCCCTGTGATTGGGAATGAGATTTCAGCTGGGGTCCTTGTAGTTTTAAATGATGGAGAAGATCCTCGATGCTTCAATGAGACCTTTTTGTGCTTGATTCCAAAGGTTAAGAAGCCAAAACACACAGGTGAATTCCGCCCCATATCTCTTTGTAATGTGTTCTTCAAAATTATTACAAAAACAGTGACGAATAGGATGAAACTGTTCCTTCCTCAGATTGTCAAGCCTTTCCAGAGTGCTTTTGTCCCGAGAAGATTGATTACAGATAATACTCTCATTGCTTTTGATACTTTTCATTATATGCGGAAAAAGAGAAAAGGTAAGCATGGGGTTGTGGGACTGAAGCTTGATATGGTTAAAGCATATGACCGCATTGAATGGGGTTTCCTTAAAACAGTTTTGGAGTCTATAGGCTTCCCATCCAGGATGACTGAACTGATTCTGAGATGTGTGTCCTCGGCTAACTTTTATGTTCTCCTCAATGGAAGGCCGGGGAGATTCTTTCAGGCTTCAAGGGGTTCAAGGCAGGGAGGTCCGCGGTCCCCATATCTTTTTATACTTGCACTGAGGTTTTCTCAGGTCTTATTTTACAGGAATAGGAAGATAATGTCTTGCATGGTGTTAAAATTGCTCGGCAGGATCCGGAGATCTCTCATTTGTTCTTTGTCGACAACAGTATTCTCTTTTTCAGAGAAAATTTGCAGGAGGCAGATGTGGTTCATAAAATCTTGCAGGTGTACCAGCAAACTTCTGGTCAACTTATTAATTTGGATAAATTCGAGCTCTCTTTCAGCCGAAATGTTCTAGAAGATTGTAAGCATGCCCTTCAAGGAAGATTACAGGTTAAGGCGGTTGAGAGCCATTCCAAGTACCTTGGTTTACCAACGTTTGTGCGAAGATCAAAGCAAGATGTTTTCAGATTTGTGGAGGAGAGGGTGTGGAAGAAATTGAAGGGGTGGAAGGAAAAATTCCTCTCAATTGCGGCGAGGGAGGTTTTAATTAAACTTGTGGCGCAAGCAATTCCTACATACGTTATGGGTTGCTTTTCCTTGCCGGTTGGCTTATCTAGTCAAATTGAGAGCATGATCAGCAGGTTCTGTGGGGAAGCAAACAAGGAGAGAGGAAGATTCATTGGTGTGTTGGAATAAACTTTGCTCTCCAAAGAATGATGGAGGTATGGGTTTTAGATCTTTTAAAGTTTTTAATGATGCTCTATTGGCGAAATAAGGTTGGCGTTTATCCTAATTCCCAGACTCCTTGATGGCAAGATGCTTGAAAGCTAGGTATTTTTCGCGGTCACAATTTATTCATGCTGGTCCAGGGAAGCTATCGAGCTATACTTGGAGGAGCATTCAGCAGGCAAGTTGGGTGGTGAGGAGAGGGAGCTATTAGAGAGTGGGGGATGGTTGTTTCATCAGGTGCTGGGAGGATCTTTGGCTTCCAAAGCAATGTGGTCATAGAATCTAGTCCCCAAAACCAACACAATGGGATGTGTCCCATGTCTACCAACTCATTAATCGTGAAGTAGGTTCTTGGAATCAAGGTTTGGTTAGGGACCTTTTCCTTCCTTTTGAGGCGGAGCAGATATTGCGCATTCCTATGTTGAACATTCACGGCTGGATGATTTTAGCAAACAATTCTGGAATATGATTAAGGAAGACTTAAGAAAGGTTTTAGCAGATTTCCATAAGAATGGTACTTGGCCAAAAGGGGGAAATGCGTCGTTTATTGTATTAATTCCAAAGGTGGAAAATCCACATGTTATGGGGGAGTATAGGCCAATATCATTAGTAGGATCCAAAGTGTTATCTAAAAGACTCAGATCTGTGCTGAATAAAGTGATAGACGAGAGGCAAGCGGCATTTATTGGAGGCATATTTATGTTAGACAGCATAGTAGTGGCCAATGAAGTCGTGGAGGAAGCAAAGAGGAAGAAGAAGGAGTGCATGGTTTTCAAAGTCGACTACGAAAAAGCATATGGCTCGGTGTGCTGGGAATTTCTATATTATATGATGAGCAGATTGGGGTTCAAACAGAAATGGATTAGGTGGATTAAAGGGTGTATTCAATCTGCATCCGTGTCTATTTTGGTAATCAGAAGTCCAACAGAAGAATTCAAATTAGGAAGAGGATTGAGACAAAGGGATCCGCTTGCTCCACTCTTGTTCCTCATAGTGGCAGAGGCGCTCAGCGGCTTGATGAGAAAAGTGCAAAATCTAGGACTGTTTGAGGGTGTGAGTGTTGGTAATGGGGATTTAGAGGTGTCATTATTGCAGTTTGCAGACGATACTCTGTTTTTTGGAGAGGCATCAAACCAGAATATTGTGGTGATTAAAAGCATATTGCGTTGGTTTGAACTAATGTCCGAGCTGAGAGTAAATTTCTCCAAAAGCAAACTGGCAGGAATTTCGATGACTGAGAGAAAATGACAGAATCTTGCTGCTATGATAAACTGTCGGACTATGAGAATTCCATTCAATTATTTGGGCATTCCTGTACGGGCAAATCCAAGGAAGTCGGAAACTTGGAAACCTGTGATCAGCAAGATGAAGAGAAAGTTGTCAGCTTGGAAACAGAAAACGCTTTCGTTTGGGGGTAGGATATGTCTTATTAAGAGTGTAATGTCTTCCATCCCTTTAATTTTCTTCTCCTTTTTTAAAGCTCCAAAATCAATGGTAAATCAATGTAAAAAGATTCAGAGAGATTTTCTTTGGGGGGGAGGGGAGGGGGAGAGGAAACGAGCTTGGGTAGGATGGGATGTTGTATGTAGATCAAAGGAGGAAGGTGGGCTAGGGATTAGAGATTTAGAGAGCTTCAATAGAGCGCTGCTTGGTAAGTGGAGATGGAGACTACTTACAGAACATGACAGCTTTTGGTGTAAGGTGTTGTGGGCTAAATATGGAGAGGAATTGTATGCAGGGGCTGGGTCTAGATGGTGGAGAGATGTGTGGTTGAGCAGTGGGGAAAGCGGGGGTTGGTTTGAGGGGAATATAAAAAAGAAAGTGGGGAGCGGGGAAAATACGAAGTTCTGGCTGGATAAGTGGACTGGGGGAGGTCAGAATCTGAAAGTAGTGTTTGGGAGACTGTACAGTATATCAAATCAGCAACAATGTACAATCTCAGAAATGGGGGGCTAGAGAGGAAGCCAATGGGATTGGAGGTTGAGTTGGAGGCGGGAGCTGTTCATATGGGAGAGGCAAATGCTAGATACATTGATATAGGAAATTCAGGTAGTAGAAATGAGAAGAGACGAGAAAGATACTTGGATCTGGTTAGCGGATGATGAGGGGGAGTTTTCAGTACGTTCAGCCTGTATAGTGCAGAATGTATTGGAAGAGAACAGTGATAAAGATGTCTTCCAAATGATTTGGAAGGTGCCAGCTCCCTCCAATATTTTGGCTTTTACATGGAAGTGTTTTCGTAATAGAATCCAGTCCCGTGAAAACTTGAGAAAAAGGAATATCATTCCTATGGGTCCGGAAAGCGCGTGTGTGATGTGCCAAGAAGTGGAGGAAAGCACAAATCACTCATTATTCTCTTGTAAGTTTGCATGGGAGGTGTGGATGAGATGCTACAGATGGCTAGGAATTCAAACAGTGCTACGACAAGAGTGCAAGACGTATTTTAGACAACATCATATTGCGGGGAAGAGAAGCAAACTGATGGGCTGGAAAGTGATCTGGTGCGCCTGCATATGGTCTTTGTGGTTGACCAGAAATGAGGTCGCGTTTAGAGAGGTGGAAGGTGATGTCGAAAAAACTGTCGAAGCGGTCAAATTTCGGGCCTGGAACTGGTTGCGATGTAAAGTGAAGGGGTTTGGATTTTCACACTACGATTGGTATACGAATCTTGTCTTATGTTTGGAAGGTATACCATCCTGAGGTGATTTGAGCAAATGGAATGTGACTATGGAAGAGACTCGGGCTGGAGAGCTTTGCAGGTATTGATTAATGTTTTCTGTGAGTGTTGATGTCTGTAAACAGAACAAAGCAGGTGAAGAATTTGGGGTCTACTAGTACTGTGCAATTGAATGACAGTGTTTGGGGAGAAGTCTTTCTTTAAGAAAGGATGGTGTTTCTTTTTTATCTTACTATGATGATGGAAGTACCTCTTTGAAAATGATATTACATCTAAAAGGGAGAAGATAGTATTTGTTACTAATTCGGAATATGGGGTGGTGAAGGAAGCTTCTGAATGGCATTTTATAACTTGTGAAGATGCGCATACACATGTGGAAAAGGAAAAATCAGTCCAGGCACATGCTATCTGCAACTTATGGATGGTTTGGTGGATGGTTTGGTGAAAGTGAGGCAAAGGTTCGCGAAATATTTGATAAGGCCCGGGGATCAGCTCCATGTGTGCTCTTCTTTGATGAAATTGACGCTATTGCAAACTAGCGAGGCAGGTCTGTAGGGGATGCCGACGGTGCTGTGGAAAGGATGCTGAACCAACGGTTAACAGAAATGGATGGTTGAAGGCTTAAGTGCTAAGTTTTGTTTTGAGAATGTAAGCTGATTTATGAAGGAAGGATGGTGGTCTAACCATTGTGGGTGGCTGTTTCTGTTTTGAATCGTGCCATAGTTGTTGATTTGGGAGGAGGCTTGTATATCTGGTTGGTAATATGAAGATGCTGCTATTTCAGAAATGATATTACTAATGCACTATCACAGCAAGAGAAAGCCTGCGTGTTGGGTTGGTAGAAGGGTTCATTTGTGTTGGCTTTAAATTTGGCACATGATTCTTAGTGTTTATTCACTGTTTCTTATTCACTGTTTATTACTGTTTTTTTTCCTTCAGTGATAGATATTTATTTATATTCTTGTATTATGGGTTGGAGTACTCCTTAATCCCTTATACTCCCGTTAATACATCTTTAGCTTTTAAAAAAAAAAATTCACTGCCGGATGGTTTTTTTAAGTAAAGTTAGCGTATTGATGTATTAAGGCGTGGGAAAGGAGTGAGGCTCCGTCTACCTCTGGTGGCGCTGGTTCTGCGATTTGGAAGAAGCTCTGGAAGTTAAATATACTACCTCGCCAAGCTCACTTCACACGGTAGCTTCTCAATAATGCTGTGCCAACGAGGAAGATACTTTGGAATAAGGGAACACTGTCCTCTTTGGCTGCCTCGTTGTGATGGTATGGAGGAGAGCGTGGATCATGTTCTTAAGGATTGTGGTTGGAGCAAGAATTTCTGGTTTGGCTCTCCCTTGGGCATATCTTGGGCCTCTGATTGTAGCGATGGCTTTGTATCTTGGTTGCAGCGAATTATTTTGACGGCACCGGCAGCAGTTTCTGAGCTTGTTTCCGCCCTTTGTTATGCTATGTGGCGAGCTCGGAACTTGGTTTATTTTGAACCAAAAATTGTGGATGCTCGCTCCTGCATTGCTGATGCAGTTTCTGAGTTAGCAGATTATCAGAACGCGAAGGCTTCTCTTGCTCAGCATCCTGCAGTATCGCAGCCTATGGTCACACATCGTTGGAAGCCACCAGCTCATGGTTATTTTAAGATCAATGTAGATGCTGCGCAGCATGCGGATGGGTGGAAGAATGGAGTGGTGATTCGCGACAGTGACGGCGAGGTGCGTTTGGCAGCGTCATTGCACTGTGGGGTGGATCTGAATGTGGATTACGCGGAAGCTATGGGGATCAAGAGAGGGCTGCAACTTGCTGCTGAACATGGCTTCGTGTCTATTTTCATGGAAATGGACTCACAGAGGGTGATTAGAGCTATTGAAGGAACTGATCAACACAACTCCTACCTTGCTCGGCTGGAGCATGAAATCAAGTGTTTAGCAGCTTCTTTTAGTTTTGTTTCCTTTTCTCATGTTTATAGAGAAGCTAATAAGTTTGCTCATAACATAGCTAAGTATTCTAAGTCTCTTGCTCATGAGATTAGGGTAGATAATCTCCCTATCTGTTTTAATGCTTGTATTCGCTCGGATATTATTTTGCTCTTATTTCAATGATATACTTGACCGTAAAAGAAAAATACAATTTCTTTAAACGATTGATTCAATTATTATTTTTAGTGATGATTGATTCAATTATATATGGCAAAATATAATAAAAATATCCTTTCGCTAACAATGGTTCTAAAGCTCGTGACACTTTTTATCCAAAAAAAAGCTGGTGGCATATGACTGTAAAATATTTAAAATTCCAATTAAGTGTTTCACCGATGCAACACCTCCTCAACCTGAAATTTTTTATTATAATTTATTATAAATTTAATTTGTTTTTTAAAGTAAAACCCTTTTAGTTTGTGTTCTTCCTCAAATCTTCTTCCACCTCATCAACAAACCAGTCCACAACATCCATCGGCTAGCAAACCACCGAGGCGGCGGCGGCAGCCGCAAGGTTCGGCTCGGTGGTCTTGGGGCGAGAGAACTTCAAACCAACCCATAACATAGGAAAATGTGATATGCGTCTAAACCAACCCAGAAAGCCACCACTTCTCAATCTGCATCGTTTGCTGAAGACAAGCTACATCGTTAGGCGAACTGAACAGCATCGTCTGATCAATGAAGAAAGCATCGTCTGCTGAAGAAAAGCAGTATCATCTGATCAAGTGAGACATCATCATCTGATGAATCGTCAAATGCCACACTATCTACAGCTGTCAAGCACAACCGAAAGAAAGAGCTCGAATCACGTGACAAGTCAGAATATCAACGGCTCTAATATCACTCTCTGCACAGCATTAAATGAAAAGTCAGAATGCATTAAATGCTAGCTGTCAAAGGTCAAGAAGAGATCCGTTGGGCAACGAGAAGAAAGAAGAGAAGTTCAAAGTCATATAAAAGGAAGATTCGAAGACTGAAGAACTTGGCGACTTAGAGACTTACAACGTAAATTCAAACACAAGCTCTCAATCTTTCTGAAATCGCCCAAGCATAGTTTCCTCACTCGAAACCCAAGTGTCAAACCATAAATCTGAGTGAAGTTACTCAAGTGCAAAAAGATCTTAAGTGTCAAACACCATCTACCTCTTTCACACTCAAACAGAGAACCATTGCATATCATCTCTGTTTGTAAAACTCAAGTGTTTACCCAAGTGTCAAATCCTACACAACACTTAGAGTTTATTTGTGCTTAAACTTTCTACCATCACTCTTTTGAGAAGAGATCCTCTATAGAAGAATCAACCTATAAAAGGAGAAGTCCTTCGAATACTTGGGAGAAGTCCTGTCTAATACTCTGGAGAAGTCCTTTGGCTAATACTTGTGGGAGAATTCCCTGAGAATACTCTGGAGAAGTCCTATGGGAATACTTAGGAGAATTCCTTCGAATACTCTGGAGAAGTCCTGTGTCTAATACTTGTACTATTCTGGTTTGAATAGTGAAAATCTTGGTAAAGCCAAGGACTGGACGTAGCCTTATCGCTCTGGGGGTGAACCAGGATAAATCTCTTGTGTGTTTATTTATGCTTGCATTGTTAGGTTGAGGTTGTTCGACTTTCTTGCCCCTCCGAGGCCTTCCACCTAGTCAACACAGATCCATAGTTGTTGGTTATGTCAACAGAAATCACTATGTGCAAGTATATGTTGGTTCAATTACATAGTTTTGTGTTCTACTCTCAAGCTCATGTTAATAATAGTTGTTTTCTGTCATATTTAGTTTAGTTTTAAGGACAGACACCTGATGCCCGCAATTGCATTGCAATGGCGCAGGTATTCTACATCACAAGCCAAATTCTTAGAGTTCCCATATTTGGATCATCTACAAAAGTTTTCCAAACTGAATTACTAAATAGTATCATAGGGACTTGTAGCTGGGTAGACATCAAACAAGATTTGAACATTGTAATTTAAATGCCCTAATTGAGTTGTATTGTAATGCAACTTTGGTACATTTTAAATTTGATTTTCAATACTAAGCCTAGATGTTTTTTTGATGATTCTGCCAGTGATTTTCTATTTCTGCAAGTTTTGAGTTTTCAGAGTTCTAAATCCCGGAATGTTAAACATGACTCTCGGGATTTTTCAATTCTCGGAAGTGTTCGCATTTATGTTTCGAGATTTCAAATCTCGGAACAGACAAAAGGAATATTTCATTCCATGTTTTCAAAATCCCGGAAACAAGCCACATTGAATTTCAAGAATTGAAAATCCCGGAACGTAGACGATGAAAACGTATTCCGGGTTTCAGATCCCGGAAGCAAGGTGAAGATTTTGTGTTTCGAGTTTTAATTGCCGGAACATGAACCCACAATACGTTCTAACTTTAAAGAACTCAAAATGGATCGTCTCTGGAGATACTATAGTCTTTTTCCGCTTAGAAATGGGGTGTGATTTTGAGTGTTGGGGTTTCCAATTCCAATACCTGTTTCTTAATAGATACGATCCAAAAGAAAAAATGTTAGGAAATAGGTTTATTGAACATGGACCATTTGCCCATGAAAAAAAAAAATGTACCAATTAGTGTGTGAAAGCCCATTAGTGCTAGCCTAAAGTGACGTGGAGGATATGCACAAGCTTATGGAGAAACACCGTTCATCTGTTGATTAAAATAATACAATAAGGAAAGGGACTCGTAACTTGATACAAACTACAAAATCATGCTCATTGCAATTCTATTATGCCAACTTAGCCAGAGCCAAAAATTTGTCCTGTTTTGTAATTCTCACTGTCTCTAATAGTAATAGCTTCAGGATTTGAGAGAAACAGAGAGAGAGTTGCAGTGTGTCAAAATGGGCAAAGGGGGAATGTCACTTGATGATCATGGTGAAGGCAAAGATGGTGGTGGTGACCAGGAGAACATGGCTGCTTGGCTTCTTGGTATTAACACTCTCAAGATTCAGCCTTTCAAGCTTCCTCCTCTAGGTATTAATTTTTGTTTTCCCTTTCATTTGTTTTATTATCTTTTGATGTGTTTCTGTTTGCACTGCCCACTGTGTTCATTGTCAAATCATTAACTTGCTTAATTCTGTATTATGGATTGGAAGGACCCCATGATGTCAGAGTTAGAATGAAGGCTGTTGGAATCTGTGGAAGCGATGTTCACTACCTCAAGGTACATATTATACTGTTGTATCTGATTAGTATTTTCAAAGAAAAAAAGAAAGAACCCTAAGTTGGAGGAGTTTGATTACCTGTGTCCTTATAATTTGCTACAAATATGTCAAAATCTGTTATTTAAACAACTTGAGCACTCTGTGATTGGTCATTTGTAACATGTATGAATATGAGTGTGTTTTTTGATTGACTTTTTGATCAGTTAACCTTTGTTAAGTCACATTTAGCCTTTGTGCCAACATGTTTGGGGATATAATTTTCACATTTAGTTGAATAGAATGTTGGCCTTAAACCAAGTTGAATCCAATCCAACCTATGTCCAGCTTTTCCATTGAAAGTTGTCAACTTTTAGCACTTACTCGCTTAAAAGTGCTATTAACTTATATCATTCGAATGAGATTCATTTTGAAAAATTACTTTAGAATGAAAGGTACCCAAACATTAATCACGTTACAACAAACCACTTTTAACCAAACTTGGTTTTCTCAACTTGACATAAGCTCAGTTTCATAAACTTTACTCCAAACACACTAAACTTTTCTTCCACTTTCTGGGAAATCAAGAGAATGTAAGATAATTCTTGCTTTCCTTTGAAATTTTGATTAAAGGGGTTATTTCCTGCATTTATCCATGTTTTTTCTAGTGAAAGTTTCAAATTTTATTTTTTTCATTTACTTTCAGAAACTGAGATGTGCAGACTTTATAGTTAAAGAACCAATGGTTATTGGTCATGAGTGTGCTGGGATAATAGAAGAAGTTGGTGCTCACGTGAAGACTTTGGTACCCGGTGACCGTGTGGCAATTGAGCCTGGGATCAGTTGTTGGCGTTGCGATCCTTGCAAACAGGGTAGCTATAATTTATGTCCTGATATGAAGTTTTTTGCTACTCCACCAGTTCATGGATCCCTGGCTAATCAGGTTTGAAGAATTCACAGGTTTTCAGAATATGATTCTTTCGTTCATGTAGAATTGGAAGTATAGGTAGCATTTCAGATAAACATATGCCTCTTGATGAATGATACTTTCTGCTGGAAAACCTCAAATGACTAATGGCAGCAACAACAGCAAAAGCCTTTTCTCACTAAATAGAATTGGCTACATGGATCAAATGATTGTCATAATGTCCTCTAGTACATATCAATTAAATATAAATCATTCTTAAATAACTAATAGGCCTCAAAATATTAAAATTGTAAAATATAGTATTTATTCAATCCAAGTTAAAATCATGCATATTAGTTACCTAATTGCTATGCTGTATATGTAAGTATCAGCAAGTTTCCTGTTTTTGTGCCATAAGGTGATTTTTACATCATATGCATACAAAAACACAGTAAGTAGGAAAAGTGAATGATTTCTTACAGAACTTATAATCAATCATCCACACCTTTGGGGTTCGGGCTGTTACAGATTACTCAAAAAGTTGTGAATAAAATCTGCATAAATATACTTGGCTTTGAGGATGATATGATGCAAGTTTGAACACTTAAGTTTGGTATTTAAACCAGTAATTGCTTTGATTCCTGGCCATGGTAAAAAGAAATTTAATTATAGATTGCAATTGAGATTTTACTGTACATTATAAAGTATAAGATAATAGTTGTCTCAAAGTTTCACATTTACATATGATTCTTGACTAGTAAAATACGCTAATAACC
The DNA here is from genome assembly GCA_030819835.1 of Acmispon strigosus. Classification (NCBI taxonomy): domain Eukaryota; kingdom Viridiplantae; phylum Streptophyta; class Magnoliopsida; order Fabales; family Fabaceae; genus Acmispon; species Acmispon strigosus. The sequence continues at coordinate 40,254,195 of JAUAMA010000001.1, read as the reverse complement.
ATGGTTTAGGTATGAATTTTCATGTTTATATAAAACCATGCTATAACCCCTATACTCGTATCTATTCATGTAACTTTGTCTCACCATATGTATGTGGTTAAATAGATCTATACCTCAATTGAAACCAATCGTTGGAAATAGAGTATAAAACAATTAATGTGTTTTCTCCCAACCGGTTAAAACTTTGGAATAGTTGGTTCTTTACATGGTATGAGAAGTTGAGAACCTCTATGACTAAGTGGTCTAGAGTTCCTTGTTTCCTCTATTATTCTAATAAAATAAGTTGAATTTCAACACAAGGTAGGTGAGGTTGTGCATTCTCCACGCTTCAGGCCCAATGGGCTCTTGCGTGAAGGGTCTTGTTAGAAATATATTAAACCATATTCATGTGCTTTAACCCAATAGTATATGCTTTTGGGATAGCTTGTTCTTGACACCCATGTTTGTGTTACATTTTTCTATTTATAGAATAACCATGGTTTAGGTATGAATACCCATGTTTATCTAAAACCATGCTATAACCGCCATGCTCCTATCTATTCATGTCACTTTTTCTGCCCCAACACACAAAAATGAAAACCCATGTTTGAGTTGCATTTTTCTCTTTACAGATAGTGCATCCAGCAGACCTATGTTTCAAACTGCCAGACAATGTGAGCTTGGAGGAGGGAGCAATGTGTGAACCCTTAAGTGTTGGTGTTCATGCTTGTAGGCGAGCTAATATTGGACCAGAGACAAATGTGTTGATCATGGGAGCAGGACCTATAGGACTTGTTACAATGCTTGCAGCTCGTGCTTTTGGGGCACCTAGGATAGTCATTGCAGACGTGGATGACCATCGTTTATCCGTTGCAAAAGCTCTCGGTGCAGATGATATAATTAAAGCTTCAACAAACATTCAGGTACATTGAAACTCTGGTTTAACAAAGTTTATCATATTTTCTCTTTTAACATTAGCATATCATAAACAACCCCTTTCTGCTGTGTCATGTGGCGCACGCTGTGCAAGTCCACAAACAATGATTTTGAAGAAAATAAAGGAAATTGGTATTTTAACTTAGTGCTGTCAAAGTTAGGTGTGTGATAGTTAAAACTGACAGTTTTACGTGCTGTTAGAGTATGTATTGAGTTAAATGGCTTGTCTCGGTTATGTAATGGGCAAGTAGTTAGTTAGTGCTAGCTGTTATTCTTAGTTACAAACTGGTAGTACCAGCTGTTATGATTCTGTCATTGTTAGTTAGCTTAGTGCATAAGCTTCCACAGGGTAATATAAACCCTTTTCTGTACATTTTATAATAGTAAGATAATAATACATTTTCATTCAATTCAGAATGCTCTTCTTACTCTAATTCTATCACTTGCTTTCTTCATTTTTTATTTCCTGTATGTTCGGTGATGCCTATTTGTTTACATTTTAGTTGTTCTTTTCCTCAAAAGATCTATTGTTTCATTGCAACTTTCTATTTTCTCTCTTTGCAAGTAAGGTTATAGCACTTGGTTTCTGTAATAATTTTTTGGAAGAATTCCATTCAATTTAAATATTTACTGAGCATTTATGGGTGTTTCTATGAAGACCTATTAAACCAAATTTTACTGCTTTGCAGGATGTTGCTGAAGAAGCCAAGCAGATACATAAGGTTATGGGAGCTGGTATAGATGTTACCTTTGATTGTGCTGGTTTTGACAAAACCATGTCTACAGCACTGACTGCTACTAAGGCAGGTGGCAAAGTTTGCCTAGTGGGAATGGGTCATTCTGAAATGACTGTCCCACTCACCCCAGCTGCCGCAAGGTATGAGACTTAGTGCATGTTTGGAAATCTTCTTTAATTGATTCTAAAGCAGAATCAATTCTGGGGAGAAGCTTCTGTGAGTAGCTTATGGATTTCAGAATCAATTCAAAGGAATGCATGCCATATGTGTTATCTTATTTTTGCATGTCATTATTTTTTCTTGAATTTAAGATTGATGGCTTTTTATGCATGATACAGGGAAGTTGATGTGATTGGCATTTTCCGCTATAAGAACACATGGCCTCTTTGCCTTGAGTTTCTGAGGAGTGGCAAAATCGATGTGAAACCCCTTATAACTCACAGGTTTGGGTTCTCTCAGAAGGAAGTTGAAGAAGCCTTTGAAACAAGTGCTCGTGGTGGTAATGCCATTAAGGTCATGTTCAATCTTTAGACACTGGCCTTCAACTTAACAAGCTATCTTGTTGAGGGGGACAAAAGTATATGTATGCTTGTATACTCATGATCTTGTTAAAATACCATTGTATTTTTATAAGTTCGGTTATGAATAAAGTGGCTTTAATATAAAAAAAAGAAAAAAAAAGAGTTGTGAATAGTAACTGCAGCATCTATGGATCCATTGCTCATTTTGATGAAACCTTTATCTTTTTTTTTTAAATTAATTTTTTCTTGAGAACTTAGTTCCCTGATTAAATTAGTCTTTGAAAATTTAAAGACTTTGAGGAGATTTTCTCTTTTTTATTTTTTCTTTTAGTTATAAAATTAAAAATGCTACTTTATTTTTTATCGTCAATTATTTATATTGGATGCTATGAAATTAAATTTTTTTAATTGTTTTCTGTACAAATCAAAACAAAGTGAAAATGAGTTAATATTTTTGTGGCTGGAAAGTTAATGAAAAAATAACAGAAAACATTTTCTTAAATTTAATGGCCCTTTAGAGTTTACTTTTGGTTTAATCATGAATGTTGATCACATTGGTGTTTATGGGCATTGCCTTGCACACTCTTTTAAAGTTTCATTCCTAAACCATTTTCTTTTCAAAATAACCTTTTAATTAAAAATGACTCAGTATATATGCCTCAATTTCTCAGGTCGAATTAACTAAGTAGGACGTATGTTGCTAGACAAAATTTCACTAAATTTAATCAAAATTTATTAGGGTGTTGCTACACTCGTTGAAATGGGAGGTGTAATATCTTTTAGTTCATTTTTTAACATATAAAGGATAAAATTGTAAATTTAAAAATTTATTATAGAAAAAACATGACTAAAGGGTATGAAACAATTTACTTTTAGAAGGGTAGTGAAAAAATTTGTTAATATTTTAAGGGTAATTAATGGAGTATAAATTACCATAAGGTTATTGTTGGCTTTAGGATAAAAGAGCAGACCCTATCAATTTTACTTTATTACCTTCAGGTTTTCCTATATTACACCAAGCTTCAAACTTACCCAAATATTACACTTCACATTATTCTCTACTTACTAAATGTGTGTTTCAAAAAAAAAATATTACCTGTGAATTTTGTTACCAATCTTTTTCACAAATATATTTCACAACTTTTTCTTCAATTTTGAGTAAAATTCCTGCAAATCTATATTGGCACGTAATTCCGTAGATAATTAGTACAATTTTCTCCCATTTTGCCTTCTGTAATTTTTTGTAGTCTTTCCTCTATTTCCATTTAATATGATCCTTTCAAAAATATTACGCGAATGTTTAAAGAATTGAAGTTTAGTTTGTTTTAGATTTATTATTATGTGAAGACTTCAATTTTTGAATTGCTACAATTTCAAATCTCTAATTAAGTTTTGAGAAAAGGCTTAAATATGTTTGGGGTCCCTGACGTTTGAAAGGGAATAGTCCAGGTCCTTGAAAAATTAATTTGTTAAATTGGGTCCCTGACATACTTTTTTTAATCAAATTAAGGACAAATCCCAATTTAAGTTGATTAATGATTCTAATTAACCCAGTCAGCAGTCCCAATCATAATTTTTTAATATTAAGCCAGTTTTTAAATTCCACATTAGCATTTCTGAATAATATTAAAAAATAAAAAATAAAAATTCAATTGTTCAGAAGATCCTCTTCCTCTTCCTCTTCCTTGACCTCCCTCCCTCCCTCTGCGACTCCATTGTCACCGCCGTCCAATCCTTCCAGAACCTCTTCCATAGAACCCAGAAACCCCAAAGAGAACATCTTCATCATCAAAACCTAGATAAATACAAAATCAAAGACCAGAAATCCCTCTTTCTCTCCATCTTCATCTTCAACCTTAATCACCACCACAACCCATTAGATCTAAAAGAAGAGGAAGAGATTTAGAGACAACAACAGAGGCATGGGGGTGTTGAATTCGCAACAGATCTGGAAGAAGAGAGACCGCAAAAGGGAAGGAGCGAAGAAGAAGACGATAGCGGAGGGAGAAAGAGGGACAATAACCCATCAAACCCATATTGAAGCGGCGACGGCGGCGGTGGACGACGGCGGCCGATCGTCGAATTACTTTAGGGGTTTTGTTGCGAACGATGAGGGGATTCTGGTGGTGGTGGCGGTTTCTCCATTGAAGGTGCAGCGTCGCCGGAAAATAGGAGAGAAGGTGGCGGCGGCGACGGTTCTAGAACTTGAAGAAGAAGGCCTCAGTGGCAACAATGGTGGCCACAAGGAGGAACAATGGTGGAGCGGCTTGGTGGCGACGGTGGTTCGCGGTGGTGGTGGCCAATCGGTTGTCATGGAAGGAAGGAAGAGGAAGAACACGGCGGGTAAGAGGGAGAAGAGGGAGGGTCGCGAGAGAGAGGAAAGAAAGAAGAAGAAGCAGAAGAAACGGCAGAGGGAGAGGAAGAAGAAAGATGGTACTAATGAATTATGATGTCAATTTCATCTTCCAAATGCAGGCATCAAAGAAAGAAAATGGTAGAAGAAGAAAGAAACGGCAGAGGGAAAGGAAGAAGAAAGAAGACAAATTATTTTTTTATTTCTGAATTAGTTTTTAATTTTTAATTTTTAATTTTTAATATGATGTGGAATTAAAAAAAGGAGTAAAAGCCACGTGGGCCGCTGACTGAGTTAATTAGAATCATTAATCAGCTTAAATTACAAGGACCTTGACCACGACTTTTTCTTGAGTTTCCTCCGAATTATTGAAGGTCTAGAGCTGTGGTTCATTTCTCTTAGATCATAAAACAAGCAAAGTAGGTCTTTTCCCCTTGTTCTTGGTTGAAAACCTTGTTATCTTACTTATTCATATGATTTGGAGTTTTGTAAAATCCTTCGATTTTTTAGTAGAAATTGTCTTTAATCGATTCTATAATGAGTTTTGGTCATGGACAAGTCTTATTTTCGAAAAGTAGGGTTTACAATTGATTTTGGGGTGAAAAACTGCTTTTCTGGGCTCTCTAACAGGGAGCCAATGCATGAGCGTTGGGCTCCCAATGCCTGGGGTTGAGCTTCTGCCCAGTTTCGTGTTGCCAAACAGAGACCCAATGCTTGGGCGTTGGAACCTAGCCCTTGGGCGCTAGACCTCTACCAGACCAATGTCGTTTTTCGTTTAATTTGGTTTAAGTGGTTTATAGGGTTTCTTCCTTCTTCCCTATGATTGATTGAGTGTATTACTTGTTTGTTATGATAGGTGGGACTTGAAGTTCATGCAAAATATTAGGAGGTAAGGGTAACTCATCGTAGGAATTATTCTTATCGGTTTGTGATGTTTGTGATTCTGTTTCTTATGAATTCCAGTTGTGTTGCGTTGAGACTCCTTTTGGATTGTTGTGGATACTGTGATGTGTCGTAAATGTTTACTTGTTGATGAGGTTTTGAGAAACATGAATTGAGTTATTTGGTTATCACATGATGAGAATGATTTTGGGAAGAAAGACTATATTATGCATATGATGAAACTATGACTGAGAGATGGTGTGAACTGTTGGTTCATGAGGATGATGATTATTGTTGTCATAGCATATGCATTATATATAGGATTTTTAGGTTGATGTGACGGTAATTTATCTCGTGGGATCAACTGAGGGCAATGTGGTGGATCTTTGTCCCACGTGATTGTCCTGGCCCAGTTAGGGTGAATTTTGGTCATAGTTATGCATATAGATATTGAGGACTAACAAGAATGTTTTTGGTGACATTTTTTATATGAGGACTTGTAACTAATTATTCGTGGTGTTGTTGTAATTGTATTTTTATTTGTTGTATTTCATTGTTGTTTTGTTTTATCACAATGTCATTAATTGTTTTCTTGTATTTTGAGTTAACACTTTCTGCTTGTTTGTTTGATGTTTGGGCGCTTAACGCCATAGACGATCAAGGCGTTGATGTACAAGAAGTACGAACTTGAAGTTAGTGCAATTTGGTGTAAGAAGATCAGGAAGAATCAGAAAATGATTTGAAGAAGATTATCTACTGTTTTTCCGCTGTTTTAATAATTAGCACCCGTGGTGCAACTGTAATATTTTTAAATTACCTCTCGAGTTTGTTGTGGTGTTATTTATTATACCTATGGGATAAATTATATTGTATTTATTTTGAGAGACGTCAATTTTTGAAAACTTGAGAGTTTTGAGAGGTTTTCGAAAATACTATTTTCGCATAATTACTATGTGACCCCTAACCAAAAGTTAGGGCGTTACATGGTGGTAGTTTTTCCCACATGATCGTCCTGGCCCTGTATGGGTAAAATTATGGTCATAGTTATGCATATAGCTATTGAGGACTAACAAACATGTTTCTGTGGTAATTTAATTGAAATACATGGAAATATACATTGCTATTTACTGTTATTGTTTCTGTTAATATTACTGTTTCTGTAAAACTTAATCTGCTGTTGTTGTTCATGTTACTGTTTTACAACTAATGTTGTATTTGTAATTACTGTTGTTTCTGTAATTACTGTTGTTATGTATTTACTGCTACTGTAATGATGTTGTATTCTATTTTATAATGTTGTGCTCTATTATGACTTTGTTGTTTGCTTTTTTAACTATCACAATGTTGATAATCATGTTTGTTGTTTTAAAAAGAGTTAATCATTTCTGTTTGATGTTTGGGCGCTTAACGTCATAGATAATCAGAGCAAGGATTTGCATGAAGGTTAATTTGATGCAAGCTTAAAAAGATGTCAGAAACGACGAGAAGATTTGGAAGATCTTGAAGAAGATATTTTATTTCCTCTGTTTCCCTATTTTAAATGACTTAGCACGATGTTGATGCAAATGTATTATTAGTTTTTTTTATGATACGCTGTTTATTTTATTATGGGATTATTATTATTATATGAATATTGAGTGACACTTTCTGTTTTAAAAACTGAGTTGTTTGAGAGAGACTTTTTTGAAATATTTTCTGCTTAATTACTATGTGACCCCTGACCCGAAATTGGAGCGTAATAGAAAAGGTCCTTCGAACACTTACTCCAAAATTTGATCACATTGTGGTGGCAACAAAGTAGTCGAAGAATCTTGCTATCATGAAGGTGGAAGAACTACAAGGTTCACTTGAGGCATAGAGCAACGAATGATGGAAAGATCAAACGATAAGTTTGTGGACCAAGCGTTGCAGGCTCAAACCTCAAAGAAAGGGGGTTTCTTTGGCAAAAGGGGAAATTGAGGCAAAGGGAAATCCAAAGATTATCGAATTAACTCTGGAAGAAATTCAAATCAAGAATCCGATCAAGATCACCAGGATCAACCTGAATCTTCATCAAGAAGAGAAGGGTCAAGCAATTACAAAGGTGGCAAGAAGAAATTTGATAGAAAGAAGATTTGGTGTTCCAATTGCAACAATATAGGGCATTTTTTGAATGAGTGCAAAGCACCTAGCAGTGGAGACACTCGTGGAAGAACCAATGATGAGGAAAACTTAGCTAAGGAAGTCCCTGTTTCTGATGGAGAACCGGTCGCTTTCATGATGGTAACCAAGGAAGGAAGTCACAACTCTTGTAATTGGTATCTTGATTCTAGGTGTTCGAATCACATGATAGGGCATAGAGAATGGCTCGTCCATTTTGATGAAAGTAAGAAGAGCAAAGTTCTCTTTGCAGATGATAGGCTCATGTAGGCAGAAGGTATTGGTGATGTCTTGGTCAAAAGACGAGATGGTTCAGATGCTATAATCACTGAGGTTCTATATGTTCCTGGCATGACGAGCAATCTCATAAGCATGGGTCAATTATTAGAGAAAGGATTTACTCTACACATGGTCCAGGACATCTTGAAGTGCTTGATTCTCATAACAGAAAAGTTTTGAGAACTCCAATGTCACAAAATAGAACTTTCCAAGTGAAGGTTGTTGCAATTGATTCTCAGTGTCTAGCAACTGAAGTTGAGAACGATGGTTCATGGCTATGGCATCAAAGATTTGGTCATCTTAATTTCAAGGATTGGAGGCTCTTGAAGTCTAAAGAGATGGTGTACGGTCTAACCCCAATACAGATTCTCTCTAAGGTATGTGAAAACTGCTTAGTGAGTAAGCAATCTAGAGCATCGTTTATCTCTTTTACACCTCCCAGATCCACTGCATTGTTAGATGTACTATACTCAGATGTTTGTGGACCTTTTGAAATTGCTTCAATGGGTGGAAACAAGTAATTTGTTTCGTATGTTGATGAGTATAGTAGGAAGCTGTGGATTTACTTGCTTAAAGCCAAAAGTGAAGTATGTCCAGTCTTCAGATCGTTCAAAGTAATGGCTGAAAAACAGTGTGGACGATACATCAAGGTGTTAAGAACTTATTGTGGAGGGGAATTCTGTTCAAATGAGATGGAATCTTTCTGCAAGGAGAATGGAATTTTGCATGAAATTACCGCTCCCTATACACCACAACATAATGGTGTTGCAGAAAGGAGAAACAGAACAATTCTCAATATGGGAAGAGGCATGTTGAAAGGGAAGAACTTGTCTCATAGTTTTTCGGGTGAAGCTGCCATGACTATTGTTTACATTCTAAATAGATGTCCAACAAAGAGTCTTGATTCACAAGTACCTGAAGAAGTTTGGACAGGGAAGAAGCCTTCAATCAAACATCTCAAAGTTTTTGGTTGTCTATGCCATAAACATATTCCTAATCAGAAAAACAAAAGCTGGACGATAAGAGTGAAGCTATGATCTTTGTGGGATATACTCCTACAGGTGCCTATAGACTCTACAATCCCAAAACTAAGCAAATTGAGTTTAGTAGGGATGTGGTTTTTGAAGAGCATAGAATTTGGGCAAACTATAGAGTATTGTTTACTGGAAGACATAGAGCATCGTCCATGGAAAGACATGGAGTATCGTGTAAATCAAGTCTCGTTCTTGGACTCAGCTGAGGTTTTGATGAAGACAAACACATCACAAAAAGAAGAAAGACTTCAGAAGAGAAAAGGAAGACTTCAAGAAGACTTCAAGAAAGAAAGGAACAAAAAGAAGAAAGACTTCAAGAAGCCTTCAAGAAGACTTAAGAGAAAGAAAGGAATAAAAAGAAGAAAGACTTCAATAAGACTTCAAGAAGACTTAAGAGAAGAAAGACTTCAAGAACCAGGCTCAGAACGTCAAGATCAAAACATGAAGGTTCTAGTTTTAAGTAAGTCTTGTCAACTTAGTGTGCTATGCTTTATAAAGGTTCATATTTCATTTGAAGGCTCATAAAAGATCAACTAATTGAATACGATATGTTCCCACAAGTAAAACTTGGTAGGAACACTCAATTAGGCTTTAAACGGTCAAAAACTGAGTTCTGGACTGTCTGTAATCGATTACAGATGTGTGTAATCGATTACAGGAAGTGTGTAATCGATTACCACAAGTATGTAATCGATTACCAAGTTTGAAATTTGAATTCAAACTTCAACGGCATGATGTAATCGATTACACTAACTGCTGTAATCGATTACCAGGTCGACAGATGTGTTTTTCATGAACCATTGTGTCTCAAACCGGTTGGGAAAGGTTGTGTTGGTTCATGGACGACCTCTAGTGCCTATATAAAGTCCTTAGACACTCAGAAACATCAATGACTTGGTCCATAACTTTCATATTCATAAAAGTCATCATTCTGAGTTTCGGTTCTCTCATTTTCATAAGAACACTCATGATGTTCAACATTTGAGAAACTCAGAATGGAAGAGCCTTCATTGTAATGGCCTGGAGCATACAAACTAAGATCATTCCATCTTGTCTAAGGGATTGAATTTAGCCATAGGAAAGGCATCTTCTTCTTCTTCTATTTGAATCATGTTGATTCTTTCACCGTAGTTTTCGGTGGTTGTAAAAAGGCCCTTTGAATCAAGTTTGATTCAAAGTCCACCGTGTTAATGCGGTGTCATCAGAAAGTGGTTTGCTTTCTGAGGCATGATGGGTTCTCTTAGGGTTCTTGGCACAAGCATTCGTTAAGAAGACTTGATCAATCAGAAGTGGGTTGCTTCAGGAAGATTGATAAGATATCTTAGGGTCCTTGGTGCAAGCATTCGTTAAGAGTACTCGATCATGGGAAATCTTCACTGTGGAATTCAGTGGAGTGGTTCTTCAGAAAGTTGTAATCTTTCTGAGGGATCCTAACTTCACCGTGGTTTTCGGTGAAGGGTTATTTGATTGAAGGCAGGTTAGTCTTCAAGGTCTGAGGGTGGTTTGCCTTCAGGAACTGAAAGCGGTTTGCTTTCAGGGGCTGTTGAAAGTGGTTTGCTTTCACAGGATATTGGTAGAAATTCTTGGGGTCCTTGGGTTAGGAACTTGTAAGTGATTTTTATCAATAGTGGAAAAATCCTCAAGGGGTTTCTTTAAGGGACTGGACGTAGCCTTCGGTGGATTGAAGGTGAACCAGGATAAAACTCTCTGTGTCATTTCCTTCATCCTTCATCTTTTACTTTCAAGCAATTACAATATTCCGCTGCAACAACGTTCTTACGTTACAACTCTAATTGCGTTGAAAGTCGTTTGGTACTACTACGCGAAAATCGGGGCAACTCTGATTCACCCCCCCCCTCTCAGGTTGCTATCTGTACTAACATATCGTCTATAGTGAGTCTCGATGAAGACGGAGCATCGTTCAATACAAGAGACGGAGCACCATTCAATATAAGAGGTGGAGCATCGTTCAACACAAGAGACGAAACATCATTCAAAATAAGAGACGGAGCATCGTTCAACACAAGAGACAGAGCATCGTTCAATGTAAGAGACAGAGCATCGTTCAACACAGAGCATCGTTCAACACAAGAGACCGAGCATCGTTCAATGTAAGAGACGGAGCATCGTTCAACACAAGAGATGGAGCATTGTTCAATGCAAGAGATGGAGCATCGTCCAATGTAAGAAATGAAGCATCGTCCACTACGTCTCCTGTGAGAGTTGATTTTAACAGCGATGTTAATGTTGAACCTGCATTTGAGGTTCAAGGTTCTCCTCAAAATTCAAGGCCAAGCAGAACGAGGAACATGCCAAGCAGATTCAATGCTAAACCAATTAGTTTTGAAGAAGCTATCTCAAACAGGATTTGGAAGGAAGCAATGAAAGAAGAGTTGAACTCAATTGAAAGAAACAATACTTGGTAACTTGTAAAACTTCCTGTCAATAAAATGTCTATTGGAGTGAAGTGGGTTTTCAAGGTTAAACGACAGCCTGATGGAACCATTGCTAAGTATAAAGCAAGGTTGGTAGTGAATGGGTTCATGCAAAGAGAGGGAATTGATTACTCTGAATTCTATGCCCATGTTGCTAGATTGGAAACAGTAAGGTTGATTGTGGCTTTTTCTAGTTTGAAAAAATGGAGTTTGTGGTAGCTTAATGTGAAGAGTGCATTTCTTAATGGTCTACTTGAAGAGGAAGTCTATGCCACTCAACCTCCAGGCTTTGTTAAAAAAGGAAGTGAGGATAAGGTTTTGAGATTGGCGAAAGCATTGTATGGTTTGAAACAGGCTCCAAGGGCCTGGAACAAATGGATTGACACTTTCTTGAATAATATAAGTTTCAGGAAATGTTCGATGGAACATGGAGTTTATGTGAAGATAGTGGGAAATGTTGATATTCTCATTATTTGTCTTTATGTTGATGATCTTCTGATCACTGGCAGTAGTTTGGAGAGAATTGAGTCTTTAAGGAAGAGTTAAAGACTAAGTTCGAGATGACAAATTATGCAGATTGTCGTATTTTCTTGGAATAGAATTTACACAAACTGACAGTGGAATTGTTATGCATCAAAGGAAGTATACTCTTGATGTTCTGAAAAGATTCAACATGATGAATTGCAACACTGCAGAGACTTCAGCTGAGGTAAATCTAAAACTTGATAAAGGTGATAATGAATCTTCTGTAGACGGTACCCTGTACATGCAGATTGTGGGTTGTCTAAGGTTCATTTTTCATAGTAGACTAGAGATCGCGTACATTGTTGGCTTAGTTAGTAGGTTCATGAGTGGGCCTAAACAATCACACTTGGTGGCAGCAAAAAGGATTCTGAGGTATCTTACAGGCACTTTGGATTCTGGACTGTTATTTCCTAATCAATTTGAGAAAGGTAGTCTATGACTTGTAGCCTATTCCAACTCCGATTGGTGTGGGGATTTACTGGAAAGAAGAAGCATGATGGGTTATATCTTTCTACTTTCCGGGGCTCCAATGTCTTGGTGTTCTAAGAAACAATCAGTAATAGCACTTTCTACTTGTGAAGCTGAGTACATTTCATCTTGTCATGATGCTTGTCAAGCTTTGTGGTTCAGTTCTCTGCTTGATGTACTGAAGATTGGTGTGGACAAAACAGTGGAGTTGTTAGTGGACAACAAGTCTGCTATTGAGCTTGCCAAGAATCCGGTTGCACACGGACGAAGCAAGCACATTGAGACGAAATATCATTTTCTAAGAGAGCAAGTTGGGAAAGGAAAGATTAGTCTCAAACATTGCAGGACTGAACTATAGGTCGAAGACATAATGACAAAGTCATTAGACGCTGGTAGATTTAGAGAGTTGAGGAAGATTTTGAACGTTGCAAATTGGTGAAGTATCGTTTGCAGTCGCGTCCTCTGTTGCAGTATCGTTCAGTAAGGGAACGTCTGTTCAACGTCGTCCACTACAAGTTTTCGGTAACGTCTGGAAAACATCGTCTGACGCGTCATCGTTTATTGTTGTGCATCGTTTACTGGTTTTTGTATTGTTTACTTACTTTGGAATTAAGGGGGATGTTAAAAGGTGTAATTCAAAGTTAGTTAGTTAGTTAGTTAGTTAGTTAGTGGGCTTTGACTTAGTCATAGTAAATAGAGTTGGGCTTGTGTGTAAAAAGGTTAGCCCGTGTACATGTACAATAGAATAACACATTTAGTAATTCAAAAAATTTCAGTTTCCCTCTTCTCTCTCTCTCTCTCTCTCTCTCTCTCTCTCTCTCTCTCTCTCTTGCACTTTACCGTTTCTCTGCCTTCTCTCTGTTTTCCATCGTCTACGTTACTGTTCACACCTATCGACTCCAACATGGGAGCGTGGGCACAGAGAGGTGGTTTGCCGGAGATGGTCGTGCATCGGAGACAGCGGCGTCATGAAGCAGCGGTGCAGAAGGCAGAAGAGAGGCAAAGAGAGAAGAAGAATCTCTTCTCCCTCCCGATTCTGGAAATTCAAACCATTTACTCCTTGAGGGAAGGTTCTGATTTTGGGATGAGAAGGAAGGGTGAGGAAGATGGACTTGGGGAAGGAGATCTGGCTTCTCAGAACAAAACCAGATCTGGGAAGAGAACTTGGGTGGACAAGATTTGGGAAGCCGACAAGAAGATGGGTTGTTCGCAAGCCTCCATGGTCGTCGTTCCTGTCACCGCGGCCTCCATCTCCGGCGTTCTCCGCCGCACCGGAAACCCCATAAATACAAGGAGAATGGAGATGCAGAGAGAGAAGGGAGGTGAGAAATAAGGAAAAGGGTTATTTTGTAATCTTGCTTTTTTTTCTTTTTATTGTTTTGGCATCAGGACACTATACCCACTATTATGAGTCATTTTTACTTTTATATGGTGCAAGACCTAAGGTACACTTCACCTTATAAGCCACCATTCTTTTTAACATCTTTTTGTAAAACACTTTGTGCAGCTTTGCAATCAGTTCTAACCAATGTTTTAAAAATTGGACCGGACCGGCCGGTCCGATTGGTCCGACCAAGAATCGGTGTCATGGCCAGTCTGGGTTGCTCATCAGGTCAGTTCTGCAAACGAACCGGATTAAACCGGTACGACCCGGCCGGTTCAAGGACAAATCAGTGAGTCGGCTGGTTTTTGGTTGAACCGGCGAGTCACCTTTTTTTTTAAACCGATTTTTTTCTTAAGTATATTGAAAACGGGTCATGCATGTAAGCCCAATTTGACAAGCCCAACAATTATTTAATATATTGGGCCCATAGGTTTGAGACAATTCAACAAAAATGTGTATTTACTGCAAGAGGGAGTTGAACACATGAACTAGAGGTAAAAAAGCAACACTGTTACCATTACACCACAACATTATTAGAAATTAATTATTCTTTCATTATTTATATTTCTAAACTGATTAAACTGTCAAAAAATGAATAATATTATTTGTAGTATGAATTTAAAAATATTAATATTATTTATATTACGACACATGGATGAAATATTTAATACTCTAAATTTTTAATGATTACAAATTTAAATATTTAATCGATACATATTTAAGAAAGGACTAAAATAAAATGCAAAACTACCAATTCAATTTAAAATATCTACATCCAAAACTTTGAAAATTCTTCATTAGTCTATATCCAACTACTGTGGGGGCAATATTTGTTTGTTTCGATTTTGGTGGCTAGAGACAGTAGAGGTACAATGAAAGTTGTTTTTATAAGCATTCTTTTATTTTTAGATATCAAAAGATAATTTAAAAAAAACAAATCAACCTAAATATATATGGTGGGGTAGGTGAGATTAAACCTGAAATATCAAAAATAAAAATATGAAATGCGAAATTTTACAAAAATCTTAAATATTAAATTGACAAAAATAACATCAAAAATAATTAGTCAGGGTAAGGTCTTAATGGGTAGGACATGGTGGGGTAGGTAAGATTAAATTTTATTTTATTATATGTATAGAATTCATATAGCTTTATATGTTTTTAATATACACCGAGTCAACCAGTCCGACCAGTGATCCCTCGATCCAACCAGTGAACCATTGACCCATTACCTCGGCCGAATCGATCACCAGGCCGAGTTTTAAAACACTGGTTCTAACTTAACTTCTTATTAAATCATCTTAAAATTTTATAATGCATAAAACTATTTGATAAAATCTGATTTAGGTAACAGTATTATAATTTGTTTCGACCAGATGCCAAATACCCGAAAATATCTAACAATTTCTTCTTTAGAAGAGTTGAGACTCACTTATTTAAGGATGACCATAGGAGAAAGTAAACTACCGGAGTTGAAGTCTGCTCAAGTGTAGCCGATGCTTGTCAGTCAAAGACATGTTAGAAGGTTCAGGTGTTTTATGTGTCAATCACAAAGTACCATTTCAGGAATAAATTATGGCATAAACATGCTAGCCTGATAGACTTTTCTAGCACAAAGCAACGAAATAAACAAATTGTGGCTTTCAATGTTCAAAACGGGGAAATCATTCTTTCTTGAAGAGAAAATCTATATCTGAGCCTGTGCAGAAACAGAACAACACACTAACATAATAAGAATGAACCACTAAGTTCACTATATAGGACATGAAAACATGAGAACACAAAAGACTGAAATATAAGACACGTCCGGTTACTTGTAAATGCCAAGTAACGAACACTTATTTGGTGTTCATATATACTCATTGGAGGGTGTGCTTGTTGGGCAATTAATGCTAACAATGTCGTGATTTTTCATAATGTTACAAACGTGCACGCCTAATTGAGCACAGCTTTGTGTCAAGGATACCCCACTGAACACTAAAACCATAGCTCACACTCTAAAGAAGAGACTACCTTCCGCAAAAACATAAATTACACACTCCATTTCCCTCACTTTTTTATCCACTTCCCAATCCCCAACACATCATGATGAATTCCCTTCTTGCAGCTAAAAAATTACAAAAAGGAGGACCACAAGGCCTGCAAAGTCAATCAATGAAACATATTATTGTTATTATAGGTGCCCCTTTATTGGATTGCAGCAGTTGGATCCGCTATCCAATTCCACACTTTCACTTGACCGGTTCCATCACCGGTGAAGAATATGCCACTAGGACCTGTCTGGATTGCTCGAACCTCTTGTTTTGTGAATATCTTGCCTCTCTCTGCAAATCTGAACAAGAAATGGACCAAATAATGAAGAATGAGTCAGGTACCAGACAATTCAACAAGCAATGTCATAACTAAAATTGAGTTGTGAAATTAGGAACTGTTGAAATTATAGGATATACTCTTTTAGTTTATGAGGAGAGAAATTGGAAGTATTCAAAATAACGTTGATACTTGATTAATTATTGATTCAGAAGTACAATATTTATAGACTACATTTCTAGAAGTTTCCTAGTCAACTACTAACTCTAAACAATAAAATTTTATCTTATCCTAATCTATCATGACAAAATTATAACAATATAAAATCCAATCCTAACAAATCGTCTCCATAAGATATATCCTAATAGATATCTCTTAATAGATATCTCAACAGGAACTAACAATATTTAGGAAGAATGTGGATTCTATGTAAAAGAAAATATTACAATTTCTTTCAATGCAAGGAGAGAACAATGACACTCTCCAGTCGTAGGAGAAAATAGATCCTATAAGCCAGGGGAAATCATCTTAGAAGGAACTATAAACTTTCTCTCTGGACAATACAGATTACAATGGTAGAGAAGAGGTCCCAATTTATAGGGGAGAACCTCCCTCCTGCAACTCATAATGCAAAGAAGGAATTCATTTCCTCCTGACTCTTAGATGATAGGAAGCAGCTGTAATGAAGAGCGAAACTCTTAATATCATATTGACTTTTCAAAAGGCTAAAGGTATTTCCACACCTTCTATATGCTACAAGTGGAAATAAAAACTTCATGCAATAAACCAGGCTGGTTTGTACACCATACAAAAGAAACACAAGCAGATTTTCTGGCATGAAGGTTGAGCTCTCTTCTTGAGTGACACACACACACACACCCCCCAAATAAGAGCATGGAAAGGAAGTCAATTACTTACGATGGAAGATCATAGAGGCGCACAGTGTTATCATTGCAAGAGCACAGCAATATAGGCTTGCCTTGTGAATCATGCATCCCACAGAGGGTAACTATACCCTACAGCAAGTCACAGCATTATCAGAAATCATGGAAGCACCTCACACTATAACAGAAATACAAGAAAAGAACAACTCCAAATAATATACAAATAAAAGCACTGTAAATAGTATCTAAATAATGTACACCAATGCAAAACAATAACACTGAATGTCTTCATGATTTAGTGTAGTTATTTAGATACTACTTTCTAAATAGAATCTAAATATTCCTTGGGAAAAAAAAAAGGCAGTAAATGAGTACACCTATAAAAAAAAATTGTCAAATATCTCATCAAAGTACAAGGAATAGTAGTGAAAACAACAAGGGAAAAATTCCAAGGTGTCTTCCAAAATCATCACCTATTACATAAAACTGTATGCATGTTTTCTTTCTATGTTGCATTTATTTAATCAAATGGACTGGACATCAATGGACATTTAAGAGCCCAAGAAAATCAAACAAATATATATTGCTGAGTCATTTTTTTGCCATGTATTTGGGGGATTTCTTAAGCTCCCCAACAATAAATTCCCTCTTATCTCATTAACCAAATTTCTTTTCCTTATAACAAAATAATAACCTGGTAAAAAATTTAGAATATTATGAATCACCAAAGACTCAGATATTTATTATATAAGCATTTCTGATCAAATCCTATCTGGATCCATGCCAATATTGGTCCTTTTCATTATAAGAAACTTGAGTAAGGTTCTTATATTTTCTAAACCATTTACATCATGTGGTGATAGGAGTTCAGTTCATAAGAGTAGTTGCTGGATCATTGACGGAAGGGTTACAAAGGAATTATTCCCAACTGTGATGAAATATCAACATTTCAAACTTGACAAGCAATAAGATATACAAGACCAACTATCCACGGGAAAAAATAAATAAACTCATACATACATGTTCTTCAGTGTGAGTATACGTCACTTCCAAGTTACCACTTTCTGTAGCAAACCATACCTGCAGGAATCGAAAGAATCAAGCCAAAGAAAAATAAATTACAAACATATCCTATCAGAAAATAGTGTGAAACCAACCTTCACTGTTTTGTCCAATGAACAAGATAAAAGAAACTGGTCCCAGCAAAGAACAGACATCACAACTGATGTGTGCTCTGTTAGTGTCTGTAGACACTGCAAGGTTTCAAGGTTCCAGACCTAAAAAGACAGCAACCAATTAAAAGAAATGAATCAAATCAACAACCAAAAGCTATTATAAGGATTACATTGCTTAGAAAGAATTTAAAGGGAAATGGATAAGATGTTTATCGCAGAGTTTAGGTGAACTTACTCTTATTGTATTGTCCATAGAACCAGAGTAAAGCCTATTAGCTCCTACAAATAATGAAACAACTCCACGGGAGTGACCTTTAAGTGATGCAGCAGGCTCGAAGCAGTTGGTAACAACATTAAACTTCCAAACCAATATAGATCCGTCCTGCATGATAAATATTTCACTTGAGATTAAAAATTATTTGGAACTCCAAACTCAAATACACTAGTTATTGTTGTGTATTCTGTTTTCATGATTTAAAGTTAAAATAAAAACAGGTTTAAAAACATGTTTTGACGAGTTCAAATAAAATATTTCCTCAGATCTAAGGAGCATGAACTCATGAGAGCTAAGGGGTTAAAAGGCTTAACCCAGTTGCCCTAGTAGTTCGTTCTTAGTGCTTGTATAAAGCATCACATAATCCTTCACATATCCAACGTGAGCAAGTTTGTCACATTCGAGTCTACGTAAAACTCATGGAGCTTCCACCAACTCAGCTTGTAATATTATCTAATCTAATATTTAAAAAGTAAAAATAACAACAAAAAACTATTAGTGTCTAAAGATCCAAATATATAAAAATAAGTTGCTGCAGATCACCATTTCTACACGAGTCTAGCTTAAGTGGAAACAAGTTTTAAAGCATGTTAATTCAATTTCTCTACATGGAATCATAAACTTGCAAGATTTTACTAGTTGACTCGAGTTTGGCAACAATGAATGTGAGACTTGGTATAACAGTCCCCCAAGTCCTTGTTAGATCGAATTAATGGCGAATGGCCCAAGTGGAATATCCCACATATCCCGCTGGTGATTGCTTCAACACCAATTTGTCACAATATGGCCTAAAAGGCTAAACTGAGTTGTTTTATCCACTAATACTCTAATAGTCAGTGCTTATGGAGAGCATCATCCAACCCTTGACATATCCAATGTTCCAACATAAGACTTGCCTTATCAGTTATCACATAATCACCTAATTACGTACAATCATATCATCCTTGCTCTCACTCATTTCCCTTATATTTTCCTAAAATTTTCTGTGAAAAACTTGCACCAGCAAATTTGTATCCATAATTGGGTATTCAGCCATTCACAAAAAATCCAAATTGCTTCTCCCTGAATATCTGTATTTCTGTCTCTGCGTCCCTTATCAGAACCCTAGATTAATCTCTATTATAATCCCAAAGTAATTTTTGGACATTCAGTAGATGAGAATGCATATAAAAGATGACAATGCACTTTTCAATTTCATCCAACAGGCCTTAAGCACCAACAAAATTATCTCCATCCAAAACCCGGATTACTGCATCAAGGTATAGCATGACTATGAATAAAACAAATACATAATCAATGGAAAAGAATGGATTTACCTGCGTACCAGCAAAGAGCAAATCACTAGTCACAACAAGTGCATAAACTTGTCCAACCGGGCCATCTAAACTTAGCTCCATTGAATTTTGTGAGTTCCAGGCCTGAAACATCAATGTCATCAACCAAACCAGATATCAGTCATGATGATATGAGTGGCCGAAAGAAATATCTCAAAATACCTTCACTAAAGTAGAGTTGATGTACTTGTTATAAAATTAACAGAGTATAACATGAGAGAAAACAACGCGTCATCTATTTGTGCTCTTTCATACCTTAACAAAATTGGGTATGCCAACAAAAACCCATGGTCCTTCACTGATCATACAACCTACTTCACCACCAAGAGTGATCACAGCTATACACTGCATAGGATCATAGACAAACAAAATCAAGATCAATCTTACCTTTTTTGGTCTGAGCCCAAAAAGAAACTAAGAAAATAAAAATAAAAATATTCACTACTGGTTTGAGAACACGAATACAAGATAGAGAGAAAGAAAGGAAAAGTGATATTAACTAAAATGATTTTAAAAAAATAAAAACACTATGAATAGATTCCTACGTCTAAAAAATCATGAATTTTAATGACTTGATTGGGAGCGTAAATAACAAAGTGGAAAATACAACTTTAGCTTTCACACCGCAGTTTGGTGACAGAAGAAGACATGCTTCACTTAGTCCAAAAACATAAAATCCAAACTTCAGGGTTAAAAGAAAACAGTAACCCTTTTCTACATATCCAAAACCATGAAGCTTAACGTTCCAAAAGAGGTGCCAGTGTATTTAAAACTGAAATAAAAGTTGCCACTAATCAACAGAAGAGAATGAAAAACTAATAGTAACAACCTTTCCAGACTGGCAGTCCCAAATCCTCACAGTCTCATCTGTACTTCCAGTGTAAAGCTTATCAGAACCAGAGGGCATGGCAATGCCACTCACAACCTGTTCATTCAACAAAACCACAACTCATCCTATCAAACTCCTAATTATCGAAAAATGCACTCAAACATTAGTCTTTGGGCATTGCTAATGGGCGCCCAAAGGCTACAAGTTAAAGAATCAGAATTCAAAAGTATTCACTGAAAAAGTACAGCATTTAATACATTAATAAAATTTTCATTAGCCTTAATTTCACACTTGAAAGTGCATATACAATACATAGCAGCATCCACCATTTAAAATATAATTGAATTTATAAAGAAGTATCTTTATAACGTAAAATTCAATGATAAACCATTCTGCCGTGTATAACAGGAAACTAATTCCAGACTATTTTTTTTCTTACCTTAGTATGCCCATCAAGCTGCGTCAACAGAGAAAATCCATCACCTAAACTCCAAGAGTGAAGGAACTTACACCTCTCTCCATAACTACAGTTCCCTTGAACCCAATAATTACAAACTTTATCAGCCTTTACGACCACTCCTCCTCTACCACCACCTCCTCCACCGCTGCCTCCACGTCCGCCGCCACGGCCACCACCACGACCCCACGTGCTGAAATTCTGGCTCCGGGACCGCCCTGAGAAGCTCGAATTATCAGCGTACCCGTGAGGCCTCTTCGAGGAGGTGCCATTGGGATGGGAGGGAGGCACCTCGCTATGCAGAAACGGGCACGGGTAACGATTGCACCTGCCCGCTTGCCAATGAAAGCACACTTTCTGGTTCTTCACGTCCCCACTAGGCCCACCGAGCCTGTGGTACACGCGCTTGCCGCCACCGTCAACGTCCATGTCTAAGAAGAGAGAAAATTGCTGCGAACTACGACCTCTGCGTTCGAATTGAAATGGGGGTTCGAAGGGAGAGGCAAGAAAGGCTCTATCTTCGGCTGCAATTCGATGAAAAGATGCTACTGAAGGTGGTGGGTGTGGATCGAGGGCTCCGAAAGGTGGAACTGGGATCACGAATTGAACACGCGCGAGGGGTCGACAACGTGCGACGGTGAAGATGAAAAGGAGGAAGGTGTAGTGAGATCATCAAGTGTAGAGTGGAACTGAGCTTCGTGGGATACCCCAGTTGTCGAAATTAGGGTTCGAAGGATCTCAGAGCAGAAAAGCCCTAATTTTGTATGTAATGACTAATGAGAGATGATGAATTGTAGTGTTTTGCAGTCCCCAGATATGAGTGTAAGAATGTTGCAAAACGACGCGTAAAAGCGTGCGTGAGGTCTACGACGGTATGAAATTATCAAGATCTGTTTTGATATTGAAATGAAATAATGTTATACTTATACCCGTGGCTTATTTCCTTCCTTTATAAGTTTTTTTTTTTACAATAATTTCCTTTATTAAGTTACTTGCGTGTATAATTAAATTTTAATGTCATCTTTGTACTAATTTTTTAAGTTTAAATATGTTTTCCATCTCATAACATTTTTTTATACATCGGAAAACTAGAAAAAATAAAAATTGAAAAAGATTAAACAACACTCAGAGAGTCCCTGAGCAAAAGAGTCTCCAGATCAGAGCAAGACTCATCAACCAAACGAAGATCACCCGGCTGCGACGCTAGCTTCGCCAGAAAATCCGCCGCCACATTACATTCACGAGGAATGCGTCGAAGTGTCACCAACCAATTCCTCCCTAGCAGGTCCAGTATCTGCTGCACTTCTATCATGAATCGAGCAACGTCTAGATCATCAATAGCCTCTAGGAGCTCACTGCAGTCTACCTCACATTCAATCTTACGATAACCCTTATCCTAGGCAATCAGCAGCCCATCACGCAGCGTCAAGGCCTCCGCAAGAAGCGCAGTTCCACCCGCCGTACAATCTGAAAAACCACAAATCCAACACCCCTAATCATCCCAAAGAAGACCCCGATGCCTATACGGTCATCATGCTCACGAAAGCTCCCATATGTGTTAAATTTGACGTGACCAAGCACAGGACAAACCCACTTCGCACATGCAGATACAACATCGTCGTTACTGAGCTTGCCACCCATGCCCAATCGGAACTCATCATACTCATGACATATTCATCTCCAAGCCTCATGCACCGCCCACGGCGTTGAATCAAACACCATATTATTACACCACTTCTAAATCCCCCACACCGCAACCAAGAACTGAACATTGTGATCCCCCTGAGTCAATCCATGAAACCAAGACCAAGTGTTTGTGTTATAAAAGCCCTGTCATGCCGGTGCCCCCATCCTCAGCTAAATTCCCAGGAGTGTGGACAATCTCGAAGGCAGTGCAGAGCGTCTTCCACCATGTTTGAGCAGCGCATACATCCCAGGGATGAAGCCATATGACATTTGTTTATATTTGAATTCGTTTGGATGGCCCTTCGATCCTATAATATTAGTGAGTTTTAGTTTTAGTGCATAATTTTCAAAACGCCTTATTTAAATCATCAACTATTCAAAGTAGTGTGGTGTTGGTCTAGGACATTTAATTATGTTAAAAAAAACGTGAATAGGCAAATGGAAGTCCATCTCAGGCCATGACACCTAATCACCTCTATCGTTTATGTCCTCATAACCCACTCACCTTGTCGTAAATCACTCCAAGACTCTATTCAAACCTTAGGTCACCATTTTCCACTTTCACCATCCTTGACGAACAACACAGCACACGACCACGCCTTTCTTCTCCGTAACATTTGTTTCTCTTCACCATGGTTTTCATACTCTACCTACCATTTCCCTCTACTCCTTACCCTAATCACAGATATTCACCTTAATTTCCGACCTACCTCATTCACCTTTATCTTATTTGCTATTAAGTGGGCTCAATTTTTCGTAAAGAAGAGACTATTACACCATGCACGCCTAAGACCTTTTTCATCAATGATAAGCTCAATGCTTGGGATTCTTCTTCACACAACAACAACCACCATAAACTCAACGTTTGGGATTCTAACTTCATCAATGATGATCCCAATACACTCTTTGATTTGATGAAGGTGAATGAGCATCATGATAATTTTGGATCCACTCGAGTCAACTTATTTTTATCCTCTCTTTATCAACATCTTGTTAAATAACTCATAACCCTACATCGATCAAAGCTTCAATTCCAATTCAGTCGCGTCGCTTCCAATCGATATGTCATTTCCTCCAAACTCTTCATATTTTGAACCATTTTGACTTGGTTCATGAGATTTCAGCTTTAAGATCGAACCTGACACAACAAAGAGGTTCAATTCCACTAGTGGCAGGAAGTCCATGGTTCAATTTCACCATGCAAATATGGTGGTGCAAGTGCACCCCTTAGTAGTGTTGGTGGTGACATCGGAAGATTAGGAAATCCATGAGGACTCTCGCAATTTTTTTTATCATCAAGTCATGATGATGTTTCCGCCATGCTTCCTCAGTTGAGAGGGTTTGGTTGCTAGCGTAGCCTGTGACTATGGTGGAAGGAACTGCGAAGTTGACGACGTTGTCGGTGGTGGTGCTTTCATTGTTAGATATGTACAATATGGTTTCTTCCATTTCAGCAAACATGGTGGTGATGACATATAATCAAACTTAGATAAAGAAAAATAAAAAGTCATAATACTTAAATTTAGCTACTCCTCCTAAGTTTTAGATAATATCACATCTATAATTTTTGTTAGTCATTTGAGGGAACACAAATGAAAGGACTTGATTGTAACTTGATGAAAGAAAAATTCTATGACTTGATTCACTCTTTTTTAGAAAAAAGGAGTCAATTAACCGAATCACGATATTTATAGGACTAAAAATACAATTAATCCAAACATTAAAAATTCGCATTGGTCACAATCACTCAAAATACCATATTTCAATCATACACTTCGTTAGAACCAAGTGTTATGAATGCTAACTTCCATAAATTTGATAAAACAGTGATTGGTTGTAAATATATCTCAAAGATGCAATTTTCAATTTTTACCTCCACCATCAAATCTCACACATTATACGAATTTAACTCCACTTATTTAGTTTCAAAATATAAAATCCTGAAAACGATTCTGACACAGACTTTATACTCATGAAAGTATCCAATAATTAAGATTATTAATTTCATAAAAATATAATGAATAAAATAAAAATGAGGAAGCACTCTAATTTGAGATTGTTTTGATATCGCCAATTACTGCTTGCTGTGTTGCGAATGTTGTGTCTACCATAACTCTTCATTTGAGAATAATTATGAGAAGCAAATACAAACCAACAAAGTTCTACATTCTCACAAGTTGTAAAAATACACAAATAACACAAGTCACAAGTCACAACTCATAATTGTCTTTTAAAACAACAAAAGCAAGTACATACCAACAAAGTTCTAAATTCACACAATAACAAAGTCTTAGTTTAAAATTCTAAGTTCTAACATAGTCTTAGTTCAAATCAAACTCTTTCCCATTACCATAGCCATCACCATCTTTCAAACCTTCATCATCACCATCATCATCTACATATAACAATTGAAGGACAAAATAGTTAAATTCATACACGCTTACAAGTATAATGAAGTAACAATAATAACATTGAACTTAAATAAATGACCTCCACAAACAAAATCATTCAACCAACTTCGAGTACACATCAAAGCTTCGACATTCTTGGATAAAAGTCGAATTTTATACTTGTTAGTTGTTAAGAACATGTGAACCAATGCTAAATTCAGATTCATATGCAACAGTAGTAATAGGAATGCAAAGCTAGTCACATGTCATTATTGATAGCTCAAAATACCGACCACAATTTTCTTTCCACCACTACAACACATCCAAATCTTTATTTTCTCTAAAACTCAAAGATGGTTCAACGAAATAAAGATCAAGTTGTGACTTTCCCTGTGTTGTGGCAACCTGCATCTTGTGCCTATCGAGTTCCTATTAAATATTCCACAAGTAGTACATGTTAATAGTAAAGAAAGATATAACTAAACAATTAAAATTTTATATTATTAATTCATACAACTAAAAAAAAACTTACTAAATACATATGGTCTAGAGATGTATCTAGAGAAACACTTCCAGTCTGAGAAATACTTTGCATAGAATGAGCATTTATGTTAAGGTGGTTCTCAAATAGCATGTACAAGTTTCTCCTTACTAATTTCAACTTTGTCCCTCTTTAGTCTTTAGATCCACATGAATGATAATAAAAAAATTAAAATTTAAGTAAAAAAAAAGTGTTCCGTTAAAAAAAAGTACAAAAAAAAGGTGCAGGCCCGACGAGTTGGTCCGCGCCCGACCCGCCAAATCCGTCAAAAAAAGCGGGAAAAAAAAGTGGCTTCGAAGTGATTATGTAAGCTGAATTTTCCATCCCAACCCGCCAAAAAAGGCGGGCCAAGCGGGCTAGCCCAACGAGTCTAGTCCATGTTGCTACCCTAGTGAAATGCATGTGATATTCGAAGATATTGTTGTAAAAATAAACTAAATTATAACATTTAACTAGTTGGATTTACCTGTGCGAGGCACAGGTAACTTTGGATAAACTAAAATTATTGTGTGTGGAATGATTTTTTTTTTATAACTTCTTATACATGTTGTTGTGAGGTCGACAATAGTAACCAATACTGTAGCCGTGAGAAATAGTTACTTAGCAGTAAACGGTTGGGTCAATTTGCGCTTAACTCTCATGGGCAAGGATCGAAACCCCCTTCTGCATGGTCGAGAGACAAAGTTAGCTAACTACCACTATGTTTAAATGTTATTTTGTCATGTTGGTTCCTCGATTATTGGTATAGGAATCTTTGGCCTGGAGTGCGCCGTCCTCTCTCCGGGCAACAACAGTGTTGCAAACCCACTTGAGGCATCATTAATGAAAATATCACCTCTCGATCTAATGGATGCCGATAGAGTGTTCCACACAAATGTTTTAGCTGTTCCTCCATACCCATACATGAAGAAAAAACCACTTTTGTTTAATGGAGGGAATCAGAATATTAAAATTTAATTTTAAATTTAATTTGTAACTTAATATAATTATATTTTATAATATGTAATTATTGCTAATTTTATTTGGAACATAATTAGTCATTAATGAATTTTATAACTAATGGTATATTGAAAATTTGTTTTATATTTAAATTAAAATATTTTAGAATTTATGAATTAATTAAAAATGATCAATTATTATTTATAACATATTAAAACAATGTTATTTATAACATAATAAAAGTATCTACTATTTATAGCATGGTTAGAGGGTAATTCAATATTAATTAGATTGTTTATGCATTAGATTGTTTAAATTTGAAAATCAAATTTAAGTTGGTTTTAAAATTTGATTTCATATTAATTTCAAAGACAACTTTTAATGGAAATAATTATTTATGTATAATTATTTGTATCAATTTTTTCGAAACTGATTTGAAATTAGTTAAAAAAAGATTCCAAGTATTTTATATACTATTTTTCATTTTTGATATATATATTCTTCTTTTTTCTTCGAAAAAAAAATATATATATATATATATGTATATTCATATTTAAAAAAGGTTTGGTGTGCCCAGGGCAATAATAAGTGATGGGGATAAGCATTTTTCCAACAAAACTTTTGAAACTCTTTTAAAGAAATATGGTGTGAACCATATAATTGCTACCCCATATCACACCCAAACTAGTGGTCAAGTTGAGGTTTCTAACAATGAGTTAAAAAGAATTTTGGAAAAAGTAGTGGGTACCTCAAGGAAGGATTGGTCACGAAAATTAGATGACACCTTGTGGGCTTACCGCACTGCATTTAAAACTCCCATTAGAACTTCCCCTTACCATTTGGTTTACGGGAAAGCATGCCATTTACCTGTAGAGTTGGAGTACAAAGCCTTTTGGATTATGAAACAATTTAACTGTGATCTTAGATATGTTAGAGATAAAAGGTTGTTACAGTTGCATGAATTGGATGAGCTCAATCTCCAGGTATATGAGAACTCAAGGATTTATAAGGAGAGAACTAAGGAGTGGCATGATCGAAAGATTGTGCAGAAGGAGTTTATTCCAGAACAACTTATGCTGTTATACACCTTAAGACTGAGGTTGTTTCTTGGAAAATTGAAGTCAAGATGGTCTAGACCTTTCAAGGTCGTGAAAGTGTTCCCCCATGGTGCAGCAGAAATCAAAAACCAAGTTACAAAAAATGTTTTCACAGTGAATGGGCAGAGATTAAAGTTGTACCTTGGTGGGGAATATGAAAGAGATAGAACAAGTATGGAATTTGTCCCTCCTAGTTGAAAAAGGAGGAAAGTCTATCAAAGACTCTAAAATTGAGCTCCTTGGAAGACAACCCAAGCCAGGTTTGTTTTTAGTTTATATTTCTATTTTCTTTTTCTTTTTTTATATATATGTATATATCTATGAAATATATATATATATATATATATATATATATGTGTGTGTGTGTGTGTGTGTGTGTATTGGGGCCACGCATGTGCGCCCCAGGGCTCACGTACATGCGTGGAGCCCCTGCCTAAAAACAAAAAAAAATGAATCTTTAACCACGCATGAGAGTCTATGCGCTAAGGCCCTGGAAGTTTTTATCTTTAGAGGGTGCCACGCATGTGCGCCCATATGGCCACGCACATGCGAGGACATTCTGCCAGCCCCCTCGAGTTTTTTTTACTCCACGCATGTGGTGGGAGGGTCCAGCGCTCATGTGCTGGCCCTCTATTGAGTCTTTAAGACTCAGCATATCAAAAAAAAATTAAATTCTTTTCAACTTCCTCTCTTCTCCACTCCACTCACTCTCCCTCTCTTGTAAAAAAATCTCAACTTCTCAACACAAACCCCACACACAACCTCCTATCTTCACATTTGAAGTGTTGCTCCACATTTCCTTCATCTTCTCCATCTCTTCTTCTTCTTTGCATGTCCAAAAAGGTAAGTTCTTTCTTTTCTCTTTCCCCTTCATACCCATGGTTTCATGCAAGGAGATATTGGGGTTTGTGTCTATTTGTACCTATATTGTTGTTGTGGGTTGTATAATTTGGGCGGGGGTGATGTTGGATTCTGATTTGGGGTTGTGGGTTTTTGCATTGGTTGAGTTTTTAAAACCCTGCTCACCAAGTATTTGATGAAAGTCCTCAATGGAATTTCAGAAATCATCTTGGGTTTTTCTTTAAGGTTTTGGTTTCTATGTAAACCCAAGAGGCTTCTGAAGGCTCCTTCTCTTTTTGGTTTGAAAAGATCTTGATGTGGCTAAGTGATTAAGTAAGGAAGTTGCATGAGGTAGGAAATGCTTTTCGGGCTAACAAGTTAACATATTTGTATGCGAATTTTGTGTGATTGTTATGTTGCAGATGGCTCCAAAGCAAAAAAAGAAGGAAATTCCCACAAACATTCTGGACTTTGATGAAGATTTCACCTCTGTTGAGAGGGAGAAGTACTACAAGGAGACGGTCTCTCAAGGTGATCTGATCAGGGAGAGACCAGTTACTATAGCCCCAGGACAAGATGAATGGGGAATAGAAGATGCTTTTCTCAAGTGGAAATGAGGTGTGCTAGCCAACCCCATTGACACTGGTTGTGAGAATCTGGTTTGCGAATTTTATGAAAACGCAAGGTATGATTCCCTGGAGCCTGTGCCGGCATTGCCAACCTTCACGTTCTCATTCCAAGGAGTGACTATTGATTATGGGCTCGAGGCTATCAAGAGACTTTTGAAGCTGCCTAGTGTTGCTGCTGATAGGGCAGCTTTTAGGAGGAATGGACCTAATTACCATTCCCTTCTAAATAACTACCCTTATGATGATGTTTTGGAGGCTTTAGCTGTTCCAGGGGCAGATTGGACAAAGAAGGTGGATAAGGTGACTCCGAGGCACATCTACAGGCATGTTGTGAAACTAAAAATCCGGGTGTGGATGTAATTTATATTGGACACAGTGCTTCCCAACTCAAAACAAAACTGAACTTGGGCGTGAGGCAGCACTGTGTATTTACTGCCTTGTGAAGGAGCTTTCCATGGACGTGGCAAGGATGACCTCTTTGAGGATTCATGAAACAGTGAACATTAAGAAGAAAAAGCAGGGACTTCGCCTCGATTATCCACAGATTATTACTAAGCTGGTTCATACCAAATTGGGTGTCGGTAGAGCCCCAGCTGTGGAGGTTGTTGATAGCAAAATCGCAAGTGTACGATTAACTATCGCGTAGTAAAAAGATCGAACCCAAGGGATAGGTGTTCTTATTAATATGATATTTAGTACTTGTGCAGAAAAATTAAAAGGTGAATATATGATGTTGGTATTTAGAACAAATAAGAACAATAGCATAAAAAGGTAAGAAATAGAGATGATGAGAATTAAGCTCTTGGGTTGGTTTACATAGTCTATAAAACATGCTAGAAATCTCCTACTTAATTTCTGAATTTTAAATCCATTTTCATGATGCTATAGCCTAGTGTAACTACAAGTTAATTCCTTAAGCATTGTAGATCTTTCTTTTTAATTACTAAACCCAATTCCTTGGTACCTAGTTAACTAAAGAAGAAGATGAAGAAGATGTTCGGGCCAACATAAAGTTACGTCCATCCTAATTCCTTAGCGATGTATACTTATAACCTTTTTTATTTCCTAGTTCCCTTACTACTCACCAAATGGCCTTATGTAATAAGCAATAAGCAAAGCCTCTTGTGATCATCAAGATAGAAATTAAGCACAAAGAAATAAAACATGAATGGAAATAATATTCATAAATGTAGAAAAAGACTAGAACATGAATTATAAACTAAAACAACCCAAAAACTTAAAGAAGAAGTTAGCCAAGCATGGCTAAAGGAGTCATTGAATTACCCTGGATAGGAGCTCAAATATGGCTTCCCACAAGTCCTAGGAACAATGCTCAAAAGGGAGAAAGAGAGAATACTTGTTGTATTCTAAGAGGTGTGCTTTACAAGTGAAGAAAAAGGTCCTATTTATAGTAAAAATCCAGCCTCCAGCGCTTGAGCGCTGGCATTCCCAACGCTTGGGCGTTGGGATGCATTAAAAATCCACTTTCTGGCCGAGGCCCAGCGCTGGAGCGCTGGCTTTCCAACGCTGGAGCGCTGGGACGCTGCTGCTGCTTCAACTCCAAGCTTTTCTTCTTCATGGTAGTGGGTTTTGAATGCCATCAAAAGCCACTACTCAGCCCTTGTTTAACTCTGAAACTTCTCCTCCACTATCATCAATTCCTTCAAGCTTTTTCCCATGTGCTAATTTGAAGAGAGTTGCTTCATATTCTTCTTTTTCATTTTTAGCCCTCTCTTTACTAGCACTTCAATTCTGGCCCTTTTATTCTCTCAATCTTCACTTTTAGTCCTCCACTCTTGAACTTTCACAATTTGGTCCCTGATTTCCTGAAACTTACAAATTGGTCCCTGGACAAAAATGATAACTAAACCAGCTTTTCCTAAAATATAAAATAGCTAGAAAAATTCCTAAAAATATAAAATAAAGCTAGAAAAACAAATAAAATCTAATCTACATGTAAAATGCAAAATAAATATAAAATCTACATAAAAACAATAAAAAACCTATATGTGACTCAAAAATAATAAAATAAAAAGACTAAAAACTACCTAAAAACATCATATAATATCCACTCATCAGTTGTTGTCAAACCTTGGCCTGTAATGGACTTCAATGCTTCCATGAGAATCTACAATGATCATAGAAAGAAGCTAGAGGAGTTGGGAGATCCTCGTCGGTTGGAGGTTGATCTGAATTTACCTCTGAGATCTAATGTAAACTCTCGAACAAGAGTTGTGCCCCCTCAATATGCCTCTGCCCCATTAAATTGGAATGAAGAAGCTTTTGGCAGGATGTTTTTGCGCTTGGAGGATTGTTCAGAATAACCTCCAAGTAATGTGGGAGTGCACGGGATACAATGACTCCCGTTGGAGAGCTCCTAGGGGCCCGAATGATTTGGAGAGACGCTTGATGTCCATGAGCTTGAATTCGTAAGATGGTAGCGGTTCAGGAACTGCAGCTGAAGCAGATGGGGAATAAGATCTTGATGATCCGATGTAGTAAACCATGACCAGGGAGCATTTTTCTTTTTCTTTTGTTTTGCTTAGTTTATGCATGAAGTATCTTTTGCATGTTTTTATTTTTTTTGGAGTCTTGTGTTGTCTGGATGTTCCCTAATTGATCACTCATATTACAACTGTGCTTTGTTTCTGAACAATTGCTTTTCTGGGTTTGATTGCTGCAGTATTTTGCTGTGGTGTGATAATTGGAATTAAGTTTAACTTGTGGATTTGTGGGGAGTCAAGTGATAGGAAGTTGGGCTTAATTTAGAAATTGCATTAGAGTTTCAAAGATGATAAACTAGTGGGGGATAAACATAAATGGTCAATGTCCTTTAACCTTGGTATTGTGGTTACACTGATAGCTGTGAGTTTTGTTAAAAATTTACACATGTGGGAAGGAAAAAGAAAAAGAGAAATAAGAAGGGAAGGATGTGAGTAAGGGATTGAGAGGGGCTCACAACACCAAGTATACCCCCAATCATGTCTAAAGCCTGAGGAAAGATTACATAAAAATGAAGAATCACCCTAAGTTGGTAATAACTAGGAAGGGTTAGGAAAGAGGGGCCAAAGGCCAAGAAAGTAAGTCTTCTCCACATGTGTTTGCTGTTATGATGGTGAACTTTGCTATTCTAGTGCATTCTCAATATGAGGGTTGAAGGATTAGGTTTGAAGTGTGAAATCCCACAGTTTGTTTTGCTTGGTAATTCTTGCTGCATTCGCTGAAAGTGCCCAATTTCCTTCCTTAGTTTCTCTACTTGATCTGTCTTGGAGATTTATTCCAAATATCTTTGTGAAAAGTTACTGTTGTTTTCTACCCATAATTGTTATCTTGCGCTCGAGGATGAGCCACCTTAAGTTTACGCTTGAGGACAAGCTGCCGTTGAGTATAGGGGTGTGATAACCCGAGGATGTTCTAGTTTTTCTTTGTTTTATTTCATTATTTTCCCTTGTCTCATGGAGTGTTTTGGTATTTTTAGCTTAGCTTTGGCTTGTTTCTCTGCATATAGGTGTTAGTCGAGTATTTTTCTTATTTTTGGGTCTTGCTAGTAGTTTCTTACCTTCATTGAGTCTTTTTAGTTTAGTCCTTGAGTCATGTGTTTATTTTAATACATGGTCATTAAGTGTGGAATATTGCATGAATAATGAAATGGAGGGTTTTAAGTCTGATGATGAGTTTAAAGAGGCTCTTAAATGAGTTAAAGAGGCAATGATGATGGGTTTTATGTGAAATGGTTGTTTCATCTTTTGCTTTGATGGGTGTTTGAAGAGTTTCTGCAGGAATAAGTAGGCTTAAAGGAGCAATGAAAGCAATTAAGAGGCTTTTAAATAGGAGGAATCAAAGAGTTGAGCTGAAAAGGAGTTGAAGGTGCGTGCAGGGGTGCCACGTATGTGCGCCTAAAAGGCCACGCACATGCGTGGCTATTCTGCCAAAGGAAGAAATTTTCATGAGCTTGCCATGCATGTGCGCCCAAAAGGCCACGCACATGCGTGGTCAATCTGCCAAGGAGGGTCTGCTAGTGAAAGACCCACGCATGTGCGCCCAACAGCCCACGCACATGCGTGGGTATACTGCCCAGCCAGGATGATTTTGCTCATTTTCCACGCATGAGCGCCCAGAAGTGCCATGCACATGTGTGGGACCCTAATAATTTAGATATAAATAAAGAACATTGGTTTCTTTTGGGGATCTTGTAGTTTCTGAACTAAAACTTGGATACATTGTTTCTAGAGTTGTGAGAGGCCTCCTTGACCTCTTATTCCAGGTTTCTTTTCTTTATTTGAGATTATGTTTTGCTTAGCCATGCTTGGCTAGTTTCCTTTAGTATTTGGGGAAGTGGAACCTTGTTCTTGTTATTTTTTTATTCCCAGTTTTTCTATATGAATAAAAGTAGTTTATCTATGAATCCTTGCTCTGTTTATAATTCCGCTTGAGTGCAACAAATGATTTACTTTTTCTTATACAAACGACAGTTTAGTAAGATTTAGGGAACTGAGTTTGGATTGACTGTTTTGCTCTATCACTTAGGTATAAGGATATGATTCAGTAGTGTTGGCCTAATTGAAAAACAATAATTCTTCAATTGAATTGACTAGGTACTAAGGTATTAGGCTTAGCAACTGAAATTGGATGTTTTGCTTGATTAACGTATTAACAGGTAAAAGTAAAGGATAAAGCATCATAGATGGGTTACTAGAGTTCATATAGGAAATTGGTTCATTTGAGTATAACTTGACTAGGTGAAACTAAACCCCGAATACTTCTTTCTCATTGAAGTGTTCACATTCTCTTGTTTTCCTTTCTGTTTTCTTAAATTCGTCACCTCAACATTTTGCAAAATTATCTTTGTTATTTTTCTGTCTGAGTTTTGAAGCTACACTTAAGTCGGTAAACTGACTATCCTTGTGGATTTGCTCTTTTTATTACTTCTACCATTTTGTACACTTGCAGAATTGGTAACAAGTCTCAAAAATACCTCTTTTTCTGGTGCGGGGTCGATTCAGTCATGTGTCCCTTCGTGAAGAAGCCTTCCAGGAGCCGCTCCTTATTTGTGCCTTCTGCACCGGCAATCATTTCCCACTCTCGTCAGCCTCGGATGTCACACGCCGCATTTAAGGTCGAGTAATTTTCAAACTTCTTCCCATAGTTCTTCATGTAACCTCCTTTTTCCAGGCCTTGGTGATCGTAGTCTCACTCTTTCTTCCTTTGATTTCTGTTTTCTTGAACATCATACTTTAGAAATCTGGTCCCTGTCAACCTATCCTCTATATTTATGTGCTTTGTCGAACGGTTCCTGATTTCTCCCATTCCTTGGGGCAGTGACTTAGCCAGCAAGGTGTGGAATGACAATCTCACTCTTATAGCCTCACAGAGTACATGGTTTTTAACCTTCTTATCCAAGCTTGGAACCAACATTTCCTCCTTGTAGAACTTAGTTAAAAAGTCTTGCAAAGTTTCTCCCTTTGCCTTTTTCAACTTCCCTAGAGTGTCTGAAGTCTTTGGTAATCCCTTGCTTGTGGTGAAATGATGGACGAATTGTTGCGACAACTCGTTCCAATTCCTAAACGAATTTGGAGTCAATGAATGAAACTATCGCAATGCTGCCTTCGGCCAAGTCAATGGGAAAATCTTGCAAACTCGTGCATTTATTGTTCCTAAGAAGGAGACCCCGGTGATGTAGGTCTTCAAATGCGATGAAGGATCAGTATCTCCCTTATATGGCTCAATGCCAAATCGTTTCTTGAAATCCTTTGGGAGTTCAGTGGCCATGATCTCAAAGTTGAAAGACGTTTGCAACTTTGCGAGGATGCCCATGTTCAAACCAGACTCTTCCTCAAAATCCATGGGCACTTTGGCTCGGCAGAAAGCCGGTTCCACCATTTTCTTTACACACTCCTGTCGTGCTTCACGGATTGGGTACTTCTCTACCTGTCAGTTTTGAGTCTGATGTTGTGAAACATGCATCGAGCGTTCAAAGTCATGCAACCATCTCTCCATTCGTTGTAGCACCTCCATAGCAATTTCTTCAATCGCACTCTCTGGAATGCCATCATCATGAGCGGGTTCCCTCTACAATGGTTCTCTCTGAGATGGAGTCCGTTGTTGCTGCTGTGAAGGAGCTCTCTGAGATTGAGTCCTTTTTACCATCATCTCTTGAGAGTTTTCTTGTTGTTGCTGTCGAGTTTGTACCATTAGCGCGTTCGTTCTAGTTGCTCTTCTTGCAGTGTCGCTTATAATGATGTCGTAGAACTGTCCATGTGAGGAATGGGGATTCCCTATAGACGGCGTCAAATGTTCATGCCTGGACCCTGGACGGTGGCTCTCTTGATGCTCCAGTGGTGGTGCTCAGCCTGGGCTGGCCATGGTGCAAGGTGTCTCCAGTTTAGGTGCGACAGAGGGGGGACCTTCAAAAGACACTCTGAAGCTCAAGTCAGTGAGAGAGAAAAGAGAGGATCCTAGAGCTCAAGAACTCAGGAGTATGCAAGTAATGAATTGTATTATAAGTAAATGAACAATAGAACCTGTACTTATAGTTGTTGTGATCGTATCGAGTGTCTCTACAAGTGTGGAAGACGTATTTAAGTGGAGCTTCTAACCAGGGAATGGCTCTGAGCCAATGACGAATGCACTGTCGTGGGTGCGCGTCAAAGTAATTTTTCAAAAGAGTGCAATACAAGGTGTCAAGACACCGGGATCGTTCTCACAAGGACTTGATGGATTATTAATTGAAAATAGAGTTAACGAAAGAAAGTAAAAGGAGGGGGGTTGGTTGATTGTTTGTAGAGAATAATAAACAAAAAGCAAAGGAGATTTAAGGACCATATGAGAAAACATCAATCCCCAGGTTTTAATCGTTCAATTGCATTAAACTGTCCTTGGCCACAAAATATTAATTTCACTTCCTATTAAAGTCTTTGAGTGAACCCCAACTCACAATCGTGAGTTGGAAGATCAGATTCTCTACTGGACAATCACCCAGAATTTGATTCGTTCAAGTTAGGAAAAGAGCAATCGCCCCTTCGAAGTACGAGAACAATCTTTTGTTACAGAATCCTCAAAGCTAACAACCAATCGGCATTGGAGATTTATGTTCTTTGGAGAACGAATTCACAATCGCTTCATTGTCCCATCAGTTAATGAACCACTGAACTGATTCAACTCGCTTAGATAAACAATTAAAAACATAATATAACTTCATAATTCACCCGACATGAATCTAAAGCACATTCATGCATATAGTTAAAGAACGAAAATCAACGTTAATAAAAAGATGAAATATTATAATTAAGAACAAAACCTCAAGTTCGATTACAAGAGAATATTAAAAACCTAGGATTGACTAGAAGTTTAGAAGGCATAGAGAAATAAAAACTGAAACTAAGAAATATAAGATGAGGTTAGGTGAGGTGGCTAACAAAGGTCTCAACCTAGCCTATTTATAACAAAACAAAAAAACCAGCTTGTTGCCCAAATAACTCTACTTGTCCACAAAGTAATCTCTGCTTACCTTTGGCCAGTCTAAGTCCAAGCCCAACGAGAGCAAGCGGCCCAGGGCTCGGACGGCCCATGAACGTGTAGCAAACTTTGCTAACTTCGGTCCAGTTCTAGACAGGCTTGATGGTCGAATCTTCAATTGGTCTCAAACGAAAACAAATAGGGGGTTTTTGGTTGGTTGATTGTTTGCAAAAAATAGTAACACAAAATAAGATAGATTTTAGAATCAAGATGAGAGAGCATCAATCCTCAGGTTTTAATCATTCAATTGTATCAAACCGTCCTTGGTCACAAAAGATTAAATTCACTTCCTATTAAAGTCTTTGAGTGAACCCCAACTCACAATCGTGAGTTGGAAGATCAGATTCTCTACTGAGCAATCGTCCAGAATTCGATTCATTCAAGTTATGAAAATAGCAATCTCCCCTTCGAAGTACGAGAACGATCTTTGGTCACCGAATCCTCAATGCTAACAACCAATCCACATTAGAGATTTACGTTCTTTAGAGATAGATTCATCAGTGAAGCTCAACATAAAAGTTGTGAGAAATACTTCTAGCTTTCCAAAGACATAATATTTGTCTTATTCCGACCACTGTACCTCCATATTCAACCAGTTCTAGCACAAATAGTCATAGAAGCTAAAAATACAAGATCAAACACTTTTCCATGAAAAAACCCAAATAAGTGTGAGAGGTCAGAACTCAGCTAAGTCACCCAAATAATGGATAAAAGTAGTGTAATCAAGCTTAGCATGTCACAAATAATGTGCATAAACTATTGATATATCAACCGACATGTTGTGGACGTTTCCCTCGGCCCTCGGTCAGGTCGCTCGGACACTTTGCCAAGTGAGCCGAGAGGTTTCATTCCTAAGCCAGGTCGTGCCAGTCACCTCGGTTGTGAATGCTTAAGAACAATCCCTCGTGAAATGTCTGAGATGCCGTTGGATCGTATGGATGAAAATCAGACCGGAACAACAATCACTCAACTCATTGCTAACACAAATTAATGGTAAATTTAAGACTTTATTGTTGACACAAATGAATAGTATGGAGCAATGTTTTAAGAACCAGACCGGCCAGTCTGGGTTACTCCTCGGACCGGTTCTGCAAGTGAACCGGCCTGAACCGGTACGGCCCGGCCGGTTCAAGGCTAAAACCGATGACTCGGCCGGTTTTGGTTGAACAATGTGAATTTATCTTTAAAAAGTGATGCAAGAAGGAGTTGAACACAGGACCTTGAAATAGAAAAGCAACACTATTACCACTACACCACAATGTTGTTAGTGATTAATCATGTCTTTTATTATTTATATTTTAAAACTGATTAAAAAATTAAAAAATGAATAATATTATTTTTAATATGAATTTAAAAATATTAATATTATTTATATTACGATACATGGATGAAATATTTAATACTTTAAATTTTTATTGATTACAAATTTAAATATTTAATCAATATATATTTAAGAAAGGACTAAAATAAAAGCCAAAACTATCAATTCAATTTAAAATATCTATATCCAAAACTTTGAAAATTCTTCATTAGTCTATATCCAGCTATTGTGGGGGCAATATTTGTTTGTTTCAATTTTGGTAGCTAGAGACGGTAGAGGTACAATGAAAGTTATTTTTATAAGCATTCTTTTATTATTAGCATTGAATTTTTTTTATATTTTTTAATATACACCGAGTCAACCGGTCCGACCAGTGACCCCTCGGTCCGACCAGTGACCCATTGACCCAGTACCTCGGCCGAGTCGATCACCGGACCGAGTTTTAAAACACTGGTATGGAGACATGAAGAAGTATTTCAATACAGTCTCATTAACAATATTAAAGAAAAAAATTGACTAAAAATAAAATTCTCAACAAATAAAAGCAGTAAATAAATTTATTCAGATAAAATAATAATAGACTTATTTACCTTGGATGAAATCAATGATGCCATCGTTCATTGTTGGGAGTT
This sequence comes from Acmispon strigosus, assembly GCA_030819835.1. Classification (NCBI taxonomy): domain Eukaryota; kingdom Viridiplantae; phylum Streptophyta; class Magnoliopsida; order Fabales; family Fabaceae; genus Acmispon; species Acmispon strigosus. The sequence continues at coordinate 40,215,670 of JAUAMA010000001.1, read as the reverse complement.
GAAAGTGAATAATGAAGTTACATAATGGTGAACGAAGAACATAAAAGAAAGAAATACTTAAATTTGAAAAACATGCAATATAATAAATAAGGTAAAGTTAAAAGGCTTGAAAAGTCATAAAGATGCGATAAAATGAAGAAGACAATCAGATCGATGTCATGAAAACTTTGATGTAACCTATTCAACAAGAAATCAAACACATGGCCAGGCTGGTCATGCTAGAGAGGCCAATATGCAAATCACCCTATAACAGATCATTGAACTAGCTGAAAATAGTTCAACAGGACGAGTTTATTATAAATCAATTGAAGAGAAAAAATTGAACATCGCCAATGGTCGTTTCATTGCAAAATCATCTTGTCGTCTAAACACCAGCACCGCAAATCTTCTCTGATCATCGACAACGTCGTATTTGTGGATCGGCCTTGAATGAATGAAGAGACACAAAAAGAAGAAAAGAAGAGTAGAGCATGAAAGAGATCAAATCAAAAAGAAAAAAGAAAGAAAGAAATAGTTATGAAGGTGATTTTTTTAGAGACTCAGCAGGGCGGTTAGAGTGTTACAATTTAAGGATAAATTTAATTAGGGTTTGGTAGTTAATTTGGGCCAAAAGCCCATGTCAAAAGTCCAATTTTTGAATTTTAATAAAATTAGGTTTTATGTTATGGAACACTAAGCGGCGCTGCTATAGCCTACAATGTTACAATTTAAGGGTAAGTTCGGGCCAAAAGCCCATTCCAAAATCCAATTTTTAAATTTTAATAACATTAAGGTTTATGTTGTCAGCTACATAAGAGTTAATGTTGTTTTGTCTATCACAACTTGACTAGTTCTTTTGTCATATTAAAATTTAAACACAAAATAACTATGGTGGCTTCTAGGGCGCACTTGCACCTATGGGTGTGCCCCTATGGGTATAGGTAACCTGCTGAGAAAAAAATAAAAAATGAAGATTACAAAAGTATCCTCCCTTCTCTCTCTCCCTCTCCCTCTCCCTCTCCTTCTCTCTGCCTCCCTTCTCTCACATCGATGGGTTTTGCGGTGCGGTGGGGAACAACGGCGATGGAGACTTCCGGTGATGAACGGTGACAGTGGAGGCTTCCAAACGACCTAGCTTCTCCGTGCCACCACCATAGCTCCGTCGTTGCTTCATCATCTTCGACCCAGAAACAACACAACACTAGGAAGAGCAACAACTTCCCTTTGAGGGTGAGAGAAGGTCGCAACGTGGGGGAAGAAAACAGAGGACTGAGTTAGAGTTTGATGAAAAAAGAAGAGGGAGAAGGAACTAAGACTGGCTTCCAGATCTGGAATGTTCATCGCCGTGGTGGTTGGCCTGAGACGTAAGTGGTGGCACGGACAGTGGGTGGGTGCGTGTGGTGGTCCCACGGCGGTTCCTGGTGGTCGGGGGTAGTCTTTTGATTGAAAACTCGGATATGGACCCCTTGATTTGTGTTCAAAATCTAAACTTTGAAGCCTTATGACATGAACTCCTTTGATTCTGAGAAAACTCATGTTGGGGACCTGAAGCAGATAAAACCCATGTTGGATCGAATAAATAAGCGAACAAAATCCATCCCTGGTTCCTTGATAGTAACCACTTGAAGGTTCAAGTTTCAATTGTTTATTTTGTTTTGATTTTTCCGATTTTCAATTGGTTGAAGATTACCCGCTGCTGAAATGTTTCTGTCGAAACCACTGTGTATCTAATTATCCAAGATAATTGTAAGACCCTTTATTTTCAGTATTTATATTTTTGGTCCCCGAGTTTGGATTATTTATGCTTTGGTCCCCGAACTATTTTATAGTTCAGTTGCAAATCCTTGTTAGACTCTTGTTTTAAATAATGTTTGGTGGTTTTGTTCTTGGAGTTTTGATACGAATAAAGTCTTCATGGAATTGGTTGATACTTGGGTAAAAGAGTATATTTGCTTGATTTACAACAAGATGAGTTGTGGCTTAGCGGTTGAGGCTTAAGTGTTTGAGGTGCAAGGCTGGTGTTCAAATCTTAGTGAAGGAAGTTTTATTTTTAATATTCATTTTCGAGTAGCCCTCTTAATTAGTTGCAAATCATATTTAAATTCGAAATTTGAACATGTGAGTAATAGAGAGTTAATGGGTGATTAAATGGGGTCATTATGGGGGAGTTATGGTTCTGAGTTTTGGGGGTTACTTTGATGGTGAATTTCGTGCATAAGAGAGCCTTTCACAATCAGGTTTCACTCTAGTCTTATTTTGCTGTTGCACGTTTGGCTCATTCTTTCTGCTGTCTTCTTCTTCTGTTTTGCTGCTGCGTTCTCACCTTGGGAAGGAGCAAGACCACGTCCAACCTTCTTAAATCCCGAGGTTCTTAGTTGAGTTCGGTAAGGTTTCCTCTTCAGTCAATTCTGAATCCTTTTCATGTTCGAAAACTCAATCTAAGTCCTTACCGTTTCTGTTTTTGGATACAACCTTCTTTTCCCAATTCAAGCTTGATCACGTGACTCCCTACATAATTCTCAAGAGTGTGGACAAGCATCGTCGTGAGGAAGATAATCTCAAAGGATACCCTTTCGTTCTGAGGCCGAATTCGAGGTAGGTTTGCCTTAGAACCCCTATTTCCTTGTGTTAGGCAATTTAAGGTTGTGATTAGAGAAATTGTGAAAATTAGGGAAAAATAATTCTTGGCATGAAATAACACCATTTTATGATGATTAAATGATGTAGGAATGTTTTAGATGAAAGCCCTTGATGAAAATCCTTTTTCGGAACTCAAAATTGTGAAAACTGTGTTTCTGGTCGTCTTGGACAGGGAACCAACGCATGAGCGTTGGGCTCCTGGCGCCTGGGTGTTGGGAATCAGGTCCCAGGCAGGGAGCCAACGCTCTATCCCAGTGCCCAAGCGTTGGGCTTCTGTCAGCCTAGTGCTGTTTTGTCGTTCTTTGGTTAAAATTGATTTTAGGGTTTCATCCTTCCTTCCAGTGATTGACTTAGGCCTATAACTTGTTAATTGATAGGTTGGGCTTGAAGTGGGTGAAAAATAATCAAAGGTAAGGGTAACTCGTCTTAGGAATTCTTTATGTTGAATGTGATTGTTTTTATATGTTGACGCTTGTGAATTCTGCTGTGGTGATTTGAGAAACTATTCTGGAATTGTATTGACCATATGACATGCTGTTTATATTGTGAGTTGATGTCTTCTATAATTGTGGCTTAGTGTTAGCGAAAAACGATATGATGAGATAATTTAGAGAAGAGGAATTGTAGTTTGCATTTGTTGGGGCTGATAGCGATGAGATGAGTTTTAGTCCCATGTGATCGTGCCTGAGAGCGATGAGATGGGTTTTAGTCCCATGGGATCGTGGTTAAAGGTGATGAGATGGGTTTTAGTCCCATGTGATCGTGCCTGAGAGCGATGAGATGGGTTTTAGTCTCATGGGATCGTGTCATAACATGTAGTTGCATTGGAGGATCCGTAAGTATGGGACGTGACGGAGAGCAAAGGAATGTGAACGTTATTGTGTTGACGTGGTTGCGTGATGTGCCTTCTTAATTGTTCATCATTGTTTATGTTGTCACAATTGAATTATTGTATTATTCTTGTTTTTGAGTTAACCCTTCTGCTTGTTTGTTTTGATTGTTTGGGCGTTTAACGCCATAGAGAGCCAGGATGACGAGGCTCAGGAAGATCGCCTGGATGCCGGACAAATGATGGAAAGGGAATCAAACACTTGAGGACTCTTTGGGCGTAAATCTTGTTTCTGAGCCATTTCGGAGTTTAGCACATGTTGTGCGACGTTATTTATTTTTGAAATATCTTCTGCTGTTGTGTGATGTTAAATATATTATTATGGGTTAATTATCGTTTAAATATTTAATGAGAGACGTTTTTTTTTTTAAAAAAAAATTGAGTGTTTTCTAAGAGGTTTATAATTTCCACGATTTTACTATGTAACCCTCAACCCAAAATTGGGGTGTTACAATAATAGTGTGGAAGTACTATCAATCTGAGGTGGGTCTAGATTTTCTTTTTTGCTACCTGCGGCGATGCCTTGCTGAGATATCCTACTGGGTGATTGTGTATGCAATCCTTAGTTGTAGTTTTTTAATCCTTGATTTTGGGTATCATTGGTGTACTTTTTTCTTAATTAACTTTCTTCCCTGTGTGATTCTGGGTTCTTGAATTTGAGGATCTTGTTAGAATCTGCAGGTAGAGAGTAAGGGGGCAAAAAATCTAGGCTCGTTTGTGGCAACCAAGTTCAGGGTTTTTTTTTGTCATTTACTTATTAAATTTTAAATATATTACTATACTTTATTACCAGAAAACACAGTTGCACATTCCACTCAATAACAGGTGTTCTTCTCCTATTGGATCTTATTAAGTGTTGCACCGTGAAATACATAACGTGTATTGCACCTTAGAATCAACTAAATAAATAACAATGTGCTGAACATTTTCTTTTTAGGTTTCATGTGAAACAATATTTATAAAATTAAAATTGATAAAATAATCAGTAAATAATATACATTAAGTAAGTCAGAAAAATCTTGTGAACTTTCAAAATTTATAAATGTAGACATAAAATATTTATATGTTCAACTATATAAACAAAGAAATTAGATATTAAACATTTCTTTTTCCTTCTGTAAAAAAAACATATAAAATTTAAAACACTCAAAATTATAAATAATACTAGATTGACTCAAATCATTTAAATTTTTATAATAATTTAGTATTTATAACATAATAATTAATTATTTTATCTAATATATTTGGTTTAACCAGTTCAACCATTGACTCATTAGTTGAACCAATGACCTTGTACGACCAACTTGATTATTGAGTCGAGTTCAATAACTAAGAACCAAATTCCTATAACAAATCAAAGATACAGAACGAAGAACAAAGAAAAGCTAAACATAGTTGAATGGACCACCTCTATCGTCAGGGGAAAAACTTAGAAGAGACCGGCGAAAGTCATGGCCCCCAAGTTTTTTTAGAATATGTCTGTGTGTGTGCAAGCGCATTTAAAATTTAATTTAGTTGATATAAATTAATAGTCTAAAAAGTTATGCAGCCTTTCAATCATATACATCATGTTTGCTTTTTTATATTTTTTTTATTTGTTTATAATTTCACAAAATAGTGAATTCTTGTGAGTGTAAACTTTTTACAATGCATAGTAATCAAACTATTTTAAATTTTAGAAGAATCTAAATTGATTTATACTTAGACATGTATTAATCATATTATTTGTTCTACTTAATCTTCTTATTAATGTAAAACTAGATAGCAACCTAAGAGGGAGGTGAATTAGGTTTGCAGAATTATTGTCAAATTAAACTTTACTAAGTTCATAACTTTATTCTAACGGAAGTGCATTCAGATGAGTTATATGATTAAGGCAATAAAGTGCAATGAAATTGAAATGCTAAAAATAAAAGAAAATGGAAGAAGAAAATTCACACGATGATGTATCCTGGTTCACCTTTAACAACCGAAGGCTACGTCCAGTCCCCCTTTTATGATTCGGGGATTTTTCCACTATGTAAACAATGTTCGTACAAGCCTTGCACCAAGACTTTACAAGAACACCCTCAAGAAAGCACACCACTTTCTCGTTACAGAGCACTCACCGAACCCTACAGTGGACTCTGAATCACCCCGATCCAAAGTACGTTTTCTCTATCACCAAACCCTATGGTGATCTTCACCAAATACTATGGTGGACCAAGAATCAAACCGATTCAAGATGAAGAAGAAGATTTTACAATGGCTTATAAATTCTCTATCCAATCTAGAAGATAGAATCCTTATCAAGATTGTTATTCAGAACTCTAATACTCAAGGGCTTATGATTTTGGTATTTCAAAATTTGGACAGCATAAGACCATGAACATAGTTTTTGTGAAATCACTTGAAAATCATGTAAATTTGTAATCTAAAAGTTGTTCCAGGAATTCTGAGTTCCATGAAGTATTTATAGACTCTGGAGAGTCATCATGAACCATTGCAACCCTTAAAAAACATTCAAAAACTCACTGGTTCATGAAAAAACGCGTTCTATCAGACTGGTAATCGATTAGAACGAGCCTGGTTGTAACGCCCCAATTTCAACGTCAGAGGTCACATAGTAAATAAGCGGAAATAATACTTCGAAAGCTCTCAAAATACTCAAGTTTTCAACACAGAACGTCTCTCAAAATAAATACAATAATACTTAACCCATAAATAGATTAATTAAACATCAAAACAACGGATGTTTTTCTTCAAGAATCAGTGGTTCTTCTAAAACCTTCTTGCACCATCTTATCCTTGCATCAAGTTCATCCTTCATGTACATCATTGACCTGGTTGTCTTTGGCGTTAAGCGCCCAATCAACAAACAGCAAGCAGAAAGGGTAAACTCTAAACACAAGAAATAATTAACAGCAATTGTGATAAAATAAAACAATAACAATAAAAAATAAACAGAAGTACGAATTACAGCAGCAACAACAACAATAAAAGATTCACAAGTTCTCATTTTAAGTATCACATCACCATGCTTGATAGTCCTCAAAATGCAACTACATGCTCATCTCTGACCACAACAATATATCGGCCCAAACGGGGGCGAATTCGTCCTAAACGGAGACAGGAAGACCACATGGGAACGACAACCCATACATCCACCCTTAGGTAGACCACATGGAACAACAACCACGACTACCCCAGGTAAATCCCATGGAACGACATCCATGGAATCATCTCAACAAAATGCATATGCTATGCTAATATTCATCATCCTCATGAACCAACAATTCACAAAACGTCTCCAATAGTCATAGAATCATCATGTTATCAAAATCACTCAATTCATTTCACCAAGTCTCAACAACATATAAACTATGTATAACATGTTACAGCCTCAATAACAAGACCAGAATACGTCCAAATACAAAGCACAATCAGAATCCTCAAAACAAAACCACAATTCATCACAAACCGATAAGACAAATCTTACAACGAGTTACCCTTACCTTCTAACGGGTTGCATGAACTTGAACTCTGACCTTGCAAGATAAAACACGTGTATATACAACAATCGACAACCATTGGAAAGGTGGAAAACCAACTCAAAAGGATTTAAAACAAATTAAAACAAAACAACAAAAATTCTGTCAGGGCCTAGCGCTCAAGCGTTGGGATACCAACGCCCAAGCGTTGGCTCCCTGACTGGCAGCACAATTATGGGAAGAACCCTAGCACCCAGGCGTTGGGAGTCCAGTGCCCATGCGTTGGCTCCCTGCTAGAGAGCCCAGAAACAGTGTTTTTCATGGAAAAAATCATTTTAAACTCTACTTTTCAAAACCAAAGCTTTTTTATGGACAAAACACATTATATAATTGATAAAAGACAATTTTCTTTCAAGAACTCAAAGGATTTCCAAAACACAAGATTATATCAAAATGGAAAATAACAAGGTTTCAGCACAAGAACATGGAAAAGGACCAACCTTGCTTGGCTTGTATGATCAAGAAAGAATAACATTGTGTTCAACCTGTAAGTACATATAGCAACCTAAGAGGGGAGGTAAATTAGGTCATTACGTTTTTCGACTTATTAAAACCCAATTTTGAAATGAGAACTTTTACTTTGAAAGATTAACAATCAATAAATGATTAAGCAGCGGAAATGTAAAATGCTAAAAGTAAAAGTTCAGGGATAAGAAGATCACGCAGTGATTTTATCCTGGTTCACCTTCAAACCACCGAAGGCTACGTTCAGTCCCCGTTCTGATTTGGGGATTTATCCATTATTGATCAAGTGTTCTTACAGATGCTTACACCAAGGACCTTAAGAAGAAGACCTATCAATATCCAGAAAGCAAACCACTTTCTGATTGCAAACCTTTCACTGAACACTACGGTGGAATTCACTCAAAACAAGAATGAGGATGAAGAAGAGTTTACAAGGCTGAATCAATCCTTCAGTATAAGAATGGATTGGACTTGATATTTATGCTCCAGGAAATCAAAAATGAAGGCTCAATGAATTCTGAGTTCTTTAAAAGTCAAACAGCATAAGTGTTCTTTGAAAATGAGAGTTAGATTGCTCAGAATGATTGCCCTATGAGTATGAAAGTTGTGTGTTGAATTCAGAGCATCAATGGGCTATTTATAGGCACTAGAGGTCGTCCATGAACCATTGCAATGTTTTCCCAATGTCCAAGAATGCATTGATTCATGAAAAGACACATTTGCTAATATGGTAATCGATTACAGCAAGTGGGTAATCGATTACGCTACTAGTCGTTGTAGTTTAAGTGCCAAATTTAAACATGTAATTGATTACTAATTTGTGGTAATAGATTACTGCCATGTGTGGTAATCAATTACTCAAAGCCTGTAATCGATTACTCTAAGTCCAGAATTTAGTTTATTAAATTTTAAAGCCTAATTGAGTGTTTCTACTTTGTTTTAATTGTAAAAACATGTTATACTCAATTATTTAATTATTTATGAGCCTTCATATGTAATGTGACCTTAATAAAGCATAACTTACCAAGTGAAGAGACTTAATCTAAAACTAGAACCTTAATTAATCTTGAAGTTTGTGAGCTGGTTCTTTTAAGTTTTCTTTTTGGTGATGTGTGTTGTCGTCATCAAAACTCCAGCCAAAGTCCAAGGAAGAGGTCTTCTTCACACGACCACCACTCCAAGATAATCGTCACCGTCTCAAAGGAAGCCTAGAGAAATTCGTGATTAAGGTCCTTGACAATGGAGGAAAGGAAAAGAGAGAAAACATAAACGAAAGAATAGCATTAGCATCAAATAAAATCATCGAATGGATTCAGAATTGAGAGAGTATAAACACCTACCGAGATCAACACCAAGCACTCTTTGAGATGAAAGAAAGGCAACACTTAGGCTTAAAAGAGAAGGAGGAAGATGCATTAGCAGCACAAGACTCAACAAGTTTCAGCACTTGGAATAGGTTTAGCAATTTAGGTGTGAAGAGAAACAAGGAAGAAACCACCAAGATATAATGGTCTGAAAAACTCCAGCACTAAGGAAGAGAGAGGGGCGACAGAAACACAACCATAATTCATATTTATTCCCCATCAAAAGCCATTAACCTCTAGACAAGCCATTAAACCTCATCAAGACACTTAATTCCCATAACCCCCCTTTGAAATCTGAATTCAAAACACCATTAAGAGCCAATAAAGCTTATTCAAATCTGAATAGTCCAAGGACTAGAATTAAATTATTCAAACTCAAGGGACCACAAAATAATTACAAAGAGTTGAGGGACTAAAATGAAAATACAAGGAGTTCAGGGACCAAAGTGCAAATACGAAAAATTGAGGGTCTTACAATACCACCTCCCTAAAAAGAGTTTCGTCCCCAAAACTATATGTCAAGAACGGATTAGGGTATTTATCCTGTTAGGTTATCCACTCAAGAAACAACCTTCTAAAAAAAAACAATCAATCAAGTCGACACTATTATTCTTCTTTCGATTGACACCCCATCAATCGATTTCAGAATTCAAACATCCTAACAAACAAATCTACCCAACAGCTCTGGTTTCCTCAACCAAAGCTCTGATATCACAAATGTAATGCCCCAATTTCAAGGTCAGGGGTCACATAGTAAATAAGCGAAAATAATACTTCGAAACCTCTCAAAACACTCAAGTTTTTAAAACAGAATGTCTTATAAAATAAATACAATAATACTTAACTCATAAATAGATTAATTAAACATCAAGAAATTCGAGAGGTAAATAAAGATAATAATGATTACATGAATCTGATGGTCATGTAATCGATTACATTAATGAGGTAATCGATTACACTTACCTGACATGCTTGTAATCGATTACCTTGATGTTGTAATTGATTACAGCAGTGAAAAAGCTCTTGTTTTTATGTTTTTAACATCTATTCAAGTGATTTCTACCTTCTTATCTTAAAACATTTTAGCCTCTTATTAACCATGTTTGAAAGAACCCTTAAGTGATTATGAATTCTAAAAGCAATCCATCAAAGGTAAAAGACCTAAGAAATAAAACCTAGGAACCTTAACTGAATGTCTTGAAAGCTTGTGGTCGTGTTCTTCATGGTCTTCATATTTTTATTCTTTGTTGATGCGGTTGTCTTCATCAAAACCCCAGCCAAGGTTAAGGAGAAGCTCTTCTTCACAATTAAGAGTTCGACCTATTTCCTCAGGTGGGGATGAGACACTAAATTTTTTATATTAGAAGATAATACAGTCACTAATTTTATGGAGTGAGACACATAACTTTTTAAAATATGGATGAAATCTCCTGTTATGATCTTGCATGATTTTTTGAGCATTGTATCTTTATTTTAGCTATTTGTACTTTTCTTTTCATTTTCACATCTAAAAGATATATTTAAGTTTTTAACATCATCTTCAAGGTTGACATATTTTTATTAACATTACACTTTAAATTTCTAATACATCATATAATATTATATATGGCTCCCCCAAAATTTTCCTCAAAGCTTCACCACTGTTCTAAGACCCTTGAAATAGTTAATGGGTATTTTGATATTTTTGTAGGATTATTATTATTTATCAGTACTAGGGTCATCACCATCCTTGAAGTTTTTTCATGTGTGTTGACTCGGGAGGGATGACGTAGTTTCCTTTTTCCCTTGAGGTTTTGAATTAATGCCTTCATGGCTCTCCTTTAATAAGGGTTTTATTTGATTCAAAATTTCTGCTGCCTTTATTGCCCTGTTTTATTTGTTTGATATTTACGATAATAACCCTCGAGAAATCAGGGCGTTACAACAGTGTATAGTGAACCAAATGTTCATGAGGAAGGGAGATTGAAAACGTAAAGTTGGCTGTCAAAGAATGAATTGACTAGTATCTGCATGTGGAAATCAAAAGAATCTTTCATTTAGACCAGAGATAGTATAAAAGTAGAAATTCATAAGAAAGATGAAAAATTGAACAAGAAAATGAGTATAGGGGTCTACCAAAATAAAAATAAAGGAATATATAAGACCACAATATATAAGGATTTTCATAGTCTCTGAAGTTTTGTTATTGATAGTGGTGGTGGTAATTAAGAACAACAATTGAAGTCAAGGAAGGGGAAACATCCACTAAGTGTTCCTAGACAAACGAAGAGATGTATCATAAATTGAAATAGGGGTGTATAAGATGAAACCCTAATTAAAAGCCCATAACAATGTGTGCCTACCAATGAAACCCCACTAAATCACTCACTACAATGTGCATGATAATTAAAGTTCAATAAAAACAATATATTTTGTTTAAATATGTTTGGGGTCCCTATAAAATAGGGGTCCTTTGTTTTGGTCTTTATATTTCCATATTTTGGCTTTAGTCCTTAATTGCAAAGAAATATGGTGGTTTTAGTCCCTACCATTAACATCTGTTGCAAAAAGCGTGAATAAGCAAACTAATGGTGAAATGGATGCTTGAAACCTCACCATTTGCACCATAATGGCATCTTACATGACATTTTAATCATATGTGGCACTAAATAAAAAAATTAAAACATTACTTTCCTACACTGCTTGGACCCCTCAAACTTCTATTCTTCTTCTTCCCCAAACACCCACCACCATTCTACATCTTCATCTCTCCACTTCATCCACTACAAGAATACTGACAATTTCCGATGAATTTTTACCAACGACCATGTGGTCATTGGTAATATAGCCATTTACTGATGGCTTGGCCGTCAATATGGGTTTTGACACCCGTAAAAATTAAAAAAAAAATTACTGACGGTCAAAACCATTAGTAATGGCGTGAGAAAGCATTGTGGGAAAGAATGGGTTGCGAGAACAGACAATGGGTTCTGTTACCGATGGCTTGTTCCGACGGTAATTCCACCGAACATTTTCGACGGATTATTCCATCTGTAGCTCGGTCAGTGGAAGAATTTATTGCACCGCAATATATTGACGACTATAATCATCGGTAATTTATCCTTTATATAGGTTACAACGGGTTTAACGACGGCTTAACCCATTAGTAAGTTATAAAGAGAGGGCTAGGACGTCCCTTTCATCACCCGCACTTCCTTTCTTTATTCTTTCTTTTCTTCCCTTCTTTGTTTCTGTTCTTCTTAAGTTTTTTGTTATTTTATTTTTAATTTTCTAATCTACTTTGTAGTACTTGTTTTGAGGAAGCATATTTAGAAAGTTTGCACATGTTTGAGTTCAGTATAATTCTGATCCATATGATTTAATTTATTATAAATGTTAGGAAATTAATACATTGCTTGTATGTAAGACATAAATTAACATACTTAGTTTAGTTATTTAATGTATTTTTCATATATGTTGTAAATCAATATTTGTTAGCATTTTAATTAGCATATCGTTAATATGTGTTATGTATATATAATGATCTATGGTTGACGAAAAAACTACCCTCTTTGCTAGGGATGGAATGTTTCAATGGTGGAATTTTTTTAGATTTTTAATGTTTACTTCCTTTACAACTATATGGGTAACCCCATTATCTAAGTTCAATATTACTGTCTTTATTCCCTAAAAATTACAAAATCTTTTTTTTTATTAATAAGGTATTTATTAAATGGTGAAAATTATAAGTGGATTGCAAATTGTGATACACTAATAGTTTTCACTATTAAATAATTATCTTGTTAACAAATGCAATTGTTTTAAGGTGATTGAGAATATAGACACGAATATGGAACTTAGGTTAATGGGGTTCGTCGTATAGTTGAGAATGAGATAAAAAATTAAGAGTTTAAAATTTTTCCCAGCAATGAAGCACTTTCACATGTAGAAAAGGTTTTTTTTTTTTATCCAATGTAGTAAATTACTGATGGCCATAGCCGTCGGCATGTTACCAACGATTTAAGTCATTGCCAAAGTTACCGATGGAAATACCTGTCACTAATTACGATGATTTTGAAAGTCGTCAGCCGAAACTACCGAGGGGCCAAATACCCACGGTTTATTGGTCATCGGTTGGTCGTCGGTAATTTCCCATTATCGATGATTTTACATGGTTTCCGACAACCTTTGGTCGTCGATAATAAGCGTATTTCTTGTAGTGGTCTTCTTCTCCTTGATAAGAACATTGAAAACCTAGAAATCTCCTACACACCTTCAACCTCTCTTCCACCACCACTAGCACCCTAACCATCAAACCTTCTTTCACCGTCACCACCACCCTAACCCTACCACCCGACTCCTTTCCCTGTTTTTTGGCACCAAATCCATCTACCATAATGTGGTCCTCATAAATCCAAACCCCGAAGAATCTAAAAATCAAACTAGGATATAATAGATCCACTTCATGCAGAATTCAAATTCATCCACTATTCACACAGGAGATTAAAATATAACTAGAAACAATTTCCCTTTTTGAATAATATCTAAAAAGAAACTTGATTTTCAAGTCCCTAAAGATGCAGAGCTACTCTACGATAAATTTTAAATGCAGATTTATAGCTATTCAAGTATGACTACTGAAACTAATTCACTTAAACATATGCTCATGAGTGTTTAAAATAATTTTTTTACTCTAACTAATTTAATTGAGTAAATAATCTAAAATTATATTGATTTAGTGTAAGCCTTTAGCTGATTCTCAGTTGTCAGCTTTACACGCCTGTGACATACATATTTCTCAACTAGATGAAAATCTGCGATGTTACAATCTTGACTCAGTTTATCAATCAACTACGATATATTCACACCCACATTCTCTTTCATTTGATTTCCACTTGCTTTTACTTCTTACATCTTTCTTCTTTTTTCTATCACATCATCTATCATATCTCTAATTTCTCTCTCTCTATTTCTAATATTTCTATCTCTCTAAGGAGCTGTTTGTTAGAGGTAAGATTCGCAAAAAAAAAAAATAGAGTTAGACGAGAAAGTAATGCCCACCTCCGTTTGGTTGCTCTTACTTGGGGGAGAGAAAGAAGAATGTGGTGGGGTCCACTAACTTTTTCTAATCTCCACAAAATGTAGAGAAATGAGAGGGAGACTAATAATTTCTACTCCTTTTACTATTTTATCCCTCATATATCACCATACTTATTTATACAAATTTATATATTTAAGGTGAAAATGTCATTTCATACCAAAGTAACCTTTTATCTTTTCAATCTCTATTCAATCAAACGAATGAGAGAGAAGTCACGTTGTTTTTTATCTTCTCTATTTCTTACCTCTGTCTCTCTTTATCTCCTCAACCAAACAAAACATACAGGTGAATATGAAATGAGTGTGAATAAAATATTTTCTTTTATCAATCTCTTTAATTATGATGCATTATCCATCTTCCTGCTCATTCTATCTTTTTTCTTTTTTTATCAGGATAACCAGTGTAATTCAACCCAACATCACATCTTTAGGCAACATGAGTCAAGATCGGTGTACTAAAAAAATTTATATAAATTAGTTTAAATTTCCAATTTCATATTTTAAATTTTAAATTCCATTTAATTGTAACAAATATTTATCTTATTGTTTCTTAGCTCCTATGATGTATTGTATTCATATTCATATAACCATGTACTCATATTCAAATTAATGAAAACAGATTATGTCTCTTATCTATACTCTTCACTATTTCGTTCTAAATTTTGTTAGGTTCTGAGATCTCCATCCTCCATCTCAAGATGTCTTAAGTTTTAATGATGACAACAAACAAGGTTATAAAAGCTAATGATCTTGTGGCATTAAAAGTATGTTATTTAAGAACAAGTCCAAAGATCAAATATGAGAAATGACGATTGGACTAAAGGATATTTTTATATCCACAATCAATTTCTTATATATGCAAAGAAAGACTCAGAAGACTACACTACAAAAGAACAACTGAAGCTACAAGATATATTATTCACAAATTTGTTTGATGAAAGAGATACATGAAAAAGGAACCATGCGCACATAAAGAATTCGTTTCATGAAGATGAATTACATTCTTTCAAACAAGTTTCAAAGGATTGACCTATGGTAGAATCATTCATGGATTATCAAGATTACATTAAGAAATATTAAATGAAGAACATTGTGCAATAAAATAATTCTTAAAAGCTATATCATCTACATGGTTCAAGAAAGAAGAGTAGGTCAAAGTAATTCAAGGACTCAGACATTATATACACTGAAGAACTCATTGTCTGCAAAATGTGATATACCACTAGTTAAGTACACTACAAGTCAAGTACATTACATAAGGTACAGACAACTAGTAATGGTACATAAGGAATCTTCTCCAACACGCTGAAAATGAAGATAAATTTTTGGTTCAAGCGAGACCACAAGTTCAACGTTCCAGTCACTTGGTAACCGCAAAAGACAAATCAGCAGTTTTAATTGAAAGGAGATAGGTTTTATAGCTCTATCCACCAAGTAGAATAGTCTTGGAAGTGAAAGTCTGTAGAATTACTATTGACATCACTTTATTGAGAAAACTTTATGTCATGAGCCGTCAAAAGCGTCACATATGACTGACACACAACATAAAGCTTCAACTAATGGGCATAAATAGTTAGAGAACTTCAAGGAGGCGATGAAGGAAGTTCTCAGTAGAAGAAGTTCTCTTCTCACATAAGCTTGAATCGTCTAACAAACTCAAGAGCTCAAAAAAAGAATCGTTGATGAACAATTAAAAAGAAATATGACCGTTGATACTTCACAACTCTAAATGACTACATTCTTGACCTTCTTCAGATATAAAAAAGACTCTACAAACAAAAGAACGTAAAACATTCACCATAGATATGCATGTATGCATCAACACCAAGAGTACATCCATCACAACAATGCATCAAACATAGAAATATACAAGATGTGAGAAACTGACATTTATACACTGTGATACATCACATGCATTTTCTCACATCTTGTGTATTTCTATGTTTGATGCATTATTGTGACAGATTCACTCTTAGTGTTGATGCATACATGCATATATGTGGTGAGTGCATTACCTTATTCTATTTGTAGAGTCTCTTTTATATCGAAAGAAGGTCAAGAATGTAGCCGTTTAGAGTTGTGAAATCTAAACGTTCATATTTCTTTTTAACTATTCATCAACGAATCTTTTTTCTGAGCTCTTGAGTTTGTTAGAGGATTCAAGCTTGTGTAAGAAGAGAGCTTCTTCTGTTGAGAACTTTCTTCATCGTCTCCTTGAAGTGCTCTGATTGTTCCTGCCCATTGGGAGAAGCTTTCTGCTGTGTGTCAATTGGTCCACTCATTGAAGATCCAATGGAATTCCACCAGAAGAAGAACAAGAGAATAAGGCTCGAGCATAACGTCTATCTACTGAGCAAATACAACAAGAAGATGAAGTGAAGAATCTAGGATCAATCAACAAAGCTCCAATGTTTATCCACATGATGATGGAAATACAGAAGATCTTAGAAGCAAGAGAACTCAATGATAAATCTGCTCAAGGTTGTAAATACTCTAGAAGGTTGAAAATTAGTACAATCATGTGTATCCTTCTCATAAGTATGAAATAAGCTTCATTCATAAAATGTAGGAGGAGTCCTTGATAATACTCTCATGAAGTCTGGAGAGGCTTGTACAAGAATACTTGATAGGAGGAGTCTTGTGAATACTCTTTAATCCTGGAGAGGCTTATACAAGAATACTTGTTAGGAAGAGTCCTGTGTATACTCGTTAAACCTGAAGAGGCTTGCACAAGAATACTTGGTAGGAGGAGTCCTTGATAATACTCATTAAGCATGGAGAGGCTTGTACAAGAATACTCGATACGAGAAGTCCATGATAATACACGTAAGAGAGAAGTCTCACGAATACTTGATGATATTATTGAAAATCATGGTAAAAGACCAAAGGCTGGACGTAGCCTGTGATTAGGTGAACCAAGATAAAATCTGAGCGTGCTTATCTTCTAACCCTTCTAACCATCATGCCTACAATATCTCATTGTCTGATGAAATGTTAGAAGTAAAATTTGAATCAGAATGATTAAAAATCGTCAAGCAACAAAATTTTTTTACAGACACAATTCAACCTCCCTTCTTATGACCCTGTGATTACCTTCAATATTTTCATATCTAGTTTCTTGAAATAAACATTAGAGATCTACTAGAAGCAAATGCAGGCAAAACATTAATTTTAAGGATTTAATTTATATGCATTAAGGGCTCGTTTGGTGGTCAGGATATGATAAGAACATGATAGGATAAATGATTGGATAAGCACAGGATATGATAAGAGCAGGATAGACTCTTATCCTATCCTGCGTTTGGGGTGGACAGGATATTGATAGGATATGATACAAACAATGAAAAATGTATCAAATTTTCCTTGAAATAAAAAATACATAATATTTTTTAAAATTTAATTTTCTAAATAGTTTTTTTTTTTAAAAAGTGATTATTCTATTAAATTTAATTTTTTTACATTTTTACAAATAGCTTATTTTTTAATATTAACTAAAATTAAATTAAATTTTATTAATTCGGCTATTTTAATTTTTTCGAAGGGAGTCTATTTTCAAAAATATTTTATATTTAAATTATTAATTATAATATAAGTAGAGAAATAATTTTAAATAATATCATATGATAATATAAAATTAGTCTATATTTACTATTAAAATATTAATATATATATATGAGTAATTGATAAGTAATAAAATTAATATTTTATTAAAATCAAAAATTTATATTTATTAATTAATATTATTATAAATTATATAAAATATAAATATTGAAATTAATTTTGGGTCATGGTAATAAACAAAATAAAAACTGATATCCTATCCTGTCAGGATAATTTCTATCCTAACTCCCCCCTTAGGATAACTTTTACACATGATGGACATGATAGGATAAGGGATAAGATAGTGTTATCCTATCCTGCTGGCGCGACAAACAACAGATAGCAACAGGATATGATTACTATCCTATCCTGTCTATGTTTATCCTGTCCACCAAACGGGCCCTAAAGAGTTTTACACATGTATTCAATTACATTTCTCCATTTTTTATTTTAAATATTTTTAGATTAAAATTTAATTTTGACATGACAAATGAATGGTTTCTTATTGGATGACTGTGTAATTTTTTTTTACATTGCAGTGCATACTTCCTTCCCCCAATTTATAAGTTACTTTTACTTAATTCTCTAGGATTAAGAATCAATAAATTTGTAAAATGTTTTATTAATTTTCCTCAATTACGCATAAATTTGTCTTATAAAGTTAAAAACTTTTCAAATTATATTATCTCTTTCATATTTAATATGAGGATAATTTTGGAAAAAATATTTAATGCTGCATTTAATATTATAAAGTGATTTATTAATAGGAGTAAAAAAATCTTAAAAAATGATTTATAAATAGGAAGAACATGAAGCAGTAATTTTATTTTGTTTTGGTTACATAAGGAAATGAAACAAACAACAAAGAAAACAACATAAGCTACCGCATCTTTGCACAAGAGTGGAATCACAAAGGACGGCGGCTCCTTCCAAATACGCATTGGACACCCTGAGTGAGAAGCTCGCCTCACCAACGCATCCGCCACTGCATTTCTATCACGAGAAACATAAGAGAATTGGACCTTCCAATCCCCAGCCAACATAACTCGAATGGAAGCAATAACATCCCATTGCCAAAAGTTTCGGGTGTCCCTATTCTAACTCAGAATCTCCACAATATCCTTCAATCCATGTAGCATACTACTTCACGGAATCCCAAGTCCCAAACTAGCTTCAAACCGGATCGAAGCGCCAGAAGCTCCGCCAGGAAAGCATAACCCGTCCCATAAGAACAAGCAAAGCCCGACAACCATCGGCCGGTGGAATCTCTAACTACACCGCCGCCACCCATCTGATCTGACCCAGCAACCCAGCTGTCGTCCTTATGAAGATGGATTAAATTATTACCCTTCACAAACATGGATTCTCGAGGATTCGGTACTATCTTTCCCCATCTCACAAATTCATTCGCTGTTATCAAGATCTGTCGCCAAACCACTTGAATAGTCAACGGATGAGGATCGAAGACCATGCTATTGCGCCAACGCCAGATACACCAGAGGGTGGCAATCGCGAACGCCTGGTGCAATCCCTGCAGGATGTAACGAAACTAATCCTGGAAAGAATTCATCACAGGATGTGTTGGGAACAAGCTACAAAAGTGACTCCATGTCAAACGTGAATCGTGGCAGCCTCGGAAGAGGTGCTCAATATCCTCATCCGCTCACCACATCTAGGGCATGTCGCGGTCGAACTCAGATGGCACTGCCGCCGTTTCGAATTCGTCGGAAGAGCACCGCGACCCACTAGCCAAAGGAAGAAACGAACCTTCTTCGGTTCCTGAGCTGTCCAAATCACCTTCCAATCCCGAGAACTCGGTAGATCCTTACACTGAATCATATGATAAGCGGAGGCTATCATGTAGACTCCTGAACTAGTTCCTGCCCACAGAATCTTGTCCTTCTCATT
The DNA here is from genome assembly GCA_030819835.1 of Acmispon strigosus. Classification (NCBI taxonomy): domain Eukaryota; kingdom Viridiplantae; phylum Streptophyta; class Magnoliopsida; order Fabales; family Fabaceae; genus Acmispon; species Acmispon strigosus. The sequence continues at coordinate 40,196,216 of JAUAMA010000001.1, read as the reverse complement.
GGAGCACAACGGTATCTTAACCTGAACAACTTCATTAACTAACTCGAGAGGAAGGAGCGTGTGCATATCCGTTAGGTGCCACCCCCCTGAATCCAAAGGTAAGAGACCTTACGCTCCGTATCTGAAATATGAACATAAGGAACACGATGACATAGACTCCCAGTTTCCAGCCAGTTAGAGTACTAAAATGATGATTGTCCATCACCCAGACATGACATTTATAATCCCTCTCCACACATAAGAATCTTCGGGGTGATTGATATTCTGCCGCCAACACCGAGCCAGCTCCCACAAATCTATGTTTCAATACTCTTACCCAAAGCATATCATTGTCATACACGAGATTATTAACCAACTTCCCCAAAAGAGCGATATTATTCTCCCGTGCACTGTGAATACCAAGTCCACCCTTATCTTTAGGTAATGTCACATCACGCCAAGACACTAAGTTCCAACTTCGACTTGACCCTTCTTTAAACTCTAATTTTAATTGGTAAAGTAAAAAAAATTAAACAAATAAATCATTGAGAATCTCGTGATCGCAATGAATGCAGGAAGGGGTTCATTAAACTAAATTAGAAGTCGGTGTTGAAGTCCGAGGAGGCCTTCAATTTCAAAAGCACAACCAAACAAAGTAAGAATCCGACAACGAAGTTGGTGTTATTGTTAGCGTTGGTGTTGAGACTAGCCTCCAAACAGCACCCGAGGTTCCAACCTTGGAGCCCATGGATGCTCTCTCTCCTTTCTGGAGCTCAACCACTGCGCCTCCAACGGCCTCCTTCACTCTCCTGTTTCTCTCTCTACTACTTCCTCAAGCTTAGCCTTTTAGAATCTTCAAGGTATCATTTTCCTAGGCTGTGCTTGGATCTGGAGTTGTCTTGTTTTGGGTGGATTCTTTTGGGGTTTTGCTATTTTCACTTGTTATCCTTGTTTCTTAGCTGTTTTTGGCTTGTGGGTCTTGCTGCTTTTGTCGTTTTATGATTTATTGAGGATCATTGGTGTGTGGTGTGAATGATTCAGGTTTGAATTTTGTGTTGGTAGCATAAAAAAAGTTTTTTTTTTTTTTCCATTTGGGGGTTTTCTGGTGGGAACCTGGTAGAAGAATCTGCTTATGAATCTTCAAATTATTGTAAATTGTGATCAGTGTCAGAAGTGATCACTGAGAGGAAGGGGAGAGGGGTTATTTGTTATGAGTCTCATTGTCACCGTTTTGCAGATCAGCTGATTTTGAAAGTGGGCGAGTGACTGATTCATGGTATGGGTGCCTTACATTAAGTCCATTTGTCAAATATCAACATCGGTTAGTTTCTTCAGAGGTTTTGACTCTCAAGTGGAGAGTTTTGGTATGTAAGCAAGTAATCCGAAGGTTGACGAGTGTCTCCTGAACCAGAAGTTTCAACAATTCAATCTTAGTTCGTGAGGGTCTGTAAGTCAAATTGTGCTGATATTCCTAGGCTTGTTTGGGAGTGAGAAAATTGGCATGGCTGTTGCCAAGAGCAACATCTGCACTGAACCTTGTACCTCATACAATTGTTACAAAGTACCAGGCCTGACTGAAACCATATTAGATGCAAATCATACCTCTAATTTGAAAGATCGGTACATTCTCGGGGAGCAGTTGGGTTGGGGTCAATTTGGCGTCATAAGGGCATGCTCTGACAGGCTGACAGGAGAGGTTTTGGCCTGTAAATCAATTGCTAAAGATAGGTTGGTTACTTTGGATGATCTGAGGAGTGTAAAACTTGAGATTGAGATAATGGCTAGGCTTTCTGGGCACCCCAATGTTGTCGATCTCAAGGCAGTGTATGAAGAGGAAGGTTTTGTTCATTTGGTGATGGAGCTCTGTGCAGGAGGGGAGTTGTTTCACCGGTTGGAGAAGCATGGACGGTTTTCGGAATCGGAAGCCAGAGTTCTCTTTAGGCACCTAATGCAGGTGGTCTTGTATTGTCATGAAAACGGGGTTGTTCATAGGGATTTGAAGCCTGAGAACATTCTCTTAGCAACAAGAGACTCCTCATCTCCAATTAAATTGGCAGATTTTGGGCTTGCAACCTACATAAAGCCTGGTATTTGCTTATTTTGCTCCCTTTTCACTTTGCAGATTATTAATCTTCTATGCAACTTCCATTGCTTCTATGAATGTGTGGTGATTATCTTCAAATATTGGGCTTTATTTACGCAGGACAGAGCTTGCACGGGTTAGTTGGTAGTCCATTCTATATAGCTCCGGAGGTACTAGCTGGTGCATATAATGAAGCTGCTGATGTATGGAGTGCAGGGGTTATTCTCTACATTCTGTTGAGCGGGATGCCTCCTTTTTGGGGGAAAACCAAATCACAAATATTTGAAGCTGTTAAGGCAGCTGCCCTGAGGTTTCCATCAGAACCTTGGGATCGCATTTCTGAGTCAGCTAAAGATTTGATCAAGAGAATGTTGTGTACAGAACCTTCTCTAAGGCTCACTGCCCAGGAGGTTTTAGGTATGTTTACTTCTTTTTCTTTCTTCCCCGTCTCCCACTTTTGATGTCTATCTGTTGAAACTATTGTATTTAGACTCATCAGGGGTGGTTAGTCGGTTAGAGAGCATTTCAAGCCAGTAGAATTAAATTTTTTGATGTAAATGATTATCACTATATTATTGAACACAAAATAACTTGAGTGGAGGAGCATTAAGAATATGCTTATTCTGCTAGTGCTTACTAAACCAATAGTCTGATAGTTACACTCATTTTGATTGTGGCAAATGGTTCAATGACACTGAAACTTGCTAAAAAATAAAAGGGGTTGTTTACGGTTTGAAATGCATCCTTTTCAGTCAGCCATTTATCATATGCCTGCTCAAAACTGCATTGTTTAAGACAGAAAAAAAAGGGGAAAAGAAGAAGAATGGAATGAAATATCAAATGAGTTTAACTTCTAATCTTCATCTTAACTTTCCCTTTCTAGATCATTGCTGGATGCAAAGCAATCAAACAAACCCTGAACCACTAAGTGAACATAATACCCGAAGTTGTGAAGAAAGGGATGTTGGTGGCAGCTCATTCTCTGCCTCTTTTATGTCCAGGAATCAGGACATCAGCTTTGGCACCGGATCACCTATTTGTGATGCTCAATCACCTACGTTTACATGCAGATCATCATTTTCATCTATTCTGGAGGAACCAGTGACTCCTTGTTTAGTTTCTGGTGGGTTTTCATTTCAGAGCATGGGCGATTCCCCTAGTTTGGAATTTGCTTCACCTGTTCCCTCAATGCTTAGCTTTTCATTTCTGAGCCCCAATTCTGTTGTTGACCAAAAGAATTGTAAATTAGAGTGCTCAGCTAACATGTCAGATGTAAATGCAATTGCTGGAGGTATGTGTGCGGTTTTTCATTTTAACTGTTTTTACTTTTTCATAGCTCCTTGATCTGATTTTATTTGCAATTCTTGCCAGAAGCAAGCTTGGGGAAGTTGCTTTTACCACCAGACTCTCCCCATTGTGTTGGACATGATGTAAGAGAAATGGATCAAAAGCCTGCAGAGAATAAAAGGGCTGGTGGGATGAATGGACATAGGGTATTGGGAATCCACAGTAAGAGAAACAGGACAATTGGACTTGGTGATTGTGTTCAACTTGACCTTGTGGTCACTGAATCAGTCATCCGTTGGTTATCTTGCACTCAACTCCCTACATCTTTGAGATCATCTCTTGTCTGCTGAAAAGCTTCATTTGTGCCTAAATTGAGAAGTGGTATATACTAATTGCTCCTCAGTTTTCCTTCTCAATTCTCATGTGATGTTATGTATTTCTAGTGAGTACAAAATTTAGAACTTGGAGTTTTTCAACTGTTGAAGTGTGTATCACAAATGTACTATTAACTGCATTGGCGTTGCAAATTTGTTGTTCACCACTTAAGTGTTTTGAAACATGTAGAAAGCTAGTGATAGTTGCAAGCAAGAGAAATGCTACCAACACAACCTTTTGATCACACTCAATGTGATTGATTTATTTTATGAAAAATCGACACATTTTCCTCACTTCATAAAAAATGTGTTTGACTTTTTCAAAATTAAACCAATCAAATTGAAAGTGTTAGAGAGTGATTTAAAAGAGTGTGTTGCTAGTGTTAGAATCGATTGTAATTCTAAAAAGAGCACTCACAAGAAAGTAATACTCTCACCAATGTACATGAAGAAATTCTCTTTGTATTGATTGTTGAAGCACACACATCACATCATACATGAAGTAGGAACTCTTGTACACCTATAATCCCTGACCACATCAAACTAGAAAAAGATAGCTTACATTCACTAACCCACAATTCTAACGGCTATTAAGTGACTTCAACAGCAAAACTGAATTATTAGTTAACACACCCCATAATTCAGTTTCCTTCAAACTTTTTACTCCAATCTTCATCATTAATTCATGAAATGTAGCTGCGTTTAGAGCAAGGTTGTTAAGATCCTGATCCGGATCTTAAGATCTTACAATTTTGCGATCTTAGAGTTTTACAATCTAGATCCCAAATATGATCTTATTAGAGTCGGATCTTTCAAGGATCCCGATGTTTGGGGGTAGAATCCAAAATCCTGATCTGATCCTAACCCGTGTTTTGAACCAAAAGAGAGATTCGCTCGAGTTGCAGGACCTCCGACCTCTGTCGATGACCATCGCACGCGACTGTTTGAGCCGTATTTTTCCAGCACTCACATCCATATATATGTTCTAAATATAAGAACTTTTGATGAATTTTATCTTTTAAATATGTTTTTTATTCATTGTGTCGTTATTTCAGGTGGTCTAACAGCACCACAAATGCAAGATTCAAGTATATTATAAATTTCATTGTTTAAGTTCATGCGAATCAAACTATTTTCATCACTTGTGTAAATTTCTATATGTGTGTATTTTATTAGGTATATATTTGCATTTTTAGTATGATTTTATGATCCGATCCTGACCTTCCGATCTACGACTATTCACCCCTTCTAACCCTAAGTAGGATTTCAATCTTGACAACCTTGGTTTAGAGGCTTGGTTAATATGTATGCAACGCGGTCCTGTGTCGTTCATGCTGCAATATTCAAGCGATAATCTTCCTTTGTCAACTTGGTCTCTTAAAAAGTAAAAGTGAAACATGGTCTCAATATATTGTTTCCTTTGTCAACTTCGAGATGCGGAAAGTGGTTCAAAGAGGGCTCGTCCTAAAGGTAGCAAAAACAAGCCAAAGGATTCGGTTGCTAGCGAGTGGCGCTTTGAACCAATTTAAAGGGAGTCTAGGTTGATAACTATACCTGGCTTTTTGAAAAGCATATGGGGTGATGGAAATACAAAAGTAGTGAAGATGTTTATATTAAGGGGTCAGGGAAGAAAATTAGAGTTAATCACCCTAGTCTATGTGATTCGTTGTGTTGGTTTTTTTAGTTTGGTTTTTATTGGGTTGATTGGTTTAGAGTATCTTGTGTTCTCCTATTCATGTTATATCATTAATAAAATTTCACTTTAAGAAAAACACGAGAATAAACAGTTTAAATTAAGATTTAAATTGCTAGAATAAAAGTTACAGGCTAATTAATTTTTAGATAGCTGTTTTAATAATTTCATGAGCAAATGTGTTTAGAAAATCAATAACTTAGGAGTGAAAATAGTAAGAGTTATCTAATACTAGACATAATACCCGTGTATTGCACAAGTTTATACAATATTTTTTAAAATTATATAAAAATTATTATACTTTCCTTTTTGTTACAAGAGGAAGACAAATTATTATAGTTTAAATAAATAAGATAATTTTTTATCATAAAATATAATAGAAAAAATATTTTGTTGAGACATTTAAATAAATAGTATTAGAGTTCCTTTGTGTAAATACTTAATATCACTCAAGTTTATAATTGATATTTAGTAGTTAGCGTTGAAAATTTAATAATTTATTTATTTAATAATATGAAAAATAATTAACTGATTTTTTCGATAAAAAAACTTTACTAATGAAAAAAGGGTTGTCTAAATGATCTTAGGAAAAGTTTGGGTTAAATCACCTTAGTCTTAGGTGGGCTAGTGGTATTTAAGATAAATGGACTAAAAAATCGTATTTTGTATTTATTTTGAGAATTTCACATTTCGAAAGTTAATTTTTTTACATATGGAAGCTAAAAATTTTACTTTTGGAAGTTAAAGTTTTGGAAGTGTAATAAAAATGCACTTCAGAATCTATTTGTGTTTCGAAAGTTGAATCGAAACACAGAGCTAATTGGCTTTCAAAAATGAGTGTTGAGAAGTCACACACTGACTCGAGATATGACCAACATAGACTTATATATGAGAAGACAGTCCTCACCTTTGAGTTAGCTTTTGGATTGAGTTAAACCTCCCAAATTCGAATATGGTATCAGAGCCTATCATATATCTGTTTAGTGGAGACCACTCATATATGAACAACCCGTAAATGGTCATTCTTGCATATATTCGCGCTCCAGATGTCCAACCTTGGGCGTGAGGGAAGGTGTTTAGAAGTCTCAAACTGACTAGAGATATGATCATGATAACCCTTGTATATAAGAAAACAATGCTCACCTCTTACGGTAGCTTTTGAGTTGAGTTAAACCTTCAAAATTCTAATATATTACTTCTCAACGGTGAGGCTTGATGTCTTGGAAGCACACATTTTAGCTTCCAAAAGTGTAAGTTTTGAAAGTGTAAAATAAATACACTTTCGGTAGTTGAACATCCTGAAACTAAATTTTTTGTTTGAAACTACAATTACACTTCTGAAAGTTAAACAACCTGAACACAATTGTACGATACTTCCAAAACATAAAAATTATGAAACTTTTGTTCTCGAAAACTATTTGCGACAACTGAAAAGTTGTTATTTGATGATAATAAAATAATTTTAGATGTATCGGTGTATTAATAGAAACCTAAGTTACGAAAGAAGGGTTGAAATTGTCCAAAAAAATAACGAAAATTAGAAAAATAATGAACATATAGGGTGTGTCAATGTTGAATTTAGAGTTTAAACCTTCACTATTTATATGATATACAAAACGAATCATGATCCTCTCAATTGTAAACAAAGTATAACCATGTTAATTTTCACAATCTAAAGGCATTGATTTAATTCCTTTTATTTATTTAATTACTAAAATTTAAACACATAAAAATTAATGATGATATGATAAAACTTGATATGGTCAACTTTTTTACAACTGAGTGTATCTAAGGATGTCAATCGATACAGGTGGACATGAGTAGTATATATTCACCAGCTGCTTCGCAAGTAAAAACTTGTATCTATGCCCGCTCAATACGCACAAAAATATCGATCAAGTGGATTTTAAACAAATGTTAGAATATCTGTAGATATCCATGGCACAAGGCCCAAACACAACCATTAGAGATTAGACTCAATACACATCTCTTGCATAATTATATATATGGGGCATATCAGGTGAGATGAGTGTGTTATTGTGGGATTTGGATTCTCTGATGTGATTCTCTCATATGATCCTCTTATGTGAAAGTTTTGTGTCTATCTCTCTTTTCACATGCATTAAATATGTGAGACCTTTTTCAATATTTATGAGAAAATATATAGATACTATATTCACTTAACATTGCCATGTCACATGAGGAGATCCAAAGAAGTGAAAGGAGTCAATAATAACCATCCGATAAATACACTTCATCCATTTCAAAATAACTGTCCACGTAAAGAGAAAAAATTTGCTTCATAATAACTGTCCGCTTAGAATTCCAAGGGAGCATTAATTAATATTTTTTCTTATAATGCCCCTATGAGAACAATAAATAAGAAAAAATATAAATGCATTTTGATGGTTAAAATAAGAAAACAAAAAATATATTTTAAAAAATTAACGATATTAATTAAGTGTAAACGTTTAGGATGCAATCTGAGTTCACAAATTCCAAGTTCCTCTCTCTCATGGTAATGTTCCAACCACACGCCGCGTGGACTCATTCTCCCTTTGCCCTCCGCCTCACTTTTCAATTCATCCTCAAGCCTCACACCAGAGCCCTTCATGGTAATGTCATCGTCATTGATCAAATTGATGAGGTTTCCCATTCTTTCTTGTTAGAACAGATAGCAACCTGAGAGGGGGGTGAATCAGTGTTGCCCCAATTTTCGCCTTATTGAAATTGATACTTTCAAGTTTATGATGATCACGAGTTGATCTTAATGATTGCAGCGGATATGAACAATACTTGAAAGTAAATGTGAAGGATAAAGAGAATCACACACAAGATTTATCCTGGTTCGCCTTCAATCCACCGAAGACTACGTCCAGTCCCTCAAGAAAACCCCTTGAGGATTTTTCCACTATTGATAAGAATTTCTTACAAGTTCCTAACCCAAGGACCCCAAGAACTTCTACCAATATCCTGTGAAAGCAAACCGCTTTCAACAGCCCCTGAAAGCAAACCGCTTTCAGTTCCTGAAGGCAAACCACCCTCAGACCTTGAAGACAAACTTATCTTCAATCGAAACCCTGAAAGCAAACCACTTTCAGTGACAACAACCCTTCACCGAATACCACGGTGAAAAACTCAATCTTACAGAAAGAGATGAAGAAGATATTACACTTGGCTGTTTCAATCCTTTAACACACAATTGGATTGAACATGAGAAATTATGCTTTAAGGCTTTTAAGCATAATACAATTCTGAGTTCTTCAAGATATGAACAACTAGTGTGTTCTTGTAAACATGAAGATCATGAACTCAGAATTTAGGCTCCAAAAGATTTAAGTTCTAAAAGATGAACCAATTTTGAAAGAGCTTTGGCCTAATGTGTTTTTCTCATGTGAAATGTGTATATTTCGTGTGTGTTGTGTGTTCTATGTTGTTGTTGTGTTTTCTGGACTCAAATGGTCTTTATATAGGCAAAGGAAACGTCCTTGAACCATCACAACCCTTTTCAAAAGGTTTGGGACACAATGGTTCATGAAAAGATGCACTTTTTCGTTCTGGTAATCGATTACCATACTTAGTGTAATCGATTACACAAGTGACCGTTTCAGTTTGAATTTGAATTTCAAACATGTAATCGATTACAAGACTAGAGTAATCGATTACTTGCCTTGGTGTAATCGATTACCATAATGGTGTAATCGATTACACAAAAGCCCATTTTCCAGAAACTTATTCTTTGAGACTTGCTTAAGGTTTTCTACTTCTTTTAAGTTATGAAAACACTTAGCTTGATTAGATTAGGTGTTTTGAGAGCCTTTATGCTTTAATAAACCTTTGGAAGCATAACTCACCTAATACTAAGACTTCTAGACTATTGATGGACTTGAGTGCTTGATTCTTTTGAAGTCTTCTTTTCTTCTTTTTGTTGATGAGTTTGTCGTCATCAAAACCACAGCCAGGGTCAGGAGCAAGACCTTCTTCACAATCTCCCCCTTTTTGATGATGGCAAACACATACTTGACTCTTTGAAGATCATTTATGCATTCGTGATGCTTAACTCCCCCTATTTGATAGAATCTAGTATTTCTGATATTTCTCCCCCTTTCTAATGTACTCATTAAATTCCTGCATATGATCTTTAAGAGCACAGAACCTTTCTCCCCCTTTTGACTTCATCAAAAAGAAGAAAAGGCCAAAAAATGTACAGGCATACATACAAGTATATTGAAACATAAAGCATGGGGGAATAGGGGTAAACATGTAAAACATGAACAACCAGCACTTATATATATATATATAACAGAAAGCAAATACATAAGTTATACATAGTAAGACATATCAAGCATATGTAGTAGAGGGATTACAACAAATAGATAAAGCCATTTTGCGAAAATAGGGAAATCCTAATAGTAAATAGATAACTATATAGAGACACAAGACTTCAGAACTTAGGCTTGACTAGAATCCTCAGAGTTCTCAGAAGGGTCAAGTTCGTGAAGGCTCTCAATTTCCTTACGCATGAAAGAGTGCATGGCCTCTATGCGATTTTCCACAAGTATAAAGCGAGACCGAATGGTATCCTCCAGTTGGCCCAACTTTTGAGAAAGTCGGAGTGACAAGATATCCATCCTTTCTAGTATAACCTTGGTTTCTTGTGAGAAATTTGAAGGAATGGTATAAAAGGGAGATAATCCAGCCGATGCAGCATTGGTTTGAACATCAATGCGATAGCGAGACAACACCAGAGGATCTGTGGAGGATTCCCTTCGAGAAACATTGATTGGAGAGGAAACATTTGAGGGACGTGGAAGAGACCCCATGGCGAAACAAGACTTAGAAGAAGAAGGATTGTATATGAAGAAAGGTAGGCAAAAAGGCAGAGGACAAATGCTGATTTTATAGAGAAAATCGTGCGTGTAATCGATTACGGTAGTTAAGGTAATCGATTACAGCAGTTGTAAATTTGAAAACTTTCAAATTTTTGAACATGTAATCGATTATGAAAGTTATAATAATCGATTACTCAGATGTTTCTTAGCACGAGGACTTAGAACATGGATAATCGATTACAAATCCTAGGGTAATCGATTACTAGGACATTTTTACAAGTTCTAGGCTCTAGATTCCTATGTAACACTTTTTTTTATAAAACACTTAAGTACATAATCTATCTAAAGGCATGTAAACACACATTTATCATAAAGATCGTGCAAATAACATGTTACATTAAATATCATGCTCATCTAATATGCTTAATTCTCTTCTTATCTTGAAAAATGATTCTTTAGGAAGAGGCTTAGTAAAGATGTCTGCTAACTGATTATGTGTATCCACAAATGAAATCTCAATATCTTTCCTCATAACATGATCTCGAAGAAAATGATGTCGTATATCAATATGCTTAGTTCGAGAATGCATGATAGGGTTTTTAGTGAGATTAATGGCACTTGTGTTGTCACATTTAATTGGAATGCAGCCCAGCTCTAAGCCATAATCTTTGAGTTGTTGTTTGAGCCATAGAGTTTGTGCACAACAACTTCCTGCAGCAATGTATTCTGCTTCTGCAGTACTTAGAGCAACACATGCTTGTTTCTTACAAGACCATGAAACAAGAGCATTTCCTAATAGGTGACAAGTACCACTTGTACTCTTTCTTTCAGTTTTACAACCAGCATAATCAGAATCAGAATATCCAATCAAATCACAAACACTTCCCTTGGGATACCACAATCCAACATTTGTAGTTCCTTTCAAATATTTGAAAATTCGTTTAACAGAACTCAAATGTGATTCCCTAGGAGATGCTTGATATCTAGCACATAGACACACACTAAACATAATATCAGGTCTACTTGCAGATAAGTATAAAAGAGATCCGATCATACCTCTATATTTGGTAATATCTACTTGATTACCGGATTCATCTTGATCTAAATATGTATTAGACCCCATAGGTGTGGCTATGGCTTTGCAATCATCCAAATCATATTTCTTTAATAGTTCCTTGCAAAACTTTGATTGATTGATGAATATTCCATCACTTGATTGCTTGATTTGCAAACCAAGAAAGTAATTTAATTGTCCCATCATGGACATTTCAAATTCTTCTTGCATCATGTTAGAGAAATCCTTACAAAGAGATTCGTTAGTTGCACCAAAGATAATATCATCAACATAAATTTGAACTAATAAGGTATTACCTTTGGTTCTTTTGATGAACAAGGTTGTATCAGCCTTACCCTTCTGAAATCCTTTATCACAGAGGAAAGTACTTAATCTATCATACCAAGCACGAGGGGCTTGCTTAAGACCATAGAGTACTTTCTTTAGTCTGAAGACATGTGAAGGAAACTTTGGATCTTCAAATCCTGGAGGTTGCTTCACATACACTTCTTCTTGAATATATCCGTTCAGGAATGCACTTTTGACGTCCATTTGATATAATGGGAAATTTAAAGAACAAGCATACGCCAATAATAGTCTTATGGCTTCCAACCTTGCTACTGGTGCATAAGTTTCATCAAAATCTATGCCTTCTTCTTGATTATACCCTTGAGCAACTAATCTTGCTTTGTTCCTAACTATAATACCATTTTCATCTAACTTATTCCTAAATACCCACTTTGTTCCAATAACATGTTTGTCACTAGGCTTAGGGAAAAGTTCCCAAACTTGATTCCTTTCAAATTGATTTAATTCTTCCTGCATTGCTACAATCCAATACTCATCCTCTAGAGCATCATTTACTTTTGATGGTTCTATCTGAGAGACAAAGGCCATATTCAAAACTGAATCATTCAAGCGTAGCCTTGTAGAAACGCCTCTAGAGATATCACCAATAATATTATCAACTGGATGATCCCTATGGGTTCTCCATTCTTTTGGAAGTTGATAAGTATTACTTTCAATGTGCTCTTCTTGTATTGGATTCTGATCTCCATCCTTTTGAGAATCTTCATTTATAATGATGTCATCTTCTTCATTATCTGGAAGATTGACTTTATCTTCTATTGAAGATTTAGATTCATCAAAAGTAACATGTATGGATTCTTCCACGGATAGAGCTTTCTTGTTAAAGACTCTATATGCTTTGCTTGTTAGAGAATATCCAAGGAATACACCTTCATCAGATTTTTCATCAAACTTACCAAGGTTTTCCTTTCCATTATTCAAGACAAAGCATTTTGATCCAAAAGCATGTAGATGAGAGATATTTGGTTTCCTTCCTTTGTAGAGTTCATAGGGTGTTTTCTTAAGGATAGGTCTAATAAGAACTCTATTGGAAACATAGCAAGCAGTACTTACAGCATCAGCCCAGAAATATTTAGGGAGACTAGATTCACTTAACATGGTTCTTGCTAATTCTTCAAGTAACCTATTCTTCCTTTCTACTACACCATTTTGTTGTGGTGTTCTCGGAGTAGAGAAGTTATGTGATATTCCATTTTCATCACATAGTTCTTGGAATTGTTGATTCTGAAATTCTCCACCATGATCACTTCTAATAGAAGAGATCTTTAAAGACTTCTCATTTTGAACTAGCCTTGCATATCTTTTGAATGCATTGAAGGCTTCATTCTTATGAGGTAGAAATAAAGTCCAAGTGAATCTAGAGAAATCATCAACAATAACAAGTGCATAGAAATTACCTCCGAGGCTTTTAGTTCTAGAAGGTCCGAACAAATCCATATGTAACAATTGAAGGGGTCTTGAGGTCGAAACTATGTTCCTTGGTTTGAAGGATGTTCTGGTTTGCTTCCCTTTTTGACATGCATCACAAAGCTTGTCTTTCTCGAATTTTATCTTTGGAAGCCCAACAACTAGATCATGCTTGACTAGTTTGTTTAAATGATCTATGTGAATATGTGCAAGTCTTCTATGCCATAGCCATGAATCACTATTATTCTTGGCCAAAAGGCATCTCACATTTTGTGGAATTTCTTCCAATGAGATCATGAAGACTTTGTTTACTTTATATCCAGAAAACTTAATTTCTTTAGTTTTCACATCTTTCACAACACATATATCATTAATAAAACCTACTTTCAAACCTTTATCACATAGTTGACTAATACTCAGAAGATTATGCATCAAACCATCAACGTAAAGAACTTTATCGATGACTGTTTGAGGGGGTGTGCCTATTCTTCCAATACCGAGTATTTTTCCCTTTTGATTGTTACCATATGTGACGAAACCTTTTTCCCTAGGTATAAGAAAAGAAAACTTGGTTTTGTCTCCTGTCATGTGTGATGAGCAGCCACTATCAAGATACCATAGATCCTTTGCTGCTTTCATACACACCTACATGACAAAGTTCAGACATGGGTATTAGGAACCCAACAAGTTTTGGGTCCTTCTAAGTTAACATCCTTTCTAACCCAAATGTACTCCCTATTTGGTACTCCTATATGTTTGTAGTAACATCTACTAGGGGTATGTCCTATTTTGTTACAGTAAGTACAAGAGTAATGATTGTAACTGGAGGTTTGTCTAGGAGAGGGATGAATCTTCTTAGGAGGTCTATTTTGAATGTTCTTCCTATTGTTTGTACTTCTAACAGGATTAATTTTATTGTTACTAGAAGATCCTAAAACATGGTTTGGTTTTACAAACACAGTTTTCCTAACTTCTTTTGTCTTTGGATGAGAAGTATATCCTAAACCTGACTTATTGTTTGAATATCTTTGAACACTTAGAATATCATCTAACTTCTGTTTTCCTTTATTGAAGTTATTTACTCTTTGTTGAAGATTTTCTATCTTTTCTTCTAAAGAACTACACTTAGTGCATTTGTGAGTAATGTCTATCTTAGATTTTACTACATCTAGTTCTTCTTGTAAATTTCTACATTTACTTTCTAGGGAAGAAATTAACTCATTTTGCCTAGTGCTAACTTTAGAAAATTCTTGACATATTTTAAACATATTTTCCATGGTAAACTTTAAATCATGAAAAGATATAGAATTCTCACTAACCTGGGAATCTTCAACATCAGAATCATGTGAGGCCATCAAAGCAACTTGAGCTTCTTCTTTATCAGAATCAGATGATGAACTTACTTCATTATCATCCCAAGCCAAATATGCTCTTCGAGTAGGTTGATCCCTTTTCTCGAATTTCTCTCTTAGACCATGTTTCTTCTTCTGAAGATTTGGACAATCTGACTTGAAATGTCCTGGTTTGCCACACTCGAAACATGTAATCTTTTGGGATGAAGAAGACTCATTGTTCCTTTGGAAGACTTTATTGTTGTTAAATCTAACATTTTTCTTTTTAAGAAACTTTCCAAAGTTCTTCACTAGAAGATTTAGATTTCCATTGTCTTCTTCTTCAGAATCTGCATCATAATCTTCTTTGATGCTTTCTTTTGCTTTTAGGGAAATTGATCGATACTTCTTCTCATGTTGTTCATGCTCTTCTAAACGATTCAATTCCAACTCATGTTCTTGGAGTTTTCCAAAAAGAGTTGCAAGAGTCATATTTGATAAACTCTTCTTCTCTGAGATGGCTGTTACTTTTGGTTGCCATACTCTTGTAAGTGATCTTAGAACTTTCATGTTCAAGTCACTGTTTGAAAATTGTCTACCAAGAGCAATCAAATGATTAATTAAATGAGTGAATCGTTTTTGCATGTCTAATACCTTTTCTCCTGGAAGCATTCTGAACATTTCATATTCTTGAGATAGAGTATTGATTTTTGATCTCTTGACTTCATCTGTTCCTTCATGAGTCACCATCAATGTATCCCATATTTCTTTTGATGAAGTGCACGTTGATACTCTGAAAAATTCATCCATGCCAAGAGCAGATGTAAGAATGTTCATTCCTTTGAGATCATGTTGAACCTTCTTCTTTTCTTCTTCACTCCAAGTACTTTCTGGTTTTGGTTGTGAAGTTCCTTCTTCATTTGTTGTTACAGGCACAAAGGGTCCTTCTTCAATGAATTTCCATATTCCTGAGTCTAATGACTTTATGAATATCTTCATCTTGATTTTCCAGAAGTCATAGTGTTCTCCATTGAAGAATGGTGGCCTGTTTATGTTATGTCCTTCACTTGATCCATGATTGGAAGAGGATGCCATCTTTTCCCGGATCTTAGGAATAACTTACCTAAACTTCCGCTCTGATACCAATTGTTAGAACAGATAGCAACCTGAGAGGGGGGTGAATCAGTGTTGCCCCAATTTTCGCCTTATTGAAATTGATACTTTCAAGTTTATGATGATCACAAGTTGATCTTAATGATTGCAGCGGATATGAACAATACTTGAAAGTAAATGTGAAGGATAAAGAGAATCACACACAAGATTTATCCTGGTTCGCCTTCAATCCACCGAAGACTACGTCCAGTCCCTCAAGAAAACCCCTTGAGGATTTTTCCACTATTGATAAGAATTTCTTACAAGTTCCTAACCCAAGGACCCCAAGAACTTCTACCAATATCCTGTGAAAGCAAACCGCTTTCAACAGCCCCTGAAAGCAAACCGCTTTCAGTTCCTGAAGGCAAACCACCCTCAGACCTTGAAGACAAACTTATCTTCAATCGAAACCCTGAAAGCAAACCACTTTCAGTGACAACAACCCTTCACCGAATACCACGGTGAAAAACTCAATCTTACAGAAAGAGATGAAGAAGATATTACACTTGGCTGTTTCAATCCTTTAACACACATTTGGATTGAACATGAGAAATTATGCTTTAAGGCTTTTAAGCATAATACAATTCTGAGTTCTTCAAGATATGAACAACTAGTGTGTTCTTGTAAACATGAAGATCATGAACTCAGAATTTAGGCTCCAAAAGATTTAAGTTCTAAAAGATGAACCAATTTTGAAAGAGCTTTGGCCTAATGTGTTTTTCTCATGTGAAATGTGTATATTTTGTGTGTGTTGTGTGTTCTATGTTGTTGTTGTGTTTTCTGGACTCAAATGGTCTTTATATAGGCAAAGGAAACGTCCTTGAACCATCACAACCCTTTTCAAAAGGTTTGGGACACAATGGTTCATGAAAAGATGCACTTTTTCGTTCTGGTAATCGATTACCATACTTAGTGTAATCGATTACACAAGTGACCGTTTCAGTTTGAATTTGAATTTCAAACATGTAATCGATTACAAGACTGGAGTAATCGATTACTTGCCTTGGTGTAATCGATTACCATAATGGTGTAATCGATTACACAGAAGCCCATTTTCCAGAAACTTATTCTTTGAGACTTGCTTAAGGTTTTCTACTTCTTTTAAGTTATGAAAACACTTAGCTTGATTAGATTAGGTGTTTTGAGAGCCTTTATGCTTTAATAAACCTTTGGAAGCATAACTCACCTAATACTAAGACTTCTAGACTATTGATGGACTTGAGTGCTTGATTCTTTTGAAGTCTTCTTTTCTTCTTTTTGTTGATGAGTTTGTCGTCATCAAAACCACAGCCAGGGTCAGGAGCAAGACCTTCTTCACATTTCTAACCCCACTTTTCATGTTTCATTTCACTCTCACCCTCACTCTCTACCTTCTTCCTTTCACAATGCTGATGATGTTGTTTCCTTCTTCAGTCGCTTACTCCGAACGCGTCCTACCCCATCCATCATCGAATTTAGTAAGATTTTAACTTCCCTCGTGAATATGAAGCAATACTCCACCGCCATATCCCTTTCTCACCAAATGGAACATAGGGGAATTATGCCTGATGTTGTCACTTCCAGCATCTTGATCAATTATTACTGCCATCTAGGTCAAATAGCTTTCGCTTTTTCTATACTTGGCAAGATTCTCAAGAGTGGTTATCAGACAAACACTATCATCTTGAATACACTTATTAGAGGTCTCTGTCATAAAAGCATGGTTCAGAGAGCCCTGCAATTTCATGATGATGTGGTGGCACAGGGGTTTCAGATGGATCAATTAAGTTACACAACCTTGATCAATGGCCTATGTAAGATGGGTCAAACAAGAGCTGCACTACAATTACTAAGACAGATTGAAGGGAAGCAATTGGTTAAGCCTGACGTGGTAATGGACAACACAATCATTGATTGCTTGTGCAAAGATAAACTTGTAAGTGATGCCTATAATTTATACTTTGAAATGGTTTCCACGAGAATTTCTCCTAATGTTGTCACTTATACTGCATTGATATATGGCTTTTGCATTATTGGTCAATTGCAACAAGCGGTTGGTTTGTTAAACGAAATGGTGTTGAAGCGCATCGACGCGGACGCTCATCCTTTTAATATATTGGTTGATGCTTTGTGTAAGGAAGGAAATGTGAAAGAAGCAAAAAATGTGTTAGCTGTGATGATGAAAGAAGGTGTGAAACCTAATATTTTTAGTTATAGTTCTTTGATGGATGGGTATTGTCTAGTTAAGGAAGTAAACAAGGCCAAAGATACATTCAACTTCATGGTCCAAAGGGGAGTGACTCCTGATGTTCAGAGCTATACTATCATAATTAATGGTTTGTGTAAGATTAAAATGGTGGACGAAGCCTGGAATCTTTTGAAAGAAATGCATTCCGAAAAGATAATTGCTGATACAACTTGATACAATTCTCTTATTGATGGTTTGTGCAAATTAGGGAGAACCTCTGATGCTTGGGAGCTTGTTGATGAGATGCATCATAGTGGTCAACCACCTAATGTAATCACTTACAATATTTTATTGTATGCTTTATGCAAAAACCATCATGTTGATAAACCAAGGTCATGAGGGAGACCATCAAAGATGGCATCAAGATGGTCACGAAAATTCACCGTTCACCAATAAAAGTAAGTGTGTTGATTGTCTTGATCTTCTTGAGATATTCAACAACAGTCATGGAGCCCTTTGAAATGGATTGAAGCTTCGTACGAAGTTGTGTAGCCTTCGCACGAGCTAAAGCTTGAAAGTAGCTGTGAATCTCGTCCCACACTTGAAAGGTGTGGACACAGTGTATAACTGTAGGAAGAATAGAAGCAGAAATAGAAGACAAAAGCCATGTGAGCAGCTTTGAGTCTTGCTGTTCCCAGTCAGAGTAGGAAGGATTGATCTTGTTAGCAATGCGGTCTTCATCATTGAGATACCGTGGAGGGATTGATGTGCTGGTGACATATCCCTGAAGTTTGTGTGATCGGATCACACCTTCAATTTGCTGACGCCAGGAATAGAAATTGGTGTCATCAAGTTTGATAGAGAAAGTATGTGTGAACGTCATCGGAGCGTTCGATGCAGTAAGAGAAGAAGAAGTTGCAGAGGAGGCCATGGGTAAGACTCGGTTTTGGGCTCTTGATACCATAAAGGAAATAAAGAAGACATAAAATAAAGAATGTATCATAGTCTGATTCTCATTAAATTGATATTTATGTTTATACAATAGTTCAACTATATATAGAGAAGACAAAAAGATGGATTGCAGCTGTCAAGAGACACCTGCCAATAAGGTAGTGGAGGCTGAAGTTTTGATGGGATAGGTTCACGTACTGACAGGTTGTAGTACTGTCAGTTGGTGCAGATTAAACCTCCAGAGTTAAGCAATCTAAACCACCAGACGTAAGAAACTTGTAATCACCGGACGAGGGTCTCACCGGTCGAGGAACTTGTAATCACCGGACGAGGGTCTCACCAGACGAGGATATTCTCAGACGAGTCCTCAGACCAGGGTTTGAGCAGACCCCGTCTGCTCAGATGAGTCCTCAGACGATTACTTAGATGATAACTCAGTCGATCAGCACAGTTGTTTTATTGTATTTTGCTATTTATTCCTGACAAGCGAGATCCTATTAGTAATTCCTATGTAGGTTTGGCTATCTTGGAAGTTAAAATGTTGATTCCTTCTTTTGGTTTGATGGATTTCTCTCATGTTTTTAGAGAAGCTAATAATGCTACACACTGACTGGCAAAGTACTCCCCATCCCATGTGGATGAGACTTGGTTAAATAGGGCCCCTGATTGTATTCACTCTTGTATCTTGTCGGATGTTCTGTCGATCATTTTCTAATGAGAGTTTCATCTTTTTGTAAAAATAATTTGAATCAATTTAAACTTATTAGCATTTTATATTTATATATTAAATTTTAAAAGATCTTCGTTTAAAAAAATTATACTTTAATATCTAAATATTAAAAATTATCTATTTCGTTGTAAATTTATAATATAAATTAATGTTAAAGTAATTATTATAAAAGTATATTTTAATGGTTTTAAAATGCTAAAAGACTAGTTTAGTTTAGTTTACGTAAAATAAATATCTCTGGAATTTCCATGTATGTCCTACACATAGTGCTGTCCGTGATAAATAAGGTGGTGTCCGAGTGCAACATACTGACGTCAAAATCAACAAATCTCCACCGTCCACGTATCCACCCAACGGCTGAGATTGAGCCATTCAGGTTCGGTTCCCCTCCAAAATCCAAACCAAAGATCTGCGAACGTAACACGGAAGGTGAAGTAGCAGCATTCGGCAGAATCAGCGACGAAGCAAGAAGAACCCAAACCAACACTCGCTCAGAGACCGATCGATCAACCCTTTCCTTCGCCATTGAATCCAATCCATTGATCCAGGTAAACTTTTCGAAGCTGATCCAAATTGGAGCAACAAACAAATTAACAATCGTATATGCTACTTCTATCTGCTTCTGTACTGTACTGTGTTTCAATTATGCATCATTTTCTCGTGAATTTCAATGTCGTAGTGATTTACAACGCTAATTCAATTCATTTCAATGTTTTGTTATTTTTTAGGATGTACGCTGCACATTTTATTTATTCATAAAACTTCTGTAAAATGATTCACATTTTAATTTTAAGAATTTGCATTGTCCATTCTAATATACGTGATAGGAGCCAACTTGGGTTGGCACAACTGACCACAGGTGGTTTAACTCTCATTTGTCGAGGTTTCGAATCCCTGCATCCAGTAAAATCTTTCTCGGGGAGATCCCCCGGTGCTCCGACCCAGGATTGGGCCTTTGTTGGCCTCATTAGCATGCCATTGGCGCCCTGCCCGGTAGTGTGGAGATGCTATCTCTCCGTTCTACCATTTTTTCATAAAATATATATATTCACACACATGATAGGATTTGTGTTCAGCTGCAACTGCATAGACATGCTTGGTAATTGGTACCTTGTAATAATTTCTTGGTCTTGCCATTTGTTAAATTTCTATTTTACTGAAACTCGTGCTTGTGGGAAATGAAAGAGAAACAACTTTTTTATTCTCAAATTAAGAAAATTATACAACATTTAGAAAAATATATAAAAGAGTTGAAATATTAAGTTTATGTGAATCTGTTGTTATTATTTTTATTGTTTTTGTATTCTATGAATTTTATCATATTATTGTAAAATATTTATTTGGAATAAAGATTTGATCCACCCTTCTGTTTTCAATATTGATTTCCTAATTTAGTGATGATGAGGATGGTAGAGTGCTCTCGTGTAAAAGCATGATTTGATTTATTGGTTAGATAGAATTCACCTTTGCAGAGATTTCACCTGGTATTAATTTTTGCATATGAAAATATACATTTTTGGTTGCGTTGCTAACCAGAGAAACTGAGGTACAGGTGGGCAATTCGCACTTGAGCATGGATTCTAATTCCAAACAAAGCAGTGCCACCACTGGGGAAAAAGTGTACAAAAGGCAGCTAGTTGCGTCACGTCCTAAAGGCTTTGCGCAGAGAAAGTGTGAGGACCTTGTTTCGTTTACCCGCGGTGACTTTGGAAGCAGTAATGTGGGTCGTGTCACAATGTTTTTACTTAAAGTTGCTGCTTTAGAGACAGTAAGGAGGTTCTCCAAGAGTAAATGTCCATGTGTGTGGCGAGGCCTGCAGGGTCTACAAATCCTTGTCTATCCACCATTTAAATGGATTCAGAGGTGGACACCCTTCGGGGGTTTGGTGAAAAGCATGCAGGTGTGTGACCATAAATTTGTTTTAAGTTTTCATTAAAAAAAATATAATTGACATTTAAAAGCAGCAAAATGTGATCTCAGGAAAATAAATTATCCGGGAATTAATCTTGGATTGTGAATGCTTTATGTGGGAAAATTCTTGTTTATCATGTATGTTTGTTGAATTTCGCAGAGATTACTTCTTCTTCCTCTTTGTTGTTTAGTGTAGAAAAAGTTCACCAACTATAGACGTTTTTAAATGCTATTCTTGCTTATATTATTTTTTCATCAAATTGTTTTGTATTTTCCCCTTTCTAATATCCCAAGTTTAGCTATATTCATGAAGCAGATAGCCTATAATGTCACTGGTATCAGGTACTATCAAGACCCTTACTGGTCCTTTCGATTGCAACTGTCTTTACTGATCAACCCCAATGCAGTGATGGAACCTCAAATTGTGTTTCTGATCCCCGTGATTCAGAATCAGAAGTATCTGCTGAATCATCTCCTGTGCAAGCTAATTTAAATACAAGGTATATGATTTGAAGCTTGAAGCTAAGGTTTGTCTTTGTGAATGAGCCCTATTGTAATCTGATTATATATACTTTAATAGCTAAAAGAATGGCAACATCATAAACCCATAGTTTTCTGCTTAAGAACTGTGATGAGAGATTAACATTTTTTAGAGGGCTACCTTTTATAATGCACAGTTCTTTTACATTAATCTGCTTGGGAATTAATACATATGTAGGCTTGTATTTATCTTTGCAAATAACTGACATACAGCAACTAACTCAACCTTAGAGCCATCCCACATTAAGCAGATTTGTAATGCCACTTGAGTTTTTATTTTTGAAAGAATTTTTGTAATAATTTTAGGATTAATGGCAAATTATTATCTTTACGCTTTCCGGGTTTCATTAAGGTTCCTAAGTTTTAATTATTTTACTCAAATCCCTCTGAAATTTATTTGTAAAAATGTTACTTGCATCATCTGCAGTTCTAAGAATATTGTTTTAATGAGAGTTAATTGTCTTGTAGTGTATGGATACAATAATCCATCCTGTGGAAATGGAAGGTAATTACTGATTGGACTACACCGAACCAGCTTCTACAGCTTTTTCATGAAAAGAGATTAGAAGCTGTTAGAGCCCATGTCAGTGAGGCAGGGCTTAGAAGGTGTGCACCAGTAGAAATAGGAAGCAATTGAGTCTCCCCAAAGGGTTTCCTTTACAACCAATTTGGTTGTGTTATTCAACTGTAAGAATGAATCTCAATCCCGCAAAGACGAAAAGGTGCTTACTGAAATAACACCATATTGAACTTAGCAAGTCATTCATGTTAAAACAATAGGAATACACACACATAAACATACTCATAATTTTGACGTAACCATCAAGTTTAGGAAACGCCTGAAATAGGACAGACCTAAACCTTAACGTTAGATGTTCAAACTGAATCTTGTTATATAGAAGGTCTTTCAGTTCATGTGCATGTCTGTGTGATTTTATCTAACTAAAATTTTCAAACTAAAAGCTAAAAATAAATAAGCCTAAACAGCTTTTTGATGTTCAAATGATGTTTAGATAGTTCTAGGTTGGAGAAATAATAAAAGATTTTGGCATTTTAATTTTCCATATAACAAGACTCAAACTCTAAATCCTGCAAACTGCACCAAGTTTATAATAAGACACTAACCTTCAGTTAGGGCCCAACCCAGTGTGGCAGGGGATTGGAAGGTGTGCAGTGTGCAACCATACGAATAGGAAACAATTAGTTACGAAATTAACTATCAATTGGGTAAGGCTAGCTTGTGAGGTGATGATTGCACAAACCTTTCTAATGACTATTTTGGTCATGTCTCTAGTCAATGTGAGATGTTGACACATTCATCTGATGCCCTGGATTGGTCATCTGGAGTGTGAAGATTGTACAACTTGAATTTTTTTTTTCCTGGGAATGTTATGGGGTGAAATTGTTTTTCTTTGGGATAACCACAGGGCCAGGTTGATTCTTTGTCGTTGGCCCATTATCAAATTTAAGATATGCTTTGATATCATTGTAAATTTTGGACTAGGTCTCATTCAACCCAAAAGCTAACTTGTAATGTGAGAGTTGTCCAAACCCTCACAGGGACTACATTGGCTATCTCTAGCTGATGTGGGAGCTTTGACAGAAACAATTCCGATGTATTTCTCAGAAAGTAGTGTAGGATTAGGATATCAGTTTATTTAGCCAAGAACGTAAAGGACTGACCCCTAATCGACCATAATCTTTTCATGTTTTTACTTGTTACACATATGATTATCATAAGTAATAACTTGATAATGTGACTAGTCCTTGTGGTGATTAAAGCTCTTTTCATGTTCTTCTTCAGGATAAATTTTAGATTGTCGTTTAGGGCTTTCCATGTCTTCTATTCTTTTGGTAAGCTTCCTTGGTTCTTGTTAACATTTTTCTTTCCTTTTGCACAGCCAATCTGAGAGAGCTCCTAAAGTTCTAGAATATGAGAACTGGTTGACTCGACTCGAGCAAGAGCTGGAAAATCAAGGGATTAGTTTGCCAGAAAGGTATTTGAAGGTTTCTATTATGTGCATAATTGCACCAATGTAGAAAATACTATGACAGGATACTCTCAGAATTCCATTTGAAACTAGGCTATTTGATATGCATATGATTAGAGTCATTTTGTAATTCTTGTTGATAATGTAGATCTACTCCTTTCAGCTATTTTTGGAAAAAAAAAAAGAGAAACAATAAAAGAAATGGCCAACTGTATTGTCTCTTTTCACAGTTGAATATGTTAAATTTTTTTATTAAGCAAAAAAGATTCAATGTAATTACTTTGGATATTCATCACCAACTGCTGAGTTATATACATATGCAATTGTATACTGGTAGATAATCTGTTATAAATAATTATTTCTAAATTTATATCAATTTTCTGTGATTTCACTTTGATTTTGTATTACTGTGTTTCTTGAGGCAAGTTTTGGAATCTTTGTTAAAGTTGCCTTATTAGATAGCAATAGCATATTTACTTGCATATTTCTTGGTTTCTCCTGTTGCAGCGGACCATGATTTAGTAGTGTTTATGCAGAATCAATGATGATGAGCTCCTCAGATTTTACAAAGCTTCCGATAATGACTATTCATGCTTCCTTACCTCAATCAAGAAGACAATACGCTGGCGAGAGAGGTACAGATTTCTCTCAGGAGAAGAGCTGGAAATGTGGTCAAATATGGTGTTCTGGCATGGATTTGATTTGTTGCAAAGACCTTGCCTCGTTTTAAGGCTTGGGATAGCTTGCAGCAAATTGGCATCCCAAGATAGACCTCGATTTGCTCAGGCCATCAGTATGTTTTATTTTGCACATGCAGTATTTCTTTTTCTTACCAATAGTTCTCATTTTTGTTTTCTTTTTGAGACAGCAATCCTCCACCCCATCTCTGCTTCCTTCTTCTACTATCACTAATAATAAGTTTGGATTCTTCCCTTGTCAACTTTCATGCTTCAATTCAATGGTAACTGGTGGTCTTTACTTCAGTATCACAGGTAGAATATGGAGTCTTGCACTTAGTTGATGCAGACAACCCTCAAATTACAGTATTGGTGGACTGTGAAGGATTATCTCCTTTAAGAATTCCCATGCAAATGATGAAATCTTGTTCGTCCCTTCTGCAAGATCACTTTCCTAATTGTCTTGGTTGTTTGTTTGTCATACGACTTCCAGCCATTGTTCGTGTTGTTGCCCAGACTTTTATTCAGGTAAACTGTCTTTTCCATTTATTTATCCTTAATTGCAAAGAAAGTAGGAAGAGTGCAATTAAATTTTACTCATCCTTAGAGTGGATCAGATCCAGATGTAGCTTCTTAGCCTAAAGTGAAGTGTATTCCTGTGCAGTTTCTTATTTATTTGTAAGTATTATCACTGTCAAATTTGTGCTTCCCTTTAACTAAATTTAGGATTTGGATCGTAGGTTTTAAAACCCGCTACCAGGAAAAAGTTGAAAATAGTTGGAGAAACGTATCAGAAGGTTCTTTATGACAATCTGCCGACACTACCATCATATCTTGGAGGCCATTGCACTTGCATGAAATGTTCTAAAATTGGCAAGTGGGATATTTCGCTACCTACTGAAACTGGAACCAGCAGGATTGATAGGGAGGAGGATATCAGTGACAATGAGGATTCGCCATCACTGCATCAATCTATCGAATTAGATGGCCACCAAAGCAACACTTATGACCAGTTTTTAAGGACTGCTGTGATAAGTATTCTCGTGTTTTGGGTCGTCATAGCACTTGGTGTTGGAATATACGAACCCGGTAGTTTGTCCTCTTAATGTAAGATTGGCCAAATAGTTTTATTTCTTTAGTTGAATAAGAATCTATAGAGAACACCTCTAGTATGAATTTGTGTTTCTGAAATTGGAGTGGTGTTATCCGAACAGTAAATAAAGATACACTGTTTCAGATTGTTAAGATAAAAGATCTCCAGTTATGGCTTGCACTGCTGTACAATAAAAGCTTTCCTAGGTTTCATCATGTCAAAGATTTCATATTACTGTAGAACATTGCTTCTAATATATTATCTGATCTCCAGTGATGCTCATATTTCATGAGTTGGAATTTGACTAAGGGGGGAGTGATATGAAGAAGACTAACTCTACAAGTTACTTATAAGAGAACATGGACGAAAAAAATGTGAGTACATCACTTAACTTGGTAGCTTCAAAGAAAAATTACTATTTGGAGAAGTTTGAGTACTTGAATGATATATAACCTATGGTTATTGTCTATAACCATGCGTCAGATAAATGTTGCAACCTATACTACTTGAAACCATGTCTCAAGTTTATGATTGTGTTGTCTCCATTATAATTTAAATGAGTTATAAAAAAAATTGTACCACTCTAAATTTAGGAAGTTGAAATATTATCATTTAAACTTCATTAGCTACAATTTTAGATGTATACTTGTTTGCTAACATAAGCCATGTAGTGACCGAGTTATAATTAAAAAATAATTATACATGTACTTATAATAAACAGAATGATTGTCGAGCCTTAAAGAATTAATCTTGTAGCTATTGATAGTAGGATACTCTCAAAAACTAAAAAACAGAATGAGATTGTTGTTGATTACTTTTATAGTTACACAAGTACTTATAAAGTAAGCACTGCCCTATTATATATCAAAGTTTACACACAAATACCTTTTATCCTCATAGCATGATACTAGATTGTTCCCTAAATTTGGCAATATAAGACTACTGGATTAGATAAGTGCATAAAGGTTGCTGCACCTGAGAAGCACTTCAGTGCATTTCTGAACGGTAACTGAGTGGAGGTCTAAGGAATATCAACTTTTATTCCCATTTTGCATTCATTGATCAATTGTGAAATTTAAAAATGGTTGGTTGAAAAATTACTTGCAATAAAACTTGAGTCTAAATTTTACTTATAAAGTAGTATTTGTTTTCTTAACACTCAGACACTTGTAAAAAAAACAGACACTTAAATATTTATGTGAATTTTTTTGGCATTTATGACAAGTTCTCCAATAACAGGTGTTGTGATATGACTTAATTAGGTAAAATTTGATGGACATCAACTAACATTTTATATTGAATCCTAATGTGTGGCAAAATGAAGCGTGGACTTAGAAGGAACTCCACTAACTATCTGTTTGAAAAATAAGTAATTATTTTGTGTTATGTAAAAAAGAAAAAAGTGGATTGAACCCTCGAGTAAGTGTTTAAAGTATTGGGTCAAGCGCTTACGACTACACCAAAAGTAATTGTTGTTAGTAAGGGCGCAACTTTATTTTTTTATAGTATAGAACCCTCAAGGGGCTACGTCTAGCCCATACTAAGAGCCATGCGTTGGGATGTTAAGCCCATTGAATCATAAGGGTGACGAGGATTAATAAATCCAACATAAAGAACTCAATTATCAATCAACTTGCTGAACTTTGTTGGTAAAATAAAATATTTTAGTTAACAAAATAATAGTAAAATAAGAATGTCATTGTTTTAGATTTTTAATTTCCTAAATTTAAAATAATTTATTTATTGAAAATTACTATTTTTTTTAATCCAAGATCTTCCTTAAGAAGAATCAAACATGTATATTTTTTATAAAAAAAAAACCTTGTATCCCAACTAATTACCCATTAGCTTTATGATAATACATAAAAATCTTATTGAGTTTAATTTTGATTGAGAAAAGTTTAAATTTTGAATAAAAAGTTAGGAAAGTATAAATTTATTTGATTAAAAAGTTAATTTAAATTTATATTAACATGGTTTTATTTATTGTGAAAAGGTATTATATATATATATGATTTATAAACTCAAATGTTTATATATCTTTATATAGACTAATAACTATATATATATATATATATATATATATATATATATTGTTTTTTACGTTAAACTCGTTCAGAGAATTATGGTTATCCCTCTTAATAAATGATTTTCCCCATGTTCGAACTTGTATCACTATCTTTACGAGATTCTAATTTGTTTATCACTAAACTAATATCTTATTGGTATACTAATAACTATATAATTTCAATATATCAATGATAGCAATAAGAATATAAAAGACATTTTAGATTGACTTTCAATTTAATCTTTAACTAAAGAAAGATTTGAAAGTCTTAATATATACTTGTTTTCTGAAATGCCAATAAAAAATATTATTAATATTAAGTACAAGACGTGGTCAAAAGAAATATATCAATGATCATACACGATAAAAAAAACATAATAACAAGATACCATTAGACTAACATAAGAATATCTTCATTTCATATAGGGGTGAGAATAGTCCAAGCCAAGGCCAGGCTTTGCGTAAATAGGTCTTGCTTATTTAAAAAATTTAAGGCCTAAGCCTGACTTGTGGCCTATTATAGACTTTTATTTTGCTTGGGTCTGGCATTTTTAAAAGCCTGGTCTGGCCTGAAGCCTATTTATAAGCTTATTTTAGAACAAGACCTTTAAATAGGCCAATAAGCCTATATCTAAACAGGCCAACATCTAAGCAGGCCAACAAGTCTACATCTAAATAGGTCAACCAAGTTCCAACAAAACTAAACAATATCTAATTAAACAAACATCCAAATTTTCATTAAATGAAGCCAACAGATTATTAATGCTATGAACATTGATATGAAAAAATTGTAAAATTAAATTATCTACGAATACTAAAACAAGTGAATTTAATATTTTGATTTATTTGTATATTTTATTAAAATAATATGTTAAATTAAAATACTAATAAACAAGCCGGTCTGATAGGCTTAACAGGCTTTTTTATAGGCCTAAGCTTGATCTAAGAAGTCTAAGCCTAACCTTTATATTAAACAGGCCAGACCATGCCAGGCTAGGCTTTAAACAGGCCAGGCCGTAGGCCCCTATCGGAGGCCTGGCCTATTCCCACCCTTAATTTCAGACATCATCTTGAACATTGACTAAAAACAATAAGTAGGGTTGTACTAACAAAACGGTATGAAAGTTTTAGGGGTTATTTAAATCACACATATAGGTAATTTTGCTCTACCCTAATGAATTAATAGGACTTAATAAAGCATCAAAGACTTATGATACTTTATTGGTTTAAATGTGTTTGGGGTCCCTGAAAAAATTGGGTCCCTGAAATTTTTTTCTTAAAATGTCATCCATAACAAAAAAATAATAATCAAATTAAGTCATTTTTACCAATTTTGACCGGTCAACTGTCTAGTGACTAGCCTAGTCAACTAAAACTGACCACGTGGACTTTTCTCACATCAATTTTAGTTCCTGTAAATTTTTAAAATTATATTTCAGTCTCTCCTCTTCCACCACCATCTTCTTCCTCTTTCACCTTTTACTGTGCAACAATGCTAAAAATGAAATTTTTTGCATACCCTGATGCGATAAGCATGTTTTCTCTTCTGGTTTGAACAATTTTGTGTTCAATTTTTTCAAAAAAGATGCATTGGATCTGATATTTCTATGATTTTTTTTGGAATTTCTGGGTTTTGAATTTTTGGGAACTAGGTCTGGGTTGGAGTAAGGGGAAGGTGACTTAGGATGAATTTTAGGAATTTCTAGGTTTAAGGATTTTAGCTATGGAGGAAATGGAAGAAGGTGAAAGAGGAAGAAGATGGTGGTGGAAGAGGAGAGACTGAAATATGATTTTAAAAATTTACAGGGACTAAAATTGATGTGAAAAAAGTCCACGTGACCACCTTCAGTTGACTAGACTTGCCACTAGACAGTTGACTGGTTAAAAGAACTTAATTTGGTTAAAAAAAAATTGTTAGGGATGACACTTCAAAGAAAAAAATTTCAGGGACCCAATTTAATTCCTCTTATAATGTTAGGGACCCCGAACATATTTAAGCCCTTTATTTAATCACTTTCTATTCATGTACCACAAAATAGCAAGAACACCTATATCATACATGTTTAATGTTTTTTCTCCCTTTTTCCTTTTAGATCACATGTAACATTTATTAGTGTTCTCGCTTCTCTTCACATATTTTGGTGACCGCGCCCAAAACAAAGAGGCACAATAATCTCCATTGTTATTTAAGGTTTTGAGTTGTTCGCTTTAGAAAGTAAAGAAAGTATCATAATTATAATTATAATGATTAGTGAGTCCATTCATTTTAGAGAAGGCAGACCCATCATTTATCACTAAATACAATTATTCACTATAGTTTTCTCATTCTCTCATTATAAAACCATATCATTCATGCATTCAGCACTCAGCACTCAGCACTCAGCACTCAGCATCATTCATTCTAAAGCCATCAAAAATCAAAATCGTGATGTGTAAATCATTACTTTGCTTCAACAAACCATGCCTCGCTTCTGCATTCCGAACAGCCCTGTCATCCAACATAGTAGGCTGCGCCACCCTTTACGGCCCAACCTCCATTCACGACATCATAGCCTTCCCTGCATTATACTACCTCACCGTCATCCTCATCATCAGAGACGCCACCCTCGGAGAAACCCTGCGCGGTTGCTGGCTCGCGTTCAGAGCGCGGGCTCCACAATGCTGGGCTTCTGGTGCATCGGCCCAACAACCAAGTTCTTCTCCGAGGGAACAACAGTTTTCGCGGTGGCGCTCGCCATGTTTGTGGTGGTGCTGCCGGTGGAATCCAGTACCCACTTGATGGCTAAGCGGTTGGCGTTGGGTCAGATAGTGGTGTTATATGTTATTTCTTACGTTAGAGAGGATGTTCGTAGGGAACTTCTCATGCACCCTCTTCCGGTCGCAGCTAGCACTGCTTTTGGTGTCTTGGCTTGTGTTCTGGCGTTGTTGTTTCCATATCCACGTCTTGCATGTCATCAAGTAGTGAAAAGAACAATAATCTTCCATTTGCACTCTTATGATAGTGTACGGATGTAACCGAACAATCCCTCGATAAAGGGTTCACTGTGAAGGTCACGATGCTTCCGACGATAGCGAAGAGGTGGTCGGCGCTGAACTTCCTCGTGGTGGTCGTCCCAGAAGGGGTCCCTGTAATGACACTTTGATGCCAAAGTCAATGACAAGGAGGGAGAGGGACGATTAGTAAAGGAGAGTGTGAGTACCTTTTAGGGGTGAGGGTGTTGGGCTTTTATAGAGAATCCCTGTCATTGTCAGGTCCGCGGATTTAGGTGAGTGTCAGATTAGTAGTAGTAGGTAACGGGGCTAGGAGTAGGGTGGGTGATAACTGTCATCCACCGCCCCTATCCTGATACTATAGCCTTGATCGGACGTAGTTGTGTTCTCCGATTGGCTTCACAGGATGGTCGGTTGGTACGGGCGTCCGGGTTCTTAAATAGTGTCTGGAAGTGGTGTTGGTGCCTGGGTCCGGGGGGCTTCCACTGGTGGGCCCGAGCGGCTAAGGCGCTGCATAGGAGCAAATATCAAACTCACACCATCAACTCACAAATATGGAGTGAAGAGAGAAAAGAGAGATAGGATAAACAATGTGATAGAGAAATAAGAGAGATAGAAAAAGAAAGTGAGCGAAAATGAGATGGAAGATAGTGTGAGGTCTAGAAGAATTATTATTTAATGCAGAATTTGGATCTCTGTCCATATAAAAAATCTCATAACTATCAACAAAATGTAACTCAACTAGTAGATACTTGGATTCCATAACTAAGTATATAGTTCAAGGTTTGATCGTTGGGCAGTGCATATGGAAAAACTTTCGTTGAGAGAGATTTACCCACTTAACGTGTTCTCCAAGTCTCGAAAAATTAGTCTCATAGTAGTCGACTATGAGATACCTTGAAATTTTTTTTCATAACTCAAACTAAAAAGTTTGGTTGAGGTGACACCCGAATAGGGTAAAGTTTCATTGACACTTCATTGAAAATTAGTAAAAATAGAGTGTAGAGATGAGAGAAATATCTAGGAAAAAAAAGAGAAAGAGATAAAACTGGTAATATGATTGAAAGAGAAAAGAAAAATA
The DNA here is from genome assembly GCA_030819835.1 of Acmispon strigosus. Lineage (NCBI taxonomy): Eukaryota > Viridiplantae > Streptophyta > Magnoliopsida > Fabales > Fabaceae > Acmispon > Acmispon strigosus. The sequence goes on along the minus strand of JAUAMA010000001.1, from coordinate 40,164,455 downwards.
AATAGAATATGGTGTGTAAATGCATGAATTAACTTTGCGGTTTTATGTCCGATACAATCAACTTTGAGATTGCAGATGTATGTCTGAAACCACTTCAAATTTTTCGGTTTTATGTCCGATACAATTAACTTTAACACATTAGTATTTCCTATATATCTTGCCACTTTTCTTTGTAACATATAACTTTCTTGGTGAATGAATTAAAATAAATTATTGCCTGACCTGAATTGAGTTTTGTTTGGAATTTGGTGCAGGTGTAAAAGAATTACAAGCTACTAACACAGAATACCTTAAAAAGGTTGAAGCTTTTGATGAAGGCGATATGTGAACAGGACAAGGAGTTGGCACTCACATCAATCTCTCATGCTAAGTCATTGGCCACTTCACGAATCAAACTCCTCCAAACCCTCACTCGCTACCAAGTAAGCACCAATCAACGCTGATTTGCGGACCACTTTATAATGTCTAGACACCTATTTTGTGATAGTTTTTAATCCTATAAAGTAGAAAACTTAAATAAACGCATTTTGTGACGGTCTAAAATCATCACAAACACGCGTTGTCTGCATATGTCGCTACCGTAGCGTGGACTACAAATCATTTTTTAGCACCAATAGTTCAGTTGATACTTGATAGATACATCATACATGTTACATGCCATCACTCAGTCAGTCTCACGTCACCATTGATCCTATTGTTTTCTTCATTGCTACAATGATCAAAGTAAAAATACAAACTTGTTTCAAGTTTTAACACTTGTTTTTGTTTCCCCTTGAACAGAATGGCATGAGGTGGGAAATTCCTCCAATAAAATCTTTAAGATCCTATTACTTCAACCTGGAAGATTAGAGACTTCAAGATACAGACACCACCATCAAAGGGATGGAATTGGCTTTAACAAGCATCAATTCATTTCCTGTCACCATGTTCAATGAAGACATGAAACATGGCCTAAATAGGCTAGTGCAACATGTTAGCCTCACCATAAAAGAAACAACCGCACACAATTCATGTGGTGCTTCACCAATTGTTCCTGAACACAATGCAAAAAACATAACCAACTTTCTCCAATCCCTTCACACCATTCCACCAACCCACCAAGATTTACCCTTTTATTTCTACTTATTTTGTGTTAAACTCCTCCAAAGGATCTCACATACTGAAGCTCCAACTAGTATTCAAGAAGAAAAAGAAAACTCTATGGAGAAGAATACTACAATTGGGTTAACTGGGTGAAAGTGTTCATAATAAGCCCAAAATTGATGGAATCAGTGAAGTGCTCTCTCACACTGGGCCTTGCAGTGTTGCTGGGCTTGCTATAGAGCAAAGAGAATGGGTTTTGGGCCGCACTGCCCGTGGCTTTTACCTTCAGCCCGGGCAGAGAAGCCACATTCAGAGTTGCAAATGTCAAAGCCCAAGGGACAGTGTTAGGAACTGTGTATGGAGTTTTGTGCAGCTTTATCTTTGAGAAATTTTTGTCACTAAGATTCTTGTTTCTTCTTCCATGGCTCATTTTCACCACTGTGCTTCAACAAAGCAGAATGTATGGCCTAGCTAGTGGGATTTCAGCACAGATTGGAGCTATTCTGATACTGGATAGGAAGAATTTTGGGCCACCAAGTAAGTTTGCTATAGCAAGAATCATTGAACCCTTCATTGGGTTAACTTGTTCTGTTTTTGTGCACTTTCTCTTCATGCCCAAAAGAGCTTCTACTTGTGCAAAATTTGAACTTTCTCTTTGTTTTGCCACACTTGATGGATCCATTCATTCCTTGAGCCTAGCCAGCAAAAATGACTGAAGAAAATCATGGGAAGCTGAAGATGCAGATTAATGAGCTCAGAAAATTTGTTGTGGAAGCAGAGTGGAAGCAGAGTTGGAGCCCTGTTTTTGGTTCTTACCTTTTCATGGTGCTTGTTATAATAAGCTTATGGGGTCATTGTCCATTTTGGATAACACATTGCAAATTGGAGCTTATGCTTTGAAGTTACTAAAACAAGAGTTTCAAAGAAGTGAAGCCTCTTGGAGAGAGCATGTGAGTGTGCTAGAAGGTGAAATTGGACACTTGAAGGAACTAGTTTGCTCCAAAGTTAAGATTTTTGAGGAAATAACTAGGATGAAATCACTTGGGTTTCTTGAGGATGAGTTTAAGAAGAAGAACATTACTTTTGATTTTGACATTGAAATGGGAAGGTCAACAAAGTCTGGTATCTGCATGGTTTCTTCTGGTTTAGGCCATGGTGATGTTGTTGAAGGAGCCATAGGCTCTTATCTCCAATGTTCAAGGAATGTTGCTGATAGCTTTTATGGTGGTGAGGGTGAAGAGGAGGTGAAGAGTGATGTTATTCTGTTTTTGAGTGCTCTGGGTTTTTGCTTGAGTGTTCTTGTAAGAGAGATGGTGGAAATTGGAGAAGCAATCAGGGAACTTGTTCAGTGGGAGAATCCACCTATAGAGATTAATTTGTATGAGATATCATGTAAGCTACATGCTTTGAACAAATGAAAATTGAATACATATATACCCTATAAAGTGAGTGGATTCACTTTACCTAATAATTCTTTTATTGACTTTTTTAAAATAAGGAACCACTATTAATGGTTGTGATACTCAGTTTACTATGTGAAGGGAGTTCCCTCAATATAGACTATAGAGTAACTGCACTACATACAAACTCATTTTTTAGGCCAAAGATAGTTGAGATGATACTCACCAGAGATCAGAATAAATTGAGCAAGGATGAAGGTTTAGAGTTTACACATCTGAGATCCTAGGTTTATGCCATGTTTGGTTAATTGGAGGCGACTAAGGGAATGAGAGGTGAATGAAAATAACTCTACTCCTATTTGGTTCATGATATAAAGAGATAAATTTTGAAATAAAATGATCTTTTATGCCCTTAAATTTTAATTTTTTTTAGGAGAATATGCCCTTAATTTAAAACATAACAATCAATTTTGTTTTTCAAAATATGAGTAATGATATTTTAGTGAACAATATATAAACTTTTTTTTAAAAATAGCTCTTCTTTTTATTTCCCTCATACCAAACATTCCTCCGTGGGAAAATTGAATTTGCTACATTTTGCAAAATTATATTTGATTTGTATCAATTGTGATATATTGAATATTTGTTTTTAGGAGATATTTTTCATTATCTAGTTAGGTTGTTATCTTTTGTTATCTTATTAGGAGATTGGATTCATATCTAGTTGTTTTCTATATAATGTAACCTCTTTGGAGTTTTAATTAAAGAAATAAAAATATATTTCTCCATATTTCAACTTGGTATCAGAGCTCTCGATCTTGAGGGCTCTGCTTCCGCATCTAAACCCTAGTCGATTTTCACTGCGGCGTAGTTCAGAGTTCTTTTTCCCTGCTGAATGTTTGCTTTGCAGCCTTGGAACATAGTTCCCTTGGTAAGATAGCCACCACTGTGCCACGTCCACCGCCGCTGTTCCGGCCACCACCGCGTACCACCACCACCTCCACCGTGCTCGCCCTGCCCCGATCGGTCAGCCCCAGAAGCCGCGCCGCCAGACTGCCCTGCACGCGCCTACACGCGCCGTTCCTTTCTCGGCGAGTGAGATCCACTCGCGGGTCCGTCCCCGGCGCGTGATCTCCACGCGCCACCTTACCAGCCTCTGTTTGCGACGGAGATTGCCCAGAACGGGTCGCCAGCCTCTCCTCTTGCTATTCCAAGCCTCCTTTTGTCCAGATCGGCCTCCGTTTGTTGCCGCTAGTGACGTTTGATTCTTCCTCCCTTTGTAGGAGCGTAAGAAGAGGCTCGTTTGTCCAGCTTTAGAGTATTTTCTGGGTGTTCGTGAAGCCCTTTGCTTTTCCGAACGTTTTCTGCTCATACGTTCACCGTTGATGCAGTTGTTTGCTCTCGTTTGAGCCTTTATTTCTTGCCGGCTGCTTGCTGCCCTTGCTTGGTTGCTGCCTTTGAAGCCATCTTTGTTGGCGTCCTTGTTGGCGAACCTTGGAATCTTTGTTACTTTTCCGACGTTGTTGCTTTCTCATACTGTGGGAAGGTTTGTTTCTCTTCATGGACTCCTTGAGTAAGTCCTCTGACACTAGTTCTTTCGCCATGACTGGTACGAACTGTAGCTTTTTATCTTTGAATGCTTCTTGTACGGAAGATTTCTGGATTGTTGACTCTGGTGCAACTGATCACATGACCCCTCATATGTCATATCTCTCAAATTATTCGCCTATGCCTAGTAAACATCATATTACTGTTGCAAATGGAATTCGAGAACCGATTGCCGGTTATGGTAACCTCCACCTTAGCCCATCTCTTTACCTGAGTCATGTACTTCATGTTCCAAATCTTTCTCACAGTCTTTTGTCCATCCACAAACTCACTACCGAGTTGCACTGTGTTCTAAGTTTTTTCGATAACGGTTGTGCTTTTCAGGATATTGCCACGGGGAAGACAATTGGAGTTGCTTTTGAACAGGGCGGGTTATATTATATGCCGCATAAGATAAGCAAGTGTCGTCAGACAAGTTCAGACTCTTGGAATTCTTCACAAATATGGCTCCAACACAGGCGTCTTGGGCATCCTCCTTTCCGTATGCTTAAGTCTTTATTCCCTCACTTATTTAACAAAGTGTCTGTTGAGTCGTTTCACTGTGATGTGTGTCAGTATGCCAAATCTCATCGAGCAACTTATTCCCCCAGTGATACTAGGAGTGTTGAACCTTTTGATCTTGTTCACTCTGATGTGTGGGGACCTTCGTCAGTTTCTAGTATTTCTGGTAAAAAATGGTTTGTTACTTTTATTGATGATTGTACTCGGGTTACATGGGTTTTTCTTATGAAAGATAAATCTGAGGTGTTTCAATTGTTTGTTAACTTTTTCCACATGGTTAGAACACAATTTGGGAAACCTATTAAGAGGTTAGGATCAGACAATGGGAAAGAGTATGTCAATCAGAATCTTTACAATTTTTTAAAAAATAATGGTGTTGTCCATGAGTTGACTTGTGTTGACACCCCACAACAAAATGGTGTTGCTGAAAGGAAAAATCGTCATCTTCTTGAAGTCACTCGAGCATTACGCTTTCAAATGAATGTCCCTAAGTTTTATTGGGGGGACGCTGTCTTGACCTCTGCTTATTTAATCAATAGGTTACCTTCTAGGGTTTTATCTGGAGTTAGTCTCGTGCAGGTTATGACTAGTTTCTTTCCGTCAGTTCCCATGATGTCGAGTCTCAAAGGTCGTGTTTTTGGTTGTTCTGCCTTTGTGCATGTTCATGGTCCTCATCGGGGAAAGTTAGATCCTCGGGCTATTAAATGTATCTTCATCGGATATGCTTCAGATAAGAAGGGATATAAAATGTTATCATCCTCCTAGTCGTCGTGTCTACAAATCCATGGATGTTACCTTTCAGGAAACAAAGCCTTTTTATCCTAGTTCTCAGCTTCAAGGGGAGAATAGTCAGGAATCTGAGTCTCTAGATTTGTCTGTTATTCCTCTAACACGGGAGCCCTTGATGCCTTCCTCGATTCCTACCACTGAGGAAAATGATCCAGAGCCAATGCCGCCGGTCAAGAATGACGATGATGACAATGATCCTGAACCAATACAGGTACAAAATAATGATGGTGATGACAATGATCCTGAACCCGTCCAGAATAATGATGGTGTTGACAGATATAGGATAACATACAAGCGGAAAGTTAAACCCGTCCTGTTCCAACAACAAGTTCAATCGTCTGAACTCGAGGTAAGTGTTCGTAACATTGAGCCTAATAATTCTTCTGAGCCTAACCTTGATGAGCTACCTATTGCCTTGAGAAAAGGAAAACGATCATGTACCAAGTACCCTATATCCCAGTTTGTGTCTACTAAAAATCTGTCTTTGGAGCATCAGAGTTTTATATCAGCTATTGACTCTATTAGAGTCCCTGCATCACTACAAGAAGCATTAACAGATAAGAACTGGATTCAAGCCATGAATGAAGAGATGCATGCGCTAGAGAAGAATGAGACTTGGGAGATTGTTGAGAAGCCAAGTGACAAGAGGACTGTAGGTTGCAGGTGGATATATACAGTGAAGTATCGACCTTATGGCACACTTGACAGGTATAAGGCGAGACTAGTTGCAAAGGGATACACCCAGACTTATGGAATTGATTATGAGGAGACGTTTGCTCCGGTTGCAAAAATGAACACTGTAAGGATCATTCTTTCCTTAGCAGCTCACTTTGATTGGGAGTTGCAACAGTTTGATGTTAAAAATGCATTCTTGCATGGAGATTTGGAGGAAGAAGTGTATATGGAAATTCCGCCGGGCTATGATCCTACTTCAGGAAGAAATAAAGTGTGCAGATTGAAGAAGGCCCTATATGGGCTCAAACAGTCTCCCCGAGCTTGGTTTGGGAGGTTTACTCAAGCTATGGTTTCCCTTGGTTATAAACAGAGCCAAGGAGATCATACGCTCTTCATAAAACATACTCAAAATGGCAAACTCACTATTTTGTTAGTTTATGTAGACGATATGATCATTGCAAGTAATGATGATCTTGAGAAGCAGAACTTGTGAAAGGAGCTAGCAACTCAGTTTGAAATGAAGGACCTTGGAAAGCTGAAATATTTCCTAGGTATGGAGGTGGCATACTCAAAACAAGGCATTTTCATCTCTCAGAGAAAGTACGTCCTTGATCTTCTCAAAGAGACTGGCAAACTGGGTTGTAAGCCCACTGGAGCCCTTATAGAGCAGAATCACAAGATTGGGAGTAATGAGGAGGACCCAAGGGTTGATAAGGCTCAATACTAGAGACTTGTGGGGAAGCTCATTTATTTATCTCACACTAGGCTTGATATAGCTTATTCAGTTAGTGTTGTCAGTCAGTTCATGCATGACCCACGAGAGAGGTACTTACAAGCTGTGGATAGAATCTTGCAGTATTTGAAGGCAAGTCCAGGAAGAGGTCTATTGTTCAAGAAAAATGAGCAGTTATCTATGGAAATTTATATTGATGCAGATTATGCGGGATCAATTGATGACAGGAGGTCCACTACAGGATACTGTATGTTCTTGGGTGGAAATTTAGTGACATGGAGGAGCAAGAAGCAAAATGTCGTTGCCAAGTCAAGTGCAGAGGCAGAATTCAGAGCCATGGCTCAAGGAGTCTGTGAGTTATTGTGGATGAAGATCATACTAGATGACTTGAAGATAAAGCGTGAAGCTCCCATGAGACTTTTATGTGATAATAAGTCTGCCATTAGTATTGCTCACAATCCAGTCCAACATGATAGAACAAAACACATAGAGATAGACCGGCACTTCATCAAAGAAAAGTTAGACAGTGGTCTTATTTCTACACAGTATGTCCCCTCAGTACTACAATTAGCTGATGTGCTCACCAAAGGACTTCCCTTGGAATGATTTCGAGATCTTACTTGCAAGCTGGGAATGATAGACATCCATTCACCAGCTTGAGGGGGAGTGTTGTGATATATTGAATATTTGTTTTTAGGAGATATTTTTCATTATCTAGTTAGGTTGTTATCTTTTGTTATCTTATTAGGAGATTGGATTCATATCTAGTTGTCTTCTATATAATGTAACCTCTTTGGAGTTTTAATTAAAGAAATAAAAATATATTTCTCCATATTTCAATTGTATCTAAATATAATATAGAATCACAAATCATGATCCACAAACTAATATACATTAATGCAGTTATGTTTAGGTTTTTAGAGTGGTAGTTATAGGCTTATAGCAGTTAGTAGAATTAGTTATGTGATTAAATTATCATTAAAAAAAATAACCTTAATAAAAAAGTTTAATTTAATGCTCTATTCGTTTGAAGAGAGTTACGAGAGACTTGATTTTAAAACTTGGACTGGACCGGTTAGTTGGACTGGTTGAACCATAAATTGAACATGTGATTGGTCCGGTTGAGACTATAGATTAGTTCTGTAATCAACTCGGCGCCACGTCATCAACTCATAGGCGCCACATCATCGAACCGCGCTAGGAACTCGGTTAAAGTGCGAGTCAAAGCGGGGAGCTGCAGTCAATTGTGAAATAATTTCAGAAAATAACTAAAAATTGAGGTAGATGAGATTCAAACACAACACATGAAGGATAGATAGCAAAGCATAAACTGACAGTATTTTGTTTGGTGTTAGAGAGCGCCATTATATATATATATATATATATATATATATATAGGGAGCGTATCAAGTGAGAGCCATATTTATTATGAGAGATGAGAGCGTTCAATCTTAGCCATTAGATCTACCATGAAGGGTCAAGATTAAAACAAAATGGCATGTGACTTTTTTAAAAAGTCATGTGACCACTAAACTACTTTTAATCTCAACCACTCATGAATGGTTGTACGGCCATGATTTAACGCTCTCATCTCTCATAATAAACATCGCTCTCACTGGATACGCCCCCTATATATATATATATGTACTTGAATGGAAAAATATTAAAAAAAATAAATTTATGTGATATAATTTTTTAAATATTATATTTATAAAACTGGTACGATGGGTGACTCCCGGTCAAATCAGTGACTCATTGATCCAGTACCTCGATTAAGTCGATGATTGAACCAAGTTTTAAAACACTGCAAGAGAGAGTTATAAGAGAGATAGGTGAGAAAGATAACAATCACTGTTGTTTGGTGATGCCTTGAGATAAGGACAGAGAGAATTTAGATGAGATCCACCACTTTTGGTGCCTATTTTTTTATTTCTATTTTTCATAAGTGCATGTTTATTTGCTAGATTATATTGAAAAAAAAAATTAAACACAAAAAGTAACTTTCTCTTTCTTTCAAGAGAAAGATTGTCTTTTCTCTCTATCTCTTATATTTATTGTGGTTGAACTATGTAGCAGTGAGAGTACTCAACGTTTTCTAGGTTGTCTCATTTCTAATTTCCAATAATTTAGTAATTTGTTTGGTTAGTTTATTTTAGGATACGTGTTTGTTTTGTCATTTAATCGTCCCGAACCATCACCGCAACTTAATCATGAGCATTCTAGGTCAACTAGGACGATTATGAATCTTATGGTAGTTTGAGCCGGCCATAACAACTTTAATTTGATTAAAATAAAAAATAACGTAATTGCTTTTAAATATGTATTATCATTTGGTTAGATGCTACTTATAAAAGTTTTATAATGAAGGTGCATCAGAATCAAGCTTTTTTATTTATAAGAGGAATTGTATAGCCAATCTCATTTAGTGAGATAAGATTTTTGTTGTCGTTGTAGTATATATTTATAAGAAGCATTGTAGAAGATTTTCATGTCTTTTAATATAAATCATTTTAAAATATCAATGTAATTTTTTTTAATGGAATCAATGTAATTTTCTTACAAGTTTAAGATTTAACAATTCCTCTCGGGGGGTTAGAATTGGGACCCCCATCACCCAATTCTAAACCCCAGGGTATTTTAAAAAATACCGAAAATACCCCTTTTCGGGTTTTATATCCCGGAATGTAGTTGTTTAATACAACTTCCGGGATTTAAAACCTGGTAACAAGCCTGAAAGTTACATGTTTCCGGGATATATATCCCGGAATATGTAATGTTTTTCGGGATCTAAAACCTGGTAGTGCATCTGCACTATATAAAACCCTCAACTTCGTAGTCTCCACCATTCTTACCCATTTCTTCCTCCTTCTTCCTCCACCTCCATTGTGGTTCTGCTCCTACCACACCACCTCCACACCACCTCCATTAACCCCCACAAGCTTATAACACCATTGTTGTGCTCCTTGTGGCCACCATTCATCAACCCAAGAAACCATCAAGCCCTGTTAGCACGATCTGGTTGATCTCGTTGTCGTGATCCTTGAAGCATTTCCGTCTTCCGGATTCTAATTCCCGGTAAGAATTTTATCCCCCTTTCCATCCGGTTTTTATCTCCCGGGTTGTAAAAATTTTCCTTCCGAGTTTTAATTCCCGGAAACTTCATGTTTTCCGTGTTATATAAACCGGAAAACATGAAGTGGTTCTTAATTTCCGGATTGTAAATCCCGGAATTTAAAAAGATTGTAAATCCTTTTTTTTTCCGGATTGTAAATCCCGGAATGAAAAAAAGATTTACATTTCCGGATTTTATATCTCGGAAAGGGAGAATGTATTCCAAGTTTTAAAACTCGGAATACATACAGTGGTGTTTATTCTAGACTTTTAAAACATGGTTATTGAACAGATATGGCAGATCATATATCCGAGGAGGTTGACATGTTACCGTACGATTTAGCCCCGGAAGATGACCCGGATTACGGTGCAAAGAATGATACGGAATGTGAAAACGGGAACGGTCCGGCGCCAAGTGTTAGTGTTGACTGTACGGAGATGTTCACCACTAATCAGGTAACACCACATGTAATGCGTCTGTTTATTTGGAGTTTGAACTGATTTTTTTTGGAAAATGTACTAAATACAAATTTAATTCCAAAATAACAGATTTTTGAGACTCGTGATGATTTGTGTGCCTGGGCTAGAGGGGTCGGTCGGCAAAATGGGTTTGTTGTTGTGATTACACGGTCTGATCTTGGAGGACTTAATAAAAAGGCGTTTATCACTCTTGGGTGCCAAAAGAGTGGAAAATATAAGCCCTATAAAGACCCAGGATCGTTTAAATACAAGACAACTGGTACCAGAAAATCCGAGTGTCCTTTCAGGCTTAAGGGGAGGCCTCGGAAGGTGGAAGGAGGGTGGTGGCTGAAAGTAATGTGTGGAATACACAACCATGAACCAGCGGAGACATTAGTTGGCCATGCTTATGTGGGTCGCCTGACGACTGAAGAAAGGGAAATGGTAGAGGGCATGACAAACAACATGGTCCCTCCAAGGAACATGCTCTTATCTTTGAAGCAGCAGAATCCAGACAACTTGACAACCATTTCTCAGGTGTAAAGCATATGTAAAAAGATTCGCAGCTCAAGGAGAGGTCCACTTACAGAGATGCAGCACTTGATGAAACTGTTGTCCATTGACAAGTACGTGCACTGGCACCGGCTCCAGGAAGGTACTGATATCTTCAGAGATATTTTTTGGACACACCCTGATGCAATTTCCCTTTTCAATACATTTCCCGGTGTTGTGGTGATTGACAGCACATACAAAACCAACAAGTACAGAATTCCGCTTGTAGAAATGGTTGGTATTACTTCTACCGATTTGACTTTCTCTATCGCATTTGCTTATATGATTGAGGAGAAGCAACATGATTATGTCTGGGCATTGGACAAGTTGAAGGGGATGATTGAAAGGAAAGAAAACATGCCTCATGTGATTGTCACCGATAAGGACGAGGCTTTGATGAGCGCTGTTCATGAAGTCTTCCCCGAGGCTAAACACATTTTGTGTCAGTTCCACATTATGAAGAATGTGAAGGCCCGGTGCAAGATGTACGTGCCTGATAAGGACGAGATTGAATCCGTGTTTGAGAATTGGAAAGAGCTGGTTGAATCTCCCACTATAGAAATTTATGACTCCCGGCTTACCGGTTTTTGGATGTTCTGCAGTGAGTACACTGAGTTGCTGGCCTATATTGCCAAAGTCTGGTTTCCGCACAAGGAGAAGTTTGTTAGTGCCTGGATAGACACCCTAATGCATATTGGAACAACAACAACCAATAGGTAATTTCCCTTTTATTTAATGTGTACTTATAATTTGAATGCAGATTGAAGATGTACTTATAATTTGAATACATTGCAAATGGCCTTGTAGGGTGGAGGGTGCTCATGCAAAACTGAAGATGTTGCTTCGAGATAGCAAGGGAGACCTTTGTTCTTGCTGGGATGCTATGAACTCCTTGACTATACTGCAGCATAACAACATCAAAGCATCCTTCCAAAAGAGTCTGAACATCGTCGACCATCGGTTTGCTGGTGTGGCCTACGTGAACATGAAGGGGTATGTGTCCGGGAAGGCTCTTGAACTGATCGCGAAGGAAAAGGTACGATCAAGGACAGTTGGCACTGATCCAGAGCAGTGTGGTTGTCGGTTTAGAATTGTATACGGCCTACCTTGCGCATGTGAGTTGTCAAACTACACATCAGTCCCTCCTATGGTTATTCATCCTTTCTGGAAACGATTGGCATGGAATGCTCCCCCCGTGAAGACCCTTCATTGGAATTGAATCTGGATTACGAGTTTGAAGGGTTGACAATTCGGTTTGGGCAATTGGATGTGGCAGTGAAATGGGCTGTCAAGCACAAGCTGAGGGAGATTGCATGGCCGAATACAACTTCATTATGTCCTCCGCCTAGTAAGATTAAAACAAAGGGGAGGCCCAAGGGACAGGCAAAGGCCACAGGTGCAAAAGGCAAGGCAAAGGCTCCAAAGGGTTCTCCTATTGGCTCCAAGAAGCGTGATCCTTCTTATTGGGAGCATGTGGATAACATAATGGACTCAGTTAACGGTAGCAACACGTTAAACAGTCCAGTGTATGTTCCACCACCCTCCCAAGGTCGAAGGAAAATGCTTACCCGCAGAGGAATTAAGCACATTGATCATTTCCCTGAGCAGTTTAAAGGTCACATTGATAACGTGGTGGACGTTATGGGGGATGGTAATTGTGGATATAGATGCATCGCTGCATTACTGGGTCTGAATGAGGAGCAATGGAATTACATCAGGGTGGAGCTGCTGAATGAGCTTACACAGTATCCCATACTTTATCAAGAACTTTATGGGTCCCCGCAAAGGTACAAGGTAATTCATGACGCACTGGCTCTCTCTGATAGCGAAAATCACAAGTGTACGATTAAACTATCGCGTAATACAAAAGATCGAACCCAAGGGATAGGTGTTCTTATTAATATATAATTTATTACTTGTGCAATAAAAATAAAATGATATGTTTGATGTTTGGTTTAGGACAAAATGAAAGCAAAAGCATAGAATAATAAAACAGAATAAGATGAGAAGAATTTAAGCTCTTGGGTTGATTTACATAATTTATAAAACATGCTAGAAAACTCTTACTAAATTTCTGAACTTTAAATTCATATTCATGGTGCTATAGCCTAAATTTCTACATCCTAATAGCCTTAAGAAATGTAGAACTTTCTTACCTAATTACTAACTCCATAGCCTTGGTTATTAGTTAATTAGAAAAGAAGATGAAGAAAGAATCCGAGCCAACACAAAGTTACGTACATCCTTATAGCCTTAAGAAATGCAAACATATAACCTTTTTTATTTCCTATTTCCCTTACTACTTACCAAATGGCCTTATGACATAAGTAGAAAGCAAGAAATCTTTTGCGCATAAAGATTAATGAAGAGCAAAGAAATAAAACATGAATTGAAGATATTATTCAGAAATGTAAAAGAAAACTAGAACATGAATTATAAACTAAAACAACCCAAAAACTTAAAAGAGAAGTTAGCCAAGCATGTCTAAAGGAGACATTGAATTACCCTGGATAGGAGCTCAAATATGGCTTCCCACAAGTCCTAGGAACAATGCTCAAGAGGGAGAAAGAGAGAATACTTGTTGTATTCTAAGAAGGTGTGCTTTACAAGTGAAGAGAAGGGTCCTATTTGTAGCAAAATTCTGGGCTCCAGCGCCTGAGCGCTGGCATTTCCAACGCCTGGGCGCTAGGATGCATTAAAAATCCACTTTCTGTCCGAGGTCCAGCGCTTGAGTGCTGGCTTTCCAACGCTTGGGCGCTGGGACAACATCTGACTCATTTCCTAGTCAGAGTCCCAGCGCTTGAGCGCTGGGATCCCAACGCTGGAGCGCTGGGACGCTGCTTCTTCATCTTCAAGCTTTTCTTCCTTCTTCATTCATGGTAGTGGGTTTTGATTGCCATAAAATGCCACTACTCAGCCTTGTTTAATTCTGAAACCTTTCCTCCACTAACATCAACTCCTTCAACATTATTTTCCATGTGCTAAATTAGAGAGTGATTCTTCATATTCTTCTTTTCCACTTTGGTCCTCTCTTGGTTAGCACTTCAATTCAAGCCCTCATATTCTCTCAATCTTCACTTTAAGTCCTCCACTCTTGAACTTTTACAATTTAGTCCCTGATTTCCTGCAACTTTACACATTGGTCCCTGGACAAAAATGATAACTAAACCAGTTTTTTCTAAAAATAAAAAATAACTAGAAAAAAATTCCTAAAAATATAAAATAAAGGTAGAAAAACAAATAAAATCTAATCTATATGCAAAATGCAAAATAAATAGAAAATCTACATAAAAACAATAAAAAACCTATATGTGACTCAAAAATAATAAAATAAAAAGACTAAAAACTACCTAAAAACATCATATAAAATCCACTCATCACTCTCCACTTGCCAGCTAGCCACTGAAGACAAGTGGATGTCTTTGCCTGACATGGGGTATATTATTGCGACCCGATTCCAACTAATATTACTCCAACTGTCGCATAGTGGAAACTGCACATTCTTGCCACTCAGGGGTAGTCCACCACCACTGGAGGAACAAAAGCTTATAACAGTTGCTCTTATCAACGCGAATCATTGGGTTCAGGTAACTATTTAATTCCTAATTTTGTTGCTTGTAATGCTTACAATTTAAATCACTCCTAAACATGCCTTCATTTTCCACAATAGGACTTTTTGAAGGAAGGGCATCCTATGCCGACGATAGCTTACCAATGGCGTCGTTATTCTTCTGCCCAAGCAAAGGAATGGGAAACCCCACACAAGGATCGCATAAGACTTTATGAAGAACAGCTGCGCCAACAGCGAAGGAGTGACAGTAACAGCACTGTCAATTCTAGGCATTACATAGACATAACACAGGATTAGATTTGATAATTTGTTTTAACTTTTGTAGCTCTTAATTTACTAATAACATACTCTAACGCGTTGTAATAGGCTTCAATAATTTCGAATGCATGTTTTTTGAGTCATATTATGTATGTTTTATACTTTACAGGCCTTATTTTCAATAATAGGGATTTTTTCAAATTCCGAGTTTTATAACCCGGAATTTGATTTTTCGAACAAGCATTCCGGGTTTTATTTCCCGGAATGTACCTTACACTTTCAATTGCTTCCGGGTTATAAAACCCAGAATACAATGTTCATATTTTTTCGGGTTTCGTGTTCCCGGAAACTATAAAATGCCCATTCCGGGTTATGAAAACCCGGAATAACTAAAACACATTCCGGTTCAACAAAACCTGAAACACACTAACTTTGTTTACATACATTCCGGGTTTTATATCTCGGAAGTATTTGAAACAAATTGGCTTCCGGGATGTATAAACCGGAACAGAATGCCCCACATACCTTCCGGGAAAACAAAACCCGGAAGTGCATCATATAACGTTCCGGGATTATAAAACTCGGAATGTAAAATTTAAAAGGTATTTTAGATAATTACTACCAAAACCTGGGGTGTTAAATTGGGTAGTGGGGGGTTAAATCTAACACCTTTGCTCTCTCGATGGGAAAAAAACACTAATCCAACAAAACGTGTCAGCCAAATCAGTGAGTCACTAAATCTTGTGTAGAGTACAGACAGACAGCTCATTGAGGTAGAACCGTGGAAGAGTCAAGCATGTCCTTCTCTTGTTCTCTTCAAAACCCACCTCAGAAACCCCTCTTCTCCACTTCGAAATTCATCACCAGACCGTGACCACCGATGGCCCTGGGTTGCCACCATCATCAAGCTCGTGACACTTGATTCCTTGCTCGATCCGTCGCTGCTTCTCGTTGGAACGACCATCCACCGCGTCGCCGCTTCGTTCAGTTCCCAGTGTCGCTGCCTCCAGAGCCAGTTCGAAGTCTCGAGCGCCGCCGCCACGCCACTGTTATTGAACCGAACCGGAGCTCCGGTACCTCTTCTAACTGTCTCTCCCTTCTCGTGGGTTGGTCTGCTGTTTCTCCATTTCCTGAATGTTTCATCTCTTACTTGGTTCATGATTTGTTTTGGAGATTTTTTACTGTTATGTTTGATATTCAGTTCACCATTATTATTGCACTCAGAAATGTAAATATTACATTCTACTATTCTTTATTATCATGATTGTTTCGTGATTTGTTTTTTCTTCTGATCTGTGTGCGTGAATTCAGTCCATGACTATCGTGTGCCTTGGTTGTCTTTCATTCGGTTGAAATAGTAACAAAGGTCCTTCTTTTTTCTCTCCTGCGAGTTTCCAAGTGCATTTGACAGTGAAATTATTATCTTGATATTTACTTCACAGAAGAGATTGTTTTTTGATCATGAAGTTTGCTTCTTGATGATAAAAGTAGCTTCTTGATAACAAAAGTTGTTTCTTGATAAAAATGAATTATTGATTGATTATTTTGGTATCTTTCTCCTATAAATGGTGTTCTAATCGTGGATCATTTGGACCATAGCTGTGATTTGGGGTTTTGGATTCGTCTTTCTTTGCTTAATTTCACCATCAGGTCTCACTCTCCCTTCTTCTGTTGTATGTTCTGGTAGTGTCTGTCACTATCTCCCATTTGCTTTGTTTTTGTAAGATTTGATTTTATAAGAGTTTCTGACTCACCTAATAATAATATGTGTATATAATATGATGAATCTTATGATGGATAAGTGATTTTGACCGTTTGAAAATTGGTTCAGGATTTGAGTTTCAGAGGCTTTGACAATGGCAGCAGATTCTTCTAATGGAACAGCAAAGCAACCTCCTTTGCCATCTCCCTTGCGTTTTTCCAAGTTCTTTCAGGTGACTCTCGCATTGCATTCTTCATGCCACATTTTCATTCTGATTGTTGCTTTCTTTTTGTTGTTGTCTGGATCCTGTTATAAGGACTTATTGTTAATTCACTTTTGTTAATTTTGTTAATCCTTGGTTTGCCTTATATTGCTTTCATTCCTTACAACAGTCCAATATGAGAATTCTGGTTACTGGAGGAGCTGGATTTATTGGCTCTCACCTAGTTGATAGATTGATGGAAAATGAAAAAAATGAGGTTAGTACTGTTTATATCTTTCTGCTCATAGTGTTAAATCATATTAGTTGTTCAACTTGTGCAATAAAATTTTGGTACAACATGTGACTGTGTTTGTCTAATCAGGTCATTGTTGTTGATAACTTCTTCACTGGATCAAAAGACAACCTTAAGAAATGGATTGGTCATCCAAGATTTGAGCTGATTCGTCATGGTATAATTTCATTTTCTATACTGCAATTACCCCCCTGTGTGACTTTGTTCCTTATAAGATGCAACTTGAGTTTAAAATTTCTGTTCTTTCTTCCCACCTTGTATGTAGTATGTGTTTGGCATGTTAAATCTAGATTGTGATGGTCTTCAACACTTTAAAGAACCATGCAACAGAGCTTGTTGGTCATTGAATAAGATATTAAATATCAATTTTCTCAATCATTCATTGATATAGATAAGCTAGCTGCTGTATGATATTGTTCAAATACATGACACAACATGATCGATGATGCTATAACATCCAGAGTTTCTCTGCGTTTCCATATGTCTGCTAATTAAAGAAAAAATTCAATTAGGTTCATTTAATTTTCTTTTTCCCTGTGCAGATGTCACAGAGCAATTGCTGGTTGAAGTTGATCAAATCTATCATCTTGCATGCCCTGCATCTCCAATTTTCTACAAGTACAATCCTGTAAAGGTATGGTTTAAGTCTGTTTTTTATTTCGGTATGTCTTTATTTTAATACAGTCCTGTGAACTGTGTACTAGGCTTATTCCGTGCTCATTGCTATAGACACAAAAGTAACTTGGATATCCCTTCCTCTCGGTTCCAGCTTATATTTATTGTGCTGATTTCTCATGAGGATCTCACGCATGTTATGATGTTTCAAATTGTTAGTAGGTCTAGTAAATTAGATTGTGTTTATGAGCATTTTTTTATGTGTCTTACTTATTGGTCAATTGCTTTGTCTGTCTAGTGAATCTCGGTAAATTATCTAACAATTAATGGAATAACTTTACAGACAATAAAGACGAATGTGATTGGAACGTTGAACATGCTCGGTCTTGCCAAACGTGTGGGAGCAAGGTTGGGACTTTTGTTTTTTCAATTTGATAATGTAAACTGCTACGTCTGTTTGTTTTACCAAGTTGTAATTTTAATGACCAGGATTTTGCTCACATCTACTTCAGAAGTATATGGGGATCCTCTTATCCATCCACAACCTGAAACCTATTGGGGCAATGTTAACCCTATTGGTAATTCTTCATCTCAATCACAATGAGGCCAACTCTAATTTGGCTGAATTCGCCATCACGTATGGAAAGAAACATTCTTTTCCCAAGTTTTGGCCTCGTCATTTACTTGCTTAGAGTGATATTGTACTGCATGTTTTTACTGTTGAAACCCATAAGGATACAGCTTAAGCATAAAAATATGTTTACACAGGAGTTCGGAGTTGTTATGACGAAGGCAAACGTGTGGCCGAAACTTTGATGTTTGATTATCACAGGCAGCATGGAATAGGTAATGTCTTGTCTATTTTATCTTATAATATCTTCACATTGATTGAGGGCGTTCCCAGTACTACTTTCACCCTGTTATCTCAATGTGACATTTATTTTCTCGTTTTCACAGAAATACGCATTGCGAGAATCTTTAATACATATGGACCACGCATGAATATTGATGATGGGCGTGTTGTCAGCAATTTTATTGCTCAAGCAATTCGGTAAATCCTTAAACTTTAGTGGCAAGATGGATATGTTGATAATTTTGCTTGGTTTAATATACCAATCTGCAAGAGAACACTTGTGAATTTCTGTTAGCTAGCAAATAACAATTTATTCTAACTACAATATTGAGAAATTCAAGATTTATAATTGTATGAATAAATTATGTGCTTGATGAACTTGCTGTTTATTTGCTAGGTCATTCATTAAAAATGGATTCAAATACCCGGATTTAATTGACCAATTGCTTTTCTGTGTTACAGTGGCGAACCCTTAACCGTTCAAGTTCCAGGAACTCAAACTCGCAGTTTCTGCTATGTCTCTGATATGGTATAAATCATACATGTTTCTCATTTGTGTTTTAGTGTTGTGATTCACTTACTAGAGGTGATCTGAAAAAGGTTATACGCTTGAAATCTATTAGGTTGATGGCCTTATTCGTCTAATGGAAGGGGAAAACACCGGTCCAATCAACATCGGGAACCCAGGTTATATTACAACTGAGGCCCCTGTGCATTGATTTTTCTATCAATTGCTAATATGAGTTGGTATTTTGTTCTCCCAGGTGAGTTTACGATGATTGAACTTGCCGAGAATGTGAAAGAGGTCAGTTATAATCCATGCCAATTCTTTGAGATCCTAGTGCAAGTCTGGTTATATCCTTTGTTGCCATTTTAACCTTAAGCTCTTAACAAAAGTTTGTAGAAAGGAACTTTTTACCAATTTATGGATTTGTGTGTTGAAATTCGACTTTTTATTAGAAAAATGAGTTCAACAAGGATTGAATGAGACTACTAAGTCATAGAGGCTCTGATAGCTCGTCATAGACCAACTATCATGGGTGAAGCCATGCGAATGATTTTATATTGCATTTCTGACATATATTAAGGTTTACAGTGAAATAATTGAAGTTAGCTAATGGTTTATGTGTTGTTTTGCAGCTTATTAATCCAACAGTAGAGATAAAGATGATTGAGAACACTCCTGACGATCCTCGTCAGAGAAAGCCAGACATCACAAAAGCAAAGGAGTTGCTAGGCTGGGAACCAAAGGTCAAGTTGCGTGATGGCCTTCCTCTTATGGAAGAGGATTTCCGTCTCAGGCTTGGGGTTGCCAAGAAAAACTAAGCTTGGTTTTTTTTCACTCCTTCATTTCATAATGACTGTTTTGATGGTAACTGGGATAAGTCTGTTAGTGTTAGATATTTCATATCAAATTACAGAGAGAGTTTGAAGGAGAGGAAGGTTTGAAGTTGCTACCAGAAAGGCCTACTTGAACTTGGTTTTTAATTGGTACAATAATACAATATGGTTTCTTCTCTGACCAACTTCCTCTTATGGAAATGCTACTCTGAATTGAGTTGTAGTTGAAAATTCCGTTTTGTTTTTTAAAGATTGTTGAAACTTCTTACATAAAAACTTACCCTTTCAAGATCTCATTGAGCTTTCATTATGCATTGTACACGTCTTGATTTGTTGTTCTCTGCTGCCAAGATTGAAATTCAGATGGTTGGTTTCAGCATCTTTGAAGTGGTTCAAACAAAGTTATGTATAGTAGTGAGTTATCTATTCTGAATGTCAAATAAGTTCTATTGAAAAATTAACATGTGTTTCTTATAGCTATTGATTGAGCTCTATTCTGGTCGCTCGAGTGGGTAACTTTGTTGGTTATGTAAATTCTCTTACGGTCTAATTTTTCGTTTATAATTATTATACAATGTCATCTCATGTCTTGCGAGTTAGAGAGAAAAAAATATTGTAAAATGATTATATTACCTTACAAGATAAAAAATGTAAACGACTTAAGACGAGATTCTACCATTTTTTCCATCTATGGTTGATGCTCCAACTTTCTTTCTAACGAGAGATAAGTAGAAACCCAGCGAGAAAGGTTTGGTGAACCACTATTCCAATGAGGGTAGAAACCCATAGATAAATATAATAAATGCGATAAGAAAGGAGGGATATAAAGAAAAATTAATAAGGTGTAGCACAATTAGTAGATAATAGGGTTGTGTAAGCATCTAGTTCAGAGTTTGATCCTGGGCGGTGCGTATGAAAAATTTGTTGGAAGAAATTTACTCATTTATTGTGATTTAAGTGTCTCAGGGAATTAGTCTTATGGCTCTGTCAACTATTAGGTACCTTACGAAATAAAAAAAAAAGGAGATATAGAGAAAAGGAGATATGCTACCACTACTCTTTTTTACACTATTTTTTATCACTTTCTTTTTTATTGGTCAAAATCCATATAGGGTTCATTAAATTATATGAGTTTCACTCTCAATTTTGATCTTTCTTTTTTGTTCTTTATTATTATTTTTAGGGTTAATGGTATGACATGTCCCTGAGTTTGTACCCAAGTTTGCGATTAGTCCCTCGCCAAAAAAAAGTTTGCTATAGGTCCCTCAGTTTGCACCAAGTTTGCATTTAGTCCCTGCCGGAGACCGGAGCTCCGGCGAGGGCATATGTGGCGTGCTGATTGTGTAAGTGACGATTATGTGGATTTTTTATTTTTTTTAAAGGGAAAACATGTCAGAAACTCAGGGACTAAATGCAAACTTGGTGCAAATTGAGGAACCTATAGCAAACTTTTTTTCAGCGAGGGACCAATCGCAAACTTTGGTACAAACTCAGGGACCTGCCATACCATTAACCCTTATTTTTATTATCCAATAAGTTTTGTCATAAATTTGAATTCGATCCGATCTAATCAGTTTGGATTTCACAGTTTTATGATTTTAGTCTTCTGGCCTACTTTTTCTTTGAGAATGTACATTTTTTATTACCAAACATTTGATCCATGGAACATTGTACATAAGTGTTTTTGCATATGAGAATGAATCGGTTTTGAAGAGAAAAATAATCTTACCCAAGTTCTAATATTTCTCATTATCATCCAATCGGTTTGATTTTGATTTTTTTATGTTTATGTTGCGTTTTATTGTTTAATTGAGTTTGGTTCAAGTCACTTCTGAAAGGGGTATGGAGGATTGAATTTCCAACTGATTGGACTTGGTTTTAGGTGTTGTTGGAGATAATGGAAGAATGATGAAAGTTTCTGAAAATGGAGGAAGAAGATGAGGGATTTGAGTGAGGAATTAGATATTAGGAATTAGTGATTAGGGATTATAAAGAATATAATTTTTAAGAAATTTTAATTTTATTTCAATAATTAACTATACACGTGGAATTTTAATTTTAAATAGAAATTACATATGTTTGCCATGTCAACTCATTTATACATAGGCAAGGTCACGTGAGCTTTCTTTGGTCATGACAAAAACTCGATTATTTCCTAAAACGCATGGATGGCTTTCTAACTTTACTTTGACGAGAGACAATAAATCTTGCTTATTTTATAAGGACCAAAATGTTAGTTAACCCGGTAATAAATCTTGCTCATTTTATAGGGACTAAAATGTCAGTTAAACCTTAAATTTTTTTAGAATTGTTCGTTTTTAAATTAATAAATTTGTAATAATTAATCATACATAAGGTTGTCACTTAAGTTTCATTAAATGACATTAACAATGTCATGTAAGCGTATATCGAACACATAAGCATTTCACCTTAGCTCAGATTTGGAGATGACCAAAATTGTAAATACTTAGATGTAACTTTATTCCTGTGAAAAACTAGAATCAAACGATCCTACATTTACACGTTTACAGAGACCGAAATCATATTTAACCCTAATTTAAATTTAAATTTGATAGTTATTATTTGAGAATAATGAGTAAAAAGACATCCTAAGTCCTAAGATACACTTATCCAAAATTACCTTCGAATAATTATGACAAAGAAGAAGAGATTAATGGATATACATTGTTAGTGTAAAAAAGTTTTACACTGACATTTAATCACGTTATGCCACGTAGGACGAAGCGGTTACACTTTTTTTAATTCTAATGAAAATAAAAATAAGTTTTTGGTGTGAAGAAAATCAATTGAATACTTATGTAAAAAAAAATTATAATTACAGTGCATCCACTACTTTCTCAACAAAGAATTAAATAAGTGAATATTTTTTATGTAAATTTTTTTTGGTACAATTTTTTTTTATGTACAGTTGAGATTAATTGCCGTTTAATCTATCTACTATATATATAAAGTAAGGTTAGATTCACCCTACCCTACTCCATATCTTTATTACTTTCACCCTACCCTATCCTACGTGGCAAGACCACAACCAATCATAAACATTCTAATTTATGAAAAAGAGTAATTAATTTCATCCTACCCTATCCTACGTGGCACAACCACAACCTAAATTAATTGACATGTTGTTAGTTGATGCAAAGGTAGGTGCATCATTTTATTTATGAATAAACGAATTGCTCTCATACTATTTGTACGAGAAGCTCTCAATCTTTCTCTAATAGTAACCTTATGTGCTGAAAATAACGTAAACAATTATTTTTTTGTTCTTTCTTTATTATGCTAAAAATAACGTGTTTTTTTTACCATAGAATGACACTATCCAGTTCACTGTGTGAAGTAGACACGTGAAGAAGTTTGAATCCTTGTTGAAGGAAGGCATGTGCTACGAAATCGTTAACCCTACTGTGGCTATCAACTCGCACACTACAAGCCTTCAATGCACCCATGCAGGTTATACTTTAAGTTGATGACCATCGTGAAACCAATTGAGAATGCTAGGGTTCCACTTTACGGACTTAATTTCACCCATTTTTCCACTATATTCAAATCACTCAGAGAGGACCCTAACTTGATCAGTATGTATCATATTTTCATTCTCAACCGTACACAACTTTTTTTAGATAAAAAAATATATTAATGGTGACCACAAGGGGTTGAGATAGCAAAATATATTATATATTATATCTACTTGCATTGATTATAATCTAATTGCATTAATTATAATCTAACAATCAATCACGTAGTTTGATCACCAACAAGATTTTTGACTTGATTGCAATAGTGAAACAAGAGGTAGGAACGTAGGTGAACAAGATAAACACTTGGAACTAAACATGAGAACTAAGGAGTAGCAGATTAATGAGACTGAAATTGCTCTCAGAAGAAGTCCTTGATTTTGTTATCAAGTACTAGCGAACAAATCACATTATAGGCCTCTTCTGTGGGATGGTAACTGTCCCAGAATACATAGCTTGAGGAGTTTGAACTTGTCTTTTGGATGCGGTTGCACTATGCTTACTTCTATGTTTCCTCTGCCACAACATCCTTTCTCTGTTACTTCAAAACTTATAAAACACCAAACACCATGAGCTATGAATCATAAACATAAAAAAATGTGCTAATGCACATGAGAATCCTACTTTATTACAATTTTTTTTTTTAACTGAAGAGATATATTAATCAATAATACGGCCAGAGGCCACAACATCCTGCTGCAGAGCAGCTAAAATCTCTTGAGGAGCATCCTCAACCCAAACAAAAGACAAAGTAGAAAAAGATAACTTGGCAAGGGAGTCCGCAACCATGTTGCCTCCCCGCCTAACAAAGGTAACATCCATAAAATCAAAATGACCAGAAAAGGAACGACAATCCCGAATGATAGAAAAAAGATAAGAACCCCCAGGCTTCGGACGACGCCAGAGATCAAAGAGCTTCAAACAATCAGTCTCGAACATGACCCTTCTGAAACCCAAATCAATAGCAGAGGAGATCGCCCAAAGGAAACACAGAGCGCAATGACGGGGGACGAGACCATGATAGTAGATGCGGTCGCCGAAGCGAGCACCTCACCCACAAAATTTCGGGCCACCATCCCAAAACCAGCCAAGCTCGAATCTCGAAGAGCTGCATCAAAATTAATCTTAAAAATACCTCTAGGCGGACGGGCCCAACTGGACGGCAATACCGTAGACTGGCCGGGGACTGCACGCAAGTCGAGGCACCAAGAAGAGAAGACACACGATCAAACATAAGCGGAGTGGGCTTCCGCCGCTGCTGGAAGACAATCTGATTCCTCCTCTCCCAAATACAGTAGGCCGTAGTGATAAAACAAAGGAGCGCCTGGTCATCTGCAACCTCCAAGAACCGGAGGAAGAAATCAGCAAAGGAGAGATCGGTCCAGTCACCCACCCGTAAGCCGATCGACGAACCAAACCAAATCTGGACAGAATCTGGACAATAAAGAAGCGCATGGGCAACCGTCTCGCACTCGACCACCTCACAACAAGGACATGAAGGGTCAATATCCACACCTCGGTGCCGCAATCGACCTCTAACCGGCAAGATATCCAGAGCTGCACGCCATACTAACTCCTTGCACCGCGGCATTACAATCTTTAATGTATCTTATTACCATATTTAGCATGGTTTTGAAGAATATAGACTAACGGATTGTAAATATCAAGGTAGACAAGCCTAGACTCTGGAAACTTATTTTCAAGGGCATTCATTAGTCCAGCTACAATTGTGAATGCACTTATAGAGAGAAAATCTTATGCTACAATTGTGAATGCACTTATAGAGAGAAAATCTTATGCTACTGTCTTGACTACTCATGTATACTACCATGTGTTTGATTTTTTTTTTTTCAAATATTAAGTTCGCGACTTTAAATATATATATATATATATATATATTATTACTATCCTTCTCTTCTTTTAATTTTTTTTGACTTAATAGCACTTTTGGTCCCTCACTTTTCACGAAAGTGCACTTTTGGTCCCTAGCAAAAAAAACTAGGCTAAATGGGCCTTAACTTATACAAACTGTTGCAGTTTTGGTTTTCCATCCGTCTGCCGTTTGAAACTTAGCGTTTCTGACTTACGTGACACAATTTAAATGACATGGCATGTAGATTGGAGAGAGAAAGAGACCATGGGATATCACGTGAGTGGCACGTGATCTGAAGCTTCTTCTTCCTCCTTCCAACGGCTCTATCTGCAACTTCGAAAACCCTACAAGAGAGGGATTTTTGATCCTCTGCAAATTGATGCAATATTGTTGGAATTTCAAACAGCATATGTGAAGAAGAAGAGAGTTCGAACCGCAGTTGGAAGCTAATGGGGGGAGCTGATAATAACGAAATAACACAAGAAGGGGGGAGGGGTTAAATTGTGTTTCTTTATAAACTTTTTTTTAGACAAATATAAGTTTTAGAAAGGTTTTTCAAAAACTTGTGCAGCGAAAAAATAAACAGAGCTGGAAAGTAAAAGCACACAAATAATTTATCCTAGTTCACCTCCTTAATCGACAGGGCTACGTCCAGTTCTTGGCCTCACCAAGATTTTCCACTATTCAACCCGAACAATACAAGTATTATGCAGGACTTCTCCTAGTATTCTTCAGGACTTCTCCTGACAAGTATTATACAAGACTTCTCCTAATTCTTTAAAAAGAATGTTTCTTTTCTACATAATCTCTTCAGAAAGAGTGAAGGTCACAGATTACAGAGATGATATGAAAATGAATTCTCTGTTTTAAGTGTGAGAAAGATGAGCGTTTTAACTCCATGAGAATTTACACTGAGGCAGACGACTAAACTCAGAAGGGTATGACTTTTGTTTTTTGAGTGATATTCAGAGCTTGATTAAAATAAAGACTTAGAATGCTTGAAAGTTTTTGACCGCTGTAAGTTGCCTTAGTCGTCCTTAATTTCAGTCTTTAAGTCTTCTATTTATATCTTCAGTAGGATCGACGTTGGTGAAGATTGTGAAGTTCCATTTGAATTTCTTCTTCTCCGAAGGTGCAACAGATACTTCTGGCAAGCTCTCAGAGCATTAAATGCAAACCTGCTACGCAATAAATGCAGCATTTAATGCAGTGATTCTATCCTCCGCTCTTCTCTGCTTTGTTTCCTTATAAAGTGCTTGAGCATTTAATGTAAAGGAAAATAGCAAAATGTATCTTCTTCTTCTGATCACCGAGATTTAATTCTGACTGCTGAGGTTGTACGATGTACAGAGGATAGTGTCGTTGACTCTGAAAAAGTGTATCTTGAAGTACGGAGTGTTCAGAGAGTAGGCAGATACGAGGAATATTTTACATTAAATATGTCATTTCCTGGTTCTAATGAGAATAATGCTTCATTGAA
Source organism: Acmispon strigosus (assembly GCA_030819835.1). NCBI lineage: Eukaryota > Viridiplantae > Streptophyta > Magnoliopsida > Fabales > Fabaceae > Acmispon > Acmispon strigosus. Next base: position 40,137,800 of record JAUAMA010000001.1, on the reverse strand, counting down.
TAGGGAGACGTTGCAAGTCTTCATTGTTTGAGTGTTGAGGCAGACGTTCCATCATGAATGTAGTCAAATGTTCTTCTTGAACGTAGGCAGATGTTCCATTTGAGCGTAGGCGAACGTTCCTCTTTCTTTTCCTCAGACGATACATTTGAACAGGCTGCTTTAGATTCTTCATAAGAGGGCAGACGTTCATTTCATCGAATCAATAGATGTTTCCTGAAATGTAAAGCATATAAAGTTTATGAAATCTTTATCTATCATGATTAAACCTTAGGTAATAATTGTTATTATTCAAAACGTGGTAAACGTAAAATCGTTTGAACTTAACAGGAGCATGGAATTTTTGTCATCTTCGTCCTCTTCTAAGATAAGAACTGAAATGGGTGGAGGTTCTGAAGCTTGGAACCCATTGCTCTGTCATTGTGGAGTTGAAGCTCCGATTGTGACTTCGTGGTCGGGTGAGAACCCTGGTAGGAGGTTCTATGGGTGTGGACTGTACAAGGTAAGCTTCTTGTTGGGTGGGCTCTGTTTTAGGAATAAGATTGCTTGTTAAGAACCAATGGTTCTTTGAAGAAGAAAAATTGGGAAATAAAAGGTACTGGAATGTTCTTTCTATTCTTATTAATTCACTGTTACAAGCTCTGTATTTATACAAAGAGAAAACAAACAAACAGACAAGATCCCAGATATTCCGGGTCAACATAATCAGCGTCAACATAATCGGTGGGTAACCTATCACACATGGACAACTGACACATATCACACATAGACAGCTGACATGACTACTAACTGACCAGACAATATAGTTATGCATTCGATTCAACTTGGAAGATGATGCTTCCATACAAACGATAGAATGCTAACTTATTCAGATGATAGTATCAGACGATAGAGACGATACTGCATTTCTCTAACAGCCCCCCTCAAACTCAAGGTGGGTGAAAAGGAGTAGCCTTTGCAAACACATTGAGTTTGGCCTTCATTGCTGCAAAGTGTTGAGGCGAGAGAGGTTTTGTGAAGATATCAACCAATTGATCCTGACCAGGAATGTGATACACAAGTAATGACTTGTTTTGAACTTTCTCTCGAACGAAGAAGATGTATAATTCCATATGTTTGGTTCTGGTGTGCAAAACAAGGTTGCGAGTTAAGGCCACAGCTCCCATGTTATCACAGTATACTATAGGAACTTGGAAAGGAATCTTTAACTCCGTGAGAAGAGATTGAATCCAAACAAGTTTAGCAGTGGTGTTGGCCAAGCTTCGATATTCTGCTTCAATGCTGGATCTTGCAACAATCGTCTGCTGCTTGGAGCTCCAAGACACTAAATTTGGTCCAAAGAAAACACATGAAGCAGACGTGGAATGTCTATCATCCGGATCCAAACCCCAATCAGCATCACAGTAGGAAGTCAAGGGCACAACAGCTTTAGAATTGCAAGGCTTGAGAAGCAGACCATCAGAGATAGTACCTTTGAGGTATCTTAGTATGTGCTTAACAACCTTCCAATGAACATCTAGAGGCTGGCTCATGAACTGACAGACTTTGTTGACAGCATAGCTAATTTCAGGTCTGGTTAGAGTGGTGTGATGACTGGGGGTATAAGGGTCTTTTTACTTTCTTTTTCTTTGTTTTTATTTTATTTTATTTTAGTCTCATGTAGTTTTTATTTAATTTGTTAGAGTTTTTATTTTATTTTTGCATTTGCATATAGGTTAGTAACTATTTTGTTTTTAGTCCTTTTTAGTTAGGTTTTATTAGAGTTTTGGACCTTTTTATGTTTCTAGTCATTATTGGGCTGTTTTGGGTACTTTGATGAAGAATGATGGAGAATAATGAAGGAAAGCTGAATGAGTTTTGGTTTAATTGAGGATTGGAGCAACAAAAAGCAATTAACACATGTGCAAAATGATCAATTGATGATGGTGCTGCTGTTGCAAAAGGAGGAATGAAGCCAATTGAAGCCCCTTCATCAAGTATGCCATCAAGAAGGAGAGCAAAAGAGCTAAGGAGTTGAAGCATCAGACGAGCCCAACGCCTGAGCGTTGGCTCTCTGCTTGGGAGCCTAATTTGCAAAGTTTTGCAACGCCCAAGCGTTGGGAGGGCCAACGCTCATGCGTTGAGCCCCTCCCAAGACTCTTGCAGATTCACTTAATTCCAATGCCTAGGCGTTGGAACCCAACACTCATGCGTTGGGGTGCTAGCAGGAAATTGTTATAAATAGCTGCTTTCCCTTCTTTGTAAGATATACTTTTTGGATACCTTTTGACATTTGAACACCTTATTTCTGAGCTTTGCCTGGAGCTGTGGGAAGCCACCTTGAGCTCTCAATTCAGGTTTTTATATTTATCATGTCTTATCTAGCCATGTTAGGCTAGTTTTTCTTTAGTATTTAAGTTGTTGTGAATCTTCATAAGACTATGTTCTAGGTTTCTGTTTTATTATATGAATGAAGTTCCAGTTCTTAGTATATTTTTCCCCATGTTAATATTATTCTTGCCGTACACAATTTTACATTGCTTAATTCTTGCACACCGGTAGTTGGTAGGATTTGAAGGAAATGAGAATTAGATTGAATGATTTTTTGCTGCTTAGGTATAAGAGTAGAAATTGCTAGTGTTGGCCTGAACTTAGAACTCATAATGCTTCAATTGAATTATCTAAATACTAAGGTATTAGGTTTGGTAATTGGAATTGAAAGTTCTATTTGATTATGGAATTAACAAGTAGAAGACCTAGGCTAAAGCACCTAAGAACTTGCTCTAATTTCATATGTAGAATTGATTATGAAAGCTTAGTTAAGTGAAGTGCAATTCAATCCAAGTACTTGTTTTAATCATCATTCCAATCAATAGTATCTTGTTTTTCTTTTTGCCGTTAAAAACCACCAACAATCAAACTTTTGTGATTTTGTTTTCCAACTCTAAACAATTGAAATTGGGTCGAAAATCAATACCTATCCCTGTGGGTTGGACAATCTTTTATATTACAAATACAGTTTGAAGGTTAAAATAGGAAAACAAAAAATATATTTTAAAAAATTAACGATATTAATTAAGCGTTTCTTCACGGGTTTGTTAATTTTAGAAGTTTAATAAATTATATTTTGTTAAATATTATTTATATTAAAATAATATTTAAAAATTGCAGTAATTGGAGTTCTTGTTTTTTAGATAAGCTTAACTTCATTTTCACTTGTGGCAGATATATTTTCCACAAGAAAAAAATCACAATGTTAAGTGTTGTTTTATTTTAATACATTACAAAATGATATTATCTTAAAAATGATTAAAAAAATTCAAATATTGTAAAGAAGCGTACAGAATGAGTACTTATAAAATAGAATATAAAAAAACTATGATAATTAAGTCTTATACAAGATTAATAAATACTTTCAAGCTAATGAAAGACAAAAGATTTATAAAGAAACATAGGTAAGATACTGGAAAATATGTAACAATAAGAGAGTATATGAAATTAAATATAGGATCAATTGGTAAGATATCAAACTTATTTTATAAAATTCTATGTGTATATTCTATTTTCATTTAAATGCTACATTTTTTCCTTAAAATCTTCGATCAACATTAGACTAAAATTTTGCTAGACTAAAATTTTGAGATAAAACGTTTAAACATATAATCTTTTTTCAAATATAAGAAATTTTTAAAAATATTGTTTATTAATTTTTTTACTTTTGTAATAATTTAATTTACTTACTTTCTTATTCAATAATTCCAGTCTAATGAATTTTAAATTGTTAGAGTTACTTTCACAATTTTTTTATAAATTTTAAATTTATTAACTATAAAATACAAAAAGTTGCTAAAAAATTTGTACTTATATGTTTATAATAATTTATTGACTAAACTTAAAACTTTAATAATAATTATTTTACATTTTTAAGTATTTTTTTATAAAACAACACAATTGTTCATAAATTTATTGATTTCTTAATTTATATCTTTTTATACAAACGATACAAATATTTTAGTCATGTAAGTTGTAAAAAAAAATTGAACGTGTTTTATTTTACTATCAATTTTTTATAATAGGAGAAAAATATTATTAATTATGTGTTGATTAATGCTGAAATGAGAAAAATGAATATGTCAAATAATGATTGTGGTAATAGAGGATGACCACCCAATAGAGAAAAGAGAGACAATGATATTTTTTAGAAAGGACCAATTAGCTGCATGTTGTGAGTGTGAAATGATGACTCACAGTTAGAGTTAGAGATAGTACGGTAGATATGAGTTCACAAATTCCAAGTTCCTCACTCTCATGGTAATGTTCCAACGACACGCCGCGTGTTCTTCTTCCTATAGACTCCTCTTTCTCGCCTAACCATACCAGTGACTAGGGACGGATCCAGGACTTTCAAGTTGTGGGGGGTAACATATACAAATAAATTTACAGCTCTAAAAACATAATATATACTCTTAAAAGTTTGAATACATATCATAATTGTTCTCTGCTATATTTTATATTTTGCAAACATTGAACACTTTTTTTCATTCTCAATACCATAAAATATTTATCTCTATGAAAGTAGCTAAACAATTATTTATTCATTCAGCTCTCATATGATTTTGCATCTGTTCTCGATAATACTCATAGTGAAAAAAACTCTTTCAACGGTAGAAGTTGTCACCGGTATAGTATCAAAGCTAGCTCTAAAAGCAAATATATACCAGTAGATATACAATATGCTTCCTAATCTCCACACGGTTTATTGCAAAATCGCCAATTTCCCTCCATCCTGAAAATGCCTATCAAATAATTTTGAAGTTGGTTATCTAGTACAAAACAACTTCAATATGTTGTGTTTGCTTCATTAAAGCTTTACAATTTCTCCAAGCTTAATTATGAGGACTATTTGAACTTTCAACATGATCGTAATTTGGATTCTTGTTAAAAGCTTTTGACAGAGATAGCTTTTAAATGCTTTAAATTTAATAAGTTTGTGATGTTGATCGTGTTGTTAACTTAAAATAGAGAACTAAATTTAGCTTTATTTAACATTTTAGTGGCATTGAAGGTAAATTTTTAAAGTTATGGGGCAAATGTTTTTACGTGGGGCAAAATATATATTATATTATTATAATACTAGTAGATCATTATTATTATTATTATTATTATTATTATTATTATTATTATTATTATTTTGTTAAAATTAGTAGTATTATATGAGAGAAAAGTCAAATTGTTGTGGGAGCAATTGCCCCACCCTTGCCTCAAGTAAATCCGTCCCCTGCCTACCAGTGACCTTCAAGATCCAAACCTCATCACCCAACAAGTTCCTGCTCAACCCACCGAGTTGACTCATTCTCCCTCTGCCCTCCGCCTCACTTTTCAATTCATCCTCAAGCCTCACACCAGTGCCCTTCATGGTAATGTCATCGTCATTGATCAGATTGATGAGGTTTCCCATTCTTTCTAACCCCACTTTTCATGTTTCATTCCACTCTCACCCTCACTCTCTGCCCTCTTCCTTTCACAATGCTGATGATGCTGTTTCCTTCTTCAGTCGCTTACTCCGAACGCGTCCTACCCCATCCATCATCGAATTTACTAAGATTTTAACTTCCCTCGTGAATATGAAGCAATACTCCACCGCCATATCCCTTTCTCACCAAATGGAACATAGGGGAATTATGCCTGATGTTGTCACTTCCAGCATCTTGATCAATTGTTACTGCCATCTAGGTCAAATAGCTTTCGCTTTTTCTATACTTGGCAAGATTCTCAAGAGTGGTTATCAGCCAAACACTATCATCTTGAATACACTCATTAGAGGTCTCTGTCATAAAGGCATGGTTCAGAGAGCCCGGCAATTTCATGATGATGTGGTGGCACAGGGGTTTCGGATGGATCAATTAAGTTACACGACCTTGATCAATGGGCTATGTAAGATGGGTCAAACAACAGCTGCACTACAGTTACTGAGACAGATTGAAGGGAAGCAATTGGTTATGCCTGATGTGGTAATGTACAGCACAATCATTGATAGCTTCTGCAAAGATAAACTTGTAAGTGATGCCTATGATTTATACTTTGAAATGGTTTCCAAGAGAATTTCTCCTAATGTTGTCACTTATACTGCATTGATATATGGCTTTTGCATTATTGGTCAATTGCAACAAGCGGTTGGTTTGTTAAACGAAATGGTGTTGAAGCGCATCGTCGTGGACGCTCATCCTTTTAATGTATTGGTTGATGCTTTATGTAAGGAAGGAAATGTGAAAGAAGCAAAAAATGTGTTCGCAGTGATGATGAAAGAAGGTGTGAAACCTAATATTTTTAGTTATAGTTCTTTGATGGATGGGTATTGTCTAGTTAAGGAAGTAAACAAGGCCAAAGATATATTCAACTTCATGGTCCAAAGGGGAATGACTCCTGATGTTCATAGCTATACTATCATAATTAATGGTTTGTGTAAGATTAAAATGGTGGACGAAGCCTGGAATCTTTTGAAAGAAATGCATTCCGAAAAGATAATTGCTGATACAACTTGCTACAATTCTCTTATTGATGGTTTGTGCAAATTAGGGAGAACCCCTGATGCTTGGGAGCTTGTTGATGAGATGCATCATAGAGGTCAACCACCTAATGTAATCACTTACAATATTTTATTGGATACTTTATGCAAAAACCATCATGTTGATAAGGGAATTGCTTTAATCAAGAAAATTATAGACAAGGGTATTCGGCCAAGTGTGTACACATACACTATACTTCTGGATGGTCTGTGCAAAGGTGGAAGACTTAAGGATGCACAAGAGGTTTTTCAGGATCTTTTGTTTAAAGGCTATAATTTAGATGTCAGGACATATACAGTTATGATTGATGGGTACTGTAGAGAGGGCTTGTGCGATGAAGCATTGATATTGATGTCAAAAATGGAAGACAGCGGTTGTATTGTTGATGCTGTAACTTATGAAATAATTATTCGTGCTCTCTTTGAAAAAGGTGAGAATGATAAGGCAGAGAAGCTTCTTCGTGAAATGATTGCTAGAAATCTACTTAAGAGTACATCTAGGTAAATGTGCTGTGGTCTGTGCGATTCTTATTGTCACTGTTTTGCAGATCAGTTGATTTCGAGAAAGGGAGAATGGTGGCCCTAGGTCCTGACTTGTTCTGATTCATGGTATTGTGTGCCTTATGATAACTCCCTTTTTCAAATATTAGTGTCATCATGCTTCTTCAAATACTATGACTTTGAAATGGATGGTTATGGCCAGCAAATCAATTGCTAAAGATAGGTTGGTTTCTTTGGATGATCTGAGGAGTGTAAAAGCTGAGATTGAGATAATAGCTAGGTTTTCTTGGCACCCAAATGTTGTAGATCTTGTGGAAGTTTTAAAGAGGAAGGTTCTGTTCTTTTGGTGATGGATCTTTGTATGGGAGGGGAGCCATTTCATAGATTAGAGAAGCATGTGCAGTTTTCTGTAATTTGAGCCAGGGTTCACTTTAGGCACCTAATGCAGGTCGGTTTTTATTGCCATGAAAATGGGGGTTTTCATGAAGATTTGAATCTATTTGCTCCATATTATTGATTGTTGAACTTGACTTGAAGTTTCTTTTGTTGTTTAGTTCTAAGGCGTTTGTACTGCTTTCACTTGTTATCCTTGTCTGGTGCTGTTTTTGGCTTCTCTGTCTTGCCTTTTTGTCATTTCAAAAATTGTTAAGGATCATTGGTGTCTGTTCACTGGTGTGGTTCAGGTTGGAGTGTAGTATAAAAATTTATCTTTGTTTTGTTTTCCTTTTGAGTTTCTAGTGCAAACATCTTTGCAGAAGCTTGCTTGTCAAAGTTGCTTTTACTACCAGATTATCCCCTTCGCGTTGAACATGAGGTTAAAGTAATTTATCTTTTGTTTGATAAACAGATAGATTTGTTCGCGCATTAATTAACCAACTTCATGCTATGCCTTAGCTTAGGCATATCTGTGAAAATTTTGCCTGTTCAATGCAATTGCATATGTTTTCTTCTTTGCATTGTTGTATGTGTCACTGTCTTCTGGTTTGCAAGGTTTAGTTTACTAGATTTGGTGACAGTTTAATTATGTCTCTAATGGAGAAGTGGTATTGTACTAACTGCTTACTGTCACATTTTCCTCCTCCTCACTGTCCCTCCCTTCTTATGTTATGCATCTTGATTCTTAAGTGAGTAACACACACACACGTATATAAATGCAAAATGTTGAATAGCACAAATCTAAACCTGGCACCAAATATATGAATAGTTGTCTTGTGACATGACACCTTCCGGTACACAACCTGACATAGAGATTACTATACTATCTCCATATTTTATTTTGGTCAATACTATACTATCTCCATATAAAAGCATTTCAAAAAATCCATTATTATTTAAACCTAGTTTGGCGTTTTTATGTCTATTACCGGGAACCATTGTCTTTCAAGTTGTGGTGTTTCTCTAGTTCCGATTAAAGACCAGACGATCTTTTGTCAGTGATTGTTAAGTTGTTACCGCCCGGAAGAGAAGACACTCATCAGGTATCAGCGCCATGTTCTCTAAGTTATCCTATCATTGCTTCAGTAATTAGAATTCCTATAATTTTTCTTCCTATTGAATCTGCTACAACTACATGGAAAACCATTGAACTTTTCTATGACTACTTTGATGCCTATTAGCGTAATAGAGTTTCAATACTCTTGTCAAATTTATATATAAAGCTGGTGTTACTTTAATTTGCATAGAAGCAAACGGAGATTCTTATCTTTTAGGCTTAATAGTACTTTTGGTCCATTACCTTTCACGATTTAGCATTTCTGGTCCCTCTTGGAATTTATAAGCATACACGGTCCCTCACGTTTACAAGAAGTTGCAGTTTTGGTTTTCCGTCTACTTCCATCCAAAATTTAACGCAATATTCCTTTGAAATAAATTAAAAAAATAAAATTCATCAGTTTTTGGAGTTTTTCAGAAAATTCATCCTCTCCTTCATGATCTTCATCTTCTTCCTTTATCATCTTCATTATCTTTTCTGTCATAAACCCAGAAATATATATAAAAAATGATAAAATTCAACCTATTCACACACTCCACTTCCTACCCTGAACCATACCTAAGATTCCCCCTCTCCTTCATCAAACCTTCTTCTTCCTCTTCTCCCACAACCACAAACCCTAGCAGCCGCCCCCACTCTCCTCTCTGCCCCCTATCATCTGCTCCGCCACTCCTTCTCTCCTTCCTCGACCCATCCAAGCCTTCCTCCCAGTACCACAACCAAAACCCCTCATCTTCGAATCCGACCACCACCAAACCCTCTCTTCTCTCGGCCGCCATCTCTCTTCCTCCCTCTTCACCTCAAATTGAATCCATCGAAGCCTCTTCCTCTGCCAAACCCCTCATCTCCGAATTCGAGAAGGATACATACAAGGACGACAATTCCGTTCACCTTGTCATGGAGCTTTGCGAGGGCGGTGAGCTCTTCGATCGCATCGTTGCACGTGGGCACTACACTGAACGCGCCGCTGTCACCAAAACCATTGTCGAAGTCGTTCAGGTCCGTTTTCTTTTTCCCCCTTGCTGAGATCTGGTGGTTCTTGATCTGTTTCAGAATTTCAGTGCATGCTTTGTTTGGAACTTCTGATTGTTATTAATCATGAAGGTTTTGGTTAGAGTTAATTAATTTGTGGCGGTTGAGAAGCTTTCGCTAATGCTGCATGCCTCCATAATTTGAGAAGACACCTCCTCTGAAACTTCTCTAAGACATCCTTTGTTTCGAAAAACTCTGGTGGGTTTTGCAGTAGAGACATTTGGGTCTTCGTTTCTGCCATCAAAATCGGAACTTGGTTGTGAAGTTGGGGCATTTGGGTCTTAGATTCTACTGTAATAATCGGAATTGGTGGGGCTTGGAAATGGGTGTTTCAAAGAGGACCTCCTTCACTGATTCCTCTTCTAGCATTGGTGGGGGTTCTTCATGGGTTGGACTTGATTTGGGGAGTGAGGATCTCATGGGGTTGCGGTTGCTGGTTCTTCAGATTGTTTTGATTTTCTGGGTTTTGGGTTCTTCAGATGGGTTTCAGGTTTTGAAGAAAATGAATATTCATAATATTTTGGGTTTTAATTTTTCTTTTTATTTTTAATTAAATTTTTAATCAAAAACGGTTAAATTTTGGATGGAAGTTGACGGAAAACTAAAACTGCAACTTCTTGTAAACGTGAGGGACCTTGTATGCTAATAAATTCCAAGAGGGACCAGTAATGCTAAATTGTGAAATGTAAGAGACCAAAAGTGCTATTAAGCCTATCTTTTATTAGATTGACTTGTCCAATTGCTACAGCATTATTTTTAAATTAGTAAGAGCCAATTTACCCTTGTCATGGTTCCACCATCCTTTTTATTTATCCTATTCTCAAGAGCTTTTTAAGGGTTGAATCATGGTTACTGATAACTAATATGTGGTGTCTTTACTAGTGTTAGAAAAATTATCTGGTGCTTTTAATCAAACAGTTTTATTAAATTATGATTGAAGCACTGGAGAAGTGGTAGAAGTAAAAGAAAGGAAATATGGGGTTTCTACTTTCTATACATTGTTACTCTCTTAAATGTTTTTCTTCCTCGTATATCAACTTCTCCCTTGTAACTAATGTGACAAAATTAGCACCTGTAGCTGCTAGGGTCACTAATCAGACCACTTCAGCGCATGGTTCATCTCTAGAGGCAAAATTATACTGAACGATTGACTCAGCCTTGTAAACTCTTCTTCATCCTCATTCTTGTTTTGAGTGGAATTTCACCATAGTGTTTGGTGAAAGGTCTACGATCAGAAAGTGGTGTGCTTTCTGGATATTTATAGGTCTTCTTAGGGTTCTTGGTATAAATATATGTAAGAACACTTGATCAATAGTGGATAAATCCCCAAATCAGAACGAGGGACTGGACGTAGCCTTCGGTGGTTTGAAGGTAAACCAGGATAAAATCACTACGTGATCTTCTTATCCCTGAACTTTTACTTTTAGCACTTTGCATTTCCGCTGCTTACTCATTTATTGATTGTTAATCTGTCAAAATAAAAGTTCTCATTTCAAATTGGGTTTTAATAAGTCGAAAATTGTAAAAACATAATTCACCCCCCTCTTAGGTTGCTATCTGTAGTTACAATGAAAACTTTGTTAACCTATCGTTCGCATAGGTGTGATTTTATCCTGAGTTCTATCGTCTGCGAAAACCTTTCATAAACTAATAATTATTTTTAGAAGTCAAGTTTTAATTAGGACACAATTCAACCTCCCCTTCTCGTGCCTTTTCTTTATTTATCAATTGGTACAAAAGCTTCGGCTCTGTGTAACTAACACCTTTACAAGTGCAGAGTAAAAGATCCATGAAGGGCAACACATTTCCACTTTCAATCGGCGCAGCTACAAATAGGCCACCGTTCTTTAACGGTTCAAACTACCCCTTTTGGAAGAGGCACATGCAACTATTCATTGAATCAACAAGCTACAAAATATGGGATATTATTGAGCTTGGTAATTTTGTGCCCATAAATAATGTAGGTGAACCCATCCCAAGAGCACAATGGACCATGATCAAAGGGTGGAAAATCAACTGAATGCCAAAGCAAAACTGTTTCTCACCTGTGCACTGAGCAAGTCAGGATATAACAAGATAGACAGCCTCGACACAGCAAAGGAGATTTGGGACACACTGGCTATGATGCATGAATGAACGTCCAGCGTCAAACATACGAGGATAAGCATGTTGATTGCTCAATATGAAGCATTCAAGGTGGAGGAGGATGAACCCATTGATGACATGTTCTCAAGATTCCAAACCATCATCAATGGACTAAGAAATCTAGGAAGAAGCTATAACAATCTTGACCAAGTAACCAAGATTCTTAGATGTCTCTCAGAAAAGTGGAGACCAATGGTGACCGCCATCTAGCAAGCAAAGGACCTCACTACCCTGAAAATGGAAGATCTTCTGGGATCTCTGAAGGTTCATGAGATCGAGTTGAATGAGTATGATGAAAGCAAAAAGAACAAATTCATAGCTTTCATTTCCAAAAACTCTAAACGATGAAGAATCGTCTGAAGAAGAAACTGAAGAGTTATCAGACGATACTGATGATGAGGAAGCCCTTCTCTACAAGAAGTTCAAAAAGATGTGGTTCAACCAACAAAGAGGAAGAGGCAAGTTAAAAGAATCTGGACAAAGAAAATTCCAATCAAACTTCAGATGAGAGGAAGGACGAAGCTCAGGCAAATATCCTATCGTCTGCTACGAATGTGGAAAGTCAGAACACGCAAAACCTGAATGTCCTTATCGTTCAAAGAAACCACTCAGGAAGAATTACAACTGAAAGAAGAAGGCAGTCATAGGCCACAATAATGATCCTAAAGCTTGATCATACGACAAGGAAGATGAGGTAATATCTAAATTTTTTGAAGATTAATTTAATGACTTACTTGACATCTCTCATGCTTTATCATCTGATACTATAATGTATGATTTTGAAGTTATATCGTCTAATGCTATAAGAGGACTTCTTATGATAAGAAGATTCCCCAAATGTATCACTAACAAAATCGGACCCAAGATTATCTGTGTACCAAAGACCATGATCTTTCATGCTGCAGATTTATTTAACAGGTCAAAACATTCACAAAAAATGGTGTATGGACAATGAACGCTTGATACACTTACAGCAAGAGGATCCATGTCCCCAAAGATCCATGCTGAAAAAGAAGAAGGAAAAGTCACCTTGATGATCAAGATGAGTTGATCATTGATGAAGAAGTGATGGAAGAAACGATCAACGAAGAGCTTATCAACCTCAAAGATGAAGTGCTAACTCTGGACCTAAACAAAGGACCATCGTCCAACCTCAATGAAATCATCTTGCAGATATCCTTACTCAAACTCTCATTGAGAATAGATTCATATATTTGAGAGAAAATTTTGAAATGTACCCTGTTTTGTAAATTATATATTATTTGTACTAATCAAAGTGTAGGAGACGACAGAAGCACAAACGATACAATCATCGTTCAAACACTCATGTGCAACGTCTGAAGAGGATGCAACGTTTACCATCTATCGACTAATCATGCAACGTCTGCTATCTATCGTTCACCCATTGTGAAGTTCAAATGAGGATGACGTCACATACTACCTATCGTCTACTCTTTATGATGTTCAAGCGAAGATGAAGTCAGACGCAATCTATCATTTGCTAATGATAACTTCAAGCTCACGAACACCATCGACTGCAAACAACCGTGCAATGCTCCTTGAAGAAAATTCTGAAGATAAATCCATCTCCATACAGATTGAAGAAGCAAAACCTTCATGGAACATAAGCCCATAACCAGACTATCCTTATCCCTATCTTTCTCGACATATTTACTATGATTATTGAGAAATTCATTTTGATATATGTCTTCATTGTTCATACGTGCTATACCATGGTGCTAATTCAACAATGTTCTGATCCTTATTTTATCAATTTATATATGTTGAATATGCTCTACCATTCCTTCTCTATTAACTGCCTATGTTTTTGCTTAACAACAAAGGGGGAGAGATGAAGAGAAAAAGTACTAAGGGAAAGAGAAAAGAGAAAAGATCCTTATAGTACAAAGGGGGAGACGAAGAGAAATAGTAGTGAGATAAGAAAAAGAAGAACAAAGAGTGAGAATTGACAAAGGGGGAGAGAAGACAACAAAAGAAGAACAAAAAGGGAAAGAAGAGAGAACGAGAAAAGAAAACATGAGAGCTAGCCAAACTATGAAAGTTAGGGGGAGAGGACGAAATATGAACGTTTAGATGCTATCACCTACTCTTTATATATATATATATATATATATATGCTTTAAGTATCAAGCTCTGATACATCTGCTCTATCTGCTCTGATACTTGCCTTTATATGTTCTGTTCTAATACATGTTTATATTTGTTTCAAGAACATAGGGGGAGTGTTAACATTTAATAGAGATATATTTTTGGAAAAGATAGGGGGAGTGCATAAGATCTTTCAAAGATTTTTTTTTTATGTTTTTGCTAATGACAAAGGGGGAGAAAAGAGAAAACCTTTTTCTCTATAAATTGTCATCATAAAAAAGGGAGAGATTGTTAGGTTCAAACGAGTTAGATCGTTTATCGTGTTTTAAATGATAATAATTTTATTTCCTAAACTATATGAATTATTATTTTCTGGAAAAAAATCCCTATCGACTAAGAGCAAAAATGAGAAAGCATTATCTGACAAAGAATGAAAGTATCGTCCAAGTACAAGAAGCATCGTCTGATGAAGACAAGCTTTATCGTCTGACGAAAGAAGACAGCATCGTCTGATCAAAAAGGGAAAGCATCGTCTGATGAAGAGAAGTAGTATCGTCTGGTCAAGTGAGACAACATCGTCTGATGAAACGAGACAGCATCGTCCAAGGCTACACTGTCTACAGCTGTCAAGCACAACTGAGGGTAAGAGCTCGAATCATGTGACAAGTCAGAATATCAAAGACTCTAATTTCTCTCCCTGCAACTGCATTAAATGAAAAGTCAGAATGCATTAAATGCTAAACTTTAAACGGTCAAGAAGAGATCCGTTGAAACCTGAAGAAAGAAGAAGAAATCCGTTGGGCAACAGGAAGAAAGAAGAGAAGTTCAAAGTCTCACATTCAATCTTCTGCAACGTTCTTTTTCAAGAGAAGATATAAAAAGGAAGATTCGAAGACTGAAGAACTTGGCGACTTACAACGAAATTCAAACACAAGCTCTCAATCTTTCTGAAATCGCCCAAGCATAGTTTCCTCACTCGAAACTCAAGTGCCAAACCACAAATCCGAGTGAAGTTACTCAAGTGTGAAAAAATCTTAAGTGTCAAACATTATCTACCTCTTTCACACCCAACCAGAGAACCATTGCAAATCATCTCTGTTTCTGAAGCTCGAGTGTTTACCCAAGTGTCAAACCTCTCACAACACTTAGAGTTTGTCTGTGCTTAAACTTTCTACCTCACTCTTTCTGAAGAGACCTTCGTAGAAGAATTTCTTTTTCTTGTAAAAAGAATTAGGAGAAGTCATGATAATACTTGTAAGGAGAAGTCCTGATAATACTTGTTAGGAGAAGTCCCTTGAGAATACTCTGGAGGAGTCTTGTGGGAATACTTAGGTGAAGTCCTTCGAATACTCTGGAGAAGTCTTATGTCTAATACTTATACTGTGCAGTTGAATAGTGAAAATCTTGGTGAAGCCAATGACTAGATGTAGCACTATCGTTCTGGGGTTGAACCAGGATAAACTTCGTGTGTGTTGTTTTTATTGCTTGCATTGTTTACGTTTTTATTGCTTGTATCATCTACTGCATGCATCGTCCAACATTTTCTGCTTGTATCATCTACACGTTCACAACACCTACATTAGAACTCATTTTATTTCCGCTGCTAAAACTTTGTTAACCTATCGTCCGCATAGATGTGATTTTATCCTGAGTTCTATCGTCTACGAAAACCTTTCATAAACTAATAATTATTTTTAGAAGTCAAATTTTAATTATGACATAATTCAACCCCTTCTTGTGCCTTTCCTTTATTTATCAATGTATACTGGTTTGTTTTCCTGATTACTCACTCCTTTTTACTTTATATGCCTATTCTTTTGCTGGTTATTACTGAAATTTTTTGTTCCAGTTGTTGATTAAATGTAAGGAGACTATATCCATCAATTCTTCATTGGGTATACAAATGGTTGCAAGGACTGAGTTAATTGGCCTTAAATGTATTTTTTTTATATATTGCTTATAAGATCAATTTTAAGTTTTACTTTTTATTTTTCTATTTAAATTTGGGTGTTCATTTCAATTCTTTTCTTTATATTGTGCTCTTCTTATTTATCATTTTGTTCTTCAAACAACTATTGCATATGCTGAATTGTGCTTTGTGGTCAATTGCTATTTAAAGAACTGAGCAATTGCAATGATTTTTTTTAGAGAAGAGATGCACTGAAGCAAGAAACAACCAGGGAGCGATCCGGGAGAATCAGAGAATTACAAACATAGAACTGCATGATACACACTACACAAGAAGAACCAGAATATGAGGAATGGGTGAGAAAGCTGTGGAACTATCAGGTATTGTTAGGATCGGAAAAATCCTAACAGCCAAGGCTAAACTCCTGGTCGACATCTCGTGCAATCTCCATGGCGCGCACCACATCGGTAGGGCGGAAAGAACGCACCGGTTTCTCTTGGATCCTAACAGGTATGTATCAAATTGATTGCGTTTCCAGCTCTCTTTCTTTCTCCTTTTATATTTAAAAATGATTGCCCCCTTTCCCAATCTATCTGTTTTTTTAATCATTGTTTTTCAGGTGGTTGGAGAAAAAATTTCATTTTTTTCTGTTGCTTGGACATTAGAGCATGAATTTGCTGAAGGACTGCCCAGAGTTGCCAGTGGTAAGATACTATGTTCCTCTTTTTTAAATGGTAGTATTTAGTTATTTTTGGTGTTTTTAATTTTACTGGTTTTAATACTTGTGCTGATTAAGATTTCCCTATATTTTCCCCCTTTTATCCTATCTATGTTGGAGAAAAATGAATTTGGCGTTGTTTGTTAATATATACTGGGCAATGTATCCATGTATTGTTGTAACCAGTTTCAATTATTTGTTGGTATCTCCAATATAACAGTTTGGTTGAGTGGATGTGGGTTGCTCTTCCATCACTTATGCTTGATGACATGTGAATCTGATTTGTAACCTTTCATGTTATATGCTTGAGGGTTGTTTTTAGTCAAATTATTAGTAATTAAAAGCGATATAACATCATTTATATTAGTTCGTGAATAATGCAAACCATGTTAAAGGTTGTGTTTTGTCCATCAAATCAGTTCCTGAATTTGAACTTCACCGGTCTCATTTTCGCAACCCCCACATGCCCAACTACCTTTCTCCTGATTCACCTGTTGAACTAATGAGGGGATTGATAGTTGGCTATTGGCTTTGGAAACCCCCGCATGTAGTAGCTTTCCATCATCATGGTGTGAACCCCACTCTTTAATTCGGGTTTTTTTTTAATATTGCAAAAAATAAAAAATTTAGTAAAATATGTTTAAACAAAATTTAGAGAACTATGGTTGTTTTAGCCACATGGGCAGGCCACATGGTAGCAGCTGGGAGTCGCGAGGCTTTTTGAGACTCCCAAGAGTCGCAGAAAAGTTTGAGACTCCCAGTAAAAGTCTGCACTGTTCACGAATCTCGAGATTTCTTGCGATTTCTGTGCAAATGAGTCTGAAAAACGAGCTGAAGTCGCAGTACGGGCTGCAAATTCTAACAATATCAATATACATGCCCTACTTCCACAAATTTTCTACTGCAGAAACCTCAAACCTCAATTTCCACTCTAAACCTCAAATCATGAACAAACCACAAACCTCTGCGATGGATCAACAAATAATTATCTTTGTGTACTATAATGATAGGGCTGACAAAAGCGACCAATGTGTTATGTTTGAAGGTGAGACAAATGTCATTTATCTAAAACGAGACATTTCCTTCCAATGTTTGAAGAGGAGAATTCATGAGAAGTTACAACTCAGAAGTTACAATTCATGAGAAGTTTATATTTCTAAACATTATCTAAACTAAATAATATTACTAAATATTATATATTTTTTATATACTAATCAACATTTATTATTTCTAAACAATAATATAAACATTAATGTTTCGACATTAAAATTTCTAAACAATAATTTAAACATTAATATTTCTAAACAATTAATATTTCTAAACTTAGTCTACAAAATTTATATTTCTAACCAGTTTAAATATAAACATTAAGATAATTATTTGTTGATCCATCGCAGAGGTCTGTGGTTCATGATTTGAGGTTTAGAGTGAAAATTGAGGTTTGAGGTTTCTACAATGGAAAATTTATGGAAGCAGGGCATGTATATTTATATTGTTAGAATTCGCAGCCCGTACTGCGACTTCAGCTCGTCTTCCAGACTCATTTGCACAGAAATCGCAAGAATACTTGAGACTCGTGAACAGTGCAGACTTTTACTGGGAGTCTCAAACTTTTCTGTGACTCCTAGGAGTTTCAAAAAGCCTCGCGACTCCTAGCTGCTGCCATGTGGCCTACCCACATGGCCAAAATAGCCTTATTCCTCTAAAAAAAAATTTGCAACATATTTTGCTAATTTTTTTTTTATTTTTTGCAATATTAAAAAAAAAAAAACCTTTAATTCCCCTATTTCTCCATCTTCTCAAACTCCTTGTAGTATATAATGGTGTAAATTTGAAACCCTTGGTGTGTTCTCTTAAGTTCAAGCGATTCCATAATGTTTATCATATTTTGAGTGATAACAATTTTATTTAAGAATTCATTTATGATAGATAATTTTTTTCTAAACTTTGTGTATTATTCTTTTCAGGAAATATCTCTATCGTCTACTCGGAAAAATAGAAAGCTGAAATATCTCTATCGTCTGCTCAATAAAATAGAAAGCTGAAATATCTCTATCGTCTACTCGGCAGCACTGTTTGATCAAAAGAGAAGTCTCGTCTACGCTCAAAGTCTAAACATCCAGAAGAGACTCGTTTACTCTATCAACGTCTACTCAAACAAAAAGAGAAAGCACTGTCTGATGAAAGAAAAAGTATCGTTTAGAAGAAGTATCATCCAAGGCTAAGCAGAAGACTATCGTATATCAAGAAAATATCTCAAGTACAGTCTACAGCTGGCAAGGCCACTCACCGAGGAAAAAGAGTACATATCACATGACAAGTGTCAGAATGTCAACGGTCATAATTCTCAGGCGCCATACAACGTTGTCAATTAAACAAAAGGGATTTACTCTTTCTCTTTCCTTCAAATGAAAAAGTTTCGCTGCATCAGAAAGTCTCGTTTGAATACGTCATCGTTTAAGGAAAGACGTCAAAGACAAAGAGACAAATGCATTAATTTCAAAGCAGAGACCCGTTAATGAACGATCAAGAGAAATCACGTGTCTCACACAGCTTCACTACTACATCTTCAGAAACTCTAATTTGAAGTGAAGATATAAAAGAGAACTTGAAGATTTCAGAAACAGGGAGAAGAACACACGAGAATAGCACACAAGAATAGAACGCACAAGAAAAACAAGCATACAACACAACGAATACAATCACTGATTTTCAAATACTCAAGTGTGAAAACCTCAAGAGTGAAAATCTTCTAAGTGTGAGAAAATCCAAAGAGTCAAACACTATCAAGCTATTCACACTTCACAAAGAACCTATAGTCTGATCATCTCTACTTTACTAAACTCAAGTATATTCCTAAGAGTCATATCCTCTACCTAAATACTTAGAGTTAGTTGTGCCTAAACCTTTCTACCTCACTCTTTCTGAAGCGACTTTGTAGAAGAATCCATTCTTGTAAAAGAATCTAGGAGAAGTCTTGTAGAATACTTGAGGAGAAGTCCTGTAGAATACTTGGGAGAAGTCCTGTCGAATACTTGTTGGGAGAATTCTTCTAGAATACTTGGGAGAAGTCCTGTCGAATACTTGTCGGGAGAAGTCCTGTTGAATACTTGATAGTCGAAAATCTTGGTTACGTCAAGGACTGGACGTAGCCCTATCGTTTAAGGGGGGTGAACCAGGATAAATCGTGTGTGTGCTCTTTATTGTTCGCATCATCTACACTTTCACACACTTTTATTCTGCTGCACTAAACCGTTTATCCTATCGTTTACAAAAATGTTTTTGAAAAGATATATCTGATTTTAAAATTAAGTTTCTAATAAGGACACAATTCATACCCCCTTTCTTGTGTCGTTTCTTTATTTATCAATTGGTATAAGAGCTTAGGCTCTGAGAAACTAACACTTTAATAGGTGTAGAGAAAAGACTCATGAAGGGAAACGCTTTTCCAACCAGCTCAACCACGAACAAGCCACCATTCTTTGATGGCTCAAACTATCCGTGTTGGAAGAAACATATGCTACTATTCATTG
The DNA here is from genome assembly GCA_030819835.1 of Acmispon strigosus. Lineage (NCBI taxonomy): Eukaryota > Viridiplantae > Streptophyta > Magnoliopsida > Fabales > Fabaceae > Acmispon > Acmispon strigosus. Next base: position 40,117,820 of record JAUAMA010000001.1, on the reverse strand, counting down.
AGTCCACAAGTTACAAAATGTGGGACATCATTGAATAAGGAAACTATGTGCTCAGAAACAATGCAGGTGAACCTATCCCTAAGGCACAATGGACAAACGAGCAACGTGTGGAACTAAATTCCAAAGCAAAGCTATTCCTCACATGTGCTCTGAGCAAGATTGAACATGACAAAATAGACAGCCTTGATACAGCAAAGGAGATATGGGACACTCTTGCCATGGCCCATGAAGGAACCTCTAACATGAAATGATGACCTAGGGGTATAAGCGTCTTTTTATTTTCTTTTTCTTTGTTTTTATTTTATATTTCTTTGAGTTTCATATAGTTTTATTTATTCTGTTAGGTTTTTATTTTATTTTTGCATAAGCATATAGGTTAGTATTTATTTTATTTGAGGGGGGGCGGTTAGAGATATGCAGTATCCTCTGATACCTATCGTCTGTATAGGGAAGCATTCTATCGTCTGTATGGCAACACCGTCTACCAAGTTGAATCGAATGCATAATTGTATCGTCTGGCCAATTAGTCATGCCAACTGTCCAAGTGTGATAGTTGATCCCGGATTATCCGGGATCCTGTCAGATGGTGTTGACTCGGAATATCCAGGATCTTGTATGTTTTCCGTCAGTCTCTCTCTGTATATAAACAGAGCTTGTACAGTGAATTAATTAGAGTAGAAAGAACATTTAATATCTTCGATTTCTCATTTTTCTTCTTTCAAAGAACCCTTGATTCTTAACAGGTTGCGAGCTCAATCTTCTTTGGTAACTCTCCAAAAACCTGCTTTCCCTAGGAGTCAATAGCTGAGCCTACCTCAGCCAATTTCCATGTCAAAAGAGGCCTTATATACCTCCAAGAGCTAGAGATGACCTCAGAACAATCCTCCTCATTATGAAAACATAATTCCTCAAACCTGAACCTATGTTCCCTTCTCCGTCTCTTCTTACGCTTGCGCACATCGCAAGTTAGAAGAATAGGATTTTGATCTGATTGATGATGCGGGAGGTGGGAAACAGTGTTAACTGGCCATAGAGAGCGCCACCTATCACTTACCAACCCATAATCCAACCTCTCTTGGACTGTGTGTGGCCTTCTCCTCTTATTCGACCAAGTGTGCCTAAAACTCAAAAAACCAACATCATTTAAACCACTCTCTGCACAAACTTGATGGATGCCCTGAAGGTGTAAAAGATCCACAGGATCCCCATGAAGTTTTTCAGAGCGGATAACTAAATCATTAAAATATCCAATACAAAGCCAGGGCACTAAAGCATCCGGCTTGAAACGTTTCACAATATTCTCCGTCAGAGCCTTATTTTGCTCCTGCATTTTATTTCTACCATCAGGATGACTTAAAGAAAACAAAATACGGTTAAAGGAGGCATGAGCTACCTCTATCTCAACATCGTCCTTCCAAAACAAGAACAAGCCCCCGGCCCGGGAGTTGCTTGAGCCAACACACTGCACAGGGAAAATGTTAGACAACCCACCTATGCCACGGTGTCTAGACATCTCTATCGATACTTACGGGTTTCCATTACAAAGGGAACATCGAGATCTTTTGAGCGGACTATTTTCTTCAAAGTTAGAAATCCCCCTGGGTTCCTAAGTCCTCGACAGTTCCAAGATAAAAACCTCATTGAGGTGGGCGGGGCTACTTCGCAGCCACCGCCGTCCCTAATCTACATTCAGACGTAATCCTCTTAAGAGGGGGTGATACTCCAGTTGGGGAGCGAACTGGAGCCGAGGAGGAGCCTCCATTCCGTTTTTGAGACTCCACCGAGCCATGGAACGACACATGGGGGAAAAACACCTCATTAAAAGGAACCTGGCCAATATCAACAGTACCAAACGGAAACTCAGATGAAGAAGGAGCCATAAACGCACTTGGTTTGGATGTCGCATGCATGAGCTTCTCCACCATCGGGGGTTTTTGTTACCCCCACTTCACTACAATAGATTCCCGCTCGTCCTCTTCTAGAAGGGCCAATTATTTATCAATGTCAAACTCAGCAACTTCCTCGCCAAGAAGATCATCATCGGCAACGAGTTCATCATGCACCAGGGTCGTCGCGTCTATAGATATTCCAGCCACATCCTTAGCGGCCTCGCTGCAAGCCTGAGCATTGTTTGTCACCTCTTTCTCCTTCCGAGAAGAAGCCATGGCAGGACTTGGTTGTTGAGCAGTAGCAGGTGGTATCTCCCCCCACGGGATCAGTCAGTAGCAGTAGGTTTTGCAACCGATCTGCATTACCGGCACGGAGCCATGGGCCAAACTGCAACACTAACAAGTAGTTTATTAGTTAATTAAAATAGAGAAGAATTTAGATAACAAAAAATATAGACATTAGAATCATTTTGGTAATTCCTCACCTAAAAGCAATTTTGGTAAAAGATACCCTAACAATTTCATTCTACACCAATAATTTTTTTTAAATAAATGTATAGAAATATAAATCACATCATTTCCGTTTTAACTAAAATCAATTTTATCAAAGGTAACTTTTGACAATGTAGATCCAAATACGTATATACATGTATTATTTGTATATGGTTATGGTAGCTGAAAGAGCTTGTCCATGTGTCAATTTGTGGCGGCAAATATGTCAATTTTATTCAAATCCGGTGAGCGGTTGACTTGCATGCAAAATGACGCAATCGCGTACTCATAATGGCATTGGCCTTTGCCTTTATGGCAAGCATCTCAGCCTTGAAATGCATGGTGTTCTTTCCTTTTCATAGCAGCTGGTGCTTTGGTTAAACTTAGCAATTAACAACCAATCAAGTTTCATAAAGATCAAAAGAAACGTCCTTGTATATATCTACGAGTCATAGTTAATTTTGAAGCATCTGAAAAGTACCCACTTGAATGAGATGCTTGTTTGCAAAATATGTATACAATTAGTAGATCAATTTCTGGTCCATCCAAACCAAACATCTCTTTTTCTTTGGGGTAATGATATTGATATGTGTACATATATTTTATGCAAAAAGTGGATATACAAGTAACATTTTCCTTTTCCTTGAGAAAGTACTGAAGTGTTTCTTTTTTTTGGGTCTTCTGTCTACCGACAGTTTTTGTTTGTTCAACGTTTCCTTTGGTATGTTAGAAAGAAACATGTCTACATACACTTTTTATTTTATTTTTATATAATTTTGATGTTATTTTGGGTAATTCTCTTTTCTTTTGCTTTCTTTATGTTTTCATTTCGTTAAAAAAGTTGTTAGATTCTTCTTTTCCAATGTGACAGGACAACTTGCAAGTACAAAGACACTTATGTTTGAGTGTATTTCCTCCATTTCAAAATAACATTAAAAAGACAAACATATTAAAAAATTAATTAATTTTATTAATTTTGTAAATATGTTATTAGTTTTCCTAGTTTACCCATTAAGTGTATTTTTATATTTCCTTATTTATTACTGTATATGGAAAAATATCAATTAATTATTCTTTAGAATTTTAAATACACAATTATTAAGAAACAATTTTTTTATCTCCAAGTTAATAGTTATTTTGAAACAGAGAGAGTATTAATTTAATAGAATGGTTGCGATCTCATAACCCAAGAAGACTAATCTCATGACTATTGTTCATGGGTATAACTTGGGGAAAAAAATTGTCTTCCTTTATTGTAAAAGTTTATATATAATGTAAAAAAAATCATATATATATGCGCCTTTAAGCTCAAAATAAGGATTTTCCAACAATTATTTTCGTTTTGGAAGGAAAAGAGCCGATATTAATAAACAAAGAGTTTAATAATTATATTAATTATTTAGTCGAACTACTAAAAATATTTAAACTAACAAAAAAATTGTGTTTGAACGTTTATGTAAAACTCTTTACACACGAACCAATCAATAATCAAATAATTGTGTTGCACTTGATAGACATGGAATTCCGCAACAAATTGACAATTCCAGATTGTGACAATTTTTTACTCCACAATTTATGAAATTAAAAAGAAAAACATGAGTCATGCGTGTAATTTGTAGTGATTTCAAATTGTCAAAATTATTAAATTGTGATGGTAAAAATTACCGCAACTTAAGGGGGTGTCGCTTGGTTGTAGATGTTGAACAATTGTATTATTTTCTTAAATAATTATGGGTCAGAATGGACAAAGATCTAGACATGTCTTGCCGTAGACATTGGTAATGGTTTAGAAACAAGGGAAGTGTAGGGTTTGAGATTGTGAATCAGAAACCAACTAAGCCAACAACATCACAGAAATAACTGACAAAATGGTCATACACTGGCCCCTGCATCTTGCAGAGTTCGTAATTCCCTTTAATTAAAGGACTTTCTGGTTTTTCCTTTGACCGCACTTCACGGTCCACCCCCACCCCCATATGCCTACACATGCTTCTGGCGTGGCGTGTACGAATAAAAATTGGTGAACATCTAAAGGGTATAGGTTACTAAAGAAATAAGAAGAGAAGAGAGATAAGTGATCAGTGTGATATATGATGTGATCTAATTAGAAGGAAGAGATAAAAAGAAAAAAAGAGTGTCTAGGGGTGTCTGTGCTATTTAAATGTACACCAATCTTCGACACTATCATTCATGCTACAAAAGCTATACAAATGTTCTGGGCGCTTCGACACTATCATTCATGCTACAAAAGCTATACAAATCCTTAACTTTTCGAGGAATCCTTCATCAGTGGTTATGAATTATGAATGACCGATTTTTCTCAATCTTTATGACCTGCTCTTAGGAACCCGACTTCGACACTATCATTCATAGTACAAAAGCTATACAAATGTTCTACTCAAGTATCATCTCTATCACCCCTGTCCTTTGTTTCTCAAGCTACCTATCCGTGTCTTTTCTCTTTTGTCTTCTTTAATTTTCTCCTCTACCTATCACTTCTCCTTTTACTCACAAGTGATTAATTTTAAATTTTACAGAGCTCTCATCTCTTAAGAAGCCAGATTTCATATTCATGTTAGATATATATTAGTTCACATCACGCTTAATTCAAATCAAACCAATGGCAATCCTCTAGATTCTCGAATTTATTTTTTCTACACGAACCATAATTTTTTTTTCTTCATATATAACCTTTATATTTATACCTTTTATAATTTATTATTCATCACTCTTTTCTATCTTATTTCTTTTTTAGATCATTTTGACTTTGAATCTTTATTTTAAGTGCCTTGTATATTTATTATTAAATTTCATCATCACATTTCAGATAAAAGGACTTATGAGTTAAAAATGATATCAAAATTTAGAATTTATCTAACTATTATATAAAATTATTAAAGAGCAATAACTTTTTCTACTTGTAGTGATATAAATTTCAAATATTTATACATGTAAAATGATAATACATGAGGATCAAAATTTAAGATTTAGTTATTTTCTTTTATATGCCAACTCGATACCCTGAACCAAAAGAAGTTGAATTTAATCGGATGGGCTTGTTCAGATTTTGAGGAATTTTTTTGAAAAACTAAACGAAATCAAATTAACTAAAATTAATTGGTTCATATTCTATTTTATCACAAACTCAAACTAACCCGACCCATACTCATGAACACCCCTACCTCCCAAGAATGCCATGGAAATTGAACATATGGTAAGAACAGGGTCAACCTAAAATTGATGGTTTCATAATACGATTTTTGGTGTTGTCTAATATGAACTATCGCCTAGTTCTTTCAACAGTGCAAAGGACTAAGATCTAGTTATCAATTTGATGATTATCAAGTTACCTGCAAGTTGTTAATTTGTTAGTTACCTATATACCCTTCAACTGAGTTACTAGCGAACCACCACCAGTCACCAAAGTTCCTGACGACCTCTTCCCATGTCGCAAACCTACCTCGGAGCCACCATCACACACCCTATAAACCACCTGCCATTACCCAACCCCTACTGATATCCATCATCCCCAAACCATGACTCAACCCACATCACAACTAGCAACCACGCACCCCAACCTCCCAAAATCGCACATTGAATTCCTACAATGATCCATCACCGCACCCAACCCTCATTAGCGCCAATGAAAACAACACCAAAGTCTTGCACTGAAGCTTCACCCAACTACCGCAGCGCAACACCAATGAAAACAACACCAATGTTACCAACAACCACTTTTGTCGATAATTTGGCGGGATTTTTTTCTCGTGATTAGGTGCCGCCAATTCTTCTTCTTCTTCTTCTTCTTCTTCTTCTTCTTCTTCTTCCGTCAAAAAAATTATCGACTAGGAAAAAGTCCACGGCTTTTTGGCCATCAGTAATTTCATGTTACCGACGGCTTTTTGTTGTTACTAAAAAAATTTCATCTTCTATAATAACCCTTTTTCTTGTAGTATTATGACGTTAAAGAAAGAGAAAGGGCAGGAGAAATATGGTTGTTTTCATGGCCACTACGGTGGTAGTCTAGTCAAATCACAACCAGCAACGACCTCAACTCACCCTCCCCAAATTGCATAAGGACTTTCCAACCACCATCTATGACCGCACCCAACCTTCATCAGGATCAGGGAAAACAACTCCATAGCTAGCTTCAAGGATCCACCATGCACAAGAATGGCAGTCAAACGTGTAGGCATCCGGAGTTCCTGCAAGCCACACACAAGTCTTCGCATTGGTGTAGGAATTCTCGCAAGCCACACATAAGTACATGCACAGCTCCACGCATGGGCATGGGATCCCTGCATCCTCTGTTTACTTTATTTATTCTTCCAACGGAGGAGATCTTACACAATATCGAACGGAGGATTCATGAGTTGGAAAGATCATTCCATGGATCACAGCATTAGAGTGCCGGTAGGCATGTCATGAGTTCACCAAAAAGTGAAAGACGATAGGAAAGGGTGAAGAAACCTCCAAAACCTTTGCTCAGTTAGGATCATGAATAAGAAAGGGATTTGGAAGGAGAATCCGTTTTGAAGGAAGTAGTCAATGCAAGGTTACCAACTTCATTTTGCATAGAAATCATGAGCATCAAAATTCCTAAGGACTTCAAGAAGTTGATCGGCGTTGAGCCTTACATGGGGAAACAGATCCAACAGAACACTTGGAGATGTTTATTACAGCGCTTACGTTCCTTGGAGAAAAAGATGCACTGATGTGTAGGATTTTTCCTCTAATGTTGAGGAAAGCAACTCTTCGATGGTCTCAATCATTGGCTCTGAACTCAATAAAGAGTTGGAAGGAACTATTGCAACTGTTTGTGCATCATTTCATAACAAGCAAAGGATTATCAAAAACATCTCACACTCTTGGAAAGATGAGACAAGCGAAACGTGAATTTCTAAGGGATTTCCTAACTAAGTTCTACAAAGAAGCAACGTTGGTGCCTAATTTGGCAGAAAATGTGTAGTTGCACTTAGCCTGTGAAGTAATTTGGGATGGAACACCTTTTCACACTTCTCTGGAGAAGTCTCCACCATTTGACATGGATGAGTTCCGAATACGATCCGCGAAGTCTGTCAACATGGAGGACTGCCTGGGTGGAACGAGTGGGTTGAAGGATGAATCATATGAGAACAAAAATCAGGGGAAAAAGGAAAAGGAGTATGAATGGAAAGGCGGTGACAGGAGTATGAATGACAAGGCGGTCAAGAAGCCCAAAATCCAAGGAATCCTACCGGTGGGGCAAGAACTGACCCCCCAAGGAAGCATGAAGAGTCTGAATCTGCGCCTCGTCAAGCTGGCAAGGACGACTCTAAAAAGAAGTCTAAGCATGATAAAGGATCTTCATCCTCTGACAATGAAGGCAATGGTACGACGGTCGAAGCATTTGTGAGCTCTACTGCAAAGGGGATTTCCTAGAGGAGTAACCACTTATAACGTGACGTAGAAACACCTGAAAGTTGTTATAAAAGTCTCAACATTGGAAAAATTTGGCCGGGACCTCACAATCCAGTCCGCACGTCCCAGAACATGACGTCATGTTCGGGGAGGAGGACTAAGGGAACATACAGTCTAATCACGATGATTCGATAGTGATCACGGCCGTGGTGGAAAACATTGAAGTGAGAAAGGTATTTGTGGACCCAGGGAGCTTCGCGAGCATCATGTTCTACAAGTTCTTCAAATCCTTAGATTTCTCCAAGAAGGATCTAATTCCTTTTAATATCGAGCTGGTAGGGTTCACAAGAGATACAATCTCACCTAAAGGGTACATCGAGGCCCACATGACTCTCGGGAAAGGGAGGCAGAGAAAGACCATTAAGGTTAAGTTTCTGGTGGTAGAATGCATGTCTGCCTATAATATCTTGTTAGGACGACCTTCCCTGAACGACCTGGGGGCTATCTCATGTCAACAAGGTACTTAAGCAAGTCAAAAGCAACCGAAAGGATGAAGTGCTGCACGTCAAAGTTATCAGCAAGTATCTACACCATCTACACCTCCTGAAAGCACATCAATAATGCAGATTGAGAAAAGGACTAGAGGGAGCAAACTGCCTTGGGGATGCCTCGACCATGATCGAGCAAAAATTGCTTCTCTCAACCTTCTAAAAAAAATTGATATATTATTGCTGTCATAACCCCCTTTATAATTCAATAAAGCTGACAATATTTTGCAAATGTTTTTGTGTGTGTTTCACAAGACAAGCGTAAGTAACCCTCTTCAAGAATACAGACTCGTTCAAACCAAGCGGCAAGTGTAAGTAACCCTTTCTAGGGATATGATCTCGACCGTCTTGAAGAGAATTTTGAATCTAGGACATAAGTAACTCTTTTAACGGATACAGTCCACCGGAAGGAAGGTGTAAGTAACCCTTTTCAGGGATTGTATCCTTCCACCCCGGTTGGCGGTCACGGGCATCAGTAACCCTCTTAAGGGATACGGTCTCGTTCAACCCGAGTGGCAGATGTAAGTAAACCTTTTAAGGGATACAATGAGGCTTGTGCAGAGGACACAAGTAACCCTTTTAAGGGACATAGTCCGCTAAAAGGAAGGTGTAAGCAACCCTTTTCAGGGATGCGATCCTTCCGCCCCGGTTAAAGACATTGGCAAAAGTAACCTTTTTAAAGGATATGTTCCACTCGGCGGCGAGTACAAGTAACCCTTTTCATGGATACAACCTCGTTCAAACCGAGCGACGAGTGTTAGTAACCTTTTTCAAGGATACAATCTCGACCTTCTCGAAGAGATCAAAGGGACGTGCACAAGTAACCGTTTTCAGGGACACAACCACGTTTAAACCAAGCGGCGGGTGTAAGTAATCCTTTTCAGGGATACAATCATGACTATCTTGAGGAAAATATGCTCGGCGAATGCAATCCAAACAAGGAATGCAGATCGGTAGCAATGATGGAAAACACAAATGTGGTATAAATTAATGATAATTAAATTAGCGTCCATCTATTGATAAATATATATATATATATATATATATATATATATATGATCTTTTTAAGAAATGAAATGATCTAACCAAATAATGGATAGGAAAGAAGTTCATTTATTTTGTGGAAAGCGCAATGAAGAGCAGCGATGAGCAAGGGACATATATAAGTAACCCTTGTTAGGGATACGATCCTACCAGTCTCACCATAAGTTTCTCGAAAAATGGGAATCAATTATAGGGAAGTTAAGTAATTCTTTGTAAAGAAATTACTCCTGGATGTCTACGTCAAAGCAATCTAAGAAAAAGAATGCAGTAGGGAGGCCGGAAATTATCAAACAACCTTGGGGAAATCAAAAGAAAATTGTAAAATAAGAGGAAAAGGAAAATTTGTGGTAGGGAAGCGTAAGACACATCTCAAGGTTTGTAGGCTTCAAGAAGACAAGTGGTCGTTTGGTGGCAATAGTTCACAAAGTCTGACCACCCGTGAAGATTGTCCGACCTTGTATAAAAGCAAAGTTGATCGGTAAGGAAGCATGCATTCAGAAAACGTAATGAAACGCAAGTCAGAAATGGTGCGAAATAAAAAGGGAGAATACTCTTCACCGAGTGAAAGCTAAGTTATGGCTTGGAAGCTGAGCGAGAAAAAGAGTAAAAGTTTTGCTTGTACAACACAAATCCGCTAGGGAAAACACACGAATCTCGTGTTTATGATTTACCTAAAGTCCAATGGAAGCAAACAAAGTGTGTTGCAAGGATGAGGGAGTATTACAAATATAAAGAAAATTTGTGATTTAAAAGTGATAGAGAAGTAGAATGCGAAAAACTCAAAATTCATTATCGTGGATTACAATGAGTTACAAAAGGAGGAAGGGTGATAACCCCCTTTAAATAAAAAAAAAAAGAAGGAGAGGAATAAGATTATAGGAGCAGGGCCAATAATCTTTCCCTTCTCAAATATACAAATCATCCCATTCTGAACTATCCTATCAGCTCCAGCACCCTAGATAACAAGATGGAATTCATGACATTTAGTTGAGCCACCGTGTTCTGGAATTGAACCTCAAAAGGTTGAGTAAGCCTGGCCTTAGAGAGGAGAAGTAGCTCTTTCCTGAAATCCAAACCGGTCTCAAGCTCCTGGACTCTGCCCTCCTGTTGCTGCACTCAGAGTTCCGAGGACCGGGCGGCTTCTTCAAGAGCTTCCTTTGATGCAGTGAGCTCGTCAACTTGCCCTTTTAGTGAGTCCATTTCACTTGTAAGCTTGGAGCAGGAGAGCTTGGCATCAAACAAGGAAGATTCAGCCTCAATTAACTCCTCCTTAAAAGAGGAAACTTGGCCTCGGAGATCATCAGCTTCTTTCAAGGAAGCTTCTTTGTCGTGGGTTTCCTCTGATTGACAAATGTTCAGAGCATCCTCATGGTCGGATAACTCGTAAACAATGTTTCCAAGATTCTTCTTGTCCACTTGAAGCTATGATATCTCTGCTCGGATTTGAGGAAGGAAGATGTCCTTAAGGACAGCATACCCGTAAGAAGAATCCATTGCCCGAGAGAAGAAAAGTTTAGCAGTCTCAAAGGGGTAGACACTTTGAAGGGTGTGGACAATGTTGTTGTTGTTAAGGATGCGGTCCAGCTTGGATACCATGTTGGCCGACTCGTTTGAGGCAGGATGCTTCTCGATACAAGAAGGAGTGGTCAGGCCGAAATGAGAAGCTACTTGCTCGGCCCGTGGAGAGACTTTCTTTTGATGACCAGGTGAAGCCTGAGAGGTATGAGCCTCTTTGCTCAAAGGACCACCTTGTTGCTTCTTCGAACACTTCTTCTTCTCAGAAGGGAGAAAAATTAAGTTTGAATTTGTACTCCTCCAACACGTAGGAGTACGTATAGAGGCCACTAGGTGAGTAGATCAAACCGCGTAGGTCTGGTCGTTAGGTTCGGGGATTGAAAAGGAATAGTCCCTCGAGGGGGAAAAGAAGAAGAGATCCTCTCTTTGAGAGAGTCAAATTTTTCAGATGAGAAAGAGAAAGCGGTGCCTCAGATCTACTAGCTGATCTAGTCGACACCTTGAAAGGTAAATGGGATTGTGAATGAGGATTTGGCTCCTTGACGACGACCCATCTTTGCAGAACTTGCGCGATCGGCAATGTGGTAAGGTTTAAAAAGAAAGCTTAAGGAATTGTCAGAATAAGAAGAAGATGACAAATCTGTCTCAAAGCAAGGTTCCCCAATAATCCCAGAGAACTCAGTGTTGTAATTATACCCCTTCGGTAAACCCTGAGAGATTGAGGCTTTAGAATGAGTTGCATATTTGGAGAGGATTCTACCTTAATGGCATAATACATTCTCCGACCATCCCAACACCTTTGGGGAGAACCCATTACTAAACGGAAAACATAAAAAGGGAGTTGGAAGCAGAGGAAATACTTGAGAAAGCTTCTTGACAAAGAGGAGAAAGTCTGGCAGAAAGAAGAACCACGACACTCTGGAGCGATTAAGTGGCAAGAAAGATTGGTCTCGGAAGGGAGGTGCAAAGGGTTTCTCTGAGTTTAGGGGTTTGAAAAGCACGAGTAAAAGGCAAAAGTACTCAAGGAAATCTCCAAAAAGTAAAAAAGGAAACTGCATCGGGAAGTGAGAAGCCTTGAATGAACAGTTTCGATTAAAACAAAATGTCTCACTAAACAGGCGCGCCCGGTCGGAAGTAGGGTGACAATATAGTAACAAGTCTAATCCGATCGACAATATTCCCCTTCTTCTCGGACCAAATCATAGCCAACTTGTCAAGTCACAACAGATATGGTCAAATACGCCCAACACGGTTCAAGACAAACCCGAACAACACATCTAAAGCCTCAGAACAAATTCTGAGCAAGGACACATCAGGAAATCTCATCCGACTGCAATACAAAGGCATGTCGCCCAAACACAGGGGGGCTTCAGAAATCAACTGAAAGGGATCTTGGCGAAAAGCTTCATATAGCTTGACATGTCAATACTCGCCACGCCAAGCTGGGGGGCTCCTGTTCCGTTCGGCTCTTCAGCCATATGACTCGACAACGTCGGAGCTGGCACACTAGGGATGCTCTTCATCATACACCTAAGAGGCAACCTGCATGACCTGGGCTAGGGACGAGCACTCCCGACTTAGTGGCCCTTCATCCGATTGGCCCAGACAAAGACCGAAGGAATCGCTACATGGCTGCTCGGCTAGACAGCCACTCCAGCTTGGAAGCCTCACTTCAGAGCTTCCCTTCATCACCTGTAATACCTCTGGCACCTATAGTTTTTTTTAAACAATATATTACAATTTGTTAAAAGTAGAGTATAACTTTTATGCACAATCAACATTAGTCAATTTTTTTTTTAGAAAATCTCAAATATGTATTAATAATAACTAGCTTTACGAATAAAGTTTAAGTGGAGACAAAGCATGAGGGGATGATTAGAAAAACAAAAAACTAATCACCAAACATCGAACCGCAAACTCCTAAAACTCCTAAGAAACCTAAAATAAAAAGTCCACCAACAACACCTATCGGGAATATACAAAGGACCACCAGAAAACCAACCCGCTGGCTAATGGAGCATCGAAAAAGAACTAAACAACCCAAATAGAAAAAAATGGCCCGCCAAAGTACCGATTATGACTTCCCTTCAACAAAACTTGCAAGGAAGATACGAAGAGCTTTCAGAGAATGACCTTAATCTTCTGGCAGCAATGTTAGTTGCTATGCCTTGAAGAGCTGCATCATCTGAACAGTTATACTTCATCCCCATCGTACACCCATCGCTAAGGCCCTCCTTGCTCTAGTCATAACTCTATGAGATTCCAGAATCTCCAGGGAGAGAATCATCATCTGGATCTCCTCCGAAGTAACAAGAGTATACATAGGCTTCTGAAGTCCTGAATTCCTCTACGATCAAAATGCCTCACTCCTCCTTTTTCCTGCTTATTGTGTTCACCTTCTTAGGATTCCCTCTCTTCCTTGGCATCAGGACCTCAAAAACTCCATCATATGGCATTGTCAAATGCCCTTTGCAATCCCTAAAGTCAAGATTTCTGGGAACAAAGCCTCAACCGAAATCCTTGTTTCTAGAGCAAAAAATCTGGGACAGAGCAAGAGCATAATCTCCTAATCCTCAAAAAATTTCCTCAGAACAAGACCCAAGCTCTACCACACACAGACATCACGTGAACTGCAAGAATAAGTCCCTCCAACCCCCTTAGCAGCCCTTCCCTTCCTCCCTTTTCCAGCATGCGTTATTTGTGTCAGTTTCTTTGAAAGCATTACTTTGATAGAACTCTAAGGGTATTTATTAGAATGGACAGCCCACTAGAACCCCCTACTCTGACTTCATCAAGGGCTTTGTTGAAGGTGCAAGAAACACACAAGAAATGAGGGGGGGGGGTTTGAATTGTGTAACTCATTCTTAAAGTTTCTTTCGTTAATTTTGAATGTTAGTCATTTATTTGCTTTTAACAAGAGTTATTCATAAAGCACATGAATATGCATGCAGCGGAAATATGACATAACATGAAAAATAAAGCACACATAATTTTTATCCTGGTTCACCCCCATAATCGACAGGGCTACGTCCAGTCCTTGGCTTCACCAAGATTTTCCACTATTTAAACAAATAGTACAAGTATTATCAGGGACTTCTCCCAACAAGTATTCGAAGGACTTCTCCTATCAATTATTCGAAGGACTTCTCCTTACAAGTATTATTAGGACTTCTCCTTACAAGTATTATACAGGACTTCTCCTAACACCTTTTACAAGGTTTGGCTTTTCTACAATAGTTCTCTTCTAATAAGAGTGGGTAGAAGAAATGAGGCTCAGTTTATACAGAGAGGATAGGAATTTGGTTTCTCTGTTTTTGGGTTGTGTGAGTTGGAGAAGATGAGAGTAATACTCTATGAATTTCTCACACAAAAGCACTTCAACTCAGGTAGAGGTAGAGGTAGGCTTGAAGCATCCTGAGTTGGAACCAAGGTTCCTTGGTTCTTTGGACAAACTTAGTTGGAATATGGAAGTTTAAGTCTAAGTTTCCCAGTTGTTACGGAGGCAGGGTTCTCTATATATATCTTCAGTTGAAGATCTTTGTTCTTCCTTCACAGCAGGAGAGAAAACCTGTCCGGAGTGCTTCTTCCTCTCTTAGCTGTAAGTAACGGCTAGTTCTGCATTTTTCAGCAGGTCTGAGACACGACCTGAGAAGCATTTATTTCCCTGGGGTGACATCGTCTGGCTCCATTTGAGCGAGTATCCTTGAGCTATGTCTTCTATATTTAATGCGTGGAGTTCCAGCTGTGGTATTTGTTTTGACCATTATACCCCAGTGCATGCCAGCTAGTGTTCATCAAGTGCTTTGGTCAGATATTTTGAATTTCAACCGTTGAAGGTGTACGATGCTCAGAGATTCTTGCCGTTGATTCCGCAATGTCAGCTTGATTTGAGGAAAAGTAGAAAAGCAGTGGGACCAAGGAATATTGTATTAATTGTGTCCCTTTCTACTTTCTGCCATTGCCAGTACTTTAATTAATATGCAGATGAGGTAGATGTCTTTTGATCCAAGAAGCAATTATTCATGGTGAAGAGAATAATTTCTTTAATGCTTCTGTTGCGCTAATATCCTCGTAAAACACATTTCTTGATGTTTGTACCTTTGGCGCATTTTGATGCTTGAGCAGACGGATTCTTCCTTAGGATTTGGTAGACGCAGTCTCTATAGAGTATTTAGAATTCCGTTAGTGAATGGCTCGCATTAGGCAGACGATCTTTCTTCATTCAGTCCTTCTTAAGGATGAGAATCTTCTTGGCTTATAGAAGACTGAATCTTCTCTTTTCTTTTGCTTCCACTGACGTTCTCCATCTGAGAGAGTTGATCCACAACTTCTTTATATGATGCTAAAGAAGCTTCGAAGCCGAAGGTGTTTCTTCATGAGTTGTCATACTCTTTCAGCTTTAGATGAAACGGTCTTCCTTTTGATCACTGTAGGTTTAGGTAGTGGACTGTTTCAGCTTCTTGAAGTAGACTTTGACTTGAGAGCACATAGCTTGATAGAGTGTCCTTGGGAGAGGAGGTTTGCTATTTGAATTTACTGCTTCATCCCTCGTGAGTCACCAGACTGTCTTTACATGAATGCTTTCCTTTGTATGTCTTTGACAGTATTTCCTTCAGGATGACCGGACGGTCTCTTCTGACGGACTAATTCTCTTGATGATGCTTTGGGATTCATTCATTCCCTTCAGTAGATAATCATTCCTGTATATGAGAAATTTCACTATGTTAGGAATTCTATCTCTGACGATATTAAACCTTAAAGAAATTGTTAATTATCAAAACATAATAATTCATTTAATTATTTGAATCTAACATTTGTGTCTGATGCTGATGAAGCAAATATGCTCCCTCCTCCTTCTGTTAGAAATACTCGTGCAAATAGACCCTCATCTGACAAGAGGGACTCTTTACCTTCTACTGAAGTAATTCCATCGTCTGAGCCTGCTCCAAAAAGAAGGCGTCTTATCAGATTGGGTAAGACGAGAACTTCTTCTGAACAGGTGATTGAAGTTAAGCCTGTTGTTTCCACTGCACCAAATGCCGAGGCTGTTCCACAAGATGAAGCTGCCCCCATTAAGGAAGGGGAAATTCTTGATGATCCAGTTGAAGAAGTTCATGATCAAAGAACTCAACCTTCGTCTGCTCTCAACACCTATCTGGAACTCCTGCCAAGCAATTTTCAAACCTTCATTGAAGATCTCTTTGATGTAAAGGATGATGGAAACTGCGGTTTCAGATGCATTGCAGAGTGGCTGAACATGGGGGAAGATAAATGGTCTGATATATGTGCTAAGATGGTCACCGAGATGCAAGAAAGTAGAGACCTACACTTGAATATATTCAGTTCTGATGCTGAATATGAATCTGTCTTGAAAGCACTCAGATTAGCACCTGAGGAGCCTGGCCTTGAACCTAAATGGTTTTCTGTTCCTGATATGGGATTGATTGCTGCTACTGCATTCAACATTGTCTTGGTGACTTTTTCTAATCGGGAATGTTGCACCTATTTTTCGTTTCACCGGACCAATGCCCTTAGCGCCCAAAGTTGTTGTTCTTGGCAACATCAACAAATTACACTGGGTTTGTGTTAAGCTTCAAGAGGATTCTCCTCTACCTTTGGTGCACCCATAATGGGCACATCATCATGCTGCTGATGCAAGTGATTGGGAAACCCCATTCCTTTACCGATTGGGTAAGTTCCAAAAGGCTCTTGATTCTCAGCAAGATGAGTTTGTAGATATGCTCTTCTCTGTACCCCCCATTGTTCATGAATACATAGTGATTGATGATGAACCAAGTCTTGTTCATCAATCCTCTACAAATGATCAAGTAATGCTATCACCTCCAGTTTCTGTTGCTGAAAAGGTTCTATCTCCTTCGCCAATCAGTGTTGTCCTTGCTTCCTCGTCTGTACGCTCACTGGTACCCCAATGCACTGAAATAATTGCAAGATACATTGCGGTTAAGGTTCCCACAAGACCAAGATCCTCAAGTCTCCCAAGCTATTGGAAAAGAATGAAGATGACTCCGCTGAAGAATTCCCACATTCTTACTGGTCTGATAGTAAAGATGCTTGGCCATCCCTTCTGCTTCTTTGCACAACTCTTGGCACCCAGTTCTTGTGCCTTCATGCAACTCACTTTCTTGGATCGCCAGCCAGACAATCTATATCATTTTGATTGGTCAGTTTGGTAGACTCAAGGCCATGTTGGTTCTATCTCTGTGTTTCTTATTAAGAAACCCGAAGCTCTTATCATGATCATTGGCTCCTGGACACTGATTCTGCTACCTTCATGGTCACCAGCAATTGCTCTTCTTGAACTTCCAGTTTTATTATCCAAAGAGGACTTTGCTATTTTACAGGCTGTTGAGATTACCTTTGCGGAAGCTGTTCCATTCATCAATAGTGAAATTGTCATGAATCAATCTCTTAAGATGGAGTCTGGTCTGGGTCACATGGAATCCAATGCCGATTACAGGGTTGAGTCCCCACCTACTCCTATCTCTGTAGAATTTCCTGTGGATGCAACAGTTATTGAGGAACTCAAAGAAGAATTTGCTGCCGTCAAGGATGAAGTCCGTGGTGAAGTTAAGGCTCTAGCTGCAGAAACTGCGAAGCAAAATGCAGAGTTGGATGCAAACAACAAGAGACGCATAAAGGCGCTTGATGCCAAGTTTGATGCTGAAATCGGATCGTTGAATGAGATAATGTCCAAGATTTTGGCCAAACTAAACTGAAGCAACCCTTCACCTTCTCTATCCCTCACTTTTAATTCCTGAACAATTTTTTCATGCTAACAAGTTTATCTATGGTCTGCTAAATGATTTCCATCATTTCTGCTATGTTAGCTGCTTTGCTCTAATGCTTTTGTTTATCGCTTTCCTACCCTGGTTTATTGTTATTTTTGCTAATGACAAAGGGTGAGAAGTTATAAGATTAGAGAAAAAGGCGATAAAAAGTTTCAAGGGGGAGAAAAAAAGCTTAGGATTCTAGTCTTAGAAATATTTGATCGTCTAAGGAAAAATTCCTAAGTTGAGGGGGAGAAATGAGGAAAATAACCCTAGCATAACTTAGAAAATTATTACTTAAAGGGGGAGCTAAGAATCATGATAGACTAAAATAGGTTATACATGTAAGGGGGAGAGTACGCTCGTCTGCCATGATAATAAACTATACGAGTTTTATAATAACATGATTTCACGTTTATACTCTGATACTATGTTTTCATGTTACTACGTATGCTCTTATACTATGTTTTCACAATTATCCAAAAATTTGCTCTGAAACCTAGTCTTATAAAAAGCTCCTAATCGAATGCTCTGATACTAACGTCTTATATGCTAATTTTGTTTAAAACAAGAAAAGTTTAATAGACTAACTTTCTGATACTTAGATTTATTTTAAAGAACGCTCTGATACTTTTTCGCAGTAACAAATTAAATCTTTTTCTCAAATGAAAATTGTCATTATCAAAAAGGGGGAGATTGTTAGATTCAAACGATTTCAACTTTTATCATGTTTTGATAAATAAGAATTTTATCCAAGGTTTAATGTTGATAAATAAAGATTTCCTAAGACTTTGAGTATTTCATATTTCAGGCAACATCTATCATTGGGAAGAAATGAACGTCTGTCTTTTATTCAAAGAATACATCAAAAGAAGCGCGTTTGAATATGTCGAAGAAGTGGAACGTCTTAGAAGAACGTCTGAGTGAACATCTTAGTATATTCAAGAAAAACGTCTGAGGAGAACGTCTTAGAAGAACGTCTGAGCAGATCGTCTTATCACACTCTAAACAGAGTGTCTGCCTCAATGCTTCAACCAACTAAGACTCACTACATCTCATCATTTAATGAAGCACTGTTCTCAGCAGAATCAAGAAAAGGACTGAACGTAGCCCTGTCGATTAAAGGGGTGAACCAGGATAAACTCATTGTGTGTTTTACTTTTCAGCTCTGTTAACTTTCCGCTGCACTAGTCTTAGAAAAGAGTTTTGAAACTTACTTGTTTTGGTAAGAAAAGATTTTATAATTACACACACAATTCAAACCCCCTTCTTGAGTTGTTTCACTATTATCAAACGTTGATGCTTTTGGCACTTTGGACAAATAAGTCGGGATTGGTTCGGTTGTGCGGGATAGCGATGGTAATGTTATTTAAGCGGCAATAAAGATGGAGATGATGAATCTTGGGGTGGCTTTGATCGAGGCTTTGGGGATTAAGCTTGGTTTGAACCTTGCTTTGAAGATGGTGTTTATCTCCAAATTGTGAATGCTACAATTAATGCGAAATATCTTCAATTTCAATTTCATAAAAAATAGAAGTTCTTTTCATCTTTAAAAAATATCCCCAATTTTTATCTGTCGGTCTGTGTGACATTGTTCCCAAGTAAAAATAACTTTCATAATAAAACAATTAACTGCCATATAAAATAATTAAACATTCCTAACAATGCACCAAGTCTTTTTTTAATGTTATTTGAACAATAGCATAGGAGGTTATATACATATAAACCGCGTTTGAGAAAACAGTTTAATTAAGCGCTTATGACAGTAGGTGCTTATGACATAAATGTTTATTAATAAGCTATTTTAAGAAACTTATTAAAATGAATTGAAAATAAGCTATATATAAACATAAGCTCTTTTTCATAAGCTATTCTAATAACTTCTGAAGAGCAAATTCAGTTTAAGAAGCAGAGGGTTGATGCAAACCGTTCTAGAGACACCCTTGTTGTTGGGTTTCTCACTGTTGAAAACAGACTGCTTCACTACTTGCTTAGTTATGTGATCTTACCTCAGAGTTCTAATCATGCTCAGATAAGCGATCTAGAGTTACAAATTCTATATGGCATGATTAATCAAAAGTCTATTAATTGGGCTTATTTGGTAATGATACACATGATGCTGCACAAGGAAAGAACTAGCCCTCTTCCATTTGCTTCTGCAATTTCTATCATTCTGAAGAAGAAGGGTGTTTCTACTCATGGCGAGTACTCTGTTAAAATGGATGGTAAAGCTCAACGCATTGATCTGAACATCTTGAACAAGATGGGATTTATACAGGATGTTGATGGATCCTTCAGGAACAAATCTGACCTGACATCTGAGGATCCTCCTGCTCCTACTCCTGCAGCCTTCTTTCCTCCGTCTGAGAGTGCTCCATTGTCATCTGCTGGTACCGATGCTTCTACACAACTTATTCTCGCATATTGATAGCATGAAGCATTTCATAAACCAGCGCTTTGATCGCATGGAAGGCCGGGTCGAGTCCATGTACACTACTTTGCGTGCAGATATGGACAGTCTAAGCCTTCGTGTAGATCAAATGACTCGCTCTCCTCTCCATTTCTCTGATGAGTCTGACGACCTCTAGACTATTTCTATCTTTATTCAGACTATTTATATTTTGGGTTATAATAGTTTAAGACATATCTTTTGGATGTTTTGGTTTCTGCTTGCACGTTTAATTATGTATTCTTAACTTTTCTGGATATGCTTTAATTACGTGTGATGTATAAGTTTCTAGATTTTGTCTTGCTTACCCCCACTCCCTACGATTTAAATGTCTATACTACTTGTTAGCATGTGTGGAATATGCTTGGACTCATCTTCCTTTTGATGAAGTCAAAAGGGGGAGAACGTCCTGTGCTTTGTAAAGTTTATTTACAAGGAAAGCTACAAGTGGAACAAAAAGGGGGAGAATAGTTCTGATGTATATCATGCCTCTTTTTATTTCGATTATCCTGGAATATTTGTGTATGGTTTTTTCTTCTTTTTGATGATGTCAAAAGGGGGAGAAAAGTCTTGCGTATGCTTGATCGTTTTTCAGGATACTGTGCTTCATTTGCAAAACAAAGGGGGAGATATAATTGTAAAACCAAGGGGGAGATACAAGACAAGAAAGAAAGTCTAATGATCAATCAATGTTCAAGCATGATGTTTGTCATCATCAAAAAGGGGGAGATTGTAAATCAGGTCTCGTCCTTGGACTCGACTGAGGTTTTGATGAAGACAAACACATCACAAAAAGAAGAAAGACTTCAGAAAAGAAAAGGAAGACTTCAAGAAGACTTCAAGAAAGAAAGGAACAAAAAGAAGAAAGACTTCAAGAAGACTTCAGAAAAGGAAGGAAGACTTCAAGAACCGGCTTAGAACGACAAGATCAATCATCAAGGTTCTAGTTTTAAGTAAGTCTTGTCAACTTAGTGTGCTATGCTTTGTTAAGGCTCATATTGCATTTGAAGGCTCATAAAAGATCAACTAATTGAGTACGATATGTTCTCACAAGTTAAACTTGGTAGGAACACTCAATTAGCGTTTGAGATGGTTAAAACTGAGTTTCGGACTCTCTGTAATCGATTACAGGTTGTGTGTAATCGATTACAGGAAGGCAGTAATCGATTACCACCTTAGTGTAATCGATTACACAGTTTGAATTTTGAATTCAAACTGTAACGGTTAGTGTAATCAATTACCAGGTCGACAGATGTGTCTTTTCATGAACCATTGTGTCTCAAAACGTTTGGGAAAGGTTGTGTTGATTCATGGACGACCTCTAGTGCCTATATAAAGTCCTTAGACACTCAGAAACATCAATGACTTGGTCCATAACTTTCATATTCATTAAAGTCATCATTCTGAGTTTCGGTTCTCTCATTTTCATAAGAACACTCATGCTGTTCATCTTTTGAGAAACTCAGAATAGAAGAGCCGTCATTGTAATTGCCTGGAGCATACAAACTAAGATCAATCCATCTTGTCTAAAGGATTGAATCAGCTATTGTAAAGGCATCTTCTTCTTCTTCTTTGAATCGATTTGATTCATTCACCATGGTCTTTTTGTGATTGTAAAAAGGTCCATCATGGTGTTTGATGGTTGTAAAAAGGTTCTTTGAATCGGGTTTGATTCAAAGTCCGTCGTAGGTTCGGTGATAGTGGAAAAGGTTCTTTGAATCGGGTTTGATTCAAAGTCCGCCGTAGGTTTCGGCGTCATCAGTTGGTGGTTTGCCATCTGAGGTTTGACAAGATTTCTTAGGGTTCTTGGTGTAAGTACTTGTAAGAAATCTTGATCATTGTAAATCTTCACTGTGGGATTCAGTGGAGCGGTTCTTCGGAAAGTGGTAATCTTTCTGAGGGGTTCTGACTTTACTGTGGTATTCAGTAAAGGGTTTGACTCAGACAGTGTGATCTGTTCTGAGGGTTGTAATCAGTTCACTGTGTGATTCAGTGAGCAGTGATTTTCAGAAAGTGGTTTGCTTTCTGGTATAGTGGAAAATCTCTGTGTGATCAGAGGACTGGACGTAGCCTTCTGGGATTGAAGGTGAACCAGGATAAAATCCCTGTGTGTTCTTCTTATCCTTCATCTTTTACTTTCAAGCAATTACAATATTCCGCTGCAATAACGCTCTTACGTTACAACTCTAATTGCACTGAAAGTCGTTTGGTATTATTACGCGAAAATCGGGGCAACTCTGATTCACCCCCCTCTCAGGTTGCTATCTAGACTAACAATGTTTTCATGTTACTACGTATGCTCTTATACTATATTTTAACAATTATCCAAAAATTTGCTCTGAAACATAGTCTTATAAACATAGTCCTAAGAGAATGCTCTAATACTAACGTCTTATATGCTAATTTTGTTTAAAACAAGAAAAGTTTAATAGACTAACTTTCTGATACTTAGATTTATTTTAAAGAACGCTCTGATACTTTTTCGCAGTAGCAAATTAAATCTTTTTCTCAAATGAAAATTGTCATTATCAAAAAGGGGGAGATTGTTAGATTCAAATGATTTCATCTTTTATCATGTTTTGATAAATAACAATTTTATCCAAGGTTTAATGTTGATAGATAAAGATTTCGTAAGACTTTGAGTATTTCATATTTCAGGAAACATCTATCATTGGGAAGAAATGAACGTCTGCCTTCTATTCAAAGAATACATCAAAAGAAGCGCGTTTGAATATGTCGAAGAAGTGGAACGTCTTAGAAGAACGTCTGAGTGAACATCTTAGTATATTCAAGAAAAACGTCTGAGGAGAACGTCTGAGAAGATCGTCTTATCACACTCTAAACAGAGCGTCTGCCTCAATGCTTCAACCAACTAAGACTCACTACATCTCATCATTTAATGAAGCACTGTTCTCAGCTGAATCAAGAAAAGGACTAAACGTAGCCCTGTCGATTAAAGGGGTGAACCAGGATAAACTCATTGTGTGCTTTACTTTTCAGCTCTGTTAACTTTCCGCTGCACTAGTCTTAGAAAAGAGTTTTGAAACTTATACTTGTTTTGGTAAGAAAAGATTTTATAATCGCACACACAATTCGAACCCCGTTCTTATGTTGTTTCACTATTATCAAACGTCGATGCTTTTGGCACTTTGGACAAATAAGTCGGGATTGGTTTGGTTGTTGCGGGATAGTGATGGTAATGTTATCTAAGCGGCAATAAAGAGGGAGATGATGAATCTTGGGGTGGCTTTGATCGAGGCTTTGGGGATTAAGCTTGGTTTGAAACTTGCTTTGAAGATGGTGTTTATCTCCAAATTGTGAAAGCTACAATTAATGCGAAATATCTTCAATTTCAATTTCATAAAAAATAGAAGTTCTTTTCATCTTTAAAAAATATCCCCAATTTTTATCTGTCGGTCTGTGTGACATTGTTCCCAAGTAAAAGTAACTTTCATAATAAAACAATTAACTGCCATATAAAATAATTAAACATTCCTAACAATGCACCAAGTCTTTTTTTAATGTTATATGAACAATAGCATAGGAGGTTATATACATATAAACGGAAAACAGTTTAATTAAGCGCTTATGACAGTAGGTGCTTATGACATAAATGTTTATTAATAAGCTATTTTAAGAAATGTATTAAAATGAATTGAAAATAAGCTATATATAAATATAAGCTCTTTTTCATAAGCTATTCTAATAACTTATGAAAATAAGTTAAAAACAATTTATAAATAAGTTATAAACTATAAAATAAAATCATATAATCTTCCAAACGAGGCCCATAATTATCCTTTAATTGAAGTCACCGGCTACATATACCTCCAGGTAAAAAAAAGTGTTCTAAAGTTATTACATTTTGCTTTATATGAAAGAATTTTATTATTATATTTTGTTTATAAAGTCTATAATTAATAAATTCCAATTGGTCGGTACCTTGTCTGCAATCAAATATGAGCATTGACAACTGCCCAACCCCCAAAACAAGAATTTTATATTTTAAACTAATTCCAATAAAAAGCATGTAATCTCCATTAAAATTCAGAGACGCAATAATAATAATAATATGATATAAGAATGAAGCAAAAATGCAACAACCATAGTAGGTAGAACCGTCTCCATCATAATACGTATGCAGAGTAGAGGATCACAACCCCCTTCGCGGTTTCTCACGTGTGGCGAAGCTCGTCCGTGCCAAACTGTCGGTGGATCGTAAATGGAAACATCCCTTGAATTTTGAACAGTCACAAAGGTTCAAAAGGATGCAGTTTGGTTCAAATTTATGACCCTAGTATTTATGGCATCCACGCACGCCACGTGTACCCCTATTCTTTCATGTCATTAGAAACTTCTTTCTATTCTACATTTATAATTTGAAACAATCACTTAGTAGTTGTCTTTCCAAAATTTAAGATAAAGGATACACTTGATCTTATGCGCACCGTGCGCGGTCATGAAAGAATCTTTCAGTATGGTGATGTGATGTTGACTCGGCATGATGTGATGTTGACTCAGCAGGCCAGGGTCATAAAAAACACTTTGATGTTTAAGTTAATTTGAAAACATTGTATGAGAAGATTAAAGTCATAGAAAAACAATGAGTTAGCAAAATGACTATATTTTCTGTAAATGAACAACCAAACTTGTTAGTCAGAGACATACTCGATGCGCTAAGCCTTAGTGAAGTCTTTACGTATGACTTCCAAGATGATAATCACCTATTAACAACCTTACTATCGTGTGTGTCGGCTTAGTATCGCTCAACTAACTGTTGGACGAGATGAATTTACTTTTCATGGTCCTAGCTAGCCATATGGTAACCATTTAGCTGTTGAACTTTCAAACCGCCTTGAACAATATTGGGTGAGTAGGTATAATAGTTTTTCTAAAAGTTGGTTAGGTATATTTATTCAATGGGTAATAATAATTGATATTCTTGATGAAATCAAGCACGTTTATTTTCATATTAGCGACCCCTCAAACATTCCTTGTTCCTACATTTTCAATACTTTTTGCTTTTACACTTTGTGGCTTTAGAATTTGTTCTCATGTATTTTTGTCGTAGATAATTTGTGCTCATGTATACTACTAACTAAATACACGCTCCATTTACTAACGTATAGTTAGTTCAATGCTTGATTTACTTTCAATAAAATCTCAAATTTAAATTTTGTGGATGAGATAAATTCCGCTGAAAAAATCAGCCCCATTATAATATAAGTGTTCTCAACTCGAACATAATTGTCTTTGAAGAAGAATATCTATCTCATAAAAACAACATACACGCTTCATTTCTTTTGCAAATCAAGATTGTTTTCCTTTAATGTTTAAATGTTATCCTGTGTTTGGATTTGATCTCAGTATCTCACAACCTCTTTCTTTTCATTTGGAGCTAATAGTTGAATTAAACTATATATTATAAAACTTGCTAGTTTTTCATAGGAATGACTTAGCTATATGTACAACGTAAAAAATATCCTCACAGTTGACAAAGTCTAGAGTCCCTATTTTTGACTAGGAAATGAGGTGAAAAAAATTGGTAGTTATTGTATATATATTTATATTTGTTGTTTCTAGTTTCTACTGAATGGACAAATTTGCAATTCTCGCAAGCATTCATTCATTAATGAGGATCAAATATTGTACTTGACGACAAAGCTAGCTAGTCCATAGATCAATTAATTATATAACATAAACCGACAATGAAGACAGAGACTTACAATTAGTAGCTTAGTTAAACAGAAATTATTATAAAAAAACACTGAAATGGGTCAAAATGACAGATAATGTAAATTTGTAACTGTCTGTTCAATTGAGGAATAATAGACAAACTAACCAAATGCTTCCATTAAATTAATATTGACATGTAATGTCATTAAAAAAAATGAAATCTTACCTGAATTGAAAGGGACCAAATGCCGGATCTCTATCTTTTCAGTTCTACCTTAATTTCATTATATATTAGTTTATAAAAAAAAACCTTCCATTATATTTAATCTAATCCAATCATTATATTTTTTTTGTTTTTAACAAAGAAAATAAAATTAAACTAAAGCATTAAGGCAAAAAAACTCAATGACCGCAAAAGGCGGAAAACGGCATACACGACGACGAGTGCTTTCACTCGAAGCTTGTTTTGCTAAGAAATCCACAATATTGCTACGCTCCCTCGGTACAAGTTCGATGGAATAATAAAAGTTTTTTTTTGACTAATAACAAAAGAAAATTAATAAATATTTAAAGCGTAGGTAATTGAATACTGTTTAATTAAGTCTGTTTTAACTGATCCATTTATTCTACCAAATACATACTATTCCTAGCATAAGCAAGAGTTTATCAAAAGGCGCAACTTAGTAATTCTCATTAGCTATAGTTGTGTGTTTAGTTGGTTATTTTTAAGAAAAAATTCATTAAAAATGCTCATGTCGATAAAGAAATTATTGTAAATTATTTTATGTAGAAGAATAAGAATTAATAAAATTTATAATGACCATAAAAAATTTAAATTTAACTCTTAATTTTAATAATGACTGAATAGTTTATTCCGTCGCTGAAAAATATAGCACAAGTTACTTAATTTCATTCACCTACTAATTAAAAACATATATAAAATAAGAGTAAATTACACCAAACTCTTTAAAGTTTGTTAAAATGTCACTTTACTTTATTTCTTGTTTAAATATGCTAACTCACCCCAGCCCTTTTAAACTTTGCGACAGAATATCAGACTCTGTCACATCATCCTTGTATAATGAAAAATGGAGACATAATTAGTGACCGATTTTATAAAAAGATGACTTATGTCACAAAACTCATCAATAATTTAAATCCTTGTATTTTAGCGACATAATTATTTCCATCTCCAAAATTCGTTACAAAGGAGTACATGCAAAGTTTAACAAGTATATTAAAATTATCGACGGATTATAGAGATGTAAATATAAACCGTTTTAAAATAGACATATTCAAATTAGGGTCGATTTTTGCGATGAAAAATATCTCCTTTTATGTCATTAATTCTGTCTCTATTATTTCAATTTTGTTATGAATTCTGATATTTCGTCGCAAAAGTTGAAAGGAGGCGTGGTGGTGGGGTGTATATTTTAGATAAGAATGAAGTGGAGTATTCTTTTGATAAATCTTGAAGGGGATGAATGCATTTTACTCATAAAATAATAAAAAACTATTCAATTCAGTTTTTCCAGAGACTAAAATAACCAATATCTTCATATTTTAAGGATTACATTGATCGAAAATTGTATTTATGAAGACCGAATTGATCACTTATTTTGTTCATCTTTTATTTTGCGCATTTTTATTTTTGAGGGACTATGCAATATACAGGGGTGTTCACGGATTGTGTTAGTTCGGGTTTGAGATAAAATATAATCAGAAATGATTGTATTTAATTGATTTGGTTTGGTAACTTTTTCCACCAAATCCGAACTGATCTGATTTGATTAAAATTGGGTTTGTTTGTTTTGGATCATCAGATTCATACATAAAATCTAAATAATCAACTTTTTATTTTTATTCACATATATTCTCATTTTTAATGTATAAAATTTAAAATTTAGAGTTTCTATCATTTTAATTAATATTTTTTTTATAATTATAATTTTATGTAACTTATTATTAATTTTTCTAAAATATGATAATAAACTTGGATAATATATATATATAGCTTAACCACACTTGATAACTAAAAAGATAAAGTCAAAATGATTTAAAAAATATAAAAAATAATAATTAACTTTTAGAAGTACAAATATACAAATTAAATATGAAAATAATATTAATTTGGTGACCATGTTGGTTTGAATTGATTGAAAATATTAAATTTGAGAACCGTACCAATTATAAGTTTATAACTAATTTGGTTCAGTTCTAAAAAAAAAAACTAATTTGGTTCAGGTTTAAAGTAAAGAGCAATATCTTTTAAGGATCAAATATTTATTATTCTTTTTACATTAAATTGATTATTTCATTGGATGAAAGACGGGATTCTTAATATTATTTTGTGATGTATAAAGTAAAAGAGGATTCTTAAATATTACACGTTCTTAGAAAAAGACTGAAAAGAAGGAAAACAGCACGTGTATGATATAGTAATAATAAAAAGACTAGAAGAAGCAATCAGATTCTCTAGGTTTCATTTTGGCTTCAGTTTTGCTTTTCACCCAAGCAAAGGTTGGACAACAAGAAAAAGTTACCTCAAATAGTGCTTAAGATCACACGTGTGACCAATCACAAGCTTTGGCGGGTAAAACTTCACTGTTTGAACTACCGCATTAGTAAAATTAACTGCCAATGACAATCTTCACCAATGATTGCTCTCTCAGAATTCCCAAATTACCCCTACACCAAAACTTGCCCTCTAGAAACACAGCATCTTTATGATAAATAAAGCACCAAAACTCTAACACATGTTATCTAATGTAAGAAGTTTTTACAATCACATAATAGATATACTCATATTTAATCACATTATGTAGCATGAGACCAAATGATTATATTTATTTTTAATTTTAATTAAAATAAAAATAAATTTATGATGGGATAGAAATCAATTTTGTATCAAACATTATCTATTATCTCAATTGTGTTTTTTTAACAATTCAAGATGAAATTATAATTAATGAGCCAGGGGAAATTTTTTAATTTTTATTGATAATTATAAAATAAATATTTATCTTAGTTTTTATGTTCAAAATATATATAATTTTTTTTTGTCTTTGACAGATTTCAACATGTTCGAGATACGGTGATGGTCTCTCTCAAATAATGTCTTTCTCAGGGTTCGATCTTATGACATCACCCTTATAGGGAACTAGCTTGCCTACACTAGACCAAGACCTTGTTCGTCAAATATATATAAAATATTAAAATAACAATAATAATTAAAATTATAAATTACCTTATTGTAATTGTAAAAAAAAAATTCACAAAAATATGCATTGTGAAGTATTTTCCCACTTTTTTGTTCTTTATTACCATCATTTATTCTTTTATTTTTTGGTACTTTATATCTTTTCATTTTATGTCTAAATTCCATGTAAATTTTGGGGTAATCCAAAATTTAATTCCTTTTGTGTTTTCTAATAAATAAATTATCATAACTACAGAAATCATTATTGAGGAAAACTGCAAAAACAAAAAGGGATTATTTTTTACTCAAATACCAACAATTCAAGTGATACATGTTTGATTACGCTTAAGAGAACTGTCTTCCATAGATAATACACGTGTTAGACAAAAAATATCATTTAATTAAGATGTCCTAAACTACAAGTTATGATTTTTTTATATTTTACTAAATTATTTTATTATTGAAAAATAAATATCAAATAATTTTATGTTTTGAATATTGAAGTAAATAATTATATTTTTGTCAAATAATTTTCATTTTTCATCATTAATATTCAAGAGACTTGTATTTGAAAGGGAATTTTTTTTTGTAAAGAAAATATTTGTCTATTTTACTTTTAAAAAGTTTATAAGTACAGCTGCTAATTAATCTCTGCAATACACAAGCTTTCTGTAAAGTAAAAAAATATATTAAAAAATTAATTTAATTAACAATCAATATTTTACAGTTTAAAAATAAATTAAGTAAAAATATCTACATTAAAAATATTTAATAACTAAGAGTTAATTATTTATAAATATCATTTTATATTTAATATTTTGAAGAAATTTAAGTATCAACTCAAAAATAAGGAAGATAAAGATTTCATTTGATGAAATAGTTAATTGAAAATAAATAAATAAATTTAATTAATATTTGAAACTCAAAATATACTACATATGTCATGACATAAAGATACACGTATAATAAGAAAAACAATTATAAATTGAAGAAATAATTCACTCATAAAATGTTTGAAATCCAACTATCTACCCGTTATACTACACCTTGTTAATTTTATTTATCCTGTTTAGTCCAAAGAATATTTGGTCCTGTTTAATCATATCATATAATATTTTTAAGTACAACTACTATAAAAACACCAATTATATTAATTTAATTAATTTAATGTAGTATATATGACAGGGTGTCATCACAGTTAGCTGGCCACTCGTTTTTATATTCATTTTTCCCATTTGCATTTTCTAGCTTCTCCCCTCGATTTCTTCAGAGACAGCAAAGAGAGAATCAATTCCTCATTGTTGGAATTGTTTACTCTATGGATTCTTCACTCGCCATTGATTTCCCCGCACATCCTCTCCTTTAAGAAAAAACCGCACCTTCAGATTCTAACTGTTCCTTTTTATTTCTTCCTAGTTCATTAAGATTATGCTGCAAAATTCTCAGACTCAGAAGTTTCAGCCACATTTTCCTGAAAAGATCTGTGCTTTGAGCTCTGAAAGATTCTGCTGTTGATGGGCAGAGTTGTTCTTGTTTTTCCTACTAAGCCTAAAAGAAAGTTCAAGTCTTTCTCTCTCTTTCCCTATTGCTGGGTTGGACTTGTGGAATGCTGAGGTCAGAGGCTTCTGTAACATGTTGTAGGATCCTTTTGGTGAATTGGGTCTCTGAGGTTTCTGTCAAAGGTGTTAGAGAATCTCAGTTCTCAGAGATCTAACCCTCTCTGTTTTAGGAATTATAGAAAACACTCTGTTTTTGCATATTGAAGATGATGAGGATGAGGAATAGTAAGACAAATGGGCTTTCCCCCATCATGAATGATGGAAGCAGAGCTGAACCGGGTTCCAAGGAATGGGAGATGAGGCCAGGTGGAATGCTGGTTCAGATGCGAACCGCTGACTCGGATCGGAACTCAGTGTCGGTTCCAACGATCCGAGTCAGGGTCAAGTATGGTTCAATTTACCATGAACTCAACATTAGTTCCCAAGCTTCATTTGGTAACTAACTATTGCATCTTTCATTTTAATTTTGCATTAAGAAGTAACTAAATGTTATAAAAAGTAGAACATCTCTCCCCTCGAAATACAGTTTGTTTTGTTTATAAAGTGTAGAGCAACTCTAATCCCTAAGCTTGCTTTTGGACTTGTTTTTTCGTGAAAGAGACTTGAGAGTTAAAACAAAATTTTGAGTTTTGTGTTTAACTGTTCCGTTGCTAAGTCATTCAACTCGGTCTTATGGTGCTTACTCAAATGTGCAATGATTTTTTTGTTCAGCTGAGATGCTTTTTGACATTTAGGACTTTTAGGTCGGTCAGATCACGGGTAGAGTTAGCTCTAACTGATTTTCTTTCTTTGTTTAATTTCTTTCTTGTGTTTGGTGGTGTTGCAGGGGAATTGAAGAAAATGCTGTCAGGGCCAACTGGTTTACACCACCAAGATCAGAAGCTGTTTTTCAAAGATAAAGAGAGGGATTCAAAAGCTTTCCTTGATGTGGTTGGGGTGAAGGACAAATCGAAGTTGGTGCTAGTGGAAGACCCTATTAGTCAAGAGAAAAGGATATTGGAGATAAGGAAGAATGCTAAGTTGGAGAAAGCTGCAAAATCTATCTCAGAAATCAGCTTCGAAGTAGATAGGCTTGCAGGGAGGGTATGTGTTTTTTGGTTATTTTTTTAATTTTCAGAGATAGCATTATGAGTGAGGCGGGATTGTATTAAATGCTTGAGTAATTGGGAACTGATTAGTGATTGGAATTTGTCAGGTATCTGCTTTTGAATCAATAATTAGCAAAGGTGCGAAAGTTGCAGAAACAGATTTGCTTAGTCTGGTTGAGCTTTTGATGAATCAATTGCTTAGACTGGATGGTATAACAGGTGATGGAGATGTGAAATTGCAGAGAAAAATGCAGGTAATGTTTGATTCATTTTGCTTCTGTGTTACTCTTCTTGAATTACATTGGTTATGCATATCATGAATCATTTATTCTAAAAGATTAAATTATTAAGGTGAAGAAACATAAATGATTATATAATTTATTTCTAACACGTATTCGAAACTCTACGATGTGCTGAAATTCATTTTTGTTAGGCTTTACTTTAACCTTTTGTCCCTATAATTTCTACGATGCGTGATTTTGGTATCTATAATTTTGATTGCTGGAATTGAGTCGCTCTGCTTTCAAAATTAAACAAATTAGATCAAAACGAGAACTTGTCATTTAATAACTAATGGAAAAAAATAGGGATGACAAAAATACCCAGATCCGCGGGTAAATACCCGCACAGGTAATAGGATTCACAAGTCTGCTACCCGTGGGTTGAAGAAACGAGTATTTTAACTACCGTTTACAAACGGGGCTGGGTGGGTTCCCGTTTACCTGTGCTTACGGGTACCCGTTAATGAAATCCTATGCTTAGTATTATTTCTTGCTCACTAAATTTTATAATTTGCTTTAAAAGTTTTCGAGAATGCTTTGAAGATGAGTCGTTTAATTAGAACTAGGAATTTAATTCAATAAATGAATTTTAATTAAGATACAATTTACATAAAATTTACCCTTTTCTTCTTATAAATGACATAATTTTATTATTAGTAAAAAATCTCACTAAAGAAAAGTTAGTTCAAATTGGGTCCATAAAAAAGTGTTTTAAATGTCTGAAATTGAATCATATTTGATGTAGATTAAATTACATGTAAGAAAAACATTGTTATTTAAAAAAAAAACATAGATATGGGTAGCCGCGGGTACCCATACCCTTTAAACGGGTACCCGTTTATTTTATGACGGGTCCGGATCCGAGTATATACCTGCGGGTATCGGGGCGGGTCCGGGACCCGGACCCGTTGCCATCCCTAGAAAAAATGTACATATATCACAATTTTTATTTTAAAGGTGACATAAATAATCTTAAATTGTCTTTTACATAAAAGAAATATCTACATCAACTTTTTTAGTTATTTATTGGAAGACAAGTTAACATCCAAATCAAATTTGTTCAATTATAAAACTAAAGTACCTAATTTAAACAATTGAAATTATAGGGACCAAATACACATTTCTTAAACTATAGAGACTAAAGTGTAATTAAGCTTTTTCTTTATTATAACAATGGGATAACAATGACCGAAGTATAAAACACATTATCATAAAGACGCTATTATCATGTCATGATTTTATATTATACTTACCACATAACAGTGCACCTTAGGTTCTAATGGTTGTGAAACATTTTGAAGGTAAAAAGAGTTCAAAAGTATGTTGAAACTCTGGATATGCTGAAAATGAAGAATTCAAATGGGCAAAGACTTGGGCCAATTCAAGAGCAACCGCAAACACATTCAAATGGGCACCATAGGTTAGCTCCAATTCAGGAGCAGAACGAAGAACAACCAAGGAACTCAAATGGGGATTCCCTAGTATTTCAGCAACAGCAACAGCAACCTTCAGGGCATTCGACCTCAGGAGTTGTAGTCACCACAAAATGGGAGACATTTGATTCAATCCCACCATTGATCCCAGTGGAATCAACATCGACAACCCCTTCAGTGACCAATAATAATTCAGGTCCTCCCAAGTTCAATTGGGAATTATTCAACTAATAAATACCATGCAATGTGTTTGTTGTAGCTGTGTGGATGTGATTTGAGTTTGTCTTCCACTTGGAGTGTTATGTGTTTTACATTCTTTTCTGTATTTAGATTTGCTTAGCAACCCCTCTAATCTGTCATTTACTTCAGAAATAAATGGGGTTTCTATGATAGTGATTATTACTATTATTATTTTTGTGTCCATACCAAATATTTGGGCCTATTTTTTATGATATGAATACAATATTTTATATTTGCGACTTTGTTATATGAAAAACTAGAATACGGATCACAATTCACAATGGTGATTGTGTAGTGTAGGTAAGGTGAAATTTTATTATTTTATACTCATTTTATAAAAGCACTTCATCTGAATCCATATTTATGTAGGTAATAAACAAAATATTTTGGCTCATGAAGTTCACTCGAACACAGGCCTTCAACTACTGTAAACCATGTGCCACTTTGTCTATTAGTAGTGGAAATCCACTAGTCATGAATTGGAGGAGGTGTGTGTGTAAAATATCACTTTTTTATTGGTGGAAATTGTCTCCACTCTACTACTTCAAGAGACTCTTTGTCAGCCCTTTTACAAATCGTTATACCTTCCCTGTGAATAGTAACACTAATTATATGGTAGAATAAAACTAGATCTACCGAGCAAATGCTAATGGAGAAAATAAGAAGAACTAACCAAACTCGGGTTACCCGTGTTGTTTCTCACGCGATTAACATTCACGGGGAGCAGGCCTCGACGTTCATCGCTTCTAGACCAGGGACACAACTGTCTGTTTGGCGTGCTCCAGAGGCGGGGTGGTCTAAATTCAATGTTGACGGTTCCGTGTCCGGAGTGCTTCAGGGTAGTTGCGGTAGGGCTCTCATGAACTCCTCAGGTTAGTGGTTGTTTGACTTTTGCAAGAATATGGAAACCATTTATAGAGGTGATTATGAGTCTCCTACAGAATGGTCAAAGTAATATAAAAGAGTGTAGAATCCACAGGGAAAGTTTGTTAAGTCAATTCACACTTGAAATTTCACTATTCGGAATGAAAACAAAAGAGATATATGATTTGAATTGTTGGTTGTAAGAAGATTGCAAAAAAGCAATTGTGAAAGATTGGAAACACTATAATGGAAACAGTACTCAGGGTTTTAGTTTCACCAATTTCAATTATGCTAATAGCAATCAGAGTTCTATAAGAATCAATGTAACTTTCCTATGGTGATGTAGCATTTACCTTTACTTGTTAATACCTTAATCAAGCAAATCATTCAATCTTGGTTACTAAGCCTAATACCTTAGTACCTAGTCAATTCAATTGAAGAACAAAACTCATGAAATCAGACCAACACTACTGAATCCTACCCTTATACCTAAGTGATAGAGAAATTCAATCAATCTAATCTCAAGTCCCTAATCCTTACCAACTACCATTGTGCAAGAAAAAGCATAGCACTCGCGTCGACTCAAGCAGAATTACAATTCAGGGAAAAGATTCATAGGATTGAAACAAAGATGTTCAAATAGAAACTCAAATGTTCATAACATAAAATAGAAAATGATTCACAATCCCAAGTACTTAAAGAAAGCTAGTCAAGCATGGCTAGACAAGACATAATCTAAACTCAAGATAAAAACCTGGAACAAGAGATCAAGAAGACCTCTTACAACTCCACAAACAATGTATCCAAGATAGACTTCAAAAAAGTACAAGATGATACGAGATATCTGGCAAAAAAAGCAAGTGCTTAATTTATAGAAAAAACTGCAGAGGTCCAGCGCATTGGCGCTGGCTTCCCAGCACATTGGTGCTGGGATCTCCTATCGTCTGATGGTCCTTGGCAGAATGCTAGCGCCTTGGCGCTGGCTTCCCAATGCATTGGCGCCGGGATCTTGTATCATCTAATGGGTTTTGTATCGCCTAATGAATTGCTTGGCAGGATGTCACTGCATTGGCGCTGGGCCTTCTTCAACTCTCTCCGATTTCTCTTCCTTTCAGCTCAACTTTTGATTCCCTTCTCATTAAAGCTCTTCAATCCTCATCATTTCTTCTTCAAGGGTTTCAAAACCTGCACAAGCTCATCAAACACCCCATCAAAGCAAAGATGAAACAACCATTTCACTTAAAAGCCATCATCATTGCCTCATTAACTCATTTAAGAGCCTCTTTAACCTCATCATCAGAATTAAAAATTCCAACACTTCATGACCAAGGTTTGCAAATAAAGAAAGACTCAAGGACTAAACTATAAAGACTCAAATAAAGATAAGAAACACTAAAAAGGACCAAAAATACAAAAAGGCTCAATTAAAACCTAAATGCAGAAAACAATACAAAGCAAAGCTAAACTCACCAAAAACATTACATGAGACAAAGGAAAAATAACAAAATAAAAGACTCAAAAGATTATAAAATCCCGGGTCATCAATATCCTGCGAGTTATCATCGAGAGTGATTCGTTGGAGGTGATTCGGCTTATTAATTCTCCACTTGATAGTTTCCACCAGTATGGAGACATGGTTCTATCTATCTGTCATTTGCGTGATATTCACGGGTCATTGCATTTCTAGCATGTGCATTGAGAGGCTAATTCTCTTGCGGGTTACTTAGCCCGTATGACGAGCCGCTTCCCTTTTGGTCTCCACTTGCTTGAGTCTTCTATTGGGGAATGTCATAACATCATTGTTCAGGATAACCCGAGGCATGTAAGCTCTTCCCCTGTTCTTGCTCCTGTGTCGCGTTTTGTTTTTTGTCGGGGCTTAGCCCTTCATTTGTAACAAAAAAAATTAAAAAAAGGAGAAATCTAGAGCAATGCTCAGTTTTAAGGTATTTTCAATAGTCAATTGCATATAACTTTATTGTTAAACTATTTCCTAGAATTTAGGGATGTCCACCAAGTGGTATGATGCTACGCAGGGGCGAAGCTTCTTGGGGACATAGGATGACCATGGCCACCCCAATTTTTTTTTTTAAAATCTAATTCATACTACAACAGAAAATGTTTTTAGTGGCAAAAATTTACCTTTTAACGCCAATAAGTATGGCGGCCAAACCCTTAACACTTTATTTTTTTTTTATTTCATTAAACTATTTTTTTTTCTCAAGGTATCCACATAGTCGACAGCCTTGAGACTAATCTCTCGATGCTCTAAGATCACGTTAAATGGATAGGTATCTCCCAATAAATGCTTCTCCAATCTCCCGAGGCTCTGAGATCACGTTAAATGGATAGACCTCTCCCAACAAATAATTTTTCATAAGCACCGCCTAGGGATCAAACCCTGGACTACATGCTCAACAGACCTAGCTATCTACCAGCTATGCTCTACCTTGTTGGTTATTTCATTAAACTATAAATTAATAAAGATGCATTAGAATTAATGAATTAAGGGTTGACACATATGTTAGTTCCGTGGTAATTCATGTGGATGTTCAAGACTCAAATTCTTCATGGTACATATAAATTTCTTTTTTCAACTACTCAAATTCTTCTTGGTACCTATTGGAAATGGACCGAGTTTCAACAAGAGGCGAGCCCAACAAAGGGGAGGTAGGGGCTTGTGAGGTTGGAATGAACGAATCTGCTTGAGAGAGGGAGTGATCTGTGTGAGAATGATCCAATGGTCCATGCATGTCGCGATTGAACGACTCGGAGAAATGGGCTGCTTGTGTGGTGTGGGAAGTGCGACACAACTGGATGATCTGTGTGAGAATGATCCAATGGTCCGTTCAAGAGTGAAATGTGGAAAACCGAGTGGATCATAGGTTGCGGGTAACACTAACTAATAAGCGACC
The DNA here is from genome assembly GCA_030819835.1 of Acmispon strigosus. Taxonomy (NCBI): domain Eukaryota; kingdom Viridiplantae; phylum Streptophyta; class Magnoliopsida; order Fabales; family Fabaceae; genus Acmispon; species Acmispon strigosus. Next base: position 40,080,443 of record JAUAMA010000001.1, on the reverse strand, counting down.
TCTCTGATGTGGCATTCCACACCTTTAAGAGACAACAATACTATCGTGAAAGCTTTTGTGTGGATCTGCGAGCAACGAAAAGTTTCCATCCAATGCATTTATAACCGGAGATGAACCTAGTCTCCGACATTAAAAGATATGTCTTTTCAATTATTATATTTTTGATCTTTCATTCACTATTGTAAACGGACTAAGTTCAACTTTTAAGATCTCATGGTTTTGGTTCAGTTTTGCATAGAATCGATGAGCGAAGGCAAGGAAATTGTGCCAGCGACATAGTGGAGGAGCGATGGCGGGCCTCGACTTATAACTCCTTGAATGGAGAGAACCCAAAATAAACGGGGAATGAGGTTTTATACCAAAGCTCATCCAGGTGAAGGTAGTAGTACCAAGTTTTGGGTGTGCAAATATTTTTCAGCACTGCGGTTGGAAAATTCAGTTTGGCCTTCCCATTCAAGATAGTAGGCTAAAGAAAACCAGATTTTCTCCCCATGTGCACGAAGGAGCTTGCACAAAAAGTGATGAGGAAGAGCTTATTCCTATCGGAGACAATGGAGCAAGGGATAGTGGGATACCATGAAACCTGCATATTTTAGTGGAAAATCGCTTTAGTAGGGAAAAAGTGGTAAAGTGTGTAGGAAGTGCAATAGAACGGACGTACTTAGACAATCAGTCCATGACAACCCAAATTACAGTGTGACCATGAGATGAGGCAAACTTGGACAAGAATTTCTCCCCAAACCTGAACAGGAAGACGTAAGGGCTATAAAAGGCCATTTCTTTGGGATGGACTATACTAGTTGTATTTGTAATGAGTGCACGACTGAATGTTTTTTCTTGTTTCGTATGAAAGACTCGACCATTGGAAGGAGGATATGATTCTAGTCAGGGTGGGTTTGAACCATGAGTGACTTGCAATAGGAGAGGCAAGAACTCCCAAAGTACCAAAGTGTGGAGGTTCTCAATACCTGCTAAATACAACCTGCCCTTGTAGTAAGAAGTGGGTGGCGCTCAAATAAATGTCCGAGTTTGATGTGTCCTAAAATTGACTTTCTTGACCCCTCTGTATTGTAAAATACTATTTGTTTGTCAATGATCGAGGGAATTGGGGATGATATGGAATCCACTAAGGGAGTCTCGGGTTAAGCTCCAAAAGGGTATCTAAATAGACCATCAACAACTCTATTGTGACTACTAGGTTTTGTGAAGAAGGTCTTGCTCCTGACCTTGACTGAGGTTTTGATGACGACAAACTCATCGGCAAAAAGAAGAAAAGAAGACTTAGAGGAAACAACGCTATAAAGTTCATCATTTACCTAGAAGTCTTAGTTTAGGTGAGTTATGCTTCTAAAGGTCTCTCAAAGCATAAAGGCTCTTTAAAACACCTAAACTAATCAAGCTTAATGTTTTTACAACTTAAAAGAAGTAGAAAAACTTAAGCCGATCTTAAAAGATCAAGTTTCTGAAAGTTGGACTTCAGTGTAATCGATTTCAGCTATCTGGTAATCGATTACACCTAGGCAAGTAATCGATTACTACTTGCTTGTAATCGGTTACATGTTTGAATTTGAAATTCAAACTGTAACGACTCTTAGTGTAATCGATTACCTAAGTGATGTAATCGATTACACACACGAAAAGTTGCATCTTTTCATGAACCATTGTGTCTCAAACCTTTTGGGAAAGGTTGCATTGGTTCAAGGACGTTTCCCTTGCCTATATAAAGTCCATTTGAGTCCAGAACATAACAACATATGAGAATACAACATCAGGCCAAAGCTTTGCCAAAATTAGTTCATTCATTAAGTCTTTTAGAACTTAAACTTTCAAAAGAGCCTAAATTCTGAGTTCATGATCTTCATGTTTATAAGAACACTCTAGTTGTTTATATCTTGAGGAACTCAGAATCTTGTTATGCTTAAGAGCCTTAAAGCATAAATTCGCATGATCAATCCACTTGTATGTTAAAGGATTGATACAGCCAATTGTAAACTCTTCTTCATCTCTTTCTGATAGATTGAGTATTCACCGTGGATCTCGGTGAAGGGTTGTTGGTACTGAAAGTGGTGTACTTTCAGGGTGTTGATTGAAGGTGGTTTACCCTTCAAGGTTTGAAGGTGGTTTGCCTTCAGGAACTGAAAGTGGTATACTTTCAGGGGCTGTTGAAAGTGGTATACTTTCACAGGAAATTGATAGAAATTCTTAGGGTCCTTGGTGTAAAAACTTGTAAGAGATTTTTATCAATAGTGGAAAAATCCTCAAGGGATTTTCTTGAGGGACTGGACGTAGCCTTCGGTGGATAGAAGGTGAACCAGGATAAAATTCTGTGTGTGTGAATTCTTCTATCCTTCATCTTTACTTTCAAGCAACGCTTAATTCCGCTGCAATTGTTTGCATTTACATTTATCTTGAAAGTAAGAAGTTGTTAAGGCGAAAATCGGGTAAACCTGATTCACCCCCCCTCTCAGGTTGCTATCTATACTAACAGGTTTGTACAATATCTCATTTAAAAACTAGTAGTTTAGTGGCCCAATTTTGTTGTTATGGGGTCTTGTAGGACTGATTTATTAGTTACTTAAGACTTAGTTGGTCAGCATAGATCCTGTTCCGGTCGACTCTTCATCCATACGAACTAACGGCATCTCAGCCATTATACACGCGGGTGCTCTTAAGCTTCCACTGTCAGGATGGCTCGTACGACCTGGTTTAGAAACGAGACTTTCTAGCTTACCTGGAAAAGTGTCCGAGCGGCCTGACCAAGGGCCAAGGGGAGCGTCCACAACACATCGGCTGAGAGCCATTCTCTAGCTGGAAGCTCTACTTAAGACTTCCTCCAAACTTGCAAACACACTCTACACGATCACCATGCCTATAAATACAGATTCTATCGTTTATTTACTTAAAATGCAATTCGTTACTTGCATACTTCTGAGTTTGCTAAAGCTCTAGGATCCTTTCTTTGCTCTCACATTGACTTAAGTGTTGGAGTGTCGTTTACAGGTTCCCCTCTATCGCATCTCAACCGGACAAATCTAGCACCATGGCCATCCTAGGCTCAGCACCACCACCGGAGCACCGAGGAGCCCCCTTCACTACTCCAGATTTGCCATGTTACCACGGTTCTGAGCAGCATGTTACCACGGTTAAACCGCTGTAACAGACGTCAAAGTAATAGATAAATTACCCCGGTTCAAGGCGAAACCGTGGTAACATCACAGCTCTGTTACCCCGGTTGAAGGTGCAACCGTGGTAACATTGCAGCTCTATTACCGCATTTGAAGGCTTAACCGAGGTTACATTGCATCTCTGTTACCACAGTTCCTTTACCAACCGTGGTTTTTCTTATGTTCACTCTCACCTTAATTAATTGTACGTGCAAATAAAATACAGTCAATGCCAAAATATATAATACCAAATTAACTAAAACATAGTATACGGACAACTATAAATACCAAATTACCAAATAAACTATATATCGTTACAATTCAATGCCAAAACACAGTTCAGTAGTAGGAAACTATCCTAATATCTCGTTACAATTCAATGCCAAAACACAGTTCAGCAGTAGGAAATTCTATCCTAATATCTCGTTACAATTCAATGCTAAAACAGTTAGGCAGAAGAACTCAATCTAAAATAATTCAGCAAAAGAACAAGTTAAAGCAAAAACAGTTCAGCAGAAGAACAACTCAATGCCAACTGTGCACAACAAAAGAAAAACTCAATGAAAATAAAATAAAATAAAGGCAGGCAGTAGATCTCAGCAGTTGAATCATAACATCTTCTACTGGAAATGGGTGCTCCTACTTGTGCTCCTACCTGCTTCTGATACATCGCCTTCAATGTATCTCCTAGCCCGGAATGGTTCTTAGCATGCGTAATATACTGCTAAGCCATTCCGTATGGACATAATATACTGCTAAGTCATTCCGAACAGTTCCTGGCATTATATTGTTTCCAAAAAACATAACAATGAATAAAAATAGAAGGAGATTATTGGGAATTAACTAGAAGAAAAATTATATTCATTGAATAAAAATTGTACATTCAAATTTAACAAAAAAAAAAGTACAATTGCTGAAGATTAAAAGGTACAAAAAATCAAGCTACAGGATTGGAGGCAATCGATTCCATATAATCATCAGAGGAGTCATCCGAAGAAGAGTCATCGGAGTCTTTGAAGGGTTCTGTAAGTTCATATAGAAACCTAAGAGGGGGGTGAATTAGGTTCTCACGATTTTCACCTTATTAAAATCGGATTATTTTCAGTTTGATCATAATCACAATTGATAATTGTTAATGCAGCGGAATTATAACTTGCTGAAAGTACAAGATAAGGGATGAGAGAAACACACAAGGATTTTATCCTGGTTCACCTTCAACCATCGAAGGCTACGTCCAGTCCCCCGTTTTGATTCAAGGATTTTTCCACTATGATCAAGTATTCTTATAGATGCTTGCGCCAAGGATCCTAAGAAGACCTATCAAACCTCCCGAAAGCACACCACTTTCCAATTGATCAAGCATTCTTACCGATGCTTGCGCCAAGGACCATAAGAAGACCTATCAACCCTCAGAAAGCACACCACTTTCTGATCACACCGAACACTACGGTGGACTTTGAATCAAACCAATTCAAAGGACCTTTTTCAACTACCACCAAACACTATGGTGAATGAATGAAACCGATTCAAGAGATGAAGAAGCTTTTACAAGGATGAATCAATCCTTTGATCTAAGACTGAATTTATTTAGTTTGTATGCTCCAGGAATTTACAATGAAGGCTCAATTATTCTGAGTTCTTAAATGTTGAACAACATAAGTGTTCTTATGAAATTGAGAGCTCAATTGCTCAGAATAACATTTCTAATGAATATGAAAGTTATTGCACGTTTCTGAACATCAATCAAGTATATATAGGCACTAGTGACACTTCATGAACCATTGCAAAGGTTTTCCAACGTTTAAGAACACATTGGTTCATGAAAAGTCATTAACAAGTAGAGGCTTAGGCTAGAACACCATAGAACATGTTCTTATTTCATATGATCATTGGCTTGTTAGAAACTTGTTTAGGTAGTGAAACTCAAACCCCAAATGTTGTGTTAATCATCATTTCTAAAATCAATCATATATTGTTTTTCTTTTTGCTGTTAAAAACCACCAATAATCAAACTTTTATGCTTTTTCTTTCCAGCTCTAAACAATTGAAATTGGGTAAAAAATCGATACACTATCCCTGTGGAGACGATATCTTTTGTATTACTTCGACCCATCTGTACACTTGCAGAACGGGTATCACTTACCAATAGCATGTTGTAGCTCTGGATCCTCAGAGCGCTCTGGCTCGATTGGAGGACTTCAAATTATGTTTTTATCCAGGCTAAGCTCCCATTAAGCTCGGCTAATCGGGAGGCTATGGTATCGTACTCTGCATTATAAAGGGCATGTTTCCGATCAATGCGTTCAAATTTAATTCGAAGGGTGTCCTTTTTGGCATTAAAGGTGTCTAGGCGTTGTAGCTCCTTCTCATTCCACTCTCGGCGTTCCATACCAGTTGTGATATCTTCCTCCATGTCATGCAGTTGGGTGGCCAGGTCATGGTAGGTGTTTTGTTCCACCTTTGAGACTTGAGGAAAGGGGGCCTGAGCTAGTTTCATCAGTGACTCCCTCAAAGTTTAAATTACCGGGAATCTTCTGGGTAGGCCCCCTTGAAGCAATTGTGCACAAACTTCCGATTCTCAGAAATCGGAGAGGCAGCAGTGGTATTAGTGGTTGCAAGCAGCAAGGGAAATAAAAAATATTCCTTCGGTACTCAGTCTAGGATCGACTGCTTTAGCCAAGCAGGGTGTAGTGGGAAATTTCCCCGAAACCTTAGTTGGTGCCCGATCGGTGCACGGAGGCCCAGGAGGAATAGGAATCTTGAAACTAGCAGCTGAGCTTGGGCCATCACATTCCTTCTTCTTTGACAAGGAAAACACAACACTAGTTCGTTAGAGGCTACCCCGACGAAGAAAAAAATGGTGGTGAAAAGTTCAGACAGTAGTACCTTTGGAGGAGAAAGAGTAGCTTGAGCGGGGTTTTTTTTGACATCTCCGAGGGACTTTGTGGAAGCTTGAATAATCTATTACCGAGAAATTCTCCCGCTAGCACGGCTGGCACTCTTCCAAATTCTTCTAGCGGAAATTCATTTAGGAGGATCGGCTAAGGCATCTACATCAATGATTGGCGAAGCATGAGGTTCTGCAATCGGGAAGCGTTAGCAACATACAAGGAAAAAGGGGTTCAAGTAGGAAGGTTAGAGGAGTAAAAGTTACCAAGAATCAGCGATTTCATGGACTTAGCCACTTTCTAATTCTTGGTCTCTTTTCCCGACGAGTCAAATTGCTAACTAATGAATTTTTCTAGGTATGAGGCATGATCATCAAGGAAAAAGAGAGAACGAGCCTTGGACTACCAAGCATCGAAAGAAGGAGGGATAACTCAAATTAGAAGTACTTGAATGTGCCCATCTTGTCAACAGACTTCTGCCTTAGGGAGGATAATTGATCCTCTTTGATGCTTTTCTGAGAAGAAGGAGAGATGTCCATGGAAAGAGGGAGGTGGTTTGATGAGGGAGTGAGACAAAAGATAGGGAATGGTAGTGAAGTGTAAAACTTAAATGATGTATCATGCATCATATTAAACTTTAGGTGGAAGCATACAATCACAATCAGGACCTTAAAAGTCATTATTTACATTCCCGGATTAGCAGTCATGATTTGTCTTAGTTGGTTTCTCTCTCGTTATCCTTCTTTCTTACATGCATAAGGATGGAAGTTTCTCTAATAGCGTTAAGAGACAATAAATCGTGTGTCTATTTATAGGGTCGAGAGATGACCAACTTAATGTGTATTTAACTTAAATTTTGATACGTCCATCAAGTAACAGACTTAATAGATAAGATATAACATTCAAATAGTGGGTAACTTTATCTTTGTATTTAGGTCACTTAACTAGAAGTAACAACTCATAATTCTATCTTATCTTGTCATAACTTCTAACATTCTCCCATTTGGTCTAAAATAAAATTTTATCCTTGCATAATTATCTTAATATAGCAAAACACTAAGTGTGAGTTATGTCAGTCATGCATTAATTTACAAAGCACTTCCTTCCATATACTACGACACTAGCACATCACTATACAAGATACATAAATAATACATGAAGTATCATAATGATCCCATTAATGCTTCTAGATCACTTACGTTATAACTCATAATAAGAATCATGTACACATTAACTAGAAACCAATACACAATTCATGTTCAGAAACACATAAACATAAAGAGCTTGGAGTGTCATCATCATTAAATACAACATTCAAAAGGAGAACAAAGACCCATTCTATCATATTCCTTAAATGTCTTTGGCGGTAATCAATTTTTTCACAGATTAATAATCATGAGTTCCATTCTCTTATGCTCTTTAGACACTCTCTGTTTCTGAACTTCCTCCTAAAAGACAAAATTCTTTAATTCCATAATCTTGGCACCCAATTAATATTTTTCATTTTGGAGAAACATAATGCTGCTGTTGGACTCGAACACCTGAATCGCACAAAGTAACTTGAGAGAGAAAGAGATCGAAAGCACACAGAAATCTTTGTTCACGCAGTTCGACCAAAGTTGTCTACGTCTCCGGCTATATATAGCTATAGCACTGTTTCATTCAAACTTAGAACGAACAACAGGGTTCTAGTGTTACATCATATTTATAAAAGGATATAATGCTAAAACGACAGTGCCTTAATTATATCCTAACACAATCCTATCAACCAATCAGATTCTAGATTACACGGATATTACGGAATGAGTTCTCATTAGCTGTCCTCAACTAAACATGTAATAACTCTAGCCAGACGCGGCCTAGCAGCTCCTGCCAGACGAACTCTTACATGTCGGTTGCGGACGGACTCTTATGAAGGACTCCAAGCCGGACGAACTCAACAGCCAGACGAACTCCTTGAGTTCTAGCCAGACGAAGTCACTATAATGAGTCAAACTCAACAATCTCCACTTTGGCGAATTTTTCAAACCCTTGTGAAGACAAACCGCCTCTTCTCAGAATCTTGATTTTCCGGATTGCGCTCCCCATACGCTTAACACTTAGAAATGTGCAGTAGTCCCAAATGTGTGAACCTTTGCAAGTCGTATTTGCCTTGACACAAGCAACTCTCTGATCTTGTGAAATCTCACATCAATGTGCTTCGTCCTTTCATGATACACTTGATTGTTCGCCAAGAAAATGGCACTCTGACTATCGCACTGCAGATGAACTCCACCTTGCTCAACACCCAACTCTTGCACTAACCCTGTTAGCCACAATGCTTCTTTTTCCGCTTCAGCCACAACCATGTACTCAGCTTCTGTTGTGGACATTGCCACTATGGATTGGACAGACGACCTCCAGCATATAGGTCCACCAACCAGAGTAAAAACATACCCTTTTGTAGACCGTCTATTGTCAATGTCTCCTGCATAGTTAGAATCAACATATCCACCAACTACTGGATCACCTTGTTCCTTACTAAACATTATCCCGTAACCAATTGTACCTGAGTATCCACTTGACTGCCTCCCAGTGACGTTTCCCTGGTCTTGACATAAACTTACAGACTTGGCTCACTGCTTGTGCCACATCTGGTCTAGTGCAAACCATAACGTACATTAAACAACCAACTGCATTGGCGTAGGGAATTTTCAACATACCTTTGACCTCTTCAGCTGTCATTGGACACTGATCAACGGAGAGCTTGAAGTGACTTGCCAACGGAGTACTCACAACTTTCGAATTGCTCATGTCGAATCTGGCTAACACGCCTTCAACATAGCTTTTCTGAGAGAGCCACAGCTTTCGTGCTCGTCTGTCTCCATTCCAAGAACATTCTTAGCAGCTCCTAGTTCCTACATGTCAAACTCCTTGCTCAGTTTGGTTTTCAATCATGGCCTCACTTGAGTGATTAGCAGCAATCAGCATATCGTCCACGTATAGTAACAAGAAAATTACTGAATTATCATCAAGGCTCCGAACGTAAACACAACAGTCATAGTCACACCTCCTGTATCCAATCCTTTGCATGTATGAGTCAAACCTCCTGTACCACTGCCTTGGTGATTGTTTCAACCCATATAGAGACTTTTTCAATTTACATACCATGCGTTCCTGACTGAACTCAACAAATCCTTCAGGTTGCTGCATGTACAATTGTTCATTTAAATTCTCATGAAGAAACACTGTCTTCACATCCATCTGCTCTAAATGCATGTCTCGGAATGCTACCAGAGCCAATACTGCTCTTATAGAAGTGTGTCTGACCACTGGGGAAAAATATTTCATCATAATCAATCCCCTTCCGCTGTGAATAGCCCTTTGCTACTACGCAAACCTTGAACCTTTCCCCTTCATTTTCTTTTATTCGTGGCTTCTTCTTGAACACCCACTTGCAGCCAATTTCCCTCTTCCCTTCCAGAAGTTCGACGAGATCCCATGTCTGATTCATCTTCAGGGACTCCATCTCTTCCACCATGGCTCCAATCCACTTCTCACGGTCTTGGCTTCCCATAGCCTCACGGAAATTAGAAGGATCTCCAGAACTTGTAAGAAGAGCATAAGCAACTAAGTCTTCAAACCCATATATGAGTGGTGGTCCTCTCTAACGAGGCTCCCTGTCACGTACGAGGACATAATCCTGTACTCCACCTGAATCAACTGGCTCGTCTTCTGACTCACTGTCAGAATCTACAATGGCCTGCACATTGGGCGTCGTCTGCCCAGGACTGTGTGGATCAGACGTTCCTACATCGTCCAATGCGAGATCGTCTGCCAGACGAGGTTGCATTCGTCTAGTTGGCTCGACAGCAATTTGAATCTTCCCAGCAGTGGAAGTTTCAGCCTTTGAAATAGTCTCTTCCCTTGGATCTGACTCCTTCAACATGCATTGTTCATCAAATACAACATCTCTACTATAAACTGCCTTCTTCAAGGCTGGATCCCAAAATCTAAATCCCTTCACACCCTTCGTGTACCCAACAAAAATACATTTCCTGGACTTAGGATCCAATTTGGACCTCTTATCACTGGAGATATGCACGTAAGCTGGACAACAAAAAATCCTCAGATTATCTAGGTTAATTGATTTACCTGTCCACACTTCTTCTGCAACCTTTCCATCCAATGAAGCTCTTGGAGACCTGTTTATAAGATAACATGTCATGTTCATTGCTTCTGCCCAAAATCCCTTTGATAATCCTGCCTGCAACCGAAGGCATCTTGCCTTCTCCGTGAGGGATCTGTTCATCCTCTCAGCAACACCATTTTACTGTGGTGTTTTCTTCACTAAATAATGCCTCTAGATCTCGTGTTCCTCACAAAACTACTTGAATTTTGCCTCTGTGTATTTTTTCCCATTATCTGACTGCAAATACTTGACCTTCCTCCCCATCTGGTTTTCCATTTCTGCTTTCCACAGTCTGAACTTGCTAAACACTTCAGACTTGTGCTTTAGGAAATAAACCCAGACCTTCTTGGAGAAGTCATCGATGAAAGTAACAAAGTACCTGGAACCTCCAATGGAGGCCTCCTTAGTAGGCCCCCAGACATCTGAATGAACGTAGTCGAGGATTCCCTTTGTTTCATGCTTCCCGATCACGAAACGGACACGACACTGTTTGCCCAACACGCTTCATTCAGAGGATTCCCTAGAATGCTTCTTCTTTCCAGCAGCGTTTCCCTTGTTCCTTCCACGGTCTTGTCCTCCTCCCTTAGCAAACCGACCTTCACCTTGACTACTGCCTTCCTCTGCTTTTTGATTTCTCTGTGAGTGAGACAAAAGGGCAGACGTGATGGCATCAAGCGTGATAGCATCCTTCCCATACGTAAGGGTGGTGACCAAGTGCTTGTAGGAACTTGGTAACGAGCACAGCAAAATAACCGCCTTGTCCTCGTCATCCACCTTCACCCCCAGTCGCAGCAAGTCTGCAACTATTGCGGTGAAATGATTAACGTGACTTTGAAGGTCACTTCCCTCCTACATCCTCAGATTGTAAAGCCTCTGCTTTGCAAATAGCTTGTTCATCTACGTTTGGGACTGATATAGGCTCTCTAACTTGTCCCAAACGGCCTTTGGAGTCGTGAGATCCGCGATATGAAACATCACCTCGTCAAAAACACAGAAGATGAATCAATCCAGCGGCCTTCTCTTGCATCTCCAACCAATCTATGTCTAACATCCCTGTTGGTTTCTCCTCTTGCTGCGCCTTTTGCAATCCTTGTTGAGCCAACAAATCCTTGACTCTGCGTTGCCATAAACTGAAGTTACCTGTTTCATTGAATATTTCAACGTCGAACTTAGCTCCGCCAGTAGCCATGGTTGCTCTGATACCAATTGTTGGACTCGAACACCTGAATCGCACAGAGTAACTTGAGAAAGAAAGAGATCGAAAGCACACAGAAATCTTTGTTCACGCAGTTCGACCAAAGTTGTCTACGTCTGCGGCTATAGATAGCTATAGCACTATTTCATTCGAACTTAGAACGAACAACAGGGTTCTAGTGTTACAACATATTTATACAAGGATATAATGTTAAAACGACAGTGTCTTAATTATATCCTAACGCAATCCTATCAACCAATCAGATTCTAGATTAAACGGATATTACGGAATGAGTGCTCATTAGCTGTCCTCAACTAACCACGTAATAACTCTAGCCAGACGTGGCCTAGCAGCTTCAGCCAAACGAACTCTTACGTGTCAGTTGCAGACAGACTCTTATGAAGGACTCCAAGCCGGATGAACTCAACAGCCAGACGAACTCCTTGAGTTCTAGCCAAACAAAGTCACTATAATGAGCCATACTCAACAGCTGCGCTATTATCACAATACATTTTCAGCGGCTTAGTAATGGTTTCACCACTATCAGAGGTGACTCTTGAGCAACTAATCTAATGGCGTAGGCAGAGGAGGGACTTTCAACGTCGGTGCGAGCGATTGGAGCATTTGGTGGCACGTCGTAGGGTTTCTCAGGGTTCCATATTATAGTCTATTGTTGATCGAGTCTGTTGCCATCTACTGCTTTAAGGTCATCACTTCTGAAGGATCTACCTGCGTGTGGTTATCAGTTGTGTTTCAGTAGTCATTTCACTCTTGATAATTAGGCCTTGGTGTCTTTTCACTTTTGATATTTAATCCAGTTCGACTTTTATTTTCGTTGTTTTCTCTGGTTATTTGTTTATTCGACTTCTATTTCATGCGATATCACTACAAGAATACTGGTGTATTGCGGCGGTTCTAGGTACATTTTGCGGCGGTTCAAACCGCCGCAAAATGTATGTGAGAGGAATTTGCGGCGGTTTCCCAACCGCGGCGGTTTCCCAACCGCCGCAGTTACGAGCATCGAGATATACATTTGCAGTGGTTTTGGCTAACCGTTGGAATAACTGCCGCTGGTATTTAGCGGCGGTTTTTAACCGCCGCGGTGTTTTACTTATTTGAGGAGGTTTGGAACCGCCGCAGTATAGTGCTACTTTGCGTCGGTTCGGAACCACCGCCGTATACGTGTTTTTTTGCGGCGGTTAGGAACCACCGCAGAATGCTTCATTAGCCAAAAAAAAAAGCCAAAAGAATGCTTCATCAACAATGCTTCTCAAGAAGGTGTAGTAGTGATATAATAAATAATGATAAATATGTTAATAATATAAATTATAGAAGATCATTACAAACAAACAAAAATGAGCAAGCCTGTTTGAATTAGATGAAAGCGTCAAGAAGAAGAAGAAAAAATATCAATGCAATCAGATTGTTCAAGCATGTAGTAAACCTGATTGCCAGCAGCTTCTTCAGCCTATTGGACCAATGTTGTACCTTCATGTGTAACATGCTGCAAATAGACAACCATTATAATACAGCATTGAAAAAATACTAAAAACAAAGAGGTTCAATTTAATCACAAATCCTAATGCAAAAACTAAAGAAACCAACCTGTTTGAATTCACTGGAAACATGGTCCAAGCCTTTAGGTACTTTATAATAAAGTCTGAACATCCTAGAGAGATCTTCCACCTAGACATAAACCAAATCAAGAAGAAAGGTAAGCAGTATATGAATAGGTCAAATGATTAGGTGACCATTGTGGAAAGATTGTCAAATAATGGTTTTGAAATTTTGATTTTGTCTGGGTGTTGCAAAGTAGAAGAGCATTCCATAAAGTCCTGAAAGTGAAACAACAAATTTGAAAACTTGCTAATGAAGGTCCTTCCAAATACGAAATACAATTACTACTACAAGAGAAATCCTCCATTTGAAACTTCTAATATAGGAGTGTTACTTTGCAAGCACAAAATGCATACAGAATATGAAATCAGTAGAGAAGTACCTTGTTGCAATTTTCTCTTGGCTGAGTTGAAGATATTTCTGGTTGTTTTCTCTTGAGAGGACTGCTTGATGACTGTATTTTCTTTCTACCACTGACATTTTTAACATTCTTCGCGGGATGTATCATAGTATTTTTTGAGGTTGTGGATTCCAAAGGTTCAGCTTTCTCCTGATTTAGTAATCTAGAGTTCCTCTCAGAAGTGATACTTTGAAGCTGATCTGAACTTCCTTGCAGCTGAAGAAAGTCCATTCAAATTAAAGTTTCTTGCAAATTCAAGAACTAGATAATTTATAAATGTATGGCTAAAAAAGGATGTCTTATGATAGCATAAATTATGCCTTCTGATATTTATGCCTGAAGAACCCCCTCTGGTCTTATTGTTGTGCCCTTTATTTGGATCTTTATTCTCACTTACATGCAAAGTCATGAGAGTATCAACAGCATCAGACTCCTTTTCTCTTAGCTTTCTTTTACCAGGACCCCAGTCTTCATCTTCACTCACTAGCTCACATGCAGGAGCATCCTTCCCAAACATTTCTTGAAAAGATGAATTCAGATGAAACTTCCTGTTCATAATCTAATCTATCCTTCAAATTTGGATACAAATAAAATAGGAAAATCTAATTTTTCAGTAGCATTTCCATGCAAAATGATTAACCATCTAAATCATCATAACCAAGGGTAAGAAATACATCTAATTGTCAATTCATTTTTAAATCAATTCCATTTTCTTTAACTATGTATTGCCAGAAGGGCCTACCATCATTAACATATCTGCAAATAAAAAGAAACAAACTCTTAACTATACAAAAGATTACAGTAATCTCTGTTTCGAGAACAAGCTCAAAATGTGCACACAAATTGAAATGCTTACATTATAGTACTTTCAGAAGAAAGCAATTGAAAATATCACTCATTATATACATCGCTAAAGCAAGAGCACAAAAGCTCTCATGCTATCAAATGAATTATTCTTGTCAGTTCGTGGAAAGAATGTAAAAACCCTTATCGATGTTTATGCTCGAATTATGAGTGCCTGGTTCCAAGATTTCTTTACTCAGTAGACATAGCAATTCTTGAATGAGCACAGGACTTATAGGCACAAATAAGCACAGGGATTATAGGCACAAAGAAAACTTTGAGTAAACTCTCAACTCAATCCTCCAAAATTCACAGAATCAATTGCATAAGTTTTATGTTAGAAATAATATAATCCCTAATTGCGTAACTTTGAGTAAACTCTCAGCTCAATCCTCCAAAATCCACAGAATCAATTGCGTAACCTATAATCAAATCGAACAAGAGAGAAACCCAACCTATAATCTCTAATTCCTAAACAAAAAACAAATCGAACAAGAGAGAAACGAGTTTGCTTCGTTACCTTCGATTCACAACAAAAATGAGAGAGATGAGAGCGGCGGAGGCGATGAGAGAAGGCGGAGCGATGAGAGGGGCGGAGGCGATGAGATGGCGATGAGAGAACCTTTCTCTTTCTCTTTCTGCAGTAAAAAATAAGAGAAGGCTTAAAGTAAAAAAAAAATATTTAAAACCTGCGGTGGTTGGTCAAACCGTCGCAGAAACCGTCTCTAAGCGACAAATTGCGGCGGTTTTAGTGTAACAGCCGCAAATTGTCCGCCCCAAAACACACATTTTCTGGTGGTGTATTACGATTTTATCACTCGTGAAAATTGGGGAGTTACAGTGGCGGTGGTGGCGGTGGTTGAGGGTTGTGCTGGTTGTGGCAATGGATTAAATATTTTTAACTGTCTTATGCGTTAATTACAATCTTATCAGGCTCTATCTCACCTTTATATGTTGGATTAAATAATTCATCATTTTAATTTATAAAAATAGATTGATGGATAAACATAAGTTTTATAAGTGTTTCACCCTAAAAAATTAAGCACGAGTACACACACCAAGTAGCCGAAATATGACAGAATTAGAATATGGAAGGTAAGCATGCTAAAAAGCATATAAGAAGAAGAAGAGTTAAAAATCCAAAAGGAAAACCAAGCTATTTCAGTAAGGAGAGATAAGTGATAAGTGTGATATATGATATGATGTAATTGGAAGAAAGAAATAAAGAGAAAAAAGAAATGTCCAGAAATGTCTGTACTATTTAGGTGTACACAAATCACAAAGAGTTCAACAGCGCAAGAGATTGGAGAAAGGGACAAGCGTCTGGCGAATGAACAGTCTCGAGCTTTGCGAAAGCGTACGGGTCATAGCAAAAACATCTTGAATACACCAAGAAGTCTGCATCAACTAAGTTTAAGATGTTCATGAAAGCAACTAAGTCCATTTACTGGTCTAAGCTAATAATTAAAGGTGTTGTAACTATATGAAGAGACAATTAAGTTCCAATTGAAAGAAGTTTATGATATTAGTTGTGACCTTCCCCTCCAACATGAAATATATTCAGAAACAAAAGTCAAGCATCAAAGCAAGAGATCTATCATGTCCACAGCAATGGGAAGCATGGAAGACAAGAAGGACTTATCTCTGTCATTTACTCGAGGAGCACATTTTCAACTTAAGCATAAAGAATATAAAACCAAGTTTGGTATGAAGAAATGAGCTAAAAGTAGCTTGCATATATTCAACGAACTTCTATGCAAAGAAGATATCCAATAAAAAGATATGAAGGATATAAAAAACTCATCAAGGAAGAAAGAACTCAAGAATATTATTGAGCATATATAAATAATCCAAGAACAATCGAGTTCATCTTCTTCATTTATTACGCTGACAAGCTGATAACAGCATTAACTAGGAATTAGTTAGAGAAGTTAGACTCTAACAAATTCTGTTACACTAACTAACAATAGTTAAATTAAGTAACTAGAGTTAGTTTACTTGAGTTAGAAGTTAGAGTTAGTGTATTAGTATACTATAAATACTTGTAATCAATTCAATTGAAGTAATGAAAATGTTTTCATTCATTCAGCATTGATGCTGCTGTTTTCAGTTCTTCTTTCAGTTGCTGGAACCTTTTTCTTCTTTCTTCATTCTTAGTTCAGAACGTGTTATGGTATCAGAGCTTCATTCTTGAAGCTCTGATGCGTGCTCAGATCAACATGCCACCTCGTGCTCAGCCACCACTGATTGATCCTTCTCTAGATCAATCGAGCCCCTTCTATGTTCATCCTTTTGAAAATCCCGGAGTTTCTCTTGTTAATCCACTGTTAAATGGACAGAATTATCACTCTTGGTCGAAATCAATGAAAAGAGCAATTATCTCAAAGAACAAGTACAGATTCATCGATCCAGCCTTTGAAATTCCAGATTCTTTCCATCCAAGCTTTGAAGCATGGCAAAGGTGCAACAATTTGGTACATTCTTGGATTCTCAATTCAGTTTCTAGTTCAATAGCACAAAGCATCGTTTTCATTGAAAATGCAGTAGATGTTTGGATAGATCTAAGGGATCGATTCTCTCAAGGTGATTTAGTAAGAGTTGCTGAATTGCAGCAAGAATTGTATGCTTTCAAGCAGAATTCACTAAGTGTGAGTGAGTATTTTACTGAATTGAAGGTTATGTGGGAAGAACTAGATAACTATAGACCTCTTCATGCTTGTGTTTGCACAATTAAATGTGCTTGTCCTGCTAGTTACTCAGTTAAGGAGTACAAGCAACAAGATCATGTTATGAGGTTTCTTATGGGTTTGAATGACCATTTTGCTATGGTAAGATCACAAATTCTGTTGTCTAATCCTCTACCTCCTTTGACTAAGGTATTTTCCTTAGCATTACAACATGAAAGGCAAATAACTGTTGTTGATGAGGATCAAGTTAATGTCAATGCCGTGGAAGGCAAGAAAAGCTATGGATCTTATAATAGAGGCAAAAACAATCGTGTTTGCACTTATTGTGGAAAATCAGGACATACTATTGAATCTTGCTATAGGAAACATGGTTTTCCTCCTAATTCTGGATATTCTACTTGATCTAAATCAAAATTTAGTTCCTCTCATCATGCTAATATGGCAGAATATGATACAGAAAATGAACAGCAAGAAGATAAAATACAATCAGCAGATTCTAAGGACAAATTTTTTGAAATGTTATCTTTTGAAGATTGTCAAAGACTGAAAGCTCTACTTCAGCAAGGATCTTCTACTCTTGCAGAAAACTCTTCATAGCATGCACAGGCACACCATGTATCAGTTTCAGCACAAGAAGTTCAAGGTATTCTTTGTGCTTCACCTACTGTTTTTATGCCTCAACATAAAATCTGGATCATAGATTCAGGAGCAACTGATCATATTTGCAACAGGTTATCGTCATTTACTACATATTATAGAATTCCACCTGTTAATGTCAAATTACCTAATGGCAATTCTGCTTCTGCATCACATAAAGGAATAGTACCTATTACAGCAACCATATCATTACAAGATGTCTTATTCATTCCAGATTTTGGTTTCAATTTGATATCAGTTTCAAAGTTTACTACGGATTTGCATTGCAAGATTATTCTTACTGAGACAGGTTGTGATGTTCAGGGATTGAACAAGAAGATGACTGGTTTGGGTAGTCTTCATAAAGGTCTTTACTACCTTGATGTGGAGCATACAGCATTATCTTGCTCAAAGGATGCAGAATCCAATGTAATCAATTCTTTTGTTTTACCTAAAGTGGCTTTATGGCATTTCAGATTAGGACATGTTGCTGATAAGAGTTTAGAAATTTTAAGCAAGGACTTTCCTTCAATCCATGTACACAAAAACAAAACTTGTGATATCTGTCATTTTGCTAAACAACGAAAATTGTCCTTCTCAGCTAGTACTAGTAGTACAAATGCCAGATTTGAATTGCTCCACATGGATATATGGGGTCCTTTTCGAGTTGAAACTATGCACAAACACAAATATTTCCTAACTGTGGTAGATGATTATAGTAGATACACTTGGATAGTTTTACTTAAAAGTAAAGGAGAGGTTCAAGGGCAAGTACAAGCTTTTATTAACTTAGTAGAAAATCAGTATACTGCTAAAGTTAAGGTTATAAGAACTGATAATGGCCCAGAGTTTTCATTGCCTATCTACTATAATCAAAAAGGTATTGTTCATCAGAAAAGCTGTGTTAGTACACCTCAACAGAATGCAAAGGTTGAAAGAAGCCATCAAACTATACTTAATATTGCAAGAGCCTTACTTATGCAATCTTCTCTCCCTTCTAAATTTTGGGGATATGCAGTTCTACATTCTGTTTTCATAATGAATAGAGTACCTACTGAAGTCTTACATTTTCAATCACCCTATCAGTTATTCTATGGAAATTTGCCAGTTTTAGAAGAACTTAAAGTCTTTGGCTGTTTGTGTTATATTTCTACATCTATTGTCAATAGATCAAAACTGGCACCAAGGGCAAGAAAATGTATTTTTCTAGGTTATAAACCAGGAATGAAAGGCTATGTAGGTTATGATCTAGATAGCAAAGAAATTGTTGTATCTAGACATGTTGAATTTCAAGAATTGGTTTTTCCTTACCAGCTCAGTACTAATTTTCGGTCACAATCTTGGTCATATGTTGATCATGAGGCAAAACCACTTCAATCTATTGGTTTACAGCCTGTAACTCCAGTTGCTAATACACCTCATACACCTCCAGTTGTTAATATACCTCAATCTTTGTTGTTGGTTTGAGAACTAGAAAGAAACAATAGCATAAAATAATAAAATAAAGAGATGATGAACATTAAGCCTTTGGGTTGGTTTACATAGTCTATAAAAACATGCTAGAAATTTCCTACTAAATTTCTGAATTATAAAACCATTATCATGATGCTATAGCCTAGTGTAACTACAAGTTAATTCCTTAAGCATTGTAGATCTTTCTTTTTAATTACTAAACCCAATTCCTTGGCACCTAGTTAACTAAAGAAGAAGATGAAGAAGATGTTCAGGCCAACATAAAGTTACGTCCTTCCTAATTCCTTAGTGAAGTATACTTATAACCTTTTTTATTACCTAGTTCCCTTACTACTCACCAAATGGCCTTATGTAATAAGCAATAAGCAAAACCTCTTGTGATCATCAAGATAGAAATAAAGCATAAGGTAATAAAACATGAATTAATGGAAATAAAACTCAGAAATGTAGAAAAAGACTAGAACATGTATTATAAACTAAAACAACCCAAAAACTTAAAGAAGAAGTTAGCCAAGCATGGCTAAAAGAATCATTGAATTACCCTGGATAGGAGCTCAAGTTTGGCTTCCCACAATTCCTAGGAACAATGATATTTGAGGGAGAAAGAGAGAATACTTGTTGTATTCTATGAAGGTGTGTCTTACAAGTGAAGAAAAGGGCCCTATTTATAGTAAAATTCCAGCCTCCCGCGCTTGAGCGCTGGCATTCCCAATGCATGGGCGCTAGGATGCATTAAAAATCCACTTTCTGTCCGAGGCCCAGCGCTTGAGCGCTGGCTTTCCAACGCTTGGGCGCTGGGTCAACATCTGACTCATCATCTAGTCAGAACCCCAGCGCTGGAGCGCTGGGATCCCAACGCTTGAGCGCTGGGACGCTGCTTCTTCATCTTCAAGCTTTTCCTTCCTTCTTCATTCATGGTAGTGGGTTTTGATGGCCATAAAATGCCACTACTCAGCCTTGTTTAATTCTGAAACCCTTCCTCCACTAACATCAATTCTTTCAACAATATTTTCCATGTGCTAAATTAGAGAGTGATTCTTCATATTCTTCTTTTTCACTTTGGTCCTCTCTTGGTTAGCACTTCAATTCAAGCCCTCATATTCTCCCAATCTTCACTTTAAGTCCTCCACTCTTGAAATTTTACAATTTGGTCCCTGACTTCCTGAAACTTTACATATTGGTCCCTGGACAAAAATGATAACTAAACCAGCTTTTTCTAAAAATACAAAATAACTAGAAAAAGTCCTAAAAATATAAAATAAAGCTAGAAAATCTAATAAAATCTAATCTACATGCAAAATGAAAAATAAATAGAAAATCTATATAAAAAGACTAAAAAACCTATATGTGACTCAAAAATAATAAAATAAAAAGACTAAAAATAGCCTAAAAACATCATATAAAATCCACTCATCATCCTAATCACAGGGCTTACACTCTTTCATTGACTGCAACTAGTGAGCCTAAGAATTTTGCAGAAGCTAGTAAACACAAATGCTGGCAAGAAGCTATGCACGCTGAAATTCAGGCCCTTGAAGCTAATCAGACTTGGAAGATTGTAGATTTACCTGAAGGAGTGACACCTATTGGCTCCAAGTGGGTTTATAGGATTAAAAGAAAGGCAGATGGAACAATTGAAAGATATAAGGCTAGATTGGTTGCAAAAGGTTACAATCAAACAGAAGGAGTAGATTACTTTGAAACCTTTTCTCCAGTAACCAAGCTTACATCCATTCGAGTTATACTGGCTTTAGCCTCTGTGCATCATTAGCATGTTCATCAATTGGATGTGAACAATGCTTTCTTGCATGGTGATCTTCATGAGGAGGTGTATATGCAAATTCCTCAAGGTGTTCAAGGCACAATTTCTGGTCAAGTGTGCAGGTTGCTTAAGTCTCTCTATAGCTTGAAGCAAGCAAGTCGAAAATGGTATGAAAAATTATCTACTTTGCTTTTGACCATGAATTTTACTCAAGCTCATTCAGACCTTTATGTTTTTATTCAGCATTCAGGAGCTTCTTTTACAGCTTTACTAGTTTATGTAGATGACATAATACTAGTAGGCAATGATATGAGAATCATTACTCAAGTTAAGACTGAATTACATTCTCATTTTGGAATCAAGGATCTTGGCCAACTCAAACATTTTTTGGGCCTAGAAGCAGCACATTCCTCTGCAGGTATTACTTTATGTCAAAGGAAATACTGTCTTGATCTCCTAACTAAGGCTGGGGTTTTTGCTTGTAAGCCTGCATCTACTCCTCTTGATCCTAGTATTCCTCTTTATCAAGACACAGGGCCACTCTATGAAGATGTATCACAATACAGGAGATTAATTGGTCAATTGCTATATCTTACTACTACAAGGCCAGACATTGTTTTTGCTGTGCAACAACTAAGTCAGTTTCTTTCTTCACCAACACAAATACATTTTAATGCAGCACAAAGGGTTCTTCGTTATCTTAAAGGAACACTAGGCAAGGGTTTGTTCTTTCCAAGAGACTCTGCTTTGCAGCTTATGGGATTTTCAGATGCGGATTGGGGAGGTTGTAAAGACACTAGACGATCTATAAGTGGTTATTGCTTCTTCTTAGGATCTTCACCACTATGTTGGCGTGCTAAAAAGCAAACAACAGTTGCAAGATCTTCAGCAGAGGCAGAATATCGAGCCTTGGCTAGTGCTACTTGTGAATTGCAGTGGTTAACTTTTCTTCTGCAAGACTTAGGTATCCAAGCTGCAAAACAACCTGTTCTTTATTGTGATAATCAAAGTGCTCTACATATTGCAGCCAATCCTGTCTTTCATGAACGAACTAAGCACTTGGAGATTGATTGTCATATTGTACGAACCAAGGTGCAAGCAGGTCTCATGAAATTACTTCCTTTGGCTACTGAACAGAAAACTGCAGATCTCTTCACCAAGGCTTTGTTACCAACTAGGTTTCGCTTATTAGTGTCCAAGATGAACATGTTAGACATTTATCATCCATCTTCATCTTGCGGGGGGCTATTACGCTGACAAGCTGATAACAGCATTAACTAGGAATTAGTTAGAGAAGTTAGACTCTAACAAATTCTGTTACACTAACTAACAATAGTTAAATTAAGTAACTAGAGTTAGTGTATTAGTATACTATAAATACTTGTAATCAATTCAATTGAAGTAATGAAAATGTTTTCATTCATTCAGCATTGATACTGCTGTTTTCAGTTCTTCTTTCAGTTGCTGGAACCTTTTTCTTCTTTCTTCATTCTTAGTTCAGAACGTGTTATCATTTTCTCATTGTTATGTATCGAAACTATAAATGCTTACGCAGAAAAGGAGAAACAATTGTGCTTTCATTTTGATATTTTATTCGAGCACTTAAGGCCCATTATTAAGGGAGGAAAAATACTTCTTATTAGGTTATAGTTAGTGCAAATCCCTAATACTTCTTAAAAAAAATATCTGGGGTTTCAGCCTTAGAAGGGTGGTTGTGAAATATATATATATAGGAAGGCTTCCTAGAATTGTCCTGAGTTTGGGAAGGCCAAAAATAATATTCCTAAGCCGAAGAAAGCAAAGAATTATATTTAATTAGTTGAGCCTCCAAAGACTATATGGTGTAATCTTTTGAAAGAGATAGTGAAAAATCACAACAGTTTGTTAGGGGACCGGATGTAGACCATGGATAGGATGAACTCGGTGAAATTACTCTGTGTATTTCTCTATCTCTCTGAAATGATTTTTGCTACTTTAACTAACGCGGTTGTAAATCAATCTCTTGCAAAATACGGTGAAAAATTAAAACTGTTTTTCAGAACGCAACCTAACTCAACATCCTTTTTTGTGTTGCTTTTACACTATTCGATCTGATTTATCAATACTACTAATAAATGTATCAAATTAGTCTTTTTTTTTTTATATAGGCAAATGTTAGTTGTTAGTAAGTCAGAATAAAATATCTCTCCTAACCACGGTTCAAACCCTGACCCTTCACCTACAATTATCCTTAGCTCCCCATTTTCATTCTCCAATTAAGTTGGTTCAAGGTAATTTTAAAAAATTAATATAGAGGACAAATTTAATGCTAATGATATGTAAACAATATTTCCTAGATCCCAATATCCCTTGTTGAGTTTTGATGATAAGATACTTAAGGTTTTGTAGCATTATACTTTGAAGTTTTTGTAGAAATATGCTCATTACAAATCAAGTTAAATTTTGAAGTTGTAATCAACCTTCTGAAGATCAAAGTTCTCATGATGAATCCATTAAGAATCAGAAGATGCTGAAGTACTAAAAGGGTTAAGCACCTGCTGAAGCACGTATCACATTTTAAAGCTTATTACGTGCTGATGCTGAAGCTGTCCAAGTTCTGAAACCCTTCAGAACCCGTTGCTCGTTATAAGATGTTGATCATCCTTTAAATTTTCAATCACAATAAACATGCTCATGATCAAGTCCATGACGATAGAGCTGTCAATACGAGCTAACCCGTTCTTATAGGCTAGCCCGGCAAGGGTTGCGAAGAAAGAGGTAGGGTCAGCTCTACTCGCATTTAAACGAGATAAAAATTGTTTAACCTAGCTCAATCGCCCGCGGTTGGCAGGTTGTTTTTAGGAAAATAGATAAAAAAAATGGAAACATTAGAAACAATATTGAAAATGATATAAAAAATCTACTTGTTGCAAATTAAGTGTGGTGAAAAAAGTATTGAAAATTTTATAACATAGTTCAAATGTACAAAGTGCAAACCAAATATCCAAATTCAACATAATCTATAACAATACGAACACATTGCACCATTCACTTTGTGAAACTATCTAAATTCAAATTCAAACTCCAAATCTGAACCAAGTTCCACGGTCCCAATTAGCAATGGTTGAACAATTTTTAAAAAAAAGACAAGAAAATAATCTAACTTGTGGGCTAGCCTGCTTGACACGCGGGCTAACCCATTTGACACACGGGTTAAATGAGTCAGGTTAGACTGGCACGGGGTCTGTTTGAGCTGTATTTTAACTAACCCAACCCACTTACGAGCAGAGTTGATCAGCAGGTTTGAATTGAAATTGGCAGTTCTACACGTCAAGTGACAAAATACTAGCAACTTTGTATATATTGGAAAATTGCATGGAAAAGACACCTTCTTTCTCACAGTTGTCAGATCGTACACTTCTAGGTCAAAGTGCCTCAACTTTTTGGTGCAACTTGCTAAAAGACTAGAGTTACTGAATTAATGCAAATGATAATTTCCCTCCAATGTTAATATCTTGAGGAGAAGCGAAGATCCAAACGACTAGAAGAATCTGTGTGACTATATAAAGGAGAATGAAGACTGAGGAGCCAAGCTACGGATTTGCGAACACATTTATTGCACATACTTTCAGCTTTCACTGCTCTCATTCTTTTGAGATAGTTGTTAAGATTTGTGTTCCCTGTAAATCCATTTTAAACCATTTCAAAGAGTTTTTTTTCCCTATTAACATAAATCTAGACCATTTGAATAAGTTTTTCAATTTATAAATTTCACATTATGTGGTACAGTTATTTATTTTTTCTTACAAGTTTTTCGTTATTACCATTGACTTAAGCCGATGCTAAATGGTCAACCTTAGAGCCCTCCTATACGACTGACACTAATGGAAAGCTGACAGCGTTGACCATCTTAGCAAGTGTGTAGCGTCAGCTCAATCGATGCATAAGGTTGTTATTACACGTTAGCTTTTAAATCGACTGGCAATGAATTTTGGCTTGTTAGCCTTGGCTTACAATTGACACTAATGAGCGCTTCACTTTGAGTGCCTATTACTGTCCTAGAGAGAGTTAAGTGTACATATGATCTGATCATAAAGTAGAAATATATCAGTAATATATGATATTATCTTAATTAATAATCTTACTCTCAAGAATGCATAGAACTTCATCTAAGTGGTACAAGTTCTTGGGCTTATAATTTTATTCAGTAACAAGTGAGGTTATATATTCTCACGTGATCTGATAATGTTATGTAAAATTATTAACTTATTCGGGTTTAGAGTATGGGCTGAAATTTTAGAGGAGCCCATGCATTATTAATGAGTTCAAAACATCCATCATATACTACCAACTATTTTCACCCTGCATGAGGATTCTCGAAACATCTCTTAATCATCTTTACAGGGATGCTCTTTGACTTAAACATTCTTTAAGGCAGTCCCTTCTTTTTTAATAGTTTGTTCGTATTTTGAAAACTCCTGGCTTTAAGTATTGAAGTCTGGTCCCGTGAAATGTCTACTTCACAACCTTCTCAATGTTTTTTTCTGAAGAATAAAATTAAGATAAGATGATTAGGACTGCTGTGTGATGCAGAAAGCTCTATAGTGACATAAACGAATCATGACAACCGTACACTTTTGGCACATATTCTTTGTCCATTGACCTCTATCATTAACTAATTCACTAATAAAGATGGGAAAGTTAATGAAAACTTAAATATGTGACAGAGAAATTATTGAAAGAAAAAAAATCTGTTACTCTCTGATGGAACAAGAAAATAAAAGTGAAGAATCGTATCTAAGTGATCAAAACTCAAACAAGTCAATTTATGGAAAGTACATACTTTTCCTTTTTAATGTAAGCGAATTAGAAACGAAACATATGAGGAATTGTAGCAGAATAAGTCATCCAACATTTCCCAGAGCAACCGAAGAGATGAAGACATGGAACATTCGATCATGGGCCCGAGGTTTGATGGGGGTTGAGGTAGATGACGGTGGTGTTTGAGGTTTTGTAACAAGGATTTTGATTGGGTAGGGTTTTAGTGCCTTGGTTCTGATAGATGTGAGGCCTTGGGCCAAGGGGATATTGGTTGATTCCGGTGATAGAGATGGAGTTTTGGGTTCTGTAATGATTTCAGGTTTGTTGGCTATGGTGTGGCACTCTGGTTGTGGCTTTCTTTCTCTTTTCCCTAAGATGATTCTAAGGTTATGGTGTGGCTCTCTTCTTCTTTTCCTAATAAAGATTCTAAGCTTATGGCAGGGATTTCTGGGTTGTGGCTCTCTTCCTCTTGAATAGTTTGTTTGTGTGGTGTTCATCAATGGCAATTGTATCTTTATGGCTTACTATGTTTCAAAGTTCTTCTGCATTATGCAAAGCTCTTCTGCATTTTTTGCAAATTTTTGGGTTTCTAGAAAGTTAGAGGCTTTTAAGTTTGAGCTATGGAGAAAGAGAAAGAAGGTGGAAGTGGAAGAAGATGGTGGTGGAAGAGGAATAAATGAAATGTGATTTAAAAATTTATATGGAGTAAAATTGATGTGAAAAATTCCATGTGACCGCCCTCATCTGACAAAGGCTCGCCATTGGACCGTTGACTGGTCAAAATTGATGACACGTTGACAAAATGACTTAATTTGATTAAAACAAATTCTCAGGGATAATGTTTCGAAGATTTTTTTTTTCAGGAATCCAATTTGGTTCCTCTTAAAATCAGACACCTCAAACGTATTTAGGCCTATGAAATATTAAAAATTTGATTTCCTATGAAATATTTAGTTCTATGTGTATAATTTTCGTTACACACATAATACTACCTCCATTCCTATTTATAAGAACCTAATGAGAGGTTTACTTTGGTCCTTTATATAAGAACTAACTTGGAGTTTGTGGTGCATTAATTATTTTTTGATAAGAATGCCCTTATTTGATTTGACTTTCTCTCTCTCTTTTCACTCTCCTAAACATTAAATGATGCATAGAAATTATGAAAAGTAATTTAAGAGCAATTTTGGAAGTTCAATGCTAATTGAGAATAAATTTAATGCACTTAACTACTTTAACTGTGTGAATTAGCTTTTTGGTTCTTATAAATAGTACCGGAGGTAGTATTATTTAATACTACTAGTTTGACCACCGCCAACCATTAAACCTTTAATTGATGCATCAGCCGGTTCAATGACTAGTTTGATTACGAAAATGATTGGACAAGTCCGATCAAATTACTCAAGGGAGTGTTGATTGATACGGGAAAATGGCAAGCTTCCAGTTGATGCAGTGCCTCTCTTATGAAAACAAACTTCTTCAACAGTGATCACATCGGTCAAGGTACCTCCGAAGAAACTCCAACGTCCAAGTCAGAATAGGCGAGAAAGAGGTAGGGGATGATTGAACATGAAGTGTGTACCTTGATTTATGTGAGCCTGCCTTTTATAAGGTTGGGTTTTGAGGGCACTCAGTTTCGGAGCTTCATGATGGGTGCTAGGTATAGCTAATGATGGGAGTTGTTGGATCTTCTAGCATGTCGCTTAATAAAACGGGTGAGGCTTGATTGCGTATTGTAGCGAGGTCTTTGATGTCATGCTTGCATCTTGATCAGAGGGCCAATGACTTTGGATAGAACGTGGTAGATGGGGATACATTGCACTTGTGTCCTCGGTTGAGGCGGATGGTTGTATGGATGCAATTAGTCTATGAAAGATGTTATCGGCTCACAATACGCAAATTCGGTTTGGGGTGGACACAGTCGGTTTACGGTGCATATAGTTGGATAAGGAGAGAATTGACCGTCGGGCTTGTGCTATTTGTTATGTTGAAGTGGGGATGCTTAGGCATTGATCACGTTATGGGCTAGGTGGAGTTGTATGTAGCTTTTGCTTAGGCATTAGGATTGCTACCTAGTAGTCACTCCTCGGGCGTGTACGAGAGAGGCAAAGTGGGGCCTGAGTACAATTGGTAATCAGGTTGTTCCTAGACACCTAATGGTAACTGGAACAGAAAACGTTGTATTTCTTTTGGACTTCATTCTCATTTTGACAAAGAAAAATGATTCATGGATACCAGTTTTTTTGTGACACCAGCAACATTGCAATTTGTGGCGGTTTTTAACTGCTAGAAATTGCAAAGCTTTTTTACTCTAAAGTTTGTGGCAGTTTTTGCTAGTATCATAAAAATATACAACAATCAGCGGTGGTTGAAAAAATAATAGTGGAGTGATATAAGGACAACTTTAATTTCAAATTCCTAGATTAGGGATGCAAGCAGTCTGTGAAAGACATCGACGATTCAAAAAGCGCGGAGTTAGTTCATGGTGGACACAATTGGTTTACAGTGCATATAGTTGGATAAGGAGAGAATTGACCGCTGACCTTATGCTATTTGTAATAATGAAGTGGAGATGCTTAGGCGTTGGTTATGTTATGGGCTAGACCAAGTTGTTTGTAGCTTTTACTTATGCATTAGGATTGTCTGCACAATAAACACTGGCCAGTCATGTACAGGAGGCGGAGTGGGGCCTATGTACAATTGGTAACTAGGTTGCTCGTAGATACCAAAAGGCAACTATAACATAAAACATTGTATTTCTAGGACTTCATTTTTATTTTGAAAAATAAAAATAATTCATTGACACTAGTTTTTTTTACCCCAGCAACACCTATATTTTTTTGGCAGTTTTTAACCATCAGAAATTCTAAAGCTTTTATACTCTACAATTTGTGACGGTCACAAACTAACTGCCACAAAACACGTGTTGTGGGTATAAAAAAAAATTAGCATACAGTCATACACCAACCGGTACTGGTTGAAAAAATAATAGTAGAGTGATAAAAGGATAACTTTGATTCCCAAATTCCTAGATTGTACGTTTATTTCCAGAATAAAATAATGTCATCCTTATATTGTGTTTGGCACACCAATAAAAAAGAACAGAATCGCATTTATATACCACTTATTAACTTTTGTCTTATTTTATTCCAGCAACCTACTTATTACTGTCAATTAGTAGTGAAATCAGCAATGCTAAGAAGATTTTGTTCCCCCAAATTAAAAAGAAGCCTTACAATTGACTCTTCATGAGAATCTATTGCCCCCATTAAATCAATTTGCAACTTGAGGTGCAACTTGCATTACTCTTTAACTTTTGAAAATTTGAATCTGCATAAATTCCCCTGCTTATCTGCACAAAAGCACCCATCCCATCATATTCCCATTTTATTCTCAAGTCATGGTTTTTATTATTTCTTGCATCTATTATATTTAATGGTAAACACCATATACCACAACATGTGATTGATTCAAATCTTATATGCTTAGCATGATTTTGGATTTGAAATTCTTTAATAAAAAACCTACTGGAAGAAATAACTCTACCAAGAAGTAAATGTGTCAGTTTGAACAAGAATGACTCTATCAAAAAATACTTGTGTTGGAAAAAGCACACCATATTCTATCCACCAAAAGTTTGAAAAGTGTCAAGATTTCAAGCACAAATTCACGTAAAAAATCAAGAAAGAAAAAAAATATATACATAGTATTTCCCTTAGATCGAGTACTCCGTAAGATGATCACCCAAGATTTGTTAGTTATTTTGAAAACTCAAGTGTGAATAATAATAATAATAATAATAATGATAATAATAATAATAATTTCACATTGGATAAAAAGAAAATGTTAAATAATATATAAGTGAAACCACTCATAAATTTAATATCTTAGGATTTTGTGTTAAAGAGGTGGTGTCATTCACTAATATAATTCATTCAGTTGTTGTCCGATATATGGTAACATAAAAAAAGAATAAAGATGGGTAGATATCTAAATGATGTAGACCACTAGAGAGAGATAGGAAGAGATGACAGATAAGCGGTAACTGTAATATATGATGTGATGTAATTAGAAGAAAGAGATAGAGAGAAAAAAATAAGTGTCCAGATGTGTTTGTACTGTTTAAGTGTACACGAATCATTGTTCCCGAAATAACACTCATGTACCCTCACATGCTAGTTTTATAAAGAGGAGCATGGACTATCCACTACTACAAGAGTATCGAAAATTTACTAAAAGCCATAAAAGGAGGAGAGAAGACCAAGTCAGGCCGCCGGTAAAGCAGCCGGCGTTCGGCAATGGCAACCTAATTTTTATACTTTCAATTAATACTCTGCTAATTCGTGACTTCTAACCATTTTTTATACTCCATAATAATACAATCTTCACACTCTTAATGCCTCAGCTATCAGGACAAATTTCCATAACTCGTGCATTAAAACTTACATTTCCACATATCCTTTATTAAATGTCATCCTTGAATAGTAAAAAACTCCACATATATCAATTGGTCAAACCCTACCCCATAAGTGAATGATCTTGTGATCTGAATTTTTAGTCATTCCACGTTAGTTATGATCCACCCTCTTATTTTTGGCAAACCAGATTTGATGGTTGAGATCTTCATGAGTACAATTCCATAGAGCAAAGGTGTAACTTTTTCCCCCACTCCTCTACATAACTATTGAATGAACATAACTAGTAAGTTTTGGTCAAGTTGAGGATCATGTAATTAATAATTGATACGGTAATTAACCACAGTCTCTATCTGATTTCCAAAAGTAAAAATGTAAAATTGATGGTCACTTGGAAACTGCTAAAAGGGACCTCTTTCAAATTATTGCCTGGTCAAATTCAGAAAATTAAATAACTCATTTCATATTAATTTCTTGGACTCAACACTAATTCCTATATTATTTGTCGATTGCCTATGGCTTGAACTGCCGTGGCTGGGCAATGATAAGACCAAAGATCTTAGTTAATAGTGAGACATGAACAAAGACAGCTAGTAACGTCAATTAATTATGTGGGTAGATAATGCATATTTTAATATCCAGCAACATGTAAAGTTACAAAAATGCGCAATTCATTCCCAAAACAAGTGGTAGGGTGACCAATTTATGTATATTTTTATCACAAGTATCTTCCACTAGAAGCGATTGAGATGCGAACGTCCACATATTAGTGAGGCATGTTCTTTCAATGAGTTTATATTTTCTATACGTAAAACTCGAACATAAAGAAAATTGAATATGTATCACTTTAAAAAACTACCTATTAGTGGAAGCTATAATTAACATGTTATGCTAGAAGCTCCTAATTCATAAGTCAATTTCACTACATTCATAAGATCCAGTTTAAAATTGAATTTTGCAACATTATTGATAAAAATCATTTTTTTCAGGAATGTATTTAAACATAAATTACTTCATTTTCAACTCACTTTTAATTTAATTAATTTTACTAAATAAAATCAATTATGACAAACTTTGATATGCAATTAGTAGATTAAGCATATGTAATCTATTTGTTAGAGAAAAACTTATCTTCATAATCCAATTCCATGTCCACCTGAGAAATAAAGAAAGAAATTAGAGAGAAATGAAATATATGATAGGTGATGTATTAAGAAAAGAATATAAAAAGAAAAAGAAAGAAAAAATGAGATGAGATGGAAAAAAAACAAAAATTTGAATGAATCAAGACCCAATTAAGGAACACAAACAAAGGGAAAGAGGACAAAACATAAGAAGCACAAAAAAAAAATTATGAAATGAGTCTCTTCTTCTGACTTCTTAGTAAAGCTGAAAAAAATTTAGAAAAAAATATCAAATTACGTTACAGAAATAATGGTTACTCCTCCTTGCCACCACTTTCTTCTTCTACTTCCTCCCATGACATTCAATGCTCTGCAAAATGCAATTGAATTTCACAGGAAATAGTAGCAGAAAGCCCTTAGAGGAGGCATATAGATTCCATGTCTAAAAATCTCAAAATAAAAAAGTTATCCTCTGTCTCTACCTGCTATTCCCCTATACACAGTTAAAGACAAATCCCTGAAATATTTTATCTCACTCTCTGTCTCCTTTTTCTTTTTTCTTTTTTCTCTTATTAAACACAGCAATGTTCATCTTCATCTGAATCACCTAGTGACAAAGATCTTCCTTTGTTTCATGTTTGAGTGGCTTCTCCTCGTCATTGCCACCACCACCACCTCCTATTATATCTGTTAATTTCATAGCTCTCTGAGACTCAAATTCCCAATCTGTTCTTAAAAGAACCACCAACATGGTCACTGCACAAGAACCCTGAGCAGCAAGAAGACCAAGCCAAAGCCCTTGAAAATCATACCCAGCAAAAAAAGCAAGCCAAACAGACACAGGCATTCCCACAAGGTAGAAACATCCCAAATTGATATTGGCACCATCTTTAGGCCTTGCAGTGCCTCTCAGCACACCACACCCTGTTGTCTGGGGACAGTTTCCAAGCTCACAGAGCCCAATCACAGGTAACACCATTGATGTGAGTGCTATGATTTCCTTGTCCTGTGTGAACATGCTAGCCCAAATGTTCCTCACCGTTAGAGTGAAAAATAGGGCGGAAAACCCCGATATGAAGCTGCAAGAGAGCCCCACGATCGCAGAGAGCCTCGCCTTCGAAGGCTTCTGCGCTCCGAGTTTGTTTCCGACGCGCGTGGAGACGCTGAAGCTAAGAGAAGATGGGAAAATGTAAAGGAGGGAAGTGGTTTGAATCAAAATTCCCATGGAAGCCACCGTTGCTTTCGGGTTTATAAGCAACCCGCATAGCAAAATCATGATTTCATACCACCACCATTCGAGGCAAACCGAAATGCAGCTTGGGATAGCCAAATTGAGGAGGCTTTTCCAATTTGTGAAGCACTCGAAGGAAAACCCACCCCATGTTTTCTTATGTGTTCCAGAGAAGACGATGTAGAGGATTAAAGAAGCGACAAGATTGAAATTTGTCCACACCCCAGATAGAGCAACACCCTTGATTCCTAGATTGAGGTGAGAAACGAGGAAGAAATTGATGGGTATGTGGAGAATTATGGAAAGTGTGGCACAGAGGGTGAGAGGCAGAGTAATGGATTGAGTTCTGAGGTATATTCGTAATGGGTGGAGAAACGATTGTGCTATAAGGTCAGGGATGGAGAAAAGAAGATACGATTGGGCTCGTGTGGCTATGGCTTCATCCTGGTTACAAAACAGGAGGATTTGCTTCATGTAAAGCCAGAGGAGTGAAATGGGGATGGAAGTGAGGAGGAGAAGAAGAATGGTTCTCTGTAAACAGAGGCCGAGCAGGGTGAACTTCTTGGCGCCGAAGGCTTGGCCGCAGATTGGTTCCATTCCGACGGCAAGGCCGGAGAGGATGGAGTAGCCGGTGATGTTGGCGAAGCCGACCGCGAGGGAGCCGCCGGCTAAGGCGAGGTCGCCGAGGCGGCCGAGGAAGAGCATGGAGATCATGGAGCGGCAGTAGAGGAGGAGGCCGGTGAGGATCATTGGAATGGCGATCTTTGAAATGGAAATCACTTCCTTGATGGCATCAGGGAAATCATCATGGTTGTTTTTGGAGATCAATGGGTTGGTGAGCACGTTGGAATTGGTTTGGTCCTTGATTGGAATTGGACAATCAGGACTTGAATTGTTGCATTTGCAGGCGGTGACATCATGAGAACTCGCATGACACATTCTCCTTTTGTGTCCGAGTGAAGGGAGAAAAATTTGGTTTAGAGAGAGAGAGAGGGTTGAGGAAGAGGGTGTTTGCAAGGGATTGCGTGGGTGGTTTTATAGGGAACTTGTTGGGGAGGCTTTTTGGTGGGAGAGAATGGACTTTGAATCTGCTGACTCAGAGGCACTTTGGTAAGTGCAATAGTCTTGGGATTGATTTCATCATTTATGCGCATGAAAAATACTATATTATTCATAGATGAGGATTAGGATCCTCATCATTTCAATGCACAAGATTGGAGTGTTGAACAAATATATCTCTCACTTGGTCGCCAAGTATGTATGGAGAAGAATTTGTTTAAAGAGGTCTACTCACTTAATATGTTCTTAAAATCTCAAGGAAATTAATCTCATTATTGCTGGCTATGAGGATACCTTAGTAAACACCATTTCATATAACTTGGAACATGTAGGCTAAGTTTAATGCTAGAGGGTGTATTTGGACTTATAGTTAAATCATTCATAATATTTTTCCCTAATTCAATATAATCATAATATTTTTTTCCATAATATTTTTTTCCTACAATGATATATTGATTTCTCAAACATACTTGTTGGCACCTAAAAACTCGTAACGGCTAGTTAGAAGCCGAAAGGCTACTCGAGTCGATTGGGGGATCATAGCCGAACAAAATGATAGCCGAGTTGAGTGGGTTTAGTCGATTGGCAGTACAAGTAATCGGCAAGGGAGAATTGAGTGTACAAGGATAAGATACAAGGAAGGTGCAGAAACTTAGGCTTCAAGTAGGATGAATCATTAGGTTTCTAGAAGCTTTCCACGTGCTAAAATAGTTAGCGGGCTCCTCCCCGCGGAAATAGGAGAAAATGGTTGCGAGTTAATTGATGCAATGAGGAACGACTGAAACAAAACCACTAGGTTGACTAGGAGAAAGGGGACGATGATACCCGTCGATTTTGTAAACACTTGTATTAATCGGAGAACGTGGGGTGTCACATGTTCCTTCCAACTGATAGGTAGTTAGCCGATTTACCTCTATAAATAGAGGAAGAGTCATTTGTATAAACACACACAATCAATCAATCAAATCTACAAATTTCCCGCATTTTATTTTTATTTTACTTTTCAGCACTTTACTTTGCAGCAATTTAAATTCTTTATCGCTTTCTGCAATTTATTTTTCAGCTGATTTACAGATTTCAGGCTGTTACATTTCTTAGGAGTAGACCTTAGTTCATAGCCAAAGTTCTATTGCAAACATCCTTCAATAGCAAGGCACTAAGAGCTTTTTGGAATATCTTAGGAATCCATATTGAGGAACAGAGTCCCTTCCTCGAGCAATCGCTTGATTAGGGAATCATAGTAGGTTTTCCAGCCGATCACACGGCTTCTAGATCGACTGAATCTATTTCTTAATCTACCAAATATATTTGTGAGCCAAAAAATTGGCTTGCCCAGTGGGACCACTCTCGCTATTGAACGATTCTCATCACCTACTCACAACCTAAATTAGCGTATGCAATTGAGGTCTGGAAAGAAAATGGATTCTTCAAGCAACCACAGAGGCAGTAGTAATCGTACCTCGCTCGCTGGTACCACTTTTACCTCCACTACAATGCTAGTACAAACAGGACATGCTACGGATCCTGCTGGCCACGTTGTTTTGGCGGTAGCTACAACGACTATTTCTCCCTACGTTGAAGTCATTGAGATAGTAAACGAAGATAGAGACCCGAGTATGGTTACCACAACTTCCTTCATTCGGCAGCAGATCGACTTGCGGATTAACGATATCATTTCTCAAGTCTCCAAGAACTTGGCCGAAATCATCAAACTCATGGTGCACAACAAGATGCACTTTTCCAAGGAGGATTTGCAACGGTGAGGGCCGGATTTTCCGCCCCATGCTGTTCAATACATGCCCACACTTGGGGGGCAGGCCACTCAGGGTTATCCCCACATGGCTTCCTTTCAGTACGGACAAGTTTCCATAGTAAATCATGGAGAAGGTTTCGTAATCAACAATTCCCCACAGTCGAATATGTCTCCACAGCCTACGTTCAACGCTGGAGGACTGGAGGAGGTTCATTTGTCCAGCCACCACTGTTGTCAGCCGAACCCATTTGGCCCTACGCGTCTCAGTGGGCTCGGAGAGATAAAAACTAGCAGTGGACTCCCACATGCAACACTGGATTCAGAGGAGTGCCTGAGCAACCTTGTTATGAGCGGCCAGCACAGCCAACTGTTCATTATCAGACACCACCAGCTCAGCCGAGACCAGTATCCATACAACCACCAATTCAAGGATTTAGACATTAGGGGAACCCTCCTAACACATGGGAGCCTAAGGGAACAAGTTTCATTGATCCCAACATGATTGCCAAAGCTAAGCGGCGATATTTTGGCGTTCAGTTGCGACCCATCGATAGACCTGTCTATCGGAAGCCGTACCTCGAATGGGTTGATAGGACAATCCCATTGTCGAGAGGTTTTAAGGTCCCAGACTTTACTACTTTCTCAGGCGAGGATGATAAGTCCACGATGGAACATATCGGCTGATTCACGGCCCAATGTGGAGAGGAAAATCAGAACGAGTTTTACAAACTGCAATTGTTCCCATTGTCGTTAACAGGGGGAGCATTCAGTTGGTACTCCTCCTTGCCTCCAAATTCCTTTTAAAATTGGATAGATTTGGAAAGGAGTTTCCATGATAGGTTCTACATTCCGTACCCTAATATTTCGGTGGCTGATTTGATGCCTACTTGTCAAAGAGCTGATGAATCGAATGTTGAATATCTTGAAAGGTTCAGGAAATTGAAGAGCCGATGCCCTGTACAGTTTCTCGAATATGAGTATGCGCATATGGTTACTAAAAGTATGAATCCTCATATCGCAGATAGGCTTATTGCCCAAGAATACAGTGATCTGACCCAACTGGCATCAAAAGCCTCACGCATTGAGTCCTTCATTAAAGAGAAGGAAGCGAAGCACTCAAACAGAACAAGTAGAGGACCTCGCCTCATCTCTATCATAGATGATGAGGTAACAGAGGAAGCAATTGTGGATCCTATTGACCCAGGTTTTAGAGATATATTCATAGTTATTTTGCATATATATTCATAGGTTAATTAGGATCTTTATTCATTTTCATCAATTTAGGTCTTATATCATGCACTTTTGTATTTCTAGGTTGTTTTATGTTTTTATTTATTTATTAGACATTTTTATGGTTTTTCTTTGATTTTCTGGTTTCAGGTGTCTAGCGCGCTCGCCCCAGGCTAGCGCTCTCGCCCCAGGAAGCTGGCGTGCTTGCACCAGACTGGCGTGCTCTGTAACGCCCCAATTTTTGGTTGAGGGTCACATAGTAATAAGCAGAAATGATTCTTCGAAACCTCTCAAAACTCTCAAGTTTTCAAAACCGAGCGTCTCTCGAAATAATTACAATAATACCTAATCCATAATATATTAATTAAACACCAAAGATATTCGAGAGGTGAATAAAAATAATAATAGTATTAATTTTTCACCTCAAGTGCTAAACATTTTCCAAAGCAGCGGAACTAATACAACGGAAGTTATTCTTCTTGAATCACCGATTCTTCAAGCATTCTTGTACCAACTTATCATTACTTCAAGCTCATCCTTCATGTACAACATCGACTTGTTTGTCTGTGGCGTTAAGCGCCCAAACAACAAACAACAAACAGAAAGGGTTAACTTAAAAAACAAGAATAATAAAAAACAACATTTGTGATAAAACAACCAACAATAAACAGTTAAATAGAAACTCGGAATACAACCACGATAACACAGTAATATTCATATTTCCTCGTGATCAACATCACAAACCATGCTTATGAGTCCTCAAATGCAACTAAATGCTCAATCTCTGGCCACAATAGTATATCGACCCAAACGGGGGCGAATTCGTCCCAAATGGGAACAAGAGGATCACATGGGCACGAAAAGCCATCTAACCACCCTACGGGAACAACAACCCTATGGGAACATGTTAGAGAATATAATAATCTCAAGTTGAAGCATGAAAACAATCACAACATCGTCTGTGATTTGTAGAATATCAACAACGGAGTGTGTCGTATGACATTTGTCTAATAAGGATCGTCTGCGCACTGGAACGAATGGATCGTCTGCCCAAACCAAGATTGTTGTCTGACCAGACATGTCATCTGTGTCCTCGCCAGCTATAACGCATGTTATCTTGTAATAATGGCAATCCCGGATTAGCCGGGATTCGACCTTGTCTTATCTTAGGTTTATTAGTAGTTTACGTTTCCAATGTTGTAGGTTACATTTTCAATGTAACAGTTGACCTCGGGATATCCGGCATGGTCATTTACATTTCAGTCTCGTCTTTTTATTTCCATTTTGTATAAATACAGATCCTGTAATAATTATTACTCAGGATAGAAAATATATTTCAAACAATATTTCTTCGATTCCTCAAACCTTTCTTTTACCTTCCGCTGCTCGAGAACTTTCTTTCTAAGTTCTTAACATAACAACAACCCATCCCATGGTACGACAACCATCTCATATCAACCTCATGCATATGCTATGACAACATAACTCTCAAAGAGAAAGATTCCCTAATGACCCGAAAAATGATCAAGCCCAAGTCAGGGGCACCAGAGGATAAGCGGGTCTTGAATAAAAGCAACAAAGACCACCCATCCGAACCCCGAACACTCTCTCATTCTCAGAAGAGGAGAAGGCAAAGAATTATGGCTATGCAGAAGATGACACGGACCATACAAGAGCTTAAAACGATTAAAGGGCTGAAGGAGATCACTAATCTTGTTCCTGAGATGAAGGAACCCACTTCGGCTAAAAAAGCTATGGTCGTTGCACCTCCTGAGCTGCAAGAACTTGCCTAGGCAGGAGAAATGTAGTTTCCCAACAAGCTATATTCTTACCAGAGATGGGAGAATCTGCCGAAAGCATTTTTCTCCAAGGGTTCAAACCCTCGTAGTCCCGTAATGGGGAGAGGAATAATTGAATTTGGATTTTCCCTAAATGATGAGGATTTGGAAGCTTTCCTCCAAGAGGATGACTTCCTTGACATAGCAGCGGAGGGGATAATTCCCTATGAATTTGCTTCAGTTCAGGGGCAAGCCACTGCTATGGAAGGAGATGTCATGGTAGATGAAGCCGAATAGATTATCTTGGTATCTACTCTTGACACGGTTGTACCATTCGAGAAACCTGCCAAAGAGATGGCTAAGCATCTCAAACCTTTATTTGTCCCCGCCCACATCAATGGAAAACCGATGTCAAGGGTGTTTGTCGACCCTAGGGATGTGCTGAATGTCATACTATTCTCAACCCTGAGAAAATTTGGCAAAAGCACTCAGGACTTATTGAAAACCATGATGAAGATGACCGAATTCACGGGAGGATCCACTAGTGCTGCAGGGATTCTCATTGCTGACATCACGATAGGGCCTAAGTCTAGTCGATCAACTTTCTTCATGGTCGATGGAAAACCCAGCTACAACGTTCTGCTCGGAAGGGATTGGATACACCCCAGTCTTTGTGTGCCCTCAACTTTGCACCAGTTTCTAATCTTTTCGATTGGTGACAGGATCAAAGTTTTCCCAGCCGATCAGAATCTCTTTGCAACTGGTGTTTCTGTTGCAGAAATGGGAGATGCCACATTCTATGATCCCAGAATGCTTAAAGTAATAATGAGGGCAGAAGTGAAACAAGAGACGGAAGAAGTAGAGGACAATATAGAGGCTAATTCATGGCCAACCAAAGGTTGTAATGGAGACATAATATAAGGTGCTCCAAGAAACCTTGGAGAAGGTTGCCGAATTGATGTGGATCTCGTGTAATTCAGATTACTTGCCAGAAGAGAGGCAGTTGACAAAATAAGCCTGTATCCAATCAGGAGGCATGTGCATAGTTTTGAAGCTCAGGACCCCTTAGAGGATGCCAATTTGGGAACCGAGCAAGAACCAAGGAAAACTAGAATCAGCAGCCTCTTATCGCCAGGTGACAAGGAAGTCACACTACAGGTCATAAGAGAATTCAAGGACTTTTGCGTGTGGAACTACCATGAGATGCCTGGCTTATCCAGGGAAGTGGTAGAACATAGGCTTCCAATCAAAGAAGGCTTCAAACCTCACAAGCATCCACCGTGGTGATTTAACCCCGAAGTACTGCCCAAGGTAAAGGAAGAAGTGAAACGACTACTGGGAGTTGGATTCGTCAGAACTGCAAACTATGTCGAATGGTTATCCAATATCATTCCAGTAATAAGGAAGAATGGACATGTTTGGGTGTGTACTGATTATAGAGATCTCAACCTAGCGACACCCAGGGATCAGTATCCTATGCCAATAGCCGATATGCTAGTCGA
Source organism: Acmispon strigosus (assembly GCA_030819835.1). Taxonomy (NCBI): domain Eukaryota; kingdom Viridiplantae; phylum Streptophyta; class Magnoliopsida; order Fabales; family Fabaceae; genus Acmispon; species Acmispon strigosus. Next base: position 40,040,715 of record JAUAMA010000001.1, on the reverse strand, counting down.
CTCGACTGCAGCCAATGGGATTATCTCCTTTATGGATGGCCACTCTGGTTATAACCAGATACTGATAGCCAAAGAGGATGTTCCTAAGACTGAATTCAGATGCCTAGGGCCCCTCAGAATCTATGATTGGGTGGTCATGCCATTTGGATTAAAGAATGTTGGAGCCACCTATCAAAAAGCCATGAATCTGATCTTCCATGAGCTGATCAGCAAGTCATTGGAAGTCTATATAGATGATGTGGTGGTCAAATCTCTCAACATCATGGCCCACGCTGCCGATCTACGGCAGAAATTTACCTGTATGAGGCTCCATGGCCTAAAGATGAGCCCAGCCAAGTGCATGATACTTATACCCCCACTACTTCATGGATTTTCTTTTCCTGTTTTTCTAAAGCACATACCTTATTCTTTCATTTTTTTTTTAGAGAAACTTATCATTTTTTAGCTCTAAACATCAATTTCAGATTCACCTAACAAAAACAGAATTATTCATAATAGTAGGAACCAAAGAAAATATCAATTCAGGTTCAAAGGGGGATACTAAGGGAAAACATTGCAATATCAAAGTTTGAGGTCCACAAGAAATCCTACTAGTCTCTCACAAAATCACACAACATGCATTTATTCAGTTGACATGGAAATCAAGACAGGATCAAACATGCACAAGTATATCAGAGATCACTCTAAGCACTCAGAAAAGACAGGGTAAGTGTACCCATTTAAGAACTCAAATCATGATTAAGATCAATTCAAAATCAAAAATTCTTTCACAACCCCTAACAACATGCAATTCTACCCAGCAAAGATAAGCAAATGTATCAACATTTTCAAAAATACTAACTAGGGGTGAAACCACTCAGGACAGTTAAGTACAAAGGTGAATGACTAGGAGGCACAACAACTGGCTCAATGACTAAACACATATGCAAGTCTCGAAGGCAAAGACATGCAAAAATGACTATATGCAAAAGACTAACAAAATAAAACAAAGGGAAAGACAAAGAAATTTCTCCCTGGTCATTATTTGCTCCATAGGCTTATCAAGATTCTGCTTCTCATCCACTCCATATGCAGCTCCAGAGAATTCAAGCTCATTGGCCAACCTGCCCTTTTATTCAACACAAAGAAAAACAAACAAAATAAAATATGCACATGGGTTGTCTCCCAAGAAGCTCATTGTTATAGTCTTTGATAGACTCTTCAAGTTCACTTCTCATCCATGGTCTATCACAAACTGCATTAGACCCTTCAAATCATGCAAATTCTGACACAAGTTCATCATTGTATTGCATGCATTTTCAGCTATCAAGGCAATATAAGTCGAGTTAAAAGTAAGAGGGCAAATAAAATTCACACTGAAATGTTGCTTTGTTGTGTAGAGAAAATTCAATTCCCTTGCTTTTTTCTTGCCCTGATCTTCTGAATAGGTTCTTAGAACTTGAGATTTTTCTTCATCCATCTTCAATTTGTGTTCAAAGACAAGTTCTACAATGGAGGTTTCTTTAACCTCTTCACATTGAACCACATGTTCACTTTCATGAACAGTGGGTGGTTGCTCAATCTCTGGCTGCCTCCGCAAAATGCAATTTATTCTTCGCCTAATATGGCTTTCCATTCTTGCACTCGATTAGGCAAAGATCTGTTAGCGCACCTACACTCCAATTCACCATAATACTCATCAATTGAGATGAAAACATCGCGATTTTTTTTTCATACCCTATTTCTAGTTCATCCCGGATCTTTGCCACCAATTGCTCATATGTTTCAGCCATAGTCGTACCTTATATACATTCAGCAAACAAGGATTAGAAGCACCAGTTCAAACCAACAGAAAATTTCAGAAAATAAAAACAAAAGCTCTAAACAAAGAAGCTAAAGTCTAAATCAAATAAATCTATCCCCGGAAACCGCGCCAAAAACTTGATACCAATTCTGTAAGTGTACAGAATGGTCGAAGTAATATAAAAGATATCATCTCCACAGGGATAGGTGATTTTCGACATAAACTCAGTTGTTTAGAGCAGAAAAACAAAAGATAAATATTTGAGTTGTGGTTGAATGAACAACAAAAAGATAAAGAAGATATAAGATGATTATGAATAATTGATAAAAGAAGCACTTGGGTTTGAGTTTCACTTCATTAAACAAGTTTCTTATAATCAGATGTTCATATGAAATAGGAGTATGTTCTAAGGTGTTTTAGTCTAAACCTATACTTGTTAATGCCTTAAGCAAGTAAACCATTCAATCTCGGTTTGCTAAACCTAATACCTTAGTGTTTAGTCAATTTAATTGAAGAAATATGTTCTCAATTCTGGCCAACACAAACAATTCCCACCCTTATACCTAAGCAGCAGATAAATCATTCAATCTAATCCCAGTTCCCTTAATCCCTACCAACTACCATTGTGCAAGAAGAAAGCATAATCACTTGTGTGCACCAAGCATAAATAAACAAAGGGAAGAGATACATGGAACATAAACTTCATTCATATAAAAACCAGAAAGGTTAAAGCATTGTCAATGAAGATTCAGTACAAACCCAAAATGCTAAAGAAAACTAGCCAAGCATGGTTAGTATGAACATAATTAAAAGATAATAACCTAGATTAGGAGCTCACAAAGGCTTCCCACAATTCTAGGAAAAGTGTTCAGAACTCAGAGAATTATAATCAAAAATAAGAACTCGGATAAAAACTGGATCCACAACATGATTACAAAGAAGAGAAAATTTTGTATTTATAGCCAAAACTGCTAATGTTCCAACGCCTGGGCGTTGGCTTCCAACGCTTGGGCATTGGAATTAAAATAATTTGCACGAGGCTTGGCAGAGAGTCAACGCATGAGCTTGGATTCCCATCGCTCAAGCGTTGGAATTAAACTCAATTTAGGATTGTCATGCGTTGGCTCCGCAACGCTAAGGCGTTGGGAGGTCGTCAAACTCCTCATTTTCTAAAATAAAACTATATGAGACTCAGAGAAATATAAAATAAAAACAAAGAAAAAGAAAAGAATAAGATACTATACCCGAGGTCATCAACGACCATAATCAGGAAATTGAAAAAGGAATGATTGTATATACCATCTTGATTATGTAATTAATGCCTCATGTTATAAAAGAGGCAATAAGATTAATGAAATGGACATGTTCGGTTTTTGTATATTACCAAATTAGAATTTGCTGAATCAAAATTTTTTCATGTGAAATATTTCTCATGTTCTTTTGAAATAAAGTTTTAGACCTATCTCTTCCTTCGTATCTATTAAATAGATGAGACATTTAAAATATTTATTAAAAGAGATATAACTTAATATTATAATTGATATTATCATGTCACATATCCAATTTTATTTGACCTAGCTATTACCAAAAAAGTTCTTCGCGTGAATAACAATGATATAAAATTGGAAACTTTTAATTGAAAAAAGAAAGTATTTATTGAATTTTTTGGTTTTTCATATATAATAATCTTTCAATAAATATTTTTCCACTTTGGAATTTTAATCTTATCCTATACAGGATTATATTGGTTAGAAAAAGCTTAATACTTCCTAATTAATTAAGAGATCACATTTAAAAATTTAAAAAGGGTCTGTTGAGAACAACATATATAATTTGTTAGGAAGAAAACACTTAGTAATTTAATCATTTTTAAGTGAATGGACTATGAGTTAATAATACACTTATTAATATGTCTCATTTGCTGAGAATGTTACGCTTTTCCTTTTGGATGGGCTTAAACGTCCTGAGTGACTCGCCTAAAATACATATAGATACTGAAGAGGTGCAATATATTTGCACTTTGGAATTTGAAGAGTAAGATTTACAGGGCAATTAATATCAGTTAGTTTAATCGTTCTTTGGAGTTCATGTCAAACCAAATTAAAGAGGACCGCTCACACAGTTGGTTAATGTAAGTGATACATATCTGATTCTTCTTAAATAGTATGTTCAAGTCATATGGATAAAAAATGAACACAACGGAGAAAGTTAGCTGCAGCATATGATCTTGATTCGTGCATGATTACTTTAGAGCATGTCCAATATAGTACCTTAGCACGAGACTTTAAGCTAAAATACTGATATTATAAGCTACCTTGTATTGAAGTAAGCTGATGTTGAGAGTGTGAGATCATATTTTTAAAGTCTGTATCTTCCACTAGACACCGGACATTAGCATGACCTTAATTAAAAATATGATTTTCTCTTTTATTTATCCATCAACCAAAAGTATATAGAGTATTGTGGGACCCAACTAGAAGTAAAATAAGATATTAACCATTGGAGCAAAATATACACCAATATTTTATGACTATCTTATATCATATGTGACATTACATACCCAAAAAAGAGTAAAAACGTACCAACTTAAAATACTAGCATTGAAATACTCTTATGTAAAAGCTACCTGTAGTGAAAAGGTATGAGAGGCCTATTTTTTACCAAGAATCTTCGTAGTAATATCACGAGAATGACCAAATGAGACATACATAAAAGGGACCAGTGAATCCTCATATTAACCTTGGGGTGTTCACAGTTTGATTTGGATCAATTTTAAGCAAAAAAAAAAAAAAAAGTAACTGAATCAATCAAACTTGATTGGCTTTGTTTAGTTTAGTTTTCAGCAAAAAAAAAAAATTCCAAAACCGAATCAAACTAATCCGGTTATAAATAATTTAGTTTGATTTAGTTTATCGGTTCCAAACATTTGGATGAATCCGCAACCCTTCCAAACATTTGCATGAAACCGCAACCCTTCCAACCTTCCATCCCTATACCACGTAGTTCTCCTAATCAGCCCACCTTAATTACATTAAACCCAAATTCTTCCCACTTGCGGCCATGCTCCTATAATTTTGTCAAACTATAAAAAATCCTTCCATTTATAATAATGTGCTCCCACCACCAAATAATTCAATGATTTAATGTATATGCACAGTTAGTGTAAGATAACCAATGATGGATCGCTAAATTAGAAAATAAGCTTTTAATTTAATTAAAATAAAAAAGAATATAATTGCTTTTAAATACATGACATTCAATTATTGGACACTTGTAAAAAACTGTTTTACACTGACTTTGCACGACCATTAAACTCATAATTCAAATATCCCATCAAATGATTTTCTTCCTTCTTCCACGGTTTCTCCTCCATTTTTGTCATCAAATTCAAATCTTTCTCTTCCAAATCAAGTAACCACACCACCATCTCATCCTAATAATATCCCCATTAAATTATTCAATCAATTCTTCTTAATATGTAGGCTATTTTTACACATGTTCGGTTTGGTTTGGTTCGGTACATCTGTTTCTAAATCTTCAAATTATAAACTGAATTAATCATTATTGGTTTGATATTGGTTTGGTTCGGTTTGAATCCAAATAGTGAAAAAAATCTGAAATAACTTAATTAGTTTGGTTTTTCCGTCAGGTTGATTCGATCCGATAAACACCCCTAGTCATTGAGAACCATCAAACAAACGCTTAGAAAGAGCACAGCGGGAAAACAAATGATTAGAATATCAATAAAACATGAGAAAATTGTTAATCACAGTCAGTCAGTATAAATTTTTTTACACATGCATCCAATTGATTTATTTCATATCAGAAAATTATTTTTAATTTAATTAAAATTTAAAAGAAATGTAACTGTTTAATCATATGTGACAAATGTAATTAGATGTCGGTGTAAAACTTGTTTACCATTGACAATACATATGTATTAATGTGATAAAACATTATAATAGATAACATATTTAATTTACTCATTAAATCACATACTAACATGATAGAAAACAAAATAAAGAAAGAAAGACCTCATAAGGGGACCGTTTTATCTTATTCAGAAAGTAAAAGACAAATTGAGAGAGAGAGAGGATAAACCAAAAGTATACTGTACTCTGTAGACAAGAGTCAGTTTGTGGTGTTAAGGGCCAAGATTACATTGAGACAAAGGTTGTCCTTGCATATACAATGACCCATTTTTGTAAGCTAACCAAAAGCCAAAGAGCCCATTAGAATACATCAATGTTCACCATAGATATATAAGGATATATGCATTAGTATCATGTATTTAATATATTTCTTAATGCTACCCACAATTGTCTGCTTCATCGCTGGGCAGCATGAGACAAGGTAATTAAGAGTTTAGTTAAACTAAGTAGCAGCTTCAGAGTTATCCAATCCAGAGATACCTTTGTGTTTTGTTGTTTGTACTTCACCATGAAACTAACCTCCAACCAACCCGTCTTGACTCTTCAGCCTAGCTTGCCCGCAACACTTTAACTGCTTTGTCTCCTTAAAATTACAAAAAGTCACATGCTTGATTTCCAATGAATGCTACATTGCATAAAAGTTATTCAAGTTAATTAACTAGCAGAGAATTAGGGAATTTTTTTATTTGATCTTTATTTATAAAATTAATAGGTGATTGTTCAATGGTTTCATGAAAAATGCTAGCAACGCACTCTCACTGATTGGTTTAAATTCATGTAGATCCACTACAAATATGAGTCTTAATTGCAATTTAGTGAGACCAACATGACACAATAATTGAGAGAATGCTGAAAACAAAATGTTGGTAGCACTTCTCACGGTTACATACAATTTAACCAAGGGGATGGATGCAATATCGGAGCATGATAGTCTCTTATCTAACACGTTGCAGGTTCGAGCACTCACCCGTCTTCTTAATGTGTGGTAAATGTAAGACTACTGTAATTGTTCTTTAAACCCATAGTTTACCTTGCCTTGGACCGGAGATGGCAAGAAGTATCCTCTCATTGACTATTGCAAGAGGTTTTGATGACAACAACAACATCAACATTTAAAGGAATGAAGGCCTTAAGCTTCAAGTATAAAGATTGTTCATCACTTTCTAGTTTAGGTCAATCATTTAGAGAGAATAGTTGTTCTTTATATAACTTGCACTCTAAATCATTGAAAATGTGTTTTATAATGACGGAATGTTTTCATAATTAAAAGATTTAGAAACCTTAGGAAAATTACTTGAAAAAGCTTTTCAATAAGCGAAACTTCACATTTTGGTAACAACTTACCAATTTTGGGTAACAGGTTACTGGAGAGAGAAAATAAGTGATAGTAATCGATTACCGTGGGTGGCCAATCGATTACCCTAGGATGTTATTCATTAAATTCGAGCCAAATCTCTTCTAGCTTATTTCACTTATCACAATTCTAAAATATCTAATTTCTAAAGTGTTTCTAAACTACTATATAAGGGTTTCCATTACATACAAACATAAGAATTGATAAGTTTTCTAAGTTTTTTGATTTGAGAGTTAAACTTCTAAAGTCCATGAGTGTTTTTCATTTTTAGGTTTTCTATCTCATAGTTTGGGATAGAACTCCATCTTGCTGCAAATTTCTTCTTCATCTTTTGTATCAGTTGGTGAATTGATGGCACCATAGGGTTTGGTGTAAGTGTGCATTAGTTCAAGGGTGTCTTACATTAGGTTTGGGTTTTTGGGTTTCTAGGATTCATGAAGAGAGACTTGGTGTGAGTTTTGTAAAGAATTCTACAACTTATAGTGATCAGCAAATCACTTTCCACATTGGGGCCAGGATGTAGTTCACTTGGAGAATGAACCAGGAAAAATCACGGTGTTATCACCTTCAACCCTTCTCTCATACACATTTTAGCCTATTTGTATGTCTAGGGTTCATAATTTGGGGCTTTTATGATTTCTGGTGAAATTGATGAAATTGATTATATAGGCTCATCGTATGTGTTGTATATGCATCTGTATATGTCTTAATTAATCTCTGAAATAATTTATGCTGTGAATTTCTGAGTTTTCTTGAAGTTTTGTCTGACACGGTAACAAATTACTAGAAACAATAACTAATTACCATTATCGGTAGCAGATTACCAAGAATGGTAACAGATTAACAAAAAATTCAATTTTTTTGTATCGTTGATTTTTTAATTTATTGATTGTTTTTGAAACCTAATTCACCCCCTCGTAGGTTTGCCCTCTTAGTGTTTAAATTGGCGCTAGAGCATAGTGGGGTGGGTTATTCCTAGATCAGGGATTAAATGCGCTAAATATGACATCCTCTAGATCTTTCCTAGGTGAGGGAGAAAACATAAATAGACCCCTAGCTTCACCGATGAGTGCTATGATTTCTAGAAAATTAGAATGAAGAATTTTGTAAAGTCTCAAGACCTAGATGTGTGGCATGCTGTAGTGGAAGCTCCTTTTATACCTAGTGTGGCTTTTGATGGATCTAGTCAACCTAATCCTAAAGCTTTATCGAATGATGATGATAAGAAAAAGGTTCAATATGACCTTAACGCTAAAAATATCCTTACCTCCATTTTAGGTTTTGATGATTTCTTTAGATTTTCAAATTGTGCATCGGCTAATTAATTATGGAACACCTTAGTGTTCACCCATGAGGGAACAGAGGAAGTTAAGAGGTCTAGGCTAAACACATTTTCCCAAGAGTAGGAGATGTTTAGAACGAAACCGGCGGAGAGTACCCTAGACTTACAAAAATGGTTTACTCACTTGACTAACCATTTGATTGCTCTAGGAAAAGTGTTTTCTAATAGTGATTTAGATTTGAAGGTTGTTAGAGAAATGCAGTATCGTCTGATACCTATCGTTTGTATCGTATGATACGTATCGTAAAAAGTCTGTTGAGAATCCCCTTCACACAACCTAGATCAAATAGGATTCAACACTGTTCACTTGGTTGCTTTCTTCCCTATCGTCTACCGTTCTGCCTACAGTTGTTAACTGCAAATAGTCTTGGCAGATCTGGAAAGAAGTTCATGACTTCTTCAATGTACATTCTCTGACACAATGCGCAACTCTTCGCTCAGAGCTTCGCACCATTGTCAAAGGGGAGAAATCTCTCTCCGACTACCTCAAACTCATTAAGACAATTGTCAATGCTCTCATCTCCATCGATGATCCAGTTTCATATTGAGATCACATTGAAGCTATCTTTGATGGATTACCGGATGAGTATAACTCTCTTATGCCTCTTGTCAGCAATACACAGAGATATTTTCAATTCCTGCTACCACCATGGATGGGTCTTCTCTAACATCCTTTATTCCAAGGTATTTTGTAAATCCACATCAAGGGCAGCAGCAATCTCTATCTGTTCGTCCAGTTGCAACATCGTTTGATGATTCTGAACCGTCTGCAGTTCCTTCATTGTCTGCAGTTCCTTCATCGTCTGATGTTCCTACATCGCCTGGTGCTGCAGCATCATCTGCAGCTCATCGATCGTCTGATGGTATAGCATCATCTGGTAATCAGCAAGCGCCAATCAACACTCATGCCAACAGAGGAGCGTCCACGATATGTATCAGAAGATACTGCATTTCTCTAACAAAGGTACTTAGATCCTTGACAAGATCTTGGCAACCAAAGGTGATTGCAATCTTCAAAAAGAAAAGTTTATCCAAAATGAGATTGTAGGCATTGTTTGGCAAGCTACAAGAGCATGAATTGGAGCTAGGCCAATTCAAACAAAGTGATGAACATGAAAAGAAAAAGATAACTATTTCTCTCAAGGAAAAGGCCAATTATAGTGATGGCTCACTAAGTGAAGATTCTCAAGATGATGAAAAAGATAAAAATCTCGCATTGATTGTGAAGAAATTTTGGAAGTTCTCGAGAAGAAACAAAGCATGGAAGTCTACACAATTTACGAATTTCACCAAGAAAAATGATGCTCCTACTTAAAGAAACAATTTCACTTATTTTGAATATGGCAAACTGGGGAACACTAAGGTTGATTGTCCTTCTCTACAAAATACAAATGACTTCAAAGCTAACAAAGAGAAGAAGGCAAGAAGGCCTTACTTTGCATGAGAAGGTAGTGAGTTGAGTTCAACCTTAAATTCCAACAATGATAATGAAGTAGCAAATCTCTCCTTGATGGCTACTCACAGTAGTAATAATAAGGTAAGTGACACGAACTCTAACCCTCAACCTTCTTATGATGATATGCAAAATAATATTGGTGAATCACATGAAGAATGCTTAAGGCTCTCTAGATTGTGTGCTAAGCAAAATAATGCTATTAAGTTTTAGAAGGTATAAATAAAGTGTAAAAATATGAATTGGATAAAAATAAGATTAAGGTTGATATCACTAATAAGTGCATGAAATGTGATAAATGTCCTTTTCATGGATCTAAGATTGATGAGCTTAACAAAGTTGTTGATAAGTATGAAAAAGGTGCAAATTATATTTATGATGTGTTAAGTAGACAAAAGTATGCTAATGATAAAGATGGTCTTGGCTTTTCAAGTAATGATAAATCTAGAATTCATAAAAATATAAATTTTGTACCATCTACAAAAGCTCAAAATAAAATGGTTACCTTTGTTCATCCTAAGACTAAGGCTAAAGAAACTTTTGTGCCACCTAGAAAAGCACCAATCAAAAGGCTTACATGTTTTTATTGTTATCAAGTAGGTCGCACACCCAATGCATACTATGCTAGATTACATGATGTATCTAATGGTGAGTTTGTTTGGAGAAATAAGGGATTTATCCCCACTACTAGCCCCAAAGGACCCAATAAACCTTGGGTACCTTAATTGTCTCACTAAACCTTTGTTGTGAACATTGGCATGAACTCCAAGGATAAATTTTTGTACTTAGATAGTGGACGTTCTAAGCACATGACTGGTGATAAGTCCAAATTTTCATACATCACTCCAAGGTCTAAAGGGTTTGTCAAATATGGCTACAACACTATAGGTAAAATTCTTGGTATTGGTAGGGTTGGTAAGCCTTCTCAAACTATGGTTGATGATGTTCTTTATGTTGATGGTTTGGAACATAATTTGTGAAGAATTAGTCAATTGTGTGACAAAGAATATGAAACATGCTTTATTTGACGTTGTTGCAATGTGATAGCCAAATCCGCAAGTGCACGGTTGATTATCGCGTAATACAAAAGATATCGATCCCACAGGGATAGGTGTCCTATTATTAACTTGTTTAGATCTTAAGCAGAAAAATAAAAAGATGTATTTTGGATTTGGTTTTTAGAACAAGAACAAGAAAAATCATAAAATAAAATAGATAAAAGGTGATGATGAGATTTAAGTACTTGGGTTGAATTATATAGCTTATAAAATATGCTAGTAAACTCCTACTTAATTTCTGAATTTTAGAATCAAGTTCATGATGCTATAGCCTATGGTTTCTACAAATTAATTCCTTACAAATGTAGAACTTTCTTCCTAATTACTAAATTCAATTCCTTGCAATTTAGAAACAATCAAGAAGAAGATGAAGAAAGAATTCAGGCCAACATAAAGCTAAGTCTATCCTAATTCCTTAGTGATATATCATATAGCTTCTTTTAAGTCCTAATTCCCTTACTACTTACCAATTTCCATTGTTATAAGCAATAAGAAAAAACTCTTGTGTACATGAAGATGAAATGAAGAATAAGGAAGTAAAACATGAATTTATAGCAATATTATTCAGAAACAAGAAGAAGAAAACTAAGACATAAAATATAAACTAAAACAACCCAAGTAACTTAAAGAAGTTAGCCAAGCATGGTTAAAAGAGACATCGAATTACCCTGGACTAGGAGCTCAAGTATGGCTTCCCACAATTCTCAAGAACAATGCTCTAAAGGAGGAAAGAGAGAATACTTGTTGTATTCTAGAGAGATGTGCTTTTTACAAAGGATGAGCACTCCTATTTATAGCAAAAATTTGCCTTTCAATGGTGGAGGAGTTGATGGCCATTATGGCCTTCATTGGCCACCAATTAACTTCTGAAAACTCATTCCCACTACCATCAATTCTCCACTCATCATTTTTCACATGTGCAAAATTAGAAGTGATGCTTCATATTCAAGCTTTTCACTTTTGGTCCTCTCTTTGTTAGCACTTCACTTCTGGCCCTTCATTTTACTGCAACTCCACTTCCAACCCCCAACTCTTGAACTTTTGTACTTTGGCGCTTTCTTTCCTGAAACTTACAGTTTGGTCCCTGGACAAAAATGATAAATTCTACCAGCTTTCCTAAAATATAAAAATAACTATAAAAATTCCTAAAAATATAAAATAAAGTTTAAAAACCAAATAAAAACTAATCTATATGCAAAATGCAAAATAAATATAAAATCTACATAAAAGAATAAAAAACCTATATGAGACTCAATAAAAGCAAAATAAAAAGACTAAAAAGACCCTAAAATTATCATACAAAATCCAGTCATCACAATGTTAGAGATGAAATTAATCATCATGTTATCTTGGTAGGCTAAAGAGTACACCTATGTTATCCGACAAAGCAGTATAAAAGCCACGGCAAGTGAAGAATCAAAGCAATGAAAACCACTCACATTATCTTCAAGAGCTGAATGTCTTGAACAGTTTTTCGTTCAAAGCTTACAGCGTCATATCCAAACGTTTAGGAATCAATCAAAAAGAAGAAACCCTTATCTTCCTTTAGTCTCCAAGTATTCAACCCTTAAGTTAGACCTTTCAAAATACATTGTGTGTGCTTTTTTTCCACTGTTTTACTTATTGTTAAACTATGATTATTTATCCGTTGCTAAAAATAAGGGGATTTTCAAACACATTTTAACCGAACTTATACTATTTTGAAAAGGTTTTTAAAAGACATTATTCAAGTCCCCTTGTGTGTCTTTGTTTATTCATTCTCATAACTCAGTGGTAATTTTTTTTTAGGATTATTACTGACATTGTGAAATATGACGTTGTTAGCGAGGACGCCGTCGGACAAAGGTTGTTCCCCTTTTCACTAAAAGGCGAAGCTCAGACTTGGCTCGCCTCTTTGCCATAAGGATGTGATACTACTTGAGCCTATGTCGCAAGCATGGAAGCACTTCAAGAAGATGCTCCAGAATTGCCGGCATCATGGCTATTCACAAGGGCAATTAGTGCACATATTTTATGCAGGATTGAGGTAAACAAATTGTTTACTAATCAGTTCAACTTGTTGAGGTGCCATAGCCAAGAAATCACAAGTAGAAGCCATGATAATCTGGGAAGACTTGAACTCAAATGACTACTTTTTGTAGTTAATCTGCAAGAAGAACCTACTCAGGTAAGAGATGTTTTCTAGATGGATACTCTGATAAAGCCGATAGATAAAGAGTAAAGACAAAGAAGGCACGGATGTGGAGAAAACATTCATGAATGCTATTGAAGCCTCCAAGAGAAACTTGCAGCTGGCCGCCTCTATATGCAAGAAAATTAGACTATGAAGCAGCTCAGAGTACAACCCCTAGTACCTCATAAGCAAAATAACAACTCATTTTGAAGAGGTGTAGACATCCACAAACCACTTCAGCTTAGAACATCTTAGTGAATGACGATTGGAGAAACGTTAACACCCACCTCAGAACGTAGTGAATCTGAAGTGAAGCGTTTCAGTAGACAAGTTGATTTGGCTCTTGCAAAAGCACCCCCTCAAGTATTCACAATTTATGATGATGATGAGTCATTGTGGGAACTGGAGGAAAAACATTTGGCAGAATCACTTCCTGCAGCAGCAACATGGTCTTGCAAAGACAACCATGCCCGTGTTGTCATAGCAGAGGCAGAGAGCACTGAAGCGCGGAACCAACACAACCATGTCTCAAGGGCTACGATCGTGCCCAACCGACGCCCCACAATACCATCACAAACGACAAGCTTCCACGACCATGCAAGACTGAGCACGCCCATGTTCATCAAGAAACTTTTACAGATGGAATGATTATACCATCAACAAGGTTGTGCTTCCCAGTTCACAACCGTACTTTTGAAAAAAGGCAGACACAAGAATTCTGAAGCAAGAGGAGGACCAAGAAATATCTCAGGTTCCAAATTTTATTTTCAAATTTTTGCACTGAGGTAGCGCTTATCAAAACAATAATATGAATCCCCTATTATGGTACATTTTTAAAAGTAGTATTGAACAAGAGAGAATTAGCAGGGATTGACACAGTTCTTTTGAATGAAAATTGCGATGTTGTTCTTACAAGCAAACCCCTTCCTAGAAAATGGAATTCACGGAGTTTTACCATTACCTACTCAGTAGGAAAGAATAGTGATTCACATGCACTAGTAGATGTGGAAACTGTCGTGAATATAATGCCTTATTCTGTCTTTCTTAAATTGGGGATCCTAGGCCCCCAAAGTACTTATATTTCCCTAAAGTTGTTAGATAGGTCTGAACTATACCCTTATGTGATGGTGGAGGACATATTAATCAGAGTAGACAAATACATGATCCCAAAAGACTTCTTAGCTGTGGAGGTGAATAGCGACGTAGAAGCCCCGATTGTCTGGGGATGAGCATTCCTGAGCACAGGGGAAGCACTCATCCATGGGTTAGGAGGTACTCTTATTGTCATATTCGAAGATGTGACCATTCATGTAAACATTTCAACATTCTCAGAAATCCATCTCTGCAATCACAATGCAACTTCCTTCAGGCAATAGACCCAAAGGATGAAAGACTAATGGAATCCGGACTATATTCTGGGATCAACGAGACAGAAGGAGATGACTCAAACGAAAAAGGGTTGAGTAGGCTCAGAGGTGAAGAAGAAGGAGAAACAATTCAGTTTCTCCAAGATCATCCAAATTATTACTCAGGGAAACATATGGGTTATGAAAAATTGGAAAGGGAAGAAAGACCCAAGCCAAAGCCATCTATTGAATCACCACCATTAGTAGAACTCAAACCCTTGTCAGAAAATTTAAAATACGTTTTTCGTGAACCACATTTTTCTTTTCTTTTTGTTATAGTTGCAGGTCTTGATCAGGCTATGGAAGAAAATGTTAGATTCAAATGACTAAAATGAATTATTATGTTTTGATAATTAACAATTTCGTTATAACTCAATATTTCTAAGAGGTAGAATTCCTAACTCGTTGAACATCTTTATGTCCAGGAAAAACTATCTTCATGAAGGACTGCATAAACCACAAGGCATTATCAAATCATAGAATAATGAAGGACATGCAAATAAGAGGAAACCGTCCAGGTCCTCACTGAAGAACAATTGCATACGTTTTCAAGAGAAACTGTCTGAATGCACAGAGAAAACAATCAAGCAGAGACAGTCCGACGACTCACTGAAGACCAAGCTTGCCTAAAAAATAAACAGACATCCTTTGGAAAGCATTAAAGCGGCTATGCTCATTCAACACCAAAGTACAAGTGATAAAGCTGAAAAAGTCTGGTGCTTGAATACGCTTTGACCAAGAGGAAGACTGTCTTGCCAAAGTTGAGTAAGTCTGTTCACAAGGCTGAAGAAACATTTACAGCTTTGAAGTATCCCTAGCCTCTATGCAAAGTAGTTGGGTAACAACTCATTCAAAAGGAGAACTTCAGCAGAAGCACAAAAGGAGAGAACGTCCGGCCACTTACATAGCAAATAGATTCTGACAGTTGTGAACGTTTGGCACAAGGAGACCGTCCGTCTACACAGTACAGATGACTCCTAATAGCACAAGTCAGTTAACAACTTACTAAGTGACAAACTTCTGATAATACTGCAAAGACTACGCCTGCCATGTCATGATGAAGAATTCGTTCGTCCAAAGCATTGAAGTGCTCAAGAGACATAAAAGTCAGAAAGCTTGTTTGCCATGAGGTTATGAAGAATCAGTTTGGCAGAAGCATTAAAGAAATCGTTCGACAAAAATTCTAAATAAATCATCCATCATAATTGCTTCTTGCTTTAAAGAT
Organism: Acmispon strigosus; assembly: GCA_030819835.1. Classification (NCBI taxonomy): domain Eukaryota; kingdom Viridiplantae; phylum Streptophyta; class Magnoliopsida; order Fabales; family Fabaceae; genus Acmispon; species Acmispon strigosus. Next base: position 40,024,989 of record JAUAMA010000001.1, on the reverse strand, counting down.
CATCTACCTCGTCAACACATTAAATGAAGCACTGTTGATAGTAGAATGAAGAAAAGGACACAATTAATATTTTATTCCTTGGTTCCTCAACTTCTCTGCTTTTCCTCAAATCAAGCTGCTTTTGCGGAATCAACGGCGTGAAATTCTGAACATAGTATCTCCTCAACATTCAAATTCAAATCTCTTGTTCAGAACATTTAATGATCCTTAGCTGGCATGCACTAGGATATAATGTCCAAACAAAAGCTCAAGGATGAATATAGTAACGCGCCAGACGATGTCAACAAAAGTAATTAATGCATGACGTAACACATTTAATGTTGTTCCAGAATTACAGAAGTAGTCGTTACTCACAAGGAAGCAGGAGCACTAACGGATCTATTTTCTCTTCTTCGTCAAAGCTCAATGAAGACTTCCTACTGAAGATATAAATAGAGAAGTCTGCTTCCGGAACAACTTGGCGACTTGAACACAACCTATTGCATATCTCTACCAAGTTGCCCAAAGAACCAATCTTCCATTGCTTTAACTCAAAAAGCTTCAAGCTATTCTTTATTGAGTAAAGTCGTCCTCCTGTGTGAAGAACCCATAGAGTGTTACTCTTATCCTAGTCACGCACTAAACAAACAGAGAACCTTAAACTCGTGTCCTCTTTGTAATCAGCACTTCATTTTTCTACCTTACTCTTGTCAAAGAGAATTTTGTAGAACAACAAAGCCAATTTGTAAAGGGAATCAGGAGCAGTCCTGTAGAATACTTGTGAGGAGAAGTCCTGAAGAATACTTGAAAGGAGAAGTCCTTAGAATACTAGGAGAAGTCCTGTACAATACTTGATAGGAGAAGTCCTTCTAATACTGGGAGAAGTCCCCGAGAATACTTGTACTATTTGATGAAATAGTGGAAAATCTTGGTGAAGCCAAGGACTGGACGTAGCCCTTTCAATTATGGGGGGAACCAAGATAAATACCATGTGTGCTTTAATTTTCTGTCTTAAGTGAATTTTCCGCTGCGTGCACACACTCTTATATTCTTTTGAAACTAATAACTGCTTTGAACTTATGAAGAAGTTTCAAAAATCACACACACAATTCAAACCCCCCATTTCTTATGTGTTTCTCGCACTATCAGGAAAGTTGCTAGCAGTACCCAGGGGAAACAAGGAGGTATTTGGATGGACAATCCATGACATCAAAGAATAAGCCCCACAATATATACACACGGGACCTACATGGAAGATGAACACAAGCCAAAGGCCATACTGCAAAGAAGACTCAACCCCAACATGAAAGATGTGGTAAGAGGAAAAATCTTAAAAATCTTAGATGATAACATCATTTATCCTATTTCAGATAGCGATTGGGTGAGTCTAGTTCAATGCGTTCCTAAGAAGGGAGGCACCACTGTGATGGAAAATGAAAATAATTAGATCATTGCGGTACGAAAAGAAACCGGGTGGCATATGTGTATTGATTATAGAAAATTAAATAAATCCACTAAGAAGGATCACTTTCCTTTACCGTTCATTGACCAGAGGCTAGAAACGTTAGCAGGGCATGCTTCATAAAAGGGTTAAAAATATTGCAAACGATCAGGACAAGATTCAGCATCAACAAATCATGGGATTGTTAAGCATGAGAAGGATATCAAACTCCACATTCTACTTAGTAGTTACAGAGTGCCAAATTAACAATCAAGATTATCCAACAATCATTAACTTTAAACATAACCATATAAAATCTATTTGAAATAAAGCTTTCAATTAGGAGTAAAAAGTCCCACAATGTCACAAACCACATCCTTTTTCATTTTATTCTAGAGAAAAACTAAACGAAAAATAAAGAAAAGAAAGATCCTCGAAACTGGAAACCAATCTCAATTATTATAACTAGCATTAAATATGATTATTTTTAATAAAACAAAGAAAACACTTAAGAATAAGAATATGTCAGTTTCATCACAGTTGCAATATGCAAACTTTGTTATCATTCCTACTAAAGATGATATTCACTCGCAGATAAGTATACGAGTAATGTTTTAAGGTAAAGACGTTGGGAAGTGAAGTGCGAACAAGAAAGAAAGTTAAGTGTAGCATAGATGAAAGTGCTAAGGAAGGGTCACTTACGCTTAAACTTTTGGGATAATTGGTTCATTACAAAACTTAGGGAAGCAAATAGAAATTTTCAGTGACAAAAATATTTACAATGTAAATCAGATGCATATCAACAGTACATAACAGATATATAGTCAACACATAGTCACACACAAGAAATGATCATTATATCATGAGAGCTTTTGAATGCCATATAATTTCAAGATTCCAAACATTAACCAGAGTGAAGTATGTTATGAATGCTTCCAAGCATCATTCCACTTATGTTTTGTTCTCTTGATAGAACATGTTTTAAGCCAGAAGTATGGTCTAGCCAGCAAAAATGTGTAAGCAAAAATGTGTTACTATAAAGGAAACATTCAAAAACATTGTCCAGCCATGTTAATTTCTCTCCTAACTAAACGAGTGGATTAAAGCATCTATCATTATATCATCAAACAACATCATCTCCTAGTTCCAAGAGTGGCACACGAAACAGTTCTTAAAAGCTCAAACAATAGAAGTTCGTATAATCAAAAGAAAACGTGTTCTTTTCATGTCCTAGTCACAATAATGTTGTGTTTCTTTTTTATAATGGCACCAACAACACACGGATCATCAATAATGTTCTGTAGATTCTTATTATTATTCTGCACTTGAAATCCCTAATTATTCACGGTTACAAGCTCTATAGTTATACAGAGATAACGACGGATATTCCGAGGTCAACTTTACATTGGGAATCATAAACAATAATAAATACAAGATAAGATCCCGGATATCCCGGATACTAGATAAGATCAACTATTACTAGATAACTGGTTTATAGCTGGCACGGTGCTGGTCAGACGATACTTCTGGCTAGACGATCTAGCATGGCGGACGATCCATTTCTTCAACATCAAATGATCCTTATCTGACCAGACGATGTTTTCCTTTGTCAGTCAATACGGAAAATGATCCCAGATAATAGACGATTCTTATCTCTAACAGACTGGCTGCGACTCCCACGGGACAAATGACTTCTGGCGAATCCAGGGATCACTTCACTTCACGCTTGGCGTTTCAACTTAATTCAGAGCTTCAGTCACTCACAGCTTCGCGCTATGATTAGCGGTACTCTCATCCTGCCCGCCCAAGCCTTAGGCGACCGATTTCTCTATAGGATGTTGTACTCTTTTTCCTTCGCTAGGTTTTTATCCCACTGGGTTTTTCTTAGGAAGGTTTTAACGAGGCACATTCTATAGGGATGACCGCCCAAAGGAAGCGTTGGTTAGGATTCCATGGAGAGCACTCTATGAAGACACACTCCGTCTTTGTGCCTCAGACTCGGTGTCTTGTGGGCTTGTGCACCGGGCGAGCACCTTCCCTTGGTGGCGAGCCATGAAGGGTTATGAAGACACACGTCGTTTTCATACTTCAGACTTGGTGTCTTGTGGGTTGGGCAATCACCTCGCACAGCAGAGGGCGACCAGACGACCAGAACGAGGGCCAGCGTATGGCAAGTTGGACAGGCTGAGAGGTGCAAGGCTGAGGCTGTTGGGCCGAATGTTTTGAGGCCCAGAGACCCATATAATGTAATCTAGGGTTTTATTGCTATTTATGACTCTCCCCTCTATAAATAGCTAGAGATGGTTCATTTAAAAAGGGGACTTCTCTGATTTTCACTTGCAAAATAATCCGACATTATTTCCACATCTTGCTTCCTTTCTCTCTGGTTGCTTCACGAGAACAATATCATTGAGATTTGAGAGAGGTAATGAAATAATGAAAAATGATTGCAACTTGGGCAATGCAACATGGAAACTAAAAAGTGCAACCTAGGAAGTGCAACTTGGTTAGTAATTACTAGTAGTGTTTTGTATTAGCAAATTTACATTTTTCATAAAACTTATAAATAAATTTCTGTTATTTTTATATTTCCAAAATTTAAAATTTAATTTGTGTTTACTCATAATCGTTAGTACTTTTTATGACTTATTTATCTATAGTATTGTATAAGATGTTATTGACAATCCCTATAACAGTAGCTACTGCCGAAAGAAGTTTTTCAAAATTAAAATTGCTTAAATCATATCTAATGTCAACAATATTACGAGATAGATGAAGTGAGTTAGCTATCTTATCTATTGAAAGCGAAATGTTAAAATTGCTCGATATAATACTCTAATAAATAATTTCACAGCTCAAAAAACTAGAAGTTTAATACAAAAAATTGATAATTTATATGATATATTAAGTCTCTTTAAAATTCTTGTAAAAAATATTTACTTTGACATTTTCACTTTAAACCGCAAAATGTCTATACACCGCCGCGAATAGAACAAGGTAACGTTGATGTAAAAAGAAATGTAGAAATAGTCTTTTTAGGCCAAGTTTTATGAACCATCATAAAGTGTAGGCATGGGAGCCCACAGAAAGGAGCCCTTTTTTAATTTATTATTGACTGTAGATATTGTCAAAATTCGGCTACAAGAAAACAGAATAAATTAAATAAACCATGCACAAGGAAAATGCGATAGTCGTCACTTACTCAGACAACGTGTGCATATTATTTTCTAGCTATATTAATGGTGAAGAACATCATTTTGTATGCCTTATAAACTGACAACGACTCAAGTTTAAATTTTTGTTTCCACACCGCTTTTGTTAGTTGAAATTAAACTTGAAATGCTTTGCTCATAAATTCTAGTGTCACCATCTTCGTGGCAGTTCTTAGGCCATACTATTTTCCTCCTTTTTAAATCTTTGTGTAAGAATTTGTCTTCATCTGATCTTGAAAAACATGCTTTCGGTGCTCTACCCTTTTTGAAGATTTGGAGGACACCCTACCCTAATTCACGAGGAAGCAAAGACTTACAAAGTTTGAACAGCATTGCCCCAGTTTAGATTGAGAGGGAAACTAGCCAGTGACCTAAGAAGAAACATGTAAGGTAAAGCCACGTGATTTGAACCACTCAACAGTGGGCCAAACACTGGACACCCTCTTACCTGCATATTTTGTTTTAAATTTTCCTACGAATTTTCCTTCAGCAAATATTTACACAAAAATTCCGTAAAAAAATTCGCAAAAAAGTTCTGATATAATCACTTTTAAAGAAAAAATCACATGAAAGATTTTCGAAGCAAAACTAGTGGGGAAATTGGCAGGAAAATTAAAACTATAGGAAAATGACCGCCGCCGAATTTTTGCGCAAAAAGGTGTGAGGTGTAACTATTGTAGAGTGGTTTACAAATTTTTTTGTAAAATTAATTGTAAAAAACCCACTTCATATTGTTGTTATGTTTGAATAACTATTGCCACAAGTGCAAATGAATCGTAAGTGATTGAAACAAACAATTGCCATAAATTGTGGGTTTTTTTTTGGTTGAGAAATTGTGTGTTTTCACGTTACAAAACAAGCATGAATCACGACATGCAGGAAATTGTGTGTTTTCAACTAGGACAAATTAATGGGGACCCGAAGTGACTCTTAATGACAGGGGCTTTAGACCAAAACAAGATACCCTGCAAAAGAAGCACCAATCACGACATGCAATGACAGGGGACAAATTCAGTGATAGAGCAAGTTCAATGCTCTAATAGCTACTAGTACGAAACAAATATTACTTTTTAGGATGAAAGAGCATAAAAATAATTTCGATATGCATGCATCATGTACCTTCCAAAGCAACAATGGACATGTTTTATGAGTTTAATGACAACAAATCATGCTCCTTTTTGATTATTTTGTTTTTTACCATATCTGTATTATCTAAGAGAGGACTAATAGCAATTCCGTAACCAACTTTGCCCACCAATTATTTGGGGTTGGCTAAATTACTCATGTATCTTGGGTAGTTCTACTACTTTAGAATCTATATTTCATGTTCTAGACACTAGAATAAATACTTGATGGGTTAAAGTTATATCTAACAAGATGACAGATCCATTTTATGTTCCGTACTATCAATATGATCAATTATAACAATCACACTCATATCGATCTTCAATTCTTTTCCTTGGCGCAACTGGGTCATCTTGAACTTGAACCAAAGACCTCGCCCGTGAAACAAATCATCATTTTACCCAAGATACATGAGTGATTTAGACAACTCCAAATTAATTGGTCAGCAAAGTTGGTAATGACACATGCCAAAATATTATTGTGTCATCTAACATTAGAGTGATTTTATTTAATATTTACCTTGGGTGGTTTAGACAATCTCACTTTTATATATCAATGCCCACTTTTTCTTCTATATTATTTTAAGTTACTTTCTCTTTCTATTACTCTTTTTTATGACACCACTTATGATATCTTTTCCTTTTATCTCTTAAATTTCTATCTCTCTTAAGGCGGAAAATGATATAGTCTAATTGAATTTTTTCCTTAATAATTAAGTGGATAATTCAGTTGAAGCACACATATTTTGCCTCCCCATGTGCAATTAACTTTTTTCTTGGGAGAGAGAGAGAGGGGGGAGAGTGAAAGAGAGCATAAATGCCTCTACCCAGGATAAGGTTGTTGGTGGTGCTACTTCTAGGGCTGGGCGAAAATTAGTGGGCCTAATTGCGGAGAAGTTGGTACGAATTGAATTCACGAATGTTATTTCCTTATGCTGAAGGTGATTGCAGAGAAAGCTGTGGTTGATCAATTAAGGGCACCGTGGAAGGATGCTGTTATCGTGAAACTGTTAGGGAAGAATTCGGGTTATTTAATTATTACAACCTAAATATGTAAGATATGTCTATAGAGTCACACCAATTAGAATGTATTATACTTCTTTATTGGGCCAAGTTCATTAGATGAACACTTATTGGATCAGGTTCATTAGATGAGCCCAATAGGCATTAAGGAGAATTAGAGTTGGCCACATTGGGAGGCTTGTAAATAGAGCATGATGCTCAAACCCTAGTGAGACAACTCAGACTGTTGTCTCTACTAGCACATCGAGCCGCAAGAGTTTTTAGTAGGAGCGTTCGCGTGGACTTCTATAGAGATAAAACTGCTATTGCTTCGTCACTCATGTTGTCAACAGGCAATCATAGTTCCCTCTTACGTGTTTGTTTGTTTTGTGAACTTTGATTCATGGTTGTGCGAGCCTATCTTATAAAGGAAATTCTTGCTTGTGAAACATGTTTTGGGTTTATGTTTTGTTTTTGTGAACAACTTTTTTAGTGATTGATTTATTTTATAATTCTATGCTTGGAATTGAGTTCGATTGACGTCCATGATCAATGTATGTTGTAAAACCCTGATTTTCAAAGGTATTACTGTAGTGAATGAACAGTAAATAAACACGCTAATCATCTATCACGGTTATAAAAATGTGAGTATATTTTTTTTAAACGTGCAAAGGCAAAGTTCAATACATATACCCGAGCATGACTTATTACAAGGCAATATTTTATGTATGCATATCCCTCATAGGAGGACCAGTGCTCAAGCACCTATCAACGTCGTTGAAGAGTCCTCCTTTGATAGTAATAAAACACACAAGAAATGGGGTTTGAATTGTGTTTGTGATTTTTTAAAAACTTTTCTTTAAGCGCAAGTATAATTTTCAAAATACTTTTCAAGAGCTTAAGTGCAGCGGAAATAAGTTAATGCTGAAAAGTAAAGCACACAAAGTATTTATCCTGATTCACCCCCTTAATCGACAGGGCTACGTCCAGTTCTTGGCTTCACCAAGATTTTCCACTATTTACTCAAATTGTACAAGTATTTTTCAGGAATTCTCCCAGTATTCTGAGGACTACTCCTTTACAAATATTCTATCAGGACTTCTCTTTTTTAGTATTTGACAGGAATACTCCCAGTTCTTTTACAAAGAGGTTTTTGAAAGTTAAATTGTACTCGTGTGGAAGAATTTATCAGGACAAAGTATTTATCAGGACTTTGGTTCACCCTTTTTTTCTTTTAGGAATACATCCCAGTGCTAAATTGTACTCGTGTGGAAGAATGTGAAAATCATGATGGACAACCAAAGAAGGGTATAATCTCTTAATATTTATGAGATTACATATTGAGAGAAAGAGAAGAAAATACCTTACCGGAATCATAGCTTTTACACATTAAGTTGCTGTGTTTGATGGGGTATCGTTATTACGTGAGGTAAAGGACATTTGTACCAAATATGAAGGACGCAGGAATGTTCAATAATAGTAACTCGAAACGTGTCATGCATATTTGACATATTCCATACATACTATGTTTAAGAAAACAAACGACACACGTACTAGTCGTGGAGAGGGACATGGACACTGCCATCACAATAGCGACACACGTAAATCCAGTGGAATATAGGGTCCATATTACCATTAATTTTATCAGTCATCGATCACTGTTTTCATTTTCTGTGACACCTTTGATGGAGCTGCGTGAGGTGGAGGAGCATGTTATCAACACTTTGGGATTCATGCTGGGTAGAACATAATCAATCTGTTTGGATTCCACTTTCCACAAATTGGAATATGTGGTAAGTGGCCACTAAGCCCCACTTACCACAGATTTCAATTTGTGGTAAGTAGCATCCAATGCCTAACCACAAAGGTATGAAGCATTTAGGTATTTTATTATGCCTTTATCTCTCTTTATTTTCACCTTAATATTCAGTTTATATAGTTCCAGGAGTACAAGATGATTGTGAAAGAGATTTGGATGCAACTTACTACAAATTGGAATCTGTGGTAGTAGATGTCACATCATAATTCTGTTAGCCCAGTCACAATATTTAACGTCAGGGACTATTATTGCTAACAGAAAAATAAGTGAGGGACCAAAATACCTATTTCTTTTTTGTTTATGTGGAAGAAAATATTCATTTTTGGCTTTTTCATCCAATCAACTTAGAGATCGATCGGCTTGGTTTTTTTGCTGAAGATAGCGACATTACTTGTAATTACTCGCGGAGTGCCAAAGAAATCAGCAATTCGTCCCATTTGTGTTGCCAACAATTGGTAACTGTTGTTTGCGTTTTGAATCAAAGGGTTAAACACAGTACCAATTTGCTGCGTCAACATGTTAACCATATCGTGGTTATTATATGTAAAAAGTTATCATAATTATTAAGGGATATAAGTGAAAATGAATATGAAAAGTTTATTGAAAATCTAAAACAACAATAAAATTCAAACAAATTGATTTTGCTAAAACAACAAACAATTTAAGACGGAGGGAGTATCATTTTATTAAATATTTGCTGAGTTTGAAAGTTGGACTATGAAGGCTAAATTATTGTTGAGTTGGAAAGGAATGATTGGAGGGTAGTTCGGTCATTTTGATGAAAGGTTATGCATCAATGTAGATCAATAGAGAGATAACTCCCTCGATGGACACCCATCCCCATCACTCTAATTTCTTCATTTTTCATCTATTCACTCTCTTTCTTACTCCTCCAGCAATGGTAGGTTTTTTTTGTCAAAAAATTGAGTTTACTAAGTAGTAATGTAGTAATGTGCAACTCAGAGGCTGAAAGTAGTGCAGGAATGGTTGATCAGAAATCCTAAATTTTATGAAAGCTCCAAGCATTTTGAGGATATTGTTGAAGTTAGAAGGTTGGTTATACCCCAACAAATGTGGGACCCATTTAAAAAAAATTGGGGTTACTAATATGCAATAATAGAAATACATAGATCTACAAATGAGACTTTAGCAATCGGTTTTGTTAGATAACCGATTCATAATAGAACATTAGAACTACGTATATCTAAGGGTTGACGACGGTTTGAAAGTTGTAATGTTGTTGCACATGTTCCATACGTATATTTTTTACCTCTCACCACCTTTCTATATTGCCATAAATTGACAAAAAGAACATGGGGTTACTAATAGTTATGGAACATGTGCAACAACATTACAACATGACAGGCAGATGCCCTCGCGAGGGAGGTCATGAAGGAGGCATACGACAAACAAATTAATATGCTGCAGGAGGCGTTGAGTGCAATTGTGGAGAGGAAAGCAGTGTAGAGGTCTAGTGTAACAACGGTATGGATGACCCGATGCAAATTAACAAACTTGCCTCACTAACCATTTTGCTCTAGTAAATAGCCATATTTCTAATAACATATTGTTTGTGATTTTTTTTCCAGCAATGTCAATTTAAAGAAGTCAAGCTGATGGTTGGAAGAGCGGCTAGGCAGTGTATTATTTGTTGTTGTGGTTTGTAATATTTAGATAGTGGGTCTGTAATCTTCTAGATATTGCGGATATTTCCTTTTGTTAAAATTTGAATCCTTTCTTATTTTACTATTGTGTGACATGGGTATGAATGTAATAGAAATTGCTAAGTACATCCCTTAACAACTTGTGACTGTTTTCATTATCAGAGAGAAATCAAATGAGCATTAGAGGGATCTCTCGTCTCGAGCTGGTGTGAAATTATTGTAACTCTGCATAATTTGATCACTAGAGGGATTTCTTCTTCAACCAGTTTACATCACTGCTTTCAATTCTTGCCCCTTTTTTTTATGTAACCTTCGAACAAATAATTTTTCTTATTTGAGATACATTTTATGATGCATGATATCTGTGCAGGAGAAATATAGACTTAAGAAGCAGAAGAAATATGCACCAAAAGTACTTATAAGGCGTCCTCTACACGCTGTCATGCATTTGTTTTTGTAGTGTTATCATGAGTTAGTGGGTATGCAGGTTGTATTGGTGTTCTCTAGTTGTTTAAACTAGCATTTCTAGTAGATTTAGGATGCCTATAATTGACAAATTCAAAGACATGGGAACTGTTGTTATGGGCAAAGTTGAATCTGGTACTATTAGCGATGGAGATTCCCTTTTGATCATGCCAAATAAGGTAGTCTTTTTAGGGTGTTGTGAGTTTTGTCCTTCTGTTCTTTCTTCTGCTTTCTCCTATTTGTTGAAGTAGGTGACAACGGTACATTATTTTGCAGGATCATGTAAAAGTTGTTGCTATATATATCGATGAAGATCGGGTTAAACGCGCTGGACCTGGTGAAAATTTACGGGTTCGATTATCTGGTGTTGAAGAAGAAGACATATTGTCTGGGTTCGTCCTGTCTAGTGCTGGTAAGATTAATTTATGTATAGACTACTATTACAACCCCTACTACAGACTGTTCGCTACATGAATCTAAACAAAATCTTCTACAACTAATTAATGAATTATTTGAGTGGCAGCAACTAATTAATGAATTATTTGAGTGGCAGCGAGCCCTCAACAAGTTTTATGGAACTAGAAAAAACTTTATTCACTTTTTAAAATAATTAAACCATTCCACTATAGGAGTGGGACACTTTCAAAAAACTAGGCTAACATAATTTTCATTTGTAAGGTTACTAATATGAAAAAATACTCTGAATTTATACTCCAATCATTCTGTTAAGTGCATCTCAGTCTCTCCGAATCAGGCAGAATGAGGCTTTATGATCATCAGTATGAGGAGATATATGCTAGTTATGTGTGACCATGAAGGGGTTTCTATTGGTTTTCTTCCTCCAATTTTGATATTGAAGGTGTTAATAACACTGGGGAATTGGAGAAGAAACAGACAAATGATCAGGGTTAGCCAAAACTTAAAAGACCTTGTAAGCCATCAGTTCTCTTATAAAACCAGAACGAACAATAAACATGAACTTAATGAAGTAGCAAAATCTGAACAACGTGCGAGAGAGTAGGGGAGGAGTTCCTTCCCATCTAGACATTACATAAGTAAACTGCACTTCAAATGAGCATACACACGTGATAGAATGCTACAGAAGATGCATCATCAAACATACAATCACTTAGGAAGATAGTTAAAATTGAAGCATTCATGTAAATGAAGAATGATAATATTAAACGAACCAATTCTAAGTACAAAAATCACATAAAAAATCTAATCAAAGGCACCAAAAGACATCCTTTGACAATCACAATATCTATAATCGATCATTCATATAAACAAATAAAGATAATTCTCAATCGACCAATGCTAAACAAATCATAAATATTTTTCTCCTATAGAGGTTTTATTGATAATTAACAATGGGGATGTTATAGTACCTACATATGTTGGTACGGCAGCGACAAGAGAAGGTGGAATAAAGTGACTGGCGAGGAAGCTGTTTGCAGAAAAGGGTTTATTGTGTGAAGGCATGAAGCAAAAGTCAGGGTGTATGCAGTAAAATTGCAAAAACACTAATGGGCCAAAAAAAAAAAGGGGTGTGGAAAGTGAAGCAGGATATGTATACTACTATAGAAAAAATTTTATGAGGCCCTACAGCCAGCAGAAAAAACAGGGGTGTGGAAAGTGAAGCAGGATATGTATACTACTATAGAAAAAAATTTATGAGGCCCTCTTATACCAATTGAAAAAACAGGGGTGTATAATTTAATTGATCACTCTAACAAACTCAGAATCAATACACACAACAAAAACATATACCAATTGAAAATCATCGACAACTAAATAGGTGAAAGTAATGAGAGAGATTACGATATGAAGAGCAGCAGAGAGGAGAGCAGCGGTGGGTTTCGACAAAGAGAAGAGCAACCGGTGGGCTTCGAGAGATTACGAGAGAGAGAGAAGAGTTACGGGCTAAAAATTCAAATTTTTTTTAAAAAAAATTAACAAACACTTGTAATTTTGATCACTATATATATAAAAATTTCTATTTTAAAATTATTGAATATTTTTGAAATAGAAAATTGGGGATTTTTTTTATTGTTAGAAATAATCTTTTTAGCAAATCAATTGTAAAATTTGTATGCAATAAAAACTTACTGTAACAAGTAGACTCACCCAATTAACAAGACAACATCCACTCGGATCTCATTGTTTGAAATACAAGTCAACCTTCTATTTCTTTATTGCAATAATGCAAGAAGCTATGGACCTCCGCATGTGCCTCACCAGGTTGTGCTCCAAGAAGGTTAATCAACACACTTTGACCCTCATCTTTAGTTAATGCGCCGTGGTCAAGCAGACGGCCGGTGATGGGGATATGCAACAGACACGACACGTCATCTAGTGTCACTGTGACCTCCCCGAAAGGCAAATGGAAGGTGGAGGTATCCACGTGCCACGTCATCTAGTGTTTGTTATTATTGCTCAAGTTATCGTTTGAGCAATAATAACAATAACACCCACCCAAATATTCAAAATCTAAAAAACAACAACGCATACAAAAACTAAACATAATCTCCGATAACATTTTCATCTCCAAAAAAATCGTGTCATATCTTATTATAAAGTTAAAAAAACTCAATTGTTGACAAAGCATAACCAATATAATCAAGTCATCGGTCAAATCACCAATGCAGGGGTTATATTTGACTAGTACGGGTTATATATGACTTGTTGATATAGTATGTGGCGGACCTCCTTGTCAAGGAATAAGCGGGTTCAACCGTTTCAGAAACATTAAGAATCCTTTAGAAAACGAAAAGAATCGACAATTGGTCGTTTATATGGATATTGTTCAGTACCTTCGACCTAGATTCGCATTGATGGAAAATGTGGTCGACCTTGTACTCCGTGGATATATAGACTTAAGAAGCAGAAGAAATATGCACCAAACTGAAATGATTAAAACTATGAAAAAGTTGTTTGGCAAAACTTACCTCCAAAATTGGAGCAAACCCCTTGAAAAAATGTTGCTTATTAGGGTCCATCATCTTCTCTTTGAGATCTCCAACAGAATTAACAAGGTGGTTAAATATAGCTTTTGCCCAGTTGAATTGTTCAAAAGCCTCGAAATCTTGCACTGCCCACCAAGAACAAAAACGAACTTTCTTCGGATCGCTTGAGCATAATAGTATTTGGTCAAGCAGAACAAAAGACAGCAGTTGTCGAAAATGCAATTTGCTCTTATCATCATCTAGTGACATTTTTGTCAAGATGCTCTTTAGATCTGATGCTTTGACTATATTGTCATTTTTATGCAAAATTCTTTCTCTAAGTTCAGCCACAAAATCAGGACAATCCATCCTATCATCAGTGGCAATGTAATCAGTTCCGGTATCTTTGATACCAAGGACAGATGCAACTTCTTCGATACAAAAACTGAATGATGTTTCGTTGTTCAAGACAAACTTTTGAGTTTCTTTGTCAAAACGTCTGCTTAACTCTGAAACGAGACTTGCAGAACTCTCTTTTGAATCCTTAACTCGTAAAAGCTTGTAAAAATTAGAATTTTTCATAATCTCCTTCTGTTCATCGGTCAACTGTAGGTTAGCAAGTGTTTTCATGCTAGATGCAAGCTTAATCGGTTGTTTATGTTTTCCTTGACGTTTAACATCCATCCTAATACCATATAATCAATTTAACTTCAAGTCATAACAATGAAATTCCAATATCATAATAGAACGTCAACCTTAACTCAACATAAAAACAAAAAACAAAGGAAATAACATTACCCATCCGAATCCATATAATCAATTCAAGCCTCATTAAATTTGTTCCAAAACTAAGGCAAGCCTCATTAAATTTGTTGAAACATGTTCTTTTTGTCAATTTATGGCAATATAGCTGCGAAAACATGAGTGCTTTATTTATGGGTTGTAGTAGTTTTGCATCGGAGTTGTAACATTTGTACTCAGTAAGCTTCTTGGAGGCATTTCAACACACACAAAAATAACTGTTGGGAAATACTTAGTAGGGGGTAAAATGGAGGTGAAAACGCAACGATACAAGCCCATACAGCAAAGCTGTCCTCAAAGAGGCAATCTACTACAAACAAATATGTAGGTCATCGATACAAACAACTCTAGGAAAATTAAATACAAGCCAGTAGTAGTAGAAAGAGGGTCGTGAGAAGAACGCAAACAAATCAAGCAATACAAACAGATTCAGTAGAACAACAAGGAGTAGAATACAAACTAGAAGTACTAGAATAGCCATCAAAAAGATCAATCATCAAAACGTCCATTTTTATATAAATCAAACAGATTTATGTAACATCCAATAAACACCTAAAAATCCTAAATCCTAAATTGTGCTTGTGCTTCTACTTCTAATTTATCTAGCAAGGCATCGAGATCACAAAATGCACCCATATCGGGTGGACTAAACATCCAATTTCTGATATCATCACAAGTAATGTTAATGTCGCTGTCTTCAGCAAAAAATCCAAGCTGAAAGATCTTGAAGCTCATCACAAGTAATGGTAATATATAGCTACATTATATAACTAATTAATGATAATGAGTTTAGAAACCACCAGTAGTTGATAAAGACTAAACATAAATTGTTTTGAGACATCAATGTATCACTTTTTAATTTTGGGTGCACACTTTCTTTTGTCAACATGATAATCAGATGGTGAGTAGATGGTAGGCTCTTTGCGTGTCCTTGTTGATCTCCTTGGAGCTGTATCCTCCTGCAAAGAGGCCACCACACACGGACCTGCATCCTCTGCCAACGAGGGAGCCAGCGAGCCTCCATCCTCTTCCTCCGCCACATCCTCCGGCAAAGAGTGAACCAGCGAACCTCCATCCTCTTCCTCCACCTCATAGGAACCTGCATCCTCCCGCGAAGAGCGAGCCTCCTCCAGCGAGCCTCCATCCTCTTCCTCCGCCACATCCTCCGGCAAAGAGGGAACCAGAGAGCCTCCATCCTCTTCCTCCACCTCATAGGAACCTGCATCCTCCCGCGAAGAGTGAGCCTCCTCCAGAGACATACCTTGAAAGTCCACCAAATACAATGAGCGACAGGGAACCGGCGATGAACAGTAACTGCATTCGTTAATCTGAAAATAGGAAACAAGATAATTAGTCAGGAGTTGCATACTGCATAATATTTATCTATCAAAAAATAAATGAAGTTCAAATATTGAATGACATGAGAGCTTGAGTTTGGAATAAGCTAGCAGAGGTATTAAACGAGAAAATATACTAAAATCAGTAAAACTTATCAGACTACTAGTAATAATATTCTTATCATACTACTAATGCTTAACATACTGATAAAAGAGAACTGGGAATAGACTCCTAACACGCCTGCTAATATTCATTTCATACTAAAAGTACTTGAAACTACAAACTGTTCGCTACATGAATCTAAACTAAATCTTCTGCAACTAATTAATGAATTATTCTTCTGTCACTAGAATATTGTGTAACTAGTATAAACATATTGTACCTCTAATATTGATTCAATGAAGTAATTCCTCGTCGTATTGGGTTTCAGCTAGACCCAAAAAGCTGTTCTGCACGTCCACTCTGTAGTTGAGGAATGTGAGATTGTTGAGCTATTACAACAAATTGATCCAAAGACAAGGAAGCCTATAAAAAAGAAAGTTCTCTTTGTAAAGAATGGCGCTATTGTATTATGCCGTGTTCAGGTAAAAACATATCGTGTAACTAGTATAAACATATTGTACTTAGTATTCTTCTGTCACTAGAATATTGTGTAACTAGTATAAACATATTGTACCTCTAATATTGATTCAATGAAGTAATTCCTCGTTGTATTGGGTTTCAGCTAGACCCCAAAAGCTAGCTCATGAGGAGAAGGTTGCTCCCCATATATAACCTCTATTTAGATCATATCACTATCTAATGTGGGACTCTCGCGCTCAGGACTGGACATTTGCTGGCCCAATGGATCCATGATAGGCTATATTACCATCTTAGGATTTGAGTTTTGGTCTAATTCAACCCAATGTGCTAGCTTGTGGGGCAAGTGGTGCCTTCGTTGCTGACAATTGTGAGCCAATCACCCCTGCTCTCTTTTCTGGCACAATCTGTGCCAATCACCTCTTTTGTGAATTGTCATCTTGGAAAAATTGGATGACAAGATATTCTTAGTTTGGAAAGAGATAGAACATGCTCCGAAGGGACACACTGTCCAACATTTTGTCGTGAATCAAAATGATTACGATGTAGGTTGCATCAACCTGCCATACACAAATTGTGAGAAACAGGACCAACTGTTGCTCCATGGTTACAGTCACCACTTTCATCTACCATGAGGTCGTCTACCATGAACTCGGTGGTTTTACTTTTGACCCTAACCCTACCCTTGAACCTGTGATATTTGTCACCCCAAGTTTCCCTTTTTATTACATTGCTGGCTTGCTGTAGGTGGGCTTCCCAGGGCTATGATAAGACTTTACTTCATCTAGAATGTGCAGAATAGTTCTGTAGTCTTAGAGAGAAATGCTTTCATCGTTAAATCTAGTTACCTAGTTACCTATTTTTTGGGGTTTTATTTTATTTTGCTTCAGATCTCTGCCCCTGCACATACTCATATAGCAACTAGGCAAGTGAAAGATTTTTAATAGCATAATGTCATTAGGTAAGTGAAAGATTTTTTCACACCTTATCTGGGTAGCCTTTTCCCTATACAAAAATAGAATTCAAACAAAATCTATCTGGGTAGTCTTTATCTGTGTCTATGCATTGTGGGTTTTCGTTTTTTAATCATTTAGGATAATAGTTATCGTTTTTGAATCATTTAAGCAAATGGGTTTTTTAGAATGTTTGTTTTATATGTTTCAATCTGTTATGTGACAATAGCTTATTTGATATTATCTTATGAGACTGAAGCTTATGTGACAGTAGCTTATTTGACATTAGCTTATGTGACAGTAGCTTATGTGATTTTAGTTGGATACAATTTTCCTATGCATCATATTTGTGTAAATTAGTTTAGATGATGTTAAAGTTGAAAATAATTGAGTTATTTTCTCATGTGTGCAGGTCAGATTCATCGGATTCAAAGTCGGATCGCAAGTTCGATAAAAAGCTTCAATTTTATACCAGTAAGTTTTTCGACTTGGTTTAGTAGTACATGGTTGTATCTAAACCCTAACTAAGAGTATTAAGAACTCTTAGTCGTGCTGATAAAAGATCATAATTAACAACGAAATGAGTTTTATTTAGTTCACTTGCTTACGTTTTTTTATTTAGTTCACTTGCTTACGTATAATAGTCATTTTAGAAATACCCCAATTTTGATTTCCTGTTAATTATTATTATCAAAAGGCTACATATGAAACTAAGGTTAGACACTAATAGTAGATAATTGTGTAAATACAATTTGAGATGTAGTGTATATAATTTAATCTTCAAATGTTTGAATCAAGTCCGAACTTTTGGTTCGATAATAAGATCTAAAAGAACCCAATCATACCCTTGTTTACCCTATATTTGTCATATATAAGTTCAATTGTCATCTCGTCCTCAACGTTACCTGAAAATGTACACCTTTCTTAGAGAAGATGTCTCTCTTCAATTGCAAAATTTAGTTGACTTGTAGTTTGATTTTATATGGTTCCGTTATTTAGCTAGTTCATGCAGTTTGTAATTTGTTCACTTAAACACGAGTTAATAACTTGTAATATGAGTACACTTCTCAATGAATGAATGTGTTTAAAAGTTGCTTTGATATTTGTTGGTGGATGCACACATTGTTGAATGTGTGCTAAATGAATCACAATCTATCCTAAATTTCCCTCACAACTTATATATTTAGATGTTATAATCCTAAAAGTTTTTGGGCTGATCTCTAACTCTGAGGTTCACTGAATTCTTATGTTCTTTGCATTCTGATTTAGTTCTGAATTTTGTAAGTTTTGCGAGTCTACTTATATTTGAGTTCATTATGTTTAGTATATGTTTCTGAGTTTTGTGAGTCTACTGATGTTTTATGTTCACTGCAATGGTTTTTTATGTCAGTTTTCGTTTACCTTGTTCATTATGTTTAGAATCATGAATCTTCTTTGTCCCTGCGGGAATGGATATCTAATCAGGAATGTAACAAGAAAAGGCATAAATTTTGCTCGTCCTTATTATAAATGCCTTGGTTCTGATAAGGTGAGTATAATCTACACACACCATTGACATGGTACAATCTGAAAAATGAAAGGAAAAAAATTGATAAATAGAATGTCAATTCTTAACCAGAACCAGTGGGCCTATATGTTAGGAACCCGAAAAACCACAAGTTACAGAATATAGAAGAAATGGACTAAAATGCACAAATATGGAAATAGTGTATTATTTCTGAAACCGAAAGGTAAATAAATGCAAGAGGATGAATATCCTAATGCCCTACAGAGGCAAAAAGCCAACTGTCCAAAACAAACTATAAACTTCCATAACAATCTCACTCCCTCACCTCACTCTATATACTACTAAAAATTTGATTTCGTTGCTAACCTTAATTATAAAGCTAAACAGACAAACTAACTATATAAATACTATGGCATCAATGCTGCTACAGCTGAATAATGATGACAACAGTATAAAGGAATTCAGCAAAGTAGAATACTGAGGAAATGGAATAACGATTACAATAAGAAATAGAAGAAAAATACTAAACATTGGCATGGGCACATGACTTTGAGTCCAAGGCAGCAGCAATAACAACAGCAACATGTTGCTTGTTCGGAAAAAAAAAAACAGCAACATGATAGACCTAAGAAACTTAAACTGAAACGAGATCGAACAGTTGATACAATGATAACATCTTTTCTTGTCCTTCTATGATAACATAAAAAATAATTTTATAATAGTACCTCTGAGGGCTACTAAATTTTTCTAATAATCGATTGATGACATCCATTGTCATTATATTTCTTTCAACAAATAAAGTATTAATCCGTTGAGTCAAAGGATCCAAATGCTTAGGACATGCGCCACACGAATCAATCACATTGCATACAGAAATGAAATTTTTTAAACCATAATTTCCTCTCCTCATCATCTACTCTCATATCTCTAAGGATTTGTTTCAAATGTTTTGGTTGCAAGCTTCCTCCTCCACCTATATGTTCATTTTTTAGGATTTCTAAAAATGTGGGTATTTGAATATCTTTAGAAAATAAATTATATGCATTTCCCCCATCTTTGATGCCAAGTACATGCGCAACCTCTTTGGTGCAAAAACAGAACGATGTTTGGTCGTTAAAGACAAAACACCGGTTTTTTGTGCCATAAAATGTGCACAGTGTTGAATCTAGAGGTGCAGAACCCTGTCTTGCATGACTGACTTGTACAAGTTTATGAAAAAACGAGTTTTCCATTAACATTTTTTTTTCATGTGTTAGGTTAAGGTCGGTAATCCTACTCAGGCTGCCTGCAACCTTAATAGGCTGCCTATTTTTATCCTACAAAAGGAAAGGAAGATACATTATTAAAGAAAAATCATATTTCGTCTCAAACCCACGGGAAAAATAAAAAAAATGTCACAAAATTGTTTAACTAACACAAATGAAATCAATATTAAATACGACATTCAAATCAATTAAACAAACAGTAAACGTGTGTGGATTTTACTAGCTATGTCCCAAAATGATTGTTTTGATTGATTTGTAAACAATTTGGAGGGGTGTAGGGGGGTACGGAAAAGATTAAGTATAGGAAAATACAAGATTTTAGGTTCGATTTCACTCGAATAATTCAATTGCTCAAAAAATATAGGGTTTAGAATCAATTTGTCCAAAATCAAACATATTATAACAAAATCGAACTCAAAATCGAACATATTTGCAGATTGTATTCTCAAGAAGATGTTTCAAACAAAATATCATAATCTTTACAACAAACTTCATAATCTTTTTCCAAACAAAGTTATGGGTTCCAATTAGAATGTTCCAACCAATTTGAATGTTCCATTAATTGAAAAGGGTAATCTATATACGTACCTTTTTGGGATGTTCCATTAATTGATGTCCTCTGAAATATATCAAAAAAATAGAAATTTAGCATCTTAACTGTGTGAGTTCAGAGGTATCATCAAGTACAATCCCAAGACTAAAAGGAGTCTAATCACTCATGATATAGAAGCCAAAACCAAAGAGAAGAGCCTGTGATACATGTATGAGATAGCAAAATCGATTTTCACACTTCTTTTTATCTCAAGTCAACTTGACATTTCCTTTAATTACTTAGTTACATAAATATTTAGGAATAAAAAAACAGGTTAAACATAAAGGTATTGACGAATGCAACATTCATGACAATAAATGAAGCATAAATTGAAGGATCCTTACTCCACAAATACCAAACATAAACTAGCCCCTTTTTCATAATTCTTGTTTTATGATCATGCCTTGCATATTTATAGAACTTAGGATAAACAAAGGAAAAGAATGTCAACTCAGAGAATGTTGCTGCTCATTTTGTACCTACAAGTATATCACAATTCTAGAAACATTGATGAATTTTTTGGGCCGAAGTATGGCATCGGCCGGGATAATAGTAGCATGTGTAATTGTGTACGTGCAAGTGTTCTTTTTTTACTTAGTTTTGATTTTGAACCTGCGAGGAATATATAATTATCTAGAAATGACAACATTTGCTCTTTTTTGGCTGCTTTCTTTATATAGTGCAGTTGGTGAAAATAAACATTATATTAATCTAGTTCATTAATCTAGTTCATTCTCAAACACACATGTAAGAGTAGAATTATTCCAACCAAAATTTACCATTGTGTGTTATGTGGCGTTAGGAAACTATGTGGGCTGTTATGAATGAGAGTAGAGAGGAGTTTTGTGTGACATTTTCTAAGTATTCTCCCAGATGGTCACGGTTGTCCATCTGACTACGTTAAACTCATGTCTTTGAAGGTCTCTTTGGCATCATGTCTTTCCTAAGGCGTCTAAGTTATCTACCATTGCGCAAGACGATGAACGCGGCACTCTCGGATCCGGGGGGCATAGTAAAATGAGTTCAATCAAAAAAAAAAAAAAAGTTTTTGAAATTTGTTTTGCTTTGCTCGTCTGTTATGTCCATTTGTTCTAAAATAGTTTTAACATCTGCTGTTTTTAATTTTTTTGATTCTGGCAAGTTCAACTCTTTTTTCAAGTCAAAGATAAATTGAGGAAATTTTCCTTCATGAGAGATTGCTAAACTACTAGTTCCGGTATTTTCCATACCAATAACATACGCTACCTCCTTAACACAAAAAGAAAAGGAAGCATAGTTGTTCAACACAAAAACTTTCGTTGCCGGTTCATAAATGTCACAGAAACTGGAAATCAATGTAGCAGAACTTTCTCTACCATTTTCTATTTCTAAGAAACCTCTGAAAACAGAGTTGCTCATCAGAGCCTTTTTTTCAGGAGTTAACTTACTGGTCAGAGACACGAGTGTTTGTAAGCTTGCACATAGCTTAAGAGACTGACTCGTTTTTGTATCCTACAAAAAAAAATTAAGAAAATAAACTGCGGAACTTTCTCCAATGTGGCGCGTAACGCCGACTCTCAAAATTAAACATAAATTCCAAAAACATACATAAATACTAAACACATAGCGGGTTTTTATCAAAATGGTATAATAAATTGAATCACAGTCAAATAAAGCAAAACAAAGATCAGGAAATTATATTAACATCATAGCTTTTTACATTGTAATTTGTAATATCATACCTTTGTTGACTTTGCCATTGAAGAGGAGCCTCTTGCACCAAATTATCACCACTACAGAAACACACACACACAAAGTCAAAACCCAATACAATGTAAATATGTGTTTTCATATGCAATCTATCAAATTATGCTTATTACATGAAATTCCAACCATTTTTGTGATCCACAGGTACTCTGTATGTTCTCTGATCAAAGAACTGAAACTAAAAGTTTCAACTTGCTCGCTATAGCGAGCCAAAGCGAGTGAAAGCGAAGCAAGTCAGTAAAGAATGATGCGAAAGCGAACTACTATTTCTTATATTGGTTAGACCACGGCGCATTAACTAAAGATGAGGGTCAAAGTGTGCTGATTAACCTTCTTGGAGCACAACCTGGTGAGGCACATGCGGAGGTCCATAGCTTCTTGCATTAATGCAATAAAGAAATAGAAGGTCGACTTGTATTTCAAACAATGAGATCCGAGTGGATGTTGTCTTGTTAATTGGGTGAGTCTACTTGTTATCACCACCAATCTTGCAGTGGGAGTTGCAGAGAAGTTGAAGTTGGACACTGTTCCCTCTGCTTACCAGATCAGATATGCTGGTTTTAAAGGGGTTGTAGCCTCTTGGCCTCCTAAAGGGGATGGATACTGGCTTTATTTGATGAATAGCATGAACAAGTTTCATTCAGATCATACTACCTTGGAGATCTGTGCTTGGACCAGATTTCAACCCGGTTTCCTTAATAGGCAGATTATAACATTGCTTTCAGCACTGGAGGTGTCGGATGAAGTATTCTGGAAAATGCAGGAGGCAATGATTTCAAGGTTAAACCAATTGCTTGTAGATGCAAGTGTGGCGTATGATGTGCTGACCAAGTCTTGTGCCGACCATGGAAATGTTGCAGCAATAATGTTAAGTTGTTAGTAGAGATTCTGATAGTAAGGGTTCTATTAGTAGGGGTTGTGATAGTAGGGTTCTATTAGTAGGGGTTCTATTAGCTATTAGTAGGGATTGTGATAGTAGGGGTTCGATTAGTAGGGGTTCTGATAGTAGGGGTTGTGAAGTAGGGGTTGTGATAGTAGGGGTTGTTACAGTAGGGGTTGTTATAGTAGGGGTTGTGATAGTAGGGGTTGTGAGTTGTTACAGTAGGGGTCTAAGTCTTGTGCCGACCATGGAAATGTTGCATAGAAATACATAGATCTACAAATGAGACTTTAGCAATCGGTTTTGTTAGATAAACGATTCATAATAGAACATTAGAACTACGTATATCTACGGGTTGACGACGGTTTGAAAGTTGTAATGTTGTTGCACATGTTTCATACGTATATTTTTGACCTCTCACCACCTTTCTATATTGCCATAAATTGACAAAAAGAACATGGGGTTACTAATAGTTATGGAACATGTGCAACAACATTACAACTTTCAAACCGTCGTCAAACCGTAGATATACGTAGTTTGAATGAGTGAGAATTGTGTTGCTGGTGCATGATTATGTCTCCGCTTTGAAATATCCATTGCTGGTACTATGATTGCTGGATGTACTGCAGGTGCAATAGTTGCTGACCCTATTGCAGGTGCAATGGTTGCTGGCAACATTTGAACAAACACATCGAAAATACCACAAGTCATATAATTTAATGTTTATGCAATTCAAAGCAAGAGATATGTGAATTTGTTCTTCATTTGGCAATGCAAAACTACTGGGTTACATTCAATAATTCAATTCTAAGAGTTAAATAACTCTATATATTATAGAGTTATCACATGATGCTACTTATGATGCACCTGCAATCATTGCTCCTGCAATGATTGCACCTGCAATGAATGCTGCTACAATAATTTCTTGTGCTTTTCAGCAACTCTTCTTCAGGGTTTCATTACCTAGCTTATGTCTAAGCATTTGAAAAAGATCCAACTTTTTAGTGAAATGCATGAACTTGGCGCCGCACCCTTGCCACTTGTGCAACTTGCACTTGCAACTTGACATGCTGACGTCATCACCAAATTCTAGGAGCAATGAGTGGAATGGTTTAATTATTTTAAAAAGTGAATAAAGTTTTTTCTAGTTCCATAAAACTTGTTGAGGGCTCGCTGCCACTCAAATAATTCATTAATTAGTTGCTGCCACTCAAATAATTCATTAATTAGTTGCAGAAGATTTAGTTTAGATTCATGTAGCGAACAGTCTGTAGTTTCAAGTACTTTTAGTATGAAATGAATATTAGCAGGCGTGTTAGGAGTCTATTCCCAGTTCTCTTTTATCAGTATGTTAAGCATTAGTAGTATGATAAGAATATTATTACTAGTAGTCTGATAAGTTTTTCTGATTTTAGTATATTTTCTCGTTTAATACCTCTGCTAGCTTATTCCAAACTCAAGCTCTCATGTCATTCAATATTTGAACTTCATTTATTTTTTGATAGATAAATATTATGCAGTATGCAACTCCTGACTAATTATCTTGTTTCCTATTTTCAGATTAACGAATGCAGTTACTGTTCATCGTCGGTTCCCTGTCGCTCATTGTATTTGGTGGACTTTCAAGGTATGTCTCTGGAGGAGGCTCACTCTTCGCGGGAGGATGCAGGTTCCTATGAGGTGGAGGATCATTCATTCATTCATCTCTCATACAATTTTGCATCTGGCTCTCAATAATACTCAAGGTGAAAAAAACTCTTTCAACTGTAGAAGTTGTCACTGGTATAGTATCAAAGCTAGCTCTAAAAGCAAATATATACCAGTAGATATACAATATGTTGTGTTTGCTTCATTAAGACTTTACAATTTCTCCAAGCTTGATTATGAGTACTATTTGAACTTTCAACATGATTGTAATTTGGATTCTTGTTAAAAGCTTTTACAGAGATAGCTTTTAAATGCTTTAGATTTAATAAGTTTGTGGTGTTGATCGCGTTGTTAACTTTGATAAAGAACTAAATTTAGCTTTATTTAACATTTTAGTGGAATTGAAGGTAAATTTTTAAAGTTATGGGGCAAATGTTTTTATGTGGGGGCAAAATATATATTATATTATAATACTAGTAGTATTATTTATTTATTTTGTTAAAATTAGTAGTATTATATGAGAGAAAAGTCAAATTGTTGTGGGGGCAATTGCCCCACCCTTACCTCAAGTAAATCCGTCGGGCCAAAATTATGTTTGGTGGCCTATTAAGTATTAATGGACCTAACCATGTCTAATCTAATGTCGAATTAACAGCAGGCTCTACACAATCTCCGTGGATTCTGCAGCTCTACTCAAGTCGAATCTGCGACAGAAGCTCTCTCTGCACTCTTCATGACAATTGAGATTGTATTAGTACTGGGAAGAATTCCTTCCCTTATTTTCTATGTAGTTGTAAGCTTTCAACAGGTGTGTTCTCTGTAATCCAAAACCCCTTTGATTCAGTTATTCTCCACCATTTTAATGGCTTCTTCTTCTTCTTCATCTGACTGCAACTATGTCACTCTAGCCGAATTAGCAAAGCTTGAAAAAGTTCCTGTAACTAAGATTATTAAAATAATAACTGAAATAGTAACCGAATGCCCCAATATGGCCATTGGATTTTCAACTTTGGTTTCCATGATAACCCTTACTGTAGCTCCTTTTCAAATGTACAAAATAAACCAACTACAAAATGATTTGCAGAAAATCATCGATGTGCAGCGCAAACAAGATGAACGGATAGAGAAATAGAAGGTTGACTTGTATTTCCAACAATGAGATCCGAGTGGCTGTTGTCTTGTTAATTGGGTGAGTCTACTTGTTACAGTAAGTTTTTATTGCATACAAATTTTACAATTGATTTGCTAAAAAGATTATTTCTAACAACAACAAAAATCCCCAATTTTCTATTTCAAAAATATTCAATAATTTTAAAATAGAAATTTTTATATATATAGTGATCAAAATTACAAGTGTTTGTTAATTTTTTTTAAAAAAAATTTGAATTTTTAGCCCGTAACTCTTCTCTCTCTCTCGTAATCTCTCGAAACCCAGCGGTTGCTCTTCTCTTTGTCGAAACCCACCGCTGCTCTCCTCTCTGCTGCTCTTCATATCGTAATCTCTCTCATTACTTTCACCTATTTAGTTGTCGATGATTTTCAATTGGTATATGTTTTTGTTGTGTGTATTGATTCTGAGTTTGTTAGAGTGATCAATTAAATTATACACCCCTGTTTTTTCAATTGTTATAAGAGGGCCTCATAAAAAAATTTCTATAGTAGTATACATATCCTGCTTCACTTTCCACACCCCTGTTTTTTCTGCTGGCTGCAGGGCCTCATGGACAGCTTTTGCCCAGTTGATATTATCAAAAATCTCCAAGTCTTCGACTAACTTCCAAATACTTTTACGGAGATGTTTGACGTTGCTAGAGCACAACAACAATTGGTCCACCAAATAATATGACATCAATTTTTTAAACCATAATTTCCTCTCCTCATCATCTACTCTCATATCTCTAAGGATTTGTTACAATGTTTTGGTTGCAAGCTTCCTCCTCCACCTATATGTTCATTTTTTAGGATTTCTAAAAATGTGGGTATTTGACTATCTTTAGAAAATAAATTATATGCATTTCCCCCATCTTTGATGCCAAGTACATGCGCAACCTCTTTGGTGCAAAAACAGAACGATGTTTGGTCGTTAAAGACAAAACACCGGTTTTTTGTGTCATAAAATGTGCACAGTGTTGAATCTAGAGGTGCAGAACCCTGTCTTGCATGACTGACTTGTACAAGTTTATGAAAAACCGAGTTTTCCATTAACATTTTTTTTTCATGTGTTAGGTTAAGGTCGGTAATCCTACTCAGGCTGCCTACAACCTTAATAGGCTGCCTATTTTTATCCTACAAAAGGAAAGGAAGATACATTATTAAAGAAAAATCATATTTCGTCTCAAACCCACGGGAAAAATAAAAAAAATGTCACAAAATTGTTTAACTAACACAAATGAAATCAATATTAAATACGACATTCAAATCAATTAAACAAACAGTAAACGTGTGTGGATTTTACTAGCTATGTCCCAAAATGATTGTTTTGATTGATTTGTAAACAATTTGGAGGGGTGTAGGGGGGTACGGAAAAGATTAAGTATAGGAAAATACAAGATTTTAAGTTCGATTTTACTCGAATATTTCAATTTCTCAAAAAATATAGGGTTTAGAATCAATTTGTCCAAAATCAAGCATATTATAACAAAATCGAACTCAAAATCGAACATATTTGCAGATTGTATTCTCAAGAAGATGTTTCAAACCAAATATCATAATCTTTACAACAAACTTCATAATCTTTTTCCAAACAAAGTTATGGGTTCCAATTAGAATGTTCCAACCAATTTGAATGTTCCATTAATTGAAAAGGGTAATCTATATACGTACCTTTTTGGGATGTTCCATTAATTGATGTCCTCTGAAATATATCAAAAAAATAAAAATTTAGCATCTTAACTGTGTGAGTTCAGAGGTATCATCAAGTACAATCCCAAGACTAAAAGGAGTCTAATCACTCATGATATAGAAGCCAAAACCAAAGAGAAGAGCCTGTGATACATGTATGAGATAGCAAAATCGATTTTCACACTTCTTTTTATCTCAAGTCAACTTGACATTTCCTTTAATTACTTAGTTACATAAATATTTAGGAATAAAAAAACAGGTTAAACATAAAGGTATTGACGAATGCAACATTCATGACAATAAATGAAGCATAAATTGAAGGATCCTTACTCCACAAATACCAAACATAAACTACCCCTTTTTCATAATTCTTGTTTTATGATCATGCCTTGCATATTTATAGAACTTAGGATAAACAAAGGAAAAGAATGTCAACTCAGAGAATGTTGCTGCTCATTTTGTACCTACAAGTATATCACAATTCTAGAAACATTGATGAATTTTTTGGGCCGAAGTATGGCATCGGCCGGGATAATAGTAGCATGTGTAATTGTGTACGTGCAAGTGTTCTTTTTTTACTTAGTTTTGATTTTGAACCTGCGAGGAATATATAATTATCTAGAAATGACAACATTTGCTCTTTTTTGGCTGCTTTCTTTATATAGTGCAGTTGGTGAAAATAAACATTATATTAATCTAGTTCATTAATCTAGTTCATTCTCAAACACACATGTAAGAGTAGAATTATTCCAACCAAAATTTACCATTGTGTGTTATGTGGCGTTAGGAAACTATGTGGGCTGTTATGAATGAGAGTAGAGAGGAGTTTTGTGTGACATTTTCTAAGTATTCTCCCAGATGGTCACGGTTGTCCATCTGACTACGTTAAACTCATGTCTTTGAAGGTCTCTTTGGCATCATGTCTTTCCTAAGGCGTCTAAGTTATCTACCATTGCGCAAGACGATGAACGCGGCACTCTCGGATCCGGGGGGCATAGTAAAATGAGTTCAATCAAAAAAAAAAAAAGGTTTTTGAAATTTGTTTTGCTTTGCTCGTCTGTTATGTCCATTTGTTCTAAAATAGTTTTAACATCTGCTGTTTTTAATTTTTTTGATTCTGGCAAGTTCAACTCTTTTTTCAAGTCAAAGATAAATTGAGGAAATTTTCCTTCATGAGAGATTGCTAAACTACTAGTTCCGGTATTTTCCATACCAATAACATACGCTACCTCCTTAACACAAAAAGAAAAGGAAGCATAGTTGTTCAACACAAAAACTTTCGTTGCCGGTTCATAAATGTCACAGAAACTGGAAATCAATGTAGCAGAACTTTCTCTACCATTTTCTATTTCTAAGAAACCTCTGAAAACAGAGTTTCTCATCAGAGCCTTTTTTTCAGGAGTTAACTTACTGGTCAGAGACACGAGTGTTTGTAAGCTTGCACATAGCTTAAGAGACTGACTCATTTTTGTATCCTACAAAAACAATTAACAAAATAAATTGCGGAACTTTCTCCAATGTGGCGCGTAACGCCGACTCTCAAAATTAAACATAAATTCCAACAACATACATAAATACTAAACACACAGCGGGTTTTTATCAAAATGGTATAATAAATTGCATCACAGTCAAATAAAGCAAAACAAAGATCAGGAAATTATATTAACATCATAGCTTTACATTGTAATTTGTAATATCATACCTTTGTTGACTTTGCCATTGAAGAGGAGCTTCTTGCACCAAATTATCACCACTACAGAAACACACACACACAAAGTCAAAACCCAATACAATGTAAATATGTGTTTTCATATGCAATCTATCAAATTATGCTTATTACATGTAATTCCAACCATTTTTGTGATCCACAGGTACTCTGTATGTTCTCTGATCAAAGAACGGAAACTCAATGTTTCAACTTGCTCGCTATAGCGAGCCAAAGCGAGTGAAAGCGAAGCGAGTCAGTAAAGAATGATGCGAAAGCGAACCAAAGCGAGCGGAATCGAGATTTAGCGAAGACGCTCGCCATAGCGAGCCACAGCGAGCAGAAGCGAAGAAAGTCAGAGAGCAAAATGTGTGAGAGCGAGTAGAAGCGAAGATCAGCGAGCGAAAGCGAAGTAGCTCGCTATAGCTCGCGTTCACTCTCAATTAGCAAACTCTTTTGAATAAATTCAATTAGCAAAGTCAATATTAATAAACTCTGTTGAGTTTTGAAATTGAATCGAACCTTAGAATGAAGGCGGTGACGGAAGGAAGGTAGAGACAAGAACCCAACGATGAAGGAAGAGACAAGAGAAGGAAGAGATGACGGCGGTGACGTGAGCGGCGCGACCTCGACAGATGACAGGGACTGGGCGAGGAAGGTGTTGGTACGGCAGCGACAAGAGAAGGTGGAACCGAGTGACTGGCGAGGAAGCTGTTTGCAGAAAAGGGTTTATTGTGTGAAGGCATGAAGCAAAAGTCAGGGTGTATGCAGTAAAATTGCAAAAACACTAATGGGCCAAAAAAAAGGGTGTGGAAAGTGAAGCAGGATATGTATACTACTATAGAAAAAAATTTATGAGGCCCTGCAGCCAGCAGAAAAAACAGGGGTGTGGAAAGTGAAGCAGGATATGTATACTACTATAGAAAAAAATTTATGAGGCCCTCTTATACCAATTGAAAAAACAGGGGTGTATAATTTAATTGATCACTCTAACAAACTCAGAATCAATACACACAACAAAAACATATACCAATTGAAAATCATCGACAACTAAATAGGTGAAAGTAATGAGAGAGATTACGATATGAAGAGCAGCAGAGAGGAGAGCAGCGGTGGGTTTCGACAAAGAGAAGAGCAACCGGTGGGTTTCGAGAGATTACGAGAGAGAGAGAGAGAGAGAAGAGTTACGGGCTAAAAATTCAAATTTTTTAAAAAAAAAATTAACAAACACTTGTAATTTTGATCACTATATATATAAAAATTTCTATTTTAAAATTATTGAATATTTTTGAAATAGAAAATTGGGGATTTTTGTTGTTGTTAGAAATAATCTTTTTAGCAAATCAATTGTAAAATTTGTATGCAATAAAAACTTACTGTAACAAGTAGACTCACCCAATTAACAAGACAACATCCACTCGGATCTCATTGTTTGAAATACAAGTCAACCTTCTATTTCTTTATTGCATTAATGCAAGAAGCTATGGACCTCCGCATGTGCCTCACCAGGTTGTGCTCCAAGAAGGTTAATCAGCACACTTTGACCCTCATCTTTAGTTAATGCGTCGTGGTCAAGCAGACGGCCGGTGATGGGGATATGCAACAGACACGACACGTCATCTAGTGTCACGGTGACCTCCCCTAATATAGTCAAAGCATCAGATCTAAAGAGCATCTTGACAAAAATGTCACTAGATGATGATAAGAGCAAATTGCTGTTCTATTTTAATTTTGATCACAATACGTTTATACTAGTTACACAATATTCTAGTGACAGAAGAATACTAAGTACAATATGTTTATACTAGTTACACGATATGTTTATACCTGAACACGGCATAATACAATAGCGCCATTCTTTACAAAGAGAACTTTCTTTTTTATAGGCTTCCTTGTCTTTGGATCAATTTGTTGTAATAGCTCAACAATCTCACATTCCTCAACTACAGAGTGGACGTGCAGAACAGCTTTGTATCCAGCAGTAAAAATAGCCTGCAGAATTTATATAAAGATGTTAATTTCGTTGACAATACATAGAAACTACTGCTAACTCCAAATGCAAAAAAGAGGATACACACATTGTCCAGTAATTCAAGGATCTGCAATTGAGCAACAAACTCAGTAACTGTTGATATTGGATTTGCTGCAAAAAAGGGA
The DNA here is from genome assembly GCA_030819835.1 of Acmispon strigosus. Taxonomy (NCBI): domain Eukaryota; kingdom Viridiplantae; phylum Streptophyta; class Magnoliopsida; order Fabales; family Fabaceae; genus Acmispon; species Acmispon strigosus. The sequence goes on along the minus strand of JAUAMA010000001.1, from coordinate 39,993,327 downwards.
AAACAAAAACCGCGTAAGAACCACCATACAACACATGGATCTCACCATAAATGACATAGGTCTCAATATTTAATTGAGTAGTACTTGAAACACGTTTATGGTAGGAAAAGGTCCTTTTGTCACCTGTTGATATTTCGGCAAGTGTACCGAATCGTTGCAAGTAATGATAAAACGGTAAGTCCGAGTGTCGAACTCAGGGATCGAATGCAATTCCAAATTCGCGTAACAACAACTAATATGAACCAAATTGAAAAAGGTTTCGATGGATATGATTGAGCTATGAAGCTCAAAGGTAAAGCAATAGAATATTTTTGAGTTTTAAATAAGAGGAACGAAGAACACGTGAGAAAAGATATGATGGAGAAAATGCTAGGGACGAATTCCTATTGACTTCACACTGTTGCGCTGATTTAATTCGAAGGATAATCTCTCTCTAATTTGCTATCAAACCCACACTATTAACTAATTCCTAATTCCTTAGGTAATTAGTACTTTGTAGATAACTAGAATCCCCAATTCCTTTGTTGGGATGCATCTTTCAAGTGCGGCAAAATTTAATAAAAGGAAGAAAAAAAATCCTTACCACACTAGACAGGACGAACCCAGACAATATGTCTTCTTCTTCAACACCAGATAATCGAACCCGTAAATTTTCACCAGGTCCAGCGCGTTTAACCCGATCTTCATCGATATATATAGCAACAACTTTTACATGATCCTGCAAAATAATGTACCGTTGTCACCTACTTCAACAAATAGGAAAAAGCAGAAGAAAGAACAGAAGGACAAAACTCACAACACCCTAAAAAGACTACCTTATTTGGCATGATCAAAAGGGAATCTCCATCGCTAATAGTACCAGATTCAACTTTGCCCATAACAACAGTTCCCATGTCTTTGAATTTGTCAATTATAGGCATCCTAAATCTACTAGAAATGCTAGTTTAAACAACTAGAGAACACCAAGACAACCTGCATACCCACTAACTCATGATAACACTACAAAAACAAATGCATGACAGCGTGTAGAGGACGCCTTATAAGTACTTTTGGTGCATATTTCTTCTGCTTCTTAAGTCTATATTTCTCCTGCACAGATATCATGCATCATAAAATGTATCTCAAATAAGCAAAATTATTTGTTCGAAGGTTACATAAAAAAAGGGGCAAGAATTGAAAGCAGTGATGTAAACTGGTTGAAGCAGAAATCCCTCTAGTGATCAAATTATGCAGAGTTACAATAATTTCACACCAGCTCGAGACGAGAGATCCCTCTAATGCTCATTTGATTTCTCTCTGATAATGAAAACAGTCACAAGTTGTTAAGGGATGTACTTAGCAATTTCTATTACATTCATACCCATGTCACACAATAGTAAAATAAGAAAGGATTCAAATTTTAACAAAAGGAAATATCCGCAATATCTAGAAGATTACAGACCCACTATCTAAATATTACAAACCACAACAACAAATAATACACTGCCTAGCCGCTCTTCCAACCATCAGCTTGACTTCTTTAAATTGACATTGCTGGAAAAAAAAATCACAAACAATATGTTATTAGAAATATGGCTATTTACTAGAGCAAAATGGTTAGTGAGGCAAGTTTGTTAATTTGCATCGGGTCATCCATACCGTTGTTACACTAGACCTCTACACTGCTTTCCTCTCCACAATTGCACTCAACGCCTCCTGCAGCATATTAATTTGTTTGTCGTATGCCTCCTTCATGACCTCCCTCGCGAGGGCATCTGCTTGCCTCGTTTCCACAGTATGCCTTTTCATCTCCCTTGTTTGTTCCTGCATCTCCCTAGTTTGTTCCTACATCTCCTTCAGCATCGCTTTGAAAGATCCATTGTCCTCTTCCAAGTTCTCTATCCGTTCATCTTGTTTGCGCTGCACATCGATGATTTTCTGCAAATCATTTTGTAGTTGGTTTATTTTGTACATTTGAAAAGGAGCTACAGTAAGGGTTATCATGGAAACCAAAGTTGAAAATCCAATGGCCATATTGGGGCATTCGGTTACTATTTCAGTTATTATTTTAATAATCTTATTTACAGGAACTTTTTCAAGCTTTGCTAATTCGGCTAGAATGACATAGTTGCAGTCAGATGAAGAAGAAGAAGAAGCCATTAAAATGGTGGAGAATAACTGAATCAAAGGGGTTTTGGATTACAGAGAACACACCTGTTGAAAGCTTACAACTACATAGAAAATAAGGGAAGGAATTCTTCTCAGTACTAATACAATCTCAATTGTCATGAAGAGTGCAGAGAGAGCTTCTGTCGCCGTCATGTTATCAACACTTATCTTGGACCTCCACAAACCCAACTATAGACTTTTTTTGGTTCAACCCAACTACTATAAACACTGAACTTTTCGAGTACGTCTAACCTACACAACTTTTTTTTTTTAATCTTACACAAGGGACATGCTATGTGAGTTCTCCACTTTTGTTTTGTTGGCTTGTTAAAAAAATGATGGATCTGGAATTACAATCTCCATTGTTCATTTCATGTGGCTGTTGCCAAGGATTTGCCATTCCAATTTTAGAAAAAACCAGATCTGAAACAAAAATCGTTTCAGAGTTGAGGGAGAAAGTAACAGAGAAAAAAGGAGAAAAAATAAATTTAAAGGGCGTTATAGTAATGAACAAATTATAATTATAATAAATTAAAAAATTAAATAACCTGTAGAACTGGTTTTCAGTTTCTCAAATGGACACTTGGCACAATTTCATTGGTCAGAGATGGTGGTGCATGGTGAACTACTTAATTGGTAGTTCATCCTAGACAACACCACTGAAACTCATGTCGTTTGACAAAGTTAGAGACCTTGTATGCTAATAAATTCCAAGAGGGACCAAAAATGTCAAATCATGATAAATGAGGGACCAAAAGTGCTATTAGGCCAAACCCTTATTCACATGTTCACTATGCAAAACTTGATATTTTCGAAAACTAATATGATATTTAGACCCTGCAAGAGATAAGTGATAAAATAAGGACAAACACAAGAAGGGGGTTGAATTGTATTTGTATGAAAACTTGTTTTTCTAAAGCAAATATATATTTTTCAAAACTGTTTCTTAAACGATACGTAAATTTTATTAGAAGATAAGATAAACAGTCTTGACACAGCGGAAAAATATGTTTGTTGTTAAACGATAAGGCAGTAAAATAATAAAGCAGTAAAGAGCACACGCAGATTTATACTGGTTCACCCCCAGAACGATGAGGCTACGTTCAATCCTTGGTTTCACCAAGATTTTCACTATTCACCGAATAGTACATGTATTATCCACAACTTCTCCTATCAATAAGTATTCTCAGGGAATTCTCCCAACAAGTATTGTACAGGACTTCTCCTAATCCCAACAGATTCCTCTACATAAATTCTCTTCTCACAAGAGTGATGGTAGAAGCAATTTCGGCTCGACAAACTCTACATTTGTATTGGTCTATGTAGACAACATGGTTATTGCAGGAGATTATGAATGTAAACCAATACCTTCTGTGTGGTTTGTTTCTCCTCGATCTCATAATATCGGTGTACCAACGTGACAGTCCATGCAGCTACTCTTCCCTTATTGTTATTCATTTCAAAGATTTGGAGGAATTTTTATAAGTTTTTTTTTTAGAAAGGGACAGGGAATGGGATATGAAAAAAGGCTGCAAATTTAAATTTCACTAAGAAAGTATGCCTCATACATGAGGAAAACAAGAGTTACAGAACCAAAAACACAGAAACCATCGTGTTACGCATTTCAAAAAAATGCCAGCACGAGGAAAATGAAAGAGTTCTGATGTACAAATCAAAGCAAAGCATATCCACCTTCTGTCCATGAAGTCAACAACACTATTTCACTTTCTTAAGGAGAGCAGAGGTTCTGAACTCAGCATCATCCCTGATATAACTCCACCAAAGGAATGTAAGAGGAATGCAACAAGCATTCCACACAGCATGAGCATCCACATATCCCATGTAAGGTGGGAAATCATATGTCTCCATGACCATAGCTAGGCCTTGTCCCACCACCACTGTCCATAATTTCCACCGTGCCGGATGACTGGAAACACCGGCCCAAATTGCCCAAATAAGAAGCTGGACAACAGTCATTGACATGCAAACTTTCATGTTCAAACCTGGAAAAACAGTCAATGCATAAGCTCATTCCCAAGAACAGTGCAGCATGATTTCTGTAGACCATACTTTAATTAAGTGCATGTGTTAGAAATCCTGATACAATTGATTTTAAAGTCGGAATCAATTCTGGGGAGAAACTTCACTGAGTAGTTTTTGGGTTTCGGAATTGATTCTGAGGAAAGATAAGTTGGTCCAAACATGTTATAAACTAATCTCAAAAGGAATTTATCTTCCAACATTTTCAGCATATACCATAACTCTAGTAAGAAACATAAAAATTAAATGTGTAAATCAATAGACAACATCACAATAAGAACAACCATTTAAATTTAAATGGATTACCATGATTAAGTTCGTAGAAATTCAGATACATTATATGCGTTGTCACAAAAGCAACCAAGGGAGCAGATACCATGACTCTTGTAGCCTCATCCCTAACATTAAAAGCTCGCAGTATTGCTAGAATGAGGCTGAATCCAAGTAAGCCCACAGCAGAAGAATAATTCCACTTCTCTGTCAATTCCACAGCTCTACAGATAAGAGTTTGAAATTCATCAAAACTGAACAATAAATGGTTAAACCTTATTTAATATATAGTATAAAAAGCTTGTGATGCCGTGTACGTGAGTGTAAATGAGCTTTATGTCAAACTTAAACAATTTACTCAAAGTTCCGGGTACTGCGGCACCAGGTTTGAGGACTAGTACTTCAATACTGGATCATAATTTTATATATAAACCCATAACATGAACGGAAATCACAAAGTGCACAACTTACCTACTGTGAAAAACAGCACTCCACAACCATGAATTCATAGATAGAATCCCATAGATATGCCACAGGCCAGTGTACTCATAATAAGTCTTCTTATCAGGCGTCAAAGGCAACTTATAGTAGACAAGAATGAAAAAGGATACCCAGCCATGAAACTGCATAGCAAGATTTAGGGCAGACAGCGCAACAGCCACAGGTTCCTGAAACCATATACAACATATCGATGCTACATTCAAAAACCAAAATCAATGGAGCATTATGACCATTAAACCTTTCATAGGAGATTCATGAGAGAACCTGAATGCCATAAACACGCCGGAATGGCCATTTTCCATGATACTTGACAGGCTTGCCCCCAAGTTTTCTTCTTTCTTCCTCTCTTGCTAGCGTGCAGTGATACCGACAGTCAGTGCGACAGTCCCATTGTTTCCACCTCAGGTAGAGGGGTTCGTGCATATACCATGGACCATCAACTGGTTTTCCATCAGATGAGAATTTACAATGTTGAAAGCATCTATCCCCTACGCATCCAGTTTTCTCGCACTGTTCCACACAACCTCTGAAATTTAATAGTCAACACCAAATCGATCATATAATAAGAATTGAGTATAAAATAATTATTCTACTGCCACTTTGTTAGCTTACAGTTCAATGCTAGAATAATCGACAGAACATGTATATTTTTTGCATGTTATTCGGTTCTCATTTACTTACAATTGACAAGTGACAATAGGTAAAGTTTCACCTTTTCTTATACCTAAAAATTCCTATCAACCACTACAGTTTATTAAATGGAGTGAGAATCCACAAGGTACAAAAGTTCCAACTCCTTCATGAAAGCATAAATATAGGAATAGATTAAACTGATCACATGCAGTATGAATATAGACAGACCCTGTAGAATTAGTTAAAAGGATAACAGAGCACTGTTTGTAAGTTTTGAGGAAAAGTAATGATTGGTGCTACATAAGCATGATGGCAACTGATAGTCAGATATGAAATGCCACAGTGCCTCCATTCCAAGGAAGGGGAGAAGTTACAAAAGCACATTCACGATATTGTAAAGCAGGGTACTCACGCTTTCTTTGGGATTATTTAGATAAAGCAAATGATACTTAAAATATGTTTAAGTTTGAATATTATATGCCATAACAAAGCTCTGGATTTTTTGAACTTTTAAGTATGGGCCTTGATCAAGAAGTAAATGATATCGATGACAAAGCCTAAGCCATCCTTCTAACAGAAATAAAGCCATTTATTTAAATTTATAATGCTTATACAGCCTAGTAATTACAATATGGATCTGAGCAACACAAATGAGAGTAAAGCTTCGAAGAAATCTCACTCAATTCATGTTATTTCTTTTTTGTTTCCGGGAGCAGGTATTTGGATGCTACCAGTACCAGAAAATATCAGCTTCATAATCTTAAATATCTTCCTATCAATTCCTGTGATTCGAAATTGGTTCATTTTATTCTTTGGACAAAAAATCTGTGATGAGATGATAATTACTCTAAATAGAAAGAACTAGATATCCCTACAATTATTATATATCAAAAACATCTAAAATGTATGACATCTAATTTTTTGAGGTTCACTTTACTGATTGTATTGTCACAAAGTGAAATGTTCATGAAGAACTTATACGTTCTAAATGCTCTGAACTAAATTTACTTGGGTTCCTTACAAATTTCTGGTTTTAATTATAGGAGATAGTTGAAGAATTCATGTAATCAGTAATCACAAGCTGTGCAATACGAAATGTGAAAGAAAGGTATTTTCCAGCACTGTTTTCGATGTACTTTGTCCAAATTACCAAAATAATGGAACCAAGAGCTTTAAGCTTTTATAGTAAGAAAAATATGAAACCAATTTAAATGTGAAAGTTGATTTGGACTATTGTATTAAACCTAAGGTGGTATTAGATTTTATCAATCAAAAGAGACCTAAGTAGTGTTGCAATATACTATATGAAGAAATATTTACTTAAGCAAGTTCCTCATGGTTGACTCGGTAAAAATAAGAAATGCACTAAAATTAAACCTTCAGACTATTTGTTAAATAAACTCAATAGTTTCAGAAAATAGAGACACGTGAAGCTTGGTAAAGTGATAAACAAAAACATGCAATAAATCTTGAATATCTCAAGTGCAGAGATCCATACTATGTATTAATATTATACAAATTCTGTCTTATAACTACTTCTCATCATGCTAGCACTATAATTCAACCTCACGAACTAAAGTCAACAAACACAAAAAACTTCTGATTATGATATGTACAGCTACTCAGTAAATATCTCTTCAAACAAGAATGCATTACATAATACAAAACAAATTGTTCCAAACAAAAATAAGGCATCTCTCTGTGTCAACATAGTTACTACTTTACACTATCTAAATTTCCCAAAAAAAGAAAAAGAAAAGAACTCCACATTTCCATTCTGCTTAACACAAATCATTGCTTGCCGCACAGAGCAAGCAGTGGAACTTCCAGAAATCATCAATTGCAAAAAGCAAGAAACTTCATGAAAAACAAGTAAAAGCTAATCACAACAGAAGATTACAGTATCTCAAGAAAATCTAATCTCACTCTCACACTCCAAGCTTGACAATAGACATCAAACAAAATAAATGAATACATAAATAAAAGCTACATCATTATTCATTATACCTATATGCAGGCACTTATAATCTTAGAAGTCAACCAAAAACCAACCACATCATAATATATAAATAAAGTCATCTTAAGTCTTCCAAAGTCCACACCACAACCTCATCATGAAGCAAAAATAAAAAGAGAGATCATTCCAAGTTCTGATTTTTACGGTACCCATATTAGCAAAACACCAAAACCAGTTCTCCTTTTTAAGTCCCCAAAATCTTACCAACCGCTTAGAGTGAAAATTCTGAGCAAAATCTAAGACAGCGAGAGAGAGAAAGAGAAGATTTACTTGTAAAGCGGATCGGCGTCACCGTCGCTGGCGGCGAGAGGGCGGAGGAGGGAGCAGAGTGCAGCGAGAAGCAGGAGAGAGCGAAAGGGAGCCATCGGATTCACGCGAAAGCGAAGTCAAAGGGCTAGGAAGATGAGAAGAGAGAGGAGGTTCGGGCGACAATCGACGGCGAGTTTTGCATTGACGGCGAGCTCGGGTTACATTAGCGGCGGAGCGCGGTGTCGGGGGTGGTGGTGGTTGATCTCGAAAGGAACAAGGGAGTGAGTCAACTCGGGGCGAGTTGGGAGAGGTGGTAGGATGGGAGTGGCAGAAACGGGGCCAGAATCTCGGGAGGAAATGATATCTCAGACACACAACATTATTATTTTAGGAAAAAGCATGTTCACGGAATTTTTCCACATTTACGTTGACGATTTATGAAGATAATATGATAAAAAATAATGAAAAAACAGGAAGATAAATTAGGGAAAATGAAATGGAAATAGAAGTGTGCATATATTAAAACTCGTTATTTTATCATCGTGAAGTTATCACTTATCAAATTTTGCGTGAAATATTTTTTTTAATTTTCAATATTTAGAGATTATTAGAAATTTAATAAAACAACGTCTAGTTGGTTCAAGTATATGTGATTGAGTGTTTTCCACCAATATTTCAATTTTGAATCTTGAGGATAGAAAAAACCTCTAAGTTAATCCATCATAGATATTTTGGTTCGAACAAGATTGTATATGTGGAAAATACCTAAAAAAAGAAATTAAATAAAATCGGTTGGGGCTAGTCATTAAAAGCATTATTAAATTGAGTTAAAATCATTTTTTTATATTCTTTATCTATTAAAAAGTCTTTGTCCATGGCTAGAAAAAAAAATTGAATGGCTAAAAAATATTTTGATGCACCGGAAATCATCCATAGACTCAGAAAATGACTACATATTATAGTTGGTTATATATATATATATATATATATATATATATATATATATATATATATATATATATATATATATATATAATATAGGGAGCGTATCAAGTGAGAGCGATGTTTATTATGAGAGATGAGAGCATTCAATCTTAGCCATTAGATCTACCATGAAGGGTCAAGATTAAAACAAAATGGCATGTGACTTTTTTAAAAAGTCATGTGACCACTAAACTACTTTTAATCTCAACCACTCATGAATGGTTGTACGGCCATGATTTAACGTTCTCATCTCTCATAATAAACATCACTCTCACTAGATACGCCCCCTATATATATATATATATATATATATATATATATTGGGCGAATTTAAATCATTAAAAATGTGTTTTCGCATATTTTATATAACGCTTATTTAAATCACCTTGAATGTCGATCACATGACTATTTTTACAAGGGACTATGAATTATTGTTATTAGTGCACAAGACTCACTTATAGCTCATTTGGTTTACCATTAGAAACTATAAAAACGGAAAATAAAACCGAGCATATTTTCAACAAAAAGATGATTAGAGATATGCCATTTTTTCATAAAGATTTTTTAGCGGTAAACCAAGCTCTAATTGTAAAGAATGAGAAATATAGATAATTTTATGAGGTTTTGGGTTCAAATCTCACTATCATCATTAAAAAATTTACATTTTTAACATATATTATTTATCATTTAACATATTAAGTGTCACAATCATCCCAAAGAAGACAAAATTAGTTGGAGGAGCAGCTTGGAGAATAATGGTTGCTGTATAGCGATGTAAACGTTGAATTTTAACCTTCCTGAGTGGGTACTTACCGAAACTTCAAAAGTGAGATATTGGTTGAAATTGATTTCAATAATTATGTAACGATTTTTGTTAAACTCAAGGCTATAAAATCCAACCTCTCCATTTATGAGTTGGGATATGTAAAATTTTGCATTTGTAGAAGAAAAAAATATTTGATTCATTAATGGTTTTTTCTTTAATATGGCAATAAAAAAAATTCCCAAAATATTGCTATTTGGAAACTATATACCTCCATGGGCCACTTTGTGCCATGTAGGATTTTGACGTAGATGGCTACGTAAAACTCGTCTCACGTGAGACGTATTCTATTTAAAAAACAATAAAAAAAATTACAGATTTACGTGTTAGGATTACAGATTTACGTGTTGGGAGACATGACGTGATAGGACAAGAAACACGTTTAGATTGAGATGTGTGGCACACGTTCCAAACTCTTCAGAATTGAGACGCGTTTTAAACTCTTAAAATCCAAGATGCGTTTTAAGAATGTCATATCTTATATGTCTTCTTCTTTCATACCACACTACAAATGCAGATACCCTCTTCTCTGTTTGCACACACATTTTTCTTGAGTTCGAAATTTTTTCTAAGCTTGAGCGAAATTGTTTCTGGGTTGTTATTACAATGAGTCAATTATTTTCTTTTGTGTATTACAATGGAAGACAATTTGAAAGTGAAGAAGGACTATTGTTTGAAGGCGAGAACAGGTGTAAGACTCTAGAAATAGTCTAAGGGTATTTTAGTCTTTTCCAATATATTAAATATTATTAGATAGTAATAGTATAATTGGATGTTTTTCTGAATATTATTTATGATGTTGGCTCTTAGTTATATAATTAAGTTAAAAGGAAAATATTTTTACTTTTTACTTTATGTTGTGGTTTAGTCCATTATTGTGTGGATTTTTTGCCAATTAGAGTTTTAGTTAAATTAAAATTAAGGAACCTTCTAGAGAAGGAATATTTTTTGGCATCTAGGGTTATCAATTTATATTTTATCTTTAATTAATAAATTTAGATTAAAAATAATACGGAGGTTACTTGATTTTCAAGTAGGTCTAGCCTGGGTTTTCAGTTATAAATAGACTACAAAACCTCGTTGTTTCTCATTCACCTGGAAGCAGAAAATCCTTCCCCTCACTCTAGAGAGAAATTCGAGTTCTCTCTCACCTTGGGAGAGTTCTATTTTCGTTTTTCAGTTGTTAGAATTGCTCATAGCCTTCTTTCCCTCTTTGGTTTGAATTCCTTCTTGATTGAGGGAGTTCTTCTTCTTTTCTTCTTGTGATCGAGGTTGGTGTTTTTATTCTCTATGATTTGTTCTTAGTATGCATGTATTAATCATGTTAGAATTATCAAATTCATGAGGGTTTTGGGATCTTAGATCTTGTTTTCACATAAACGTTGAAGTTTTGTTGTTTTTGTTCATCGTTGTTATTCATGAAAATACCAAGAGGTTAGAATAAAATATGTGTTTGATCTAAAAAGTTGAAAAATCTCTCCCCTTGGCATGTTGTTGGTTGCACATCATCATAGAATTTTAGGGTTTTAGTTGCTTTTTATCTTATCGGTTTTATGATAGAGATTGTGTGATTATTTGGTTATATTATTAATTGTAGATAATTATCTTTCTAGGAAATTTGAATTTTGAAATTATAATCTGAATATAATCAGTTTTTTTATTAAAATATGATTAGATTTAGGTTTGATATGATGTTGTTTTATATTAGATTTGGTTGTTGGAAAAAAAATTAGATTTTGTTAAATATTATATATATATATATATATATCTCGAAATATTTCAAAATTTATGAGCTTAGAATTTTAATTTCATATCTTAGATTTCATGTGGTTAGGATTTATATTTTTGAATTTTGATATGTTGTTATTTTTTTAAATAATTACTAGGAATGCATAAGGCTAGGATTTTATTTGAAAAAAATAAAGATAAGCTCATATTTTGACGAGGCTCGAATTTTAATATGTTTTAGGATTAGATATTTGAGTTTAATTTTAGATGAAGAAAAGGGTATTAGTTTTAATTTCATCCACATTACTTTTTTTGTCATCCCTTAATTTTTAAAACCCGAAAATACCACTGACGTAAAAAAAAAATTAATATGTATTTTCACATTTAATAGGTGCGAAATTCATTTCTGTCAAGACTTTTTCGCATTTAACAGCTGTGAAAATTGTTTATTGTTGGCCGCACCTTCTGTTCACACTCATGAGTGTAAAAAACTGATTTTTTTTTGTAAATTTTGCACTCTTGAGTGAGAAAACAACCTTTTTTTTAAAACATAAATATTTTGATTTAGAAATACTTAAGTTTCGCACTCTAGAGTGCGAAAAAATGCATTTTTTTTCTAAATTTCGAACCTTTTTGTGCGAATTGGTATTTTTTTTAAAAAAAATTATTTTGTTCCAGAACTGATTATGCGACGCACTCATAAATGCGAATAAAATCATTTTTTTTATAAATTAAACAGAGGTGGGATGAAAGTGCGAACAGAACACGCACTTATTAAGTGCGAATATAAAAAAGATAGGTAAAGGAATGTGATAGATAAGAAATGAAAATAATTTTTAAGGATATTTAAGTAATGTAATATAAAAAGAAATGATATAAAAAATGATATATTTAACTAATATCGTAAGAGTGGGTTCTTTTTGTGCAGGTGGTGCCTTTTGGAGTTTTCCGTGTCAAGGTTTATAGGTTCTCTCTTTTTGGGTGGGGTTTTGTATATTCCTTTCCTAACCTGAGGCATAGGCGTTGTCTCTCTCCTGTTGTTGAGGTTGTTTTTTAGGCGGACGGGCAGCTCTCCCTCTTTTTTTGTGGTGGCCTGTTTTGTAATTGTGTTCCCCTTATTAATATATCTTTTCACTTTTTTTAAAAATAAAGGCTTAATAGCACTTTTGGTCCCTCACCTTTCACAATTTGGCATTTTTGGTCCCTCTTGGAATTTATTAGCATACAAGGTCCCTCACGTTTACTAACTGTTGCAGTTTTGGTTTTCCATCCATCTGCTGTTAGAAACTTAACGTTTTTCACCCATGTGCCTCTCACGTGACATTTAGTGACGAAAATTTCTGTCACTAAACCCTCATCAACATTCATCTTCTTCCTCACAACAAATCAGAAACCCATTTTTCTTCCTTCTTTCAAATCTCTCACCACTCTTCAGGCACGCAATAGATATCAACACTACAAAAAAAAATTTGAAAGGAGAAATCAAATTGATAATTATGCAGAATCTTTACATAGAAAGGGGGAAGAATACCACCCACAATACATGGCAAATAAGCTACAAAAGGCCAACTAAGATGACTCCTCCCATGCTGTCAAGAAATAACGAACAGGGGCCTAAGACAGCAAGGAAGATAATCCAAAACGCAGAAACAACCACGAGAACATGACAGAGAGCAGCAACAACTTGCTACCAGGGGAAATTATAATCAATCAAAAACAATCCCAGAGAGGAACCAAATTGGCATTTTAACAAACAGGTTGAGGTCAATGTATTCAACAGCCAAGAGTAGAACCATGAGGACATTAGAGTGCCAAAATTAAAGAGCATAATGGTTGTGAGAATCAAAATGATTCTTGAAACAATCTCTGAATCTTTGGATTCTCTAACATTTCAAAGAGGAAGAGGGGGAGAAGCATTTTCTGAACATTTGGAAATATTGAAATTGAAAAATACTCACCTCAGCAAAAGAAAAATAGAGAGAATCAACCAGAAAGCAGAGACGGCAGAGGATGCTTACAAGTGGATGGTGCTTCATCGTGCTTCCCGGAGATGGCTTCGACGCCTTCGACCTGCTTCGATGATCTGAGGCTGAGATTTGCAATTAAAAAGAAGATGATGGATCTGCAATGAAATTCACAACGCCAAATCTACAACGAGCGCAGGTTTAAGGTGAAAGAGAGACTAAGAAACCGAGAAGGAGCATGAAGCCAGAGAGTGAACACATGAACGGGAGCGAGACTGAGCGAGAGTGAGTGAGAATTGAGGACAACCATCACCTTTCTTCGAACCTCCACCACGCCGCGAAACAACCTCCTCCGTCCTCGCCGCCCTCGAGGCCACCGTCTTCTCCCCATGGCCGATCTGATCCCCAATATCTTTAGTGTTGATATCTATTGCATGCCTGAAGAGTGGTGAGAGATTTGAAATAAGGAAGAAGAAGGGTTAAATATGTTTTTGGTCCCTGTACTTTGAGCGAGTTTTGGTTTTAGTCCCTCCCCGGCGTAAAGGTGGATTTTGGGCCTCAGACTTTCTTTTTTGTTTGGTTTTCGTCCCTGCCTGAGTCTCTCGTTGACCGCCGTGCCTACGTGTCACGGCGGTGCTTACGTGGCACAGGCCACGTCAATTAATGATGACACCTATTTTTTTTACATTATTGATTAATAATAAACATAAAAAACAAAAAAAAAGTAAAAAGAAAAAGGGGATACGAAGCAGACTTAATCGTGGCCCTCTTCTTCTATTCTTCTTTTAGAACCCTTCTTCATCGTCCCAACCTTTCTTTCTCCTCGACCTCTTCGCTGGCCGCCGTTGGTTCTGCCGTCGTCGTTTCGCTACTGGTCCCGCGACGCGCCCATCGCCGTCGTTCATCTTGGCCGTGGCCCATCTTGCCGGTCGTCACAAGCACCCTCGCGGTCCGTCGTTTTTTTCGTAGCAACTGAATTCGGAGTCGCAGTAAGTGCCCTTATTCTACTCTCTTCTCTATTGCTTCATCTCTCTTCTCAATCGTCGTACCCCATTTACATAGAAGTTTGTATTATTCGAATTGCATATTCCAATTGCATCGACATGGTAGGTTTTTAAAACAGAGTGTTACCAAAAACAGAGTGTTAGGGACGAATAAGCATTGTGAAACCATTGTCTGTACTGTATTGTAACCAATTTGTGGGTGATAGCTGAATGAGATAGATGGTAGCAAAATCAAGGATGAGAACGTCAAATTCCTGCAACGAATTGAGGATGAGGAAACAAAGATTGGGGCTATGATGTAAATTTCGCAGAGCCCTAATTTTCTGGGTAATTAGAACCAAGAAAGGATGGAGATTGATGAAGAAAGGGAAAGGCACCCACCGATGGAGGAGAAGCTTAAGATGAAGAAGGGCTGGGTTTATGGCTTTCCATGGAGACTATGAAGGAGAAACAATGGAAACAGAAAGAAGAAGCATAGAAGAAAACGATTTTGGAAGATGAGGAGAAGAAAGGGGGGCCAAGATAATGTCTGCTTCGTATCCCCTTTTTCCTTTTTTCCTTTTTTTTCTTTATTATTAAACAATAACGAAAAATAATAATAATAAATAGGTGTCCTCATTAAATGATGTGGCATATGCCATGTAAGCACTACCGTGACACGAAGGCACGGTGGTCAACGAGAGACTCCGGCAGGGACGAAAACTAAACATAAAAGAAAGTTTGAGGCCCAAAATCCACCTTTACGCCGGTGAGGGACTAAAACCAAAACTCGCTCAAAGTACAGGGACCAAAAACATATTTAACCCGAAGAAGAATGGTTTCTGATTTGTTGTGAGGAAGAAGATGAATGTTGCTGAGGGTTTAGTGACAGAAATTTTCGTCACTAAATGTCACGTGAGAGGCACATGAGTGAAAAACGTTAAGTTTCTAACCGCAGATGGATGGAAAACCAAAACTGCAACAGTTAGTAAACGTGGGGGACCTTGTATTCTAATAAATTCCAAGAGAGACCAGAAATGCCAAATCGTGAAAGGTGAGGGACCAAAAGTGCTATTAAGCCAAAAAAAAAGAAAAAAAGAAATGATATTAGTTTCAATGGGGACTGCCATGAAGAAAGTCAAAATCGAAGAGAGAGAAAGCAAACTTCTATTTTTTTCTGTGGAAAAAGGGAGGAGAGAGAATTTCCTTTGAAATTGGCAATTGGCGAAAAGGGAATCCAAAAATGCAATTGCACAATCCCCGTGTCCATCAATGCGTTCGGTGTTGAGATTTGATCATTTCCCTTCACCTCCTTGATCTCCGATCCTCGCCTCTTCTTGCTCTTGCCATCTTTCTCTATAACGTTTTTCGTTTCTGGTTGTCGGTTTCTTGAATAGCTTCGAATTCTGTTGGGCGAAAAGATCCTTTTTTGAATCTCACCCGCAACAATTTGCCTCAAATTCAGTTCTGGGTCGGTTTCAATTCCTCCAATATGGCATATTGGATTCACTTTGGCGCGCTGCTTGTGCCCGAGGTAGGGCTCATGGGGTTCTGAATTTACAACGTAATGTGTATGAATAAAGGATTTGTTTTATTATTGTTATTATCTTTGTGTTTGGTGTGCTGATTTGGTTGTAAACTGTGTGAAGGTTTAAAGTTTGGATGAAGCGGCAATGTGGTTTGTGGCTGAGAAATGGAGGTTAGATCAGAGGGTATACAAGTGAAGTGTGATAAACTTCAGGGTCCTGTGATTCCGAGGACGCGTTTGAGGATTTGGTTCATTCGTGTGTGTTCAAGCATTGTGCTGTGGACGTGTCTGGTTCAGCTAGTGACAGTTAGTGAACTATGGCATTCACATTTGATTTCTGGGATTACTAGTGGTATATATCACATAGCTCAAATTCAACTGCCAATACAAGTGGATAATGGAGTTGCTCAAGCGCCTCCTACTTTTCTTCCCCCTAGTTAGTTTCTTGACTCAATTCTTGTCTTTAGTGCTTTCTGTTTCTGTATCAGCCTCGATTTTGTTTACAACCTTTATTCTTGAATGTGAATTAATTAAGCAATGAATTTTATGTTTATTATTGGTCATGCGTAATAATTGTTGTTAGATGGTTGTGGTCCCCACTTACTTACTTATAGTGGGTGCAATTTGTTTAGTTCTGATAGATTTTGTTGAAAGTTTTTGTATTTCAGTTCTTTGCTTGTTTTAAAGACGATTGTGTATTGTGAAATCTGCTAAATGGTGTGTGTATGATGAGAACATTTGAATTACAAATAGAGAGATCAGTCATCAGATCTTATTGAATTTGAAATGTCGATACTTATTTTGATACTATATCATCATGTTTTGAGGACTTCCTGGTAAAGAAAAGTTGCTTTATACTGATTTGTAACGTCAAGCAATTAAGCCAAGATGATACTAAATAGAAAGCAAAGAAAACTATAACCTAAGGTCTATTGCATCCCACTTTATTCTTTTAAAACATGCATATATGGAGAAAATTTTCAATACTTTTATAATATGTACTGTCTCACAAACAGCTCCTTACAATTTGACAGTTTTCTTCTACTACTCTAAACAAATTTCAAAAGGCAAACATATATAATGCCACATGTCATGATTTTAGTGGGTGATGTACATTTTACAGGACAGGAATTTTTTCTGTATATGCTGATGCGAGAGTGAGATAGTTTTACATGAACTTTTTTAAGTTAGTTGAAAACTGAAATAAAAAGAGATAAATTCCAAATATTACTAAAAACTCCAGTCCCAGTTTTTATGTCATCCTTCTACAGTAACTTCTTTTAACTATTTTATATGTAATGTTTATGATGTATTTGAAACTGCTTCCTTGAGGCATTTTACATAAGACAAAGAACATATATAATGCCACATGTTCGTGATTTTATTGGGAGAAGTACATATCACAGGAGGACTGAAGATTTGTCTGCATATATGCTTGTGAGATAGATTTACCTGTACTTTTCTAAGTTGAAAATTGAAAGAAAAAAAGAAGAAGAGTTCTAAATATTTCGAAAAGAACTCCTGTCCTAGTTTGTGTCATCCTTCTACTATAACTTCTCTTAACTATTTTATATGTAATGATTATGATTTATTTGAAGCTAATTCCATTAGGCATTTTACTTGGGAGTTATATTTGGATATGAATGTCGGCAATTTCCCAAATTATGGTCCGATATTGTGTCTTATTATTGTGCTCAATATTTTGGTTTTCAATGTTACATATATGTAGTTGGTTAAGGGAGTATGTGAATGGGTATAAATTATAATATGACTGATACAAAGCAATACTTATAATATATATTTTTGATGGATAGCGGAATTAGATATTTGCAGTCGTTTTTCCTTTACTTTTTTTAACCCATAGTCATAAATGTTAAGCCTTTTGTCCTGATAACTTGCAGGAAATTATACAAGTAATGGCTTTCTAAGAATTTCCTGTAATGGGGGCTTGAATCAAATGCGTGCTGCGGTTTGTGTTTACTTCTCTGCCATTTCTCTGTTTATTTTGTATGATAGCCTTTAAATACTCACTTAGAGGTATGGTATTTCAGATTTGTGACATGGTGACAGTTGCTCGACTTTTGAATCTCACATTGGTTGTGCCAGAGCTTGATAAGACATCATTTTGGGCAGACCCTAGGTATGTATTATTTTGTGAAGAAATAAATTGAGTATCCTATAATTTAACCTCCTTCTTTTTTAAGTGTTTGTAGTTTTCTTTTTGCAGTAATTTCGAGGACATTTTTGATTTGAAGCATTTCATTGATTCTTTACGAGATGAAGTTAGAATAGTGAAAAGAGTGCCCAAAAAGTTTAGTAGCAAACATGGATACTCTACCCTGGAGATGCCTCCTGTTAGCTGGTCAAATGAAAAATATTACTTGGAACAGGTCTGCAATTTTTATAATTTGCATTTTAGCAAAAAGCCAAAAATGGTCGATTGTACATATTGTAGCTTCTTATTTGCAATTTAAGGTTTGATAATGTGATTGATTAATTATGCTTCACCTTTATTTCTATGGCTTTAGGACAGGATGACTTCTTTTATTTGTCAGCCTAAGGGAATGTCATGTTATTTTTTGTGCTTAGAATCCTTAGACTGCTTATGAGGGGGTAGTTTCCTCTAAATTGTTAATTTTCCAATGCTTTTTAGAAAAGGTCTTGGAGTTTTTCCTAACTTTTATGATTGTATGGCATCGGCATGTAGTTTGTCTTATTTAGTAGACTGCTGCATGAAGGTAGGGTGGATTGTATATATCTCAAGGGATTTGGCTCCTCTAAAGTGAGTGGAGTCACTTTAGAGTGTAAAGTAAGTCATCACACCATTAATAGTGATTACCTAATTTGTAAAGTCAGTAAAAACAACTCAATCAATGGTGAGATGATTTACTTTACCTCATAAAGTGAGTGGACCCACTTTAGAGGAGCCGGACCCAGAACTTGTGGTACATAAATAGTGAGTGCATAAAATTACTCATGTATCTCAATAATGAATTACATCTTTACTGTATGTACCTGTCCATAGTGTGAGGATGAATTGAGATCACGGTTAACAAATTGCTTTAACCTTCCATATGAGACGTTATTTTTGAAGTCAAGGTTTCATGTTACAATGATTTTCTAAAAAAACAACAAAATTGCAGAATCCTACCCAGTTATCTAAGGCTTACATTGCATGTTTTTCCCTGTGAATAACCATGTGTTTCTGCAGATTGGATCTTATTGTACGTAATTTTATATTTTCTATTGGACACCCCCCCCCCACATAAAATAGTTATTAATTGCTTCATTCTCTAGGCTGTTTATCCTGAGAATTTTAAAATATGCAAATTATTGAATGTCTTATCATTGTTCTTCCTAAATATCTGTATTTCAAAGAGGAAATTGTCAGGAGAGGGAAATGCAAGACAGATGAGAAGAAATGTGTTTTAAGTTGTAGAAAGTGAAGTCTCTTGGTTATCTTAAGAAATATACTAGAATTTGGATGGAGCATTACTACTTTTCAATTGAAATAATGACCAGTCATATGAAGAAAATTACAAGTATCAATTCAAGTTATGTGTGATTACCAGTATTTACAATTTAGCAACTAAAATGAATTGCTTCTAGAATTATTGTTTGTGTGGGAAAAATTGATATATTATTCCCCTCCCTTATTTTGAGTTGTGCATACGTTGAGTTTAATTCAATCTATCTATTCCATATGCAGATTCTGCCACTATTCGCAAAGCATAAGGTGTTACACTTCAACAAAACTGATACACGTCTAGCAAACAATGGTCTCCCACTCGATCTACAGAAACTCAGGTGTCGTGTCAATTACCAAGCACTCAAATTCACTCCTCAAATTGAGAATTTGGGGCACAAATTGGTTCAGATGCTTAATGAGAAGGGACATTTCGTGGCGTTACATCTGAGATACGAGATGGACATGTTGGCTTTCTCAGGCTGTACTCATGGATGCACTGATAAAGAAGCTGAGGAGCTCAAGAGAATGAGGTCTTTTTATGTTTCTTGTTTGGCTCTTTGTGTCGGGTTTTAAATTTAATTCATTCTTGCTCCTGCCGTTAATTGAGAGATCAATGCTTCGTATCCGATAGCTGCTGGGGAAGATGCAGATTGAGAAGATCATTTTTGTTTTTTCTATCATAGCTAAACTACCATTGATTTGAGATAGTTAAAATTACTATGATAGTTAGACATTGGTGGTAGATTCAAGTTATTTGTGCTTATGGAGACACATTCCCGTTGGAGGAGAGTAGTGGTTCTATATATAGTTCATGAATCATGAGTTATATAATATGTTGTTGGATTTAGAGTATTTTAACACGTTGATTACTTGAATTCCTACAACTGAATACTCTTTTATTGTAAATTTCTGCAATGATCTCACATTCTGCGATTCAGGTATATGTTTCCTTGGTGGAGAGAAAAGGAGATAGTTTCTGCAGAGAAGAGATCACAAGGTCTATGTCCTTTGACACCAGAGGAAGCGGCCCTCATTCTGCCAGCCTTGGGTTTTGGCCGGGAGACATGGATCTACATTGCAGCTGGTGAGATTTATGGCGGTGAACGTAGACTTGCACAACTCAGAGCTGCATTCCCACGAATTGTGAGTTCATGGACATTATAAACATTTTTTTTCGTTTCCAGTTTGAATCTTCTTAACACGGAACAGTGACTGCAAGTACTACTGATGTTGCAAGGGATTTGCAAAATACTCGGCAGATTCTACTAAAACTTCCCAAATAAAGCCATGAGCTTTGGGAAAAAAACATTGTGGTTGAAAATTGTTCTTATTCTTAGAATGGTAGAAAATTGTTCTAAGTTATGCATTTTCTCTTCATGATATCCTCATATCTGCTCTTTAAAATTATTCTACTGGGCAGCATCTGACTTTATGCATTTGCGATTTCAGGTGAAAAAGGAAATGTTGCTGACCCGTGATGACTTGCAGCAGTTCCAGAACCATTCATCCCAGATGGCAGCCTTGGATTTTATGGTTTCTGTTGCTAGTAACACCTTTGTTCCTACCTATGATGGGAACATGGCAAAACTTGTAGAGGGTCATCGCAGGTATAATACATTTACTCTATCAGGTTGCAATTTGATTTTGAGAAATGTTACTAACATATGTTGATGTTATTACATACCCTTTAAAACTCTTTCCAACCCATTCATTTCATAAATGTAGGTATTCTGGTTTTAGAAAAACCATCGCGCTGGATCGTAAAAAGCTGGTAGAATTGCTTGATATGCATAAGAATGGAACCTTCTCATGGAATGAGTTTGCAGAAGGTGTGAGACGGGTTCATGAAAAGAGAATTGTAAAGCCAACTCGGCGAAGAGTTATACTAGACAGGCCAAAGGAGGAGGACTATTTCTATGCCAACCCTCATGAGTGCCTGTGTGAGGAAACAAATTGTGATGACTTGCTAGGTCCTCACAACTCTACTCAAGTAACATGAGTTAGGAGGAGGAATCAAAAACTGTTGCTATGCACCCATTCCACTTATAGCATGTTGCATTCATAGAAGTTTATTCTCATAATTGATTCTGTCTTTAGAATCATTTGTAAAAGAATTTTCAAACATGCACTTAGTTGCTTAGGTGGCTGTGTTAAGAATACAGCCACAAGATATGAGATTTAAGTAAACAAGAATTTTGTAGGAGGAAAGCAAAATTAGTAAAAAGAAAAAAAAGGAAAGTATTATAGATTAGCCTTTTTTTGTTGATATAAATAGATTAGCTTCTATTGTGGCGGTTGCAAAAGATGCCCCTTTCATTAATCAATATTTATTTGTCTCTTGAAAGCTCATTCAGTAAATATTGGGTAATTACTTTCGGCATACGCATTAAAAAAATTATGAGTTTTTTTTTTTTTGAAGGATAGAGTTTTCGTTCTAAAAGTAAGTTTAGAGTAAAATATAACATAAGATTACATGTTATAACTTTTAGCTAATTTGAGATTAAAGTTAATTTTATTTATAAAAATAAGTTGTTCAATTTGTTTTCCAAAATTAAAGTTTATTTCCTCTAAACTCACTTTTCCACCCTCCCCCTCATGAGAGGTTTCACCCTCCACCCATGGGATGTATTCTACAAATTGAACACTGGTTTTTCTTCTCTTTTATGAGGTTTTTTTTGTTGTTGAATATTGTAGGGTATGATATTTGTTTTATCTTTCATGTCCTCCTTTTTCCTGCTGCCATCATCTTCCATTCTATAAACCTTGGTCTAGTGTGGTTGAGCCGCTTGCTATAGAGTCGAAAATATTGCGAAAAGATTGCAGGAATAGAACCAACAAAGAAAAAGCGAATGGCTTGACATAAGAAAATTAATTAGAGGCATTATTTTGATGTCAAATCGGATTAAGGAGTTTTTTTTTTTTAATTTTGTTTCTATTATGTTAGTTTGTGATTTGGAGAGCAAGTATTATGTATTGTAGTGTTTTATTGGAGAGCAAGCGAATGGCTTCAAACCCTCGACATCTGTAATTTACTAACAACTTATATTTGCTTATAAAAAAATATAGTATTATATACATTTTGAATATGTGATTTTTATTTGTGTTTTGAAATATTGGATTGAGTAATAGTAATAATGATATATATTTGAGTTCGTTTTGCAACATTAATATTTAATAGATGAAGTTTTTATTTAATTTTGCAATTGGTTAAAAAATTATATATTAAATTACTGAATAATCAATAAAATGAAAAATTAGAGGCTGAAAGGACAAAAAAAACCATACTTTCATTTATAAAAACAAATATGACTGAATGAAGGCGAAAATTAATATTATAAGTTCATTAAAATATTAAATAAGATCAAGTATTTTTATCTAACTCACAAAAGGCAGAGCCAAAAGAAAAAAAAGCAATATATATCTGAACCGTTTTTTTCATTTTTTCTTTTTGGTAACAAGTGGAACACTATCTTTTTTTTTTCTTTAAAAGTACAAAAAACAAATTTTTTGAGATATTTTCTAATTTCTTGTCCAAATGAAAAGTGAAGTTGTAAAATAAGATAAACTACACGTGTTCTAAACTAACTCTTCTTCTTCACGATTTCTCTCCATGGCGTATGCGACAGTGTTGTGGCAGTGCCACCCTCTCCCTCCTTCTTCCTCATTCAGAACTCTGAAACCAACACTCCCACTCTCACTTCCACGCCTTCTCATCCACCGTCGTCACCAATCACGCTTCCCTTCTCATTCCGCAGCCGCAACACCGCTGTGTGCATACGTCACTGGACCCGCATCCGACCCGATTTTTGGCGACCCGGACCCGAAGCTTGACGGGTCTCCCCCGGAGAAGGCGAAGCCCCCCAGCGTCATTACATGGGACCTCCTCTCCACGCTGCTGATGAAGCACAAACTGCGCCTCGCTGTCTCGGTTGCATCTCTCTTCGCCTGTTCCATCTGTACCCTATCCATGCCCATCTTTTCCGGTAACACTTCTCTCACTCTTTTTAGTTAAATTGCTTCAATTTCCCCTTGATTATTTAAATTAGTTTCAACAAAAAAAGTAGATAGAAATAAATTACGATATTATATTCTTATATGTGTAAATTTTGAAAAATACTAATCTAATTGGAAGCAATTAGTTCAATGATGATTTGTAAATATTTCATTCAATTAGTACCGCTTTGTTGAAAAAATTAAAGTAATGATTAAAGAAATTAATAATATTTTTTTGTTTATTCAAAAACTATTTAGAAATGTAATGAATATTGATATTCGTTCAATATAAAAGTTCCTCACATTGTTATGCTACAAGAAATGCACTTTCTGGTGTGGCATGACTAGGATTCAAGTTTCATGTATAAGGGTAGATTAATTTTGTGGAATGTTACAAAATATGGTTTATTTTTACTAAGAAAAAGATAAAACTCCACTGCAATTATTAAGATATTGTAGGAGTGGTTAGATGAGTATGATTCTTTTTGTAATTTTTGCTAGTTTCTCTTTTTTTTCTAAATATTTTTGTTCTCTAATTGCTGCAGCTGCATGCCCATCAAATGTGGTTAGGTAAAAAACTGCATTTAAAGAACTTACGTATTGAAATCATGGACTTACCTGTTTGATCAACTTGTAGCAGAAGGTTTGCTGTAACTTTTTATCAAAGTTGATCAGACTCCAAAGTCTCGTTGTGTTCAACAATTTTTTGGTTTTTTTATTGCAGAATCAGATATTATAGCATTTAGGGCACTGTCTTTTATCTTTTGAAACCTTTTTACTTACAGCTGATGCATGATTTTACTATTGATTATGTTGTAAGTACCTTCTTATGTGGTGTTGTTCTGTTAGGGCGGTTTTTCGAAGTTCTCATTGGTGCCAGACCTGAGCCGTTATGGAGGCTGCTCAGTAAAATTGGAATCCTATATGCCTTGGAGCCACTTTTAACTGTTATTTTTGTTACAAATATGAATATAGTATGGGAGAAAGTTATGGCAGCATTGAGAGCTCAGATTTTTGGAAGAATACTGATTCAGAAGGTAAAGTCAAATCTTTCTAACTGTCCTGCTCGTTTTTTTCTTTTCAATCTTTTATTTAGTTCTTTCTGATAATGCTTGGGCACATGTATTTGTTATAATGTGCATGGTTGTTTGAGTTATTAGAGTGAAGATATTTACTCTGGTTATTTAATCATATAGTGTCCTTTTTATTTATGCAGGTTGAGTTTTTTGACAAATACAAGGTATGTATATGGAATCATTTATATTATATGTGCTTTTATTTTTTTTCCGTGTTTGTGGGTCTCTTTGATCTATTTGGGTTAAGAGCTGGGACTAGAATTTTTATACAAATATAAGATAATCACTGTTCTGTCACTTATTACACATATTTGTCTTTGACTCTTGATCTTTTTGTCTTCCTTCCCTCTTTTTTTTGTCCTTGTGTCTTCTCTTCTCTTCTTTCTTTCTCGCTATCTTTCTCATCTATTGCAGTGACCTAATCTCTCTGTTATTCCATTTCTATTTGTATTAACATATTTTTTGAAGCAGTTTTTTTCATTTCACTAAGCTATATAATACTACTTTGTTTCTTTGCTTCATATACATAACAGAGTAGATATGAAAGCTATTGAATTTTATTGGGTTTTCTCCTTATAGGTTGGTGAGCTCACAGGTTTGTTAACATCTGACTTGGGTTCTCTTAAAGATATTGTTAGTGAGAATGTTTCAAGGGATCGCGGATTCAGGGCATTATCTGAGGCAAGCAATTCTTCACCAATGAGATGTGAGCTTTATATTTCCTATGTTTAAGGATGCGTATGATTCATTCCTTTCTCAATTTGTTGGTTTGACTTTCCTTTATTTCTTGAGGAGTGTTTTTTTTACTACAAATCTGTTGTTTGAGTATGGAAGAATTGCCTCATTCTTTTTTTGTCGCTTAAATTGTACTTGTGTGGTATTTTAGTTTGCATTTTGCTGCTTATGTTCATTTGTGTCATTGCTGCTTCTGTTTTCTTTGTTCTTGTAGGTCACCGGAACGATATTCATACTTTTTTATTTATCTCCTCAATTGGCACCAATTCTGGGTGTGCTGATGCTTGCTGTTTCCATTTCAATTGGTAAATTTCTATTGTATTTGATGATAACCATTAGTGACCAAGTTATAGTAGGTTTTCCTTTAATATTGTTGTAATTTCTTCTAAACAGCATAAATATAATCATCCATCTTTCTACTAACCAAGCATCTATCCGCTCCTCCTTTCATAAATGCTTGGGTAATAGGCATCATAATTTCATAAATAGCATACTTATACAAACTCACAATTGTTTGTAGCTTGAATCATAAATACATTATTAATAAGTTTTTTTTTTTGCAATTTTTTTTTTTTCATTTCATTTTTTCTTCCATGCTATTGATTCTTTTTGGTTCTCCGAAGGTGTCTACAAGAGATCAACTTTTCCTGTTTTTAAAGCACATGGGTTGGCCCAAGCATCTATTTCTGATTGTGTAGCAGAAACATTTTCTGCCATTCGAACAGTGAGTTCCCAATTGTTCATATTTTGAAGATAAACATTTCTCTTATTTTAAAAGATATGTAATTGACAGCTAAAACAGTGATTTCTATACATACAGGTAAGGTCCTTTAGTGGAGAAAAGCGGCAAATGTCTACATTTGCAAACCAGGTAAGATTATTAAAAGACCAATAGCTTTTGTCCGAAAGGGTATGACACCCTCTAGATACTTTCATATTAATTGTGAATTCCTTTCAGGTTCTATCTTTTCAATCAAGTGGGATAAAGCTTGGGACTTTCAAATCTGTAAATGAATCCTTAACTAGAGTTGCTGTTTATATTTCTTTAATTGCATTGTATTGTCTTGGAGGAAGCAAAGTTAAGGCGGTAAGCAATTCTAGCTCATACATATCTTTCTCTTATCGCTTCTTTTCGAATGATTTCCACCATTGAATTTATTCATGGATATTTCTAAGCTTCTCTTAATTCTTGCTCACAGGGAGAACTATCTGTTGGAACTATGGCATCTTTTATTGGATATACTTTCACTTTAACATTCGCTGTAAGCAAATTGAGTTGTTGACGTCTTGTTTTACTTTATTTTTTCATCCTCTGTCTTAGCTGTCTGATATTATGTTCATCAGGTTCAAGGTCTGGTCAATACT
Organism: Acmispon strigosus; assembly: GCA_030819835.1. Taxonomy (NCBI): domain Eukaryota; kingdom Viridiplantae; phylum Streptophyta; class Magnoliopsida; order Fabales; family Fabaceae; genus Acmispon; species Acmispon strigosus. The sequence continues at coordinate 39,966,821 of JAUAMA010000001.1, read as the reverse complement.
TTTGGAGATCTTCGTGGAACTTTGGCTGCTGTTGAGAGGATCAATTCTGTTTTATCTGGAGTTCAAGTTGATGATGCCCTTGCCTACGGCTTAGAAAGAGAACTGAAACAAAAAGCACTGGATGATGAAAGCTATAAATTGTTCTTCTCTAATAGTTCTGATGAGAAAAACCAAAAAAATTATTTGCATTACATGTCAGCACTTAAAACATCTAGCAATGTGTATAGCTTAGCTTGGTCTGGAGATGTTTGTCTTGAAGGTATCATTATTTCAATCTTATGATCCGCTAAGATGTGTAGTTTTAGTGTATGACTTTTCTATATCAACAGCCATGTTTGTTAATGTTCTTGTAACGGGAGCTTCCTTAGCTTACTTTTTCCTTTTTTGCTATGAAATGAACTTTTAGTTTCAGTAACTAAATGGATGAATTTTTTGAGGGATTCTGATTGCATGCTGCTTTCTTCCTGAAATGATATTTAAATCTTACTTCTGAGGTAGAATTACAGTGATAAGAGCCTGAGAAGAGATAATATCATTCACCTTCACTTTTGATTATTTATGTCCACTATCTGATATGTGAAGCTTACGTTTCTTATTTGATCTCTCTCTCTCTCTCTCTCTCTCTCTCTATTTTCTGCACAGTATTTGTACTCATTCCTATGGATGTGAACAGGTTCTATAACAATCATGAGATGGTTATAAATTATGTTAGCATAATAGATCTGATTTACTTTGTGATGTGTATTTTTTCCTGCTCTGCCAATGATGATGCTTATATTATTTTGCAGATGTGTATTTCTCTTATCCTTTAAGGCCCGATGTGGAAATCTTACGTGGCTTAAATTTAAGACTAAAATGTGGAACTGTAACTGCACTGGTGGGTCCTAGTGGTGCAGGCAAGAGTACAATAGTACAGCTATTGTCTCGTTTTTATGAGGTTTATTTCTATTTCTGACGTTGTAAGTTGAAGTTTCATTTAATTTGTTTATCTTAAAATATACATGCATCAAGTGATTTTTATTTCTGTAGCCAGCAAGAGGCTGCATTACAGTTGCAGGAGAGGATGTTCGGACATTTGACAAGAGTGAATGGGCCAGGGTTGTCTCTATTGTAAATCAAGTATGAAACCTAAAATTGGAAAAGAAACAAAGTAAATTTATGTTTTGTATTAAACATGTTGCTTCATCTGTTTACAAACAATACAAAGTTATTTACAGGAGCCTGTTCTGTTTTCGGTGTCTGTTGGAGAAAATATTGCATATGGGCTTCCAGATGATGACGTTTCTAAAGATGATGTCATTAAGGCAGCCAAAGCTGCAAATGCTCATGATTTTATAATTTCACTTCCACAGGTTGGTTTGTCTTCTACGTATACTTTGCTGATGCTTTTATTATATAGGTACAGTTGATAAATCGTTACCTTACATTTCATATTTTCTGGAAAGGGCTATGACACACTTGTTGGTGAGCGTGGAGGCCTACTGAGTGGAGGCCAGAGGCAGGTACAGACATGAAATAGAGGTTACATATTGGCTTAAATATGTTTTGATCCCTCCATTATTACGAATGATTGGCTTTAGTCCCTTTTTTTAATTCAGTCACTGCTTTCGAAATATCCATATTTCATTCATTGAGAAGATCAATGGAAAAAAAGAACTAGCATTGACTATTTTTTTTGGTAATATTTGAATCCTCGAAATAACTTTTTTCTCTATTGGTTCTCTCTAGTCTCAATGACTGAAATATAACAGGACCAGAAACATATTTAAGAAAAAGGAGGGACTAAAACCAATATTTCGCAATAATGCAGGACCAGAAACATATTTAAGACTTACATATACAGTGATTCTTTTGTATGAACAAGTATGTTCACAAACAGACACATTTAGAGGTTTTTGACTCTAGTGTCTCAAAATTGCAGAGAATTGCTATTGCTCGAGCTCTCCTAAAGAATGCTCCGATCCTCATACTTGATGAGGTGATAATTTTGTTTGATTCTTAGCATTTTTACGTGCTCTCCATGTTTCATTTTGTCGTAATATAGCAAGTAGGTTACCTTCACTAGGAGGCTGAACAAAATGAAGCCATGAAAAACTTTTTCTGCTTTTTTTTTGAGTCTATATTGCTCTATATGTTCTTTGCTGCCGCAGGCGACCAGTGCCCTGGATACTGTAAGCGAGCGCTTGGTACAGGATGCTCTCAACCATTTGATGAAGGGGAGGACGACATTAGTGATAGCTCACCGATTAAGCACAGTTCAAAATGCATATCAAATTGCACTTTGTTCTGATGGGCGGATTGCAGAACAAGGCACCCACTTTGAGCTACTGGCCAAGAAGGGCCAATATGCTTCACTAGTTGGCACTCAAAGGCTTGCATTTGAGTAAATCATTACAAAGGTGTTAATTGTTTCCTGTTATACCAAATAGCAATACATGAGACAAGGAGCTGAATAAATTTTCCAGCTTGGTCAAGGTTCCAAACACAACAAATCATCTTTGGCACTAGCAAGGGTAGTTTTTGCCTCAGTGGATGTTGCATGATGACAATTGGAGGTTGGAAAGGGTAATGATTTGATTGAGAAGTGTACAAAACAGAAGGGAGAAAAAGAAATGCTGTAACTAGCTTAGGGAGGATTGGCTCTAGCTGCTCACATGTTATGGTGTTTTGCTGTAGTACAAGTCCTCATCTTAATAATGGATTACTATTTGGAATTACAAGATTTTTATCATTTCATTGGTATTTCAATGCTGAAAATGTAAAAAAAGAGAAGTATTCTATAATGCTGGGTGTGGAAATGCTTCTGCACAAGTTGCGTTTCTGTTAGAAGTTGACCAATGGGTTCAGGAGCATACTACACTTAGATTAGTTTCTCCGAGCCCGTTTGAATACTAGTTAGGAAGAATGAAAACGGGAAAATAACACATCTCGAGACATTTTTTTATTGAAGTTACAGCTTTCCACTTCATCAAAAAGTGTATTGGAATGTTTAATTTTCTATTTTCATCCGTTCTTATGGGTATTCAACCACAGCCGTTATGCAAAAAGAATATGTTCATCTTTCTATTTTTGAATTTTCCGTCAATTTGTACTTGGAGCTCTGATTGCAGCCGAATGTTTTCTTATAATCTCTTTTTACATTGTTTTTTTTTTAAACTCTTATTACATTGTTATACAATGATCTAAAATTATTATTTTTTATTCGACGATGAAAACTGATTCTTGTTTCACTGCACCTCATGGAAAATGTATTATTTTTCTAAAAAGAAAATTAAGACCTTATTATCAGCAGTTCGCCCCCAACACATGCAAACAGTACAATTGACTTGATTTTTTTCACAGCTTGCAGTAGAATAATGATTTATTGTATTAGTCCTCACTCTTCTTTTCTGGATAAATTAGAATTGTTATAGACAGTGTTATACAATTGTACTATTCATTGAATTTCCAATGTGGATATAATGACTATAAAGAGGTTCCAGCATGACTGTAAAATGCTATACAAAAAGTTTAGGCTAAAATACACTTTCTACCCCTGGTAATACACACTTTTGCGAAACGTACCCAACTGAGTTTTTTTGTCACGAATTGTACCCCTGTTTTTTTACATGTGCACCGTCTGCCGTTAAAAAATGGACAAAGGGGCTGACGTGGCATGCCACGTCATTAAATCAGTTTCAAAACTTGGGAAAAGAAAAAGGGTGGGGGAGATTCAAATGCAGAACTAAAAAGTGGGAAAACACCCATTTTACCAATTGAGCTACACAATCAATTAATAATAATATGTACAAACTTTTACTTATATCGTCAATCATAACAATAAAAAAAAGGTAGCAGCCAAAAGGAAAATCACACAACCCAGAAATCACCATTTCAATTTCCAGTAACAATTAGAGCAGAAGAAAAAAAAAGCATCCAAAAGGAAGCAGCCAAAAGCAGCCAAAAAAAAAAAATTTCGAAGGTTGAGGATGGTTTAGGGAACCCAGAGTTTGATTTGTTGAATTTAGTCTCTCATTCATCTCTTTGATTTGGGGCAAGTGGTTTAGGGAACAGGTCAATGGAGGTTGTGAGGCTGAGAGGAAGAAACAGAAGAGGGAAAATCGAAGGTTGAGAGGTTGAGGATGGTGGAGAGTCACTGGAGCGACGTCGCGGCCTAGCCGCTGCGAACGGAGGACGCAGTCTCGCTCGCTGCGGATGGGTGTTGCGGCCTCATGCCGCTTTGAACAGCGAGGTGGATCTTCAACGGTGAACCCAAAGGTGCTGCGATAGAGCTTGTGGTGGCCACGCCAGAGCTTGAAGGCGACGTATCACGTGGTGTCGACGGCGGCGCGACGGAAGGAGAAAGACAGAGACTGAGGTTAGATGAAGATGGTGAAGGGAAAAGAGGTGGTTGGCGGCTGAGGCTAGGTAAGGAGAGAAGAGTTAGGGTTTTTGTTGAGACGGGGAAGAGAGGAAGGAAGGCTGAGGCTTGCAAATTTTGTTGTTGTTGTTGTTGTTGTTATGATTAATGATATAAATAAAAGTTTATTCATATTATTATCAATTGATTGTGTAGCTCAACTAACAAAATGAGTGTTTTGCCACTACCTGGTCCTGTGTTCGAATCTCACCCACCCCGTATTTCTAAGTTCTGAAAATGTGAAAAAACAGGGGGTACAATTCATGACAAAAAACTTGGTGGGATACGTTTCGCAAAAGTGTGTATTACCGGGGGCAGAAAGTGCATTTTAGCCAAAAGTTTACATATGACAGGTCACATAGCTAAAACAGCTAAACAAGTCTTGTTTTAACTGTTGTGATGAGATCTTAAGAAGAGGAAGAAATGGAGATTACAGCATTTAGGGTTGCAATGCACTCAGTTGGAAGGCCAAGGAAGGAATTCAAAAAGAAATCATCAATAGGATCAACTGTTGAAACACCAACCAGTGTGCAGTTCGCAGCTCCATCCAATCTCTTGCCTCTTCCACTCTTCACAGTCCCTTTTGATTCTTCGGATGTCAATACTGTCCTCACCAGCAGTGGTGGAGCCTTATAGAGACTCCCAACAGAAAACAAGAATTTGGCCTTGAACTCAAGATCAACCTAGTAAAGAAAATACAACAATGATATGATCAGTTGGGTGGTTATGGAACTAAATTAAAATGATACCTATGGCAATTGGCAAGTTAGAACACGTATCAGGCTCACTGAAAAGTTTTACACATAATGTATCGCTTGTTGAAATCATGGTAGTCAAAATCCCAATTTTAATCCCTTAATCCTACAATTATGTGATTAAAGGGCAACTTAGCAATTAAAATTGATCCTTTAATCAAACCTTTTTTTTTCAAAATTGAATATGAATATTTACGAAGAAGCAATAGGCATGATAGCTCGACCATCATCCTGGATTAAGGAGACAAGCTCAACAGGAGCTTCCTCAATCCAAACAGCAAAACCACGCGATAAAGAAAACTTGGCCAAAGCATCAACCATAGCGTTGCCAGAACGGCGAACAAAAGAAAGGTCAACATAATCAAAAGATAAAACTAAGTCTCGCCAATCCCGAATAACAGAAGATAAATAAGAGCGACCCCCGGACGGTCTCTTCCAGATCTCAAACAGAAGCATGCAGTCAGTCTCAAAACAAAACCTTAAACATGATTATAGTTGCGTAATCACATCCTAATCATAATTAAGCTCGGCTCATGTGATTTGGGTTTGACCCATTTGCTAAAAATGACCTGTTTCGCAAAATCCCTAATTTTTAGTGGTCGAGCCCCCTTCTGTCCCCACTGCACCGACAAAAATGCTTCTGACACCGTCAACAAGGCTCCTCCACCGCAATGAGAGACGAGGATAGGGCTGGTAAGTCAAGTAGTGGTGTTGGGACTAGGGTGGGTACCGAGGTTGTTAAAGTAAGACATTCCAATGAATTATGTTATAACTAGAACTGTCAATTAGTTCCTATACCATGTGCGTTAGAGCTAAAAAGCTCCACACAAGAAAAGCACTTCCGGCCAGTCTTTGACTCCCATAAATTTCAAAAACACACTCTCTCTAAACACCTAACTCTAAACCCGCCCGAACGGGCTGGCCGACTTGAACTGATCAGGCTGACCCGAACGAGTCTGGCTAACCTAAACTCTATTCTGTAAACCCTTTAAACTAAACACCACCTAAACAGGTTGGGCTGGTGTCGGGTTATGAATTTTGCTAAGTAGTAGTGTTAATCTTATGATTATGGGATTTACGATTAACTTCTCCTCTCTGATTAAAGGCATTATTATAATTTTGACTACCTTAATTGAAATTGAAGAAGAAGAACAACAATCTCCAGAACTTTATAGCTTACCTTGCCAGATTCTTGGTTAACACTTCCTTGGAGTGCTTCTGGAACTATATCAATCTTCAAAAGTGGTGGCAATGGTAACCCAAGAAACTTGGTTGTAGAACTTGTCAGTGGTGGAATATACAGAGTTTCAAGATCAAATGAAACAAGAAGGTCATTGTTGTTAGCTTGATTCTCTGTTACCTTTGCACCAGACCCAGTTCCCATTCCCCCTTCTGCATTATATTCGAAGTCAGGGTACCTTGAAATGCCAAGCTTGCAAGCTCTCTTTGTCTTGAAACTGACACTGTAAGCCTCAGATGTTGGGGTCTCAATGGCAGTGCTGGTCGTAATGGTTTTTTGTTGCTTATCACTGGAGGTAGAGGAAGAGAAGATGATGGTTTTGCTTTTACAAATCTTTGGTTTCTTGGTGTAAAATCTGCATGGAATTGGTGGGTTTATGGAGTTTATTTTACAACTCATCTAGTGTCTAATGATTTCTTGTTTGAAAGGAAAGGAGATAGAGTTCTGGAAATATAATATTTTGATGAGAATGTCCAATTGGAATTACCAAAATCATAAACTCACTCTATGAATTGTATGGTTTATGGCTCTGATTCTTATCTTATCACTTGAGGTCCCGCTTTGTGCCATCTGAAATCAACACTTGGCACTTGGCAATTCACTAGTATTGAGTATTGATGACAAAACAAACAAGATAGTTTATACAATTTTTTTGTCAATGCAATTTTTTTTTTGTCTTGAACAAGGTATCCCCACAGTCGATTGCCGTGAGACTAATCATTCGCCTCACGGTCAGCGCACAAAGCGGTAGGGGGCTGGCCAATGAGTTGTCAATGCAATTTAGTAACGAGAATTGCAAGAAATACAAAAGAAAATGATAATGTTTTAAGACTAACAATATTATTTGATAGAAATCATGGGTAGTGGTTGATAACCATTGTTTTAAGTGTCGGCCCCAACGGTTGAACTCAGAACCGGTCAAGTGACCAGTCCATTTAATGGAAGAATTAGGATATGTTAGCGTGTGTTGGAATTGGTCAAAATGAGTCATGGTTTATGTTATTGAGCCGGTCATATTTTACAAAATTAGAAAAAATTGTTCAAAAAAATATTTGAAATTTAAATTTAATAAAAATATATTTTATTCAAATAAATGTCAAATATGAAGTTAGAATATATTTTTTTATCTTATAAATATACATTATGATAACTTATGTCAATTTAAATTTAATTTAACTTGATTTCTGAATATCCTTTGTTAATAAATTATATAATATTAAAAACATGTATTTTAATTTTTACTGATTTAGCCATGGTTGAACTATTGAACTGGTAACATCAATTCAATGGTGGGTCTGATTTTTAATCATAACTACCACTATTTCATACAGTATAACTTTCAGTATTTTTTTTAACTTTTTTTTTTCTGGCTTTATAAATTGAAAAGAGGTGCCATGACAAATTGGGACTACTATGCTCTTAACAAGAAGGAACGGTGGAAGATTTTGTGGAGCAGATTGAGAAGTTTGCTAGCATGTTGGCATAGATGAAGCACACTTGATGAACATTTTTGTGAATGGCCTGAAGAAAGATATCGGTGCAAAAATCATACTTTATGAATCATAAACCTTGTCAATCATGATTAAAAAAGTTTTGATGATTGAGCAGAAAAATCAAGCAATGTGGAAGGTTCACCCACCTTGAGGACAAGGTATTCTTCTAAGCCCCCAACAACTCAAGCAAGGAACAGCGACAACCAACAAGGCACGGATGAACAGTAGCGTGCATGAACAGTAACAACAATAGGAGTTACATAGCAGTTATAGAGTTGGTTGTGTCGGTTATTTTGTAGTTATGTTAGTTATACTTTAGAAAAATTGTTGATAGTTAGTTATAAATATATAATACAACCGCCTATATTTCAGGATTCAGAAATTGGGAAATAATTTTGTTGGAGAGACAGGGTCTCGAACATCCTGCTTGCAGTAAATCAAAGAGTTTAGGGTTTAAAGTTTTTCATGGTGAACCAAAGCCATTAGGGTTTCGGTTTAAACCATCATGCATGTCAATATCACGATGATAAGAACCTTTTGAACCATGGAATAGATTCCTAAGAACTGGTATCTAACTCCTAGCTTAATTGCTATGTTTTGAGTTTGGCCAAACATGGTCCTGAGCAGAAAGTGATTTTGGACTAGAAAAGAGGGTCTTGAATTAATTAAATGATAATTGAGGACTTAAATAAGATATATTGTGTAATTACTGAATCTCTGTATATTAATGGTATGTACCTGGTGTATTGCAGAGGGATACCAGCTCACAGAAAACCCTGCTCCGACGTCTAGAACACCAGGTAAAGGGGGTTACGAGCTATTAGAGAATAAGGGACTATATATTGAGACCTACTAGATTGATAGTGGTCTTGTGAATTGAATTATTTATCATGTTTGATGTTGTGATTGATAAGTGATTGTTCTTGACTGTATTATCTGATGTATGTATCTTGGATTGAATGAATTAAGTGTTATGAGTAATGAACTGTTCTGATCTATGGATGGTGCTATGATCATGTTTAGAAAATATTGACTTGATAAAATGAAAAGAAATTGACTGAGATGTTGTTTTATGATCTGTGGCATTGATGAGATATTATGTATTGGAACCTCTGCATGCTGTGATATGAAATTATGCATCTGTTTTCTATGAACGGTGATATTGCCAGCTAAGAATAGCTGAGGCATGGAGATGATGAATTATATGATAGACATTTGGTGACCTAAGTCGAGGAATCACTCAGTGGGAAATGGACAATGATGATGATACCTTACTAAGCTTTTGCATATAAGGATAAATGAACCTAATTAATGATCACTAGAGTAACTGCATATGAAAGGTTTTAGCATGTTCATGGATAAGTCCATTTCCCATGGGTTCAGGATTTCGAGGACAGGGCTTGAGGTTGACCTTATGGTTGGTTGAATGGTTAATGCCTGAGAAGTCCCCGTAATGGATGGTCATATATACCGGGCTATGGATAATTATAGAATGCTAATAAGGGCAATTGATGCAGAGGGAATAAGGGGGATATGATATGTTTGTGTGTGATATTGTTTGCCATAGTTCATATGCATTGTTATGGAGGGATAAAGAGTAAGAACGCATGACAACTTCCACTGTATGATAGTCTGGTGTGCACCAAGTGTGGATGCCCGAGATACTTGAGGCAAAATTCCAGAGATGGGGTGACCTGGGGATTAGACAGTGGAGCGACTCAACACTAGGTCGTTGATTTTGGGATCGCCTGTTTTCTGGCTAGTGGAGTGGGAAGCACGGAAAAGGCTGTGTCATCTCGAACGAAAGCTGATAGGGAAATCCAGGCTCGATAAGAGGAGTGGGTCAAGGCACCGAACCCATGTTCCCGAGTGACGTTCTGAAGTGTATGGCTATATATAGCCAATGGGACCAGCATTCATGAGAATGATTTGAGAAGTGAATAATTCATCCTTCTAGGAAGAATAATGACACAGAGAAAGGGTGGCATGTGATGACAGGATATTATATGATGTTTTTAGGTTGTTTTTAGTCTTTTTATTTTATTATTTTTGAGTCACATATAGGATTTTTATTACTTTTACATAGATTTTATATTTATTTTGCATTCTGCATATAGATTAGCTTTTATTTGTTTTTCTAACTTTATTTTATATTTTTAGGAATTTTTATAGCTATTTTATATTTTTAGGAAAAGCTGGTATAGTTATCATTTTTGTCCAGGGACCGATTTGTAAAGTTTCAGGAAATAAAGGATCAAAGTGTAAAGGTTCAAGAGTGGAGGATGAAAAGTGAAGTTTGAAGGAGTCAAAGGGCCAGAATTGAAGTTCTAACAAAGAGAGGACTTGAAGTGAAATTGAAGAAGGTGAAGCAACTCTCTTTGATTTAAGCACATGTAAAATAAGGTTTGAAGGATTAATGGCGGGAGGAAGGAGTTTCAGAACTTATTAGGGGCTGAATGAGCCTAATTAAGCCAATCAATTCCACCATTGAAGAAGAAAGGAATCCAAGAAGAAGCTGCCAGTGTTCGTCCCAGCGCTGCAGCGTTGGAAGTCCCAACGCTCAAGCGCTGGACCTCTGACTAGGAGGTGAGTCAGAGGTTGCACCCAGCGCTGCAGCGTTGGAAGCCAGCGCTCAAGCGCTGGGCCTATTTCTGCACGTTGGTTTTTAATGCATCCCAACGCCCAAGCGTTGGGAATGCCAGCGCCCAAGCGCTGGAAGTCAGGTTTTTGCTATAAATAGGGAGCTTTTCTTCACTTGTAAGACACACCATTTCAGAATACAACAAGTGTTCTTCTTTCCTCCTTAAGATCATTGTTCCTAGGAATTGTGGGAAGCCATACTTGAGCTCCTATCCAGGGTAATTCAATGACTCTTTTAGCCATGCTTGGCTAACTTCTTCTTTAAGTTTTTGGGTTGTTTTAGTTTATAATTTATGTTCTAGTCTTTTTCTACATTTCTGAATAATATTTCCTTTCATGTTTTATTTCCTTGTTCTTCATTCATCTTGTGTACAAAAGATATCTTGCTTATTGCTTATTACATAAGGCCATTTGGTAAGTAGTAAGGGACCTAGGATTTAAAAAAGGTTATAAGTATACATCACTAAGGAATTAGGATGGACGTAACTTTATGTTGGCCTGAACATCTTCTTCATCTTCTTCTTTAGTTAACTAGGTGCCAAGGAATTGGATTTAGTAATTAAAAAGAAAGTTCTACAATGCTTAAGGAATTAACTTGTAGTTACACTAGGCTATAGCATCATGAAATTGGACTTAAAATTCAGAAATTAAGTAGTAACTTGCTAGCATATTTTATAGACTATGTAAACCAACCCAAGAGCTTAATTCTCATCATCTTATCTCTTTATTATTTTATGCTATTGTTCTTGCTTGTTCTAAAAACCAACATCAAATATTCATATTTTAAATTTTCTGCACAAGTACTAAATATTAATAGGAAACCTATCCCTTGGGTTCGATCTTTTTATTACTTGATATTAAATCGTGCACTTGTGATTTGGGTATCAGCATGCATTGCATTGCTTATGTTGTGTGTGACTAATATATGATTGAATTGTAATGCTTGACTTGAAATTTGTCTTGTGTCTGTGTATAGCTGTTTATTCTTCATATGCTTTGTTACTCACCTTTATAGCTTTCCTTTTTTAGACGACGTACTAGGTCCTCGGATGGCACAACCTCCCATTGACACTATCTTTGCAGATTTTGCGGTGCCTACAGGCTGGTATGTGGACTGTAAAACCCCGATTTTCAAGGTGTTACTGTAGCAAATGAACAGTAAATAATCATGCGGAAATATTAAAGGTTTTCGAAAATGCGAGCATATATTTTCTTCTAATCATGCCAAGACTTCATGCATACATAAATACCCATATCTACCTTGCTCTCGGCGAGCGGTGTTACAAAAATAGTTTGAGTCGTGCTTAATTACATCACCAAGTGTAGTGTGGAAAGTGAAGTCATATTACAGACATGCTTACCCCAAAAGTTGAAGAATTACATCAAGACTATGAAACCTAGGACTAGACTTCATAAGACCGATATACTTCCCTGTGGACCCCGCGTAGGAAGCCCACACAAAAAGCCATCTATCGGAAATCTACCCTTGATTCAAAATATACACAACCCTAGTTTACCAAAAGTACGACCTACCTAGAACCCATGCTTCCTAGGCCTCCTCCTCCTCGGGATCTCCGTCAAATCCCTTAGGCCATCCAGTGCCACCCCCGCCTGGGGTCTCTCCATCGGAGTCGGTGACGTTGATCACTGGGACGTGTACGTCTATGACGGTAGTGGAGATGGTCGTCACTACCTCGTAGACCAGGGGCATGATCCGGAAGGGTTCTGTCGGGATAAGGGTGTATTCTGAGGTGAGAGGAGTAGAGGTCTCCACCTTCACCCCAGGGGATGAAGGGCGTGGAGAAGCAGCAGCGACAAGGGACGCCGAGAAAGCGACAGTCCCAGACGCCGAGGCGTCGGAACCATCGAAGAGGGAGATATGAGGTAGGGGAAGGTCATACGTGAAACGATAGATCTGACGTCCTTGTGATGCACCAAATCGGTCTGTCCTGTCATCCACTACTCGACCCGTGTACCGGGCTCGCCAGGTCATCTTTATCAATGAAATGTAGGGCCACCTCCCCTATGAAGGGTAGGCCAATGAATGGGTCCTCCGCTGGCCGGCCGGGCATGGTCTGGAGGAACACACACGATCCATCCAAAAGAAACAAAAGAAAAGGGTCACCTCATAAAAACAATATCAAATTTAAGAGCAATCAAGTAATATCAATCAGGTTGCAGTTAGCAAGTCCAAGTTACAGTTATATGACACGAGTGGTCGAAGACCCTAGGACTCCTATATGCACGAACAAACCCCGTTGTAAAAAAGTTTTTATTCGAATATGACACTAACTAGAAAGTAGGTCGGTAAGTCGGGACTTACAGTTAAATCAATACAATATTAAATCAGGTCGTTCTCATAACACCGTCAACTACAATTTCAGAAATCATAGTGCATACACTTGCATATATTTATTCTCATGCTTAGTTGTTAATGAAACGAAGTGCCCTGACCGTAACGCTAGTCGATCTTGGCGGTCACGTGAGCTCCGTACGTTTCGATCGGTTCGGGGTCTCGTGATCCTTCAATAAACACAATCTAGCTAAGAACTTGGAACTCAAACCTAAGGTCAAGGGGCTGGTCTATTCGAGGTTTCTATCACCTAAACAATGGTTCTACATCTTAGGGAGACACTCGGAAGCCGAACACATTTTTAGCAACTTCGATGATAGTTAAAAGAATTTAGAAAACACTAAGTTATAAAAATCAAAATTTCTCGAAGCTTTAAACCATTTCAAGGGCATCAAGGCTAGATGCTTACAAACCATTTTGAGGGCCTTAAATAGGGTTTTGAAAGTAAAAGCATACACAACTCACCAAGTATTCAATTCTGTCCAAAAGTTCCAAAACCCTAAAAACTCCATATTTTCACCCAACACTTCACTAAATTTCTCAAATCAATTACACAATCCCAAACACAACTTTTATTTCCATTTCTACACCATTCTCCAAATTTCAGTTTGCCCAAAAACCATAATTCAAGCTATGTTTTTCAAGAAATCCAATTTACCCAAAGTCTCCATTTTCACTCTTTTAATTCCAAGTTTCATACACCTTCAAAAACAACAATTTTCCAAGTCTTTAACACACAAATTTTCTCTAGGCCTTTGCACACCAAATAGGGAAAAACTTTTCCTCAATACCCAAAATCATTTACAAGCATTTTGACACACCCAAAAGCTAGTTAGAAAATCAATTATCCATTGTCCCACAACTCAAATCAATTCGGCCAACAACAACAATTCCAAGATTAATTTTTCTTTCAAATCTAATTTGCACACATCAATGACAACAAGAAATCTATGTTGAAAATAAACTCCAAGGTTTGAAAATCACTTATTCAAATAATCAATTTTTCAAAAACTTAACTTCTAAGAAAACTAAATAGGGATACTCATAGATCAATGTCATGGGAATGACTTTTCTAAAGGCAATCCTAACAAAAGCTCAACTTAAAAATTCTTCAAGGGACCAAAACTCAACCAATAAAATTTCTAGTCGGTTCAAATTGAAGCTTATGATCATGGGAACAACATTTATGAAGGGACTTTAAGGTTCTAGCATTTGCATAAAATTCAAACTCAACATATTGAAATTCCGAATCGGTAGAAGCGTAGATCAAGAGGAGGTGAGTATTTTACCTCAAAGGAGCTCGTGGTGAAGTTGAGTGGAAGATTTTGCAAGGAGGGAGAGGAGGTTCGACCAAGCTTCAAGGAGGAAGAAGATGAATAGTGACTTTCCTCTCAAGCTTTCTTTTCTCTCTCTAAATCTCTCTTAACTTCACTAATTCTTACTTAATGAATTTTGGAGTAAGAAAAACAACATTGAACTCTTAATAAGGGTGGTTGGGCCGCAGCTTGGGGGGTTAAAATGGGGGTGGATTTTTAATTTTTCACTTAACTCTAAGAACCAAAGTAGGAATGGTAAAAGGTTATGGTAAAAAAACATTTTACTATTCCAGGACCAAACCGCAAAGTTCCAAAGTTCAGGGGCTAAACTCTAAGCTTAGAAAGTTCCAATAAATATCTAGATATGTTTATTAATAAATTCCCATCTATGACGCGTCAGTGCGTCAGTGCATTAATGCGTCAATGCATCACATCACTGGTCGTCATCTGATTTTGGTCATTAGTGAGTATCTGAATGTCACTGAGAGAGTCTGGCCCTGGTCGTTCATTGGCTTTGGGGCCCCGTGCCCGTGCAACTCGAGGTCGGGTCGACCTTCCTCAAAGTTCGTGCCACACTGGGTCTGAAAACACTATTCACGGTTGTTACTATTCACAAAATCCTAGTTGTAGAACTAGTCTCGAAACGCCAAACGAAGTCGTTTGGTGCTTCCCGGATTTTCGATCTGCAGTCCCGAAGTCGTCCGTTTCGCTTGCTGAAGTTTCGTCTGGGAGTCTCGTTAGTGAGAAAAGTCCTTTCCGAGCTTCGGAAGGAAACCATATCAATATTACAGTCGTTCTTTATGAAATTCTTCACTGAACATCATGGTGATAGTGAGAACGTCTTATTCTCGTCCGAACTCAAAGTCAGGTCAAGCTTGGTTTACTACCAAGTGTTGCAAAGAGTACTTCGGCCGACGATATCACTTTTTGATGCCGCCGAGCGGATCCAAATATTACCTCGAATAATTAAAAAGTATTTAATTATTGGGGAAATTCAAGGTGTTACATGGACCCAGCCACAGGTTATTGCCGCTATGAGGGCATGCACATTTACTTGTATGGGCAGTCGGGTGCTGTTTGGCCTGGTTACCCAGTAGCGATGCCTAGATCCTTCTCTTTCTATCTACCTGGTCGATATCTAGTTCCTGCGTATTATGCAAATGCAAATGTACAAACACCTCCACCTCCATCACCTGAGATCCCTCAGCTAGTACCTAATGTATAGTTACCACCAGATCTCGTCCCTAAGGTCCCTAATGTTGATCCAAAACCCGAGTGGAGTGGTCCCCTCTGGAGAGTCACTGCTAGGAAGAGAGTGCCTACTCTCACGAGGACAGGAGGAGACGCTTGTGCATATCATCGTCTATTCTGTAGTGTTGGCCCTTCTGGAGGATTGCGAGACTTTGTAGCTAATAATGTGGAATTCGATAGTGACGAGGGAGGACATGGGTTTCATGGGAATGCTGAGGAGGGTAGCGTGATTTCCTGACTTACTGATGTTGTTAACTCTGTTTACTTATGACTCTCTATATTTTGGATACTTGTTATGGATGACTTTATGATGATGATTAATTAACTACTTGTTCTGACAGGTGCTCGAGACTAGCTGTGGTTAAGCCTCGTAGCTTTTTGTATGTATTTTATGTATGTGGTGTGTTTTCATATATTTATGAGCGTATCAACGATGTCGAGAGGTGATAGGTTGAGTAGATAGAGTCAGTTGTGATGGTAGGATAAAAACAATGAACCAACACATGAACATGTGCGCAAGAACGAGCGATAAGTATTAATAGACGGTGAGAAAGATGATAAGTAAGGAAAGAGTTGGATGAAATCATAGATGGTTGTGTAAGTACAAGTGCAAGAATGTATGTGGACGTAATAGGAGAGTAAGTAGGTGGAAGAGCAAGTAGAAGAGAAAAGAAAAAAAGGTACAAAAAACCTATAGGTAAAAAAAGTAAGTGACGTGGGAGCTCATAATTGAGGTGCTTAAGTGGGTTCTCACAGGAACCAAATTCAATTCACCCGTATTTTATAAAGAAAGTATGGACTATAAAATATTTAATGCTCTTTTTTGTGCAATTTGTTTTACATGTAAATTAAGTGCTCATTTTGTTCTACGTTAGTTTGATGTTAAATGTCAGTTTTCACATTTTGATGTTTACACACCAAGTTTTCAATGAATTTTATTTTAGATCATCTTAACTTAAGGAAAACATCACCAATTTTTGTTTTGTCATAATCATCACTCTACGTTTAGTAGAGATATTTGTACCCTTCCAACAAAGGCTTTAGATCAAACCCATTTACTATTATTTTCACATTTGAAAAAAATGATTTTAAACTACTCTAAAATTAGTTTTAAAATATTTTAATTTTTTAAAATTAGATTGTTTAAAAATATATGAATAAAGATAAAATTAAGAAACACTTTCATAAATGCGTTATACGAATGGCTACAAAAGATAGTAAAATTAACTGAAAAAATTGCGAGAGAAAGAGCATTACAACAATCAATTTAAAATATGTCATCCTAAGAGATAATGATTCCTTTATTTTACATTCTTATACGTTAAATGCATTATCTAACAATATTGCTTGTATAGTTTTACATAAAAAATATTGTAGCCAAAAAAAGCCAAAGAAGGAGGAGGCCTCCAAAGAAGTAGGGTGGTGGTGTGTCGTGTCCCAAAGGCAGCAAAAACAACCCAAATGAACTCGTTTCCTCTGAGTTTCATTTTGTTCCGATTGAAGGGGAATCGAGGGTCATGACTAGAGCCCACGAAACGTGATTTTTTGGAAAGCACATGAGTTAGTGGAAGTTCACCGATAGTAAAGAGATATTCATTAAGGGGTTGACGAAGCAAATTCTTGTAAATCATCCAAATCATTATGATTAGGTGGCTATTGGGTTTTGTGTAGGCTTGTGTTAGTTTGTTTGGTTTTTTTTTTTTATGTACATTTATATCTATTTATCTTCAACAAAATTTTGTTTTAAAAATAAAAATAAAAATTGTAGGTTTTATATTAATATTTCTGAATTTTTTTGATTAGATGTTTTTTTTTCACTAGATGTATCAAAATACTATTTAATACTATATTTAAGTACATTGTTTATTAAATTGCTTATTTTTTTTTTAATTTCTTATTTAATTTAATCATAAAACTTTTCATATATTTTTATATGAGGATTTTTCTTTGGAAACATGAAAAACATAACCGAGAAAAGTAGATGTTTGACAGCACAATGAAATCTCAACAACGTTAAAAACACATCACTACTTTATATAATCTCTTATAGGAGATTTAAGAAACATTTAATACATGCTCTAATAGAGTCAACAACATTTTTCAATAGCCAATGCTTATGCAAGAACATTTGTAGATTATGTTGTAGGGACATATTTTTAATGTGAAGCACAATCTACCCAAACTTTCTTACTTCTTTGCGAAATAAGAATCTTTTTTGTCTTGAACTCTGGTGATGTCAAAATAAAATTGGTCAAGTCTTCATGGCAGCGTTGTCCCATGTTATTGACAATGATAGAACAACATTCATCACCGACAGTTTGATTACCATAAAATACACTATTGAATATCTCATGACCACACGTCTGGTGTATCTTTGCAGCACAATTGCCTAAATACTTTTTATAGGGCGACAATGGCGTTTGTGCATAGTCACTTTCAGCAGGGAACCGATTGGTGACTTTGAAACATAAGATGAAAGCCCTGTTTGGACTATCATAGACAAAATTGTCATGAAAAGTAGCAATATATTAAAAACGTGGAATAAAGCCATGGCTCAAAGTTTAAAGACTAAACTTTGATTATAACTTGAAAGCTTTGCTTTTGAATTTTTAGTGACAAACTAAACTCTATTTATATATTGATAATAATCAACATTATTAGTTATAACTTTTTGAAAACAGTATTGTAATTAAAAATATGTCTGCGGTTTTAAAATGAGTGAAACACCCGTGGTTCAATTATGAATTAACGATATTGATTTATTATGATTATCAGTTTTGTATTAAATTACATTATAGATTTTTAAATGTATATTCAGTTACAATTTAATTTTGTGAAAAAATAAAGTATTTCAACTATTAATGGATTTATTGTGTATAAAATCATTAATATATGACTAAATTAATTTGAACCGCTCTATATTTTCTAAAAAATAGTTTTTACAATAGCGAGTTTAAATGAAATTCTTATCAAATAGAAACGTTGAACATCATTTCTACCTTATTATACACTCAACCAAATTCTTCCACAGTAATCATGTTTATCAATATGTTGGAGAGGAGATAGAAAATTCTTATTTATCATGGATATTGTTCATTTCATGGACTTGCGAAGATGAGACTTATAACAATAATAAGAGAGAACTATTAAGATGTACAAATTGTTAAAAGTAATAAAGGTAGAATAAAATATCGATAAATTTTATAGTTTATAAATAATGTTAATAAAAGTTAATTTACATTCATTAGTAGACAAAGTCTATTGAATTCCCTATTTAGGAATTCAGATCCATAACCATAATGAGTGCTCAATGTATATAGTGTCTAAATCAATTTATTACGACCAAAATATTCTAATAATTGGACGGATATGCACATGTTTAAAATAATATTTTAATATGGGAGAGATATTATGCCTAACGACGGAAAATAAATCTTTACAAAGAACATATATGATCTCATTCTAGTGATATATTTGCAATCCTAACTCCAATTTTTATATATTAATTTGAAACCAATGTAATACCCTGATTTTCACGGTACTACAGTAGTGACTCCAGCAGTAAATTAAACATGATGATTAAGTAGAAGAGATGAAAAGGGTAGTCTTATGTTTTTTCTTTTTCAAAACATGTTAACGGTAACATGCATTATAGATATAATACTTTGTTCCAGAAAATATCCATGTACATGGCATAGGCAAGTGGTCAGCGAGAAAGTTTTACAAAACTCTAACTCATTACTCTATAAAAGACATGCTACCACAGTTCCAAAATCAAGCACCTCCTACTCCGGTATGCCTCCCATGATCCCAAGCAGGGTAACAACATCAAGACATAAAGCGTTGGAACCTATCATGTCCCTAATCATGAAATATTACAGACTCCGTACTCCACTAGCTACATTTAAGCTAAGTACTACATTTTCCGTCTGACTCCCACAGACTCTCACCGGGTGCCGCATCCGCCGTATGTTACTCCGCTACCAGTTGTCCAACTGGCGACAGATCGCCCAAACACAGACAACAAACAAAGCACAAGGGTCAACTTCAGGAATAACAAAATCACAGTATACATATATGTTAGATTCAAATAATTAATATGTTTTGATAAATTAACAATTTCTTTTGAATATGATATTTCTGAAGAAGAACTCCTAACTTGCTGAACATCTTTATGTCTAGGAGAAACCATCCTCATAAAGGACTTCATAAAATCCCAAGACATTATCAAATCGCAAAAGCAAGTCAAGCCAAGTAAATGGAAATCGTCTGGGTTCTCACTGAAGAACAACTGCATACTTTCTAAAGAGGTACAAAGAAAGTGATCAAGCGGAGACAGTCCGACAACTCACCAAAGGTCAAGATTGCCCAAAAGTAAACAGATATACTTTGAAGAGCACTATAGCAACTATGATCATTCAACATCAAAAGCACATGGGATAAAAGTTGAAACAGTCCGGTGCTTGAGTTTACTCTGACCTACAGGAAAACTGCTTTGTCAAAAGATGAGTAAGCCTGATCACAGGCCTAAATAAACATCTCAAGCTTTGAAGTATCTCTAGCTCCTATGGAAGATAGTTGGACAACAATCCATCCAAAAGGGAGAACTTCAACAGATGCACAAAAGAAGGAAGTGTCCAGTCACCTACAAAGCAAGAACTATCTGAAAGTCAAGAAAGATTGGAACAAGAAAGTTCGTCCGCTTGTGCAACTCACTCAGTGATGAAATTCTGAAGATTCTGTAAAAACTGCGTCTGCCAAGTCATAATGAAGATTCCGTCCGCTTAAAGCATCAAAGTGCTCAACGGTCATAAATGCCAGAACGCATGTGTCATGAGGTTATGAAGGAACGGTTCAACAGAAGCATTAAAGAAATTGTTCAATAAAACTCTGAAGAGTTCATTCATCATAATTGCTTCTTGGATCAGAGATCATCTACCCCGTCAGCACATTAAATGCAGTTCTATTGATTGCAGGAAGAAGAAAAGAACATAATTAATATTTTATTCCTTGGTTCCTCTACTCTTCTGCTTTTCCTCAAATCAAGTTGCTTTTGCGGAATCAACGGCGTGAAATTCTGAACATCGTACTTCTTCAACATTCAAAATTCAAATCTTCTGTTCAGAGCAATTAATGATCCTTAACTGGCATGCACTGGGATATTATGTTCAAACAAAAACTCAAAGCCGAACACAGCACCGAGCCAGACGATGTCAACCCAAGCAATTAATGCTTGACAGAACGCATTCAATGTTGATCTAGAATTACAGAATTAGCTGTTACTCACAAGGAAGTAGGAGCATTAAC
Organism: Acmispon strigosus; assembly: GCA_030819835.1. NCBI lineage: Eukaryota > Viridiplantae > Streptophyta > Magnoliopsida > Fabales > Fabaceae > Acmispon > Acmispon strigosus. The sequence goes on along the minus strand of JAUAMA010000001.1, from coordinate 39,946,067 downwards.
AGATCTATTTTCTCTTCTTCGTCAAAGCTCAATGAAGACTTTCTACTGAAGATATAAATAGAGAATTCCGCTTCCAGAACAACTTGGCGACTTGAATTCAACCCAGTGCATATCTCAACCAAGTTGCCCACAGAACCAAGCCTCCATTGGTTAAAGGGTGCTGGATTCAACGGTGAGACATCGCAGCGTATTCGGTTATTCTTTCTTCTTCTTCATGTTTGTAAAGCTATCCATTTCCATGGATAGCTAATCTCTCTTTTGTTGGGATTTGATGTAGTTGTTTGATACTTAAGTATTCTATGTGATTCTCCTTAATATAAATCATGTTCTTTGTCTATGATTTAGTGGTTTTCTCTTGATCTTCATGCTATATCTTAGATTGATCAGCTAGGGTATTTTTCTTGATTCGACTTGTGAGTGGAAGCTACAACGTTTTGAGTCCGAACTAGGGTTAATCACCTAATAATCCTAATTTCTAAACATAGAGTTAGGTTTGTTAGTAACTTAAACACCTAAAATTCATGATAACTATCTTTCTTAATCATGTGAGACATCAATGTTTAGGATTAGAGAGTTATTTTTATCCACTCATGCGAGACATCGACGAAGTAGGGTCGAACTGATGTAGATGAATCATATGCTTAGGTTTGTTTTGCATGTGAATCACTTGAACGCAAAAAGGTCAATCAATGAAGTCAAATCCCATCAAGATTATCATCCTTGTTTTTTCTCCATCAACTTACTTGTTTTTCATTATATTTCCACGTATAAACAATCAATCTCTTGTGAAACCATCATTTAAGTTTGTTTACTATTGAACAACATATGTATTACACCTCTCGGAGGACGACCAAACCCGTATTTTCTTACTACAATTGAATCTTAAGAGTTTAATTCCAAAGCAGTACAAAGTAGGAAAAAAAAACCATTATCAAAGGGTCCTATGATGATCTACCAGTTCTCAGGAAAAGGTTTCATGGCTCAAAGGGTCTCGATCACCAAGATATAAGCATGCATGGGGTTATCTAACTGAAACCCTAACTTAACATGATCATTATGTAAAACTTAGTATTTTTTAAAAGTAACTTGATATTCATGCTCTACCATAAGGTAAGGAATCAAATGCTGTAAAGAAAATGAGTTTGTGGGAATTTTTCCGATGAACATGTTGGAGAAGACGATCGGAGATGGCGCTCCACGGAGACTCCCATGGCGGCGATGGATACAGAGCTTAGGGACCTCTTGTCCTTGCTTCCAGGAACATGGTGGTGGTAGTGGTTTGAGCTTAAACGCACTGAGCTGGAAGAAAACCTGAGTTGCAGGTTTTGAGCTCTTTGAAGCTCAAACGCTAACCTCTGGTTATGCTTGCTTTCCTTCCTTCTTCCTGCCCAGATCCTACGTGTAGAGATCTAGGAGTGTAATGGAGTATTTTTCAGGCCCTGAGGTTCAATGGAAGGGAAGAAAGAAGATGATGGTGCTTCATGATGAAGATGATGATAATCATGAGTGAAGAGAGAGGGCAGAGGTTCTCTCTCTTCCTCTGGCTACTTGATGACTGGATTTTGTATGATCTTTTTAGTGTCTTTTTTTTATTTTATTTTTGTTGAGTCTCATATAGTTTTTATTTCATTTTTTTAGAGTTTTCACTTTACTTTTCCATTTGCATATAGTTTAGCAACTTTTGTGTTTTTAGTCCTTTTAGTTTTTTTATTGCTTTTGTAGTCCTTGTTAGAGGTTCTGGTCAATTAAGGAACATTTGTGGGGATCTTGATGCAAATAAAGGAAGAATTGTAGCTGAAAATAAATGAAGAAGAGGAAGCATCAATTACTTTTGTTGATTAAACATGTGGGAAATAGGAACTGATGGAAGAATTGATGCACCTCAGCTGTTTCAAAGACAACGAAGTGGCCACATAATGAGAATTAATGGTAATCAAGAGCCATCAAGAAAGAAGAGCAAGAAGCAAAAGGCAATGAAGCATCAGGCGTGCCCAATGCCTGAGCATTGGGAAGCCAACGCTCTTGCGTTGGCTCCCTCACTTGGGTTCCAAAATTATTGCAATTCCAACGCTCAAGCGTTGGAAGGCCAACGCTCATGCGTTGAGCCTCTGACTTGTGCCCAGTTTTAATTTAATTCCAACGCCCAAGCGCTGGAAGGGCTAAAGCTCATGCGTTGAGCCCCTGTTTGGCCACGTCCGGTGGCACTTAAAACCAACGCCTAAGCGTTGGGATCCCAACGCCTGAGCGTTGGGATGCAGTTTGGGAAAGTCTATAAATAGACTGCTTTGTTTCTTTTGTAAAGACACTTGGTAACACTTGATAATCTTAGAAACACATTTTGCTGAGCATTGCCTGAGGTGTGGGAAGCCTTCCTTGAGCTCTCAATTCAGGTTTTTAATTATGTTTCTCTTAGCCATGTTTGGCTAAGCTTTTCTTAGTATTTGGGTTGTATTGAATCTATCCTAGAACTATGCTTTAGGTTTCTTCTGTTTATATATGAATAAAAGTTCAGTTCTTAGATTATATTCAATGTTTTAATATTATTTTTGTTGTACACAATTCTTCATGCTTGATTCTTATGCAATGGTAGTTGTTAGGAATTAAGGGAAATGGGAATAGATTGAATAATTGTATGCCTCTTAGGTATAAGGGTAGGAATTGTTAGTGTTGGCCTGAATTCAGAAATTAACCTTCAATTTGATTAACTAATCACTAAGGCATTAGGTTTACAAGCTGAATTGGAAATTCTACTTGCTTAAGGTATTAAGAAGTAGAAACCCTAGGCTAGAAAACCTAAGAACATGTTCTGAATTTCATATATAAAAATGATTCTGAATAGTTTTGCTAGGGATAGTGAAACTCAACCCAAGTACTAGATTTATCAAATTGTTATCTTGTTCTTTTTGCTGTTCATTTGTTCCTAAAAACAACCAACAATCAAAACCTTTTATGCTTTTCTTTTTAAGCTATGAACACTTGATTTGGGGTCTTGTGATTCAACCTATCCCTGTGGGTTCGACATCTTTTATATTACACGATAACCTCCGTGCACTTGCGGATAGGCTATCACTACTCTGAGACTTTGAAATGGGGTTATAAGGCTGAAGAGGTGTGGCTCTGACCTTATATAGGCAGTATCCATGCCCACCTAAGTGAGTTCAACTTATCTCTCTATGTGACATTATACCACTCAAAACTCAAGGTTTCTCATCATGGCTCAAGTCAACAACTCGTAGACTTAATTGGGATATCAGATCTGAACTAGGATTGCTCATGACGAGGAAAACCTCATAATTACATGAGGTATGGTGATGGAAGAAGGTAGTTGACTAGATTTAAATTCTAGTCCCTATAAAACCCTACTTTGCACTTTGGTCCCTCTAATTATTTTTATAATATAACTAACATACTAATCCATTATTCATTTTTATTTAGAAAGACTAACTATATCGTGATTAAACAAGCGCATCACACAACACACACACACACACACACACACACACACACACACACACACACACACACACACACACACACACACACACATATATATATATATATATATATATATATATATATATATTATCATGCTTAAGTTAGTTGGTGTATTAGTGGGATGTGACAGTTGGCGGTCCTATCTCAACTTCCGTCTCCATGGGTGCTTGCTCTACAACTGCAACCTCTTCCGTTGGCATGTCCTTTCTTACATAGTTTCCCGAATGGCCCGCCCTTATGAGCCTCTCTATTTCACACTTGAGTGACCAACAATAATTTGTGTCACGGCCCATGATTTTATGACACTCACACTACTTTGATGGGTTGAAGTTTGGTGGCAGTTTCCTTGGTTGGGGAGGGTAGCGTACAAAGTTTGTCTGCCTCACATCTCTGAATATTATGGTGTAATTTTCTTTCAAGGGCGTTGTGTGTTCAAGTGCAAGATCTATTATGTTCCATACACTTCTGTTTGCTTGGTTGCTTGGTGGGTAAGGTGCTTCCCATTTTTTACATGCTTGTAAAGGGCGCGTCTCCTGTTTCCTTGTGCTTGTTTGCGTATTTTGCGGGGCTGCCTGCCTACTAGACTGCCTTGTCGGGGCGACTGCTTTCGTCCCCAATCCTTCCCTTAATTCCTTTAACGTTTCTTCGCCCCTTGCAACAAAGTGTATAGGGCGGTCGTTGTTATTTTCTGAGCCTAGATTTCCGAGAACTGAGTCAAGAACCTTGTTGATAAGTCCGTGAAATTCGCTATCGTGTAGGGCGGCTGTGCAACAAACCAAGTCATTACAATTGACTTGAACGTTTAGGGAAGTAATTGACATTTGATAGTGAGATTCGATTCACCTATTATCTTCATATTGAAGTACCTCAAACGGTCTACAGGGTTTGAGTCGCCCGAACAAGTGCCCAACGCCAAGGTCTGTAAGTTCTCTAGGATTTCAGCCGCTACCACCGCCGTGGTGAATGGCTTAAAATCCATGACAATTTGTACCTCAACGCGTCTACCATGGAGATAGTCACGCTGCAGGTGAAGGTATGTTAGTTTTGCTTGCAGGTGTTTGTTTTGTCGTTGGATCCCTAAACTATGGCCAAGAGTTGTTGTGCCTCAGCCGCCGTCATCACCAGAGATGGATCTGGGTGAACGGGAGGCTCCGGCACCGATTGTACCACTTTCTCCTAAGGAATTAGATCCTCATCCTACTCGTTGTGAGGATGATGTCCCCCTAGTCGTCGCAAAGGTTGTTGGCCACGTCATCCTCCTCCCCTTCTTCCGCCGCCTCTGTTCATCAGAAACGACAGATTTGCTGGGTAAAGGTGCTTCGATCCCTGCTAGACAATGCCAAAATGTTCTGGCCCAAGATAAAATACTAAATGATCTAGCATAAAACCCTAGGAGAGTAAATAGACAAATTTAGAAATGAATCTCTTGAATTTAGTGAATGGGAAAAAACTGCATTTTACAATACATCACCCCTATACATAGGGGGAACAAAAACCCTAGATTTCTAAAACAAGCCATTTATGGGCCTGTTAATCATTGGCCAAAAACCTGTACAATAGTACTACTACAAATGGGTATGGGTGTGTCCTGTGTTTCCATGCATCCTCATTAACTGTGTGGGCCCTGGTGACGTATCATGTGGGGCGCTCAGCCAGGTATCCTTGACACGTGCTCTGCTCGACTTTAAGTGGGGATCTGAGAGGGCGGTCCCCCTAAAGGCAAGGTTGTCCGCCTAGTCCAATGAGATTTAAGGGTTACAACACTTGGGTGTGTGATTTTGATCACTGGAAAATATATACTTTTTAAGGATTTTGAAAATTTTGATAGGGATTTAAACACCTTAAAATCATATATAATGTTATATTGTTTCTATTGTCGACAAATTTCCAACACTCAAGTATCATCAATCAAAGGCTGACTAGGCTAGATTCTTGCACGTATCAAAATATTTCTCAGAAAGAAATTTAAGCGCCCTATTAACATACCTAAGTTCTCGTTATAACAATTGAGCTTTTTTGGGATGGCTATTTATCTTTAGCTATTATACCTAGTAAGATATTTTAGTGCTCATGTTTCAGAAGGTTATGATATTATATGGTCTAAAAACAGCTCCCTAACCCAGTGACATGTTGTGGTTACCACACTTAAAGTGAGCTTACATGATGTGAGGACAAGTTTAGATAGTTATGTTTTAAAAGTGTTAAGATTATACCACGATAGAGCCCTATGATATATTCTAAAAGAGATTTCTTATGATCATGAGATTCTCACCAAAACATTTAAAAATTGAATGTGTTATTTGGCTATATTTCATAACGTTTTGTAAATTTTTGTGATGGTGGCCAAATGAAACCTCTTAGGACATAATTTCAGAAATAAATTTTATCTCGGAGAGGGTTGGAAATAGATGTTGTCTTAGAGAGTCGCTAAGATATGAAATTTATGAACGAAGGTTGTGCTAGTGTTAAACCTAGAGTAGTGAGTATCCCTCACGAATGGCCTTCATGGTGAATTCTCTATGGAATTTGAAACTCAAATCAAACTTTTCGTGCTAAAATAAAATTATTTTTTATTCATTATGAATAAGAAATATGATGAATCAATAGTTAATGAAAGAAAGTAAAAATCTTATTTTATCCATTTGTTTAATTAGATTTCACTCTATAGAACATAATTTGTTTGAAATCATAATTGGCAATATTTACTTGTTTGTTTATCTTACACATTGTGGAAAAAACACTCAAGTGATTTATGTCAGATTCAAAGAATTATAGAAGATTATTTAGAGTACAAGTTGGATCTACCAGTATTTTTTTTAGAAAGATTAATGATATATAAAGAAATATAATAAGTGAGAAACAACCCCTCTCACCATGGGTGCAGTAACCTAGCCAACATAACACTGGAACATCTCAACCCCTATAGCAAAAACCTCCAAAGAACCTCAGACCCCAGAAGCACACATCCGTGCTTAAAAACAACCAAAAACCCTATTGACTTCCCCATTGGCAAGGTCCCTATTGAAATTGAAAAACAGCGACAAGCTCAACCAACAAAGGAACCTATTAAGCTGCTCGACACCTACTTGTATTTAAACTACAAAAACATCTTTTTTCTATTTTACGCGGGTTTTCCACTTCGTTACAATTGTTTTTGTTTCTTCTTGTGATTAATGTGAATTAGGTGTTGAAGAAGCCCGTTGTAAAGCTTCAGTAGGTCATTTACATTTAATTCTCCTTGTGGACTTCAAGACGTGTATTCTAACTTCTAATATTTTCTTTGGGTTTAATATATTTTTAGTCCCTGTAAAATAAGGGTAAATTGAATTTGATGTCTCCAAGAAAATTTGATATCTTTCAATCCTAAATATAAAAGAACCGTAAGAAATTGGTCCCAATCGATTATTTGAGCATTAGTGGAGGTTTTATCAGCCACACAATGAATTAGTGGTGGTTTAAACGGCCATAACATGCGCAACAGGGAATAACATCCCATATTACACACCAAGTGTTCAACGAATGATATTTTAGATGGAAAACTTCACCAATTTTTGTTTTGTCATAATCATCATCTACGTTTTCCGGAGATTTTTGTATCCTTCCAACAAAAGCTTTAGGTTCAATCCATTCACTATTACTTTCACATTTGAAAAAAGTGATTTTAAATTACCCTTAAATTAGTTTTAAAATATTAGAATTTTATTTTAAATTAAATTGTTTAAAAATATATGAATAAAGATAAAATTAAGAATCATTTAAAAAATTGCGAGAGAAAGAGCATTACAACAATCAATTTAAAATCTCTCATCCTAAGAGATAATAATTTATTTATTCTAAATTCATATATGTTAAAAAATTATCTAACAATATTGCTTGTATAATTATACATAAAAAAATTTGTAGCCAAAACAAGCCAAAGAAGGAGGAAGCCTCCAAAGAACCAGGGTGGTGGTGTGTTGGTGGGTGGATCGAAGAGGAGTTGTCCCAAAGGCAGCAAAAACAACCCAAATGAACTCGTTTCCTTTGAGTTTCATTTTGTTCCGATTGAAAGGGAATCGAGGGTCATAACTAGAGCCCACCAGACGTGACTTTTTAGAAAACACATGGATTGGTGGAAGTTCACCGGTAGTGAAGGGTTGACGAAGCAAATTCTTGTAAATCATCCAAATCGTTATGATTAGGTGGCTATTGGGTTTTGTGTAGGATTGTGTTAGTTTGTTTGGTTTTTTTCCACTGTACATTTATATCTATTTATCGTCAAAAAAAAAAAAAAAAATACAAACAAAAATTGTAGCTTTTATATTAATATTTCTGAATTTTTTTGATTAGATGTTATTTTTCACAAGATGTATTAAAATACTATTTAATACTATATTTGAGTACATTGTTTTTTTTTTTTTACTTTCTTATTTAATTTAATCATAAAACTTTTCACATATTTTTATATGAGGATTTTTCTTTGGAAACATGAAAAACATAACTGAGGAAAGTAGAAATTTGACAGCACAATGAAATCTCAACACCCTTAAAAACACATCACTACTTTATATAATCTCTTATAGGAGATTTAAGCAACATTTAATACATGCTCTAATAGAGTCAACAACCTTTTTCAATAGCCAATGCTTATGTAAAAACACTTTATATTATGTTGTAGGGACATATTTTTAATGAGAAGCACAATCTGCCCAAACTTTCTTACTTCTTTGCGAAATAGGAATCTTTTTTGTCTTGAACTCTGGTGATGTCAAAATAAAATTAGTCAAGTCCTCATGGCAGCGTAGTCCCATGTTATTGACAAGGTTTGAACAACATTCATCACTGACAGTTTGATTACCATAAAATACACTATTGAAAATCTCATGACCACACGTCTGGTGTATCTTTGCAGCACAATTGCCTAAATACTCTTTATAGGGCGACAATGGCGTTTGTGCATAGTCACTTTCAGCAGGGGAACCGATTGGTGACTTTGAAACATCAGATGAAAGCCCTGTTTGGACTGTCATAGACAAAATTGTCATGAAAATTAGCAATATATTGAAAGCATGGAATAAAGCCATGGCTCAAAGTTTAAAGATTAAAGTTTGATTATAACTAGAAAGCTTTGCTTATGACTTTTTAGTGACAAACTAAACTCTATTTATATATTGATAATAATCAACATTTTTAGTTATAACTTTTTGAAAACTGTATTGTAATTAAAAATATGTTTTCCGTTTTAAAATGAGTGAAACACCCATGGTTCAATTATGAAATAACCATATTGATTTATTATGCATATCAGTTTTGTATTAAATTACATTTTAGATTTTTAAATGTATATTCAGTTACAATTAAATTTTGTGAAGAAATAAAGTGAACATGAAATTAGGTTATTTCCAATGTGCATTTGAGTGAAAGTAATACCTTATTTCAACTATTAATGGATTTATTGTGTTTAAAATCATTAATTTATAACTAAATTAATTTGAACCGCTCTATATTTTCTAAATAATTGTTTTTACAATAGCGAGTTTAAATGTATTTGGGAGAGGCGAAATCAGATTGTATTCCAGCAGCGACGGACTCCTATACCACTTATGGTTGACCGTGTGGCTTTTCTTCTTGGGGCTCCGGATTTGCGTGCAGCTCCCCGTCAGACTACGGTGTTGCCGTCTGTTTGGTCTTGGCCGCCTCGAGGAATTTTTAAGCTTAATTTTGATGCAGCTCTTCGAGACTCGACATTGGCTGGTTTTGGGATGGTGGCCCGGAACTTTGAGGGTGAGGTTCTAGCTTCGGCGACCGCCGCTACCGTCATGGCTTCGTCCCCCATCATTGCTGAAGCTTTATGTTTCCGTTGGGCGATCTCCACAGCTATTGACTTGGGTTTCAGATAGGGATGGTAAAAAAAACCATACCCGTGGATACCCGACCCTACCCGACCCGAATTTACGGGCAAAACCCGTTTTGTTTGGGTTCGGGTTCGGGTTTTACCCGATTCTGAAAGTGCTATTCGGGTTCGGGTTTGGGTATGGTGAAACCCGCACCCGAACCCTACCCGAAACCCGATCTCCATATATTAAATTACTAAAATACCTTTATATATATATATATATATATATATATATATATTAGTACTTTAGTAGTGATTACTAGGGTTTCATTGTTTCAACTTTCAAGTTTCTGAATATATATCTGTATATATATTCATGATCTTGAATATGGAATTTTGAATTGGCTTTAGAGTCATTTTTTAAATCATTATGAAGATGTTGCAGCTACTGCATTAGTAATCGGGTTCGGGTATGGGTCGAGTTTTTTATGGTTTCCCTTTGTTTACCGCGGGTATGATTTCGGGTATGGGGAACCTGAAACCCAACAGGTTCGGGTATGGTTAAACCCGCACCCAACCCTACCCGTTGCCATCCCTAGTTTCAGAAGGGTCATGTTCGAGACTGATTGTCTGAAGCTCTATGATCTTTGGCGTCGCCCAAAACCTGGTGGTTCTTATCTTTTTTCTATTATTAGGGATTGTCGTTCATTTTCTTGTCATTTTGATTTTCTAGATGTTTCTTTTGTTAGGCGGGGAGGCAACATGGTTGCGGACTCCCTTGCTAAATTGTCATTTATCTTTTGTCTGGGTTGAGAATGCTCCTCAAGAGATTTTAACTGCTTTGCAGCAGGATGTAGTGGCCTCTGGCCCTGTTTTTTGATTAATATATTATTCAATTTAAAACAAAAAAGTTTAAATGAAATTCTTATCAAATTGAAACGTTGAACATCATTTCTACCTTATAATACAATCAAGCAAATTCTTCCACATTAGTCATGTTTATCAATATGTTGGAGAGGAGATAGCAAATCCTTATTTATTATGGATATTGTTCATGTCATGGACTTGCGAAGATGAGACTTATAACAATAAGATGAAAAAACTATTAACATATAGAAATTGTTAACGGAAATAAAGGTAAAATAAAATATCGATAATAGTTTTTATAATTTTTAGTTAATGGTAAGAATACATTCATTAGTAGACTAAGTCTATTAAATACCATATTTAGGGAATTCAAATCAATAACCATAATGAGTTCTCAATATATATAGTGTCTAAATCAATTTATTACAACCAAAATATTGTAATAATTGGATGGATATGCACATGTTTAAAATAATATTTTAATGTGGGAGAGATACTCTACCTAAGGACATAAAACAAATATTTACAAAGAAAATATATAATCTCGCTCTAGTGATATATTTACAATCTCAACTCCAATTTTTATATATTAATTAGAAAGCAATAGTTTACATTTTAATTAGAAAGCAATAGTTTACATTTAAGTAATTTTTTTAACATCAAGTAAAATTTATTTTATAATAATTTATAGGTTTCAAACATCTAAGTTTAAAAATTAGCTATTGGAGCAAAATTATTTTTCTACATTAAATAGATTTCCACCTTCAATAAAATTAATGTTTTATTTGTTAAATTAGATGTAGAACGTTAAAGTAAATATTAAACCTTGTGTGGTAATTTAATTTTTGGAAGAAATAAATATTGTTGTTGATCAAGTCTTGCAAAATTTTAAATATCTCTCTGCACACTTCTTGCTCTTCCCACACTGTGCAATAACAAACCATCAACAATGGGAAAGAAGTTGGGATTTCTTTAATACTCTTAAAGGTCAAGAATGGAAGGGAACGCATGAGTGGTGAGAATCTGCACTACACTTCTCTCAAAGGATGAGATTGAAGGGTTACAACACTTGGGTGTGTGATTCTTATTACTGGAAAATGTATACTTCTTTTTAAGGATTTTGAAACTTTTGAAAGGAATTTAAACCCCTTAATATCATATATAATGTTATATTGTTTCTATTGTCGACAAATTGCCAACGTCAAGTTCTAAGACCCTGATTAATTAATACTATATTAATATAATAATTAATTAATTAGTACGTTGTGACGTATTATTAATTACTTTATTAGGCGGCGTTTGAATTTTACGTGTATGAGCGTAATTGGTTTTTCGTAGTGTTGCCGTTATTTATACGACTATCCGTTTTATGTAATCGTAATATCGTCATTGACGATACTTTTGACGTGTTTCGCATTAATTATCTAACGACATGTGTTGTTTCCCAATATTAAAGTGTTGTGTACGAATATTATTATTTCGCGACACTACACGGTTAGCGGAAATAAATATAGCGGCGAACGTTTTATTGACGACGTCTAACTAATCATTTTAGTACGATAAGGTATTTAATTAGATACGGAGAAGGAAACGACATCGAAAAATTATTTGTGCCTATGGACATGTGTATGTTGCATGGCATAGGCTTAATGGAGTGGAAGAATAGTTTTCATTAGTATTAATCAAGTATGCTTGATTAAGGAAAAAGAGGAAAGGATCTTTGCTTTGAATGTTGTAAGAAGATTGATTGAGATGTTATTTCAAGAATTAGAAGGGATCCAATGACCTTGGGAATAGGTAAATCTCATAGTTAACCACTTAGACAATATTAAGGAAGCATTAAGGAAATATGAAGGCACCATCTTTGTTAGAGTGAATTTCAAATCTCATTAAGGAATTAATCATGGAACATAGTTCAATGGAATCTCCCCTAATGGTGCAAGAAAAGCTATCTTTTTGCTATGATAAGTGTGCTAAGCTTAGAAAGGAAATAAGTCAATGGCTCATTAGAAGCTTGAGGGTGACTAGTGCATGGAAGAAATTTTTAGGGCTTTGAAGAGGAGAAACTTTGGGGCTTTCAAGAGAAAAAGTGCTCATCTTTCTCCATTGTTTGCCGCCCCTCCCATCTATAAATTGGGGTGAGTCTTCATTCACTTAAATTGTGGGAAATTGTTGAAGAAAGAGGGAGAAAACTAGTGAGAGAAGTGAGAATTCTGCACTATGTGCATTCTGGGCAGCAGTGTGCGAACAGAAATAACAATTTGTTCCCATCCTTTTCTACTTCTGAGCCCACCTAGGAAAATGTAGTACTCTTAAATAACTTTCTTTGCATATATATTATAAGCCATTTGGTTGAGTATTGAGTTTGTAGCTCTGTTTGAAGTTTACAGCCCTATTCTTGAGTTTTAGCTTCTTGAAAAAATGTTCTTGAAAGATGAATGCATAGTTTAATCTTTTAGATTTCTTAAGGAATGAGTTTAGTGTTGTAAATTATTAAGGTAGAGCTTTTTCTGTGATGCCTTTGATGAGTTTTGGTCTCCATCAAAAGAGCTTTCCAACCATGTAGTCAGATTCTTGAAAAGTTGTTTTAGTGCAAAAGTGATTTTAGAAAAGTGATTTTGGAAAATTGTTCTACATGAACCCAGCTTAAAATGATGAGATGACTCCATTGGTGAAGTTAGTTTTTGAAAAAGAAATTCTTAGCTATTTTTTTAAGGTTTGGCCGAATCTAGCAAGTTGTAAGGCTTAGGGTTTTTGATTTTTCTATGAGTTATTTGGTGATTAGAATGCTTGTTTAGAAGTGTAGGAAAAATTTGGGAAATTGCTAGCCTATGATGACCCCTTGGCCGAACCTATGATGGTCTTGTTGCGGGTTGAGGTGTTGTTCTTTAAAGCTTTCTTTGATGTATCCTTGTAGTAGTAAGAGTGTTGGAAGTGTTTGGGAAATTTTTGGGAAGCAAGGTGATTGTAACGCCCCAATTTCAAGGTCAGAGGTCACAGTAATTTTGAGGAAATTAACAAACCTCTCTGAAAAAGGTCACTCAAATTTTTTTAAAGATTCGACGCTCAAATAAATATTTAATCATAAATAATATCCCCGTAATTAATATAGCCAACGCGTAATGAAAACTAATAAATATTTGCACCACATTTGTGCTAAGTTATTTCAAAATAACAACGTAATTAATATAACAATAATGCTTCAATTGGATTAACTAAACTCTAAGGTATTAGGTTTGGTAATTGAGTTGAAAGACTATTTGATTAAGGCATTAACAAATAGAAATCCTAGGCTAAAGCACCTAAGAACTAATTCTAATTTTCATGTGTAAAAGTGATTATGAAAAACTAAGTTAAGTGAGGTGAAACTCAACCCAAATACTTGTTTTATCATTTTATTGCTTTTAGTCTTTATACTATCACAAAATCAAACAAATATATATTTACTTTTCCAACTCTGAAAAACCAATTATAGAATCGAACCAATCCCTGTGGAGACAATAATCTTTTATACTACTTCGATAACCACCGTACACTTGCGGATTTGGTCATCACTTTTCTTCTTGGCAGCAAACTCACTCTCCAAAGAAGCCTTTTGAGCTACCAGAGCTTGTGCTTGGCAGGCCTCTCCATTAGCCAGGGACTTCTCCAAGTTGGCCTTATCCGTGCGCAAGGCCTCAATCTCGGCGGCCATATTTTTTCATTTTTTTAAAGAGAGAAACCTATACAACTTTTAGCTCTAACAAACATTCCAGATTCACCTAACACCAACAGCATCATTCACAATAGTAGGCTCCAAATAAATTACTCAATTTAGGCTCAAATGAGGCTACTAAGGGAAAACATTTCAGTAACAAAGTCTAAGGTCACAATAAATCCGATAAGGCTCTCACAAAATTACAACACATGCATTATTCAGTTGACATGCAATTCAAGGCAGAATCAAGCTTACACATATATTTCAGAGGTCACTCAAAGCACTCAGAAAGATAGGGTAAGTGTACCCATTTTGAACTCAGATCGTGATCAGTAACAAACTCAGAAATTAAGAATTCTTTCAAACCCCTAACAACATGCAATTCTACCCAGCATTAAAAACGCATGTATCAATTTTTGAAAAGCACTAGCTAAAGGTGAAACCACTTGAGAGTTAGGCAAACATGGTATAAAAAACAGGAAAATATATTAACTGACTTAATCTAACCTACATGCAAGACTCAAATTCTTAAAACAAAAGTTATAAACTAAAAGAAAAAATAAAAACTAAAAAATAAAAAGAAAATAAAAGCTAAAAAAAATAAAAACACTACATTGGTCAAAATCAAGTATTCATGGGGTCTTCTTCATCATTAGCAGCCCCAGCTTTACCAGTACCACCTGCTTCTTGAACAACCTGTCCTTTTATTCAAAATAAAGAAAAACAAACAAACTCATGTTACCTGCCCGAGCCTCAACGCATGAGCGTTGGAATTCCAACGCTTGAGCGTTGGAATTAAAAGCAAACTCTGGGATTCCAGGGGCTCAACGCATGAGCGTTGACCCCTCCAACGCTTGGGCGTTGGGTTTTTTCTTTTATTGTAATGTTTGATCATATAAATTAAATTTTGTTCATTATAGTATTAGTTAATTGTATAGCTCAATTGGCAAAAGTTATGTTTTGCCACTTCCTGATCCTGTGTTCGAATCTCCCCCCCCCCCCCTTTTGCCAATTTCTAAAACTCATTTAATGACGTGGCATGCCACGTTAGCCCTTTCCGCTAATTTTTTAACGGCACACTGACGGAAGGGCATAAAGTGCTCATCTCAAAATTCAGAGGGGTACATTTGGTAACAAAATTTTTGGTGGGATACGATTTGAAACTTTGAGAATTATCAGGGGCAAAAAGTGCATTTAAGCCATTTCTTTTTCATGCTTCGTGGTATCAATCACGTGCAGCTTCTAGCATGTTTCCCTTGTATGCCTTTGCAATAATCACACCACAATTTTTCTTTCCATTACCTTAGGGTTAATCCTTCAGCAAGTTGTGCCATGAGTTCTGGTAAATACAATATGACTCTACTCCTAGCGTCCCTCTCACCTTCGGAGAACACTTCTCGAGTGAATTGGATTTTTAAAACGTGTAGCGTCCTTTAGGTTCTCTCAATCATCTTTATAGTATTGGCCACACTCTTGCCAAAGAGTTACCTTAATATTGTAATAAGTGATAACATTTTGATCACCTTGCTACGACTGTCATAACCAAAGCTCATTGATTTGAGACTAATTTTCTTAGTATGAGTAGCATTCTCAGACATCTTCCTAAACATCCTTGGTTGGGGACAGGAATAGGTATGGTTTCCCAATTATCTGCTATATGAAATTGATTAACCATGCCATGGTGGTGAGTGAATTTTTTTGCCTTCCATTTTGCCCAAGAAGGCTATCCAATCAAGTATCTCATCTTGCCTCTTCCAATCACTTGATTCACCAATTCATACAAGCACCAATTTAAAAACAGAATCCCCTTCTAATAATGAAATAAATCTTTTGCAATAGTGGCAGACAGAGCTATTCTTCTATGAACAGATTAGATTCTGACTTACATTATTCAAATATAGATTTATTACATCATAGGAAATAAATCAGATCTTGTGACAGATTCAAATAAAGTCTTCAATGCACCCACTTTTCCAAAATTTACTGGCCCAATGCTTGCAAACTAGCTTTGTCCAAACACAAGTCTTCAATTTCCTAAATTCTTCTCTAAAGAGGACCAAGAAAACCCTAATTTTGATATGTAAAATCGTATGCCTTCCGTTGACCTCTATCAGGTAGATGCCATGCTTCATTTTGTTTGGACTCAATATATTCTTGCATTGACATAGGTGATTAAACCCAGGCTATATCATAAATAAGTTTAGCATCAGAATTGTGTATAATATATGGTTCAATTTTCATTATTAAGTAGTAAAATTAAATCAAGAAGGTACCAAAAACCTCCCAACAGGCAAAAAATGTCAAAATATGTGAAATGGTAAACAAAAGTGTCAATTACAATTCCAAATAAACCACTTTGTCCACTTAATTTTGAGTTGCAATTGAAGTATATTGATAGAGTCAACCTTTGATTGTAATAGAGGCTTAACTAATTCTGTTATAGTTAGTTAAGCCTAGTCATAGTCAGTTTTAATTAGCTGGCATTAGCTGTACCATTTTGTTAGAGTCAGTTACTATAAATACTTGTATCTTTGAGTTAGAAGTCAGTTTTTGGGAAGTAAGAATTGGGGCTGATCTATTGGGTGATCAGATCAGGTTTCTTGGTAGTCAGTTTTTGGGAAGTAAGAATTGGGGCTGATCTATTGGGTGATCAGATCAGGTTTCTTGGTAACCTGAGGTTCTTTTCTTCCTAAAAATCTATTCTGTAACATTTGAATTTCAACTACATTCTATCAAGTAAATTTCGCAATTCAGTATAATCTTGGTTTTCTTGGTGATTCTTTCATCTGCATAATTCTGGTACTATCAATTTGGTATCAGAGCACCGATCTGGTGCCTGAAACCACAGTACTGGGCATGGAAATTCACCGGGAGCGAGGGCAAGTTTGCTGGGGAAAATTGGACATTCCAATTTTTGCAGGCGATGGTGCGTATGACTGGACGCAGCAGATAGAGGGGTGCTTTCTGTCGAAAGGGTTATCGGAAGAAGAAAAGGTGCAGGCTTCAATGGTGGCTTTGGAAGGAAGGGCGTTAAGCTGGGTCCAATGGTGGAAGCGTTGTAATCCCAATCCATCATGGGAAGGGTTCAAGATTGCACTGGTGAGGAGGTTTGAGCCTTCCAAGATTCAGAACCCATTTGAGGTGCTTCTTTCTCTGAAACAGATTGGGACAGTGAAGGATTATGCGGTGGAATTTGAAAAGTATGTGGGGGCTCTCAAAGCAATCGAACCCGAATTTGTCAAAGGCATCTTCTTGAAAGGATTGAGGGAGGAAATCAGAAGGGAGGTACGATTGAATGAACTTTACTCTCTTTCTGAGGTTATTCAAAGAGCTATTTCCCTTGAACAAGAAATGGGAGAATCGGAGGCTGCACTGGAGACAGGGAGGGCGGCAGCAATAATGTTTCCGTGGCCATCGGAGATTACAGCGACACAGAAACCCAAATGGGATGAGGCGAAGGAAGAACGAGTAGCGGCATTGCTGAGAGACACGGCGTCCTCGGAGGGAGAGGAGCGAATCCCGGTGGTGGTTCAACAAGTTTCTGACGCAGATGAGGATTCCACCTCTGAATCGCGGAGACCCAATCTGGTAGAGGAAGAGAGGGTTGTCGTAGAGGCAGTGAGGGAGATGGAGGTAGAGAACCCACCTCTGTTGTTGGATCCGCCGTTCCACTGTTTGATGAAGATGATTCGGTTCCAAGAGGAAGGGACGTCGCCGGAGATGGCAGGTCGTCCACCACCAAAGCCGCCGGAGTTTGCTATCCGGAGCGGTGGTAGTTGGGTTCTCACGTCGCTGAGTGGGTGGAGCTGTGACGGCACGGGCAAGAACGGAAGTAACGCAGGGAAGGCAGAGGACAGAAATGTAATTGCACCTTGGGGTCAACTGTTTGACCAAATTGGCCATGAGGTAAGTGGAAATCTTTCAACCCCAGAGCTGTTTTACGGGTTTTTACTTCATGTTGGCAGAGGATACGTGTTACACTTTGAGAATAATAGTCTAGGAGAAACAAATTCTGAGGTTGAGGACTGGACACGTGTCCAAGCCAGCAACAAGCTTCATCTGAGAGTGATATTACTGAGCCTAGTCCATGTGATAGGGCACATTAGTGGAAGGGAAAAGTGGGATCCAGGTGTCCTGCTGCCAAGGACTTTGAGTTATTTGCTGGCATCTCATGGAGCAAACAGCAAATGGATGAGTTTGGTTACTGCAGCATGCAAAGGGTACTCAATCCAAACACTTAATGCACAGATGGGCCAAGCCCAAATCAGGGAGTGGGTTATGAAGACAGTTAAAGTTGAGGAAAAATTGTTCTGGATGTGCCAAATTCAACAAGCAGATAGAGTTGGCCAAGAGAACTCAATTGGTCGACAATTTGTATATAGGAGCTTGGAGTTTTACCAAGATTCAGACCTTACATTGAGACAGGTTTTAAGACAGCTAGCACCAAATGTTTCATACCGCAGCCTAGTCATGTTGGGAGTTGCTAGTATTCAAGGATTGCCGGTTGCTTCTTTTAATAAGGATGATGCTGAACGTCTCCTTTTCTTTAGTACAAAGCGGGAGAAAGAAAAATGTCCTAAAGAACCTGTTTTTTCCGGGCATCCTAGTTGGCTGAGGCCTCCAGCACCTAGTCGGAAAAGATCTGAACTATGCTATAGAACAAAGTCCATTAATGCTAGTGCCCAGAAAGTTGAAGATATTGGCAGTGATAGACAGAAATTAAATTGTGCTGCATTGAGGCCAATCCCTCACAACCATCATCAGAAGATTCTCCCCTTTTCTGGATTGTATGAAGGTGAAAGAAATAATGGAGACCATGGAAAATCAAATCAGCTACCTGCTCCAATTAAGCATCATGTTTCAGGCCCTAATTCAGTTACTCATAGGAAATCTGTGTCGAACTCATTTCAAACTAGCCAGATTATTTCTTTGAATCCACTACCTATGAAAAAGCATGGTTGTGACAGAGCTCCAATACGAGCTTGCTCAGAGGTGGTTTCAAGAGGAGGCTTTCACGTAGGAAATGGCATTCAATTGGATTTTATCCTTCACCTTGAGGACAAGGTGAATTTTCAGGGGGGAGTAGTGATAGAGTCAACCTTTGATTGTAATAGAGGCTTAACTAATTCTGTTATAGTTAGTTAAGCCTAGTCATAGTCAGTTTTAATTAGCTGGCATTAGCTGTACCATTTTGTTAGAGTCAGTTACTATAAATACTTGTATCTTTGAGTTAGAAGTCAGTTTTTGGGAAGTAAGAATTGGGGCTGATCTATTGGGTGATCAGATCAGGTTTCTTGGTAGTCAGTTTTTGGGAAGTAAATTGGGGCTGATCTATTGGGTGATCAGATCAGGTTTCTTGGTAACCTGAGGTTCTTTTCTTCCTAAAAATCTATTCTGTAACATTTGAATTTCAACTACATTCTATCAAGTAAATTTCGCAATTCAGTATAATCTTGGTTTTCTTGGTGATTCTTTCATCTGCATAATTCTGGTACTATCATATATTATGGTTAGCTCTAATGCAGTCTTCCACAAATAGCAGCCTATGCTAATCAATGAATTCTGTCACAAGATAACAGCAACAAAAAACTAAAGGCTGATTCATCTATAGGCTTACTGTTTCCAGTTTATATTTTGAAACATCAGAATGAAAAACTAGTATCCGTTCCAATAATAAAGCTGCAGACATGCACATTTAAAGTAGGAAGAAAAAGGGCTATAATGGAATTCACAATTACTTGACAATTAAAATATAAAGTGAAAAATCATCAAAAAAATATGTAAACAAGCTAATATTGGAAAAATAAGGAGGAAAGCTACGCTGTGGATGAACCACTGCCTTGAAAGCAAAAATTCCGGCAGACCTGTGGTGCAATCCAGTGTCGGGTTTGCTCCCCAAGGTTAACACAGCCGCACACAAGATACTGTGCACTCAGAACCTAAACGTGCAGTGCTCAGAAGGTCAAAAAGGGGAAAAATATTTTTTGTTAATTTTTCCTGTGCACCCTCGACCTGTTCTCCACCGTCTTATAAAGGCTCAAAAACCTATCACTCTTCCAACCATTCTTTTATTTCCCATCAAAGAGCCACAAAGGTGGAGTTACAAGGTCATCAAAACTGGACAACAGAAAATAAGCTAATGTCCAACGGAATTCTCCTCTTAATAATAAGATATCAATTTCAAATTAAAAACATTGAAAACTTCAACCGTGGAATAAAAAACGGCGAAGTCAAGAATAAAGCTCTTTTAAGGCTATTAATATTTCGATAGTTACTGAAAAGAAAAAGAAACAAAAGAAGGAGTGAGATCAAATGACTTGAGAGCCATTAATCCTACAGCTAATGCCTTTACCTCTAAGTTTGTTGGCCACAGCTGCAATCCAGGCTCTGTCTTTAATACTAAATGCATACCTCAAGGTTGAGGACAGCAGAATACATCCCACAGGTTTCTGCAAGCCCGCAGCATTATCGATAGAAGCTTGTAACACTGGTTGCACCAGAAGAGAGCTAGTTCCTTTAGGTACCAGATCCTGAAATTCAGAATCTGAAAAGTTCATCAAACTTTCAAATTATTTGAACAAAAGTACAAAACCTTACAATGTTCAAAGCGAATTGCAAGTCATGTCAGTAAGGACTAGATTTAATCATTTGTTTAATAAAATAAGACCTTTATCGCTAATACTAATTGCAGCATTATCATAGGAGGGAAGGAGCAATATAGATGAGAAATCTTCTTTAGACTTGGTTCAGCAAGCTAATATATCCTCCACCCAACTAGAGGCAAAAAAATACAGATACAGCCTTGTAACTAGTTGTTTCCATGTGACTAGGAGATCATAGGTTCAAGTTGTGGATTCAGCCTCTTGCAAATGTAAGGTAAGGCGGCCTATAATAGACCCCCGACGGCTTTGGCCCTTCCCTTAAACCAACCATAGCTGGAGATTATGATAAGAATCTTAGCAGAACCATACCACAAAAGCTAGTCGTTGTAGTTGGAGAGCCCAAGACATTATAAACCTCACTAGAATCTCATACTTCAAATGTGGGACTTACGTATCTTACTTTGCAACTGGGTCCTGACATCCTACCACCCTTCAGCGCCCCTGCTGACGGGCCGTGCACCCTTTGGCTAGCCCCAGGTGAACACTGCAATATCGGCGCCACCACCCCCACCACTCATTTGCAGCTGGGAAACATGGGGGATGGCTCTAATACCAATTGATAAGAACCTTGGGAAAAAATACCACAAAAGCTAGTTGTTGTAGTAGGTGAGCCTAAGGTCCTATAAACCTCGCAGTAGAATCTGATACTTCCAATGTGGGACTCAAGTCTCATACCTTACAATTGGACCTAACACTTTATAGCAATAGATAGCCATTTATTTTCATAGAATCACTGTGTATTTCAAAATGAGATCAGCTGTCCTTTCCAGTCAGCAAGCAAGGGTTAGATGGGCTACAACTTTTTAAAGGAAAAACAACACTATAAAACAAAATGTTTGTCCCACACCCAGTCGTAGTGATCCAGTCTCAAGTAAAAAAACTCTCAACCATATATTTTAGTATGAAGTATTGGAGGGACATCTATTCTAGACAATTAATATAGTTATTTGTTAAACTAAAATACAAAGATGTTTTTCGTGCTTCTAGCACATTTAACCAAAAGACAGAGGTACTTTCATAATTCAGCTTCCATCTGCATACTTAACCAAAAGTATAAAAAACTGTTATTACCTGCATCTTGAGGAAAATATAGGGTGTCCTTCAAATCATACAGGCCAGCATTTTCAACTTTTTTCTTGAAAAAACCAAGTAGAATTTCTTTTGATGAATCATCTGCTATGTTCCAGTAGCCCCTTGCACATATATCTCCTTCAATAAAAATTAGCTGAACATATGGAAATCATTCGAGAATGAGGTAAATGAAGAAAAGCATCAGAGCAACAAAAAAAAAACATGGGATTGAGAGAATGAATTGTAATACTGAATCAAACAGAGTTCAATATTCACGAGCAGTAACCTTTCACAAGAATGTAACCATCTAAATATATTGGTAACTACTAACTATTCTAACCAATCCTAACAGCCTCTTTCAGCTCAACACGCTGAGTAATGCATATACTCCAGCAGAAGTCACATGCATTTTAACACTTATACTCTACAATTTTATTTTCTGAACTACTACTAGTTTCAAATTTTCATCATAGACATATAATTCATCTCAACGCAGCAAATACTATTTTATAATTTATAATCACAAGTGTCAAATCATTTTATCTTTTTCTTTCTTATCTTTTTTTTCTGGATCAACCTACCATATGTTTTTGGTCTTTGTTTTTACTATAAAAGTTCAGGGCAGGAGGAGGTTGCTCCATTCCAAGGTTAGAGCATTCCACAAGTCTCAATGAGAGCCTAATATGGTACTTACAGGTGACCTATAACTTAAGTTAATAATGATAATCTATGCCACATACCGCGGATATGGCATTCGTATTGCGCAGCAAAATGTACGACGCCCAAGCCAGGTCCTCCTTCAAACCATCCACTATATCTGTTGACATGACAAATATTTGTTGCGTTCCATCTGGTAGAATCGTCTGATCCACTGGTTGGGCACCCTAACAATTTCCCGGACTTAGCTGAGAACCAATTTCATACATGAAAAATTTCATATTTGAGCTCCATATGTTTACAAATAAAAGAAGATCAATAAAAAAGAATTATTCTACTCTAATCTAAGTATGTTTTACTGAAACTGGAAGCCTTGTTAAATTTATGGAGCTCCCTATATATCTTTACAAGTCTTATTGAATGTATTCAATTCATGCAGGCAGGATGGAAGCAATTACTAAACATGGATAAAAGATACCTTGAGAAATTTGCCAAGGTAAGGCAGCACAATTGAGAAGGAAGCCAAAGACAGACCCAAAACCTCTGTACTCTACATGACAAAGAAAAACACAACCATTGAAGCCCACACCCAGAAAAATAAATAAATAAATTTAATTGAAAACAAAAAGGCGGAAATAACAAAAAATGCAATTTTTTAAAGAAAAGTCTCTTACAAGCTGTGCTGGTGTGATAGTGGCTGATTCAGAACCAAGAAAGTGATTTAAGAGGAGAAGCGAACCAAAACCATAACCAATCCATCTGGGCAAGTAGGATTCATCCAACCCAGGTATCCCTGAAGCAAAAACACCCAAAATACCAATCAGTAAACGATGTCACAAATGCATTTGCGTGTGTATGTAGAGAGAGAGACCCAGTGTGAAGCGAAGAACGGAGAGGTTGAGCTGTTGTTGCTGGCTAGTGTTGGGTGGTTGAGGATCTTGAAGACTGGCACGAACCATGGTTGTGGATTTTGTGGGATAAAGCACCTTGGAAGGAACCCAAGGTTTGAAACAGATTGTGCTCAAGCAATTCATCTTTTTCTGGCTAACGTTTGTTTGTCAAATATCTTGTACTCGGAGTTTGTACAGCACAGCCTTAAATATGTTTTTCTTTTCCCTAAACTTTCAAGGGAATTTTAGTTTTCGTCCCTCGTCCATGCTAAGTGCACTGTTTTAAGATTCGGTTCGATTCGGCCGATTCGATCGGTTGAACCGGGACTTGGTCACCCGTCCAAGCCGAGTCAGCCGTTAAATCGGCTGTAAGGACCGGTAAGAATCGGTTGACTCGGCCGAGTCAATGGTTAAACCGATGACTTGGTCGATTTTGGTCGAACGGGCCGAGTCACCAGTTTTTTTTTCCAGCAGGTTAAACGACATCGTATTGTGAAGGGAAATCAGAACTTGTGGAACCCTAAAACTCCTCTGGCCCCTGCCGTCACCTTGTCGCACCACCACGCCACGTTGCCGCCGTCGTCGCCGCTTCCCACGCCCCGCCGTCATGGTCGCTTCGACCGGTCTGCCTTCGTCCCCGCTTCCCACCGTCATCCTCGCCACTGATACTCTACATATCATTCAAATCCTTCGCATCTTAGTGCCTTTCTACCCACTGCCATAAACTCATGCTTTTATTGCTTAGGTTCTTCTCTCTTTCTTCTTTTTCTTCTTATTGTTGTTGTTGGAGGTGGTGGTGATGGTATTGTTATAGCTGCTGCTGCTGAGTCGTCAACAGTGTATTTCTTGTTAGTTTTTCTTGTGAGCTTACAAATCTCTTTAACGGCGACGATCCAAGCTCCGTTACCAGTCTTCATCTCACTTACAAATCTCTTTCCGATGTGAGCTTCCATCCCCTTTTGTGTTTCTGTGCCATTTACAAGTTATCACCACCAAAAATCTTAACTTTGGAAAATACCCAGGTGTCATGCTTGGCCATCTTCAAGAACTTGGAAAAGCTTGACCTCAAGTCCAACAATCTCACTTCACTTGAGGTTTCTTATTTATTAGCTCTTCTTTTTCATTTTAAGATTAAAAAAATAATTAAACGTGTGTGCACATTTCTGATTTTGTTTGTTATACATTCTACATACAGGGGTTGAAGTCATGTGTTAGTTTGAAGTGGTTATCTGTTGTAGAAAACAAATTAGAAAGCTTAGAAGGGATTCAAGGACTTACTAAGCTCACTGTAAGTAGCTGCCTTGTCAATATCATCTAAGTTCTGTTTTTTCCCCTTTTATATTTTCACTTCTTAGTTTAAATGCTAATCCTATGTGTATATGTAGCTTAGAACAGTGTATTTCTTGTTAGTTTTTCTTGTGCTCTAACTTATGTATTAATTGGGCAGACTATGTTGTACATTTCTTTTCCCTCCAACAACAATCTTCATAGGCGGAGGGGACAATTCTTTATCTTTCTAGAATCGTAGGTTTCGGAAACATTGCCTCGCTAGCCTCTACTAATTGGTTGTTTTAACGTTTAATTGAATTGCGGGAAATATGTAAGAAAAATGTCTCATATAATATATTAAATAATTGATTTAATAATTAAATGAAGGGATGTATTGTTTGATATTTAAATAAAGAGGTATAACTCTTTAATAAATAGATGTAACTTCTTGAGCATGACTCTTAAATAGAGGGTTGTGACCTTTTGTATGAAAGGATGTAACTCTTGAAAGAGAGTCTACATATAGTGTTTGATGGGAGCATTATAGACATGTTGAAGGACTTGAAACATTGTCCCTATCTCTACCCATAAAGATTGTCTCTATATTTTCTATCACTAAAAGCAAAAGCATAGAAGCAAAGGGAAGGAGATAGAAGAGTTTCTCAATTGCAACAAGGACATTGTACAAAACATCAAAGAGGATTAACTATAAACATGGATAGAGGTTAGTACCCATAACCATTCTCATTTGTGAAAACTATGAATTCATAAGATCCATCTTTTACATGCTTTTAATGATTAAGTTTACATGTGGTATCAGAGCCATGTGGAGAATTTATAGTTTTCCTTTAATGATGTTTTTGATCCTTGAATGATGTTTTTTAAAATTGTTCTTGAATGTTTTGAAACTTTTGAATGATGATGATAATTTCCGCTGCATGAGTCATTGAATTGAATGATGATTAACGTTTGTTTTAAAATGTCACTGGTTTGAGTGTGTGTAATGATAGAGCATTCAGATGGATGTTGTTTCTGGATTTCATGGTTGTTTAGAGGACGTTCGTTCAGTATTGATAAATAATTTTACTTGCGTGAATTTCCCATGATATTGATACTGGTTGGGTGGTTATTTCATGCTGTTTTACTTACAGTTGCATGGGTTCGAACCGTTACCTGACAGAATCAAACCACAGACCTGTCAGTTATAATGTGAGACAAACCGTTACACCAAGTGTTGTGTTTGTTCAAAGCGTTATATCCATTATTATTAGTAGATAGAAATTCGAATGACCACATGACGATGTCAAAATATCATTCATAACTTTATGTTTATTTTATTCTGAATTAAGTATCCATATTTTGGAACTATAGTATGACAGATTTGTTAATCACCAAAGTGGTTAAATCTTTATGTTTATTTAATTCCAATTTGTATGATCATATTCCATTTACTCATAATTTTGATGCTTTAATTGATATGATAAATGTTGTCTTCTGAGTAAATTGGAATCTATCTATATATTATATAAAAGAAGGTTTATACCCACCTACCCACTAAAATAAGGTATAAATCCTAACTATCCTCACTATGACCTACCTATTAAGACCCTACCCTAAATAATTAATATTTGTTAAATTTATTACAAATATTAAATAAGGAACGAATCATACCTATATTTATAAAATTTATTACAAATGTTAAATAAGGAACGGATCATAACTAATTACAATCTTAAGATTTTTTAAAAAGATATCTTTCAAATAATTAATATTTATAAAATTTATTACAAATGTTAAATAAGGAACGAATCATAACTAATTATGACCTACCCACTAAGACCATACCCTAAATATTAAATAAGGAACGAATCATGACTAATTAATATCAAATTTTTAACCAAATCTTAATATTTATTTAAAAAATATTTATTACAAATGTTAAATAAAGAACTAATCATAACTAATTAATACCAAATTTTAATAGGAACAAAAATTGATATTGATTACAAATGCTAAATAAGGAACGAACCGTAACTATTATACCCACCTACCCACTAAAATAAGGTATAAATCCTAACTATCCCCACTATGACCTACCTATTTAGAACCTACCCTAAATAATTAATATTTATTAAATTTATTACAAATATTAAATAAGGAACGAATCATACCTATATTTATAAAATTTATTACAAATGTTAAATAAGGAACGAATCATAACTAATTACAATCTTAAGATTTTTTAAAAAGATATCTTTCAAATAATTAATATTTATAAAATTTATTACAAACGTTAAATAAGGAACGAATCATAACTAATTATGACCTACCCACTTATATCATACCCTAAATATTAAATAAGGAACGAATCATGACTAATTAATAATCTATATTTATAAAAATTTTAACCAAATCTTAAGATTTTTTTAAAAAATATTTTTTAAATAATCTATATTTATAAAATTTATTACAAATGTTAAATAAAGAACTAATCATAACTAATTAATACCAAATTTTAATAGGAACAAAAATTGATATTGATTACAAATGTTAAATAAGGAACGAACCTTAACTAATTAATACCAAATATTTAAGAAAATTTTAAAATAAGGAACGAATCATAACTAATTAATACTAAATTAAATATATTTTTTTGAAATATGAATTTTTATTAACAATTAGTCTCCTCACTTGATGCTATAAATTGTACCACTACGGTTTCTCTGCTATATCGTTTTAAAAGAATAAAATCAAGAATCAACCGTGAGAACTATTGCATACTTCTAAATTGTTTTTCTGCTACATCTCTGTGTAAACAATCTGTTCATTCTTACAAACTTTTTTTTCTATTCTGCACGCATTACCGTGTTCTAATCATTCAATTTGTTTTAGTATTGATTCATTCACATGGTGTAATTTTATCTATTTATTGTTTGGTTCTCTTTTAATCTTGATTGCAATATTCACATTCTCCTCAATTTTTGTAGGGTATAGGAGATGAAGGGGATGGGAAGCACGCTCTTCCACAAGAGAGAGAGGCAAGGAGTTCCTTTATTTTTAAAGTATCAGAGAACTCAAATCCCGTCACGAGGAAATGGATTATGTCAACGTTAATATGTTTGAATTCTTCAATTCGTTTTAGTTATGATTCATTCTAATGTTACAATAATTTTTTTGATTCTCTTTTTATCTCAATTGTAATATTTATCTTCTTCAGATTTTTGTAGTAGGGTTTAGGAGATGAAGGCACAAGGAAATGACTAATGATAGAGGTAAGAAAGATATTATTGCTTTTTGATCCTTTGGTTCATCTTAGTTTTGATTTCTTCTGGCTTGCTATGCTTAACGATATTGAATTGATTTTGTTTGATACTTTCTCATGTTATAAACTCTTCCCCACTTGCTTCTCATAATTGTTGACCATCCAAAGGAAGCGATGGTTGGAATTTCATGACGGCCACTCTTAGAAGACACACTTCATCTTCGTGACTCAGACTCGGTGTCTTGTGGGCTCACAGACCGGGCGAACGCCTTCCCCCGGTGGCGGGCCATGAAGACCTATGAAGACTTATTATGACACTTCGCTTTCATACTTCAAGCTCGATAGTAAAAAGAAACACGTTCTTTTTCTTTTACAATTTACATTACTAAAAAAATTGTATCATTTGTATAAAAATATATAAATTAATAAATTTATGATTAATTGTGTTGTTTTATATGAAAAATATTTAAAATGCATAATAATTATTAGTAAAGTTTTAAATTATTATAAACATATAAGTACAAATTTTCAGCAACTTTTTTATTTTATAGTTAATAAATATATAATTTAAAAAAAATTGCTAAAGCAACTGTAACAATTTAAATTCATTAGACTGGAATTATTGAATAAGAAAGTAAGTAAATTAAATTATTACACAAGTAAAAAAATTAATAGTCAATATTTTTAAAATATTTCTTGAAAATAGATTATACGTAAAATATTGAATTATAAATTTATTAGAAATAAAATTTTAAATTTAAGTAATATTTTTTGGTAAAAAAACTATAACCAAATTTGGGTAGTATCATACAGAGATAAGTATATGATTACAATTTTTTGAAATATCCCAATGTAACAATTTTTTTTACTATATGTATAATTAGAATTTATTTTAATTAATTATTTAAATTATAATAAATTTTTATAATTTTTAAAAATATTGTAAATAAACCTTTCTATTATTTATACTTATAAATAGAAATTCAAAATATCTTTAGACACTTCTATATTATTCTATACAGTCTAATTATTCATATTAAACAAGCATCTAATGCATGTCTACAAAAAACATATAATGCATGTTTACATAAAACATATAATGCATGTCTATAAAATAAGCCTATAATACATGTTTACTATCTATATATTTGCACATTTTTATTTTGTTTGTAGGATCTTCTACTTTTTTTTTTTTTTTGCATTTTCATTGTTTGTTTCTCTCTTCTTGAGGCTTTTGATCTCAAGTTGTTCTTTAATCATACTTTCACTTACCAAAAAAATGTTTTTATCTACATAAAAATATAAAATTTACTTAAGATTTTATTAAATGCATATTTTTTAAAAATAATTAATTTGAAAATTCTAAAATAAATTAAGTAATTCAAAATTAATTTTACTTGGAATATTTTTGAAATATACTGAATATTTATATTATAACTAAAAAAAATTTTAAATTAAAGGCTGCAAGATAGGAATTTAAAATACTCACGGATAAAAATTCTAAAAAATCCGAATATGAAATGCAAAAAATAATCTGCTTCCTTCGAACCATTTCGCAATCTTAAATAGGCAATTCAAAATTAATGTTATAAATTGTAATCAAGTTTATTAATTAATTTTCATAAATAAATGGTATAACTAATAAAGAGTTGATCTTTTTTCCATATGTAATAAAAAAATAAAGAGTTGATCATTTTTAAATATAAAAAGAAATTCTATCAATTTAAATTTTTTTAAATAATTCTTATAAAGTGGCACGTGTCAACATATGAGGGAGACTTTTTTTCAAGAGTGACTGAGGTTTTAGATTGAGGACTCACAATTAGAAGATACAGTAGTAGATTAGCCGTCGTCGTTGTCTGGATGCTGCACAAGGTCCAGTTCCACGGGAACCGGCGGCAGTTCGCCGCCACCATTGTCTGGATGCTGCCCAAGGTCCAGTTCCACCAGAACCGGCGGCAGCGGAAGAAGGGCGTCCTCAAGTGCAGGCTGAATGGGGATGTTCCATAGAAGGTCGGGTACCACCGGAACCAGGGGCAGCGGAAGAAGGGCGTCCTCAAGTGCGGACTGAACGGGGATGTTCCATAGAAGGTCCGGTACCACCGGAATCGGCGGCAGCGGAAGAAGGGTGTCCTCAAGTGCGGGATGAACGGGGATGTTCCATAGAAGGTCCGGTACCACCGAAACCGGCGGCAGCGGAAGAAGGGCGTCCTCAAGTGCGGGCTGAACGTGGATATTCCATAGAAGGTCTGGTACCGGATCCAGTTCCCCAAAAATGGGGTCGAGTTCCGACTCTGGGGGCTATTGCACAAACACTGGTT
Source organism: Acmispon strigosus (assembly GCA_030819835.1). Classification (NCBI taxonomy): domain Eukaryota; kingdom Viridiplantae; phylum Streptophyta; class Magnoliopsida; order Fabales; family Fabaceae; genus Acmispon; species Acmispon strigosus. The sequence goes on along the minus strand of JAUAMA010000001.1, from coordinate 39,916,061 downwards.
CCACCGGTTCCTGCTCCTAATCAGAATCAGAATCAGAGGGAATCGGGGGCGGGGTCACATTATCCATGGTTGCTCTGAATATGGTGACACATTAGCCATGCGAGATCGTAACATGGTGTTTATATAGATTGGGATGCAAGAACTAACTCCATTCGTTCTTGATTCTTGCAAGTTCTTGCAATGTTGCAAATATTTAGAATTCCAAAAATTAAAAATATTCATTTGTTAATTTTCAAAAGTTGGTGTCAAATGATAGTATTGATGCATCATACTGTTATTAACAATTTAAAAAATCTAATCTAAAACGAAGATTTTTAGTTTAATATATTAATTAGTATTTCTGCGATTTGGGACCAAATAATCAAAGCATTTATACTTGGTAATTCACAAGGAATCATAATAGATTAGTTAATCCTTATAAATAGGTTAATTAACAACGTGGATATCCTAGACTCATCTTTTTAAAAATTATCATCCAAAGTTTTTTTTTAAATTTAACATTAACATAACTTTAAATATACATCTCTAACAACCATTTATATATTTTTACAATTAGAGGTATAAAACGTTACAAAAATATAACATTACGCACATTTTAGCTTTGATTTATCAAAAGTTATTCGTGCATTTGCACGGTTTAATTTTATTTCTAAACAAATGAATATTCACAAGTAATTTGAGATAAAACTCAAATTCTTTTTGAAATTTTTAGTGAAAGCTTTAATGTCAAGTTCAAACAATGTAAATAATTAACATTTTACAGAAATATACGTAAGTCTAAAGATTTTGAACAAATCAAGTATGTTTTTTTTTAGGAAGCTGAAATAATATTAAGAAGAAGTCGTAGATGCAATTACATCAGAGAGCAAGAACGCTTCAATGCGCGGACCCCGGAGGCCCCTCTTCCACCCAAACAGGATTGATAAAAGAGAGAGCCTAACGAGAGAGGAAGTCTGCAACACAGTTCCCAGATTGGCGGACAAAACCAAACTCAGAAACAGAAAAAGCCAAAACTAAATTCTTACAATCCAACAAAATAGAATGCAAATAAGACGAGGACATCAAATGTTTCTTCCACTTCTCCGCCAACGACAAGCAATCAATCTCAACATAGATACGGCTGAAAACCAACTGATAGCTAATCTCAGGGACCACCGAAAAGCAATAGCCTCAACCATCTCCGGAGAGAACACAACAACGAGAAAATTTGTCACTAACGCTATGATCTCGCCACACACCCCAAACCAGCAATGTTTGAGGCATTCAGACATGAAGCATCAAAATTAAACTTGATCACCCCCTGAGCGGGTCTCGCATAAGCATTCATATTTGGGAGTGACTGAAAGAAGCGGCTACCTGGAGAACGGAGCGAGCGTGTTCGTTCATGAGAGAGAGGGCGTTGGAGAGGTGTGATGCGAGGGTGGAGCCAGCAGGTAATGGATATCGATGAAGAGGCAGAATTAGGCGGTGGAAAGGAATCATAGTTACTCACCCGTTGCACGACACAACTCAAACGGGAACCCGATGGAGAAGGAAATTTTGACGATCACAGGAGTAGGAAGCTTGAACAGAAACCTGATGGAGAAGAGGCTGCGTTGAACGATTGTAGCGGCAGATCGCACGAGGAGCAAGGGAACATGATGAGGAGCAGGGGGAACGATTGCGAGAAGGAGAAATCATTCATATGGCACAAAGTAGAAGATGAACACAGTGATGGAGAATTAGGATTTTACAGAACCGACGAACGCTGTTGAAGGCAGTGGAAGAGACCGTTGAGGTCGTGGTTCCGACAACACCTTCGAGAAGCTGTTTCGTTGCTGTGGGCAGATCAGCTCCTCCACATTGGTGTTTCACGAAGAAGAAACCGCCATTGATGTGGAAAAATGTTCTCCATTTTTAGTAGAAATAAGAGAGAAAACTCACAACTAAGTAAAGTTGTGAATCAGATAAGTGGTTGAGAAGATGAACAAACAACTCAATTTTCCTTATATTTTATCTTTTTTTGAGATGTGCTATATTGTCATCTAAAGATTCCTATACCAATAATCGAGGAATCAACATGACAAAATAACATCTAAACATAGCACATGATGTGGCGCGGTAGTTAGCTAACTTTGTCTCTCGACCATGCAGAAGGGGGTTTCGATCCTTGCCCATGAGAGTTAAGCGCAAATTGTCGCCAACCATTTTCAGCTAAGTAACTATTTCTCACGGCTACAATATTGGTCACTATTGTCGACCTCACAACATGTATAAGAAGTTATAAAAAAAAAATCATTCCACACACAATAATTTTAGTTTATCCAAAGTTACCTGTGCCTCGCACACATATTTTAAAATATATTGGCTCAAATATGTTCGGGGTCCCTAACATTTGAAAGGAAATCAGTTTGGGTCCTTGAAAAAATAATTTGCAAAATGAATTCACTAACATTGTTTTTTTAATCAAATTAAGGCCTAACCCCAATTTAATCTAATTAAGTACTCTAATTAGCCAAGTCATCAATTCCACCTATTATTTTCATTTTTTTAATAATAGATTTAATATATAATTCCACCTTGCAACTAAAATATTTTGTTAATCTAACTAAAATCAACTAATGCATTATGAGATTGGAGATATTGTTAAATAATTTATTTGTATGATCAGATTCCATTTACTCATAATTTTGATGCTTTAATTGATATGATAAATGTTGTCTTCTGAGTAAATTGGAATTCATTGTTATAGGATAGTTAAGAATCGCTCAAAGGTTGATTGTTTGTTCTTAGATGCACATTTTACCCCTGATAATTCTCAAAGTTGCAAATTGTAAGGGGAGATTCGAATACAGGATCAGGAAGTGGCAAAACACACCCTTTACCAGTTGAGCTACACAATTAATTGATAATATAATGAACAAAATTTAATTTATATCATTAAACATTACAATAAAAGAAAAAAAAACTATACCATCAACATCTGCTCTCTTGAGTTGAAGATTCCATCAAATTTGCCAAACTCAAACATTATTGATAAATCAGTTAGTTTTATATTGTAACTATTATTTACTATATTCATTTAATAGCATTAAATACTTATAATATTAATTTATGCGTATATATAATACTATTAAATATACACACATTTACCGTTATTAATTAAACCTATTCAAATTTACACTATTGAACGAATACGACAAATAATAAATTTTGTAATATATTTAAAAATTTACAACCATATAATAAATGTGTGGAGTTGATGAAATTATTTTATCTAACTCATGTGTCATTTACGTGAGAAAATCTTGTTTGAGCCCTAAACATCTACATTATCATAAGGCTGGTTCTTTTAACGAGATTTTTCTCGTACAAAAGTCTATAAACATGCATAGTATTAGACGTGTATTAAATGTGTATTGATTTAATAAGATAATTATGTGTATAAATAGAGTATTATTTTATTAAATTAATACACATTTAATATTAATATTATGAAAATTTTATGCTATAAAAGAGCATATTAAATAATCATGATTACAATATAAAAGTAGAAAAGTTCACTAATTGAAAATTGAATTTAGTATTATATTCAATTCGTCAATTGCACACATATATTGATACATCAACTACTTTTAGTAATGTAATTATTATATTTCTATTCTAAATATTGATGTATAGTTATTTCTTTTTTTTTCTTTTATCGTAATGTTTGATGATATAAATTAAATTTTGTTTATCATGTTATCAATTAATTGTGTAGCTCAATTGGCAAAATGTGTGTTTTGCCACTTCCTGATCTTGTGTTCGAATCTCCCCCACCCTTTTTGCCAATTTCTGAAACTTATTTAATGACGTGGCATGCCACGTCAGCCCTTCCGTCAACTTTTTAACAACACACTGACGGAAGTGCATAAAGTGCTCATCTCAAAATTCAGAGGGGTACATTTGGTGACAAATTTTTTGGTGGGGTACGATTTGCAACTTTGAGAATTATGAGGGGCAAAAAGTGCATTTAAGCCATGTTCTTATAATCAATGAGCATGAATGATGGTAGTGTATATGTACTAGTAGCTATGTTTATATATCCAAAGATAGTAAATATTTCTAGTAGATACATGTATCATTGCCAATTTATGTAAATTTATATTAGCATCATTATGTCTAGTATGGTATATTGATGGATCGCCCAAAGGTGAACATTAATATGCATTTATGAAGTAATCTGAATTTATTTAGCATGTTAGTATGTAACTCAAAGCCTTAATATTTTCAAATTTTATTGATTGCAGTATTAGCATCATTATGTCTAGTATGGTATATTGATGGATCGCCCAAAGGTGAACATTAATATGCATTTATGAAGTAATCTGAATTTATTTAGCATGTTAGTATGTAACTCAAAGCCTTAATATTTTCAAATTGTATTGATTGCAGTACCTGTTGCTTTGCATTCGCAATTCTCCTATGTTCCAATTTTCAATGGACTTAACCTCTCTGAATGGAGTGAACAGATCCAATTTTACCTTGGGGTAATGGATTTGGATTTATGTATTAGAGAAGATAAGCCAAGTGCTCTTACTGACACAAGCACTGATGAACAGAAAGTTCATTACAAAAATTGGGAAAGATCAAATAGGTTGAGTCTAATGTACATACGAATGAGTATTGCTGGCAACATTAAGTATGCTCTTCCTAACACTGAAAGTGCTAAAGAAATGATGAAATTTGTGGAAGAGCGCTCCCAAACTGCTGATAAGTCTCTTGCGGGGACATTAATGAGTATTTTGACCACCATCAAATTTGATGGCTCTCGTACTATGCATGAACATGTCATTGAAATGACAAACATTACAGCAAGACTTAAGACATTGGGAATGGATGTGGATAAAAACTTCCTTGTGCAATTCATATTAAATTCATTACCGTCTGATTATGGTCCTTTCCAAATGAACTATAATACCATGAAAGATAAATGGAATGTGCATGAATTGCATAGTATGTTAGTTCAAGAGGAAACCAGAATTAAGAGTCAGGGAAGTCATTCCATCAATTATGTTAACCATCAAGGAGCAAGAAAGAAATCCGGTAAGAAATATGACAAGAAAGTGAAGGGACCATTAAAGATCAATGAGGCTTCCTCTTCTCAGATTCACAAGAAGGAACATCATGACAACAAATGTCGTTTCTGTAGAAAGGTTGGACATTTCCAAAAGGATTGTCAAAACGTAAGGCTTGGTTTGAAAAGAAAGGTAAGCCTTGTGCTTATGTATGTATTGAATCAAACTTAGCAGAAGTTTCTTATAAAATTTGGTGGATTGATTCTGGAAGTACTATTCATATTTCTAATACGATGTAGGGATTCCTTACGACCCGAACTACAAGACCAAATGAAATGTTTGTCTTTATGGGAAATAAAGTGAAGGTTCTAGTGGAAGCTGTCGGGACTTATTGTCTAATCCTAAACACTGGAAAGCATTTAGATTTATTTGAAACGTTTTATGTACCTAACATTTCTAGGAATTTAGTTTCTTTAACTAAACTTGATGATGCTGGATACTTTTTTAGTTCTGGTAATGGTTGTTTCAGTTTGTATAAAAATAATTATTTGATTGGTAATGGTATAAAGAATGATGGATTGTATAAGTTCAATCTTGATAATCTTTTTACTGAAACACTCTTAACCGTGCATCATAATGTTGGATTTAAGCGTGGCTTAATTGATGAATGTTCTGCTTACTTGTGGCATAAACGCTTGGGACATGTTTCCAAAGAAAGAATGAAAAGATTAGTAAAGAATGAAGTCCTTCCGGATATAGATTTTACCGATCTGAATGTATGTGTGGGTTGTATTAAAGGTAAACAAACAAAACACACAAAGAAAGGGGTCAGAAGAAGCACTGAGCTCCTTGAAATAATACACACAGATATTTGTGGACCTTTTGATGTTAAATCTTTCACTAAGGAAAAATATTTTATCACCTTCATTGATGATTATTCACGTTATGGTTATATCTATTTATTGCATGATAAATCTCAAGTTGTAAATGCATTAGAGATATATATTAATGAAGTTGAAAGACAATTAGATAGAAAAGTGAAAATTGTAAGGTCTGATCGAGGAGGTGAGTATTATGGAAGATATGATGAAAATGGACAACATCCAGGTCCATTTGCTAAATTCCTTGAAAGACGTGGCATATGTGTGCAATACACAATGCCGGGTACACCACAACAAAATGGTGTATTAGAAAGGCGTAATAGAACCTTGTTGGATATGGTAAGGAGTATGTTAAATAATTCATCTTTACCCATTTCATTGTGGACTTATGCTTTAAAGACTGTCATGTATTTACTAAATAGGGTTCCTAGTAAAGCAGTTCCAAAAAACTCCTTTTAAACTGTGGACAGGAAGGAAACCTAGTTTAAGGCACCTACATGTTTGGGGCTGTCCGGCATAAATTAGAATTTATAATCCACAAGAAAAGAAATTGGATGCAAGAACAATCAGTGGATATTTCATTGGTTATCCAGAAAAATCAAAGGGGTATAGATTTTATTGTCCGAACCATACTACAAGAATTTTTGAAAGTGGGAATGCTAGGTTCATTGAGGATGGTGAAGTTAGTGGGAGTGAAATACCACGCAAAGTGGAAATTCAAGAAATGAGAGTACAAGTTCCATTAATCTTTGTCTCTAATAGAGTTGTTGTTCCTCAAATTATTGAACCGATTAATAATACTGAAGAACAACAAATAAATGATCTCATTGCTCAAAATGAAGTTGAAGTTAATGAACCTATGGTAGAAGAACCACAACAATTAGCATTAAGAAGATCTCAAAGAGAAAGAAGATCTGCTATTCCTAATGATTATGTGGTACCTACATGAGTTAGAAGTTGACTTAGGAATTGAAAATGACCCAGTTACGATTTCACAAGCCATGAATAGTGATAATGCTGATAAATGGTTAGATGCCATGAAAGATGAGTTAAAATCCATGGAACAGAATAAGGTTTGGGATCTTGTTGAGTTACCAGAAGGATGCAAAATAGTTGGTTGTAAGTGGGTCTTTAAGACCAAACATGACTCTTATGGTAATTTAGAACGCTATAAGGCCAGATTAGTTGCAAAGGGATTTACTCAAAAAGATGGCATTGACTATAAAGAGACATTCTCACCAGTCTCTAAGAAAGATTCTCTCAGGATTATTTTGGCATTGGTGGCTCATTATGATCTAGAGTTACACCAAATGGATGTGAAAACCGCCTTTCTAAATGGGGATTTAGAGGAAGATGTCTATATTCATCAACCAATGGGATTCATAGAGAAAGGAAAGGAACACATGATGTGTAAACTTAAGAAATCAATATATGGACTTAAACAAGCTTCCCGACAATGGTATCTAAAGTTTAATAATACTATTGTATCCTTTGGATTTAAGGAAAACATAGTTGATCGATGTATATACCTAAAGGTCAGTGGGAGTAAGTTTATATTTTTGATTTTGTATGTTGATGATATATTGCTTGCAACTAATGATCTTGGTCTTCTACATGAGACTAAGAAGTTCCTCTCTAGTAATTTTGAAATGAAAGATATGGGTGAGGCAAGTTATGTGATTGGAATAGAAATATTCCGAGATAGATCACAAGGATTGTTAGGCTTGTCTCAGAAATCATATATTAATAAAATTTTAGAGAGATTCAGAATGGACAAATGTTCAGCGTCTCATGTTCCAATTCAGAAAGGAGACAAATTTTGTCTCATGCAATGTCCAAAGAATGATTTGGAATGGAAAGGGATGGAAGAATATCCTCATGCATCTATATCTAGGAGTTTAATGTATGCTCAGACTTGTACACGACCAGATATTAGTTTTTCAGTTGGAATGTTGGGAAGGTACCAGAGTAATCCTAGTATGGAACATTGGAAAGCTGCAAAGAAAGTTCTGAGATGCTTGCAAGGTACAAAGGATCACATGCTTACTTATAGGAAATCAGATCATCTTGAGGTGATTGGATATTCAGATTCAGACTTTTCCGGATGCGTAGATACAAGAAAGTCTACCTTCGGTTATGTGTTTTTGCTAGCTGGAGGAGCTATCTCATGGAAGAGTGCGAAGCAGTCTGTCATTGCTGCACCCACTATGGAGGCTGAATTTGTGGCATGCTTTGAGGCCACGGTTCAGGCTAAGTGGCTACGGAACTTTATTTCAGGACTTGGAGTAGTCGACAGTATTGCCAGGCCGCTGAAAATTTATTGTGATAATTCTGCAACAGTTTTCTTTTCTAAGAACGACAAGTATTCCAAGGGTGCTAAACATATGGAGTTGAAATACTTTGCCTTTAAAGAAGAAGTTCATAAACATAGAGTGTCTATTGATCATATTAGCACTAACCTTATGATTGCTGACCCTTTGACAAAAGGGTTACCGCCCAAGACATTTACTAGTCATGTTGAAAGTATGGGCATTATGCCTACTAGTGAATGTTGAACATTAATGTTATTATAAAGTTTTATGTATGTTTGACACTCTGAGCTCTTTAATATTTAAGTTTCTCATTGATTTTCTATTTTCATACTTATATACACGTGTGATAATGATAATGTTGAAAATAGAATATATCTTTATAAATGACATTATTATTAGATATATTACGTACTTCCCGTTAATGTGTCATGTTAGGAAGAAGGCTAGTACAGTAGTACATGGAAGGGACTATGTCGAATAAATGATGTACAACCGCCATGACTCTTATTTGTTCTTATTCTTAGTTATGACTTATGATGTAATAAGTATATACAATATATATTCTGGTTATGCGCATTATGTTGATGTTTATTAAATCGTGAATTGTATTTCATCACATAACCCAAGTGGGAGAATGTCTCATGTGATATATTAAATAATTGATTTAATAATTAAATGAAGGAATGTATTGTTTGATATTTAAATAGAGAGGTATAACTCTTCAATAAATAGATGTAACTCCTTGTATGAAAGGACATGATTCCTGTAAGGAGCATGACTTTTGAATAGAGGGTTGTGACCTTTTGTATGAAAGGATGTGACTCTTGAAAGAGAGTCTACATATAGTGCTTGATGGGAGCATTATAGGCATGTTGAAGGACTTGAAACATTGTCCCTATCTCTACCCATAAAGATTGTCTCTATATTTTCCATCACTAAAAGCAAGAGCATAGAAGCAAAGGGAAGGAGATAGAAGAGTTTCTCAATTGCAATAAAAACATTGTACAAAACATCAAAGAGAATTAACTATAAACATGGATAGAGGTTAGTACCCATAACCATTCTCATTTGTGAAAATTATGAATTCATAAGATCCATATTAAGTTTACAAAATATTGTGTATGAATGAGGTCATGGATAGATGAGACTGGTGTGATTGTAACCTTAAATCCCAAGTGTTGTGGCTCCCCTCATGATGCTGGAATTTTTACTGGCTTATAGAATTTATCATGTCCAATGTATGAAATTGTTTAGCTTTTGATGAATAGGCTGTTTCCTTCTTGCCAACCACACTACTTAGTTGTAGTTCATGTGCATCTTGTCTATATGCATGTTGTTAGTATCCTTATTGTTAATGTAATAGAGGCACTTGCAAGGGCTCAAATCTCTATTTTTTTATACTAATTGCAAGAAACCTTTCATTTCCTATTTCACGATCAATGTTTAATAGTATAGTATCATATTCATAGAATGTGATTACATTTGTAAAGCCTGTATGAAGAGTGACAATCCGCTGAGTTCTTTCCTCAAATGTGGATTCTTCGGTCCTTTTTTTATGCTTGTTTTGTTTCCTCATGCTCGAGAGTAATGTTGCCAAACAATCTGCCTATGCTTGATACCATGTGAACACACTGTCACCCACACTTCATGTGGTCCAATGTCTTATTTGCTCCAATTTGATCCAATGTCTTATTTATTTAGAAGTCGAGTGTTCTGCAATTCTTATAAATGATCTAATGTCTTCTTTATATAAATGCCTATATTTTTTTATGACATTTGCGACTTATGAGTTATATTTTGCTGTAGTAAATTTTTTATGTTGGTTGTTTAATTTGTATTTTGATGTATGAAGTTATTAATTAATGTTAGGTGGTATTATTATTAATAATAATACTATTTTTTAATATATATCAAGTCAACCACCAAGTTAAGCAATCCGCTCAATGACTCTTTGGTCCGACCAGTGACTCGTTGACTCAGTGTCTCGACCGAGTCAAGTCTTAAAACACTGGTTAAGTGTGATTTAAGCTGACATGTACAGACATAAATGACTTAATTTTTTTAATAATAATTTTGTTTTACCCTCTCAATTTTCAATATTTTCATATTAAACCCCATTATATTTAGGCAACCCAGTGATAGCAATTCCGTAAGTGTATGGTCTGCCCGAAGTAATAAAAAAGATTATCGAACCACAGGGATAGTTTGTTTACTGATTCAAGCCTAAGTTTCACGATTCGGAAAAGAAATGCAAAAGTTATATTGAAGATTGTTTGTAGTGAAGAAATTGTGACAAACTAGAAAAAACAAGAATTTTGTAAGCACTTATGGAGAAAGCAGTACTTAGGGTTCAGTTTCACCAATTCCAATTATACTCTTCACAACCAAATTCCTTTATGGTGATCCAGCCTAAACCTTCACTTGTTAATACCTTAATCAAGCAATTCATTCAATTTCAGTTGTTAAGCCTAATACCTTAGTACCTAGTCAATTCAATTGAAGAATACTCTCATATAACCAGGTCAACACTACTGAATCCTACCCATATACCTAAGTGGTAGAGAAATTCAATTAATCTAATCTTAGGTCCCTAATACTTGCGTCGACTCAAGTGGAATTATAAATCCGAGAAAAGATTCATAAGAATGAAACAAGGATATTCATATAAAAACTCAGAAGTTCATAACATAATATGGAAAATGATCAACATCCCCAAGTACTAAGGAATACCTAGCCAAGCATGGCTAGGGAATACATAATCAAATATTCAAAGAAAGAAACCTGGAAATAGAAGCCTAGAAAGTCTCCTAGAAGCCCCGAGAATCAATCTCCAAAAGGGTCTTAGTAAAATTATAAGATAAAAACTAATAGAACACAATTTTTTTATTTATAAGTGAAATTGGCGAAGTCCAGCGCATATGCCTTGGAATTTAGTTAAAATTAAAACAGCCCAACAGAATGCTAGCGCATATGCCTTGGCTTCTCAGTGCATATGCGCTGGGTGGACGAGGTAGCAGGGATTTCAGGACAGAATGCCAGCGCATATGCCATGGCTTCCCAGTGCATAGGCCCTAGCATGCTGACAACAACTCTTCAATTACTTGTTTCAGCTCAAACTTTTGGCTTTTCTCTCATCAAAGCTCTTGATTGCTCATCAATACTCATCATACCTGCAACCAGAACTCCCCAAAACATCATCAAGGCATAAAAATTCATTCATGACTCCTCATCAATTCATAAAACCTCATCAAAGATTCTTCTCACCCCATCATATTCTCATGAAAGTAAATAGAACTCAACCCAAAACTGACTGAAAAATTAATAGAGAATAAAACCAAATGAAAAACTAAAGAAACAATTAAAAGATTAAATAAAAACAGAATAAAAGCTAGACTAACAATGCAAATGTAAAAATGCAAAATAAGATCATAGAAGACCAAAAACACTACATTAGACTCAAAATAAAGAAAATAAAAGACTTAAAAAGATAAGAATACCCCCGGGTGATCACTCAGTAAATCTAAATTTTTAACATGTGGTAAATTAAGTTGTGGGTGCACCCGGGAACCCGCTATAATCTGTGAACGGCGGTGGCGAGATCAGAGTCTGCGGAGGAATCAACGCTTGCGATAGCAAGGACGATGACAACGATAGAAGGAATTGACGACACTTCTTTAGCAGCGAATGTGGATGATGTTCAAATTGCAAGCCCTAATTATCATGTGGCGTGGAGGTTTTGGGGGGTGATGATTGTTGTGCGATTTCAGGTGTCAAGGCCACGTCTACTGTGGTTTCGCCTATGCTGCGATGCTGTTATTATCATGTTCTTGAAAGATTATTTAAATATATTATGTGGACAATTAATTAGAAATATGTTATTATAGTTATTAATATAGCAATTATGGAAATTAATAATTAATTATTAATTAAAGCGTTTGTTAAACTGATAAAATTACTATTGAGCTTTTCTCATGAATAACCCATGATGAGTTGGGTTATTTATTTATGTCAGTGAGAGGTACATACTCTTATCTAATAAGTTATAAATTACTCTCTCCATTAGACAGTGAAGCAAAACACTTTACGCGACTCATCAGTAAAGAGAGCAGCAAACATAAGGATTCTAAATTCTTCTCTTGTACAAGTTACCCAAATATTATGATTTCATTATCTGTGCAGATATTATTGAACATGCTATGATTTCATATCTACATATCAGTTTTAATATGATTATATATTACTCCTTCCGTCTCAAATTATAAGACCCTTTAGAGACAAACTCAGTGTCCCAAATTATAAGACTCCTCCTAGATTTCAGGAAAAAGAAAATAAGTTTTTCCTTTTTTACCCCTTGCATTCATTATATTTTAAATTCCAAAACTTTAATTACCACCTCTACTAATTACTTCTTTCATATTCTCAACCAACTTTTGGTATATTCAATACTTACACTAACAATTTTCAATTTTTTTAAATAACAATTTTCAATTTTTTTAAATAAGGGCATATTTGGAAGATTTATATAAAAAGTAACAAAACCAACATATTAATTAGCTTATTACATGTTTTCTTAGTATGTGTGATTGTCTGAAAAAGACCCTATAATTTAGGACGGAGGGAGTATAATTTTTCCATGAATTGGTATTAGAGCCTCGTTAATACATGTTATGGTTGTTCATGAAATTATTGTCCCTAGAAAACTTCTTTGTTTAGTTTCGATCCAGAGAACCGAGCGCACGTTTTGGGAAATTAATTGAGGGCTTTTGATGCTCCGTTCCATGCGACTTATATACTGAAAAATCGAATGAATTTGTTGAATGGTTTATGAGAATTGATTGTTTTTTCTTCTGGGTTCTATAAAACCCCAATTTCTCGATCCCTTTTTCCTCTAGACCCATTATCCATACGCTCATAACGCTTAAAAATACTCTTGCTGGTACGTGGTTTCAAAGCCCCTTGAAAAGACCAATCTTTTTTCTGGTTAAAGGCAATGCTTTTCTTTTTTCATATAAAAGTCACGTTAACTTTTCTCTTGCTTATGCTCAATACTTTCTGGGAAAAATAATAATAAAATAATTAGAGCCTATTCAAATTAAGATATATTATAACTCCAAAAAAAAAAAGATATGTTATATATATGGTTTTGGTATATAACCATTTGAAAGCAAAATATATTAAATTTCATGATACTCTACCAAATAATCAAATCTTCTTGGCTCTACTCACAAAGTTGAATATCAGACACTTGTTAAAAGTTAGTTATTAAATCTTTACAATTGATTTGTTATATAATTGCATATATGAGAATTTTCTCCTATTATGTTTTTTTTTTTTTGAGATGTGCAATTATACAAAGTGTGATGTTTTTTATGGCATAAAATTTGAAATTTTGATCTTATAGTTTAACCATTATGTTATTTTCTCTTCTTCCCAATCTACAATCCTATGGTTTTAGAATTTCAAAATGTTGAGTTGGGCTTTTGATAGTTGATAGAATTCAAAACCCATTTCATAAATGTTGTTCGCATGGCCTTGATCTTCAATTTGAACCGATTAGAATTTTGATATGTTAAGTTTTGATCCCTAGAGAATTTTGAATTTGAGATTTTGCTAGGGTTGCCTTTAGGAATGTTATTCCCATGGAATTGATCTATAGGAATCTCTAATTAGTTTTCTTAGAAGTTGGGTTTTTGAAAAGTGATTATTTGAAATAAGTGATTTTCAAACTTTGAAGTTGATTTTCACCATAAATTTCTTGATACATTTGATGTGTACAAGTTAGTTTTGAAAGAAAAATTCATCTTGACAATTTATTTGTTGTGGCCGAATTTGGGGCTATTTAAGGGGCTTGGAACAATTGATTTTCAACTAGCTTTTTGTTGCGTTTAAAGCTTGTATGTGAAGTTTGTTGAAAAGCAACTTTTTTGCCTTAATTAGTGTGAGAGGGACGAGAGCAAAATTGATTGTTTAAGACCTTGGAAAATTGATTTTCACTTGGTTTTGAGAGTTAAAGTTTAGAGGGATTAAAATTGAATTCTTGGGTAAATTGGTTTTGAAACTTATAGCTTGTTTTAGGGTTTTGAGAAGTTGAGAAATTAAGAATTTAAAAGTTTGACAATTGAATAGATTTTGCATTCAATAACTTGTTTAAGACTCTCAAATTGATAAGTAAACATCTAACCTAATTGCTCTTCAAAAGTTTTGATGTTTTGGAAAGATTTGGAAATTGTAACTTAGAGTTCTTCAACTCTTTTTAAAGATTGGCAAAGTTGCTAAAATGTTTTGACTTCCAATGACCCTTTCTTGTGTATGAAGACAATTGCCCAAGTGTTAGAAACCTTGTAAGCCCAGTAGCTAAGCCTTAAGATTAAGTTTCAAATCCTAAACTAGGCTATGTTCTTTGAAGGGTTACAGGACTTTGGACTGATCAAGACGAACGGAGCAAACGTAGCTAACCGGATCGACTATCACTTTGGTAAGGGCACTTCGCTATTTTAGCTACTAAGCATATGTATATGATTATAAGAATGTATATGCTATGCTATTGAATTGGTAGTTGAAGGTGTTATGATAACGACCCGATTTAGAATTGTGTTAATTGAAATATTAATGCATGGATCTGAAGGCATCTGATATGCTGGAATAGAATTGATTGATGATTTGAAGTCTATGAATGGCTAATTGTTTGGTAGCAGTGCTTGCCTTCATCATGATGTTGATTGATCTTCGATTGATGCTTGAATACATATTGATTGACTATAAGAAAACATGCTATTTAGCTCATATGAAAAGAGCAAGTCATACTTGAAATGTATGCTATGTTATGTTTGATAACATCTTGATTGGATTATTGTTTTCCCTGATTTTGCATGCTTGCAATGTTGCTATGCCTTATCACCGATTGCTATCGTGTGTGCTAGCTAGGGGAAAATAGAGTAAGCTACCGTGGGGATAGAGTTTCTCAAAATAAAGTATAAAGATCTTGTTTTAGTAAATGTAAAGGCTTAATAGTTTCAGAAAGAATAAGAAAATGAACTTTCTTTTTAGAAACTTAATGAATGTTTTTGGAAACATGCTTTCAAGAAAATCGCGGTTAAGACCGTGAGCTTCCAAAATGAAT
Source organism: Acmispon strigosus (assembly GCA_030819835.1). Taxonomy (NCBI): domain Eukaryota; kingdom Viridiplantae; phylum Streptophyta; class Magnoliopsida; order Fabales; family Fabaceae; genus Acmispon; species Acmispon strigosus. Next base: position 39,900,709 of record JAUAMA010000001.1, on the reverse strand, counting down.
CTGTCATAATCTTTCTTGCAGGAAAACTCATAATGTACTAAATGGATATATCAAACCCTTTTATGAACTTAAGGACGATTCAACTTCCTTTCTACAAGTCATATCTTGTAAAGAAACCTATGACATATCCTTGGAAAAAGAACTATAAGATCTTCCTCACGAGGAATCATAAGACATGTTTTCTGAAAAGCCTCAAAAGACCTTTACGAAAATAATCTCAAGAGATGTTCTCCCAAGAAAACAGGGTAGCTTATTCGGTAATGTATTTGTTGGTAATAGCGAGCGATCTACGCATCGTTGTCTACCAGTGTGGGATCATTGGACCAATAGGACCATGTGACAAAAATTCCTCGATGTAAGACGGGCACTCTGACAGACCCTGCATTCGAAAGGGAACTTGGATCTGTAAAACAATGTTTCCACTAGGTGGGGAAATTGGAATGAGGAACCCAGACTCGTGTCAAGACGCCTCCGTTTATATTGTTGTTGTTGTTTGTTCGTAGCATGGAGAATCGTGCATTCGTGAAAGTTCCTCAAGACGACGTTGTTGTCATTCTTTTAGCTAATTGGAATAGTATGACTATCCATCCATCAGACTGGGTGAACTGTGTGAAGACAACATGATTGTGATAACAAGCTTATCCCCAATCAGCTAAGTGTCGGCTCAGTACAGCAACACGAATATCCAGATCTTATTGGACGCTAACAACACCATATCATCTAGATTGTTTCTATGACGATTGTTATGCGTGCCTTGAATTGATTATTGAGTGTGTTTTGGTTGCAATTCTGCTTGCACTATAAACAATGCTTGATTTGTGAATTGCTCTGCATATTTGTAGTTGAAATTGCTTAGTATACATATACATAACTGTTATGCAATGGACATTATTTGACATGCTTATATATGCTGATGATTGTTGTCACCCATGTGCTCACATGGAGAGTTTATTATTATGAAGTTGACCCTTGCACCTTGTTTGCTGTTTGTGTTTGGGCAACCCGTCGCCAGCTGAGTAGTTGTTAATTGAAGGGCACCCGTTGACGACGAAAGGGACAAGGACAAGGAGGACTCTTTCACGACGTTGATAGGTGCTTGAGCACTAGTCATCCTATGAGGGTTATATATATACATAAAGTATCATGTTGTAATAAGTCATTCTCGGGTACATGGGTATATGTATTGCATCCGCCTTCGCATGTTTTAATGAAATATATATATATATATATATATATATATATACTCCCATTTTCATAACCGTGAAAGATGATTAACATGTTTATTTACTGTTCATTTGCTACAGTAATGCCTCGAAAATCGGGGCGTTACAATTTTAGACTCACATATATGACTTTACCACAAAGTTATAATCCCACTATTAAATATTTTATCATTTAGAGTATTTTAATATTAGTAGGATCTAATGAGAATCCCTAATGTTACTATGGTATATTGGATTACTGGGAGTGTGCACATAATTAGTTTGTCTCGAGACTCATTGATACATTATTATTATCATATACTCTTGTGTGTATTTTTATGTTAATATGGTATTCTTAGAGATATTCTATTGTCATATATTCTCATGCGCGCTTAGATGATCATATGACATGCTCTTGGAGACTTTAGTACTCAGTCTCATTCTATTGTGTTGAGATATGTTATCTTTTGTTGAATCTCAGTAAGCACCTTAAATGGGTGTTGAGGGCTAATTTTTATAACAACACATTCGGCATACAAATTTATTGTGCTATGCTTGCCCAACATTCCATATTCTCTATGGTCCAACATTCCACAATTTCAATGGTCAAATATATAAGTGACTTAAGTGTATAGTATCATTACTCCTATCGAGTGTGATTTCTTGCATTTCAATGTACTTATAATCTTAGTTAGACCAATGGTCATAAGTTCTTGCTCATTATTGACATTTTGTGTTTTATTAGTTCAAGATACTCTTTGTCTAAACAAGTTCAATTATCCATGCTAGAGAGAAAAATTCTAAATTTCATACTCTTTTTTTTTTGTTACATAAGGAATAATAACAAACAACAAAGGAAACGAACTTAGCTACCACATCTTTGCACAAAAACGGAATTATAGAGGAAGGGGGTTCCTTCCAAATACGCATCGGACACCCTACATGAGAAGCTTATCTCGCCAACGCATCCGCCACAACATTTCTATCCCGCCTAACATATGAGAATTGAACCTTCCAATCCTCAGCCAACATTTCCCGAATAGACGCAATAATGTCCCGTTGTCAATGAGTTCGAGTGTCCCTGTTCTGGATCAGAAGCTCCATAATATCCTTACAATCCATATAGCAGACAATTTCTCGAAAACCCAAATCCTAGACAAGCTTCAAACCAGTTCGCAGTGCTAGAAGCTCCGCATGAAAAGCACAACCAGCCCCATAAGAACAAGAAAACCTCGAAAGCCATCGGCCAGTGGAGTCCCGCACTATGTAACATCCCTCATTTCCAGCTTCTTATATGACAAGCACTTCCTGTATATGCTAAGACGATTGGCGAAAGATCGAGCCAAGTCAGTAGCCAAAGAACTCAATAGAGATGAAATACTGTGTATCTGATCACTTTTAATTGTAGACGCCGCTGTTTTGTTTTAGATCATTGTTGTTCTTATACTCTAGATTTATATCATGATCTTGAATATGGAATTTTGAATTGCACATGCTTCTATAGTCATTTTTTGAAGGAAGGATGGTGGTCCAAGTTTTGTGGGTAGCTATCTTTATTTAATCATTATGAAGATGTTGCTGCTACTAAATTAGTAATCCTAACGGGTATGGGTCGGGTTTCGGGTTTTTAAATGGGTTTTCTTTGTTTATCGCAGGTATGGGTTCGGGTATGGGGAACCCGAAACCCAACGGGTTCGGGTACGGTTTTTCTACCCGAACAGGGTTTGGGTTTGGGTTCGGGTATATGATTTCGGGTTCGGGTTCGGGTATGGTTAAACCCGCACCCGACCCTACCCGTTGCCATCTCTAGGAGTGATAAGGTGGTAACCAGCCAGGTTTATATCTCTCATGCATTATGCATTGATTGCTTGTTATGATGTGATGTTGATATTTGTTCATATATTATGTGTTGATATGGAATATGATTTGAATGATATTATGCTAACCTGAATATGTTTGGCTGACCTCCATATGGTTACAGACACATTCATGTTCTTGTCTGTTGGTAGCTCACTCCCTCCAGTGGTTAACATTTTCAGGTGAAAGATAGAGATGGGCTTAGATCGAGTTGGTTCGTTGTATGCCGAAGCTATTGAGCCATGGTAGCTGCGGTGGGTAAGAATAGGACTCAGTGAGGATGCATAATACATCTATGTAGTTGAGAATAGGTATCAAAGTGTTTTTAGATAAAGGATGATTAGTCTTAATGTGTTGGATAAGAATGGATTATGATCTTCCGCTTTAATCCCGAGGACCTTTAGTATTAGTTAGTGATAGTACAACAACAAAAATTCCAGTCAAAAGGAGTGTTACAGTTTGAATGGTAAAATGAGCGTCACACACTACACCACCACCACCCATCTGATTTGGCCAAAAGAAGCTCAACTTCCATCCGTATAAATATGGATTCATGAGGATTCGGCGTCATCTTCCCCCACCGCACAAATTCATTCGTCGTTATCAAAACCTGTCACCAAACCAACTAAACAAGCCACGGATGAGGATTGAAAACCACACTATTTCGCCACCGCCAGATACACAAGAGAATAACAATCGCAAACGCCTGCTGAGGTCCCTAAAGGAGGTGTCGAAACCAATCCCGGAAGGAATACACCGCATGAGGGGTTGACAGCAAGCTTCGAAAGTGGCTCCATATCAATTGGGAATCATGGCACTCTCTCAATAGATGTTCAACATCCTCCTCCTACTCGCCACACCGAGGACAAGTCGCGGTCACACTCAGATGGCACTAGCGTCGCTTCAAATTTGTCGGGAGAGCGCTGCACCCTACCTGCCAAAGGAAAATATGAACCTTTTCCGGAGCCTGAGATGTCCAGATCGTCTTCCAGTAACGAGAGCTCAGCTAATCATTACGCCGAAGCATGTGGTATGCGGAGGCTGTCGAGTAAACTCTTGAACTAGTTTCTGACCACATAATCTTGTCCTCTTCCTCAGAGTGCAGCGGTATACTGACCCAAGCAATTTCACTAACAACTTCTGGTGGAAGAGGTGTGTACAGAGCAGTGAAGCTCCACGCGCCATGAACCCAAAGATCAGAGACCTTAAGCTCCGTATATGAGATATGCACATAAGGGACACGATGACACAGACTCCTAGTTCCAAGTCAGTTAGAATACCAAAGCGAGGATTGCCCATCACCCAAACACGGTTGGAAACCTTGCCTGACCGCATCCTTGGCATTGATAATTCCTTTCCACACATAGGAGTCCCAAGGATGATATTTCACTGACAACACCGAGTCAGATCCCACATATCTTTGTTTTAACACTTGAACTCAAAGCATGTCAGTATCATACACGAGATTTTAACCAACTTCCCCAAGAGAGCTATGTTATTCTGCCGAGCACTGCGAATGCCAAGCCCCCCCGCCCCCTCTTCTTTGGGTAAAACCACATCATGCCAAGACACTAAATTCCAACTTTGAGTCGACCTTCTCTTGGACCAAATACAATTTCGAACTAGCTTGTCAATATGATCACAAAATGATTCAGGAAGCCACAAATCTTGCATAGTATACACATGCAACGAAGACATGACAGACTTAGCCAAACATAACCTCCCCGCCTTATTCAGAAACTTATGTTTCCAGGATGCCAGTCGAGTGTTCATCTTATCAATTATAGGAGCGAAAATGTCCCGAGTTACACGACCCCTGAGGAGGGGTATACCCAGATACCTACCAAGATTTGTTGCCCTACTAATCCCTGAAATGTCTGGTAGTTCCTGCTGTTTCTGTTGGCCAATGTTCCATGAACAAAATATGATTATTAATGATTAAAGATCCACTAATCAAAGACTTTGTTGTTGGAGCCTATCTAAACCATATATCAACATAATTAAAGTGTTTTGATGTTTAAGATCAATGAGTGTCTAAACTACAACTTTATGAGATATGTTTGAAATTATAACACTTTTATCATCATATCTCTTATAGCATTTTAATTTGCTTGGGCCATTCTTTGGAATTGCATATTTCTCTTAAATTTTATAATGTTTTTCCACATCCGTCATTCTTTGTTTGAAATATGAGCTCTTAACACATGTGATACATATCTCTATCGGATATTATCTTTTGTTGTGTTAAAACTTATATTTTTTAACCCTTTGTCCATTATTGATATTTTCTTTTTAGTAACTCATGGTTTTCTATTAATTGACTAATGTTATCCAAGTGGGAGGATGAAAGATTATTTAAATATATTATCTGAATTAGTATTTATCAAAAAATGTTTTTATAGTTATTAATATATCAATTATGGAAATTAATAATTAATTATAGCGTTTATTCAACTAATGGAATTACTATTGGGATTTTCTGATGAGTAAACCATAATGAGTTGGGTTATTTATGTTTAATGAGAGGTCTCTGCTCTCATTTGATGAGTTTTAAACTTGCTTCCCCATTAGTCAATTAATCTAAACACTCTACACGACTCATTAGTAAAGAGAGTAATTTTCTCGATTCTCTTAAGAACACCAGGTACGCAAATATTATGATTTTATTATCTGTGCAAAATATTATTGAACATGTTATAATTTCGTATCTACATATCAGTTTCAATATGATTATATATTATAACTTTTCCATCAGTTCTTAATTAGATGCGATGAAACTGAGTACATTGTTTTATGCTTGGATTGCAATTGCAATTTGTAGCTTCTGTCTCGGTGGAATTCGCTGTTATCCTTGGCGGGGGTTTGGGCAAAATGAAGTAGATTTACTGGTTTGTGCCTCGTTGGGTTTCCTGGGTCCTTTGATGTATATCATTGTTCTTTGCACTTTTTAATCTACTTGTAAGTAAAATGTTTTCACCTCAACACAGGGGTAGTATCATATTTTAAATTTTTGGGAGTTATGTTTAATTCCATTCTTATAGGTTTTTCCACCATTCTCATTAATGGTGCAATTACTAAATTACCATTAAAAATAAATTTTATTACTTACCTATCATTTATACCCATCTTCACCATTCTTTCACTATTTCTCTCTCGCCGCCCATCTTCTTCTCTACCTCCATCGCCGAGCCTCCCATGTTCATCACTCATCTCTTCACCATCGATCCTCCTCTCCATCGAAACTCTCTCCCGCAACTATTCTTCACCATACTAGAGCCATTCTTCACCCCAATCTCATTTTAACATAACTGAATATGAAAGTAGAAGAAGATGAGGGTTTGTGGGGGGCTTTGGTGTGATTGAAGAGGAAGAAGGTGTGGTGGCATGTGAGTGGTGAAGAAACAGAAATAGAAGCAGGAGGAAGAAGAGATGGGGATCAAGAGAGGGACGAAGCAGGAGGAAGAAGTGCGACTTTCCCGATTTATAAAAAAATTGCACTTGTAAGTGCGATTTTTCTTCCCTGGTCACACTTACAAGTGCGAAATTGATATTTTTTTATTAAATTGATGTGTATTGCACCTATAAGTGAGAATTTTACATCAAAATCGCACTTATAAGTGCGACATTAGTGTAAACGATGGAATAAACGATAGAGAAAACGATAGCGTAAACGATGGGGGAGCAGACGATGGACCCAGAACCACTTATCGTCTACTCCCCCATCGTCTACTTCCCCCAGGAAGATGAAGAAGAAGAACAAAGGGTTGGAGGTTGAGGAAGTAGGAGAGTAGACGATGGGGGGTAGACGATGAGTGTTTCTAGGTCAATAGTCTGCTCCCCCATCGTCTACTCCATCGTTTACGCTATCGTTTTCTTTATCGTCTATTCCATCGTTTACACTAATGTCGCACCTATAAGTGCGATTTTGATGCAAAATTCTCCCTTATAGGTGCGATACACATCAATTTAATAAAAAAAAATTAAATCCCAATTTCGTACTTGTAAGTGCGACCAAGGAGGAAAAATCGCAATTACAAGTGCAATTTTTTTGCAAATCGGGAAAGTGATTAAAAATTAAGAAGAGCAGCGGCGGCGGTAGGGGTGAGCAGCGGGCGGGTTCGAGCGGGTTCGGGTGAGAGGTATCGGGTTCGACCGGTTTTGAAACATAAATTTGCAAGACCGAACCCGACCGTGGCTGATTTCGGGTGTGTCGTATTTGGGTTTGCCGGGTTAGCGGGCGGGCCAGGCGGGTGGGAGCGGGTCAGAACAAGTAGAAAACGAATCATCCACCAAACAAAATCACAGAGAAGAAGAGCTGAAAAAACCAAATATCAACTAAAATTTTGGATCTTGCAAGAACAAAAAAATACAAAGAACAAGAACTATTGAATAAAAAAAACAAAGAAGAAGAACAAACACAACCCTTACAAGGTTTTTCGAAGATAATGAGCTACCATGAGGTGGGGGGAGTGAACTCAGGGCCATGCAAGAATGTTGCGAAGCAGCGGCGGATGATGGCGGATGGCATGAAGTGGCGACGATGACGAAGACGACTGACCAAAGCGGCGGCGGAAACAATCGGAGGAGGAGAAGGATGAGGGGAGTGGTGGATGATGGCGGATGGTGTGAAGACAAGGGGGAGAAGAAGAGGGTGTGTGCGGCAGCGAAAAAGGGGAGAAGAGAGGGCTAGGGTTTTTTGGTTGAGAGAGAGGGAGGGGGGCGGCGGCTATGACTGTGAGAGAGAGAAGAAGCTGATAATTTAGGGTTTGGAAAATGAAGAAGTGTAGTGGACTAGTGGTCTGAAAACTATAGGGTTGAAGTGCTGAACAATGGGCCTCAAGCCCTCTACACACAACACATACAGGCCCCAGAAAAAAAAAAACAGATGATCCTCGAGTTGGGTCGGATTCCGGTGGATTTAGGAACCAGACCTGACCGTGTTAACCTTTCCCAACCCTTTTCTTCAAACCGACCAACCCGTTAAACCGACCCGGCATCTTTAAAAGGGCCGGTTTTCTTCGGGTTCGGGTCGAGCCAGTTTTTTTGCCCAGCCCTAAGCGGCGGCGTTCCGGCTTTGGAGGGGAACCGACCAACGACGGCGTGGTGATGGAGGCGACAACAGCGTCGAAGAGAAGATGGAAAGGCATGGTGTTTGGTCGGAATGGGTGAGGAAAGGAAGTGGGGTGTTTGGTGGGTTAGGGGGATTTATTTATTTATTTATTTATTTTAGGGATATTTTGAAAATTACAAAAATAATAGGATGACATAAAACACAGTAGGGATGACATTAAACATAACACCCAAAGAATTTTGGTCTTATTTATAATTAGGATTAGTTCTTGTACTATCTAAAACAACAAAATAGATGATCCAGATGTAAAATAAAGATTGGTGCACATTATTCCCCTAAAATATTCATAAATTTTTTTCCATAGTATTCGCCCGTTTTCAATGATAACTGATAAAAAGGGATTACCAAGTAAGTGGTCCCTGTGTTTGTGCCCGGATTTGATCTAGGTCCCTCATCGGAAAAATCTTAGCAAAAGGTCCCTGTGTTTGTAATTAGTTTTAAGTGGGTCCTCGCCGGTGACCGGAGCTCAGGCAACTGATTACGTGGCATGCTGTAAATAATGCATATGTGGAATTTACAACTCAGATATTAAAATAAATTATATTAATAAAACACTTGAATTTACAATAATAACCCCACTAAAAAACAAACCCTAAACCCCCAAAATCCCCAAATCCATCTTCACTCATCTCGTGCTCTTCCTGCTGCGTTCTTCATCTTCACTCCCAAATCCCCCAAATCTTTTCCGAACCTCGTCATCCTCTTCAGTGTTGTGCGAATCGATTCTGCGTTCTTCATCTTCCTGCTCGCGATTCTGATTCTTCACCTGCAATTCGCGATTCTGATTCTTCACCTGCGATTCGCGATTCTGATTCGCCTGAAGTTCTGCTCGCGATTCGCGATTCTGCTTCGCCTGAAGTTCTGCTCGCGATTCGCGATTCTGCTTCCTGTCCCCCTTCAATGTCCTCACTCACATATCCACCATCAAAATCATCTTCAATACCAATGCCAACAGGCCCTCCATCTACTCCATCAAACATGTCCCTCATGTGCTCTCTGAGCAATGTCTCTGCTCCACCCATTTCATTCTTTTCAAACCCATCATCATTATCCAAGTCCCTTTCCTCTTCACTGTCGCCAATCTGAATGCCATGTGCAGAAACCTCTGAGTTTTCACTATCTGCTTCATCTTCATTAACAACATTAGCATGCACGAAGGGGGACAGGAAGCAGAATCGCGAATCGCGAGCAGAACTTCAGGCGAAGCAGAATTGCGAATCGCAGGTGAAGAATCAGAATCGCGAATCGCAGGTGAAGAATCAGAATCGCGAATTGCAGGTGAAGAATCAGAATCGCGAGCAGGAAGATGAAGAACGCAGAATCGATTCGCACAACACTGAAGAGGATGACGAGGTTCAGAAAAGATTTGGGGGATTTGGGAGTGAAGATGAAGAACGCAGCAGGAAGAGCACGAGATGAGTGAAGATGGATTTGGGGATTTTGGGGGTTTAGGGTTTGTTTTTTAGTGGGGTTATTATTGTAAATTCAAGTGTTTTATTAATATAATTTATTTTAATTTCTGAGTTGTAAATTCCACATATGCATTATTTACCTTGTCAGCATGCCACGTAATCAGTTGCCTGAGCTCCGGTCACCGGCGAGGACCCACTTAAAACTAATTACAAACACAGGGACCTTTTGCTAAGATTTTTCCGATGAGGGACCTAGATCAAATCCGGGCACAAACACAGGGACCACTTACTTGATAATCCCTGATAAAAATGTTTACATTTTTTCCATAGTTACGTTTTTTTCCATAAAATCAAACACCACTCAATATAGTAAGTGGATATTAGTTTAATGGTAAACAAGTTAAATATGCGTAAGAGTGAACTCATAAGATCGAAGCCAAAGAAAATCATTTGTCAAGAAGGATCACAACCGTATCTCGAACAGATTAACACGTGAAACAAAATTATACTATATATATATATATATACACCGTTCAAAATCAATAATACAGTTATCGGAAATTTGATTGTGTACGAGATTTACCCTTATCAAGAATTATTTAAAAAAAAAATTATCTTTTGATAAATATATCATTAATATTTTGCTTCCAGTATTATATAAAGGCACTGGCCTCGAGCTCACTCTTTCACTGTTTCTTGTTTTATTTTCCGCGGTTTCAATTCTCCAGTTCACTCGTTACTCTTCCAAAAAGCGACGTTTCGCTTCTCCCAGCTCGCGCTTTCGATGTGAGTAGCTCCCAAACGATTCCTTGTGCCACTGAACTTTCTTGTTACTCAATCTCTGAACATGTGAAAGTGAAACCTGCTGCTTTTTCTTTTGAAATTCACGTATAAAGAATCACAGTTTATTAATTTTTTTTTACGTTTTTCAATTTCTTGTGGAGTTGCTTCTTGAGTTTAAAGTTTGCGTTTTTAGTTGTTTGCGTATGTGAATTGGGGAATTCTTGTATTTGGGGCTTCTGAATTTTCGTGCGCGCTGGGAATTGAATTGGGGTTCCAACTTTTTCTTCTCAGTTTGCTTGCTCGCCTATACCAATTGATTTCGGGTTTTAGGTTTTGAATGCGTGGATTGAGGGCTTCGGGTTTTGGGACTTTCCCCTGGTAATGATTTTGATCGTGGAGACCGTTGTGTTAATGTTAATAAGAATTAGGGTTTTGTGCATAATATTCTTGTATTGTGATTTAAGACTCTTGTAAAGGGTCATTAATTATAGTTATTTTATTTTTTGCTGAAAATGTATATATGCTTCTTAACCAGGTTTGTTTTCTTATGTGGTCGTATTAGTTTTAGCTGAACATGTTCTTGTGCTAATGAATAAGTGTATATTCTTTTCCTTTGTTTTGTTAGATCCGTATCGTCAATTGTCCAGAGCTGAGAAGAAAATAATTACTTTGGGTGCATTAGTTTGCACGGGAGTTGTAATTTTGTTAAAAGCTTATATTTATAGAGTGAAAATTGGAAATTTAAGAGAAAGAGGGAGACAATCCGGGGTTGATAATGTGCCTTCTACATTAAACCTTTGTACTGTTTGAAAATATTTTAAATACTATTTAGACCTGGCTTTGGAGAGTTATATAGATTCCAGTCACCAGGGAGGCATGCCCCCCATGGCACCTTCTCGGGTGGCTGGGGGTTTAACCCAAGCATCATCAAGATCTGGAATTTTCTTTCAAGGAGACGGGCAGTCACAGAATGTAGTTAACTCTCACTTAAGCTCGTCTTTTGTTAACTCGTCTAACACAGTTCCTGGAAATGGTCGTTCGAACCTGGGTCCGGTTTCTAGGGATATGAATAACACAGTTTTGAACAGTGTGGCAAACTCAGCACCAAATGTTGGAGCCAGTTCTTTAGGCACAGATGAAAATTCTGCACTCTCTGGTGGTCCCCGCATGCAGAGAAGTGCAAGCACTAATACAGACTCATACATGCGATTACCTGCCTCACCCATGTCATTTACATCGAATAATGTTAATATTTCGGGGTCACCAGTGATGGAGGGTTCCTCTGTAAGACAGCAGAATAGTTCTCATCAAGATCTGATTGCTCAACAATTGCAGCAGAATCAGCAGCACCGGCAGGGTGCTTCTGGTGCTACATCTCTGCCTGCTTCTCAAACTTCTGCACTACAAATGGGAGCACAAGTAACAGGATCTATCATTCAAGATCCAAATATTGTATCCCACCCTGCAAAGAAACCTAGGTATGATATCAAGCAGGATGACTTAATGCAACATCAGGCAATACAACAGCTTCTTCAGAGACCAGATTTCATGCAATTCCAAGGTCGTAATCCTCAATTACTGGCTTTTCTTCAGCAGTATCCAAGGCTGCACCAACAAATCTTGCCGTCAGAGTTACAGCGGGCACACTTGCAGCAACAACAACTAGTGCAATTAAGGCAGCCGTTACAACAACAAATGGTGCAGCCTGTGTCTGTCGTGAAGCGCCCATATGACAGTGGTGTTGGTGGTGTATGTGCCCGTCGGTTGATGCAGTACCTTTATCATCAAAGGCAACGACCAAATGTGAGTCTTTTTATTTGCTGCAACTGATCATTTGTCTTGATGAATCTTTTAGTCCTTAGAGCAGCAGTGATTTATGATTTGTGTGATGTGTTAAATCTCTTTGAGATGCACTATCATCTATTTGCTTATGGTTTTTGTTTCAAGCATTAGTCCTTCTATTTCGGGCACTAAAAATGTTTTTTTTTATCTGAGCACATTTATTTAATGTTTCGGATACTTTTGAAGTTCATGACTAGTTACACCTATTATTCAATTTATCTGTTTGTTTCAGGATAACAGTATTGCCTATTGGAGAAAATTTGTGGCTGAATATTACTCTCCTCGTGCAAAGCAACGGTGGTGCTTGTCATTATATAATAACGCTGGGCAGAACGCATTGGGTGTTTTCCCCCAAGTGTCTATGGTCAGTTTTTTCACTTGTTATTTATACTTATATTTCTCATTCCATGACTAGGATGATGCCTAAATTTTTGCCAATGATAAATTTTGGATTCAAACTTTTAAATTTTAATAGACTGCATTAGTTTCTTAGGTCATCATGTAAATTGTGCAACTTCTAAGAATGTCTCTATACAAGAGTAATGTCTGCAACTTCTAAGAATGTCTCTATACAAGAGTGATGTCTGAACTGCATTTGCTTAGTTTATGTTCCCCATTACCACTTTTTCATTTGTTGGTACTTTTTGAGTCCTTGATGTCTGACATGGACGTTTCTTTGTTTAGGATGCATGGCATTGTGACATATGTGGTTCTAAATCTGGAAGGGGATTTGGTAAGGAAATGAACATATTACGTTTGTATTCTCTTGTACTGTGATTGTGGATTGGATTTTCATTGCAGAATACCAATTTGTATTTTGTTGAACTTTCATGCTGACAAGTACCCAACGCAATCATTCAGCTGACCTGTGATCACATTGTGAATTGTACAAAGTAATAAGATTAAGAAAACTACCTGGACAAATTCTGATTGATAATATAAAATTGAGTGATTGCAAGTGGGCAATGGTGGAAGATACATGATTTGCACTTCAAATGTACCTGTCAGCTTGGTTGTTAAAACGGTCTCTCTTTAGATTTTCTGATATTGTTAATCTAATAATATATACATTCTGATTTTGGTTAACAGAGGCAGCTTTTGATGTACTACCTAGACTTAATGAAATCAAATTTGGCAGTGGAGTGATTGATGAACTTTTGTTTTTGGACTTGCCGCGTGAGACAAGACTTCCTTCTGGTGGAATGATGTTAGAATATACAAAGGCAGTTCAAGAGTGTGTGTATCAGCAGCTTCGAGTTGTTCGTGAGGGTCAACTTCGTATCGTATTCACTCAAGACCTGAAGGTAAAAAAATCTTCACTACATTTTAATATATTTCTATTTGAATCATTTGTGCATAATGACCGACTGAATGTTTGTTAATGTGCACAGATATTTTCTTGGGAGTTCTGTGCAAGGCGCCATGAAGAACTTCTTCCTCGAAAGTTTGTTGCACCACAGGTATGATCTGCATGCTTTAGATTGCCTTATTCTACTTTTGCAGCTCTATTTATTTGGGATGTGTGATGGTAGACATTAACAGAAGAGTATTACTATAAAGTAGATCTCTGTTCATTGCTAGGTTTTAGTTGATGGTTGGAGGACTGCTTGGGAGTGGTCTAATTTGCATGTTGACAATATTTTTGAAAAAAAAAATTCTGCATGTGTTTATTTTGTATATTTTTGCTTACTAATATATATTGAACTTATTGCATTCAAAACATGCTGTAATATTTCTTGTGATTGTATGCATCATTGAATACTGATAAACATTGACGTTCAGTAATGTGGACATCTGGGCATGGAAGTTGGTAAGCCCTGGGTAAACTTCCATTGTTAATCTTTAAGGTGGTGATCATGGTAATTAAAGGTGAAAGGCATCCTTAAGGCGCTAGGGGGTTTTAGTTTAGTGCTTCGGCCTTCATGTGAGGTATAAGAAAGTGCTTATGCATCTGAGGTAAGGAGTAAATTTTTTGGAAAGAAGACAGAAACAGCATTTATCTATTTTAATATTAATTTGCCATGTAAATGAACTGCTCATGCGTAACACTCAGATTGAATTGAAGAAGTAAAGTACTAACATGTTCAAGACTATGAGTGATAAATTGTAGTAATAAGTTCATAACACGCTCTGAAGTTTGAAGTTCACAAACAGAACAGAAGTTGCAGACCTAAGAGAAATGAAAGGTGAGTGAGCAGCCAATTCATAAGAGAAATGAAAATCAGCCCTACACTGTATCCCTGAAATCAAAATCAAATTTACTTCCACAGCTGATCACTTTCTTCGTGTCCTCTACCATTAGTTTATATTTTGTGACCAAACCCTGGGTTACATAATTACAAACTAAGCTTCCTTGTTTTTTCTAACCATTTTACCCCTGCTAGCATCATATTCAGCAAATTAGATGTGTAGGCCTTTGAGGCTTTTACAATTGTCAGTAATTTTTTAATAATTCTGGAAATTTCGCTGAGGCATGAAAGTGCAACACAACTGAACCAGAAAAAAATTATAGGGCGCCAGAGGTGTGCCCTCTAAATGATGGAACCTCTCCTGAAATACCTTGAGCCACTGAGCACTTCTGTTGTCTTGCCTTGTCTCTGCAACTCAGACCGTATTGATAGAGACAGTGCAACTCCATATTTATATTTTCTTAATTGGTATATGATAGTGTGGAGGTATTATTTTGGCAGCTAGCTCTTAAAGTTACACTTTTACAGGTCAACCAGTTAGTTCAAGTAGCTCAAAAATGCCAGAGTACAATTGCTCAAAGTGGGTCAGATGGGGTTTCTCGGGAAGACTTACAAACAAACAGCAACCTGTAAGTTAATACACTGTTTTTCTTCACTGATTGACATATTTAGTAAATCCTCCTTCTCAGATACTATATTTCTATTGGTTGCATGCTTTATGTGATGATGTTATGATCTATAAATGGTGCTTTCAGTATTTTTGTAGATAGTTGGAGAATCAACCGCAGAAAGAATATTATGAAAAACTATGTTGTTTCTCCATTTTGTTTGGATTCTGTCCTTTTTTTGTTTTTTTTGGAGGGGGGGGGGGGTTAGAGTGTTTTGAAGCTGTGTGTGATAAGATGTAGCCATGTATTGATGCAGGTTTTGTTACCTTTAATCATGTTTGGTTTTGCCTTCTTTTTCATAAACGATGACTTCAGGCTGAAGTTCTCTCGATCATTCTTTATCATAAGTTCTTTAAACAAATACAATAATCCAAACTCACGAGGAAAGTCGCCATGGGAGAAAAAGGAAGAAATAATCTTGTTAATGCGTGTTTGGATTGGCTACCAACAGACTCAAAATACACTACAAAAGCTACAGTGTGTAGATTCTAGCCTTAGTAACGCAGATGCAAACACAAAAGTTAACAGAAAAACGACCTCACTGGAGCATAGAATTTAACTTAATTGACAACTTTGCTTGTCTTTGGTTCTTTGCAGATTTTGTTCTTCATATAGATATGTTTGAGTCACACTAGGTAAAAAGTTTGATAATGAGGTTCAAGAATATGAGCATTTTACTCAGAATTTTTGGGATTTTTAAGGGGGAGCCTTGGCGCAACGGTAAAGTTGTTGTCATGTGACTGAGGTCACGGGTTCAAGTCTTGGAAACAGCCTCTTGTGTAAAAACAGGTAAGGCTACGTACAATACACCAAATGGTGGGACCTCTTCTTGGACCCTGCGTATGCGAGAACTTCGTGCACCGGGCTGCCCTTCTTTTTTATTGAAACATTGTTTCCACTCTAGCCGCGTATGCTGTACATGGTTTAAAAGTATTAGATTAAAAATCAGCTTGTGTGACATTTACAAGTTTGATTAATAAGAGCATTAGATTTCTAGTGTATACATATTTATTTATTTGTCCGGTGAAGTGAGGATTGAACAAGCTAACAACTAAAATGTGACTGGAGCGAGGCTTAAGATAATGTTTCTTCTGGATCAGGGTACTGACAGCTGGGCGTCAGCTTGCAAAGAGTTTGGAGCTACAATCATTAAATGACTTAGGATTTTCAAAAAGATATGTGAGATGTTTGCAGGTAAACTATTAATTTCTATTGCGTGAATAATATTGAGAAAACTCAAGTGATTTCTTATTCTATATTTAATCACACTTTTGCCTGTTACAATGGTTGACAGATTGCCGAGGTTTGCAATAGCATGAAAGATTTAATAGATATCTGTTACAAGCACAAAATTGGACCAATTGGTAATTATTTTGTGGTTTCTGTTACCATAGTACAGTGTCATGATTTTCATATATTGAAGCTGTTTTCATTCAACACTTTGTTGTTGCCCTGTTTATTAATTCAACACTTGCATGCAGAGAGCTTGAAAAATTTTCCCCGACTTGCAACCACAGCAAAGTTCCAGATGCAGAAGATGCCTGAGATGGAACAGCTAGCAAATGTTCAAGGTCTACCAACTGATCGTAACACACTTAATAAGGTCATGGCAATGAGTCCTGGATTGAACGACCATATAAACAATAACCATAACATGGTTAATCATGGTGGTTTGAGTGGGTCAGCAGCACAAGTTGCTTCGGCACTGAACTACCAGAATCATCTCGTGCAGCAAAACTCGATGAATTCAAGCCCGGGCTCATGTCAGCGGGAAGGGTCCTCTTTCAATAACTCGAACCAGAGTGCCTCGTCAGCTTTGCCAGGTGCTGCTACTGCTTTGGTTTCACGTTCTATGCAGAATTCACCTGTTAGTGGTTTACCAAGTCCACGGATGTCCCAACAGCAGCATCAGCAGCAGCAGCAGCAGCAGCAACAGCAACAACAACACCTTCCACAGCGCTCATTAAGTGCAAATTGTTCACTGCAACAAAATCAGTCACCGGGATCCCAAGGAAATCAAGCTCTGCATCAGCAGATGATGCAGAACCTATTGCCGGAGATGTTAAATAACAATGGGGGTGTGCAACCACTGTCTCGTGGTGGACCTAATGCAAATGGGAACATGGCCAAGAATGGCTTGGGTTTTGGGGGCCAAACTCCACCCTTAACTGGAGGAGGCTCTGTCAATGTTCCTGGGAATAATGGAGCTGTTTCTAGGAGTCATAGCTTCAAAGCAGCTTCAAACAGTGATTCTTATGCAGCTGGAGGTAACAATGGGTTCAACCAGAGAACATCTGATATGTCACAAAACCTCCATCAACAGCAAGATGTGGTACAGGACATTACCCACGACTTCACGGATAACTTCTTTAACACTGAGCTAGATGATAACATGGCTTTTGTCTGGAAGGAATGACTAACATGGGAATGGCATTGTCATTGGCATTTCTTGTGCAATTGTTTATCTTTCTATCTTTGTACAGGATTCATAAAATAGTTATTGCCTTTTTTTTCCTTTTACTTTTTCATGCTCATTTTCTTGATGGAATTTGTTATAACTCGTACCTGCGTAGGTGTTTAGAGATTTTGAGGGTTTTTGTCTAGCCTGCAAATGTAATCTATTGGACAATTGAAAAAACAGTTGTTAGCTTATACGACACATTCATGCTTCCATTGCATTGTTGTCCTTTCTCTGTTAAAACTTTGTGCAGGCAACTGTTTTTTTTAAAGTTCAGTAGAATTAAATCTCATAAATATAAGTTTATTATAATGAAATTCGGTATAATTAAGTTGAAAAATAAATTTATGATAAGAAATGGTATTGTAAAAGTAAGTTAAAAAAATTCAATAATGATTGAGTATACACCCCCCTCCTCACTATGATCAAATAACCTTCTAAAGCCAAAGATCACATTCACTTTCGTCCTCACTGGATTGAGAGGATGTTGAAAAGGATTCTTCACTATTGATGCTCCCATGATATCTAATTACCAAAGTCTTCTTGTTTGGACACTGAAGTAATGTTTCATCTTCTCAAGCTTTTAAATAACTTGATATTCCTGTTTATATATGTGGCATACCTAACTACTCTTCTAATATTAGAATTACAAAATCATAAGGAAAAGCTAATTTGTAAACTTGCATCAAAATATCTTCTACAAATAATGAGGATAGATTACTGACTTGTCAACCAGTTCTAATGACATCTATTTTACTTTCACTTGTTTGATCCATAATTTCTTTAATAAAGTCAAGGGATGTGATATTTAGTACACTAGCTCACCGCTCAAAAAGACCTTTCTCAATTTTATTTTTATTTTAATTTTTTAAGGTATCCTCAACTGACATTTATGAGACTAATCGAGTAAACATTCCTAAAAAATCCTTTTCCATATAGACCGCCCAGGCCTAGAGATCGAACGGTGGACTAAAAACTTAAGAAGTTCAGCTATTTACTAATTGTGTACCTTCTTGGTCTTTTGATATCCAATAACATAGAAAATATTGAAATTTCTTATATCTTTAAGTTTCAGCGGCAATTTTCTTTGAATTCATACACTAAACTCTCCAGATAATGTCATGACATCTTTCATTGTTATCTTTCCTTTTCTAACCACAAATTCCTTAAACACTTGAATGGTCTTTGGAGAAGAAGTCTCCGAGACTTTAGCAATTAAAGGAGGAGGAGGAGGAGGAGGAGGAGGAGGAGGAGGAGGAGGAGGAGGAGGAGGAGGAGGAGGAGGAGGAGGAGGAGGAGGAGGATATAAACTTAAATTTTCTTCTCCTAAACTTTTAATTACATTATTTACTAGTATTGAATCTCATCATGCACGGTTAGAATAACTAATGAGATAAGAATATATAAGAAATTTTTATATTAAAGTCTAATTAATCTTAATAATTTATGTATTATTATGTTAACATCATTTTATGAAAGTTATTCATTATTGTGTATTATATTGTATTATATTTTTATTTTGTAATTTATGTATTAATTTGATTGCATAAGAACAATTATGCGTTCTAACTTAAATTCTTTATTCCTGTAGAGGATATTTTTATTCTTAAGATATTAGTTGACAAAAAATTATATGATTAGAAAATAAATATTTTATATAAAATAAAGATCAACAAATGAAAACAAAAAATAGGATCTTAAGAGGAAAAAAATAAGATAACGACAAGAAATTTAATTAAAAGTAGCATAAGGAATATAAAAAAGGATTAGAATAATTTAAGAAAACTATTTAATTTTTTACTATGATAAAATATTATGTTTTACTACATATTACATGTAAATTTATATAGCAATAGTATGTTTGTAGTATTTGGATTGAAGTAGATAAATTTTTTTAATTGCATTATCTTATAGTTATTTGGACCATAACAAGTTGATAATATTTTTAGCACTTTTAATTCTTTAACTGGTGTATGATTTAGGTCCCTTTTATAATTTTTTAACGAACTTATTTTCTTTATTTTTAAAATTGATACAGTTAAGTTTTTAAATAATTTCACTTTACTTAAACCGTTAATTACTTTTCAATTTATATTTTATTCTCAATCCATCATCATAAACACCAAAATATTTGAACAGAAAATAAAGATTTAAACATTCTACTATTCTAGTATGTGAAAATCAATTAATAGATTAAATGTGCTTATTTTTAAAAGTATGATGACTTAATTAGCTAAACAATTAAGGAAAAAAGAACCCATTCAAGGTTATTACTCCTTTTTTTACAGAAAAGACATTCATTCAATTAATGGGACTGGACACAGAGTCCAGAAAGGGGCATCATCAAGCTTTACAAATTATCTGAATTCAGTAAAGAAAATTTAGAGAGATCATGAGCAGCTGTGTTTGCCTCTCTGCCCACATGAGAAAAAGAAACAAAGTGAAAATAGGCAGCCAAGTCTTTAATCTCTTAAAGCACTATTTTCTTAAAGGTTATTACTCCTAATAACCTTTGTTTTATATTATAGTATTATAGATTAGATTAGATTTGAAGGTTAAGGAAAACTCTTTTTTTAGTACCATTAAAATTAAGGGAAAATCTATTGATACCCCCAAACACCTTCATGCCACCCCGTTTTAAAAATGTATACCGCATTTTTAAAGTGCTGTATGAAAGTACAAAATGCGTACCTCAACTTGAAGTTGGTATGTATTTTTTACATACCTCAACTTAAGTTGCGGTATGCCTTTTTCTCAACTAAAGTTGCAGTATGCACAAAGATGACATGAATAAGTGTGTGGATGATACCAATAAATTTTCCCTAAAATTAACACCGATAATAATTACTTTGGAATATTTTGAATTAGCCCTTATATTTGATTCAGTTTTATTTGATGAATATCCATTGATCTTAAAAAAATTGGAAACATTAAAAACCTATTAAAGTTTATTATGATCAATAATTAAAAATTTACTCTTATATTTTAATTTTGAGCTAAAAATATTATTATATTTTAATTTTGAGATAAAAATATTATAATTCTGATATTGTTGTTAGTTCATTTCCTGATTATAAAATTGAATTTTTTTTTGAATGAATGAAAAAGTTCTTTGGAGTAAGATGACACTTGTGTTTATTACCAATAGATAAACGAAAGTCGTTGATTCTCACCGATTGCTATAACTGTCGATGAAAACGGACAAGTTGGTAGTATTTTTTATTTTTTAATTCCGGTTTCTTTTTCATTTTTTATTTTCATTTTCGGTTAGTCGTCTCTTCATCTTCGTCATCCATTTTCTGTTTATCATACATTTGTATCTTCAAAGATGTAAATTTAGTACGCATAATTACAATACATGTTAAAATTATAATAATATAAATTAAAAATAATTTAAATCATCATTATACTTACGAAAGTGTTCCACGTGCTTTTATCTACCAACCTTTGTTGTACTTTCTCTTTCTTATAAGTTTGTTTGAATAATTCCCCCGGTTAATATTCTTCCATGCACGCCCAAATTGTTATTGTTAGAAGCATGGTAGTAAGTATCGTACGATACAACGATACGAATCGCGATACGATACGTTTCCCCCTTGGCGATATGTATCGTAAGGTGTATCGAAATGGACCTTGAATCGTTGCTGAATCGCTTGAATCGTTGCGATACGATACGAATCGCGATTCACCTTTGTATCGCGCGATTCGGAGACAAGATGGAAATGAGTCGGGTTTTGCGACCCGGTTGTGTTTTTGTTCCTATTTTGGGCTTTTTTTTTTAATTCGGGCAGAGGCGGGTTGAGATTTTGACCCGATTGAGCTTTTAACCCTAAAATAATAATATTCACTTTCACTCTTTCTCCTTCTTTCACTGTCGCGACCTGCTGCTCTACTTCTTCCTCTTACTGCTCTGCTTCTTCGGTTCTTCCTTCACTGCCGCGAGCCTGCCTCCTGCGACATCACTGTTGCTGTGTTGTGAGCCTGCGTCCTGCAACCTTCACTTCTAACTTCCCAGATTTGCTTCTGCTGCATTTTCACTACTTCTTCCTCTTGCTACTTTGCGTTTTCACTGTTTCTTCCTCCTACTGCTCTATTGTGTTTAGGTTAGACAACCAATTTGGAATAGAATTATATATTGAGAACTTGAATCAGCGTAACTCGCATTTTTCTGAAGCCAACTGCAACTGTACTTTTGATTCTTTTGTGGTTCAATGCCCTGGATAACATTCTATGCTAATTGCTAAATCCTCTGCAAATTTTACTCTACATGCTATTGGCCTTTTGCAAATTTTTGCTGTAATTGTTTGCAAATTTCGCTGTTGTTTCACTATTATTGATGTTTTTTGGAGGTGATGAGCATTTGAACTTTGTCATCTTAGATTATTTTAATTTTTGAAGTTTATCATATGATATATATACTATATATCTTTCTTTTTGTGTTTGTATCGTACGATACATAATACGATATGATTCACGAGTCAAAAAATAGGTCTTTCGATTCACGATTCGATTCACAGTTTAACTACCATGGTTAGAAGGCATATGGCTCTAATTCAAATATCAATTACTAAATATGCTACTCAATTAAAATAATAATTAATTTTCATATACAAACATTTTTAAACGAGATAAAGCATTGTAATTAACAACCATCACTAATCTTTTTTTTTGTTACAACAACCATCACTAATCTAACCAACAATACAATCAAAAAACTAAGACAATAAATAAAATAACCTACAATAAACTAAAAAAATAAACTAAATAAAATATTAAAAAAAGACAAAATTTACTTGTTGAAGCTTAATCTTTGACAAGGATAGCTGTATTGAATGGTGTAGACGAACTATATATAGGTTACTGACAACCTTTTGCCATTCTTTTATAGATTACCAACGGAAAATGTCATTGGTAATATGACGGTCAATTGTCCCGCTCAACGAAATTTGAAAATCCAAATCAAAATGATATAAATTGATGGATGTGTTGTCAATAGTATAGCGCGAACTTTCCCGCCACATTACCGACAGATGTGACCGTCGGTCATTACCGACAGATGTGACCGTCGGTAATGAGCACGCTAAATTTTCCTACCAATTTACCGACAACACATACCGACGACGGCTTTGTGAATGTCTTCCAAGCTGGCTGTGAACCAAGTAGTTTATGTTGGCGAAGCATGGGGCGTTTTGGAAGACTTGAAGCTAGCCATTGGAACTAATACGATGAAAGTGCTTCTTGATTCAGTTTGTGAGAAGGTTATAATATCTAGGTGATGTTGTCAAGAAAATCAAGGACCTAACAAGAAGGATATGAGCACTAGCAGATGTTAGTTCCCCAATTTCAACCGAGAAGCTAACACTGCTACTCATCTCCTTGCTAAGCATTTCCTAGCTCATGAGGATGAAACCTGGTTTGATTGTCTTTCATTTTGCATTCAATTTTATATTCTCTCTCATATACTCTTCCCAATATTTTCTAATGAAGATCATATTTTCCCGTAGAAAAAAAAAGAAAAAGAGATGTCATGTCAAGTGAAGGAATGCTCGGTAACTACCCCCAACTAATTATTTTGCTGATACTATTCAGATGTTTACAAATAGAGGCAACAATAATATGTTCAAAATCCACTTTTCATTCCATCTCATTTCCACTTGCCTTTACTTCCTATCTCTCTCCTCTTTTAATATCATATCACATTACATCATATCTCTCAAGTTGAGAGTGGATAGTTGTGAAGAAGACATTTTCCTTTTATTAATCATCAAGTACATCAGACCCAGAACCAAGCAGTGCACCCATGATAATCTGCTCCCACCGTCTCACACCATTCTGCATTCATGATCGCAGGAGTGAAGGATTGTCTGATTCTCTCCTTGATGATGATGTTGAAGACATACAACAATCTGTTTGAGGGAAGTATTTCAAGGTACACTTTCCTGATGGGTGATGAATTTTAACATCAAATGCAGGTGAAAGCGGCTGCCCCACAACTTGAACATGGGAGATACTGCACCACAGTAATCCAATTTATCATAGTTGGAAAACAGATAAGCATATAGATGACATTTTTTTTCTGAAAAAAGAAAATAATCACTTGATATAACCAAGACCAAGTTACTAGACAGTCAGAAAATTTGTTCCAGTTGGAAACAATTGACAACACTAACAAGCGGTAAACATTAAAAGAACAAAAGAAAGTTAAAAAGAAAGTTAAAAAGAAAGTAGCAACGATTTTTCATCCCCTTGTGAGAACAACAGGATGAATTATTCAGAATTCAGTGCAGACAGGTACGGAAACAGAAAAATGGTTAGGGAGGTGAGAAATTTACACATTAAACTAAATCAACAATGAGTAATTGAAGGAGACAGCATAAGTTTTATGAGGGGGCAAATACAACATTCAAATGGTATTCTATTAAGGAAAAAGTTTCTGTTGGGGGCGACCGCCCCATTTTCTAACACCTAGTTCTGTCCCTGAGTGCAGAAGTACAACACTCTTTTAATCTTTTATGATATTGGCTGTCATCATTAAAAGACAAATGCCCATAATAATGTGCTGAACCTCCATCATAAACCATATCATCACTCATGAGTGGACACAGATGACATGGAAGTGTGGGTGTCCCCAACTTCGCAATTTCAATTCAATAATAATGGTCTCCAACATGTATTCAACAGTGTGCATGTGAAGGGAGAGAAATTTTGAGAAACTAACCATATGTAGAACAATTCGTCCATTTCTTGTTTTTGAACTCTTCCCAACAGCTCAACGAGTAGCACACCTCCAATACACAGGACAGGTTCAGGTAGCTTGAATTTTTGCAAGCGACTTTCCTGTAGAGTCAGTACATCATTAACACATTTCAAGTTTCACACATGCATAGAATTGTACGATAAAATGAGGTTTATAATGGATGAGTTTCAAACCCATGCCTCCTATGTTCATTAGGTACCATGAGGTTGCTCCATTTCAAAAGGAAAACAAAGATCTCAAAGTGGTAATCAAGCATTACAACAACAACAACAACAAAAGCCTTATCCCACTAAGTGGGGTCGGCAAAGTGGTAATCAAGCATTAATTTCATAAAATATTAACAGGGTCACTTCTCTAGTCTCATACTGCCAATTAATCAAGCTGAAGATCTGCTAAAAGACTGTCATGAACCCGAAAAAGAAAAACCTGAGAAAGTTAAATAATAGGAGAACAAATCTGCAATGTTTATTGAACCTCAAAAAAAAATTTAAAAAAATGGAGAATCCTATTTCCCTTCAACCAAGGTTTCCCCTTTGAGCCACTATCCAAAACTAACAAATCTGAATACTCCTCTTCTACGCCTCGCCTACTAATTAAGCTAAGTCCCCACCCTTAACTGTTTTAACCACCACACCACTTGTCATGACCCAACTATCCCAAAAGCTTGAGCTATTGGACGCCAAGCTCACACAAGAGCTCATTGGGCTTGAAGTGAAGACAATATACAAGCCTACCTACCTTGTGCTGGAACTCAAACAAAAACCGAACTCTAGGTCACTCAGTCGTAAAAGCTCTAATTTCATGTCATGAACCAACTAACCTAAAATCATAAGCTATTGGGTGAAGACACATGAATGATTTTATATTATACTTCTAACAAGTAACAACCCTTAACTAGTCTAACCAAGTACTCTCGGAGCCCTAACAATACCATCCCCTTAAAGTTCAACCTCATCCACAAGGTTGAAATTGGGGAACTAACATTAGCTAGTGCCCATATCCTTCGTATTGTTCTTCTTCATCCAGGGATTCCATATTAACTTCTCCTTACTCATTCCATATTTATCTTCTCTTTCTAGCTCTAATGCATGGGACCAAATCATTGGCTACACTAAAAACATATACCCTCTTCTCTTCTCCTAACATATTCTCGATGCAGCAAGCTCCCTTGCTTTGTTGCAGGTACATGATACTTCCAGCGGGCATGGTGATGGAGTGAATTAGTGAACTATTGCTCTACTTTCCCTTGCACACTTTTTATGAGTCATTGTTTGATCCAGCATTATACTTGAAAGAGACCGATGATAGTATTCCCTGTAGCAAGCTACGACTAGCTGTGCCAACTGATCCCTTTCTTGTCACGATTCCTCTCTGCCCAGATGACACCTGAAGTGCGCCTCCCATTGCACAGGATTGACTGATTGAGGTCTCAGGAGGAATTTGGCAGCACGCGGCTCCTCAATGATATTTCAGGCCAGATTTATGGTCTTCATAATATCATTAGGATCATGCATCTGAACTGTGATTCGCATTGCTTCCTAATCCACCCAAGAAATACCACAGCAGTTGTTCCTCAAGAATCCCCCAACACTTGTTCCACCATGATTTCAAAAGCTTGTATTATACTCATCTACAGATCACAGGTGGCCAATCTTTCATATACAATTACATGCTGCCCGTGTTTCTTCCTGCAAACCTTTGTACCAACATGATAGGTATAGTCAATTAATAGAATTAGTTAGTTAACTAATTAGTTAACAGAATAACAGTTAGTTAGTGAATTAATTAGGCATATGCCTGTAAGTAGCAGATGGGTCTTTTGACAAATTTCAGTTAGGAAAAGGCTTAGGAGAGTGCAGGACCTCTAGACTGTACTAGCATATATTGTAACCACAAGAATTCTTTCTGTTTCTTCAATAAAACAGAATATTTTATTGTGAACTCTGAACTGATTCTATCAACACACTGCTGCCAACACTTACCAAGTCAGACCCAGCATCTTCCTCCTCAAGAATCAGAACCAGTGCACGACCTTGGTTTAGTGGTTTCTCCTACTCCTTCTTATTGGGTGGAGGTGGGGAATGGCCATAAGATTAAATGTCAAGGTGTTTGCAGGGGTGTTTCTTTGCTGTTGCAGGAAGTACAGACTCTGCAGGATTTCTTTTTGTTTGATTTGGGTGGGGCTGATGTGGTGTTGGGTTTGGATTGGTTAGCTAGCTTGGGCGATATCAAAGCCAATTTTGGGGATTTGACAATGAAGGTTAATATAGGGGGCAAGAAGGTGGAGATTAAAGGTGATCCTTCCTTGTCCAGAGCTGCTGCCTCACCCAAAGCAGTCTTGAAATTGTTGGAAGAGCAGGAGCAGGGTTTTGTGTTGGATTGTCATAGCATGTTGGATGAACCGGTTCCGGGGGTTATTCCTCAGTCTGTGGCAGACTTGTTATCTCAGTTTGCCATAGTGTTTCAGGACCCTGACGGTTTACCACCTAAGAGAAGCCAGGACCATGCTATTGTGCTAAGAGAGGGAGCTGCTATACCCAATATTCGACCCTATAGGTACCCACATCATCGGAAAACTGAGATAGAAAGATTGGTGCAGGAAATGTTACAAGCGGGGGTGATACGGCCTAGTGTAAGTCCTTTCTCTAGTCCTATTATTTTGGTCAAGAAGAAGGACAGTTCTTGGCGTTTTTCTGTGGATTATCGGGCCTTAAATAAAGTCACTATTCCTAACAAATTTCCAATCCCAACCATAGAGGAGTTGCTTGATGAGGTTTCGGGGGCTGCTATGTTTTCCAAACTTGATTTGAAATCCGGTTATCATCAAATTCGTATGTTAGAGAGGGACATTGAGAAGACAGCCTTTAGAACTCATGAGGGTCATTATGAGTTCCTTGTCATGCCCTTTGGGTTGACGAATGCTCCTTCCACTTTTCAGGGGTTGATGAATGATGTGTTGCGGCCATTCCTCCGGAAATTTGTTTTGGTTTTCTTTGACGACATCCTCATTAACAGCAAGGATATAGAGGAGCATTTGTTGCATTTGTACCAGGTTTTGAATGTGTTGCACCTCCACTCTCTCAAGGCTAACAAAAAGAAGTGTATCTTTGCTCAGCCTACTATTGAATATTTAGGACATATTATTTCCGCAGCTGGAGTTTCAGCTGATCCAAAAAAGGTGGAGGCTATGTTACATTGGCCTGTTCCTAAGACTGTCACTGTATTGAGGGGTTTTCTTGGTTTAACGGGTTATTATAGGAGATTTGTCCAGGGCTATGGCACCATTTCTCAGGTCTTAACTTTGTTATTAAAGAAGGATAGTTTCTTGTGGTCTCAAGAAGCAGAGTTGGCCTTTTCTGAATTAAAAAAGGCAGTGGCAGCACTACCAATTTTGGCAGTTCCTGATATTACGAAGCAGTTTGTGTTGGAAACTGATGCATCCAGCAGGGGTTTGGGAGCAGTTTTATCCCAAGAAGGCAGGCCACTTGCTTTTTGGAGTAAGGCATTATCTGATCGGGCTCAAAAGAATGGGGTGTATGAGAGAGAACTGATGGCCATCTTCTTGGCTGTCCAGAAGTGGAGGCATTACCTCATGGGGGGTAAGTTCCTTATTAAGACTGATCATAAAAGTCTTAAATTTTTCAATGAACAAAGGGTGTTGTGTGAGGAGCAATTCAGGTGGGCTGCTAAGCTCATTGGGTATGATTTTGACATTGTTTATCACCCTGGCGAAGAAAACTCCGCTGCTGATGCTCTTTCTCGAAGGATGATGTTTTCAGCTGAGTGTATGGAAACTGAATGAGGTGGAGGAGTGGGAACAAGAGGTTTTGCAAGATGCTGGGTTGCAGGCCATTATTTGCAACCTCATAGCTGACTCTTCTTCTCATCCAGGCTATTCCTTGCAAGGGGGTAAGTTGTTTTATAAGGGGAAGTTGGTCATTCCTAAGAATTCCGCCAAAATTCCCCTGTTGCTGGCAGAATTTCATGGCTCCCTAGGTTGTGGCCATTTGGGGTTCTTTAGAACTTTCAAAAGGGTGGACAGGGTGGTCTATTGGAAGGGCATGCGGTGGGACATCCAGAATTATGTTAGCGCTTGTGAGGTGTGTCAACGCCAGAAATATGACTCTTTCTCCTGCGGGGTTGCTCCAGCCACTCCCTGTCCCCACTCAATTGTGGGCTGAAATTACCATGGATTTCATAGGGGGTTGTCAGGGTTAAAGGCAAAGACACCATCTTTGTGGTGGTCGATACGTTGTCTAAGTATGCCCATTTCTTCGCACTTGGACATCCTTTCACGGCTGCTGATGTGGCCTCTCCTTTTGTAAAGGAGGTGGTAAAGTTGCATGGGTTTCCTTGTTCTATAGTGTCGGATAGGGACTCCATCTTCATGAGTCAGTTTTGGAGAGAGTTGTTTAAGAGGGCTGGCACGAAATTGAATTATTCCACAGCTTATCATCCTCAAACGGATGGTCAAACTGAGGTAGTAAATTGCTGTTTGGAAACCTATTTGAGGTGTGTCACGGATTCTAAAATGACTCCTTTCAAGGCTCTTTATGGGCGAGATCCACCTTCTAAGGTTGAGGAGGTGAACAGGTTACCTGCTGAGAGGGATTTATTGTTGGATGACCTCCACAGTAATCTGTTGCAGGCTCAGGATAGGATGCGGGTCCAGGCCAATAAGCATAGAAGGAATTTGGAGTTTCAGGTTGGTGATTGGGTTTATCTCAAATTACAGCCTTACAAACTGCAGTCTCTTGCTCGAAGGGGAAACCAGAAATTGAGTCCTCGATTTTATGGCCCTTTTCAAGTCCTTGAGAGAATTGGAGTTGTAGCTTACAAGCTGGACCTACCTTCCCATAGCAAAGTTCATCCCGTTTTTCATGTGTCTCTCCTCAAGTGATCTGTTTCTGGACAGCAGCAGCCGCAGTCTCTTCCTCCGATGATGACTGAGGACTTGGTCTTGCAGGTGCAGCCAGATCAGATTTTATCTTACAGGGAAACCGCTTCTGGGAAGAGGAAGGTTCTGGTGCAGTGGTTGAATCTGCCTCCATGTGAGAACAGTTGGGAGGATTTGCAGGATTTAATGGCAGCTTTTCCTACTTTTCACCTTGAGGACAAGGTGGATTTTGAAGGGGGGGGGGGGTAATGATAGTCATGCGGTTAGACCTGCTGTGACTAAGTTCTACCAAAGGAGAGGAAAGACTAAGAATTAGTCTAGTTAGCTGTCAGATTAGGGGGGAATTGACAGCTGGAGTTGGGTTTAAATAGTTAGTTGTAGTTTGTTACAGTTAGCACATTCTGAACTAGACATTGTGGAGAGAAGTTGAGCTCTCGAATTCTCAACCTTCTAGTAATCTCTTCCTCTGATTCTCACATTGGGAATTAGGGTTCTTGCAATAAAATACTAGTTACTGTAGTGGTAGACTTCAATCTATCAGGTGCATTGCTACGCCTTCCAAGCATATAAATGCAAGTTATACCTGTCATCAGCTCCATCAGCTGCACCTTTAAAAACTTATCCACAAAATCAATTCATCCCTTCAAGTCACTGAGACCCAACTTCGGTAATTTAACTTTTCTTGCTAACATTGAGGACTTATCAAAGATAAACTGAGAATTACCATTTTGTTGCGTCTCAGTTTTGTCCATCACCAGCCGTGAACTTGGCATGTCATGGAGGTTTGTGCATTGTCGTATTCACCCCAAGGCTGGCTAACACCTTGTTTCTTCATCTACCCATCCACAAATTGTCGAATGACCTCCGTATAGCCCTCGTCCTTTCACATCCAACATGAGAGTCCAGGGAAAATGCTCGTCAGTTGACTTCTTCAAGAAAACCACTGAATTCTATAGAATTTTTATTCCAAGTTCCATGCATGTCATCCCCGGAAATGAGATCAGGCAGGTTGTACCAAATTGTTATGATCCACAAGAGAAACAAGTGGAAAATCTAGAGAGAGAGAGAGAGAGAGAGAAAGAGAGAACAAATCTGCAAAAGTCTATTCAATTGTAATAGAAGAATGAGAGAATCTTCCTTTCAAGGGTTCCCTTTTCACAAGTGAGCCACTGCCCTGTATCCAAAATAACAAGTCTAAATGCCCCTCTTCTACCTCTCTCCTACTATTTACACTAGTCCCTACCTAATTGTAACAACTTTAACCACTGGCACACAACCACTTAACTATTTTAACTAATTACCCTCTAGGCCCTATCAGAGACAGTTACCACAATCCAGAAAAGGTCAAGTCTCATGGTCGAATTGCATTAAATTAGATAAAAATATCTAGACAGTATAGAAAAATACCATTAAATTAAACCCTTGATGAAAGTTACATAAATACGTTGATGATGCCCAGAAAAAAAACCAGGCGATGAATCTCAACTCTCAAGTTTACTCTTTGTTGACTAACTTGAAATGGTAAAAAAGAATATGTGAAACCTACATTTTAATAGTGCAACTCACCTGAAACATTGGAAATTCAGGTGAAGTATATGTCCATATGAATTGATTATCCCCCAACATTCGATTAGCAGTCATATCATCAGCTACTAAACTCTCCAATTCCATTGGGTATCTTGGATGGCCCAATCTGAATCGGACAGCCTTCGCAGAATATATAGGGAAGCCATGCTGAAAATATGCTGACAAGTAAACACAAATTCTTTGTCAGCTGATCAGACAAAAGTTCAGGATCCTCAACATTACTTGTTTTTCAGTTCAACTAGATATGCACATAATTCATCAATTTAGCTACCAGGCTAACCTTGGAATGGTTGGACATGAATCTCCATAACAAGACATAGTTTGGAAATTAGCTTATAAACTAAAGTCTCAGGAACAGAAGGATCGCTTTCCCCTTTACTTGACCAGTATGATACTCTATATTCAGTTCTATCCCTAGGCTCCAAAGTATTCAGAATGCTTTCTTCCGGATAGTTATCAGTGCTGGATGCACTAATTGCTTCTGAGATGCAATTTTTCCTCATAGGAGTAAGACCAGAAGCCAGGAATGCGTAGACTTTATGATTTCTCTTAAGATACTCCCAACTGCCAGGCATGTTGCTTACTGGTTCAATCATGTTGCCTACCTCAATGCTATGAGCAACACCCGATATTTCAGGAAACATTCTCAAGCAAAGTCGCTTGCAAAGGCCATTTTCAATAACTGCAGAACATTTAGAGTGCAAATTAACACCATTTGAATGGCAAAGTAAAGCCTGAGAACGATAAGCTACTTACTTCCTTATATTTTAACCTTGGTATTAGAAACTAGGGCTTACCCAACTTGTGGGGAAAATTACAGGACAAAATAGAATTAGAGAAGTTCAGCTTTTAGAAGCTAATATAGCATAAAAACTTTCCAAACAAACAAGCATTCAAGTAAATATACACATTTTGGACTAAAAGCTCATAGCACCATAAAATTCTAGCAGTGCAAGTTAATTAAACTCAAACAGCTTACCAGATCTTTGCCAAGAACTGGAAACAATAGAAGCACGAACAAGGTCACAAGGATCATCCAACTGGGTGAGAATCTTTATTGACATGTCAGGTCCAAGCAATTGAATGAAATCCACTTTGTTTTTCACTTCAGACATGTTTCACATATCAGAGCCTGGCAGCAAGCAAAACAGCTGAAGCTCAATGCCACAAGTACAGATATCATAAGACAAACAGAAAATCTTCACATGGAGATTTGGAAGATAATTCCTCAAGCAAACAATTCCACCATAAATCCATTAACTTTGGAGGAACACAATGAGAATTGCATATTAATAAATTGATATTATTTCTTCATTAAATATAAGGACCCTCTAACAATCAAAGCACTGAATCATAAAAATTGAAAACTTTGGCAACCCACAAATATGATTAACAGATGGTCTCAAAGAAAAGTTATTTAAACTTTACAAAATTGTTTCACTGAAAATTTGACTACAACAGGAATCAAAAAAAAAAAAGGAAAGCTACACCCCATTAAGGAAAAAAAGTGGAATAGACTTTAAAGGGGGAAGGTAATTCATGCAAGCATTAGGGAAAAGTCGCACGCAGAAACTGCAGCACATGTATTCATGGGCACGGAGAGAGAAAGAGAAGTGGAATTGAACATGTGAAAGATGGAAAAGGAGTCACCTTTCAGCGAAGAGAGAGGAGAAACCCTTGATTCTGGATGGCTGTAAGAAAAAGGAAATGGAAGCAGGTGAATGACAAGGTGTTTGAAATCGCAGTGTGTGTCGCAAGGATAAAGGGTGTTAGGGTGCTTCTCGAAGAATCAGTCCCCAATGACATAACCGTAATCAGTGATTTTTTTTTTTCTTTTTGTGTTTCTGTAATAGGTTCGTCCAATTAATTAATATATAAGCCAACTCAATGACGTACGGTGTTGGGCTTGGGACCATCCCGATTGGACCAACACCACTCATCTTTGTTTAATTCTAAGTATATCCTGTTTGTATTATATGAGTCGCACTTTAAAGTGCGGTCAGAATAGTATCACCGCATCTTAAAATACGAATTAATTAAAAATAATATATTTTATTTTCTATTATATTGGTCGCACTTTAAGGTGCGACCACAACTATATCATCGCACCTTAAAGTGCGAACTAATAAGTTTATTAGTAGATTTTCATGTCCTCTTTCCACTATATTTTGAGAGTGCGGAGGCAGTATGGCTGTGACCCTGAAAAATGAATTTCTAACGGTCTCACATGGCGACAGTCTGAACTACAAAGTTGAAGAGGAAAAAAAAAGTAATTGAACGTTTATGGCTTCGCCATAAGGTCGATGTTCAGAGCCCAAATTCCATCGTTTATTATTTTTTTTAAATTTTTGAAAAAAATTATTTCACCATAAATTTCTAAATATGTCAATTAGACTAACTGTAGCAGTCCCATAATTTTTAACAATCATTTGGTGCCTTTTTTGAAATTTTTTAGAAGTATTTCTCGGTTTTTTTAATGCGAACTAATTAAAAGTAATCAATTTTATTTTGTATTTCATGTTCGCACCTTAAGGTGCAGTCAGGACAATATAATCGCACCTTAAGGTGCAGTCAGGACAATATAATCGCACCTTAAAGTGTGAACTAATTAAAAATAGGCTTAATAGCACTTTTGGTCCCTCACTTATCACGATTTGACACTTTTGGTCCCTAATAAAAAAAATTAGCATAAATGGTCCCTAACTAATACAAACTTTGGCAATTTTAATTTTCCATCCAATTCCGTTAATTATTTAACGGTTTAAAAAAAACAGAAGAAAACAAAAAAAAACCACCTTCATCAATTCTTCATCATCTTCAACCACCTTCATCAAATTCTGGGTTTAAAAAAAAACCACAATCTTCATCAATTCTTCATCATCTTCAACCACATTTATCATCTTCAACATTAAACTCAAAAAACTAGAAAAAAACAAACAAACCCAACACCCCTAAAAAGACTAAACAAACAAATCCAATTCAATGAACACCTTATCCCCTTGCTCTTCAGCCTGGTATCTGGGTTTAATCCTGGATTCCAAACTGTAAGTGAAGTCCCAACATATAAGGACATTGAGTCAGAGAAATCATAAATCCCTAAAAACTGCAGAAATCCCAGAAATCAGAAATCCCAAAATTAAAAACCCTAGAAATTGCGAAGCTCGAACCATGGTTGTCACGGTTAAGAGGATTAGGGTTTTGAAAGAAGTTCACCTGTAATCAGCCAAAAGGCTCCTCTTTTCGATGATTCGATCTCGGGTTCGAAGAGAGGGGAGGAAGACCATTCAGAAAGTTGTCCCCTTTCTGGAGATGAAACTCGTCGGAAGGTCGCCGGAAATCGCCGGCAGCGGCGACGGCAGTGGAACGGTGATCCATTTAGGGGGTTTTGCTTCGGACCTCATGGGGAGCATGATGGTGGTGGTGGTTTCTCCATTGGCCCCGCGGTTTGGCTAGAATCGAAGAGAGAAGCGGCGACGACTTGTTCTTTTTCCAGAATAAAGAAGACGACGGTGGTGGTTGGGCCGTCATGAAGGGGAACGGTGGTTCGTGGTGCTCAGTGGCCATGGGGTGGTGCAGATCGATGGCTGGTTTGGAGAATGGAAGAAGGAAGGATAAGAGGAATATGGAGAAGCAGAAACGTGAAAGGGAAAGGGGAGAGCTTGAGAGAGAGAAAATCAGAAGAGTGGTTGAGAGATAAGAGGAATTGGTTGGGTTTTTATTTTTTATTTTTTCTGGGTTAAGTTTGTTGGGTTTCAACCAGAAAATCAGGGTGTGGGAAAAGATAATTAGTTAGGATTTTTTATTTTTCTGGGTTTATTTTGTTTAATGTCGAAGATGATGATGAAGATAGGTTGAAGATGATGAAGATTCTGGGTTTCCTTTTTTTTTTTTTAACCCAAAAACTGTTAAAAATTTAACAGAAATGGATGGAAAACTAAAAACACAACTTTCTGTAAACGTTACGGATGAAAATTGCTAATTTTTTTGTTAGGGACCAAAAGTGTCAAATCGTGATAAGTGAGGGACCAAAAATGCTATTAAGCCTTAAAAATAATATATTTGTGTATTATATTGGTCGCACAAGGTCCTACCAGGACTGTATCATCGCACCTTAAAGTGCGACATAGTTAAAGGGGATGGGGATATGTTGGGAAGGATTTTATTTTTTAAGGGTAAAATGGTAAATGACCATATTTAGAAGTGGTGGAGAGTCCAAATGGCGTGGCCCCAAACCCAACACCTAATGATGTACGGGCGCAGAAGTAAATTGAACCGGCTACACCCAGTTTGCAGCTAAAAGCTACTTTTTATTTTTGGCCTATAATATACGTCACCAAAATTTTACAAATTGTAAATAAAGACAAATTTTAAATTAAAAAAAAAACAAATCAATTGTCGTGGGATTCATTCTTGTGCGAAGGTTGTCACTAGGAGTGGGAATAGGCCAGGCCGCCGACAGGGGCCTATGGTCTGGCCTGTTTAAAGTCTGGTCTGCCCTAGCCTGTTTAATATAAAGGCTAGGCTCAAACTTTTTAAAAAGCCTATTTAGCTAAATAGATCAGGCTTAGGCTTATAAAAAAACATGTTAAGCCTATCAGGCCGACCTTTTATTAGTATCTTAATTTAATATATTAGTTTAATAAAATATACAAACAAATCAAAATATTAAATTCAATTTACATCCATCCAACCTGTCACTAGTTTTATCTTCGATAAACATGGGGCAACATATATCCAAACGAGTTTTAAGTCATTGGTTGATCCAGAGATACTGTACATAGGATTTTGCTGGCAACGCTTGCTAGAGGAGCACTTTTCAAAATCCGTGAATTCGTGAACCATCCTCATTGAAGATCTAGAAAGATTATGTAGAATTAGGGTAGAGAGTACTTCATTGATAATGCCTATTTTCTACTCCTTACAGTGTCAATTACCTTCATTTTGAGGTGGTGGAGGGCCTTGATTCTGATTCTACTGGTCATGTCTCTAGTTTGAGTATTGCCTTGAATTCCCAGCATCTCCTGAATTATTTTGGTCCCTCCATGAAAATTTTGGATGATTCTTCCAATTTTTATTGAAAGTCTTGGAATATGGACCATTCTGATAATTCCCCATAGCTTTTACCTTTGCATCAAACTCAGCATCCTCAGGACTAATTTGAACATCATCCATCCTCTGAACCATAACATCAACCTTTCTAGACAATTGCTTGTTGCATGCAAGAACAACATCAAAAGCTTCTATCTCATACATGCCCTTCCTATCCTGCTTATCCTGATTGGAATGAGCAGCTCTGGCAGCCAATTTGTTAATAATGTCTAGTGCTGTCTGAGTTGGTAGAGCATCAAAAGCTCCATTTGCAGCTGTGTCGAGCTTGTCCCTTGTGTAGTCATTAAAGGCTGCATAAAACTTCTCCATCAAAGGGATGAAGTGCAGAGGAATTTGGAAATCAGGAGGAGCATCGACATGTATCACAATACTGCCCTCAAAATTGAATTTGACTCGAGGTGCAGTTAAGTTTCTCAAAGACTGATTGGCATCTCGCTCCTTAGCTTCTTGTTGTCATTGAAGAACTGTTGCTTCAACTTCTGCAGCCAAACATGCATCAAATTCAGCTTGAAGCCTTGCTTCGATTTCAGCTTCTGTCTTGGCCATGTTTCTGGCCTGAATCTCCTTTCTCTCCTGTGCAAGTCTATGGTGGAAGGTACGTTCGATCTCTGGAGCGTAAAGCAACTCAACTTCTGGATCGTATAGTGACTTAGGACCTGAAGTACCTCGCATGCACTAGAGAAAACAATCAATAGCACAAATTCAACACAACACAATTTCATCTATAAGGGTAACAAAGGTTCCAGACAACAAAATCCAAAATGAACCGATAAAACAAAAAACTATCCCCGGCAACGACGTCAAAAACTTGATACCAATTCTGCAAGTGTACAAAATTGTTGTAGTAATAAAAAAAGCAAACCTCAGGGATAGTTTGTCTTATCAATTCATGCTTGAATTCCATAGTCTAGAATGCAAAGTAAAAAGAACAATGACTGAGTTTTTGATTGGTAGCAAGGAAATTGTAAATAAGAAACAAGAAATCGATTGGGAAACTTTTTCAGATATAAGCAACACTTGGGGTCTTAGTTTCACCTTGTCTATTTATAATTCAGAGCAACTAAACTTCATATGAATCTTTGGATCCTCTCTATGGTGATAAAGCCTAATCTTCACTTGTTAATTCCTTACACAAGTAAACCATTCAGTTTAAAAACTAAGCCTAATTCCTTAGTACCTAATAAGTTCAACTGAAGAATTATAGCATACAATTCCAGGCTATCACAATTGAATCCTACCCTTATTCCTAAGGTGCAGAGAAAACAATCAATCTATTCCCAAATCCCTTACCCAAACCAAACTTCTGTTTGTGCAAAGATAAGTATAAAACTTGTGTTAACTCAAGATGAAGTGTAAATAGAGAAAAACAACATAGAAATGCAAGCTTTGATTCATATAACATTTAGAAACTCAAAACATAAACAGAACTAGGTTCCACAATCCCCAAGTACCAAAGAGTTCTTAGCCAAGCATGACTAAACAAGACATAATCTAAGATTAAAAAGAAAGAAAATCTTGAACAATAGCTCA
Source organism: Acmispon strigosus (assembly GCA_030819835.1). Classification (NCBI taxonomy): domain Eukaryota; kingdom Viridiplantae; phylum Streptophyta; class Magnoliopsida; order Fabales; family Fabaceae; genus Acmispon; species Acmispon strigosus. The sequence goes on along the minus strand of JAUAMA010000001.1, from coordinate 39,863,287 downwards.
AGGAGGCCTCTCACAACTCCAGGAAACAATTTCTCCAAGCTTACGTCTAGAAATTACAAGATAAACTTCCAAAAGACAAGTTCCTAATTTATAGAAAAATAAAACCGAGGCCTAGCGCATGAGCGCTGGCTTCCCAACGCTCAGGCGCTAGAAAAACATAAAAAAATTTAACCCAAACATAATGAAGAGCACGAGCGCTGGCAATGTAGCGCTTGGGCGCTAGGACTTCCATCATCAGAGGCAATCAGGCAGAGAGCCAACGCATGAGCGTTGGCTTCCCGACGCTTGAGCGCTGGGATACTTCAGATGCCTTTCTTAATTATCTTTGCCTTCCCTAGCTCTTGGCTTCTCCCTTCATCAATGCTCTTAATCAACCTTCATTGGTCATCGACTCTAGTAAAACCTGCACAAACTCATCAACAACTCCATCAAAGCATCAAACATAACTCATGACATTTTCATCAATCCTCATAACCCTCTCATGATTGAGCAATAATTCCTCATCAACATTCTCCAACTCATGATATCCTAATTAAGCTCAGCAACGTAACAATGGCCAGAAGATTAAGGGACTAAACTAGAAAGAAAAACCAAAGAAAAGAAACTAAAATGATAACTAAAAATAAATTAAAAGCTAGACTAATCATGCCTATGTAAAAAGGCGATTAAAGTCCAAAAATGACTCAAACACTACATGAGACTCAAGAAAAAGAACAAAATAAACAAAATAAATAAAGGAGAAGACTAAAATACCCCTAGGTCATCAGTTTACTAACCTTGCTATGCAGGAGAAAAATCAGAACCCTAGGTTGTGTGCCGAAGCGTTTGAAAACGGATTGAAGGCGGAAGATTTCAACATCGAGCTATCCGTCTGGTATGTAGAGTCATTAGACGAGATCCGTCGGAGAGCCGCTTCTTTTGTCATCAAGGAGGAGAGAAACAATTTGAAAATAAGGAGAGATGAGGAGGAGGCGAACCGGACGAAAACACACCCGCAACAGAAAGTAAATAGTCCATGCAGAACGGATGAGGCGATCCTCGCTCCCGGGAGGAACCAAGGCCGGCCCACTCAACAACATGTGAACAACGTCCGAAGCAATGTGCGGATGAGTAAGTGGGATGATGACCTCACTACGCCGGAACTCTCCACAAGATTGAATTTTCAAAGAGGCCATGGAGTCAAAACCTCATTTATTTAGGCTTCCTCGGCGGGTCATGGACCCCGGGAAAACAGATAAGTCTACGCGGTATGATTTTCATAGTACCACAGGCCACACAATCGACAAGTGTTGGGCACTGAGACGCCAAATCGAGCAACTGGTGCAGAATGGACACCTTAGGAGGTACGTTTACAAGAGACGCAGCTGAAGCTGAAGCCCGGGTCGATCCGAGCGATTGAAAGCTGATGACACTGTCAAAGAGTTCGTGCAAGCTATTACGACAAACACAGTGCCAGGCCCCAAAGGGTGTCTGTGTTGCATTTTTGAAGGCTTTATTGGGGGTGGCATGACTACCTCAGCCAGCAAAAGATATGCGCGGTCATTCAAACAAGTTGAATCTGTTAATTCCTTATTGCCAAGGACTCGCCACTTGGGCCGACCTCAAATCACTTTTGGTGACGAGAATTATGAGGATTACTAGGGCATTGCTCCCCATGAGGATGACCCCATGGTAGTGGTGCTTCAGATTGCCGATTACGCTGTCGAGAGGGAGCTGATCGACTAGGGAAGGTCTGCGAATGTACTCTATGGGGACACCTTCAAAAGACTGAGCTTGAAAGCCGAGCAACTTAAACTGTTCAAAGGATCTCTCGTCAACTTTTCAAATGAGGAAGTACATGTCAAGGGCTACCTCGAGTTAATGTTCATAATTGGAGAAGGCCAATTCGCTTTGATATTATCGGGGCCACCTACCAACGGCTGATGGACACGGTTTTCACCGCCCAAATAGGGCGAAATATAGAGATTTACGTGGACGACATGGTCATCAAGTCCACCTCAGAGGAAACTCATTTGGATGATCTTCGCGAGATATTTGGCGAAATTCAGGATAGAGGCATGAATCTAAACTTGGAAAAGTGTGCTTTTGGTGTTCAGAGCCACAAATTCCTCGAGTTCATGCTCACAAATCGCGGAACCGAAGCAAATCCGAATAAATTCTAGGCCATAATTGATATGTGGAGCCCAACATCGGTCAAAGAGGTCCAACAGCTGACCGGACGAGTGGCAACTTTCTCCAGGTACATGTCCGGGTCGCTGACAAAGTTAGTGTTTAAGAAAAGTGGAGCGATTTGAGTGGACACCCGAATGTGAGGATATTTTCCAGAAGTTGAAGAAGTTCTTAGCCGCACCACCTATATAACTCAATGAGATATCAAATCAAATCAAATATGAAATAATTTAATAGATTAAAAATTCTCAACATAGAAATTTGAAAAATGCGATATAAGAAATAAATAAGGTAAATATATAATTTTTTTAAATTGGGAAGAGTATAAAAATATTAAATTTATTTAATTTATTTAATTTAATTTGAAAATTTATATTTCTAGTAGGTAGAAAAATGATTCCTTTTTTAGCTATTGCACGAGGGAGTGACATCTCATATAACTTTCCTTATACTATTATATTATAGTATTCGATTAGATAGAAAATTTCATTAATCTAAATAATCTTTATCAAAACATTAATAAAGGAAGCGAAATATATATTTCATTACTGAGACATCTTACTGTTTATAAAGATATTAAATAAAAGAAAACCATTCCATTTTTTTTGTTACATAAGAAAAACTAACGACAAACAAATGACTAGCTTATATCATCAAGATACAAAGATGAAAACACCAAGGAAGAGAGGCGCTCCTAAACACGAAAAAAATAGTTATATCTAACTGCTTGACGATCTAAACAATCAACTGTGTTATTAATATCACGCAGAATTTAAATAAGATAAACCTGCCAATCTCCAACAAGCAAAACTTTAATCCTGCCGAGCACTTCCCTCTCCCAAAGTGACTCACATATGTAGAGTAACCATGGCCGAACAATCAAAATCACAGATAATGTTTGTTAAACCAAGATCGCGAGCGTGTTTTAGCCCCTTTCGAACCATTTAGTAAAGACTAAAGAATAAATATAAAATTTAAAAAAAAGAATAAAAATTATGGTCAGTGTTTTAAAAAAGGATGGACGGTCAGTACATAATAAAAAAGATCAGAAAAGAGAGTGGAACGAAGGGGGTTGGAGAGTGGCCATTGCTGTTGCGGCGGACGACGGAGAGCGGCGGATGTTAGATTGTGCGCGGTGGTTGACGGCAGTAACAGCGATCTGATCAGGGGAGTCACACAACTGTGAAGCCAGTGACGGCGGACGCGGCAAGGGTTCACGATTGAGAAAGGCAGGCTAAGGTGAGATCTAGTAATACAATACTTACCCTACCAATCTCGCTCGCACCCAGTTTTTTTGTTTGCAAACGCATTCATCCAGTACGGCGCACCCGTACCCGGTTCGCAATCTGAGCGTACCGGTGCTTGATAGCATTTTCCTATCTTTAATAATCACATTTCATGCAAAGCTGATGACGGTTTAAGAAGGAAAAATATAGAGTTTGTGCATTACATGAGTGCATTTTATTTGGGAGATTCCATGGACAGGTTATTTATCTGTTTTTGACTTGGGGCTCTGCCTAGAATATGATTGGAAGGGAATTGTGCTGTTATATTTTACATTTAAATCATTTTTCATTAATTTTTTGCGTAAATTAATTCTTAACTTGCATCTATTTTAAATCTGAGATATTATAATAGAGTATACACATGTTTTTTTTTAATACTTGTTCATTGCAGGAGTAGTAAATTATTTGACATGAAGATTCTACGATGAAGATGAGAAGACACTGTAGGCTCTGGTGGCCAAAGCAGCTCTTATCAAATCAAGAATCATGCTCCAGTATTTTACTGGGGTGGTTTATCTCCTGCTCACCATCATCCCTTGACATTGTTGTAGCCTTTACTTGTAGTGACGTCTTGCTTTCTAGTTCTTGTCCTGACATTGAGGTATGAAACTGGATTTGAGTTCACCATCCCTTGCATCAAGTTTAAAGTAAGCTAGTGAAGTGAGACTAGCAGCAATAAAATGATTGATTGTCTTTTTGTCACAACTCACAACTATTAATTGCCGACGAGGAACTTTTGGGTTTTCATTTTTGTGATGCTAATAAATTTTATATTGTAGTCTAGATCTTGCAAGAGTTGCCAAGTTTAAATAGAAATTACGTTTTCCCTTTCAATAGGGTTTCAGTATCTTGATTGATTTTAACTAAATATTAGGTCCATATGTATAAATTTTATGCTAAAACATTTGCAATTTGTGGGAGAGAAATATAAATTTTAATGGGGGAAGAAATTGATTTGGATGGGTACTATTCACACAAAATGATGTATAAATTTTTTTTTTTTTGGGTCACACCCACGCATGAGAGCCTTGGTTATGTGAATATATGACTGTGGTGGGAAAATCCCACTGTTAAGTCCTCTAATGGTTCTTTCATACAAGCTGTCTTAAGTTATTTCTGGAGAGATCTAGTGAAATGAGAACACCTAACATCATGAACCACCACTCTCTATTAGGGGATCGTTTATGAAACACATGGGAGCATGCCCACGATTCTTCAGGATAGGTCCAAGTTCTCTGTAGTTGGTCTGTGTATCACTGACCCTACCGGTAATAGTTTGATGGCTGAAACAGAGGATGATGAAAAAAAATTCTCTGACTATGGCAATTCTTGGGCAGAGGGAAGTACAGATGTATATGGAAAGAATAACTGTAGGAGTTGCAGTTGCTTCCAAATAGATGGATCATTAAAAAGAAGTAGCCAACCTTTTTCTGGGAAAAGTAATTGGGTGCTGCTGATGTTTGATTCTCCTAACAAGCATGATGTAGGAATACAAGGGCTACCAAAATTGCACCACATTCATTGGAATGGACAAATTTTGTCAGAATATGATGTTCACGTATGCAAGTCATGTTTTCTTCTTTTACTTCTTGCCTTTCTGCTATTAGTTGTAATTCGTCAAGACTTTTATCCCTCTCTCAAGCAGATATATGATATTAAATTGCTTGTAGGTAATAGTTTATGAATCACCCTCTTATGGTGCTCATCATTTCTCACTGTGTCATTCTGGTTCAAATGACCAAGTGAAAACTTCCATGAAGAATCCTAAGTGGATTGATGTGCTTCATAAAAAGCAGCAATTCATTGAATTGGTAATTAAATTTACCTTAATCATATTTGTGCATACTGAGTTTTCTCCTAGTTGCTAATATGTCTTTTCTAAATTTCACTCCAGGATTCAGTTATTCTGGCAATTAATTGCACAACTGAAGCTAAAAGAAGTTTTGAGAGACATGTGATCCCAAGAAGACCCTCAAGCCAGCTCTCCATATTTCCCATGTGCACACTTTAACTATTAATGCACCATCTCTTTCACTCTTCATGTTCAAGCTCTTTTGATCTTTGTTATGACTTGCAGGTTTTTTGTTATCATGGGGAATCTGGTTTCCAACTTCATGGCTTCGTTCTCCACTATGTTCTATATTGTTCTTCAGTTTTTTCAAACGCATTTTAATAATGAATCAGAATCATGGATCTATGTGACATTTGCAAATGTACTCAAGAGGACTGCATGGATAAATATCCAAATCCGTTGTTCTCAGATATTATATTGGCCAATCTTTCTTCGGGAGAATGACCTCAGGTAATATGAAATTGTAGGTAAAATATATTGTCTGATTTGTGGCAGGCTTCACAATTTGGAAATACCAGGTTTTAATATTTGATGGAGTCTGTGTAATTAAATTTCGTATAAAGGAGAAGTATTAGTAGGGATATTCAAGAGACGGAACCCGGGTAAACTGATTAAACCAAATCCAATTGGGATTCGTTCAGTTTCTTTACTGTACATTTTACCAAAAAAATTGGGATGCTAGATTCAACCGTATGAACTCAATCATACTGTGTACACTATACTATATACAAATGAGATGGGATATGGGATTGTATTAGCAAAATATAGAATATTGATATTATATTTTTAGGTGTATAAAATTATATATTGAAACTTCATTGTAATTTTTAACATATAGTATTTTTTGGGCCATGAAGTATTTTTAGAAAATTCGTCTTTTTTTGTTGGGTTATTAGTAATTTAGGGCTGATTGGTCAGTTGTTTATCAAGTTGGGTATGCCTACTTCAGTATTGCTATGTACTTGGAGATTTATTGACATGAATTTGAGTTTGATTTGAGCATCACTATTCTGCATTCTCCCTGCAGGCCTATTCCTTCCTTGCTAGACTTTGCTTTTCCTCTCTTACCCCTCCTTAATATATTTCACAATAATGTTACACATACAGGGTTCTATTCATAGTACAAATATAATATTAGAGTTGTATGCATTATGTTGATTGTTTACATTGGACTATTGCATTTATGGTTATGGTTTTATATTTTCTTGCTATGGAGCAGTAGCTTTTAAGTGTATTAAGAATTAACCAGATAATATTATGACCTGAGACACTAATTAAGTGTGGTTTGAAACTAAACCAATACCAGAATAGTGTTTTGAATTTGATTCATGTAATTCCTCAAGAACACTTCGTTTAGTCTAGTTTTAGAAATTAAGTTGTGCATAATGATTTAGCTTGCACTTGAGCCTCAGAACATACTGCCAAATTAACTTGATTCAGAACACCCTAGTTTTCAATGCACTTTATTGTTTATTCGGAAGCAATTTTTCTTTGTTTGGACATGAAATCATTTAGGTGGCATCAGGGTTATCAAATATTGGCCATGGCGTTTTTCCATGTCGCATTTTTTCAAAAATGCGACAGGAATCCCATGGCGTTGCGTTTCTGGCGCGACGGTTAATGGCGGCGCCATTCCATGGCGGTAACAGTGAAATATCGCTAAATGGCGGTCAGAGGCGAGGCGCGGACAGCCTTCGCGGTGGTTGTGAGTGAGAGCGCGACCTGGATCTGTTGAAATGCGGCGCCTCGCAGCGCGAGGAAGAAGATAGATGAAAACCCTGAATTGCCCCCATATTTAAATATTAGGTCAAACCTTTTAAGGGCATTTTGGGGTTTTTTTGTGAATTAATGAAACACTGCGTTTCATGCGTTTCATTAAAATGAAACGCTGCATATTGCTTGCGTTTCATTCATGAAACGTTGCGTTTCATATCATCATCTTCCTTCTTCAACCTCAAGTGCGACCTCCACGAGACCTAGCCGCCATGCCCAGCCACCGTGAGGCCTCTGATGAGCTCTAGCAAGCTTCCGACGACTTCGCCGACTTCGTCTAGCTGATAGGAATGGGGCTGATAGGGGACCACTAGAAGAACAAGTCACCAATAGGAGGGAGAGGATTTGGAGAGTGTATTCTAGAAGACCACGTGTCTGACTCTTAGCAGGGAATATTCAAATGGTTGATTCATGAGAGAGAAATGGTAACTTGGAGGAGAGAGATTGAGGGAAAAGAGTTGGTTATAGGAAAGAGGGGAGCAGAGAGTGAGGTACGTTGGGTAGAGTCTAGAATTTCGGCCATAGCTGGCTTGGGCAAGAGAGAATGCACTCTTGAGGTTTCCTAGTCTCTTAGTCTGTTATTTCCTATTTTTCTCTTGTACGCTGCAATTATAGCAGTGATTCTATCATCTATAATACATCATTTCCAGATTCAGATCATAATTCTTATCACTAGCCTCCTTTTTCTGTCTTCCTCCTCCTTCCTCCTTCTTCTCCTTCTTCCTCCTCCCTCCTCCTCCTTCTTCCTCCTCCCTCCTCCTCCTTCCTCCTCCTCCTTATTCAGCCGCCATGGCATATGGCGATTTTCTATTGCGGGTTTTTTGAAAAACGCCATGAGCCGCCATCTAACATTGATAACACTGGGTGGCATTGATTTTTTATCTAGCCATTGTTTCCTTCCAGCTTATGTCGCCCATCCATCACTCATGGTGATATTTTTTCGATAAAGTGTAACTTATACTTACTTTCCATAATTAAAATTTAGGTTTTTTGTTGAATCAAATTATTCAATATTCTGAACAATCTTTAACTTTTGATATTGATATTATTTTTTCTCTGTTTAACACCATTTTTTTGTGTGCAAGGTCACAATCATGTGTTGAATATGCAGAAAAGGCTGCAATGCATAGGCATTCTATGTGGTCAACGTTGGTTGTTGATATTCTTCTCGGAAACTTGGTTGGCTGGTCACTTTTTTATCATTCAGAATCTGTTTGTTTGTCAGTTTCAAACTTTACCCATGGGTTTGCGACCTTTTTGCGCTCCGGATGTGTTTGGTTAATGGGAAACCCTGCAGGCTTCAAGTTGAATGCCGAGCTGGCAGGAGTGCTTGGCATGGTTTCCTTGAATGCAATCCAAATATGGTCAACGCTCTGGATCTTTGTCGGTTTCATCTTCAATTATATTATTCAAGGGCTTTCTATTTTAGGAATTCTTTGTGGATTCACTGTACCTGCGGCTTTGGTAGTGGACATGATTGCATTTGCAACCTTACATGTTTCAACTCTTAATTGGTTGATTTCACTTGTATATTCATTACAGATACAGGCATTAGCAGCCTTGTGGCGGCTTTTCAGGTAATAAATACCTGTTCTTTCTCAGATGATTGGTTAAAAGTGGGGCAGTGATTTTAATAAGACTTGAACATCCTGATTTGTTCTTTGTTTTATAAATGGAACTTTATGATGTAGTTGGTTTTTGGAAATTCAATAAATTGTTAACATTAGAGGTTTTTGTCTGATCTCACAATTTTTGAAATTGATGCTAGTGTGTCCTTTTTGGTCTTTTTCCTTTGGAGAACTATACTTTAGATGCAGGTAGTCCTTTACGCTATAGCTATAATATATCTCTAAAAACATTGGCAGTTTATGGTGCTAAAGCCAATTATAGCAAGCTGTTAAAAAGCTAAGCATTTGTAAAATCGAAATTAAGTTATTAGAGGCAGAGATCATGAGAATCCCATGCATTTTCTGTAAGCTGTCATATTTGCTGCATTTCTCTGTTTGTGATTCGTTTTCCTTTTGAAGAATAATTGTTGGTGGTTTTTTCTTTTGGCAGGGGTCGGAAGTGGAACCCTCTTCGGCAGAGATTGGATAGCTTTGACTACACTGTGAAGCAACATATTGTTGGATCTCTTTTATTTATACCACTCTTACTTCTGTTACCAACTACTTCTGTCTTCTATATATTCTTTAGTATCGTGGACACAACCATTAACCTCATCTGTATACTGATTGAAGTCACTATTTCGATAATTCATGCTACACCTTATATCAAGATATTTCTTCGGTTGATGAGACCAGGAAGATTCCCTTCTGGAATATGGCTTGAAAGTTTTGGTTGTCAGGGCAATAGTACTGTTTCTCCAAATGCTGATTTTACTGACAAAATGACCTCATCCAATGAATCATTTCATCTAAAGGATTTCAATAGAGAAAAATCTCGTTTCCTGGTTTCAGTTCTCCACAGCAACTATTTGAGCATAGGTGACTCCTAAAGCTATTACTTATGGACTCAGACTGATGCTTCTATTTGGCTTCTTTTTGGTTGTCAAGATGTATCTGTGTTGATTAACAATGAAATTTAATGTGTGACATCATGTAGTCAATGTTTAGATATTAATGTCTGGGTGCTTTTACTTGAAGAATTTGGATATAAATGTTTACATGAATTATTTGTAATGATTCCTATATGCCACAGCAGTATTTGTGCATGGGCAAACATTATGTGCTTAATTCAGCGGATTATGTTTCAGGGAAAGTGGTCTTGCCTCACTACAGAAATGTATTTTTCGGAGTTTCTAGGTCATGGATCTCCGCAGCAGCTCATGGAATCCTCATTGGGCAGAGGTGAGATATCCTGGTGTCTGGTGCTAAGTTTCTCGTGATTTGATGCTCTTTCCTGTTTCTCTGGTTTTTTTATTTACTAATACTCTTTTTTTCTGTTTCTTTTGTATTTTCTATTTTGACTCTCCTCATTGGCCAGAATACCATCTACATGTGGAACTCTTCTTCCTTCTCCAATGCCATGGATGTCCCTGCCCTACAAAGAGTATTGGTGCCTTTGTCATGATTCACTTGTCGCATGCTTCAGATGAGATTACCTTTAGCTCCTTTTTTTTCCTTTCAATTTTACGATTTATCCAACTTGCTTTTATCTCATGTTGGCGGCTTTTTCTCTTTTCAACGAGTAATATTGAGAATTTTTCATAATAGTTCACTTCAACTCATCCCTAATTCAGTGTTCCAGTGTTCGTGCTCTTCCAAGCATGTTACAGTCGGCAATTTGAGCTCAACCCTATACTGAGAATGATGTGTGCTTTAGAAAAAGAGTTTTTAATCTACCGTATAATTCTTATGCTTGAGCATATCTTCTTCACTATTAGTTAATTATTTTTTGTTGTGGGACGAAAATGAAAGCTTTCGTACTTCTAATGTATTATGTCTATAAAAATAGGAAATGCCATTTATGGAGAATAGAAATTCTCATTTGGTAAACTAAAGTTTGAGTTAAGTGCTTTGATTAAATCTTAACTATCTGTAACTATCTTAAGTTCTTAACATGTTCTATAATATCTTAATTTAGTTCTTGAAGGAAGAATTCAAACCATGTATGGGTAGCCATAGAATTTGGACCATCTAAAGAAGTTCCTGGAACAAAATCTGTTGTCCCCTGGTGTTGGTTTATGTCAAAAACATTACTTGATTTTTGAAAAATGTAGGTTGGTCCCATCTGCATGGCACTCAAAAGCTTCGTGTCAATCTATGTCTATCTCTTCATCTCTTCAGTGACATCTATTCTGTTTTGCTGCAGCCACTATCTTCTTTAAAGTATAAATACCACTAAGCAAAACAGGCACTGTTCTTGGGCACAATGTGTTACTTCAACATAAAGTACTATCAGAATGTGTTATTTTCTCGTTTTTAACAGGTATCCAAACGAGCATATGGACCTGCCACCCTCTCACCATCAACTGTTTAATTTGATAACATAGTTGAATTCACCAACAGCTTGGACTGAACCACAAGGTCTGAGTTTCTGTGAAGTGTAGCATAATGAATTGCGTCAAAAAATAATGCAACGTTTCTGGATGCAGTTTGTGTTTTCAACTTGAGATCGCATCATTTTAAGCAATAATCTCGTGATTAACAATGGAATACTTTCATGTTCTGAACTAGTATGTTGTCATCTCTTTTGGAAGAGAATGCTGACACATTAATGCAGAACAAACTGAATACCTGACGCTCATTCTTTATCCATGGGTTGAGTTGAACGGCTTATTCACACCACATCTTATATGCGTTAAGAGAGTATTCCACACTAACAGAAAAAGGAATGGAGGAAATGCCAACAAGTGGAATAGGATAAGACTATTTTTTAAGCTAGTGTGCATAAAGATCATACAGCAATTAGTCACAAACTTGGAAAATAATGACAATTAATTATGAGGAGAAGCTCATGTTGCTATGGTCATTAAGTTCAACTGAGTAACTAAAGGTCGGTTCAAAGCACATTATCCATTGTACCAATAGCAGGACTCTTTCGCCAAGGCCTCTCGATTTCAAGCCTTGAGGGACCGTGGACCGTTAGGTTTAGACCAATCGATCAGGTTGTTAACTCTATGTTGTGATCTCCTCGAGTTGACTAGATGCTTAATGATGATTGACCAGCTGCCAAAAGAGAAGGATGTTATTGTCCAATCTGTATTCCCATTTGAGTGTTACTGCTTGATCCTCGCACCCCCATCAATATAGTTAAGGAAGACCTCAACTAAATAAGAGGCTCCCTCACATCGAATAAGACATGTTCATTTTATCGTGAGATTCTAAGTTATTTTTTCATGTTGACCTACTAACTTTTATTTTAGGGTTTTATCGTGAACATCCTATGAAAGCCAATCTTAACATAAGTATCTCTTTGTTTAAAAAAAATGATGCTTAATTTTCACAGAATTTGTTAGAGATGTGATTTAAAGGTTAAAAGGGAATTGGTGTGAATTATGAAGGTCACACTTTTGAGATAAGTCCAACCAAAAAACGGGTGCAACCGCAAGTTAAAGGCGAAGACAAAGAATAATTTCAAAAACTAGGTCATGGGAAGGCTATTGATTTTTTAGAAGGATTGTCAATTTGTATAAAAGACAAGGTAGAGCAAAGATCATGAGAGGTAGTGTATGGTATTTCATTGTTCTTTTGTCGCTCTTTGAGTTATTACCCTCATGAGCCATTAAGAAACCCTATGCAATGCACATGTGAGGTGGCCACCTGTCATTTTCTTCCTACCCATTCACATGAAGCAACTCCATCAGCCCATAGTTTTAAGACACTGATTATTTAGTATCATTCTTCATTTCTCTTAACCTTTCATTCCGTTTTGTGTAAATAACTTAATTAATTATTATATCAATAACTTGTCACATAACTACTTATTTATAAGTTTATATGAGAAACTTACTTAAATAAGTTTAAAATAACTTATATATAAGTGTAAACGCTTTTACATATGTAAAGATGAAAAGCTTATTAAAATTAGTTCGAAGAAGATTATAGGTAAGTTGAAAGGCAGACTCCATATGGTAAACTCAAATAACTCTTTCTAAATGCTGAAAAAGATACATAAACCGCATAAAATAGCGACCCTACTCATACACCCACTTTTGTGACTGTTTTAAACAATAACAAAAGTGTGTTATGAATGTGGTCGCTACTGTTATGCGGTCTATGTATAAGGGCTGTCTAAGTGCACCCTTAATTCTCTTATTATCAATGATTGAATGATTGTATGATTCAACCTAAGTTTCAATAAGCACTCTAAAATCCATACATTGTGCATTCATTTGGCAAGGGAAAAAGCTGTATAAGAGCAGGAAATCATCATTCATATATGACTTCTCCTAAGCAATAATTGCAACAAAGTTAATGATGTGGAAGCTTAGAGAAGGGTATGCTTGTCATTTTTGCGTGTAGAATGTGAATTTGTCTTTTTCTAGAGAAAGATTGGATTTTTGCTCACTAAAACATAGCGCCACATTTCATCTATAAAAGATACAGAAATACTATCTGCCTATAATTGTACATACCCACTAGCTCTTGAATACCACACTTGAGCAATCTCTCTGTTTCTTTTTTTGTGAGAGGGACATTTTGAGCAATGGCGAAAAAACTATGCATTGTTATACTGTGTCTAGTTCAAATGCTGCTGCTTTCTGCAGAAAACCATGTAAATCAATGAGTCTTCTCTTTCTCATTTTCTGATAACTTCAGCTTTAGTAGTCTTACTCTGTCTTAAGCTCTGCATTGCTATTTCCACTTGAAATTGTTTCAAAGTTGAAGTTAACTTGGGGCTTAGACAACATGTTCAAGTTTAGCTTGTTAATCTGGTTAGTTTTGATCAGCCATGCAACAGAATGATCATGTTTAGTGAATGGAATTGATGCTTTGCATTAGCTATAAATAATATATAATGCCTCTTCCTCTGGTTGTTTATTATTTTGTCATTGCATTCCCTTGGCATGATTTTTTCAATTCTGATTTAAATATGGTTATCTTAAGAGTAATTGTCCTTTTCATTACTCTTGATGTTGGCTTCAATGCATTTGTGTAAAGCAAATGACAAAACTTAAGTACAGTTTCATATGTGTAGTTTTTATTGTTGTCAAATTATAAAATAATACGTAAGTTGAAAAATGGGAAGTGGAAGTTAACTCCACTACTCCTCTATGATTTCTGCAAAATAGCCAATATAGTGTCGCTATAGCTATCCGCTATTTTTCACAATTTGCCGCTACTTTTCGCTATGAGGCCTGACAACGATTAACAACACTACGCTAAACGACACTGTTAGTTTTAACACGTCAACATTTCTTGCATTTGTCATTCATAAAATATAGCAGTGTTGCTGTGTAAATCATGTACATTATGTGTGTTTGGATCACCGTTAAGAGTCAGAATTGAGTCTGTAAACCTGAGTTAAAGTGATGTGACTCATATTTGGATATGTTTACTAAGAATGTGATTTTCGTAATCGAATTTTGTTTGAGTAACTTTGATTAGAATTGCTTTTAAATATGTAATGACCAAAATACCTTATAAATATAAATAGTATAATCAATATACATATACTTGCACTAATTAAATTTATTTTTTTCACGTTAATATTCTAATGAAAGTTCTAAATATACGTCAAAATTAATTTTTAAGTTTATAATCCAATCAGGTCTTTATTAATTTATTTTTAACTTTATATAAAATAATGGAAAAAATGTACAGTATTTATGGTTTAAAGCATAACAGACTTTGAATGAGAAGAGAATTTATGTGGTTAAACAGGAAACAACAAATTTTTTTATTAGCAAGCTGAAACAAATGAGAAGATATTGGATATGGTTGAAATACAAACTCATCTTCATTGAAGATGACCCCAATTAGAAAAAAGAGAAAAATTGTCAAGGGGATGGGTAGGGGTTGAAGTAGGTCAGGCTGCCGACAGAGACTTATGATCTGACCTATTTAATAAAAAGGTTAGGTTCAGGTTTTTTTAAAAGTCTATTTAATTAAGTAGGCCAGTTTTAGGCTTTTAAAAAGAGCCTATTAGGCCTGATAGGCCAGCTTGTTTAATTATATGATATATTTAATAAGAAATGAAGAATTAAGAAAACGAAATGAAGAGTTTCGTATTTCAGAAGAAAAAAAATTAAAGAAATGAAAGGTCCCAATGGTGATTCAACTTTCCAAATTCCAATTTCCCAAGTCATTTTCATTCATCACCACTTCACGTCTTCACCACTACAAGTAAAACACAAACTTGAAACTTGAAGGTTGAAGCTTCATCACCGCCGCCATTCACCACCGTCACGCCATCACCGTCATCTAGTAAGAACACCCACAACAGGGCCGCTCTCCACATCCATCTTCGTCACCGCCGTCATTCACCACCGTCACGCCATCGCCGTCATCTCTCACCCCGTCATCACCATCATCACGGCTTCACAGTCTTCACTCAGGTAAGAGGTAACGCATAATCTCTTTCCATTTTTTCTATTTCACATTTTCACTCCTCGCGACTGTCTCACGACTGCCTATTTCACCGCCGTCAACTCAGGACCAACGAACCTCATTCTTCGATTTCCAGTGTCTGTATGTGACTCGATTGATTCGGTATCATATAATTTTAATTTTCAGCCTTTTCACTTCACTCTCATTCTAACAATACATGTCCATTTGTGACCCATGTGGTTGATTTTTGTAGTTCCATGTTTTATATGGTTAAACAATGCACTAAAATTTTAAGTTTTTTTCCCTATGTATGGCTTTTTCCTTACTCGGTACTCACTCAAACAAGACCGTTCTCCACATCAAGCACCGTCTTTGCCGTCGTTCACCTTCGTCTCCGTCATTCACTTGAGGTAAATCCCATTTTCATTCTCTCTATTTCCCTTCACGTGACTTTCTCTATAATTTATCCAATTTTTTAATTGTGTGTTTAGCCTTTAAATTACAGAATAATTGTCCTGCTATTCTAAATTGAATATGAATTCTTATTGCTTCAATTTTCATTCTTTATTCACACTTCACACTTCACACTATTTGCTCAGGTTTAAAAAATGTCATCATCCAATCCTGTTACTGCTTAGGGAAATGAACATGTTCCTATGAATTCAAGCCAACCAGAGGAAATGCCACAAGAAAATGTAAATGACAATGATCAAGTGAATGAAGATGTAATCACGAAGAGGAAAAGGAAAAAAACTTCTGTTGTTTGGAATGACTTTGACGAGGTTGAAATTTTTGGAGGTGCAAAGAAGGCTGTTTGCAGATACTGTAAGCAAAAATTTGCAATTGGTGGGCCAGGGGCCAGCACTAGCCATTAAGGAAGACATTCTAAAATCTGCCCGCAAAAGAGGCTCTACATGGCTACTGAAAAAAGCAAACTGTTATTCCTTTTCAACCTTCTAATCCAGGCAATCCATTTATGAGTCCTGGAGATAGATACTCTAATGAGAAGATGAGAGAAATTATTGCTACTGCTATTATGGTGCATGAGCTCCCATTTAATGTGGTCGAGGATGAGGTATGAATGTGGGCTTTCCAATATGCGAACTTTGATTTTCAAAAAGTAGGTTGGAAGACGGCAAGAGCAGATCATCTAAAAATATACGAGGCAGAGAAGAAATATTTGAAGGCTTTGTTGAGAAGTGTTACCAAAATTAGTCTAACTATAGATATGTGGAGATCAAGTCACCAAGTAGCTGAATACATGGTTATCACTGGCCATTTCATTGATTCTGGGTGGAAACTCCAAAAGAGGGTACTGAGTTTTGTAAAAGTTCCTGCTCCAAGGCGTGGGGTTGATGTGACTGATGCAATCTTCAAGTGCTTGAAATCTTGGGGAATTGAGAATAAAGTTTTTTCTGTTTCAGTTGACAATACCTTTTACAACGATTCATGCTTAAAAACTTTGAAGGACAACTTGTCATTAAGTAGCAAGTTATTTCTTGGTGGGGCATTGTTTCATGTCAGATGTTGTGCACATATACTTAACTTGTTAGTGCAAGATGGCCTTAGCACAATTAAGAATGTTATTCACAACGTTCGTGAAAGTGTGAAGTATATTAACCATAACGATGCAAGGTTGAAAGTTTTTTGTGACGTCCTTGAACAAAAGAGGCTGAAAGATAGGAAGCTTATACTTGATTGCCCAACAAGATGGAATTCCACATATCATATGTTATCGGCTGCATTGAAATTTAAGATTGCATTTCCATCTTACAAGGAAAGAGAGCCACATTATGACTATGCAAATTCAGATGAAGATTGGGACCGAGTTGATAAAGTTTGTCAGTTTCTAGAAGTATTTAATCTTGCCACTCTTGTGATATCAGGCAGTGAATACCCTACTTCTAATTTATATCTTGCAGAATTTTGGAGGGTGAAGCAAGTAGTTGATAATGCAGCACAAGATACATATTTATTTATGAGAGAAATGGCAGCTCCTATGAAACTTAAGTTTGACAAATATTGGGGCGAATGCAATTTTCTTATGGCTATCGCTAGTGTTTTAGATCCCAGGTGAAAATTTCATGTTGTTAACATATGTTTTCCATTGATATATAAATCTGAAGAAGTTGCCCAAGAGAATATAAAGAAGGTACAAAACTCATTGAAAGAGCTATATGATGAGTATGTTTCTATAAGTCTACAAGAGTCATCCTCCACTGAAGTTGATATTAGTGGCAGCAATTCATCATCATCTTCGACCCAATCTCAATCTTCAATCATCACTGGATTTGACCGAGTCATGAGCATTGTACGTGAAAAGGAAGCTGTTCCAGCAGTTAAATATGAATTACAAACTTATCTTGATGAAGGTGCTTGCATTCCTGATGGAGATAATAACTCTTTTAGCTCCTTGAAGTGGTGGAGGAACAATAGCTTAAAATATAAGAACTTATCAAAGATGGCTGCTGATATTCTAGCCATTCCTAAATCAACAGTGGCCTTAGAGTCTACTTTCAGTGTTGGAGGGAGAGTTATTGATGAATATCACTCTAAGCTGAATGAAGAATCTATTGAAGCACTTATTTGTGGAGGGGATTGGCTTCGTCACAAGTATAACTTGAATTGGAAGTCAAAGGTTAAAACTTCTTTTCACATTGTATTTGTATTATTTGTATTTATTATTATTTTGAAGCATTTTTCATTCCAATAACATAAGTTAATTTCTTATTTTGAAGGTGGATAAACAAGATGAGGAGATCACCTTGAAGATTTGAGACCTTTTGATGTTTAATGGTTGCTGCACCTTGTTTCTTAGCTACTGCATCTTGCTACTTAGCTCACTGCTGCATCTTAGTTTTCTGAACTCTACTGTTATTGTTAACTGTTAAGACATGAGACCTAATTTAATTATGGTTTCAATTTAAGGCCCAAAGGGATCTATTTAATTATGGTTTTCAATTTAAGGCCTAACACCTACTAGCTACTGAATACTGATTGTGTTTTTTAGCTTCAACGATTCATGCTATATAATTCTCTATATAATTCTACTGTGTTGTTTCAATTTAATTTTAGCTTCAACTCTACTGTTATTGTTAAGGCTTCATGCTATATAATTATACTGTGTCGTTCAATTTAATTTTAGCTTCAATTCTACTGTTATTGTTAAGACTTGATACATTAGCTTCAACGATTCATGCTATATAATTCTCTTATGTTTTATTTGTGCTATCATATATTATTGAAGATTTCAGTCAAGAATAGTGTTGTTGTTAATCTGCTTAATTCATTCATGCAAATCTCATTGGTTTAATTATTTGATTTTGATGTGTTTTAATTTGATGCCAGATGAATGTTTTATGTTGCAAGTTTTTTTTTATGTTAGCTTGTTTGGACATAGGCCTGTTTAGGAATTAGCCTATTTAGGTATAAGCCTTGCCCTATTACAAGGCCTTCAAAGAAATAGGCTTTTAAATAGGCTAATAGGCCAGGCCAGGCTTACAAAAAGGCCAGACCAAGTCTAAATAAAAGCCTATGATAGATAACAGGCCAGACTTAAGCCCTGAATTTGTAAAGTAGGTCGGACCTGTTTATGAAAAGCCTGGCCTGGCCTACTTCCACCCCTAGGTATGGGAAATGAGGGAAGTATCATTCTTCACACATGATTCACTTTTTAGAATCGATTTCAACTAACGCAGAAGTTAGGGTGGTGAGCGTTAATGGAACGTGGATCTTGGGGCTTAAAAGTGCGTTTCACATCTTCACCCAAACAAGTTGTTTTTCAATAGATCCACGTTTTTTAAATTTATAGGTGATTCTGGTTTGGCAAACGCCAAACCAAACACACCCCATGTCTTTATCATGTATAAATGAATAATAGCATATCAAGCACGTAGATCAACATACATTATGTCTTGGGTTCGAGTTCATGTCAGCATATATTTCATTATGACTATTGTTTTTGACAATATACATAATATGAATTATATGTTTATGCAACACACCTTAACAACTCTGCTTTCAGGCTGAGATTGTTGTGCCTACAATTAAGGCTCCATCTCCCCAGCCTGCCAGCAAAACTACTTTCCCAATGAGAGTTTTTATTCTTCTTGTTTTTGTTGGTACAATTTGAGTACAAGTTAAATCAAAACAAGTTGAATATTTACTTAGTTTATTTGGACTTTAAAGTCCCACATTAATGGCTTTTTTTTAATATTGCAAAAAAAATAAATTAGTGAAATATGGTACAAAAAAATATATTTAGTGAATTATGGTTGTTTTTGACATGCTGGAGCTGACGTGGTGAAAAGATAGGAGTCGCAACATATTTTGCGACTTGGGTGCAGGGAGTCGCATGAATTTTTACGACTTGCATGACAACAGTTTCGGAACCGTTGCTAAATAAAAGGCTACGGTTTTAAAACCATTGCCTAATATCACCTTCTCTCTTTATTCAACAACTGGCCCCACCACTACTCTTCATCTAATAAATAATTCTGATTCTTTTCCTCTCTCTTTCCCCTTGTCTCTCTTCATTAATGTCTTTTCATCTTCCTCAACAAAAAAAAAAAAACCTTTCTTCTTCCTCCTCCCTTCCTTCTCTCTCTTCATTCCTTCCTCCTCTCCCATTGCACACGACCACCACCTCGCCGCCGGCCAACGCCGTCCTCGCCGCCCTCGGCTTTGTCCTCAACCCCCTTTCTTCCTCCTCCTCCCTTCACTTTTCTTCATTCCTTCCTCCTCTCCCACTACACACGACCACCACCTCGCCGCCGGGCAACGCTGTCCTCGTCGGCGGCGGCTTCCTCCTCAACTCCCTTTCTTCTTCCTCCTCCCTTCACTTTTCTTCATTCCTTCCTCCTCTCCCACTGCACACGACCCCTTCTCTCTTCATTAATGTCTTTTATTCTTTGTGGTGGAGAAGGTGAAGAAGATGGTGGTGGAGGCCGATTGGAGTGGTGGTTGCGGCGCTGGAAGGAGGAGAACAGAGATTTGATGGAGGCGCTGGTGAGGAAGGGAAGAGGAAGGAGGGGCGGCTGTTGGTTGAAGGGTGAGAGGGATTAGGGTTTTTGGGTGTTGAATGAAGTGAGAGAAGGAAGGGAGGAGGAAGAATAAAGGTTTTTTTTTTGGTTGAGCAAGAAGAAAAGACATTAATGAAGAGAGAGAAGGGGAAAGAGAGAGGAAAAGAATCAGAAATATTTATTAGATGAAGAGTAATGGTGGGACCAGTTGTTGAATAAAGAGAGAAGGTGATATTAGGCAACAGTTTTAAAACCTTAGCCTTTTACCATCTTTAGCAACGGTTTCGAAACTGTTGTCATGCATGTCGTAAAAATTCATGCGATTCCTTGCACACAAATCGCGAAATATGTTGCGACTCCTATCTTTTCGCCACGTCAGCTCCAGCATGTAAAAAACAACCATACTTCACTAAATATATTTTTTAACCACATTTCACTAAATTTTTTTTGCAATATTAAAAAAAAAAACCACTAATGTGGGACTTAAAAGTCCAAATAAACTAAGTAAATATTCAACTTGTTTTGATTTAACTTGTACTCAAGCGGAACCTTAGAAATTATGTGTGGATTTGTGTTCCTTCTCTTTGAGCTTGAATATCCAAGACTCATGCCATCATATTGGTTGATAGTTTTTGGGGAAAACTAAAAATATCATCCCTACATCTAGTCATATATCCTCACCCAGTGTTTTAAAACTCAAATCAGTGATCGAATCGGTTAAGGTACCGAGTCAATGGTCGAATTGGTAAGTCACTAGTTCAACCGAAATTATACTATAATATTTTAAATATAGTTATATTTATATTATTATAATAAAATACAAACTTTATCGCTTATGGCGTAGTGATAAATTTTTTTTTCATTGTAAAACAAGGTTTAGGTTCCTTATATCATTTCCATCAAGTTCTCCATTAAAATATTGACAAGTGGATTTTATTTTTAAAAATAAATAGCATTTATTAAGGATTTATTGTTGAATTTTAAAAAATTATACATGTGTCACTATATGATTGAAAATCTTGACAAAATAAACATAAAGAATTTATATAAGTTTTTGTCCTATTTAATAATCTCTTTATCCTAGTCGTTATATATATATATATATATATATATATATATATATAACGTATTAAGCGAGAACTAGTGCTCATTTTCAAAAAAGAGAACTACTAATATCGATCATTAGATTCAAATGAACGGTTTAAGATTAAAATAACACATTAATGCACATTAATAGTAATATCTTGCAACATTAATATGCTATTTTAATCTAAACCGTTCTTTTTAATGTAATAGTTGATGTTAGTAGTTATTGTTTCTTAAAATGAGCACTAATTCTCACTTGTTACGCTCCCATAATATATATATATATATATATATGTAATATATATATGTATCTTATGAGAAAGATGCTTTTAAATGAGAAAGGAAGAATAAATCACGACTGTTAGATCTGATCATGAAATGTCAAGATTAAAACAATTTAATAGTCACATGAACACTTAAAAATGTCATGTGACTAGAAGGTTGAGGGACTCGAACCTTGCAGCGCCCCACCATTTTGAGTTTTTTTTCTTTCTAAATCCTCATCATTCTTCTCTGGTTCCTCATCACCATAGGCTACTTCAGAAGCAGGGTCCATGAGTTTCCCTTCAGATGACTGCTCGGTTGTGGTTGGTTTAACTAATGTCACACGTATTGAAGCCACTTGGGCTCTAAACCCGTGCCAAATGGTCAACGCTTCATTAACCCCTTCTCCCCCAACATTAAAGTCATTTTCCAGTAGCTCTTTTTGTTGAAGAAGGGCAACTAGCTCCATATTCAAGACCAGGAATTTGGAGTAATGACTGGATCTCCCAAGGATGTGGTCATTGATACGAGCAGTCAAAACACACTGTTTGGGCTGAAGGATGCCAAACTCGGTTTAATCTTGTCCAAATTGACATTCAACTCTTCCTAAGGATTGGTAACCTTCTCCTGCTTGCTGACCTTCCATCGTCTCAAAATCGGCTTTAAAGACACTTTTTTTACTCTAAAGGTCGGCTAGTCATTGTAAATCCTTTCCACTTCACTCCTTGTGCGATAGGTTGGCCCTCAAAGAATACTCCACATCACTGAAAGAGAGGGAAATTCCATGATAGACCTCCTGTTCAATCTCGGAGATCTAGGAAGAAGAAGATTTTTGATACACGATCTAGGTTTAAACACGTGTAAATTGGAAATGAGACCAATCATAAAAAGTAGGAATAACTGTTACTAGATTGGGATGAACTGATACAAGGAAGATCAGTCTTCCAAGTTGACTAGGAACAAGAGGCACGGACACCCATGATATGTAGTGCATTGCATAGAAGTAGGACATTAGTTAGTGGTTATAAGTTTGAACAAATGTTGCAGTCAGCCAAAACTCTTCTTTGTACAAAAACACAATCACAATCATCAATCAAAATACAAATTTCCGATACTCTGTTATTTTCCAGTTACTTTTATTCATTTCAGTCGTTGTTACCACGGTTCCATTTTGAACCGTGGTAATAAAATTGTTATTTTATTTTTTCTAAAGTTCTAATACCACGGTTTCTTTATGAACCGTGGTAATAAATTTTTTTTTTCACCTCTTACCACGGTTCCTTTATGAACCGCGGTATTATGTTTTTTTTGGGTGCTACATACAATCAGAGACATGCAATTCAAACAGTAAACAAATTATAACCATGACCTGCAATGTAATGAAAAAAACCATGACAACATAATGTACAAGCAATATATATAATATGTACAACCAATCAAATATGTACAAATTATAATATGTACAGACTCCCTATATACACATTTTAGCCTCCAGCAATTACAAACTTTGTCTAACCACCAGATCACCACTGTCTTGCTGTGAATGATCCATTTAATTTCCTGAAACAACATGTCAAAAGTGTAAGTAACAAATACAATTATGTTACACATACATATGAAATATATCTACACATACATTCATTATAAAAAAAATGCATACTTCTTTAACTTGTTTTACTAGATCTTTTCCTCTTCTATTTTAAAAGGCGCATACGTGTTATTCCAATTTTTTCATGGAATGCTATATTCATCGAAGTTCCCTCTTCATGATCATCTCGGACGTACAAACAATCATCTTCATCTGAATCATGATCGATTGGTTGTTGTATCCCTAAGAATGGGTCATCCTCAATAGCATCTTCTCGATGAAGGTCTTGTCCATCATCGTTGTTGATATGCGCCTTATTTGATAAAAGAACAATGGGCCTTTTATTGTCAGCGATATCAGGGACATAAAATATTTGATCTGCTTGGGATGCCAAAATAAATGGATCATCCTTGGACCCCACCTTATTAAAATCTACCTGAATGAACCCTGAGTCATCAATCTGAACTCCAGAGCTATTGTCAACCCACTTACAACCAAACACAGGAACCTAGAATGTTGTGTAATCCAGCTCACATATGTGTTGAATTACCCCAAAGTATGACATGTGTGCATATATGGGGTTTCTATCTTTGGCACTGGAGACATGCATAGCTCTAGCAACAAGAGTCACTTTACTATTTTGCATTGTACTTCGTTCATTTTAGGCTTCCGTATAAAATGTATAACCATTAATTACATAGCTGTTGTAAGAAAAGGCATGTATACTCAAACCCTTCGAAAACCATTTCAATCTATCTGAAACAGAGGTACGATCTTCTTTCCACTCCTGATAAACTTGATTCTTTAGCCACGAGATAAAGGTCTTGTTGTACTCCTTTGCTAACCAATTTTCAGACCTATTGGGGTTCAACCTCTTAATCTCATCCTTGTTCATGTCGACATATGGTGCAACCTCATCCGCATTATCCAAAACAAATAAGTGAGCTTGTTTCCATTCTTTGGTCGGAATGGTTACTATCTCACATTTAAACAGCCCATCCCCTTCTATTCTTCCTGTGTGACGAGACTTTGGAAGCCCAATAGAATCCATATTGGATAGGAATTCGGTACAAAATTCAACAGCTTCTTCTACTATGTACCGTTCAACCATACACCCCTCTTCATGTAACGTTCAAAAGGGTACATCCATCTCATATAAGTTGGCTCGCACATCTTTATCTCTCTAACCAAGTAAATGGTTAGATGAACCATTATATCAAAGAATGAAGGTGGAAAGTACATCTCAAGCTCACACAAAGTTGTAGCAATTTCTCTGTGCAATGTTGTCAGCTTAGAAGGGTCAATCACTTTGCTGCAAATAGCCTTGAAGAAGAGACACAATCTTGTTAATGTACCTCACACTTTTTTGGGCAAAATGGAGCATATAGCCACCAGTAGCATGTTCTCCATAAGAATATGACAATCATGAGTCTTCAATCCCTTTAACTTAAGGTCTTTCATTGATACCAGGTTCTTAATATTTGAAGAGTACCCATGTAGAACCTTAACACCACTAAGAAACTTGCACAAAGCAAGTTTTTCTTTCCTGCTCAGAGTATAGGCTGCTTGAGGGAGATACGTACGTTTTCCCTTCTTCACTGGTCTTAATTCTTTTCTTATACCTATGCTAACCAAATCAAGCCTTGAATTGATGCTATCTTTAGACTTGCCTGGCACATTTAGCAAAGTACCAACAACACTTTCAAAAACATTCTTCTCAACATGCATCACATCAATAAAATGTCTCACATAGAGTGACTCCCAATATGGCAACTCAAAGAAAATTGACCTTTTCTTCCAACCACTTTTAGGAACTTGTTTTTTGAAGGTCTTTCCGAATGTACACTTCAAGTTCTTCACCTTCGCAAACAGATCAACACCCTTCAATGGCTTGGGAGCTCTACCTTCTTCTATGTTTCCATTGAAAGCTTTTGACCATCCCCGAGAACGATGTCTCGTATGCAAGAATCTATGATGTTGTAGGAAAATAGTCTTTTTACAATGTTCTAATCGCATTGAAGTTGTACCATCTTCACATATAGGGCATGCAAGCTTTCCTTTTACACTATATCCCGACAAATTGCCATATGCCGGAAAATCATTAATCGTACCAAAAAACATTTCCCTCAGCCTGGAAGTTTCTTCCCTTGACCCATCATACACTTTTATACCTACATCCCATAATTTCTTCAGATCATCAATTAGAGGGTCCAAGTATATGTCTATATCATTTCCCGGTTGCTGAGGCCCAGAAATTAACATAGATAACATCATATACTTGCGCTTCATACAAAACGAAGGAGGTAGGTTGTAGATCACTAGTATCACTGGCCATGTACCGTGGGTGCTACTCTGAAGGCCATGTGGATTTATTCCATTAGTAGACAATGCAAGGCGTAGGTTTCTTTCCTCTTTGCCAAATTCAGGGTAGTCCACATCAATTTTTTTCCATTGGGGAGAGTCTATCGGGTGTCGAAGCATTCCATCACCTTCCCCTCTATCTTTATGCCATGTCAGGTGTTTCGCAATTTTAGCACTACGGTACATGCCCCCTAAATCTAGGTATTATGGGGAAATACCATAACACCTTTAAGGGAGCTGATTTTTTCTTCTTATATCGTGGAGCTTTACATTTAGGACATGTCTCTAGAGATGCATATTCATTACGAAATAAAATACAATCATTAGGACATGCATGAATCCTCTCATATCTCATTCGAATAGACGAAAGCATTTGTTTAGCCTCATCTGTTCAACCGGGAAGAACGTTCTCCTCCGGAAGCATATCCTTTAAGAGAGAAAGTAGGTCGGTGAAGCTCTTATCAGTCCATCCATTTCCAGCTTTCAGGTTGTACAAATTTAAGACTGCAGACAATCTTGTGAATTTAGAGCATCCTTCATAAAGAGGCGTCTTCGCATCAGTTTTCAACCTGTTGAACATTTTAGGACAATCACGAAGATCATCTTCCACCGCCTCTGCTATTTCATCAATAAAGTCACCCTCACATTCATCTTTCTCCATATCAACTGAGGCGCATCCCAGAGTATCCGTTACATCGCTAGAATCAAATCTGGACTCACCATGATTTGTCCAACGCACATAGTTCTTATCAATTCCATTGCAAATTAGATGTTCTTCCAATTCAAGTGGGTTAACTCTAAGACCATGAAAGCAATCTTAACAAAGGCATAACATGCTATTGGGATTCTTTGCACGTTGAACCGCAAAGGAAACAAAGTCTTTCACTCCGGCCTCATATTCATCGGATAAGCGATTAGCAAACATCCATTTACGATCCATACATACCTGGATCAACAGATGTTAATGTCTACACACAATTATGACATCCTCAAAGTCTAGTACATCCTACTAAAATTCAGAGGTGAAGGTTCCTATTCTAGCCGGAATTCTAAAATTCATGTTATGTTATTGAAAAATATGTAATATTTGGGACATTAGAAGCTACTGTTACATAAAAATGCTACCAGTCAGTATCCTCACATAATCCTTACAATCGAACATGACCTCACAAAACAGAGTACACATGTATATTCCACGAAATGTACTGAACAAGAACAAAAAGAAAATGATTAAAGCGCCAAGCAAAGGCATAAGAACTGGTAATTTTCAAACAGATTAGCTCCTTAACTTCCACAAAAATTAAAGCGCCAAGCAAAGGTACTGAACAACAACAAAAATCTTCAAAAGAAAGAAAACCCTAGAAGTAGAAGCAGGTCAAGAGGACTCACAAGTGAGGTGTGGAAGCAAGATGAACGAGCTGAGTAGCTGGAGGAACGAGCTTAGTGAGCACACAAAGATGGGAGGCGGCGAGCAAGAGAAGGAGTAGCCGCCAAGAGCAAAGCAGTTACAGAGTAAATGCAGAGAGAACGAGCGCCGGCGATGAGGTGCTGCGACAGGCGGCAAGGAGCGGAAGTAATGGGGTACGAAAGGGAGGAATATCGAGTGGCAGTGACGATGTTGAAGATCGATGAAGTCGAGACAGAGAAGCGGGAAGACAAGGGTTTTTCTCGAGAGAAGGGTTTTTTATTGCTATAACAAGGGGTAAATGTCCATATTTTTAATAAAATAACACATATTACCACGGTACCCCTGACAACCGCGGTAATAGACAATGTTAGATAATAAAATAATAAACTCTATTACCACGGTTCACACTGCAACCGTGGTAATAGTCTTTTTAATTAAAAAAAAAACCATCTCAGTTACCACGGTTGACACGGAACCGGGTAATAGAGGAAATCAATTACCGTGGTTCAACACGGAACCGTGGTTACAGAGCTCCGGGCACCATTTTACCCTGAGATATATTTTAATTACTATTACTAATGGAAGTGTGTAATAAGAGGATGGTTCAGAACTTCAGACGTTTCCTGATTGCATTGCTGTTAGGAATGAGAGACTGGAAAAAGGAATTTTTTTTTTGCCGAATTCATCTAGCAGATCATAATCTGAGTTTCTTTGTTGTTGTAATTTAGATTTTTTACTTATGCATATGCAAAGCTTGTTTTGGTTTCACAGATTGTGTTCTCCAATACACCTAACTGTGTGGTGTTTGTTGAGTTTGGCTGATCTCACAAGGGTTCGAGAATTTTCCAAGGTGGAGATTGTTGAGTTTGGCTCATTGGACAGAGTGTCAACGCATGGGCGCTGGCTTCCCAGCGCATGGGCGCTGACTTCACCGGGTGAGGCAGTCCCAGCGCATAGGCGCTGGGACATCGTGAAATTTGTTGTTTTAATGTTTTCTGTTTTGGGAAAAATTTGTTTATTATTAGCTAATATATGTTTGTCATTAGCTAACATATGTTTGTTAGTAGAATTTGATTTGTTGGGATTGTGATAGGATTTAATGAGATATTATCTTATAATATATAGATCATTAGAATCCTTATAAATAGGTAACACTGTAACCCTAAAGCATAATCAGAATGAGAAAGGAGCTATAGCTACTATATAGCCGTAGAGGTAGGCTCAGTTGGCCGAACTGCGTGAACAAAGACTTATGGGTTCTTTCTAATTTATTTCTCCTAAGTTACTCTGTGCAATCTGGGTGTTTTTGCTAACAATTGGTATCAAAGCCAATGGTTGTGCGATGTCATGGTGACGACTCCTTGTGTCGAAAGTCTTCCTAGCGACGTGGCTAGGCAGCGGGTCCTGTTGACGCGAACGTCGGTGCAAGTGCAGACAACTTCCGTTGATGCAAGTGTTCCACTGAGGGGGAGCAGCGTGAGAAGAAACCGACTGGTATGTCAGACATATTTTGGTCGTAGATGCAAGAGAAGGCTGAGGGGATTGATACGTCCATGCATTTCAGACGAGGTGATGTATCATATTGCGGATCTCATGACTCCGAAGGTCGTAGCAGAGTTCGTGAAGGAACTGAGTGTTGAGCAATGTGGAGTTCGTTTGCAGTGCAGTGTAGCCGATATGTTGACCAAGTCAGTCACCGGTTCTCGGAGTTAATCCCGAAAGTTAGGATTCTGAAACTGAGCAGTTGATCTTTATAAGGGTTCGAGAATTTACCAAGGTGGAGATTGTTGGGAATTGACTCATCAGAATTTGATTAAAATCTAATTACAAGATAATTCACTGGTGTTTTAATTATCTGTTTTGAATTTCTGTTTTGGGTCAAATTTGTTTATTTTTAGAATCTGATTTGTTGGGGGGGACTGTGATAGGATTTAGTGTGGTATTATCTTGTAATATCTGGATCACTAGAATCCTTATATATATCTTGTAACACAGTAACCCTAAATGTTTATACTAGGTACCACCACAGAGGTAGGCTCAATTGGCCGAACTGCGTGACTAAAAGCCACTCTGAATGAATCGGAGCTATAGCTACTCTATAGCCGCAGAGGTAGGCTCAATTAGCCGAACTGCATGAACAAAGATTCCTGTGTTCTTTCTACCTTATTTCTCGTAAGTTACTCTGTGCAATCCAAGGTGTTCATGCTAACAATTGGTATTAGAGCCGATGGTTGTGCGATGCCATGGTGACGGCTCCTTGTGTCGACAGTCTTCCTAGCGAGGCGGCTAGGCAGCGGGTCCCGTTGACGCGAACAGTGGTACAAGTGCAGACAGCTTCCGTTGAATCCAAGTGTGGATTGCAAGAGTGGACAGCTTCCGTTGAGGGGGAGCAACGTGAGGAGAAACCGACGGGTATGTCAGACATAGATTGGTTGGAGATGCAAGAGAAGGCCGGGGGATTGATACGTCCATGCGTTTCAGACAAGGTGATGTATCATATCGCGGATCTCATGACTCCGAAGGCCGTAGCAGGGTTCGTGAAGGAACTGGGTGTTGAGCAAGGTGGAGTTCGTTTGCAGTGCAGTGCAGCCGATATGTTAACCAAGTCAGTCACCGGTTCTCAGAGTTAATACTGAAAGTCAGGATTCTGAAAGGAAGCAATTGATCTTCACAAGGCTTCGAAAATTCGCCAAGG
Organism: Acmispon strigosus; assembly: GCA_030819835.1. Lineage (NCBI taxonomy): Eukaryota > Viridiplantae > Streptophyta > Magnoliopsida > Fabales > Fabaceae > Acmispon > Acmispon strigosus. The sequence continues at coordinate 39,833,790 of JAUAMA010000001.1, read as the reverse complement.
TGGAGATTGTTAGAAATATAATGTAAAACCATCCGAAATCTTTTACACAAATCTTGTCCAAAGATTGTTTGGCCTCAAAATCCAACACTCTTTGTATTTTTTCAAGCTCAGCACTCATCTATTCACATTATGCAAAATCTGAAAAAAAATTAAATAATACGAAATAAAAATGATCTAAAAAAAAAAAGATCCTACTTTCCCTCACACAGAAGTGCTTAATTGAAAACACAGTGTGTCTGTGAACTATCCTTAGCTAAAATTGTTTCAATTTGTCAATTGACCCTGTTGGACAAATCACTGCCCCATCTATGCAGAGACCACCTTTGGTGTGTGTGCAATCAATTTGGGCCAAAGAAAACTTGATGTTTGTGGACACATTGGGCCTCTCAATGGCAAAGTCTCCAACATGGTAGAAGGCCCATTCTCCATGCCCACGCAAAGAACACTGGGAGAGTGAACTCTGGCCGTCCGATGTAGATAGCTGAAATCTAACGGGCTTGATGTCCCAGCCATGCACTTGGTCAACGTTGCACACGCGCCGGCCCAATCTCTTTGAGGTTTTCCCCAATTGAAGCTTGAAATATATGCTATAGTTCCCTTTGGGAAATTCAAAATCAAGCTCCCCTAATACTTCAACCCACCACATTTGTTGAAGATATGCAACACTCTTGAACCTGCATGTCAATAACAATTTCTATGAGAAGATTTTTTTGGTGCTAGAAATGATATACCAGAATAAAAAACCTCCAAACTATCTGGTAGAGCATTAGTGATATGTTAGGGAGATTAGCAGAGGCCCCTAAGAGCGCCAGGATCTAGGGGAGGGTTGCCCATCAATGACTGGACGCAGTGGGTTCGAACCCTCAACCTATGGAGAAGTGAGAGTTAAACCCGGAACCTGCGACCAATAGTGCCAACCCAAGTTGGCAATTTTTATGAGGATATGAATATAGAAAGAATTTCACATGATTTTGTAATGAGAATATTACACGAGTTCTAAAAGTGCATCCATAGTTATAACCAAATGAGAATGAGAACCAAGACATTTTATAAGTTAAAAGTTAACCAAATGAGTATAGATGCTTTTGTTTATTAAGATTACTTTTCATTCAATAGAAGTCCTTTTCAGCATCTGTAGTGCAACTTGCTTGCCCTTTTCCTTGTTGTTTAATTTTCTACAAGATATGGATGGATCGTGGCTGACTAGGAAGAGTTGGATTTTCGTAATAATTAATAGATCACTTTCCTTGAATGAAAGTCCTTTTTAGCTATTCTATAATTTCTGTGAGTGCAAATTGCTTGCACTTTTGTTGCTTAATATTCTTTAATGAATAGTATGACTATTTATCAACTCATCCAATAATTTTATTTAGAAAAAACTGTAAATTGAACAAGTAAAATAAACATGAATTTTTTTTTTCAATTTTTAATTGAACTTTTATTCATTGACATTTTAAATCTTTTATAAATAAGATATTTATTAATATATAATGATTTATTTAGTATTCCTTTAGGTTTTGGAGAAGTGAGAAAGAAAAGAGAAATGAAGGCTTATGAGAAAAGAGCTTGGGAAAGTTTTTAAAACCCTCAAAGACTCATCAAAGCTTCCTTTAATTATTTTATGGAGTTTCTTCAAAGTTACAATTTTTGTGGGATCTAATTAAACATCCAAACAAATGGAGGGTTTACCATCCTTCCCCCTCGTCTCCCCTCAAACTAAAAAAAAACCTTAGGGTGTTGTTGTTTATGAGTTAGTATTTTAAGGGAAAGGAATTGAATGACATGTTTTTATTTTTCAAATTAAAAGACTTACTTAAGTTTTTTTTTCTTATATAAATAAGCTATTAGTTTGTTTTGTTTGCTAATTTATCATTTCATATAACTTATTTTTAAAAATCATTAAATTAGATACTATTTATTTAAAAAATAAAAATATATCCTCCCATTCTTTTTCCTAAAAAACCTCCAAAAGTTAACTAAAAAACAATTTAGGAAAATAAACTAAAAATAAATCTGAAATTTGACTCAATCAAAACCATTATATATAGGTTTGATCGGATTGAAATTTATAATGGATTGAATCAAATGAGATAATGAGAAAATCAAGGAAATTGGATTGGACATTTTTGTCTTCAAACAATCTCTAGACATCTTTATTTTCCTATTCACACCCCAATTAAACATTTTTATTTCTAAAATATCTTTGTGATAAAAGCCCAGATGTAATTTACAAATCCAAAGTTTCGGAATTTGTTCTTTGTTTAATTTCTAGAACATGGAATTTTGGTCATGTAATCGCAAACATATTATGCAACTTTGATGAGAGAAACCACTCAAAACTTTATCCTTTACTCATGATATTATCATGCTAATTCAGTCAACAATATATTAACCATTCAGGTTCAAGTTCAATATATAAGACCAAAGGGGAAAACTCAAGGAAAAAAATAAAATATGTGCGCCCTCTCACCTTGATTCCTCAGTTGGAATATAATTCCAGTATCTTCTATCATCTATTCCTGTTATCTTCAAGGACTTTGATGAAATGAGCAAACAAACTTGTCCACTGCATCTGTCCAGCCAAATTTCCTATTTTAATTACCAGCAAAAGGAAGAAATCAAACTTGTCAAATTCAACAAGTGAAAGGGAAAATGAAGAAAAAAAAAAAAGGAACAGGATAAGAACACCAACAATTAATTCTCATTAATTTTTTTTTAATTAACATGATAAGATTTTATTGGGGTAACGATAGACAATTGAGACAATGTTTGGGAACAAAAAGATCTTAATTCCTAAGTCAACAACTATAATTAAGAAAATTGAGTAATTAACTCACTTTGGCACCACCATCAAAGAAATTAGGTTGGCATAGTTTGGCATAGATCTCTTTCTTGGTCATGGAACCAAGCTTTTCTTCACCCAAAACTTTATTCAAAAGAAATTTGTAGCCTGGTGGCAACTTTGATTCCCAAAGAAAGTCAGCTGAGGAAGCTCTGTGAAAAGCTCTGTTGACTCTGGCCAACTTGCAAATCTCTTGTGGATCAAAACTCATCAGAAGGGAAGAGATGCAGTTTTCTGGGACATCATCAAGACCAGTCTTTGATGGCAGAGAAAGAGAGCCCCAATAATCATTTTCTGATACAGTTGAAGAAATACCAGCCCCCATAGATGAAAACTTGAGAGAATGATGATGTATAGGAAATACAAGTTTTGAATGAATCTAAGGTGAAAAATGTATTTTGGTTTAGAGGTAAAGGACTGAAGGAGAAGCTGAGAGAGTTGGTTGTGGCAAAAACATCATTGGGTTTTGGCTTTAAAGAAGGACACAAGTGGTGGGGGAATCCTGTGGGAAAAAAGGTATAAAGGGAAATTTGTTTAGGTGCATTTTTTTCTATGTTCCAGATCAGAAAAAGAATTTGTAATTAAAGTGGACGTGTACATGAGTGTGCATGGAATATTATATGCGCCTTGTGTGAGGTGGTGGTTGATTACTATTTCTATATATATTTCATTATGTGGAGGGATTATGGACTCATTCTCTCCCTTCTACACAATGTGTGTGTTTTTTATTAAGAATAAAATTCTGTCCTTGTGGATATGCATTAAAAATTGGTATAATCTTCCCCATCAATTTCATCTGACTCATTTTTAATAGAATTCAGCATTGGATACACTATTTTATGAGAGCTTCAAAAAAGAAAAAAAAAACACTTGTTAGTTAGTATTGTTATGAAAATCAGATCGGAATGGTCCGTCTGACCGATTGAGCTAAGAGTTGGTAAAGTAATGGGTCCACTTGAAGAAAAAATTGGTAGATTTTAGAAGCTCATCGGGTCAAATTTGAACCCGCCTGGATTAGTTTGAACTGATCATATTTTAAAAAAATTAATAAAAATATATTTAATTCAAATAAATGTCTAATGTCACGTACATGGATTATTCTTACAAACCGACCAGGTATTTCCCACTTATTCTTTAATTCAAATGATGTTCTTTTATTATGTAAGGGTAAGATTTTGCAGGTTCAAGTGCTTTAGAAGACTCTTAATTTATTTCTACATGTGCTCTGGCCTGAGTATTAATTTCCATAAATTTGTTGCCTTTTGTTCTAAGGGTATCCCTAGGAATTTGAGGGGTGATCCTTAGAATATTATAGGAATATATTTTGTTCATTTCCTTCACAAGTATTTGGGGTGCTTCTTATCTAAGAGAGGGGTTCTAAAACTAATTTCAGTTTTTCTGTACAAAATACTTTTACGTCAAGAATGATTGATCCGTCTTTAGCAGAAACTCTTCTGGTGTTGATTGAGAAAGTGGACCTTCCTACTCGTATGAAGGAATTTTGGCCTATCAGCTTATGTAACGAGGTATATAAAATTAGTACCAAAGTTTTTATGGGACGTCTGTGACCTTTCTTGGAAAATCTTATTGTCCCCTTCAGTCTAGCTTTGTCCCAGGAAAAGGTACTACAGTAAAAGGATTTTGGCTCAAGAGGTTATTCATTATTTGGAGACTTCTTCGGCTAAGAACGGTTCCATGGATTTTAAAAATGACCTTGAAAAGGCCTATGATAAGTTGCGTTGGAATTTCTTGGCAGCAACTCTTAAGGACTTTGGTTTTCTTGATGTGATTGTGAATTTGATAATGAGTAGTGTTACTTCCTCTAAGCTTGCTTTTCTTTGGAACGGATTCAGGAAAGAGGCCATAGGCAAGATGATCCTACGTCTCCCTATTTATTTGTGTTATGTATGGAGAAAGTGTCTTCCATGATCCAAAGATTCGTGGATGATAAGGAGGCTTGTGGATGAATATCTGATAGCTATTGTGCAGGATCATGGCCGCTATTTGGGATACGGATCAGATTGCAAAACGTATGTCATCTTGGAAGGCTTGCTTGCTTAATACGGCGGGTCACATTTGTTTGGCTAAGTCTATAATAGCGACTATTCCTACTTACATGATGCAAGCAGTGTGGCTTTCCTGGAAGAGTACGCATTGTACTGATCGAATAACTAGAGACTTTTTTTGGTCATCGAGACCCGAGGGGCATGATTGTCATCACTTAGTTGGGAGACCCTTACGCGGGAAAAGAAGAGTGTGGCATGGGGGTGCGGGATGTCTCTTTGGCCAACACTGCTCTCCATGTAAAGGTGGTGTCAAGTCTTTTACAGAACTCTCAGAAGCTTTGGGTCCAGGTGCTTTCTCATAAATATCTCTCCCATGCTGATACTCTCAAGGTGAAGGTTACCCAGGGTGCATCCCCATTCTGAAAGGGAGTGTTGAGGGCTAGGGACCATCTGCGATATGACTTTGCGTTTAAGCTAGGAGCTGGCGAATCCTCCTTCTGGTATACGAATTGGAGTGGTGTTGGAGCTTTGGGTATGATAGTTTCGTATGTTCATATATCAGATACTGAGGTGTGCTTGAGGGACCTAATTTTCAATGGAAGTTTGGATTTGTCAGCGCTCTATACCTCGGTCCCAGATCAGCTCTAGCAAGCTTTGGTCTCCTTGAGTCTCGTTCTTGATGATAGGCTCGCGCACTTGCGGGTATGGAATTCAAATAGTTCAGGCCTGTACGTTGCAGCTGGCGCGTATACCTAGTTGTATAATAAGCTCTCTCCTCCGGTTTAGGAAGGGGATTGGATTTAGGTGTGGAAAATCCAGGCTCCTGAGAAGGTTAGAGTCTTCATTTGGTTTCTCTTTCATGATGCAACGCAGGTAAATGCTAGAAGGCATCTCTGCAATCTCACGACTTCTCCGCATTATCCTTGGTTCTCTCACTCATTAGAAGATAATCTTCAATTTTTGCAGGACTCCCTCACTCTCATGAAATATGTCTCCAGATTAATGTTTTCTCTTGGCCATAGTTTAACTCCTCGTCTATTCAAATGTTGGTGCAATCCCAGGTTCAAGGGGTTCATTCTTCCATGTTTGCTGCTTGTATTTGGGGTCTTTGGAGATGGAGGAATGAAATGGTTATTGGTGATAAGAGGTGGACAGTTCACTTCGTGCATAACTAGATTGCTTAGGAGGAGCATGAATATGCGAGATGCTTGGATTACTAGCATTCTTGTGCGTTGCTTCCATCGGAGCCGACTCGCTGGAGTTCTCCAACTCCTAGGTATGTTTCCTTGATGGTGGGCGGCGGTGCTTATAACAGTAGCGAGCTCATGGGAATGGGTGGTGTATTCAGTGATACCTCTGGTGATTGGCTTGGTGGGTTTTATGCGGGTGCCCCAGGTGGTGATCCTCTTTCAGCTGAACTTCTTGATATGACTATGGGCTTGAAGTTGTTGTGGCGCAGGAATATTAAAAAAATACTCTGTGTTTCTAATTGCTTGGAGTTGGTTACCACTCTTAGAAACAATCAGTTCAGGTTTCATGCTAATGCTAGTGCTTTCCTAGATCTCCATCTTATCCTCTCTCGTGCTTGGGATGTTTGTCTTCACCATGTGAACCGGGAAGCCAATGGCCCTCAGGATTGCCTTGCTGGAATGGGGTTCGTTTGCAGTGTAGTTTTACTTTGCTTGAGTCTCCCCTGGATAGAGTCATTCCTCTTCTAGCTCAGGATGTTTTAGATTTTAGTTTTATCTTTATCTTTTCCATTCATCGAAAAAAAATTATTTTTTCCTTTTGAAAAAATTATATTAAATTTTTTATTTTTTAAAATGAAAAATGTTAGAAGTTTTTTATACAAGCAGGCAATAAAAAAAAAGCAAAAGAGGGAAGAAAAGAGAAGAGAAGACACTCCAGCCAAGGAGGCTAATGCCTAACAAAAATAGTTCCTATCGCATCCGTCAGCAAGGAGGCGAGGGTCTTGAACACGCAAGAAAGCTAAGGATTGATGCACACCAGCTTTAGCCATATAGTCCGCACATGCATTCCCTTTACGAAGAGTATGAACTAAACTAATGACCCAATCTTAGCCAAGGAAATCCCGGAAAAATATTGAAGTTGATTTTTAGTTTTTTCCCTCTTTTAGATAAAAAAACTACTCCTTGTTATCGTTCATTGATTATAATCCAAACTAAACATTTTCAAAAAAGAAATTGCTTCCTATATTGTAGACTTGTGGTCGACGTGGATAATCTTATCCACTTTAGGGTTCCACATAAATCATATACTGTCGTCGTTAGGCGTTACATCGATGATGAATGCAAAGGTCGTCTATTCTGTTGGCATCAGAGTGATTGTTTGAATGGAAGGCATGAACTAACACAAATATTGATTTAATTGGTAAAGATAGATTACTTCCCTCATAAATTTATATGTTTGATTTTCACCGTCGATATAAGAGGTGGGTTAGTGGGTGATTTGTAAATATTTCTGTAAATAATTAAAGTTTCAGAGACATACTATGACCCGTGGTAATGACTAAAGGCGAACCCACTTGAGATTAATCAATTATTTGGGATCTTGAAATATAAGAATTGTGGGTCCACTCTCTCTTTTCGTACAAGTTTCTTTACTCTGTTTAAAATTTATTTGAAAATTTGTTGTGTCTCTCACATACCTCCACTAGTTTGCGAGGATCTCATGTTTAATTTTTTGTATTTCTTTTGTTTGTTTGTGTGTGTGTGAAGAAACGCGGGGCAAATTGCTGCATTCCTGGCAGTGAGTCAGCACAAGTGCTGAATAGGCAACGGATAAAGGACGAGTCAGTAATCAGTAGAGAGCAAAGTTGTCCAACAAATAAAGGAGAACTTATCAAACCCAATAATTGCAATTTATTTTTAAATATATTCCCTTCACAAAAGGATGTGATCCTCCTTTGCGGAACAAAAGCTAACAATAATATTTCATAATTCTCATTTCTTCAAAGTTCTTTTTTTTACATGCAGAGGCGTGTTCAGAATAATTTTTTGTTGGGATAAAAATAAAATATTAATTTTTTTTATTAAATAATGTTATATTTACGTTAAATAATAATATTTTTTATTTAAATATAACTCTCTATTCTTTTATATTACTAAATTTATTTATTATTGTATCAACATGATCTTTTTAGCAATTTCTCTCACAGTAATTTTCATTGTAGAAAAAACTCACTCTGTAGATGTCGTTGAAACAGGAAGTGTTAAAATAAGACGTATAAATATATCAACAAGTGAAAATATTGGTGCTTTTTCAGTTTCAACTAACCCTTGGTAATAATTCGAATAAACTGGTTATTTTTCCCAAATTAAAATCACGGGAAACATCTAAATGACGATGTCTTAGTTGAAATGACAAACTTCTTTTTCCGACTCGGAAAAATCATCTGCATAAAATTTTTCTACAAGCTTACAGATTTTTTCATTATCAACTGATTTAAAATTTTCCTTAGGATATAAAGTTGAATTAAGTATAATAAGTTCCACTACCTCTGCATTAAATCTTCTATTTAATTCAGATAGTTGCAAATCAAATGCAGAATAAAATATATATTTTATAATGATGTTCCTTATCTCCATCTTGTTTTTTATGACGATCATTCCCCACAAAATAAGAGGTCTTCATGTCAGGAATTTCAACTTGATGAGCATCACAAAATGATATAACGTCTTCAATAATAACTTCCAACCATTGTCTCTCAATTCTTGAAGAATATATTTAGTTGTTGACACAAGATTCAAAGCATTAAATATATCTTGAGAACATCGTTCTAAGACCAGACAAAGATTATCACTTATTTCAAATATTTCTTTCCACATGTTACATAAAAACAAATTCAAAACTCATCAATTTACAATGTGTTAACCACTAACTGAACTATTCACAATGCACCCCCTTAATTTAGCTTAGTCACTGATTGCACTTCAATCATGTCTCTAACCACTTTGAATCTATCACCCTTCAATGGTTTAGTCAATATGTAAGCAATTTGCAATTCTTTTTTGCAATATTCAAGTTCCAACCTCTCCTTGCTCACTTGATCTCTTAGGAAATGGAATCTTGTATCAACGTGTTTGCTTCTCCCATGAGCAACTAGGTGTTTAACTAAGCTAACTGCTGATTTGTTATCCACTAACAACTTCATATGTCCTTACTCTTTTATCTTCATTTATTCCATCAAATTTCCGAGCCATAAAGCTTGACATTCTTCCATTGAAGCAGCAATGGACTCGACTTCACAAGATGATAAAGCTTCCACTAATTCTTTCTTTGAACACTATGAAATGGGGGTTGATGAAATCAGGAAAACATAGCCTTCTGTGCTTTTCCAATCACTTTTATCTCCACACCAACCATCATCACTATAGCCAATCATCTCATTTGACTCACATCTGTTCTGATTTGGAAACAATAGCCATAGTCTAAAGTATGTACCTCAATATCCTCTTTGCATCAAGCATGTGGGAAAACCTTGGTTTCTCCATGAACCTGCTGATTAAGCCTACTCCATATGCAATGTCTGGCAAGCTGTTACATAAGAACCTGAACGAACCAACTATCTTCTTATACAAAGTTGCATCCACATCCTTATCATTCCCTTCCTTCTCCAATTTCACACTCCTCTCCACTAGTGTTAGAGTTGAGTTACACTTCAACATTTTGAACCTTCTCAAAACATCAGTTTCTTACTTCTATTTGATGCATGAAAATACCATCAGTTTTAGTGACAAATTCTAGACCAAGGAAATAGGAAAGAGCACCCAAATTAGTAATTTCTAATTCTGCCATTAGGTTCCTTTTGAAATTTTCAGTTTTGGATGCATTACTTCCAATAATTAAAAGAACATCCACATATAGGCACATTGTCATCGAGTCACTTGTAGAAGCTCGCACATAGACTCCATATTCCATAATACATTTGAAATAATTTTTTCGCATCATAAACTGTCAATTCTCTTATTCCAAGCTCTTGGAGCTTGCTTCAACCCATATAATTCCTTCTTCAACTTGTACTCTTTGTCTTCATAGCCAATTATTACATATCTAGGGGTTGACATACATATACTTCTTCATCTAATGGTCCATTGAGAGAGGTAGACCTTATATCAAGTTGGTGTAATGTCCAACCTTTTGTTGCTTGCAATGGAAACCAATAGCCTAAGAGTTTCAATCCTTGCAAAAAGTGCAAGGACTTCATTGTAGTGTAGCCCTTCCTTTTGTAGAAATCCTTTAGCAACTAATCTGGCCTTGTACTTGGAAATTTCTCCACTTTTTAGAACAACTCACTTTCACCTTGAAAATCCACTTCACTCTTATAGGTCACTTGTCATGTGGACACACTTAACAAGTTCTCCACTTGTTAGAACACCTCACTTTCACCTTGAAAATCCACTTCAATCCTATAGGTCTCTTGTCATGTGGACACTTGTTCCCATGTCTCATTATTTTCAATAGCATTAAGCTCATCTTCCGTAGCTTCTTGCCACACAGTCTCTTGAATAGTCTGGTCAAAAGTCACTTGCTCAGTTTCTTCCAATAGATCAATGTGCACAACTCCACCTGTTGTTGCAAAATCACTTCCCCTGTTATTTGCACTCAAGGGAAAGACTTCATAGTCTCTCAATATTTGTTGAAGTTGTCTAACTCTGTGAGGTCTTTGTGATTGAACCTGGACCTCAAGAATCAATTCCTCTTGCTGCGAATCTAAAGGAATTGGAGCGTAACAACTAGGGTTGGTTGACTGAACACTGCTGGTTAACTGTGTGTCCTTGTTGGTTAATTGTATACTTCATCTGGTTACCTGTGTAGTCTAGTTCTAGCTCTTTCTCTCATCAACAACATCTCTACTCACTATCACCTTCTTAGTAATTGAACTATACAACTTGTAAGAACCTACAACATGATATCCAATAAGCCACATAGATTCACCCTTGTCATCTAGCTTCCTCTTTCTTTCAAAGAAAAGCTAAAAACACTAAAGACACTACATGAGACAAAGGAAAATAACGAAGCAAAAACAAAGAAAATATAGAATATCCCCGGGTCATCATAAGATGGGAACTCGGTTAAGGTGGACCCGCATTGGTATAGGAACTCAGATTTGTATGAAAGACATTTTTCGTTATGCTGTTGTTTTGTTGGAGCTTAGACACCAGTGAGGGTGATTCCAGCGGAGACATTTTGATAGAGGACTTGAAAGTCGGCGAGGACGATTTGTTGCATGTGACTAACTATTAGATTAGATCACGCATGCACAATGTCTCCAGGACGGCAGTGAGGTCGTGTCTGTTATTGTTTCCAGGACGACAGTGAGGTCGTGTCTGCTTGTCATCAGGGCAGCAGTGAGGTTGTGTTGACCACATGATGGAAGTGATGTTATTCCTATGTTTTTCTGACCATAGGATGAAAGTGAGCTCATTCATGCGCTTGTATGACCATAGGTTGGTAGTAAGGCCATTCCTATGCCCGATCATTGATAGCATTGAGGTTATCAATTCATCGGTAAGTGGCGTCCCGTCTTCAAGTGAGTGTTGGCGTAGTATCCTGATTATCATTTGAGAATTGCATGAGCATGCCATGTAGACTAACATTGAGGTTGTGGTTAACCTATGGGATCAAATAGGTACTCAGGTGATTGTTTATGTGTGACTCTGGGGAGTGTAATATTATGTTGTATGCCTTGATTAATGAATTGCTATGAGTAGTTGTAGTTAGAATTATTTTGTACACAATTATGATGTGACTTACATATGTTGTTTGTCTTGTTTATCTATATACTATCACTATTTTATCCCTGTGCTCTTATGAGGAATTTGTTTTCACTACACCAAAAAATACCTTTTACAGCAGTTCATTTTGGCCTTTTACAGTGGTTGTAAACCGCTGAGAATCTCGGCGCTATAAAATCCTTCACAGCGGTTGGTAGCCGCTGTAAAATGACAACCTTTTACATAAACCCGCTGTAAATGGTCCTCTATTATAGAGGTTTGTAGAGTGTAACCACTGTGAAAGTTTCATCATTTACATCGGTTTGTTTGCCTCAACCGCTGTAAAAAATGGGTATTTTTCTTTTCTTTTTTGCATTCATCCCTTGATTTCACATAATACAAAATAACTATTGATCTAGCTATGGATAATTAATGCAATCTAATAGCTAAGAACACGGATAATAACATCTAAATAATTATTTTATTAAATACTCATGTTGTTGTACCTGTGGTTTCTAAGAAAAGCAGCTGTCATTTGAACATGATGGGAATTTTCATAATGGTCTTCTGAGCTCATAAAGAGCGTCCACCTTCACATGCCCTCTTCCTGATGAAACTCTTCCTAGAAAAGGCACCCTCTAGACAGGCCTTGCAGAAATTGTCAGGACAAGGTGTTGCAGAGGGAAAGACAACACCTTGTGGCAAATATTGCAACCAAACTCTGCAAAACGCACTGCCGCATTTGTCGCCTCTTCTCAGGTAGGACCTCACGCCCTGGCACAACCCATCATATTGAACCACCTGTCGGTCCCTGACATACGGATTGTCGCTCGAAGTGTTGACCTCTCAAGATCCGTAGACCTTATGCATGAAACTCGATACTCGATCACTACTCCCCGTAGGATCCATCTCATGAGGGATTCAACTACCCTAAGCCATTACGAGGTTTAACGTCCTCATAATTTTTCTTTATAAGTCTCATAACATACTAGAAATTTCAGCAATCATGCAAGTAATTAAAACCAACACACATTGCCCAGAATCACTTCCGAGACCCAACGAAATTAACAGAAATAACGAAGCAGGCTAACGACATCATATAAAGCATTCATATAATCTTTAAACATCATTCCAACCCAAAATACAACATCATATAACATCCATAAATATTCACAACATGCATGACTCGACCTTTACAACCGGATGTTACCCTCACCTTTTACTTGGTGTTTCAAAGTTTTGTTCAAGGTCCTTCGGTTTTTGCAACTCAACCTTCACTAAGTACAAGCAAAAACGTCACTAACTAACTAACTCTTCAAGTTAAAGGAAAGGAAGTAAACGGACAACGACTCAGCATAGAAGAAAAACATAGCAATATCTTTGTCAAAGCATCGTCTTTTATTCTATGATGTAAGGCGGTTAACCATCCTCGCGATATGATTAACATGACTTTTATCATAAAGCTTCTTAATGTTTCCTTAGCTTTAATTAAACAAAAACACTATGCCACTCATCAATGCATAGAGTTTCCTTACCTCCCAGTCTCCTTAAGTTCTTGTGGAACTCTATCTAGGATATTCATTGAGGTTTTAAGTCAAGGTTCAGATTTCTTTAAGGAATATACCTCATTAAATCGGCTTCATCAATCAACTATCCAACATGGACAAACAAGCATAGAATGACAACCTCATGACTTAAGTCTCAACCCGTCCAAAAGGATCATGTTTCAAAAATCAGCTTCTCCATTACCAAGCCATTGTATAGCTCTCGGCCATGCTTGATTTAGGAGAGAGGTTGACCGTTTTTTTTTATCCGACATCACACAAGACTCTTAAGCATTTTAAACAAGGTTTTAAACAAAAGACTTTAGCCTCTAAGAGAGGAGTAGGTTCGGCCATCCCCTTTGAGCATGTACCTAGTTTTGTTTTCCAAAACCAAATGCACTTGGGATGTCTTCATCACCCAAACTTTGTAGCACATGAAAACAAGGTTCAGAAACAATTCCTTAACCCTAAACATAGAGCATGGATTCAGTCATCCCTCATTGAGCACCAAAGGAGTTTTTTTTTTTCCAAAACCATGTGCATCATGGAAGGCCTTCATTACCCAACATTAAACAAAACAAACAAGGTTCAAAAGAAAACATCAACCCTACAAGAGAAGCATAGGTTCGACCATGGCTTGTTACTCATCAAGGAGAATTCTTCCTCTTCCAACAAGTCATTTTTAGGAGGCCTCATCACCCAAAAGCAAGGTTTCATAACAAAGGTTTTCCAAACCATTTTGAGAACAAGAAATCAAAATTCTTTTCAAAATAACAAAATCTCAAGGATCAACACAAAGTCATGCTCTTTCTTTGAGGATCCTTTGGAGAAAATCAAGTTTAGAACCATTGTGTGGTTCAAACTCTAGTATAAACATACCAAGAAAAGTGTAAGAGAAGAGGTAGAAGAAGAAGAGTATAACAACAACATAGTAAAATTATATAAAAAACCCTACCTTTTCTCAAGAGAATAAAAGAAAAAGATGATGGAGAGAAGAGAGAAAGAGGGTGGTGGCTAGGAGAAAGAAGAGTGGAAGAAATGAGTGTAAAACCCTTTCTATTTTCATTCTTGTCTATTTATAAGTGAAGAAGAAAATAAAACCTAGCCACTCACATATGGCTGATCGTCCAACTCATGCAAAGGGGGGGAAATATTTTGAATTTTCCATCATAAAATGTGATAAAAACCATTAAAGGTGTCATTAAGTCCATCAAATGGTCGTAATTCTCTCCAAGCATGCAAGAAGCAAACAAAGCAAGAGATTGTGAGAGATGTGAGAGAGAGGGGGGGGGGGGCTGATCAAGAGAAAAGGAGAGGAATTTGAATTCTTCTCTCCTCATGAAGAGATTTGATGATCATTTAATGATCTATTTAAGGAAACATCAAAACCTAATTTTTTTCTTAATTGTCTATTTTTCTCACTTAAACCACTCATCAAAACTGAAAAATACCCATATAATTTGGTGCTCTACCTTCTCATGTGGCCCAAGGCTTGCTTGCACAGTGTTCACCAACAGGTTTCATGTGTTTCGATCCGTTTTACGACTCGAAGTTGATTTTTCATCGAAAAACAAAGTATATCAATATTATACTTAAAATTTACAGAATTTCAAACCCATCATCATGAAGACAATAAAAACTTCAATTTATCAATTATATAATATTCAAGGTTCAAACAAACCCTTACAGCGAACTGCCGTTGGCATCACACACAAAACCGCTCAACGGCATTTAAGACATAAGGCAAGGGCAAAACAGGGAAATAAATATATTTAAAATATTATATAAATATGTTTTTGTCTTTTAAAACTTGAGGTCTCACACAAATCATAATAAGTAATTAAACAAGTTTAATGCTACTATATTAGTCACTTCAACAGCTTCAGATAGCACAGATTTAACATAACAGAACAGAAGTTAGGAGCTATCTATGCAGGAGATACTAAGGAACATAACACATACCTTTCAACAGATTTTCTTTGACAGATACATTCTTGTCCTTCTACTCTTGTGCCATCTTTATGGTTAATAACGTCTATGACTTTCTTATTAATAAATTAAGAGGGAAGGAAAGTACCTAGTTCATAACCCAACACACACCTGATCTGATTAATAAACACTAATTATTTTAAGAACTAATCTTACTTGTATTCCATTTTTCCGCCAGCATTTCTCAATTCTGTAAACTCCATCATATCGCACTCCAGACTCCGGTACATAGGAAGATCGCTTCTCCTTGTGGGGTCAGTTGATCACATACACACATTATAACATCAATCTCATGTTTCAGACAATCTCATCTTTTTCACATAACACAAAACAATAACAGAGGAAATAACTAGCAATAACCATATGAGCATAGGTATAGACTCATAAAAACAAATTAAGCAAATGAACCCAACTTTTTACCAATTTAAAAGCAAAATTTCCCAAGTAAATCGACAACATGATCAAGCCACAATATTAAGCATTATAGCCAGAAAAATTGCAGCCAATATACTTTGTTTTGTTTAAATCATTTCAAATGAATGCTCATTAGTTTATAATTCAACAACACCTACTGTATCATATCAAAGCAAAGATGAGATGAATGGCGGCGAGGCTGAGAGAGGAGGCAGTGGTGGTGGTTCTGAGGTCGAAGGACAGCGAAGAGGGAAGCCAATTGGTGTTGGCTCGAGATGAAGGTGGTTCGGTGGAGTGAAAAGGTGAAGAAAATGACGGCTCTATGGAGGAAGGATCGGTGAGGAGGAGGTGGAAAGAAGGAGGTGGTGGCGCGGTCGCCCACTAGGGTCTCCTCCGTTTTCTTCTTCCATTTATCTTGGAGTGAGAAAGAGTGAGGTTAGAGAAAGAGAGGAGTTGGGGTTGATGAGTTAGGGTTTTGGAGGTTGTCCTCTCTCCGTTCCGTTTTTTTTTTACCTATTACCACGGTTCCGCCTTGAACTGTGGTAACAGCCTATTTTTTTTTTTTTTACTTATTACCACAGTTAAAAGTGAACTGTGGTAATAGAGCACCTCAGTTACCACGGTTCGACACGGAATCATGGTAACAGAGGTCCGAACAACTTTTTACCACGGTCCGACACAAAACCGAGGAAACATAGACGTGATAAAAAAACAATTATGTAGTAGTGACTATTGGTCCCAAAATTAAGTTGTTAAAATATGAAAGGGAAAGCCCCCTAAATATGCATGCAAATGTTTTATATTTGGAAAGAAATTTCAAATGGTCATGAATATCAGGCTTATTATCTATTAGATCACGGTGAACATTTTTGTTTATAAGACGCGCTCCCCTCTTTCAAAAATTCTACAAGAATTTATTTTTAACGCGTAATATTCAAATTATTTTTTAGACCAAAGCCAGCATTCTAATGCTTTTTTTCAATCTCTCTATTGTTGTAATTCATGTGTGTCACAAAATAAAAAATAAGACCCACATTTTTAGTCAACCTCATAAGGGAATATTGAAAAAAAATTTGTTAGAATAAGTATTTCTAGCATTTTTTTTATATTTAATCATAGTATAAAGATTTTGTAGACAATCAAACAAACCAATAAGATTTTTGTAATTAAATGTAATTGATGTGAGAAATCTTTAAAATATGACCGTATAAAGATAATGTCTATATAAGTTAACTAAATCCTTTCCTATCAAAATTGATGTATCTACAATCAGCGTAATTGAACGTGATTTCTGGTACTTTTGCGCGTATGCAAAGAGTGAGTGAGTGTCACTCAAACCTATAAGAACAGGGAAAGTTTCTTCATTCTTCACCCGGAGAAGAAACAGATATCAACTGAAATTTGTGAGAAAAATGGTTGCAGGTGACTACTACAAGATCCTGAAGGTGAACCTCAATGCCACATATGAAGAGGTGAAGAGCGCGTACAAGAGTTTGGCAATGAAATGGCACCCAGATAGGAACAATCATCATCAAAACGGGGTTAAGAAAGAAGAAGCTGAGGCCAAGTTCAAGCAGATATCAGAGGCCTATGATGTCCTCAGCGACCCCGTTAAGCGTCAGATCTATGATTTCTATGGCCGCTATCCCCTCAACTCTTTCAAGGTCAACAAGGAAAATTATGATCATGAGTATGAGAATGTTGCTAATAAGGAAGTCGAATTGCTGTGTACCCTTGAGGAACTTTACAATGGTCGCAGAAGAAGATTGAAGGTCGAAAGGGAGGTTCTTGATGAATTCGGGTAATCACTGTCTTCTTTCCTTTTACCATTTTGGCCTTAACCCATGCAGTACTGGTGTGAATTTGTCGTTTAAGTTTCTGGGTTTTGAATTCGGAAGAGAAAAATTGGGTGTATTGTATTGTATTGTATTGTATTGGGGTGCTGCATCATTTGGTGTCTATGCATCCTAACTGTTTGAAAATATGTTTGTGTGGGCTATTTGCAATACATGTTTGGAGAGTGCCTCGGATACCCGTGTAATCAAAACTAAATTTGATGCTATCAATTGAAATTACACTAAAGCTGCAATCTTACAATGACTTTTGGGCTTTTGGCTCATGAACCTTTTCCTTTTGAATTTAGTATAGTTTGATTCAGTTGAAGATGTCAAGTTTCAGGTTTCTTGGAACCAAATTGCAAATCAATGTCCTCGTTTGTGTTTCCTTTCCTCTTATTGCTTTAAAAACATGCTTTTGGCTTCATATTTGGTTTTTGTTGCAGTATGCTGAACCATGTTGAAGAAATCTTGGAGATAGACATTTTACCTGGTTGGAAGAAAGGAATAACAATAACATTTGCTGGAAAAGGAAACCAAGAACCAGGAAGAGCTCCTGGTGATCTAATCTTTGTGTTGGATGTAAAACCACATTCTTTATTTAAGAGAGATGGATATGATTTGGTAGTGACCCACAAAATCTCACTTCTGGAGTCTCTCACAGGAAAGACTATTCACATAACAAGCTTGGATGGGAGGGACCTCACAATTGAAGTGACGGAAATTGTGGAACCAGGTTATGTGATGGTGGTCCTGAATGAAGGAATGCCTCATCATAAGGAACCAGGCAAGAAAGGAAACTTGCGAATTCAGTTTGATATCGTGTTCCCTGCAAGGTTTACCGCACAACAAAAGCATGAGCTTAGAAGGATCTTGAGTAAAATTGATTGATCACTAATTCAATCTTTAATTCTTTGTTGATCTCTCGATTAACACTTCATGTAAATACTAGGATTGCGACACGGGATATTCATTTTTGTTTTTAACATGATTTTTTTTAGAAGTTGTGTTATTTTTGTTACATTTGTTTTTATTACGTTAATACCACTTGTGTGTATATATGTTCTGTATTGTGACTAGTGCGATGTATAGAGAATATTATTTTTAAAAGACTTTTGATTGGAGAAAGCTTTCGCCCTCATGATATAGGGACCCGTGCAACGCACCATGAAATATTTTTTATAACTTTAATTATATAATTTAAATACATATTATTGAAATGTACATAAAATATTATAATTTTAGAATTCTAAAATATTGTTATATTATTATTTTGTTATTTTTATATCAATCAAATTATATGTAGATATTTGTATGTCCTTCCTAAAAAAAGGATATTTGTATGTTTTTTATTTCCGAGGAACATGTTTCCACTCTTAAGTGATTATTTTTCTAAATATATTTTACTCATTAAATTATTAAACTACAATCTAAAAATTATATATAAATGTAATTTTTAGAAATATATTTACTTTTATCATACATTGTAATACGATGAAATTGTATGAGTGAATGAATATACATTTTTAAGGAAATTGCTTATAATAAAACCTTTTGTGTACACTATTAACTACCGACTCTCAGTTAAAAAAAAAAAAAAACTACCGACTACAACTACAGGCATAACATTTTATCGTGTTGTCTAAGGTGAACTATCAATTAAGTAGTGCACCGTGCACCACCAATTTATAATTTATTATAATTTTAATTTGTTGATTACTATAAACCCCTTGCTCTCCACTCCTTTCATACACTCAAAAACCATTTTTTTAAATAAGGGGTAAAAATGATATTAACTAATTATTATTATTTTAATTTTTTTAAATATCAGGTAAAAAAACCTGTTGTAACAGATCATTTAGAGTGGTGCACGGTGCACCACTTAGGGTGCAAATGCACCCTAGAAGCCACCCATTTTATTCATTAATACAAAAATGAAATGAGTGATTGATTGGTAGAAATTTTTTAGGTCTAGACAGCTAGAGAGATAAAGGAAGAGAAGAGAGATAAGTAAGGATGCAATATGTGATATGATAAGAAGCGAGAGATAGAGAGAAAAATGAAGATGTTTATAAGTGTTTATACTATTTATATGTCTACAAGTCATTTTTGTTTGCGGAAAATCTTTCTTCAAATCTTCACAACAACTCTAATTATTTCAAATTTAACTATATCAATAACCATCAGGCTTTTTTTTTAATAATACACAAAAAATTAGTAAAATAAGATATAAAAAAATTAGCCAACTATGGCACTTCTTGCCATGTCAGTAGGCGAGCCCCACATAAATCGCATGGGGACACGCGACTCGTGGTCAAGAATCGCAGGCAGCCACGCGACACACGCCTCGGAGGCTGTGCCCGCGTGGGAATCTGCACTATTGGGTGCAGGGTTGGGAATCGCATTGACCAACGCGACTTCCCAAGGGCTCTGTTCTACGAGCCGCGACAGGTCATGCGGCTCCCTTGCATGGCCGCCACGTGGCAGGGAAGCCGCACAGCTTTTTGCGATTTCTTTAAAGCTTTCTGGCGGTCCCAAAGCTCTATAAATATACCACCAGAAAGCCTTCTGTTGGCACCCATTTCTTCATTCTCCTTCTCTTCTCTCAAAACCTATATCTAGTAAAACCTCCAATACTTCTTCTCTTAAGTTCTGCTCCTCCTTCTTCTAACTCTACTAGATAGAACAAATTTTCTTCAATATCACAATTTGAAGGTCTTGTTTTCGAATACTCTCTTCAAACGCACTTGCTCACTTGCTCTATTTAAGGTAAAGTCCTAAACTCGTTTCAAATCTTTAGTTTAGATTATTATTTTCAATATACATATTACTTAGTTATATTATTTAGATTAGATAATGATTAGAAGTGTAAATTGTTTAGACTAAGTTTAGAAATATAATTGTTTATTAAAAGAAATGTTTAGAAATAGTAAAGTTTAAATTATTGTGTAGAAATAGTAAAGTTTAAATTATTATGTAGAAATGTATATATTATTGTTAATAAGTTAATCTTATTGTTTAGAAATAATAAGTGTAGGTTAGTATGTTAAAAATATATAGCATTTAGTAATATTATTTAGAATTGTTAATGGCTAAAAGTGTAAATTCTTTAGACTAAGTTAAGAAGAAATATAATTGTTTAGAAATTGGAAAGTTTAAAATTATTGTGTAGAAATCATAATGTATATATTATTGTTTAGAAATAATAAGTTAATCTTATTGCTTAGAAATAATAAGTTAATTTTATTGTTTTGAAATAATAAGTTTAGGTTAGTATGTCAAAAATATATAATATTTAGTAAGATTATTTAGAATTGTTAATGGATAAAAGTGTAATATATAGCATTTAGTACGTAAACTTTTTAGATATATTAATGGTTAGAAATATAAGTTGTAGACTAAGTTTAGAAATATTATCGTTTTAATTATTGCTTAGAATTCATAATGTATACATTGTTGTTTTAGAAATAATAAGTGTTGATTATTATTTTTTAATTTATATAGTACTTAGTACTATTATTTAGAGTATGTAATGGTTAGAAGTATATATTGTGTAGACTATTTTTAGAAATATTAAAATTTAAATTATTGTGTAGAAATCATAATTTACATATTATTGATTAGAAATATTAATTGTTTAGAAATATTATTTAAAATTGTAAATGGTTAGAATATATAGTAAACCTTAAATCCATAAACCCTAACCCCAATCCGTAAACCCTAAATCCCTAAACCCCAAACCCTAAACCTCATTCTCTAAACCCTAAATCCTAAAACCTAAATCCATAAACCCTAAACCCTAAACTCTAAATCCTAAGACCTAAATCCATAAACCCTAAATCCATGTTTATTGTCTAATATTACGCTTTGTGAATGTTTATAGTTTTGATTTAATTTTATGATGTTTATTTCCAATGAATAATTTCAATTGTTATTAATTGTAGGAACCTTATGGCGAATGAAGCGTACATCAATCCGGGCCCTCTAAACCCGAGTCTCTTGCACCTACAGGACAAGCATGTATCCAATCATGTCTGGAATGAAGAACCGAATAGAATCTTGAACGTGAGAAAACCGACGGTGAACCGTCATGGCATTCCAGACTTGATTGTAGGCCGACTACAAAGTTCCGGGCTGTATTAGGTGGCACGTGTCAGACACGAACCGCTGGACAAGGAGCTGATATCTGCTATGGTGGAGCGTTGGAGGCCAGAGACACACACCTTTCACATGCCATATAGGGAAGTCACCATCATGCTACAGGATGTGGCTGTACTCCTAGGTCTAAACGTAGATGGTCTTCCCGTTACCGGCAGCACCTGGCTTAACTGGCCTCTTCTCGTGGAGAATATGCTAGGTGAGGCTCCTCCCCCAAACGCTATTAAGGGAGGGGTAATTAAGATGTCTTGGCTGAACCAGCTTATGTGGAACATGGTTCTGGACCCCGATGACGATGATGTCTTGGACCGGTACGCACAAGCATTCATTCTTGTTTTTCTCGGGGATTTCATGTTCACCGATCACACAGGCGCAAGGATTGCAATGCGATACCTAGCATTTGACCAAGCGGGTCTTTACAGCTGGGGATCCGCACTACTTGCTCATTTGTACCATGAGTTGTGTGCTGCAACCGACCCTCGAAAAGCGGAGATCGTTGGCTGCACATATCTTATACAGTTGTGGGCCTGGTCAAGGATACCCGGCATTGGGCAACAGATGCCGGAACTTCATGCCATGGTCGAACATCCACTTGCTACTAGGTGGAACGACGTGGCGGCAGCTTACGAACAGTTGTCGATTGATGAATATCGCACATTAATGGACACAATGCGCAGCAACGAAGTGAGTTACATGTAAATTATTGTGATTTGTTTCATAAATCATTTGCATATATTTCATTATTAACATTGTTCTTCTTGTTTTCAGTTTCGATGGACACCGTACGGTGATGATGTGTTGGCGGCGCTACCAACTGAGGTTCAAGCAACTAGCAGCCTATGGAGAGCTGTTGTCCCTATTATCCTATACTGGCGTGTAGAGTGGCATCAACCCGATCGGGTTATGCAGCAATTTGGGATGCAACAGTCAGTCCCTCAACAACGCCTGCAGAGCGAGGACTTGCATGACACTTCGCTGAAGGGGAACGAAAAAGAGGACTGTGTCCAGCAGCTGCAGTATTTCTTGAACATATGGGACCACCGACACCAATACGTGTTCACACGGCCCATGGCGCAAAACTTCGTAGGCCCAAATGATGAATACACCTTGTGGTACGCTCAACATTCGAGGCGATGGGTAACGCGTAAAGCTGCGGCAACCGGACAAGCGGTACTAATCTTGTTGAGTATTATGCTGTTTTTAGTGCTATTTTTTCTTAACGTTGCTTATGCTGCTATTTTATTTTGAACACACAGACTGGGCGACTTCATTAAATTTGGTATGCGTATTCTCTGGCGAGCCAAGTTCAATGGCCAAATGAGCGATGCTGCTAGAAGTTGAGTGTTATCTTGCACTAGTTCATGAGGTTGATCGGATAAGAAGGCCCTCCACTCCCGCCCCGGCCAGGCCCATGGAGGTCCTGAGACCCACACAAGAAGCTCTAGAACCTGTGGTAGGCAAGATTGAGGGAAAGGGTCTTGGAAGGCGAAGAACACCTCATGTTGCGTAACGAGTTCCGCTAGGTGGCACGAAAAACCCAAGCCCAGGGGTCTATTTTGCGCCAAACCAAGAGCCTCAAAATCCATACACTCTGTACAATTGGTATGGGGCGTCCGAGACAGGTCAAAGCCCGCAGCAACATGAACAGGTTCCAGAGTCCCAACCAGTGTATTATGCCCTAAGGTAAGTTGTTTAATTAGTGTTCACTTTCTATTATATTATTTTTATAGTACTCTTCAATGATTAACGTTTTTTGTCATTTTCTTATGGCATTATTAAATGTTCATTGTGTTTGGAACATCCCCATTTCTGCGTGGTTGCAAAAGGTAGAGTGTATAACACAGATAGTGATACACTCCATACCCGCCCAATTCTGGTCGGCTATGCAAAGGTTGGTGTAGATGTTGCGGCCGAGGATGATGCAGCACTGTTAGTGCCGGATGACGTCAGCGAATTGGTATGCATCAAGGACGCAATAGGTGCAACTGTGGCGTGGCCTTTCAGCCTTGTTGAGATTGTAAGCAAGGTAATATGATATAATTCTACAAACTCAACACATAATGTCTGTATTCAATCATTGATTATACATGAACTTATAATTTTTAGGCGCAAGAGGAGGTGGATGTGAAAGGGAAGGGGAAGGAGGTTGAGACAAAATTGACAAGGGAATCTGTTGCATCCCTTAGTCATCAACAAATGCCTCAAATCCGTAAAAACGAGGATCCCCTCAAGAGTTGCAAATTTCTGGATGTATATGCAGATAAGGTGCTTATTGACGGCAACCTCATCACAGTACCAATGGTAGAAATATTGTTTGGCCACGCTTATTATGAGCATATTGGTACAGATGAGATCCGTCAGCTCACTCGACAAGGTGAGCTAGGTGCTTCAGTGATGTGCATGTACATGAGGTACTTTGTTAAACTTAAGTGCACACATATTTTTGGTTTTCTAAGTTCGACAATGATGTTTATCATATATGATTTGTATAATCTTATTTCAGGTACTTGTTTGACCAATGTGTGGAGGAGAATCTCTTATAGAGAGATTTGCATTTCTCAGCCCACATCGAACAACGCATCTCGTGAAGAACCAGAGCCAGTACATTGCGAACACAATAAAGGAACATGCACACCCAGGCCAGTTATATCTCACCCCAATAAATACAGGGTGAGAAATTTATATGATCAATTTATAACTTTATAATCAATTTAATTATATGAAACTTAGTTACGTGATGATTTGTTCATTTAATATGTGTTGTAGGGGACATTGGGTGTTGGTGGTGATCAATGCCACCAGAGGGACCTTATTTTAATTGGATCCCTTGCATGGTGAACTAAGAAATCGCAAAGAAACGAAAGACATATTTGATCGGTAAGCATATAGATCTACCGTGCTATATACTCTTTTGTCTACTATGTTTACTCATAGGGTTATTAATTTTTTCATTTTGTTAGCGCAATGAGGGTCTTTGGTGCTACTTGCGGTGATAACATGATCAAATGGAAACAAGTCAAGTGGACTGTTATAAAGGTATATCCATATTTACATAACCCAAACCAATTACATACACACCAAATCACTTTTATTTTTTTTATTTTTTTTTTGTAATGCCCTCGTCAAACAAACAACATCGATTGTGGATACTATGTCCTCAGCTTTCTAACGATATCATTGTGCACAATCAATCCACAATTCCTGATGCGGTATGAAACTTTACATTTATTTGTTGTTTATATAACAAAATTCTTATATTTTTGTATTTTTAATTTGTAATCTAACTCTAACTCTGTTTATTTTTATTATCATTTTGCAGTACTTCCTTGATTGTCAGTTCGACTCCTACGATCAGGACCAGCTCAATGTAATTAAAGAAGAGTGGGCTGGTTATGTGTTTGATAAGTTTGTAATTTCTAGGGACTAAAATGTGTATAGGGGATCGTACATATTATAATTTGTACATATTTGATTTGTTGTACATAATATATATATATATATATATATATATATATATATATATATATTGCTTTTGTACATTATGTTGCCAGGGTTGTTTCCATTACATTGCAGGTCATGATTATAATTTGTTTACTATTTGAATTGCATGTAGATCTCTGATTGTACGTAGCACAAAAAAAAAACCCACACATATTACCACGGTTCATCCAGGAACCGAGGTAACAGAGGTAAAAAAACAAACTTATTACCACGGTTCATAAAGGAACCGTGGTAATAGAGGGACAAATTGTCACGGTTCCTCCTACACCTATGGTAACAGAGACCTGTTATTACCACGGTTCAGCGTGGAACCAGGTATTTCAGAGGTATGATGTTACCAAAGTTCCGTCTTGAACCATGGTAATTTATCTATTACTTCGATGTCTGATACCAAGTTTAACCTTGGTAACAGGCTGCCCGGAACCGTGGTAACATGACAATTCTGTAGTAGTGTATGTGACCTATGAATTCTCCAGGCTTCAAGTTTAGCTTCAAATCACCCTTCAAATTCAGCTCGGAGCCTTGCCTGAAACTCTTCTCATGTTTCCTCCATTGTTTTTCTTGTTTCCTCCTTCTTTTTGTTGAGCACAAACTGTGCGGGCGGTCTGTTCGACCTCGAGATCAAACAGAAGTGATTCCTGATCGACTGTACCTCACATGCACTAACAAACTACGATTAGTAACACCAGCACAATAAAATAAAAATAAACAAATAATCCAAACAATTTAAAATCAATTCCAACAGATATAAACTCAAGCACAATCCTCGACAGCGATGCCAAAAACTTGATAGCCTCTCTGCAAGTGTTAGTTGCTCAAAGTAATAAAAAATATCGATCCACCGAGATTGTGGTCATTTACGTGTTAAGTTACTAATTTTATGTTGTAAGGACGGAAAAAAAATAAAAAGGTTTGAAATGGTTGGTTGATTATGAAAGTATCGAAAACGCCGGGAAAGAATAATTATTATTTGAAATAATCAGAGACAAATGCATCCAGGAATTGATTTCGTTAACCCTTGATATATGAATTTAGTTGTTTACCCACTTCAATTATATATGAATTTAGTTAAACCTGTTCATGATGCTAAGCCTAGTTGTTTACTTGCTAATTCCTTAGTGAAGCACCCTTTCAAGTTAATTCTTGAAACCTAATTTCTTAGTACCTAATCCTAATTAACTAGAGATTCAATTTAATATTCAAGAAAACACAAATAAGTTGCTATCCTTATCCCTAAAGTGTAGAGAACCTTATTTAATTTCTTCCTAGATCCCTATCATCTACCTATTTCTCAATTATGCAAATGATAACCTAAAACCCACTCGCAATTGGATTCAATAAAAGCAAAGAAGAAATTTATGAACGAAAATAACAATTCATATATAATCCAAGGGAATCAAAGCATAAACAAAGGACAACTTAATCATTCCCCAATACAAGAGAGAATTAGTTCCTCATGATAAACATGAGAAACAATTCAATGTTTGATAAACAAAGAATAAAAAACCAAAGAAAGGCTGAAAGTTTCCTTTGAAGACCGATAACTTTGCCTCTCCAACTCTCCAATTTGTACAAAACGTGAAAATATATGAAAAATAGGGTTAAATCTGAGTTTTATAAGGTCTGACGGAAGTACCGGAGTGATCACACGAGGGATAGTAGGAAATGTGCACGTTTTTGCGCGGAGGATTACAACAACAGAGACTGGGGCGCGGTCGCGCGGTAACTTGAAGAAAGTTGTGCCGGTTTTCGCGCAACAAAAACATGGCGTGATCGCGTCGTATACAGAGAAAAAGTGTGGCGCGACTGCGCCACCCCCTGTCAGCATTTCGAAATTCTTATTTTTTCTTTGATTTCCTCTTTTTTTCCTCTTCTCTTCCTAAAATAAAAATTAATAAAAATAACTATAAGACAATAAAAAGATAACAACCTAGAATAAACTTATCAACTCTAAAAAAAGGCAATTAAATCCTAATAAAATGTAGAAAAATAACATAAAATCAATAAAAGATAATAAAATAGATTTAAAATAACAAAATACATTAGCTACACCTAAAATGACCAAAATACCCTAAATAATATATTAAACTACGTGAAAATAAACTAGAAAAATATTCGTAAACCCCGAGTTTCCAGATTTATTTGGTCGCAAATTCCATCCGTAACTTTGTCATAAAAATGTTAATTCCACACTAAATCACTATCTATTAGCGACATATTTTTTCCCTCTTTAAATTCTTCGCTAGATCAAATTTTCTAGTAGTGTTTTTCTTAGTAGTGTAAAAGAGAAGATCGAAATCAAATATTACAAAAATAATAGTATAAAAAAATTAAGAGAATAATAATTTTTATTTTTAAAGTATGAATCTTAAAAATACTTTTAATAATAAATAAAATTATAATGATAAAATAATACTAAGTATTAATCATACATAAAATTATATTTGAAATTTATTGGCTTCTGATTTATTATTTTATTATTTTCTAATATTATTATTCAAAATATTGATAAGTATAGTTACTTTAAATCATTTTAATGATTTCTAATATAATACTTAACATACCAAGTAACATGAAATATCTTCAAATGCATTTAAATTTTTCAAAATCAAGCAACATAATTCCTTATATCCTCGTTAAAATATTTTATTACTATATATTATTTCAAACTTTTTTATTAGGTTATTATTGATGGTCAACATTATCAGGACATAATTACAATACCATGTAACATGAAATATCTTCAAATGCATTTAAAATTTTCAAATTCAAGCCATTAATATTCTCCTTAAATTCAAGCAATTAATGTTGACCTAAATTCAATACTTTATAATTTAATAATTAATTAATTTATAATATTAAAATCATTTATTACATTTAAAATTCATGAACTGAATTAATAATTAATTAGTAAAATTGTTTTACTTTTCTTCTTTATATATATTATTTTCAAACTTTTTTATCAAGTTACAAATAATATTAATTAACTTTCGCATTGAAGTAACAACATTTAAACTATTATAATCTGAAAGATAATTAATTTTCATTAATGCTTTTCCAACCTAGTTTTATTACTATTCCACATCACATTTACACACATATATATATACGTTTGCGTGTTGTGTTAATATCTCAGTTTAGCCCTCTATCTTGCGAGAAAGAAAATATAAGGTCATATCTAGAAAAATGGCTTCTCGCATCCATCAATTTCTTCTCTTTGGGGTTTTGTTCCTCGCTTTGCTTTTGATTTCAGGTAAAGAACACATAATGTCAGTTTTATCTCTTATGTTCCATTTCCAATATACATTTTCCTAACTCAAAATGAAAACTAATTTTGTTTATTCTATTTGTGTTCTTGTCAATCGATTGAAAAGCAAGTAAATAAATTTGTAATTTGTGTTGTTTGCAGGACAAGCAAATAATG
Source organism: Acmispon strigosus (assembly GCA_030819835.1). NCBI lineage: Eukaryota > Viridiplantae > Streptophyta > Magnoliopsida > Fabales > Fabaceae > Acmispon > Acmispon strigosus. The sequence goes on along the minus strand of JAUAMA010000001.1, from coordinate 39,805,340 downwards.
ATGTTAGTGGTGTGGGTTTTCAGCCAACAAAATGCTTCGGGACATGCACTACCAATGGAGAATGCATAAAGTATTGCCCTAATGGCTATTGCCTTGCAAGACCAGCACAACCATCGATTTGTTGTTGTGTAAATTATTGAGTTGTATTATGCTCTTTATTTCATGGTAAAATAATAGAACATGTTTTGAATTGATTGAGAGTTAGTAAGAATTTTATGTAAAAGGCACAATTCAAAATTAAATACTTCACCCATATTGAATATTGCTTCAACCTTTGCCATTTTCTTACATCTATTTTTATTTTATTGAAATTTAAACACTTGAATCGGTGATTGGAAGAATCATTGTTTCTTTTGGCATATTCTATATGATATTGCTTTGAATAACACACAAAAAATAGGGGCCTGGAATTTTGATAAGCTATATAGTCGTACTTTCATATAAGAAAACAAAAATTATTATGAAAATTTTTCATTTCGTTGCAGCTGCTACGATGCGTTCGTTGATCTAACCATGTCACCAATCATTATTCTCTCTAGATCAAAAATTCATTTCCAAACAAAATAAAATTCACAGAGACACATTCATCACACAAAGGAGAAGACTGAAAGACAAGTGTATGTGTATGTTTGAAGGTAGCGTGTTCGGTTGTAATGTGGTGCCGGCGGACGAAAACACACAAAACAACCTATTATGGAACCGGAAAAAGAAGAGAACTAACACTCATTTAGTGGATCGGATATATAGAGACAGTAATCATATTTTATTATTATCTGTTGTTTGTTGCACCATATAAGATAACATTATCATGTCCTTTATCCTATCATGTCCATCATGTGTAAAAGTTATCCTGATTGGTGAATTATGATAGAAATTATCCTGACCATGAACCAAAATTAATTTCAATATTTATATTTTATATAATTTATAATAATATTAATTAATAAATATAATTTTTTTATTTTAATAAAATATTGATTTTATTACTTACCAATTACCAATTGTTATTGTTAAGTTAAATTATTTAGTTACTGATAAATTTAATTAAAAAATAAACTTATTTATAAATGGTGAAAATATTGGATTTACTCATATAAAATAATTAATTTTCATTATCACTTACTACTACTTAGTTAACATTATTTTTCATTATTTATATTATAATAAAAATACACAAAATAATTTTTTACTAACAATAAAATAGGCTGCTCACACACACACACACACACATATATATATATATATTAATTTTTTAATAGTAAACATAGATTAATTTTATATTATCATATGATATTATTTAAAATTATTTCTTTTTTTTGGTTACAAAATTATTTCTTTACTTATATAATTATAATTAATAATTTAAATATAAACTATTTTTGAAAGAATAATATCTTTTAATAATTTTTAAAAAATTTGATTAATTTTTATCATTAATCATTACCCCTACTAAGTTAAAACTCATTGTTACATATATAATAATTTTAATTAAAATAGACTCCCTTCGAAAAAATTAAAATAGCCGAATTAATAAAAATTAATTTTATTTTAGTTAATATTAAAACATAAGCTCATTTATAAAAATGTAAAAAAAAATTAATAGAATAATCACTTTTTAAAAAAAACTATTTAGAAAATTAAATTTTAAAAAATATTATGTAATTTTTATTTCAAGGAAAATTTGATAAATTTTTCATTGTTTGTATCATATCCTATCAATATCTTGTTCACCTCAAACGCAGAATAGAATAAGAGTCTATTCTGCTTTTATCGTATTCTGTGCTTATCCAATCTTTTATCCTATCCTGCTCTTATTCTATCCTGACCACCAAACGGGCCCTAAGCCTAAGAAGACGATTACGATTCTGTTTGAAACCAAAAATTAGAATGAAGGATAATATTTCAGTAATTACCAAAAAATTAAATGTATATTTAATTTAAAAAATATATTTAAAAATTCATTCTAACCAGGTTAAGTTAAATGGACTAAAACGTATATTTTAAAGTTAGAGGGGAGGGGACTGTAATATTCATATCTCTCATGAGAGGGGAGAGGAGTGTACTTTACTCTTTAGCTTATTGAAGGAAGTGTATGACATAAATATTTGATAAGGATTATTAACATAAATTCTTTAATATTTTATTTTTTTATTTGAAATTGTTACACTTCAAATGATTGTCTTGTGAATTTTTTTTTGTTGAATTTGTTGATGATCCCTAGTACAAAGTTGTGTACAATATAAATTTGATATTGAAAAAAAAAAATTGTTAACAAAGTTTCGTGGGCATATTAGGAAAAAAGTATAACAGGTAAATGAGAAATGAGTTTGATACTTATCCCGAATATATCCTAATCTAACCATGGGACCACTGAAAAGAAATATGATACATAGTTATTAATGGAATAAAATTCATTTTTTATAAATACATATTAATATTTAAAATGTTTAGGTTGAATTTCATTTTCAAAAGTATTTTTCATTTTAGATAAATTATGAAAATTATAAAAAAAATTGTAATTGTTCATATAACATTGTTTTAATACAATAAAACTGTTTTTCAGTCCATTTTTTAACGGTTCTATTTTGAATTTCTTATCTATGCTAGGGGTATTGTAACATCCCATATAATACCAGTTCAAAAAAAAACATCCCATATAATAATACATGCATATCTTATATTTTAAAATATTTACTTCAATAAGCTAATTCATAATTAGAAATTTTTATAAATTTATGAACAAAGAGATGTTTTTAATATTTAATATTTTTAAACATATTTGAGGAAATAATTTTTTTTACTCGGGCTCTGATGTAGATTTATTTTGTATATTGTTATCTGTTCACTATTTTTATTATTGAGATAATTTCAACATTTTAATTATATATTGAAGTGATAACCGGGAACTTAAATCACATTTTAATGTATTTGAAGAATGTTGCTAGCTGTCCAGGATGTCTGAGAAACAGTAGTTGCCCATCCCAACAAAAAACATTTCACACCCTGATTTACCTTGTTTATCACTACACCAACACCTTGACATCTCGATTTTTAAAACGTCATTATCCCGAGTGAATAGTAACTAAACATGTGAAATATCTTTCGAGGTTACGAAAATGCGGATTGCATGCATCATATCCTATATCTACATAACCATCGATCATCATTGTTATCAAAGTAGTCTAAGTGCATCATAATTACATCATCAAATTTTTCAAGAGTTGAGCGAAGAAGTGCAAATAGTTAAGTCATATTACAACCCGAATAGTTAGAGCAGAAGTTATATCAAAACATGAAACCTGTAGCTAGACCTCATAGTCGGGATATACTCCCATGTGAACTCCTCACAAGAAGCCCACACAAAAAGCAATGTATCGGGAACCTACCCTGTCCTTAGCTAGCTATCATGTTAGACCATCAAAAGAGGCAACCTACACATCTACTGTTAGACACCCACCCCAATCCAAACCACTATACTGACTCCTCCGGATCGTCACTCCATCTCCTGGTAGAAGCCTGGGGGAGGTGACAAAGCAAGGTCAAAAGCGATGCCATAAGTCTGTCAGCTATATCGTCGACCTAGGGGAGACGAACAGACCTCGATCACTCGACCCGGGTACCGGACCTCTCCGGCTAGCGGGATGGAGGGTCAGTCCTCCCCGAGAGATTGAAGCTACTGCTGAAGCAGCCCAAGTTATTGAAGAATCCCCTTATGTTCTTAACACTTATCTAGATCTGTTGCCCAATAACTTTCACCCGTTCATTGAGAACATCCTCAATGTACAAGATGATGGAAACTGTGGTTTCTGATGCATTGCAGAGCAATTGGGAATGGGAGAACATCTTTGGTTCGACATTCGAACCAAGATGGTTGCTAAGATGGAAAGCCGAAGAGAAGTACATGAGAAAATTCTCGGCTCAGCTGGTTATCAAATTGTGTTGAGCGCCATAAGACTGGCACCTCAAGAGCCTGCCTTCGAGGCAAAGTGGTTCTCAATGCCTGGCATGGGGTTGGTAGCAACTACTTCCTTCAACATTGTTCTGGTGACTTTGTCAAATCTAGGGAGCTACACATACTTGCCGCTTACTAGACCAGTACTCTCTTTCCCTCATGTTGTCATTCTCGGACACGTGAACAAGAATCACTGGGTTCGAGTACAGCTTAAGGAAGACTCCCCGTTGCCACTAACATACGTTCAATGGCCATACCATCTTTCTGTAGATGTTGCTGGATGGAAAACCCCATTTCTTCAAAGAATTGGCAAGTACCAAAAGATGATTGATGACCAGCACACTTCGTTTGTCAACACTCTCTTCTTAGCACCTCCTTCGGTTCCGAAGCACTTTCCTTTACATGAAGAAGAACCAAGTTCTCTTCATCAATCTCCAATGGATGAAGTAGTTATTCCCTCAAATGCTGAAGTCATAGAAAATCTCTACTCGCCATCGCTAATCAGAGTCTCTACTAAACTTGCTTCTATAGAGGAAAAGCCACAGGAACTTCTACTTAATGAAGCATCCGCTCAAACCTCCAAGAAGAAACGATGCATCTCTAGCTCATCCAAGCAATCCAAGAAGACCAAGGCTCCATTCTCTCTTCTATTTCCTTTATCCATAGAGTCGTTTGGATTCAACTTTTGTCATGCAGCAGGTCTCTGGATGCCTTCCATTCCTCATGTGCACTTCAAGTTTCTGGTGTGAAGAAGAGCTTCTCCTTGACCTTGGCTGGGTTTTGATGAAGACGACCACATTAGAAAAAGAAGAAAAAGGTGAAGACCATGATGAACAAGAGCACAAGATGTCAGAGTCTTTAGTTAAGGTTCAAAATGTTTTTTAAGTCTTTACCTTAGATAGAATGCTTTTATGATTTGATCTCACTTAAAGGCTCATTAAATATCAAGTAATCAAGACTAACATGTTTTTAAAGTTAAAAAAGGTAGAAATCACTTAAATAGGCTTCAAACATTAAGTAACCAAGTTTCAAACTATTGGTAATCGATTACAGGCTGTATGTAATCGATTACAAGCCTGTTTGAAAGCTGGTAATCGATTACCAGGATGATGTAATCATTTACACACTACATGTAATCGATTACACAGTGTATTCTGACACTTTTACACAACGTCTAGTTGATGTAATCGATAACCACGTTCTAGTAATCGATTATATTGATAAGCAGACACAATTTTTCATGAACCAATGTGTTTTTAAACGTTGGAAAGCCTTTGCAATGGTTCACGAAGAGTCACTAGTGCCTATATAAAGTTGTTTGAAGGCCTGATTCAGACAAGAAATTTCTGATTACATTGAACCCAAATTATGAGTGATATCACCCTTTTCATAGAACACTTATGCTGTAAAACTTTTACATATTCAGAAAGCTTGAGCCTTTAAGTGTTATAAATCTGAAAGCAATCTTGATAAGTGTTTCACAATCCATTTAGATTAAAGGATTGTTCAGCCTGTTAAAGCTTCTTCATCTTGAGTCGGTTTGATTCTTGTATCCACCATAGTGTTTGGTGTTTGGTGTTTGGGAAAAGGTCATTTGAATCGGGTTGATTCGGAGTCCACCGTAGGGTTTGGTGAGTGCTGTGTAACGGGAAAGTGGGTGCTTTCTTGAGGCTGTTATTGTGAAGTCTCGGCTCAAGGCTTATATGAACATTGCTTACATAGTGGGAAAATCCCTGAATCAGAAAGGGGGACTGGACGTAGCCTTCGGTTGTTGAAGGTGAACCAAAATACATCGTTGCATATACTTCTTATCCCTTACCTTTTACTTTTCACCCTTTATATTATCCGCTACAATTTATCAAGTATTACATTTCTTACTTGTCCTTTGATTAAGGTAAAAGGTATTTGAATAGGAATTCATTTTAATAAGGCGAAATTATGAAAAACCTAATTCACCCCCCTCTTAGGTTGCTATCTATTGTTACATCTGGAACGCCAAAAAATCGACCTTTTTCACTTTGAATGGGTCGTATGGCAATCTAAAGGATATGTTGGCCATATATCATTCTTTGTTCTTAAGAAGACTGGAGCTCTAGTTATCCAGCTTGGCCCTTGGATGTTCATTTTGCTGCCCTCTTGGCTATCAACAGTCACTCCTATTGCACGTCCTGTTATCTTATCCAAGGAGGACTTTGATATGTTCAAGGCACTTGAGCTCACATTTGTCAAAGCAGTTCCATTCATCAGCAGCGCACTCATTATTGTCAAATCCCTTGAAATGCAAAGCAAAGTGGACCGCATGGATTCAGGAGCTGAGTATAGGGTTGAATCTCCACCAACTCCTATCTTTGTGGAATTCCCTCAATCTCCCATGAAGGACGTCAAAGAACTTAAAGAAGAATTTGCTGCATTCAAAGATGACATCAAGGAGGAGATTAAAACTATAGACGCAAAGGCTAAGAAGCGACTTGATGAACTTGACGCCAAATTCGACGCCAAATTCAGTACAATGGAGAAGATGATGGCAAAGATCATGGAAAAATTGCAATGAAGCAACCCTTCAATCGCTCTATCCCTGACTTCTTTTTACTTTACTGTTCAGAATTCCTTACACTAACAATTATTATACATATATACATAGTCTGCCTTAATTGTTTTCTATCATTTTTGCTATGTTGATTGCTCTTTTTCTTTTTTACATTATATGTTACGTCTGCTTGAACATTTGCTTGTTGTTTTTGCTGATGACTAAGGGGGAGAGAAGAGAAAAAGAAGATAAAAAGCTTAGGTTGAGGGGAGTAAAAAGAAAAATAACCCTAGCATAACTTAGAAAATTATTGCTTTAAGGGGGAGCTAAGAATCATGTTAGACTAAAATAGGTTATACATGTAAAGGGGAGAGTTCGATTGTGTGCCTCTTTATATCGTCTGCCATGATATCAAGTTATACTTTGCTTATAAGTCTTTGATATGTTCTGATACCATGCTTTTAAAGTAATCCAATCAATTTGCTCTGATACATATCTTAATAATAAGCTCAAATGAAATAATATCAAATAGCTCTGATACTTTGTTTCTAAAGCGCTCATGTTTTTCAAACCTAGAAAGATTTTAGATAAATTGCTCTGATACCTTAGGTTTGTTCAAACAATAAGCTTCAATACATTTTCACGAAAATAGGTTAAACTTTTCCTCTAAATCATCATCATCAAAAAGGGGGAGATTGTTAAGTTCAAACGACTTCACGTTTATCATGTTTTGAATAATAACAATTTTACCTAAGGTTTAATCACGATAGATAAAGATTTCCTAAACTTTGCATGTTTTATAATTCGGGAAATATCTATTGATTCGATGATATGAACGTCTGCCCTTTAATGAAGAATCCAAAGCAGTTCGTTCAAATGTTTCGTTCGATGAAATGAAGAGGAACGTCTGCCCTCGTTCAAGATAGAACGTCTGCCTCAACATTCAAATAGTGAAGACTTGCAACGTCTGCTTATTCAATAAAGCATTGTTTCTTCAGAACTAAGAAATGACATATTTAATGGAGAAATATTCCTAGTATCTGCCAACTCTCTGAACGCTCTGTACTTCAAGATACACCTTTTCAAAGTCAACGACGCTCTTTTCTGAACATCGTACAACATCAACGGTCATAATCAAATCTCGGTGATTAGAATAAGAAGATACGCTCTGCTGTTTTCCTCTGCATTAAATTCTCAAACACCATTTAAGGAAACACAACAAAGAAGAGCGAACGATAGTATAAGCTACATTAAATGCTACATTTATTGCATAGCAAGTTTGCATTTAATGCTCTGAGAGCTTGCCAGAAGTATCCGTTGCAACATCAGAGAAGAAGAAACTCAATGGAACTTCAAAATCTTCTTCAACGCCAATCCTACTGAAGATATAAACAGAAGACTTGAAGACTGAAAAACATGGCGACTTACGATGAACAAATTCTCAAGCATTATAAGTCTTTATTTCAATCAAGCTCTGAATATCACTTCATAAAACAAAAGCCATACCCTTATGAGTTTAGTCGTCTGCCATAGTGTGAAATCCTCTTAGAGTCAAAACTCTCATCTTTCTCACACTTCAAACAGAGAACTTATTTTCATATCATCTCTGTAATATGTGCTTAAACAATTTCCACCTTCACTCTTTCTGAAGAGATTCTGTAGAAAAGCAATATTCTTTTTAAAGAATTAGGAGAAGTCCTGCATAATACTTATACTTTTCGGATTGAATAGTGAAAATCTTGGTGAAGCCAAGGACTAGACGTAGCCTTGTCGATTAAGGGGGTGAACTAGGATAAACTCTTTATGTGCCTTTACTTTCAAGCTCTGCTAATTTTCCGCTGCACAAGTTTTCGAAAAAGAATTATAAAACTTATATTTGTTTTTGAAAAACAAGTTTTTAAAAGTCACACAATTCAAACCCCAATTTCTTGTGTTATTTCGTTATTATCACAGCTCTCCACAAGTGGCTACTTTATCGCAATTCGTCGGGGAGCACGGCCAATACATCAACAGTATTTGACATCCACCAAAACTACAAACAACAAGAACAATGTCAATAATGTAAATTAAGTGAACATTTAGCCAACTAATAGAAATGTACATATAACTCACCTCATTGCTGCGAAGTGTGTCCAATATGTGCCGATATTCATCAATTGGTAACCTTTCATAACTCGTCGGCACGTTATTCCACCTACGCAAAAATGAAGTATGTAATGCATATGTTACCAACGTGGAAATGTATATGTTACAATTTTTAATTTTATTTAACAAGTTTAAGAGCATACCTTATTGCGAGTGGAGGTCCGATTATAGCCTGAAGTTCCGGGACCTGTGGGACAATGCCGGGAATCCTTGACCAGGCTCACAACTGGATAAGATATGAACAACCCCAATATCTTTTTCTTTTCATGATTGGTTGTAGCACACAACTCAAAGTATAAATGAGAAAGAAGTGCATAACCCTAGTTGTAACGTCCCGTTTCATCAAAGTCATCTAACAGTGCTAGATATCTCATTGTTATCCTTCCACCATTGTGGTCAACGAGCATGAAATCTCTAAGAAAAACAAATATGTATGCTCGACATACCGGTCCAATCCAACTTCGTCATCCTCGTCCAACACCATATTATTGATAAGTCTATTTAACCAGCTGAACTTAACCGTACCTCCTTTGATATCTTCAGAATCTGGGTCTGGAGCCTCTCCAAGCATACTTTCCATGAGTTGTGGCCAGCTAAGCCAGGTGTTGTCGGTGACGGGTAGCCATTCTACTGTCAGGTCTAGAAGCACAACCACATCTTTTAACGTGATTGTAACTTCCCCGAATGGCAATATGTGTCTCTGGCCTCCAATGCTCCACCAAAGCAGATATTAACTCTTTGTCCAAATGTTGATGTCGAATTAATGCCACCTGATAAAGCTAGGCCCTTTAGAGGCGGCCTACGATCAGACTTGGAATCTAAAAAATAAACAATAATATTTCACAAAATTTTAATTTCTAAAAAATTTATATTTTTAAACAATAAACATTATCTAAACAATAATATTTCTAAAATTATATATTTCTAGACAATAAACAATAAAATTTCTAAATTTAACACTAAACAATTTTTATTTCTAAAAAATAATATAAACATTAATATTTGTAAACAATTAATATTTTCTAAAAATAAACAAAATATTTCAAAAAATTAATATATCTAAAAGGCTTAAATATGTTCGGGATCCCTAACATTTGAAAGGGAATCAAATTGGGTCCCTGAAAAAATTTTCTTTGAAATGTCATCATAACAAATTTTTTTAATCGAATTAAGTCCAAATCCCAATTTAAGCTGATGAGTCATCTAATGTTACACAGTCATCATTTCCACATAGATTGAACTTATCCTAATCATCTTTTTTACACTTAAATTTTTATTTTTTATTCCACATCACATAAAACATAATTAAACTCTAAACATCATCTTCTTCAATCTAACCCTTCAATCTATCTCTCTTTCTCACTGACCTTTTTCTTCATCTTCCACCATTAAAATCAAGCTTCCAATTTTTTTTTCTTCCAAAAATTCATCTTAATCCCTAATTTTTATTCTCTCATATTCTTCTCCACCTCTCCTTCACCATCCTCTGCACCATCACCACTCTCTTCCCCCTCTCCTCTCATTTCTTGTGTCTTCCAAAAATTCCAAGAAAGAAAGGAACCTAAATTCAAAATTCTCATTCTCTCTCTTTGTTCTCTGAAATTCTCAAATCAATTTTGTGAAACTAAAAAGGAAAAACCTAACTGAAGGAGGAAGAAGAAGATGGAATAGGAGTTCAAACAATGGGAGGGAGCGCGGAGAGCCAGAGAAAAATGAGAATCAGAAGGTCCAAGATGAAAGCGAAGAAACGCAGAAGCCAAAAGCAGAGAAGAAAGGCAGCAAGTCAAAGAAACAGTGGAAAACACAAGCAGATCATTCGCACAATGAAAACAAGAGACAAAAGGATGAATCAGAAACTCCAGAGAAACTGCAAGAGCACGAGTGGTATCTCTGCAAAAAATTGGAAGCTTGATTTTAATGGTGGAAGATGAAGAAAAGGGTCGGTGAGAAAGAGAGAGAGATTGAAGGGTTAGATTGAAGAAGATGATGTTTAGGGTTTAATTATATTTTATGTGATTTAGAATAAAAAATAAAAATTTAAGTGTAAAAAAGATGATTAGGATAAGTTAAATCCATGTGGAAATGCTGACTGTGTAAAATTAGATGACTCATCAACTTAAATTGGAATTTGGACTTAATTTGATTAAAAACAATTTGTCAGGGATGACATTTCAAAGAATTTTTTTTCAGGGACCCAATTTAATGCCCTTTCAAATGTTAGGGACCCCGAACATATTTAAGTCTATCTAAAAATTATATTTCTAAACAATAAACAACAATATTTCTAAAATGGATATTTATAAACAAATAATATTTCTAAACGATAAACAATAATAATTCACAAAATTAATATATCGAAAAATTTATTTCACTTAACAATAAACAATTGTGACTTTAAAAAATTTCCTATTTCTAAACACTTTATATTTCTAAACAATATACAATAATAATTCACAAAATATATATATCTAAAGAATTATATTTCTAAACAATAAACAATAATACTCCAAACATTTCATAGTTCTAAACACTTTATATTTCTAAACAATAAACAATTGTATTTCTAAAATTTAATATTTCTACGCAATTAATATTTGTAAACAATAAATAATAAATTTTCAAAAAAATTTATAAACACTGAGGGCTTCTCACCATATAAACATTTAATATTTCTAAACAATGATATTTAAACACTTTAAATATTTCTAAATAATAAACAATAATATAAACATTAATATTGCTAAGCAATTTATATTTCTAAAAAATAATATAAGCATTAATTTTTCTAAAGTATAAACAATAATATTTCAAAAATTTATTAATTCTAAACAATAATATTTTTCAAAAATATCAAACAAACACTTACAAAAATGAGAATACTTGATATGATAATTAGAGATGCTGAGATTGATGACTTAAACTTGAGAAGCGTGAGGAGAGTGAGAGTTCTTGAGGAAAATTCGTGGAAATTTTGAGAGGAAGGAATTTTTGATGAAAGGATAAGTTGCTGAGTATGAGTCTGATGACAGTCTATTTACAGGGGGTTTTCTTCGCTAGAAACAACACCACAAGTCGCATAGTATGTTGCGACTTCTGTGACACGTGGCAGCCATGCACAGGAGTCGCAGGAGGTCACACGATACCCAACAAAATTAATGCAGTGTGTAAGGATTGTCTGCCAACAGGGAGTCGCAGGGGTCAACGCAACTCCCTGTGGCCTCGTGCTCCACGCCTTGTAACCTCTTGCTTCCCGACATGACTCCTGCTCCCCAACTACCCACAAGTTGCATACCTACCTGCGACTCCCACCTCCCAATCCACCTCAGCATCCACATGGCCAAAACAACCACATTTAGCTAATTTTTTTAACACATTCCTCTAATTTTTTTATATTATTAAAAAAAAAACCTTCCATTTCAGTAATTCAAGATATAATATTGTGCTAACCATACCTATTGCAACTTGATCAATTACTTCTAAGGCAGTGATCAATTACTGAGAGGGAATTATATAAAAATAACTTGCATTTTTTCCTTGACCGAAGCTGTTCGAGATATGACAGCGACCCATTATAGCAAATGACTTTCTTAAGGTTTGATTTTACGACTTCACCTTTACAGAGATTTAACTTACTTACTAATAGACCAACACCTTGTCGGTATCAAAATAACTTATTAAGAAAATAAAGTACTTAAAAAAAACTAGTATCTGTTTTTGACGCAATTTATCTGTCCATTAAAAAATGATAATAATAATTGCAAAGATTGAGAAATTAATCAAGTCGGCATAACAATGTAATAAAAAAATGATAATTAATATTATATTAAAATTTTAAATGTACATTTTTGAAATATTTAGTAAAATAGTTAAATTCATATGGGTGAAGTCATCTTCCTTGATTAGTGTGCACCTAAATTTTCGAAACATAAAGAATATAATCGAAGACAAAACGGGAAGAGAAGAACAGTGGTTTCACCAATAATCCAATCACCAGCACCACCACTACCCGTATTCAATACTATATAGCCGATCTCAAACCCCGAGCAATATAGCAAGAAGCATACCCATTGGGGGAGGGAACATTCACACTTCACAGACCCAAACTCTCTTCGAAATCTGCTCCTCCTGTTCACGGAATCCTCACACGAGCATTTCATCAAACACGTAGCATACTCCCTCAATAAACCACCCACCATGGCCGGCGGCGATTCCGCCACCGTACCCTACAATCCAAAACCCTCCAAACCCAACCCTCTCTCCAAAAAAACCAACATCTACTCCCTCATCGCGCTACTCTGCATCATCTCCTACCTCCTCGGCGCATACCAACAAACCCCCACCACCACCGCCACAACCAAAACAACCACCGCCATCGCCTCCTGCACCGAAAACCAAATCAAAGCAACCGCCACTACTCAATTAGACTTCCTCTCCCACCACAACGCCACCACCGCCACCTCAACCGGCAAGCGCTACGCTCCCTGCGGCGCGGCGCTGAGCGATTACACTCCCTGCGAGGACCGGGCGCGTTCCCTCAGGTTCCCGCGTGACAGGATGGTGTACCGCGAGAGACACTGCCCCGGGAAGAAGGAGCTCCTCAAGTGCCGGGTCCCCGCGCCGCACGGTTACCGGAGCCCCTTCCCCTGGCCGGCGAGCAGGGACATGGCGTGGTACGCTAACGTGCCGTACCGCCATCTCACGGTGGAGAAGGCGGTTCAGAACTGGATCCGATACGACGGCGACAGGTTCCGGTTTCCCGGCGGCGGGACCATGTTCCCCGACGGCGCGGACAAGTACATCGACGATATCGGCGCGCTCATCAACCTGAAGGACGGTTCCGTTCGGACCGCTGTCGATACTGGCTGTGGGGTACGTACGTTTTATTTTATTTTATTTTGTTGAGTTTTGATGGATAAACAACTGAGGGTGGAAAACACTGTGGACAAAATGATATTAGAGTACATAATAAAAAATAAATAACTTTGTGAAAAAAAGTAGGTATCCGATGTCTATTTAGTATTTGCATATTCACAATGAACAATAAGTATGAACTTTCTCTTAAAAAAGAGATTTCTGGACTGGAATGATGCCACTTTACTTTTAATTGGAAGAAAAGATACATAATTTGGAAAAAGAAAAAAAATGAGTGTTTATTAATCTACTCTTTATTTTTTGTATGCCACTAATCACACCATCCAATGCACTGATACAATTTGACTTCACTCATTATGAGACTGCCAACCATATAATTAAAGACGCTGTTGTTTACTAAATACATAACCACATGTTAGAGGAGCATGATCTATGGACTAATTTTAATTTGAATAATCCTCATTTTTAAGAATTTATTTGAGTATATTTATAATATAAGTATGCTTTGAAGAACTTATATTTTGTGCTAATTCTTATAAATTGTGTAGATTAGTTTATTAATAAAAATTTACAATCAACTTATTTCAATAAGTTTTTAAAATTAATTTATAAATAAGTGTTTATACAATAAATACTTATTATCATCAATGTTAAATTAAACTGTTTTTACAAACACGCGCTAGTAGTATTTTATTTTAGTTATTGTTAAAATTTTATTGCAAACAAAATTGAGTAGGAGAAGGAATGAAGGAGATTTTAGGGTCCTTACTACAACTTGTTTGACTGTTCTTAATCCACTTGAGTGTTAATTATAGGTGATTTTTAAGTTTAGATGAAATTGTCTTAATTAGGAGTTTGAGGAATATGATTACTTGGCATGCAGATAATTTTTGCCTAATATTATGTGGAATTTTCTGAAAGGAAATCCAAACACGGTGTACTGTTTGAGGAATATGAGTATGTAGTAGAAGCATGAAATGCTGTAGATTCCAAAGTTGAAATTGGGAGGAGGGTGTTTGTCTCATCCGGGGACGGCTTTTGGTGGAAATTACTATAATAGGTTGCGTAATTTACTAATTTGTATTTTTTCCGAAACATCAATTTTTGTCAGTTCTATTTGTTAATGAATGGGTGGAAAAAGTAAATCTGACCTTTCCCAATAGGGTAATGGCTCCCACATGGATTTTTTGGATTAAATATTTTCTAGGGAAACGTTCTGGGGTAGAAATATCTTTTCCCTTCAAAGCATAGCACATAAATGTGGCTCTTCCAATGCAAATGTAATTAATTTGACCATGTACGTTCATTTAATAGGTAAAATTTCAGCATATTTAATTTCTAAGGTGCTAGGTAGGTAGTACTAGAGTTTCATCAATTGTCATCATTATTATTCTTGAAGGGCAAAATTAAGTCAATACTCCTACAATTTTTATTTGCATGGTACTGTGTTCTCTGTCTCTGTTACTAAGTTTGGACTTTGGACCATTCATGAATAAGTAACATGTGAACCGAGAACATGAAGGGTAATCGACGTATTTATAAAAGTTCAAGTTTGCTGTGTTGCATTTAACTATTTTAATTACCAGTTCAGTCAAGAACTATTTAAGCATTTAATTCAAAGTTCAATTCTTGAATAATGTGTATGGAGAAACATTTGTAAGGAGAAATGAATTTAGATCATCTCATATGAAATTTCTTTCATGTGCTGTCATGTGAGAGTTTTGTCTCTATCTCTCTTCATATATATGCATTAAATAGATATAGTGAGACCATTTAAATATTTAGGAAGAGAGAGATAAACACAAAACTCTCACATGATGCTACATGAGAAAATCCAAATTCAAGAGAAACATACCTATTTAATGTAATTTATGAGTTTTGAGAAATTAATTTCGTACTGTCCACCATGAGAATATGAAAAAAAAAAAAAACTATATTTTAATTAGTGGCGCCTAACTCGGTGCTATCCAATTCCAAACATAATGGATTTGGATTTGGCACTATTATAAAATGTGCAGTCAATGCAGTAATTAAATCATATAGCCGTTGAATGAAAATAAGCCTACTCAGATTTTGAGTTCATATTTTAATCCTGAGTTGTTTGAGATTTAAATTCAAGCTGTTTGATCTTCATTCAGCAGCTTGATTTTCTCGACTGGAGCAAATTTAACGTTGGATTTTTATAAGGGGAATCAATTTTCTATTAAAATCTGTCCAATTTATTTTTCTAATTTCTATAAGAAAACAAAAACGTATTAGAGTCAAATATATCTATTTTTTATTTGTCGACACTAAAGAGATCCAATCTGATCTGATACATCAACAACCGTAATGTACCGGGCCAGGCATGCACTTCCCTGGATAATATAGTATACAAAGCATTATTACTCCAATCATCATATGATTCCAAACTACCTTTAAAATGTGGTGTGAATTAATAGCATATGAAGGTTTGATTCAACATGGTTGATTATTGCATGGACATATTTTTGTTTTCCCCCCTGACGAAGCATTTGTCTGATCAGTCGCACATCACACAATTTTGTCGGCAGCTTCTTGATTAAATTGCATATAACATATATGAAAGATATATTGTTAACGTTATGCTATTGTTTAAAAAAGATTCCATTCATCCACTACAATCTTGTTCAATGTGTATTTTATGGTTAAAAAAAAGAGGCACACGAACACATAATTTTTGTTTTCATTCATTATTTGTATATATTTTTACCTAGTTGAATTTTTATTTTTAAATATTGATTGATATGCATAATATATGTGAAAGAATTCATACATCGGATACCTTACAATTTTGGGTGAAAGAGATACCCTTTCATACCGTAACAAAAAAGCATGCCCTTTTGGAATATTTTTATTGAGGGTTTGAGATGATGCATGCAATGCAGGTTGCTAGTTGGGGAGCCTATCTTCTATCCCGTGACATATTAACAGTGTCAATTGCACCAAGGGACACCCACGAAGCACAAGTTCAATTTGCTCTTGAACGAGGAGTTCCTGCACTCATTGGAGTCCTTGCCTCAAAGAGGTTGCCTTTCCCCTCCAGAGCATTTGACATGGCACACTGTTCTCGCTGCCTCATTCCTTGGCCTGAATATGGTATACATACATTCTCACTCACCAAATCCCATCTATTATAGCCTCTCAAAAAAAACAAGATAAAAAACAAAGAATGAAGCTTCATCATTCAACATTAAGTGCCATGTTTACAAATCTTTCAACAATCGATTTTAAAGTCAAAATTAATTATGAGGAGAAACTTTTGTGCGTTAGTATTTGGATCGTTGTCAGAAGAAATGAGTTTAGATAGAGTTGATTTTGTTAAATTGAATATGGTATTGATAAAAAAAAATGGTAAAAGTGTGTTAAAAGTAAAGTTAATATTTGAGTAATGTTGTAAAATTCAATTATGAAATTTCACAATTAATTACGTTGACCACATAAGACACTCTTTCTAGCTTTTCAGTTTATTAATTTTTGGACTAATATCATTTTTCCATGTTAACTGCCTAAATATTTATATAACCATTTAAAAGTGATTTTGGTCAATGAAAATCGATTCTAGGTCTCCAAACATGAAACTAAACATTCACTCACTGAATTAGTAGCTTCTAGCTTCTAGAGTTGATTACGAGGAAAGAGAAACTAATTCGAATATATTTTAACTTGTATTGATCTTTTCTCACTTGTTGAATTAGATGGGCTTTATCTAAATGAAGTTGATCGAATTTTACGCCCTGGCGGGTATTGGATCCTCTCCGGGCCCCCAATCCGGTGGAAGAAATATTGGAAAGGATGGGAAAGAACAAAGGAGGATTTGAATGAAGAGCAAACCAAGATTGAGAAGGTAGCTAAAAGCCTGTGTTGGAAGAAGCTAGTGGAGAAGGGTGACATTGCAATTTGGCAGAAAGCTCAAAACCATTTAGATTGCAAAGCAAACAGGCCTTTCTGCCAGGCCCAGAATAACCCTGACAAGGCATGGTGTGTGCTTCATGTTCCCATTCTCCTTATGTTTTATTCTTTCATTTTGTGTCGTGAAATCCCATATTTGCTACAAATAAGGGAAGCTGCTACATGTACCGAATAGGATAGAGCAATCATCACTCGTCTCGTGAGTTTTGAGCTAGTTCTAGGATAGAGTTAGGTTTAATCCGAATAATTCTAAGGTTTTGCATATGTTTTTATATTTACTTTGGCCACTTTTTCAGGTACACTGATATGCAAACATGTTTGAGTCCTCTGCCTGAAGTTTCCAGCAAAGAAGAAACTGCTGGTGGGGCATTGGATAATTGGCCTGACAGAGTAAAAGCCACTCCACCAAGGATTCAGAAGGGTACCATAAAGGGTGTTACTTCTGAGACTTTCTCAAAAGACAATGAGCTTTGGAAGAAAAGGGTACCATATTACAAGAAAGTTAACAATCAGCTAGGAAAACCTGGGAGATACCGCAACCTTTTAGACATGAATGCAAACTTGGGTGGATTTGCTGCAGCATTAGTCAAGTATCCTGTTTGGGTTATGAATGTGGTTCCTGTCCAGGCTAAGGTTGATACATTGGGAGCTGTATTTGAAAGGGGATTGATTGGAATATACCATAATTGGTTAGCTCAGTGTTCTCTGTTTCTCTTGGTTTTTGTATATTGATGTTCTCTTCTCCCTTTTATTTTCTAAGATGCTTTTGGCCTTCAATTCTCTTTGCAGGTGTGAAGCAATGTCTACTTATCCTAGAACCTACGATTTAATCCATGCTGATTCGGTTTTCAGCCTTTACAATGACAGGTATACATTTAATTTGATTTACATGATTTATTTTTCATTGTAAAATTGGGCTGAAAATGTTAACAAAAATTAGGCTTTGTTAAATATTTATGAAAAAAGTGGTATTGTAACATAGATTTTTCAGAGTTTATTTTTGGAAGTTATTATTTTCAACTTCTGAGGAGAATATTAAAATTGCTTTTATTGATTTTCTTGATTTCTTAAAAAAGATTATATGACAATTACAGTTTTTTTAACATTTTTTCTTATTAAATATTACTTAATTCTTTAAAAGAAGAACTACATTAAACATATGGTTGGTTTAATTGGTACGTACATGTTTATTCCTCGTAAGCAAGGTATCGCGTTTGAGCTGTGTGTATGGAAAAAATCCTACTGACAAATAGATTTATGTTACTTGGCAACTGAATTTTATCTTGTGGTTTAAAAATGTACCTACTCTGTCCATTCTAATGATGTTAGCAATGCATTTTTTATTTGAAATATAAGATGTAGTTTAAAAATTCAAATTGATTAATGTCTAATTAAGCTGCTTCTGCATTGTAGATGTGAATTAGAGGACATTTTGCTAGAAATGGATAGGGTTCTTAGACCTGAAGGAAGTGTGATAATTCGAGATGATGTTGATATATTGGTGAAAGTGAAGAGCATAGCCAATGGCATGGACTGGGAAAGCCAAATTGTGGACCATGAAGATGGGCCTCTTGAAAGGGAGAAGCTTTTATTTGCCGTGAAGAAGTATTGGACATCTCCTGCATCTTCTGACTAGAGTAGTTAAATATACCTTTTAGCCATTGAAGCTGTCCTTTTCCACAGGAAAAAAACAATCTTAAAGGCCACTTTATTATTTGTTTTTTTCCCCTCCCCTCTCTTTTGTCACTTTGGTCTTCTTTTTCCTTTTTTGTTTTGTTAAGCTGTAATTCATTTCTATTTTCTCACTTCTTTTTCCTTTTTGGGGCTAGTGTAAGCAAATTTCTTTGAAGGCATATTCAATTTTACTGTGGAAAACACCGAATCCAGGGCATACCATTGTCATGCTTTACTCAACAAATCAAGAGTTAACTAACCTAATGTTTTTCATTGACACTTTTTTTTACAGCAAAATTAACTTATTCATGAATAAAAAGGAGTCACAATTTATAAATATATTGGTAGAGAAAAAACTAATCCAGCCACAAAGAAAGCATACAGGAAAAACCCACACAAAACCCACTAAAACCAACCTAGCAAAAACAAACCATCTAAAGAATACCGTATCTAACTCCTCTAAAGTGAGTGAACTTACTTTATATGGTAAAGTTAACATTAAATCATTAATAGTGATTACCTACTTTAAAAAAGTCAATAAAAAAACTCAATAAATGATTATGATGCTCACTTTACTATGTAAATTGAGTTCACTCACTTTAGAGGAACTGCACCCAAGATTATGATCGAGTTTGTTTGTACCGTAAAGATGGAGTTCGAAATAGGTAATATTTTAAATTAACATTTAACAAATTTTCTTACTGAAAAAGCATCCATAACTGCTACGAAATAAAATGGCAGGTTCAGTACTTTGGCTAATATGGACAATGTGCTAGGCATGAGAATAAAAATTTCTAATTGAGGTACTATTTACTCTGCTATATCAATATCATATATCCACATGATTTCCTCTAGATTATTTATACTCTAGCTTATTGATATAAATAAAGGGGCTCTCCTCAGCTACACTCTACATTTTTAATACTAATCTTTATTTCTCCCTTAGTTTATTGACTTAAGCGGCAAAATATATTGCAAGTAAGTACTCACCTCTAATGTCCACTTAATCATCAGAGATAAGTACTTAAGTATCTTGCAAGAAGAAGGAGCCACTTTTAAAACGCCACCTATTGATACTAGAATGTAATTATCAATCATTACTCACCTCTGATATCAATCTATATCTAAGCACCAATTTTACGAACCGATTTGATCTCTTTGGGTGAAATTCTAACATTCGCAGTATTAAGGTATTATGGCTAAATCCTATTCCATATTACAAATCAAATTACTTTCTGAATTTCAAAAATAAAATACATGAGTCCTAGTTCTTAAATCCACCAGAAGCTACAATGGTTCAATATCTTCTGTGCACAACAGATCCAACTCAATCTAGTCTATCTCTGTCTCAACCTGAAATATATAACGAAGGAAGGGAGTGAGTTAGACATGCAATATTAATAACAGGAATAGGGTCAAAAGTCCCAAACCGGGGCTACAGGTAAATCAGCTAATCAGACATTGCAAGCACAACATATCATATCAATCACGATATATTAATGTTAAATGAGGCATGTATGCAATTTCATGCCGCATTATTCAGTACAGTCATTTGGTCCTCACCTCCAACCCAACCGCAGCGATACACATATATTTGGCATGACTTTCCTTTGTTTTTCATAGGAAATATCCACACGAAAAGGTGCAAGTGCATTCTATAATAAAAGTATTATATGGATTAAATATCAGTTATCGTATCCAAGGGACTAAGACATGAATATTTGATTTCAAAGGACGGTTCATTGTTCAGGAAATTGAAAGGTTGTAGGTTGGTTGTGATCATGCAAGAATCTAAATAAAAGCAATTAGTGTGAGAAATTTCACATTAAAGAAGTCTCGAGGTTACGATAATAAGTGAATCAATTCCCCTTGTTTGCATATTCTAATTATTGATTCCTAAGAATACCAACTATACTTCTTAAAGTGGTAATACGCCACCAAACTATACTAACTACTTACCAAAAAACATTGTCGCAACCGAAATTGCGACAAGACGGCGCATAAAAGAAATAATTATTAACAGAGTCGTCACTAATGTCTTTTAAGGGAAAATACTAGAAAAACCTAAAAAAGAGCAAAAAGCCTATGAAACCTAAAATCTAGGTCCGGGAGTTAGCACCCCACAACGCTCGTCTAAAACGGTACCTAAGATCAATTATGCGATCTTCCTTAGCTTTCTATCTTTTTTATTTTACCCTAAAACTAAACTATTTGCCTTTTTATTGCTTATTATTTATTATTTTATGAAGGAAAAGAAAAAAAATTTACTTTTATTTAAAAGTGTCTGTCGAGAATTAACCCGTCCTACGTACCCTCATAAAAGGCGTCAAGGCTTACGTAGTTCTTAAATGACTTAAGTGATTTAAAAATGGGTGCCTGATGGGGTTGTTAATCGGTCCTACGTATCTCTAAAGAGAAATCAAGCCTACATAGTTCTAAAATGATTAAAGTTTAATTTTTACTTTGTTTGTTTTTTTAGAAAAAGGGCACGAGCGCCAAGAGACATAACATTCTACGCGAACAACCTAGACCTCACAACGCAATTGCATTTTTTTAATTTTACACGCGATAGCGCGAAAAGAATAATGAAAGCGAAACGCTACGAGGTAACGACATCCTACGCGAATAGTCGATACATCACATTGTATTATTAAAAAAAGGTTATTTAGGGAAAAGAGTGAAACGCCACGAGGTAACGACATCCTACGCGAATAGCCGCTATCTCGCATTGTATTATTTAATTTTACACGCAATAGCGCAAAGAGAAAAAGAAAGTGAAACGTTGCGAGGTAATGACATCCTACGCGAACAGCCAATACCTCGCATTGTATTATTTAATTTTACACGCAATAGCGCAAAAAGGAAAAGAAAGCAAAACGCTACAAGGTAACGACATCCTACACGAACAGCTAATACCTCAAATTGTATTATTTAATTTTACATGCAATACCACAAAAAGGAACGTGAAAGTGAAATGGTGAATCAAAACCCTTAATCACAAATATTAGGAATCGAATCCTTTCTCTTTTTAGCATGAAGCAAGATTCAATTTTTACAATCAAGAAGCCGTTGATATTACCAAGAAACCATTTTTATCAAAGCTAGATACTGATGAGTCAGAACGAAACAACCAAAATTTCAATTCCGCATCACCATACATTGTTAAAAACAAGAGCTTATTTTTATTGAACTCCAACAAGGGAGTAGGATCGTGATAATACAAGAAAGGATAAACCCAGTACAAATGATCATGATAATTATAAGCCACAGGGACCGAACCTAAGCAAATTAATAAAGCATTGGTTCTGTTCGAATCGACAGAGGCAAGAAGAAAACGAGCATCACGAACATCGGAAGATCAAACAAGCACAAAATAGTCACAGTAATTAAAGGAACCAAAACCATACAGAATAGTCACAATGAATAGAATGTCCATTTTTCATTTGAATGCTCAATCAAGAAAGAAAACAAACATGCTCAGTAGACTAAGGGTATGTTTGGTTCAAAGGAGGGGAGGGGAGGGGAGGGATTTTAATAGAGGGGAGGGGAGGGGAGGGGAGGGATTTTAATACAAAACATGTTTGGTTCATAGGAGGGGATGGAAGGGAAATAACTCTTTTTTTGTTTGGTTCACAAGTGGAGGGGAGAGATTTTATAATTAAATTACTTTTCTACCCCTTACTATTTTAAAAACAGAAAACATTATAACCAACAGCAATGAAATCCTAGCAAAATGCAGAAGCAGAAGCAAAAATGGAAAGGGGGAGAGAAGATGGAAACCATGGGTAAGAAGGAAGAACCTGTCGAATAAAGGTGGACCACGGACGGCGGCGGAAGGCGGACGACGGACGGCGAGCGTCGGACAGCAGCGGACGGCGGGCGGAGGACGGCGGCCGGTTGTGAGCAGGAAGGCAGAACCCGTGGAGAACGTGAAACGGGAATGGGAAAGAGGAGAAGCAATTTAGGGATTCTGTTTTCAATTTGGGAATTATGTAATTTCTCCAGGGTCATTTTTGTCCAAAATTTATTTTCCCTTCTAATCCCCCCACTTTTGGAGGGAACACAAAATTGAGTGAGGAGGGGTTTTGATCCCCTCCATTCCCCTCCCCTCCCCTCCAAAAATCTGAACCAAACAGGATTCATTTTTTAAAACCCCTCCCCTCCCCTCCGTTTCCCTTGAACCAAACAGGGCCTAAAACATGAACACAAAAGTAGTGGTTCATTACAATAGAGGGAAGAGGTGAACCAACCAAGAAAAAAGGGAAAGAAAACGAGGCTTCTGGTGACTGGGAAACGACGACGTTGGGCGAAGAGGAACGGAGCAGCAGCAGCGACGGCGGCGGCACGAAAGTGAGGAGAGACTCGAAGCAGCGG
Source organism: Acmispon strigosus (assembly GCA_030819835.1). Taxonomy (NCBI): domain Eukaryota; kingdom Viridiplantae; phylum Streptophyta; class Magnoliopsida; order Fabales; family Fabaceae; genus Acmispon; species Acmispon strigosus. Next base: position 39,781,866 of record JAUAMA010000001.1, on the reverse strand, counting down.
CGGTGACGCAACGAGGTGATGAAGGCGATGGCGACGTCGATGAAGAGATGGAGAGGAGCGGAGCAACGACAGCGTTCCTGATTTGGAGGGGAACCGAGTAGCATATCATGTGCCTTCAACTCCATGCATTGATATCTCTATCAATATATTCTAAATCGGGTCGTTCTCAGAACGCCGTCAACTATCAATCTCAATATCATAGCATATACATTCTCATATTCATATAGATATGCTTAGTAGCTAAGAATAGCGAAAGAGCCCTTACCAATGTGATAGTCGATTTGATTAGCTACTTTAGCTTCGCTCGTCTTGGTCGGTCCGAAGTCTCGTAATCCTTCAAAGAACATAGCCCAGTTTAGGACTTAAAACTTAATTTTAAGGCTTAGCTACTAGAACTATAAGGTATCCAACACTTGGGCAAAAGTCCCCATTCACAAGAATGGATTCATGGAAGTCAAAACATTTTAGCAACTTTGGCAACCTTCAAAAACCTTTGAAAAAATCTAAGTTACAACTTCCAAATTTTTTCCAAAACTTAAAAACCTTCTAAAGCAATTTTCAAGTCTTAAACTCAAGAAATTCCTAAGTGTTAAAAACACAAAATTCCCATTCAATTGTCAATTTTTTCAATTCTCAATTCCTTAACTTAGCAAAACCCTAATTAAGCTATAAGTTCCAAAATCCAATTTACCCAAGAAATCATAGCCTATTGCCTTATCTAATTTTTGTTCACTTTTTATTTTGTTCAATAGATTTTTTTGACAAAGCAGCCGTGCTAGTACACTCAGATGATGTGAAGGTTAGTAAACCCATGGAGACTGCACTGTAACACAAGTGAAAGAGGTAAAACCATTTTGTAGGTGGAAGGATTTAGACTTTGCTTCTCTTAACTGGTACTTAGTATCACATTTTGACTCAGTTAAGTCAGAAACAACACTTGCAAATGGGCAATAGCTAGAACAATGGCAGCTAAGGTGCCCTTTCACATCAAAAGCTAGCTAGAATTGTTTTTATGGTGTTTGCTTTAATGTCTGACCCATTAGCTTCCTTTATGAACCAAATTAGTTGCTTGAAATATAATTGACTTGACATAATTAGGCTTTTCCAATTGTACATTTCACTAGGACCAAAGAGACAAGTTAAATGTTTTCATTCCCTAGCCGACAAAATTCCTTTTGTGATTTTGTTCTCAATATTACTGTTTTTATTTTTTTGGCTATTGGTAGGTTGGAAAAGGTTTGTCTAAAGATGATAAAGCTCAGAAATTATCTGTAAGGCACTGGCTTGAAGTTGTAAGTTTATAAGTTCACATCTTGACAATGATCAATTCACTTAATAGAGTACAAGGGAGCAAATTAAACCATTATCTTGTCTTTTGCATATTGATCTCTGTCATCGTTATGGACACAACTTGCACTTGTACTATAATGTCTGGTTTCATTCAATTAATAGAATTGAACCTTGCTGAAGTTAGATGTTTATGAACACTTTTGATTACTAATTCCATAATTGCATATTGTTGACCATTTTCAGGTTGGATGTTGGAGATGGAAAATAGGTGAATCTTGCTTGTATATGTTTCTATTGCTAGTTATATACTAATTTTAAATTATTAGTAATGTTTGGCAAGGTATTTAAAGTTTAGATTTGACAATTTTTTTAGTATAGAAATAGTGTTGTGTGTATTGCAAATAGACAGTTTTTTTATTATTTTAAAAAGACCCATTACCACGGTTCCTAACATAATTGTAAAAACTACATTGTGATTTTCATTAATTTTCAATATTGGTATACAAAGCCATACATAGAGGCTGAAAATAAAGCTAACTAAAACTAATTTCTAAACTGAATTATAATTAATTCCTAACAAACTAAAACTGAATCATAACCTACTAACTACTAACTAACTGAATTAACATTCTTGTTACGCCCCCGCAAGCTGGAAGTGTTATACAATAACACGACCAGCTTGAAAACTACATAGTGAGTCTGTGAAAAAAAAAACATATCAGATTTCTTGGCATATCAAACTGGAGCTTGGACTGCTATATGATGATGCATCTGAAAACGTTGCTCAAGGTAAGCTAAAAACAATTCCAAAGCATGAACTATAGGAGACAGCATCAAAACTGATTCTGGCAAGAAACATGGCACATAGCAGGCCCGCAGTTCAACTTCTTCCGCAATCCCTGTGAAATAGGCAGGAACTATATGCATTGCTAGTATAGTACTCAATTAAAAATCCAATGAGAAGCCCTGCCCATAGACCAACAACAACACACAAGAATAGCTGCCAGTTCTTGACAACTTGCTACACTCCAAAATTGAAAAAGTGAAGGAAGATGGGAGTGCGATCCAACTGACAATTACAATCCCAATAGTCATCAGCACTGTTGAAATAGTGAGCTGTTTTTTTTTTCTTCTTTTTTTTAATACTGGCTCAATTTTTTTTTACAAGCTGTATCTCAAAAAATGTCAATTGCAAAGAAGGTGGTGATCAAACAAATAGGGATACCCACAGAACTAACAATGAGACGGTATAGCATGGCAGTAACCTCATGATTAATCCCAAAAGAAGAGATGGAAGCAACAACAAGAGCAGCAGATGAAGACTCAGCATATGAATGAAAAAATCAGATTCCATACCAACTATATCCCCAACATTATCACTAACAATATCAACAATCACAGCTGGCTGCAACATTTAAATCCCTTACCATGAAATAAAGGAATGGAAATAGAGATTGTGCAGGTAGTGCTTGAAAACGATAACATTCTTCAACATGACTATAACATCTCCAAGAGAAGACAAAGCAATGGATGCAAGTCTATACCAGAGCATGTCACAATAGTGTATCACAGGGATAAAACAACTTCCAAAACCAAGTGAATCTCCACTTTTCTGTGAGACAATTGCGCAAACACATTGTGTGCAACTTCCAGAACCAAACAAGAACAAAGAAATCTTCAGGTGCATTTCCGCAAACACATGGCGGACAACACCAAGAGCACGTCCATGACTACTGAATCCACAAACAAAGAAGCAAGAGACAACGAAAAACACCAAATGCATAGGCATTGGTGCAAGAATCAAACAGAAAATACCACATACATAGGCATGATATGAAACATAGCTTCAATAACGAACATAGGAGGATCGATGAAGCCATAAGAAAGATCGAAATCACACTTACATAGGCAGCGGTGTGAAAGAAAACAATGGCAGCGACGAACATAGGAGGATCGCCGACTAACCAAACGAAACAAGAAGTCTGAAACAATCGAAGCCAGAAACCCGAATCTGAAGCTCTCGATCACCAGAAACCTTCTAGAAATCAAAGAGGAAACAAATCTTCAATCGAAGAATCAGTATCGACACCGGAGAAGTAGAATAAACGAAGCTACAGTCGGAGATGAACAACGAAGCTTCAATTAGAGAACCTCCTTCTGGAAAAACCAAGAAGAGGAACGAAACTTTAATCTGGAAGAAGAAAAATGGCTTCCAGCATCCATCACCAAGAAGAACCAATCTCAGCAATTCACCTCCAGAATCACGGCATGGAAACACCTCCATGATCGGAGAACGGAGAAACCAATAGATTGCAGAAAAAGAATTGAAGAAAGAAAATCAGTCAGAGTAGCAACAGAGCAAAATTGCTCTGATACCATAACAGAATCGTAAAAGCTACATTTTGATTTTCATTAATTTTCAATATTGGTATACAATTCCAAAAACCAGCGAGAGGTTCCCCACTCTTCTTTGATCCGTCTTAGGGCAAGATTTCACTTGTAAATGGATTGGCTTTAGATGCGAGATACGGTTTATAACCACTGCTTGTGAACAGCTTGACTCCTGCTTTCCCGGCTACAGTACTGATAAATGCCAATTTGCTATTAGTTTTCATATATTTTTCATGGCATTTATCATTGTTTTTCATTATAAAATACCCCTTGTTTATATAATTTTGGATAAATAAAAGAGTAAAGTGATTCTAAGCTTTTAAATATGTTTCTTGTGCTTTTGATTTGTTTTTCACATGTTTCAGAACACAAAAGAAACAAAGAATTGAAGAAAAAAAGTGAAGAAATCAAGTTTCAGGGCACCCAGCGACCAAAAAGGGCATTCTGGGCGCTAAGCGCCGCCCCGGGCCGCTAGGCGCCCAGCGGAAGGTCACATAGAAGATCCGGGCCGCTAAGCGCCAGGCTTGGGCGCCCAGCGCCCAGCGAATGGAAGAAATGACGCGCGGGCGGCTGAGCGTTGTACTTAATGGCTCAGCGCCCAGCGCTAGGGGATCGAGCGCGCTAAGCGCCCCGACCGCGGCTAAGCGCCGCTGGGCTTGGCCCAGGGCACTAGGCGCACCTGCACCGCCCAAATCTTTATAAAATCGCGTTTTTGGCTTATTTGGGGATATTCTTTCAACCCTAGTCTCCTCCAAACACCCCTTGGACGTGAGAGAGCTCTAATTTGAGAAGGAAAAGAGGATTTTCATCAACGGATGCTTGGATTCTTCATCGTCTCCTAATTCCTTATTGATTCTCCTTGTAAGCAAGCTAGTTTTCCATTCTATGGATAACTAAGCTCTCTTCTAGTTGGATTTAGGCGTAGTATTTCATCTTGATAGGATTCTATTTGGTTCTTTGTTACTTTCTATTTTTAATTTCAATTATACAATTTTGTTATTATTGCTTATGATTGCTTGATCATCTTTCATCTGATCTGGGATTAATTCTGTATGTGGAAGCTACCGTTTTAATCTGACATAAATTGTTTAATCTAGGAGAAGCTAATTTGCTAGGAATAGCGTTAGATCACCTAGTTCCTTAACGCCTGCATATTTACAATTGTTTTGATTAATTGCCTGTGGAAGCGGTAATTAGGAAAGTAATTGAATCAACTGCTCATACTAGGAATAGGTGAGTTAGTTAAGAACTGGCGGGAATAAATTAAAGATTTTAAGTGATTGTAATCAAGAATAAATAAATCCTGGATAGTGAAATATGAAACCATAATCCAACTGTTTTCCCAATCTGTTATTCTCTCAATCGTTTCTTTCTTATTTTCATGCTCTTAAATACAAGTCTCTCCAAACAAACAACTCTTATTTCTTTCTTACTTAACTTCTTAATTAAAGAAAGGCACTCAAACACATTTGCTCTCTGTGGATCGATAACACCCTTACTATACTGCAATTGAATCTTAAAAGAGGTTTGAACGCAGCTTAAGTATTGGTTTTTATTAAAAGAAGTGGAAACCCTTTTAACAAAATGGCGCCGTTGCCGGGGAGCAGCGTTGTTTGAGTTTGCATTGCTTTAATTTTGTTTGTTTAAGCATTTGTGAATATTTTTATTTTTATTTTTATTTTTATTTTCCTTTTATCTGCGGTCTAACACTTCTGTTTAGGTTGTTTTTCATCTTTGTTTATGCGAGGTAAGACTCTAGTTGAGGAACTTCATTTCGACCCAGAAATTGAAGCTACAGCAAGGAGGAGCAACAGTAAGACAAAGAAAAGGAAGCAGCTAGCTAAGTTAAGACAAGACCAGGGGACTTCTACCCCTTCACCACCCTCGCCATCTTCCCCAACCCGATCTGAGCCAGACATGGCAAATCAGAATCCAAACGGTGGAGATGCCGATCCCAATCCTGGATTCATCAATTTCACACCTAGGAACATGATCAGGATTGGTAGAGGAACTGGTAATGAGAAAGCCCCAGAGATGAAGACAGGACTGGTGCAGCTGATGTATGCTAATCCTTTTGCGGGGTTAGATCATGAGAATCCTTACAACCACCTCACCAAGTTCTATGAACTCTGTGGCACAGCAGGGATGAGGCCATCTGAAGAGGACACAGTTTTCCTCAGGCTTTTTCCATTGACCTTAATTGGTCAAGCAAAGGAATGGTTCTTCGACCAACCTCAAGCTATCCTGAATGACTGGTCTCAGCTTGAAAACAAATTCATGGCAAGGTACTTTTCTGATTCCAAATTTATGGATTATAAAACTGCTATCTCTTCTTTTGCTCAAGCTGCAGGTGAAAGTCTATGTGAAGCTTGGGAGAGGTACAAGTCTTTGTGCCGGAAGTGCCCAAATCACGGTTTTGATGCAAAAACCCAAGTTCACATCTTCAGGAATGGATTGCATCAACAAAGCAAGCTCATTCTTGATGCCATTGCTGGTGGTTCACTGATGTCAAAGACTCCCACTGAGGCGATGAATATCATAGAGGCTATGGCTCTGAATTACCAACAAAGCCAATATTCTAGAGGCCCAGCAAGGAAGGGAGGAGTCTTAGAGCTTGGGGTCAATGATGCTATGTTGGCCCAAAATAAGCTTCTTCAGCAGCAGCTTGATGATCTGACCAAGAAACTGGATGTTTTGCCCAAAAGCATAAGGGATATGCAACAGGTGAACAGGTGTGCAGCTGAAGTACCAGGGCAACAGTCTGATTCTTATCAGCCATTTTCTGAGGAGGAGGTTCATTATCTGAATAGTCAGCAGAGGCCCTACCAGAATAACTATTCTAGGGACAATAATCAGTATAGCAATCAGCCTTGGAGGCAGGATTCAGGTCCTTCTTCTAATAGAGCTCCAAGGCAATCTTTTCAGAACCCTCCATTCCAGCAACCTCAGCAATTTCAAAATCAGCAGGAGCAGTCCCTGGAAGGTAAGTTTGATAAACTGAGTGATACTCTAACCCAGTTTATGCAGGTAACCATGGACAGTCAAAGGAACCAGGGAGCTTCTATCAAGAATCTGGAAACTCAGGTGGGCCAACTGGCCAACCAACTTGCTGGGATGCAGAAGGGCCCATTTAACGCCAATACTGAAACCAACCCAAGAGAGCATTGTAAGGCTATTTTTACCCGTAGTGGGAAGGTAGTAGGTAATGGTATTGGTGAGCCTATTATTGTTGAGGAAGGTGAGGAGATAAAGAAAGAACAGTCTAAAGAGTACACAGGGGTAGAAACTGTTAAGCATAATGATGAGAGTGTAGCTCTTAAGGGAACTGCAGGTAAGGGAAAAGGAAAAGATGCTGAGAAAGAGAAGGGTGAGCTAAGTAAGGGGGGAGTTCCTAAGATAGTTAAGGCTCTTCCTTATCCCAAAGCCCCTTCTAAGATAGATAAGGATCGTCAATTTGCTAGATTTATGGATATTTTTAAAAATTTGCAAATTAACATTCCTTTTGCAGAAGCTCTTGAACAGATGCCTTTCTATGCCAAATTCCTGAAGAATTTGTTGACTAAGAGGCGAAAATACCAGGATGAGGAAGTAATGCATCTTGGAGCGACCTGCAGTGCCATTATCACTAGTGGCATCCCTCCTAAGCTAGCAGACCCAGGCAGTGTCACCATTCCTCTAACCATTGGGGATATGGCTGTTGGCAAGGGCCTTGTGGATATTGGAGCCAGTGTGAGCTTGGTGCCACTATCCTTGATGAAAAGGATTAGTGGGCTAGAGATGAGGCCAACCAGGATGTCCCTACAGCTTGCGGATCATTCAACTAAACGCCCACTGGGCATAGTTGAGGACGTGCTGGTAAGAGTAGATAAATTTCTAATTCCTGTGGATTTTGTTATTCTTGATATTGCAGAGGATCCAGAGGTACCTCTGATTATGGGAAGGCCATTCATGAATACTGCAAGAATGGGGATTGACATGGGATTGGGCACCATGAAGGTTCGAGTCCATGATGATGAAGTCACTTTTAACATTTTTGAGACTCCGCAGTCCCCAAATAAAAAAGGCCAGTGTTTCCGCGTAGATGTGCTTGATGAGGTCATTAAGCAAGTTGAAAGGAAACCACAGGTAAATGATCCTTTAGAGTTAGCTCTAACCGATTCTTATGCAGGTCTTGCATATGATGATGATTCTGCAGCACAGCAACTCTTGGATGTACTGGATTCATCTCTTACAGTTCCGAAAGCCACTAAGGTGGAAGACATCCAGGATCCCAGTGAGGATAAGATACCTGAGCAATGGCCAGATCTGAAAACTGACAAACCAGTGGCTATCAGTAGCACCCTTTCTCCTGAGAAAGTGGACTTGGAAGCTGTTCCCAAGAAAGCCAATTCCGGATTACAGAAGACAAGAAAGACCAAGACGAAGAAAAGACTTTCACAGGTTTGGAAAGTAGTAAAAACCTGTGAAAGCTGTTTTAAAGCTCTTGTGAAAATTGAAAGGGAACCAGAGAGGAAGAGGGGAATTACTTTCTCCTCTGGTCTTCGGCCTCCTTGATTTTATGCAAATCACACGTCAAGCTAGTGACGTTAAAGAAGCGCTTGCTGGGAGGCAACCCAGTGTGGTAACTTTTACAGTTTTTTTGTTTTGCTTTTTTGTTATGAGACTATGCACTTTGGTGTGGTTACATGTGTTGTTGCAGTACTTACTGTAAGACGAGAATGAGTTTTGCAAGTTTTGCAAGTTTTGAGAAACCATCTGTTGCTGATATTGTTTGGCCTGAGGACAGTCCAAATTCCTTAGAGGGGATGAGCTTTGAAGCAATTTGGAAGCATATGAGACACAGCATCATGAGGGAGTTCTTTCTACTTTGCTTTTATTGTTCAATTTTTATAGTATAGTGTGATATCACATGTTTGCCTAAGTCTCTATCGTTATTTAAGTTTTTTTTTGTTAATCTAGAACCTAGATGAAGTACTAATGTATAATCCTGTTGTTCTAGAAAATCTTGGGTTAAGTCAGCAGTCTTACATGTTGTTATATTTAAGCCTCTAAACAATTATCACTGGGTTCCTAAGCTTGTTGCTTAAACTTTTTGAAATCAAGGACCCCAACCGAGTGAGGAGTGAGCCAAACACTATTTGTGAGTGAGTAAATCATCATTGTTTTACAAATTTGGTTTTACTTGAGTCTCTTTGTTAGTGATTGCATGGTTATGAAAGGAAATGATCTTAGGCATTCGTTTCATTAGTTCTACCCTCTCTGGCCAAATAGCTTACCTTGATTAGGAACATCCCTTGCAAGCCCCTTTGAGCCTGAATTAAATTTCATTTCTTGTTTACAACCCTGAGCCCTATATTGCAAACAGTTCCCACCTCTACTTTCTCAACTTAGGAGAGCATGCAAAATTAATTGTGAGAGAAAGACAGTTGGGGGGAGATTGAAAGTGGTTGTAATGGCTTGTAAGCTTCTCAATTCAAAAGAATCAAAGAAAAAGCAAAAAAAAAAAAAAAAAAAAATGCAAGTGCGAAAAAGAAAGAAGAATCAAAAGAAAAGCATAAAAGAGTTAAAGAATTGAGAAGTAAAAAGGGTGAGCAAAAATCAAAAGTTGAGAAAAAGGGAGAATTAAAGAAGAAAAGGGGGCAAAGAAAGAAAATCTTTGGAAGCAAGAACAAGAGGGGAAAGAGAGTAGTGATTAAGTTTATTTTGTGTGCTCTCTTAGTTTTGAAGGTTTTTGATCCTGAAAAACCTAGTTCTTGATAGCCTAGCCCCATTTCAACCTTTTTAAAAGACCTTTGAGATCCTAGAATTTCCATGCAATTTAACTAGTTTGTGAGACAGGTAGCAAAACTAATTTTTGTGACTCAATTGATGATTTTGAGCGTAAACACTTACCCCTGAACTTGCATCTTTGAGTTCTTTATATCCTTGATTTTGAAGAGGGAAAGCTTTCTGTCTAGGACTTATGTGATTCTTGTTTGGTATTTCTTATTTATTATCAATTGTGAGGATTGAAATTTATCCCTTTTGAAAATCTTGTGTCTTTTAGACACTTTTGTGCAGGATTATATATTTGCTGAAATCCCATCTCGAGTCTTGCTCCTTTGGGTTCTGTTAATTGCTTTTGAAAATCTTTACCTTTTGTTTGAGGACAAACAAGGTCCTAAGTTGGGGGGAGTTTGATAAATGCCAATTTGCTATTAGTTTTCATATATTTTTCATGGCATTTATCATTGTTTTTCATTATAAAATACCCCTTGTTTATATAATTTTTGGATAAATAAAAGAGTAAAGTGATTCTAAGCTTTTAAATATGTTTCTTGTGCTTTTGATTTGTTTTTCACATGTTTCAGAACACAAAAGAAACAAAGAATTGAAGAAAAAAAGTGAAGAAATCAAGTTTCAGGGCACCCAGCGACCAAAAAGGGCATTCTGGGCGCTAAGCGCCGCCCCGGGCCGCTAGGCGCCCAGCGGAAGGTCACATAGAAGATCCGGGCCGCTAAGCGCCAGGCTTGGGCGCCCAGCGCCCAGCGAATGGAAGAAATGACGCGCGGGCGGCTGAGCGTTGTACTTAGTGGTTCAGCGCCCAGCGCTAGGGGATCGAGCGCGCTAAGCGCCCCGACCGTGGCTAAGCGCCGCTGGGCTTGGCCCAGGGCACTAGGCGCACCTGCACCGCCCAGATCTTTATAAAATCGCGTTTTTGGCTTATTTGGGGATATTCTTTCAACCCTAGTCTCCTCCAAACACCCCTTGGACGTGAGAGAGCTCTAATTTGAGAAGGAAAAGAGGATTTTCATCAACGGATGCTTGGATTCTTCATCGTCTCCTAATTCCTTATTGATTCTCCTTGTAAGCAAGCTAGTTTTCCATTCTATGGATAACTAAGCTCTCTTTTAGTTGGATTTAGGCGTAGTATTTCATCTTGATAGGATTCTATTTGGTTCTTTGTTACTTTCTATTTTTAATTTCAATTAAACAATTTTGTTATTATTGCTTATGATTGCTTGATCATCTTTCATCTGATTTGGGATTAATTCTGTATGTGGAAGCTACCGTTTTAATATGACATAAATTGTTTAATCTAGGAGAAGCTAATTTGCTAGGAATAGCGTTAGATCACCTAGTTCCTTAACGCCTGCATATTTACAATTGTTTTGATTAATTGCCTGTGGAAGCGGTAATTAGGAAAGTAATTGAATCAACTTCTCATACTAGGAATAGGTGAGTTAGTTAAGAACTGGCGGGAATAAATTAAAGATTTTAAGTGATTGTAATCAAGAATAAATAAATCCTGGATAGTGAAATATGAAACCATAATCCAACTGTTTTCCCAATCTGTTATTCTCTCAATCGTTTCTTTCTTATTTTCATGCTCTTAAATACAAGTCTCTCCAAACAAACAACTCTTATTTCTTTCTTGCTTAACTTCTTAATTAAAGAAAGGCACTCAAACACATTTGCTCTCTGTGGATCGATAACACCCTTACTATACTGCAATTGAATCTTAAAAGAGGTTTGAACGCAGCTTAAGTATTGGCTTTTATTAAAAGAAGTGGAAACCCTTTTAACAAGTACAGATTGTGCCAAAGACAGCTCGCTCCTGCTAAAAAATCACACAATTATAGAGGCTGAAAATAAAGCTAACTAAAACTAATTTCTAAACTGAATTATAACTAATTCCTAACAAACTAAAACTGAATCATAACCTACTAACTAACTGCTAACTAACTGAATTAACATTCTTGTTAGTTCCAGTAAAAACCGTGGTAACAGAGGAATAAAATTACCACTGTTCCACCTTGAACCGTGGTAATAGATTCATTATATTACCACAGTTCCGCCTTGAACCATGGTAACAGAGATATGATATTACCACGGTTCCGCCTTCAACCGTGGTAACAGAGGTGTGATATTACCACGGTTCCGCCTTCAATCATGGTAATTGATCTATTACTACACCGAGCAATACCACAGTTTAACCGTGATAGTATGCTGTTCAGAACCGTGATAAAATGACAATTCTGTAGTAGTGCAAAAAAGCGGGAGAAAAGAAGTGGCTTCATACATGGGCCTTGAGTCGTGAGTCTAATCTTGAATTTACTTTTCAATTAATTTTTTATATTTTTCATTTGACCAAATATTTGTTAATCCATATATGTTCATGAATATCCACGGATATTCTAAAATCCGTTAAAAACCCACTTAATGGAGATCCATGTGAGTAACGAGCGGGTTCAGGTACAAGTTTTTGCTTGTGGAGCGGGTGGTGGATATATACTACCTATGCCCAGTCGTACTCATTGACATCCCTAGAGGGAATATTACATTCCCATAAAAATTGAAGTTATTTCCCACTAACTCTTCATTCCATTAGATGTTTTCTATTTTTATATTTTTTAATTAAATATTTTTAAAAGCATTTCCACGAATAATATATACAAATCAAACATATTTTTCATTTTACCGGTGAATGATGATATAATTCTTGGAAAACATTATTTTTTGGAATATTTTTACAAAACTTGTAAAAACATCCTATGTGTTCCTATATTGCCCAACTTAAAACTAATAACTCATTTATTTATTAATTGCCATCCAACACGAATGTTTTGAGCTGCGTAGGTGACTCACAAGTAACACACCATTTGCTTCCAAACTTCACCATAAATATAGGACATGGTCGTAGTCATGCAGAGGGAGTATAGAATAGAAATACTGAACAAAACCAAAGTTGTTACATGGCAGCACTCAAGTCTCTCTTCTCTCTAAGAACTCAACTTGCAGTGTTGCTCCTTTTGGTTGTGGCACTAGGGTCTGAAAAAGAGATGGTTAAGGCACAGAGCAGTACCTGCTCAAACCAGCTGAGCAACATCGCTGTTTGTGCCCCCTTTGTGGTGCCTGGTGTTCCAAACACAAGCCCAAGTGCTGGCTGCTGCAATGCACTTCAAGCTGTGGACAGTGCCTGCCTCTGCAACACCCTTCGGATCGCTTCCCAGCTTCCGTCTCAGTGTCAAATCCCACCGATTGGTTGCGGTAAGTTTTTAGCATGTTAGGATCAGTTTCTCTTTTATCATTTATCAATCAGAATCAATTTTAAAAGTCGCTCTCCTTAAAATTGATACTATTTTCTAAATCAACCGAAAGCTTTTCGAAATATGCACTCGCTAAGTTTTTTTAACAAAGTGCATGTTTAGAAAACTCATTTATGATTCACCTTTGAGCCAAATCCACAGAAAAAAAATATTTGTTTGTAGTTTCAGTGATCCACGTTTGGCGAGGCCAAACGTGAAACCAAACCTGCTCAAATTCTCCCCACTTTTTCTTTTCTTATTTCTTTTCTTAATTACTAAATAATTACTCTACAATCTTAATTTGCAGGAACAAATTAGTGAAGACGAAGCAGATAAAGTGAAATGAATAATGTTGAAGCTCCTCCTCGCTTGTTTTACTTTACCTTTTTTTTTTAATATGGTCAAAATTGGCACTTTGTTAGAATGTCTTTGGAGAATCCATGATTGTTCACAGAAGGAGATGAAATAAAGATCTTGGAGTTTTCCTTGTTTGAGAACATATTGAGCATTATCTAGGTTTTATATTCATTCTTGGTGATTAAAAATTGAAAATAATTTATAGTTAAAAACATCGTCAAATCAATCTCGGCAAGGAATCGCCAAAAAAAAAAACTTCAACTAAATAAAACATAACAAAAAAAAAACAGTGTTTTACCAGAAATAGTAACGAATCATATGAGTAGAGGCGTACAATTTTATTAGAGTTTAATTTTGATGCCGTGTTAATGTTTTTTTCAATGTCAACTAATCAGATTTTAGAGATATACAACAACAATCAATTAAATCAAATTAGAATTGAACTATTCATCGAAAATTAAATAAAACTGTTTTACCACATTTTTAAAATCTAATTGATTACATGTGTAAATTACAGTGCATGCATATTTTCCTTTCCTCACTTTAATAACTATATTTTTTTGGTGAAAGAAAAATTCAATTAGTGATTCAATTATTTGACTATATTGTATGGATTAATATAAAGCAAATTTGACATGACCAGATAAATAAATGTTTAGAAGTGATTACAGCCCAAACAGATTTTATCTTATTTTTTTGTCAACAGCACAGGCAGAACTATTCAATGGGTTGTTTTCTCAGGAAAATTGCAAGTGATTTGCTTCGGTCGAAATAAAACGACCAAGTATCTTTCTTTGTTTGTCAATAATGGGCAAATATGCACGGTCTTTTTTGTCAAAGTATGAAATGAATGGACCTCGAACTTTTTTGAAAACTTTTTTTTTCGAAAGCTAGCAACACTATGAAAGAAGGAAACCCCCAAAACAACTCTATAAAAATTCCACCTAAAGGGAATGGAAATGAACCTTGCACCCATGCATCACGGTTAGAAATTTAAACAGCATGATTCATAACACACAATATAAAAAGAACATGAATCATTCACATAGATCATAGTTGCATGAATTTAGGATACCAATAAATTAAGAGAACACGTGATTTACATACCTCCTGTATCCATTGTCTTTTGACTTGATGTTGGAAGCCTTCTTATTCTACTCGGATGTCTTGGTTTGTAGGATAGGATCTTCCTTGTCATCTTTATCAACTTTAATGTAATTTAAGATGATATAATATTATCAGGGATGAAGAAGTCACGTGGGAGCTAGATGAGGATATCTCATCCATATCTCTTCAACTAGGTACGAAATTTTTGGGATGAATTTTTCTTTTTAGTGGGGAGAAATGTAACATCTCATTTTCCCACCTACTAAAATAATAAGAGGATAATAATATTATTATTAATGTTTAATAATGTGTGTTTATGATTTTATGTGTATGAAATAACCAAATAGAATGAGGATTAATTAAAAATAAACTATAAAATTATACTTATGATAATGTTCATAGATAAATGGAAGTTAGAAGATAAAAAATAACTCATTAGAGATTAAGAAAATTTAATCATGAGGGCTAGTGGATAAATCCTCACTAAAAGTTGTTATTTTATGTGAAAAATCATAGTTTAATTATGGTTCAGTTAATGAAAATTAATTAACTAATTATGAGGGGAGGGAATTTCAAATTCCGAGGAGAGTAGGGACTGCAAATAGGATTTTGAGAAGTTTTGAGAGAGAGCTAGGGTTACTTGTTGGTGACTTGAGATGGTGAAGGTTACCATGCCAAGTGACACAATTATGCTCACTTGTCTTCACTCAAGATCTTCACTCCCTCTATATAAGCAGGCTTCCTTCAGTTCTGAGTGTTCACAACACTTATCTCTTGCTTTCCCGAACCTCTGCTGCTTTGAAGATAGAGAGAGAAACTCTAACTTCTCTCTAAAAGTTGCAAGTTCTTCTTCTTCTTCTTCTTCTTCTTCTTCTTCTTTTTCTTCTTCTTCTTCTTCTTCTTCTTCTTCTTTTTCTTCTTCTTCTTTGTGTTCTTCACGGTTTTCTTCTCTAATCCACTCAAACCTCTTCAAAATGTGTTTCTGGGCACGAGAGGAGTGATTCTAGAGCTTTTGGAAGGATTCTAGGTTGAGTTAGAGTGTTTCTGGGTTGGTGTTCGTCGTGTTCTTTGTCGCCACCGTGGATTTGAAGATTCCAGTGAGACCACAAGAAATCATTCGTGTTTTCCTCCCTCCTCCAGCCACCAATCCACACGCCACGACCACCATCCTTCTTCTGGAAACGAGGAGCATCACCGGCCACCACCAGTTCATCTCCAACGACGGTCGACTTTGTTAGCGTCGCCATGTGACCTTCTTCCCTAGCGAGCTTCAACTGGAAAGTTTCTAGAACTCAGCTTTTGAGGTACCCAAGCTCTCTGATCTCATCTACAAGCTTATTTTTAGCATTTAAAACATGAAAAACCTAGTTTTAAGCCCTTAATCTAAGAAAACCGAAGAAGCTAAAGGATTGAACATGAAACTCGAATTTCATGAACTGCTCTCTATTTCGGTTAGCTAGGCTTGTATTATATATCCCTATGGTTCTGGTTGGCCCTGCTAATGATGTTGTGCAGGTTGGAAGAGAAGGAATGAGCCAGGGAAGAGGAAACTGAGTTTCACTCTTCTCGGGCATGGAAACCATCACCTTCTAGGTGATGTTTCGTCCCTAATCTGCCTCTGAGAGTGTTGCAGAGGTGTTTAATGAAGCTTATAGAGTTCCAGAACCAGAAGAGACATGAGTTGAGGCAAAGTTATGGGTTATCACTATGAGAACTTAACCTTTGAAGTTTAACAAACCCTAACTATGGTGTTATGATCAAGGATGGTGAGGGTTATGTTAATGATGATGTGCGGAACCCTGACCAGGTCTGAATAACCAATGAAACAGAATGATGATAGTGATTCATGTAGAAGGAAATAGGAAAAGAATGGGCTAACTAGTGAATAATCAAGATTAATTAGATTAATTGAAATTAATTAAACAAGGAATTGTTTAAGAAAGGATATGATGGAATTAACTTAAGAGGTTGGGAATTTAATTAATCTAGGCTTAATAGCACTTTTGATCCCTCACTTATCACGAAAGTGTGTTTTTGGTCCCTCACAAAAACAATTAGCATTTTTCATCCTTTTCTTTGACAAACGACAATAATTTTGATCCTTCATCACTATTCCGTTAAAATACTAACGTTTTTTGTCAAAAAATTAACGTTTTTTTGGATTTTCTAGAAATTCTTCATCACCTTCATCTCATTGATCTTCCAAACTCATAATTCTTTATCCCCTCCATTCTTCTTCCTATCCCAACAACAACAACCCCAAACATCCATCGATCTCCTAAACATACTCAAATCCCCTCACCTGAATTGATCCTTTGCTACCCATTTTTCTGCAAAAACTCCAATCCATCTTTATCACTACTGCTCCAATCGCTACACCCAGATCTCGCGTTTTCTCCTTCGTTTCTGTTCAAATCGCTGCACCTTCACCTGGTTTTCTTTCCATTTCTTATGCTTCGTTGCTACGTTTCGTCTATTGAATTTGTTGCTATCGTGATTCATGAAGATGAAGCGCCACTGATTTGGATCTAATCGATTCTGCACTTGCATTGCGTAAATCAATAAGTAAATGCTGAAAATCGAAGTTGAATTTGTAGCTAGTATCTTAACCTTGCTTAGCTGATTTCAAAATCACCGAGTGATGAGTAATTGCGTACATCTGGAATTTCACTGTTTCTGTTCATGTAATAGGGATGATCAAGTTTTAGTTATTTTTATTTTTATTTATTGATGCTCTTGTGATTAAAATGTTCCTTCGTTTTAGTTAATTTGAGTTTTAGTGCATAAACCTTTATCCCTGATTTAATTGCTTCTTTTTTTTCAATGCGTTAATGAAAATTCTAAATTATTGTTGTTTAGGCTGTGCTCAATAGGGGGTGGCAATATGGGCTAGCCCTGTTGGGCCAGCCTGTTTGGCTCGCCATTTTTTGCGGGTTGAGTTGGAAAATTCAGCTCACTAACCCACTTCTGACCCACTTTGCTAACCCATTTTTTAGCGGGTTTTGACGGGTTGAGTCGAGCCAGCCCGCCGGGCCTGCATTTTTTTTTATTTTTTTTTGGATCTACAGCAGTATTAAGGAAAATTGGAAAATGAAGTAAGGATTCATTAGGGAATACTATTCTTCAGACTTCAGTGTGTGTGTGAGCCTTTGTGACTGTGAGGGTTTCTAACTTTCTGTTTCAGCCGCGCCGCCGCGCTCTCCCCTCTGACTCCCTCCTCCACTGTGCTCTCCTCCAGTCCGTCGCGCTCTCCTCCACCGCTCTCTCCTTCAGTCCGCCGCGATCTCCTCTCTAACTCTCTCCTCCACCGCGCTCTCCTCCAGTCGCCTCGATCTCCTCTCTGACTCTCTCCTCCACCGCGCTCTCCTCCAATCCACCGTGATCTCCTCTCTGACTCTCTCCTCCAGTCCACCGCGCTCTCTTCCAGTCCACCGCACTTGAATTTATATATTCTTGGATGACTAACTCAGCTTCATAAGGAATTAAGGATCATGGCTGCACCACCAGCATCTTTAACTATTTTTCTTTGAATATTCCTTTGAATGTTAGAACTTAGAAAGTTAGAATTTTAAACTAAGACTATTTTTTTTCAACTACATTACAATTTGGCTGCTAGCCCGCCAACCCGCTAGCCCGCCAAAATGTGGGTTGGCCCAACCCAACCCGCATTTTGGCGGGTTTTTAGCGGGTTGGGTCCGGCCCGGCCCGCGAGCCCATATTGCCATCCCTAGTGCTCAACAATTTGGGGCGGGCGGTTATGGAGGTTCAGATAATGTGGTTATCGATGAGAAAGAGCTTCACTCAGTGATGGATCCAGGAATTATGTGTTGTGAGGGCAACATAAACACATAAATTTGTAGTATTAAAACATAATGTTACTTTAAAAAAAATAGCCATGTAGCAGTAACTTAAAGAAAAACTAATAAGGAATAAAAGCTAAGAAATAGAAGAAATTTTTTCTAGCAGCAAGAGTGGCAGCCTGATGGTGGAGTTTGGTGGAGTTGTGGTGCAGTTTGTTTGTATGGAAAAGCAAAAACAAAAGCCTCCTAGTTGTGGAAGAAGAAGGAATAGTAATTATAGAAAATAGAATAAGTAAAGCAGAAGAAACATCCGGAAGAAAGAGTTTTTTTTTTTTCAAAAGGACGAATGAGGTTCTTATGTCTAATGATATTGCTACATAGAGAAAAAAAACAAAAAAAAAGTGATTCAGATTCAAAATTCAACAAAATTTAAAGGACTTTTGATCTGTTCACACTTCTCTTTCTTTTCTATCTCATTTTCATTATCATTTTTTTCTATTTCTCTCTTCTTTCTTCATCATATCACCTATCTTCTCTCATTTTAGAGGCACTAAAAGAAAATATGCAAAGCTATAGGGGCATTTACCATGTTGTGGGGGCAGTTTTACACTTAATACTACACTAATGTGGTATATTATTATTAGTAAATGAAAATCATGTGGGGGCATCTGCCCCCCTCTCCCTATGCGTGCATCCGTGCCTGGCTTCACTTACCCCTGAAAGTGAGAAACTTTGGGTCTGTTTAATTGCAGTTTTTGAAAACTGTATTTAAAAATATTTTTTAGAAACTGTTTTTCAAAATTAAAAACTTTGTTTCGAACTATACCGGTTTGCAGAAAAAAATGTTGAATTAGATGTTTTCCAACATTTAAAAAACTGAAATTTGAAAGCTAAAATAAAAAAGTGAAAACATCTTTTAGCTGTTCTGATATTTTAGTTTTTAAAACTGAAAACAATAACTATTTTCAAACACAGTTTTCAAAAACAGATTTGCCAAGCAGATTTTTTAATTTTTTAATTTTTGAAAACAGAAAACAGTTTTTAAAAACTGTAATCAAACAGGCCCAAACAGTTTTTATATATCAACATGTGCGGGGATGGCGATAGGAGTAGTGATAAAGATGGATTAGGGGTTTTGCAGAAAAATAGGTAGTAAATGATTGATTTGGGTGAGGGGATTTGAGTGCGTTTGGGAGATCGTGGAAGTTTGGGGTTGGTGTTATTGTTGTTGGGATTGGAAGAAGAATGAAGGGGATGAAGAATTCTTTGTTTGTGAGAAAAAGGGGATGAAATATTCTGGGTTTGGGAGATGAATGGGATGAAGGTTATGGAGAAGATGAAGAATTTCTGGAAAACCCAGAAAACGTTAATTTTTTGACAAAAAACGTTAGTTTTTAACGGAATAGTGACGAGGGACCAAAATTGTTGTCGTTTGTCAAAGTAAGGGACGAAAAATACTAATTGTTTTTGTGAGGGACCAAAAGCGCACTTTTATAATAAGTGAGGGACCAAAAGTACTATTAAGCCATTATTCTAGTGATTAATGACGATCATAATTTGTGTAGTGGAAGCTACGAGGACGGAATGAGGCAAGCAAATAGCAATGAACTGGGGTAAGGGAAAGAGGGCACCAACTCAGGATAGGGGAATAGCCTGAATAAATGAGTATTGGACCCTCCTTAGGTCCCTTGCTTGTTGTTTGTTGATATCTGATGAAATGATGTTGTTATTGAATTGTTATCTCATGTTATAGGTTGTCGATGTTATGATGTTGATGTTTGATACTATATGTTGTATGTGGCTGATGATGTTGCTGATGTATGGTATGAATAAAGCATGAGATTGATGATATATGATATATATTTACATGTCAATGGTGGTTGATGATGATGTTTTATGATGTTGAATGATATATGTTGTCGTGGGCATGTAAAGTTGTTCATGAATAAGATGCATGATCTTATTGATGATATCTATGATGATGATGTTATTGAGGACTATTAGTATATATGTGCCTACTATATGCATTTAACAATCGGAAATGAGGATGTGAGGGAATACCCCTGTAAGTTGAAGACTATTGTGGAACCCCAGTTGAAAGGAAGTGTTTTCCGAAAAAGGGTTTTCTAAAGATGTTTTCTGAAATACATATTTTGGAAATAGTTTTATGAACCTGTTTTGAAAATGATTAATAGTTTTTGAAACTATCTGAGAGATGGAAGCTTTCAATGGGGCGTCTGAATGCACACTGGAAAAAGGTCTCAGGTATTGCATGTTGAGAAAAGGTCTGAAGTGTTGCACACTGGGAAAAGGTCTCAGGTATTGTACGCTAAGAAAAGGTTCCAGGTGCCATTTATTGTAAAAGCGTCCCAAGGACTATCTATGAAGATATGGGGTATTCCGGTCTTATGTTATGGTCATGCATCATTTGAAGTTGGCCTTGTTTTGACAAGGTGGTAGGGAAGCCAATGGAAACCAATTTGAACCGCCTTGGCCTGGCCTGGCCTTTGGGTGAAGCTGAGAGATCTAAGGGTACCTGGTAGCATGGTATTTGGTCCTTTGAGATTGACTAAGTGGGAAACTCAAAAGCCGTGTGAGAGATTGTCCCATCGCGAGCCTAGTCACTTCGCAGGCCCCCTGATGATCATCATGGTCGGTAAAGAGGTGGTGATGGGAGGGGTCGTGCACCGTTCCTGATGGCTTTCCGCGGTGACGGGATGAATTGTTCCCCATATGGGCCCACATGCATTGCATTTACAATGATAATGTTGACGTTGTGATGTATCATGCATTGCACGGAATTAAATGATATTATTTGCTTGATTGCCCATTTATATTATGTTATTCTCCAGCATGATTGTGTTGAATTGCTTCTCACCCCTCTTTGTATGTTGTTTCTTTCTTCTCTCTGCTTACGAGTAGCAAACAAAGCTGACATAAAGATGGAACGTTGAGGGCCTGAGCAAGAAGATGAAAAGTGGTGTAGCTATTGACAGTAGCAGTTAACTTGTAGTTGTAGCTATGTTGGTCATGTGACCTTAGCTGACTGTTAGTAGCTTGTAAGATAAATAAAGGCAGTAGACCTTTTATCAGCTTATTG
This sequence comes from Acmispon strigosus, assembly GCA_030819835.1. Classification (NCBI taxonomy): domain Eukaryota; kingdom Viridiplantae; phylum Streptophyta; class Magnoliopsida; order Fabales; family Fabaceae; genus Acmispon; species Acmispon strigosus. The sequence continues at coordinate 39,760,753 of JAUAMA010000001.1, read as the reverse complement.
TGGCCGACTTGTGGGATCTGGTTTATGTTCTTTCCTTTGGGGTGTGCTTATTATGTTATGGTTTTGAATCTTGAATGAGATGTATGATATAACTTATATGATTGATGCATATGTATAATTAAGGAGTTGTGCCTGCTGTTTAAGAAATTTTTAATTTGCCATGTTTACCTTAATAAAGTGGATGCGGAAAGGGGATAAGTTGGGTCGCCACAATACGCATCAGGGGGGGCACACCTCATGTGCACACTTTCTTCTAACCTTAATCCTTATTTTTTCTTCAGCTTTTCCGACTTGAGCATCAAAATTCCTTGCAGGTATCTACCTTTGATGCCTATTTCGTCAGTTGGAATACGAGAAGTCAGAGTTCACCTAGGAAGGAGCGGTCCAACGAAGTAACCCTTCACTATGGCCAGACATCCTTACTTCGGTCAGGCAATCTACTGCAACAACGGTATAAAGTAATACAATATAATTTATTATAAGTTTAATTTTTAAGGAGTATCATTACTCAAAGTACTATATATAAATAATAATTAAAAAAGATGTCATAAGACGTCTAAGTATTATTATGTCTAAAATACGTTTATTAAATATTTTTTAATATGTATAAAAACATAAATTAATTATAACTCCATAATTAATTATTTCTAAAATACTATGCTAAAATAATCAATAATATTTAAGGTAATCTGATTTTAAAACCTAATAATAATATTTCTATTATTTAAAAAAAAAATTGCATTTCATTGTTACAATTAAATAATTTAGAGGGAATTTAGTTATTTTCAAGTATTGTTTCTCAACTAATGTTAATTATTAATTTTTTTCTAATTAATTTTTATTTTTAATATTTCAATCATGTAAAAACACTTTTTTATTTGACAATTAAAATTTTTTGAATATAAAATATCATTATTGTGTACATTTTTTTGTTACAATTGTGTACAGTTTTTACTAAAGACATAAGTAACTAACATTTCACTAACATTTTCTTTCGACGTCTCTTTGGTTAACCTCGTTTTGCTGGTCCAATCCTCGCTTTCGCTCCTTCGTTAGGGGTGTTGTCCCGATGGGCTTTTTGTGGGTAATATAAATCCTTTATTTTTTTTTTAAAAAACTAACATTGTCACTAATATATTATCAAAGAAATCCATATTATGTAAATATAATTATGGCTGTATAAATAGTTAATAATTAAAATTAAATAATTAAGTTTGGAGACTGAAATCAAATATTCAAAATAATATTATAAAACTAAGTGAATAATTTTTTTATTTTTAAATATTTATTGGTCAAAATATTTTAAATAATAATTCGAATTATAATGTTACCTATACATAAAATTTATATTTGGAAATTATTGCCAGCTGATTTATTATCTTATTAATTTCTAATATTATTCTTCACATTATTGATAAATATTGTTACTTTAAATAATTTTAAAAGTTGATAATTTAATAATTAATATACCAGTAACATGAAATATCTTCAAGTGCATTTAAAATTTTCAAACTCAAATTATAATTCAATAAGGTCCTCATTGAAATAAATTAATAATTAATTAAAAATAATGGACTTTTCTTATTTCTATCAAGTTACTATAACATGATTCATAATTAATTTTCATTAATGCTTTTTCAACCTAGTTTTAACAGTTATATATATATATGTGTGTTATTATGTCATGTTAGCCCTCTATCTTGCGAGGAAGAAAACATAAGGTCAAAACTTGCAAAATGACTTTCCGCATCCATCAATTTCTTCTTTTACGGTTTTTGTGCATTGTTTTGCTTTTGATTTCAGGTAAGGAACAAAAAATGTTAGTTTTATCTCTTTAGTTCCATTTCCAATATATATATTACTAACTCAAAATGAAAACTAACTTGGTTTATTCTATTTGTGTTTTAAGTCTATCGATTGAAAAGAAACATACATGAAAACCTAGTTTATTATATGAGCAGGGCTCAACAAGTTTGTTTTTAACGTTATTTTAATTTTCATAAATTTTAATGGTGGATATCTATTAGGTCCCATAAATAATAATTTATTTTCTGATGAAGTCATGACATGATTTTGTGTATAATTAAGTTCAAATAACAATTAATTGAATTTTTTCAAAAGAAAAGCAAGAAACTCCATGTGAATAAAATTTTAATTTGTGTTGGTTGCAGGACAAGCAACTAATGATGACAGTAATACGGGTTTGAAGCTAGTAACATGCTCTGGGAAATGCACTGTAGATGAAGATTGCTATAAGATTTGCCCTAAAAATACAGGCCAATGCATTGATAGACCATCAGAGCCATCAATTTGTTGTTGTATAACATAATGAGTTGTATTGTGCTCTTTATTCCATGATGATAAATAAAAAATGCTTTACTTTTCTACATAATTTTTTTCTACATAAAAAATGCTCTTTATTGTCATGAATCCCCACGTCTTCTACTTCTCTTCTCTTTACTTTTCTACACCATTTTTTTTCTTTTCTTCTTCTTCTTACCTTCCCATATACTCACTCTTTAACTATGCACACACACTCATGCTCCTCTTCTCACTTAACTATCTCATCACTTGATAACTCATGCACAAACTAATAATCCCTCTTATCTTTTTCTCACTTAACAAATCCTGTCGCGCACACAGTCACATGATGGTTTCATACTATTCTCCTCGTACCACAACTAACCTTATCTTGTAATTCACTATGACATCACCACCATTAGCACACCAAAAATTATATATATATATATATATATATATATATATATATATATATATATATATAGACACACACGTGATATAAATATACAAAAGCCACGGGACTTAACTACGACCAACCCCGGGCACCCGTCAGGTCAAGTCGTTAATTATAATCATCATACAGTCATCCAGAAACAACAACAAATATCCAAATCACATAACAGTCACAAGTAGTCAGAAGCAACAACAACAAGTCAGGAAACTAAACCACCCTCCTCAGCATCCCCCTGAGACCTATGTCCTCCCTCCTCTCTGTCAGAACCCGCACCATCAGCTACAGGCTCCCTAGATCCTCTTGAAGGACCAACTCTACGAAACAAGCATCGACAAGCCTGAGCGTCACTTCCGGTCCTCCTAGGAGTAGGCACCCTCTTCCTAGAAGTGACTCTCCATCAGGGTCCATTCTGCACTAGTGCATGATCAACATCAGGAACCTTAGCGACTGGGTCTGGTGGTAGCTGTACATCAGGCATAGGCTGAGGGATCTCAGGTGATGGAGGTGGAGGTGGTGGTACTTCAACATCAGCATAAAACACTAGAACAAGATAGCGACAAGGCAAGTAAAAAGAGAAGGATCTAGGCATAGAAACAGGGTAACCAAGCCAGACAGCACATGGCTTCCCATACCAGAAGATGGACATCCCCACATAGTGGCATAAACCTGTGGCTGGGTCCACTTTCCAGCCCTCATGCCCCACGAAGTCTGCAATAATAGTCCCATTGGGAGGTTGTACCATCCCGAGGATCTGGTGCCTCGTCTATAAAAATGACAATTGCAAGGGTGAGTCACAAAGCATATAAAGCATAAACAGCTATATAGAGAAACAAGACAAATATATGGTCAAATGTTGCAATCAAATCATTCACCAATCGCAAGCAAACACAAAAAAATGCAATTCATACCACCCTTCCTCTATGTCATCACTCTTCATAGAAGAGTAACTCATCCACCACATATTTATTCTCATGAATGTTGGGCCTATTGGCTATACACAGCCATACTCTTCGGAACGCTGCTCGGGAGCATGGGTTCTCTCACTGACTCACTCCTCTTACCAAGCCTTGATTACCCTATTGTCTTTCAGTCGGGATGGCACAGCCTTTCCCGAGCTTCCAACTCCACTAGCCGGAACACAGGGGATCCCAAAATCAACGACCTAGTGTTGAGTCGCTCCACTTGATCATCCCTAGGTCACCCAATCTTTAGAATGTTTCCTCAGGTATCTCGGGCATCCACACCGGGTGCACACCGGACTCTCACACAGTGGAAGTTTCTACGCGTTCTTACTCCTTATCCCTCCACAATAATTCATATGAACTATGGCAAACAATATCACACGTAAGCAATCATCTCCCCCTCACTGGAATTTCATAAACATCCCTGGCCCGGTACATATGACCAGCCATTACTGGGATTTTCTCAAGCATACATTACTAATCCAACCACACGTTGGGAATCACAGAACAAAGGTCAACCTCAAGTCCTGTCCTCGGAATCCTGAAACTCATGAGAAATTGACCTATCCATGACCATGCTAAAACCTTTGTATCCATTTAATCTAGTGATTATTATTTAAGTTCAATTAATCCTATATGCAAAAGTCTCAGTAATGACTTATCATCAATGTCCATTCCTCATCGAGCGATCCCTCGACTTAGGTCACCTGATGCCTATCACATAATTCATAATCCCAACTCCTCAACTGCTCCCAGCTGGCATTATCTCATTTTTCATGAAGCAAATATAAGAAAGCATTCATGTGAAGACAGTATGGTGACTCACAAAGATAAAGCAGTGACTTCAAAACAGCAAACATCCTTTTGAAGACACTCAATCAGCTAAGCTCTCTCAAAGTCAAATACTACTTGATGAAGTTGAAACAGTCCGGCGCCTGAATAAACAGTGATCAACAGGAAGACTGTTCCATCTTAAGCTAAATGAGAATGATAACTCATGAAGAAATGTTCCTAGCTTTGAAACTTCTCTAGTACCATACACAGAAGTTGTGAATCAACTCATTCAAATGGAGAACTTCAGTGGGAGCAAACGAGAAGGAAATGTTCAGTCATCTACAAGTCAAGAATATTCTTAATCTCAAGAAAGACTGAATGGAGGAAGTCCGTCTGCCGATGCAACTCACTCAGTAACGGAATTCTGAATTATATGGAGACTGCGTCTGCCAAATTATAATGAAGAATTCGTCTGCTCAAAGCATCAAAATGCGCCAAGGGCACAAATGTCAAAAGGTGTGCATTACGAGGATATTAGTTCAATAGAAGCATTAAAGAAATTATTCACCTAGCTCTGAAGAGCTCATCCAGAATAATTGCTTCTTGGATCAAAAGACATGTACCTCGTCTACATATTAAATAAAGTACTGGTGATGGCAGAAAAAAGAAAGGGACACAATTAATATATTATTCCTGGGTCCCTCTTCTTTTCTACTTTTCCTCAAATCAAGCTGACTTCGCGGAATCAACGACATAAATCTCTGAGCATCGTACTCATTTAACGGTCGAAATTCAAATATCTGTTCAAAGCATTTGATGGGCACTAGCTGGCACGCACTGGGGTATAATGGTCAAACAAAATACCACAGCTGGAATTCATGAGCATTAAATGCAGAAGACATAGCTCAAGGCAACTCGCTCAAGAAGAGCCAGACGATGTCAACCCAAGCAAATCAATGCTTAGCAGATCGTGTCTCAAAGCTGTTCAGAAATGCAGAATTAGCCGTTACTCACATCAAAGGAAGTAGAAGCACTAACGGACAGGTTTTCTCTCCTTCTGTCAAAGAGGAATGAAGATCTTCAACTGAAGATATAAATAGAGAATCCGGCTTCCGGAGCAACTTGGCGACTTGAGTTCAACCTTGAATATCTCAATCAAGTTTGCCCAGAGAACCAAGACTCCTTTGGTTCAAACTCAGAAAGCTTAAAGCCATATCATACCTGAGTTGAGTTGCTCATGTGTGTGAAAAACTTACAGAGTGTTACTCTCATCTATCTCACACACAGCCCAAAACAGAGAACCCAAATGTCTATCCTCTCTGTAAACCCGAGCTTCATTTCTTCTACCCACTCTTATTGAAGAGAATTATTGTAGAAAAACAAATCCTTGTAAAAGGTATCAGGAGAAGTCCTGAAGAATACTTATGAGGAGAAGTCCTGGAAAATACTTGTAAGGAGAAGTCCTAATAATACTTGATAGGAGAAGTCCTTCTAATACTAGGAGAAGTCCTTGATAATACTTGTACTATTTGTTGAAATAGTGGAAAATCTTTGTGAAGCCAAGGACTGGACGTAGCCCTGCCGATTATGGGGGTGAACCAGGATAAAAATCATGTGTGCTTTACTTTTCATGTTGTGTTATATTTTCCGCTGCATACATGCGTATTTTCATAATCAATAACTCTCTTTGAAAACCTATAATTAATGTTCATTATCGAAAGAAGTTTTCAAAAATGAGTCACATAATTCAAACCCCCCTTTCTTGTGTGTTTCTTGCACCTTCAAACCATTTCTCTGATACCAAAAATGTAACAGCCCAATTTTTGACGTCGAGTGTCACATAGTAACCATGCGGAAATAACACTAAGTTTAAACCTTTCAAAACATCTCATATTTTCAAAACGTACAATACTCATGATATATAGATAGTGTAGCCCATATAATACATTTCGTAATCGTAAGGAGAAATAAGATGTAATGAAAGTACTATCTTGCACAACATGTGATTTTCTTTTACAAAAAGAAGTATAATTCTGTTGAACATAAAATAAGTAAAACACCAATCTTTAAGCTTCAAAAGTTCGCCATCGTCTAGCTCCAGGAGCAGTCTCCGTTTGCCTCCTAGTCAATAGCGGACAAATACCTACTACTGATTGTTTGGCGATATACGCCAAAGATAATGAAAACACAAACAAGAAAAGGGTTAACTCAATATAAATAAAATCAATGATCACAATAATTTGGCAGACGATATCACTAGTTGTACTGGTAAAGCCACCAATTAACTCCACGACATATTCATAAGTCAATTCACAATCACACTTAGTGATTTTCAATAATCAACATATACATAGCTCATTGTTTTGCCTTAATTGGACAGGATGGTTGCGTAGATGAGACTCTTCCACCCACCCTCGAATGATCCTGCGGCACATAATAGTCCACCACATCAAACCAAAAACTATCATGATAGCCAATCACAGTTCTCATGAACAAATACGGTTCACTCGTTCCCTTAACCCCAATAGTTCATATAATATAATTCAATCTGGAAACATTCCATTATTCATTTACAATATTCACATTACCAAAGTAACTGAAACAGATATCATTGTAGATACTAAGATAAAGCTAACATATGAGTTACCCTTACCTTCTCGTAGGTTGCATACACTTGAGTCTTCAACCTACCAAAACATACTAATATGTTTAAACAACTTATTCCAACGACAAGGAATAATCCCAAACCCAAACTGGAACAAAATCACTGAAACTCCATTTATAAAGAAAAATAGGGTAGAACAGAGTAAGAAGAACCAACCTCTTTTTGGTTCAAACACAACTCAAAGAATTGAATCTGGAAAAGAATGAACAAGAACAGGAACAAGAACTCCAGAAAGATGTCTAAGAGAGATTTCTTTGGAGTAAGGAAAGTAGTAAGGATTTCAGAAAAATTGAAGAACTGAAATGAAATTAGGAACTTGGTATTTATAGTACGAGGAAAACCAACTCTGAGGGTAAACATTTAATGAAAGTGGTCAAGGAAAGCGGTGGGTCATTAATGCTCATTAATGATCCTGACACATGTTCAAAGTCAACAAAAACGGAAGTTTATCATTTCCAAGACATCTGACACTTATCTCTTTAAGTCAGCAAAAGCGGCTAACTAACCAAACGAGAACGAAAAAGGTGCCTCGTCAAACGAGTACCCAAAAAATTTCACCAAACGACCTCTCCAGTGAAAGTATCGGATGAACACAACTTTATTCGCTGGAAGAGCACAACTGAGATCTGTCAGATGAACACAATATAATTCGTCGGACGACAACCAACAATTAGCATAAAATATCAAACTTAATCAACACATATTTGTTAGTCTAGATAGCAACCTGAGAGGGGGGGTGAATCAGGTTTACCCGATTTTCGCCTTGATACCTTCTTACTTTCAAGATGAATGTAAATGCAAGCGATTGCAGTGGAAATAAGCGTTTCTTGAAAGTAAAGATGAAGGGTAGAAGAATTCACACACAGAAATTTATCCTGGTTCACCTTCTATCCATCGAAGACTACGTCCAGTCCCTCAAGAAAATCCCTTGAGGATTTTTCCACTATTGATAAAGATCTCTTACAAGTTCTTACACCAAGTACCTTAAGAATTTCTATCAATCTCCTGTGAAAGTATACCACTTTCAACAGCCCCTGAAAGCACACCACTTTCAGTTCCTGAAGGCAAACCACCTTCAGACCTTGAAGGCTAAACCACCTTCAATCAACACCCTGAAAGTACACCACTTTCAGTAGCAACAACCCTTCACCGAGACCCACGGTGAATACTCAATCTACTAGAAAGAGATGAAGAAGAGTTTTACAATTTGGCTGTATCAATCCTATAACATACAAGTGGATTGATCATGAGAATTATGCTTTAAGGCTCTTAAGCATAATAAGATTCTGAGTTCCTCAAGATATGAACAACTAGAGTGTTCTCTTAACAATGAAGATCATGAACTCAGAATTTAGGCTCTTTGAAAGTTTAAGTGTCAAAAGACTTAATGAACTATTTTGGCAAAGCTTTGGCCTAATGATGTATTCTCATGTGTTGTTATGTTCTGGACTCAAATGGACTTTATATAGGCATGAGGAAACGTCCTTGAACCAATGCAACCCTTCCCAAAAGGTTTGAGACATAGTGGTTCATGAAAAGATGCAACTTTTCGTGTGTGTAATCGATTGCATTACTTAGGTAATCGATTACACTAAAAGCCGTTGCAGTTTGAATTTCAAATTCAAACATGTAATCGATTACAAGCAAGAAGTAATCGATTACTTGCCTAGGTGTAATCGATTACCAGAAAGCTGAAGTCGATTACACTCAAGTCCAATATCCATAAACTTAAACTTTTAAGATCGGCTTGAGTTTTTCTACTTCTTTTAACTTATGAAAACATTAAACTTGATTAGCTTAGATGTTTTAAGGAGCCTTTATGCTTTGAGAAGCCTTTAAAAGCATAACTCACCTAAACTAAGACTTCTAGGTAAAAGTTGAACTATATAGCACTGTTTCCTCTAAGTCTTCTTTTCTTCTTTTTGCCGATGAGTTTGTCGTCATCAAAACCTCAGCCAGGGTCAGGAGCAAGACCTTCTTCACAATATTCAATATATTTTCACACACATAAATCAAATAAAATTATTATATTTATAAAAAGAAAGGGTCTTACACCTCCCCTCCCCTCTCCTCCTTTGAACCAAATAGACCCTTAGGTCTTTTTTATTGTTTTGGTGTTCGAGAGAGTGAGAGAGAGAGAGAGAGAGAGAAGAATGGGGCGGATAAGTGAGTAAAGGCTGTTAGGGTTTTTTGTTTCTCAATTACTGTTCAATTTAAAGAGGAGAATTAGGGTTTCTTCTGAATTTTGCCCGTGCCGCCTGTGCTTCTCTGATGGCCCCTTTTTGGCTAGCTTTTCACTCCCTTATTTTTTCAACCTGGGCCCTTCTGCGTTTATTTTTGAAGCTGAACTTTAGTGTGTTGGGCTCTCACCGTTTTATTCTTGTGGGAAACTAGAGCATTTTCTCTTTTTCTTCTTTTGTTCAAATTAGCCAACACAAATAATAAATAAATAAAACAAAACACACTAAACTGATTATTTTTCAAGCATCATGATTTCATATGTTTTTCAGTATATTTACTTCCCAATTAAACAACATAATTAATTAACTAAAAAAAGGTAAGGGCAAAAACAGAGTGTTTACATGGATTCATCTTCAATGGGTTTGATGAGGTTACGATTGAGGGCCTGGTGGCAAATCAAACTCTATCCCTCCATTCTAGTTTGATGGTTGAGTTTCCTTGATTTTCTCTTTCTATTTTACTGGGTTCTTGTAGGGAGGATGAAGCGTCTTGGTTATCTTGCGAGAGGCTATGGTGTATTTCTTCTAGGTTCCTTGTAGTGTGGTTTTTTGGTTATTGATGTGCCAGTTTTGTATCTTGACTTGTGCTGATTTGACTATCCTTTTGGTGGGTTGTTTCTTGTGTGGGTCTTTGGTTTTCTCAAATTTGTGTTGGGTCTTTTCTTGTGGGTTGGGCTTCGTTTTGGTAGTGCTGGAAGTGTTGTTGGAGGTTTGTCTTTGTTCTGGCTTGTCGAGGGTAGGTGGTCAAATTTCCTTTGAAGCTTTGTTTGCTTTGGTGATTTTTAGGGGTTATGTATTTTCTTTTTTAACTTGTGTTGTGATCTGATGGTTGATAGGGTTCTAAGCTTTTGGTGTGGTTGTGTGGTGTTGTTGTTGTTGGACTTTTTCTTCAGAGCTTATTGATTATCGGTGTGGGCTTCATGTCTATCTTTGGCTTGGCTGGGTCTTGTATCTTGTTCGGGTTGTTTTGGATTTGCTTGTAGCTGCCAGGTGTGGTTTCTTCTCATGCTTTCTCGTTCTTTGTCTTGTTGGGTGCCTGTTCTTTGGGGGGTTGAGATTTTTTTTAGCTCTTTTTTTTTGCCTTGTGGTTTTAGGTGGGTTTTTGTGTTTATTTTTGGGCCAGTTTCATTGTTGGTAGATTGTTATTGTAGCTTGATCTTATTCCAGTATGTAGTATTTCTTATCTTGTTTTTGGGTGTTTGGGTGAAGTTTGTTATTAATTTTCCTTGCTTCTTAAGAGGTTTTATTCTTAAGTCTTCCTATTAATTAAATCTTTTTTTACTATCGAAAAAATTATTATTTACTTATATTCATTTTTTAAATTCCTATTTAATATATATAAGCTTAAGATTATCTCAATGTGTTTATTTTTCTCATGTTTACAAAGAAGGTGGCTCGTTACAAATAAAGTGGCTCGTTATTTGGCGTAATTATATTTGTAATAACCAGATGTCGTGCGAACTGAGTCTTTTCCATCTTGTATACATTCTTGTACTCTCTCAAACATTTTGCCGAATATTTTCTTATTAATGAATTCACATTTTACGTCAAAAAAATCCTATATATAATTTAGAGTATTTTATGAAAGAGTATTTATTCAATAAGATGTATGGACTTATTTTAAAATGTTAGATTTACTTATAAAATACTACTTTATAAAGTAAATTAAATTAGAAAAAACTTTCATATTATTATGAATTTAATGAGATAAATTCTTATTATATTTTTTTAATAACATTTGCATCCTATTAAATCATTTACATATTATTTAAATAGTTAAAAATTATAATATTTTGATAAAAATATTAAGATAATCTATTTTAGAGATTGGCGCAAAATTACTTATGACGCACTCGATCGAAAAATAGTCGAAGAGTCCACCATTCAAGAGCGGCTACTTGCAAGCACCAGAGTACGCGCCTCGACAACCAAATATCAGATTGTTCCCCCAAATGGGGAGTACACAAGCTTCGTTAGATCCCCATAAAAAGAAGTGTACTTGGACCTTAAAAGAGACCAAGGAAGCCAGTCTACTATTTCCTCATCCTCCTCTTCAGTGGCACCGGGGAGATCATTGCAAACAAATACCTCGTTCGTTGTTGCCGGATCTTCACTAGGAGACTCCTTGATTTGGATGACCTCCTAAGCCATAACCACAACCTCTATGGACACCTCAGATGGGAGACTCTACTAGAGCAATAACATAACGAGAAGGAGGTTGCTTACCCAACAACCTCAAGCAAAGCTTCTTCGTGGGTGACATGTTTGTTGCAATAAAACTAAATGAAGCTTGACCTTCGGGTCTAGACTCGGAACGAGTGTCGCCTCCTTATAGAACTTGGTTAGGAAACCCCGTAGTGATTTGTTCTTTCCGTGTTTCACCTCCCCCAAGATGTGAGAAGTTTTTTGCAAGTCTTTCTTTGTAATAAAGTGATGAGTTAATTATGCTGACAATTCCTCTCATTTCCTAATGGAATTAGGAGGAAGCGATTGAAACTATCATAAATTTTCTTAAGGTAAAAGGGAAATCCCAAATAAGACATTGTCATGAGCAGTGCGTCCAAATGCTCAGTTGGATTGGTATCTCCAACATATGGCTCCATTTCGGTCAGCTTCCGAAAGCCTTTTAGAAAACCTATCATCATGATCTCCGTGGACAAAGGATTTTGGATGTTTTCCAACAATCCATAAGTTTGTCTCGACCCTTCCTCAAAGTTGGTTGCTGCCTTTACGCAGCTACGTTCTTGCTCTTATGGTTTCCCCACCCATTCTTGAAAAGCATGTCTTTCAGAAGTCTTGTCCACTTGATAGCTACGAGTCGGAATTTTTGGTATATGGATAGATTTTTCCAACTCGTTCATCCTCTTCTCAATTTGTCCCACGAAATTGCCAAGTTTTGGAATCAGATCCTTAGTACTATCCCCTTCCTGCATTCCAGGGGAATGCTCCTTCAGTGCCGATTCCTCTTCAAACGTATCTCGCCTTCAAATATTATATATCCTAAGTGTCTCATCAACAAACTAAATATTTTTTTAAATATTAATTATCATTTTTATGCATATTTTGCAAGATAGTCAACTTTAAATATAGTACTCTAACATTTTCCCCTATTCAGAAGCAGAAGTTGCAAGTAACTGCTGCAGTTGCAAATGGAGGTGGGATTGCTGGTGATGCCGTTGCAGCTGGGTATCATGAATCTGTAAATGTGGTAGATAGATGCTCTGTGCTGTAATGAATTAAGTTAGGTGTGCCAATAGGAACAGAGCAGGGTATAATTTTATTTTACTAAGTGAAACTCCTTGGCTACTTCACTACAATGTATTCACTCTCTAGCTAGCAGAATAATGAAGAAGCAAAGTGCAATGTGAACACAAACTATTGACCAAACCAAGCTATTAATAACCCTATATATATAATAACTGCAATAGACTAGTTTTAGTTGATGATGATGTAACACAGTGATGTTATTATATGTAGTGATCCATAAGAAATGCACTAGTGTAGTGAATGCGGTACATTTTGTATTTTTTTGGTAAGGGGGTGGATACAATTGTTAACTTGTCTTAGTTTTTAGTGAATCATAATGAACATATATGCTATAGTGACGATGGCTAAATTAATCAACAAAATTAAATGGAATGAAATGCTATAGCTGTCTAATTGTTGTGCCTTTTACTCCTTGCTACCAACTTTTCATCAATGATGTGTATCAATTTTTCACCGTTTTCTGTACTTTGGAACAATGTTTACGACACAAAATTATTAATATACTTGCATTAGGGTAGCTGACAACTAATTATTTCCACTTTGTGCACTCTTGTACAATGGTTGACAGGAATGAATTACCAATGAAAGATAATATAATTGAAAGTGATGTTGAAATACTAATGCATATAATTGGTAATGAAATAACTTCACATTAAAGCAAAGTACATTCATTCTGTAGCAATCCAAACTCCATTCAGAGAAGCTTATAGTGCAATATATCATAAACCTAATCCATTGAGTTACAAGTTATAACATGACATCAAAAGTGTTGGATTGGTTACCCCACTCTCTGCTAATTCCTGACCCATCATTTTACTATATTACCATAATTAAACTCTAAAACAATAACAGATAACACACTAAAACCAAGACCATTTAAGTATTATATATAAGTTTGCTTGAACAAAGATATATTTTAATCTTCAACTTGCTCAATTTCTTCATTATAATCTCCCAATTTCTTCATTATTCCTGTTTAGAGTTTCAAGCAGTGAAAAACGAGCTTAGAGAAAAAAGTTTTACAATAGGAAAAAGAAACAAAAAGGAGATATAGAAAGTGAAGATGGAAAAAAGAAATTTGATGGATCTCACAATTTTTTTAGTTTGAAAATTGTGGAATAAGATAGAGAGATAAATGAAAAAAAATATTACTTTTTTGACTTGATAGCACTTTTGGCCCCTCACATTTCACGGTTTTGCACTTTTAGTCCCTCTTGGAATTTATTAGCCTACAATGTCCCTCACATTTACTAATTGTTGTAATTTTGGTTTTCCGTCGAAAATCATCTAAAATTTAACGGAATATTTCTTTAAAATTAATTAAAAAATAAAATTCAGAATCAATGATGAATGTTCATCATCTTCATCTTCTTCTTCATAACAAAAACTTAAAAAACCCAGAAAATGACACAAACACCCATTCTCCCTTCTTCTCCTTCGAAACTACCACCAGTCCTCTTTTCTCCTTCAAAACCACTGCTTCTCTTCGCCATCACGAACACCCATTCTCCCCATCCTCCTTTTTGAAAGCCGCCACCGCCCATTCCTCTTCTCCAGCCCACCATCCATTCCTCTTCATCCTCTTCGAAGCCCTTCAGCGCCGACATCAGCCGCCACTCGTGCCACTGTCGCGGCCGCCTGTTCCTCGACCTCATCCTTTGTATTTGGGGATTCTTTCTCTATCTCTTTTTTTTTTTATTTTTTGTGAAGAAGATGAAGGTGGAATTGTTAAGGTTGAAAGGGGGTAGCTTTAGATTTTTCAGATTTTTCAGATTATGAAGTTTTTATTCTCTAGGATTTTTTGGGTTTTTCATTTTTCTGGGTTTGTCTTTGAAGATGATGAGGGAAAAGATGAACATTCAATATTTCTGGGTTTTTGTTATATTTTATTTTATTTTTAATTTTTTAATCCAGAATCTGTTAAATTTTGGATGGTTTTCGACGGAAAACCAAAACTGCAACAGTTAGTAAATGTGAGGGACCTTGTAGACTAATAAATTCCAAAAAGGACCAGAAGTGTAAAATTATGAAAGGTGAGGAACCAAAAGTGCTATGAAGCTTTTTTTTTTAACGGAATGAAAAAGATATTATTGATCTCAACTTTTATTTCCTTCATATGGGAAGAAAATAAGACAACAAAAAATATAGAAAGTATAAATTTATATATTTATTTATCTACTGACATACTACTGTTACATTAAAATTAATATATATGAAATATTCAACATAATTTTTATTTTTATTCTTATCAAACTAAACCAAATATAGGTTACTTTTTTAACCAAACAATATCAAAGTTATTTCATTTTACATCCTATTTTCCTTAATTTTTACTTATTTAGTTCATTCATGTACCATTTTTTTTCTAGTTCATTCATGTTTTATTCGCATCCAGACAAATGGTATATGTAACTAATTAGTGCTTACTATGTAAAAAATCTAATTTGTAGGCAACCAACAATTTGTTGGTATAAGTAGAAGGAGCTCGAATGTCTTAAACATGAAGTTTTAAGTTTGATATGTATGAAAAATACACAGTTGACAAGAATCTTCACTTTGATGCTTTCAAAGTACTATGGGAGTTAGTGCATGTTTGGAAAAGCGGGCTGGATTAATGTTTGGACTGGATCCACATTTACAGAAACAAGAAATAGTTGTTTTTAGATTGCTGGATCCACGTTTCCAAACGTGAATCCAAAGTTCAAACACACTGTTAGTCTCTCACAGGTCAGGTGAAAAGATACTCTGAAGAACCAAAAATCTAATTTGTTGTACCTGTGTTTTCTGTGAAGTTTGAATCAAACTCGGAAAGAATGAAAGGGTCAAAGGGAATTATGTTATTAATTTTGCTAGCTACCTCCTATTATCCAACCTGCCACATTCCATCACACAACAATGACATTAAAATAAGTTGATTCCATTTTTTAATATCATTTAAAATTTTGTATATTAAAAAGTTGTGAGGTTAATATTTTGTATTTAATAATCGTATAGTGAAAAAAGTTATTTCCAAAGTGAGAGTGGTAATTGTAACTAATAAATTAGACTATAAATGATTAAAAATAAAATACAAAATCATGTGATTCTTAAAAAAAAAAAATGCAACTTTTAAAATATAACTATTAAATTAGACTCTGAGCCTCCTCACAACCCAAAAAAATATTAGGCTATGATTGATTAAGTCTCCCTTATGCCCCCGTCTTTGATTTTGAATTCCACTTTGAGTTTGACAAACTAATCTATAACATTATATTCTATACATTTATCACATAAAGACACAACTTACTAAAATATAACTCAGATAAGTCAGAAAAGAAAACTCATGATCAGTATATAAAACACACAAAGATTTTATTAAGGTTAGCTCTTTAGGATACTTATAAAAAACAATCAAATCAGATTAGCATACCACCAGATTTGGCAGAAGGTAGTGAATGTAGTGGCGGGGTGGCCATGGCGCGACAATAGGGCAGTGAGAAAGGGAGAAGTTGAGGAATAAGGTGAGGGTGGCAGAGGAGTGAGGAGTGGAATGTAGCTTCTTCGGAGGGAGGGTGACACTCGTTGGAAGGAGGGTGATAGTGGCAGAGGAGGAGGGAAGGGAGAGACTCATAGTAGCGAAGGAGGGTGCGAAGGAGGGGCGACGAAGGAGAATGATGGGTGAAGGGAAACAACGGCGAAGGGTGGGGGCGAAGGGCGGTTGAGGAAGGTGAGGGGTGTTCAAACATGAGTATCTTGTGTGAATCTCTCTTGGCCACAGTGATGAGACACGTCGGAATGGTGCGGTTTCTATCCTTGAGGACACAACGGAGCTTCAGGTTTCACAACAAGAGGTGTACTTGCAGAAGACACTTCGACGCTCAAGTCAGTGTTTGAGTTGAGAGAGAGTCTTAGAGACTAGTTAGAACTTAATTGTAAATGCTAAGAATGAATAGTTTGTTATGTGAATGAACGATAGAACCTGTATTTATAGGGACGGAGCCCTTGGCGGTTGTCTTTGCAAGTGTGAGGGAGGCTCTTTAAGCTGGGTATCCAAGCAGGAAGATGGCCTTCAACTGTCCCTCCTTAGTTCCTTGTGTTCGATCTTTGTATGTCTGAGCAGACACTATCAGGCGGGGTGTTTCTTCCTGAGTCACTCAGTTCGGCATTATGACGTATGCTTCGGTGCATGCCTTTTGATCGGCTAAGATGACCTTAGGGCGGGTGACTGTTGAAAGGATTTCTACTCTATTCTTGCTCAAAACCGTTCACCAAACAAATTTATAAATTGTCACTTAACTACTATTAAAATCCCTTTCAAGACTCAATTGTAGTATAGCAATGGGTATTGTCGAATCCACAGAGAATTGCAGTACAAATGTCGTTCTTTAACGTAATTAACTAAACAATGGATAAAATGAAAGATTGTTTGAAGTTGTTTTAATCAAAACTATAAACAAATAACAAATTGAAGTTTGAGCAGTTAAAGAAACTACTGGGATTAGATTTCACCGGTTGACCTTAATGTATTTCCTGAGTTCATCTATAAATCTTACCCTATGTTGGTTCCATCACATTAGTTCTTAACTTACTATCAAGTCTCCCAGCCTAGAAGATTATCATTCTGCTAGATTAACCCCCAATTTCTTGATCGATTAATTAAGCAGAAAGCATTAGACATGGATGATTAATTGACTAATGGTCTAACCCCATCTCTAGGTCTTAAATTCATTAGATGATATTACCTAGTTCATATTCAATTAGCTAGTTCTCACTACACTATCAAATCCAAAATCATGCTTCAGGTGATCAGACTAAAACAAGCATTAGACATAAGGTAAATTATTAAACTCATTTATAGAAACATTGATTAATATATGGATATCAGTATAAATACATTATAGAGGTAAAAAAGCTACAACTAATCCCAACAAGAGAGGTTTAGAAATCCATATCCATGGATACTACAAGCTTACAAGAAGAAATATGGAAGACTGGAAGCTTGGCGACATCGGTGACGTGTGTCCACTTGAACGGCGACGTTCCGATGCTCAGAACCATCCTTTCTCTCTCCTTGCTTTCTTCCTCTCTCTAGGATTTCTCTTTCTACTCGAAATTCTGGTCTTAGAATCCAAAAACTAACTTTCTTTCCTAAAAGTTCTGGCTTCTTATTTTGCTTTGGACGAAGGCTTTTATAAGCACATAGCAAAGCAGGTCGTTGAGCGACCCTGGCAGGGCGCTGAGCGACCCTGGCAGGGCACTGAGCGATCTGTTACCCTTAATGAAGGGTTTTCTTGCACCACTTTGGTCGCTGAGTGATTTCCTGGGGCGCTAAGCGGCCAGAGAGGGTGTTCTGCTTGCTGAGCGGTTGTCCAGAGGCGCTAAGTGGTCAGAGAGGGTTCTCTGGTCGCTGAGCGGCTGTCCTGAGTCGTTGAGCAACCAGAAACTTGTATTCTTTTCCCAGCTCTTTCTGCCTTTATGAAAAATCCATCCAAAACTTCATTCCTGCATAAAAAAAATGGGCATAAAACATAATAAAATCCAATACAGACTCATTCTTGGCAGAATTTCAAATATATACAAAATTAGATGATTTTAACACAGAATATTCATTAAATGATCAATATAAGTGTCAATTAAAGGCTGTAAAACTATGCATATTTGACACTTATCAGTGACTAAGAAGCCAAGCGGAACAAGGGGTGGGCATCAGAGGTATGTGAGGGGAAAAGGGTAGAGGAGGAGGGTAATGGGCGAAGGGCGGCCGAGGGTGAAGGGTAACGGGTTGTGGAGGAGAGTGAGGGCGAAGAACGGCGGAGCAAAGAAAGGGGCAGCGGACAAGGCAGATGACGGTAGACCAAGCAAAGGGGTGGTGGAAAGTGAACGGTGAAAGTCAGGTTTAGGGGAAAATGTGGCAAAGAGAGGCTTAAAAGGAATCCTGGCTGGAGAAATATACAACTATTTGCGTTGGTCAGGCTAATGCTAACTTTTCCGCCCATGAAATGGGTTTTACACATGTGGGATTATCGTAAGTCATAGCCGACGTTAATCTTGCTGGTGAATGTAGCGCCAGTCCATAGTCACCGCTATTCGATTGCATGCGGACGGTATGTTGGTCGGTGATTTTACTGTCCGTCTTAACCTATGCTAAATGCTACATTGTCGACGCTAATTATCATTGGCCAAGCCAATGTCAACTTTAAGTTTGTTTTATTTTGGTTGTTTGCGTAATTTAGCCGACGCTAACTAGTCAAATTTAGCATCGATGTCGTGGTCGACGCTAAATTTAGACGTTAAATCAGCTCATTCTTGTTGTCGATTCCAGACTTAAGCCAGATGAGTGGTGATGCGGAGGTCACGATCTCATGGTGTTGCGGTGGTTATGGTTACTGAGAGATGGATGGTTGTGTTAATATTGGTTGGGGTATAAAACATAAATGATGAATTTTATTATCTACATATATACTCATTTTTTATGTATATAAATTTGAAATTTTTTTCTACAAGTAAAAAAGATTTCTTATTCTTTAATAATCTTATATAGTAAAATTCATTTTTAAATGTTGATGTTACCATTGACAATATTAATATAATTACAACTTAAAGTTTAAGAAACATGAATATAGCTAGTTAAATATGAAAAATTTATTGGGTGATCGAATTGATTCAAGTTGAAAAAGATAAATCTAAAAGGTAAATTAATTATGATTGATTTGGTTTAAACTTAATATAAAGTAAATCAATTGATCAGATTAATCTAAGCTAATTAGATTGATTTGGATTGGATTATCAAATTGATTCGATCCAACGAGCATCCCTAGTCTCGGTGTGGATGACAACATTTTTCATTTCACCACACAACAACTTTTTTATTTATTTATAAGAGATTAATAGATATGGACTTACATTTAATCGCATTATATCATTTAAGATCGAATTGTTACGTTTAATTTTTTATTTTAATTAAAATAAAAATAAATTTGATGCAAGAGAAATCAATTGAGTATATCTTTTTTATATATTTAATTACTTTAATAATTGAGTCGGTAGAACCGCTATGAGTGATAAATTTTTTCGTACCAAATATTTAATGTAACTCCATTTGTGCTAGTTGTCTATGTATGAAACATTTTGTCTATTTATAATTAAGAAGACCGGATTCAAACAAAACAAAAAAGAAAAAGAGTAAAAAGAGCGCGTGGTGAGCAGAATGGTTGAACAGTGCGTGACATTGAACATCATATTCCAAGTATGCTCGCGACACAAACTCCAAACTCCTCCATTTAAGTGTTCCCAACTTCTTCGAATCTTTCAACTACTTCCCTTCCTTCTATTCCCTTCTCTTATCTCTTTCTCTCTCTCTCTCTCCTACTACCTACAAAACCATTCATCTGCCACCAATGACATAATGGGGTTTCTCCGGCGACTCTTCGGCGGCAAGAAGCACCCTCCTCCGCCGGGACCTAATTCTGACGGGCCGGGTCCCAAACCCGGAAAGGACAGGAGGAGAAGCTGGAGCTTCGCGAAAAACAGCACGAGGGGCACACCCTCCAATTCCAACTCACTATCACCACCCAATCATCACTTTGACCATTCCACCTCCTCCGCTCCTTTCACCGACTCCTTGGACGCAAATAAACATGCCATCGCCGTCGCCGCCGCCACTGCTGCCGTCGCCGAGGCCGCACTCGCTGCCGCTCATGCTGCCGCGGAGGTCGTCAGACTAACCAGTGCCAGCGGGCCCATTCCGGCGGCGCAAGTCCGGCGACGGCAGGCGGAGGAAACTGCCGCCGCCGCCGTCAAGATACAGTCGGCTTTCCGAGGTTACTTGGTACGTAAAAATTGTTTTTTTTGCTATCATGTCGCTGGAAATGAAATATAATTTTTTTATATATTTAATTGCTCTCAAAATTTTAAAATTGAAATATAAACTTTAAATGATAATTGAGTGTATAAATATATAAAAGTTGATTTTGCGATTAATAGTTATAAACCAGAAAAACCTCAATTGGTAAAAATTCTTAACACTCTTAGCATGAGTGGGCATCTACTAATCTTTCAGCATGCTACTGCCTAATAGTGTGGAGGTCATTTTTCTCTAATCTACCATTTTTTATAAAAAATAAAACAGTTATAAACCCACAATTTATCTTTTAAGTGAAATGTGTTATGTAATCTATGAATGAAATTATGATACAACAGTAATTTGTAAGTTTAATTGTGAATTTGTTCAGCGCATCTATATTTTTTTACACCGAAAAACAATTCAGTGCATTTTTAAATATACACTAAAAATCACATTATACTAAAATTACAATCAATATAAATAATTTCCCCTATGTTTGGGCTGTCAATCTAATTTTAGTTTTACTGTATTTTTTTAGCGTGAATTCAAATATGCGCTTACTCTTAGAAAAATAACTAGTTTTTAATTATTTTTTACATATATTAAGGAATTGTATTAATGTTCTTGTTTTTATCAAAATTACTATCTAACTTTCTAATATACCTTTTATTTTTCTTTTTAATTTTAACTTTTTAATTTCCTATCATTATATATTTAAGGGTATAATTGATAAAATATAATTAATGCTCTCTTAACTTTGTAAAATGACAAATAATTATAAAAAAAAGATTAAAATAGTGACAGTTATATAGGAACAGAGAACAGAAGCGAGTATGATGTTTGGTAAAGTTGTATAAAATATAAATATACACATGTTTGACTGAAACATGAAAGTGGAGTATGTAATCATTTTTAAAAAGTTTTGATGTGAATGCATTCTATTTTTGTACATATTTATTTTCGTAATAAATAATTTCTTTATTAAATATTGGTACTCGCCTTCCTGGTTCTTAGCGCGTCAGCTAGTTTCAACATTGTTGACTTGGTCGTTGAAAATTGAAATATGGAATTTTCTCTGGTACAGATTTTCTCGGGAAAACATACACGTACTTCATTTTTCAACTCTGTTTCCTTTTTTCTCTTTGATTTTTCACATTTCGAAAGCACACACACTGTTCCCCAACCTCAGCAACCACACGTTGTCTGCTTCAAAATAAAATATAACAATTTCATTTTTAGTGTATAATTAGACTCTGGTCAATGTTTGTGTGTGGAGTCCGTTGTGTTTTGGTTTCCACCGACAATTTTTGCTTAGAAGAATGTTTATGTTCTCGTTAATAATTTTTTTTGCTTATTTCTTTATAATATTAAAATATTCGATCTTTGACAAATCTTACAAGTATGAGCTGAATGTGCGTGGAACATTATCTTTTCGCACACGTATCATTTCATTTTCTTCACCGACTCAGATTTTGTATTTTAATTCGAACCAGTAGTTTTTCATGGAACATTTTCAGTTTTCATAGTTATTTCTAGTAATAAATATATAGAGTACAGCTGTACAAAAATATATCAAATGGTGCCAAAGATCTGTGAAAAAGTCTTATTTCAATATTAACCTTTCATATTTATATTTAATTGATACATGTCGTTGATAATTACTGAAAATTAAAAGTTATTTAATTATTAAATAATTATTTAAAAAGGTCATAACTGTATTTTAATTCATTAATTTATAGATAGATTTAATGATAAATACTTACTATTCTCGGAAAAGAAAAGAGGACACATCACTTATATATCTGTCATGTGGGGCTGCATCTATTGTTATGGAGTGACTGGTCAAGTTAAGTTAAGGTATCCTAAGAGAAGAAAATGTATTTAAAATTTACTAAATGGATAAAAAGTTAGTGAAGTTGGTCCATAGAGACTAACTTGACCGATGATTTAATTTATTTATTTTGACTATAGTGATTAGTTGATTAGCATTTTACACATTAGAATTTTGAAGAAATTTACTTCTTCTAGGGACGGCTACAATATCTTTTAGGGACTAAATTAATCATTCAGTTCGCGACAATGAGCAATGTGCGGGTGATTAAGTAAATTTTTGTATTTTGGAGTGTGTTCTAGTTTGCCTTGTGTGGTACATTTCAGTGATTTTCCATCCTTTAAGAACATGTTACAGTGAGACTAGAGTGGAATGGAGTTGTGAGGACCCGTGCTAAAAAAAATTGACCACTTTTTGGAATTTGAGTACGTGACAATGCAAGTGCCAAGAAAATTGAAGAGAGGAAAACGAGTAATTTGTGTGTGAATGAAGATAAGAGAGAGAGAGAGAGAGAGGCCCACACATTTGGTGAGTTATGAAACTTTCCTTTCAGGGGCCTAAGTAGAATATGTCCCTTTGTCCCCAAAAATAACACCAAGATTGAAGTGGCCCTGAGACAACCCATCATAATCACCACGTTTTAGGTCATGGACCGAAGTTATGGTCGTTAAAAATGGTAACTACTGTTATAGTTTTTGGCAGGGTATGGGGAGTTTTGATGTGTGATAAAAATAAGAGCAACTTTTACCTCACTTTAGGATTAAAGTGATATTCTAACCTTCACGTGAGAGAAAGCAAAGACTAGTTAAGGACACAAGGACCTACAAGTTAGGTTGTAATGCTATCTTTTCTTTCTTGAAAAAACTGAACATTTTTTATTGATGTGTTTTCAATTTTTCATCTTTTTGGGGTCCTGCTGTGTGCTGTGGGTAATATAACATAGGAAGCTTCAGTGAGTTAAAAGGGCATCCATCAATAATGGATGGCTTTCCACTGTGTATTTATGTTTAGTAATGATGATTATGCCCAATTGCCCATCAACCTCAACCCCCTTCTCTCATTTCTTTTTCCTTTTGATATTCTATACCTTTCTGACATTCCATGCTTATCTGTTTTCCTTTTATTTTATTTTGTTATGCTGAGAGTCTGTCTCAATTTTATTATTCTTGTCGAATTGGGGTGTTGCCTAAGGTGCATTAACAAACAAGTCACGGTGCATTGATGTTTTATAGCCACAGAAATGGAATATTCAATAAAGATGCTCTACCTGTAACCGGTTAGAGCAGTAAGGGTTTAGTTATTACGCAATCTAAAAGATAGATTATGTGCATGTTTGGATATACAATGTAAAAAATCATGGTGAAACCAAAATTATGTTGAAAAGAAACAAAAGCTAAGGAAAGTAGCTTTTGTCCAGTCCACCATGATTTTGATTCACTATAGTTTTCTACCGTGTAACCAAACATGCATGCACTGTATGAATGTGGGATTCGGGTTAGAATTCTTGATTGAACGAGTTAGAATTCTTTACTGCGTAATTTAGGATTTTCCTAATGGTAGGGAATTGAAATTCATGAATGTGTTCAGAAATCTGGATGAGAGAAAAAAAGTTTGAGAGACAAAGCAATTATTCCTTTGAAACCAAAGGTTGTTGCAAAAGCTAAGAATTGCTTTTTGTGCTAATAAGCATTATCCATGTAACAAATCTGCTATTCTTTGCCTTATTTCTTTCTCCTTGGGTTTGGAATGATGCTTCATGTTAATTGTTCTTTTTTCTCTCATGAATAAATCAATTCCATTACTAAGGGATAGCATTATTATAGTATGATATGCAATTTTGAAACTTTTGAGATGAATTTTGAAGGCAAGAAGAGCATTGACAGCGCTTAAAGCATTGGTGAAGTTGCAAGCATTGGTGAGAGGCCACATTGTAAGAAAGCAAACTGCAGATATGCTCAGGCGCATGCAAACATTGGTGCGGCTGCAGTCCCGGGCACGTGCGAATCGTGTGCACATGTCAGATAATATGCATTCTTTCAAGTCTTCACTTTCTCATTACCCTGTAAGCAAAGCAAATATTTTTTCTGCTCTTTTCATTGTTGTTCCTGATTCTTGCCTTAGTAAGCTTAGGGTAACTTGCTAGAAAGTCTATTCTGATAGCATCTCACTTTTCTTTAACAATGCCTTTTATCTGTTTTATTTTATGCTGTGCAAAATTACTTTCCAACCTGTCACAAAACAGCATGCTGCAAATTAACAGTGTTTGGATTTGTGGTGACGCATAATCCAAAGCACGGTAACTGTAGAAGCTACACTCTGTAGCTTCTTCTCAAAAGTGATTATGCGGTTTCATATTGTAGAACCAAACACACTATATAAGTTGATTCTATAGTATGCTCCTGTAAATTGGGCTTTAGGTTGGCTTCTGCCATTGTGGCGAACATTAAGATTTGACTCATTAATTAGCATGTCTACAAGGGATTAAGAATTTCTGTCCTCATTTTGTGTCACATTTCATATCTCGCTAATTAAATTGTGTCACCTTAACTAAAAAAAGCATGGTTTTATGAAAGTTACGCACTTAAATAGGTGATTTTTAAATGACATGACATGAATTGATTGGCGGGGTAGAGAAGATGACACCAAATGGGCACAGAGAATTTCTGTCTGTCTAAAAGATTGATGATGACCATTAGTTCATAACTATGCAGAAGATGGATCATAATAACCATTAATCTCTAATTTTGTTTTTTAAAACAAATTAATTGCAGGTCCCTGATGTTCATGAGCAGTCACTTCGTGCCTATAGTACAAAATTTGATGGATCTTCTATCCTCAAGGTACCTTTGGTTCTTGATCATCAAATTGGATTACAAGATCCATAGTTGAGTTGAATGAAAATAGTATACATGTGCTTTGAAACATTTCTCAAATGTACTGTGATTTTCTTTTACTTGAAAGTAAACAAATGTATATTTAGTATTTGAATCAGTTAATTGGTATTGCAATGTAAGGGGATTTCAACCATGTTACTCCAAGCAGTGAAGCTTTTCATTCTTTTAATGGTAGACCTTCTTCATTTTGAATTTGCAGAGATGTAGTTCCAATGCAAATTTCAGGGACATTGACTTAGAGAGAACCCGGTTCGGTTCCGGTTGGTTAGACAGTTGGATGGAAGAAAATGTATGGAGCCAAACTGGAGATGCTTCACTGAGAAATGGTCACCATGATGATGAGAAGAGTGACAAGATTCTTGAAGTAGATACTTGGAAGCCACACCATTACTTGCCTTCTGATTACAACAATGAGAATTTCATCGCACACGAGTCTCCATCGAAACGATCTTCAAAAGCTCCAAATCCAAGTCACTCTTCTAGGGAGGTCTCATCCTTTAGCTCCCTGAAATTTCACAAAGGAAAAGAAGAGAATAGTCCACAAGCATTCTCTGCCAGGCGAGGTCCTTTTACACCCACTAAAAGTGAGTGCTCCTTTGGTTTCTTCAGTGGCTACCCGGGCCATCCCAATTACATGGCGAATACTGAATCTTCTAAAGCTAAGGTCAGGTCACAGAGTGCTCCAAGGCAAAGGCTAGAGTTTGAGAGATATAGTGGCAGCGCCACTCGACGGTCGTCGGTTCAGGGTGTTTGGGAAGCAGGGCCTAATTCAGATCATAGGGATTCTGATTTCAGAATAAAAGGCTATTCAATTTCAACCACAAGCAGCTTTAACAGAATTGGGAGTGCTAATTTAAGGTGACAACATCATCACAAGTTTTGTGAATGAACATGATTTTCTTAAGCTTGGTTTTTTCTTTGTATGACAGCAGTTTTAGAATGTAAGTATTTGATCAAAGGACACATTGTTGTTGTTGTTGTTGTTGATGACTCCTGATTGGCCTTTCACTGAATTTTACTGTGTTGAAATGTTGCAATGTGTTTTGAATGTTTTCATTAATCCAATGTTGGTTTTGAATGTGTGATTCATCAGAAGCTCCTTCCAATGATTATACTGTTGATATGAAATAAGGTTAATATAATGTGAACAAAATTTTAAAATGGGACAAAAAGAGGCTATACAATGTGTTGAGTAACAATGACTTGGAGAGGATGTGAAGTTATGAGCTTTTATCTGTGAAAGTGTAAAGTGGTGTTTATATGACAGAACTGCATTTTCTTAAAACTAAAGTAGAAACTAAGGTTTCTACTTCTACCAAACTTAGTCATACTAAGCATTTTTCAATAAGAATAATCAATAAGAAAGGGTTGAAAATATAATAATCCATGTGTGTGGATAAAATAAATTGATTAAGTGAAAAATATAAAATTAAAAAAAAATGATATTTAAGTGGTTCAAATATATTCAAACCGACTCAATACTACTAATTTTGGCCCAATTACCGATCCTAAGCTTGGTCGGTTTTTTAAGTTGAAGGAACCCGTCACTTGACCGGATCCCAATTTAACTGGTCGGACCTGCCGGTCGAGTCTAGTTTTTATGACTATGAGTTTACTGTTTTTGTTGTACTCTCAGGTTGGTTTTGAACCGCCAGATCCTCAATTTTACTTTATTTCCACATATCCTGTTAGCTCTCTTATAAGAACAGTCTATTGGAGAAGGGAAGAGATTGGACAAACGAGTTCAGAGAATTTTCTTCTGATAGCTATAAGTACTTTTATTGATCTTACATACTGAACTATAGGTACTTCTTGTATCGTTGCATCCATGAAAAATTCAGCCACCTACTTTAAATATTTTATTAATGTGATAACTTCTCTCAAATTGTCATTTTTTAACCTATGTATCATAATGTTGTAATTGTTACCAATAATGTCCAATTGTAGTTCGACTCCTTAAGCATTTAGTTAAGATTTTGATTTTTGGATAGTGTATATGGTGAATGATTTGTTGCGAAAGATATGTCCACTTAATGTGATCTTCAAGTCTCAAGGGAATTATTCTCATGATTGCCGATTGTAGCGATATCTTGTTTAAACAAAAAAAAAATGTTGTAATTGGACAAACCGTAAAATAAACATGCACCTAAATTTTGTCCTAATTTATATTTATCTAATGCGAATTCATCCTAGTCCTATTCATACAGTGTGAATTCAGAGAAACTATATCCTGGCTTTATACGGTTTTTCCCTTTGGTGGTCCAATTTACAGATTATGGGCAGCAACCAAGAAGACAAAAACATTGCATATTTCAAGTAACAATGTGACATGTGACACCATGACTCACCTCCTTCCCTTGTTTGTACGCTTCTATTCTGCACTGATTTGTTCTGTTTTTTTGTGTATGGATGCTTATTGCAGGCAATTACACAGTTGGAGACAATTGATTATGAGAGTGATGTTGTAGAACTAGTGGCTCTATCTTAATGTAGCTTTGGACCACATCAATCCAACTAAGGCACTCTTTTTCTCTTTCCTTTGTATTCACCTCTGCTTCAAATGGCAACTTAAGAATGCACTTTTCTGTCACTCTTTTGGAAAGTGGGGGTGGCTCTCATTATGCTAAAATCATTTTATTTCATCAGTTATTTTCAGTTTCAAAAGCTGCTCATTGGAATCTTTGAAGTGAACTGTTAAACTAATAGTTTGAACCATAAAGGGTGTCAGAAAGAAACCAGATTTGTCTTTGGGCAAAATAATTCTCTTGAGTTTAAAAAAACAAAATTAAGTGGATCGGACGAACCCAACCAAATCACTCAGGGGAGTGTAGGTTGAAGAGAAACTCGAGCTTCCGGTAAGTATGGACAGCTAAATCAGTGAGTCTTTATGTTCTAAGATAGCTTCTCCATTATCTGGGCAAAAATGATTCATAAACATATAAATAGTGCAGACACCCATAAACATCTTTATTTTTCTCTCTATATCTCTCTTCTTATCACATCAATCATATATCACATTCACTACTTTCCTCTCTTCTCTTCATTTCTTTCTCTGGGTGTCTACACCTAAAAAATGTCTATGAATCATAACTCTTATCTGGGTGCACCGAGGGTAGAACCTGCATGAAGATTCCGACCCTCCAAATCAGAACGTGAGTGGAAAGAGGTATAAAAGATATGAAATATATGTGTACCTTATTTTATTCCATGTCTTGCATTTTAACGGGCAATGGTTCGTGTACACCTAAATAGTACAGACACCTCTGGACACCCATTTTTTCTCTCTATCTCTTTCTTCAATTACATCACATCATATATCACACTTATCACTTATCTCTCCTCTTTTCCTATCTCTCTCTAGTGCTCTACACCTTTTAGATGTCTACCAATCTTTATTTCCTGTTAATAGAAGTTTGGCTTGCGGGGTTTGAAGTTGTCATGAGTGCCTCTTAAGCTCGATGCCCTAATCTTGGTTGTTGGGCCATAGTCGTTTGATGTGATGTGGTGAGGGAAAAGTCTTCGGACATGGACGGGGGTGTCGCCGATTCTTTATGCGCGTAGCCGGGAGAAGGATCTAGTCGAGTTACTCCTGCGATGGCCGGAACTCTTCAGAATTTGGGTTGTGATGGGTCCGAAACCGTCCACTAAGTGCAGATCAATAAATAAAATGAAAGTAGAAAAGAAAACAATAGTTTATGATGGGCCCATATAATCATGAATTAGTTGAAGTGTTTTTCACCTGTACAGTTCAATGAGAGCTGAGAGCACTATAAGAACAGCTGAATCATATCATGATAATATTAAAGGTGACGTATGCTGGAACCGAAAAAGAAGGTGAACCCAAAAAGAAGGTGTGACGTATTCATAGAAGAACCAGAAGCTAGAGATATTTGAAAGCTCCATGACTTCATCATCAATAATTTGATTAATTTATGTATGTACCTGCTCAAAGAGAAAAAATAGTGCATACACATTCAAGGACATGAGATGAGACCATAATCTACTGATACAACAACCACTAAATATAGACTCCATGTTTAGTATTATGTTTAGGAGAAAGTTGATCAAATTAAGCATTTGTTTGTAGGAGGCTTGATAATGAATTCTGACACTAAAAACTACTTACAAAAGATTTTTAAACATGTGATGCACAACATACCCCTGAGACAAAAGGTTGTTAATAATTGCCTGGAACAGTACTTCAGGACCTTTGTGTACCACCAAAGTGGCACAGGTACCTAATGGCCCTGGGGGCTGAAATCTAGTAGAATCTGTCCTCTCCATCATTTGGTAAATCATCACATCTATTGCTAGGGAACAAATTTAAATAAACAGAAAAAGTTCAATTGCAACAATAGTCTTCAAAAGCCCAATTTTTCTCAAGTCCAGATCCTTTCCCTAATAATTTGCCTACCTATATGTAAATAATGAATCACAGTGCAACACAAAGACACCAAATTGGATTTCATCAACTAACTCAAACATGAACACATTACCTTTGAAGAAATTGTGAGTATCAGATAGAATGTCATCCTATAGATTAAAAGTGGCAAAAAAAAATAAAGTAGTGATGAGCTCCAAGGAATTCCATGAATCTGTAAGTAATATTAACAACTGATATTGACTCCTCAAGTCTGCGTGATACTCTAGCATCTATAAGGCTAATTAAGATAGAGGTGTCTGGACTTCGACTTAGTTGTAACGGAGTGTGTGTTTGGAAAATATAATTGGATCCACTGTTACTAGAGTTCCATATCAAGTTGAAGTTGTTTTTGAAAACAAGATCCATTCTACTGCATCCAATGTGTTTGGTTGCCAATTTCAAACGTTACCTCCATCGGTTTGAAAATGTTTGGAAACCAATTTTGAGAATTGATTCTACAAGTTTGATCCGGATCTGGCAGAATCAGGAAAAAGTAGCTTTTGGATCAAGCTTATCTAATTCTAAGAATGGATTTGGTAATGATCATTGTCATGTTCAATTATACATTTTTCCCTTCATTTTTACATACACTTACACTAGTTTTTGGTTTCATGTAAATTTTGTTAGAAGTTCTAAAATTTTAAAAAGATAGGTACTCATTATCTATATTTTTAATTCTATTAAAAATGAGGGCAACTAAGGAGAAATTGAGGCAGCACCAAGGAATATGTTGTGAAGGAACTAGTGTATGCAACAATGGCTATACACAACTTCATTAGGAGGCACGTTGAGATGGATATTGATTTCAATCGTTATGAAGATGAGAACATAGTTGTTGACACTTGACACAAATGATCATGTGATGTTAACTTGGAGTCCTCCTCGGTATTGAACATATCTTCTTCACCAGAGATAGATCATGTTCGAGACTCCATTAGAGATCAAATTGTAATGTTTAAAAACATTAACTAGTATTATAGCTATTTTTCAAGTTGTATTGCACTATATTTTATATTTCTTATTGTACCTTTTAGTGACTACTTTATATTTACTTGTACGTTAATTTAATGATTTTTATTGTTCAATTTAAACATTCATATATTATTATTAACTTTGCGAAATCAATTTAAATATTATTCATATATATTATAATTGACGTAGTGAAATTAAATCGTAAATTAATTCATATTAATAAAAAGTTTAAAAAATTATGCAAGTCATATATAATGAATAAAATGTTCATACCCATTTTGGTCATTATATAATCAAAATCAATTCTAATCAAAGTTATCCAAACGAAATTCTATTACGGAAATCAATTCTAGGTTAATGTTCTAAATATAAATCACGTCACGTAAACTCACGTTACCAGATCCAATTTTGGTTAGATTCAATTCTGCTATCGCTAATCCAAACACACACTGAAACCAAATATTCTTAGAATAGGTACTCGAAATGAGTTTTTTCCATTTGTTCTTCATGAGACAAAGAAAACTTAGTTTCTTTTTCAGCACTGATACGTGAACTAATCAAGTTTTGTGACACTCATTTTTATGACGGTATTAAACCGCCATAAAATAGGAAGTTTTAAAAAAACCATAAAATAATCATAAAAATGTGTTTAGTGACGGTCTTAAACCACCACAAATGTGGTTGTCATAGGTGTTAAAAAACTGTTGAGTGGTTCACCAAACATTAACGTTTTTTTACTGTATATGCTTAACGTTGATATAGTAATATTTTAAAACTTCTTGACAACAAAAAGAAATAAGTTCAATTACAACATTAGTATTCAAAAGTGATGAAAATTCAAAATAATAACAACTCAAACAGAGCCATGCAGGGGATAATAATTTCTCCAACTTGCAAGAATCTATGAGGAGCAATAACAAAAAATAGTAGCAAATAAAAATCACACAAAGACGAGACACCAAGATTTTAATGTGAAAAACCTTCCCAATGTGAGAAGTAAAAACCATGGGACCAAGCCGGTCGATCAAGCTCCACTATGATCAAAATACGGGTACAGGAGAGTCTCAAATCACAACACAAATCGTGCTCAAAAATTTGGCAAACAACAAAGTAGCAAACATAAAATAGAGAACCAAGGAAACCAGAAAAATCAAATTTCTGTTCCTGCTGTCAGGACGCAATTTCTCCCACCTCAGAAAATTTCTCATTGATCCAACCATTGTGATTGAAGAACTAGAACTCGCAAACCTGTTTTTAAAATGTCATCCCGATCTGACGGTGTACAAAGTCGCAGTGACCAATCTTGTGTGGCTGCTCAAAGTTTGTGCGAAAATCACTTCTCTTCTCTCTCACTTTTCTCTTACCTCTCTTGTCAAAGTGAACTATCTCTCTTACCCTAATCTGACCCCTCTCCACGTGCTTAAGTGAGACAAGTGGGCTTGCACCAATTGGGCCTTTTGTCCACATAAGAAGGGAGCCCAAACCCCAACAAATCTCCCCCTCACAACTATGTAGAGATGGCGGTCAAACTGGTGATCTCACAACAAGTTTCAAACTTACATCTCGGCAATTCTTAGTCATCATATCAACACCATTATCATCTGTATGAACCTTGTCCAATTCCAATAACCTAGCATACAATGCATCACGTATCCAATAATACCTTACATCAATATGTTTGGACCTAGAATGAAAAGTTGAATTCTTACCAAGATGAATTGCACTTTGACTATCACAAAATAGCACGTATTTGTCTTGCACAAAATCAAGCTCTTGCAAGAATTTCTTCACCCAAAGCAATTCCTTGCATGCTTCTGTAATTCCAATGAACTCTACCTCAGTAGTGGACAATGCAACACAGCTCTACTATCTAGATTGTCAAGCCACAACTCCACCTGCAAACTTAATCAAGTAGTCTGAAGTGGACTTTCTGGAATCAATGTCTCCAGCCATATCAGAATCAGTATAGCCCACAAGGGTAGGCTTATCACATCCAAAACAAAGCCTCAAACTAGTAGTACCACAAAGATACCTTAAAATTCATTTCATAGTAGTCCAATGCTCTCTACTTGGATTTGACAGAAATCTACTGACTGTACCAACAGCATGTGCAGTATTTAGTCTTGTACACACCATTGCATACATCAAACTACACACAGAAGATGCATAAGGAACTCATTGCATATCTGATTTTCCAGCTTTATTTGAAGGACACTGTTTAACACTCAATTTAAATGAGTAGCAAGAGGAGTGCTTACTGCTTAGCATTTTCCATCTGAAACCTCTACAACACTCTTTTAACATAGTGTTCCTGTGACACTTATACCAAGAATATGCTTACAAAATCCCATGTCTTTCATGGCAAATGACTCACTCAATTGCTTCTTTAACCTGTCAATCATGGAAATATTTTTCCCAATAATAACCATGTCATCAACATACAATAACAGAATAATGAAATCATCATCAGCAAACTTTTTAATAAAGTCACAGTGATCAGAAGTAGTCTTCTTGTAGCCTTACTCACACATAACAAACTCAAACTTCTTGTACCACTGTCGCGGAGCCTGCTTTAAACCATATAGGCTCGTTCTCAGCTTACACATATAGGGCCCGTTTGGTGGTCAGGACAGGATAGGATAGAATAGGATATGAAAACTGGGTAGCAACAGAATAGGATAGGAGCATGATAGACTCTTATCCTATCTAGCGTTTGGTGGAAACCATATAGGATAGAGTCATATCATATCATGTGTTTGATGTAGACTGAATAGCAATAGGATATGATACATAATAACTCAAATGACAAAATTACCTTTTAATTTAAATTAAATGTATATTTTTCCAAAATTATATTTTTCACATTAAAAAAATTAATATCTAAAAATATATTTATAAAAATGTTTTTTAATTATTTATATGATATAAATAATTTTGTAATATTTTAATTTTTTTCATAAAGGGTACTTTACTTGTAGTGACTCTTTATAGAAAAAAAAAAAAAGCAAAAATTGAAATTCCATTCTTTCAAATATAATAGAGAACTAAAGTCAGTTTCTCCTTATAAATAACGTAAATAAAGTCGAATAACATAAACATCATCCATCAAAATAGTTTATTCTCCAAATATAACAGAGAAGCAAATTCATGTGCTTCCTAGAAATAATATAAACAAAGTCAAATAACATAAACACCATCCATCAAAATATTTTATTCTCCAAATGTAATAGAGAAGCAAAGTTACATGCTTCCAAGAAATAACATAAATAAAGTTAAATAACATAAACATCATCCATCAAAATAGTGTATTCTCCGAATGTAATAGAGAAGCAAATTCATGTGCTCCTTAGAAGTAGCATAACCAAAGCAAAATAACATAAACACCGTCCAACAAAATGGTGTATTATCCACAAAAACTAGTCAAAACAACTACAACAATGACTTCACAAACTTGAGACGGTCCTCTCCATGACAAACCCAAAACATGTGCAAACGATGAGGCATAGATATTATTTTATCTCCAGCTGCATAATGCTCTTGATCTGTTAAATCCATCTTCAATAGCTCATCCATGACACCCCTAGAATAATCAAACATGTCTTTTTCAACTTTGAGGCAATTAGTAGCCTCAGCCAATCTTCCAGAGCTTAATTCAAGCCACTTTCCTAGAGTATTTCCTAGCTCAAATATACTATTAGCAATCAAATCTGCTCCTCTTTTTCTTTTCCTTGATTGACTTTCCACATGTTCATCTCTTTTGCATTGTGATTGATTAACAGATGATGATGGGGTCAAATCCACTCTAACAACTTCATGATCATTTTGCTCTTCCTCTTCCTTATCCAATTCCTCAATAATATCAGCAGGAGAACAAGATATTTTACTAGTAGCATGGTCCAAAGTCATAAGCAAGTTTTTCAAGAAGTGAAATACACGCATTCCTGTAATCTTTTCCATTCGGATGACTCTAAAAACAACACAAAAATGAAAAGCATTTAATTCATAATGAAGAGGAAGTGAAAGAAAAGAATTGATCAATAAGGAAAAATTATAAACATTAACCTTTATATACTCATTCCACACATCTTCACTATCCACCTTAATCATTTTCTTCTCATCATCCCAACTAAATCCACTTTGATTCAGCATATCATAAACTACATTATAAATTTCCCATATCCTCTTCATTGCAGATTCAATATGTGGTTTCACCTTAATAACACAGCCAGGAAACTTCTCCTCTAATTTTGTCTCAGCCACTCTCAAAGTGTGTGCTTTGAATTGTCCATTTTCATATCTTTGACCTTGATTAACAGCTTCAACCAAGATATCTAAGAATGCTCCATCCTCATCATTAGACCATTGTCTACGTTATCTCTTTCTCTTGTTATGTTGCTGCACGATGCTCTCGGATTCCATTCCTATCTCAATACACAAATATTTATTCAACATATTTCAGAAAAATAATCAAGACAGAATTATATCATTGACCAACACAATAGCTCAAATTTCATAATGTAGTGCAACAAATACAAAATACTAGAGGTCTTAGTTCCTTATGGAAATACACAAACCAATAACATAAACCAAAATTAGAAAAATAACAAACATAAAAATACAAACACATGTCCTAATTCGTATTTCTAGTAGCAACCCATTCATTCCACATTTGTGTAGCTAAATTTTCTCTCCATGCTGACCACTCTTCAGTTGTCTCAATCATACTAATATGGTAATTATGTGCCACATCCTCATTGTGTAGTTGTGCTTCAAATTCCAAATCTAATTGCACTTCCAATGGGTCGATGAACATTTCTCTTCTAATAAAATTGCGCAAGAGGCAACAAGCAATTATTATGCGATTTTGTATTTCTCTTCCAATATCAAATATGCTAACATTCGGTGCTTCTTTTGATTCATATTTACCCCTGTTATCAAGACATCAATTATGACAAGTTTAAACATGACAAACTAATAATAGGAACTTATGGTTTCATGGCACCATGTCCAACAATTCCCTAGCAAATAGCAATAAAATTATAAAAAACAGATTGTAAATTAGGAAGTATAAACTAGCAATATTAATATGTCCAAATATGTCATAAATAAATAATGAAAAAATGATATAACAACATAAACAAATTAGGGGGAAAATAGCAACCTACATCTGTCTAGTAGTAATTAGGAAAAAATAAGGGAACGAAATTACAAAGACACCATATCAGTAACAATAATTTATGGAAAATTTGATAGAAGAAAGTGAACAAACAAAGACACCAACCAATAGAAGTCAATGGAAGGAAAAAAATTAGCCAGAGAAGTCTAGCAGAAACGGAAAAAACAGATGACAAAGGGAACATGCTTTGTTGGTGAATGGAAGAAAAAAGAAAGAAAAATGGAACGTCATTTCCCTGAATCAAGCCATGGATGTCTCGCAGTTTCGATTTCCCCCTTCTGCGTGTTAAACAAGAAAAGAAGAAGAAAAAACAGGCCACAGCATACCTGCGACGGGTACGAATGGCGGCGATGACGTTGGTAACGGTGAGCTCGGTGGCCTACAGAACTGGGTGAAGGCTAGCTCGTAGAAGAAAGGAATACGTGAATGAGATAGGGAACTGGAAAATTAGGTTTGTGAAGAGGAAAGAAGAAGGGTTGAAACGTAAAACATATTTCTAATCCTATTCGGTCCTTTTCTATCCCATGTCCCCCTCTAGGATAAAAAAAATGAACTAAAGAGGTAAGATAGGATAAGATAAAAGGATAAGCTATCCTATCTTATTGGGTCATCAAACACTAGATTAAAACAGGATATGATAAGTATCCTATCCTATCTTGTCCTCTCCATCAAATGGGCCTATAGTGTTCCTTGCCTTCAACAAGAAAACCATCAAGTTGCTTCATGTAAATATCTTCCTCCAAATCACCATGAAGGAAAATAGTTTTTTATCCATTTTCTCTACCTCCAGTAGCAACCAAACTCAACACGGTTCTAATGGATGAATTTTTGACCACAGGAGAAAAATATCATTGAAATCAATACCCTTTCCCTGTCTGAAGCCTCTCACCACCAATCTAGCTTTATACCTCGGAGATGTAGAATTGCTTTATTGCTTCACTCTGTAAATCCACCTGTCTTCCAAAGCATTCTTGCCTTTTGGAAATTTCACCAAGTCAAAAGTGTGATTATCATGCAAAGACTTCATTTCATCTTGTATTGCATCCATCCACTTCTTCTTTTCTTCACTTTCATAGCCTCATGATAACACTCGGGTTTTCCTCCACCTGTCAAGGCAACATAATCATCAGAAGAATACTTGTTAGATAGTTTCCTCTTCCTGTTAGACCTCCAAAGTTAAAATTGACGTGGTTTAAGAGAATCACCAAGATTATCATCTTGTGACATCTCATGTTCCTCTTCAACATCATCAATAGGAACGTCAAAATCATCTCCAAGTTGTTGATCACAAACATTATCATGTTGCTCATCATTCTAAACATTGTTCTCAACAGTATCCAAATCATGTACAGGCATCCCAACTGGATCAATATCAGACGGAATATTATCTCTCTCAGGTGTAGTCTTCTTCATCTTATCAATGTCTTAAATGGGTTGGTCTTCCATGAACTTCACATCAAGATTTTTAATTATCTTCTTCTCAACATGATCATACATCTTGTAGCCAAATTCATCTTGACCATAATCGATAAAGATGAATTGCCTTGTCTCTGTATCCAACTTGGATCTCCCATCCTTTGGGACATGCACAAATGCCTTGCAACCAAAGACTCACAAATGATCATATGTGGCATTCTTGTCAAACCAAAATTTTCTTGGCTCCTCTGCATTCAAACAAACAGCAGGACTCGATTAATAACATGCAATACCGTGTACAATGCCTCACCCCAAAAATTCTTAGGCAACTTTGCTTCAGAAAGCATACACCTAACTTTCTCAATTAAAGTGATGTTCATCCTATCCTCTAAACCATTCAGCTTAGGAGTTTTAGGAGGAGTCTTTTCATGTCTAGTACCATGTTGCTTGCAATAAACATCAAATGGTCCACAGTACTCACCACCATTGCTAGTACGAATGTATTTCAACTTCTTGCATGACTGTCTCTCAACCAAAATATGGAAATCTATGAATTTCTCCAACACCTAGTCCTTTGTATTCAAATCATAGACCCAAAGCTTCTTGGAACAATCATCAACAAAGGTAACAAAGTAAACTGCACCACTAAATGACTTTACCTTCAGTGGGCCACAAACATCAAAATGCACCAATTCAAGAAACTCTGACTTCCTTGAGGGAGGATGCTTCTTAAAGGATACACTAGTCTGCTTACCAGGCGTGCAATGAGAACATTTCTCCAAATCTCCACTGTTTAATCCTGGAAGCACATCCTTTTTAGTTAAACAATTCAGCCATTTTTCACTGACATGACTAAGTCTGCGGTGCCACAAAGAAGCCTCCATATCCATGGCATTCACACTTTCTTTAGCAACCAATTCTTTAGTTCAATACAATTTATTAATTTTGTCCCCTCTAGCCACAACCAAGTTACCTCTGGTGAGTTTCCCTTTTCCAAAACTAAAGTGATTTTCATAACCACCAACATCAAGCATTTGCACAAAGATTAAATTAAAATGGGCATCTGGAGCATGTTTGGCTCCTCTAAGAACCAACTACCTTAGATACACGATCATTACTCATCTTCAACACGCCAAAATCACCAGAAGTGTAGGATGTGAAGAACTCCTTCGTTGGTGTAACATGCAGTGTAGTACCACTATCAATTATCCACATGATCTCATCTGAGACAAGATTAACTGAATTATAGTCACAGAGAAAAATAATAACATCACTAGTAGCAGTAGTAACACAGTCATCATCACCATGATCCTTCCTTTTCTGCTTACCATTCTTGTCTTTTCTCTCGTTTTTCCATTGAAAACAATTCTTTTGTATATGCCATGTTTTGTGATAGTAATGACACTCCACATTCTTATATCTGAACCTGGACTTACTTCTGCTATGCTCTCTACCACTTTTTTGTTCCTTTTTCTGACTTCACCCCCTGGTTTCAGTGACAAGAACCTCATAATGAGATGAAGTACCATGTGTCTTCCTTCCCATCTCCTCATTAAGACCATCACTCTTTATATTTTGCAAAGAGACAACATTGAATCCCGAAATGTTTCCCAAGAATCTGGTAGAGTATTCAGTAGCCATAACCCTAAGAGATCATCATCAAACTTGGTAATCATTCCTGACAACTGATCTAGGAGCCCTTGAAAATAATTTAAGTGATACGAAATAGAAGTCTCCTCCTTGTGCCTCAAATTCGTCAAGGAATTAAAAAATACAACTTATTATTCCCTAATTTAGAAGCAAGCAAAGATTCAATCTTCGTCCACAAGGATTTTTCATTTTCCTCTTTAGCAATGTAATTATAAACATTATCATCTACATACTGCTGAATGAAACCACCTGCTGATGCAAAAAATTGTTAGATTCAAACGATTTCTTAATTTATGTAATTTGATAAATAACAATTTCACTCTAGGTTTAATATCACTGGATAAAGATGTTCTAATACTTGGGAAGTTGTGCTCGTTCAACACTGAAATACCCTTGACAAGTTGAGACTGTCCGGTGTTTGAATTTACTTTGACAAAAAGAGTACACTTGCCAGAGTTGAGTAAGTCTGGTCACAAACCTGAAAGAGAACGTCCGCTCAAGGAGTACGTCTGGCCAATCATTAATAGTTAGTCTGCCAGTTGAGTACGTTCGCCTTATGGAGTACGTATGGCTTCTCAGCAATGTGTTAGTCTGGCAACACAACCAATGGAATACGTTTGGGAACACTGAAGAGTTCGTTTGTCAAGACATATTGAAAAGTTCGTTTGACAAAGATTCTGAAGAGTTCGTTTGTCATAACTGCTCTATGTAACAAAGGCTATCTACCCCGTCAGCGCATTAAATGAAGCACTGTTAATTGCAGAATGAAGAAAGGGACATAATTAATACTTTATTTCTCATTTCTGCAAACCTCTCTGTTGTTCCTTAAATCAAGCAACCTTTTCAGAGTCAACAACGGGTCTTTCTGAACATAGTATCTCCTCAACGATCAAAATCAAATCTTTTGTTCAGAACTTTTAATGCTTCTTAGATGGCTTGCACTAGCAATTAATGACCAAACAAAAGCTCAAGGTTGAAAGCATTAAAGTGTCAAACGATGTCAACTAAAGCAATTAATGCTGCAATAAATACATGGCAGAATGCATTTAATGTTGTTTCAGGATTGCAGAAGTATCTGTTACTCACAAGGAAGCAGAACCTCCAATGGAACTATTTTTCAAATCTTCGTCAAACTTACTGGGGACATCCTACTGAAGATATAAATAGAGGACTTAGCATTCGGAATGACTTGGCGACTTGAATACTAAATTATCTCTTATTCTCTCCAAGTTCCCCACAGAAGCAAGCTTAAATTGCCATAACTCAAAAGCTCAAAGGCATCCTAAATTGAGTTAAGTCGTCCGCCTGTGTGAAGATCTCATAGAGTGTTACTCTTATCCTATCCGCACACAAACCAAACAGAGAATCTAACTCCATATCCTCTCTGTAAAACGTTCTTCATTTTTCTACCCAACTCTTTTTGAAGAGATCATTGTAGAACCCCAAAGCAACCTTGAAAAGGAACCAGGAGTAGTCCTGCAGAATACTAGTCAGGAGAAGTCCTTCGAATACTAGGAGAAGCCCTGTAGAATACTTATACTATGTTGATCAAATAGTGAAAATCTTGGTGAAGCCAAGGACTGGATGTAGCCCTGTCGACTAAGGGGGTGAACCAGGATAAATACTCTGCGTGCATTACTTTTCAGTTTTAAACTAAATTCCACTGCATACACTCTTATCATTATTTGAATCCACTAAGCTGTTTATAACTAGAAAGAAGTTTAAAAACTACACACACAATTCAAACCCCCCCTTTCTTGTGTGTTTTATCACTATCAAAAATTTCAATCTTCATCAGTCTTACCTTTCGGTTTCTCATTAGCAAACATAGGAAGATGCAAATTCTTCACAAATACATATATTTCATTTTTCCTTTTCACAAGTGATAATTAGTGTCCCAAATCATTCTATTTGTATTTGCCTCCATCATTCAAGCAAGTCAAACAACCCCTTAACAAAAGAGCTTTGATACCACTATGATGGAAAATTCAACACAATAACTCAAACAGAGCAATATGCAATGGATGGTAATTTCCTCAACTTGCAAGAATCCGTGAGGAGAAATAACAAATAATAGCAGCAAATAAAAGTCACACAAAGAAGAAACACCAAAATTTTAACATGGAAAACCTTCTCAATATGAGAAGTAAAAACCACATAACCAAACTAGTCAATCAAGATCCACTATGATCAAAATACAGGTACAAGAGAGTCTCAAATTATAGCATAAGTCGTGCTCAACAATTTGGCAAACAATAAAGAAACAAGCATAAAATAGAGAACCAAGAAATCCAGAAAAACCAGATTCTCGTTGCTGCTGTCAGGATGTGATTTCTCCAACCTCAGATAACTTCTCACCTATCCAACTGTTCAAATTGAAGAACCAGAAGTTACGAACTTGCTATTCAAATTTCAGCTCGACCCAACGGTGAATTAAGTCGCAGTAACCAATCTCATGTGGATGCTCATAGTTTGTGCGAAAATAACTTATCTTCTCTTCTCTCTTAATTTTCTCTTGCCTCTCTTGCCAAAGTGGATTATCTCTCTTACCTAATCTGACCCCTCTCCACTTGCTTAAGTGAGATAAGTGAGTTTGAACCAATTAGGTATTTCTGCACAAGAAGGGAGCTCAAACCCTAACAAAAAGCTCATATTTTTTTGTTTTTTATGAGACAAAAAGGGTTATTAAGAGTGAGATAGTAACACAAGAAGTGATATATGATGTCATGTTTAAAGAGGAGGGATATAGCGAGAAAAAGTGGTGTTTGTCGGTGACTGGGTGATGATACTGTTTTACAGAGATAAAAAGTGATACTGTTTTATAGTCTATTGATCGGTAGAGTAAAACAATATGGACTTTCACTTTAATACTCTCGCACTCTATCCACCTCTAAATTCTTCTATAAAAAAAGTCTCATGGTACAAGGTAAAAGTAATATTTGTCTCTCTAACAATGGGATAATCTATCAAAGCTATTTACACGTGTTAGATGTTCATATCTCTTTACGCTCACTATATGGTACTTGTGTGTTGGTGACAGCAAGAATCACTGCGAGACGAATCGACGATAATCAATTATAGCCTCATCATTTACAAGTACGAACATTGCAGAGACAGTAAATTATGCAAACTTTTTTGTATACATTATAGTTACTTTACGTATTGTAAAGTTGTAGGTCCAAACGTGGGAATTAAGAGAGATATATCGCGTGTTTGAAAAAAATCGCATGCCACTTGAGTAGCTTTTAGAACCTTTATGCGATTCTAGGTTGCAAAAGTGAGAAACCCAAACATGTATATGATGGAAAATAGAAAAATCTCTCCATTAAAACTAGTTTTGCAAAAGGAGAATATTGAATCTACCAAAGGACTGAAAATTTATTCCATTGTGTAGTTGGCTATCATGTCATTGTAATATGCTTTAGGTGTCTAGTTCACGCTGGAGACTTAACAGCAACAGAACAACTACAAAGCGTGACTGTGAATTTAAGTAATGACTAACAAGTGGCAATTCTGGTGAACCGTGATCCAAGTCATGCATTCTGAAGTCACCACTAGATTTTGAACAATGTCTGTGAGTTCCATATGTTTGCAAACTAATCAATTTATTCAAACAACCATTCAAGTGTACTACACTAATGACCACAGATATAACAGGGAAAGGATGGATTTGAAGTCAGAAAGAACTAGGCAACAGGAAAGCCAGGTAGAATGTGAATGGAAGATGAATTTCATGTACAAATAAATTTCTTTATATATTTATATCTATCTATGTGCACATGAAATACACATAATTCACTTACAAACCAATAACTGATACTTTAAATGAATTAACAAAGGAGAAAAATAAAAAGAACACGACCCAGTATGTAAAAGCTATAGCTACACCTATACACGAAACAACAGGAATAGCTCATGCCCTTTGTTTAACTGTCATCGCATTTCCATTTAGAAGTAGGTACACAAGTTAGGTAGTGACACCAATGGCAGTGATCATATCCATTCTCACCGCGGAACAGCATCACTAAAGCAATAGATAACCTACCATTCAACAAATGAATTCAGTGATCAGTGATTAGAGATAAGAATCTACATGATCTCTAAGGATCGCATTTAAAGTTTTTACAATAATCATGTAGCAGATGAATAAACTTCCCACGCTTTAACGAAAAGAGCTTAGTATTAATCGTAATACCCTTATGAAGATTTGTGAAATGACTTACCCAGCAATGAATAGAATAGCAGAGACAATCCATAGAACATATTGGTAAGCCTTGTACTTTGATTTTAAGCGAGCACCAGTAGGAAGATGTTGCTGCTCTGACCAACCAAATTGAGGCCGGGCTAGGAAAATAAAACCAAGAAAGAATCCTGCTAGGAATCCTCCAATATGAGCAAAATTATCAACATGTGGTAACATGCCAATGGCAAGATTGATGGCAATAATAAGCACTAGTGTGAGCAAAGCAGCTAACTACAAAACACACAAAAAAAGTAGTTAGAAATGAAAGTAAATCCCATTATATTATATAGGAACGATTATTATGGTGTAACTTTAATCTAGTTCATGTATTAGAGACAGAAGATAGAGGATCAAAAGTGTTTTTTAAATCAAGGATACATGAATAGGATTGGAAGCAGGGATTAGCAACACTCACTTTATTGGAATAAATACTCCAGTTTGTGATAAGTTCTGAGAGCATTGCTCCAAGAAGTCCAAACAGAGCACCAGAAGCACCAACAGAGATGTTGTTTCTAATAAATAGAGAAGACAATACACTACCGCCGAGTCCAGACAACAGGTAAATGATTCCTATCCTCACTGCCAGTATTTTAACAAAACATTTCGTCATAACAATTCATAATGTAGAACTTGAACATAGAAACTGAATATGTAATAAGCTTCCAAATATGTGGTCTTAGGTACAAAAGTAAACTAAAAAGTTTTTATGTTCTTCATTCCTTTTTTTTTTTATAAAAATCCACTAAATGACATTGCTCCAATGACCGGATGATAAAATAACCTGGAAAAAGAAACATACCAAACCCAAATTGTTGTTCAAGGCGAATGCCAATGAAGACCAGACTCAACATATTTGCTGCCAAATGAATAATTCCGGCATGTAACCAAATACAGGTGAAAAGTCTCCATCCCTGGTGATGATTCACAACATCATCCCACTTAAGAGCTCCCATCTTTGTTAATCTTCAAAATTCAACAAAAAGTAAATTGCATTAATTTCCTTGAAAAATCTACACCCGGACACTGAGAGT
Organism: Acmispon strigosus; assembly: GCA_030819835.1. NCBI lineage: Eukaryota > Viridiplantae > Streptophyta > Magnoliopsida > Fabales > Fabaceae > Acmispon > Acmispon strigosus. The sequence goes on along the minus strand of JAUAMA010000001.1, from coordinate 39,716,632 downwards.
TCATGCAAAGAACTGCAACTCAAACAATTGGAAAAACCACCTTTGACTACAAAAATAAGTATTCATATTCTTCATTTGATTTTATTTTCCTGATTAACACCAAAGATTAAATTGATTAATAAAAATGATATTAATATTTAGCATAATTTTTGTGTCGAAGTGTAGAAGGAACATGAGGTTGATTTTGAATTATTATAAGCAAAGCAAGTGAAATACAATTAGGATTGTGAAATAAAATACAACTAAACCAACCAAATCAATTCTATGAGCATTTATATCAAAAATGAAAATTTGACTTCACCAAGTTCACCCAATATTTACAGATATGCAAGACCAGAATTTAAGCAGTCAATGAAAAGAAAAGTTTGAAATTCATTCATACAATCAACAAATTTCAAGTCTTAGAATTTTGAAATAAAAAACAAAGCCAGGCATGATGTAGATCAGGAAAAAGAGACCCCCAAATTCACTAAACCAACCAAATTTCCATGGCAGCAACCCATGAGCTAAACCAAGATCAAAATCAAAGGCAGTACCACTGAACTGCTGCAATTAACTACTTAAAACATAAATAAAAGCAACACCAAAAATCAACAAAACCATCAACAACTAATTCAAAGGAAAAAAAATTGAAAAATTAAGAATTGGTACTGAAGAAAAATCAGTGATTTAGCTCTTACGTCTCGGAAGAAGGCCCAAACAATGGATTCTCCCGGAGAGGCTGGAAGGAGAACCTGCCGAGGAACCTGATGACGCAGTCACCTTCGATGCCGAGATTCTTCCGAGGACAATTGTTGACATACATGGCCGCAACAAAAAGCACAACATTGGCCACCACAAACACAGGCACAAGCCATGATGTCCAATGGGTTTCTGGATCATAAGCATAGGAAGTAGGAGCAGCGGAATTCGCTGCTCTGGTGTTCTTGCTTCCTCTGCCTCCACCTTCTAGATCTCTCCGCGACATTTTGGATTTTCGTTTTTCTCTTTCTCTCTGATTCAGATTCAGGTTTTAAAGACTCAAACCCACTTCACCAAAGTCCCAATTTTTCTCGTGCCTTGTAGAGAAGGTGGAGATGGGTTTGGTGAGAGGGGGCTTCAATCTGAATTCTGAAATCAGAATCAGAGTAAAAGAGGCAAAGAGAGAGAACTCAGTGTTGTAACGAATAATGTTTTATTAACCCTCTTTACTCACCTCCGTGCTTGATAAATAAGAATGAGAAGGGATAAAAAGTGATATGATATGTGATGTAAGTGATGTGTGAATGTGGAGTGTCCACTGACTCGAGGCCCGACCCAAAACTGGCCCAACCGAAGTTTTTTTTGTCTAAACGGGTGTCCGGGTCGAGTAGCGGGTCCAACCGGCCCAAAAAAGGGGTTGGAACGGTTGTTGTCAGTCGAGTCCGGTTTGGGCTCTAAACTGACCGGCCCGACCGAACCTGTTATATATACATATAAAAAAAGCCCACTTTTGCTGGGTCCGGTCCAGTCCAATGAGTCCAGTTACGTGCAAAAAAAAAAACGCGTCACTGACAAAAACACGTAACAGCAGCAGTGCTTGTGGGATCCACGCAAAATTAATAAAAAATGTTGTGTTTCTCTTCACGTGTTCTAGGAGTGGCAATATGGGCTAGGCTTGCTGGGCCAGCCCATTTGGCCCGCCATTTTTGGCGGGTTGGGTTGGGATTTTCAGCCCAAATACCCACTTTAGAAACCCATTTTTATGGCGGGCTTTGGCGGGTTAAGGCGGGCCGGCCCGCCGGGCCACTTATTTTTTTTTTTTGCTTTTTTTTATTTAACTAAAGAGAAAAAAATCAAAATTGAAAAAAATCAATACACTACTATAGACTTCAGTGTGAGGGACGAGGGTTTCCAAAGTGAGGATTTGAGTTTCTATAGACTTCAGTTCGCCGCTTCACGCTCTCCTCTCTCCTGCACCGTCCACCACGCTCTCCTATCCTCCGCGGCGCTCTCGTCTCCTTCACACTTTGTTGGTTCGTCATTTGTGCTTGCTTTTGTTGTGTTAAGAGACAATTATGAGTTGTGGCTTGTGACTTGCGTTATTTGTGTATTTTTGCAACTTGTGAGAATGAAGAACTTTGTTGGTTTGTGCTTTCTTCTCATAATTACTTTTTTTTCCACTACATTAAATTTTGGCGGGTTAGCCCGCCAAAATGTGGGTTGGGTTGAGACTTTCAACCCATATACCAAATGTGGGCCAACCCAACCCGCCCCGCATTTTGGCGGGCTTTTGACGGGTCGGGCCTGGCCCGCCCCGCCAACCCATATTGCCACCCCTAACGTGTTCCACACCGTTAGATCAAGCTCTATCAACGGATGTTGTTGCTTCTAACGTAGATCAAGCTCTATCACGTTATTTATATCTCATTCACATTCAGTCATTCACACACATCCTTCAATCTTCATCTTCCAGAAACCCTAACTGTCGCTGCTCTCCTTCTCCTCCTCGCTAGGGGTATTCGCGGTCTAGATTGGTTCGGTTTTGAGGGGAAAATTCATCCGATCCAATCACTTCGGTTTTGTCACTTCATCATCGAATCGGTTTTTTTCTTTTTTTATATCCGAACCAATCCGATCCAATTTTTATCGGTCTGGATTGGATTGGATTTCGGTTTTTTAAAGACATTGTAAATATTACAATCAATGAAGAAATAAAAATTAATTAGAATCATCTAACGTCACATTACAAGCCTAAACGATGAGAGTTTGGAATAAAAAAATAAAGACGAACCAAAAGTCTCAAACAAATTTCCACATTCACCATTCTTGGCTCAGTACCTCTAAAATAAGAAGAAGAAAAAAAAAAGTTAATTCTGCATAGTAGATGACATATTTTTTAAATATATGTTTACTTTAATGCATATTTTTCAAATTATTACTTGAAACTCTATTTACCCAAATATATCTTCATAAATAAATACGTGTCATATAATAATTATATAAACTTATAAGGACGGAAATATGTAAGTATGAATTATATGATATATTTACAAATAAAATTATATATATTTGAAAATTGGATCGGATTGGTTCAGTTTTGGATCGGTTTTTCAGTTTTTATTGGATTGGATTGGTTATAAACACCCCTACTCCTCACAACCACCATCCTCTCCTCCTGTCAACCCTAGCCGCCGCTGCTCTCTTTCTCCTCCTCACTAACCACCATCCTCTCCTCCTGTCAACCCTAGTCGTCGCTGCTCTCCTCTCCTTCTCCTCCTCGCCCCATCATCCTCTCCTCCTCTCAACCCAAAACCTCCGCTGCCATGCTCTCCTTCTCACCCCCACCATCCTCTCCTCCTCCCAACCCGAAACCGCCGCCTCCTCTTCTCCTCTTTTCTCCTATTCTCTCAAATGGAACCCTAGCATCACTCTTTCCCGCTTAGAATCAGAACGAAATTCGATCTGTTGTTTTTTGCCTTGGATCTGTTGTTCCTCACTTTGTTGATTTGTTAGATTATTTGTGTTTTGCTTTGTTAGATTATTTATGTTTTGCTTTGATCTAGAGTGTGGTTATTGAATTTTCAGACTAATAATGGTTTTTTTATTTTGGTAAAATAACCGCTACTAAACGTCATTTTTCTGGGGAGGGACCAAACACCGATTTTGATACAACTTCATGGACCTGTTAAGCCATTAACCCTAATTTACACTCCCTCCATCCCAAATTATAAGAGCCTTTAGAGACAAACTCGGTGTCCCAAATTATAAGACCCCTTCTAGATTTCAGGAAAAAAAAATAAGTTTTTCCTTTTTTACCCCTTGCATTGATTATATTTTAAATTCTAAAACTTTAATTATCAGCTCTACTAATTACTTCTTTCATATTCTCAACCAACTTTTGGTATATCCAATACTTACATTAACAATTTCCAGATTTTTTTAAATAGGGGCATATTTGGAAGATTTATATAAAAAGTAACAAAACCAAGTAACCAACATATTAATTAGCTTATTACATGTTTTCTTAATAGGCGTAATTGTCTGAAAATGACCTTATAATTTGGGACGGATGGAGTATATAAGATCATTAAAAAGTAACTTTTTTTTACGAAACATTAAATATGTAACTTATTATTTCATATGTTTGAAGATGTATTCGAGCGAAGATCATATGTGGCCGTGTCCACCGGTTGGGTGCCAAGTGACTGCACATGTGATTTGTGAAGATGTTGACCAGGACTATCTCATGACGTGGCTATTTTTGATTGGGTGATACGGTGTATGGGATTAAGTTACGGAAGCAGTGGATTGTCGCCGTGGGTCGCGATGTTTTGCTTTTGGGAAAAGCCACGTCGTTGTATTTTTTTTTAATAATGACACGTCGTAGTTGGAAGAGCTTGATGTGTGTTTCTTGAATATATCCTTTTTTTTCCGTTTTTGTCTCTTATTTATAATTTTTTTTTTTGCGAATTTAGTCTTTAATAAAAAAAAGGGATTATTAAGTAATTGGTCCCTGTGTTTGTACCCGTGTTTGATCTAGGTCCCTCCCCGGAAAAATCTTTGTATATGGTCCCTATGTTTACTAATTGTCTGAACTAGGTCCTCACCGGTCACCGGAGCTCAGGCGAGTGATTACGTGGCATGCTGACTGGTTTAATGAGGTACACGTGGATTTTCCACCTCAGAAAATAAAAAACATTTAATAATTAAAACAGATGAGATTACTGGTTTACCCTTGAATTATCACAAAGTGAAAATCCAAATCCCTAATTCCCCCAAAACCCACCACTTTCACGTTCTTCCTTCTTCAAACCCAGAGCACTGCGTTCTTGCCTTCTTGCTTCTCCACTCGAATCGCCACCCATCTCCATCCCTGGTGCTGCTTCCCACTCGAATCGTGGTCGAGGTGCGAATCGATTCTCGTCCTGTTCACTCGAATCGCGCCCCCTGTCCAGGCCTGGTGCTTCCCACTGCGTCCTTGCGTTCTTGCTTCCGGTGGGTTCTCTTCGTCTTCCTCTGTCTGTTTCGAAACACAAGGTAAATACCCCTTACACTTCTGTTTGTTGACACAAAATCCCTAATTTATTTGACAGCATTGTGTGGTTCATTGAGTACATTGTTGTACACTGAATCCCTAATTGCACCATGGTCAATTTTGGTAGTGATTTCATACACAGCATATGGTTCATAGTGATTACTATGTTGGGTCATCAAAAATATCCACTCATGAGAAGATGCAGAATATTGTAGTGTTTAACCTTTCTCTTGACCATGCTGTTAACGTATTGTTTCTATGGCAATGTATGGTCTTTATGAGTAACAAATTAGAATGGTAATGTATGGTCTTATATATATGTGTGTACGAATGCGAATAACTGGTACATAGGTAATTTGTATAAAATTATTCAAAGGCTTATAACTGGTACATAGGAAACACTGGTCATTCATCATATTGCTTTTTGGTTTTTACCATGTCTGTTCCTTGCTATAATTGTCCTGTTATTGAAGCCTGTCTGAACCTTGCACTTGTATGCAGTATGGTGTTCTCCTTGGTTATTCATCATAGTGGATGGTTTGGAACGGTTCCGATCTGCATTATTTTGGTGGAGCTGTCAGTGTCCATCATGGGCTTGATGAGGACAAGTGGTCCTTCTTCGAGACCGTGGACTTGGTGAAAGGACTGGGGCATGTTTCAACTGCTTTATGGTGGAGAAAGCCTGAGGATGTTATGAAGAAGGGCTTTTTCAGAAAGTACACCACTGATGAAGACGCTATGGAAATGGCCAGGCATTCTTATGAACGAGACATCGAGGCCCAGTTGTATGTGGAGCATTTGTCAAGACCGGGACTCACTATTGCTGCGGAGGTAATTCCCCCTAAGGGCGCTAATCAAATTGAAGAAATACTACCTATTCCCTGTGTTACTGAGATTGGGGAAGTGAAGCGTAAGGAGAAAATGAAACCTCGAAAGAAGTTTGCCGTGAGAAGGTCACATCGGCTACAGGCCACTGTGAAGAGCCAACAAACACATTCCTGTCCCCCTGTTGTTATTGATTTATCTGACGATCTTGGTTCTGAAGCTGGTGCTGGATTTGAAGCTGCTGGTCATGTAAATGAAAATTCTGCAAATGTAACAATAAATGGTGACGTGCCTCATGATGATAATGCAGAAAGTGAAAACTCAGATGTAACTGCACATGGCGTTCAGGTTGGAGACAGTGAAGAGGAAAGGGACCTGGATAATGATGATGGGTTTGAAAATAATGAGATGGGTGCTGCAGAGGCATTGCTGAGAGAGCAAATGAGAGAAATGGGTAATGGAGTAGTAGGAGGGCTTGCAGGCCGAGGGGGTGGAGGGGGGAATGCAGATGAGTTTGATGGAGGATATGTGAGCGATGATATTGACAGTATGACAAGTGGAAGTGATATTGAAGGTAACTTGAAGCGGAGGTTCCCTAAATTCTATGAGGATGATATGTGTACTGATTTTCAGTTTAAAATAGGAATGGAGTTTTCGTCGATACAACAATTCAAAGATGCAGTTATTGAGCACTCCGTGCTTAACGGTAGACATTTCAAATACTTGAAGAACGACGGTAACAGGTGCAGAATATGTTGTAGAAGTGAAGAATGTGAATTTCTCATCCTATGCAGTAAAGTAGGTGGTAAGGAGACCTTCAGGATCAAGACCTTGCATGGGGAACACACATGTGCACGGGTCTTCGATAACAAATCTGCAAGTGTGCAATGGGTGAAAAAGAAACTGATGAATAAAGTAAGGATAGTGAAGAAAATAAGCACCAACGAAATTGTAGATGATTTTAGAGTCAATCTCGGAACAGGGATCACAAGGTATAAAGCCTGGAGAGGGCATCAGTTGGCTGCAGAGGAGGTTGAGGGTGCAATTAATGAGCAGTACACTTTGTTGTGGAGGTTCAGTAATGAGCTGAGAAAAAGAGCGGTTGGTAACACAATGAAGATGAGTTTTGTATCACCAAGAGTGGATCCATATCCCAGATTTTTCCGATATTACATGTGTTTGGATGGTTGTAAAAAGGGCTTTCTGAATGGCTGCAGACCTTTCATTGGTCTAGATGGATGCCATCTGAAGACAAAGCATGGAGGAATCCTACTAGCTGCTGTTGGCCGAGATGCAAATGACCAATATTTTCCCCTAGCTGTTGCGGTTGTTGAATCGGAAAACAAAGAGAGTTGGAAATGGTTCATGGATCTTCTTCTCTCTGATATAGGGGGTACAAGGAACAACAACTTTACGTTTATGTCGGATCAACAAAAGGTAACTAAAAAGCTGATTTTAACATGTTTCACTTTGTGTCTTGATGACATGAATCTGACAGTATGATGATCTGGTTGTTTTTGTGTTTGCAAATAGGGCTTGATGGAAGTATTTAAAGAGGACGATCTAGAAGGGATGGAGCACAGGCTTTGTGTAAGGCACTTGTATGCTAATTTTAAGCAGAAATTTGGTGGAGGTGTGATGTTGAGAGATTTGATGATGGCTGCATCCAAAGCTACATACTATGAATCATGGAAGGATGTAATGATGAAGATCAAAGACAAGGATGAGCTTGCCTATAATTGGCTAATGGAGAAGCCAACATCGAGCTGGTGCAGGCATGCATTCAGGTACTTTTCTAGGTGTGATGTGGTCATGAATAACTTGTCAGAATCGTTTAATGCAGCAATATTGATTGCAAGGGACAAGCCAATACTTACATTGCTTGAGTGGATTCGAACTTATGTGATGGGGCGGTTTGCTACCATGAACGAGAAGCTTGAGAAATACAGCGGTGAAATTATGCCTAAGCCACTTAAGAGGATCAACAAGGAGGTTGAGAAGAGCAAGAACTGGATCCCAAGGCAAGTTGGATTGGATTTGTTTGAAGTGCCCCATGCCTACTATGCAGAAAGGCATGTTGTGAACTTGAAGGAAAAGACATGCTGCTGTAACTTCTGGGATTTAAATGGGTTTCCTTGTAGACACGCGGTTGCAGCAATCTGTTTCAAGGGCCATGATCCAAAGGAATATGTCCATCAATATTACAGGAGGGATGCTTACAAAGCTTGCTATGGCCACCCAATAACTCCTATGCCTGGGCCTGACCAGTGGGTTTCATTCCCAAGTGATCCTGAACACATTCTGCCACCATTGTCCATCATACATGTTCAAAAACAGGTATATTTCTGCAACCAATTTATGCTATCTTCATATCTGAATGATTTGCAACTAACCTGCTTTATAAATTTCAGAATATGATGCAGAAGGAGGCTGAAGTTCGAACTGCAGGAGGACGAGAGACTGAAGTGCTTACTTCTATGATTCAGGCATCACAAGGTGCAAGCTGCTCAACCGTGCAAGATCCGGTTCAAATGAGCAGAATTCCAGTAACAGAGGATGGAGAGGATGGAGAGGATGGACAGATTCAGCATACCCAGAACAGTGTTATTATTGACAAAAACCTTGGGGCATGTAGTGGGCTTTGATTTAGGTGTAATAGGTTGGCTTTTTGACTATGTAAAGGGTGAAGAATCTTTTGATTTGTACTACTTTAATGGGGTGCACATGCTGCTTTTTGTTGTACAGCACTATGTGGACCACATTGGCCAGTATGGTCTATTTTTTGTGTAAAGGCCAAACCATTAAGACAAGTTGGCAGGTTGGTAGTTGTGGACCACTTATTATTGAGACAATATTTTGGGATTAACAATGAATGGCAGGTTGAATTCTATAATCAAAGTGCATGTGACTTTATTTTGATTTCAGATTGTATTGGTTTCTACCACCACAATTTATATTATGTTTAGGTGAGATTTCAGATTGAGTAGTTGCTATAGCAACAACCTCTGTGTTGTACAGGTTATTCCATATTGGTTAGTTGCAATGACAATAAGGTACTGTGATACACAAAAAATTTGAAACAATTACATAAATAAATTGAAAGTAAATGGCAAATAAAGTCTTTCCATTTCCATTAATTTCAACTTCTGAATCAATTACATGGAACAACATAGTGCTAAATAATTTGGACAATTCACTAACTTCTGCCCCTCACTTCTTCTTACATCAACAAATAACTTCAACCCCTACACACCCAAAAACTCCACACTGTAAGAATCCAAGACACTGCAACCAACACAAGAGCAGCATGCTTTTGGAATCTCTCCGCATCAAGCTTCTTCTTCAACTTTTTAATCTTCTTCTTATTATCCTCCACATGTTGAATTGAATTAGGTGAATTAGCAACCTCAGAATTCATGCTTATGGTATCAGCCTCATGGAGTGCTGGCCTTTGTTTTATGGGACCATCAATCCAGAAAAAGAATCCACAAGTCCCTGGTAGCTGCAAATATTACAACAATTTCAACTATACCCACAATAGTAAACAAGCCAAGGATGAGATATTTCAACACAAATTTAAAACACATAATCAGTTATTTCACTCCCAATTGTGAATCTTACCTGCCAATTTTTGCATCTGAGAAACCTCCTACCTGGATTTCCTGGGGTATCAGCAGTGTAAACTAAAAGGGGAACACCACATTCACACTTAGCCTTAGCCCCTGCAGAACATGGCCTTACACGAATTGATGACACAGATGACATCTTGATAGAAGGGGGAATTTCGTGAGCCTTGAAACGCAGGAGATGAAGATGAAGGCCAAAACAGAAGGGGGAATTTCGTGACCTGAAGAACGAAACAGAAGGGGGAATTTCGTGACCCTTGAATCGCAGGAGAAGAAGATGAAGGAGAGAAGGCAGGTCGCGATCCGTAGATGAGGAAGAGGATGAGGATGAGGAAGGGGGAATTGATTCCAGGAAGGGGAAAAATCTCCCCTGGGTTTGAAGAAGGAAGAACGTGAAAGTGGTGGGTTTTGGGGGAATTAGGGATTTGGATTTTCACTTTGTGATAATTCAAGGGTAAACCAGTAATCTCATCTGTTTTAATTATTAAATGTTTTTTATTTTCTGAGGTGGAAAATCCACGTGTACCTCATTAAACCAGTCAGCATGCCACGTAATCACTCGCCTGAGCTCCGGTGACCGGTGAGGACCTAGTTCAGACAATTAGTAAACATAGGGACCATATACAAAGATTTTTCCGGGGAGGGACCTAGATCAGACACGGGTACAAACACAGGGACCAATTACTTAATAATCCCTAAAAAAAAATTAGTACTTTTTTTCCCATGTTAACTGTCATTTGTACTTTTAATTTTTTATCTCATTTTCGTCTAAAAATTAATATTTTCACTGACGTGACATATATTAATAACATTTTAATTGAAAAAATTAGTTTTTAATTAAATAATGTTTGGCTCGTTGCATTTTTGGTCCCGTAACCACTGCACCCTCTCCTTCAATCACCATCCCTCCTCGTCCTTCCTCATCCACCACCACTCCTCATCATCTTTCCTTGAAGAGTTTACCCCTAATCCAGAAAATGAAGAACAACCCTTTAAAATGAAGAACAAATCCTGAATAACAAACCCAGAAACATGAATCTCTTACAACATGCATGAATTAAGAAGAAACATGATTACAAACAAAAAGAAAGATAATTTGTATAAAAAAGAAACGTGAATCAAAGCCTAATCCTTGCAAAATAAGCAACAAAAAAATTCAGAACAATCACGTCCCCACTTCATCATGAATATCCATGGCGAATTGGCAATCCATAAATTTGTGCAGCATTGACCTTGCCATCACTCCCCACTTCATCAAGGAAGAGATCACCTCTCGTTCTGCCACAAATCGCAGTCTCAAACTCGACTCAAGACTCCAGCAAAGTGAAACCCCTGCAAATCCCCGTCGTGAATCACACTAGCACAGTCGTCATGTCGACTTAACTGTGCCGCCAAGCCCTAACCAGTTAACCCAAATTTCACTACAATCGTGAGCTCCTCCAGTCACCATCGACTATTGTCCCTCATCCCGCTCTCCCTGCTCGATCTTTCTCTCTCACGTTCTCTGGTCTCCGTATTCCACATCAGACCCACCAAATTTTACCTCAACATTACGCAACCATCAAACGACCATTCTCTCCACCCACCACTCTCATCCTTGTCCTTAGCACAATGTTCAACTTCTTCTCTCTTTTATGGCGCCGTGAGTGGTCACTCGAAGGAGATAAAGCCCAAGATTCCACAGACTGAGAAGAAGGGAAGGAGAAGCAGAGATGGTAGATCTAGGATATGATGAAGAGAAAGCTTCACATAGAAATTGGGAAAACAAATCTGAGTTCAAAAACCTAAATCTAAGCAAATCAATCCAACAATGAATGAGGAGGAAGAGAACCAGATCAATTCAATGATCCTTGTCGTCGCGCACTTATTGAACAAGAAGCGCAAAAGAGAGGGGAAGGCCTACATTAGGGGTGAGCAACGGGCGGGTTCGGATGAACAGTATCGGGTTTGGTCGAGTTTGAAACATGCATATGCAAGACCGATCCCGACCGTGGTTGATTTCGGGTGTGTCAGGTTCGGGTTTGTCGGGTTGGCAGACGGGTTGGGCGGGTTGGGGCGGGTTATTGTGAAGAAAAGAAAAGAAAAACAGAGGGGAGATGTGGAGATTTTTGAACAGTGGTGAAGAAGAAGAAGAAACAAACACAACCACGAGGTGGGGGAGAGTGAACTCAGACTGAAGCAGCGACCATGCATGTTGGAAAATGGAACTTCATTTTCTCTCGATGCCGCGCTTCGGTCTTCACGAAGCAGCGGTGGCGAAGCAGCGACGGGGTGTCACGAAGTAGCAGCGGCAAAGCAACGGCGGGGCGTCACGAAGCAGCGGTGGATTCGGGCTTCACGATGCCACTAAAGACGAGGCATAGGAGGTTCCAAAAGCCAAAAGGGGCCGCGAGACTTGTCGGAGGCGGCGGCGAAGAAAGAGGAGGCTCTGCAGTCTGCTAGGGTTAGAGAGAAAGGTCGTGGTCCAGCATATCTAGGGTTTGAGTGAGAGAGTCGAAGAGGAGAGGGAGCGACACAGGCCGCAGAGGCTGTGCTAGGGTTTGAGTGTGAGAGAGGGAGCGACGCTAGGCTAGGGTTCTGAGTGAGAGAGCTGAAATTTTTTCTTTTATATGGGCTACCCTCGGGTTAGGACGGGTTCATGTGGATTTTGTTGGTCCACCCAAGCCCGACCGCCTCTAACCAAATTGGATCGGTTTTGTCACCCGCGTAACCCATCGACCCGGTCCGACCGGCCTGTTCTTCAATTTTTTTCTGGGTATCTCTGGTTTCGGCCGGGCCAGTTATTTTGATCAGCCCTAGCCTACACTAGGGGTGTTTGCGGTTCGGTTTGACCGGTTTAGGTGAAAAAAGGAACCAATCCAATCAAACTTCATTGGTTCTGTATACTTCAGTTTTTAGCAAAAAAAATTCTAATACCGAGCCGAACCAAATCGATGATGAACGGTTTGGGTTGGTTCGATTCATCGGTTTCACAAATTAACAGATCAAACAAAATCACATGAAGCAAACTGAAATAGATCAAACCAAATCACATGAAGCCAGAGATTCACTTATCAAACTAGTGAAATGGAGGAAGAGGAACAATGATGGATGATGAGTGAAACTAGATTAGCCTCAACTGACAAAGATCAAAACTAATCAATGAAAATAGAGAGGGGGACGCGAGTGCCGATGCGAGGATCATGATGAGAAGCGATGATGTGGGTGGAGGATATTTTTTGATCAGATGTGGGTGGAGGATATGACTTACCATGAAACAACGACGATGGCGAGGATGATGATGAGTTGCGATGATGATGAGCACAACAGTGGTGGAGAACCACAAGAGCGATGTGGAGCACATCAGTGGCGTGATGAACCGCGACGGAGTCGGTGAGATTTTCCGAGAAGAAGGCGGATTTCTTGATGAAGGAGCAGGTGCTGCTGTTGTCATCTTGGAAGAAATTGGAGCGTATGGTGCGCATGGACTTATCTATGTGATGTTTTGGAGAAGTGGTGGTACTCATAGGTTCACGATAAGGGGAAACAACTCAAATTGGAGCGAGATTCACAAAGGGAGACGCGTGTTGGTTACTATGGAGGAGGGTAAGTTTTATGAGTTTGCTCATAGGTTTCTGGGTTTTCCCATGAGTGTGGAAAGAGGAGCAGGAGTGGTGGTTGAGGGAGAGGGTGTGGTGGTTGTACAGTGGAGGACAAGAAATGCAACGAGTCAAACGTTATTTAATTAAAAAACTATTTTTTCAATTAAAATATGCCATGTCAACGAAAACGTTAATTTTGGATGGAAACAAGACGAAAAATCAAAAGTGCTAACGACAATAAATGTGAGGGATGAAAAGTGCTAATTTTTTTTATGAGATACCAAAAGTGTAATTAAGTCTTTCTTAACTTCGACAACGCTTTCTCTGTTTTGAGAGTGGGAAATGATGAAAAAGCAAAATCTCAAGTAAATGAAAAGATTTTGATGTTATGTTTGTCATGAGATAGTAAGAAATAAAATGAAGAATATATAAAGTAATTTTCTTGGGTTGTTTGATTTAAGAGAAAAATATAAATAAATAAAAAGTTCATATTTTTGTATTTAAACAAAGTTACACCTAATATATAGTACATCCTATCGAACCGATAATCAATACTTGTTTGGAGGAATGGTAGGAGTAATTCTTATATCAGAATTCAGAACCAAGGTAGACACATTATTGCTTAGCTATATCAAATTTTTCTCCTCTTTCCAACGTTTTCACTGCTACCAAACGTAACAAATATTGCTCCATTTGTGTTAAAAGTTTGGAAGATTAGCTTAAGTCTTAGAAAGATAATATTGGGATAGTTAATTTATGTTTTATCGTAAAAAGAAATTAAAAATAGATATTATTTAATAGATTAAAGTAAATTATCTTTCCAACAAAAAGTTTCTAAAATGAACGTAACATAAAAGTTATTTCATTAGTATATGATTAATTTATTACTTAAGTTACTTGAAGTAAGTTACAGTTTATTGTTCAGTTCAAAAAAAAAAAAAGTTCCAGTTTATTGTTTTTTAGTATTTATTTTTAATTCCAGTATTTTAATCAAGATCTTTATTTATCCCTTAATTAAAAAATAATCTCTACATAACCCTTAGTAAAATATAATTGAAAATAATGTAAATATATGTTTTAATTCATTACAAAAATGTGTTTTTTAATGGTGGTTTCTTTTACATTTAGAGACGGTCTTTAACCGCCACTAAATGTTTATGTGGCAGCTACCATGCCCGCCACCTTCCTAGGTGTCACAAAGCTGTTTGTGGCGGTTTTTCTCCAACCGCTGGTTTCAAATACCTGAAGCAATTGCTGGTGATTTCAAACCGCCACAACCACAACTAGTAAACGCTTCAAACTTTACAAGGGTTAAGGAGCGCCAGAAAATGTAAACATAAGAAGAAATTGGAAACCTGCAATCCTATTAATTAACCAAATGTTCCTATTTAACATCACTTGATTTCTAATTTTACTCTCCTATGCAAGCTACATAAGCCTTAACCAACTCAACAATTGAAATCCAGCAAGAGAAATCGCCAGCCCAATTCAAAGAATCCACTACATGAAAAGTCTTATTTATCGACGGTCTATTATGGACGGTATAGAAACCGTGGGTAATGGACTCCATTACCGACGCCCTGGCCATCGAAAAGAAATTTTGGGGAAAAAATAAAACGTTCATAAGCCCTCGATAATTTTGGCGGGAAAATCTAGCGCGTCGTTACCGACGGTCACAACCATCGGTAATCTAGCACGTAAGTACCGCGCGTAGTTACTGACAGGTTTTTTTAATGAATTAATGAATTTGTTGGGTGGGACAATTGGCCGCCAAAAATACCTACAGAAATGGCCGTCGGATACTTATAAATACCCATTGAAAAGTCTTTGATAAATACCGACTGTGTAGGTCGTCGGTAAACTATATATAAGCTCAGTGACCTCTTGTCTCTTACTGAATCCACTCTAGTGTTATCCATGTAAGTTTATTTTATTTATTTGTATATAATTCCTTTAGTAATTTGTATATTTTGTATTGTGTTGTAGATTAGTTTTGCATTGTGGATTAGTTAATTATATTATTTTATTTTATAAGATTTGTGTGCGAAATTTTATCTTTTAATTTTTATTGAGTTGTATATTGCATTTATATTTAATTTGCGTGTTTATTGTTTGATATAATTGATATTTAAAATCAAGCTTTTTTTAAAGTTCTTTGTGAGATGTACCAACAACAATCATGGGTTAATGAACTTCTACAATCATCCACGTAAGTATGAGTATTTTTTGACTTAATATCATTAAGTATTATTTTAATTGTAACATATATTATATTCTAATTGTGCATAAAATTTTAAGCCGTCATTTGTTGTTACATGAAATGCGCGGGTGACAACAATCCGAAATCGTTGGTCTTAGAGCTAAATTTGCATCTATAAAGGCACAAATGGATGATGAAATAAAAAAGAAGAGGACGGCAATGAAGAGAGGACTAAAACCGAAATGAAAATGAAAATGAAAAACACCCTGAATTAAAAAAATAGCCATTACCAAAGGCTCTAACCATCGGGAAGTAATCGTCGATGATTACCGACGGTTCTATCCGTCGGTAATTACTGATGGCTATGAACCAACGATAATTACCAAGGGGTTTGGTACGATAATTGATCAAAGGTTCGTTGGCCGTCGGTAAAACGTCAATACCGACGATTTTTAGTGCGTATCGATAATTTTTAACCGTTGGTAGTCTGTTGTTTTCTTGTAATGATCAAGAATATCTCATTCTTCTTTGGCATGTCTCATGAACCCAATTCAACACTGCAACAAATAAATTTCAGTTTTATAAAGTCTCAGAGATAGCATTTGCATAAAATAAATTCCATTACCGCTTAGAATAAAATAAAGTTCATGGCTTTATACTTGAAACAGAGAATTTCAAGTATTTAGAAGATTTTTAGACAGTCAGATACAAAATAAGTTATGAAACTTAAAATTTAGATATGTAAAACCAGAGACATGAATAATTTAGTGGTGGTTTTTAGAGACGGCAAGAAAACTAGTGCCAGTAAAATACATTTTTTTAGTGATTATTTAATTATTTATTCTAATTTTTGGGGTTATTTTTACCTTTACATGATTTATTATAATTGTTAACTCTAGTTTTTTTTTTCTTGACACGTTTTAAGGTGTTCGGGATACGGTGATGGTCTCTCCCAACAAATGATTTTTTCGGTGTTCGATCTCATGATCTCATATTTACAGGAAGATATGTAAAACCAGAGACATGAATAATTTAGTGGTGGCTTTTAGAGACGTGCCAGTAAAATACATTTTTTTAGTGATTATTTAATTATTTATACTAATTTTTGGGGTTATTTTTACCTTTACATGATTTATTATAATTGTTAACTCTAGTTTTTTTTTTCTTGACACGTTTTAAGGTGTTCGGGATACGGTGACGGTCTCTTCCAACAAATGACTTTCTCGGTGTTCGATCTCATGATCTCATATTTACAGGAATCTAACTTGACTACCACTAGTCCAAAATTTTGTTGGTAACCGTAGTTATTTTAATTTTTTATAAACATATGTAATCTTTAACTAAGTGATTAAAGATAGGGTTGATTACAAATTATAATTATAATTACCTAAAGAGTTAATTTTATTTTTAAATAAAATAAGTTTATGATAAATAATGGATGAAAATAGTTCTTATAGTATTTTAATTTATAATTTAATTTACAAATTATTTTTTATTAATTATTTTTTCTTTTTCATAAAACATTTTATTAATTATTTTAGTTCACTTGATTAATTTAAAAGCTTTTAATTTTTAATTAAAGATGAGTTTTTCAAACTTAAAGTAACATTTTCAGGGCATTGTTTCCAAACATAACTTTTACGTTAAGTGTAATATGTTAGTAAGATTTTAGTTGAACACTTGAACTTGACGTCTACTCACTTTCACTTTCAGTATGGCAAATTCTAAATGTGTTGGAATGTGTGTTTTTTATTTTCATGGAAACTAAGTAATTGTTTGGAGGTCGCAAGCAATACTTGGTTGATGCCAAGAAATCCGAAAATATGTGTCGGTTGATATTAAATTATTAATATTGCATCAAATTAGAAAACCAAAGAATAGGAATGAAAATCTCTTTCTATATGGTATTTTTTTTCTCAAAGTATTCCTATAATTAATATTTATGAGACTAATTTATTAAAACTTTAAAATTAAATTAATTGAACAGACATTTCTAAACAAATTATTTTCTATACACACATTTAGAGATCGAACAACTGTCCATCAGCAATTATTCAAAACTTTGTTGGTGGTATCTTCTTTCTTTGTTACCAATTAAAAATAATTAATGTTAATTATTCAAAACTTTGTTGGTGGTATCTTCTTTCTTTGTTACCAATTAAAAATAATTAATGTTACTCATCCATAACTGCTTCACCAATAGTATACCAAAGAACTGCTTCACCAATATTTTTTCTAATTAACATGCCAAAAACTTGTACTATTAAAAAAAATAAAAAATAGAACACAAAATGAGACATGACATTTATATCCTAATTTTAGATTTTAGATGTATCTTGTGAATGTCTCTACGCCGGCCTCTCGATTGGGTGGATCAACCTAGCGTATTTTTTTTGTTTTAAATATTGGTTGGCTGGCCTATGTTGCTTATGCTTATGAAGCACTTTGATTCTGACACGTTACCATCACTTGCTTTTGCTGAGTGTATTTGGTCATTTTTACTTCCAAATCAATTTTAAAAGCTTAAAATAAGAAACAAGGTCGAGCAAATGCACTGGGATTCTTTGGTAAAATGAACATTTGCCTTTACATTGAGCGATGACTCTTTCATATATCAGTAGCCTCTTTAATGGTAAAAACAATCTGATCAATTACAATTGTGCAGCAGATTCAGGCAATTACAATTATTTGGGGAAGAGGAAATTGAGCAATCATGGCTATGTGGGAATGTAGGTTGGCCAACCACAATAATATTGTCGAAGAGATATTTGGGAGGCATACTAATGAGACGAAGGAAGACAAACCTAGACATCCTCCCTAATAGTCAGTTGGTCAACCATTTGTTAGGTGTGTAGCGACCCGTGGGCCTCCGTAGAATCAGTAGGTTGGCCAACCCAACACGGGGTCGACAACCCCTCAAGACTAGGAGTCAAGAGACATTGACAACGTGATCTTGGAGGATGACTTGCCTTGAGGTTCCTCCGGGATGGGCCGGTATGAACTACTTGGTTGGCAAAGAGCGTTGACGATCCACAACCCCTCAAAGCTAGGAGTCAAGAAGCCTTGGTGACATGACATTGCTTCGACTTGGGTGGTGGCCTGATGAGTTTCTTCGGTGTTGTTCCTTTTCCAGTGGGGTAGACTATTTGTTGGGTTCCCCTTTTTGTTGGGGTGGACTACCTGTGCAATTCATCCTTTTTTGTTGGGGTGGATAACCTGATGGGCTCCTTTCCTTTTGCTGGGGTAGATTATCTGTTGAGCTCTCACTTTTGTCGGGGTGGATGACTTGATTTACTCTTTTGATGAGGTGGACAACTTGATGGGCTCTTCCTCTTGTTGGGGGTGGATTATCTTGTTGGGATGGAGGACACCTAGCTCTTTCTTTTCCTTTGTTTAAAACATTTTTTGCTTTATTTGGCTAACTGTTGTAAAACTTTAACTTATTCCCTTCAAACGCCACACTTCGACTTGTTGACATATATTATATCGCTCTTACGTCTTTTGATCTTGTGCTAGTCCAACATTAGATGTTGGTGACTCGGGTTTGTAGAACCATTTTCATAGATATCTTAGGCTATTTTCAGGAGTTTTTAAAGTTCATCAAGTCCTTTTAGTTTGTTTTACCCTTGGTTTGTAAGTTTTAGTCTTTTAGAAGTAATTTAGGATTTTTAGATGTTTTTATCCAATTTTTCCTTTTTTTAATTTAATTTTCTATTGCAGGTGTTTGGCGCGTTCGCGCCAGGAAGCTGGCGCGTTTGCCTCGCTTCATTAAGGGCAGAATAGGAATTTCACGCTGGTGCGCGTGCGCCAGATGATGGGCGCGTCCGCACTAGCCCCTTGGAACACAAAACAGAACCAAATCATGTTTTTGAGATATCTAACACATTTTGGAGCATCTTGGAGCTATGCTAGGGTTAGGGCTTCCATCCCCACATGGTGGTCATGGATCTTCTTGCTTCCCTTCAGGCCTTCATCTTGTTGCTTCCATTTTTACCATAAGTAGCTAAGTTCTTTTGTATTAGGGGATTGATGTAGTTAACCTAACTCTATGTCTTGATATATATATGAGTTCTTCTTCTTCTATATGAGGCTCTTTTCTATGCTTTATTGTACCCAAATGCATGCAGGTTTATCTATCTAATTCTTGCACAATTGGAAAATTGGTTTGAGTTAGGGTTTTGAAAAGGGTTTAATTGGGAGTTTTGCTAGCTTAGGAATGACGACAATACCCGGTTGTGTTGGTTTGATTGATGATCTTTTATTGCATTAATTGAGTAATTGGCTTAAGGAATTAATTCATTTACTTTCAATTAATAGGTTCACTTAGTTAAGGAATTACTATGTGAATATCTAAACCTAGCATCATATAAGAGTTGGATAAATCCATATATGCATGTTGAAGTGGGTATAGACATAGTAATTGGTTGACGAAAATATTTTCCCTAGTACGTTCAAACCATCGTTTAATTCACGTATTTATTTGCTTTCGCTTACGTTCACGATCTCTTGTTTCAATCAATTTATCAACCTTTTTACCATCCTTTCAATAGTTAAACTAGCGGAAATTGATAGTAAACAACCACAATCCCTATGGAGGCGATCTTTTTATTACTTCGAGCCTTTGTACACTTGCAAAGTGGCTAACAAGTTTCTGGCGCCGTTGGCGGGGATTGTGACTTTGTCTATTTCAGTTGAACCTAATTGCTATTGTCTAGGACATTTCTTTTTTTTTTTTTTTGCTATTGTGAACTGGTGCTACACTACTACAGAATTGTCATATTACCACGGTTCCGGGTAGCCTTTTACCACAGTTAAACCGTGGTATCAGCCGGTGAAGCAATAGATAAATTGCCACGGTTCCGCATTGAACCGTGGTAATATCACATATTTGTTACCACGGTTGAAGGCATAACTGTGTTAATATCGCAGCTCTCTTACCACGGTTCAACAAGGAACCGTGGTAATAATGTCTCTTCTTATTACCACTGTTCAACATTGAACCGTTGTAATAAGTCTATTTCTTTTTTTGGATTTTTCTTATATTCTCTCACCTTAATTAATTGTACGTGAAAATATAAAACAGTCTATTATATTGCCAAAATACTAAATTAAATAAAATATGGACTATAGGAAACTATAAATACCAAACTACCAAATAAACTATATATAACATGCATATGGATCACCACCCAAACAACAAAAAACGGCCTAATGCCCAAGAAAAAGGTACTTAACTAAAACATGGTCTATAGGAAACTATCCTAATATCTCGTTACTTCAATGCCAAAACAGTTTAGCAGTCCATTCAAAAAAAAAAAAAACAATTCAGCAGTAGAACGCAGTTACAACATAGCATCTTCAACTGATCTTAGTGCTCCTGCTTGTGCTCCCAACTGCTTCTAATACATCGCCTTCAATGTATCTCCGAGCTCGGAATGCTGCTAAGCATGCGTAATATGCTGCTAAGCCATTCCTTATGTACATAATATACTGCTAAGCCATTTCTAATAGTTCCTGACATTATATTTCCAAAAAATATAACAATGAATAAAAAGAGAAGGAGATTATTAGGAATCAACAAGATCAGCCATATATTAACTTGAAGAAAAATTGT
This sequence comes from Acmispon strigosus, assembly GCA_030819835.1. Taxonomy (NCBI): domain Eukaryota; kingdom Viridiplantae; phylum Streptophyta; class Magnoliopsida; order Fabales; family Fabaceae; genus Acmispon; species Acmispon strigosus. The sequence goes on along the minus strand of JAUAMA010000001.1, from coordinate 39,695,790 downwards.
ATAGCCAAATTTAACATTCATACAACCAAATTTTAAAAAGGTACAACATTTACTAGTTGTCTGAATTAAAAATTAGGGACTAGTGTTGCAGCCTAACGATTCCATATAATCATCGGAGGAGTCATCCGAAGAAGAGTCATCCGAGTCTTCGGAGGGTTCATCTAATGGCTCACCAATGTCAATACCCCTTGACCGGAAGAATTTTACTTCGATCACCTGACAAGCCACCTCCTCTAAAGGGTTCCAAGCCAAAAAAGGCAACCCATTTGGACCCCTGCGGAGTTTTGTTACGAGAAAACCATAGGGAATGGCTTGCTGGTTGTCAACCAGAGCAGAAGCAAGGTGAATGTAGACGATGTCTACAATATTAAAACGCTCATCATTCATAATCATGTACATGATATACAGGTCGTGGTCAAGCACGTCTTCCAGACGATTCAGTCTTGGACAAAGCACTTTAGTGACCAATTGATGTAAAACTTTGGCAGAATAGTTGAGGGATGAGTAGAGACGGTGCTCATAAATGGATGGATTTTCCATCATATAGATGCTTTCATCTATATATTTTCCATCGCATTCTACTTTCCAGAATTCAGAGTACGTGTCCCCTTCATCCTCACTATTGAGGAGTTCAGCAAGTTTCCGTCTGGTTAGGGAAAACTCATGATCCACCACTGTTGCAACGAAACGTCTGTTGTGAACAAATGTTAAGGAGGACCAGAAGGAGAAGACGAGGTTTGGGTACATTGACTCATTAGAGGCATCACACAATGCTCGGAAACGTGTGTTACGCAGAGAATTGGTGCTGAGAACTTGACAGCGCTCTAGTTCTTGGAAATTTACAGTAAAAGGAAGACAGATTTGGAAACCGTTTGCCATTTATGTTTTTAATGAAGATTAATGAACACAGAAAAAGAAGGATGCAGGGAAGATGATGGAGTGATGGATGGAGAACTAAGAGATACTTCAGGAATTTATAAGCAAATAAGGAAAGTGAAACAGGATAAAGAAGAGTAACCGCCATGACTGTTCAGAAGTGCAGAGTAAAGATGGTGTATTGAGAAATGTGAAACTCATATGGGAAGGAGAATCAGTGTGACTGTTAAGAAGAAGAAAATCGCACGTGCTGGAGAAACAGCGCTGGGAAGCATTTATGAAGATACCATTAAGTGGGTGGAGAGACAAGCATTTACGAGGGAAACGGCGCACGCTTCTTGTGCTCCGGGAAAACAAAACCCTAGTATTGAACAACAACAAAAACCTTCAAAACAAAACCCTAGAAGTAGAAGCAGGTCAAGAGAACTCACTAGTGAGGTAAAGAAGAGCGGCCAACGGGAGAAGACGGGAACAACGACGCACAAAGACGGAGACGGCGTGACTGTCACGACTGCGAGCAAGAGTGCGATTGGCAAAGACGAGCTTGGCGCCGACGAGCATGCAAAGCAGCGGCGGTGCCATTGCGGAGAGAAGGAGGGCCGGTGATGAGGTGCAGCGGCTAGGAATGACGGCTATGAGGTGCAACAGAGAAATGATTCACAAATGGGTTTTCGATCTGCAGACTAGGGTTTGCTAGTTAACAAATCAATATTTTATTAATAATATAATATCTATTAAGGTATCGACCGTGGTAATAGGAAATGTTAATTAAAAAAATAATAAAAACTATCTCAGATACCACGGGTGACATGAAACCGTGGTAATAGAGCACCTCAGTTACCATGGTTCCACAAGGAATTGTGGTAACAGAGCTCCGGGCACCATTTTACCACGGTTCATCACGGAACCGTTGTAACAAGGGTGTGGTAAAAAGGCAATTCTGTAGTAGTGCTACTAATTGGTTTTTGCTAGTGTATGCAAGGTGAAATCAACTCAAACTCATTATTACTTGATCCGGAGATTGAAAGGACCCTTCGTGCTCACCAAAGAAGGGTACGGGAAAACACAATGGCAGAAGCACATGAGACACTAGCTTAAATTGAAGCCCGCCTCCGCACTGAATTTGAAGGGAGACTACAAGTTGAATTAGAAGAAAGGAGACTTCAAGCGGATCGGGAACTTGAAGAGCAAAATGATAGGAGGTCACTCCGGGACCTTAATTCTCCACAAATGAATTATGAATTCGAGGGTAGCATTATCACACCTCCTCCTGTAGCAAGACGTTCCATGCAGAGCATAAAGAGATAGGGTGAAAGAGGGTCGCCTTGTCGAAGGCCTCTTTGGGGGGGGGAGGGGAGAACTGAGGAAGCCTAGACCCATTCCAAATAATGGAGATGGAAGTCGATTGCACGCCCCACATGATCAAATCAACAATAGACAGAGGGAATCCAAAGTCAAACAAGGTAGCCTGAAGAAAGTCCAAGTTGACACGATCATAAGCCTTCTCCAGGTCGATTTTCAAAGCAACTAAACCGCACCCTTACTATGGGAATGGAGAGTATGCATCACCTCCTGGGCCAAGATGATATTGTCCTTGGTCCCCCTTCCTGGAATGAAGCTTCCCTGCAGAGGCCCCACGAGGTTATCAAGCAACGGTCTAAACCTGTTGACCAACACCTTTGTGGTGATTTTGTAGGCCACATTGCAAAGGCTGATTGGTCTGAGATCTTTGAAACGATGCGGATCCTCCACCATGGGAATCAACACGATGAAAGTCTCCAAGAGGGATGCATTAGTATGTCCATTGCATAACGCTTGATCAACCATACGATGGAGATCATGACCCAGGATGTGCCAATATTTCTTGAAGAAAAAAGCCTGAAAGCCATCTGCGCCTGGAGCTTTGAAAGAGTCCATGGCCATGACAGCAAGCCGGACCTTATCCAACGAAACTGGGTGAACCAAATTCGTCCTGTCCTCCAGGGAAAGGGAAGGGAAGGGGTTGGGATCTCCATGATAGAATTCCTGTGTACCTGCGTGTCATTAGAGAACATGTTGGTGAAAATACGTTGTGCCTCCTCCTTCAAGACAGCCGCATCTGTGCACCACACGTTGTAACCCACAAACATCCCATGAATCTTATCCTGTTTCCTCCTGATGACTGTCTGTGTGTGGAAGAACTTTGTATTCCTATCTCCAAACTTTACCCAGTTCTCTCTTGACTTCTGGAACCACAACAGCTCCTCCTATAGTAAAATCTGTTCATACTCTTCTCGGAGGGATTTTTCAAGGCAACGGGTTGACTCAGTCTCCCTCACGTCAAGCTCCATCTGAAGTCCTTGTAAATGTCTCTCTACCCTTTTATTCCTCAAATTTATGCTGCCAAAGGTTTGTTTATTAAAAACTAAGGATGCCTCCATTATGTGTTGTAGTTTCCCCACTAAGGAGCTAGGGGACAGTCTCCAACACACCAATCCTTCATATGAAGAGTGGGTTGCCCATGCTGCCTGAAAGCAAAATGGGCGATTTCCTCAGTTCCCCAAATCTGTCGTACATCTCAGAAGGACAGGGCAATAATCTAAGTACACGCGCGAGGGTTGTTCAACATATGCCTCGGGAAAGAGATGTCTCCCAACGCTCTATCCAGCCTTTTTGCCATAGACCTCCTACCATCCACTTTTCTCTCCCACTTGAATCTACTTCCTGTAAAACCCATGTCTATGAATTCGCACTCATCCATCATCCCTAGCATCTGCATGGCTGTGTTGTGACAAAAACTTCCCCCAACCACTTTCGCCGGCGAGCAATCCTCATTAAAATCACCAAGCGTTATCCAAGGATCCAAGAACTGTTGACGAAGGAATCTTAGGTGCCCCCAAAGCTCTTCCCTCCTAGTTGGATTCGGACTCGCATACACGATTGAGCAGAGCCATTTATGAAGGCCCACCGAATTGATACAATGACTACTTGAGCATGGATATCCACGGGCTGTATGATGAGGGGACTAGAGGCAGGCGTAAGAATCCAAATACCCCCTCTATGCCCCATCGCCTCCGAAACACAAACAAATTCATACCCTACGCCACTCCAGAAAGAAACCACTTTCTCGAACAGGCAATGAGTTTCAACAACCGCGAAGATCGAAGGATGAAAAGTATGAATTAAGTCCCTCAACCTTCGCTTGCCACGAGCACCAACTGCTCCTCGTATGTTCCAAGAAATAACTTTAAGGTTGTCGTTATCCATAACAAATCATGTTGGTATGCTCGTCCAAGACCAAAGCTGCCACATCTTCGGCGCTTGTGTAAAAGCTCCACTTCCTTCTCCTGGATCAAAGGTAGAACGTTTCTCAACATACTCGTCAGCCAACATACTGTATCGGTTACCCCCTAGGTGCTGCAAATTCAACGTTGTGCATGCCCCATTACTACGCTCGAACACCTTTGTCTTCCCCATAATTCGAATATTTTTGGTTGTTTCACGAGTAGTTGTGGCTGCAAGCTTTTCCCCCGTAGACCCCTCTGATTTGCGTCCAGGTTCATCATTGATGCAGCACCTTTCCTAATCCGTTTCTTTCCATTCGCAGCAACCATGCCATAATTACTACGTGTTGTATTAAAGCCTGCATTAAATTGCATTACTGCAGATTCGTCCACATGCAACGTACCAGGACTGTTTTCTAAAATCACATATTTATTTCAATTCTTGGCAGATCCACACATTAATGGAGCAGGTGCTTCTTGTGCAGAATCGTCCAAGTCCAACGAACCATGAGTGCTCCCCATAATTTCGGTTTTGTTTCCCTTTTTAGCTGGTCCACGATTTAATGAAGCATTTACTGGCTGTTTCAAATTAAAATTCTTTCTCCTCTTGTCCACAACGAGCGAGTTACCATGTGTAGAATCTGGAAAATTAATTCCCTTAATGGTAGTTCCACCATTCTCGCCTTCTTCCACGCTATTGTTCCCTAGGGAATTAACTCCCACGTTTGTTGCAGCTTGTCCCCCCACTTGTGTGTCCTCTGGTGCTTGCTCGTTCACTGTATTCGTCGCCGCTGTCGGGGTGGCAATAGTTGCTGGTGAGTCTGTCGGTGTGGTCTTCTGTTGTGGCTTGGTGCAGTTATGTGCAAGGTGCCCGTAACAGCCATAGTTAGAGCACAAGAAATGCAGTCCTCCATACTCTACTTTATACCAAGTTCCCCGAAGATGTACCATGCCAACCACTGGTTCGCCAAGGTTGATTTCGACAGAGACGCGAGCAAAGCGTCCTCGTTGCATATCCTTCGTATTCGCGTCCACCTTGATCAGCTCTCCGACACCCGTGGCTAATGTCACGAGGATACTTTCATCATAAAACTGGAACCCCAAACCTGGGATCCGTATCCATACCAACATCGTGTTTATCTTCGTGTTTGCGGTGACAAACTCCGGTGTCCATGCCTTAATTGAAAGATAATGATCATAAATCATCCAAGGGGCTCCTGCCATTGCTTTCTCCCTATCCTCATCCTGGTCGAATTTAATGAGGAAGTAACCATGGTGGATATCACGAACTTCATACCCTCCTACCAGCTTCCACATCGCCTTCACCTTCTCGCACAGCACGTTTTATCGAATATGCTTCCCTAACAACTTCACCACTAGACACTTCTCCCATTACTTACAAACTTGTTTGTAAACTGACTTGTCAACGAAATCAAAACAAGGAAAGAGACGGTTCCCTCCTAGTAGCTCTCTCTTAATGATTCCATCATTGACGAGGTTACTCACCACCTTTTGAGTAGCCTGTTCTGTGCCAAGAACCTTCTCCTCGAACGTAGGTTTCTTCACCGTCCCCTCCGACGACTTTGCCGTGGTGGTCCCTTCTCTCTACCAATCATGCTTTCACTCTCAACCTCCATGATAATAATCCAATATTAATGACAGAGAATCATTTTTATGCATTGATAGAGAATCAAGTTAATAATAATTTATAAATATCTCAATATATTTAATATTGGTAATGGAATAAATTTAAGCATTATTTTTTGGGTTTAAATTTAAGCATTAATTTTTTTCATTAAACTTTAATTTAAGCATTAATTGATTGAATATTAATTTAAAGAGTAATTAATTAAATGTAATAATTTTGATTAATTGAATACCTATTTAAGAACGTAACTGTTTTGATTTATATTTAAATATGGAAGTTCACGTCACGTAATTTAATGATAAAAAAGTTCATGACGTGTCTTCATAAGATTCAAGATTGCATACTCAAATTAAATATATAGACGGTAGATATGAAATCCGTTACTTTATTCTTCAAATATGAAAATCTAGATTTTCCCCTCAAATAATTAAGTCGAGCCATTAAGTATATAAAACGTGCATGATTTGATTTAATTTTTCTAACATAGATTAATCTTAAAAAAGAATTATATTTAATTATATTTCAAAAACCAAAATTACTATATTTATTTACTTGTCTATGGACCAAGAAAATCCAAAATTACTTAATTTGCTCGAAAATTGACAATCCATATTCCAGCCCATGTTAAGAGACAGACAACACAATCGCGCGTGAGAAGGGAGCGGATATCACGAACCACTGTCTTGTCAGTGGGCCCATACGCTTCTCTCTCTCTTGTTCTTTTCTGTGTAAAAATATTACCAAATCTCCAGATTGAAAAAAAGCACAAAGAAATTAGGGACAGTCAGATTATAGAGAAACACTGCATGCACTGAAGGAAGGAGCAACAAGGCACTGGATTCAAGTGTGTGCGTTTTTTGTTTTAATCACAAAAGGTCTTTTTCCTCACAACAATTTAGAATTGTCTGTGTTAGAGAAAACAATTATTCTAGGATTTGAAAACCATTGACTGTAATACACATGGGATAACATATAGTATTTTCTGTCCTTTTCTCTTCTGCAGATCCAAGAAAAGAGAGTCTGGGAAGGGATCTCATAATTCTTTTGAGAGGAATCACTTTTTTCTGGCACAGTCCAATTAAAAGGGAGCATTATCGTCTCCATATTAGGTGGGTTTGTTTGTTTCTCATCTCACTTTTTATACCTTTTCCTGTTTTTTTTAAGTGCATGTTAGTTAGGATACTCTATTAAATTAAAATAATCACTTGTTAAACTAAAATAATCACTAGGACAGAAGCAACGTTTTTTAGCTTTTGGGGCTGTGCGTGCAGTGAATTTAACTCATAGATGTTAAAGGGTACTAGTACATATCCACCACTTCAACCGCTCCACAAGTAAGAAGTTACACTTGTGCTTATATGGTACCGCCCTAAATTACACCATGGATATATGCATACATGATTAATTTTGACATTTCTATTTTAACTTGAGCGTGATTTTTTATCGTGTATGATCTTAGCGCAAGTGAGAGGCACGAGTGGTGGCTAGTCAACCAGGTGTATATGGTCGTTGGATTTGGTACGATGCATATGAAAAGTTCGTGAATTCTGTTTTTGATTCTGTCTTTTTTCGGAAAAAATTGTTTTTGTCTTTTGAAAATTCTCCTCTGGTTCAGCATAAATTTAGGATTTCACTTACATAAAGAAATTTTAATTCAAAAAGAGTAGAAAAATGGAGAGAAAAAAGTGTTGGAAATAATATGCAAGAGAAAATGATTATAAATGTATGAGTACATGCAACTAATCGGTCAGGTCTGATGGGAAATATAGAAAAAATTTGTAAAACGTATATACACATGAGAGTGAAAATATGTAACCATTTCTAGTGTTACCGAAAGAGAGAAATATAAAGAAATAATATCTTCACATTTTTACACTCCACGTCTAGGTATAGAGAGAAAAATGAATGATATAGTAGGTAATATGATCGAAACAATGAAATAAGACGGAAAGAAAAATTGTTTGGAAATAAATTGTAAGAAAAAAGTGAATATGAATATATCACAACTCAAATATAAATTGTGGAAGAAGGGAATTATTTTGCAAAGCATTCATAAATCAGAATTTGGAAAATAAGTATTAGGGGCGTCCCTTTCATCCGTGAGCGTGTGCATGAGAAACAGGTGTAATTTTTATTGTCCTATTCCCTCCTTAAATTGAGAGAGTTAAAATACATGCCGCATGCATGTAGCGTTGACAAGTTAGCAGCTTGTCTTATCTGGTTTAAAAGTCAAAAGTCAACTTAAAGATTCCAAAAGACCAAAACTAGTGCAATTCATTCGTGTACACTTAAATAGTATAAGTATTTCTAAACACTATTTTTTTCTCTCTATCTCTTTCTTCAATTACATCACATTGTATATCTCTCTTATCTTTTCTTATCTCTGTAGTAGTTTACACCCTTCAGGAAAAGCTCTTTTTGACAATAATGATAGTAACACTTTCTGGAAAGAACCAACAACAAAGGAGAGGAGAGTGACATGGAAACTTTGTAAGTTAGGAAGTGACAAGGGTCCATCCAAATTTTAACTTGATTATGATTATGATTTTTGCATCTTGTTGTTTATCCTCATTGTTGATGTTGTTGTTGCTAATGGGACGGACTACTCTGCAGCAAAGCAAAATGGAGACAGGTCTTGGTGGAGAAAATTTTGATTCTGGTTTGGTTGGAGGGATGAGGGATGACGAGTACGAAAGCAGGTCTGGAAGCGATAATTTTGACGCTGCATCTGGTGATGATCAAGATGCAGGTGATGACCAGCCACGGCAAAAGAAGAAGAAGAAATATCATAGACACACTCCTCAACAAATTCAAGAGCTTGAATCGTCTGACTCTATGAAATTTTGCTATATTTTTTACAATTAGGGTTATTATTATGACTACATGTCTGGTAGAGGTGATTTTTATTTTGGCTTTTGCTCTGAATTGTTTTAGTTTCTTCAAGGAGTGTCCTCATCCTGATGAGAAGCAAAGGTCAGATCTTAGTAAGAGGCTTGGCTTGGGGAACAAACAAGTTAAGTTCTGGTTTCAGAATAAAAGAACCCAAATGAAGGTAAATTGTAATTATGTCATTTGTTGTGTTCATGCACTTTTTGTAGTTTGCTGATGTAAGTTTGATGGTGTGCTTTTCTTGAACCAGACGCAATTGGAACGCCATGAGAACTCGATTCTTAAGCAGGAAAACGAGAAGCTCCAAGTGGAGAATAGTATGATGAAAGAAGCTATGACGAATCCAATATGCAACACTTGTGGCGGCCCTGCCATTCTTGGTCAAATTTCAATGGAGGAGCACCAGATTAGAATTGAGAATGCTCGACTAAAGGATGAATTGAATCGCATATGTGCCTTAGGAAGCAAGTTCTTGGGCAGTCCACTCTCTTCATTAGCCTGTCCCACAGGTCTAGAACTTGGTACTGGAAGGAATGGGGTTGGTGGTCCAAGCAACTTTAGCATGTCCTTGCCAATGAGTCTTGAGGTGGGAGATGGAGTTTTGGGCACTCCACCACCACCTACACCGATGGGAATGATGGGAAATGAAGCCCAACTTGAGAGATCTATGGTTGTGAATCTTGCATTAGCTGCAATGGATGAATTGATTAAGATGGCTCAGTTAGATAGCCCTCTTTGGATTAAGAGTTCAGATGGGGCAAAGGAAGTGCTGAACCATGAGGAGTACGCAAGGATTTGTTCTCCTTATATCAGTCCAAAACCCGCTGGTTATGTAACTGAAGTTTCAAGGGAAGTTGGGGTGGTGATAATCAACAGTTTGGCCTTGGTGGACATATTGATGGATGCGGTATGAAAAATTTGATGTGGTTGCTATGATGATCATATATAATTTAGTCTGAGTGTATTTATATTTCTATCTATAGGATCGGTGGTCAGAGATGTTTCCATCTATGATTACTAGAGCCGTCACCGGAGATGTGATATCTAGTGACAATGGAACCAGAAATGGAACTTTACAATTGGTATGTTTCTCTTGTTTGCATATATTTTCTTATTTTGGTGGAACGTAACTCATTATATTAGTGTTTCAGATGCATGCTGAGGTTCAATTGCCTTCTCCGTTAGTCCCCGTTCGGCAATTGAACTTCCTCAGGTTTTGCAAGCAGCATGGAGAAGGCGTGTGGGTTGTTGTTGATGTATCGGTTGACATTGGTCGCAACGCTATCGATGGAAATCCATTCTTGACTTGCAGGAGGCTTCCTTCTGGATGTGTTGTGCATGATGCACCCAATGGCTTGTCCAAGGCAACTGCTAGCTGCTTTAACCACTTATTTTCTTTTGCATTGCATCATTTTTTCCCTGCTCAAACTTCAATCGTGTTAGTTTTTCAAGAGCTTGCACTTGGTTTTATATACACTACCAAGCATTTGTAGTTCCGGTTCTTGTGAAAGTTTGAGATAACAGGACATGACATAGCTTAAAATTTACTTATGATTGCATTAAATATTATGTTTTCCAATGAAGTTTCACTGTTGTATGTAGATTACTTGGGTTGATCATTCTCAATATGATGAGAATGTTGTCCACCAAATGTATCGCCCTTTGATAAATTCTGGCATGGGCTTTGGTGCTCATAGATGGGTTGCAACTCTTCAAAGACAGTGTGAATGCCTTGCAATGCTCATGACTCCTTCCATACCATCGGAGCACTCCCCAGGTATATATATATATAGATCAAGATTTTTTTATGTGAAAATTTTCTCATGTTTTTCTCATGTTAATATAGTGATTATCACATGCTTATTGATATATAAACATGCCACATATTGATTCTTCCATGCAGGCATAAGCCAAGGTGGTAAGAGAAGCATGGTGAGAATGGCGCAACGCATGAGCGAGTACTTCTTGTCAGGGGTTTGTGCATCATCTGCCTGCAAGTGGGACATCGTTCATGTTGACAACAATAACACGAGGTTTATGTCCCGGAAACATGTGGATCAACCTGGTGAGGCTTCTGGCGTTGTTCTCAGTGCTGCAACTTCTGTTTGGTTGCCGGTATCGCGACAACGGGTGTTCGATTTCCTGCGTCAGGGACAAAATAGAGACAAATGGGATATCTTTTCTAGTGGTGTATCTAAGCAAGAGAGGCTCTATATTACCAAAGGGCAAGCACAAGGAAATTGTGTTTCTATACTTGGAGCTGGTAATAATGTAAGTATATATAATCATTTCTATTAGGTGCTTTAAATCAAGTTTAAGTTGTTAGAAAATCTTTCATCGTTACTACTTAGTTACATTCACACTCATTATTTTTTATTTTAATTCTATATGTCGTTCTTTTTTTATATTTCTTTCTTTTTTATCATATCTTTCATTTTTGTCGATTAGTGTGGGTGAAAGTGAGAATGAGGCGTCAACCTAAATATGATAGATATGTAATAAATATGACTCATTTCTATTGAAAACTAATAAATATGATAGATATGTGATGTGAAAGAAATCGATAGATAGAGATGAAAAATCGGTAAAAATAGCAACTTTAAATTTTATACACTATATAGCTCCATTTACTCCCACCTCACTTTTTTCTAATCTATTTTTATGTTACATCATATCACTTATCATATTTTTACATTTTTAACCTTACATTTTTCTCTATCCATCTTAATGTTTGACCACATTACTCATCAACCTCACTTTTTTCTAATCTATTTTTATGTTACATCATATCACTTATCATATTTTTATATTTTTAACCTTACATTTTTCTCTATCTATCTTGATGTTTGACCACATTACTCATCAAATTATTACTTTGAATAATACTTGGTTCACATCTCTTAATTAATTTTCTTATAATAAGTGGTGTGAAGGATATCATTCTCATGTAAGTTAATTTGCATTTTGATTTCAAGTGTTCATAAGAATATCATCACCTTACATTTAACAATCTTTGTTTAGGCTGCTAATGGCAATGATGGCAACATGCTATGGCTGCAAGATTCATGGAGCGATACCTCCGGTTCCATGATAGTGTATTCCCCCATCGACGTGCAATCCTTGAACATGGTGGCGAGCGGTGGAGATTCTGCCTATGTTCCTCTCTTGCCTTCCGGCTTTGCCATTCTTCCAGGTTGTCATTCAAACAATAGCAGCAGCGCCGACGCCGGAAACTCTGATGCTGGTGGATGCTTGCTTACATTTGGATTACAAATGATGCTTAATGACCTCCCAACAGCTAAGCTCACAATGGAGTTAGTTGATACAATTAATAGACACATCTCATGCACCATTCAAAAGATCAAGATGCACTCGGAGTTGGAGTTGCACATGAATGAACCTTTCTTTGACTCAAAGTCAAATTTAGCTACTTTTTAAATTTTTATTTTGTTTTCAAAATGGAAACGTGAAAAGGGGTCATCCATTTTTATGTGTAGAGAATTCTAGTTAGATTGTAGTGGAAGAAGCTGAGGTGAAAGGGTTCGAGTCAAGAACGTAACGAACTGCAAAATTACAACATCGTGGTTTAGTTATGTCAGTGGTTTGAGTACTGATTTTTTAGCTATTCATGCATATTGCATACCTTGCTTACAGCTAGCTCGAGATGAAGAGCAATGACTTTGTTGTTACTTGTTATCTTACTTCATTTTAAATTTTTAATTCTTTGACATTTCTGACCTTTTATTTATATAATATTTGATTTTATTTTTTTATAAGCAAAATATATTAATGGGAGCTTAAGTGTATCCCTCCGAAGATAAAAGAAGAAAGTGAAGGAAAAAAGTCTCCAAAAGATTTATGGTACCAAGAATAAATCAAGCCCTACAACCAGAATATTGGCTTAAACATTCCACCCCGGACTCTAACACCGACCCAATCCTAAAAAATCATTGTTACAAGAGAACCCAAAAAGAAACACACAAACTATCTTGGAATTTAGCATAAAACACGAATTGCATTCCACCACTGCTGAGTCACTTGCCAGTTGACAAATGCCAAGCTTCCGATAATATAAAGCCTCCCTAGTTCCCATATCGCAGAATTTGAACACAGCTTGGATCTGGAGCAAGCTTCCCACAGCCCAAAAACGTCAAGAATTAATTCCTGCCAAGAAGAAAAATACACCCAGAATTCAACCAGCAAGACATACATTTGGTTGGTTCAACCATTCAAAAAATGAGTAGTTAAAGTCTTTCAACTTCCAGGCTCTGAACTGAATTAAGTCGAAAATGTTAGCAATCCCAGGATCCCCATCTCGAAATAATGCATTGTTTCTGCACACTCCGATCGACCAAATTACAGCCATCCAAACCAGATTTGCGCCCTTCTTCTGACTTTGCGACCAGCCACACAGGTTATGTTGCAGGAAATGCATGTTAGCATCGATTGAGAGTGTTGGACTTAGTCGAATTCACAAATTGGGTTTGTATGTTGTAAAGCCGAGTAGAGGTGTTTGTATAAATAGTTTTGTACATAACAGAAAAGTGTGTGTGAATAATAAACACAATTTCAAATTTCAGTTTTCCCGCTCTCGTTCTCTCTCTCTATTCTCTCTCTGTTTTCTCTATCGGTTACCCTGTTCTTGCTTCCGCGTTTCCAACAGTGGTATCAAGAGCTAGTGTTCTGATCCAAGAACCACCACACGCGATGGTTCTTCACAGCACTTGTGAGGCAGAGACGTTGATCTGTTATGCATGAAGAGGACAACAAGGATGGCAGGAATGAATGGAAACTTTCCGACGTCGTTACCAGTTCTTGATGGCAAGAACTTCAATCACGAAGGGGAGTGTTGGACTTAGTCAATTCACGAATTGGGCTTGTATGTTGTAAAACCCAGTAGAGGTGTTTGTATAAATAGTTTTGTACATAATAGAAAAGTGTGTGTGTGAATAATAAACACAATTTCAAATTTCAGTTTTCCCGCTCTCGTTCTCTCTCTCTATTCTCTCTCTGTTTTCTCTATCGGTTACCTTGTTCTTGCTTCCGCGTTTCCAACAGTGGTATCAAGAGCTAGTGTTCTGATCCAAGAACCACCACACGCGATGGTTCTTCACAGCACTTGTGAGGCAGAGACGTTGATCTGTTATGCATGAAGAGGACAACAAGGATGGCAGGAATGAATGGAAACTTTCCGACGTCGTTACCAGTTCTTGATGGCAAGAACTTCAATCACGAAGGGGAGTGTTGGACTTAGTCAATTCACGAATTGGGCTTGTATGTTGTAAAACCCAGTAGAGGTGTTTGTATAAATAGTTTTGTACATAATAGAAAAGTGTGTATGTGAATAATAAACACAATTTCAAATTTCAGTTTTCCCACTCTCGTTGTCTCTCTATTCTTTCTCTGTTTTCTCTATCGATTACCCTGTTCTTGCTTCCGCGTTTCCAACAGGGAGTACCGTTGAAATGCCAAACCAGTTGTAGCAAACCATCCAAGTCTTCCATCCAATCGGACATGAGAAAAATAAATGAGCCCCAGTCTCCTCATGTCTATGACAAAGTGGATAGACAACTTCTTGATCATTCAAAATTACATTCCTCCTTCTCAAATTAGCTCTAGTTTGAGTCCTGTCTAGAATCACCTTCCAAGCAAAAGCCAAAACATTTGATGGAGCTTGTTAGGGATATGCAGTATCGTCTGATACCTCTCGTTTGTATAGGGAAGCATTCTATCGTCTGTATGGCAGCACTGTCTGCCAAGTTGAATCGAATGCATAATTGTATCGTCTGGCCAGTTAGTCATGCCAGCTGTCCAAGTGTGATAGTTGACCCGGATTATCCGGGATCTTGTCTAATGGTGTTGACCCGGAATATCCAGGATCTTGTCTGTTTTCCGTCAGTCTCTCTCTGTATATAAACAGAGCTTGTACAGTGAATTAATCAGAATAGAAAGAATATTCAGTGTCTTCGATTTCTCATTTTTCTTCTTCAAAGAACCCTTGGTTCTTAACATGGTATCAAGAAAACTATTTGCCTAAGATTGATTCTGCAATTTTCCTTAGCTTTCTATCTTATTTATTTTTACCCTAAAACTAAACTATTTGCCTTTTTATTGCTTAATGTTTATTTCTTGTGAAGGAAAAGAAATTTTTTTTATTTTTTTTATTTTAAAGTGCCTGTCGAGAATTAACCCGTCCTACGTACCCTCATAAGAGGCGTCAAGGCTTACGTAGTTCTCAAGTGATTTAAGTGATTTAAGAAATGGGTGATTTAAGAAAGGGATGATTTAAAAAAGGGTGATTTAAGAAAAGGGTGATTTAAGAAAAGGGTGCCTGGTGGGATTGTTACCTGGTCCTACGTATCTCCAAAGAGAAATCAAGGCTACGTAGTTCTTAATGTTAGTTTTTTATAAAAAAAAGTGAGCAAAACGGTACGATGAACGACATTCCACAAGGGAACAGTCGATACCTCGCATTGCGTTCGCGATTATTTGGTTTTTATGTGCATTGGCGCGAAGGAAAGGGAAGGAGAGCGAAACGACACGAGGAACGACATCCTACTGGCGAACAGTCGATACCTCGCATCGCACCCTTCCTCCTTTCCTTGAGACCAAGTTCTTTTCTTTTCTTCCTTTTTCCAAGAGCATAAGGTGAGTGGTTTTTCGGTAGATGATGATATCCTCTTTCTGGTTCCGAATTCTCGTGGTGAATAGGGTTTTAAGTATGAAGCGGTTCTGATTTCTTTCCTCCTTCTTTCACTCTTCTTTTCCAAGGATTTCCTCATAAGGTTCTACCAACCTTTCCTCTGACGTTAGACATTCATTCTCGAAGAATTCCGACATACAAGAGTGGTTTCCGTTCCTTCTGGATCGAACAAGATACAAGGTTGGAGATCAAGCATATGCGATTCTACGTTCGACGGTAAGGGTAACTCACACCTAGAGAGTCTCGAGTCATGCATGCTTTCTATGTTGTTTTCGCCTGAGTTGTACATGCTTGATTGTGATTGAGTTCTCTCTGTAATTCTGAATATAACTTGTTGTTGTGGATTATTTGGATTATACAATTGAGGCTTAGGTATTTCCTTTGAATGATTTGATAACATGTCATTAAGGATTGAGGAATTGAACTGTTTGATGATGATAATTTATTTGTGCCAACATTATGAGCATAAGGATGTTTAAGAACTGTTGTTTCTTTTGAGTTTGTTGATGTCTATCATAGCATATGCATCTGTTGAGGTTGAGGGCGGTGGGGTGGATGGTTTTGACACGTGACCGTGCCTGAGGGTGATGAGATATGTTATAGTCCCATGAGATCCTCCTGACCCCGTTTGGGATGAATTTTCCCCCGTTTGGGTCGATATATTTGTTTTTGGCCAGAGTCATGCATATAGAAATTGAGGAAGTTAACTTGAGATATATGAAGCAAATAACTGTTGCAGTTTTTCCGTTTTTATACTGCTGCTGCTGTATGAATATTGTTGTTCTGTATAAAGTTGATGTTGTGGTTTTACTACTGTATTTGCTGATATGCTATTTCTGTATATATATTGTTGTTACTGTTTTTAATTCTTTTAAGCATGTTGTTCGATGTTGCTCTTGTTGTTTGTTTTTAGGAGTTAACCCTTTCTGTTTGTTTTGTTTGTTGTTTGGGCGCTTAACGCCATAGATTTACAGCGTAATGATTTTAAATGAAGAATAAATTGAGAGCAGCTAAACGAGATGATGTAAGGATGGCTTGAAGGCTTGAAGAGATTTTATATTCCGCTGTTTTCTTTTGAAATTGACTTAGCACGTTGAGGTGTAAAATATTATTAATTTCTATTATGCGTTGAATTATTTATTTATGGTGAATATTATTATGATTAAATATTTATTGAGAGCTGAATTCTTTTTGAAATTTTGAGTTTTTTTTGAGAGGTTTTTATTTTATGTTAAATTACTATGTGGCCCCTGACCTTGAAATTGGGGTTTACACCAACCTCCTTCAAGAAAGCTCTTCAAGATCCCCACTGGAAGCAGGCTATGCAGGCAAAGTTTGATGCCTTGCAACAAAACACCACATGGTCTTTGGTCTCCTTACCACCTAGCAGAAAACCAATAGGTTGCAATTGGGTGTTCAGGATCAAGCAAAAAGCTGATGGCACTGTTGAAAGATACAAAGCTAGGTTAGTGGCCAAAGGGTACAATCAGATTCAAGGTTTTAATTATTTAGAAACATTTTCCCGTTGTGAAGCCAATCACTATCCGTCTCATTTTGTCATTAGCTGTCACCAAACATTGGCATATTCATCAACTCGATGTCAACAATGCCTTCCTGAGTGGCACACTTGATGAAGATGTCTACAAGGATAGCCACTGGGGTTTCAAACTGAAGATCGAACCTTAGTCTGCAAACTCAACAAATCTCTTTATGATCTCAAACAAGCTCCCTGAGCTTGGTTTAACAAATTAAAAGGGGCTCTGCTATGATTTGGCTTCAAGGCCAGTTGCTATGATCCATATTTATTTATCTACAGTACAGCTTCTTGTTGCATACACATCTTGGTCTATGTTGATGATATTATCATCACTGGCAGTTCCTTACCCCTCATTCATCAAATTGTCACCCAGCTCAATACAGAATTTTCACTTAAACAACTAGGTACGTTGGATTACTTCCTTGGAGTTCACGTTCAGCATCTGCAAGATGGGTCTCTTCTCCTATCACAATCTAAATACATAGGAAATCTTCTTGACAAGGCAAATATGACCAATGCAACTGGGCAATCTACGCCTATGCTTAATGGAGCAAAACTCGGCAAACATGGTACTGACCTATATGCTAATCCAACCAACTATAGGTCTATTGTTGGCGCATTGCAATATGCCACTCTCACCAGACTTGAAATTAGCTATGCTATCAACAAAGTCTGTCAGTTAATGAGCCAGCCTCTAGATGTTCATTGGAAGGCTATCAAGCACATACTAAGATACCTCAAAGGTACTATCTCTCATGGTCTGCTTCTCAAGCCTTGCAATTCTAAAGCCGTTGTACCCTTGACTGCCTACTGTGATGCTGATTGGGGTTCGGATCCGGACGATAGACGTTCCACGTCTGGTTATGTGTTTTCTTTGGATCCAACTTAGTGTCTTGGAGCTCCAAGAAGCAGACGATTGTCGCACGGTCAAGCACTGAAGCAGAATATAGAAGCTTGGCCAACACTACTGCTGAACTTCTTTGGATTCAATCTCTCCTCACAGATTTATAAATTCCTTTCCTAGTTCCTACAGTATACTGTGATAACATGGGAGATGTGGCCTTAACTCATAACCCTGTTTTGCACACCAGAACAAAACATATGGAATTGGACATCTTTTTCGTTTGAGAGAAAGTTCAAAACAAGTCATTGCTTGTTTATCACTTTCCTGGTATTTTGGGAATTTTTTATTATTAAGAAAATCATTTAGATAGATTTCTTAAATATATTGGTTGGGGCATTATCCTTAAGTATGTATATAAAATAATATTTTGACATGAGAAGTAAAATTCTCTTCAATGATATCTACACCAAAAGATTAGTTTTTGAGTAGGAGAAGCCTTGTTGTAAAGAGAAAAAAGTAAGGCATGATCCGTATTTTAGCACACAAGTAAGCAAGTATTACCTCTATTTTATAATGTTTGTTGTTTTAGTCTTTTTCATTTTTTCTAAAATATGTGTTGTTTATAAAACTTAAGATATTTTATCTCACTTTTTTAATTTACACCATTATTTAATATATTGATGAGTGGATATTAATATGGATTAATAATGATATTTCAAGTAAGTTGTAAATCTTAAACAACAAATAGTTCAGAACAGATGCAATAATATATAGTTAATGACTAATTTCATAAATCAACGATGAAAGTACTAGCAGTAATGTTTGTTTTTTACGTTGGGAACATCTCCATTCCCCAATATATATTGACATGAATTATCAGACATCACAACTAACCAAACCCAATAGATGGACTGAGTGAATGTGATTTTAATTTTTTTTTTCAACTTTTCAGCAAACCCTCCAACACATTTAAGTGTTTGATTTTAATTTTTTAAATATCACCTATTTAGCATTGAGAGAAATATATTAGGTATTTAAAAAAATAGATAAATCATAAAAAGTGAGTGGTAGAATATGTTAAAAAGAGCATGGTCCTCAAATAATAATGAGCAGACACAGAATGCACGCAGAAGAAGAAGAAAAGGACAAAAGAGCAAGTAAAGCAATTCATTCACACTGTTCTCGTTTTTGGGCTTTCCCTTCGTTCTTCTTCGGACAACCATTACCCACGTTTCAAGCTTCAACCTTTGTTTTGTACCCACAGAGAGAGCTGCCACGTCACCATCACAGCTTCTCTCCACCGAATCCAAAACCAAAAAGCTTTTTCATTTTTCTTCACATCATAAATAAATACCCCATTTGCGTGAAAATTTGGCTCCGTGTTGTTTTCTGTTTCTTTCATTGCTGACCCCACCATTGTTTTGCTTTGAAGATTTGCTCACAGAGAGAGAGAGAGAGAGAGAGAGAGAGAGAGATGGGAAATTCATTTGGGTGCTCAGCGTCCGGCGAGAGGCTGGTGTCGGCGGCGAGGGACGGCGATTTGGTGGAGGCGAAGATGCTTTTGGAATGCAACCCTGGTCTTGCCAAGTACTCAACCTTCGGTGGCCTCAATTCCCCTCTTCATTTTGCAGCTTCCAAGGGCCATATTGAGGTTTCTCATCTACGCTTTTTCGTTTTTGGTCTTTTCATGTTTCGAAGTTTTTGTTTTTACCATTTTCATCAACCCCCTTTTCTTAATGTTTCATTTTTTATTTTATTTGGGGTTTCCATTAGATTGTGGCACTGTTACTTGAGAGTGGGGCTGATGTGAATTCAAGAAATTATTGCGGGCAGGTACAGTTTTCATTTTGGTGTTTCTTTTTAAATGTATAGACGGTTGATTGATTTAAGTTTAATGGATATTGGTTTTGATTTGACGAATTTGCATGGTATTGTTGCAATTGGTGTTGTGAATTGTTTGGAATATTTCGTTGTTGGAAGATTCCATCCTGTTTTAGAAATTGCAAATTGAGTTTTTCCATTTTTGGTTCAGCTACCTAGTTTTGAAGTATGATTCTATTCCATGTGTCTGACATAGCAAGAGTTTGTGCCGTATGATTACTGACAGATCGGTGGATCTGGTGCCTATTCAATAGAATGATATATCTCGCGCCTTCCTTTTCGATACAGTTATATGATGCACTGACTAAGAATATATCTCGCGCCTTCCTTTTGCTTACTGTGATCTTTGATTTGTAGACAGCTTTGATGCAAGCTTGCAGATATGGTCATTGGGAAGTTGTACAGACCCTTCAGCTCTTCAGATGCAATGTGAGTACTGTTATCCTTTCGGTTATAGTTGATGTTGAACTGTTCTTCTCCATTACATAATGTTTACTGTCCTATAGAGTTAGAGTCTTAGAGACCACGGGTCACAGGGTTGATACTTGAGACTATGTTCTGGGTGGGAATTGGATTGTTGGTAGTGTATTTTCCTGTTTACATGGTTAAAGTTTCTTTTCAACAATAACTAGACCCTATTCAATTTAATAACAGGTTATGAAGGCAGATTATCTCAGTGGAAGGACAGCTCTTCATTTCGCAGCTGTCAATGGGCATGTAAGATGCATTAGACTTGTTGTGGCTGACTTTGTTCCAAGTGTTCCTTATGAATCTTTACACTCTCGCACGGATGCTGACATGAGCAAACATGAGCAAGGGTGCGCCTTTCCTTTTCATTATGTAATTCTCAAACAATATATTGTTGTAAATTTCATGTATTTTTATTTGATAATGTCGAGTGACTAATATACTTTCTCCATCTTTGACATGCGTATATTAAAATGTTGTTTGTATTTTATTTCATCATATATTTAGTATTTCATAGACTCGCTTTATTTTTTCTGCGTTCTTTCTGCATTTATGATTTTAGTTACTAAATCTATGGTTAATTTTTCTGTGGGAAGATTGGGATTTCTTTCAGTTCTTGTTGATATCAAGAATATTTTAAGGCCTGACTGTAAAATAGACTTGTAATTTCTATGTTATATTCTTGCTATTTATTTACTTTATTCCAGTGCAGTGCCCTGTCCAAGTTTGTAAACAAAACAGCTGATGCTGGTATTACTGCTCTTCATATGGCTGCATTAAATGGGTATTTTGATTGCGTACAACTCCTACTTGATCTTAATGCAAATGTGTTAGCCTCAACATATCACTATGGAACTTCGATGGATTTAATAGGTAATTATTTTGTTTAATATGCTAGTAAATATATGGTTTTCTCTTTGCCCCTTGAAAATTACTGATGTCCATGTAGGGGCCGGAAGCACTCCTTTGCATTATGCTGCTTGTGGGGGAAATTTGAAATGCTGCCAGGCAAGAATTTCCTTAACTTTGATGTGTGATAATCCATCTGGTCTATTTATTTGAATCTGTCAATGATGGTCTTATTTTTCCAGATCCTCCTTGCAAGAGGTGCGAGTCGGATGGCTTTGAATTGCAATGGGTAAGATATTGTTAATGGAAATTCTAGCATAAAGTTTTGATTGCCCCCATAACATAAATGATACGAAATTGAATTTTCCCTCAGGTGGCTTCCCCTTGATGTTGCTAGGATGTGGGGGCGTCAATGGCTTGAACCGTTGCTGTCACCCACTTCTGATGTCATAATATCATCATTCCCTGCTTCAAATTATTTGTCCTTGCCTGTCATGAGTGTGCTCAACATTGCCAGGTAATTTTGCAGTCACTGTCAATATATATTGATAATGAAAATGACAAAAATGGGAATAGTTCTGGAAATAGTCTATTTGGGACAAAAGTGTACAGACAACAATGATGACAACCAAGAGGTCTTGTACATGGATCACATGATGCTAATATGCCATAATACCCTCAGTTAAAATAGACTATTTACCCCAAAATGTCTCTTTATGGCTTGACCTATAGTTTTCCATGGCCTCCCTCTGTCTTTAATTATTTGACAATTCTCCATTTCCTCCATCTAGCCAATCCTCTTCTTACCGACCATGCCCAAACCACCTAAGATGAGACTCTACAATCTTTTATAGAAGCTATCCCAACTTCCTCTCTAATTATTGATTCCTAATTCTATCTAATCTCTTGTATTTACTCATCATTTGAAACATTTTCATCTCTGCGACACTGATTTTAACTTGTTGGTGCTTAAACATTCAACATTAAGTGCCATACAACATTGCGAATCTTATTATAGCCATGTGTACAATTTACCTCTAAGTTTGGATGATAGTAATACTCTTCTTTCGCAGATCACTCTTGAATCTTGACTTCATTTCATCCATCTTGCTTGAATGTGATGATTGATATTTCCCTTCATGGCTGTCATTTTGTATGATAACCCCAAAGTACTTAAAGTGTGAGATTTATGGTATTGTGTATTATCTAATTTTTACCTTTACATTAGGATTTGGGTATAGCATGATAAACATGCATTCCATATACTCTGTTTTAATTCTATTCAGCCAAAGCCATGTGTTTTGAAGGCTTGTCTTCATATGTCTAACTTTTATTTATTCTCTCGATTCTCGGACCAAGACTAAGTGCACATGTTTGGAAATTCTTCTACAATTGATTCTAAAGAAAAAATCAATCATGGGAAGAAGCTTTTGGGAGTAGCTTCAGGGTTTCAGAATTGATTTTTAGGAAAAAGAAGCTGATGCAAACAAGCAATATATTGTTTGGAAAATGCATGCACCTTGCCACTATCTCTTAGTATAGAATATATTAATAATCATGTCTAGAACCAAGATAAATATACAAGGGCTCAATGTTGTCCCTTGTTGCACACCTATACTTATAAAAATATCTTTTGCATCCTCACCTTACATTTTCCCACTAGTCACAGCTCCTTATACGTATATTTGATTGCTCGAATCTGAACAATCCAAACTCCTTTTTTTCTCCAGAGCCATCCACAAAATTTCTCGAGGTGCTTTATTGTGTCTTTTTCAAATCAATACGTGTAAGTCTTTTTGGTTTCTCCATCAATCTTCATAAAAAATATATGGCTTTTGTGGTTGGTCTCCCCGATATAAAACTACATTGTTTTTTTTATTATGTGGGACTTTTGTCTTAATCTAGCTCAATGACTCTCCTGAAGCTTTATAGTATGACTTATTAGTTTAAGGGCCCGTTTGTCTCTGTTTATTTCGACTCACTAACTTTCAGAAAAATAACCACTTGTATTTTTTGAACTCTTTGTGTATGCTTTTGACAAAAAGCAGAATTTGAAAAAAAGCTGAAATCTGATTATTTCCTTAAGCTATTTCTAGTAGCTTTTGAAAAAATCAATTATAGTCGAAGAGAGAAAAATGAAATCCTATTTTTAAGGTAGCACTAGCTGATTTCGGTTTTACAATTTTATGATCCTTAATAATTCTTTAAATTAACCAAACATATTTATCAAATTTGTTTATGTCCTTTAATGTAATTTTATATGAAAAAACACTTTTATGTTCTTATATCCAAACAATTTAAAATCACTTTTTAAATTGAAGCAATTTTTATATTTGTAAGCAAACAAATAAATTTATGCTTCTATAAAAATCTCTTGAAATAAAATTAATTTTTATTCAACTTTAAAATCACCTTTTTTTAAAGCGGAAACATCCCTCTATAATTTGCGAACTTTTGTATGTTACCTTTGTTATGAAAAATAGAGATCAAGTTAAACAGCAAAAGAATTATGGGAAGATGTGAAAGTATATGTATGTGGTGCTCAACAGCCTCAGTTAATTAAGAAAACGTAGGAAAAACATAAATATGGCTGAAATTGCAAACCATCAGTGTGGAAACTTAAGTTTCTCCTGACAAAGAAAAGAATACATTTTATATTACAAGCTCAATCATGAACTTTATCCAATTTCCTGACATGCAAAATGGATGTTATGACTTAAGACTTTCACTATTTGTCTACATGATAAATAAATATCTACATTAATTCTCTGATTGGTGCATCTCTACGGTGATGAAAACAAATAACTTTTGGAAAATAGGGAAGTCCTTAAGATTCTTGATTTCTTATTAACAATATCAAACAAGTGGTGACTGAAATGATTAATGTTGCTGTGTATCTGATGAAGTAAAGTATATTATTAGGTATAGTACCCTAAGACTTTATTTGACAGTTTTTAGAAGAGGGGAGGGGAAGGGAAGGGGAGGGGAAAGGGAGTGTTAGTCCTCCCCTTGCTTGGAAGTGCAAAATTCCACTAAAACCCCCAATGTGGGGGAACTAAAAAACAACTAGATGGGGGGGGGGGGGTTAGAAGGTTTTCAGAAATCCCCAAACCCTTCCCTTCTTTTTAAGAAACTCACAAACAATTGGAGGGCTTCTCATAAGCCTCCCCTTTCCCTTCCCTCCCTTCCAAAACCCAACTCACAAACATTGCCTAAAAGTCAACCTTGATTCTACTTCCTATTTGGGAGAGAAGGATCAACTGAGTATTTAACTATTTAGTATTTGACCTCTGCCACCAGTGGTATTTTTCCCAATTCATGTTGCCTGCTTGGGAGATAAGGATCAACCTAGCATCCTTCCACATACTTCACATAAATCCTTTTAATTTTAGTTGCGCATAAATAGAAAATCACTCCACTTTGGTGGTTGGTTGAGTGGACTATAGCTTTACTTTTATGAATTGACATGTTTGCCTCATTAGTTTAGTCATTGAACTTAAGTAATCGCAATAAAGTAAATTAATTATATTAAAACAATTCATTAATCTTTAATTTGTTGTAAAGATAGAATTTGATAGTCAATTAAAATCCTGTTTTTTGTGTTCCAAAGAAGTATTTTGTCACATTAAATCAAATAAATTTCAATTTTTAATCATTCCAAACAGAACCTAATAGTTTGCGTTTTTTCAATAATTGCAATTGATGGAGAACACGTTGTGGGAGGATATCATCTTAGTTATCATCAACTGCATCTTTATTATTTCAATTTTAATTTTTGGATTCACTGGCACTGTAGTTTCTATCATTTATTATTTTTATTTTTAAGGGTAGAATTTTGCAAAATTGTAGATTCTATAACTTTGTAGATGACCTTTAAATCAACACATTTTCTTCTTTTTTGGTGTTTTCTTGCTTGTAATTCCTGTGCCCCTTGTATCTCACGCTTTCTAATAAATATTAGGATTATAGTCCCTGATCCTGAGGATTCTCACTTCTTTGAATCTAAGATTCCACCCATGTTAATGTATCATATCATGGCATATTTTGGCTGCAAATTGGAAAACAGTTGCACAGCTCTTATGATATGATTATTCACAGTACTTACTGAAGTGAATGTATTAAGATTTGCATCTCTGCTTTTCTATGGTCTATAATACAAGTTATCATATTGAATGGTTATTGAATAGAGGCTAATCATGAATTTGACAAGTAATAACAGGGATTCTTATGTTAGTCTTATAGTAGCTATTTAGTCATTTTTGTGGTACGGACATGATTTGCTGCATATATTCAATAAAACATGTAGGCTGAGAGCCTGAGACAAATGCTGGCTTTCCACAAGTTATTCATGATACAGGGCCTGTGAGAGAAACTATATCCAATATGGACTATTTCTTTTTTATTAGGAGCAGGACCAAAATGACCCCACTGTGGATCCCCCCTTTTTGTTGATTGGAATGAAATATAACTATCATATGACTCTCAAGACATGTAATACTACCAAAAGAATGAAGTTATCACTTATCTATCCTTTGAAACAAGAGAAAGAGAAAATTACATTGTTGTGGATGTCGTCCTTTCATGATGTGCCAAGCTAGAATTTAGGGTTATCTTTTGTTCAATCCTGAGGCAAATGTAAGTAAGTGTTACATATCTTGTAAGTAAGTAGGATATCTTATATTAATTGTAAATAGGTAGCGTGATCATTGTAAATAGGGTAACAATAATATTGTACATTTATTGCTCCTATTATATATAATGAGCTCCGTTGTGTAGTTGTAACACATGGATTCGCCAAATTCCTCGTCTCTTTCTTGTTACGAATCTGTGCTTTCCCAATAGACCCACTGTCGATCGGTGCAAACTTTTTTCGGAAACCGTGTCTCATCTCTCCGGTATCCAACCAACCCTCTGCCGTGCGTCTTCTTCCGGCAGCCTTCCTTTCTTCTCGGCCACCCTAGGCATTTTTCCGGCAGCCACCGTCTCTGACCACCGTCGTTTGTACCCACCGCCACCAGCACAAGGTTCGCCCTGCCCAGTTTGGTGATGTCCACAAGTCTGCCCACCAAACACCACCGCACACGCTCCCGCGCGCAGCTTCCAGGAGCGTGAGTCCCCACGCGCGGCCTCTTCACCGGCGCGTCCAGGTTACTTTTCGGCCGCCGCTTGGTCTGCCGGACTTGCCTTTCTCTTCCCGTTCCAGTCCGGTCTTACTTCTTTGGTTTTCGCTACCTGGTGGTGTAGATCTGATGTTTTTCTCTTGGTTTTTGCGGTGTTTCTCGCTTCTCTTTGGGACCCATGGCTTCCGGTCTCTCCCAGATCTCATCCAACGGTTTTGGTGCCATGCCGACGTACCATGCTGATTTTTCGACGTGGTTTACGGAGGGTCGGCCCTCACACTCTCTTAAACCACTTGATGCATATGCTGATTTCTTAAAGTGGTTTGAGCAACGTCGTCTTTGTGGTTCTACTGCCTCAGTTGTGCACACAGGTACTTCTGTTGCTTGTCTCTCTGGGTCTCCCTCTCATGATCCTTGGCTTTTAGACTCTGGTGCCTCTGACCACATCTCTGGTAATAAATCTTTATTTTCTCGCATTTCTACCTTTGGTTATCTACCTTCTGTTACCTTAGCAAAAGGTACTCAAACACAATCTGAGGGGAGGGGTACTACTCATCCTCTTCCCTCCCTTTCTGTTGACTCGGTTTTGTACATTCCAGGTTCCCCATTTAATTTACTTTCTATTAGCCGTTTGACTCGAGCCCTTGATTGTGTCATTTCTTTTACTCAAAATTCAGTTTTTCTGCAAGATCGGAGTTCCGGACGGATAGTTGGCACAAGATGTGAGTCCAACGGTCGCTACCAACTCTCTAGCCAGCCCCGCATTTGCACTGCCACAGATTCATCTCTCGTAATACATGCTCAATTGGGACATCCTAGCCTTGCCAAGTTAAAAAAATGGTACCCAATCTATCCAAGTTATCCACCCTGTCCTGTGAGTCTTGTCAACTAGGTAAACATACATGTTCTCCTTTCCCAAATAGAGTTGATGGTTGAGCCAAATCTCCATTTGCTTTAGTTCATTCTGATGTTTGGGGTCCTAGTCGTACTGAGTCCACCCTGGGTTTTAGATACTTTGTCACCTTCATTGATGATTACTCTCGTTGTACCTGATTGTTTTTTATGAAAAATAGGTCAGAGTTGTTTTCTATCTTCCAGGAGTTTTACCAGGAAGTAAAACACAGTTTGCTGTTCCTATTTGCACTATACGTAGTGATAATGCCCGTGAATACCTGTCTCACTCCTTTCAATCCTTTATGGCTTCTCATGGCATTCTTCACCAAACATCATGTGCTCATACCCCTCAGCAAAATGGGGTTGCTGAAAGGAAAAATCGTCACCTAATTGAAACAACTAGGACACTTTTAATCCATGGTAATGTTCCTCATCATTTTTGGGGGGATGGTGTCCTTACTGCTTGTTACTTGATTAATCGGATGTCCTCCTCTGTCCTCAATAACCAAGTACCTCATTCTGTGTTGTTTTCGTTGACGCCTCGCGTCTTTGGGTCTACTTGTTTTGTCCATAATCTTAGTCTTGGTCTTAGTAAACTTTCTCCTCAGTCTCATAAGTGTGTCTTCTTGGGTTACAATTGATCTCAAAAGGGTTACAAATGTTACTCCCCCACTCTGCGCCCTTACTTCAGCTCGGCTGATGTTACCTTCTTTGAGTCTGTCCCATTCTTTGGGTCCACCTCATCCACCTCTGAGTCTGAGTCTGTCTCCACCACCTTACCTCTTCCTCCCTGACACCCATCACCTATCAGAGATGTCCCAAGTTCCTGATAATCCGACACCACCACCGCCTCCTATGCTGGTTTACCAACATCAACGTCAACAACTTCCCTCCTTTGTACCACTACCAGCTAGCACCGAACCTACTGGCTCTCATCCGGAGCCAATTCCTCCGTCCCCTTCGGCCCCACCTCCCGAGCCTGATCTCCCTATTAAACTTCGAAAAGGTATACATTCTACTCGTAATCCTTCTCCTCATTATGTTGCTTTGAGTTATCAGCGTTTGTCTCCTTCCCATTATGCTTGTCTCTCTTCTCTGTCCTATGTGTCTATTCTTAA
This sequence comes from Acmispon strigosus, assembly GCA_030819835.1. Taxonomy (NCBI): domain Eukaryota; kingdom Viridiplantae; phylum Streptophyta; class Magnoliopsida; order Fabales; family Fabaceae; genus Acmispon; species Acmispon strigosus. The sequence goes on along the minus strand of JAUAMA010000001.1, from coordinate 39,667,700 downwards.
AACTGCAGGTGATGCCTTAGCCCATCCTAGTTGGAGACAAGCCATGGTTGATAAGATGTGTGCACTTCAGAATAGTGGTACTTGGGACCTCGTTCCCTTTCCTCTAGGGAAATCTGTTGTTGGTTGTAGGTGGGTTTTCACTGTGAAAGTTGGTCCTAACGGCAAGATTGACAGACTCAAAGCCCGATTGGTTGCGAAAGGGTACACACATATATTTGGCTTGGATTATGGTGACACTTTCTCTCCCTAAAATAGCCTTTGTTCGAGTGTTCTTATCACTGGCTGCTCTTCGTCACTAACCTCTTTACCAGCTTGATATTAAGAATTCTTTCCTCCATGGTGATGTGACCGTAGTTATCGATCGCGCGCGATAGCGGCGCTATAGCACCGTCGCGTTGCGGACACCTGCCGTGACGGGATTCAGGGCGCGATCGCGGCCAAATCGCGGTTTTCCTTGTATGGGATTTCAGTTCTGGGGGTAATTCGCGACAGGCCGCGATTCGCGATTGACTACCTTGGATGTGACTGAAGAATTATATTTCTTGGGAATAGAGGTGGCACAATCCAAGCATGGTATTGTGATTTCTCAGAGAAAATATGCAATGGTTATCTTGGAGGAAACAGGGTTGATGAATGCTAAGCCTGTTGACACTCCTATGGATCCAAATGCTAAACTTATGCCAGGGCAGGGGAAGTCACTCTCAGATCCAAAGATGTATAGAAGACTAGTTGTAAAATTGAATTACCTCACTGTCACTCGCCCAGATATTTCCTTTGCAGTGAGCGTGGTTAGTCAATTTCTTAACTCACCATGTGAAGAACATTGGAATGCTATAATTTGCATTCTAAAATATATTAAAGGAGCTCCAGGAAACGGTCTCTTGTATGAAGACAAAGGTCATGCACGAGTTGTAGGATATCTGATGCAGATTGGGCTGGCTCTCCTACTGACAGGAGATCCACTTCTGGCTACTGCATTTCCATCGGTGACAATTTGATTTCCTGGAAAAGCAAGACACAAACTGTAGTGGCAAGGTCAAGTGCAGAAGCAGAGTATCGGGCCATGGCCTCTGCCACTTGTGAGCTTATATGGCTCAAACAATTACTTGAAGAGCTAAGGTTTGGGGATACTACGCAGATGACACTCATTTGTGATAATCAGGCAGCTCTGCATATTGCCTCAAACCCTGTGTTTCATGAAAGGACCACGCATATTGAGATAGATTGTCATTTTATTAGAGAGAAGATCATAATCAGGGGACATCACCACTAGCTTCGTCAGTTCAAATGATCAATTGGCAGATGTCTTTAAAAGTCTTTGAGAGGTCCTATAATTAGTTATATATGTAAGAAGCTTGGTGCATATGATGTGTATGCTCCAGCTTGAGGGGGAGTGTTACATATCTTGTAAATAAGTAGGATATTTTATATTATTTGTAAATAGGTAGCGTGATCATTGTAAATAGGGTAACAATAATATTGTACATGTAAGCTCCTATTATATATAATGAGCTCCGCTCACACGGATTCACCAAATTCCTCGTCTCTTTCTTGTTATTCAATAGTAAGATTGATTTCAATAATTGCAGAGAGTGTGGATTGCAAACATCTACAACCTCCTCTAATGAGATTGACTTTTGTGCTGTCTGTCTGGAGAGGCCATGTTCTGTGGCTGCAGAAGGTACTGGATTCTATCTTTCGAATCAGTTTATGTTCGTCTGCTGGTCTGCATGAGGATATTTAATGAACTGCAATTGTGTTTCTGAATTACTGTAGCAAAGCAATGTGTGATTTCTTGAGCCAAGAAAATTAGTTGGATTGTCATTTGCTAAGTTTAATAATCCCAAGATTTCAGGAGGGGGGGTTTTTTTTTTTTTAATTCTCTTTGACACTATTTGCAACTTTTATTATTAATGAGAACTGAAATCAATACATACTGAATGCATATTTGAACAGATTTTTATCCTAATCTATAAGGGTTCCGTTCACTTTTTGTCTCAGTGAGTGCTTACTTCATTTTACACTGGTGCCATAGAGTATTCAAACACAGCCTAGGTCATTTGTGAAAAGGCTCACACAGAATGCTTAAAATTGTAGCTACTTTGTGGATGCTTTTTTCATGTTTAGAGTAATTAATCTAAAATAATTTACATGCAGGATGTGGGCACGAGCTTTGTGTTAGATGCGCGCTCTATCTTTGCTCAACAACCAATGTTTCTTCTGAAATGCAGGGCCCTCCTGGCTCTATCCCTTGCCCCCTTTGTAGGCATGGAATAATCTCTTTTATCAAGTTACCAGGTTCCCAAGCAAAAGAAAATAAGTTACATGCGTCTCTCAGCCTCTGTACCCCATGCATACAACATCCACGATGCGACCTAGATCCACAATCTCATACACCGGAGATTCGAAGAAACCGTGTAGCTTCTGTTCCTTCAGAGATGCTTTGCCCTGTCACCTGCACTCCATTTCCATCTGTAGCAATTCCTCTATGTACCTGCAGTGATGGTCCTTGTCCATCATGCGAACCCCGGGACATGGAAACACAATATGAGTCGCCTCGTCATTCCCAAGTTTCGACGACAACGGATCAGGATAAAATGGACGGGGCAAGGCTGGAGAAAACAACTTGTTCAAACATGTTTTGGGGTAGAAGAAGTTGCAGCAGGGAGCACCAGTGCAATTCAGAAATAAATGCCTGATCCAATATAAAGGTGTTTGGTCATTCTTATTTTGTGGATACTGTATACAGCTTAATGTCCAGCCTCAAATTGTGAAATCCAGTTGATGTTAAATCAAGAAGAAGGCAAGCTTCTATGCAGCTGTTTTGTTGCACACGCTGCATGCTCTGATAGATGATTTTTATAATTATGAACAGATTGTTGGTGTAATTGATTGCAATTGGATTTCATTTTGCCATAGAAAAAGAAAGTGTTTTCTCAGGAGGGGGCATTGAAAAGTGCCTTTCTGTTTTAGCGTATGTATCAGATTGAGGTTCTGTATATTGTGTTTGTCATGAATTTTAAAGGTTTATATAGAACAAATTTTGAGAGTACTAAAACAACCTGTTGATACATTTGTATTAGCCCATTTTGTTAACTTGAGGGCGTTACTTTCTGGTTAATTGTACGTTTGGATCAAAGTTATCTAAATTGATATTGGAGATAATTGATTATGGTAAAAGTGAGCTGAATTGATTTATTTGTGGATGGATTGAGTAAAATGTTTTTTTAGGATAATTTTGTGAAATTCCATAATTGTGTATATCCACTGCTTTTAACTTCTCCATGAAATTAATTTCTGGGATTGAGATGACTTTCAAAATTTATATAGGTATCACAGACAGGTTGGAACGAGATAGAATGTGACACATGTTCTGTTCTGTGTTTGTTAAATTGTTAAGATGAAACTGAATAGGACATAAGGTTCATCGAATGATACAATATGGTAGGGGTGTTCACAGTCTGGATTGATTCAGTTTTAAAGGGAAAAGTCATCCGATTCAATCACTTCGGTTTGGTCACTTCATCATTCAATCGTTTTTTTCTTTTTTTAGATCCGAACCAATCCGTAGATTGGATTGGATTTCAATTTTTTAAAGACATTGTAAATATTAAAATGAATGAAGAAATAAAAATTAATTTGAATCATATAACGTCACATTACAAGCCTGAGAGTATGGAATAAAAAAATAAAGACGAACAAAAAGTCTCAAACAAATTTTCACATTCAACATTCAAGGTAATCATGCATAGTAGATGACATATTTTTTAAATATAGGTTTATGTTGATGCATATTTTTCAAATTATTACTTGAAACTCTATTTACCAAAATATATCATCATAAATAAGTACGTGTCATATAATAATTATATAAACATATAAGGACGGAAATATGTAACTATGAATTATATGATATATTTACAGATAAAATTATATATATTTGCAAACATTCAGTTTGGATTGGATTGGTTCGGTTTTGAAAAACAAATCCGAATTCCGATCCAATCCAACAAAAAAATTTGGTTTTCTCGATTTTGGATCCGTTTGGTTTTCGGTTTAATTGGATTTCGGGTTTTTTTTATCAGTTTTTCAGTTTTTATTGGATTGGATCGGTTATGAAAACCCCTACAATATGATGGCGTGGAAAATGTTAGAACTGAGAATAACAAAACACTTAGTAAACAAATTTACACAGACAAAAATACCTCTAGTTTTTTAAACCTTTTAGTTATATAATTATAGAAAAATATTACATATATATATATATATTAAAATATATTTATAAATTTATAGAAATTACAAAATTATTATGTGTCTCACTATATTAACAATTTATAATTATACATAAATTTTCACTTAAAATTAACAATATAACAATTTTTGTATAACTTTAGTGATAATACTTTATTATAAATTCAAATATTAATAATAATTTTTAAATTTTTATTTGATATTTTTTGTAAAATTATTTTAAAGTAAATTTTGTAGATTTTTTATAAAACATTTATATCACTAAATAGGTTAATAGAATATAAATATTTATATATATATAGATATAAATATTTATATATATATATATATGTGAATATAATTTTTATACTCAATCAAACATTAAAAATGACATAGTTATACACATAATTACATTTATGGTCTTGCTCTAATCAAGGCGTTGAGAAATCCTATATTAACTAGACATTTTGTCAAAATAGCCCTTGTATATGGAAAGACACTCCTCAATTTATGAGTTAGCTCCCAAATTCTAATGTAGTATCAGAGTCTATCATAGACGATCAAGTCGGGACGACTATTTGAATTCCCAAACTCATTCTCGTTTCGCCTCTTCGAGTTTGGGGTTGGGTTTGTTTTTTTTTTTTTTAAATTATAGTAGTAGTTAAATAATATTTAACTCATATATTTTACTAAATATATAATTTAGTTCTTAATTTTTATATTTTTATATTCTTGACATATATCTTTATAAATTATTTGAATTGAAATATTTTTCTTTATGAATTATTTAAAAAATAATTAAGTGGATAAGAATAAATAAAAAATATTTAAAAATAGTGAAGAGTTAGGTTCCCCATGTGTTTCCCCAAACCCGACGAAGATGGAATTAGGTATTATATTTTCATCCTCGCCTTCCTAAAACCCGCCTCCGAAACCGCCTTGCTCTAAACAAGGGTATTGACGAGGAGAGCAAAACCTGCCCCGTCCTGTTGCCATATGATGACCAGGGGGTATTATAGTAACTTCTTGAGTCTTTTATTTCTTTTATTTTATTTTCTTAAGTCTCATGTAGCGTTTTTGGTCATTTCTAGTCTTATTTTGCATTTTCTGCATGTGCATTGTTAGATTAGCTTTTATTTTTATTTTTTAGTTAATCTTTTATTGTTTTATTAGTTTTCCATTAGGTTTTATTATCTCTTAATATTTTGGTCAGCTTTAAGTTAGGATTGATGGTTTATCATGAGTTTCGATGAGGTGTGATGAGATAATGATGGGTCATGAATTGCTTGTGTCCTTTGATGGTGTTTTGTGGAGTTTTTGCTGCAGGTTTGATGAGGTTTGTGAGCAATAAAGTTTGGTTAATGGTATTGATGAAGGGAAGCAAGGGAATGAAGCTAAAGGCAAGAGAATTTGAAGAAGCAACATATGTCCAACGCTCATGTGCCAAGACTGATCACTCATGCGCTGGGATTCTTGCCAAGGCCACCTGATGCTCGTACTTCCAATGCTTATGTGCTCCAAACCCAGCGCTCATGCGCCGGGCCCTTGTCCAAAAGGCAATGATGCTCATGTTTCTAGCGCCTATGCGTTCAGGCCAGCGCATATGCGCTGGCTCCCTGTTGAAGCTGCCCGTTTTTATTATTTCCTAGCTCTAGCATTGCCTTAGTCTAGCGGTTATGCGCAGGGCCTTGCTCTGATTTCTTTTAAATACAGATCTTGTAATTTCATTTTGGGTATCTTACATTTGGCTGAATTACCTCTCGAGCACTTTTCCTCTAAGCTTTATCGAGGCATTCTGGATTAGTTTGTTCAAGGTTTTTATCTTATCCTCTTGTAATTTTCTTTATGGTCGTGCTTGGCTAAGTTTCTTTAAGTACTTGGGGTTGTGAATCCTATTTCTAATTATGTTTTGAACATCTAGGTTTTTATATGAATCAAGTTTCTTTTCTATGAATCTATTCTCTGCTTTTTATTTCTGCTTGAGTTAACGCAAGTACTTTGCTTTTTCTTTGCACAAACGATGGTTTGGTGAGGATAAGGGACTTGGGAATAGGTTGATTGATTTTTTTTTTCTGCACCTTAGACATAAGGGTAGGAATCACTAGTTTTGGCTTGATTGCATTCTATACTTCTCTAATTGAATTGACTAGGTACTAAGACATTAGACTTAGCTATTAAATTTGGATGGTTTGCTTGATTAAGACATTAACAAGTGAAGGTAAATGCTACATCACCATAGAAACATAATTGGAATTGGTGGAACAAAACCTCAGGTACTGCTTCCCCATAAGTGTTTTTCATTTATACTGCTGTTGGTTTTGATAACTTTGAACACAATACAAACAAACTATTTCCAAATATAATTTTACTTTTCATTCTAAATAGTGAACTCTAGGTGTGAATTGATAAACCAATTGTCCCTGAGAATCAATAACTCTTTTATTACTTCAAGGATTCAGTACACTTGCAAAACCACTATAACCATCTTTTAAGTTTGTTAGAATAGAGGTGGGGATCACCATTGTTTTGGGTCTCTTAAAAATGAAGAGAGAGATGAGAGAATTGTTAATTTTTTTCCTCATTTTCCTATTTTATCCCTATCATTAATCATTTTTGTTACACCTCTATTATTAATCTACATATTTATAAAAATTAAAATATTTTAGGTTAAACCGTCATTTTTATACAAAAGTAACTTTCTCTCTTTTCATCCTCTATTCAACCAAACAAATGGAGAGAGTCAACATCATTCTTTCGATTATCTTTCTCTTTTATTTCTATCATACCAAACAATCTAAAAAATATACTATTTTTTCACTTCTCGTCTTCTCTTTTTCTCTCCTAAACAAAAAAATATATATTTGTGTTATTAGACTAGTGATAAGGATTTGAGTAGTTTGTATAAGGATAGGTTTTGTTTTACTGAAACTGTTCCGGATCCCTTCAACTCACCTTAATAAAGCCAACCATTTCCTTTACATAAATAACTTTTCCCATGAGATGATGAGACACAACTATGTCGTCCGACTTATAGTCGCATAACTGAGACATAGCTATGTCATCCGACTTATAGTCTCTGTTAGAACAGATAGCAACCTGAGAGGGGGGGGGTGAATCAGTGTTGCCCCAATTTTCGCCTTATTGAAATCGTTACTTTCAAGTTTATGATGATCACGAATTGATCGTTGTGATTGCAGCGGATATGAACAATACTTGAAAGTAAATGTGAAGGATAAAGAGAATCACACACAAGATTTATCCTGGTTCGCCTTCAATCCACCGAAGACTACGTCCAGTCCCTCAAGAAAACCCCTTGAGGATTTTTCCACTATTGATAAGAATTTCTTACAAGTTCCTAACCCAAGGACCCCAAGAACTTCTACCAATATCCTGTGAAAGCAAACCGCTTTCAACAACCCCTGAAAGAAAACCGCTTTCAGTTCCTGAAGGCAAACCACCCTCAGACCTTGAAGGCTAAACCACCTTCAATGAAAACCCTGAAAGTAAACCACTTTCAGTGACAACAACCCTTCACCGAATACCACGGTGAAAAACTCAATCTTACAGAAAGAGATGAAGAAGATATTACAATTGGCTGTTTCAATCCTTTAACACACAATTGGATTGAACATGAGAAATTATGCTTTAAGGCTTTTAAGCATAATACAATTCTGAGTTCTTCAAGATATGAACAACTAATGTGTTCTTGTAAACATGAAGATCATGAACTCAGAATTTAGGCTCCAAAAGATTTAAGTTCTAAAAGATGAACTAATTTTGAAAGAGCTTTGGCCTAATGTGTTTTTCTCATGTGAAATGTGTATATTTCGTGTGTGTTGTGTGTGTTATGTTTTCTGGACTCAAATGGTCTTTATATAGGCAAGGGAAATGTCCTTGAACCATCACAACCCTTTTCAAAAGGTTTGGGACACAATGGTTCATGAAAAGATGCACTTTTTCGTTCTGGTAATCGATTACCATACTTAGTGTAATCGATTACACAAGTGACCGTTTCAGTTTGAATTTGAATTTCAAACATGTAATCGATTACAAGACTGAAGTAATCGATTACTTGCCTTGGTGTAATCGATTACCATAATGGTGTAATCAATTACACAGAAGCCCATTTTCCAGAAACTTGTTCTTTGAGACTTGCTTAAGGTTTTCTACTTCTTTTAAGTTATGAAAACTCTTAGCTTGATTAGATTAGGTGTTTTAAGAGCCTTTATGCTTTAATAAACCTTTGGAAGCATAACTCACCTAATTCTAAGACTTCTAGACTATTGATGGACTTGAGTGCTTGATTCTTTGAAGTCTTCTTTTCTTCTTTTTGTTGATGAGTTTGTCGTCATCAAAACCACAGCCAGGGTCAGGAGCAAGACCTTCTTCACAATCTCCCCCTTTTTGATGATGGCAAACACATTCTTGAAACTTGAAGATCATTTATGCATTCTTGATGCTTTAACTCCCCCTATTTGATAGAATCTAGTATTTCTGATATTTCTCCCCCTTTCTAATGTACTTGTTGAATTCCTGCATATGATCTTTAAGAGCACAGAACCTTTCTCCCCCTTTTGACTTCATCAAAAAATAAGAAAAGGCCAAAAAGCGTACAGGCATACACACAAGTATATATTGAAACATAAAGCACGGGGGAATAGGGGTAAACGTGTAAAATAGGACTAAAAACATAACAATCAGCACTTATATATATATAGAAGAAAGCAAATACATAAGTTACACATAGTAAGACATATCAAACATATGTAGTAGAGGGATTACAACAAATCGATAAAGCCATTTTGCGAAAATAGGGAAATCCTAATAGTAAATAGATAACTATATAGAGACACAAGACTTCAGAACTTAGGCTTGACTAGAATCCTCAGAGTTCTCAGAAGGGTCAAGTTCTTGAAGGCTCTCAATTTCCTTACGCATGAAGGAGTGCATGGCCTCTATGCGATTTTCCACAAGTATAAAGCGAGACCGAATGGTATCCTCCAGTTGGCCCAACTTCTGAGAGAGACGGAGTGACAAGATATCCATCCTTTCTAGTATAACCTTGGTTTCTTGTGAGAAATTTGAAGGAATGGTATAAAAGGGAGATAATCCAGCCGATGCAGCATTGGTTTGAACATCAATGCGATAGCGAGACAACACCAGAGGATCTGTGGAGGATTCCCTTCGAGAAACATTGATTGGAGAGGAGACATTTGAAGGACGTGGAAGAGACCCCATGACGAAACAAGTTTTAGAAGAAGAAGGATTGTATATGAAGGAAGGTAGGCAAAAAGGCAGAAGACAAATGCTGATTTTATAGAGAAAATCGTGCGTGTAATCGATTACGACAGTTAGGGTAATCGATTACGGCAGTTTCAAATTTGAAAATTATTCAAATTTTGAATGGGTAATCGATTACATCAGTTAGAGTAATCGATTACTGAAGGAATGTCAATAGGCACGAGGACTGAGAACATGGATAATCGATTACAAATCCTAGGGTAATCGATTACTAGGACATTTTTTACAAGTTCTAGGCTCTAGAATCCTATGTAACACATTTTCATATATAAACATTTAAGCACATATTGCAAATGAACATATAAAGTTTATGCAAATAACAAGTTATCTTAAATGTCATGCTCATCTAAAATTCCTAATTCTCTTCTTATTTTGAAAAATGATTCCTTAGGAAGAGGTTTAGTAAAGATGTCTGCTAACTGATTATGTGTATCCACAAATGAAATCTCAATATCTTTCCTCATAACATAATCTCGAAGAAAATGATGTCGTATATCAATATGCTTAGTTCGAGAATGCATGATAGGATTTTTAGTGAGATTAATGGCACTTGTGTTGTCACATTTAATTGGAACGCAGCCCAGCTCTAAGCCATAATCTTTGAGTTGTTGTTTGAGCCATAGAGTTTGTGCACAACAACTTCCTGCAGCAATGTATTCTGCTTCTGCAGTACTTAGAGCAACACATGCTTGTTTCTTACAAGACCATGAAACAAGAGCATTTCCTAATAGGTGACAAGTACCACTTGTACTCTTTCTTTCAGTTTTACAACCAGCATAATCAGAATCAGAATATCCAATCAAATCACAAACACTTCCCTTGGGATACCACAATCCAACATTTGTAGTTCCTTTCAAATATTTGAAAATACGTTTAACAGAACTCAAATGTGATTCCCTAGGAGATGCTTGATATCTAGCACATAGACACACACTAAACATAATATCAGGTCTACTTGCAGATAAGTATAAAAGAGATCCGATCATACCTCTATATTTGGTAATATCTACTTGATTACCGGATTCATCTTGATCTAAATATGTCTTAGACCCCATAGGTGTGGCTATGGCTTTGCAATCATCCAAATCATATTTCTTTAATAGTTCCTTGCAAAACTTTGATTGGTTGATGAATATTCCATCACTTGATTGCTTGATTTGCAAACCAAGAAAGAAATTTAATTGTCCCATCATGGACATTTCAAATTCTTCTTGCATCATGTTAGAGAAATCCTTACAAAGAGATTCGTTAGTTGCACCAAAGATAATATTTTCAACATAAATTTGAACTAATAAGGTATTACCTTTGGTTCTTTTGATGAACAAGGTTGTATCAGCCTTACCCTTCTGAAATCCTTTATCACAAAGGAAAGTACTTAATCTATCATACCATGCACGAGGGGCTTGCTTAAGACCATAGAGTGCCTTCTTTAATCTGAAGACATGTGAAGGGAACTTTGGATCTTCAAATCCTGGAGGTTGCTTCACATAGACTTCTTCTTGAATGTATCCGTTCAGGAAAGCACTTTTGACGTCCATTTGATATAATGGGAAGTTTAAAGAACAAGCATACGCCAATAATAGTCTTATGGCTTCCAACCTTGCTACTGGTGCATAAGTTTCATCAAAATCTATGCCTTCTTCTTGATTATACCCTTGAGCAACTAATCTTGCTTTGTTCCTAACTATAATACCATTTTCATCTAACTTATTCCTAAACACCCACTTTGTTCCAATAACATGTTTGTCACTAGGCTTAGGGACAAGTTCCCAAACTTGATTTCTTTCAAATTGGTTTAGTTCTTCCTGCATTGCTACAATCCAATACTCATCTTCTAGAGCATCATTTACTTTTGATGGTTCTATTTGAGAGACAAAGGCCATATTCAAAACTGAATCATTTAAGCGTAGCCTTGTAGAAACGCCTCTAGAAATATCACCAATAATATTATCAACTGGGTGATCCCTATGGGTTCTCCATTCTTTTGGAAGTTGATAAGTATTACTTTCAATGTGCTCTTCTTGTATTGGATTCTGATCTCCATCCTTTTGAGAATCTTCATTTAAAATGATGTCATCTTCTTCATTATCTGGAAGATTGACTTTATCTTCTATTGAAGATTTAGATTCATCAAAAGTAACATGTATGGATTCTTCCACAGATAGAGTTTTCTTGTTAAAGACTCTATATGCTTTACTTGTCAAAGAATACCCAAGGAATATACCTTCATCAGATTTTTCATCAAACTTACCAAGGTTTTCCTTTCCGTTATTCAAGACAAAGCATTTTGATCCAAAAGCATGTAGATGAGAGATGTTTGGTTTCCTTCCTTTGTAGAGTTCATAGGGTGTTTTCTTAAGGATAGGTCTAATAAGAACTCTATTGGAAACATAGCAAGAAGTACTTACAGCATCAGCCCAGAAATATTTAGGGAGACTTGATTCACTCAGCATGGTTCTTGCTAATTCCTCAAGTAATCTATTCTTTCTTTCTACTACACCATTTTGTTGTGGTGTTCTCGGAGTAGAGAAGTTATGTGATATTCCATTTTCATCACATAGTTCTTGGAATTGTTGATTCTGAAATTCTCCACCATGATCACTTCTTATAGAAGAGATCTTTAAAGACTTCTCATTTTAGCCTTGCATATCTTTTGAATGCATTGAAGGCTTCATTCTTATGAGGAAGAAATAAAGTCCATGTAAATCTAGAGAAATCATCAACAATGACAAGTGCATAGAAATTACCTCCGAGGCTTTTAGTTCTAGAAGGTCCGAACAAATCCATATGTAACAATTGAAGAGGTCTTGAGGTCGAAACTATGTTCTTTGGTTTGAAGGATGTTCTGGTTTGCTTCCCTTTTTGACATGCATCACAAAGCTTGTCTTTCTCGAATTTTATCTTTGGAAGCCCAACAACTAGATCATGCTTGACTAGTTTGTTTAAATGATCTATGTGAATATGTGCAAGTCTTCTATGCCATAGCCATGAATCACTATTATTCTTGGCCAAAAGACATCTCACATTTTGTGGAATTTCTTCCAATGAGATCATGAAGACTTTGTTTACTTTATATCCAGAAAACTTGATTTCTTTAGTTTTCACATCTTTCACAACACATATATCATTAATAAAACCAACTTTCAAACCTTTATCACATAGTTGACTAATACTCAGAAGATTATGCATCAAACCATCAACGTAAAGAACTTTATCGATGACTGTTTGAGGGGGTGTGCCTATTCTTCCAATACCGAGTATTTTTCCCTTTTGATTGTTACCATATGTGAAGAAACCTTTTTCCCTAGGTATAAGAAAAGAAAACTTGGTTTTGTCTCCTGTCATGTGTGATGAGCAGCCACTATCAAGATACCATAAATCCTTTGCTGCTTTCATACAACCTACATGACAAAGTTCAGACATGGGTATTAGGAACCCAACAAGTTTTGGGTCCTTCTAAGTTAACATCCTTTCTAACCCAAATGTACTCCCTATTTGGTACTTCTACATGTTTGTAGTAGCATCTACTAGGGGTATGTCCTAATTTGTTACAATAAGTACAAGAGTAATGATTGTAACTGGAGGTTTGTCTAGGAGAGGGATGAATCTTCTTAGGAGGTCTATTTTGAATGTTCTTCCTATTGTTTGTACTCCTAACAGGATTAATCTTATTGTTACTAGAAGATCCTAAAACATGGTTTGGTTTTACAAACACAGTTTTCCTAATCTCTTTTGTCTTTGGGTGAGAAGTATATCCTAAACCTGATTTATTGTTTGAATGTCTTTGAACACTTAGGATATCATCTAACTTCTGTTTACCTTTATTGAAGTTATTTACTCTTTGTTGAAGATTTTCTATCTTTTCTTCTAAAGAACTACACTTAGTGCATTTGTGAGTAATGTCTAACTTGGATTTTACTATATCTAGTTCTTCTTGTAAATTTCTACATTTACTTTCTAGGGAAGAAATTAACTCATTTTGCCTAGTGCTAACTTTAGAAAATTCTTGACATACTTTAAACATATTTTCCATGGTAAACTTTAAATCATGAAAAGATATAGAATTATCACTAACCTGGGAATCTTCAACATCAGAATCATGTGAGGCCATCAAAGCAACTTGTGCTTCTTCTTTATCAGAATCAGATGATGAACTTACTTCATTATCATCCCAAGCCAAATATGCTCTTCGAGTAGATTGATCCTTTTTCTCGAACTTCTCTCTTAGACCATGTTTCTTCTTCTGAAGATTTGGACAATCTGATTTGAAGTGTCCCGGTTTACCACATTCGAAACATGTGATCTTTTGAGAGGAAGATGATTCATTGTTCTTTTGGAAAGGTTTGTTGTTGTTGAATTTCACACCTTTTCTTTTAAGAAACTTTCCAAAATTCTTTACTAGAAGATTCACATTTCCATTATCTTCTTCTTCAGAATCTGCATCATAATCTTCTTTGATGCTTTCTTTTGCTTTTAGGGAAATGGATCGATACTTCTTCTCATGTTGTTCATTTTCTTCCAAACGATTCAATTCCAACTCGTGTTCTTGAAGTTTTCCAAAAAGAGTTGCAAGAGTCATTTTTGATAAACTCTTCTTCTCTGAGATGGCTGTTACTTTTGGTTGCCATACTCTTGTAAGTGATCTTAGAACTTTCATGTTCAAGTCACTGTTTGAAAATTGTCTACCAAGAGCAATCAAATGATTAATTAAATGAGTGAATCGTTTTTGCATGTCTAATACCTTTTCTCCTGGAAGCATTCTGAACATCTCATATTCTTGAGAAAGAGTATTGATCTTTGATCTCTTGACTTCATCTGTTCCTTCATGAGTTACCATCAACGTATCCCATATTTCTTTCGATGTAGTGCACGTTGAAACTCTCAAAAATTCATCCATGCCAAGAGCAGATGTAAGAATGTTCATTCCTTTGAGATCATGTTGAACCTTCTTCTTTTCTTCTTCACTCCAAGTACTTTCTGATTTTGGTTGTGAAGTTCCTTCTTCATCTGTTGTTACAGGCACAAAGGGACCTTCTTCAATGACTTTCCATATTCCTGCGTCTAATGACTTTATGAATATCTTCATCTTGATTTTCCAGAAGTCATAGTGTTCTCCATTGAAGAATGGTGGCCTGTTTATATTATGTCCTTCACTTGTTCCATGATTGGAAGAGGATGCCATCTTTTCCCGGATCTTAGGAATAACTTACCTAAACTTCCGCTTTGATACCAATTGTTAGAACAGATAGCAACCTGAGAGGGGGGGGGGGGGGTGAATCAGTGTTGCCCCAATTTTCGCCTTATTGAAATCGTTACTTTCAAGTTTATGATGATCACGAATTGATCGTTGTGATTGCAGCGGATATGAACAATACTTGAAAGTAAATGTGAAGGATAAAGAGAATCACACACAAGATTTATCCTGGTTCGCCTTCAATCCACCGAAGACTACGTCCAGTCCCTCAAGAAAACCCCTTGAGGATTTTTCCACTATTGATAAGAATTTCTTACAAGTTCCTAACCCAAGGACCCCAAGAACTTCTACCAATATCCTGTGAAAGCAAACCGCTTTCAACAGCCCCTGAAAGCAAACCGCTTTCAGTTCCTGAAGGCAAACCACCCTCAGACCTTGAAGGCTAAACCACCTTCAATGAAAACCCTGAAAGTAAACCACTTTCAGTGACAACAACCCTTCACCGAATACCACGGTGAAAAACTCAATCTTACAGAAAGAGATGAAGAAGATATTACAATTGGCTGTTTCAATCCTTTAACACACAATTGGATTGAACATGAGAAATTATGCTTTAAGGCTTTTAAGCATAATACAATTCTGAGTTCTTCAAGATATGAACAACTAATGTGTTCTTGTAAACATGAAGATCATGAACTCAGAATTTAGGCTCCAAAAGATTTAAGTTCTAAAAGATGAACTAATTTTGAAAGAGCTTTGGCCTAATGTGTTTTTCTCATGTGAAATGTGTATATTTCGTGTGTGTTGTGTGTGTTATGTTTTCTGGACTCAAATGGTCTTTATATAGGCAAGGGAAACGTCCTTGAACCATCACAACCCTTTTCAAAAGGTTTGGGACACAATGGTTCATGAAAAGATGCACTTTTTCGTTCTGGTAATCGATTACCATACTTAGTGTAATCGATTACAAAAGTGACCGTTTCAGTTTGAATTTGAATTTCAAACATGTAATCGATTACAAGACTGAAGTAATCGATTACTTGCCTTGGTGTAATCGATTACCATAATGGTGTAATCGATTACACAGAAGCCCATTTTCCAGAAACTTGTTCTTTGAGACTTGCTTAAGGTTTTCTACTTCTTTTAAGTTATGAAAACTCTTAGCTTGATTAGATTAGGTGTTTTAAGAGCCTTTATGCTTTAATAAACCTTTGGAAGCATAACTCACCTAATTCTAAGACTTCTAGACTATTGATGGACTTGAGTGCTTGATTCTTTGAAGTCTTCTTTTCTTCTTTTTGTTGGTGAGTTTGTCGTCATCAAAACCACAGCCAGGGTTAGGAGCAAGACCTTCTTCACAGTCTCATGCTAAGACATAAGTGCATCAGCCGACCTAAAAGTCCAACAACCGAGAAATAATTGAGACATAGCCGTATCAACCGACCTAAAGTCTTGCAACAGAGACATAGCCGTATCAGCCGACCTAAAGTCTCGCAGTTGAGACATAGCCATATAAGTCAGCCTAAAGTCTCGTAACCGAGACACAACAGAGACATAACTGTGTCCCACGACCTAACGTATCTAATCGAGACATAGTTATATGATAGCGGAAATCGCAAGTGTACGATTAACTATCGCGTAATATAAAAAGATCGAACCCAAGGGATAGGTGTTCTTATTAATATAAAGTTTAGTACCTAAAAAGAAAAATTAAAAAGGTGTATTTGTTGAAAGTTTGTTCAAGGTAGCACATGGAAAAGCAATAAAATAAAAGAGAATAAAATGATAGAAAATAAGCTTCTTGGGTTGGTTTACATAGTCTATATAATATGCTAGTAAGTTCCTACTTAATTTCTAAATTATAAATCTAATTCATGATGCTATAGCCTAATTATCTACAAGTTAATTCCTTACACATTGTAGAACTTTCTTTCTAATTACTAAATTCAATTCCTTGCAACTTAGTTAACTAGAGAAGAAGATGAAGAAGAAATTCAGGCCAACATAAAGTCACGTCCTTCCTAATTCCTTAGCGAAGTATACTTATAACCTTTTTTAAATCCTAGGTCCCTTACTACTTACCAATTTCCATTCGTATAAGTAATAAGCAAGAAATCTTTTGTACACAAGATGAATGAAGAACAAGGAAATAAAACATGAAATAGAAATAATATTCAGAAAGGTAAAAACAAACTAAGACATAAACATAAACTACTACAACCCAAGAAACTTAAAGAAGAATTAGCCAAGCATGGCTAAAAGAATCATTGAATTACCCTGGATAGGAGCTCAAGTTTGGCTTCCCACAATTCCTAGGAACAATGATCTTTGAGGGAGAAAGAGAGAATACTTGTTGTATTCTATGAAGGTGTGCTTTACAAGTGAAGAGGAGGGTCCTATTTATAGTAAAAATCCAGCCTCCAACGCTTCAGCGCTAGACTTCCCAACGCTTGGGCGCTGGAAGCATTGAAAATCCACTGTCAGATCGAGGGCCAGCACATGAGCGCTGGCTTCCCAGCGCTGCAGCGCTGGGACCTGCTGTTTCAGCTCCAAGTTTTCCTTCCTTCTTCATGGTTAGTGGGATTTGAATGCCATCAAAAGCCACTACTCAGCCCTTGTTTAATTCTGAAACTCCTCCTCCACTATCATCAATTCCTTCAACATTATTTTCTATGTGCTAAATTAGAGAGAGTTACTTCATATTCCTCTTTTTCACTTTTAGTCCTCTCTTGGTTAGCACTCCAATTCAAGCCCTTTAATTTTCTCAATCTTCACTTCTAGCCCTCCACTCTTGAACCTTCACATTTTGGACCTTGATTTCCTGAAACTTTACAAAGTGGTCCCTGGACAAAAATGATAACTAAACCAGCTTTTCCTAAAAATACAAAATAACTAGAAAAATTCCTAAAAATATAAAATAAAGCTAGAAAATCTAATAAAATCTAATCTACATGCAAAATGCAAAATAAATATAAAATCTACATAAAAACAATAAAAAACCTACATGAGACTCAAAAATAATAAAATAAAAAGACTAAAAAGACCATAAAATTATCATATAAAATCCACTCATCATTATACTTACCTGGCCCATGCTCTTATGTTTGAGATACAACTGTGTCATCCAGTCCGCTATTTTCATGATTGCGACACAATAAGGCCAGTCCAATGCATCCCGTCGACTCTCCACACCCCCGATCAACAACACCCTATTTAAGTGTATGGAGGGTTTCGTACTCGAAACAACTTACTAGAAATCACCCCTAGTCGCGGAAGGAGTCGACTGAGACACCCATGTCCCAGCCAACATAAGAATTCGAGGCCAAAAACCTCGTTCAAACTGACATGTGGGAATAAGACTGTAAACACTCCCCAGCCAATGTATACCCTCTATTCC
Organism: Acmispon strigosus; assembly: GCA_030819835.1. Lineage (NCBI taxonomy): Eukaryota > Viridiplantae > Streptophyta > Magnoliopsida > Fabales > Fabaceae > Acmispon > Acmispon strigosus. Next base: position 39,649,578 of record JAUAMA010000001.1, on the reverse strand, counting down.
TGCTTGGACCAACACTTGCACAAAACTCCATGAATCCCTGCAACCTGGAAAAACCTTGAGAAAGTCGAGGAAGCACATCCCAAGCACTTCCAGCCGAACTCATGATTAGCACATTCCCTCACACGAGGCACAACCTAAGACGGTGAAGCAGAGGGAAAATGCTCATTCATCTTCACTTCCTAACCTATGGGACAACACCTGTAGGCCATCCAAGGGTCAACCTTAACACACGATGAACCTTTGACCACCGATGATTTTTATGAGAGTATGAAATGATGTATTATTTCAATGATAAAAATAGAATAAAAACACAAACGTATATACACCTCTAATGGTGGTGCGGCTAACCTAGAGTGTGTGGTTGGTCAACAACACCAAATAAAGAGCCTTAATGTACAATAATGTGATAATAATGTGGTTGACCAAATGATCCTATAATTGAGGTAATTCAAACTAATTGCTACACTCATGGTATTACAATAATTGATATTAATGTGGTATTTATTAGCTATTACGCCTCCGCAAGATGAACGTGTCGTCTGTAACCTTCATCTTGAAACTAAGATCCCGGAAGCGTGCCGTCGGCAGCGGTTTGGTGAGCATATATGCAAGCTGACCTTGGGTGGAGACATGGGAGACATTTAACTGTTGGGCCTGAACTTGTTCTCGAATGAAGTGATAATCAAGTAGAATATGTTTCATGCAGGAATGAAGAACAATATTTGAACATAAGTATGTAGTTCCGACATTATCACAAAGTAGACACGGAGGAGCAGGCATAAACACTTGTAATTCAGTGAGCAGATTCTGAATCCACATGAGTTATGTTGTAGAAGTTGCCACTGCTCGGTATTCTGCCTCTGTTGAGGACCACGCAACAGTGCGTTGCTTCTTGGGTAACCAGGATATCAGGTTCCCGCCAAAGAAAATAACGAATGCAGAGGTGGAGGTGCAGTCATCGGCATTGCCACCCAAATCAGCATTAGTATATAAGAGCAAATCAAGGGTTGATGCTTGATGGAGTGTAATCCCAAATTTTATGGTTGATTTTAGGTAACTCAGTGTGTGTTTCAGATGCTGAAAGTGCATGGTAGTCGGCTTGTGCATGAATTGAGCCAGTTTATTCACTACAAAAGATAAATCGGGCGGAGTGAGGTTGAGATATTGAAGTGCACCTATTATTCGGTGGTACGCAGTAGCATCTGTGGCAGGTGTTCTGTAAGACCCTCAATTTTGTGTATTTATGTTTTGATCCCTCGAGTTTTTAATAATTATGTTTTGGTCCCTGGACTATTTTATAGTTTACGGTTTGGTCCCTGTTGACCTTTTTGGCTTTGTTGACTTGAATAGATTCTGTTTCTGTTATTTTATTGAGTTTGAATTCGAGGATAGAATAATATCTTCGAATATTTGGTGATTAGATTTGGCTATTGACTGATTATTTTCTGATTATCTAGTGCATATTTTATTTTCTGTTTTTCTGTTTTGGTTTGAAGGTAAGGGAGTTAAAGAAAAAGAAAAATTCTTATCACTAAGTAGGGCTGTGGGGCGTACAACTCATTCTGCTTTGCAGTAGTTCCCTTTCTGTTTCTGCTTGCTTGTTTAAGAACCACTTTTCTGTTAGATTCAAATGATTAAAATAAATCATTATGTTTTGATAATTAACAATTTTTCTTAAAGGTTTAATATCATTAGAGATAGAATTCCTAACACAGTGAAATTTCTCATATCCAAGAATGTTTATCTATTGAAAGCACTGAATGAATCTCAAAGCATTATCAAGAGAATCAGTCTTGCAAGAAGAAATCGTCTGGTCATCACTACATACACCTTGAAGGAAAAGCTGTCAAGACATACAAAGAAAGCATTCATATGAAGACAGTCTGGTGACTCACGGAAGATCTAGCATTGCCTTCAAAACAGCAAATATCCCTTGGAAGGCACTTAATCAGCTACGCACTCTCAAAGTCAAAATCCACTTAATGAAGTTGAAACAGTCCAGCGCCTGAATAAACAGTGATCAACAAGAAGACTATTTTATCTAAAGCTGAATGAGCATGACAACAAGCCATGACGAAATGTTCCTAGCTTTGAAGTTTCTCTAACACCATACAAAGCAGTTGCGAATCAACTCATTCGAAGGAAGCCAAGAATATCCTAACCTTCAAGAAAGACTGAATGGAGAAAGTCCGTCAGCCGATGCAACTTACTCAGTAACAGAATTCTGAATATTATATGAAGACTGCATCTGCCAAATCATAATGAAGAATTCGTCTGCTCAAAGTGATACCCAAATCGCAAGTGTACGATTCAATATCGCGTAATAAAAAGATCGAACCCAAGGGATAGGTTTCCTATTATTATAATATTTAGTACTTGTGCAGAAAATTTAAAAGATGAGTATTTGATGTTGGTTTTTATAGCAAGCAAGAACAATAGCATAAAATAATAAAGAAAGAGATGATGATGAGTCTTAAGCACTTGGGTTGATTTATATAATTTATAAAATATGCTAGCAACTACTACTTGAATTCTGAATTTTAGTACTAAGTCATGATGCTATAGCCTAATGTTTTTACAAGTTAATACCTTACACATTGTAAAACTTTCTTCTCAATTACTAAATTCAATACCTTGCAATCTAGAAAAAACCAAGAAGAAGATGAAGAAGGAATTTTCAGGCCAACATAAAGTTAAGTCTATCCTAATACCTTAGTGATATGTCATATAACTTCTTTTAAATCCTAGGTCCCTTACTACTTACCAATTTCCATTGTTATAAGCAATAAGTAAAAACACTTGTGATCATCAAGATAAATATTAAGAACAAGGAAATAAAACATGAACTATAGCAATATTATTCAGAAGAGTAGAAGAAAACTAAAACATAGATTATAAACTAAAACAACCCAAGATACTAAAGAAAGAATTAGCCAAGCATGGCTAAAAGAGTCATCGAATTACCCTGGATAGGAGCTCAAGTATGGCTTCCCACAATTCCTAGGAACAATGATCTTTAAGGAGGAAAGAAGAACACTTGTTGTATTCTGAATAGGTGTGTCTTACAAGTGAAGAAAAGCTCCCTATTTATAGTGAAAATCAGCCTTCCAGCGCTTAGGCGCTGGCATTCCCAACGCTTGGGCGTTGGGATGCATTAAAAACCAACGGGCAGAAATGGGCCCAGCGCTTGAGCGCTGGCTTCCAACGCTGCAGCGCTGGGTGCAACCTCTGACTCACATCCTAGTCAGAGGTCCAGCGCTTGAGCGTTGGGAATTCCAACGCTGCAGCGCTGGGGCGAACACTGGCAGCTTCTTCTTGGATTCCTTTCTTCTTCAATGGTGGAATTGATTGGCTTAATTAGGCTCATTCAGCCCCTAATAAGTTCTGAAACCTCCCCTTTACCACCATTAATCTTCCAACCTTATTTTACATGTGCTCAAATAAAAGAGAGTTGCTTCACATTCTTCATTTCACTTCAAGTCCTCTCTTTGTTAGAACTTCAATTCTGGTCCTTTGACTCCTTCAAACTTCACTTTTCATCCTCCACTCTTGAACCTTTACACTTTGATCCTTGATTCCTGAAACTTTACAAATCGGTCCCTGGACAAAAATGGTAACTATACCAGCTTTTCCTAAAATATAAAATGGCTATAAAAATTCCTAAAAAAATATAAAATAAAGTTAGAAAAACAAATAAAAGCTAATCTATATGCAGAATGCAAAATAAATATAAAATCTATGTAAAAATCCTAAAAATCCTATATGTGACTCAAAAATAATAAAATAAAAAAACTAAAAACAACCTAAAAACATCATATATTATCCTGTCATCACAAAGCATCAAAGTGCTCAAAGGATACAAATGTCAAAACGTGTGCATTACGAGGATATCAGTTCAACAGAAGCATTAAAGAAATTATTCAACCTAGCTCTGAAGAGCTCATCCAGAATAATTGCTTCTTGGATCAAAAGACATCTACCTCATCTGCATATTAAATAAAGTACTGTTGATGACAGAAAGAAGAAAGGGACATAATTAATTTATTATTCCTTGGTCCCTCTGCTTTTCTACTTTTCCTCAAATCAAGCTGACTTCGCGGAATCAACGGTGTAAATCTCTGAGCATCGTACTCGTTCAACGATCGAAATTCAAATATTTGTTTAGAACATTTAATGGGTGTTAGCTGGCATGCACCAGGGTATAATGGTCAAACAAAATCCCACAGCTGGAATACATGAGCATTAAATACAGAAGACGTAGCTCAAGGAAAATCTCTCTAAAAGAGCTAGACGATGTCAACCCAAGCAAATCAATGCTTAGCAGATCGCGTTTCAGAGCTGTTCCAGAAATGCAGAATTAGCCGTTACTCACAAGGAAGTAGAAGCACTAACAGATAGGTTTTCTCTCCTTCTATCAAAAAAGAACGAATATTTTCAACTGAAGATATAAATAGAGAATCCAGCTTCCGGAACAACTTGGCGACTTGAATTCAACCTTGCATATCTCAATCAAGTTTGCCCAGAGAACCAAGACTCCTTTGGTTCAAACTCAGGGAGCTTCAAGCCAAATGTTACCTGAGTTAAGTCATCCAACTGTGTGAAGAACTTATAGAGTGTTACTCTTATCCTATCTTATACACAGCCCAAAACAGAGAAACTTAAACTTCCTATCCTCTCTGTAAAACCCGAGCTTCATTTCTTCTACTCACTCATATTGAAGAGAATTATTGTAGAAAAACCAAACCTTGTAAAAGGAATTAGGAGAAGTCCTGGAGAATACTTGTAAGGAGAAGTCCTGATAATACTAGGAGAAGTCCTGTATAATACCTGATAGGAGAAGTCCTTCTAATACTAGGAGAAGTCCTTCTAATACTGGGAGAAGTCCCTGATAATACTTGTACTATTTGTTTAAATAGTGGAAAATCTTGGTGAAGCCAAGGACTGGACATAGCCCTGTCGATTATGGGGGTGAACCAGGATAAAAATCATGTGTGCTTTACTTTTCATGTTATGTTATATTTTCCGCTGCATACATGCGCATTTGCATAATCAATAACTCTCTTTGAAAACCAATAATTAACGTTTATATATGCAAAGAAGTTTTTAAAAATGAGTCACACAATTCAAACCCCCCCCCCCCCCCTTTCTTGTATGTTTCTTGAACTATCATTTTCTAGGGAGGTGTTAGATAAAACTGATAGAATTTTTAGCTAAAATATAGGAGACGAAAACTGAAAAACAACTCCCTATAACCTTAGGGTTTTCAATCAGCATATAGAGGGAGAAAGCTGAGTTGTTTTCTTATCCTTCTTCAGGAAACACTATTAACATAAATAAAGAAATCCTTTTTCCCTGCTGCTGCTTTCGAGTTCCTCCTCTTTCCCCTTGGAGAATCAAAAGTTCTTTCCTTCTTCTAGCTGCTGTTGCTGTCGCCTCTTCTCCTTCCCTTTGAGGCCAAGTTTTTTTTTGTTCCTCCTTTCCTCTTCAAGAGTTTTAGGTGGGTGGTCTCTGGTAAGCCTTTGTATTCCTTCAATTCTGAGTCCTTGATGACGATAGAATTCTAAAACAATGCTCATTCTGTTTCTGTTTTCTTTCTCTTCTTTTCCTTCTTCCAAGGGTTGATCACGAATTCTCTCAGTTTTTCCTCTGACACGTTGACGGCTTTCTCTTGAGTTGTGGATGAGCACTTTGTTGTTTCTGTTTCCCCTTGATCGTACGAAGCACAAGGTTGGTTTCCGTTCATTCTTATCATTCTTCAATAGGTTGGGCTGTTGTGTTTCTAAAACCTCTTATCCTTAAAAGTCTTTTCCCTCTTAAGAAATTTTTGTATGAAGTGTTAAACCTTTGGAGATATATGCTTGTACGTTTTGGAACCTTGTTTATGAAAATTCAAGATTTAAAAACTGTTTCTTGGAAAAATTCGTGCTTTTTGGGCTCCTTGGCAGGGAGCTAGCGCATTGGTGCTGGCCTCTGGGCGCACATGGGCTGGGGAAGGCCGGGAGTCAGCGCATTGGCACTGGACTCCCGGGCGCGTATGCGCTGGGGGCTATTCCTTCCCCTGGGCATGGCAGTGTGCTAGCGCATTGGCGTTGGCATTCCAACGCATATGCGTTGGGCCCCTGTTTGGCCAAAATTATTGTTTTGTTTTAAAAATCTTTTAGGGTTAATTTCCACCCTTCCGATGGTTGTTTGATTGTTATATATGTGTTTTTCTTGCAAGGTTGGAGATCAAGTTTATGCGACCCGTTCGACGGTAAGGGTAACTCGGTCTTAGTAGCGTCGAGTCGGTTTGTGACTGTGCTGTGAATCCCTTTGAAATTTCTGATTATACCTTGTTTATGTGGACTGTGGAAGCATGTCATTGAAGCTGAGGTTTTCTATTGAATTCTATTATAACATGATTGAATGAGTTTATATGTAATTGAGGCTGAAATTGATCACATGGTTATAACATGTTGTTGTGAAATAAGGGATTAAATTGATGATACTAACATATGGTTATACTATGACTATGGGGATGTTATGAAATGTTGGTTCACTTGATGGTTTATTGTCATAGCATATGCATTATGTAGGATTGTTTTAAGGTTGATGTGACAGAACTTTGTCCCGTGGGATCTTCCTGGAGGGATATGTGGTGGTAGTTTTCGGACGTGATCGTCCTGACCCTGTTTGGGTAAAATTCTGGCCATAGTTATGCATTTAGATATTGAGGACTAACAAGCATAAATCCGTTGCATTGATGTACATAGAAAATATAGACTGTTGTATTGGTTATTTCTATTTTCCAAAAAACTTATTATTGTTGCTACTAATCGTGTTACTGTTTCAAAATTATTACTGTTTCTGTTTGCTGTTCACTATTTCTGTTTTTGTATTTACTGTTGTTCTGTATTTACTGCTGTTGTTTTGTCTGCTGTATTCTGTTTTATAATGCTGTGCTGTACTATGACTTTGCTGGTTGTTGTTTTTAATTATCACAATTGTTAATAATTATGTTTGTTGGTTTAAAAAGAGTTAACCATTTTTGTTTGATGTTTGGGCGCTTAACGCCATAGATAATCAGAACGAGGGTATGCAAGAAGGTTAATTTTGATGCAAGCTTAAGAAGGCGATGGAAAGGCTGCGCAAGTGTTGGAAGATTCTAGAAGAAGACGTTAATTTTATATTTTCCGCTGTTTCAATTTTTAATTGACTTAACACGATGTTGGTGCAAGTTTACTATTAGTTTCTTCTTGATTACACGCTGTTTTATTTAATCTAAGTATGGGATTATTATTATCATAAATATTGAGTGACGTTTTCTGTTTTAAAAATCTAAGTTGTTTTGAGAGTGGTTTATATAAATTTTCCGCTTATTACTATGTGACCCCTGACCGGAAATTGGGGCGTTACATGTTCCATCATTGAGTTTGAGTGTTGAGGTTGGGGATAGAGGCGTGGCTGCTAGCTTGGCATCATGTATGTCAAGGCGCTCAAGAAGCTCCCTAATATACTTGTGTTGTGACAGTAAAAACCAGATGGGGTTGGAATCAACTCAACACCAAGGAAATAGTGAGGACAACCCAAGTTCTTTAAGGAGAATCGTTGAGAAAGTTCCACAATAAACTGGTTTAGAACGAGATACTATTGCCGGTGAGAAGAAGGTCATCAACATAGGCAAGGAAGTATGATTTGACATTACCTCTGATATAAATAAAGAGAGAGGGATCATTGCGACTTGTCCGAAAGCCATGGGACACAATGAATTCCTTAAGAGCATCATGCCATGCGCAAGGTGCTTGGCGTAAGCCATAAATGGCTTGGTGAAGAAGGCAGACATGATTAGGATGTTGGGAATCCTTGAGACCAGGGGGTTGCGCCATGAACACTTGCTCTTGAAGTGAACCCTATAGAAAAGCATTGTTGACATCCAATTGATGCATGGGCTACCTGTGAGCAAGATCAAGGGTTAGAATAATTTTATGGTTTGAAGTCTGACCACGGGGGAAAACATCTCCTTACAGTCTAGACCGGGACATTGAGTGAATCCTTTTGCAATAAAGTGGGCTTTGTCACGAGCTAAGGTGCCATCCGGATTCCTCTTTTTGCGGAAAATCCACTTGCGACCCACTATGTTTTTTCCTTTGGGAGGAGGAACAAGAGACCAAGTTCCATTACAGATAAGTGCATCAAATTCATCAGAAACAACATTCCTCCAATGCTCATGACGCATGGCTTCATGGATGTTCGATGGCTCAAGTTTCTCCGGGAGAGGGTGATTAGATGCAGTGAGTGTATATTTGGGCTTGAAGGCGTTATTTTTGGATTGAATGACCATGGGGTGTGTTGGAGTGGCAGGGACCGGATCTGGAAAAGGGTTAGTGATGGAGGAAATAAAATTAAGGAATGAAAGAAGAGGAGAGATTGTTACCTGATGAAGAACCGGAGCACAAGGGGCACTCTTCACTAGGCAAGGAGGATGGTGTTATGGGTGGGGATGGTGTGGTCGCAGCTGGGAGGATTATATGTGAAGGTTGCTCAACAGGTTGGGTTGGACTTGGTGTAGGTGCTGGTTGGCGGATGAGAGCGGGGTAGGGGAAGACTGGGTCATAAAACTTCACATGCCTTGATCTATAGGTCCATTTGGTTATAGGGTCAAAACAATGGTAGGCATACTGAGAGGTGGCATAACCAATGAAAATGCATGGTTGAGACCGTGGTTGATGTTTGTTGGAGGTATAGGGGCGCAACCATGGGAAGCAAAGACAACCAAAGGATTGAAGGTGTGTAGGAGAGGTGGGTGAATTGTGTAATCCCTGAAACGGGGACTGCATGTTGAGAATAGGTGTGGGTATATGGTTGATTAGGTATGTGGCTGTGAGAAAGGCATATGTCCAAAACTCAAGAGGTAGGTTTGCAGTGTGTAGGAGAGCCCGTCCTGTTTCTACAATGTGACGATGACGGTGTTCATCCGTGGCATTGAGTTCCGGTGCATGAGGAGGGGTTGTAAAGTGTGATATGCCATGAGAGTTAAAGTAAGGGGAAAGTTTGATGAGTTCTCCACCGTTTTCAGAGTAAAAGGAAATAATTTGTGGCTGAAAAAAAATTTCAACAGCCTTGAATTTTGGAAATAAAATAGAGACATCTGATTTATGTTTCAAGGGGTACAACCAAATATACTTGGAAAAATGATCAACAAAATTAAATAATAGGAAAAACCATCTAGAGGCCTAGTGGGAGCAGGCCCCCATACATTTGCATAAACAAGTTCAAGTGGTCTAGTGCTCTTGATACTGGATGTGGAAAAGGGGAGCTTATGACTCTTGACACTGTTGCATGAGATGCATAGGCAAGGGTTGCTTTTTATTTTATGAGTGGATAATAGATGTCTCAGATTGTGGTCTGACGGATGCCCCAAGATATATGATGCCATGGATCCATACCATCTCCCACTATGATCCTGCGGGGAATCAACGTCACATCGTAGGAAGTTGTCGAAGTTAGTGAGGAGGTCATGAAGCTCGTCAAAACCTATTGGGTTTTCACGAGTACGTAGGGCTGCAGTGACCTCTTTGTATTCAAAGCCAAGGCCGTTCAAGGTGTGAATAACCAGACATCATCTAGTGGAGTGGTGCTGATGGCGAGTTTATTCGATAGGGATTTAATACCATGAAGGCATTCAGACATGGATTTTGGTCCTTGACAAAGCGAGATAGGCGCTCCTTCAGATACATGATCTGAGAGCGGGTCTTGCTAGTGAACATTTTGTTCAGGACGTCCCAGGCTTGCTTGGACATTTTGACATTGCCTAACATGGTGATGATGCTGGGGTCGACCGAGGAGATGATAGCATGAAGGATCACCTAATCCTATCGTGTCTAGTAATTGAAGTCAGAATGATTTGCAGTAGGGCACGTTGTGGTGCTATTGACAAAGCCAATGAGGTCATAATCGACCATCAGGGCATTGAAGTGGACTCACCATGCATGGAAATTATTGGGAGTCAGCTTGATGGAAGCATGATTGTTCAAGACAATCATACTTTTGGAATTTGTGACGGGAATTTTTTCTGCGTTAAGATAGTGGGAGATGGTATGGATTGATGTTGTTAGGCAAAAGCTGCTGGTAGCATATAAGAGTATAAATTGATGTATTATCTCAAGGATACAAATAGAATAAAAACACAAACATATATACACCTCTAATGGTGGTGCGGCTAACCTAGAGTGTGTGGTTGGTCAACAACACCAAATAAAGAGCCTTAATGTATGTGATAATAATGTGGTTGACCAATTGATCCTATAATTGAGGTAATTCAAACTAATTGCTAAACTCATGGTATTACAATAATTGAGATTAATATGACATTTATAAGCTATTAATTTTGACGTCACTTCAACTCCTCCGACTCCATACCTAAGTATTGGGAGAAAACCAAGTAAGTGAATAACCTTCCCCTGACTCTTTCCTTTATCAATACTGATTCGAGCGTCAGAGTGTCTTTGCAGCGCATGGAGGAGGAGAGCCAGAGACCAACCAAGATGGTGAACACAATCAAAACATTCAGGGTTCCTGAAAACTAAATATCCTATTCAGGTCATTGATTGGATTCGTCCAATCAAACTCTAATGTGGAGCAAAAATGTTCAGATCATTACGAAGATAATTTAACTTGCTTTCCACAATAACTTGTGCCTTTTAGCATAAGTTCTAAATATGCGAAGGGGAAACATGCATGTGTTGCTGGATGGCCACCACCCTACATGTCATTATGAAAAATTATGCACGAAATCAATGATGGGAAAGAAAGTGCAGAGGAATAGAATTTCTCTGGGACTGGACTGAGAAGTGCTTTCCTTAGAAATCACATCTGACTAATGACATGTTGCCACGTTTGAGATTTGCATCCATAGAGGAGGAGACACGCACCACTGTCCTTTATGAGGTCAATTATTGTTTGGTTTGCAGTTGTATGTCATTCTGTCTCTGTCTCTTACTCAGCATATGCTCATCCAAGACACACTTTTCAGAGAATGCGTGGCAGCTACGGTGGCCGCCAAATAATTGAGCAATCATATTTGTGCTTCATTTGTATTTAAATTATTATATTATATTCATGCGAAATCTCACTCTTGTGCCATCGTTCGAGAGTCTTGTATCTATCTCCCTCTTCATATATATGCACTAAATTTATATAGTGAGACCCTTTAAATGTTTAAGAAAAGAGGGATAGACACAAAACTCTTACATAATAACACATGAGTGATGAAAGAATCCAACTCCATGATAAACTAATATAAACAGAATTTTAATCTTAAGTTATATTATAATGAATAGTACTTCATCTCTCTCTCGACCCCAATTTCACCCACCACTACTTGTTTAATTTGGATATGAATATGGATTCATGATATTTCCAGATAATATAGTTTTAATTGAAGAAGCAAGGAATTGAAGCGGTTAATTCTAAATTTGAGAATTGGAGAAAAATTTTAAAGTCTATTAAGTAAGAGTAAAACATTGTCTACATCACATGTTTCACTGTTTATGGTTTAAGATTTAAGGATTAGTGAAAAAATCTGAGAGAAATTATTACATTAATCAAATAATAAAATATTAAGAAAATAATGTGAATGGGTTTTTCATTAAACAAGAGCATAAGCTGTAGGTAAGTTTTGTCCTGAGCAAAACCTCAAAATAGAAATGCATGTGACAATAGCAGTAATATACTCATACACGCCAGGGCACATGCTAGAAAGCCATAAAGCTCTGCCTTTTTCTATTACAATCACAAATCCTTAAAGAGACGTTACACTAGATTGGTCCACAACTTCCCATAACCTAGCTACTAGCAGTACAAAGTACATCAAGAATTTGTAGTAACTACTAAAGTTTAAACACCACCTAGCTCACATGCTCCAATTGTAGTTGTGGACTTCCAAAGAAATGGACAAAAGAAAAAAAAAAAAGAGTACTAGAGATTTCATCAAATTAAACATTTTACATTTCCTCATTATTCAACCATGCCAACACAATTAAAGTCAATGGAAACCAATCAAAATAAGAGTACAAGGCTGAAACAAGTTTTTATTTACTCCACTCTTTAATTTGACCTTCATGCATTAATCACCTTCTTCTTGCAGCAGTCTCTCTTTGGGCATTGAAGTAAACTGCAGCCACAGGTAGGCCAAGGCCATTCTCTGCTGAGAAGCTCCTTGTGTTGAAATGGTCTCTAGAAGCTGGAGGCCTCACTGTTTGTCTTCCTCTCTGCTTGAACAAGATGAACACATATCTGTGTATTCCTATTACTGGCTTTGGGCTCTCATAGCTCACAATCTCCTTCCCTATATATATGAAAGTTCTCCTTGTTAGATTACTCTGAACAAAATGATCATTATCACAAGCATCTTTTATAATAGACATGTTCTCGTGAGCTGCGATTGAGGTGTTTTAAGTTCCACGTTGACTAGAGATATGACTAATGAAATGCTTATAAATAAGAGAACAATTCTCACCTCCTCTTGATTAGTTTTTGGGGTAGAGTTAAGCCCAGCCCAAATTCTAATAATTTGCAAGGATAAAGAGTGATAGGAGTATATCTAAGAATAAGCATTGTAATTTGAATCAGAAATATAAAGGAGAATTAGTTAACATTGTCTATTGACTGGGATAAGAGTATAGACTAACCAAAAGAGACATCTGTGGTACCAGGAATATCTGCAACCATCCTGGAAAGTTCATACCAAGTTGATTAGGAGAATTGATCATAGCACAAAAAATATGAAAAAGAGCTTTGATTATACAAACCAATGGAGATGTTCCCTTAAATATGGATCACTAGGACTTGGAGCATCTGGGTCTGTCATGATCTACAAATTTCCATTGGGTATGGAGAAAAGGGGAAGAGGATATATGCAGTGTCAGTAGCAGAAGATAGATACATTCAAATGAAAAATGCTTTGGAGGGAATCATCATTTTGGTCCTTAAAAAATATTGAGACAGTCACTTTAGTTCTTCAAAAAGATGAAAAAGACAAACAATTTAGTCCATTTTTTATGGATTAAAATGATGTTACAAAATAACCAATTAAATTGATTGTCTTTTATATAACTTCCATATCTTTTATGGATTAAAGTAACCGACTCGATATTCTGAACGAATTAAAATGATGGTTTATATGAAATTCTTGCATGGACAATAGTTTCTAGGCATGACTAATTGACACTTTTGATTCATTTACGAACTTACATTTTATTTTATCTTATTTCTACCCATTTTTTATTTATTTTTCTATTTTCTTTTCCTATAACGTCACCATTTATCCCTCGTTTATCTCTCTACCATTGCTATCTCTCTCTGAATTTGGGTGTGATAATAGGGTGCATGTCAACAAACCACATTCCATTAATTAAAAGTCCAAGATCCATAAAAAAAAAGACATTAGAAGCCTTGCTGAAGTTATTTTAATATTATCTTGAACTTGTGATTTCCTCTGCTTATGTTAAAAAAGAAAAAAAAAATCCTTGTTCATGCATAGGGTGAGTGAGTAGGTAACTTACCAAGGTATAAGCAGTCCTCATATCATCACCACCAATATCAACGCGTGGCTTGGCCATAACAGTAGAAGGCATTAGCTCATGACCATTTGCAACTTGCTTGGTGGAATATGTCACATTCATTCTCACACTTGGGTTGAAAATGTCAACCACCTCTCCTATAACTCTTCCCACAGAAAGTGGTTCCATGAGCCTAGACATTACAATAAATATGCAAAGAGATTGGAGATAAGAACAAGAAAACGTGCTCTCAAACTTTGGTGATGTTGTGGGTTCATGGTAACTTAGATTTTGAAGCTATTTATAGGCGCCATAAGGATTTGTAAAAAGGAGAAAGTGAGTTGAGTTTTGCTTGGTTAGAAGCATAAAGAAAGATTCCATACAACCTTGCCTATTTCGGGAAAGGACATATATTTAAAGTATCCAAATTTGTATTATTCAAAATTGTTTAAGGGAACACACTAGATACTTGATAGAATTATCAGATGCTACATTTATCTATCATGAGCAATCACTCTGATGAAAAGCTTGAAGTTCTTTATATATAAATTTTGGTGTGTGATTAATGGCAGAATCTATAACATGTCTTTGGCGTATTGGACAAACGAGAATGAAGAATATATACAATATGTCCCACTACAACTATAATATCTTTGGCGAATGCGAATTCAACTTTTTGATAAGGTGCTGAATTTCATGCACATGTTTTCTGAAATCAATGAAAAAGAAATCTTATCAAGTTCAGGTTTTGTGTATTAAATTCAGGGGAGACCAAATTTAGTTAGTTCTGGATAAATTTGTGTAGTTGTCCATTTGGCTTGGGTCCCCAATGCCAGCTTATTTAGCCCTGTTGTTTTGGCTTACCGGTAAGTAGGGGCCATATAAGTCACAACTCATACAACTCACTCATTTAATAAGCTAAATAGGGTCGGTTTAAGCTCCACATTACATTATTTTATTTTTTGTTATTTTTTTAAATGTGATTTTAAAAATTAATTGACAGTAAAAAAGATTAAAAATAGTAATTTCTAAGTTTTATTCTTGAACTCTAATTCCCTATTGACTCTGCACTGGCTCGCTCGACTCAGGGTAGACCTGCCTGACTTGGAGTAGACTCAACACTGACTCGTTACTGATTCGCCTGAATTAACGTCAAACTGCCCACTGTCGTCTGGACGCCGACACGCCTGACCAGTCCTGAACCCTTAAATCCTCCTTAAACCCTAAGTCAGCCTTAAACCATGAAATCAACCTAAACCCTAAACCCGATGTCTGGCTCGTCCATTTTTCCTACACGACTCGTCGCTAACCCGCCTGACTGGGAGTCGATCCGCCCAACACAATGTTGACTCACATGAACCAACACCGATTTCTCAAACCGATGCTGACACGCCCGACCTTGATGTCGGACCGTCCAACCCGATGGAGTGGATGAATCACAAAGTTGACATGATGACTCTCAAATTTGATATGTTGAAAGCATGTGATAGAGTGGAATGGTCTTTTATGGAAAGTGTTTGGCAAATGAGGTTCCCTCCTAATTGGGTAACACTTGTGATGAGTTGTGTCTCTACGGTGAACTTTTCTATCATACTTAATGGTACTCGTTAAACGACATTCGCCCCCCAAAGGGGTCTTAGGCAAGGGGACTCTCTTTCACCTTATTTGTTTATTTTGCGACGTGAGGTATTTTCTACTTTAATTAATAGAGCTTTTTTCTTTTCTTTATTGCATGGAATTAAGGTTGCTCGATCTGCTCCTAGTACTTATCATTTACTGTTTGTATATGATAGCATTACTTTTTCCCAAACAACGGTGCACGAAGCAGAGTGCGTAAAAGATATTCTTGCCACTTATGAGCGAGCTTCTGGACTAGTCATAAATCTTGACAAGTCTCAGCTCTCTTACAGCCGAAATGTGCCAGAGATTAGATTTAATGAACTTAAACAACTTTCGATTGTTAAGGCGGTGAAGTATTATGACAAGTATTTGGGGATTCCGGCTATGATTGGTAAGTCTATGACCAAGATATTCAATTTTTTGAAGGACCGGGTTTGGAAGTAGTTGAAAGGGTGGAAGGAGATGACTCTTTCTCGAGCGGGTCAAGAAGTGTTGGTTAAGGCAGTAGCTTAAGCCATCTCGTCTTACATTATGTCATGCTTCTCATTACCAGATATTCTTTGTTCTCAGATTGAAGGCATGAGTAGCATATTTTATTATGGTGGTGATGTTACTAAAAGGAGCATGCATTGGCTCAGTGGAATAGTTTGTGTCGATCAAAAGATTATGAAGGCACTAGTTTTCAAGATTTTAAAGCATTCAATGCGACACTTGTGGGAAAAAATTGGTGGCGAATTATGTCGTTTCCCAATGCTTTGCTTAGCCGGGTTTCTAAATCGATTTATTTTCCTCATGGCAGTATTTTTGTGGCTAAGAAAGATTATCGGCCTAGTTATGCGTGTCTAGCATTATACATTCATGTTGGGTTTTTTTAGGAAGGAGGTATTTGAAAATTGGTGATGGTAGGAACGTAAATGTTTGGGAGGATAGGTGGATTGCTAATGGAGTTCCATTGGTTTATAGAAAGGAGGTTACAAATTTGCTTGGTATCAAAAAAAATTCAGTCTTATTTTTGCCTTCAACTTTGGCCTGGAATTTTGAGCTTACTGATTATTTTATTTGGCCTCCTATGGTCCTTCAATTTTTTTTCATTCCTCTTGCGAGGCAGAGTCATCATGAATTGTTTTACTGGTCACTCTCTTTGGATGGGATTTATATGATGCCATACGGGTATAATTTTATTCAGTGACATAAAGATTATGATTTGGCTTCGACTTCTTCTCCAACACTTCCCAGAAAGCTATGGAGAAAACTTTGGAAGTCAGACACTTTGCCGAGGTGTAAAGAAACAACTATGAGGGCTTGTCTTGAGCTTCTTCCGATGCGTGCTTCTCTTCATCGTCGTGGTATTGAGCTTGACCCTTCTTGTCCTTGGTGTGCTTCAAAGCCTCAAACAGTTCAGCACGCTAAACAGTTATGGTTTGTATCTGTTGGGTTGCATCTTGAAAATGATTGTTTTGTTAAGGTTTTCTTGTATTAATTTCTTCCCAGGTTGATCTTCATAGCGTTGGTTATTATATTGCTCTATTGTACTCTCTCCATTCCTTTTTATAAGAGTTAAACCAATTTTGCACACCCCTTAAGAAAGTTAGGTAGTATAGTTTTTTGCATTAAATTTGTTCTCAAATGTTGTTGAATTTTCAAAATTGTCCTTAACATATTTCTTTTTAATCTCTTTCCATCATTAATGCAATTCAATATTTCCAGAATTGAATAGGGGTAAAAATGTGAAAAAATAATTAATATGGCACAAAGCCTTACGTGATTCTTATAAAAAGGAACGACCAACACCCCTCATTTAACTCTTATAAAAAGGAACGGAGGGAGTATTCAATTTGGGTGGTTAGGAACAAATTGCTCTTTCGTAAGAATTAGACATTGTTGGACACTGCTCTTCAGCGAGCTGCGCCGTTACATCCTTCTCTTGTGATGTCGCAGACACTTGTCGTCCTTCTCAGCCAGCGATCCAGGAGAATTGGTGGCGTCCTCTCAAAGGAGTTTTCACACTCAACTTTGATGCATATGTTTCGGAGGCATGCTTGATAGGTTTTGGGTGTGTTGTTCGCGCTTCAATGGTGTTATTTTGACAACAGCGACATCAGCTGCTATTGAGGTCCTTTCACCGCCAATTGCTTAAGCCCTCTCGTACAAATGGTCATTGGCTTTGGCTTCAGATCTTGGTTTTTGCTGAGTTTTCTTTGAGACTGATTGACTCCAACTTTTTTAGGCTTGGAAATGTCCTTCTAGGAATAGTTCCTATTCTGCTACGGTTGTTCGTAACAGCCGTGGTTTAATTTCAATTTGATGTTTTTTATTTCTCTTTTGTTCCTAGATCAAATAACTGTGTAGCAAAATATTTGCTAAATTTTCTTTTTTTGCAAGTACTTTTGTTTGGCTTTAGGAAGCTCCCGAGGGGGCTATGTCATTCCTCCAAACTGATGTGTTGGCCTCTGCCATGTTTCTTCTACTTAATGATCAATGAGCCTATAATTATAGAATTTGAAAAGTATATTAGTTGCACAGAACTCATAAAACTCAGGATGTAGTGAATTGTACATCTTTTCTTTTGAGTCGAGTACATTATTGATATTTGACAAAAGAAGGAAACGATAAAAGGAAAGAAAAAGAGATGGTGATAATTAATGAGTTACATAAGAATATTTTTATATATAGGAAGAATTATATAATATAAACTTTTATTTCCGTATATAATCTGAGATGCTAATTCTGCTTCTATTAGTAGTAAAAGAAGAAGAGAATGGAGAAGAAGAAGAAGAAAATTCATATTGCATATTGAGTAATGTCATGTATATATAAAGTATCCTTATTCTCTTCACCTCATCTACAAACATACACAACACGCAAGGAAAAAGAAAACGAATAAGCACAAAATGAGCGGAGAAAAATTCACACCACTACTAAAAATTTAGTATATTTTAAGCTTTCCGGTATCCAAGTAATAATTTTTCAATATACTTTTCTTTTTGTTTCCTAGAGAACACATGACGTGAGTTATCACCATCTCCAATCTCACATGTTTTATATAAAACATCTTCGGTCACAAGAAACTAACATCAAGGGCTGTTAATTTGGGTTTTAACTTTTAATCCACAGGTCAAACCAGTCTAACCTAACACTAAGACATGTTAAATTGGTTAAAATACAACTCAAACAGATTCCAAACTAGTCTAATATGGCTAATTTAACCCACGAGCTAAATGAGTTAGCCCATGGGCTAGACTCTCCTTTTTTAGAAAAAAAAAAAAGAATTTGTACTTCTAACTTTACTAAATTCGACACTAGAACCTAGGTCAAATTTAGAATTTAAATTTAAATATTTGCATAAAGTAAATAGTGAGTATTGTTGTTAAATTATGTTGGATTTGAATACTTGATTTGCACTTTGCACATTTGAACTATGTTATAATATTTTTTCGTCACACTAAATTTGTTAGGGGAGGAATCAACTTACACCGGCGTCCAATATAAGATTTTAGTAATCTTACACTGTTCAATAAGTCTTGTTTGGATAATTCCAACGCCCAAGCGTTGGAGGGCCAACGCCCATGCGTTGGGCCCCTGTTTGCCTACGTCTGGCATTAATAAACCCAGCGCTCAAGCTCTGGGATACAGTCAGAAAATCCTATAAATAGGACTGCATATTTCATTTGTAAAACACACCAGAATACAATAAGCTATTCTTTTTTTCTTCCTTAGAGCATTATTTCCTGAGAATTGTCGGAAGCCTTTCTTGAGCTCCTAGTCCAGGTTAATATAATGTCTCTCTTAGCCATGTTAGGCTAAGTTATTTTCTAAGTTCTTGGGTTGTTTTTAGCTTATAGTTATGTTTTAAGTTTCTATTTTATATCTGAATAAAATTGTATTTCATGTTCAATTTTCTTGTTCTTCATCTATCTTGCTGTACACAAGTGTGCTAATTTATTTCTTCATCAATGCTAATTGTTAAGTAATAAGGGAAATAAGAATTGGAAGAACATTTTGCATTTCACTAAGGAATTAGGAAAAGTTGTGTTTATGTTGGCCTGAATGTGGAATTAATCTTCTTCTTAAATTAACTAAAAAGCTAAGGAATTAGACTTATTAATTTAGAAGAAAGTTTTGCATGTTTAAGGAATTAACTTGTAAAGAAACTAGGCTAGAACATCATGATTTTCATGCTTAATTTTCAGACATAAAATTGATTCTAAGAGCATAATTTATAAGCTATATACTCAACCCAAGTTCTTAATTTTTATCATTATATTTTCATTGCGAATTGTACTTCTGAGTTCTTACTCAAGCCAGAATCAAACAAATCAATTTAATGTTTCTGCACTAGTTCTAAACAATTTAAAATTAGATTTTGAAACACCTATCCCTGTGGAAAACGATAATCTTTTATATTACTTCGATAACCTCCGTACACTTGCGGATTTGGTCATCATCCATCAAGGGTGATCACTTGATTCGTCGTTCCATTGGTGAGGTACTCATGACACACCACTCCTCATCAGTTAGAGCTTTATCTTCGACACTCAAGCCATAATTAGGCGACTCGGTCCAGTAGAGGGGGAATTTAACCCGTCCGCACTTAATATGCCTAAACAAATGAGGAATTCCCGGGCTATCTAAGACCTTGAAGAAGCCACTCCTCCAACTATCATGTGTATTTCTTTTCCAAGTTTTGAACCTGGATTTAAGGGACTTGGCGGACAGGGCGACCCAAGAACTGGTTGGGGTGACATCAAGCCCTTTCTTGCTGGGAGAGACACACTTGTAAAAATAAAAGAAAATGTTGTAGGTGGGGTCGACGTCGATCGACTCACACAGAATTTCAAAGGCGCGGATGAAGGCCCGTGAATTAGGGTTCAGTTGTGTTGGGGCGACGCGCAAGGCGGGTAAATGATTTGTTGGGAGAATTTCAAAGGCACGCAAGGCCCATGAATTAGTATAGCTGGTAGGTTGATGACCTCGTTAAGCATATAATCGAGACTTCGATCTCTAGGCGGTGTGTATGGAGAATGATTTGTTGGGAGAATCCTACCTACTTAATGTGATCTCAGAGTCTTGAATGAATTAGTCTCATAACTATCAGCTGTGAGATACCTTTGGTGCAACCAAATAAAAACGCATTCAAGTGAAGTCATGTGTTTAAATACATTCATAATAATAATAAAGTGATGAAGAAATTTTTGAATGGTTTCTGCAATACCTCAGGTAAGAAAGTCAATTTGAAAAAGTCTCGAATGTTGGTGTCTCTCAATGTTCTTCATCATTTGGGTTTGACTCTTAGTCATGTTACTGGTATAAGCCTTACTTCATACCTTGGGAGGTATCTTGGAGCGTCATTGATTCATAAAATGCCGACGTAAAAGACTTATCAACTTATTTTGGATAGGAATCAGAAGCGTTGTCCTCTTGGAAGGCCCATACTCAACTTTGCAGGTAGAGTTACCCTAGCAAAATCAGTTCTTCAAGCTCTTCCCCCTTATTGCATGCAAACCATCCTCCTCCCTAAAGGGGTGTTTGGGGATTTGGAGAAAATACAAAGATGATTTATTTGGGGTGTGAAACATGGGACGAGGAGGGTGAGCCAAGTGAATTGGGAGTGGTGTGTTCGCCGAAGGCTCATGGGGGGATGGGGTTCCATAAGATGGAGGAGTTCAATGAAGCCTTGATCATGAAGATTGTTTGGGGTTTAATGTCTAAACTAGAATCTCTAGGGCTAGAGTCCTTAGAGGGAAGTATGGCTACGAATTGGAAATCTTGCCGGTTGTGAGGAGGAGGAAGCAGGAACCGGATGCTTGGAAAGGTGCTAGGAAAACTTGGGCACTGTTGACGGATGGTGTTCGTTAGAAAATTGGTGACAAAAATACTGTCAGGTTTTGGCATGACAAATGGTTGATGTTGGGTCGGAACTCCATCAAGTTATGTCTGTGGATTTCCCCTTGGAGTCGCTACATCTTCATCCCACAATTTGATTTGGGTTTAGAATTAATTGTGAAAGAAATCCAAAACATCCGAAAATTAATTTTAAATGCGGGAATCAATTCTAGCAAATGTAAACATTGTACAAACATGTTTTTAGTCTATGTAAATATTTTCAACTTCATTTATAGTCTATGTTTACACAGTTTCTGGAAGACCAACTTAGTGGTTCAAATTTACCAGTTTAGCTGTAAACGGTGTCTGTGTAGTGTGCAAAGATAGTGTCTGCGATACTATGCTTGTCTTTTCCTATAATCTTATGTTCTCATCCCTCTTTGAGTCAAGAACGATTCAATTTTGATAAAATTTTTCCTTGGCTTTCCATTTCAGTAACGATTTGATTTGCTTGATAGTAGTCACATAATTAGCCATGTGATTAGTTGTTCTGCTAGGAATTTCGATGAGAGGGCGATGGAGAGGATTTTCCAGAAGTTGGGAAGGGTGAAATAAGAATTAATTCCGAAGAAAAGGGACAAGGCTGGTCATCACAGAGCTAGGAAAGGAAAGAATGACCAATATACGATACACGAATGGAGGGGGCCATGCATCAACGAAAAGGGAGAAGAGCTGGAGTGGCTAAGGAGAAGCTTGATTGAAAAACTGCGCAAGGTTGAGGACCTCAAGCTAATCCGGGATTCGTTCATGCTGGAAGGATTTGGATATATACAGATTCAGTACATGGATGACGACTGGGTACTGCTAAAAGAACTGGCTTCACAACTTGTTTGAACGCATACACCAATGGCACCCTTCCCTGATCCCAAGACATAGGCTTACTTGGGTTAGATGCAGCGAGTTTCCAATTCATATGTGGAATGAGGCGTGTTTTTCTTGTTTGGTAAAGCCGTTGGGTGACGTTATATAGATTGCTGAGTAAACCAAGACCTTTTCAAAGATTGATTGTGCAAGGTTATGGGTCCGTACATCCTTTTTGGAACCATTGTACCTCTACAGATTGCTACGGATACAAGAAGAGGTATACGGGGTTAGATTGGACGAGGAAGTAGACACCACTACTGTAGTGCAAGTGTGTGGCTGTAGTAGAGCTCGAGAGGATGATGTTAGCAGTAACTCCATTTGTTCAATGAATGAATGGAGTTATTACATATCACATTACATTATATATCATATGAATTACTTCTCCCTCTTTTCTTTCTTTTTTACTTTGGAGTCTACCATTAATGATGGTCTATCGATTATTACTCTTAAATTACTCAATTAGTGTTATGGGTAGAGCACGTGGAGCCATCAAAGAAACGATAGTCGAGAAGAATAATCACCAGATTATTACTTGTTCTGGGGCCCTCAATCAGGAGAAGGTAGTGGAACAGCTAGGTGACATAGTTTTGGGCCCAATAAGCCTAGTGAAGTAGCAGAAACACAGGAGTCTCAAATTAAGGATTTGGGCCTTAAAGCCACAACTTCGACCCCATGGGAAAATGGACCTAACATGCTTACTAATATGGGAAGCGAGAATCTAATGAAAGAAAATAATATTGGTGGGGGATAAAAATGGTGACTTGTAGGGTGCACTTGCACCCTAAGTGGTGCACCGTGCACCACTCTAAAATTATAATAATGAATTAAAAAGATTAACAGAAAAAAAGGGGTTTATAGTAATTAACAAATTAAAATTATAATAAATTATAAAAATAAAATAACTTGTAGAACCGGTTACCGGTTACTTACCTGAACACTTGGCGCGATCTTATTGATCAAAAGCTGGTAATGCACGGTGCACTACTTAATTGGTAGTTCGCAACACCCCTAAAAATTACTGAAGTAGAAAATCCACATAATATAGATAATATAGATGTGCAAGGGGCCCTAGTAGATGAGGTGAATTCATTATCTAAAACAGAGGGCACGAGACCTAGCATAGCTTTAGCGGCAATGCCAGTACACATCATACAGAGATCCTAGATCCTGCCCGAGTGGAAGTTCATGTCGAAGGCCAGTTTTCGGTCGCTGATGCCAGCGTTGTGGGGACGGTGAACCGGATATCCCTCCATTTGAAAGAATTCAGGGGAGGTGGAATTGGAATTGCGGTATTTCCCATGAGAAGTTCGAATTCATCCCATCACACTGGTTGGATGGCGTTCTCTTCAAGTGATGCAGGGTATAGGAAGGAGGTTAAGCAATTCATGTACTCCCTCTGTTCTTCCCAACCAGAATCAGGAATTCAGAACTGCAATCGGGTTTTCTGGCTGAAAAGCGCAGAGCATGAAGCAAGGAGTATACGGGCATTAGGAAAGGAGTTGGGGGTGTCGAAGGTAGGAGGGGAGGATGAAGTGATTCAGCGGTTAATAAGGCTGGAAAACAGAGATGGTAAAGGGAATGAGCATGTTGGTGGTCAAGAAGGGGGAGGGATCTTGAAACGTGAGGGGGTTGGGCGGCAGAATCAAATGGAGAACAATAAGGGAACTCATTGCCCAAGAAAACGTTGAGATGGTGTATCTGCAAGAAACTAAACTCCATGACATCCATAGAAGGTTGTGTGCAATGCTCTGGGGGGACGCAAACTTTGAAGGGTATTAGATTTCTCACCCCTACAACCCATTTTTGCACCTCCCTACTCATTCCGGGATTTAAAACTCGGAAGGCAAATTTTCCGGGATTTGAAATCTCGGAAGCAAAATTTTCGGGATTTAAATCCCGGAAGGCAAAATTTGGGGGGTGTGAAATCTTGTACATGGGGTGACATTTCTAACACCCAACTTTGAATGGCAAGTTTATCAGGAAAACAACAGGTCTGGTGGCATTTTGTGTATCTGGAGATGTGGGTTCTTTAAACTGCAGGATTGTGTTAGCAACCAAAGTTATATTAGACTGAAAGGGGTGTGGGGAAGTGAGGAGTATCCATGTGTAATTGTCAATGTCTACTCTCCCTGAAACTTGACAGAAAAGCGAGCACTGTGGTCAGAATTGATTTCTTGGAAAAGCCAGTATGATATCCCCACTTTGTATGTACTTAGGGATTTCAACTCGGTCCGAAGTGCGGCTGAAAGGAGGGGTGCATTGAATAGGGATATGCAAGATGTCAGGGAGAGGGAGGAATGTAACGCCTTCATCTTGGAGATGGAACTTCTTGATCTTCCCTTATCTGGGAGAAGATTCTCATGGGTTAGGCCTAATGGGGAAGTCATGAGTAGGATTGATAGAATAATGGTGACTGATGAATGGTTGATGAAATGGCCAGATTGTTCTCAAGTGGCTTTGAATCGTGACATTTCCGACCATTGCCCCTTGGTACTCAGATGTGTGGTGCAAGAGTGAGGCTCGAAACCCTTCAGGACTCTCAACGGCTGGCTCGATGATAACAGATTTGCGAAGTTTATGGAGGAAACATGGGCTGGTTTGTAGATTTCTGGATGGGGAACCTTTGTGCTCAAAGAAAATCTAAAGTGACTAAAGTTTAGCTTGAAAAATTGGAATCATGAGGTATTTGGCGACATTATTAGCGGGAAGAAGGAGATAGTACTGAAAATGAATGAGTTGGAATGTGAGGAGGAGGTGGGGGACTTATCGGATGAGGAAGCCAAACTAAAGAAGGAGCTCATGGGGGAATTCTGGAAACTGTCATGATTGAATGAGTCTTTACTATATCAAAATTCCAGGTCAAGGTGGATCAAGGAGGGGGATGTTAATTTTAAATTCTTGTACTCGTTGGTGAAATGGAGGAGGAAAGTAAACTCGACCTCGGGCCTCAATATAGGAGGGCCTTGGACTGACAATCCGAGCAATATCGAATCCGAGGTGAAATCATTCTCTGAGAGTATATTCAAGGGAGAGTAGTGGGCTTCGCCAACACTTGATGGGGTTCCATTCTCACATGATGAAAATAATTTTATGACGGCCAGGTTTACACTTGAGGAGATTAAAGAGGCAGTTTGGAGTTGCGGGGGAGACAAAATCCTTGGCCCGGATGGGTTCAATTTTAAGTTTATCAAATCTTTCTGGAACCTTATGCAACACGACATCCAGCGGGTTCTAGATGATTTCTTCTTGAATGGAGTGTGGACTAGAGGGAGTAACACATCCTTCATTGCGCTTATTCCTAAGATTGAGTCCCCTCATATAGACTTTTCATCTTATCAAGCCATGCTTCACATTAGGTAAGCACATATAGACTTTTCATTTTATCAAGTTATGCCAAGTAATCAAGGAAATCACAGTAGACAATCGATCAGCTAATCACAGTTAAAATTTCTTCAAGCACAAGTAACAGGTTAAATAAACAATCTAACCACATGCCTACACTATCTTTCTGACAGGTCTCAATATACACCCTCTTACGCTCTATTAACTCTGCAACCCCCCTTACTTGGTGGTTGGTGAGCCGGGGTGGTGTGATCCACAAGCTGCAAATCCTCTACAATATAGCGGTAAACATCACAATTAATTACCAAACATTCAAACCGCACAACTCAAGATAGAACAAGATTTAAATTCCTATTCCCATATATATTTCTAGAATGACTTTCAGGTCCAGAATTGCTTCTGTCCTAAGGCCATGTCTGGCTGACAGTGGTCAATTTTAACTTTTCTGAAAACGAACTTATTTTTCAGATATCTGCAACATGTCAGGAATCACGTTTGGGTACTCATTTTGGCTTATTCAACTCCTAACCTTATCTACATCTAAGATTAAGGTTGCCTAATATCATAAAAATTACATTTCAATTTCTTTTTTCCAAATTCTTCCAATTACAGCTATAATCTCTTCTTTGTTTGAGTTATGGGACCAAGTTCCATGAATTTCCAGCCTTTGATCATGAGGTTTGAGCATCCTCATGAAGGCTTGAGGAACCCGAGGGTGTGAGAGTGTTACTCTCCTCTCTTCTGCCAATTTCTGGATTGAAAACCTACGTGCAAGGGCTCTATCAGGTCCTACGAGTTCTCAAGGACAGTTTTCATGGTTACAAGGGCTTTGATCATCAAGAAATTCACATGAAAAGGTTTAAGGCCGAAACCCTAAGGGTCTTGTTTCACCATGAAAAACTCATCAATTTTGAAAACAAAGATGATATTTAGGACCTACAGAGAGTAAGGATTCCAATGGTATAACAAAAACTAAATTCTGGAAAATTTTCCTACGAACCTGCCGGAGAAGACAATCGGAGCATAGTGGCGACACAAACTGAGCGGCCAGCCGGCTTCGTCCAGCTTCCAAAAGCTCAATGGTGGTGTTCTCGTTGGCTAATTCGCTTTGGTTTGAGAGAAAAATCGAGTTGTAGGTCTCAGACTTCTCAAACTTCAAACCCTAGCTCGTGGTTCTTCACGATTTTGGTCCCTTGACTCTGAATCAACATGCATAGCTCGCAGGTCACGGAGGAGAAGAAATGAAGGGTTTGGTGGTGTTTTGATGAAGAACAGGGACGAAGATGATGAACGATGATGATGATGAGAGAATCGGGTGAGGGAGAGAGCTCGAGAGCTTCTATCTCTCTCTAAGTTTCAGAACAGTAAAATGAAGGTAAAGTGGTGTTGTTGAACTGAAGTGATGGCTATTTATAGCCATGGCTTGGATATCTTTGGTGTGAGATCAAACTTTATCTCACAATTTCATGGTTTACCACTTAGAGCTCATGGATTCTCAACATGGTGTTTATCTACTCTTCCTAGTTCCCTTCAGATCACTATTCATGTTGTTTCAAAGTGATCATGAGTGAAAAACTCATCATCACATGAGATATGGTGATGGGAGGGAGTGGTTGGCTAGAATTCAAATTCTAGTCCTTCCAACTTTTCCTTCTTTTCACTTTGGCCCCTCCTCTTATTATTATTATTATTATTAATCATAATAATAATAATATTAATATTAATAATACAATATATATATATATATATATATATATATATATATATATATATATATATACATGCAACATGAATAATAATACCGATATTTTTAATAAAGAGAATTGACCATTCGGTCAATAACTTACTCAGATAAATCTATAAACTGGTGATTAAAAGCGGGATGTGACAGTATCAAGATCACCTTGCCCCTCTAAGGGTACTTAAGCATGAGAAGGAGAGTTGAGATGATGTCCTTGTAGATATTAACGCTAGATCTGCCGAGGATGGCGTCGTAGGCAGTGGGGCAGTCAACCACTAGGAATCAAGTTTTAATGGTTCTGCAGTGCCCTTCCTACCCTAGGGAGAGCCAGGATTCGAATTACCAGAGGGAGATTACCCTATCCCCTGTGAACTCGACTAGGTCTTTGTCGTACAGGGTTAAATCCTGATCTTATGATTGGCCACCATCGCTTTCATGACGGTCACCGTCCTTCCCTACTTCTTTCCCGTGGTTGAGATTTGAGAAGATGATCGGTATTTTGTAGGCATTCATCATGATGACAGGATAATATATGATGTTTTTAGGTTATTTTTAGTCTTTTTATTTTATTATTTTTGAGTCACATATAGGATTTTTAGTATTTTTACATAGATTTTATATTTATTTTGCATTCTGCATATAGATTAGCTTTTATTTGTTTTTCTAACTTTATTTTATATTTTTAGGAATTTTTATAGCTATTTTATATTTTTAGGAAAAGCTGGTATAGTTATCATTTTTGTCCAGGGACCGATTTGTAAAGTTTCAGGATTTGAAGGATCAAAGTGTAAAGGTTCAAGAGTGGAGGATGAAAAGTGAAGTTTGAAGGAGTCAAAGGGCCAGAATTGAAGTTCTAACAAAGAGAGGACTTGAAGTGAATTGAAGAATGTGAAGCAACTCTCTTTGATTTGAGCACATGTAAAATAAGGTTTGAAGGATTAATGGTGGAAGGAAGGAGTTTCAGAAATTATTAGGGGCTGAGTGAGCCTAATTAAGCCAATCAATTCCACCATTGAAGAAGAAAGGAATCCAAGAAAAAGCTGCCAGTGTTCGTCCCAGCGCTGCAGCGTTGGAAGTCCCAACGCTCAAGCGCTGGACCTCTGACTAGGATGTGAGTCAGAGGTTGCACCCAGCGCTGCAGCGTTGGAAGCCAGCGCTCAAGCGCTGGGCCCATTTCTGCCCGTTGGTTTTTAATGCATCCCAACGCCCAAGCGTTGGGAATGCCAGCGCCCAAGCGCTGGAAGGCTGATTTTCACTATAAATAGGGAGCTTTTCTTCACTTGTAAGACACCTACTCAGAATACAACAAGTGTTCTTCTTTCTTCCTCAAAGATCATTGTTCCTAGGAATTGTGGGAAGCCATACTTGAGCTCCTATCCAGGGTAATTCGATGACTCTTTTAGCCATGCTTGACTAATTCTTTTTAAGTTTCTTGGGTTGTAGTAATTTA
Source organism: Acmispon strigosus (assembly GCA_030819835.1). Classification (NCBI taxonomy): domain Eukaryota; kingdom Viridiplantae; phylum Streptophyta; class Magnoliopsida; order Fabales; family Fabaceae; genus Acmispon; species Acmispon strigosus. The sequence goes on along the minus strand of JAUAMA010000001.1, from coordinate 39,621,140 downwards.
TAATTTTATGCTTTAGTATTGTTTTTACCTTTCTGAATAATATATCCATTTTATGTTTCATTTCCTTGTTCTTCATTAATCTTGTGTACAAAAGATTTCATGCTTTCTACTTATGTCATAAGGCCATTTGGTAAGTAGTAAGGGAAATAGGAAATAAAAAAGGTTATAAGTATACATTTCTTAAGGCAATTAGGATGGACGTAACTTTGTGTTGGCCTGAATTCCTTCTTCATCTTCTTTTCTAATTAACTAATAACCAAGGCTATGGAGTTAGTAATTAGGTAAGAAAGTTCTACATGACTTAAGGCAATTAGCTTGTAGAAATTCTAGGCTATAGCACCATGGAATTGGACTTAAAATTCAGAAAATAAGTAATAACTTGCTAGCATATTTATAGATTATGTAAATCAACCCAAGAGCTTAATTCTCATCATCTTATTTCTTTATTATTTTATGCTATTGTTATTTCTTGTTCTAAAAACATCAACATATATTCTCATCTTTTAAATTTCTGTTTAAGTACTAAATATTATAATAATAAGACCACCTATCCCTTGGGTTCGATCTTTTTATTACGCGATATTGAATCGTACACTTGCGATTTTCCTTATCACATCACATTCCTTAAGTATTTCCTCCGTGAGCTACTGTCAGTTCCTCCTTCAGCGAAGCCACCTGCAATGGAAAAATTCTCCTGCGTACGCGAGGGCGGTCCCTACGTCGATCGTCATTCCTTTCACGAGGGGGCTCCTGCGGTGGTCCTCCTGTTGGCCGTAAGGGTTGTGGTGTCTGTTGTACCTTTGTTCTAGGGTCCTTTATTGGGCTTGCAACCAAAGCGGACTTTTAGAGAAATACAGTATCGTCTGCTATTAGATTAATGTAGTATCGTCTGGTATTTATCGTCTGTATCATTTGGTACTTTTGTTTGTATTGTCTGCTATGTTAGTATTCTTTCTTCTGTATGGAAACATCGTCTGCCTAGCTGAATCAATTGTATAATTGTATCGTCTGGTCAGTTAAGTCATGTCAACTGTCAATGTGTGACAGGTGATCTGCCTATTATGTTGACCATGCGTGATAGATGGCAGCTGCCAATTAGTGATAGAAGACACATTGTTTACGTCGACCTGGAATATTCGGGATCTTGTCTGTTTGTCTGTTTTCTCCCTGTACAAATACAGAGCTTGTAACCGTGAATTAATTAGAATAGAAAGTACCTTCAGTTTCTTTCGATTTCTCACTTTTTCCTTTTCTTAGAGAACCATTGGTTCTTTACATGGTATGAAGAGCTAGTCTCAATCTGTGATTTTTTTCTTTGCTTTCCGTCATGGCAGAAGCTCAAACTTCATCTTTGCCTTCTTTTTCCCATATTGTTTCAATCAAAATCGATGAAACAAATTTTTCATTTTCGTTTCTGGGTACAACACGCAGAAGGTGTTGTTCGCCTTATAAAGTTTCCTTTAGATCCAGTAATCCCGACCTCACTTTTGCTGGATACTGATCGTGAGAAGTCTGTTGATAATCCACTTTACACACCCTGGATCAAGCCAGCTTCATCACCAATTACTAAGTTGCCTTGTTTCTTATCGTCTGCCACTCTTCCTCCAGTCTGCTCAAGCCAACTATTATATGTTTCAACTGTCCAGAATCGTGTCGTACACACTACTGATGATCCACCATATGTAAAACGGGGTTTCTCTGAGCCAACCCAGATCAAATGGCTCGTTTGGTGATTATCGTGAACGTGGTGGACACTCCTCTGTTCAGGGCCAACTCTGTTACAAGTGGGGTCATGAAGTCCACACTTTGCAACAATGAAGATCAAACTCAATGTGTTTGCAAAGGATGCTCCTTTTCACCCACCTTGAGTTTGAGGGGGACTGTTTGTAAGACCCTCTATTTTTAGTATTTATACTTTTGGTCCTTGAGTTTGGATTATTTATGTTTTGGTCCCTGAACTATTTTATAGTTTAATTTTAGTCCTTGTTAGACCTTTGTTTGGATTATATTTTGTTGGTATTGTCTTTTGAGATTCGATATGAACAAAATTCTTATGAAGTTGGTTGATACTCGGGAAAAATGATATATTTGCTTGAATTATAATAAGATGAGCTTTGGTTTAGTGGTTGAGACTTAAGCATTTGATTTACAGGGCTAGTGTTCGAATCTTAGTGAAGGAAGTTTTACTTTTAATACTTTTTTTTCGAGTGGCTTAGGTGAGCAGAAAACAGAAATTGAAATTTGAAATTGAAATTGAAATTTAGACATGTGATAAATGGATATTAATGGAGAGAATCATGGGGGCTTCCTTTTTGCTGTTGTCTTCTTCAAATTTTCTGCCGTGTTCTCACCTTGAGCGGAAGAGAAACCTTAATCCAATCTCCTTATTCACAAGAGTTCCTTGTTGTTTTCAGTAAGGGTCCTTCCTCAATTGTTTTCTGAGATTCTTCTTGTTTGAAAACCCCATTCCAACCCTTACTGTTTCTGTTTTGGACACATATTTCCCTTCTCCATATTCAAGCTTGGAAACGTGGTTCCTTGTGGGATTCTTGAAGGTGTGGACGAGAAACTTCACGGGGGAATAAACTTAGAAGTTCTACATTTCGTTCCAAGGTCGAGTTCGACGTAGGTTCGCCTCAAAACCATTTCGTTCCTGGCTCCTGGGCATTGGGAATCAGGTCCCAAGTAGAGAGCCAACGCTCAAGCGTTGGATCCCAGCGCCCAAGCGTTGGGACTCTGCCAGCCCAGTGCAGTTTTTCCATTCTTTCATTTTAATCAGTTTTTAGGGTTTCCTCCTTACTTCCAGTGATTGGCTTAAGCCTATAACTTGTTAATTGATAGGCTGGGCTTGAAGTGTATGCAAAATATTCGAAGGTAAGGGTAACTTCTTCTAGGAACTTGTTTGTCGTCTATGATGTTTATAATACTGTCCTGGAAATTCTGTTGTGTTTGGCTTGAATAATGATTGCATGGGCTAAATATTGGCTACTGTAACATGTTATTTTTGAGACTATGTGGTTGTTGATAAATAAGGTATCGAAATGGGTTGATTTAAGAGAAAATTTGATTTTTGGAAAGTGGATTATAATTTGCATGAGACTATGACTATTTTGAAGAGGTTATTGTATGAACTGTTGGTTCATGTTGTTGGAATATTTTGTCATAGCATATGCACTACTTTAGGATTTTTAGGATTGATGTGATGGGTCCTTGTCCCGTGGGATCAACCGAGGGCAATGTGGTGGGTGCTTGTCCCACGTGATTATCCTGCCCTGATTTTGAGAAAACCTTGGCCATAGTTATGCATATAGTTATTGTAGGAACAACATGCATATTTTGAGAAATTAAATTTGTAGGCTTTGAAAACTCTGTTTGTATTTTGATTGTTACTGCTGTATTTTTAATTGCTGTTACTGTATTTTACATGTTGTTGTTACTGTGCTTTATTTGTTGCTGCTATTGTATAGTATATGCTGCTGTTGCTGTATTCTGTTACTGCTGCTACTGTATTCTATTTACTGTTGTTACTTTATACTGTTTATTGTTGTTACTGTATTCTGTTTACTGTTGTTACTGTATTCTGTTTGTTGCTGTTACTGTATTAAGATGCTGTAATTACTATACATAGATATATATTGTATGTTGTTTCTGTTTTCCTAATTATAACATAGTGATAATTATTTATTTGTTGATTTTCGAAGTTAACCCTTTCCATTTGTTGTGTATTTTTGTTTGGGCGCTTAACGCCACAGATGAGCAGCGCGATGAGTAAATGGAAGATTTGATATTAGAAGAGGAAGATGAAAATGAGACACGAAGAACTTGAAGTTTTATGTTTTGGTTATTTAAAGACTTGGAAATTTATGTTGTTATTTATTTTGAATACTCCGTTTAGATTATGATTAACTATGAGATGCATATTATGTTTTAAATATTAATGAGCGACGTTTTCATTTTTGAAAAATTGAGTGACCTTTTTGAGAGGTTTTATAAACTAAAATTCTGCATTTTTACAATGTGATCCTTAACCGGAAATTGGGGCATTACACTGTTAGAGAAATACCGTATCGTCTGCTGTTAGATTAATGTAGTATCGTTTGGTATTTATCATCTGTATCGTTTGGTACTTATTGTTTGTATCGTCTGCTATGTTAGTATTCTATCGTCTGTATGGTAACATCGTCTGCCTAGCTGAATCAATTATATAATTGTATCGTCTGTTCAGTTAAGTCATGTCAACTGTCAATGTGTGACAGGTGATCTGCCTATTATGTTGACCATGCGTGATAGATGTCAGCTGTCAATTAGAGATAGAAGACACAATGTTTACGTCGACCTGGAATATTCGGGATCTTGTCTGTTTGTCTATTTTCTCTCTGTATAAATACAGAGCTTGTAACCGTGAATTAATTAGAACAGAAAGTACCTTCAGTTTCTTTCGATTTCTCACTTTTTCCTTTTCTTAGAGAACCATTGGTTCTTAACACAGACTTGAGGACCTGCGACGGTGATCAAAGGTTTCTTTAAGAGTCTGCGTTTTCATACTTTTGAAAGTGGCCCTTCTGAACGAGTTGTTCGACTGTATCCATCAAGTGAATGCAATCCTCTGTGGTGTGCTCGTGACCTCCATGGTATTCGTATTACAAGGAGGTGTCTGCTCCTCTAAAGTTTTTTCGTGGTTAGGGGTGTTCGCGTAGGTCAGTGTGTAGGGCTTCCCGAAATATCTGGGATAGGGAGGCGTTGAGGGGGGTGTAGTTATTGTACTTTCTACTCGGTCCAGGGGGTCCTTCCCTCGCTCCTCCCTGGGTTGCATCAGGTTCCTATCCATCTTTTGAGCTCCTGTCGGTGTCCCCTTTTCTATCTCCTTTGCGAGTGCGCACGGCCTCAAAGTGTTCCTAATTGAGGTACTTCTTTGATCTGACTTGGAACTCCTATAGGGTCTTAGTTTTTTTCTTGATCAACAAGGATAAGAAAACAACTGGGCTCTCGGAGGCACTACATCTCAAGCATCAGGAAGACTAGGTATAGGAGGTCTGGAACGAGATTCACATCTTTATAGAAGCGATTCAGGAAGCTTCGTAGGCACTCATGCTCCCCTCTCTTTACTAGCGCCAGGGCGTCGATCGTTCTCGATAGCTCCTTGCTGGTAGCGTACCGTCTGAGGAATTGGTGAGTGATGTCACTCATGTGCTTGATCGAGAATGAGGGAAAGGTTTCGAACCATCTCATGGGATCCTGTCCTAGGCTTAGGAGGAAGCAGCGACGCATGAGGGGGTCATTGGCTCCCGCGTACTACATCACTCATACAAAGAAGTTGAGGTGGACTTGGGGGTCTGTGGTTCATTCGTACAGATGTGCAAGGTGAGGCCTGACAAAGGTGCGGGGCATCACGTGGAGCATTATAGTTTGGCATAGGGGGTTCTTCATAGGGTTAGCGGCCAGGATGGGAGTGGGTCGGTCCACCTGGTCCTGACGCTTGAGGGCTTCGTTTACTCTTCTACCTTCCAGTGCTTTTACCAGCATCGTCCTCTCGTTATGGTGGGAGACATGAAGGTTATCACTCTGAATCAGCTTAGGTTCAGTGATTCTCCTCATAGTCTGGTGTGGAGCCTGTTTCAATTGATGCGTGTTCTCTTTGAGTTGATAGATAAATTCCAGTAATTCTGGACCATGAGGCCGTGCTTCGGGCCCTTCCTGCTCACATCGTTGTTCCATGGAAGTGGTTCTCTAGTTCAGTCTCTCCAAATTTTCTCTCCATCTTGAGGGAGGATGGCAAGGCGTTAGGGTTCTTAACGTTGGGGGTTGGACGTTGTTTGAGTGTTCCTTGCTTCCGTCCCCCCTTGTTGTTCCAGCCTCGACTGGGATCTCTGGGTTGGTGACTAGTGTGGGGGTTTTCTCATCTATTGTCTGTGTGTGTCCATCTGGAGTCAGTTGACGTTTTGAAGTTTGTTGTGTGCCTTTAGTTTTTCCCATGTTGTGGCGTGGGAGAAGATTTGCCGCCCCACAAGCGGCGCCAAATGAACTAACAAGGCCTTGTCATATCACAAAGAATAGTGTTGAGGGAGGTGGGGACGGAGTAGAGGACAAGAAGTATTCGTCCGAGAGTCAGGTGCAGTGATCTTCACGATCGTCCGCTGTCGTTGAGCCTAGGAAGGGTCCCTGTTAAGACACTTCGATGCCTAAATTAGAGCCTGGGGTTTCAGGGAAAGAGTTTAGATCTTGGAGGTAAGATAATGTGTACCTGAATGGTTTGATGACTTTTCCTATTATAAGAGTAGGTGGCTCTGAGTGGGTTTCGAGGGCAGTAATGATGACTTGGTACTACCTTTATCCTTGGCCGTTGGATCTCCTGCCATCTTCAGAGATTGTGGAGCTGAGGACCTCGAAAGCATGGTTCAGGTTCTGGAGCTTCGAGCCTACGACAGTAACTGCGCAAAGAGACTGGTGATGGGACGTTTGTGGGCGTTGGGGAGGTATGTAACTCAAGTGCAACGTCACCTTAGGGTATCCCTAAAGATCACGTGGCCCCTTAGCACAAATCGTCTGGCTCGAGGGACTTAGGCCGATCGGGCTTGGCCATTGTAGGCCCTCTTGGTTCTAGCGGGGTTCCCTTACACATGATTGTCGATGCTGAGCGGATCGTCTTCTAGAACAACTTCTAAATAGCGACGATGTTTTCCAGAAAGAGGCCACCATGTGAAACTGGCATTTTAATAAAACAACTAACAAGTCTTCGATCACCAATCTGGGCAATTCGTGACAAAAGAATTTAATCCAACAGTGAGTGATAGGTCTTTCACTAGTGAAAGACATAGGTAATAGTTCATCTTAAACAAAACCCTATCACATTGCTGATGATATTTCTCGATCTTTTCTCTTCTATTGGGGAGATAGAGGAAGCTCATGGACCTAGGAAACATGACATTAAGAGAGTCCGACACCACATCTTAACTCAAAACCTTAAGGCAATGAGTATTTTTACCACACTCCCCCTTAACGGAAACTATCCATACTTGCACCGTCGGCACCGTCGTACCCCACCGAGTCAAAAGAACACACCTTTCCCACACAGCCAAAAAGACTTTCGATATAATGAGTCATCACCATAGTCGCATTAATCATTAGCCCAATGCTGCATATTAACCCAAAATCTTAAGACATTAGATATATCGATCACTGTTCTTATAAAGTCATCACCTCACGTATTACTCACACTTAAATTCTCAAAACTATTTTATCTTATAAAGTGTGGAATGAATTTAAAGAATGAGTATTATTTTCCTTTGATTATGGATGAAAACGATTGGCACATATTTTATTCAAAAGATCCACATGTTGGCGGTGTCTTTAATAAAAGAAAAAAAGAGACACGGTGGGGTGCTCGTTTGAAAATTCAATCCAATAATATAATAATCTTCTGAAGCTTTGAGAAACTCATAAAGTTCCCCCTTTTATTATGCTACTGTGACCTTAAACACTACTGTTTACTTCCCCTTCCACTTTTTATCATGCTTTCGTGACCATAAAATGTTCTATTTTCTTCCCTTCAATCATTGAACCTCCTTGCCTATATTCGGAAACGTAGCCCCTTTTTCATTTTTAATTGTCACAAAGCAGGGATGGGATAGGGGAAAAGAGTTTCATCAAAGAATTGACACAGGTATGGCATAGCTCCATTATCACACCCTAGAAAAACATCCACCTTGCATCACGTGGCTCAGCAAAATAGAACCAACACAATAGGTTGTGTCTAATCGCCAATTTTTTTTTTTAAAAAAAAGGAGAAAATTGTTTCTTTAGATTTTATATATATAAGGATTTTTTTGAAGGAAGTAAGGTTATTTCGTTTATTGGTGCACCAACATCGTAAACTAGTTTCTTTTGTAAAATCAAGTAAAATGAGGGTTGCCACAATTTTACAGGGTTGAGTTTCCAAATTTGACTACAATGAAAATGACAAAGAAAACGAATTGAATTGAATTGTTTTCATAGTCTATTTTATGCATGTTTGCAACCTTGCTTAGCCTTCTCTTCCTCAATATAAAATTATACTTTTGCAACTTTTCCCCACTTTTGTTCGCCACTTTGAAAGTCCTTTAATTTGTGTTTTGATCGCTAGAACCTCCCACGTTTCCTTTCCTTTACCTTTATATATAAACATGCATTAATTCCCATTGCTTTTTAATTTGACTTTGTCAATTTTGTTTCATCATGAGGCTTATGTTTTAGGTTTTTTTAATAATTTGCTCTCCAAATGCAATCGGTGTGTGAAAGTCAAAAATCTCGGTGTGTGAAAGCCAAAAATCTATCGAAATGCAGCTCCTTATAATCAAATTTTAACCCTAAGTTTAAATAACCACTTTCGACACTCATTAAGTGTCATGAAGCTAATGTAGATTAATATAATTCATCATGATTATTAATCTTCCATTTTTCACTGGCAAGTAAAATAGTTAATGGATTAAACAAAATCTTAAATACCACTACCAAAGGAAAATCTACAGTACATGTTTAATGCTACAAAAAAGGGAAAAAAAGTAATGGCGAAAAAAAAAAAAAGACAAGAGTATCGTTTTCTTCTGACTTGTGGGACGGAATTGTGAGTGTCCCCTGGGAAGCTTCTGGGAATCGGTCCCATACGGTTAAACGACGCACGTGACGATCATCACGTGCGCCTCCGCGTGCTCGGTCTCAGATTCCCTACGCCACTACCTATCTAATCTAACATGTTCCCACACGCCGCGTGTCAGTTACAAACTCTCTGATTCGTTATACGGCACAGGTTAAGCCACGGCGTTTGCTGATTATCGAGATGGTTCTGAAGATCCGACGGCTCTGATTTCACGTCAGCAGGAGCTGGTTGATGCAGGCGCAGCAGTGTATCGTCCTCTGACTCTCCTCCTCCGCCACCACCCTTTCTCGCTCGCTTCGCTCCAATCGCGACCCCGAACAGTTTGGGATTCATCTCCACCGGGGCAGTTTCCATCGCCGTAGCTGTCTCCTCGCCGGAGTTGAGCCTCACCGGCGGCATCAAATCAAGCGGCCTCACCGCCGTCATGCCGGACTCTCTGCTCCACTGCGCGCCGCCGCTGCTACCGACGTCTGCTTGCTGGTTGTTGCCGCCAGCGTTCGCGTAGCTCGACATGAGACTGTATATGTTGTTGCAAAGCGACCTCATCTCCGCGAGCTCCTTGTTCAGTTGAACGTTCTCTTTCCTCAGCCTCTCGTTCTCATCGAGAAGCTCCGCCGGACCTCGCGACGGCGACGAGCTCGACGATATCACCTGCTCCTCGCCAGAGTTCGACGGCGATCTCATCGGTATTGCAGTGAGCGGCACCGGCGACGGAACAGCCACCGTCGGGGTCACCGCGACCGCAGCCGCTGTCGGAGACGGCACCGAGGGCGAGATCTTCCGCCGTTGAATCTCGCACAGAAGCCGTTTCTCGCCTTTGCGGAAATACTCGTTCGAGAATTCCCACCGATCAGGTACAACCTTCCTGAATCCCTAAAAATCAAGCCAGAAAGAAAACAGAAATTTCACAACAAAATTCAAAATCAGAAAAATAAAATAAAAAGGTAAACAGCGACTGGATATATACGTAAGTGTTGAGCTGGCGAACGAAGCTGGAGAAGTTGTTGTGCTTGAAATATTTAGGGAGAAGGTCTCTGGCGAAGACGGTAGGGTTCCAAACGATGAAGGTGGATCCGTCGTCGTTCCAGGAAATAACGTCGTCGATGGATTGGTCCTCGACGAGCTGGTAAGTTTTGGTGAGAAACGGCGTTGGTATAGATCTCTGAGACTCAGCAGAAGCAGCGGTGGAGGATTCGCCGTTGGGATCCACCGGCGGCGGCGGCGGAGACATGGTGAAAGTGGTGCAGATTGATGAAGGTGATAGAGAGGGGGAGGGTGATTGTGTTGTGTGGGTTATGGTGGTGGTTCTAGAAGGTTCGGTTAGGAATATAAGGATGAGGGAGAGAGAGAAAGTTAGGAGGGGGAGGGAAAATAGAAAGAAGGGACGAGAAGGTACTGCGATACGTCTTATGTCGAGAAAGTTCCGTGTGATTTGAGGATTTGTTTGGATGGATTAAATTAAATTAATATAAACCGCATTTTGCTCGCTCGCTCGCTCGCATGTGATGATGCGATTGCGAATACAACTCTATTACTACAGGCGTGGAGGAGGTAACATAACTTCCACGGCTCTTCGCAATCCAAGAAACTTCTACACATCTTAGCGCGCTCATAAAGAATAAAAAAGATCATTCTAGGGCTTTTTTCCAATATTTTCAATAAAAATACTATGCTGATAACTATTTGCTAATTGAGTTAGCTACTTGTTCAGCACTTCTTTTTTTAAATAAGTGTTTGAAAAAAAAATTAACCAACCTGCTATCGCTTACCGTCGGGAAAGCAACAAACCGAGTTATTAAATTTTTTTTGTGATATATGTTTTCTTAATGTAATGCAATATTATATTTCGCCTATATCGTTATGATCTCTTAATTTTTTAAAATATGATTATTTTAGATAAATGGTATATGATAATGCTAAAAATCACGAACTAAAATTTAATTTTGTAAATTTTACATGACAAAAATATTCATCAGAATTGGATGATTACTATCACTGCTAGCCCATTAAATTATTTTTTATTCTAGAATAAAACAAAAACCAACCATAAGTAACATCCTTTCCCTTAAAAAAGACGTTCTTTTGCTTTCCAATGTATAAAAGTAAAAAGACGCTCTTTCAAAAAATAAACGATAAGTTTGTTTTTAAACGATAATAAGTACTATACTCATTTCTTTTCTTAATAACTGTCATTTTAAGGTTGTGCATATATATTAAAAAATTGTATTAATGTTCTTGTTTCTATCAAAATTACTACCTAACTTCCTAACATACTCTTTATCTTTCTTCTTAATTTAGACTATTTAATTTCCTATCATCATTAATTGAGGGTAGAATTGGTAAAACATAATTAACACTCTCTTAAACTTTGTAAAGTGGCAAATAATTAGAAAAAAAAGATAAAAATAGTGACACTTAAATAGAAACGAATGGAGTAACGTTTAAGTAAATATCAAGTTTCTATTCAGTTTCTCAATATTATTTTCCCATTCATAAAAAAAAAACATGTTCTTTTCCCATTAAAAAGTTTCTCAAAAAGTTTCTCCATTTTTCATGTAAGAAACTACTCTATTCAATTGCGGTCAAAGTTGGCAAAAATATCTCTCTTGACTGTATTTTGTTTTCCACAAAGAATTTATGAGTCCTAGATAACAGTTACACGTATAGAAATATGTCTCGATTTTTATTTAATGTAAAATAATATACTAATATATACTTTTAACAAAGAATTTATCTCTTTGCGCTTTCAAAAAATAAAGAATTTATCTCTCATGCACGTGTTTATGGTTTTAACTTTCATTATTATTATATTGCCAATATTCAATAAAAATTAAAAGTAAAAGAAGAAAAATCAGTAAATATCTCTCTTTTTCTTATATTTCTTAGGTTTCATAGCACTTTTAGTCCCTCACTTTTTACGATTTTGCACTTCTGGTCCCTCTTGGAATTTATTAGCAAAAAATGTCCCTCATTTAAACAAACGGTAGCGGTTTTAGTCCCTCAACTGTTTTCTTAAAAAAAATTAATAAAAAATGAAAAAGAAATAAAACTCAGAAATCTATTATCTTCATCACCTCCTCCCGTGATCTTCATCATCTTCTTCACCATGAAGAACAAAATACCCTGAATATAAATTTACAAAAAAAATTCTCTATTTCTCTTCCTCATCATTTGACAAAGGGTATTGGCACATCTTCATCATCACTTACGTTTTCTATTTCACTTCCTCACAATTTTCCTGAACCTTTAAATCTGCAATTTAAAATTAGGAAATTTCAACCTTGAAAGCTCCCTCCCCATCTTCCCTAAGAAAACCCTAGCTACCGAAGATGCTAACGTTAGCCGCCACCCACCAACACAAGCAACCCAATCTCCTTCTCCTTCTCCTTCTCCTTCTCTTCCTCCTTCTTTTACCACTAAGCCATTAGGGAAAAATGAAAAGTTGCGATCTTTGGGGTCTGAAACGGTATATTTTGACAGAGACGGTGATGGGCCATCGTTGCTTGGGGTTGAATTTGGATTTTGTGGTCGAATCTGGATTTGGGTTGAAGGATCTTGGGTTTTAGGATGAAGGATTGAAGGATTTTATGGTCGAATCTGGATTTGGTGGTCGAATCTGGATTTGGGGTTTTAGGATTCTGGGTTTTTTTCTTTCATCTGGGTTTTGAGGTGAGAACAGAGGGTTTGGAAATGTTGGTTTGAGGTTCTTTTGTTGTTGGTTCTGGGATTTTGGGAAAGTTTCTTTCTGGGTTTCTGGTTCTGTTGGTGGTGGCTGATGGTGGTTGAAGAAGGGGTTTTTGGTGAGTGAAGAAGATGATGAAAATGGCTCTCTTATTTTATTTTATATTTTTTTTCCAAAAACTGTTAAATATTGGATGGAAAACTTAGAAACCATTAGTTTTTTAACGGGATTATGATGAGGGACTAAAACTGCTGTCGTTTGTCTGATTGAGGGATGTTTTTTGCTAATAAATTCCAAGAGAGACCAAAAGTGTAAAATCGTGAAAGTTGAGGGTTAAAAATACTATTAAACCTATTTCTTATTCGTTAATTTATTTTAGCGTTTAGGTATTTTTGTTATTGATTAATTGTCATGCCAATCAATGATGACAATAATAATACAGTTATTTATTATAATATTTGATATTTTTTCCAATTTTATGTTACTCATCTCAAATTGCAACATAACATTAAGGTAACGTTTATTGGACATGTCGAAACAGGACAATACGGGTTATGCTCTATATTTGGTATAACCTTAAGGTTCAACAGAACGAAATGTAATGCGTGTAAAACTCAGATAAATTAGGGAATATCTAAATTAATTAAATGGTGGCCTTGATTATTTCAAACGCTAATTTAGTGTGTCATTACTAGGGTTTAATTAATAGCATGCCCTAATATTAACGGTGTTATAGTTTATTTTAATAAATGATGTAGTCGTTGAATTCCGAACGTTTCGTGATTACTTGCGAGTATGACTCTCGCTAAACCCTCCGTTCTATGGTCACTTAATTTATTTAAGCGATTTTAGTTCAAAATATTTTTATTTTAGAGGGTTACTCATAATATTGAGAATAATATTACATTATACTTGTAATTTTATTTTGAAGAGGTTCCTAGGAAATAATATCATTAAAACTAAATTGTGCTCATTTTAACTATGAGGAAATTCAAAATTTCCACCGCATAGAGTTTTAAATTCGGAATATTCCACCAAATATTCTATCCTTATCTCTTCTGGATTCACAGCCAATCTAAATAGAGAGAAATCTCTCTCAACCAATCAAAGTGAGACAAAAATTACACTTTTTCACTACTACATAATTGCTATTTTACCAGGTTCCAGACAACATATTATCATGGTTAAACTGTGGGTTTCAGTTCGTCTGGGTTGATGTCGTCTGGCTCCATGCTGAGCGAGTAGCTTTGAGCTCATTCCTTCAGTATTTAATGCGTAGAGGAATAGCAGTGAAGCTTGCTTTGACCATTTTACCCCAGTGCTTGCCAGCTAATACTTATCACGAGCCTTGGTCAGATATTTCAATTTCGACCGTTGAGAGTGTACGATGCTCAGAGATTCTTGCCGTTGATTCTGCAATGTCAGCTTGATTTGAGGGAAAGTAGAATGTTAGTGGGACCAAGAGAATATTGTATTAATTGTGTCCCTTTCTACTTTCTGCCGCAGCCAGTATGTTAATAAATGTGTAGACGAGGTAGGAGTCTTTTGATCCATGAAGTAATTATTTCAGATGAGGAAACTAAGTTCTTTAATACTTCGATGATCCTGATTTCCTCGAAAACCACACTTCTTGGTCTCTGTACCTTTGGTGCAATTGTTACTTGAGCGGACGGATTCTTCCTTGTAGCTTGGTGGACGTAGTCTCCATTTACTTCTTGAAGTTCTGCTGCAAGTAGTTGGTATTGGCAGACGAACTTTTCTTCATTCAGTCTTTCTTATCTATTAGAATCTTCTTGTCTTTGTAGATGACTGAATCTCCTCTTTTAAAGTTCCTTCATCTGATAGAGTTGATTTACAACTTCCTTTTATGATGCTAGAGAACCTTTGAGGCTGAAAGGATTTCTTCATAGATTGACCTGCCCTTTCAATTTTGACTAGAGCAGTCTTCTTAAGTGGCAGACTGTTTTGTCTTCTCGAGATAGGCTTTAATTTTGAGCATGCAGACTTTGATGAGGTGTTCTCAGATGTTGGTTGTTGTTGCCGCTTTAGCTTTTATGATTCACCAGACTGTCTCATGCAAGAGTGCTTTTCTTCGTATATTTTTGACATAGTCTTCTTCATGGTGACCGGACGAACTTCTTCTGATGAACTAGTATTCTTGATGACGCTTTGAAGTTTACTCAGTCCTTTTAGAAATAGTTATTCCTGTACATGAGAGTTTTCATGTTGTTAGGGAATCTAGTTTAAAACAATATTGAACCTTAAAGAAATTGTTGATTATCAAAACATAATTATGCATTTAATTGTTTGAATCTAACAATCTCCCCCTTTTTGATAATGACCATTTCTTTCAGAAAAAGATCTATTTGAGATTTTGATTAGTCATCTTTTAATTACTGTAAAAGAATGTTATGATTTTTCTTCAAAGGGGTTCAGTGTGTGGAAAAACATTATCGTAGAGCTTAGGCAGAGATATTCTTGTTTTAGACGGATGATTTTGACTAAATGGATTTGCCTGCTTTTGCTCCCCCTAAATATGATATTCCCTTAATTGAAAATATTATGTAGCATATATTTATCTAAATAGGCTCCCCCTAAGTTGATGCAGGAAATGTTTAGAAATGTTTACTAGTAAACAATCAGCGTTTTCTAAATTCCTTTACTCTCATACCACTTCCTAGTTCCTTTCCTAGTTCCTTTACTCTCATACCACTTCCTAGTTCCTTTCCTAGTTCCTTTACTCTCATCTCACTTCTTTTTCTTTACCTAAATTTCTCCCCCTTTGTCATTATCAAAAAAATAGTGAACATGATTAGTCGAATAAAGCAGTAAGAGGAGACAAAACAAGGGATAATGTAGATACTAAATAAGAGATATATAAGCATAAGTGCAAATAAGATAGAGTGCATAAGAGAAATGAGCAGATAAAATAGTAGAAAGAAGAAGTAATCAGTCAGTTTTCTTCTGCCGAGACTCGTTGTCTTTGCGGAGCATTTCTTCAATGATTTTGAGATGAGCCTCCAACTCAGCGGTGAGGGACTGTTCCATCGTATCAGCTCGATTGAAGATATCACTGCATATCTTCTGAGTCTCTTTGGAGTTGTTGGAGAGATATCTTGCAACTTCTTCAGACAGCTCCTTAATGGTACTTCTAGCATCAAAGGGTTCTTCAGTGGATGGCACGTCATGTGACTCCTTTTGCCTGGGGATTTCCTCAGTTGAGGAAGGATGATCGCTTGAAGAAGTGTTGGTGGGTTGATCTACTGTGGCTTCCATTTCCAAGGTTTTGTTTAAAGTATCAGCAGCGGGTGTTCCCCTTGGAGATAGTGTTAGAGCTTCATCTAGACTTTCCTCAGAGTCTGAGGAGATGACAACCACTTCTTCAGAATCAGTTAAGATATGAGTTTGATGAGTGACTGATTCTTGCTGTGAGCAGGCAGCAGTTGAAGGTAGTTCATGTGGAGGATTATCTGCTACCAAAATAAGCGACCATGATCCAAACTTGAGAATGATGCGCGCAACACCATGAATCAACTCGGATGGAATGGTGCTTGTATGAACTTGTCTAAAGTCAGATAGTTCCCAGTTATGATTGAAGATGTCATACCTTGACCGCGGTGCGAAGATGATTGTCAACCCATCAAGAGCAGGAGGAGTCCAGATTCTAGCTTGAAGGCAGAAATTGAAACCCAATGTTTCCATGAGAAGTTGTGGGGCATGCCAAGCATTCACCATGGAGAGCATCCTGGGTACTATTGACGAAATAGGTGCAGTGCTTGTGCGAGATCGTCTGGGCACGTGTACTGGAAAGCTTTTCATTCTGCATTCCCTAGACTGAACTGTTTGAATATTGTTCTCTTGAGTTTCTTCATATACACCACCTTCTTGGTCAGCTATTGGTTGTTCATTAGAGACATCATCTCTACACGCGGTTTGGTTGGCAACACATTCCTCAGCTTCTTCTGGGATATTTCTCTTCCTTTTCCTTGAGTTGCTTGCTCGAACTGCGCGAGACTTAACCCTTCCTTTGGCAACATTCAACCCCTCTGATGCCCTATCTTGATTGTTAGTGACCTGAGTTTCCCCAGTGGCCTTGGGTTGAGACTCAGGAACGTCAGGATGTACTTTATTAACATTGCTTGGTTCCACAGCAATCTCATCAGTTTGGTGTTGATTTGGTGAAGGAGAAGGGTCTTCCACTTCTGAAGCAGTTGGGTTCAACTTGGATGAGTTAGATGCTGGCAGGGTTGCTTGTTCTTGTTCTTTAGTTTCCTTCTGGATGATCTTAACTTCAGATTGCTTCCTCTTCATCTTTGAGGGACGGACATAGTTTGGGTCTATACTTCTTCGATACATTATTATCCTTGGCCCCATGTTCCTTCCCCATCCCTTTGCTTCCTTCTCACAGTTGGGCATCCATTGTGGCGTTGCATTAGGTAGAGGGGAGTTTTCTTTTAGGATCACCCTTATCCAATGACGGTCTTCCACATTGCATAACACTGCTACCGGAGAAGGAGTTGTTACTGGAACAGTCATCGGGAGATACATGCAGGATTCCCTGAGACTGAGCGTAACCAGAACAAATTTGAAGGTGGATGCAGCAAGTAATCCCATGTCCGGGACGATGAACCACTTGGGTTCAAGAGCTGGTTCGTTTGGACCAAGCACCAGGGCTTTTCTGATGACTTCCAGATGACCTTCGGAGTCGAAGATTTTCAGGTGAAGAGAACGTCTGTCATCGAGTTCCTTGATCATTCGTCTTCTTATCTCGGGCCATTCATTCTCGTTCATCCCTATCCATTGAGCAATGCATATGAACCCACAGTTGCCATCATCATCAACGTCAATAATATTTTCCACAAACTCATGAAACACAGTAGGTATGTGTGGAAGATATTTTGATATGACTGAGGGTTGCTGAGGAGTTTTGGATTCAGAATTCGAGGATGCTTTTCGGACGATCTTGACCAGTGAAGCTATTGGACGATTATCTTCATCGTCATGTTGTGAAGGAGTTATGTTTGCAGGTTGTTCAGGTTCTGAGGGAGGAACAATTTCAATTGTTTTCCCAGAACTGGTGATTTGAAACCGCTTGGGAGGAGGAGGACCATCATCATCAGCGTCCTCTTCTGATTCATCATCTTCTTCTTCTTCCACAATCTTCTCTTTCGGTTGAGGTCTGCTTGCTTGCAACAGTAGTTCTAGAGGCACATTAGTAGTGTCAATCTTCAGCCTCATTCTTCTGAGATCGTCGAACTTAATTGGAGAAGAGTGGATGTAGTCATGAGCAATGAATTCATTTTCCTCCTTTGTTTTGTTTATGAGATGCTTCCTCATCATCTCAGAGATAAGAGCTCCATATGGCAATCTTAACTCTTTGCCTTCCAGAGTCGTCAGGATGTGGTTGAAGATGAGATAGGAGAGATTGATCTTCTCCTTATGCATCATGTGGTAGAGCGCCCACTGAGACAACTTGTCTACCCTGTTGCAGTTCCCTTCTCTAGGGAGAACTATCTTGCAAAGTACAACATAGGGAAATTTTCACTCCTCTATTAAGTTGTTGACATTAGTTCCATGGACCTCTGGATTCTGTTTCCAGATACAGTTAGGATTGGGGGCAGACAACTCCCAAGTAGATTTGAATTTGACCCCATCGTTTATTTTGCTGTCCAGAATCACTGCGATATCTCCTGGCATAATGGTTGTGATTGATCACATGCATCTTGTCTTGATTACAAGAGTTCCTCTCTTGACGGCGCAGTCATAGAACTCCTTAATAACCGGCTCAATGGTGGGGAGAGAAGATACTCTCATGAGGTTTGTCCATTCTTGAAATAGAACCCAGTCCAGCCCTGCAATCTTCGCGTGACTGTAGAGATTCAGATCAAGATACTTTGGAGGGACTAGTTCCCTTTCTCCAAGATTCATTGCCTTCTGCTTGCCAATGAACATTTCTTGCTCTTTTCGATTTGTAGCAATGTTCCTTATTCTTCGTTCAATGATCTTTTGCTCAGTAGGAGTAAGTTCAGAAGCAGCGTCGATTTGTTTCTTTGAAGCCATTGTAATAATCTAAAAATAAGGGTTAGAGAGAGAGAGAGAGCAATAGATAGATTGAAGATGATAGGAGTTTGAAGTAAGTTTGTAAGTAGTGAATGTATCACTTCTTCCTTCAGATTCCTTTTTGTTAATTTTTCTTTGAATGTGAAAGGTGTTTACTTTGTTTAGGAGAAGAAATGATTAGTTCTCCACTGATGTGATAGGGTGATCAGCATGCGCATTAAATGAACATCTTTAAATGTGCAGTCATGGCAGTTGGGGGATTTTATGTGTGCTAAAGGAGTTTTGATATATGGAACGACACAGTTGTTTACCAGTAGCCCAAGTGTGGGTGATGCGAGTGATTGATCATGCCTGATCAGTTGTTCACAGACGCTCTCTCTTGGCGGTTCCTTATATAGTCACCAGACGGTGACTTTCATTTACTCGATCTTTGGGCGGCAATCTTCATTTAAGTCGAGTTTTGGTCTTTTCTTCAAGGAGGTTCCTGACGTCATTCTTCTAGTTGTCCATGCAATATGTGTATCTATCTCCAAGCCTGCAAGAGTCGTTTCATAGTTCCTTTGCCGAAGGATATTATTAGTATTACCTGGTTATCATAGTTAGCTACATGCAATGGGATGAATGTTCTATTTCAACGATATATATATATATATATATATATGTTAGGGATGCTTTCTCTGAAGGACTAGTCGTAGAATTAATAAAGAAACTTATCAACATTTATCCTTATGTACGAGGTGTTTTTGTTTTTCCATGCAGTGTTCTTGTCAGTACATTTATAATTATCAAATAAATCTAATAATGTTTACCAATGCCCTTCCTGAGTTAAGAAGTTACTACAACAGATTTAATGATATACATGTACACTGGACACATGTACTGATAATATGAAAAGTCATTTGCTACAGTTTCTATTTTTGCTTTCAGTCAATATTTGTTGACTCTGATCTCTTGGATTTGAATGGGGTTGCCTTTATGCAAATATAGTAAATGAAGATGGAAAGTGCCTTTTGGGGCATATAATTTTGATCAGCGTTTGTTGATCAGGACATAATAAATACTTTGTAAGCTTATACGACCATGATGCATTGATTATTATCCAAGAGTTTGTGTTTTCAAATTATTACATTGATAAGCCCAAGCATATCCTGGCTAAACTTATAAAGAGACACTCTTTAGTTTTTAAGTGGGAATTGGTAGATCTGAGAGTGAGATAAGAATATAGAGCTTGAATGATCTGCTTATTTGTTAGAGATTTATTCATTTACAATAACAATGATTGTGTCAGGGTATGCTTTGTAATTCTCTTAATCATTCAAACCAAAACAGATTAATAAATAATTTATTATAAATTTAGAGTTACCTCCCTTCCTATTTCTGAGAACAGGACTTGATCATTCCTCATAGCACCCGAAGATTTTATCAATAATATATTGCTGGATGCATGAGCAGAGGTATCCATATTGATCACTGGCTTCCTTTGCTGGGTGGATGTGAGATCTTTCTTTGAGATGCTTCTTAACAGTTTGTAAATCATCCTGTTCATTCCTTTCTTGAGATAGTTTCTTCGAGATGTTCTTCTTGCATTAGCATTTGGATCATGGTTGCGTTTGTTCGAGAAGAACATATGCTTTTACGGATCTTTGAACTCTGCATCTGTGAAGATGTTAGCACTTTTCAGAGTGGTTAGGCTCTGATACCAATTGAAGGTGCAAGAAACACACAAGAAAGGGGGGGTTTGAATTGTGTGACACATTTTTCGATTTCTTTTCTCAAGGATTACATGTTATTTATTTATCATCTTTCATCTAAATTTGACATAGATCATTTTTGTAAATGTGCATGAAATTCGTTTCATAAGTTTTAAACGATGATTATTTATTTTTTACGAATGTTTGCAAGTTACAAACATATGAATGAGCATGCAGCGGAAAAGCAATATAACATGAAAATAAAACACACATGGTTTTTATCCTGGTTCACCCCCATAATCGACAGGGCTACGTCCAGTCCTTGGCTTCACCAAGATTTTCACTATTTCAACAAATAGTACAAGTATTATCAGGGACTTCTCCCAACAAGTATTCTAAGGACTTCTCCTATCAAGTATTAGAAGGACTTCTCCTTACAAGTATTGTCAGGACTTCTCCTTACAAGTATTCTATAGGACTTCTCCTGACACCTTTTTCAAAGGTTGGCTTCTCTACATGGTTCTCTTCTTAATAAGAGTGGGCAGAGGAAATTGAGCTCGATTTACAGAGAGGTTTTGGAGTTTAGGTTCTCTGTTTTGGAGGATGTGTGAGTTGGGAAAGATAAGAGTAGCACTCTATGAATTTTCCTCACACAAGCTCATATACTCAGGCAGGAATAGGCTTGAGGCATCCTGAGTATGAACCAAGGTTTCTTGGCTCTTGGGACAGACTTAGTTGGCATATGGAAGTTTAAGTCTAAGTTGCCCAAATACTTCGGAGACAGGATCTTCTATTTATATCTTCAGTTGTTTCTTCTTCTTGAGAAAGAGAGAAAAACTGTCCGAAGTGCCTCTTCCCTTCTGAGCTGCGCGTAACGGCTAGTTCTGCATCTTTCAGCATGCGTAAGTCACGATCAGAGGCTTCTCTGCAAGCGTAAGATATGATTTGGAAATCATCAGTTCGTCTGGGTTGATGTCGTTTGGCTCCATGCTGAGCGAGTAGCTTTGAGCTCATTCCTTCAGTATTTAATGCGTAGAGGAATAGCAGTGAAGCTTGCTTTGACCATTTTACCCCAGTGCTTGCCAGCTAATACTTATCACGAGCCTTGGTCAGATATTTGAATTTCGACCGTTGAGAGCGTACGATGCTCAGAGATTCTTGCCGTTGATTCCGCAATGTCAGCTTGATTTGAGGGAAAGTAGAATGTTAGTGGGACCAAGAGAATATTGTATTAATTGTGTCCCTTTCTACTTTCTGCCGCAGCCAGTATGTTAATAAATGTGTAGACGAGGTAGGAGTCTTTTAATCCATGAAGTAATTATTTCAGATGAGGAAACTAAGTTCTTTAATACTTCGATGATCCTGATTTCCTCGAAAACCACACTTCTTGGTCTCTGTACCTTTGGTGCAATTGTTACTTGAGCGGACGGATTCTTCCTTGTAGCTTGGTGGACGTAGTCTCCATTTACTTCTTGAAGTTCTGCTGCAAGTAGTTGTTATTGGCAGACGAACTTTTCTTCATTCAGTCTTTCTTATCTATTAGAATCTTCTTGTCTTTGTAGATGACTGAATCTCCTCTTTTAAAGTTCCTTCATCTAATAGAGTTGATTTACAACTTCCTTTTATGATGCTAGAGAACCTTTGAGGCTGAAAGGATTTCTTCATAGATTGACATGCCCTTTCAATTTTGACAAGAGCAGTCTTCTTAAGTGGCAGACTGTTTTGTCTTCTTAAGATAGGCTTTAATTTTGAGTATGCAGACTTTGATGAGGTGTTCTCAAATGTTGGTTGTTGTTGCCGCTTTAGCTTTTATGATTCACCAGACTGTCTCATGCAAGAGTGCTTTTCTTCGTATATTTTTGACATAGTCTTCTTCATGGTGACCGGACGAACTTCTTCTGATGAACTAGTATTCTTGATGACGCTTTGAAGTTTACTCAGTCCTTTTAGAAATAGTTATTCCTGTACATGAGAGTTTTCATTTTGTTAGGGAATCTAGTTTAAAACAATATTGAACCTTAAAGAAATTGTTGATTATCAAAACATAATTATGCATTCAATTATTTGAATCTAACACGTTGCCATCCCAAAGCATGGGCGTTGGACTCTGCCTGAGCCACGCATGTGCGTGGCTATTCCCACGTACATGCATGGGAATGGCAGACAGCAGAGGCAGATTTTTGGAAATTTGTCGTTTTGAGCTGTTTTCGATTCCAGTTTTTCTGAAACTTCTTTCCACCCTTAGAACTGTTTATTGAGGGTTGTTTGTGTGGTTTTTGATTGGTGGAACTTGAAGCATATTCAAAGGAATAGGAGGTAAGGGTAACTCAGTGCTAGATCGAGTCAGTCGTGTTTTATATATGGTTTTCTGTTGGAAACTATTCTGTTTGTGCATGATGGAATTATTGGTATTGTGATACGTGCTTGAATTTGAGAATTGATGTTATGATATGCTGGTGATGATGATATTGAGGTGAAGTTGATTATGTTATATTGATAACGTTATGAAAATTGTTGATTCATGTTGATGTTGAACATGTTAGCATAGCATATGCATATCCTAGTTTGGAATGGTGGGGTGGACAATAATTTCCACATGACCATGATAGTGGTGGGGTGGACGGTAATTGCCACGTGACATGATGATGGTGTGGTGGACGGTAATTGCCACGTGACTAGAAGGGCGGTGGAGTGGACGGTATTGCCACATGACTTCCCTGTTCCCGTTTGGAACGAAGTCGCTCCCGTTTGGAATGATGCATCTTGGCCAAAGTTGTTGAGCATGTAGTTGTGCATGTAGTTGTATTTGAGGAACCATGAGCATGATTTGTGTTGTTGATCATGAGGAACTGAGGATGTTAAGGTGTTGTTGCACTGTATTTTGAGATTACTGTTGCTGTTGTTTATGCTAGTTCAATTTCTCTACAACATGTTGCTTGTTATTTGTTGTTTGTTCTTAAGAGTTAACCATTTCTGTTTGTGTTTGGGCGCTTAACGCCAGAGACAGACATGGCGATGATTTTACTCTTGAAGAGGCAATTACGGAATCAGAGTGCGCAGCGGAAGCATGGGAGATTTCCTAAGAAAACGATTGATGTTTTAAAGACTTCCGTTGTCTGTCTATTTTATTCCTTTAATCTCATTGTTGAGCGTTTACCTTTGTAATAATATTTTCTCATTTTCGCTTTCGCGTAATAATTATTATTTATGGGAATATTATTGATTACATTATTTTGAGAGACGTTTTGAAAACATGAGTGTCCCGAGAGGTTTTGAAATTTAATTTCCGCATAATTACTATGTGACCCTCAACCCAAAATTGGGGTGTTGCAGTGGTAATATCATACCTCTTTTACCACAGTTCAAGGTGGAATCGTGGTAATATCACACTCTGTTACCACGGTTCAAGGTGAAACCGTGGTAATACAGCTGTCGTTTTACCACGGTTCAACAAGAAACCGTGGTAATATCTCTTCCTATTACCACGGTTAAACATTGAACCGTGGTAACATGTCTATTTTTTATTTTATTTTTGTTTTTCTTCTATTTTCACCTTAATTGTGCTAATAAAAAAAAAGTCTACTGTAATACATACAACATTGTGTCTAAACTGAAACTATGGTCAAATCTAAACTTTAAATACCAATTATCAAATAAACTATATAGCCATTAACAGAGACATATATACAAGAAAAATTCATTTTTGTCATTAAAATAAGAAGCAGACCAATAACATTCACTAATAATGTAAACTTCAGCACATGCTTTATGCAACATTGAATCCAACCAAGCCCTAGACATGCCAAATTTAAAAATCACTCTGATTCACAAGCCCATAATAAAAGATACAACATGTACTGCTTGGTTGTGCCAGAAATTAGGGAAAAGGGAAGGAGCCTATTGATTCTAGAAATGATTTCTCAGAATCATCAGAGTCGTCCGAAGAGTCATCCGATTCTTCTGAGAGATCATATGGTGGATCGTTAGTGGCAAGACCCCTTGATTGGAAGAATTCTACTCCGATCACCTGACAAGCCACCTCCTCTACAGCGTTCCAAGCCAAAAAGGGCAACCCATTTGGACCCCTGAGGAGTTTTGTTACGAGGATACCGTAGGGAATGGCTTTGTGGTTGTCAACCAGAGCAGAAGCAAGATGATTGTAGACGATGTCTACAACATTAATGTACTCTTCATTCAGAATTGAGTACATGATAAACAGGTCTTTGTCAAGCAAGTCTCTCAGACGACCTTGTCTTGGACAAAGCACGGTTGTGACTAGTAGATGTAAAACTCTGGCAGGAAAGGTGAGGGATGAGTAAAGAGAGCGCTGAGAGAGAGAGAGAGAGAGAGAGAGAGAGAGAGAGAGAGAGAGAGAGAGAGAGAGAGGGATTTTCCATGCAATAGATGACTGCATCAATATCTTCTTCATCGCAGTCTCTTTGCCAGAATTCAGAGTACGTCACTCCTTATCCTCACTATTGAGGAGTTTAGCAAGTTTCTCTCTGGTTAGGGAAAATTCATGATTCAGCACTGTTCCAACAAAGCCTCTGTTGTGAACAAAGGACAAGGAGGACTAGAAGGCCAAGATGAGTTCTGGTATGGTGGCTTATCAGATGCATCACACAATGCAGACTTACGTGTGTGACGCAGAGCATTGGTGCCAGGAACTTGATAGTGATGTAGTTCTGGGAAATTGATGGTAAAAGGAAGACAGATAGTCACGCCGTTTTCCATTTCTGTTTTTAAGGAAGATGGATCATAGAAGCAGAGGATACAGGGAAGATGATGATAAATAAAGGAATGCCACAAGAAGGGGGGTTGAATTGTGTGCAAATAAAACTTGACTTTCAAAAACAATTATAAGTTCAAAAAATCTTTTCGTAAACAATGGCAGCGGAAAACAATTAATCAGAGTGTAAACGATAAAGCTATAAACGACACACAATTTAATGCAGCAGAAATAACACGAATGAAAGTGTGGACGATGCGTGCTGTAAAGAAGCAGATGAGGCAAGCAGTTAAACGTTGCAGACAATAAAAACGTAAATGATGCAAGCAATAAAAATAGCACACAAGAGATTTATCCTGGTTCACCCAAAATCAGTAGGGCTACATCCAATCCTTGGCTTCACCAAAATTTTCCACTATTCATCCCAGAACAGTACAAGTTTTAAACAGGACTTCTCCCAAGTATTCAACAAGACTTCTCCCAGTATTCGATAGGACTTCTCCCAAGTATTCAATAGGACTTCTCCTAGTATTCAACAAGACTTCTCCTAGTATTAGACATGACTTCTCCCAAGTTTTATACAGGACTTCTCATAATTCTTTTACAAGAATTTACACTTCTACAAAGTCTCTTCAGAAAGAGTAAGGTAGAAAGTTTTGAGCACGAACAAACTCTAAGTATTGAGGATATGACTCCTTGGGTATATATTGAGTTTAGTGAAACAGAAATGATTGGACGATATCTGTTTGGGTGTGAAGGGATAAAGAGATTTCACTCTTAGAGAATTTCACACTTTGGATAGCTGCACTCATTGTGGGTTTGACACTTAAGTTAGAGTGAGGTTTCATAGCTTATAAGATTTCATAAAGGTTGGGAGCTTGATTTTGAATTTTTTTGTAAGTCACCAAGTCGGCGAATTCTTCAGTCTTCAAGTCTTCCTATTTATATCTTCAGTTGAAATAACCGTTGCTGAAGATGTTGAATGTGAGCCTTTGATCTTCTCTTCAAAATCCCGTTGCACGTGATTTCTTCTTCTTCCCGTTCACCAACGGATTTCTTCGTTTAATGCTCTTGACCGTTGAAAGCTTTGACATGGCTGTTCTGAGCAGTAGGTAGCTTGCAACAGTTATGAACATCTCTTCTTTGGGTTGTACTTGATGTTGACATGGAGATGAAACAGTGTAATAGCTTCATTCTTCAACTAGTTCTTCCTCGTTTCAGAATTGGAAAAATATAACTGTTGAAAGCTTTGCATTTAATGCATTCTGACTTTTGATTTAATGCATTCTAACTTTTCCTTGTCTCGAGAACAGAGCATTTAATGTTGTTGCAGAGAGAGAAAATAGAGTCGTTGATATTCTGACTTTGTCACGTGATTCGAGCTCTTCTCCTCAGTTGGGCTTGACAGCTGTAGACAACTCATAATGCATATTCTCTTCGAAGCCTTGGACGATGCTGGCTCACTTGGTTGGACGATGCTTCTCATCTTGATCAGACGATACTCTTTGCGTGCAGACGATAGAGCTTCTCCTTTGGACGATGCTTCTCTTGATTGATCAGACGATGCTGTCCATTTTGTTAGACGATTCTTTTCATTCTTGTACTTCAGACGATGCTTCTTCATGTCTTCAAACAATGCTTCTCATTCTTACTATCAGACGATACATTTTTCTTTGTTCTTCAAACGATAGTTTTTCAAAATGTTGGACAATGATTGTAGACTTCTCTACAAACAAAGACGATGATACTCTTTGCTTCTTGTCTTTGAACGGTAGTTGTTCTTTGCTTAGACGATGTTGTCTCATCTTGTCCTTGGATGATGGTTCTTCACTGAATTGTTCTTCTTCTTTGAATGATGCTCTTCTAGATATTTGACAATGTGAGCAAACAATACTTTTTCCTTTGGTCTGGACGATAGGGATATTTCCTAAAAATAATAATACAGAGTTTAGGAAATAAAATTGTTATCATTCAAAACATGATAAACGATCTAACTAATTTGAACTTAACAGATGATGGAGTGGTGGATGGAGAACAGATGAGAGACACTTCTGGAATTCATAAGCAAACGAGGGAATTTGAGGGGTGAAGAAGAGGGCGATTAGGAGGATGTCTTGAGAATTGTGAAACTTATATGGGAAACGGCGCATGCTGAAAAGTTGCAGAATAAAGAGGGAAGCAGTTAGAAGTTTTAATTGTGAAACGGCGCATGCTGAAGCATTTAAGAAGACAAAACATAGCTGACAGGACTAGATGGAGGAGGCGCGTCTTGTGCTCCGAGAAACGACGTGACTGTCACACTTATGAGCAAGAAAACCCTAGTACTGAACAACAATAAAAATCTTGGTGCCCTAGATATTTTGAGAGAAACTTTCTCATGATAAAAAAAACCCTAGTACTGAACAACAACAAAAATCTTCAAAACAAACCCCTAGAAGTAGAAGCAGGTCAAGAGGACTCACGAGTGAGGTAGAGAAGAGCGGCTAGAGGAAGAAGATGGGAATAGCGACGCACGAAGATGGAAACGGTGTGACTGTCACGACTACGAGCAAGAGTGCGATTGGCGGAGACGAGCTTGGCGCCGATGAGCTTGCAAAGCAGCGGCAGTGCCATTGCGAAAAGAAGGAGTGCTGGTGATGAGGTGCAGCGGCAAGGAGCTGCGGTCATGAGGTGCAGCGGAAAGGAGCGGCGAGTGGCGGTGATGAGGTTGAAGAGCGATGGAGTCGCAATTGACAAAGGGGAAGACAAATGGGTTTTAATATCCAAACAAGGGTTTCCTAGCTAACAAATCACCAAATTTTTAATAATATAATTTCTATTACCACAGTTCCTATAACAACCGTGGTAATAGACAATGTTAACTAAAAATATTATAATACCTATTACCACGGTTCCCCTGACAACCGTGAAAATAGGCAATGTAAATTAAAAAATAATAAAAACTATCTCAGTTACCACGGCTACCATGCAACCGTGGTAATAGAGCACCTCAGTTACGAAGGTTCAACACGGAACCGTTGTAACAGAGCTCGTAACCTCTTTTTACCATGGTTCGACACGGAATCGTGGTAACAAGAGCGTGGTAAAATGACAATTTTGTAGTAGTGTCTCTCTCCTCACCACCTACTTGACCCCACCGCTATTTTCCCTCATTCAATTTCCAGATTCCTTCTCTCTCACGTTCTTCCTCTCTCTCCCTCACTGTCGTTGTTTCTTCCTCTCTTCCTCTCCAACTCTTCTCCTTCCCCCTATCCCTTCGATTGAACCGACCACTAACTACATGATCACCACCACCATGACTTTTCCCCCACCACCATCGTTCTATCACCAAGGCAGAACGACCACCATCGTCTTCTTCGTCAGTTCTGGAGCTGTCACCACCGTACCTTCTCTCTCCGATCCTGGTGAAACCACAAGATCTTTGGAAAAACCATCACCACCATCGTGCTTCCCGCGAGGTCTGCAACAAAACTCATGGTTCAGATTGTCGTTCCGCCGTCTGAAAATGGATTTTCTGGCCAACTCCATCGATGCTTGTGAAAACGAACGACACCACAATGCTCCTCATCTTAAGGAGAACAAAACCTGTGCCCAGTTGTTTTTCTGCCATTCCGACCTCCATGAACCGCCGCGGGAAGCGATTTCTGGTGTGTTCTTCGGTGAGCTTTGTTTCAGAAAAAGGAGGGTACCTTCTAGATGACCTCCCTCTCCTCTCTTCGAATCCGAGACCGAAACTTAGAAATGACTAGCCTTGAGCTGATTATAGGTGAACTTCCTTCAAAACCCTAACTCGGTCTTCTCCAATCCTTGAGCTCTGCTGTTCTGAGAGTAATTTCATGATTGTTTCAGCGAGTAATGGTCCCTGTAGAGAAGAAAGAATCGGCGAAAGCAAGGAGATGTTGAAGCTTTGTTTCCATGGCTGTGAACTTGAAGAAGAATATGAAAGAATGTACATAAATTTATTTATTAAGCAAATAATTGATTAAGTGGTTCTGCTATGCATTGTTTCAATTATAATGTTTATGCTTTGTTGTGTTGCTGTTGTTGTTGTTTTGGGGCAACTGAGAAAGAGGGACTAATGGTAGTGATTAGGGTTGATGGAATGGATTAATAGTGGTTTACTATTTTAGACAGTTTGTTTAGAAGGTTATTGGAATTGTGAAGTATTTTATTTTATTATCATGGAATCAAGCTAGTATTGATTGAGAACAGATAGTAAACTAAACAGAAAATAGGTGGACAAATAATAATAAAGGTTTTAGAGATGGGGGATTAAATAAAATTTATGTTGATAATGTTTAATTATTAGTTGGGTAGAAAAAGAGATGAACGAACAAATAGGAAATGATTAATGTTTGGATTAATGACGGTCAACGAATTGATTAGGCCAAGGTTGATTGAAGAGTTCGAAGACATGGATTAGTTAGACACCGGAAAGGATGATGGTTAAGAATAGTCATTTTGCCACTAAGTAAATGAAGTTGAGGTTAGTAGGTTTTGTCTTAATTATATCGATTGAGGGATTGATGAAAAACAATTAATGCGAAGAGTGACTAAGTAGTTGGATTGAGAAGGAAATTAAAGAATAAGTGGAAATGTTGTGGGAAGAAAGATTAATGGAAGTTTTGAGTTGTATGAGACTAGAAGGTCAAGTCTATAAGAGTTAATTTTGGGGATGGAGAATTGATTTGGAAAATTGATCGCCTAAGCTAATTTCTCATGAGTAATGGGTTCACAAGGGGTAACATTGATAACGCTCTGTTTAGAAGAAAGTCATCAACTGACTTTATATTAGTGCAATTATATGTTGATGATATCATATTCGGTGCTACTAATGAAATTTTATGTCAAGAATTTTCTAAGCTCATGCAGAGTGAATTCGAAATAAGCATGATGGGAGAACTGAAGTTCTTCCTAGGCTTGCAGATTCATCAAGAGAAAGACAAAACCCACATTCATCAAACGAAGTGCGTCAAGGATCTTTTGAAGAAATATAGCATGGAAAAAGCTAAGGAGATGGGCACTCCAATGCACCCTGGAGTAATACTGGATAAAAGTGATGAATCTGCACCAGTAGATTCAACCAAATATAGAGGGATGATAGGATTACTGCTCTACCTCACTTCAAGCAGGCAAGACATAATGTTTAGTGTATTTGTATTGATAGCCAAATCCGCAAGTGTACGGTTGATTATCGAAGTAATATAGAAGATATCGAACCCACAAGGATAGGTGTCCAATTATCAATTTGTTTAGAACTTGTGCTGAAAATTAAAATTGACTTTAGCTTTGGTTTGTTTATAACTAGGACTTGAAACAGCATAAATAAATAGAGAAAAGATGATGATGGAAATTAAGCACTTAGGTTGAATTGAATAACTTATAATATATGCTAGTAAACCTCTACCTTATTTCTGAATTTTAAAACAATAGTTCATGAAGCTTTAGCCTATGGTTTCTACAAGTTAATTCCTTACACATGTAGACCTTTCTTTCTAATTACTAAACTCAATTCCTTGAAATTTAGTTAATTAAAGAAGAAGATGAAAATAGAGTTCAGGCCAACATAAAGCAAAGTCTATCCTAATTCCTTAGTGATATGTCATATTGCTTCTTTTAAATCATATTTCCCTTATTACTTACCAATTTCAATTGACATAAGAAATAAGCTTAAACACTTGTGCGCATCAAGATGAAATCAAAACAAGGAAATAAAACATGAACTTGCAATATTATTCAGAAATAAAGATGAAGAAAAGTAAAGCATAATTATAAGCTAAAACAGCCCAAGAACTTAAAAAGAAATTAGCCAAGCATGGCTAATAGAAACATTGAATTACCCTGGACTAGGAGCTCAAGAATGGCTTCCCACAATTCTCAAGAACAATTCTCTTAAGGAAGAAAGAAGAATACTTGTTGTTTTCTGAAGTAAGGGATGATTTTTACAAAGGATGAGCACTCCTATTTATAGAAAAAATATGCCTGAGACCCAGCGCTTGAGCGTTGGCTTCCCAACGCTTGAGCGCTGGGATTTAAATGCTCCAAACGTGTGAAACAGGTGCCTAGCGCATGAGCGCTGGCTTCCAACGCTTGAGTGTTGGCACGTCTGCTGATTGCTCTTCTTGATGTTTTGCTCCTCTTCATGGTAGTGGGTTTTGAATGCCTTCAATGGCCTCCACTTTGTCTCTTCTTAATTTTTGAAACAGCCTTCCCACTACCATCAATCCTTCACTCATCATTTTTCACATGTGTAAAATTAGAAGTGATGCTTCATATTCAACCTTTCCACTTTTGGTCCTCTCTTTGTTAGCACTTCACTTTTGGCCCTTCATTTGACTGAAACTCCACTTTCAGCCCCAAACTCTTGAACTTTTGTACTTTGGCCCTTCCTTTCCTGAAATTTACAATTTGGTCCCTGGACAAAAATGACTAATTCTACCAGCTTTCCTAAAATATAAAAATACCTATAAAAATTCCTAAAAATATAAAATAAAGTTTAAAAAACAAATAAAAGCTAATCTATATGCAAAATGCAAAAAGAAACATAAAATCCTAATAAAAGAAATAAAAATCCTATATGAGACTTAAAAATAACAAAATAAAAGACTAAAAAGACCCTAAAATTATCATACAAAATCCAGTCATCATGTATGTGCAAGGTTCCAGGTGAAGATTTCACGTTTAGAGGATTTTGTGATGATGACTATGCTGGGGATCGCATAGAAAGAAAAAGTACAAGTGGTGGTTGCCGCTTCCTAGGACAATGTCTGATCTCATGGGCTAGCAAAAGACAAAGCACGTCCTCATTGTCCACTGCTGAAGCCGAATATGTTGCTGCAGGGTCCTGTTGCACCCAACTTTTATGGGTAAAGCATCAAATAGAAGATTATAATATTTTTTAGCATAATATTCCTTTATTATGTGACAATACTAGTGCAATCAACATAACTAAAGACCCGGTGCAACATTCTAGAACTAAACATATTGAAATAAAACATCATTTTATACGTGATCACGTTGCAAAAGGTAACATCCATATATCATATGTGCACACTGATGATCAATTGGCGGACATTTTCACCAAGCCACTCATAGAAAACAGATTTACACATCTTAAAGAAAGAATTGGCATGTTCTCTGCATTATAGTATATTTGTCTGTGCTAACCCTTTTGCAGAAAACAGTAGAAAGCCAGACGGTGAGTTTTATAAGATTTCTCATGAATTAACAAGATAAGTGCGTAAAATACTCATTGAAACAAGGAAAATATGACACTTATCAACTCCCCCCAACTTAGCACTTTGTTTGTCCTCAAAAAAAAGGTCAAGATGTAATCAAATAAGCATGGCTGAAACATTTTCAATGCTCGAATTACAAGATCTCAAACAAATTAAATCAATGATCCAAAACAGAAACGTGATGCTCACAATAGAATGCATAACATTGATACAACTACTTATCCATCCTGAAACTCAATAGGCATACAGTCAATCACTATGAATCCGAGAATCACTGAATCAAGCTAAGATATAGCATGTGAATCATGCAAGGTCATGGTTTCACTCATATGCATCACTAAATTATAGAAGTCAAGATTTTTACCTATTTGCGCAATCATCAAAGTCACATGTTCAATCAAGGATCGCTAAGGAATTTTCAGGGTTGTAATGAGGCTTGGCTTCAAATAATTTGGTTTTTCAAGATATGCAAAGAAACTCAACAAGACTAAGAGAGAAATTGAAGCTTACTTTCATGACATTCACTCCTCTCAACTCGCTTTTAAACCAACTTCTTCTTCAACTTTTTCTTTCAAATCACCCTTTCTTTTTCATCAATCTCTTCTTTGTTCTCTTTTTGTTCTTTTTTTTTACCTTTTCTATTTATTTTTTATTTTTTTTCTTTTGAAGCATATGAACATAAACAATTTTTCAAAGTAGTTACAAAGAGATCGAATCCAAATCACTCAGAAACTTAGCACAGAGACCTTCTCCCCCCAACTTGCATACAACCCATACTCATGAATGCTCTCTTAGCCTATCAAGCTTAGGAAAGTCATTGTTTTTATTTTAGGCTCAGGGTTATAGTTCAGGCTCAAAGGGGTAACAAATGGATTTAAATTGAAATAGGTAGGTTATTTGGCTAAGTAGCTATATATATAGAACAAAACATGTCTTGATCCTTTCCTATCAATTCCATGCAACCAATGATATCAGAGACTCAAACAAAACCAACCATGCAAAGCATTGATGTTCCCTCAACTCATAGTGTATAGGAACACTCCCTCACAGGCTAAAAATATTCAAATTTCCTTGATTTTCAAGCAATTTTCATGTTATGCCTCAAGAATCCCAAGTGAATCACGTAATCATATCATGTAATGGAATCAATGAGTGCAAAATATAATTTCCATCATGTAATCACTAATATCAATTCACTTCAAATAACATATCAAGCAATTCTCATAATATCCATGTCAATATTGAAAAGGTCCGAGAATCATGGAAACCAGGACAAATGTGCATATACAACACTAAACTATTAAAAAAAAACTAAAAACATGGTAAAGTGGACTCCCTCATGATGTGAATGCTTTATATTCAGACTCTCTACTCAAATCCTTCATCTCTCACTCTCTCCATAAGAATGGGATTGTCCTCAGGCTAAACTGTATGATTATCCTGTTAATCTGCCTTACAATCACTTAAAATACATACAACCACTTGAAATGAATGTTAGAGTACAAGAGATAAATGAGAAGATAAAATAATTGAAAAAATTAAAACCCTAGTCTATATGAAAGTAGGCTTCAAGATCTTTCCAAAGAGTGGTTATTTGCTTAAATCCGATAAGAAATGAAGAAGTTATGATCGTTTGAAGTTAATGATGCAGTGTTGTCAAAGGGGTGGCGCTGAGCGGCCACCGACGAGCGTTGAGCGATCAGTGCCAGTGGTACAGGCTACTGAGCGGCTTATGAGACCCGTTGGGCAGTCAGTGACAGTAAAAATGATGGTTTTTCACTGAAAACCTTGTTCTCCTACATCCAACCGTAATTCTAGGAAAAACTCACACCTCTCTCCTTAACAAGACATTCTAAGGAGACATTAAAACTGGTCCCCATCAAATTCAAACACAATTCTCAATCAGAAATCTGTAATTCAAGGCATCAAATTGACAACTAGCACCAAGAACTCAAAACTCTTTTAAATCACAAGTGACTAGGTCAAAATTTGAATTTTACACTTTCTAAGCAAACCAGTTGATCAATTCATATTTATGCATCATTGAAATTTGCTCAAGACATAAAAATCAACAATGTAGCACAATTTTCCAAAGATTTACAATTTTAAGCTTCAAGGACAAGTTTCATGCAACTTCACAACTCAATAGGCCATATTTTGATATGTTCACTTCAAGCACATGCCAATTGGTTCAAACACACATAAATACCCTAAGAAACTTGTACACAGCTTAAAATTAACATTTCAAACACATCTAGCACAAAAGTCACCTTAGGTTCCGTTTAAAGTATATTTTGCACTATTTCCACAACTCGGCGTCCTAAATATTTCAAACCTCACTCAGCCTCTCAAGCTTGATCTCAAGAACATGTATAAACACCATTTGAAACTTGTTGAGAACCTCAAAATACACAACTGCAGCACATTCATCATAACACACCTCATAGACCACAAAAGCACGTTTTGACCATTAGTTATGAAATTTTATCACATCATTACAAAGTTCACTTAAAACACAACCTAACACTTGAAAAACAATACTGAAACACAAAAAATGAGTTTGTTCACAAGCAAATGAAATCAAATTTTCACAGTTTTGATATAAAACATCATGGAGGGACTAGTTTTTAACTTGAAACCACACAACCTCATACCTCAAATCTTTCAAAACACACAAGCCTTACATTCCACCAAATCTTATGCATTATAAAACATATTTTGGACCTGTTACAACTCTCAAAATCAGTTTTTTCAAAGAAAATTCACAGGATCCAAATTTCACTCAAATTTCATGCATTTTCACAAGTCATCCCATTAAATTTCAAGTTCACCACTTTCATTGCTTACAAAGCTTTTGAACACACTCAATATGTCTAACAAAACTTGTGAAGAACCGTAAAGCACACATTTAATCAAAGCTTGAAAAAATCACTACCCTAGTTCCTAAAACACACAGAAAAACTAAAAACACAACAAAAGCAATAAAAGCACCGGGTTGCCTCCCAGGAAGCGCTTGTTTAACGTGATTATCTTGACGCAAACACAATCAAGATGACCCCAAGGAATATAATATAACCCATTTCTTTTCTTAGGCCTTTTGACTTGGATTGCATCCAATTTTCTTTCAAATCCTTTCCAAGTCAACGAAAAGACTTTCTTTTTCTTAATTTTCACAATCTAACTCAATTCATCTACATTCAACTCACATGCCAAGCTATTTACATGCATATGAATGGATGCAAATTTACAATTATTTGAAGAATTTGATGCAATATGCTCATCAAACCTATCACCAAACACAAAGTCTATATGCTCAACATTAAGAATTTCATCATTGCACTGGTGATGTCATATGCTATCAAAATCTTCAAAGCTTACTTCATCCTCATCATGTCCTACCAATAGAGGGACTATAGGAATCAGTAAGTGGTGAAGGGTTGGATACCTTTCTTCTTTTTTCAAGTTTTTCTCTTCTACCTCACTTTCATCCACTTCCCCTTATGCTTCAATCATATCTCTTCCATGATTAGCTACCATGTTAGCAAACTTACCCACTTAATCCTCCAAGTTCTTGATCGAAGTTTAGGTATTCCTTTGATTAATCATTGACAATTTCATGAATTGCAACAAGGTATCCTCAAGCTTGGAAATCCTATCCTCTTCAGGGGGATAATATGGCTGATATGATGGTGTTGATACCTATTCTGGACAATAACCAACACGATGAGTACCAAAACAGAATTCACACCACATTACCTGAGATGATTGATACATTTTGAGAAGTTGGTGATTCAGAATCTTCTTGTTTCTCTTTTCTTTGTAGCTAGCTAATTGAATGAACAAGAAAACACAAGCTAACACAAGAGATTAGTAACAACAAGGAAAGTTAAATTGAAAACTAAAACCATACACCATATTCACAATCATTCAATAATGAAAACTATTGCAATGAAATTAGTATTGCTACACCTCCCCAGCAACGGCGCTAAAATTTGATAAAGATTTTTTCTTGGTCTGTACTGCTTTGGAACTAAACCCTAAAGATTCAATCGTAGTAAGAAGATACGGGTTTTGTCGTCCTCTAGGAGGTGTAATACTTATGCCTTTCAATAGTTAACAAACTTAAATGATGATTAACAAAGATATTGGTTGTTGCTTGTTTAAGAACATAAAAATAAATATGAAAGCGAGTAAACTGACGGAGAAACAACAAGTATGAGAATTTGCTGGGATTATAATTTCTTTATCTGACCTCTATGTATTCTATTGATTCACATACAAATATAGTTCTATTCAATTGATTCCTCCACCATTATCTTACTACCCAGTCCCCCGGCATAGAAGATTATCAACTCAACTATATTAACCCTCAATCCCTTGATTGATGAACAAAATTGAGTAACATTAAGCATGGATGTTTGAATAGACTAATGATCTAACCCTATCCCTAGACCTTAGAATCATTAGATGATGTTACCTATTTCAGATTTAAATAGCTAGTTCACACCACCCTATCAAATCGAAACTCATGTTCTAGATGATCATTCCAAAACAAGCTTTAAGCACAAGGTAAAATCATTGAATCATGGAAAAGAAACATATGTTTACCTTTAGTTCGGACTGAAGAATGTGAGTTTCCTACACAAGTTGGAATCAACCAAAATACCCTAGGGGATCAACCTAAGATATAGCATGAAGCATTAGAGAAAACGATTGATTCTTTCACAGAGAAACATTGATTTTGTATTAAAGGAAATCAAATATATTACATGAGCATCAAAAAAACTAATTCTAATCCCAACAGAAGAGATATTAGCTATCCATTTCCATGGATAGCTTTACAATCATCAAAGAGAAGAAGAACTACGAAAAACCGAATCCGTGACGGTTCACTGACAATGAATCCGACTCCCAAGCCTCCTCTCTAACCTCTTAAGCCTCTCTTGATGTTCTCCTTCATGTTTTCTCTGTTTTGGGTGAGTTTTCAAGTGATGGGATCTTTTAAATCTTAAGAAAAAGCTTTTATAGTGTTTCTGTCCTAATCTGGCTGCTGTGCAGCCCTTTTTGGGCGCTGAGCGCCCTGTTACTTCACAAGAGGGTTTCCTCCAACTGCCCTGGCTGCTGAGTGGCCTGTTGCTTCTCCAAACCTTCAACTCTCACCAAAACATTCCTTTTTTCATCAATCTTCAACCCTGCAACATAATTCGAGGTTAGAATCAAACATTTAACACATGAAAACTCAATTCTCAACCAATTGACAAGTTTTAATAAAAAAGAAGGCAAATCCATAAGGATTTCTCATGAATCACTTAAGATAAGTGCCTAAATTGCTTATGAAAACTAGGAAAATATGGCACTTATCAATGCCCGAGCATATAGGAGACTCTTCCGCAGGGTTGGATCCTCAGTAGGACCGAGGGAGATCCCGAGTGGATGAGTAGCTGAGGAGGGGACTAGGAGTTCACAGGGTGGCGGGGATGGGGTGGATGGTGCTGACAGAGCCTGCTTGTGATGTTTGTAGTTGTTTTATAACTGTTGATATTTCTGGATGACTGTAGATTTTGATTATCTTTTTGAAATACTTTACAATGTCCGGCAAACCTGAGGTCGTGCCAGGTGGCCAAGGAGCCTAGCAATCAGTCCAATGTATGTTTTATGTTTATATATGAATATTTTGGCATGCATATCTAGGTGTGAGAACAGGTAATAGATAGTAGCTCATCATACGCCGGCACGTTTTCCCGTGTGCGCGTGTTGAGAACTCTGAGTATGGAAGAAGATAATTATACGAAGAGAAAATGTGAATAATGTGTGTATGCGATGCATAGAAGTTAGGACAGATGAATAATGTCCTTGTAGTTAGTAAAGAAGGAAAGAAAAATAAAAAAATTGTGTGTTTAGAAAGGAATGGAAGTAGAAGTAATTGTAGGCGATCCGTTCCGGAGGTGCTGGAATGGGTTGCCACAAACAACACACGTGCATCTTCAAACAAGCGCTAGTTTGCATACCGCTAATCCTAAAAACACTAACTTCTAAAGGACTTTTTGTTGTGAACTGACTGGCTCTGAAAAGAATTGATATGCATTTGTGAATGATATCTTTTGTCTCTACTGAAAATCCTTTGTGTAATTGACTTTTTATATGGAGTTAATGAATGTATGATCTTTGTTTTCTTTTAGTATATCTCTACTGCTTAAAATCTTTGATTAGCAATGGTTTCTTCCATATCTTAATTAAGCCTCCTTTTCTGAATGCAATATATATGATATCTTCAATACTCTATGCATTTCGGTAGGGGGAGAAAGATAATTTTGTGGTTTACTGCTTTTATTAACGCTTTTGATTTTTTTTTTTTTTACATCGGAAGAAAGTTTACGCTTTTGATTGATAACTCTATTACCTCTTTTTGATGATAAAAAAAAGGGGAGAAAGAAAAGAAAAGAAATGAAGAGTAGAAATGAATTGAATGAAAGTTAATTCAAATGAAAGATATTGTTTGGTTGCTGAAATTAAACGGAAGATACTATTTAGTTGCTGAAATTATTGAAACATGAATTCATAGTCTCAGGGTAGGGTTTAAATTAATCTTTATCTCTTGTTAGTATCAGGGGAGGGTTTAATTAATCTTTATCTCTTGTTATTTATTCTCCCTTTGAATTTTATGACTCTTGATTTTGTCATCATAAAAAAAAAAAAAAAGGAGATTGTTAGGTTTTGAAATCTTTATAGCATAGGTTTTAAGTTTTAATGATGACTACAAACAAAGTTATAAAAGCTAATGATCTTGTGAAGTGTGATATTGTAGGCAACAGGTACAAAGATCAACAAATAAGAAATGGAATCATTTTTTTATATACATTTATAACAGAAGACTACAACACAAGAAGAAGAACTCTTGAATCCATGAGACACATCATTTACAAAGTTGTTGGATCAGTGAGTTGCTTGGGAAAAAGAATTATGAGTGCTTCAAGAATCCATTACATGAAGATGAACCTAAAGCTTCAAAGGACTAATCTATAGGAAGCAGAATGGTCCATAGATAATCAAGTTTATGTGAAGAAAAAATTGATTCTAGAACATCATGGAAGTGGAGAACATTTTGCTCAAAGGCTTATCATGATTCAAGAAAAGAAGAGCAGGACAAAGTAACAGACAGTAGCCTGAAGATCTCATTGTCTGATGAAAAAAGTGATGTACCAATGAATCAGTACTCCTCGAGTCAAGAATATTCCAAATAGCACAAGACACAAGATACTGGGAATGAATTGAAGGAAGATTATCCAACACGCTTGAACGTAAATGTCAGCTTCTAGTTCAAGTCAAACGTGCCAATTACATGGGAATCGTACAAGATAGACCATTGGTTATATTTAAATGGAAAAAGGCTTTATAGCTCTGTATGCCAAGTAGGGTAGCCTCGGGAATGCAAGTCTTCCGAGCTACTATTGACGGGGCCATATTAGGAAAATGTGTGTCATAGCCTGCCAAGCATCACATCTTGCTGACACACAAAAAAGGATCCTTCTAACAGACTGATTCAGTCAAAGGATGAAGAGGAGACGATGAACGAAAATACCAGAGAAACCCTTTAACAAACAAGCTTGGAACGTCTATAAATTTGACGGGTTCAGGAAAAGAGTCATTGATAAACAGTGAAAAGAAAATATAACCGTTGAGACCTCATGACTTCTAAAGGCTACATTCTTGAGGATTATCTATAAATAAGAGTCTTTGAAAAACTAAGTAGAGAGTGCGAAAACGCCGAAATTCTTAAATGCGAGAAAGCATCAAGGCATGAAGACATCCAAATCTAAAGATTCAAACACTTGAAGATGTCTCTACCATGAAAAATTTATTGAGCATAGATATGTCTCATCCATAGCAATGCATTCATCACCATTTGAGCTTCAGCGTCAAATACACATGTATATGTGAAATTGCTGTGATGTTCCATAGTGTGGAAATGTGCAGAATACTATGCGTTTGAAATCAAGCTGAAAGTACAGTGATATCCCTTGAGGTCTACTATACCAATAACACAATCAGATGAATGAAGCATCAGAAAAGGAACCATCCAACCATTGAAGATCAAATGGAAATCCTCTAGAAGAAGAAGGTCAAGGCTCAAGCTTAATATCTATCATTTGAGCAAGTACCAAAAGAAGAAGAAGAGATGAATCTAAGATCCATCAACAACGCTCCAACATCTACCGAGATGAATCTGGAACTCTGAGATCTTAGAAGGTAGAGCACTTAGCATCAAATCAGCTCTTGATTGTAAATACTCCTCGAAGGTTGCAAAGCATTGATATCCTATGCATCCTTCACATGAGTATGAAATGCAATTCAATCATAATATGCAGGAAGGGTCCTTGAAAATACTCACTAAGCCAGGAGAAGCTTGTTCAAGAATAATTTATAGGAGGAGTCTTGCGAATACTTATTAAGCCTGAAGAGGCTTGGACAAAGAATACTCATTGAGACTGGAGAGGTTAGGGCAAGAATACTCGTTGAGCCTGGCGAGGCTTGGGAAAGAATACTCGTTAGGAGAAGTCCTTGATAATACTTGTAAAGTGAGGAGTCCCGCGGATACTTGATGATATTATTGAAAATTATGGTAGAAGACCAAAAGCTGGACGTAGGTCATGTTGCGTGAACCAGAATAAATTCTGAGTGTGCACATCGTCTAACTCCTCCTAACAATGATGCCTACAATGTCTATCCGTTGCACCATCATCTGATCGGATTGTTAGAAGGAAAATTTGAATCAAAATGATGAAAAGTTGTTAACTAAGCGAAAAGTTTTCATAGACACAATTCAACCCCCTTCCCGTGTCCTTGTGATCACAAACAGTTTTTCTTTCATTTTTGTTATCTTATTCAA
This sequence comes from Acmispon strigosus, assembly GCA_030819835.1. Taxonomy (NCBI): domain Eukaryota; kingdom Viridiplantae; phylum Streptophyta; class Magnoliopsida; order Fabales; family Fabaceae; genus Acmispon; species Acmispon strigosus. The sequence continues at coordinate 39,580,221 of JAUAMA010000001.1, read as the reverse complement.
ATGCTGCTTTTCTCTTTATGTTATTTTCATTTTAGGATTTCGTTTCATTTTTGTTATCTTATTTAAAAAAAATACCTACCTATCTTTATTGGTGCAAGTGTCTGCTAAGTTTCTTTCTCTTGAGTGGTGTTTTTGCAAGCAACTACGAGGAAAGGAACTATGCAGTACAAATTCACACCTACTATAAGGGTGGTGGATAGTATTATTCATCCCCTACCACGAGGAACTAATTTTGAGTTGCAGCCGGCGCTCATTTTATTGATTCAGAATTCCGATTAGTTTGGGGGTTTGCCCAATGATAAATGGTGTCACTGAGAACAACATTTGTTTGAATTTATTCTCCTTTGTTTGAAGGGCGAAGCACAGTCTTGGTTAAGTTCCTTAACAGAAGGATGCATTACAACCTAGGAAGACTACAAGTACAAGTACTAAAAGAAATTCTTCCAAGCCTTAAAGCTAAGAAGGCTGTAGAAGGGCATAAATAAATTTTCTCAATTCACTCATGAGTCTGTGTTTGAAGCCTTGGAGCGTTACAAGAAACTGCTCCAGCAATGCCACCGTAGACCTTCTTTGGGGGACTAAGATCAATTATATCCTCACCCTCTTTATCTTTTTCCTCACTACTCTTTTCATTTTCAGGAACAATCCTATCAGGCATAGTTCTACCACTCCTAAGAGTAATTGCAGACACATTCCCTAATTTTTCTTTTGGATTAACAAGAGTGTCTGACAGGAACGTACCTGGGATTCTCTCCGCTATGGTCTTGGCAAGTTGGCCAACCTGAACTTCCAAATTTCTTATGGAAGCTTCATGATTTTTGGAGTTTGTCCTTGTCTTGTTCATGAATTGGGTAGTCTGTTGGGCTATTTTGATGAGTGGATTTTATATGATAATTTTAGGGTCTTTTTAGTCTTTTTATTTTATTATTTTTCAGTCTCATGTAGGTTTTTTATTGTTTTTATGTAGATTTTATATTTATTTTGCATTTTGCATGTAGATTAGATTTTATTAGATTTTCTAGCTTTATTTTATATTTTTAGGAATTTTTCTAGTTATTTTGTATTTTTTAGGAAAAGCTGGTTTAGTTATCATTTTTGTCCAGGGACCACTTTGTAAAGTTTCAGGAAATCAAGGTCCAAAATATGAAAGTTCAAGAGTGGAGGGCTAAAAGTTAAGATTGAGAGAATTCAAGGGCTTGAATTGAAGTGCTAACCAAGAGAGGACCAAAGTGAAAAAGAAGAATATGAAGAATCACTCTCTAATTTAGCACATGGAAAATAATGTTGAAGGAATTGATGATAGTGGAGGAGGAGTTTCAGAATTAAACAAGGGCTGAGTAGTGGCTTTTGATGGCATTCAAATCCCACTAACCATGAAGAAGGAAGGAAAACTTGGAGCTGAAACAGCAGGTCCCAGCGCTGCAGCGCTGGGAAGCCAGCGCTCATGTGCTGGCCCTCGATCTGACAGTGGATTTTTAATGCTCCCAGCGCCCAAGCGTTGGGAATTCTAGCGCTGAAGCGTTGGAGGCTGGATTTTTACTATAAATAGGACCCTCCTCTTCACTTGTAAAACACACCTTCTTAGAATACAACAAGTATTCTCTCTTTCTCCCTCTTGAGCATTGTTCCTAGGACTTGTGGGAAGCCATATTTGAGCTCCTATCCAGGGTAATTCAATGTCTCCTTTAGCCATGCTTGGCTAATTCTTCTTTAAGTTTCTTGGGTTGTAGTAGTTTATGTTTATGTCTTAGTTTGTTTTTACCTTTCTGAATATTATTTCTATTTCATGTTTTATTTCCTTGTTCTTCATTCATCTTGTGTACAAAAGATTTCTTGCTTATTACTTATACGAATGGAAATTGGTAAGTAGTAAGGGACCTAGGATTTAAAAAAGGTTATAAGTATACTTCACTAAGGAATTAGGAAGGACGTAACTTTATGTTGGCCTGAATTTCTTCTTCATCTTCTTCTCTAGTTAACTAAGTTGCAAGGAATTGAATTTAGTAATTAGAAAGAAAGTTCTACAATGTGTAAGGAATTAACTTGTAGATAATTAGGCTATAGCATCATGAAATTGGATTTATAATTCAGAAATTAAGTAGGAACTTACTAGCATATTATATAGACTATGTAAACCAACCCAAGAAGCTTATTTTCTATCATCTTATTCTCTTTTATTTTATTGCTTTTCCATGTGCTACCTTGAACAAACTTTCAACAAATACACCTTTTTAATTTTTCTGTTTAGGTACTAAACTTTATATTAATAAGAACACCTATCCCTTGGGTTCGATCTTTTTATTACGCGATAGTAAATTGTACACTTGCGATTTCGTTATCAAGTTTTTGGCGCCGTTGCCGGGGATAGGTTCTTTCAAGTTCTTATTTTTATTTTGTTTAGTACTTCTTGTTCATATATATAAAAAAAATATAAAAAAAAATTAAAAATTAAAAATTGTGATGAACTGGTGCTGCTAATTTTGTTTGCTAAGTATTGTCAGGTATAGCAATGGCTGAAACATTTGAGCAAAGGAAGGCAAAAATCCGGGCTGAGGTTGAAAAGGAATATGAGAAGTCGAAGCAGGATATCTTCACTCTAGTTAGAGAGTTTTACTCTGATATAGATTGCAAGAGGAAATCCGGATTTTTGCCAAGTCCTGAGCAAGAATGTAAGGCCAGGGAGATTCTACAAGTAAAGATACAAGGCATTATAATGAGGCAGCCCGGGGATGAACAACAATCACTTGTTTATGAAAATGAACTCGTGGTTCAAAAAGAGGAGGTGAAAGCAACCTTCATTGTAGAATTTGTCCTTAAAGACAAATTGGAGGTGGAGGAAGAAGAACCTCCAAGAACCTATGTTATAGGTTCAGAACAAAAAGGCAAAGACCAAGAAGGGGAAGTTTTTCTTATCTCTTCCATTTGTAATGTGATTGATGTTGCCTTGCTAGCTGAAAATTCATTGGGCACTATGTTGTACTTGTGCCAAAATATGCATGATTTGCGGGGTCTAATGAATTTTGTAATAGACCCCGGTTGAAAGTAATTAGTGGAAGGGTCTATCTCGGACCTAAACATTGAGCTGGTTGGGAGACAACCCAACTTAGGATAGTTTAAATTTTTGTCATTTTAATTTTTGCACTACTCTTGTACATAAATAAAAGAAAAGAAATTCTATGTTTTTGCTGCAGGAGAGGCCAGCGCTCAAGCGCTGGAGGCCAACGCTCAAGCGTTAGGCCCCTGCTTATCACCTCTGATTGCCCAGCTTCTGTTTTAATCCAGCGCCCAAGCGTTGGCATCCCCAACGCTCAAGCGCTGGAGCTCGGGCAGTGTTGCTATTTTGTTTTTATTTGCTGTTTTTTGTTTTTAATAAAATTTTGTGTTCACCATTTTCTGAAAGGTTTTAGATTCTTTGAGTTTTCCCTTGTTTCTACACTGGTTTTAATTTTTTGGGAACTCAAGAATTCTTGTTTTTAAGGTGGACACAAATTTTTCAACCCATGATCTTAAGTGTGCTGTTTTTGGGACTAACAAGTCAAGCAAGCTTTTGCTTGTGAGACTTTTGTTTGTTCAATGTTACAGGATAGGTAGCAAAAGGAGGAAGAACACTCTTGAACTTGAGTGTTCAAATTGATTTTTACATTGAGGTTCCCTTGGACCTTTGTGGAAAATTTGTTACTATACCAGCTTCTAAGTTTTTGTTTTTGTTTTTATAGTTTTTTTAGTTTTATCTTTAGTTTAGTTTTTCTATTTTATTTTTGCATGAGTCTTGAGTATATTATCCATTTTGAATGTTGCTATAGCTTTGTGAAATGCTTTATCTGATTGAAATGCTTTGTGAAAAAGTTCTATGTTTTGGAGAAGTTAGGATTGCATGCTGTAGAAAGGATTTTTGATATCTTGATTGTTGGGTTGTTGGCAAAGTCTTTTTCTGAGTTCTAAAAAGGGTACCACTTACCCTATCTTTTTCTGAGAGCTGAGGTCTCTGAAATCTTGATTGTGAAATTTTTCTGCCTTGTGTTGCATGTTGATTGGAGTTTTGTACACTTTGTGAGTTGAGAAGAGATTATAGGCATTTTTGAAAACTCAGATTTTTGCTTGAAATGTTATATCCACTAGTAGCCCCTTTTGAGCCTTAAAAGAGTCATTCTTTGGAGCCTACTTTGTGTGATAATTCTTAAAGTTGTTATTGTGATTCATGTGCTGAATTGCTAGAGCTATGTTTGTTGGGTTCCTCTCTAAAAAAAAAAATGAAGGAAAAATATTGGAAAAAATAAGGTATGTGCCTTAGAAAAAATAATGAAGTAGTGGGGTGAGAAAGAGTATGAGGGGAGTAAAATTCAAGTCATTCATCCCATACATTCCACTACTTTGTTTAAAAAAAAAAAGAGAAGAGGAAAAAAAGAAGAAAAAAATTGAGAGGACCCTTGTGTGAATTGTAAGCTCTTAGTTGAAAAATCACTTAACAACAAGTTTCTGAGTCAGCCACTAGAGTTGCCAATTTCTTGAAATCCATACCTTGAAATGTACAACCCTTTGGCCAAGTTACAACCTTCAAAAATCTCTTCAACATCACTTGGTTGCTTTACTTCAGTTTTGATTTGAACTATAGGCAGAATTATTGAGCTTTCTTGTTTTCATGGCGAATATCATTTTGTGAGCTTAATTGATGAACTCAAACATGTTAAAAGCCAAGCCTAACTTTCTTGATTCTTTGTCTATTAAACATGCATGTCTTCCTTATCCGCTAAGCTTTCTGGAAAATTATCATATTTCAATCGGATAAAAACTTTCTCAAAACTCAGGGACGAGTTTTTCTTTAAGTTTTGTCGCTTGAGGACAAGCTGTCGTTGGGTATAGTGGTGTGATGAGTGGATTTTATATGATAGTTTTAGGGTCTTTTTAGTCTTTTTATTTTATTATTTTTGAGTCTCATGTAGGTTTTTTATTGTTTTTATGTAGATTTTATATTTATTTTGCATTTTGCATGTAGATTAGATTTTATTAGATTTTCTAGCTTTATTTTATATTTTTAGGAATTTTTCTAGTTATTTTGTATTTTTTAGGAAAAGCTGGTTTAGTTATCATTTTTGTCCAGGGACCACTTTGTAAAGTTTCAGGAAATCAAGGTCCAAAATATGAAAGTTCAAGAGTGGAGGGCTAAAAGTTAAGATTGAGAGAATTCAAGGCTTGAATTGAAGTGCTAACCAAGAGAGGACCAAAGTGAAAAAGAAGAATATGAAGAATCACTCTCTAATTTAGCACATGGAAAATAATGTTGAAGGAATTGATGATAGTGGAGGAGGAGTTTCAGAATTAAACAAGGGCTGAGTAGTGGCTTTTGATGGCATTCAAATCCCACTAACCATGAAGAAGGAAGGAAAACTTGGAGCTGAAACAGCAGGTCCTAGCGCTGCAGCGCTGGGAAGCCAGCGCTCATGTGCTGGCCCTCGATCTGACAGTGGATTTTTAATGCTCCCAGCGCCCAAGCGTTGGGAATTCTAGCGCTGAAGCGTTGGAGGCTGGATTTTTACTATAAATAGGACCCTCCTCTTCACTTGTAAAACACACCTTCTTAGAATACAACAAGTATTCTCTCTTTCTCCCTCTTGAGCATTGTTCCTAGGACTTGTGGGAAGCCATATTTGAGCTCCTATCCAGGGTAATTCAATGTCTCCTTTAGCCATGCTTGGCTAATTCTTCTTTAAGTTTCTTGGGTTGTAGTAGTTTATGTTTATGTCTTAGTTTGTTTTTACCTTTCTGAATAGTATTTCTATTTCATGTTTTATTTCCTTGTTCTTCATTCATCTTGTGTACAAAAGATTTCTTGCTTATTACTTATACGAATGGAAATTGGTAAGTAGTAAGGGACCTAGGATTTAAAAAAGGTTATAAGTATACTTCACTAAGGAATTAGGAAGGACGTAACTTTATGTTGGCCTGAATTTCTTCTTCATCTTCTTCTCTAGTTAACTAAGTTGCAAGGAATTGAATTTAGTAATTAGAAAGAAAGTTCTACAATGTGTAAGGAATTAACTTGTAGATAATTAGGCTATAGCATCATGAAATTGGATTTATAATTCAGAAATTAAGTAGGAACTTACTAGCATATTATATAGACTATGTAAACCAACCCAAGAAGCTTATTTTCTATCATCTTATTCTCTTTTATTTTATTGCTTTTCCATGTGCTACCTTGAACAAACTTTCAACAAATACACCTTTTTAATTTTTCTGTTTAGGTACTAAACTTTATATTAATAAGAACACCTATCCCTTGGGTTCGATCTTTTTATTACGCGATAGTAAATCGTACACTTGCGATTTTCATTATCAGGAACAATCCTATCAGGCATAGTTCTACCACTCCTAAGAGTAATTGCAGACACATTCCCTAATTTTTCTTTTGGATTAACAAGAGTGTCTGACAGGAACGTACCTGGGATTCTCTCCGCTATGGTCTTGGCAAGTTGGCCAACCTGAACTTCCAAATTTCTTATGGAAGCTTCATGATTTTTGGAGTTTGTCCTTGTCTTGTTCATGAATTGGGTAGTCTGTTGGGCTATTTCACCAACAATCTCTTCCAGACTCTTTTTCCCTTGCCCTAGATTTTGAGGACCTGGAGGCCTTTGGTTTTGATATGGCCTTTGGAATTGTCTTTGTCCTCCAGCCTCTCCTTGATTTTGATCCCTCCATGAAAAGTTAGGGTGATTCCTCCAATTAGGATTATATGTGTTGCCATAGGGATTATTCTGAAAATTCCCCATAGCCTTTAGTTCAGCTTCTAACTCAGCCTCCTCAGGACTCAACTGGACTCCCTCCATCTGCTTGACCATGGCATCAACCTTTCTAGACAGTAATTTATTGGAAGCTAAAACAGCATCAAATGCTTCCACTTCATACATACCTTTCCGTATAGCCCTGTCTTGGTTGGAATGAGCAGCCCTTGCAGCAAGTTTATTGATTAAATCAAGGGCTCCCCGAGTTGGTAGAGCATCAAAGGCTCCACTAGTTGCGGTATCAAGCTTGTCCCTTGTATAATCATTGAGGGCTGCATACAATTTCTCCATTTGGTCAGCAGTGGATATGTTATGGCATGGGCAGTGCCTTAGGAGTCCTTTGAATCTCTCCCATGTCTCATACAAGTTCTCTGAGTCCTATTGAATAAAGGAGTTGATTTCCTGCTTCAACTTCCTTATCCTATTGTAAGGAAAGAATCTAGCTGTAAATTTTTTTAGCTAGATCATCCCAAGAGGTGATACTCTAGTGTGGTTGAGAGGATAGCCACTCCTCCGCTACATCCCTGAGAGAGAATGGAAACAGCATCAACCTTACTGTATCCAAATGCACATTATTCTGCCTCAAGGTGGAACAATGTCTGGTGAACCTCTCTAGGTGGGTGTGAACATCCTCATTTGCACTTCCTCCAAACTGGTTTTGGCTAACCAGTGATATGAAATGTGGAGGAATTTGGAAGTCCGGCAAAGCATCGGCCGGCACCACAATGCTCCCCTCAAAATCATAGTCCGCTCAGGGGGCTGTGATGTCACAAAGAGAATGGTTAGCATCCCATTCTTCAGCTTCTTGCTGCTATCTAGTGAGTCGAGCATCGACCTCAGCATTGAGTCGTGCATCAACCTTTGCAGCAAGACATTCCTCATACTCGACACGAAGACGTGCCTCCATCTCAGCTTGTGTTTCTGCCATTGCTTGTGATAGTCTCTGGAGTGCAAGTCTGTGATGAAATATTCTTTCAATTTCAGGATCAAAATTAAAATCACCTAGCATGCAGAACAAACAAGTCAAGAGCACCTATTCACAACTCAGCAGAAATTTTAGTAACCAAAAAGCTTTAAACAATTAACAACAAGGTCTTAAAAAATGGAAACCTATCCCTGACAACGGCGCCAAAAACTTGATAGCCAATCCGCAAGTGCACGGAGGATATCATGTAATATAAAAGATATCGAACCCACAGGGATAGGTTGAATTTCAAGACACCAAAATCAATTGTTTATAGCTAAAAAACAGAAAATAAAAAAGGTTTTGATTGATGGTTGTTTATGGGAACAAATGAACAGGAAAAAAGACTAAGATAAATATATGATAGAAACAGCACTTGGGTTGAGCTTCTCTACTTCTGACTTAAGCTATCGGAATCAATTTCATATATGGATTTCAGCATATGTTCTTAGGTGATTTAGCCTAAGGTTTCTACTTTTAATTCCTTAAGCAAGAAGAACTTCCAATTTGATTACTAAGCCTAATGCCTTAGTGATTAGTTAATCCCATTGAAGATAAATTTCTAAATTCAGGCCATCACTATCAATTCTACCCTTATTCCTAAGTGGCGTTCAATTGTTCTTTCTATTCCCATTTCCCCTAATTCTTAACAACTACCATTGCATAAGAATTAGGCAATAACACTTGTGTACAGCAAGATAAATGATAAGCATGGAATAGAAACTTAAGAACATAAACTTTTATTCATATATTGAAAATAGAAACCTAAAACATAGCTAGAAAGCAGATAAACTACAACCCAAGATACTAAAGAACTTAGCCAAGCATGGCTAAGGGAAACATGATAAGAACCTGAATTGAGCTCAAGAATTGACTTCCCACACCTCAGACAATACTCAGAACAAAATATCTAAGTGTTTCTCTAAGTATCCAAGTGTGTTTACAAAAGAAAACAAATAACCTATTTATAGATTTTTCCTGGCTGAGACCCAACGCTCAGGCGTTGATATCCCAAAGCTTAGGCGTTGGGTTTAAGTGCCATCAGACGTGGCCAAACAGGGGCTCAACGCATGAGCGTTAGCCCTCCAACGCTTGAGCCTTGGAATTAAAATAAAAACTGGGCACAAGTTAGGGGCTCAACGCATGAGCGTTGGCCCTCCAACGCTTGAGCGTTGGAATTACAACATTTCTAGGTTCCAAGTCAGGGACCCAAAGCATGAGCGTTGGGGATCCAACGCTCAGGCGTTGCGCTCGTTTGATGGTTCATTTTTCTTGCTTCTCTTCTCTTCTTCCTTGATGGCTCTTGATTATCATAAATGCCCATCATGTATCCTCTCTTTTGTCTCTCCACAGCTGAATAGCATCAATGTCTTCCTTCAATTCTTTTTCCACATGTTTAAGACAACGAAAACAATTGATGCTTCTTCTTCTTCATTTATTTTCAGCCATAATTCTTCCTTTATTTGCATCAAGATCCCCACAAATGTTCCTTATTTGACCAAAACCTCTAACAAGGACTAAAATGCAATAAAAAAAAACTAAAAGGACTAAAAACACAAAAGTTGCTAAACTATATGCAAATGCAAAAATAAAGTAAAAACTCTAACAAAATAAAATAAAATCTATATGAGACTCAAAGAAAATAAAATAAAATAAAATAAAATAAAATAAAATAAAAAGATACTAAATACATCATACAAATCCCAGTCATCAGGTATCAGAACTTAACGGCTCTGAGAAAACTAACATCTTAACAGGTGTAAGAGTTAAAGATCCATGGAGGGTAACGCTTTCCCAACTAGCGCGGCTACAAACAAACCGCCATTCTTTGATGGCTCTAACTATGCATATTGGAAAAAGCACATGCTATTATTTATAGAATCTACTTTCCATAAAATGTGGGATATAATTGAGATTGGTAACTATGTTCCCAAAAATGATGCAGGTGAAGTCATTCCAATGGAAAAATGGACTCATGAGCATAGGACAGAAAACCAACTAAATTCAAAGGCCAAGCTCTTCTTGACGTGTGCTCTTAGCAAAGAAGAGCACAACAAGATTGATAGCCTTGACACTGCTAAGGAAATATGGGACGCACATGCCGTGGCACATGAAGGATCTTCTAGTGTCAAGCACACCAGAATTAGCATGCTAGTGGCACAATATGAAGCCTTCAGAATGAAGGATAATGATTCTATTGATGATATGTTTGCTAGATTCCAAACTATCATAAATGGACTGAAGAATATGGGAAGAACCTACAATAATATTGATTAAATTACAAAGATTCTCATATGTCTCTCAGCCAAATGGAGACCTATAGTGACTACCATTATACAGGCGAAGGACCTCACCACACTCAGGATGGAGGATCTCTTGGGATCACTGAAGGTCCATGAGATAGAGCTGGCTGAATATGCTGAAACTAGAAAAAGCAAGTCCATAGCTTTCAAGGCCAACTGCTCCAGAAACCTCAATGAAGCATCGTTCGATCAAACAGAACCATCAAACGAGGGTGATGATGAAGAATCTGTCTTCCACAGAAGATTCAAAAAGATGTGGAACAACCGCAAACGTAGCAAAGCCACATCCCAAGGGCAGAAGAAGGTGTTTGTACAAAGAAAACCTCTTGCAAAGCCCAGACGAGAAGGAACCCAAATTTTAACCAAAAATTCCATTGTCTGCTATGAGTGCAAGAAGCCTGGGCATATTAAATCCGATTGCCCATAAATCAAGGATCAATCCAGGAATAGCTTCCACAACAAGAAGAAGGCTCTTGTGGGAGAAGATGAGGAGTCTGAGATATAATAAGATTTGGAGGAAGAAGAAGATGATGAATAATCATTCTATGCCTATATAGCATCCGCTGGCGAACCAGACGATAAATAATCTGAAGAATTCTGTGATGCCCTCACAATGACAATTGGTGAGCCAGACGATGAAGGAGATGAGGTAATATCTTGAAAATTTACAAGATGAATATGATGAGTTACTTGATTACTCCCATGCATTATCATCTAGATATAACACCTTGAAGAAAAAAATTTCTCAAACGAACCATGAGCTTGAAAAGTTGAAAAGTGAAAATGCCTTACTGGTTGGAGAAAACAATGCTTTGAAAGAAAATGATTCTCCAAAAGAAAATTATGATATTAAGAAATGAATCAAAAGTATTATTAAGGATCTATCTTCATTCACTAATAGGCATGATAACCTAGTTAAACTCAGCGGTAATGATAGAGAGCTATATGATAAAACTGTGTTAAGTTTTGTTGATACACCGACTGCTCCTGCATCATCTAATATCAATTTTGTATCATCTGATCATGCATCCATATATAGACCTGTGAAGTTTGTTGTGAAACACAAGCTTGAGCCAAAGTCTGTGAAGCCTTCTTATCTCAAGAAGATTCCAAACAAAGGCTTAACTAACAAATCAGGACCCAAAAGCATTTGCGTACCTAAAAACTTGATTGTTCCGATTGCAAATGTGCTTAATGGGACATGGAAGAAAAGGGAAATGGTACCTGGATAGTGGCTACTGACAACACATGACGGGAACAAAGTCTATGTTCCAAAGAATCCAACCTAAGAAGAACGGTGGCACAGTCATCTTTGGAGGTGACCAGAAGGGGTACATTGTCGAAGAAAGAGACGTTGGTGGAGCACCCCCTCCTGTGATCAACAAGGTGTTGTTAGTTGAAGGGCTAAAACGTAACCTACTAAGCATAAGTCAATTGTGTGACAGTGGGATGACTGTTTCCTTCAAGAAGTTGAAGTGTAGCGTCACATATGAGGATGGCAAGCTAGTCTTTACAGCTCAGAGACCGGGGAAGCTATATAAGACGAACCTAGAAAACCTTGCAAGTCAAAATATGACATGTCTAGTGTCAGCATAGGATGATAGATGGATTTGGAACAGGAAGCTAAGGCATGCATCCTTTAAGACCATTACAAAGATAGTCAAGCATGACTTAGTACGTGGTCTGCCAAAACTGTCCTTCAAATCTGATGTCACATGCTTAGCATGTCTACAAGGAAAGCAATTAAAAAGTTCTTTTTCTACTAAGAACATTGTGAGTACAAGTAGACCTCTAGAGATGCTCCACATGGACTTGTTTGGACCTACTAGAACGGCTAGTTGTTCTGGAAAAAAGATATTGCTTTGTCCTCGTTAACGATTACACAAGATATACTTGGGTTCATTTGCTAGGTAGCAAGGACGAGACTTTCAAAGTTTTTGTAGGTAATTGCATGTGCATACAGAATGAGAAAGGATATTGCATTGCAGCAATCAGAAGTGATAGAGAAGGAGAATTCGTCAATGAAGAGTTCGTGAGCTACTGTGAAGAAAACAACATCAATCATCAGCTCTCTGCTCCAAGGATCCCTCAGCATAATGGTGTTGCAGAAAGGATGAACAGATCTCTCCAAGAGATGGCAAGGACAATGCTCAGTGAAATATCACTTCCGAAGTATTTCTGGGCAGAAGCTGTTCACACCTCATGCTATATTCAGAACAGAATCCTTATGAGGCTGATCCTGAAGAAAAAACCATATGAATTGTGGAAAGGAAGACACCCCAATTTGTCCTACTTTCATCCTTTTGGGTGTCTCTGATTCTTTCTGAACACCAAAGATGACCTTGGTAAATTTGACGCAAAATCTGACAAAGGTGTCTTCCTTGGATATTCTCCACACTCCAAAGCATTCCGTGTCTACAAATCAAGAACCTTGGTGGTTGAAGAATCCATAAATGTGAAGTTTGATGACTTCCCTAGTTCAAGTAAACAGCTGAATAATGTTGAAGAAGATCTCTCGAACCTAAACCTCAACAACAATTCAGAAGATCAACCGTCTGACAAAGCTCAACCTTCTACTAGCGCTCAACCGTCTGCTGTCCCTCAGCCGCCTGACGATAATCCATCACCTTTTGTTCCAACATCTAACCCTTCACCATCTGATCATGTGATGACGTCAAGTAGAATCTCTCTTCCAAGAGATTTGAGATTCAAACCTGATCATCCTCCAAATAAAGTCATTGGAAGCATCTCAGAGAAGGTAAGAACTCGATCCTCTTTTCATAACTATGGTAATTGTGCATTCTTATCAGAGATAGAACCGAAGAACGTGGTTGAAGCATTGCAAGATGAAGGATGGATCCTAGCCATGCAAGAAGAGTTGAATCAGTTTGAAAGAAGCCAAGTCTGGACACTTGTTCCAAAACCAAAAGGCAAATCTATTATTGGAACTAAGTGGGTATTCAGAAACAAGGTATAGGAAGATGGCAAGGTGACAAGAAACAAAGCTAGTTTGGTTGCTCAAGGATATAATCAACAAGAAGGCATAGACTACACAGAGACAATTGCTCATGTTGCTCGAATTGAAGCTATTCTCGTCCTGCTCGCTTTTGCATGCCAACATTCAATCAAGTTGTATTAGATGGATGTCAAAAGTGCTTTTCTGAATGGAGTTATTGAAGAGGAGGTCTATGTCAAGTGATGACTGGATTTTATATGATGTTTTTAGGGTATTTTTAGTTTATTTTATTTTATTTTATTTTTATTGAGTCTCATATAGATTTTTGTACATTTTTTTAGATTTTCTATTTATTTTTGCATTTGCATATAGATTAGCTTTTATTTATTTTTTAAAATTTATTTACATATTTTTAGGATTTTTTATTAGTTTTTAGTCTTTTTAGAAAATTGGTTGAATTAAGCATATTTGTGGGGACCAAGGTGCAAATTGCAGGAAATGAAGGACTGAAAATGAAGAAGGAATATGAAGCACCATTTCTAATTGGCACATGTGAAAAATGCCATGAGTGGAAAATTGATGAGGAATGGAGGTTTCAGAAGTTAATAAGGGACAAGAATGTGGCTACATTAATGCCATTAAGGGCCATGAAACCTCATCAAGAGGAAGAACAAAACAGCAAGGAGATGAAGTATCAGCCGTGCCAACGCTTGAGCGTTGGGACGCGGCAGATTTTATTATAAATAGGGCCTTTGTTTTCCTTTGTAAACACACATTTTCACACCCTTGGATACTATTTTTCTTCTTGGTTCAGAGAAATTTCCTGGACTTGTGGGAAGCCTCCTTGAGCTCCCAATTCAGTTTTTTCTCTTTATGTGTTCATTAGCCATACTTGGCTAATTTCTCTTGTATTTGGGTTGATATGAATCTTCATAATTCTATGCTTTAAGTTTTAATCTTTATACATAAATGAAGTTCTTGTTCTTAGTATTTTCTCCCCGTGTTTAATTATTCTTGGTGCACACAAGTTCACTTTGCTCGATTCTTGCACAATGGTAATTGGTAGGATTTGAGGGAAATGGGATTAGATTAATGGTTTATCCATCACTTAGGTATAACGGTGGGAATCAATTGTTTTGGCTAGAACTAAGAACATTAATGCTTCAATTTGATTAACTAATCACTAAGGTATTAGGCTTAGTAATTAGATTGAAAGTTTTATTTGATTAAGGCATTAACAAATAGAAATCCTAGGCTGCAGCACCTAAGAACTAGTTCTAATTTCATGTGTAAAAGTGATTCTGAAAAGCTAAGTTAAGTGAAGTGAAATTCAACCCAAATACTTGTTTTGTCATTTTCATAATTTTATTGCTTTTAATCTTTTTCTATCGCAATATCAAAACAAAAACATCTTTTATTTTACCAACTCTGAAAAACCAATTATAAAATCATCCCCTGCGGAGACGATATCTTTTATATTACTTCGGTAACCACCTTACACTTGCGGTTTGGATATCATCAAGCAACCACCCGGATTCGAAGAAGCATCCTCACCAAACCACGTATTCAAGCTAAAGAAAGCTTTATATGGATTGAAGCAAGCTCCTAGGGTGTGGTATGATAGGCTAAGCTCATTCCTCATGAGTAATGGCTTTACCAGAGGAAAGGTAGGTAATATATTGGTTAAACGGAAGTTAAACAATGATTTCATTTTGGTACAGTTATATGCTGATGATATTATTTTTGGTGTCACTAATGAAATTTTATGTAAGGAATTTTCAAGCTTGATGCCAAGTGAATTCAAAATGAGTATGATGGGAGAACTGAAGTTCTTTCTAGGACTACAGATCCGTCAAGAGCAGGGAAAAACATACATACATCAGACGAAATACATCAAAGATCTCCTGAAGAAGTACAATATGGAAAAATCCAAGAAGATGAGCACTCCAATGCATCCAGGATCAATTCTAGACAAGAATGATGAACACTCTCCAATTGATCCTACCAAGTACAGAGGGATGATGGGATCTTTGCTATATCTTACATCTAGCAGACCTGACATTATGTTCAGTGTTTGTCTATGTGCAAGATTTCAGGTAAACCCTCAAGAATCTCACCTTAGTGTAGTAAAACGAATTTTTAGATATCTTATATGTACTGCTAATCTTGGTCTTGTCTATGAGAAAGGTGAAGATTTCAGGTTAAGAGGATTCTGCGATACAGACTACGCAGGAGATAAGACTGAAAGAAAAAAACACAAGTGGTGGATGCCACATCCTAGGCCAATGTTTAATTTTCTGCTCTAGCAGACGACAAAGCACCATCTCGTTGTCAACTGCTGAAGTTGAATATGTTGCTGCAAGTTCATGTTGTACTCAACTTTTGTGGGTAAAGCATCAACTAGAAGATTATATCATTTTTTAGCATAACATTCCCTTACTATGTGACAATACAAGTGCTATAAACATAACTAAGAATCCTATTTAGCATTCTCGCACTAAACATATAGAAATAAAACATCACTTCATTCGAGATCATGTAGAAAAGGGAAATATTGAAATTTCATATGTGCATACTGATGACCAACTAGCTGACATCTTTACCAAGCCTCTTATAGAAAATCGTTTTATTTATTTAAGAGAAAGCATTGGCATGTTTCCTGTACTATAAAATATATCATCTGCACTAACACGCTTGTAGGAGACGAAGGAGGACAGACGACAGAATTATCTTCAAGAGAATCAAGGTTATCATCTGATAACTTAAATCGTCTGCCGCCAACTGTAAAGTTCAAACAAAAATTTTTCAACGCTCACTCATCGGTTCACATCCTGTGAATACAAATAGTGCATGTCGCTTCAGTAACTATCTTCTCTCACACATTTCTATTATTTAATTAATTTTACTGAAGCATTTATCACATTGCATTAAATGTGCGTGGGGTTTTACATTTCTCTCTCATGAAATTTCAAAAAGTAATCATTACTTTCACGGAAACCTAAAAACCCCTTTGTATTCCATGCATATCATCAAAACTCAACTTCTGAAACTGCTCAGAACACTTGCTTAATCTCACAATATCTGAAACCCTAGTATTCTTTCTCTCTTTCTCGTGCACACTAACTTTTGTTTCATAAAACCAAAAATGGCACTTAAGAGGATGAACATGAAGCAAATGGAAACTTCATCTAAGCTTTCTTAGGAGGATGAAATGATCCTTAAAAACAGAAGCAGCAGTGTTGCCATCAACCAAAGGGACCAAGAAGCAATAATAGGGAAGCCAGCCTTTGCAAATCTTGGAGACAAACCTATAGTATCACCACGATACTTAGACCTGAAGGTCTTTATCCACTTGAAGATTCCGAGAGGAGATGATCTCCTATATCAAAACTGGGAGAGGGTCTACGAAGTCTCTCCACATGCAATTGTCATTCCAGCGATGAAAGAGTTCTATGACTGTGTTGTAAAGTGCAATGGGGTTATTTGGACCCGCTTTCAGAGGGAAATTATCGACATCTCAACTTCACACATCAATGTTGCTTGCGGTGTGAGCGTCAAAGGTGGAGAAAAATACAACTCCTTCTGGATGAACGACGTTGATGACGCCCACTGCATCTGGAAGCAGGACCCAAAGTCTAAGGCAGGTGGTGCTCTTGTCAGCAACTTAGTGGAACCATGCATCTTTCCACATGGGGTAATAAGATAAGTCATCCTTCCCAAAGAAGGATCTAGAGAATGTGTCAACAAGCTAGCACATTTCTCCCTTTACAAGATTATGAAGAAAGTAAAGGTGAACCCCGTCCATCTTATATTTCAACATATGCTGAATTTACTTGATAGTGTCCACGGCAACCTGCCCTATGGGTCACTAATCACAGTGATGTTGGCAAAGTTGGGAAAGCTTACGCCTGAAGTAGAAAGAAATCTCTTCATTGATCAAGATTACATCATCCCTACTCCAATCAAGATAGGAGATGTGAAGAGAATGAAGGTGGAAGTGGATACATCTGGTCTGCCTAAGGAACTATTGGCTAAAACAAAGAAGCAGGATGCAGTTTCAAAAACAGTTGTTAACATTGTTCCTGTTGCAGCCCCATTGTCTGGAGATCAACAAGTAAATGTCGTTCCTCCATCGTTTGCCAGGAGGACTCGTTCGATGTGCACATCGTCTGTTAAGAGGAAATCAACATCCTCTGATCAAGTTCAACCATCGTCTGCTCCTATGCCTAAAAGGAGACAATTGGTGAAAACTGTTGTGAAGGAAACAACTGAGAAGATTCCTTCTCCAGTTGTTGTTGAAAAGGCTGAAGCTACCCCTGCTGAAGAGATTGAAGCCATTTCTGAAGCAGCCCCAGTTATTGAAGAATCTCCTTCTGCACTTCACACTTATCTGCAATTTCTACCCAACAACTTTCAACCATTCATCAAAAATATCTTCGATGTAAAGGATGATGGAAACTGCGGTTTCCGTTGCATTGCATAACAGCTAGGATTGGGAGAAAATCTTTGGTTTGATATTCGAACCAAGATGATTGTTGAGATGGAAGGATGGAGAGATGTCCATATGAAGATTCTAAGTTCAGAAGCTGAATATCTAATGGTATTGAACGCCATAAGGCTGGCACCTCAAGAGCTTACCTTTGAACCAAACTGGTTCTCAGTCCCTAAGATGGGGTTGATTGCAGCTACTGCCTTCAACATCGTTCTAGGGACGTTGTCCAACCAAGGACGGTTCACTTACTTTCCCCTTACCGGACCAGTACCTTCATCTCCTCACGTTGTCATACTTGGACACGTGAATAAAAATCACTGGGTGCATGTTCAGCTTAAGGAGGATTCACCATTGCCACTGACATACGTCCAATGGTCATACCATCATTCTAAAGATGCTGCTGGATGGGAAACCCCATTTCTTCAAAGAATGGGTAAGTACCAAAAGATGGTTGATGACCAGCTCACTTCGTTTGTCAACACTCTCTTCTCAACACCTCACTCGGTACCTGTTTTCTTGCCTATTCATGAAGACGAACCAAGACCTATTCATCAATCTTCAATGGCTGAAGTAGTTACTCCTCCAGCCATTGAATTCATAGAAAAGCTCTACTCGCCATCGTCAATCCGAGTCTCTACTGAACTTGCTTCTACAGAGGAAAATCCACAGGCTCTTCTACTTAATGAAACATCTGCTCAAACCTCTAAGAAGAGGAGACGTGCCTCAAGCTCATCAAAGAGAATTAAGAAGTCCAAGACTAAGGTCTCTCGTCTGCTAATTCCTTTATCCATAGAGTTGTTTGGATTCAACTTTTGCTATGCAGCAGGCCTCTGGATGCATTCCCCTCCTCTTGTGCACTTCAAGATTCTGGAACGTTAGCAAAAAGATCTATTTCACTTTGAATGGATCGTATGGACATCTCAGGGATATACTGGCCATATATCATTCTTTACTATTCATAATACTGGAGCTCTTGTTATCTATTTTGGCCCATGGGTGTTCATTATGCTACCCTCTTGGGTATAAACAGTCACTCCTATTGCACTTCCTGTTATCTTATCCAAGGAGGACTTTGATATGTTCAAGGCACCTGAGCTTACATTTGCAGAAACTTTTTCTTTCATCAGCAATGTGCTAACCATTGTCAACTCTCTTAAGATAGAATATGGTTTGAGTCACATGGATTCTGAAGCTGAGTATAGGGTTGAGTCTCCACAACTCCTATTTCTGTGGAAATTCCAGTGGATGCAAAGGTTGTCGTAGAGCTTGAAGAAAAATTTGCTAGATTCAAAGATGAGATCAAGACTATAGATGCTGATGAGTGGATATTATATGATGTTTTTAGGTAGTTTTTAGTCTTTCTATTTTATTATTTTTGAGTCACATATAGGTTTTTTAGTCTTTTTATATAGATTTTATATTTATTTTGCATTTTTCATGTAGATTAGATTTTATTTGTTTTTCTAACTTTATTTTATATTTTTAGGAATTTTTATAGCTATTTTATATTTTTAGGAAAAGCTGGTTTAGTTATCATTTTTGTCCAGGGACCAATTTGTAAAGTTTCAGGAAATCAGGGACCAATTTGTAAAGTTTCAGGAAATTAGGGACCAAAATGTGAAAGTTCAAGAGTGGAGGACTAAAAGTGAAGATTGAGAGAATTAAAGGGCTAGAATTGAAGTGCTAACCAAGAGAGGACCAGAAGTGGAAAAGAAGAATATGAAGCAACACTCTTTGATTTAAGCACATGGAAAATAAGGATTAAAGGATGAGTGGAGAATTGATGGTAGTGGGAAGGAGTTTTCAAAAACTAATTGGTGGCCAATGAAGGCCATAATGGCCATCAACTCCTCCACCATTGAAATTTTTGCTATAAATAGGAGTGCTCATCCTTTGTAAAAAGCACACCATCTTAGAACACAACAAGTGTTCCTCTTTCTCCCTCAAGAACATTGTTCCTAGGAATTGTGGGAAGCCATATTTGAGCTCCTAGTCCAGGGTAATTCAATGCTTCTTTTAGCCATGCTTGGCTAACTTCTTTCTTAAGTATCTTGGGTTGTTTTAGTTTATAAATCTATGTCTTAGTTTTCTTCTACTCTTCTGAATTTTATTGCTATAGTTCATGTTTTATTTACCTTGTTCTTAATGTTATCTTGGTGCACACAAGAGTTTTTACTTATTGCTTATAACAATGGAAATTGGTAAGTAGTAAGGGATTTAGGAAATAAAAGAAGCTATATGACATATGATACCCAAATCGCAAGTGCACGATTCAATATCGCGTAATAAAAAGATCGAACCCAAGGGATAGGTTTCCTATTATTATATTATTTAGTACTTGTGCAGAAAATTTAAAAGATGAATATTTGATGTTGGTTTTTATAGCAAGCAATAACAATAGCATAAAATAATAAAGAAATAAGATGATGAGAATTAAGCTCTTGGGTTGATTTACATAATCTATAAATATGCTAGCAAGTTATTACTTATTTTCTG
This sequence comes from Acmispon strigosus, assembly GCA_030819835.1. NCBI lineage: Eukaryota > Viridiplantae > Streptophyta > Magnoliopsida > Fabales > Fabaceae > Acmispon > Acmispon strigosus. The sequence continues at coordinate 39,560,231 of JAUAMA010000001.1, read as the reverse complement.
AATTTTAAGTCAAATTCCATGGTGCTATAGCCTAGAATTTCTACAAGCTAATTGCCTTAAGTCATGTAGAACTTTCTTACCTAATTACTAACTCCATAGCCTTGGTTATTAGTTAATTAGAAAAGAAGATGAAGAAGGAATTCAGGCCAACACAAAGTTACGTCCATACTAAAAATCCTATATGTGACTCAAAAATAATAAAATAAAAATACTAAAAACAACCTAAAAACATCATATATTATCCTGTCATCAACATATCACTAAGGTATTAGGATAGACTTAGCTTTATGTTGGCCTGAAAATTCTTTCTTCATCTTCTTCTTGGTTTTTTCTAGATTACAAGGTATTGAATTTAGTAATTGAGGAGAAAGTTCTACAATGCTTAAGGTATTAACTTGTAGAAACATTAGGCTATAGCATCATGACTTGGTACTAAAATTCAGAATTCAAGTAGTAGTTGCTAGCATATTTTATAAATTATATAAATCAACCCAAGTGCTTAAGGCTCATCATCATCTCTTTGTCTTCTATCATTATATGCTTTTGTTTATTTCTTGCTCTAAAAACCAACATCAATATTCATCTTTAATTTTTCTGTTTAAAGTACTAAATATTATAATAATAAGAACACCTATCCCTTGGGTTCGATCTTTTTACTACGCGATAGTAAATCGTAAACTTGCGATTTCATTATCAAGTTTTTGGCGCCGTTGCCGGGGATAGGTTCTGTTCAAGTTCTTGTTATTATTTTGTTTAGTGCTTCTTGTTTTTATATATAAAAAAAAAAAGAAAAAAAAATATTAACTTGTGTGGTGAATAGGTGCTACTAATTTTGTCTGCTGAAATTTTGTAAGGAAATATGGCTGGAACATTTGAAGAATGGTTGGCAAAGATTCGGGCTAATCTTGAAAAAGAAGATGAAAAGAGGAAGCGTATTGTTTTCAATTTAATTGATGAGTATTACTCTGAATTAGATTGCAAGCGCGCTTCGGGATCTTTGCCCAACCGAGTGCAAGAATGGAAGGCCAGAATAATCTTGCAAGGAAGGCTGAATGCAATTTTGGGGAGTCAGCCAGTAAACCAACAAGTTCCCATTGACCCGGTAAGTGATTCTATGGACAAAATAGAGGAAAAGAAAATTGAAGAAGTGGTTTGCTTAACCAGTGAAAAATCAGTTTTTCTTCCTACACCGGAAGAGAGAAAACAAAATTCTTTTAAATTGTCCATAGGTGATCTTATTTGGGAAAATGGTGAGGATTATGCTGAACAAGTCTGCGTTATTTTGATGACTTCAAGTTGTCAAAATTTGCATGACTTGAGGGGTCTAAAACAGTTTGCAATAGACCCTGGTTGATTGAACAATTTCTGGAAGGAACCAAGTCTATCGAAGACTATAAAATCGAGCTTCTTGGGAGACAACCCATGTCCAGGTTTGAGTATTTTAAATTCAGTAATTTTTAGCTTTCTTTTATTTTCTGTTTTTATTTTCTGTTTTCTTTGTTTATAAATAATTTGTGTCCACCAGTTCTTGAAAAGTTTTTGATTCTGTGAGTTTTCCCTTGCTTCTATAATGGTTTTTGATCTTTGGGAACTCAAGAATTCTTGTTTTTAGGTGGACACAATTTTCAACCCTTGTTCTTAAGTATGCTGTTTTGGGAACTAACAAGTCAAGCAAGCTTCTGTTTGTGAGATTTTTGTTTGTTCAATTTTGCAGGAAAGACACCAGGAGGAGAAAGAACCCTCTTGAACTTGGAGTGTTCAAAGTTGAAATTGCAAGGAGGTTTCCTGGACAATTTGTAAAAAAAAAAAAAAAAAAAAAAAGAGAAAAATACCAGCTTTTAGTTTTTCTGTTTGATAGTTTTTAGTTTAATTTTTAGTTTTAGTTTTTATTTTTGCTTTTATATTTTTTAACTGCATGGTTGAGTGTCTTTATCCAGTCTGAATGTTGCTATAGCTTTGTGAAATGCTTTATCTGATTGAACTGCTTTGGGAAAAAATTCTATGTTTTGAAGCAGATAGGATTGCATGCTGTAGAAAGGATTTTCGATATCTTGATTGTTTTGGTTGTTGGCAAAGTCTTTTTCTGAGTTCTAAAAAGGGTACCACTTACCCTATGTTTTTCTGAGAGCTGAGGTCTCTGAATGCATGATTGTGAAATTTTTCTGCCTTGTGTTACATGTTGATTGGAGTTTTGTATACTTTGTGAGTTGAGAAGAGATTATAGGCATTTTTGAAAACTCAGATTTTTGCTTGAAATGTTATATCCACTAGTAGCCCCTTTTGAGCCTTAAAAGAGTCATTCTTCGGAGCCTACTTTGTGTGATAATTCTTAAAGTTGTTATTGTGATTCATGTGCTAAATTGTTAGAGCTATGTTTGTGGGTTTCTCTCTAAAAAAGATGAAGGAAAAAATTGGAAAAAATAAGGTATGTGCCTTAGGAAAAATAATGAGGTAGTGGGGTGAGAAAGAGTATGAAGGGAGTAAAATTCAAGTCATTCATCCCATACATTCCACTACTTTGTTCAAACAAAAAAAAAGGAAAAAATTGAGAGAACCCTTGTGTGAATTGTTTAAAGCTCTTAGTCAAGTAAAATCACTTAACAACAGTTTCTGAGTCAGCCACTAGAGTTGCCAATTTCTTGAAATCCACACCTTAAATTGTTCAACCCTTTTGGCCAAGTTACAACCTTAAAAATCTCTTCAACATCACTTGGTTGCTTTACTTCAATTTTGATTTGAATTATAGGCAGGATCATTGAGCTTTCTTGTTTTTCATGGAGAATATCATTTTGTGAGCTTTATTGATGAACTCAAACATGTTAAAAGCCAAGCCTAACTTTCTTGATTCCTTATCTGTAAACATGCATGTCTTCCTTATCTGCTAAGCTTTCTTGGAAAGGTTTTTGTGCTTCAAGTTTTAATCAGATAAACTTTCTCAAAACTCAGGGACGAGTTTTTCTTTAAGTTTTGTCGCTTGAGGACAAGCTGTCGTTGGGTATAGTGGTGTGATGAGTGGATATTATATGATGTTTTTAGGTAGTTTTTAGTCTTTCTATTTTATTATTTTTGAGTCACATATAGGTTTTTTAGTCTTTTTATATAGATTTTATATTTATTTTGCATTTTGCATGTAGATTAGATTTTATTTGTTTTTCTAACTTTATTTTATATTTTTAGGAATTTTTATAGCTATTTTATATTTTTAGGAAAAGCTGGTTTAGTTATCATTTTTGTCCAGGGACCAATTTGTAAAGTTTCAGGAAATCAGGGACCAATTTGTAAAGTTTCAGGAAATTAGGGACCAAAATGTGAAAGTTCAAGAGTGGAGGACTAAAAGTGAAGATTGAGAGAATTAAAGGGCTAGAATTGAAGTGCTAACCAAGAGAGGACCAGAAGTGGAAAAGAAGAATATGAAGCAACACTCTTTGATTTAAGCACATGGAAAATAAGGATTAAAGGATGAGTGGAGAATTGATGGTAGTGGGAAGGAGTTTTCAAAAACTAATTGGTGGCCAATGAAGGCCATAATGGCCATCAACTCCTCCACCATTGAAATTTTTGCTATAAATAGGAGTGCTCATCCTTTGTAAAAAGCACACCATCTTAGAACACAACAAGTGTTCCTCTTTCTCCCTCAAGAACATTGTTCCTAGGAATTGTGGGAAGCCATATTTGAGCTCCTAGTCCAGGGTAATTCAATGCTTCTTTTAGCCATGCTTGGCTAACTTCTTTCTTAAGTATCTTGGGTTGTTTTAGTTTATAAATCTATGTCTTAGTTTTCTTCTACTCTTCTGAATTTTATTGCTATAGTTCATGTTTTATTTACCTTGTTCTTAATGTTATCTTGGTGCACACAAGAGTTTTTACTTATTGCTTATAACAATGGAAATTGGTAAGTAGTAAGGGATTTAGGAAATAAAAGAAGTTATATGACATATGATACCCAAATCGCAAGTGCACGATTCAATATCGCGTAATAAAAAGATCGAACCCAAGGGATAGGTTTCCTATTATTATATTATTTAGTACTTGTGCAGAAAATTTAAAAGATGAATATTTGATGTTGGTTTTTATAGCAAGCAATAACAATAGCATAAAATAATAAAGAAATAAGATGATGAGAATTAAGCTCTTGGGTTGATTTACATAATCTATAAATATGCTAGCAAGTTATTACTTATTTTCTGAATTTTAAGTCCAATTCCATGGTGCTATAGCCTAGAATTTCTACAAGCTAATTGCCTTAAGTCATGTAGAACTTTCTTACCTAATTACTAACTCCATAGCCTTGGTTATTAGTTAATTAGAAAAGAAGATGAAGAAGGAATTCAGGCCAACACAAAGTTAAGTCCATCCTAATTGCCTTAAGAAATGTATACTTATAACCTTTTTTATTTCCTATTTCCCTTACTACTTACCAAATGGCCTTATGACGTAAGTAGAAAGCATGAAATCTTTTGTACACAAGATTAATGAAGAACAAGGAAATGAAACATAAAATGGATATATTATTCAGAAAGGTAAAAACAATACTAAAGCATAAAATTATAAATTACTACAACCCAAGAAACTTAAAAAGAATTAGCCAAGCATGGCTAAAAGAGTCATCGAATTACCCTGGATAGGAGCTCAAGTATGGCTTCCCACAATTCCTAGGAACAATGATCTTTGAGGAAGAAAGAAGAACACTTGTTGTATTCTGAGTAGGTGTACCTTACAAGTGAAGAAAAGCTCCCTATTTATAACAAAAATCAGCCTTCCAGCGCTTGGGCGCTGGCATTCCCAACGCTTGGGCGCTGGGAAGCATTAAAATCCAACGGGCAGAAATAGGCTCAGCGCTTGAGCGCTGGCTTCCAACGCTGCAGCGCTGGGTGCAACCTCTGACTCACATCCTAGTAAGAGGTCCAGCGCTTGAGCGTTGGAACTTTCAACGCTGCAGCGCTGGGACGAACACTGGCAGCTTCTTCTTGGATTCCTTTCTTCTTCAATGGTGGAATTGATTGGCTTAATTAGGCCACATTCAGCCTCTATTAAGTTCTGAAACCTCCCCTTTACCACCATTAATCTTCCAACCTTATTTTACATGTGCTCAAATAAAAGAGAGTTGCTTCACCTTCTTCAATTTCACTTCAAGTCCTCTCTTTGTTAGAACTTCAATTCTAGCCCTTTGACTCCTTCAAACTTCTCTTTTCATCCTCCACTCTTGAACCTTTACACTTTGATCCTTCAATTCCTGAAACTTTACAAATCGGTCCCTGGACAAAAATGATAACTATACCAGCTTTTCCTAAAAATATAAAATAGCTATAAAAATTCCTAAAAATATAAAATAAAGTTAGAAAAACAAATAAAAGCTAATCTATATGCAGAATGCAAAATAAATATAAAATCTATGTAAAAATACTAAAAATCCTATATGTGACTCAAAAATAATAAAATAAAAATACTAAAAACAACCTAAAAACATCATATATTATCCTGTCATCAACATATCACTAAGGTATTAGGATAGACTTAGCTTTATGTTGGCCTGAAAATTCTTTCTTCATCTTCTTCTTGGTTTTTTCTAGATTACAAGGTATTGAATTTAGTAATTGAGGAGAAAGTTCTACAATGCTTAAGGTATTAACTTGTAGAAACATTAGGCTATAGCATCATGACTTGGTACTAAAATTCAGAATTCAAGTAGTAGTTGCTAGCATATTTTATAAATTATATAAATCAACCCAAGTGCTTAAGGCTCATCATCATCTCTTTGTCTTCTATCATTATATGCTTTTGTTTATTTCTTGCTCTAAAAACCAACATCAATATTCATCTTTAATTTTTCTGTTTAAAGTACTAAATATTATAATAATAAGAACACCTATCCCTTGGGTTCGATCTTTTTACTACGCGATAGCAAATCGTACACTTGCGATTCCGCTATCAGATGCAAAGGCTGAGAAGCGGCTTGAAGAATTGGACGCCAAATTTGATGCCAAATTCAACACATTGGAGATGATGATGTCACAGACCTTGAAAAAATTGAAATGAAGCAACCCTTCAATTTCTCTATCCTTAACTTCTTTTATTTAACTGTTCATAATCTTCTACGCTAACAGTTATTTTATACATAGTATGCCTTAATGGTTTTCCATCATTTTTTGCTGTGTTGTCTACTTTTTCCCTGCTTACATTATATGTCACGTCTGCTTGTACCCTTGTTTGTTGTTTTTGCTGATGACAAAGGGGGAGAGAAGAGAAAAAGCTTAGGTTGAGGGGGAGTAAAGAGAAAAATAACCCTAGCATAACTTAGAAAAATTATTGCTTTAAGAGGGAGCTAAGAATCATTTTAAACTAAGATAGGTTATACATGTGAGGGGGAGAGTTCAATCGTCTGCCTCTAAGTATATCGTCTGCCATAATATTCTGATATGTTCTTATGTTCTGATACCATGTCCTTAAGTAATCAAACAATTTGCTCCGATACATATCTTAATAATAAGCTTAACCTAGAAAAGGCTAAAATGAAAGATATCAAATAGCTCTAATACTTTGCTAGTTCAGATACTTTGATTCAAAAGCGCTCATGATTTTCAAACTTAAAAAGATTTAAGATATGATGCTCTGATACCCTAGGTCTTTTAAAACAATAAGCTCTGATACATTTTCACGAAAACAGATTAAACCTTTTTCTCAATAAAATTGTCTTCATCAAAAAGTGGGAGATTGTTAAGTTCAAACGATTACACATTTATCATGTTTTGAATAATAAATTTTTTACCTAAGGTTTAATCATGATAGATAAATATTTCCTAAAACTTTATATGTTTTATATTTCAGGAAATATCTATTATTCGATGAAAAGAAACGCAACGTCTGCCCTCTCTTGAAGAATCTAAAGCAGATCACTCAAATGTATCGTTCGATGCAATCAAGTAGAACATCTACCTACGTTCAAAGTGGAACGTCTGCCTCAATATTCAAACAGTGAAGACTTGCTACGTCTGCCTATTCAATGAAGCACTGTTCTCATCAGAATCAAGAAAGGACATATTTAATAAGAGAAATATTCCTCGTATCTGCCAACTCTCTAAACACTCCGTACTTCAAGATACACCTTTTCAGAGTCAACGGCGTTATTTTCTAAACATCGTACAACCTCAACAGTCAGAATCAAATCTCGGTGATCAGAATAGAAGATGCGTTCTGCTATTTTCCTCTGCATTAAATGCTCAAACACTAATTAAGGAAACACAACAGAGAAAAGCAGACGATAGAATCACTGCATTAAATGCTGCATTTATTGCATAGCCGGTTTGCATTTAATGCTCTGATAGCTTGTCAGAAGTATCTATTGCAACCTCATAAGAAGAAGCTACTCAGCGGAACTTCATCATCTTCACCAACGCCAATCCTACTGAAGATATAAATAGAAGACTTGAAGACTGAAAAACTTGGCGACTTGCAACGAAAAAATTCTCAAGCATTCAAAGTTTTTCAAGCAATCAAGCTCTTACTTAACTCAGAAATTTAGTGTCATACTCTTCTGAGTCCAGTCGTCCTCCCTTAGTGTGAAAACCTCTTAGAGTCAAATCTCTCATCATTTTCACACATCAAACAAAGAACCAATTTTCATATTCTCTATGTTCAGAAACTGTAGTGTTCACTTAAGTGGCAAACACCTTCAAACACTTAGAGTTCATTGTTCTTATAATTTCTACTTTCACTCTTGTAAGAAGAGAACCCTTTGTAGAACAAACTTATATTTGTTAGGAGACATCCTGCATAATACGTGGTTAAGGAGAAGTCTTGCAAATGCTTGTAATCTGGAGAAGTTCTGTGACGAATACTTGTCTGGAGAAGTCCTATGACTAATACTTGTACTGATCTGCTGAATAGTGAAAATCTTGGTGAAGCCAAGTACTGGACATAGCCCTATCGTTCTAGGGGTGAACCAGGATAAATTGTTGTGTGTTATAAGTTTTATTATTCACGCTTTAAATTTCCGTTGCTATCGTCTGATAGATCTTTTCGAACTAATATTGTTTTGAAAAAGAATTTTAAAAATCACACACACAATTCAAACCCTCCCCCCCCCCCTTTCTTGTGTTGCCTTTACTTTATCAGAATATGCACTAACGCTCTCTATCCTATTCTCTCTCTCTCAGACTTGATAAATGCTAATTTTATAGACATGGTGGATTAGTTGATCAAAGTTTTCTTACTGATTTTCTCTCTTTGGATCAGAACATGTATCTTTTCATTTGAGCCTTTCTATTTTTCTTCTTACTTTTTCAGGAGGTATAACAGATTTTCAAACTAAATCATAAGCCTCATGAGGATGTGTTTGAGTATGAACTTATCGTATTCGAGGATGTTCATACTCATACAAAATCAACATGATAAACATGATATCAATGTTGCCTAACACATTAGTGATTGTGGATGCACACGATACACACATTCCTCATTGCTTCACCCCAACTGCTTGGACTACAATGTGACATCTATTAAGCTTCGTCAAGACTTGCACTTGGTGCACGTTGCACTTGCAAACGTACATACACACTTTTCTTTATTGAAATATGTATTTATAAGAAGCGGTGGAAATATGATTGTTGCAGATCTTTGAGGCTTTAATGTTTATTTTCCATTAAGTGCATTGTAGTTCCAAAGGCTCTTAATCTGATACTCAAGTTGCCAGACATTTGAAATTGACTCCTCTTAGGTTGAACATAGCTTGCTTCAGTGGTTCAGCTTCCATTGAGACCCGTTGAGGCAAGTTGGATGTGATGCTGGAGAGAGAAACGTTAGAAAGAGTACAATACAACAGTGAAAGTGGTTTACTTGATCGAGACATTGAATTCATCCACTTGAGAGGGAGAAGGGAAAAGTTGGAAAAGGTTCTTGTCCTTTTGCATTCGTACTTGCCCTGTTTGGAGTATGACTGAAGATTTGAGATTTATCTCTTCTGTTGTCAGGGAAATCTTCAGCGACATCTTCTATAGACTTCATTCGTGTGTTAAAGATAGAATCAGTGGACTATGCTTTTGGTAGACACCACTTCTGGAAATCTTCATGTAGCGTAGACGTGAATGAATTGTAGTTGGCTTCCAGTAAATTTGATCATTCAGCATACTAGACCTTCAGCGTACAATGGTTGTTTACCAATAATGAATGTGATGACTCCTGATGTGCATGTCATTATTGTAGACTTTATTGAGGCATATAAAACCTTTTGATATGACAAGTCTTGGGAAGTTCTATGCAACTCAATCTTGATAGACTAAGTTAGAATGAATAATGCAATGTCTCCTGCTGACTTCTTGGTCTATTGAACAAATAGTTTGGATACCTATTGTCAAGCTTAAGGTCTTGAAAGTCTTCTGAGAGGTCTACTCAAGATTTGTACAGACAATAGGAGCTCTAATGAGAATTCTTGTGTTTGAGCTTCATTTGTTAGGTCCTTCTCTTCAGTAATCTTTTCCTTTGATGATTAGACTTGTTGAGTCATCAATATAAAATGAGGAAAAGACGTATCTACTTCATGAGAAAGTTGAACCTTAAAGTTCTGCGACTCCAGAAGTTCTTGATGTGATATGATGGCTTATCTTCAGGATTCCCATGTCTTCATTCTTAATTCAGTCAGGAAGCTTCTTCTGTGTCTTCTAGGATTGATTTGCTTTGTAGATGAGCCTCCTTGAGAGTGTGAGCAATCAATCATTCTTCTTGAATTCCTTGACTGAATCTCCTTACTTCTTGGCTAGGTTTCTTGAGCTTGTATATAGGATGTTTGTTATTTCAACAAGCTTGCTTCCAATGAGTTGTAAACTAGCCAAGACTTGATCCTTTTCTCCAAACGACCACTACTCCTTGCTTCCAATGAGTGTTGATGAATACCATGTAGCCATTTTGAATTCTTAGGAAATTGGAAACATACAAGGTTAATCCTAAAACCTTGATTAAGACCGATTTATTAACAACCCTCTATGTTATTTCCCTCTTATTGTTCAGTAATTTAATCCCTCTGGTTAAGAGCCAATTAACTACTATAGTCATGGTTGATCAGGCCACATAGAATTAAGCACATAAAAAGGAAACACAATATGAAACAATAATAAAACCTAATCAACAATTATAGCATAGATAATGAACGGGGGGTACGAATCATATCCTTACATTACAACCTCGAGAGAGTTTATTTAGCTACTCATCAAAAGGAATAAATCAATAACAACCCTAGTAGCTATAATCATCTTACAGTAAACAAGGAATGAATCCTTTTCTTCTGCGTTCCTCTCCTCTTCAAGAAGGTCATGTCCTGTCTCTCTTACTCACTGTACAGTTGCCTCTGTTTTGTGCTCTGTTTCCCGAGATGTCGATATATTTGTTGATGGACTAGTGATCTCTGATGCCTTGGTGTGTGTTTTGGCCTCTTTAAATAGGAATAATTAGGTTTAATTCTGAAGCTCTGGCTGCATCGGTTAACATGGCTATGGCTGAGGAAGCCACACACACTTACTTGTGGCAGCACAAGCTAACACATCAGTGACTTTGGCAACATGGCCGTGTTTACTTTAACACACGTCAACATGGGCGTGTTGGATTGATGCAAGGGCGTGGAAGCTTATTTTCTTTAGCACGACCGTGGTAGAACCTAACACGGCCGTGGTTCTTTGCCAGTTCGTCAAACTCCACATTTTGCGTCTATTTTGGCCTTTTTTCCATTGTTTTCCACTTTGATGCTCTTTTCACCTATTCTATGTAAATACACTTAAAAGCACATGAGTTCTGAATAGTAAGTGCATAAAGTAGGTGCACAATGATAGTGAATTTGAGGTATTTATCATGCATTTTAGATGCACATCAGACTTTGACGCTCGTGCTCGTGAAGACTTGGATTGAATAAGAAATTAACTTTGAGTTTATCCAAGTTTCATATCATTGAACTTATTTCTTCTTCTTTATGCTTGATCTATGTACCTGTTTCTAATTAACACTTTGAATGTCATAATATAATTAATTAGCTTTTATAACTTTGTCCTTTTGTCATCAAAACTAAAACTAAGACCAGGGAATAAGAAGGAGACTTAATTGACCTAACACATTATCCAGCAGACAAGGTTCACACTCTTCAATTTGAACCTCCTCCCTCAGTTGGATTGGATGCTTTGGAAGACTAGGCAGACTGTTATGAGCTTCATCCTCTACAGTTCGGATATATTATCGAAACTTGGTGCCCTAGTGCATTTCGTCCTGGTTAGTACCCACTTCGTCTCAGGTTGGACAAAAAAGCTGAAGTCAAACGAAGGCATAGAAGAGTGTATCAAATAGGAGTCATAGGATCCATACTCAACATCCGAATATTTGAAGGACAACCTCTCCATCCCAACCACCGTCCAATGTCTCTCCCTAAAGAGGAAGTCTTTCCTTTTCTTGATACTAAGGACTTAGGCATGGCTTCTCTTCTCACACATTATGAAGACCTTGGTCCACCTCCAAGTCTTAGCACTGACGAGAGGATTCTCATAGTTCCAGATGTTCAAGTCCCAAAACAAACTGTGGGCTGATGACTATTTCTTTCCTTCTACTTATAAGAAGATTGTGTTTCACAGGCCAATTCCCAGTGGATCAAGGTCATCATCAAGCGTTCATCCCGGTGGATCAGGGTCATCATCAGGCATTCAAAATCTTTCATCTAAGCAACAACTTTTTGATTTTCAAGTTGTTGGACAGATTCACAGAGTTGCGACTCCATAACCCTTCACTATCTTCTCAGCTGGACAAAACCCTCTCTTTGTTAGACGTTTTGGTCATGTTGGCTGGGTCAACAAGGCCTTGGTGCCATTTTCCGGAAGTACATTCTTCAATCCAAGAGAATAATATATCATCATGTTAACTATGCAGGTACTTGAGAAGTATGAAGATGAAGTCACTGAGTCTGATCAGGAAGAAAGGTATTCAGACTCAAGTTCATAGAAGGAAGAAGCGCATGCGTGGCTAAGTCAATTTGAAGTCACTCCAGCTCTAGCATCTATTTTTTTGTTGCCTAGACCCGAGCCTATCATCCAAGAAGAGCCAACTATCGGAGATCCCATTGTGCATAATGCCTCAATTTCTTAGGGGATCCCTCCAGCTATGGCCTCTAGGCTTGATTCCATGGAGACTAGATTGGGCTCATTGTATGATCAATTGCTATTGTAATTTCAATTTCATCGATCACATATAGATTAAAAAATGCAACAATATAAAACCAATTATTTTTTTTTTACATCGGAAAGCATTTAAATTTCCCTCCCAAGGATTTGATCCCTGGACCTACCCCTCCCCAACCCATATATCCCCAACTCTTACCACTTGAACTATCATAATACATAGAGATTAATTTCCTAAAATTACAGGAATAGAAACTCATCCAAACTTGGATACAAAGTTGGCGATGAGATGAAACTTTTCTCAAAGTAGAGAAGAGTATGCAAATGTGGATCACGGAACTAACTTCCACCTCCATCATATTCGTGCAGATAAGGTTGAAAATTGAAAACTCCTCTCCTGTCCCTGTCTCTCTACTATCCAATCTATCGAATTCGCACCATAATGATATCACCATTCAGGAGCTTCTATCTATTAATTAGTGTAAGAATATCATATCATGTGTGCAGCTTAGAAAGTATGACGATGCCAACTTCATTTATTGTTCATTTATTCCAGTACTGCCACCGCCTACTGACAAATTAATGTTAGTTCATCATACCCCTCCATATAATATCTCCCATCCCTACTTTTTATTTTGTCCGTTTCTTAATAACTATCATCTTTCCCATATATATTAAGAGATTTATTAATGTTCTTGTTTCTATCAAAATTACTACCTAACTTTCTAACATATTTTTTATCTTTCTTCTTAATTTTACCTCTTTAATTTTCTATCACTATTTATTTAAAAGTAAAATTTATGAAATATAATTAATGTTCTCTTCAACTTTGTTTTGTAACAGTAACAGAGGGAGTATGTCCACAAAACATACCTTCTTTACCTTGCCAATTGCCAATATTAGAAAAGTAAGTAACGCAGACGCAAAGAAATAAAAAATATATCCAGCACAACTTAGATAGTGGTAGCTGGTAGGAGTGGCATCAAACGCGGTTTAATTGGGAGTAGTAATGCACACATATTTTCAAAACGCTTAATAGCACTTTTGGTCCCTCACCTTTCACGATTTGACATTTTTGGTCCCTCTTATAATTTATTAGCACCTAGAGTCCTTTAACCTTTGAAGAAGTTGCATTTCTAGTTTTCCATCCAATTCCGTCAAAGATTTAACGATTTTTGAATGAAAAATTAATTAAAAATTAGAAGAAAAATGAAAACCCAAAATATTGTGAATATTCATCTTCTTCAAGCATGTTCTTCATCATCTTCATCCAAAATCCCAGAAAACATAAAAACCCAGAGAAATCTTCATACAGTTCGTCATCATCTTCCATGTTCTTCTAAAAAACTCAGATAATAGCAGAGGTTCACCATCTTCATTCTAAACTTTCCATCCATAAACAACAACAGCAACAACAACAACAACAACAGAACCTAGAACCTAACATCTTCAAAACTCAGTTTGTTTAGAAGAACACAAACTCAGTCGCATATCATCTTCAAAACCCAACAACAACAACAAAACCCCAAACTCCCCCAGAAAATTTTCCCCAAGACACTAACAGCCAAGCTCAAACCCAAAACAACAACAACAACAACAACAACAAAACCCCAAACTCCCCCAGAAGATTTCACCCAAAACACTAACAGCCAAGCTCAAACCCAAAACAACAACAACAAGAAACCTAATCAGATCTACAACTTGAAGATGGGGGAACGAAGGTGAAAAAAGAGGTGCAGCGGTGGAGGCCGATTGGAGGAGGAGTGGTGGCCTTCCTTCTTCTCCTGCTCTCAATGGAGGAGAAACGTCGCGACGCCGCATCTCAACCTCCCGCCGCCGCTGATTCGCCGGCATCAGAACCCTCACCACGGCTCGTCAAATCCCTAGCAACCTCTCCTCCGCCTCAGCTCCGTCTCCATTTTCTAGGTTTTTCTCCTGTAGAAGAATGAAGCTTGAACGGCGACCGAAGGTGGCGGCGGCAGCGACCGATCATCAAATTTCTTTGGGGGGTTTTGATGCGGACGTCGCGAGGATTTCAATGGCGGTGGTGTCTTCTCTATTGGCCCACTGGTTTGGCCGTAAACGGAGGCAGAAGGCAACAACGACGTCGTCACGTTTTCCAAAACAGAGGAAACGACAATGGTCATTCTCCTTCCTATGGCTATGGTCTCGATCCTGGGATAGTGGTGGAGGGGTTCATGGTGGTGATGTTTTGCTATGAGGAAAAAGAAGAAAGAAGAAAGAAAACGAAAGAAGAAGAAGAAACGAAGAAAATGACGAGGGAGAGGAAGAAGAGAATGTGAGAGAGAGAAGAAATCAGAAAATGAATTTGTATAATTAATTTTTTTATGTTTTTTAATTTTTTAATTAATTTTTTACGGAATATTTTTTTTTTAGAAAGCGAAATTATATAAAAATAGCAGTTGTCGACAAAACATCAAGAGTGCTGCCCTCCCACGATAAAAACAGGACAGGGAGGGCAACACCAGACAAAAAGAGAATATACAGAGCCCCACCCAAAACATACGACAACCAATACACAAAAACCCAGAAGCCCAAACCTCCAACGGCAGGCCCTACGACCTACTCCAAACCAAGACCAAACGCCTCAACCTGGAATATACCGTTGAATCTTTGACGGAATTTAACGGAAAACCGAAACTGCAACTTCTTGTAAAAGTGAGGGACCTTGTATGCTAATAAATTTTAAAAGGGACCAGAAATGCCAAATCGTGAAAGGTGAAGAACCAAAAGTGCTATTAAGCCTTTTCGAAATTATATCTTCTGAACAGTATAACTAACCACTAACCCCAATAGCTATGAAACCCTGTTTTCAATTATGGGAATATGGGATACTACTATTACAACTAGTGACCAAAAAATTATTTCTACCTTCGTTCCATAAAAATTGCTGTTTTAATCTCTTTTAATTTTTTCAAATTTTTTATTTTATAAAATCAAGACATCCACACTGTATCTAATAAACATGAGTCATCTTTCTTAAATATTAGCCACTCTCACAAAACACCCTCCTTTAAAAATTGATACGTCAACTTATCAAAACAAACTTTTTTCTCTCTTCATTAGAAAACAAACTTTTAAAAGACAATTTTTTTCTCTCTCCATTAAAACTAATTTTCTCTCTCCATTAACACTAAATTTTTTTCTCTCACACGTTGACTTATATCTGTTTCAGGTTAAAAATAAACTCTCTCACATGATTTTGAATTATTTAATCATATAAATCACAAAAATTAATCCCTTATTTTTCTCCTCCTTCAAGCGGATTCATTAACACTCTCTTCCTCACCAGTCTCATGATTTATGCACACAACTTCTTCATCAGTTCCACGGTTCAGATCATAATGGGTTCACATAATCTCATTCAAAATTTATGCTCCCTCTTTCAATTCTGAAATTCAAAAATCAATTTCTGCTCTCTCTTTTAGTTTCCAAATTCGAAAATCAATTTTTTCTCCCTCTTTCAATTCCGAATCTAAAATTTTGACTCCCTCTTTTATTCAAAATTTAATTCAAAAATCAAATCTAAACTCCCTATTCTTTGGTATGTTCACAATGCTTTTAACTTTAAATTACATTAAGCAATATTTCAAAATTAATAAAATAAAAGAACAATATCAACATTAAGGTATTATTTTCGATATGTTTTTATTTTAAACTATTTTCACTTTCATATGTTTTTATTATGACATGAAGTTAATAGAATTATTGAAAGTTTTTTACTATAATTTACAACATATATATTTTTGAATGTCATTATATTTAAAATAATATGATTAAATAAATATTTAATGTTTTAAGAATTTTTTTATCATAATTAATAGGCTTAAACATGTTTGGGGTCCCTGACATTTGAAAGGGAATCAGTCCATATCCCTGAAAAATTAATTTGTTAAATTGGGCCCCTGACATATGTTTTTTAATCAAATTAAGGACAAATCCCAATTTAAGCTGATTAATGATTCTAATTAGTCCAGTCAGCAGTCCCAATCACAATTTTTTAATATTAAGCCAGATTTTTAATTCCACATTAGCATTTCTGAATAATATTAAAAAATAATAAATAAAAACTCAATTGTTCAGAACCTCTTCGTCTTCCTCTGACTCCCTCCCTCCCGCCCTCCGCGACTCCATTGCCGCCACCGTCCAATCCTTCCAGAACCTCTTCCATAGAACCCAAAAACCCCAAAGAGAACATCTTCATCATCAAATCCCTCTTTCTCTCCATCTTCATTTTCAACCTTAATCACCACCACAACCCATCAGATCTAAAAGAAGAGGAAGAGATTCAAAGACAACAACAGAGGCTTGGGGTGTTGCGCAACAGATCTGGAAGAAGAGAGACCGCGAAAGGGAAGGAGGGAAGAAGAAGACGATGGCGGAGGGAGAAGGAGGGACAACAACTCGTCAAACCCATATTGAAGCGGCGGCGGCGGTGGTCGACGGTGGCCGATCATCGAATTACTTTAGGGGTTTTGTTGCGGATGATGAGGGGATTCTAGTGGTGGTGGCGGTTTCTCCATTGGAGGTGCGGCGTCGTCGGAAAACAGAAGAGAAGGTGGCGGCGACGACGGTCCAAAACTTGAAGAAGAAGGCCGCGGTGGTGGAGATGGTGGCCACAAGGAGGAATAGTGGTGGAGCGGCTTGGTGGCGACGGTGGTTCGCGGTGGTGGTGGCCAATCGGTTGCCATAGAAGGAAGGAAGAGGAAGCACCGCGGGTGAGAGGGAGAAGAGGGAGGGTCGCGAGAGAGAGGAAAGAAAGAAGAAGAAGAAAATGGAAGAAGAAGAAGAATGAAGAATGAAGAAAGAAGAAGAAGAATGAAGAAAGAAGAAGAAGAATGAAGAAAGAAAATAGAAGAAGAAGAAAGAAAGAATGACGGTAGAGGGAGAGGAAAGAATTGGAAAAAAAAATTATTTCTGAATTAGTTTTTAATTTTTAATTTTTAATATGACGTGGAATTAAAAAAGGAGTAAAAGCCACGTGGACTGCTGACTGGGCTAATTAGAATCATTAATCAGCTTAAATTGAGATTTGTCCTTAATTTGATTAAAAAATATATGTTAGGGACCCAATTTAACAACTTGATTTTTCAGGAACCTGGACTGATTCCCTTTCAAATGCCAGGGACCCCAAACATATATAAGCATAATTAATATTATGATATCTTTTTATATTATTATTGTGCAAAAGTTATTGAAGTTCTAAAATAATATTTATTTTACTTTCACATTCAAAGATTATGTTTTTACTTTATCTTCTATTTTAATGATAATTTATTATATTATATTTGAGTCAGATATTATTTATATGAAATTGAATAAAAAATATACATAATTAATTACATAAAAACAATGTGACTTCTATAACAATATCGAATATAA
The DNA here is from genome assembly GCA_030819835.1 of Acmispon strigosus. Classification (NCBI taxonomy): domain Eukaryota; kingdom Viridiplantae; phylum Streptophyta; class Magnoliopsida; order Fabales; family Fabaceae; genus Acmispon; species Acmispon strigosus. The sequence goes on along the minus strand of JAUAMA010000001.1, from coordinate 39,542,688 downwards.
CCAGCAATAGTCCCTTGCAGGATTATATTTATAAATATTTTAATTATTATATATGGAATTTCAAATGTTAATATAATTATTAAATGTTTAAAAGTAATGTTCAAATCTAATATTTAAAATTACTAATATTAAAAATTAGTTTAAATGATATTTCTTTATTAAAATCTTGTGCATTACACGGGCTACTTACTAGTTTTTTTCTAATTTTTTATTATACTCTCATTTAATAAATTTTACCTTACTTATTACCTTTTACATTAACTAACCACTACTCTTCTTTATTAATTACGTTTTTTTTTCAAGATGGAATTTAATAGCGCACATGGCACTAATAATAAAACTAAATAAAAGTATTTTATTAAAATTGTACTATTAATAATTATCATCTTATTTTTATACAGAACATTAAACAACAAACATTGTGGAACAAAACAAAAGTAATACTCCCTCTGTCCCAAATTATAGGGTCATTTTTAGACAATTACGCCTATTAAGAAAACATGTAATAAGCTAATTAATATGTTGGTTTTGTTACTTTTTATACAAATCATCCAAATATGCCCCTATTTAAAAAAATCTGGAAATTGTTAATGTAAGTATTCGATATACCAAAAGTTGGTTGAGAATATGAAAGAAGTAATTAGTAGAGGTGGTAATTAAAGTTTTGGAATTTAAAATATAATGAATGTAAGGGGTAAAAAAGGAAAAGCTTATTTTTTTTCCTAAAATCTAGAATGGGTCTTATAATTTGGAACACCGAGTTTGTCTCTAAAGGATCTTATAATTTGGGACGGAGGGAGTAGTAAAAATGTTCTGATAATAATTTGTAATTTCATCTTTCAAGCTTCTACTTAATGAAACTCATGCAAATGCTACCGCCGGCATCCAAGAGAAAGCAAGAATTAAAATGAAAAGGTGAAAACCAAATACTCTTTCAGATGTTCTTTAACATAAGAACCGAATGAATGAGAAGTGTATTAAATTTTCTTTATAAAAACCATATTGAATTTTGAACCATATTAATTATGTTTTCACTATATTACCTTTATTTATTTCTGAGTATGTAAATGTTTCACATTAATTATTTTTTCAATTTTTCCATTCTCTAAAACTTACATTTTCATATGGTTAAAGATAATTTTAGAACTTCAATAATATTCAAAAATAAATTTAATGTAATTAACTAAATTAACCAATTTTTTAACTTTTTAATGGATGTGAAAGTAGTTGATTGGTTTTTAGGATTACTAGATAGACACTTAAGGAAGAAATTAAATGCAAAGATAAAAGAATGGTTAAAATAAACTACAAATGAGATAAAGAAGGGACAAATTCAGATAAAAAATTAAAGCTGGACGATATTTCATTGATGGTGGGTGGAAGAGGTAGTCTAGGACATTAATTCTCTGCTCCTTTATAACTGTGGCCATAACAAGCCGCACCTTTCCTTTCTTCTTCCTTTTCTACTTGTGGGACCACCTGTTCCAAAACACCCATTTATCAATTTCCCATACTACAAGCACCAAAATATCCTTCTCATGTTAAGATTTGGATCTCCTTATGATAATTGATAATGAAAGTATAAAAGCAAAGATCGAGAAAAGCATGTGAACATGATGCCAACATTGCTAAGTGTTTAATGTCATAAACGTTTAATTAAGTTGTTTTTAAGTTATTTACCCAAACTCACCCTAAATGAATACCCCATGTTTAGTTAATAGTACACCTTTAATAGTACACCTTCAGTTTCTATTTATAAATCCCTTTTACCTATTTATTTAAATTAAGAAAAGTAATTAGTACTAATAATAAATTTATAAAATAATTTATTAACTTTCTTAAATTATCCTTATTTAATTTTCTATTGAAGTATTTAGAAATCTCATTATTTCTTTTATATTAAAATATGAGAATATTTCAAAAACTCATCATCTGTTTCATAAAAACTGAATTATAATTAGAAAGAGAGTGGACTACACAATACAATTTACACCAGTAAAAACGCCGGCCATGTATAGCTATTTCCTATCCGTTGGATCATGATCTAACGGTTGAAAAAACGTAAGGATCTTTCATCTTCACACACACGCGAGAAAGACAAAATACGCACCTGATCCTGTGACGAATCACACGGCTGAGATGATCTCCTCCTCGTTCTTCTGGTTGTTTGACCCATAGAATCTGCCACATGCATCAACCCAAAATTAAAAATGGAGAGAAAAAAAATCACACAAAACCTTCTTCAAAATAAATCAGAGACCCCACTGAGATCTTTTACACTTAAAACCAGAGATCTTTTTATTTTACACTTAAAAAACATTATAAAGTGTTTTTCTTTTTAAAAAATTCATCTTCTTTCTGACTGCTACATGTCCACGCACCAATATTTAAATAAATTACATTGTTTATGTAAATTAAATCAATTAAAATTAATTAGTAGTGATAAAGTAATAAAATAAACCTTATTTAGCAGTACGAGTTTAGGGTTTTTCATATCTGACCAGTTGTTTGTTCGATTCCTCACTAGTACCTTTAGAATGAAATAAATATAAGTCTTAATTTACACTGAAACACCATTTTCACACCTAAATTTTTTTAACCGCAAAAAATCAACCTTATTTTAAAACTCAATTTATCTCTCCATCTTTATTATTTTATTTTGAACCCCAAAGCATCAGGCTTCTAGATAAGTCAGTTCAAAAAAAAGGCTTCGAGATAAGGGTTTAACTTAATATCTTAATTTTTTAATTTTTTAATATATAGGTTATTTTGACATAAAATTTAAAATATGTTCCCTTAAAGATAAGGGAGTCTGACCCAAAAGAAAAGAAAAGAAGAAATCATATATGGTTATAATAATATTTATCAACAAATATCTAGTAGTCATATTCGACGTATTGCACGTAACGTGCTGTTTGGCTCAGGAGAGAGTAACTGCTAAAAAACAAAACCACCAGGCACCGCTTCCTGCAGTAAACGCGTTTAGAAAAAAAGTGAAATGTGCATCCAAACGCAGTCTTACGAACATCCACACTTTGGGGGAGATCCCGGAGATTCGATGCGATGCGATCACGTACCTGAGGGAGCATGGTGTTTTCTGGTGCACGGCTGTTTCAAATCTAAGGTGGACTCAGAGGTGTCGGGGAGGTGGCGATCGAGGCGGAGGAAGTGGTGGTGGTGGTGGTGGGTGCTCTTCTTGTTCTCGAGCATTGTGCGGACGAAGGAGGCTTCCATGGTGTTGAGGAAGTGCACGTGCTTCTCGTCCGTCCAAAACGACGCCGTCTCGCTCGCCGGCACGGGCACCGGAGAATCCATTGCGGTTTTCGTGTTGCGGTGTTTCTTGAATGGGGAGGTTTTAATCAACGTGAGAGAGAAAGAGAATGAGAACCGGAGGGGAGAGAAAGTGTGGGACTGGTCTGTACTCGCTTAATCAATACGACACCAGTTTTGCTTGAGCATAAATATTAGTCCCACTTTTTTTAAATTATTATTATTATTATTATTATTATTAATATCTCATTGATATTTGCATAAATTTTTAAGGGTTAAATATGTTTTTGGTCCCTGTACTTATAGCGAGATTTTGTTTTAGTCCCTCGCCGGCGTAAAGGTTGATATTAGGCCTTAGACTATGATTATTTTTTGGTTTTAGTCCCTGTCGGAGTTAGTCGTTGACCGCCGTACTTATGTGTCACTCGCTGGTCCTACGTGGCATATGCCACGTTAATTAATGAGTACAACTGTCAATTTTTTTTACACAATTATTATTTAATAAAAAAAAAGGAAAATGGGAATAAGAAGAGCACGTTAATCGTGCTCTGTATCTTCTTCCTCTTTACCTTTCAATCTTTCTCTTCTTCTCCTTTCAAAACCCAACCCCTTCTTGAACTGAAAACTGAGTTATCCTTGAACTGAAAACTGATTTCTTCTTGAACTGAAAGTTGATTTCTGCTTGAACTGAAAATTGATTTTTGCTTGTACTGAAAATTGATTTATGCTTAAACTGAAAACTGATTTCTTGAACTGAAAATTGATTTATGCAGTTATGCTTGAACTGAAAACTGATTTCTTCTTGAACTGAAAACTGATTTAGGCTTGAACTGATAATTGATTTCTGCTTGAACTGACAACTGATTTCTGCTTGAACTGAAAATGGATTTATGCTTGAACTGAAAACTGATTTATGCCCTTGCAGCAGAAGAACGTGAAGCAGGTGAATTAGAAGAAGCAGGCATGGTGGAAAGTGGAGAATCAGATAGCTGCTAGCAAAATCAAGGATGAGAATGTGATTTTCGTGCAACCAATCGAGGATGAGGAAACAGAGATTGGAGATTAAATGTAGATTTTGAAGAGCCCTAATTTTTAGGGAAGAAAATGGGTGTTTCGAACCAGAACAAATAGGGACGAAGAAAGGATGGGGGTTGATGAAGATAAGGCACGAATTGCTACTGCTGAGTGGGAGAAGAAGGGAAAAATGAAGAGGGGGTTGGGTTTTGAAAGGAGAAGAAGTGAAAGATAAAAGGTAAAGAGGAAGAAGATATAGAGCACGATTAACGTGCTCTTCTTATTCCCATTTTCCTTTTTTTTATTAAATAATAATGGTGTAAAAAAATGCCAGCTGTACTCATTAATTGACGTGGCATATGCCACGTAGGACCAACCGTGACACGTAAGCACGACGGTCAACGGCTAACCCCGGCAGGGACTAAAACCAAAAAATAATCATAGTTTAAGGCCTAATATCAACCTTTACGCCGGCGATGGACTAAAACCAAATCTCACTATAAGTACGGGGACCAAAAACATATTTAACCCAATTTTTAATATCATTTTATGTTTGTCATCTTAATTCAATTGGCTTTAGTTATATTTATTGTCTAATTTTTATTATTATAGTTTAGATAAGTTTTGCCTATAAAAAAAAAGGTATAAAATTTTGTACTTAATATGTGCGGATAAAAAATTAAAAACCAATACTTTATTCTTTTATGAGTAAACCTCCATTTTGGTCCCTGATAATGTTCACTTATGACTCGTTGGTCCTTGAACTTTCTCCCTCGGTCATAATAGTCCCAGGTATTGTAACCGTCGGTCATAGTAGTCCTTTTACCCCTTTTCCGTTGGTCCCTGTTGACCAAAATGATTTTCTGGCATTTTTTTTCCACATCATCATCCTAGTTGGCAATGTCAGACGGTTCCCTCCAAAACAACACAATCAAAATAGTCCCTCCCCACGTGTCCCACTCCCATTGGTACCTACATTAGCCAAATAGGTCCCTGCCACCTTCATAACCTCTTCATCTTCTTCTATTACCCATAACATAAGAAATCAAAGGAAAATCAGAAAAATCAGAGCAAGGAAGTGACGAACCCTAATCGCTGTGCAACCGCTGAACCCGTGACTGTGTGAGGCTGTGGAGTGCAATCGACGGTCTCCTTTCTCTGCGTTTTGTGCTTGATTTCGTGCTTTGGCGTTAAGGTATGTAAAACCACACAAAGTTCCGGTTTGCATGATTTCAAGATTTCTGCGTTTGGTCTTGATTTTCGTCCCTCATTTGGTTATTGAAGTAGAAACATCATGCGGCTAGGGTTTTGGAACAAAATGGGGGTTTAGATGGGTTAGGTAGTTTGTGTAAAAGGGGAAATTTCAGTTTCTATTTATGCTATTCCTTTATTGTAACTTCCTCTGTTTTGTGCCTATTTGTCAATGGCTTTGGGTGGTTTTTTGTGTAATGTAGATGGAGCCCACTCTGAACTTGATAGTGCACCATGGAGGAAGGCTTTCTGTGGCAGAGGACACTGGTGCTGTTGATTATTTTGGTGGTCAAGTATGTGTGTGGGAGGATATTGAGTGTGATACATTCAACCTATTCACCCTTGAAAATTTGGCAAAGCTTCATGGGTATCGAAAGTTTAAGAACATATGGTGGAGGAACACACAAACAGATGTGGAGATAGAGCTTATCAAGATTGATGGGGATGCTCATGTGAGAGATATGATTATTGTGTCTAAGTACAATGGTGGGGATGTTGAGGTGTACTTTGACCATGATGAAATGGAACCACTTGCAGTGATTCTGCCACCAAATGATGATGTGGAGATACTTGCTGCTGATTCAACCAATGATGAGAGGGTGGCTGCTAAGGAGGTTTCCAGTGATGAAGCAATGCTGCCAGACTCTGTTTTACATGGATATGCTGCTGATATTGATGCAGTGATGGCTGACATAGCAGGTGAGGAGCCTGATAGCAGTGAGACTGAAACAGATGCAGAAATGGGGAATGCAGGTTCTGCTGAGTCTTCAGATTCTGAAAATCCATCTGGGGTTGTTCTGTTTGATGTGCCTCAAACAGAATGGTCATGTGAGGAAGGTTCAATTAATTATCACAGTGAAGAGCTGCGCAGTCCAGTAAGTTCTGATAATGAGGATGATAATGGGGTGAGGAAATTTCATTTCCCCCAATTCACAGAGGGTGCTGAATTTGGGAATGTAGTGTTAGAGCTTGGCATGGAGTTTCCCGATTTGAAAACCTTCAAAAAAGCTGTGCAAGATTACACCATTGACAGGGGCAGGCAGATAAAATGGGTGAAGAATGACAAAGAGAGAGCAAGGGCTGTTTGCAAGGTGGCTGAATGTCCTTGGAAGATACTCTGTTGCTGGAGCAAGCCTCAGAAGAGCTTTCAAATTAAAACATTTGATGAGTCCCACACATGCAGTAGGCAGTTTAGGAACAAACAGGCAAATACAAAGTGGGTAAGCCAGAAACTTGAGGGGAGACTCAGGACTCAGCCAACACTTTCACACCATGAGGCATTTGACTTCATGAAGGAGACATATGGTGTGCACCTGGATGACACAAAGATCTACAGATCCTTGAAAATGGCTAGAAAGGCTGTGGAAGGATGTGAGGCACTGCAGTATGGCAGATTATGGGACTACACTCAGGAGCTTGTAAGGAGCAATCCAGGTTCTACTATGATGATGGATACTACCCCCATCACTGGCTCAAACCCACAATTTAAGAGGGTGTATGTTTGTCTTGATGCATGCAAGAAAGGTTTCAAAGCTGGTTGTAGACCTTTAATTGGACTTGATGGATGCTTCCTCAAGGGATACTATGGAGGACAGTTATTGTCAGCAGTTGCTCAGGATGCAAACAATCAAATATTTGTCATTGCATATGCTGTTGTGGATGTTGAGGATAAGGACAACTGGGTTTGGTTCCTGACTCTGTTGCACAAAGATCTTGGAGATTATAAGCAGCACAACTGGAACTTCATTTCTGATATGCAGAAGGTATGTGGTCTAAATTTTGAATAAGGAACTTTTTGACTGTTAGTTACATGTGATAAGGACCATTTTGACTGTAACTTAAATGTGCGAGGGACTAATTTGCCAGTAAGTGGCACACAACAGGGACTAATTTGAGAATGATATATTTACGTTTTTGCAGGGTCTGATTCCAGCAATGCAGTTTGTCATGCCAGGGGTTCATCACAGATTCTGTGTGATGCATTTATGGAGAAATTTTGCAAAACAATGGAAGGACAAGGAGCTTAAGGGTTGCTTCAATGCTCTAGGTGTGGGTTGCTCAATCACAACTCAAGGGGTTGCTTGAATCAAGGTGTCCAGCGTAGACCAAGAAACTGGGTTGATCAAGTGGAGGAGCCAAATGAAGATGCCCAGTCTGAGATTCAAGTTTCACAGGGTGCACCTGATAATGACATCCTCTCATAGCCTACTGAACCAACAACTGAACAGCCTACTGCACAAGTCCCTTCTGCATCTATTCCAGTTCCTCATGTTCCTCCTACACAGGCTTTTAATGCACAGGTACAGATTTAATTGAACACCAAAATGAATCATTGGGATTTAAAAAGCAAACTAATGACTGTTACTGAATTTGACATTACCTTGCAGGTTTCAGGGCAGCCAGGACCTTCTATTGTCAGGCCTAGGGCTAGGGCTCCCTTGAGAAGGCCCAGGGCTGCAGGAGCAAGGGGTAGGCCACCACTACAACCTAGAGCACCACTCCAGCCACAGCCACCAATGCAGCCTATAACTCCACAGCAGATCCTGCCAGTAATAGCACCTAATGCTACATTCCAGACTGCAGTGAGGCCATTCCCCATAAGAAGCCCTGTTTTCAGGCCCCCGCGGTTGGCCAATAGTCCTCGTCCTCTTCAAGTTACAAGTTCACCCCCACCAAGACCAGTGACATATGACTTAAGGGGTACTGAGATAACCTTCATGCCTACACCTTTGTTACCACCAAGAGAGGACCCGGGCACAAACCAAGACCCTTGATGCTTGCTATTTTAATGTTTTTTTATTAAATATCCCCATTCGTAGTATGATGGGATTGTATCTTTTTGTGTGGGAATTATGCTACTATAAGCGTAGAAGTTGTCTTCTTTTTCGATAATCCTATCCAAGTACAATGGGATAGCTATTTTGTAGAATCTCGTGATTCAGTACTCTGTTACTTTTTTGGATGGCATTGTTCTGTGCCTTAATATATGTAGACATTTATATGATCAATGACAAGTCCTTTTAAGCAATTTGGTATTATTTATATGATCAATGACAAGACTTTTATATGATCAATGACGGTGCCAATTATTTGTGATAAATACAGAAACATTAACATTGAATAAAATTGCATTTTGGATTCCCTTACTTCATTACACATTACATCACATGAAAACATGTTGGTGTATTACACAACTCACATAACAGCCACACTACAACACATGGAAAATAAGAACTATCAACAGCAACAATAAAATCACTCCTAATACACAGCCCCTAACCACCCTCAGTTCATGGAGTAAACCTTCATTCTTCATCATCAAGGACTCAATCATAGCAGCATTCTTCAACAAAACCTCCTTCAAAAGCCTCAACTCTCCAATCACATCCTCATTCAAAACTCTATGCTCTGCAACCTTGGTATCCCTTGAGCTTCCCTCATCTATGATTCCCTCTTCAGTGATTCCACCATTTTCGTCACCAACCCAAAGGAAGTAGTTACAATTTTTGGGATGGTTCTGAGAAAAATTACATAAATCAGAACTAGGTTCAATCAATGGTAGAACAAGATGGGAAAATCACAGTGTGATGAGGAGTAACTAACCTTGGGTAAGTAACAACCATACCAAGGTCTTTCTGGGTTCAATACTGTTCTGGAAATTCTCACTTTTGCCTTCACACCACAGTAGCAGTACACACCACCAACATTTGTAGAAGAGCTTCCGCGACCTTCATTCTTGGAACCAGGACTATGATTCATGCGATTTTTCAAGCCTCCTGCCATGGATCCTACTCGAATTGTCAATGAAGTTCAGTGAGGGGGTATTACTCACTCCAATTTTGAAGATTGCAGGTGCGGAGGTTGAAGATAAGGGAATTTAGGGTTTTCAATTTGGGGATTTTCTGTTATAGGACGCAGGGACTGATTTGACTGGTTTCAGAAACTTACAATATAACCATTGCTCATGACGTGGCAGCTCCAACGTGGCCAATCTCTCTCATATTTGGCATTTGGTCAACAGGGACCAACGGAAAAGGGGTAAAAGGACTACTATGACCGACGGTTACAATACCTGGGACTACTATGACCGACGGAGAAAGTTCAAGGACCAACGAGTCATAAGTGAACATTATCAGGGGCCAAAATGGAGGTTTACTCATTCTTTTATATATCAACCTGATGACACAAACCCAATTAACGTAATTTTAATTATTTCAATTTAATAAAAAAAACCATTTTGATTTAGTTCTAATTTGTGAAATCTTTTTAATAAATTGAACCATACAGAAAAAATTAAATTAAATTGATTTGAAATATATTTTCCTCAAACCTGAACCAACATTACTCGTGAACATCTCTAATTCTCTTAAAAATTATTTTAAGATTCAAACATTATAAGTTTATAAAAAATACGTATGATTTCAAAAAAAAAAATTAACACATAAAATTATTGTAAAATTATATTTTAATTTAATATAAAAAATTCTTATTGTTGTTGTCATGATAATCCACTATCATTAGCCATCTAATGAGTTTTCAAGTTTAACGTAAAAAAAGAAAAAAGATAATCCACTCTCTATTATAATAGTAGAATTTTATTTTTTTTGAAAGAAATCATAATAGTAGAATTTAATCCACCATTATTGAAGTTTGAGAAACTCAGCCTTTATCTTAACATATTTGTATCAATTTTTTATTTTTTCATATTAAAAACGTTTTCTTTAATGTGCATTCGTCTATATAGTCTATATATAGAGTAAGAAAATAAGATTTTTATGCGCTAAATTATATTAATACTTTTTTTTTACAAGAGAAAAACTAAAAAAAACAAAGAATACACTACGACATCCAAACACAAGGATGGAATAATCGAAGACGGTGATTGTAACACCTCGATTTTCAGGGCATTATTGTAGCAAATGAACAGTAAATAAATATGCAAAATACTTTTTCAAACTTGTAGAAAAGAGGGTATATATATTTTTTCTTCTTTTAAAATATGCCAAGATGAGATGTATTAATAATATAATTACTCTGATTCGCAAATAGCCACACATGTGGCATGAAGTGTTTGGTCAGCGACTTGGAAATAGTTTACAAACGATTTACTTGAAATACAAAAGACTTGCTGCCAGTAGAAGGAAAGAAATCTAAAACTCCCTACTCTAATACATAAGCATACATAAGCAATCAACGTCTAGGAGGAGTCGTTCCACAACTAAGCATCCAGCTTCTATCTTGATCTTCCTTGAATCGGCAACCACCTGCAACTCCAAGCTAAGGGTCGTCCGACTGGCGACAGATTGCCAGCAAACACACACAACAGACAAGCAGGGGTCAACTTCTAAAACAGACAACACAAATAAGCAATTCATATATAATACTAACAGCCAGATATCTACATCGAGAAGATGCAGGAAGCAAATCAAATAAACATACAAGTTAGTTGTCCTACCAAACCCGAAACCCAATAATTAGCATAGTTGTTTTATTATGCCTAGCCATTTGGTTTTGACAAACGTATCTCACGATGTCTCTAAGCCGCATCTTGCGAAGACTTTTTATTTATCTGGATATAACACCAACTCCGATTCGTGGGAGGCGGGACAATTCTTCAGTGTAGGTACGACGATGGCTTTCCATCGACCACTGTGATTCGCCACTTCTGCAGGTTCGGCGTAAGCTCTCCTGCACCTTATGCCTAGCCATTTGGTTTTGAATATACATTCCATGCGGTAAGTAACTATATATAGAGTTGCTCGAGTCTTTAACTACCCAATCTAGGTCTTACTTGTCTTTATACATTGCCTAAGTTAGCTTCATAATTAACATTAATTATGTAGAGCTTGGGTACATATCAAACAGATATAAAACATGTGCGGGAATGAGAGCATGCTTACAAGTAACAGTACAACAAGATCTTCAATCAATTCAAGACGCACATACAAGCAAACATCAATGTCATACATCAATTAATTCAAATCCAGCATATCATATGCCTTCAATCAAATTCAAGCAATTTAAGTCGGGTCGTTCTTAGAACGTCGTCGACTAGCAAACAACATTATAGTATATACATACACATATGCTTAATAGCTAATGTAACGAAGTGCCCTTACCGAAATACCGTTCGATCCGGGTGATTACGTAAGCTCCGTTCGTCCTGGCCGGTCCGAAGTCTCGTAAACCTTCAAGAAACATAGCCTAGCTTAGAATTTGAAACTCAATCCTAAGATCCTTGCTACTGGTCCTACATGGTTCTTGTCACTTGGGCATAGGTCCTAACTCTTTGGAAAACCCTTGGAAGTCAAAAACGTTTTTAACAACTTTGTCGACCGTTTAAAGAACTCAGAAAACTCTAAGTTACAATTTTCAAAACTTTCCAAAAATTCAACTCTTTAAAGAGCATCAAGACTAGATGCTTACAAACCAATTTGACAGCCTTAAACAAGATTTTGAATCCAAAAACACACACAAAACCTTAAGGGTCAATTCTGCCCACATTTCTTAAATTCACAAAAACTTCCTATTTTTACCAAACAAGTCATTAAACTACTCTATACAATTTCACAAACCAAAACATAATCTCTATTTCAAGTTTTCTAAACAAATTTTCAAGTCTTGAGTTCAAAAATCTTCTAAGTGTCAAAACACAAAATTCCATTCCAAATGCCCATTTTTTCCAAAACCCAAATTTTCTTAACTTATCAAAAACCCTAGTTAAGCTATGAGTTCCAAAATCCAATTTACCCAAAAGCTCAATTTTTAGTCTTCCAATTTCAAGTTTACCAAAACTTCTAGAAATCAATTTTCTAGGGTTTCAAATACACAATTTTCTCTAGGCCCTTATGCACTAATTAGAGCAAAACCTTTCCTACAAACCCAAAACCATTTTCAAGCATTTAAACACTCTCAAAGCTAGTTGGAAATCAATTTTCTTCCCTTGTTTACATTCTGCCCAAATTCAGCCAAGGCTCCCAAATTCCAAAATCAATTTTTCTTTCAAAACTAACTTGTACACATCAAAGGTTACATGAAATCTATTGTGAAACTAAATTTTAAAGTTTGAAAATCACTTATTCAAATAATCAATTTTCCAAAAAACCTAGCTTCCAAGAAAACTAATTAGACAAATCCATAGATCAATTTAGTGGGAACAACTTTCCTAAAGACAACCCTAGCAAAAGCTCAACTTAAAATTCTTCAAGGGACCAAAACTCAACCAATTAAAATTCTAATCGGTTCAAATTGAAGCTTATGATCATGAGAACAACATTTGTGAAGATGCTTTAAGGTTCTAACATATGCATAAAAACCAAACTCAACATATCGAAATTCTGAATCGGTAGAAGTGTAGATCTAGAGAAGGTGAGTATTTTACCTCAAAGCACCAAGTGAAGGAGAAGAGTGGAAGGGGCTGCCATGGTGAGGAGGAGGTGCGGCCATGGAGGGGAAGAAAGGAAGAAGAAGATGAAGATGAATAGTGAAGAGCTTCTCTTTCTCTCTCTAGTTTTTCTTCTAAAACTCACTAAATGAAGCTTAAGTGAAAAAAAAACAACATTAAACCCTTCTTAAGGAGTGTGGGCCGTGGCCATCAATGGGCTTGGGGGGCCAAATTTTCAATTCTTAATTCACCCTAGGGACCAAAGTGTAAAGGGTAAACGGTTAAAGTAAAAATCTATTTTTACTATTTGGGGACCAAAGTGTAAACTCTCAAAGGGAAAGGACTAAACCATAAACTTTGAAGGGACAAGGACCAAACTAGGATTATGGAAAGATTAGGAAAATGTCTTGAATATTTTATTATTATATTCCTAATCCATGACGCGTCAGTGCGTTAGTGCGTCAATCACTTGTCGTCATCTGATTCTGGTCATTAGTGAGTATCTCAATGTCACTGAGAGTGTCCGGCCCGGACATCCTTTGGCTCTAGGCCTCGTGCTCGTGCAACTCCGGCCCAGGTCATTCTTCCTCGAAGTTCGTGCCAATTCTGGTCCGAAAGAATTATTCATGAAAGTCACTGATCACAAAACCTTATTGCAGAACTGGTCTCGACATGCCAAATGAAGTTATTTGGTGCTTTTCCGATTCTCGATTTGGGGTCCCGAAGTCGTCCGTTTCGCTTGCTAAAGTTTCGACTGAAAGTCTCGTTAGCGCGAAAAGTCCTTTCCGGGCTTCAGAAGGAAACCATATCAATATTACAGTCGTTCTTCACGAAATTCTCCACTGAACGTCATGGTGATAGGGAAAACGTCTTATTCTTGTCCGAACTCAAAGTCAGGACTAGATTGGTTTACTACCAAGTGTTGCAAAGAGTACTTTATCGGTACTTCGACCAACGATATCGCTTGTCGATGCCGCCGAGCGAATCCAAACAGCACCATAGAATAATTAAATAATTATTTAATTATTTGGGGAAAATTCAGGGTGTTACAGTGATTGTCGCCACACCTGATAGGGTGATTCTTCCCTCGAATTTTGTCGAGCTAAGAAGTAGGGGTGTTCAAAACCGATCCAAACCGAACTAAACCGCTCAAACCGAATCGAAAAACCGAAAACCGAAAAAACCGAAAACTGAAAAAACTGATGTTTAATGACTGGTTCGGTTCAGTTTTCGGTTCCATTGTCCAAAACCGAACCGAACCGTAAAGTTATAACATGCTTAATTTTTTAATATACTGAATTACATATATAGCCTCCCTTTTTGTGAGTTTTCCTCTTTTGCCCCCAAACACATGCTCCTAATTTAGAATCTAACCTAATTTCCCTTTCCCTGTGTTCTGAAACCGAAGAGAAGAGAAAGATAGCATAGCAAGTAGCGACGGCGGCAGAGGCACGAAGCTCGACGGCAGCAGAGGCACGAAGCTCGACAGCGGCAGAGGCTTGCTCCACGAAGCTCGACGGCAGAGGCTCCACGAAGCTCGACGGTAGAGGCTTGCTCGACAGCAGAGGCTTGCTCGACGGCGGCGTTGCTCCACGACAGAGAAATCCCTGAAGCTCGACGGCGGCGACGGTGCTCCACGTCCCTGAAGCTCGACGGCGGCGCGCGGTGCTCCACGTCCAGACTCGACGTCCTGTGCTTTTTGTAAGTTATTTCAGAATAATTGTTTTCATGTTGAGCATTTACCGTAGCAGAGAAGAGAACAACGAGCTAAGCTTAACACTAACCATTCAACAAGCAAAGCCAAAGACTATTCAATTAGATTCCATTCCATGTTTTTCTGAGCATCATGAAATAAAAGATCCCAGTACTTTGTATGTTTATGTTGAGATAATTTTTGTTGCTGGTCTTAGTAGTTTGTATGTTTATGTTGGGATGATTTTTGTTTCTGGTGATAGTAGTTTGTACTTTGTATGTTTATGTTGGAATAATTTTTGTTGTTGGTGTTTGTGAGTTATTGTATGCTGTTCTCACTCATCCTGTTTGGTTGATGTTTGGTTGATTTGCTGCAAATAGCAATCAAAACTATTTGCACTTCCTGTCCATTGTTCTCTGACTCATCCTCTAAGAATGTCTCAGGTGAGTTTTTAGGTTGTTTCTTACAATTTGTATGTTCACTATGTTGGGATAATTTTTCAATTAAATCCTTATGATTTTATTTGATGTTTGCAGACTGAAAATACCCAAGACCAAGGGGTTGAGAAAATATCTACTGGGGCTGATTATTCAGATTCCATCAACATGAATTCTGAAGCTGATGTGCAGACTATAACTACAAACAAGACAAAAGTGCATAAGAAGAGTGCCAAGAAGAGGAAGAGTGCAAAAATTGCTTCTAATGAAGAGTGCAAAAGTTGCTTCGGAATCTGCATTCAGCATCGGGGGAAGAGTTCTTAATAATTATAGGAGTTCACTTTCTCCAAAGACCGTCGAAGCGTTAATTTGTGCTCAAAACTGGTTTCGATCAACTCCTTTTTCAAGTGATGTTGAAGAACTTATTGAAGAATTTGAAAAGCTTGAGCTAGGTATTTTATTTTATTGTATTTGTATATTTTAATTTGAAATTCTAATTTTGCTTAATACTAACCAGGTTTTATTTTACATATGTAGAAATGGAGCCAAATACACAATCTATCCAAGGTGATTCTGATGAGTCTCAGTCTGAGTAGTTGGGATTGTTATATGTTGCCTTGCAGAGTTGTTACTTACTGAGCTACTGGTATACAACTCTATTTGTCTTGCTAGCTTGCTGCCTTCTACTCTTTCATGTTGGATAATTAATATATTACATTTTTTTGCAGCAATTTACTTTTATGGAGGCATGTCTTGTGGAGGTGGAGCCATGGAGAATTGGAGATTGAAGATTAACACTGAATGAAAGTCAATTAGGAGCTGGTTTTAATTGTTTTTTTGTGTGATGAAGGATTAAACAGATTTAATTCTCCATTTATGTTTTTGTATTTGTTAGGAGACTTTTGATAATTGTCTTGACTTGTTTATTCCAAAGTCGAAACACCATGGTGAATGTTTTAAAGTATTGCCTATTCCTTAGTTTATTTTTATATTTTCATCCTTATCGTTGAAAAACCGAAATCCAATCCAATCCAAACCGAAAAAAATTGGATCGGATTTGTTCGGATCTAAAAAAAAAATAAAACCGATCGGATGACGAAGGGATAAAACCGAAGGGATTGGATCGGATGAATTTTCCCTTCAAAACCGAACCAAACCGGACCGCGAACACCCCTACTAAGAAGTCAGCAGCATTATTAATAATATAATAATACTCTAAATTTAGTTAACTGTTAAAAGGTTCTTATCTGCTTGCTTTATTAATATTATAAAATATGATGAAAACCCTTTTAAAACAACAAAACACTATTTATAAATATTGATTTCTGGGAAAAGCGAAATACAATATCCACAAAAATAATATAAATATTTGTCTAATGAGAAAATCTTTATGATTTCTTGGAAATTAAAATAAAATTTAGATATTATTATAATTAATTAGCTTACCTTTTTATTAACTTGTGTATGCTGTGAATTAATTAATAATTGACATAATTTCATTATATAAACTTTTTGCACCGTAATCTCATTAGTTGGTGATAAGTGACAAGTAATAGGGGCGATTAGTGAAGGCTAAAATTTCTCAAAAATGAGTGAATTCACTTTGTATAGAAAAGTGAATATTAAAAAAATAAATAATATTTACCTATTTTAAATAAATTAATAAAAAACTCAATCAATAATTATGATATAAAGTGAGTATATTCACTTTATAAGAGCTACATCTAGCGAGTAAGCCTCTATTTTAGTCCTTGAAGATGTTCACCTATGACTTGTTTGGCCTTTATACTATTTTGACCCACCCCTTTGATCCCTGAAGATGTCGTTGTCGGTCATTTTGGTCATTTTTTACATTTTCCGTTGGTCCCTGAGACGGAAAGTGCCAAATAAGAGAGAGAAATGTCACGCAAGCTTGCCACGTCTGCTCCAAGATTCATGAACGGAACTATCTAACGGATGACTTGGAGCTTGCAGCGGTGATTTTTGCGCTCAAGTTATGGAGACATTATATGTATGGGAGCACGCTCACTGTCTACAGTGATCACAAGAGTTTGAAGTACCTTTTCGACCAGAAAGATCTGAACATGAGGCAGAGGCGTTGGATGGAGTTTCTGAAGGACTACGATTTTACCTTGCAGTATCATCCGGGAAAAGCTAATGGGGTGGCAGATGCCCTAAGTCGCAAGGCGATCCATGTATCCTCGTTGAGTATCAAGGAGTTAGAGATTCTTGAGGCGTTCCGTGATCTGAGTCTGGATGTCAAAGTGACACCTGGGAAGCTGAGCTTCGGGATGATCACTGTTTCCAGTGATCTGTTGAAGGAGATCAAGGTCAAGCAAATGCAAGATAGAGAGTTGATTGAGAAGAGAAATATGATCATGATTTGAAATCAAGAAGGAAGGCCAGAGGCAAGGTCGATCTCGTGGGTACAAAGGTGATGCGGCAAGGCAAGGCTGATGGTTTCCAAGTTCCTTTTCACGCGGCGGCGAAGCTTGCAGCAGCGGTTGCCTTGATCGGAGGCTCACAGTGGTGGTGAGGTTTCCTGGGAGTATGGGTGGAGGTCCCGGGTGGGTGACGGTGAGTTGATGTTCAGGATTTTGGGGGTTTAGGTTGTGTTTGGTTTTGGTCCCTGGAAGTGAAGATTTTAGAATGTATTGTTCAAGTGGGTTTGGGCTATTCTAAAGAAGTGTCCACAACAATGTCTGAGCTTGTGTCAGTGTGTGATTATGGATTTGTGTCTGTTGTTATTTCTGAAGAAAAATCTGAGCTTATGTATGAGAAAAGATATGATGTAGAATGTGTACCAGTGTTCAATTGAGTGTCTGTACAGTCTAATTTTTCTCTGGATTTTTCATTCACTTCTTCCCTTCTTCTTTTAGCAAAATTTCCTTTCATGTAAAAGCACATTTGTAACAGGGACCAAATCTTCATTCTATGTTCATTATGTGCATTTTCAAAGGGTGATTGAGGCGGTGAGCTGGTTGATGAAAAGGAAGATGGAGTGTGGGTGGTCGCTAAGGAGATGATGGATTTGGCCTCTGTTTTCTTTTGATTTTTATTTTCTTTTCTTATTTTTATTTAATTCTCTATAATTAATTTCCTTTTTTTAAATATTTTTTTACCTGATAACCTAGCATATCAGGTTAAAAATTTATGCTGATTACGGAAATCCGTTAAAAATGGCTAAACTAGATGGTGATGTGTTTTTTTTTTTGAACTGAGATGGTGATGTGTTAGGCAGACATAGAATTGAAATTGATGAGAAAACTGTACACGACTATGGCATTTCAGTTTTCTTCTCGACCTTGCCGTGAAAATGAAATTGAGCTGTCATTAGTGTAAATAGTCTATCATGGCCCAATTTTTTTTACAAGAATTAGAAATATGAAATGCCAATAATGTATGTATCGAACTTAATAAATAAATTACATATTAATACTACTAACAATAATATTTTATTTTGAAACTATTGACAACAATAATTAATGAAAATAAATTCTACATTATATTAGTAAAAAATTAAATATTTTTTTACGGAAGAAGGAAAATTTATTGACACCGAAACCGAAAAATATCCGAACAAATACAAGCATGAAAGCTGACAGGGAGGGAGGAGACCCATATCTGACTTTGAAAGAACCATAGGAGCAACTAGGGTGGCAATATGGGCTCGCGGGGCGGGCCAGACCCAACCTGCCAAAAGCCCGCCAAAATGCGGGTTGGGTTGCGGGCAAGCGGGTTGGTGGGCAAGCCCGCCAAAATGTAATGTAGTGAAAAATAAAAGTAATTTTTGCTTGCTGGATCATTTCCATCTCAATTTAATTATGATTTTAACATTTTTAGAATTACTACAATAACTAAGATATATTGATTTCATAAAAGTGTAGTTAACAAAATAAAAATGAGAAAGCACTTAAATTGGAGATTGTTTTGATGAAAAATCCTCAATTACTGCTTGCTGTGTTGCGAATGCTGTGTGTACCATAACTCTTCACCTGAGAATAGTTATGAGAAACAAGCACAAACCAACAAAGTTCTACATTATCACAAGTTGCAGAAATACACAAATAACACAAGTCACAAGTCACAACTCATAATTGTCTTTTAAAACAACAAAAGCAAGCACAAACCAAAAAAGTTCTACACTCTCACAATAACAAAGTCTTAGTTTAAAATTCTAAGTTCTAACATAGCCTTAGTTCAAATCAAAACATTAGATCTTGGAAGCAGCCTCTTTTCAAACCTTCATCATCACCATCATCATCTACATATAACTATTGAAGGACAAAATAGTTAAATTCATACTTCTGCAACAAAGTTTCAAAAAAGTTGATCATTCATCCCTTGTGCTGTCCCTTTTTAGTCTTTAGATCCATATAAATGATAATAAAATAAATTAAAATTTAAGTAAAAAAAAGGGTGTTTCGTTCAAAAAAATAAAAAAAAAGGTGCAGGCCCGACGGGCTGGCCCGCCCTTGATCGGCCAAACTCGTCAAAAAAGTAGGTTCGAAATAATTATGTGTGTTGAATTTTCTAACCCAGCCCATAAAAAAGACGGGTCAAACGGGCTGGTTCAACAGGCCTAACCCATATTGCCAACCCTAGGAGCAACCTTATTATTCCCTAAACACATGAGAAAAAGAAATAAAAGTAAAAGAAGAAACTAAATGCTTTATATCTTCCACCAGCAAACCAAGGTAAGAGTTGTCAAACGCAGCCAATCTAGCTTCGCCCCTCCAGTCACGTAGAACCATACCCATCTTCCAACCATGTGCATGTTGAGCAGCATCAGCACCCCCTGGACTGGAGACTGCCAGATGAGTTGAAACTCATGAGTCACATTACAGTGCGATGGCTTTGGAGACCATAATTTGTTTAGGTAGCCAATGATCTTCCCAGCACTTAATGGAAATACCTCCTCCCACCATCCAATAACTCCCTCGTTTAATAATCCAACTAGCCTGCTGAATACTTCTCCATGTGTAGCTGGAAAAAAGTTGTTAGATTTAACACCCCCAACACCCAAAATCGCACCCCAATTTTTTGTAGTAACTTTCATATATACCCCTCCTACGAAATACCTTCCGGGATTTAAAATCCCGGAAACCAAATTGCATGCGTTCCGGGATTAATATTCCCGGAACCAAGGAGCATTAGAACGTATCAGATTTTAAAACCCGGAATAATATTTTGATTTCTCTTTCCGGATTTTAAAACCCGGAAGGTAATGTTTAACAGAAACCACGTTCCGGGATATAAAACTCGGAACATGTATGAAGAATTATTTTTATTCCGAGTTTACAAATCTTGGAATCAATTAAAATTACATTCCGGGATCTGTAAACTCGGAATGTAAATATTGGGTTTCAAGATTTACATTCTCGGAAGGTGAATACACATGCGTTCCGGGTTTTGAAATCCCGGAATGTAATTAGGTTCCGGATTATACTTTCCGAAATTGATCTTATAAGAGCGTATGAAAAATGGTGGAGAAAACGAAGTCCAGGAATATATATAGTGCAATTACGCTTCCGGGTTTTAAATCCCGGAAGGCCAACCCTGTTCCGAGATATATATCCCGGAAAAATGGTGTAGTGAAGTTAACTACCGAGTTTTATATCCCGGTAGTTCTATTGTCCGAACTACATTCCGAGATTTAAAACCTAGAAATGGGTATTATTGGTATTTATAAAAATACCCTGAGATTTAAAATTGGGTGATGGGGGTGTCAATTCTAACGCCTAAAAAAATCCCTGGAGTTGCATTTAATTATGAAATTAGACCTCGGAAAATACCTCGTTTTCAAAACTCTAGCCATCAAAGACTCCGGGAAATGTGTTAATCTCCATCCTTGTTTCGCTAAAAAGCCATCATTAAAAGCCTTGAAAGAGCGAAAGCCCATTCCTCCCTCTCGTTTGGAAGAGCAAAGTTTATTCCAATTTACCTTATGAATATTCCTCTCCCCTTACTTGCTTCCCCACCAAAATCTATTAATCATGCCATTTATATGGTTACACAACCCCACCGGCAAAGAAAATCAGCCAATGACATATTGTAATTATAATTTCAATATGAAATATATATATAATACTCATTTGAAATATAAAAAAAAACGTAAATTAATAACATTTTAAGTTAATAATAATAATTAAAAATCACTTTAAAGTTTCGTATATATATTTAAAAATTGGTATCTTGTTTTTTTACAATATATAAGGGGTAAAATAGAATTTATGTAAACATTACTCTCGTGTTTTCTTCCATTCTTTATTTTTTTTTATCTCAATCTAAAACAATTTAAAATTACTTATTTTTTACATTCTTTCCTCTTATATTTTTTCTATTGTATTTTTTCATCTTATTTTCATGTCTACATCAAAATTTACTTCTTCCTTTTTTATTTATTATTGGTACATTTAACTTAGCTAATTTGTATTGTCTTGTATGCTAATTTGATACTTTATTTATTTCCATTTCATATTGTTTACAAGTTTTAGTCGAATGCTTTTTTTTAAAGTCAAGTTCTCCTTTCATTCATTTGCTAGTAGAATCCATTTTTAAAACAATAAAAATAGTAATATATTTTCATTATTTTGACAAATTAATAATATTATAAAGTTAAATTATATTATATGTATATTAATACTTTTTTCTTCATTACACTCCTGAAAACAATGCTAATAAAAATTACCAAACAACATTATATGGAAAAATTTCACTTTTGTGGTATCGAAGCATAAATAACATCATTTTAAGCTCAATTTTATTAAAATCAATTATGCCTAAAATCAGTTCTCTAAATATTGATCCGAATACGCATTCAATGCCTCTATCTACAAGTTTACTTCATGAAGATAAGAAAGGGTGAACCAAACAATTTTGTAAATTGTTAGGTCTTGTTTGATTCTTTTCTCAACTTTATGAATTTAAAAACTATTTTTGGAAGAAAAAAGTTAAAACCTATTTTAGAAGAAAGGAAAGAAAACATTTGAGTAAATACTTAATTTCGTCCCTAAAAGTGTGAATGTCGGGCAGGTTAGTCCCTGGAAGAAGAAAATATCCCTCGCAGTCCCTGATTTTGTAAAATATCAGACAAGTTATGTTAGAGAAAAATATCCAAATAAATTAACCTATTTTGATAAATAACAATTTTGTAAAGAGTCACTAATTCTCTTCAAAGTATTTTATTCAGGAACTGTTATATATGGAAGGGACGCTGCAATCATTATCACAGAGCAAAGGAAAAGTACGTCCGGCTAAGAGAACTGAAGCCTCTCTCTCTCAGAAGACTTCGTCCGCCTAAAAGATCTGACCGGTTCACTCGAAGTCAATGACTGAGAAGTAATGATTAAAGACTGACATGAAAAAAATCTGCTCAGTAGAGATCGTTTGCCTAAAAACCAAGAGAAGCTGTCAAGCACCTCAGAGCATTAAATACGAAAGAGACAGAATTAAGCGCCATATATCCTGAAGATTCAAATTCTCCGACATTCCTTAATTCAAGTTGCTTTTTGCTGAATTTACGGAGAAATTCTCTGATCATCGTATCTCCTCAACGGTAGAATTCAAATTCTCTGATCAGAAGCATTAAATGCCTTTATTAGCTGGAATCCACTCGCATTAATTACTGTCTCTGGAAATCAGAAGAAAAAGGACTGCCAGACGAACTCACTCTCCAGCGATTGAAGAAATGCTCATCACTATGACAAACTTTATCAAGCAACGAGTGCAGAAGTATCCGTTACTCTCAATCGAGCAAATCTCCAACGGAACTATATTTGAAAATCTTCAGCAGTCCATCCAGTTCTCACCTTACTGGAGATATAAATAGCTGCCTCTGCATCACTTTCAATTTGGCGATTTACACTATATCTAAGCATTCAAATTCTTCAAGTCAATTCACAACTTAGACAAGATTTTGCCAAGAACACTCAGCAACCTTAGAATCTTCTATCCTTCTGAGTTTAGTCGCCAATTAGTGTGAAATCCTCATAGAGTGAAAACTCTCATTACTCTCACACTATCCCTTCAGAGAACCAAACTTAACTATCATCTCTGAACCTAGAACCTCATATTTTCTACCCACTCTTTGTGAAGAGATCTTTGTAGAAAACCAACATTCTTGTGAAAGAATCAGGGAGAAGTCCTGTCGAATACTTAAGAGATAAAGGAGAAGTCCTGAGAAAACTTGTAAAGGAGTAGTCCTCAGAATACTGGGAGAAGTCCCTGAGAACACTTGTACTATTCAGTCGAAATAGTGGAAAATCTTGGTATAGCCAAGGACTGGACGTAGCCCTATCGATTTTGAGGGTGAACCAGGATAAATATCTTGCGTGCTTTACTGTTTATGCTCTAAATATATTTCACTGCACGTTTACATAAACGCTTTTAAACTTATAATTCGTCTTCAATACGAAAAACTTTTAAAAAGTCACCCACACAATTCAAACCCCCATTTCTTGTGTGATTTTATTACTATCAAGTTAGTCTCTGTGGTCAGATAAAATGCCAGTCAAGTTGACTGACATTTTATACAATAATAGATTGTAGGATATTTTCTTATAGAGACTAACTTGTCCACATTTACACTTTCAAGGACGAAATTGAGCATTCACTCAACATTTAGAAGATGTTTTATAAAGCTGAAAGACCTATGACTTAAAAGCTAAAAATAAAACAAAATTTTTTTGTAAGATATTTTAAAATTTTCGTTTTATAATGTAAAAATAAGCATTATGTTTAAACAATATTTTTAAAAACAATTTATGAATTTTTTTGTTTCAGCTTATTTTGTTGAAATACGAAGGATTTGAAGACGGGTTTCTGAACATTCCTTTAGCAGTTCATCCAAGAAGAATAGTTCCTTTGTAAATCTTCTATTCGTCTAGTTTTGTATCTGTATATGTACATGATACAACATGCCCGTAAGTAAAAAGAAAAAGAAAATACCCTCGATTCAAGCCCAAAAGACGAGGTGGTCCCTTGGTTTACTTATTATCTCAATAAAGTCTATGATTGGTTCGAAGAACATCTTGAGATTCAGGTGGTTGTTGATGATATAATCACTTATTTTAAAAAAAAAATATCACTTATGTGTATTTTTATGTGATTGTGTGTACTTTTGAAAAAAAAAACAGTAAAGTGATTATCTACTTAAGCTATTTTGAGTAGCCTTTGAAAGAATAAATTATGGTTGAAGAGAAAGAAATTCAATCATACTTTCATGGTACACAACTTTGATTTCAAATTTACAATTTTAACCTTAAATTATTTAAAATAATATGAAAAATACTTTTTATGCCCTTTAATGTACTAATATATGAAAATAATTAGTTTTATGGTTTTATATCCAAACAGCTTAAAACCACTTTTAAAGTGAAAACCACTTATTATATATGTAAACAAACTAAAATGAATTTTCGCTTTTCAAAAAATCACTTAAATTAAAATCAATTTTTTATTCTAAGGTAAAATCACTTATTTTTAAAGTAGAAATAGACGGGTCCTATATCAAGCATATTTTTTTTTATATTTTTAAAAATTTAAAAGTATTTTACAAAACAACAATCAAACCTTAGATTTTGACAGGATTATCTGCCCCGGATATGTTCAGTTACAGTAATTATTTTTTATGGTTCAAATAGTTAGAATCCACGAACAAATAATGAGTGGGATGAAAATATGGGAACTTGTTCTCTGTTCTGGTGTTCATAATTTATGTTGGACTAACAGAAATTCATCATTAATATTATTATTATTTATTTATTCATTTATTTATTAATTATTATTATTGATGTTCCTGGTTTTATTATCAGGTTCCATCATATATAGCAACTTTAATAAAAATCCAACAATTCATAAGTACCCCAGAAAAAATGAAACCACAGCAATTCATAAGCTCTACTCATCCACAACCTTGGACAGCAACACCATTCAAAGGTTTTCTCCCACAAAATAGTCCCCTACAAAAGTCAAAAAAAAAAAAGATAATAAAGGATAATACTAGTTTAGAAAAAAAGATAATGCTAATAGTTTTCAATAATAACAGGAACACAAAGAGAATGTAAAAGAAAAGAGCAAATAGATACATAAAAAAAAAAATCAAATCGCACTAATATCTCGTTTTTTATTATTGCACTTACCTCACCTCTATTATTTAATCAGAAGCTAATCCCCTTATTTTGTTAGGAACATGACACTAATCTTCCCTAATTTTAATTATTATTGCAATGACCTCCCTTAAGATTTATTATTATAACACTCAACATCCTAATAATATTCTAAATAGTGTATGATAGAGGAGATGTCTTTCATTTCGCACAATAGATGAGATGTGAGTGCAATAATGGTAAATTTCAAAGGATTCCAATGCAATTTGCCAAAGAAAAAAATGAGTAGACTTGCATGCTCATTATACCTGAAATTAACTCTTGAATCAACATTTCCAGTTCCTCATCACTGAACTGATGAGTTTCTTCAGAGCCAGAAAGACTTGCACCAATCTTATCAGCTTTAGCCCCAAAAATGACATCTTCATTTTTTGGGGAAATATCTTTGCTCATATCCTTGAAAGCGGTTGCAGCAAAATCCTCATAGAGGAGAAGTGATTCCTCTTTTACTGATTTTCCATCAATATTATCTCCAACCTCACTAGAGCCAGATGTGATGTATGCAGCAACACCTTGCAGATTATTACCTACCAGAGGCCATTGATTTTGTTGAGACATGCAATTACAGAGAAACTTCTGACTGTCGGGCACATCTAACTCGTTTAAAAATAGATGGTGTTGTTGGTGTGATCTTGAATTCGAAAAACATGAACATCCATTCCAGTTTTGCAGAGTTGCATCATCATCACCTTCTTGTTTCATGAACAGAGATTGGTTCTGAAATAGTAAAGTATCCAATTAGGAGATTGTCAAAGAACCAATTAATTGTGACATGAATGATTTTATATTATATTCTAACATGTCCCCTCACACAAGAGCCTTTTAGACTTGAAGCGTGACAATACACAGTCTCACTTATCATGTACTGAAATTCAACTTTTATTAGAAGAATTTAGGGCTGCGGGGATCGAACTCTAAACCACTTAGTTATAGAGGGTCTAATATCATGTTAAACAACTAATAATGCCAGAAATTTAAGTTATTAGACAAAGGCTACATGCAGATGATTCAATATTGCATGACAAATGCACAAACAATATCTAGAATTGAAGGCTAACTTATAGAATGTTTCAACATACTAAGGCGCCTTCTAAAACAAATAAGTGTAACTATATCGAAACAAATTAGTCACTATTTAGTAAAATAATACCTTTTCTTAATTGGGAAATATAATGCGTAAGAAACTGAAACTTACAGAAGTTTCAATTGGCATAATTAGTTTTCAATTATATTGATCTGTCAATTTTGAGACGTTGATCCTCAGCACAACACTGAGGTTGTTGCCTTATAACTTTGGGAGGTCGGATACAATTGACCGTCCCCAACCCACCAGGAAGAGTACATTGGAATACTAACCCACCTCGGTTGGAAAGCCAGGAAAAATTAATAATATGGCATAAAAAATTAAAAAGAGGTAGGTTGGCCCACAATTTGACCCTTCAAAACCTGCCCTAAACATTGAAAAAACATAAAATATACTTTCTAAAAAAAGGATAAGATGAACCGATTGGTTGAATCATCCAACCTATCCCACCTGGCAAATTAGGTGAGTTGACATGTTGGGTCAAACTCCCTTTGTCATCCCTACCCCAAGTCCCCAAATGGTGGGAGTCTTTACATTGTTTGCCCAATTGTGCCTATTTTGAGTTTCAGATTTTAAATTAATCTCAATTAATAAGAAAAAAAATGAGTGAAAAACTCATAGAGAAAGAGTTGCACAAATAATACATATGAATTAATGCCCTTTTAGAAAGAACAAACCTGTAAACAGCTTGGAATCTTCTCCTCTCTAAGTTGTGGCACATTCATGTGCTGATATATTTTATTCGGAGGAGCTTCTCAAGAGAAAGGCAACAATCGTTATTTTTACTGTACAAAAGCTAGTATCTATGGCAGAAATACATAAACAATATTGAGCTCAAACTCACCATCGATTGCTGCTGACTCAAAAGCTTCGAATAACTTGTTTCGCATACCATCAGTCATGGTAAAACTTTCCCTTTTCAGTACTTTTTCTCCCCCATAACCTGTTTCATTTCCCAATAAGAATCGCCACACGCCTCTTAGATAAGAGAACATATTTGGATTTGTGAGACACATTTTAGCTCCTTCACGAAGCACTTTTGTGTGAGAAGCCATATGTTGAATATCGTTAAGAGTCAAAACTACATAAGCAATGAATAAATACCACAAGTTAATGAATGACGTCGTGACAGGAAACATTTGTACGCTTCAAGTGAACAGAAGAAAAAGCTAATCTTGAAACTTACAAAGTGATAAAGGATGAGACGATCTTTCTCTCATTTTTTGTGTGAGCTCATATATTTCCATGTAAGGCAAGTGAGCCTCTAGAAGTACAAGGTTAATCTTATTCCTCATTCTCTCAAGAATTGGTAACACATCAGAAATTCGAGTAGCAGTCATAACTAGTAGTTAAAAAGAGACATGATAAAAGTTTAGTAGATATAACAACTCTACTATGGAATATCTGAAACTTTGAAGTTGCAAAAATATCTAAATGAATTTTAGCAGCATATAAGCCACAAATGTATATTAAATAAAACGTCTAAGTTTCCATAATATATGTTCACTACCAATTACCTTCATGTCCACGGGAACGAAGTATGTCTGATACAATTTCACGGCGTGTTAGCTGAGGATCAACAACCAAAACATTGATACGATCTATTGGGCTATAGTTCCTTGATTAAACTGTCTGGAATTCGGATGATTCCATCTTAGAGAGTCAATACTGAGAAGTAGACCTGGGTGAGAAAATTGATGAGTGAGTAGGAAATGAAGTTTTACTCAAAAAGTATTACATTCAAGTACTATAATGCAATGTGCTATACTAATAGCTCTTTATTTGTATAACATTGATCAACCAAACCAATATCTGATAAAATTGGACCAGAGAAACAGTAAAATTGAATACTATTGAGAAAGATCTAATTCCCAAATCTTTACCGACATGGGTGCAGAACTAAGTCAGGAAAGCATATATTATACATATAAATTTCCAAGATTTTCAAGAGATCCATGTCTCTCCCCTAACAACATCCTCCCGAGTTAAGCATAATAAAGTATCCAAGAGTATTTGTATCGAATACGTATCTGATACCCATTGATGCTTCTCAAAATCACAGACCGCATCATCCCACGTCAACTAACAACAACCATAACTCAATAGCAATGCAATCACAACCACAATTTAAAACCTTTTAAACGATTACAATCAAAGAGAAATCCAAGAGAATCTGCACATTCATTTCACTCATATTTCATTCCATATAATTTGACCCAGATTAATTATACAACCTTCGAAATTGTTTAAACATTGAAAATAAAATTCTAAAGGCATGTGAACTACCTGCAAAGGAAGAAACAACAAGCAGAATAAAAGAGATAACTCAACAACATCAAACACAACAAAATCCACTAAACTCGAAAATTATGTAAAAGCATTCAGTTCCCTTACCCCAGCGAAAAGAGAAGCGGCGGATCTGAAGAAGACCTAGGGTTTGAGGCTTCTCGCTGCAATTTAAAGCTTGCAATTCTTTTAAATTACTAAGAATTTATTAATAAATGCACATTGAATTTTATGGCTAAGCAATGAATTAAATGAATATAGAAAATACATACGACCTTAAATTCATATAATTATGCACACATACCACTTGTCAACATCTTTTTGGAGGGTTCGGTACATAAAGATGGGCTACCCTCTTTCAATAAAGTACCACCACATTCTGAAAACTTTCAATGTGAGAGCTCGTATGGGGATCCAAAAGTCAACCATTGGGCAAGCCAAAACCTAGCAGCATAATGTTAAATTGATTGAGGTCCCTCTTTATATAGTATTCCCATTTCATCTTTCATACCAACTCTGGATTCCCATAATAGGTGTAGCATTAGCACTAGATAGCATCATTCAAATCAGAAATGAAACATCAACCATCCATATATGAACTCACCATTTCAAATATCCACCTAAATTGTTGGCAGAGATCTCACATAGGTAAATCTTGTCACTTCGTATATAAGTAGGATGTTGAGTAAGAAATATGGTGCACATGCTGAAGTTGAATCCAACCTCTTCAAAATTCCAATTCTATGTGATAAGACTGATGGCAATTTGCGGTGCAAAGGACAAGTGTGTGTGTCGAGTGATGCTGAGTTGAGGAGATTTATCCTTGACGAAGGTCACAAAAGCGGATTGAACCTTCATCCAGGAGCGACGAAGATTTATTAGGACTTGAGGTTACACTTTTGGTGGTCGGGCATGAAGAGAAATGTTGCTGAGTATGTTGTTGCATGCCTGACTTGTCAGAAGGCAAAGGTTGAGCATCAGAAACCCACCAGGATGTGCCGGAGTGGAAGTGGGATAGCATATCCATGCATTTCGTGGTTGCTTTGCCACTAACACGGAGGAGATTCGATTCTATTTGGGTTATTGTCGACCGTTTGACGAAATCAACGCATTTTCTACCTGTGAGGATGACATACAAGGTGGAGAAACTTGGGGAGGTCTACATTGCTGAGATTGTGCGACTTCATGGAGTTCTTTTTCCGGGTTGTAAATAAATCAAGAGAGATGACGAAAAGATAGTCTTAGTCTTACTGTGTGCTTTTGATACTCGTAAGCTTTGTTGAGCAGCTTCTGTAATTGACGTGACACCAGCGAACATAGACTTCATGTGATGTCATCCATGTTTGAACTTCACAATGAATGATAGGGAGAAGGCGTTGCATTTAGACTGATTAAACGATAGTCGTATTGTTCGTGTCTCTGTCGTCTCTTGCACTCTGCAAGATGACTTCGTCGAAGTTGGTTATCTCTTCAATTTTGCTTCGAATATCATTAACATAAATTTGTGTGGACTCCTTCACTTCTTCTTCACCAATGATGGACCCCTCTTGACCATCACAAAAGGTGACTATTCGTTCATTCTTTTCAGCATGGCTCTTTGGGAATGTATACCTTCTTCCTGTTGAGTGTAGGAAGCATCCATTTTCCAGGTACCATAGTTGGTTTCTGCTTTGCCCTATTGAATACATTTGCAACAGAAACAATCATAGTTTTTGGTACCCAAATACTTTTAGGTCTTGACTTGTTAGTTGTGGTTCTGGGTGGGACCTTCTTATGATAGGATGTCCTTTCTGTTGTCCGTTTAGGACTACGTTTTACCATGAATGTCACGGGTTCAGACGAAATGGCATTGGACGATACAAACTTAATTTCAAACGATGCAGATATAACAGTAGAAGATGCACATGACATATTGGAAGATGCATGTTCAGTTGATGTTTCATTATATCCTAAACCACTTTTGTCATAAATTTCTATGTTGTTTCCACTTAACTTAACCAAGTTATCATGCCCATTTGTGAATGATGAAAGACCTTGAATTAATATCTAAACTCTCTTTTTAAGAGCAATAACTTCTTCTGAAGAATTATTTTCTTTTAAGGTTTTATTTTCCTCAACAAGTAATA
Organism: Acmispon strigosus; assembly: GCA_030819835.1. Lineage (NCBI taxonomy): Eukaryota > Viridiplantae > Streptophyta > Magnoliopsida > Fabales > Fabaceae > Acmispon > Acmispon strigosus. The sequence goes on along the minus strand of JAUAMA010000001.1, from coordinate 39,511,974 downwards.
CATTTTCATGCTTAGCTATTTCTAGATCTTTTTGCATTTGTGAAAACTTTTTCTTTAGACATGCATACTTACACGATAGAGCACGGGAATATTCAAGCAGTTCATTATAATCATCTTCAAGAGTTTCAGAGGTTACCGGGTCTTCCTCATCGTCGTCTGGTTCATCGACGGATGTCATGAATGCATAGAACGATTCATAGTCTTCATCTTCATCATCGTCTGAGCAATCTCCAGACTCCTCACTCTGGCCAATGAGTTCTTTCTTCCTCCTGTTGTGATGTTCTTCTCATCTTGATTGGTGCTTTCTTTGTCCAGACTCCTTCTTTTGCTCATTTGAGTCATTTCTGCCTCTTCCTTGTTTGAGCCACATATTTTTAAACTTCCTATGGAGAAGTGCTTCCTCATCGTCAGTATCGTTTGGTGATGTTTCTGCTTCTTCAGACGATGCTTCTATGTTTTGAGCTGTGAAGCTTTTGGCTTTAAATGCTATGGATTTGCTCTTTTTTCTTCCATCATGCTTAGCCAGTTCCATCTCATGAAAATTTAGAGATCCTAAAAGATCTTCCATTTTCAGGGCAGTAAGATATTTGGCTTCTCGAATTGTTGTGACTTTTAGTCTCCGCTTTGCTAAAAGACATCTGAGAATTTTTGTTATTTGGTCCAGGTTGTTGTAGCTCCTTCCCAGATTCCTTAGTTCATTGATGATGATTTGAAATCTTGAGAATATATCAGCAATAGACTCATACTTCTTCATCTTGAATGCTTCATATTGGGCGACCAACATGCCTATCCTTGTGTGTTTGACGTTGGACGTTCCTTCATGAGCCATTGCAAGTGTGTCCCAAATCTCCTTTGCTGGGTCAAGGCTGTCTATCTTGTCGTATTCTGACTTTCTCGGTGCACAGGTGAGAAACAACTTGGCTTTGGCATTTAGTTGATTTTCCACTATTTGTTCATTGGTCCATTGAGCACGTGGAATAGGTTCACCTGCAATATTTTTAGGCACATAATTACCAAACTCAATAATATCCCAAATTTTATAACTAGTAGACTCAATAAATAATTGCATATAATTTTTCCAATAAGGATAATTTGAGCAATCGAGGAATGGTGGCCTGTTTGCTTCTGCGCCTGTTGGGAATGAGAATGTGTTGCCCTCTATGGGTCTTTTCTCTACACCTATGAAGGTGTTAGTTTCTCATAGCCGAAGCTCTGATACCAAATGATAAAATAAGGACAAACACAAGAAGGGAGGGTTGAATTGTATTCGTTTGAAAACTTGTTATTCTAAAACAAATATATATTTTTTAAAACTATTTCTTAAACGATAGGTAACTTTTATCAAACGATAGAATAAACAGTCTTGATGCAGCGGAAATATCAACGTGTATGCAGTTGAACAATAAAGCAATAAAATGATAAAGTAGTAAACAACACACGAGGATTTGTCCTGGTTCACCCCCATAACGATGGGGCTACGTCCAGTCCTTGGCTTCACCAAGATTTTTACTATTCACCCGAATAGTACAAGTATTCTACATGACTTCTCCTATCAACAAGTATTCTACAGGACTTCTCCCAACAAGTATTCTCCGGGACTTCTCCTAATCCCAAAGGATTCCTTCTGCAGAAATTCTCTTCTCACAAGAGTGTGTATATGGTTTGACTCTAATCATTACACTCAAGGTTTGGCTAGAACAGAGATGAATAAAACTGGATAAATCTGACTCTGTTTTTGGCTCGGTTTCTTTACTCTGTTTTTCACTTGATTTTTCATAGATGTTGTTGTGTGTTATGTACAGTTGTGAGTTCACTTGTGTTGGTCTGCTGTGTCTTCTTCGATTCTTCAAATGTCCTATTTATACCTTCAAATTGAATCTGATTTGTTGAATGTGTTGTCGTTGACTTGATCTTCTCAATCAATTTCTGACACTACTACAGAATTGCCGTGTTACCACGGTTCCGAGAAGCTTGTTACCACGGTTAAACTGTGGTATCAGACATTGAAGTAATAGATAAATTACCACAGTTCAAGGCGGAACTGTGGTAACATCATACCTCTGAAAAACCCGGTTCCACACTGAACCGTGGTAATAATATGCATCTGGTACCACGGTTGTAGTAGGAACCGGGGTAATTTGTCACTCTGTCACCTCGGTTCCTTTATCAACTGTGGTAACAAGTTTGCTTTTTTTTACCTCTGTTACCTCGGTTCCTTTACGAACTGTGGTAATATGTTAATTTTTTTTTGTGCTACGTACAATCAAAAACATGCAATTCAAACAATAAAACCATGACCTGGAATGCAATGGAACCAACCCTGACAATATAATCTACAAAAGCAATATATATATATATATATATATATATATATATATATAATATGTACAAAAAATCAGGAAATATGTACAAATTATAATATGTACGACCCCCTATACACATTTTAATCCCTATGAATTAATTACAAAATTGTCAAACAGATAACTAGTCCACTCTTCTTTAATTACATTGAGCTGGTCCTAATCATAGGAGTCAGACTGACAATCAAAAAAGTACTGCAAAATGATAGTAAAAATAAATAGAGTTAGAGTTAGATTACAAATTAAAAATACAAAAAGATAAGAATTTTGTTATATAAACAACAAATAAATGTAAAGTTTCATACCGCATCAGGAATTGTGGATTGATTGTGCGCAATGATGTCACATAGAAAGTTGAGGACATAGTACCCACAATCGATGTTATTTGCTTGTCAATGGCACTACAAAAACAAATAAAAAATATAAGTGATTTCATGTGTATGTAATTGGTTTGGGCTATATATGTAAATATGGATATACCTTTATAACAGTCCACTTGGCTTGTTTCCATTTGATCCTGTTACTACCGCAAGCACCACGGTAGATCCCCATCGCACTAACAAGATGAACAAATTAATAATGAGTAAACATAGTAGACAGAAGAGTATATAGCACGATAGATCTACATGCTTACCGATCAAATACGTATTTCGTTTCTTTGTGGTTTTTAAGTTCACCATGCAAGGGATCCAAATAAAATAAGGTCCCTCTGGTGGCATTGATCACCACCAACACCCAATGTCCCCTACAACACATGTTAAACGAACAAACCATCAAGTAACTATACGTTTCATATAATTAAATTGATTATAAAGTTATAAATTGATCATATAAATTTCTCACCCTATATTTGTTGGGGCGAGATATAACTGGTATGGGCGTGCATGTTCATTTATTGTGTTCAAAATGTACTGGCTCTAGTTCTTCACGAGGTGCGTTGTTCGATGCGGGTTGAGAAATGCAAATCTCTCTAAGAGGTTCTCAATCACACATTGGTCAAACAAGTACCTGAAATAAGATTATACAAATCATATACAATAAACATCATTGTTGAACTTAGCAAACCAAAAATTTGTGTGCACTTAAGTTTAATAAAGTACCTCATGTAAATGCATATCACTAAAGCACCTAGCTCACCATGTTGAGTGAGCTGACGGATCTCATCTCTACCAATATGCTCATAACAGGCGTAGCCAAACATTATTTCTTCCATCGGTACTATGATGAGGTTGTTGTCAGTAAGGAACTTATCTGCATATACATCCAGAAATTTGCAGCTCTTGAGAGGATATTCATTTTTACGGATCTGAGACCTCTATTGATGACTAAGGGATGCAACAGATTCCCTTGTCAATTTTGTCTCAACCTCCTTCCCCTTCCCTTTCACATCCACCTTCTCTTGGACCTTGCCATTGTTCTTCTCTTGCGCCTAAAAATTATAAGTTCATGTCTAATTAATGATTGAATACAAACATTATGTGTTGAGTTTGTAGAATTATATCATATTACCTTACTTACAATATGTACAAGGCTGACAGGCCATGCCATAGTTGCACCTATTGCATCCTGGATGCATACCAATTCGCCGTCGTTATCAGGCACTAGCAGTGCTGCATCAGCCTCGACCGCAACATTTACACCAACCTTTGCATAGCCGACCGGATGATAATAATACATATTACCACGGTCCCCCTGACAATCGTGGTAATAGACAATGTCAGATGATAAAATAATAAACTAATAAACTCTATTTCCCCGGTTCTCCTTGCAGCCGTGGTAATAGTCTTTTTTAATTAAAATAATAATAAAAACTATCTTAGTTACCACGGTTGACGTGCAACCGGGGTAATAGAGAACCTCAGTTACCTCGGTTCAACACGGAACCATGGTAACAGAGCTCCGGGCACCATTTTACCTCGGTCCGACACTAAACTGGGGTAACAGGGGCGTGGTAAAAAGGCAATTCCGACACCATTTTACCTTGTATTTGTTCAAATAAATGCGAATGCCAACTGTAAGACCCAAAATATTTTAAAGAATATCTAATAAATTAAATTATCTGTCTGTTCGTGTAAAACACTATTAAGCATAAGTTTGATGTGACAAGTAGTTTGTGCTATTTTTAAAGGGAATAAAATATTTATGATTCATATTAAATGAGGATATCATTAGAATGTTATGGTTTAGAACGACATCAAGAGATTCGTTCGCTTTCTGAAAAAGTTTGGAAATGACGCTTGGTCATAGAGACGCCAATTAACCCCGAATATTATTAGAGCAGGAATTTGAATTTTTCAATGTCTTCATGATGATGTGTGTTTGATCTCATAAGTATCATACCAAATCCCATAAATCAAATCATTTTTTCGAGAAATCTGAGACATCTAAGTCATACAAGTAAAGCGATCTATTTATTGATAAGAAAAGTAAAAAACGTGAATAGTGATTGGATTGATGATAAAATAGAATCCTAGGTGTTCTCTTATTTCCTAAAATGGAGTAAGACATCGATTTCTCAATCAGATCTGTTTTTTTCATTACATGATAGACACCTATTAAAAAAAGTCATTGGGACGCGTGTAAACGAGGTGCTCTACCAACTGAGCTATAGCCCTTGATATTTTTTATACACATTTTATCGCTTCAACCATTCATCCATGATGCTTAGCGGGGATCCTTGTAAGACCCTAGAAAATAGTCTAAGGGTATTTTGGTCTTTCCAGTACTATTATATATTATTAGGATAAAAAGAAGTTTTGGTCCCTGATGTTTCACACTTGTGCAAAACTATCCCCCTAGTTTTTTTTACACGAAGTGTACCTTCATTGAATTTCAGATGAGCAACGTTTTCCCTTCCGTCAGTCTACTATTAAAATATGGACGAAAGAGGCTTGTGTGGACAATTTTTAGTGACGTGGGTAGTGCACATGGATACTGGATCAATTAAAAAATAGTTAACTCTGAAAAAATAAAAAAAAATAAGCTTACATTTTTTTTATCAAAAATCTGAAAATTAGCCATGTGAAGGGCGCATGTTCAGAATGGGGAAATTGAAATCCCCAATTTCTTAGAACCCTAAGAAGAACGAAGAAGAAATTGAAAATTGGAGAAGGGAAGAAGAAGAAGAACATCACAAGGGGAGAGACGACGAAGAAGAACGGCACGCTAGAAGTGAAGTACTATGGCTGGAGAAAGCATGTTTTCGTAAGGGAGCTCTGTCACCAGTGGGTCTGTTCGAAGAAGAAAGCATGTTTCCTATTACTGTTTTTTAGTTTAGATTAGAGATTTTATAAAATTTGAAAGTGGAAACCCTTTTTTTTATTAATTTTGTGTAACTACTTGAGCGGGATGAGAGGAAACCCTATTTTTATGTAATTTGTAATAGATAATACCCTCTTGGCCACCCGCGACCGTCGGCTTTTTAGAGAATCCTGCTCATGTGTCATGGGACTTGTAGCTCGGCAGTGTTCTTGACAGCCCATCTTTGTCCTTTGTCTCAGTAGAGTCTTTTAGTGGCTTGAGCGGTACGAGATGAAATTCTCATATACGTTTCTCAGAGGGGGTCCCTTGTTGAAGCCCCGGTGGTGACCACTTCGGCGAACGAAAATGGCAATATTGGAAGGAGTTTCTATGGGTGCGAAAGGTGTAAGGTAATTTCTTAATCTTGAATACCAATCCCAAGTTCTTGTTTTGCTGCTGAAATTTTCTGTACAATTTTCATTTTCCCAGGAACAGAACAAGAGGGTATGTGACTTTTTTGTGTGGTATGATGAAGTTGAAGGTAGCCCACGTGATAAGAAGGTCATTGCATGCCTTCTCCGTAAAATTGAAGGGATGAAGTAGAAGCAAGCTGTGCTGATCAAGTTGTGTATAGTTAGGTGGTCATTATTTTCCTTTGTTCTGCTGTTTTCTGTAATTCTGATGATGAAAATAATGAAGTAGAAGTAGGTGTAAGGTTAGGATGAAATGTAATTGAAGGGGAAGAAAATGTAATGTTTTGCTAGTGTACAGTTCAAATGTAATGTAACCTACCAGGAACTGGAATTTGAAATGGAAAAGATTCTCATTTTGGCAATTTTGTTGTTGCATAGTGTAAGACCCTCATTTTTCTGATATTTATGAATAGGTCCCTGAATTATTTTATACTTTGTAGTTTGGTACTTGTTGACTTTCTATTGGTTTGTTGACTTTAAACTATCCCAGATTGTATTTTATTTTATAAAGTCGAGCATTGTTGAGACTAGGTGGTAATAATATCGTCTGCTATATGTTTGAGTATCGTTTAGTCCTGGTTGTAATTGTATCGTTTACAGTTTTGTTACTTGTGATAGTATTGTCTAGGAAGTATCGTCCACAGTGTAATGCCCCAATTTTGGGTCAAGTGTCATATAGTAAATCCGGTAACTTTCATGAAAAACCTCTCTCAAAAACTCAATTTTGAAAACAAGCGTCGACTCAATTAATATGATATAACAATACCCATAAATAAATTAAGTAATAACAACGTCTGAGCAAAATAAATAAATAATTCTCAAGCTTGCACAAATAACATGCCCAAAATATCAAGTAAGAAAAAAACGGAAAATATCTTCAACTCTTTATTGTCCAATCCTCCCAATCTTCTTGTTATTCTAGCGTCTTCGTAAGCTTAGCAACAGAGCTATTCATCACGAGAAAAATCCTCTTGAAAATATATGGCGTTAAGCGCCCAAACAACAAATAAAACAAGCAGAAAGGGTTAACTCCTTAAAATAAGATAGCATGAGAAAAAATGAATCATCAATTCAAACATTACAGTAAGAACAACAAGTAACAATAGTTTATAAAGCCCTGAATGATACAGGAAATCTGGAAGCAAATATCAATTATAACTATGAACGAGAAGGAACAGAATATCAGTTTTCCACATTGAACGTTATATCATCAGAATATCAAATTACACAATGAACGACACAAAACAAAGTTATCATCATTGAATGATACAAAACAGAATTATCAACATTGGACGATACAAAAAAGAATTTATCAACATTGGACGATACAATCAATCAGGATATCAATTTGCAATATTGAACGATACAATAACAGAACATGTTTGTCAATCCTATCAATAGCTACATGCTTAACTATGGTCAGAATTTCACCCAAACGGGGCTAGGACGATCACGTGGGACAAACTACCACCACATCACCCTCAAGGTAGATCACACGGGACAAAGTGCCGCCACATCACATTATGAAGATCCCACGGGACAAAGTGTCATCACATCAACCTTAAAAATCCTACATAATGCATATGCTATGACAATAATCATCATCAAGTGAACCAAAAGTTCATAACATCCCAAAGGTCATAGTAATAGCATATGTAGTATAATCAATTCAGTTCAGCAAACAACATCAACATGTTATAGTTACGATAAAGTAATAAGTTTCAGTCTTAGTAACATAATACAAAAGTTCATTGTCAATGGGTAATATTCAGAATCAATTAAGACATTCAATTCTAAGACACATCGTTCAATACAATAATCACAACAACAGGTAATAACATACTCAATTAGGAAATTCAGTTTGAGATCACATCGTTCAACACAACAAACAGAGAAACAACCACAAGCAAAACAATATAAGGCGTGCATGACTCGAGACACTCTAAGACTGAGTTACACTTACCATCCAATGTAGAATCGCTTAAGCTTGATCTCCAACTTTGCAAGGATATATAAACCACAATCAAAAACATTGAAAGAGACTCCAAATATACCCAAAAATCTGAGTACAAAAGACAAGGAAGAAACAACGACTGTTTTACAGAACTTGGAAAAAGTTGAACAAGATAAAGAACCTTCCTTGTGTCTATGTTAAGAACCAAGGGTTCTCTAAGAAAAGGAAAAAGTGAGAAATCGAAAGAAGTTGAAGGTACTTTCTATTCTGATTAATTCACGGTTACAAGCTCTGTATTTATACAAAGAGAAAACAGACAAACAGACAAACGGACAAGATCCCGGATATTCCGGGTCAACACAATCAGACACGATCCCGGATAATTCTGGGTCACTTGTCACACTCGGACAGCTAGTATAGACTGACTGACAAGACGATACAATTATACAAATGATTCAACTAGGCAGACGATAGAATGCTGAGCAGGGCAGACGATACTGCATTCCAGTAACAGCAGATGATACTTTATTTCTCTAATAGAAGACGAAACTTTTTTTCTACAACAGCAAACGATACTACTTTATTTCTCTAACATTCTGCTCAATCAAGAAGGAAAGAAGCAGTGCTTGTTCGTTCAGAACTCGAGAATGAATTGTCGAAGGAAAGGCTGGAAAACTTCGTGATAGAACCCTTGGATAGAAGGAAAAAGGAATTAGAATCTATGGTCTAAACTTTGAACCCATACGTGAAACAGAACTTAGAATTTTCTCACCTTTGAACTCTGGAAAGAGAGGAAAAGAAAGTTTGATCTTCGAGAGAAAAATGTTGTAAGACCCTTTTCTTTTTATAAATATAAGGGTTATATTTATATATGTGTGTGAAAATATATTGAATACATGTTGATTAAGTTTGACATATTCTAATGTTAATTTTTGGTTTTCGTCTGGCGGGTCATGTCCGTATTTGTCTGACAAATCTCATTTGTGCTCGTCCGACAAATTATGTTGTATTCGTTTGGTACATTAACTGGAGAGTTCGTTTGGTGAATTGCTTTAGGTACTCATATGATGGGACACCTTTTTGTTCTCATTTGAATTGATTAGTTGGTCTTCGTTTGATGTGACCGTGTAGTGAGTCGGTTGGTACTCGTTTGGTTAGATAGCCGCTTTTGTTGACCTTAAGAGATACGTGTTAGATGTCTTGGAAATGGTAAACTTCCATTTTTGTTGACTTTGAATATATGTCAAGATCATTAATGAGCATTAATGACCTGCCACTTTCATTGACCACTGTTCATTAAATGTTTACCCTGAGAGTTGGTTTTTCTCGTACTATAAATACCAAGTTCCTAATTTTATTCAGTTTTAGATTCTATGAATCCTTACTACTTTCCTCACTTTGAAGAAATCTCTCTTAGACATCTTTCTGGAGTTCTTGTTCTTGTTCATTCTTCTTCCAGATTCAATTCTTTGAGTTGTGTTCGAACTTAAGAAGGTTGAAGACTCAAGTGTATGCAACCTACGAGAAGGTAAGGGTAACTCATATGTTAACTAATCTTAGTATCTACAATGATAATTGTGTTAGTTACTTCTGTAACGTGAAGACTGTGAGTGAATACTGGAAATGCTTCCAGATTGAATTATATTATGTAACCTACTGGGGTTAAGGGAACGAGTGAATCGTATTTGTTCATGAAGAAATGTGACTGACCATCATGATAAACTTTTTTGGTTTGATGTGGTGGACTATTATGTGCCGCGGGATCATCCGAGGGTGGTGTGGAAGAGTCTCATCCTCGTAATCATCCTGTCCAAAATAAGGCAAAACAATGAGCTATGAATATATAATTGGTTACTGAAAATCACCAAGTGTCATTATGAATTGACTAATGAATGTCGTGGAACTAACTGTGGGTTTTATCAGTATAACTGGTGATATCGTCTGCCAAATCATTATGATTACTGATTTTACTTATATTGGAGTTAACCCTTTTCTTGTTTGTATTTCTTTATTTTGGCGTATATCACCAGACGGTCACTAGTAGGTATTCGTCTGCTGTTGATCAGGGGCAAACGAGGACTGCTTCTAGAGGCAGACGAGGACGACTTTAGAAGCTTAAAGACTGGAGCTTTTACTTATTTTGTGTTTAAATGAGTTGTACCCTCTTTTGTGAAAGAATAGCACATGTTGTGCAAGATAATACTTTCATTACGGCTTATTTTCTTTGCAATTATGAAATGTATTATATGGGCTACACTATCTATGTATATTATGAGTGATAAACATTTTGAAAATATGAGATGTTTTGAAAGGTGTAAACTTAGTGTTATTTTTGCATGGTTACAATGTGGCACTCGACGTAAAAAATTGGGCTATTACAAACGTGCTCAGGAGAATCGAGGTGCTCTTATGTTGCCAAAGTGTTGCTACTTATTTATATGAGAAAGTTGAGTTCAAAACTCCTAAGAGATATTAACAATTTTGTTACTTAATTTTATATTCCTAATTTTTATCTCTTAATTCAAATTTATCTCCTAACAACCCACAGATCTTGTAACAACAAAAACAAATTTTCTATTACAAAGCCAGAGCATACCCGAGATATGCTCTAGAAGATATATTCATTTCAATTTCCCTCATCTTTAAATAAAACAGAATATATTAGAGATATGAGGAAATAACATAACGAAGGAAAACGGAATAGAGAAGATAGATTTTTTTCTGGAACGTTCTCGAAGATAAGATGAAAACAGAGCACAACATTCACGATTTGGTTAAGAATGATACACAGCGGACGATGCTTCCCCAACTGCAGACGATACTGATAGTAATAAAACCACACAAGAGAGGGGGGTTTGAATTGTGTATGTGATTTTTATAAACCTTTTCGCAAGATAGTTATTATAAGTTCAAAAGCGTTTGTCAAAATGTGCAGCGGAAATAAACTTAAAGCTTGAACAATAAAGCACACACGATATTTATCCTGGTTCACCCCCTTAATCGACAGGGCTACGTCCATTCCTTGGCTTCACCAAGATTTTCACTATTTAAACAAAATAGTACAAGTGTTCTCAAGGACTTCTCCCAGTATTCTGAGGACTACTCCTTTACAAGTATTCTAGGACTTCTCCTTTATCTCTCGAGTGTTAGACAGGACTCCTACCAGTTCTTTTTCAAGAAGACTTAGTTTCTACAAGAATCTCTTCAGTAAGAGTGGGTAGAAAATATGAAGAACATAATTCAGAGATGATAGACAAGTTGGTTCTCTGAAGGGCTTGTGTGAGAAAGGATAAGAGTTTTCACTCTGCAAGAGGTTTCACACTAGTTGGCGACAGAACTCAGAAAATAAGTAGGTTAAGGTTACTGAGTATCTTGGCTTAAAGCTTGTTCAAATCGTACATAGACTTGGAAAGTTTGAATGCTTTGATCGTGTAAAAGTCGCCAAGTTGAAGCTGATGCTAAGTCCACTATTTATATCTTCAGTAGGATGACAACTGGAGGCTTTGCTGAAGATCTTCAAAAATAGTTCCGTTTGAATTTCTGCTTGATTGTGAGTAACGGATACTTCTGCATCTGCTGTTGCAATCTGCCAGATAATGAATGTTTCTTCAACAATGAAAGACGGTATCGTCTGGTGATGCTTTTTGCTTCGGCCCATAGAGTCTGCAATTAATGCTTATGCATTACAGCTAATTGAGTCATTAATGCTCTGACCAGAATATTTGAATTTGACCGTTGAGGAGATACGATGATCAGAAAGTATCACCGCTAATTCACCAAAAGCAGCTTGAATTAAGGAATGTCAGAGGATTTGAATCTTCAAGGAATGAGGCGCTTAATTCTGTCTCTTTCGCCATTAATGCTCTGAACCACCAAGAGGTGCACGACAGCTCATCTTTGGGTTGAACAAACGATCACCTTCAGGATATTTCGTTTTGCACGAGTCTTCAATCATTGCTTTAGTCAACTCAATTATTCTTCATGAGTTAAGTAGCTGATCAATCAGACGTTCATCACAGGCGGACGAACTCTTCTCTAGAGGCAAACTGATTCACATAGGCGGACAGATTTCTCCACTTGCTTTTTGATAATGCTTTGTCGAAATCCTCGCAGCATGTCTCCAATTAACAAGTGTTCCTGAATATGAAAACTTTTAAAGAAGTCAGTAACACTTAGCGAAATTGTTATTTATCAAAATAAATTAACTCATTGAATTGTTTGATTCTAACAATCTCCCCCTTTTTGATAATGACAATTTCCTAAACAAAATGAGAGTAATATATTTTTCTGATTTCCTCCCCCTCAGTTCAAGATTCGTTTTCGAGATTGCTCCCCCTTCTTTTTCATTTTTAGTTATACCTTCTCCCCCTTTGGCATTATCAAAAACATAGATAAAGTAATGCATAGGAGTAGAACAGAAACTAAAGGTGAGAAAATTCTAAGTTCTGTTTCACGTATGGGTTCAAAGTTTAGACCATAGATTCTAATTCCTTTTTCCTTCTATCCAAGGGTTCTATCACGAAGTTTTCCAGCCTTTCCTTCGACAATTCATTCTCGAGTTCTGAACGAACAAGCACTGCTTCTTTCCTTCTTGATTGAGCAGAATGTTAGAGAAATAAAGTAGTATCGTTTGCTGTTGTAGAAATAAATTTCCGTCTTCTATTAGAGAAATAAAGTATCATCTGCTGTTACTGGAATGCAGTATCGTCTTCCCTGCTCAGCATTCTATCGTCTGCCTAGTTGAATCATTTGTATAATTGTATCGTCTTGTCAGTCAGTCTATACTAGCTGTCCGAGTGTGACAAGTGACCCAGAATTATCCGGGATCGTGTCTGATTGTGTTGACCCGGAATATCCGGGATCTTGTCTGTTTTCTCTCTGTATAAATACAGAGCTTGTAATTGTGAATTAATCAGAATAGAAAGTACCTTCAACTTCTTTCGATTTCTCACTTTTTCCTTTTCTTAGAGAACCCTTGGTTCTTAACATAGACACAAGGAAGGTTCTTTATCTTGTTCAACTTTTTCCAAGTTCTGTAAAACAGTCGTTGTTTCTTCCTTGTCTTTTGTACTCAGATTTTTGGGTATATTTGGAGTCTCTTTCAATGTTTTTGATTGTGGTTTATATATCCAAGTGCTTAGGAGAATCCAAGTGCTCTTATGTTGCCTAAGTGTTGCTATTTATTTAGATGAGACAACCGAGTTCAAAACTCCTAAGAGATATAACAATTCTATTCCTTAACTTTATCTTCCTAATTTTTTTCTGTTAATTCGAATTTATCTCCTATCAACCCAAAGATCTTGTAACAATAGAAACAGATTTTATGTTGCAAAAACAGAGCATACCCGAGATATGCTCTAGAATATATATTCATTTAAATTTCCCTCATCTTTAACTAAAACAGAATCTATTAGAGATAGGAGGAAATAACAGAACGAAGGAAAACGGAATAGAGAAGATAGATTTCGTTCTGGAATGTTCTCGAAGATGAGATGAAAACAGAGCACAACATTCACGATTTGGTCGAGAACAATTCACAACAGACGATGCTTCCCCAACTGCAGATGATACTCCTTATGTGATGTAGACAATACTCCCTAAACGATGTTGTCAGACGATACGTTCACAAGCTGTAAACGATACTTCCCAGATGATACTAACCCACTTTCCGCAGACGATACTTCCTGGACAATACTTTTACACGTGCTGCAAACGATACTTCCCATGCTGTGGATGATACTCTTCGAACGATACCTCGTCAAGCTGTGGATGATACTATCCAGACGATGCTATCAGATGATGCTCACACATACAGCAGACAATAGTTTCATAAGTAACTAAGATCTACATGATACTATTACGACCAAGACTAAACGATTCTCAAGCTTGAAGAAGTAAAACACAATTTAACATAAAAAAATCCAATAGAAATCAATAAGGACCAAACTGAAAAAGTACAATAATTCAGGGACTTGTTCATAAATACTAGAAAAACGAGGGTCTTACCCACAACATGTGAGTGTATCATCTGATAATATCATCTAGGAAGTATCATCCACAGCATGTGAGTGTATCGTCTGATACCATCGTCTAGAGAGCATTGTCTTTAGCACTTAAGAGTATCGTCTAAGGAGTACCTTCTATAGTTGGTGGGAGTACTGTCTACAGTCTCTAGTCCAGCAAACTAGTCTGTCGTCTCTAATTAAAACGCGAACGTTGTTTGCTCTGTTTTACCTTATTGTTGGGAACGTACCAGAATGAAAAATCTATCTTCTCTCTATCCCTTTTCTTTCGTTTTGTTTATTCCTCTTATCTCGTATAGATTTTGTTTTGGTTAAGATAAGGAAAAAATTGAAAAGAAAATATCTCTTAGAGCATATCTCGGGTATGCTATGTTTTTTAATAGAAATCCGTTTATGTTTTGTTAAAGATGTCAGTGGGTTGTTAGGGTTAAATTCAAATTAAAAGGTATAAATTTGGTTTGTTTTAGGTAGATGAGACTAAGTAACAGAATTTGTTATCATCTTTTGGGAGTTTGAACTCGGTTTTTCATCTTAAATAAATAACAATACTTAGACAACCATGAGAGTACCTGGACTTCCTTCTCTCTGTTGCTGATCATGATTTCTCTTATCCTTTGAAGACCAAACGTTCCTTCTTTTCCTTCCTTTCCAAGTGTTCAAAGGTGATCAAATTTCTTGTAGTGTTCTTGCACACTTCTCTAACCCGATTATCATGAAAGGAGAAAATTCAACCATGGCTTAGATTTTTCTATTCTATGTTCCTTCCCTCTTTTACTTCTCTCAGAGTTTTGTCACGAATTCCAGCACTTTCTCCTATAACTTAGAAGATTTTTCTCTCGAGTTTTAGAAGTACAAGTGTCGTTTCCTATTCTTCTTGATCAAGCAAGATACACAAGGTAGGTTTATCTTCATGTGCAATTCTTGTCAAGTTTGGAAAACAGATTCTGTTTCTTCCTTGCCTTTTGGCCTCATGTTTCTAACAATAGTTGGGGTTGGGTTTCGTTTCTTTCCATGTTAATTTATTGTTTGTTGTTTGTTCTATCTGAAAGTTTGGACGCAAAGCTTATGCGATTCTACGTACGAAGGTAAGGGTAAGGGTAACTCGGTCTTAGAATAGTTGAGTCATATTTGTGTTTGTGAATGAATGTTTTGTTTTGATTCGAATCGTTATATGTTGATTGTTGATAATTGGATTGGACTATACCTACTTATGCTAACATACCATGACTCGTTGATTTGATATTGAACTGTTGGTTCACTTGAATATTGTTGTTCTTGTCATGGCATATGCATCTTTGTAGGAGTTTTAATGGTTGATGTGATGGTTATCGTTCCATGTGATCTTCCTAAGGTGATGAGATGGTTGTCGTTCCATGTCATCTACCTAAGGGCGAAGAGATGGTTGTCGTTCCATCTGACCGTCCTGCCATATAGGAAAATTGCTGGCTATAGTTTAGCATGTAGTTGCATTTGAAGAACTAACAAGCATGATTCTCTTGCTGTATTGCTTAATGTTTCCTATATAATTGTTCTATACTATTTTTCTTTCTGTATTTTTTATGATTTCCATATAATTGTAGTTACTGTTGCTCTTGCTGTTTGTTTAAGGAGTTAACCCTTTCTACTTGTTTTGTTTGTTGTTCGGGCGCTTAACGCCATAGATTATCAGGACAGTGATCCATGTGATGTTTGAATCAGTATTTTCAAAGCCTAGACTTCAAGAGACGTTGGAATTAACTAGAAGACTTGGACGACTGGATGATGAGAAGTTGAAGGCTTTTATGTTTCGTCGTTATTTTGTATTTTCTTACTTTTTTTTTCGGGCACGTGTTTTTGTGCAAGACTTAGTATTATTTTTGACAACTCATAGTATCATTTATTTATAAGTAAATGGGGAGTATTATATCTATTAATATTGTTGTCTCCATGTTTTGAGAAATGAGTGTTAAGTAAGGTTTTATAAATCTTCATTCGGTTACTAATGTGACCCCTGACCCAAAATTGAGGCGTTACACATACCTCCAATATTTTTTAGCCATTTATTTTCAGTCAATTTCTCATGTTAAATCACTAATACATTGAGCCCGAGCAGGCATAATACACTCACAACTTGGCTTATATGTCATTTCTACCACATATTTGTATAGGCAAAGAGAGCAAAGCTTTATTGAAGGTTAAAAAACACTCACAACTTGGAGCTGAGTGATTTATGGCCTGAATACACTATTCAAGCTTAATAAACACTCACAATTAGCAATATTGATCAAGGGAAATTGAAATGGATATTGTCATACATTGCCAGAAATGTCACAACACATAAAATGGTTCTGTGCATTCCAAATTGGAAGCATTACAAACTGTGACATAATTAAACTACTTCCTCCAAATTAAACTGTCCAAAACAATACTTAAACTTCTTCCCATTGTGCCTGAATACATCCATAACATAGCCAAGTACAAATACTTCAAAAAAAAAACACCTTAATCTTTAAAATGATTAACCAAGCAACAAAATTAATCTGCTTCCATCAGATTGTGCTCTCCTGAGTTCCCACAACATCTTTGGCTCTCTTTCAACCCCTTGTAGTTGCACCACCAGATGGTGTTGAAGCTATTATTGAGCTGCCTTGTGCTGATATTTGTGTGCAGTGTGGTTGTGATGGTGCAGCCTGAGCTAGTTGTGATGGTGCAGCCGGAGCCTGAGCAGGCTGTGATGGTGCATCCTGAGAAGCCTTCCTCTTTCTTTTTCAGTAGGTTTGTTCTTTGGTGGTATCTGAGGTGGTTTGGACAGAATGGCTGCTGCCATTACTAATCTTACCACGTTGGTGACGCATCAAGCAAATGTTGCTCCTGCTGGTGCAGAGGAAGATGCGAATAGAGTTGTTGCTGCTGCTGCTGCAACACAAGCACAAAATGCTGAGAGGGAGCAAGCTTTTGCTCAGGTGAAGGGACTGCACGATTTCAAGAGGCAGGATCCACCTGAGTTCTCTGGAGGCTATGACCCAGAGGAGGCTGATTTGTGGTTGTAGGGAATGGAGAAGATCTTTACTTTCCTAGATACCCCTGCTGTAACCAGGGTGAATTATGCAATATATTTGCTAACAGGAGAGGCTGAACATTGGTGGAATGGTGCTAGGGCCATTATGGAGGCTGATTTCCAGGCTGTCACTTAGGAATCTTTCAAGAGAGCATTTTTAGGGAAATACTTTCCCAGGAGTGCTAGAGCTGCAAAGGAGAAGGAGTTTACAGAACTAAAGTAAAGAGGTATGTCAGTAGCTGAGTATGCTGCTAAGTTAGAATCGTCTGCCAGACATTACAGGTTCTCCAGAGACAGGGTTGATGAAGAATACATGTGTGAGCGCTTCATTGATAGGTTGAACTATGAATTGAAGAGGGTTGTGCAACCATTGGGGATTGTCCACTATCAACAACTAGTGGAAAAGGATAAGGGTATTGAGGCGATTGATGCTCGTTCGCCAAAACAACAAGGAGGTGGGGGACCAGCTAGGTCCTATTCATACAAGGATGATAAGGGGAAGAGACCATATCAACGACCGCAGGCTAAGAAACGTGATTTTGGATCTAACAAACCAGGTGGAGGCAATTTGAATATTCAGAGGGGTTCGAGGTCAGTGGAGGAGGTCGTC
This sequence comes from Acmispon strigosus, assembly GCA_030819835.1. Classification (NCBI taxonomy): domain Eukaryota; kingdom Viridiplantae; phylum Streptophyta; class Magnoliopsida; order Fabales; family Fabaceae; genus Acmispon; species Acmispon strigosus. The sequence goes on along the minus strand of JAUAMA010000001.1, from coordinate 39,494,277 downwards.
TATTTCAAGTGTAACAAGAAGAGACATTATGCTAATAGCTGTACAGAGAGATCCGTCATTTGTTGGAACTGAAAGAAGACAGGGCATACGGCCAAAGATTGTAAGGTTCCAAAGGTGGAGGTAACTGTTGATGATGCTCGTGGGAAACGTCCGGTATTTCAGGGGAGAGTTTATGACATTTCTAGGGAACCTACGAATGATGGTGAAGGTTTGATCAGAGGCTATTGCGATATTTCTGGTAATTCTCTCTTTGTGTTGTTTGATTCAGGAGCTACTCACTCCTTTATTGCTATTGATTGGGTGGCAAGGTTGGGTTTGTCTGTGTCAGAGTTGTCATTTGACTTGGTGGTATCTATCCCTGCTGCCAAGAGTTTAACTGCAACCTCTGTTTGCTTGAATTGTCCTTTTATTTTCCAGAATAAGAAATTTGTTGTGAATTTGATTTGCTTACCCCTTAAGCAAGTGGATGTAATCATAGGCATGGATTGGCTTTCTCTTCACCATGTCCTATTGGATTGTGCCAATAAGGAGGTAATTATTCCTGATCTTAAGAAGTCCCAATTTCTGAACTCTTATCTTTTGAAATCCTCCCTGAAAAGAGGAGCTTTGAAGGTGTTGTTATCATCCGACAATGGGAGTTCATCGACGGACGAGATCCAAAGTTTTCCTGTTGTATGTGATTTCTTAGATCTATTTCCTAAGGATGTGCCAGGGTTACCCCCTGTTCGTGATATTGAATTTTCTATTGATGTAATTCCTGGAACTAGACCTATTTCTATTGAACCATATCGTATGGCACCAGCGGAATTGGCAGAACTGAAGAATCAGATTGATGATCTTATGATGAAAGGGTTCATTCGACCTAGTGTTTCACCATGGGGAGCACCAGTACTACTCATGAAGAAGAAAGATGGTAGGTCTCGTCTATGTGTAGATTGCAGGCAGCTGAACAAGGTAACCGTGAAGAATCGTTATCCTTTGCCTAGGATTGATGACTTGATGGATCAACTTCGTGGAGCTGCTGTGTTTTCTAAAATTGATTTGCGATCTGGTTACCACCATATTAGAGTTAAAGAGATTGATATACAGAAGACTGCATTTCGTACTCGCTATGGACACTATGAGTATTTAGTGATGCCATTTGGAGTTACCAATGCACCTGCTGTGTTTATGGATAATATGAATAAGATTTTCAATTCTTTCTTAGATAAATTTGTGGTTGTTTTCATATATGACATCTTGATTTACTCAACAAGCCATGAGGATCATAGGAAGCATTTGATTTTGGTATTGTCTGTTTTGCGTGAGAAAGTTCTTTTTGCTAATCTAGCCAAGTGTGAGTTTTGGCTGGAAGAGGTGAGATTCTTGGGGCATGTTATTTCTAAGGAAGGCATTGTTTTTTACCCAAGTAAGGTAGAAGTTGTGACTAAGTGGGAACAGCCTAAGACCGTTACTGATGTTAGAAGTTTCATGGGTTTAACAGGATACTATCGTAGGTTCATCGAAGGCTTTGCAAATATTGCAGGACCCTTGACAAAGCTGACTAGGAAGAACTATCCTTTTGCATGGACTGAAGAGTGTGAATCTAATTTTCAAGAATTGAAACGCCGTCTGACGAATGCACCAATTTTGGTTTTACCTCAGTGTGGAGAACCGTATGATGTCTACTGTGATGCTTCTTATTCAGGTTTGGGTTGTGTATTGATGCAGAATGGTAAGGTTCTGGCTTATGCTTAGAGGCAATTGAAGATTCATGAGAGAAACTACCCTACTCATGATTTGGAACTTGCTGCTATAGTCTTTGCTCTTAAGATTTGGAAACATTATTTGTATGGGTGTGTATTTACTGTTTTCAGTGACCACAAGAGCTTGAAGTACCTATTCAATCAGAAGGATTTGAATATGAGGCAGAGGAGATGGATGGAATTTTTGAAGGATTACGATTTTTCGTTGCAGTACCTTCCAGGAAAGGCTAATGTTGTAGTTGTGCTCTTAGTCGTAAAGCTATTCATGTATCATTATTGATGATTAAGGAGTTGGAATTGATTGAGACTTTTAGAGATTTGAGTTTGGATGTTAAGATAATGCCTGGGAAGTTAAGTTTTGGAATGATTACTGTGTCTAGTGATCTTTTGGAAGAGATTAAGGTGAAATAGAGACAAGATAAAGTCATAGTGGAGAAGAGGGAGAGTGCTCGTCTGGGAAAGGCGCCAGACTTTGACGTTGGGACGGATGATGTTTTACGTTGTAGAGTGCGTGTATGTGTTCCACATGATGCTGAGTTGAGGAGATTGATCTTAGATGAGGGTCATAAGAGTAAGTTGAGTCTTCACCCAGGTTCGACGAAGATGTACCAGGATTTAAGGTTACATTTTTTGTGGCCAGGTATGAAGAAGGATGTTTCTGAATATGTGGCTGCTTGCCTAACTTGTCAGAAGGCAAAGGTTGAACACCAGAAACCTTCAGGATTGATGCAACCTCTTGCAGTGCCAAAGTGGAAGTGGGATAGCATATCTATGGATTTCGCTGTTGCATTACCACTTACTCGAAAGAGATTTGATTCTATATGGGTTATTGTAGATCGCCTGACCAAGACTGCACATTTTCTACTAGTTAAAACTATGTATAAAGTGGAACAGTTTACTGAAATTTATATTGCAGAGATTGTTCGTTTGCATGGAGTTCCTTCAACCATTATTTTAGATAGAGATCCAAAGTTTACTTCTCGCTTTTGGAAGGCTTTGCAGGATGCTTTGGGTTCAAAGTTGAGCTTGAGTTCTACTTATCATCCCCAGACTAATGGACAAACGGAGAGAACTATTCAGTCATTGGAAGATCTTCTTAGAACTTGTGTGCTGGATAATCAGGATATTTGGGATGAGTTATTGCCATTGATTGAGTTTACTTACAACAATAGTTTTCATGCAAGTATTAGGATGGCACCTTATGAGGCATTATATGGAAGAAGATGCAGGACGTCGTAGTGTTGGTTTCAAGATGGAGAACACTTGTTAGTTGGACCTGAGTTAGTTCAAAAAACAACGGATAAAGTGAAAATGATCCAAGAAAAGATGAAGACGTCTCAGAGTAGGCAGAACAGCTATGCAGATAACAGACGGAGACAATTGGAGTTCTCGTCTGGTGACCATGTATTTCTCCGTGTGACACCTACTACTGGAGTTGGGAGAGCAATTAAGTCCAAAAAGTTGACACCAAAATTTATAGGCCCTTATCAGATTATTGAAAGAGTTGGACCAGTGGCTTACCAAATCGCGTTACCCCTTTTCTTATCTAAGATTCATGATTTTTTGCATGTATCTCAGTTGCATAAATACGTTTCAAATCCTTCTCATGTTATTACTCAGGATGATGTCCAGTTGAAGGAGAACTTGACGTTTCAAGTTCCTCCTATGAGCATTGCTGGTCGTAGAGTGAAGCAATTAAAGAATAAACAGATTTCGCTTGTAAAGGTGGTTTGGAACCAAGAAACTGGTAATGCTACGTGGGAATTAGAAGAAAAGATGAAGGAGCAGTATCCTGCTCTGTTTTCTTAGCTGTAGTTTCGTGGGCGAAATTCTTTTAAGAGGGGTAGTATTGTAAGACCCTTTTCTTTTTATAAATATAAGGATTTTATTAATATATGTGTGCGTGAAAATATATTGAATATATGTTGATTAAGTTTGACATATTTTTATGCTAATTGTTGATTTTCGCCCGACGAATTATGTTGTATTCGTCTGACAGATCTCGTTTGTGCTTGTCCGACGAATAATGTTGTATTCGTTTGATACATTCACTGGAGAGTTCGTTTGGTGAATTACTTTAGGTGCTCGTTTGGTGAGAGACCTTTTGTTCTCATTTGGTTCAATCAGTTAGTGTTCGTTTGATGTGACTGTGTAGTAAGTCGGTTGGTACTCGTTTGGTTAGTTAGCCGCTATTGTTGACCTTAAGAGATAAGTGTCAGATGCCTTGGAAATGATAAACTTTCGTTTATGTTGACTTTGAACATATGTCAGAATCATTAATAGCATTAATGAGCATTAATGACTCGCCGCTTTCATTGACCACTTTTCATTAAATGCTTACCCTGAGAGTTGGTTTTCCTCGTACTATAAATACCAAGTTCCTAATTTCATTTCAGTTCTTAGATTCTCTGAAATCCTTACTACTTTCCTCACTTCGAAGAAATCTCTCTTAGACATCTTTCTGAAGTTCTTGTTCTTGTTCATTCTTCTCCAAATTAAATCTTTCAAGTTGTGTTCAAACCAAAGAAGGTTGGTTCTTCTTACTCTGTTCTACCATGTTTTTCGTTATATATGAAGTTTCAATGATTCTGTTTCCAGTTTGGTTTGGGATTACTTCTTGTCGTTGGAATAGTTGTTTAAACATGTTATTATGTTTTTGGTAGGTTGAAGACTTAAGTTATGCAACCTACGAGAAGGTAAGGGTAACTCATATGTTAGCTTATCTTAGTATCTACAGTGATATATGTTTTAGTTACTTTGGTAACGTGAATATTGTGAATGAATACTGGAATATTTCCAGATTGAATTATATTATGTAACCTACTAGGGTTAAGGGAACGAGTGAACCGTATTTGTTCATGAAGAACTGTGATTGGCCATCATGATGAATTTTTGGTTTGATGTGGTGGACTATTATGTGTCGCGGGATCATCCGAGGGTGGTGTGGAAGAGTCTCTTCCTCGTAATCATCCTATCCAAAATAAGGCAAAACAATGAGCTAGGAATATACAATTGGTTACTGAAATTCACCAAGTGTGATTATTAATTGACTTACGAATGTCGTAGAACTAATTGTTGGTTTTATCAGTATGACTGGTGATATTGTCTGCCAAACTATCATGATTACTGATTTTAATTATATTGGAGTTAACTCTTTTCTTGTTTGTATTTCTTTATTTTAGCGTATATCGCCAGACGGTCACTAGTAGGTATTCGTCTACTGTTGACTAGGGGGCAAACGAGGACTGCTTCTGGAGGTGGACGAGGACGATCTTAGAAGCTTAAAGACTGGAGCTTTTACTCATTTTGTGTTCCAATGAATTGTACCTTTTTTTTGTGAAAGAATAGCACATGTTGTGCAAGATAATACTTTCATTACGTCTTATTTTCTTTGCAATTACGAAATGTATTATATGGGCTACACTATCTATGTGTATTATGAGTAATAAACGTTTTGAAAATATGAGATGTTTTGAAAGGTTTAAACTTAGTGTTATTTCCACATGGTTACTATGTGACACTCGACGTCAAAAATCGGACTGTTACAAGTTACATATCACAAGTGATTTAATTGCCTTGTTTCCTCCTTTCGGGATGGCCTTGTCAGCACCAATCTTGCCACCATTAGTCCTGACATTGTGGCCCAATTTCCCACATTTGCTGCACTTAATTTTAGATTAAATCCTTTGGTTATTGTATGGATTTCTAGGTTCATCATTGGACAGATTTTTGTAAATAGCTTTCCGGGGAGGAAGATTATTTCTCCTTACAATTAGTCATCCAAAAAAAATTATGGAAAAATTCTTTGATGTAAGGGTTGATTATGATTTTCCCTAGTTGATACTTGATGATGAGGGGTCATGCAAGTTTCCCCATTATTGGTTGTCCTCCTTCAAGGTATTCGAAAAATCTGATCTTCCCCAATTGCCTTCAGTTGAGCAAGCGGCTAGGTCCTAGCTGCCTTCCCTCTTGTGAGTAGCTCTGAAATTCTATGTTTGGACCATCATCGTGAATCACTTCAAAAATATCTTGGAAATTTTTGTATTTCCCATATTCTTGTTTTACTTACTTCATTTCTGTGATCACCTTATGAATTTGTGTATGTTATGCAGACAATAAGGACTTGAAAGCTTGCTGGAAAAGGCAAAATCAATCAATGATCAAGGAGGCAAGAGTGAATAAAGGGTCATCCAAACGACTGACTCTTGTGCAACATCATCAACCGTAATCATCCGAAAAAGAAAATTGATGATATGGACGACCAACACGTGAAAATTTACCTTCAAGCTCCGGATGTGGAGATTTTTAACTCTAACCTGTCTGGTCTTGGAGCAGATTTTGGTGGCAGAGAAAAAGAGAAAGGCGTGTCAGTACCTTTATGGGATTTAAGCTGCTTCTCATTTCACAACTTGATTTATGCTCATGTGAGTAATCTGGTGGATGTCAAAACATTTCAGGTTGTCGGTATTCAACAAGTGTGTAAGCAAATGGTCGTGTATTCTGTGAGCTTTTCTTTCATGGCACACAACTTGATCTTTCATGGCACGCCAAATTGATGATCTTAGAAGTTTGAAGAAAAGAGAATTCGAGGAGATTGATAACCTGAAGAAGAAGAAAGTCCTTGAGTTCGACTTTCAAGGTTACTATGCTTGAAGGTGAATACAACCGGTTGAGGGAAGAGAAAGTTAAGTTGCAAGATCTGAGAAATAATTGGTACTCCTCCCTCCCTCCGTTCCTTTTTATAAGAGTCAAACAACTATTGCACACCCCTTAAGAAAAGCAGTTAAAAGTGGTTGTTAGCATTTAATTTGTTCTCAAATTACATCAATTTTCCAAAATTGCCCTCACTTACTTTTTAAAATTTTTATTGATCATTAATACATTACATAGTGGAAAGAGAGAGAAAATCCAATTAAGTAATGGTAAGTTTGTCAAAAAATAATTAATGCACTACAAATTTCAAGTCGGTTCTTATAAAAAGACCGTGGCACTTCTCAATTTAACTCTTATAAAAAGGAACGGAGGGGTAGATGATAAGGATAAGTTATCTTCTGACTTGGTCTTAAAGATAAACAAAGAGGGAAGTTGGAGGTCGGGATTTAAACATTGAAACGCGAAATTTCCTTGAGACTCACCAATGGCTTTCTGAAAGCGATCGGGCAAGCGGAGTTTATGTACAAGGACATGAATCTGAGGGCAATTGGGCCCTTCAAAGAAATTAAGGACGACAAACTTGTGTAGGAGGATGACTATCTATAGTTTCCTTTTGGCTTAGCTTTTTGAAATGGGTTTTTTTTTTTTTTGTCTTTTTGACTATTTTTGGTTTCTTGACGCACTATGATGTTTTTGTGGTTTATGTTTAAGTACGTTTTGTTCTTCCTCCGGATTTGGATTCTCTCATGTGTTAATCTCACATGACCATGTTATGTGAAGATCTGAGTTTTTAAATCTTTTTTGATGGAATGTGGGCCCTTAATAGACATATGGATGAAGAAAATTAAAAAATTGTGCGAGAAATAATATTGACCATCAGATTTCATTAAAAAATTAATTAAGGGCTCAGATCTTTCACATGACATAGTCATGTGAGATTAATACATGAGATGATCCAAATCCTCTTCCTCCCGCATACGTTCTTGTGCGCTCTTTCCCCTCTCGTTCGCCTATTTCTCCTTGATTTTTTATTGTCTTTAATTTGTACGCTGCATGATTGAATTTTCACACAAAATTATTTGAAGAGTTTACAAAGATTAATTTACCTCAATGGCTTAGGATAGTGGCAAATGATCCAACTTGTTTGCCACGTTTGGCATCAAAACTTCATTGGTGAATCAAGGCGAGTGAAGAAAATCTTAACTTTGGAGTTTTAAAAAACAACATGGGCAATCTTATATAGGCAACATACTCCAACGAGTTGACAGGAAGACGAAGGTGATCAGCTATACTAGCAAGAAATCTTGCATATTTATTCAAATAATTACTTGAAACTCTATTTTCAAAGACTACTTTCATAAATAAGTACGTCATATAATAAACATATTAGCATGTAAGGATGTAAATATGTAAGTATGAATAATATGATATATGTATAAATAGAAGATGTATCATATGAGAAAGATATTTTTATATAAGAAAATGAGAATAAATCATAATCGTTAAATCTAATCATGAATGGTCAAGATTAAAACATCAAGTCATATGACTTTTTAAAAAGTCACGTGACATTTTTAAGTAGTCATGTGACTATTAAGTTTTTTAATCTTGATCATTCATGATTAGATCTAACGATCGTGATTTATTCTCATTTTCTCGTATAAAAATATCTTTCTCATATGATAAATCCTCTGTATAAATAATATATATAGCAAATATTCGACTTGGATTGAATTGGTTCTTTTCGGAGGTCAAATCCGATTCAATCCAAGAAAAAAAAATTTATTTTTTCAATTTTTGGTCCGTTCAGTTTTTTATTAGATTTCAGTTTTTATTAATCTATTTTTCGGTTTTTATTGGATTGAATCACTTATAAACACCCACAATTTTACCAAGTGACTTCAAAGAAACATTTGGGAGATTTTTCATTTTGGCGATTATGGAGACCGAATGACGAAATACCGAGGCAAATTTCAATTTGGAGATTTGTCGGCCGACTATGGTGAAAAGAGATTTTTCATTTGGCAATTATGGAGACCGATTGACAAAATACTTTCGCGAATTTCTCAGCCGACTATCGCGAACACTTAGGATATTTTTTCCTTTTGGAGACTTGTAGGCCACCTATGGTGAAACACTTGGGCTATTTTTCATGCTGGGAAAACACTTGGGCGTATAATTGTAAATACAGAACATACTGACTAAAAAAGGATATAATATTCAAACATCCAATTCGAAAGTAAATAAAGCTGCACTTTTTTACTAAAACAACCTAATTAACGAAAAAAACCAATGGCTTGTTTCCCTCTATGCTGTAAGTGGGCTCTGGTAACATTATTGATTGATCAGAATCTGATAAATCTGAAAATTGGGGTATAAATCTCCTACACAATCCAACCAAAAAAAGAAAAAAAAAATCCCACACATGGATAACAGATGCAACATGGTTCCAGCTGGAATAAATCCCACCTTTAACAATCCAACCTTAATTACTCATAAAAACCACCAACAAATCCCCAACAATGAACAGCAGAATCCAATTTATCAGTTAACATGAACAGACATGGCAGAAAAGGGCCGAATATAATTATTTACACACAAATGATACAAGAATCCAGTGAATCATTGAGTTTTACCATCCCACAAAGAAAATAAAGTGGGTTTTACTTGTTGATCACTGCCTAAGAACCATTAGCTGGAGGCATGGAAGGCTTTTTACCCTCAATGTCCATCTCTTTCACACTATCACTCAGTGAAGATGATTCACATTTCTTCTCCCCCTTGCTAGGTTCAGAATCACCATCCTCATCACTTTCCTCCTCAGCAAGAGAAACCTTTTGTCGATGCTCTTTGACTTTACGAAATTCATCATAGTGGACCTTCCTGTGCTCTTTAAAAGCTAAGCTCCTATCTGTTTCAGAATCTAACAGTATACCAACCCAGGAATATACAGGTTAGGTAAGTAGAAGAAGTAATTTCACAATACAATAACAAATAAACTCAATAAATTAATCTAGACTCAATCATGATATCCCCGTAAGCAGGCATGTCATGAAATGGCAAAATAAAGTTTCTTGCTACACAAAATGGACAGAATCTCCCTTCATGAGTGCAAGAAATGACAAGATTACAATAACTTGTTTTCCCTATCGAATAGAAAATAGATCCCAATTCATTATCAGATTTAACTGAAATTTAAAACAGTGTAATTATTGGATATTATAGCAGCAGCCTCCAAGTCTGACATTTTTCCCAAGCCCACGCAAAAAAAGCACTTATCAACCTTTCAGATCAAACAGTGTGAATGATACTATGATAGGCACAAGAAAAAGAAATAAAACTGCTGTCCCAAATTATTTAGAGAAAGAACTAAAATACTTGTTACTATACAAGAAATTCTGTCTTCCATAGGAGAATACAGTTAACCTATCTTTTTATAACTATGAAGTTCACGTACATATAATTATTGGTTCAGAAATATTAAGAAATCTCACAGCAGAAACTAGCAACTTCCATTTTTATTTCTGATACTAAGACCACAAACTTAAAATGTGCGCAAGGTCAGCCATATCCATTCATACTTCTCTTGATTCCATCATTATCCATGCAGGAATCCTACACTACATGTTGCTGTCAGATCAAAACCATATAGCCTGACTTACCCACATTATAATCCATTCATGTTAAAATCAATTTATGCCAAGGTAATATAAATAACTATTCAAAGATTTCGTATTATTTGGATCAGAAATAAGTCATTAAAACTGAAGTTCACTTGAAGAAGCAAAACATGCATTAAGAGTAACCATCGTGATAAAAACAATAAACGACAATGATCTTTGTCAAAAACACCAGATTAAGATCAAATAATAGTACCATACCATCATCATCTTGTTCCATTGCATCTGGCTCATCCTCGGATGATGTCCAGCCACCAGATTGTCCAGTTCCTTTACTGCTACTGGAGGCTACGTCATTCAGGGCAGTCCATATTGCTTCAGCATGCCTTGTGTGATTTTCCTCATCAATACATGCATCAAAACTTCCTCGCACAGGGGATCCAGAATCTACAAAAAAAATAGGTTATTTCAGAATAAGAGTTACTGAACATACAATGTTTTCTAAACATAGCAAAAAAGTAGGCCTGAGAGTAAAACTTCAAGTACACATCTCCAATGCAACTCTGTCAACAGAGTAAGGCTAATATGTTGTTTTTACATTTAGAAACAAAACCATGTCAAGGCCTACAAATTTTAGAATTTAGTCATGAAAGGAAAGTTTTGCGTAGACAGCTATACCCATATATGCATGTTTAATTAATGGAAATATGAATTTAAGTTATCTTCTTTACATACTGTCATCATCAATCATAGGATGATATGGAGTCTTAGGCTCAGTAATTTTCTGCCTCACAGGTTTGTTTGCCTCAATTTCTCCAATGTTAGCTTCATCCCACCTTACACGCCCCCTACAATGTGATAGCAAATGCAAGATTCATAATATTAAGAATGGGAGATATGATCAACTTAAAATTACGACAGTATACAAACAAAAAGATCATGAGACTGCTTATAAAATATATATTCTGCCAGTAGATAAATACTGGAAGTTCCATTAACCATTTTATCTTTTAGTCAATATGAACGCTTACTAAAAAGGCAATGAAATGTTCATTCAAAATTTAAATCTGATCCGGAAGATTTCTAAGACATAATAATAAAGAAAAAGAAAAAAGTTGAACAGAAGTGCCACTTCCTTTTTTTTATTTGATGTCAGTTTGATACAAAAATGTTTATAAACCATCTCCTTTACTTCTTCCTTTGTATAGGCTTCCTGTTGAGCAAGTAAACAAACTTGAGTTATCGCGGAATTTTCTTTGGGCTGAAAGGGAGTCATTTGGTTAATCAGAGCTTTGTTGTGGACAGAAAACAGGTAAAAGGGTAAACGAATATGGATTACTTAGTTGAACTTACTGATTCATCTACTGGATTAACTTTCCCTTATTAGTTATCACCTCCATTAGTCAGATATAATATGGGGGAAGACAATCATAAGTATTTTCAGTAGCAATTATGATCATTTCAGAAGCTTATGGTAGTGAAAGGCCTTGTGTTCCATTGCACTTCCTTCTCTTCAGAGGCTCTCAATTTCACATCATGCATTTGGTTTCAGTTTCTATTACAGAAATATAGATTCCCAAACACAAGCCTCAAGCCAATGGCTTAAGACTTTAGTAGAAATTTCTATGATCAAATGGTTAACACTTAAGAGGTTGCTTCCCATAATCCATTCTTTATAATGAAGTTGAATTTCAGAACAATGTAAAATGGGCAACTCTTTAAATTGCATTTATTTCCTACATTATTTTATTCTACCTACTCTTCTAGTAAATTGAATGAGGATTCAAACTTTAAATGCGTTACATTCTTCTCTAAAACCTTTCTGTTAACCACTGTCCAGTCTCTACCAAGAACCAATTGTCCTATTATAAATCCAATATGATAGAACCAAGTGCTCTCGTCATATTGATGCTTATTGCTTAAAATGTTAAACTCAAGAACCCAAATAGCATTGGAGAAACCCACAGTAATTCTAAATCTCCTCAACAGCATACCATTCAAAGCTTCACAGTCAGCCAAAGATGATTTCAATCCCCCCACCCTTTTGCTTCCTATTATTTGTGCTAAAACTGAAGTCCAGGAAAGGTTTTTGAATTATTCTCAAACCTCTATCTAACTTTAGTTAGTCTATATAACTATGAACCCAAAGAGTTGCATATCCCTCAAAAATCACAGCAGCCTAAAGTTGCATATATCTCAAAATTCACGGCAGCCTAAAGTTGCATCACCCTAGTATTGCCAAAGCCAAGGATGCGGACAACTTCCCGCAAGACCGGCTACAACCTAATATAAACACCCTTCTTGCGTTTTGATTTGTTGCCTTAACTATATCTCACCTTTTTTTGTTTCAAGGAAAAATAAACTAGAAAGCACCAAGACATAACTTTGAGTCTGTGACTATGTTTAGTAATATCCAGATTTTTTAAGCATATATTATCTTTTCCAGGAATCCATATTCACCAAACATGATTTATTTTTAAATTGTGGGAAGGTGGAACTATCCTTTAAAAATTTCATGGTGGCATCTAGGATAAACACTACCCTGGAGAAAAAAGTTCCTCAGTTTAGATCATTATAATTTATAATACATAAAATTTAATAAGCCGGACCATTCAACATACACTCCCCCAAATAATAACATAACAACTACTAAAAGGAAAGGAAGAGTATTGCTTGCATTACTTCATTTTGGTAGATGGATGAGCTCTTGTCTTCAAACACCACAGTTGTGCAAAGCGATCCTCAAGTGGCTTGATCAACTGGAATAAACATAAGAGGCATATGCACTAAGTTCTAGAGCTTCAAGGACACAAATATTTAAAGAAAAAATCAAAGGAGAAATAGATAAGTCAAAAGAGTGAAAAAATCTAAGCAGTACACCATTGTAGACAAGCTAAAGAATGCAAAAGCCGCTAGAGACATATGATAAATTGAGAGATAAAAATGTGAAGTAAGAATATGATGAAGAAGCAAAGGGAAAACATACCCCACTAAAGAATCTAAGCGAAAAATCCTTTCGATCTGGGTGTGGGAACCTCCGATCTGGATGCTGGAACCTCCGACTCGCGGTGAAATGGAGGCCGCGAACGTGAGAGAGAGAGAGAGAAGAAGGTTGAGGACTGGGTTTCTGAAAGAAGGAAGAAGGGGTTAGGAGAAGGTTGAAGAGAGGTGTGAAGGCAAAGAGAGGAAGAGAGATCGAGACGGCGAGGTTATGAGAATTGGGAACGTATGGGTCGAGCGAGGTTAGGAATAGAGAAAAAATAAATTAGTGTGCAATGAAAGGGGGAGAAGAGGATTGGGAAGAGAAAGAGATGAGGCCAGAAATGAAAACTTAGAACGTTCGAGACGGCGAATGGAAACGTCAGAAAAAATCCAAAAATCGAATATTAATTACAAATATTAATTAAATTGTTTTGAATCAATATTATTAACAAGTTTGTTTTAAAATTTGGTAGGGAAAGCATTGCTATCTCCAAGGTGGTTCTTTTCAATTTGAAATTATTAGAATAATTAAATACGTAGAAGGTTGTATGTTTCATTCATACGGCGGCAGATGTGAGAAGTGTGTTGTAAACGATTTGTAAGTATGCTCGTTTTAAACATGACGTACAATTTTTGTAAAATTGTGATAGAATATGGATGAAAACTTCATTTAATCCAAATATGTATGGGAAAAGTGTGGAGAGGCTAATTTAGTTTAGTATGTGAGGTTAATTTATTATAAATCATTATACATATATATTTGATATTTTTAGTCTCTGAAAAATATGTTATTTTTGTTTTTCGTCCCCGTGTAATTCTTTTTTGTTTTCAATCTTTCGAAAATGATATGTTTTATTTTTCATTTCTACCATTTGTTTTTCCATCCATTTAGATATGAGTTTTTACAATCTGAGAAAATATGAGATAGTTGAACCCGATTTCACCGCTTGTAGAACAGATCTAAGCGTGTGTGAGAGTGTTTTTAGATCTGGATTGGATGAAAAAATAAACGGGAGGGACAAAAAACAAAATATGTAATTTTCATAGTGCTGAAAACAAAAAAACTAATCTCAATGACGAAAAACAAAAAGGGTATAGTATACAGGAACTAAAAATATATTTAAATTAATTTATTTAAAATTATTTTTTAAATACTATCGTTCAATAATGGTTTGACCATGGTCCATCAATTAAAATAAACAGTTCGATAATCGGTTTGGTTTGTTTTTTTTGTAATAGTTCTTTTTTAAAAGGTAAATGAGTCACCACGGCTAAAGTTTATTTCTGCACGATTCCATTTTACACCGATTGATTCCTATGCGGAGCTGTTGGCTCATAATTTTCTTCCACCGATTGAAAACTCAAAACAAACATTTCCAGCATTGGAGGGAAAGCGCTGCTTGGTAGTTTCCGGTGGAATTGGTTTGGATCTGCAACTCAGTTGAATGATCATATCCACAACCAACTCAAGAGGTATCTGCTAAACACCATGACCAATTGAGGAGGAAACTCCAACCCTAAATTTTGTATTTTTATTGGAAATGGAAAATTGAAAAGTCTTTTTTCTTTCTGTATCTGTAAACATAAACGTTATGATAACATTTCTCTAAATTTCTTAGGTCAGGTGGGTCTTTTTTCTTTCTGTATTTGTAAACATTAATTTATGATAGCATTTGTATAAATTTCTTAGGTCAGGTGTGAGTGAAGGAAAAGGAACATTGGGGGAAGTTGAAATTGAAGTGAAGGATGCAGGGTGAAAGAGATGGAAAAGAGGAAAGAGACAGGCTCAGTGACTTGCCTGACTTTGTTTTGCTCCATGTTATGAAATTTATGAACACAAAACATGCTGTTCAGACTTGTGTCTTGTCTACTAGATGGAAGGACCTCTGGAAAGGTCTCACTAGTCTTGCATTGAATTCCTCAGACTTCACCAGCCCTCCCCATTTCAGCAAGTTCGTGTCTTGTGTTCTGTCTCATCGAAACGGCTCTGTTTCCCTGCATAAACTTGATTTGAGGCGCAAAGGTTGCATCGAACCGGAACTCCTCAACATGGTCATGAGCTATGCTGTGTCACATAATGTCCAGCACTTGGCAATAGAATTTAATTTGTATTTAAAACTTGGTTTTAAGCTGCACCCTTGCATCTTTTCGTGTCGGTCTTTGACATATCTTAAGCTTTCCATTTGGGCTGTCCCTTCGATGACAGAACTTCCAAATTCACTGCAGTTGCCAGCACTGGAAAGCTTGCATCTTGAGCATGTCACTTTTGCTGCTAATGATAGTGGCTGTGCTGAGCCCTTTTCAAGTTGTCCCATGTTGAACACTTTAGTTCTTGACCAATGTAACTTACACCGCGATGCAAAATTCCTCTGCATATCTAATTCTAAGCTTTCCACTTTGACCATAAGCAGTTCCCTTCAAGAAGTGGACTACAAAATTGTGCTTTCTACTCCAAACCTTAGTTCTCTCACTGTCACGCGTCATCCTATTCACCAAGTCTCCGTGTGCGATCTTTCTTATCTCGAACAAGTAAACATTGATATTGAAGCCCATTTTCATACTAATTCTGAGAGGATGCGTTTAGCCCTGATTAGTTGGCTGCAAGTGCTAGCTAGCTATGTCAAGATAATGATACTCTCTTCAAGTACCCTTAAGGTACTAAATGTAAGTTTCTTTTGCATGTTTTCTCCTTCTTATTTTTTATATTGCTAATAAGTAATAAGAGATCCCTTATGTCAAATTTCATACCAATACTCAATCTTAATATTCAGATTATCCTTCAAAATGTCTAATTCACTCTCATTGTGTAGGTTTTCTCAACTCCTGGTTCAATGATTAGCCAACTTCCTTGCTTTGTTAGATTGAAGTCATTGAAATTGAAAATGAAATCTTCTTCATATATATCTGATGAGGAAGTAAGCAGGATAGTGGAGTGCTTGCTTCAAAAATCACCACTGGCCAAAGTTGATATTATAGGTTGCTGATTGATATGCACACTTAACTCTTCAGGTGGAGATTTTGCAATTTTTTCAGTTTTTGCATCATTTTCTGTTTCCCTCCCTCCCTAATGCTCTAAATTTTAGGTTGCTATATTATGAGCACCTTGTTTATACCTCTTATGGATTTTATTATATATTTCACATTGACAGATACAAGTATTTAATTTTATGGAAATATCACTTGTGGTGAACATGAAGCATACAAATCTTTTTACTCTTTTAATGTCTCAAATATCTTTCATGTTTGGCTTATACAAAGACTAGCAAAAAGCATTTGTTAAATTGTTTCATCCATTCATAATTTATGGGTGGATGAGACAAATCGTGCTCTTGCAGTGAGAGTTGGCTGATTAGAGGTGATAGAGGAACTATTTGAATGTGGAAAATGATGATAAGTAAAACCTTCTACTTAAAATTGAATTGAGGGTTCATCAAGAAACAAATTTTTATTCAGGTGCTTTTTAAATTAAAATAATATTGTTTAGTCGCAATCAATTTGAATTGTCTTGAAATCTTTTTTTCTGTTATATTCATTATAGTTTATGTCATGCTTGAAGAACACAAATGTTGAAGAAAAAATGCCACTTAACTGACTAAAGAATCTAAAGTTGCTTTGTATGCTGCATCATGATTTGTCAAGTTCTACTTCATGAAAGTGGATCAATTAGCTTTTACTTGGATCAAGGCTAATAATGTTATTTCTTTATTACTATGTTCAATTTTACATCTAAATCTAAATTTTAGACAAATCTACAATCCTCCTGTAACAGTACTCCTCTAGTTGACACATGTTCCATGTATGGTTTCTTCCTCTTTTTTCAAATAGAAAATGGAGAGACACTGTCAATTGAAGGTAGTTTTATGAAGATGGAGTGCTGAATGTTCAATCCTCCCTGCAGTATTGAAAAGTTGTAACGAAATATTTTATGGTTAGCTTCACAGCAGATCTAGATATAATCTTTTTGGGAAGCATTTTGGTAAGATTTAGAGTTAAGATGAGATAATAAAATCCTTATGGTTTCATGGATTTTTAATTGTGATTTGTTTTTAGGACGTTTGTAATCAAGTAAAGTCACCTGTACTGAGATAGGCTTAATGGATATATTTTAATTTAAACTTTTTAAAGGGTATTTTGTCTGTTCTTTGTTTTTCCCTTTCAGCTCATATTGTTTTCACTTTTCGAAAATGTCACTCTGATTCCTATTTACAAGAATTTCTGAAGGAAATGGTGAAAACAACAAAAATTTGTTTTCAGCATTACCGTTCACAGAAATCATCCAGAACCTATGTATGAAAAAATTGAAGTGTTTTCATATTTGAGGGTGCTGAATGGATTAGTGTGCAAAAAAATTCTCTGTTGTTTCAAACCATGGAAGGGGATTATCCAAGTTTCTCATGCTTTCTGTTTATTTGAAATTCAGAATTTGACTGAGAGTTCTCTGCAGTTTGGCTGTGATTTTGATACCATGTTGTAACTGAAAACGTACTGTGATTATCTCTTAATATGTGTGTGTGTGTATATGCCTTGATTATTCTACTTTATGTTACGTATGAATTGAGACTCAGAACATGCTATGGTGGATGTCATTGAACTGAAATTGTTAGCCAAAAAATAAAGGGGAAACCCCACTTTATGATTTGCTGAAGAATCATTAATCACATAGATAGGTTACTTCTGGATAGAGAATATTTGCTGGCCCGTAAGGGAAATCTCCACGCATTAGGCTAAGAGCTATACTGCTCAATGCTTTCTTTTTAGTCTAATGTGAGACTTCTTACTCACACTTGGTATAGGTGGCAATGAGGGCCAACTGCCCCGCCCCACTTTCAACCTGCCTAAAATGGGTCGAGTTGACCCGCTAGAGAATGAGTTGTAAATGCCAACTTGCTTCGCTTAGTGGCGGGTTGGCTGGTTGGTTAGCGAGTAAAAATAATAAAATAAAAATATGATGTGCAAACATTAAAAAAAACATTCTTTGACGGGTTGGCGAGTCAGGTCACGTGTAAAAGTACATTTTTTCAAAAAAATAAAGATAAATTGGCTCACGAGTTGACAGGTTAAGCGGGGTAGTGATGCAAATTCGTGAGCTAGATTGTCTACTTCTCCCCGCCCTGCTTAGCGGGTTAAACGGGTTGGCTTGGCAGGTCGAAACTACATTGCCACCCCTAGCACTTGGATTCTCAACATATCCAACCTTTTGTCGTGTCCAAGTTGTTTGCGCAATCACTACATTTTTAATATTGACTGCTTGTAACTCCAAATTCTGTTTTCATGAAACTTATACCATGGTGTTTTCCCCTGTGCTTACAAGCCTGAAATAATTATTGTTCATTAACCTATTGAGTACGATTATCATACTAAAGATGGTCCAGACGTGACTGTGCTGGGTACGCGGTCTAGCCCGTCCCGCGTAGGCCCGTAGTTAAATAAGCTTGCTTTTAAGAGCCCCGCATCCGCCCTGCATTTACGCAGGCTGGTCCGCGAGCCAGTAATATTAAAAAATAATATATATTTTTAAACAAAAACAACCATATTAACTCTAAAAAACCTAACAAAATCTTAAAAATTACATAATCATACAATTTCTTGCAAATTAACTCTAAAAATACCTAAAAACATCCAAATTACATAATCAAACTCCAAAAGGCAACATCCATAAGTCCAAATACCAAATTTCTCAAGTTTGTAGAAACTAGAAAGTGTCAAGGTAAATATGAAATTGTTCAAACGCAAAATAAGATATCCTTAATTCAAAACTTAATAGTCTTGCAAATCCAAAACAAACATCAAAATGGTCATATGTCCTTAACAAATGCAAACAAGCATCAATCTTCATTCTACATATAACATTCTTCATATGAAATTTTTAATTTTTTTATAATCACTAGTCTTGCGGACTGGCCCGCAAATCCGCGGGTTGAGCTTATTAAAACCGCGGGCTAAAGTGAGCTAGCTCAAGTAGACCCGCATTTAAATGAGACTCTATTTTTCGGGCTAGAGCCCGCGCGGGCTGCAGGTCTCGCGGGTCGGTTTGCGGACTTTGACCTTCTTACCCAGCTATAATTACTGAAGATGATCATATCCGGACGTGTGCTATATATATGGGCAATCCGTGACTTAATACAGTTAGAGACTTAATAACAGTGTCATATGCTTAAGGTTTATTGGCTTCTTGGGTTGATCATAGATGTTGTAGCAATGGGAGTCTTATTGCAATATCTGCCAGGTTTTTACTTCTTCAATTTAAATAGATGACCCCAAGCCCTATATCTATGTTTACTTTTGCTTGTTGTTTGTATTAACTATGTTGTGAGGAGGTGTCACATGGTCTTGTGGCCATATGAATTTCTGTGTATCATGCCCCTATTGATGTTTTGGATGTAATGGAATTGCTAGAATAACGAGTTGTATGAACTAATGTCAATCTTATCATATGAAGGTAACTGTGAAGTAGGAATGTGGATAATTAATCCTCAGACTAGTACAAGAAAAGTTTCATAGTCTAGACTCTAGAATAGGTACTAGTAAGAAATATTTTTAATAGAAAAGGAAAAAGGGTTTCTTGAGCAAGTACTATTTAAATATTAATTAAACCAAACTTTTAATAAATAGAGCATTCTTTTTACCTCCTGAAGTAAGCTATTCGTTTTTAAAGTTATAAGTTAGATAAAAACAAATGTAAAATCAAAAGAAATTCGCATTCCATGGATCTTTAGAAATTAGAATACAATTCTTTTGAGCGTGTGCTTGGATCAACATTAATAAAAATTGAATCTGAATACAATTATTTTTGGTAGATTTTGTTATGGTAAAAATAATTTAAAAATGAAGCGATTTATATTTAACTATATTTATGAGATAAATGATTTATATTTAGAATAATGTAATTTGGATAGCTTTTACTAAAATTGTTTTTGGATGTATAATAATTAATATATCTACTCAATATTAACAAATTAAAAATCAACAAATTTGCACCATACATTTTTTAACTTTATACTAATCAATTAACTTGTTAAATTATATATATATGTGTGCTATTTTATCTTTTAAAATAAAATCATAGAATTATACCAAAATAATAGAAATGACACGAAATGGGTCCGCCTAAGGTGGTCCATTAAAAAAAAAAATTAAATTTTGGACATCTTTCTTTTAATGGGTATAGTCGGTTATCGTCTTCCTGGACTCATCCACCGCACTTGCCTCACCTTCACCGTCCCAACTCCTTCGTCTTACCTCTTTTCTGCCTGGGCTACCATCAGAGCTTCGCCGCACTATTCTGACCACCACACCTTCAATTTTCTAGTTAAAGATGGCTACAACATAACTAATCTACTCTGATATCTTCTTCTCCCCAACTTTTTAACTTTCCGGCATTCTTATGAACGCTTAGGCCTTCCCTTGAACAAGTGAAGGTGCAAGAAACACACAAGAAATGAGGGGTTTGAATTGTGTGACTTATTTTTGAAAACTTCTTTCAAAGATGAACATTAATTATTGGTTTTCAAAGAGAGTTATTTGATTATGCAAGTATACATGTATGCAGCGGAAATATAACATAACATGAAAAGTAAATCACACACGATTTTTATCCTGGTTCACCCCCATAATCGACAGGGCTACGTCCAGTCCTTGGCTTCACCAAGATTTTCACTATTTAACCAAATAGTACAAGTATTATCAGGGACTTCTCCCAACAAGTATTAGAAGGACTTCTCCTATCAAGTATTATGAGGACTCCTCCTTACAAGTATTATCAGGTGTCGCAACCGGGGTCGCGACGGCGCAAAAAAACAAATTAGTACAGACAGCTAGAGTCGCCACTAACGTTTTTAAGAGGAAAACGCTAGAAAACCTAAAAAGAAAATAAAACGGTCTACGAAACCTAAAACTCTAGGTTCGGAAGTCGGTTACGCGTGGGGAAGGTGTTAGCACCCCACAGCGCCCGTCAAAGACGGTGCCTTGATTGATTGTGCGAAATTATCATTATTTTTTAAGATTTTTACTATTTACATAAAAAAGGGGAAATAAAATTATTTACAAAAAAAGACAAATTGTTTATTTTTATTTTATTTAGCCTGATAGGTGTGAACCTAGTCCTACGTACTTCCCTCAAATGGAAGATCAAGGCCACGTAGTTCTGAAGGTTTAAAGTGATTTTTAATGTTTTTTAATTTTAAAAAGGTTTATTTATTTATTTTTTGGAATTTTTTGTGATTTAAAAAAAGGGTGTCTGGCGGGGAGTTGCCCGTTCTAAAAGTGATTAAGGTGATTTAAAGAAAAAATATGGTGATTTAAAAAAGGGGTGCCTGGCGGGGAGTTGCCCGTTCTAAAAGTGATTAAGGTGATTTAAAGAAAAATATGGTGATTTAAAAAAGGGGTGCCTGGCGGGGAGTTGCCCGGTCCTACGTATCTCCAAAGAGAAATCAAGGCTACGTAGTTCTAAAGGTTAATTAATTTTTATTTATGAAAAAGGAACAGAAATGAAAACAGTAAACAGTAAACAGAAATAGAAGCAGTAACAAAAACAGAGGCAGAAGCAGTGAACAGAAACAGAAGCAATAAACAGAATACAGAATGCAGAAACAGAATGCAAAACAGAAATGCAGAAAATAGAAAATGCAGAAAACAGGGAAACAAAAACAGAAACAAAAGTAGGGAAACAAAAACAGAGAAACAAAAATAAAATAAAGAAAACAAAAAAACAGCAATATAGAAACAGCAAAGAAAAAAAACAAATAAAAACAAGAAAACCAAAAAGAAAAGAAAGAAGCAGCACGTTGAGGATGATGGCGGGGCTTGGTGCGATAAGGTGGCGGCGCTGCGACGGCGGCCAGGGCTTGAGGGAGGAGGAGCGGCGGCGTGAAGAGCGGTGGCGAGGGAGAGAAGGGACGACGGCGGCGGTGCTGGATGAGGGAGGACGAAGCTG
Source organism: Acmispon strigosus (assembly GCA_030819835.1). Classification (NCBI taxonomy): domain Eukaryota; kingdom Viridiplantae; phylum Streptophyta; class Magnoliopsida; order Fabales; family Fabaceae; genus Acmispon; species Acmispon strigosus. The sequence goes on along the minus strand of JAUAMA010000001.1, from coordinate 39,472,345 downwards.
CAGCGGCGTTTTTACGGAGGGGATGGGTCGATGGTGGTTGTGGTATGGGGAAGAGGTGGCGGCGGCCAGGTATGGAAGAAGGGGTGAACGTGGCTGTTAGGGCCTGGAGGAGGTGCGGCGTGGGGAGGCTTAAGGGAGGAGGAGAGCGTTGCTGGTGGTTTGGGTGGTGGATTGCCGCGGCGGGAGAGAGAGGAAGAGTGTTGATTTTTTAGGGTTTTGAAAGGGGAAGAGAGAATGGAGAGAAAAGGCTGCAGCTTGATGATGGTGAATAGTGGTTCCTCCCCCCTCTGCTGATTTCGAGGAGAAGGGGATTATATGGGGTTAGAATTAGGGTTTTTGGGATGTGAAGTTACAGAGCTACCCCTAGGGTTTCTGCTGAAGTCTTTTTGGTCTATTTTTGGTTTTGGGCCAGCTTGGCCCACTTTATTTGTGGGAGAAATTTGAATATTATTTATTTAAGAGAACAGGCATAATTAATTAAATATAGACACAATTAATCTAAGTTTTTTTTTTATTTTTCGACTCTAATTAACTTACTATTATTATTTTATTTTATTTTTAATAAAATGAAACATAATAAAAAAAGAAATTAAAATAAAAGTCCCGGACAAAATTGGGTGCTGACAGCAGCCCCCATTTGCTTGGCTTTCGGTGAGAAAGTTAAATCAAATTCAAAAGCAGCCAATTTTTGCCAAACAAAGAAATAGAAGAAGAATAACAAAGATGACAGATCCGAAGCCCATCAACGGGTGGATCAAAAATCATGAGATAACTGAAAGAGGGCAGGGGTTGGATACCCTGAAAGAGTGCAGGGGTTGGATACCCTGAAAGAGTGCAGGGGTTGGTTACCCTGAAAGAGTGCAGGGGTTGGTTACCCTGAAAGAGTGCAGGGGTTGGTTACCCTAAAAGAGCCTAGGGGTTGGTTACCCTAAAAGAATGACTAGGTACCAAAACCTAGCAAAATTGATATATTTTTTTTGAATTTTTGAATGATCATGTGGAAAAATAAATTTGAAAGATTTTCAAATAAACAAGCTTTTTAATTTTCAAAAGATTTTATCTTCACCATTGCAACACAATACTGGTCAGAGATGGTGGACAAAGGGGTGTTTTTTTTGGATGGAAGGAAAGGAACATAATGTTCAAATGGTGGAAAAAAATTAGGCTCGTAACAAGCCCCCAAGTCTGGCATCAATATAAGGAACAAACTGCTTATCATTTTTATTGTGCTGAGAGGAGAGAAAAGGCGGCAAGCCCTAAGTGCGACAAGCATGAATTTGAAGATCTGTCATGGAAGAGGGGCGAACCCGGAGTCTAATTTGCTTCAGGCCCATCTTCAATCAAGGAAGAATATAAGTCTCATCACTCCAATTTTCTCTTTTTATTGTTTTTTTTTTGAATTTTTTTTTTGGGCAAAAACACACAAGTGTAAACTCATTGTCCTAAAATCAAAGTTTAAGAAAAAGTGAGCAATCAATATTTGATCAGAATGGACTTTATTGGCTTGTAATGTGGCTAGGGGGTAATGGGTGATGAAAGAAAGGGTATAAAGGCTCAAAGAAAGTGTTTAAGGGTTAATTAGGACAAATGATCTCTAGTGCAATGTGATAGATGAAAGACATTTATTCAAACAAATATTCTTTTTTTCATTCTCCGCATTTTTGCTTTTCATTGATTTTTCTTTTTTTGCTTTTTTCCATTTTTTGCTCTTTTTTTTGAATTTTTTTGAATTTTTTTTTAGCAAAAGAATGATTTAGCTGTCTTCAAACATCATAAAAAGCCCCCAAGTATTGAGGAAATCCATGAGCACTTTTAGAGAAACACTCAAACTGGGTTGGCCCTCGATGTGGGGGTGACAAGTGAAGCAGATGAGATATCAGCTCCAGTGAAATGAGTCAGATGGAGAACTATTGCACTAGCCCCCAGTGTAGGGGTGATCCTTGTCCAGGGTTAAATGAAGAAAAAATTTATTTTAAGGCTCAAAGTGGGTGGCAAGGGATAATATTTTTTTTTGATTGTTTTGGATAGAGAAAGAATGGCCAAACTTCATTTCAAAAATTGATTGCTCCTTTTCAAAAGATTAAACTTTAGGACAAAAGTTCTAAACTTTGCAAATTTGCTCCATTTTTCTTTTTCTTTTTTTACTTTTTTTTTCTTTTTTTTTTCTTTTTTCTCTTTTTTTTAGGATGATGAGACGCAAGATGATGGACTAATGATCTCAAATTTTTGTAATGCTCTCTTCAGCATCGGTCCATGACTTCCAAAATTGGGGGTTTGAAGATGGTTAATGAAGGAGGGATAAATGAATGGATGAGACAAATGTGGATTAGAAAGAAATTGAGGTTCATAAAAGTGTGGAGTAATTTGTATAGATGGAAAGGATGAAGAATTATGAGATGGTGAATGAAAGGATTATGAGGAGATGGTGAATGAAAATGAAGCTCAAATTGAATGTTATGATGCAATGGTGAAAATTAAAAAAGAAAATAAAACTAAAGGAAGATAATTAAAGAAAAACATTTTTTTAATTTTTTTTTAGAAAACAAAAAATAGAGATGGAAATTGGAAATAAGAAAGAAAAAGGAGAAGGATAAGTGGAAGGGAACTGTACAAAATTTTTTTTTTTTGAGATTTTTTTTTTGATAAGGATGAATAAGAAAAAAGAATTTATTTACATAGACAAGAAAATGAGGAACTCCGAGGGAAAGAAGGAGCCCCCAACTAAACTTATTTTCTTAACCATAAATGTTGGACTATTCTAGAAATGGAGAAACCTAATATAAGCAACAAACTAGGGTTAGCAACTAGTCTAATAATTGGGATATGGATCTAGATCTCACATAACTAAAGGTTCCCAGATTACCCTCATCACGCAGACAAGGACCCGATGATCAAACTATTTGACGAGTAGACACTAGGCCTCTCACGCCAATTAGCTAAATGACCGGTAATAATCTGAGTGGTGAATCAATAATTGACGAGTAGACACTTGGTCTCTCACGCCAATTATCAAGACACCTCTACGCTCCCTAGTTTGCGGGCTCGGGTATAGAGCCCAAAAAGTGCGTGAAACAGTAACCAATAGAGATCATGTATACAAGATAAGAAAATATATACAAAAGGCAAGAAATAAATAATAAGATAAAACAAAGCAAGGAAAAAAAAAACAAAAAAAAATGCACAATAAATATAATAGAAACAAAAGAAAGGATATACAAGATAAAGAAAAGATATATACAAAAGGACAAGAAACAAATAATAGATAAAACAAAACAAGTAAAAAAACAAAGAAATGCACAATCAACCATACAGGCCTGACTCTCAAAAGTCCCCAGCAGAGTCGCCATCTGTCGCAACCGGGGTCGCGACGGCGCAAAAAAACAAATTAGTACAGACAGCTAGAGTCGCCAATAACGTTTTTAAGAGGAAAACGCTAGAAAACCTAAAAAGAAAATAAAACGGTCTACGAAACCTAAAACTCTAGGTTCGGAAGTCGGTTATGCGTGGGGAAGGTGTTAGCACCCCACAGCGCCCGTCAAAGACGGTACCTTGATTGATTGTGCGAAATTATCATTATTTTTTAAGATTTTTACTATTTACATAAAAAAGGGGAAATAAAATTATTTACAAAAAAAGACAAATTGTTTATTTTTATTTTATTTAGCCTGATAGGTGTGAACCTAGTCCTACGTACTTCCCTCAAATGGAAGATCAAGGCCACGTAGTTCTGAAGGTTTAAAGTGATTTTTAATGTTTTTTAATTTTAAAAAGGTTTATTTATTTATTTTTTGGAATTTTTTGTGATTTAAAAAAAGGGTGTCTGGCGGGGAGTTGCCCGTTCTAAAAGTGATTAAGGTGATTTAAAGAAAAAATATGGTGATTTAAAAAAGGGGTGCCTGGCGGGGAGTTGCCCGTTCTAAAAGTGATTAAGGTGATTTAAAGAAAAATATGGTGATTTAAAAAAGGGGTGCCTGGCGGGGAGTTGCCCGGTCCTACGTATCTCCAAAGAGAAATCAAGGCTACGTAGTTCTAAAGGTTAATTAATTTTTATTTATGAAAAAGGAACAGAAATGAAAACAGTAAACAGTAAACAGAAATAGAAGCAGTAACAAAAACAGAGGCAGAAGCAGTGAACAGAAACAGAAGCAATAAACAGAATACAGAATGCAGAAACAGAATGCAAAACAGAAATGCAGAAAATAGAAAATGCAGAAAACAGGGAAACAAAAACAGAAACAGAAGCAGGGAAACAGAAGCAGGGAAACAAGGAAACAAAAACAGAAACAGAAGCAGGGAAACAGAAACAGAGAAACAAAAATAAAATAAAGAAAACAAAAAAACAGCAATATAGAAACAGCAAAGAAAAAAAACAAATAAAAACAAGAAAACCAAAAAGAAAAGAAAGAAGCAGCACGTTGAGGATGATGGCGGGGCTTGGTGCGATAAGGTGGCGGCGCTGCGACGGCGGCCAGGGCTTGAGGGAGGAGGAGCGGCGGCGTGAAGAGCGGTGGCGAGGGAGAGAAGGGACGACGGCGGCGGTGCTGGATGAGGGAGGACGAAGCTGCAACGGCGTTTTTACGGAGGGGATGGGTCGATGGTGGTTGTGGTATGGGGAAGAGGTGGCGGCGGCCAAGTATGGAAGAGGGGGTGAACGTGGCTGTTAGGGCCTGGAGGAGGTGTGGCGTGGGGAGGCTTAAGGGAGGAGGAGAGCGTTGCTGGTGGTTTGGGTGGTGGATTGCCGCGGCGGGAGAGAGAGGAAGAGTGTTGATTTTTTAGGGTTTTGAAAGGGGAAGAGAGAATGGAGAGAAAAGGCTACAGCTTGATGATGGTGAATAGTGGTTCCTCCCCCCTCTGCTGATTTCGAGGAGAAGGGGATAATATGGGGTTAGAATTAGGGTTTTTGGGATGTGAAGTTACAGAGCTACCCCTAGGGTTTCTGCTGAAGTCTTTTTGGTCTATTTTTGGTTTTGGGCCAGCTTGGCCCACTTTATTTGTGGGAGAAATTTGAATATTATTTATTTAAGAGAACAAGCATAATTAATTAAATATAGACACAATTAATCTAAGTTTTTTTTTTTTTCGACTCTAATTAACTTACTATTATTTTTTTTTATTTTTTAATAAAATGAAACATAATAAAAAAAGAAATTAAAATAAAAGTCCCGGACAAAATTGGGTGCTGACATCAGGTATTCTCCTTACAAATATTATCAGGACTTCTCCTTACAAGTATTATGCAGGACTTCTCCTGATTCCTTTTGCAAGGCTTTGCTTTTCTACAATGGTTCTCTTCAAATAAGAGTGGGTAGAAGAAATGAAGAGCAGAATACAGAGATCATAAGCAAGTTGGTTCTCTGTTTTGGGTTATGTGTGTGAGATAGGATGAGAGTGATACTCTATAAGTTCTTCACACACATGAGCAACTCAACTCAGGTAGGATATGGCTTGAAGCTCCCTGAGTTGGAACCAATGATGTCTTGGTTCTTTGGGCAAACTTGGTTTAGATATATGAGATTGAATTCCAGTCGCCAAGTTGCTACGGAAGCAGGATTCTCTATATATATCTTCAATTGAAGATCTTCGTTCTTCTTCCACAAAAGGAGAGAAAACCTGCCCGTTAGTGCTCCTACTTCCTCTGCTGTGAGTAACGGCTAATTCTGCATTTTTCAACAGGTCTGAGACACGATCTGAGAAGCATTGATTTTCCTGGGTTGACATCGTCTGGCTCCATTTGAGCAAGTAGCCTTAAGCTATGTCTTCTGTATTTAATGCCAGGAGTTCCAGCTGTGGTATTTGTTTTGACCATTATACCCCAGTGCGTGCCAGCTAGTGCCCATCAAGTGCTCTGATCAGATATTAGAATTTCGACCGTTGAATGTGTACGATGCTCAGAGATTTTTGCCGTTGATTCTGCGATGTCAGCTTGATTTGAGGAAAAGTAGACAAGCAGTGGGACCAAGGAATATTGTATTAATTGTGTCCCTTTCTTCTTTTCTGCCATTGCCAGTACTTTAATTAATACGCAGATGAGGTAGATGTCTTTTGATCCAAGAAGCAATTATTCTAGATGAGGTGAATAATTTCTTTAATGCTTCTGTTAAGCTAATATCCTCGTAATGCACATTTCTTAATGTTTGTACCTTTAGCACATTCTGATGCTTGAGCAGACGGATTCTTCCTTAGGATTTGGCAGACGCAGTCTCCATAAATTATTTAGAATTCCGTTATTGAATGGCTTGCATCGGCAGACGATCTTTCTTCATTCAGTCCTTCTTAAGAATGAGAATCTTCTTGACTTATAGAAAACTGAATCTTTCCTTCTCTTTTGCTCCCACTAAAGTTCTCCATCTGAGTGGGTTGATCTACAACTTCTTTATATGATGCTGGAGAAGCTTCAAAGCTAGAGGCATTTCTTCATGAGTTGTCATACTCATTTAGATGAAACGATCTTCCTGTTGATTACTGTTGGTTCAGGCATCGGACTGTTTCAGCTTCCTGAAGTAGACTTTGACTTGAGAGTGCATAGTTGATAGAGCGTCTACGAGAAGGATGTTTGCTATTTGAAGTCACTGCTTTATCTTCCGTGAGTCACCAAACTGTCTTCACATGAGTGCTTTTCTTTGTATGTCTTTGACAACATTTCCTTCAGGATGCATGTAGTGATGACCAGACGATTTCTCCAAGCAGACTGATTCTCTTGATAATGCTTTGATGTTCATTCAGTGCTCCCAATAGATAGATCTTCCTGGATATGAGAAATTTCACTGTGTTAGGGATTCTATCTCTAATGATATTAAACCTCAAAGAAATTGTTAATTATCAAAACATAATAATTCATTTAATTGTTTGAATCTAACAACAAGAACTAGATAAAAGCCGAATTCATAGTTTTACCATTGTTGTAGTCATTGACACCAAATCCGCTCAAAGATTGCATTTTTCAAGTTGCATTTGCCTTTTCAATTGATTTTCTATGTTGGGGTTTCCTTACTTTTATGGGTTGCTTCTCAAATTTGTCAATTTCCTAGTTCACTTTTGAAATTAAACAAACAAATAGAGAGAAACGGGATTTGAGTTCTCCAGGTCCAAAAAAGGTTTATTGATGAGAAACCAAGCCTTTCAACAATCATATTTTCAATTTCTAGCATGGTAGGTGAAAGGGTCTGGTGGTGGCTTTTTGGTAATCCACAGTTGTGCTTCGCGGTAGAAGAGGACGAAGGATTTGGTATGGGGAAGGATTAGGTTGCAAGGTTGAGGAGGATTGTGTTGTCAATGGTGTTGGGATTCACGGCGGAGGCAGCGGTAGCCAAGGGAGAAAATTCGCAATTGGATTAGAACACGAAAGAAGGATCGAGGCTGAGAGTCATGAATAGTCCGACAAGGTAAGCCTCAGGGGTCTCTTTGAGTAGTGTGACAGCGGAGCTTCGGTGGTGGCACAGTGGTTCTAGAGGTGGCGACCCTATTTGGGATTGGTTAGATTTTGCCAACCCAGATGATGGTTGTTGTCTTTGATCTGTGATTGAGATGGTGGAGGAAAGGGGAAGCAAACGTTACAACCTATTTATAATTTTTTTTTTTCAAAATTTGGTGCAACCTGCTATAACAGGTCAAATTCAGGGGCTCAAATCAGACCTTTTATTTGGGGGTCCATATTAGGTAAACCCTATGAAATGAATAATAAAAGTACTAAATTGGCATATTAGCAATTGTTATGGGTTAAGATACGACCAACTGACCTAAATCTATTAGGTTGGACCAATTTATTAAGGCCCAAATGTAATGGGCTAGATTCATACCAAATAAGAAGAAGAAGACCAAGTTTCCACTAATCTAATTACTAGTAAAGTTGTTAAAACTATGGTTAAACGGTTATGCTACATGGTCGATTAGTTATGTCAGGTCAGCATGCGATTACCACCTAACACCTGAAGAGAGGAGGACGACTAACCTAAGATTTGGTATAATTATGGTCCTCCAAGTTATAAAAAATGTAAATTTTATTCATTCATTGATTTTCCTTTAGTCTATACATGTTCTTTAATCTGACTCGAGTATCGGAGTATCTTTTCCAAGTACACCACTGCTTTGATCGTTGTGCTCTGCCTCTACTCTGCGCATTCATTTGACCGAGCACTATCCTAACAATCAGAAGTACAACTCACTGACCTAAATTTGAGTGTTGTGGAAGAACAACACCTACAAAGCATCTAAGAAAATACAAATTATAATGCACTACAATTTTAACACATAATTTAAATACTAGTTTCTATTTGTATATCATAACTTGATCTCAACTGAGACTTGAATATAATCCATCTATGGTCAAGAAGATATGCTTAAAGTTATGGATGAACTCAAGTTAGTCTTCTCATGATAATTATTACCATCAGTGTCAAGGATTATTTTTTCATCTTCATAACGACTAAATCAACATCCATCTTAACATTCCTTCTAATAAAGTTGTGCATAATCTATGTTATTGATTTGGCCTGACTATGAAGCTTGAGCTGAGCACAGTACTTCGAACCCTTCAAGTGTGCCTCGAACTCATCAACTGCATCTTTGAATCCTGTAACCATTCCAAAACGTGGGTGAGTGCTCTTGAACGTGAAAAGGTGCTCCTGGACACGGGTAAGTGTGTTTGACCACGAATGCTTTGGACTGAACATAACTTGGAGTAATCCTGGAAACTGTTGTTTTGGCTCGATTTGAAGATTTCGAGCTTTGGCGTTGAGGCCGTCTTTGCACTTGGATTAGAGTTCCTCACACTTGTGCTTGTGAACCCTATGGTTGTAACTTCAAATTAACTAGCCATAATACTTTCCAACTCTCCTTTGAACCATCATTATGAAAGCATGGGTTGGATTTGATCTTTGATCCTACTTCATAGCCTGACCTTCAAAATGGCCTTTCCATCTCTTTCTCTATTAAATTATAAAGGTTTTCTCTTGTATAAGTGATTTCAAAATTTTAGTACGTATTAACAAATGTTAACTTCAACATAAATTCCAAATGAGTTCAACAAAAGTCTAATCACAAAAATCTTCATAGTTGTGTATACAAAACTATTAAAGTTAATGCATGTTTAGATGTAATATTAAAAATACTGTAAAACTAAAATCAAAGTGAACATAAACAACTTTCTCAGGCTCCGTTCGGGGTGATTTTTAGTTTTATGTTTCAAAATTTTTAAAAACCAAAACTAGTTTTCAGTTTTATGAATTCAGTTTTAGTTTTCTTTGGTTTTTAGTTTTAAAAAGGTTGTTGTCAACTTTGTTAATCCACAATCGTCACCACAATGATTAACTTTGTAAATTCACGACAGTGGGTGGTAGTGGCAACAGGATAATGGAGGGACCAAGTAGTTGTGGCGGTAGAGGTCAATGTTACCTAATGACAGTGGTGATGGCGGGTATGGTGGCAACGACGACGGTGGTGGTGTAGTAGGTGGTGACAGTGGGGGTGGTGGGGGTGGTGGTGCAGGTGGTGGTGCCTGCATCAACGGTGGTGGTGGCGACATTGGAGGTGGTGGTGGGAGGTAGATGTTACTTGGTGGTGGCGATGGTATTAGTGATCGTGGCGACGACGATAGTGGTGGCAGCGGAAGCGGTGACGGCGGCGGAGTGGCGGAGGTGGAGGTAACGACAGTGGCAGTGGTGGAGGGTGATGGTAGCGATGGAGGTTGTAGTGGTGGAGGTAGAAGTTCTGGTGTTCGCGGCGGTGGGGGTGGAGGTGGAAGTGGTGGTGTTGGAGAGTAGCGGTGGATGTGGAGGTAGCAATGGTGGCGGCAGTAGTGGTGGATGAGGCGGTGGAGGGTGGAGTGTGGCGGCGAGAGGTGGTGGAGGGCGGTGGAGGTGGTGGTGGCGGCGAGGGTGGAGATGGTGGTAACGAAGTCGGTGGAAGAGGGTGGTGGCGGCGGTGACGGTGGTTGTAGCGATGACATCAGTGGTGGTAGTGGCGGCGATGGTGGTGGTGGTGGGTAGTAGTGGCGGTTGTGGTGGTGGTGACGACGACGACAGTAGTAATGGCAGAGGGTGGTGGTAGTGGCGGTGGCGAAGGGTAGTAGTGGTGGTGGTGACAGCGACGATAGCAGTGGCGGAGAGTGGTGGTGGTGGCGGTGGTGGTGGGTGGTGGTGGTGGCGGCGGTGGTGATTATACGCGTTATTAAAACTAAAAACCAAAATCAGAAAATATATTTTGTGATTTTATGAATAAGGATAAACCTATATTAAAATTGGTTAAAAAATCAGTTCAACACCATTTTTACCGAATACGTTTTGTTTTCAAATTTACATTTGGAAACTAAAAATAAAAGACTGATCCACCCGAACACGGGGCTTAGCCTTTGACGGTTTTGTCAGGATTTGGATCCTCTCATGTAAAATTTCTCTCATGTATCATCATATATGAGTTTTGTGTCTATCTCTGTCTTCTTAAACATTTAAAGGGTCTCACTATATCTATTTAATGTATATAAATAAAACTCTCACATGATGACACATGAGAAAAATTTCAGATGAGAGAATCCCAATACGATTTTGTCATGATAGATGCAATTATTAGACTTGAAAGAATTTCAAAATTTGCTGAAAGATATTCTCGGTAAATCAGTTTTAAACTTTAGGTGACAGTACTCCTCTTTTGTTTTTATTTCTCTTTCTCATTATCATAAATGGATAGGATCTGGGCATCTGGCAAGTGGCAACAAACAAAATCAAGTCACAAAAACCAGTGTCTCCCTCACCAAACCAGTGTTCTGCTTCTGGTTTTCCCTTCCCTCTCCACCTGTTTTTGCTTCTTATCCAGGAAATCATGACGGCACCTCCTCAAACCGTTTCCCTATCCTCCTAACAATGAAAAAAACGTTTCTTCTCACATTACTCACCACAATCACTACGCATAAATATATCAAGCCTAAACCACACCCTGCCACAAAACACGAAAAACACCAACAACAACATTAAATTAAAACAAAAAACAACGTTTGCGACACAAATGAAGATTTCGCAGACCAAACACTCCCACCTGGCACTGTTCTTCCTCGTGGCACTGTTCCACGCCACGCACGCTCGACCAGGTGCACAACCACCCGTGGCTCCACCACGCGCTCCGAACGAAGGTGCCAACAACTCAACGCTCATCATGCTATTCGTGTTCTTCCTCTTCTCGTTCTTAATAACTGTCTTCTGCTCCTTCTACGTCCACAACTGTTCCGAACGGTACGTCGTTGAACTGAGAACCAACGGTGTTGACCCGGAAGTGCTCGCCACGTGTCCCATCGTGGCCTACTCCGCCGCCAAAGCTGGCCGCCGCCGTGTGGCGGCGGAGTGCGCGGTGTGCCTGGGCGAGTTCGAGGGCCACGACGCGCTTCGCGTGCTGCCCAAGTGCGGGCACGTGTTCCACCCGGGCTGCGTCGACACGTGGCTGGCTTCGCACGTGACGTGCCCCGTTTGTCGAGAGAGGATGGTGGCGCCGGCGCGGGACGAGGTGGCGGTGGAAATCGGTGGCGGAAACGGTGGTGCGTTGCAGGTGTTCGATGAAAGCTCTGTGAGAGAAGGGGAAGGCGAGAACCGTGGTGGATGGTGTGGGAATTTTGATGGGTGTGTTGGGGAGGGTAATGGGTCGTCAAAGGTGGGTGCTTTTGTGAGGTCCCATTCGACGGGTCACTGTTTGGTTGAGCGGGGGAAGATTGTGGAGGTGGAAAAGCAGGTTGTGGAGGAAAAAGGTGGGAGCTTGATGGTGATGAAGCGCTCGGCGAGCTACGACGTCGTTTTTAGTCGCAAAGAAGGGTGGTGGTGGGGCAAGGGTGGAGATGAGGGCGAAGGTGGTAGTAGTAGTAGTGGAAAGAGTAAGAGAATTCCAAGGTTTTGGGTTTCTTCAGTTGCAAGAGAAGAAAAGAGTGTGAAGGAAGATCGATTTTCCAAATTGTGTGATCTTTGATTTGATGAAGGACGCTAATCTTGACATTCATCCAGTGATTTTGCTGTGGAAAAAGGAAAAAATTGACAGCTGTGGGATTTGAACCCACGCCCTTTCGGACCAGAGCCTAAATCTGGCGCCTTAGACCACTCGGCCAAACTGTCTTATGAGTCTTGTAGTTCAAACGCTAAATGTGGTTTAATTGATATTAGGTTGATCGTTTCGCGTGAAGGATCATAACGTGGGTAGAAAAGAAAAGGAAAAAGATCTTTAACATGGTGATAATAACTCCATATCTCAGGTATAAGATTTTTTTTTTCGCCCTGAAACAGTAGGGGTATAAAATTTAATTTTGTATAAGTTTTTTGTATAAGGTGGGGAAGCCATTAAAGGGAAGAAGACAAAATATAATTTAATTTTGTATAAGTTAAGGAAGCCATTAAGTGGAAGAAGACAAAATATATATTAATATATCAAATGAGGAAGTTCTCTAAAAATCTTATTGTACACTATATTAGAGTATATTGTGCATATATTTTATTTTATCTAACTTAATAAATATTTTAAATCCATTTGTTTACGTTACTTTTGACAATGCAAGATATATTTAATAATGGAAATAAAGAAGATGAAAGTATTATAATCTTATCATGATTGTAAATATTCAATTATTTGAATGCATATTAAATATTTAATTACTATGTAAATTATAAAAGTGTGTTAAATTAAGTAGTATTGATCAAACAAAAAGTTAAATATATTTGTACCTTCGAGTTTAGAAGCCCTAAACCTGATTCTTAGGAAAACGTTCGGCCTAAAGACTGACCTTAACATACTGACTCTGAGAACATATAGTTAAGAACTCACTTAAAGTAGCTGTTTGTAACCTCCACGGAAATTAAGTTGCCCACACGATTGTCATTAAAGTGATTTTATTTATTAGATAGTAGTTGAAGAGCTAGTGACATTGGAAATTTTATTCAATGTTTAATTTTAATATTTAATGTATTTATAGGAAATTTTACATTGCTTAGTGAATTTAATACAAAGGTTCAAGTGAGAGGAATTAGTAATATAAAAATGTTATATAGTTTAGTTAGTTCAATAGCCTCTAGATATTGACAATATTATTCAATTTGTAAAACTGTAGTATTGCTGCATGATATAATAAGAGATTAATAGATATGCACTATTAGTGTAAAAAAGTTATATACTGACATACAATGACATTATGCCACATAGGACTAGTAAGACCCTCAATTTTGTACTTTGGTCCCTCAAGTTGCAATATTTACATTTTGGTCCCTGAAATTTTTTTAGAAAGCACAACGATATATATATATATAGATAAAACACAAATACAAGGTCAGCCAGCCAACCTCAACAAAGGGAGGAGGGGAGCCAAAAATACAGACCAGAAAGAGCAAAACAGAACACCAAACAAAAAGCAGCTCCCTATACACTACACCAAGAGGACAACCAAAAAGCCAGCCCAAACCAAGACTAGAACCACCCTCCAAGCCTACCCAAAAAGCGCCAGAAAGCCAAAAACCCCACAAAACCAACCCAACACAAAAGACCACACTACGAAGATCTGCTCGACCTAATGTGGGCCACAAGGTGGTTTAGCGCAACCTCATCAGAGTCCTCGAAAACAACGCCAACCTGCTTGGCGATCGCAAGAGCACAGCTCGCCCTTGTCAGAACTCCCGGAGGCAGAGAGTCAACAACTGGCGAAGGCACCACCAGACGATCTACGACTCCTCCAACCTCCAGTGACCCCTCAGCAAGCACAACGGGAAGAGAAGGAACAACAAGAGAGATAGGCACTGGGTGCCTAGACGCCACTTTCCTAGGCCGACCCCGAGCCTTCTTCACACCAAGCCCACACACCCCAACCGAGGGAGAGTCCACCAAAGCTGACCCGCCCCGACAAGCCTGTTTCTTTGGGCGCCCCCTTCTTCTACGAATCTGCAAACCCAACCCGCCCCCACCACAGAGCTCCCTTGACCCAACACCGCCACCATTCGTAAGAGAGGAGAAACAAGGGAAGGGAGAGGTCCCGCCAGCCGCACCTTCCGGGGCAGAGGGAGCCAACGACCTGGAGGGGCCAGCCGACCAAGACCCAACTTCAGGAAATAGAAGTTCCACGGGAATCCTATCGCCGAAAACATGACCCTTATCGGCACCCAAAACCAGCGATAACTCAGGAGAAGCAGAATCAAAGAATTTCCCATCGAGAGCATCCGCCCAAGAATTCAAACCACCAACGCAAGCCGCCACCCCATGCTCGCAAACACCGGATGGTTCAGCCAGCACAGCACGCGAACAAGAAACGCGGGGAGCCCTCGCCGAAGCGCCACCCATGACACGCCGGGAGGACCACGCCGGAGCCACCGATAGCTTCGCACCACCCACCTTCAGACCATCAAGAACACGAATAGCAGACACAGCATTCTTACCCGAGAGAAATCGGACGAAACCGAAACGAAAACGTCTTCCAGACCTCTTACACCGTTGGATAAACACATTCGAGATCCAACCAAAGAGGGAGAACAGACCACGAATATGGTGATAGCTAACCTCTTCCTCGATGCCGTCGACGAACAAGGTAACACAACAACGCCGAGGAACACCGCCGAAGGAACCCCTTTGAGTAGTCGACCCAAAGCCCGCATCCGAAGAAAAGAAACGCCCCCCCAAAGCATCTGTCGTCCCGTCCGCGTCCACGTCCTCCCCATCAGCCCCGGGCCCAGAGCCGCCGTTGACGGCCGCCGAGACAGAACAGAGATGTGGGATCCTCGAAGAGCCGAAACTCATCCAAACAATTTAGGAGAAAGCACAAGCAGGGAAGCAAACAGCAACACAAACCGGAAGGGGAGAGAACAGGAAGCGACGGAGCCCAAGCCGAGCTCGCGCGGCCGCCGCCGCTGGCGAATCTGAAGATGAAAGAAGGTTGCCAAGCTGCCGCCGCCCCCAAGAAAAAGAGCTACAGGGAGCCCAAGCACTGAATCGCGAGAAGAAGGATAACAGAAGCGCGGCCAAAACAAAACGAACGGCGCAGCGGAGAGACAAGGAAGGAGCAGACAGAGCAGGGGAGAGGCAGGGCAACGAGCCGCCGGCACACCGAGAGCGGCCGCCGCCGTTGAAGAAGCCTTGGAGAACCCTAGCGCCGCTGGAGACCAATAAAGAATTTGGTCCCAGAAGTTTTTATTATTTATGTTTTAGTCACTGAGGTTTGTGATATTCATGTTTTGGTCCTTGAACTATTTTAAAGTTCACAGTTTTGTCCCTGTTACATATTTTGTTTGAAATAGATTCTGTTTTGAATAATCCTACTCGAATTCTAGGAGAGGATAAAATAAAATCGTTACTCATTGATTGCAAGATTTGGTTTGATAATCGAATTATTTTATGAGATATCATTGATTTGGTGAAGATTTGTTTCCGTTATCTACTTATGTTATTCTGTTCAAATTTAAGAGATAAAAAATGGTTGAAATTTCTGATTTTGGAAGAGATATATTTCTACTATCTTGTTGATTCTGCTCGAAAATTTTGAGGATTAAAGTGGGAGAATAATTCTGATTTTGGGAGATAATATTCTGAATAAAACTAATTTGAAATCATATCTTATAGTTAGTTATTATTCAGATTTTCTGTTTAATGAGGAAGATTCAGTTCTGTTTTAATCCGCTATCACTTAGAGCTCTTAGGAAACATTTGATAGAGATTATGTGCTGATTTGTTGAGGAAAATCTGAACCAAATCCTTCTTTTCCTCTAGGGTTTGACCACCCTATATGTGGTGGCTGCCACTTTGTTGTTTTCATCCAAACACAAAACCCTAACTCTCTTAAGTGCTGAAACTTCTTCCTTGCTACTGCTGCTGTCGTTTCTTCTTCTTCCTTCCCTTTGAGAATCAAAACCTTTCCTTCCTCCTTGTTGAGTGTTGGCCGAGACCTTCTTCTTTGCTTGGAGAACCGGAATTCCTTTCCTCTTGTGCTGTTGTTCGAGTGTTCGTCTTTTCTGAAAGACCGAAGACGTTCTTCTCCTTTCTTTCAAAAATTAACGGCAAGCAATCCTTAATTTAAATTTCGTTTCGAGTAGTGATCCTTGACTCATAATTCTGGAGTAAATCCTAATCCTATTTCGTTCTCGGTTTTCTCGTTTGTTTCAAGGAGTCCGTCATTTGAAGGTTCCCGCTGTTGCTGTAATCCATTGACGATCGTGGTTGGAAATCAAGGTGGACGAGCTATTTCCTTTCCTCTTAATCATTCTAAACTCAGGTTGGTTCATCTCTCGTTCTCCTTACATTGAAGAATTGGATTGTTGTTGAGTTGTACCATGTGTTAGATGTTTTCCTACAACTCTTGATACCTTCCTATCCAAGAAATTTTTGTGTCTAAAGAATCTCTTGAGTTTTGATGAAAGTTTCCCTTTCCAATTGATTCCTCTATGTATTTTGTCCATGGAGAAGTCTTGTTTTTTGAAAAGTAGGGTTTAAAATTGATTTCGGGTGAAGAACTGCTGTCTCTAGGCTCCTGGCAGGGAGACAGAGCCTGAGCGCTGGCCTCCCAACGCCTGGGCGCTAGGTTGCTGCCCAGGACGTGTTGCAAGACAGGGAGCCAACGCCTAGGCGTTGGCAACCCAGCGCATGGGCGTTGGGCCCCTGCCAGCAAAATCCTGTTTTCGTTTTAATTGTCTAAAAATCCTTTTGGGGGTTGTTTTCCACCCTTGTTCCAACAATTATTGATTGTTGTTCATCATTTTATCTTTCTCAGGTGAGAGAACACGGTTATACAACCTATTCGACGGTAAGGGTAACTCAGTATTAGATCGAGTCAGTTGTATTTTATTGTGCAAAATCCCTTTTGAGAATTTTTTGAATGTTTTTATGATTTGAGAATAAACGTTGAATTGGAATTTGTGATAGCATGAATTGTTGTTATCTTCACATGAAATATAACAGGTTGTTATAAATTGTAAACCTTGGATATTGATGTTGCTAACATATTGCATTATACTATGACTATTGAGAAATTTTGTGTGAATTGTTGGTTCATGATGTTGAGAATATTTTTGTCATAGCATATGCACTATGTAGGTTATTTAAGATTGATGTGACGATACTTTGTCCTGTGGGATCAATCTAGGGCAATGTGGTGGAATTTTTTCCCACGTGATTGTCCTGCCCTTGTTTTGGGAAAATCTTGGCCATAGTTATGCATGTAGTTATTTCAGGACTAACTTGTATGTTGTTGAAGAATTAAAAGAAATATTTGAATGCTAAAAATACTGTAAATTTTACTGCTGTATGATTAATCCTGTTTTTATTTGCTGTTGTTTATTAAACCTTGTCACTGTTTATGTTGCTGTATTTACTATTTAATAATTCTGCTATTGCTGTATCTGTTTTCAAATTACTGTTACTTTATTCATTTTCTTGCTGTTTCTACTTTTTTTTTAATTATCACTTGGTTGATAATTATATTTGTTGTATTTTCCGGAGTTAACCCTTTCTGTTTGTCTTGTTTGTTGTTTGGGCGCTTAACGCCATAGATGAACACCGCGAAGATTTTAATGCAGAATAAATTGTGGCCAGTTGAAGAGGAAGAAAGTGAATATGTTCGAAGATCTTAAAGCATGATGAATTTCCGCTGTTTTTCTTTTAAAATGACTTAGTACGAATGTGGTGCAGAATCATTATTAATTTTATTTTTATTGCGCGTGTTCATTTATATTAATTATGGTGAATAATATTATGATTAAATAATTATTGAGTGTCGAATTTCTTTGAAAATTTCGAGTGGTCTTTTTGAGAGGTTTATTAAACTTATTTTCCGCGAAATTACTATGTGAACCCTGACCGGAAATTGGGGCGTTACATTTGTGGTATCAGAGCAATGGTTGAGATAACCAGAGCTTTTGGGTAATTAGGGCTTTTGCATTCTGAAATCGATTGATGGGGTGCCAATCGAAAGAAGAATTTTGTGTATAATTGTTTATTGATATTATTTGTTTGAGATTGCCCTCTGAGTGGCCGATGTAATTGTTATATGGTTGACTAACAATTTTTCTTGTTATTTCTGTTTTCTGCATTAACAGTTAGCTTTCTTATAAGCAGGAGTAAGATGTTGGAGAATCGGGATATAGAAATGGCTGGCCAAAATGCGATGAACCAGATGGCTGCTGCCATCACTAACTTGAAAATGCTGATGACGCACCTGGCGAACGTTGCCGCTGCACGTGCGGAAGAGGAAACTAATCGGGTGACTTCTGCTGCTGCACAGGCCCAACAAGTGGAGCGGGAGCAGGCTTCTACTTAGACGAGGGGATTACACGATTTTAAGAGGCAGGATCCTCCCAAATTCTCTGGGGGTAATAATCCGGAGGAGGCTGACTTATGACTGCAGGAGATCGAGAAGATCTTCACCTTTTTGCAAACCCCTGTCACAACCAGGATGAACTACGTTGCTTACTTGCTATCTAGAGAGGCTGAGCACTGGTGGAATGGTGCTAGATCTTCTCCAATATAGTAGAGGTTTGGCTGTATTTTTTAGTTCCTCCTAAAAAAAATAATTGGATTTTATATAAAGTGTAACGAGATTCAATAATGAACTAACCACTTAAGAATTTTTTTTAATAATATTGAAGTGGGAGAATTTGGATATTATGTAGGAAATTTTCATAAAGGATGTCTAAATAACCCTATATTCAAATTGGGTTATCCCACCCTATGCTTAGGTGGTCCAATAAAAATTGAACTTTTGTTTTATTTGTTTCTACCTCATTTTTTAATTCTGATTACACTTGGAAATTTTTTTCCACCTCAATTAATTAATGTGTTTATTTAAATGATTTTATAATATATTTTTGAAATGCCATATTTGCATTCAAAACCCCAATTGATAGAGAGATCACATTTCACACCCCCCACCCCCATTGTTCACAGTCCCTTTTGAGTGTGAAATTGGAACCGCACCACCACCCCACCATACACAACCCCTATCGAGTTCTATACACTGCAATGACATCGGAATCCCTTACACAGAAGCAAAAGCAAAGTGTAATGTCGTCAACGTTATTGACAAGCCGGTCCCCGGAGAACTCAACCATCTTCTTCCTTTTCAACTCAATGAAGTCACCGACATCACGTTCGGTGTTCTGCTCAATGTCTTCGACTGCGGAGGCGTCGCGATCGGTGCTTGACTCTTGCACCAGATCGCGGACGCTCTGTCACTTTTCACGGTCCTCAATACTTGGACTACAATAGCGCGTGGACAAGAACAACTGCCGAAACCAGAGTTTGTTTCGGCAAAGCTCTTCCCAGCGAAGAATGTTTCTGGGTTAATTTGACGCTCAAAGCGGCATCACGAAGGAGAACATAGTGAGCAAGTTTTTCGTGTATGATGGTGAGGTTGTTGAGAATCGTAGAGCAAGATATGGTTATCCTGAGCGACCTACCAGAGTGGAGGCCTTGTCTGCTTCCATTTGGAGGCGTTATGTGTCTGTGACTATGGAGGGATCTGATCCGCAGGGAAAAAAATATGCTGTGATTCATGGGGTGAACCTGCGTCCGAAGGGGAACCACCAGGTCCATCACTGCCTCATGATTCGTTTGGAAACTACTTCAGATTCACCATGCTGTGTTTGTGCCTATTGTTCCTATTTTCTTCATGTGGTTTTTTCATGTGCAACTACAAAGTAAGCCTGATTGATTTGTAAGAGGAAAATGAATTGGGTAAATTCTCTTCTTTATCTGGTTTATTGTAACGACTTCACTTCATATTTTTTTTAATGATATTGATATTTCTAGTCACATGAAGGATCTTGAGTTAAAGATGGGCATGTCTTATATTGTATCTTTAGCTAATGTTATGGTACCTAGAAGCTACTCACATAAGTTTCCTTAAAATTGATTATGTGTATATATAATGATTTTTTATTGTTGGATTTGAGAATTAATGTGCCTAACATTAGCAATATTATTGTAACAGGAGGCTTATATTTTGAACCTCTTTCTTGGATTCTCCATTTGAAGGTTGCTCTTGTTGGTCCATGTAGATTCTAATTCCAAGTTATAAGCGCTCTGTATTGGTGTTCGTTTACTCTTCTAATTTATAACTAATCTTTCTCTCTATTAATTAGGGAACTCTAATGTATACATATGGATTAGTCTTACAAGCATCTAATTCGACAGTGTCGTATGTTGTGTTAATATGGTTTTCTTTCTATCCTTGTTATTTATTTTCAGAACATTCGTGCTTCGCCTACTGTTCATTCCAAAGCCCAAATGTAAAGTTAAATTGCCATTTTATTGTAAATGACGTCTTACAAGATCCATTTCAAGTTAATTTGCCATTTTATTATGATCATGTCTTTGTTAGAAAAACATTAGTTCTCCTAAAGTTTAGATCGTAGGTACCTAATACAACATGCTCATGTTCTCATAAAAGAATGAATGAGATTGAAATTTGTAAAGACCCATTGTTCTTGATGAATATGCTAAACTTGAAAATGATAAAATTGTGTCGGTCATCTTTCTTTAAGAAAATTTATATCATCTGAACATGGTATACATTACCATAAATTACAAACTTATTTCAGTGTCAATATAATTAAGATTCGAAGCCATTCCAGAATTCTAAATTCCAAACCTTGGTGTGTAGTCCAGAAATTGCATTGGCAGGTTTTGATGCAGCATGGAGTAGTATGGTGTAGCATGGCAAGGCGTGAGGAATTGACTGTTTTTCACTTTCCCATGATGAGCTTCTCTAGCAAGGTAGTTCATGACATCCTCAGGTCCAACTTCCAAGAAAATAAAGAATATGTTGATTATTTTTCTAGACTTTTACAAAAGATTTGTGCTCAATTCTTTGATAAAAACACTAAGAATATCAAATTCAAAGAACAAACAAGAAAAGATAAATAATCTCATCCAGCAATAATAGTATATTTTCTAAATTTCTAGAATATATGCTAGCAAAGCCCCTCAACATCTGATATAGAAGAGAGAGAGATACCTGATGAACCAAACTCATATACAAAGCCATTGGAATATTGGTAGCAAGCAAAAACAAGATAGCAACTTTCATCTTGGGAGGACATTTTTGTATGCACCCTTCCTTTATACTCAGAAGAACCAAGATTTTCGATCACAGCCAAAGAGTAACCAGAGAACATCAGAGCAATGGGAAGAACTGGCAAGACAAACCTGCACCTCAATAATGATTATCATAAATCAAGTTAAACCAATAGGCAAGGCTTAGAGCCTGATTCCATGCGGACTAAATAGCACTTGTTGAAGCTTATCTCGTGTTTTTTTTAGTAGATAAGGTTCAATAAGTGTTCTTTAATCCATATCCAAAAGTGCTCTAATTCATATGCATGTGTAAATTTTTAAATTGAAATACCTGAATTCCATACCGAAGGTTTTGCATAACCATCGTCCTGCAAAACTGACGACTTGACCTGTAAAGATTCGCAGTCTAGTTCAGTCCTAGCTTCGAAGGCATTGGTAGTAGGGAACATTCCAGCCAAGGCAAAGAGAGTCTCAGCAACCTCTTCCACATCAACAGAAATCATGTAAACATAAGCTGTTAATAGTTTGACACTGATATGCAATTCTATAAATCATAAAAGTTGAACCAAACATGCACTATGATATGTTTTCTTTTACATTGGCATACACAAAATAGTTTCCTGCAGTGCATCAATTTGGAACAACATAAATAAAATGAGATGGTAAAACATGCATCATTACCTACCTGTTGAATAAAAACTGAAAATAATTTTCACTACTGGAAGAAAGTCCGCTCTTGCAGATATACAAACACCGTGACCTATCGTTTGTTGTGAATCTTCTGATGTTGTAACAATTGATCGTCTGCCGAAGTCAAGATAGTCGTCTTACCAGACATATCTTCTGAGTGCACTCCAGCTGTAACACATGTTATCTAGTCATAATATCAAGCCTGGATTAGCCGGGATTCTACCTTATCTTATCTTGTATTTATTATTGTTTATTGTAGTTTACATTCCCAATGTAGTAGTTGACCTCGGGATATTCGGAACGGTCATTATGATTTCAGTATCGTCTTCATTTTCACTCTGTATAAATACAGAGTTTGTAATCGTGAATAAACAGGATAGAAATACACAAGAACCTTGGATTCAGAGTGTCTTCGATTCCTCAACCCTTCTTTTATTTTTTCCTTTTAAGAACGCACCTTACAACGTTCTTAACAGTGAGCCTATGAACTTCCGAGACCACCTTGATGCAATCTTTGATGGACTTCCTGAGGAGTTTAACTCTCTGATGACTCTCGTCTATCATCGAGAGTCTGCCTACACGA
Source organism: Acmispon strigosus (assembly GCA_030819835.1). NCBI lineage: Eukaryota > Viridiplantae > Streptophyta > Magnoliopsida > Fabales > Fabaceae > Acmispon > Acmispon strigosus. The sequence goes on along the minus strand of JAUAMA010000001.1, from coordinate 39,450,069 downwards.
TTCGTGAGATTGAATCAATGGTGCTGTCACATGATGCTCAACTTGAACGCACCTGAAAGAAGCAACTGATGGATGCTTCGATAAATGTAACACAAGCCTCTCTCAATGTTACTCAATGTCTCCCTAAAGCTTTTGTTGATCTCTCCATTGCTCCACCACCACCATTTTCGCAAGCAGAACTGGCCCCACAAGAACCAAATGATGGAAACCACCGCGACGACTATCGCGATGAACATGATGATGAATATGGTGGTTACCGTGGGCGCAACGGCAGTGCTATTGGCAGATGTGGTGGACATGGTCGTGGACGTGGTGGACGAGGCAGCATCCAATGTCAGATTTGCTTTGAATATGGCCATGATGCTTCCGTCTGCTACCAACCCTTTGGGCCAGCACAGAATGGATCGTCTCCCTTTGGTCAACTGGGATATAGTCAACAACAGTACAGTCAACAGGGACATGGTTAAGGCTTTGTGCCAAATCCCTTTGGCTCAAATCAACATCCTCAGTACTTTGGCATGAATTATCCTGCTCTTTCCCCTTTTTATGGTCCTCACAACTCTTTCCCCTTTTTATGGTCCTCACAGCTCTTATGGACCACCCAGTTTTGGAAACTCAAATCAGTTTTGACCACCACAAACTCAACTACAATTTGGGAGTCCTTCCCCTGGAAACCAAGCCTCTAGGCCACCAATGCCATCATCTCAGTTCAACCCAAGGCAGTCCCAAGCCTTTCTTCTTGGGCCAGGCCCTCAAAACTCCTCAACCAATGACAATCAACAACCTTGGTATCCTGATTCTGGAGCTTCTCATCATGTCACCAGTGATCCAGCACAACTGGCAGAAACCTCATCCATGTCCAGTTCTGATAATCACGTGGTGATTGGTAATGGTTAAGGTTTGCACATTCAAACTATTGGCTCAGCTTGTGTTAAATCTCCATATAACATACACAACACGCTCACCTTATAAAATCTTCTTCTTGTCCCTTCTATAACCAAAAATTTAGTAAGTGTTAGCAAGCTTTATGGAGATAACAAAGTCTTCTTTGAATTTCATGAAGCTCACTGTTTTGTCACATCTCAGGCTACTTCTGAAGTCCTCCTCACTGGCAGCCAGGAAATGATGATCTCTATCAGTTTGATGATTTCACCCTATGTCACTTTCCTCATGGCCAGTCCCGAATCATCCCTTCACACTCGTCGTCTGCTGTTCCTGGTCTGTCGTCTTATCTTCATGTTCAATCGTCTACTCATCCTGCTCCATCATCTAGCATTTCTGTTTTATCGTCTGGCGTTCCTACAGCCTTAACAACAACTACCACTAGTTCTCTACCTTGTCTCAATAAAGACAATATTCAGTATAACTCTAATGTATTAGGACCCTCTTTGTATGAGATGTGACACTATAGATTTGGGCACCCTCATCATGAGGCCCTCAAAACTGCCTAACTTCAATGTAATGTTCCTTTACCTAATATAAATCCTTCTTCTGTTTGCTCCTCTTGTTGTCTTGGTAAATCTCACAGATTACCTTCTCAACCCCCAACCACTTTTTATAATGCTCCCTCAGAACTTGTTTTTATTGATCTCTGAGGCCCTGCCTCTGATGTTTCTTCATGTGTTTATGAGTACTTCCTTACTTGTGTTGATGCTTATTCCCGCTATACTTGGATTTTCTCACTAAAACTCAAATCTGAAGCCTTTACTATCTCTGTCCAGTTTAAGACAATGGTAGAATTACACCTTAACTCAGTTAAAATCTGTTCAATCTGATTGGGGTGGGGAGTTCAGACCCCTAACCAAATATTTCACAGACCAAGGCATCATTCACAGACTCACATGCCCTCACACACACCATCAAAATGGTAGTGTTGAAAGAAAACATAGACACATTGTTGAGACTGGCCTGACATTATTAGCTCATGCCAAAATGCGCACTGAATATTGGGACCAAGCCTTTCTTACTGCAACATACCTCATAAACAGACTACCAACCTCAGTCCTACGAAATGTCAGTCCTTTCACCAAACTGTACAAACAAACACCAAATTACAAATTTCTGAAAGTCTTTGGGTGTGTTTGTTTCCCCTTTCTAAGACCTTACAATACAAAAAAAAACTCTTTCATAGATCAACTGAATGTGTCTTTCTAGGGTACTCCTCCAGCAACAAAGGTTACAAGTGTCTTGATGCCTCTGGAAAAATCTTCATTTTCAAGGGTGGTGTGTTCAATGAACTTAGATTCCCTTTTCCAAACCTATTTCCTTCTGAGCAGAATCCTGCTGTCTCCATTGAATCACCACCTGTCCCTGCTAGCATTCATATAGTGCCCACATCTCACACCACTCCATTTGGTTTTGTACCCACTCCTGTGTCTCCTAATGCATAATCTGGCTCTAATTCTGTTCCAGATTCACCTCCCACCACTTCCACCTCCTCAGTTAAAGTTGTTCATCTCCCTGTCAATACTCACCCTATGCAAACTAGAGCCAAGCCAGGAATAGTTAAACCCATGCAGTTTCCTACTCTCTTTCTCACTCATGCTGAGCCAACCTCAGTCAAGCAAGCCCTAAAGGATCCAAAATGGCATTCAGTCATGAGTAAAGAATATAATGCTTTATTAAAAAATAACACATGGTTTCTTGTTCCATTTCCTTCAGACAGATTTGCCATAGGCTGCAAATGGGTCTTTCGTGTGAAAGAAAATCCTGATGGCTTAGTCCAAAGGTACAACGCAAGGCTTGTTGCAAAGGGTTTTCACCAAAGGGAAGACATTTATTATGCTGAAACCTTCTCACCAGTGGTCAAACCCTCAACAATCAGAATAATCCTCACTCTTTCCGTGTCTAAAAGATGGCAATCCAACAACTTGATGTCAACAATTCCTTCCTCAAATGGCACATTGAATGAAGATGTTTACATGATCCAACCACCTGGTTTTGAAGCATCCAACAAAAATCTGGTTTGCAAACTTCACAAAGCTCTCTATGGCTTGAAACAAGCTCCAAGGGCTTGGTTTGACAAACTCAAGTCAGCTCTCGTCAAGTCTGGATTCAATCCCAGCAAATGTGATCCTTCTCTTTTTGTTTTGCAAACAGCACATGACATTATCTATCTCCTAGTCTATGTTGATGATATCATCTTCTGTTACTCTCATTCTTTTCTTTTCTTTTTACTTTTAACTTAACGAAATTGCAGCTAGTAACCAACCTAGACTCTGAATTTTCTCTCAAGCAGCTAGGGGATTTGGATTATTTTTTGGGTGTTCAAGTTTAAAGAATGCAGGATGGTTCTCTTCTTCTCTGTCAAACCAAATACATTCATGATCTTCCTGCAAGAGCACACATGGAGGATGCCAAGGGTATTTCCACTCCCATGATTGGTGGTTGTAAACTTAGTAAACATGGCTCAGATTAAATGAGTGAGGGCACTGCAATATGCCACTCTCACTCATCCGGAAATCTCATTCTCAGTCAACAAAGTCTGCCAATTTTTATCTCAACCGTTAGAAGAACACTGAAAGGCTGTGAAGTGAATCCTAAGATACTTAAAAATTACTGCCAATCATGGTCTTCATCTCAAACCAGCCACTCTTACCAGACCCTTCTCTCTAAATGCATATTACAATGCTGATTGGGCATCTGATGTAGATGACAGAAGGTCCACCTCTGGACTGTGTGTTTTCCTAGGACCTAACTTGGTGTCTTGGAGCTCTAAGAAGCAAACTCTTGTAGCACGCTCCAGCACAGAAGCAGAGTATATGTTAGAGATAAGTATCGTCTGGTGTTGGAGATGCACAATATCGATCACAGCATCGTCTGGGATCGTCTACTGTATTGACTAACAAAAGAATGCATCGTCTGATCCTATTGTCTGATAAGGATCATGTGCATGTTGAAGAAATGGATTGTCTGCCAAGCTATATCGTCTGGTCAGAAGAGTCGTCTGACTAGTACTGTGCCAGCTGTAACCAGTTATCTAGTAGTACTAGAAATCCCGAAATATCTGGGATCTTATCTTTACATTTATTATTGTTTATGTTTCTCAATGTAATAGTTGACCTCGGACTATCCGTCATCGAGTATATGTTCACTCTATATAAATACAGAGCTTGTGACCATGAAATAATCAGAATAGAAGATACAAGAATATCATAATAGAAAGACCATTTACGTATCTTCGATTTCTCAAGTATTCCTTTTCTTCAAGAACACTTGGTTCTTAACAGTATAGAAGTCTTGCCAACACTACATCAGAAGTTTTGTGGATTCAATCCCTCCTAAGTGAATTAAAAATTCCTTTTCAAGTACCTCATATCTTTTATGACAACATGAGCACAGTTTCTCTCACCCACAACCCAGTTCTTCATTCCAGAACTAAGCATATGGAGCTAAACATTTTCTTCGTCTGGGAAAAAGTTCAGTCCAAAGCTCTCATCGTTCAGCATGTACCTTCCCTGGATCAATATGCTGACATTCTCACCAAAGCTCTTTCTCCAGCTTGCTTCACTAAACTTCAGGACAAGTTAAAGGTGGTTGACAAATTTCGAATTACTCACCCACCTTGAACTTGCAGAGGGTTGTTAGGAATATATAGCAAAATACAAATAAGAACCACTGTATCGTTTGTTGTGTTGATTGTCTGCTCTATCGACTGATGAGCATTGTCTGCTCTATTGTCTGATGCATCATCTAGTGGTTCAGTCTGTATCGTCTGACAGTACGAAAAGATGTTAGTGTACGACCCACTAGAATAAGGAATGTCAGTCCTCTCACAGAGTCTGGCCTCCACTACTTTGTTGACAACTGTCTCTTGACAGCTACAACCTTATCTTCTCTCTCTCTTCTATATATATATTCATTATTGTATAAACTAATTAACCAATAAGAATTAGAATGAGAATGAGAATGAGATTATGATATTTTCTTTATTTTTTGTTTCCTTTATACAACAATCACTGCAAGAAAACTCACAAATACTAATGTATATTTATCGACAACTATTAGGTCGTCGAAAAATCTCGTTGTTGGCCTATATTTCGGTAACACACTTTTTTTTGGAGAGAGAAGTTATCGACGGCCGTGGCCACCTATAATTTGAAATTTGTCATTGGTAACATTTTCGGTCCCGACATCGCTCAAATAGCAATCGTGTTGCCCGCTTGTGACCCGTCAACGGTCACATTAATGACACCGTCCAAATTATCGATGGTTGGTAAGTTGATATTTTTTGGGTGTTTCCAAAGAATTTAACTACAGAAAAGTCTGTCACCTATAAATATACGTTCACAAGTTGTTTTATTCACGCCTCATTGTTCTTCTTTTCCCTCTATTTTCTCATACGTTTTGGCCGTTGCTTTTTAGTTTTTTGGTTAGTTTCTCATTCAATCTTCCATTATTTTTATGTTCTAACATTTCGGTTGATTGTTTTGCGGTTAAGTGTGTGTGGTTTCTTTGATGTTGCATTTATACTTGTTCTGCATGCCACCAATGTTGCTAACCGAAATTGTGAATTAATTTATATTTTTCTACAGTATAATTAGAAATACTGAGTACATCTGACTAGAAAGGTGTGAATCTAGGGATATATAAAATACACAATATTTAAATTATATTAAAATATATTTTTTATGAGTTTTAGCATGAATTTGGTAAATGATATAAAAAATCTCATTTTTCAGCTGCAAGTGTTCGATTTTCTTAAAATCGTAAGATTAATTAAGAACGAGTTCTTTACCAATAGAAGAAGCTCTTTCTCAGAGAACAAGTTCTCTGTCATCAGAAGCTCTTTCAACGGGCCGTGGTCGCACTGCACATAATCACCGGAATTTGGTCGGAAAGGTTTTTTTCTTTGGAACAGAACATAACTGAATGGAACAAGAAAATAATGTTTTATGTACTTAATTGGTAACTTTAGAACAAAACAACTTCGTTAGAATATTACGATAAGTTTAATTACATGTATAACTTTGTCATGTTTAATATTTAATTGAGCTTTAAAAAAAGAACTCAACAAAATTTATTTTTCACACACATATATATATACACATAAATTGTCAAATAAATTTTAATAATAATTATTGTTTAAATTTATAATAAAATATTAGCATTACATTTTTAAAAATACTGCTTTTTTTTAAATGTGTAATTTTAAATGTGAATATAATTAAAAATATTATAATCTTATAATTCTTTTTTATTTTTAATTTGTAATAATATTTTTTTTCATATAAGGAAAGAAAAACAACAACAAAGAAAACAACTAAGCTACTGCATCTTTGCATAAGAGCGGAATCACAGAGGACGGAGGTTCCTTCCAAATACGCATCGGACATCCTTTGTGAGAAGCTTGTCTCGCCAACGCATCTGCCACCGTATTTCTATCACGCGAAACATAGGAGAATTGGACCTTCCAATCTCCAACCAACATAGCTCGAATAGAAGCAATAGTTTCTAGTTGCCAAAAGGTTCGGGTGTCCCTGTTATGGTTCAGAAGCTCCACAATATCCTTACAGTCCATGTAGCAAACTATTTCACAGAAACCCAAGTCCCATACTAGCCACCGGCCGGTGGAGTCCCTCACTACATCGCCACCACCCATCTGATTTGACCCCGCCATCCAGCTGTCATCCGTATGAAGGAGGATCAAATTAGTACCCTTCACAAACATTGATTCTCGAGGGTTCGACATTATCTTTCCCCATCTCGCAAACTCATTCGCCGTTATCAAAATCTGGTGCCAAACCATTTGAATAGACCACGGTTGAGGATCAAAGACCACGCTATTCCGCCAACGCCACATACACAGAGAGTGACAATCGCGAACGCCTGATGAGGTCCTTGGAGGAGGTATCGAAACCAATCCTGGAAGGAATATGCCGCAAGGGGGGTTGGTAGCAAACTATGAAAGTGGCTCCATACCAATCGCGAGTCACGATAATATCGCAAGAGGTGTTCAACGTCCTTATCCTGTCACCACATCGAGGACAAATCACGGTCAAACTCAAATGGCACTAGCACCGCTTGGAGTTCGTTGGAAGGGCGCTGTGACCCACTAGCCAAAGGAAAAAACGAACCTTCTTCGGTGCTTGAGATGTCCATATCACCTTCCAGTCATAAGAGCTCGGCTGGTCATTACGCTGAAGCACATGATATGCGGACACTGTTGTGTAAACTCTTAAGCTGGTTCCTGACCACAAAATCCTATCCTCCTCATCAGAGCTCAGCGGTATACTGACCCGAACAATTTCATTAACTAACTCCGGTGGTAGGGGCGTGTACACACCAGAGAGGTTCCACGCACCATGAATCCAAAGATCAAACACCTTAAGCTCCGTATCCGATATATGTACATAGGGGACACGGTGGCACAAACTCCCAGTTCCAAGCTAGTTGTAATAATATCTACATGTATAATTTTTTTTTTATTATTTTTTTATTATATAAGTAAAAGATTTCAAATACAAATTATGAGTAATTTTACTAGTGTAATGTTTTTAGGAGAGTGTTTGTTGTCCCCAATTTTCAATAAATCAAAGTGTACCGTTCAACGAACTTTTTATTCCATTCCATTACTTCTAAAGATATTAGAAACACGGAACAAAGCGTATATGTCTAGTTGCATTCTATTCAGATATATCTTAAAAAATGTCTAAAAAGATTTTAAGAAATTCTCCCAAACCCTTCCCTCATTTTAAAAAACTCTCCCAAAGAAGGGGTAAACTTCTATAATCCTCTCATTTGGCTAGGCTCGCTTCCAATATCCAAATCATGATGAGAGCCTACAAAAATCAATGCTTAATAAAGAATATAAAAGAAGTGCCCTTAGTTTATGGTTCACCCTGCCTCCACGAAACGAGAGCCTTATTCTCCAAGCCACAATGACAACAAATCAACATCCCTTTCTCCTCATTACAAAACCATCAGTGGGATTTCCTACATTGCTTGCTCTCATATCATAACAATCAACCACCCCTCTCTAAAAATCACTCATCTCACATCACGTGAGCACCAATTCCAAATGTTTGCGTTTCAACCCAAACAGTACTTCTTCTTCACTTCCTTCCCATGGCTTCTTCACCTCCTCCTATTCCTGCACCATGCTGATGCACAAGCATCCATGGAGCCAGTACCCACATACATCTCCCAACATAACTGGGAGCCTTCTTTTGCAATCACAGTAGGAGCCATCCTCTGCGCGCTCCTCTTCATGGGAATCATCTCAATCTACATCCGCAACTGTGCCGAGTCACACTTTATCATGGCCCAAACCAACGCACTCGCTAACAGGTCATGTTCTTGTTCCCAAGGCATCAACAAGGACCTCCTCAACACCTTCCCAACCCTCTTCTACTCCGCCATCAAGGACGTGAAGACAGATAAAGGACCACTGGAATGTGCAGTTTGCTTGATTGATTTCAAAGACGACGACACCCTCAGGTTGCTACCCAAATGCAGCCACGTTTTCCACCCTCAATGCATTGACTCATGGCTAGCTTCTCATGTGACATGCCCTGTTTGTCGTGCAAATCTTAACCAAGATGCATGCCAAGTTGCCATAACTGTGCCAACCCATATGAGCAATGACCAAATGGGTGCCGAAGGTGCAGAAAACAGAGCTGAAACTCGTGCAGATGAAGGGAATCAAGTAGAGTCAAACCCAAACCCAGTTCCAGTTGTTCATAACATGAAAACAGGTGAGGAGGGTAATAGTGATGATGGGGTTGCGTCAAAACGGAAACTTTTGCGGTCAAATTCAACGGGTCATTTGCTAGTTGAGCCAGTGAAGTGTGTAGAGAGATACACGCTGAGGTTACCAGAGGATGTGAGGAAGTACATTCTCGTGAACCATGACAAAAGGTTTCAGCGTTCAGCTAGCTGCTTCAACAACAATATCAACAGCGAAGGGAGCAATGTTGGGAAGAGTCTCAATGTTGAAGAGAGGGTGGAGCGGTGGGTGCTGTGCACGCCGCCATGTGTTGCGGCGCATGGTTGAGGAATTTCGTCGAACACCTACAGTGCATTCTGCTCTCCCAGCATCAGTGTCAACAGAAAAAGCCTCTCATAGTTAACAATGTTAAGGGTTGCTTACATAAATGGGTCTTTGTGAAATATTGCAATGGTTTATGAGATTTTGGCGTGAGACAAATGAAGAAGAAGATTGAGATGGAAGAAGAAGAGTAAAGTTATCCATGATTGAGCCAACTCGCTTCCTTTTTCTGTGTAAGAGTTGCTTATGAGTCAACTCGTTTCTTTTTTCTTTTTTCTTGGAGTTTAACTGTTTGGGATGAGATTGTGGCAAGTGGTTCTTATATTTTATTTATTTAGAAGACACCTACTACTAATTATCAGAATTATTTTCTCTTATCAGCTAATGCCATAAAATGTACCCAAAAAAATCTAATCTCATAAAAGATTCACAAGTTTAATGCGTTTATTTTATTAGAATTCATGGTTTCAAAAAAAAAAAAGTTTATCAGGATTTATAAATCGTCAAATATTTACTATTAGCGTAAGTTTGTCTCTCCGCACACCGTTTACATTTCATTTTCATTTCCATTTCCATTTCATTTTCATTTCTTTTTTTTCTATCTCTATCATCTTTTTCTATTATATCACATACTATATCTCTCAATTATCTTTTTTCATGAGGCTTTGTGAACAATTCATTATTTCCCAAATTTAGCTTTCCTATGGAAAAAATGTGAAAAGAGGATCTAATGAGTTTAGATTCAATGCATGTTTGATTTAACATTAAGGTAACGCAAGCATAATTTTACATATTTTAAAAAATAAATGGAGAAACTAGAATTTATCGTATTGAATTTAACGTGAATTGAAAAAACAAGATTTTAAAATATAGGTTTTAACGTGAAGTTAAATGAGAATCCAAATGAGTGGGTCCGACGCTCATTTAATGGGTAAGATAAAGATTAGATAAAGATTACAATCATGGATTAAATTATTTTATTAACTTCATGAAAGTAAATAATCACAATATTTACTGTACGGTAAAAAGCCACATCACTCACTTTAGATAATCCCAAACGGGCACTCAGCCACTCAACGATGCAAACACATCCTTATTCTGCTTATATTTTCTTGTCAAATGATTCATGGCCCAGAGCAAGTTCCATCAAAATCGAATATGTAATACATCTTAACTGTACAGCACAGCTATTGTTTTTTGCTATATTATTTCTACTTATTTTAAAGAAATAAAATATTAATTTTTTTTCCAGTGTTAAGACTTATGAATGCTTTCGTATAATGCTTGGAAAGGTTTACGATTTTATATCATGCTTTTGTATCAATCTAATAGTAAATTTTTGGTGCACTCATTCATTTCTTTAGTATTTCCAAATTTAATTTCGTAAATAAATATCTTTGTTGATTTGTTACTTAAAAACTTCTCACAAATTGAAAACATAGTACCAAAAGGTACAAAACATTTTTATAGTGCCTTTCATTGTCAAAGGGGAAAGAAGCCAATTCAATTATGAATGCTTAATGCCTGTAAGCGCCAACGAGTTTGGGATAAGATTGTTTTAGGTTTCTGAATGATATAAAGTGTCATAATGAAGTTGAAAAGATAAATTACATAACTAAAGTTTAAAGCAATCTATGGCCAATTGGGTGATCATAAAAAGTGAAATGAGCACAGTATTGTTTTAAATATTTAGATATTTCCCAAAGATAAGCTTCATCCGATACTAAAGTTGTTGCTTATCGCCAGATATTTTCTTGCTTAATTAACTTGAGTTAAGAAGACACTCCTCCTAACCATGCTTTACATAATAGTTGCTCATCTCATTTCTTAACTATAAAATTATATATTCAATTTCCGTCCATTGAAATGAAAAGCACATTGTATAGCTGGTCAACCCTCTATGCTTAGTACAAACATCCGCGGCGATAATATTAATCAGCGCTATCGGCTGTACCTTGTTAAAAGAAAAATAAAACTACTAATCATTAACAAGAAATTGTACCCATCAAGCACAAGAATAGCAAAGAGTTTCAGCATGCCGATTCTTACAAAATTTCCTTATTCGAGACCAAAAGAAATTCTGATAAGCTTAAGCATAATTAGTTGGATATTTACACCAAAATAGTGATTAAGATAATGACCCATCAAACGTCTTGTATTGATGAACCACAGCTACTTTTGCTATTATAAAAAATGATGTGGTTGCTAAGATTGCAAATATGGATGAATGACACATGGACATTGCCTAATGATAATGACATGAATTTCAATTTTCAAGCAGCTTGATTTGAAGGAGACGAGCCTAACATCATAGGCTTTTGTTTTTCCTGGGATGTTATCTGTGGCCCTTGAAAAGCAAGGGGAAAAAACGAATGATAATATTAGCAATTAGCCTCCAATTTCATAAAATGAGTATAAGGCATGGCAAATGGTGACAAGAAATGCTTAAGGCATAAGTGTAATGGACAAAACTACTACTGTTTGCAGACAAACAAAACTTCTAGACCATCTATGTTGAGGATTAAGATCCTCTTTCTGGATCATGTAAGTTTATAACCTTATATTCACGTATTTCTCAATTAACATGGCACAATGTTATTAGTGGGATAGAGAAGGGAACACCGAACAAGGACAAAGGTCCTTAATTATGTTAATTATTCGTGAACGTTGTATACTTGTCATCACATCTAGGCCACACACTTGTGTGTTAAACAGATTCAAGCATTACACAACGTGTTTGCTTTCCACAGGCCTTGTCTACTATTTTAAATATAAAGATTGATCATATTTTAATTTCATTTGTTCACGAAAAGTAAATAGATGGCAACTAATTAGTAGCAGGTACTCATGTATGTTCCAATTCTTGCACCCTTGTAAATTAATTAAGAAATGCTTGTTCTAGCGTATGAAACAAAATAGGATTAATGTAAATGATAGGAGAGATAATGGAACCATGTGTTAAGTAAAGGGGATTGAAAGATATGTCAGAAGCATCAATCGCTTTACTCCAAGAATCTGCTAATTTCTTCTTTCTCCACCTGGGTGTGTGAGGTGTAACCTATTGCGTATGGGACAACGTTTTAGAGTGAACAATCTTTTAACCAAGTACAGCTAAATTCTAGACAAGGAGCAATAATTTAGCAACGTTAGAAGAAAGAACTACTGATATTGGGGTTTAGATATTTGAAGGGGCATCTTATTATACTTTACCGGTTAGATAAAACAAACATGGATTAGGATTTGTTGCTTTCTATAGTAAATTAGAAAAATGTGATCTTTCGTGATGAAAACTTAAGAATTTCATGCCCCACATCCCGACATCCCCACCTAGTTTTATTGAAAATTGGGTTACTAGATGACAAGGCTCGGAAAAAAAAGCATCTAATTTAAAAACGAGGACAAGTACAAATAAACAACACATGTAAAGAGAGTTTTTTAGAGTTTTCTGAAGTAGAGAGAAAATCCACTATGTACATGCAAAGATTGCAAACACTTTGTGGTTCAAAAAATAGAAGAGGATAAGAAGAAAGGGTGAGGTTTCCAAGTAGATGGAGCAGGAACGCAAATGATAGGAACTGCACTTGTAGTTGGAATATAAGCTGTACAGCAAAAACCATGTGAGACCCACCCTAAGATAGGAACAGATTGCAATAGCAGAATCTTTTTTTTTACAAACATAAGGACACAGGGAAAAAGTGCCAAAGGGAAGGAGAAGGATACCAATTATATTAAGTCTAGACCACATCTTGTTGCTAAATTAAATTGAAACTCCCAGGTGTTGATGCACAGTAATACAAATCAGATCTATCATCAGTTTAATATTATACAAAATATTACTCAGAAAGTTTCACATTTTTAAATAGTTAAATCATAGTCTTTTAATGAAGTGATGATAAAAAACCAGAAGATAACATTTTATACTAACTTAGAAGAAAGGGAACAACACCCACTTATTAATAAGTGACCACAAATCCGAAGAGGCATAATGGGGTTGTTTATTGAATTTGTTCAATGACTTAAACCTACAAATCTTTCCTTCACTCTGATTATTGAAAAGAAAATTCGAAAGCAGTCCCATCCAACCCCTCCCTTTCTCTTTTCAAAAGTAGTAAAAGTAGCAAAAGGTCTAAGGATTCAGATATAGGAATAAACATTTCTCTGGAACCCTAAACTTCGGGAAGAAATTCCTAGGTGTACAGAATATAAGATAACACTCTTTTAAATAATACCATCAAATTTGGGTGATACCCATTATGTGGGTGACCATTGCCTCCCACTTTTCCTTTAATATCAAAGCTTATTACTGAAAATAAATAAAGATTAAGAGATAATATTAACCAATGTTATCAGAACTAAAACAGACCTGCCCATCCGATCAATACAATCGGGAACCGAGACCTTGGCTGGTTCAGGCCTCTCCCATGACCGCCCTAGCTTCACATCGGTAGGAAATCGATAGAACCGGTCCAAAACCAGTATGAACTGGTTCAGCACATTTTATGTTTATTTTTGGACTATAATTCCATGCATGAAAGACCATCTTACATGACTCACCCAGTTCCTAAAATTGAATGTAAAAATTCTATACATTCAAGGTTAAAAAATTTATTTCCTTGTCTATTGAAGGTTTTAGACATCTATATATTGTTTGTAAATTTCACTATACATATAGTTATATATATATATATATATATATTTAAAAAGTTATATAAGTACCATCGGTTCATCCACAGTCTGACCATTGGACCATGAGCGGTTCAATGATCAATCCAGTTCTGAAAATACTGATATTAACCCACTCAACCTATATTAACACACTTAAATGATATTGTATTATACCTAAATGTTTCTAAGAATCTCTCTAATAATAATATGGGACACTAAAAAATGATTAAATATGTTGACAAAACGAAAAAAGTGTCTTATGTTGCTTAACAACTGTTCTCTACAACACATTCAAACAGGGGTTATGAAAGAACGGCTATAACTTACTAGAAATTATGGCTTTCGGTCTTGTTTTGAAGAGAATCCGATGTCGAATGATTCCAACAACTTGGAGCTCCACCTGACCGCCACTTTCTCCTTCCGGATGCTTCACTTTCTTGAGTACCACCAACGGCTTCTTCAAGGGAACCTTTGACCCTGTCAGTTCATGGTACCCAATAGTTAAAGTGTAGACTTCCTGAACAACAAAAGCAAGCACAGAAAATATTAGTTTAACAAAAAGTAAATAATTTTTCTACCTAATCAATGTTTTAAAAATGAGTTTCCTTAATCAAACAATTAATTAAGTTGAAAACTTGGCACTTTATCTTCGTAATACTTAAAGTTTTGCATAATTTTTTTTATCTAACACAAGAATATTCAGAGGCGAGGCAATTATGTTCGAGTCATGAATCCGAGTCTTGCTTATAGGGGAATCAAATATGTATCACGATCATCCGTTGGCAAAGCTTTGCATAAATAATCAACAACACCATCATAAAGGACTTTTTATTTTCTAAATATAGTTTTTGACCAACAAGGTGTTGTTTAGTGATAGGAAAGTTTTTGAGCCCTAATGATATACACACAATTTTGAGCCCCGGAAAAATCATCTGCCAGGGGCCAAGGACACTCAGGTCAAAGACAAAACAATCTATACAGTTATCAAGGTTTTAAATCGCATTCTAAGTATTAGGATACTTGGAATTGTTAAAATTGTGGATAAATACAACAGCTACAATTGCAATGGTAATGCAAGCATGAGACTTATATTATAAAATCATGATGTCGTGGTCATAATAGTGTTTGTTGACTATTGATTTAAAAATCTTTGAATTCATTAATAGTGGCAATACAACTAAGAGATTTGATCACTTTTTTCTACGAAAGGACAACTACACGGTACAAAATGATTCATACGGAAAAAGTGATGAAAAGTTTCTTGACCAATCAAGTAATGAAAGAAAATAAATGGAAGAATGGATGGGCAAGCACTAGATGAAGAGAGTGATCAAAAGGTAACGCCACAATGCTTTATCACACATTCTGTGGTGGAATCTTTCATATTAATGAGCAATTCTGCTTCTACTTTCTAGTTTCCACAATACACGTTACACAATTTCCTCTCTAATGCAATTGTTCCTGATTCTATCTCATGCTGCAATACTAATTCATTATAAAATTCTCATCTTTGTTACACAAGACTCATTATTTAGTAGCATTTGACCTTATGCAACACAATAAATCTAAGAAAAGAAGACATAGTAGTTAAAGTACAGAGAAAGCAATGAACAATTTTGTCAAATCATACATGAAATATTGCGATAAAAAACATTGAATAATTTTTTAAAAAAATGATAAATAATTTGAAGCAATCTGATAAATCGCACTTATTTTGAAAAATAAACACAATGAGCAAGAATCAAAGTCTGACGAAGCAATGAAATTAGGGTTTGAGGGGTTGATTCGTGTAGAACCTGAGAAGAAGGGCGACAGAGAGTGCCAATCTCAAGATTGGGGAGGGAACCCTGGAAATCTGGTTGTGGTTCAACGACGCCTTGCAGTTCAACAATCCCCCACTCCGCGCAGCTTCCTTCCCCGCAATTGCACCGAACACGAATCTCCATCTCTATTTCTGTCACTCTCGATCGCTTGGGAAGATACAATACAAGTTCTGCGTTATTGGGGGTCTGTTATGGCGGCAAATTAAGTTGCTTTTCCCGCCCAATTAGTTTTTTCTAATTGTAGAAAATAATAATAATAATAATAATAATAATAATAATAATAATAATAATTATAATCATAATAATTACGAAACTTGTATCAAATTCTTTCTATCCAATCCATCAAGTTCTCTCATGATGTAGTCACATGTGTCTAATTTTTTAAAATTTACAATTAAGTCTTAATAAATATCATTTGATTTAGAAATAAAGTACACTTGTCATTGATTGTTTAAATGAAAAACTTGATAAAAGTGACATTAGGAACTTGATGTAAGTTTTTCTCCTAATAATAAGGGAAAAATGTAAATTAGTTCCCCGAAGTTTGAGTCACATGTGACTTAATTCATAACCTTTAAAAATATGTATTTTCATCCTTAAACTTTTTAAAGTGTGTAAAAAATATTTTGTTAATATATTTTATTAGCTTTCAATAAAAGATATTAATTACCTAATTTCAATTCCTAAATTATCCTTGTCAAGGAGAAAACTTACGTGTTGTGTTATGGCTACTTTTAGTGTTGTTGTCCCTACTCACTTCCTCAATATTATTAATTGGGTAACTCCACTTAAATTCAATTTTTAACACACATGTCATGTTATTATTTAACAGCAGTAAAAAACAGATCTGTTGGAACTGTACCTAAGTTTAGTCCCCTGTTAATTATAATTGTAATCCTATATTTCACTAGAGTCGTCAAACTCATGCATATAAGAACACAAACCTCCTTACCAATCAGAGCAACAATCATTCATTCTCTTTACATGTACAAAGAGAATTTTTTATTTATTTTTTCGAATCCATAAGAATTTGAACAAAATTCCAAATCAATGGTTACCAATAGAAGAAATGACATATGCATATGTCTAAATTAGATTCTCAAAACTCCAAAGAAGTATGGTTTTTGAAAAATCCAAACCAAATACAGATGAAAGAATTTTGGAGATCAAACAAATAAAGCTTTGATTTTACCTTGATGAACTAATAACCAGAGGATGCTACAACACAGAGCATGAACAACACAGCTGTATTTAGAAGAGGTCGCAGAATGAAGCGGTGCCCACCCTTCTTCATTGGCACTATTCACCACGCTAGCTGATGCATCTGCAAACAACAATATCCTCACCACCTGATAGATTCCCATCCACAAACATGAAAAACAAGTATTTTAACCTTGAGTTCACCAACGAGGAACACTATTTTGGGGTTTTGGTCCAAACGCAAAAAGAACACAATTTTAGGGCAATTGAAGGGGAGCAAAGGAGACCCATTTGAGGGGAGTACCTGGGAGTGACCGAAAGAAGCGGCTAGCTGGAGAAGGGAGCGACTGTGTTCGTTCCTGAGAAAGAGGGCGTTGGAGAGTGATTGGAGCAAGGAGCGAGTGTCGGTGAGGTCTGAGTCCCAGGTGGAAGAGGTCGTTGAGCGACTATTGAAGACAGTGGAAGAGACCGTTGAGGTCGTGATTCCGACAACACCTTCACGAAGCTGTTTCGTCACTGTAGGCAGATCAACTCCTCCACATTGGTGTTTCGCGAAGAAGAAACCGCCATTGCTGTGGAAAAAAGTTCTCCCTTTTTTATTAGAAATAAGAGAGAAAACTCACAACTAAGTAAATTTGTGAATCGAATAAGTGGTTGAGAAGATGAACAACTTAGTTTTCCTTATCTTTTTTCTTTTTTTGAGATGTGCTATATTGTCGTAATTATTTCCATCAAAACACACTATTATCGCTTTGAGTTGCACTATATCTTAAAAATCATTAAATAAATTGTAATTTTTTACTTTTTTATCAGTTTCCAAATATACCGTCTTCACATATTTAACAGTATAGATACCAAAAGTCACTTATCTTCTGTCTCTTCTGTTTGCGGTGAGGACGTTTTAGTTTTTTTTAGCAATAAAAGAGCTTTGTTTTTATTTTCTGCCATAAAAATAAAAAAGCTTACTTTCATAATTTGAATCAAACATATAATATATGTAATTCCCATCATGGTCAACCAATAGAAATTATTTTACAAAAATTACTTATGAGCGTTGTATACGAAAACGCTAAATACTATAGTAGAGTTACTTAAAAGTAGCAATTTAAGCCCTTCATGCCAAATACTTTATTATTATAGTAAACAATTGAAAGCGCTAGATTATGAGCGTTGTATACGAAAATAAATGTGGTTTTTTCTTCCTGTACGGATATGGAGGAACAACTAAATAATTTGTATGGAACACTCTATCGGCATCCATTAGATCGAGAGGTGATATTATCATTAATATTGTCTCGAGTGGGTTTGCTGCACTGTTGTTGCCCGGAAGGAGGACGACGCACTCCAGACTAAAGATTCCTCTATCAATAACCAAGGAATCAACATGACAAAATAACATCTAAATTTAGCACAAGATGTGGCGTGGTAGTTAGCTAACTTTGTCCCTCGACTATGCAAAAGGGGATTTCGATCCTTGCCCATGTGAGTTAAGTGCAAATTGTCGCCAATTGTTTATTGCTAAGTAACTAATTCTCACGGCTAAAGTATTAGTCACTATTGTTGACCTCACAACAACATGTATAAGAAGTTATAAAAATAAATCATGTTAGAGAAAAATACCTTGAATTAATCTATTTTGATAAATAACAATTTCGTTAAAGAGTCACTAATTTTTTCTTGAAGAATTTTATATTCAGGGACTCCTATAAATGGAAAGGACGCTGCAATCATTATCAAAAAGCAAAGTAAAAGTCCGTCCGGCTATGAGAACTTTGTCCGCCTAAAGGGACTGTCCTGATCACTTCAAGTCAAACAGAGAGGTTGCCTAAGAAGTAATAATTAAAGACTGACACGAAAAGAATCTGCTCAGTAGAGATCGTTTGTCTAAACCAAGATAAGCTGTAAAGCACCTCCTGTGGATCAGAGCATTAAATGCGAAAGAGACAGATTTAAGCGCCATATACCTTGAAGATTCAAATTCTCCGACATTCCTTTATTCAAGTTGCTTTTTACTGAATTTACGGTGGAATCCTCTGATCATTGTATCTCCTCAACGGCAAAATTCAAAACCTCGGGTCAGAAGCATTAATTGCTGTTCCTGGAGATCAGAAGCAAAAGCATTGCCAGACGAACTCACTCTCTACCAGTTAAAGAAATGTTCATCACTACGGCAAACCTTCTTTAGTAACAAATTGCAGAAGTATCCGTTACTCACAATCCTGCAAATCTCCAACGAAACTATTTTTGAAGATCTTCATCAGTTCATCCGGTTGTCATCCTACTGAAGATATAAATAAGTGACCTCTGCATCACTTTAAACTTGGCGACTCATACAATATCTAAGCATTCGAACTCTTCAAGTCAATTCACAACTTAGATTAGATTCTGCCAAGAACACTCAGCAACATTAGAATTTCTATCCTTCTGAGTTTAGTCGCCAATCAGTGTGAACTCTCCATAGA
Organism: Acmispon strigosus; assembly: GCA_030819835.1. NCBI lineage: Eukaryota > Viridiplantae > Streptophyta > Magnoliopsida > Fabales > Fabaceae > Acmispon > Acmispon strigosus. The sequence continues at coordinate 39,430,930 of JAUAMA010000001.1, read as the reverse complement.
GTGAAAAACTCTCATTCTTCTCACACTATCCCTTCAGAGAACCAAACTTAACAATCGTCTCTGAACCCAGAACCTCATATTGTCTACCCACTCTTTGTGAAGAGATCCTTGTAGAAAACCAACCTTCTTGTAAAAGAATTGGGAGAAGTCCTGTCGAATACTTGAGAGATAAAGGAGAAGTCCTGAGAAAACTTGTAAAGGAGAAGTCCTTAGAACACTGGGAGAAGTCCCGGAGAACACTTGTACTATTCAGTCGAAATAGTGGAAAATCTTGGTACAGCCAAGGACTGGACGTAGCCCTATCGATTTTGGGGTGAACCAGGATAAATATCTTGTGTGCTTTACTATTTACGTTTTAAGTACATTTCCGCTGCACGATTGTTTAAACGTTTTCAAACTTATAAATAATATTCTGCGAAAAATATTTAAAAGTCACACACACAATTCAAACCCCCCATTTCTTGTGTGTTTTTATTACTATCAAATCATTCCACACACATTAATTTTAGTTTATCCAATGTTAATATTATAAATTCTAGTTCATTTTTAATTAAATTAAGTATAATTTTTCTTTTAATTTTAAACAAAATTTTCAATTCGTTTTTTCACAACTCATTTGCTAATAAAATATAAAACAAATAAAAGAACCTCCCCCATTATCAACCTATTCCGAGAACTCGATATTTGCAATAAGGGCATTAGTTTTGATGCCACCCCCTATTGATTCTTATGCCACCCATTTTGATAGCATTTTACCTAAATGCCCTTAAAAACTAATTTCATTCCTAACATATCCTCTTACCCCGTTTTAAGTTCGCACATAATTTGTGTGTTTAATTTTCGCACTTATTATGTGCGAATCAACATTCATTGAGCAGACGCAGCCTCTGTTTCGCACTTATAAGTGCGAAATTTATAAAAAAATTGATTTTATTCGCACTTATAAGTGCGTCACATAATAACAAAATAATTTTTAAAAAAAAAAAAAACAATTCGCACTCAAGTGCGTATCACATGAATAGTTCTGGAAAAATATTTCTTTAAAAAAAAATACGAATTCGCACTCAAAGGTGCAAAATTTAGAAAAAAATGATTTTATTCGCACTCATGAGTGCGTTACATAATCAGTTCTAAAACAAATTAATTTTAAAAAAAATTGCACTCAAATGTGTGAAAATTAGAAAAATAAAACATATTTTCGCACTCAATAAGTGTGAAATTGAGAAGAATAGTGCATATTTTCGCACTCAATATGTGCGAAAATAACGATAATTTTTTTTACGTCAGGGGGGTATTTTGGGATTTTGAAAATTATAGGGTGGCATAAGGATTAATGGGGAAGGCATTAAAACTAATGCCCTTGCAATGATGGAAGGGAATGATGGACTAAGTAATTAACAAGGGTAGTTTAGGGATTGAATATAGATAATTGACATTTTTTGTTATAGTTTAAGAAAAACATTAACAAAATGGTTCTTTTACACACTTTAAAAAGTTTAATGATAGAAATACATCTTTTTAAAAGATTAGGGATTAAGTCGCACTTGACCCAAACTTCATAGGGCTAATTTGCTTTTTTTTTTTTTCCGAATAATAATATTAACAATTCATTTTATATGAAATATAGAATATTTTTCTAATTTATTTATAAGCTCACTCAACCTTTTTTAGATGATCAATGTGCTAGGTAAGTGTAGAGGTCCACCTAGTGTACCCAATTTTTTGTGTGTAACCTTACATAAGGGTGGCTGAGTCATTACCCAATATTTTACATTTTTCAGAAAAGTAAAAATAATTTTTCAAATAACCAAAAAAATAATAATGTTTTCATACTTTTGGCCCCGGTCTATCTTGAATTATATTAGAACCCCACCCTATCCCCCACCTTACCCCTTCTTCACCTCCTCTCCACCACAGTTGTAAGACATTGAATTTCACTCAGTAATTAAATAATTATTTAATTATTCCATGTACAGTTTGGATCCGCTCGCAGGCATCAACAAGTGGTATCGTCGGCCGAATTATTGATGAAATTTCATTTATGACACTCGGTAGTAAACCAACATGGACCTGACTTTGAGTTCGGATGAGAATAAGGTGTTCTCACTATCACCATGATGTTTAGTGAAGAATTTCGTGAAGAACGACTGTAATATTGACATGGTTTCCTTCCGAAGCCCGGAAAGGACATTTCTCGCTAGCGAGACTTTCAGTCGAAAATCTAGCAAGCGAAACGGACGACTTCGAGACCTCAGATCGAAAATTCGGGGATCACCAAATGACTCCGTTCGACCTGACAGGTCCAGATATGTGATAAAAACTTTTGTGAATAGTGACTTTCGTGAATAATGTTTTGTGAATAGTGTTTCACGAGCAGCTTAACCATGAATAGTGTTTTCGGGCCGGATTCGACACGAACTTCGAGAAAAGCAACCCAGGCTCGAGTTGTACGGGCACAAGGCCTAAGGAGAATGACTAACTGGTGTTAGAAACTCTCAACAACATTGGAAAACGTACCGATGACCGGATTCAGACAACGACGAGAATTATGACGCAATTGACGCAGTGACGCGTCATGGATTAGACAAATAATAATAAACAAACCCTAGATATTTTCATATAACTTTCTAAACTTTGAAACTTTATGGTTTAGTCCCCAAATAATAAAAAGATATTTTTACCTAGACTTTTACCCATTCAACTTTGGTCCCTGGGGTTAATGAAAAGTTAAAGTTCTTCCCCTCCTAGCCCCACAAACCCGTGGCAAAACCTCTTTAAAAGGGGGATTTGTGTTGTTATTGCTAAAAAGCCTCATTAAGTGAAAGTTTAAGAAGAAGACTAAGAGAGAGAAAGTGAGACTTGGAGAACTATTCATCATCTTCTTCCTCCATCCTCCATGGTCGAACCTCCTCTCCCCCATGGCTCCTTCTTCCACTCATTTCCTCAACTTGATTCTTTGAGGTAAGTTGATCCCCTCATCCTGATCTACAATTTTACCGTTTTAGAATTTCAATATGTTGTGTTTGAATTTTTTATAGTTGTTACCTACCTTAGATGGTTAGATTCCTATTGTGTAAGGTTAAAAAAAATAACCTTGTGCACGTAAGGCGGACTCATACGTGTAGGTTTATTTTTTGTGTTAACCAAGATATCTCACAACCGATAGAAATGAGATTATTCTCTCGCTTCATTGCCAGCGCACTAAGCGGTAGGAGGCTCACCAACGAGTTTTTCCATTCACGAGAATTAAGAATCGAAACCCAACCCACTTGTGTAGGTCATATTTTAGTTAAAGAAAATGTTTTCTTGATTTTATATTATGAATGATTATAAAAATGTTAAATTATTTGTACTTTATTTTTATTTCTAAAAATTTGTATAAAAAATAGGGTTAAATATGTTTTTGGTCCCTGACTTATACACCTTAATTTAAACGGTCCTTATAAAAAAATTTCATAATTTCTAGTCCTTGAAAAAATTTATTTGATTCAAAATAGTCCTTATGACATCATAAGACATTTTTAAAATATTTTTTTACTCAATCATCCGCCCATACGACAATTCTAGTCACTTACATGTTTTCACGTGTAACTTTCCATATTATATTTAGTCTTTAAAAATTCTCTATCATCAAATTTAGTCCTTCTCCATTTTCTCATCTTCTTCCTCTTCTTTTTCCTCTTCTTCCTCCCACCCATCAACCATTCCCCCACCTTTTTTCCTGGCAACCCCTCATCGTTGTTACTACTGTTAGGATAATCTCCCCCATTATGTATATGAAGAATCTTTGTATGGAGGTCATGCATGAAATTGCACAAGTCGGAGGAGGAGATGATATTGGCGTTGCGAAGGAGTGGGGCGAGAGTGAAATCATGCATGCAAAAATCAGAGGCTGATTGAAGATGAAAAGAGGCGTTCGAATTTGCCAAAAGAGGAGAAATTGAACAACAGTGAACAACGATTGATTTGAGAGGTTGTTGTGAAATGGAAAAAACCTTACATAGGTAAAATTGATTTCATAACTTTCATAAGCTTTTATCTTGATAGTAACCGGAGAGGAGGGTTTGCCAAAAAATAGTGGGAGAAAGAGGTGGTGGGAGGAAGAAGGGGTAGAAGAGGGGAAAATGAAAAATAACTAAATTTGATGATAGAAAATTTTTAAGGACTAAAACTGATATAAAAATTACACGTGGACACCTATATGTGACTAGGATTGCCACATGAGAGGGTGATTGGATAAAAAATATTAAAAAAAAATTATGACGTCATAAGGACTATTTTCAATCAAACAAATTTTTTTAGGGACTAAAAATTATAATTTTTTTTATAAAGACCGTTTTAGATTAAAGTGTATAAGTTAGGGAAAAAATATTTAACCCTAAAATATAAAACTTTTGTTGTTCATTTTTTAACTAGCTCTTGTATAAATATTTTAAAACAAAAATAAAACATGACAACGTAATATTTTCATAATTATTAATAAAATAAAAAAAATTTCTCAAACTCTTGGAATCTCTTTATTTTTCCTAAATTATTATGTAAATATATTGTGAAATATAATTCAACTGTTATTAAACTTTTTCACCTTTTTGTTTAAATAAAAACTTTTTCACCTTTCACTATAAACTCGTTTGGTTTACTGTATGAAAACAGGGACAAAAAGTGAATCCGAATGTGTTATTTCCCATTTTCTCATACTTTCTATTCTAATGGTAAACCAAATGGACTCATATGTCACAAGCAGCAAGAATGAAGGTAGGAAAGATTCTACATAAGTCTACTTTAAGATTAGACACCAGTTCTGGTCTGCAGTCTAGCTAACATGTACATGAAGATTGAAAACTACCTGAGGGCCTGTGAAACATGCTACAACAAAACGCAGGACCATATTGCAGGATTACATACTAAAATACCAACAAAAGGAAGTAGGTTAAACGTTTCATGGGATACCTTTTTACTAAGTTTCCTAACTGTACAATCTTATGTTAGATAAAGGCACAAGCTGGTGGCAGAGTTGGTTCTAGCAAACATTCCTTCTTTTTTTACCACAGTGGGTGAGTATTGCTCCAGCAGAATTTCCTATGTCAACATTTCTGGTGTGCTGCAGTGTTGGATCCACAAAAGACTGTTTAAACATTGGCTTTTGTGTAATTGATGAGCTGAGTTACTGTTGAATGCAGCTCTTAGGATTTTGACCAGGGTCTATTGGGATCGTTCCAGTGAGAGTTTTGATAGCAAATTCAATACATGGATCCATCAATGAAGAAATACCAATGGTCTTCTCAGAAGATGATCCAGCATTCTCATTGGTCTTGTGATCATTTTTGGAAACACCAGCATGTTCTTGTGGAATAGTAAAGTTTTCTGGAGATGGAAGCACATTGCATCTTTCCAAATCATCTGCCGGCACACTGATTTTCTTACCATGCCTTTCAGCAGCAGCAGCAGCAGCAGAAGAAGTTTCAGAATGCTGGCTGTTTTTTACTTCTGAAGGGTCTTTGAAGGTTTCAAATGTTGTTTCAGTGAGAGTTTGTATTGCAAATGCGATACATGGGTCTGATAGTATTTCTTTAAGGGGGAAGTCTGGGTCGTAATCTAACTTTGCATCAACCTTATCTCCATTTTCAGGGACACTCACAGAAGAGAAACATTCTTTATCCTTGTCACTTCTATGCACTTCAAGATTTTTAACAGGATGCTTTTCTGGAGTAGTCAACTTAGGTAACTCAATTCTCTTTTCGATGTTGTCAGATTTGCACTTGAGTTCCGACCCTTCCTCGGGTGCGTTAAACTGTTTTGCCGGACAATTAAGCAAGCTGTTAGTGGATTTATCTGTATTTGTGATGATGGTTTCTTCCTCACCTGGTTGTTTAACTGGAGGTTGATGCGCCTGATTTCTTGCTTTAACTTTAAGGTCTGGAACTGGATCATCAACCCTAATTCCAGCAAGACGCTTGGAACATCGGCGAGGCAAATCGATCTCTTTCTTGTGCATCCTTACAGACAATTTGTCAATTTTTGACACCTTAACAGTGTTGCCATTGTCTTTTGACTTGAATGCATTCCTTCCTATTTTTCCAGATGCAAGGTAGCGATCAACATCTTTTATGGAGCGGAACGTGTACCCACTTACAGGATCAATGTAGAACTGCATCAAAACATAATTAAGAATAGTGAATTATTCTCAGTTCTTAGTGTTTGGGAAGGTGATAAATTTAAAAGCATAAACAATATTAATAAAAGATCTGCATCCTCCTACTATTATGGGGATCTGGTAATAGGAATCAGAAGCATGTGAACTAAAATACAGTAGGAGTGTAAATTCAAAACTTGTTGGGTTTTGAGAAAGTGATTTTGTATTATGCAAGGATGTCTTCTGAAGTGTTTTCATGGATTTGAAAAGAGAGAATAAAATGTACCACAATTTAATGCAAAAGCTGAATAAATGTGACAAAATATCAGCCATTATTTTGGTCAAATATTCAGTCCTATTACAGCAGGAAAAGGCACATTGAACTCAACTATCACTTCATTTGTGAAGCAACCATGGTTTTAAATTGCGGTCGTGAACTGAAATTGCAGCCGCAATGTAAAGGGTTTTGAACTCCCCGCACTGGCATTGCGACCGCAAATACAGCTACACCCGCATTTGTCCGCAATTCTGGAATGCAGCCACAATTGCAACCGTGACTGCAACCGCAATTTAAAACGCTGGATGCAACTGAAGAAAGTGTTGGGTTTTTGGGCTCCTAACATATGTGGAGAAAGGCCCAAATTTGTCAGGCCCACTAGTCTCACTTATCCAAGTGGAGAGGGTTCAGTTAGGGTTAGGAAAAGAGTAATCTGGTTTCGCAAAGAGAGGCAAGAGAAATGTGAGAGTGAAAAGAAGAGAAGTGGTTTTTGCACATACACAGAGTAGCGAACGTAGATATGCCGCCACGCCTTCGTTCACCATCGAATTCAGCTGAAATTTGAACAGCAGGTTTGTGACTTCTAGTTCTTCAATCTGGACGGTTGGATCGGTGAGAAGTTGTCTGAGGTGGGAGAAATCGCGTTTGGACAGTAGCAGCGAAAATCTGTTTTTTGGTTTTTCTTGATTCTCTATTTCATGTTATTTTCCTTGTTCTTTGGCTGATCGTTGAGCACGAATTGTGCTATGTTTAGAGACTCTCTGGTACCCTTATTTTGATCATAGTGGAGCTTGATTGACTGGCTTGTGCCCGTGATTTTTACTTCTCACACTGAGAAGGTTTTCCACGTTAAAATCTTGGTGTCTCTTTGTGATTTTTAGTTGCTGGTATATTTGTTATTGCTCCTCATAGATTCTTGCAAGTTGGGGAAATTGATTATCTACTGCATTTCGCTATTTGAGTTTTTATTGTGTTGAATTTCCCATTAGAGTGATATCAGAGCTCTTTGGTTAAGGGCTATTTGACTTGCTTGAATGACGGAGGCAAATACAAATAGAATGATTTTTTTTAATGACACTAATTATCACTTGTAGAAGGGCAAGATGAATGATATGCTATTTGGGAATGATTTACATCTTCTTGTGTTTGGTAAAGAGAAGCCGAAAGAGAAGTCTGATGAGGATTGGAAACTTGTGAATCAATAGGTTTGTGGTTTCATTCAGCAGTATGTTGAAGACAATGTTTACAATCCCATTGCTAATGAGGAAGAAGTGAAATACTTTTGGAAGAAGATTGAGACTTTGTATGCTTCTAAATCAGGGAAAAATAAATTGTATTTGTTGAATTCCTTGATGAATTTGAGGTACAAGGAGGGAACTTCTATTTCAGATCACTTGAATAATTTTCAAGGGCTCCGAGATCAATTGTCAGGAATGAACATCAAGTTTGATGATGAAGTGTTGGGACTATGGCTATTGAATACTCTACCGGATTCTTCGGAAACATTTCGGGTTTCAATCATAAACTCTTCCTGTGATGGTTTTATCTCTTTGGAAAATGTAAAGAGAAGTGTTCTTAATGAGGAGGTGAGAAGGAAGGCACAAGGTAATTCATCTCATTTCGATGTACTTGTCACTGAAAACAGGGGGAGAAGTCAGAAAAAAGGAATCGAAAGGTGGTAGAGAGCAGAGCATAAGTAAGTCAAGGGACAAGAATGTGGAGTGTCATTATTGTCACAAAACATGGCACATACAGAAAAAAAAATTCAATGGAAAAGGGAGAGCAAAGATAAGAAGGGTAAGCAAAAAGGGAAGGATCATGGTGATGATGACCGTGTTACTACTGCTACTTGTGATGATCTTGTCATTCCCAGTGACATTGATTCAGTTAATCTTGTATCAGATGAGAGCATGTGGATAGTTGATAGTGGTGCTACACTGCATGTTCGACCAAGGAAGGATTTCTTCACATCTTACACTTCTGGTGATTTTGGAGTGTTGAAGATGGGTAATGATGGTGTGTCTAAGGTAGTTGGTATTGGTGATGTTTGCTTGCAGACCAACATGGGAGTGCAGTTGTTGCTTAGAGGAGTCAAACATGCTCCAGATGTCCACTTTAATTTGATCTCTATGCAGGTGCTTGATGATGAGGGTTATCTTAATAGCTTTGGTTTTGGAAAATGGAAACTCACCAGAGGTAATTTGGTAGAGGGGAAAAATTAATAAACTGCATTGGACTAAAGCATTGGTTGCTAAAGACAGTGTGAATGCCATGGATATAGAGACTTCTTTGTGGCACCGCATGCTTAGTCATTTGTTTAGCTAAAAAGGATGTGCTTCCGGGATTGAAGCGTGTAGAGTTGGAGAAGTGTTCTCATTGCATGACTAGTAAGCAGACCAAAGTATCCTTTAAGAAGCATACTCCCTCGAGGAAGTTAGAGTTGCTTGAATTGGTGCGTTCTGATGTTTGTGGCCCATTGAGTGGAAAGTCATTTAGTGGTGCACTTTACTTTATTACCTTTAATGATGATTGTTCCAAGAAGCTTTGGGTCTATTCTTTGAAAACAAAGGACAAGGTGCTAGAGAAATTCAAAGAATTCCATGTCTTGGTTGAGAGACAGTCAAACAAGAAGCTGAAATGCATTCGTACTGACAATGGTGGTGAGTATTGTAGACCATTTGATGTTTATTACTACCCCCGTTCCTTTTTATAAGAGTTAAACCAACTTTGCACACCCCTTAAGAAAGTTAGGTAGTATAGTTTTTTGCATTAGATTTGTTCTCAAATATTGTTGAATTTCCAAAATTGTCCTTAACATATTTCTTTTTAATCTCTTTCCATCATTAATGCAATTCCATATTTCCATAATTGAATAGGGGTAAAAATGTGAAAAAATAATGAATATGGCACAAAGCCTTATGTGGTTCTTATAAAAAGGAACGACCAACACCCCTCATTTAGCTCTTATAAAAAGGAACGGAGGGAGTACAAGCAGCATGGTATTAGACATGAAAAGACTCCTCTTAAAAATCCTCAGCTGAATGGTTTAGAGGAGAGGATGAACAAGACATTGATTGAAAGAGTTAGGTGTATGCTTTTTGAAGCAAAGTTGCCTAAGCACTTCTGGGGTGAGGCATTGTACACTGTAGTGCATGTTATTAATCCGAGTCCTACAGTTGCTTTGAATGTAGAGGTGCTAGATAAGATTTGGTTTGACAAGAATGTCAAGTATGATCATTTGTGAGTCTTCGGTTGCAAGGCATATGTGCATGTTCCAAAGGATGAGAAATCCAAGTTGGATGTGAAGACTAGGCAGTGGGTCTTTACTGGTTATGGTCAGGATGAATTTGGCTACAGGTTGTATGATCCTATAGAGAAGAAGACCATTAGAAGCTATGATGTGAAGTTCATGGAAGACCAAACCATTAAAGACATTGATAAGATGGAGAAGACTATACCCGATAAAGATAGTAAGCTTGTCTGATGTTGATCCAGTTCGATGCCTGTACATGATCTGGATACTGCTGAGAATAATGTTCAGAATGATGAGCAACATGATGATGTTGGTGATCAGCAGGTTGGAGATGATTTTGATGTTCCTATTGATGATGCTGAAGAGGAACATGAGATGCCACAAGATGAAAATCTTTGTGATGCTCCTGAACCACCTCAAGTTCAACATTGGAGGTTCAACAGGAAGAGGAAACCATCTACTAGGTATTCTTCTAATGATTATGTTACCTTGAGAGATGAAGGAGAACCTGAGTGTTATCATGAGGCCATGGAGAGTGAAGAAAATAAGAAGTGGTGAAATGAAGTCTTTGCATGATAGTCACACTTTTGACTTGGTGAAATTGCCTGAAGGCAAGAAGGCCTTGGAAAACAGGTGGATTTACAGGGTGAAGCATGAAAGCAATCCTACATCTCTAAGATATAAAGCCAGATTGGTGGTGAAAGGCTTCAGACAGAGAAAGGGTGTTGATTTCAATGAGATTTTTTCTCCTGTGGTGAAAATGCCATCCATTAGAACCGTCTTGAGTTTGACTGTTACTCTTGATTTGGAGGTAGAGAAAATAGACGTAAAAACTGCTTTCCTTCATGGTGATTTGGAGGAAGAGATTTACATGAAGCAACTTGATGGTTTTCTTGTTGAAGGCGAAGACTATGTGTGTAGGCTGAGAAAGAGCCTATATGGTTTGAAGCAGGCTCCGCAACAGTGGTATAAGAAGTTTGAGTCTGTTATGTGTGAGCAAGGCTACAAGAAGACTACTTCTGATCATTGTGTCTTTATTAAAAGGTTTGCTGATGATGATTTCATTATCCTGTTATTGTATGTTGATGACATGCTTATTGTTGGGGAAAATATTTCCATGATTGACAGGTTAAAGAAGCAATTGGGCGAGTCCTTTTCCATGAAAGACATGGGAGATGCTAAGCAGATTCTTAGTATAAGAATCATGCGGGATAGGCAAGAGAATAAACTTTGACATTCACAAGAACACTATGTTAACAGAGTCTTGCAGAGGTTCCAAATGGAAAATGCTAAGGTGGTAAGTACTCCTCTTGCTACTCATTTTAAATTGAGTGTTAAACAAAGTCCTTCCAATGAAGCTGAGAAATCAGATATGCAACAAGTTCCTTATGCATCTGTTGTGGGTAGTTTGATATATGCAATGGTGTGTACAAGACCAGATATTGCACATGTTGTTGATACATTCAGTAGATTTCTATCAAATCTAGGTAGAGAGCATTGGAATGCTGTGAATTGGATTTCGAGGTATCTTCGAGGTACTACTTGTTTGGGGCTTTGTTTTGGAGGTGATAATCCTACCCTTGTGGGCTATACTGATTCTGATATGGCTGGAGACATTAATTCCAGAAAGTCCACTTCAGGCTACTTGATTAAATTTGCAGGGGGAGCTGTGGCTTGGCAATCTAGATTGCAGAGATGTGTTGCATTGCCCACTACTGAGGCAGAGTTTATTGCAATTACAGAAGCATGCAAGGAATTGATTTGGTTGAAGAAATTCTTGTAGGAGCTTGGTTTTGTCCAAGACAAATACTTGCTATTTTGTGATAGTCAAGGTGCGATTCATCTAGGTAAGAATCCAACTTTTCATTCTAGGTCTAAGTATACTGATGTGAGGTATCATTGGATACGCGATGCTTTGGATGCTGGATTGTTGGAATTGACCAAGGTTCATACAGATGATAATAGTGCTGATATGATGACTAAGACATTACAGAGAAGCAAGTTTGAAACTTGTTGTGAGATTGAAACTTGTGAGATCGCCGGTTTGGCGATCATCTCCACATAGTTGTGAGGGGGAGATTTGTTGGTTTTTGGGCTCCAACATATGTGGAGAAAGGCCCAAATTTTTCAGGCCCATTAGTCTCACTTATCCAAGTGGAGAGGGTTCAGTTAGGGTTAGAAAGAGAGTAATCTGGTTTTGCAAAGAGAGGCAAGAGAAAAGTGAGAGAAAAGAAGAAAAGTGATTTTCGCACATACATAGAGTAGCGACCGTAGATCTGCTGCCACACTTTCGTTCACCGTCGGATCGGGCTGAAATTTGAACAGAAGGTTCGTGACTTCTAGTAATTCAATCTGGACCGTTGGATCGCTGAGAAGTTGTCTGAGGTGAGAGAAATCGTGTCTGGACAGTAGCAGCGAAAATATGTTTTCTGGTTTTTCTTGATTCTCTATTTCATGTTATTTGCCTTATTCTTTCCCCGATTGTTGAACACGAATTGTGCTATGTTTAAAGACTCTCTTGTAACCTTATTTTGATCATAGTGGAGTTTTATTGACTGACTTGTGCCTATGATTTTTACTTCTCACATTGAGAAGGTTTTCCACGTTAAAATCTCGGTGTCTCTTTGTTTGTGATTTTTAGTGGCTGGTTTATTTGTTATTGCTCCTCATAGATTCTTATAAGTTGGGAAAATTGATTAACCGCTGCATTGCTCTATTTGAGTTGTTATTGTGTTGAATTTCCCATCAGAAAGGAGCACTGAATATGAATTTTGCAAGTCTGAAAGATCAAGTTGCAAACATTTTTATACTAAACCAATACCACGGAACATTTGTTAGATGCTACTAATAGAAGCACTAACACATTAAGGAGGAGATTTAAGCAGAGTTTCATCAAGTTTGTGCTTTAAATTTTTGAACAAATATTTTCAGGTCTGGTTCAGCTGCCTGAAATCAATACACCTTTGAGCAAGAATTCAATCCCCACATGCAGATATATTCAACCACCACTAAATACAAATATAGAAAAAACTCATCTAGAGAAACTATGGCAACTATTTGGAAAACACTTTTAACTCCAAATTAGCTCTTCCTTAATGAATGTATTTAAGAGACAGTGGTGATGAATTACTTACTGGGTCTCTTCTTATTGTATCTCCTTTGTTTGTGATTCTGGTCTTTTTGATCCATCCCGGTGGTAACCCTTCCGCAGGACGTTTCTCAACTACAACCTAGATTGCTTGAATAACCAAATTTTGTCCCACATAAGTTAATAGAACCAGATAGATATTAAGTTCAAAATAAAGCCATGAAAAGAAAATTTTGTTCACAGACATTCTCTGAGATTCTCTGGATGCTGACTTTGTTTGCCTTCTCAAGATGACGAAGTACCTCTGCCTTGGAATTGAACTTTAGTCCACTTGAAGGAGAAATGTAATACTGCAATAGGTATAATAAAATTTGAGGTGAATCATCTTAGATAAAGATTCCTTTCCTCTTAACTTAACCCACTTATAATCACAAACTAATAGCACATCCCAAACCGCATGTCAATTAGAAATCCTCAATGAATAACATGGATTAGCAGGAAACAGAGAACATGCAAAGCATAGATCATATCTGAAATGCCAATTAAGTAACATCCCCAAGAAAATAATAATTAAAAACATAATCTTCCTTCTCACATTTGGAAAACTGCAAGCTTTGAAGAAAAACAAGATCATTGGTGGATCAAAGTCAAACCTTACCTTGTCTGATTTCTTGCCATTCTTTCTCACCCTCACTTCAACTGTCCAACCTGGTGGAAGCCACTCATCAGAGTTCGGGTCCTCCATTCCTCCGGCGAGTCTCCGGTAGCCGGAGAACAAAGAACACTTGCCTCTAGTGAGTGAGTGTCTTTGTTGTGTTGTGTTGTGTTGTTCTTTCCTCTTGTGTTCTGTGTAGTATAGTGTGTGCCAGTGCCACTAGCCTTGTCTAAAAGTTACCTACCACCACCGAATCAGATAGAAAAAATATAGGGACTATTCAGACAAAATAACAGAGATTGTGTCACCACGTGGTGGTGCCAGACACACTTTGCTTGCAACTTCGTGTCTGATTAATTAATGTTTTAATACTTCTTAAATCGTTTTCATATTAATTTCTTATCCTGAATATATCTCTAAGATTGGGTTTAAGTAATCAGCTTAACTAATTAAACATTTATTCAAAAAGCGCTTATGAATTAAAAATTTGTGTTGTAAATGCTTAAATTAAATAAGCTACTTGTGTTTGGATGTACACCTTGAAAAGAGCTTTGTTGGTTTACAAATATATTGAGTCGGTTGGAAAACCAACATAACGATTTTCTAATCAAGTGATAACTTGAGGACGAGACTATGTTCCTCAATGTAGGTTCTTAAACACTTCAAAAAACTCTTAATGATCACTATTGAAGAAGTTGTAAACAAGGAAGGTTTATGAAACTAAGTGAACAACTAAAATTGCTAAAAGACTTAAAGCGATAAAGTAAAAGGCTGAGTAAAAATTAAAAGGATGAAAGACAATAAATGAATTAAATGACCGAAAGGTAAGGGTAGAAAAGTAAAAGAAAAGTAAATGAGAGAAATTTGTAGATTTGATTGATTGTTGAGTTGTGTGTTGTACAAATGACTATTCCTCTATTTATAGGGGCAAATTCGGCTAACCTACGATAATTAACAATCACCTGCTCCTTACAAGCATTTACAGAACGTTGGGTGCTGGTGTTTTGCTTCTCCAAGTTAGCTTGGAAGCTTATTCTGAGTTTATCTTCCTTGTATCGGCAGGTTCATTAGTAATAACCGCCTTCCCTAAATCAAATGAATTGAACCTGATATTTTTGCACGTGATATTCTAGAAGCTCATTAGATATTTCCGACTTTAAGCTCCTATGTACCTCTAGTCAAATCCTGTCCATATGCATGAATCCTTCATCTAGGCGTTTCGTCTTAGCATGCCAACGACTAATCCTTGGCCTTCGGCTATTGCCCTCAACAGCTAGTTAGCCTTGATGGTTGGCGCGTCCTTTTAGTTGCCTAAGCTAGGGCTGTCCAAAATGAACCGAATCGACCAAAAACCGACCAAATCAGTCTAACTTTTGCTGTTTTAGATCGGTTCAGTTCGATCACAGGTCTAGCCGGATGAAAAACCGATTTAGGGAGGTTTAGTTCAGTCAGTCTCGAATTGGATCGTGAACCGACTGAACCGACCAAACCGCATCTATATAAACTAAAAATTAAATCAGAACGAAACCCTAACATTCAATTACAGTCGCCACCCTGCTTCTTTTCTCCCTCTCCTTTCCTTTTCCTTTCACCCTTTTCCTTTCCCCAATTTTCTGCCGCCCAAAACCTAGCCCTCCTCTACCTTCACCTCTTTGCTCAGCTCAATCCTCAACACTGTCAGTGAGAAGAAGGCCACGATCAAAGGCGCGATCGAGGCACGGTCGAGGCAGAGATCAAGAAGGAACAATGATGTCAAAGAAGATGGTGATCCCTGGTGAAGATATGGCAGATCTGGCTCGATTCCTGATGATGTCGCAGATCAGAAGTAAGATGGTGAAGATGTCAGTGCTTCCGATTGGCTCGAAGAAAGCAAGTCTTGTTGTGGAGATCTTTCCATGGAATTACACTGGTTGAAAGAAGTGAAGAAATAATGGATAGCAGAAGAATATGTATTTTTGTTGGTTTTTTTTCTGATGATGATTCTTGTGTATTTTTTCTGATGATGAATCAGTGATGGTGATGATTCTTCTGTATTTTTTTTTTCTGATGAACATGTATTTTTGTTGGTTTCTTCCCCTTCATTTCATCTTTTTTCTGAATTTTCCTCTGATAACAAAGCGCCGAACCCGATCCGCCCAAACCGTGACCCGCACAATCTGAACCCGAGCAACCCGCCGCCTGGTGGTGGATCTGGTGGTTTGGTGAACCCGACCGTTGGACAGCCCTAGCCTAAGCAGTCGTTACAATTTTTTGGGTGCCCACAAGTTTATACAAAAATAAATCATCAAGGAAAAGAATTTTTATTTCTTTCAATATTTGGAAGATCTACACGTGTCAAAGAAAATAATCATATATTGTATTTATGGCTTGAAGGACTTCCCTCTTTCTTGGAGGACCCTGGTTTGGATTTTGATTTTACTCTTGGATTAAGCCAAGGTAAGGGCACTCAGTCTTAGTCTCGTCTGCATGTGATTGTGCTATATGTTTATATGACTGTGTGATTTGAATTATATGCTTGTTATATGATGCCTGTAAGTTCGAGTAAGGGCACTCGACCTTAGTCTCGTCTGATGTGATTGTGTTATATGTTTATATGATTATGTGATTATATGATTGTGCTTGTATGATTGAGTAAGGGCACTCGGTCTTAGAAAAGTCTGCATGTGTGGTGTGCTATGTGCTATGTGATTTAAATTATATGTTTGTTGAATCACTACTACAGAGTTGCCGTTTTACCACGGTTTCGGGCAGCATATTACCACGATTAACCTGTGGTATTGCGCGGTGATGCAATAGATCAATTACCACGGTTAAAGCTGGAACCGTGGTAATATCATACCTCTGTAATACTCTTGGTTCAAGGCGGAATCGTGGTAATATCATGCCTCTGTTACCAGAGTTCAGGGAGGAACCGTGGTAATATCGCACCTCTGCTACCACGGTTCAAGGTGGAACCGTGGTAATTTTGTTCCTCTATTACCACGGTTCCAGTAAGAACCGTGGTAAAATGCTTGGTTCCTTTTTTTTTGTTATTCTGTTACCACGGTTCCTGTTTGAACCGTGATAATATGTTTGGTTTTTTTTTTTACCTCCAAAGAGGCATTTCTTTATTGCCCAGGGCTGCTGAGCGACCAAAGAGTGGTTTTTCATTGCCCAGGGCCGCTGAGCGACACTATGAGGTCGTTGAGTGTCTATCACACAGAATCATGTAGAAAAAATAGGGCGTTTTCAATAATCTATAATGCTACGTACAAATTAGATAATAACAAAATAATCTTGTTAAGAACCTAAGTAGGTTCTCGAAAAGGAAAAGAGGAAGAAGTTTTAAGATGTCGAAGGTGCGTGGTGGAACTGTGTGTTCTTATTATTCTGCACTTCTATTCTTCCCTTATTCACGATTACACACTATGTGTTTATACAGAGATAACGACGGATATTCCGAGTTTAACTATTACATTGGGAAACATAAACAATAATAAATATAAGATAAGATCCCGGATATTCCGGTATTGCTAATACTACTAGATAACTGGTTTATAGCTGGCACAATACAGATCAGACGTTACATCTGGCTGGACGATATAGCTTGACAAACGATCCATTGCTTCAACATATGGATGATCCTTATCAGACGATTTAGGACCAGACGATGTTTTCCTTTGTCAATCAATACGGTAGACGATCCCAGACTATGCTGTGCTCGATTCTGCGCATCTCCAACAGTAGACGATTCTTATCCCTAACATCCCCCCACAAACTCAACGTGGGTGAGAAGGAAGGCAGCCTTGGAAAACACGTTGAGTTTGACCTTCTTAGCTGCAACTTGCTTGCTTGTACTTCCCTTGCAGGCATCATGAACAAGGGTGGAAATATAATCCCAGAATAGTTGCGCTCCTTTGACATTGATGCTTGTACTCGGAGCGAAGGATTTGGGCATGATGCTAGAAATTTCGAACATGGAAGATGAATTGCACTGCTTTGCCAGATCCACCAGATCCGCTTCACCAGGTAAAGAAAATGCATATTTTGTTTTGTTTTGTATCTCAGAAAGGCACTTGGGAATGATCTTTTCATGACAGTCCGAGGAAGTATTTCTTGGTCTTGTACTTTAGTGGGAACCTCAGAGGTTATTGAGTTTTGCTTCAGCACCTGAGTCTCAGAGGCCTTACGGCTGCAATGGCTTGAGCTTAGAGGAACGTCAACAGGTGTTACCTCTCTGTTCATGAGTCTCAGTGTTGAACAGGTAAATAAAGAAAAATGTAAAACATAAAGGCTTGATCTTAGAGGAACGTTAACAGGTATTACCCCTCTGTTCATAAGTCTCATCGTCGAAAATTTAAACAGCGGAAAGAATAAAGCTTGACACGAAGGCGGAGCTTCTGCCATGGAAGAAAAGAAAGAAGAAAAAGAAACCATGTACCAAAATAGCTCTGATACCATGTTAAGAACCTAAGTAGGTTCTCGAAAAGGGAAAGCGGAAGAAGATTTGAGAAGTCGAAAGTGCGTGGTGGAACTGTGTGTTCTTATTATTCTGCACTTCTATTCTTCCCTTATTCACGATTACACGCTCTGTATTTATATAGAGAGAACGACAGATATTCTGAGGTCAACTATTACATTGGGAAACATAAACAATAATAAATATAAGATAAGATCCCGGATATTCCGGGATTGCTAGTACTACTAGATAACTGATTTACAGCTGGCACAGTACAGGTCAGACGTTACATCTGGCCAGACGATATAGCTTGGCAGACGATCCATTGCTTCAACATGCGAATGATCCTTATCAGACGATATAGGACTAGACGATATAAGCTTGCCGTCAGTAAGTACCTTTTCTGCATATATGTCGAGAAATTTGCAGCTCTTAAATGGATTGTCATTTCTTCCAATGCGAGGCCTAGGTTGATGACTTGGGGATGCAACAGATTCTCTTGTCCGGTTTGTTTCAACCTCCTTCTCCTTCCCTTTCACATTCTCCTTCTCGTTCGCCTTCTCATTATCCTCATATTCTATCTTTCCCTTGTTCTTCTCTTGCGGCTGAAAATGATAAATTCATGTATAATCAATGAACGTGAATACAAATATATGAGTTTTCCTTCTCATTATTCTCATGATCCTCAAAACATACCATGCTCTCAACTTGAACAAGGTTGGCAGGCCATGCCAAAGTTCTACCTACTACGTCCTGGATGGTAATCAATTCATGATACTCATCACGCACCAGCAGTTCTGTATCACCCTCAACTGCTACTTCAATACCAACTTTTAAAAAGCCGCTGGGAATTGGGCGGTTATGGATTGTATTGCTCTGAGTGTTATCTAGATCCGTCATATCAAACAGAGCCATTTGGTGATTCTCGGATTTTTCGATCTGAGGTCTCGAGGTCGTCCGTTTCGCTTGCTGGATTTTCGACTGAAAGTCTCGCTGGCGAGAAATGCCTTTTCCGGGCTTCGGAAGGAAACTATATCAAAATTACAGTTGTTCTTCTCGAAATTCTTCACTAATCGTCACAGAGATAATGTCTTATTGTCGCTTGAATTCCAAATCAGGTTAAGATCGGTCCTACAACGAACTGTCGTTTGGAAAACATCGCTACGATAATCTGAATAGCTCTTGACCTTAACTCTCTTTTGCAAGCATCCCTAGGTATGCATCGGTTGATTAATAATTATTTAATTTATTTAGGGTCTTACAACCACCACCTTCGCCATGGCCACCACCACCACCACCATCGTTATCACCACCATCGTTATCGTCACCATCACCGCTTTTCATCTCACTGGTTGTTGGTGGCGGAGGCGATGGTGGTGGCGGCAATGGTGTTGACGGCGATGGTGACAGCGGTGGTGGTCGTGACGATGGTGGTGACGGTGCCAGTGGTGATAGCTCATTTTCATTTTCAATAAAAATGAAAACGACTTTTTTGTTTTCTGTATTGACCATAGTTAAGAAAATATTTTCTCATAAAACATTTTTTAAAATATTAAATAATTTTTTTTTTACTTTATTTTCTATTTTCTTTAAAAAGGAAAATAGGAAATGGCAAACCAAACAGATCATAACATATCCGTTTTCTAAAATTTATATCTCTTGTTGTTA
The DNA here is from genome assembly GCA_030819835.1 of Acmispon strigosus. Taxonomy (NCBI): domain Eukaryota; kingdom Viridiplantae; phylum Streptophyta; class Magnoliopsida; order Fabales; family Fabaceae; genus Acmispon; species Acmispon strigosus. The sequence continues at coordinate 39,411,418 of JAUAMA010000001.1, read as the reverse complement.
TTTTATTTTTCTTGAAATATTAAATTTTAATTGAAAGGACACGAAAGGGGATAGAAAAATGAGCTTTCACTAGTTGTGGATCTTCTTCAATATGGATTTGGCGAGATACAAATAAAAATAATGACAACAATACTATAAGATAATCAATAGTATGAACAACTAAATTATAAGGTCTTTCTCTATATTATTCCAGGTGAAACCCGCAACCGCAAGTAAGCAACTTGCAATTGAGATATAAGCTTTATTATGCATATATCAAAGGAAATGAATGATGTAAACTAAATTTGCTTTTTGGGAAGTAAAGGACAATACAAAATCAAAAGATATAGCAGTTCCTTCAGAGTTTATTCCATCAATTTCTTCATAGAAATTGCTTCAGAGTTTATTTCTAAGAAATTTCTTCTAGTACCAGATCTGCTTTCACTAGACACTTGATGATTATGCCAATCTTCATTCAATTGTGAAGTGGATTTGGTCCACCTGGAGTATTTGTACGGGAAACAGTATGCAATCCACTGACCTTACTGTCTCTGAATTCTGCAACATAATAATCAGTACCAAAGGCCTTTGGGAGTGAAAAGTGGAACCTTCTGATTCTTGTTCTTGCTTCCATCTCTTTCTTAATCTCCGAGGAAATATGTCTGCAACTTGAAGGATGGAGTGTTACAAGTATAAAAAGAAGGAACATGATAGATTTATGGACTCTCATGATTCCAAATGACAAGAGAAAAGATTGAGGTACTTAGTTTAGTATACATTCAGAAAAGACATCAGTTTCCTGTATGCAGAACACTCAATTAAATACTTGGAGGTAGATGGATAGTAGGTGTGCTATTTAGCGTAAGCTTTTAAATTGCGGTCATAGTCGCCGTTGCAATTATATCATGGCACAGAAGAAAAATGTGTGATGATCTGACCATAATTGCATCTGCGATGCGGTTACCAATATAAAATACTTTTTATGTTGTAGCCACAATTTAAAACCGCACAATGCATTTAAATTCAGCCAACTTGTGCTGTGCTACGGAGGGTTGACACTTTTTTTTTAAACTACATGTATTTTTCAATAAAATAATATGTTCAAGTCGGTTACGATCACTCACTGTGGACTACCAAAGCTCTCCACTAATCATCGACATTGACTACACATGAACCAAATTAGATCTCAATCATACCTCTCTACGTTGTTGAATAAATGCGATGGTCATTTCACATGTGCCAAAAAGATTAGAAGTAATGTTACATGCACATACGTATTCCTAACTCACTCCACATACTCTTGTGTAAGTTAATAATTATTCAATATTCAATACATTTGAATTCACTTCAACTCTTTCAATGAATAGGTGCTAGGACCCTTACACGTGAGGGCAACCATAACAATATATTGTTCAATATATCATAGATATTTACGCACCAAGTTAAAATACGTTTTTTAGAATGATTTACGGTGTGTTTGAAAAGTCATCATCCTATTTCTGTTTTGACAATTTTCAAGAGTTAAAAAATGGAAAAACATCATTGTCAATAGAAAAGTAGAATACGTGAACATAATGAGACTTGATTAACTTAAGGTGCTTTTACATTTCATAAAAGGCTTATACAAACACTTGGGGCTCATTGTAAAGTTTTGATTTCAATTAAGTTAGATTAGGTTTTGTCCACCGTAAATCAAGAAAAATCTGGTTCATGAGTTAAAATGAATATTAATAATTAATTTTAACATATAAAAAACACATTAAAAATAAAAGTACTAAATGTTACTACTAAAAACAGAATTTACGATGAATTATAAAAAAAAATAATGATATGGTAATTGCATGGTCTAATCTGACAAGTTAGTAAATGGTGACATGTCATGTGTCATTAATTGTATAGTTTGTAAAATTTTGCTTTCTTATTAATGGTGATAGTCGTGTGAGTTGTTTTATATATCAACCAATTTGTGCAACATTATGGATATATGAATTACAGATCTTAGAATGCAGTTGTAGGGGGGCCAAGGCAATTAAGAAATGCAGAATTGAAGGTTGATGAAGCAACAGAAGGCTAGAGATCAATATCTACAACAAGCGCAATTAATTGCTTCACTGGCATCTTTCTCAATGTATCCTATTAGACTGTCTGAATGGTTGATTAACAAAATTGGATTCTATGTAGCATGATTTGTCTGCATTGGTTTTATAATCATAGCCATTGGTTTTATAATCAAGTGATTCAAATAAAAAACAGCTTATTAAATTAAAAGGTTCATGTCTAGTTATTTGCCGTTGAAGGTTGAGAGGCTGCCGAGACTCTAAAATATATATATAGGGGATATATCATATGAGAAATGTGTTTTTACATGAGAAAATGAGAATAAATCACGATCGTTAGATCTAATCATGAATGGTCAAGATTAAAACAATTTAAAAGTCATATGACTACTTAAAAATGTCATGTGACTTTTTAAAAAGTCACATGGCTTCATGTTTTAATCTTAACCATTCATGATTAGATTTAACGGTCATGATTTATTCTTACTTTCTTATATAAAAGCATCTTTCTCATATGATACATCATATATATATATATATATATATATATATATATATATATATATATATATATATGCACTAGTATTTGTGACCGGTGGGATGACGAGAAAATTCATTTTTTCGTATTGTGTGTATTTTTTTATTTATACTTTATTTTTTAAAAGATTATATTTGTATTAAAAGAAAAAAATTTATATCAAAAACATGTGTTTTTTTTGTTACAAAAGGAAAAAAAAAACAGAAATATGTGTTTTGTAAGGTTTTTAGTTATAAATGTGTTTTTTTTTTTTATCGAAGCGCTATTTTTTTTTTATGAATGTGTTTAATATTTTTTGTCAGATTTTTTTTTTGTGATTAGTGTATTTGTTATTTTTATTTATGTTGTTTGTCCTTGTTTATATAAACGATGTTTTGTGTTTCTTTTTTTACATATAACAATTTGATGATGCATTACAAAGAGAAATAACATATATGAGCTAATAATTGACTGTCAAAAATTCTTTATTATTTTGCAACCGAAATAATTACATTGAGAATAAAATTGAGAATAATGATTGCCTTGACGAATTCCTTGTAAAAAAAGAAAATAAATAGGGATCAATAATAGTTAGCTTATTGGGTTTTTATAATGAAATATTGTTATTGAAAATTATAATACAATATTCACATGGAGGACAAAACTTATAACTGCTATTGTTGTTCCACATTTCCTGTAAATAAAAACATAAAATATTAATTATATGCTGTATATTTTTTTGTATTTAAAGATGTAAAGAACTTACTCATATGACATTGCGGAAGATTTCTGTGTAAACTACATTTGAAGTACTCTGAGAATTGAAGCCATCACTGTCGCAAATGAGGATTTTTAATCTTGTACGATTTGTAACTTTGAAGAATGCTAAATATAGTTGGTCATGTGAAAATACCGGTTTGGAAAATATAAACTGACATTTCACTATGATTGTCCTTGACTTTTGTTTATTGTCATGATAAAAGAGAGTATTATAGGAAAATCTCTCCTTTGAAATTTAAAATGGACTCTCCTATCAGATGGAGTTAATGATAATCTTTGATCTTTGTATGTACACTATTTGTCAAGAATTTGATCTAGATATAACATTTGCTTCCAATACATACGTCCCCATTCGAGTGATGGTCAGATGTGTACCATTACACATTCCAGCTGATTGACTGATGTTTCTTATAAGCATTACTGGAACACCAATTTATAACCTTAATTGATGATTAGGTAAACAAGAAGAGTTTATTGTGTTCAAAACTCAGGTGTGTAAACATCATCTTGGTTGTCGTAATTGTTGTCTGGCGCACATGTACTATATGCACTCAGATAAATTTTCTCTTCTCCAGGCAACAATAACATCATATATTCATTCGAATTATCAATAATCTCATTAGTAAGGGATAAAATAGCACGATGTTGAAAAAATTGTGGATTTGAGTAATTTTTTAGGAAAGAATGATAAGTTGACCAAACTTTAGAAGCCATTGGTTGATCTGAATGTGGAAGTAAAAACTCATGAGGAATGTTCAGGCTAGTTTCATCATCTATCTGCTCACTTATGTTTTCATCCCCTATGCTTAATATCTGGACTAGACGAGCATTTCCCTTGGTGGCGAGCCATGAAGACTTATGAAGACACACTTCGCTTTCATACTTCAAGCTCGATGTCTTGTGGGCTTGTGGACTAGGTGACCACTTCACCCAGCGGAGGGCGACCAGGCGACCAGGCGACCAGAACGAGGACCAGCATATGGCGATCTAGGCGGCCTGGGAGACACAGGGTAACGGCTGTTGGGCCAAGTGTTTTGAAGCCAAAAGCCCATTAGAGAGACATAGCTAGGTTTTCTCCTCTCACCTATAAATAAGGGGTTCTTCTATTGTAAAAGAGACTGCTTTCTAAACCTAATTTCTAGTTGTTCCTTGTTCCCAAAATAATATCCACTCTGAAATTTTTTATCTCTATGCAACTTCAGTGGTTGTGCTTCCATTTTGGAGATGATATTTTTTGTTAATAAAAGTACCTGGGAATGTTTTCAAAAATAAGTAAGAAAATTGTCAGTAACAAAGTATTTAAATAAATTAATACTTTCGTTAATAAAATATCTTTTCCAATGCGCTAAACTTTATTTAGCTTGATAATGACGTTTTAATTGAAAATTATTACTATGCAGACAAATGTTAAAGTACATGACAATGATCCCAAAGATAAGAAGCATTAATAGTGGCATGAATAATATCATGTCTTCTACCTTTAGGCACAATTGGAAAAAATTGCCTAAAGTCTCCACCTAACACAACAACTTTTCCTCTGAAAGGTTTCTTGAAGGTGTTCTTATTAGTAAATCTCATAATATCTCTAAGTGGTCGATCTACAGCTTCAAAGTAATGCTTGTGAGTCATGAGTGCTTCGTCCCATATAATGACTCTAGCTCTAATGATCAATGCTGCCAATGGACTACCTTGTTTGATATTGCAGGTAGAATCCTCATCAACATTAATAGGAATACAAAACCTAGAGTGTGTTGTTTGGCCACATGGAATGCCTAAAGTCTCCACCTAACACAACTTTTCCTCTGAAAGGTTTCTTGAAGGTGTTATTATTAGTAAATCTCATAATATCTCTAAGTGTTCGATCTACAGCTTCAAAATAATGCTTGTGAGTCATGAGTGCTTCGTCCCATATAATGACTCTAGCTCTGATGATCAATGCTGCCAATGGACTACCTCGTTCGATATTGCAGGTAGAATCTTCATCAACATTAATAGGAATACAAAACGTAGAGTGTGTTGTTTGGTCACATGGAATAAGCAAAGTTGCAATTCCACTTGATTCAATGGTTAAAGTAATTTCTTCTTTGGATCTTATAGTTGCTGCTAATGTTCTCTAAATGAATGTTTTCCATGTTCCTCCATACCAATTGAGAAAAAAATAAACCCCCTTGGTTGTGATTAATTGCTGACATGATGGTTTCATAAACATTTTTCTGTTTTGAAGTTAGATAGAAGATGCACATACTTTGTGGTTAGAGCTTTCCTATCATAACACAATTCATCCATAATAAGCTTATTTTGAGAAGTTGATATTGTGGACCTATCAATTTGATGCATTTGAGGGAAGTTAGCTACTGATTTGTTGTTGCTTTTCAATAAAGAGTCTAGTTCTGCAAGTGCCAAATTTTTATTTTCTCCTTAGTAAGCTTTAAATCTACAACAACATTATAAGTAATAGTGCTAGAAAAATAAATGCGTTATAAATTTAATTCAGAATAGTTTTGTTTTTATATAAATTTTGATTTAAAATGCACTTACCTCTGTGATGCATAAGAAGCATTTGTCTATGCAAAAATATCATCACTTAAATGGTCCCAGACTTTTTCGCAAACATATTTTCCTCTTGAAAATTGATATGAGAACAACAAAATAGCAAAAAGTCTTCTAAGATAATATGTAATACCTCAATGTGAAGCTTCTTTAATGTCATCAATGTATTCTTTATTATCTTCAAGCAAGCCCATAGTACCACGTGTTCTTGAAGGTTTCATATGTAACTCCACCTACACTTCTTGTGTGTGGAAATGACGTAGGCCGCTTTGTAAAGTCTAGCAATAACCTCAAATAATTTAGTTCTTCATTCTCATTAAGTCTTTTTTAAGGGATATCATGTTTAATATTAAATCCACCACCTTCAAATTTTAAGGATAAATATTAATATTAATTATGATTTAATTAATAATTCAATAAATAAAAAATAATTGTGTTTTCCCAATGGAATTCCATAACTCATATGTGCTTAATAATAATAAATTCATCTAAAATAAAGGATAGTGGAAAATTTATTTTTTGCATTGATATCATACTTAATATTAAAAACACCACCTTTAACTTTTAAGCATAAATATTAATATTAATCAAGATAAATTAAATAATTGCATAAATCTAAACTAATTATGTGTGTCATGTAGAGTTCCCTAACTTACATTAACTATTTAATAATAAACTTATTTTAAATAATTTTGAGGTAAATAGAAAAAGGATATAGCATGACATCTGATATAAAGAGACACCAAATCCACCCATGGATGGAGCAAAAATAAATTATTTTTATCATGTCCTATCTAATTTTGTAATTGATATTAACCTCATTATTTGGTATGTAATTAATAATAACTATGATCTTAAAAAAATTGATGAAAGTGAAAGGGTTAGTATAATATTTATTTTGGCATTCATTTAACCTTTATTAAAATATTATATAAATAAAAAATAATTTACCATATCCTATGGAGTTCCAAAACTAATATTAACTTCTTAATTTATTTTGTAACTAATATTAAATAAACACAAAATAAAATTGTTTGTTGTAGATGAAAGGACTGAGTTTCTAAGAAATGCCGAAACTTTATTTAACATTTTTTTAGTAAGTGATTTTTTATTCATATAAAGTCTAATGTAAAATAATTATCTTTATTTTTTAAGTATTTAAATAAATATTAATTATTATAGGGTTAATGGTTTACTTGGTCCCTATGGTTGCACCAAGATTTGGCTTTGGTCCCTCCCCGGAAATAAGTTTGCAAAAGGTCCCTGTAATTGTACCAAGTTTGATATAGGTCCCTGCCGGAGACCGGAGCTCCGACGAGTGCACATGTGGCAGGCTGACTGGGTTAATAAAGGTGATGTGAAATTCAACTCCAGCTTCAAGTTCAGAGTCTTTGGAAGAGCATTTTTCACGGCCCATGGTGTACATGTTTTTGGCAAGTGAAAAGCTACGCACTATGATTTTCCTCTTGTTCTCCATTTCCTTGTTGAGTTTCAGAGCCTTTGGCATAGATGTTAAGCTATTCAGCCTCTTTTGATAAGCAATCACTGCCTTTACAAATTCCTGCACAGTTTCCACCAAAAATCAAATTCTATATGCTTAAAAAAAAGCTAAGTACCTCTTGATGATTTACACCTAAAATGAAAGATTTGATAGGGGCATATCATCAAACAGAAAGTAATCATCAAATTTCAAAGATTTACGCAATCAGGATCATGAAAAAGTAACAATTTTTCAAACCTTGTAAGCAAAAGGGCATCCAGGGTAATCAAATTCCTCTGAATCAGGCTTCCTCATCCTCTCTGGGTGAAACTGCAACCCCATGATAAACTTCCCCTCTTCTGGATTATAAGCATCAGGGTCATAAAACCCTTCAATCAAACCATCAGCTGCAAAAGCCATCGGAACAAAACGCTGCGCCAATGAAGAAAAAAAAGGAAGAAGACACAGAACGAAAATGAACCTCAATGAAGAAGAAGAAGAAGAAGGTGAAGAAGAAGAAGAAGAAGAAGAAGAAGAAAGAACCACGAACCCGTGATGCGTGAGTTAGGGAAGGAGAAGAAAGAGGAATTAGGGATTTGGAGAATTTTAGATTTAATTAGGGATTTTTTGTTTTTGTAATATCTGACCTGTATTTCAATAAAAAAAAAATTCAACGTCACCTTTATTAACCCAGTCAACCTGCCACATGTGCACTCGCCGGAGCTTCGGTCTTCGGCAGGGACCTATATCAAACTTGGTACAACTACAGGAACCTTTTGCAAACTTTTTTCCGGGGAGGGACCAAAGCCAAATCTTGGTGCAACCATAGGGACCAAGTAAACCATTAACCCATTATTATATTATATAATTCTAAACTAATTGATCATGTTTTATGGAATTTCATAACTTAAAATTTTCTTTTATTTCAAACATGAAAGGCAAATAGTTGTATGGGTAAGTTTTTCTAAGGAATGCCAAAACTTATATTAAAATTATTTTCTAGTAAGTAAATTTTGCATTCATATAATATGTAATATTAAAACATCCACCTTAATGTTTTAAGTATTTAAATAAATATTAATTATTATATTCCATAAATATAAACTAATTATTTATGTCTTATAGAATTTCATAACTTAAAACTTTCTTTTATTTTAAACATAAAAGACAAATAGTAGTAGATGAAAGATTTTTTAGCATTGATATCAACACATACAATGTGAAGTGAACATTTTGAATGAGCATTGTTACTAATTTACATAGTTGTAGGAAAAAAGCTTAGTGGTAAGGTTTTTTTTTTAAGTGATATCATATTTAATGTTAAATCCACCACCTTCAACTTTTAATGATTAATATTGTGTCAAAAAAAATTTAAAGATTAATATTAATATTAATTATGATTTAATTAATAATTCAATAAATAAAAATTATGTTTGCCCTATGAAATTCCATAACTCATATGAATTAAATAATAATAAGTCCATTTAAAATAATTTCACGGTAAGTAATAGATACATATAACATGACAATTATGGGAGGATTGAAACTGTCAATTGTATCAAGGGGAAATGGATAGTGGAAAAGTTATTTTTTTCATTGATATCATAGTTATATTTAAAATCACCACCTTTAAATTTTAAGGATTAACATCAATTTTTTTTTAACTGAACATCGATATTAATTATTATTTAATTAATAATTCTATAAATCTAAACTAAATGTGTGTGTCCTATGAAATTCCCTAACTCATATGAATATTCAAGAGAATATGATAGGTTTTAAATCACTACTCAAGATCAAAACTAGCAAAAGGCCATATTGATCTCCTATGAATTAATCTACAAATTACAGAAAAATCCATGGTAAAAAATACATCTATGAGCCATAATTTATTAAATGACAGTTTTATTCTTCGGGCTGTTAAACTTCTTATAAATGAAAATGAAAAATAAAAATAAAAATAAATTAGAATACTCATTCATTGATTAAGAGCAGTTCAATACTATTAACAATTTAAGACTTTTTAAAATCTCTTGTTTCCCACAAATTAAGCACACAAACTTTAATCTTCCATTCGATCTTTCCAGCAACAATGTCAAATATCTTGTTCAGAGATCGGGACATCTTGTATTACAAAAAGATGAGAAACGGGTAAACAGGACTAAGGAAATTAGACATTATTTATTAACTAGTGAAAAAACCTAAAAATCTGTCTTTGTATACCATGAAATATTAGGAAGATTCAATGATACATGGAAACCACCCAGTATAAAATATAATAGAATCAAAGATAAAATCATTATGAAATCTAACAGCAAGTTATAGCACATATAAACATTCTAACCTAGTACACCAATATCAAACCTCTTGGGAATATGTACTTGCATAGTAGCTAAAAGTTTAGCCTTTGCAAAAATCAAAGAAAATACCTCAACAAAAAGTATGTGAAGTGCACATCTTGTTCTAGCCAAGGCTAAAACACTAGATCTACTAGCACAAAACCCTAGGAGAGCTAAGCAGAAATGGTAATAAAGTCTCTTGTCATAAATGAGTCAGAAAAATGAAGGTCCTTACATTCAATGCATCACCCCTATTTATAAGGAAAACTGACAAACCCTAATTTTCCTAAAATAGGGCCTTCTGGGCCTACTAATCATTGGCTCAAAAGCCCGTACAGAAATAATAACTACAAAAAGAGATGTATCCTATGATTCCGTGCATCTTCTCTTGTCACGTGGGTCCTGTTAACGTGTCTTCTGGAGCGGTCAGCTCAACTTTTATGTCGTGTAACGCCCCAATTTATAGTCAGGGGTCACACAGTATATATGCGGAAATCACACTTCGAAACATCTCAAAACCCTCAAGTTTTCAAAACAGAACGTCTCTCAAAATAAATACAATAATACTTAACCCATAAATAGATTTAATTAATCATCAAGAAATTCGTGAGGTACAAGAAATAATAGGTTTGCACCCCAAGTGCTAAATATTTCAAAACAGCGGAAATAAAACAGTATATTGTTTCTTCAAACATTCTCTGGTTCTTCCCAATCTTCTTACACCATGTTGCACTAGTATCAAATTCATCCTTCTTGTACATCATTGCCCTGATTGTCTATGGTGTTAAGCGCCCAACCAACAAACAAACCAAGCAGAAATGGTTAACTCCAAATACAGAATAATCAATAACATTTGTGATAAAACAGATAGCAATAATAAACAGGAATAGTAACTCGAAATACAGTAACAACAATAATTAAATAATTACAAGTTCTCATATTAAAATGGTAACCAACAAAGTGAGAAGGAAGAAATTTTCGCATTCCAATGATGGTTTAGAAAAAAAAAACTCACAAAATAAAACAAAGAAAAATAACCACAGAGAGGATCTAGCTTCAGGAGAAGGGAAGAGGAGCGGCGGCGGCGGATCTAGCTTCAGGAGAAGGGAGGAGGAGCGACAGCGACGGTGGAATCAAGTGGGAATGAGGCAGTGGTGAGGTGGAGGTGCGATGGTAGTGACTGGTGAGACCGTGAGAGTGAGACGGAGATGGTGAAAATAGCAGCAGCGCAGCGGTTGAGAGGGGTGAGAGAGAAGGTGCAGCGGCGACGCTGGGTTGAGAGCAAAGGCTCGGCGGGCGACGCTGGGTTGAGAGGGTGGAGCAGTGGTGGGGCGGCGGCGCAGCGTTGAGAGGATGGAGCAGTGGTTGGGTGGCGGCTAAGGTTGAGAGGATGGAGGCTGTGGTGGGGTGGCAGCTAGGGTTGGGAGGAAGAGAATGAAAGATATTTATACTTCAGACTCTGATATTGGGCCTGGGCCACGGTTTTTTTTCTTCTAAGACCTGATTCGGTCGGGATGGAGCCCAAACCGAAACCATCGGTCAAACCCACATGAACACATAAAAATGGACTGGTCAAACCCGCTGTCGAACCAAACCAGCCCGTTTAGCAAAAAAAAACCGCTCGTTCGCTCGGTTCCGGTTCGGTTTTTTTATTTGGACAGCTGGGAGGAAAGAGATAGTAAAGAACATAGATGAAATGTAATACAGTAATAGGTGACGCAAGTACAAACAATTGAAAAATGTAATGTAATAAAAAAACATCAAATAGATAGAAAAAATTGAATGTGAATGTGAAAAAGAAAATTGAATGGAGAAAAAATGAAAGTGCGATCGAAGTGTAAAAAAAATCTGAATTCAATTTTTAAGAATTGTAGCTTGGAAAATGTCAAATTTCAATTACGAAAATAAAAACCCAAACAAATAATTGTACAAATTAAACTACTTAAATTAATGCAATTTAGTTCCCTTGCATTGTTTAATTTCCTAAATTCATGAAACTCTCCATCCAAACAAGTGATTATATTTATCCAAAGACCACACAGACCAAATGCATTCAAAACATGGCTCAGCATATAATCCCAAATGTTCACTTATTTGTGGCCTGTAAGTAACATATATCATATATCATGAAGTTAAACACTAAAAACTAAAAATCATTATTTATCAAAATAAAAAATTTAAGCCAAGTCCAGGAAAAAGGAGAACTACTAGACTACTAAAAGGAAAACTTATCCGAAACACATCCAAGAAGGACCAGACCATTTTCTCTCTGAAGCTCCTATGTAACTGTTACCATTATTTCTTGAGGAGTATTAACCAACCCTTGTTGTTACTCTTTATCTGCATCAACATTTGAAGGGGTTTCATCTCTTTTAACAGCTTCAGTTTCTGAAGGGCCATTTTCAGTAGGCTTGGAAGCATCAGCATCAACAACAGCATCAGGGGTGGTGGTAGTGGATTCTGGTTCACCGGCATGTTCTGATGGTTCACCAGTAGTGGATTCTGGTTCAGTAACCGGAACTGTTGTTTTGATAGTTCCAACTTTTACATACTTGCTCATGAACTTGTATTCCCAATCTTGCAAGGCCTCAAGCTCAAATGGGCCAAGACCGGAGATATCCCCAGTTAGATCTTTATCTTCAAAAGACATCTTTGCTAAAGCTCTGCTAGCATCCTTGCCAGCAAATAAAGCATAAGGTCCACCGGGTCCGTAAAACATCCTGGTAGGATAGATTACACAGTGAGAAACAAAATGAAAAACAGATACCAGACATCTTGGTGGCATTTAAAAGTAGAAATCAAAAGAAAATCTAACACAGTATTTTCTGCAACTAGCAAAAATATCAGAAAAATGAGGGTTTTCTGATGATTGTTTTGCAAATAGTTAATTTTATACCTTTGAATTTCTTAACTCGTGCATGTTCAGAAAAATTATCATGATATTCACAATTTTATTCAGAATCTGACAACAATGGTTGAAAGCCACATCTAGTAGGCTAGTATGTTTGCTAGCAGGTAGCAAGAGAGACATTAGAAAGGGTTGCGTGACAGATGCACAAGGTTTATCCTCCATATTGAGCCAACTTTCATACCAAAAACTTGAGACTCATCTAAGGTAACTAGAGGAGACTATGTAGAGCAGCAAAAATAAATCAAGCTTCTTAGGGATAATAATGTAATCAAAATAAAATGAAACACTATATTGAAAACCAACGCACACCTGCACATTAGGTCTTAAACAATATAGATAAAAATTATGTACTTGTTTTCAACCAACCTGCTCGTTAAATTAAGAGGCTTACATGATTCAAAATACATAAAAACTGTTTGAAAATCTTAGCTTATTTGACAAGTTACTATGGAAAATATGTGGAAATTCCCAAGTTCATAATTTTCCAAGAGCCCTAATTTTAAATTGAGCTACCCTAAAAGCAAAACTTCAACTTGAAACTACCAAGATTTCATTAGCTTCAGTGATAGAATGAACAATTAAAGTTGCAAAAGAGAATAATGACAGAATATGATACCCTTGGCATACCACATAGATCAACTATTGTCCCAATAAGGGGCATATCAATACTATATTTCATCAAACCCTCCTCTTCTAAGATGCATAAAAAATGTAGTTAAAACGATTGAATAATACACAAACACAAGAAAAAAAATAAAAATTGAGTAAAGCGTGGAAAGAGGGACACCCTTTTAAATTAAAATGTTCTGTTTGTTTTATTTTTTGTCAATGCAAACTCATGTAGGATGGAAGGTATAAATAGATAATTTGGGTCCTCTAAAGTGAGAGTAAAATTAGAGAGTAAAGTAAGCAATTACAACAGTTGATATGTTGATTGAGATTGTGATCATATCATACTTGCACATGTATAATAAACTAGGGAGAAGTTCTTTAAATCCCAACCATTACTTTCTCAATTGATTGTGAAGGCTTATTTTACTCTCTAAAGTGATTCCCTCACTTTTGAGGAGCTACATCTATAAATAGAAGCTGCAGGCAAAAGTGCATCAGAAAGCTAATTTTGACACTGTTAAATTGAGAACAATAAAATTTTAAACCAAGTTTGCTGTAACTAAAAAGCAGCTTCTGGCATTTGGTGCATTTTTTAGTTGGTTTGCGAATCTTTAGCTAGTGATGTGTGCATTGAGTTTTGTCTACAAACAAGTTTGGCAAAATCACTTGGCATATATTTGAATGGCATAACTATATGTAAACGCCTCTAAGGAGTATTCACTTTAAGAGAGGTATAGAAGGGGGGGGGGGGGGGGGGGAGAGAGAGAGAGAGAGAGAGAAATATGTGATGCACATGGAAGAGAGAGAGAGTAGCAGAAGAAGGCGGAAAGGATAAGGCATATAAAAATCATTACTCATTTGAACAGCATTTAAGCAAAAGAAACAAAAAAACTTAGATTTACAAACGACTGTCCAAACACAGCCTTGACTGAGAGCCTACTTGGTTGACTAGCATAAAGTTGGAAGCCGGAAAATCTGAAGTCAAATTAACACTTGGCGTGCTTGGACTATTATAACAAAATTAAGATAAAGGTTAAGATAAAGATGAATTCATTTTCACTCCAAGCCATAACTATGGTTGATCACCAATTCACCACTCTTTTCCACCTAACCACTTCCTAGCTAATCAACCAAGCAGAAATTAAGGATAGGTCAGAAAATGGTAATGTATTTGGATACAACAATACATAACTCTAAACACAACCTACATCCAATCCTCCAATTCCCACCTTCCTATCTCCCACCCCCTACCAAGCAAAACCATACACGAGTTGATAACGTAGTGATTCCAATCAAATCTTGTGAAGAACCCCATCCTCACCCTCTTCTAACAATACAATCAAACAAAGAACTACAAGGAGTCGTCATACACAGAAAACAATAACAAAACCAAGACCTTCAAATATAAAACAGAAGTTCAAAATTATAAACTCTTAAGATTTACTCATCAATTCCAACCCCTAAAAACATAGGGAGCAAACACAAAATTTAAAAAAGCAAATAGCAGACAGTGTAAAAAACAACCCAAATACCAAAAGGTCTATGTTGACCAGACAAAAGCAAACCCAGAATCCAAAATCAGGAAAAGTAAAAAGGTTGTAACAATCAAAAAGCAAGAATTTTTTTTTCCTTTTTACACTTTGTTATGGTTATATACCTGCTCTGTGAAACATCATAGATCTGACCCTTGATTGCCATGAGGAGGGGCTTCTCGGGATCGGAGCCATCGTAGCCCTTGAGCTCTTCCTCAGTGACCTCGCCGATCTGAACCGGCGGTCGAAGAGGCTCCATCTGCGTCTCGAAGCTCCTGGTGCTTCCATGGCGGTTGTGGGTGTCGGAGGTGCCAAAGAGGCCCGAAACGACGTAGTATATGGCGAAGAAAAGGGCGAGGAGAGTGAAGAAGGTGGGTGGAGAGAGGCCAGTGTAGGCAACTATGGCTTCCTTCAGGGTTGACCACAGTTCCAGAGCCATCTCTTGTGGTTGGTGATAGAGACTAGGGAGAGTGTGTGTGAGAGAGAGAGAAGACGAGAGCAACAGAGAAGAGGAGAAAAGGGAAAAGGGAAAAGTTTTATAATACCCTTTTTGCTTCTACTTTTACCACGGTTTGGTCACGTGACCGATGACCATTGTCCAAAGCCAATCAATAGTTTCAGCAATTCAATGAATTGTTTGCGGAGAAAATATTGCCTTTTTTTTAATAATTCCAAAAAAAAAAATTAGCAAAATAAGATAAAAAAAAATTTAGCCAACTATGGCTGTTTATGCCATGTCGGCGCGTGACATGGCCTGGGAAGCAGAGTCGCAGACAAGGCTGCGAAATCAAGGCAAGTTGCACACTTTATTGCGACTCCCTGTTCTGGAACAGCATGCCACCGGTTGGGGAGCAGGAGACAAGACAGCATAGGGAGTCGCGTTGATCACTGCGACTCCCAAGGCTCATGACCGTGTGCCGCACAACCACCCGCGACTCTCATGCATGCGTGCCACGTGGCACTGGAGTCGCAGGGTGTCCTGCGATTTCCTGCAAGTTCTGGCGTCCTTAAATAAAAGGTAGACCCCTCCATTTTTCCTCACTCTATTCATCTTCAAACTCTACTCATCCTTTTACTCTTCCCTCAAAATTTCTAAAAATTTCCCACAAAAATCAAGTTCTTCATCTACAAGTTTTCAAGAACTCTCATTCTCCTCTAGTGGAAGTCATTCATCTCAACATATACCCTCCTCTGCATCAAATATTATCATTTTGGTTAGTATTTGCTTGATTTTTTTATAGTATTATTGTTTATAAACAATGTGTTATTTAGAATTGGTTAGGAGTTTTAATGTGTATGCTATTAGGAGTTTTAATAGTTGGTTAGAAATAATAAGTAAATGTTATTGTTTAGAAATAATAATAAGTATTGGTGAGCATGTAAAAAATATATAGCATTTAGTAATATTATTTAGAATTGTTAATGGTTAAAAGTATAAAAATTTTAGTCTAAGTTAAGAAATATAATTGTTTAGAAATATTAAAGTTTTAATTATTGTAGAGAAATCGTAAAATGTATATATTATGGTTTAGAAATAATAAGCTAATTTTATTGATTAGAAATAATAATAAGTGTTGGTTAGCATGTAAAAAATATATAGCATTTAGTAATACTCCCTTCGTTCCAAATTATAAGACCCTTTAAAGACAAACTTGGTGTTCCAAAATATAAGACCCATTCTAGATTTAAAAAAAAAAAAGTAGTTTTTCCTAATTTACCCCTTGCATTCATTATTTTTTGGGTATTAGAGTGAGATACAATTAATACATCAATTAGCTTTAAATAGGGGCATATATGGAAGATTTATATAAAAATAAATAAAACAAAGATTATTACATCTTTTCTTAATAAGCGTGATTGTCTGAATGGGGTCTTATAATTTGGAACGGAGGGAGTATTATTTAGAATTGTTAATGGTTAAAAGTGTAGATTTTTTAGACTAAGTTAAGAAATATAATTGTTTAGAAATATTAAAGTTTTAATTATTGTATAGGAATCAAAATGTATATTGTTATTGTTTAGAAATAATAATTTAATTTTATTGTTTAGGGATAATAATAAGTGTTGGTTAGCATGTAAAAAGTATATAGCATTTAGTAATATTATTTAGAATTATTAATGGTTAAAAGTGTAGATATTTTAGACTAAGTTAAGAAATATAATTGTCTAGTAAATTAAAGTTTTAATTATTGTGTAGGAATCATAATGTATATTGTTATTGTTTAGAAATAATTAGTTAATTTTATTGTTTATAAATAATAATAAGTGTTGGCTAGCATGTAAAAAACATATAGCATTTAGTAATATTATTTAGAAATGTTAATGGTTAAAAGTGTAGATTTTTTAGACTACGTTAAGAAATATAACTGTTTAGAAATATTAAAATTTTAATTATTGTATAGGAATGATAATGTATATTGTTATTGTTTAGAATTAACAAGTTAAACCTTAAACCCTAAATCATAAACCCATAAACTCTAAACCATAAACCCCTAATCCCAAACCCTAACCCCCAAACCCCAAACCCCAATCCCCAGATCCCAAAACCCCAAAACGAAACAATATGGTGATGAGGTATTGGCGGCGCTTCCAAACGAATTTCAAGCAGGTAGCAGCCTATGGAGAGTTGTTGTCCCATTGATCCTATACTGGCGTGTAGAGTGGCGTCAACCCGACCGGGTATGCAGTGATTTAGGATGCAACAGCCAATACCTCAACAACCCTTGCAAAGTGAAAAGTTACACGACACTTCGCTAAAGGGAAAGGAGAAAGAGGACTGGGTGCAGAAGCTCCAATACTTCATAAACATCTGGGACCACAGGCACTAATACGTCTTCACAAGACCCTTGGCGCAGAATGTAACACCCCAATTTTGGGTTGAGGGTCACATAGTAATTATGCGGAAATTATGTTTTGAAACCTCTCAAAAACACTCAAATTCCAAAACCAACGTCGCTCAATAGTAATAATTAATAATTTAACCTATAGTAAAATTATAATTATCTCAAAACGCGGTAATGTTCCAAAATAAATAAAGTGGCACCGACATGTGCAAAATAAACCAAACGTCATAAAAATAGAAAATTACAACTTCTTTATTTTTCTTGAATCTTCCTCGCCACTTGTTCTACCTTCAAGTCACCGTTCTTGGACCTCATTGTCCTGATCATCTATGGCGTTAAGTGCCCAAGAAAAATCAAACAAAACAAGCAAAATGGTTAACTCGAAAATCAAGAAAAATACATACAACAATTGTAATAAAAATAGAAATAACACAATTGACCAAATAGAATCAATACAACGCAATTATATCAACATAAATTATTTTCTCATTTTACAACATCAATCAAGCTTATGCATGATCCTCAATTTCTAAATGCACAACTATGGCCAAAACTTCGTTCCAAGAGGAACCGGACAATCACGTGACTAACCGCCACCCCAATGTCCTCAGGCACAGTCCTGTGATTAACCATCACACCATCGGCCTGTTTGGTCACGTGGTTACACCACCACCCCACCGTTCTCAACAGTCTCGTGGTTGACCACCAACCCACTGCTCCAACAGTCCCGTGGTTAACCACCACCCCACTGTCGTCAAACCCACAACAATGCATATGCCATGACCACATAATAATCATCCTCATATTTATCATTTCATGAACATATACAGCATACTAAATTCATTAACCATGATTCCAGCAACAAGTTCTTTAAGCATCAATGCAACTGAAAACACCAAACAACATACAACAATCACAACAACAAGGATAATCTTAATAAAACGAGTTACCCTTACCTCCGAGATGGTTGCATACAAGTGAATCCAAACCTTATAAGACAAAATAAACATGTATACATCCATCAACAATCATGGAAAAAGGTTGGAAACCAATCCTTAGAAATTTAGAGCAATACAGCAAAAACAACAATTTGCTGGCAGGGGCCTAACGCCCAAGCGTTGGGTTCCATCGCTCAAGCGTTGGGTCCCTGTCTGGAAACATGTACTGGGCAAAATTCCAACGCCCAGGCGTTGGGAGTCCAGCGCTCATGCGTTGGATCCCTGCCAGAAACCCTAAAAACCAAGTTTTTCACCCGAAACTCCATTTTTAATCAATTCATTTCAAAACTAAAATTTTTCCATGTTCAGAACCTATATTATAACCCAACAAATAAGTTTTCTACGCAAAAAATCAAAGGTTTCTAATTTCTTAAAAACCATTTGTACAAGAAGAAAACTAGGCACATAACTAACTTGTTGGTTTTGAATTTCAAAAGGAGGAGTTTTAGCACATGTGTTTATTCCACTTTTCAGCACCAAAGGGAGGGAGAGAGCCGCCCCACCTCTTCCATTAGCCACAATACTCATTTAAATTCCTTAAAACCTAGACAAAACCATTAACCACATTTATCTCTCCTTAAACTCCATAATTCCCTCTTTAAACCTGATTTCAATGCTCCATTAACCCTCACCAGTCAAATTTCGAATTTGAATTATAAAAACCATGAGCCACACGAAAATCTAAAATAAAAATAAAACCTTCCTCATCAAGGTTCGAACACTAGCCTTGCAGATCAAACACTTAAGCTTCAACCACTAAGCCAGAACTCATCTTGTTACAATTCGAGCAAAGTAATTTAAATGTTCCTCAAGGTAAGCAATCATTCTCTAAACAAGATTAAATGACTCAAGGCTAACATCACATTAATTAACTCAAGGGTTAATTTACAAACAAATGAATTTGACATGACAGATCTGGGGGTGTTGTCCTATTTTCTGGGTTTAGAGTTTGTGCACACCAAGCATGGTACTTTCATGCATCAAAACAAATACTCAATTGATATTTTGAAGAGGTTCCACATGCTAGTGTACAATTCAATTTCAACTCCTGTTGAAACTAGCATCACTTTAGAAGGGACTAAGTTTGATCAATTTTGTGGACACAACTCTCTACAGACAGATGGTAGGCTCACTGAGGTACATTTGCAATAGTAGACTAGATTTGGCTTATGGTGTTAGACTTGTAAGTAGATATATGGAGGCACCAAAGCAATGTCATATGCTGGCAGTTAAGAGGTTTCTGAGATATGTGAAAGGCACACTTAGGTGGTGTTTGATGTTTTCTTCTGGTGCAAGAGGGTCTGAAGAGAAGCTAGTTGACTACTCATATTTAGATTGGTGTGGTGATAAAGGTGAAAGGAAGAGCACAAGTGGATATGTTTTCATGCTGGGAAATGCACCAGTTTCATGGTGCTCAAAGAAGTAGTCCATCGTTGCACTTTCATCTTGTGAGGCAGAATATGTAGCTGCCTGCATGGGAGCTTGTCAATCACTCTGGTTGGATACACTGCTATCTGAATTGAAGATGAAGACTGATGAGGTTTTGGTTCTAAGAATTGATAACAAGTCTGCTATCAATTTAGCCAAAAACCCTGTTGTACATGGAAGGTCTAAGAACATTGAGACAAGGTTCCATTTCTTAAAGGACCAAGTAAGAAAGGAAAGGTTGAAGCTTGAGTTTTGTAGGACAAATGATCAAGTAGTTGATATACTCACTAAGTCCTTGAAAAGGGACAGATTTGAAGTGCTTAGAAATAGAATTGGTACTATGAGTCCTGTAAAGTTGAATTAAGGAAGAGTGTAAAGGTATAATTCAGTTTGGTTTAAAATAGAAGGACTAGTCTAGTTTGTTAGAATAGTCTACTAGTCTAGTTTGTTAGACTAGTCTCTAAGTTGCAGCAAGAATAAATAGAAGGACTAGTCTAGTTTGTTGGACTAGTCTCAGGGTATTAGTCTAGTTTGTTGTTCACTGTTACTATAAATAGTGACATGTATGAGTTGTATTAATTAGAGGAAATAAGTGTTGATAATAATAACAAAAAGTTTTTTCCCAATTCACTTTTCTCTCTCACGAGTATTTCTCTCCCTCTTTTCTTTGTGTGCCTAACACTGGTTCTAGAATCAGTGATTGAGTTCCAACGATGATGAAGTCGCTTTTGCTTCTCCGGGTCCTCATCCTCCTCCCCTTAATCATCGCAAGAGCTGTCTACAACGAGCAACAACGATGGTGGTGTAATGATTGACGACGACAACAACAACCGCACGCT
Organism: Acmispon strigosus; assembly: GCA_030819835.1. Classification (NCBI taxonomy): domain Eukaryota; kingdom Viridiplantae; phylum Streptophyta; class Magnoliopsida; order Fabales; family Fabaceae; genus Acmispon; species Acmispon strigosus. The sequence continues at coordinate 39,390,553 of JAUAMA010000001.1, read as the reverse complement.
CCGCTGCCTCATAAACCACAATAGTACTCCAGGAATAGAAGAGTTTTTCCTTAATAGATTCACTACAGCAGCGAGCAAAATGAGCTTAAACGAAGGTGCACTGATTGACCGCAACGGCACGCTCTGCCTCACAAACCATAGTACTTCAGAGGGTCATGCATTTTATTCAACCCCAATCAAGTTCAACAACAACCCCAACAATATCTCCTTCTCCACATCTTTTGTTTTTTCAATAACCAAATCCGATGGCGGCCACAATTTTGCCTTCACATTTTCCCCTCTTCTGCGGAACTTCTCAAGCAAGTGGTTTAGGGTGGAGTTCGACACCGATGGACCCTACCATGTGGGTATCAACTTGAACGGAGTGAAGTCCAATGCATCTGTAACAATAGATGCATTGGACTTCACTCGGTTAAACATGAGTGATAGTGAGGTGCTGCTTTTTCATGCATGGGTGGACTATGATTCCTCCCTCAACCAAATAGAGGTTAGGCTTTCACCAAACTCATCGTCAAAACCCGATTTACCATTTTTGTCTTGGAAGAATGCTTCTGATCTCTCGCCAATTCTTCTCAATGAGACTGAGACTATGATGTATGTGGGGTTCTCTACTTTAAGAGGGGTGTTGTACATCTGGTGTTGGAGTTTTAAACTTAATGGAAATGGAAATGGAAATGTAAATGCAGCAGCCATATCTCCTCAAGATTTACCACCACCAGTACTCCCAGAACCAGAAGAAGTAGAACGACTATTGAGAGGTGTAGATCCTTGTCTTTTTATTTTGTAGTTGGTGTTTGTCGCAACCGGGGTCGCAACGGGGACGGTGCTAAAGCAATATAAAACAGACAGAGTCGCCACTAATGTTTTTTAAAGGAAAACACTAGAAAACCTAAAAAGAAATTAAAAGGCCTACGAAACCTAAAATCTAGGTTCGGGAGTCGGTTACGCGTGGGGAAGGTGTTAGCACCCCACAACGCCCATCTAAGACGGTACCTTAGATCGATTGTGCACAAACTATTAAACTATTTATTATTTACAAAGAAAAAGAGATTACTTACAAAAACAAAAATGTTTATTTTATTTTATTTAGCCTGATAGGTGTGAACCTAGTCCTACGTACTTCCTTTCAATAGGAAGATCAAGGCTACTTAGTTCTGAAGGTTTAAATTGATTTTTAATTTGATGTGCCTGGCGGGGAGTTGTCCGGTCCTACGTATCTCCGAAGAGAAATCAAGGCTACGTAGTTCTTAAGGTGATTAAAGCGATTTAAAAAAAGGGTGCCTGGCGGGGAGTTGCCCGGTCCTACGTATCTTCGAAGAGAAATCAAGGCTACGTAGTTCTTAAGGTTTAAAGTGATTTTTAATGTTTTTAATTTTGAAAAGATTTTCTTGTTTTTTATTGGGTTTTAATTTTAAAGTTGTTCATGCTACCAAATGGGTAGTCATAGGAACAATACGAGGTAAATGATAGAAATGCTATTCTATTACCACCGTTGATTTATTTGAGAAAAGTTCTTCGTTTTTATATTTTGGGATCCCGTGCTACCAAATGGGTAGTCAAGGATTTTGATGAGGTAATGGGTAGAAATGCTACTCCATTATCATTGATACGGCTTAAACAAAGTTATTATTATTCTTTGAATTGTTTTCTTATAATCAAGAGGACAGGAGTAAAACTAAACAAAAAAATGTCTAGAGTCTAACTAATTGAAAATAGGAAAATGCCAAACATTAAAAATATTAAAATCAATTAAGAATTATTACGAATAAAAATGATAATAAAGTAAGAAACCCACACATCAACACTAATAACCATACATATACAAAAACACACACTGGCTTAACCCACACACATAATAATGTTAACAAAAACACACACAATCAATCAGATATAATACATTAATTAACACTAAATAGAAAAAATCAAAAATCAAAAACACTTCTGCAAACAGATAGGAACAGACGTGAAATGAGAGCAAGAAAGAGAAAGGGGATCGAGGGAGAGAGAGAAAACCGCGACACAACGGTGGTGGCGGCTGAGTGGAAGAGACAGTGGTCGCCGGCTTTGATGAGGGAGAGAAAATGGGGAAAGGAGGCTGCTGATGAGTGAAGGTTGATGGTGAAGGTGGAGCAGAAGGAGGAAATGGTGGCTGATTGAAGGATTTGGTGTGGAGAATCGGTGGTTCAAAAAGGGAAGGAGACAGTGGCGGTGGGCTAAGTTGAGGGAGATGGTGAAGGGTGATGAAGATGAATCTAAGTGTTAATGGTTTTTCTCCCCCCTTTTTCTCTACTGCTAAGAATCCCTTTTTATACTCAAAACTTCATCTCCCTCTTCTAGTGTTAACTTCTTCTGAGTTGATCTTGATTTGATCTGTGAATGGCATTGAGCCCTGTGATTTTCAGAATTTAGCAAGCTTTTTCTTATTATGCTATGCCTTGGAGGGTTGAGAAAACCATTTTTGGCAAAAGTGGGTAATGATGAAGATTGTGTTAACACTCAATCTGATTTTTGCAGAAGCATCCACACACAATACTTCTTTTTCCTTTAAAACAAACCAATTCCCTTAGCCTAGTTTAATTTCCTACCCATTTTGGTTTCTGTCATATTTTCCTTTCCCTTCTTCTTCTTTCTTTTTCAAATTTCTTATTGTTTTCTTTTTCTTTTTGTCACTTACGTGACCTTCCTATTTCTGTTTTCTTTTTTTCTTTTTCCTTTTTTTTTGTTTGTTGTTGTTGTTTTTTTTAACAATAATAATAATTAAAAAAAGCACAAATTAGAATTCACATAATTATAGGGTAAAATTAAGAAGGAAAATCTAAATTAAGATTCAACTAAGGCGGACAAAATTGGGTGTTGACAGTGTTTATGCTCCTCTGCTACTGACAATTGCAGAAAAGTTGTTCGAACAAACGTGAGAGAAAATGAATTAAGAATAGATTTTCGGTTATTCAATTTTCACTATTTCATCCTTACATATACAACTCATACACGTCACTATTTATAGTAACAGCAGACACCAAACTAAACGGACTAGTCTAACAAATTAGACAAACTAGACTAACAAAACTGAATTATACTTTTACAATACTCTCCCTTAATTCAGTTTTACAGGACTCTCCCTCAATTCAAATGAGATCAAACAGAGATAACACCACACTTGTGTCTAAGCTTCTCAAATTGATCTCCCTTGATTGCCTTTGTTAGCAAGTCTGCAATTTGATCAAGAGTACCACAAAACGCTAGTTACAATCTTCCCTTATCCACTTGCTCTCTAATGAAGTGGAACCGATTCTCAATGTGCTTACTCCTCCCATGTGATATTGGGTTCTTTGCAAGGTTAATTGCAGATTTGTTGTCAATATGCAACTTGACCAGTTTGTTTATCTTCACACCAAGTTCTGTAAGCAGTGCACTAAACCAGGTAGCTTGGCAAGCAGCAAAACAGCCTGCTATGTACTCTGCTTCACAAGAAGAAAGTGCTACTGCTGGTTGCTTCTTAGAGGTCCAAGAGATTGGAGCTCCTTGAAACATAAACAAGTAGCCAATGGTGCTTCTCCTGTCCATTTTATCACCACACCAACTAGAGTCTGAAAATCCAATCAAATCATCAAAACCTTGCTTTCTCTCAGTTGGAAACCAAATCCCAAATTTCACAGTGCCTTTTACATATCTCAGCACCCTTTTAGCTGTCAATAAGTGAGACTTCTTAGGCTCATTCATGAACCTACTCAGCATCCCAACAGCAAAACATATATCTGGCCTGCTATTGCACAAACATCTCAGAGAACCAATCAGTTGTTTGAAATCAGTTGCATCAACATTGTCCTCATTGTCTGAGCCTTCAAACTTCTGACTTGTCTCAGCAGGTGTCCTTGAGGAATGACAATTAGCCATATCAAATCTGCTCAATATTTCTCTGGCATATTTCTCCTGATGCAGCAGCACACCCTTTGAAGTGTATTGAAATTCCATTCCTAGAAAATAAGCCACTTTCCCTAAGTCAGTCGTTTCAAATTCTGACTTAAGGAGTTGCTTAAGAGCATCAATATTCTGAGTAGAATCACCTGTGATCAAAATATCATCAACATATAAACAAACAAGGAGAAATTTCTGTTCCTTTCCACCTTTAGCATAGAGACCATACTCAACTGAACATTTCTTAAAGCCATGCTTTAAGAAGAATGAGTCTATCTTTCTGTTCCAGGCTCTTGGGGGCTGCTTTAAACCATACAATGCCTCATGAGCTCTTTCCCCTTTAGAAAAAAACCTGGAGGCTGTGAGACATATACCTCTTCCTCCTGTAGTCCATAGAGGAAGGTAGACTTCTCATCTAGGTGAAATAGAGACCAACCTCTCCCATAAGCTAAGGCTACAACAAGCCTAATTGTCTTATGCCTTGCCACTGGTGCAAACACTTCAAAGTAATCAATTCCTTGTCTCTGCAGAAAACCCTTTGCAACAAGCCTAGCTTTATGCTTCACTATCTCCCCCTTTGGTGAGAATTTTACTTTGAAGACCCATTTCACGTCTATAGATTTCTTATGGGAAGGTAAGCTAACCAACTTCCAAGTGTTGTTCTTTTCAATTGACTTTAGTTCTTCTTTTATAGCATCAATCCAGACCTGTTTCTTCAAGGCTTCCATGTAACTAATAGGTTCTGAATCAGCTAACATGGCAAGTTGAATAAGCTCACCTTCTTCACTTACTACATTGTTAGTGGCAATCTCATAATCTTGCAGTTTTGCAGGTAGCTTTTTCTGTCTCATAGGCCTCTCAGAAGCTTGTGCAACTGTATTATTCTGGTTCTGAACTGCTGAGTTATGTATTTCACCATTGTCCGCACCATGCCAATCGTCTGCTCCATGAACTGACCCATCTTCTGAACCATGAGTTGACCCATCGTCTGCACCTAGCCCATCGTCTGGAACTGGGAACCCATCGTCCGAGCCATGAACTAACCCATCGTCTGAGCCATGAGCTGACCCATCGTCTGAGCCATGAGCTGACCTATCGTCTGCACCTAGCCCATCATCTGGAACTGGGAAAATTTGGCTTGGAATCACACCACCCTTTTGCCAGTTCCACTCTTCAGTTTCAGAAATCACAACATCTCTATTAATGAGTAATTTTTGAGTAATGGGATTATAAACCCTATAAGCTCCAACTACATGATACCCAACAAGTATCATATGTTCACTCTTGTCCTGTAGCTTAGTCCTCTTCTCATCAGGAATGTGTTTGTAGACTAACGAGCCAAACAATCTCAAATGGCTTGCACTAGGCTTAGTACCAGACCACACTTCCTCAGGAACCTTACCCTTCAAGCTCTTAGTTGGACATATATTCAAGACATAGGCTGCGGTGGACACAGCTTCACCCCAGAAACTTTGCGAAAGATTCTTTTGCTTGAGCCTACTTCTGGCCATTTCAACCAGACTTTTATTTCTTCTTTCAGCAAGACCATTATGTTGTGGTGTATATGGAGGGGTGACTTCATGGAGAATACCTTGCTCCTCAATAATTGTTTAAATTCTTTAGAATATACTCCCCTCCACCATCAGTCCTCAACTTCTTCAAATTCTGGTCACTTTGCTTCTCAGCTGCAGCCTTAAATTTCTTAAAGACAAACAAGGCTTCACTCTTTGCTTTGATTAGGTACAACCAAGTTCTTCTACTAAACTCATCAACAAAGATCATAAAAATACTTACTACCATCTAGTGAAGCTGTCTCAAAAGGCCCACAAATATCAGAAGCAACAACATCCAACACATGCTTAGCTCTCATTTGTAAATTTTTGACAAAAGGTAATCTTGTATGCTTTCCAGCCATACATACAGAACACACTCCTTCTGGAATATGCATCTTAGGAATGCCTAAGACCAAGCTTTTAGACTTCAACTCAGTAAGCATTCTGAAGTTCAAATGGCCATACCTTTGATGCCATAAGTAAGCTTCCTAGTTTACAGATGTAGCCAAGAGACATCGAGGTAGCAGTGTATTGAAGTTAGCTTTGTATGTTCTGTTTTTGGAAAGTGAGGACTTGAGTATGAATCTACATTGATGATCAAATAGCTTTAAATCACCATTCTTTAATGATACCGGGAAACCTTCATCCACAAATTGTCTGATACTGAATAGATTGCACTTCAAGCCAGGGACAAACATGATATTCTCAATCTTTGCTGGTCTACTATCTGTAGTTTCTAGGGAAATTTTTCCCATGCCTTCTGCCATCAATCCTCTACTGTCTGCCATCCTGACTTGAGTTCTCTTAGATTTATCAAAATCAGAGAGCCAATCTTTATGCCCATTCATGTGGTTGGAACATCCTGTATCAAGATACCACGTATCTGAAACTTTTCCTTCACCACTAGTTGTGACCATCAGAGCAAATGATTCTAAATCTGAATCCTCATGTGCCAAATTCGCTTCTTCATCAGGTTTCTTGTTCTGACATTTCTTTCCAAGACCTTCTTTGCTACTTGTACACTCATTAGCAAAGTGGCCAAACTTCTCATAGTTGAAACATTGGATTTGACTCTTATCCAGGAATTTCTTCTTCCCATGGCCCTCGCCACAACTGTCTCCTTTCTTATTTGAAATTTCTAGCTTGTCATCTTCAGCACCACTCTTATCCTTCGAAGATTTGCCTTTCTAGAATTTCAGTTTACCCTTCTTCCACTTCTTTTTTCGTTCATCAAAAGAATTCTTCTTGGATTGAGAAAACAGAGCACGCTCATGATCATTCTCAGTTTCCCTTTCCGAGACTCTCAATTCACGTGCCTCCAAAGTTCCTTGCAAATCCTCTAACTTGAGACTACTAAGATCCTTCGTTTCTTCTATAGTCACAACCATCATATCAAATTTAGAAGTCAGAGTGCGCAATAATTTTTCAACTACGACCTGCTCTGAAAGTTCCTCATCGTTGTTCTTCATTTGATTCGACAGGTTCACCAATCTTGTGAAATAATCACCTATGGTTTGATCTTTCTTCATCTTGAGCAATTCATATTTCCTCATAAGGGTTTCAAGAAGCACCTTCTTGACCTTATCATCATCACCGTAATATTTCTTCAGTAATTCCCACGCTGCCTTCGAAGTCGTCGCGGCGACGATCTTCTCAAACACCCTTGAATCCACGCACCGGTGAATGTAGAACAGGGTCTTCTTATCCTTCTTCTTTGCTTCTTTGAAGGTCGCACGTTTAGCTTCAGCCGGATTCGCTACCAATTGATCATAGTCGTCTTCAATGTAATCGGTAACGTCTTGCACGTTGAAGATGACTCGCATCTTTGCGCTCCACTGATCCCAATTTTTATCATAAAAAATCGGAAGATTCGACGGGAAATTTCCATTGCTTCCCATCCCTGTCAGTGATGACCAATCGTGAAACCTTGCGCTCCTTGCAATCTCTGCAACCTCGCACTTGAAGCTTGCCACGGTGAAGAGAATCAGAATTGAGAATTTTCATTTTTCCCTTTCTTGAACCCTAGAATCGTAGAAGCTCTAAATACCACTTTGTTAGAACAAACGTGAGAGAAAATGAACTGAAGAATAGATTTTCTGTTATTCAATTTTCACTATTTCACTCTTACTTATACAACTCATATACGTCACTATTTATAAAAACAGCAGACACCAAACTAAACGGACTAGTCTAACAAACTAGATAGACTAGTCTAACAAATTATACGTTTACAACAAAAGCTATACAAGAAGTATGATAATGATGACGATTAAGGCGCCAAAAATACCACAAGTTAGGCTATAAGTTTGTCTTTGTGATTAATCAGTAGTGTATGTGCCTCGGCAGATTAGGATGTAATTAGGATGTGCATGGAAAACATGTTAGTGCACACAAGAATTTTAGCTTTTTTCAATTTGATTATCAACTTTGTTATTGCCCAAAATGCATGTGTTCAACTTAGTTATTCGCAACTCGGATGATTCTATAAAACTTGATACTGTGAATATTGCAGCCAGCTTATATGCATCTTTAAGGCATTGGTCCATACCCTTTGAATCATGACTGGTGGGGGTCAGTCCCTTTTTGATAATGCATGCCTATTTTTTCGACGAGAATGGATGTTCACTTGCCTCTTGGCTCTTGTGGAGGATACACCTTTCTTACACCAAAAACATTGACCATCGGATATATTATCCATTGATCAGCACCAAACCAAATGACATTATCTAAGCAGGGTATGGAATAATAACAAAAAGTTGTTCCAACTTCCATCTTAAGCAGGGCAATGGTGGTAGATATTATGACAATGGAATGGTCGATGGTTCTATATATACATGGATTGCATCTCTTGATTAAACAAATAAAAGTAGAAAGGATTTTAAACTGAATCTTTACGTGGTTAAGAGAAAAAAGAATTTCATTACTTAATTTATTTTTACCACCAAACACGTAGATCAACTGGCACAGAGTTGTTCTAACTTCAGTTTACAGTTGGTATATATACGCAGTGTTGTGATGAAGAAATTGGATGGAAGAGTTGATGCAATAGCACAAGATGGGTCTGTATTTGTTCAGGTGGCACACGGGCGGAGAATGCACGCGGCCATTGGTTGACATGGATGAAAGGTGTGTAGTGATAGCGCACAAGCATTTGTTGGCATTGAAGCAAAGTGTGTGATTATGTCGATGACTAAAGAACTTTCAGATAAAGCCAAGGTGAAAGTTGCACCATAATTTTCAGCAGAGTTTCGACATGCAGAAATTCTTGGGATGGTTTAGTTCCAGGTGTGTAGTGAAATTCTTAGCATGGTTAGTTCCAAGTGAAGTGTGCTCTTTATGGTAGGGTGTGATAATTTTCGCACAAACTAACCCACTTATTTGGGTAATAAACCACTTATTGTGGTAGAAACCCACCTAATGTGGGAGAAAATCTAAACTAGAAGGAAAAGAGTCTTCCTAATGGAGGAGAAGCTAGGACCTCACAAGGATGAAGAGCCCCTAAGTGGTGGCGGCGCTGCAAAATCCCAAAACCCTAACAGAGAAGTCTTGGGAGTGACGACAATGCGTGAAGACGGCCCTCGAACTCTTAACATAGAAAGAAAGACCTTTCAAACTTAACATTTTATCAACTTAGGCCTTTCTGGACTTCGCTTGGGCTTGGTGTATCTTGAAACAGATGGCCCAGAATTGTTTGTATCTCTAGAGGATGATAATATTTTTTGGGATACTTTTCACACACCCCAAACTGCTATTTGTGCACCCAACTTTTTTTTAAAAAATTTAAATTACATAAATGCCCTTTAATTAATAAATTCACACCCGTTTCCACGTCCCAATTCATTTCTTTCTGGTTATCTCTCATTATCATTAATTTGATTGTAAGTTATGCATGTCAGTACTAGAGAATAGAGATGCGAAGGAAAATCTCAATTTGTTATTGTCAAGGTTTGACTAAAATTGTTAGTAATATGCAGCATGTTGTTACCGATATCTGGCTAGAGATTTTATTATGCAGAATTGCCAGTGAGAATGTTTAATTTTGAATAGGTTGAGTTGCACGGTGTGGAGGTGAATAACGGTGGTTTTGGGAAGGATGAGTTAGCCTATTTAAAAATTTATTCTATATTAAGATATTTGAGTAGACTAATAAATTCATGTATAAATATGTCAATAAATTTACAGGCTGATGAACTAAAATGTACTAAAACAAATCTATATCTAAACAGACCAATAAAATTATAGGTTGATAGATACCGTGAAAATAAAAGGCATTTAAATAAGTTATAACTTTATTTCTAAATAGATTTATCATGGGTTAAGTATGTTCCATGTCCTTTACATATATGGTCAAATCCAAATGGGCCCCTAGAAAAATTTATTATGACTTTTGGTCACTGACAAAATAAAATTAATTCAAATAAGAATAAGTGACGTTATTGTGTTCACATAGCCGATTCACGTTCACTTTTCACATCACTTTTAGTCATTCTAAAATTTTTTAATTACTTTTAGCCATCCCCATTCTTTTCCCCCTTTTCCTCTTCCTCTTCCTCTTCATCTTCCCCCTCCCACTCAACCACCACTCGGTCCCATCTCTCCCACCCCTTCCATTCTTCTCCCATTTCCCTACCTTCACAACCCTTCCCCAAAATAGAATTACTTTCTCTTTGGTGGGTCACTACATCGACCATTCGTTCATTCCCTTGTTTGAGCTATCCAAACTTGTTCATCTTCATCCCTCCATAGGCAATTTGTGGAGTTAGGAAAAGGGAGGAGAAGAGAAGAGGGAAGGGGAGGTGGGGATAGATAGTGGTTGAGGGGATCTGAGTGGCGGTTGTGGAGATTGGGTGAGAGGAGGGAGAGGAAGAGGAAGAAGGGGAAAATGAGGAGAATGACCGAAAGTGATTAAAAAAAATTATATAATGACCAAAAGTGATGTGAAAACTCCATGTGAACTGGCTATGTAAGCACTATGATGTCACTTATCTTTATTTGAATTAATTTTTTATCAATAACCAAAAGTCATTAAAAAATCAGACAATTGGTGGAAAATCAGTAATGAATTAGATAAATTGATAAAAAAAAGCCTAATTAGGATAAGGGTAATTCTTTTGCTTGCACTAGTACTTTAAATGTTTAACTCATTAAAATATTTTTTAGATGAATTATAAATTCTACGTATAAAGTCTACAAAAGAATGCTTTGAGTTATCCTTTATTTAATTATTCATATTTTTTTATTTTCTTGAAAGAAGCATTACTCTTTTTTTATTGAGGGAAGGTGGCAGGGGGCGGTAGGGATGGCAACGGGTAGGGTCGGGTGCGGGTTTAACCATACCCGAACCCGAAATCATATACTCGAACCCAAACCCAAACCTAAACCCAAACCCTGTTCGGGTAGAAAAACATACCCGAACCCGTCGGGTTTCGGGTTCCCCATACCCGAAATCATACCCGCGGTAAACAAAGGGAAACCATAAAAAACCCGAAAATCCGACCCATACCCGAACCCGATTACTAATGCAGTAGCAGCAACATCTTCATAATGATTTAAAAAATGACTCTAGAAGCCAATTCAAAATTCCATATTCAAGATCATGAATATATATATATAAAGATACATATTCAGAAACTTGAAAGTTGAAACAATTAAATCCTAGTAATCACTACTAAAGTACTAATATATATATATATATATATATATATATATATATATATATATAAAAAGATATTTTAGTAATTTAATATAGAGAGATCGGGTTTCGGGTAGGGTTCGGTAGGGTTTCACCATACCCAAACCCAAACCCGAACCTGAATAGTACTTTCAAAATCGGGTAAAACCTGAATCCGAACCCGAACCCAAACAGAACGGGTTTTACCCGTAAATTCGGGTCGGGTCGGGTACCCACGGGTATGAGTTTTTTTGCCATCCCTAGGGGGCGGGGGTTGGATTAGTAAATTTTGAAATGCACTTGAAATTGTTGTCTTTTTACCACAGCTGATACTTGGGATAAATTTAACAATTTTGATATATTAATACTCATCTCTTTCGCTCCTATGTCATCACTTATACTATCACTCACTTCTCTTTTATTAATTATATTTTTCGCTAAAAGAGTGGAGATGAATTAGGTGTGAATAACATATTTTCTTAAATAGTTGGCGTCGTAAGCTTGTCAAACCCAATATTTGAATCCGATTCAATATGACACAAAATTAAAATCACTAGTATTTTTTAAGGTGTGAATCACTTGTTTGGTTTTGGTGAAGAACAGGAAAATCAACTCGCCTCGCAAGCGGCAAGTTGACAAGTTAGCCCGCAAGTAAAAAAGAATTAAAAATAATAATAAAATAATGTAAAAGTATTAAAGAAATTTTTTTGGCAGTTGGTTGATCGACCCACCCAAAGAACTTTACAAAAATTAAAAATGTATTTTTTCAAAAAAAAAGTCAACTCACCCTGCGAGTTGGTGAGTTCGTAATTATCTAACTCACCCCACTTCACTTTGGCGGGTTCGATCTCACTTTATCACCTCTAAGTGTCAGTCAAATGTATGACAAAGTCACCAGAGCTTAGGCTGAGATGAAGACCAAAATCGGCCATTTCTCTAATGAACGTGATGATTAAAATCCAAAATTACTGTGAAGAGGGACTAATTATGAGGGACTTGCTACCGCCTCTTGCTTAGTTGTTTTTCCATTTCTATTAGCTTTCCGATGTATAAAGAAAAACACCAATAATATCGCTAAGGGGTCTTTATAAAAAGAAATGGAGGGAGTAAAATGTAAATTTTAGAACTCACTAATATCTATTTTGGCATAACATTTTTACACTAAGTAATTATTTGGATTAATTGCAACTTTGGTCCCCACTTAAAAAAAACTAATAATTTTGATCTCAACAAAAAAGAATTACAAAAATAATCCCTAATGAAAGCTTACATTAGCAACTTTGGTCTTCCGTCACAATTTCATCCAATTTTTAACGGAAATGCTGACATGGTATTTTTAAATAATATTTTAATTAAAAAAATTATCTTTTTAATTAAATAAAGTTTTGATTGTTGCAATTTTGGTCCCTCCTCCTTCAACCACCACCACTCCTCCGCCACCCCTCAAAATTTCCAGAATCATCTTTCTCTTTAAACAAAATCTTCATCATTTTCTTCATCTCCTTCTTCAAAATCTAAAAAGTAATCATAAACATAAAAAATCTTCCACAACTTCATCAATCCTAAACTTTTTCATCTTTGCATCAAACTTAAAGGAAAAACAAAAAAAGCATAAATTACAAAATTCTTAATCAAAAAGCATAAATTACAAAATTTTGTAATGCAATTACAAAATTTCATTTCAACTTTCCTTTTCCAAACCACACCTCCAACCTCATATTCTAGATCTGCTCTTTTCTCGTCCACCACCGAAATGGATTTCAACACCAAAAACTGTGTGTGACAGCGTCCTTACTCGCTCTCTGCCGGATTTTTCAATCCTTGTCGTCATCACCACCATCATCAACGACAGGTTCGTCGCCATCGTCGTTCTCTCTGTGAAACGCAAACTCGCCGGACAGTGTGGTTGCCGTGGCCGTCGGCGTCGCGAGGGGATCAGAATTCTACGCTTTCATTGATGGGGTTCATTGAACTGGCACCGGCCTCGTGTCCTTTTGGGTGAGAATCTGACCCCTGTTTCGCAAACCCCTTTCCACCGGCGAGGGATGGGGCCCAGATTCAAATCGGAGAAGCTCCGGCGCTCAGGCCAGATACCAGTGTCGAACACTCCGATGATGACATCAGAGCCGTAGTCAGATTCAGACCGGAGCCCCTGCTGGTTGCGGAGGCCGAGGAACTGCGGCGACGGTCCTCGAAGACGGCGAGGACGGAAGGGTGGTGGCCGATGGAATCAGCTTGGTGCTGCGTGAGCACGGCGGAGAAGCCATGGAAAACGGTGTCGTAGACGTGGAGGATTCGGTTCTCATTTGTTCCTTTCATGCAGGGGGAGGGTGAGATTAATGGGTTGATGATGAAAGTTTTTTTTTTTTTGATGATTTAGTTCATGAATGGATTGATGCAGAGAAAAGGAAGAGCTTTTTACGTTGATTTTCTGGATTTTTAAGAATGAAATGGAGAAGATGAAGATTTTTTTTAGAAAGATGATTCTGGAAATTGAGTGGTGGCGCAGGAGAAGTGGTGGTTGATGGAGGAGGACCAAAATTACAACTAAAACTTTATTTAATTAAAAAAACAATTTTTTCAATTAAAATATTATTTAAAAATACAATGTCAGTCCTTCGGTTAAAAATTAGATGAAATTGTGACGGAAAACTAAAGTTGTTAACGGAAGTTTTCGTGAGGGACTATTTTTATAATTTTTTTTGTTAGTGATAAAAATCGTGAGTTTTGTGTAAGTGGGGGACCAAAGCTGCAATTAAACCTAAGTTAATTACATGATGAAAACATTCAATATTATCGATCCACGTGAAAAAGTTTAAATTAAGAATCAATATAACTCTCTTTCTCTTGGCTGTTTGAGATGAATACATATATGTCTTTGTCTACCATCCAGAAAACGTTTTGAATGAGTTACATGTACAACATGGGGATTAAATGTTCACTCACGGGAAGAAGTAAAATTAATATTATCTCTTTAAACTTTGATTAACCCTAATCACAACTAGCACATTTCTTGTGCTCTATAAATACTGAGCATAATAGCTTGGCTTAATCACAAATTACAACTACTTTGATATCATTAATCTCTCACTTTTCAATTTGCTTATTCATCACAATTAAGTAAAGATGCTAGGGTTTCCCTTTGGCAACAAGGGTCAGAAGATAAAGGGGACGGTGGTGTTGATGCGGAAGAATGTGTTGGACATAAACAGTCTAGCTAGTGGTGCTAAGGGAATCGTTGACACCGGCCTTAATATTTTTGGCTCTGCAGTTGATGCCCTCACTGCCTTCTCCGGCAAGATCTCCATCCAGCTCATTAGTGCCACCAAGCCTGATGGTAATTAATTCACTTCTTTATTTCTTTCATTCACTTAGTTGCTTTCGATCCTCATACGTGAACCGCTACACAACGATTGTTTAGACACTTAATTAAATTGCGGCTTTTAACCCCCACAAAATTAACATTAGCAAGATAAAATGTAATTTTTTACTTTGTGGCTGTCAAAACTGTCATGGATATTGTCAGGTTTTTTATTGCATAGTATTAAACATGTTGTTAGCCGCCGGCAAACTAACAAATTAAATAAATAAATAATATGTCTTCTTCAAGCACTTTTATTGGAGAAAGATGTCTAAGGCTTTGTGATCATAAACTGAAAATATATATATTGCATGGGTCACATCATACGAAATTGGCACGCATGAAATGAACACTAATCAGACGTAGATAAACTTAAAACATGTCTAAAAGTGTCAAATTAATTAAAGATATAGGCCATATAGTTCATATATATAATTTGGCAAAGCTTTTATTTTATTTGGCTTCAGAGTTTGAATGAAGCTCCAGAAGAGATTCTCTTTCATCATGATTTAATGGCTTCTGTGTTTTTTTTTAATATATGCAATTTATTTAAAAATAAAAAAATCAAATAAATAATGCCAAGATTTTTTCCAAAACTTATTTAGTTAAAAATGTGAGACTCAAGTCACTCAGTAAGTTTTTTAATTCAAACATACCAACATATTTAAATAAATACAACCAATGTAAATTCATTAATTATTATTGTTATTGTCACATTAAATTTCTATTATATTATCTTCAAATTTTATATTTATTTATAAATTTAAATATGTTAGTCTATATAACAATAAGCCTATTGAAAAAATGAATTTATGACATGTTTAAACACCTTTATAATTTTAAATAAGTTTTCAATTTCTATTATATTATCTTCAAATTTTATATTTATTTATAAATTTAAATATGTTAGTCTATATAACAATAAGCCTATTGAAAAAATGAATTTATGACATGTTTAAACACCTTTATAATTTTAAATAAGTTTTCAATAGCACAACACAATCTGCTTATTTTCATTTATCTTTGTAAGTATTTTCACCCTATTTATAGATTTTTTTAATATTTTTTAATTTACTAGTTTATAAATTTATTGAACTATTTACACATAAGTTTGTTGTTGGTATGTTTAAATATCTTATTAGGGATGTACAAAAATAATATCTTATCCTTGAACTGACCTTTAAATAGATTATAAGGTTATACCAGATTTGTAAATAGGTCATGTCATTATTGTCATGTTTGGGAAAAAATATTTTTAACCATATATATCCAATTATAAAATTATTTTCCTGAAAGAAGCATTACTCTTTTTTATCCAAGGAAGGTGGTAGGTGTATGGTTGGATTGGTAAGTTTTGAACTGCACTTGAAACTTGTGTAGCCTTTACCACCGCTGAAGGGCCGTAAGGAGCATGGAAACAGGAAAAATAAAATTCAATTAATCCATCCTAAATCATTTAAAGTTTATAATTTTATATTATTAAAATTTTACATTTTAAAATAAAAGTTAGCTCATGATGTGACCCAAACTAATTAAAAAATGATCTTGGTGGGGTTCTTACAGAAAATAAATAATCCAAATCTATGTTTTCTTTAATTGTTTTAAAATTTGAAGTGTTTGAGAAAATTTAAATTATATATACATGATAAGTTTTACAAAAATCTCTAATCTACTCTCCATTCCCATGTAGCCAAACATAGTGTAAGTAGCTCGATTCAACAATCTTTTATAACTTTGTGTGTGAATTTTATAATTTTGATAGCAAATGGGAAAGGAAAAGTTGGAGAGGCTGCATCTGTGGGAGGCCTTATTCTGTCATTACCAACCTTGGGAGCAGGCGAGTCTGCATTTGATGTTGAATTCAAATGGGATGATGAGTTCGGAATCCCCGGTGCATTTTTCATCAAGAACTACATGCAAGTTGAGTTCTATCTCAAGACCCTCACTCTTGAAGACATTCCCAACCAAGGAACCATTCACTTTGTTTGCAACTCCTGGGTTTACAATTTCAAAAGTTACAAGTCTGATCGCATTTTCTTCGCCAACAAGGTACATCTATTTTATGGCTTTGTTTACTGTGGATCAAGAAAATATGATTCATAAGTTAAAATTGTTTGTACGAAAATTAATTCTAACACATAAGGAGCATATTGTAAATAATGCAGACGTATCTTCCAAGTGACACACCAGCTCCACTAGTGAAGTACAGAGAAGAAGAACTGAAGAATTTAAGAGGAGATGGAACAGGAGAGCGTCAGGTACATGAAAGGATCTATGATTATGATGTCTACAATGATTTGGGAAATCCAGATAAATCTGCAAACCTTGCTCGTCCCGTTTGTGGAGGTTCTGCATTACCTTATCCTCGTAGAGGAAGAACTGGAAGAAAAGCAACCAAGAAAGGTCATGCCATATGAAATTCATGTCAAGTTTTGGCTTTTTTATTGATAGTATTTCTTTGAAGTTTTTTGTTCTTGCTAACATATATTTTGCAATATTCATCGATCTTAACAGATCCTAAGAGTGAGAGACCGGGTGATTTGGTTTACATTCCAAGAGATGAATCATTTGGTCACTTAAAGTCTTCAGATTTTCTCACTTATGGAATAAAATCTGTAGCCCAAGATGTGCTGCCTGTGTTGACAGATGCATTTGATGGAAATTTGTTGAGTCTTGAATTTGATAACTTTGCTGAAGTGAGAAAACTGTATGAAGGTGGAGTCACTCTGCCTACAAACTTTCTTAGCAAGATATCTCCTTTACCTGTGCTCAAGGAAATTCTGAGAACTGATGGAGAACAGTTCCTCAAGTATCCACCACCAAAAGTGATTCAAGGTACATATGCTATCTACATTTATGTTGAATATATAGAAAAACAAAATATATTAGCAACATAGTCCCGATCAATTATGCCAAAAGTTTAAGTTGTTGGGTACACGCTCCTCACGCAAGAGTCCTTGGCCTTTGAGTGTGCTGAAGTTCAATTTTTTTTATTAGCATAATGGGAACAACATGATTGAACAATAGATCCTTCCTTCATAGAGACTGCTTTGATATCATATCATAAACTAATTATCCTGAAAGTTCAAGCTCTTGGGTGAAAACACATGAAAGATTTATATTATATTTCTAACACTGATTTGGTGCAGTGGACAAGTCTGCATGGATGACTGATGAAGAGTTCGCAAGAGAAACACTTGCTGGTGTAAACCCTAACGTTATTAAGATTCTGGAGGTAATTAAGCTTAATTAATTAAGATCAAATTAGTCCTTAAGAAGCTCCAAATTATTGGATATGCTTAACTTTGCTTGTTAAATTGCAGGAGTTCCCACCAAGTAGCAAGCTAGATATCCAAATATATGGTGATCATACCAGTATATTCAGAAAAGAACATTTAGAGCCTAACTTAGGTGGGCTCACTGTTGAACAGGTAATGATATTATAACTATTTAGTTTCAAGAGAACATTTCAGGTAATGATTTTAACTTCTTTGATGTGTTTCTAATGAATAGCAATTAGTTAATTAATTATAATTGATTGAACAGGCTATTCAAAACAAGAAATTGTTCATACTGGACCACCATGACTATCTGATTCCTTATTTGAGGAAAATAAATGCTACTACCACTAAGACTTATGCTACAAGAACCATTTTTTTCTTGAAAGATGATGGAACTTTGAAGCCTTTGGCCATTGAGCTGAGTAGGCCACATCCTCAAGGAGAAGAACATGGTCCTCTCAGTTATGTTTATTTGCCTGAGTATGAGGGAGTTGAAGCTTATATTTGGTTACTGGCCAAGGCTTATGTTGTTGTCAATGACTCCTGCTACCATCAAATTATTAGCCATTGGTATGAAATTTTCAATGAGATCTAAACAATTATATCTAGAAAATTGTTATTTTTGTGAATAAATGGCTAATATATTTACATTGATGGCAGGTTAAGCACTCATGCAGTTGTTGAGCCATTTGTCATAGCAACAAATAGGCATCTGAGTGCAGTTCACCCTGTTTACAAACTTCTATTTCCTCACTACCGTGACACCATGAATATAAATTCACTTGCAAGGAAAGCCCTAGTAAATTCAGATGGTATCATAGAGAAAACATTCTTATGGGGAAAGTATGCTCTGGAAATGTCAGCTGTGATTTACAAGGAAAAATGGGTTTTCCCACATCAAGCATTACCTGTTGATCTTGTCCAGAGGTAATCTTTTTAAGTTACTTACAAGTTAATACATACAACTTGAAAAGTCAAGATTATGTACAAGCTTATATCATGTTTGGATCAACTTAAATTGTCCAGATACTGTTTTAATTTGAGACTTTTCTCTTTCTAGCTATAATTACTTAGTTAGTCATGATAAACTATTAGTAGTAATATACTAGTAGTAATGATATCTTGATAGGCAATGATAACTTAGTTTATCAATTGGTAAATGTTATTTTTACTGTTATAGAGTATGTTTAGTTTCCGGTTGAAAGCACATTCAACTGAAATATTTAGTTTTCCAAGACAGTTTTTCCAACTGATTAAATTTGTTGGATTGAGAAAAACATGTTCACATTTACATTCAATCTAATGGATAAGCAAACACACACATGGACTTTTGCTTGTTAGACTTTTCTTATGGTCTGCCAATTTGTGTATAAAAGCTCATAAGCTATCAATGTAATACTTGCAACAATTCATAACTCCATTCTAGAGCCTGTAATTTCCCCTCTTCGTTTGAAAGTTTTTGCCTGTGTTTTCTATGTTTTCCCTGCGTGTGTTCCTTTGTTTTGCTAAAAGATATCAAGAAGCTACTCACAGAAGTTTCGCCCCAAAATTGATTTTGCCTTTAGAATTAATTGCAGAAGGATTTAAAAAAATGCACTTAGTATAATTAATGAAAAAGAGGGCTTCTTAATGTTATTTGGTTGATTGTGATTCAGAGGAGTGGCAGTTGAAGATTCATCCTCACCCCATGGTGTTAGCCTTTTGATTGAGGACTACCCTTATGCTTCTGATGGACTAGAGATATGGGCAGCAATCAAGTCTTGGGTCCAAGAATATGTGTCATACTACTACAAATCAGACGAAGCACTTAAACAAGACCCTGAACTCCAAGCTTGGTGGAAAGAACTTGTGGAGGTGGGTCATGGTGACAAGAAAAATGAGGTATGGTGGCCAAAGATGCAAACTCTTGAAGAGTTGGTTCAAGCTTCCACCACAATCATATGGATTGCTTCAGCCCTGCATGCAGCTGTCAATTTTGGACAGTACCCATATGGAGGTTACATCCTTAATAGGCCAACAATAAGCAGAAGATTCATGCCTGAGGTTGGATCAAGTGAGTATGATGAGCTTGCTAAGAACCCTGAGAAGGTGTTTTTGAAAACTATTACTGGGAAGAAAGAGACTATAATTGACCTCACAGTGATAGAAATCTTGTCAAGGCATGCTTCTGATGAGTTCTACCTTGGGGAGAGAGATGGTGGTGACTACTGGACTTCTGATAGTGAGCCATTAGAGGCATTTAAGAGGTTTGGAAAGAAGCTTGCAGATATTGAACAGAAACTTGTTCAGAGGAACAATGATGAGACACTGAAAAACCGTTATGGGCCAGCTAATATGCCTTACACTTTGCTTTATCCTTCTAGTGAGGAAGGATTGACTTTCAGAGGAATTCCAAACAGTGTCTCTATCTAAGGGGTCTATGGTTGCTTAAGTGGTGTGACATAGTTTAAATAAGAGTGAACTAGGAGGAATATTCCTTCATCCTTATGTGTGTGGTTTATAGCTTCTGTATTTGGTTGGATGCTTTCATGTGTGGCATTAATAAATTAATTTGTATTTGTATTATGGAAAAGAGAATAATAAAATCATTCATGTTTAATAATGTTTTTTTCTGGGGAAATATTTACACTGTATGGCAATAATGTGACCACAGACTAAACATTTTTAAGGTTATGCTAATCATGCTTTGTCATAATAAAGCACTAAAATAGTTGCAGAATGTAGCAAAATTTTACCATCAATAGTTTCCATATTTGAGATGTTGGGTGAAGATATGGGAGACAAAAACTACTAAACAAATTGTTTTATTAACCACACTTATTGTAAGATTGATAACTAGTTTACAATTCAAGCACAGACCATGTTACATGGTAACATAACAGCTTTTATTATTTCAGAACATTACACAACACAAGTGCTCTTATTTATTTCTAAAGATGAAAGCACTCAAACACACAAGATAACTAAGGAAGTGGATGAAGGAATTTGGATTCCTTCTTCTGCATCTTTTATTCATAGCAACATAACTTAAGTAATCACAGACCTCTTTAGATACAGATGTTGTTGGGAATTCCTCTAAAGGTTAATCCTTCATCACTAGAAGGATAAAGCAGAGTATAAGGCATCTGAACCGGTCCACGACAGTTTCTCAGCTTCTCATCATTGTTTCTCTGAGTGAGTTTTTTCTCAATCTCAGCAAGCTTGTTCCCAAACTTCTTAAAAGCCTATAATGCACTTGTATCAGATGTCCAAATTGGGCTGTGTATCTCCCCAAGGTACAACTCATCAGAGGCATGCCTTAACAAGATTTATATAACAGAAAGGTCAATAAGGGTCTGAAACTTTGGGGTGATTGCCTTCAAGTAAGCCTTCTGTGGGCTCTTGACCAGCTCATCATACTCAAGAGTTACTTTCTTCGGCATGAATTGCCGGCTAAGATTCGGGCGGTTCAAGACTGAACCACCATAAGGATATTGGCTAAAGTTAACATCTGCATGAAGAGCTGAAGCAATCCATATAATGATAGTGCAAGCTTCAATCAACTCATGGAAAGCTTGCATTGCAGGCCATTGTCTATCTTTTTTCTTGTCAGCATGACCTACCTCTACAATTTCTTTCCACCAAGCTTGGAGTTCAAAATCTTGTTGAAGTTTTTCATCCGAAGGGTAGTACAAGGAGACATAGTCTTTGACCCATGTCCAGATAGAATCCCATATCTCCAGTCCATCAGTTGCATAAGGATAGTCCTCTATCACAAGTTTAACACCATGAGGTGAAGCTGAATCCGCATACGCCATTCCTCTATATCAAAGTTTACAAAATACAAATCAAACATTAATTAACATAAAAAGTATTCAAGCTTATGATATGTTTGGTCCCAGTTGCAGAACCTCATAATCAATTCAGTAAACTCACTTTTGGATGACAATATATAAATGTTTGGAGTCATCTTAGAGAAATCATTTCAGTCCCAATATCAATTCTGCATAAAAGCTATAGAGAGTACCTTTTTCTTTGAACATAATTTTACAACTTGATTTCATAACATTAAATAAGTTTATTTCATAAAATGTATCCAAACATAAATAACTTTTTTTCAACTCACTTCAGCTCACTTTTACCATAATCAGTTTATCCAAAATTAGTTGTGATGCTGATCCAGTATATACAAAAGTTAGATATATGATTTTTTTACTGGTTTATGTTTGTAAGAGCTACCTTTTTATGAGATCAGCAAGTAGTGGTTGCTCTATGAAAACCCAATTCTTGTAAAGTTTAGAGGACATTTCCATAGAATATCGTCCCCACAGAAATGTTTGTTCTATGATACCACCGTCGTTGACCAGTGTTCCTCGAGCAAGGGAATTTATATTCATGGTGTCACGATAGTGAGGATACAAAAGCTTATAAATAGGGTAAAGAAAGCTAAGATGTCTGTGAGTTGCAGTGGCGAATGGCTCAATAACTGCATGAGTACCATGAAGGTATGATGTTAATAATCAATTTATAGATATATGCAAAAAAAAGTCAACTCACCCCGTGAGTTGGTGAGTTCGTAATTATCTAACTCACCCCACTTCATTTTCGCAGGTTTGATCCTACTTGTTGACACCTAATTTTGTCCGGGCCCAATTTTGAAAAAAAGAAAAAAAAAAGAGAAAAAAAAAAGAAAAGAAAAAAAAGAGAAAAAAAGAAAAGAAGAAAAAAAAAAGAAGAAAAAAGAAAAGGCTCAACAGAGGAAAATGGAAGAAGAAAGGAAGAAAAATGGGCCGCGGCCCAAAGGAAAAGAGAGGAAGCAGAAGCAAGGAAGGGAGGGCAACTTAGTCATTTTCTCCCTCACTGAAACCCTAATTCTCCCCTATATAAGCCTACTCTCACTAACCCAAAAAACCACTCATCATTCCCCAATAGCCTCCATACTCTCACAAACCCTAATTTCCTCACTCCCACACAATTTTCTAGCCTCCACCCTTCACTTTTTTGTTAGCTTCCACACTCCAAAAAAAAAAAAAAGAAAAAAAAAAGAGAAAAAGGAAAAAAAAAACAAATAAACATCAGCCCTCTCTCCCATCTGCTTTCTTCCTCACTCAAACCCTAGCCTCTCTCCCCTCATACCTCACCTCGCCGCCACCTCTGAACCTTCTCCCTTCAGCCGCCGTCCTTCCTTCCTCATCCCTCTCTCCCTGAACAGCCGCCATCCTCCTCCCTCATTCTCCCTAGGCCGTCGCAGCACCACCAACCGCTCCTCCCTCACCTCCAAACGACCACCATCGCTCCTCTCCCCTCTCCACCAAACGACCACCATCGATCCTCTTCCCCATACCACGACCGCCACCGTCCTTCCTTCCTCATCTCTTCCAGCCGCCGTCGCTCTCTCCTTCTTCCAGCCGCCGCCACTGCTCGCCCTCCCTCCTAGCCGCCATCGCAACACCACCAGCGCCGCTCCTCCTTCGGCCACCAGCGACGCCACACCTCCTTCCTTACCAGGCCGCCGCGCCGTCGTCATCCTTCAAGCTCCAGCACTGTCACCGCCTCATCATCCTCGAGCTGCCACTGTTTCCTGGCTGATCCCTTTTTTTTATTCTTTATTTTGGTTGTTTTTTTTAAATTATTACTGTATTTCAATTATTCTGTTTTTTCTTTCTTATTTTAGCTTTGATTTTTATTTTCTGAGGCATTGTAAGTCCATGATATAAGGACATTTTAATTTTAAATTTTGTTGTCAAAAAAGAAAAAAAAAACTAAAAAACCTTAATTAAATTAAAACAAGAACTGCGTAAGTCTTGATCTTCCATTTTAAGGAAGTACGTAGGACTGGATTCACACTCATCAGGCTATATAAAAAATAACAAAATATTTTGTTTTTTTTTTGTCTTTTTTTTAGAAATAATTAGGGAATTAAATAATATAAAAAATAATAAAAAATAATTTGTTTTCTTTTTTCTTTTAGGAATAAATAGGAATTAAATAATAAATATAAATAAGGGTAAAATTAATAATGTAGAAAGCTAAGGAAATTATACAAACAATTTTAGGTACCGTTTAGACGAGCGCTGTGGGGTGCTAACACCTTCCCCACGCGTAATAGACTCCCGAACCTAGATTTTAGGTTTCGTAGGCTATTTATCTTTTTTTAGGTTTTTTCTAGTGTTTTCCTCAAATAAACATTAGTGGCGACTCTGTCTGATAATTAATTGTTTTTTCGCCGTCCCGCGGCGACCCCGGTTGCGACAGATGGCGACTCTGCTGGGGACACTTTGAGAGTCAGGCCTTTTTTGATTGTTTATATTTTTTTTTTAGCTTTCTTTTATTTTATTTTACCCTTCATTATTTTTCTTGTTTAATTGCCTTGTACATTTTTTCTATTTTGTATATAATTTGTCTCTGATTTATCTTTAATTTGTCTTTCTTTTTATTTTATTTTACCCTTCATTATTTTGTTTGTTTAATTGCCTTGTACATTTTTTGTTTACATTGTATATAATTTGTCTATAATTTATCTTTAATTCGTCTTTCTTTTTATTTTATTTTTACCCTTCATTATTTTGCCTTTTTATTGTTTAATTGCCTTGTACATATTTTTTTCTACTTTGTATATAATTTGTCTCTAATTTATCTTTAATTTGTCTTTCTTTTTATTCTATTTTAGTCTTCATTATTTTTCTTTTTTTTGTTTAATTTCCATGTATATATTTTATTTTTTTTCTCTATCTTTGTATATAATTTGTCTTTAATGCGGCATTAGGGTAGATGACCAATTTAAACTGCTATATCTGGTTTTCTATCTATGTTGCAGGTGGGGTAGTTGTTTTTTTTAGGGTTTCTTTGAAAAAGGTTTGTATGCTCCCAATGCACACACCTCACCTTCACTTTGTGAGACACACATTTTTGGGCTCTATACCCGAGCCTGTGCGAGCCCAGGAGTAGCGGTGCCTTGGTACTTGTCGTGAGAGGCCTAGTGTCTACGCGTCAACTATTGAGCCACCACTCGGATTATTACCGGTCATCAAGTTATTTGTCGTGAGAGGCCTAGTGTCTACGCGTCAAATAGTTTGATCATCGGGACCTTGTCTTTGTGATGGGGGTAATCCGAGGACCTTTTAGGAGTCTAGAACTTACCATAAAGAGAGCACTTAATTTGACCATAGTCCCCATCCAATTAGGGTTTTGGCCAATGTAGTATGTCCCATCCTTTAGGTCTTTACCCTTGTAGGACAAATGGGAGAATTCTCTTCTTTTTACTTTATTCATTGTCATATCATCATCATCCAATATGCCATACATCATCCATCACAAAAAAAAATACAAAAATTCATTTTCATGCATCATTCATCCTATATATAAAAAAAAACATAAAAAATTTTCATGCATCATTCATCTTATATGAAAAAAAACATAAAAAATTTTCATGCATCATTCATCTTATATATAAAAAAAATAACATAAAAAAATTCACCTTTCATGCATCATTCATCATATAAAAAAAAATCGTAAAAAAGCACTCTTGCATTTCATCACTCCATGTTCATGCATTTCATGGCATTTTACATGCTTCTTTTTTAACAGTAAATTAAATTCTGTTAACGGTCCAAATGGAGGGGCTTCGAGGCCAAGCTGTGCCTGTCCTGAAGAAGAACACCAAGGTTTCGGGAACTTCAAAGAAATATGCAGAAAAGTGCCACGAGAAGTGCTTGCTGAAAATATGCAGAAGAGAACTAAATGATTCCGCTTTTCATTGATGTATCCCGAATAGGGAAGTTGCAAGCTCTGTGATGAAAATTGTACTACAAATCTGGAATGGAATAAATAAGATGTTTTGTTCAAAAACCTTGGTGTTTCGACATAAATTCTGTAGGGGTATTTCTCACATGAATGACTGTCAACCATGTTTTAACCCAAGGGGTCTTTCTCTGGCGTTAGAACGTGGGATTGTTCCGTGTTGCTGCTTAGACATAAATTCGGTAGGGGTATTTCCCACATGAATGATTGTCAACTATGATTTAACCCAAGGGGTCTTTCTCTGGCGTTAGAACATGGGGAACCACCATCTGCTGGACCCGTTAACAAATTTGTTTGCATTTCCTTTGAGAACTTAAGTCTCAATAAGTTTGAAAAAACAAGAAAAGGCAGTGACAAGCTCAAGTTGAAACTCTGGAATCTACAGAAGCAGCTGATACCAGAATCTGAACCTACAAGAGACTAGACTTTGAGAAGGTTGAGTATGATGCTATCATGCAAAAATTGGGGCAATAGTGCAAAAGAGTAGATCAACACCGATCATGAATGAGTCAAGAACAGAATTTGTGCAATGGCAGCATGCCCATATAGTCAGCCACTTACTATCCCACTTCCTCATCTGTTGCAGCAGTAAGGATCATCACCCAAATTTATCCATCCTACCAGTCATAATAACCTTCCCCCTTTTCACCATATGGCCAACACAAGCAATTAACTTCAATATAATCTGTGGAGGCCCTACCTACCCACCTCATTTTGTCCCGATGCTACTTACCATACAGCTTACCACTTCATTTTCATCTCGAGACCCTCCATCCATTCATCACCTCACTTTCTTTCTAGCACTAATCCCATCATCTCATCTCAACCTAATCTCCATCCTCTTCACCATATGGCTATTTCATTCGTATTGTGTTGATCCTTACCTACTTTATCCATACATCTCACCTCAAGACTATTTGTCCAATCACATTTCCCTTAACCATCCCATGATCACATATTAACCCAATCACCATCCATATAATCCAACCCTTTTCCTAAAACAATTGTTCATATCATCAAGTCACCTTCTCTGCTGCCATTTGACCATGATGACCTGCACTTGCATAATCTGTTCCCTCAAGGTTGAAGTGGTTTTGACTCAAAGTTGAAGCGTCCATTATCCCCCAGTTTGGCAAGTTCCAAGGATGAGCTTTGGCATCATACTCTCAGTGGGCCTCATGGATCTTTCACAAGAGAATACTGAAGTCGTCTGGTTTTCATCAGTGATGAGCTGCTTACTGTATCAAAGGCCACAAAGGGCTTTCAATTAAACGTCATCTTGTTCCCTCAGCAGCTCGTTCAAGGAGGAGGAGGCGGCATCTGCCAATCTTTTAGCGACCAAGGCACCTGAGTTTAATGGTCTAACATAAGCTATCTGTTTTGTCATGTTAATTTTGAACCTTTGCTAACTTTCTTTGAAGCATTATTTATGGATCATGCATGACATTTTCTTTTTCTTCTGTTTGTTTGCTTCATTCGTTCTCTTTTCTTTCGTCAATCTCAATCTCATTCTCCTTCCATGTCCATCTCACACAAATCATTCCTAGCGTCTCATAATGGCTAATGTCTCAAGTGCGGGAGAACTTGTTTGCTTGATTTCTATGGACATGGGCTAGCATGGAAGAAGACTAAGAGCACTGGGGGCAACTTTTGTCGCGGTTGCAAGCGCTTATTTGTGAGAAGCTGATCGATTTCATAGGACAACTTTAGTAGATGGTCATTTATGTAGAAAAGCGCAAGAGTCATCCCTCAACAAAAAAAAGAGAGAAAAATAAAAAAGGCCCGTTAGGTTGAAAACCCTCAAGGGCGGCCTAAGCAAAAGTTAGGGCATGCAAAGTCAAAAAAATAAAATAAAAGAGCAAGTGAATCAAGTTCACCACAGCTTTGTTTTGGACTTAGGTTCTCGAAAGTGATCAGTCATGCCTTGAGATGAAGTTTGGCATTCTTTCTCTATCCTTACCCCTTGCACCCCTTTGAGCAAAAAATCCTTCCCCTTAACCCTAGACAAGGATCACTCTACATAGAGCTAGCACAATATTAGTGCCAAGCTTGCTTAAGATTTCCATTTCAAAGAAATGAGAGAAGCAAAGAAAAAGAAATAAAAATGCCAAAAGATGAAAATGTCAAAAGAAAAATTGCTTGAGCAAGTCTTGATAATCAGTGCTAAGTTTCGATCAAAGTGCTAAAAATCCTTTGTCTTCATTAATTCATTAACCCGTAAACACTTTGATATCCTTCCTTTCATGACCCACAAGCCCTTAGCCACATATCCTTCGTCTTCATTAACCCGTAAACACTTGTTTGTGCCTTTGATATCCTTCCCTTCATGACCCACTAGCCCTTAGCCACATATCCTTCGTCTTCATTAACCCGTAAACACCTCCTTTCATAACCCACTAGCCCTTAGCCACATTACAACCCTAACAAAGTTCATTCCGATCAAGGATTGATTGTCCACTTTTTCTTGAACTTGATTTTGAGACACAATAACCTGATTCATTTGCTCATAAAAAAAAGGAAAAAATGAGGGATGCTCGCTGAATAGTTGCCTCCACAAAGTTCTTTCAATAATTGGCACAGCGGCAAAGCCCAATCAGTCAAAAGAAAATCAAGAAAAGATCTCTTCCATGCCCATCAAGACCTCAAATGGGAGCCAAGATCAATAGAACAATTGTGGGACTACCACTCGTTGTCTCAATTGGGGCAAATTTTCAGCTCATTGCTTGTCCCTTTCCCTGAAGTTGGGCCCATTTTCTAGTTTCTCCCCAATCTCTCTGTTTCACAACTGAGGCAATTACTCAAGCCATTTTTCTTCACCCGAATCAGACTAGGGAAACAGTCTAAGCTTCACTTCATATCTTTTGTGTACCTAGTCATTCTTCGGCTGGGATAATTACCTATTCATAGTAGTCTTCCCGTGTACTCTGATCTGGGGCATGTGCTCATCTAAATTCCTCATACATCTTCTCAAAGCAGGGCAGACTACTTGTCCTTCCATTCTCAGGCTGAAGTATTACCTTGGTTGTTCTCACAAATTCTTCCAATCCATTAAGACATCACTGAAGCAATTGATCATTCCACTCCTTGTCATCCTTGTTACACCGGAGAGATTGTCTAGCTTTCACTCTTCGTCATTTTAGTGCATTTCCTTTCAAACTGGAGCGATCACTTGTTTTCTGATGCTCATCCAAGATGAGGTAATTCTGCAGTCCATGCTTTGTCAATATTCCCAAATTGGGGCAATCATATGCTACCTCATGCTCATCGTCCAAGACTAAACTGGGGCAATCACCCAATTTTGTCATGAATTCTTTTCAATGTCTAGATTGGAGCGTTCATTTGTTTTTCTATCAACTTCTTCCAAATGGGAGCAATCAATTGTCTTCTGATGCTCATTCTTCAAAGTATAAACCGGGGCCATTTTCCAGTCTATGTCTTATAATTATACCCAAGCTGGGGAAGCCTGATGTCCATCACTCGTTCTCTTCATCCGCCCCAAACATAACTGGGGCAATTCTCTGTCCTTTGATTCCTTCTTGTGTCATCTCATGTCATGCATATTAATTAGATAATGCTTCAAAGCGAGAGATCACAGGTTCAATAACATGACTTAGAATTTCAACATCTCATTTAACATGTTAGACCAAAAGGATCGCGGTCCACTCAAAACCAACAGAAAAGAGAGAGCGCCTCAAAGCTCCATCAGCCAGAAAAATTCAAAAATCAGCATTAGACGACTCAGATAAACTTTCAATAAGCAGGTGGCCCACCCTTCTCAGTCAGGTTTCAGAGGAAGATCTTGCAAAGGAGGCAAGCTTCACATCCATTCACATGAGCTGTCCAGATAAAACAAGCTTGAGTTTGTCTAAGTTTCCGAGCATGCATGTGCTTATTGAGCTAAATTTTTCCAAGGAAGCTAACAAAATTCTTTTCTAACACAGCATAATTCAAGTTTGAGTTTCAAATTCATAAGCTATGCATCATTTGCATCATTTGCATCATTGCATCAAAAGCATCAACATCACATGCATAACCCCATCACATATGGTACATATCATGCATTACATTTCATAGCATGCATTACATTTCATACCACGCATACCTTTGTCACATATTGAAAGTTGCAGTTGGCGAGTCCGAGGTGGCGCTTAGACCGATCCTTGTCACTTTCCAGCAGATCCAGGGTGGTACTTAGACGATCCCTGTTACTTTTCAGCAGATCCACGGTGGCGCTTAGACGATCCGTGTTACTTTCCAGCAGATCCACGGTGGCGCTTAGACGATCCCTGTTACCTTTCAGCAGAACCAAGGGGGCGCTTAGACGAACCTTGTTACTTTCCAGCAGATTCACGGTGGCGCTTAGACGATCCGTGTTACTTTCCAGCAGATCCAGGGTGGCGCTTAGACGATCCCTGTTACCTTTCAGCAGATCCAAGGGGGCGCTTAGACGAACCTTGTTACTTTCCAGCAGATCCACGGTGGTGCTTAGACGATCTGTGTTACCTTCCAGCAGATCTCGGGTGGCGCTTAGACGATCCCTGTTACCTTTCAGCAGATCCAAGGGGGTGCTTAGACGAACCTTGTTACTTTTCAGCAGGTCCACGATGGCGCTTAGACGATCCGTGTTACCTTTCAGCAGATCCAAGGGGGCGCTTAGACGAACCTTGTTACTTTCCAGCAGATCCACGGTGGCGCTTAGACGATCCGTGTTACCTTCCAGCAGATCCAGGGTGGCGCTTAGACGATCCCTGTTACCTTTCAGCAGATCCAAGGGGGCGCTTAGACGAACCTTGTTACTTTCCAGCAGATCCACGGTGGCGCTTAGACGATCCGTGTTACCTTCCAGCAGATCCAGGGTGGCGCTTAGACGATCCCTGTTACCTTTCAGCAGATCCAAGGGGGCGCTTAGACGAACCTTGTTACTTTCCAGAAGATCCACGGTGGCGCTTAGACGATCCGTGTTACCTTCCAGCAGATCCAGGGTGGCGCTTAGACGATCCCTTTTACCTTTCAACAGATCCAAGGGGGCGCTTAGCCGAACCTTGTTACTTTCCAGCAGATCCACGGTGGCGCTTAGACGATCCGTGTTACCTTCCAACAGATCCAGGGTGGCGCTTAGACGATCCCTGTTACCTTTCCAGCAGATCCAGGGTGGCGCTTAGACGATCCCTGCTTGACAGTGGCTCGGGTTTTGAACTCGAGTTTGCTGTGTTCTTTTTGACACCCGGACAAAAATGTGTCATGTCTTTACTCATTTCTTACAACAGTAGTATTCTCATACTACCTAGTAAGAAACAAGTAAAGAGGGGCAGCTGTTGACACCTATTTTTGTCCGGGCCCAATTTTGAAAAAAACAAAAAAAAAGAGAGAGAAAAAAGAAAAGAAAAAAAAGAGAAAAAAAGAAAAGAAGAAAAAAAAAAGAGAAGAAAAAAGAAAAGGCTCAGCAGAGGAAAAAGGGAAGAAGAAAGGAAGAAAAATGGGCCGCGGCCCAAAGGAAAAGAGTGGAAGCAGAAGCAAGGAAGGGAGGGCAACTTAGTCATTTTCTCCCTCACTGAAACCCTAATTCTCCCCTATATAAGCCTACTCTCACTAACCCAAAAAACCACTCATCATTCCCCAATAGCCTCCATACTCTCACAAACCCTAATTTCCTCACTCCCACACAATTTTCTAGCCTCCACCCTTCACTTTTTTGTTAGCTTCCACACTCCAAAAAAAAAAAGAAAAAAAAAGAGAAAAAGGAAAAAAAACAAAAAAACATCAGCCCTCTCTCCCATCTGCTTTCTTCCTCACTCAAACCCTAGCCTCTCTCCCCTCATACCTCACCTCGCCGCCACCTCTAAACCTTCTCCCTTCAGCCGCCGTCCTTCCTTCCTCACCCCTCTCTCCCTGAACAGCCGCCTTCCTCCTCCCTCATTCTCCCTAGGCCGTCGCAGCACCACCAATCGCTCCTCCCTCACCTCCAAACGACCACCATCGCTCCTCTCCCCTCTCCACCAAACGACCACCATCGATCCTCTTCCCCATACCACGACCGCCGTCGTCCTTCCTTCCTCATCTCTTCCAGCCACCGTCGCTCCTCTCCTTCTTCCAGCCGCCGCCACTGCTCGCCCTCCCTCCTAGCCGCCGTCGCAACACCACCAGCGCCGCTCCTCCTTCGGCCACCAGCGACGCCACACCTCCTTCCTTACCAGGCCGCCGCGCCGTCGTCATCCTTTAAGCTCCAGCACTGTCACCGCCTCATCATCCTCGAGCTGCCACTGTTTCCTGGCTGGTCCCTTTTTTTTTATTCTTTATTTTGGTTGTTTTTTTTTTTAAATTATTACTGTATTTCAATTATTCTGTTTTTTCTTTCTTATTTTAGCTTTGATTTTTATTTTCTGAGGCATTGTAAGTCCATGATATAAGGACATTTTAATTTTAAATTTTGTTGTCAAAAAAGAAAAAAAAAACTAAAAAACCTTAATTAAATTAAAACAAGAACTGCGTAAGTCTTGATCTTCCATTTTAAGGAAGTACGTAGGACTGGATTCACACTCATCAGGCTATATAAAAAATAACAAAATATTTTGTTTTTTTTTTGTCTTTTTTTTAGAAATAATTAGGGAATTAAATAATATAAAAAATAATATAAAATAATTTGTTTTCTTTTTTCTTTTAGGAATAAATAGGAATTAAATAATAAAAATAAATAAGGGTAAAATTAATAATGTAGAAAGCTAAGGAAATTATACAAACAATTTTAGGTACCGTTTAGACGGGCGCTGTGGGGTGCTAACACCTTCCCCACGCGTAATAGACTCCCGAACCTAGATTTTAGGTTTCGTAGGCTATTTATCTTTTTTAGGTTTTTTCTAGTGTTTTCCTCAAATAAACATTAGTGGCGACTCTGTCTGATAATTAATTGTTTTTTCGCCGTCCCGCCGCGACCCCGGTTGCGACACTACTTTATCACCTCTAAGTGTCAGTCAAATGTATGACAAAGTCACCAAAGCTTAGGCTGAGATGAAGACCAAAATCGGCCATTTCTCTAATGAACATGATGATTAAAAACCAAAATTACTGTGACAAGGGACTAATTATGAGGGACTTGCTACCGCCTCTTGCTTAGTTGTTTTTCCATTTCTGTTAGCTTTCCGATGTATAAAAAAACACCAATAATATCGCTAAGAGGTCTTTATAAAAAGAAATGGAGGGAGTAAAATGTAAATTTTAGAACTCACTAATATCTATTTTGGCATAACATTTTTACACTAAGTAATTATTTGGATTAATTGCAACTTTGGTCTCCCACTTACAAAAAACCAATAATTTTGGTCTCAACAAAAAAAATTACAAAAATAATCCCGCACGAAAGCTTCCATTAGCAACTTTGGTCTTCCGTCACAATTTTTAACGAAAATGCTAACATGGTATTTTTAAATAATATTTTGGTCCCTCCTCCTTCGACCATCGCCACTCCTCCGCGACCCCTCAAAATTTCCAGAATCATCTTTCTCTTTAAACAAAATCTTCATCATTTTCTTCATCCCTTCTTCAAAATCTAGAAAATCAACATAAACATGAAACATCTTCCTCTTCTTCATCAACCCTAAACTTTTTCATCTTTGCATCAAACTTAAAGGAAAAACAAAAAAAAGCATAAATTACAAAATTCTTAATCAGATGCAAGTAATCCACTATTTGATTTCAACTTTCCTTTTCCAAACCACACCTCCAACCTCATATTCTAGATCTGCTCTGAAGGGTGGTGACCGATGGAATCAGCTTGGTGCTGCGTGAGCACGGCGGAGAAGCCATGGAAAACGGTGTCGTAGACGTGGAGGATTCGGGTCTGTTCAGTGAACTCAGAGGTGTACCAGTGGTAATGGGTTGGGAAAATCGAAGGCTTCGATGAAGAATCAACGCGAAAGATGAAGGTTTTTGAAGATGCTACTTCTTCATCAGCAGAAGAAGCATTGAAGTTCAGGGAATGTAAAAAGAAGAAGAAGATGAAGAAAACAAGTGGCGAAGGATTGAAGTTCAGAAC
Organism: Acmispon strigosus; assembly: GCA_030819835.1. NCBI lineage: Eukaryota > Viridiplantae > Streptophyta > Magnoliopsida > Fabales > Fabaceae > Acmispon > Acmispon strigosus. The sequence goes on along the minus strand of JAUAMA010000001.1, from coordinate 39,356,964 downwards.
GACGTTACCCATTTTCAGAGACTGGTGAGTAGTGTTATAAATTTATAATATAACTTTCTGCTTTTTCTGGGGTTTTCTCGGTTGTTTTTCTCTTCTTCCACTGGGTTGCTGGCGGTTGTGTTCTAAAGGATTTTCTGGATTTTTAAGAATGGAATGGAGAAGATGATGAAGATTTTTTTTAGGAAGAGGATCCTGGAAATTTTGAGCGGTGGCGGAGGAGTGGTGGTTGAAGGGGGAGGGACCAAAATTGCACCAACTAAAACTTTATTTAATTAAAAAAATAATTTTTCAATTAAAATATTATTTAAAAATACAATGTCGGCCTTTCGGTTGAAAATTAGGTGAAATTGTGATGAAAGACCAAAATTGCTAATTGAAGTTTTTGTGAGAGACTATTTTTATAATTTTTTCTATTAGGGACAAAAATCGTGGGTTTTGTACCAAAGTTGCAATTAAATCTAATTATTTAATAGTTATAAGTTAATTACATGATGAAAACATTCAATATTATCATCGACATGAAAAAGTTTAAATTAAGATTCAATATAACTCTCTTTCTCTTGGCTGTTTGAGATGAATACATTATACATATATGTCTTTGTCTACCATCCAGAAAACGTTTTGAATGAGTTACATGTACAACATGGGGATTAAATGTTCACTCACGGGAAGAAGTATAATTAATATTATCTCTTTAAACTTTGATTAACCCTAATCACAACTAGCACATTTCTTGTGCTCTATAAATACTGAGCATAATTGCTTGGCTTAATCACAAATTACAACTACTTTGATATCATTAATCTCTCACTTTTCAATTTGCTTATTGATCACAATTAAGTAAAATAAATTAAGAAAGATGTTAGGGTTTCCCTTTGGCAACAAGGGTCAGAAGATAAAGGGGACGGTGGTGTTGATGCGGAAGAATGTGTTGGACATAAACAGTCTGGCTAGTGGTGTTGAGGGAATCATTGATACCGGCCTTGGTATTTTTGGCTCTGCAGTTGATGCCCTCACTGCCTTCTCCGGCAAGATCTCCATCCAGCTCATTAGTGCCACCAAGCCTGATGGTAATTCACTAACTTCTTTATTTCTCTTTTTCACTTAGTTGCTTATTAGTATTTTCGATCCTCATACGTGAACCGCTACACAACAATTGTTTAGACACTTAATTAAATTGCGGCTTTTAACCCCACAAAATTAAAATAGCAAGATAAAAAGTAAATTTTTACTTTGTAGCTGTCAAAACTGTCATGGATGTTGTCAGATTTTTTATTGCATAGTATTATTAAACATGTTGTTAGCCGGCAAACTAACAAATTAAATAAATAAATAATATGTCTTCCTCAAGCACTTTTATTGGAGAAAGATGTCTAAGGCTTTGTGATCATAAACTGAAAATATATATATATTGCATGGGTCACATCATACGAAATTGGCACGCATGAATTGAACACCAATCAGACGTAGATAAACTTAAAACATGTTTAAAAGTGTCACATTAATTAATTAAAGATATAGGCCATATAGTTCATATATATAAATGATATAACCACTAGTAAAGCTTTCTTTTAGTAACGTATTTGAGGGGATGAGAATAGGTGAAGCTGTTACCAGGAATTTATGGTATAGCCTACATTAAGTTCAAACTTAAGTCATAACAAATTAAGGGTTGATAATTTGGCAAAGTTTTTATTTTATTTGGCTTCAGAGTTTGAATGGAAGAAGCTCCGGAAGAGATTCTCTTTCATCATGATTTAATGGCTTTTATGTCTTTTTTTTAATATATGCAATTTATTTAAAAATAAAAAAACCAAATTGATAATGCTAAGATTTTTTTCAAAACTAATTTAGTTAAAAATGTAAGACTCAAGCCACTCAGTAAGTTTTTTAATTCAAACATACCAACATATTTAAATAAATACAATCAATGTAAATTCATTAATTATTATTGTTATTGTTACATTAAATTTCTATTATATTATCCTAAAATTATATATTTATTTATAAATTTAAATATGTCAGTCTATATAACAATAAGTCTATTGAAAAAATGAATTTATGACATGTTTAAATACCTCTATAATTTTAAATAAGTTTTCAATAGCACAACACAACCTGCTTATTTCATTTATCTTTGTAACAAAACAAAAAATTCAGCGTATTTTCACCCTATTTATAGATTTTTTTAATTTACTAGTTTATAAATTTGTTGAACTATTTACAAATAAGTTTGTTGTTGGTATGTTTAGATATCTTATTAAGGATGCACAAAAATAATATCTTATCCTTGGACTGACCTTTAAATAGATTATAAGGTTATATTAGATTTGTAAATAGGTCATGTCATGTTTGGGAAAAAATATTTTTAACCATATAAATTTAATTATAAAATTATTTTCCTGAAGGAAGCATTACTCTTTTTTATCCAAGGAAGGTGGTAGGGGTATGGTTGGATTGGTAAGTTTTGAACTGCACTTGAAACTTGTGTAGCCTTTACCACCGCTGAAGGGCCGTAAGGAGCATGGAAACAGGAAAAATAAAATTCAATTAATCCATCCTAAATCATTTAAAGTTTATAATTTTATATCATTAAGATTTTATATTCTAAATTAAAGGTTAGCTCATGATGTGACCCAAACTAATTAAAAAATGATCTTGGTGGGGTTCTTACAGAAAATAAATAATCCAAATCTATGTTTTCTTTAATTGTTTTAAAATTTGAATTGTTTTAGAAAATTTAAACTATATATATATATGATAAGTTTAAAAAAAATCTCTAATCTACTCTCCATTCCCATGTAACCAAACATAGTGTAAGTAGCTCGATTCAACAATCTTTTATAACTTTGTGTGTGAATTTATATTTTTGATAGCAAATGGGAAAGGAAAAGTTGGAGAGGCTGCATCTGTGGGAGGTCTTATTCTGTCATTACCAACCTTGGGAGCAGGCGAGTCTGCATTTGATGTTGAATTCAAATGGGATGATGAGTTCGGAATCCCCGGTGCATTTTACATCAAGAACTACATGCAAGTTGAGTTCTATCTCAAGACCCTCACTCTTGAAGACATTCCCAACCAAGGAACCATTCACTTTGTTTGCAACTCCTGGGTTTACAATTTCAAAAGTTACAAGTCTGATCGCATTTTCTTCGCCAACAAGGTACATCTATTTTATGGCTGTGTTTACCGTGGATCAAGAAAATATGATTCATAAGTTAAAATTGTTTGTACGAAAATCAATTCTAACACATAAGGAGCATATTGTAAATAATGCAGACGTATCTTCCAAGTGACACACCAGCTCCACTAGTGAAGTACAGAGAAGAAGAACTGAAGAATTTAAGAGGAGATGGAACAGGAGAGCGTCAGGTACATGAAAGGATCTATGATTATGATGTCTACAATGATTTGGGAAATCCAGATAAATCTGCAAACCTTGCTCGTCCCGTTTGTGGAGGTTCTGCATTACCTTATCCTCGTAGAGGAAGAACTGGAAGAAAAGCAACCAAGAAAGGTCATGCCATATGAAATTCATGTCAAGTTTTGGCTTTTTTATTGATAGTATTTCTTTGAAGTTTTTTGTTCTTGCTAACATATATTTTGCAACATTCATCGATCTTAACAGATCCTAAGAGTGAGAGACCGGGTGATTTGGTTTACATTCCAAGAGATGAATCATTTGGTCACTTGAAGTCTTCAGATTTTCTCACTTATGGAATAAAATCTGTAGCCCAAGATGTGCTGCCTGTGTTGACAGATGCATTTGATGGAAATTTGTTGAGTCTTGAGTTTGATAACTTTGCTGAAGTGAGAAAACTGTATGAAGGTGGAGTCACTCTGCCTACAAACTTTCTTAGCAAGATATCTCCTTTACCTGTGCTCAAGGAAATTCTGAGAACTGATGGAGAACAGTTCCTCAAGTATCCACCACCAAAAGTGATTCAAGGTACATATGCTAGCTACATTTATGTTGAATATATAGAAAAACAAAATATATTAGCAACATAGTCCCGATCAATTATGCCAAAAGTTTAAGTTGTTGGGTACACGCTCCTCACGCAAGAGTCCTTGGCCTTTGAGTGTGCTGAAGTTCAATTTTTTTTATTAGCATAATGGGAACAACATGATTGAACAATAGATCCTTCCTTCATAGAGACTGCTTTGATACCATATCATAAACTAATTATCCTGAAAGTTCAAGCTCTTGGGTGAAAACACATGAAAGATTTATATTATATTTCTAACACTGATTTGGTGCAGTGGACAAGTCTGCATGGATGACTGATGAAGAGTTCGCAAGAGAAACGCTTGCTGGTGTAAACCCTAACGTTATTAAGATTCTGGAGGTAATTAAGCTTAATTAATTAAGATCAAATTAGTCCTTAAGAAGCTCCAAATTATTGGATATGCTTAACTTTGCTTGTTAAATTGCAGGAGTTCCCACCAAGTAGCAAGCTAGATATCCAAATATATGGTGATCATACCAGTATATTCAGAAAAGAACATTTAGAGCCTAACTTAGGTGGGCTCACTGTTGAACAGGTAATGATATTATAACTATTTAGTTTCAAGAGAACATTTCAGGTAATGATTTTAACTTCTTTGATGTGTTTCTAATGAATAGCAATTAGTTAATTAATTATAATTGATTGAACAGGCTATTCAAAACAAGAAATTGTTCATACTGGACCACCATGACTATCTGATTCCATATTTGAGGAAAATAAATGCTACTACCACTAAGACTTATGCTACAAGAACCATTTTTTTCTTGAAAGATGATGGAACTTTGAAGCCTTTGGCCATTGAGCTGAGTAGGCCACATCCTCAAGGAGAAGAACATGGTCCTCTCAGTTATGTTTATTTGCCTAAGTATGAGGGAGTTGAAGCTTATATTTGGTTACTGGCCAAGGCTTATGTTGTTGTCAATGACTCCTGCTACCATCAAATTATTAGCCATTGGTATGAAATTTTCAATGAGATCTAAACAATTATATCTAGAAAATTGTTATTTTTGTGAATAAATGGCTAATATATTTACATTGATGGCAGGTTAAGCACTCATGCAGTTGTTGAGCCATTTGTCATAGCAACAAATAGGCATCTGAGTGCAGTTCACCCTGTTTACAAACTTCTATTTCCTCACTACCGTGACACCATGAATATAAATTCACTTGCAAGGAAAGCCCTAGTAAATGCAGATGGTATCATAGAGAAAACATTCTTATGGGGAAAGTATGCTCTGGAAATGTCAGCTGTGATTTACAAGGAAAAATGGGTTTTCCCACATCAAGCATTACCTGTTGATCTTGTCCAGAGGTAATCTTTTTAAGTTACTTACAAGTTAATACATACAACTTGAAAATTCAAGATTATGTACAAGCTTATATCATGTTTGGATCAACTTAAATAGTCCAGATACTGTTTTAATTTGAGACTTTTCTCTTTGTAGCTATAATTACTTAGTTAGTCATGATAAACTATGAGTAGTAATATACTAGTAGTAATGATATCTTGATAGGCAATGATAACTTAGTTTATCAATTGGTAAATGTTATTTTTACTGTTATAGAGTATGTTTAGTTTCCGGTTGAAAGCACATTCAACTGACATATTTAGTTTTCCAAGACAGTTTTTCCAACTGATTAAATTTGTTGGATTGAGAAAAACATGTTCACATTTACATTCAATCTAATGGATAAGCAAATACACACATGGCCTTTTGCTTGTTAGACTTTTCTTATGGTCTGTCAATTTTTGTATAAAAGCTCATAAGCTATCAATGTAATACTTGCAACAATTCATAACTCCATTCTAGAGCCTGTAATTTTCCCTCTTTGTTTGAAAGTTTGTGCCTGTGTTTTCTATGTTTTCCCTGCGCGTGTTCCTTTGTTTTGCTAAAAGATATCAAGAAGCTACTCACAGAAGTTTCGCCCCAAAATTGATTTTACCTTTAGAATTAATTGCAGAAGGATTTTAAAAAAATGCACTTAGTATAATTAATGAAAAAGAGGGCTTCTTAATGTTATTTGGTTGATTGTGATTCAGAGGAGTGGCAGTTGAAGATTCATCCTCACCCCATGGTGTTAGCCTTTTGATCGAGGACTACCCTTATGCTTCTGATGGACTAGAGATATGGGCTGCAATCAAGTCTTGGGTCCAAGAATATGTGTCATACTACTACAAATCAGACGAAGCACTTAAACAAGACCCTGAACTCCAAGCTTGGTGGAAAGAACTTGTGGAGGTGGGTCATGGTGACAAGAAAAATGAGGTATGGTGGCCAAAGATGCAAACTCTTGAAGAGTTGGTTCAAGCTTCCACCACAATCATATGGATTGCTTCAGCCCTGCATGCAGCTGTCAATTTTGGACAGTACCCATATGGAGGTTACATCCTTAATAGGCCAACAATAAGCAGAAGATTCATGCCTGAGGTTGGATCAAGTGAGTATGATGAGCTTGCTAAGAACCCTGAGAAGGTGTTTTTGAAAACTATTACTGGGAAGAAAGAGACTATAATTGACCTCACAGTGATAGAAATCTTGTCAAGGCATGCTTCTGATGAGTTCTACCTTGGGGAGAGAGATGGTGGTGATTACTGGACTTCTGATAGTGAGCCATTAGAGGCATTTAAGAGGTTTGGAAAGAAGCTTGCAGATATTGAACAAAAACTGGTTCAGAGGAACAATGATGAGACACTGAAAAACCGTTATGGGCCAGCTAATATGCCTTACACTTTGCTTTATCCTTCTAGTGAGGAAGGATTGACTTTCAGAGGAATTCCAAACAGTGTCTCTATCTAAGGGGTCTATGGTTGCTTAAGTGGTGTGACATAGTTTAAATAAGAGTGAACTAGGAGGAATATTCCTTCATCCTTATGTGTGTGGTTCATAGCTTCTGTATTTGGTTGGATGCTTTCATGTGTGGCATTAATAAATAAATTTGTATTTGTATTATGGAAAAAAGAATAATAAAAGCATTCATGTTTAATAATGTTTTTTTCTGGGGAAATATTTACACTGTATGGCAATAATGTGACCACAGACTAAACATTTTTAAGGTTATGCTAATCATGCTTTGTCATAATAAAGCACTGAAATAGTTGCAGAATGTAGCAAAATTTTACCATCAATATTTTCCATATTTGAGATGTTGGGTGAAGATATGAGAGACAAACACTACTAAACAAATTGTTTTATTAACCACACTTATTGTAAGATTGGTAACTAGTTTACAATTCAAGCACAAACCATGTTACATGGTAACATAATTGCTTTTATTATTTCAGAACATTATACAACACAAGTCCTCTTATTTATTTCTAAAGATGAAAGCACTCAAACACACAAGATAACTAAGGAAGTGGATGAAGGAATATGGATTCCTTCTTCTCCATCTTTTATTCATAGCAACATAACTTGAGTAATCACAGACCTCTTTAGATAGAGATGCTGTTGGGAATTCCTCTAAAGGTTAATCCTTCCTCACTAGAAGGATAAAGCAGAGTATAAGGCATCTGAACCGGTCCACGACGGTTTCTCAGCTTCTCATCATTGTTTCTCTGAGTGAGTTTTTTCTCAATCTCAGCAAGCTTGTTCCCAAACTTCTTAAAAGCCTATAATGCACTTGTATCAGATGTCCAAATTGGGTTGTGTCTCTCCCCAAGGTACAACTCATCAGAGGCATGCCTTAACAAGATTTATATAACAAAAAGGTCAATAAGGGTCTGAAACTTTGGGGTGATTGCCTTCAAGTAAGCCTTCTGTGGGCTCTTGACCAGCTCATCATACTCAGGAGTTCCTTTCTCCAGCATGAATTGTCGGCTAAGATTCGGGCGGTTCAAGACTAAACCGCCATAAGGATATTGGCCAAAGTTAACATCTGCATGAAGAGCTGAAGCAATCCATATAATGATAGTGCAATCTTCAATCAAATCATGGAAAGCTTGCATTGCAGGCCATTGTCTATCTTTTTTCTTGTCAGCATGACCTACCTCTACAATTTCTTTCCACCAAGCTTGGAGTTCAAATTCTTGTTGAAGTTTTTCATCCGAAGGGTAGTATAAGGAGACATAGTCTTTGACCCATGTCCAGATAGAATCCCATATCTCCAGTCCATCAATTGCATAAGGATAGTCCTCTATCACAAGTTTAACACCATGAGGTGAAGCTGAATGCGCATACGCCATTCCTCTATATCAAAGTTTACAAAATACAAATCAAACATTAATTAACATAAAAAGTATTCAAGCTTATGACTATGTTTGGTCCCAGTTGGAGAACCTCATAATCAATTCAGTAAACTCACTTTTGGATGACAATATATAAATGTTTGGGAGTCATCTTGGAGAAATCATTTCAGTCCCAATATCAATTCTGCATAAAAGCTATAGAGAGTACCTTTTTCTTTGAACATAATTTTACAACTTGATTTCATAACATTAAATAAGTTTATTTCATAAAATGTATCCAAACATAAATAACTTTTTTTCAACTCACTTCAGCTCACTTTTACCATAATCAGTTTATCCAAAATAAGTTGTAATGCTGATCCAGTATATACAAAAGTTAGATATATGATTTTTTTACTGGTTTATGTTTGTAAGAGCTACCTTTTTATGAGATCAGCAGGTAGTGGTTGCTCTATGAAAACCCAATTCTTGTAAAGTTTAGAGGACATTTCCATAGAATATCGTCCCCACAGAAATGTTTGTTCTATGATACCACCGTCGTTGACCAGTGATCCTCGAGCAAGGGAATTTATATTCATGGTGTCACGATAGTGAGGATACAAAAGCTTATAAATAGGGTAAAGAAAGCTAAGATGTCTGTGAGTTGCAATGGCGAATTGCTCAATAACTGCATGAGTACCATGAAGGTATGATGTTAATAATCAACTTATAGATATATGCAAAAAAATAACTATTCTTATGTTATTTAATTGATATGATTTATATTATACCAGTGGCTGACAAGTTGATGATAGCATGAGTCATTCACAATTCCATAAGCCTTGGCTAGTAGCCACTGAGAACTTTCAACACCTTCTTTTGCAGGCAAATAAACATCACTAACAGCACCATGTTGATCTCCCTCAGAATGTGGCAAACTCAACTCTATGGCTAGTGGCTTTAAAGTTCCATCATCTTTCAAGAAAAGGATAGTTCTGGTAGCATAAGCCTCTGTGGAAGTTGAGTTTATGCGCCTTAAGTATGACATGATTGAGTCATGATGGTCCAATATGAACAATCTCCCTTTTTGAATTGCCTTTCCAACCAAATATAATTTTGTCATTCATCGAAACATCTAAAATGATAACAGAATTCAACAAGTGAAACACAATTTTATCATGTTATATACCTGATCTACGGTGAGCCCACCTAAGTTAGGCTATAGGTGTTCTTTGGTTAATTTACTAGTATGATCACCATAGACTTGACTATCTAGCTTGCTCGGTGGAGGAAACGCCTGCAAAATAAAAAATAGGATAATATAAGGACCTTTGATAAGCAATATATTTTTCATTAGACCATCAATCAAATATTCAAACTTAACATGTCAAGAAAATGAAACCTTTCAGTTTTGTGTAAATTTTCTATGAGAAACTCTTAATTAGGCTTACCTTAAGACAATGAATCACGTTTGGATTTACACCAGCAATCATTTCTCTTGCAAATTCTTCATCAATCATCCTTGCTGACTTAGTTGTTGCTCAAGTAATAACAAATAGACATTGTCAAATAAGACTAATTAACAAGATCCATAAGCTTGATTTCCTTATTGTTGGGTCTAAAATAACAGGACTAAGTCACTTGAAAGGGCTATTTTAGATATAATTACTTTTAACTTGGTGCATGTTTGGAACTACCTCTCCAATTGATTATTAAGTCAAAATCAATTCTGGGATGAAGCTTCTCTGAGTAGCTTCTGGGTGCCATAATTGATTCTGAGGAAAATAAGTTGATCTAGATATGGTATTAGATATGAGATACCTTGAACTACTTTAGGCAGTGGAAACTTGAGGGCCTGTTCACCATTAGTTCGAAAGACTTCCTTGAGCACAGGTAATGGACTAATCTTGCTAAGCACATTTGTTGGCAGGTTAACTCCACCATCATAGAGTCCACGAACTTCATCAAAGCTATCAAACTCATTCCACGTGAAATTTAAGTCAAAAAATACAAATTGTAGTGCTGTGATGATATCTTGAGATAAAGACTTCAATCCATAAACAAGAAAGTCACATGACTTCAAGTGACCAAAAGCTTATCTCTTGGAAGATAAATGTCACTGCTCCTACTCTCACTGTTAGGATCTGTTTAATAACATCATAGCAGAATTTATTAGCAACAATAACAAAAAATTTCAAAGCCATAACAGAGAAACTGTTAAAGTTCAACAAAATAATTGTTTCAAAATACTTCATCATAATTGCTATACTTTATTATAGTAATCTTTTATTATGTTAACATTCACCCAACATAGTAATCATAGTAACCTTGTATGTTCAACATAATTATGTTTGTATATCTTGTGTCTTCACATGTTAAACTCTGCTAAGAGAATACTAATAAGTTATATGATTCATAACATATATGTCATGAACCAACTGTTAGGTGAAGAGGCATGCATGTCTAATTGTCTCTTAGATGGACAATTCATAAGTGTACCTATAAGCTTAAATTCAACTTTTTTAATGAGGCACCAATGATCCAACTCATGATATGATACCATCTCATGATGTAAATGTCGGAAAAGCTTAAGGTGTTAGGTGAAGACACATGAATAGTTTTATATTATATTTCCATCGACATGCTCAGACCTCTAAAATAATAGGACCAAAGAATTGGTTTTGTGTAGTACAAGTATCACCTATCGAAGACAATCCCCTTTAGAGTCGGAAACATCCATATTATAGTGGAGCTAACTTCCAAGCAGGTATTTTCTATTCACAAGATTCAAACCCCACACCTTAAGGGGACTAGGACCACTTGAATTGAAAAAATACATTTGTTTCCTTGAATTGTGATAGAATAGCTTAGAAATGGAAACAGAAGCTTCACCTTTCTTTGTTGGTTTTCTACCAGTTCTACACCTGCGAGGATAAGGATAAGTGTCAGACCCTCCAAGAACTGGGCGAGCATACTTTTCACCTTTATCTGGATTTCCCAAATCATTGTAGACATCATAATCATAGATCCTTTCATGATCTTTGCGTTCACCAGTTCCATCTCCTCTTAAGTTCTCTATTGGGCCAATGAAGTTGGTGTTTCACTTGGAAGATATGGGTGCAACATATATTTTATTAATTTTCTCACCAATTCTTTAAATCCTTCAATTTAAACAACATGCAAAAGCTGATTGTATAGAAATTAAGTTACAACAAAGTTTAAGAAAATTCAAGAACTATATAAGTTTCATGCAAGAGTGCGAGCCTCGACGCAACAGTAAGGTTGGTGTCATGTGACTTTGCGGTCACATGTTCGAGTCTTGGAATCAACCTTTTGCTAAAATGAAAGGTAAAAATGCCTACATTAGATTCCCAAAGTTGGTCCGGCCCTTTCAGAACCTCGCGCATGTCAAATAACCAATTACCCTAAAAGCTTAAACTATTAGATAATGATCACATGAATGGTTTTGTATTATTATTTCTAACACGCTCTCTCACGCAAGAACTCATTTGGGCTTGGACTCTTGGAGCGTGGAAAATGCACATGTTCACCTATCATATGCTGGTATTCAACTTTTTATTAGAATAGTTGAGAGTGGTAATGATTGCATTCTAGACCGTTTATCTCATAGAGGCTCTGATATCGTGTTAAAATACCAATTGTCCGATAAACTTAATCTATTAGGTAAATGTCATATGATTGCTTTTATATTATTATCTCTAACCCGCTTTGCATCAACATGTCAAGTTTCATGCACTACTTGCTATGCTGGCTAAATAATTTAATTTACCTTGTTGGCAAAGAAAATTCGGTCATTTAAGTGTTTGGCATTGTAAATCCAGGAGTTGCAAACGAAGTAGATGGTTCCATGGTTTGGAATGTCTTCAAGAGTCAAACTCACAAGGAAAAACTCAGTTTGCATGAAGTTCTTGATGTAAAATGCCCCAGGAATTCTGAAGTCATCATTCCATTCAAAGTGAATTTGGAATGCAGATTGGCCTGCTCCTAAGGTTGGTAACGAAGTAATGATGCCTTCAAGAAAAGTTGCCTTTCCAAGTTTCCCTTTCCAGTTTGCTGCCAAAAAAAAAAAAAGTAAAAAGTAAAAGTAAAACTCCAAATCAGTGAAGCCCTTTAAGTATTGGCATATACAAGTACAACAATTAATTTTCTTATATCTCGATTCAAATAATCAAATTTCATTTAGCCAAGCTCAAATGCTGCAAACGCTTTTCCTCTTTGTAACCAATTTTTTTTTGTTGCAAACGCAGTAATTTTTTATATGATTAGTAAAGTATAAATAAACATACTATTCCTTAAAAAAAAATACTATTAGCCATGAAAATTAATTAGTATTACTCATGTTTTTCTTTTGGCAAGTGAAAAAGTGTTAAAATGGGTCCGATGGGCTGAGCTGAATAATCGGACTTAAAGTGTGGATTGAGCTACTATTATTCAAAGGTACTGTTTGGATCCACTCAGCGGTATCGACAAGCGATATCGTCGGCCAAAGTATCGAAGAAGTACCTTTACAGCACGTGGTAGTAAACCAAGCTAGACCTGACTTTGAGTTCGGATGAGAATTAGATGTTCTCACTATCACCAAGATGATTGGTGGAAAATTTCGTGAAGAACGGCTGTAATATTGATATGGTTTCCTCCCAGAGCCCGGGAAGGGTTTTTCACGCTAACGGGACTTTTAGCCGAAACTTCAGCAGGCGAAACGGGCGACTTCAGGACCCCGGATCGAGAATCTGAAAACCTCCAAATGATCCGAGACCAAATTCATGAAGAAGAATTTTGTGAATAGTGACTCGGTGAATAGTGTTTTCGGGCAGCGTGGAGCGGACTTCGAGAAAGATCGACCCGGCCCCGAATTGTGCGGGCCTGGTACCTAAGGACTGATAGATGACCCCGGGGCAGATATTCACAGTAGCACTGAGACACTCATTGATGACGATCAGTGACTTGACGCACTGACGAACTAACGCACTGACGAGCTGACGCACTGACGCGTCAGTGAGGGGAATTTATTAATAAAAAAACCTAGATATTTTATTAGAACTTTCTAAGCTTAGAGTTTAGTACCTAAACTTTGAAGCTTTGCGGTTTGGTCCTCGAATAGTAAAGAGTCTTTTTACTTTATCCTTTTACCATTCCAACTTTAGTCCCTTGGATAAGTGAAAAATTGAATTTCACCCCCCATCTTTGTGCCTTTAGGCCGCGGCCCACACCCTCCATTAAGGGGGTTAAGAGTCTTTCTTTCCCTTAAGTAAACCATTAGACCAAAATCAAGTGAGTTAAGTGTTTCTAGTGAGAGAAAGTCAAGTGGAGAAAGGTTCTATTCATCATCCTCTCCATCAAGCCTTGGCCGAATCCTCTATTCCTCTCTAGCTCCATCATCTTTTGTCCTTTCATCTTGCTCCTTTGAGGATCAAGAGGCCTAGACCGATCAAGACGTGCGGAGCTTCCAAAACCGCCAAGATCGATCACCTCTGCGGTAAGGGCACTTCATATCTCTGTCTATTAGCATAAGTATAAATATATACCATGCTGCACTATGATCTTTATAATTGTAGTTGACGGCGTTCTGAGAACAACCCGACTTTAAACTGTATTGATTGATATATTAATGCAAGTCTCTGAAGGCATCTGCTATGCTGGATTAAGAATTGTTTGATGTGTGACATCGTTGAATTGTTGTGATTTGTGGCTTGACTGCTAGGATGTTTATTGCTTTGATGATAATTGAAAGCATATTTCTTCCTTCGACATGATTTATATCTGCTTAAGATATGTGCAACTGCTCTACGTGATTAGTATTAATTATGAAGCTATGCTAGGCCTCGTTTAAATACGTCTGAGTCCTAATTGTGTTTTGTTTTCATGTCGTGTCAAGCATGTAGTCGTGGAAAGTCGTCATGGTTCGGGGCTAATAAAGAGTCACAGGCTAGATGGTGCACCATCAGGGCGTTATACAGAGTGTTCTCGTGTAAGTGGAAACTCTCAACTTACCGACTTACTTTCTAGTTTGTTCGGAGTTCGAGAGAGTGTCCCACCTGCCTGCGGGAGTTGGTGCATATCCGGATAAAAGTTTTTTTTGTACATGAGGAAGATGTGCATGCATATAGGAGTCCTAGGGTTTTTCCCAATTATCTGCGTCAAATAATTGTACTTGCTCATGTTCTTGCTACTTGATTGACAATGCTTATTGATGCCATTGACTGCACTTTATATGACCTTGTTTTTGGAAGTGACCCTTTTTCTCTGTGTTTATTTTGGATGGATTGTGTGTGTTCCTCCAGACCATGCCCGGCCAGATAGCAGAGGACCCGTTCATTGGTCTACCCTTCTTGGGGGAAGCGGTCCTACACATCAATGACAAGGACGATCCTATGTCATGGATGGTGGACCCGCAGACATGGCGTGTTCGATATACGGGTCGAGTGAAGGACGATAGGACGGACCGTGTTGGAGAACCTCAAGGACGACAGACATGCCGCTTTACTTATGACCTTCTCTTCCCCCTATCTCCCTCTTGACGGAACCGACGCTTCGGTGTTTGGGACGGTCGCCATTCCGGCATCCCCCGTCGTTGTTACTTCTCCACACTCTTCATTCCTTGAGATGAAGGCGGAGATCTCTACTTCTTCAACCCCGGTCTACACCCTCTCTCTCCGACGGAAATCTTTCAGAACTTACCCCAGGCGGGAGCGGCGCCGGATTGTTGGAAGCATCGGACGATAACCCAAGGAGGAGAAGTATGAAGCTGAGGCGGTATGGGCTTTTGCGTAAATTATATTTTGGTAAACTAGGACTGTTTGTATTTTTGGAATTCAAGGGTAGGTTCCGATACATGGCTTCCCATGTGGGCTTCCTGCGTGTAGTTTTCAAGGGAGTATATCGGTACTAAGGAGTCTAGTATAGGAACCCTAGTTCTGATGCATCCTATTACCTTTCGGTTAACTGGTCTGTAAAATAACTTCACTTTCTGCACTACACTGGTGATGTAATTATGCACGGCACAAACTATTTTGATGACACTGCTCGTTAGGGGCATTGTAAATATGGGTAATTATGCATGTATATTGCCTTGGCATGATTTCAAAAAAAATACACACGCATTTTCGAAAACTCCTAAGACTTTCCGCATGTTTATTTACTGTTCATTTGCTACAGTAACGCCCTGAAAATCGGGGTGTTACAACCTTTGTCACCACGGTTCAAGGCGGAACCGTGGTAATTTTGTTCCTATGTTACCACGGTTCCAGTAAGAACCGTGGTAATATGTTTGGTTAATTTTTTTTTACCTCTGTTACCACGGTTCCTATATGAACCGTGGTAATATGTTTGGTTTTGTTTTTTACCTCTATTACCACGGTTTAGGTAAAAACTATGGTAATATGCTTGAGTTTTTTTTTAACCTCTATTACCACGGTTCTTAGTAATATGTTTTTTTTGTCAAACAGCTTGTAATCTAATAATCTATAATGCTACGTACAAATTAGAGAATAATCAAATCAAATCCATCATGCAATCATGATCAACAGTATGTGATAGAACATGTATATATATACATAGACCAAACACCCCTAACAAAATAATGTACAACCAATTTAATATGTAGACAACCAAACATAATCCATAATGAGTTTAATAGTACAGTTAATTAACCTAAACAGCCCACATCTACATATTTTAGGCAAAATTTTGTAACACGTGAGCAGCCCACTCTTCTTTAATTTCAGTTAGCTGGTCCTGGTCATAGGAGTCGAATTGACAATCAGAGAAGTATTATAAAATGATGGTAAAAATAACCAAAGTTAGAGTTAGATTACAAATTAAATTAAAAATACAAAAAGCTAAGAATTTTGTTATATAAACAACAAATAAATGTAAAGTTTCATACCGCATCAGGAATTATAGATTGATTGTGCGCAATTGTAACGCCCCAATTTTGGGTTAGGGGTCACATTAGTAACCAAAAGAAACTTTTAAAAAACCTCTCTCAAAGCTCATTTTCTCAAAAGCATAACGATGATAATAATAATAATAATAATAAATATCATGATTCTCATTACTTATAATAAAACGTTACCAACGTATAGTCAAAATAGTACTAAGTCTTGCACAAACACGTGCCCAAAAGAAAACATAATAATGACAAACGATTTAAGCCTTCAACTCTTCATCATTAATTTATCCAAGTCTTCTAGTCAATCCCATCATCTCCTCGAGTTTAGGCTAGGAAAGCCAAATCAAGCATCACAAGGATCATCATCCTGATAATCTATGGCGTTAAGCGCCCAAACAACAAACAAAACAAGTAGAAAATGTTAACTCCTCAAACAAGATAGCATGAGCTTAGACAGTACAACAAGAAAACATTAATTTTGTAAAGCTCAGACGATACAACAAGGAAACCTCAATTTTGTAACACTCAGAAGATACAACAAGATCAACAAGTCGCAACAATTTTATCAAGCTTGGACGATAGAGTACAACTAGAAGTAAACATCAGTTTTTAAGGCTTTGGACGAGACAACCAAACAATATCAATTTATAAAGCTTTGAACGACACAACAAATAGAACATGCTTATTAGTCCTACCAATAACTACATTCTTAACTATGGCTAGAATTCACCAATATGGTAGGACGGTCAGGTGGAACGACAACCAACTCACGGCCCTTAGGTAGATGACATGGAGCAACAACCATCTCATTACCTTAGGAAGATCTCATGGAACGACAACCATCACATCAACCCTTCCAACTCCTACAAAGATGCATATGCCATGACAAGAACAACAATATTCAAAGTGAACCAACAATTCAATATCAATCCAACGAGTCATAGTATATTATCATAAGTAGGTATAATTCAATTCAATAACCAACACTCAACATGTAATAGTTACAATCAAATAATAGGTTTCAGTCCCAATAACATAATCCAAACAGTTCACAATCAACAAGTAATGTTCAGAAATCCAAAGGAAAATCAACCAAAATCAACAAATAAAAGAAATCAACCACAAGCATAACAACATAAAACATGCATGACTCAAGACACTCTAAGACCGAGTTACCCTTACCGTCGTACATAGAATCGAATAAGCCTCTTATCAAACATTGCAAGAACATAAACAACAATCAACCATTATTGAAAGAAACAAAACCCAACCCCAACTATTGGAAAAAAACTGAGGCCAAAAGGCAAGGAAGAAAACGGAATCTATTTCCCAAACTTGACAAGAATTACATATGAAGAGAAAACCTACCTTGTGTGTCTTTCTCGATCAAGAAGATGAGAAAACGGTACTTCAAACTTCTAGAACTCAAGAGAAGGATCGTCTAAGATATAGGAAGAAGTGCTTATACGTCCAGAACTCGAGAATGAATCTTCTAATGTATCGGAGGAAGGGCTGGAAGAACTATGTGATAGGACCCTTCGAAAAAGAAGGAAAGAGATGGAAATGGAATTAGAATTGATTTCAGAAACATGGTTTAAACCTTAAACCCTTCATGAATTAAGAACTAGAATTTTTGCTCACCTTGAACTCTTGGACAGAAGGAGAGAAAGAATGTTTGGTCTTCAAGAGAAAAGGGAATTCATGATCCGCAACAGAGAGAAGAAAGTCTAGGTACTCTCACGTTTGCCAAAGTGTAGTTATTTATTTTAGATGAAAACCGAGTTCAAACCCCCAAAAGATGATAACAACTTCTGTTACTTAATATAATCTACCTAAAACAAACCAAATCTATATCTTTTAATTCGAAATTAACCCACAACAACCCACTTATATCTTTTACAAAACAGAAACAAATTTCTGTTAAAAAACAGAGCATGCCCGAGATATGCCCTGAGAGATCTTTTCTTTTCAATTTTTCCTTATCTTATCCAAAACATAATCTATACGAGATAAGGGGAATAAACAAAACGAAAGAAAAGGGATAGAGAGAAAGTACATTTTGCGTTCCGGTACATTTTCAACGACGAGGTAAAACAGATCATTCAGCGTTCACAATTTGATACTCATATACTTAGCGGACAATACTCCCACCATCTGTGGATGATACTCTCTAAAGGCACTTGTGCAAGATTAAACCTGATGAACCTATTATGTAATTCAAAAGTAATTGAAGTAATGAATAAAAATTATAAATATTTATACTCTTATATTAATTTTTATGATTTTTATTTTTTATTTATTAAATCTGTTAAAAAATTTAAAATATTAATTATTTTAAATAACTATTTTGAACAAATTATTTATATTTATTTTTTGTAATTTTAGATTTAATTTTATATTTTTAAAACTTGATTTCAACCAACTAGAATTTAGATATAATAATTAATTATATATGAATTTCATACTTGAAATTAATTAATACCCATTAAATTTATTTAAAATAAAATGAAAAACCATTAGGGTTCCTAATTATTAATGATTTAGAAATCGGTTTAATTCAATTATTTATTACTCATAATTTTTATTCACTTTTCTTACGGTAATTTTTTTCTCATATTTACTTATAATTTTTATTTAGTATTAAATTATTTTTTATTTTACACTGCCATCAACCTATGATATTTCAAAAATACGCCGCATCATCATTTAAAACTTTTTTTAAAGAAAAAGATGTATTATATGGAATAGTTGCCAAAAAAACCTACAAAAGTCATACAAAGGAAAAGCTGTCCACCCACCACTAGAGGAGGAAAAGAAAAGAAACAGCCCCACCCAACCAAAAAGGAAAAATAGAAAGCCCCACCCTCAATAGCACCAACCTATACAACACAATACAAATATCCCAAAAAGTAATGCCAAAAACAAACAATCATCCCTACGAGATTCTACGCTTCATGATTTGAGCCGCTATCTAGTTCACTGCAACATCATCGGGGCAAGAAAAGACAACACTCACATGCTTACCCACGAGATGACATCATCATTTAAATTTTAACACTATTTCAATTAAGAGAAAATAGTTGATGCACTGTCAATGAAAACTTTTTTTACACATGCATCAAATTGATTTTCGGCATATCTGAAATTTATTTATTTTAACTAAAATTAAAAATATATGTAACCATTTGGTCCCATGTGGAATAATATAATGAGATATAAGTGTAAGAACTCTATACATTATAATGCATATCCATTAATCTCTATAATTAAATTAAATGAATAATATTTTTATCAATTATCTCAAATATGATTGAGGGACGCAATAACATCGGACGTGGGAAGCCTCCAAACACGTCGGGGAGCACTCTCTCTAGAAGCTTGCCTCGCTAAGAAAATTCGCTGCATTTTTCTTCACGTTCGGGACAAAAGCAATCCGGATATCCCAATTCCAATCCAGCAAAGCTTTAACACGTTGAATTGTGTCCCTCGCCGAGCAACTTGAGGAGTTAGCAGCAGGCTGAAGCACATCGACAACGTTTCTGCAATCAGAGACATAAATAACCTCCTTGAAGCCAAGATCCCAAGCAAGTTTCAGTCCCGTCTCCACAGCCAGAACCTTCCCAAGGAAAGCATTTCCTTGTCCAAAGCTAATTAACACCCTCGAAATCCAAGTGCCATGAGCATTTCTAATAATAACGACACAACCCATGTGCAACGATGTCAGATTCTAGCTTCCATCAACATTGATTAACACCTGTGATCCTGCAACAGACATCGTCGAGGGACCATAAATAGCATCCACGATTGTGCAACAACGTTGATGAAGATGACCACTTAATCCAGTTCGCGGTATCAAAAAGCACTCGATGGAGAACGAAATTAATATCCCAAGGTTGCAAGCCGAACACATGCTCATTCCGCCATCGCCACGTCCACCAAAGCACACCAATAGATAATACATTGTGCTGGTCAGGGAGCAGCCCTATGAACAAGTTTTGAAACGGAACATATGGGCATGCGCATGCAAAGGGGAAGAATCGCAGAAAAATGAGTCCAAATTCTTTGAGCATATGGGCATGCATGGAAGATATGGTGGACATCTTCTACATCCGCATCGCATCTAGGATAGCGAGCAATCGAGCTGAGATGATTGTAATGCCGCTTCGAATTAGTTGGAAGAGCTTCATTCGCAATAAGCCACAAGAAAAAATCTGATTTTTTCATGCACCTTAGCATGCCAAATTTTCTTCCAAACACCTAAGGGGTCTCGACAAAGCGTGCCGCAAACATATAAGCTGAGCTGGTTGTGTAACAACCATCGTGAGTTGCTCGCCAGGTAATCTCATCCATCCCTGAAGGATTAGAAAGCCCTTGCAAAGCTGAAACTTCTTGCAAAATCTGCACAGGAAGCATGGTGTGTAAACCAGGAAAGTTCCACAAACCATTATGCCATAAATCTGCCACTACCAGCGAAGTATCCGAAATGTGCACAAGTGAAACACGGTGATAAATATTTCCTGAGCCTAGCTAATCATCATACCAAAGAGACGAGGCACCATCACCAAGAAGCAGGGGAAAACCATCCTTCAGAATATTTTTGGCTTGTACAATTCCTTTCCAAACATAAGAATAGCCATTATTATATTCACCTGCAAGGACTAGATTGTTAGGAAAATACCATTGTGCAAGGACACGCACCCAAAGCTTATCCTAATCATGCAGAAGATTATCTACTATCTCCCCCAACATGGGAATATTATTCTGTTGAGTACTCTGTAAGCCAAGACCTCCTTGTGCTTTGGGGAAAGAAATGTCTCTCCAAGACACTAAGTTCCAACCACGGCTCTGCCCACCCTTATCCCATATAGCCTGCATTGAATACAATGAAAGGAATGTCAGTATAGATTCGGCTAAACATAACCGACCCGCCTCATTCAAAAGCTTATTTTTCCATGAAGCCAATCGAGTGTCAACCTTCTCAATAACAGGGGAAAAATTCTCCCTAGTAACTCTCCCCTTCAAGAGAGGCAAACCAAGATATTTCTCAAGGTTGCTAGCCCTTACAATCCCCATAATATTGGAGAGATCCTGCTGGATATTATTTGCAATGTCTTTTGAGCAAAACATCATGGACTTATCCAAGTTAACTTTCATACCAGACACAACACAAAAATCTTGTAGAGTTTTGGACTCCAAGCTCAGTTGTTCCTTGTTTGCTTGAACAAAAAACAACACATCATCCACAAAGAAAATATGATAAATTCCAAGACATTCCTTTGTTATATGGATAGGGTGCCACGCACCACTAGCAACCAATTTCAAGATCTGGATCACAAGCCACTCTATGCATAAGACAAAAAGATAAGACGAAAGCGGGTCACCTTGGTAAAGTCCACGCCGTGGAGTGAAGGTCGGAAGCCTTGATCGATTCCATAAAATGGAAATGCTAGCATTTTGATCTCCCAACACAATCAAGTCTACAATAGAGGGAGGGAAATCAAAGTCATGCAAAGTTATGCGCAGAAAGTCCCAACTCACCTAGACATAAGCCTTCTCCAGATCAATTTTGAGGGCCACCAAACCGCCACCCCTAGTACTTAACTTCTTGAGCAAGAATAATATTATCCTTAGTATCGCGCCATGGAATGAAGCCTCCCTATAGAGATCCGACGAGCTCCGTCAGTAAAGGTCTGAATCTGTTCACCAACATCTTGGTAATGATTTTATATGCCACATTACATAGACTAATTGGTCTTAAATCATTAAAGCAAAGAGACTCCTCTACTTCTGGGATAAGAACAATCAGAGTTTCCAGAAGCTTAGGATCTGCCCTGCCATGATTGAATGCACCCGCCATCATTCTATATATATCATGACCCAAGATATGACAATATTGCTTGTAAAAGAACGCCTGAAAACCATCCGCACGTAGCGCTTTAAAAGAATGCATGAACATAACGGCTCTTTGGACTTCGTCAACAGACACAAGCAAATTAAATCAACCCTGTCCTCCTCATAAATGACCGGTGGTTTCAGCTACAAAAATAATTCTCACTAACCTGTGCATCAATAGAAAAAAAAGGTTAGTAAAAATTTGCTGCGCTTCCTTCTGAAGCATATCTTGATCAGTCCACCACTAATCATTGCTCACGAAGAGACCATGGATTTCGTTTCTCTTCCTCCGGATCACCGTTTGAGTGTAGAAAAACTTGGTATTGCAGTCACCAAATCTCACCCATTTCTCACAGGAATTTGGAACCACACTTGCAAGAGTATTTCCTCATATAACATAACAAAATTTTGTAACATCACGAAATTTTTATTCTCTTTAGTAAAGGATGATAATTACAGAATTCTTAATTAATAATTTTTTTTTCAATTTTTTTCTAAAATAATCACTCTTTTAATTGATTTATTTTATAAAAGTTTTAACTGTTTCCGATTTTGTAAAAAATATTATTGTAAAAAAGTTGCAATCAAATTATTTAGGAAAACTACTTTAGTTATTAATAAAATATATTACGATAAATGAGGAAGAAAAAATGATCTTAATTAATGTAAGCAAACACAAATCAGCTAAAATATTCTAAAAATAATTTTTGAATTAGTTACAAATCATATTTTCTAATATGAAACAGATTCACTCTAAGTTGAATCGAATTTTAAAATATCATCTACTACTGTATCATCAAATGTGAGTCCTTACTTTGGAGATTGAGGTACTCTATTTTTACACTTTTTTCCTCCTTCTGCCACGTCATTATATTCTTCTGAAAAAGTTATTTCCTCACTCCGTGATTTACACGCTCTCTACTCTCGAATGGTTTTAGTTCTGATATGCCTCCTTTTCCTTCTTTAATACTGTATCACTGACCCAAATCTCGAATGGTTTCGGCAACTTCTTCTCCTTTATTGCAAGATCACCGACCCAAATCTCCCCAATTCTTCTCGTTTCCCCCAATCTCCCCAAATCACGGCATCACCATGGCAGTTGCAATTCTTCAGCTTTCTCCAAATTTTCCCAAATCCTTCAAATTAATTTTCTTCTACTGTCACCAAATTTCCCCAAATCCTTCAATCCTTTCCCCAAATTTTGTGCATAGTTTCAGGTAAATTTCTGCTGCCATTAAACTCCAATCCCTCTTCCCTTTCCCTGCGCCCCTATGCTCTCTACTGCAATTTTTTTTATCTGATTCTCAATCTTCAATCCCTCATCCTACGCCCAAAATTTTTGCTGGAAAATCCGCGATTTGTTCTCCTTTCCCCTAATCCTTCGACCGCAATTCAGATAAATCTATAATGGAATCACTCAATCCCCGATTCCGGTCCCTCTCTCAATTTCGAAATTCAAGTCCAGGGGCTCTCGCTCATTTAACCGCGATTCTACTTTGGGCAGAATTATCAAGGGATTTTCAGGTTAGTTTCTTCAACATTTCTGCTTCTCTATATATTCAGTTGCCATAACCAATAAAAATACAGAAACTGAAGTTACTTTTGATTTAGTTGTGAAATCAAGCCAAGGAGGATAACATGAACATTGCGGCAGCACCCAGGTAATGTCTCAAAGTTACTTTGCTGATTTATGAGTATGTCCCTGCAAATGTATTTGTGAATCACTGTAGAAAATTCTATTTTCATAAATTAAATAAATAACGGTAGACGTTTAGTTTGGTGCATTCACAATCAAAAGATCGAAAATTATATAACTAAAGGGATCTTTACAAAAAGGGAATGAAAGAATGTTGATGATACCTCATAAAATTTGCTTCCATCAGTTGATGAGATAGTTACAACTTTTTCAAAAATCTCATCACCCTGATTGTTACAACTTGTGATCATTTACATTTCTGACAAAATTATTTCACATTGCAAATTCTCAGCAAGGTACTTTCATGAGGATGCCCATGTTTGGTCTTAGTTGAGGAGTTTGTTACTAGAATTACCATATACATGGTGGTAACATGATATATAGTCATAGACAGATTTTCTTTTATAATATGAATACATTGGCTCAGTAAATATCCCAGTACCTAAATAAAATGCTTGAATAGTTCAAGATTCAAAACTTTCCCTTGTGGTCAAAGCTTCTCAGCACATACACCTCCATTATTAATTTCCCATACCATACTAAAATCAAAAGCAATAGAAAATAGAAGGAAAAAAAAGGGCATGTTTGGTTCTGCATCAAGAAAGGTCTCTTTGGATCTACTGTTTAGTTATGATTAGTTAGACCTCAACGCTGAAAAGCACTTAGAAAATGGGTACAAGTAACTTCAGTAACTCATTTTGCCATAGACCTATATTTACTGGCTCTATATTCAAATATTTTCGTTTTATTGCATAGTTGGAGCTTTTGGTGATTCCAATTTCTATATACTGACCATGAAGCTATATATATAATAGTTTTTTGTATGAACCAAATTTGGTCAAACCCTTGAATTGTTTATTTCTCTAGAGATCTTTTTCATGTTTATTTTTAGTTTTACACACGCCTTTTTTTGGGTGACCTACGTCCATTTTACTTTATCACTCACCAATTGTAGAGAAAAATAACCTCCATAACACCCTAGTTCAGCAACAAAAACTAAGAGAAAAGTACTACACGGATCTGTGCTAGCAGCGGCTACTATCCCATCACCATTTAGCATCATCTCATTTGTTCCTTTCATTTTGTATCCAGATTTGACCGTCAAATAAAAAAAAGATTGAAGTAAGGATTGGATCAAAAACAATTATCCAGGTAATTTCTACTGTTTGGTTCTGATTGAAATTGGGTTGACCATTTAATTATGGTTTATTCTCCTAAAATGCTCTCTTTGAAAGTACATAGTAGCTGTGAACAGATTCTGTAGCAGATTCTTGATGCTTTCTTAACCCAATGTTGTAACAGATTCTGCTCCTAAAAGGCTTTTCCCTTGTGGTACATTGAAAATTGCTTTTCCCTTTTCTTAATTAGTCGAAAATTAAGAATAGCTTTTTTTAATTGATTCTGGAGAAATCCTGCATGGTTTGAGTTATGTGTTAGTGTTTGAAAATTGCTTCTACATTTTTAATTGCTTAATGGAAATTCACTGCCTATGCTTCTGGCTTTTTTTTTTAGTGTTTGAAAATTTCTTTAAGCTTCATGTATGTTCTATTAAGTGACTGTTTGGAGATTGAGGCACTGATTGTTTGTTTCTATATTAATAATTTGGTTTCTCTAACCTGGTAGATTTTTTTTATTGCTGCTACAGTGGAACAAGAATTTTTATCAGTTGTATTTCATATAAGCTTATACGGTGGACGAAAAATCAGCCAGGTAAGTGCTTGCGTTGTAATGTTGAATCTATATAACTTGAGCAGTGTTATTACTATGAAATGAAATAACTCTGAAATCTTCTTGATTAATAAGCACACAAAGAATTCTGATTACATTCTCTTTTTACTATGTTGAGATTTTAGACTACAAATATGAGGAGTTCCTGATTCAAGATTGATTATGATTTCACCATATTGTCATGTGATTCTGGTTTCTATTAAGTGATTGTTAGTGCTATCATATTGAAAATTAGTGCTATATTAAAAAGTTTTGTTAGTATCCTATTATAGCAGTATTACAAATTTAAAAAATTTGATTCTGGTTTAAGATTGTTTGGGTTATATTAAAAATCAAACTCTGATTTCTCTATATATTCATGAGATTTTGGTTTCTATTAAGTGATTGTTTGGAGAGTGAGGCACTGATTGTTTGTTTCTATATTAATAATTTGGCTTCTCTATATATTCATGTGATTCTGGTTTCTATTAAGTGATTGTTTGGTTCTCAGTTACGAACCAAATTAATACGTAGACGATTACGTTGTTAATCTATCTCAAATTATTTTAAGGATAGACAGGAACTTTAGAGCTAGGTGTTCATTTTTAGACGAACTACTTATCAACTCTAAAATATGCTCTACAATGCACTATATATACTATATCTTTTAAGTTATAGTATAGTACTAAAGTTGACTTCTAGTTTACCGTTATAAAATTATACTACTATTAACATACTCATTTAATGGGGAAAATAATGTCATTGTACAAAATGACAAATATTATATTACAGACACATCTGTTGAACAGGATTCAGCAGGTGTAATAAGGTTTGCAACAAAGAAAATTGCACGTCACAATGAGTACTGGCGGTGTAAATGGATCACATGACACATAACATGACAACATTTGTGGACAGCAATAAAGTGCTAAGAATAGGAGGTTGAGAAGGAGATTGGTTCTTGGTGAGATAAGATCGAATAATGGACATCAAGTGGTTACACCATGTAGTGTTTCACAAAGAACCATGCTTAATGGAAGAAGCACAAGTACTATTAACACAAAAGCCAGTGCGATAATCCAGAACTACTCTTTCGGCAAAGAAAACATTAACAGTGGTATCATAAATGATTGTGCTGTTAACTTAATGTCTGCATTTGCTGAGGTTACAAGTCCTAATCAAGAAGGAATGACATTTCCTGCCTCAAACTTAACTTATATTGCACCTCTAAGTGAGAGTGTGTCTATAGGTATGCAATTATCCTAATTGTAGAGCATGCCACAAATAAGGAACAATATAAATAGCTAATTTGTGGCATGCACATTCTTGCAGATCAACTAGATTCTCTAGATAACTTGCAAGAACAACATGGGGAGCAAAGACGGAGGAGAAAAATATCTCTATCCAAAAAAAAAGAGCATCGATCTACTCCATCGCCCACCACCAATGTCTTCAATTCTAATCCTCGATTAGAGTACATGACAAGTGGTATGAAAATTTCCTAATTATTTAGCATTCGATGTAGTAGACGCGTGCTAAAAGCGTTACTTTTTCATTCACATTAATATTGCAGACCAAACAACTTCTTTTGTGATCGATAACAATCAAGAACAACATAGCCAGCCAAGTCTGTGAAGGAACACATCAGTATCCCATCAAAGGGGCAAACAATCTACTCAATCTGCCACCACTGTCATCCATTCTGCTCTTCCACTAGATCACATGAATGGAGCCAACATGAGACATCATAAGAAAAATCAAGCAAGGAGAAGAAGAATGATGATATTATGGAGGAAGAGAGAAGGAGAGCCTCCAATAGGTATTAATCATGTGAATGTTTACTCTTTTATGGAGTTTCGTCATATTGTTTAGACGTGCCTAGCTAATTGTCTTTAAACTATATGTTGTAGCCGAGTATTTGGACATAGGTGATCCTACATGGAAGTGTGAATATTGTCGAGCATTTTTATGGTATGAAGAAAGGAATGTAAGGTCAAAAAGGCAAGTACAGCCTAAATTCAGCCTATGTTGCAGAGCTGGAAAAGTAGAATTACCTCTTATGAGGGATCCTCCCCCAACATTGAATCACCTTCTCTTCAATAAGGATACTGATGAAAGAAAACATTTTAGAGAACATATTAGGGCTTACAATGCGGCCTTCAACTTCACATCTATGGCAGCTAAGGTCGATAAGGAGGTCAATACAGGACGTGGTTCACGTGTTTTTAAAATCTCTGGTCAAAATTATCACAGTATTGGTGATCTAATTCCCAAGGAAGGTCAACGTCCAAAATTTGCCCAATTATACATATACGATACAGCCAATGAAGTTGAGAATAGAAGTGCATTGTTCAGGTATTATTTTAGCTTATGTCTACCACTTATTTGGTAAACAAATTCACTATTCTACATCTTATTGTAGTTATTTACAACTTCTCTTTTCCCTGACATGTAGGTCAAGTGAATTTGAATCTGTGATGAACACAAACTTAATCTAGATGCTGAAAGATATGCTTGACAAGAAAAATGCTTGGGCTGAAGAATTGCGGATGGCAAGAGATATATTTGATGCATATGAAGATGAAAATTTTAGCTTAAAATTAATCGCCGACAAACAAATTGATGGACAAACCTATAATATGCCTACGGTCTCCGAGGTAGCTGCCCTTATTGTTGGAGATTTTGAAACTACTCTCGGTGGAAGAGATATATTGATTCAGAAAAAAGATGGAACACTAAGGTTTGTAAGTGAGACTCATCCAGCGTACCTTCCATTGCAGTACCCGTTGTTGTTTTCTTATGGAGAGGATGGTTACTGGAAGGGTGTGCTACATAGAGATCTTGACGCAGAGCTATCAAAACCTGCATATAACACCGTTACTATTAGAGAGGTTTTGGCTTTTAGGCTTCAAACTCGAGAGAATGAAGCGGAGACCCTTTTGCATGCAGAAAAATTATTTCAGCAATTTGTTGTTGATGGTTACACAATGGTTGAAGCTCAAAGAATGTCTTTCATAAGAACAAACCAAAAACAGTTGAGAGCAGGATCATATAAAGATATTAACTCTGCTGTGGATCACGACATCACTGTATCATCATCCTCCGGAAGTCGCATCTTGTCGCCATCTTCTTTTGTCGGTGGTAGGCGATATATGAATGAACATTATTATGATGCAATGACTATTTGTCACAAATTTGGCTAACCATATTTATTTATTACTTTTACGTGCAATCCAAGCTGGGTTGAGATCAAGAGATTCTTGGCAGAGAAAAGGTTGAGGCCAGAAGACCGTCCTAACATTGTAACTAGGGTCTTCAAAATAAAGTTAACTCAACTAATTGAAGAATTAAAGAGTGGAGCTTTATTTGGTGAATTAGTTGCCGGTAAGCCAAATTTAATGCCATTAAACTCTAGCAAATAAAATTGAAATTTATCATGTGCAATTGACTCCAAATTCTTTTTTTCTCCATTGGTGTATACCATTGAATTCCAAAAGAGAGGTCTCCCTCATGCGCATATATTGTTATTTCTTCAGCAAGAGGATAAGTTTCCAGATCATTCTCATATAGACAAGATTATTAGTGCCGAGATCCCAGATCAAAAGAAAGATCCGGTTCCATACGAAAGAGTCAAAGCATCCATGATGCATGGTCCTTGTGGTTCGGATAACAAAAAATCTCCATGCATGAAAAACGGGAAATGCTCCCAGTTCTTTCCAAAACCTTTCTTCGAAACCACTACACTTGACGAAGAAGGATTCCCTCAGTATAGGAGACGTAAAAATGGGAGAACTGTCACCAAAGGAAGCATTGAGTTGGATAATCGACATGTGGTTCCTTATAATCCCACATTGTTGCTAAAATATGACTCACATATAAATGTGGAGTGGTGTAATCAGTCAAGTTCTATCAAGTATCTTTTCAAGTACATAAACAAGGGCAGCGACCGAATTATAACTGGGATACATGATAAGAACAAGGCAGTAGATAAGATCAAAATGTATTATGATTGCCGTTATTTATCACCATGTGAATCAGTTTGAAGGATTTGTGGCTTTGAAACCCAACATAGGGAGCCGACTATTGACAGATTATCATTTCACCTTCCTAGTGAGCAGAATGTGTTATATGAGGATGAGGAGCCTCTTGATGTTGTCCTAGACAGGGCTGAATCAAATGGAAGCTAATAAAAAGTATCCTGCTGGTAAGAATCTAACATATGCTGAATTTCCATATATGTTTGTCTATAAAAGTAAGGAAAATGAATGGGCACCCAGGAAGTCTGGCAAGTGCATTGGATAGAATGTATTATGTCAAGCCTACATGTGGAGAGCTTTTCTACTTGAGAATAATGCTTGGTGTCGTAAAAGGTCCTGAGAGCTATGAAGATATACAAACAATTGATAATGTTGTGTACGGAACGTATAGGGAGGCATGTTCTAAATTGGGATTTGTAGAAGACGATGGGGAATATATTTGAACAATCAAAGATGCTTCTTTCACATGCAGTGGCCACCGTCTACGGATAACGTTTAGTGAAATGTTAATTTTAAACAGCTTGACAATGCCAGGTCATGTTTGGAAAGAAACATGGGAATATCTTTCCGAAGGAATTTTAAGAAAGGAGCGACAAGTTTTAAATTTACCAGGTATCATTCTGTAATTCTTTGTATAATATTAATACCTTCGTTAACAAATACACTACTTAAGGTTCTATTTTAATATTATGATTACAGGGTTAGAACTCAATGTTGAACAGCTCCGGGCCAAAACTTTAGTGGAAATTGAACTGATACTCAAAATCCGTAGTAGAAGCTTAGCAGATTTTCATGGAATGCAATGTCCTGATGACATATCAATTCGTGAGGTGGGGAATGTTCTTATTCACAATGAAATGAGTTATAATATAGAAGAGCTTAAATCGGATTTACACAATCTAATTTCTTCTCTCACGGATGAGCAGAGGCATGCTTATAGTAAAATCATGGCAGCGGTTGATGGAAACAACGATAGTGTTTTTTTTTCCCTTAATGGATATGGTGGGGCTGGGAAGACATTTGTATGGAGAACTCTCACCACTGCATTGTGTGCTAGAGGGGATATTGTTCTTATAGTGGCTTCCAGCAGAATTGCAGCGATCCTTCTCCTAGGTGGAAGGACTGCACATTCTAGATTTGGCATTCCTATAGATGTGGATCAACATTCTACATGTAAAATCAAACAAGGATCAAACTTGGCTGAGTTGTTGATTGTGGCTAAATTGATAATCTTGGATGAAGCGCCTATGATGCATAGGTATTGCTTTGAAGCATTTGACAGGTCTTTCCGTGATATTATGAGGACTTCCAACCCGAATAGTGTGAATGAAGTTTTTGGTGGGAAAACAATTGTGTTTGGTGGAGATTTCAGGCAAATACTACCGGTTATCCCAGGAGGTGGAAGATCTGACGTTATCTTTGCCACAATAAATTCATCCTACATATGGCACAGTTGTCAGGTTTTGTCTCTAACAAAAAACATGAGATTGCAATCAAGCACCATGGGACAAGATGAGGATAATTTGAGAGAGTTTGGCGAGTGGATCCTGCAAATTGGTGATGCTCTAGCCAGTGGTCCTAATAATGGTGAAGCTGAAATTGAAATCCCAAATGATTTTTTAGTAGAAAATTATGATGACCCTATTCTTGCTATTGTTGAGAGCGCATACCCTGATTTGATTGAGCATTATGAAGATAAGAAGTATTTGGAAGATAGAGCTATCATTTGTCCTGTACTACGTATAGTGAGGAAGATCAATGATTACATGATGTCTTTGATTCTTGGTGATGAAAGAGTTTACTACATTGTAAATAAAATTTGTCTAACTCAAATGCAACATCGTGCATTACAACATTTGAACCAGTCTGAATTTTTAAATGGCTTGGAGAGCTCCGGACTACCAAATCACGAGTTGAAGCTCAAAGTTGGAGTCCCTATCATGTTACTTAGAAATTTGGACCAGATTAATTGTGACTCGGTTGCGTGATACTGTTATTGAGGCTGAGGTCATGACAGGAGTAGAAAGTGGTTACAAAGTCCTCATACACATAATGTTGATGGTTCCTTCTCAAAGCAAATGGCCATTTAAACTTCAAAGAAAACAATTTCCTATCAGTGTGTGTTACGCAATGACTATTAATAAAAGTCAAGGCAATCATTGCACAATGTTGGATTATATCTTCCAAATCCTCCCTTCATTCATGGACAATTATATGTTGCTATGTCACGGGTGAAGTCCAGGAAGGGATTGAAGATATTAGTTCATGATAAAAATGGAGAAGTAGCTAGAAATACTACCAATGTTGTATGGAGAGAAGTTTTCCAGAATGTGCATTAAATCACTGTGTTTTTATGTTCAATGCTATATTTCCTTAATTCAACATCAACACATTATTAGAATTCCCAAAAATTTGATATTTCCACAGTTCTGATTGTTTTCTATAATTTTAAATGGTGTCGTTTGTTATATTATTGAGATGATATCAATCCATAGTTGTTGTTTTCGTTGTATTTTTTTAACTGTGAATTTGCAGATATTGAGATGGCACGTAGAGTGAATGCGATCTCAGAAATAGATGATAACATGTCAACTTTGAAGCTTCAAGTCAGAGTAATGAGTCTTCGGGAAGTCATGAAGTTTGACAATAATGCTGAAGTCCAATCTCTCAAGATGATACTCATTGATGAAGAGGTTTGTATTGCCTTTTCCAAATCTTACTTCTTATTTTAATACACTAACTCTTTTGCGATTAACATTTAACAGGGAGGTAAAATTCAAGCTACTGCTAATAACTCAACCTTGAGCAAGTATCGCACAAGCATCGTTGAAGGGAAATGTTACTTGATTGGGAACTTGACAATTGCAAAGAACAATGGTAGATTTAAGGTTACCAGACACAAGTTCAGACAGTTTTTCCAAAATACGACAGCTATGAAAGAAGTCATTTCTGAAAAAAATTCAATGACTAAATTCGATTGGGTGTCATTCAATGATATTGTGAGTGGAGCGATTAAAAGTGAATCTTTTATAGGTATTGTTATACTCTCACTCAGGTTTCATTTATTCGTAAACTAATATCTTTAGATCTAATGTCAAGAGTGTACTTTTTCTTCGTAGACATCATTGCACGAGTGGTGAATCTAAAGAATGATAAATATGTGCCTCGGAGTGGGAACCTAATAAGAAAGATAGAAGTTGAATTGGAAGATGAAAGGTAAATTCTAAATGACATTTCCTTTATGTGTATCATGTTATTCGACAATCTTTATTTTATTAAAGATCGATTCTATTATTACAACAACAACTGTAGATTGAATTGTACATTGTGGGAACTGCTTGGTCATTGCATTACATATAACTATGATACGAGATATTATGGGTGAGTTTATTGCTGAATATTTAATTATCTATATCTTGATATTATTTCACTTGATTCTTATAATTTACCTATACACAACCGATGCTGCTTCTTTTAATTTACCTATACAAAACTGATGTTTTTGAAGAATCAATCAGATGACTTGGCTTCATGGGTTGGATTTACTTCACAAGAAGACAAATCATCTGATTGTTGTTCTCATACTGATACTTTCTTTAATTCTTTTGCTTTGTGATTTATCCTGTGTTGTCAAGTGGGTGCCAACATTTATGTGATTGTTTATTGCCTTTGTTGTGTATACTTTTGGAGAAATATTGTAGAAACAACTCAAGAGACTGAAATGTTGATGTCAAAGATTTGCTATAAGCATTTTAACTGTAAACAACTGAATTTATTGGTATACAGGGAAACTTGAGTTATCAAACTCCATGTACGAAACTAAGTTATACATCAATCCTGATTGGGAGGAAGCCAATGAATTGAAAAAGAGGTACGTTATATATGCATATAAATTTTGCAATTTTTTTCTTACATTTTACTGTATGGAATCTTATGGAGATATCTCGTTAGATGTTAAAATATCCGTCTGATTTTCCTTCATTGTAGGACATATTCTTTGGAGGAAGCTCAATCTCTTAAATCCACACAACTATCAGCAAATTCAGAGAGGACACTTGAAGAGGAATAGTTGAGCCTAACTAATAGGAAGACTATCGCGGATATTAAAACAACAAGCGAGGTTTAACAAATATTAATGACATATAATTTGGGTTATTATTCATTTTGTATTTGAAATGATTTTCATATATTCATTGTTGTTTTAGGTTGGCACTTGGAATGTCTTAAGAACTGTGCATAGACTGCTCACAAATTATGATTGGTATTGCCCGGGTTGCTCTAAATGCACAAAGAAAATTGATTTTGAGAACAATATTGCTAAGTGTAAACACTGTAAAGGATCAATTTTTGCTGTTCCAAGGTGAGAATCCTCTAATTAAAATATAATAACATAATATATTGTAACAAACTGAGTCTACTTATTGAAACCATTAATAATTTGTTAAATATAATCAATAATTCATCTTAGGTATCATGCACAAGTTGACGTGAGAGATGATACTGCCAGTGCTGAATTTGTGATATGGGATCGGGAAGCTTCTCAATGGATCAAAAAGTCAGCCGCTATTATTCAAAAAGAGGCAGATGAGGTATATGTCATTAAATTGGTTATAATATTACAATAACAGTGTGTTAATGAAGTAGCAACATGATTAAATTACATTTCCTCAAGATTTCTAATCTAATTAATACTTTTAGGGTGAAGTATCAGTTCGAATGAAAATGCTTATTATTATAGTCTGCTTTATTACTGTTTATATCATGTCACAAATATATAACTTACCATCACAACTATGTGCTGTTGTATTTTTATATAGGCTCGTGAGTTGCCTGATATGCCACCTGCATTGGATATTTTTGTTGGCAAATCTTTCATATTCAAAATAAAAACTGACAACAAAATGAATGGAAGGGGCTCAAAGAGTTTTTCCGTGCTCACCGTGTCTGATGATGCTGACTTGATCAAACGTTTTAACACAAGTTTTGGGTCAAGAAAGGTTTGTAGAACTCCTTCCACGTGCTTTTTGGATTGGACAGACATATTATTGTTTACTATAAATATAACTTTACTTCTTAAATAATTTAACGTTCCAATTATTACATTTTATTATTTCTAGGATTCTCTTGAAATGGAAATGTGCAATATTGAAGCAAATAGTGAACAATCAGTTCAAAAGCAACATTCTGATGTCGTAAGATATTTATTTCCTTCGTTTGAACAATTATATATCTCTATTGAATAATGGTAACATTCTGATGTCGTAAAATATTTATTTGTAAATGTAGACTGATAATTCTATTTCAAGTGAAAATGAACTTGACATATTATCTCCACTTGGTATTACTCCTATGAAAAGAATTCGGATCAAGATTTGGATTATGTTGATGTAACAATCGATTCACCAACACAAACTTCCTCAATAAAGGAGTTAAAACGTGTCAAGTTTGAGAAATGAATTAAGATCGTCAATGTGTTCAAACTATTGATGTAATAAGTACTTTTTGGATTTTTTTTTCAAATTTGGTTGGGTTAAAACGTGTCAACCAAATTTGAATGTAGTTTGATTTTCTAAATAAACTTTAAATCAACGATTTTAATATTAGTCATTACATCCAATTTAGATTTATCTATTGACACATTTATTAATTTCGATATATCATATGATCTTGGTCATATTTAAAATTGTTGGCACCTACTTACTAACGCTAAATTGTGCAGTGCAGTGAAAGTTGAATGAAAGTAGAGTGACGAGATATGGGAAATCAGAAGCAGAAATGGACGGCGGAGGAAGAAGACGCCCTCCACCGCGGCGTCCAGAAATACGGCGCCGGCAAGTGGAAGAACATCCTCAAAGATCCCGAGTTCGCTCCTTCTCTCACGAGCCGTTCCAACATCGATCTCAAGGTCAGAACAACACACCATGTTTTTTCCCTTTTGAATTTTCCCCCCAATTTCTGTTAATCAGCTTCTAGGGTTAGGGTTAGTTTTTTTTTTTTATTTAATTGCTCTCACAATTTTGAGTCGGACATGTCCATTATGGTATGGGCGACAATTTCGGATTGTTTTATTTGTTAGGGTTTTTGTTTTCATTCAATCAATTTTGGATTTTTCAGGATAAATGGCGGAATTTGAATGTTGGCAATGGTCAAGGCTCCATTATTAAGTCTAGGACTCCTAAGGTCAAAGCACCAACAACACCTTCTCCAGCTACAACTCCAGTTCCCTCTGTGCAAAATGCTACTCCTGTGCAAAATGCTACTCCTACTCCTCCTCCTATGATTCCAACTCCATCTCAAAATTCTTCTGAAAAGGATCACGATTCCAAAGTTCCTCCTCGGTATGAGTCTTTCCCTTTCCCCCCTCTGTATGTAATTTTGCAAATTAAGTATTGATATTGTCCCAATTTTATATGGTAATGGCTAAAAAAGTGAACTTTTGTTATGGGTAATAGGGATTAAAATTTACTGTATAGAAAAAATTTGTTATAGAAAAAACTAGGAAATAAGTCACATGTTGAGCAGTGAGCTCTAAAGAGATGCCATGAAAAGTTTCACGAGTGAGGGTGATTTTACTTTAAAACCCTGGAATTCCACGATGGAATGTAATGATACCAATTATGATATTTTGTGGCTTGGTGACGTAGTAAATTTGATTTTGTGGTGCTATTCATTTCATTCATCCTTTACATCAGTTCTGATTGATTATCACAAGGTATAAATTATATGTAGCCTCTTAACATGAATACATGATATGCCTTAGTTTTTATCTATTGTCCTGCCAATCCCTTATTAAGATGTATTGTCTGCACTCTTGTTATTTCTATCAGGTACAATGCAATGATATTTGAAGCTTTATCAGCGATCAAGGATGCTAATGGTTCTGATATGAATGCCATTGTTAGTTTCATCGAGGTCAGGTGATTTTTTTTTGGAGGGGTTGGGGTAATATGTTTGTTTATGTGGCAAGCCGCTATCACTATAATTCGATTGTTGATTATTTGAATGCCCTGTGTCTTAGATTACAAGACTTAAAGATTGAATGAATCAAATTGTGCTTAAATATCATGGATGAAATTGTGGCTGTGCAATTAGGTTCTATGGGCTCCCCTTTGCTGTTTCACAAGATAGTACTAATAAACTAGTTTTTATATGAGGATGAATTATCCTTATTACTGAAGACATATTTGAATTTAAATATCCTAATGCCATTGGCATTTTATGTTTAACAACAATAACAAAAGCCTATCCCCACTTGGTGGAAATATATTTTAATGTCGATATTCCAGGTTTAGTTTTTATGGGATACAATTGTAGTAGTGGTATTTGAGCCTATGACCTCACGGAAGTTATCCATTCCCTGACGCGCTTATCAATCTTAGTGGCGTGCCATTTGTATTTTAGATTTGAGAACTTAAAATCAATTCATCATCTCAAAGGACCTTTCTATATGTTTACCATGTCTAAATTGCATTCTGATAGAGTTCGACCTCCTGTCACTAAGGTCTATAGGAGACGTCGTGACCGAGAAGCAAGCGCTGCCCTTGCTAGCGCTGGAATTGGGGCTGAAAGTGAGCCAAGCGGGCCACACACCTCAGCCCAACAGGCCGTGGTTATCAGCCAAACAGCCTAGGGCTGTTCTGTTTTCCTTAATTCAATCAGTTTTATAATTTAATTATCCAGTCAGCATTAGTTAATATTTTATTATTAAGCTTAATTAGGGTTTTGAGGGGTTTAGTTTAAATAGAGGTGGCTGTGCCTCTATTCAGCAGTTTTTGGTAGAATTAGGTTTTGGTGGCTGGCTATTGGTGTCCAGTTTGTAATTCTTCTCAAGAGCATTTTTATCTAATAAACAATTTCAGTTTCTCTTCTCTATTGTTTGTGAATCTGTTTGGCTAGGCCAGATTGATCCAGTTTTCCCTACTGTTTGGTACCAATCTATCATTGGTATTAGAGCACCGATCCGATGCCTTGAAAATCCACAATTCCTAGGCTGTGCATGGTGACTACAAGACAGATGGAGCAGAGTTGGACGCAGGAGAAGGAGGAGATGATAACCCGGCTGGAACTGAATGAAGCCTGGACCAAGAAAATCGAGGATTTGTTGACAGCGATAGCAGCCAAGCTTGACGTGAAGGATGGCGAGGCCGAACGCGATGACGGCCACAAGGCGAAATATGACCGTGACCGCGACGACCCCACGAACCGAGAGCGCGGACAGTGGCGTAGGCTGGAAATCCCAATTTTTGCAGGGGAAGATGCATTTGGCTGGACCCATAAATTGGAACCCTATTTCAGCCTAAAAGGGGTGACGGAGGAGGAACGAATGCAGGCAACTGTGGTCGCTTTAGAGGGGAGGGCTTTGAGTTGGTTCCAATGGTGGGAAAGATGCAATCCTGCACCTACGTGGGAGGCATTTAAATTAGCCGTTGTTCGGCGTTTCCAACCTTCTAGGGTCCAAAATCGGGACGATAGAGGAGTTTGTGGATGAGTTTGAGAAGTATGTTGGGGCTTTGAAGGAGATTGGTCCTGAATTTGTGAAGGGAATATTTCTGAATGGGTTAAAAGAAGAAATTCAGGTAGAGCTGCGATTATACGACCTTGTCACTCTCTCAGAAGTTATGCAGAAAGCCCTCATTATAGAGCAGAAAAATGCAGTGCTGAATAAAAAGGCGCCTACTACTTACACTAGAACTAATGGATTTTACCGCAGCAACCCCACAAATAAGGTTGTCACGGTCGATTCCAAAGCCTATCCGGAAAGGAAAGCAGAGAATTCTTCCATAGGAAGTGTTGTGGGCAGCAATGGCAACAAGATAGCAGGGAAAGTATCTCGCACCAGGGGGGGAGAATTCAAGTACTTGACGGGAGCAGAGATGAGAGAGAAAAGGGAAAAAGGGTTGTGTTTCCGCTGCGACGAACCCTACACCCGGGAGCATCGCTGCAAGAACAAGCAGTTTCGTATGATCGTGCTAGAGGAGGAAGAAGAAGATGAGGAGGCAGAGGAAATTCTTAACATGCCCGAAAGTTTCAATTCTATGCAACTCTCACTGTTTTCTATGACGGGTTTTACTTCGGCTAAATCTTGGAAGGTAGGAGGAAATCTACAGGCACAATCAATCATTGTTCTTATTGATTGTGGGGCCTCGCACAACTTTATCTCCAAGGATCTAGTGGAGAAGTTGCAATTATCAGTGACCGATACTGCCCCTTATGTGGTAGAAGTGGGGGATGGACACAAGGTACGATGCCGAGGAAAATGCAAGGAGCTTATGATCCGGGTGCAAGACTTGGACATCGTGCAAGATTTCTACTTGTTCACATTGAGTGGTGTATATGTGGTTTTAGGGCTGGATTGGTTGGCGAGCCTTGGGAAGATACAGGCAGATTTTGGAAGGCTGGAACTCACTTTGAAAAAGGGAGATCTGATGCATACAATTAATTATTGGGGATCCTGCTCTAACCAAAGAAGAGTTGAGTTTTAGTGCATTCATGCAGGTCTTGAAGGAAGAGAAAGACGGGCTGTTCATTTACGGCAGAGAGGAAACCGAAATTCAAGAAATCGGAGATAAAATCCCTGGTGAGATTTCTCGGCTATTAGGAGAATTTGATGAGATATTTCAAGACCCAACTAACCTGCCCCCGACTAGAAGACATGATCACGCGATTCATCTCAAGGAAGGAGCTGAAATTCCAAATATCAGGCCTTACAAATATCCTCACTACCAAAAATCTGAAATAGAGAAGCTGGTTTTCGAAATGCTAGATGCGGGGTTGATAAGGCCAAGTATCAGTCCCTATTCCAGCCCCATCATTCTAGTTAAGAAGAAAGATGGCGGGTGGAGGTTCTGTGTCGATTATCGTGCACTGAACAAGATCACCATACCTAATAAATTTCCCATTCCGATCATTGAAGAGTTGCTAGATGAACTGAGCGGAGCTACTATATTCACCAAATTAGATCTTAAATTCGGCTACCATCAAATCAGGATGAGGGGTGAGGACGTTGAGAAGACAGCATTCAGAACCCATGAAGGTCACTATGAATTTTTGGTGATGCCCTTTGAACTCACAAATGCCCCTTCCACGTTTCAGGCCCTTATGAATGAGGTGCTGAAACCTTTTCTCAGAAGGTTTGTTTTAGTGTTTTTTGATGACATTTTAGTGTACAGCGGAGATTTGGAGCAACATCTGTCTCACGTACGTCAAGTTCTTGATGTCTTGAAAACAAACTCTCTGAAGGTCAAGAAGAAGAAGTGCACTTTTGGGCAGACCAAATTGGAGTACTTGGGACACATAATATCCGGGGGAGGAGTAGCAGCTGACCAACAGAAGGTGGAGGCTATGTATACTTGGCCGAAACCCAAGGATATAAAAAGCCGTAGGGGATTCTTGGGGTTGACAGGGTACTATAGAAGATTTGTCAAAGATTATGGGAAGTTGGCGAAACCATTGACTAACCTTTTGAAAAAGGATAGTTTCAGTTGGAGTAAAGAGGCTGAAGCCGCTTTCCAGACCCTCAAGAAGGCCACGGCAGAATTACCTTCCTTGGTGGTACCCGATTTTTCAAAGGAATTTGTTGTGGAAACTG
Organism: Acmispon strigosus; assembly: GCA_030819835.1. Lineage (NCBI taxonomy): Eukaryota > Viridiplantae > Streptophyta > Magnoliopsida > Fabales > Fabaceae > Acmispon > Acmispon strigosus. The sequence goes on along the minus strand of JAUAMA010000001.1, from coordinate 39,316,957 downwards.
ATGCTTCGAGTAAAGATTTGGGAGCAGTATTGATGCAAGAAGGAAAACCAATTGCTTTTTGGAGCCAAGGGTTGTCCAAAAGAGCTCAATTGAAATCTGTGTATGAGAGGGAGTTAATGGCTTTGGTGCACGCTGTTCAGAAATGGCGTCATTATTTGTTGGGCAGACATTTCATCATCAGAACTGATCAAAGAAACCTGAAGTTTTTGACAGATCAGAGGTTGTTTAGTGAAGAACAGTTTAAATGGGCAGTGAAGTTGATCGGGCTGGATTTTGAAATTCAATACAAACCAGGTAAAGAGAACTCGGTGGCTGATGCGTTATCTAGAAAGGGGATATACTCGGTATTATCAGTCATCACATCTCCCGAGGTGTTAAGGTGGGATTCTGAGATTCAGCAGGATCCTAAGCTTCAACTCATTATTCAGGATCTGTTGGCCGATGCATTGACACATGCAGATTACTCCCTCATCAAGGGAAGATTATACTATAAGGGTAAGTTGGTGGTGCCAAAATCGTCTTCTCGGATTCCAACTATCATAGCTGAATGTCATGATACTCCTATGGGAGGTCATTCGGGGTTTTTTCGTACGAACAAGTGTGTGGCCAGTTTCTTATTTTGGGAAGGTATGAGAGGAGACATTAAGAAGTATGTTCAAGAGTGTGATATTTGTCAGCGAAACAAATATGAAACTCTGGCCCCTGGAGGACTGTTGCAGCCCCTACCTATTCCTACCCACGTTTGGAGTGACATTTCTATGGATTTCATTGGAGGACTGCCCAGAGCTAAAGGCAAGGATACGATCTTCGTTGTGGTTGATCGTTTGACTAAGTATGCACATTTTTTTCCGTTGGGACATCCTTTTTCTGCACCAGACGTTGCTGCTGTTTTTGTCAAAGAGGTAGTACGTTTACACGGGTTCCCTTCTTCGATTGTGTCCGATAGAGACCAAATCTTCTTGAGTCAATTCTGGAAGGAACTTTTCCGTTTAGCAGGTACCCAGCTTAAGCTTAGCACCGCTTATCATCCGCAGACAGATGGCCAAACGGAGGTCGTTAACCGCTGTCTTGAGACTTATCTTCGTTGTTTTTCGGGGACTAAACCGAAACAGTGGCCAGATTGGCTACCTTGGGCTGAATTCTGGTTCAACACCAACTATAATGTTTCAACCAAAATGACTCCTTTTCAAGCACTTTATGGCAGAGACCCTCCCTTGTTGATTAAGGCTGGCACCATTCCTACTAAAGTGGAGGCTGTAAGCCAGCTCAATGCGCAACGTGATCACATCTTACAGGAATTGAAGCAGAATTTGTTGAAAGCTCAGGATCAAATGCGTTCTTATGCAAATAAGCATCGTAGGCTGATCGACTTTGAGGTTGGCGATTGGGTCTTCTTGAAATTACAGCCTTACCGCCTCCGCTCGTTGGCCAAGCGACCTAATGAAAAACTAGCTTCGCGTTTCTATGGCCCTTTCCGGGTTCTTGAGAAGGTGGGTGCCGTTGCTTATAAGTTGGAGTTGCCAGCTCACTCGAAAATTCACCCAGTTTTCCATGTCTCTTTGCTGAAGAAAGCGCTCAAGCCCCACTAGTTATCACAAACTTTGCCACCTATGTTGAATGCAGATCAGGAGTTGGATGTTCAACCTGAGGATATTCTGGATTGGCGTGAATCTCCAGCTGGGCAGATGGAAGTGTTAGTGAAGTGGCAACTTCTTCCCGCTTGTGATAATACATGGGAGTTGGCTGCAGATATACAAGATGTCTTCCCGCACTTTCCCCTTGAGGACAAGGTGGTTCTTTTAGGGGGGGGGGGGGTATTGATAGAGTTCGACCTCCTGTCACTAAGGTCTATAGGAGACGTCGTGACCGAGAAGCAAGCGCTGCCCTTGCTAGTGCTGGAATTGGGGCTGAAAGTGAGCCAAGCAGGCCACACACCTCAGCCCAACAGGCTGTGGTTATCAGCCAAACAGCCTAGGGCTGTTCTGTTTTCCTTAATTCAATCAGTTTTATAATTTAATTATCCAGTCATCATTAGTTAATATTTTATTATTAAGCTTAATTAGGGTTTTGAGGGGTTTAGTTTAAATAGAGGTGGCTGTGCCTCTATTCAGCAGTTTTTGGGAGAATTAGGTTTTGGTGGCTGGCTATTGGTGTCCAGTTTGTAATTCTTCTCAAGAGCATTTTTATCTAATAAACAATTTCAGTTTCTCTTCTCTATTGTTTGTGAATCTGTTTGGCTAGGCCAGATTGATCCAGTTTTCCCTACTGTTTGGTACCAATCTATCACATTCACTCTACTATTATCTTCCAAAGCAATACGGTCACTTTCTTATTTCTTACGGTTACAGCTATTTTTATTCCAACTGTGAGAAGCAAAAGTACTTTTCACATAGACTGATAATATTGGTTGGTTATGCTCGTTTTAACTTGCCTTGTAGTCAAAACAAATGAGTTTGTCTTAACTTTTCTGCGCTCAACCCTGCACTTTTCTTTTCGTAGTGTGGGTGGAAATGCAGTTGACTATGTAGCATCTATTGTGCTAATTGAATACTGATCTTTTAAATATCAGTGGTATATTGTAGTATGCTTTTATTTTAGAATTTACAAGGAATAATGATTTATATTATACTGCAGCAAAAACACACAGTTCATCAAAATTTCAGAAAGGCATTAGGTGCAAGGTTAAGGAAGCTTGTTAATCAGGGGAAACTTGAAAAGGTAAACTAGTCCTCTATGATGCTTGTATCGAAATATGAGTTATAGCTTTTCGTTAATTATTTCAACCTTGAAGCTTTTCATTTAAATCTAAAATCTGTAATATGTGGTATTCCTTTATTTACTGATTCCCATTTTTCATGAATTATTATGGCTTTGTTGCACCAGAAAAGATAGTTCTAAATTTTTTTACTTTTATCCTTATCACGTTACACTTTTCATACTTGCTTGACGTGTGATGGTTGACATCTTTTGCCATTTTGAAGAGCTAGCATCTGCCCCCTTCCCCTCGGTTAATGCTCTTATTTTTAGTTTTGAATTATTTGTCATGGCTACTTCTCAGTTCTCACCTGGGTTTTTTCAGGTAATTTCGTGCTAGACATGCCTCTATTGGAACTTGGAAAGCTAATTTGTATTAATAATAATGCTTTGTGTTGCTTAATTTTGTGGGTTCTATGAGGAGGAGCTCTTAGCTTCCTCTTCTTTGTTTTCCTTTACTTCAAAAGAATTAAAAAATATTTATCACTAATTAAATTGTTGCCCTAGGATTGCAAGAGGCTGTCAGCCTGCCTTTTCTAAGAGACTCTATATTCTTGGAACATAAGCAAATATATCCCATGTTTAAGCTGAAAGATCTTGAAACTTGAAGCTTGTTTTCTTATGTGAGTATTTGAACTCTTTACATCTCCCACAGGTGCAGAGTTGCTACAAGATTAAAAAGGACTCCCCATCAGGAACGAAATTACCTTCTCCAAGGTCACCTGTACGCCCACAACAAAAGGATTTCCGGTCACAGCAATCCCCACCCTCTAGTTTTTCGAAACGTAATGAGATGATAAAGGATGCTGCTGATACTGCAGCCTACAGGGTTGCTGACGCCGAGAACAAATCATTTATGGTCACTGAGGCAATGAGGGAGGTGGAGAGAATCACAAGGCTGGCTGAAGATACTGTTTCAACATTACAGCTTCTGAAAGACATTTATGAACAATGTACTGCAGATAAGCAACCCTAACTACACATCAATAAATTTTCCTTACGTAATTTTGTAAGTAGAATAACCATTGTTCTTTCGGGTGTATTGTTTCAGGTTCACGTGGTGAAATTGTCCTTTTGGCTTAAGTTGGTGAATGTGAGCCGATATTGGATCCTGCATATAAATTGATCAATCCAGTGAGAATTATTTGAATAACTCTCTATTTTGCCTCCCTCTCCAGTAGTATTAGTACCGGTTAGTATTTCTTGTGAAGTCATATGTTTCTTTGAGGATGGTATACCTTCCTTAGTCTCTAGATATTATCCATTGAAGCTGTCTTTCATTTGAGATTAAAGAAAAATGTCTTCTTAGATGTATTCCTCCATATGGCTGCTGAATGCTGATATTAGAATTTACTGATATATGTAAGTATGAGCATAGAAAGTTGTAAGTGTGTGATTGGAAGATATAGCATTGTTCAAACAAATGTGATGGAATGACGAGCTCCTCCAAAATTCGTTGAACTATTATTTTTCAAACTATGAATTTGGACTTACCTAGTAAATTGAGTTTTATGTTGGCTGGGGCAAATTTAACTTATATGTAAGGGATTCTAGAACTTTATGGTGAAGCCAATGTCAAAACTAAAGTGGAGACATCCTATGATCTTGAAAAAAAAGGATTTAAGAAGTTGCTTCTTTTTCATCTACATTTTATGATGTACTTTCTAACGGCAGCCATATGGGCAAGCAGCAACTTCAGTAAAATAATCACTGATTTAAGTCTACGAGCATCAGGTAACATGCTTTGTTAAAATGAATGTTATAAATATTTAAGCTTTTAAACCACTTACACTACTTCACCCCTTGTTTCGATAACTAGTCAACAACTTTTATTTTAATCCATAAGAAAAGTTTCGTTGATTATTTTTTGAAATGCGTGTAAACAATTATTTGCATTGGCGCCAATGGATATTCAGATATAACTTCAACAGTCAATGAGAAAAAAAGTTGCTAACATGACTTAGTATTTGGAACATCCCTTGAAACTCTCTAAGTGTAGCATATGAGGTTCCTTGGGGAAGGTGTAGAATTAAAGTGGACAGGATTGGAAAGAATGTTTGAAAGAGAGTGACAAAGTGAGTGTTGATAACACTCATCTTGATGTCTATTGAGTTTGGATATATCGCTTTGAGTCGCGTGGCTCCTTCCCCTGAGGTGATCATAGCCAGTTTTGCGTGTTGCTAACCCTAGATAGGAAAGTGTCCGTTCTTGCTTTCTTTGTTTGTTCTTAGTCTGGCTCTCCGGTTTCTAAAGTACCCACTTTTGTAAGTGGTATCTAGTCTTTAGATTGTGCTTAGATTGCTTCTAGTTAGGAGTAAGCAGCTCTTGTATCTTCTGGGCCTGGCCCATCACTTATGAAATCAGTTTTCAACTTTTCATGGACCCCCAAAAGAATGACTTTGTATTTACCAGTTGGGGCAGCCTTAACTTTCCAGCATTGCCTACTATGAGTTTTGTAAAGCAAAATTAGGTCTAATGTTGGATGTCATTCATCATATGCGATGCCGTTCGATCAACAACTTTATTAAGTGTTTATCAGATAAGTGTTTATTTGTAGGCTAAGTTGAAATTAAGTTATTAAAAAGCATAAACTCTCTTTATAAGCTAATATGAACAATTTTATAAAATAAGCTTAAAACAGCCTATAGGTAAGTCATAAGCTCGTTCAAACATTTGCATAAGTGTTTATGTTATAAGATTAACTCTTATAATCCGATAATATTATGATTTCTCAATTCCTCCATACTAAAATCAAAATTAGGTATATGCACTATTGAAACACAAACACATGTTCTGATGGCTTTCGTTGCATTTTTCGGTAGTTATAACTTGTAAAGATAATAGGGAGTTTGGGGAAATTGTAGCAGGTGAGTTAAACATTTATTAAAGGCTAGTTTTATGATAGTTATTAAAAAATACTAAAAAATTCAATTGCTCGTGAAATGCATAATAGTTATTACCATGCTCAAAGAATGATATTCAAACGTGAGTTAAGTATTTATGTAAAGAACAATTTTATCTTAAGAAGATAGAAATTATTTAAATAGTAGATAGGATTTAGAGAGTGAAAATAACTCTATTATAATTTGAATTTAAAGATAAGATAATAAAAATAAATTATGTTTTCTTTCTTTTTTTTTCTTCGGAAAAACAATAAAAATAAAATTATCCGTAAAAGAAAGATAATAAAAACTAAAGGGTTAATGGTCTATTTGGTCACTGTCTTTGCACTCATGTTTGCATTAGGTCCCTCCCTGGAAAAAAATACAGGTTTTAGTCCCTCCGTCTGTACTATGTTCTCCTTTGGTCCCTGCCTGAGCCCGGAGTTACGACGACTGCATACGTGGCTTGCTGACTGTATAAATGATGAATATGTGGAATTTTTAATTTTATTTAAATAGAAAATACATGAGAAACTTAATTAAACTAAATAACCCCCAAATCTAACTATTTCAACATTTACCCCCAAAATTAAACTAAAACCTAAATTAAAAAACTGAAATTACTCACACATCAGAGAATCACTTAATCCCTAAAATTGATTCAACGTGCCTCCTATTTCTGCTTGTTTCTTCTTCTCCTCTTTCGTTTCTCCTAATCCCACGCTGGTTCTCCATCTTCGTTCTGCTTCTGCGTCTGTGTAGGTCCGAAGCTCTCCATCTTCGTATTTGTTTCTCCATCTTTGTTCTGCTTCTGTTTCTACATTTTTGTTGTGCCCTATCGTTTGCTTTTGTGTGTTTGTTCGAAGCTGTATCGTTCTTCTACTCTATCATCTCTCATCGTCTGCTCCTGCGTGTTTGTTTGAAGCTGTATCGTTCTTCTACTCCATCGTCTCCCATTGTCTGCTCCTGCGTGTTTGTTCGAAGCTATATCGTTCTTCTACTCCATCGTCTGCTTAAAGGATCGAAACTGATGGTTTTCATTTTTTTTAATCGGAATATGGGAGCATATATTGTAGTAATAGTTTATGGGAGCATTTTTTTTAATCAGAATAAAGGATGGGAAATTCTTCCATGAACAAGTTGTGCCATAAAACTTATCATATTTCATTATAATAAGGAGACAAGTTGTAGTGGTCCACAATAAAATAAGCATCCACACACATGCTTACATAACACAAATACAAAGTGGTCCTCTCATGCCCTTCTGCTATACCAAAAAGGAGACAAATTCAAAGTGGTCCACTAATTAAACAAATACAAAGCCTTTGTTTCCTTCAGTTTTCCCAAAATGTTAAAGCTATCTCTTTACCCCAAAAAGCTATCTCTTTACCCCAAAAAGCATCCCAAACCAAAATTAAAAGTCACCCCAATGCTTTGGTTAACAACTCCACTACACTGTGTTGGTATATTCTCTCCCTCGGCCAAAGCTTGGTCTCCTTCAGTCATAGCCCTTTCTCCTCCAAGCAGTGAAAATTCTGGATTTTCGACCATGGATGACCCTGCACTTTGTGACATTTGCATCATGGTAGAAAGCAGTTCAGCCCACCTACCAATCATAGCTTGAGGAACATAAGTCCCTTTCCCCTTCTGAAGAAATTATTGAATTAAGGTTAGTTGTAGTTTCAAGTTTTATCACTAAACTAAAATAAAAACATATGTGATTTCATACCTTCTTTGCAGGTGGATCTCCATGAATAGGGGTTGTAGCAGATGGATCTCCCTGAACAGGGGTAGTAGCAGGTGGATCTACCTGAACAGGGGTAGTAGCAGGTGGATCTACCTGAAAAAGGGGTAGTACCAGGTGGATCTACCTGCATAGGTGAAGTAGCATCATCTTCTGGATCAGTAGCAACTAGTTGTTCCTAAATCGATGCAACAACCATGTATTGGCATCTTCTGGCGTTGTGCCCATATTGCCTGCATTTGCTACATCTTCTAAATCCTCTCTGAAATAAGCAAAAGAAGAAAACCAAGCAATATAGGCATAAGTTACAGGGGCAAATTCAATTCATGAACCATTCAATTAAATTCAACTTCTGGATCAGTTACAGTGGTAGTTTCATGGCAATTAAATTCAGTAGCTAATTATAGGAGCAGATTACATTCATGGTAGATTCATGGACAGGTGCAGATTAATTCACGGCAATGATGGTATGTAGCTAATTACATTCATAGCTAACTAAATCGAATTTGTCAATACCTTTATTCTACTTGGACCAGGTGCAGATGCAGGGGCAGATTCAGATGCTGTTACAGGAGCAGTTGCAGCAACCATGTGTGGCTCTACATGGCCTTCTAGTACTTCAGATGCTTCATGTGTTTTAGGTGCTATCATATTCTTACAACCTTTAGCATTGTGTCCATATGCCTTGCATCTACTACACATTACAAATGAACCTCCTCTCTTCAATGTTTTTGAATTTGGTTCCTCATACGGATCCCTTCTTCTCAATTTTCTAGGTCAACAGCTCTCTTGTATGCAGGGGGAGGATTTCTTCAAGATCTTGTAGTGCGACAACCCACTGGTTAGGCCCATTAATTGGAGTTATTGCGTGGGCAAAACAAGCTTTGTGGACATCTCTCTTGTAATAGCTGTGGACATAATCTTTAGCATCATGTCCCTTCCATGCAATGGCTGCCGCAGCGTGTCTGCAAGGAAACCCATTAAGATCTCAGAAGTTGCAACTATATGTTTTGTTCTTCACCTTCACAACAAACCTCTCCGATAAGTATGAGTGTTGAACCTCATACTCATCATTACATCCTCCTGTTGGGAACCAAGACTTACTCTTCTCAACCTCCCAGACTATTCTCTTCATTGGCTTAGGCATGATTTGATGTCTGTATTTGGTCAGCTTTTCTTGCATAGTTCCAAACCTCCCCATAATGTAAGTCTGAATCCACTCAAACATGGTTAGGATTGGTTTAGTAGCACTAAAGGATTCAGACAGATTGTTCATAAGAACATCACACCTGGAATAAAAGCTAAATGCATGCTTGCACCATAAATTTGTTAGCTTATCCATCAGCCAGTTGTATGTCAGGATATTCTTCTCTTTCAACAACATCATTTTTTCATTCCAAGCATGATGGTATGTAGCTTTTGCAGCCCCCATCATAAGATCTCTTATGAGTACACCTCCACCAAACTTCTTGAAATTAGCGTATAGGTGCCTCACACACAGTCTATGCTCCATACCCTCAAGCTCTGGCATCTCCTTAAACAAGGTCTCCAAACCCTGCAACACACAGATTTATTTGACTTAAGTCCCTGTTATCACATGTTAGTATGTATTAAGTCCCTGAAATTTTAAAGAAATTTTCAGTTAGTCTAGCTTGGTTTCCTACCAAGTGTCGCAAAGAATGCTTCATCGGTACTTCGGTCGACAGTATCGCTTGCTGATGACGCCTAGCGGGTCCAAACAGTACCTTGGAATAACTAAATAATTATTTAATTATTGGGGAAAATTCCGGTTGTTACATTTCCCCTCAAAATATCTTAAAACTCCCCCAATTCCACTTAATCCCGGTGTACCCCGAGATGATCCATCAACGTTGAATTTTACAATTCCCCTTGGAGGACGACTCCATTCGCATGGCCTGACCACTCTAGCCTTGGAACAGATTCTGATTTTCTCAAAATGGTGTGCAAAGTCATAGGCTGAACATGAACAATCTTTTTTACATGCTTAATCCACCACATAATTCTCATTAGGTGAAGATACCAAATAATATATATGGAGAAATCCTTTTGCTGGAAAACAAGACCATTACGTGCTAGCCAAATTGACCAGGACAATGAATATGGAATCAAATCCCATAAGGTTCTGTCAGTTTTGAAACGCATCAAAGGCCACGCCTCCAAAAGCTGGTTGAATGAAGCAGGAATACACCACACAACCCCTTCCCTTCTCATTGACCCATACCAGAAGCCCAGATCTTTGGACAATGGAGCATTAGATGATCTACTGATTCCACCTCCTTCCCGCATATTTCACAAAGGCCTTCATTCACTACCACAATTCCTCTCTTCTAGAGATTTGATTTGACAGTTATGCAATTCGCCATAAGCTGCCTTACAAATAGGATCACTTTTGGTGGATCAATTTTACCTATCGTTTTAGGTACCCTCTGTTCTGGGAATAGAACAGTATCGGAGAGAAGTAAGACTATATTATAATTAGAGAAAATCTGAACCCTTTTAAATGAGCCTCCCTTGGCTATTTATAGGGAGAAAAGCCATAAATGACATTTAATTAAAATTAATCCTATGGGCCTCAAAAGCTAAGCCCAACATATTACAAAGTCCAGCCCTCTATAGGTATTACAAGTTTACCCCTGGAGTTACCAGCCAAGGCCGCCCCTCGTCCAGCTAGGATGCTTATTAGCGCTGTAAGGAGAAGATGGGGCGTCCCCTAATAGTAAAGGGGCGCTCGCCCTGTCCATAAGCCCACAAGACACGAGCTTGAAGCTTGAAAGCGAAGTGTCTTTAACTAGTCTTTAGAAGATGCTCTGAACAATGAATGCCAGCCCACAAGCCCACAAGACACGAGCTTGAAGCTTGAGAGCGAAGTATCTTTAACTAGTCTTTAGAAGATGCTCTGAACAATGAATGCCAGCCCACAAGCCCACGAGACACGAGCTTGAAGCCTGAAAGTGAAGTGTCTTCGATGATCGCCTGCCTTGGGAAGTATCTTCAAAGATCGCTAGCCTTGGGGTTCTGTTCTACGCTTCCTTTAGGCGGTCACCCCTACAGGGAGTTGCCTCATTAAAACCTTCCTAGGAAAAACCCAGTGGGATAAAAACCTAGCGAAGGAAAAAGAGTACAACAACCTATAGGAGAATGAGTCGCTTAAGGCGAGGACGTAAGAGAATGGGTGCGCCAATTCCTTTGCCTAAGAACGGATAATCATTTATGTTGAAGCGTGTGTAACCATCACAGGATGTTCGTTTATCGAGGAGGTGGTCGCCCTGCCTCCATGAAAGATGCTCGCCGCCTCACACCATTCTTTTTTGACTTGTCTTGTTTGATTCCACCTGTATCTAAGGATAACACACTATTAACTTTAAAAATAATTTAAATGCTGAGAATTACCTTAACAAAGGGAGAGGGCGGTCGCCAGACCCACACTCTTCTTCCAATATCCCATCACCTCCTTTTGTCCAATCAACTCTTCTGACCCTTGATGTGCCCTTGCTTGGGGTTTCTTTCGCACACGCCATGTAAACTTTAAATGCGGCGTAATCATTACTCTTGGAAACAACGTTACCTAGAGCGGCGCGTCACAATGATGTAATATGCGAGTGCGCGTCATTTAATTTCCACTCTAAACTGTTCAACCACCCACGTCGCTTCCTCTTCTTTGGTTTAGACTATAAAAGCCCCTTTCCTCCTCCTTCCTCGTTTACTTCCACTCCCGAAAAACCCTGTGCATTGCGATTTCCAGCCTTCCCTTCCCTTTGAACCTCCTTGTTCCTCCGTGCTAGAGTTGTGCATTTCCTCCTTGTCCCTCCTTACCAGTACGTTTTCTTGCTCTTTTCTTGTTTTCCTTGCTTTTAACTGTTGTAATGGAGTTTATATATGAAAGTTCTTTATTTAGATCAGAAAGTTCTTCATTTTCCGACGCTGGCGACGGCGACGAATCATCAAATCCTCCCCTTTCTCCTGCTTCTAAACTTCGGGCCTACGAGGAATCACTTCCTCGTCCCGTGCAGATGGGCTTAGTCGCCCCGAAGGTCAAATCTGTATTTCCTCTATGGACAAACCCTACCATTCTGAAAGCCTTTCGTGACAAGATAGGCAGGCTCTGCTCGGATAACTACGAGCGCGACTTAGTAGCCCACACTTGCACCATGGACGAGCGGGTGTGTGACGCCACACTGGCTGGAAGCACCCCTCATTTTTTCATGTTTATTCTTTTTTTTTTTACGATCTTGGCGTTTTCCTCCCTTTCTCTTCCTTCATTTGTGAAGTCTTAAAGGCTTTGCAGGTCGCCCCTACTCAACTAAGTCCCAACTCCTGGGCGTTCGTCCGAGGCTTTGAAATTTTATGCAACGCCCTCGGGATCCCCCCAAAATACGAGCACTTATTCCATTTCTACAAATGTATTCCCCCTAACAAAAAGGGTTTAGACGTGGCGCCCACCAGTTCATGGGTTTCTCTAACCGCCAAGCCCTCTAGGTCCCGATTCAAAACCTGGAAAAGTAATCCCCACGACCAATGGAAAGGTTGTTTCTTCAAAATAATGGACAGTCCTTTAATTCCTCACCTTGTTCGCCACGCCAAATCCGGTCGAATGCGATTTCCCCCATACTGGACCGAATCACCCAACTTTTCCCTTACCGTGGACGATGAGGCGCTCACCGATGAAGATTGGGTGATCATTAGGTTTTTAAGCAGGGCGAGTCCCATACATATTGGCGATCTACTTGCCGCCCAAATGAGAGGGGACGCCACAACTCACTTGAGTGAGTGTTTACCTTCGCATATTCTTATTTATACATGCATTTCTGTACTAACCTCTGCTTTCTGTGTTTATATCTGCAGTGGACAAATACAAGATGTCGAGGGCTGACATCATGCGAGCAGCGAAAGAAGCAAAGGCTCAAGCCGCCAAAAATGAGGCCAAGGCCAACGCCCGTCGCCCTTCAGTGGAGAGACCTGCAGCCAAGAAGGCGCGCGTTGACACACCTCCATCCATGCCCGCCACCCATGTCAATGAATCTGTAGCTGATCAGCTAAGCGGGGGCCCTATCGACCAAACAGAAGTGTGGCGGTCGGTCGAAGCGGAACCGACACGCAGCCGTCGCAAGTCAGGGGGCGGTCTAAGAGAGTCACTGAAGAAGGCGCCACCGCTGCCAATGTTGAAGCGAACCCTGCCGCTGCTGACGAGGCGGGGAATGACTATGAAGGCTTGATCTTTATGCAAAATAATTTGTCCTTGGACGATTATTTCCAAGATCCAGCTAGTCAAAATGTTCGCGCTGTTGTGAACAATGTTATGACCAACACCCTGTCCGCTGCTGCTTGGAATTTGGTTCTTCTGCGCAGATATGACGAGGCGGTCAAAGCTCTTAACACCCGTTCCAAACGGGTGAAGTCTTTAGTTAATGAAAACAAGGAATTGGCCGCCACCGTTGAGCAAATGGAGAAGGACCTCGCAGACACAAATGTTTGCCCTCGCCTCGCCCGAGAAATGAAGGCAGAAGTGGAGATGCTGCGGTCTGAAAAAGCTAAGTGGGAAAAACAGTTGCAAGAGGCAACGAACCGCCATACTGAGGCTTTAGCAGAACTTGAGTCAAAAAGGAAGAGTCTGGAGGTGACCTTGGCTGAATCTGACGCCAAGAAGACAGCTGCTGAAAACAAGATCTCTGACTTGACGAGCGAGCTAGCCGAAGTGAAAGCATCAAACGGCCGTCAAATCTCTAATTTAACTGCCCAAATCTCTGTTTTGACCACTGATCTTGACAAGACAAAAACTAAAGCCGCCCACAGCGCAGAGGACCTGAGTGTCTTGGAAAAAGGGTATGTAGCATAAACCGTCAAACAATTCACTGAAGGCTTCAACCACGCCAAGGCTCAAGTGAAGTTCTTGTTCCCTGACATTGACCTGTCTGCAATTGGAAAATGGAAAGAAATAACCGCCGACGGACTTGAAGGAGAAGACTCTGAGGATGAGGCGGGAGAGGCTGTGGCTGGTGGGGAGCCAAATCAAGCGAGTCAAGCTTGAATTTTGTTCTTTTGTCTTGGTGGCTTTGATTTTCTTTTTTCTTTGTTATCCAACCGCTTATCTGGGCGGTCGCCATTTTGTACCCTGCAATCACTATCAATGAAGCATTTTCTTTTTGCCAGTCTTTGTATGCTAAGTGTGTTTCTCATTTTTCTAAATAATATAAAGGCCTATGAAAAGATTTTATAGCTATTTCGCAAACATATTTAGTAAAGCCTAACCTCAATCACATGCCGCTCGCCACTCAAATAAGAACACTTTGATTAAAAAGTGGTATAGGTTAAAAAAAAAATCGAAACGTTTAACAAAAAAGAAAGTATGGATTGTAAGCGCCTCTAGGCCATCAGTTTGGAAAGATCATATTTACTAAAACGTGGTAAACTCAACCGCCACTGGGCCATTAATTTTGAAAAAAGTATAAAGTTTAATGATGCTTGCAAGCCTTGAAATTAAAAGTAGTAATGTGGATCGCCACTGGACCTTTGTTGCACGCATGGTTTCCGCTCGCGTAACGAATCGTACTCGCATGGCTCTTCTAACGAGGCTTGAGGTGCTCGGTCTTACGCAGCTAGGGCGGCCTGAGGCTAGATATTTTATGAGTCACGTAATGACCCGCACGCCCTAATTTGTGCTATTTGTCTGTTATGAGGCTTTGGCCCGCTCGTGGCGGGACTTTCGCTCGACCTTATTCCGGTGAGACTTTGGCTTGATTTAATTCGATCAAGGCTTTTGCTCGCATAGCGAGGATTCTGCTCAGTGAGACTTTTTGCTTGGATCCCAGTGGCCACTGGGGTTGCCTAAGGCTTGGCTCAATAGACGTGCTCGATTTAATTCGATCAAGGCTGGGCTTTCTTCGCCGTATCGCCCAAGGGTCGCGCATGTCGTTCCAAGTGAGCCACCATTCACGCACCTCGCCCTCCCTCCTGGAGAGCTGGGCGGTACACCAGGCTAGAGGGTATTATTCCCCCTTGGCTTCTTGGTGACGACGAGCGGTAATGTCTTTGTTCGCCACTGGACCACTCTTTTTTTATGTTAGATTTTGGAATTTAGACCGCCACTGGGCCTTGGGATTTAGACCACTATTGGGCCTCGGAATTTGAACGTAGCTATATTCGGGCGCTCCAACATTAGTGCCAATTTGCATAATATTGACATGCGGGGCGGCCAAATTTTGGTACAAGGGTCGCCTCATCAGAAGTCCCCCCCTAGGGAGAATCTTTAAAAGCTCCGTGAGGGGATTCCTCCACGCCCTTGCCTTACCTTTAAAAATATAAACTTGGATATGGACCACTATTGGGTCATAATGCAAAAATTTGGAAAACTGACTTTACCTCTTTATTGAATTTAGCCGGGTCGCTAACGGACCATTATTCAAGACGCCACTGCTTGGGCGGCTTACTAAAACTTTTATCAAAGAAATAAGTACACACTGGCATGATGCTCACTTAGCTATAATAATGCCTCAAATGGGTGGCGTTACAGGACCTTGGAACTCTTTTTGCAAATAAATCTGACATATGGTATGCTCCATTGCCTAAAGCCTCCGTAATTTTGAATGGTCCTTCCCAATTGGCCGTTAATTTGTTAACATTTGCCGTACTTGTTCGTCTACGAAGCACTAAGTCGCCCACTCGCATTGCACGCGGGACGACTCGAGTGTCGTACCATCGAGATATTCGCTGCTTCATGGCTGCTCCTCTAAGGCGAGCTTCTTCTCTTATTTCAGGAGCCAAATCCAGGCTTACCAACAAATTGCTCTGATTGTGATCTGGATCGGTCGCCATCGCTCGCCACGCCTTGTTCTTCATCTCCACTGGTAGCATGGAATCTGTTCCATAAGTCAGTTTGAATGGCGTTTCTCCTGTGGTCGACTGAGGAGTCGTGTTGTAAGACCATAAGTCAATGGGCAATTCCTCCAACCATCGCCCCTTGGCTTCGTCAAGGCGCCTCTTCAACCCTGGCAAAATTACTTTATTAGCAGCCTCTGCTTGACCGTTCGTTTGTGGGTGCTCGACTGAAGTGAATCGATTCTGGATTCCCCATTCTTCACAGAATTCCTTAGTGGCCCTACTTGAAAACTGGGTCCCGTTATCAGAGATGGTCGCCTGAGGCACGCCAAACCTGCAAATAAGTCTTTGAAAATAAAACTTTTTAACCTTTTCAGAAGTGATGGAGGCGAGCGATTCTGCCTCTATCCATTTGGTGAAGTAATCAACCGCCACCAAGATGTACTTTATTTGCAACTTGGCAGAAGGGAATGGGCCAACCAGATCTACTCCCCAAAGGGCGAACGGCCATGGAGAGGAAATAGTCACCATTAACTCTGGGGGCGCCCTGTGCAAATCAGCGAACACCTGACACTTATCACATTTCTTTACAAAAGCTTGGCAATCCTTCCTTAATGTTGGCCAATAAAACCCAGCCCTTAGAATTTTAGCACCCAACGATCTACCCCCAATATGGCTGGCGCATGCCCCTTCATGTACTTCCTTCATCAGTTTCTGAGCCTGATGCTCAGCGACACATTTTAACAAAGGTGCAGAGAAGCCTCGTCTGTATAACTCGCCCTGAATCATTGTGAAGTAACTAGCAGCCCGCCTTCTCTCTGGCGTGACCCCAGTCGAGCCCATTGAAGCTTCAGTCAGTACCTCAATTATTGGAGACATCCAAGTGTTCCCATCAGACCTGTAGTTTCCCGGTCGCCTTGTACTTGCCAGCTTGGCGAGCAAGTTGGCTCGCTGGTTTTGCTCCCTGGGCACATAACTGATCCCCACGCTCTGAATCTCCTTCATCAACTCCTGGGCCCGACTCAAGTACTTCTCCAGTAATGGATCTTTAACCTGGAAAATACCTTTTATTTGATTAGTGACCAATAGAGAATCGCTCCGTATTTCTAGTGTATCGTTCTCGAGTTACTTGGCCAAACCCAAGCCCGCCAGCAATGCTTCATACTCAGCTTGATTATTGCTGACCTTGAATTCAAATCTCAGAGATTGCTCGATTTGAATTTCATTGGAGCCACTCAATATTATGCCTGCCCCACTGCCACGTGAGTTGGACGACGCATCAATATGCAGAACCCATGCTCTAGAACCCGGCTCTTCACCCGCCATTGTTAACTCTGACACAAACTCTGCTAGTCTCTGGGACGAGACTGTTAGTCTAGATAGCAACCTGAGAGGGGGGTGAATCAGGTTTACCCGATTTTTGCCTTAATACCTTCTTACTTTCAAGATGAATGTAAATGCAAACGATTGCAGCGGAAATAAGCGTGGCTTGAAAGTAAAGATGAAGGGTAGAAGAATTCACACACAGAAATTTATCCTGGTTCACCTTCTATCCACCGAAGGCTACGTCCAGTCCCTCAAGAAAATTCCTTGAGGATTTTTCCACTATTGATAAAAATCTCTTACAAGTTCTTACACCAAGTACCTTAAGAATTTCTATCAATCACCTGTGAAAGTATACCACTTTCAACAGCCCCTGAAAGCATACCACTTTCAGTTCCTGAAGGCAAACCACCTTCAGACCTTGAAGGCTAGAACACCTTCAATCAACACCCTGAAAGTACACCACTTTCAGTAACAACAACCCTTCACCGAGACCCACGGTGAATACTCAATCTACCAGAAAGAGATGAAGAAGAGTTTACAATTTGGCTATATCAATCCTTTAACATACAAGTGGATTGATCATGAGAATTTATGCTTTAAGGCTCTTAAGCATAATAAGATTCTGAGTTCCTCAATATATGAACAACTAGAGTTTTCTCTTAACAATGAAGATCATGAACTCAGAATTTAGGCTCTTTGAAAGTTTAAGTGCTAAAAGACTTAATGAATGAACTATTTTGACAAAGCTTTGGCCTAATGATGTATTCTCATGTGTTGTTGTGTTCTGGACTCAAATGGACTTTATATAGGCAAGAGGAAACGTCCTTGAACCAATGCAACCCTTCCCAAAAGATTTGAGACACAATGGTTCATGAAAAGATGCAACTTTTCGTGTGTGTAATCGATTACATTACTTAGGTAATCGATTACACTAAAAGCCGTTGCAGTTTGAATTTCAAATTCAAACATGTAATCAATTACAAGCAAGAAGTAATCGATTACTTTCCTAGGTGTAATCGATTACCAGAAAGCTGAAATCGATTACACTCAAGTCCAATATCCAGAAACTTGAACTTTTAAGATCGGCTTAAGTTTTTCTACTTCTTTTAACTTATGAAACCATTAAACTTGATTAGCTTAGATGTTTTAAGGAGCCTTTATGCTTTGAGAAGCCTTTAGAAGCATAACTCACCTAAACTAAGACTTCTAGGTAAATGTTGAACTATATAGCACTGTTTCCTCTAAGTCTTCTTTTCTTCTTTTTGCCGATGAGTTTGTCGTCATCAAAACCTCAGCCAGGGTCAGGAGCAAGACCTTCTTCAAGAGACCTTTCCACTCGCCTCGTATATCGGGCCATATTCTGACAGTTCAACAGACCAACCCACTAGGCGCCCTGAAAGGTCAGGTTTCTGCAAAACCTGCTTCAATGGTAAGTCTGTTTTCACTTTGACCTGAAAATTCTGAAAATAAGCCCTCAAACTCCGATGTGACCAAGATTGCCAGGGATGCCTTCTCAATCCTCTGGTACCTTTTCTCAGCACCATGCAATGTATGACTCACAAAGTAAATTATGCGTAACTCACCTTCGATTTCCTGGGTAATGACAGCACCAAGGGCGTGATCAGTGATGGCGAAGTATAGTAGGAGAGGCTCACCCGCCATTGGCTTTTGTAGAATTGGAGGCTTAGATAGGAATTGCTTTAGCTGTTTAAGCGCCTCTTCACATTCAAGTGTCCACTCAAACTTTGAACTCTTTTTCAAGCACTTGAAGAATGGAGCCGCCTTTTCCCCTTCATGCGGTAAGAAACGGGCCAATGAAGCGACCTTTCCCGCTAAGCGCTGAACCTCCTTAACCGTAGACGGGCTAACCATATCCAAGATCGCCCTGCACTTATCAGGGTCGATCTCAATTCCCCTGACTGTTACCATGAAACCGAGGAATTTTCCACCCGAGATCCCAAACGAGCATTTGTCAGGATTCAAGCGCATGTTATAATGCCTCAATCGCCCGAACGCCTCGCTCCAATCCGCCAAGTGATCCTCTGCTTTGACGGATGTAACAATCATGTCATCTACATAGACTTGCATATTCCTTCCCACCTATTCCTCAAATACCTTGTCCATCAGGCGTTGATAAGTCGCCCCTGCATTCTTGAGCCCAAAAGGCATTGTCTTGTAACAATAATTGATTTTTGGTGTCATGAATGCAGTCTTCTCCTTGTCTTGCGGATGCATGCATATTTGATTATACCCCGAAAAGGCGTCCATCAGGCTAAGGACTTCATTCACAGACGCCCCATCAACTAGCTTGTCCACATTGGGCAAAGGATATGCATCTTTTGGGCACGCCTTGTTCAGATCTGTATAGTCAGTGCACATGCGCCATTTTCCATTTGCCTTCTTCACAAGTACCACATTCGCCAGCCAAGTTGGGTACTTGACCTCCCTGATAAAATTTGCCTCCAAAAGCTTCGCTGTCTCTACCTCGACCACCTTAACCCGTTCTTCACCCATCTCCCTTCTAGTCTGAGCGACCGGCTTTACATCCGTCCGAATTGCCAATTTGTGACAAATCACATTCGAGCTAATTCCCGAGACATCTGTAAGCGTCCACGCAAATAAATCCAAGTTGTCCTCTAGTAGGCGAGTGAGGCGATCCTCTTGGGCGGGAGATAATTGTGTTCCTACTTTCAACATCCTTTGCCCTACCTTCACCATTTTCGTTTCCTCAATGGGGCTTGGGCAAGCCCCTGGTACTTCTACTCTCGGATCCAGTGTACTACCTTCACTAATTTCGTAGCATCGGTGCCCAACCTTGGAATTCTGCTTCCCATAACTAGCCACACTCTCGCTGTAGCATTCACGAGCTCTAATCTGGTCGACCTCCAACGTTCCAATCTGCCCATTAGCTAATGGGTATTTGACCTTCAGATGTTTTGTGGATATAACTGCACAAATTTGACTAAGAGTGCCACGTCCAATCAAAACATTATATGACGACTTACAGGTGAGTACAATGTACTTGACAGTGACCGCCTTGGTGAATCCATCAGACCCAAAGATTGTCTTCAACTCTATACAGCCCCTGGGCACGACATGCTCGCCAGTGAATCCAACAAGAGTTCTCGTGTATGGTGACAATGCTTCCTCTTTCAGGCCCATAATCTCAAATGTGTCGCCATATATTATATCTGCAGAACTCCCCTGATCCAAAATCACACGCCTGACATCATAATTATTAATTCTTAACTACACCACAATGGGGTCGCCCCTGTGCGGCAATACCCCTTTGAAATCTCCTATCGTGAATGTAATATCAGGATGATCGAACCCAAAGTCGCCCTCCTGGATAGAGTGCACCGTAGCATGGGCTTCACAAATGTACCTTTTTCGGCTTGCTCTCGTCTCATCATGAAAACCTCCTGAAATGCAATTGACCGTTCCCATAGTATCCCCCATTGGTGCTGCATCATCCGTCTCATCAAAATCATCCTCTCGATTAGTTCGACCCTGTCGTCCAACACCCTGGGCGGGCACCTGCTTAACATACTGGCCAAAATGCCCCGCCTTTATCAATCGTTCCACTTCCCTCTGCAGGGTAACACAATCATCTGTATCATGACCCAAGATGCCATGGTACTCACACCAGCGCTCACACCAGCGCCGGGTGTCAACATTCATAGGCGGTCTCTTAGGAGGATAGGGGCGGGCTATGAGATTAGTCTCTCTATTGTCTGCCAATATTCTCGAGAGGCCCACCGCCAACGGAACCTTTGCTCGCTGAGCCACTGGAGAATAGTGTGGTACCTGAGGAGACAGTGGTGGTTGTACCTGTCGCTGGGGCGCGCCTCGTCTGCCAAATTCAGGGCGAGTCGGATGATTTCTTCGTTCCTGATTGACGAAGGCCGCTGTTTGATATGGATTGCTACGGTTTCCCCTCGCAGGATCCCGAGGTTGCTCCCTTCGGGCGAACATGTCAGTTTGTCGCCTTTGCCCTTCCTGCCTCCTCGAAAGAGCGTCCAGCATATCCCGTGCACGTTTCTGCTCGTCATCCTCTTCTTCCAATATGAAATCCTGAACCCTTGCCCGGAGGTCTACCATATCTCATGGCGGGCGCCTGCTGAGCTTGTTATTCAAGGCACCCGCTCGTAACCCTTGTTTGAAGGCATTCACACAAGTTTCCTGGGGCGGATCTTCAATTCGTACTAACGTAGCGTTGAACCTGGCCATATATTGTTTTAAGGTTTCCGTCCCACCCTGACGGATGTTGAACAAAGCTGAAGTTGTCCCCCGCTGAGTCCGGCTCACCGCGAAATGCGACAAAAATTTATGCGAAAACTCCGTGAAGTTATTTATAGAATGCGACTGTAACTTTGAAAACCATGCCAGCGCTGTCCCCTTCAACGTGGAGGGAAACAACCTACATCTCACAGCGTCAGACGCCTGACTGATCACCATTTTGGTCATAAATGATTGCAGGTGCTCCTTTGGGTCCGTCTCGCCCGAATACGTATCCAGCACCAGATGCTTCACCACATCAGGTATAGGAACCGCCTGGATGGCGGGTGAAAAGGGCTGAAACTCCACCACAATCTCAGCCTCCTTGAAGCTCTCCATTCCCGGATCCTTTTACTGGCGAAAGTACTCCAGTTGAGCCTGCAAATGCTGGTTTTGTTGTTGCACGAAATCTAGAGCACCACATACCCTATTCCATTCAGCAAGGGAGATGTTGAAAGGAGTCGGGTTTGGCACACCGCCACCTGGCGTCGCCACCTGCGGCTGCTCCAGATTAGGGTTTGGACTTCGTGTCGGCGAGGGAGGCTGTACGAAGGGATCGCCCGCCCTGTGTCCTCCCCGGCCACGGCCTCGCCCTCTTCTTCCGTTGCCTGACATAGCTTCTTCTCACGTGAACGTGGGGTTTGGTTTACCTTTTCCCACAGACGGTCCCCAAATGTTCTGGGAATAGAACAGTATAGGAGAGAAGTAAGACTATATTATAATTAGAGAAAATCTGAACCCTTTTACATGAGCCTCCCTTGGCTATTTATAGGGAGAAAAGCCATAAATGACATTTAATTAAAATTAATCCTATGGGCCTCAAAAGCTAAGCCCAACATATTACAAAGTCCAGCCCTCTATAGGTATTACAAGTTTACCCCTGGAGTTACCGGCCAAGGCCGCCCCTCGTCCAGCTAGGATGCTTATTAGCGCTGTAAGGAGAAGATGGGGCGTCCCCTAATAGTAAAGGGGCGCTCTCCTTGTCCACCCTCCATGCTCCTTCATAAAAAAATTCTTAGTTCCACCACTTTCAGAATTCCTCTCACAGAGAATTGACCTGAAGCATCCCCAAGCCAAATAATCGTATCCTCCTCATCACATGGAACCACAGAATTTAGAAAATCCACAAATCGTTTGTGAAGTTCTATCTCCCAATCAAATAGGAGACGCCTAAGATGAATTTGCCAAGACCATGATCCGTTCATGAAAGTTCCTGAATCGGAAATTTGAGCCCTTTGTTCCTCTGCTAAAACAAATATGCATGAAAAATTGACACACAATGGAGTTGTGTCTACCCACGGATCCAGCCATAATCTAATATTGTTTCCATGGCCCACTTTGTAGCGAATAGCTTCCCGATATGCCTTTGCTAGAACCGTATCTTCCTGGACTGTCTTCATAATGTCCTGAATCAAAGTCGAACAGTTCCTGGTGTTTTCAATCACTAGATATAGAACCAATTTTTTTTGGTTCCAACCATATTTTGCACAAACCACCTTCCTCCACAAAGCTGTCTTCTCTCTCCCAAACCTCCAAAGCCATTTGATGAGGAGAGCTTTGTTTTTCCAGCCCAAAAAACCAAGGCCTAAGCCTCCTAGCTCCTTGCTCTTGCAAACCTGATTCCATGCTATCCACGGTATTTGCCGGCTGCCATCACGACTCCCCCATAGAAACCCTCTCATAAGTTTCTCCATTTCAGCGATAACCCGATTGGTGCAAGAAAAAAATACATATAGTACACTGGTACAACATTAAGAACAGCCTGAATCATCAGTAATCTACCACTAAGGGACATGAAATTTGAGTTCCACTTCCCTAGCTTTAAGCGAATCTTGTCTATAACAGGTACCCAAAAGCTTTTCTTTCTGGGGATGACCCCAAGAGCCACCCCAAGGTACATTATGGGAAGGAATCCGATGGATATATCCAGTAACGCTGCAGCGGCAGCCACTTCCTCTTCGCCCACATTGCATCCGATAAGTTGGCATTTCGAGTAATTCAGTTTGAGCCCGAATATGGCCAAGAACACCTTAATGATAGCTCCAATAATTTCCAACTGCGCAGAGTCATTCTCAGAGAAAATGAGAGTATCATCCGTGAATTGTAAGTGGTTGATGCGTAGACCATTACCAATAGGGAAACCACATGGGTTCTTAGAAGTAAGAAGCTGATTCAGCATACATGACAACTCGTTCACGCAAAGATTAAAGAGAAGAGGCGATAAGGGGTCACCTTGTCTCAATCCCTTTTCTATTGCAAAAAACTCTGTGGGGGAACCGTTAACCAAGACCGCCAAGGACGCTGTAGAGACACATTCCTCCATCCATTTAATCCACCTAGCACCAAAGCTCATTGTTTCCATGATATCAAAACAGAATTGCCAATCTATGTTATCATATGCCTTGGCGAAATCCAGTTTCACTAAAACCCCACTAGCCCCTTTCCTCTGCATAGCATCCACTATTTCATTGGCAATGAGAATGCAGTCGGAGATTTGCCTTTCTTGAGTGAAAGCGAATTGATTTTGAGATAATTGATGTCATTACCT
Source organism: Acmispon strigosus (assembly GCA_030819835.1). Classification (NCBI taxonomy): domain Eukaryota; kingdom Viridiplantae; phylum Streptophyta; class Magnoliopsida; order Fabales; family Fabaceae; genus Acmispon; species Acmispon strigosus. The sequence goes on along the minus strand of JAUAMA010000001.1, from coordinate 39,293,592 downwards.
GTTGTAAACGAGCTGCCAACACCTTGGAAATGAGTTTATAAATGCTGCCAATCAAGCTTATAGGGAAATTATCCGGCACCGAGGTCAGATTGTTTGATTTTGGAATCAGAGCGATGAAGGCCGCATTTAGTCCTCTAACCAGCTTGCCATGTTCGTGAAAGTTCTTGAATACCTTGATTATGTCAACTTTAACCAGCTTCCAGAATTCTTTGAAGAAAGAAATATTGAACCCATCAGGTCCGGGAGCTTTGTTCCCATCACACTCTTGAATAGTAGCCCAAATTTCCTCCGTTGTGAAAGGATCCTCCAAAATACGATGCTTTTCTGAAGCCAGTTTAGCAATGTTGGGACATCTCAGCTTCGCTTTCCACTTTCTACCCCTCTTGAAGAATGATTGAAAATGATTAAAGACAACCCTTCATAACAAAAATTCCTTATATTTGTTCTGGCCTCCTTGGCTTTGCATATTTTATGAAAAAAACTAGAGTTCCTGTCTCCTTCTTTTATCCACTGCAAGCGAGCTTTTTGGATCCACATGCTTTCTTCCTGCCTATATTCCTTCCAAAGTTGGTTTAGCACATGCAGTCTATCCATTCTCAATGACTCTGAGATTCCCTCACGCTCCATTTTGGTCATAATCTCATGGAGCTTTTCTTCAAGAGCTTTTATCTTTTCAGAGCCCCACATCCCTCTATTATTGTGCCATTCCTTTATTTTTGACTTTAGGTTCTTCAATTTCTGTTGGAGAACATATCCGGACCATCCCTCGATCATCAGTGAGGACCACCAATCTTTCACCAGATTTTTGAAACCATCCTCAAGTAGCCAATAATTATAAAAAGTAAATGGTTTAGGGCCAAAGTCTTGGTACCCCAGATTGAGAATGACGGCTCTGTGGTCCGAGATACCCCATTCCTCCGCTGCTTGACTTGCACCATTGAACCTTATCAAGGCCGCATCATTAACAATCCATCTATCAATCTTACTCCATAACCCCCCATTTCTGGTAGAGCTCCAAGTAAACTCACCATTCAGAATGGGCAAATCAACAAAAGAGAAATTTCCCACAAATTGTTTGAAGATCTGGTTCCCCTCAATTGTTACACCATTGCCTTTTCTTTCACCCTCATTGGGAGTTATGTTAAAATATTCACCCACAATCCAACAACCTGAGAACACATCCAATTCAACACCCATAGCGGAAAAGAACTCCCCCCTTGGTCCTTCGTCATGTGGCCCATATACATTTCCCACCACCGTGATAACACCAACATCCATAAACTAGGATATCAAAAATAGGAATCTCTGATTGTTTCTTACTTGAGTAACATGAAGAGCCGACGATTTCCACAAGCTGAGGTGACCACCAGCAGAGCCTTCGGCAGGAACAAAATCAAAAGACATTAAGTTAGGAGGCCCAACTTTCAACCACCTTTTTACGGTCCTCATTAAGCTTGGTTTCCTGTAGCAGAATTACCTCTGGATTTGTTCTACGTAGCGCTTGTTTCACCACTTTCCTCTTAATCGAGCTACCCAGCCCCCTGACGTTCCAACAAACCCAATTTCTTTTGGACATACCTGCTACACAGTCAATTAGCTCTGCTTGTGAGTTCTGATTTGATCAGCAAACCCTTCAATTGCCTCTTCGTCTGAGCATTCGAAACATACCCCCACTTTCTTGTCTACTGTTAGAGAACTTATGGCTCTAGAAAGAACTCTGTCACCTTATGACTGATGAGGTGAATTTCCCAACCCCACCCCTCGAGTAACGGCGGCACCGCTCGATTCTGGCCGAACAACACGAGAAATACGTCTTTGCTTTGTAGATAAAACCTTCGTAGGGCGACCACGATGGTGATGAGATGGCCCTACTGGTTCAACATTGGATCTCGAATTAACACCATTCGAAGAACTGATTGTTTGTAGAAGATAAGGTTCGCAGGGAACGACGATATTTTCCTCCTGAGATTTATTTTCCAGCACAATCGGGTAGTTCAAGTGCCTATGGTTTGGACTACTAATGTTTACTTGGCCCAAATCAATTATCAGAGAAAGGTATTTCTCATTGGGCCCATTGGAGTATTCTTTTCCTAAGGAGTACACATGGCAAGACACATAATTTTGAATTGACGAGGTAACACATGGTCTATAGGAGAGAAGCAAGCCTGCCAACTGTTGCATTGACCTGACAAGCCAGTCATACGACATCATCATGTCGAGATTCTCTAATAAATGAGACAATGATAGCCCATTGAAGGACACATTGAAGGTAACACATCCAGCCCTTATCAACGAAACAACCCCTGTTTACTCTTCAATGGAAAAACCCTTGACATCTTTATGCTTGAGTTTGAATCTGTTGCCAAGAAGGGAAATTTGGGGAATCATCGCAACAGACCTGTCTGCCTCAACCTTCTGCCATTTTCCTTGATGCAAGGCTTTGCCACTTTGACCGCCAGAGTCCCCCTGTTGTGTGAAGAACGTCTTGCTCCTGACCCTGGCTGCGGTTTTGATGACGACAAACTCATCGGCAAAAAGAAGAAAAGAAGACTTAGAGGAAACAGTGCTATATGTTTCAACATCTACCTAAAAGTCTTAGTTTAGGTGAGTTATGCTTCTAAAGGCTTCTCAAGTATAAAGGCTCTCTTAAAACATCTAAGCTAACCAAGTTTAATGTTTTCATAAGTTAAAAAAAGTAGTATATCTCAAGCCGATCTTAAAAGTTCAAGTTTCTGGATATTGGACTTGAGTGTAATCGATTTCACCTTTCTGGTAATCGATTACACCTGGGCAAGTAATCGATTACTTCTTGCTTGTAATCGATTACATGTTTGAATTTGAAATTCAAACAGTAACGACTTTTAGTGTAATCGATTACCTAAGTGATGTAATCGATTACATACCCGAAAAGTTGCATCTTTTCATGAACCATTGTGTCTCAAACCTTTTGGGAAGGGTTGCATTGGTTCAAGGTCGTTCCTCTTGCCTATATAAAGTCCATTTGAGTCCAGAAACAAAACAACACATGAGAATACATCATTAGGCCAAAGCTTTGCCAAAATTGATCATTCATTAGTCTTTTGATACTTAAACTTTCAAAGAGCTTAAATTCTGAGTTCATGATCTTCATTGTTAAGAGAACACTTTAGTTGTTCATATCTTGAGGAACTCAGAATCAAGAAAGCCTTCTTATGCTTAAGAGCCTTAAAGCATAATTCTCATGATCAATCCGCTTGTATGTTAAAGGATTGATACAGCTATTGTGTAAAACTCTTCTTCATCTCTTTCTGGTAGATTGAGTATTCATCGTGGGTCTCGGTGAAGGGTTGTTGTTACTGAAAGTGGTGTACTTTCAGGGTGTGTATTGAAGGTGGTTTAGCCTTCATTTCGAATCTAAGTGGCAAAATAAAAATCTTTTTGCCGCTCCTTCGACTTAAAAAAGAAGAAGAGTTTCGTTGGGAAGTTGAACACCAAGACGCGTTTGACGACATCAAAAGTTACTTGGCCAATCCTCCTATAATGGCCCCACCTATAATTAGTAAACCCATGAAACTGTACATTTCCGCATCAGATGAAACAATCGGGAGCATGTTAGCTCAAGAGGATAAGAATGGGGTTGAAAGAGCCATTTACTACCTTAGTCGAATCCTAAATAATGCGGAAACTAGATATAGCTCAATTGAAAAGTTGTGCTTATGTTTGTACTTTTCATGTGTGAAGTTGAAATATTACATAAAGCCTATCGACGTTTTCTTTTATTCTCACTTCGACATTATTAAGCATATGTTGTCGAAACCTATATTACATAGTTGAATTGGGAAATGGGCATTGGCATTATCTGAATATTCTTTAAGATATGCTCCTTTAAAATCAATAAAAGGCCAAGTGGTAGCAGATTTTTTGGCTGAACATTCCTTAACGGAAATGCAAGAGATGTTGGTCAATATTAAAGCTTGGACACTTTTCTTTGATGGATCAAAACATTATAAAGGAACAGGAATAGGGATTTTAATTATATCTCCCCAAAATATTACAACAAGGTTTAAATTTAAAATCCAGGGTGTTTGCTCAAATAACGAGGCCGAATATGAAGCATTAATTGCCGGTTTGAAAATGTTGCTTGTATTGGGAGCAAAAACAGTCGAGATTAAAGGTGATTCAGAGCTCGTGGTCAAACAATTGACTAAAGAATACAAATGTGCAAATGAAAGTTTGATGAGATATTTTGTGAAGGCTTCTCATTTGTTAACAAATTTCGATGAAGTCGGAATACAACATGTGCCAAGGATTGAAAACCAAGAAGCCAATGAATATCCCAAATCGCTTCTGGTTACAAACTTTCGAAGAAGAAACTGAAGGAATTGATAAAAATTAGAGCAAAGCTAGTTCCAGATCAAGAATTTGAAGTTTTGGTAATTGAAAATTTGTTCCCCAATGATTAGAGGAAGCCTATAGTGGATTATTTACAAAATCCAGGTTCAACTTCTGATCGAAAGGTACCAAGCTTTGAGTTATGTTATCATGGGTAATGAATTGTTTAAGAAAAATGCTCTTGGAACTTTACTAAGATGTCTTAATGAAGACGAAGCTTTAATCGTTGTTTCGCAAGTGCATGGTGGATCTTGTGGTGCTCATCAAGCTGGCCATAAAATGAAGTGGTTATTGATTCGACAAGGTGTCTACTAGCCAACTATGTTAAAGGATTGTATTGAATACGATAAGTCTTTCCAGGATTGTCAAAAGCATGCGGGAATTCAACATGTTCCGGCAAGCGAACTACATTCAATAATTAAGCCTTGGCCATTTAGAGGTTGGGATATTGATTTGATCGGTGAAATTAATCCTTCTTCGTCTAAAGGCCATAAATACATAATTGTGGCTATCGATTATTTTACTAAATGGGTCGAGGCCATTCCTTTAAGAATAGTGACTCAAGATAGTGTGATTGATTTTTAAAATGTTTTTAAAATGTTTTTATTATAAATATAGATGTTTCAAATAAAATAAAAAAAGACGTTTTGTGCTGTTCTGTTGATTTTACTTTATTTTTATTTTTTGTTATTATTGTATTTAATAATATATATATGTTTGGGGTGATGAGTGGGCGTGCTGCCCTTTTTGTGATTCTTTTTATTTATCTATTATTTTATTTTTATTTCTGATTTGTTTTATTATTGTATTTAATAATTATTAATTATTGTGGATTGATATTTGTTTTCGAAGTTAACCCTTTTCTGCTTGTGTGTATGTTGTCTGAGCGCTTAACGCCACAGAGGAACGGCGTGAAGCATAGATTGAAGAGGCAAGGTGGGGCGAGGAAGTGAAGAATGAAGTTGAGAAGATGAATTGGAATATTTTTTTTTATTTCAAATACTTCGATAAATTTTTATGTTATTGATACTTGATTTTATTTTCCGTTAGATTTTATATTAACTATGGAATTATACTTGTTAAGTATTTATTTGAGCGACGAATTTGAATTTTTAAAAAAAAATGAGCGATCCTTTTGAGAGGTTTTACGAAACTTATTTCCGCGTAATTATAATGTGATCCCTCAATTCAAAATTGGGGTGTTACATTTAAATAACTATTCGATATTTGTTTGGATTTCCTGATAACTGCTTGTCTGTTTGGATTCTCTGATTTGAGATGTTCTATTTTGTCTCTCGACTTGTAGTTTCGAGGACGAAACTCTTTTAAGGGGGGTGGTATTGTAAGACCCTCTATTTTTGGTATTTATATTTTTGGTCCCTGAAGTATGAATTATTTATGCTTTGGTCCCTGAACTATTCTATAGTTCAATTTTAGTCCCTGTTAGACCTTTGTTCGAATTATATTTTGTTGGTATTGTCTTTTGAGATTTGATATGAATGAAATCCTAATAGATTGATTGGTACTTGATTAAAGAATATATTTGCTTGATTTATAAAAAAATGAGTTGTGGTTTAGTGGTTGAGACTTAGACATTTGACTGATAAGGCTAGTGTTCGAGTCTTATCTAATGTAGGATTAATTTTCTTTTCCTTCCCTTTTATTAATTTCGAATTTTTGAGAGGTTGGAACAAGAAGGAATATTCTTTTATGCCCTGATAAATTCTGATTTATTAAAGGAATAAATAAATAAAGTAATCGAACGAATTTCAACGCCGAACAAGACCGGATACGTTCCGTTTTAAAGGAACTTCCAAGAGAAGAATAATTCAGCCTCATTCCCTATTTTCTCTCTAAGGGGGACGCACCACTCAGCCATGTGGTTGAGCATATTCTCTTGCTCTACCTATTTTCTGTTTCTGTATATTTGAAATTCAAATCTTAGTTAGAGCTGATTTTATTTCTTCTTCTTTTCCTTATTAATTTCGAAATTTTAGAGAGGAATGAAAAGAGAATATTCCTTTGTGCTTAGGAATAGTTTTTAAATTTATTGTGAAGAAATAAATAAAAGGATTTAGTAACAGAAATTGTTTTTAACCGAAAACGCGACTACATACGTTTTGTTAGTGCCGAAGCTCTTAGAGGAAGAAGTTGTTATCATTCTCCCCTTCATTTTTGAAATTAAAGAGTAGAGAGGGAATATTCTCTTATTTTTGAAGAAGCCTTCTGAATTTAATTACTTGAGATTAATAAAATTAAATAACAAAATTTACTTAAACTAGAATCAAGACCCGGTTCATTTTCTGTTTCGGAGGAGTAAAAAGAGGAAGAAGTCAGCCTTGTTGGGTGCTAGGGGGCGTGTTATATGCTGGTTAGAGAGCATATTTCCTTGCCCTCATTCCTTTCTGTTTCCACTCGTTTTGAATTCAAAATTTAAATAAAAGAAAATTAAAAAGAGAATAGATTTTAGTGGAAAATGCTGCTTGAAAATAGGAAAAAAAGTTGAAACATAACCTCCCACTTGACCCTAGATTTCGTGAAACTTATAGGAGGGAGCATTCAGAAGTTATTTTCCACTTCTTCACTCATTAGCACGTCAATAACTTTCAGAGAAAACCACTTCCTTTGTTGTTGCTGTCAAGTCTCGACCGTGCTCTCATATTGCTACCTCTTTCCGTTGTTCTGTGTTTCCTCTTGGAGAATGCCTAGGACTCTCTAACACTCTCCTTCAGAGGCTTCCCACTTTTTCTCGGTAAGCTCTTTCCTCTCATTCCATCCCTGAGTTTTATCCTTGGCTGTAAGCTCGGTTTTAACCCGAAACTGTTTCTATTCTGGGTTCGAAATTCCTCTCCAAAGCCAGAGCTTGAGCACGAAATTCTCTTCACTTCTAAGACAAGGGCGGACGTTGGAGTGTCGAGGTCGAGCAAGAAATTCTACACTCAATTCCGGAGTCTTACTCGAGGTTGGGCTTGAAGTTGATGCAAAATAATCAAAGGTAAGGGTAACTTCTCGCTAGGAATTGATTGCCATTGTGTTTGCCTTTAATCTATTTTTTCTTGAAATCTTGTTGTGTTGGCTTGATCAATTACATGATTTATTCACTTGCTACTGTGTGAAGAGTAATTGAAGTGAATATTTGATATAACATATTCATATGTTAAGAGAAATTAAAAGTATTGACATATGATATTATGACTACATTGGATTGATGTGGGAACTGTTGTTCATGATGTTGGAAATCACTTGAGTCATAACATATGCATTACTTAGGTTTTGTTTAGGCTCTGATGTGACGGGTGCTTGTCCCGTGGGATCAGGCCGAGGGCAATGTGGTGGGTGCTTGTCCCACGTGATTGTCCTGCCCTTGTTTCGGGGAAAATTTGGCCATAGATATGCATGTAGAGATCTTAGGGAAGATTTGCATAATAAAAGAAAAAGAAAATTTAATTTACATATGGACGTGTTGTTCTGTCCATTGTTTTTTTTATGCGTTGATTTTCTTTTATCTTTTTATTTTTATTTTTTTGTTCTATTGTTTGTTTGTTTTTGTAAACAATATTATGTATACGTATTTTTAAAAATTTAATAACAGTACCGTTGGGTTGTGTTTGAATTATATGTATTTATTTATTTATCTATTATCTTATTTTTATTTCTGATTTGTTTTATTATGATATTTAATAATCATTAATTATTGTGGATTGATATTGGTTTTCGAAGTTAACCCTTTTCTGCTTGTGTGTATGTTGTCTGGGCGCTTAACGCCACAGAGGAACGACGTGAAGCGTAGATTGAAGAGGCGAAGTGGGGCGAGGAAGTGAAGATGAAGTTGAGAAGATGAATTGGAATTTTGTTTTGATTTCAAATGCTTAGATGAATTTTATGTTATTGATACTTTATTTTATTTTCCGTTAGATTTTATGTTAACTATGGGTTAATACTTGTTAAATATTTATTTGAGTGACGAATTTGAATTTAAAAAAAAAATGAGGGACCCTTTTGAGAGGTTTTACGAAACTTATTTCCGCGTAATTATAATGTGATCCCTCAATTCAAAATTGGCGTGTTACAAATAGTGACTAAAGATAGTGTGATTGATTTCATACAGAAATTCATCGTGTCGCGTTATGGAATCCCTGAAACCTTAACAACTGATCAAGGGTCAGTGTTTGTTGGTCGAAAAGTAGTGGATTTTTCCAATGAATTGGGGTTCAAGTTAATGAATTCCACTCCTTATTATGCCCAAGCTAATGGCCAAGTCGAAGCAGCTAACTAAGTTATTATCGGTTTGATGAAAAGGCACATAGATCAAAAATCGAACGGTTGGCATAGAACTTTAGATGAAGTTTTATGGGCTTTCCGAACCTCTCCTCGAGAATCTACAGGGACATCTCCATTCCAATTAACCTATGGGCATGAAGTAGTGTTGCTAGCCGAAATTTACTTACAATCGGCCCGCGTACGAAAACAAATGGAGATTCCTATCGAACATTATTGGAATATGATGTTAGAAGAGTTAATTGATTTGGACGAAGAGCGGATTTCGGATTTAGTGTCTATCATATGTCAGAAGGAAAAAGTGACTAGAGCTTACAATAAGAAGGTCAAGTCGAAAGTTTTTACCGTTGAAGATTTAGTTTGGAAAGTTATTTTGCCTATGGATAAACGAGATCAAACGTGTGGTAAATGGTCTCCAAATGGGGAAGGACCTTTCAAAGTCACAAAAGTGTTGTCTGGGAATGCGTATTCGATCCAAGAAATTGATGCAGATCGACGAATCTTTAACATAAATGGAAAATATTTAAAAAGATATAACCCGACATTGCATGAGATTAAGATAAGCTAATCACCATAAAATTTGGTGAATAAATAGTCGAATTACAACATTAAGCCGTGAAACATGGCTAAAATTTAAAAATTAAAATTCGACTATAAAGAGGATTACAAAGCGATTTGATCTAACTATCATTTTTAGCCTCAGTTCTCTCGAGTCGTGGCGTTTACTTCCTCTCTGCCGATGATGATGACTCTGGGTTTGTTCTCTTTTTGAAATTGGAGATAAATTCATTCATGGAGATCATCACAGGTTTGGGTGTCTTCTCCGACCACATAGGAACTGCATGCGAAATCTTCATTTCGGGGAAGTGCGCCTTAACAAGCTCAAGATCTTCTGCCGGCATTAATTCCGGGAAATGTTTTGCCATTATCGCCAAATGGTTGACTGTAATTGTCCTATTGGCTTTAAACTCAGCAAGACGCTCCTTGTATGTTGGCTTGGTTAAACGTCTTTTTTCTATGAAAGGAAGTTTCAGTGGCTTAACCTCATTGTCTTGAGCAACGAAATCTGAAATGTGGGTTTGCAGCCTTTAAATTTCATGCAAAACTCTTTATGTTTTTCTGCACTTTACATTTCAATGCAGTTTTTCCTTTCTTTTTACTTTGCCTTTTACTTGCTTTCAAGCGCCTTTAATTTCAGTTCCTTTTCTCTTTAAAATACTGTTAACCAATTCAGTCGAACCACTTTCGATGAATATCACTTCACCACTCCATTTCCACGTTTCGCGCACTAGGAAATTCCACATCCTAGAGTCCGTAAGAGGATCAGGATCCAGCCTCTTCATCAACATTGGGATTCACTTGTGGTTTTACCTAACTTCGTCGGTTTACCAAAAATCAGAGTAAACACCTTGTCGTTGGATATGTTTTGAATGTTTGTGGACGGTTAGGTTTTGTGATGGCTGACTAACATCATAACATTTGCATCTTTTGGTTCGACTGGTGGGTCGTTCTTGTGATTTTTGGTTCGACTGGTGGGTCGTTCTTGTGATTTTGGTTCAACCGAGGGTTGACTAACATCATGGCCGGGAGTGCGGACCTTGATCAGATGGAGTGTTTTAGATCTTTAGTTGGTCCTTTGGGGGGTTGTGTCTGTAACTCTCAAACTAATTATTTGTTTTTAGTACTAGGGTCATCACCATCCTTGAAGTTTCTTCCTATGTGTTGACTCAGGAGGAATAACGTAGTTTCTTTATTTCCCTTGAGGTTTGGAATTATTGCCTTCATGGCTCTCTTTTAATAAAAGTTTTATTTGATTCAAAATTTCTGCTACCTTTATTGCCCTAATTTATTTGTTCAATATTACGATTCTAATCCTCGAGAAATCGGGGTGTTACTGACTTGTAATTTTTCAAGGATTACAATTACTATTTCCTCATTTGTTCTTCATTTTTATAATTTTGTCTCTGCAATATTAAATGAAAAGAATCATATATTTATATTCATTCACTCTCTCCAAATTCCCTTCTTCCATTTTTCTACCTAACTAAATTGAACATTTGTATACCAGTGTTTTAACATGAATAAAGAGGAATACTAATAACAAAAATTTTAATATTTAAATTAGTTCTTTAAAAATAAATTTGTTTAGTTCTTTAAAAATAAATTTGTTTTCATCTTACAATGTTAAAAAATGAAAAGTGTGATAAAGTTATTGAATAATGTTTTATATGTCAAATTAGTCCTTAAAATAGAGGGATAGCTTTGACGTCCATAATAGTTATATCCGACTTGAGCATTGTTGCATTTGGTGTAAGATACATGTTCTTTAGAAAAAAGCTTTCATACAAGGGTTAATTTCAATGACCTATTCATCTTTCAATAACTAAAGTGATTCACCCACTATATTCTTAAGAACAAAAGTATTGTTCGACTCTAATAATTTGTATTATCGGAAACAAGATCAAAGTCTAGCTAGAGCAATGATAGGGGAGCCCAAATAAGGGTGAAAGAAAAAAAAAACTTCAAATGAACTGAACAACACTTTTAAAAACTTGGTAATAGGATATAGTTGATGCAATCCTTTGATCGGGTTCAGATTCTGACGGCAAAAATTCTAATTCTGGACCCGCCCGATATTATCCGAATGAAATCGTTTCTTTTCCTTGAACAACTAGAATACCCACTCGAAACTGCCCGTTTATTTTTTGAGTTATCAGATACTTCAATTTCGGTCAAGTGTCGGGTTTATGATCGAGGAGGAACGATGAGTGGATATTCGAGGAGGAACGATGATGGGTTGAGTTTGCAAGGGGGAAACATTGTTAGGGTTAGAGGAGGAACAGTGATGAAAAAGAGGAAAAATGAGAAATTAGGATTTTGAAATAGGTGGGAGAGAGGGGGGTGGTAGTTGAGAGAGAGCGTTTAAGCTTTTGGATAATTTTCTGGATAACAAATGAGTTTATGGGTAAGATGGTGAATTTCTGAAATTAGGAATATGATTACAAATTTGTGATTCTTGGGTGGAGGAAGAAATCTAATTTTAAGAGTTAAATATGTTTTAAGTACCTCTAATATTGGAATATTTTTGTTTTAGTCCCTCAATTTCCCGCAATGTCAACATGCCACATCGCATTGCTGAGCACATGACAAAGTCATCGAAGCTTAGACGAAGACTAAAATGGGGTACTTCTCTGAACGCATATGTGTGTTCGCTCATTATTTAAGGACCAAAAACTGTATTAACACAAAAATAACATTAAAAGGGTTAAAATGTTTTTGGTCCCTTAAAATAAGGAATTATTGATTTCGTCGATTTCGGCCCCTCCAAAATAACACATTATTAGTTTTAGTCCCTCCATCCATTTTTGTGAAGGTCTAAACCATTTTGTAGCGGTTTAAAACCATCACTAATGCATGAAAACTGCCATAAAATATGTTAGTAGCGGTTTAAACCGTCATAAAAATGAATGAAGAGACTAAAATTAATGATTTGCTATTTTAAGGGGACCAAAATCAACAAAAAATTTAAAAGGGAACCAAAATAAATAATTCACTATTTTATAGGGACCAAAACCAAATTAAAAGGAAGGATAGGACTGAAAACGGTGTCGCTTTCAGAATTTTGGATTCGTGTTTTGAATTTCAAAAATTTGAAACCCTCACTCTCTTTCTCCTCTGAACTGGAGTAGTAGCATTTTCCCTCGCTGATAGAAGAATCTCTCTCTCTCTCTCTCTCTCTCTCTCTCTCTCTCTCTCTCGGCTACGTTTGATTCTCCACATTTCTCATGGGGGTGAAGAATTTGTGGGATGTCCTCGAATCATGCAAGAAAACGGTTCCCCTTCATCACCTCCAGTTACGCTCACAATATCTGAAAAAATTGTTCTTTCCCACCGAATCGTGTTCCCATTTGGCTGAATTGACGTGGGTCTGTGTTGGATTTTGAACTCAGGAACAAACGGGTGTGCGTGGATCTCTCCTGCTGGCTGGTGCAGCTTCACAACGTGAGCAAGTCTCACGCGTGTGTGAAGGAGAAAGTGCACCTCAGGGGACTCTTTCACCGACTCAGAGCACTCATTGCCTTGAATTGCAGTGTAATTCTCGTTGCAGGTATGTGTGTTAGTTCTGCTCTTCTATTCCGTGTTCTAGAAGTGAAAATTTTGTTTTTAATTTGTTGATTTTTTTTTTAGTTCAAACATAGTCAGAAAGTTGTGTATAGGCTGAAACGCACTTTAAAGTGCTCACACAAATTACTCTTCATTCTTTCTCTTTAGGAATTTTGGAGCGTTAGGGGTATTTTATGATGGTAGTGAGGTTAGTGAAAAATTTGGGTACTCTGGTAGCACTATTCGATGTTCAAAATTAGTTTTAATCGACAATTTTGAAAAAAAAAAAATCAAATTGTAACGATAACTAACCATAGTAGGTGGCATGATTTGAATGGAAGGATTATTGAACATTCCGTCCTATGAGAGGACTAAATTTTTTTCCTCGGATTTGAGAGGACAAGAGGAGGATGTAGGGGAATTAAGTGCAATTTAAATAAAATCATGCCTTAACGGTGGCATTACACGTCCAGTAGCTGCAACCACAGCCACGTTAGTTTTTCAATTTAAGTCTTGTTTTCGGTCTTCAGAGTGGAGTGCGCTTTCCGTAACATTGTGATTTGCACTGATTTTCTCTTTACCAGTGATTTTTAAGCATAGATAGTGCAGGGTAGATCAATTGTGTGAAATAAGGACAGGGTTGGTGACTCAAATTTATGGTTAGAGTAGAAACCAACCACTTTAGAATCTTGGTGTAGATGATATCTGTGCATATATGTATATCAGCTGTTCTATCTGGTTTTGTTGTTTGGGATGATTGGCATTTGATCTGGCAGTTAGGGTATGAAGTTATGGGCAGAATTTAGGAATGCTATGTCAAGCTGTTCTAAGTCTTTTTACATATGTGTCGTGCATGTGCAAAGGATGGAATCAATTGATATCTGATGTTAAATTTTGACACTTACACCTAATACTGACTTTTGTTGGATTAAATGTTCTTACGGAGTAGATCAAATTTACAATTTTTTTTACAAATTTACAACCAATTGATACCTCATAGCACTTCTTTATTTTGACATATAATATGTTATTTAAAGTGTCAGTAAATATCTACTATTGCATAACAAATCTATGAATATCTAATTCTAAATTATTTAAAATTTGATATACATGATATGAAGATAATATCAGTTGCTTTCCGATGTATAAAAAAAGTGTAATAGTTAGTTACCTAGCGTGTGTGTGTGATGCGGACCCAAGTATTAATAGGCCTAGAATTACTAAGGTGTATGAAAGGAGGGGTAGAAGTGGAAATACACTTAATTCCTCTAGTGTTGCTGCCTAGGTAGAAGAGGGTATAACCCTGTGACTGGTGAGAGGGTGAGGTAGGCTGGAATTCAGTTGGGTTGGGAGGTAAAGGAAACCTCTAATTTGCTTGTATCTTTTCATCGTTTTCTATGTAAATTCACTAAACTGAGACTGAGCACGTCTCAGTTTTCAGCTAAGTTCAATACAATAGAGCTACTCTTCTATAATTCTCACTATAATTCTCTGGTACCCAACATTGTGTATGACTGTATGCATAGATGTAGATAGATACACAGGTAGGTAGATAGAGAGGGGGAGTGGGAGAAGGGGGGGGGGGGGCTGAAGTGGTTTATCTTAAGTTTGTCACTGAGCGTTGGATGTTTTGCATATACTGAATGGGCTAACTAATGGAAAGCGTTAGATTGCAAATCCCAAGTTTTTCTACGAAGAGTACATCTAATTATATTAGTTTCTATAATGGATTTCTCTTGTTTAATATTAATCGATAGGGCCCCGCCGGTAAGTTCTACAAGATCTTGTACATTGGAACCCAGAGTTATGGGGCCGAATCCATTAGTATGGAACATCTTTTCGAAGTGAAATCTCCTAGTATATGCAAGAGTAAAAAAGTGATTTAATTGTTGTGGAATAAGAAGTCTTCATAATTCAATGCATGTATTTAATTTATTCGGAGCTATTAAAGTAGGATCCACATTTCGGGGAATATGTTTCGAAGCAATAACAAGAGTATTTCTAGTGGAACTTCTTTCACAATCCGTGGAGAGATAGTTTCATCAATAGACCGAGGGATAAGGAGGAAAATTTCATTTTAATTGAAAATTTTCCTTATTTCATCTTTTTTTCCCAAATTAACTAATTAAGAGGAGAGAAATGATTGATTATGATTATCATGTAACTTTCTAATCATCCCTTGCCCATGTGCGGTTTATTGAAGTAATGGTTTATGGTTTTATGGAAGTTAATCAAATACAATGTTGACAAATTAGAGATGGGTTGGGTCTCCTAAGATAAACTGATACAGGCGTAAGGTTTTTGGATAACTTTCCTGAAATGCTTTAATTTTGCCCCTATCAACATTCCACACTCAACAAAGAATACAAATAACACATTGAGCTTAACTGACATGATGTGATGTGATTTAACTGACAATCAAAGAATACAAATTACACATTTCACATAACCCTATCTGCCCAAGTTACATGGAAACAGGGTGCATGGCGTGGCCTATGCTGGCCCATGTATCTTAGTAATTTGAAATTGTGATTTATGTCATTGACTTAGGGCACCTTATTTATAGGGGATAGTTAGGATCTTTCTTACTGACTTCATTATGGTGTTCTTATTACCATTCGTTCTTCTTATTTGCTTTTTTTATGTGCTTGCATTTGCACTATTCATGTATATCCTTCCTCATTACCTTTAATGTCTGGTAGATGGATCAATTCCGGCCATTAAATTATCAACTTATAGGCGTCGCTTAAATGTTGGAAAGGAGGTTGGTAATTCTCTTATATATCTTTTCTTTTGCCGTCTCTCAAATATGCTTTACACTTCTTCCATACCTTGACATATTGTTTTTACTTTTTTGTACTTTCTTTTGTCATAACTGTAGTTAGCCAATAATAATCGTGCAGGTAGCGCAAGATGAAACTAACTTACCGAAAGTGACATCATTACGGAGAAACATGGGGTCTGAGTTTTCTTGCATGATAAAAGAGGCTAAAGCCTTGGGAATGGCTCTTGGCATATCTTGTTTGAATGGGTAATATTTTATTCAAGTTAAGATTCAGTGTTTGCTTTAAAGAATGTGTTAAATATATAATATAAAATCACTCTTTTGTCATTTACCCAATAACTTAAACTTTTGAAATAATTAGTTCATGACTTGGTATCAAAGCCTCTTTGACCAAGTGGTATGGAGTTTGTTCCTTGAACTTGCTGTCCCATTATTCTAATAAAAAGTTGAATCGCACAACGTAGTTGAGCATGTGCATTGTCCACGCTTCAAGGCCAATGGGGCCTTTCCTGAGAGGGCGTGTTAGAAATATAATAAGTGTTGTCGAAATGGCGGTGCCATGACGGTATGGCGTGGCGGATTTACGGCAAACCACCATGAAAAGTGCATGATGTGGCGGACTATGGCGGCCATCATATGCATGGCGTTGCCATGGCACTCATGGCAGAAGTTTTGATCCTAGGAGAGAGAAAAAACCCAAATGGGTCATATGACCGACTCATAACTGTTAAAAATCTGACCCAACCACTTCAAAACCCTAATTTTAGAAGTAACCTCAGCTTCTTTTCTTCTTTCTCATTCAAACTTCAAAGGTTGCTTCTGTCCAACACTCATCCCTCCCCATCAAGCTCCCTTCTCTAGCGAAACTCCATCACATGGCTTATCATTCAACCCTATCAAATTGAAGAGCTTTAAAGACATGATTGGTGGTATAGGTGCCTATGGACCAAATTTGCCAATCCTTACTTATCATGATAAAAGAGTCCCACTTTTAAAAAAAGAGTTGGAATACACTGATGATCTCTTGAAAGGGCATAAGGAGCAATGGGGCAGCCTTGGATGTTCTATTATCTTAGATGCATGGACTGATTGGAAGCAAAGATGTTTGATCAATTTTTTTGTGAACTCTCCCGCTAGGACAATGCTTGTGAGGTCCATTGATAGATCTAATTTTGTGAAGACTGGTGAAAAGCTATTTGAGCTGCTTGATTCTCTTGTGGAGGAGATTGGGGAGGAAAATGTTGTCCAAGTCATAACCGATAATGGAAGCAATTATGTTTTAACTGGTAAGATGTTGGAAGATAAACGACCACATCTATGCTTGACTCCTTGTGCAGCCCATTGCATAGACTTAATGCTTGAAGATATTGGAAAGCTTCCTTTGATTAAGAAGACAATTCGGAGGGAAATATCACTTGTTGGCTTCATCTATAGCCATTCAAGTACCTTGAGCTTGTTGAGACATTTCATAAATAAGAGAGTTAGTGAGATCTGCGGTGACTAGATTTTTAACATCCTTCCTATCATTAGAAAGGCTTTATACCCAGAGAACAAATCTTAGAAGAATGTTTGCTTCCGAAGAGTGGACCAACAACAAGTTATCCAAAGAGGCTAAGGGGAAGGAAGCAGCAAAAGTTGTGCTCATGCCTTCATTTTGGAATAATGTGGCTTTCACTCTCAAAGTCATGTCACCTCTTGTTAGGATGCTTCATCTTGAAGATGGTGAAAGAAAGCCAGCCATGGGATATATTTATGAAGCAATGGATAAGGCAAAAGAAACTATTATGAAGTATTTAAAAAATAATGAAAGCAAATACGAGGATGTGTTTGAAATCATTGATGATAGTTGAACTTTCCAAATGTATCGTCCATTGCATGCTGCTGCTCACATTTTAAATCTAGAGTTTTACTATGAAATCCTAAAATGGAGTACGATTTAGAATTTAGAGGTTACAAATGGGTTGTATGATTGCATGAAGAGGTTGGTGCCGGGTAAGGATGTACAACAAAAGATCCTGCTTGACCTACAAATCTATAAGTCTGCTGAAGGTCTCTTTGGTTCATAGTTTGCAAAGTCACATAGAAACACCATTCGTCCTGGTGAGAAACAAAAATTAAACTTTTGCATATTTAAGATCTTTTAAGTTTTAAAATTAAAATTCTAAGTCATATCCTTTAAATTTCTTGTAGCTCTATGGTGGTGAAGTATGGCCATAATGCTCGAACTTTGCAGCAGCTAGTTATGAAAATTTTGAGCTTGACATGTAGTGCATCTGGTTTTGAATGCACTTTGAGTGTGTTTGAGCAAGTAATTATCGTAGTCTCACTATTTTGTTTTGATAGTCAAGTCAGTACTTAGTTGTAGGAATTAGGAAACCAATTAACAATTTTTCAATTGCTATGTTGAAGATTCACGCAAGTAGGCTTGATCACAAACTTGCATGACTTAGTTTATGTGCAATATAATCAACAACTCCATCAACGATATAGTCTTAGAGATGTGAGTAATCCCATATCACTCAATGATATTGATGAGTAATTAGTTGGAGAGATGGATGATAATGAGGTAGATGTTGGGAATGAGTTAGTTTTTGATGATGACAACACTCTAAATTGGGCAACTGTTAATGAGGCTTAAGGGATGAGAGATCCTTGAAGACAGACTAGGCAGAATTCTAAAAAAGGAAAGGTACAGGTGGTATTATAACAACAAGGTCTTCTAAGAAAGGTTCAGGTGCAATTTCAATCTCAATAGGAAATGAGAAGGTGGTTGAAGATGATGAATCTGAATTTGAAGATGGTTCTGAGGAATCAGAAGAAGATCTACAAGTTTATCTTGAGGATCCGGAAGGAGATGAAGGTGAGGGACATGCCTCAATGGATGATGACATCGGAGATGACTGTACTGGGGTTGATGAGGAGGAGGAGGAGGAGGAGGATTAGAGACTTTAAGTTTTTATGATTGGTAGTTTGTCTTGATTTTGATTTCAGTCATTGTGTTTTACTTTTGTTTAGCTAGATGGAGTTTAAGTTTGGAACTTTGTATTGACCTTATGCTACAAGACTTATTTTGTTGGTGACATTGTGTTATGCAGTTATTATGGGACTTATGTTGTTATGTTTCTATGATTCTATCATTTTGTTCTTGACTATATTGTTAGTTTATTTATTTATTTATTAATTCAGCATGTTTCTATGCTTTTGTAAATATATTATATTATATTTATTATGGCCACCATGCTTCCACCATAAGCTGTCATGGCATCCGCCATATTTTTATGGTGTTTATTTGGCTTTCCACGATGAACCGCCATACACTGTTGATAATACTGAATATAAAACTATTCACGTGTCTTTTACCCAACAACTTAAGCTTTTGGGATAATTGGTTCATGACATAATGCTCTCATGTTAATGGCGATATTAACATATTTTTTTGGTCTTTGACGGATGTTACTTGAATAAAAAATTAAAATTTGTTTTGAAATTGATGATAATAATAGTAGTAGTTTAAGAAGCAAGTTTGTTGTTGTTGTTTTTTTTCCCTGTTACCATATTGTTCGCAGAACAATTGTCGGTTGGACTAATAAGTTTTCTTTTAATATAGTGGTATATATGAGAGCACTGATTCATTATAAGAGATGCAAAGGTGCTCAACATTGTGTGGTATGCAGTATGCTAGTATAAAATCATTGAAAATTTTCTTGATGTCTTGTTGTTGAGGTACTAAACGCATTTAAAAGTGAACATTATCTGCTTACCTACATTTTGTTCTTTTTATAGTTGATTGAAAATGTTAAATTGCTGGATTATAAATAAGGCTCTGCACGACTTTGAACTAATAGTCTTTTTCTCTTTTCCAAAATTCAGCATTGAAGAAGCTGAAGCTCAATGTGCTTTGTTGAACCTTGAATTATTATGTGTAAGCCCTATGTATATTTATCTGACTTCAAACTTTTTTACACTTAGTTATTATCTGATATTTCATGGGAAACTTATGCTATTGCTGTTATCTAACCTATCATCATTCTTTTCATTTGTTGTTAATAATTTTGGTAGGATGGATGTTTCAGTTTAGATTCAGATATATTCCTCTTTGGCGCAAGGACGGTGTATAGGGATATCTGCCTTGGTGAGTTGGTCACCATTTTTGTTGTAGACGTACTGATGTATTTGTTTTGTATTATGTTTTCAAACAACTTATACGGATCTTTTATAGGAGATGGTGGATATGCTGTTTGTTATGAGATGGCTGACATTGAAACAAAACTTGGATTTGGAAGGGACTCATTGGTATGTACTTGATTGACTTTTCAACATACTTAAGAATCAAAATGCTTTCTTTCTATTTTTCTTTTTGAGTATGACCTATCATTGTTCTGTGTTGTTTAATGCAAATTCAGTTTGGATTGTTCATGCCAATGCCCAAAAGAGAAAATTAGACCCATGAAGGATAGGTTAATTATAACTTTCCAGTTCAGGTCATCATGGGCAGCCTAAAAGCATGTTACCCTGTAAAGGAAGCCTAGTTGGTCTTTTATTGTTTTACTTGGATATGGTTTTTGATGTTTTGCGTTGAATATAAAATTGTGCATGCATTTATCCCCTCACTCACTTTGATGTCTTGTATTCAAATTAGTGTCATTTGCATCTTGTTAAGGTAAAGTTCCAATCATGCATATATGTCCATTCAAGCATGTTGGGTTCTTTTTATGGTGAAAATCAGTGATTGTGTAACCTGTGATCTTCAGATTGCTCTTTCCTTACTTCTTGGCAGTGACTATTATCAAGGAGTTCATGGTTTGGGTCCGGTAAGCCGTGAGTCGTGTCCTTCATGTCATTACTGCTTTGGACTTTTACTCCTTGTGGTTTAGCAGAACTGGAGATTACACGTTATATGTACTTATATTTTTGCTCAATTTTTTTCCATGGTTGTAGGAATCAGCTTGTCAGATAGTCAAATCAATTGGGGACAACTTTATTCTTAAAAAAATTGCATCAGAAGGACTTGAATGGGTGAAAAAGAGAAGAGGTATACCTTCTATATTGCATTCTATTTCTATTATCTTAATGTTATAACTTATAACTGTTAGTTTTGTCAAGACTTTTATTTTACACTAAATTTAGTCATTATCTTTTGTATGTAACTCAAAATTGTACCATATGTAAACTTCAAATTTCAAAAGAATTAAAGACTAATTAACTATTGAAAGTATATGATAGTGCACTTAATATTTTGGCAAGGAAGGGGTAGATGGGTTTACAGGGGAAATATGGTGGTTGTATAGGGGTTACAGTTAGAGATTTGATTGGGTGAATGTTTAAAACTTATTGCCATGGAAACAAGATAGAGGCTATTGGTCAAATAAAACTAGGGCAGAAGATGAAAGGGACGATGGGGAATAAGAGGCATAACACCTAGAGTTCTAAGGCGCACTAGGATTTTCCCTGAAAACAATTTCTTCACTCACTGCCTGCAGTTATTTATTTAATTTTACCTGGTTAAATCACTTATATAGAACTAGTCAAATGTTGGAATCGGAACCTGATATTCACAACTTATGGTCAAAGTCAAATGACCAGCCTCTGTTTAATGTGAAAATGGCCTAAATAACAACAATAGTACAAACAATACCACAAGAAACAATGAATAAAGCTAAGAGATAGGCTAGCAATACACACTTTTAATTTAAACACACTCTTCGACCCATACCATGTGATTGGTTTATTTTTCAAAAGGTAAACCCATTTTTTTTATAAAGTAAGATAAATTTGTCTTTTTCAAAAATACCTCATTCAGAAGGAGTGTGTGGGACAGTGTATTCAAAAGAGTGTGTTGCTAGCACTTCCCTAAAACTAAAGCCTTTACATAGACTATAAGAGACAATAAAATATAATATTAGCTAAATTAACAAACTGATTACCGACCATATGAATGTAACTTGGAAAGCAGTAATATGTTACAGTTAGGTCCAATATAATATCTATTTATTAAACAATTGATGGAATGTTTGGACCTTTATGCTTATGTATTCTGCAACTTGTTGACTGCATGAACATACTAATGTTGACTTGCAGTTAATATTTTCTTTGGTCCAATGGAAGTTTGTCAGTCATCTCCTGAACTTCTCAACTTTGTTCTATCTTTTGTCTATGTAGGAGGTGGGAATAATTTACATAGGGATGATAATGTTTTAGAAGTGATTAATGCTTATAGGAAACCAAAATGCCACTCAGCAGATTCAGATGTTGTACACAGGTTGGCTTATCTTTATTCAGTTCATTGTTTCTATTTCCTTTCCTGTGTGTTTAACATAACATAATGTCACGGGAGTATCAAGATTCAAGACTTTCAGTTTCAGTGCGTTTTAATGTTTTTAATAATTCACATGATATCACATTATTCTGGTATTTTTTCCCCAAGCCCCTGGAAACTATCCATCAGAACTAAATACTTGGTTACCTTATTGTTGATGGGTTACTGGCATAAACATTTGTTGATGAGGGGATTTGTTGTACACTCAAATATAAAACTCCTAATATCTTCAGGATCAGAATTTTATCATGCAAGACAGTAAGGACACTACTGATCGGTAATCATCTAAATTGTGAGAGATATCTACAGTCTAAATATTTACTCGGTATTGATTGGAATATATTCATTCAGTATGATCTTTAATCAGAACATATGAAAACTGAGTCTATTGACATCTGGGATTGTATATGTATCTCATCCTCATGCTCTTTTAAACTGAGAAAGGTAAAGTCTATCTGCAGTCTGCTATAGTTCTTAATAATGATTACTGATTAGATATACACTTCGAACTGTTGAAACTTGAAGCTGATATGCAGTCCTTCTGTAGAAGTTACTGTTATCATTTAGCTAACATTTAATTTAGCTTCTGGTGTTCCTAATTGGAATTTTATATTTGGTGTAGACGTGTAGTCCAAGGAATAAGATCAGGATCATAAATGGTACCACATTATTATCAACTACCTAACTTTTGACTATCTCTACAGGGCTCTTGCTCAGTATCCGTTTCAACGCATTAAACTCCAGCAAATATGTGCCGAATTCTTTGAATGGCCTTCAGATAGAACAGGTTTGTCATATATTTTGACATACACACTCATAAAGGTGATTAAGTCATTTGTTCTACTGAAATGTCCTAATCTTATGTATTTTTGGTTCGGAGTGGCTGCGGTGCACGACTTTTAGTAATTAGTAATGAATCAATTGTTCTTTATTCACGAAATGAAAGATTACTGACTCCTTATCTAACCCAGAATTCGTTTGGACTAAAAAATTATGCTGAGTTTGAATGTTGTCATGTAGTAATGCTGATTGACATTTCATGAAATAGATGGGTACATCCTTCCAAGTATAGCTGAAAGAGATTTACGAAGATTTGCAAATCTGCGATTAACTTCATCTGAACTTGGGTTGAACCTCCCTTTACATGAGGTACTGCTAACCCTTTCCACTAAACCTTTAATCTGAAAAAATGACTGCTGCTCATATGCTTAGAATCCCATAGCATTTTGGTAACCGACTTTGAATTTAACATGTTCATGATGTAAGATCAATGCTATACATCTCATTATGTCAAGTATGCACCATATTTCATATATGGTCAATGAAATAGGAAACAGGGATACCGCCTTTTGGACCAAAGCTGAAACTAAATAGAATATTCTCCACCCCCTCCTTCCCAAAATCCAAATTTCGGTATGACAACTGTTCTGTCATTCATATGTGGTCATAACCTTCTACCATATTCAGTATATTTCATTTACAAACTCTAGTAAATCTGTCATTTATAAAGTTGAATAATGTCTTTGGTATTATCATAGCTTCCATTTTTTGAACCAAACATGTATATCCCTTATATCATGTATAATATATCCGATCGCAGATCCCTGTGAAGTGTCCTGTGTCGGAAATCGTTAAGAGCCGAAAAGTTCAAGGGAAAGAATGCTATGAGGTTTCCTGGAAAGACATGGATGGACTTGAAACTTCAATAGTACCGGCAGATCTTATAGAAAGGTGATGCAAATTGTTTAATTGATGAACTTGCTTTATTCCTTTAATCAACAATGTAATTTATCTGATTCTTGTCATTTTATATTTCGCTTATTTTTGCATGCAACTTGGGCTATAATACAATTTGGTTCATTGCTGCCTCTATACCAAATATCTGTTTAATGCTCAAATTCAACAAGACTGGTGGGTGTATTAGAGTTCCTTTCTGAGGTTGTTAGGATGGGAAGTATATAGTTTGTTTTTGCAGTATCAATAGGAATAAGTTAAAACATACCTTGGTTAAAATTTTCTTGATATTTAAGCCCCCCAAAAATCAATGCATTTGTGTTATGATTCTAAATATCTAGGTAGTTTATTTTAGGAGGTTATATTTTATTTTAGGAATTGATTGTTTATTTTGGTTTGATTATCTTTTAGATTAAGAGTATCTTTTATTTCTTAGGGGTTAAGTCTATCTCTATTAGGATTAGTTTATTATAAATAAGAGGTCTCTAATTAGGTTAGGTAAGCATTTGAATTATTGAGTTGTGAAAGGTTTTTACCTTTGAAAAGGGTCTCCCTTTGTAAAGAAGGATTGCCTTGTTTGTATTTTTTTATTAATAATATTAGTTTCTTATTCAGAAAACACCGAAAAAAATTACCCTTTTGCCCCTGTTTTCTTTTGTTTGGCTGTTAGGGTTTCCCCAAATCTAACAATTTGTTATGAAACTTCTTGAGCAATAGTGTTCCATGCTATATTTTGAAACTATGGCTCAGAAAATGTACTTCCTCTTTTGCACCCACATCATCATTATCAACAAGTTCCAGCAAATTGACTCCTACATTAAATTGTCATCTCTGACATTAATGCTATCATTATTGTCTCATTATAATCATCTACAGTGCCTGCCCTGAGAAGATTTTGGAGTTTGAGGAGAAAAAAGCTCAACGGAAGAAGCAAAATATTAAGAACAGAAGACCAAAGAAAAAGGAAAGTACGGTTTCTGTGGCTGAGCTTGATCTAAAACTGCAGAATTTGTTGCTGGATATCAATTTGGGAGACCAAGCCAATCTCAATGCCTCTAATTCTTCAAGAAGCATATCAGGAGTTACCACTGCTATGGCTGAAGCTGATCTGGATACTACAGATTTTTACCTATCACATGACTTAGAACATCATGAATTATCAGTTCAGAACAAATCTAGCAATGAGGCTGTTTCCAGTATTAATAAAAGTGAGATCATAGATCTTCTCAGCCCTTCTCCACCTAAGACTAAGCAATCATCCCATGCCTCCTTCAAATGTGAACAATCAAGTGACCAACATATTGAAGTGATTAACTTGAGTGATTCAGAGAACGATGTGTCACCTGAACACAAGGAGAAAGCAAAAGAGCTGAGATTGTTCTTAGCAAGTATTAGAAATGAACTCCATTGAACAATGAACAGAGACTTTTGTTATGTGTAATATGAAGCAGGTTCTTAGTTGTATTAGTAAAAATTCTTATATATCTTATGAAATAATGGATTTAAGTATGATGCATGGTGCAGGGACAAGGTGCTGATGGAGGTGTTCCATCGTGGCTGAAGTGTTTTTTTTTTTCTTAAGATTTGTGGGCGTTTTTTAGATCAAAATTGTCAAAAAACTTAATATGAGGACTAAAATCACCCAATGATGAAACTAATAAGACCAATATTGTAATTAAACTAAAACCTATATGCTATGAAATAAACTCATTTGCTAAATACTTTAAAAAGATTTGAAGGTAGTTTTAAAGATTGTTAAATAAGTTTTAAACTAGCTGAAAAGTCTTACCAAATCTACTTTATAAAAATTCACTTATAAAGGAGATTATATTTAAAACCAAAAGATATTAATTTTAACTTGATTTTTTTCTTATCAAACGTTGCAAATAGAGCTAAGTTTCACTTAGGTTGCCACCATGTACTCACTCTTCACAAATGTACTAGAGAATCGTACTAGAGAACTATAGATAAACTAATAGTAGGAAATCGGAATTTTGAGTCATAATGAATTTTTGTGTAGTAAAATAAAATAAAATAAAATAAAATTATGAAAAGGTACGCACCTAGTATATTTTTGTACTGATTTTGAGATATATTATTATTGCATTAATTTCTTTTAAATTAACCCGACATTAATCATCTTTATTTTATTAGAGATATTGCACAGACTTCTCTTAAGATTTATCATTATTGCATTGACCTTTCATAAGATTTATTATTATACCACTCAACATCTGTTTATTATTCTAAATAGTGTATGAAGGAAGGGAGGTCAGTGCATTTTACAAAATAGAGGAAAAAAATATCATGAGAGCTTAGTGAACTTTTGCCTTTATTTTGTCTTGGATCACAGGAATCATCCATACAAAGAAAACATACTTTTTCTTTTTTGTCAAAAATGCTAGATTAAACACCAAAGGGTTGGCGACACTTACATTATGTGGGACAAAAATATCAAACAGAGACACACAATGCACATAGATAAGAAACTTAAACACAAGCATTCTCATTCAAACTGATATATGCAACTAATATACATGAAGTAAATAACCCTAAAAATAATACAAAAGCCCCTAATCCCCAATATTTACCATAGAACCACTACTACAGAATTACCTTTTTACCATGCCCATATTACCACGGTTAAGTGTGGAACCGTGGTAAAAATGGGTTACGAGCTCTGTTACCACAGTTCTGTGTGGAACCGTGATAACTGAGTTGCTCTATTACCACGGTCGTATGGTAACCGTGGTAACTGAGCAAAAATAAATATTTTTTAAAAAAACAATTACCTATTACCACGGTTGGTATTATGAACCGTGGTAATAGAGTTTAGTAAACCCCAAAACCTTTCTACCATTTTCACCCACCACCCCAAATTCATCCTTCTCCGTCCCCAAAACCCTAGACTCTACCGACCCCAGCTCACGTTGTTGACCTCCTCGTCCTCCTCCACGTGGCTCACGTTGTAGACCTCCAGATCCTCCTTGTCCTCCTCCTCGAGGCTCACGTTGTCGACCTCCAGATCCTCCTCATCCTCCTCCACGCGGCTCACGCCGTTGACCAGAACCGCCTTGGGCTTGAACGAAACAATGCAGCGGGCATCGTTGTCGTAGAACCGGAGCTGCAGAACGGCGCGCTGTGAGGAGATCTCCTCGCCACGTACTTCGCCTCTAGTTGTGCCTTATCTCAGGAAGAGGAGTTTGTGGACGAAGACGTGTTCCTGGATGAAATCCTAGTCTCCGTTGAACTCACTTCCTCACAGAGGACCTCACACCGTTCATGGTGCTACTTCCTCTTTCTCATTCGTTGAACTCGCTTCCTCTCCCAGCCCCTCACGCCGTTCACGCTTCTACTTCCTCCTTCTCTTCCGTTGAAGTCGCTTCCGCACCCAGGCCTCTCGCCGTTCACGCTTCTGCTTCCTCCTTCTCTTCCGTCGAAGTAGCTTCCCCAAATTTGAGAGAAATTGTACTTCTCATCAATACCAGGATTTGATCCGGTGCTTCCATCTCCATATCCTTTCCAAAACCTAATCCAATCTCTTAACTTCTGAAAGCTCACATTTTTACTTCTTTTGTAAACAGAGAAGGCTTTCTTGAAGCAACCCAAGGTTTTTCTCTGTCCCTTTGAACTTCAACCCTTCAATGTTCCTATTAACTATGAATCTCTGGGAATCCCTGTAAGTACAAATAAGTTTCAGAGACTTTTCATGATGTTTTTTTTTTTTGTGTTAATCTGGATGAAACTTATTTTATGTTTGATTCCCTTAAGGTGCTAGATATTTACCTTCATTAACTTATGTTCCTAAACCTAATTTTGAACCTTTTTCAGTATGTTGTTTTGTTAAATTTCTTTTACTCCATCATCTGCATCATACACCTCAGATACTTTGTTTAATACTATAAATTCACTTCACCCACTTTTAAGGAAAAACAAAAGTTAGAAGTAAAAGAAATTAAACCAGTAGGATTGGGCTAGTATTGAGAAATTATTGTTGTTTGTTTGAGGTCATGGATTTAAAGTTTAAACGTCATTGTTGTGTACACCAAAAAGAAAAAAAATCATTTACTGCTAGATTTTACTTGACAAACTTTATGTTATGTAGAAACTGGGTAAATAATTGTTTTTGTTTGACATGTGGTTGTTGTCTTTCTCCTTCTCGGTAGAAGGCATCAAGGTTATTCTACAAGGATTTTTGATAATTTGTTCATCTGTGAAGACTAATGTGATTCATTATGATACTTGGAACAAAATATAGAGATATTTTCTTTTAGTTATTATTACTTGTGTTGTGTCTAAATGTTATACTGCTGTCTAGAACCAGGACTATTTCGATATCGTAGACACACCAATAGATTTTGGAACCGTATGCAGCAATCTTGAAAAGAATGACAAGTATATGAATTCAGAGGATGTCTATAAGGATGTTCAATACATTTGGGACAATTGTTACAAGTATAACAATAAGGGTGACTATATCTTGGATCTTATGAGACGAGTAAAGAAGAACTTCATGAAGTACTGGACTGCTGCTGGGTTATACAGTGAACCACCAAAAGGGACGAAAGGTGAAACATTCATACATAGGAAACATATCGGTTAACATGAACTAACCTTGACTATTAGTTTTACATGGATAGTCAAGGTTGGTTTTACAATTTAGCTCAAATCTAATATCTCTTTCTCTCTCTACGTGTGTGTGTTAATCCTCCTTCCTTGTTAGGTCAAGTTGTGCTACCATTTGTTGTCACACCGTTTTCCACTGCATCGTTATCGTTCGCCGTTTGAGGTTTTCCTAGTCAATTGCTTTTAAATTGATCACCTCTGTTGCTGTGTTTATATAGGGCAATGTTAGACTTTGGTTTCTCTACTTTGTTAATTACATGTTTCTTCATATGGATTTGGATTACTTTCATCTACTGGCTTTGTTAATTTAGGTTTATTTATTATCAATTTCAATGTTGTGGTTATTGTTTTTTTTTTATTAAAAGAAGAACTTAATGAAAGTGATAAGCTTTGTTTAACAACATTCTCTTTATTACCCTTGCAGGAATTTTCCATCGCAACCCATTATTTTTAGAGGTCATTCTGATGGCATATCTAATTTCTACATTTGGGGCCAAGATGTTATTTCAATTCTCGAAATAGGATTGAGTTTCTTTCCTTGTCTAAGTGTGCTAGTGAAATAGTATGCTTCTCTTTCTCTAAGGCTCATATTTGCATGATAAGGATAGGAATTCGGAAGGTTCAGTTGATTGAGCTTGTCTAGAACCTCATTTAGTTTGTCAAAACAACTCTATTCATTCTTACTTTAGTTATATCGTTGTTGCTTGATGTGATTTTTCCCTTTTGTTCAAGTAGTTTATGGTCTCCAATTATATATGATGAATGTAATGAAAACATTTACATAAAACCCACATTTCAAGGGAGTGCAATTATATGCTTTGATACTATTTGTCTTCTTTTAAAATCTTTAGTGGAAGGTATCCGTCAACTTAAGAGGGAGAGGATGGCCGAGTTCCCATCACCAGAAAAAAGATGATTTTAAGCAGAAGCACATGGATGAGTACGGAGTTGGAAAATGGAAATCCTTGTTCTAAAGCCAAAATCAATTCATGGGAGAAACAACTGTGAGCAACTTTAGAGCGCTAGAATTGACTCTGAGAAAAGAAAAAAAACTAATCGAAACGTGCTATAGACAAATATTTATTATGTTTTGGGCTCTGTGCCTACTAGTTCACGTGAATTCTTAACTTGTTTTATGTTGTGGATCTACACTTTTACCTATATAATCCTGTTGTTGTAGATAGGCCAGTGTCTGGCAATATGATGGAGGCCAAACTTTGAAAGGGCCATGTATCCATACTGCCCTCCTCACATAACAAAGCCAAAGGTAATTTGCCAATACCATGTCATTGGATGTCTTGTATCCTGTTTAATTTCTTGGTCCATGATTACAAATATGTTAGTGATTTATGCAGGAGTGCAGAAAGCTTTTCCTTGTTCATTTATCTGAGAAGGAGTACTTTGTAGTGCCCCAAAATTCAGTTCTTGTTGCCGTTCCACTGTGTGAACTCTTTGACAATGCTGAGGTATGGTGATTATGAATGCTTCTCTTTTGATTCTTCTTTACTATAACATGAAATTGGCTTCTTTATTGCATGGAGAATTTAAATGGTTGGTTCATCATTGAAACTTTTAATGACTCATGTTAAGGTCTCATATTTATTAGAAATATGACTAATATATTTGTTATAAAATGTAGTGTAATATCTCCTTTAACTCAACTTTTGGGATAAAGTAAGATCTAATTAAATTTAAGAATCGTGAGCTTTTGATTTGATTTAGAAGATTGTTAGGCTCATTTAAAATAGGTTTCTGTTTTTGGGCTTATCTTAAAAGCTTTTACCTTATTTTAACATTAATTTTGAATCTTATTTCCTCAACTTCGCATTTTCAATCCAGATATGTTTATAATTTTATATCTTCTTGTCTTTATGACATTTGTGTATAACTTGGTTGCAGAAATATGGTTTGTACAGATTACGAATTCTAAGTCCTATGAGTTAGTATTTTCTTGATAGTTGATCTTTGATTCAATGACTGTTGCTCGTGAAGTTCATTTAAAAAAATGCGTATTTAGGAAATTTACAATTTTCATAAACAATTACAATTTTCTTCTGTTTTTGAAATATTTATGATTTTTATGAAAGAAATATGTAACACTTGCTGTATTTAATAAAATGTCGACATACAATTTTGTCTTACAGAAGTTACAATGGAGAAGATAAAATGAGGAGGCTTCTAAAAAAGTTGAGGAGAAAAAAAACTAATTTCAACTTATGTTAGGAGGTATTATTTAAAGGGTTCCCCTATTATACATAAGAAAAATCTTGTATAACATTATACTAGTGATTTTTGACCCTTTATTGGAGGTGGAACCAATTTTTTACTTTTAATCTTTTACCATTTATTATTTTTCATTTACCATTATCTTTAATTCCATATATATGAAAATAAAGTTTAATATTTTGGCCCATGATTATGCAATATCATGAAAGTTACCCTGAGATCTTTTAGGTTGTTCACTTAGGTCCCCTAACTTTTCATGATTACTCAACTGTGTCTCTTGAAGCTTTGTGTCAGAAACTCTTCATCTCTTGATCTTCATCTTCTTCATCACTCATTCTTTGTAACTTTTGATTTCCAAAATTCAGATTTCCAGAATCTTCCCAAATCTTCCAGTAACCGTTGTTCCCTTGAAGCTCCCCCCACCGAACCCCGATCTAGCCTCCATCATTCCCACCGCACCACCACCAAAACTTCAGATGTGAAAGCCACAAAACTAGAGGACATATGCGACTAAAGAGAAGCAGCAAAATCCAAATCGAGGGCAAGGACGAAGGGATCAAGAGGGAGAGAGCGTGGAGGTTGCATTTGAAATCGGATCATAGGAGGGTTTCAGTTACAGATCCGATTTGGTTGGAGAACTACTTCGCGAGCACATCAGACTGGAATTATCGCGAACACCACCGTTCCTGTAACCCGTCTTCGAGCGGGTTCTTTCCTCTCGAAAGCATACCCGGAAACCCTGTTCTTGTATTGAACGAGTTCAGGTGGTCTGATGTTGACCTCATTGCACGAGCCACCGCTGTTAACCTCCTTGTACAAGCCATCATCGACGCCGCCGTCCTCCTTTACCTCATCCCAAAACGCTATGTAGCTCCTTTCGCTCCATCAAATACCCAATTTCAAACCCTAAATTTTCCAAATCATTGTCTCCTACAAAATCAAAGGTGAAATTCAACTCCAAACCAAAACCACAGTCATGGTGTGTTTATCTCATCCTCTCCATCAACCATCCGATCAAAACCTACGTTAGGGTCACGACCAATTTCCCTCGCCGGTAACTTTCGTTTTACCCTATTCTGAGCTATATGATATCTCTCCATTATCTTCCATTTTCAGTTAACTTGTAATCTGATCCCATTCCTCCCCACTGGGTGCTGAAATTTTGTGTCTTTTTTCCTTTATGTAATGAAACAGATTGTGCCTTTGTTATCTGTGCTTTTTCATATTGAAATTATTCAATTGTTGGTGCTGGAGCCAATGTTCGACGAAGATAAACACAAGGGGATCTGGAGAAAGAACAAGGTAGAAAGGGAAAGGGTGGGTACGAGACGCAAATGGATTTACCCTGATGCAGTTGACTTTTACTTTACCCTTGATGCAGTTGCATAATTATGAAAAGTTAGGCATCGAAATTTGTAATAACAAAAAGATATCAGGGTAACTTTCATAATATTGCATAATTTGGGACTAAAATAATAAATTTTAAATATATTAAATTATGCATAATAAAAAATGAAAAATAGTAAACGGTAAAAGATTTAAAGTAAAAACCTAGTTCCGCTCTCAGGGCATTGCTATTGTTGTCATCCCGATAACTATTCATGCCATCACAAAAATGCGAAAAATACGTGAATACCCCTCGATAAACCTTTTCTTTTCGTCCGCAGTTTGAAACAATGGATGGGTATTGCAATTCGTAGTTACAAACTGTGTAAGTGCGCAGGTTGTAACTACGTTTACGACCGCAGTTTAAACTACGATGCAGACGCAGTTTAAACTGCAGTCACCTGCCAGACTTGTAATAATTCATTCATTGTTCCTAATTTTCCTTGCCTAATTATCATACATTCTAGATTGTAATTATCCTTACAGTTATCCATATAATCATTGCCATTGAACATAAAATAAAAACCATGTCATACAATAATCCACTCCTCAAGCATCCCCCGCATTCTGCCTTCTTCTCCTCCTTCTTGCCTCCTCATCATCTCGATGCAGAGTCTGTTGTATCAGTGAGTGCATGTTCTGCAATACAACCCAGACTTCTGTACCCTCCTCCGGTGCTCCTGTGCTATCTGGTGCATTCCAACAGCAACCCATTTTTGCAACTAAGCGAGTCATTCCTAAACAAATGACAAATAGTCACGATTAATCAGTTATGAATTACTAAAAATTACAAAACATAGAATGCATTTTAAAATCTGCAAAAACTAATCGATAAAGTACCAACATCATCATCTCTACTATCTGGAGGCACCACGCGAGGGTATGATACGGATCTATACCATGCCCCATACTCATAACATGCCTTAGAAGGGAATGCTGCATGGTGCACCTCAACTGTATGAGTAGGGTATACTGCAAACATGCGGTCAGTCTCCTCACAATTAGCTTCTGAGGCGGAGGCGAAGGAGGAATGGTCTGCAAACCACCAAATTGCCTCAAGACTCGCTCTGGCAGGTAAGGGTACACCATGAATGAATGACAGATGAAACCATTGTAGAGAGCCACTGCTTCAAAAGTCTTATACTGTCGGTGTGAACCATATGGCATCCATGTCACAGAGCCTACATGAATGTTGTCCAGGACAATCCTTTTCTGATTCATTAGTGTATTACCCTTAGGAGTTAGCCACCGCCTAGCCCTAGGCATGTCCTCCGTGTAGTGAGGGTCCCGCTTCCTCTCAAACACTAATGTGGCAAAGTGCTCAAACATTCATGCCAAACAATATATGTTAGACTAAACAACCTACGAAATTCATATCAACTATCTATGAAAAAAAAGACAAAGTAGATATCAACAAATAAAGTCACTAACCTGAAACAACGTCAAGCACCCTGCTAAGCTGGTCACGTGCTTCCTGCTGGCATCCCTCAACTGGTCATATAAATAGGCCAATGCAGCTGCACCCCAAGCATACCTGCTAACACCATTGAGGTCCTAGAACAACTGCAAGCACCCTACATCAATCTTGTCATTACTCTTACTACTGAACAGTGTCATGCCCACAAACCATAGCAAGAATGCTCTAGCAGCGCCTGCAGTGTTTCCTGCTGCTACCTGTGCTTGCACTATCTCAAGTAGCCAATTAAATCTCACTTGACTCTTAGCAGACTTGAGCTCATCAGCCACCATACGACGGGACACACCAATCAACTCAACCAATACCTGTGTAGCTTCCCCTCGGCTCAGTTTAACAAGTGTGTAGAAGATCCCCTTGAGTGGCAATGAAGCCACATCGTCTATTGTGATGGTCATCTTGCCGAATGGAAAATGAAAAGATGATGTTTCTGGCTGCCATCTCTCCACAAATGCGGACAACATGGCCCTGTCCACTAAACCAGCACAACGCATCAGAAGAGGTTGAAGACTAGACCTATGTACCCAATCCTCTATGTCAGAATGGTAGTACACAGGTGCCTTATTGAACGACCTTCCATGGTGGTACACCTGCAATGCTCCCCGACCCTCAGAACCTGTCTCATAAGCTTCCTAAATAGCAGGTGCAACGTGCGTCTCAAAGGAACGCAGAAGGCTCAAATCATAAGGCCCCCCTTAAAGTAAACAGGCTGCTCAACTTCCTCTTCACCCATCACAGTGTCCTCACCATCCTCCTCCTCACCCTCTTCCTCCTCATCAGAATCCTCCTCACCCCCTTTCTCCTCAGAATCCTCATCATCAAAACCCTCCTCCTCAGAACCCTCCTCATCAGAACCCTCCTCAGCTGAACTCTCCTCATCAGAACCCTCCACATCAGAATCCTCCTCAAGAACATCACCCTCCTCCTCAACATGCAAATCTGGGGGAGGCACCTGCTGTGGTTCATGTATCTCCACAGACTTACGAGCTTCCACACACCTTTTTCGTTCTAATGTTGTAACCCACTTACGTTCAGCTTCTATCACAGGCTGACTTGTTGACACAGGAGGCAGATGACTTTTTCTTTTTGGTCTTCCCGTAGTTGCAAGTAGACGAGCTATTCCTTTTGTCCTTACCATATCTACACGAAAAAATCACACAACTAAGTCAAGCAAGCGCATGAACGTAACAAACTAGGACCATTAACTCAACAATGCAGAATATTCGCAGTTAAAACTGCGGAGAAAACCACGATCCAGAAAAAAAAAAACAGATATGCACTTTAAAATTGCGGAAAAACTAGAACGAAAATGGGGGACTTACTGTCGCAGAACAATTGAGGAGCACAGCGAGGCGGAGCAAACGACGACGGCGGGTAGCGGCGGAGGTAGCAGTGGAGCAAAACCACGCGAAGAATGGGGAAGTTGAAATGGGTCAATTGTAAAAACAGAAATGGGGAAGAGAACGTGAAATGGGGAAGGTGAATGTGGAATGAGGAAGTTGGAAACTGATTGTGAGGAGGAAAATTTGAAATTGAAGGTGAAAAAGAGAGGGTGGTGAAATGTGTGGGTGGTGGGGAAGAAGAAGAGATAGAGGGAAAGTGGGGTGGTGAGGAGTTGAGTTGTTTTTTTTAAAGAGGGTATTTACGGTTTTTCAAAAAAATGGGATGACACCAATAGTTATTGAGATGGCGGCAATAACAACGCTCCCGCTCCCGATAGGGGGTGAAAAGGTACTTGTGTAGTTACACAAACTTTGAATAGAAATCCTCATTTAAACGATTCATAATTATTATAAGTGTTGGTGTATGTTCTAAAAGCCAATTATGCATTGATGTCTTTTAACCCTTTTTCAAGAGTACAAAATCCTTATGTGTAATAAAAAATCGAATTCACGTGGACTGAGTTTAGTACCAATTTAGTTAGTTTTATAATGGAAGAATGAATTAAAAAGTTGAAAAGATTGCGATTCAAATGAAAAAGAAAATTAATGCAAAGCGATTAAGAAATTACGGTGATTAACACAAGAAAAATGCATAATTACTATGATTCTACCCACTTTACATACAAATGTGAATTTATTCTACTTATAAATGGTGCTATGCTTAATTATTTACTCAGTAAATCATTAGTTAAATGAAATTATCAATTGATGTATTAGAGTTTGAAATACACAAGCAACAAACCATTGAGGGAGAAAATGAACCTATTGTTATAGTACATTCATGTATTTATACATTGAGAAATTAACACTTCTCAGTAACTACTCTCTAACAAAATCAACAGTTAACTGAATCAACATCACAACTAACTATAACAACCGTAACTAATTCCTATCCTTTACACGCCCTTCAAACTCAAGGACGATATGAGTTTGCTACAAAATTTATGAAAATGTACAGAGACAGTGAGTCTCAAACCAGAAGTCGTTGGTGTAGGAGCAGGCTTGCAAGTGCTCATGTAGGTCTTACTAAGCAGATCATGAACACACTTAGTTTGACACAAGAAAAGAACCCCTTCACTACTACAGATTTACCATGTTATCACGGTTCCGGATAGTATATTACCTCGATCGAACTGTGGTAACAGGCTGAGAGGTAATAGATAAGTCACCACGGTTAAAGGAGGAACCGTGGTAACATCGTACCTCAAAAATACCCGGTTTTACACGGAACCGCGGTAATATCAAGACTATGTTACTTCAGTTCAGACTGAAACTGGGGTAACATCTCACTCTGTTACCGCGGTTCATTTTCGAACCGTGGTATTAATTTAGTTTTTTTTTTAATATCTGTTACCGCGGTTCATAAAGGAACCGCGGTAAGAACTTCTTTTTTTTTTGGTGCAACGTACAATCAGAGATCAGACATGCAATTCCAACAGTAAACAAAATATAACCAGAACCTGCAATGTAGTGGAACAACCCTGACAACATAATATACAAGCAATATATATAATATGTACAACAAATCAAATATGTACAAATTATGTACAGACCCCCACAATTTTTTTTTTAGAAAGCTCAAATATATATTAATAAAAAGCTTTAGGAACATAGCTAAAGAGGAGAACAAAAAAACATGGTTTTGACCCGTCCCGGCCATGTCTTTTAAACCCGCATCTCTTTGGATTTAGGGATGGGTTCAGGTTTAAAGTTGAACCCGATTAATATTTAGGGTCGGGTGAAAGTTAAGTTCAACCCGTCCCAACCCATCTCACAAACACCATTTACACACTAATTTCAAAACATGGTTTTGTATAACTTCATTTATAGTCTGGTTTCAAGTGAATATAATTCCTATTATTTTCTCTAATTAAGTATGTTGTTATGAAAAACTTAAGTTCCATATAATTTCTTCCATAATTCATTTATAGGATAAAAATTAATTTTTTTTACATAATGATATGTATTTATAATTCTTTGGTGAGATTTGAAATTGATATTCAATTTGTCTTTCGGGCCAACCCGGACCCGTCCTTTTACAGTCGGGTTTGTGTTAAACCCGCACCTCATAGGGTCTCTCCGGGTCTAGAAACGGGTTCAGGTTTAGAAATTGACCCTATCAATATTTAGGGCTGGGTAAAAGTCAAGACAAACCCGTTCCATGAACATCCCTGGTCATAAGGGTCAAGGGATGGAAAACACTCACACCAATAAGTTAAGGGAGGGAAAATATAATTTCTAGCATAGGAACAGAAACCAAATATTCGCTTTGGTCCAGGGGCTAGACACATATTTAACCCTTAATAAAATATTAATAAAGTGGGTAGTTGAGTTTTTCTATTAAAAAACAACACAAAGAGTACCCAAAATACTTTATGCAATTGAATTTTTTAATACATATTACTTTTTTTATTTTATCCTTTAAAGTGTTATATCACTCCTCATTTATTTTTCTCATCGGAGAATTATATGAAAAACATCAATTATTACTCTACTGGAATTCTAAGTGAACAAATATAATGAAATAAATTTTTCTCTAAGTTAACAGTTGTTATAAAACATAGAGAAATTATAAAAGGATAGAATTCTGAATTCTTTACTTTGAAGGAAGAAATTACCCTATAAAATTATTTGATATTTCCGAAATTGTTTTATTTAATATCCAAACAAGGTATTTTAAATTAAGTAATATGAAAATTTAATAGATTTAAGAACTGATTTTTAAACTTCAGTAGTACAAGGTTTCAAATTTTTGAATATTACATGATTGATTGGAGTGGCATTTATATCATCAGCCGCATACATCACTCAGAAATTGACAAGAAAAACGGGTTTTTTTTTTTTATGTGCATTAAGTTTTTACGGTCGACAACAATGACTAATTCCCTCGTTACACGTGAGCGCACGGCCATGAAATACTCTTCATTTTTATGAATAAGAATCGAACCCCCAACCTTCAGATTAAAAAACAAAGTGAGCTAATCACTATGTCATGCATTGTGCTTTTATCTACATTAACTTTGTGACAGTTTTTGTCTCAAAAGAAGAGGGGAATTGGTGACTTCATTGTACCAATTATTTTCGTCGTTTTCTTTGTGCCCTGTTCTGTAGCTAGCTAGATGTTCATAACAAGTTTGTTAATCAATTCCATTAAAAAAATGTACCTAATTTGGACATTCTATTCATTTGTCATGTTTTCCCAAAACTGAATCTTATTTAGGAAGATCTTATCTAACTATATTAGTAGACAAGGCCTAAAGATAGCTGCATCGCACGATTACCTGTCATCTATTTGATTTTTGAATCATGCACTTCAAGGACTTAAAAGACAACACAATAATACCTCTAAATCTAAATGTATAAATTAAATGGTAAGGGAATGTTCTAACTTAAGCATAGTAATTTCACTCAGCTCTAACATAATTGCCTCAATCACGGACAGATTTATTCACAATGTCTTGGGACATTTGCCCCCAAAATATTATTTTATCCTACATCACACATATTATGTGTATTAATTGCCCCTATAAAAATTTATACTTTTATACTATATGCGTATATATGTACGCTGGGGTTAAGTAACTCAGTTTGAAGATTTTGAACTTGGAAACTAAAGAAACAGCTCAACATTTTTTTAGAAGCAATTCTTTGTTTGATCCTTGTTAGTTTGAAAGTCATGAAACATGGTTTTCAAACTTCTTTTGTCTAACCTTATTTCATTTTAAATCAGTATAAGTTTTAATTTAAAGTATTGATAAGTATTGAAAAGATTAACAAATAAGTATTGATAACATAACTATGATGAGACTTTTCTTCTGTTTATTGCTTTTGCTTGATTTGTTGTTCTTGTAGTGACAAAAAGAGCTATATTTGAATTCTCATTTATCATTTAAATCAATTGTTATGTCAATAGAAAAATTAGGTGGTCTTTGTCATACTCTAATGTTTTTATGAGGCTTAGTAGCACTTTTGGTCCTTCACTTATCACGATTTGACACTTTTGGTCCTTAACAAAAAAAATTAGCCTAAATGGTCTCTCACTTTGTCAAACGACAGCAGTTTTGGTCCCTCATCACTATTCCGTTAAAAATTAACGTTTTCTGTCAAAAATTAACAAAAAAAAAATTGTAACAAAAAAACTCTTGAAACCCAGAAATTCATCCTTGTTCAACCTTCTCCTTTTTCTTCTTCATCTCACCTTCAAACCCAGAAATGATTATCAAGAGCTGGCATAGAAAAAAAAAATTCTTCTTCTTCAGGCTAAAAGCTTCAACCTTTTTTATTGCTTCCCAACCATCCCAGATCTGCGAATCCCATGTATTGAGACTGGAACCCCAAACACCCAAACCACCCCATTGCAAACCTCTAATTTATTGAGCCAAAAACCTCAAATCTGCGAATCCTATTCCCAACCCTCTTTTCCCTTTCGTCTTCATAGCTATTGTACCCACATGGTTGGTGTTTCTAAGTTTGGGGTGGGTTTGATTCCAGGCCTTAGAGTAGAGAAGGTGATTGTGGTGGAGGTGGGGAGAAGGTTGTGGTGGCTAGGAGATTGGGGGTGGGGGGAGGCTGTAGTGCTTCGAGTCGTTGTTTAGTCCCAAAATATGACTCTCCCATGTCAGCAAACGACGACGAACGACCCACTCTTGGTGAGCGACAACAAACCTTCATCTTCTTCGTTCCAGATCTAAGTTTATGGGTTTGGTGATTTTTTCCAATAACCACTTCGTTTGTGTGTTGCAGCTTCGATGAACGAGGGAAGAGCTCAAAGCTTTCTGCTTCTTCTTCTCGCGTGGGGCTCCGATCTGAACCTGGGTTGGGGTGATGTTGACTCTGGGTTGGGGAAATTTGGTTTGAATGATGTTGAAGGAAGAAGAAAAAGAGAGAGTTCGAGAAGTCCGAGAGAGGCAAAGAGTGGTTCAAGAGGGAAGAAACGGAGGGTGAGGATTTGGTGGTCTCAGAAATGGAGGATGAGTGGTGGTTGGAGAAAAGGTGAAGAGAGACGACGGTGAAGGGCGAGTGAGGAGTGGTGGCGGTGATCTTGAGGGAGAAGAAGGTGGTTAAACGGTGGTTCGAAGAAGAGGGAAGGTTGGTTGAGGGCGGCGGTTCTAGTCGAAGAAGGAGGGAAGGAGTGGCGGCGGCTGGGGTCGAAGAGGAAAGGAAGGAGATGGGAGTTTCGGTGGTTGGTGAGGAAGAGGAGGGCGGCG
The DNA here is from genome assembly GCA_030819835.1 of Acmispon strigosus. Classification (NCBI taxonomy): domain Eukaryota; kingdom Viridiplantae; phylum Streptophyta; class Magnoliopsida; order Fabales; family Fabaceae; genus Acmispon; species Acmispon strigosus. The sequence continues at coordinate 39,253,643 of JAUAMA010000001.1, read as the reverse complement.
GTGAGAAGAAGAGGAAGTGGGACTAGGGGAACTAGGGATTCTGATCCTCTGGGTTTTTTTTTTTTATATTTTTTTTTTCAAAAACTGTTAAATATTAGATGGAAACCGTTAGTTTTTTAACGGAATAGTGACGGGGGACTAAAACTGTTGTCGTTTGACAAAGTTAGGGATTATTTAGGCTAATTTTTTTTGTTAGGGATCAAAAGTGTCAAATCGTGATAAGTGAGGGATCAAAAGTTCTATTAAGCCTTCCTATTAATATGAACTATATCCCTAACAATTTGGAATTCATATTCAAATCATGCATTTTTCAGTGACACTTTTTCTTTAGTTAGGATTCAGTGTCTACCGTAACAATGTCTGGTTTTTTTTTTTTGTCAAACAACACATTTATGGAGGTCTAGAAGGGCCAAAAGTTGTAAAATGCATAGCTGACTTTAACATTTTAAAACCGCCGTTGTTTGCATCAAACGACACAGTTCTGGTGATCTAAAACCACAAAAAAATTGTATAATGTGAAGCTGATTTTAATGCTGTGACGGTTTAAATTGTCATTTACTTCAAAATTAAACGCCACTTTACCCAATATATAAAATGGTAGGTGTATAGCGGCTTGGTATAAACAACCATTTTATACTAATGGCGAGACTAATTATGCGGTTTGGGGAACTACCACTAACGTAAAAAAGGGCGGCCAAAGCCGCCATGTTAGCAAAAGCACCCGGAAAACAAAAGAGTATAGAGAAAACACGATCAAGAACACACAAAAGTTTATTCACGTAGTTCGGTAAATTGTGTCTACCTCTGCGGCTGTAGAGTAGTTATAGCTCCGTCTTATTGATTAGCAAAATCAATCTCTTGCCTAGGATTACAGTGTTACAGATATTTATAGGAGATGATACTACTGATCCACATATTACAATAATATCCCCGTAAATCCTTACACAAACTCCTTAAATCAAATCCTTATAAACTGAACAAATTTGACCCAAAATTAGAATAAACCATATTCCAACATACCATAATATAAAAAAAAAAGTTGCAATTCGCCTGTTTTTTCATAGTGCGTGTTGCCCACAACTTCTAGTTTCTGGATCCGACATTGGGTTTAATGGGGGATACTTGTGGTTAGAAAACAAATAGACAATGCAGGATGGTAATAAAATGAACAGGTATAAAGGCTTATGTATATTAACATGTATTTATAGGGTTTTTTTTTTTAAGTATATATTTATAGGCAAGAACTTGTTGCACATGAAACAAATTTGGATCAAGTTCAATAGCATACGTTGCTTTGTTAATTGGTAATAATATATCTATAGGAGATAGAGAATGTGTCCCCAAATGCTGACTTGATTAAGCCTTGTAATTGCTAAGCCACCGGCAAAAAGTCTACTCTAGCTAGAGAGGACAAAATTTTGAATCATTTAGAAGAGTTTAAGTTGTAGGTGAAGTTTGAAGATTCTTCTTATATATTTAACAAAGGCATTTTGCATAAAATAAGATTTTGATATAAGGTGAGTAACCAATTTCGATATTAAAATACAACGTGAAGGTTTAAATATAAACATTTACAATAGTTTAGTCTGGCATTTATTAAATGGTCATGATTCATGAATAGGATTTTGTAAAAGTATTTGCAAATAAAAATGTTTCAAATGGGCCATTTTGTGTAAAAAGAAAACAAATCATGTACCTTATGGGATTATTTTGATAAATGATTGATCATGCAGAGGAAAAATGACAAATAGTGATTGCTATGGCTGAAATTTGTTTCAGCAATTCCATGGTAGCTATTTCCCGCTTCGTGCGAGCGTTTACACCGTTAGAAAATTAGTTAATGTTGTCAGCGCTGAATACCTAATATTTTTTTTTTTTATTAGTTGTAGCAATTTCCTAGTTGGTACCCTTCTTCAACCAATGAAGAAGGACAACATTCCTTTTTACCATCATCAGAAAAGGTTTTTTTTCTTTTTTCTTTTTCATGCTTGGTTAATATTTATTTATTTAATGATTTTTATTTCAACTCTTTTCTGATATAAATTATGGACAACAACTGCAGCATAATCACAACTATTCATTACATTATATACTAGTCTGAACTATTGTACCTCTTTTCTCTTTGTGACTCCTTGGTCTCTCTGTAGTTCAAATCTGCTTCAGGGGGATCAAAGGTTACCCTCAAACTGAAGTTGAGTCATAAAAATAACAAAATGGGGTGTCAATCAGTGGAGAAAACAAAGCCAAAATACAGAAAGGGGTTATGGTCACCTGAGGAAGATAATAAGCTCAGAAACTATATCCTTAAGCATGGTCATGGCTGCTGGAGCTCTGTCCCCATTAAAGCAGGTAGGTTTCTTTGTTTTCTTTCCAGCTGGTGTGTGTGTTCCTTTATCACTCATATATATTCCTAACATGTACCTTGGAAATGATGTCTTGCATAATTCAGTTGGTACTTCCTTGGTTTTCTTGAGGAGAAGTTTCTCTTCTTTTCATCTGATAAAATGTGCATTCAACTTATTTGACCTCAGATTAAATAATCTGAGTCTCTGAGAGAAATGTAAGCATTCTACACTGACTTTGGCACCAATAATGTTGAGATATCAAGTAAAATAAACTAACAATTAAGACATTCTTCACATGAATCAGTTGTAAGAATTTTGTCCAATCAATTCCAAATTAGAAAACAAGGAATGTGGTTAAAAGGTCCAAATCTTCATTAAAAGACAACCTAAGCATTATCCACCTTCTGGTTTTTGCAAACTTGTATGCCATATGGTTGACTAGATAGGCATTTTGGGTCAACTTCTGATTCTGCAGGTAAAAATTACCATGCTAAGGTTAAAAAGAGATGGGTTTTTACTGTGAATAACTAAATTAAGTTTTAATTACTCCTTTTATATATATATATATATATATATATATATATATATATATATATTAAAGTTTCACATTTAACAAAGATATAACTAACGAAGTATTTTAGAAGAGTAGGGCAATCCTCACTCGTGAACAAACTTTTGGAGTAGAATATGCTTAAATTCTAATACGGTGTTAAAGTCAATCTTAAATCAATTGTTAGCGCATTTGTTGAAATTTAAAATTAAAGAATCGACTTGCTCCCCTATATAAATACCCTACAACGAAGGTAAAAGTATATTGACCAAACGTGCCATATATGTTCATATCCAACACGTGAGAGGGTATTAACGTCCGATATTAACTTAAAAATATGATTAATAAAGTAAATATAAATAGTAGAACAATATTTCCCTGAGCTAATTTTTCGCATGTAGTTTTTCGCATATAGTATATTGACTAAACGTGTCATATATGTTGATATCCAACATGTGAGAGTGTATTAAGGTCCAATATTAACTAAAAATATGACTAATAAATTACGTATATATATACTAGGACAATCTTCCCTTAAAGCCTATTCTAAATTGTAATAATGTAGCAGCCCCATAAGCTGAATTTGAATTCATTTTAGCTGATACTGGACTAAGTGTGATAAAATATCCAGGCCTGCAAAGGAATGGAAAGAGCTGCAGACTAAGGTGGATAAATTACCTGAGGCCAGGACTAAAGAGAGGGTTGTTCAGCAAACATGAGGAAGATACAATCATGACCCTTCACCACATGTTGGGTAACAAGTAAGCAAGAACAACTCCACCTTTTCCTTTTTAATTTTTTATGACTTCAATTTCATCTAGATGTTAAAAATTGAAATTTTGGAACTTTTAGTGAAGATAATGGCATAGTCATAGTAGACTTTTAAGTCAAGGAGTTGTTAGCTACCTAATAATTAGTGCAAGTGATGCAAGTAAAGGAAAATATTATTTTTTCATTTATTTATAAATTTATTTCTTGTGGTTTTACGTTAATGAATTTCATTGGATCGCCATGCCAGCTATCTCATGTTTAATTTTACTTTATAGAAGCGCTTGGATCCTATTTAAATACGATAAACTAATACGACAATGAAACCATGAACTGGCATTTGATATAGCATGCTCATTTTTCAAATGGAGGGAGAGACGTGGATGTGCATATAAAAGATATATATATATATATATATATATATATATGGTCTACTATTCCTTACTTTTTAAAATTAACTTAAACTTAGCCCAGTATTATTTGTTAGACTTTTCCATCACATATATTTAACAATCAAAATATTAAATATTTTGCACTCAAATGGAAATGAATGGAAATGAAGTAGATTTCGTCATTCAACTGTTCGTGTGAATACATGCGGTAAATGAATTAATTCAAATATTTTAAAACTTGGTACGGTCATCAATTCAGTTAAACTCGGTGTATATTAATTTTTTTAATATTTATAGTACAAGTTAACATTATTAACAAGTTTATCTTAAAATTATAGTAATTATTATCATTACATAATTTATAATTAAACCACTAGTAAAAAATAATCAAATAAAAAGATATTAAAATCTTTTAATGGAAATAATGATTATTTAAATTAAAATAAGAATACAAGAATTAGTTTACTATGAAAAGAATAATTTGTAAATTAAAAGTGTTGTAGAAGTTAACGGTAAAACAATACTATTTTGTTGCCTATATTAAATCAACAAAATATAGTTTGGCTGGTCTCGTTTCCTTTCATGTACATGCACTTGCTACAATTTTTATAGCAAACATAAATACTTTTTTACCTGTCTTCCACTTTGACCAAGTGAAAATGAGAACGAGCTATCACCGCCACTGTTACCACCACTTCCACCACCATTGTCGTCGCCGTCACCATCTTTGTTGTTGTCATAGCTGCTGCCACCACCTACATCGTCGTTATTGCCAACACCACCTACGTCATCGCTGCCGCCGCCAACACCCGTCACCCCGACCACCACCACTACCTCTGTCGTAGCAGATGCACCACCATCACCACAACCAACCAATAAGATAAAAAGCGGTGATGGTGGCGGCGGAGGTGATGGCAGCGGCGGTGGAGGTGGTTGTGGCAGCGATCCTGGTGGCAGCAATGGTGATAGTGGTGCCGACATTGGAGGCGGCGGCGGAGGCGGTGGTGGTGGAGGCGACGACGGTGGGGCAGAGGCGGTGAAGGCTGTGGGGGCGGCTATGGTGGCAGTGGTGGCGGCAGTGGTAGTGGCAGTGAAGGTGGGCGTGGTAGCAACGATGTTGGTGGCAATGGCAGTGGTAATAGCGACAACAACGGTGAAAATAAAAACAAACATGTTTTTTAAATTTCAAAATTTAAAATTGAAAATTATTTTCATAAAATAAAAATAAAAAAAGAAAACAAAAAATATTTTCTCAAACCAAACATGCCATAAAATTATGGTTTTCTCATTTATAAAATCATCAACTTTGATTTTTATTCCAATGTGAAATTTCTTAATCACAATTTGTATCCCAACATGAATAGTCACATATTAGCATTTTCTGTATACCCATTTTGCAGTATTCAATCTTTGATTTTCCTAATTTTTTGTTAATGGAAACTGCTGAGAGAAACTTAACATATATTGCCCAGGTGGTCTCAGATATCACAGCACTTGCCAGGAAGGACTGACAATGAGATAAAAAACTACTGGCATTCATATTTGAAAAAGAAAGTACCCAAACCTCATGAAATGGAACCTCATAACCAAATTCAGAATACTAGCTCAAGCTCAGATACATTGGACTACTCACTCTCCACCCAGAAACTCTCAACCCTGGATCCTAATAATGGAATTTTAGAAAACATGGACAAATCAGCAGCAGCACAATCTGATCACTCTCTTCCACAGAACTATAACATGGCCAAGGATGCTTCTCAGAGCTCCTTGCCAAAACTGCTATTTGCTGAGTGGCTTTCAGTGGATCATGTGAATGGCGCCAGCTCTGTAAATTCTGATGACTCTTTGGTCAATGGTTTTGATCAAACTTCAACTTTCCAAGAACCTGTGATGCACATGTCACAAGGACACTTTGGTGAAGAGTATCATGACACTTTGGTGTACAATAATTCACAGCTTAACTTACCAAGTCAAGTGGATGAAAATGACTATGTTCCTTATATACCAGGTGGGGATTTATGTAGCAATTTCACCATGAACAATGATTCAATGTATGTATGAGGAAGAAGTTTACAAGGCTGCTCAAAAATGAAGAATAATTTGTAATTATACATACTGAACAATAAAAGGAACATTATCAAATTATACTTCAAAATGTTTAAGTTATACTCTCTCCAACCCAAATAGATTCAGTTGGATGCCAGTCAAGTGTATCTGATTGTTATTTTTCCAAATTGATTTATACTCATGAAATTTGTTTCAAATGAAGGAGTTAGACATCTTGTGGTCTTCAATGTTTTACTCCCCTGTAAATATTAGACATTTATAGAGTAGATTTATAGGATTTGATGGATAGGTACTTGATTGTGAAACATATCATTTATAATGCTAAGTCTCAATTATGAGGCTAGGGGTGTATTTAAGGGAGGCTGGGAGGGGCCACAGCTCCAAATCATTTTAATTTCTTTGTCAATTATATGTATTCTTATAGATAGGTTTTTTTATTCTTATAGATATTTTTTATTTTATTTCAGTCACCCAAGGAAAATCTTGGATAGCCCCTACATCATGAGAGGCTAATTAAAGATTGATAGAGATTTAAAAGGTGTAGACCACTAGAGAGAGATAGAAAGAGATGAGAGATAAGTAATAAGTGTGATATATGATGTGATGTTTTGGAAAAAAGAGATAGAAAGAAAAAAAGAGTGTCCAGAAGAGTCTGTACTATTTAGGTATACACGAATCTATTACGCACCCATTGCTTCAAAGAAGATTAACATAGATATATGTTTGACAGTTTGAGAAATGCTTGAAATTGACCTCCACCTTATTATATAACTTTTTCTTTTGAAGTAGCCTTATTATATACCTTGTATTACTACTTCATGGAAAAAAAATTAAGTAGAAAACAGTCAATTCTGATTCTCAATCAATTTGGGCATGTATATTATTGCAAGATGTGACATTGCCAATAATGAGAGGGTTTCTATGTCTCATGATCATAAAATGAAAAATAAAAATAAAAATTCAAGCATATTAACTGGGCTTATCTAAATGATCTACGGAAAAATTTGGGTTACACAACCCTTATCCTATGTGGACCAATAATATTTAAAATAAATAAATAAATATAAAATTTCTAGTTCATTTATCCTTAAATGTCATTGGTCCACCTAAGACTTGAGTTGTGTAACCTAAATATTTCCTTTAGTCATTTCAATCCCGTATTAACCATGTGAACTGAACATCTGACAAATGAGAGGCTATTAATTTCTTAATGGCATCGAGAAGTCACTATCTAGGGTTACTTGTGGTTTATAAAAGTAGGTTGTTTTCAAATCTTGTTATTTCCTTCACCAACCATTAAATTGATGATATTTCTTTAACCATGAGTTTGTTTGCTTAAATAATAAAATATAATCAGGAAAGGAATGGGAGGAAGGTTTTCCATAGAAAAGATATTCATTCTTGCTCCATTGACTCTGAAGAGGGAATTTCATATTCCTATAGCAGGATGGTTTGACTTTGACTATGTGAACAATTCGAGTTAAACCGACTGCTTGAAGTCATGCTTGGCTTGCCAAAAAATAAAGTGATCATCAAGCTTCACAAATTTATTTAAAGACAAGTTTAAGGTTTGAACTTGATTTGTTTAATTCATTTGTAACTTGATTATTTTCATTCTTTTACCAAAGATTATCTTGAAGTATTATTAGCTTTAGTAAATATTTTCATTATAGAAGATTAAGTAAAAGATGAAAAAGGTGAAAAAATAATACCCCTCTCTTTTGCTACTTATAAGTCACTTTTACCGAATTCTCTAATATTAAAAAAAGTAATTACTAGCAATTAATGATGGTCATACCATAGGTGTTTGGTTCTCTATGTTTTGCATCCACATTGACTCAATCTAAAACTAAGCTTGATCCTCAATAAAGAAAATGCATCTTCATTGGTTTCAAATCAGGGACTAAGGGATATATTCTGTTTGATGTCAGTTCTAGAGACATTTTCATTTCACCAATGTAGTCTTTTAAGAACATGTTTTTCAATTTTTCATCAACAATCCTCCAATGTTGTCCCTGCACGATCTTCTCCAGACTCGTGATCCACTTTTCATCACACAACTTATTTACTAAAAAGTCAAGTGGTTATTTTACTACTTTACTAACCTATGTTGATGATCTGATTCTTTAAACGAAATAAAGGAAACAAGAAAATAAAGAAAATATCATATTTTCATTCTCATTTTCATTGGTTAATTTATTTACACAATAGTGCAAATATATATAGAAGAGAGAGAAGATAAGGTTGCAGTTATCAACAAAGTAGTAGACCAGACTCTGTAAGAGGACTTGGTCGTACATTGACAGCTTTCCGTACTGTCAGACGATACAGACTAAACCACCAGACGTAAGGAACTTATAACCATCAGACGATGCTCATCAGACGATAGAGGATGCTCATCAAGCGATAGAGCAGACGATACAGAGGTTCTTATTTGTATTTTGCTATATATTCCTAACAACCCCCTGCAAGTTCAAGGTGGGTGAGTAATTCGAAATTTGTCAACCACCTTTAACTTGTCCCGAAGTTCAATGAAGTTCAGTAAAGCGAGCTGGAGAAAGAGCTTTGGTGAGAATATCAGCATATTGGTCTAGGGACGGTACATGCTGAACGATGAGAGCTTTGGACTGAACTTTTTCTCGGATGAAGAAAATGTCTAGCTCCATATGCTTAGTTCTGGAATGAAGAACTGGGTTGTGGGTGAGAGCAACTATGCTCATGTTGTCACAAAAGATACGAGGTATTTGAAAAGGAATTTTTAATTCACTTAGGAGGGATTGAATCCACAAAACTTCTGTTGTAGTGTTGGCGAGACTTCTATACACTGCTTTTGTGCTGGAGCGGGCTACAAGAGTTTGCTTTTTAGAGCTCCAAGACACCAAGTTAGGTCCTAAGAAAACACACAGTCCAGAGGTGGACCTTCTGTTGTCTACATCAAATGCCCAATCAACATCGCAATATGCATTTAGAGAGAAGGGTCTGGTAAGAGTGGCTGGTTTGAGATGAAGACCATGATTGGCAGTAGCTTTCAAGTATCTTAGGATCCGCTTTACAGCCTTCCAGTGTTCTTCTAACAATTGAGATAGAAACTGGCAGACTTTGTTCATTGAGAAGGAGGTTTCCGGACGAGTGAGAGTGGCATATTGCAGTGCCCCTACTATGGATCTGTATTCAGTGGGATCACTCATGTAATCTGAGCCATGTTTACTAAGTTTATAGCCACCAATCATGGGAGTGGAGATACCCTTGGCATCCTCCATGAATGCTCTTGCAATAAGATCATGAATGTATTTGGTTTGACTGGGAAGAAGAGAACCATCCTGCATTCTTTGAACTTGAACACCCAAAAAATAATCCAAATCCCCTAGCTGCTTGAGAGCAAATTCAGAGTCTAGGTTTGTTACTAACTGCTGAATGAGAGTAACAAAAATTCCAGTGATGATATCAACATAGACTAGGAGATAGATAATGTCATGTGTTGTTTGCAGAACAAAAAGAGAAGGATCACACTTGTTGGGCATGAATCCAGATTTGACGAGTTGACTTGAGTTTGTCAAACCAAGCCCTTGGAGCTTGTTTCAAGCCATAGAGAGCTTTGTGAAGTTTGCAAACCAGATTTTCGTTGGATGCTTCAAAACCAGGTGGTTGGGTCATGTAAACATCTTTATTCAAGGTGTCATTGAAAAATGCATTGTTGACATCAAGTTGTTGGATTGGCCATCTTTTGGACACTGCAAGAGTGAAGATTATTCTGATTGTTGTGAGTTTGACCACCGGTGAGAAGGTTTCAGCATAATCAATGTCTTCCCTTTGGTGAAAACAATTTGCAACAAGCCTTGCCTTGTATCTTTCAACTGTGCCATCAAGATTTTCTTTCACACGAAAGACCCATTTGCAGCCTATGGCAAATTTGTTTGAGGGCAATGGAACAAAAGACCATGTGTTATTTTTCAATAAAGCATTATATTCGTCACTTATGACACAATGCCATTTTGGATCCTTCAAAGCTTGCTTGACTGAAGTTGGCTCAGCTTGTGTGAGAAGAAGAGTAGGAAACTGCTTAGGTTTAACTATTCCTGACTTGGCTCTAGGGTGAGCATTGATAGGGAGAAGAACAACTAGAACTGAGGAAGAGGAAGTGGTGGGAAGTGAATTTGGACCAGAATTAGAGCTGGTGGGAGGTGAATCTGGAACAGAATTAGAGTCAGATTCTGCATTAGGAGACACAAGAGTGGGTACAAAACCAGATGGAGTGGTGTGAGATGTGGGCACTATATGAATGGTAGCAGGGACAAGTGGTGATTCAATGGAGACAGCAGGACTCTGTTCAGAAGGAAATAGGTATGGAAAATGGAATCTAAGTTCATTGAATACAACATCCTTGAAAATAAAGATTTTTCCAAAGGCATCAAGACACTTGTAATATTTGTGGCTGGAGGAGTACCCTAGAAAGACACATTCAGTTGACCTATGAGAGAGCTTTGTTGTATTGTAAGGTCTTAGAAAGGGGTAGCAAGCACATCTAAAGACTTTCAGAAATTTGTAATTTGGTGTTTGTTTGTACAATTTGGTGAAAGGATTGACATTTTGTAGGACTGAGGTATGTTGCAGTAAGAAAGGCTTGATCCTAATATTCAATGGGCATTTTGGCATGAGCTAATAATGTCAGGTCAGACTCAACAATGTGTCTATGTTTTCTTTCAACACTACCATTTTGATGGTGTGTGTGAAGGCATGTGAGTCTGTGAATGATGCCCTGGTCTGTGAAGTATTTTCCTATTTGGTTAGGGGTCTGAACTCCGCACCCCAATCAGATTGAACAGATTTTAACTTTGATTTAAGGTGTAATTCTGCCATTTTTTAAAGTGAGTGTGTTGTGTGTGTTATAAGGAGACTTGACACAAGCTGAGCCAATAGATTGAATGTGCAAACCTTGACCATTACCATTCACCACATGATTGTCAAAACTGGACATGGATGAGGTTTCTGCCAGTTGTGTTGGATCATTGGTGACATGATGAGAAGCTCCGGAATCAGGATGCCAAGGTTGCTGATTGTCATTAATTGAGGAGTTTTGAGGGACTGGCCCAAGAAGAAAGGCTTGGGACTGCCTTGGGTTGAACTGAGATGATGGCATTGGTGGCCTAGAGGCTTGGTTTCCAAGGGAAGGACTCCCAAATTGTAGTTGAGTTTGTGGTGGTCGAAACTAATTTGAGTTTTCAAAACCGGGTGGTCCATAAGAGCTGTGAGGACCATAAAAAGGGGGAAAGAGCAGGATAATTCATGCCAAAGTGCTGAGGATGCTAATTTGAGCCAAAGGGTTTTGGCACAAAGCCATAACCATGTCCCTGTTTACTGTACTACTGTTGACTATATCCCGGTTGACCAAAGGGAGACGATCCATTCTGTGCTGGCCCAAAGCAGTGGTAGCAGATGGAAGCATAATGGCCATATTTGGAGAAAATCTGACATTGAATGCGGCCACGTCCACGACCACGTCCACCACGTCTGCCATTAGCACTGCCGCTGCGTCCACGGTAGCCACCATAGTCATCATCACGTTCATCGCAATAGTCATTGCGGTGGTTTCCAATACTTTCATTTGGTTCTTGTGGGGCTTGCGAAGATGGTGGTGGTGGAGTAATGGAGAGATCAGCAAAAGCTTTAGATAGACTTTGAGTAATATTGAGAGAGGCTTGTGTTACATTTATCAAAGCATTCATCAGTTACTTCTTTCGAATGCGTTCAAGTCGAGCATCATGTGACAACACCATTGATTCAATCTCATGAATCGTGTAGGCTGATTCTCGGTGATAGACGAGAGTCATCAGAGAGTTAAACTCCTCAGGAAGTCCATCAAAGATTGCATCAAGGTGGTCTCAGAAGTTTATAGGCTCACCAATGGAGGTAAGAGTTTTGACAATCGTTTTTATCTTTTTGAGATATTCTGCAACAGTTGTGGAACCTTTGCAAATGGAGCGAAGTTGGGTAGCTTTGGCTTGTGCCACAAACATGCCTGCCATAGACGGGCCTTGTATTGTACCTGATCCAACCACAGTTCGTGGTAAGGGACGTCCGAAATCATCTCGTATCTGGAACGAGATGGACTTGCCGGAGGGTCGTACTACAACCAGGTGTGGTCATTGTCACGGGCGAGGTCACAACAGAGCTGGATGTCCCATTATAGCAGCTCGTGTCAATGCGTTATTTGATGATGATAACATTGAATAAATAAACTTGTTTGATTGCTCAGTTATGCTTGTGTCAGTAAACTTGTAATCGCGATTAGAATACAAATTATGTAAAAGATTCATTGTGCAAAAGCAACGTTCACATTAATAAGAGTGGCAACAATAATACATGATTCAAAACCAACATGCACATTAAAGAAAAAGCCCTACGAATACATGTGTTGTTCAACGATCTCTGGCAGCTCAGGATGGATTTTTTCTTCTTCGAGCAGGGGAAGCCGGCTGTGCCGGGGGGGACTCTGCGATCCTCCAGCTGCAGCTAATGACAATGATAGCTTCAACTCAACCTGCAACTGGGTTGGCTGGTCCCCTGTGAAGAATCCAGCAACAGGAGTTGTATCCATGAAACTACCAAGATCGTAGTTGAAGTATCGAGGAGCTATCAGCGCCCCTGGGGTCATCGAAATTGACGCATCGGCCAGCATATCTGGAGTGAGGAAATCTGCAATGTAGTCTGATTGTTGTGTGACCACATCCGCAAATACAGACGGTGTAGATTGGGCCGGAAAGTCGAAACCATCGAACATTCCGTGAGGCGAAGGTTGGTGGTATGTGGCATCATGCCGAGGGTCGAAGTAACTGGAACTACCTATTGCCTGCTGGTAGCTAGATGACCCACCATGCCGTGGGAAACTGCTGCCCCCGACATGCTGCTTTGCATAGGTATCTCTAGGGAATGGATATTGATATGACCCGTACGGATTATCTGTCGTCTAACCTTGTGGAAAAAAATAATGCCCGTGCAAGGGCTGTATTTCAGTATCGAAGGTCACATTTGGAGGAACAACAGACGTCCGCCTACGCGCAAGTCCTATACCTTCCTTCTTGCTAACCTTAGGCCGCAGATCTGGAGTAGGTTGTGGCATGTCCAGGGTCGTTCCAAGGGCTGGTCTGGATGGAACGATAATCTGTTTGAGCTCCTTTGTGATCGCAAGGCATATAGCCATCTCCTGAGGAACATTATCACGCAGTAACGGCTACGGATTTCCTGGCGCAGACATGGCCCAGATACGGTGTAACCTCTCAACCTACATTATCAATAAGAGTTTGATCAATATTAATATTTTACAAACTCAACAATCAATAATTTCGAACTAACCACTAGTGTGTTCGCAGCTACAGACGGTGTCATCCAACGACGAGTGTGCAGTCTGTACCATAACATGTATTCGTCGCTTGGCCCAAGCCCCGTGCTCGGTGGTGTAGGAGGGACTATTGATGCATGTTTGTCATTCCACAGTGCAATGTACCCCTTCATCTCATTAGTCCAGTTCAAATGTGACTTCCCCCTTCTTGAGACGTCATGCAAAGTGTCATCCTGTAAGGTTGCACTAGGTTGAGGTTGACTCATCCCGAATTGCATCATAACGCGATCGGGTTGATGCCACTCAACAAGGTTGTAGTGGATCAATGGTACAAGTGCCATAAACAACCCTTGATCTTCGACACATTGCTGGGGAAGAAAGGGCATCCGATCAGTGTTGGTCTCCAGACGAACTGCACGTAAGTTAGAAATTATTTTATAAAAAAAAAAGAGATACTTAGCAACATAAAAAAATGTGGATAAATATTACGTCGGCCTCAGTCATCACGTCTAGCTTGTAGCGGTACCACCCTATTGGATACATGTCCACCTTCACTTTTTGAGTCCACCTGTTAAATTAATATTTGATTAATTGATGGGAACACAAACAAGGCGTTTGAAATATAATACAGTAAATGCATTCATACCTTCCCCCAAGGGGCACTCCTATGTTTAATGGTGGCAATTTTTTTGGACCTATGCAGCGAATTCTCTCTCATGCCCATAACTGAACAAGTAACGTGCATCCAATAAGATCTGCGCGCGAGTAGTCAGTTGCCTTGCATAGTGAATTGTACAAGTGAGACAATACTGTTGAGCCCCAACTATAAGGTCCTGCAATATCCAAATCGCGTAGCAACAACAAATAACACAATGCTACCTCGTTACCGGAACTATCAGTAAATAGCAAGCTGCTCATCATGAGTAATATGTACGCACGAGTAAACTGCTCCAACCACACCTCACCTTGGAACTCGTTTAAATCGTGGAAATTTTTGTTCAACCACCGCATCTTCAACCGGTTACCAGAGATGTCGGCATCCGTGACTTCTTTTCCTATAAGCTCTAAAATCAACTCCTTCCAGTCACTGTTTGTCCACCCAATGACCGTCGTGCCGTCGATCCTCAGCCCGAGTTGCACTGAAACATCTTCTAATGTTATAGTGGCTTCGCCAACAAGAAGGTGAAATGTGTGTATTTCCGATCTCCAGCGCTCCATTAACGCCGATAGCAAGTGGTGGTCCGGGTGGATATCGCCCACCAACGCACACTCATAGAATCCGGCACGCCTGAGGTGCCCAGCAATTTCATCTGGGACAGTGCCGAATATCCTGTCTTCAACGGACTTTGAGTGACGAGCCCGCCGGACTTTTAGAATTCTCTCCTTGTATGTCCCGCACCAAACCTTCTCTGAAACGTGAACGGATTGCAACGTCAAAAGTGAAGGGTTGATAGGACCAGGATTTATGACATTCTCTCCAGCTAATTCTGTTATTCCATTATGGCTGGAGAGAATGTCATAAATCTCGGTTCTATCAACCCTTCACTTTTGACGTTGCAGTCCATCCACGTTTCGGAGAAGGTTTGGTGCGGGACATACGAGGAGAGAATTCTAAAAGTCCGGCGGGCTCGTGACTCAAAGTCCATTGAAGACAGGATATTCGGCACTGTCCCAGATTAAATTGCTGGGCACTTCAGGCGTGTCAGGTTCTATGAGTGTGCGTTGGTGGGCGATATCCACCCGGACCACCACTTGCTATCGGCGTTAGTGGAGCGCTGGGGATCGGAAACACACACATTTCACCTTCCTGTCGGCGAAGCCACTATAACATTAGAAGATGTTGCAGTGCAACTCGGGCTGAGGATCGACGACACAGCGATCACTGGGCGGACAAACAGTGACTGGAAGGAGTTGATTTTAGAGCTTCTAGGAAAAAGAAGTCAAGGATGCCGACATCTCCGGTAACCGGTTGAAGATGCGGTGGTTGAACAAAAATTTCCACGATGTAAACGAGTTCCAAGGTGAGGTGTGGTTGGAGCAGTTTACTCGTGCGTACATATTACGCATGATGGGCGGCTTGCTATTTACTGATAGTTCCGGTAACAAGGTAGCATTGTGTTATTTGTTGTTGCTACGCGATTTGGATATTGCAGGAACTTGCAGTTGGGGCTCAGCAATATTGTCTCACTTGTACAATTCACTATGTAAGGCAACTAACTACTCGCGCGCAGATCTTATTGGATGCACGTTACTTGTTCAGTTATGGGCATGGGAGAGAATTCGCTGCATAGGTCCAAAAAGTTTGCCACCGTTAAACGTAGGAGTGCCCCTTGGGGGAAGGTATGAATGCATTTACTGTATTATATTTCAAACGCCTTGTTTGTGTTCCCATCAATGTAATCAAATATTAATTTAACAGGTGGACTCAAAAAGTGAAGGTGGACATGTATCCAATAGGGTGGTACCGCAACAAGCTAGACGTGATGACTGAGGCCGACGTAAGATTTATCCAGAAATTTTTATGTTGCTAAGTATCTCCTTTTTTATTCGATAAAATAATTTCTAACTTACGTGCAGTTCGTCTAGAGACCGTACACTGATCGGATGCCCTTTCTTCCCCAGCAATGTGTCGAAGATCAAGGGTTGTTTATGGCACTTGTACCATTGATCCACTACAACCTAGTTGAGTGGCATCAACCCGATCGCGTTATGATGCAATTCGGGATGAGTCAACCTCAACCTAGTGCACCCTCACAGGATGACACTTTGCATGACGTCTCAAGAAGGGGGAAGTCACATTTGAACTGGACTAATGAGATGAAGGGGTACATTGCACTGTGGAATGACAGACATGCATTAGTAGTCCCTCCTACACCACCGAACATGGGGCTTGGGCCAAGCGACAAATACATGTTATGGTACAGACTGCACACTCGTCGCTGGATGACACCGTCTGTAGCTGCCAACACACTAGTGGTTAGTTCGTAATTCGAAATTATTGATTGTTGAGTTTGTAAAATATTAATATTGATCAAACTCTTATTGATAATGTAGGCTGAGAGGTTACACCGTATCTGGGCCATGTCTGCGCCAGGAAATCCGTAGCTGTTACCGCGCGATAATGTTCATCAGAAGATGGCTATATGCCTTGCGATCACAAAGGAGCTCTATCGTTCCATCCAGACCAGCCCCTGGAACGACCTTGGACATGCCACAACCTACTCCAGATCCGCGGCCTAAGGTTGGCAAGAAGGAAGGTGTAGGACTTGCGCGTAGGCGGACGTCTGTTGTTCCTCCAAATGTGACCTTCGATACTGAGATACAGCCCGCGCACGGGCATTATTTTTTTCCACAAGGTTAGACGGCAGATAATCCGTACGGGTCATATGAATATCCATTCCCTAGAGATACCTACGCATAGCAGAATGTCGGGGGCAGCAGTTTCCCACGACATGGTGGGTCATCTAGCTACCAGCAGGCAGTAGGTAGTTCCAGTTGCTTCGGCCCTCGGCATGATGCCACATACCACCAACCTTCGCCTCACGGAATGTTCGATGGTTTCGACTTTCCGGCCCAATCTACACCGTTTGTATTTCTGGATGTGATCACACAACAATCAGACTACATTGCAGATTTCCTCACTCCAGATATGCCGGCCGATGCGTCAATTCCGATGATCCCACGGGCGCCGATAGCACCTCGATACTTCAACTACAATCTTGGTAGTTTCATGGATACAGTTGCTGGATTCTTCACAGGGGACCATTCAACCCACTTGCAGGCTGAGTTGGAGCTATCATTGTCATTAGCTGCAGCTGGAGGATCGCAGAATCCCCCTCGGCACAGCCGGCTTCCCCTGCTCGAAGAAGAAAAAATCCATCCCGAGCTGCCAAAGATCGTTGAACAACACATGTATTCGTAGGGTTTTTTCTTTAATGTGCATGTTGGTTTTGAATCATGTATTATTGTTGCCACTCTTATTAATGTGAACGTTACTTTTGCACAATGGATCTTTTGCATAATTTTTATTCTAATCGCGATTACAAGTTTACTGACACAAGCATAACTGAGCAATCAAACAAGTTTATTTATTCAATGTTATCATCATCAAATAACGCATTGACACGAGCTGCTATAATGGGACATCCAGCTCTGTTGTGACCTCGCCCGTGACAATGACCACACCTGGTTGTAGTACGACCCTCCGGCAAGTCCATCTCGTTCCGGATACGAGATGACTTCGGACGTCCCTTACCACGAACTGTGGTTGGATCAGGTACAATACAAGGCCCGTCTCTGGCAAGCATGTTTAGGTCGTTGCCAATTGGATTCCACACCTGTGCATAAGCATTTGCCACATTCTCCAGTTTGTAAACAGGGTCCACGTACTAGAAGTAGTCGACTGACACACGAGCGCATGCGGCCATAACATGGGCGCACGAAAACTTGTATGCCTGCCAACACCCACACTCGCAATACTTTTCATTCAGGATCTTCTACCATTTCATTCCGTTGCTCTGAGTCAATGGATCTACTCGTTGTTGCACTTCGAATTTATGGTTGGAAAGGTCATACGACACTACCTCGTATCGGCCCGAAAGTTGCTGGTTTCTATGTAGTTTTGTCATGACCTTGTCACAAAATACCTTGCCCTCTGACAACTCTGCTCTTGCATGACCACTCCTTCTCACAAAATATGTCACCAGTCGACTGTAAGTGCATTTAACCGAAGTAGTGATTGGCAGGTTTCTAGCACCCTTCAAAACCTTGTTGATAGCTTCAGATAGGTTGGTCGTCATGTGTCCATATCGATGAGTACCCACGTCGCAAGCAAGACTCCATGTCTCTTTTCTGATGTTATCAATCCATTCGCGAACAGCCGGGCTGGCCTCTGAACGGAAGTGGGTCAACCTCATCTCAAAGTAGTATGGACACGGTTCATAAGCTGCACCAATGCAACATGCAAGGGGTTACATTTTCGCTAAAACACAAATCCAATGTGCAAAGACAAGTAAGATAAACAATTACCTATGTCAGCCAACTCATCCTTCAGTTGTTTGTTTTTGAATTTATGATTGAAGTTACTAGCAATGTGTCTTATGCAGTAAACGTGGTAAGCATTCGGTGGCTGCCATTCCGGACACGCTGCCACAGCCGACTTGATGCTTGCGTGTTTGTCAAAAATGAGGCATATGCCTTGTCTGGCAGTCACGTGGAGGCGTATCAACCTCAAGAACCATGACCAGGCGCTCAAAGTTTCCCCTTCAACCACGGCAAAAGCAATGGGCAAAATATTGTCATTCCCATCTTGTGTAGTGGCAATGAGCAAGGTTCCTCGGTACTTCCCGTAAAGCCACGTCCCATCAATTTGTATGATGGGCTTGCAGTAGTTGAATGTGTCGCAACACTGCTTGAACGTCCAAAACACCCGGCTAGAAATCCGATAATGAGGGTCCACAACCCCATGACATATGTACTCGTGTGTGACGACTTTGTATACATAACCAGGTGCAAATGGCAGCATGTACTCCAGCCATCTCGGAGGTTCATCGTAGGACTCCTCCCAATCACTAAACACCTTTGCAAGTGTTTTTTGTTTGGCCTTTCATGCTTTGGTGTAGGATATCGAGTAGCCAAACGTTTCGTTCACCCTCTCTTGTATAAGAGAAATGGATATTGATGGCTCTTCTTTTACCATACCTACGAAAAGGTAACAACAAAATATTAGGATGACACATAGATATTATTCTGATTCTGATTCCCTCGAATTTTGTCTTATCTGAAACATGACTAAAATGAATCATGTTTAAACATGACTAGATCCAGCCATGTTTAAACACGCCTGGATTGAATCATGTTTCAAAAAGTACCCCATTTTGACAAATACTACACAACGTACCCTAAACTGACAAAAATAAATTCCCTATATTGAAAAGAAAAAAAAAAACTCCAATAAAGACCCAATTGAGCGATTTCTGATGCACACTAGTGGGAGAGATAAGGTGGGACAAGCCCAAGTCTTAAAATGGGTTCAAAAGGCAGTAAACGTCCAGAATAATTTGGACATCAAGAACTAGGAATTGTCTTCCCCAGTACATTTTGTTTCTAATAGCTTGGAGTTTTACGAAGTTGCAGATCGTATATTGTGCCAGGCTGCTGTTCCAAATAAATTGGAATTCAGCATCTGGGACTTTCAAGGTACTGAGATCAACTTGCTAAGGTGGGGACAAGAACAGATTTGGAGGCTTTGCCTTGTCAGGTTGACATGCCTGGATATGAAACTTGCTAAAAAGCTTGGTTTGGTACTGGGTATGAAACTCATTCTGGATATGAAAATGGTTTGGGGAGTATTAGATTGGGGAAGCTTGCTTGTGAAGATTCTTATACCTTGCTTGTGAAATTGGATGCTACCTTGTTAATGAATCTGGTTCTATCCCATAGACCTCCTCTTGAAGGTATGTGGTTCATCGGGATTTTAGTTAAGAGGGTATTATTGTTTTTCATTTTTCTGGTGGTCATTATGTTTCTCACAATGGGAACCAGGCGGATTTTTAGTTGCAAATGTTCATTCAAGGCTTAAAGAGGTAATGAGCTTAGTCCTTGCGGTGGTTGCTGAATCCTCATCTCATGAGAAGGTTGAAGGATATTGGTATATGTTTAGGGTGAAACAATTCTAGAGGCATCAACCTAGTTGCAGCTGCTGGATCTTCTGCTCATTGTTTTTCCAGCAATGGGACCTTAAATTGTTTTTGTAGGCCAATGAAGATGTTCACCAATTCCTCTATGGTTGGGATCGTTGGCTTTTTGCAATGGGATCCAGGTGGAAGCTGTGATTGTCACTTTTGGATTTGTGGAATAATTGTTCAATTCGGGAGCTTGAATTTAGTCCTTCACCTTGAGGACAAGGTGAATTTAGGGGGGGAGTATTGATAGATACTCATGGTTAGCTAGTTAGTAGTTAAGTGGTGTTAGTCGTTTGTTAGTTAGTTAGAAGGCTTAAGAGGCATGTTGCCTTTAAATATGAGTGATTACATAGCTTTAGGATTTATGTTTTTATTAGTATCTTTTATCCAGTCAGCATTAGATTTTATATTTTATTAGGTTATTTGGTTTAGTATAAATAGAGGTAACTATACCTTTAATAGGATTAGTTTTCGAGAGAATTAGGTTTTGAGTGGCTAGTTATTGGATACCAGTTGTAATTCTTCTTGAGAAGATTCTTCTTCTCTAATAATTCTATATTCCAGTTTCTATTCAGAACTCGATTGTCTCCGGTAACGATTTGCTCTCTGTTTGGCGTGTTCTTCCTTATCTTTCGGTACCAGTTCTAACACAACACAGCAACGGCACCTCTGCCATTTTCTTCGAACTCGTGACCAACATGTATCTTCCTTCAACTTTAGCATAAACTTGAGATACTTTATTACTTCTATGTTTGACAGCATCGCACTTGGCTGGGCTATTCAGTATTCACCTAGTAGGAGATGCCTCCCTCTCAAGAAAATAACTTGAAGAACCCTCAACCTCTGATGTAGGATTACCTTCTTCATTTGTTTAGTAAAAAAGATCATCATTTATAAAGAAGCAAATGAATAACAAATCATTTAATTTTTAGGGTCCAGGATAAGACTCTTGGAAGACTTAGTAAGTCCAAAAAAGCAAGAAAAAACATACAAGAAAAGAAATAATATTTTTTCATTTTCATATTTTTACTTTTTTCTCACATTGTAAAGGTTCTTAAAAATAATTATAATACTCTATTTCTAAAAGGGAAGCTTAAAAATGTTGTTTGTAATTGAAACACCAGGAATACCCCCTCTCTTTTAGCCAATAGGATACTGCTGACTGTACTGTTATTGCCATGTCATTTGACATGTCATGTGTTTGACTAGTCAAACTTAAGTCTTGTCAATTACTAATTGTAATCTTTTGAACTTTTGTAATTTTTATTTTATACCCAACATTATTTATATTGTTTATTTATTTTATAATTTAGAAAACATAAATATATTTTAACGATTGAGTACGATGCAGGGAGAAGGGAGGAGGAAAAGAGGAATTAGGTTATTTTGTCCAAATCAAAATGTTAATAGTTAATTTCAATTAAATTAAAAATTAATTTAAAAATTAGAAAATAAACATTTTCTGAAAAAAAAGATTATATTGTTTATTTATTTTATAATTTAGAAAACATAAATATATTTTAACGATGGAGCACGACGCAGGGAGGAGGGAGGAGGAAAAGAGGAATTAAGTTATTTTGTCCAAATCAAAATGTTAATAGTTAATTTCAATTAAATTAAAAATCAATTTGAAAATTAGAAAATAAACATTTTCTGAAAAAAAAGATTATATTGTTTATTTATTTTATAATTTAGAAAACATAAATATATTTTAACGATGGAGCACAAAGCAGGGAGGAGGAAAAGAGGAATTAGGGTTTTTTTTCCCAAATCAATATGTTTTTAAGTTAAAAATCAATTTAAAAATTAGAAAATAAATCTTTTTTGAAAAAAAAAAGATTTTAAAAAAATAGCGGAAGGACTAAATGATGAATCTTATAAATAGTTGAAAGATCAAATCTTGTATTTTATAAGTTCTGCTGAAATGGTACTTTGTTATACTCTCATTAATTAGCTGCTCAGGGAGCATCTTAACCCCCTCTCATGAAACAGCATTTTAAAGTTTTCATTTCTATAAAGAGGTCTTGGAAATTTTCTTTGTTAAAAATCCAGAGGCATATAATGGGTAGGTGTGGTGACAATAAACGGTGACCACCAGATCACCAAGTAGTAAAATTACTTATGCATCAAGAGTTACTTATCAACAAATAAATGAATAAAATGAAAATGGACAAGAATAACCAACTGGGCTCACTTATCATCAATAACAGGAAAACCAGTTACATTGCCCAATTTAGCAGTCAATTTAAAGCATAGATACAATATCAAAAAATAAACCAAACAACTTCTAATTTCAATTAATGCATCTGCCATTGATTCAAGGTTTTAGAATCATCAAATGGAATATCACAAAAGAAAATAAAAAGAAATTGAAAATAAAAGAGAAACAGAAAAATGAAAGCGAATTGAAATTGACCTACCTTCGGTTTGCGGCTTCTCTGAAAACACAACCCTTGCAAAGTGAATTGCTTCCATATCATGTGTTCCACTATTTATGAGTGAGAGCTCCAATGGAAACCTGTATCGAGCTTCTTTTAGCGAGCAGGTAGAAGAAAATTGCATTGGAAACGTGCATTAAGCTTCAACTCTTTCCGATTAGGGAGAGATAAAGGGATTTGAGTTGTGATTTGAGAGAAGATAAGGGATTTTCCATGCGGGAGCGAACGTGCGAAGGCGAGAGCTAGGAAACAGAGTGAGAACAGGCGCGAAGCACGAAAGAGAGAGTGGGAGTGGAGGACGAGCAAGAAAAATGTGAGCGAGCAATCGGGAACGAGGGTGACACTGAAACGGGGCGAAGTTTTCAGACCGAGGGTTTGCCGAAAGGAGAGACTGAGAGTTTAAGCACCACCAAAGTGTGTGTTTGGATGGGCGTGTGTGTTTGTATGGGCGAGTGTGTAAAGGTTTTTTTTTTTTTTGAAACTGAGATAAATGTTAGGAAATTTAATTGAATTCTTTTAATTTCTAAATTCCATTATTTAAATAAAATAATTAAATATACATCAATTGTAAAAAAATTTGTCTAGGTAGTGTAATTGAATTTTATAATGATAAATTTTTTATTAAATTTTTTTTATTTTTTCATTTATTAAAAAATGATCATAAATGAAAAATTATAAAACTTAATTAGAAATAATTAACTTAATTTATATCATAAATTCAAAAGTAAAACAATTTTCTAACCAAGAATAGCAAACCAATTATATTGAAGTAATGAGTTTCATATGCTTAAAATAATTTTACATTCAAATATTTCATATCAATAGCTCAACAATTAAGCTATACAAATAAAAAAGATAGAAAATACTAGTCACAATTAATGCATGAAAATCACAATGTAGTCTTTCTTCCTCTCGATTGGAAGAGCTTTCAAAACCTCTAACTTATTTGGATTTTCTAAAAGCCAATCAATTGTCTTTTGCCATTGACTGGCATTAAGGTCGTGAATGTTCTCCAGCTCATTCATCGCATTGTGAACCGCTTCTTGAACATTTTTCACCATTTTTGTAGTTGCTTGCACAAATTCACTCAATGAGTCAGCAACTCTATTCATTGAAGTAATTATCCCATCCTTTTCTCCACTTTTTTCCTTTTTTGGATTGCATACTAGTTGATGGTCCACTTTTCCTTGTTGTAGAGCTTCTTTCATTAGCATCAATATCCACGATGTGAGTTGCTTTCTCATCATTTGCTTCTTGCTCATGATGTCATCGGCATCCAATGGTGTCTTCGCTCCAATTCCTGTTGCTTTATCCTTAGCACATAGGTCTACAATATCATCCCAATTAGGAATCACCTTAAATTGAAACCTCTTAGCTTCATCATGCGACTACAAAGAAAATAGGAAGCATATTAATAATAAAACAAACATCAATTTAATTGAATAGCAACAGCATTAAAAATGACAACCTTGACATACTCATTCCATGCATCTTCATTTGCTACTGTAATCATGAATTTCTCACCATCCCAATCAAATTCACTTTGACTAAGGATGTCACAAACAATTCAATACCATGATCTCCACAACTTGATGTGGTTCTTAACATTCTCTCCAATAAGTTGCACTTTGAAGCGTGAAGACAACACATGAGCCGCAGTGTTATATGTCACTGCTTTCCAAGCTCCATCACTCTCATTTCCCAAGCTTCTTTGATCTTTAAGTATATCAGTAAGTGCACACTCCATCTCCAAGTTCCAAGTAAAGTAATCCCTGCTATCATCTTTCTTATCCTCATTATTAGCTTCTTCCATTTTCCTTTTTCCCCTCATCTCCAAGTTCCATGTAAAGTGTTTTCTGCTTTCCTCTTGTAACCAACAAATAATCTATTTTCAGCTTTTTTTTAAATAACTTTTTTTGAAAAAGCTAAAATAAACATTTTAAAAATTTATTTTTAATTAAAAAATGATTTTTTTTTAAAATAAGCTGAAACAAACGCGCTTTAAATTACTTCAATTCATTACTGTCTAATTTATTACTTTATTTCTGAAAACATATATAAGAATATAGATGAATTGGGGTTAAAATTTAGCTTGGTAAAATATGAAATTTGAAAGATGTAATTACAGATAGCAACTTAAGAGGGGGGTGAATTAGGTTTTTAGGATTTTCGCCTTATTAAAATTGAATTCTTATTCAAATACCCTTTACCTTAATCAGAAAGACAAGTAACAAATGTAACACTGAATAGATTGCAGTGGAAAATGTAAAGTGCGAAAAGTAAAAGGTAAGGGATAAGAAGATGACGCAACGATGTATCTTGGTTCACCTTCAACAACCGAAGGCTACGTTCAGTCTCCCTTTCCGATTTGAGGAATTTTCCACTATGTAAGCAATGTTCATACAAGCTTTGTACCGAGACTTCACAAGAACACCATCAAGAAAGCACACCACTTTCCCGTTACACAGTTTTCACCGAAACCTACGGTGGACTCTGAATCAACCTAATTCAAAGAACCTTTCCACAAACCTCAAACACTATGGTGGATACAAGAATCAAAACGATCAAAGATGAAGAAGCTTTTACAGGCTGAACAATCCTTCAATCTAAATGGATTGTGAAACACTTATCTAGATTGATTTCAGATTTATAACACTTAAAGGCTCAAGCTTTTTGAATATGTAAAGTTTTACAGCATAAGTGTTCTATGAAAAAGGTGAAATCACTCAGAATTTGGGTTCAATGTAATCTCAAAGTTCTTGTCTGAATTAGGCCTTCAAACAAATATATATAGGTACTAGTGACTCTTCATGAACCATTGTAAAGGCTTTCCAACGTTGAAAAACACATTGGTTCGTTTAAAAATCGTGTTTGCAGGTCCATGTAATTGATTACAAGAACGTGGCAATCGATTACATCAACTAGCCGTAGTGTAAAAGTGCCAGAACCAAAAGCCACCTGGTTTCATCTTGCAACTCCTTTCCTAAATATCTTTGCACTTTTAATGGGACAACCTTTTATTGAAGAATATATGTGGTATTTATGGTGTTCTGCATTACTCCATAACTATCATATCTTTTTTCCAACTATTCAAATGCTTGGATTCCTAGAAGACTCAAGAAACAAATCTTCATTACTTTGGAATTTTTTAGAATGGTATCAACCATTAGACATCTAGAAGCAAAATCTCCGTTCTGAGCTTGAAAGAATGGAAACTTGGAAGCTGAGTGAAGAAGAACAAGCTGAGTATGTTACTGTGGCAATTATTCACTGTCCCTATTTTCAGCATCCTACAACAAAGTTACTCTGGACTCAGAATCAAGTTAGAGTTTGGTCAACATTTCCAAGTGTCTTGATCTTCACAGGGAAAGACAGACCTCCATATCACCAAGCTGATATGATAATCCAACTGCATCAACTGAACGGTACTTATGGAGAAGTGGTGAATACTAGTTCCACATGTACTCATTTGAAGCCAATGGGTATCATCCGTTTTCCTCTAAAAGAAGATCCTCCCACTGTTTATACCGGAGGAATAAAAGCGTCACCAGCTATTACCAGCACTGACAAGACGTTTAGCACTGTGGATGTGGACGGACCTGGCTACATACTAATGCAAGATTCCCAGGACCCCTGTGTAGAACAGAATCCTGAACGCTCCGATCGAATATTTTTTGATGACTCAGTTTATCTGTCAGACATGAATATGTCACCGAAACATGAACCTATATGCAAAAGCTGGGACTAGGGTGCTGAGTCATTTGTCATCTTATAGTGCTGTAAAATAAAAATCACTAGAGGTGATTATGTAAAATAGAATAATGATGTCATAATGATAGGTGTGTAATGATACAGTTATGATGCAACGCTAATATAAGCATACACTAGAATAAAAGTGGAATGCTGATGTAAGCATCCACCAGGAAAGTGACTGATGATGTCATGTGTTTTGTTGTACTTGAGCTCCCTTGCCTATATAAGGAGCTCTCCTCTTCACTTTCAAATCATCAAGTTTCCTACTCATCAATAATATAACTGTGTTTCTGCATCCATGTCTTTTTAAACTCTTTCTCTTCCTTTCTGAAAGCCTCATTCTTATTATTATGGCATAGATTCTTAAGACACAGAGAAGAGAGCTCTTAATGATATAGAGTATGCTCTACACTTGCCTCTTCATGAGGATCTGGTGTATCATAAATATATCCGACTAAAGATCCATTGTTATGGTCCTCTTTATTATCGATATAATGGTCAAATATAGTAACTGTGGTTCAGAGAAAGTAGGCCGAAGGCGATGCCTGCAGAAAAGCTCATCTTGTGAACTATTTGATCAGTGTATGGGTAATAAAGTGGCTCCCGGCCCGCGGGGGTATCAGAGCCTAACCGCAACCAGAGCAATCTTCTCTGTTCTCTTTCCTGATGGTATATGTTATAATAGTATAATAGTATATGTCATAACTCAGAAACCCCCGCGGGCCGGGAGCCACTTTATTACCCATACACTAATCAAATAGTTCACAAGTGACAAGACGAGCCCCTTTAAAATGGATGTATGTGACTTTTGTTTATTTAAAATGGAAATATTTAAATTGGTTTTTAATTTATGTTTTCTAAATTAATACAATGGAAAAAATTTAATTTAAATATCATGCACATAATATCATTAATAATTAATAAATTAATTCATATTAATTATAAAGTTAAAAAGTTAATGAAAGCCATTAATATTAATTATAATATTCATACCCATTTTGTTATTTAAACCCCCTAAAAGCAATTCTAATTAAAGTTATTCAAATCAAATTTCTTAATAAAAATCATGTTGGTATTTATATTCAAACATAAATCACATTACACTCAATTCTAATCGGACCCGATTCTATTAAACACACACTTAATGGAAATCCTAACACACTGACATGAACTGCACATATATACATGACGTTGGATTCAAGGAATTTTCAGACAAAAATAAATGACTTCTGAGTTCAATTTCATACATACAGTGATACAAGGCTACAAGCCAAGCAACCCCTCGTTTTTAGCACATCTCAAAGAGTCTTCATTTGAAATGGGTGGTGGGGTGGCTCTCTGTTCTTCTCTGCCAGTCTTCATTTCCTTCTCTGAATATTCTGTCATTTTCTTTCCACATTCTGCTGTGTTTTCCATATACCGCCACATTTTGGATTTCATGTTGTCATTGAGAACCCTGTGGCATTGCCTTACTGTATTAAATGCAATTGTCCTGTAATATGCATTTATTGCAGCCTGTTCCATCAATTGATTTATCCCATCACTTGATGGTTTTCTTCTGCAACACTCTTTCTTACCTATGATGATTGATGGGGTGGTGTGCAAGGTTGTTGTTATTATAGTGAGATTAGCATTATTTATTATTAGTATAGGGGTTATGAGGCGGTGAAGATGGGAAAAGCACCATGTTGTGATAAAAATGAAGTGAAGAGGGGAGCTTGGACTCCTGAAGAAGATGAAGCATTGGTTGACTACATTAACAAGCATGGACATGGAAGTTGGCGTACACTTCCCAAGCAAGCAGGTGCAACAAATTCCTATTTTAAGCTCTTCCATGTTCTTGCTATTTTTCTTATCTGTTTCTGCATTATCCTTGTTTTGTTTCTCATTAGGGAGGGGCTTTTAGAACTTTTGAATCTTGGGGGAAATAGTCAAATAGGGCTTGATTTAATTAGTTAAATATTAGATGAAAATGGAGAAGGAATTTAAATGCATCAAAGGTCTATGTATGTGGATGTATATTTTTTTCCTCACAGTGGTTTTATTGGTTCCATAACTTGAAGACAACATTTTCTGCAGTCCTTTTCTGAGTCAAGGTTTTACATATTAATTTAAAACTATGGTTCTTGAAGAAACTCCCGTTACTATGCAATGGTATTTACTTGATGAAGGAAACTTGGTTGTTGATTTTGGCTGTGTTCTCTTTGAAGCAATTTCTGCATGTTGCAGCTCTCTTTTTTCCCCTTCTCTTTTTAGTTAAACATGATTTTTTTCTTTCCTGCACAAAAGAAAATAAGGTGGTGTTAATGTTTGTGTGGCCAATAGTCATTAGGAATGAACCATGACATGTTCTGTTGTCTTGATGCCATATGTGTAAAACATACTATTTCTTTGCCCCTTCATAAATGGTTTATAAATTTGTGTTTGAGGAATGAAAGCTATTGTATGCCTGAGAGACACATGTTGAAACTCATGGGAAAGAATGAGCAGAAATTACAAATTGTGATGCTGTGGTGTGATTTCTGAGATAATGCTTACCCTTTTGTATCCAGCTAACTATCTGAAATCCTAATTAAGAATATGTCAAAAAGTCTCAGAACTATTCTCTAGCATAGTCTCTATTCATACTAGAAATTCGCACATAGTAATATTCTAAGGCTGAAAACTTGCCTCTTACTAGGTCTTCTTCGATGTGGAAAAAGTTGCCGGCTTCGGTGGATAAATTATCTTCGCCCTGACATAAAGCGTGGACCATTTACTAGTGAGGAAGAAAGTAAAATTATTCAGCTTCACGCCATGCTTGGCAACAGGTACCACATTGCTCTTCTATGTGCTGATTTTCTGGTACATGAACTCACCCTTCACGCTGAAGTTCATTGTATTCATGAGATTCTGAGTCCTGACTTAAGATCCTGCATTCTCTGAATCACATTTATAATTCATGTTTAGATTCATATGCTGAACCAATTAGCAGTGGATTAGTTGATATGCAAGGTTACTCACAAAGTATAACTAGAAGCAAAGCTACCTTTTCATTTTTCATGGTAACATGGTTAAGAGATTGGAAAATTGAAGTGTATAGCAAATTGTTATTGTGGTGCCAAATCCTGCTATTATGCTAGTAACATGTTTGGATCAACTTCTATTTCACCAGAATCAATTCTAAAACCTAAGAATTGATTCGGACTTTAGAATCAATTGTAGAAGCATTTCCAAACATGCACTAAGAATAGAAGGATATTTTGGTTGTTAGGCGCCAAAACCTGATTGGCACTCCATTCAAATATGGAAATGGAAGAGAAATCATGACATTTCTAATGAAGTAGGTGTGAGGGAGAAGTTTCCTGAACTTTTCCCTTGTTAAAATGTAAACCGTAATAAGCTTCATGAAAATATTACAACCACTAGTACTTAGTGCATGTTTCGATACACGGTAGAAAACATGCTGAGTCAAACTCATGGTGAACAACTCTTAGCTTTTGATTCCGTCAACAGTAATTTTGGTTTCACAATGCTTTTCTTCTGGGTATACAAACATGCAGTTATTTTCACAAAAAAAGTGATATTATAGAATCTCCTTCATGTAATTACCAATCTTGCTTATTCTCCAATACTTGATTGCATTTGAATTGATCCAAAAGAATTAGTCATGTAATCATGTTACATTTGCTTTAGGTGGGCTGCAATAGCATCTCAACTCCCAGGAAGAACAGACAATGAAATAAAGAACTATTGGAACACTCAATTGAAGAAGCGCCTCCCTTGGTTAGGACATTCCCAAGGGACAAAACAGCAACAGAACTCTTTCAGCCCTGATCACAGCGTTGCGAAATCTGAGTCTCCTTCGACTCGCCACATGGTGCAATGGGAAAAGACCAGAGTTGAGGCTGAGGCGAGGTTGTCAATGGAATCGTTGTCAATGGAATCAGCACTGCGTAATCCACAGTCAGCAACAGAAAAGTTAACATACCCTGATTACTTTCTTCAACTTTGGCATTCTGAGGTTGGACACTCCTTCCGCACGATCAAAGGAAAAGGTTCGGATGCATCATCATCATCCTCAAAATTGGAGTCATGTTCAGATGCATCATTGCAGGTTAAAAACACTCCCTTGGAAAACAAGTCACAAGAGCAAGCTAGTAGCTATAAGCTAAATCTTGAAGATGGCATAGCAGATTCAGAATCTGGCTACTATGAATTTCATGATACTACTACTGATTCTGCAGAATTAAAGCACCTGCTAGATATGCCTGATGGTGAAGTAGGATTCTTAGGACAGAATGACAGTTTCCTCAATACTCTTTATGGTAGATGTGACTAACATAGTCTTCATGTTAATTTCCTCATTTCATGTAAGGTTGTACTTTGATATGAGAGAAAACTTTTTGCCCTTTTTATATTCATTAGATCGATTATATATACATTAGAATCTGGTTATGGAGATAGCTTATCCTTATCTCTTATTTTGAAGCCAAATTGGTAATATCCAATCATTCTTAAGTTTTCCTTCATTCTCGTCTGAACTTCTAGGGTTTGGCTATGTTGTCATCACCATCATCATTCATGACTCCAGAAACAGAAAAATGAGGAAGGTGTTGTGCTTCTGAACAACAATGGTGGCTATTTATAGCCTTAGCTTGAACACCTTTGGTGTGAGATCAAACTCTGCTTCATAACTCCATGGTTCACCACTTAAAGCTCATGGATTTTCATCATGGCTTTACCTACTCTTCCTAGTTCTTTCAGATTACTATTCATTCTGCTACTAGGTGATCATGAGTGAAAAACTCATCATCACATGAGGTGTGGTGATGGGAGGGAGTGATTGGCTAGAATTCAAATTCCAGTCCTTCCAACTTTTCTTTATTTTCACTTTGGTCCCTCCTCTATTATTAATAATAATAATAATAATAATAATAATAATAATAATAATAATAATAATAATAATAATACTAATACTAATATTTTTAGCAACGAAAACTGATCGTTTAGTTAATAATTTACTCAGCACAACTATAAACTGGTAATTAAAAGCCATATGTGACACTCACCCCTCCTGTTAGGAATTTCGCCCTCGAAATTCACCGCAGTCAGGTTAAACAACATGGGATACTGTTGTCTCATCTTCTCTTCTAATTCCCATGTCACATTTGGTTTATCTCCTCCCCACGCCACTTTCACCAATGGTATCTTCTTGTTCCGTAACTGTTTGACCCTTCTTTCAATAATCGTCACTAGTTTTGCTAGATAGGTTAGGTTATCCTTGATTTGTACCTTATCGGGTATGATCACATGATCCGAATTGGGTAAGTACTTCCGTAACTGAGAGATATGGAATAATCATGAAGATTTGATGGAAGACTTTGTAGTAGATGGACGTGCCTTTGGATTTTCCACTATGGAAGTGTAAGACCCTTAATTTTGTAAAATTTGCAGTTTAGTCCTTAGAGTCTTTATAACTGGATTGAGGTCCTTTGGTTATTGATAAATGGAGTCAAGCTTTGGAATATTCAGATATTTAATTGGGTCATGTTGGGTTTAGCTTTGAGGATTATAGAGATAGTTTTTCTAGAGTTTTAATAAGATGAGTTGTGGCTTAGTGGTTGAGACTTAAGTATTTGACTTGCATGACTAGTGTTTGAATCTTGGTGAAGTATTTTTATTTTTAATCTATTTTTTGAGTGGCTTGAGTGGATCAGAATTTGGAATTCAAATTTGAATTGGAGACAAAGTGGTTAATGAGTCTTAATGGTGGTTAAAAGCTGAGTTTGAATGGCATTGATGGTGTTTAAGGTATTGTCGAGAGTTACGAATGGATATTAAGGTGGTGTAAAGGGGATTAATTGCTTGGTCTATGGTTTAATGAGTAATAAAGAGGGTTGATTCAGAACAAGAAGGAGTTGGGCATCCCACTCCCCTTTCCATCTTGCTTCTTTTTCTTTTTCCAATTGCTGAGAACTTAGAATGCAACCTTCAACCAATGAATCCTGCAAGTAACCATCCTGAGCATGTGAGTGATGATCCATATGAAAAAAAGGGAAAGGATACGGAAAGAAATGTAGCAAGCGGTGAAGGATTATGAAGAGAGGAAAGCACGTTTGATGTTGGAATTCGAGAAAGAGTTTAAAATGAGTTTTGGGCATGGGAGAAGTTTGTTTTCGAAAAGTAGAGTTTAGTATTGATTTTGGAGTGAAAAACATTGTCTTCGAGATTTCTGGCAGGGAGCCAACGCATGAGCGCTGGACTCCCAACGCCTAGGCGTTGAGGTTCGGCCCAGTTCGTGTTTCCAAACAGAGGCCCAACGCTTGAGCGTTGGAACCTAGCGCCCAAGCGCTAGGCCTCTGCCAGCAAATTGTTGTTTTGCTTCTTTTGGGTTTATATCCTGTTGAGTTGGTTTCTCACCTTTCCTATGGTTGTTGATGAATGTGAAAATGTGTTGTCATGATAGGTTGGAGGACAAGAACATGCGAAGGAGTAAGAGGTAAGGGTAACTTAGTACTAGATCGAGTCAGTTGTGTTTTACTTATGAATTTCGGTTGGAAACTACTCTGCTGTATATGATTATTGGCTTTGTGATGCGTGCTTGGATTGTTGAATTGTTGTATGATATGTTGATGATGATGTTGTTGAGATGAAGTTGGCTATGTTATGTTGATAACGTTATGAGGGTTGTTGATTCATGTTGATGTTCAACATGTTGGCATAGCATGTGCATATTCTAGGTTGATGGTGGTGGGGTGGACGGTAATTGCCACGTGACCATGATAGCGTGGGGTGGACGGTATTGCCACGTGACCATTTACTTATGAATTTCGGTTGGAAATTACTTTGTTGTATATGATTATTGGCTTTGTGATGCGTGCTTGGATTGTTGAATTGCTGTATGATATGTTGATGATGATGTTGTTGAGATGAAGTTGGCTATGTTATGTTGATAACGTTATGAGGATTGTTGATTCATGTTGATGTTGAACATTTTGGCATAGCATGTGCATATTCTAGGTTGATGGTGCTGGGGAGGATGGTAATTGCCATGTGACCATGACAGCGGTGGGGTCGACGATAATTGCCACATGACCATGATAGCGGTGGGGTGGACGATATTTCCACGTGACTGTTGAAACGGTGGGGTGGACGGTATAGCCACGTGATCAGAAGGGTGGTGGAGTGGACGGTATTGCCACATGACCTCCATGTTCCCGTTTAGAACGAAGTTGCTCCCGTTCGGAACGATGCATCTTGGCCAAAGTTGTTGAGCATGTAGTTGTGCACGTAGTTGTATTTCAGGATTCATAAGCATGCTTTGTGATGTTGATCATGAGGAAATGAGTATATTGTTGAATGTGTGGTTGCTGTATTTTGAAAATATTGTTACTGTTACTGTTATTTATGTTAATTTCTCTTCAGCATGCTGCTTGTTATTTGTTGTTTGTTTTAGGAGTTAACCCTTTCTATTTGTGTTTGGGCGCTTGACGCCAGAGACAGACAAGGC
Source organism: Acmispon strigosus (assembly GCA_030819835.1). Taxonomy (NCBI): domain Eukaryota; kingdom Viridiplantae; phylum Streptophyta; class Magnoliopsida; order Fabales; family Fabaceae; genus Acmispon; species Acmispon strigosus. The sequence goes on along the minus strand of JAUAMA010000001.1, from coordinate 39,219,819 downwards.
AATGATTTTCACTCTTGAAGAAGCGTTACGGAATCAGAGTGCGCAGCAGAAGCATCAGAGGTCTCTAAAGAAGATGATTGATGTTTAAGGACTTCTGCTGTCTGTTTTATTTTATTGTTGAGGTCGCTGTTGAACATGTATCTTTGTGGTGATATTTATTCGTTTCCACTTCCGCGTAATAATTATTATTTATGGGGAATTATTACTTGTATTATTATTTATAGTTATTGAGAGTTGTTGTTTTTGAAACTTGAGAGTTTTGAGAGGTTTTGAAATTTTAATTTCCGCATAATTACTATGTGACTCTCAACTAAAAATTGTGGTGTTACAAGAAGCAATAGTAGCATCAATACTTATAGGAGATGGTGAGAAGAGATTGTCTAAGTCTTGAGCAGTTGGGGGAGTGATTGGTTCATCATCAATTGGTAGGCGAAGAGGAACCGTTGAAGGTTCTGAGAACAACGTATTTACAAAGGAACTGTACTGACCATCCAACATTTTCTGGTACTTGCACATCCTAGTAAGAAATGGGGTTTCCCAACCAGCAGCTTCTTGGGTGCAAAAATATTGCCATTAGACGGTTGTGAGAGGCATAGGGTGATCGTCTCTGAGGGTTACCTGAACCCAATGGTTTCCATTCACGTGTCCAAGGATGACAACACGAGGAGATGATGGCACTAGTCCAGTAAGCGGAAGATAAGTGCAGCTCCAAGAGTTGGACAAAGTGATTAATACAATGTGAAAGGTAGTAGCAGCTACTAGCCCCATATCTGGCACAACGAACCACTTTTGCTTGAGAGTAGGCTCTTGAGGGGCCAACTTCAAAGCGTCCAAGACAAACGGATAAACAGATGAGCTGAGCACATCAGCATAAATCTTTATCCGGCAACCCATCTCAGCAATTATCTTGTTTCGGATGTCAAACCACAAATGTTCTCCCATTCCCAATTGAGCCGCAATGCTCCTGAAACCACATTTTCCGTCATCCTTGACATCGAAGATGTTTTCAATGTAAGGCTGAAAGTCACTGGGAAACTTTTCAAGATATTGGTTGAGAGCATAAGAAGATTATTCAGCAACTTGAACCGCTTCAATAATGGCTTCAACTTCTGCAATAGGTTCAGATTCAACAACCTGTTCAGGGACAACTGGAGAAGGGAGCTTCTCAGTTGTAGCTTTTTCTACCGCCTTGATCAAGTGTCTCCTCTTTGGCTTGGGGGCAGACGATTGATTATCTTCAGCAAGCGGTGATGGCTTGCTCTTGGCATACGATGGTCTAACAGTTCGTGGCCTCTGTGCAGACGGTCGAGGAACAACAGTCACAAGTGGAGCAGCAGACGATGCATCCACTTTAGCAGTAGATGATGGAACCTCTTCAAAAACAGTTTTGGCAACTGTAGACTTCTTCTTTGATTTTGCTTTCAGCTCCTCAAGCAGACCAGTTTCATCAACTTCCACCTTCACCCTCTTTACATCTCTAATCTTTATTGGAGTGGGTAGAACATGATCTTGTTCTATGAACACTCCTTTCTCCATTGCTGGGATAAGCAACCCCATTCTGGTGAACATGGTAGTGATCTGTGACCCATAAGGCAAGTTGCCATGGGCAATATCCAGGAAGCTCAGCATGTGAGAAAAAATAAGTTAGACAGGGTTCACCTTCACCTTCTTTATGACCTTGTGCAGAGCATACTGTGCCAGCTTGTTCACACAGTCTGTTGATCCTTCTTTTGGAAGGATGACCTTGCTGATAGCTCCGTGTGGAAATATGGAAGACACAACCAAGTTGCTAACAGAGGTACTACCCGTTTTGGACTTCGGGTCCTCTTTCCAGATGCAGTTGGCGTCTTCTACCTTGTTCATCCAACTATGGCTGTACTTTTCTCCTGACTTGAGCTCAGTGTCAAGAGTGTCAGCAATGTGGGCTGGTGAAATATCAACAACCTTCCCTTGAAAACGAGTCCGAATGACCCCACCATGCTTCACGACAAAATCGTAGAATTCCTTCAAGACTGGAATGAGGGCTTCATTTTTAGAGACCTCGTAGACGTTCTCCCAATCTTGATGGAAGAGCTCGTCTCCTCCGGCGGTCTTCTGATGAATGAAGATCTTCAGGTCTAAGTATCAAGGGGATATGACAGGTCTGTCTCCAAGCTTGGCGATGGTTGACTTTCCTATTGCAACCTCTTGATTTTTGCGGTTGATTGCGACGTAGTTGTTCCTGTTTGTGAGGATCTTCTGGTCCTCCCGTGTCATGTTGGTTGCATTCACTTGCTTCTTAGAAATCCTCTTTGGAGCCATTTTAGCTTTCTACAACAAGGGTTAATTTGCAAGGAAGAAAGAAAGAAAGAGAGCTTGCAGTTTTTCAATTTCAGAGAGATGATGAAAGTGTGCAAAACAGTTTCAGAAGAAGCGTTTTGTGTAAATGCATGGAATACAAAGGGTTTAGGGTTTTTGCAAAAGTAATGATTACTTTTTCAAAATTTCATGAGAGAAAAACATATTAAATGCAAAACCCCACGCGCATTAAATGCGATGTGATAACTGCTTCAGTAAAAGTAATAAAGTAATATGAAACATGTGAGAAATAGCAATTACTGAAACGACATACACTGTTCGTATTCACAAGGAGTGAACCGGTGAGTAAACCTTGAAACCACATCGTTTTAACTTTTTGATTGCAAACGATGCAAGTTATCGGACGATAACCTTGACTGATTTGATGACGATCCTATTGTCTGTGCTTCTGTCATATATTTTTAGAGTCAAACCATATACAAATACCGAGAGTTTTTGAGCCTAAGTTTGCTTCTACCATTACTCTTGTGAGAAGACAACTTTTGTAGAAGGATCTATTATGAAAAGGAGAAGTCTTGTATAATACTTGTTAGGAGAATTCCTGTATAATACTTGTTGGGAGAAGTCCCTGAGAATACTTGTTGGGAGAAGTCTTTGAGAATACTTGTTGATAGGAGAAGTCCTGGATGATACTTGTACTGTTCTGGTGAATAGTGAAAATCTTGATGAAGTCAAGGACTGGACATGGCCCCATCGTTCAGGGGGTGAACCAAGATAAATCTACGTGTGTTGTTTATTGTTTATTGCTTTATTGTTTACCATCACATGCGTTTCATTTCCGCTGCATCAAAACTGTTTATCCTATCATCTGCTAAACGTAACTTATCGTTTACGAAACAGTTTTGAAAAAATATATTTGTTTTTAGAAAAGCAAGTTTTTATACAAACACAATTCAACTCCAATTCTTGTGTTTGTTCTTATTTTACCAGAAACTTGATCTCTTGGAGTTCTAAGAAGTAGAACTTGGTTGCTCGCTCAAGTACTGAAGCTGAGTATAGAAGCTTAGCTAATACTACTGCAGAGTTGATGTGGGTTCAGCCCCTGCTGAGGGAGCTAAACATTCCTCACCTCACTCCTCGTGTGTTCTGTGACAATCAGAGTACTGTTGCCCTCACTCACAACCTAGTCCTTTACACCAAAACCAAGCACAAAGAGCTAGACATCTTTTTTGTTAAGGAGAAGGTGCTGAGCAAAGATCTTGTGGTTCAGCATCTTCCTTCCCCTGATCATAAGGCCGATATTCTAGCTAAAGCTCCTCTTCATTTTAAGGAATTGTGAGGCAAATTTAATGTGACTGACAATTTCTCACTTGTTCATCCACCTTGAAGTTGCAGGGGCATATTAGAGATAGTATGAGTGTTACAGTTAGTAAAATGATAGTTAAGTGTAATATGTAGTTACATACTCTTGAGGTAGCTTCCTACTAAAGCTATCCTGCTCTTACTATAAAGAAAGTCTCTTGTAGCTCTCTAACTAACTTTTCAGAATTCAATTACATTTCAGTTTTCTCTTCCTTGTTCTTATCTCTAATTAAAAGGAAGATGCGCAATTGTGCAGCAACTACTTATGTTATGAATGTTACTTATGCATATGAAAAATAAGAGAACATGGGAAATACACGTTATTTGTGTATAACATACATTATTTCTCACAGTTCTCACATCTAGTCACATCCTTCTTCTTTTTTCAGGTTCATACATAATTTCCATTAGCAATTGTGAGATTGATTTATGAAAGTGAAATCTAAAAGGAATCTATATGGGAGCATAGTCATCATCTGCCGAAGGAGCCTGAGAAATAGCAGATAGCACAACAAATGCACCATATAAGATTGTGACAATTGCAGTGAAATTGACAAGCAATGCTTCAGAACCGTATTTTGCCAATCCAGAGCTCTCTAAGAAAGTGAGCTTCTCTAGAAACCCAAGAGATGCAGTTCCAACCGCCAAGACATACACAAACAGCCCAAAAAATACATGCCAAGGAAGTGACTGGCCTCTCACACCTGATGTCCCTCCAGGGAAGAAAAATACCACAAACCCTAGTATCCACTGCAGGTATCAATTATATACAATGTTACACAAATTTGGAGTATAGCTGAATCACACAAAATAGATTAGTGAGTGTGCAAATATAGTGACAACCTATGGAACTAATGATTCATTTCAGCATAATCCAAAACATGATAACGGTTAGAAGTCCCACGTTGACTAGAAATATTGCCAAAGTGATTATAAATGGTAGGGCAGCCATCACCTCCAAGCTAGCTTTTGGGGTACAGTTAGACCTCCCAAATTTTATAATAACTCCAGAAGCTATATGTTGTAATTAGTATTAATTGTAGAATATTTGTTGTTCATTATTAAGAGATTTGTTCTCTTATTAGGAGATTGAGTACATATTTAGTTTCCTCTATATAATGTAATCACTTTGTAGTTTTGATTCAAGAAATAAAATCATATTTCTCCATATTTCAAGTCTATATTTTATAACTTCTCCCATAATTGATTATTAGACTCCCAGTTAGTCATCAGATGTACTTAGAAGAGACAATAACAATATGACATCATAAACTCAACTATAGATTAAGGACACTATGAGTCTGTTTAGATGCGGACCAAAGAGCATTTATTGGAGCTTATTTAGTAAATTTTTTAATAGAAAAACTCCAATAAATGTTCTTTAGTTTGCAATTTCGTATCCAAACGGTTATGTGCCTAACATGGGGGAAGCCTAATCCCCTTGCAGGATGGAGCCAAAATGAAGTTTATATTGTTCTACTTCCTTTACAAACAGCTTTCAAAAGCCTATTCACAACAAGTAAAAGAAGAATCTAGTGTTCAAGGAATATTATAATTTCAGTGTAGTTTAGTGCAGAATCCAAGATTCCAATGATTTACCTGAATTCCATAAAGGACAATAACCCCAATTCCAAGCCATGAATGCAAGCTGTACAGATTGTCAATCCCACTTTCATTATGGAACTTGAAGGCAGCATAAATTCCAACTATTCCAAGTATTAGTGCGATGGCATGAAGAACAAGGTGTATCAGTTTTTTGATTTCCTTCTTCAAAGGAAGAGATTTGTAACTTATAATAGCTGCAAGTAACAAAATATGAATCACAATAGCTGCAATTTGTAAGTTCTACTTCAAAGTGAGAAAATAAAAGGGGCAATAATTTCCAGGTCAACAACCAAACGACATTAAATCATAAAATAGCACCTTGTGTAGCATTTTTCATTACCTTCACCTCCAATAACTATTAATCCAATTAGCAAAAGAACAGGATGGATCTGTCTCGAGAAAATATACACGAGATTAGGGGACTTCACTAGAGTGATAGAATGGAACAACTCTGCTAATATTAGGGGACTTCTAGAATTCACATTACACATACACACACATACAAGAATTAATGATGAGCTACTAATATGTTATAAAGAAATCAAGGCTCTTATATGGATGGTAGGTATATCAACATCTATCTCTTCGTATTAAATATGTGTGAGTGTGACCCTCTTAATAAAAAAAACAGGAAGATAATGAATATTGAAAAAGCTAATTAGTAAGTTATTTTTTCATATGAAAACTCATGGCACTTCCAAACATTAGGAAAACATGTGACTTTATGAGAAATAAATAAGTGACGCGACTTAATGATATTCAAGAATAAGATCCAATTTTCTAAATTCACCCACTTTTACCCTTTAAAAACTATATTGTTGTAGCCCTATTCGTAATAATGTTTTTATTGCAATTAAGAAAGAATCTTTTATTAAATTCGGTCTTCATTCATCTACCTTTGGCATGCGAATGAGAATCATCTACCCCTAAAATATAAAGGGTCCCTAGATCAAACTTCAAGCACAAAATTAAAATCATGTTATAAAGGAAGGCACAATTTCTGATCAAGTCTTTATGAGTAAAGCTTGTCCAATGCAGAAATTTGATTATTAACTCTCAAGTCATTTGTTGATCACTAGAGGAGATCATGAAAAATTAAAAGTAAACAAAAAATTGAATGTATTTACACATTGCATTGCAAACAATTAATCAATTTTAGAATTTATATAAAATAAAATTTTAAACTAATAGTTACGATTGATTATTAATAATGCTTTACTTTAATTATTCTTTCACCAAATCTTATTCAAATTTATCATTAAAATATTATTACAGCTTGAAATGCATTAGATTTTGGATTTAAACCTCATTTTTATCACTAATCATTTAAAAGTGTTGCTGCAAACTAGACACCCCCATTCCATTGTACCAATGAAAGCTCACTCTAAAGAATGAAGAAGGTAACTATAAAATGATTTACGGTGACATATAGCAGTCCAATGTTTTAACAGTTAGCAACAGTTTGTCCGCGGTTAAACTTCACTCTGTTGTCTCTGTCAGTCCATTCTGAATAGAGGTGGCAAAATAGACTTGACCCGCTGGGTCAACCTGTTTGGCCCGTCTTTTTTGGCGGGTTGGGTTAAGACTTTCAACCCAAATACTAAAAGTGGGTCAGCCCAACCCAACCTGCATTTTGACGGGTTAATAGCGGGTTGGTCCGCCCCGCCAACCCATATTCCTACCCCTAATGGTGATGGAAATTTCAAAGTTGATGATGGTAGTGGTAATGGAAAAAAGGATGCATCTTCTTCTAAGAGAGTATCTAATGTTTCGAACTAAGACCTTCAGAACTTAAAAGCTTTGAACTAAGACTATGTTATTTGTGAGATTGTTGGACTTTGATTTGTTTTTTGTTGTTTTAAAAGACATTTATGAGTTGTGATGATTGAGAATTTTTGCAACTTGTGAGTGGGTTATGAATTTCTGGTTTTTATTCTTAGTGTAATTGTGGAATTGATTCTTAGTGTGGAATTACGTTGAGTTTTTTATTGTTTATTATTATCTAGTTGAGATGAATCAAAACTCAATGACAAGACCGACATAAAACAAAGAAATAGGAAGCAACCACATCTTCTTGTTTAATTCAATGTTATTGTGGTAGTGTTGCTAATTGTACATTTTGGCTTTTTTTCTCATTGCATAAAGAAATGATAGCAACATTTTTAGCTTTTTCCTCATTGCATAACCTCTTTTTTTCCCACTAAATTCTTAAAATGGACTAGCCCGCCAAAATACGGGTTGGGTTGGGACTTTCAACCCAAATATTAAAAGTGGGTCAGCCCAACCCAACCCGTATTTTGGCGGGCCAATGGCGGGTCGAGCCGAGCCCGCCCCGCCAATCCATATTGCCACCCCTAATTCTGAAGGGGGAAGGGAAATTTGTAAGTTCTAATAACTGATGTCCATTACTAATTCCTCATAAACTGTCCCTGCTATCTGAATTAAATTTCAAATTTAGTACTCGGTTCAGAAGAAAGGACTGTAGGGAGATTAGAAAGGTGGCTTATTGGCAATGAAATCCCAAAAAGTGAGAAATAGTATGAATCAGTAATACCACACATCAAAATAATAAATAAATAAATATATAAATAACAAAAATAGGGTGAGAGAAATGAGAAGCTTACATTGAAAATGAGACCTTTGTTGGAAGAGTCCCACGCTAAGCCACCCCTGAAATATATACTCCAAACCAACACCATCACAATACCAGCAACTCCCAGTAGGTGAACTACAAAGGTGAATGGAACAGCAGGAACTCCCAACGCCATTTCTCTATCTCACTGTCTCTCTGATTTGGAACTAGAAGGTATGTTACTACGGACTACTACTTTGTCTGCATTCTCTCCATATATATTTGCTGGCTAAATATCACCAAGTGGCAAGTGGTTTGTGTGAAAAGTAAATGAAATATGGGTCTGATAGCAATTGGTAGAACCGTAGAAAACATCACACGACCCCTTTTAGGCCAAAGGATTAAAATAGCATCTCATTTTTGCTTAGAGCATCTCCATTGCTGGGTTCTTAAACCAGCTGGATCTTTCAAGCTTCGTTCCTTATTTCTTTTTGCCCTTAGAGGAGAATGACGTGGAAAGCAGGGACCTTAAAATTAAAGCAGAGTTCCTTGTGCAAGGAACTCTGCTTTATGAGTTCTTAACTTAAAAAATTGTTCTTTCTCTCTCATTCATCAACCAGAAATCTGTTAAAATTAGAGGGAAGTGAAGAAGGAGAAGAACAGAACAACAGGAGGAAGGAGAAGAACAAGTTGCAGAACTAAAATGAAAAATTTATTAAACAAAAAAACAAAAAAAATTACAGAACACAAGAACTAAAAATAAAAAAAAAATTAGTACAGAACCAAAAAAATGCAAAACAGAAAAGGACCCCAAAAGTGGGTTGCATGTTGGCTTGGAACCTCCGATCCAGTGGTGGGGAGCTCCAATCCGGTGGCTGGAGCTCCGATCCGGGTGGTGGCTGCGGCGGCTAGGCGGGTGAGGGTGCGGCTATGGTGGATCGCATGGCGGCAGACGGAGGCGGTGAAGTGGTGGTGCTGCGATGGTGTTTGGAAAAGGAGAAGAGAGGTTGTGCGAAGGCGGCGGACGGAGGCGGTGAGGTGGTGGTGCTGCGTTAGGGTTTGTCAAAGGAGAAGAGAGGAAGAAGAGAGGTGGCGGTGGGAGGAAGAAGAAGGGTGGCGGCGCCCGAGGGGAAGCTAGGGTTTGAAGAAGAGAGAAAAGAGAGATTGAAGAAGAAGAGAAGAGGCAAAAATGAAAAAAAAAAAAAGGCAACAAAAGAATTTATATGGGGTGACCGGCTCGGCCGGTTTCTTTGAGGCTTGATCAAGCCCCTTTGACCGGCTGGAGCCGGTTTGTGGCCGTTGGCCCAGATTTGACTGGCCCAGCAGGTCATTTTATAAATTTTTTTTTCTGACAGGTCAACGGTTACATTGGGTTTTTTTTTTTAACAGAAATAAAGCTATATGGACGTTGGGGAGTCCATTTTGAATGATTTTTACACTATAAATAGTGTATGCAACCATTTTTTACCTTCACAATTCTCTTCTTCTCATATATTGAAACCATTTTGATTTTCAATGGATCCTTATCAATCTTATGCCAATTTATTGCAAAACAAATCACCTCCTTCAAATGAAAGTTTGCCAAATGCACAATATGGCATGCACCCACCACCATATTATTATCAAAACCAAGCACCTCATATTGGTGGGAGTTCTTCAAATACCCAATATCCGATGCACCCACCACCATTCTATTTTCAAAACCAACCACCCCGCACCGGTGAAAGTTTCCCAAATCCACAATATCCGATGCACCCACCACCATTCTATTTTCAAAACCAACCACCCCGCACCGGTGAAAGTTCTCAAAGTCCCTAACAACCGTGGTATCCATCACCACACCATCTTCAAAGTCAACCGCCTTATGCCGTTGGAAGCAGTGAAAGAATACCCGAAACACAATTTGATGAAGCTATTGATGGGCTAGAAGAAATTACGCTTGAGGAAGAAGAGAGTCCGTCCAATAAGAATAATCGCATCACATGGACTGCTAAAGACGATTTACTTCTTCTTCAGTCTTGGCTCAATGTTTCGAAGGATCCGATTGTGGGAACTGACCAAAAGTCAAAACATTTTTGGAAGAATATCGCAGCCCAATATGAAGAGTTTCGCACCATTGATCAACGTCAGAGGACGGCAGGTACGATTAAATCTCATTTTCATAAATTGAATGGTACAATTCAAGTATTTGTGGGTTGTTACAACAAAGCTACCAATCGTAAAAAGAGCGGACAATCTGAGAAGGATATCTTGGCTGAGGCACGTGCATTGTTTCAGGTAGAAAAGGAAACCGATTTCAGATTTGAGCATGCATGGCGGGTAGTGAAAGATGAACCAAAGTGGTGTGGACAAGCCATCTCGAGCTCTTCGAAGAGACAAAAGAATTATTGTGATGGATCGCATTCATTATCGTCCAACGCTAGTACGCCGATTGATTGTGCCGAAATTCAACCACCGTTATAAATCCGCCGCCACCTCTCTTCTTCCTCTCTTCTCCTGTGACAAACCCTAACGCAACACCACCACCCACCACCTCACCGCCTCCGGCCGCCGCCTTCGCACAACCTCTCTTCTCCTTTTCCAAACACCACCGCAGCACCACCACCCCACCACTTCACCGCCTCCGTCCGCCGCCATGCGATCCACCATAGCCGCACCCTCACCCGCCTAGCCGCCGCGGCCACCACCCGGATCGGAGCTCCAGCCACCGGATCGGAGCTCCAGCCACCGGATCGGAGCTCCCCACCACCGGATCGGAGGTTCCAAGCCAACATACAACCCACTTTTGGGGTCCTTTTCTGTTTTGCATTTTTTTGGTTCTGTACTAAATTTTTTTTTTAATTTTTAGTTCTTGTGTTCTGTAATTTTTTTTGTTTTTTTGTTTAATAAATTTTTCATTTTAGTTCTGCAACTTGTTCTTCTCCTTCCTCCTGTTGTTCTGTTCTTCTCCTTCTTCACTTCCCTCTAATTTTAACAGATTTCTGGTTGATGAATGAGAGAGAAAGAACAATTTTTTAAGTTAAGAACTCATAAAGCAGAGTTCCTTGCATAAGGAACTCTGCTTTAATTTTAAGGTCCCTGCTTTCCACGTCATTCTCCTCCAATGGCAAAAAGAAATAAGGAACGGAGCTTGAAAGCTTCAACTGGTTTAAGAACCCAGCAATGGAGATGCTCTAAAAGCATGGTTTTTACATTTTAAAGATTAAATGTAAATAAGATTCAAATAAAAAAAATTGTTTATAATTTAAAAATCGAGAATATATTCGAATATTTCCAAAATTAATTAATTGTTTTATAAATTAAAAAAAAAAGTAAATCAGGCATGGGAGCGATATATCACATCACCCACAAGGAAAGGTTAAGGGTAACTGAATAGTAGACGTCTTGGTCGCCATGTTGTCTTTTTCTATATATTTATTTTCGTTCCTAGTCCATACCGTCAGGGATCAAGATTGCGAATGATCCGTTCCAGAAAAAAAAAAAATTATGGATGAACCTTCTTGAACTAAGCAGTTAGGAAATAGGTAAACGTCCATTTGAATTTTTGTTGAATTTAACGCAGATTCACGTTGAAATTAATATATCAAAATTTTATTTATTTGATCTATGCTAAATTTGATGTGATAAATTCTAATTTCCTCATTAATACCTTGAGATACATGAACACGTACTAAGTCAAGATGAAGTGTACACTTTTTTTAATTGAAAATTTTCTAATAATTGAAAATTATGTTGTAAATAATTTTTATTCAAGTATACTTCAAAACTGATCTGATAGACCTTTATGTTTTTATTAGACTTTCACATAACCTCATTTGTATAATTGTTAAGTATCAATTTATTTTAAAATTTCGTTAAATATATTTTATTTTATTTTTTATAAAATGAAAGTTTGAAAGAATAAAAATAAAAGAGGGTATGAATCCTATTGTGGTACTTGAAATTTTCTAAAAAGGCTCTTTATTTAATTTTTAGCTATACAAAAAGCTATTTTTATAGTAAATCACCAATTTGGTCCTTGAGACTTCATGTCACTCATGATTTGGTCCCTAAAAGAAGAAAATGACTTTAAAAAAAACGTGAAAGTGCAAAAGTCAGTCACATTCTTCTTGGATTCTCATCCGCTAGCGGATCTTGTGATGTGGCACGTTAAGTGATATGTGGAGTCATAATTGTCATCCTACTCGACTAAAAAGTCACACCTCCTCCAAAATTTCACTCTTCATTACATGTTACATCCATTTTCCCTCTCTCCCCCGCCATTCCCACCCACCTTTCTCCCCCACCCTGGCCCCCCTCCTTCGCCCACCCCTCTCCTCCACCATGCACCCCCACACTTCCCACCCACCTCTCCCCCCTTCCCTGAAATGTGCTTGATAAAATTCCTGAAAGAGAATTTATTTGGTTGTGATGACGGTTGAATTTCTCTTAATCTTGTTTTCCTTAGGTGCTTGTTGAATTTCATGTGTCTCTGCTCAAGTCTCATAGAAAACAAGGCAGACATATTTACTAGTTTGTGCCTATGGCTGGTAAGATTCGATAATATTTGCGTTAGGCTTTCTGTGCTACACTTACATTATACTTCAGTTAATAATTTTATCTTTGTATATTTTCAGGTTCCATTATCAGATACTTCTCATGATAATGAAGCATATATAATGATTGGAAGCATTCCAATACCGCTGCAAAAAAAAGCAAAGAGTAGTTCACTAGTCCCTGAGTTAATGTCTAGATCTGATCATTTACCTTCCCCACCACCTAGTACTTATTCTGAACACAGAAAATTCAAGAGGAGAACTCGAGTTGAACTTGACATAGGATTGGCCAAGGACAGTGGGGTTACCTGTAATGAATCTAGTTTTGAAAATAGTAATTTATCACTTACAAGACACCATGATGAATCACCTCAACCTAGTCATTTTTTCAAGAAGTCTGCATCAGCCAATAAACAAGATAACACCCACCACTCTTTAAACAAGAAAGAAGCTCGTCATCACAAGATAGATTTTCCAGTTAGTACACCAAAGTTTGATCAATATGACATCTGCTTTTGCGGGAAAAAAAATTCTCCTTTAATAAGAGCTACTAATAGCTTGAAAAGAACAAGGAAAGCAGCATTGAAATGCAAGAGGGAGGAACAAAAGAGGGGTTACTGATATCCAAACATACACTAAGACAATTGAAAGAGACGCATTTCAGAATTAGCCTATACTCTTTATAGGATGATATCTAGGAAATACGTAACTTCCTATCCTCCCTATTCTCAGAATTTCCTTCTTGTACATTGCATTATTTGATGAGTTTGTCCCCATGTATTCTAATTGCTACTCTACATTTGATTGAAATATTTTAATTCACCTCTGGTATGTTTAACTATATTTGCTCTTATAATTTAGGTTGAAATATAGAAAAATTATCGTGAGCTTGGTCTGGGTCCAGGAGGATTCTATCAACCATGTTTTGCAAGTGGAGGGAAACTTACATTGAAGATTACCTGTCTTGGTATGGGCTGGGATCCTCAAACTAAAAAATGTGGAAATACACGGGAAATTGATGGGATCAAACCACCTAATAATGATGTGTCTTGCTACACTTTCTTGCTAGTTTGCATTTTCTTCACAACACTCACGAAATATTTGGATAGCAAAGAGGGGAAATTAAGAAAGAAAAATCTCATAATGGATTTGGAACTGTGTTTGATGATAATAAGCATAAAGATTCTAACAATGTGTTCCATTTCACAACCAAACTTTAAATATTTTCAGGAAGCTGCAGAGCACCAAATCAACTCAGTCATCATCAAATTTATATGAGAGGAGAACAAGATTAATAGAAATTCAACAGTCATCACAACCAAGGAAATTCTCTTTTAGGCATTTTATCAAGCACATTACTGGGAAAAGTGGGGGAGGTAAGTGGGAAGGAGGGAAGGTGGGGAGGTAGGTGGGAAGGGGGGAAGGGGGGAAAGGTGGGGGAGCAGGTTGGTGGAAGGAGGGGACTAGGGTGGGGGAGTGAGGTGGGTGGAAATGGTGGGGGAGAGTTAAAATGGACGCAATGACCAAATTAAAGGATGAATTTTTTTAGGAGTGAGTTTTAACCACGCAGGATAACAACCGGGACTCCACATGTCACTTAACGTGTCACATCACTAAATCCGTTAAGTATCACTAAATCCGTTAAGTTTCACTAACAGTTGGGAATCTAGGAACGGATGTGACGGACTTTTGCACTTTCAAGATTTTGTTAAGCCATTTTCTTTTTCCAAAAACTAAATCGTGAGCAACATGAACTTTCAGGGACCAAATTGGTGATTTACTCGCTATTTTAAAATCATTTTGACATATAATTTTTAAGCACTTAAAGAACTTTCAAACATTACTAATTTTTTAAAACAAAAATGAAAATAAAGCACACCAATGTTTTTTTTCTGTCGAACAATATGTAACTTTAAACATAAAAGTCGCAATTTGAACAAAAAATAACATAGGAGTCACAATCTTTACTCAAAATTCTGCCCGAAAAAGGTTCTTACTCTTTTTCTTCTTTGACCATAAAATCTCCAATTGCTCCAAATATAGGTTATCTAGTGTGGTATCTAACTTCTTCGGATGATACATTTTTCAAAACCAGCTTAATCTTGACCTCAACTTTCATGTTTCATCCATATCACGCTCTTCCATATTCCACTGACTCATTGAGTATATGAACAATATAGAGGGGTTGTCTAATTTACCCCATGAGTTTATAACTCTATTATAAATGGACCAATAGAATCATTCATAAATATTCAAGTAAAAAGTGTGTGAAATTTTTAACTCACTCATCTTAAACACTATATCCACATAGGATAGGGTAAATTACTTATATGGTTAGTTATGCAACCCATGCATATGAGGAAAGTATAGATTATATATATACCAAGTCAACCAAATTAGGAGTGTTTATAAGCACGAGGAAACTAACCTGGGTACAGGAAACTTAATTGTGTGAGAATGAGAATTGCTTTGTGGTTTTAAAGCAAAATACCTCTTAAAAGGTTAAACCCACCATCGTATATAATATAAATCTCCATCTCCATTCTTCTCTCCAATGATAGATTATTGCGCCTGATACTGGAACTTCTGTTTATCACTCCAGACCAGCTTCGTTTGGCTTCCACTTTGATTCTTCCCAAAAGTCAGCGTCTGCAATTGACATTCAGGAAAGGACACTAGAGTAGTAAGAAAGGTGCGGACCTATTTAAAAAAAAATCCATCCACAAGAATTTTTTTAAATTATATAATATATATTATGTTTTATTAGGTTTATATTGCGTTTATTGATTATCCTATTGTTTGATATATTAACTCTAGTATCCTTTAGTTTTTATCTCATATACATATTAAAAAAAATCTTTTATCTATGTTGTATTTGCTTATTATAAAATAATTTTGATACCATAGGAAACAATAGTTATAAAGCAAAGCTTTTTTCAACTATGAAAATCTTTTCTGCATATTTACGCATTTTTTATTTTGTAAGACATATTTCACGAACTGGTATATCTGACTAAATTATATGTTCTCTTTAATAAATTAATTAATTAATCAAACCACCTATTATATTTCCTATTTTCTAATCTTTTACTATCTTTCTATCATATTATTATCCACTGCATTCTATTCTCTTTCTCATCTTCCTATTTCTCTTTCTCCTTAATATTATGCATGGAGATATCAAAGAATATTTATCCATGATAATTAATTGCTTTAGAAACTTTTTTTTTTCACCTGTCTCTCTTCGCCATTCTCAGTTAAAGAACTAAAAAGTGATTATTGAAGTCATTAGAATAATCTATTGCACTTACTTTCACTTTAACACCAAGAGAGAGTGTGTAAACGTACCTTCGTCGATCTCTTGTCATCCGGAGTCCATGAAGGTAGGCTAGCGGAATATCTTCCTTTCTTGGCAGAGTTTGAAGATTGTCTGGATTGCTTCTGTCTTTTCTGTTCTGGAAAAGTTGCAGGTGTTCTGCCAGGTTGATACTTAAAGAACTCAATTATAGAAGGACTTCTCTTGGAAACTTTGGACACATTCCCCTGGTACCCAAAGCAAGGGCGGGAATTCTGGTATGATAATGATTTTTGACGCATTTTGCTCTTTTCTTTTACTTTATTGAGAAATTCAATTGTCCAAGGTGAATGCCTCAATGGACTAGCTGACCGGCGGGCACGTGAGAGTGGAGTCTCGCTCAAATGTGACATTCTGTCCTGGAAGTTTAATCCTTGTAAGTTTGCCATAGTTGCTTGAGATAAACCAATGTTTTCATGGGGCTTGAAATCAAGAGGAAACAGATCTTTTCCAAAATCTGGTTCAGGATAGTTGTCAACTTCTCCAGCTGCATCTTTCGAAGATGTCCATATTTTCGATGAGTTGGTTGCTGGGTGATTGCTATTATCAAATGACAATCTTCTTGCAATTTTGCTCTTTCTTAGCTGATCCTTCTCTGTATCAGTCATCAAACTTGGGAAATACATGGAGTCAGACATGGGGAAGCTTTCATCTAATAGGGGGCTATCAGTCAAGTCAACCACCGCACCTCTAACATCCTCATGCAGCTTCCCAGAATTACTAAGGCTATGCCTATTCATGCTTTTGCTCATCATATTAACATCCAGTATTTCATTTTGAATCAAGTCATTATTTTTGAAAGATAAACTGGGCTGTTCCACCTGCTCTGATATTTGGGGAGCTTCGCAGTTACGGGATGATAGGGAGACTCGGGAAGGGTTTCTGATTGTAGTCCTAGTGATGGGTTGCTTCTGATCGAAATAATCACTCATGCCCAAACTAGCCTTTCCCAAGTCTCTGGATCTCCCAGCAGCTTTTGACATACCAAGATCAAAAGGTTTTGGCAAAGTAGGGGAATCTGGGATAGCCTCAACTGCTTGGTTTAATGTCTTGAATTGTAACAATTCATCGAAGTACTGTTCATCTTTCTGTTGACTACTTACAGGATTTTTTCTTTTTCTTTTGTTGTCAACTTGATATAGATGGCACCTATCTGAGTCTGTACAAGAAGATACAGAGGAGGAGCAGTCTGTCATTATGGATTTTGAATCCTCCCACTCCCCATATTTGCAGAAAACATTAAATAGAGAAAGGCTTTCTTCTGGAACGTCATAGTTTTCTAAAACACGCATCCTCTGTTCATGTGACCACTCAAGAAACTCATTAAGCATGGCCCCTGAAGATAGTATAGAGTGTGCTGTTAAAGGATTTATTCCAGGAAATTGCGTAAGAAATGACTCTGCTAGAGTTACCGAGTCAGGCATTTTAGGATACAGACCCCTTGTCAATTTGGCAGCACTCTTAATGCAGCTGAGCATAACTTCATTTGTCAACTCGGGAGAGTAAGAGAAGAAGATCTGCAGATCGATTCCCAGGCTTGTTGCTGCCGCATAAAGCCCATCCGAGGACTCCATTACAGTTGAAAGAAAGTCAAATTCCCCCTCAAAGACCTGAAAGGAGACGAAAACACGTTAAACCAGATTAATGTAAAAGTGCTCAAGCTTAACTAATAACCATTATAACGACTCTAATATTTTAATTAAATTGTCTAGATCCATTTTGAAGCTTCTATTCTACAACATAACAACTAAATCAGATTAAATAAACTAATTTTTTCCATTCCCTTATTTAAAAGCTCATATCTTCCAAGCATGTTTAACATAAATCCTGATGATTATTATGATTTAAATCCCTTAATTCTCCTTTCTGGAGGGGTTAATATCAGGATATTTTTACTTGGTGAGACATTAATCTTTCGAGGGGTCTAAAGGAAAGTTCTAAAATTGAAAAACTCAAGCTGAGATCGGAGATTGACATTCTTTCCCCCAAAAAGGTTTCCGACGTAGCTTCAAAGAAATCATCTGGCCAACGTCAAGCCCCTTCATTATTTTTCTCGAGCCCTATTTGACATTGCAGTATTTTATAGAAACAGTTGAAAAAAAAAATATCTCATAATGCTGCAGTAATTAATGTAAAAAATAGCAATTACCAGAAAGCAGCCCCGGAAGTAAAAACTAAGCAGCGGCAGAACATCTGTTGCAATATTCTCAATACATAAAGGCAAGCTTGAAGATGCTTCAGTCGCTGGAGTTGCTTTTCTCCCTAGGTTTCTGCTATCATACCATGCCAAGCAAATTGCAGAACTTATTATAATATCCACCGGCAAATCTAAATCACGCTCAACAACTTGAACTCCTCCTTTCTCCATTGCAAGAATTACTTGGTAAGAGCTTCTTCTTGACACTATCATCTCCTTATCTGTGTTTTGAGTATTCACGATGATAACTGATCCAGAAAAAGGATCCAAGCTCTGATTACCATGCTCAGTTTTCACTGCAGTAATTACTGGCACAAAATTAGCTGCTTCAGGTGCAACCTTTGAGGATTTCACATCATAGCTTTGTTCCACCGGACAAAAGTTCAGTAGTCTCTCTAACTTCTGATTCGCCATACTTTCTTTGTAATAGAAAATAAGGGGAGTCTCACTTTCCTAGCACACAATCATTGTTAGTTGGATGTATGAGTTTTTAATATTCTTGAGTATTGATTTGTAAAGGAAGTATAAACCCAGAATTAAAGAGTAACAATCAACTCAAGCAGATAATTCAATTAATTCCAATTAGAAAGGGTGACAGATGAAAGCGTTTAATTTCCAGATCAGCATCACAAAAAGGGCAACTTTGTTCTACAATTTAGTCCAAATTTCATCAGTCGTCTTCAATTGTGGAGAAACTTGCAATTTTGTTCACAAATAGGACTTGGAAGAATATCAAAACTGCTTTTCAGTTCATCATTTCCAGGCTAAGCCATTAAAACCCACCACTCCCCTTCAAATTAAGACTGCTTCATTTTAATATTATTTGAATATACGTCCTCAGTTAAGCCTTCAGTTCAGTCTATTTTGCACATACATATGTAGAGATACAGAAGCAAAAGCATGTCAGCAAGCGTGATACAGATAAAGGCAGGAAGGTCCCTCATAGGCATAAAGCAATTATCAACTTAATCTGCAGAAAATGAAAAAATTACCCTACTTGCTGAAAAAATATTCATGTTCTATCAAAATGTTATCCCATTAGGCTAATCAAGCCCCACTCCTCCATCATGGCATTTAATATTATTAGTCAATAACATTCAGGTCCATCATTAGGGTCTTGGTTGGAGGCTGAAAAAAGGCTTGCATGCATGCTGACTTCCTCGTAAACGGATAAATGAGCTTGTGATTCAACTTTAGCCTTTAATGTACTACTGATATAACGAGCAAGTGTATATAGACCTCGTGCATTGTTGTTGACTTGTTGGGTGATGAAAAATCAAACTATTGGAAATTAAGATACAGCACTAATCCATCTTTGTCGATAAGCATTTCAAGAACCATGACTACACACTCTTGACTAATTTTAGGTTCAGTTAATCTAAAAATAAAGATTTTAGACTCTTTTCTGGTATTTGATTAGTCATGGTTCACAGAACCTGATGGAGTTCAGATCAAATAACAGAGACAATTAGCAAGAAATGGATATCTGATTTAGTATTGCAGAATCAGGTAACTAGTACAAGTGTATTCATGTAGGAAAATATGAAATAACAATCTAACAGTAATTGATAGCAAGCTACCAATCCAAAGCCAAAGGGCCCTCTACAATTCACGTTTCAGTGAATCCACTACTAACAGAATGATTAGATCCCCCCTCTCTCTCTCCTATAACCACCTATATATATATTACTAATGCTTATACCCTCCATGCATATCATGCCTGATTCAGTATCATGCCTGATTCAAGGCCACGTCATTCCTCTTAGCCCCTCTCTTATACTTCCTTTCATACACTCTCCATATCTTGGGCTTAGGACCATATTCCAGGCCCAATTGTACCTCAGCATTTCTATCAGAACCATGACTAAACGCACTCTTGAGAAACTTTAGGTTTTCAGTCAATCTGAAAATAAAGCTTTTAGGCTCTTTTCAGGTATTTGTTTAGGTTAGGTCTTATTCAGACAGATAATTTCATTCATACCAAGCCTTCATTTTTTTACCCCTTTGGATTCCAGTGTATGTCAGGTAAAACTAAATGCACGATTTAATGACCAATATTACTGCTACGTGCTAACAAGGTAGCGGTACCAGTAATAGAGGGGCCACGAAAACCTACTCTATGCATGGAGGATCCTGAGTAGGGACACGGGTGTACTGTGCCAGTTCGTATGAGACCACTAGAACTGCATTTTAGATGTGCTAGTTGTGTTTGAACACTTCCTTCAATGGAAAAATGAATCATTTTGGTGTCTATTGCAAACAAAAAACAAAAGACATTTTTCTTTTAGTGTCATATTATTAGATCATGCTTCTATGTTGCAGCTCCAGACACTTACTTATCTTTTCTCATAAATGAAGCAGTTCTCTTAGGAGAAAAGACTACTCTGTTTAACCATATGATTTATATATCACATTTGATAGTTTATTTGAGAAACATAATTAACACCTTATCTACAGTATTATTAGCCCAATTCTAGTATCCCTGTACTTATTTACATCCAAAAACATGAAATACTATATCATTTTATTATATCGCAATTTAAAATATAAGAAATCAGAAACTTTGGCATCCCAGGTGATTTCAGTATTTATTTGCCATATTGTATAGTATCTATAATATAGATTTTATCAGCACTAAGCTATCTATAATCACAGGCTTACCGGTAACATTTCAGAGTTTGGGGGCACTTCAACGCCCTTGCAGAGTGCTTTGATAGCAGCATGGTCATCCAAATCAACCGTCAAAAAGTGCAGATGAGGCAATCCCGCCAAGTTTGGTGAAAGTTCAGATATTCTAGATGAGCCATATGGACCACCATATTCCAAGATAATGCCAAATTTGTTGAATGGAAACAACGGAGAAACATGCCTTCAATTAAATAAAGCAACTACTAAGATAGCTTCACAGCAGAAAGTATGGCCTAAAATGTTCTACCAAAACCATTGATGCTCATAATATATGATTTTATCAACTTGAGAAAATCAAAAGGAAATCAATGCCGTTTTAAATATACTATTAGCACCCTCACATTCACATGTTTTCGGGCTACTGCTACTCGGTATATTTTATTGGGACAGCAATTATTGACTGAAGTATTTGTGAATTGTGTGAGTCAATAATAGTAATTATCAATTTATAAGTTGCCAGTTGGTGTTTGTATCAATATCAAATACAATGGACCAAACGCAAATTGATAAGTAATCGAAAGAGGCTTAGCACAAGTAAGAAGTTATGGGAAGAAAATGAAGAAAATAAAAATAATAAAAAATCCTAGCGTCTCACACTGAAAGATGATTATTACGAGTTTACTGTTAAAACAGATAAAAGTTCCTCAAATGTCATTGATGAATGCTTTTCCAAGCCCATTTCTCACTTCTAAATACAAAGCTTCACAAAAAGGTTATATTTACAATTCTAACTAGCAAATAGAATCTAAACCAAACAAACGAAAGCCTGAAGCTGAAACTCCCCCCAACATCTACAAATGCAAATATATAGAGGTTCCCTAATAGGCTAATATGTATGTGCCAGTGGCGCTCAGTATATATTCTATCGTATCTTTTTTGGGCACACAGGGGATAGAATCTTCTTAATTGTTTCCAAGCATGCTATAATGGAATTGATTCTGAAAACACAACAGGAGTACAGTCCATTACTTAAATATAAAACCTATTTGCCTCCGAAAGTTGATACCATAGTCAATGAAATATGAAATATTAAAAAGAGAAAAACTAATAAATCTACAAATGGTGATTAAAAAGATACATAATCAGAGAATGTTCAAAAACTGCTAAACATATACTGAATGAAGAATGAAGTGCAGATCTATTTATGCATGATAAATAAAAATATCCTGAAACAAAAGCTTACTTGTGAGAAACCAGCAAGCAGTCTGAAATCAGAAGTTCCTTCATTTTAGTATATGTGTCCTCAGGAAGATTATTTGCATTAGGCTGATTTCTATAAGAATCATTTAGTTCAGTGAACGATAACCCCAAAGAAAGAAGGAGATTTTTCAATGACCACCATGATACTTCATCAGCCACAACTAAAGCTTTCAAACTATCACGTTTGATGCTTGACTGTAAAATTTCCTTGACAATTGTTAGTGAGGGATGTGCCATGGTATAATTGTCGTCCACCTTTCTGTTTTCATCTTTGATCAAAGATTGGAGGAAGCCTAATCTTGATTTCAAGTAGTCCAGGTTTTGACATAATTTGTCTACATACAAGCATGCTGGATTGAGACCATAAAAACATAAGTACCAAGCAGCCTGTTTAATTGCACTTAACACAATAAATGCCATATTGTTTCCATTTGTATGGTATTCAAACAGCTTGCGTTTTGAAATACTCAGCAATTCAAAATAATCTACATCTGAGTTATGCGTCTTTGTCAGCTCTGTATCACTCTGCAAAATGTCTAGATAGCATTTTTCAAAATATCCTGTAACAGCCACAATATTGTTGGACAACTTAATTCTATGCAGAACAGTGTGCCATCCTTGTGACTGTAGACCTGCCTTAAATTCGGTGGATGTATCTTTTGGAATATTAACATTAGCATTGGTGGACTCTACTGCAAAATTACAGTTCCCCTTAGCAGTTGCTTTTTGAGGGTTTAAGAAATAATCAAGATTGCTGATTTCTGACATAGAGTTAAATAATAATGAAGCCCTCTCTGCATTTCTTTCTGGTAATTGTTCTCGACATCCTTGTTTAGGAGATCCATATTGCAATAGATTGCTTGAAGCAAAGTCTACAGGCAGATTGTCCGGCAGAGGAATGCAATCAGAAAGCAACTTCTTCAACTCTTCACTTTGTTTGATGTCACATTCACCTATAGTATCATCACAGAAAACTAGATCAAAAACCATATTTCTATTGTCAAAAGCATTTCCCGTGAAATCTTGGTTGTCAATATCTATCTTGGCCCATATGTTCTTGTGCCAGTTGGACATTTTGTAATTGCATTTATCTTCATCAAGTAGATCCCAGTTCAAGTAAATGTCATCAGATGAGGATAGAGATCGTTTCTTCATGTTGGAAAATAGTCTTCCAATGATATCATGTAGAGTTATCAACTTTTCATTATCAGAGATAACAGGTACGGGCAGTGATTTGAACATGTCATCTATTAGTGCCATCTCATTACTAACAATCAATTCGTCAAAACTCTTGAAGTTAAACTCTTTTTTGAACATCCAGTCACTTCTTTCTAGATCAACCGATGTTTTTGTATCATAGAAAGCTTCATAGGTTTGAATTAAGTCCTTATCAAGGAAGACGAATTCCTGGAAAGTAATGAAATTCGCTGACAAAGCACTATCGACCTGCCATGTTCCTTCCAGGGCAATATTTTCATCAACATGTTCAGTTTCCAACATGTTTATAAAATCATTCTCAGGAGACAGATCTGACAACACCAAGCTCTTCTTTGACACGCAGTCACCTGAGAAAAACTTCATCATGTTATGCTCCATAGAACCCAAAAGTTCCTTGCCCTCTGAAACTGATTGATATCGTTCATCAAAATTCTGAGGTCTGACATTTTCAAAATATGAATCAACAATTTCTACCATAGATAAGCACGAGGGAATTCCCAAACTTTCCTCCTCCACTTCCAAAACAAGAAATATGTTCTGGTCAGTTTGTGGAAGGTGCTGCATAGAAATATTATTATCTTCAAAAGAATATGCTTTCTCCCCTTTCAGGTACTCCGAAATAATACCTTCAACCCTAGATACTGATTCCAGAGACTCATAAGGGTACTGCCATAATGACTCAGGCATGACCATTTCCTGCAAGGAAAACGGATGAAAGTTTTCTCTATGAAGTAAGACAAACGCATGAATGAAGAAAAATAGAAATCTCTGCTCAGGTCGTATTACTATATGACTTGTATTCGTCCAAATCCACTCGTATGCTTGAAAGTCCACGCAGAATGATGCAAGAAGTTATCAACTTTTTCCAGGGATAAAATTAACTCAAAATCCATTTTGCTCCACTTTATTGCAAATGTAATAAATACAACCGATAAATGTTAGACTTTATAGACCACAGCTATATGTATTAAGATATATTATGCCTGATGATAACAGATAACCAAAGCTCACAAGAAAGAAGTAATCCAATTATTCCAATAAGCAAAAAACTGACTCGTTTACCAAATCTATACACAGTTCATATTTGCACAAGATGCAATTACATAAACTATAGCATCACAGTATAATGTGTAAAAAAAGCAACAAAGCTAAATGATAATATTACAAGTGTCTATATATATTATAACATCATTACCAGGCTATTTTCAACCTCTGGAGCTTGGGACAGCATTTGCATCCTCTCCTTCTCAATGAAGCATTCATTTTCCTTTAAGTTAAAAAAAAATTAAGGTGTAGATTGGATGAAAATGCTAAAAACATAAGTTATTACAACAAATCCAGAGCGAGCGTCTCACCAAGAGTGCGTCTAGCTCAGGTGCTTCGAATTGAATCGATTCACAAACCGTGTCGTTCTTAGCGATCGTGCTACTCTCCTGCGAACAATAAGTCTAAGATATCATCAAAATAAACAAATAAAAAAATAAATGGAGAGAACAAGAAGTGTTAATATACTTTCAGAAATACAAAGTCAGCTTCGGAGACATGATCTTCAAAGATAGCCTCTGCATCTTGCTGAAAGCAACCAAAACATCCAAAAATCACGAGTACACTCAGGAAGCCTCTCAGGTAAGCAAGCATTGCAAACAGAATTGCGATTTCAGAGTGAAATCCTAACAGTGACGAAAACAACAAAAGCCACAACAGGATCGACACATTCTTCATCGGAGAAACACTCGCGCAGAAAACAAAACGCAAACTCGATTTACCTCGCGATTCCTGTCTAGGTCCGGAGCTGAGAGGTCGCGTGATTCGACGTGGATTCTGTGAGGGAGGACTTCGGAGAGGAAGGCGGAGAGTGCGGCGTCGATCGGCAAGGGGTCGATGAGGAGGGAGAGGCGGAAAGGGGGATGGAAGCGGAGGTGGTGGTGGACGGATGAGGGAGGCGGCGCGGAGAGGCGAGGGACGGGGAGGTGGAGGAAGGGGAGGGTTTCGTAGCGTTGGGATGGAGGGAGGGTGAAGTAATCGTTGTTGAGAAAGCGAGTTCGCATCGTCCTTGGTGAAAGTGAGGGAGAGAGTGGGGTGGATTAGAAGGAGAAGATGAAGCTAACTAACGGACACGGAAATTGAATTTGGCGCTTTAAATTTGGTATTTACATATACAAATTGGGACGGTGCATGAACCGGGTCCCCCTCGAGTTGTTATGTTCGCTTGTATCTTACGATTTATCAAAACTTAATGTTATCCTCATTAATTCTTGGGTGTTGGGTTTGGGGCCACCCCATTAGACCCAATACCATACCCTAAACATGCTAATTTACTATTTTACCCTCAAAAAACAAAAACCTCCCCACCATATCCCTATCCCTTTCCTTCATCCTTTCCACCCATCCACCATCCCCATTCCCTTCATCATCTTCTCCAAACCCACTATTCATCTTCTCCCTCACACCCACCACCATTTCCATCTTACCCATCATCATTAGAGTGTTTTCTTTGCATTTTGCACACCGTAGCAAGGTTCGTTGTTTCTATTGTATATCTCTATTTGGTGAATCCTCGTCTGATTAAAATTCGCACTTTAAGGTGCGATTAAATGGTCCTAGCCGCACCTTAAAGTGCGACCATAATAATAAAAATTAAAATAGTTAATATGTTTAGTAAGTTCGCACCTTAAAGTGCGACTAAATGGGTCTGGTCGCACCTTAAAGTGCGACCACAATTAAAAATTAAAAAAAAAATGTCGCACTTTTCATGTGCGACCCGGGCAGTACTGGTCGCACTTACAAGTGCACTTGTAAGTGCGACCAAAGAAGGCAAATCACACTTATAAGTGCAATTTTTATCCAGGTCACGAAAAAAATGTAACATTTGACATGCAGAGCATATCGGGCACAACAACAACAAATACAACCAATAACAACCACCAACATCAATCAAATCATAGAAAAACTATGAAAGTTAAGAACCACAACATTTCCTAAAGCAAACAACAACAAAAATGGGGGAGAAACAGACGGAGGAAGAAAAACGAAAAAGAAGAACGTCGAAGAGGAAGAATGAAGGGAAACGATAGTTGAAAGGAGTAGGGAGGGGTGGTGGGGGAGAAACAACTATTTTTTATATTTTTTATTAGGTGTATAATTGGAATTAATGGAAAAAGGGGATGGTATTGGGTCCAAAGGGGGTGGCCCCAAACCCAACACCCTTAATTCTTATGTCACTCTTTAATTTTCAAAATCTCAAAATACTTCCTAACATCAAAAAAAATTACTCCCTCCGCTCCTTTTTATAAGAGCTAAATAAGAGGTGTTGACCGTTCCTTTTTATAAGAACCACATAAGGCTTGGTGCCATATTAATTATTTTTTCACATTTTTACCCCTATTCAATTTTGGAAATATAGAATTGCATTCATGATGGAAAGAAATTAAAAAGAAATATGTTAAGGACAATTTTGGAAATTCAACAATATTTGAGAACAAATTTAATGCAAAAAACTATACTAACTAACTTTCTTAAGGGTATGCAAATTTGGTTTAGCTCTTATAAAAAGAAACGGAGGGGGTAATAGTTATTTTCACACCTATTGAGTGCGAAAATTGCATTTTTGTTCTCAATTTCACACCTATTGAGTGTGAAAATATGCTTTTTTTTCTAAATTTCGCACCTTTGACTGTGAATTGATATATTTAAAAAAATAATAATTTGTTCCAGAACTGATTATGTGACACACTTATGAGTGCGAATAAAATAATTTTTTTCTAAATTTCGCACATTTGAGTGCGAATTGGTAATTTTTTTTAAAAAAAAATCCAGAACTAATCATGTGATGCACACTCGAGTGCGAATAAAATCATTTTTTTTCTAAATTTCACACCTTTGTGCGTGAATTGGTTTTTTTTTAAATAATTATTTTGTTCTAGAACTGAAAATGTGACGCACTCATGAGTGCGAATAAAATCATTATTTTATAAATTTCGCACTTATAAGTGCGAAACAGAGGCTGCGTCTGCTCAACCAAGGTTGATTCGCACATAATAAGTGCGAACTTAAAACGGGGTAAGGAGATATGTTTGGAAAGAAATTAGTTTTTAAGGGTATTTAGGTAAAATACTACCAAAAGGAGTGACATAAGAATCGATAGAGGTGGCACCAAAACTGATGCCCCTCATCTTTTCATATTACCCCTAGACATTATATCATGTCCAATTTCTTCCTTTCTCTTACTCAATGTGATTGACAAAGATTTTTTATGTTTTAGGCTATTCTTAGGTTATTATTGTTTGGTGATGACTTTTATCAATTACTAACTATTTGTGGGTCTCTAAGCTAAGCCAGAGATCTAGTGTTGGCCAAGTAATGTGCCTAATTTGGAGATATTGTGCATGAAAACTCGAAGCAAGGGTACTATTTGGTCTGGGGGAGAAAAACCAATTTAGAGGCCCTCAAGTAGTGAATATTATCAAATTTGTTTTGGCAACCAACATTAGCATCGGCCAAAGCCGATCCTAAATAAAAGAAAAAAATTCACAAGTTTAGTGTCAGTGAAATCGACTCTAACTTATCATAATAAGAGTCGGCCTATACACCGACGTTAACAAAAGAAAAATAGTGTCGTTTATCTTATCAAGTGTAGATCGACTTGCACAACACTAACGTAACACTACCCATCATGACCGATGTAAACAATTAGCTTCAAGCCGCTTAACGTGAGCCACGACAACAGCGTTAAGATGACACTAAATTGGCTATAGCATCATCTTTTTCCTTATTAGCATCAATCGACTTATTGTTGGTGCTAGTTATCGTTTTTCTTATAGTGATATCACCCGCATGCATAATGTTATCTTCGCTGTCCATAATATTTTAAAATGTAGTTTAGAAACTAGATAATAATGCCTAAAAATACTGCCCTCCCTATTTCATGTCATCTAAATTAAATCTTCAACTCGTTTCATGGGGCACAGAGCAAGACTTTCTTGACAGCCATTCCCAATTTCTTTCGAAATCTTAAAGAAATGAGATTTATTGAAATAGAAGACACAAGATAGATAGAAAGTATTTTATTTCTTGATTCAATAGTTTGTAGGCAGAGCCTATTTTATAGTACAACTGAACTCACTAATTAAGGAAACTAAATAATTACAAATTAATGTTGTGATATTATTTCCCTAATTACTGCTGATCTCCTCCCTGATTACTCCTTGATTCTTTGACCAAATCTGGCTTGATTCTTTCCTTTAATAACTTAATATTCTGACACTCCCCCTCAAGTTGAATAGTGGGATCTCCAATACTCAACTTGTGCAAGACTGTCTCTAGAGTTCTTCCTGTCACTGCCTTGGTGAGAATATCAGCAAGCTGGTCTTCAGACCTCACAAAGGGTAGCTCAATAGTACCATCTTCAATCTTCTCCTTTATGAAATGCATATCCACTTCAACATGTTTTGTTCTATCATGTTGAACCGGATTTTCAGAGATGCTAATTGTTGCCTTGTTGTCACACCTGAGTTGGGTTGGAAGCTTCACTGGGTACCCAATCTCATTCATCAGTTTCTTCAACCAAAGAACTTCAGTTATCCCTTTTACAATGCCCTTGAATTCTGCCTTTGCACTTGACAATGCAACTACCTTCTGTTTCTTGCTTCTCCAAGTGACAAGATTTCCTCCAATTAAGGTAAAGTATCCTGCTGTGGATCGTCTATCGTTTGGGTTACCTGCCCAATCAGCATCAGTGTAGGCCTCAATATCCAAATGTCCATTTTTCCTGAAAATGATACCTCTTCCGGAGTACCTTTGAGATATCGAACAATCCTCATAGCTGCCTCCATGTACTCTACCTGAGGATGATGCATAAACTGACTTACCACCCCAACAACATATGCAATATCAGGTCTAGTATGGGATAGGTAGATTAGCTTTCCCACCAACCGCTGATACTTTTCCTGATCAGTTGACTCAGTTCCTTCAACTATCTTGAGTTTGTGGTTTACCATTATTGGAGAACCACGGGGTTTGGAATCTACCATCCCAGTTTCTGCTAACAAATCTAGTATGTACTTTCGTTGAGAGGTATAGATCCCTTCTTTAGATCGGAGAACTTCGATGCCCAAGAAGTATTTCAGCCCTCCGAGATCTTTCATCTCGAACTCTGTAAAGAGATTCTTCCTGAGCTGAGAGATTTCTTCTTCATCACTACCTGTTATGATCATGTCGTCCACATATATTATGAGGCAGGTGACCAAATCACCTCTTTTTTTAAGGAACAGTGTGTGGTCGGCATTGCTCTGCCTGTATCCATATTGCTTCATAGCCATAGTAAACCTCCCAAACCATGCATGAGGAGATTGTTTAAGCCCATATAAGGCCTTCTTTAACCTGCATACTTCTTCTCCTTGGAAGTTTCCTGAAAAACCAGGTGGAGCTTCCATATACACTTCTTCTTTTAGATCTCCATGTAGAAACACATTCTTAACATCAAACTGGTGAAGAGGCCAGACCTTATTTGCTACTACTGAGAACAATACCCTGATGGTGTCAATTTCGGCAACTGGGGAGAAGGTTTCTGAATAATCAATGCCATAAGTCTGCGTGTAGCCTTTGGCGACTAGCCTTGTTTTGTATCGCTCGATGCTCCCATCAGCCTTATACTTGATGGTGAAGACCCATCTACACCCAACTGGTTTCTTTCCTGCTGGCAGTACACATTTTTCCCATGTACCATTCCTTTCAAGGGCTTCCATCTCTGTATTCATTGCTTCCTGCCATTCAATTTTCTTGCTTGCTTCTTGGGCTGTTCTTGGGATGTCTTCAGAGAGAAGAGTAGCTGAGAATGCTTTTGCAACTTCAACAATTCTCCCTCTGGCTATATTCACTGGATACCTTGAAGCACGGGGCACATGCTCTGGAGAATATCGATTTGGAGGCACACCTCTATTTCTCTGAGGAGGTAGGACACACACATCTGACTTGGCTCTTCTGGTTCTAGACTGTCATCATGAGCAGTGGTATCATTTAAATCATGTACCAAATCATTAGAGTTAGAGTCATTTGCCTCATGTTGGACATCTTCCGAAGTCGGGACATTGGTTGTGTGTACTAGTCCGTCGGCCCTGGCTACGTTGATAGGAGTAGGTTCAATGGCTCCATCTACCTGCTCTGTTGGAATAGTGTCAAGACAACTTAGATCATTTAGCCAACTTAGTGAGTCACTAACAGTCTCCCCCTGAGCACGAAGTTGGTGGTAGAAGTACTCAGATTCTAAGAAGTCACAGTCCATAGTAACATGAATATGATGAGTGACAGGGTTATAGCACTGATACCCCTTTTGGTGCATGGCATACCCCACAAAAACACACTTCTCGGCACAAGGATCAAGTTTGGTTCGAGCCCCCTTGGGAACATGGACAAACACAGAGCACCCAAAAACTCGAGGAGGTAAGGTTAGGATTGAAGGAATAGTGGTCTGGGTGGCTAAGGCTTGTAAAGGAGTTTTATGACTAAGGATTTGGGTAGGGAGACGGTTGATGAGATAGGCGGAGGTGGCTAGAGCTTCAGGCCAGAAGGAGGGAGGAACCTGAGATTCAAGTAGAAGTGCACGAGTCGTCTCAAGTAAAATGCGATTCTTGCGTTCGGCTACACCATTTTGCTGAGGTGTGTTTGGATAAGAAGTTTGGTGGATGAGGCCATTTTCTTGAAAAAAGGTTCGCATAGACTGATTCACAAATTCCCCACCATTATCAGAGCGAAGAATTTGAATTTTCCTTTTAAACTGAGTATGGATCATTTTGTAAAAGGTAAAGAATTTCTCAAGCACTTCAGATTTGTGTCTCATAAAGTATATCCAAGTCATGCGAGAATAATCATCCACAAACAACACAAAATATTGAAATCGAATTTTATTAGAATTTGGAGCTGGACCCCAGACATCAGAATGAATTAATGAAAAAACAGAATCAACTCTAGTATTATTTGAGGAAAAAGAAGTCCTATGACTTTTAGCACGAATGCAAGTTTCACACTTTAGAATAGTGGATTTATTCGCAAAAAGGCTAGGAAATAAAAACCGAAGATATCAAAAGGAGGGATGACCAAGCCGTCGGTGCCATAACCAAAGTTGTTTGTCCGCTGTTCCGTGAGCAAGCATGGCATGACCCGGGTGAACCACTTCGTCAACGTAGTAAAGACCTCCTTGCTCAGTACCACGCCCAATGATCTCCTTCGTAAGAATGTCCTGTAAAAGGCAAAAGTTTGGATACATTAGTACCACACAGTGAAGCTCTTTGGTCACTTGACTAATGGACAACAATTTTGAAGATAAAGTTAGTACATATAGGCAGTTATGTAATTTCATTTTTTTCAGAAAAAACAATAGAGCCTCCTCCTTTCATATGAATAAGTTCTCCTCTAGCCGTCTGAATATGAGTCTTAGATGGTGGGGATAAATTTAAAAAATCCTTGTGATCATAGGTCATAGTATCTGTGGCCCCACAATCAAATATCTAGTCAGTTGATTTTTCAGAATTACCCTTGGTAGCAGATTGGGTTATACAGGCCTTGGGTGCTGAATAATTTTTATTTAATAAATCAGAAAACAACCCAATGTTTTTTTGTGGCCCAGTAGGAGAAAAACATAAATCTGATGAGTGACAAAAAATTGGGGAGGTAAGAGACATTGGGCTTGGGTCATGACCCCCAAACCCATTACCTTGAAACCCTAGATCATGAGAGGTTTCATGAGCAGCACATGCAGTGCCGCTGCTACTCCTTCTTGCGTCCTCATCGTCCCTGTTTCGTCCGGCGGCGGCGGCGCTGGTGGATGGCCCTCCGTCGCCGTCGATCCTACAGCGCTGCCCGTCGGTCCGTCCCTGCAGCCCTTCGTTCGATTCTCGCTGGCTCTGGTTCGGTGGTCTTGGAGCGGCAACAACCTCGGTTTCGTGTGCGGCGGCGGCGGCTGCCTTCCCTGTTCTAACCCCTGTTTTCTCCTTGTGATTATCTTCCCACCACTCTGGATAACCCACAATTCTGAAACAGGTCTCTTTGGTATGTTTCTTCATTCCACAGTGAGTACATACAAGTTTTGATTTATCTTCTTTGTCTTTTGAACGAGGCTTAGTTCTGCTTGCCGCTTTCCCTGCATCTCGATTTCCTCGATCTCCCGCTGTTCTGGCTACCAAGCCTGCACCTATCCCCGATGATGAGTCACTCTCAGAGGTTGCCGCTTTCAATATGTGAAGCCTGGCGACCTCCCGCCTTACCGTGGCGTAAGCTGTTTCGACTGAGGGGAAAGGATCTCGTTTCAGAAGGTCTCGTTTAATTAATTCATACCTGTCATCAATGGCTGTTAGAAGCTGATACAGCCTTTGTTCCTGGATTTTGTTGTTGTAAGTCTGAATGTCTTTAGAACATGTCATCGGGTTTGGGTCTCTCCGATCAATGGCTATCCAGAGGCTTTGTAGTTTGTTCCAACAATCTTCTAGGGTGTCACTGCCTTGCCTCAATGAGTTCGCCCTCCTGTGAAGATCAAATACCTGTAATGAATCAATTCCGGCACCATATGTCACGGCTAGTTCATCCCACAAGTTCTTTGCTGTTGGATACTGTGAGACATTGTTCACCAGATGTGATTCAATATTCTGAATCAACCAGGTAAAGACACACTGATCATCTTGCTCCCAGCGTATGTATCCCTGATCTGTTTCTGATGGTGGTGCAGGTTCTCCGGTGATATGAGCGCTTTGCCCTCTGCCTCCAATTGCTTTCTTCATTAAGGTTGCCCATAGTGGATAGTTATCTCCACTAAGTTTAATTCCGAGAGACAGATTCTCAGAATTGGTGGTTGAGGGTTGTGCTCCAAGGCTGTTTCGCAGCAAAGCCGCAATCTGAAGAGTCAAATCATCAGGGATGTTGACTGGTTTCTGAGTTTTGTTTTGGGTTTTGTTGGTGTCAGAGTTATCTTCAACGTCTGACATGGTTTGTTGATTTCAGGTTGCTGGCTCAGAAAATGAAGAGGAAGAAGATGGTGGAATTGGTCTTATTTTCCAGAATTAAAGAATGCTGTTTGGATACCATATTGAAATAGAAGACACAAGATAGATAGAAAGTATTTTATTTCTTGATTCAATAGTTTGTAGGCAGAGCCTATTTTATAGTACAACTGAGCTCACTAATTAAAGAAACTAAATAATTACAAATTAATGTTGTGATATTATTTCCCTAATTACTGCTGATCTCCTCCCTGATTACTCCTTGATTTTTTGACCAAATCTGACTTGATTCTTTCCTTTAATAACTTAATATTCTGACCATCCACATGTATTTTCTGATCGATCACCAATAACAATAACAATAGAACAAATTAGACAGCAGACACTTAGATTTTGTGTATATATATCATATGATTCATATTGAAGATCGGTCAATATCATTCGTGTATTCTCATTAAAGCAAATGAAATAACTTGAACTTTCAAATTGTCTTCCAAACTCAGAAAAGGGCATATAGTTCCATACAACCATGGACAAAAACGACAGTTTGCGGTTGTTTCTACCTTTGCCCATGTATGGATGGATATGCCTTCTGAATGCGGCACTATTATAAACAGATAATTAACTTTATAACTATCTATTATAACTTTATCTAGCTATTTGTTGCATAACACTAACACTATAACCGTTTATTCCTATTTCATAAGCTCTCATGCTGTGCAAGACACGTACATAAACTAGTCAACACGTGTCAAGTGACAGAGACGTGTTGATCATGCCACACGTGCCACCAGTTCTGAAATGCCACATCTCACAGCCATGCAAAGGTGGCAATGTCCTTGTCTATAAACCGTTCCAAGGCCTATGCTTTTTCCATATATAGTAACTTCCCTCAACGAGCATAACCAATTGAGAATTTTCTTTTCCATTTCAATTTCAATCATGGACAGCAAAGCAGTGCAGAGTCATGGGCATAATGAACATCATCGACCTCATAATGTTGGCTTACAACAAGGTATCAATCTAAACTAGTTTGAAGTTCGATTTGATGATTCAAAAGAAGGAAGTTCCACTTGTTTTTCACTAATGGGCATGCTTTATGTTTCAAATTTAAATTGTAGGAGGACATGGTACGGAAGAGCACCATGAGAAGAAGTCAGTTCTTACGAAAGTCAAAGCAAAGGCTAAGAAAATCAAGGACACAATCACGAAGCATGGCCATCATGACCATGAAGATCACCATATCCCTGATGATCATGACTTGGATCAGGAAGATGATGAGGATGAGGAAACAGTTCAAGACCCAGAAATCCATGGAGCACCAAGTATGTTCTTTTTTTAACACACAAGTCATTAGTTGTTCTATTCTTTCTTGATCCCGTGAAATAGAAACATGCCTTGTCCAAGATTAATTTGGAACCTTTTTAATTAAATTAAAGGAATCAAGAAATAAAGTTGTGCTCGCTTATGTTTAATAACATGCTTGGAACTTTGTTCTGCAGTTTATGATAGTGCTGCTGTTACAAGTGCCAACATGCCAGGGCAAGTGAAAACTTCAGAGAGGCCTAGAGTTAATTTTGGAGGTGCAAATGTTATGGGAGAAAAACCTCATCATGAGCCAAGAGTTGTAGTTGTTTCTCCAGCTACTGGAACTTATCAAAGTACAGCCACTGGCCCAGCCAGAACATTTGTTGGAGAAGAGAGAGCAGCACAACCTAAGGTCAATTTGGTGAGACCAATGGACTTGGAGGCAGATCCTCATGCACCAGGAAATATACATCCAGCATATACTTCAGCTAATTATCAATCAAAAGTCACTGATCCATCTAGGGCAGGTGAGTACAAAGATTATAAAATTGCGCAACCCAATTTTTAATGATTAATATGTAAATTTGAAAGATATATATGGTGGTTAAATTGATGAATTGATACTTGATAAGAGTTTATTTTGGCTGGAAACTGTGGAGTCCAAACATAGTGTTATTCACAAGTTTAGTAATTAGTATCTAAAATAGAATGTTGAAAATATTGTATTGTGTCCTATCATCTTGGTGTGGACAAAGATTTGACATGACTATTATATTTGTGTACCATCAATTCTAAGTTTTTCAATGAGGAGTAATTTACATAGACCTAAAAAACCATTGATAGAGAAATTCTGTTCTATTTTCTGACTTTTATATTTTCATGTCTTATGGCTAAATTGGTAACAGGTGGTGTAGAAATGGACATTAACCCAGTTCAGAAATCTTTGGAAAGGATGATAATTCACAATGAGCCAAAACCTATCCCAGAACCAAAAGTCCTTCCAACTATTGCTGAAACTCAGTACCCTTCTGCTGTTAGCAACAAGCAATTTGTGCCAGAGATGTCTACTCCAACAAAAACTCAATACCCATCTGCTGAAACCCATGGCCATAACTTACCAGTACTATCTGGTGAAATCAAAACTCACTACCCTAAAAGCCATGATCAAGTTATGCCAGATCTTACTTCAAATGTCCCTCCAACTGCTGGGAGCCACCAACAATTTGTGCCAGAGCTATCTACTACAACCAAAACTCACTACCCATCTGCTGAAAGGCATGGCCATAACTTGCCAGGATTATCTAGTGAAATTAAAACTCACTACCCTAAAAGCCATGATCAAGCTATGCCAGATCTTACTTCAAATGTCCCTCCAACTGCTGGGAGCCACCAACAATTTGTGCCAGAGCTATCTACTACAACCAAAACTCACTACCCATCTGCTGAAAGGCATGGCCATAACTTGCCAGGATTATCTAGTGAAATTAAAACTCACTACCCAGAAAGCCATGTTCAAGCTATGCCAGATCTTACTCCTTCAATCAAAGCTCATGAACCATACCCTTCTGCTACAAGACATGACCAAATCCTATCAGGAGTGTCTAGTGCAACAAAAACTCATTACCCTTCTACTGGAAGTCATGGTCTATATTCACCTGAGTTACCAATATCAAGTGAACCTAAACCTCAATACCCTTCTGCTAGAAGTCATGATCAGTTAAAGCTACAACATTCTAGTCCACCGGGAACTAATTACCCTTCTGCTGGAAGCCATGCTCAGTTAGCACCACAGTTACCAGCTGAACCTAAGCCCCAACACCCTTCTCCTAGAATTCATGATCAGTTCATGCCCTCACAACATTCTAGTGCAACAGAAGCTACATACCCTTCATCTGGATACCCTTCATCTGGAAGCCATGACCAATTTGCACCAGAGTTTTCTACTCAAATGAAAACAGGACAAACCTTGAACAATCCTACCCCCACCGAAGTTGAAGAACAGCCTCAACCATCAAACCAGAGCAGTTACACAGACAAAATCTCCTCTGCGGCCTCTGCCGTAGCTGACACAGCCATCGGTGCTAAAAACGCCGTAGCTGACACAGCCATCGGTGCAAAAAACGCCGTAGCTGACACAGCCATCGGTGCAAAAAACGCCGTAGCTGACACAGCCATCGGTGCAAAAAACGCCGTAGCTTACACAGCCATCGGTGCAAAAAACGCCGTCGCTTCGAAGCTCGGGTATGGCGACACATATCAGAACCAAACAAGCAGTGAAAACCCACCGAGCCAGAGCAGTTACACAGAGAAGATCTCATCTGCAACCTCTGCAATAGCTGGTAAAGCTGCCTCTGCTAAAAACACAGTAGCCTCCAAGCTAGGATTCGGTGAGAGTGGTGAAAGGGACGAAAACGTGATGAGGACCCAGGAAGAGGAGAAAAACAAGGGTGCTTATGCTTCTTCTACCACGACAGGGTCTGCTGCTGCAGAATATGGAAAGAGAATTGCTGAGTCTCTGACAGAGAAACTGGCTCCAGTTTATGGAAGTGCAGTGAAGTCTGAAGCTTCTGAAAGTGGGGTTGTTGTGGAACAGGACAAAGGGGTTTCTGTGAAGGACTATTTGGCTGAGAAGATGAGGCCTGGTGCAGAAGACAGGGCTCTCTCTGAGGTGATTTCAGAAACTCTGCACAAGAAGGGAGGAGAAGAAGAAGAGGCAACAATGGGAGAGGAAAGGGATGTGAGAAGGGTGGTTTCTGATGCTGTGCACAAGAGAGGAGATGAATCTGATGGGAGAATAGTAGAAGGAAGAAGAGTACCATTGGGGAAGGTGACAGAGTCAGAGGAGGTGAAGAGACAGTTGGGTGGGGAGGATAGAGAGACAGAGAGATGGTATGAAGAGACCTATGCAAATAGCCCTGGAGAGGGTGTGGTTGATAAGCTTAAAGGGATGGTTGGGTCCTGGTTCTCCAAACCTGAGGAGGAGAATCAATCATCACAAGGTAATATATAGTCTATTCATTCCAGAAATTTGGAGTTGCAGTTTTTTTGTATCACACGTGTTCATTTGTAATTTTGATTTTGGTTTCTTTGGCAGGAGATGCAGTTTTGTCTAGGAATTCTGGGGCAGAAGGGGAACAGTTTAACCAAGCTACAGGTGAAAGAAGATTACAGGGGTCGTCTAATTGAAGAATGGGTTTCAGAGAATCATCCTGCTATTTGTTTTTCCTTTTATTTGAAGTGTTGTTTTGTTGGTTCAGATGTTGTGTCGGTTAGGGCTATCCTAGTTAGTTACCCTTGTGTCTATATAAACAAGGTTAAGGGTCTGTGTAGATGATGTTGATTGATGATAACAAACCTCTCATTTCACTGAATCTCTCTTCTCTCTCTGTTTCTTCTTCTATCTCCTTCGCTCTTTCTATTTCTATTTCTGAACCTATGAGAAAACAGTGACTTTACCAAACCTAAAATCCTTAAAAAACCTGCAACCCATGCAAAATTGCCAACAACTTGTCTTTTCGGAATGTCTGAAACACCTATGGAAGCAGAATAACTCACAACCCAATATCACCATAGTCATTACGGACAACTCATCCAAAACCTGCACGTGCGGGGTTAGCAAAGGGTAGCCCAAGAGAGTGGGAACTTCCAAGCGATGCATCCGATATTCCTTAGCCTCTTGCGGAATACGCTCAAGTAAGGACACCATGATAATCATAGTAGGGAAAACCATCAGTACTCATTCTCAAGCGGCGTGGGTAAGTTCCTATCTACCCGCAATTTAGATAATTAATTTACTATTTAGACTTTTTTTTTTTTGGTTACATTACTATTTAGACTTTAATAGAAAGTTCAAATGTAATTGTTATTACAAAATTAAAAAGCTAATTAAAAATATAAAAGATCATCAAGTAACTATAATTTTAAAAATGGTTCAACAATTGATCCTTCATCAGAAAAAAGTTTGATAAAGGTCCTCAGTTTGCACCAAATTTTTATTTAGTCCCTGTCGGAGACCGAAGCTCCAACGAGGGCATATGTGGCGTACTGACTGTTTTAATGATGATTATGTGGATTTTTTTAGAGGGAAAACATGTCAAACTCCTCAATTTTCATTAACCTCAAATCCCTAAATTAGCTTTTTAAACCTTTTGTTCATCTTCTTCATCATCTTCAAACAACCTTTATCATCTTCATCAAAAATTTTCAAAAAAATTAAATTAATTTCTTCATCAAACGATCAAATCCACAAAACCCAAATATGAACAACAAACCAGAATCAAGAACAAAAATTCTCAAGTCTTTCAACAACCATCTCAATAACCTTGTTCTTCCCCAAATTCAAATCCACACTGAAATTTACTGAACTACAACTATCTGGTGGGAATGGAAGTGAAGAAGAAGATGAAACGGTTGGCGAAGAAGATGAAGACAACCCTTGGGTAACAACAAACCCTCAAAGAGGGTCAGACCGACCACCCACTGCACCACGTCAGAGCCTACTACTCCACCTTGCAAAGCCCCATGAGCAAAGCAATAGGAGCCACCACCGGACCAGCCAACATCCCCTGGAACTATAGGAGAAACAGGGGGCACGTCACTCGATACGATATTCGAGCAGCAACATGACCCCAAAAGAGAACGTAGCATCTCTCAAGAGGAAGGAGGAAGGGATTTGGTTGCAACACCCGCGAGTATAACCATAAGTACCCGCCTTCGGATATGCCACTGAAACTAAATCTGCAATAAATAGAGGAAGACGAAGCGAGATCTAAAACGAAACGAACCCAGAAACGGAACACAAGAAACAGAACACAACACATGAGCTCTAGAAGAGGAAGGGATCGACAGATCTAGTGCTCCAAGAGAAGTGGAAGGAAGAGGCGGTGTCGGAGACGATTGGGGAAGAAGACGAAGGCATGGCAGCACAGAGAAAACACACAAGAGAACGACAACAGGTAAGGGGGAAAGGATGATGAAGGGAAGAGGGGAAGCTATGATAATTAAAGCGATTTCCTGGATTGTTGTTCTTATTTGTGTTTGGGAGATTTGATTATTTGTGGATTTTGTGTGATTTGGGGAGTAAGAGAGATTGAAGATGAAGATTAAAAGGAAGTCAAGAGAGATTGGAGAAAGTTAATTTTTCTGGAAAATTTTGATGGAGATGATAAAAGATGTTTGAAGATGATGATGAAGATGAACAAGGGGTTTTAAAAAACTAATTTAGGAATTTGAGGTTAATGGAAATTGAGGGGTTAAAGTGAGAGTTAGTAAAAATAGGGGTTTTAAAAATTAAAAGGTTTTTCTGACATGTTTTCCCTTTAATTTTTTTTTTCCACATAATCATCATTAAAACAGTCAGCACGGCACATATGCCTTCGCCGGATCTTTGGTCCCTGGTAGGGACTAAATAAAAACTTAGTGCAAACTGAGGGATCTTTAACAAACTTTTTTCTGATGAGGGACCAATCGCAAATATTGGTACAAACTCGGGATCGGTTGAACCGTTAACCCTTTTAAAAATAGTGATAGTGAAAGACAGAGTTATAATTTTGGAAGGAGTTTATAATTCTAGACTCGTTAATATATTCTTAAAGTTTTAGGTCACAAACTTATTTATTTAAAAAATAAGTACAAGTAGCCACGGTATAAATAATATTAAAATCTAACAAATTCACTTATTTTCTAAAATGAGTTTGTTAGAGAATTACAAATTTAAGTTTGTTAATGTATACTACAAATGTGTTGGAGCAACGGAAGGATAATAGTAGAAAATGTAGGAAATAAGCTATTTTTATAATCAAAACATTTTTATTTTCTGAAGTTTCTTGCAGCAGAATTTGTAAAGCTTCTCTGTAATTAATACCAGAGAGCAGAGAAGATGAAAGGATGTAAATTAAACATCTACATAAAACACATTATAGCTCTAACGCCATTAAGCGTGTAACCACTAAGAAAGGGCGTGTTTGTGTGCAGGATATATGGTTTAACATAAAGGATTGCATATTTTATGCTCCAAGCGTGGTTGTTATATATGGTCACAATGGTAGAGACTTGACGAAGCCTTCAACCACTCCAGCGGTGGTGACCCCTGCCGGTGCTTCTGACCAAGGTGATCGCCAAGCCCTGGGAAACCCTAAGTTGTATGCTGTTCGTGTGGAGAATGGGAAGGAAAATTGCGAGTTTGGAGGCATGGTTCAAGGAGAGGATCTTCATGATAATCATGGGGATTGGATGATTGTTTCTAAATGTAAAAAAAAAAAAAAAATTCAATCGCATAACAGATGTGGGGATTCAAAAGCGGCAGGTTTAAAAGGAAAGTTTAACTCCTTTGGTACTTTCTGTGATTTGTGTGAAGATATTGATCTCGTTATTGCAGGAAATAATGGCAAGGCATCTATGGAGAATAATCTATATGGATTTGTTTCCATTTCTGCTAAGATGAGGAAATGGCCACGTAAAGGAGGCATCTGTGATACCGTTTTTACCCCTCCATCTAGCTTAATTGTGACAGTGCCTTCCCCTACTGATTCTAGTAGAAGGAAGGTTGTTAGTGCTCCAATGACTTTAGCTTTTTGCCAAAGTTGCATATAATGCGTCTTCCTCTTTCTCCTTCTCGACGAATACGACTCCCTCTTCTTCAGAAATTGTTATGGCCCAACATACTGAGGCTATATATGTTCCACACAGACTCGTCTTTCAGGGATGATGCAACTTAGTTGTTTTCATGATCTCTTCCCCACCCCAGTTTTATTATGTCGATGATGGAATTTAAAGATTTCTCAGTTCTTTCTTTGAATGTAAGGGGAGCTGCTAGAAGTTCCTCAAAGAGGTTTCAGAAGAATTTGGTTCAGTGGTATCAGCCATCAATCATGACTTTGCTAGAATCTTATTGTGGGTTTCTAAGGATGGGGAGATTCTCGAACGGTTTGAAATACAATCTATGGAAGCTCATGAGCATGGTGGAGGCATTTGGATTCTTATTCAGGAGTCTTTGTCTATCTCTGATGGTTTCGTTGATGTTCACTCTCAATGTGTAATGGTGTCCCTTGAGGTATAGTCCCATAAGTGGGTTCTTAGTGCGGTGTATGTCTGTCCTATTCCAGCGCCTAAGGAGGGAACCTGGCTTCACCTTTGTAATCTTAGACAGAATATTAATTCACCTTGGAGCTTGATTGGTGATTTCAATGAGGTTGCTTATATCTTGGAGGTTTTAGGTGAAGGACCCGAAGAAGATGAAGGACTTCCGCCCTATCATCCTTTGCAACATTTCTTATAAAGTGGTTGCCAAAGTGCTTGTGAATATACTGCATCCTTACTTGACTTTTCTTGTGAGCTCGCTCCAGAGTAGTTTCATTCTTGGGAGAGGCCCACTGAGAATTCTATAATATCTCAGGAAGTGCTTCATTCTATGCATCATTGTAATAAGAGGCATAGTACTCTTGCTTTTTCAATTGATCTTCAAAAGGCATATGATAGGGTGCGTTGGGACTTTCTAGAAGATACACTTAAGGATTTTGATTTTCCTCCTGTTGTTACAAAGTTAAACATGTGGTGCGTGCATAATCTTCTTTATCCCTGGTATAGAATGGCTAGAGACTTGAGAACTTTTCCCCCAAGAAAGGGTTACATCATAGTACTCTTGCTTTTTCAATTGATCTTCAAAAGGCCTATGATAGGGTGCATTGGGACTTTCTAGAAGATACGCTTAAGGATTTTAGTTTTCCTCTTATTGTTACAAAGTTAAACATGTGGTGCATGCATAATCTTCTTTATCCCTTATATAGAATGGATAGAGACTTGAGAACTTTTTCCCCAAGAAAGGGTTATGTTAGGGGGGACCCCATATCTCCTTCCCTCTTTGTCCTGTGCATGTAGAAGCTAGCCTTGAGAATTTCTTGAAAAATTGGGGAGGGGCTTTAAGAACCTATCGAGGTCTCCAATAATGGGCCAAGTATTTTCACCTCTTCTTTGTAGATGACATTCTTTTGTTTTGCAACGGTAAGGTTGCTCAAGTTAAGTTGGTGCAAGAGGTCCTCAAAGACATTTTTTCTTATCCTTTGGTTCGAGTATCAACTTCCAAAAATCTATGGCTTTCTGTTCCAAAGGTATGCCAAGGAATTTGCGTGATGGTTTTCAGCATGTAAAATGGACCCCTTTTGTTAATGGTATCCAGAAATATTTTGGTTTCCCGCTTATCCAAGGGTGTGTAATGAGCCAAACTGCAAGTGTACAGTTTTACCCGAGGTTTTAATTTATCGAACCACAAGGATTGTGTGAGTTTACTTCTAACGTTATCAATTCCAGTCATAAAGTTGAAAAGATAAATAAAAAAGGGGAGGTTTTAATGATTGTTGATTGTTGCGAAAAGCAATTATAAAGCAAGCAAACGATTTTTGTTTAGAAAACTCTTGGAGACAAGCGTACCGGGGTTACAAAGGCATGGCAGCACAGAGAGAACACACAAGAGAACGATAACAGGTACTGGGAAAGGATGACGAAGGGAGGAGGGGAAACTGTAATAATTAAAGCGATTTCCTGGATTGTTGTTCTTATTTGAGTTTGGGAGATTTGATTATTTGTGAATTTTGTGTGATTTAGGGAGTAAGAGAGATTGAAGATGATGATTAAAAGGAAGCCAAGAGAGATTGGAGAAAGTTAATTTTTCTGGAAAAATTTGATGAAGATGATAAAAGATGTTTGAAGATGATGATGAAGATGAACAAGGGGTTTTAAAAAGCTAATTTAAGAATTTGAGGTTAATGGAAATTGAGGGGTTAAAGTGAGAGTTAGTAAAAATAGGGGTTTTAAAAATTAAAAGGTTTTTCTGACATGTTTTCCCTTTAAAAAAAATTCCACATAATCATAATTAAAACAGTCAGCACGCCACATATGCCCTCGCAGGAGCTTTGGTCTCCGGTAGGGACTAAATAAAAACTTGGTGCAAACTGAGGAACCTTTAGCAAACTTTTTTCCGGTGAGGGACCAATAGCAAATTACTACCAAATTTTTTGTTAACTAAACCGCCGCAAAATGTATGTGAGAGGCAGTTGCCCAATTGCCGCAGTTATGAGCGTCGAGAGATACATTTGCGGCGGTTTTGGTTAACCGTTGGAATAACCGCCTCAAGCTCAACTTTTTCTTTCTCTTTTGGACTTTCCTCATCTCTCTTAAGCTCCTCTATCAACATTCTCTTAGGATGGTAATGGGTGAAGGTGTTCAAATTTTCTATAGAATCACTTACCTCTTCTTCATCAAATCCTAGATCATCAATTTCTACTCCTTCTATGATTAATGCTTCATAGGGGTCCTTCATTGACATTCTTACAAACTCCTTACAAACGAATTCATCCACCACTTCTACTTTAAACACATCCTCATCTCTATTAGGGTGTTTCAAATTCTTAAAAATAGATCAGGTTACACTCTCTTCAGCTACCCTCAAATCCATAGTACCCAATTCTACATCTACCAAAGCTCTTCTTGTAGCTAGAAAGGGTCTACCCAAAATAAGAGGTACTCTAGTGTCTTCTTCCATGTCCAACACAACAAAATCTACAGGAAAAACAAATTTATCTACCCTCACAAAGACATCCTCTACAATCCCATACGGCCTCTTAATTAATCTATCAGCTAATTGAAGGGTGATCATGGTAGGGGTAATTTCTCCTATGTCTAGCCTTTCAAACATTGTAAGTGGAATTAAATTGATACTATCTCCTAAATCACATAAGTCTTTTCCTACAGATAAACCCTCAATGTTACACTCTCTTCAGCTACCCTCAAATCCATAGTACCCAATTCTACATCTACCTAAGCTCTTCTTGTAGCTAG
The DNA here is from genome assembly GCA_030819835.1 of Acmispon strigosus. Taxonomy (NCBI): domain Eukaryota; kingdom Viridiplantae; phylum Streptophyta; class Magnoliopsida; order Fabales; family Fabaceae; genus Acmispon; species Acmispon strigosus. The sequence goes on along the minus strand of JAUAMA010000001.1, from coordinate 39,175,664 downwards.
AAAGGGTCTACCCAAAATAAGAGGTACTCTAGTGTCTTCTTCCATGTCCAACACAACAAAATCTACAGGAAAAACAAATTTATCTACCCTCACAAAGACATCCTCTACAATCCCATACGGCCTCTTAATTAATCTATCAGCTAATTGAAGGGTGATCATGGTAGGGGTAATCTCTCCTATGTCTAGCCTTTCAAACATTGTAAGTGGAATTAAATTGATACTATCTCCTAAATCACATAAGTCTTTTCCTACAGATAAACCCTCAATGTCAACAGGAATAGTGAAGCTCCCAGGGTCTTTTAGTTTGGGAGGGAGCTTCTTTGCAGAATAGCACTACATTCTTCAGTTTGCATGATAGGTTCACTCTCTTTACTCAACTTTCTTCTCCTAGACAAGATGTATTTCATGAATTTAGAATAAGCAGGCATTTGTTCCAATGCTTCATAAAAGGGAATATTAATTTGAAGTTTCTTAAAAACTTCCAAAAATTTTGAAAATTATTTTTCTAAATTTTTCTTTACTAAAGCATTGGGAAAATAATTTTTCCACAACCAACTCCATGAGAGGGGATTTTCATCTCTTTATTTTTCAAGTCCTTATCTACATCACTTTTTTCCTGCTTCTCAGTTTTATCCTCACTTCTTTCAATCTCTCCACTTTTATTTTTGACCTCTCTATCAACTATTTTTTCACTCTTATTCTCAATTTCCTGACCACTTCTAAGAGTAATAGAAGATTCATTTTCCCTAGGATTTATAATAGTATCGCTGGGAAACATACCTGGAGGTCTTTCACACAATTTTCTGGAGATTTGCCCAACCTGGTTCTCGAGATTTTTTATTGAGGATTCCTGATTATTGAAGTTATTGCGTGACTCATTCATGAAGCTATTCGTTGAAGCCTGTAAAGCACTGGTAGATACTTGTAAGGCGCTGGTGGCCTGGGCTAGCTGCCCCAGAATATCCTCTAAGCTCTTCTTTCCTCCTCCTTGGTTCTGCTGAGGTGGCTATCTCAGGTTCTGCTCATAACCTCTCTGGTTGGAGTACTGCCTTCGATTTCCTTGTTGATGTGTTTGCTTCTGACCTCCCCAAGAGAAATTAGGGTGATTTTTCCATCCTGGATTGAATATTTTGGAATACAGATCATTTTGAGGATTGTAAGTATTGCCCAAAAGTTTAACCTCCTCATCAAATTCTACATTCTGAAGACTCTGATCATAATCATCCATCCTCTGAGACATAACATCCAACTTCTGAAGTATTTGTTCGTTGGTGGCATGAATGACATCAAATGTCTCTACCTCATGAACACTCCTCTGGTTCTGCCGGTCATTATTAGAATGCATGGACTTCAATGCCAAATTGTTAATTGATAATGAAATCGCAAGTGTACGATTAATTATCGCGTAATAAAAAGATCGAACCCAAAGGATAGGTGTTCTTATTAATATAAAGTTTAGTACTTAAACAGGAAAATTAAAAGATGTATTTGTTGAAAGTTTGTTTAAGATAGCACATGGAAATAGCAATAAAATAGAAGAGAATAAAATGATAGAAAATAAGCTTCTTGGGTTGGTTTACATAGTCTATATAATATGCTAGTAAGTTCCTACTTAATTTCTAAATTATCAATCTAATTCATGATGCTATAGCCTAATTATCTACAAGTTAATTCCTTACACATTGTAGAACTTTCTTTCTAATTACTAAATTCAATTCCTTGCAACTTAGTTAACTAGAGAAGAAGATGAAGAAGAAATTCAGGCCAACATAAAGTCACGTCCTTCCTAATTCCTTAGCGAAGTATACTTATAACCTTTTTTAAATCCTAGGTCCCTTACTACTTACCAATTTCCATTCGTATAAGTAATAAGCAAGAAATCTTTTGTACACAAGATGAATGAAGAACAAGGAAATAAAACATGAAATAGAAATAATATTCAGAAAGGTAAAAACAAACTAAGACATAAACATAAACTACTACAACTCAAGAAACTTAAAGAAGAATTAGCCAAGCATGGCTAAAAGAATCATTGAATTACCCTGGATAGGAGCTCAAGTTTGGCTTCCCACAATTCCTAGGAACAATGATCTTTGAGGGAGAAAGAGAGAATACTTGTTGTATTCTATGAAGGTGTGTTTTACAAGTGAAGAGGAGGGTCCTATTTATAGTAAAAATCCAGCCTCCAACACTTCAGCGCTAGAATTCTCAACGCTTGGGCGCTGGAAGCATTAAAAATCCACTGCCAGACCGAGGGCCAGCGCTTGAGCGCTGGCTTCCCAGCGCTGCAGCGCTGGGCACTGCCTTTTCAACTTCAAGTTTTTCTTCTTCTTCATGGTTAGTGGGATTTGAATGCCATCAAAACCCACTACTCAGCCCTTGTTTAATTCTGAAACTTCTCCTCCACTACCATCAATTCCTTCAAGCTTATTTTCCATGTGCTAATTTGAAGAGAGTTGCTTCATATTCCTCTTTTCCACTTTTAATCCTCTCTTTGTTAGCATTTCAACTTTGGCCCTTTAACTCTCTCAATCTTCATTTTTAGCCCTCCACTCTTGAACTTTCACAAATAGGTCCTTGATTTCCTGAAACTTTACAAATCGGTCCCTGGACAAAAATGATAACTAAACCAGCTTTTCCTAAAAATATAAAATTGCTATAAAAATTCCTAAAAATATAAAATAAAAGCTAGAAAATCTAATAAAATCTAATCTACATGCAAAATGCAAAATAAATATAAAATCTACATAAAAACAATAAAATACCTACATGAGACTCAAAAATAATAAAATAAAAAGACTAAAAAGACCCTAAAATTATCATATAAAATCCACTCATCATTAATCATGTCCAAAGCCTCCTGAGTGGGTAAAGTGATGACAGGATATTATATGATGTTTTTAGGTTGTTTTTAGTCTTTTTATTTTATTATTTTTGAGTCACATATAGGATTTTTATTATTTTTACATAGATTTTATATTTATTTTGCATTCTGCATATAGATTAGCTTTTATTTGTTTTTCTAACTTTATTTTATATTTTTAGGAATTTTTATAGCTATTTTATATTTTTAGGAAAAGTTGGTATAGTTATCATTTTTGTCCAGGGACCGATTTGTAAAGTTTCAGGAAATAAAGGATCAAAGTGTAAGGGTTCAAGAGAGGAGGATGAAAAGTGAAGTTTGAAGGAGTCAAAGGGCCAGAATTGAAGTTCTAACAAAGAGAGGACTTGAAGTGAAATCGAAGAAGGTGAAGTAACTCTCTTTGATTTGAGCACATGTAAAATAAGGTTTGAAGGATTAATGGTGGAAGGAGAGAGTTTCAGAACTTATTAGGGGCTGAATGAGCCTAATTAAGCCAATCAATTCCACCATTGAAGAAGAAAGGAATCCAAGAAGAAGCTGCCAGTGTTCGTGCCAGCGCTGCAGCGTTGGAAGTCCCAACGCTCAAGCGCTGGACCTCTGACTAGGATGTGATTCAGAGGTTGCACCCAGCGCTGCAGCGTTGGAAGCCAGCGCTCAAGCGCTGGGCCTATTTCTGCACGTTGGTTTTTAATGCATCCCAACGCCCAAGCGTTGGGAATGCCAGCGCCCAAGCGCTGGAAGTCAGGTTTTTGCTATAAATAGGGAGCTTTTCTTCACTTGTAAGACACACCTATTCAGAATACAACAAGTGTTCTTCTTTCCTCCTTAAAGATCATTGTTCTTAGGAATTGTGGGAAGCCATACTTGAGCTCCTATCCAGGGTAATTCGATGACTCTTTTAGCCATGCTTGGCTAATTCTTTTTAAGCTTCTTGGGTTGTTATAGTTTATAATTTATGTTTTAGTATTGTTTCTACCTTTCTGAATAATATATCCAGTTCTTGTTTTATTTCCTTATTCTTATTTTATCTTGATGATCACAAGTGTTCTTGCTTATTACTTATACGAATGAGTATTGGTAAGTAGTAAGGGACCTAGGAATTAAAATAGGCTATAAGTATATATCGCTAAGAGATTAGGATAGACGTCTGAACTTCTTCTTCATCTTCTTCTTTAGTTAACTAGATTGCAAGAAATTGGGTTTAGTAATTAAAAAGAAAGTTCTACAATGTGTAAGAGATTAACTTGTAGATATAATAGGCTATAGCATCTTGAACTTGGACTTAAAATTCAGAAATTAAGTAGGAACTTTCTAGCATATTTTATATTCTATGTTATTCAACCCAAGAACTTAATCTTCATCATCTCTATTTCTTTATATTTTATTGCTATATCTTGTTCTGTTTTAATCAAACCATCAACAATACACACCTTTATTTTTCTGCTCAAAGTACTAAATAATTTAATAAGAAGGCACCTATCCCTTGGGTTCGATCTTTTTATTACACGATAATCAACCGTGCACTTGCGGATTTGGCTATCATAGAGCATTGAAAGCCCCTGAGGCTTCAACGTTTAACTTGTCCATGTGATAGTCTGTCAAGGAGCTATAAAATTTTTGCATTTATTCAACTGGAGAAATATTGTGTCCTGGGCATTTCCTTAGAAGCTCCTTAAACCTCTCCCATGCTTCATAAAGGTTCTCATGCTCCAGTTGGAGGAAAAAGTTGATCTCCTACTTCAGCTTCATCATGCGGGTTGTTGAGAAGAGTTTTGTGCCAAATTTCTTGGCTAAGTCATCCCATGACGTGATGCTATGTCGTGGTTGAGACCTCAGCCAAGATGTAGTTTCATTCCTCAAGGAGAAGGGGAACAAAATCATCCTTACTCAGTCAAGGTTGATTCCCTATTTCTTTAGCGGAGAGCATTGCTCTATGAAAGTTAACATGTGCTCCTACGAGTCTTCGAGTGCACTACCTCCAAACTGGTGTTGGCTCACTAAGTGCATGAACTAACCTAGCACCTGGAAGTCTTCTGGAACTTCAGCAGGGACAAGTATGCTGCCCTCAAAGTCGAAACTTATACGAGGCGCAGTTATCTCCCTGATGGGCCTTCTAGCATCTAACGCCTCTTGCTGAACTTTCCAGGCCTCATAGTCGGCCGCATACCTCCCCTCATATTGAGCCTGAATCCTTGCTTCAATATGTTCCGGTGTGTATGCTAGTCCTAATTTCGTGAAGTGTCGAGAGCTATGGGAGTATTTGGGGTTGTTTCGGCTCCACTGTAGTGATCCTTGGCTTGCTATTGGAGATTTCAATGAAATATGTTCATCGTCGGAGGTTGTGGGTGGGGAGTTTTGTGATGCCCGAGCAATGGACATGCTTGATATGATGGACGCATGTAATTTTATTGATCTTGGGGCCACGAGACCAAAGTATACGTGGGAAAGGAAGGCGAATGGAAGGAGGTTGATTGCTAAAAGACTTGATAGAGCTTTGAGAGATGTGGATTGGAGGTTTCTTTTCGCAGAGGCTTATGTATAAGTTCTAGAACGAGTGTACTAAGATCATAATCCCCTCTTGGTGCGTTGTAAGGTGCCCTCCGTTCATCGTACAACTCGTCCATTCCGGTTTCAAGCAGCATGGACCACACACCCGTCCTTTGAATTTGTGGTAAGTATCAGTTGGAAGAAGTTTGCTCCTAGCTGGACGGGGAAACTACTGCATGTTCAGGAAGCATCGATAGTTTTCAGTAAGGAAGTATTTGGGAGTATACATGGGAGAAAGAGGTGAGTGGAGCGGAGATTGCATGGGGTCCAAAAGTAGTACAGTGATGTTCTCATGCAGGAGGAAATCTTGTAGTACCAAAAGTCAAGGGAGAACTGGGTGCGATTTGGGGATTGCAATACTAAGTTTTTTTCATACCCAAACTGTGGTGAGGAGAAAGCAGAACAAGATACATGGGGTGTTCGTGCATGATGGAACTTGGTGAACGGATCCAGTGACTCTTCAGGAGGAGGCGAGGCGATTTTTTATTAACCTGTTTTATATTGATATGCATGTGTGCCGAAATAATATCATGGAGAACATAACTCTGGTAGTTTCAATCATGGATAGAGAGTCCTTGGTCCACCCTGTCCCTTTTGATGAGGCCCGACGGGCGGTCACGAAGATGCATTCTTTCTAGGCTCCCTGGGTATATGGTTTCCAAGCTTTCTTCTAGAAGCAGTACTGGCATGTCTTGGGCAAGGAGTTGCATCACATGGTATCCATGGCTTTTCAGAATGGGGAAGTTGGTCCTTCCTTATTAGACACATTGCTTGTGCTTATTCCTAAGGTGGGTAATCCGGTTCGTTTGAAGGATTTGAGACCGATTAGTTTGTGTAATGCAGCTTACAAAGTAATTACAAAGGTCCTTGTGAACAGATTCAAGCCCCTGCTTACTGATCTTATGGGACCACTCCAGGGAAGCTTTATACCTAGGAGGGGGACTAGAGATAATATCATTCTAGCTCAGGAGGTTGTGCACACCATTCACATGCATAAGAAGGGTGGTGGACTAGCTGCTCTGAAAATTTATTTGGAGAAAGCTTATGACAGAGTCAATTAGGATTTCCTAAGGGCAACCCTCTATGATTTTGGCTTCCCTCCTTCCATTGTAGATTTGATCATGTGGGGGGGGTGTCCAGGGGTCAAATATTCCAGTGTTGTGGAATGGCTCTAAATTACCTTCCTTTTCTTCGCAACGTGGGCTTAGGCAAGGTTATCCTTTTTCTTCGTTCCTATTTGTTCTTTGCATGGAGATACTTGCCATTCATATCCAGCGTCTTGTCCAAGATGGGTCTGGCATCCGATCCGAGTTACTAAGGAAGGTATTAGCATTTTACATCTATTTTTTGCTGATGATGTGCTCCTCTTTTGTCAAGCGTTCAAGGAGAAGATGTGTATGATATCAGATACACTTTCTGACTTTTGTAAGGCATCAGGCATGAAAGTAAATGTAGAAAAGTCCCGTATGTTCTGCTCGGGTAATATAGACCAAGGAAAACAATAAGATCTCTCAGAGATCTCAGGGATTAGTAGAGCGACTAATCTTGGAAAGTACCTGGGCATACCTCTTCTGAAGGGACGTGTAACCTGGGATATTTTTGCTCCTATCATTTGATAAAATGAATACTCGTCTTGCATCCTGGAAACATAAGCTTATGAACAAGGTGGGGTGTCTGTGCTTGGCTAAATTTGTTTTTATCTTCATTGCCTGTATATACTATGCAAGCTCTGTGGCTTCCTGAATCGGTTTGTGATCATATTGATAAACTGGTTAGGAATTGTATTTGGTCCAAGGGAAGGTCAACTTGCAGTTGGAATTTAGTGTCTTGGCATGCAGTAATTCTGCCCAAGGACAAGGGTGGGCTTGGTATTAGAAGTGCCAGGGAAAACAATATTGCCTTGTTGGGGAAATTAGTTCATAGTCTCATGTATGGTCATGACATGCTATGGGTTAAAGTGTTGATACAGAAATATGTGGGTGTTGATTTTGTTTTGATGTCGGAGTATCATACCGGGAACTCTTATGTATGGAAAGGAATTATTAAAGTAGAGGATGTCGTGAAGCAAGGGTTTAAGACGTGTTTGGGTGATGGAAAATCCTCTCTTTGGTATTCCAATTGGCTTGGGACTGGAAGCTTATGCCACCGTGTTCCCTATGTTCACATATCTAATACTGAGCTCAAGGTGTCCGATCTTTGGGCCAATGGTGTGTGGAACTTTGCTGCGGTTTACACTCCTCTTTCACCTAAGTTGATTAGCGAAATTGCTCAAAATATCGTCCCGGTGTATACAGTGGAGAACGACAAGATTCTTTGGAAGGAGACTAGTTCTTGTTCGTATGCTACGACATCAGCATATCATATGCTGCTACACAACGATCAGCAAAGCTCGCGGGTCAGGAAGATGATCTGGACATGCCGTGCCTCATAAAAGGTTCGATTTTTTCTATGGTTGGTTGGGCGAGACATGCTCCCAACGAACTTGAAGTGGCGGCAGTGCCATCTTAGCTTGACGATGACATGTCCTCGGTGTGGAGAGCAAGATGAGGATGTTGAACACCTATTGCGTGGTTGTGTCGATTCGCGAGTGATCTGGGATCACTTTTACAGCTTGCTACCGATTATCACAGCTACACTTCACTTTCAGAACTGGTTTCGTGCCCTTCTCCAGGGACCGCAGCAGGTTCTTGCGATTGCCATTTTCTGGTGTATCTGGAGATGGCACAATAATGTTTTCTTCGATCCTCAACCATGGCCTATCCAGGTGGTGTTTAGACAGATTTTTATAGCGGTGAATGAGTTCCACCGGTGGGGGAAGGTAACGCCGAGCCTGAGTGGTACAATGCTTATACCTAGTAGTAATTTGATTCACATGCATACTGATGGGAGCTAGGTCACTGATGTTAATTAGATGGGTGGAGGCGGAGTGGTCAGCGACGCCGCCGGTCGCTGGATATCTGGGTTTGCATGTTCCTTCGGCACTGGAAGTGAATTTTAGGAGGAGTTCATGGCGTTGCGCACCAGCCTGAGGCATGTGTGGGAAATAGGGTTCCAAGACATAGCTTGCTATTTGGACTGGAAGGAGATTGTGGATTTGATGGGTCAGAAAGGGACGCTCGCAATTATTGGCAATGATATATAATTCTCTCCATCGAGGAAATGCTAGCTTAGGATGGAAGGTCTAGTTCTCGCATATAGCGCGGGAATGAAATGCAGTGGGAGTTGCGTTGGTGAGACAAGCTTTTCTAACGCGTATATGGAAGGCGCCTCCTTCTTCAATGACTCCACTTTTGTGTCAAGATGCGGTAGCTTAGTTTATTTTTCAGTGTTTGTTCTTTCCTTATGTAAAAAAAAATGTAAGTATCAAGACTTTTTATTTACATATTATTAGAATTAGAATAGTAATACAATATTAAAAATATATTTCTCAATATTTACTAAGAAAGTTTTACCGGGAAAAATGACAAAATGACAAAATGTTATTTTCACACTGTGTGTTAAAGTCAAGATTCGAATACCAGCTTGATTTTGTTATCATAATGTCAAATATGTTGTGCGTAATGTTCATAATAAAATTATCTTTTTTGATATTTTGAATTTATAAAGGTGAAGCCAATTACAATATTGCTCCTTCAAAAACTCTGCACTAGATTATTAGAATTTGAGGAGTAGACCTAAGTCTTTATTCTCACTTTCTCTCTCTCATGTATTAGATTATATGCATAATTGGTAGGACGGAAATAGGTCAAGCTACTCACAAGCTCTATGGCATACCCTACATTAGACCAATCTGAGATAAGATCAAATTAATAAGTAGATAAGACCAAAGCTTTTTTAAAAATCCATCTAGTTAAAAAAAATCAAACTTAATTTATAAAATCTTGTAAGCTTAACAAACCGGTATATTTAAATAAATATAATTAATATAAATTAATTTTATTATTTTAAATTAGATTTATATCTTAAAATTATATACTCATTGATTTATTTATATATTTAAACATGTTACACAATATAATGATTTAACCATATAAATCTCTTTAAAAAGGATTGATAACCTATTCACTTTGACTTAGTTGATATGCTAATAATATTAATATGTTTTAGCTCGTCAGCCTATATGTTCGTTGACATGTTTACAAAAAGATTTGCCGGTCTACTTGAACGTCTTTTATATAATTGACATATTTTTTGTCACAGAACATACATTTAAATAGGCTACTAGCGCCGTCCAGACTTTCAAAAAGATCAGACTCACACATAAAAGAAAGCCTATAGCGGGCAATGGAGCTAGACTCAAGCTTTGAATTTTTTAAGTAGGTAAGACCTATTTACGCTTAATAGCATTTTGGTCCCTTACTTATCACGAAGTTGCAATTCTGGTCCCTCATGAAAAATATTAGTCATTTTTGTCCCTTACTTTGACAAACGACAATAGTTTTGGTCCTTCATCACTATTCAGTCAAAAAAATTAGCAATTTCACCCCTTACTTTGGCAAACGATAGCAATTTTCATCCATTATTTTGACAAACAACAGTTTTGGTCCCTCATTACTATTTTCGTCCCTATGAAAACACAGTAAAATGTTAGTTTTTTTACGGAATAGTGATGAGGGACCATAACTGTTGTCGTTTGTCAAAGGGACGAAAATGCCTAATAATTTTCGTGAGAGACCAGAAGTGCAACTTTGTGACAAGTGAGGGACCAAAACGACTACTAAGCCACCTATTTAAGCAAAACTCAGCTTAACCCAGTCTATTTCCACCCCTAATCATTAGATTCATCTTGGTCATTTCTACTTGGCAGAATATATGTTGGGTATCAATGTAGCGGGATAAATATTACGCAACTAAAATAATAGATGAGAGAGTAGGAAATTGACAAACAATATAACCTAGCAGATGTGATGACAAAGCCGATCAACTCTGATAAGTTTATATGGTGTAGGTCTTCCTATGACCTTTTAGAAACTTAAGCCGCATGGGGCAGGCAAGGTAGGAAAAGTTTTGCTAACCCACAAAAGTGGCGTTAAGTGGGAGATTGTCAAACAGTGATGAAGAGGTGAAGAGGCCACTGATTGTTAAAGTGACTTTGTGGAAAATTTTCAGTTCCTTGAATTACGCAAACCGTTTGCAAACATTTCAAGAGGTGGAATCTCTAAATAAATATTTCATTCCCAATCACTTGATGAATCTATCAAAGCATCCTACATCTCAGCAACAACACAATTCCAACGAGAATTGTGACTAGAGAGAATATTAAAGAGAATATATTGTGTTCTCCTGTAAGGTTCTCCTAGTAAGTATTCTCCTATTATAAGAGAGAAATGTTGTAATTTCTTCCACTTAGTGAAATACTTTTCTATCGGTGCCTGTGGTTTTCCCTTATTTGTTGAGGGTTTTTCACATAAATATTGTGTGTCAATTTCCTACTCTCATCTCTTATTTTAGTTGCGTAATATTTATCCTGCTACTATGATACCCAACAGTGGTATCAGAGCCTTTGGTTCGATGAGATATCACTTAGTATGCTTTGTGGCTGCAGCATTGTCTCAACTTCCACATCAGAAACGAAGTGCGATACTTTGAAGCTGTTGTTGTCGGACCTTATTCTGCTGCAGTATACGGTTACTATTCACACGTGTGGATGTATACTTTTTCTGTGATTATTAACGTATACTAGGTTTGTTCTAGTGTGTGGTAAAAATATACAATACTGCTCATGTATACTGTGCTATTCACAGTGAAACTGTGTAACCGGTTCAGTGAAAAAAATGGTAGCAAAATTTGAGATTGAGAAATTCAGTGGGAGTAATTTCTCCCTCTGGAAATTGAAGATAAAGGCAATCCCACCTAGGATAAATTCTTAGCAGCAACTGAAGGTAAACCTGCTGAAATTTCTAATGAAAAGTGGAAAGAGATGGATGAGAATGTTGTAGCCAATTTGCACCTAGTAGTGTTTTGTCCAATATTGCAGAAAAGAAAACTGCAAAGGAGATCTGGGATACTCTCATCCAACTTTACGAGGTCAAGTCAATTCACAACATAATTTTCTTAAAGAGGAGACTCTACACTCTTCAAATGAGTGAATCCACGTCGATGCCAGATCACATCAATAATCTGAACACATTATTCGCTCAGCTATCTACATCAGATTTCACAATAGTGGAAAATGAACGTGCAGAGCTTCTTCTTCTTCTTCAGAGTTTACCAGATTCGTATGATCAAATCGTCATCAATATTACAAATGATAATATTGTTGATCGTCTATCTTTTAATGATGTCGCTGGAGCCATTCTAGAAGAAGAGTCCAGACGTAAAAACAAGGAAGATCATCAGGAAAGCTCAAAAGAAATGGAAACTTTGACGGTGACAAGAGGCAGATCAACAGAACGTGGCCCAAGTAGGAGTCAAAGTCGTGGTAGATGAAAATCTCAAATAAAGATAAACCTCAAATGCTAAAATTGTGGCAATAGATGGCACTTGAAGAAAGATTACAACCCAAGGATGTGTTGCTAGTACCCCTGATAATGGAGAAATCTTATGTAGCGAAGCAGCAGTTGGCCCCAAAAGCAGAAAACCACTAAAGGGCGTCTGGATTCTAGATTCAGGTGCAACATGGCACATGACGTCACATCGAGATTGGTTTCACACTTATGAGCCTATCTCCGGAGGATCAGTGTTCATGGGAGATGATCACGCTCTGCCAATTGCTGGAGTTGGTATTGTCAAATTAAAAATGTATGGCGGTACTATTCGCATAATTTAGGGGGTACGACATGTGAAGGACTTACATAAGAATCTATTTTCCATTGGACAATTAGATGACCTCGGGTGCAAGTTTCATATTCAAGGTGGAATCTTGAAAGTGGTGAAAGGTGTGCTAGTAGTGATAAAAGTAGACAAGGTCGCTACAAATCTATACATGCTTCTCGGAGATACATTGCAAAGGGCAGATGCATCAGTTGTATCTAGAAGCCAAGAAGAAACAATGATGATGTGGCATCGCAGACTAGGCCACATGTCGGAACTAGGCTTAAAATTTCTTGTAGAACGTAATCTCATACCTAGGCTCAAATTGGTAAGCTTATCTTTCGGTGAGCCCTGTGTGATAAGCAAGCAACATAGATTGAATTTTGCTAAGTCAACTACTAGAAACAAACACATACTCGACTTGATTCATTCTAATGCGTGGGAGTCACCGGAAATGTCCATGGGAGGAGAAAAGTATTTTGTATCATTCATTGATGATTACTCTAAGAGATTGTGGGTGTACCCAATCAAGAAGAAGTCAAATGTGTTTCCAGTATTCAAGGAGTTCAAAGCATAGGTAGAACTTGAAACTGGGAAAAAGATTAAGTGCTTGAGGACAGACAATGGAGGAGAATATACAAATGGTGATTTCCTGACATTTTGCAAGCAAGAAGGTAATAAGAGACAAGAGTGGATGAATAGAAATCTCCTGGAGAAGACAAGAGCTATGTTGAGAAAAGCAGGATTAGCCAAGTCTTTCTAAGAAGAAGCTTCCAAAACTGCCTGTTACGTGATAAATCGATCGCCATCAACTGCTATTGGTTTAAAGACACCAATGGACATGTGGACGGGAAAACTAGGTGATTATTCTTCTCTCCATGCTTTTGGATGTCCTATGTACGTGGTGTACAACTCCTAAGAAAGAACAAAGCTGGATCCAAAATCCAGGAGATGCTTATTCTTGAATTATGCTGACAATGTGAAGGGGTATCGTCTGTGGGATCCCACTGACCACAAGATTACTGACAGTAGAGATGTAATCTTTGTAGAAGATGAATTACAAAATGGGCAGAAAGATGACGACACTACAAAAGAGACTGCTACAGTGGAAATAAAGTGAAGGTATGGAGAAGAAGATTTTACGGATGCTGAGCCAGAGCACGAAGAAGAACCAAATGAGATCAATGATGCAAGACCCAGGCGATCAACAAGTTAGATTAGAGAACCTCAATGGCACTCAGACTATGTAATGACGAGCCATGGTGCATATTGTCTTCTATCAGAAGATGGAGAATCATCAACCTTTCATGAGGCACTAAATGGTTCAGATGCGTCTTTGTGGATGGCAGCAATGCAAGAGGAAATTGAAGCCTTACATAGAAACAACACATGGGAACTTCTTGAGCTTCCCAAAGGTCGGAAAGCCATTGGAAACAAATATGTGTTCAAGATCAAACGATATGGCGATGATCAGGTGGAACGATATCGTGCGAGACTGGTGGTCAAAGGATATGCTTAGAAAGTAGGTATTGACTTTAATGAAATATTCTCTCCATTTGTAAGACTTACCACTATCAGAGTAGTCCTGGCGATGTGTGCTGCATTTGATTTCCATCTTGAGCAGTTAGATGTAAAGACTGATTTTCTTCATGGAGAACTTGAAGAGGAAATTTATATGCTCCAACCAGAAGGCTTTGAAGAGCAAGGTAAAGAAAAATTGGTTGCAGGTTTACCAAATCTATGGATGGCTTAAAGCAGTCGCCGAGGTGTTGGTACAAGAGATTTGATTCCTTTATCATGAGCCTTGGATACAACAGGTTGAGCTCAGACCATTTTACATATTAGAAAAGGTTTGATGATGATGATTTCATCATTTTTTTGTTGTATGGGGATGACATTGGTGGTATTCCCTAACAAAGATCGGGTCCAAGAATTGAAGGCACAGTTGACTAGGGAGTTTGTTATGAAGGAATTGGGACCCGCAAACACGATTTTAGGGATGCAAATTCACCGAGACAGAAAAGACAGGAGGGTTTGGCTTTCTTAGAAGAATTATCTTCAGAAAGTCTTGTAGCGCTTCAACATGCAAGACTGTAAGAAAATCTCTACCAAGAAAATCTCTACCGCACTCCCTATTAATTATAAATTATCCTCAATTATGAGTCCTTGCAATGAAGCAGAGAGAATGGAAATGTCTCGAGTATCGTATGCATCAGCGGTGGGAAGCCTTATGTATGCTATGATATGTACTAGACCAGATATTGCTCAAGAGATTGGGACGGTCAGTTGGTTTATGGCAGATCCAAGTAAAGAGCATTGGAATGTTGTTAAGAGGATCCTTAGATACATTAAAGGAACCTCAGGTCCTGCATTTTGTTTTGGAGGATCAGAATTCACTATCAAAGGCTATGTTGATTCAGATTTTGCAGGGGATCTTGATAAAAGGAAATCTACTACTGGCTATGTGTTCATACTTGCACGAGGAGCAGTAAGCTGGCTATCCAAATTGCAGACTATTGTAGCTTTGTCTACTACATAAGCGAAATACATGGCAACTACCGAAGCTTGTAAGGAAGCGATTTGGATTCAAAGGTTATTGGAAGAGCTCAGGCACAAGCAACAGAAGATTACTGTGTGTTATGACAGCCAGAGCGCCTTGCACATTGCAAGAAGTACAGCTTTTCATTCCAGGATAAAGCACATAGGAGTTCAGTACCATTTTGTCAGAGAAGTAGTAGAAGGAAGTGTGGATATGCAGAAAATTCACACCAAAGATAACCGAGCAGTTTGGTGCTGACAAAGCCGATCAACTATGATAAATTTGTATAGTGTAGGTCTTCCTATGACCTATTAGAAACTTAAGCAGCATGGGACAGGCAAGGTAGGAAAAGTTTTGATAACCCACAAAAGTGGCTTTAAGTGGGAGATTGTCATACGGTGATGAAGAGGTGAAGAGGCCACTGAATTGTTAAAGCCACTTTGTGGAAAATTTTCAGTTCCTTGAATTATGCAAACCGTTTGCAAACAGTTCAAGATGTGGAATCTCTATATAAATATTCCATTCTCAATCACTTGATGAATCTAGCAAAGCATCCCACATCTAAGCAACTACACAATTCCAACGAGAATTGTGACCAGAGAGAATCTTGTGTTTTCCTATAAGGTTTTCCTAGTGAATATTCTCCTATTATAAGAGAGAACTGTTGTAATTTCTTCCACTTAGTGAAATACTTTTCTTCCGGTGCCCGTGGTTTTTCTCTTATTTGTTGAGAGTTTTCTACATAAATATTGTTTGTCAATTTCCTACTCTCTCATCTCTTATTTTAATTGCGTAATATTTATCCTGCTACTCTTATATCTAACAATTTCCTATACGCACAATCAATTGTGAATGATTAGTACAGGACAATTGATTAATTAATGCAACTAAAGCACAAACTACAGGTAGGGTTAAGGGCAAGGTAACCCTTGTGCTCCCTATTTGTGGTGTCTTTGTAATGAGTTGGAATATCCTTATTACTGCCATTTAATTCATTTTGGCTTTAAAAAAAAAAAAGCAAGCTAACCTAAAAGGATAATTGGTTTAGTGCTCAAATTTCAAACGTGATTCCACGTTCCGTCTATTGCAGGCTTTATTCATGTGTCGATTCATTGTTGATGCAAATTCAACATCATAAATTGATTTGAGTGATTCATGGCTTTGTACATATCTTTTGACCATATCAAGTACGATATGACCAACTATATATTTAAGATAGAATTGACAACTCACAGCAGAAAGGGCCCTGATTTTCATAAATGTATCACTTATAATCTGGAATTTGCAAGTCATAAGGGCCCTATAACTTTACATATGATCAATAGGGAGTTGCTGTTTTTGGTCTCTGTACTTTGAGCGAGATTTGGTTTTAGTCCATTGCCGGCGTAAAGGTGGATTTTAGGCCTCAGACTTTTATTTTTGTTTGGTTTTCATCCCTGCCGGAGTCATTCGTTGACCGCCGTGCCTATGTGTCATTGCAGGTCCTACGTGGCATAGGCCACATCATTTAATGAGTACACGTGGCTTTTTTTTACTCGTGCCTCCTTCCCTCTCAACCTCGACCTCACTCTCCTGCTTCTCCATCTCTGTTTCGACCTTCTTCTTCTTCCTTCCGCTCTTCCGCTCTCCCCCTCTGTTTCTCCCTCTCGCCACTGCCATGCTCCTCGCGCCCACCTCCACCGCGCCGTTATGGTGCGGCCACCATCACGCTGCGCCTCGCCATCGAAGCTCCGGTGGGCGACGAACAGGAAGAAGAAGAAGGGTTTTGGAAGAAGATGAGAAGAAGAGGGGCTGGGATCTTATTCATTCCCCTTTTTCCTTTTTTTTCTTTTTTAAGTTTTTTAATTAATAAATGTAAAAAAAACCACGTGTACTCATTAAATAATGTGGCATATGTCACGTAGGACCCGCCGTGACATGTAGGCACGACAGTCAACGAATGATTCCGGCAGGGACAAAAACCAAACAAAAATAAAAGTTTGAGGCCTAAAATCCACCTTTACGCCGACGAGGGACTAAAACCAAATCTCATTCAAAGTATAGGGATAAAAATATATTTAACCCAAAAACATATTCGGGGTTGATACTTGATACACACTCGACGTTTCTACTTTCTATAGTCACTAACCGAATGAATTTTATTTATTTTAATTGTCTGTTAATTGTAAAGTTCACGATCTCAAAAATCCACTTTCATCCATGTGTTACAAGTTAGGGTAATTGAGCATTAGAGGATACAAGACAAAAACAACACATTAATTTTTGTGACACAAATTTTGTGTTTCACGAGATTATGAGTACTCATTTTTTTTTGTTACATCAGGGGCTAAACCCCGAATACTCATTTTTCTAACTAAACATATCTAGAGTTAATAATAATATTAGTTCTTGTGTTTCTAACCCGTTTTGACATTAGTTCCTAGAAGGGAAAATCTTAGGAATATGTCCTGCGATTTTGCCCATGTTGACATTAGTTCCTGCCGGAAAGCTAAGCTTTGACGAGTGTGTTGAGTGGTAGGTAAGTGCTGACGTGGCTTTATCCACGCCACTTTTAATTAAATTTTATTTCCACACAAGTAATTAATAGTTAAATTAAAATTATTAATTAAAAAAATTTGCAAAATAAATTAACCCATATTTAACTAAACTAATTTATTTGTTACATGAACTAAACTAAAATAATCCCCATCTTCATCTTCATAGTCTCTTCATCTTCATCTTCATCATCTAAATCAATGTCCTTCCCATCACGAACTCCAACCTAGAAAATCTGCAACCTCAACTAAACTTGAACTCAGAAAAATCCATCATCTTTTCCCTCAACCTCCGCACCAACCAATTTTCAGAATAGAAACCCCGAACATCACCCAATTTCCAAACCACCAACCCAAATCAAAACAACATCAACCAAGAACACCAACCCCAAACTCAAACCCAACAACATTAACCCCAACCAAAGCCAATCATAGATCAAGAGAGAGAAAAATGGGGAAAACCCTAACTGGAAAAAAATCCTCAAATGCAAAATTGGCACCAGAATCGCAAGGTCTACGAGAGGCAAGGAATCATGAAAAACCTATTTCCCCTTCGAGCAATCACGACTAGAATCGGGACCAGATATTCTGATAGTGATAAAACACACAAGAAATGGGGGTTTGAATTGTGTGTGTAGTTTTTAAACATCTTTTCAGTTATAAACAGCTAAATGGATTCAGATAATGATATAAGTGTATGCAGTGGGATTTAGTGTAAAACTAAAAAGTAAAGCACGCAGAGTATTTATCCTGGTTCACCCCCTTAATCGATAGGGCTACATCCAGTCCTTGGCTTCACCAAGATATTTCACTATTTGATCAACATAGTACAAGTATTCTACAGGACTTCTCCTACTATTAGAAGGACTTCTCCTTGCAAGTATTATACAGGACTTCTCCTAGTATTCGAAGGACTTCTCCTAACTAATATTCTGCAGGACTACTCCTGGTTCCTTTTCAAGGTGTTCGTTTGGCAACCCACCCAAAGGAGTACGTCTGCCTAAGGAGTACGTCTGGGAACTCTGTTGAAGAGTTCTTTTGCCAAGTCATGTTGAAGAGTTCGTTTGGAAAAAGTATTGAAGAGTTCGTTCGACAAAGATTCAGAAGAGTTCGTTTGTCATAACTACTCTTAGCAACAAAGGCTAGCTACCTCGTCAGCGCATTAAATGAAGCACTGTTGATTGCAGAATGAAGAAAAGGGACATAATTAATACTTTATTCCTCGTTTCTGCAAACCTCTCTGCTGCTCCGTAATTCAAGTAACCTTTTCAGAGTCAACAGCGGGTCTTTCTGAACATAGTATCTCCTCAACGATCAAAATCAAATCTTCTGTTCAGAACATTTAATGCTCGCTTAGCTGGCTTGCACTAGCATTCAATGCCCAAACAAAAACTCAAGGCTGAAAGCATCATAGTACCAGACGACATCAACAAAAGCAATTAATGCTGCAATAAATGCATGGCAGAATGCATTTAATGTTGTTTTAGGATTGCAGAAGTATCCGTTACTCACAAGGAAGCAGAACCTCCAACGGAACTATTTTTCAAATCTTCGTCAAGCTTACTGGGGACATCCTACTGAAGATATAAATAGATGACTTAGCATTCGGATTGAATTGGCGACTTGAATACTAAATTATCTCTTATTCTCACCAAGTTTCCCACAGATCCAAGCCTTAATTGCCATAACTCAAAAGCTTAAAGCCATCCTAAATAGAGTTAAGTCGCCCGCCAGTGTGAAGAGCTTATAGAGTGTTACTCTTATCCTATTCACACGTAGACCAAACAGAGAACCTAAATCTATATCCTCTCTATAAAATGTTCTTCATTTTTCTACCTAACTCTTGTTGAAGAGATTATTGTAGAACACCAAAGGGTTGATTCAACAGTTGGTCATGAGTATTTAAGTCTTTTAGATGGTTATTCAGGTTATAACCAAATATTTATTACAGAGGAAGATGTGTTGAAAACGTCATTTTGTTGCCCTGGTGCCTTGGGTACATATGAGTGGGTAGTAATGCCTTTTTGTTTAAAGAATGCTGGTGCAACTTACCAAAGAGAAATGAATACTATTTTCCATGATTTGAATGATGTATGAAAATATAGATTGATGATATAGTTGTAAAATCTGTGTCGAAAAATGATCATTTAGATCATCTTCAACACTCATTCAAAAGAATGAGGAAATATGGATTGAAAGTGAATTCACTTGAATGTGCTTTTGGTGTTATTGCAGATATTTTCATGGGTTTGTGGTCCATAAGGAATACATTGAAATTGAGAAAAATAAAGCAAAAGCAATCTTTAACACAAGCCCCCCTTCAAACAAAGAGCAATTACAATATTTGTTGGGGAAGATCAATTTCTTAAGAAGATTTATCTCGAATTTAAGTGGCAAGGTGAAGATTTTCTCGCCATTACTGTGATTGAAGAAAGAAGAGGAATTTCAATGGGAGGCTGAGCACCTTCAAGCCTTTGAAGATATAAGGAAATACTTAGCAAATCCTCTTATTATGTCTCCCCATATGAGGAATAGGCCGTTTAAATTGTACATTTTTGCATTAGAGGAAACAATAAGAAGCATGTTAGTGCAAGAGGATGGAAATGGCTTCGAGTGATCCATTTACTACCTTAGTAGAATGTTGAATGATGCAGAAACTAGGTATAGTCGAATTGAGAAGTTATGTATTTGTTTGTACTTTTCGTGCCTTAAGTTGAAATATTATATAAAGCTAGTTGATGTAATTGTGCTTTCACATTTTGATAAAATAAAGCATTTATTATCGAAACCTATTCTTCATAGTCGAATTGGTAAATGGGCTTTGGCTTTTACTGAATACTCTTTGACTTATGCACCTTTGAAAGATATGAAAAGCCAAGTTGTTGAAAATTTCTTATTTGAACACAAGATGGTTGAAATGCAACAAAACTTAGTTGGTTTGAAACCTTGGAAGTTGTATTTCGACGGTTCAAAACACCAAAGAAGAACATGAATTGGTGTTTTAATAATTTTGCCTCAAGGAATCCTGACGAAATTTAAATTCAAAATTTGAACCATTGCTCATATAACAAAGCAGAGTATGAAGCTTTAATATCTGGCCTCGAAATATTGTTAACTTTGGGTGCTAAGGGGGTTTCAATTAGAGGTGTCTCAGAATTAGTTGTTAAACAAGTTACTAAATGATACAATCACATAAGTAAAAATTTAATGAAGTATTTCTTTAAAGAATCAAGCATGTTGAATAATTTCGACGATGTTGAAATTCAACATGTGCCAAGGCTCTAAAATCAAGAATCAAATGACTTAGAACAACTTGCCTCTGGTTATAGAGTTCTTAAAGAGAAGCTTAAAGAATTAATTTGGATAAAAGAGAAATTAACACCAGGTGAGTTTGCTATTCTGCCTATTGATGATTTGGCTATGAATGATTAGAGAAAACCTTTAGTAGATTATTTGCAAGATCCTAATATGACTGCTGATCGAAAAATTAAGTACAAAGCCTTAAGTTATGTCATTATAGGAAATGAATTGTTTAAGAAAATCGCTGATGGGACAGTGCTTAAGTGTCTTAGTGAAGAGGAAGCTTATATTGCTTTGTCTATTGTTCATTTTGGTTTATGTGGTGCCCACCAAGCTGGTCAAAAGATGAAATGTCTATTATTACGACAAGGGATATATTGCCTAACAATTTTAAAAGATTGTATTGATTATGCTAAAGGCTGCCAAGAATGCAAAAAAATGCAAGAATACAACATAAAATACTTCGTGAACTACATTCCATTATTAAATCTTGGTCTTTTAGAGGATGAGCTTTAGATCTAATTGGTTAAATTCAACCAGCTTCGTCGAGAAATCAAAAGTTTATCATTGTATCTATTGATCTTATAAGTAAACCTCGGCACACAAGCAAATGCGGGTATAAATGGAGGTCCACACATGACCATGACACTGTGACTGTCAGCATACAACACCTTTATTATTATGATACATTTTTTGGAATCTCATTCTTTTTTGCACATGCTGAAAAATAAAGGCCAGTCATAATAGATGCAGATTGAACTACATTACTTATTAGAACTTTGAAGAACCTAGCTATGGCTAATAAGTTTTTCTGCACGAAAGTAATGAATACGTCCATGGCTAAATCAAGTCCACGAATGAAAGTCTTTAGCCGAGGTCGAAGCCAGCAAAAACGCTTTCAAATTCGTAAAGCCTAGGTTTGCATCTTAGCTTACTCAAATTCTCGAGGAGCTAAGCTGAGGTTTATGTTTTGACTTGGCCTCCATGGTTCGGTCCATCGCCAGCTAGCCACCATTGGATGCAGCCCATAGCGTCTGTTGACCAACACAAATGGAGCCAACCCGACTTGACGACCACAAACAAATTGACCCTAGTCTGTAACCTGAATCATATTCCGTAACAGAGGGATCCTTATGAGTATTTATATGGAATGATCTAAAACCACACCTCCAACTCATTGAAGATATTTCTAGGAGAAGGGTTTTGAACCTCATACATGGTAGGGGAAACATATAAACCCAAACCAAGGAGTCCATTCTGACTGTCCAACGAGGTATGAGAGAGGACATCCTCTGTTATGATCCAAGGATCCTCCGGGTTCTATGCAGAGCCCGTTAGAAAATGTTACCGCTACACTTCGGTGACAGATAATCAGTGTCATTATAAAAACAGTGCATGACAGTACTATTTATAAAATACACACAAGTGACGAATGAGAATTAATTTTCATGCCATCACCCCCCATCTTCATGCCACCCCACATTTTAGAAAAATCCCAAAATACCCCTAATTTAAAACATACCCCACCACCATATCACTCTCTCCTACACTCCACACATACTACTCCTCCCACCACCCCCTCTTCATTTTCTGTTCCTTCATTTCTCTCTAGGGTTGAACTTAACTTGTCCTCAAACCTCAAGCTTCTCCCCAACATCAAGCTTCTATTGAACTTCATCTCTAGGTACCACTTCACTCATCCTTTATACATCATTAATGTTCCTTTTTGTTTCATTTTTCTATTGTTGTCTTTCAGATCCTTTGGTTTTGTTTCATTTTTTACCACACTTTCAACATGTGAAATGTATTTTTATTTTGATGCATGTCTTTTCCTTTTCCGCACTTATAATATGTAGTGTATTTCGTTGTTTTCTCACTTTGAAATGTGGTGTGTTCCTTTGTAACATAGAAGGCATGATTTTCAGGTGGAGGACCAGTACGAGGGGGACCAGGAATAAGGTGAGGAGTAGAATCATTTTATGTTGCAGGATGAGGATGAGGATGAGGATGATGATGATGATGACGATGATGATGATGATGATGAGGGTGAGGTAGGGGAGGTGGAGGAGGATAACGATGGCGATGACGAATCTAACAATGATTACGAGCCCGACAAGCACCTTACGTCATTCCTTGGTGATCCATATAATTTGTCTATATTGCTGAATTATGGCATTCACATTGCTTGTCGGGTGTGGAAGTTTCACATGAACACAAATAAGAAAGATAAGTCTCTACTAAAGGTATACCATCATGGGAGAAAGTTGAAGAATCAAGGATGCGGTCACCCATACATCACTGAAGTGGTTTACAGGTCAGGGCTTGCATCTCTGTTGTAGTTAAACTTTACCATGGTTGACAGGGCAATGTTGTCTTCGTTCATGGAGAGGTGGCATCCAAAGACATCATCGCTCCATATTCCATTTGGTGAGATGGCTGTCACTCCGGATGATGTAGTAGCATCGCTACATATCCCCATCATTGGGAACTTCTTCACACTGCCCGTTGTAAATCAAGAGGATTGTGTTAGTGCGGTGGTTCAACATTTCGGTGTGACTACCACAGGCTTTGGAAGAGATGAATAAGACTCACGGAAGGTACGTTCGATTCACATGACTATTGCCAATTGTCACTGACAGGTTTTGATATGGGACTTATGAGGCTTCTGCTAAGGCTTTCATGCTACATTTGGTTGTCAAGACGATATTCACTGATAAGAGCAAGTTCTGTGTCGACATCTGCTATCTGTCGCTGCTTACGAACCTACAGTTGGTGGGCACCTATGCATGGGGTGCAACAACGTTAGCCTTTTTGTACAACTATCTGCGTGATGCCAGTCGAAGGAGAGTTTACATGAATGGAGGCTACATGACTCTGCTTCAGGTTAGATATCTTCAACAAAATTATTAGTTTGTTCAACATGCATGATTTAACTGAACAAATGTTCTTGTTTACAAGCTTGGATTTTTTAGCACTTCCCTAGCACCCTGTTCGAAAAAAAGATTAATCGAAGGTAAATGGAGAAGATGCCCAGAGCTATGCGATGGAAATGTTTTAAGGGTGGCGGGCGCATAAAAAAGAAGAGGGCTTATCAGAATGATTTGACAGCCGACGTTGTCATTTGGACACCATATGCTGCACACAGACCGCACTGGGCTTTTGAGGATGTCTCTCTTTACAACAGATTTATACGTTGCACGACCATGGTGCACCCTTTCCTATCGCAGAGTCTTGAGGAAATTTGGATTTGTGCAGGGCATCTGTTGGATCAAAATGAAGTCTTCTGCCTTCACTAAGTAAGTTTCAATGATGACAAAACGATGGCATAATCACTGAAGATGAAGCTTGTGATAAATGAAGGTTTCATGATCTGGAACAACATCGTCTACAAAGAAAAAGCATCGTCTAGATTTTTCTAATGTCTACCAAGAGAAGTAAAGAGCTCCAACCGTCTATACTCAAGACTGTGCCAGGAAAATGGAAAACATCTGAATGAGGAAAATAAACAAGATCTAATCCTTAAATCGTCCACTGAATATTCTCTACGAGAACTCAAAATCTAAGGATGGTCAATTCTTCTGTTGAAATGTGGCAGAAGAAGAGAGAGACAAAAAGGTCAAAATTTTCCACACGTGACTCACCTAAAAACGACATAAGCTACGTCATTTGTTCCCACTATAACTACTGGTCAAAACTAAAACGAGAAGTGCCTCGATAAACTCTAAAAGGACTAAACGTCAGAACGACTCTCTTAATCTACAACGTCTCTCTGACAAGAAGACTGTTTGAAATATAACTGTTGAGAGATCCAGTCAAGCAACGATCACTCTTGAAAGCTGGAATATAAATCAGAAGAAGAAAGAAGAAATAAGTGTGCATGAAGTTCAAGATGAGTGTAACCCCTGAACAAGCCAATTTCACCAAGAAAGAGAGAAGATAGAAATTGAGATTCAAGGATGATGTAAACGACACGCATCATTCCAAATGAAAAAGCAAGAGTGAAAAAGAAGAGAAAGAAGGCTCAAATGAAAAGATACAAATTCCAAGCCTTTGAGAGAAAGACAGAATATGACGATGATCAAAATTATTGCAAGTCTACTCCATTTGATCTAGTCATGTAGATTAGGATTGAGAGAATCTCGAATTGACCAGCTCTTTCCTATACAACACTTAGAGATGAATGCTATTATAGAAAAGTAATAAGCATCTCTTTTGTATGTATAAAGTGAACTTGACATCAACAAAGAAAATGATCTCAAGGAGCCTGAAGAGGCTTGTATAATAATACTTGTTGCTGAAGGAGAAGTCCTGAAGAATACTTGTAGGGAGAAATCTTGGAGAATACTTGTAGGGAGATGTCCTGAAAAATACTTGTTGTAAAGGAGAAGTCCTGAATAATACTTATTGAAGGAGAAGTCCTTGATATTTGATAGTGAAAAGCTTGGTGAAAACCAAGGATTGGACATAGCCCACGATTTTGGGTGAACCAATATAAATCTGTGTGTGCACTGTCTGCTACTTGTCGTTAACAGATGAAGTTCACGTTTACTACGCATGCACTGTCCATGGTCTGCTTCTCAAATTCAGTAGACGATACTCTAGAAGGAAGTTCTCAGAAAAATCAGTTGAAGTTCCTGTCAATGGAATTAAATTTTATAAACACAATCTAACCCCCCTTGTTGTGTCCCTGTGTGTTTCCTCAGCATCCCTCATTAACCTCCCTCTGAGATACCTACCTTCGAGCAAATCGATTACATGTGGAGTATGTACGAGGCATATGTCATCCATTCACGGGTCCATGCTATAATCGCTTCTCAGTTATCAACAGATTAGCTCCATTAGTATCAGATTATCTCACATCCTTACATGACACCGTCTAAGAGCAGAGATGTTGAGACCCCCTCCGCAACGGTCAGTTTCTTGCATATTCTTTTCATTGAATTAGACTTAATTAACATACATTTTTCATTGAATAGTTATTTTAATTTTTTTAGGGTAAGTTTAATCAATTGCAAAATTGGTTGGATGTAGTTATGGATTCGAGGAGTTCAAAGGCGCCCTTGAAAGGCTCACAAGTTTGGATAGCACTCCAGAACATGCAGACTATAATTGAGCAGAGTGTGGATGATGATTTGGTATACAGGAGGATGAAGAAGAAGAAGAATGTCAGCGGTACATCCAACTCTAGAAGATTAGATTTTTGTCATTTTGCGTATTTAGATACTTGGGTCTTCGGATCTTTGGATTCTAGTTGGATAATTGTTCTTTGTATTATTGGATATTTATGTTTTGATGTTAGGTTATGTTGTGTTATGTTTTATGTCTTAATTTTGTTGTTATGTTGTGTTGATTGATGTCTTAGGGACACTTGAGTGTTCGGAATTGTCCTTTGCATATGAGCAGAGAATAACACAAACCGCACTTAACTGTGAGGAATGTTAAAAACATATACCGCATGTATCTTTGCGGAAAAGGTAAAATAACCACATTTTAGAGTGCGGTAACATTTCACAAACCGCACGTTTGAGTGCAGAACGTAAATTAGTAATTCACGCTCAAGCAAAAGTGCGATTCCAAATTGGCCAAAAGTAATCTAAAGTGCGAATATGTTTCAGAATTTGAAATGCACTTTTACTTATTGGAACATAAAAAGTTTTAAGGGTATTTTCGTCAAAAGGATAGCATAAAGATGAAAGAAGGCATTAAGGTTACTGCCCTTGACGGATTATTTAAGCTTATTTTTTTAAAAATAAAATCCCAACAATTTACACATCACACAAAAAGAAAGTGGAGTAGCTGAATTGCTTTGCTGATGAAGTAAATATTGTTTCCTAGTCAT
Organism: Acmispon strigosus; assembly: GCA_030819835.1. Taxonomy (NCBI): domain Eukaryota; kingdom Viridiplantae; phylum Streptophyta; class Magnoliopsida; order Fabales; family Fabaceae; genus Acmispon; species Acmispon strigosus. Next base: position 39,149,289 of record JAUAMA010000001.1, on the reverse strand, counting down.
CTCTGTCTCTATCAAGAAGAAGAATTTGGAAACGATTATTGCTTTCTTGTTTGGACGAAATTCTTTTATATGCAATGCAAGGATACATTTGCTACCTCTTTTACACTTTTGGAGCCATTGACATTGAGCTAATTAAAAATATTCACAAGCAAATAGGAGGAATATCGTGATGCCAAATATTTCTTGGCCTTTATTTCATGGATTCAAGTCAATTATATTCAAGTCAATGATCTGTAGATATTTAAAGGGTGTAGACTACTAGAGAGATATAGGAAGAGAGGAGAGATAAGTGATAAATATGATATATGATGTGATGTAATTAGAAGAAAGAAATAGAGAGAAAAAAGGAGTGTCCATAAATGTTTATACTATTTAGGTGTACACGATCATTACCCTCCTGTTTTATCTTTTAACATTCGAATGACATTTCATTAAAAAAATACTTTTACATAGTTATTGCCTTTCCATATGTAAATGAATTGTTTTTCAAATAAAAAAGTAGCTGGTTGAAGAGGTTGGAATAATTCACAGGCACAAGACATATTTACATAATTAAAAGGAAAAATATTATTGGAATGAATAAAGAAGATTAAAATGATGTTACTATCATAACAGTGTTAAAGCTTATCAATTACATTGGCTTCTTTAGACTGAAAAAATATGAAGCAAGAAAAGAAGGAAGAATTAAAAAGAAAAACCCAATCATCTAAGTAATTGGTTTATTACTTCCACATTGGTCAATTATATAGATACTTTTTAAGAACCCATTTCCTTTTGGGCAATTGAAGATTCATCTATGCTTACAAAAAGATAGTGAACAACAGATTTGAGAAGAAAAGAGAAACAGCAAAATCTCTATGCACAATTTTTGCAGCATACAGTTGCTTCTCAATGTAGCAAAATTTGCCAAACAAAGAAAAAAGAGAAGGGAAGATTTTGCAGAACACAATGATAAGTACTATTTGCCTTTTATTTTTTGTCCTCCTTCTTTTCCTCCTTCTTCTCCTCTTTCTTCTCTTCCTTTTTCTCTTCCTTCTTCTCCTCCTTTTTCTCTTCTTTCTTTTCTTCTTTCTTCTCTTCCTTGGCAGGTCCAACTGAAATTATATCCACCTTCCCTACCTTCTTCAGCTTCTTCACTATTTTCACTGTGTCCATTTGACCAATCACTGTCAATTTCTGCTCCTTCACATCTGCAACAATTGAATCTACCCCTGTTGATCAAAGTACCAACAAATTGAAAATATCAGATCACCCCTTAATCATATAATAGAAAATTTATAGCATGTTCAGATCAGCTTTCTGTTTCCTCATAATCAGTTCTAAAACTCAAGATCCTATTGGCAGAACCTTTTCCCCAAAATTGATACAGGGTTTAATTAGAATCAATCGTAGACGAATTTCCGAACATTCACTCACTTAGTTTTTCTGTGAATTACTCACCGTAGATATCTGCAGCTGCTTCTATTGCTTTCTGCTTTGTTTTGTCATCGGTCATAGTCAAGACCTTTAGCACAACTTTCTGCTAAGAACGAATCCATTGAGGGAGGTAAAGAAAATTATCAAAAAATTCACACATACACATGTATATAAAATCATATAGCAAAACAAGATTTGGACATGTGAAAAAGGAACCCAAAGAGGAAGAAAATTAGTTCTGGAGAGAAAATGAGTACCTGAGCCATTTGAAGAGGAAGGGGTGCGAAAACAAGAATGAAATGGAGGGTCGATGATTTTGAGGACTTTGTACTATATAGGGCAGAAGGCGTGAGTTTGTGGAGTTTCTTTTAGGGGTACAATGATTCGTGTACACTTAAACAATACAAACACATCTGGACACCCATTTTTCTCTATCTTTCTTTTATTTATTTGTGCGTGTGTGACTGTGGACCCTTAAACCGCACATTACTCTTCTTGCGGCTTGGTGCAATTCAACAGCAAACAGGACAAATGTTGATTGCTTGACATAGTGATGTCATATTCACTGCCATTTTGTTTCTCTAATCTTTTCTTTGCTTATTTTTTTCAACTTAGGAAAACGCAACCTGATCAGCCAGGGGATGCAGATTTTCTTATAAAGACAAAATCAATTATTGGAACAAGCACTTGTGTGTAGTTTTAAGTTCTAGAATTAATTTTTAGGTCAAAAAATGATGATTCAATTAAGAAGTTATAGGTTAGGGTCCGTCGAAATGATTATAAGGTCCAATAGCATCGCAGTCAATATTATGTTGGTTGGCCGAGATGAGTGAAGCAAGGAAGTGAAGGAACATCTCCTCCAGATATTAGTCGTGCAGACACAACCGACTTAATTAACGTGACATCACAAAGTTATCCAGAGATAAGCATCATCTCGAAAGTTCTTCATAAGTCTTCATAGAAACCAGAGTCACAAATACAACGATTACCATACTTATAAATACAAGTTTGGTTGTTCACTTACACCTTCATTACTTATTTTGCTATCCCATTGTTCTTTTATGACTTTGAAAAGTGGATGTAATGTTCAACACATTTAAGTTAAATGCTATTAATCCACATAGAATGAAACTATTTTTTTTATTGTAAGCAAGGTATTTTTGCAACCAATGATCGAGCACCAATCCCTCATTGTATGGGCCGTGTACAAAGTGGTAAGAGCTGACTAAAGTTTTTTTTCCATTCAGAAAAATTATGAATCGAATCTCTAACTACTTACACTTAAAGGATGAATTGTTGAACAACTAATAGTTAAGGTTTATAAATTTCTTTCTATTATGAAAAATTAAATTAAATTTTATGGATATAATAGAGCTTTTACCCATACATCTAATTACATTTTTCCATTTTTTATTTAAAATATTTTTGAATTCAATTATAATTTTAAAATGAAAAATTGATGGATTCTAATTTGATTATTGTGTGTAGTAATTAAAGTCTTCCAAATTATTAATAAGGAAGAAGAGTAAAAATTTATCTAGTTATCCATATGAAAAGTAATTAGTATTTTTTACATTACTAATATCTAGTTATAAAATATAGTTTTTTTTTTCTTTCACTTTTTTTAAGTTTTCCTTTTTTTTTAACGTATTGGTATAATTCATCATGTAATAAATAATATAATTGTTTTGAATTTATTTCTTCTTTTGTTTAGTAGCAAACACGTTTGATTTGAATGTCTTTTTCTATCTGTTTCGTAATTCTTGTACAGATGAAGCTCAGAAGTCCATTATATTCTAAAGATAAAAACAAAATACTTTGTTGATTAGATGTTATGCGATAAATATTGATATTCAAATACACGCATCATTTCAAAATTATTTTTCAATACCAATGCCAATGAGGCACCAACCAAAATTTCCTCATCAAGACAAAGAAATCTTGTTTTTTGTGTGTAAAACTAACATGAAAGAAAAGCATTGTTAATTCGATCCAAACATACAAATGGCTTACGTACGTCCTTGATTGTCCTTTTCACATAGTATATGCTCTCTCACAACAACAAAGATGATGTAATTCTACATCCCTAAATCTTAATTAATCAAACATACCAAAACAAGCTAGGGTTCCAGAAGAGTTTATTTCATAAGTTTGCTAAATTTCTCCCTTGTTTAGAAATGCATTAGCATATAAAGGCTAATGTATTAGTTATGTGTTAAAATTAGTTTTAAATCATATTTTTCTTAGTCCATGAAAAGCAAAACCATCTTATAATACCAAGGGTGGTTCATATTTATTCTACAAAACTTGCTCCATCACACAAACAATGGAAGGGTCAAGTGGTTGAATAATTATGGCGGATTCAAATTGAATGGTTCAAAGTTGAAATCAAGGTGGTGGGTCAACCGGGCCAACCATTGGAAAGGACCATTCTCTGTTGCTCCTTTTCTTGGTCATGAATCTCTATTCAAAAAGCTGTCAAGGAACTATGGAAGGCTCAACTTATTTTCAGGAAATAATTCATTTTACTAGATGGTTTTTTGAAAAGAGAGCATAATGTGAAAATAATATATTATAATAAGAACACAAAATAAAATATTATTTCATGACTAAGTAAGAAACATTTAATAAAATAGGAGACAATTTTTAAAATATATCTTTTAATTTCGATTTAATTGCACGTTTCATCTCATATATAGTTTAGTAGTAATTTAGCAATTTTTGGTTCACATATTTTAGTTTTTGCTATTTTGATTCCCATATTTTAGTGATTCGGCTATTGTAGTCAATTTACTTTATTATTCATAATTTTAGTACCTCTAACTTATAACTTCATGAGTTTTGGTCCCATTGACACCCAAAATTAAGGAGGCTAACAACGTTGGCTATTAATTAGTTGATTTGCACTAATGGAATATGACAACTGATTTTAGTTAGTCGACTTGCAAAGTGCTAATTGGGCGAGTTGTTAGCTGATAGATCGAATATCAATCAGTCATTAGGCGATAGATCGATTGTCAATCGATCGTTAGCCGATGGATCAGTTGTCAATCAGTCGCTAGCTAATGGATTGGTTGCTCATTAGTCGTTAGTCGATGGATGGACTGCTAATTAGCTAATTTGGACATTCTAAATTAGGCAGCTATTTTTTGCTTGTTGTGTTAGCTCTAAGCTGATGAACGATTGCTGAACAGTCGTTAGCCATTTGAGCGGCGGCTAATCAGCCGATTTGAACTTTTTGAATTGGTTAGTTGATTTGGGCCTTGAAATGTGGAGAGCTGTTAGCCTAAATTCGTTAATTGAGTAAAAGTTCTAGATAAACCCCGTGGTAAAAGAGATGTTGCAATATTTGTTGATAAAAGCAAACCTCTAATTTTTAGGAAAGAATATTTCGCATAGATATTATAACTTTTACTAGAACTAATGAATCTTTAAATAATATTTTCGTTCAAAAGACAAAGTCGAAATGGATCTACTTGCCACAAATGTAGGAAATTCATGCCAACTGGAGGTAGTGGAGCCAGTTAAACCACTTGGGAAGGGAGACTCACTAGCTGACATGATGATTTTTGAAAGATATGATCCTAAATATTTGTATACATGCTTAGTGCCTATAGAACATGGTAGTCCTTGAAGGAAAATAAATGTTGTGAACAACTATGATTTTCCTCTATAAATAGTTGTTTGAGACTCATTTGTAAGATAACAACTCAAACAATCAATAGAACTTACAAATTTTATGCATTTTCCCTGTTCGTTTACTTTTATGTCTTTACATTTCCATCACTTTACTTATTTATAGCACTTTTCTATTTTCCAAATTTTTCTCGTATTTCAGCCTTTACTTTCAGCCGTTCAATCCTTTCATTTATCCATTTTAGCCATTCCCTTTGTTTCATAGACTTATCTCATCTTCAACCTCCCAGTAGCAATCAATAAGAGCTTTTAGGAGTGTTGTAGGAACCTACAATTAGGAAAAGAGTCTCTTCCTCGAGTAATCACTTGATTAGGGAATCGTTATATTGGTTTCTTAGTTGACTCACACGGCTAACCTAGACCCAAATCTATCTGAACCAATAAATTGGCACGCCCAGTGGGACTTGTCTAGATATTGAGAAGTTTTCATTTCCATCTCACGGCCTAATTTGGCGCATGCAATTGAGGTCTGGATGCAAAATGGGTTCTACAAACAATCGAAGAACAAATAGCTGGTTTACCTCTACATAGGGTAATGCTTCCGCTATGATACAACCATTACATTCAGGACTAGTGATAGAAGCTGCAGGCAACTATGTCTCCATGGTAGTCGCAATTATTGTCCTGCCTTATATGAAAGTCGTTTACATGGCTAGAAATGGAGAGACAAGCACGTCCACAACCACCTCAACTACTTCCTTCACACAATAGTAAATTGACATGGGTATCTATGACATCATCGCCCAAGTGTCCAATTACATGATGAGTTCCAGAGTTGACATACAATTTCGAACACAAGCCCTAGCCAGTACATATTACTAGCAACATTCAAATTTAAATTCTAATTTGAAAATAATTCTAAAAATAAAATTAAGGTAATGTCAATAAAATGATTAAGCTATATAGAGTTTGAGAATATTCTAATTACGACTTATCTTATGGTTATTTTTTATTTTGACATATATTTAAATAATATTTTTAATGAACTTCAAAATTAAAATCTAAAAAAAAAAAATCAACTTCCTCCACTAACTTTCCAACAAAATTAAATTCAAATTTTAAAATGTATCAAAATATTAAAGAGAAAACAATTAAACAATAAAAATGTAGATAAAAATTAGAAAGAAAAAAGTATTAATAATAATATAAATGTTCAACATTTTTTACAAGGAAAAGAAAGCTGTAAAAAAGTTTATATAATATTCAACATGGAAATACGATAACCAAGTTTTATTTTAAAGCAAAACTTTATTCATGAATAATAAAAGGAATATGTACTACATAAACAAAACCCACCAAGTCACAAAACACATACTCAACCCTCAAAACAAATGGGGATGATCTCCTCTTATCTGGGCCTTTAAACCCTTGAGCATATGTTCCTTTGAGGCTCTAGAACACAAATCTTACTCTTTGCCCACAGTCCAAACGCATCACGCCCTTGTGGTGACAGCATCCTCCCCAAAAATAGACTCCAAAAGATTTTTCATAGGCTTACTTTCTTACTCGTTTTCAGCACTCTGGACTTCTCAACTTCCCTCCTCTGCAATGATTTGTTCTTGCTCCCCTTTGGGCGACCCCTTCCCCTCTTCATCGTATTTGCATGGGGTTGAAACATCAACTCCCTCTTCGACGTTGGTCAGTATCAAGCTTATGCAGTGTTCAGCTACGATACAAATGTACTTGGAGTTCAAAAGATGCATATGAGTCTTCAAATTATGTGATTCATTGTATTGTATATTGTTTTACTTATATGATTTCTTAATGGTTCATGGCCATGATTTGATAATCTTGCTGAGCTTTTATGAGGTGTCAGAAGGGCCTTTTGGTGTGGAAGACATAGTAAGCGCAACAGGTCCATAATTATCCCTGCTTGGTTTCTTTGTTTTAATGCTCATATAGAGTGATCTAGACGCACTCATAATTGTAAAAATGGGAACCATGTTCAGAGAGAATAGTAGCTATGTTGTTCAAATCATGTTTGGCTTTTATGGATTTAATAACAAATTTCCTTACGTACATCGAGTTATGAGTTATGCTAATCCTTAATATGAACACCATCCCTGAGTTTTCGTTAGCACATAAAAGACGGTTCAATATCTTTAATAGGAATTGAATTATTAAAGATACAAAGTGCACATCTTGCTCTAGACTAAAGAAGAAATCTGTGCAATGTCTTTTATAGTAACTTTGGAAAAAACTGTTTGAATGTTAATCCGCTCAATAGACCGGAAAATATAGTTATTTGTCTTGAGGTCATTTATATCTTTTTACAATTAGATGTATAAAACTTTACAAATATATAACATGACACACACTTTACCTTTAGTTTATCAAAAATTACTCGTGCATTGCATTACAGAGGTAATTCCACTATTTTGAGAAGATTGTGAAAAAAATTAACCAATGAACAAACACAAAAAATTTCATGATTGGCAAAAAGGTGCATGCCTCACTCAATTTTTTGATTCCTCTGAAAAGCAGAAACAAGGACATGAAGCTGGGGTTACATTACATAATAGTGCAAGCATGAGGGTTGTCATCACTAAAGAGTGAAGCAAAGGCCTCATCTGAAGCCACAGCAACTGAATAGACAGAAGGGGTGTGGAAGAAAGTGTGGACTCCATTTGTTGCTTCAGTTTTGTATGCATCATAGTAATATTGGTTCACTATGTGACTTGGGTACTTGTAAAATGAAGCAAAATGAGCATGGCCTGGAAGAAATGGCCATGGCTCTGCTGCTTTGCCTGTGCGTTTGATAGCTTTCAGCACCTTCTTCTCTTCTAAGCCATACCCTCTCACTGTTATCTTTTGTGCCTCCATTTCAACCTCTACCTCATCTACTCCTGTAAATTTTAACTCACAAATTTAGTAGAATTAGTTCTATCCATAATTAATTCTGTCCAGAATCAATTCTGCTAACACTGATTCAAACTCACACTAAATTAACACAAGCCACATGCAAATCAAATCAATATTATAAATGGCTGTTTGGAAACACATTCGGTTTAACGGAAGTAAAGATAAAACAACTTTTATGCGGATCTAATAATTTTGAATTTGATTAATTCATTGGCTTTTTCACTTAGTAAAGCCTCAAAACTCATTTAAATGTCATCCTAACTTCAATATGCAAATTTGCACTTGGTTATTTATACTGTTATGCTTGTATTGTATCTCAATGTGCACAAAACACACTCTTTTTAAACATCACATGGTTTAAAGTGATGTGTAATCCCTTCTTACTTATTTTTGTGCCTACTTATTTCCAAGCTGAATCACCAATTTTTAAGAAGAAGGAAATGTAAGGATTCTCTTTTTTATTTTCTTCATTTTATGTCCAAAAAGAAAATAACATGCTCTGATCCTCCAAAAACTGTTCCTTTGATGCATGCGTAAAAATTGAACCACTAGTTATTTATGATTTATGGAAATCTTTTAGGTGTAGACACCCAGGAAAGGAGAGAAAGGAAGAGAAGAGAAATAAGTAGTGAATGTGATATATGATTGATGTGATAAGAAGAGAGAGATAAAGAGAAAAATGAAGGTGTCTACGGGTGTCTGCACTGTTTATATGTTTATGAATTATTTTTTTATTGATCCACCCATTGCCGATTTGCCACCAGAAAGTAAAAGGGGAGCTAAAAAAAAAGTAAGAAAGAAATAGAATTGCCAACACAAATTGTACATTTGAGCTATTGACCAAAAAGAAGAAAAAAAGTACCTTTGAGTTTGAAGAGAGCTTTCTTTAACTTTGAAGCACATCCCTCACAATCAAGATTTGGAACTCTCACCTCTATCATATTCTGCAGCATCCCACATTGCACCACCCGAGTCATAATTTAATTAACTTCTCTAGAAGAACACAAATTGAAAAGAAAGAAAAATGAACTACTTGTGCTTGTGTGTGCTAGAGTGAGATAATATAAGTTAGTCAGTTACTTACAGACATTGCTTGTTTAGTTTTAGAGAATAATATGGAGAAAGGAAAGGATCTTGTTTGGAGCAGTGAATTAAGCCTGTGTGCAAGAAGAAGAAGAAGAGGGTGGTGTGAGATGTTGTTGGCTATGCTACTAAACTATTGTCAAGTGTCTCTCTCTGTTTTAAACAGTTAGGCTGAAAAGGCCTTATTGGGTTTTGAAATTCCAAAAAGGGTGCACAGTGTAGTAGCATATTCAATCACGCGTGGATTTGGGAAAAGCGTGGCTCCATCTTGCACTCCCCAATTTTGAGGCACACTCTCCCTCCCATGTCTCTGCCAATGTCTCCTTCTCTCTCCATTGTTGGACCACACCATATGAACTGTGAAGGGAATGATGGAAAATGCTGTGCTAGATAGACATCACTGGTTGATTCCTTTCTTTTTTTTCCTCTTTTCTCTGTTGGACACAGAACATGATGACCTTTCTTGTACACTCTAAGGATGCGCATGGTGGGTCGCCATGTAATTAGTGGATATAAGGTGCATTTTTTTTTTGTTACGGGATATAATGTGCATTTTGAAATGGGTAATCATGTAGTTCCATGCATTTTTGTATGATTATCTTTCTTGTGCTGAAACAGGGCAATATTATTGTGTCCGGAGTGGAGATTTGTGCTGGACAAGTAGGCTTGTAATTTGATAAACCAAATTAATGATGTTCTTAATGCCTGCTATATTTTTTTTTTTTACATAAGGAAATAATGCAAACAACAAAGAAACCAAACTACGCTACCGCATCTTTGCACAAGAGCAGAATCACAAAGGATGGAAGCTCCTTCCAAATACGTATCGGACACACTAAATGAGAAGCTTGTCTCGCCAACGCATCCGCCATAACATTTCTATCTCGCAAAACATAAGATAATTGAATCTTCCAATCCCCAGCCAACATAGCTCGAATAGAAGCAATAGTATCCATTTGTCAAAAGGTTCGGGTGTCCCTGTTCTGGCTCAGAAGCTCCACAATATCCTTACAATCCATATAGCAAACGATTTCGCGAAAACCCAAGTCTGAAACATGCTTTAAACCATTTCGAAGCGCTAGAAGCTCCACCAAGAAAGCACAACCAGCCCCATAAGAACAAACAAAGCCCGAAAGCCATCGGCTGGTGGAGTCCCTCACTACACCGCCACCACCCATCTGATTTGGCACATCCACCCAGCTGCTATCCGTATGAAGATGGATCAGGTTCGTACCCTTAATAAACATGGATTCTCGAGGATTCAGCACTATCTTCCCCCATCTCGTAAACTCATTCGCCATTATCAAAATCTGACGCCAAACCAATTGAATAGGCCACGGTTGAGGATCGAAAACCACGCTATTCCGCCAACGCTAGATACACCAAAGAATGGCAATCTCAAACGTTTGTTGCGGTCCCTGGAGGAGTGCCGAAACCAATCCTAGAAGGAGCACGTCGCAGGAGGGGTTGGCAGCAAGCTATGAAAGTGGTTCCATATCAATCGCGAATTACACCAGTCTCGTAAAAGGTGTTCAACATCCTCATCATGCTCGCCACATCGAGGACAAGTCGCGGTCAAACTCAGATGGCACTGGCGCTGCTTCGAGTTCATCGAAAGGGCGCTGCGACCCACCAGCCAAAGGAAGAAACGAACCTTCTCCGGTGTCTGAGCTTTCTAGATCACCTTCCAGTCCGAGACCTCAGTTGATCATTACACTGAATCATGTGATATGCGGAGGCTATCGAGTAGACCCCTGAACTAGTTCTGGACCGCAGAATCTTGTCCTCCTCATCAGAGCGCAGCGGTATACTGACCCGAACAATTTCATTAACTAACTCTGGAGGAAAAGGCGTGTGCACAGCAGTGAGGTACCACGCACCGTGACTCCAAAGATCAGAAACCTTAAGCTCCATATCCGATATATGTACATAGGGAACACGATGACACAAACTCCCAATGCCAAGCCAGTTAGAGTACAAAAACATGATTGTCCATTACCCAAACACGGCTGGAAACCTTGCTTGACTGCATCCTTAGCATTGATAATTCCTCTCCACACATAAGAATCCCCAGGGTGATATTCCGCCGCCAACTCCGAATCAACTCCCACATATCTTTGTTTCAACACTTGAACCCAAAGCATGTTAGTATCATACATGAGGTTGTTAACCAACTTCCCCAAGAGAATATTATTCTTCCGTGCACTGCGAATGCCAAGCCCACCCTTATCTTTGGGTAAAGTCACATCACGCCAAGGCACTAAATTCCAACTTCGACTCGACCCTCCTTTGGACCAAATACAATTCCGAACTAGCTTGTCAATATGATCACAAACTTTCTCAGGGAGCCACAAAGCTTGCATAGTATACACAAGCAATGAGGACATGACAGATTTAGTCAAACACAACTGCCCCTCCTTATTCAGAAGCTTATGTTTCCAGGACGTCAGACGGGTTTCATGTTATCAATTATTATAGGAGTAAAGATATCCCTAGTATATGCCTGCTATATGCTACTCCCTCCGTTTCTTAATATATTTGTTTTTAATTTTTCTATATTTTTCAAAATATATGTTGTTTAAGACCGGTAATGGATGACATTAGTTCTCATAAGAATGCCAATAGATGACATCATAGAAAGATTAACATATCAATATTTAAATAGTAATAAAAATTGGTGTACACTCAATCACCACCACCATAGAGATAAGAAAAGAAGAGAAATAAGTGATAGATGTGATATATGATGTGATGTGACCAAAAAAGTAAAGTAGAGAGAAAATAGAACGTCTCAAGGTGTATGCACTATTTGATGGTACACACATTATTGTTTAAATAGCTCAAGACTTCATGGATTTAAAATGGCATTTCTTTACATTTTGTTTGGTTAAAGAGAGAACATAGAATATGGGTGAAGAGAAAGATGTGAGAAATAAAGTAGATTTGACAAGTTATTTATGTGATAGATAAAGAAGAGAAAGAATGATGTGAAGGAGAGTGAATAAATTAATTTGTGTTAGAATATTTCTGGCGATCAAAACACCATTTTGTGGCACTATATGATCGCTAGTAAATTGTAATTTCAGATAAAACAAAGAGCTTTCACTCTTCTCTTTCTCTTCATTTTTAAAAATTTCAAAAAAGTGGTGAGACTCGCCTTTCAACCTCCCTCTTTCTCCCACCAAAAAGGTTGCTTCCCTTCTCTCTTTTCTAACTCTCCCCCGGGTATTGATTTTCATGCCACCCCATTAATTATTATGTCATCCCCTTGATATTTTTGTTTCCAAAAATACCCCTCTCATGCATAAACCCACATTTTCACCATCCTACTTCATTCACCATCCTTCTACTTCATCTCTCTCATTATCGTCACCCCACCTCCTTCATCTCCCTCATTATCCTCACCCCACCTCATTCTCCTTCGTTCTGGTTCATTCTCCCCCTTCCACCGTCCTTCATCTCACTCAACGCAGTCACCACCTTTGTCCTTAGCTGATTCTTCGTGCGCAAGTACGTAGTGCTCATCTCGCACTTTGAACGTGCAGTTCGTTATTTAATTTTTTTTAACTAACCGCACATATATGTGTGAAGTGTTATAATTTTTTTATTTCGCACGTATATGTGCGAGTATTTTTATTATATAATTTTTTTACTTAACCGCACGTATATGTGCGGTTCTTACTAGTATTTTCTTAAATTTTTTAACTAACCCCACATATATGTACGAAGTGTTATAATTTCTTTTATTTAACAGGGCCAACTCTCACTCATAAGTGAGAGGTTCAAAAAAATTCACCGACAAGGCCAACTCTCACTTATAAGTGCGAGGTTCTAGAAAAAAATTGAAAGAACTCAACTCTCACTTATAGAGGTTCAAAAAATACCACGCCAGCTCTCACATATAAGTCGAGGTTCAAGAAGTTTTCACTGACAGGGCCAACTCTCACTTATAAGTGCAAGGTTCAAGAATTTTTTTGAAAGAACCTAACTCTCAAGCATGTACCTTGCCTTGATATGGGTTGAAGTCACGATGGTACTGTGTTGAATATGCGGTTTTGTTGCTTCAGAGAGAGGAGATGGTGGGAAGGTTTTGGGGGAAAAGAGAGAGAAATATGGTTCAGTAAAGAGATAAAAAAAAAAAAGATGGTGGTGAGAGGTTGTAAAGCACGGTGAATCAAGGGTGAGAGTAATGGGGATGATGGTGAGAGTAATGGAGTTGGTGGTTTTTTTAAATGAGGGGTATTTTAGGGATTTTAAAAAATATGCGATAGCATAAGAATTAATAGGGGTGGCATAAAAATTCATACCCCTCTCCCACCTCTCACTTCACAAACTTGATTCTATCAAACAAACATTACATCCGGGGACAACTTGAAGTAAATATCAAAGTTGAGGAATAGTTTAAGGTATAATTTCTCACAAATGTAGCTGAGTGTGAGTGTAGTTGATGCATTTGGCTTTTACATTATATCTTTAAAACAATAAAGTTGATTATGAATGCAAGATTCTTAAAAAAAATTAAAGTTTGTATATAATTATACTTTAAAAGTAATTCTAATTTATAATATAAACAAAATCTATTCTTGTAAATTAAATTTTGAAATATGAACACGAAATCATTTTTAACATATTTTTGAATGGTTTTCTTTTTTCATATGAGGACATTTTCAAAATCAATTATACAAAAATAGGTTGACCACATGTTGAAAGCACTTTCGAATCCAACCAAAAAGGCAGATAATTAACCCCCTAAAGTAAAGTAGATTTTAAATATTTCTCATATAAAAACTTCATTTTTTCAGAAAAAAAAGAAGGCAACCCATGCCAACAAAAATGAATGTACAAAACAAACAAAACGCTATGTCAAAAAAAAAAACAAAAAATTGGTGCAGAAGCAGAACACACTGATCTGGTTATGTAAATTCTGCATCCAGTGTGCAGAGGGATATTGTCGCATGTGAGGAAAAGAGCCAGTAACACACGATGCTTTTTAACACCATCATCATATTTGAGCAGAGAATCGTAGTGTAATGTAATGTAAACATAGAGAAAGGAACTTTACAGCATAAAGTTGTATGTGTAGCATCCAGCGCTACCTCTGCTACTTACTCTTAACACAAGGGCCTCACCCAACTTGCCAAAATCTACTTTACCACAACATTGAAGAAGCAAACTCTTTTTTTTTGTATAATAATAATTGAATAAGCAACTTTTTTTTAATAAAGTGCTTGACGCGCAGATGTGATAAAAATTAAATGTTTCCCGAGAGTCCGGTTTTTGAAAATAAAACATATTATAAAGAGTGATATGAAGAAAATATTCCAAAACTACCTCTAATAATTATGAGAGACAATATTGAAGAGGAACTAAGAAAATTAAAGAAACAAAATAAAAAATTAAAATTTGTGCTTTCCTGAGGAGGATTAAGAATACCCCCACTTAAATAATTGGTATCAGAGCAGATAATCCAAGATGCATTTAATAAAGGAACAAAATATGTATTTTAGAAGACAAATTGAAAAATTAAATAAAGAAGAAGACAAATTGAAGAATAATAAAAACCGTGAAAAAAGATTATAAAGAATTAATATTAAAAACTCTAAACTTATGATAGATGAACGAAATTTCAGTATATAGACTCTAGTAATTATGAAGAAGAAATAATATTAATTTGGCAATTACCTTTTAATAAGAATATTTAAATTATAATAATTGAATTTTTTTAGAAAATTTAGATGAAGAACCAGATAAATAGAACACATACACTCTTTTGTACACTAGAAAAATAAAATTATATATTAAGATGAATTGAGATATTATTATAAAAAAGTTATAAAATAAAAAAAAAGGCTACAAATTGAGAGCGTAAAAAACGGAATAATAAGAAAGGTTATATTTAAGCTTCGCAATAATTTGTGAGAGTCAACTATTTCAAGGATTGGCACCTCATGCGCCACATATACATGAACCTCATGCCTATTAGCCTGTGTATAATTGGCCAATTGCATAGCATCATTGTCTGAAAAGCTAACTCAGTACGTTTCCATGACAATGTCATTTTTTTTTCATAGCAAATTGACTTTGCAAAATATTCAACCCATGGTGGAGGACTTCCACCCCTCCTCCTTATACCGTTACCAGGATCTTATACAAAAGAAACCCCATGAGGACGGCTATGGAAAATGCAATATATCTACAACAGACAAACCAATAAACAAATAATTTGAACCTAACATGAGCTTAATGATCAATATCATATTAACTCCCATATCTACAGTAGACAAAACAGTAAACAAATACAAAACCATATTCAAATCAAATGACTAATAAAAAAAAAATATTCACTTTTCATGCATACACTGTGTAGTTATCATAATCCAAAGCATCATATATGTTCCGGTCAGCACTTTACCCTATGTCCCAATGGGATCGCAACTAGTTTACGTGGATTTGCTCTTAAGAATCCACCACGAAAGCAGCCTGCACGACACGGTTCAGGGACGGGACCTCCCGATTCACTCGGCAAAGTGTCTGAGCGGCCTGACAAAGGGTCGAGGGGAACGTTCACAGCACGCCGGCTTAAAGCCAACCCCCAATCGCAAGCTCCGCTTAAGGACTTCCCATACACTTGCAAAGACATTCGCACGATCACAATGTCTACGAATACAGGTTCTATCGTTCATTTACTTAGAATGCAATTCATTACTTGCACACTCCTAAATTCGCCTAAGCTCACGGATTCTCTCTTTGTTTTCACACTGACTTGAGCATCAGAGTGTCTTTTGCAGTTCCCCCTCCATCGCACCTCAACCGGAGTCTCGCTACACCATGGCCAGCCTAAGCTGAGCACCACCACCGAGCATCAAAAGAGCCACTGTCCAGAGTTTACGCGCGAACAACAAACTAGCTAATGTCCAAAAACCTTGGTCCTCTTTTGTCACAAGCATCTTTCACAACCATATTTTATTCCTTTTGGTCCGCATTTGGTGCTCACTCTCCACAATTTTTTTGAACATTTTTAATATAAAAGAGAAAAGGGAAATGGAGAACAACTTACATCTGCCTCACTCGTTCTCCCCAAAGTCACCACCCACGAACGCAGAGAACCCAATCACAGGGACCGTAGACTCCCCGAACGCCCTTTACTCACACGTACCCTTTACGATTGATGGTTGGTGAAGCAGTGACTCCTCTCTTCTTCACTCATCTCACGTGCCTGTGTTCTTTCTAATTAGGGCTCGTATTGATGTATTAGGGATGAAAATGAAGTATTCATGTAGAAGAGTGGTCCCTTGGGTTTATTTCCACATCATTAAGTAATTTCCATGTCATTTAAGAGAAAATAGGTGGAAAATGGTGACTAAGATGAGTGAGAGCCACATCATTTAATGGTCAAGGCCAATTAAAAGTAGGGACTAAAAGTGGGCAATAAAAAATGATAACGAGTAAATGTTTTAATTTTGTTAGTCGGGGACTAAACCTGAAAGATTACTATTTTATAGGGATCAAAAACTTAATTAATCCAAATAATAATTGTTATATGAAAACTAGGAGATAACAGGTAACAAAAGAGTTATCTTTTTATTTTGCTTGGATAAGGCTTCTTCCTCCTTGGGGGAACCAAAGGCATTTCGCACAATCACTGACCAACAATGGCTTCCTCAGTTACCTCCTCATTCCAAATCAGGTCAGGAACACCTTTCTCTTTTCTCTGCTTCGTTTCACTATGCATTTCCCTTTCTTCATTCCCTGTATTTTTTGAAGCATCATTTTGCGGATGAATTTCCTGTGTTACATTACACTTTTCTCTTGTTCAATAATGTTAACACGGTTCATCACGAAGCAAAAGCACCCACTTGGGAGTTCAGCTACCCTTGTCATAAGAGCTCACAAAGTCTCAAACTTTGATAAAGCTCAACATTCTGAAAGCTCAGATTTGTTCAATTTGTGAATGTGGTTGGTTTTCTTCTACATGATTGGCGCTGGCTCCTTTATGTCTCAATTGGGTCAAAAGGGTTTTTATGCTGGCTCAAGCAATTTGTGGGTCTCAATCTGGTTTTCGCTTGTAGATAATAAATATTCTTGTAAGTCCTTTTGCGTGGATTTCAATGAAATAGATGTTGCACTGAGGATATTTGATGAAATGCTTGTTAGAGTGGCAGGGTCAGTATTTGAAGAATAATGACTCTGAATATGTTTTGCACGTTGAAACTGGCATGTGTGGGTTTGTAGTGTAGTTAAATGAGCATCCTTGTTCAGCAGTCTAACAGGGAATTCTGGACGAAAATTATTCATAAGAATATATTCATGCTTTAACTAAAAATAATTGCTTTGGGAGATTATTGTCTGGCTCACAAATTTCGTTGGCTTCATTCATACAAAGCCCTGATGTGAGGCACGTATTACGTTAGTAGGATTTACGCTTAACTTCTCAAAATTGCCTTCTCAAATTTAACGTTGACCATAAGGCTATGTAGTTGAAAATAAATTGCATTCGTAGTGGAAAATGAGTTCTAAGTTTAAGCAGAACATTAAGTTTACCATGCATTGTCTTGGTTTTGCTTTTTCTATTTGTCTTTTAATGTATACATATGATTGATGTATTTTCTTAGTTGATGAAAAGCTCATTAATTCAAAGTAAATATTTAGCAAATTTTGAGAAATCTAACTAGTCATTTGATATCCTAGTTCAGCAATTTGAAGTCTGGTTTCTTGGGTGAGAGAAATAAGCTCAGAGTTTCAAATGTTCCTGCTGCTCATGTTGGTTTATTTAGAAAGACTACAGAATGTAAGGAATCCCGGATCGGGAAGCAACCAATTGTTGTTCCATCCAATGTTACTATCAAATTGGAAGGGCAGGATCTACAAGTGAAAGGTCCTTTAGGAGAACTTGCATTATCTTATCCTCGAGAAGTGGTGGTTGACAGGGAAGAGTCAGGAGCTCTAAGGATTAGGAAGGCTGTAGAAACCAGAAGGGCAAATCAAATGCATGGGCTCTTTAGGTACTTCATTTTACTGACCCTTCTTTTTCCAGTTGGGATTTGAGAAATTTCTGTTTTTGTCTCAATATCATTCTGATAGCCTTTGAATCTTTGCCTCTTTAGCTTAAAACTATTTTGTTAACACACTAAAAAAGACATTGGGAAGAACATTTTATCTCTTAATAGGAAACAAGGGATGTTGCCAATGCTAGTGGTATAATGATAGATGTAAACTTTTAACCGTTGTTTCATTTGTCAGTGTTGCTTTCTCATATGTCGTGGCACTAAATTATTTGAGCTAGATATTGGTATATTGATAGTTTGTATGTTGTTAACATTCACTTAAGACAGGAAAACAGTGAAGCAAAATGTATGAGCTTGTAAATTTGGTTAAGTTATTTTTAATCATGATAATGTAGGGGTTTTGTGGTAATTGTAATTTAGGTATTTGAGATGTTGACTCTGTCTTTGATAACTTATTTGTTTTTGTGAAACTATTATATGATTATAATTTGTATTTTATTAGACTTGACATAATGCTATTGTTGTTGTTGATTCTCTTTTTGACAGTGTCCACTTCCATTACAGAATAAAAGTTTGCTTGTGTGCGCAGAATCATAGGTTTCATCATTGAAAGCTTAAGCTGTGAATTGCAACTTGGATTTATACAATATCTCGTCTAATTATATTTCATCTGTTTATATCAGATTCATATGACTCTTATATGGTTTGCAAATTAATGTTATTAGGACACTTACAGACAACCTGGTGGTTGGAGTATCTAAAGGTTTTGAGAAGAAGCTTCAGCTTATTGGTGTTGGGTATCGTGCTACGATAGAAGGAAATGATATAGTGCTGAATCTTGGATTTTCTCATCCTGTGAGGATGACAATCCCAGATGGCCTCAAAGTGAAGGTTGAAGAAAACACCAGAATCACAGTTAGTGGGTATGACAAGTCTGAGATTGGCCAGTTTGCTGCTTCAATAAGGAGATGGAGACCCCCAGAACCATACAAAGGTAAGGGTGTCAAATATGCTGATGAAATTGTAAGGAGAAAGGAAGGAAAAGCAGGGAAGAAGAAGTAGTGTGCATTTCAATTTTCCCTTTTTATTTATCTTCTTTTGTTTTTCCTCATTTGTTGGAAATGGAAATGTTATACATACCTGGTAATGGAAATTCATGTTTATTAAGATAAGCTATAATTACTCATTCTTCTTTTCTTTCTTCTTTCTCTTTTCATGTCAGCTATAATTAATTATTATGTTATTCAGAGCATAGAAAAACCTGTCATTATGCTATGGCCATGATAATAACTGTTTATGGACAACTTTCATGTGTATATGCCTAAAAGCTGTCATTATACTTGGACAGGAATGCTTAGGGTTCTTTTAATCTGGATTCTTTGGTGATTGATATATTCTTAATACATTCACGAATATATCATCAAATATCATCTGTTTAGTGACACTAAATGGAAGAATTCACAAGGCACGAGTGAAATGCTCAGCTGATTAATATTTTTTAACATTTTTTTCTCTCATAAGGTTGGGCAATAAATAAAAATTCACTATTATAGTTACCGAGGAAAGGTTTTTAGTTTACATGTAAATGGTAACTAACTAGATGGCTGTAGTGGTTTGGCACTCTGTTCCTTAAACAAGTAGATAAAGATTCGATTCTCGATTTTTATGAATGGGAAAAGCTCATGTGAAATTTTTTCAAAATAATCAAGACTGTCCTTCTGTGTATACCCCTTTCCTACCAGACGAGCCTTATACCTCTCTATCCTCCCATCATCATGCCTTTTTATTTTGTCAACCCACTTACAACCACCGGTTGTTTTTCAGCTGGTAGTGTAGTAAGAACACATGTATTTGTATGTTCTAAAGCTTTAATTTCCTGATCCATGGCTAACCTCCACCAATCTTGTTTTACAGCTTGGTTATATGACTTAGGTTCAGTAATTTGAGTAATGGTTAGGGAAAAAATCTTGTGAGCATGAGATAATTTGCCATAAGAAAGGAAATGAGACAAAGGATAAAGAATACCTGATGATGAAATGGCATAGGTGAAGAATGGATCATGTTGCAGTGATAGTTCTGAAGATATCGTGGTTTGGTCCTATTCCTTATGGATTGTCTAGTGTTACTAGGTATATGAGAAACAGGTAATGATGATGGAGATGAGGATATGGTTAAGTCAATGTTCGTGCAAGAAGATGGGATACTGTCTTCTGGAAATGGTGCGCAAATGTATATAGTTGATATAGTTGAGATAGAAACCTTCTGGAAATGGTGCACAAATGTATATAGTTGATATAGTTGAGATATAAACCTTAGAGGTGTTAGTTTAAGCTTTGGTCTAAGATAGTTTGAAGTGACATAGTTAGTACGTATCATGTGTAAGGTACAAGGCTCGGGATCAGGTCTGAGCTAGCACGAGGGACAACTCACGTGGATCGCTTTTGAGGTAAGGGCAAATACGCATTTTTGGACAACTCTTGTCATGCGCTTGTGTGAATTGTTTGTTTGTCGATGATGTATGATATATAATGAGTACATAATATGTCTGTTGTTACATGACTTGTTATTGTTAAGTCTTGAAGTATGATGTGACTTGAATTATCTAAACATTATTCTGTTAGACGACATATCTGTTTTATGTTATGGGTTGTTAACATGCTATGTGCTTGTATGACGTTGTTGAGATAATATGATGTTGATCTGCATAACTGTACCCATGATATCTTGTTGTCGAATTATTATTGTTGTAGTTGTTGAGAGTTGTTGGACACCCTTGTTGGTGGGCCTTGCCCACAGGGCTTTGGATTGGGACGTTAGATGACAGACTGTGTTTTTTGTGACTAACTAGCATGACATATGCATTATTTAGGTCGATCATGGATTGTTCTTGTGAAGTGGAAAATTATAGGCGGTGGTGCGTTAGTGTTGACTAACCCGAATTGTGGAGTCGGGTGAGACGACGGTGCGCTAGAGTTGACTAACCTCAATTGTGGAGTCGTATTTGTCTTACCTCCCGTGTATCAGTTGTTGGCATTATATCTGGATTCATTTTGTTCTGTACAACGAGGTTGTAAGTGCGTACACGCATTCTAACTTTTGATTGATAGTGATAGTACCTAAGTTGACTGATAACATGACTTAGTTGTGGTTGTTGAAAATGTGTGATATCTTGATTGTTGTCTGTGGTTGTTAGCATGGTTAAGGTGATTCACATATGCTTAAATTAGTTGACCCTTGCATGCTTTGTTTGTTATGTTTGTGTTTGAGCGGCCGACATCCACCGAACGATGGAAGGTGACGACGCGATTGAGCACTATACTTTTGGGGAAGACTCGTTTGTGTTGTTCGACGGGGAGGATCCATCGATGTGGGTGGTAGATCATCAAAGCTGCTACATAAGTTTTGAATAAAGTTCTGCTTGGCGGATGATGGTTTAATATTGGTAATGTTTAATGATGGTTATTCGTGTGTAAAAAAAACTATGTCTTAAATAAGTGGTCGATGTTACGAAAATAACCCTCGAAAAATCGGGTGTTACATTGTGGTATCAAAGCTCTGGTTGAGAATACTAGAGCAGATGGGGGTAGGTCTTTTATGCTAGGTTGTGTGACTTCAGTTCTTATGCTTGTTTGTTTGTCTGAAGGTTATTCGTGTGTGAAGAATCTATTTTAAATGTTTGTGGCCTCCATGGTGAAACCCAGTATGCCGTGTAAGTTGTTTCTTGTTCGATGTTGACTGCTCGTTACCAAAACAAGATGCCTCCACGACCGTATCCAGAGAAGGAAATGCAGGCCAACATCAATCGGAAGGCTCGGGCCGTGACCAACCTAAGTAACTTAGTGGAACCTCAAACCACCACTGCCGCAGATCAGGCTGAGGTAAATGCTCAACGCTATGCTACAAGGCTACTGCGAATTCTCAACAAATCGCCACTGAGAACCAGCGACTGACGTAGCAACAACAGGGGGAGTTGGATGCAGCTCAGACTAGAGGGCTCAATGACTTCAGACGTGATGGCCCACCCAAGTTTCTGGGGGAAGCTGACCTCAAGAAAGAATACCTATGGCTCCAGGAGGTGGAGAAGATCTTTGGAGTGCAACGAACGCCTGTGGAATGCAAGGTAGACTATGCAGCCTATCTACTGTTGGGCGAGGCTGAGTACTGGTGGAGAGGGGCCAAGATGCTAATGGAAGCGAATCACCAAGCTGTAACGTGGGCCTCTTTTCGGAGAGCTTTTCTGGACAAGTATTTTCCGGCAAGTGCTAGGGCGGAAAAGGAGTTTCAATCTATGAAGCTCTGCTAGGGGAACATGTCTGTAGAAGACTATGCAGCAAATCTGGAATCACTGGTAAAGTACTTTCGTTTCTTTAATGCTCAAGTGGACGAGGACTACTTGTGTACCCGCTTTACCGACGAACTGAGGTACGAGTTAGAGAGGGTTGTGAGACCATTGGGGATCCAGCAATTTCAATTTCTTGTGGAGAAGTCTAAGGGCATTGAAGCCATGGACAATCAGAAGAACAACCGGCAAGATAGTGCAGGGCCGATCATGCCGAACCAAGGGAAGAATGACAAGAGGAAGCAACCCTAGAAGAAGTTCTACGACCGTCAGTAGGGTAATGGTCGAACTCAAGGCCAACACCGACCCATTGCTGCAACCCTTAGAGACTAAGAGAACCAAGCTTAGAGGAGAGATGTGACTTGCTTTAAGTGCGGGAATATGGGACACTGTGCCGACTCTTGTGAAAAAGACACACAAGCGTGCTTCAACTGCCATAAGCCGGGGCATCTTGCTAAGGATTGCTGAGTACCGAAGGAAGAGGCTACGATGAATGTTGCGAGTGGGACACGTACGACTACCCAAGGACTGGTGTACACCATGAATTCTAAGGGAGTAGCTAACGCGGGGGAGCCAACCCAAGAGCAGCATAGCGTCGTTGGTGACCTTGCTGTCGTTGTGTTGTTTTAGGCATGATGTACTCGTTCGAATTTTGTGGATTATACTTCATATTTCCACCCTACCTTTTGTCGTAGCAGTTTCTACTTTTGTCATTTGATCTCTGACTTCAGAGTTGTAAGCCTAAACCTTTTGACATACTTCTATATGAGAACTCCCTTGCAACTCTTATCTTTTGTCCATTTCTTGAATGATTGCTGATTTTTTGCAACAATGCTTAGTTTATGTTGCTTGCCTTTTTGAAGAGCTCGTTCATGAGTCACAGGGAAAGCATATTGGTTGATTTGATGTCTTCCCAAAGTATTTTACTTGTATTATTGTCGTTGTTGTTATTGTGGTTGTTGTTGTTGTTGTTGTTGTTGTTGTGTTCATGATGTTTTTCGATTGAATAGAGTTGGTGGATGGAACCATCGATTGAACGGGAGCGGTGGATGGAACCATCGATCGGTAAATATGGTGGAAGGAACCATCAATCGAATGAGATGGTAGACGAAACATGGGACGAATCAAATGGTGGATAGAACCATAGAACGGACAAGATGGCGGAAGGAACCATTGAACAAATGAAATGGTGGAAGGAACCATTGATCTGGAAGTCCGAAAAGATTTGCCCTCGTGCTTGGGTTGTTAGTGTTACATCTGGGTCACCAGGTCAGGATGGCAACCAATGTGCACTAGCATGGGCATAACGCTATTTTGACTTGAGATCTGTTGTGTTTCTTGTTTTGTTTGGTGTGCTACTGCATCTATGCAGTATGTGATGCTTACCCTTAGATGCTTAAGTATGATTTTGGGATGAGTTGGTTACCTAACCACTAAGTTCTCTTTGTTTGTATCGTAAAGCGGTAGTTTTTCCGAGTTAGGGTATCCTAGATACTTGATGGGTATCCGCCTAGGCATCTCCTTGTAGGAGAAACTCAGGAGTGTCGAATGTTATCAAACTATGGATAGTACGGTAGGAGCGTATTCTCTAGTCTTACCTATTATTCTTCTAACTTTTATCTAACTGAATATTAAGTCTAACCAACTTAGGTTAGTAGCATGCAGAATCATAAGGAGTGTTGGACTATGAGTGCGACGCTAAGGTCCGGGATGTTGACCACCTACAATGGGTTGATGAGGAAACTGTTTTTGGACGGGCGACGTAAGATTAGGTCGAGTGTTCGTGCAGAGACAAGGGAGAGTGTGGGGCGTGTTTTATTATTCTTCTAGAAAGAATATTTGTTGTTTTTAAATCAAGATAATGACTTGATTTTAATTGAGATTATATTTAGATAATATCAAAATTTATTTGAGATTATAATTTGATAATATTTTATTTGAAATAAATTATTTTATTTTAAAAAGAAAATAAATGGTGAATATCTAAGATAAATATTGTAGTGGTTGGGAAGAAAAAATTTCCCTTTTATTTTATGAGGTACAAATGTCATAAATATTCCAGAAGGAATATTATTTGTTGGAAGATTGTTTGTTGAGGATATTCTTTAAGGAATATTAGATAATTAAAATAGGATTTTATTAGAGACTAGAGATAGGTGGTTGAAGAAGATATTTTTCTCATAAAAGATGGTGAGGGGCGTGTGGATAGATAGCGGTTCTAGAAGGAATTTTTTTATTTTGTTGATAGTTAGTTGTTTAGTGTTTTACATAAAATAATTGAAATTGGATTTGTTTTGAAAATAAAAAAAGAAATTTTGGAGAAAACATCACTCCCATGATGATATGGGGTGTGATTTATGTTTAAATATAAGGGTGGCTTATTTTTTAGTTTTAAATAATATCTTTTTGTTAAAAGATGACAGAAAAGAGATATTAATTTTATTTTAATTAAATGGGAAAAATATTTCAAACAGATATAATTTTATTTTTATGAGGACTTGTTTGTAATTTTAAAGGGATAAAAGATTTTTTTGAAAATGGGAAGTTATTTCTTATTTTAGTCCCTAATGCATATAGTTGATATATTTGAGATAGAAACCCAAGAGGTGTTAGTTTAAGCTTTGGTCTAAGATGGTTTGAAGTGACATGGTTAGTACGTATCTTGTGTAAAGTACGAGGCTCGAGATCGGGTCTAAGCTACCACGAGGGACAACTCACGTGAGTCGCTTTCGAGGTAAGGGCAATTACGCATTTTCAGACAACTCTTGCCATGCGCTTGTGTGAATTGTTTGTTTGTCGATGATGTTTGATATATAATGAGTATATAATATGTCTGTTGTTACATGACCTGTTATTGTTAAGTCTTGAAGTATGATGTGACTTGAATTATCTAAACATTATTCTGTTAGATGATATATCTGTTTTCTGTTATAGGTTGCTAAAATGTTATGTATGACGTTGTTGAGATAACATGATGTTGATCTGCATAATTGTACCTATGATATATTGTTGTCGAATTGTTGTTGTTGTTGTTGTTGTTGTTGTTGTTGTTGGACACCCTTGTTGGTGGGCCTTGCCCATGGGGCTTCGGATTGGGACGTCAGAGGACTGTGTTTTTGTGACTAACTAGCATGGCATATGCATTCTTTTGGTCGATCATGGATCGTACCTGTGAAGTGGAAAATTATAGGCGGTGGTGCATTAGTGTTGACTAACCCCAATTGTGGAGTTGGGTAAGACGGGGATGCGTTAGTGTTATCTAGCTCCAGTTGTGGAGTCATATTTGTCCTGCCTTCTCGTGTGTTAGTTGTTGGCGTTATATCCAAAAAAAAATATTTAACGAGGTTGTATGTGCATACACGCATCTAACTCTTGGCTCATAGTGATAGTACCCCAGTTGACTGGTAACATGATTTAACTGCGGTTGTTGAAAACATGTGCTATCTTGATTGTTGTATGTCGTTGTTGGCATGGTTAAAGTAGTTGACTCTTGCATGTTTTGTTTGTTATGTTTGTGTTTGGGAAGCCGACATCCACCAGACGATGGAAGGGCACGACGTGATTGAGCACTATACTTCTGGGGAAGTCTCGTTCATTCTGTTCGACGGGGAGGATCCATCGATGTGGGTGGTAAATCGTAGAAGCTGCTACTGAAGTTTTCAGAGTGGGACGTTTCAACCGACAAGGAGAGCTCTTCGGTTGAGAGTAGAGTCTAGAGTGAGGCTATTGCTTTTTCGATAGAGAGCTTACCTTTGTTTGGAAATGCTTGTATGGTGACCTGATTGTGTTTGTATTTTTCCTGCTTGGGGGTCAGGGTAGTCTTTTGATGCTCTCGTGTGGTTTTACCTTGCGTGGTGACACAGGGAGTGTTTGGAGTTAGGAATTTTCAACTTATTTTATCCTTCGCTTTTAAATGAAGTTCCACTTGGCGGATGAAGGTTTAATATTGGTAATGTTTAATGATGATTTCTTTTGCCTAATATTTTTAAAAAAACTATGTCTTTTTATGAAAATAACCCTCCAAAAATCAGGGTGTTATACTTCTAAGCATTCGTCATTCCCTAGGTCAGGGGTTGAAACCCACTTTCTACAACATCTTGAAATCCAAAAAGGGCTTTCATTTGAACATTCCATTGATCCCAATTCTTATTAGTGAGAATTGGGAGATCTATTCCAGGAAAATTGCCATTTGTTCCACCCAATGTGAGGATTTCTTGTCAAGAACAGGGATAGTCACTGCTCCAGCCTCGCACACATAGCAAAGATAGACGAATAGGGCCAAACAAAACTTGATCACTTGATCAAGATAGCGATGAACAGGCTCTTGCAAACAGAGCCAAACAAAAATCGAAAATTCACAGTTTCAACGCACCCAACTGAAGCACGCGCCTTGGTCAGAATTGAGGCTCGCAGCGTCGTTCACACTTTCCTCCAATTTGCGCTTTGCGCCGTGTGGAATAGAATCGAAACTCGAAGCTTCTGATTTTGCCTTCCACTGATTTCAATTCTCAGTCAATGATCAAGAACGAAGCCCACAATTTCGTTGAATCAATCTCTCTATATCAGTTGATCAAGATCAAAACACTCATATTTGATTTGATCCTCTCTCTCTAGTTTCTCTATCCTCGCTAGGTTCATCTCTTCGTGCTCTTGTAACTATTGTTAGAGTTAGAAGAAAGGATAGAGAGAGAATAGTATGTGAGAGAATAATTATTCACTCATTAGGAAAAATTGAATGTAATATACTGCCTTATATAGAAGGCATAACAACACAAGCAAACTTAACTTCTACTCTTAGTTATATCTATCTAACTGTCTCAGCATTATACTAACAGTTATTACACAATCATATTTGAATTATATCTACAATATATTTGAGAGAATCTTGGTCTCCATTGATAAATTCCATCTCAAAAGAATTAAATTTGAATGAATTGCACCACTTTTTTTTTCTAAAAATGGGCATATGTTTAGTTTCACTATTTTGAGTGTACTTTACAAGAAATATTTTTGAGGAGAAATTTTTACAACTCTTAAGAACACTCCAAGAGCCCAATTAAATGTCTACTAAGTCATTTTAGGCTCATAAGACAAAACCAAAATGTTGTTACAACATGTTTATGGAGTTGTATTCAGGAACTCATATCTAGAGTTGTGGGTGTCTATTTTGTATGAGTCCAGTGGAATTTGAAAGATAATGTTTCCATCTACAACTCTCGTAAATGGACTAAGAACAAATTCTAATGTTTAGATGGTCAAAAAACATGTCAAAGTTGACGGATATATACATATTTCACATGAAAGTCAATATTTGGTCAACTCTTTTTAGTCTCACATTGTCAATTCTTCTCCAACATTCTTTTTCCTTCTCCTGTATAAGGAGAGCTTCTTCTCACGTTACTTCACACACAAAAAAAAAAACTCAAATTTCTAATATTAAAGTCTATGATTAATACTCCAATGAGTACTTGAGTCCTATAGACTTAGTGATTTTACCATGCGGGTTTAGCACTTAGCACATAACTCAAGTTCTAGAATGAATTTTTGGAGAGCTGCTATTACGTTGTCAGGTCAAATTCTTGGGAGGCCTGCGTATTTGTGATTGCTCGCCATTGAGGTAAGATTTTACCTCGCTTCTTTTTTTTAATTATGTTATTATCTGTATAATTATTTATTTTTATGTGAATTTTATATTTTCTATTATGTAAATTCTTGTTTAGGTGTAAATAGTTGTTTATAGTTCTATAAATATTTGTTTAATTTTTTTTCTTAATCGTTTTTATTTTATTTGTATACTTTATTTTCTTCATTTGTTAATTTTATTTTACTCTCTTCATAATTATAAATACTTGTTTATAGTTCTGTAAATATTTGTTTAATGTTATGTAAATATTTATTCAAGTTTAGTATTAATCTAAATATATGTTTAGTCGGATTATTAAAAATTCCAAAAAAATTGTTTTTATTTATCAAAATATCCAAAAAAATGGAAAAACAACCAGAAAATGCAAAAATTATCTTTTAAAAAACTACAAAAATATCATGAGTAACTTCACTTTCAAATCAATTTTAATCATTTAGAACTACATTAGGTTTGAGTCCTTCAATAAATGTACGTAAGAGCAAGACCCCCCTGCCCCCGGTCGTGCAATCCAATCAATTTCTCTCTTTAAATCTCTAAAACTACGTTAGCCTTGAGCCATTCAATAGAGGTACGTAGGTGCGGAAATACCCTTGTCAGGTAACCCAATTAAACTCTAAAATAATAGAAAATCTTTTCAAAAATAAAAAATACCAACAAACCAAAAATCAGTTTTTTATATTTAGAATTGCATAGCCTTTGTGTCTCTTCATAGAATAAGTAGGTCGGGTTTAACTTCCGATAAAAACCCAAAAATAAAATCCTTTAAGATTCCTAAAATAATAGAAAATCTTTTAAAAAATAAAAAATACCAACAAACCAAAAATCATTTTTTTATATTTAGAATTGCATAGCCTTTGTGTCTCTTCATAGAATACGTAGGTCGGGTTTAACTTCCGATAGAAACCCAAAAATAAAAGCCTTTAAGATTCCCTTCAAATAATTCTTTTTCCCCTATTTTTGTAAATATTATATCATAAAATACTAAAAATAAATCCTTTCTTTTGGGTAAGATTAATATTTTGAAAGCTAAGAAATTCGCATAGTTAATCATAGGTACTATCAGATGAGGGGTGTTGTAGGGTGCTAGGACCTTTCCTACACATAAACGACTCCCGGGACCTATCCTTTTGGGTTTTCCAATATTCCCTTATAAATAATATCGGTGGCAACTCTTCTGATGCTATATCTCTTTTTATATGTCGTCCCGCCGTGACCCCGGTTGCGACACTAATATATTGATTTTATTATTTACAAATTGCTAGTTGCTACTACTAAGTTAAAAGTTAAAATTATTTAGTTACTCAAATAAATTAGAATAATAATGGACTAATTTATAAATTTGTTTTTATTCATATAAAATTAGATAATTTTTCTTTATCACTTGCTACTGCTCAGATAACATTATTTCGTTATTTATACTATTATAATAAAAAATAAACTAGTTATTCACTAACACTAAATTAAGTTACTCACTTATAAATATTGATTTATTAATAGTAAATAAAAACTAATTTTCTCTTATCACCTACTTTTACTTACTTACAACTATTTCTCTACTTAATTTTTTTTATAATATAAATATAGACTAATTTAAAATCAATTTAATAATATTTTTAAATTAAATATTTTATTATTTTTCACTTTCTACTACTAAACTTAGTTTGAATAAACTAATTAACAAAATATAATTTGTTTTTAGTTAATTTTGAGACATGTATAGACTGATTTAAAAAAGATAATAGATTAATTACTTTTTAAAAGTTGATTTAGAAAAAAAATAATTTTTAAGAGATATTATGTACTTTTTATCAAAGAATGAAAATTTCATTCATTGCTCATTATTTATATTATATCATATTGTATGTTTATCTCAAATTCAAGATAAGACAAGAGTCTATCATACTTGTATCATATTCTTCCCTTGTTCAGCTTCATTATCTTATCCTATCTCACCTTACTTTATCTTGACCCACCAAATAAGCCATTACTTGGAAGAATTCACATGTCACAAGTTGAATCCTTAGTTTAACATTTTTTCTAGGAGTTGTCTAAATCACCCAAGTTATGTGTTAGGTAAAATCACCCTAATCTTTAGTGGCACAATAATATTTTGACATGTGTCACCCAATATTTATCAAGGTGATTTAGACAACCTTTTTTTCCTTGCATAACATTGAACAATAAATAAAAATTGACTTTAATAATAACGGAGGGTAGGTTTTTAGTTTACACATAGGTAAAGTGTTTGGTGTAATGGTTCAGCACTTTGTCTCTTAAGTAAGTGGTTGTAGACACGATTCCCAACTGTTGTCATCCTATGTAAGAAAAACCATTTGACCGTTTAATGCATTGACCGTGAGGTGAGAGATTAATCTAACGGCTATCTGTGGAAATATATTGGTTAAGTAAAAAAAAGGGGAAATTTTCAATCACCTGCCATGAGATTTTACATTATTGCAATGACCTACTCTCTAGCTTGCAAAATGCATCTTATATCATTTTGAATAATAAAAAAGTGTTGAGTGTTATAATTATAAATTTTAGAGGAGGTCAGTGCAACAATAATAAACCTCAAGGGAGGTTTGCGCAATGTTTCTAATAAGATAAGGGTAGTTAGTGTTTTGTCAGATAGTAGAGGAAAGATTAGTGCAACAACGATGAGACTCAAAGGAACTCAATGCAATTTACCCTAAAAAAATATAAAAGGAAAATTTCTTCTTTATTTTCCATTGCATAAAGTTGCAACATGATCCAGACCACGTACTTTCGGTTGAAGCCCATGGGGTTTGCATAAGGCCCAGCCCAGTTGATGTCCTAAGAGATCAACTCTTTAAAAAGTTAACCCATATAACTGTTTTAAAAGTTTTTGACAAAAAAAACTATTTTAAAAGTTTTTGGAGGTGTTGAGTCCCCACAAGTCCAAATGTCACTTCCAATGGTTGGGCAATAATATCATTTGATTAAAAAAAATAACTTTTCTTTTTCCTTCCTCTCTTCTACCAAACAAGAGGATATGTACCAAACAAACTACTAAGTCTACTCTTTTTCTCACCACTTTCGCTATACTCATTTTCTCTTTCTCAAAATCTTCTTTGAACTAACCAAAGTGTAAAGGAGAATATAAAATATATTGTTACAAGTTATAAAAAAACATTCTTGGGCATCAGATTCCCAAGAATATTAGGATAGGAATGTTATGCCTGGGTAAGACTTATGAATGTGTTTGGTTAGTATTTAGTATTCCCGGGAATGTTTTTAATTTAATTTAATTTAAAAATTATAAAATAGAAGAAAATGTGATATAATTTGAGAGTAGTGGGAAGTTACCTTCACTTTCCCATGGGAATGTAAGATTCCCAACCAATTTCATGGGAATGGAATGAAGAGAATTATGGAAGTTATTTCATTCCCGGGAATCATTTATACCCGGGCATCAATTTTTCAACCTTATAACAAACGCAAGAATATGCATTCCCACCATCATATTCCCGGGAATGTGTTTTCTAACCTTCTAACAAACGCCCTCATAATGAATTAGGAAGGTGTCCAAATCACACGATTTTTTTATGAATGATATTTTGTGAAATAATGTAATAACAAATGATTGAGTAATTTTCTAGATAAATTTAATTTTTATAACTTGTAAAATATACATCTATAGAAAAAGTAAAACATAAATATTTCTTTTATATTAAAAAACCCTTATTCCTCCTAATAAGGAGGTATCAGGTGTAAGTTTTGTGTAAAAATATTTTATCGAGAAAGTTAACTTTATTAAAATGTGAATGTTCTCTCTCAATCAATATTGATTTTTTTTAAATACCTAATAAGATCAAATAAGCTTTATAGAAAACAAACAAATGATTTCCAGTTTGTACCTTACTCAAAGATAATTCTAAAAAAATTAAAGTTAAATTAAGAACAAAATAAGATATTTTTAGATTTTTTTTATAATTCTTTTTGCATCATTCAACCAAGATGAGCAGCATCGTCTGATCAATGAAGAAAAGCAGCATCGTCTAACCCAGTGAGACAGCATCATCCAAGGCCACACTGTGTACAACTTTTAAGCACTGCCGAGGGGAAGAGCTCGAATCACGTGACAAGTCACAATATCAACGACTCTAATTTCTCTTTATGCAACAACACTAAATGCTCTGTTCTCGAGACACAGAAGTGTCAAAATGCATTTAATGCAAAGCTCTTCAACGATTATCATTTCCAAGTCTGAAACGAGGAAGAACAAGAAAAAGGATGAAAGCAAACACTGTTCAATCTTTGCTACGTGCTACCTACTGCTCAGAACAGCTATGTCAAAGCTATCAACGGTCGAATGCATTTATTGTTCAACAGAGATCCGTTGAAGCCTGAAGGAAGGAGAAGAAATCGTTTCGCACTCTCAATCTTCAGCAACGTTCATTTCAACTGAAGATATAAATAGGAAGACTTGAAGACTGAAGAACTTGGCGACTGGGTTACCAACAACGAAATTCAAAATCAAGCTCTCAATCTTTCTGAAGTCATCTAAACTGTGAAACCTCACTCGAACTTAAGTGTCAAGCCCACACTGAGTGAAATTGTCCAAGTGTGAAATTTCCTAAGAGTCAAATCTCTTTATCCCTCCACACCCAAAACAGAGAACCCATCGTCCAATCATCTCTGTTATTACCAAACCTCAGGTATATTCTTAAGAATCATATCCTCTACCAAAAATACTTAGTGTTTGTTTGTGCTTAAACTTTCTACCTCACTCTTTCTAAAGAGACTTTGTAGAAGTGAAAATTCTTATAAAAGAATTGGGAGAAGTCATGTCTAATACTAGGAGAAGTCCTGTATAATACTTGGGAGAAGTTCTGTCTAATACTGGGAGAAGTCCTATTCAATACTTGGGAGAAGTCATGTCGAATACTGGGAGAAGTCCTGTTGAATACTTGTGAGAAGTCATGTTTAACACTTGTATTGTTCTGAGTTGAATAGTGGAAAATCTTGGTGAAGCCAAGGATTGGACGTAGCCCCACCGATTAGGGGTGAACCAGGATAAATCTCTTGTGTGTTGTTTTTATTGCTTGCTTCGTTTACATTTATTGCTTGCAGTGTCCAACGTTTAATGCTTGCATCGTCTAACGATCATTGCTTGTATCGTCCAAACATTTTTACAGCACGCATCGTGCACACTAGCACACATTTCACTTCCGCTGTGCAAACAGTTTATTCTATCGTCCACACGTGTGTGTTTCGTTCATAGCTTTTTCGTTTAAACTCTGTTTAATCAATTTTCGCTGCCATCGTTTGCGAAAAGCCTTTATAAACTAATAATTGTTTTTAAAAGTCAAGTTTTAATTCGGACACAATTCAACCCCCCTTTCTTGTGTCATTTCTTTATTTATTAGGGTCAACATGGGGAGTCGCATCCAAAAGGGATTTAGGTGTTCAAGTCAGTAGACGTTAAAGCAAAGTATCTTTTTATAGGAAGTGTATAACTACCTTATTTGTGTAGGGTGACCATTTACTCATACATGGTTGTAACCTTTGTTGTTGTAAGTGATATATTTGTGTTCGTTATGACTATAATGAATGAGATATTTCGTTATTTGGTGATGATCGAAATATTAGAAGATATTTTGTTATCTAGTAAAGACCAAGATATTAAGCACATGGGTTGTTGGGGGAGTTAGGGTTTGACCTAATCACTTATCTTATAGAGATTTCAAGATTCTAACACGTGGTAAGGTCTCGGTAGAACGAGGCTGAGGTCACTACATACTGGGCTAAATCGACAGATATTGGGTCTGACACGGAGTCCATAACAAAGTCCATGATACATGTTTCTATATAAGAAAGATATGTATCACTTCACAAGAATAGAGAGTATGATTGGATTTCATAACAATCAATAATGGAATTTCAAATTTAATATATTGAGATGAGTATAATCTTTAAAACTTTAATTTTTAATCATCAAATAGATCAAATGGTAAGAGCTAGAGATGTATGAGTTGGGGAGGGGAAGATCCAGGGAACAATCATGAATTTAAATGTTTTCTGATTAAAAAAAACCATTTTTTCTGATTTTTTTATTTCCTATTTGAATATTCTTCCATCTTCTAAGGTTATAACTTATCTCTTAAAATTTTGGAACTTCATACATTTAAATATGATCTGGTTTTTATCTATTTAATTTACACCAAAAAGATAGATGATACATGTGAAAGTGTCATAATAAAGTTCACTTTCCCAAAATAATTCAACTGACATGAAAAATGGTTGAGGAAACAACCAAATTTTCCCAATATCAGAAGAGACCAGAGCGAGTTAGCGACGGTAGTTCTCCTACTTTTGTACTTTTTCCCGAAATTGTGGCCATCTGTATTTATTTTCAACAGCCATCAAAGAGAACAGAACAGGAACCCTTTGTCTTCGTCTCATTTGATTTAACAGCACTTACACACAAACAACCAAATACTCACGAGATTCAACTTCAAAAAGGTTTCATTTTGAATTGAATTGACATTCACCTTTTTTCTACCTCTCTCTTTGATCTCTAATTTTCTCCCTTTGTTCCCAAGATCCTCTCTAATCGGTTAATTATCCTTCTTCTTTTTCTATTATCCTTTTGAATCTCTGATCTAAAGGACCATCATATGTTAAAAAGAGAGACATCTTTCTCATAACCTTGTCAACACCAATCTCACATATACACAAGAAAAATTCCCAGGTTCATGATTCTATCTCTGTTTTTCCATTGGTTGTTGTGATTATTTATCTCTTGAGCGATGAATCTCTACATCAACATTCACTTAGACGATTTTCTCTTTCTCCTTCTTCTTCAGCCACCGTTGTGCAAAACAAGAACAAAAAAGGGTGTGTCGAGGTCTCATATTTGCAGAAGAGAGACATTAGACATATCCAATTGGAGAAGAACCATATCAAAGTTTGCATCTTTAGCACTTAATCGACACAAAAGGGTGAGGGTGGATTGAACTTAACCGACACAATTATTATACAACAGCATTGCGATTAATTGGGCAGGGATCGGGGCATTTTCGTCATTACAGGGGCGGAATCTGGCGCCAATTCATGAAATCGTTGCCGAGATCCAGCGTGATTCTGGTGTTCCCCGTCGTGCTCATCGTCGGCGCGTTGCTGTACACGCGCTTCCTCGGCATGAATGTGAGTATATTTTTAATATTATCATCACCTTGTTTGCTCCTTTGCCTCCGAAGTTGATTGGCTCCATGAGTTTGCTATTTTTAAACGTTAGTTAGTTGTTTGTTTCCCTCGTTGCGTTTTGTACGAAACAGAGAACAGACAGGGGAATTGCTCGGTGAGTGGATTCCCTTGCCCCGAGGCATGCATGATCAGTGAAACGACATTGTCGTTTGCTCAGTCCCAGTTGTAGCCTCCTAGTTGATTGGTGTGGCTTGAGTGAAAAAAGCAGATTTGATAAGTTGAGGAGTGCTAGTGCGGTAGTGCCTAGTAATAATAATAATATCATTTTTTTAAGGCTCTCTTCTTATTTGGTTAAATTTATGTAGGTTTTAAAAATTTACAGTGAGATTTATATAATTTAGTAGATTCTAAATAAATATTGACCGATCAAATTGAGTGTCAAAGAGAATGTCACTAATATTTTTCTTAATAATTTTATTAAAATATGTTATAAATTTACGTCTTTATTCCTTAAGAAAGTGGTTGTGAGTTTGACTTATAACTTTTGCGAATAAAAAAAAAAAACATAATCAATCTTTCACTATTTAGTGCATTGACAATAGGGTTCCTGATTAGTCTTACAAGGGGATATGAAATACATGGCTTACACCTCACTGCTTTAATTCCTAACATGAAAATCATGTCATCTATTTTATGTGCAATGGTTTCTTTTTTTGGAATAAAAAAAACAATAAAATTTGAATATTTGACGTCATGAAACTTTTCAAATCCGTCATTATTAACTCAATCATGATGATTATAAGTGTACGGATTTTGGTGGAATAACCTACAAATAGCTGCATTTTGATGCGTGTTAGAAATAAATGTAAATGAATTAAGGTAGTATTAAGGTTCATGTATAAAAAATTGACGTGTAAATAATTTTATTTTGTCCTTTTTGCATAATCAAGTAATCAACTTCAAGCTGATTCTTCCTTATATCTTCTTAGTTTTTTCTTTCCTTCACTGAATCATAAAAGTAAAACGCATCTATTTTTCTTTTTTTGGAGTGAGGTGCTCAATTTGAAGGAAAAACTAGATTAGACAAAAACTTGTGCAAACAAGTAAAATAATCTTAGTTAGTTAATCAAATATATTTATGAAAATGACATGTAATTTTTCATAGGAGTGTACGGGTAAAACGACTTTTAGGTTTTAGCCATTTAGGTATAGCATAGTTGAAAGTTGTAAAGATATAAATTTTTGTAGGTTTGAGTTTGCCAATGTCTATCACAGTCAAAAAATCAAAACAAAACAAAGGAAAATGATTTATCCTTTTATTAATTCTTCTATAAATCCTCCTATATACATGATGAAGAAAAAAAATTGTATTTAGTATTTTAAAAGTATAAAAAATATTTAATTCTTTCTTCATTTAGTATGTAGGAGGATTAGTATGAAAATGAAGTATGAGAATATAACCATGATTGCGGGAAGAAAACAAAAGTAGACGAAAAAAATCCATGACGTTTCTTTTTTAAAAGAGTGCTAAAAAACACATGTTTAGTTGAAAGTGATAATAATAGTAAAGCGACGTCGTTTCTGCTGTAATTGAGATTAGGGTTTTAGCTAGAAATTTGCAACGCCTAATTGGTGCTCCAAGTGTGTCGGCTAACCAGACATTAGAGCACGAAAGACGTTAACTGTAACAAATATCTAAGGCCACGTGTCATACAGGGACCCACTCTGACTTTTTAGAAGTCATGAGTCTTGTCATTTTATGACACTTGTTGCAATTATGTACATAGCTGGGACCCACAACTATTAGGTTGTGATGTTTAACGGTGCTGGGCTTGAACCGCAGTGCACCTGACTTGGACGCGTGTTTCTCGTCACTTCTTTAATTTTTTCTTTCCAACCTCTTGTTAGCTTTCAAAGTCTCATGCTGCCCTTTGAATGCAATCAACGGTGAATTAATTAATTTAGAATTTTGATAGCTTCACAATCGTGTTTTTTTATATTATTTTTACCTATTTTTCTCATTTATTCTATCACATCATTATATATATATTTATTTATCTCTCTTTTATTCATATACCTCAGTAGTTGAAGAGGTGAAGGAGTATGTAAGTAACATTTTCCTTAATTTATCTATTGACATTTTCTGAAGTTCAACTCAAGATAACAGTTTAAAAAAAAAAACTCAAGATACGGTGATGCATTGTTTATAATAATGTGTTTTGACTCTTGTG
This sequence comes from Acmispon strigosus, assembly GCA_030819835.1. NCBI lineage: Eukaryota > Viridiplantae > Streptophyta > Magnoliopsida > Fabales > Fabaceae > Acmispon > Acmispon strigosus. The sequence continues at coordinate 39,111,843 of JAUAMA010000001.1, read as the reverse complement.
GTGTTATATAACTCAAAAATGTTTTATTTACGCCCACACAAAAAGAAATAGAAAATAGATAAAAAAGAGTGTTGATCTGACAAAAAATATAGAGATAGGTAGGAAAAAAAATTAAAATAAAATAAAGAAAAAGAAAAGTGCAAATAAATCATTACTCTATATAATTATGTGGTCTTTTTAGTTCGCTCATTTCCTATTTTAATTTTCAAAAATAGAAAATAAACCTAAAAACATGATAAATTGATATTTAGAAAATATTTTCTTAAAAAATATTTTCTAAAATATGATCAAAACAGAAACAAAAGTCTTTTCATTTTAAGTGAAAATGAAAATGAAAATGAAAATGAAAACGAGCTACCATCACCGTCGTCGCTGCTACCACCACTGCCACTATTACCACTACTACTATTATCACTGCCACCACCTCCATCACAGCCACTATCGTCACAACCACCATCGCCACCACCACCATCGTCACCACCACCAACTAGTGAGATGAAAACCGGTGGCGGTGGCAGAAGAGGGGTGGTGGTGGCAACGGTGTCGGTGGTAGTGTAAGTTGTGTTGGTAGCGACGGTGGAAGCGGCGATGTTGGCGAGGACCGCAATGGTGAAAATTAAAATAAAAAGTCAAAACAAATATGTTTTTCAAATTTGAAAATCAAAACTATTTTCAGAAAATGAAAATCGAAAATGAAAACAATTTTTTTTTCTCAAACCAAATTGTGTTCTTCATTTTTTTCTACTAAAACTACATGCAAGTTGGCTTTTTTTTAATAATGCAATTTTTTTTAACTAAACAAGCCTCCAAAAAAAAATTTAGCCAAGTATGGATGTTTCTGCCATGTAGGCAGCTTATGTGGCCTGGGAAGGGGGAGTCGCAGACCAACACGCGACTCTCAGGTGGAAATCGCAGCACCCCACACGACTTCCCACACGTGTCCTATCAAGTCAGAAGCATGGGAATCTGGTCAGTTGGGGCATGGGAATCTGGACTGTTGGGGCAGGGGGAGCAGGCCTAGTGACTGGGAGTCGCGTTGACTTACGCGACTTCCCATGTCAGGGAATCGTGGCACAGGCAGCGACTCCAGTGCATGCAAGCTACGTTGCATGGAGTCGCGTCCCATTGTGCGACTCCCTCTCAGCTTTTCTGGCGGTTTTGAACCCCTTTAAATAGCTTGCCAGAACTCTATCCTCTCAACCTATTCACCCATCCTCTCGCTCTCCTCTCCAAACCTTCACGATTTTTCTCTAAAAATTCAAGACATTCCTATCTAAGGGTGCAAGGTCCTCTGCTTCTTCTCCCACCATCCTCAAGATCAAGCACTCTCATTATCCTTCTACATTCCGACTCAAGTATAAAGGTTATTATTCATCAATCTCTCAAGTTTTAGTGCTCACATACTCTTCTCAAACCCACTCACTCACTCTCTTTAAGGTAGAGTACTTAAACTCTCACCATATCGTAAGGCTAAATTCGAAGGTCAATTTAAATTTTAATTATATTATGTTGATATTAATGTTTAGGGTTTAGAAATATTATTGTAATTGATTAAATTAAAATATCTACTAATATTATCTAGATTAGATTATTGTTAGAAATATAAATTTTGCAGACTAAGTTTAGAAATATTAATTATTTAGAAATCTTAATATCTGAATTCTAGTTTAGAAATAGTAAGTGTTGATTAGTATGCAAAAAATATATTGTATTTAGTAACCATTATCTAGATTACATAACGGTTAGAAATATTAAATTTGTAGTCTAAGTTTAGAAATATTAATTGCTTAGTATTTAGTAACCAATATCTATGTTATTATTTAGAAGTAATAAGTGTTGGATAGTATGTAAAAATAATATAATATTTAATAATATTGTTTAGATTAGTAATATTAATAGATTAGAAATGAGATTATTTTGTTTAGAAATACTAGTTGTCCCCTAAACCCTAAACCCCAAACCCCAAACCCGAACCCTAACCCTAAACCTTAAACCTCAAATCCTAAACCCTAATAACCTTAAACCCTAAACTCCAAACCCTAAACCCTAAACCCCAAACCCTAAACCCTAATAACCTTAAATTCTAAATCCTTACGATGCGTCCAGGTACCGTCCTTGTGTACCCGAACCTTATGGGTCGCAATCGTTTACTAGGGGCTCCCAATTTGATGCTGACTATCACACGCCGGTCAATCTGCAGAGGCATACGCAGCAGTGGGGAGGCTATTAAGATATGGTCTTCGATGTCCCAATGCAGTCAAGAGGTGAACATAATTGTGATGTTGATCCTGCACGGGCACGTGGAACACAAGAGAGCTTGGAGTTTGACCTGAACATGGCGTTCACTTCTCCACCTCCAAGGCATAATATGGACAGGCAAGCGAGACATCGGCCGTGGCCGCCTTGTGGGACTCACGAACATCACGATCATTGAGGGTGTGAACTTGATGTATTAAACTATTTTTTAACTCTTTAACGAGACATGTGATATTAAACTTGATATTTGAATGCATATGACTTTCTATTAATCCACGTTCTTAAATATTATTAACAAGGGTTGAGTGTTATTACAACACAACGACAACGATTACAAACACACTGGTCATATCATAATTATCCTTGAAGCGAACTTGTCCTCTGACTTGGCTGTGACTCCAACAAATCCATCTCGCTCCGGATACGAGTTGACTTCGGGCGACCCTTGCCACGCACTGTCATTGGATCTGGAATAATCCTAAGCCCATCAACCGGTTTCTTGTTCATTCTCTCTTCAACTGGATACCATTGGATTTGATATGCATCGACAATGCTCTGTATCTTGTACACAGGGTCAACGTACACGTAATAATTGAACAACCATCTCAGGCAGGAGGTTATGACATGTTCACAAGGGTATTTGAATGCTTGGAATATACCACAAGTGCATGTCCTATTGTCCAGATCCACTACCCATTTCGTACCTTGCCTCCAAGGCCGGTGTGGGTTGAATCCTTCCTCAACCTCGAACCTGGTCCTCTGCACGTTATACGTGCGTACGATATGATGCGTTGTTTCACTCGCCCACGATTCCAGTTTTTTCATTAAGTTTGTGCAATATACTTGTCCCCCTGACAGTTCTTCCCTTGCGATAGTACCTCTCTGGACAAAGTAATCCACGAGCCTCCCATATGTGCACTTCACAAGTGCTGTGACTGGCATGTTTCTTGCCCCCTTTAATATCTTGTTAACAGCTTCGGACAAGTTGGTCGTCATTTGGCCGTACCTACGTCCACCAGTATCACAAGCCAGTCTCCTTCGGGATGCTGTCAATCCACTCTCGAATCTCAGGGCTTTGTTCTCAAAACCTCTGGAGCCTTCTCTCAAAATAATATGGGCACAGATCGTATCCTGCGCATTATCATCAAAAAATAATCTGGCACTAGTCATACAAGTGCGTCAAAAAATTAGACGTTTAGTGCAAGAGGTAAGCTTACCCATTTTTATCAAATCTCCTTTCAGCTTGACATTCTTGAATTTGTGGTTGAAGTTGCTGGCAATGTGCCGGATGCAGTATACATGGTGATCGTGTGGCGGTTGCCAGTCGTTATTAGGATTCTTCATGGCGCTTTTATGCCCGCATGCCTGTCAGATATCAGACATATACCTTGTTTCTGGGTAACTTTTAAACGGATCAGCCGCGGAAACCATGACCAAGAACTTGTTGATTCCCCCTCTACGACCGCAAAGGCTAATGGCAACACATGACTGTTTCCATCCTGTGCTGTGGCTACTAACAAGGTTGACTTGTACTTCCCGTAAAGCCAAGTGCCATCTACCTGTATGATTGGGTTGCAATAATTGAAAGCATCGCAGCATTATTTGAATGTCCAGAAGACCCTACATAATTTCTTAAATCGACCATCGATCTCGCCATCACCACCCACATAGTAATCCGTTACAATCTTGTAATACGATCCAGGGGAACACATCATCGTATGCTCCAACCACCTTGGGAGCTCGTCGTACGACGCTTCCCAGTCCCCGAATATCTTCGCAAGCGCCTTATGTTTTGCTTTCCACGCTTTGAAGTAAGACACCTTGTAGTGCAGCTCGCCACTGATTCTCTCTTGTATAAGAGAAATTGGGATGGCCGGTTGCAGACTAACCATACCTGCGATGTAAAATAAAGCACGTAAGTCCATATAGTTAACATGCAGAGCAAGTGCAAGAAAGCATGCAATAACCTTTAAACTAAGTTTCAATACCTGTGATGTACGTGGAGATGAAATCGGATTTCAACTTGTCAAGGTCCATGGACCCTGTCGAACTAACACACGTATGCGGGCCCTTCCATTTGGATATTACCCAATCATTTGTTTTTTTGGACAATATTGCCCTCATCCTCCACTGACATCCATTATCTTAATTTGGACACTTTGCGATGAAATATCTTGTGCAAGATTCCTGCACGACGTATGTTTGATTTTTTTTTTTTTTATACAGAAGTGCTTCAAGGCCGTCTGAGCATCTAGCTTGGTTTTGAAACGTAGTCCTTCATATAATTCTTCACCTGTTTGGCATGACCCTTGCACAACCAGACCGGGGAAAAAATCGGTCTCCTCATCAGGGTGGCCCCAATTAACATATGTATAGTGGGATGAGGTATTCCAGAAGGGGTTGGATTTTGGGACACCTAAACAAAACGATTTAATAATGCCACAAAATTACATAAATTGAAGGACTGAAGAGCTATTGACAATGTACATACCTTGGGCTTCGGAGTATACGTTCACCGGTACCGGCGAACTAGTAGGAAAAGGAGTATGAGCTGTCTGAGGTCCTGTATTGCCACCCAAGTCAGCCTCCATGTCCGAGTCTGACGATCCTCCTTCAAGAAATCTATCGTCTTCGTCCACTTCATCATCTGAATGGTTAACTTCAGGATCACATTGTCTGTGTGGATGTTGTCAATTTCGTCCGCCAAATTAACGGTGTTCCCCGTGTTTCCGAAGGTCAAAGACTCTGGATCAGCATCTACTTCCTCAACGTGCCTAACCCCTTCATCCGACAACATCTCCTGCGTTTCCATCGAATACGTTGACACTAGTATTGACGAGCCTCCGGCCTCAACAATATCAACATACAACTCCAGCATTCTCATTGATGATTGTTGGCTAAAAGTGTCCATCATGATACTGTCATCTTCAGTATCACATATCTGGAGACTTGTAAAAAAAAAGGGTTTTCTGAAGCTAAAAATCTATACGTAGCCCTCGAAATAACCTGGTTACTGTTGAGTTGTAACTTCTCGTGAATTCTCCTCTTCAAACGTTGGAAAGAAATGCCTCATTTTAGATATATGGCATTTGTCGTACCTTCGAACATAACGCCTTGCCCCCCTTCGTAAGCTCTGCCGTTGTAGTACACAAAAATAATTTGTTGATCCATCGCAAAGGTTTGAGTTTCAGTGTTTAAGGTTTAGTGTCGAAATGCGGTATGGTTTCAGCAAAGGGCTGAGGCCCTTATATAGGTCACAAGTCGCAGGCTGGTGTGCGACTCATGGGCCACAAGTCGCAGGTGGGCTTGCGACTCCAATGGGAGTCGCATGATGGGCTGCGACTTTTGGCTGGTGGCCCAAGTCAGCTGCTTACATGGTAGAAACAGCCATACTTGGCTAATTTTTTTTTTTTGGACTTGTTTTATTAATTTTTTTCTGCATTATTAAAAAAAAAAAAACCAAGTTAGATGGGTACGTATATTAATATATGGATGTGAGATTAAAGTTAGGATTAATACACCCATAACTTTAACATTTATTTTAGTTCTATTCCATTCCACTAGTGAAAAATGAACTGAAAACTTATGTATGACATTAACATCAAATTTCAGTTAATGACTATAAAGGCGATTGGAAGAAAATGTGAAGTATTTGGTTAATACTTTCTAAAATATTTTGTTCAATAACCATATACCCATTGTGTAAATAAGTTTTTATGGATATCCAACTAAGTTTTACTATCTTGCCACATTATAATCAAATTAAAATATAAAAATTAAGATAGAGAAATGTGATTGACTGTTTATATAAAACTGCGTACATTAAAAATATATCTTAAGTAGAATCAAAATTAAATTAAGGGTGTAATTTAGAAATGAAAAAAGTAAAAAATCTTGAGACATAAAAATAGATACTTTAAGTTTTTTTTTTTTTCTTTTTTGTTGAAAGTAGATACTTTAAGCTTAGGGGGGGAAATATTGATATGCTGTCGGAAATATTAAGAAATTATGAAGAGATCAAGTTTTACGTTCTTAATTATTCTTGTGGCATGATCACTTCAAACTCCATAGTTTCCTCATAACAATATGCCTTACCTATGTTGCTTTCTTGATATTATATTGATTACTAAATAATTAAAACAATGTTACCAAAAATATGATAGAGTAAATTGGCCAAATCTAGTTACGAAATTCGAAATCTAGTATTATTTTGAGAAGTTTATCATTCATCAAAGAAAAAAATTTACTAATATGATTCGCCACATTGTGTTGTGTGTAGGAGGTCCTTCCAGCAAGTACATCTACAAAACCAACACTAAGCACCACAACACACGATGTACCTAACGAACCCCAAAAGCCACAAATAGAGATACCACTGAACTGCAGTGGATACAACAACCTCACCAAAACATGCCCTGCAAACAAGCCCTACTCATGGAACAATCGAGACGGTCCGTCGAGCCCCACGTGTCCCGACTACTTCCGTTGGATCCACGAGGATCTTCGGCCGTGGGCCCACACGGGGGTAACAAAGGAGATGGTGGAGAAGGCAAGAGCAACAGCAAATTTCAAGCTTGTGATATTGAATGGAAAGGCTTATTTGGAGACTTATGAGAAGGCTTTTCAAACAAGGGATGTTTTCACTTTGTGGGGGATTTTGCAATTGTTGAGAAATTACCCTGGGATGGTGCCTGATTTGGAACTCATGTTTGATTGTGTGGATTGGCCTGTGGTTGTTGCTCAAGGAGATAGTGCTAGGGACCCACCACCACTCTTTCGTTACTGTGGGAATGATGACACGTTGGATATTGTCTTCCCTGATTGGTCCTTCTGGGGATGGTAAGTAACCATTTGAAAACAAATGGGAAGAAATAATTCAATGAAAACAAAAAAAAGAGAAGAAATAATTATGATAATAACATATTAATATTGATGGCATATGTGTGATCTCTGCTGGTATAGGCCTGAGGTTAATATAAAGCCGTGGGAAGTTTTGTTGGGAGAGTTGAAAGAGGGCAACAAGAAGACAACATGGTTGAACAGAGAGCCTTATGCTTACTGGAAAGGAAATCCCACTGTTGCTGAAACTAGAGAAGACCTCATGAAATGCAATGTTTCTGACACACATGATTGGAATGCTCGTTTATATGCCCAGGTATCAATCTTAGTTAGCTTTGTTCTATGTCAGTGCAGAAAATTCCATTTTTCAAAGTTATGAAGCTCTTTTCATGTAAATCCATTATTGGCTTTTTCTTGTCTGTTTGATCTTGGGTTACTAAATGGTTCATCAATGCTCAACACCAATTTGGCCTTTTAGAATCTATTAAAAGTGTCTTTGGGTAAACAATTTATTTAAGCGCTTATTGCATAATTGCTTATTGATAAGCTAATTTGAATTTTTTTTAAAATACGCTGAAAATATGTTATAGATAAGCGTAAGTTGTCCATCAAAACAAGCTCAACAGATTAGGTTATAGATAAACTAATCTAAACAGCATATGAAAACAAGATCGAAACAACTTATAGGTAGAAATAAGCTATTTTATGTAAGCTCTCCTAAGCGCTTTTGCTACAAGATAAGTTCAATTGAGCTCTTCTAAACCGGACCAAATTAGAGTTTAGTCATCTAATATTGCACATGGCACCATATTAGTCCTAAAACAAATTTAGTCACTGAAGTAGTCCATCAAAGAGTTAAACTTTACCATTCTTCAATAAGTCTCATCAGCAAATAAACTACCTAAAGATTTAATTCATCCTACTGTGTTACCATATCAGTTCTTTTATGTCAATACTTTTAGTCCAACACAGACAAAAACGGTTACGTTTTAGATCATTGATGGGCTAATGTAGTGTTTTTACTTCTTTGATGGACTAATTTAGTGACTGGAATTTTATGAGAACTGATATAGTGACACTTATAGTTGTGATCTTTCTCATTCCAAATCAAATAAAATGATGTTAAATGAAATTTTTCTTCCAGGATTGGGGACGTGAATCACAAGAAGGGTACAAGAAATCAGACTTGGCAAGCCAATGCAATCATAGGTATAGCATTCAAACTTTGCTTTCCCTCTATCTTGCTTGCATTATACTTTTGTTTTGTATAGTAATATATTTTTAGCTATTGGATATGTAGTGTACAGTTATCAACAAATCATTGTTTTAATTCAATCATGATATGTGTAGGTATAAGGTCTACATTGAAGGTTCTGCTTGGTCTGTCAGTGAAAAATACATTCTGGCATGTGATTCTGTCACTTTAATTGTAAAACCCCATTACTATGACTTTTTCACAAGAGGGTTAAAACCAGTGCACCACTACTGGCCCATCAAGGAAGATGACAAATGCAAGTCCATTAAATTTGCAGTGGATTGGGGCAATAGTCACAAGGAAAAGGTAATCTTAAAGTTTTGCTCATTTCCCACCACAATAATATAAGTCTTACCGGTAAAAGGTTAGTTTAAATTGTACATGGTTGATTTCCATCGAACAAGGTCTCAAGTTCGGGTCTTGTATATGGAGAAAACCCTAACCAGAAGAGTTAGGTTCACCAGAATGTGGATGTTCCCGGTTCAAAGCTGAATGAATATAAAAATCATTTTAAGTACTTCAATTTTGAATACTTTTTGAGATTTAATATGATAAACTTGGTGAAGAATATTAGCATGTTCCTAATCTTTTACTTAATCTTGTTTGTTGTTTTTCAGGCACACAAAATTGGGAAAGCGGCAAGTAATTTCATTCAAGAAGAGTTGAAGATGGACTATGTATATGACTACATGTTTCACCTCCTAAGTTCTTATGCTAAACTCTTAAGATACAAACCATCCATAAGTGCTCAAGCTATTGAGCTATGTGTGGAGTCAATGGTTTGCAAAGCAGAAGGATTTGAAAAGAAATTTATGATGGAATCATTGGTCAAGGGTCCTGCAAACACCATGCCATGCACCATGCCTCCCCCTTATGATCCTCCAACTTTCAATGAGCAATTAAGGAGAAAGGAAGGTATAATTCAACAAGTGGAATCATGGGAGAAAAGATATTGGGAGAAACAAAATAAGACATCTTAATGTATACATTTTTCCATGCCATTGTTATAGTTTCATGTTTTCCTCTTCTATATATAGGGTTCTTTTGGGGAGATACTATCATGCCATAGTTTGTTAAATAAAATGTAGCATAATTGTGCCAATTATGAATTTTTGTACTCTTCTAGAAATAGTATTTGGTTTGTTAGTTTCTAGCTCTGAAACTTATTATCGTTCGATAGAAATGCAATAATAGAGATTGATAATTATACCAAAATTTTTTTTTCGAAAGAAAAAGGATATATTCATATAAAATTTACATCCACAAAAATGGCCGCCACCAAAAAGAGGGGGAGCTGCTCGTCCGCCTCTAAAACAAGCCTCCAGAACCGGAGAGGGACAGTAACACCGCCTCATACCAAAAAAGGAAAACAAAACCCCATCCATATGGAACACCAAAAGAAACACAAAAACGACTACCCCAAACAGCCACACCTGCGAAGAAAGAACCCCTCCTATGACATTTTTCGCCCCATGATTTGGGACCATCCGATTAATTGCCATGTCGTCAGGACAATAAAAAACAACACCCACCCGCTTACCCACTGAAACTGCTCGCTTAGCTCTCGTCAGAACACCCGGAGGCACTAAGGGCTCGGGCGGAAAACATGATGAAGGAGTATCCTCGCTTATATCGCCTCTCATCACGACCTCCACAGGAGAGAAAGAAGGAGTGAAATGACAGGAATGCACAATTCCTGGCCACTAACCTCTTTCCTGGGACGGCCCCGAGCCCTCTTCACTCAAATACCACGAGCCCTTGCCGAATCCGAGGTCGCCTTAGAGCTCCTAGCCCTTAAATTATATTGTTAAAACTGGTAAAATAAATAACTTGGTCCTAAAATTAAAATCTGTGGCTTTTAATTTAGCTCATAATTTTCCTTTTGCATACAAGTGGGCCTTTAAAAATTTCACAGTTCATTTTTAGACAAAAAAAAAAAATTCCTATTTCTAAATAAGCTAATTCTTTAATTTTTCTTCACCAAATTAAATAATAGCAATTGCATGACATAATAAGTGTATAATATATTAACATACACACCAAACAAACAATGCAGATACTTAACAAAACAAATTAGAAATCAGAAGCAAACAATACACCCGAGACAAAACCACCACCCCCAATATCTAAAGCCTAAAACATCGGAATCATGCATTATATACCATTAAATCTTGAAATCTATGAATATTCTTTAGGTAGACGGCTAAGATTGAAAGAAGTATAAAAGAGTAAACATGTGCTTTAGGTAAAGTAAATGAGGAGGAAGTGGGAGCTGGCATGACAGAAGATTTGTTCTTGAAGAACTTGGAAGCATGCATGCCATCAAAATAGTAGAGACCATTATCCCCAACAGTCCCTTGAAGAAGAATTTCACCCCTGGCCTGAGATTTGACAAGACAATGAGTATAATCAAACTCAAATTTAACATGATTATCTCTAGCAAACCTACTAACACTGACAAGATTTTTAGTGGTTGAGGGAGTAAGCAACAAATCACTAAGAGAAAGAGTAGCATGTGTTTGAAATGGTGACTTAAAGGAAATTGTATCAATAGATTGGATAGGCAAACCTTGACCATTTCCCATGAGGATGTGATCATTCCCATGAAGGGGTGTAGGATTGGAGAAGGCAGTAGCATCATGGGTGACATGGTGAGTTGCACCAGTGTCTGGTATCCAGTTCCCTGCACTTGGTCCTGCAGATGCAGTGAGCAGAGCTTGTCCCATCGTCTATTGTGAAAACAATTGGCTTGTTGGTCGCTGTGCAAAGTGAGAAGGGCCAATCGTCTGCTGGGGAGACTGAAGCACAGGTGCAGGCATCGTCTGGTGGCAATAACCATTGACATATCCAGCAGACGAAGGATGTCCATGTGGATCAGTCTTCGGATCAGCATTGGAAAAGGTAATTGGGAGGGCCCAGTTATTTGAAGATTATAAAAGGGTGGGGGACCAAGTCCTGCTTGTTGAAAATTAGAAAGAGGTGGTGCAAAGACTCCAAAGGTACCGGCCTGCTGGGGAACTTGATTAAACTGAACACCATATGGTGATGAGCCAACCATTCCTGGAAAATTGGCAGACGATACGCGGTGATAGCAAGTGTTGGCTTCATGACCCCACTTGTAACAGATTTGAATATGAACAGAGGAGCGTCCACCACGTCCACGCCCACGGCCACCACAGCCACCAGAGCGACCACTAGGACCACGATAATCACCAAACGAGCCATAGTTCTGGGTCGACTCAGAGAAACCCCAGTTCATATATTGTGGATCATCAGTGGTGTGCGCGGCACGATTCTAGGCAGGTGAACCAGAAGCATAGTTGGCTTGAGCAAACTGCTGGTTCAGTACTGGTGAGTCTATCATCTACGTAGGTGTATGTGTGAGCAGAGCAGGCAGTGGATTGTCAAGAAGCTAACGCTTGCGAGAGCGAAGAATGTAGGCCTCATGAGCAATAAGCATTGCTTCTGCTTGAGAGACAGAGCATGACACCTCCCGACTGCTGACAAGAGGCATAAGAGAGCTATAATCATCCGGTAATCCATCAAAGATAGCTTCAATGTGATCTCGATATGAAACTAGATCACCAATGGAGATGAGAGCATTGCCAATTGTCTTAATGCGTTTGAGATAGTCAGAGAGAGATTTCGACCCTTTGACAATAGTGCGAAGCTCTGAGCGAAGCATTGCGAATTGTTCTAGAGAATGTACATTGAAGAAGTCATGAACTTCTTGCCAGATCTGCCATGATTGTTTGCAGTTAACAACATTAGGTAGAACGACAGACGATAGGGAAGAAAGCAACCAAGTGAATAGTGCTTAATCTTGTTTGATCCAGGTTGTGTAAAGAGGATTCTCAACAGACTTTTCACGATCAGCATCAGAAAAAAAACGAGGTGGGATTTCTAGATTCATAAGAAACTTTTCCAGACTATGTTGTCAAACAACACCTTCAACGTGTTGTACCCAGGAACGAAAATTTGTTTCATCAAGTTTGATTAAAACAATATGTGAACTTGGCGAGCCCCGGATACATGGCGACCCACCTTAGGGCAGCTACGACTATGGCGAGAGGGCATGGCATGACATAAAGACACTCTTAGCCCTCATGATTCAGGCACGGTGTCTTGTGGACTTGGCGAGCCCCGAATACATGGCGAGGTATGGCCCTACGGATCAAATTAGCGAGCCTCAGGTGGGTTGAGGGAACGCCTTCCTTTTAGACCCCGCTAGGATACTTAGGCGTAGGAGCTGAAAAGAGCTAAATGAGGCTGGACACGTGTTGTAAGGGCTCTTAGACTGAGAATTATAAGACCCAAGAGTCAATTAGTAGAATAGAATTAGGGTTTTTTTAGCCAATCCCCTATAAATATAGGAGATGACTAGCATTGTAAAGGGATCTTGGAGTATTAATACAAAGCGGCTAGGTTTATCCCCTATAAATAGGAAATGGCTAGCCTTGTAAAGGGATCTTGGAGCATTAATACCAAGCGGCTAGGTTTTTATGAGATCTCACTTTCGATAAAATCTTAGATCTAGGTCGCTTCTATGCTCATACAAGAATAATCACTCTTTTTAGAGAGGACTCATAATTATTGAATACAAAGTAGATTAGCATAATTTTTATTTATTTAAGTTAGAAAATGATTTTATGGAAAATGTTATTTGATTTTGTTATTTTACTTAAATTTACTATACCTTCATAAACAATTAATTTCTAAGCCTCAAATATTAACTTTTTCGAGCCACCCTCGGCTCAGCCCTGCTTCGTGTTAGTAACGGCAATTGTGGTTAGAATAAAGATTGGTGTACACTTTTTGGGTGTAGATCACTAAAAAGTGATGGTAAGAGATAAAAGATTAGTGATAGATGTGATATATAATGTGAAACGTGTAGAAAAGAGAGATTAAGGGGAAAAAAAAGTGTCTCGAGATATTTATACTATAGAGCAGTTCATGAATCATAACTGGAAAGAAGCTTAGCCTTTGTCGGCCCTCGAGACGTAGCCTGATGATATTAGTGCTCAAAACATTATAATCCCTGAATTAGTTCATCAAAAAGTTAAAACTTCTCTATTCTTCAAAAAACCTCATCACCAAATAAACTATTTAAAAGATATAATTCATCACTAAATTTATCAGATTGTGTTAACATATCAGTTCTTTTATGTCCATACTTTAGTCCCACACAAAGACAAATATGGTTGAAACACATATTGTGCTTCATATTAATACATTAGGAATTCACATGGGTCATGCACGAGTATATAACACACATTATGAAATGTTGATGATGATTGAAATAACATCTTAAAGTAGTATAGGGTGATTATATGTTTTACAATTTAATAGCTCAATTAACAACATGCCAAAATGAACAACGAATACTGTTATTCAAAAAGTTTAATCTTTTTTCGAAAGTAAAAGGATATTATATTCATTAGAAAAATTCTGACAACATCTCTCTCGGATAAAATTTAGAACCAGTCAAACACCCAGTAATCAATATAACATCACATAAATAAAATTAATTTAATCACCCACCTAAGAAAAAAAAAAACTACCAAAATTATAACAGCCTCACCCACATCACCGACATGCATTGGAATAAAAAAGAACGATAAAGATTGGTGTAAATCGGGTATAGACTACTAGAAAGAAATATGAAGAGATGAGTATGATGTGATGTGTGCAGAAGAGAGAAATAAAAAGAAAAAAGAGATGTCTCGAGAACCTTGACAAAGAAACCGTGGCGGGAAGCCCAAAAGACCAAATAGGGGACAAACTCCAGCGTATTGCTAAAAGCTAGCACAATGCAAATCCTACCACAAGAGGGAAAGGAAAAATGAACAGAGATAGATAGAGGTCATGAGTCATGACTGCAAAGAGTGCTAGAACAGCCATAACATAAAAACCATCTCTGCCAGCATGAAGATTTCCTGCCCTCCCTGCTTCGGCAATCTTGCAGGCTCCATAAGCCAAAAAGCCATGAATTCTTCAGAAGGTGAACAAAAGTGGCTTAAAGTGACCCACTAAAACTGTTTCTAATCCAAGTTGTTACTCTTACGGCCTGCAAAGAATCGTAAGAGTTGATAGAAGCCTTTCATGCTTACTCCATGCAAACAGCTGAAGGAAGTAAATCACACCCATCCATTGAAAGGTAGAAACATCAACCATTAAAACAAACTGCATGTTTGTCTGTAAAATGATTTGCTGATTACAAGGATTAGAGTGCGGATAAAAGGGATTAGAACATTTCCGAGATATATATTCGACTATTAGCTTGGAAACAGGGCATGGTAGATAGATTATAGTATCAGTTTAACATTTTGTTTCTATTCTAGCAGAAAGCAAAGTTAAGCCTTAATTTGAGGAAAAAACAATGTTAATCTTCTGCTTTATAAATAAAAGTTATGAGCATGATCTTAGACTTGGTGTTTGGCCGAACACTACCACACAAAAATTATAAGGAGTTATTTAGTTATATCTTTAGTTGATGAGAGACTTTAACACAACCTTTCATTTCATGTCCATGACTGAACAACGAGAGCGTTCTTAGAATTTAGGCTAGATCTAACTCTACCAATAAATTACGTCATGGGTGAGAATTGTTCTACCCTTTATAAGGATTTATTTAGTCATATCTGTACGTAAAATGGGCGGTCTTAACTCAAGATATCTATGCAACAATGAAACTTACAGCAAGCCTCTTAACAAATGAAAATTTTGTACCCGGATTGGGGACGTGAATGACAAGGTTACAAGAAATCAGACTTGGCAATCCCATGCACTGATAGGTATTAACATTCAAACTTTGCTTTCTCTCTATGGAACATGAAAGTGAATAAGTTTGAATTCTTGCTTGCATTATAATTTTGTTTTGTGTAGTAGTAATATATTTTTAGGGATTGGAATGTAGTGTACAGTTATCAACAAATTATTGTTTTAATTCAATCATGATATGTGTAGCTATAAGGTCTACGTTGAAGGTTCTGCTTGATCAGTCAGTGAAAAATGCATTCTGGCATGTGATTCTGTCACTTTAACTGTAAAACCCCATTACTATGACTTTTTCAGAAGAGGTTAATAGTAACACCTGTGCACCACTACTGGCCCATCAAGGAATGTGACAAATGCAAGTCCATTAAGTTTGCAGTGGATTGGGGCAATAGTCACAAGGAAAAGGTAATCTTAAAGTTTTGCTCATTTGCCACAAAAATATAATTCTTACCAAAAAAATACCGGTATGCTTGCTCTCCGTTGCGATCGAAACTCACATCCTCATCCGCAACCCCTACAATCATTGTTGCTTCGTATTGGGATGTGAAGTGTGAGTAAGAAGTCTCACATTGGATGAAGAAGAGATTGTTGAAGAGTTTACAAGTAAGAGGACTCATACACCATATACTTTAAGGCTTTTGGCGAAAAATGTGGTGTCCAATCCACTTATAGTTTACTCTTTAACCCAATGTGATGACCTCAGAGTTTTATGTCTCTCAAAGCCTAACACTTCGTTGTGTCGCCATTACTCAACGCCACGATTCCATGAGATGGGGAATGGTCTGGAGCAATGGGGTTATGTCAGGTCTAGGGTTAGTGGTTTAGCAAAGTTTTGGAAAAGGGAAACATCTTAGTGGGTGGTGGTGGCCAAGAACAAGTGGTGATAGTGGTGAAGATGTGACCGAACTAAAATGATATTGATGAGTTAAAAGATGAGGATTTGTTTGAATCTCCGCTAAGTTACCAAAATAACCATGTTATTTCATTGGCATATGATCGAATCAATTTTTTTATTCATGTTAGGTATCGCCTTTTTCTTTCGTAAAAAAGTAGAGTTTAAGAAGCTTATAGGTGGGAGAGTAGGGGAATGAGCTCTTCTTAAAATTCATGTTATTTGGTTTAGTTTTAGGAGGGCAGGGAGGGTAATGGGGGAGTTAAAATTCTCTGCAGTCCTAACTCAATTTTTGGGTTTTTTCCCCCCATAATGTACCCTCACAACCGATAGTTATGAGAGTATGAATAAAAGTAGGTCAGGCTTCCGGCAGGGGCATATGGCCTAGCTTACATCATGCCCAAGTCAGACCATACTAAATTAATAAGGCTTAATAACACTTTTGGTCCCTCACTTATCACGATTTGACGGTTTTGGTCCCTAAGCTAAAAAATTAGCTTAAATGGTTCTTAACTTATACAAACTGTTGCAGTTTTGGTTTTCTATCCAATTCCGTCCAAAATTTAACAGTTTCTAGGTTAAAAAAAAAAACCCTAGAATCTTCATCATCTTCAACATTAAACTCAAAAAAAATAAAAAAACCAAAATTTAATTACATGAGACCTCATACAATAACTGTCATAACTCTACCTATCTTTTATTATATTTCCTCGACAATAATCAAAAAAAACTTTTTGAATTATGTATACAAGAATCAAAATTCAATACGTAATTTTAGTATTCAAATAATATTCTTTCAGAACCTTTTTTTTCAGTTATTAAACCCTTGCACCGAGGAACTTGTACTAGGGTGTATGTGCGACTCGTTCATATCATAGACTAATAGAAAAGAGGGGAAATAAAAATTTCCAGTATCGGTGCTTGGTTAAGATAGTGTGAATGGAATTCTTCCGTTCACACTATCTTAACTTTTCAAAATTCTATTAAATTAAAAAGAAGGATATAGATGAATAACTTTGGAAATCTCATATAGATTATGACTTGAATCAGATCGATTCTTTTTTGAATCTTTATCCGTCCAATTCCCTCGACGCCCGAAGATATTTTTATAGTTTTTTGTATATAAGTCTTGATACAATCTCTTTTGCCTTGGAAAATCATACAGTTACCTCATGGGGAGTTAACTGCACAAACGGATCTCCCGACATCTATATATAAACGCTGTTATATCAAGAATACACAAGAAAAGCATTTCGAATTGTTCATTCATCGCTAAATATGGCTTAGAACCAATAATTCATTATCTAATGGATTTTTCCGTTCTAATACTCTATCCGAGAGTTATCAATATTTATCAACTATTTGAAAAGAACTAATCAAACGAGAATAATGATAGAGTCTCATTCTACATGTCAATACGACACTAATAAAATTTTGAGTAAGAGGAAAATCCGTCGACTTCGAAACTTTTTCTTCTCCATTTGTAGACACAAAAACACCTTTCTTTGTCCCCTTTTGTCTTGTTCTCATTTGCACAAAAACACCAATCTTTGTCCCCTTTCATCCATCTACACCTAACAGTACCCATTTGCACAGAAACACCAAAGCCAACACCTTTCTTTGTCCCAAAACCCACATGGCACAGTGACTCACATGAAGAATGGCGCGGTGGTTTCAGATCAGCGACGCGGTGGTGGGGGACCAGCTGCTGGGGCGCGATTGTTTCTGGCCGCAACGCAGTGGTTTCGGATTTGCGACGCGGTGGTGATGGATCTACGGCTGCAGCGCCGTGGTGAGGGATCTGTGGCTGCGGCGCGATGGTTTTAGATCTAAGTTTTATGGATTTGGTTCAGGCGCCGTAGAAGATTCTGGTTTGGAGAGGTTGAATGATGGGAACAAGACACATAGACAGAAACTCCATCGATCTCAAACTCCATCATGGACATTTAGATTGGTTCTCAAATTTCTTGATCTGCCTTGTTCACATCCCACATGGCACAGTAACGCGTTTGCTAATTTAGAAATAAAAGAGGATTCTTTAGAAAGTTGAGAGTTGTAAGGTGCTCACAGCCATGGTTAATATTTCTTTGGTATAATCGCCGTTTCACGAGAAGATCCAAGGACCATCAATAAAGATTCATTATTCTGATTTCAACACTCCAAGTCCAACAACTTTGTATTTAACCAACTATCTTTTAATCATGCTGATGATTTTTTGTTTATCTATTCTCTCCTTATTTTCTTATGTAATTAAATTTGGTTTTTTAGGGGTGTTGGTTTTTTTTTTTATGGATTTTTCGAATTTAATGTTCTGGGTCTTTTTTTTACCCAAAAACCGTTAAATTTTTTTACGGAATCCGATGAAAAACCAAAACTGCAACAGTTTGTATAAATTAAGGACCATTTAGACTAATTGTTTAGTTTAGGGACCAAAACTGTCAAATCGTGATAAATGAGAGACAAAAAGTACTATTAAGCCAATTAATAATTAGATAAGGCCAATTTTTTTTTAAAAGCCTATAAATTTAAAATAAGCCAGGCTTATGCCACTTAAAAAACCGTATAAGCCTAACAAGCCGGTTTATTTAAATAAATATAATTAATATAATTTTATTTTATTATTCCTACATTGGACTTTTATTATAATATATAAAAGGGTTAATGGTTTATTTGGTCTCTGTACTAAGATTTGGCTTTGGTCCCTCCCCGGAAAAAAGTTTGCAAAAGGTCCCTGTAGTTGTACCAAGTTTGGTATAGGTCCCTGCCGGAGACCGGAGCTCCGGTGAGTGCACATGTGGCAGGCTGACTGGGTTAATGAAGGTGACGTGGATTTTTTTATTTATTTATTTAAATACAGGTCAGATTTTAAAAAAATAAAAACCCCTAATTAAATCAAAAAAAACCCCAAATCCCTAATTCCCCTTTCTTCTCCCCTAACTCAAGCAGCAGCTTAATTTTCCAGGTTCGTGGTTCCTTCTTCTCGTCCTCGTTGTCTTCTTCTTCTTCTTCTTCTTCTTCTTCCTGTTCTTCCTCTTCTTCCTGTTCCCTCTCAGTAGCTTCAGAAGTTACTTCTGCCCCTTTCTGAGCATCTTGCAATTGACCCATGCGCTCCTTCATATTTTAACTCTCAAGCCATTAACAACCAAACATAAAGAATTTATAAATGAAAGAGGGAGCTCTTAAAAAATGAAGGCAATATGAAAGATTAAAAAAGCAGCATACATGGACTGAATCATAACAGCAAAAGTTGAAGGAAGTTTCAAAATCACACCAAGGGCAATTAATGAAACACGGGCAAAAGAAACCCATGTTGCATTCACACACTTGTCTGCAAGTAATTTCAGCAAATAACATTTCAGTATGAGGAACATACCTGCATAGATCTCAACAATGCTCTCAAATCAGCATTATTGAGACAACGAAGAAGAGGAAGAAGAGGAAGAACAGGAAGAAGAAGAAGAAGAAGAAGAGGAAGAAGAAGAAGAAGAAGAAGAAGAAGATGAAGACAACGAAGAAGAAGAAGACAACGAGGACGAGGAAGACATTGAAGAAGAAGAAGGAACCACAAACCTAGAAAATTAAGCTGCTGCGTGAGTTAGGGGAGGACCATTTCAGATGCGTGAGTGAGTTAGGGAAGAAGAAAGGGGAATTAGGGATTTGGGGTTTTTTTGATTTAATTAGGGTTTTTTTTTATTTAATTAGGGGTTTTTATTTTTTTAAAATCTGACCTGTATTTAAATAAAAATAATAATAAAAAATCCACGTCACCTTCATTAACCCAGTCAGCCTGCCACATGTGCACTCACCGGAGCTCCGGTCTCCGGCAGGGACCTATATCAAACTTGGTACAACTACAGGGACCTTTTGCAAACTTTTTTTCGGGGAGGGACCAAAGCCAAATCTTGGTACAACCACAGGGACCAAGTAAACCATTAACCCTATATAAAATTATATACTTATTGAATTTTTATATTTTTTTAGCATATTAGATTATATCATTATTTAACCATATAAACTCTTTTAGCAAAAGAAGATTACATATTTACCTTAACTTAAACGATATAATAATATTCATATATTTTACCTCGTTAGCCTATAAGTTTATTGACATTTTTTTTAAACAATTTTATTGACATGTTTAAAAATAGATTTGTTGGTCTACTTAACTATCTTATCATAAAATATGTTTTTTTTTGTCAAAAACATGCCTTTAAATAAGCTATCATGATAGGTCAGATTTTCAAATACATCAGACTCAGACTTAAAAGAGTCTATGACAGATAATAGGTCAGACTGAGGTCTTGAATTTTTTAAGTAGGTCAGACCTATTTAAGTAAAGCCTAGTCTAGCCCAGCCTATTTCCACCCCTACATGAAAGAGATCCCCCAAGACTCGGAGATCACATTAAGTGGGTAGACCTCCCCAACAAACCATTCTCCATACACTCCGCTCATGTATTAAACCTTGGACTAAATGCTTAAAGAACTTAACTATCTATCAACTGTGTTAGACCTTGTTTGGTAATTTTTATGCCTTTAGAATTAGAAGATTTGGAGGAAAAACAAATTATAGAAATAAAAAATGTTATTTCTCGTCTTTTAAAACCTTAATAACATTTTAAAATAAAAATAAAAAAGAAACATTCTAGGACACATAACGACACCAACCTAGGTTGCATAGAAAAAATCCCACAACACAATGCACTCATTTTCAAATAGAAATACGACGTTATGCTTCAAAATTGACCCAGCATGCACCTAAAACTATCAATTGCGCTCTTGCATATAGTTGTATGCAATCAAAGCGCTTTTTAGCATACAATTTGACATATCTCTGTCAATATGGTTTGGAATGCCTTCATTTCATTTCATCGATATTCTGTTATCATGTAATGGTTCAAACCCTAGTTATCTGTTTCTGCTTCTTGTTCTTTGTGGATAAACTTCGTTGCTAATCGATGTTTACACGACTCTATGGCTCATAGCGAATTCCAGTAATCTTGCTGCGTAATATTTCATTAACATATTTCCATAAATGATGCTCCAATGCTAACTGCATATTGAGAGGAAAAGTATTTAATGCTGATATATATAAACAACGGTGGATATATGTAACTGTGGTGAGTAAATTAACACCAAACTAATACCTAGTTCTGAACAGAAATGCAATTCCAAAATGTTCAATGCTGATTCTTCAATGCAAAACTCAATACTCAAAGGACAACAAATTTATATGAGCCCAAATTTTCAGAATTAATCCCAATAAAAGCTACAGTGCAGATCAACATATGTAAATGTATGCTAAGCAGACAGTGCATATTAACTGGATAAATGCAAAGTATATGTTATACTGACAAAAGGAAAGTATAAATCAACCTTCTTCAATTTTCGGGGCTAGATAGTCTCCCAACTTGATGATCCAGCTCCTCAATGTCCGCTTCAAGTAATTCAATATACTTTTTAGCATCTATTCTCTCAGGCCCAGAAACATTGTTCCACCGACTGAGTCATGACTCCACCTGAAACATTCTGCTAATATACAAATCAGAGAGAGAATGGCAAAGCAGTTTTGATGTTCACTTTTTTGTTTTTATCTTCCCGAAAGAACACAAAGAGGGGTGATCCTATTATTTCTAGGAGCAGAAAATAGATTAAGAAAGTAGTATTGATATTCCCTCATTAGAACGTTCACATCAGTACTGAAAAAAGTAGTCTAGCCACTTGATAAAAATAAACTAATTGACAACAGCAGCTATTGTATACCCTAGACACACCTCAAAGTACTGGATCAGATGGGAACCATGTTCTTCATAGTTATGCCCACACGTCTTGCCTTAAACTCACTTAACTCTTTCTTGTTCTCCCTGGCTCTTTCTATTAAACCTTATCTTCTTTTTCAAGAATGTTATATATATCCATATTTAAGACTTAAGAGTCAGTTCTTGCCATATTCTTTTAATTCTTCCTAAGAAAACTCCTCAGCTCCAAATCATAAGATTGCATGAACCTCATTCTATCTTTTTAGGAGAAAAAAATATTTGATGAAGTAATTGAATAAGAAATGAAAAGGAAAGCACTTCAGTGGTTGTGAGTTTTTAATATCTATAAAGGTATCATATAGTTCAAATGAAGCAAGCTACCAAATATACAAATGAGTTAGCTTCCTTTGTAACAGAAAAATCCCTCAACTATATCAAGAATGGTGATCTTCCTCCAGCTAACAAGAAGAACCTTAGGAGGACACCCTTATGCTAGTATTAGTGATGACAAAATGAAGACAACATCTAATGAATGGGAAGCCAAATCTAGAAGTTTGTCAAATTTGACAACTCTATAAGTTGTGGGCATCTATTACTGTTCTTAAACATAGACCAATGCATGAAATTTCAATTAGGAAACACTTCCATCCATAATGTACAGACAACCATAGCATCAAGGCCTCATTTTTTAAAAGAGGAAGCTACATCTTAGCTGGAAAGAACTATATAATGCACTTGTAGATTAGTTGCACACATCAAGGATGTGATGGATACCATTTAGGGTAACAAATATTGCACCTCAGTATTGGTTAGTAAGTATTAGATCTTTAAATACAAAGGATAACATGATATGAAAAGTATAACATTAACATATAATATTAGTGCTAACCTCAAGAAAACCAAATCAGACTTTTTAACAATCTCTTCCCCTTGTAAGAGACAACGTTTCATCTAATTAGAAGTCTGTTTCGTCTGTCCCTTGCCTTTCTCCATTTTGGAAACTTCCTTCATTTGAATAGGCAAAGACACACATTATAAATAAATGCAAAATTTAATACAACACATTGAAATTCAATGCTTCCCAAAAATTGATGAACAAACTCAAAGCCATATCAAAGTGAAAAAGAAAAAGGAAAAAGAAAAAGAAAATATGTTCTTGAAAGAATCATTCCCAAGATTGTGGGAAGGACTGATAGAACTACCATTGGGGTTCTAACCCAATTGATTAAAAGCTTCAGCTACAGCTTATTTAGGATCCAAGTGCAGAAGTGCTGGACAAATAAATTCAAATAGAAATTCTTAAAACAAAATCAGACCACAAATATTTTGAACTTTCAGACTTGAAAACCCAGATGTTGGAAAATTTATAATAAAATAGACTAAACATGTACTTGTCAAGTTATGAAACATGAAAACAAGAGTTATTTTAGTACAGGACACTAGACCAATCCATAGGAAATGGAGCATGAACACTCAGCATTCTTTGACAAAAATGAAATGCTCCAAGCCAAAACAGGTCTTCATAAAACTTACCAGGATGCAGAGAAACTAGTAGGTGCTCTGCATAGAGGAGGCAGGCCAAGGGCAAGTGTAATGCTAATCTTCAAGTCAAGGTCAGGATCATCCCTGTCTTTGAGGAATGTTGTTCATGAGAGTGTTCTGACGTCACCACCAATATATGGCAAGCATGTTGAAATGCCTGTGAGTTGTTCTGCACATATCATGTCATTGCTAACACTAGCATGTATTGTAAACTAGCTCCAGGCTAATGGTCCCTGGATGCCATTTTTCAATGCTAATGAATGAATGAATGAGGAGGGATAGATGACAACTAGGGTGTTATTGCCATGTGATATACATGTCCCACGTCCGAATTTACTGCAAGGTTGTCTATTGTTATGTTTTAGAAAGAAAACCGCTATATGGTAGAACAAAATTGATATGAATGCATAACAAACTTCAATTGACCAATCACAGAAACAAAATTAGTAGAATCTTTGGATTCACTTTTAAATCTTTCAGAATCATTTCTCTCCATAAAAGCTACTCCTAGTAGCTTTTCCCAGAATCACTTTCCCTAAAATGTGGAAACCCGGTTTTCCTCCTAGGTTTCCAAACATGCACTAAAAGGAGTGGGACACCATACAAGGAGGGATAGCAATTGTATTATGCCATTTAACATTCCTATAACTTTCGTAAAAATCTATTGCGCTGCTAGTTTGAATTGTAAGTGCAAAGGTTTCCAATTTTCAGTCTTCCAAAAACTACATTCACGCAAAAACTAACCCTGACAGATCCAAGAGAAAAACCACTTCCTCAAGCATTTAATGTTTGTCTTAGCTGACTTTGTTAAATTATTTTATTATTTTATGTTGTGAACTTTTCTTGTATAGTGTGAACAAGTAAGAGTTCTGCTCCATATGGTAACACAAGTCTAACAAGACGAGAGCAAGAGGCTACACACACCAAACATGCCTTACTAGTGCTTCTGAACAAGTTAGAGTTCTTAAAAACATCAGACATTCTTTACAAGCAAATTTAGAGTCAATGTGCTTCAGACCACAAGTCCAATGAAAATAAGAACACACAAAAGAAACACGCCTTACTAACAAAGACAGACAATGTGATTCCAAACAGAAGTCTAATAAAATAAGAACACGAGGTTACACACAACATCCTTCACCAGCAAAGATAGAGTCAGAATGCTTCCGAACAAGTCACAATTCTTTCCCAAAGGTAATGCAAGTTTAATGAAAATGTATGAAGACGGCCAAGATACCTTACACTGCTCCCTATGAGATACCCAAGTTGTCCTAGTTGGTTACTTTGTTAGGTTTTAATAAGGTTATTCATCGTTCATAAAGACATTACTTTGGAAGCACTGTCTTGAGCATTTATTTTAGTATGTGATTGTTCGACACTCATTGGAAGTGTAATTAAGGGAGAGAGAAATGCAGTGCACCAAAAGACATTCCTTAAATTCTACACAAGTCCTTGCTAACCTGAAAAAAAGAATAAATAAATACAGTCATGCATAACAATTGAACCCTGCTTAGACCTTTTCCCCAAACTCATTGAACTATAATGCCAAATGCAAATCCAAATAAGACAAGCACTTGTACTAAATAGTAAATACCAACTGTGAACATGTAAACTCTGGATTGAACCTTTTTCTGTGGTCGTATTGTTTCCTCATCGCAGTTCCATATGCAACTCAAGCACTTCTCAGAGCATGGGTGCCAACATTGCCTTGTAAGGAGAGAGAAAAGAACACAATCCTTAACAGTTAGCACCAACGATGGACTGGCAGATACTCCAGATAGGCTCCCATCATAGTCTGATTAAGAGGATTGTTGTAGATGGTTAGGAGTTGACAGCGACAACATCACTGGTTGAGTCATGGAACTCAATCTTAGCACACACCTGGACTCTTCTTACATGGAATTGAGTGGTGAGATTAGCCCTTCCTTGCTGGAACTTAAATCTCTGATTCGTATGTTGTAGTGCTGAATATTCACAATAACTAAATTTCTAGACCGATTTCTCCCATTTTATGTTAAAGAATAAATGCTACAAATAAATTAAACATGCTTGATGTTTTAAATAAAAATTTATCTTGTGATGTTGGTCAATGGAGCTTCAATGCATTTAAACTTGGGTAGAACCAGTTTGTACTCCATTGACGAAACCCACTTTTCTGGACATATTCCTTCAACTCAAAAGAATTGCTCTATGTTGAAGTTCATTGACATGGATAACATGAAGACTATGGCTGGTGAGATGACTTCTTTGCATAGGTTTCTATAGCCTCTAAGGCAGTCCAAAACTCCAAAATTTCCTTCTCTTCCATTTTTCGCAAATTTGGTGATCTTCCTTATTCCAATTCCCCAATGAGTACGAATACATTTCTTTGACAATATTCATTACCATTACCATCAGTTTACTAACAAGTTCACTTGACAAATCATAACGGGTTAAACTCTAGATTTCATGAGTGGTTACTTTTTTCATTTATATTCTTATATTTTCATACAGGGAACAACATCTTTGTGGTAATTATACCTCATCTTTAAGTCTAACATACTATAAAGTTCAAGCTATAAGATATGTGCTTTCCTAAAAGCATGTATCACCATGAGAGAGAGAGAGAGAGGAACTGGTATCAAGGAGATGAAAGAATGAATTTTATTGATCAATCTCCGCAATCTTAGCCCTACCTCAAGGCTGGAAGCAGACTCAAGTAGGAAAAGAGATGAATACAGCAAGGTTGAGAGTTTCGAGAGCCTTGACTTCTATAACTCTAACCAGAGTTTCTAATCTTACAACTTTGATGCCTCACAATGCGCTCCCTTTCCCTTTTTATACTCTACTAACTTCCTAACTAACTCACTAACCCATTCACATTTTAGGTTAGTTAGCTATTATACAATAACAAGCTGTACTAAGTTACTTACCAATAACTTCATTCCCCTATTGCTACAAGAAAGATATGTAGAAGGAGAGGAAAAGGTTTATTTTAAACTTTAGGTCCATGGAGTCATTCTCAATTGCATAACAAACTTGAATCTTCATTCATAAAAGAAAAATAACCAATGTATGCATTTCATTCTCATTTAACTACACTTTTTTTTTATGTGACACGTAACTTTCTAAGCTTCCATATCAAATTAAATTAATATTTCTACCAGTTTTATTCATTCAAATGAAATATTTTGCTTTCCTTAATTTTTTTAATCAATAATCAAATTTCTTCTATTAACATAAGGCCTAATGAAATCATTGCAACTCGCATGTATACCGATTTTCTATATCAAGTAAACCAAATTTGAGATTTTTCAAAACTAAAGGTTCCAAACGTCAGTATTTTATATACGTTAGGCAATTTTTTTATTACAAGTAAATATTCTTTTATCAATTAAACTAATCTTCCCTTAAATATTCCATAACTTATCTCTTTTAACCTTTACTTATATTTAATATTACTCGTACAATCCATAGACTACTTACTAGTACCTCAAATAAACATGGGGATGAGAAACTCTTAGATCAATGCAGAAAGGCTTGGGTACTGATGGAAGAGACATTTTGGGGAACTCCTCGTTTCCATATTCTCTTGTCATTGACTTGAGTCTTTGTCATCCTATTATCCTCTTCTTCTATTTAAGAAGATGCTCACACCAACATGTTGTGGAAGATCAGCATTGAGAGTATAAAATATTTTGGAGGACTAGCAGTTGCACTTGGTTGTTATTCCCATCAAACAAAGATAGGAACAACCAGAAGCTCACGTGTCATTCGAATAACCATTCAAGGCCTGGACAAAGAAATGAACATTAGTTCAGATGCAATTCACATATGTTCATACATGTCAGTCACCGATCTCCTATCAAATAGAAAACTGAGAAGAATAAGAATTTATTATAAAACACTTTTAATATCCTCACTAGAAAACTTGATATCAATATAAACATACCGACTCATGTGTAAAGCCACTTTTCACATTTACCTAAACAAATTAAGAATTAAGTCACATCTCTTAAATATAACTTGCATGATTTATAAAAAATAAAAATCAAATTCAAAATATAATTTAAAAAGATTGGATGTTCATCATGAAAATTCAAAATAACAATGTCTAAATAGAAAGAATCTCACTTGGTTACTCTTGAGCAGACCTCTAGCAATCATTTCACGAAGAATTTTTTGTGCCTTGTCATTCTCATTTTTTCCAAAGAGAGCACAACTAATTGTTTCATAAATTACAGCATCAGGAACACAACCATTGTCTTCCATTTTTGAATGCAAGGCCAGTGCTTCATCAAATAAGCCCTCTCTACAAAGCCCACTGATCATAACAGTATATATTTTAACATCTAGATGATAGCCTTTAATCAAAAGATCCTGAAAAACCTCCTGTGCATTCTTTAGCCTTCCACTTTTGCATAGTCCATCAATAATTATAGTGTATGTGTACATACTTGGTTGAATGCCCTTGTCTTTAACTTTCTCAAATAATGCAATTGCCTTGTCAACATCGTGATTCTTGCATAGAGCATCTAATAAGGAATTGTAAGTTATTATATCGGCTTGCTGACCTCTACTGTGCATTTTATTAACAAGATCCCAAGCACGAGATATTCTCCCTAATTTGCACAAACCATCAATAAGGGAATTGTAACTTACTGTATCAGGAATCAAATTTTTGGAATGCATTTCTTCAAAGAGTTTTAGAGCTACATGCACCATTCTAATCTTACAGTATCCATTAATCATGATACTGTAGCTCCAAACATCAGGAGCGACTCCCCTTTGGGTCATAGAGTTGAATACATCTTTAGCCTTGTTCACTTTTTTAACTAGGCAATACCCATCCATTAAAGAATTATAAGTGAAAATATCAGGCTGTATACCTTCTTTCATCATAATAGCTAACACATTCTTAGCTTCTTTCACCTTTCCTTCCTTACATAAAGCATCAACTAGTGTATTAAAGGTACAAACATTTGGGTTGATGTTATTCAATACCATATCATCTAACAAACCAGCTGCTTCTTTCAATTGACTCACAATGCAAAAGCCATGAATTAGAGAATTGTAAGTGACAACGCTAGGAAAAATTCTCTTGAGAACCATTTCAGAATATAAATTCCAGGCATCACTTACAAGTTTATCCTTGCACATGCTATCAATAATTGTGTTGTACATGACCACATTAGGCCGAACCAACTTCCCTTCAATCTGTCTCAGCATGTGCAGGGCAGCTCTTGTTTTTCCTAATTTACACAAGCCATTGATCAAGGTCCCATAACTAACAGGGTCCAAGTGAACTCCCTGTGCTACCAGCTTGTCATGAAAGTGCATTGCTTTCTGAACCTCACTGTTAAGACAAAGACCTTTGATAAGTGTATTGAAGGTGATGATATTTGGCTGATAACCCCTCTTGAGAATCTTACCCAAGACAGTAAAGGCAAAATTGATTTGACCTAGATGGCAGTAACAGTTGATCAAGATGTTGAAAGTGACAATGTCAGGCATAATTCCCCTGATTTCCATTTGGCGAGTAAGGGGTATAGCGGCGGAGTAATGCTTCATCTTCACGAGGGAAGTTAAAATCTGAACAAATTCGATGATGGATGGGGTATGACGCATTTGGAGCAAGCGATTGAATGAAGACACGGCATCATCAGCATTGTGTTTGTGAGTGGAAGGGGAAAAAGGTTGAGAGTGAGAGTGAGAGTGAAGCATTGAAAAGGAAAGAAGAAAAGTAGGGTTACAATGAAACCTCCTTAACCATAGAACTGACATTGTACAACTGAATTGAGAAAATTACCACTCCGTTTCCAAACCTCACTCACAAGCAGTGGTTCCAAATTAAGCGACTTGGAGGCTTAAGTGGTAGCATTGATGGTGAGGCGGCTTTCACTGCAGCGTTGTAGCATTTGTTAAGACGACATTCCTGATGGCCTGCTGTATTATATTAGTCTTTGGTGAGATATAAAATAATTTAAATAACAGTTTAACAGGTCCCTCAAAAGTTGTATTAAAATTGGGGGATAATCATCATATTAGTCCCTGTGATTTACTCGCCGTCTGAACCAGGTCTCTCCCCGGAATTTTTTTTGTAAATGGTCCCTCAGTTTGTAAAGTGTCTGACATAGGTCCTCGCCGGAGCCCGGAGCTCCGGTAATTGCTTACGTGGCATTACACGTCAGTAATTAAAAAAAAAAAAAAGAAATTAAAATAGAGAAATTACTATTATAACATTAATGAATTAAAACCCCAACTACACCCATTTGAACTGGGTCCTTACTTCAAATCCCTAATTTTCATCCCTTCCATTTCTACTCATCGTGCTACTTTGGTCGTTGTCAAACCTTCCAATCAGGTTGCCTTTGATTTGGCCTGCGAGAGAATGGAGGTAGGGTTCCTCACACCTGCACCTTCTGATATATATAGATTTTATTTATACTCTAATGTTGAAAATTGTTGCAGGTTGATATCATTTCGATTGATTTTTCAACTAAGCTACCTTTTAGATTGAAGCAGCCTATGGTTAAAGCTGCTACTCAGGTTTGTTCTTCACTCTTGCCTTTTAATTATCTCTCAACAAATTTAAGAGCTGAAAAATTAACACGGGGCGGCTTTTTGATTCGCAGCGTGGGGTTTGTTTTGAAGTTACATACTCTGGTCTTATCGCTGATGTCCAAATAAGGAGACTGTTAATTTCCATTGCCAAGGTGAGGGAGTGAATTCACTGCAAGATTTTGCATTTCTTGATTGATTGTTTATTTTTGTTTCTCACAAAAAATGGGGGAGGCGGAGACCTTGTTGAATGAGCAGATGAGGGAAATGTTTAATAATGAAGAAGATGATTTCAATGGAGGCTATGTGAGTGAAGACCTTGACAGTGTCACAAGTGATAGTGAGGTAGAAGGGATGAAAATTAGGGATTTGAAGTAAGGACCCAGTTCAAATGGGTGTAGTTGGGGTTTTAATTCATTAAGGTTATAATAGTAATTTCCCTATTTTAATTTCTTTTCTTTTTTTTTAATTATTGACGTGTAATGCCACGTAAGCAATTACCGGAGCTCCGGGCTCCGGCGAGGACCTATGTCAGACACTTTACAAACTGAGGGACCATTTACAAAAAAATTTCCGGGGAGGGACTTGGTTCAGACGGCGAGTAAATCACGGGACTAATATGATGATTATCCCTAAAATTGGTGTTAGGTCATTCTCGGAAAAAATGACTTTTAGTGGTGGTTTTTTTAGAATTACTGGCTGTTTTTGACTGCCACTAAACGTCATTTTTCTGGGGAGGGACCAAACACAAATTTCGGTACAACTTCAGGGACATGTTGTAACATTAACCCAAATAAATATAAAAAGTAACATAAACATTTGAATTTTTTTTCTCGATTGGCTGTAAATTAATATCATAAACGAGAAAATTAATAATTTCATGTGGTTGGAACGGAAGGAAAGTAATTAATTTAAGGGTTAAATATGTTTTAGCCCCTCTAAAATAAGGATGAATTGATTTTAGTCCTTCTAAAAAAAAGGGTTAATGGTTAAATTAGTCCCTGACTTTGTAAGGGAGTTTGATTTTAGTCCCTCGCTGGAAAAATGACGTTTAGTGGCGGTCAAAAACTGCCAGTAATTGTAAAAATGACCGCCACTAAACATCATTTTTCCGCCGAGGGACTAAAACCAAACTCACTTGCAAAATCAGGGACTAATTTGACCATTAACCCTAAAAAAAATTATAGTTTTTAGTTCTTAACATTTATGATATATGTGAATTTAGTATTTATCGTTCATTTTGTGGTGTTTATTACCTTAGCGGCAGAAAAAACCACCATAAAATGAGTTATTAGTCTTTTTTTTTTTACATTAGCAGCGGTTAAAATCCATCATAAAATAAGTTAGTGACGGTTTAAATTACCACAAAATGAATGACAATGACTGACTTCACATATTTCACGAATGTTGAGGCCTTAAAGCTATAAAAATATTTAAATGGACCAAATCCAGTACATCCTTATGACTAAAAACATATTTAAACATTAATTTAATATAAAAGCTTATGATGCATGTCATATATTACTATTAAAACAAGTAATTTTATGGAAAAAATATGAAAACATGACTTTAATGAGCCGTCTAAATGACCCTAAAAAAAACTTAAGTTAAACACCCTAGTTCTAGATGGATTAATGATATTTAATATAAGTGAGTTATCAATTTCATTTATTTTAAATATCATTAGTATATTAGTATATTTGAGACTAAAATAATTTAATTCAAAATTATGTAGGTAGTTTCACCTATCAAAAAGCAAGGACAGTTGGCTTGATGCGAGGAAGCCGGAGCAATGAAAAAAAAAAATCTTTCTTGTCCATCTACTTAAAGGGCAAAGAGAAGCGTACCATTCTTACAATCCCATTGAAATTTCATGTAAACTATTATGGGTGTTTATTATGATTAAAATCAAACACAACATGCCTAAGGAGGAAGGACATGGTCCCTTTCAAACAAACACATATTGATATCATCATAATATTTTATATATATCTTTTAGTCAATCAATTTTAAGAAAATTAATTTGCCAATAAAATATATTCTTTTATATCATTAAATTAATATTTTATGTCATCGTTTTGAATTTTTTTAAATATGGTTACATTTTAACTCTGTAATATATAAATTTAATCATAACATCATTAAATGACTAATGACATTTATATTTTTTAAGAACTACGTTAGTGACTAAATTTTTTGAAAGCTTAATGTGATCACATATCAGGAGCTTAAAATTTGGAATAAGCTACATAGTTTATTTCTTGATGATGGCTCTTGGTCCACTGAGAAGGTACGTTGAGTGATGAGGCTTGTAAGACCCTCTATTTTAGGAAATTATACTTTAGACCTCGAGATTTTAATAATTATATTTTCGTCCCTATCTTTTATAATTGACTTGTAGTCCTTGAATTCCTTGAGAATTTGTATTGAGACCTTTCATGTTTAATGAATGAATTCTAGGCCTTGGGGCTTATAATGTTGTGATTTGATCCTTGGAAATTTTGATATTGAGATGTGGCCCTTGGTTGAAAAGAATTTAATTGCTTGAGTTACAACAAGATGTGCTTTGGTTTAACAGTTGAGACTTAAGTATTTCACTTGCGGGGTGAGGGTTCAAGTCTTGTTCAAGGTGGATTTTATTTCTTCTTCACTTTTCTGTTTCTATAATTCCGAAAATTAGAAGGAAAAGAATAAGAGAATATGCTTTCTAGTTTAAAGCATCTTAATTTTGAAAATTTAATTTTTTGTTATTATTAAACGGTTTAGTAACAGAAATTAATGTAGCCCAGATTAAGACCGGATTCAGTTACCGTTAGAGCGGTTGAAAGGGAGACTTAGTCAGCTGTTTCTTTTCCCCCACTCTCTCTTGCTGAAACGAGTTCAACATCATGTTTCTAGCCCATGATCTGATTTCTTGAATGCCAAAGTGGTGCTGCAAAAAACAAGAGGAAAAACTGCTAAACAACTTCCCCACTAATCTAGTGGTTTCGAAATCAGCCTATAGGGGAGAGAAGTGAGCTGAGTTTTCCCAACCTCATTCAGAAACACTTAGAGAAAGAAAAACCTTCCATTCATTCGAACTACTCTCCAAATTCATAAGAGAAATCCTTGGCTCAAGTGTAAAACTCCATTGTTGCTGCTGTACCATTTCCTCCTCCTGAGAATCACACTGTTCTTTCTCCATTGTTGTTGTTGTGTTCCTTTGGATAAGGCTTTGGAAATCCTCTACCATTCTCTTACAGAGGCTTCCACTTGTGTTCTTGCTGGCCCTTAAAACCCAATGAGTCCTTCAAATAATCAACCTGTGCATATAAGTGATGATCCGCTTGAAAAGGAGATGGAAAGAATACAAAGGGCAATACAGCAAACCGTGAGAAACCATGAAGAGAGGAAAGCACAATTGACGTCGGAATTCGGAAAGGAATTAGACGAACTATGCAAGAAGTACGATATTAAATTCCAGGAAAAATCGAGGTTGGTTCCGCTCTAAACTTGTATTTCACTATATTAGAAAACTATAGGTTCTTGATGCCAATTATGTTTATTTGAGAAAAATTAATTTTTGTCATGTTAAGCCCTGTAAAATAATGTTAAGATGGTGTAGGATCAATTTTCATAAAAACCCTTAATTAAAATCACTTTTCAGGGCTTAGACAGTGAAAAACAATGTTTATGGTCGTCCTGGACAGAGAGCCAACGCATGAGCGTTGGGCTCCTGGCGCCTGGGCGTTGGGAATCAGGTCCCAGGCAGGGAGCCAACGCATGAACGTTGGCATCCCAGCGCTCAAGCGTTGGGCCCCTGTCAGCCCAACACTGTTTTTGTTCTTTCGTCCTTAATTGGTTTTAGGGCTTTCACCTTACTTCCAGTGATTGCCTTAGGCCTATTATTTATTAATTGATAGGTTGGGTTTGGAGTGGATGCCAAATACACGAAGGTGAGGGTAACTTGTTCTATAGGTTGATTGCTATTGTGATATTCATGATTCTGTTTTGGAAATTACTTGTGATGTCTTGGATAATGATTTGATTATTTGTTGTACATGTTATGATGTTGTAACATGTTGTTAATTATGTGATGAGGATTTTGAAGTTAATATTGATATAACGTGTGGATATGTCAAGAGAAATTGAAAATAATTGGCATATGATATTATGACTATATTGGGTTATTGCGTGAACCGTTGGTTCATGTTGAAGATTATTTGAGTCATAACATACACACTACTTAGGTTTGC
Organism: Acmispon strigosus; assembly: GCA_030819835.1. Classification (NCBI taxonomy): domain Eukaryota; kingdom Viridiplantae; phylum Streptophyta; class Magnoliopsida; order Fabales; family Fabaceae; genus Acmispon; species Acmispon strigosus. Next base: position 39,077,749 of record JAUAMA010000001.1, on the reverse strand, counting down.
TTAGGCTCTGATGTGACGGGTTCTTGTCCCGTGGGATCAGACTGAGGGTAATGTGGTGGTGCTTGTCCCACGTGATTATCCTGCTCTTGTTCTGGGAAAACTCTGGCCGTAGCTATGCATATAGTTATTATAGGAACAACTTGCATATTTTGAGAAAATAAATTTTTAGGCTTTGAAAACTTAGTTGTATTTTAATTGTTACTGCTGAATTTTCAATTGTTGTTACTGTATTTTACATGTTGTTGTTATTGTTAAATTTACTGTTGTATTGGGAATTAAATTATTGTTGTTAATGTATTTTATTGGCTGTTGTTACTGTATATTTAGTGGCTGTTGTTACTATATTATATAGGTTGTTGTTGCTGTATTCAGTTGTTGTAGTATTTCAAAATCTTTTGTATGCTGTTTCTGTTTTTTTAAATTATACATAGTGATAATTATTGATTTGTTGTTTTTCGAAGTTAACCCTTTCTGTTTGTTGTGTATTTTTGTTTGGGCGCTAAAAGCCACAGATGAGCAGCGTGAGGAGTAAATTTGACGGTTCTGTATTAGAGGAGAAGGATGAGGATGGAACGAGGAGCACTTGAAGTTTTCAATGTTTTGTTAATGCTTTAAATTTTATATTAAGACTCAGAGAAATGTATGTTGTTGTTATTTTAATTTAATTACCCCGTTAGATTATGATTAAATATTGGGATATTTAATGTGATCTAAATATTTTAAGAGCGACGTTTTGTGATTTTCGAAAAATGAGTGACCCTTGTGAGAGGTTTATTAAGTTTAAGATTTCGCGTATTTACAATGTGACCTCTGACTGGAAATTGGGGCGTTACATTTGTGGTATCAGAGCGATGGTTGAGATAACCAGCGCTGTTGGGTAAATGCATTCGGAGACCGATTGATGGGGTGTCAATCGGAGGAAGAATTTTGTGAAATGACTGTTGGATTTTTATTAATAGTTTGAGATTGTCCCATGAGCGGACGATCTAGTTGTCTGTGTTTGACTAACTTTTCTTGCTGCCTCTGTTTCTTGATTAACCGTTAATTATTCTTACAAGCAGGAGTAAGAGATTGGCGAGTCTAGATACGGAAATGGCCGAGCAGGACGTGGGGAATCTGAGGTCTGCCGCTATCGCTAACTTAGTCAAGTTGGTGAAGATTCACGAGAATGCTGTTGCGGCTCATGCGGAAGAGGAAGTAAACCGTTCTGTTGCGGATGTTGTGGCACTGATGAGGGCGGTGCAAAGGATAGGCCTCGAATACTACTTGACGTTGGAGGTGAAGGCAAAAGAAATCGAAGCGACCAACAAGCGCATTGAAGAACTGCGGAGAAGAGGTGGACCAACTAAGTCGCGTCAAGAAAAGAACGACAAGGGCAAGGAACCGTATCAACGTACCCCGACCAAGGAGCGCATTGCTGATTCAGACCAACATGTTGGAGATAGACGGGGCACCCGAGGAGTGCTAAGGCCTCTAGAGGAGGTCGAATGTTTTAGATGCAGGAAGATGGGGCACTACGCCAACAACTGCACGGAGAACCCGATGGTGTGTTGGAATTTCAAAAAGCCGAGACACGTCGCAAAGAATTGTCGAACTGCAGGAGTTGGAGACAGGAACAATTTCGTGGGAGGACAAGACGAAGGCACAATACTCTGGACCATTCCTTGACCGAGGCTTTGAGAATGAAACTCTGCTAGGAGTAGTATTGTTAGATCGTCGTTCTCTAATGTTATGAGTAGACACTGTGTTATCTTTTATGCTATGTTTTGGTTGACCTTGGTTGACTCTATTATCATTGAAATAAGCTTGGTGCCAGTTAATAACTTTTGTATTTATCACAAAGATTTAGAAGAATATATCTTTCTTGGTTTCTTTAAAAATATAAGGAGGTAATAGCTCCGGTTTTAAATATGTCAGAGTTTCTGGACTCTTATCTTTCAAAGTCCTCCCTGAGAAGGAGAGCTTTGAAGGTCTTGTCAGTAGTTAGCTTGGGAGCAGCTGAAGATTGCGACAGATATCAGAAGGTTCTTGGGCTTGGCCGAATACTACCGGATATACATCGAGGGTTGAGATTATCACCGGACCTTTGATGAAGCTGACTCGGAAGAATCATCTGTTTGCTTGGACTGAGGAGTGCGAGTCCAGTTTTCACGAGATGAAGCGGCGTTTGACAATCGCACCAGTCTTGGCATTACCACAATGTGATGAACCTTACGAGGTTTATTGCGATGCCTCTTACCAGAGCTTGGGTTGTGTCTTGATGCAACGTCGGAAGGTTGTGGCCTATGCATCTAGACAGTTGAAGGTCCATGAACGAAACTACCCGACGCGTGACTTAGAGCTTGCAGCGGTGGTTTTTTCTCTCAAGATTTGGAGGCACTATTTGTATGGGAGCACGTTCACTGTTTCAGCGACCACAAGAGTTTGAAATACTCGTTTGACCAGAAGTATTTGAACATGAGGCAGAGACGCTGGGTGGAGTTCTTAAAAGATTATGAGTTCACTTTGTAGTATCATCCCGGAAAGGCGAAGGTGGTGGCTGATGCTCTCAGTCACAAGGCTGTCCATGTTTCCTCTCTGATGATTAATGAGTTGGAGCTGATCGAGGCTTTTCGTGACCTGAGTTTGGGTGTGAAGGTGACGCCGAGAAGCGGAGTTTCGGGATGGTCACGGTATCCAGTGATTTATTGTAGATAATTAGAGACAAGCAGATGCAAGACAAGGAGCTGATTGAGATGAGTGAGATGGTTAATGCTGGTAAGGCACCGGATTTTGCAGTAGGTTCTGATGGTATCTTACGTTGCAAGGGACGTGTGTGTGTCCCGAGCGATGCTGAGTTGAGGAGAATGATCCTTGACGAAGGTCACAAGAGCAGACTGAGTCTTCATCCAGGTGCAACGAAGATGTATCAGGATCTGAAGTTGAACTTTTGGTGTTCAGGTATGAAGAAGAATGTTGCAGAATATGTTGCTGCGTGCCTGACTTTCCAGAAGGCGAAGATTGAGCATCAGAAGCCAGCAGGACTGATGCAATCTCTTGAGGTACCTGAGTGGAAGTAGAACAGCTTGCAGAAGTCTATATTACGGAGATTATGCGTCTGCACAAGGTTCCTTCAACCATAGTTTCCAACAGAGATCCGAAGTTCACTTCACACTTTTGGAAGGCTCTGCAGGGAGCTCTTGGTTCGAGGTTGAGTTTGATTCAGCCTATCATCCGCAGACTAATGGGCATACGTAGAGGAAGATTCAGACACTGGAGGATCTTCTTCGGGCTTGTGTGCTCGATAACCAGGGGAGTTGAGATGAGTTATTTCCTTTGATTGAGTTCACTTACAACAATATGTTTCCATGCCAGCATTGGGATGACTCTGTACGAGGCTTTGTACGGGAGGAGGTGCATGACACCGTTGTGTTGGTTGCAAGATGGGGAGCATTTGCTAATTGGGCTAGAGTTGGTTCAACAGACGACAGAGAAGGTGAGACAGATAAGGGAGAAAATGAAGACATCTCAGAGTCGATAGAAGAGCTATGCTAATAACCGATGAAGGGAGTTGGATTTTGCACCAGGAGAGCATGTATTCCTTCGTGTTACCCCAACTACTGGAGTCGGGAAGGTGATTAAATCATAGAAGCAGACACCGAAGTTTATTGGGCCATATCAAGTCATCGAGAGGGTTGGACCAGTGGCGTATCGCATTGCTTTGCCACCCTTCTTGTCTAGGATTCACGATGTTTTGCATGTGTCCCAGTTGCAGAAGTACATTCCGGATCTGTCGCATGTCATCACCCAGGATGACATCCAGTTGAGGGAGAACTTGGTGTTCGAGGTTCCGCCGGTTACGATTGCTGATCGGAGGGTGAAACAGTTGAAGAACAAGGAGATTCCTTTGGTGAAAGTGATTTGGAACCAGACGGCGGGAGACGCCACGTGGGAGTTGGAGGAAAAGATGAGGAAGCAATACCCTGAGTTATTTCTCGACCATTAGTTTCGAGGACGAAACTTTCTTTTTGAGGGGTGGTATTGTAAGACCCTCTATTTTAGAAAATTATACTTTAGTCCTCAGGATCTTAATAATTATATTTTGGTCCCTATCTTTTATAATTGACTTGTAGTCCTTGAATTCCTTGAGAATTTGTATTGAGACCTTTCATGTTTAATGAATGAATTCTAGGCCTTGGGGCTTATAATGTTATGATTTGATCCTTGGAAATTTTGATATTGAGATGTGGCCCTTGGTTGAAAAGAATTTAATTGCTTGAGTTACAACAAGATGTGCTTTGGTTTAACGGTTGAGACTTAAGTATTTCGCTTGCGGGGCGAGGGTTCAAGTCTTGTTCAATTCGAGGAAAAATCAAGGTTGGTTCCGCTCTACACTTGTATTTCACTATTTTAGAAAACTATAGGTTCTTGACGCCAATTATGTTTATTTGAGAAAAATTAATTTTTGTCATATTAAGCCCTGTAAAATAATGTCAAGATGGTGTAGGATCAATTTTCATAAAAACCCTTAATTAAAATCACTTTTCGGGCTTAGACGGTGAAAAACAATGTTTATGGTCGTCCTGGACAGAGAGCCAACGCATGAGTGTTGGGCTCCTGGCGCCTGGGCGTTGGGAATCAGGTCCCAGGCAGGGAGCCAACCAGTGTTTTAAGACTCGGACCGGTGATCGACTTGGTCGAGGTACTGGGTCAATGGGTCACTGGTCGGACTGAGGAGTCACTGGTCGGACTGAGGAGTCACTGGTCGGACCAGTTTGACTCGGTGCATATTAAAAAATTCAAAAAATTAATAATATTAGCTAACATTAATTGATAAATTCATGTTTTAATCATAGAGTTCTACACTTTAATCACAAATAAAACTACAAATAAGTCTCAAACATAATTAAACAAACATAAGCTAACAAATAACAACACAAATGCAATAATGTCAAGTTCTTTCATGTCCAAGGAGGCAAAGTTGCATCCATTTCAAGCATTTCTTCTTCATCCAATTGTGGCACTCCTTCAGGAACATTAGCAATTGGATTTTCCATAGTGTTATCTTGCACATCATCATCATCATCATCCAAATTTAATTTATCTGTGAAGTAAATTAATTTAGATGTCATGTAACAATTAAGTATGAACATCAAGTGAAACAAAATATAAAATAAACTCATATATCATATATTCATATTATAACAAAAATACATACCAATATCATTAGAAATTGGTTGGATGGTCATATTGGCAAGTTCATTGCGTAATGCATCCACCTCCTCAACAGTTATGAATGGGGGTGATTCCTCCAATACCCAATCAGAATGGTCATCAATTATTTCAAAATTGATGGGGTCATAACTTTGATGTTTCCATCGGTTCCTAAGTTAAATAATTTTCTCAAACATCAATATAAAAAAATATAAGATCATTAACTGTTGAGGAATAATTTAGGAAGTAACTTAATCGTACCTTTGTTGTAGCCTCAAGTTGTAACGAACAAAAACAAGATCATTAAGTTTTTGATGCTCCAATCTATTCCTCTTTTTTGAATGGATGTGCTCGAATACACTCCAATTTCGTTCACAACCTGAAGCACTACAAGTCTGACTTAAAACACGGATAGCTAGCTTTTGCAAAAGCGGTGCACCGCATCCATAAGATTCCCACCATTGATCTAAAATTAAAATTTCACATGTAATAAAATCAATGAATATTCATATTGAATTAGAAGTTTAGAATCTAAATCAAGAACCAAAGACTATGAAAGTTACCAGGCATTATTGTATTTCTTTCACGCACAGCAATTGGCCTGCCAAAATCTAACTCAGCATCTTTGTATATTCTTGTCTCATTTGACAACTGTTGTTCCAAATCAGCATCTCCATAACAATACTTCCCAATCACATCATAGAGGCCACTTATTGTATTCTTATGCTTTTCATATTCTGGAAGATTAAACCGACAACTTGGATTTAACCAATAACCTGCAGCATGAAGATTCTTACGAAGCTGAAAATCCCAACGAGCATCTATAATGTTCAAGTAAGGCTCAACTTGCTTCTTCTTTCTTTGGAACCTCTTCATCATCTCCTCTCTGGCTTGATAAAAAGCTTGGTAAAGATAACCCATTGCAGGTTTATCTTCACTATCAACAAGACGTAGCAAACGAACAAGTGGCTCAGTAAGCTTCACAATATCTGCACATTTTTTCCAAAACTCAGAATCTAAGACTTGATCTACAAATCTTTTTGCCTTGGCATCTCTGGCATAAGTTGAGCCTGTCCAATCCTTCGATGTAACCATGGCTCTTAGTGAATCTTTTTGAGCCAAAATACTTTGCAATGCTATGAAATTAGTTGCAAAGCGAGTTGGAGCTGGACGAAGAATTTCTCTTCCACCTGTGTATTTTCTCATCAGAAACAATGCATAACAATGGTTGTAGATGTATTTTGTGATTTTTGAAGCTTGCGACACTGTCTCACTTACTTCATCAAGTTTTCCAATATCTTGCAACATCAAATTAACACAGTGTGCTGCACAAGGAGACCAATATAACTTAGGAAACTCAGCTTCTAATAATCTTCCAGCAGCAACATAATTTGCAGCGTTATCTGTCACCATATTGACAACATTTTCAGGCCCAACAAATAAGACCACATCCCTGAAAAGCTTATATAACATTTCTGCAGTTTTCGAATGCTGAGAAGCATCAACAGATTTCAGAAAAACGGTTCCTTTGGGACAATAGACTAAAAAATTAATGAGAGTTCTCCTACAACGATCAGTCCACCCATCTGCCATAATTGTGCATCCTGTTTGCTTCCAAATGTCACGATAACTCTCAACAAGTTTCTTCACATCATCAACCCACTTATTTAACAAAAAACCACGAACTCTTTGCATGTTTGGAGCTTTATACCCCGGACCCATGGCACAAATAACATCAATCATGGGTTGATAATATGCTGAGTTAACTGCATTAAATGGCACAGAAGCATCAATCATCCATTTTGCTATGGCAAGGTCACACTTTTCAACCACCTCTTTACTTTGCATCACACTTATTAAAGTGGGCTGAGCTCCTGGAGTTGTTCTGGCCATGAAGTAGTCACCTATGCGACCATTATTCTTCCCCTTTTGAGTGGAGGGTGTTGGCCTTGATAGATTAACGTCATGCACTTCCTGAATTGGGTGTTCATCAAGAGTATTACTATCATCACTTACTTCTTGAATTTTTCTTTTCTTCCTACCTTCATCAATGTTTTTTCTCATAAGTTCTTTAACATCAGCAGGCACTTTCAAGCATTTCTCAACCTGTCCTGTTTCCCATGCCAAGTGACTCTTGAGTCTATTGATTCCACCTCCCCTAATAATCTTTGCACAATAGAGACACATCAAAACACTCTTCCCCTTCTCAACACGTTGTGTACAATGACCCCAAGCTGGATCTGATTTCTGCCTAACGTACTTGTTACTGTGAGATGAGTTTTGACTTGATACTTCTTCCCCAACAGCTTCAGGTTCAGTACTTGACATCTGTAGTTAATAAACAATACGAAAAATCATTCAAGCATCCTAACCCGCCTACTTTCTAATTTCAGCACCCACGAACACCAATTCAATTCAATTAAGCATAAATTCTTGTACTTTCTAACTAAGCATAAATTCAATTTCAGCACATGAATTCAATTTCAGCACCCTTGAATTTCAATTTCAGCACCCAACACACGAATACCCAACACACAAACACCCAACACCGCCTACTTTCTAATTTCAGCACTCTCAAATTCAATTTCAGCACCCAAGTCCCAACACTGGCAACACATGAATACCCTTGTAGTTTCTAATTTCAGCACACACAAGCAATTATCCAACAGAAAATTACAGATACCAACAACAAATAGCCAAATACAGTTTATGTCTAAGTTAAATAAGCAAGGTGAAATCAAAGTATCAAACCTTGGAAAATGGAAATGGTTAGCGGCTTAGTGCTGGACTACACAGTTCAAGCAGGAAGAAGAAGCAAGGATGACGAAACAGAAACGGCAGGTAGAAGCAGGAACGGCACCACGACGAACCAGCACAAAAGGAAACTCGAGGAGGGACGATGGACGAAGAAGAAGCTCGAGGCCACGATGGACGAAGAAGAAGCTCGACTGCTCGAGGCCGCGAGGGACGAGGACGACGGAGAGGACGACGGACGACGGAGAGGACGACGGACGGCGCGAGGAACGACGAACGAAGAAGAGGAAGTGAGGAACCTCTGCTGCTGCTCTGCTGAATGCTCGATTGGGGATTAGGGCTGAATAAAGAAACCATGCAAAACGACGTCGTTTTGCCTATCCTGTAAAAAAAAAAAAGTGGCAGACCGGTCTAACCGTGACCGAACCGAGTCGCCGGTTCAACCAGCGAACCGGCCGAGTCTTACCGGTTTGGTCTGGTTCGAATGCAGATCCGATCCAAACAGTGACCCAAACCGGTCACACCACCGGTTACCGGTCGGACCGGCCGGTCCGGTTCTTAAAACTATGGAGCCAACGCATGAGCATTGACATCCCAACGCTCAAGCGCTAGACCCCTGTCAGCCCAACACCGTTTTTGTTCTTTCGTTCTTAATTGGTTTTAGGGCTTTCACCTTACTTCCAGTGATTGAACTAAGCCTTTAAAGAGGGAAAGCTTTAAGAAGCTGAGGAGTATGTTCGGAGTTAGATGTGTTGAGCATGCTGATTAAGTGGGAGTGTTAGGAATAATCAGTTTGCTGTGTTGTTTAATTTGTTAGTCATTTACTTATGTTTTAAGTAACAGTGACTTGCAGGTCAAGTAAATAGAAGCCCAAGGGCTAATTAGTATAGTTGTATAAATAGGTGACTAGACCTATTGTATTTTTCAGATTGTGCCGTTTATTCAATACAAAATATTTTCCCCAATTCTGTTATTCACTCTCTCTTCTCTCTCTCTCTCTCACTCAATCTTGAGCACTCTGTTAAGTCTCAACTGTGTGAGACTCCACAGAGGTTGAACACCTTTGAATTCTACAAAACTAATTGAAAACGGATGCCAGGAATCATATCAAAACCTTGACATACCAATAGAAGTTAAACTAAGCAAGAATTCAGATTGACAAGTCAAGAACAGCAAAGTTTGATAAAAGAATGGACGAAGGAGGGAAGTTAAAAACAAAAGGCAGAGACATCTAAGGTACTGCAATACAGACATGATTACTTTAAATTAATTGCTATTCAAAATACTTAGTCTGATAAATTATACTTTACCAAGCTTATCATTACTACTCTAATACAACTGCTAATAAATTAACCCTGCATTTCAGCATAACAGATAACCTCAGTTATCTTTGGAGTGGGACAAGTACATTAAACAATTAAAATGATTTTAATAGTGATATATATACATGTTAAGAAATTACAAAATAGGAGCAAAATACACAACTACTAGGAACAACAAAAAGAGAGATGGAAGGAAGAAGATCAAGGACCTATTTCATCATACAAGTCGCTTGGATCATAACCATAAGTGTCAAATACATCTTTACTAAAGCAAGACCCTATTTGATCAATATCCTGGTAGCTCACTGCATGCAGTAAAAAGACAGGGTTTGAATAGTCCTTCCTGTTGGGAACTTCTGCATTAAACCTTTTTTCCAGCCTTCTTATACTCTAGGAATTTATTTATTTTTCTCTGCAATAGCATAAATTTAAAAACAAAGATAACATTTAGCAAGGTAAAAGAATTTGCAATGTCTTTATAACGTAAGAATTTTTCTCCAAACCATCATAGTCAATAAGTGCAATTGATGCCGCCCCTACTAAAGAAGCAGAATTAATAATCAAAGAAAGGGACCACTAACACCAACCAACAAATACTTTTAGAATAGACTTCTTTCTTCAAAGGAAAACTCAATAAACATAGTATCAAAACTTAACCTTCCAGCCAATATACACCAAGATTTGACATAATCGATTTGCTTTTTCCACTCACCGTAAGGCCACAACTTCTGATACTTATGACAATCAGATTCAAAATCTAGGTCCCAAATTTATCCATAAGCAACAAATTATCCATAAGCAACAAATTATCCATAAGCAACAAATATTGAAAGGATTAAACATAAGAACAAGTTACACATTCCAGCAATTGAACATGAAATTACACACTTAAGTTTCACCAAACTACCCTGCCTCCAAGAAAACATTTGAGGCTCCGCCGACAACCCAGACCAGATGCTAACCTTATCATAACCAATTGCATCCCTCTCCCCTCATTGCACAACAACCGCCAACATCACAGCTTGTTTGTTCCTCTACCATCATCAGTAGAGGAGTCGTACCTCTAAGTCTGAAAAAGGACATTGAACGGAGAAGATGAAAAATTGAGGCATGTATTGTAGACGTCAATAAAATAGAGAAGATCAAACCAAATGAGCCTTGTAACTACTATAAAACCAACTACACAATAGCATACTATATACAGAAAATATAATAGTAGCATCATGTAAACAATCATACAATTTACAATTATGCAAATGGACACAAAGGGACTAGAAGATGAATATTTCATTTTGAGCAAATATTTTTTAATTTGAATTTTTTATGGAATTCATCTTACCTAATTTTACTCTTACAGCATCATTTCATGAAGAAGTTTTAATACCTTATCGTTCTCGTTTTTTACAAAGAGAGCACGAGCAATCGTTTCATAATTTACAGCATCAGGAACACAGCCATCGTTTTCCATTTTTGATTGCGAGGTCAGTGCTTCATCAGACAAGCCCTCTATACATAGCCCATTGATCAATATATTATATGTTACAAAATCTAGACAGACAATGCCAAAACCCATAAATTAGAGCATTGTAATGTAAGTGACAAGGAAAAGGAAAGGAGAAAAGCCTTAACCTTGAATTTGACATTGCACAACTGGATAGAGAAAATGTGAAAGATCAATTCACCACTCGGATTCCAAACCTCACAAGCAATGGTTTCAAACTGAGCAACTTGATAGCTTTTGCAAAGATAAACTTGTAAGTGATAGCAACAACAACATCCGGAGAATACAGATCACGCGCATCACTTACAAGTTTATCTTGGCAAAGTCTATCGATGATTGTGAATTTTCTACAAACACCCTCCTCATCCTCAATTCGCCCAAATCGACTAATTGGGTCACTACTAACCGCGTGGAATGATGACGACGATCTCCTCAATTCGGTCATCGCGATGAGATCTATGCCTCCGTCCGTCATCGCCACCATCCCAAGTTGCACTTCATCGCGATCAGAAAATGGGGAGTATGCCAAACTTTTCCGATCTCAGCACCGTGAACCTAACCAACTCCAACAACAAGAAGCCAGATACACACAGAGGAAGGAAGGACCCTATTTTATACCGGCATCATGTGGACTGGGTTAAGGCTTTTTTTTTTTTTTTTAATGGGTGGGTTAAGGCTTAGGTAGTGTTTGGCCCGCCTTTTTTATGACTTTTAAATTACTTTTAAGCTAAAGCAGGGCCAAACACATTTGTTGAAAAAGTTCAGTAGCTTTGAAGAAGTAACTTATTTTTATAACATAAAATAGAAATAAGTAACTTTTTAGAAAAAGCTAGAGATAGGAGCTTTTTACTTAAAAGTAACTTATTATTATTATGACCACCACCACCACCCCACCGCCGCTACCCCACAGCCACCGCCACCCCCCGCCACCGCCGCCACCGCCACCACCACCGCCGCCGCCGCCACCACACCACTGCCACTGCCACCGCCGCTGCCGTCTCCCCCTCACGCCACCGCCGCCACTGCCACCACCACCACTACCGCCACCGCACCGCCGCCACCACACCGCTACCACCGCCGCTGCCGTCGCCACCACACCACTGCCACTGCCGCCGCCCCCTCACGCCACTACCGCCACCACCGCACCGCTGCCACCGCACCGCCGCCCCCTCACGCCACCGCCGCCACCGCACCACCACCACCACGCCATCGCACCGCCACCGCCACCACCGCACCGCCCTTTTTTATTTTTTAAATTTACAAAAACAATTATTTTCAATATATCTATATATATATATATTATATAAAATAAGGTTTAATCCCACCTACACCAATATGTTCTGCCCACTAAGACTCCACTCTAAATAATTATTTCCTACCTTAAATTATTATTTTTAAAACTATTTTCTAATTTGATTTGTCCGGCTATATTTTTTAATTAAATATTAAAATAGCAGTTTTGATTTAACACATTATTTTAAGTAATATATAATAGGTTGATTTGTTTTTTTTAAACATTATATCACCTAGGATATTTTAATTTTCATTAGTTATGAATTGAATTTAAATAATAGATATAATTACATATTTGTGGGTCTTAAAAATAATCTAAAAATCAGCGACATATTTTGGTAGATTTGATTTTTTTAAAAATATAGGTAATACAATATTTTTTTTAAAAATTAAAAAAATATTTGAAGAATAAATAATTATTCAAATATGTTTTAGATTCACAATAAACGACATTTTTTGGTAGATTTGTTTTTTTTTTAAATATAGGTTGATTTGTTTTTTTTAAAATCACACATGTGGGAAAGTTTGCCCAAATTTAATGTATCAATAGGATAATTTATAAATGATAATTGATAATTTTTTCCATTTTAAACCCTTCATGTAAAATAATTTATTATTATAGTAAACAATTAAAAGCGCTAGATTATGACCGTTATATACGAAAACAAATGTGGTTTTTTCTTCTTGTATGGGTATGGAGGAACAGCTAAAACATTTGTATGGAACACTCTATCGGCATCCATTAAATCGAGAGGTGATATTGTCATTAATGTTGCCTCGTGTGGGTTTGCTGCACTGTTGTTGCCCAGAGAGGGGACGGCACACTCCAGGCTAAAGATTCTTATACCAATAACCGACGAATCAACATGACAAAATAACATCTAAATTTAGCACAAGATGTGGCATGGTAGTTAGCTAACTTTGTCCCTCGACCATGCAGAAGGGGGTTTCGATCCTCGCCTATGTGAGTTAAGCGCAAATTGTTGCCAACCGATGTGGCAATTAATCGGATGGTGGCCCAAATCATGGAGCGTCATATGTCATAGGAGGGGTTCTTTATTTGTAGGTGTGGTTGTAGGGGGAAGTCGGTTTTTGTGTTTTCTTTAGGTGTTTCCATATGTATGGGGTTTTGTTCTTTTTAGGCCTGAGGCTGTGTGTTGTCCCTCTCCGGTTCTGGAGGCCTGTTTTTGAGGCGGACGGGCAGTTCCCCCTTCCTTTTTTTGGTGGCGGCCTATTTTGTGGTTGTATATTTTATATGAATATATCCTTCATCTTTCGAAAAAAAAACTATTTCTCACGGCTAAAGTATTGGTCACTATTGTCGACCTCACAACAACATCTATAACAAGTTATAAAAATAAATCATTCCACACACATTAATTTTAGTTTATCCAAAGTTACCCCTGCCTTGCACAGGTAAATCCAACTAGTTTTAAGTAATATATAGGTTGATTTATTTTTTGTAACGCCCCAATTTTGAATTGAGGGATCACATTGTAATTACGCGGAAATAAGTTTCGTAAAACCTCTCCAAAAGGTCCCTATTTTTTTAAAAAAAAATCAAATACGTCGTTGAAATAAATATTAACAAATATAATCCCATAGTTATCATAAAATCTAACGGAATTTAAAATAAAGTATTAATGACATAAAATTTATCTAAGTCTCTGAAATAAAAAAAAAGTCCAATTCATCTTCATAATTTCATCTTCTCTTCCTCGCCCCACCTTGATAGTAATAAAATCACACAAGAAATGGGGGTTTGAATTGTGTGTGTGACTTTTGTAAAGTTTTTCGCAAAATACTCGTTATAAGTTCGAAAAAGTTTAAAGATAAGTGCAGCGGAAATAGACTTAGAACTTAAAGAGTAAAGCACACAAGATATTTATCCTGGTTCACCCCCAAAACCGATAGGGCTACGTCCAGTCCTTGGCTATACCAAGATTTTCCACTATTTCAACAGAATAGTACAAGTGTTCTCAGGGACTTCTCCCAGTATTCTGAGGACTACTCATTTACAAGTTTTCTCAGGACTTCTCCTTTATCTCTCAAGTATTCGACAGGACTTCTCCCAGTTCTTTTTCAAGAAGGTTTGTTTTCTACAGAGATCTCTTCACAAAGAGTGGGTAGAAACTATGAGGTTCTAGATTCAGAGATGATATACAAATTGATTCTCTGAAGGGCTTGTGTGAGAAGAATAAGAGTTTTCACTTTATAGAGGTTTCACACTAGTTGGCGACTAAACTTAGAAAGTAAGAAAGCTAGAGTTGCTGAGTGTTCTTGGCTAAAGCTTGTTCAAATTGTAAACTGACTTGAAGGATTTGAATGCTTTGATAGTGTGTAAGTCGCCAAATTGAAAATGATGCAGAGGCCACTATTTATATCTTCAGTAGGATGAGAACTGGATGAGCTGATGAAGATCTTCAAAAATAGTTCCGTTGAATATTTTGCTTGATTGTGAGTAACAGATACTTCTGCATCTGTTGCTTGATGAAGTCTGCCAAGTGAAGAACATTTCTTCAACTGATAGAGAGTGAGATCGTCTGGCAATGCTTTTTCTTCTGGTTCTCAGAGGCAGCAATTAATGCATGTGTATTACAGCTAATATGGCAATTAATGCTCTGACCAGAAGATTTGGATTCGGCCGTTGAGGAGATACCATGATCAGAGGATATCACCGTTAATTCAGCAAAATCAGCTTGAATTAAGGAATGTCAGAGAATTTGAATCTTCAAGGTATATGGCGCTTAATTCTGTCTCTTTCGCCATTAATGCTCTGATCCACCAAGAGGTGCATGACAACTCATCTTCAGTTTGAGCAAACGATCTCTTCTAAGCAGATTCTTTTTGTACCAGTCTTCAATCATCGCTCTTTAGTCAACCCATATGTTTGACGAGGATTGAACCGGACAGACTTTCCAGGTGGACGAACTTTACTCTGAAGGCGGACTTAATTCTTATAGCCGGACGGACTTTTCCTTTGTTTTTTGATAATGTTTGCAGCATGGCTTCCGTTCGTAAGTGTCCCTGAATATAAAATTCTTCAAAGAAAGTTAGTGACTCTTAGCGAAATTGTTATTTATCAAAATAGATCAATTCTTTTAGATATTTTACTCTAACACACCTTGCCTCTTTAATTTACGCTTCTCGCTGTTCCTCTGTGGCGTTAAGCGCCCAACCAACATACACACAAGCAGCAAAGGGTTAACTTCGGGAAAAAAAATATTCAATCCGCAATTAATCCATAATTATTAAATACAATACTAAAATAATTTAGAAATCATTCTTGAAAAAGAATCCAGGAGAAGTCATTGATAATACTTGTACCAGAAGAAGTCCTTGATAATACTTGTTTCAGGAGAAGTCCATGATAATACTTGTACTAGGAGGAGTCCTTGATAATACTCTGGTGAATAGTGAAAAATCTTGGTTAAGCCAAGGTAGACATAGCCCTATCGTTTAAGGGGGTGAACCAGGATAAAATCCTCTGTGTGCTTTATCGTTTACGTTTCTGTTTATTCTTTCGCTGCCTAACGTTTACAAAAAGTTTTCTAGCAACTCATAACTGTTTTTGAAAATTAAGTTTTTAAAACAACACAATTCAAACCCCCCCTTTCTTGTATTGTTACATTTTTTTATCAATCGGTATCAGAGCTTAGGCTCTGAGAACTAATACTTTAACATGTGTAGAGAAAATATCCATGGAGGGTAAATCTATTCCAACTGGCTCAGCCACGCGCAAGCCTCCATTATTTGATGGCTCAAATTATCCATACTAGAAGAAACACATGCAAATGTTCATTGAGTCCACAAGTTACAAAATGTGGGATATCATTGAACAAGGAAACTATGTGCCCAAAAACAATGCTGGTGAACCTATTCCTAGGGCACAATGGACAGACGATCAACGTGTGGAGAATCAACTAAATGCCAAAACTAAGCTATTCCTCACATGTGCTTTGAGAAAGTATGAACATGACAAGATAGACAGCCTCGACACAGCAAAGGAGATCTCGGATACTCTAGCAATGGCACATGAAGGAACTTCAAATGTGAAACATACAAAAATAAGCATGCTTGTTGCTCAGTATGAAGCGTTCAAAATGAAGGAAAATGAATCTATTGATGATATGTTTTCAAGATTTCAAACAATCACCAATGGGTTAAGGAATCTTATGGTTTACATAGTCTATAAAACATGCTAGAAATCTCCTACTTTATTTCTGAATTTTAAATTCAAAATCATGGTGCTATAGCCTAGAGTTTCTACATCCTAATAGCCTTAAGAAATGTAGACCTTTCTTTCCTAATTACTAACTCCATAGCCTTGGTTATTAGTTAATCAGAAAAGAAGATGAAGAAGGAATTCGGGCCAACACAAAGTTACGTCCATCCTTATAGCCTTAAGAAATGTATACTTATAACCTTTTTTATTTCCTATTTCCCTTACTACTTACCAAATGGCCTTATGACATAAGTAGAAAGCATGAAATCTTTTGTGCACTAAGATTAATGAAGAACAAGGAAATAAAACATGAATTGAAAGTATTATTCAGAAATGTAGAAAATAACTAGAACATGAATTATAAACTAAAACAACCCAAAAACTTAAAGAAGAAGTTAGCCAAGCATGGCTAAAGGAGTCATTGAATTACCCTGGATAGGAGCTCAAATATGGCTTCCCACAAGTCCTAGGAACAATGCTCAAAAGGGAGAAAGAGAGAATACTTGTTGTATTCTAAGAGGTGTGTTTTACAAGTGCAAGTTGCCTCCCTATTTATAGCAAAAATCTGGCCTCCGCAATTAAATCCCACTTCCAGACCGAGGCCCAGCGCTTGAGCGCTAGGTTCCCAGCGCTGCAGCGCTGGGTGCTGCTTCTTCATCTTCAAGCTTTTCTTCCTTCTTCATGGTAGTGGGTTTTGAATGCCATAAAAAGCTACTACTCAGCCCTTGTTTAATTCTGAAACTTCTCCTCCACTATCATCAATTCCTTCAAGCTTTTTCCCATGTGCTAATTTGAAGAGAGTTGCTTCATATTCTTCTGTTTCATTTTTAGCCCTCTCTTTACTAGCACTTCAATTCTGGCCCTTTTATTCTCTCAATCTTTACTTTTAGTCCTCCACTCTTGAACTTTTACAATTTGGTCCCTGATTTCCTGAAACTTTACACATTGGTCCCTGGACAAAAATGATAACTAAACCACCTTTTTCTAAAAATATAAAATAGCTAGAAAAATTCCTAAAAATATAAAATAAAGCTAGAAAAACAAATAAAATCTAATCTATATGCAAAATGCAAAATAAATATAAAATCTACATAAAAATAATAAAAAAACTATATGTGACTCAAAAATAATAAAATAAAAAGACTAAAAACTACCTAAAAACGTCATATAATATCCACTCATCACTTGATAAGTGGCGTACCGTGCAAGCGGAGTATACCCTCGTTTTCTGGAGGTGTCGTGGTCATCCCGTCTTCCCAGTGTTGACGTAAAACCTTATCGCGGTCATTTAGTTTTAGTGTCATCCTAGACTAACCCTGGGGACAAGCTTTCATAATTGGACTTTCATAATTGATTTATTAAATGTTGGTTGATTAATTAAATGCTGGATGATTTAATTACCTTGATACCTATGCACATGATTATATATGGGGTCTTGTTTGTTTGATTTGACCCTTGCTAGTTTGAATGCTTGTTTTGTGGGCGCTTATCGCTAGATAGAGGAGTACTCGTTTCACCAGGTGTCGTGCCCTAAGCACGATGAGATCCAATTGCTTGAGCGTGATGTTGGTGATGTGTGAAGTTTCAGTCATATCTATCGTACTGCTACTTATATTGGATGGATTAGGACTATTCGACGAGACCGTTATGGTTTGACCGTGGATGTTCATTACCGTTCCTCCATGACGTATATTAGACGTCATTAATTCTTTCAATGATATAGCCTGTGGGCGACGTCCAGAGGATCTGCCAGTCGATAGGTGCGTGAATTTTTCATCGGAAGATGACCTACCGTCAGAGGTGACTACTGATCGTTTGACCCAGTGGTGTAGACAGAGGAGAGACTTGCAGCGTCGACTTGAGAGGTTGGAGCGTCTAGTGGCTCGATGTAGGGTTTCCCGGGGTTCTATGTCATAATCTTCTGTTTTTAGCGTCTTGCTTATAAAAGATCTACATGCGTGTGGTTCTCGTTTGTGTTGACTATAGTTTATTTTTTAGCCATGTACTCTTTTCTTGAATAATATTTGCCTCAAGGTAGTTTATATATCAGTTTCGTTTCGGTTTTAATTTCCGCGGCTTTTTGTGAGTTCTTTGTTTGTTGACATTTACGATAATAACCCTCGTGAAAATTGGGATGTTACACCTATCATGTGACGTGGTGTCTATGTGACATTGCTGACTAGGATGACCATCAATCACTTAGTGTGTGTTTGGATCAACATTTGCAGAATTTGATCTGGTAACGTGAGTTTATGTGTTGTGATTTACGTTTGGATACGTTAATCTAGAATTATTTCCTAATAGAATTTTGTTTGGATAACTTTGATTAGAATTGATTTTAATTATGTAATGATCAAAATGGGTATGAATATTTTAATCATTATATAAGGCTTACATCATTTTTTAAACTTTATATTAATATGAATTAATTTACAATTTAATTTCACTACATTAATTATAATATGTATGAATGATATTTAAATTGGCTCCAACTTACAGGAACCAAATATCAATAGGTCTTTATCATAGCAAATTCACATAATATTTTAAAGTTTCCTTCACAAGATATTCTTTGGTGCTGCCTCAATTTCTCCTTAGTTGCCATCATTTTTTAATAGAATTAAAAATATAGATAATAGGTACCTATCTTTTTAAAAGTCTAGAACTTATGACAAAATTAACTATGAAACCAAAAACCAGTGAAGGTGCATGTAAAGATAAAGGGAAAAGTGTTTAATGGAACATGGCAATGACCTTCACCAAATCCCTTCACACTATCGGATCAGCTTGATCTAAAAGCTACTCTTTCTTGATTCTGCTAGATTCACATCAAGCTACTAGAATCAATTTTCAGAATTGGTTTTTAAAGGAATGATAGAGAGAGAGAGAGAGGAGAGAGAGAGAGAGAGAGAAACAGAAAAACTGAAAACTAATTATGTTATTTTTCCCAACTGAAACAGAGAGGTTACAGCAGAATTTATAGAGTGTGGCTCACACACGAGCCCACACTACTAACACTTAGGCAAAGCCATGTGTTTACATATATATTATTATACTATACTCTATTACCCCCCCCCCTCAAGCTCAGCTGGGATGGCAACATACAGTGAGCTTGGGCCTTAATCTTTGAAACTGTGTGGTAGGTAGAGGTTTGGTCAAAGCATCTGCTATTTGAAAATCTGCTGGAACATGCTGAACCAGTAACTACTTGCCTATGACTTTTTCTCTAACAAAGAAAATGTCAAGCTCAACATGTTTAGTCCGAGCATGCAAAGTAGGATTATGAGCTATAGACACTGTTGACAGGTTATCACAAAAGAGCACTGGTGTAGTTGTTGTGACAGAAAGCTCTTGAAGGAGGGATTGAACCCATAGAACTTCTGAAGCAAGATGTTCCAAAGCTCTATACTCTGCTTATGTACTACTTCTGGCTGTAACATGTTGTTTCTTGGACCACCAAGCAACCAGATTTGGACCCAAGACCATAGCAGCACCAGAAACTGACTTGCGATCATCAACATCTGTAGCCCAATCAGCATCTGAGAAGCCTTTAATTTGCAGGGGGATATTCCTGGCAGGCTGTATTTTTATACCATGTGTCAATGTGCCTTTTAGATACCTGAGAATACGCTTTACTACAAGCCAATGAGTGTCTAGAGGATGGGCCATGAATTGGCAGACCTTATTTACAGGGAAGCTAAGTTCTAGTCGAGTGATGGTTAGATATTGCAAAGCACCTACTGTTGATCTGTAGAGTGTAGGATCAGTGAGAGGAATGCCTTGATATTTTGACAATCTGGAAGTACTCACCATAGGTGTGGAGAGTGGTTTACAATCAGCCATTTTGGTTTTATCCAAAAGATCCCGAATATACTTCTACTGTGTAAGAAGAAGAGAACCCTCTACTAGATGCTTAACTTCTATTCCCAGAAAATAATTCAACTGTCCCAATTGTTCAAGAGAAAAAATGGAATCCAGTTTGTCAATAATCTGCTGGACCAAAACATGATTATTCCCTATCAAAATAATGTCATCCACATAGATTAAAATGTAGATAATTGTGCCACTGTGAGAATACACAAACAAGGAAGGGTCACATTTGCTTGGCTGAAAACCAAAGGTCACCAAAACTGTGTGCAGTCTCTCAAACCAAGCCCTGGGGGCCTGCTTGAGACCATAGAAAGCCCGGTTGAGCTTGCAAACAAGAGTTGAATCTGAAGACTTAAAACCTGTTGGCTGCTCCATGTACACTTCCTCTTGAAGAATTTCATTAAGAAATGCATTGTTAACATCAATTTGTTTCAACTGCCAGCCATAGGTAAGAGCCAAAGTCAGAATAACTCGAATAGTGACAGGTTTGATTACCGGGGAAAAAGTCTCAGTGTAATCAAAACCAGGCTGTTGATGGAACCCCTTTTCAACTAGACGGGCCTTATATTTATTGACAGTACCATCAAGATTTTCTTTGACTCTAAACACCCATTTACAACCAATAGGTGTTCTATGTGGTGGTTTGGGAACTAGAGTCCAAGTGTTGTTCTTCATAAGGGCAGTATACTCTTCCTGCATAGCCTTGTGCCACAAGGGATTAGCCAAAGCCTGCTTCACACTAGTGGGCTCAACATGAGTGAGAAAAACAGAGGGGTTAGGTTTGGGTATGAAGATACCATTTTTGGACCTTGTTATCATAGGATGATGATTGAGAGTGGATGATACTGGCATGGTAGACTGCTGTGGAACATAATCTGTGGTGACAATAGGTGGAACATCTGTGATAGGAGCTGACTCAGTAGATGCTGACTCAGTAGATGCTGACTCAGTAGATGCTTCAGGATGAGACACAGTGACTTGTGGAGTTGGATTCGGGGAAATATAATGTTGTTGCTGAGACTGCAAAGAGTTTGGAGAACAAACAGGAATAGAGGCTAAAACAGGATTGGGAGGAGGTGAATTGGAAGAAGGTGGTGATCTGAAAAGCTTGTCATAAGGAAAACTTTGTTCATTAAATATAACATCTTTGGATATAATGAGCTTTCCTTCACCAGTGAGGCATTTATAGCCCTTATGAGAAGTGGAATATCCTAAAAACAAAAATTCTTGAGATCTAAACTGCATTTTATGTTTGTTGTAGGGTCTGAGATGTGGAAAACAAGAACACCCAAAAACTTTAAGAAAAAGATAGTCTGGTTGTTTTTTGAAAAGCAAGGTGTAAGGCACACTATCATGAACAGATTTAGAGGGCAATCTATTGATAAGATACACTGCAGTTAGGAAAGTATAATCCCAAAAACTGTAGGGTAGAGAAGCATGAGCAAGCATAGTAAGTCCCAAATCTACAACATGTCTATGTTTCCTTTCCACTACACCATTTTGATGATGAGTGTGAGGACATATAACTCTATGTAAAATACCATGAGTGGTTAAAAATTTGGTAAAGGGTCTGAATTCACCCCCCCAATCACTTTGAAAACTCTTTATTTTATGACCAAAGTGTAGTTCTGCCATGATTTTGAATTGCTGGAAAATAAGAAAGGTTTCTGATTTTGCCTTTAAAAGATAAAATCCAGGTATATCTGGTGTGTGCATCAACAAAGGTTAGGTAATATCTAAAACCATTAGCTGAAGTACAAGGGGATGGACCCCACAAGTCACCGTAAATCAATTCTAAAGGTGCAGAATACACAGAAGTGGATGCATGAGAAGGCAATCGATGTGCCTTCCCTAAACAACAAGCTGAACATAACTCATTTATTGATTTGGAAGGTATATGGATATTACAATTGGACAGTACAGAAAGTAAAACAGCACTATGGGGATGCCCCAATCTATTATGCCAAAGTGAAAGACAATTGTTTAAAGCTGAAACAGTATTTACAAGAGGTGCCAAAGTAGATGAAGCTGGTGTGGAGGAAGTAAGCAAGGCTGGAAAGGAGTATAACCCATCTGGCCCAACCTTTCCTTGGAGTAGCACTTGTCTAGAGTCCTGAGATTTCACAAAACAAGTGTCATGAAGGAATTCAAAAATGACACGATTATATTTTGCAAAACGACTAACACTCATTAGATTTTTGGTTATTTGTGGAACATGTAAAAGATTAGACAAAGACAAAGTAACAGAAGAATGTATAAGAGAAGGGAAAAGAGTTGAACCACTTGAAGCAGTTGGCAGGCCTTGACCATTCCCTACATAAATCTGATCAGGGCCTTCAAAAGGAACAGGGGTTTGAATATTGTTGTCAAAGGGAGTGACATGATGAGATGCCCCAGAATCTGGATACCAATCTGAAGCAGTTGCTACATTCTGTGCATTGGTAAGAAAGGCCTGAGCATTGGGCTGAGGAAACTGCCCTGCAGGATGTTGTGATGTTGGTCTTGTAGATGGTGTCCAAGAGGCTGGAACTTGAGAGTGGAAGGCAGGAGGTGGTGGAGGTTGATTCCACTGCTGTTGATAAGACCAAGGTGATTGCTGCAGGGGTGCTACTGGTGGTCTAGAAGGCTGTAGAGACCAAGCTAATGGAGCAGGACCCCTGAAAGATTGAGAGGGCCACCCTCCAGAGGCTTCCCAAGATGAAGCTGACGGTGGTCGGAAAGATGAGGTACCCCAAGGGGGAGCAGAGTCCCATGGTGGTCTTGTAGATCGTGAAGACCAATCAGCAGAAGATTCCCATGGCTGTACAGAGGAAGATGGTGGTTTTGGCACATAGTGCTGATCAAACCTATGATAACACACCTGTGCAGTATGTCCAGTTTTAAAACAAACTTGACACTGAACACGTCCGCGGCCTCTACCACGGCCACGGCCTCTGCCACGAGCATCACGAGAATCTGAGGCATAATCTGGAGCATATTGCTGTGTAGAGTCAGGAGTTGGAGAAGGTGCAGAAGGTGTTGTATGAGTAAGGTTAACAGAGAAATCTGTAACTTGCTTTTTGTTCTTCTCAAGCCTTGCCTCATGTGCAAGGAGCAGAGACTCAATTTTATCAAGATTAAGATACTGGAATTTATTGCTCATATGAACCAATGTCACTAAGGACTCATACTCAGATGGTAAACCATCAAGAACAACCTCTAGCTGTTCTTTCAAACTCACAGGATCACCAATAGATGATAAAGAATCAGAAATCAACTTGATTTGCGAAAGAAATTCAGCAATTGTACGATTACCAAGTTGAACAGTGCGCAATTCGGTGCGCAATTGACGAGATTTCGCATGTATCTGTGAATGATTGTTGTTGTGAAGCTTCTCCCAAAGCTGGTGAGAATGCTTACACCCGATCATTTTGGTAAGAACAGAAGCAGAGAGCGTTGATTGAAGCCAGGAACGCAGAAAAGCATCCTGTTGCTCCCACTGCCAATAGGAATCACTGACAACCGCAGCGATTCGATCAGTCTTAGACGCGAACCGCGGTGGAATTGTTGGTTCTTCCAGAAATGCGTGGAGACCATGCGCGACGATGACTGGATCAATCTGCTGTTTCCAGAGCAGGAAGTTCTTGTCTGTGAGTTTTTCAGTGATGGAGTGCGACAGCGAGTGCATCAATGTCGATGTTGAGAATGCATTGATCGGAAAAGAACGCAGAAGAGATTCTGACGGCCGCGGCGACAGTGGCGGCGTCGGTGGTGGCGGCGGTGGTGGTGGAACAGCGTCAGCCATAGCTCCGATGAGGATCAAGCTCTGATACCATAAAGGAATGATAGAGAGAGAGAGAGAGAGAGAGAGAGAGAAACAGAAAAACTGAATAAGAAACTGAAAACTAATTCTGTTATTTTTCCCAACTGAAACAGAGAGGTTACAGCAGAATTTATAGAGTGTGGCTCACACATGAGCCCACACTACTAACACTTAGGCAAAACCATGTGTTTACATATATATTATTATACTATACTCTATTAGTTTTCAAACATCTTCAAAATGATGAAAATCCACATTTAAGAGTCTGATCCACTTTTGAAGCTCATATCCACATTTGGGATTGATAACCAAATACACCAAAAGTAAAATCATCCACGTTTAAGCACTTATCGATCTTCCACCAACGACATTGACTCATCAAAAAGTTGAAATTTTACAGGGGCACAAACCGAAGTAAAAGATTTACCGGAATGAAAAGCCCAAAATGGAAATATTACCAAGACCACAAACATAATTTTATCCTTATTTATAAATGATAGCTCAGACCGAAAACCATTGAGATTCTTCTAATTTCCTTTTTTTTTTTTTGAAACTTGTAATTTCAATTTTTAAAGCTGTGGACAAGTGATCATTGGAGAAGAAATAAACGCTAGAGAACATTCATGTAAACAAGCATATAGTTCCTCTAAGACAAAAAGGCAGCATCTTACAAAACTTGAGCCTGACAGATTATTACAAGATGTGCATGTAATGGTATGAACTGTTTACATTTCAACATGATATATGCAAATGAAAATATTGTGACATTGTTTGAGCTAAGCTCAAAAAAACCAAATTAGAAGCCCTGCAACCAAACTTTCTAACACTAATCTCTTTCCCTTGAAAGGGGCACTGTTCTTTGCTGCTACCGTTTCAACTGTTCCCTGGCTTTTCCCATTCTGTGAACTTCCTTCAGCTGAATATACAAAAGTCACATGTCATAAAAATTACAAAACACAAATGAAACTCAGTGCAATTCTAAATAAATTCAAAGTCAAAATAAAATAAAAAGATTATGTTCTAGAAAGGATTAGTACATGGAGGACTGATAGAAGGACTGGTGGAGTCACCATTGGAGGAGTTCTGACCCGGTTGATTAAAAGCTTGAGCTTGAGCTGATTTAGGATCTAAGTGAAGAAGTGCTGCTCAAATCATTTCAAACAGAAATTATTAAAATATAACCAAACCATGTTCGGATCAACTTATTATTCGTCAGAATCAATTTAACACTCAGAAGCTATTGACAAAAGCTTCTTGCTTGAATTGATTTTGATTTTAGAATCAATTACGGAAGCTACTCACACAAGCTTCTCATGGCACACTCTTGCATTCTTTGAGGAAAATGGAATGACCCAATTCCAAACCAAAAAAAAAATGGGGTTGGCAAGACTTACCAGGACACTGTGAAAAGTTATCAGGTGCTGCGCAAAGAGAAGGCAGGCCAAGAGCAAGTGTAATGCTAATCTTCAAGCCAAGGTCAGGGTCATCCCTGTCTTTGATAATAAGGCAGATGCATCTCTTTTTGTCCTTGATGGCTTGTACGAGACCGCTACAACAATCAGTTGTTGGTGTTTTGGCTTTGCCACCAAGATATGGAAGACATGTTGCAATACCTGTAAGCTGTGCTGCACATTTCTGTTTCTCTAGAGCTGAATCCCCCATTGCATGGTTGATGATCAACATCAATGCTGTTGCTAACACAAGCATGTGTGGTAAACTAGCTATGCGCCACTGGGCCTTGGAAGTCATTTTCAATGATGAAGTTGAATGAATAAGTGGAGAAACCATCATAGATTATAAGCTGAAGAAGTTGAACAATGTTAACCAATGAGTATTTATAGAAATCAGGATAGGAAGTACAATCTAGTTAGTTGTGTGAAAACGTCTGTCTTGTATTTGAATTTATTGGAAGGTTCTATAGTGCTATATTTTAGAAAATATATTTTGATGGCGAAGGAGACTAGTGGGTGGGGAAAAAAAATCTATGGTTGCTATTTTAAACACACCACTTTTTTGACTTGGGTCTTGATCATTTCAGTTTTTTTTTTAGTTTTCTTTAACAGAAAAAAAATGGTGGGCAAGTGTGCCAATAGCAATCTAGAAAGGAGTTTGATCCGTGATCAAAGAGAATTTGTGTACCAACAGGGTTTAGGTGGTACATATCAAAGTCCTCTTAAACAAGGTTTCAACTTCTGGTATTGTGAATTAAAAAAAAAACTCCATTAAGAGATCTATTCCCACTATGATATAGATGTTTGCTGCTCAAAGAAAACTCTTTTTGTGGAAGATAGCTCTTGTGCACAATAGGAGACTTTTTTGTCTTTTTAGGGAAAATAACTTATTTTGATTTTGGTGTCTTAACCGTTAAAAAGTACAAAAACAGGAATAACACATCTCCACTTTAACAAAAAGTGTTTTGGTATGTATTATTTTATCGTTTTCATACTTTCTAACGGTAAACCAACCAAACTCAAATTTTTTTCCAAATCTCTCACATGTATATTAACTTTTATTTTAATTTAGTCCCTCATAGTTATTTCAAATAGAGTATCTGATTGTTCAATTTGGTGATAAAGACAAAAAGGACCCAGAGACAGTTTTCTCACTATATCTGCAAAATAGATACACATATTTTCTCCCCAACATCCTTAAGAGATACCATTTGTGTGGTGATTTTAACACCCACAATCAATACTTTCCAATATGAAAAAGAAGTAACTCTGAAAAAATGAATGGATTATACATAATGACATTTATGGTTGAAACAGTGATTTACTCCATTTCCTATCTGCGAAGTCAAAAATCAAATCTTGGTAAGTTGGTGACTACCAAATTTGATGACTTCTGAACAAGTGTGACTTGCCAAGACTTTGTTCTTCCCAAAAGGCAACGCAAGTCTAATGAAAATGTGGCAGTGCAGCCATTATGCCCTTTTATTCTAATTAAATGTGCTGCACGGTTCCTCTCACAACTTGCATATTATGGAGAGAGTGGAGCTTGCACATCATTTGTTTAGATGGGTCTTCCAACCACTTACCAAAAAGTGGGTTGAATTCTATTTTAGACAAAATCATAAAATCGTTCAAGAATTATTTTCAACGATCATTGGAAAGTGTGACAGAGTTAAAAGCAATGGATAAAAATAAAGAGTTATCCAGAAGGCATTTAAGGAGATCAAAGACTTGGACACATATTAACTGCATTAAATTTAAAGTCTTGTAAAAATTATTATTTAGAGTCATAGAGATCTTATCTTTCTGTCTATTACAAAGTGCAAACTATAGCCAAATTATACAATTTCCTCTGAATTGAGAAACAACAAATATCATGGAGAATAAAATGGTGTAAAAAGAGCTTTATTGGTCTACAAAGTAGGCGTTATGGTGTCAATATTTTTATCATTTGTGATGTAATGGAAGACAGAACATCATTGGATTATGTTGAATACCAAAATGGAATTCCCTTAATAAAATCCAAAATATTGTCTCTCAGTTCTCATAGACCACCGAACCGCTAGTTGCACAAATGGGTTGGTAAGTAAATAAGGGTCCTTTATGGCTGCTACCATTCCCCCACATCATGCTTTCATACATGCCTGCTGAAAACAGCATTCTAGATAACCACTGAAACATTCTGCCTTATTTGGAACTACGTCAGATTTTCTCAACACATACTTGAAATTTGGTGTCTTTCAACCAAGATAAAGGGACAAAAATGGAACTGGGTCATCCCATCATATTGAAAACAACCGAGTGGTAGTGGTTTTAGGAACCTAGTGGTCTTTGTTGTGACTGTTGTGCTATGTGTCAATTACTTGTCTTCAAGGTAAGATTGGAGCAACTGTCTTTTTTTTGGTCTTAGTAAGATAACATTTCTTAGTCACATAGTCCTTGCTCCTTATATGGTTTTACATAAACTAGAACAGATCCCTGTTTCTTACCAAAACAATAAACTAGAGCAACCATCATTATTGATTTCACATGCAAACTGTACGTGCATGCTTGGCAATCCTTCTAGAATTGATTCTAAAGTCAAAATCAATTATGGGGAGAAACTTATTTGAGTAGCTTCTGATCGTTAGAATTGATTCTGAAGAAACCGGAACTGATCCAAACAGGTGCTAGTACTAAATACCAACTGGGGGATTGAACATTTTTCTCCAGTTTTAGCTGCTTCCTTATGGCAGTCCCATCTGCAACTCAAGCTTTTCTCTTGATTTTATTCATTGTAACAACTCTCAACTTCAGTGGATGCATGGCAGCAGGACTCAACATCACTTGCAATGAGAAAGAACGGAATGCTCTCCTCAGCCTCAAGCATGGCCTGTCAGACCCTACACAGAGGCTCTCATCATGGTCTGATGAAGAAGATTGCTGCAGATGGCCAGGAGTTCGCTGCAATGACATCACCGGCCGAGTCACGGAGCTCAACCTCAGCACACCTCTGGACTCTCCTTACATGGAGTTGGGTGGTGAGATTAGCCCTTCCTTACTGGAACTAAAATATTTGACTCATTTAGATTTGGGTTTAAATTATTTTGTCAACACTCATATACCAAGTTTTCTTGGCTCAATGGAGAGTCTTGAATATCTGGACCTTAGCTTAAGTGGGTTCATTGGAATAATCCCACATCAGCTAGGAAATATCTCAAGCCTGCAGCACCTTAATCTTGGATACAATTATGCTCTTCAGGTGGATAGTCTTAATTGGATATCAAGGCTTTCTTCCTTAGAATATCTTGATTTGAGTGGTGTAGGCCTTCATAAAGAACTGGATTGGCTTCAAGAACTGAATGCAATTCCTTCTCTTTCAGAACTGCATTTGGAGAACTGTCAAATTAGTAACTCGAGACCAGGGAAAACCAACTTCACAAGTCTCCAAGTCCTTGATCTTTCAAATAACAATCTCAATCAAGAATTCCCCTCTTGGCTCTTCAATCTCAGTACAACTCTTGTTGAACTTGATCTGCGCAGTAACTTTCTACAGGGAGACATCCCTCAAATAATATCAAACCTTCAGAGTATAAAAACTATAGACCTCCAGGGAAACCAACTCAGTGGGGCACTTCCAGATTCATTTGGCCTTCTTAAGCATCTTGAAGTTCTGGATCTCAGTAACAATACCATTTCTTGTCCAATTCCCTCATCATTTGCGAATTTATCATCCCTGAGGAGATTGAATCTGGGTCACAACAGACTCAATGGGACCATTCCTAGGAGCTTTGGGTTCCTTAGAAACCTTCAGATACTAAATCTTGGAGCTAATTCTCTTACTGGTGGTGTGCCTGCCACTCTTGGAATTCTCTCAAATTTAGTGACTTTAGACCTTTCATCTAACTTGTTGGAAGGACCAATCACAGAACTTCATCTTGTAAAACTTTTGAAATTAAAGGAGCTACGTTTGTCTTCAGCAAACCTGTTCCTTAGTGTCAACTCTAGTTGGGTTCCCCCTTTTCAACTTCAATATGTTTTACTGAGCTCCTTTGGAGTAGGACCTAAATTTCCAACATGGCTGAAAATGCAGAGTTCAGTGAAGGTGTTGACAATGTCCAAAGCAGGTATTTCAGACTTTGTTCCAACTTGGTTTTGGAATTGGACAAAGCAAATTGAATTCCTAGATCTCTCTAACAATCTAATAAGTGGAGATCTATCTAACATCTTCCTGAATTCCAGCATCATAAATCTGAATTCTAATCTTTTCAAGGGTAGTTTGCCTAGTGTGTCAGCAAATGTTGAAGTGCTGAATATTGCTAATAACTCGATTTCAGGACCTATTTCTCCCTTTTTATGTGAAGGAGTGAATTCTGCTAATAATTTAACAGTTCTTGATGTTTCAAATAATGCCTTATCTGGAGATCTTGGTCATTGTTGGGTGCATTGGCAAGCTTTGATGCATTTGAACTTGGGTAGAAACAATTTGTCAGGTGAAATTCCGAACTCCATTGGCTACTTGTCTGCACTTGAGTCTTTGCTGCTAAACAACAATGGCTTCTCTGGATATATTCCTTCAACTATGCAAAATTGCTCTATGCTGAAGTCCATTGACATGGGTAACAACCAGCTTTATGGCACATTACCATCTTGGATTTGGGAAATGCAGTATCTAATGGTTCTTCGTGTAAGGTCCAATAAATTCAAAGGTAGCATTACTCAAAATATGTGCCAACTTTCTTCCCTTATTGTGCTGGATCTTGCCAACAATAGCCTCTCAGGGTCCATTCCAAATTGTTTGGATAACATGAAGACAATGGCTGGAGAAGCTGACTTCTTTGCCAACCCTTTGATGTATTCCTATGGCTATGGCGTCAACTATGACAACTACAAAGAAAGCCTTGTCTTGGTCCCTAAAGGAGATGAGTTAGAGTACAGAGAAAACCTGATACTGGTAAGAATGATTGACATTTCAAGTAATAAGCTCTCTGGAGCTATTCCCTCTGAAATCGTCAAGCTATCGGCGTTGCGGTTTTTGAACTTGTCTGGGAACAATCTTTCTGGGGAGATACCAAATGACATGGGAAGCATGAAATTGTTAGAATCTCTTGATCTCTCATTGAACCAAATTTCAGGTGAAATACCTCAAAGCTTATCTGATTTGTCCTTTCTCAGCTTCCTGAATCTATCATACAACAACTTATCAGGAAGAATTCCAACAAGCACCCAACTTCAGAGCTTTGAAGCGCTTAGCTACGCGGGTAATCCTGAGCTCTGTGGTCCTCCCGCAACGAATAACTGTACAAAAGGGGAAGAGTTGTTGGAGAGTGATTTTGATGATCATTCTGATGGAGATTTCTTTGGAACATTAGAGTTCTACATGGGAATGGGAGTGGGATTTGCAGCAGGGTTTTGGGGGGTTTGCACTGTTATTTTCTTCAACAGAACTTGGAGGCATGCTTATTTTAATTTTCTTTACCACATGAAAGATCTGATCTATGAGAACTTAGTCTTCAAGGCAAGAAGGCTAATTGCTAAACTATGAGTTTACAAAGTGGGATCTGGGAGGCCTAACTTGGAAAGGTTATCTTTTTAGTTGTTTGATGGTCTGTTTTATATGTTTTCTTTTGTAAAAATTCTCCATGTCAGTGGACCCAGGCGTGATCTATGATTATAACTTGTAAGTTCCTTTGAGTACTTTGAACTATTTTAAAATAATGAAATTCCTGCAGCACTAGAAACTATTATGGTTTTCCCGAAAAAACATACACTTCTACAACATCAGATACAACACTACTATGCATTATGAAGGAAAAAGCAAGAAATGTTGATATAGCAAAACTAACATTATTATTTGGCGGAAATCATAGAGGGGTAATGCGATTAATTAGCCCTTTTAAACAGTGGTGTTAATTAGCATTCCTTTGTCTCAATTTTGCTGAACAAAATAATCTTCAAGTTCACACGCATTTTTCAGTTCTACGTACCTTTGGAAGGGAGGCATTGATGCTAGCAGAGCCACAACATTTCAATGCCGAACCACCACTAGCTACCTCGCCATCGCTCGCTGTCGCTGCAAGCACAGTCTTGATCAACATCATCCTCCTTCTGCCACCAACAAATGTGACGACATTCGTGGCGAATTTGAATTTGAATCTGCCAGCATGCCTGTATCCTTCATGTTGTGGGTGAGAGGAAAGGAAACTTGGCATGTTGAGGATTGGAAGAGGCATAAAAGATGTGTGGTCACATGCATTCCACTACAAGAAAATTGTCACCGATCAGAAAAGCTGATAGCTGAAGCTAATGGGAGTTGGATTTTCCACGCCCTCACTTAAACACTCTGAAAATTGAAAACGCCCTCACTTGAGTTCTTTCTGAATTCTATAATACCGAAAGTGTTTTTTTTTTTTTTTTTAAATCAATTCATTGATTTAAGCAATTAGCAAGGTGGTGAGAACATCCCTCTCACAAGGGCTCTTCATTACAAGGAATATCATCAATACATTTTCATAGTGGGGTCTACTCTTTTTTGCCAAGAAACTAGACACTATATTACATTTCCTGTAGGGGGGTTGGTTTTAAGACCATCCCCACTGGTACTCCCACCACCCCCCTTTAAATGCGAAATTACTATTTTATCCTTCAAAAATAAATTATATTCCCTACATATCCTTCTCCTTCTTCTTCTTCCTCCACCCACCACCCCTTCCTTCTTTTTATTTTTGCCATGGCAGTTCCCTATAGTTCCTTATCTTTCATTCACCTTTACAAGCTCACCGTGTTGGGTTTCAAAACCGGAACCGTAACAAGCATAAATTGCATTCCCAAAAAGCCACCTTATCAAAAGCTATTACACTCCAAAGAAACAGCCTCAAATCCTAATTTTTCAGAACCCCCTCACTCATTATCGCATTCCCCTGTAAGCAAGACAAAACAGAGCACAACACAACCTTAATGCTCAAATTAAAAATTTCGCACCTTACTGGGTGCGATTTAGTGCATTTTGCACCATTAAGTGCAATTCGCACCTTAAGGTGTGATTTAGATGTGTTAGAATCTCACCTTAAGGTGCGAAAATAACAAAAAAATTAAAAAAAAAAAAACTTTTATAATATTATTTGTATATACTGTAATCGCACCTTAAGGTGCGATTTAGATGTGTTAGAATCGCACCTTAAGGTGCGAAAATAACAAAAAAAATTAAAAAAAAAAAATAACTTTTATAATATTATTTGTATATACTGTAATCACACCTTAAGGTGCGATTTAGATGTGTTAGAATCGCACCTTAAGGTGCGAAAATAACAAAAAAATTAAAAAAAAAACTGTTATAATATTATTTGTATATACTATAATCGCACCTTAAGGTGCGATTTAGATGTTTTAGAATCGCACCTTAAGGTGCGAAAATAACAAAAAAATTAAAAAAAAAAAAAACTTTTATAATATTATTTGTATATACTGTAATCGCACCTTAAGGTGCGATTTAGATGTGTTAGAATCGCACCTTAAGGTGCGAAAATAACAAAAAAAATTAAAAAAAAAAAAACTTTTATAATATTATTTGTATATACTGTAATCGCACCTTAAGGTGCGATTTAGATGTGTTAGAATCGCACCTTAAGGTGCGAAAATAACAAAAAAAATTAAAAAAAAAATAACTTTTATAATATTATTTGTATATACTGTAATCACACCTTAAGGTGCGATTTAGATGTGTTAGAATCGCACCTTAAGGTGCGAAAATAACAAAAAAAATTAAAAAAAAAAACTGTTATAATATTATTTGTATATACTGTAATCGCACCTTAAGGTGCGATTTAGATGTGTTAGAATCGCACCTTAAGGTGCAATTTTTAACCAGGAACATGAAATTCACAAAACAATGGATATCAAAGTAATAGATCTCAAATCCACTGCATTTTTGCAATAACTAACAACATAAACTACCAACCCAGCAAAAAATCCACTTCTACATACCAATATCTACCAAAAACGAAAAATACCAAAAGAAAAGGGAGTAGAAATGGAAATGGATGTACCTCGATGTGGAATGAATTGTGCTTGGGCTTCCTTTTGGCTTCTGGTGTAGCAGATGCTGAAGAAGAAGAACGCAGAACTCAGGAGAAGAATCAGAAGGGGGAACGACGAAGGGAAGGAAGAAGAGGGATGAAGGGAGAACGGCAGTGTATACGTTTAATGGGGGTTGGGGAAAGAGGATTTTTTTTTTTTAATTACAAGGGCATTTTGGGAATTCAGGAAATTAGGGGGTGGTTTAAAGACCAAAGGGGTGGTCTTAAAACCAACCCCCTTCCTGTAGATGTGTTTAACGCCCCGGAAATGTTGATTTTATTTATATTATGAGATATTAAACCCGAAACATACGTGAAGTTGAATATTTCCAATTTTTTAAACTCAAAACATGTTTACTCATTCTAGGATCTATTATTCTCATAATACAACATGATGGACACCGGGACTTGCAAATCTCATAATGTTAAGTTTGTTAGTATGTGTTATGGGTTTTATAATTACCGAAACACAATTTTACATGATCATGGATTTATAAAACCCGGCATACATATTAACATTTCGGGATCTTAAATCTTGGAATATTGAACACAGATTCTTTCGAGAAGTTTAGAACTTGAAATTATATTTGTAGAATCTCATTTAGAGATTTAGAAGCGTGGAAAATTAATGTATTCCCGGTAACAAAAAAACCGTGGCATATACAACAAGTCTGGAAGTGACAGGTGCTAAAACATATGCTAAACAATGCTTAACACATACAAATAATTAAATAAATAATTACAACAAGCCCTCTGATATTCTGGGCCTTATAGTGGTGGAGATGGTGGTAGTGGAAGTGGTAGCGGTGATGATAGTAGTGGTGAAGGTGGGCGTGCAACAATAGTGGTGGTGGCGACAGTAGATGTGGAAGTGGTGGCGATGGTCGAGGTGGAAGTGATGGTGTTGGAGGGTAGCTGTGGATGTGGAGGTAGCAACTATGGTGGTGGCGGTGAAGGGTGGAGGCGACAAAGGAGGTGGAGGGTGGTGGCTACGAGGGGGAGATGGTGGTGTTGGAGGGTTGCTATGGATGTGGAAGTAACAACAGTGGTGGTGGTGGCGGTGAAGGGTGGAGGTGACAGAGGAGGTTGTTAGGTTCAGAACGTTAAAGGGGGGATTGTTATTGTTAAGTGAAGAGATTGTTAAGTTCAGAATATTTATTTTGATTGATAACAAATTTATTACCTAAATATACACTATGCATTTTTTGAAACAAAAATATGCATTTTTCATTGTCCTGGTGAAGCAGATCTGGTGGATCTGGCAAAGCAGCACAATTCACCTTCCACTTATACCCCAACCCTTCGCTCTGAGTACAAGAATCAATGTCAAAGCAGCGCAACTATTTTTGGCATTATATTTCCACCCTTGCTCGTGATGCCTGCAAGGGAAGTACAAGCAAGCAAGTTGCAGCTAAGAAGGTCAAACTCAACGTGTTTTCGGAGGTTGTCTTCCTTCTCACCCATGTTGAGTTTGCGGGGGGATGTTAGAGATAAGAATCTTCTATTGTTGGAGATGCGCAGAATCGAGCACAGCATAGTTTGGGATTGTCTGCCGTATTGACCGACAAAAGAAAACAGCGTCTGGTCCTATATCGTCTGATAAAGATCATCAACATGTTGAAGCAATGGATCGTCTGCCAAGCTATATCATCTGGCCAGGTGTAACGTTTGTCCAGACTATGCCAACTGTAAACCAATTATCTAGTAGTACTAGCAATCCCGGAATATCCGGGATCTTATCTTGTATTTATAATTGTTTATGATTCCCAATGTGGGGATGTATCATATGAGAAAGATGTTTTTATATGAGAAAATGAGAATAAATCGCGATCGTTAGATCTAATCATGAATGGTCAAGATTAAAACAATTTAGTAGTCACATGACTACTTAAAAATGTCATGTGACTTTTAAAAAAATCACATGACTTCATGATTTAATCTTGACCATTCATGATTAGATCTAACGGTTATGATTAATTCTTACTTTCTCATATAAAAACATCTTTCTCATATGATACATCATCTTCCCAATGTAATATTTGACCTCGAAATATCCATCGTTCTCTTTGTATAAATACAGAGCTTGTAACCGTGAATAAGTAGGAATTGAAGTGCATAATTATAATAAGAATATACAGTGTTTATCTTTGCATCTTCGATTTCTCAGGTATTTTTCCCTTTCCTTTCGAGAACACCTTCATTCTTAACGAGCGGCCTTTGCAAACACATTGAGCTTGTAACCGTGAATAAGTAGGATCACTAAGGACTTTTTAAGGTTGTTATGAGGCTTGGCTTCAAAGAAATTGGTTTTTCAGGATATGCAAAGAAGCTTATCAAGCCTAAGAGAGCAATCAATCTTTAGTTTCATGCACTTCACTCCCTTAACTTGCTTTGAACTAACTCTCATTCGCCATTTTCTTTCAATTCAATCCCACCATTTCTTTGTCTTCAATCTCTTCTTTATTTTCTTTTTGTTCTTTTCTTGCTTTTTCTCTTTTTTGTTTTTCTTTTCTTTTCTTTATGTTTTTCTTTTTATTTTTGTCTTTTGCAATACTTACCACTATACTACAACGTCTTTTCTTTTACAGAGTATTTACAAAGAGATTGATACAATCATTCATAAACTTAGCACAAAGAATTTCTCCCCCAACTTGCATACAATCCACACTTATGAATGCTCTCTTAGTCTATCAAGCTAAGGTAAGTCTTTTGTTTTTCTTTTTAGGCTCAGGGTTAAAAAAGAGAAAGAAATTTTTCAATTTTTAGGCTCAAAGGGGGTAGCAAATGGATATTACTTGACAGGTAAGCTATTTGGCTAAGTGGCTAAATATACTAATGAACAAAATGCCTTGATCTTTTCCTATCAATTCCATGCAACCAATGATATCGAGACTCAAACAAAATTAACTATGAAAAGCAGTGATGTTCTCTTAACTCACAGTATCTAGGAACACTCCCTCACAAGCTAAAAAGTTTCAAATTTCCCTGATTTTTAAGCAATTTTCATGTTATGCTTCAAGAATTCCAAGTGAATCATGCAATCATATCATGTTATGAAATCAATGAGTTCAAACACAATTTATATCATAGAATCACTGAAATCAATTCACTTTAAATTATACATCAAGAAATTCTCATAAAAGTCATGCCAGTATTGAAACAGTCAGGTAACAATGCAAAACAAGACAAACGTGCTATATATAGCACTATACTATAAAATTAGAACAAAAAGCAAAGTAAAAGGAACTCCCTCATGATTCTAGGTCCTTATGCTTCCAAATTTCTTCAAAACTCATCCCCTCCAAAGAAACTGGATTGTCCTCAGGCCAAACAATACCAGCAATAAATGATTCATGCTAACAGTCACTTGAAACTTATGTTAGTACACAAAAGGGAATTAAAACAATCACAAATTCCATCAAAACAATCCAAACTCTGTTTTATATGAAATTAGACTTCAAGAGCTTTCCAAAGAGTGGTCATTTGCTTAATTCCGATAAGAAACGAAGAAGTTATAATTGTTTGAAGTTATAAACAAATAAATAAGGAGTTTTCCAGCAGATAGAGAAACTGTTCGGATTTAGTTCATATTACAACTTTCCTGTATCCTTACTTCCATGCACAAAACCTATTATATCGTTGATTTCTCCTCACCAGTTCTTATCCACTCATCTATGTCTAGCATGAGAAGATTATCAATGACTTTACTAATTATCGATGTCTCGCATATTTAATAAAGCAAAAACATTAGACTTAGGTGTTAACAGGACTAATTATACCAATTCTATGTCTAGCAATCAGTATTATCAGATGATATGATTAGTTCAGATTCAATTATGTAGTTGTCACTCACACAAAGAACCTAAAATCATGTTTAAACGGCCAAATTAGAACAAGCATTTGAATTAAACTCATATCATGAACATCAATAGATATAACATAGATTCATATACATTAAACCATCATGGACGTATTTGAGTTGCAATACTACACTAAATCCCAACAAGAGAGGTTTAGAAATCCACAATTATAGATATCGTAAGCTTACAAGAAGGGAGAACGGAAACCGGAAGTTTGGCGACGTCCGCGTTGTGTGTCCACCTCAGCGGCGTAGAACCGTGCTTCCAAGACTTTCACTAACACTCCTAGCTTGCTTCCTCACTCTTGGATCCTCTTTCTAACTCAAATTCTCTCTAAAACTAAGAACTAATCTATTTTCTAAAGTTTTGAATGTTATCTCCAAGTTCTGGCTGCTGGGTTCTGTTTTGGGCGAAGAGGTTATATAGGCAAAACAGAGCAGGTCGCTGAGCGGCCAGGCAGGGCCGCTGAGCGACCTGTTTTGCCCTTAATGTAGGGTTTTCTTCCACCGCCTTGGTTTCTTCAGCCTCCTTACTCGCTGGGTAGTTGTCCTGAGGCGCTGAGCGGCCAAAGAGGGTGTTATGCTCGCTAAGCGGTTGCCTTGAGGCGCTAAGCGGTAAGAGAGGGTCCTCTTTAATTCAAAACTTCATTCATGCATAAAAAATGGGCATAAAACATAGTAAAATCCAATACAGACCCATTCTTGAAGGAAATTCCAACTATATACAAAATTAAGGGAGTTTAATATAGAATATACATCAAAAGATCAAAATAAGTGTCAATTAAATGCTGTAAAACTATGCATATTTGACACTTATCAATTAAGCGCCCAAACAACTTATCCACTTATCTATGTCTAGCATGAGAAGTTCTACTCATCTATTCAAAACCGTTCACCAAAAGAATTTATAAAGTTGTCACTTATCTACTATTTAAATCCCTTTCAAGATTCTAATGTGTTAGTATAGATAGCAACCTGAGAGGGGGGGTGAATCAGGTTTACCCGATTTTCGCCTTAACAACTTCTTACTTTCAAGATATATGTAAATGCAAACGATTGCAGCGGAATTAAGCATTGCTTGAAAGTAAAGATGAAGGATAGAAGAATTCACACACACAGAATTTTATCCTGGTTCACCTTCTATCCACCGAAGGCTACGTCCAGTCCCTCAAGAAAATCCCTTGAGGATTTTTCCACTATTGATAAAAATCTCTTACAAGTTCTTACACCAAGGACCCTAAGAATTTCTATCAATTTCTTGTGAAAGTATACCACTTTCAACATCCCCTGAAAGTATACCACTTTCAGTTCCTGAAGGCAAACCACCTTTAGACCTTGAAGGCTAAACCACCTTCAATCAACACCCTGAAAGTACACCACTTTCAGTACCAATAACCCTTCACCGAGATCCACGGTGAATACTCAATCTATCAGAAAGAGATGAAGAAGAGTTTACAATTGGCTGTATCAATCCTATAACATACAAGTGGATTGATCATGAGAATTTATGCTTTAAGGCTTTTAAGCA
This sequence comes from Acmispon strigosus, assembly GCA_030819835.1. Taxonomy (NCBI): domain Eukaryota; kingdom Viridiplantae; phylum Streptophyta; class Magnoliopsida; order Fabales; family Fabaceae; genus Acmispon; species Acmispon strigosus. Next base: position 39,038,897 of record JAUAMA010000001.1, on the reverse strand, counting down.
TAACAAGATTCTGAGTTCCTCAAGATATGAACAACTAGAGTGTTCTTATAAACATGAAGATCATGAACTCAGAATTTAGGCTCTTGAAAGTTTAAGTTCTAAAAGACTTAATGAACTAATTTTGGCAAAGCTTTGGCCTAATGTTGTATTCTCATGTGTTGTTTGTTCTGGACTCAAATGGACTTTATATAGGCAAGGGAAACGTCCTTGAACCAATGCAACCTTTCCCAAAAGGTTTGAGACACAATGGTTCATGAAAAGATGCAACTTTTCGTGTGTGTAGTGTAATCGATTACACTAATAGCCGTTTCAGTTTGAATTTCAAATTCAAACATGTAATCGATTACAAGCAAGTGGTAATCGATTACTTTCCTATGTGTAATCGATTATCAGAAAGCTGCAATCGATTACACTGAAGTCCAACTTCCAGAAACTTGATCTTTTAAGATCGGCTTAAGGTTTTCTACTTCTTTTAAGTTATGAAAACATTAAGCTTGATTAGTTTAGGTGTGTTTAAAGAGCCTTTATGCTTTAAGATACCTTTAGAAGCATAACTCACCTAAACTAAGACTTCTAGGTAATTGATGAACTTTATAGCGCTGTTTCCTCTAAGTCTTCTTTTCTTCTTTTTGTCGATGAGTTTGTCATCATCAAAACCTCAGCCAGGGTCAGGAGCAAGACCTTCTTCACAATCTCCCCCTTAATATAGAATATACATCAAAAGATCAAAATAAGTGTCAATTAAAGGCTGTAAAACTATGCATATTTGACACTTATCAGTTAAGCGCCCAAACAACTTATCCACTCATCTATGTCTAGCATGAGAAGTTCCACTCATTGTTGACCCGGTTTTTAGGGCTATTTTCATAGTTATTTTGCATATAGATTCATAGGTTAATTAGGATCTTTATTCATTTTTCATGCATTTTACTCTCATATCATGCATTTTTGTATTTCTAGGTTGTTTTATGTTCGTATCTATTTATTAGACATTTTTTATGGCTTTTCTGTGATTTTTCTGGTTTCAGGTGCCTGGCGCGCTCGCCCCAAGAAGCTGGCGCGCTCGCCCCCGAGACAGAAAGCAGTTTTTATCCAGCCTTCTGGCGCGCTCGCCCCAGGAATCTGGCGCGCTCGCCCCAATGTGGCGCGCTCGCCCAGGACGCTGGCGCGCTCTCCCCCGAGACAGAAAGCAGGAGCTGGTTTTAACCAAGCTGGCGCGCTCGCTCCAGAAAGCTGGCGCGCTCGCTCCAGAAAGCTGGCGCGCTCGCGCCGGCGTCGCAGATTCCAAAATCTACTATATAATTCGGATCTAATTTTAGGTTTTGGGGGGTTGATGGTGGAGAGGTGCGGCCAAGCACTTGGAGGTCGGTGCTAGGGCACCATGGAGGAGTCATGCATCCCCTCCGGAAGGCCATGGTTCCGTTTCTCCTTGGGTTCTATCTTCCTTCTCTTCCCTCTCTTCCCCTTCTATGTTGTTTGATTCTATTTTGGTACTTTGGATGATGTAATTTGATTCACTCTTGTTCAATACATCTTTATGAAATTATTATGATGGGTTTTCATGGTTGGGTGTTGCTCTCTATGTTTAATGCTTCATTTGGTCAATTGGTGAATTCTAAAGCTTGTATTGATTCATAGATATATTGGAAAATTGATATGGTTTGATGTATGCTTGGTTATGGAAGAGGGAAATGCACTCATGTCTTGAGTTTGTTAGTTTCTCTTCGTGCTTCATGTATCTCTTGACCATGTGATGATCTTTAAGGCTTGCATGACAAAAATGATTTTGGTGTGAGTTTAGTAAATGAGAGGAACCGCCCTTTGCACTAGTTATCTTAAGAACGGATTGTCTTAGGCTAGGTGAGGTATTCTAGGTGACGATAGGAGACACTCACCACTTGGTAGGAATATCTTGAGTTGGGATTGAGGTCTAAACCGAGTGACTAGTCGGGATACTCACCACTAGGATAAGATTACCTAGGCAAGAACCAATGGGATTTCATGAGTGACGGTCATAGATTCCATCCACTAGGACATGAACTTCTTGGGTTAGAAACGGAGCTTGGGGTATGTCTCATCGAGCGAGTTTATGCTACAATGCGCCTTTTGGGATCGCTAGGACTTAAGGGATTAAGGCTAGGTTCTCAATTGGTAGACTTTGCTTAATTAAGGAATTAGTTAGGTGAATAGCTCTTACCGGCATCTCAAATGTTAATTCCATCTTATATGAGTGTCTTGGTTGAGAACAAGTTGTGGATTAAGTGAAATCATTTCCTAAGTACGCTTACTTTTTTGTTTACCTCCGTCAACTTCTTTTTTCGCTTTCTTTATTATTTTTCTCTTTTAGAATAATTATCACATTTTGAACCGTTTATTCAACGCCTAGCTAGTGAGATTAGTACGTAGCAACACAATCCCTGTGGAGACGACAAAACCCGATACTATACTACGATTGAGTCTTGAAAGGGATTTGATAGTAGTTAGTGGAGGAAAACCTCTTTTCATCATGCATATCTCTTTCATCACTCATTTATTCAAAACCGTTCACCAAAAGAATTTATAAAGTTTTCACTTATCTACTATATAAATCCCTTTCAAGATTCTAATGTAGTATAGCAACGAGTGTTTGTCGAACCACAGAGAATTGCGGACAAAAGTCGTTCTTTAGCGAAATTAACTAATCAATGGATAAAAAATGAAGTTGTTTTAAAGATTGTTTTAACTAAGAACATAAACAAATAAATAAGGAGTTTTCAAGTAGATAGAAAAACTGTTGGGATTTAGTTCATATTCATAATATAAAAATTCGAGGGTCTTACAGGATCCTTTCTTATGATTTTGGACAATTGCCCAAGTGTTAAGAACCTTGATAGTCCAGTAGCTAACCTCTAGGGTTGAGTTTCAAGTCCTAAACTAGCCTATGTTCTAGAAGGATTTTGGGACTTCGAACCGAACAAGACGAACGAAGCAAACGTAGCAAACCGGATTGACTATCACTCCGGTAAGGGCACTTCGCTATTTTAGTTACTAAGTATATGTATATGATTATAAGAATGTACATGCTATGCTCTTGAATTGGTAGTTGATGGCGTTCTGTGAACGACCCGATTTATAATAGTGTTTATTGAAATATTAATGCCTGGATCCGAAGGCATCTGATATGCTGGATTAGAATTGTTTGATGTGTGACATTGTTTGATTGATTTCTTGACTTACTTTATGGATTGTCTAATGAGAATATAATGCATATGTTATGACCTGTCTATCTTGATTCTGGTATCATTCGCGTGGTTTGACATAATCCAATTAGTGATCATGAAACCATGTGGTTTGACATAATCCAATTAGTAATCCAATTCGTAAAAAGACGATCCCAATGTTTGATTCATTTATTGTTGTCGGTTGTGAATTTGATATGAAATTGTGGCTTGACTTATTAATTGCTTCTTGCTATACTGATAAATGTTAAGCATGATCTCCCTTCGATCTCCCTTCGACATGACTTATATCTGTTTTAGATATGTACATATGCTCTACATGATTATTGTTAATTATGAAGTTATGTTAGGCCACGTCTTCGGACGACTAAGCCTTGAGTTCGTGTTGTCGTTTTCATGTCGTGTCAAGCATACTTGAAAGCCATCGTGGTTCGGGGCTAACCAAGCACTGAACTAGAGATGGAGAATATCGAGGCGTTATACAGAACGTACTCGTGTAAGTGGCAACTCCCGACTGACTGCAATACTACTTAGTCAAGTGTGTAGTCGATTGAGTGTCCCACTGCCTATGGGATTTGGTGATACATCCGGATGAATTTTTTTGTACAATGAGCTATTGTACGTGCATATAGGAGTCGTAAGGTCATAGACTACCTGAGTCTATAAATTTTTTGCGTAGTATGAATTCTACATGCTTACTTGGATATTACTTTCTTGCTTAATTATATATCCAATATTGTTTGAAGTTGACCCTTGCACCTGGTTGTTATTTGTGTTTTTTGGCGATCCGTCGCCAGCTAGACAACCACTAGCCGAAGAGTACCCGAAGAATACTTACCGAAGAAGGTTCGAGGGAGTAGGACGGATATCTTATCACTTGAAGAGTAGAGTTAGCTTATATAAGTTTTGTGTTTGTGCAAAAGCATGCCCAGAGGTAGGGTAGAGTCCCGGGACGATGTACCTCTATGCGGTTGCCCAGTGTGGCATCGTAGGAGGTATACCAAAGTAGGATGTCTGGGTTAGGGTTTTAATTGTGACACCATGATTTCTGTTATAAGCGAGTCTATTGATTACGAAACTATTTCACTGATGCTGCTCACCAAATTATGTACCGTATATGTTTTGTTGAACTCGGAATCTATATATTAGTAATGCATGTTGTCTATAGCATGTTTTGGAAAAAAAGAAAAAAATATACTTGCATTTCCACAACTTTAAAATACAACTTCCATATCTATTTACTATTTATTTGCTACATTAATATCTAGGAAATCGGGGTGTTACACATCACATAACCATAGGATCATACCGTAAAAAAATATTATTAACTAACTAAGAATTAAGAAAATAAAAATAAAAATAGTTTCTGTTATTTTCTATTCCATTCGAAAAACTGCACGCGCTACCGATCCTTTTTCTCTTGCCGTCCGCTACGTCGTCAACGACCATCCTTGCTCGAATCACTACAACACCATAATCGATTCGATTCGATTCAAAACCCTAAACCTCATCACTCACCACCGAAACCACCACTCTGTCTGTTCACGCTGCCGCAACGAGACGCCGCAGCCTGAGGAGAACGACAGAGAGCAGCCGCATCCTGAGGAGAACGAGACAGAGCAGCTGCGTGAGAGGGACGCTCTTCTCTCTTCATAGCCCAGGTTAATTTCACTTCTCCATTTTCGACACCCAACCTTGCACTGTATGCGAGAGAGTGACGCTTCTCTGTTTTTTGAGATTGGTGTTTTTCATTTTGCTAATTTGCTTCTTGATTTGGAGATAGTGAAGTAATAACTAGGGCTTAGTGGAGATGAGTGTCTTTCATTCTGGTCATTTTGCTGATTTGCTTCAAAGATTTCTGTGATCTTTCATCTTGCTCATTGCTCATTTTGCTGATTTGTTGACAACTAGTACATAATACAGTGACGATTAAACGAAATTAGAACATTACAGCCCCATTATTGTATATTTCCAATCCACAGAAGTAAATTAACCTAAACTCAAGGCCCTTTGCGACAGACCCTAGCTGTTGGCATGGTGTCACAAATAGCAGCATACTTTTTCATGGACAATTTGTAATCTTTCATGTTTAAGGGATGGAATTAAATAAGATTGTAAGAATAATGAATATGCAGTGGGTAAATGCTCCGAATTTATTCTTTTTTAGATTTGTACTTAGGACTTAGGAGAACCAAGGTGAAAGTAACCCCATTGATTTTATGTGCTATATTCATTGAACTTGTGCGGTCAACTGGTCATGCTAGAAGTTTTAGTTTCATGCCTAATCCATTAGGATTTTCTATTTGAGTTTTAGGTGCATGATAATATGGGTTAATTAGTCCATAATGATGCATCTTATTACTTAAAATTATTTTTTGTTCAGTTTTTCTTCTTCTTCAAATTGTCCTTTTTGTGTTTTATAGAAAGAGAGGGTGTCAGTGGGTTTTCTTGGTTTTTACTCGGTTTCACTAACCTGCTTGTAATTGATTTCAGTGGAACTATTTGAAAACTATTGATGTTGCAACCACGGAAATAATTTTGCAGCAATGTTTGAAGGTCTGGTTCATCAGTTGCTTCTGGGTTACCTGGGCCGATATTTTAAAGATATCCAGAAAGAGCAGCTGAAGATTAGACTTGGTATGTGAGACAGCAGTAGTGCTTTTTTTTGGTATTTATGTTGCCTAGTTGTAATATTTACTTTTGGGAGCATGTAAGTACATTGTTGGGCTATGTTATTTTGGGTAAATAATCACTTCGGCAGCGTCCTGACAGGGCTTTTGAAAGAAAAAAATTCCCCCAAAGCTAAATTGAAATTAACATTCACTAACAGCTCATTGAAGTCTGAACTTAGGCTCTAAACTTGAATTTGGTCACAAAGTTCGTTTTGCACTGTGGTGTACTTTGATAGCTTGGCCGCTTCATTTTGGTCCTCCAATGATACATGTGTCATCAATGTGGTCCTTTAATGATAAATGCATTATAATGTTGCTTCAATGTCTGATTTTGACATCATATTTTCCCTTTTGAAAGGTCAAACTGATGCGAAAAAATATGTAGAAAGGCCAATTTGATTTGAAAATGGCTATTGGAAGACCATTTTTGTGTATTTTTGGAGGACCAAAATGGTTCTTTACTTGTTTTAATGTTAATTCTTAGTTTGTGAACCAATTTTTCTCGCAGTCCACCCACCCAGTCTACTACTGGCTAAAGGATGTCAAATTTCCTAAATGTTAACATTTCTTTGTGGGGTTATTTCAACTTTTTGAAAATATGAATTTCAGTAGGTATGCATGTTTGTTTAATTCTTTCAAAAATTTGCTGGCGTACTTCAATCCTATTTGGCTGTTTTATTGTAATGTCTCTATGATAAGCAGAAGAAAATAAACATTTAAAAATATATATTTACTTTAAATGAAGGTTGTTTATGGACTGATTTTGGACTTGAACATGTATTTGTTCTATAGAGGAAGTTCTATTGGAGAATGTGGAGCTGATACTTGAAGCATTTGATTATCTCCAGCTTCCATTTGCACTAAAGCAAGGTATCTCATTGTCATCCTCCTTCTAACATTTAACTAATTTCTTCCATTTAAAATTTTCTTTGTTAATAAAAACAAAATTTATCAAGAAAGGATAGACATAGAAAGATAGATCATAGGAGGATAATCTGTCCTCCCAAATAAACTTTTAAAAGAGAAAATTACAAAGAGTAACCAGCAAAGCAGAAGTCAAGTGTAACCATGCACAGGGGCAGCCCAATCTCTGCATATATGAAATGGCAATTCCCTGGAGAGACCATGACCAAAATGTCTAAGAGAAGCCAAAACCATCTTACAATATATCTACAGGCAACGAGGACCTTGAAAAACCCAAGCAGTCCTATCCAACTAGATACACCACAGAATACCAATGCAGTACATTTCCATAAATTCTTGACCTCTTTTCTGCTTCTACATCATAGTTCTTCCTCCATAATCTCTCAGGATGCCAGGAATCAGAATTGAAAGAATCTATTGTTATTATTGAGTCAAAACAATAAACAGAAAAGAAGATAAATCTCCTCCAAGGGTTCCCCCTTACAACTGAGCTAGTGCTCTGCCTTCTCAAAGTGACAAAACTGAATGAATGCCCCTCCAATCTCACCACCCCCAATTTATTTTATTGGAGTCTAAAGACTAATCTACACTCAGCTATAGTATATTGTATCTAGTAGGAGTTAGTTAGTTATGATGTAACAACTCAGATATAATTAGCTAGTCGCTGTTAGATCTAGAAGCTACTGTTAGTTGCTCAAATCTGAGCTTATATATACTTCTCATGTAACTCTTTAATTATTCCAATACAATTCATTATTCAGAAGTTTTTTTTCTCCCTCTCCCTCTCTCTCTCTCCCTTTCTTCAATCCATTATATTTAATTAATCCCCTCCTGCTACTAACTAACTACTAGAGCAGCCCCTTACTGCTATGAAAGCCCCAAACTGATTTTTCTTTCTCTTACATCCTAACAATATCACCCCTTCAAATTCAAACTTTCCCTCGAGGTTGCATTCTGATAAAACTCCGCATGCTTCATAGTTATTGAAAACAAAATCCTCTCCTCCATTGTGGGCAGCAAACTGGATGAATAATAAAATCAGCAAGTGCAGGTGTCATTGAAGTCTGAGAAAAGTTTAGTTTCTGCATGATCTGGTCTTGCTACTTCTCCTTGCAGGCTCATCACTGTTTGAGAAGTAAACAAGAGAGGACTAACAAACTGAAACAGAAACGTCATTATATTTTTCCTGATAATAAAGTGTACAAAGTGCACCTTATATAGTAGCACAAAGTGATAACAGCAACAGCTGTCAAACAGAATCTATTAACCCAACAGAATTCTTAACCAGGATAGTTGACCTAACAACTAACAGAACCAAACAGAACACTAATCAGGTCCTGAATAAGTGGGAGTTCAAATTATCCTAACAGAACAGTAACAGGTCCTAAATAAGTAGGAGTTAGACTACTCCTAACAGAACTCTAACAGGTTCAAATAAGTGGGTGTTCGAATACTCTCCTCTAATAATCACGCTGGAGACTAGGACTCTGCTTTGGTCATCCTAAAACCGGGGTTATCCTCAATATCTCGACATCCTTCCAATCTTTTACATTTTGGGCTTGGCACCGTCGCACCGATCTGATTGAGAAATTTTGCAATGTCCCATCTCATGTTTAGCAGCCCGCACACTAACATCAAAGTTCTGTCTCATCTTTATCTTCTTAACTTCATCTTCCCTTTTGTTTTCTTGCTCCCAATTATTCTTGGTGTCAGGATGGGATTGTGTGCCTCTTCTTGAGGATCTTGCTCTGCAATGCCATTAAACACCACTTCAATACCTTGTTTTGCGTCCATCTTGTAGGCATCTTTTCGATGCAGTCTATTTGTGCCAGCTTCTTCTTGAGGAACTCCAAGGATCCTAGACCTCTGGTCTTCAAAAACCTCCCTAACTTATCCATTTATTCCCCCAATAACAAATCTGACAGGTAGGGCACTTTTTTTTGAAAACCAGGAATCAGAAGTGGAAAAACCTATTTATATTGAATGAAAGGAATGAAAAGACAAAGAGAGAAATCTCCTCCAAGGGTTTCCTCTTGCAACTGAGTTGCTGCTCTGCCTTCTCAAAGTAACAATACTGAATGAACACCCTTTCCAATCTCACCGTCCCCTATTTATCTACTTAGTCCCTCCTAACTTACCACTATAACAGCCCTAACTACTATAAAAGCCCCTTGGCTAATTTTCCCTTCCCTTACAACCTAACATAATTATAGTATACCTTTTTGTTTTTTCTGATCAAGTGGTTGATTTACAGAGCATGGAGGAAGGATTCTTGTGCCGAGGAGATCCTACTTTCTTTTTCCTCACGACGCTTGAATTTTTTTGTTAGGTCGAGTTGGGAGGTTAAGCATAAAAATTCCTTGGAAAAAGCCGTGGGATCCTGTTATAATCATTTTAGAGGATGTCTTTATTTCTGCATCACAGCGAGGTGATCAAGAGGTGCTTCTTAATTCTTTCACTCTTTCTATGACTGTTATTTATGTGTCAATTGAAGAATTAATGAAAATGATAAAAGTATTTTTTTGTTAGTTACTCTGTCATATCATTTGCAGCAATCTATTTTGTTATGTACACTTATTGTAAAGTTTCTAGCAATTCACTGTGGTTGTTCAATTAGCATTCAGTTTCTTAGCAATTCACTGTTGTTGTGATAGTGGAGTGCTGATGCTGTTGAAAAAAGAGAATTTGCTGGCAAAAAGGCCAAGCTAGCAGCAGCAGAGCTGGGAAAACTATCCAGACGTGTGAGTGGTAAGCCATTTAACTTCAATTTGAAATGCTTCTTTGGGCTTTATATTCACACATTTTTTAGTCATTCCCTTTGAAGATAACAAACCAAAACATTGGGCCCTGGAGATTTTCCTTATCTAGCTGAGAAGTCAAAATAGGGCTTTGGATTTCAGCAAGTTGTGACTTGAGAGATATGGAGGGAATAAATTAGAACTTCAATAAAAGGCCGAAAGAGGGTTTTACCTCTGTTTTCAAAGAAATAACCTGTTATTTCTTCTGTTCTGCTATATGATACAAATCATCTGGCTCCAACTCCTTAACCCTATTGGCTACGCTTTCTCAACATTTTGAGACTCAGACACAGGAGCAGAATTCTAATGAGATGTTCCGTTAGAGTATAAGCATAGTAGTCAATCCCGGATAGCAGCGCGTAGCGGCCGGCCTCGAAAGTGGGATAGCGGATAGCGCAGCGGATAGCGGGATGGCCGCTAATTTTTTTATTTTTTATTTTTTTTATATATTTTTATATAATTAATAGTCTAATACTATATACATATAAATACTAAAAGAAGACAAATATTACCTAATATTCATAACATTCATAATAGCAATAAAAGTCATAAGTCTTGAACAATAACACTCAACTCAAAACAACTCAAAGATAAGATGAAAAACTAAAATCATCAATCATCATTCATCACTCCTCAAGATCATCATCATCTTCTAGCTCGGGCTCCTCCTCTTCCTTTTCGCTTTCACTTGTGTCGAAGTTGTAGATCTCTTCCTCAACCTCCTCTTCAGTTTCCTCTTCACTTGTTTCTTCATCAACTTCTTCTATCATCACTCCCTTGCCTCTCCCTTTTCCCCTCCCTCTAGAGTTTGAAGGCCTAGAAGAAGATGCAGTGGCAGCATGATTCCCCCCTCTTGTTTTCCTCCTAGTATATGTCAAGGGCTCATCAACACCTCCCGCAAATGAGACATCTCCCCAAGTTAAGTCATCACCTTCAAAAACCAAATCATTTGCAGCATAATCGTCATCTCCACCCATTTGTCCCACCATCCACTCATTAGTCTCATCAACACTATCCAAGACAATGGGGTCAATGGCATCACGACAATCATATCTCTCCTTAAGAGCTTGGTTATATTTGACATAGACCAAGTCTTGCAACTTTTGATGGTTAAGACGACTCCTTCTTTGAGTGAATCTATATTATAATATAAAATAAATATTAGTTTCATAATTATTTTATGAAACTCTATAAAAATAAATAAATTAATAAGTATTAACTTACATGCTCAAAGATACTCCAGTTTCGCTCACAACCTGATGAACTACACTCCAAGCTAAGCACTTTAATAGCAAATGTCATCAAATTCGGAGTACTTTGTCCAATTGCCTTCCACCACTCAGGCCTCAGCTACAAAGATCATGTAACACAAGTTAGTCCATGATACTTTAATATTTAATTTAAATTAGGAGAAGCTTCTCACTTACCAAGAGACATGGCAGAACTTTGTCTTATGGCTTGTTTCATGACTTTCATCCCAAAGAAGCCTCCAGCCATCTTATAAACAGACAGATCACGTGTGATTTCATCAGCCAATTCCTCAGTCTCACTAAGTCTGTCAATTGTATTGTAGACACCGTCCATGGTTTCCTGATTACGATCCATATCAGGATTAGCATAATAGTATTCCGGATTCAGAAAATGCCCCGCTGCATGCAATGAATGGTGAAGTTGGCATTCCCATCTATTATCAATTATTTCCCAGACCTCCTTGTACTTGCGTTCATTATCCTTAAAACCACTTTTAATGGCCTCCTTACTCCTTAGCCCTATCCATTGCTTCATATATGTAACCCATTGCCGGCTTCCTTTCATTATCAACAAGCCGAAGGACACGCACAAGTGGCCCCATAGCCCTAAGGCAATAAGCAACATCACTCCAAAAGGTGTGCATGAGTACAACATTAGCAGCCCCTTTCCCCTTACGGTCTTTAGCTATGTTAGACTTTGTCCAATCATCTGAAGTGAACATCCTTCTAAGGTTGTTTCTTTGCGTGTACAACCTTTGCAAAGTCAGAAAAGTGGTGGCAAATCTTGTAACTCCATGTCTCACCAATTCTGATTTTTTTGTGTACTTTCTCATGGTGTTCAATGCCAAAATATGATTGTAGACAAACCCAACAAGACTTATGCCCCTTTTGATGGTCTTTTGAACTCTTTTAAGCTTGCCAATGTCTTCCAATATCAAATCTATACAGTGGGCAACACATGGAGTCCAAAATAAGTTCTTCCTCTTAGCTTCTAGAAGCTTACCTAAGACCCAAATAAACAACTTTAAATGAGCAACGCACTATTAAATATTAATAATAATAACAAAGTAACTAAGTAATAGTTAATGTTACTTACCAGCCAATTTATAATTGCTTCCGTTGTCGGTCACCACTTGCACCACATTCTTCTCTCCAATCTCCTCAACAATGTTGTCCAAGAGGTCGAACAACTTTTCTCCGGTCTTCATGTATGAAGAACCATCAACACTCTTGATAAACATAGATTCGGATGGGCTATTCACCAGAAAATTTATCAAAGTCCTTTGCTTCCTATCTGTCCAAGCATCGGACATAATCGAGCAACAATACCTTGCCCTCTCCTCCACATTAGATTTCATCAAATTTTGTGTGTATTCCACCTCCTTTTTAAGGAGTGGAACTCTCATCTCATGATAGGTTGGAGCTTTCAAATGAGGGCCATAGTTTCCAATAGCTTCTATCATCAACTTGAAGCTCTTTGTCCGCACAACATTGAAAGCAATGCCATTCCTTTAAAAACATCTAGCAATATATTGGATTGTTCTTGCTCTTGCTTCTTTGTCACATGCATCATTCATGCTTGTTTGCCTCTTAGCTTTTGCCAACTTCAAACTTGTCTTAGGATCGCATCAAAAGTAAATCCATTGGGCCTTTAACATTTGGCTTCTTAGGAATAGAGGATGCACTACTTGAGCTTGTAGGCCTTTTCCTGCTTCTAATGGCCACAATCTCTTGCAGTTCAACTTCCTCATCTTGATATGCACTCAATTCTGTCAAGTGTTCATTTTGCCCTTTTTACTTAGCAAGAGCTTCCTTCAACAACAGCATCACCTCATCTGGAACTTTCCTACATTGATCACAATCCCCAACTATTTTCATTTGATGACGTTTGGCCCTAGTTATTCCTCCTAAGGTTGTCACCCCACTGAAATTGAAGAAGAAAAACAGAGGGGAAAGAGAAAAAAAACAGAGGCAGAAATGGAAGAAGAAAAACAGAGGGGAAAGTGAAAAAAATTAAAAAACAGAGGCAGAAATGGAAGAAGAAAAAAAGAGGGGAAAGACTAAAAAACAGAGGCAGAAATAGAAGAAGAAAAACAGAGGGGAAAGAGCAAAAAATTAAAAAACTGAGGCAGAAATGGAAGAAGAAAAAAAGAGGGGAAAGACTAAAAAACAGAGGCAGTAATAGAAGAAGAAAAACAGAGGGGAAAGAGAAAAACACAGAGACTGAAATGGAAGAAGAAAAACAGAGGGGAAAGAGAAAGAAACAGAGGAAGAAATGGAAGAAGATAAACAGAGCAAGTTACCTTGAGGTGGTCGCCGGATGTGGAGGTGGCGTCGGACGTGGTGGTGGTCGCAGGACGTGGTTGCTGGAGTGGAGGCGGTCGCCGGAGTGGAGCGGTCGGTGGAGTGCTGGAGCAGTGAGGGGTTGAAGAGAAGAATCAGCGGGAGAGTGAAAGTGAGAAGATGGTATTATGAGAAGAAAAGTAGTGGCGGCTTGACCTAATTTTTTTTTGGCCTGGAAAGGTCAAATTTACCTTTAAAATCCCAACCCAACGGTTTAAATTAAGGGGTTTTTCGAAATTACCTCTGGAGCCCCCGACAGACTGCGATTCCGGTCGCGATTCGCGCCTCGACAAGGATGCGTGACGCGATTTGGATGCAATCGCAGGGAGAGGCCGTGACGCGAGGCGACGCCGCTATAGCGGCACTATCGCGCGCAATCAACTACTCTCAGTATAAGCTCAGACAAAAAACAAGTCGTAAGGCCTCTAAAACTCGAACAAATGAGTACAAGCCCAGACAAGAAGGAGAAAAAAAGTGGTGTCCCACTTGAAGGGGGGGGGTATTAGAGTAACAAGTTTGACTACAAGAAGTCCCACATTGTAGAGATAACAAGTGTGCAATAGTATATAAGTTAAAAGACCCACTCACCCATTGCCTTAAGGTTTTGTGATGAAAGAATGTGGATGATATCCTAATCACTTATATTAAATTCTAATAACCCCCTAAGCCAACTTTTTGGATAGAGTTAGACCTAAGCCTGAATTGTACTTGGGTTATCTAGACATTCCAGCTCCACTCCTCTGACCTCTGCTGAAAATATTTCAGTTTCTTCATTTGTGTGTGTGTGAGAGAGATCACAGGTCTATGCTATTACATGTATATCCTTATAATTCATCAACTTGAATACCTCTTACTTGCTTCCTTCTCATTTTTTAAAGGAGGAAGGAACGGGTGATTAATCCATGTATTCCCAAAGTAGAATGTGAAATAGAAATCTTCATTGTTTATTGGCTAAGTAGATTGGTTGGTTTTTTCCTTGGCCCTATAAAACAATGACTATTTGGAATAGTACAAAGATATTTATTTTTTCTTTGTTTCACCTTTAAACTTCACTACAGGATGTATCTTTTCTTTCTTTTGCTTATGAAAATTGATGAAAATAAATAGTCTTTCAGAAGATTAAATTTGAGATGTCAACCTGTATTCTCACTTCTGTACTGGTCAAACTGTTACTAGGGTTATACCGAGATACAGGATGTATCTTTTCTCTCTTCTTTCTAATGAAAATTTATGAAAATAAATAGTCTTTCAAAAGATTAAATTTGAGATGTCGACCTGTATTCTAACTTCAGTACTGGTCAAACTGTTATTAGGGCTAGACTGAGCCGAGATGCTGTTCCGTTGAAATATTTATATATTTTGGTTTTATTAATAGCTTTATTTTCTGCAGGTAGTCATGCTGGGCAATCTTTTATTTCTCACGTCACTGCAAAGGTAGGATTGTAGCTTGATATTATTGCTGTTTCAGTGTAGCTGATTTCTTCATGTCAATCCAATCTAGTTTCTCGTTAGTTGCTCTGAGTAATCTCCTATAAGCTTAAGTTATTTGTTACAAGGCTAGGAATGAATCATTTTTGTTTTATCACACCCCTCTTCAGAGAATGGACTTGAGTTGTGGACAAAGCATATCTTTTTGCACCTTGTGCTGAAACTTGGTTTCATTAAAAATAATGTAGATTGCCAAAGAATACACTTAAACTGTTATTAGAACTTTTTGTTGTTTGGTGCTGGCCTATAAATGACTTATGTTTGGTAAAAATCAACTTTTGATATTCGTGTTATATAAGATTATTGTCTTGATTTTGTTATGGTATTGATGTAATAGGTGCATCTTCAATACACATGTGCATAGACAGTTACAAGATTGTTAGGATTCTAAATATTAGAGATTTAGTTTATTTTAATTTAGGAGTGTATCTTTTAGTTTAAGAGTCTATATTTTATTTTAGGAGTTGGTATTTGTTAGGGATATATGCAGAAGCATGTAAAATGCTTAGTTAAGTAGAGCACGTGACTACACATTTTATATGCAAGGAAAACGAATTTTAGTAGGGGACACACTCCTAAATTGGTGCCTCATTGAGTGCCTAACTTGAGTGCCTAAACGGCAGTGGGAGACTTGGTGTCTAGAATTACGGAGTGGGGACCATAGTGGGAGAGATACTTTCTAGATTTAAGGATTGGGAAACATAGTGAATGAAGTTTAGGAAAAAGGATAAGATTACATAACAACAATCATCAAAATTTTGAGCAAAGAAGTGCAATCATGTCACCAGAGTACTTGCCGGAAGAGAATGACTAGTGTTTCAGCGGCCATAGGTGTCACTTGGATGAGCAAAGTGTCCGGTGGAGGAATCAGGGACAAGTTGGAATCCATAACTTCTCTCAAGCTCTTGTTTGTTACCATGTTACAAGAGGTGAAATAATAGAGAGAGAGAATTGAAGAGAAGTGGAAACTGAATGAATATGTTGACTGATTCAGAATTACCAAGCTAAGCTGGTAACTGGCCGATAACTTAATCAAACCAATCTCTAACTAACAACTAACTACTAGGATATACTAGAAGAGTCGGATACACCATATCTGTATACACCAATGTACGCGCTTTTATGAACATATAGATCTTGATCTATTTTTCAAGTGACTTTACAATACAACAGCATCTTTTCAAGTGGCTGATGTTCTCACAAAGACCTCTCCTACACACATCCTAGAGTTTAGAGACAAGGTCAATGTTTGTGATCCACTTTCTGTGATCCCTCCATGAGCTTGATGGGCTTGACAGAGTATAGCATAGTAGACTACTAGACTGTTATGTCGTTAATTAAATTATGACAAAGTTTGGTGTTACTTAAGCTAGTCTATAACTACTGTTTCAGGTAGCACTCACGGTTGCTGTTAGAGCAACCATTATTCTGAACTTTGTAAATGTAAAATCATGTACATTCATTTCCGTAATTCTATCACTTTTTTTCATTCACAAAATCTGCAATATTCTTTTTCTTATCGATACCAATAACTGCTACTGTTTTATCTTTTTTTTGCTTTTAAGATCCTTGACAGCATTCAGGTGGACATTCGAAATTTTCATGTTTTGTACAGTGATGTGCAAAATGATCTGGTAAGTTTATTTTCATATGGTACATTTTTCCCTTCAAATTACCTAGGGTTCCTTTCCGGAGCAAAAACTACATTATTAATGATTTTCTTATCAAGTGCTAACTTTCATCTGTTCTTGTTTTTTTTTACTATATTTTTCCAGGGGCATATTATGTTTGGTTTGAAGTTTTCTAACTTGACCATGAAGCAAAATCTCTTTGGGTAATGCTCTGTTACTTCCATCCTACTGCTAATTGGACCCTTTTTTGGGTTGAAGATATATGAACACACTGGATACCTTCGTGGGCTCAGTAGAGTATTTGCTTTGAAAGTTGGCATGGCTACCTTCTAGATATTTTCGCTTCATTTATTGTGCTACACGTACACAATAGGACCAAAAGCTCTTTTTTGTCAGTGCATAATTTTACAGCTTCTCATTGTTTACTTAACTAATGTTTCTTAATATTACATTTTAGTTCGCAGCCTTTACTTGCCTTTATGTATGTTGAGAAGCTCCACATTGACTAGAGATATGGCTAAATAAGTGTTTATATAGGGTAGAGCAACGCTCACCCCTAAGCTAGCTTTTGGGGAAGAGTTAGGCCTAACCCGAATTCTAATATGGTATCGCCTATCCTAAATCTGTTTATTGGAGACACCCATATATGGCCTACCCGCAAATGTCTAGTCCTGCAAATTGCACGCTTTAGATGTCCAACCCTGGGTGTGAGAGGTTGTGTTGAGAACATTGGCTAGAGAATGGCCAAATAAGTGGTCATAAAGGAAAGAAGAACCCTCAACCATAAGCTAAGCTAGAGTTAGGTCCGCCTAACCCAAATTATTATGTTTTTGGTTTCCCAAGGTTTCCCCACAGCCGCCAGCCATGAGACCTAACTGAAATTCTAATAACGTACAATAATCCTAAAAATGAAATCTCAACACAGATTTGCCGTTATGTATTTATTCACCCTTTGACGTACACCAAAGTTCAAATTCTATTCGTAATTTTTATTGTATGCACAATGGCATTTTGTTAGATTGTTCTGGTCCAGCTTTATTTTTAGGTTGCAGTAGATTGTAACTGAACAAGTCCAAATCAATGCAAGTGGTTGATTGAAAATTTGCAGAGGGGCAAACAATATGTTTTAAAATGTCAGTTCATGTGTCAACTTAGATTTGACTTTTTATATACCCCTTATATTTCAGGTCTTCAAATGGAATGGTGTTTGGGGCGCAAGAAAATAAAATTGTAGAGATAAAAGGACTGGAATTTTATTCCAGTATGTTTCATAGTACAATGGACTTGGTAACTTTGGATAGCACGGGTTACTCCTGCTCAGCAAGCAATATAAGATCCGAAGGAAATCATTACAATTCTATATTGGCACCATGTGATGCAACCTTAATTCTTTCTGTATGGATATCTTAACAGAATCCTTGTTTCCCATACCATTCTTTCATCTAGTTATCGTCATTTTAGTGACAATTGTAACTCAGCTCATGGTCTCTTTTGAGATATTTTGTGAGGCACGCAGAAGATTTGCATGCCCTGTTATGTGGCTCAATATCTAGTTTTTTTTTCCTTTTATAATTCCCTTCTAGGGATGTCTTATCCTTTCTCTGCAGTCAAATTTTTTCTTTTTCTATAAAAATTAAAGCGTTACTTTTCTTGCAGAGTTTTTCTTTTTATATGCATGTACTGTAACCTCCCCTTTTATTTATTGCATGTTAATCGCTCAGCAGAGGTGTACTACGTTAACCTTATTGTTGTTCCTGTTGCTTAATTATTTTGATTTGGATTTTTTGTTTTTATCCGTAACCTTGTGACCTATATAGTTTTTAAACTCTGTTAAAATCAGCGAAAAGCTTTTTTTCCCACTTAAGCTTCATCTTTGTTCTATCTTCCAGGCTAACAGATCCCAGAAGGTTGATGACAATGCTCCTCAGTATTCTCTCACTGCCGAATTGAGTGGTTTGGTTGGTACTTGTATTTTATGGAATCGTTAAGTTAAGCAGTGTATTGCTGCTTTTGTTTCTTCTGTCCTACTTACATCACTTGTTATCATTCTAATATTGTCTCTTATCAGGTTATATCCTTAGATGAGGTTCAGTTGCAACAAATGTTTCTTGTCTGGGATTATATCTGCACTTGTAGATTAAGAGAAAAGTAAGTTTTTTGCCAGAAGCCTGTAACTATTATATCTGTTCTGTTGAAGATGTGCCTTTCAGACATACCTTTGCTTGGTGTACAAATTAGTGGCCGTTATGGAGGCAAAATAGGGGTGCGCAGATCGTTTAATCATGCAATTGTGCGATTAAATCGTGATTTTGACCACCAAGACTAGAAAGTTGGTCTGGGTTTCAATTCCACTATTTATTTAGTTCCTATGTTATGTTCTCAACAACTAAACCCATTTTTAGCTTTAACTAGGAAAGCTAAAAATTACATATGGAGTGTTCCCACTAGTTAACTGGCATCCTATGCAAACTCGAGCCAAATGTGGTATAGTTAAGCGTAGACAGTTTCCCACTTTGCTTCTTACACAAGCTGAGCCAGCTTCAGTTAAGCAAGCTCTCAGAGATCCTAAATGGTACTCAGTGATGGTTGATGAGTACAATGCTTTGCTAACTAATAACACTTGGTCATTAGTTCCTTTGCCCTTTGACAGGTTTGCCACAGGCTGCAAGTGGGTTTTTCGTGTGAAAGAAAACCTAGATGGTTCTGTGCACAAGTACAAAGCAAGGCTTGTTGCTAAAGGTTTTCACCATCGAGAAGACATTGATTATGCAGAAACCTTCTCTCCTGTTGTGAAACCAACCACCATCAGAATCATTCTTACTCTAGCAGTTTCAAAGAAATGGCCAATTTAGCAACTAGATGTTAACCATGCCTTTCTTAATGGCATTCTTGATGAAGAAGTCTATATGATCCAGCCCCCAGGCTTTGAGTCCAAGGACAAGAGTCTGGTTTGCAAGCTTCACAAAGCCTTGTATGACTTGAAGCAGGCCCCAAGGGCTAGGTTTGTCAAACTCAAATCAGCTCGTGTCAAGTCTGGTTTCATGGCTAGCAAATGTGATCCTTCTCTATTTTTTTTTACAAATAGCACATGATATTATCTGCCTCTTGGTGTATGTTGATGATATAATCATCACTGGCAGTTCTGTTACCCTTATTCAGCAGCTAGTGACTAAACTGGACTCTGAATTTTCTCTAAAACAGCTAGGAGAATTGGATTATTTTTTGGGTGTACAAGTTCAAAGAATGCAGGATGAGTCTCTTCTTCTCAGGCAAACCAAATACATTCATGATTTTCTTGCAAGAGCACACATGGAGGATGCCAAGGGCATCTCCACTCCCATGATTGGTGGCTGTAAACTCAGCAAACATGGTTCAGATTACATGAGTGATCCCACTACATACAGATCCATGGTTGGGGCATTGCAATATGCCACTCTCACTCGTCCAGAAATTTCTTTCTCAGTCAACAAAGTCTGCCAATTTCTGTCTCAACCTCTAGAAGAACACTGGAAGGCTGTTAAGCGAATACTCAGATATTTGAAAGCTACTGCCAATCATGGTATTCATCTTAAACCAGCCAATTTGACCAGGCCTTTTTCTCTCCATGCTTATTGTGATGCTGATTGGGCATCAGATGTTGATGACAGAAGATCCAGCTCTGGACTGCGTGTTTTCCTAGGCCATAACTTGGTGTCTTGGAGCTCTAAGATGCAAACTCCTGTATCTCGTTCCAGCACCGAAGCAGAATATAGGAGCCTTGCCAACACAACAACGTAAGTTTTATGGATCCAGTCCCTACTTACTGAATTAAAACTTCCCTTTCAAATACCTCACATCTTTTGTGACAACATGAGCACAGTGGCTCTAACTCACAACCCAGTTCTTCATTCCCGAACCAAGCATATGAAATTAGACATTTTCTTTCCACGGGAAAAAGTCCAGACCAAATCCCTCATCATTCAGCATGTTCCTTCTCTGGACCAATATGTTGATATTCTCACCAAAGCTCTTTCTCCAGCTCGATTCACTGAACTTAGAGACAAGTTAAAGGTGGTTGACAAATTCAACATTACTCACCCACCTTGAACTTGCAGGGGATGTTAGGAATATATTGTTATAGTAAAAAAAAAAAACAAAGTCTGCTATCGTCTGTTGGTATCGTCCGATGGTACCGTCTGCTGGTACCTTTTGTCTGCTGGTCTGGTACCTATCGTCTGCTGGTACCTATCGTCTGCTGGAACTGTCTGATGGTACCGTCTGTGACTCACTAGAATAAGAAGATTCTAGTGATCAGGTTGTTTGTCTTTTTAGAATTAGAAGATTCTAGTGATCAGGTTGTTTGTCCTTTTGTGACCAGGTTGTTAGTCCTTTAGGACAGCTGTCCTTTGACAGCAGCATCCCCCCTCTCTCTCTCTCTCTCTCTCTCTCTTCTTCCTTTGACAACTGTCCTAGTGATCGGGTTTTCATAAGTTCCTTTTGGTTTGAATTGTTTAAGTTAGCAGGCACCAAGTTGAAATATAGTTCAGCTTATCAACCCCAAACCGATGGCCAGACAGAAGTGGTCAACCGGTGTGTGGAAACCTACTTCAGGTGTGTTACTGGCAGCAAGCCTAACAGTGGCCCAAGTGGCTAAGTTGGGCAGAGTATTGGTACAACACTAACTACCACTCAGCCATTAAAACTACTCCCTATAAGGCTCTGTATGGGCAAGACCCTCCGGTGCTTTTCAAGGGTGAAGCAATCATGACTGCTGTGGATGAAGTGAGCAGATTGACTGCTGAAAGGAATTTGCTGTTGGATGAGTTGAAGGTAAACTTGGCAAAAGCACAGAATCTGATGAAACAACAGGCCAACAAGCACAGACGAGACATTCAATTTGAGGTTGGTGACATGGTTTATCTTAAGATACAACCATATAAGCTTAAGAGCTTGGCAAAAAGGGTAAACCAAAAGCTCAGCCCAAGGTACTATGGTCCTTTCGAAGTCATTGCAAAGATAAACCCGGTTTCCTATAAGTTACTGCTTCCGGAGGGAAGCATGGTTCACCCTGTCTTTCACATCTCCTTGTTGAAGAAATCGATATCTCCTGTTGCCCAGAGTCAGCCCCTATCCAATTTCCTCTTAGAGGAGTGGGAATTACAAACTGAACCTGAGGCTGTGTTAGATTCCAGGCTCAACCAATCAGGGGAACAAGAGGTTTTGGTCCGCTGGAAGAATCTGCCTGAGTGTGAGGACTCTTGGGAATCCCTGCAATAATTCAAGGCTCAATATCCAGATTTCCACCTTGAGGACAAGGTTGTTTTCAAAGGGGGAAGTGATGATACACACCAAAGTATTAACAAGGCTAGGAGGTTTTCTAATGTTTATGTGAGGAGGGGTAGATTGGGGAATGGGAAGAATTCCACTACCCCTGTCACCAGCGGTAACTAACTGATGAGCTGGCAGGTTGTGTTAGAGAATCACTGCCAAAGGGAATAATATAATACTAGGCCGGGAGAGAGAAGGGGTAGGCTGATATTCAGTTAGGATTGGGAGGGTGAGGCAACCTCTGATTGCCTTGTATCTTTTTTCTGTGTTTTCTATGTTTTCTATGTAATTTCCTGATCTGGTCTGGGGATTCCTCAGTTTCCAGAATATTGCAATACAATAGTGCTTCTGTTCACTTTCTTCTTCTCATAAATCCTTAAATCCTATCACAGTGTAAGCTCTTGGAGCCCCATAGTGCTGGGGATTTGGTGGAGGCTGAGAAGCATCATGCTGAGAGAAAGGTGGAGCAGGTGGAGCTTGTGGAGCATAATTCTGAGTATTCTGAGAAGATGATGGAACCTGTGGCACATAATGCTGATTGAAACGATGATAACATACATCAGCTGTGTGTCCAGGCTTGAAGCACACTTGACACTGTTTGTATCCCTTGCCAGAGCCACGGCCGCGACCACCACACGGCCACGACCTCTGCCACCACGTCCTGCATGAGAATAATCCTCAAAATCTGTGGTCTGAGAATACTGTCTATTTGCAACTGTGGAACTCACCAATTGATGATAAGCTGGATTAGCCTTGAAATCTAAAGGCCCAAAAGCTCAAGAATTGTCTGTTTGTGCCCCTGAATTCGCAGAGGAAAGTCATGAGGTTGCTACATTAACAGAAAACTCTGCAACAACACCGAGTTTTGTCTTTTCAATTCGAGCCTCTTGTTCAAGAAGCAGAGCTCCAATCTCCTGAATAGACAGGATCTGAAACTTTCCACTCATGGAGACTAGATTTACAAGAGATTCATAATCTCCTGGTAATCCTTTGAGAACATTGATTTGCTCCTTATACGACATGTGATCACCAATCGTACTAAGAGAATCAGAGATTGTCTTGATTCGTTGAACTTAATCTGAGATACTCAATGAACCAAGCGTCGTGCTCCGAAGCTCTGTTCGGAGTTGCCTTGCTTTCGCCTCTGTGCGAGAGTAAAAATCACTACGCAGTCAATCCCAAAGCTGGTGTGAACGCTTGCACCCGATCATCTGAACCAGAACCACTTTCGACAGAGTCGACTGAAGCCAAGAGAGAAGATGAGGATCCTGTTGCTCCCAAACGAGATACGCAGTTGAGACATTCGCCAAAGCTCGACCCGCATCCGTCATAAACTGTGCCGGAATCTCTGGATCAACGAGAAACCTATGCATTCGATGCGAAGTGAGAACAGGATCAACTTGTTGCTTCCAAAGAAGGAAGTTCGCAATAGTGAGCTTCTTTGCTATCGTGTGTGGAAACGTTGTGGAAGAAGAAAACGCAGAAACAGGGGTCGCTCGAATTGGTGACGAAGCCTGCCCTGGCGGAGACAGGGGCTGCCGCTCCGATGCACCTCCGGTCGCATCTGTTATGATTTGTTATTTTCAGTTATTGAATCAGCTTACAAGACTTGGTTAAATAGAAGCTCAAGATAGCTTACAGCACAAGCTATCTCTAACAGAACTAATCCTAACTAACTATGCCAGCTAGATAACAGCTTCAACAGCCGTGACAGAAACTGCCACTGGGGCTGGTCTAACATACAGTGAGATGTACACTAATACCGTGTACTACACCCTTATCTCTAATAGTGTTAAGATAAAGAATGCAAAGAAAGAAAAGGAGAGGAAGAAGAGAGAACAAAGCTCAATTAGGGTTTACATTGTGCCTAATTGGTTACAATAGAAAGCAAAGGAACAACTATAAATAGAGAACAAGTAAACGACTAACAGACTATACTACCCTTATCATAATAAAATAAACTTATATAAACATCCTCTAACATCCCCCCTCAAATTGATGCTAAGCTGCATCAATTTACTAAGTTGAACCTGATGATGGAATCGCTAAACAAAGACCGAGAGCAAATGGAGTCGCTAACCCAACACTGACTACAAAATAAACATGCATTCACATATCCATCGAATCAGCAACGTTACGCCGTGTTGTCACTGCCGCACCGTCGTGAGATCGTCCCGATCTCCTCATCAACATTCAGGCCGATACCACCAGCAAGCGCATGCGTGAGCACCAATAGTTTCAACACTAGTACACCACCCACAACCTTAATAACACCACCAATAGCCACCGCCCAGAAAATGCCTTCAACTCCAAGCCTCACAGAAACGACCAGACCAGACCCATTGATCTGAACAAAACAACCCCTCAAACAGGACCAGGGGACGCAGGCAAACCTTTCTGTGAAGCACCATCCCGAACGGACAGTGGGATGGTGGCTCGTGCAACTCACGCGCGGAGAAGACACTGCGAGTAGATCTGACGCGCCAGAGAAGATGCGGCGCGTGCCGGCTCGTGGCAGAACCTCTAGTGGTGCGGCGGCGGGAACAGGCCAATTGGAGCAAGGCGAACACAATGAAGGTGGCCGTGAAGACTGAGCAATGACCAGCGACAGATAACAGACTAAATGCAAGGTGAATGTTCCGTGAACGAAGTTGTGGAACCTTGACTGAGATGGAAGAACGAAGCGCGGAAGCAGAGCCCCAAAATCGGAGGCTCTGATACCATGTTAAGATAAACAATGCAAAGAAAGAAAGGAGAGGAAGAAGAGAGAACAAAGCTCTATTAGGGTTTACATTGTGCCTAATTGGTTACAATAGAAAGCAAAGGAACAACTATAAATAGAGAACAAGTAGAAGACTATACTACCCTTATTGTAATAAATTAAACTTATATAAACACCCTCTAACAGTTTCTGGCTCTGCAATTCCTTGATTATTCAAATGTTACGTACAATTATTTTGTTTTTTCTCTTTTCCATGATCATCAAATGTGGAAAAATTGCATTTCGAGTATCAGCACGATAGCTATTATTCTTAATATATTGCATTTTGACTTATGCTCAAATCTTACTCTTCAAGTGAAATTGTCGCTTAAATATAAGTATAGTTTTTGAAATATTTTGAACATTATATTATGTAGGTACGGTCGCTTTCGTCCCTGGCATTGTCCTTTACCAAGAAAATGTGAAGGTTGGCAAATATTTTGGTGGCATTATGCCCAAGAATCAGTCCTTTCAGATGTTCGCAAGAAACTGAAGAAAACATCATGGAGATACCTTGGGGATCGATTGTAAGTTCATGAAATGATAATTTTACTCAACAAAGTACTATTTGATGTTGTTCTTCTTGGGGTTGTGGTTTTGAATAATTTTATTTCTCTTTATTTTCTTATGGCATCTTGAGATTTTATATCTTAATTTATTTAATTATTCCACCTAGTGGGTAAATGCATTTGTTGATTTTATATCCAAAATAAACTTTGTCCGCTCATAGTAACATGGGGTTTGGTTGTTGTGATTAATCTTTTGTTTTTGTACTTTTCGATTTATTGTTATAATATTGTGTTTTTCTTACACTTAATTAATAATTATTGTTTATGTAATATAAAGACCTAACTCTTTAGTCTTTACTTTGCTGGGATTTTTTCTAAACATAATAGTTTATTTTGTATAATAATCACTTTCATGAAATATTATGATGTTTGTTTAAGCTTTATAATCAGAAACTATATTGAGTAGCTTATTCAAAATGATTTGTGAGATAGAGGAGAGAGAATAGAGGGTAAATAACAAGGAGCAAATTATTAGGACAAATATGACTTTGTAAAAGTATTTTCATAATTGCTACCAAACACGAATTAGCTTTTAAAAATTGATCACTTGTTTACTTTTAAGCTTACAAATGGGCCCTTATTATAAGGTTTCTTAATTTTTTGGGTCAGGAAATAAGGTTTCTTTAAATTTATTTGTGTGATAACTGCTTTAATTGAACTATTTTCTTCCTTTATCTACATAGAAATATTTTATCCTTGGTTCACCCAACCACTATGGCTTCCTATGGTCCCCAAAACACCTTTAAGGTTTTTTCCACGAACTTACACCAAGTTATAAGTATTCTTCAATGGTATCTGCAGAGTTTACACAAGTTGTGACACA
This sequence comes from Acmispon strigosus, assembly GCA_030819835.1. Lineage (NCBI taxonomy): Eukaryota > Viridiplantae > Streptophyta > Magnoliopsida > Fabales > Fabaceae > Acmispon > Acmispon strigosus. Next base: position 39,013,113 of record JAUAMA010000001.1, on the reverse strand, counting down.
GCCTCTTCAAGCCAAAACAATAAAGTTTTTGTGAAGAATTAAATTCTTCAAATTTAGCAAGTTTCCTAGATAAAAAATGCTTGAGGAAATATATGCAGAGGACTGAGTGCCATGTATTCTTATTGAATACCTCTCTTTGATTCTTCATTCTCCTTTTACATCCACGGAATGAGAGAATCTGCTAGACTCATTCCCTCTTTTGAATATTGATGTTAGAGTGAGCATTTAATGCATGTCTTGTAGAATTTAATGCATAGCTGGGCTGGTACACACTCTGGTACAGCTGGTCTGATCGTTAGGAATGCAGCTCTGAAAAGTTCTGACCATATTACAAAAGCAATCATTCATTCCTCAAAATTTGCTTTTAGGTCTTGAGATAATATACCTTGGACAATATAAGCTTTTGTCCTCTCATTTTGTTTCTGATTATAAATAAGTGAGCTTTAGAACATCTTATCAGAATGTTCTTTTAATGATTTTCAGAACTTCCTCACGTAGCTTAAGTGACCCTTAGCACCTGCGATATGAATAAAATAATAATTTCCACTTAGAACTTCTTTACTTGGCTTTTATAGACTTCAGCATGTAGACACGTTCTAATAAGTGATGATTAGAACTTGATGACGTCAATGAGCCTTAGAACATCTTCAATATAAAAGCCTTGCTGCTTGGTTTTTCACATCTTCTAATAAGTGAGTGTTAGAATGTCTTCTCACTTTATCTTTACTTTGGCCTTAGAACATTGACTTCTTCACGTCAACGTGACCAGTCATTAGAACGTGAATCCTTTGAGTACAACTTGTTCCGATACTTAGAAGACATTACCTTCGAACTTTTAAACATGGAATATACTATAAAAACATCATGATAGAAGATTGTCTCATCCAAACTCAACTTGTGGATTTTCTAGATTTAATAATCCGTGTATCTTGGTCACACAACGCTGGTGAGTTTGTATTGGCTGAAAATAGTAGTTAATAATTATACAACTTACAATTACTCTAGTTACCTCAGTTATATGATTCTATGTAGCCTATACAATGTTTCTAAAGACACATTTTCATCATTCCTAGTCACTCCTCAAGTTGGAGCATATAAGTCATATACACCAACCTTGTTACATATTAACTAACTCAAGGACCTTGTGAAGACTTAGTGAATACATCTGTATGGTGGTCATTTGAATGAACAAAGTGAGTGGTGATGTCTCCAAATAAGGTATTTTCTTTGTTGAATTGACAACTCTTTCTCAATGTGTTTTGTCCTTTCATGGACCACAGAATTTCAGGCAATATAAAATATGATTTAATTATCTTATATAAGCATAATTTGGCGTGCCTCCTTAAATTTGAGTTCTTGAGGTAGTTGTTTTGGCCAAGTGAGTTCATAAGTAGTTGAGGCATGGTTTCATACTTTGCTTCCTCACCTTACGTCAAGTTTTAGGGTTGAGTTAGGCTCCACCCAAAGTCTAATAGCACAAGTAAATGAAGTGTAAGGCAACACTTTGATAAGAACAGGGATATCAGAAGAAGACAGAATAACAGAATAAGGGAAATAAGGGGGCTGGTAATTCGAGAGTACCAGTGCTCTCCACAAAACTGTTTATTTTCCAATTCGATACCTTTCTTATTCTTTCTTCCTTTATTAATAATAGTTTCCTCTAACTGATTGATAGAATCAGTTAGTTACAAAAGATAAGTTGCTATCTAATAAGCCTAATAACAAATTAACCTTATCTAATAACAAATAACTAATTAATATCTAATAACTAATATCTAATAACTAAAACTAATATCTAATAATTAATTAGCTATTTTATTTAATTCTTCTTTCTTCTCCGATACACCTGCACAATTGGAGGCTTTGGAAGCCTTGCTCTATCAATACCCGGCGCCAAAAGATTCACCTTGTCCTCAAGGTGGAAAGAAGGAAAAGCTTCGTGTAACTTGGCAGCAGATTCCCAACTTTGTTCACAAGCCGGTAGGCCTTGCCACTGAACGAGGACCTCCACACCTTCCAACTCAGTTTCACGGACTGCCAGAATATCTTCAGGATAGACCAATAGCTCCAGGTCCTCAGACAACAGATCTGGTAGAGGTTGAGTAGGGGAATTTGTACCAACCAGCTGTTTAAGAAGGGAAACATGGAACACAGGATGAATCTTGCTCGTGGAAGGCAAGTCTAACTTGTAAGCTGCTGCGCCAATCCTTTCCAAAATCGCAAATGGGCCATAGAAACGAGAGCTTAGTTTTTCATTAAGCCTGCGAGCCAAGGATTTCCTGCGGTAGGGTTGTAACTTGAGGAACACCCAGTCACCCACCTCATAGGTAACCGACCTCCTATGCTTATTAGCAGTAGTTCTCATCAAATCCTGAGATTTGAGCAAATTTTCCCTGAGTTCTGCCAATAAACTATCTCGAGCAGCCACCATTTGATTCACCTCCTCCATTCGGGTAGGAAACACAGAACCATGCAAAAGAGAAGGAGGGTCCCGACCATATAAAGCTTTGAATGGAGTCATGTTGCTAGAAGCATTATAGTTGGTATTAAACCAATACTCAGCCCAAGGCAAACAGCTACTCCACTGTTTGGGTTTGTGACCGGAAAGACACCGCAGATAAGCTTCTAGGCACCGATTAACAACCTCAGTTTGGCCATCGGATTGGGGATGGTAAGCTGTACTGTACCTTAACTGGGTCCCTGCAGCTTTAAACAATGTTGTCCAGAAATTACTAAGGAAAATGGCATCCCTATCAGACACAATCGTACTAGGGAACCCATGTAATCGGACAATCTCCTGTACAAACACAGCGGCTACGTCACTAGCTGTAAAAGGATGACGTAAAGGAATAAAGTGGGCATACTTGGTGAGTCTATCCACTACTACTAAGATGGTATCCTTCCCCTGTGATTTAGGTAAGCCTCCGATAAAATCCATGGAGATGTCAGTCCAAACAGTAGAAGGAATGGGCAAGGGTTGCAGCAAACCAGCAGGGGTGAGAGTAGAATACTTATTTCGCTGACAGGTATCGCAAGCTGCCACATAGTTTTTTATGTCAGCTCTCATCCCGTCCCAATAGAGTACATTGGCAATCCGCTTGTAGGTCCTGAAGTAGCCTGAGTGACCTCCAACCATAGAAGCATGAAACTCCTTCAAAATTAAGGGAATTCGGGCAGACGATTTGGGCACTACTAACCTGTCCTTGTAAAACAATTTCTGGTCTTTTAGTGTGTACCCGACATGAGCTTCAGGATTGAGCAGCAAGTCCTGCATAATTCCCCTTAACTTGCTATCTTTCTGCACCTCTTCTTGCCAATCTTCAAAATCCTGTAATTTGAGAAGAGAAATGGAGGAGTAGGAACTCTTCCTGGACATTGCATCTGCTGCGGTGTTGTCTTTGCCAGGCTTGTATTGTACTTCGAAATCATAGCCAAAGAGTTTAGAAATCCATCTAAACTGCTCTTCAGCCCATAGCCTCTGATCAGTCAGGAACTTCAAGCTTTTTTGATCCGTTCTAATCACAAAGTGATTACCCAGCAAATAATGCCTCCATTTCTGCACCGCTTTAACCACCGCCATCAATTCCCGCTCGTACACGGATTTCTTCTGATTTCTGTCAGACAGAGCTGTGCTCCAAAAGGCCAATGGTCTTCCTTCCTGTAACAATACTGCCCCCAGTCCTGTCCCGGAGGCATCTGTTTCGACCACGAAAACCTTAGAGAAATCGGGGACGGCTAAGGTAGGTAACATGGTCATAGCCAGCTTCAACTGTTCAAACGCTGCTTGAGTGTCCTCTCCCCAAATGAAAGCATCCTTCTTTAAGAGCTGAGTAAGAGGTTTTGCTTTATGGCCATACCCCGGTACGAATTTTCTGTAATAACCTGTCAAGCCCAAAAATCCTCTAAGGCTCTTTAAGTCTTTAGGTACAGGCCATAACCACATGGCCTCAAGCTTCTTTGGATCAGCTGCCACCTCTCCTGCTGAAATAATATGTCCCAAATACTCTAGCTTGGTCTATTTTTGCCCAGCAGGGTTATGAAAATCCGCGAGAAGCCCTTTTCGCTCCGCTTAGCCCTATCCCCCCCTAGGGGTCTTTTAGTGATAGGTTCTATAGGAACTGCTAATTTATAATAGAATATCCTGTTTTGACCATATCGCACTATGTATCATTTGATAATTCAACGAATCTCCGTGAAAAAAAAATTCAATATTTATTTGTTATGTATCAATTTCTATTTTTTCATTAAGGAAAAAAACCATTTTCGGCCCAATTCAAAGTGAAAAAAGGGGTTGCTATTCATTTTTTTAGTTTTAATTCATATCTATCATTTATATTAATATCTATCATTTATATTAATAAAAATTTCGGGGTAGAAGTTTTGTATAAATGTATCGCCATGCTATTAAGTATTTTGATTTAAGTTCTTTTCTTTCTAAGAGGTGGAATGCATTTTTTGCCATTGATTTTGAGGTTGTGCTGCTGTAACAGCTTCAGTACAGTAGCTAAATGTGTCTGGTGTTCTGCCATGTTCTTACTAAACACCAGTATGTCGTCAAAAAAGACCAATACGTACCTCCTCAATAGTGGTTTTAGCACCTCATTCATCAATGCCTGAAAGGTGGAAGGGGCGTTGGTGAGGCCAAAGGGCATCACCACAAACTCATAATGTCCTTCATGGGTGCGAAAAGCTGTTTTCTCCACATCCTCCTCCTTCATTCTGATTTGGTGGTAACCAGAACGCAGATCTATCTTAGAGAAGACAGAGGCATTCCCTAACTCGTCCAACAATTCATCTATCACGGGGATGGGAAACTTGTTGGGAATAGTGATCTGATTGAGGGCCCTATAATCCACGCAAAAACGCCAGCTCCCATCCTTTTTCTTGACTAAGATTACAGGGCTGGAGTATGGACTAACACTGGGGCGGATTATGCCAGCTATCAACATCTCGTTCACCATTTTCTCAATCTCTGTCTTTTGGTAATGGGGATACCTGTAAGGTCTGATATGAGGGATCTCAACACCCTCCTTCAAGTGGATGGCGTGATCGTGCCTCCGATGGGGAGGTAAGGCTTGAGGTTTATCAAACAAGGTCTGAAATTCCTGTAGAATCTGTTCTAATTCCGCCGGACACGTGAGTTGCTGATCTTCGTCTGCTTGTACCATCCTACAATCTACCACAAACCCTTCTGCTTGCTGGTGTAGGGCCTTCCACATGGACTGAAGCGAGGCTGTGCCCTTTATTAATTCTGGTTCTCCCTTTAGTATCACTTGCTGTCCAGCTTCCCCAAACTTCAAAGTTAACTTCTCAAAATTTGCTCTTATTTCACCCAAGCTGGCCAACCATTCCAACCCCAGTACCACTTCCACTCCTCCTAATCCAAAGAGGAAGAAATCCTGTTTGATATCCACCCCTTGAATGCTCAGAGGAACCTGTGAACATTTGCCTTTGCTCTTAACCTTATGACCATCACCCACCTCCACCACATATTCTGACGTTTCTTGAACGGTAAGTCTCAATTTCTCAACCAGCTCGTGATCGATGAAATTATGAGTTGCTCCGCAATCGATTAGTACCACCACTTTTGTGTCGCCAATGCTCCCCCATACCTTCAATGATCTTCTTGAAGTAAATCCGGCCATACTGCGCAAAGACAGCTGTTTGAATTCTGGTAACTCCTCATTCTCCTCCGGATTCCCCGTCTCATCTTTTTCACCCCCTGTCTCTTCTTCGTCAGTCAAGAGCATTACTCTGAATTGTTTGTTTTTACAGACATGGTTGGGACCATATTTGTCTCCACATCTAAAGCATTCCCCCCTTCTGATCTTCTCTTGCGTTTCTGCTTCGGACAGCCATCTGTACCCTCCCGGTCGGCTTCTATTAATTGTCTTTTCTGCATTTCCCCCTACTACTGAAACAGCAGAGGTAGAATACGGCTGATTACCTCTGTTTCCTGTTTTTTGGCCAGTATCCATTGTGACGGATCTGGTGAATGTGGGACTCCGGATTGGATTACTTCCTTTACTCCAACTAGTCCCCCCTGTTTTCAAGACAGCCTGATTTTTTTTGTCAATCATCAAGGTCTTCTTCATCATTGTTGACAGATTTTGTGGCTCATGCAATTTCAATTCTGCTCCAATCTCCTCCTTCAACCCATTCATAAAAATATCCATCAATTGATTTTCTCCTACTCCAACCAGCATCCCTGCATATTTTTCAAATTGCGTAACAAATTCCTCCACCGCTCCGTGTTGTCTTAACGCCAACAGCGCTGCAAAGGGACTGTGTGCCGCTGAAGTCTGAAACCTTTCTATGATGGCGGATTTGAACCCTTCCCAGTTCACCTCCGGATTGCATGACTCCCACCATTGAAACCAACTGAGAGCCTTCCCGTCCAAAGCAACGACTACTGCCTGCAGCTTCTCTGTTTCATCAGCACCCCTGATTCGGAAATATCTTTCTAATTTAGTCACCCATCCGAACGCGTCCTCGTTACCATCGTACACTGGTATGTCGAGTTTCTTCCATCGCTCGGTGCCTCTGCCGTTGTGGGGTTCGCTGTCGCCAGCCGCCCCTGTTTCATGCCGCGCGCCGCCGCTTCCAGCCTGCTGCTCGGCCTCATCTGTTCGCCGTGACTCCTCTGTCCTTCGCGCCGTCTCTTCTGCGCGTTGCGTCTCCGTCCGTTCTGAAACAGTATGTGAAAGCGATTCAATCATCGCCTCCAATCGTCGGAATCGTTCATCATCACGCTCCCTGTCAAGACTCAGGGATTCCAGCAACTGCTCAATGCGTTCAACTCGTGCTTCCATCTTTGACGCTCCCTTGACCATTCACCAATAGTTACCACAGCTCTCTGGAAAGAGCTCTGATACCAATTGATAAGAACAGGGATATCAGAAGAAGACAGAATAACAGAATAAGGGAAATAAGGGGGCTGGTAATTCGAGAGTACCAGTGCTCTCCACAAAACTGTTTATTTTCCAATTCGATACCTTTCTTATTCTTTCTTCCTTTATTAATAATAGTTTCCTCTAACTGATTGATAGAATCAGTTAGTTACAAAAGATAAGTTGCTATCTAATAAGCCTAATAACAAATTAACCTTATCTAATAACAAATAACTAATTAATATCTAATAACTAATATCTAATAACTAAAACTAATATCTAATAATTAATTAGCTATTTTATTTAATTCTTCTTTCTTCTCCGATACACCTGCACAATTGGAGGCTTTGGAAGCCTTGCTCTATCACACTTCAGTCATCAATATTGATCCCTGCTACACCATAATTTGACAATAACTTTTTGACTTTGAATCACCTTAAAAAACAGAAGTATCTGTAGAGCAAGCATGAATATACGCTTATTATCCTTTGTCAGAATCTGTGTTTTATTATCTGTATTATTTCCTTATTTAGCAAATTACAATTATAGTGTATAAGGGAAATAGCCCTGAATCATAGGGATCTGATTGTTTAGGTGCTGTTATTGTATTTCTTAAATTAGCTTTCCCAGCCTTGTATATATGACTGATGTACTCTTTAGCATAAATCAATGAAATCAATTCATTCTACCCTAACTTTTAAGATGGTATTAGAGCCTATCCTAGATCCGTTTGTTAGTGGAGACTGCCCCTATGGGTCACCCACAGATGTCCAGTACTACAAACTTCACGTTCCAGATGTCCAGCCTTGGGCGTGAGGGGGTTGTGTTAGAAGTCCAACATTGGCTACACATATGACCAATCATGTGTTTATAAGGGTAGGGCAAACCTCTACTCTCAAGCTAGCATTTGTGCTTCAGGTAGGCCTCCCAATTACTAATATAGTATCAGAGCTCCAAATTCTGGGAGTCGCCTCTGACTGTGCAAACCTAAACCCTAGACAACAATCTTCATTGCCATCGATCATCCCTTTCAGGGCAGCCTTAATTGCTGCCGTGATTTACAGTGGTGTTCCTTAGTTGCTGCTGCAACAATCAAACACATCCTCATTTAATAGAGTATACACTCTGTTAGGCTTTTGTAACAGCAAGGAGTAGCTTGTTGACTAAGCCAGCTGCGACTTGCATTCTATAAATAGCATTAGCTATCTCTGTTGTAACTGCCTAAAACTGAATAGTGAAATACGTTCTAAAAAACTTTCCGTAACGCCCCAATTTTGAATTGAGGGATCACATTGTAATTACGTAGAAATAAGTTTCGTAAACCTCTAAAAAAGGTCCCTCATTTTTTTTAAAATCAAATTCGTCGCTCAAATAATTATTTAACAAATATAATCTCACAGTTAATATAAAATCTAACAGAAATTAAATAAAGTATTAATGGCATAAAATTCATCTAAGTCTTTAAAATAAAAACAAGGCTCCAAGTTCATCTTCACAACTTCATCTTCTCTTTCTTGCCCACCTTGCTTCTCCAATCTACGCTTCCCGCTGTTCTTCTGTGGCGTTAAGCGCCCAATCAACATACACACAAGTAGCAAAGGGTTAACTTCGAAGCAAATAATAATATCAATCCACAAATAATCAATAATAATTAAATAAAATAATAAATAAATTAGAAATAAAATAATTACATAAATGAATAAAAATCAAACAGAACAATCAGGTTCAATTTTCATTTGAAATATGTATATATATAACTTTTTTTTCTTTTATTATGCAAACCATTCCTAAGATATCTACATGCATAGTTATGACCAAATTTTCCTAGAACAAGGGCAGGATAATCACGTGGGACAAGTACCCACCACATTACCCTCGGTCTGATCCCACGGGACAAGTACCCGTTACATCAGAGCCTAAACAAACCTAAGTAGTGCATATGTTATGACTCAAATAATTCCCAACCTCATGAACCAGCAAGTTCACACATTAATTCAATATAGTCATAATATCATATGCCAATTACTTTTAATTTCTCCTAACATATGAACATGTTATTTCAACACTAATTTCAAATTCTCATCACATCAGCAACAGAGTATTACAATATCATAGCATGTACAATAGCAGTCCATAGAATCATTCCAATTTATCTCAACCAATTTATCAAAATAGAATCACGAATATCCAATGTTAATCAACCTGTATAAAGAAGTTACCCTTACCTCCTAGTGTATTGCATCCACTTCAAATCCAATTTCCTAATATACAATTTAATACCTTTAATTAGGCCCTAGGAAAGAAAGTAGGAACCTCAAAATTAATTTTAGAGCCAAGGAACAAAAATCTGTTTTTTGGCTGACAGGGGCCCAACGCTTGTGTGTTGGGATGCCAACGCTCAGGTGTTGGCTCCCTGGACTGGTAGACGTTCTGGGCCGAACGCCAACGCTCAAGCGTTGGGAGGCTAATGCTCAAGCGTTAGCTCTCTGCCAGTATGACCAACTTCAAGTTTTTCTCATATAGGAGAGGTTCAAAACAGTTTTTACTTAGAGTTTTCATGAGTCATGTGGTTCAACTTCTAATTAATGTGTTCAAGAGTTGGCGTGTCCAAAATCAATTTTTACTCAATTAAATTTTCAATGCTTATGGACTCAATGGTATAGAATAAGGAGTAAAGATGCAGGGTCGAACCAACCTCAAACTTAGCTACGGACACGAACGTAAGCCGGTGTTCGTCTTCTGAGTTCCAATACTTGTTCTCGTCTCAGAGGTGAGGAGGAATCCGTGGTCGGGCTTGAATTTGAGGAGAAGAGTTTATGCCCAAAACAGAACAAGGCTAAGTCAGGGTTGAATGTGATTATAGAAAGAACTCAGGAATTAAACAAGGATGGACACTTACCGGTGGATTTCTATCCCGTAACCTTGAAGAAAAATTGAATTTCAGCCACTAAACCAAGTCTCAACTACTAAACCAAAGCTCATCTTGTTAGTACCTCCCAAAATAATTATTTTCAACCAATGATCATATTTCAATATCAAAATACTCAAGCAATCAAATCATAATATCACAAGCCTCAAGGGCTAAAACACAATTACAAATAGTTCAAGGATCAAAATGCAAATTAAAAAAATAGAGGGTCTTACACTTTCTCTCTCTTCTCTCTCTCTCTCTCATGAATTGTGTTGATTCTGTTGTAACTTTCTCTCCCGTTTCAATGAAATCAATACAAGACTTTTGTAATGCTTGTTGTTTGGGTAAGGCCCATAGATTGCCATATACTGTTTCAACTTCGGTGCATAAATTTCCTCTTGAATTAGTATATTGTAATTTGTGGGGACCAGCACCCTATACCTCCTATGGTGGTTTTCAATATTATTTCTCTATTGTTGATGCATGTACACGTTTCACGTGGATTTACTTACTCAAAGCTAAGTCTGAAACTTTTCAAATATTCCAACACTTCAAAGCTATGGCTGAGTTACAGTTTGGCCAAAAACTAAAAGCCATACAAACAGATCGGGGAGGAGAGTTTAGAGTTTTCACCAGTTTTCTCAAAACCAATGGGATCCAACATAGTGTTATATGCCCTCACACTCACCATCAAAATGATGTTGTAGAAAGAAAGCATTGTCATATAGAAGATTTAGGACTAACACTTCTTGCTACGGCTCAACTTCCTTATAAATTCTGGGATTTTGCTTTCCAAACAGCAGTGTATCTTATAAACAGACAGCCTTCCAAGTCAATTCAGGGGAATATTCCATATGTTGCTCTCTTTAATATAAGATGCATTATAGATCCACAGAATGCTTATTTCTTGGATACTCAACCTCACATAAAGGCTACAAGTGTCTTACACCAGAAGGCAGGTTATTCATTTCCAAAGATGTCCTTTTTAATGAATTTTCATTTCCTTTTCTCAAGCTGTTTGCACCGCCATCACATCTCTCCTCTCCACCCTCCATACCTGTTCTAGCTTCTATTCCCTTGTGTCCACCACATACACAGTCAGTGCATCAACAAGAGAATAATATACCACCATCTGTTTCCCCACAGGTTGCAGATACTAATTCTGCTGAGACTTAGTCCCAGCTTGTTTCCTCTTCTGCTGTAGCAGCAGGGGATCCAAACACTGTCAATCCAACTCCTTCTTTGCCCAAAGTTCCTCCTTCCTCTCCACCACAAAACACACAGTATGACCACTAGGTCTAAGGCTGGAATTTTTAAACCCAGACTCAATCCAACTCTTTTATTGACTCACATGGAGCCCACAAGTGTTAAACAGGCTTTGTCATATTTTGATATTGTACTCATTCTATGTGTTAACTTTCTTTTTTAGTCTTCTTTTTAAATAGTGTATCGGATTTCCTTTTTTTATTTGTGTTCCTATGCGGTCTCTTATTGTTAATTATCTACCACTTCTGGTAAATCTTTATGTTTCCGGGTTGCAGAAGCTACCGTAGGAAGTATATGAACTTGTACAAGACTAAGTTGGATTTTCTCCAACAAGAGCAGGTGGATTTCTTTTGTTGTTCTTTTCCATGTAGGCGCACACATTTAGATCTGTATCTTTATTATATATTTGCTTTTATATTTGCAAGAATTGCGTTTTAGCTTTTACCTGTTTTTGTTAAGTATGTAAATAATTTCTGAATTCATTGTATGACTGTGATTTGTGTATGTAATGTAATTGCTATATTTGTTATTTTTATGTATAATTCAGCTCTATTGTGCAGTTTAGATTTTAGATATACATTTCATCATTTAATTCTCGTTTTCTCTTCTGCTAACATGGTACCAGAGTCTAACAAGAGGCAAATTTTGATAGGTAACCCCTTCTTTAGTTAGTTACTTGGTAGAATAGTTTGTAACAGGGAGTTAGATAAGAGAGTGAGAGGGGAAATATTATAGCTAACAGGGAGATTGAGAGGGACTTCATTTTGGTGTCATTGTAATTGGGAAGTGAGAGAATATGGGTTCTCTCGACTAACCTAGAAACTCAAAGCATTCTTTCATACAATAAAAAATCTATTTTTATCCAATTGGCATTAGAGCTCTATCAAGTAGATGCGATGGTTGAATATGGAAGGATCCAGGAGCTGTTCACTGTCATCAGAAGTAAGGAAGGAAATTCTTGACATTCTTGGGGATATGAAGAAAGAGATGGAAAATTAAAGGAAAGAAATCGAGAAGCACAAGCATGAGCTTGACATTGTTAGATAATTCAGTAAGAACTTGCAAGTATCTGAAGAGAGCTCAAGGACGGGTTACTGTAAAGTTCACAGAACGATAAAAAATTGGTGTGAGAGAGTGAGGACAGCCAATTGGAGATCACGATGGTGGGTGAAGGTATCAAGTAACCCGTGGCGGAGGAGAATTAAAAGACATGATATGGGGGAATGGGCTTTGATGGTCACCTTCTGGGTGTGGCTGAGGTTTCATTACCTGCGTCCTCTGCAAAGTGGTTCATAAGATGATCCAAGTAGGCTGGCTGCATGACGATTGGATCCTATGCATCCTACCATGCTCTGCTGCCTGGCACTCACGTTGGCTGGCTGAGCATTAGTTGCCTTTTGACTAGTCCGAGGTTAACATTGCAATATCAGTGTCATCGTCGCCGGGGATCATCTGTGGCTCAGGGTCATGGTAGAAGGCTCTGATACCAGTTGATTAGAACCTGTTTATATAGAGCATAAAAAAGGAATTGTATTATTACTCTGAAGTACTGATCAATTAGAATAATCAACACGATTCATGAGAGAGAGAGAAGAGTGAGAAAGTTTGTTAGAACTGTTTTCACTATTCAGTTTTAGGCAGTTACAACAAAGATAGCTAATGCTATTTTTAGAGTGCAAGTCGCAGCTTGCTTAGTCAGCAAGCTATTGCTTGCTGTTACAAAAGCCTAACAGAGTGTATAATCAATTACTCCCCCCTCAAGCTAGACCAGGGTGTGATGAGTAGCATCACAAACTATCAGCTTGTTCCTCAAAGTAAGAAATCTGGTTGTAGGCAAGGGTTTGGTCATAGCATCAGCAATCTGAAGATCAGCAGGAAGATGAGTGACCTGTATCTGTTTTTGAATAACCTTCTCACGGACATAGAAGAGATCAAGCTCTATATGATTGGTTCTTGCATGAAGCACTCGATTATGTGGCCAATGCTACTGTGTACTGATTGTCACAGTACAAGTGAGGAGCAGAAATTGTAACCTTTAACTCTTTGAGTAAGGACTGAACCCACAAAATTTCAGCAGTAAGCTGTGCCAAGCTTCTATATTCAGCCTCTGTACTGCGTCTCGCAACCACTTGTTGCTTCCTGAACCACCAAGAAATTAGATTAGGCCCAAGAAAAGAGCTGCCCCTGACACTGATCTCCTATCATCTGCATCTGTAGCCCAATCTGCATCAGTAAAACCCCTCAGCTGCAAAGGATACTGCAGAGCTGGTCTCTTGTAAAGACCATGTGTGATAGTACCCTGTAGGTACCTTAGGATTCTCTTCACTGCACCCCAATGAGTGTCCAAAGGTTTGGCCATAAACTGACATACTTTGTTAACTGGAAAACTTAATTCTGGTCTAGTTATTGTCAAATATTGCAGAGTTTTAAGATACCTTAAGGGTACAGTTTCACATGGCTTACTCATTCAGAAGAGTTCTATGAAAACACCTCAGACTTTAGCAGCATACTGTGATGCTGATTGGGCTGCTGATATTGATGATAGAAGATCCACTTCTGAATTCTGCATCTTCCTTGGTCCCAATCTCATCAGTTGGAGTTCCAAAAAGCAAACTTTAGTAGCCCGTTCTAGTACTGAAGCTGAGTACAAAAGCTTGGCTAACACAACAGAAGAAATTCTTTGGGTTGTATCCTTATTGACTGAACTGAAAATTCCCTACAAGACATCACATGTGTACGGTGACAACATGAGTGCAGTTGCACTCACTCAGAACCCTATTTTGCATGCTAGAACTAAGCATATGGATTTAGACATCTTCTTTGTTAGGGATAAGGTTTTGAGCAAGAATCTCACGGTTACTCGCGTCCCTTCTTTTCCTCAAGTAGCTGACATTTTCACTAAAGCCCTATTCCTCTTAGGTTTACAACATTGAGAGACAATATCAAGGTGGTTGACAGATTCTCTGTTGTTCACCCACCTTGATCTTGAGGGGGAATGTTACGGATATATGCAGAAGCATGTAAAATGCTTAGTTAAGTAGAGCACGTGTCAAATCACGTGACCTACCAGTTCAAGAAAAAATTTATACACTGAAGTTGTAACAGTAGATGGCAATCTATGGGCCTTGCCCAAACCACAAGCATTACAAAAATCTTGTATTAAATGGGTATATTACAAGAGGCCATAACATCAAGTATAACAGCACTGCTGGGGGGTGGCCAATCCTATTGTGCCAGACAGTGTATGAATTATTCAAAGACAAGGTATTGACAATGGGTAAAGTAGACTTGGAACAACTAGGAAGAGTAGAAGACAGCAATCTGGAGAAAGAATAGAGACCATCAGGTTCAACTTTGCCATGGAGAAGAACTTGACTAGTTTCCTGTGATTTGACAAAACAATCATCAGCATGAAATTCAAAGAAGCCATGTTAATCTCTAGCAAATTTACAAACACTAAGGAGATTTTTGGTTATTCCTGGGACATGAAGAAGATTAGTTAAGGACAAGGATATTAAAGGATTGTAAGTTGATCTAAAAGTGGAGGTGCCACAAGTATTAATTTTCAAACCTTGACCATTTCCCACAAAGATCTGATCAGGCCCTTCAAAGAGCTCAGGCTTTTGGATGTTCTGCTCCTGAGGTGTCACATGATGTGATGCACCAGAGTCTGGATACCAGGCAGAAGAAGGAATAGGTCCTGCAGTTGCCATGAAAGCCTGTGAGCCAAGAGACTGAGAACCAGGTGGCTGTGCTGCTGAACCAAAAGCCTGAGATGAAGGTAATCCCTGAGGTCTAGGGAGAAGAGCCTGTGACTGCCAGTTCTGGGTCCAATAGACTGATAATGAGATTGCCATGGAGTGTGTGCAGCTGGAACTGCAAACTGTGGAAAAATAGGTGGCTGAAGCTGGCCATAGGAAGGAGGTGGCACTTGTTGATATGGCTGTAAGGGCTGAAAAGAAAGCTGCTGATACTGTGTTGGAAGTCCAGATGCCTTTGAAAAACCTGCTGATGAGGAAAATCCCTGAGAGGGAACACCTTGGGGTGAAGCATACCCCTGTGTCTGTAATAGTGAAAAACCTTGTGAAGATTGTGGATATCCTTGTGAGGAACCATATCCTTGAGATGGAGGATAACCATGTGAAGGTGGTGGAGGAACATAATTGGGACTGAACCTGTTATAGCAAACAAAAGCACTGTGTCCTGGCTTATAGCAAACTTGGCACCTGATAGTGCCTCTACCTCCACGGCCTTTGCCTCAAGTTCCTCTTCCTCTGCCTCGGGAATCTGAATTGTAGTCATCTTGATAATAGGCATTATCATAGTTGTTGTCCTGATATGAATATGATCCATAAGACTGCAGGAGGTGCATAATGCATTCACAGGAGCAGATTGCTGTGGCAGTAAAGAATTTGCAGGCGGCAGTTTCTGTGGAGCTGATGACTGTGAGGCCTGAGGAAACATTGATCCCTGTGTGAGGTTAACAGAAAAATCTTGCATTGGTTTCTTTGTTTTTGCAATCCTGACCTCTTGGGCGAAGAACAATGACTCAATTTCCTCAATTGACAGAATTTGAAGCTTAGCACTCATATGAATTGGGTTACCAATGACTCATACTCTACTGGTAAACCTTCAAGAATTGCATTAGCTTGATCCTTAACACTAACATGAACTCCAATCGCACTTAAGGAATCTGAAATTGCCTTAATGCGTGTGAAATATTCATCTATTGTTCTAGATCTTAGAGTTGTGTTCCTCAATTCAGTACGTAATTGCTGTGACTTAGCTTGACTTTGAGATTGATAGTGTAAATGCAATTTTTCCCAAAGTTCATAGGAAAATTTACAACCTATCATCTTCGTAAGCACCAACACTGAGATCGTCGATTGAAGCCATGACCGTAACAGAGCAAGTTGTTGCTCCCAGGTTTCGTAAGCAGGATTCAGAATTCCGGTGACGCGATCAACTTCATAGCGAAAGCGTGGAGGAATCAGAGGATTAACAAGAAGAACATGCAACCGATGGCTAATGATCACTCGCTATTAGAGAATAGCAATGTGGGAACTCAAAGGAGTCCCACATTGCCTAGATTAGCAAGTGTGCTATAGTATATAGATCACACACACCCATTACCTCAAGCATGGGGCTTTGTGGTGGTGTGATGTAATTTATGATTTCTAATATGGTATCATGAGCTGGTTTCGTTCCTCAGCCATGACTTCTGCATCAGGAAAAAAAAAAGATTTATATACAGTACATGCCTTTGAGACTCAAGAACATAAGTCTAACACCTAATGACGTTCCGCTGAGCTCAAGCCCAAGACAACGCAAGTCGGCCTCTGAGACTCATACGAAGGAGTACAAGTCCGACAGCCTCTGATGTTCCCGCTGGAGTGCAAGCCCAGACAAAAAAAGTTGTAAGGCCTCTGAGACTCAGACAAAGGAGCACAAGTCCACAACCTCTGATATTCCCGTTGGAGTACAAGCCAAAAAAAAAATGAGTCCCACTTAAAGGGGGAGTATTAGAGAATAGCAATGTGGGAACTCAAAGGAGTCCCACATTGCCTAGATTAGCAAGTGTGATATAGTATATAGATCACACACCCATTACCTCAAGCATGGGGTTTTGTGGTGGTGTGTGATGTAATTCATGATTTCTAATACTGGCTCAATCTGCTGCTTCTAGAGCAGGAAATTTGCATCTGTTAACTTGTCGTTGATGACATGAGAAAGCGAAGAAGAATTGAGCTGCTCGAGCACCGTCGAAGCCATGTTGAGCGGCGGCACCACAATCCGCAGCGTACGCTGCGGCGACTGCGGTGGAGTAGGAGGCGCAGGTCCGTCCCTAGCCATGGAGTCTACGAAAAATCATACTCTTGATACCATAAAAGAATCAACATGATTCATGAGAGAGAGAGAGAGAGAGAGAGAGAGAGCTGTTTTCACTATTCAGTTTTAGGCAGTTAAAACAGAGATAGCTAATGCTATTTATAGAGTGCAAGTCGCAGCTTGCTTAGTCAGCAAGCTATTGCTTGCTGTTACAAACGCCTAACAGAGTGTATACTCTACTAACAATGAATACATAAATTCCTTGATATTCGAGAGATCAATACTCTCCCTTAAATGACCATGATAGCCCGCGTACCCCAAATTTAAAGTCTCACTCATTCTCTAACCCACTCCCTTGAATCAACTAACTTACTATTCTACTAACTGTAACAGCTATCAGCTAGTTAGTTATAATAAAGGCCTACCCTTAGGACATTTATTCCTATCATTTAGACAACGGTTTAATCATGTCTTTTGTTTTCTCTTCCTCACATGATTTAAGTGTTACTTTTGTACTGTCCAGTTGATGTGATAATATTTACGTTTATTAGCCAGTTGATGACAATGTTCTTAGAGATTTGGAGCAAATGGAGAAAGAATCAGATCTAGATGATATTTTGAATTATCGATCTGCTGCAGAATATGAGATGCGGGTAAGTGTGCTACATGTCACAAATGAAAATTCAGTGTTTGGTCGTTTGGTGTTATATTCCATGGTTGATTGACTTATTTTGTGTAACTTTTATGCTGATGAGGCTCTGTATTTTTGAGGTGTGGCATGTGCATGTTTGGTTTTTGAAAGTGTTGCTTTTTATGTTCTTACAGGAATTATTGTCAAGGTGTTCTACTACGAATAGTAGCAGGATTCAGACAGATATTCATACAGATAAGCATTGCAATGATGAGCACACAGTTAAATCTCGGGGATGGCTGAATTGGCTATCTCGTGGGATGCTTGGTGCTGGTGGAACTGATGATTCCAGTCAATTTTCTGGAGTTGTGTCATTTGATGTTAAGGTGCCTGTGCTCTGTTGTTTATTAAACTATCAAAATATCTCGAGGGTTGTTTTTGTTTGTTTGTTGTGCATGTTTTGGTTCGTGCTATCAAAAAATGAATCTTTCACGTCCAGAATCAGAATGTATGTTGAGAAAAACATATTTCAGTTTGAAAATCGAAATACCATTTTTTACTGTTTTATATTGGTACATGATGATTAATCTTTTATGCTTAAATTTCCTTAAAAAAACCACATAATAACGTTAGTGTTTCTGTGAATACTTACAGAACTTCGATTTTCTCTGAGGAATAGTTTCTTTATTTGTCTATTTTTTTTTGTCTGATATATATTCTGCAGGAAATGATCTAGTATTATTTTAACTGTATCTGTTATCAACGTTTCCGTAGTTGATCCTAGTCTCTTAACTTCAGGGTTGGACTAAATTATCAATGTATGTGATAGGGGTTTGCGTTTTGCACACCCTTATTTTCTAACTGCACAAACCCATCTGTTTTTTGTTTTATTTATTAATTTCTAAAACACACTTTTAACTAATATATCATCCACCCTTTTTTCCCCTCTGGAACATGAGCTTCCATAATTCTAATTTTTGTTCTAAAAGTCCTAGTTACAGAAGGAAAAAATTCAACACAGATTGGAGTTCTGGAACTGTGAAATTTTATTGACAAATAATGTATGTACTTTTGGAATTTTATGTTTTGGATTTAGTAACTTTTTACTTGTGGAACTTGGACTTCTTGACTGAATACAGGATGCAAATTAAAGCAATCAGTGGCTCTCTCAATATCTCTCTCTCTACTTCTTATATGGAATCAAGAGCTTTGATCTTGGGAACCGTGTATTGGAGAAGAGAAGAAGGGAGAGAAAACTTAAAATGTAAATGTATTACATTCATTCTGAAAAGTTAGTTAGTGAGGTATAAGAGGCTCTATTTATAGTAAGAGCAAGGTAGCTTCATAGGAAGCTACCTCAAGACCTTATAACTACACATTACACTTTGAATAACATATTATCTCAAATATGCCCCTGCAAACTCAAGGTGGATGAACAAGTGAAAACTTATCAGTCACATTGAGTTTGGCACGTAATTCCTCAAAACGAAGTGGAGATAAAGCTTTGGTTAGAATATCAGCATGCTGATCCAAAGAAGGAACATGCTCCACCACAAGATCCTTGCATAGCACTTTCTCCCTAACAGAAAATATATCAAGCTCCATGTGCTTGGTTCGGGTGAGTAAGACTGGAATATGGGTGAGAGCCACAGTGCTTTGATTGTCACAGTACACCCGAGGAGTGAGATGAGGAATATTAAGCTCTTGTAAGAGGGACTGAACCCACATTAATTCTGCAGTGGTATTGGCTAGACTCCGATACTCTGCCTCTGTGCTAGAGCGACAACCAAACTCTGCTTCTTAGAACTCTAGGAAATCAGATTTCTGCCAAGAAACACACAACACCCTGAGGTAGATCTGCGGTCATCCGGGTCCGAAGCCCGGTCTGCATCACAGAAGGCTACAAGAGAGACTCGTTTAGACAAGAGAGACTGGTTTAGACAAAGCAGGGCCTGAGATGCAGGCCATAATCAACGGTGGCCTTAAGATACCTGAGGATGCGTTTGACAGCCTTCCAATGATCTTCCAAAGGCTGACTGAGAAACTGACAAACCTTATTTACAGCATAAGATATCTCAGGTCTGGTGATAGTAGCATATTGTAATGCTCCTACAACAGATCTATATAGTGTAGGATCACTCATATAATTGGACCCATGCTTGGTGAGCTTCTGATTACTAGGAAATTATGGATATATCTAATTCAGAAGAAAAGTGATGTGTTTGAGGTCTTTAAGAAATTTAAAGCTCAAGTTTTGAGGCAAAAGGGTCTGAAATTGAAATTGCTGAGAAGTGATGGGGGTGGTGAGTATACCTCAAGACAATTCAACTCCTATTGTGAGAAGGAAGAGATTTACCAAGAAGTCATTGCACCCTACACACCACAACATAATGATGTTGTTGAAAGGGAATACAAGACTATTCTCAACATGGCTGGGAGGATGTTGAGAACAAAGAAACTACCTAAGAGGTTCTGGGCTGAGGCTGTATCAACAGCAGCATATTTGCTCGATCTGTGCCCCACAAAGAGGCTAGATGGTGTGACACCAGAGGAGGCCTGGTCTGGAATAAAGCCAGATATTGGTCATCTAAAGATTTTTGGAAGTATTTGCTTCAAGCATGTTCCAGAAATTAAAAGAAAGAAGTTAGACGATAGAGGGGAACATCAGATATTGCTTGGTTACCACTCAACTGGGGCATACATAATTTTTAATCCTATCACTGAAAAGGTTACAGTGAGCAGGGATTTGAAATTTGATGAAAAAAGATATTGGGAATGGGAAAAATCCAGAATTAGTGAAGAAGATTTGAGCAGAAGCAGTTCAAAATTGACATCCATAATGCAATTTGAGACTGCAGAGTTTGAAACTGCAGAATTTGAGACTGCAGAGGCAGAAGCAGAGTAGTCAATCCCGGATAGCGGGGCGTAGCGGCCGACCCCAAATCGAAGGGAAACAGGGGCGGTGGTCACCGCAGAAAGGCTCGCTGGACGCTGGACGGTGCTCGTCGGAGGTCGGGACGGGGCCGTGGCCGTGGGTGCTGGTCGACGGTGGCTGAAGGAGGTCGCACAGTGAAACGCGCGTAGAAGAAGATGCGTTTGTGTAGAAGATGATGAGTCTCATGATGAAACGCTGCGTTTCATTTACTGAGACGAAATCCCAAAAATACCCTCAAAGTTTAACCTAATTTTAACATTTCAAGGGCACTTTCGGTTTTTCCCCGAGGGTGTCTCATCTTCAACCTGGAGCAGGGTTGGAGCGCCGCGATTGCGCCGCGATGGACGCGATTTGAGCCGCGATTCGCGCCGCGACGGCCGCGACGGCGATGCGCGACGCGATTTGGAAGCAGTCGCGGGGAGGGGGCGCGACGCGACGCGACGCCGCTATAGCGGCGCTATCGCGCGCGATCGACTACTCTGGGCAGAAGAAGAACAGAAGCCTGAACCTACAATCAATAATGATAGGCCACAAAGACAGAGAGAAAGAGCTTAGAGGTACAATGACTGCACCACATTTCCAGATTTTGCAGTGACTGCAGAAGGAGATTTAGTGCATATGACACTTTTGGCTGAGATGAAACCTGTGGATTTTGAGCAAACTATGGGAAATTCTTAATGGATAGGAGCTATGCAAGAGGAGCTGAGTTCCATTGAGAAAAACCAGTCTTGGGAACTCACTGATTTGTCAGAAAAGAAGAAATCAATTGCTCTCAAGTGGGTTTACAAAATAAAGCTGAAACCAAATGGTGAAGTTGCAAAATACAAGGCTAGATTGGTGATTGCCATTGCTAGTTACAACAAGTGGCCACTACACCAAATAGATGTGAAATCAACATTTTTGAATGGACCCCTAGATGAGGAGGTCTATGCATCTCAGCCACCTAGATTTGAGATAAGAGGCAAGGAGGATAAAGTCTGGCTGCACAAGGCTCTCTATGGCCTAAAGCAAGCCCGTAGGGCTTGGAATAAAAGGATTGACTCGTTTCTAGTTGGAACTGGTTTTGTCAAATGCACCACTGAATTTGGCATTTATGTGCAAGGTGTGACAACTTCAAACTTGCTAATAGTTAGTGAGGTACAAGAGGCTCTATTTATAGTAATAGCAAGGTAGCTTCGGTAGGAAGCTACCTCAAGACCTTATAATTACACATTACACTGACTAACATATTATCTCTAATACCGTGGACATTGCCGATTCTCCTTCTCTGCCTCCATCACTTCCCCGAAGAACGTCTACGATTAGAGCTTATCCAATGTCTTCTACACCTCAAATGGCTATTTCGACGTCATCTAGTGCAGCGTCATTTTCTGATTCAATTTTGGAAAAACTGTCCAAGATAGCCCTTATATATGGGAAGAAAATTCTCTCTTGAGTTAGCTTTTGGGGTAGAGTTAGGTCTCCCAAATTCCTATTATAAGACTTTGAAGGTATATATTGGTGCAGCAAATACGAGTGTGAAGTTCAAATGAGAATCAAACATGTGATCACCTCAGTGTACTGCTCCAGGAGCCAAATGTACATTGCAACCCCCTAGTGGCGTGCTTCTCCACCAATGCTGCCTCTCTATAGGGATGTGAAGGAGAGATGACATATCAACTAAGGTGATGTCATCTCCTTGAACGACAAGTGAAAGGAAGAAGTCTCTCTGTGCCACCTCTCAACAAATGCTTGGATCAACCCTTGTCCACCATGTGGTGTGAGCATGACAGGTGAGGATAGAGACATGGTCTGTGGACCACCTCAAGCACGTACGGCTGGTCCTTGCACTTCAACTTGTCAAGCTATTATCCACGACTCGCGACCGTCAACTCAGCGCGATCCGCATAATTCTGTAAAGTTGTTCAAACAAGAATAAGTAAAACGTAAATAAAAGTATATTAACCAGGAATATAACTAAAACAATTTATGTATTGCATACCTCTAATAGCGCTGTCTACACAAACTGGGCAACGTGGTCAGTGAAACCACTCAAAACATATAACTCGTTAGGCCCTCCAGGAAACGATGGTTCGTGCTGTGGTGCTTGCTCAGCCAGCTGGGGTGGTGGTGATGGTGTCAGGGTCTCCGGTTCCTCAGGT
Organism: Acmispon strigosus; assembly: GCA_030819835.1. Taxonomy (NCBI): domain Eukaryota; kingdom Viridiplantae; phylum Streptophyta; class Magnoliopsida; order Fabales; family Fabaceae; genus Acmispon; species Acmispon strigosus. The sequence goes on along the minus strand of JAUAMA010000001.1, from coordinate 38,990,510 downwards.
GCAGCCTCCTGCTCCTCATGTGTAGGCTAGGCTAGAACCTAGGTGGCCTGTGCCCGCGCTCTACCTGCAGATGCAGTAGGTGGTACGTGATCTCGTGGTCCACGGCCACCTGTTTCGCGAGTAGGTCCGCGACCGCCCGCACGCGATGGCGGTCCTTTCCCTCTAGCCATATTATTACTGCAACATAATAAACGAGATGTAGTAATTAAAACAATGGTAAAGCAATTAAAAAAGTGAACAAAACAAGTCTAATTAATTGTAAGCACTACCGGGTTTTAGAACTCGGAACTATCCTAAGCACTACCGGGTTCTAAAACCTAGTAGAACTGAGGACAATGTCAGATCCTGGTTTTAGAACCCAACACTACTCTAAAACCACCGGGTTTTTGAAAGGGAGGGTAGTTTTGGATTTTTGAAAAGTAGGGGGGGTGTTATTTGGGGTGGGTGGGGTGTTAAAAGCAACTCCCATCTCATTTTTGGTGGCGGCCGTTTCGTGCCGCGATCTGGGATTGATAACTACGAATCGAACTAGTGATTTTTCTCAAGGTTTAGAATAGAGGAAGATCGCGATCGCGGAGAAGAATTCCTTAGCGATGAATAGCTTCTTTGGTAGAAGCAAGATACGCTCTTTCTCCTACCTTCAGTCGACAATTTCTACACTGATCTTGACAAAGATGGTCCAATGTAGAATTCGTATCTGCTTTTGGGACACACTGCATTCTCATTTTCACTCACTGTTTCAAACGAAATCCAGACAGCTTCGCACATAACTCCACAATTCAACTCTTGGAAGTCGCACGGTTGATGAATACATGATTTGAATTAAAGCGAGCACTTACTCTCAATATATATCTCTCAATTTCTAATATGGAACTATAATTATGTTTGTAGAATTCTATGTTACGGAAGAAAAGTAGTTTCAATACTGGAATTTCAAATTCCAGAACTGAATTTGATTGCTTTCAAAATTTGAAATTCCATAATTTTAATTATAGGTTTAGAAGTCTTATTTCGGGAAGTAAAAGAATTATCAGTCCTTGTATGTATAGTTTTATGATTCCATAACTCTGGAATTTAACTTTCTTTTACTTCTGGAAGTTAAAGCCCCGCAAGATGTTTTTTTAATAATTTGGAGTTCCGTAATTGAATTGAATCATTATATAGATTGAGAAGCTCAATTTTGGAGGGCTGAAGTTGGAAAAATGAAAAGCTCCGTATGCTTTTTTTCTTTTCTTGCAGAGATATTTGATTTTGTTGCTGTTTTGATAACTCTGATGATAACTGATCATTAATGAAATATGAAAAATCATGTTTCATTGAACTTATATTTAAACAACAGAATTCTAAACCATACACGGACCTATCATGTTTAATGCTGAACTCAGTCAACGGTTGCTGCTTGTTTGCAGGATATATCTGAAGCAACTGAATTTCATCCTCTGGTTTCATCCAGTATTGATTTTGCTACAAAGCATGAATTATGCATACTTGCATCAAAGATTGAGATTCATCAGATTTCCGCAACTTTGTATAGAAAGTATATATCCTTATTTTACAGGCATTTTAAGTTTATTGATTTTACGGAAGATGTGATTTCTGTTTTTACTTCATATATGTTAAAGGAATACTCATCTCAGTAGTGCAGTATCTGTTACACTGTTTTGCCATGTAATGTAGTGTAGTTTGCCTAGCTTTCAGTCTGGTAGGAAGTAAAAATTGTTAGAATTTAATTAGGAATCTCACCGATCTGTGAGTGTACATGTTTCACAACCTGTTTGAGCCTCAAAGCTGTAGTTTTCTTTCACTTACAATTTCAGATGTTTTTCTTTTCCAAAGTTTTTTTCCAGTTAAACTTCCTTTCTCTGTGTGTTCAGTGGTTCTTGAATTCTATCAATTCTTTACTTAATAGATTTTTTTAATAAAAAGAGGTCATATTCTCAATTTTTAAGATGCCACTATAACTCGCAACTCTGTTTCAGCATATTGATGGTATGTCTAAAATTTGTTAATGCATGTATTAGCATTCTGTACTTGTGAACTAAATATCTTTTTCCCCATCTTTCGCTTCTTTTTCTAGGAAGAATTGTAAAGAAATTGCAGAAATAATTCTTGAAGGTGGAATTGTTGAATCTGAGCTATACAAAGAACATGGAATTATTATCTCCAAATTCAAGTCGGGGAAAGTTGTTGATTCAAACAGTAACAAAGTCATTTTACATTTTAGTGGGGTTGGTATCTTTCTTATCGCTTCTGTACTGAATAAATATAACAAATCACTTTTGTGTTGTCTGTCATCTTTTCCATAATGGGGCTATTCCGACTCGCTCCTGAATAAAATTATACCTGATCTTGTGTTTTATTTCCCCTCATTGACCATAACCTTCTCATTTCTGGTTCACTTATTTGTTGCTGTTGTTCATTCCTGTAGTGTATTATTAGTCTTATAGCTCTGTTTACCTTTGAGTTTGATAAAGACTTATTAGTGACATACATTTACACGTGAAGCATTTTTCTGTTTCAGTCACCTTGCTTGATTACCATATGTAGGTCAATCTGTCTGTCACTTTGTAGATAGATGTGAGATATCAAAATTTTGCAACTAGTCGTACAAAGAAGGTTGAAGTATAATGCTAGAAATGTGAAGCAGATAGTTCTTTTCCTCCTGCTTTGATTAAATAACATTTCTTGTATTGCATCTAATAGAGATCTACTTGAAGTTTGTACATGGAAGTAATGAGGGTGAATTACAAACTGCATGCACTTATTTGGTTATGACAGTAATTTTTCCTTGGTAAATGCATGTTCAATGGTTCTGAATACTGACAGTAATTTTCCCCCCCAAATTTCATTGTATTGATACTGATGGTGGTATTTCTTGATTTGCAGACTATAGATGAAAGTAATACACTGGACGTAGTTAATCATCCCTCCAGTATTGAAGTAAATTTTTCCTCTAACGGAGATATGGACATGTCAGTGAAGGTATCTTCATTGTATCTCACTGTGTTCAAGGCAGGAATGTTGTGCTGGTTTTTATAGTGTGCTAATTTTTCTCCCAATTTTATGTTACAGGGAATGCTTCAACAGCTTGAAGTGACATTTGATGCAGACATTTTTATGAATCTGTTGGAGTTTTATGATGTCTTTACATCTTTCAAATTTTACAACCAACGGGTATGCATTTTTTTTTTTGGTGTTCTGTTTGTTTTGTTTTTTCTCACTTCCTGCTTTTGGTATTGCTAAGTTCTAGAAATACTTATTAGAGATAATATGTAAAATACAAGTTAGTTAGTTGTAGTGCTAACAGCTTCTGTATGAAGCTGTCTTCTCCTACTATATATAGGAGTCTTGTATCTCTCATAACTGATTTTAACAATTGAAACAGATTCAGTTTTCTTTCAGTTTCTTTCTGGTTCATCTTCTATTATGGTATCAAGAGCTTAGTTCGAATCCCAGCCATGGCTTCCGTCATGGATCCAAGTGCTTCTTCTCTCAATCTTTCTCATGCGATCTCAATCAAGCTTGATGACACGAATTTCTTTTCGTGGCGTCAACAGATTGAAGGTGTCCTTCGAAGGCATCAACTTCAGAACTATGTCATTGCACCGACTCCTCCACCCAGATTTCTCACAGAGGAAGATCGTGCGTTGGACAAGGTGAATCCTGAACATCTTGCTTGGGAAAAGCAAGATTCCGTCGTCTTCACGTGGTTGTTATCTACTCTCTCTGATTCGTTTCTTCCTACAGTCCTGGTATGTAATCAGGCTTGGCAAGTTTGGGAGGAAATTCATGATAACGTGATTCAACCAAGACAACAAGCTGTACAAGATTCAACCATCATTTTATTAGGTATGGTCAAGGTTGTCAGACTCTTGAGTCTAAGCAGACTCGTTTTGGGTAGGTAGACTCGACTCGTCAAGTTGACTTGTAGACTTGTAAGAGTCAATCAAAAATAAAAAAATACTATATAAAACCTGTCATAATGAACAAATATAACATATATGCCCATCAAAGAGACATTTAATCAAATATACCACTCCTCTTCTTCCAGGGTAATTCTTTCTTCCGGTACAGGCATTTGAATTTGATGCAGCAGTGTCAATGTTGTTTGAAGGCTCTGCCCCAGACATTTCAAATCTGCCCCACACATAATCAAAAACTAAAAATCAGAATTTATGAACAATTTAAGAAGTAGGATGAAGAAGACGACAAGTAGGAAGATGATAGAAGAAATAAGAAGCAAGGAAGGAGAAGTAATAAGCATCAAGGAAGGAGAAGAGGAAGAAAAAATGGAGAAGGAATGAAGGAACAGAACCTTACCAAAGCAGAGGAGAGTGACGAGCGTCGAAGGAAGATCGAGGAGTGGAAGGAAGAGCGATAAGCGATGGGCTTCGACGGCGGCGCGACGGGCTTTGACAGTGGCGCGACGAGCTTCGACGGCGGCGCGGCTGAGAGAAGAGCGACGAGGGTCGAAGGAAGAGCGATGTGCGATGAAAGGGGAAGAAGCAGACTTCGCGGCGAAGAGGATTCTGATTTGTGAGGTAAGGGGTAGATGAAATTAGGTTAAAATTGGGTTTAATTTGGGGGGAAAAAAAACACTTGACTCGGTGACTCGCCTTCAAACCCGCGAGTCAACTGAGTCAGACCGAGTCTGACTGAGTTAGGTCCTAAAACGAGTTTGTGTGCGAGTCGACCCTTTTTTCACATGTAGACTCGCTGACTCGTACGAGTCTATGAGTCAACCCGCGAGTCTGACAACACTGCGTATGGTTATATTACAATGAGTAAGAGCATTTTTGAAGTCCTCATAATGAGGATGCCCAAGTCTACAATGCCATAAGGAAAAAATAGAATTTGGTACTAAAACATAAGATGTAGTAGTGGTATGCACAAGAGGAGCAGGATGCTGAACAGTGTGAGAAGTTGGACTTGGAACCTCAGCTGGTCTGGAAGGTGATAATGAGCCAAAAGAATACCAGCCATCAGGTCCAAGAGTGCCATGAATTAGGTGGATGTGGAGGTGGATATGGAGCAAAAGCCATACTCTATTCAGCAGATCCATGCTTTGTTTTACCAGTACCATTATGGCCTGAAACAGAGGTTGTAGAAGGATGTGTCTGTGCAACATTGACTAATGCTGGAGCTATAGAATCAGTAAGCTTCTTCTGATTCTTTGCCAATCGTGCCTCATGCTGAATGAGCAAGACACTGAGATGAGAAATTGTGCATGGATTTTCATGAGCCCAAACAATTGTCTCTATCGATTGGTACTCCTCAGGCTGGCCTTCAAGAATTGCATCAAGTTGTTCGCGATAAGAAACATGTTCACCCATGGTGAACAGAGTATTAACAATACTCTTGACACGATTCAGATACTCCGTCATAGATCAGGTTCCTTTGGTGATACTTCGCAATTCAGACCACAAAATCGACAATTGCGCCTTCGATTGCTCGAAAAATTGCCTTTGAAGCGATTCCCAAACTTGCCACGATTGGGAACAAGTCACAACATGAGGCAGAACTGTTTCCGAAATTGAAGAAAGAAGCCAAGTCAAGAGCAACGAATCTTGTTGCTCCCAGTCACTATACAGAGGATTGATGTTTGCTGCAATTCGATCTTCCTCAGACAGAAATTTCTGTGGAATCTCTGGTTCAACAACATACTTGTGCAGCTTCCTTCTCCGAAGAACACCTTCAAGTTATTGCTTCCAAGAACTGAATTCTTCTCATGCAGTTTGATCGAAATTGAAAAGAAAAGGAATCAGAGACCTTCGTGCCTCCGGAATCACTCTCTACTGTCGCCATTGTTGGACCGATCAAGCTCTTGATACCATGTTGAGAAACCTAACTAGCTAGAGGAAGAAGAAGGAGGGAGGGATTAACAGAATACCAGCATTCACACGATCTTCTTCGGTAAGAAATCGACGAGGAATTTCAGGACTAACAAGGAATCGTTGAAGCTTGTGCGTTCGAATAATGCCTTCAACCTATTGCCGCCATGATCGAAAGTCGGAATCATCCAACTTGATCGTGATGCGTGAAAGGTAGAAGGAGAAGGAGCGTTCGGAATCCTCCATTCCCTGTAGCGGAAGCAGCCATGTGCGACTAGGATTCGCACCTTGCTCTTGATTGTATTGAATATTTTCCCAAATGATTACAGTATGAAACTATACTATATATAGTATCACAGTGAAGCTTGTTCAACGAGGAACTGCACTAACAGAACTTAACAGAATACAGCTGTACTAACAAACTCCTAACTGTGAAGTTGTCACAGCTGCTAACTCATAACCGAGTAACAACTCTACTATACTCTTATACCACCGGACCATCTCTGACTGAGTATAACTAACTATAACAGCTTACTACTTAACAGACTTAGTTTTATGAATAATATAAACGCTGAACTAATATCTTCTGTCTTAAATTTTACCGAAAAGTGAGGATTCACCATGTATATGTGAAGACTGAAGACAGTGGTCAATTATCACCGTTCAACATGTTGCTTCCATAATAAGAAGTTTCTGTCATTAAGTGTTTTGGAAATAGAATGAGAGAACTAGGTAGGAGCAGAAGCGGTAACAGAGTACTACATGTCTATGCTTGCGCTCCACACTGCCATTTTGATGGTGAGTGTGGGGACAAGTCATCCTGTGAACAATTCCTGACTGAGCAGAATGGGAACTGAGGGGTTTAAAATCTGTACCCCCATCAGTCTGAACAACTTTAATTTTCAGATTTAGTTGCAATTCAATCATTGCTTGAAACTGAAGAAAAGTATTATATGTTTCTGATTTCTTTCTTAGAGGATAAATCCATGTATAACGAGTGTAGGCATCAATACAAGTAAGAAAATAAGAATAGCCAGCAGAAGATTCAATGGAGGATGGTCCCCATAAATCAGAGAACACAAGTTCTAAAGTTTGAGAATATTTTGCATTAGATGAAGAAGGTAATCTATGTGATTTACCCATGTAACAAGCATTACAAATAGTAGAAAGTGCTTTGGAAGGGACTGGAACATTACAAAGATGCAAAAGAAAATGTAAAACCTCATGATGAGGATGACCAAGTCTATGATGCCATAGGTCATATGTTGTTGGTCCTATAAGGGAGCTACTAGAAGGCTGTCCAGAAGATAAGCTCTTGAAAAAATTGGAAGCATGCATGCCATCAAAGTAATAAAGGCCATCATCCCTAACAGTCCCTTGAAGAAGAATGGTACCACTAGCTTGAGATTTGACAAAACAATGAGCATGATCAAATTCAAATTTGACATGATTATGCTTGGCAAACCGACTAACACTAACAAGATTTTTAGTGATTGAGGGAACAAGCAACAAATCACTAAGAGAAAGAACAGTGTGTTTGACAGGGTGAATTAAAAGAAACAGTGTCAATAGACTTGATAGGAAAATCTTGGCCATTGCCCATAAGATGATCATTCCTTTGAAGAGGCACAGGAGCTGCAAAGGCAGTAACATCATAAGTAACATGATGTGTTGCTCTAGTATCAGGTAACCAATCCCCTAGGGTAGGCCCTGTTGTAAGCAGAGTTTGTCCTCTTGCTGCTGAAGACTGCTGTGGAGAAGAAGGTGCCACAAACTGACTTGGAGGATGATAAGGGACCATTGGAGAAGGCACAAACCCGGGAGAGAAAGCATTGACATAGTATTAGAGATAATATGTAAATACAAGTTAGTCAGTTGTAGTGCTAACAGAGTTAGTTGTAGTGCTAACAGCTTCTGTATGAAGCTGTCTTCTCCTACTATATATAGGAGTCTTGTATCTCTCATAATGGACTTTTTACAATTGAAACAGATTCAGTTTTCTTTCAGTTTCTTTCTGGTTCATCTTCTATTACATAGCCAGCAAATGGAGGATATGCAATCCCTGAAGGATATCCATGAGGATCAGTCATAGGCCTAGCTTTAGGAAAAGGCAACTGAGAAGGCATAGACTGAGTAGGCTGTGGAAGATTATAGAAAGGTGGAGGTGGAAAATATGCAGGACCTCCAAGAAAGTTTCCATGTTGAGGAAATTGGTCAAACATACCACCCTGTGGTGATGATCCAAAACCACCTGAATAACCCGAATTGGGAACCCGATTGTAGCTGTAACAAGAAGTGGCCTCATGTCCCCACTTGAAACAAATCTGGCATTGCACAGAGGAACGCCCACGACCACGGCCACGGCCACCGGAGCGGCCACCACGATCGCGATAGTCACCATACGAACCATAGTCCTGATTCGGGTCAGAATAACCTGTATGAGGTGGATGCGGGTCACCATAAGGCTGATGCGGGTCATCATCCAGATTTGTTTGATTCGGGTCAGAGTATTGACCCAATGCACCATGATTAACAGAAGATGGTTGTGAAGCATAGTTAACCTGTGTAGAAGGTTGCGACAGTCCCGGTGGCACTGGCGACGGCGACAGCGACGACACTGGCGACAGCGACACCGGCGGCGGTGTATGAGTCAGCAACGCAGAAGGAGGATTCTCAAGAATCTGACGCTTGCGAGAACGAAGAAGATAAGGCTCATGAACAATAAGCATAGCCCTGCTTGCGAAACAGAACATAGAACCTTGCGATTGCACATGAGAGGCATGAGAGAGCTATACTCATCTGGTAAGCCATCGAAGATCGCTTCGATGTGGTCACGATAGGAGACAGGATCACCGATTGAAATGAGCGAATTGACAATCGTCTTGATTCGCTTGGGATACTCAGTGTGTGTGATAGTACCAGAATATGCAGATGAAAGAATCACCAAGAAAACCAAGATAATTCTGAATTGCGAAATTTACTTGATAGAATGTAGATGAAATTCAAATGATACAGAATAGATTTTTAGGAAGAGAAGAACTTCAGGTTAACTAACTCTAACAGCATCATAACTGCTCTCTGCTCTGTCTAGCTGTGATTCAGTGTATGCATGTCTACTTGTGTAACATATTTGTATACTCCGACATCCTGGACTGGATTTTTTTAGCTTTACTTAAACAGAAATCAAACTTTATCCCACAAGATGGATGGGCTACATGTTCCAAACATTACCATTGGGCTCTATCAAATAGTTGGAGCAACATGAAAGGCTGTATGTAGCCTATGGAAGAGAATGTTTCTGTCTTCTCTATCTTGTTGTAATACTCTTTAGAGTATAAGAGTATTCTTGTGTTTTTGCATTGAATTGAGTTAAATTTCTGTTATTTCTGTCAAACAACAGGTGCTGTTGTCACTGAATGGAATTGGAAATGACAACATTCGGCTCCTATCAAAAGCAGAGTATGTTGTGTTTTGCAATTACTCAAACCATCTCTTTTATGTCATATAATTTCTCAAACTTTAGTTATAACTAATGTATTTCTGCTTATCTGCAGATATGTTTCTTTGAATCATAAGAATCTAATGTGGGATTTTACCATTTTTGATATTTCCATTAATTTTCCTTGGAGAAATACAGCATCAGAGTGTAGCAACTTGGTAACTCCTCCATATTTTCAAACTACATATTGTATTTGTGTCCATTATTGTTTGATGACTGTAGTGGACCAATTAAGTTTTGTTGAACAACCTATGTATTGTACTTGCCTTTGGAACAGCCATTTTGTAGTTCATGGGATGTTCAACTTTGAGGCACTTTTGTTGGAGTCGTAAATGGTTTGTCAAAAGAGCTGAACTTTTTGTGCCGTTGTTTATAGCATTTCATTTGGGTGGAATGCTTTCACTCTTAAAATTTGTCTGTGCTCTGTAACCTATTAGTGATACCATGTTGCTTGTGGCTTCTGTTTTCTGTATTTGTTTAGAGGTGGTTGATCTTTTTGGCTTGCTGAACAGATGGGGCAACCTGCTTGTATTATTGAGTTTTTACTTGTTTTTGTTGTACCGTGCTTTTGCTATTCTAGAGGTTTATGTTATACTGTCTAGATGAGTCCTTTCTCCACGGTATCTCAGTTCCACCTGATAGACCTTTACCAGCCTATGTAAAATAACATTCTGTTATTTCTGGGAAGTAAGAATCAAAAACTTCATTGTGTTCCAACACAGTATTTCTCAGTGTGGGTATGAATTGCGTCTGAACATTAAATTTTTGCTTCAACTAATGTTTTTTTTTTTTTTTTTTTTTTTTGATAAGCATGCTTCAACTAATGTGGATCCCTTTTATTGTAGAAGTATTCTTTTTATTGATAGGTGCTTTGGCTTTCTTTTCTTGATGTCTTCATTTTGCACCAAGATTCTCTTTTTGCTCTGTTTCGGTGTATTTGTTTGATTATTGCTCATTTATGATTGTATCAGCTTTGTTTTATTTTTAGGTGTATTGCTAATTTTTGCTTTAGCTCACTGTATTGTTCGTTGAATCAGTTAACCACACGACAATCCTACAGAATCAATTTGGCCTTGCAACAGTGCCAAATAATCAGTCATGTCGCTCGTTATTTTTCTTTTTCTAATGATACATTTGTAACGAGCTTAAAGCTGAGTAAACTTTAGCATCGGGGAGAATATTAGAATACAAAAAGATAACTTATAATATCTTGATCATATCTTTGAGTAGTTTAGATTATTCTTTATAATTCATTTTTTTCTTATTGCCTTATATTTATTTGCATCCTATTTGATTAAGACTGAGTCTTAGCTAGTTTTTCTAAGAGTGAGAAACGAGAGATATAGAAGGAATCTGTGTGTTCCAATTATACAACGGAGGATAATATAAATATACCAAGAGCTATAAATACAAGATTTACAGTTACCATAACTACTATGATATAAACCGTATTTACATTATTCTTACACTACCCCTCAAGCTAGAGCATAGAAATCATATGCACCAAGTGTGTTACATAAATAACTAATGGAGTAATGTGTGGTGGTGCCTGATTGTAACAAGTGAGTGTCATCTCTGTAGTATCCCCAAACCTCAACTCTTTAAGTAACTGTTAAAGCCATATAAGGTCCACAGGTAGATGAAACCATGCCTTCATATTTTGCCTCTGCACTTTATCATAGCACTTCAGTCAGTTTCTTGCATTTCTAGGAAGTCAAGTTCTCACCAGCAAAAATGCTGTAGCTTGTAGTGGATCTTTTGTCTAAGAAAACCTTCTCAATCTGTATCAGAGTATCCTATTACTTATGTATAATTTTTGTTTCATACCCGAGCGAATTTCCTATAGTTCCCTTAATATATTGTGCTTAAAGGGCTGGTTGCAGTTAGTTGTATTTACTTTTTTAGCACCAACATTTCCCTTGAAAAATGTTTCCTTTGTGTTTTTGTATTATACTTTGATTCTTAATTTATTTCCTGGTTTATGCTCGTTATTGATGTTATTTTTCGACAGGTAATGAAGTCAAGGTCTTTCTGCTTCAAGTCCACAAGTTTTGAGTGTTTGTCTTCAAAAGTTGAGGAACAACCTTTCCCAATGAAAAACTTTTTAAATACAATATCCACATCTGGGTGTTTTTTAGGCATCCAACTTGAAGATTTATATCATTATTTTGATGTTAAACTAAATGATTTTGAGGTCAGCGTTTTAATCCATGTAGTTGTTCTTTTATGTTTGATTTATAATTATATATTTGTAATCTATCCTTCTGATATTTGTAACAATAGTTTATTATTATTGCAGATCACCTTAATGAAGTGTGACCAATCTCAAATGGTTTCTATCCTAGACAAATTTAGCTCTTCAATTTTCCTGGCATTTTGTGTGATCCCTGATGAGTCCATTTTGAATCAAATGGAGGTGATTAACATATTTGATATAAATTAGACTAATTTGACTTTACACTTGTGCGTGCACACACACGGATCTCTGACCGTAATTTTTCTTTGGTTCCTTTTTTTTTTTTGCCTTTTGTCTCTCTTAGTTTAGATACTTCGTTATTTCAGGTTTATGTGCTCATAGAATCACTTAAGGCACACTTTTCACCCTCAAAGTATGGTGCATTCATAGAATTGATTTCTCATCTGGACACATCACTTGTAAGGGGTGAATCTGACTTGAATTGTGCTTATCGTCATAATGTTGTTTCTGATGTTACAAAAGATTCTCCATTTGGTTTGTCGATTATTTCCAAATTTGGTTCTGTTGATTTGGAAGTGGACCTTGAAAATAGTGGAGATAACAGCTTGGAGCTTGTGGTTTCCATACATGACATGGACTTACGGTATATTCACCTTTGTTCTTCTGCTTGTTTTTCTAGTGACTATTGTATGCGTCTTGACTTCCAATGTACGATTTGAAGAATCCCTCTTAATATCTTTACCTTATAATCGAGTTGTGATCATTGAAAATTGCAGTTTCCTTACTTCACATATTCTGTTTGGTGGACTGTTCTGGTAGATGTCGTTGTAGCCTTTATTTTTGGGAAAAAGATATACATGATTCATGGTTGCTTAACTCTCTGTCAAGGTTTAGGCTTTTCTTTTGTTCTTTCATTATAGATAAGATTACCACTTGCTGTCTTTTCAAGTATTTACAGCTCAGACTTGTAAGTCTCTCAAGTGCGAATGATATTTGTTGAGTTTGGAGACTAGGGCTTATATGTACTTTCACTTTATGGTTGAATAATGGATTTGGAAAGGTCTTTCTCTGGTGGAAATCAGCTGGAATAAAACATCAAAGGTTCAATGCATTAGGATGGTGATGATATTTTTAGACTGTTCCATAGAGGGCTATTGGGAGAAAAGTCATCAATTAAGGAATTGGAGCTCATTAGAATTTGGGTTAGGCTTAACTCTACCTGATTAGCTAGCTTAGAGGTGAGGGTTGCTCTACCCTTTATAAGAGGGCATTTTTTCTGAGCTACCCTTTATAAGGGGGCATTTGTTTCGAGGTTTGTAAAATGATTCCGAGTAATCTTTATCTCAGGGAATATTAGGACAGGAATATTATTCTAGGCACTGTTTTTATTGGCGGATAGCATAGTGTAGCAGCAAGCCCTAAAAGTGCTATGGCGCTATAGCATGTAGCGCTATGGCCGCTACACTGAAGGAGGCGGATGAAGAATGAGGAAGGAGGAGGAGGAAGAAGGAGGGAGGAAGAAGGAGGAGGAAGGAGGCTGGAGGATGCCGGCTAGTGGCTGGAAGGTGGTCGAAGTGGCAGAGGTGCAGGTTGTGCACATTCTAAGCAGAGGGCACTTTAGGTTAAAGGAATCAAAAAACCAAATATACCCCTAACTAAAGAACTGAAAAGCTCAATATCCTCAACTAATAGAACCGAAAACCAAAAATACCCTCAACTAATAGCCCCAACGTTCTAATTCTGAGGGCATTTCTGACTTTCTTGAACCTTCTCCTCTTTCAAAGAACCCTAATTTGGTGTAGCAGCGATATAGCGCCGCTAGACTGCGATTTTTGGCCGCAATCACGCGCGCGACTACCGCTACGCCATACCCGCACCTCTATGACCTCCTCCATCCTGACAGACCGCTGTGCCACCACGTTCCCCTGCTATTGCGTGCTATTAACAAGCCTGATTCTAGGGCATCTTGAAAAACGCGTTTGGTTAACAAATTCAATTCTTTGGATTTTGTATTCTTGGGAATATATATAACCTATGTTTGCTTAGTAATGCATATTCCCTGGAATAAATAATGAAATTCATAAAATACCCTTATTATATATACTATTTAAATATTTTTCAATATCATTATTAAAATGGAATATAAATAATAAGAATAAAGTGATTGTTATATTTATATTGTAAATATTTTTATAGAGGTTATTTATACATGCTTACTTTTTCTCATGTAAATCCAATGTGAAATTACGTGAGATAATATTAAACCGATATTAAATTGATGAACATAGTAAGCAATATATTTAAAAAATTAGAAAATTAAAAAGATAACACAATTGACAAATTAACCAGCAAAGTTGGAATTTTTTCGAGATAAATTTTTGGAAATTCTTTGAATAATTTTCTGAGAACATTACCTTAACAGCATCTGAAAGAGAGAAATTAAAAATAGAAAAAAAGAAAGTGCAAGTTCAGGATTAGGATCCTCTCAAGTGAATTGACAATGTCAATTGAAACATTGTGTCTATCTCTTTCTTCATAAATATTCCAAGAGTTCACCTACTAAATGCATATAAAGAGATAGATCGACACAAAATTTCAACTTGAGGAAAATTGAGAAAGTTTACAATTTAGTGGATCCCAATCCATTCCATAGTAGTCAATCCCGGATAGCGGCGCGTAGCGGCCGACCCCAAAAGTGGGATAGCGGGATAGCGCATAGTGGGATGGCCGCTATTCTGTTTTTCATATATAATTTTATATAATTAATAGTATATTAATATATACATATACTTACTAAAAAGTGATAAATATCACTTAAAATTCCTAGCATTATGAAATGATAGAGAAGAGAGGAGGAGGAGGATGTCATGCTGATAAGGAGGAAAAGAAAGAAAAGAAAAATAGAGGAATAGAAAGATAAAAAACAGAGCAAGCACACTTGATAGACCAGAAAACTCAGAACAGAACAGAGGTCGAAGGGAAACAGGGGCGGTGGTCACCGGAGAAAGGCTCGCCGAAAGCTGGACGGTGCTCGTCGGAGGTCAGGCTGTGGCCATGGGCGCTGGTCGACGGTGGCTGAAGGAGGTCGCACAGTGACCATAGTTCTGGACTTCTGGTTGAGGTCGTAGGTGAAGAAGAAGAAGATGAGTGAAACGCGCGTTTCACTTATTGAGAGCAAAATCCCAAAAATACCCTCAAATTTTAACCTTTTAAGATTTCAAGGGTACTTTGGGTTTTTCCACGAATTTCAATCATCAACCTGGAGCGCTGCGATTCGCGCGAGTGGACGTGATTTGAGCCGCGACGGCGAAGCCCGACGCGATTCCATAGCAGTCGCGGGGAAGGGCCGCAACGCAACGCGACGCCGCTATAGCGGCGCGATTGCGCGCGATTGACTACCCTGATCCATTCAAGTTCAACCCACGTCTATACTGGGTAAAAAAGAAATTCCATTCAATAATTTACATTCCCACTTTCATTCCTTGCCTTGGAATGTTTAATACCCACCATCCACCCTTGGAATAGAAAATACTATCATGTGGATTGTGGAATAAAACTTTCCAGGAGCCGTTTATACCCAGGTATTTATTTGTATACCTTGATATCAAATGTGGGAAACCTTCATACCCAAACTAGCATTCTCTGGAAAACCTAAACCTTCATACCCAAACAAACACTCCCTAACGACTTATTTTGCCATACCTCTAGCCAATGTAGGACCTTAACACCTCCCTCATGCCGAGGTCTGGACATCTAGAGTGAGCTTTGTAGGAATGGACATCTACGTGTAACCCATTTGTGCGTAGTCTCCAATGTATAGATCTAGGATAAGCTCTGATACCATCTTAAAATTTTGATTAAGCCCTACTCGACCTGGGACTTTAACATACCCCCTCACACCTTAGGTTGGACATCTAGCGCATGAAATTTCCAGGACTAGACATCTGCGGGTGGCCCAATAAACAAACCTAAGATAGGCGCTGATATCATATTAGAATTCGGGTTGAGTAGACAAAGGTTGTAAAAGAAATCCTAACCACCTATATAACAGATCTAATTTAATGAAGCGATAGTTTTCTCTCACAAGTAACAAGGTGAACTTGGT
The DNA here is from genome assembly GCA_030819835.1 of Acmispon strigosus. Classification (NCBI taxonomy): domain Eukaryota; kingdom Viridiplantae; phylum Streptophyta; class Magnoliopsida; order Fabales; family Fabaceae; genus Acmispon; species Acmispon strigosus. The sequence continues at coordinate 38,974,878 of JAUAMA010000001.1, read as the reverse complement.
TTTGTAATTTAGCTCAAACACAGGGTATTCAATAGCGTTGTATAGTGCCGTAGTAGTTCGTAGCAGCCCTTGTCCACTCCTGGTTGCTGTCTAGCATAGCAGTTTAGTGTAGTGGCCGTCACGGTCGCTAAAGTGGTGGAAATAGCGGTTAATGCGGTGCTATTATGTGGGACTGACTGACTTAAACCCGAAAATTCCCTCAGAGCTTAATGTTCATTTTTTGGGGGTATTTCAGGGTTTTTGCTTCAAAACCATTCTGAAAAGTGTATAGTTTGGAGAGGATGAGGTGGAAGAGATCTACAACTGTGATAGTAGTGAAAGTGATGAGGATGATAGATAATTCCCATTTAGGAAACTTCTATTTGAATTTTCATTTTTTTAGGCAGTTTAAATTGAGCAGGCTTAAATTTCTTGGTTACCTTGACTTTTGTTTGTATTTACTTGTGATAGAAATGTAGGAAGAGAGAAAACAAACTGAATGTGAAATATCATTTGTATTATCATTATCTTAATGAATACAAGAGTCATTTTAGTTATATTTATATATACTATATAATAGCTTGTACTCAAGCTAACGAACATAACCGCCTAAGCCATGTCAGCATAACAGAATGGCATATGTGCCCTGTGCTGACTCACATACTCTAACAGAAAGGCAAAGAACTAACACTCAGTGCCACTGGAAACCTGAGCTAGCTAACTACTCACTTAACAACTTGTATTTTGTTTTAAAGATACCTATGACTTTTTATTGTTTATTATGAATGTCATGAATTTTGAGTGATTTTTTTATCATTTTCTAGCATTTATATATGTATGTAGTTTAAGTTATATAATTGGTATACAAACTTCTGCATAGCGTCATCCCGCTATGCGCTATAGGGCTATAGCATTTTTGGGGTATGTCGCTAAGCCACTATTTAAGATTTACAGCACTGCTCTCACTGGTATTTGAGTTTGACGTCACTCTTTCTTCCTCAAGTTACCTTAGATTGCCTTAGGCATATCCAAGATATTTGAATTAATATAAAATATTCATTTTCTTTGCAGGACAGTGGAATTATTGATGTTCACTAAAACAAATTTTGCATTTTGTTTTTCTATTTGTAGGTATGCTTCTGCAGAATTCCAAGAAGTTTTTGTCAGCACGAAGTCTTTAATGATCTGTGCTCATAAAATAAAAGAAGAAAAAGACTGCCATTTTGTTCTTTTATCAGGGTCTTTACCATCTTCTGGTGTTGCAGTTGGAGAAGAGTCGGTTCCTGGACCAAGTATTGAATTTGATCAATATTCAGATGGCACTATGCTGGCTGATGGATGTTTTGCTATGCATTATGAATCTCCTAGAAGTGATTTAGTATGTCACAAGTGTTTTATATACCTGAATAATGCTGATATCCACTGCTACCCACATATTTCTGGACTGCTTATTGAGTTCTTTCATAGGATTTCTGCATATAGTACTATGTTTGAGAAATCCTCCGAAAGTAAAACTGCTGATATTTCAAAAAGTTTCTTGAGCTTTGGTTTGCAAAAGTTTGGATTCTCTAATTATTTTGATTTTGGTTCCTCTGATTCTGCATGCATTCCATTGGATCGCTTTCCGTTTGTGACGGTTTACAATCATGGTTCTCTGGGTAATCTAGAGACCTCACTCGTGTATGCCAGTCCTGACTGGAGAAAAAATTTTACTCTGAGAGAAAAACAAATAAGAAATTCCAAAATCAATATGAGAAGAGGGTCCAAGTTTTTCCATTTCTCTCCCTCAAAATGTAAATCTGATTTTGGATATTCGCTTGAATCAGGGATTGAGAGAACCTCTAATGTTTTTCCCATTGAGTTGCACTTGTATGGGATAAGAGTACATTTTCATGACTCATCATGCATTATTGGAACAATCATGGTGCCTACATCTAAAACTTCTCTACTATTGTGTGAAGACAAAATAGATATATTGTCTTCTGCTGAAGGACTGGTACTTACATCATCGTGGGGGCCTCGGAATTTTCAAGATTATCTATGGGGTCCCTCTTCAGAAAATTTATCACCTATTTTAAATGTAAGGGTTAGGAAACCACAGAACAAATCTTCAGCTGTCGATTTGGAAATAAGCATCGCTGTTCAGCATGTGTGCTGCATGTTACCCTCTGAGTATCTGTCCATCATCATTGGTTACTTTTCTTTATCTGATTGGGTTAGTGATTCAAGTGATCGGTCTTCCTTTGAAGAGCAAAGTAATATAGTTTTAAAAAATGAAATGAGCATTACTTATAAATTTGAAATCTTGGACTCTGTTCTTATTTTGCCAGTGGAAAGTAATGAACATCAGTTTCTGAAGGTGGAAATACCCCAGCTTTATTGTAGTTTTGTCGAGAATTTGGGTTTTGATGATGCATTGAAGGACATTCCTACCGAGTGTTTTGTTCCTATTCAAAAGCTTGCCAAAAGAAATAGTTGTTTGAATGTGTTTGGGCGGGACTTGTTCGTATCATTCCTTTTGTGCAAGAATGATATGCTTGGCTTGGCAACAGTTGAACAGGATGAGGAATTTATATCAACCTCGCTAATTGCACCCATAAATGCTGACGTTTGGGTCAGAATTCCATGCGGAGGTGAAACTAATTGCAAAAGCTATTCTTCGTCTATATGTTTCATGACAAGCATCAAAAGTTGTCATCTTATTGCTGAAGGTTATGCTTCTACTTATTTGAGTCATACTTTCCTTGCTCATGTACATTTATATTGTTACAATGTGTGGTTGTACTTATCAAAGTTTCCTTGACAAACAGATAGCCACTTTCTTGATGGATGTTTGGCCATACGGGATGTTGTTGAGGAATTCTCCACAATTGGCGATCAATCCAAATGTTTCAAGTCAGATGTTCTGCAATTCCTTCATTCAAGGAGAAGCCTAGTGGCAACTGTAGTGAATTCTCAGACTCCGGTGACCTCAACCATTGTGTTGACTGAAGTTAAATGTTGCATCGAATCTTTATTGATAAGCTGCAGTCATAGACATGATGATTTTGTAAAATTAATATCCAAGGGTGATTTGCGCTTTACTTGTTCTGCATCCTTAATAGATGATTCTTTGGAATGGTTTGATTTGGGTTTCTCTTCCTTGGCATTTTACTCCTCACACGATTCAGTCCTAGCAAAATGCAGCTCAGCTTCCATCTCCACGGTAGTACTTGGCATATGTTTATCTAAATCTGTTGACTTTAAGAATGAACTCAGCTTTCATCTTTCGTCTCTAGATATTTGGCTTCATTTGTCCGAGTGGACTGAGGTTGTTAAGTTTCTCAATGATTTAAGTGTACGTTTGGAAGAAACTCCTATAGATGTTGCATCTATGAGTTTGCCGGTCAATGCTGCTAATTCTGTGACAAAAGCAGCAGTTAAAGATGCTTCTTGTTCCCTTGATTCTGAAAGTACATCAGCACCAATTGCAACACAAGAAATTGAGAATGTTGTCTTAATGATGATTCAGTCAGAAAACATCTGTGTTAAATTTCACATCCCTGTCTCGGCTAGTGAAGAACCAGGTTTCGAGTTTCAGATTGCTGAAAGTCTCAACGTGACACCTTTAAGTGTATCTTCTGATATTATTGAAGAAAAAGACACGAAATTTCTTACTGTTTCTTTCAATGTGAATGGTTTTGATTTAGTTATGAGAAGCAGAGATATCCATCTGAAGTCCAACTTGGAAAAATTGAGCTGTGTAATAATAATTGTTGAGAATGGAAGGCGTACATCTTGGCCACTGCTTGATATAATTCAGGTTCATATGGATGCTGTCTTCTGTAAAAATCATACAAACACCATAGAGCTCAAAGTGGAGATTTTATGTGATCATTCAGATGTATGGTTCTCACAACCTGCGTTCCTTATGTTGGGTGCTGTAAAATTTGATGTCCCCAAATCAGGATCTTCTCAATATTCAACTAGTAACATTACTTTTAAATTCCAGATGAGGAAGGTTTCTATTCTACTGACAGATGGAAAGGTATGTGGGTGGTATTTTTTCTTCAACATATGGCTTTATTTTTCTTTTCACCAACACAGTTCTAAATTTTTAACTTTCATTGAATGGTATTGATAAATTAAGGATCAAACACAGTTCACGTGGGGCTACAAGTCTTATAAGTGTTCTCTCATCGGCCTAAAATCGGTGTAGTTTGTAGATGTTAGTTGGAATTTTTGTGAGGGACATATGGATACAAAAACCAAGCCTTTTCCTAGTGGCTGGGGTGGGCTAGATGATGGGTTTTATTTTAATCCTTACAATGTAAGGAGATTTTCAAGTCTTACAAGTTTACACACCTTATTGAAATATCGGCATTACGCCTCATGGAAGCACCATTGATATTCAAATTCCAAAATTTGTTTTCCTGCCTATGCTCAACATATAGTTGTCATGAATTTTTTTTTACAATGTATTAGTCCACTCTACTACTTGGCAACAATAATTTGTTCACATGGAAGGTATGTTGAGCATGCCACTTGAACATAAATTCTTTACTTAGAGGAGAAAATACCTCATTTTACAGCATTAATGAAATGGCCTGTGCATTACAATCCCTATGTGGTGAAGGGGTGCTTAGGATTGACTTGATACTATAGGAAATTTATTGAAGACTATAGGATAATCACTAAGCCCTTGAGCACTGACAAAAAATAAAATGTTTTAACTTGTTATAAGCCTCTTTTTGTTTCCTTGTAGTGGAGCTATAATGGGCCTCAGTTGGAGATTCTCGTCAGAAGCATCCTCTTCCATGCATTTGCAACTGGAAAGCACCTTGACTGTTCTGTCACGGGCGATCTTCAAGTAAACTACAAAAATATTGAAAAGGTATTTTGATTGAAATCACCATTAGTTTTGTTTTCCCCCTGGTATATACCATTGTTATTGATGTGTTTGTATGCTGCAAAATTGAAGGTGTCTTGGGAGCCTTTTATTGAGCCTTGGCAGTTTCTATTGACATTAGTCAGGGATCAAGAAATGAATGTTCTTCCAAACAGGCACGTTTCAACAGATATTGTTCTCGATTCAAGAACTCAGCTGAACATTAATATTACAGAATCCTTGGTTGAGGTATATAAACTTTTGCTTTCTTCTTTCGTGTTGTTTATGTGAACTTCATCTGAACATTAATATTACAGTATCATTGGTTGAGGTATATAAACTTTTGCTTTCTTCTTTCATGTTGATTATGTGAACTTATTATTTGATATATACTCCGGATCACTTTCCAGTCTGTCTGTGGACAACTGTGGAAATAACGTCAGCTGCTTATATTTGGTGGGTGGTCATTTGCTGTGCAGTTACAACATAATGGTCCACTGGCCCTCTAGATATAATAGTATAAGTTAAAAAATGTAAACACACTTCATCTGAACCTGAAATTTATCATGATAGTTGCATTTTTCATTTGTCTTAGGTTCATGTTTTTTTATTCTTGTTCAATCTTAAATGTTTTGTTTCTTTTGAATGATTAAATACATTGGCATGAAGAGATGTTTGCTACATTCTTCTGATTATATGTTAACAAGGGGTTTCCATTTTTTCATCTTTTTATTTTCAACTTGGATTTGAAAAATTCTCTTCGTCTTGTGTCAACAACTAAATTTCAATCTTGACAATCTACACTTTTTGTTTTGTTTTATCAGAGTAGTATAGATATATTGTATAATAACAGTGTAGTTTCTGTTAAGGTGGTAGTTGTACAGGTTACTTGCGTGGCAAGTAACCTCAGGACACTAGTATATATAGGTGCTCTTGTAACTACCACTGTAACAATTCTCAGTCAATAACAGATTCAGCTAGATCTTCTTTCTCTCTCTTCATTCTCTCTTTTTGTAATATGTTTAGAGGTATTTGATATACCAGTATTTGTCAGTTGACCTTGGGTTTTTTCTTTATATACTTCCAATTTATCAGTATTAAAAGTTACCCAATGTAAATTTTGCTTAGCTTTGTTTCTTGCAGTGTGTTTCACGTGCTATTGAAATTTTGAATGATGCCTTGGGTCTGAAAGATCATGAAGGCAACAAACTTTCACATTCATCATGTCCTCAGAATACGTCTTCTAAAAGATATGCTGCCCCCTACGTTCTACAAAACCTAACATCCGTTCCCCTTCTATATCGCATATATCACGGGTCCGTGAACCCTGATGAAATTTTTGAATCTGATGAGAATCATGCAAATTATGTGCAACCAGGTTCTTCAATTTCAGTATACATGGATGAAAATGATGAACAAAGACTCTCACTTTACAGGCATTCTAATTCTTCTGATAGTCTAAATGAGCAAAGGTCAAACGGTTTTACTCATCATTATATTACTGTACAGCTTGACGGAGCATCTATGCCATCTGATCCAATTTCCATGGATTTAGTGGGACTAACATGCTTTGAGGTTAATTTCTCCAAGACTTATAATCAGAATGGCCAAGGTGGCAGAATGAATACGGGTGCTACTTTTGTTGTTCCTGTTGTTTTTGATGTTTCTATGCTGCGCTACAGCAAGTTAATTCGAATATACTCCACTGTACGTACAAAGTGATTATAAGTTTTCACTATGATGTTTTCCATTTACTTCATGCCTCCTTTTTAATTATTAGCTATCTTTTTGGCATACAGGTTGTACTTCTAAATGCAACTTCTACACCTCTTGAGCTGCGGTTTGATATACCATTTGGTGTCTCACCAACGGTACATGAGTTTCTATTGTAACTTCACAATTTCAATCGGTAGTGCGTTGTTAGTTTATGATATTGCTTTATGATGTATAATTTCATTACCTCAGATATTAGATCCGATACACCCTGGGCAGCAGTTACCACTTCCACTGCATTTGGCTGAAGCTGGTTGTGTAAGGTGGCGGCCAATTGGGAATTCTTACTTATGGAGTGAAGCTCATAACCTTTCAAATCTTCTCTCTATAAATGGTGATGTAGGAAATTTTAAATCTTTCATGTGCTATCCATCTCTTCCAAGTAGTCATCCATTTCGGTGCTGTATGTCAGTTAAAAGTATCAGCTTGAGTTCGTCTGGATGCTTGAAAAATAATGTCTCCACAGATGATGCAAAGAAACGTTATATTCATCATTTGATCCTTAGTGCTCCATTAGTAGTTAACAACTACCTTCCTGAGGAAATTTTGTTGATTAGTGAGAGTGGTGGGGTAGATCACACTGTGAAAGTTTCAGAGGTTTGTGATAGTCCTTTTTGTTTATATTGTTGATAATATATTATGAAACCGATAATGTATACACTTGTTCATTATGGTGGTGTAACTATGTATTTCATTTTCTAGGTGGACACTTCTGTGTATCATATCGATCCCTCACATGACCTAGGACTGAAGATCTGCATTGATGGATTTAAATGTTTTGAATTTAAATTTCCGCGTTTCGAAACTTTCTGCTCAATGGCCAGGTTCAGTGAAACCAAGTTTTCATTTTCTGAATCCCTGATACTGGAACCAAATAATTCCAATGGTAACTGATTTTATTTGTAGATTTCATCTTGTATGCATTCTTTTGTAGATGCATCCCTTAAAGTATTTTCTTGCTTACTTGTAGGCCCTGTTTATGTTACTGTTGAGAAGGTGATGGATGCTTATTCTGGCAGTAGGGAACTGATTATATTTGTTCCCTTTATTTTGTATAACTGTATGGGTTTTTCCTTGTGTGTAACGGAAACCACTGGTGAAACTAATGAGAGGGGGTTTGTCATTCCTTCTTATGATGACTTGGGTGAAAAAGAAACATTTTCTTACAAAAAGGATGGTCTTTCTCTTCTTATATCCAACCATGAACTGCATGCTGATGTTCCTTGCACACCAACGGGTTCTCTAAAGAATCATACCATTTCATGCAGAGAGGATGGTGGTCCAAACTTTGCTAGTTATAAAAGGAACTCTGTGCTCTTTGGTAATTACCATGATAATTTGGGAAGGCAACAAAGCATACGTGATTCTATAGAAAGACCGACGGGTACAATGAGGTCAAGGAGCCAGTCAACTTGGAAGGATTCAGGTCCCGGTAATAATGAGCCTGAAAAGGTTTGGCCATGCATGTATTCTCCGAGCCCCAATTCCTCTGTAAATGATGTTTTTGTTAAAGTGAGTAGATGTTTTCCAGAAGATGCCAGGAAACAATTGCCATATTCTTTGTGGTCAAGTCCATTTTCTCTGCTACCACCAAGTGGTTCAAGTACTGTCTATGTTCCTCAGTTGCCTTCAAATTCTGCATTTATTCTAGCTGTGACATCTAGCTCAGTTGCTGAATATGCTGGGAGGACACATGCAATTACTTTCCAGCCTAGGTAATATAGTGGTACTCAGATATTAGATACAGATATTTATGAATCTTGAAATCTATTTCTGAACCTCTCCTTAAAGTTTACGATTTTTGGTGGGTTCGACGACATGGGATTAAAGCTTCTTTGATGAAGTCACGAGTTTAATATTTGCTTATGTTGGAAATCAGGTGTGGTATTTTAGAAAAAATTTGTGATGATGAACAAATTTGTGTTATTAGGAAAATCCCTTAAACCAAGGGGTCTTCGGTTAGGATACAAAGTTTTCTTGTTTCCTGAACTAGCATAGGGCTCATGCATATATTTTGTATGAGTATTCTGATTAATGCAATGAAATCTGTTAGGAATATAATATGGAACCATTCATTTGTCCTTAAGCTATTGGGATAATTGGTTCATGAAATGGTAGTAGTGCTTCTATGACAAGTGTCCTGGTCGCCCTTCTTATTCTAATAAAAAAAGTTGAATTTCAGCACATGGTAGGTAGACCTGTGCTTTGTCCACGCTTCAAGCCCAAGTGGGTTCTTGTGTGAGAGGGCGTGCGTGTTAGAATATAAAATAAAAACATTCATTTGTCCTTAAGCCGTCAAGTTAAGCTTTTGGGATAATTGATTCATGACAAAATCAATTCATTCAAACCAGAATTTGATTTGGGAGACTCCGCTTCCGTGTCTGATAAGAACCTTGGGAGAACTACACCACAAATGCTAGCTGTTGTAGTTGGAGAGCCCAAGGCCTTATGAACCCCACATTAGAATCCCATACTTCCAATGTGGGACTCAAGTCCCATACCTTGCAATTGGTTCCTAACATCCCACCACGCTCCACAGCCCCGACGCCCACTCAGGCTGGCTGTGCACTACCCCCTTTGACTAGTCTCGGGCGAACACTACAATGCCGGCGTCACCACCCGCGCTGCTCGTTTGCAGCTGAGAGACATGGTGAAAGGCTCTGATACCAATTGATAAGAACCTTGGGAGAACCACACCACAAAAGCTAGCTGTTGTAGTTGGAGAGCCCAAGGCCTTATAAACCCCACATTAGAGTCTCATACTTCCAATGTGGGTCTCAAGTCCCATACCTTGCAATTGGTTCCTAACAGTGTCTAACCAAGCTTCCTTCGTTCCTCCATTGCAGCATCTCAGAGCAGCCTTCACTGCTTCCCTTGCCTATCTACGATTGTGCTATAATCAGACAGTACATCGTCATCTCTGTCCAGCTACCTCAGCAGATAAAGCACCTCCCCTTTTCCAGCTTTCCACCGAAGACTCTAGCTTCCGCGGGATGCGCCCACATGCACTGCTACATCTCTCAGCATGTCAGATTCTCCTGCTGCTGATTGGGGCGTGGAGGAGCGCATAGCTTCTTTTTCGTCACTGCTTGCTCAGTTCTGCTAGTCGGACCCTTCTGCACGGCTGCACCCCCGTACCAATTTTTTTGGATTGGTACAATGCTGTCCTGGTTTGCGTTTTGGGTCAAGGTCTTTTTGATCAACTCATCAAAAAATTCTGACATTGATGAGGCAGAGAGAGATGAATGACAGCGGGCTGATTGTTTACTTCTATCATTATTATGGTAACTATTGATCCCAAGTTTGTTGTGATTTCTTATAGTACAAAACATTTTATGATGTTTGGAGAAAGACCTACAGTATTTATGCTAGGTACTGTCTGTTAGTATGTCTGTAATGTACAGTTGTATTTAGTTATGCCAGCTGTTCAGTTATGACAGCTGGCTCAGTTTGTTAGAGAGTTAGTTACTCTTCAGTTAGCAGTTTCACTTCTTCTGTATATAAACAGAGTCTGTACACTGTAATCATCATCTTTGAAGTAATATCAGTTTTTTACAATTTTCAGTTCTTCTCTTCATCAAGAACCCTTGGTTCTTAACACTATCAAGCCTAATTCAATTTGGCCTTATACTATCAGGCTTTATACTATACAACATACCAAACAGGCCCATAGTGTAATGATTCATTCAGTAATACAATGAGATATTTTCAGATCACTCTCTCTCAGATTTCATCAGAAACCGTGTGAGTTATTTTAGGAAAATTATGTAATGATTTCTCTTAGTAAAGATTTGTCTGATTTGGAAAATCCCTCAATAGGGATCTTTGGTTAGGATGGAAAGTTTTCTTGTTTCTTAAAATAGTATAGCACTGATGTTTGGGTCCTATATGATTATTCAGATCAATGCAATGAAATTAATTGAACCTTTGTAAAATTGAACTTTTGTGAAAGATAAGTGTATGGGTCAGCTTTATTCACCCTTCAATTTAGAAAGGGGTTCATGTGAGGATATTGGTTCTAGCTTATTATTTTAGCCGTATCCTACAAGCTTGTAAGATAACGAGTTTCTTGATAGACACATAAAAGTGTTTACCATGGTGTTGTTCCATCTTGGTAATGATCTCTAAATATGCAGATATGTGATCAGCAATGCTTGCAGCAAGGAAATATCTTATAAGCAGAAGGGGACTGATGTCATGTTTTATTTAGGAGTAGGAGAGCATGCTCATCTTCACTGGACAGATACGGCTAGGTATTTATCTTGGATAAATTTTTTGTTCAGCTATGTCAAACATGTATTGTATTCTGGCACTGTTTTCATAATTCTTTTGGCCACTAATATTTTCTTTATCTCTTTCTCTTGTTTGTTTAAACTATTTCTATTCTAATATGTGATGCAGGGAGCTGCTTGTTTGTATTTGTTATAACGAATCTGGATGGCAATGGTCTGGCAGCTTTTTACCGGATCATCTGGGTGATACACTACTGAAAATGAGGAACTTTGTTTTTGGCACTTCAAACATGATAAGAGTTGAAGTGCAAAATGCTGACATATCAATGGGAGATGAAAAAGTAATCGGAAGTATCAAGGGAAACTCAGGGACCAACTTGATTCTTTTGTCAGATGATGATACAGGATATATGCCTTACAGAATTGATAATTTCTCGAAGGAGGTCTGTCTCTAGTTTTTCAGTTGTATTACAGCTGTAGTCAGAATTCTAAAGAGTTGAACTTCCCTCTGATCCCTGAAGTGCTACTGCTTTTATTTAGATGGTTTTGCCTTTTGTCTATATTTTTATCTAAGTGCATCTACCATTAATTGTTTGTGATTAAGTTGTTGCACCAAAGGAGCATGGACTGTGTTATTCTTAATCCATTTAGAACTGAAGTTTATTATGTTTTTCTTGCTACATTCTAGAGATATTCTTAATCTCTTTATGACCGATATTTATTATGTTTTTCGTGCTACTTTCTAGAGACTGCGAATATATCAGCAGAAATGTGAAATGTTTGACGCAGTCATTCACAGCTATTCTTCTTACCCTTACACCTGGGATGAACCCTGCTATCCACGCCGCCTTATTGTGGAGGTATTTTTGTTTATTTTTGTTTAATTTAGTACAATGTAAACCATAAATTACATGACATAACATGCTTGTTACAAAAATGGAAGGTACCTGGAGAGCGGGTTTTGGGGTCGTATGCCCTTGATGATGTTAAAGAGTATATGCCTGTCCACTTGCCATCAACCTCTGAGGTAAAACGTTTTGCAAAATATTTTGCAATGGTCTCATTAGGTTATTAAAACAAGATTTTAGGTATCCTGTATAATATTTGACCTAGAGATTTCCTTTACATGTCTAGTTTGCAGCTGTACCTATCCATACAATTAATGAAATAATTTAGTAAGTTCTGTAGAGTAGTTGGGTGAGATTTTAAGTGCTGATTTTTTTTCACATGAATTATATTTAATCATTGACTAAATTCAAATTTTGAGTCTGTAGAATTGTTAGTACATAATTCTTGTGCTCAAGTCTGGTTCCACGGTTTATAATTTTGGCTTATGTAAATGATGATTGCAGAAACCAGAGAGGACATTCTTTTTATCAGTCCATGCTGAGGGAGCAACAAAGGTAAATCCATAGTATTTGACTAAATATATCTGACATGAAAAATCACGACCCATGCCTTCATGGATAATGTCTTTTTCTTTCAGGTCCTTAGTGTTCTTGATTCAAATTACCATATTTTAAATGATGTGAAGAATTCAAGTGTCCAACATGCCGCGGAGAAAAGGTTATATGATCATAGCCAAGTTAGGCCTGCAGAATATAAGGAGAAAATATCGATTTGTATTCCATATATTGGAATCTCTTTAATTAATTCATACCCACAAGTAAGTGAACTGTGAGCTTTCTTTATTGGAGCTCTTCTAACTGTGATCTCTGTTAATCATACTTTAATTTCTGTAGGAATTGCTTTTTGCCTGTATTAAAGATATAGAAATCAACCTCCTGCAAAGTTTGGATCGCCAAAGGCTTTCCATGATGATATCTTTTATACAAATTGACAACCAGTTGCGCTCTACTCCATATCCAGTTTTGTTGTCCTTCGATAATGGATATAGATCCTGCCAAGTTGACAATACAAAGTCGAAGGATGAAGTCACGAGAACAAAAATTGAAAAATTAAATCAGAAGAGTATCCGCAGCAGCTCTTCTACTCCTGTGATGTGCTTAGAAATATCAAAATGGAGGAAGAAAGACATTTCATTTATTTCATTTGAGTACATAAAAATGAGGTTTATTTTTTTCCATCTTTACTGCATTGTTTACAGTTCACTGTTATTGGTATTTTTTGTGTGTTTATGACATTTCATTTGAATACATTTTTTATTTTACTTAATGTTTGCAGGATGGCAGATTTCCATCTCGAGATTGAACAAGAAGTTATATTAGGCTTATTTGAGTTCTTTACAAATTTCTCTTCGGGACAGCAGTTTGGAATCATGCCATCTTCAAATCACTATGACGGGGTATCACTAAAGGATTCATCCTCATTTGTTCATACTAGTGAGAATTTCAGATTAAGAGCTGGCCAACATCCTCTAAGAATTGCCCCTATGTTTAATGGAAAATCTAAAGGAATTGCATCATTGCCTTCCATCGTACCAATTGGAGCCCCATGGCAGGAAATTTATCTGTTAGCCAGAACCAAGAAGAAAATATATATTGAAATGCTTGAATTAGCACCAATCAAACTGACTTTGAGGTCAGTCTCATTCTTATATTTAATCTAAGTGCTATTTAAATTACCTATTATACTATTTACACGCCCACTTAACTTACAATTTGTGCACATTCAGTTTTTCCAGTGCCCCATGGATGCTTCACAATCGTATCCTCACGCCCAAGGAATTTATTATCCATGTAAGTAGTATTTCATGCTTCTTTTGTAATGTTGGGTTTCAGTTCCAATACGGGGTACATATCAGAGTTGAACTGCAGGCTGACGATCAGAAACTAGAGAGTTGTGTGCACATGGTGTGTTCTATATACTAGGATGCCTATTTCAACCGGAAATAAGATAACACTATGACTTGAGCAACCTATTTTATATCCCACATGCAACTTCTTGAGATGGTCGCATTGTTTAATTGCTCACATTAAAATGACCCCTCACTATAGAGGAGCCAAATTGTTAAAATAAATTAACTGATAATGTACTATATCCCTTATAGGTCCTCAAGTTGACATTATTTGTAACAATTTTGGCACACATGATACATACTCTAGCTTGAGAGTTGTGTTATATCTAGGCACATGTGTAATGAGTAGTATTACCTGTTATTGATTCATAGGTGACTAGTGCTGATTAACCTAATTTAGGAGATGATTCTTCTTGTTAATAATACTATACATGATATGAATATGTACATGCCTTGACTGCTTAGTCGCATTTTTTTCTCTAATCGCTTGACAATATATACACCCATCGCATGCTGTTCAACAATTTCTTTTTTTAAAGCTTTAAGGTTTCTGAGATATATTGATTTACCATAATCTTACTTATAGTGGTTTATTTTTTAACATAAAATTATAATCACATTCAGAGAGGTCTTATGGCCCTTGCTGATGTTGAGGGAGCCCATATTTATCTAAAGGATTTAACCATTGCACATCACATGGCTAGTTGGGAATCCATTCAGCAAATTCTAATTAGGCATTACAACCGCCAATTACTTCATGAGACTTACAAGGTAAAGAGTTAATTTATATCTCAAAATCTTGCTGTGTTTGTTCATCAGTAAGGCTAGAAATGTCAAGTAGAATCTTTGCCCCAAGTCATCAATTTCATGTCAAGTATCTAAGTTGAATATTGGAACATGTTCATTCTTTCTATTGATGTACTGTCATTAACGTGCTTCCTGTCTTGATAAGTTTTAAAACTTTTATTTGAGATTAATTTGAACTGCACCTAGTTGAATGATTAATTTCCTTACATACAACTTGCTATTGTGCAATATTATTTCCTTAATGTACCCAGTGTCACATCTGTATAACGTTGTACCTTTTTTCCTTCTAAATTTGAAGTTGTTTGGTTCGGCTGGTATCATTGGTAATCCCTTGGGTTTTGCAAGGAGCATAGGACATGGCATTAGTGATTTCTTGTCTGTTCCTGCAAAAAGCATTATGCAGGTAAAAGTCTAAATATGCCTGGTCTTTTTTTTATTTATAGTTGATATCCTCGTCTAATAGATTAGTTAAGCACTATTGATTCAATTTGCAGAACCCTTCTGGACTTATTATGGGCATGGCTCAAGGCACCACTAGTCTTTTAAGCAACACACTGTATGCTATTAGTGATGCTACTTCTCAATTCAGTAAAGCTGCACGCAAGGTGATTCTTGCTTCTATTTCATAGTATTTTGTTTTATAATATTAAACTTTGTTCTTATCATTGCTTTCCTTTTCATATTCTAGGGTATTGTTGCATTTACATATGATGACCAAGCTGTTTCACGGGTGGACAAAAACCAAGCAACTGTATCTTCTGACAGTAAAGGCGTAATTAATGAAGTCTTAGAGGTATGTGACCAGCGCGCATACTAGCATCAACCTAGTCGTCAGCTAGCTTGACAAGCCTAGGGATGGAACCATACTAAGGATAACACAATTCAAAATAAAAAAGTTACAAAAAATCGGCTTCCAAAATAATACTAGAATAAGAGGTAAATGATTGGTAGCATATTGGACCAACCGGCTGATTTTCTCACCTACTTTCTCACCTACGAGGAATCCCAAACTCAATCCGTAATCCCAATTGCTTTGGTAATACCGTTGAATTGATTTGTACCTGTTTGAACGACTTCGGTATCATGTCGTTTTTTTATAAGAATCAATATGATCTTTATAAGGTTCCTCTTTGGAATGAAATTTAGTGGGATCTAGAGAAATCATGTCTTCATCCATAGGATTCCAAGTACTATCTTTTTCCCGCCCTAGGAGTAGAAGTAGCAGAAAAAGAGGGATTAGCCTAATTGACCCAATGATTAACCACTAAGACCATCTTTGTTGGACAAAAAAGGCACCAACATCGGTGATTAGCAGGGATTCCACCAGTTCCAATTCATGCATCATCCGATCTGCAGGGGAACGGATCACTCATTTTTCCGTTGAAGACATGTGCATGAACGACAGGAGGTGGATGAAGCAGCCGCCCTCCCTCTTCCCTTGGGTTCTTCAAAGTCCAGCTTGGTTACCAAGCCAGCCACATGGGATACCCGTTGCCAGAAAGAAGTGGCGAGGATAGCCTGATTTCACATCAAATAAACATAACAGAACAAGTGATCAACAGTATAAAAACTAGTATATTATGTCTATGAGACCATACAACTAAAAAGTAATCCTTAACCCATATGTTTCTTTTTAAAATGTTGCCCTTCCTTTTTATATTAAAACTAGATTGAATTTTCATTTTACCATATCCTTGATAAATTATATTTCTAATGCTCATTTTACTTCTCTGAAGAGATAATAAATCAAATCCAAAACAATCCGTAAGATATACATTTCAATATAATTTCTAATTCAAACTAATAATATTGTATATTTAAATTTTAAGTTTTACTGGTTATACTTTAATATCAACATATTAAATTTATCCCTTTTACTTTAAATTTACAATATATATTATATTTAAAAAAATATTAAATTTTTATATTAATTATCATTAGAAATATTTTCCCCATGCAATTCCTCACAGAATAAAATACTAGTTATATATAATGACTGTTGAACTTGATAATTACCGTCCATCCACTAGAAAATCTAATCCTGCCTTTGCATTTCATGTATGGTTATTATTATTATTAAGTTCTGCTTGCCTATATTGTTTGCAGGGACTTACTGGTCTCCTCCAGTCACCTATAAGAGGAGCAGAGAGGCATGGTCTTCCTGGTGTCCTCTCTGGTAAATCTACTTGATTGAAGTTCTTGATCTCTTATAGACTTGAAGAGCACCTTTAAGAAATGCCAGTGCTGGAGATGGATTTCTCTGTTTTTTTCTTTTTTGCTTGTCCACTAACTGCATTTTCCGTTTCTTATTTCTTTATTGCAGGAGTTGCTTTAGGGATTACAGGACTTGTGGCAAAACCTGCTGCTAGTATACTTGAAGTTACTGGCAAAACTGCACTCAGTATTAGAAACCGTAGTAAACCCAATCAATTAAGATCACAACGGTTCAGGGTCCGGCTTCAAAGGCCACTTTACCGTGAATTTCCATTGAGACCTTATTCATGGGAAGAAGCAGTCGGTACATCCGTCCTTATGGAGGCTGATGATGAGTTAAAGTTCAAAGATGAGAAGTTAGTGGCTTGCAAAGCTCTTAAAGAAGCTGGTAAGTTTGTTGTCTTAACAGAAAGATTTGTATTGATTGTTTTCAGTCCAAGTTTGATAAACTTCGGCAATCCCGAATTTTGTGGCATCCCTGCTGATTTGGAGTGGATAATTGAATGGGAGATTGGATTGGAGAGTATAATACATGCTGACAGTGATCTAGGTGTTTTACACATTGTTAGTAGTGGGCCAGATTCCTCATTTAGGCATAACCAGCATTCTCCCAAGCGAGGCAGTGGTAGCAGAACCAGAACTGTGCGTTGGAACCATTATCCAACTCATCTCCCACTTCCTCAGACGAATTTAGAACTAGCATGTGAGGAAGATGCAGCCAACTTGTTAGAGATTTTGTTGTCTGCTATAGAGAAAGGAAAAGGTAAAGCTTGGGACTCAGGGAGGATCTTGCATCGAGCTAACTTCAAGTAGATTGCAGTCCAATTCCGTCTCCCTTCTGGAAATCTTATAGTTTCTGCAGAATAATTTGAATTAAAATGGGTCAAAAAATTGGAATTCTCAACCCTTGTAGCATTGGTCAGGAATAATGGAAATGATAAGCCCATTTTGAAAGGGCTTTGTTTTCATTACGCCCATTTCAATGGCTTCATTGCAGTTCCAGCCTTCAATACCGCCTTCTTACCTGTCCTTGTAATTGTGCTTGTTTCTTGTACATTATGTATATTACCGATGCTTGTAAAGAACGATCCATTGTTTGCTTCTTTATTTGCTGTAAGTTAATTGGGTTCTTTTTTTTTCCTTTTCAGTATTTTCTTGAAGAGTTACTTTATTTTTTAAATAAGTAATTTTCTTCAGAGTAAGAATTACTACTATTTTTTATTCAAAAAAAAAATTAATTACTACTATTTATGAGAAAATACCAGTTGGCCACCACAATGTTATGCGTTCACCACTTGTTTAAACCGGTTCTGGTAGTATTGCATATAACGTCGTTTATTTTATTCCCTCCCAGATAAGTCATAGGCTCGTGAGTTTATAAGATGACACAGAATGTTCTTGTATATATGAAATATGTCTTGTTTTACCATTTTTGTATACGAATTATTTATATACACCAGTATACAAGTGATGTGAAAATTTTGTTGCTGATGGTATTGAGTCTTTTTCTTAGGTTAAGTCTATTAGATAGTGTTTTAGTGTAGTGCCACAATTATGATTTATTTTTGTGGTTTTCAAGAAATTATGGGTTAAGTTTTAGCATAAATTTCATCTTTACTCTATTTATTTTGTATAAATAAGTCTTTAAATGAATGCAAATTATATTTGTTGTTTTTTGCTCTCATCTTAGATTGTAAAAACCAACAAATGGTATCAAGAGCTCCTTGATCTTAAGGGGATTGTGAGTGTAAGAGCTCATTCCCCAATCCCTACATTCAATGAATCTGTTTTTAGAGAAAATAAGTGAGGAACCTTCAACTAGAAGAAACACAAACCAGATTAGCATCCAGCAGCTCTTCTTTGCCTTCACCTCTTGTATTTGCAGAGATAATTGTGATTTATGGGCTGAGGTAGGTAATGGTAGTCATCCAACCCCTTTACCGAACAACCTGGTAGTAGTTCAGATAAGGTTGCTTACCGAATAAGTGGTAAAGGAAGGTAAAGTACTTGCCATCATTAAAGTAGTAGTACTTGATGAAGTTTTTATCAAGATTCTTAATCTTGAAACAACAAAAAAGGCTTGGGACAAGCTTAAGGAAGAGTTCTGAGGCGCCAAAAGAACAAAAAAGATGAAGGTTCTAAATCTGAGGAGAGAATTTGAAGCATGATAAATGAAAGAATCTGAAAATGTGAAGGCAAGAATAATATCCTCTAAGGCGAGAAGTCTTTCTTCATCTGAATCAAACATTTCGTTTAACATCATGGCCCAATAATGAATAGTTGGGATTTCCATTTGCCTTTGCCAACGTGGTGATTTCCACTTGAGCTTGGTGAGAACTTGTTCGAGGCTCCCCCATTAAATGACTTTGGCAACGTGATGAATTCTTCAGCGTAGCTTTACCTCTCTTATAATAGACTCAAGCATGGGGTTATGAAATCCTTCATGAATATATGCACCTTTCATTCTTTGAACTTGGATGGAAACAATTTGACTGGAGACCTTCCATCAATTCTTCATAATTTGTTTGGTGGCTTTGTTAGGTACTCTCTACAAGAGTTGATCTTAGGCTTTGGTCGAGTCATTAGCTCTTTATCTGAACTTTCATCATCCTCATCGTTGAAAATATTAGATCTCCAGGAATTGGTTAAGTGCAAAAATACCTGAATGTACCAGATTTCTATCTCAGTTGGAGTTTTTTTTCAATCACATTAACTCATTTATGAGTATTTGAGTAAACTTCTTTTATTGTAAACTTGTGAGCCTTAAGAGACTTGAAGAAAAAATAGCTTCCGTGCGTTGGGCTTAAGTTTAACAGCTTTACTCCTCCCTAACCACCAAAGAAAACCACACCGCTACGTCGATGACCACTGCGGCCTACACCCTCCACACAAGCACTACCACTCGTCATACACACACACCCCAATCTAGATGCACCACGCCTGCACCAACCCTTCCCACACTGTCCAACCACTTCACCCTCCAACTTCACTGAAAACTGAGTTGTCGCAATCTGTAACATCCAATGCTGGAGTCCATTTCTACCTCGAGACATGGCTGAATAAGGAGGATTCCATCCCCGGCCGTATTTGAATGAAGGCTTAACTGTAACTTTGTCCCCCACTTACACCTAAATCACGATTTTAATCCCAACAAAAAAAAAATTGCACACTTGATACCTCACTAAAGCTGCTGTTAGCACAATCGGTTTTTCGTCTCAATTTCATCCAAAAACTTTTGTAATCATATTTTAATTTAAAAAATTAATTTTTTAATTAAATAATGTTTCTCTTATTGCAATTTTAGTTCCTCTCCTTCAACCACCACTCCTCCCTCTCAACCATTGCTACTCCTCCTGATAATGAAGATGGTGAAGAACATGGTTGCTGGAGGAGGAGTAGCACTGGTTGAGATGGAAGAGGAGAGGTGGTTGAGGGAGAGGGGCTAAAATTGCAATAAGAGAAACATTATTTAATTAAAAATTAATTTTTTTCAATTAAAATATTATTACAAAATTCCACGTCAGTATTTCCGTTACTTTTTGGATGAAATTGAGACGGAAAACTGATTTTGCTAACAGCACCTTTAATGAGGGATCAAGTGTGAAAACACTCAAGAGCAATCAACGCATTATCTGTTATGAGTCTTCCTAGAGAAAAGGCACTTTGTGCCGGATTAATGAGTCTAGGGAGAACCACCTTGAGCCTATTAGCCATGACCTTGGTGACAATCTTCATAACAACATTACATAGACTCATTAGCCTAAACTCTTAGGGAATAGCCGACTTTTTACATTTAGGAATTAGAGTGATAAAAGTTGAATTTATACTCTCCGGGCTTTTTCCCTCATTGAGGACAGCCAAGGCATGCTTTGTAACCGCAGGCCCAAAAATATGCCAATAGCACTGATAAAACTTAGCAGGAAGTCCATCTGGCCCAGGTGCCTTAAGAGGATGCATTTGAGACAGAGCATTAACAACCTCCTCCTCCTCAAAAACTCTATCAAGCAAAGCAAAATTCTGCTAACCCAACTTAGAAGCAATGGAACTACAAGCCTCCTGAGGATCTTGCAAATTCTGAGCTATAAAGATAGAGGCAAAATAACTATTCAGAATATTACACATCTTTTCTGGTCTATTGTACTAAATCCCATCCTCCCCCTTGAGTCCCTTAATCTAATTAATTTCCTGCCTCTAATTAGCTTTGGAGTGAAAAAAACTAGAATTTTTTCACCCTTCCTCAACCACACGGCTCTACTCCTTTGCCTCCACATTATCTCTTCCCATTTTGAGCAACTGGGCATATTCATCAATCATTTCCTTATATCTGGACAAACTTTCTGGGCTATCATTCCAACACTTTTCCTTTTGCAATTCCTCCTCAATAGCACAGATTTTCTTCCTAAACTTCCCAACACTATGATTCTGAAAAGTGGACTTGAGCCCCTGAATTCTGTTTACTTTCTCCACACAAACCCCTTGACCCCCAATCCAAGCATGGAAGATTTCATCCTCACACCTTGGGTCCAAACACCAAACCTCCTCAAACCTGAACGGTCTCTATTGTCTTCTCACTACAACCTCAGCCTGTTTTTCCATAACAATAGAAAGCACAGCATGGTCAGACCCGTATCTACCCAAGTGTCGGACAACAGTGGCTGGAAACACTTGAGAAAACGGCTAGTACAAAGAACTCTGTCCAGTATTTCTTGGACATTAGCAATCCCAGCCCATTAGTCTAGGTAAAAGGATAACCATAGAAACCCAGGTCCAGTAAACCAAAAGCCTCCAAAACATCTCGACCCCTTTGAAGTTGAGCAAAAGTCCTAAGGATCCCCCCTTTCTTCTCATCGTGAGCCAGCGTATCATTTAAATCCCCAAAACAACACCACTTAGCCCCACCTTCCTGAATAATAGTCCTGATCAAATCCCAAGTATTGTCCCTTAAGTTCTCATGAGGAAAACCATAAATGCCTGAACAACACCAACTATCATCATCTTCAGAACATATAAAGGAAATATGATTACTGGATAGAGAAAAAAGAGAGACATCAACTGAACTAGCCCACCAAAAAGCTAAGCCACCTTCCCTCCCATTCCCAACCCCCTCACAATCAACAGCTATACACCTAGTCAACCTGAAATCCAACCGTATTTTTTAAATTTCTACCATTTTCTGTTTGGTTTCCATAAGGAAAACCACTTGGGGAACGTCTTTCCGGATGAGCCTTTGCAAGGCAATAACTGCTCGGGGGCTCCCCAACCCCCGACAGTTCCAGCTTAAGTGTTTCATGGCTCCCGACAATGTTGGTTTCCTAACATTGCCTCTAAATTTGCATCAAGCATACTAACATCAGAGAAAGCTTTCTTGCTAAGGTGACCCTGAAACGCATCATCATCAACCTCAAAAATATCAACATCAACCACAGTCCTCTTCCTGTCCTTCTCAAAAGAAATGGTAGAAGCTCTATCCCTGACCTTCTTTGTTAAAACTCTCTTTCAACCCCTCCTAGCAAGAGCAGAGGTTTTCTTACTTAAATTTGAACCCCCAATGTTGAAAGAAAGAGGGACACAATTCTCTTTATCATCACCCCTAGAAGGAACATGAATCCTAACATTTCCAAGAGCCTTTAGGACCTCATTGACTTGTTGGACATTCTGATCAGACCCAACAACATCCTCTTCAGGCCGCACCTTAACATTAGAAACCCCAGTACCCTTCCCATCATGACAAACATCCAAAGTACCAGCACCACTAGGCACACCCTTATCCTTACAAACCTCCCCCCTGCACCAACATCCTAAACAGAGGTTTTCACAGTCCCATACGTCTGGCCCTTAAACACCTGCACAACTAGTTTCTCCACATTTAGAACAGGGACCACCTTCCTTTTTGAGGCCCCTGACCGAGGTGCATCAAAAGCATTGTGGAACTCACCCTTCCGAGCCCTTACAGGATGAGCGTCGGTGTCAGCAAAAGGTGAAAATACAACCAAGGTCCAAAAGGAAGCTCAGCGGCCTCAATCTCCTCTACAGGGGTTTCAACTTCATCACAGTCCTTGATCTGGTGACCCATTTTCCCACAAGTAAAGAAGAACACGGGAAGCGTCTCATACTTATAGAAAATCCGAATCCCCTTCCCATGCCAGTTAATCACAGTTCCCCTCAAAAGGGGTTTGGTCAAACCAATCGTGACCTTCAAACGTAGGAACATATCCAGCTGATTAACAGGTTCTTATCCATCTCAACAAATTTACCAATGGAATCTCCCAATCTCCGGGCAACAGAATCAGAAATAAACTTCATCAAGAGATCATAGATTCTCACCCACATATCAACAGAGAAGAGGTCAATAGGATGTATTACGATAAAGTTATAGGTACAATTTCAAATTTACCACTCAAACTTGCCAATAATGTTGATGTTGGTTCAGACACTTAGATTGCATGGAGTAACTTTAGGAGAAATTAGAGTTAGAAAGCACACATAAAAGTTTTATCACGCAGTTCGACCAATATTTCTACCTCTGCGGCTATAGCTCCGATTCATTCAGAATAATTAGGGTTTTAGTGTTACAACATATATATACAAGATTCTAATGCTACAAGACAAAGTATCATTAAATCCTATCGCAATCCCCTTAACCAATCAGATCCTAATTACAACGGATATTACGAAGTCTCAATGCTCATTAGTTGTCTTCGACAGACCACACCTCTCTGACTCAGACGATCAAACATCTCTAAGACAGGCGACCTAAGCATGTCTAACTCAGAAGATCCAAGCAACTCTGACTCAGACGATCCAGGCATCTCTGGCTCAGACGAACCTAGTGTGTCTTGTCTCAGACGATCCTAGCATCTCCGACTCGGACGAGGCAACTCCAATGAGCCAAACTCAACAATCTCCACCTTGGCGAATTCTCAAACCCTTGTTAAGATCAGCTGCTTCCCCTTAGGATCTCGATTTTTGGGATTGTGTTCCCCATATGTTTAACACTGTGAAATACGTAACAAATCCAAGCAGTGCTTGAACTTATTGTTGGTGACTGGCTTGATCAACATATCAGCTGCATTCTCAGACGTATGAACCTTCTCAAGTCGTATCTGTCCTGACACAAGAAACTCTCTGATCTTGTGAAATCTCACATCAATGTGCTTTGTCCTCACATGATACATCTGATTGTTCGCCAAGAAAATGGCACTCTAACTATCACAATGCAACCGAACTCCACCTTTCTCAACACCCAACTCTTTCACTGACCCTGTAAGCCACAATGCTTCCTTTGCTGCTTCAGCTACAGCCATGTACTCAACTTCAGTTGTGGACATAGCCACTATGGATTGAACAGACGACTTCCAGCATATAGGTCCACCTGCCAAGGTAAAGACATACCCTATAGTAGACCTCCTGTTGTCGATGTCACCCGCATAGTCGGAATCTACGTATCCACCAACTCTTGGATTACCTTATTCACTACTGAACATTATCCCATAACCCGTTGTACCCTTCAGGTACCTAAGTATCCACTTGACTGCCTCCCAATGACGCTTCCCTAGTTTGTACATAATCTTGCAGACTTGTCTCACAACTTGTGCCAAATCTGGTCTAGTGCAGACCATAGCGTACATTAAACAACCAACAACACTGGCATAGGGAATTTTCGACATACCTTTGACTTCTTCAGCTGTCTTTGGACACGATTCCACCGAGAGCTTAAAGTGATTCTCTAATAGAGTACTCACAGCTTTCGAATTGCTCATGTCGAATCTGTCTAACACACCTTCAACATAGCTTTTCTGAGAGCCACAGTTTTCTAGCTCGTCTGTCCTTATGAATTTCCATTCCAAGAATCTTCTTGGCAGCTCCTAAGTCTTTCATGTCAAACTCCCTACCCAGTTTGGTTTTCAAATCACTCACATCGTGCAAGTGATTAGCAACAATAAGCATATCATCCACATACAGTAACAAGAAAATTATTGAATTATCATCAAGGCTCCTGACGTAAACACAATAGTCGTAGTCACACCTTTTGTAGCCAATCCTCAGCATGTATGAGTCAAACCTCTTATACCACTGTCTTGGTGATTGTTTCAACCTATACAAATACTTCTTCAACTTACATACCAGATTCTCCTGAGCGAACTCAACGAATCCTTCAGGTTGCTGGATGTACAATTTTTCATCTAGATTGTCGTGAAGAAACGTCGTCTTCACATCCATCTGCTCTAGATGCATGTCTCGGAATGCTACCAGGGCCAACACTGCCCTGATGGAAGTGGGTCTAACCACCGGAGAGAATATCTCATCATAATCAATCCCCTTCCGCTGTGAATAGCTCTTTGCTACTACGTGAGCCTTGAACCTTTCCCCTTCACTTTCTTTTACTGGTGGCTTCTTCTTGAACATCCACTTGCAGCCAATGGCTCTCTTCCCTGGAGGAAGCTGAACTAGATCCCACATCTGATTCTTCTTCAAGGACTCCATCTCCTCCACCATAGCACTCATCCACTTGTGTCGTTCTTGGCTTGCCATAGCCTCACGAAAAGTAGAAGGATCTCCATAACTGGTAAGAAGAGCATATTCAGCTAAGTCGTCAAAACCATATCTGAGTGGTGGTGCTCTCTGACGGGGCTCCCTATCACTCACAAGATTATAATCTAGTGCTCCACCTGAATCAACTAGTTCATATTCTGTTTCAGTATCAAAACCTGTGCTGGCCTGCAGATTGGGTAACGTCTTCCCAGGACTGTGGGAGCTAGACGTTGTTGGATCGTCTGATGCGTAGTCTTCCTGACGATGTTGTGTTGGTTTTAATGGCTCGACAGCAATCTGAACCTTCCCAGCAGTGGAAGTTTCAGCCTCTAAAGTAGTCTCTTCCCTAGACTCTGACTGCTTCAACATGCACTGTTCATCAAATACAACGTCTCTGCTATGAATTGCTTTCTTCAAAGATGGATCCCAAAATCTGAATCCCTTCACACCCTTTGTATAGCCATGAAAAATACACTTCTTGGACTTGGGATCCAATTTGGGTCGTTCATCACTGGAAACATGCACATAAGCTGGACAACCAAAAATCCTCAAATTGTCAAGGTTTATTGGATTACCTGTCCACACCTCCTCTGCAACCTTTCCATCCAATGAAGCTCTCGAAGACTTGTTGAAAAGATAACATGCCATGTTCATTGCTTCTGCCCAAAAACCCTTCGACAGTCCTGCCTGCAACCGAAGGCACCTAGCCGTCTCCGTGAGAGATCGATTCATCCTCTTAGCAACACCATTCTGTTGTGGTGTTTTCTTAACTGAATAATGCCTCTGGATTCCGTGTTCTTCACAAAATTGCTTAAATTTTGCATCAGTGTATTCTGTCTCATTATCTGACCGCAGATACTTAATCTTCCTCCCTGTCTGATTTTCCACCTCAGTTTTCCACAATCTGAACTTACTGAAAACCCCAGACTTGTGCTTCAGGAAGTATACCCTAACCTTCTGAGAGAAGTCACAATGAATGTAACAAAGTAACTGGAACCTCCAATGAAGGCTCCCTAGTGAGCCCCCAGACATCTGAATAAACGTAGTCGAGGATTCACTTTGTTTCATGCTTCCTGATCACAAAACGGACACGACATTGTTTGCCTAACATGCAAAACTTGCAAAAGTCCATCTTGCAGCTACGAACACCCTTCAAAAGATCCCTCTTATGAAGTGCCATCATCCCCTTCTCACTGGGATGACCCAGACGCATATGCCAGAGCCTCGTTGCATCATTATCAGTTTCAACTGATGCAACGTCACCTACCACGGTGCTTCCAAACAAGCGATAGATATTCCCTGCAGTACGCTTCATCGTCATCATTGTCAATACACCCTTGCATACCTTCAGAGTATCTTTACCTTCACCTGAAAGGAAGGAGTAACCGTTCTCCTGTAAAGTACCCAAAGATATCAGATTCTTCCTCAAATCTGGGACATACCTCACATTACCCAGTATACACCAGCCACCATGGTCCATAGCAATTTTGACTTGCCCTATTCTAATGATCTCACATGTTTTGTCATCACCTAGATATACAAATCCAAACTTGCCCGCCTTAAACGAACTGAACCACTCCCGGTGCGGCGTCATATGGTAAGAGCACCCAGAATCAAGAATCCATACGCCTGTGCATTTATATGATGAGACATTTAGCATATCTTCTTCACTGCCAGAATCATCAGTCTGAGCCATGTTTGCAGACTTAGAGAGATTCAAACAATCCCTCTTCTAGTGACCAACCTGCTTGTAGTTATAACACTCTGTTGTATTGTTCTTCTGCTTGGATTTAGAATGTTTCTTCTTCCTTGCAGATTTACCCTTATTTCGTCCACGATCTTGTCCTCCCTTAGCAAACAGACCTTCACCTTGACTTCCCTCATCTATATTCTGTCTCCTTTGTGAGTGAGACAAGAGTGCAGACGTAATGGCATCAAGCGTGATAGCGTCCTTCTCGTAAGTAAGAGTAGTGACCAAGTGGTCGTAGGAACTTGGTAACGAACACAACAGAATAATTGTTTTATCCTCATCATCAATCTTCACCCCCATTCGCAGCAGATCTGCAACTATCGTAGTGAAATGATTAACATGACTTTGGAGGTCACTTCCCTCCTGCATCTTCAGACTGTAAAGCCTCTGCTTTGCAAATAGCTTGTTCATCAACGTTTTGGACTGATATTGGCTCTCCAACTTGTCTCAAACGGCCTTCGAATTCGTGAAATCTACAATATGAAACATCACCTCATCAGAAACGCGGAGACGTATCAATCCAGCGGCCTTCTCTTGCATCTCCGACCATTATATGTCTGTCATACCTAGAGCTGGGTACGCGGGCCAGCCCGCCCCGCTTAAGCTTGGTCCTCATAAACTCGGTCCGCATAGGCCCGCCCCGCAGAGGCCCGCGTCTAAATGAGCTCCTATTTAGGAGGCCCGCCCCGCGCTCACCTGGCTCGCGGGCTAGTATATGTAAAAAAAAAAACTTAACAATCAACTTTTAACAAGCATACTACTACAAGCTTTAAAATTAAGAGTTCATTAAAAATACTACGTCAAATTAAGAGTTCATTGCAAACTTTTTGGTAGTTTACCAAATTAATTATACTAAATCAATTATTACAAATAGTCAAACACCATAATAATTAGAGCTGGGTACGCGGGCCAGCCCGCCCCGCTTAAGCTCGGTCCGCATAGGCCCGCCCCGCATAGGCCCGTGTCTAAATGAGCTCCTATTTAGGAGGCCCGCCCCGCGCTCACCTGGCTCGCGGGCTAGTATATGCAAAAAAAAAACTCAACAATCAAATTTTAACGAGCATACTGCTACAAGCTTTAAAATTAAGAGTTCATTGCAAACTTTTTGGTAGTTTACCAAATTAATTATACTAAATCAATTATTACAAATAGTCAAACACCATAATAATTCAAAACATACATCAAAAATCAATTTTAACAAGCATACTACTACAAGTTTTTTGAACTGATGTGTTGTGTTTGTGTGTGTGTGCAGTTGTGTTTTTTAATTTTAGTTTTTTTTTTTAATTTCATTGGACCGCGGACGGCCCGCGAGCCCCGCGGGCTAGCTCATTAAGTTCGCGGGCTAGCTCACGTAGGCCCGCGTTTAAATGAGCCTATATTTTCTAGGCCATAGCCCTCGCGGGTTGCGGGACTCGCGGACCGGCTCGCGAGCTTAGGCTCATATACCCAACTCTAGTCATACCCGTTGGTTTCTCCTCACGTTGCGCCTTCTGCAATCCTTGTTGAGCCAACAAATCCTTGACCCTACATTGCCATAAGCCGAAGTTGCCCGTTCCATTGAACTTTTCAACGTCAAACTTTGCGCGCGCTAGTAGTCATTGTTGCTCTGATACCAATTGTTGTTCAGACACTTAGATTGCACATAGTAACTTTAGGAGAAATTAGGGTTAGAAAGCACACAGAAAAGTTTGTTCACGCAGTTCGACCAATTTGTCTACCTCTGCGGCTATAGCGACTATAGCTCCGATTCATTCAGGATAATTAGGGTTTCAGTGTTACAACATATATGTACAGGATTCTAATGTTACACGACAAAGTATCATTAAATCTTATCTCAATCCCTTTAACCAATCAGATCCTAATTACAGCGGATATTACGGAGTCTCAATGCTCATTAGCTGTCTTCGACAGACCACGCCTCTCTGACTCAGACGATCCAGGCATCTCTGGCTCAGACGATTCTAGCGTGTCTTGTCTCAGACGATTCCAGCATCTCTGACTCAGACGAGACAACTCCAATGAGCCAAACTCAACAGTTGATGATGTGCTTTAAAATGTGAATTCATACCAGTTTGTAGGTGGAATTCCGATTTTTTTTTTTTTTGTCACGAGCATATACCCAGGATATCTTCAAAAACAAGATTTCAAAGTAGAATACGTTTTTGTGTGGTATAAG
This sequence comes from Acmispon strigosus, assembly GCA_030819835.1. Taxonomy (NCBI): domain Eukaryota; kingdom Viridiplantae; phylum Streptophyta; class Magnoliopsida; order Fabales; family Fabaceae; genus Acmispon; species Acmispon strigosus. Next base: position 38,945,787 of record JAUAMA010000001.1, on the reverse strand, counting down.
CTTAATTACAAACATGAGAACATTGGATTTGTCAAATAATCAAATAGCGGGACAACACCTAATTGCTGGGAAAATATAAACTCATTAAAATCTCCTGATTTAAGTGATAACAAATGGTCTGGGAAGATTGTCCATGGGAAGATTCCTTTAGTAAGTGATAATAAATGGGAATCGCGTTTGGCGCCTCCCCTTTTGCGCCTTACGCCCCCTGGTCATTTTACCATTTTGCCCCTAAAAAAAAACTCCCAATGTATCCATCTTCTTCATCACTCTCTACCATTTTTCCCACCCCCTTTTCCAATTCTCTCCACCACCACCCCTCACCCCATCCAACTTGTGACCACCATCCCCTCCAATATTTTAACCACCACAACCTTCATCTTCTAACAATTACCTTCTTCATCTTCTTGCAACCACATCACCATCTTGCAACCACCACCTCCTTACTCTTCCTACCTCCATACTTACCATCAATCCTTTGCAAAATCAAGTATTGATCAACATCTTCTGCATTCAGGTTTCCTTTCGCCATACATGGGAGGTATGGTCCCTCACCCTTATTGTTTTGTTTCTGCTATTGATGGATTGGTCGAGGTCCAAATCGCACCAACATGTGCGATTATGGAACTGGTATAGATTCGCACTCTAAGATGCGATTTTATTATATGTTAAAAAAATGCATTATATCGGCACCTTAGAGTGAGAAACTGAATTTTATGGTAAATTTATTTTCACTGGTTTAAGTGCGATTTAATGATGTAGTTCATTGATATGTGGTATTGGGTGCTGTATTTCAAACATCAAAACCTTGCTGTCAGAGGTGGCTGAAGACCATGGGAATGGGAAAGAATTAGTTATCATCAAGACTGAAGATGATCGTTATGAGTCTTCTTCTGCTTTCCACGTTGACTGTACAGAAGCATTTACTACTGACAAGGTTTGTATTTGTGTTGTGCTAAGATGATTTACTGTATCCACCGTACAGTGGTCTTATGTGAATTTATTTTTTGCAGGTATTCGGGACTCGACATTAACTCTTTGACTGGGCTCGGGAAGTTGGGAAGGAGAATGGTTTTGTTGTTGTAACTGCAAAGTCTGATTATGGAAGTGTAAACAGGAAAGAATTCCTGACTCTGGGCTGTGAGCGTGGTGGAAAATACAGGCCGTACAAGGGGAAGTTGATAAATAAGAGCACTGGGACAAGAAAGTGTGAGTGTCCCTTTAAGATAAAAGCAAGACCCAGGAAGGCTGATGGACTATGGAGACTGAACGTGTTATGTGGTAAGCATAACCATGCAAGGGCACAGTCACTTGTTGGGCACGCATATGCCGGATGATTGAGTCATGAGGAGAAACAAATGTTTCATGACATGGTGGAGAACAGAGTTAAACCAGGACAAGTGCTTGTTGCATTGAAGGAGAACAATCCCCGTAATGCGATGACGATAACACAAATATACTCTGCAAGTACCAGGTACAAGAGATCAAAAGGGGGACCGTTGATTGAGATGCAACATTTAATGGAGTTGTTGGAACGTGATAGATATGTTCATTGGCACATGAAGGATGAAGACACTGGTGTTATTGATGACATCTTCTGGTCACATCCTCGTGCAATAGAGTTGTTTAACATTTTCCCTAATATTGTCCTCATAGATAGTATCTACAAAACCAATAGGTACGGATTGCCGTTGCTTGAGATGGTAGGCGTGACATCAACCAACATGACTTTCAGTACTGAGAAAACTCCCGATGTTGTGTGGGAATTGCAGAAACTCAGAGGGTTGATAGATAATCAGGAAAATCTGTCAGGAGTGATTGTGACAGACAAAGACCCTGTGTTGATGTTAGCTATGCATGACATTTTCCCTAATGCAAAGAACTTGCTATGTAGGTTTCACATAAGCAAGAATGTCAGTGCAAAGATGAAGTTGTATTGTGACAACGGTGTCTGGGATCTAGTCAGAGATTCATGGGGTGTTCTAATGGACTCAGTATCTGAAGAGGAGTACGATATCCATCTGCGAGAGCTAGAAGGATCATGTAAGTCCTTTCCACAGTTCATCTCGTATGTTCATAAGACTTGGTTGGATGATCATAGAAAAAAATTTATGACATACTGGATTGATCTTGCTATGCACCTGGGAAACACAACAACTAACAAGTTAGTTTATATGCAACTAGTCTTATTTCTTAATGTTGACATTACATAATCCCATAACAATTGTGTTTCTTGCATGTAGGGTTGAAGGCGCTCATGCATCGTTGAAGCTTATCCTTAAAGATAGCAAGGGGGATTTATGCTCTTGTTGGACGGCTATGAACAAGCAAATCGTGTTGCAACACACGAAGATTATGTCTTCGTTTGAGCATAGTATCTTCTTTAGGGATCACAAGTTCAAGAACAGGTTTTTCAAAAACTTGCATGGTTTTGTTTCGAAGAAAGCGCTTGGTTACTTGTAAAAGAAAGGGCTAAGGTTGGCAGAGTGGGGGTTGATTCACATGCATGTGGTTGCAGCTTGAGGAGAACGCACATACTTCCCCTTATTTTTCAGTAACTCATTAACAACACGAGTTCTTGTCACACGTAACTGTGCACAAAGAACCTCAACACACTCATCGTTATCTAAAACTGGGAGAGTGAAGAATGTGCCCCGGACTGGAATGTGTAGGAGAGATCCAACATCATCGAGGGCGATTGTCATCTCTCCACATGGAAAATGGAACGATGATGTCAGCCTTCGTTGAAGATGGCACCCGGAGACATCATCGTTCCATTTTCCATGTGGAGAGATGACAATCGCCCTCGATGATATTGGATCTCTCCTATAGGTCATGTCCACCTTCAGCCTCTTCTCATGGTTGTAGAGTCTGAGCAGGGAACGATCTGGTATGTTTCCGTCGATGTAAGACCGCTAAACCCTCCCAGCAACATGTGTCCCGCAGCTCCGCATAACATTCAGATTAACCGGACCGCCTGGGAATGACTTCAAACCCCTGTCAGCTTTGTCAATTTCCTGCAATCGTCGTTTCAGCTCCTTCTTCGCCGCATCATTACGCCCCCTCCTCACGATCATCATCTTCCTCGTCGTCACCACCCTCATCAGCCTCGCTTTCAATAATATCTTCGTCACCCACTTCCTCATCGACCTCGTCCTCACTACCCTCTTGCTGCCTCTGCTCATCGTACCTGTCGCGCCATTCCTCTTCACCCTCGTACTCAGCCTGATTATACGAGGGTTCCTCAACTGCGGGAGCCTTTCCGCGCTGCCTACGGTGCGACGCATGACCCCTTTGTCGAATGTCAGCCAACTGGTTTCCCTCTTCCTCATCTTCAACTGATCGACCAATGATACGAGTCCTTGCCATATCTGTCACAACAGCACCAAATGCAAATGCTTAATTTCCACATCATAACAGCAATAACATTCAAAAATCAACACCAACAAATCCAACAGAACAGCAACAAAATTCCAAAAGCAACACCATAAAACCCAACAGGCTCATGGACTATGCAAATGTTTAGTTTTCACAATAGAACAACAATAAAATTCCAAAATCAATTCTTTAGGCTAAACAACACCATAAATTCGCACCCCAAGGTGAGAATTTTTTACAGGTTCAGAAAAACCCAAAAAATCTCCTTACAAACCCACCAAAATCCAATTTTCTCACACACAAAAGGGTAGAAATGATGAACACAGCACAATGCAACTTCAGGACACCAACAAATCACAAGAATAGGTTACAAAAATCCATCCACAAGCAATTGCTCTTAAGGCATGAAAACAGAGTAGAAAGAGAGAAGAAGAAAACCCATTACCTTGAGCTTTGTTTGATGGAGATTCTGGTTGCAGGCACCACTTCTTGTCCCTCGACGTGGGTGATTAGCTTCTGGGGTCGTGGGTGAGTGAATAGGTCGTGGAGGCTCAGAGCAAGAGGCAAACTAGGTTTTTTTTGGTAAAACAGAGATGCTGGGTCGAATGGGGTCGTGGGTGGTTTTAAACCACTCAACCACCCGTTATTATTTTTTTAATTTTCAACATAAAATCGCATCCCTGCGTGCGATTCAAGTTTCTTTAAATCGCATTCCTACATGCGATTTATAAATGAATATAAAAAAACTTTAAAGGGTGAAATCGCACCCGGAGGTGCGATTTTGGTATAGAAATCGCATGTCTTTGTGCAAAAAATAACCAGGCTTCGTGAACAATACGTTTTTTCATTCCGCATTAAGAGTCTAAGGCTTCTTGATTCTCTTTTCTTTACGGGATAATGTAAAAGGGGATGAGAATGAAGTGGGTGGGAAAAATATTGATGGTGATGAATTGAAGAGGAAGAAATGGGAGTTTTTAAAAATTTAGGATTTTTTTTATGCAGTTTTTTTTTGTGAAGAAGGGTATTTTGGGCATTTTAAAAAAGAAGGCGGGCGTAAGGCGCAAAAGAGGGTGCGCCAAACGCGATTCCCATAATAAATCTCTTACCCACTAGCTCAAGATTTTCAATTGCGGTAGACTTTCTTCAATCCATTTTTGTATTGATAAGAATGGATGTAGGCAAAGCTGCCGACAGGGGTCTATAGTTAATCTACATCAAACTCAACGTAAGTCAGGCTAAATTAATAAATAGATAGAGTCGAGATTTTTCATTAGTTGGAGAACTACCTCCTACTTAGGTCATTAAAATAGTTTTGTATGCCTAAGAGGTCAGCCTATTTAAATAAACATAATATAAATTTATTTTATTAATTTTACACTAGATTTTTACTATAATATCTTAGAATTATATACTTATTAACTTATTGATATGTTAAAACATGTTAGACTACATAGTGATTTAATCATGTAAACCTCTTTTGAAATGGACTAATGACATATTTACATTGACTTAAATGATATAATAATTTAAATATATTTTAACTTGTTAGTCTATAAATTTAATGACATGTTTACAAATAGATTTGTCGATCCACACGAATGTCTGACCAAACTATGTTTTCAAAGAGATCAAGTTTAAGCATAAAAAAATCTTATAACAGGTAATATGTCAGACTCAAGCTTTAAATTACTTTAAGCAAAGTACAACCTCGCACCTCGTCTTCCAGGTCACGTTACCAAACAAAAGTACACCCTAACCCAACCTATTTCCAACCTATTTCCACGATTGACTAGACAATAAATTTTCAGCCATGTTGAGTAGAACTAAACTGATGCGTGCAATTCCTCAAAGTGATCCGTTATAGGTTTCATTTCAAATTCACTCATTTTAATTCATCAAAAGACCTCCAAAATTCCATCATTTTAAGTATTCAGTTGATTTAGGATCTAAACAAACTATTTTAGCTCCATACATTTCAATTTCTCTAAAAAAATAATTATATCTTATAAATATCTTCATCACAAAAAAAGGTTCATTTTGCCAATTCCTTCTGTTTCCAAATAATTCCAATTCACTCAATTTCCCTGTAATAATCATGCAAAATAAAAGGTTTATCACATTGTGAACACTTACAAGATCTGCTATCAATTGTATCCTGTAGGAAAGATCAATTGCAGAAACATCTTCCTCTTGAATGCCAATTTGCCAACATGTATTTAAAATGCAGACGCCAATGGTTTATTCTGTAAGGTATCCAAGCTTCAAAGCTGGGAACTCAAGTAGCTCAAACTTGGGAAACATAGTGTTCTGCCACAAGGCGACGCAAGATCTTGCCTGTGGCGGTCTTGGGCAAAGAATCGGTAATGAAGACCTTTTTGGGGACCTTGAAAGATGCAAGGTTCTTCTTGCTGTAACTTAGCACTTCTGCCTCATCAATGTTTGATCCTTCTCTTGGGATGATTGCACATTGTATCTGTTGTGAATGTAAAAAGCATATGAATATGATCACACAGTTTTGAACGAGCTAGTATGTGCATAATTGATGTTTTCCAAATATTTCTGAATTCTTTTCATTCCCTTAATTACCTCTTGCGCAGTGCAGAAGAAAATAAAAAGGCCAACATTTAATCAAATTTTGAGCAGTTTGAAAAAATATGAATCTCTGAATATGTTGATCTAAGTCTATAGTAATTTCTTATGTTACAAAAATTTAAGTAAAAAGTGGGTATAATTCTGAACTCTACTTAACTTAACATCATTGGTTCACCTGGAATGAGATCATTTAACCTTTGAGGGATGAAATTGGAAAAATGTCCATACTACATGAATGTTGGGTTCAATTTGGCTTTTAGGTAGATGTTACATGATTGGTAGGACCACACTGATGACCGATCAGGGATTACAAACCGATGCAAAAGATAAGAGTGTCATCATCCAACAAAAAAGAATATATGAAACCAAGTAGGCCTGAGTAATACTAATATCCTTTCATATGATAGGTCAACGTGAGATCCAGATGCACAGTTATGTTCTGATGAATGATTCGGTGAATACACCTTATTTATGTATTTTGTGGCAATAAAAAATATCTGTAATTATCTATATAAACCAATATAGAAGTGATGTAAAAAATTAGTAGCTCAATTATTGTTTCTTCTTTCAGTGCGGAAAAGACAGAAGATATGCAACGTGTCAAAACAAAAAATAAAAAGCGTTAAATTAAGCACCCAACACAAGATTTCACATTTTACCTATATTTTTAAAATTTCAAAAATGCTTTTTCTTTTTCATTACCTATTCAGATTTAAAAATCCACAAATTTTTTTCACTCAGTGATTAAAAACTGGAAGTGTGTTTTTTTAATCTTCCGAAATTTAAAATTTCAGAAGCTTATTGACATTCATTTCCAGGATTTCAAAATCCGAACCCTAAGGATAGTGTTTGTATTCTGGTTTTTAAAACCCGCTATGTTAAAAGCATATCAGGGTTTCATTTCTCGGAAAGAAATTCAAAACTACATTCCAGGATTTCAAAACTCGAAATATATGATTTATTTTGTATTCTAGATTTTTAAATGCGGTTTGTATAAAACTTTGCGGGTTTATAGATCCCTGAAAACTATCATTCCGGGAAATTGAACCCGCAAACTAAATAACAGTAGACGATAGGGAGTAGACGATGAAACTTTCCGGATTTTAAAATCCAGTTAGTATAAAACTTTCTGGGTTTATAATTCTAAGAAAATTGTCAATATGAGTTCAATATCATTCCGAGAAATATAATCCGGCATACAAAATTTTATACGTCTACCGGGTTTTATATTCCCGGAACGTAGATAATTTATATTCCGGGATTGTGAAATCCAGAATACAACTTAGCACGTGGACACTTTCCAAAATTAAATTTCCGGAATGCAGGATAAATAAGTCCCGAAATTAGTAAACCCGATAGCTACAAAAATGAGAGTATTTTAATATTTTACTTCAATAAAGTGAGGTTTGAAATTAGGTACTTTATACCAAATTTAACCCCAAAATAAATGAGAAGAAGACGTACCTCTTCGCCATACTTCTCATCTGGCACTCCGAAAGCAACTGCCTGGGCTACCTCTGGATGTGATAGGAGGACAGCATCCACTTCTATTGGGGATATTTTCTCTCCTAAAAATCATGATAAGATCACAAAACACATCAAAATTTTGTGAAAGAGGAATAGGGTAATGTTTTAAATTATTAAAATTAACATTCTCTCTCTTTTTATTTGATACTGAATAAATGTAAATAAAATTCTCTCGTTTTGTTTTGTGATAAGGATGGGTAATACCACAATGTATCTACTTCCATCCTAACGTGCTTACCAATTAATTAAGTATTTTTTTACTACACAACATTTTTATATTAATAATTTGTCTATGGAACATGCAAATATTAATTATATTAATTGAGAACTTTCTTGAGTTATGCTAGCTGGCAAATTAAACATTTTCCTATTAAAATACCTAATCCATCAAGAGCAATCTCGATGAAAAAGAATAATCAAACACAATGCACATAAGCGTTCAACACAAACTTTTCCTATTAAAATACCTAATCCATCAAATTTTCAACTACTAGCTTTCCTCAATTCAGAATGCACTTGTTCCTCGTCCACTTTAAAAATATAAATGCTTTGTCACGCGTTACTTCACGTGCTTTATTTAATACGTGTTCTATAAGTGAAAGAAAAGGGTTAACAACACCCTTTTTAAGAATCTTTTACTAAGGCTTTTGTGCTTTAAAATTCATGTATATCTTGAGAGTAAACTATATAATTTAGTGAATTATACGTGAATTTCAACTAATTACTGAGAAAAGTAATTATCAAAGTGCTATCGACAATGTTTAGTGGGCTCTTAAAAGAAGTAATAAAAAAATGAAAAGAATGCGTTATAATAACACATAACATTCCTCTTCCAAAAATTTTATCAAAAATAAGTAAAGACGCATGGCAATATCATTTATGAATATAAAACATATATAATATAATAAGGGTTAATGGTTCAACGGGTCCCTAAAGTTGTACCAAAATTTGTGTTTGGTCCCTCCTCAGAAAAAGACGATTAGTGGCAGTCAAAAACAGGTAGTAATTGTAAAAAAACCGCCACTAATCGTCATTTTTCTAAGGAGGGACCAAACACAGATTTTAATACAACTTCAGGGACTAGTTGAACCATTAACCCATATAATAATATAGATAGATATACCTCCTCTGTTGATGAGCTCCTTGATCCGACCCACGAGATGCAAGTACCCATCCGAATCAAAGAACCCAATATCACCCGTATGAAACCAACCAAACTGAAACGCCGCCGTATTAGCATCCGGGTTGTTCTTATAACCTTTCGTCACATTCGGTCCCCGGATACATACCTCTCCCCTGGACTCAGCCTCCAGGACCCGACCCGTTTCATTCAAGATCGCCATCTCCTGACCCACAGGTTTCCCAACCGACCCGGCCTTGTGGGGCCCATCCTGCTCCAACGGGTTCGAAGACATTAGATGAGACGCTTCCGTCATCGCGTACGCCTCCAAAACTGGTGCCTCAAACGCCTCCTCCAACCGACCCATGATAACCGGTGCAAGCGACGCGCTGCAGCTCCGAATAAACCGGAGCTTCGGGTAAACCGGTTCCGGGTTGTTCAGGTGGCGATCCAGTATGATCTGGTGTATCGTAGGAACCGCGGTGTACCATGTGGCGTTGTACTTCACCATGTCCTTCCAGAACGTCGACGCCGAGAACCTCCCCGCCGACGGAAGCGCCACCGCCGCGCCGGCGCCGAGGGAGCTCAGCAGTCCGGCGATCAGCCCGTGGACGTGGAACAGCGGTAGCACGATCACCGTCGAGTCTGACTCGGTGAGTCGGTACACGGTCTGGATGTTCCGGACGGAGGAGGCCAGGTTGTGCTGACTCAGCGGGACCCCTTTGGGGCGGCTGGTGGTGCCGGAGGTGTGGAGGAACAGCGCTACGTCGGGTGGGTCGTTAATGAGTCCGGCGACCGCGTCGACCGAGTTAGATTCGAGCTCTGACTCGGGCTTGTTCAGAGAGATGCTTAACTCAGTTCGTTCACCTTCGGCTAAAGTGAGCGAAGCCGAGCCGAGAGGAATTTTGAGCTTCGAAGCCGCGGTTTGCGCAGGGTGGTTTCCTTCTAACGGCGTTAACAGAAGCTTCGATTCGGAGTCGGATAAATAAAACTCGAACTCTTCAGATGTGTAAGCTGCGTTTAACGGCGCCGCCGTGGCTCGCGCTCGAATAACGGCTAAGAACATAATAACAAACTGAAAAAAAAATCAATAAAATCAATAAATTTTTATTTTCTGAGCAACCAAACAGGGAGGGAGGTTAGGGATTGGGGAGCGAACCTCGACGGTGTTGGGGAAGGTGAGGGCGATGACGTCGCCGGGCTTGATTCCACTTGAGACCAAGCGAGAGGCGGCGAGTTCGACCAGTTTGTCGAGCTCGGAGTGGGTAAGATCGAGCTTTCCGGCGACGGAGAGGGCTCGCCGGGAGGGGAATTGTTCGGCGGCGCTGCGGAGCAACCCGGTGAGGGTGATTGGGGTTTCCATTATTATTTTTCTAATGAAAAGGGAATTTGGGAAGAATGGTGAACGCCTGAACGGTGATTCGTGTGATATATATAGTTAAGAGGGCCGACGTGGGTGGCGGTGGCATCTACGAGGCAAATTTGGGTGCGTTGAATGGAATAGCAATCTCCCCGTGAGTTTTTTTTTGTATTATTCATGTTCAATGGTTCAAATGATAACAAAATGGGCTTATCCAAAATAAATGATAACAAAATACCAAGCGCACACATCAAATTGTTATTATTGCCGACTGAAAATTGTGAGAATAATTTGATAAATTAAAAAAAACTATAAAATAGGTAAAAATCTATATATAATATATTAAGTGATAAATTTTAAAATATTAAAAAATAAGAAATTAATTATATATTAAATAAATAAAAGATAACTAAATTATATACTTTATTAGATGCCACATACATAATTAAAATTTATGTACTTAAATTATTATATTATTATTGAATATTTAATTTGACTAAAGAATAGTTTTCAATAAATGAAAATAATTTTTTTTAATTTAAATATAAAAGATGTAAAAGATGCGTGGAAATGGATTTAGCATTTGAATGTCCCTGATAAAGTGCGGTGTTTTTATTTGGAAAGCTTTGGTGTCTGGTTAGATCAGTCTTAATGTCTACAAAAGCTTTAGAGACAATCCTGGACCTGCCAGGTTTGGTAGTGTGGTGCGAAATGATTTGGGAAGCTTCATTGGAATTTTAGAGATTTTGAAAGTTGAGCTTTATGCCATTGGTCGTGTTCTCTCTATTTGCTGGGATAGAGGTTTTAGCCAGGTCGTGGTTTATTCCGATTCTACTCTTCCAGTTGCTTCGGTGCATGGAAATTCTACAGATTTTCATTTGCATGTTGTTGGTTTTTTATTCTATTCATGATTTGCTTCGGAGATCTTGGCATGTGGTTTTGAAACATACTCTTAGGGAGGAAAATGCTTCAACGAATTTTTTAGCTAAGCAAGGTGTTACTTCTCTGGCGTCTCTGATCATTCTTAATGCTCCTCCTCCTGAGCTTGTCCCCTTGTTGGTGGCTGATTATCGTGGTGTGTTTATGCTTAGGACTTAGCTTTTACGCTTCTTTTTAGTTTTTTTTACCATTATCTACCTAAAAATAATCACTGGCTCAATTCATTTTTTAAACTATAAAAAAATTTCAAAATGTGTTATAAATATAACTCGATTTATAAATTAAATACATATTCATTAATAGTGTGAATATATATATATATATATATATATATATTATAATGACATTCTATTAGATTTTATAAAGTCATTCAATTAGATTGTACTATTTTTCTCACTTAACTTCAAATTAGAAAAGACTAAAATACAAGATAAAGAGATGTGGTTAAACTTTGTACAAAATTATTTCTTATTTTATTATTATTGTATATTAACTAAATCCATAATTTTTTTGTTGTTATTGACAAATGTTAGCCTCTTTTTACGGTGGCGGACCCTCTATGTAAAAACTGTGTATTTATTATTTTTAATAAAGGGTTAATAGTTTAGCAAGTCCCTGAGTTTGTACCAATATTTGCGATTAGTCCCTCGCCGGAAAAAAGTTTGCTAAAGGTCCCTCAGTTTGCACCAAGTTTTTATTTAGTCCCTGCCGGAGACCGGAGCTCCGGCGAGGGTGCTAAGTAGCAGGACACGGATGACGTGACATTATCCACGTCATTTTTAATTAATTTTAAATTCCACATATATAATTAATAATTAAATTAAATTTTGCTTATTAATTAAAAAATAAAAACTAAACCCTCATCTCTCCCTTCATCATCATCCAGAACCTCTCTCCCTTCATCATCATCCAAAACCTGTAAACCTAGAACCATAGTCTCCTTCTCCTTCTCTCTCACCCAACACACCAGAAACCCTCATCTCTCTCCCTTTGCCGCCGCACCTTCCCTCTTTGCCTCCCTCTCTCAACCAAAGAGTAAAGATCTAGGATTGCAAATTGCAACATAATAGGGGTTTTAAAAATTAAAAGGTTTTTGTGACATGTTTTTTCTTTAAAAAAAATTTAAAAATCAACATAATCATCACTTAAACAGTCAGCACGCCATATATGCCATCGCCGGAGCTCCGGTCTCCGGCACGGACTAAATTCAAACTTGGTGCAAATTGAGGGACCTATAACAAATTTTTTTTCGGTGAGGGACCTATCGCAGTACATACTCAAGGGTCTATCAAACTATTAACTCTTTAATAAATATTGATTAAGGGCAATTTTGCCGAGTGAATATTGTTGTTTCAGTTTTTTTATATTTTCTTCTGTAGTTTCTTTAGTATTAAGTAGAACTGCTTATTTAAAAAAAAAAAAAAACTAGAATTGCTATTTTTATCAAAAGATTTCATCCATTAATAGACTTGATGTTTATATAAATAAAAACTTCATGGCACATAAATGTTATTGTAAATATTTATGGAGGCGCGTGCCCCACAGGAAAAACCTCGGTCAAATTTGTATGGCCAAGCAAGTGCCCGTTTTGATGAAATACTCTGATTTGATTGGGTGAATATTTTCATTTTTGGTTGCTGAATTGGAGAACAACACGTCTCTCTAAACAAACAAGATTCAACAATTTAGAGTTTTTTTAATATAGGAAAAATAAATATTTGTGAGTTTGAGGTATATTGGGGAGTATTTGTTAAAATGTGGTAGTTTTTGAAACCTGACTCAATCTAGGCGTGTTTAAACATGACTCAATCTAGGCTTGTTCAAACATGACTCAATCTAGTCGTGTTCCAGATAGTACAAAAATAGTGGGAGTCAGAATCAGAATCAGAATCAGAATATTAACCGTGTAAGGGAACATGATGGGATGGGGAGGTAGTGCACAGAAGCACGTGAACGAGACATGGCTGGATCTAAGCGTGTCTTAAACACGCCTCTTTAATTCTAGGCGTGTCTTACATAATAGACTCATCCAGCAGCAGCTCACATGCTATATAACTCACATTGCTGAATCCCTCAACACACACTCACTTAACTCTCTTTATTCACTTCTCCTATATTATCTGTGTTTGTTTATAAAGATTCTTGATCGATGGCTAAAGTTGTTGCTCTGGTATATTACAACGGTAGAAAATTTGAAGGCACTGAAGGGAAAATGTTTGAAGGTGAGAGGAGAACCACACGACTCAAACACGGCATGAGCATGAACAACCTGGAGAAGAAACTTCATAACAAGTTGAAGCTTGGTCGCAACCAGCTCATATCTTCAGTTACATGTCGATTTTTTGTTTCAAGCAATCCAACGCAATACATTGGTCTTGAAGTATGTGACACCGAAGATGTGGGAATCATGATGGACACATTTGCGCAGCAGACATTCATGACAGTTCTAGAATTGTACGTTGACATTGATCAGGCCGGTAGCTCATCCATACCTGCACCACCTGATCTGATGAACATACAACAATCATTACCCTATGATGAGACATATGGTGGAGAACAACATTATAGTCAAGCTCTCACCGTTCCTTTGGCAGATGATGGTGACAACAACAATAATTTTAATGTCGATCCTGACGCCTATCACACTGTAGATGACGATTAGCGTTATGATGATCACCTTCTTGAAGAGGATTCGTCGGATGCGGAAGGTCCGGCGGAACCGGTCTCCCCTTCATCCCCAATCCATGTCAAAGCACCAATCAACATCCATCCAGGAACAAACGGTACATGGCATTTTTTTATCAACACACATGTTTTTTTTTTACGAATTATGTTTTTGAGGATTTAAATGATTATGTTCAGTTGGGTCTACCGTCACATTTTGGAATGTTACTCCACACTATACATACATTAATTGGGAACACCCAAATCAAGAATCAGAGCGAGATTGTTTGGACGTGCCTGGCAACTGGGAGGCTGGTGATGAGTTGTACGTTGGCCTACGCTTTGATTCCAAAGAAGCTGTTCAACATGCTTTGAAGCACTACGCGTTGGTGATGCACCAATCTTTTCGTTTCGTTAAATCCAAACCAACCGTCTATTATGTAAAATGCCCGAATTCCACAGAGGAACACCCTTGTCCATGGAGGATGAGGGCAATCTTGTCAAAAAGATCTACAAAATGGGGGATAACGAGGTGGGGTGAACAACACACATGCGTCAACCAGATGTATAGCCAGGACCATTGCAAGTGTAGTTTCGAATTCATATGCTCATGCATAATTGGTATACTGTAAGGAATATTACAGAAGAGGCAATGGTTGGCAATGATGAGAGGATGACAATTAAGGATGAGCCACCTAGTGTAAAGGAACACGTGGCAATAGATCCTCATTGTGTGAAATTGAGGAGGAGTATCAGAGAGAGAAAAGCCAATCCAAAATACAATAAAGGGTGAAAAGTAAGTTGTGGGTGGGTGTGATATGTGTGCAGTTTTTCTCTCCCTCTGGATCCTTCTAGGATATTGCCTTCTTTCTAGTAACAAACTGATAGTTTGTTGGTATTCAATTGCTGCAGTTTTTATTGTATTTGACTGAGTCCATCTCTTTTCATTTGAATACAATCAGTCTTTTCATCTTTATTATTGCTAGTCCATAACAAATTGGTGCTTTTCATTGATACTATGGCCGACGGCACTCGTTTTCGTACCATTGAAAATCAAATACAACAACTCACAGATGCCATTAACACGCAAATTCAAACACAAATTACCCAGCTCACAGAAACGGTGGCTAACCACAGTCTCTCCATTACTGAAACCTCATCTGTGCTTCAACGCATGGAAACTCTGTTGCAAACGGTTACTGCTAACGCCATCACCCATGGTCAGCAGGCTCGTCCTAATCCACCGCTGCATACGCGTAACGTGAAGCTCGAATTTCCACGTTTCGATGGCTCTCACGCGTTGGAATGGTTGTTCCGGGCGAATCAATTCTTTGAGTACTACAACACGACAGATCCAGAGCGTCTCACCATCGCTTCCGTTCATTTTGATCAGACCGTGATTCCTTGGTACCAAATGTTGCAACGCTCTCGTCCTTTCCTCTCTTGGCAGGAATTATCAAGATCCATCGAGTTAGAATTTGGACCTTCTGAGTTTGAACGTCCTCGTGCTTCGTTGTTCAAGCTTCAACAGACGGGGTCATTGGACGATTATTATTTGGCGTTCACTACTTTGGCTAATCGTTCCACTGGTTTGACAGGTGAAGCTTTACTGGATTGTTTCCTCAGTGGCCTTCAGAAAGATCTGCAACGTGAGGTAATTGCTCAAACACCCACTACCTTGGTTCACGCTGTAGCCATTGCACGTTTGTATGAGGATAAATTTCACCCCACACCAAAACCGTCTCAATTTACTCACCCTCGTACCAAATACAACACCTCTTCTTCATCATCAATCCTAACACCACCAAAGAAACCTCCTCTATTACCCACTCCAATCACTAAACCTCTCCACAACCCTCCACGCACCATCAAACACATTTCACCCGCTGAAATTCAGTTACGTAGAGAAAAAGGACTCTGTTATTTCTGTGATGATAAATTTAGCCCACAACATCGTTGTCCTAATAAGCATCTCCTGCTCTTGCAACTTGATGATACTGAGATTATTGACTCTGTTGTTGAATCTGTCACTGAGGAATTGCCTGTCATCGAGTGTAACACCCCAATTTTGAATTGAGGGATCACATTATAATTACGCGGAAATAAGTTTCGTAAAACCTCTCAAAAGGGTCCCTCCTTATTTTTTTTAAATTCAAATCCATCGCTCAAATAAATATTTAACAAATATAATCCCATAGTTAATATAAAATCTAACGGAAAATAAAATAAAGTATCAATAACATAAAAACTCATCCAAGTATTTGAAATCAAAACAAAATTCCAATTCATCCTCTCAACTTCATCTTCACTTCCTCGCCCCACCTTGCCTCTTCAATCTATGCTTCACGCCGTTCCTCTGTGGCGTTAAGCGCCCAACCAACATACACACAAGCAGCAAAGGGTTAACTTCGAAGACAAATAATGATATCATTCCGCAATAATTCAGCAATTAAAAAAATGCACTAATAAAACAAAATTAGAAATAAAATAAATAAATAAATAAACTCAAAAATACATATATGCGCTCATTACTGTTTATGTAAAACAACAATATAAATAAAATACAAAAAAAAATATAAAATCACGGACAACACAGTACGTCCATATATAATTTTTTTTTATATTTTATTATGCAAATCTTCCCTAAGATCTCTACATGCATATCTATGGCCAAATTTTCCCAGAACAAGGGCAGGATAATCACGTGGGACAAGTACCCACCACATTACTCTCGGCCTGATCCCACGGGACAAGTACCCGTCACATCAGAGCCTAAACAAACCTAAGTAATGCATATGATGATATGACTCAAAAATTACCAATCTCATGAACCAACAGTTCACACAATAACTCAATATAGTCATGCTACCATATGTCAATTACTTTTAATTTCTCTTAACATATATACATGTTGTATCCACATAAATTTCAAATTCTCATCATATCAAATAAAATATTACAATACCATAGCACAAACAACAGCCGTCCATATAATCATTCCAAATTATCTCAACCAATTTGCCAAAACAAAATTCAAAAATAATACAATGTTAAACAACTTATATAGAGAAGTTACCCTTACCGTCTGACGTAGTAGCGCATATGCTTTAAATCCAACCTGGATTTTTGACCAACTAAGGAAGAATATTTTCGTGCTTGTCCACTTGAACTCTAACCATGAACGTCCACGAATTACGGCGACGGCGACGAACCTTCTAACGGCGGAATTCCTTGAACGTACGTACGAGAAAGAAACAGAAAATTGGAATTCAGGCTCAGGAAATATGGCTCAATAACCATGAACTCAAAAAGGGATTCAGAACATAGAATTTACTCACCGAAAAAAATAGAAGAAAAGGGGTGAACTTCCGTTCTTCCAAGTCAAAGAGAATTCTTGAGCAGCAGCAACAATGGAGAAGGAAACACACGGGTTCTCCACGGATGGATAAGAAGCTCGAGTGGCAGCAGTAATTGGAACTCCAATTGAAGCAAGAATCTCTCTAAAGTACTTCTGTATGTGTGGTTCGAATGAGGCAGGGATGAAGAGGAAGTTCAGTTTGGCTTGGTTTTCACAAGAAGAGAAGGAACGTACACTATCTTGGATTCTGCTCTTGAGTTTCCCTCTTTTCTTTTTCCTTTGAACGTGAAAACAGAAGTGGGGTGAAATACCTGTCTTCCCTCTCTACTTTATGCTGAACGTGTGACTCAAATGGGTGGGGAGGTTGTTCAGTTTTTCTCCACCTTTTTAGCACCACTTTCCTTTCAAAAAAATTTATGTTTTCCCTTTTTTTTTTTTTTTGAATTTCTTCTATTTGAATTTGAACTGGCAGAAACATAAGGGAAAAAAAACCAAGAATATGCTTCCTTGAAGCATGCTACACGTTCAACAAGAGAGGAGAAAAGGGGCTGATTTCTTCTTCCCACAATTCAGAACGCATCCGGTCCTGTTCGGTGTGAAGGTTCATTCGGTTATTCATTTATTATCCCTTCTTATTAAATCAGAATTTAATTAAGCATAACGGAATATTCCCTCTTAATCTTATCCTAAAATTCGAAATTAATAAAGGAAAGAAAAGGAAAATTAATTCTACATTAGATAGGATTCGATCCCTCACCCCATAGGCAAAATCGTCCGGTCCCAACCACTAAACCAAAGCTCATCTTATTATTCCTTTTGCAAGGTTATTTTTATAATCCTCTAAGTCAAGTCAAGTCAACATAGCACAACCATAATCTAGAATAGCTCAAAGACTAAAATTCATTCATCAAACATCAAAGGTCTCCATACAAATTCTCAAGGAATTCAAGGACTACAAATCATTTATAAAGAAATAGGGACCAAAATATAATTATTAAGATCCCGATGACTAAAATATAATTTCCTAAAATAGAGGGTCTTACAATACCACCCCCCGAAAAGAAAGTTTCGTCCTCGAAACTAAGGGTTGAGAAAAAAACTCAGGGTATCGTTCTCTCACCTTTTCTTCAAACTCCCACGTAGCATCTCCTGTGGTGTGATCCCAAATCACTTTAACTAAAGGAACTCCCTTGCTCTTCAACTGTTTCACCCTCCGATCAACGATCGTAATCGGCAGAACCTCGAATGTCAAGTTCTCTCTCAACTGGATATCATCGGGGTGATGACATGCGACGGATCGGGAATGTACTTTCACAACTGGGACACATGCAAAACGTCATGAATCTTGGACAAGAAGGGTAGCAAAGCAATGCGCTACGCCACCGGTCCAACCCTCTCGATGATTTGATGTGGCCCAATAAACTTCGGTGTCAGCTTCTTTGATTTGATCGCCCTCCCAACTCCAGTAGGTTGTGTCACACGAAGGAATACATGCTCTCCTAGTGTAAACTCCAACTCCCTTCGCTGGTTGTCAGCATATCTCTTCTGCCGACTCTGGGGCGTCTCATTTCTCTCTAATCTGCTTCACCTTCTCTATCGAAACTATGGTTGAAGGAATTCCGTGAAAACGCACAATCTCCGTAATATAGACTTCTGCAAGTTGTTCCACTTTATAAGTGGTCTTCACTGGTATAAAGTATGCAGACTTCGTCAACCTGTCAACAATCACCCATATGGAATCGAACCTCCTCCGAGTAAGTGGTAAGGCAACCACAAAATCCATGGGGATGCTGTCCCACTTTCACTCAGGTGCCTCAAGAGATTGCATCAGCCCTGCTGGCTTCTGATGCTCAACCTTCACCTTTTGACAAGTCAGGCACGCGGCAACAAACTCAGCAATATTTCGCTTCATACTTGACCACCAAAAGTTCAACTTCAAATCCTGATACACCTTCGTTGCACCTGAATGATGACTCAGCCTGCTCTTGCGACCTTCGTCAAGGATCTTTCTCCTCAACTCAGCATCACTCGGAACACACACCCGTCCCTTGCAATGCAAGATACCATCGGAACCTACTACAAAATCGGGTTCCTTACCAGCACCGACCATCTCTCTCTTTTCAATCATCTCCTTGTCTTGCAACTACTTGTCTTTGATCCTCTGCAATAAATCACTGGATTCCGTGACCCTCCCGAAACTCAACTTCCCGGGGGTCACCAGTACATCCAAACCCAAATCACGAAAAACCTCTATCCGTCCTAACTCCTTAATCATCAGAGAGGAAACATGGATAGCCTTGCTACTGAGAGCATCAGCCACCATGTTCGCCTTTCCTGGATGATGCTGCAACGTAACCACATAGTCTTTTAAGAAATCTATCCTGCATCACTGCCTCATGTTCACGTCTTTCTGGTCAAACAATTACTTCAAGCTCTTATGGTCACTGAAAACAGTGAACGTGCTCCCATACAGATAGCGCCTCCAAATCTTGAGAGCAAAAACCACTGCTACCAGCTCCAAGTCATGCGTCGGGTAGTTTCGTTCATGGATCTTCAGCTGTCTCGAAGAATAGGCCACAACCTTCTGATGTTGCATCAAGACACAACCCAAACCCAAGTAGGAAGCATCACAGTAAACCTCGTAAAGTTCTACACACTGTGGAAGTGCCAACACAGGTGCGGATGTCAGACGCCGCTTCATCTCCTGAAAACTGGACTCACACTCCTCAGTCCAAGCAAACGGTTGATTCTTCCGAGTCAGCTTCGTCAAAGGTCCAGCGATATTCTCAACCCTCGATGTATCTCCGGTAGTATTCAGCCAAGCCCAAGAACCTTCTGATATCTGTTGCCGTCTTCGGCTGCTCCCAAGCTAACGGCTAACAAGACCCTCAAAGCTCCTCTTCTCAGGGAGGACTTTGAAAGATAAGAGTCCAAAACTCGGACATCTTTAAAACAGGGGCTATTACCTCCTTATATTTAAAACAAACCAAAAAAAATAAAAATAAAAATAAAAAATAAAAAATACGTTCTCCTAAATCTTTGTGATAATTCAAAGGTTATTAACTAGCACCAGGCTTAATTCAATAATAAAAGAGTCAAACAAGGTCAACCAAAACATAGCATAAAGATAACATAATGTCTACTCGTGACATTAGAGAACAACGACCTAACAATACTACTCCTAACAGAGTTTCATTCTCAAAGCCTTGGGTCGAGAAATGGTTCAGGGTATTGCGCCTTCGCCTTGTCCTCCCTCGAAATTGTTCCCGTCTTAAACCGAGTATTATATTTTCAAATCAAAATATGATTCCACGTCAGAATAGGAATTTAAAACGAAGAGTCAAAACTGTTGATAAAACTGATATTTAAAACAGATAACTAATAGATAATAGATCTTCAAACAATTATCAAAATAGCTATTTAGAACAGGGAATTAAAAATTGAATTTCAAAGATTTGTATGTCGCATAAAAGGTAAGATGTTCGTTTAAATTTTCAAATCAAGACTCCTGAATTTGTGATAAGATAAAATGAAATTCGTATAAAAATTGGGCTCACAGCCAAATATAACAAAATCAAAAATATCTGTACATATATAAAATTCTATCAACAAGAAATCCAAGAAGATATCGGACAATTGTTAAAATAGATATTTAAGTCAGAAAATTAAGACAAGAAAATTAATAGATCTCTAGACGGAAAATACATAACGGATATCTTATTTTCAAAACAGAAATTTAAATCAAAGTCAAAACAGATAACTAAAACAAAGAGTCAAAACCGTTATTAATTTTTTTATTATTATTTTTTTTTTTTTTTACCGAATCATATATGTATATATAAAGCATTATATATATATATATATATATATCTATATTACGTATCTAATATAATTTTAAAATAGTTTAACAAAAAATACATACCCTAGAAGACATCATAAGCTAATATAATCTAAAGCCAAAAGTCAAGAAAGTTGGTATCGCCAAGAAATCCAAACCCCACTCAATAAAATAGGAGAAGACTTTCTGTTTTTGAAGATATAATTAATTAGAACAACAAAAACGGCTACTAATATATCCCAAAAAGGTAGGTAACATGCTCAACTTAATTTTCAAATCAAATCTCCTTAATTTTGTGATAAGGTAAAATACAATTCGGGTTCAAAATTTGATCTAAACAAAAACTAACAAAACGAAATATATTTAAATAAATATAACAGGTACGTCCTTATCTTTTTTCCTTTAATAATAAAATAATTATATATAATAAAAACATAAAATCCGTACGTATTCATATATATATATATATTTAAAATGTTTCTTTAATATTATATATATATATATATATATATATATATATATATATTGATATATATCTTAGTTAATTATCTAACTAAGTATGTCCTCTTAGGTTATTCACTCAAAGAACAACCTCCTAACAAACAAACAACAAACCACCAATTAAGTCAAACACTATTATTCTTCTTTCGATTGACACCCCATCAATCGATTTCAGATTTCAGACATCCTAACAATCATGTCTACCCAACCGCTCTGGTTTTCTCAACCAAAGCTCTGATACCACAAATGTAACGCCCCAATTTTGAATTGAGGGATCACATTATAATTACGCGGAAATAAGTTTCGTAAAACCTCTCAAAAGGGTCCTCCTTATTTTTTTTAAATTCAAATCCATCGCTCAAATAAATATTTAACAAATATAATCTCATAGTTAATATAAAATCTAACGGAAAATAAAATAAAGTATCAATAACATAAAAACTCATCCAAGTATTTGAAATCAAAACAAAATTCCAATTCATCCTCTCAACTTCATCTTCACTTCCTCGCCCCACCTTGCCTCTTCAATCTATGCTTCACGCCGTTCCTCTGTGGCGTTAAGCGCCCAACCAACATACACACAAGCAGCAAAGGGTTAACTTCGAAGACAAATAATGATATCATTCCACAATAATTCAGCAATTAAAAAAATGCACTAATAAAACAAAATTAGAAATAAAATAAATAAATAAATAAACTCAAAAATACATATATGCGCTCATTACTGTTTACGTAAAACAACAATATAAATAAAATACAAAAAAAAAAAATATAAAATCACGGACAACACAGTACGTCCATATATAATTTTTTTTTATATTTTATTATGCAAATCTTCCCTAAGATCTCTACATGCATATCTATGGCCAAATTTTCCCAGAACAAGGGCAGGATAATCACGTGGGACAAGTACCCACCACATTACTCTCGGCCTGATCCCACGGGACAAGTACCCGTCACATCAGAGCCTAAACAAACCTAAGTAATGCATATGATGATATGACTCAAAAATTACCAATCTCATGAACCAACAGTTCACACAATAACTCAATATAGTCATGCTACCATATGTCAATTACTTTTAATTTCTCTTAACATATATACATGTTGTATCCACATAAATTTCAAATTCTCATCATATCAAATAAAATATTACAATACCATAGCACAAACAACAGCCGTCCATATAATCATTCCAAATTATCTCAACCAATTTGTCAAAACAAAATTCAAAAATAATACAATGTTAAACAACTTATATAGAGAAGTTACCCTTACCGTCTGACGTAGTAGCGCATATGCTTTAAATCCAACCTGGATTTTTGACCAACTAAGGAAGAATATTTTCGTGCTTGTCCACTTGAACTCTAACCATGAACGTCCACGAATTACGGCGACGGCGACGAACCTTCTAACGGCGGAATTCCTTGAATGTACGTACGAGAAAGAAACAGAAAATTGGAATTCAGGCTCAGGAAAAATATGGCTCAATAACCATGAACTCAAAAAGGGATTCAGAACATAGAATTTACTCACCGAAAAAAATAGAAGAAAAGGGGTGAACTTCCGTTCTTCCAAGTCAAAGAGAATTCTTGAGCAGCAGCAACAATGGAGAAGGAAACACACGGGTTCTCCACGGATGGATAAGAAGCTCGAGTGGCAGCAGTAATTGGAACTCCAATTGAAGCAAGAATCTCTCTAAAGTACTTCTGTATGTGTGGTTCGAATGAGGCAGGGATGAAGAGGAAGTTCAGTTTGGCTTGGTTTTCACAAGAAGAGAAGGAACGTACACTATCTTGGATTCTGCTCTTGAGTTTCCCTCTTTTCTTTTTCCTTTGAACGTGAAAACAGAAGTGGGGTGAAATACCTGTCTTCCCTCTCTACTTTATGCTGAACATGTGACTCAAATGGGTGGGGAGGTTGTTCAGTTTTTCTCCACCTTTTTAGCACCACTTTCCTTTCAAAAAAAATTATGTTTTCCCTTTTTTTTTTTTGAATTTCTTCTATTTGAATTTGAACTGGCAGAAACATAAGGGAAAAAAAACCAAGAATATGCTTCCTTGAAGCATGCTACACGTTCAACAAGAGAGGAGAAAAGGGGCTGATTTCTTCTTCCCACAATTCAGAACGCATCCGGTCCTGTTCGGTGTGAAGGTTCATTCGGTTATTCATTTATTATCCCTTCTTATTAAATCAGAATTTAATTAAGCATAACGGAATATTCCCTCTTAATCTTATCCTAAAATTTGAAATTAATAAAGGAAAGAAAAGGAAAATTAATTCTACATTAGATAGGATTCGATCCCTCACCCCGTAGGCAAAATCGTCCGGTCCCAACCACTAAACCAAAGCTCATCTTATTATTCCTTTTGCAAGGCTATTTTTATAATCCTCTAAGTCAAGTCAAGTCAACATAGCACAACCATAATCTAGAATAGCTCAAAGACTAAAATTCATTCATCAAACATCAAAGGTCTCCATACAAATTCTCAAGGAATTCAAGGACTACAAATCAATTATAAAGAAATAGGGACCAAAATATAATTATTAAGATCCCGATGACTAAAATATAATTTCCTAAAATAGAGGATCTTACATTGAGCCTAGCTTAGACAGTGACACTCACCACTTATCATTGAATGCTATGAATGGATTTGCTTCTGTTGGTACAATTCGTTTTCAAGGGTATATTCATGGCCATCCTATCCAAGTTCTGATAGATGGAGGGAGTACAGATAACTTTCTTCAACCACGGGTTGTAAAGTTTTTGAACCTTCCCATTGAGCTTGTCCCTAATTTTAATGTTTTAGTAGGTAATGGTCATAAGATTGTTGCTGAAGGCAAGATTAATGACTTGAGAGTGTCTATTCAAGGCCATGACATCATGGTCCCTGTGTTTCTTTTACCCTTTGCTGGTGCTGACCTCATTTTAGGGTCCTCGTGGCTGGCCACTCTTGGGCCGCATGTGGCTGACTATAAATCCTTGCGCTTAAAGTTTTTCTACAAAGGGGCTTTTGTCACATTGCAAGGTGACCAAGCGGTGTCCCCTGATGCTGCACAGTTACACCATCTTACTAGATTGCAACATACACAAGCTATCTCTGAAGTTTTCACCATGTGTTGTTTTCCATTGGCTTCAGAGCACTCTACCACATTGATCCTTCCTTCTGACATCCACCCTGATGTGGCTACGTTGCTATTGGAATATGGCCATATTTTCCAATCTCCCACTGCATTGCCACCTCAAAGGGCTCATGATCATTCTATTCCTCTTATGGATGAATCCAAAGTGATTAAAGTTCGGCCATATCGTTATCCACATAGTCAGAAAGCGCAAATTGAGCTTATGGTTAAGGACATGCTTCAACAAGGGATCATCCAACCTAGTACTAGTCCTTTTTCATCTCCAATCATTCTCGTCAAAAAGAAGGATGGTACTTGGAGGTTTTGTACAGATTATCGTGCTTTAAATGCTCTCACAATCAAGGATAGCTTTCCTCTTCCAACTGTAGATGAATTGCTCGATGAATTGTTTGGGGCAAGATTTTTCTCAAAACTTGACTTGCGTTCTGGATACCATCAAATTTTGATGAATCCTCATGATAGACACAAGACTGCATTCCGTACTCATCATGGCCATTATGAATGGTTAGTTATGCCATTTGGATTGTCAAATGCTCCTGCTTCGTTTCAATCCCTCATGAACCATGTCTTTCAAAATGTTTTGCGAAAGTTTGTGTTAGTTTTTTTTGATGATATTCTGGTCTATAGCCCATCTTGGATGTCTCATTTGGGTCATTTGAAAGTTGTTCTGCAACTATTGAGTGAGCATCAATTATTTGTTAAACTTTCTAAATGCTCTTTTGGTATGTGTGAGGTAGAATATTTAGGCCATGTGGTGTCTGGCCATGGTGTTACTATGGATAAGCATAAGGTTAAAGCTGTGGTGGATTGGCCTATTCCTTCTACTGTGAAGCAACTAAGGGGTTTTCTAGGCTTGACTGGTTATTATAGACGATTTATTAAATCTTATGCTACCCTTGCTGCACCTTTGACTGATCTTTTGAAGAAAGATCACTTTCAGTGGTCCCCCAATGCTACTGTGGCTTTTAATGCTCTCAAGTCTGCCATTACTTCTGCCCCTGTATTAGTTTTACCCAATTTTTCGCAACCTTTTGTGCTGGAGACAGACGCATCCAATGCTGGTATAGGTGCGGTGTTGAGTCAGCAAGGCCATCCCATTGCCTATTTTTCTAAGAAACTTGGTCCCATTGTGCAAAAGCAGTCAGCATATGTGAGGGAATTTAGAGCAATCACAGAAGCCTTGGCCAAGTTTAGACATTATTTATTGGGTCACAAATTTATAATACGTACTGATCAACAAAGTTTGAAGGCATTGCTTGATCAAACATTACAAACTCCTGAGCAACAAGCTTGGTTACACAAGTTCATAGGTTTTGATTTCACCATTGAATACAAACCTGGTAAGGACAATATTGTTGCTGATTCACTCTCTCGGATGTTTTTAATGGCTTGGTCAGAGCCCCAACACCTCTTCCTTGATGAACTCAGAAAAGCCTTGCCCTTATGTCCTTATTTTGGCCCCATTTTGCAGTCTTGCTTGTCCGACAGGCCACCTAATTCCAATTACTCTGTCAAAGATCAACTGTTGTATTGGAAGGACAAATTGGCTGTTCCTCCTTCTAGCCCTTTGATTCAAAAGCTTTTACAAGAATTTCATAATTCTTCCATTGGTGGTCATTCTGGTGCTACCAGAACTTTAGCTCGCATTAGCGGTAAGTTTTATTGTCCCTTGATGAAACAGGATGTCATTAATTATGTCAAACTTTGTTCTATTTGTCAACAGGCCAAGCACTCCACTACTTTACCATCTGGGTTACTCAGTCCTTTGCCTATTCCTTCTCAGGTCTGGGAGGACATTGCCATGGATTTCATAGTTGGTTTGCCAATTTCATCTGGGTTTGCTGTCATTTTAGTTGTGGTTGACAGGCTTACTAAGTTTGCTCATTTTATTCCCTTGAAGAGTGATTTTGACAGTAGATCAGTGGCTGAGGCATTTATGCAGCACATTGTCAAATTACATGGTGTACCTAAGTCAATTGTGTCTGATCGGGACAATGTACTCACTAGTAAGTTTTGGCAACATTTGTTTAAGCTACAAGGGACAACTTTGGCTATGAGCTCTGCTTACCACCCTCAAAGTGATGGCCAGACTGAGGCTTTAAACAAGTGTTTGGAAATGTATCTTAGATGTTTAACATTTCACAATCCAAAAATTTGGTCAAAAATCTTACATTTGGCTGAATATTGGTACAATACAGCTTTCCAAACTAGTGATGCTATGACCCCTTTTAAGGCATTATATGGACGAGATCCTCCTACTATGACTCGAGTTATTAGTTCTGTTGATGATATGGATGATGCAGTTAATGCATAGTTGCTTAGCAGAGAGCAAATCCTTACACAGTTGCAGCGAAATTTACACAAAGCTCAACAAGCTATGAAGTCTCAGGCCGATAAGAAACGCAAAGATGTGACTCTGCAGGTAGGTGATTTAGCCTTGGTGAAGCTTCAACCCTATAGATAAGTCACTGTTGGTGCTCGCTTGAACCAAAAGCTTAGTCTGAAATATTTTGGGCCTTTTACTGTTTTGGCCAAAATTGGTAATGTTGCATACAAGCTAGCACTGCCTTCTACTGCACGCATACATCCGGTCTTTCATATTTCGCAACTCAAGAAATTCCATGGAGCTGAGGACACTCAACATCACTCTTTACCTGCCACTACTACTGAATTGGGACCACTCATCTTTCCTGATAAAGCTTTGAAGACTCGTACTGTTTTGAAAGGGCCATTACAAGTACCCCAAGTCCTTATTAAATGGCAGATTTTTGATGAATCTATGGCCACTTGGGAAGACAAGGCTGAAATTCTTCGTATTTTTCCTAATTTCAACCTTGAGGACAAGGTTGCGGTTAATGGGGGAAGTATTGTAAGGAATATTACAGAAGAGGCAATGGTTGGCAATGATGAGAGGATGACAATTAAGGATGAGCCACCTAGTGTAAAGGAACACGTGGCAATAGATCCTCATTGTGTGAAATTGAGGAGGAGTATCAGAGAGAGAAAAGCCAATCCAAAATACAATAAAGGGTGAAAAGTTAGTTGTGGGTGGGTGTGATATGTGTGCAGTTTTTCTCTCCCTCTGGATCCTTCTAGGATATTGCCTTCTTTCTAGTAACAAACTGATAGTTTGTTGGTATTCAATTGCTGCAGTTTTTATTGTATTTGACTGAGTCCATCTCTTTTCATTTGAATACAATCAGTCTTTTCATCTTTATTATTGCTAGTCCATAACATATACAACCCATTTTCCATTCTTGATATTTTGATGTGAGATTTGTTTTAAAAAAAATCCTAATATTTTGTTGTTACCATTTCGTAGGTATGGTCAAAGAAGAGCCATCAATATTCATTTCTCTTATACAAGAGAGAGTGAACGGGATGTTTGGCTACTCGGTATCCTACACCAAAGCATGGAAGGCAAAACAAAAAGCACTTGCAAAGGTGTTTGGTGATTGGAAGCAGTCCTACGATGAACTTCCGCGACGGCTGGAGTACATGCTGTCGTTTGGAAGGAGGTTTTACAGGATCACAAATCAGAGTATCAATACTAATTGTTTCTTGTCCAATCCTCAAAGATTTGGAAGGAGGTTGTTCAACAAAAGTTTCAACATTAGTATCTAAATTTGAAGTTTGTGCATTAAGAAAAAGTTGTGCTTCTTCATTGTCTCTCTCTTTTCTTTTGAAATATGAGTCAATAGTTTTCTTGTTAGTCATCTTTCAACCTAAAAGAAAAATAACACCTCATATAAATTAACAACAAGTTTCAATCAAAGTTTAGGAGAAGAGAATTTTGCATTCTAAATAAGCTATTTAAACCCTAATGTTACTATGAAGATGTAGGCAAATAAATAAAAAGATAAAAGACATCAAGTAACAAATTAAAAGAAAGAGTGGGATAAGAGATTAGTTACCACATAGGATAAAAAAGTTGTCTAAAATGTGAGTGGAATTGATAAGCACCAAGTCACCAACTCGAAAAATAGAGCATCCAATCTGCAAATTAAGTAAAAATTATAAGGATAAAAAGGGTTGTAAGTTAAAAATTAAGCCACACATAGCATACAACAATGATAGGACACAAATCTAAAAAAAAAAAAAAAGAAGTGGGTTGTAGTCTTGCTTCAATAATCAAATCCAAAAGAAGCCTAAAATTTTGGAGTGATATGTAAAAGATTGAATGGAAAAATTGCAACATACAATGTTTTGAGGCTTGAGCTCACAGCCAGCGAGTAGCAACGAATGGTAGAACTAGAAGCACAGAGAGAAAAGGCATAAACTCGCAACAAACCTTCTGTTCTGTTACGTCTCTTTTGAAAAAGGAAAAAATTTGAAAAGACAAACACTAGCTTCTAAAAGAAGCTTTGTTAAAAGATTTAATATATAAAATAAAAGGTGCACACGTGACGTGAGAGAGGATGTGAGCAGATAGAAGAAAAAGTAGTGAAAAGGTAAAAGTTGTTAACATAATATATAGTTATATTATTTTTTGGTGTGTTTAATTTCTCTTTTAATTTCAACCTGGTTGTGGTGAAGACCAAATGTCTTTTTAGGAATGCGGCTTCTAGGATTCGAAGAATTAACCTAGGAGTTCAAACATCCACTTTTTACCACTGTGACCGGCACCCGTTGGGTGAGGGTGATTCCATATAAGATTTTATATGGGTATTAGAAAGAAAAATAGAATTTTGGGGATGACTATGCCATAGCCATGTCCCCCTATGTCTGCCACTGCATACACCGGCCCTTTGATTCATAGATTTGGTTCACATCTTTATTTGCACTATTTCTAATCCCTTTCTTGTGTTAAGTTACTTTATACGTTTACGTTAAAAAATTTATTCACACATCTTGAAATAATCCTATTGAAATTTTCATGTCACTCAAGTGTTTGATGAAATGACTGAATAAATTCTTCTTGATAACTCCAGTATAACTCTCAGGTGTGTTAAGTGTTTGATGAAATGCTTAAATGAAGTTTAGTATAATCTAGGTACTGTGTTTGAGTATCTGTGGTGTTCTCTTTCCTTGGTTAGTTTGTTTTGTTTCGAAGTGGGATTAAGTATGGATGCTATTATATTGAGTTTTGATCATAGTGTTTGTTTCTAGGTTTAAATTTTTGAGCTATGAGTGGTAACTTCTCAAGTTTCAGATCTCTGTTTTGTGTACTTGATTCTCATACACTCTCCATAATATAATCAGTGGAACAATATCTTGATGCTTTGCTTGTAGGACGTTTAGCTCTACTATGTCAAGTGAATTATATTTGAGTTACACCTAATGAATGCCTTAGTGGCTTGCATTATAAAATAGTCATGGGGTGTATTGTGTTTAATGGTGAGGATTTAATATGTTATTTTGATATTAAAAGTCGTGGAAGAGGTCAAATACAGCTTAAAATAACTATATATTGCCCAAGTTGCTAGGATTTTCTTGTCCACGATTATTGCCCTCCTGTGCTTTATCAATTGTCTAAATGAAGTGGCGCTGGATTCTTAATCAAAAAGAGAAAGTGCATGTGATGGAAATGGAAGATATGCTTGTGAAAAATAGGAATACATGATTGACCTACATGTATTTTTGAAGTTGGGATGAAGTTTAGAAGCTCCTGATTGGGTCAACCTTTTGGGTTTTAATAGTATGTCAGTATTTTTGTTTAAAATTTAAAGCATGTTTCTCATCTTGTCATCTAGTTTATTGTTTGTCTAACATGAATTAACTTCTTGGACAATAGAGATAAGTTTTATGATTTTGAATTCTGGAACTAAGATACAACATCAAGTTAGTACAATTTCTTGGTTAATTTCCTTTTTGTCGTCCCGGTATGATTATTTGAGTGTGTGATAAAATATGTGGAAGGAAGACATGTTCAAATGTTAAGCTTCTACTCGATGTGGTTGTTTTATGTAATTAAATATTGAATGGTAGTGGTATGGACCTTGCAGTTCACATGCTATAAATTAATTTTCAAGTTTCCCTGGTTTATCATGTTTGGTGAGTTATAAACTCTTTGTATATCTTGGATTATACTCCCTCCGTCCCTAATTATAAGCTAACATTGTAAAATTCATGCTTATTAAGAAAATAAATGTTAAAGGTAGTTGATGCTTGCTTTTCACCTGTTTGATGAAATGTCCCAATGATTTTTGTCACTAATATTTGAATCTGAATGATAACTTATGCTATTGAAATAGGAACTTGTGAAAATTTGATGAGTATTTAAACAACCCTTTTCAGTATGTTATTTTGTTATGCTGGCCTTCTTCTATCTAGTATCATCACTTGATTTTGAGTTCAAATTGAAATGTTAGATAAGCTAGCTTAGTTTCCATATATGACATTCCCTATTTAGCTTATATTTGGCTTATTGTTGTGTCTGCGTTTGTCTTTCATTGTGTCGCCCTGAGAGTTGGAACCTAAATGGAGAGATTCCTTGGCTGTTTTGTGAGTTTGTATCATGCTGTATTTTTGGTTTCTTTTTAATATGAGGGCTGGGCTGATTTCGTCTTCGGTGCTTTGTTCGAATCATTAATTTAAACGTAGGGCACATACCTTGCAGATTTGTAAAGAGGGTGGAATGACCTTGTGTGTAACATGTCCGATGAAATGTTCAAGAGAAACTAGCATAGAAATTTACCATAGTTGCATGGTAGATGTTCCAGGATCTTGTACATTAACCATGATTGTCCTGATATTATTAGTCATGAATTAAATCTTTGTTAGTGAAAGGTGGCACATCAGTTTAAAGGCAACTTGATGAATTAATTGAATAGGATAAGTTTTTATGGCATGTGATATAGTGATCTGGCATATGATTCAACTGTATAATTTGTAGCTCGTTATTGACTTAAAGCCTGTAATGTAATGAATGAATATCAATTTATCTTTGCTATGAAATACTGTTATATTCTTTACTGAAATATCATTTGGCAGTTTGTGTATATGAAGTGTGGCTTCATTTCTTGAAATGTGAATGATGCTAGTATGTTTGAAATAAAGGTATAAGGATGCTAGAAAAATTAAAAACCGCATTCTCTACGTACCTCAGTGACATGTTTTATGGCAAAATTTGATCTTGTATGTAATAAAATCATTTGTAACCATTTGATATCTGAGAGCATGACCTAATTTATGTTATGCCAATATGGGCTTTCCATTGCTATGTTTATTATTCACCTGGATAACAAATTGAAAAGTGATAAAAGAATAATAGTGTGCCGAGTGTGGATACAACAAAGTGTTCAAAGTCTTCTTATTTACAGATTATTCATAATGCTATGAGTTAGTGACTGACCCCTTTGAGGTCTACTTTTCAAAGGGGGAAAACTAAGAAGTTCCATAGCAATGCTGGCTCCAAAATGAGGGAAACTGTGTTTTGAAAAGCTACATCATGTGTTTCATGGTTGAAAATGGAATCACAGGGGTTTTGTAGCTGTATGGTGAAGTAAAGGTGGCTTATGGAATGATGGTGAAGGAGAAATGTTGGTTTAGGAGGAAAGAAGGTTATGGTGTTGCTTTATAAGGAGGTTATGATGATGAAGGAGGTTAAGTGTTGGTTTACAAGTTGGATTATTGGAGGCTACCATGGAACCTTTACTTAACCTCTTTTTAAGTGTTCTCTTGTTCTTTAATCTATGCAAGATGGTACAAAGATACAAAGGAAAAAATTTCTGAACGAAAAGGTACAAGTTACCGATGAAAAGGAGCCGAACGACCACAAACATTGTTTCAAAAAAAAAAAAGCGAGGAACTACGTGAAGGCTGTTAGATTTAAGTGATTAAATTAATAATTATATTTTGATAATCAACAATTTCTTTAAGGATAAAAACTGTATTAAACTGGATTCCCTAACACAGTGAAAACTTTCATGTACAGGAATAACTATTTCTAAAAAGACTGAGTAAACCTCAAATGTCATCGGAACTACCAGTTTATCAGGAAAAGTTCGTCCGATCACTATGAAGAAAATTGCGTCTGGTGAATCATAGGAGTCTAAAGCAGCATCAACAACCAACATCTGAGAACACCTCACAAAACAGTCTGCCACTTAAGAAGATCGCTCAAATCAAAGGACAGATTATTCTATGAAGAATTCCTCTCAGCTTCAACAGTTCTCTAGCATCACAAAAGAAAGTTGTGAATTAACTCTATCAGATGAAAGAACTTCAGTAAGATCAAGAAAGAGACTCAGTCATCTACAAGACAAGAAGATTCTAACAGTTAAGAAAGACTGAATAAAGAAAAGTTCGTCTGCCAATCCAAATTACTTTGCAGCAAAGCTTCAAGCATTGAATGGAAACTACGTCTGCCAAGCTACAAAGAAAAATCCGTTCGCCAAAGCCACAGAAATCAAGAAATGTGACTTTCGAGGAAATCAGGATCATTGAAGTACTAAAGAACGCAATCTCTCATATGAAATTATTACTTCATTCAAAAAGACTCCTACCTCGTCTACACATTTACTAATATACTGGCTGCGGCAGAAAGTAGAAAGGGACACAATTAATACAATATTCCTTGGTTCCTCTGACATTCTACTTTCCCTTAAATCAAGCTGACATCGCGGAATCAACGGCAAAGATCTCTGCACATCGTACACTCTCAACGGTCGAAATTCAAAATTCTGACCAAGGCACGTGATGATTATTAGCTGTCTAGCACTGGGGTAAAAGGGTCAAAGCAGTCCTCACCGCTGAAGTTTTATACGTTATATACGAAGAAACCAGCTCAAGGGTACTCGCTCAAGATGGAGCCAGACGACATCAACCCAGTTGTACTGATGATTTCCAGATCATATCTCATGCTTGTAGAAAAACCTCTGATCGTGACTTACGCCTGCTAAGAGATGCAGAACTAGCCGTTACGCGCAGCTCAGAAGAGAAGAGGCACTTCGGACAGTTTTTCTCTCTTTCTCAAGAAGAAGAAGCAACTGAAGATATAAATAGAAGATTCCTTCTCCGAAGTATTTGGGCAACTTAGACTTAAACTTACATATGCCAACTAAGTCTGTCCCAAGAGCCAAGCAACGTTGGTTCATGCTCAGGATGCCTCAACCAAATCCCTGTCTGAGCTTATAAGTTTGTGTGAGGAAAATTCGCAGAATATTACTCTTATCCTTCCCAACTCACACATCCTTTCTAACAGAGAACCCAAACTCCTACCCTCTCTGTATATCGAGCTTAATTTCCTCTGCCCTCTCTTATTAAGAAGAGAACCTTGTAGAGAAGCCAACCCTTGAAAAAGGTGTCAGGAGAAGTCCTGTATAATACTTGTAAGGAGGAGTCCTTCAAATACTTGTAAGGAGGAGTCCTTCGAATACTTGTAAGGAGAAGTCCTTAGAATACTTGTTAGGAGAAGTCCTTAGAATACTTGTTGGGAGAAGTCCCTGATAATACTTGTACTATTCATTGAAATAGTGAAAATCTTGGTGAAGCCAAGGACTGGATGTAGCCCTATCGGTTATGAGGGTGAACCAGGATAAAATCATGTGTATGTTATTTTCATGTTGTTAATTTTACACTGCATGCTCATTCACAAGTTTGCAACTTGCAAACGATTATGAAAAATAAATAATTATCACTTTAAATCTTATGAAATAATTTTCATGCTCTCATACAAAAGTGATTCATGCCAAATCTAAATAATCAATTATATATATATATATATATATATATGAGAAAAGAAATTTAAAATAAGCCACACAATTCAAACCCCCCCTTTCTTGTGTGATTCTATTACTGTCAATTGGTATCAGAGCCTAACACTCTGAAAAGTGCTAACATCTTCGCAGATGCAGAGTTCAAAGATCCGTAAAAGCATATGTCGTTCTTGAATAGAAGCAACCATGATCCAAATGCTAATGCAAGAAGGAAACTTCAAAGAAGTCATCTCAAGGAAAGATCTCATATCCTCTCAGCAAAGGAAGCTAGAAATTCAAGTGAATACATCAAACTCGTGTCTCCAGCAATATATTACTGACAAATCTCTTGAGTTATACAAGAAATGATCAAGTTCTATTCTCAGAGATAGAAATGGAGGTAACTCTAAACTCATATTAGATTATCTATCACCCCTCATACTGGTAAAATAATTAAAAGCTTCACAAAGAATATCTTAATACAATCACTGAGTATTTACTCAAATGAGACTCTTTATAAGTCCATCAAGATTTGTTTGAATCGTTAATGTCATTACTCTAATGAACACAAATTGCCAGATAATCGTACGCTTACGATAGCCATATTAATCAAAAAAAATTAAGCTGTTCAATTGGCAAATGATAATCAAAATTATTTGTTCAAATCAACTCTTTGGCATATGACTTTCTA
The DNA here is from genome assembly GCA_030819835.1 of Acmispon strigosus. Classification (NCBI taxonomy): domain Eukaryota; kingdom Viridiplantae; phylum Streptophyta; class Magnoliopsida; order Fabales; family Fabaceae; genus Acmispon; species Acmispon strigosus. The sequence goes on along the minus strand of JAUAMA010000001.1, from coordinate 38,911,037 downwards.
TACTATCATTACATGCATTTAATCTCCTGTTTAAACATTAGTCCTAAACATTTGTTATGAAAAACCTTGATATACGCTATCAAACTTATCGGACAAGCATAGATGTTCTGACGAGTTCTCTAGTTAAAAAAAAAAAAACACAATACATCCTATTGCCTGTAGCTAAATTATGATAATCAAAATTTTTTTTTTAATGAGATTCTTCGACAAAGAAATTAGGAAATGAATCTTGTAGGCTTGAAGATAGACACATATATTACATGGTCAACTAGAAGAGTGACGTCAAGTATCTTCCTGATAAGACCAAAAACTCCACTTAACCAAAGACTACATTCCAAAGACCGAGTAAATGGAAATCACCGTCCGGTGACTACATAAGGAACCACCAAGAGAGAGCGTCTATGAATACCTGATCAGGCACGATCAGTCTCTCACACAAACTTAGACTACTAGCTAAACAACTGTGTCGTTTCAAATATTAAAACTTCTCAAGCACGCATTAAATCTCCCAACTGCTATGACTGCACATTTAAAGATCCTAATTTAATGCGCATGCTAATCATGTCATCACATCAATAGAAAACTAATCATTTCCTTTTTCTTAACCGTACAAACACCTTTCATATTCAAAAAAATAATAATAAAATAATAATGATATAACAAAAAGAATCTTGAGGCAAAAATAACACTTTCACAAACTTACCTTGAACTTCCATCATCCTCAAGATTTCCATTGCTCTCTCTCTCTCTCTCTCTCTCTCTCTCTCTCTCTCTTGCTAACTTGTGTCTGCAGATCACTACAATGGCCTCAAGGAAACAGATTAATGCTGCCTCCGAACTTACTTCCGCTGAGCAAAACGCTATTGAACGAAGAATGAGGAATATTGCGCTGAATCGAAAGGAGCAAGAAACCTTCGTTGGCAAACTGAAGACGGTAAATCTCGGGGATAAAGAACTGGTTTCTCCAAAGCATCTTAACCTAAGGCTCTACAGTCACGCCAAGATAGCAGGATTAGATTGGGTCCTCGCTCAAGAATGGGAAAGTCTCATGAAGGTATCCTCTCTTGTTACCATTGAACCGGTCGTCAAAGAATTCTACGACTCTGCAGTCAAGAGCAGTCCCTCGATGATCAAAACCAGATGCATGCGAAGAATAACAACTATTTCGCCTGGAGATATTGCAGTAATCTTGAACTGCGAAGTAAACGAAGGAGTAAAATTCAAATCAACTTGGGAGTTATCTGCCTTAAACTCCAAGTGCATCTGGAAGCAGAACCTAGAAAGTTATGGAACTAATGTCAACAACTTAATAGAGGAATGCAAATTTCCTTATGCCGTGTTGTGAAAAATAGTCATCCCCAGAGAAGGGAACTGCAACAATGTAGACAAACTGTCTCAATGGGAACTCTACTATATGATGCATAAGCAGAGAATCAACCTCTCATATCTCGTCTTCAATCACATAATATCAACTCTGGAAGGCAAAGAACTAAAATTTCCATATGGAGCTCTCATATCTGAGCTAATGAGGAAACACCTCATAGACAAAACGAAGGAGGAAAATGAGTTTATTACTCGTGACTACATTCACTCATCTCCAATAAAATTCGACGACCTCAGAAGAATGGGACTAGAGATTGACACTACCAGTGTGCCTGTAGAAGTGCTCTTGCAGGCAAGCAGACCTCAACTCAGAGAAGAGGGTGCCGAAGAAGAAGTAGAAGATGAAGAAGCAGAAGAAGACGCTGATATTAATGGTCCCCCACCCACTAAGCGATACCAAATTACCAACTCTGGGAAATGGGTTGAAATTGCTTCTTCTTCAGAACCTAAACAACCAGGAGACACAACTGTTTCCCAACAGAGTGATGAAGACAATCGTCCAATAGCATCACTGATTAAAAACGTCCAAAGGGGACCCTCAAGCTCCGAATCCAGGACTCCTCAGCAGCTTGCAATCATATAAAAATATCTTCCACACATTCCCACTGAGTTCCATAAGTTTGTAGAAAATATTGTGGATGTTGATGATGATGGCAACTGCGGATATAGATGTCTTGCACAGTGGATAGGGATGAACGAGAGAGAATGGCCAGAGATAAGGGATCGAATGATCAAGGAGTTAGATAACAGACGAAACCTTCACCAGAAGGTATTTGACTCAAAAGATCATATGGAAGAAATTAAAAAGGCCTTGACCCTCAGCCCAAACGAACCAGCTCTTGAACCCAAATGGTTCACTGTTCCAGACATGGGTTTACTAGCAGCAACTACCTTCAGAGTAGTTCTAGTCACACTCAGTCTCAGAGAATCCTGCATGTATCTTCCTATGACCGGTCCAGTTACAACCCCTTCTCCAGTGGCAGTGTTATGCAATGTCGATGATCGACACTGGATAAGAGTGATTCTCAAAGAGAACTCTCCCTTACCCAATGCAACACCACAATGGTTGCCCAACTGTGAAAAGGATGCAAAGGCATGGGGAAATAATGTGGGACCAAGAATAATAATGTATAGACGCATTATAGATCCCAACTACGTTCGTCCCTCAAAGTTGAAAAGGAAGCGACATGCTACTCTGAAGAACGCTGAGAAACAAGTGCAAGTGACCATGGCTTTGTCCGAATCATCAAGGCTAAAGGCAGAAGTATCAGAAGCTGAAAACTCTTCTCCCTCACTAAATGAAAAACAAAGTGAGAAGATCGCCAAGAAATCCATTGATGATAACAACACACTCCTTGACATTCCTATGTCCCAACCAGAGGTTACTATGGAAACACAGGAGATTGCAGATCAACTTAGGGCATCTAAGGAAGCATCTGTGGCCAAAGGAAGAGTGAAGTCTCGCGCAGTCAGGGCCTGTAATCAAAGAAAAAGAAAGAAGAATATCCCAAGGAAGGCTGAGAAAGATGATACAACTAAACTCGCACATAGGGATGAAGTCGCTGCTGAACAATCAACAGCTAATCGAGAAGGAGGTATATCTGAAAAAGATCAGGAGAACAGCATGCAAGAAGTTCAAACAAGGGAATACAGAATGAAGAGTTTCCCAATCCATGTGCCCAGACGGTCTCGCCGTTGCACTACTCCTATTGCATCAACAGTCCCTAGAATGCTATCCATGATAAATGCTTGGCACGCACCACACCTTCTTATGGAAACATTAGGGTTCAATTTCTGCCTTCAAGCTAGAATCTGGGCTCCTCCTACTGTTGACGGGTTAGTACTTATGTTTGCTCCAAGATCAAGGTATGACATCTTCTCTCACAACTGGGAACTGTCTGCCTGCAGACAAACTCATACAAGCACCATCTCATCCAAATTGATTCATGGTGCTGCATGCATCACTCTCAATTTCGGATCATGGTCGCTTACCCTAATAGCAGACAGACCTTCCTATCAGCCATCTCTAACTGCTGACGTGCCTCAGCAAAAATCAGTCGAGCACCAAATCCATACCTTAACTGATTCAGAAGAGATAGTTGTTATCTCATCAGACTCTGAGGAGGATCAAGACGATACTCACTCACCATCTTCCAAGGAAATCCCTGCTGCTGAAGCTCTGAATGAGACCTTGAAAATGGAAACCACAGTGGTTCATCCCACCAACGTCTCCCCAAGTAATCATCCTTCCTCAACTGAGGAAATTCCCAGGGCCAAGGAGTCACATGATGTACCATCTACTACTAAACCCTTTGATGCCGAAACTGCCATTAAGGAGCTGTCTGAACAAGTTACACAATCCCTCTCCACCAATTTCAAAGCAACGGAAAATATGGAAAGCACTATTCTCAAACGAGCCGATGCAATGGAACAAAATCTCACCGCCATGATAGAGGCTCAACTCAAGTTCTTTGAAGAAATGCTCCGCAAAGACCATGAAGCTCGTCAGCAAAAAGCGGATTGATTACCTCTTATCCCTGCTACTCTCTCTAATTATTCATCTTATGCACATTATTCTACTTGCTCTCATGCCTATTTATCTTTAATACTTCATACCAGATATCTCTTTATCTTTTATGCACGTTGCTTACAACATGGTACCTCATCTTTTTGATAATGCCAAAGGGGGAGAAGATTTAGGAAAAGAAGAAAGCTAGATTTAGGGGGAGCAAAGATAAGTAAACTTAGGTAAAAAGAAGCTTACTAGGAATATTCAACTTAGGGGGAGCAAGAGCAAGCAAGACAAATTTCAGCAAGACTAATTCCAACTAAACCAGTAAAATTCGTTTTGGAATTCAACCACCTCCTATATAAATAAAATGAGAAATCATAATGCAATACTCTGAAGAACAACCATCATGTCTTATGAACACCTCATAAACAAATTTTTTCCAAAGAAATTATCATTATCAAAAAGGGGGAGATTGTTAGATTTAAGTGATTAAATTAATAATTATATTTTGATAATCAACAATTTCTTTAAGGATAAAAACTGTATTAAACTGGATTCCCTAACACAGTGAAAACTTTCATGTACAGGAATAACTATTTCTAAAAAGACTGAGTAAACCTCAAATGTCATCGGAACTACCAGTTCATCAGGAAAAGTTCGTCCGATCACTATGAAGAAAATTGCGTCTGGTGAATCATAGGAGTCTAAAGCAGCATCAACAACCAACATCTGAGAACACCTCACAAAACAGTCTGCCACTTAAGAAGATCGCTCAAATCAAAGGACAGATTATTCTATGAAGAATTCCTCTCAGCTTCAACAGTTCTCTAGCATCACAAAAGAAAGTTGTGAATTAACTCTATCAGATGAAAGAACTTCATTAAGATCAAGAAAGAGACTCAGTCATCTACAAGACAAGAAGATTCTAACAGTTAAGAAAGACTGAATAAAGAAAAGTTCGTCTGCCAATCCAAATTACTTTGCAGCAAAGCTTCAAGCATTGAATGGAAACTACGTCTGCCAAGCTACAAAGAAAAATCCGTTCGCCAAAGCCACAGAAATCAAGAAATGTGACTTTCGAGGAAATCAGGATTATTGAAGTACTAAAGAACGCAATCTCTCATATGAAATTATTACTTCATTCAAAAAGACTCCTACCTCGTCTACACATTTACTAATATACTGGCTGCGGCAGAAAGTAGAAAGGGACACAATTAATACAATATTCCTTGGTTCCTCTGACATTCTACTTTCCCTTAAATCAAGCTGACATCGCGGAATCAACGGCAAAGATCTCTGCACATCGTACACTCTCAACGGTCGAAATTCAAAATTCTGACCAAGGCACGTGATGATTATTAGCTGTCTAGCACTGGGGTAAAAGGGTCAAAGCAGTCCTCACCGCTGAAGTTTTATACGTTATATACGAAGAAACTAGCTCAAGGGTACTCGCTCAAGATGGAGCCAGACGACATCAACCCAGTTGTACTGATGATTTCCAGATCATATCTCATGCTTGCAGAAAAACCTCTGATCGTGACTTACGCCTGCTAAGAGATGCAGAACTAGCCGTTACGCGCAGCTCAGAAGAGAAGAGGCACTTCGGACAGTTTTTCTCTCTTTCTCAAGAAGAAGAAGCAACTGAAGATATAAATAGAAGATTCCTTCTCCGAAGTATTTGGGCAACTTAGACTTAAACTTACATATGCCAACTAAGTCTGTCCCAAGAGCCAAGCAACGTTGGTTCATGCTCAGGATGCCTCAACCAAATCCCTGTCTGAGCTTATAAGTTTGTGTGAGGAAAATTCGCAGAATATTACTCTTATCCTTCCCAACTCACACATCCTTTATAACAGAGAACCCAAACTCCTACCCTCTCTGTATATCGAGCTTAATTTCCTCTGCCCTCTCTTATTAAGAAGAGAACCTTGTAGAGAAGCCAACCCTTGAAAAAGGTGTCAGGAGAAGTCCTGTATAATACTTGTAAGGAGGAGTCCTTCGAATACTTGTAAAGAGGAGTCCTTCGAATACTTGTAAGGAGAAGTCCTTAGAATACTTGTTAGGAGAAGTCCTTAGAATACTTGTTGGGAGAAGTCCCTGATAATACTTGTACTATTCATTGAAATAGTGAAAATCTTTGTGAAGCCAAGGACTGGATGTAGCCCTATCGGTTATGAGGGTGAACCAGGATAAAATCATGTGTATGTTATTTTCATGTTGTTAATTTTACACTGCATGCTCATTCACAAGTTTGCAACTTGCAAACGATTATGAAAAATAAATAATTATCACTTTAAATCTTATGAAATAATTTTCATGCTCTCATACAAAAGTGATTCATGCCAAATCTAAATAATCAATTATATATATATATATGAGAAAAGAAATTTAAAATAAGCCACACAATTCAAACCCCCCCTTTCTTGTGTGATTCTATTACTGTCAAAGGCCGCCCTCAAATTCAACGGTGAAGGGGAAATAGCAGCATGAAGAGCGCCCTCAAATTCAAAGGTTCTAATGAGGAGCACTGAAGAGTGTAAGCTACAGTGAATCAACAATTGTGCAGGCGATTTGGGTAACCCAACATTGAGCAACCGTGAATGGGTGGGCAGGTAAACCTTTATCAAAACCAAATTGAATTTAGAAGCTAATTTTTCATTTATTGTGCAAAAGCAAAAAGTAGGTTAATAATGGGCGGTCCTGGAGCATGAGGGAAGCGTGTAGAGGTAACGAAGAACCTACCCCTTGAGCGCTATATGGACCGCCCTTGCGCTTTGGTCGAGACCGCCAGTCGAAGGGTGAGCTCCATGGCGATGTGGGCAAGGCGCCTTGATAATGACGAGATGTTCACAAACAAAGTCTTCATACTTCCGAGATGGAGCTTCGTGGATTTGTGGGCTGTTCAGGAGTGTCTTAGCCATTTGTGAGTGACCTTGGCATTACCCGGTGCGCCACTTTCTATTAGACAAGTCACCTCACACTCAGTGGATGTTTCAGATGACGACACAGAGGTGAGACTGGCCATTGAAGACACACTTTGACCTCATGCTTTGGGCACGATGTCTTGTGGGCTGGGCAAGATCGTCCAGATATAGAACCCGCCCAGGATACATCGAGAGAGGCGGTCCCAGATCACTTATGTATTAGACATTCTTTTCAGTGTGTTGTATGTTTGCTATGCCATGTTGGTGACTTTTACGCATTATATGTTTATTATGCCATGTTTGCGACTTATCCACTTTATAGTCTTAGGAGATCCTGCCCCTTTTCGGGCGATTGTGCGTATATGTATACCTTTAGAGAGCTAGTTACATTGTTTCTGCTTAAGAGACCGTCGTTGCACATTGGTCGAAAACGCCAGTTGAAGGGCAAGCCTCGAGGTGGAACAATGAGGGCCATTTAAGACACACTTCGCCTTCAATGCTTCAGGAACGGTGTCTTGTGGGCTTGTGGTCCGGGCGGGTGAAACCGCCCAAGTAGACTAGGTATGGGCCTCGCCCAAAATAGGGCTCCATGAGGGCGACCCAGAGGACTCTTCATAGAACCATAAGAAAATAATATCCTTGAAGGAAAGGAGTTAAGGAATAATGACTTAAGGTCTAAGACTATTTGTGTGTCTTGTACATGGTACGGTTCCCGTGGACAAAGATGTTCGAACAAGGTCGGAGATTCATGAGGAATGCTTGATTGGTAAGGGCACTACGCAACTCGGATAGCTTAGCCCTATGTGGCCAATATTTCTTCTTTCTATCTTAAGAATTGAATTGCTATAACATGACTGTGTATCAATGTCTAGTTAGTACATTTGTGATTTGAATTGTTATAACATGATTGTTTATCAATGGGTAGTTAGTGCGTTGTGAATTGAATTGCTATAACATGTCTGTGTATCAATGGGTAGTTAGTATGGTTGTGAAATGATTCGTTATAGCATGAATCGATGATTAATGTAGCATGAATCAAGGGTTTATGAGCGGAACCAACCTCGAGTATGGCTCCGGAATTAAACGTACGAGCTTGTGTTCATCATCTTTGTTCCAACGCCCGTCCTCTTCTCAGAAATGTAGGGAATTTCGTGCTCAAGCTCCGGATTTGAGAAGGAGTTGTTCGAACCCCAAAACAGAAACAACTTGAGTTAGAACCGAGTTAATAGCTATAACCGGAACTCAGAAAGGAATTGAAGAATGAAAGGCTTACCAAGAACACAAGTGAAGAGCGTCTGTAAGAGAATGTTAGAGGATTCCTAGGCCCTATCCAAGAGGAAGTATAGCAGCAATAGGAAGGAGAAATGGCAGCAGAAATGTAGAAGAAACTTAGCAGCAACAAGAGGAAATGGTGCAGCACTTGGCTGGGGTTTTTCTTCAGAATTGAACGTTTTTTGAGTGAGGAAGTGGAAGTTAGTTTCAAAATACTCCACCTCTATATGATGCACAAAATATGGGCTAAATGGGAGGTTATTTCTCAGCTTGTTTTCTATTTTTCAGCAGCATCTTAAAGCATGTTTTTAATGTAGCAAAATTATTATTTTTTCTAATTAATTAGAGGGAAAGAAAAGAGGAAATTATCAGCCAATATGGCTGAGTGGTTCGCCCAACCCTAGCAAAAATAGGGGAAAATAGCTGACTTCTTCCTCCTTGTAAGCTCCTTCAAAAAAGAATGTATCCGATCTTGTTTTCAGTTGAAATTAATTTCTGTTACCCAATTCTCCATTTATTTATTAGAAAATTATCTCAAAGCACAAAAGAATATCCCCTCTTCATTCCTCCTAAATTTTGAAATTAATAAGAAAAGGAAAGCAGAACTAAAATTTAGCACTTAACCAAGATTGGAACCCTTGCCATGTAACCGAAATACTCAAGTCTCAACCACTAAACCAACACTCATCTTGTTATAACTCAAGCAAAAATATACTTTCAATGAAGTATCAATCAATTTCATAAAGATTTTGTTTATATCAGATCTCAAGAAAACAATACCACCAAAATATAATTCAATCAAAGGTCTAATAGGGACTAAAACTGAACTATAGAATAGTTCAGGGACCAAATCATAAATAATTAAGACTCCATGGGCCAAAAATATAAATACCAAAAATAGAGGGTCTTACAGCTCTGGCGGTTCTTGTAACTGCTCGTCGCTTGCGGCCATACCTTCCAAGCTTTTAGGCCAAGGTAAAAATAGATTTACCCTTGAAGTAGGTATTGCAGAAGCTAGACTTATCTGGTCGCCAGGTGGGCTGGTCAGTAGAATTGTCCGAATGCGGTTTACTCTACGAGACGAGAGGAAAGGTCTCAGCTCAGTGCCTAGCTGATTTTGTGGCTGAGTTGACCGCCGCAGGAAGCGAGCCCAAAGAGAAAAAGTGGGTGCTATCTGTGGATGGGTCATCGAATGTACGAGGAAGCGGCATGGGAATAATTTTGAGCGGTCCAAACAAGGTACAGATAGAACAGTCTTTAAGGTTTGTGTTTAAAGCAAGTAATAACCAAGCAGAGTATGAAGCTCTGATTGCCGGCCTGAGGCTCGCCAAGGAATTGGAAATTGAAGACCTTGAGATCAAAAGCAACTCACTTCTAATGACCAATCAAATCAAAGGAACTTATCAGGTTAAGGACCCCCTATTAGAAAAATATTTGCGGCGGGTGCAAGAATTCATGAACGATATTCAAAGCGTCTCCATAGAGTATGTCCCCAGGGAAGAAATTCAGCGGGCGGATTTGCTCGCTAAACTGGCTAGCATGCGAAGGCCGGGGAGTTATAAATGGAACTATTCAAGGTCCAAGCGTCGAAGCAGAAGTGGTATGTAATGTGACTCAAGGGTCGACCTGGATGTCGCCAATATATGAAGTCCTCGAGGGCGACTCGGGGGATGTGGAGAGGTTTTCGAAGGAACTAAGGCGAGCTACTAGTTATTACACCTTGATTGAGGGGGAGTTGTATAAACGGGGTTTCTTGGCGCCATTGCTAAAGTGCGTATCTGAGCAGCAGGCTCTCGGGCTGATGCACAAGGTTCACGAGGATGTCTGCGCCAGTCACATTGGAGGGCGATCTCTGGGCGCCAAGATATGGAGAGAAGGATTCTATTGGCCTACTCTCAAGAAAGATTTCCAAGAATAATAGGCAAGGCCACTCGATATTTTTGTTAGGAGTGGGGCATTCAAACCAGTTACACTTCCGTAGAGCACCCGCAAACTAATGGCCAAGCAGAGGCGGCGAACAAGATTATTCTAGCAGGATTCAAAAGGCGATTGGATGATGCCAGGGGGCGTTGGCTAGATGATCTACCATTGTATTGTGGTCGTACAATATGATGCCACAGTCAACCACGGGCGAGATGCCCTTCAAGCTAACGTATGGAACAGACGCCATGTTACCAGTAGAATTGAAGAACAGAGCCTGGAGAGTCTCTGCAATGACACAAGAACATAATGAGAGTATTTTTTTGATTAATCTGGATATGGCTTCCGAGGTTAGAGAAGAGGCGCGCTTGCGAGAAGTAGCCATGAAACAAAGGGTGGCAAGGAAATATGATGCTTGCGTCGTCACGCGGAGTATGCGCGTTGGCGATCTCGTGCTGCGCAGGCGAACAGGAGCTGTGAATCTCAGTAAATTGACGCCCAATTGGGAAAGACCATATAAAATTTCAAAATCAAACTCCCCTTCAGAAGAGGCACGCTTTGGAGAAGTAGCCATGAAACAAAGGGTGGCGAGGAAATACGATGCTCGCGTCGTCCCGCGGAGAATGCGCGTTGGTGATCTCGTGCTGCGCAGGAGAACAGGAGCTGCGAATTTCAGTAAATTAACGCCCAATTGGGAAGGACCATATAAGATTTCAGAATCTCTGGGACAAGGCGCATATCATCTAGAGGAGTTGTCAGGTAGGATGGTTCCAAGGTCCTAGAACGCCTCTAACCTGAGACCTTATTACAGTTAAGTGCGTAAAGGCGCACTTTTTTGTTCCTTAAAGGAAGTTATTTTTTGAAGTGGCGACCCTTTTCTGTACTATGGTTCGCCGGCCCAATGGTGGTCAGGAATACAAGTTGTCTTATAAATCGGTCCAGTGGAGGCCTTGAATAAAAATGTGTTTAAACGTTGACCTAGTGGTAGTCTTGAATAAAAGTCATTTTTATAAGAATATTACTTGTGCATGGTCCAGTGGCGACCTAGAAACATACTCTCAGTGCAGATACAATCTAACTACGAGAATGAGAACAGCTGCTTCCAAGAGACCAAGGGGCTTAAAACCTCCCTATCTTTGGCGTCCTCACCTCGTCTACAGGGGGAGTGTTGGGGGTCGTCACAGAGGTTTATTTGGGACGGCAAGCGCGACCCTTGTGTGATACGGCGAACTTCCCAGCCTTGATCGAATTAAATCGAGCCTGTCTTAATTAGAAGATCCATGGAAGTAAGACTCATTACGCGAGCTGAAACTATGCTCACAACTAACGCAGTGGCGTGATAATTACATGGTCCAGTGGCGACCTCAAAATTAAGAGCATCCGAAATACAAAGAAAAAATGTGCAATGGCGTGATACTTATATGGTCCAGTGGCAACCTTAAAATTAAGTACATTCAAAGTGCAAAGAAAAAACGTGCAAGTAGAAGGCGACAAAAATATCATTAACATATTCAGGTTTCAGGTTTACAAAAAATAGGAACGCCTCACAAAAAAGGAAAGGGGGGAAACAACAGAGAAACAAGAAAAACTAAGCCCTAAGTCTCGTCATCTTCATTGCCCGCGACATGCTCATTGGCGGGGGTGACATTGGCGACTGGGTCATCCATCTCTTCGTCATCCAATTCAACCTCGCCCTCGGAGTCGGGCCTTGTGAGCCCGTCAACAGTGACCTCTTTCCAAGTCCCCTACCGGGATAGTTCAAAGTTGGGGTCAAAGTATTGCACCTGCAACTTGGCAGAGGCAAAACCTTCCTCGAACCTCTTGGAGCATTCATCATAGAAGTCTTCCCTCAAGTCTGCCGAAGTAGTCTCGAGCACGCCTTTAACTTTGGAGAGCTCCTCCTTGGATGCGGCGAGCGCTTCTTTGACTTGGGCGAGCTCCCCTTTTACCTCGCCGAGCTCAGTGTCGGCCGCACCTCTTTGATCCGCCAGGGACTTGGAAAAAGTCTCCTCCAGGTGCCTCTTCTTGGTGGAAAACTCATTCTACAGCGCAGCCTTTTGAGCGGCGAACTCATTCTCCAGCGTAGCCTTTTGTGCTGCTAGGGCGTCCACATGGCGAGCCTCACCATCCGCCAGCAATTTTTCTAAGTTGGACTTAGTTGAATGCAGTGCCTCAATCTCAGCAGATGTTTCTTCAGCATGTTTATAGCGAGCCTCGCTGTCAACCAGAGCCTTCATCATTTTGACTTTGGCGGCCGATAAAGTTTTGTTCTCGGAGCTCAGCTCCCCAACTCGCCTACAGCGATCAGCTAGAGCCTGAAGGGCGTCTTTTTGCTTGCGCACCATTATAGCCCCCCAGCTGGCGGCGGCCAAACAATGCATGTCCATGTTATTCCCCACTCCCATGAAGTCGTTGCTATTGGGATCTTGGAGATAGCTGTCCAAGGCCAAACTTGATTCCATAAAGTTTAGGGCGGGTGTTCCCCGCCCACCAGTGTTAATGGTTGGAGCATATTCCTCCTCGTCAAGATCCACACATATGGGGGCCTCATTCTCGGTGGCGGCCACTGTGTTGGGTCCTGGTCCGGACTCAGGAATGCTAGCGTCGGGGGTTAGGCGAGAGGAAGATTTGGATTTGCTATTTTACCTCACCTTGGACGGATCTTGCCTTCCTGTCTCTTGGTGGTTGGAACCCTCGGGTTGAGGGACTTCATGTCCTCGCCATGCTGTGGCGATTGGAGCCTTCGGGGCAAGGGACATCCTGCCACGTGGGAGCCGGTCGAGAAGAATCCTCGGCGTGATGGACCATCTGGCTCGACATCCTAGGGTGAGAGGAGCTTTCAGAATGAGAGGAGCCTTCAGGGCGAGGAGTATCATGGTGAGATTTCTTCCTAGCTAGACCATCCTTGGAGCGGTGGGTGTTATTGGAGCTTGACCCGCAACGGGCCCGGGCGCGGCGAGCCTGATCTTCTTTGGAAATGTCGTAGTTAGTCACTGAAAAGAAAGGAAATAGCTAAGAAAGAAATGACACATGAAGCAAGTATGGAAATTGGGGAAAAACTTACGCAAATTTTTTGCAGTGTTGCCTTTTTAATGGGCATGTAAGAGCCCGCCGCAGTTGATGGGCTTTGAGGAGGCGAGATACTCAACGATCTCCCATTTGTCGTTGGTTAGGGCTTTATCTTCTACATTGAGGGTATAGTTGGGTGACTCAATCCAATAAGGAGGTAATTTGGCGCGCCCATTAGCGACATTTTTGAATAAATGAGGAATTAGAAGGCTGTGGACAATTTTGAAAAAGCGACCCCTCCAGATTTTATGGGTATTTCTCTTCCAGGTTTTGAACCTGGCTTTGAGGGGTTTCACGGTGAGGGTGACCCACGAGCTGGTGGGCGCTGTAAGTATAGATAGCAACCTGAGAGGGGGGTGAATCAGGTTCTTCCAATTTTTGCATTATCAAAAATATTACTTTCAAGATAGTAGTGATCACAATTTGATGATTGCGGATGCAGCGAAATAAAGCGTTGCTTGAAAGTAAAAGATGAAGGAAGAGAGAATCACACAATGATTTTATCCTGGTTCACCTTCTATCCACCGAAGGCTACGTCCAGTCCCTCAAGAAACCCCTTGAGGATTTTTCCACTATGATCAAGATTTCTTACAAGCACTTACACCAAGGACCTTAAGAACTCTTGTCAAACCTCAGATGGAAAACCACCAACTGATGACGCCAAACCCTACGGCGGACTTTGAATCAAACCCGATTCAAAGGACCTTTTCCACTATCACTGAAGCCTACGGTGGACTTTGAATCAAACCCGATTCAAAGAACCTTTTCCACAACCATCGAACACTACGATGGACCTTTTTACAACCACCGAAAACCACGGTGAATGAATCAAACCGATTCAAGAGATGAAGAAGAAGTTCTTGCAATGTCTGATTCAATCCTTTAATCTAGTTGGATTGCTCTTAGTTTGTATGCTCCAGGCAATTACAATGAAGGCTCTTTTATTCTGAGTTTCTCAAAAGATGAACAGCATGTGCGTTCTTTATGAAAATGAGAGAGAAGAAACTCAGAATGATGACTTTAATGAATATGAAAGTTATGGACCAAGTCATTCTTGTTTCTGACCGTCTATGGACTTTATATAGGCACTAGAGGTCGTCCATGAACCATCACAAAGCTTCTCAAACGTTTTGAGACACATTGGCTCATGAAACAACACATATGTCGTCCTAGTAATCGATTACAGCAACCTGGTAATCGATTACACTAGCCGTTGCAGTTTGAATTCAAAATTAAAATTGTGTAATCGATTACATGGATGTGGTAATCGATTACTGCCTTCCTGTAATCGATTACTTACATCCTGTAATCAATTACAGATAGTCCAGAACTCAGATTTTGACAGTTTAAGACCTAATTGAGTGTTCCTACCAAGTTTTACTTGTGAGAACATATTATACTCAATTAGTTGATCTTTTATGAGCCTTCAAATGCCATATTAACCTTAATAAAGCATAGCACCCTATGTTAACAAGACTTACTAATAGCAAGAACCTTGATGATTAATCTTGACGTTCCGAGCCGGTTCTTGAAGTCTTTCCTTTCTTTCATGAAGTCTTCTTGAAGTCTTTCCTTTCTTTTCTGAAGTCTTTCTTCTTTTTGTGATGTGTTTTTCTTCATCAAAACTTCAGCCGAGTCCAAGGACGAGACCTTCTTCACAATCTCCCCCTTTTTGATGATGACAAACATCATGCTTGAACATTGATTGATCATTTGACTTTCTCTCTTGTCTTGTATATCTCCCCCTTGGTTTTGCAATTATATCTCCCCCTTTGTTTTGCAAATGAAGCACAGTATCCTGAAAAATGATCAAGCATACACAAGGCTTTTCTCCCCCTTTTGACATCATCAAAAAGAAGAAAAAGCCATACAAAGTATTCCAAGAAAAAACCAGACACATTATTGTTTTATGCCGAAAACAATAATGTGTATCAGAACTTTTCTCCCCCTTTTGGTTCTACTTGTAGCTTTCCTTGTAAATAATCTTTACAAGCACAGGACCCTTTCTTCTTCTTTTGACTTCATCAAATAGAAAAAGAGTCCAAACATATTCCATACATTCTAACAAGTAGTATAGCCATTTAAATTGTAGGGAGTGGGGGTAAGCAAGCCAAAATATATGAAAATATAAGCCAAACTCTGAAAGTCAACTATTTTCCATTTTAGCCGTGATGTAATCGATTACAGACTTCCAGTAATCGATTACTGAAGCTTTCTGGAAATAACCCTGGGCCAAAATATCCCTGTAACAGATTACTCATTCTGTGTAATCGATTATTGTATCCAGGAACTTGATGTTCCAGGCTTGGTAAGCACTACATGAAGGATATATATAACATAGAACTATGATGTAATATGCAGATGCCTAAGAATGCATTACTCTTGTACTCAATGTCATTTGAAAGAAATAAAGTTTAGAATTTCTCTTACCAATACCATATTCTATATTTGTGTCTTGAAAGACCATCCTTTGTATATGACATTTCTGATCACAAGGTCTTCAAGCACACTTGCACAATAAGCTTAATGGTATTTTCGAGGTACCCAATAGTCTTTGGGCCTTTTGGGTTAGTTCCTTTCACATCCCATATGAACCTTTCATTGGGATCTCCATGAAAGTTAGGAGTATAGTAAAAGCACTTAAGATACTTGTTAGGCATTTTCTTTTTAAGATAATAGAAAGATTTGAACCGTGCCTTTTGAGTATCATACCTTTGAATATTCATCTCATTTGTATATTTTTCATACCCTTTTAACACTTGATTTATCTTATCAATCTTTGATTCAAGTGTTGCATGTTTATTAAGAGTTATTAGATCTCATGCAATTAGCTTTTCTTTGTAGAGATGAAATGGTTTTGTCTTGTATTGCATATACTTTAAGAATATTTAAGAAGATATCATGCAATTCAACAAAGGTATTTTGTAACTGATCGTATGAAAGTTTATTGTTACTGACCTCATTGTTTTCATCATCTGAATGATGTGTCTCCATCAAGACGAGATGTGCTTCTTCATTCTCTGAATCAGATGATGAATTTGCTTCATTTTCTCTCATGTAAGCCTTCTTTGATTTGGAAATCTTTTTCTCATATTTCTTTTTCAAGCCATGCTTCTTTCTTTGAAGATTATGACAATCTTTATTTTTGAGGATTTTGCAAAGCTTCACTCTTATATCCTCATCATCATCATCATCATCACTATCGGATTGAGAATCTTCCTCTTGTGAACTATCATATCTTGTAGCTTTAGTTCTCAATGCAATAGGTCGGATGTACTTGTCAATTGCTTCTTGTTGTTCCATCTTTCTGAGTTCAAGTTCATGTTCTTGCAACTTGCCAAAGAGTGAAGCCAATGTCATTTTTGAAAGAATCTTCTTTTCTGAAAGTGCTATTACCTTTGGTTGCCATTCTCTTGATAATGATCTTAAGACATTTAAGTTCAGATCACTGTTGGAAAAATCTTTTCCAAAAGCAATTAAATGGTTGATCAAGAGAGTGAACCTTTTCTGCATATCTAGCACTGTTTCCCTTGGTAACATTCTGAACATCTCATACTCTTGTGAAAGAGTATTGATCTTTGATCTCTTTACTTCTTCAGTACCTTCATGAGTTACCATTAGAGTATCCCAAATTTCCTTTGACGTTTTGCACGTGGATACTCTGAAGAATTCGTCCATGCCAAGAGCAGATGTAAGAATATTCATTCCTTTAAGATCATATTGAACTTTCTTCTTTCTTCTTCACTCCATGTGTTTCTGGTTTCGGTTGACTGCTATCACCCACTTCATTCATAGGTATAAACGGACCTTGTTCAATGGCTTTCCATATCTCCACATCTAATGACCTTATAAAGATTTTCATCTTGATCTTCCAGAAGTCATAGTTGTTAGGGTCAAATAATTAAATGAATTATTATGTTTTGATAATTAACAATTTCTTTAAGGTTTAATATTGTTTAAGATAGAATTCCTAACATAGTGAAAATTCTCATGTACAGGAATAACTATCTCTAAAAGGACTGAATGAACCTCGAAGTATCATCAAGAGAATTAGTCCGCCAGAAAAGTTCATCCGGTCACTCTGAAGAAGATACTGTCAAAGATATACAAAGAAAGGCACTCATGAATAAGTCAGTCTGGTGGTTCAAGAGAGTTAAAACAGTAACAACATTCAACATTCTCTCTCAAGGATACTTCATCATAGTCTGCACGCTCAAGCCAAAGTCTATCTCAAGAAGATAAAACAGTCTGCTACTTAAACCTACAGTTATCAAGAGAAAGACTGCTTCTTCTAAAGCTAAAAGAGTATGACAACTTATGAAGAAAAACCTTCGTCATCAAAGCTTCTCTAGCATCATATAAAGTAGTTGGGAATCAACTTACTCTGATGGAGAACTTCAAAGGAAGCAACAGAAGAAAAGGAAAAGATTCAGTACCCTAAGCCAAGAAGATTCTAATCCTCGAAGAAGGTCTGAATGAAGAAAGGTCGTCTGTCGAAACAAGCCACTTAGTGACGGAATTTCAAGCATTGAAAGGAGACTGCGTCTGCCAACTTTCAAGGAAGAATTCGTCCGCTCAAGTGTCAATTCCGCCAAAGGTACAAAGGTCAAGAAGTGTGTTTTTCGAGGATATCAGGTTAACAGAAGCATTAAAGAAATTATTCTCCTCATCTTGAGTAATTGCTTCTTGGATCAAAAGACTTCTACCTCGTCTGCATATTTATTAATGTACCGGCTGCGGCAGAAAGTAGAAAGGGACACAATTAATACAATATTCCTTGGTCCCACTGCTATTCTAATTCTCCTCAAATCAAGCTGACATCGCGGAATCAACGGCAAGAATCTCTGAGCATCGTACACTCTCAACGGTCGAAATTCAAAATGTCTGACCAAAGCACTGACGAGTATTAGCTGGCAAGCACTGGGGTAAAATGGTCAAAGCAAACTCCACAGCTAAAACTTCACACATTAAATACCAAAGACATAGCTCAAAGCTACTCGCTCAGCATGGAGCCAGACGACATCAACCCAGGCGAATTGATGATTCTCAGATCGTGTCTTACACCTGCTGAAAAATGCAGAACTAGCCGTTATGTGCAGCTCGGAGAGGAAGAAGCACATCGGACAGGTTTTCTCTCATTCTGAAGAAGAAGAACGAAGAACTGCAACTGAAGATATAAATAGAAAACCCTGCCTCCGAAATAGTGGGGCAACTTAGACTTAAACTTCCATATGCCAACTAAGTCTGTCCCAAGAGCCAAGGAACCTTGGTTCATACTCAGGATGCTTCAAGCCTACCTCTACCTCTGCCTGAGTATTTGTGCTTCTGTGTGAGAAAAATTCATAGAGTATTACTCTTATCTTTCCCAACTCACACACCCTCCAAAAATAGATAACCCAAACTCCTATCCTCTCTATATAAACCGAGCTTAATATCTTCTACCCACTCTTATTAAGAAGAGAACCATGTAGAAAAGCCAACCCTTGAAAAAGGTGTCAGGAGAAGTCCTGCATAATACTTGTAAGGAGGAGTCCTGATAATACTTGTAAGGAGAAGTCCTTTGAATACTTGATAGGAGAAGTCCTTAGAATACTTGTTGGGAGAAGTCCCTGATAATACTTGTACTATTTGTTTAAATAGTGGAAAATCTTGGTGAAGCCAAGGACTGGACGTAGCCCTGTCGATTATGGGGGTGAACCAGGATAAAATTTATGTGTGCTTTATATTTATAGCTATGTTATATTTCCGCTGCATGTATTGTGAAGATCAGTATTGCTAAATTCACATAAATATTAATTGTCCAAGATAAAAGAAAGAAAATCAAAAATGAGTCACACAATTCAAACCCCCCTTTCTTGTGTGTTTCTTGCACCTTCAATTGGTATCAAAGCCTAACCACTCTGAAAAGCACTAACATCTTCACAGATGCAGAGTACAAAGATCTATGGAAGTATATGTTCGCCTCGAACAAACGCAACCATAATCCATATAACAGTGCAGGAACAACATCTCGAAGAAACTATTTCAAGAAAGGAGTAAACATGATTACTAGGGAATTACTAACGAATAGCTTGAAGAAAGATCCCACATCTATCTAGCAAAGGAAGCAAGTGATGAATATGGATATCCCTGCTCATGCATACAACGTCATTACTGATGGATCTTCGTGTTGCGATGAGAAATGATCAAGCTCTGTTCTCAGGAAAAGAAAGTGAGGTAACTCTAAACCTATAGCTAATTGCCTACTATTCTGTTATCCCTCATTATAACAAATGTTTTAAATCTTTAAGTTTCTGAAAGAAAAAGATTACAAATCACATTTTGACTTATTTATAGCCTGTGCAAATCAAGTGAAAATGTCTCACTCTAATATTACCTTTAAGCTTATAAATGTAATACTTTGCAGTTAAAAACATTCAGATAATAATAAATGTATCATGATCGCGTATACTTGTCTCCATAAAGGTAGCATATTTGTTACAGCTCTGATCAACAAAAGCTGATCAAAACTTTATATCAGAAAAACAACTTCTCACTCTTTGAATATCTATCTGGAGAAGGCTCACATGATATAATTGCCTCTTCACCTATAATAACTGCATGGATACAACTACATCTAAAGTCAGGAAATCAAAGTCAACAGTCATTGACTAAGAACAAAAGTAAAGACTATGCCGGACGATCTCCCATCTTAATCGTCCAGTGAAAGATAATGAATATCCACCAAAATGATGTTTCAAGCGGGCACGTAGTTTTTCTGTTGCCTTGCTCTGATATCTTCCTAACTCGGGAAGGACATTGTTAGATTCAAATGTTAGTTGAAAACTTACTCTCAAGGATTCAGTATGCAAATCAAAACATCCTTTACATAAAGGTAAGCATTGATAGAAACATGACCAGCACAAAGATTACAACAAGATCCTCAAAGGAAGTATTCCTAACTCATCTGTATTTATCAAGAGAAGGACACACATTGCAATACATATATATTTAACATATTGGCACTAATGAATTTCTATGGCAAAGAACTATACAATGACACTTGCAGGATTGAAAATAGAAGTATACATCAAGTGGACATCATCAAAGAAAGATCAACACTTAAATGGAGTCTGCCGCCACAAATCAAGTAGAAAAGAGTCATCGTCTGGTGACCCTCTGACAAACTTGAGGAAGAGAACGTCTGTGAAAAACTGACAAGACACAATCAGTCACTCACAACATTCATGTTTGGGTTACTGGTAAACAGTTGTATCGTTTCATATGCTAAAACGTTCTTAGCACGCATTAAATCCCCTAACTGCCATGACTGCACATTTAAAGATCCTCATTTAATGCGCATGCTAGTCATTATATCACATCATCGTGGAACTGATCATTTCAACTCCTAAACCGAGTAAAAACTGCTCGTATTCAAATTAAACAAAAAGGAACTTGAAAGAAGAAGTAATACACTTATCACTTACGAACTTGTTTCAAATATCTATTCTCTTCAATTTGTCTATTGCTTTCTCTCTAACCCTCACCTGCAGAACACTACAATGGCAATCAAGAAACAAACCGCTGCTGCCCCAGAACTCACTTCTGACCAGCAAGAGATTGTAAACAGGAGAATCAAAAATATTGCTGCTAATCGAAGAGAACAAGAAGCATGGATCGGCAAGCCAAAGGCAATCAATCTGGGGAAAAAGAACTAGTTCCTCAAAGATATCTTGATCTCAATCTCTACAGCCATGCAAAGGTTGCAGGCCTAGACTGGGTGGTATCCCAGGAATGGACCAACCTTATGAGAGTATCCTCCTTCTCCACCATCAAGCCCGTTGTCAAAGAGTTCTATGACTGCGTCGTCAAGAAAGGAACTGTCTCCATTAAATCCAGATGCATGAGAACCGTCACCACCATAACTCCAGGAGATGTTGCAATAACTCTGGATATCGAGATCAATGAAGGGGTTAGATTTAGACCAACTTGGGAATTGTCCGCTCCTAACCCTAACTGCATTTGGAAGCATGACCCAGAGGTCCATGGCACAAATATTAAAAATCTTATAGAGGAATGCAAGTTCCCCTATGTTGTACTATGCAAGATTGTCATTCCTCGTGAAGGAAACTGCAACCAGGTAGACAAGCTGTCTCACTGGGCTCTCTATCATATGATGCACAAGGAGAAGATCAATCTCTCCTACTTAATCTTCAATCACATCATCTCAACACTGGACGGCAAAGAATCGAGCTTTCCTTATGGAGCTCTCATCTCTGAGATGATGAGAAAGAAGAATCTCATAGACGAAGTAAAAGAACAAAGTGAACTCATCATTCACGACTACGTCCTCCCATCTCCCATCAAGTTTGAACATTTCAGAAGAATGAAGCTGAAGATTGATACCACCAACGTGCCCCTAGAACTGCTGGTACAAGCAAGCAGAACTCAGCAGAAGGAGAAAACAGTGGAAGAACAGGATGATGAACCTGAAGAGGACACTGATGATGATTTCCTCCCACCTCCTAAATGGCATCACATCTCTGGTTCTGGGAAGATGACCGAAATAACTCTCCCATCAGAAACTGAGCAACCTATAGACACAACGCCCTCACAACCTGATGATGAAGACAATCTTCCAATCGCCTCACTGGTTAAGAACGTCAGGAAAGTTCCTCTGAATTCTGATTCTGGAACCCCGCAACAATCCTCTATCATATCAAAGTATCTTCCTCATATACCAACTATATTCCATGAGTTCGTGGAAAATATAGTTGATGTCAAAGATGATGGCAACTGTGGGTTCAGATGTATCGCTCAGTGGATAGGAATGGACGAGAGTGAATGGCCGGAAATAAGAAGAAGAATGATCAAAGAACTTGACTCCAGGCGCTCGCTTCACCTAAAAATATTTGACTCTGAAGGTCATCTAGAAGTCGTTCGAAAGGCCCTGACTCTTGGTCCAAATGAACTAGCTCTTGAACCCAAGTGGTTCATTGTTCCAGATATGGGATTATTGGCTGCATCTACGTTCGGAACCATTCTTGTTACCCTTAGTCTCAGAGAATCTTGCACGTACCTTCCAATGACAGGTCCAGTGCAAACTCCGTCTCCCGTCGCCATTTTATGTAATGTGGAAGAAAGTCACTAGATAAGGGTAATTCTGAAAGAGAACTCCCCTCTACCCTTTGCAACACCACAATGGTGGCCTAACTGTGAGAAGGAAGCAAAACAGTGGGGTAAGAACATGACATCAAGAATGATAATGTTTCGGAACATTATAAATCCAGATTATGTTCGACCCTCAAAGCTGAAGAGGAAGCGACCTGAGCCCAAGATCGTCCAGGATAGTACTGAAGTCCAAAAACAGGTGATTCTGTCAGTACCCAATCAATCAAGCTTGAATCCAACAGATACAGAGATGGAAGACCCATGTCCTCCACTGAATGATGAACAAACAAAGCAAATGGATGAGACTGCCGTGGAACCAAGTGACGTCAATACAGTGCATCCTAATGTCTCTGTACTACAACCTGAAGCCACTGAGCAAATTCAGTCAATTGGCAAACAAAATGAGCCATCTGAGAAGGTGAGAAATACTGGAAGAAGGGTCAAGTCTCGTGCAGTTCGAGCAACCAATCCAAAGAAAAAGAAGAAAATTAACCCAAGAGAAGCTTAGGAACATGTCATAAAACAAGCAGCATGTCTGGATGATTCTCTAAATGCACAGCCAATTGTTGACGAAGGAGCTTCTGCGTCAAAAGATAACCAGGAGGACATTGTTCAAGCATCTCAAACTAGGGAATGTAGAATGAGAAATTTCCCAGTGCATGTGCCCAGACGCTCCCGCCAAAACATCACACCCATTTCCATGATTGTGCCCAGAATGCTCTCCATGGTGAATGCATCACACGCTCCACAACTACTCATGGAAACACTGGGTTTCAACTTTTGCATTCAGGCTAGGATTTGGTCTCCTCCTGCTCTCGATGGGTTAAAAATCACCTTCGCTCAGAGGACAAGGTATGATACTTTCAACCATGAATGGGAACTGTCTGTCTTCAGACACGTTCATACAAGCACCATTCCATCCGAATTGATTCATGGTGTTGAGCGCATCATGTTCAAATATGGATCATGGTCGCTTATCTTGATGGCTGACAGACCTCCACATGAATCCTCTTCAACCGCTGCCTATTCTCAGCATGAATCAGTCACTCCTCAACCTCAAACTATAACTGATTCTGAAGAAGTGATCATGATTTCCTCAGATTCTGAGGAAAGTCTAAATGTTGTATCTTCACTATCTCCAAGTAGAATCTCTGCTACTGATACCTCAAACAAGACTCTGGAGATTGAGACTACAACCGCTCAACCCACCACCACTCCTCCAAACGATCATCCCTTCTCAACTAAGGAAATTCCTGAGCAAAGGCAGCCGCATGAAACTCCGTCTACTGAAGAGTCTTTTGATGCCAGAACTGCTATACTGGAGTTATCCGAACAATTTGAAAAATCTTGTTCCAACAACACCAAGGAAACCAAGGAGCTGAGAAGCGACATATTCAATCGTTTTAACTCGGTGGAACAATCACTCTCTGATAAAATGGAGACTCGCCTCAAAATCATTGAAGACCTGCTGAGACGAGACAATGAATCGCAGCGAAAGAAAAACAACTAATTTCTTCACCTTACACTGCCTTATTTGCTTATTTATTATCATACTTTACAGCTGCTACTATTTATATAACTCTCTGATTCAGCACTTTCTTCTCATGTTCTGCTATTTATATCTATTATCGCTTTTTGATAATGCCAAAGGGGGAGAAGAATTAGGAAAAGAAGAATTTAGTAGCATCAGTCTAGGGGGAGCTTACTTAGGCAGATATGAATTAGGGAAAGAAGAATTAAGGACAAAAAAAGACTAAGTAGCATCAGATATAGGGGGAGCAAAGGTGAGCTTACTTAGGCAAATATTTGTCATACAAACACTATCTAAGAATATCAGATTTAGGGGAAGCAAAGGTAAGTAAACTCAAAAAGTCAAAAGTCAAACTCGTCCGCCTAAAAATAAGAATGCCTTAGTCTAAGCATTATTCAAAGAACGATCATGTTTATCTAAGAAATGACAAAATGCTTAATCAAATTTCAAAATAAACCTTTTCCAAAGAAATTGTCATTATCAAAAAGGAGGAGATTGTTAGGGTCAAATAATTAAATGAATTATTATGTTTTGATAATTAACAATTTCTTTAAGGTTTAATATTGTTTAAGATAGAATTCCTAACATAGTGAAAATTCTCATGTACAGGAATAACTATCTCTAAAAGGACTGAATGAACCTCGAAGTATCATCAAGAGAATTAGTCCGCCAGAAAAGTTCGTCCGGTCACTCTGAAGAAGATACCGTCAAAGATATACAAAGAAAGGCACTCATGAATAAGACAGTCCGGTGGTTCAAGAGAGTTAAAACAGTAACAACATTCAACATTCTCTCTCAAGGATACTTCATCATAGTCTGCACGCTCAAGCCAAAGTCTATCTCAAGAAGATAAAACAGTCTGCTACTTAAACCTACAGTTATCAAGAGAAAGACTGCTTCTTTTAAAGCTAAAAGAGTATGACAACTTATGAAGAAAAACCTTCATCATCAAAGCTTCTCTAGCATCATATAAAGTAGTTGGGAATCAACTTACTCTGATGGAGAACTTCAAAGGAAGCAACAGAAGAAAAGGAAAAGATTCGGTACCCTAAGCCAAGAAGATTCTAATCCTCGAAGAAGGTCTGAATGAAGAAAGGTCATCTGTCGAAACAAGCCACTTAGTGACGGAATTTCAAGCATTGAAAGGAGACTGCGTCTGCCAACTTTCAAGGAAGAATTCGTCCGCTCAAGTGTCAATTGCGCCAAAGGTACAAAGGTCAAGAAGTGTGTTTTTCGAGGATATCAGGTTAACAGAAGCATTAAAGAAATTATTCTCCTCATCTTGAGTAATTGCTTCTTGGATCAAAAGACTTCTACCTCGTCTGCATATTTATTAATGTACTGGTTGCGGCAGAAAGTAGAAAGGGACACAATTAATACAATATTCCTTGGTCCCACTGCTATTCTACTTCTCCTCAAATCAAGCTGACATCTCGGAATCAACGGCAAGAATCTCTGAGCATCGTACACTCTCAACGGTTGAAATTCAAAATGTCTGACCAAAGCATGTGACGAGTATTAGCTGGCTAGCATTGGGGTAAAATGGTCAAAGAAAACTCCACAGCTAAAACTTCACGCATTAAATACCAAAGACATAGCTCAAAGCTACTCGCTCAGCATGGAGCCAGACGACATCAACCCAGGCGAATTGATGATTCTCAGATCGTGTCTTACACCTGCTGAAAAATGCAGAACTAGCCGTTATGTGCAGCTTAGAGAGGAAGAAGCACTTCGGACAGGTTTTCTCTCATTTTGAAGAAGATGAAGAACGAAGAACTGCAACTGCAGATATAAATAGAAAACTTGCCTCCGAAATAGTGGGGCAACTTAGACTTAAACTTCCATATGCCAACTAAGTCTGTCCCAAGAGCCAAGGAACCTTGGTTCATACTCAGGATGCTTCAAGCCTACTTCTACCTCTGCCTGAGTATTTGTGCTTCTGTGTGAGAAAAAGTCATAGAGTATTACTCTTATCTTTCCCAACTCACACATCCTCCAAAAACAGAGAACCCAAACTCCTATCCTCTCTATATAAACCGAGCTTAATATCTTCTACCCACTCTTATTAAGAAGAGAACCATGTAGAAAAGCCAACCCTTGAAAAAGGTGTCAGGAGAAGTCCTGCATAATACTTGTAAGGAGGAGTCCTGATAATACTTGTAAGGAGAAGTCCTTCGAATACTTGATAGGAGAAGTCCTTAGAATACTTGTTGGGAGAAGTCCTTGATAATACTTGTACTATTTGTTTAAATAGTGGAAAATCTTGGTGAAGCCAAGGACTGGACGTAGCCCTGTCGATTATGGGGGTGAACTAGGATAAAATTTATGTGTGCTTTATATTTATAGCTATGTTATATTTCCGCTGCATGCATTGTGAGGATTAGTATTGCTAAATTCACATAAATATTAATTGTCCAAGATAAAAGAAAGAAAATAAAAAATGAGTCACACAATTCAAACCCCCCTTTCTTGTGTGTTTCTTGCACCTTCAATAGTGGTCTCCATTGAAGTATGGTGGCCGGTTTATGTTGAATCCCTCACTAGTACCATGACTAGAAGAGGATTCCATCTTTTCCCGGATCTTAGGAGAAAATTACCAAAACTTATGCTCTGATACCAATTGTAAGTATAGATCGCAACCTGAGAGGGGGGTGAATCAGGTTCTTCCAATTTTAGCATTATCAAAAATATTACTTTCAAGATAGTAGTGATCACAATTTGATGATTGTGAATGCAGCGGAATAAATCGTTGCTTGAAAGTAAAAGATGAAGGAAGAGAGAATCACACAATGATTTTATCCTGGTCCACCTTCTATCCACCGAAGGCTACGTCCAGTCCCTCAAGAAACCCCTTGAGGATTTTTCCACTATGATCAATATTTCTTACAAGCGCTTACACCAAGGACCTTAAGAAATCTTGTCAAACCTCAGGTGGCAAACCACCAACTGATGACGCCGAACCCTACGGCGGACTTTGAATCAAACCCGATTCAAAGGACCTTTTCCACTATCACTGAAACCTACGGCGGACTTTGAATCAAACCCGATTCAAAGAACCTTTTCCACAACCATCGAACACTACGATGGACCTTTTTACAACCACCGATAACCACGGTGAATGAATCAAACCGATTCAAGAGATGTAGAAGAAGTTCTTGCAATGGCTGATGCAATCCTTTAATCTAGTTGGATTGCTCTTAGTTTGTATGCTCCAGGAAATTACAATGAAGGCTCTTTTATTCTGGGTTTCTCAAAAGATGAACAGCATGTGTGTTCTTTATGAAAATGAGAGAGAGGAAACTCAGAATGATGACTTTAATGAATATGAAAGTTATGGACCAAGTAATTCTTGTTTTTGAGCGTCTATGGACTTTATATAGGCACTAGAGTTCGTCCATGAACCATCACAAAGCTTCCCAAACGTTTTGAGACACATTGGTTCATGAAACAACACATCTGTCACTTGGTAATCGATTACAGCAACCTGGTAATCGATTACAGCAACTTGGTAATCCATTACACTAGCCATTGTAGTTTGAATTCAAAATTCAAACTGTGTAATCGATTACATGGATGTGGTAATCGATTACTGCTTTCCTGTAATCGATTACTTACATCCTGTAATCGATTACAGATAGTCCAGAACTCAGTTTTTGACAGTTCAAGACCTAATTGAGTGTTCCTACCAAGTTTTACTTGTGAGAACATATTATACTCAAATAGTTGATCTTTTATGAGCCTTCAAATGCAATATTAACCTTAATAAAGCATAGCACACTAAGTTAACAAGACTTACTAATAGCAAGAACCTTGATGATTAATCTTGACGTTCCGAGCCGGTTCTTGAAGTCTTTCCTTTCTTTCTTGAAGTCTTCTTGAAGTCTTTCCTTTCTTTTCTGAATTCTTTCTTCTTTTTGTTATGTGTTTGTCTTCATAAAAACTTCAGCCGAGTCCAAGGACGAGACCTTCTTCACAGGCGCCACATTCAGGCCTTTTTTGCTGGGGGTGACACATTTGTAAAAATAAAAGAAAAGGTTGTAAGTGGGGGCGACCTGGATGGTTTCACAAAGAATTTCAAAGCAACGCACGAAGGCCATAGAGTTTGGATTCAACTGGGTAGGGGCGACACACAAGGCTTTCAAGGTCTCGCAAATGAAAGGGGAGAAAGGGATTTTGATTTTGAAATCTTCAAACAGAAAGGCATAGACGTAGAAAAAGTGGGGGTCTCTTTCCTCTTGCCTGGCGTCACACACGCGCTTTGTAGCGGTGCAGGGAACGACGATCGGGTTAGGATCATAATTATCTAAGCAGAGCCCTCCAGCTATCTTGCAAAGGCTCTCTATGGAAATAGGGGTGAGCCACATGGGGCTGGCACCCGCTACTTTAGGGGCAACCAATCCAGTTTGGACTGGTCGAGGAAGGGACTCCTCAAAGTTCCGGGCACGGGTGGCCGGAGACAAGGGAGGTGGTTGGTTCTCAGCGGCGTTGGTGGCAGGGTCCATATTCAAAACTTAATGTAAAGACACAAAGAGAGTAGAGAAAAAAGAGAACGCACTGGAAACTCGGGAAGACAAAGAGGAAACAGGGCAGTAGACGCGGTGGAAAAGAAGGATCACCGGAGTTTGCGGCGGAGCAGGGAAGTACAAAAGAGCAAGGATCATTGGAAATCGCAAAGAGAAACTCAGGGAAAGCAAAGGTGAAAATTCGAAGAGTGAAGTTGTTTATATAAGGGAAGAAGAGAAGAAGGAAAGTCTGGAAAGGTAGGCACAAAAAACGAGTCAGTGGGAAATCAAATCTCATCAAATCCCATCGTTGGTCATGTTGTTCCACGCCATGTCATTCCGTGTAAAAATGATGATTACACATTTAATGCGAGATGGTGCGTGGCTCCAAAATTCTAGAAAGTAGGTACACGTCACATCAAGAGGCAGAATAGTTGCGAGAAAAGCGGAATTAGAATAGACAAGACAAGCTTACTGCAGCCTGTCTAGCCTGGAGAAGGGGAGAGGTTACTTAAGGCGCCATAGTGTGTTAAAAGACCACAAGAGTACGTCGTCATTGAGCGAGCCGTTGGGCAGTGGATGCGCGGCGAGCGATCGGGAGTGCCGGCGAGAACGTCAACTGGCATTCGTAAGACCTTCAGTTGGTTTGAACTAATAAATGTGTTGGCTCTTGAGGAATTGAAACCGGTGGCAGGTGGCGATCACATAGAGGAATAGTGAGCTATTAATGGTGAGCTCAGTGGACTTTGGGCTAGTTGCGTCTCCAGTGGGGCAAGTCACCTCTTTCTAGCGAGCTGGTGATCACTTCATTCCACGCAAGGCGAGTCGACTCCACTCAGAGTCTCATTCACTCCCATCTTCTTGCTGTGATTGGCAATATATTTATCCTCCACGCCCAGGCCTTAGGAAACTCATTTTCCTATAGGATGCTGTACTATTTTTCCTTCGCTAGGTTTTTATCCCACTGGGTTTTTCTTAGAAAGGTTTTAATGAGGCACATTTCATAGATATGACCACCCCAAAGGAAGCGTTGGTTGGGATTCCATGGCGAGCACACAGTAAAGACACGCTTCATCTTCGTTCCGCAGACTTGGTGTCTTGTGGGCTTATGGACCGAGCGAGCATCCCCTCCAGTGGCGAACTATGAAGACATGAAGACACACTTCACTTTCATACTTCAAGCTCGGTGTCTTGTGGGCTTGTGGACCGGGAGAGCATCCCCCCCAGTGGTGAACTATGAAGACATGAAGACACACTTCGCTTTCATACTTCAAGCTCGGTGTCTTGTGGGCTTGTGGAGTAGGCGAGCACTTCGCCCAGTACAGAGGCGACCTAGGGACTGAAGCTGAGAATGATGCGTGGCAAGCTATGGCTAGTGAGTTGGGCCGAGGGCCCCTAGGCCCAGTGGTCCGTAATCTGCATTCTAGGGGTTTAATGGGGTTTCAATGCCATTTATGACATTTAAAGGCCATTTATGGCTCCCCCCTCTATATATAGCTAGAGGGGGATCATGTAATAGGGACCCTTTTTCTCTCATTTTTATCCTAAATAAAGTGATTACTATTTTCTCATCTCCATTGGTTATCCTATCCCTACCCTTGGTTCCTTTACCGGAGCAATATATGTATATCATCCATTAAATAAAAGTTTTTTCACGAAGAAACAAACGATGCAAATTGTTATGGAATTTTATGCACTATATATACTTAATTAAAACTTGTAAATCAACTGTTGGATTCGGTAAATTAATATAAAAGTTATTTAGCATAGTAACTCAAGCTAGAGTTATTCTTGGGGTTAAGAAGTTCATAACCGATCCAATCTAATAAAAATAAAAAAACTGAAATTCAATCAAATCAAAAACCGAAATTTTCAATTGATTAGATTGAATTTAGGAAATTATTTTCAAATCAAACCAATTCAATCCAAACTGAACATATGTAAATATATATATATATATATATATATATATATATATATATAAATACACACACACACATATATATATATGTATATATATATATATGTTCGTGAATGTATCATGCCATTCAGACTTACATCCTTACGACCTTATATGATTGTATATTTGATTATATTACTCGTACTTATTTATAAAAATATATTGGAATAAATGAGGTTTCAAGTAAATATATGAATAATTATCTATCAAAGTAAACAAATATCATTAGACTGTCTAAACATATTGGTTGTGCTATAATTTATGAATGCAATATTGATGCAATAAATTATTTATCATTGTAATTACTATGTATCTATGCTTTTTAGATTTATATACTACAATCTCAAAGCGAATAAAATTTAAACTAAAATTGAAAAATCCAATACAAACCGATATAAATTGGATCGGTATGGTTTGAATTTTAATTTAGAGGCAAATGCATTGGATGATAAAATAACAAAACCAATGAGTTTGGATCAAATGTTTTTACCCTTCAAAGCCGATCCAATCGTATCCACGAATACCCCTACTTGTAATAACCTGTTTCTACCCCATATAAACACATACCCACAGAAATACCCAAACATGCACACCTACACACGTGCGCGTACACCCACATATAGATTGATGAATAAATAAAGCAATGTTCATTATAGATCAAATCATAATAATGTATTCTTTTTTATTTTATATTTTCAGTTATTTTTATGAAATATTTCACTAATAGAAATTCCCAAACTTAATATAATTTATTTATACTTTATAGTACTGAATAAGTTACAAAAAGTGCATTTATTCACCACATATATTTGTGGTGTTTAGAAAAATTACATAAATTCTTACTGAACTCTTAGTTCCAGTGCTAAGTTTTTTATTGGTTTTATGTATTACAACAACAATTCTTGGAACAAGAACCTCCTTTAAAAAAGCCATGGCTATTGCAAGCTTGAATGCATTGTGGAATACTTTTACAAATCCCTAGGCATATTTGTCCCGGATGATCAACATCAATCTTGGCGCCAATCACTAGTCCTGCACCAAGCATAAAATTTATTAAAAATTTCACAAAAGTTTCCTTTTTTTGTTTTATATGACTTTCAACATAATTATAATTTTGATAAAAATATCCAAGTCACCTAGTATGACTTCTTAAAGGAAGAAATTGTTATTTATCTTGGGATTCACATGCTAATATCTACCACTAAAATCTATTAACGTGAAAATTTCTTTAAAAAACTTGTCCAACCACAGTTATCTAACAACACAAGTTTCAATTTTTTAATCAATAGATAAGAAATTTTATAGAAAAAACACATGCCCCTTTGAATTCGACAATTGTTCATTAAAATGCAACCAGAAATAAGAAAACCATGTACTTTATACCTGAAAGCAAAACCAAAGCAAGGCATAAAACTAACGTATGAGATTGATAGATCTGCACAGCCATTTTGAAGGATATAACTCTTAATTTTTTTCTCGTAGTACAGAGTATAATATTTTTTTCTCAACATATATAGGGGATCATATATAAGATCACTTCTAGATGTTAGAGAAGAGTGAGAAATTTCTAGATTATTATATAAATAAAATTTGTCATCGTAACATATATTCAATTTTTAGATCATTTTAAGATATTATCACATTATGATATATGATTGAAGATATTACATTTTAATATATTTCTATGTTAAATAAAAATTATATTAATAATAACAATAATTGATATAAACTAATTTGACATATTACTTAAATAATTTAAAATATATTATTATCTTACTTAATATAGTAATTTAATAGAATAATGTAATAATTTAAATTTTAAAATAACAAACGTATTCTGCAGTAATATATAATATTTTAAAGTAATACATAAATAATTTTGAATTTTATCTAAATTTTTGATTTATAATTACTAGTTTCTCAAATTACTTTTGCGTCTTCTTTTTTAAATACATATATAAATATTTAGTATTTAATAGTTAATACCATTAATAATATAATATATCACATACTAATTAATAAATCATTAACAAAAATTAAAGTCTGTAATTATTTGTCAAAATATTTTTTTTCAAACATATTAATATAATAACTGTTTTGGGAACAAGATTGTGTAGGAGAGAAGAGAGAATAGAATTTTATTAGAGAAGTTGTCAGCCCCTTATACATGAGCCTCCCTTGGCTATTTATAGGGAGGAAAGCCATAAATAACATTTAATTTTGCCTGGACCTATGGGCTTCACATATCAAGCCCAATAGATTACAAAGTTTGCCCCCTATGTATAATAAATGTGCCCCGGATTTCTCTAGGGTCGCCGCCCTTCGCTGATGTTGGCCGCCCCGTAGATCAGCAGGCCGCCCTACTGCGTGAGAAGGGCGCTCGTCCAATCCAATAACTAATTTTTCATATCAAGTTTATAATTTAGAAATATTATTAGGAAAACATTAATTTTTAATTTACATTATACAATAAGCTGAATTTATAACTACTTTGACGTTTACATTAGTGACAACATTATTTAGTTATTAATAATCTTTAGCATGTAGTCTCCTCTCATTAGGTGATTCACTTCTTTTTAGAGTATGTGTAAGACCCAAAACATACATAAATTAATTTTATTTAATTTCCTACTTTTGCGGTATTTGTTCGTATAGTGGTGTGTAAAAAGTGTTTTATTTAAATAAAAAAGGAAATAATGCTCATGACTCATTTAAAGTGAACTAATAATTTGAGTGATAAATTCACGATGTTGCCAATGGATTTAGGTTAAGTTTTGATAAAGTCGAAAATGACATGCCGTTGTAGATACCCTAAATATATCCCGAATATTATCAGAGCAGGAAATTGACTTTTAAATTAACATGATGATGATGTGTGTTTGATTTCATAAATTTTGACTGTAATTTTAATAGGGTTTTTGTCCAATGCCTGTGGAAGTTTCTCGCCTGCAGCGGAGGTTTCGTAAAAAACTTTGTATGTAAGGAAAGAGGGATTGAAAGAGACTTTTTAAGAAATTTCAAACGACTTGGAATGTCTGAGAATGTTGCAAGGATTCCATTTCTAAAATAACTAATATTTTCAAAATGATGAAGTTATATTGAATCGTAAATGAGTCGAATCTGTGGTAAGCACGAGTCAGGATATTTTAGACTGAGCTTAGAGACTAGCTTTGTGAGTTTAAGTATTAGGGTTTAGGGTTTAGGGTTTAGGGTTTAGGGTTTAGGATTAAGGGTTTAGGCAACTCATTTCCCTATAGGATGCTGTACTTTTTTTCCTTCGCTAGGTTTTTATCCCACTGGGTTTTTCTTAGAAAGGTTTTAATGAGGCACATTTCGTAGGAATGACCGCCCCAAAGGAAGCGTTGGTAGGGATTCCATGGCGAGCACACAGTAAAGACACTCTTCATCTTTGTGCCACAGAATTGGTGTCTTGTGGGCTTGTGGACCGGGCGAGCATCCCCCCTGGTGGCGAACTTTGAAGACATGAAGACACACTTCACTTTCATACTTCAAGCTCGGTCTCTTGTGGGCTTGTGGACCGGGAGAGCATCCCCCCGGGGTGGTGAACTATGAAGACATGAAGACACACTTCGCTTTCATACTTCAAGCTCGGTGTCATGTGGGCTTGTGGAGCAGGCGAACACTTCGCCCAGTACAGAGGCGACCTAGGGACTGAAGCTGAGAATGATGCGTGGCAAGCTATAGCTAGTGAGTTCGGCCGAGGGCCCCAAGGCCCAGTGGTCCGTAATCTGCATTCTAGAGGTTTAATGGGGTTTCAATGCCATTTATGACATTTAAAGGCCATTTATGGCTCCCCCCTCTATATATAGCTAGAGGGGTATCATGTAATAGGGACCCTTTTTCTCTCATTTTTATCCTAAATAAAGTGATTACTCTTTTCTCATCTCCGTTGTTATCCTATCCCTCCCCTTGGATCCTTTAACGGAGCAATATATGTATATTATCCATTAAATAAAAGTTTTTTCACGAAGAAAAAAACGAAGCAAATTGTTATGGAATTTTCTGCACAATATATACTTAATTAAAACTTGTAAATCAACAGTTGGATTTTGTAAATTAATATAAAAGTCATTTACATAGTAACTCAAGCTAGAATTATTCTTGGGGTTAAGAAGTTCATAACCGATCCAATCTAATAAAAACAAAAAAGCCGAAATTCAATCAAATCAAAAACCGAAATTTTCAATTGATTGGATTGAATTTTGGAAATTATTTTTAAATCAAACCAATTCAATCTAAACTGAACATATGTAAATATATCTATATATATAAATACACACACACACACACACACACACATATATATATATATATATATATATATATGTTCGTGAATGTATCATGCCATTCAGACTTATATCCTTACAACCTTATATGATTGTATATTTGATTATATTACTCGTACTTATTTATAAAAATATATTGGAATAAATGAGTTTTCAAGTAAATATATGAATAATTATCTATCAAAGTAGACAAATATCATTAGACTGTCTAAACATATTGGTTGTGCTATAATTTATGAATGCAATATTGATGCAATAAATTATTTATCATTGTAATTACTATGTATCTATGCTTTTTAGATTTATATACTACAATCTCAAAGCGAATAAAATTTAAACTAAAATTGAAAAATCCAATACAAACCGATATAAATTGGATCGGTATGGTTTGAATTTTAATTTAGAGGCAAATGCATTGGATGATAAAATAACAAAACCAATGAGTTTGGATCAAATGTTTTTACCCTTCAAAGCCGATCCAATCGTATCCACGAATACCCCTACTTGTAATAACCTGTTTCTACCCCATATAAACACATACCCACAGAAATACCCAAACATGCACACCTACACACGCGCCCGTACACCCACATATAGATTGATGAATAAATAAAGCAATGTTCATTATAGATCAAATCGTAATAATGTATTCTTTTTTATTTTATATTTTCAGTTATTTTTATGAAATATTTCACTAATAGAAATTCCCAAACTTAATATAATTTATTTATACTTTATAGTATTGAATAAGTTACAAAAAGTGCATTTATTCACCACATATATTTGTGGTGTTTATAAAAATTACATAAAATTCTTACTGAACTCTTAGTTCCAATGCTAAGTTTTTTATTGGTTTTATGTATTACAACAACAATTCTTAGAACAAGAACCTCCTTTAAAAAAGCCATGGCTATTGCAAGCTTGAATGCATTGTGGAATACTTTTACAAATCCCTAGGCATATTTGACCCGGATGATCAACATCAATCCTGGCGCCAATCACTAGTCCTGCACCAAGCATAAAATTTATTAAAAATTTCACATAAGTTTCCTTTTTTGTCTTATATGACTTTCAACATAATTACAATTTTGATAAAAATATCCTAGTCACCCTGTATGACTTCTTAAAGGAAGAAATTGTTATTTATCTTGGGATTCACATGCTAATATCTACCACTAAAATTTATTAACGTGAAAATTTCTTTAAAAAACTTGTCCAACCACAGTTATCTAACAACACAAGTTTTAATATTTTAATCAATAGATAAGAACTTTTATAGAAGAAACACATGCCCCTTTGAGTTCGACAATTGTTCATTAAAATGCAACCAGAAATAAGAAAACCATGTACTTTATACCTGAAAGCAAAACCAAAGCAAGGCATAAAACTAACGTATGAGATTGATAGATCTGCACAGCCATTTTGAAGGACATAACTCTTAATTTTTTTCTCGTAGTACAGAGTATAATATTTTTTTCTCAACATATATAGGGGATCATATATAAGATCACTTCTAGATGTTAGAGAAGAGTGAGAAATTTCTAGATTATTATATAAATAAAATTTGTCATCGTAACATATATTCAATTTTTAGATCATTTTAAGATATTATCACATTATGATATATGATTGAAGATATTACATTTTAATATATTTCTATGTTAAATAAAAATTATATTAATAATAACAATAATTGTAATTATATAAAAGCGGGTTATGATATAAACTAATTTGACATATTACTTAAATAATTTAAAATATATTATTATCTTACTTAATATAGTAATTTAATAGAATAATGTAATAATTTAAATTTTAAAATAACAAACGTATTCTGCAGTAATATATAATATTTTAATGTAATACATAAATAGTTTTGAATTTTATCTAAATTTTTGATTTATAATTACTAGTTTCTCAAATTACTTTTGCGTCTTCTGTTTTAAATACATATATAAATATTTAGTATTTAATGGTTAATACCATTAATAATATAATATATCACATACTAATTAATAAATCATTAACAAAAATTAAAGTTTGTAATTATTTGTCAAAATATTTTTTTTCAAACATATTAATATAATAACTGTTCTGGGAACGAGATTGTATATGAGTGAAGAGAGAATAGAATTTTATTAGAGAAGTTGTCAGCCCCTTTTACATGAGCCTCCCTTGGCTATTTATAGGGAGGAAAGCCATAAATAACATTTAATTATGCCTGGACCTATGGGCTTCACATATCGGGCCCAATAGATTACAAAGTTTGCCCCCTATGTATAATAAATGTGCCCCGGAGTTCTCTGGGGTCGCCGCCCTTCGCTGATGTTGGCCGCCCCGTAGATCAGCAGGCCGCCCTACTGCGTGAGAAGGGCGCTCGTCCAATCCAATAACTAATTTTGCATATCAAGTTTATAATTTAGAAATATTATTAGGAAAACATTAATTTTTAATTTACATTATACCATAAGCTGAATTTATAACTACTTTGACGTTTACATTAGTGACAACATTATTTAGTTATTAATAATCTTTAGCATGTAGTCTCCTCTCATTAGGTGATTCACTTCTTTTTAGAGTATGTGTAAGACCCAAAACATACATAAATTAATTTTATTTAATTTCCTACTTTTGCGGTATTTGTTCGTATAGTGGTGTGTAAAAAGTGTTTTATTTAAATAAAAAAGGAAATAATGCTCATGACTCATTTAAAGTGAACTAATAATTTGAGTGATAAATTCACGATGTTGCCAATGGATTTAGGTTAAGTTTTGATAAAGTCGAAAATGACATGCCGTTGTAGATACCCTAAATATATCCCGAATATTATCAGAGCAGGAAATTGACTTTTAAATTAACATGATGATGATGTGTGTTTGATTTCATAAATTTTGACTGTAATTTTAATAGGGTTTTTGTCCAATGCCTGTGGAAGTTTCTCGCCTGCAGCGGAGGTTTCGTAAAAAACTTTGTATGTAAGGAAAGAGGGATTGAAAGAGACTTTTTAAGAAATTTCAAACGACTTGGAATGTCTGAGAATGTTGCAAGGATTCCATTTCTAAAATAACTAATATTTTCAAAATGATGAAGTTATATTGAATCGTAAATGAGTCGAATCTGTGGTAAGCACGAGTCAGGATATTTTAGACTGAGCTTAGAGACTAGCTTTGTGAGTTTATGTATTAGGGTTTAGGGTTTAGGGTTTAGGGTTTAGGGTTTAGGATTAAGGGTTTAGGCAACTCATTTCCCTATAGGATGCTGTACTTTTTTTTCCTTCGCTAGGTTTTTATCCCACTGGGTTTTTCTTAGAAAGGTTTTAATGAGGCACATTTCGTAGGAATGACCGCCCCAAAGGAAGCGTTGGTAGGGATTCCATGGCGAGCACACAGTAAAGACACTCTTCATCTTTGTGCCACAGACTTGGTGTCTTGTGGGCTTGTGGACCGGGCGAGCATCCCCCCTGGTGGCGAACTTTGAAGACATGAAGACACACTTCACTTTCATACTTCAAGCTCGGTGTCTTGTGGGCTTGTGGACCGGGAGAGCATCCCCCCGGGGTGGTGAACTATGAAGACATGAAGACACACTTCGCTTTCATACTTCAAGCTCGGTGTCATGTGGGCTTGTGGAGCAGGCGAACACTTCGCCCAGTACAGAGGCGACCTAGGGACTGAAGCTGAGAATGATGCGTGGCAAGCTATGGCTAGTGAGTTGGGCCGAGGGCCCCAAGGCCCAGTGGTCCGTAATCTGCATTCTAGAGGTTTAATGGGGTTTCAATGCCATTTATGACATTTAAAGGCCATTTATGGCTCCCCCCTCTATATATAGCTAGAGGGGTATCATGTAATAGGGACCCTTTTTCTCTCATTTTCATCCTAAATAAAGTGATTACTCTTTTCTCATCTCCGTTGTTATCCTATCCCTCCCCTTGGATCCTTTAACGGAGCAATATATGTATATTATCCATTAAATAAAAGTTTTTTCACGAAGAAAAAAACGAAGCAAATTGTTATGGAATTTTCTGCACAATATATACTTAATTAAAACTTGTAAATCAACAGTTGGATTTTGTAAATTAATATAAAAGTCATTTACATAGTAACTCAAGCTAGAATTATTCTTGGGGTTAAGAAGTTCATAACCGATCCAATCTAATAAAAACAAAAAAGCCGAAATTCAATCAAATCAAAAACCGAAATTTTCAATTGATTGGATTGAATTTTGGAAATTATTTTTAAATCAAACCAATTCAATCTAAACTGAACATATGTAAATATATCTATATATAAATACACACACACACACACACACACACACACACACACATATATATATATATATATAGGGGATGTATCTAGTGAGAAAGCTACTCTTATATGAGAATGGTGAGAATAAATCGTGGCCGTTAGATCTAACAATGAGTGGTCCTGATTAAAAGAAATAAGTGGTCACATGACCACTAAAAAATGTCATGTGACTTTTTAAACAAGTCACGTGACTTATTTCTTTTAATCATGACCACTCATGGTTAGATCTAACGGCCACGATTTATTCTCACCATTCCCATATAAGAAGAGCTTTCTCACTAGATACATCCTCTATATATATATATATATATATATATATATATATATATATATATATATATATATATATATGTTCGTGAATGTATCATGCCATTCAGACTTACATCCTTACAACCTTATATGATTGTATATTTGATTATATTACTCGTACTTATTTATAAAAATATATTGGAATAAATGAGTTTTCAAGTAAATATATGAATAATTATCTATCAAAGTAGACAAATATCATTAGACTGTCTAAACATATTGGTTGTGCTATAATTTATGAATGCAATATTGATGCAATAAATTATTTATCATTGTAATTACTATGTATCTATGCTTTTTAGATTTATATACTACAATCTCAAAGCGAATAAAATTTAAACTAAAATTGAAAAATCCAATACAAACCGATATAAATTGGATCGGTATGGTTTGAATTTTAATTTAGAGGCAAATGCATTGGATGATAAAATAACAAAACCAATGAGTTTGGATCAAATGTTTTTACCCTTCAAAGCCGATCCAATCGTATCCACGAATACCCCTACTTGTAATAACCTGTTTCTACCCCATATAAACACATACCCACAGAAATACCCAAACATGCACACCTACACACGCGCCCGTACACCCACATATAGATTGATGAATAAATAAAGCAATGTTCATTATAGATCAAATCGTAATAATGTATTCTTTTTTATTTTATATTTTCAGTTATTTTTATGAAATATTTCACTAATAGAAATTCCCAAACTTAATATAATTTATTTATACTTTATAGTATTGAATAAGTTACAAAAAGTGCATTTATTCACCACATATATTTGTGGTGTTTATAAAAATTACATAAAATTCTTACTGAACTCTTAGTTCCAATGCTAAGTTTTTTATTGGTTTTATGTATTACAACAACAATTCTTAGAACAAGAACCTCCTTTAAAAAAGCCATGGCTATTGCAAGCTTGAATGCATTGTGGAATACTTTTACAAATCCCTAGGCATATTTGACCCGGATGATCAACATCAATCCTGGCGCCAATCACTAGTCCTGCACCAAGCATAAAATTTATTAAAAATTTCACATAAGTTTCCTTTTTTGTCTTATATGACTTTCAACATAATTACAATTTTGATAAAAATATCCAAGTCACCCTGTATGACTTCTTAAAGGAAGAAATTGTTATTTATCTTGGGATTCACATGCTAATATCTACCACTAAAATTTATTAACGTGAAAATTTCTTTAAAAACTTGTCCAACCACAGTTATCTAACAACACAAGTTTTAATTTTTTAATCAATAGATAAGAACTTTTATAGAAGAAACACATGCCCCTTTGAGTTCGACAATTGTTCATTAAAATGCAACCAGAAATAAGAAAACCATGTACTTTATACCTGAAAGCAAAACCAAAGCAAGGCATAAAACTAACGTATGAGATTGATAGATCTGCATAGCCATTTTGAAGGATATAACTCTTAATTTTTTTCTAGTAGTACAGAGTATAATATTTTTTTCTCAACATATATAGGGGATCATATATAAGATCACTTCTAGATGTTAGAGAAGAGTGAGAAATTTCTAGATTATTATATAAATAAAATTTGTCATCGTAACATATATTCAATTTTTAGATCATTTTAAGATATTATCACATTATGATATATGATTGAAGATATTACATTTTAATATATTTCTATGTTAAATAAAAATTATATTAATAATAACAATAATTGTAATTATATAAAAGCGGGTTATGTTATAAACTAATTTGACATATTACTTAAATAATTTAAAATATATTATTATCTTACTTAATATAGTAATTTAATAGAATAATGTAATAATTTAAATTTTAAAATAACAAACGTATTCTGCAGTAATATATAATATTTTAATGTAATACATAAATAGTTTTAAATTTTATCTAAATTTTTGATTTATAATTACTAGTTTCTCAAATTACTTTTGCGTCTTCTGTTTTAAATACATATATAAATATTTAGTATTTAATGGTTAATACCATTAATAATATAATATATCACATACTAATTAATAAATCATTAACAAAAATTAAAGTCTGTAATTATTTGTCAAAATATTTTTTTTCAAACATATTAATATAATAACTGTTCTGGGAACGAGATTGTATATGAGTGAAGAGAGAATAGAATTTTATTAGAGAAGTTGTCAGCCCCTTTTACATGAGCCTCCCTTGGCTATTTATAGGGAGGAAAGCCATAAATAACATTTAATTCTGCCTGGACCTATGGGCTTCACATATCGGGCCCAATAGATTACAAAGTTTGCCCCCTATGTATAATAAATGTGCCCCGGAGTTCTCTGGGGTCGCCGCCCTTCGCTGATGTTGGCCGCCCCGTAGATCAGCAGGCCGCCCTACTGCGTGAGAAGGGCGCTCGTCCAATCCAATAACTAATTTTGCATATCAAGTTTATAATTTAGAAATATTATTAGGAAAACATTAATTTTTAATTTACATTATACAATAAGCTGAATTTATAACTACTTTGACGTTTACATTAGTGACAACATTATTTAGTTATTAATAATCTTTAGCATGTAGTCTCCTCTCATTAGGTGATTCACTTCTTTTTAGAGTATGTGTAAGACCCAAAACATACATAAATTAATTTTATTTAATTTCCTACTTTTGCGGTATTTGTTCGTATAGTGGTGTGTAAAAAGTGTTTTATTTAAATAAAAAAGGATATAATGCTCATGACTCATTTAAAGTGAACTAATAATTTGAGTGATAAATTCACGATGTTGCCAATGGATTTAGGTTAAGTTTTGATAAAGTCGAAAATGACATGTCGTCGTAGATACCCTAAATATATCCCGAATATTATCAGAGCAGGAAATTGACTTTTAAATTAACATGATGATGATGTGTGTTTGATTTCATAAATTTTGACATTCCAAAGCCTATGGAAGTTTCTCATCTGCGGCTGTAAGACCCTCTATTTTCAGAATTTATATTCTTGGTCCCTGAGGTTGGAGTATTTATATTT
Organism: Acmispon strigosus; assembly: GCA_030819835.1. Lineage (NCBI taxonomy): Eukaryota > Viridiplantae > Streptophyta > Magnoliopsida > Fabales > Fabaceae > Acmispon > Acmispon strigosus. Next base: position 38,868,898 of record JAUAMA010000001.1, on the reverse strand, counting down.
TTGTCCATGGTTGACTTTTGGTCAACGTTGAGCTTTGTGTTAGATGGTATTGTTTTGTATTAATCACAATGATTTTGGAAGAATATATATGTTTGTTTTAACTGTTAGAAAATATAACTTCTAGTGGGAGTATATTGGGTGAAACCATTTTAGGAACCTAAATTAGATATATATATTAGAGAGATGTTTATTACATGTACGTAACATATGTTATTTTGTTATAAATGATTACTTATTTTTTTTTAAAATAAAAATAAAAATAATAGATATGTGGGAAACGGCAGTGGCCGTGTAAATTTTTTTTTTTTAATTGGTTGTTATCCTATTTTATCGTGTCATCAGATTAAAGAGTTTGAGTTTGAAAATTTTAGATATAATGTTTTAAGGTAATTATATCTTCAATAATTCAAGATTGGTTTGTTTAGGATATAAGAAAGTTTGTTATTGGTTAAAAATCCAAAATAAAGAGTTATAGATATTTGTTATTTTTAGTGGTTATTTTTATTTAAAAAGAAACAGAAAGAAAAAAATAAATAAAAAATAAATAAATCCTGTTCTCCTCCCTCGTTTCTCTGCGTTCTGTTTCTTCTTTCTTCTCCTCTCTCCCTCGCGGTTCTTCTTCTCCCTGCCTTGGAAGCCGTTGGCCACCACCGTCACGAACCGCCGTCGCCATCATGGCGCGCCACCCACCGTGCCTCCTTTTAGTCACCATCGCCGCCCCTGCAGTCTTCTCCTTTGCGTTGTGGAAGCGCCACCACCGCGCCTTCTCTCCCTTTTTCCAGCCACACCGCGACGCCGATGGAGAAACCAGCAGCACCATCGTGCTCCCCTCGCCGTCCGCAGCAAAACCCCTAAGGTAATTTGATGAACCGCCGTCGTTGGCCGCCGTAGCCGCCGCCTTGGAGCTCGTTTTCCGGCCAAACCCTTTGGCTTTTGGGAAAACCGCCACCGCCACGTTGATCCTCGCCATGAGAAGAAGAAGAACCAGTGGTTATTTTCCGCCGCCGCAGTGCTCCGCCGTGCTCCTCCGTGGAGGGCGATTTCCGGCGTCCTCTCCGGCGATCTCTGTTGCCAGGACCGGTGTACCTTCCTTGAATCTCTTCCTCTCCTCTCTTCGAATCCGCAGCTTAATTTTACGGAAGAGCGATTGATGGTCCCTACAGGGAAAAAGGATTCAGACAAAGCGAGGAGGACCTGGAGCTTTGATTTCGTGGCTGTGGACTTGAAGAAAACGAAAATTGAATTGTTTCTTGCACGGTTGGATGTGGAGCCGGTGCGATTCTACATTATAAGGTGAGGGTAACTTCTTTTTTTTATAGGTTGCGTAATATTGTGTTATTCATGGTTCTGTCTTGAAATTTAATTTCTGGTGATTTAGAATAGTAATGTGGACTGCCCTTGTAGCATGAGATGATGCTGTAAATTTTCTGGTGTTGTTCTATTAAGAATTTGGAGTCGATAAGGTTATAACTGGGTTCTTAGACAGGATTCACTGTGTTCCATATTGACTTATGTTTCCGTTTTGATATGATTTAGAATGCTGGAATTTTGTTGGATTGATAGCACCATGTTGCGGCTGTTTGTAATCTGACTTATGTCTTGGAATTGAAGATATTTATGTGCTGTTGCTAATCATATGATATAATATTTTGAGCATGAAGAGGATTGTCATATATCAACCAATTGCTATATTATGACTATTTGAGTAATTGTATGAACTGTGTGTTCATGACATTGGAAATTATTGAGTCATATATATGCATTATTTAGGATTTGTTTCGGATTGATGTGACGGGTGTTTGTCCCGTGGGATCAACCAAGGTTCTGATGTGTCGGGTGTTGGTCCCGTGTGATCAGGCCGAGGGTAATGTGGTGGGTGTTTGTCCCACATGATTGTCCTGACCCGGTTAGGGTGAATTAAGGCAATGTGGTGGGTGTTTGTCCCACGTGATTGTCCTGCCTCTGTTCGGGGAAAATCTGGCCATAGTTATGCATATAGTTATCTTAGGAATAACTTGCATAAATTGGAAAATCTAATGAAAGACCTTGTATTATATTGTTACTGTTATTTTATCTTATTTATCACTTGCTGATCTTTGTCATTATCATTTTGTTTTCGAAGTTAACCCTTTACTGTTTGCATGTATGTTGATTGGGCGCTTAACGCCACAGATGAGCAGCGCGAGGCGTAATTATTGGAAGTTAAAGATGAAGATGAAGTGTGAAGAACTGGAGCATTCTTTTTATGTTTTGGTTTACATATAAAGACTTAGGAACTTACGTTGTTATTATTTTATTTTGATTATACCGTTAGAGTATGGTAACTTATGGGTTTATAATTATTAAATATTTATTTGAGTGACGAATTTGAATTTTAAAAATAATGGAGGGACCTTTTTGAGAGGTTTTATGAACTTAATTTCCGCTTATTCACAATGTGACCCCTGACCGGAAATTGGGGTGTTACAGCGGCGGAGGTTTGTAAAAAACTTCGTATGTAAGGAAAGAGGGATTGAAAGAGACTTTTTAAGAAATTTCAAACGACATGGAATGTCTGAGAATGTTGCAAGGATTCTATTTCTAAAATAACTAATATTTTCAAAATGAAGAAGTTATATTGAATCGTAAACGAGTCGAATCTGTGGTAAGCACGAGTCAGGATATTTTAGACTGAGCTTAGAGACTAGCTTTGTGAGTTTAAGTATTAGGGTTTAGGGATTAGAGTTTAGGCAACTCATTTCCCTATAGGATGTTGTACTCGTTTGCCTTAGTTAGGTTTTTCTCCCACTGGGTTTTTCTTAGAAAGGTTTTAATGAGGCACATTTCATAGGAATGACTGCCCCAAAGGAAGCGTTGGATGGGATTCCATGGCCAGCACACAGTAAAGACACGCTTCATCTTCGTGCCGCAGACTTGGTGTCTTTTGGGGTTGTGGATCGGTCGAGCCTCCCCCCCGGAGGCAAACTATGAAGACATGAAGACACGCTTCACTTTCATACTTCAAGCTCGGTGTCTTGTGGGCTTGTGGACCGGGAGAGCATCCCCCCCGGTGGTGAACTACGAAGACATGAAGAACACTTCCCTTTCATACTTCAAGCTCGGTGTCTTGTGGGCTTGTGGACTAGGCGAGCACTTCGCCCAGTACAGAGGCGGCCTAGGGACTGAAGCTGAGAAAGATGAGTGGCAAGCTATGGCTAGTGAATTGGGCCGAGGGCCCCAAAGCCCAGTGGTCCGTAATCTGCATTCTAGTGGTTTAATGGGGTTTCAATGCCATTTATGACATTTAAAGGCCATTTATGTCTCCCCCCTCTATATATAGCTAGAGGGGGATCATGTAATAGGGACCATTTTTCTCTCATTTTTATCCTAAATAAAGTGATTACTCTTTTCTCATCTCCGTTGTTATCCTATCCCTCCCCTTGGTTCCTTTAACGGAGCAATATATGTATACTATCCATTAAATAAAAGTTTTTTCACGAAGAAACAAACGATGCAAATTGTTATGGAATTTTGTGCACTATTTGTACTTAATTAAAACTTGTAAATCAATTGTTGGATTTGGTAAATTAATATAAAATTTATTTACATAGTAACTCAAGCAAGAGTTATTCTTGGGGTTAAGAAGTTCATAACCGATCCGATCTAATAAAAACAAAAAAGCCGAAATTCAATCAAACCGAAATTTTCAATTGATTGGATTGAATTTTGGAAATTAATTTTAAATCAAACCTATCCAATCCAAACCGAACATTTGTAAATATATATATATATACACACAGATATATATATATATATATATATATATATATATATATGTGTGTGTGTGTGTGTGTGTGTGTGTGTGTGTGTATATATGAATGTTTCATGCCATTCAAACTTAAATCCTTACAACCTTATATGATTGTATATTTGATTATATTACTCGTACTTATTTATAAAAATATATTGGAATAAATGAGGTTTCAAGTAATGATATGAATAATTATCTATCAAAGTAAACATATTGGTTGTGCTATAATTTATGAAAGCAAGATTAATGCAATAAATTATTTATCATTGTAATTACAATGTATCTATGCTTTTTAGATTTATATACTACAATCTCAAAGCGAATAAAATTTAAACTAAAATTGAAAAATCCAATACAAACCGATATAAATTGGATCGGTATGGTTTGAATTTTAATTTAGAGGCAAATGCATTGGATGATAAAATAACAAAACCAATGAGTTTGGATCAAATGTTTTTACCCTTCAAAGCCTATCCAATCGTATCCACGAATACCCCTACTTGTAATAACCTGTTTCTACCCCATATAAACACATACCCACAGAAATACCCAAACATGCACACCTGCACACGCGCCCGTACACCCACATATAGATTGATGAATAAATAAAGCAATGTTCATTATAGATCAAATCGTAATAATGTATTCTTTTTTATTTTATATTTTCAGTTATTTTTATGAAATATTTCACTAATAGAAATTCCCAAACTTAATATAATTTATTTATACTTTATAGTATTGAATAAGTTACAAAAAGTGCATTTATTCACCACATATATTTGTGGTGTTTAGAAAAATTACATAAAATTCTTACTGAACTCTTAGTTCCAATGCTAAGTTTTTTATTGGTTTTATGTATTACAACAACAATTCTTAGAACAAGAACCTCCTTTAAAAAAGCCATGGCTATTGCAAGCTTGAATGCATTGTGGAATACTTTTACAAATCCCTAGGCATATTTGACCCGGATGATCAACATCAATCTTGGCGCCAATCACTAGTCCTGCACCAAGCATAAAATTTATTAAAAATTTCACATAAGTTTCCTTTTTTTTTGTCTTATATGACTTTCAACATAATTACAATTTTTAGATCATTTTAAGATATTATCACATTATGATATATGATTGAAGATATTACATTTTAATATATTTCTGTGTTAAATAAAAATTATATTAATAATAACAATAATAGTTATTATATAAAAGCGGGTTATTATATAAACTAATTTGACATATTACTTAAATAATTTAAAACATTATATTATTATCTTACTTAATATAGTAATTTAATAGAATAATGTAATAATTTAAATTTTAAAATAACAAATGTATTCTGCAGTAATATATAATATTTTAAAGTAATACATAAATAATTTTGAATTTTATCTAAATTTTTGATTTAAAATTACTAGTTTCTCAAATTACTTTTGCGTCTTCTGTTTTAAATACATATATAAATATTTAGTATTTAATAGTTAATACAATTAATAATATAATATATCACATACTAATTAATAAATCATTAACAAAAATTTAAGTCTGTAATTATTTGGCAAAATATTTTTTTAAAACATATTAATATAATAACTGTTATGTGAATGAGATTGTATATGAGAGAAGAGAGAATATAATTTTATTAGAGATACTGTCAGCCCCTTTTACATGAGCCTCCCTTGGCTATTTATAGGGAGGAAAGCCATAAATACTATTTAATTATGCCTGGACCTATGGGCTTGACATATCAGTCCCAATAGATTACAAAGTTTGTCCCCTATGTATTATAAATGTGCCCTGAGTTCTCTGTAGTCGCCGCCCTTCGCTAATGTTGGCCGCCGCGTAGATCAGCAGGCCGCTCTACAGCGTGAGAAGGGCGCTCGTCCAGTCCAATAACTAATTTTGCATATCAAGTTCATAATTTAAAAATATTATTAGGAAAACATTAATTTTTAATTTACATTATACCATAAGCTGAATTTATGACCTTTACATTAGTGACAACATTATTTAGTTATTAATAATCTTTAGCATGTAGTCTCCTCTCATTAGGTGATTCACTTCTCTTTAGAGTGTGTGTAAGACCCAAAACATTAAGAAATTAATTTTATTTAATTTCCTGCTTTTGCAGTATTTGTTCTTATAGTGGTGTGTAAAAAGTGTTTTATTTAAATAAAAAAGGAAATAATGCTCATGACTCATTTAAAGTGATATAATAATTTGAGTGATAAATTCATGATGTTGCCAATGGATTTAGGTTAAGTTTTGATAAAGTCGAAAACGACATGCCGTCGTAGATACCCTAAATATATCCCGAATATTATCAGTGCAGGAAATTGTCTTTTAAATTAACATGATGATGATGTGTGTTTGATTTCATAAAATTTTGACTGTAATATTAATAGGGTTTTTTTTCCAAAGCCTATGGAAGTTTCTCGCCCGCGGCGGAGGTTTCGTAAAAAACTTTGTATGTCAGGAAAGAGGGATTGAAAGAGACTTTTTAAGAAATTTAAAACGACATGGAATGTCTGAGAATGTTGCAAGGATTCCATTTCTAAAATAACTAATATTTTCAAAATGATGAAGTTATATTGAATCGTAAATGAGTCGAATCTGTGGTAAGCATGAGTCAGGATATTTTAGACAGAGCTTGGAGACTAGCTTTGTGAGTTTAAGTATTAGGGTTTAGAGTTTAGGGTTAAGGCAACTCATTTCCCAATAGGATGTTGTACTCTTTTTCCTTCGCTAGGTTTTTATCCCACTGGATTTTCTTAGAAAGGTTTTAATGAGACACATTTCATAGGAATGACCGCCCCAAAGGAAGCGTTGGTTGGGATTCCATGGCGAGCACACAGTAAAGACACGCTTCATCTTCGTGCCGTAGACTTGGTGTCTTGTGGTCTTGTGGACCGGGCGAGCATCCCCCCCGGTGGCGAAATATGAAGATATGAAGACACACTTCACTTTCATACTTCAAGCTCGTTGTCTTGTGGGCTTGTGGACCGGGAGAGCATCCCCCCGATGGCGAACTATGAAGACATGAAGACACACTTCACTTTAATACTTCAAGCTCGGTGTCTTGTGGGCTTGTGGACTAGGCGAGCACTTCGCCCAGTACAAAGGCGACCTAGGGACTGAAGCTCAGAATGATGCGTGGCAAGCTATGGCAAGTGAGTTGGCCGAGGGCCCCAAGCCCCAGTGGCCCGTAATCTGCATTCTAGGGGTTTAATGGGGTTTCAATGCCATTTATGACATTTAAAGGCCATTTATGGCTCCCCCCTCTATATATAGCTAGAGGGGGCTCATGTAATAGGGACCCAATTTCTCTCATTTTTATCCTAAATAAAGTATTTACTCTTTTCCCATCGTCCAGTCCAATAACTAATTTTGCATATCAAGTTCATAATTTAAAAATATTATTTGGAAAACATTAATTTTTAATTTACATTATACCATAGGCTGAATTTATAACTACCTTAACATTTACATTAGTGACAACATAATTTAGTTATTAATAACCTTTAGCATGTAGTCTCCTCTCATTAGGTGATTCACTTCTCTTTAGAGTGTGTGTAAGACCCAAAACATTCATAAATTAATTTTATTTAATTTCCTAATTTTACAGTATTTGTTCATATAGTGGTGTGTAAAAAGTGTTTTATTTAAATAAAAAAGGAAATAATGCTCATGACTCATTTAAAGTGAACTAATAATTTGAGTGATAAATTCACGATGTTGCCAATGGATTTAGGTTAAGTTTTGATCAAGTCGAAAATGACATGCCGTCGTAGATACCCTAAATATATCCCGAATATTATCAGAGCAGGAAATTGACTTTTAAATTAACATGATGATGATGTGTGTTTGATTTCATAAATTTTGACTGTAATATTAATAGGGTCTTTTGCCTGCGCTAGGTTTTTATCCCACTAGGTTTTTCTTAGAAAGGTTTTAATGAGGCACATTTCATAGGAATGACCGCCCCAAAGGAAGCGTTGGTTGGGATTCCATGGTGAGCACACAGTAAAGACATGCTTCATCTTCGTGCCACAGACTTGGTGTCTTGTTGGCTTGTGGACCGGGCGAGCATCCCCCCCGGAGGCGAACTATGAAGACATGAAGACACACTTCACTTTCATACTTCAAGCTCGGTGTCTTGTGGGCTTGTGGACCGGGAGAGCATGCCCCCGGTGGTGAACTATGAAGACATGAAGACACACTTCGTTTTCATACTTCAAGCTCGGTATCTTGTGAGCTTGTGGACTAGGCAAGCACTTCGCCCAGTACAGAGGCGACCTAGGGACTGAAGCTGAGAATGATGCGTGGCAAGCTATGGCTAGTGAGTTGGGCCGAGGGCCCCAAGGCCCAGTGGTCCGTAATATGCATTCTAGGGGTTTAATGGGGTTTCAATGTCATTTATTACATTTAAAGGCCATTTATGGCTTCCCCCACTATATATAGCTAGAGGGGGATCATGTAATAGGGACCCTTTTTCTCTCATTTTTATCCAAAATAAAGTGATTACTCTTTTCTTTTCTCCATTGTTATCCTATCCCTCCCCTTGGTTCCTTTAACAAAGCAATATATGTATATTATCCATTAAATAAAAGTTTTTTCACGAAGAAACAAACGATGCAAATTGTTATGGAATTTTGTGCACTATATAGACTGAATTAAAACTTGTAAATCAACTGTTGGATTTGTTAAATTAATATAAAAGTTATTTACATTGTAACTCAAGCTAGATTTATTCTTGGGGTTAAGAAGTTCATAACCGATCCAATCTAATAAAAACAAAAAAGCCAAAATTCAATCAAAACGAAATTTTCAATTGATTGGATTGAATTTTGGAAATTATTTTTAACTCAAACCAATCCAATCCAAACTGAACATTTGTAAATACACACACACACACACACACAAACACACACACACATATATATATATGAATGTATCATGCCATTCAAACTTACATCCTTACAACCTTATATATATATATATATATATGAATGTATCATGCCATTCAGACTTATATCCTTACAACCTTGTATGTATATATTTATGAATGTATCATGCCATTCAGACTTACATCCTTACAACCTTTTATTTATATATATATATATATATGAATGTATCATGCCATTCAGACTTACATCCTTACAACCTTTTATATATATATATATATATATATATATATATATATATATATGAATGTATCATGTCATTCACACTTACATCCTTACAACCTTATATATATATATATATATGAATGTATCATGCCATTCAGACTTACATCCTTACAACCTTATATGATTGTATATTTGATTATATTACTCATACTTATTTATAAAAATATATTGGAATAAATGAGGTTTCAAGTAATGATATGAATAATTATCTATCAAAGTAAACAAATATCATTAGACAGTCTAAACATATTGGTTGTGCTATAATTTATGAATGCAATATTGATGAATAAATAATTTATCATTGTAATTACTATGTATCTATGCTTTTTAGATTTATATACTACAATCTCAAAGGGAATAAAATTTAAACTAAAATTGAAAAATCCAATACAAACCGATATAAATTGGATCGGTATGGTTTGAATTTTAATTTAGAGGCAAATGCATTGGATGATAAAATAACAAAACCAATGAGTTTGGATCAAATATTTTTACCCTTCAAAGCTGATCCAATCCAATCCACGAATACCCCTACTTGTAATAACCTGTTTCTACCCCATATAAACACATACCCACAGAAATACCCAAACATGCACACCTACACACGCGCGCGTACACCCACATATAGATTGATGAATAAATGAAGCAATAATCATGTTAGCCTAGATAGCAACCTGAGAGGGGGGGGTGAATCAGAGTTGCACGATTTTCGCCTTATCGAAACTTGTTACTTCCAAGATAATGATGATCACAAAACAATAGTTGTGATTGCAGCGGAATTAAGGATTTCTTGAAAGTAAAAGATGAAGGGAAGAGGAAATCACACAAGGGATTTTATCCTGGTTCACCTTCTATCCACCGAAGGCTACGTCCAGTCCCTCAAGAAACCCCTTGAGGATTTTTCCACTATGATCAACATTTCTTACAAGCACTTACACCAAGGACCTTAAGAAATCTTGTCAATCCTCAGATGACAAACCACCAACTGATGACGCCAAACCCTACGGTGGACTTTGAATCAAACCCGATTCAAAGGACCTTTTCCACTATCACCGAACCCTACGACGGACTTTGAATCAAACCCGATTCAAAGGACCTTTTCACAGACGCCGAACCCTACGACGGACTTTGAATCAAACCCGATTCAAAGAACCTTTTCCACAACCATAGAACACTACGATGGACCTTTTTACAACCACCGAAAACCACGGTGAATGAATAAAACTGATTCAAGAGATGAAGAAGAAGATGCATTTACAATGGCTGATTCAATCCTTTAGACAAGATGGATTGATCTTATTTTGTATGCTTCAGGAAATTACAATAAAGACTCTCTTATTCTGAGTTTCTCAAAAGATGAACAGCATGTGTGTTTTTATGAAAATGAGAGAACAGAAACTCAGAATGATGACTTTAATGAATATGAAAGTTATGGACAAAGTCATTGATGTTTCTGAGCGTCTATGGACTTTATATAGGCACTAGAGGTCGTCCATGAACCATCACAAGGCTTCCCAAACGTTTTGAGACACATTGGTTCATGAAATAACACATCTGTCAACCTGGTAATCGATTACATCATGCCGTTGAAGTTTGAATTCAAAATTCAAACTTGGTAATTGATTACATACATGTCGTAATCGATTACTGCCTTCTGGTAATCGATTACACACATCCTGTAATCGATTACACACATCCTGTAATCGATTACAAACAGTCCAGAACTCAGTTTTTGACAGTTCAAGCCCTAATTGAGTGTTCCTACCAAGTCTTACTTGTGAGAACATATTATACTCAATTAGTTGATCTTTTATGAGCCTTCAAATGCAATATTAACCTTAATAAAGCATAGCACACTAAGTTAACAAGACTTACTAATAGCAAGAACCTTGATGATTGATCTTGACGTTCTGAGCCGGTTCTTGAAGTCTTTCTTGAAGTCTTCTTGAAGTCTTTCCTTTCTTTCTTGAAGTATTTCCTTTCTTTTCTGAAGTCTTTCTTCTTTTTGTGATGTGTTTGTCTTCATCAAAACCTCAGCCGAGTCCAAGGACGAGACCTTCTTCACAATCTCCCCCTTTTTGATGATTACAAACATCATGCTTGAACATTGATTGATCATTTGACTTTCTCTCTTGTCTTGTATCTCCCCCTTGGTTTTGCAATTATATCTCCCCCTTTGTTTTGCAATTGAAGCACAGTATCCTGAAAAATGATCAAGCATATACACAAGGCTTTTCTCCCCATTTTGACATCATCAAAAAGAAGAAAAATCCATACAAAGTATTCCAGGATAATGGAAATAACGGGATGCATAGTGACAAAGATTTTGATGTCAAAACAATAATGTGTATCAGCACTTTTCTCCCCCTTTTTGTTCCTCTTGTAGCTTTCCTTGTAAATAATCTTTACAAAGCACCGGACCCTTTCTCCCCCTTTTGACTTCATCAAAAAGAAAGAGAGTCTAAGCATATTCCATACATGCTAGCAAGTAGTATGGACATTTAAATTGTGGGGAGTGGGGGTAAGCAAACCAAAAAATATGAAAATATAAACCAAACTCTGTAAGTCAATTATTTTCCATTTTAGCCCTAATGTAATCGATTACAGACTTCCAGTAATCGATTACTGAAGCTTTCTAGAAATAATCCTGGGCCAAAATATCCCTGTAACCGATTACTCATTCTGTGTAATTGATTATTGTATCCAGAAACTTGAAATTCCAGACTTGATAAGCACTGCATGAAAGATATATCTAACATAGAACTATGATGTAAATGCAGATGCCTAACAATGCATTACTCTTGTACTCAATGTCATTTGAAAGAAATAAAGTTTAGAACTTCTCTTACCAATACCATATTCTAATTTTGTGTCTTGAAAGACCATCCTTTGTATATGAAATTTCTGATCACAAGGTCTTCAAGCACACCTGCACAATAAGCTTAATGGTATTTTCGAGGTACCCAATAGTCTTTGGGTCCTTTTGAGTTAGCACTTTTCACATCCCATACGAATCTTTCATTAGGATCTCCATGAAAACTAGGAGTATAGTGAAAGCACTTTGGTTTCATATTAGGCACTTTCGCTTCAGGATAATGGAAACATTTGATATATGCCTTTCTAAGTTGAGCACCATCATGTACTCTCTTTGTATGACCAAAGTTATATGAACTACTTGGTATAAAAGTGATTTTCTTAACATCACTAGGATGACTATGAACAGATAAACCTAAATCACTTTTATGAAAGGCATGTCTTTGATGACATGACAACTTATCCATATCATATGTACCTTTGTTTATCACTTGAGTTAATTCATCAATCTTTGACTCAAGGGTTATGCATGGATCTAATTCATCTTGCATGCTTTTAGTTTTACTTTGTAGAGATGAGATGATCCTACTATGATATGCATATACTTCATAAATATTCAAGAAACTATCATGCAATCTATCAAAGGTACTTTGTAATTTATCATATGAAATTGCATTACTAACCTCTTCATTTTCATCATCAGAATGATGTGTTGCCATCAAAGCGAGATATCCTTCTTCATTTTCTAAATCAGATGATGAACTTGCTTCGTTGTCTTCCATGTATGCATTCCTTGATTTGGAAACCTTTTTCTCAGATTTCTTCTTCAAGCCATGCTTCTTTCTTTGAAGATTATGATAATCTTTCTTTTTGAGAATTTTGTAAAGATTCTTCACAATGATTTTTATATCCTCATCATCATCATCACTATCGGATTGAGAATCTTCCTCTTGTGCACTATCATATCTTGTAGCTTTAGTTCTCAATGCAATAGGTCGAATGTACTTGTCAATGGCTTCTTGTTGTTCCATCTTTTTGAGTTCAAGTTCATGTTCTTGCAACTTGCCAAAAAGTGAGGCCAATGACATTTTTGAAAGACTCTTCTTTTCAGAAATTGCTGTTACCTTTGGTTACCATTCTCTTGATAATGATCTTAGGACTTTTAAGTTCAGATCACTGTTGGAAAAATTTCTTCCATGAGCAATTAGATGGTTGATCAAGAGAGTGAACCTTTTTTGCATATCTAGCACCGTTTCCCTTGGTAACATTCTGAACATCTCATACTCTTGTGAAAGAGTATTGATTTTTGATCTCTTTACTTCTTCAGTGCCTCCATGAGTTACCATTAGAGTATCCCATATTTCCTTTGACGTTTTGCACGTGGATACTCTGAAGAATTCATCCATGCCAAGAGCAGAAGTAAGTATATTCATACCTTTGAGATCGTATTGAACTTTCTTCCTTTCTTCATCACTCCATGTGTTTTATGGTTTCGGTTGTCTGCTATCACCCACTTCATTCATAGGTATAAACGGACCTTCTTCAATGGCTCTCCATATTTCCACGTCCAATGACCTTATAAAGATTTTCATCTTAATCTTCCAGAAGTCATAGTGGTCTCCATTGAAGTATGGTGGCCTGTTTACGTTGAATCCCTCACTAGTTCCATGACTAGAAGAGGATGCCATCTTCTCCCGGATTTTAGGAGCAAATTACCTAAACTTACGCTCTGATACCTATTGTTAGCCTATATAGCAACCTGAGAGGGGGGTGAATCAGAGTTGCACGATTTTCGCCTTATCGAAACTTGTTACTTCCAAGATAATGATGATCACAAAACAATAGTTGTGATTGCAGCGAAATTAAGGATTGCTTGAAAGTAAAAGATGAAGGGAAGAGGAAATCACACACGGGATTTTATCCTAGTTCACCTTCTATCCACAGAAGGCTACGTCTAGTCCCTCAAGAAACCCCTTGAGGATTTTTCCACTATGATCAAGATTTCTTACAAGCACTTACACCAAGGACCTTAAGAACTCTTGTCAATCCTCAGATGGAAAACCACCAACTGATGACGCCGAATCCTACGGCGGACTTTGAATCAAACCCGATTCAAAGGACCTTTTCCACTATCACCGAACCCTACAGCGGACTTTGAATCAAACCCTATTCAAAGGACCTTTTCACAGACGCCGAACCCTACGGCGGACTTTGAATCAAACCCGATTCAAAGAACCTTTTCCACAACCATCGAACACTACGATGGACCTTTTTACAACCATCGAAAACCACTGTAAATGAATCAAACTAATTCAAGAGATGAAGAAGAAGATGCCTTTACAATGGCTGATTCAATCCTTTAGACAAGATGGATTGATCTTAGTTTGTATGCTTCAGGAAATTACAATGAAGGCTCTCTTATTCTGAGTTTCTCAAAAGATGAACAGCATGTGTGTTCTTATGAAAATGAGAGAACAGAAACTTAGAATGATGACTTTAATGAATATGAAAGTTATGGACCAAGTCATTGATGTTTCTGAGCGTCTATGGACCTTATATAGGCACTAGAGGTCGTCCATGAACCATCACAAGGCTTCCCAAACGTTTTGAGACACATTGGTTCATGAAATAACACATCTGTCGACCTGGTAATCGATTACAGTAACCTGGTAATTGATTACATCATGCCGTTGAAGTTTGAATTCAAAATTCAAACTTTGTAATCAATTACATACATGTGGTAATCGATTACTGCCTTCTGGTAATCGATTACACACATCCAGTAATCGATTACAGACAGTCCAGAACTCAGTTTTTGGCAGTTCAAGCCCTAATTGAGTGTTCCTACCATGTCTTACTTGTGAGAACATATTATACTCAATTAGTTGATCTTTTATGAGCCTTCAAATGTAATATTAACCTTAATAAAGCATAGCACACTAAGTTAACAAGACTTACTAATAGCAAGAACCTTGATGATTGATCTTGACGTTCTGAGCCGGTTCTTGAAGTCTTTCTTGAAGTCTTCTTGAAGTCTTTCCTTTCTTTCTTGAAGTCTTCTTGAAGTCTTTCATTTCTTTTCTGAAGTCTTTCTTCTTTTTGTGATGTGTTTGTCTTCATCAAAATCTCAGCCGAGTCCAAGGACGAGACATTCTTCACAGTTCATTATAGATCAAATCATAATAATGTATTCTTTTTTATTTTATATTTTCAGTTATATTAATGAAATATTTCACTAATAGATATTCCCAAACTTAATATAATTTATTTATACTTTATAGTACTGAATAAGTTAAAAAAAAGTGCATTTAATCACCACCTATATTTGTGGTGTTTAGAAAAATTACATAAAATTCTTACTGAACTCTTAGTTCTAGTGCTAAGTTTTTTATAGGTTTTATGCATTACAACAACAACTCTTAGAACAAGAACCTCCTTTAAAAAAGCCATGGCTATTGGAAGCTTGAATTCATTGTGGAATACTTTTACAAATCCCTAGGCATATTTGTCCCGGATGATCAACATCAATCTTGGCGCCAATCACTAGTCTTGCACCAATCATAAAATTTATTAAAAATTTCACATAAGTTTCATTTTTTTGTCTTATATGACTTTAAACAAAATTATAATTTTTATAAAAATACCCAAGTCACCCAGTATGACTTCTTAAAGAAAGAAATTGTTATTTATCTTCGGATTCACATGCTAATATTTACCACTAAAATTTATTAACGTGAAAATTTCTTTAAAAAACATGTCCAACAACAATTATCTAACAACACAAGTTTTAATTTTATAATCAATAGATAAGAAATTTTATAGACGAAACACATGCCCCTTTGATTTCGACAATTGTTCATTAAAATGCAACCAGAAATAAGAAAACCACGTACTTTATACCTGAAAGCAAAACCAAAGCAAGGCATAAAACTAACATATGAGATTGATAGATCTGCACAGCCATTTTGAAGGATATAACTTTTAAACTTTTTCTCGTAGTACAGAGTATAATATTTTTTTCTCAATATATATAGGGGATCATATATAAAATCACTTCTAGATGTTAGAGAAGAGTGAGAAATTTTTAGATTATTATATAAATAAAATTTGTCATCGTAACATATATTCTATTTTTAGATCATTATAAAATATTATCACATTATGATATACGATTGAAGATATTAAATTTTAATATATTTCTATGTTAAATAAAAATTATATTAATAATAACAACAATAGTTATTATATAAAAGTGGGTTATGATATAAACTAATTTGACATATTACTTAAATAATTTAAAATATTATATTATTATCTTACTTAATATTGTGATTTATTAGAATAATGTAATAATTTAAATTTTAAAATAACAAACGTATTCTGGAGTGACATATAATATTTTAATGTAATACATAAATAATTTTGAATTTTATCTAAATTTTTGATTTAAAATTACTAGTTTCTCAAATTACTTTTGCATCTTTTGTTTTAAATACATATATAAATATTTAGTATTTAATAGTTAATACAATTAATAATATAATATATCACATACTAATTAATAAATCATTAACAAAAATTTAAGTCTGTAATTATTTGTCAAAATATTTTTTTAAAACATATTAATATAATAACTGTTATGTGAACGAGATTGTATATGAGAGAAGAGAGAATATAATTTTATTAGAGATGTTGTCAGCCCCTTTTACATGAGTCTCCATTGGCTATTTATAGGGAGGAAAGCCATAAATACCACTTAATTATGCCTGGACCTATGGGCTTGACATATCAGGCCCAATAGATTACAAAGTTTGTCCCCTATGTATTATAAATGTGCCCCTAAGTTCTCTGTGGTCGCCGCCCTTCGCTAATGTTGGCCGCCCCGTAGATCAGCAGGCCGCCCCACAGCGTGAGAAGGGCGCTCGTCCAGTCCAATAACTAATTTTGCATATCAAGTTCATAATTTAAAAATATTATTAGGAAAACATTAATTTTTAATTCACATTATACCATAAGCTGAATTTATAACTACCTTGACCTTTACATTAGTGACAACATTATTTAGCTATTAATAATCTTTAGCATGTAGTCTCCTCTCATTAGGTGATTCACTTCTCTTTAGAGTGTGTGTAAGACCCAAAACATTCAGAAATTAATTTTATTTAATTTCCTGCTTTTGCGGTATTTGTTCGTATAGTGGTGTGTAAAAAGTGTTTTATTTAAATAAAAAAGAAAATAATGGCCATGACTCATTTAAAGTGATATAATAATTTGAGTGATAAATTCACGATGTTGCAAATGGATTTAGGTTAAGTTTTGATAAAGTCGAAAACGACATGCCGTCGTAGGTACCCTAAATATATCCCGAATATTATCAGTGCAGGAAATTGTCTTTTAAATTAACATGATGATGATGTGTGTTTGATTTCATAAAATTTTGACTGTAATATTAATAGGGTTTTTTTTCCAAAGCCTATGGAAGTTTCTCGCCCGTGGCGGAGGTTTCGTAAAAAACTTCGTATGTAAGGAAAGAGTGATTGAAAGAGACTTTTTAAGAAATTTAAAACGACATGGAATTTCTGAGAATGTTGCAAGGATTCCATTTCTAAAATAACTAATATTTTCAAAATGATGAAGTTATATTGAATCGTAAATGAGTCGAATCTGTGGTAAGCACGAGTCAGGATATTTTAGACAGAGCTTGGAGACTAGCTTTGTGAGTTTAAGTATTAGGGTTTAGAGTTTAGGGTTAAGGCAACTCATTTCCCAATAGGATGTTGTACTCTTTTTCCTTCGCTAGGTTTTTATCCCACTGGATTTTCTTAGAAAGATTTTAATGAGACACATTTCATAGGAATGACCGCCCCAAAGGAAGAGTTGGTTGGGATTCCATGGCGAGCACACAGTAAAGACACGATTCATCTTCGTGCCGTAGACTTGGAGTCTTGTGGTCTTGTGGACCGGGAGAGCATCCCCCCCGGTGGCGAAATATGAAGACATGAAGACACACTTCACTTTCATACTTCAAGCTCGTTGTTTTGTGGGCTTGTGGACCGGGAGAGCATCCCCCCGATGGCGAACTATGAAGACATGAAGACACACTTCACTTTAATACTTCAAGCTCGGTGTCTTGTGGGCTTGTGGACTAGGCGAGCACTTCGCCCAGTACAAAGGCGACCTAGGGACTGAAGCTCAGAATGATGCGTGGAAAGCTATGGTAAGTGAGTTGGCCGAGGGCCCCAAGCCCCAGTGGCCCGTAATCTGCATTCTAAGGGTTTAATGGGGTTTCAATACCATTTATGACATTTAAAGGCCATTTATGGCTCCCCCCTCTATATATAGCTAGAGGGGGCTCATGTAATAGGGACCCTATTTCTCTCATTTTTATCCTAAATAAAGTGATTACTCTTTTCCCATCTCCGTTGGTTATCCTTTCCCTACCCTTGGTTCCTTTACCGGAACAATATATGTATATTATCCATTAAATAAAAGTTTTTTTATGAAAAAACAAACAATGCAATTTTTTATGGAATTTTGTGCACTATATATACTTAATTAAAACTTGTAAATCAACTGTTGGATTCAGTAAATTAATATAAAAGTTATTTAGCATAGTAACTCAAGCTAGAGTATTTCTTGGGGTTAAGAAGTTTATAACCGATCCAATCCAATAAAAACAAAAAAGCCGATATTCAATCAAATCAAAAATTGAAATTTTCAATTGATTGGATTGAATTTTGGAAATTATTTTTAAATAAAACCAATCCAATCCAAACTTAACATTTATACACACACACACACACACACACACACACACACACACACACACACACACACATATACATAGGAATGTATCATACAATTCAGACTTACATCCTTACAACCTTATATGATTGTATATTTCATTATATTACTCGTACCTATTTATAAAAATATATTGGAAGAAATGAGGTTTCAAGTAGTGATATAAATAAATATCTATCCCAGTAAACAAATATAAATAGACTGTCTAAACATATTGAATGTGCTATAATTTATGAATGCAATATTGATGCAACAAATTATTTATCATTGTAATTACTATGTATCTATGCTTTTTTGATTTATATACTACAATCTCAAAGGAAATAAAATTTAAACTAAAATCGAAAAATCCAATACAAACCGATATAAATTGGATCGGTGTGGTTTGAATCATAATTTTGAGGCAAATGCATTGGATGATAAAATAACAAAATCAATGAGTTTGGATCAAATGTTGTTACCCTTCAAAGTCGATCCAATCCAATCCAAGAATACCCCTACTTGTAATAACCTGTTTCTACCCCATACAAACACATACCCACAGAAATACCCAAACATGCACACCTACACACGCGCATGTACATCCACATATAGATTGATGAATAAATAAAGCAATGTTCATTATAGATCAAATCATAATAATGTATTCTTTTTTATTTTATATTTTCAGTTATTTAATGAAATATTTCACTAATAGATATTCCCAAACTTAATATGATTTATTTATACTTTATAGTACTGAATAAATTAAAAAAAAGTGCATTTATTCACCACCTATATTTGTGGTGTTTAGAAAAATTACATAAAATTCTTACTGAACTCTTAGTTTGAGTGCTAAGCTTTTTATAGGTTTTATGTATTACAACAACAACTCCTAGAACAAACAATTCCTTTAAAAAAGCCATGGCTATTGCAAGCTTGAATGCATTGTGGAATACTTTTGCAAACCCCGAGGCATATTTGTCCTGGATGATCGACATCAATCTTGGCGCCAATCACTAGTCCTGCACCAAGCATAAAATTTATTAAAAAAATTCACATAAGTTTCCTTTTTTTGTCTTATATGACTTTCAACATAATTATAATTTTGATAAAAATATCCAAGTCACTCAGTATGACTTCTTAAAGGAAGAAATTGTTATTTATCTTCGGATTCAAATGCTAATATCTTCCACTAAAATTTATAAACGTGAAAAGTTCTTTAAAAAACTTATCGAACCACTGTTATCTAACAACACAAGTTTTAATTTTTTAATCAATAGATAAGAAAATTTATAGAAGAAACACATGCCCCTTTGAGTTAGACAATTGTTCAAAAAAATGCAACAAGAAATAAGAAAACCATGTACTTTATACCTGAAAGCAAAACCAAAGAAAGGCATAAAACTAACATATGAGATTGATAGATCTGCACAGCCATTTTGAAGGATATAACTTTTAAATTTTTTCTCGTAGTAAAGAGTCTAATATGTTTTTCTCAATATATATAGGGGATCATATATAACATAACTTCTAGATGTTAGAGAAGAGTGAGAAATTTCTAGATTATTAAATAAATAAAATATGTCATCGTAACATATATTCTATTTTTAGATCATTTTAAAATATTATCACATTATGATATATGATTGAGATATTACATTTTAATAAATTTAAATTTTAAAATAATAAACGTATTCTGCAGTAATATATAATATTTTAAAGTAATACATAAATAATTTTGAATTTTATCTAAATTTTTGATCTAAAATTACTAGTTTCTCAAATTACTTTTGCGTCTTCTGTTTTAAATAATTATATAAATGTTTAGTATTTAATAGTTAATACAATTAATAATATAATATATCACATACTAATTAATAAATCATTAAAAAAATTTAAGTCTGTAATTATTTGTCAAATATTTTTTTTAAAAGATATTAATATAATAACTTATTTTGCATATCAAGTTCATAATTTTAAAAGATTATTAGGAAAATATTAATTTTTAATTCACATTATACCATCAGCTGAATTTATAACTACTTTGACCTTTACGTTAGTGACAACATTATTTAGTTATTAATAATTTTTAGCTTGTAGTCTCCTCTCATTAGGTGATTCACTTATCTTTAGAGTGTGTGTAAGACCCAGAACTTTCAGAAATTAATTTTATTTATTTTCCTGCTTTTGCGGTATTTGTTCGTATAGTGGTGTGTAAAAAGTGCTTTATTTAAATAAAAAAGGAAATAATACTCATGACTCATTTAAAGTGAAGTAATAATTTGAGTGATAAATTCACGATGTTGCCAATGGATTTAGGTTAAATTTTGATAAAGTCGAAAACGACATGTCGTCGTAGATACCTTAAATATATCCTGAATATTATCAGAGCAGGAAATTGACTTTTAAATTAACATGATGATGATGTGTGTTTGATTTCATAAATTTTGACTGTAATATAAATAGGGTTTTTTTCCAAAGCCTGTGGAAGTTTCTCGCCCGCGACGTGGTTTCGTAAAAAACTTCGTATGTAAGGAAAGAGGGATTGAAAGAGACTTTTTAAGAAATTTAAAACGACATGGAATGTCTGAGAATGTTGCATGGATTCCATTTCTAAAATAACTAATATTTTCAAAATGATGAAGTTATATTGAATCGTAAATGAGTCGAATCTGTGGTAAGCACAAGTCAGGATATTTTAGACAGAGCTTAGAGACTAGCTTTGTGAGTTTAAGTAATAGGGTTTAGAGTTTAGGGTTTAGGCAACTCATTTCCCAATAGGATGTTGTACTCTTTTTCCTTCGCTAGATTTTTATCCCACTGGATTTTCTTAGATAGGTTTTAATGAGGCACATTTCATAGGAATGACCGCCCCAAAGGAAGCATTGGTTGGGATTCCATTGCGAGCACACAGTAAAGACACGCTTCATCTTCGTGCCGCAGACTTGGTGTCTTGTGGGCTTGTGGACCGGGAGAGCATCCCCCCGATGGCGAACTATGAAGACATGAAGACACACTTCACTTTAATACTTCAAGCTCGGTGTCTTGTGGGCTTGTGGACTAGGCGAGCACTTCGCCCAGTACAAAGGCGACCTAGGGACTGAAGCTCAGAATGATGCGTGGCAAGCTATGGCAAGTGAGTTGGCCGAGGGCCCCAAGCCCCAGTGGCCCGTAATCTGCATTCTAGGGGTTTAATGGGGTTTCAATACCATTTATGACATTTAAAGGCCATTTATGGCTCCCCCCCTCTATATATAGCTAGAGGGGGCTCATGTAATAGGGACCCTATTTCTCTCATTTTTATCCTAAATAAAGTGATTACTCTTTTCCCATCTCCGTTGGTTATCCTTTCCCTACCCTTGGTTCCTTTACCGGAACAATATATGTATATTATCCATTAAATAAAAGTTTTTTTATGAAAAAACAAACAATGCAATTTTTTATGGAATTTTGTGCACTATATATACTTAATTAAAACTTGTAAATCAACTGTTGGATTCAGTAAATTAATATAAAAGTTATTTAGCATAGTAACTCAAGGTAGAGTATTTCTTGGGGTTAAGAAGTTCATAACCGATCGAATCCAATAAAAACAAAAAAGCCGAAATTCAATCAAATCAAAAATCGAAATTTTCAATTGATTGGATTGAATTTTGGAAATTATTTTTAAATAAAACCAATCCAATCCAAACTTAACATTTATACACACACACACACACACATATACATAGGAATGTATCATACAATTCAGACTTACATCCTTACAACCTTATATGATTGTATATTTCATTATATTACTCGTACCTATTTATAAAAATATATTGGAAGAAATGAGGTTTCAAGTAGTGATATAAATAAATATCTATCCCAGTAAACAAATATAAATAGACTGTCTAAACATATTGGTTGTGCTATAATTTAAGAATGCAATATTGATGCAACAAATTATTTATCATTGTAATTACTATGTATCTATGCTTTCTTTATTTATATACTACAATCTCAAAGGAAATAAAATTTAAACTAAAATCGAAAAATCCAATACAAACCGATATAAATTGGATCGGTGTGGTTTGAATCATAATTTTGAGGCAAATGCATTGCATGATAAAATAACAAAATCAATGAGTTTGGATCAAATGTTTTTACCCTTCAAAGTCGATCCAATCCAATCCAAGAATACCCCTACTTGTAATAACCTGTTTCTACCCCATACAAACACATACCCACAGAAATACCCAAACATGCACACCTACACACGCGCATGTACATCCACATATAGATTGATGAATAAATAAAGCAATGTTCATTATAGATCAAATCATAATAATGTATTCTTTTTTATTTTATATTTTCAGTTATTTTAATGAAATATTTCACTAATAGATATTCCCAAACTTAATATGATTTATTTATACTTTATAGTACTGAATAAATTAAAAAAAGTGCATTTATTCACCACCTATATTTGTGGTGTTTTGAAAAATTACATAAAATTCTTACTGAACTCTTAGTTTGAGTGCTAAGCTTTTTATAGGTTTTATGTATTACAACAACAACTCCTAGAACAAACAATTCCTTTAAAAAAGCCATGGCTTTCGCAAGCTTGAATGCATTGTGGAATACTTTTGCAAACCCCTAGGCATATTTGTCCTGGATGATCGACATCAATCTTGGCGCCAATCACTAGTCCTGCACCAAGCATAAAATTTATTAAAAAAATTCACATAAGTTTCCTTTTTTTTGTCTTATATGACTTTCAACATAATTATAATTTTGATAAAAATATCCAAGTCACTAAGTATGACTTCTTAAAGGAAGAAATTGTTATTTATCTTCGGATTCACATGCTAATATCTTCCACTAAAATTTATAAACGTGAAAAGTTCTTTAAAAAACTTGTCGAACCACTGTTATCTAACAACCAAAGTTTTAATTTCTTAATCAATAGATAAGAAAATTTATAGAAGAAACACATGCCCCTTTGAGTTAGACAATTGTTCAAAAAAATGCAACAAGAAATAAGAAAACCATGTACTTTATACCTGAAAGCAAAACCAAAGCAAGGCATAAAACTAACATATGAGATTGATAGATCTGCACAGCCATTTTGAAGGATATGACTTTTAAATTTTTTCTCGTAGTACAGAGTCTAATATGTTTTTCTCAATATATATAGGGGATCATATATAAGATAACTTCTAGATGTTAGAGAAGAGTGAGAAATTTCTAGATTATTAAATAAATAAAATATGTCATCGTAACATATATTCTATTTTTAGATCATTTTAAAATATTATCACATTATGATATATGATTGAAGATATTACATTTTAATAAATTTAAATTTTAAAATAACAAACGTATTCTGCAGTAATATATAATATTTTAAAGTAATACATAAATAATTTTGAATTTTATCTAAATTTTTGATCTAAAATTACTAGTTTCTCAAATTATTTTTGCGTCTTCTGTTTTAAATACATATATAAATGTTTAGTATTTAATAGTTAATACAATTAATAATATAATATATCACATACTAATTAATAAATCATTAAAAAAATTTAAGTCTGTAATTATTTGTCAAATATTTTTTTTAAAAGATATTAATATAATAACTTATTTTGCATATCAAGTTCATAATTTTAAAAGATTATTAGGAAATTATTAATTTTTAATTCACATTATACCATCAGCTGAATTTATAACTACTTTGACCTTTACGTTAGTGACAACATTATTTAGTTATTAATAATTTTTAGCTTGTAGTCTCCTCTCATTAGGTGATTCACTTATCTTTAGAGTGTGTGTAAGACCCAGAACTTTCAGAAATTAATTTTATTTATTTTCCTGCTTTTGCGGTATTTGTTCGTATAGTGGTGTGTAAAAAGTGCTTTATTTAAATAAAAAAGGAAATAATACTCATGACTCATTTAAAGTGAAGTAATAGTTTGAGTGATAAATTCACGATGTTGCCAATGGATTTAGGTTAAGTTTTGATAAAGTCGAAAACGACATGTCGTCGTAGATACCCTAAATATATCCTGAATATTATCAGAGCAGGAAATTGACTTTTAAATTAACATGATGATGATGTGTGTTTGATTTCATCAATTTTGACTGTAATATAAATAGGGTTTTTTTTCCAAAGCCTATGGAAGTTTCTCGCCCGCGGCGGAGGTTTCGTAAAAAACTTCGTATGTAAGGAAAGAGGGATTGAAAGAGACTTTTTAAGAAATTTAAAACGACATGGAATGTCTGAGAATGTTGCAAGGATTCCATTTCTAAAATAACTAATATTTTCAAAATGATGAAGTTATATTGAATCGTAAATGAGTCGAATCTGTGGTAAGCACGAGTCAGGATATTTTAGACAGAGCTTAGAGACTAGTTTGTGAGTTTAAGTATTAGGGTTTAGAGTTTAGGGTTTAGGCAACTCATTTCCCAATAGGATGCTGTACTCTTTTTCCTTCGCTAGGTTTTTATCCCACTGGATTTTCTTAGAAAGGTTTTAATGAGGCACATTTCATAGGAATGACCGCCCCAAAGGAAGCGTTGGTTGGGATTCCATTGCGAGCACACAGTAAAGACACGCTTCATCTTCGTGCCGCAGACTTGGTGTCTTGTGGGCTTGTGGACCGGGAGAGCATCCCCCCGATGGCGAACTATGAAGACATGAAGACACACTTCACTTTAATACTTCAAGCTCGGTGTCTTGTGGGCTTGTGGACTAGGCGAGCACTTCGCCCAGTACAAAGGCGACCTAGGGACTGAAGCTCAGAATGATGCGTGGCAAGCTATGGCAAGTGAGTTGGCCGAGGGCCCCAAGCCCCAGTGGCCCGTAATCTGCACTCTAGGGGTTTAATGGGGTTTCAATACCATTTATGACATTTAAAGGCCATTTATGGCTCCCCCCTTCTATATATAGCTAGAGGGGGCTCATGTAATAGGAACCCTATTTCTCTCATTTTTATCCTAAATAAAGTGATTACTCTTTTTCCATCTCCGTTGGTTATCCTTTCCCTACCCTTTGTTCCTTTACCGGAACAATATATGTATATTATCCATTAAATAAAAGTTTTTTTATGAAAAAACAAACAATGCAATTTTTTATGGAATTTTGTGCACTATATATACTTAATTAAAACTTGTAAATCAACTGTTGGATTCAGTAAATTAATATAAAAGTTATTTAGCATAGTAACTCAAGCTAGAGTATTTCTTGGGGTTAAGAAGTTCATAACTGATCGAATCCAATAAAAACAAAAAAGCCGAAATTCAATCAAATCAAAAATCGAAATTTTCAATTGATTGGATTGAATTTTGGAATTTATTTTTAAATTAATCCAATCCAATCCAAACTTAACATTTATACACACACACACACACACACACACACACACACACATATACATAGGAATGTATCATACAATTCAGACTTACATCCTTACAACCTTATATGATTGTATATTTCATTATATTACTCGTACCTATTTATAAAAATATATTGGAAGAAATGAGGTTTCAAGTAGTGATACAAATAAATATCTATCCCAGTAAACAAATATAAATAGACTGTCTAAACATATTGGTTGTGCTATAATTTAAGAATGCAATATTGATGCAACAAATTATTTATCATTATAATTACTATGTATTTATGCTTTCTTTATTTATATACTACAATCTCAAAGGAAATAAAATTTAAACTAAAATCGAAAAATCCAATACAAACCGATATAAATTGGATCGGTGTGGTTTGAATCATAATTTTGAGGCAAATGCATTGCATGATAAAATAACAAAATCAATGAGTTTGGATCAAATGTTTTTACCCTTCAAAGTCGATCCAATCCAATCCAAGAATACCCCTACTTATAATAACCTGTTTCTACCACATACAAACACATACCCACAGAAATACCCAAACATGCACACCTACACACGCGCATGTACATCCACATATAGATTGATGAATAAATAAAGCAATGTTCATTATAGATCAAATCATAATAATGTATTCTTTTTTATTTTATATTTTCAGTTATTTTAATGAAATATTTCACTAATAGATATTCCCAAACTTAATATGATTTATTTATACTTTATAGTACTGAATAAATTAAAAAAAGTGCATTTATTCACCACCTATATTTGTGGTGTTTTGAAAAATTACATAAAATTCTTACTGAACTCTTAGTTTGAGTGCTAAGCTTTTTATAGGTTTTATGTATTACAACAACAACTCCTAGAACAAACAATTCCTTTAAAAAAGCCATGGCTTTCGCAAGCTTGAATGCATTGTGGAATACTTTTGCAAACCCCTAGGCATATTTGTCCTGGATGATCGACATCAATCTTGGCGCCAATCACTAGTCCTGCACCAAGCATAAAATTTATTAAAAAAATTCACATAAGTTTCCTTTTTTTTGTCTTATATGACTTTCAACATAATTATAATTTTGATAAAAATATCCAAGTCACTCAGTATGACTTCTTAAAGGAAGAAATTGTTATTTATCTTCGGATTCACATGCTAATATCTTCCACTAAAATTTATAAACGTGAAAAGTTCTTTAAAAAACTTGTCGAACCACTGTTATCTAACAACCAAAGTTTTAATTTCTTAATCAATAGATAAGAAAATTTATAGAAGAAACACATGCCCCTTTGAGTTAGACAATTGTTCAAAAAAATGCAACAAGAAATAAGAAAACCATGTACTTTATACCTGAAAGCAAAACCAAAGCAAGGCATAAAACTAACATATGAGATTGATAGATCTGCACAGCCATTTTGAAAGATATAACTTTTAAATTTTTTCTCGTAGTACAGAGTCTAATATGTTTTTCTCAATATATATAGGGGATCATATATAAGATAACTTCTAGATGTTAGAGAAGAGTGAGAAATTTCTAGATTATTAAATAAATAAAATATGTCATCGTAACATATATTCTATTTTTAGATCATTTTAAAATATTATCACATTATGATATATGATTGAAGATATTACATTTTAATAAATTTAAATTTTAAAATAACAAACGTATTCTGCAGTAATATATAATATTTTAAAGTAATACATAAATAATTTTGAATTTTATCTAAATTTTTGATCTAAAATTACTAGTTTCTCAAATTACTTTTGCGTCTTCTGTTTTAAATACATATATAAATGTTTAGTATTTAATAGTTAATACAATTAATAATATAATATATCACATACTAATTAATAAATCATTAAAAAAATTTAAGTCTGTAATTATTTGTCAAATATTTTTTTAAAAGATATTAATATAATAACTTATTTTGCATATCAAGTTCATAATTTTAAGAGATTATTAGGAAAATATTAATTTTTAATTCACATTATACCATCAGCTGAATTTATAACTACTTTGACCTTTACGTTAGTGACAACATTATTTAGTTATTAATAATTTTTAGCTTGTAGTCTCCTCTCATTAGGTGATTCACTTATCTTTAGAGTGTGTGTAAGACCCAGAACTTTCAGAAATTAATTTTATTTATTTTCCTGCTTTTGCGGTATTTGTTCGTATAGTGGTGTGTAAAAAGTGCTTTATTTAAATAAAAAAGGAAATAATACTCATGACTCATTTAAAGTGAAGTAATAATTTGAGTGATAAATTCACGATGTTGCCAATGGATTTAGGTTAAGTTTTGATAAAGTCGAAAATGACATGTCGTCGTAGATACCCTAAATATATCCTGAATATTATCAGAGCAGGAAATTGACTTTTAAATTAACATGATGATGATGTGTGTTTGATTTCATCAATTTTGACTGTAATATAAATAGGGTTTTTTTTCCAAAGCCTATGGAAGTTTCTCGCCCGCGGCGGAGGTTTCGTAAAAAACTTCGTATGTAAGGAAAGAGGGATTGAAAGAGACTTTTTAAGAAATTTAAAACGACATGGAATGTCTGAGAATGTTGCAAGGATTCCATTTCTAAAATAACTAATATTTTCAAAATGATGAAGTTATATTGAATCGTAAATGAGTCGAATCTGTGGTAAGCACGAGTCAGGATATTTTAGACAGAGCTTAGAGACTAGTTTGTGAGTTTAAGTATTAGGGTTTAGAGTTTTGGGTTTAGGCAACTCATTTCCCAATAGGATGCTGTACTCTTTTTCCTTCGCTAGGTTTTTATCCCACTGGATTTTCTTAGAAAGGTTTTAATGAGGCACATTTCATAGGAATGACCGCCCCAAAGGAAGCGTTGGTTGGGATTCCATTGCGAGCACACAGTAAAGACACGCTTCATCTTCGTGCCGCAGACTTGGTGTCTTGTGGGCTTGTGGACCGGGAGAGCATCCCCCCGATGGCAAACTATGAAGACATGAAGACACACTTCACTTTAATACTTCAAGCTCGGTGTCTTGTGGGCTTGTGGACTAGGCGAGCACTTCGCCCAGTACAAAGGCGACCTAGGGACTGAAGCTCAGAATGATGCGTGGCAAGCTATGGCAAGTGAGTTGGCCGAGGGCCCCAAGCCCCAGAGGCCCCTAATCTGCATTCTAGGGGTTTAATGGGGTTTCAATACCATTTATGACATTTAAAGGCCATTTATGGCTCCCCCCCTCTATATATAGCTAGAGGGGGCTCATGTAATAGGAACCCTATTTCTCTCATTTTTATCCTAAATAAAGTGATTACTCTTTTCCCATCTCCGTTGGTTATCCTTTCCCTACCCTTTGTTCCTTTACCGGAACAATATATGTATATTATCCATTAAATAAAAGTTTTTTTATGAAAAAACAAACAATGCAATTTTTTATGGAATTTTGTGCACTATATATACTTAATTAAAACTTGTAAATCAACTGTTGGATTCAGTAAATTAATATAAAAGTTATTTAGCATAGTAACTCAAGCTAGAGTATTTCTTGCGGTTAAGAAGTTCATAACTGATCGAATCCAATAAAAACAAAAAAGCCGAAATTCAATCTAATCAAAAATCGAAATTTTCAATTGATTGGATTGAATTTTGGAATTTATTTTTAAATCAATCCAATCCAATCCAAACTTAACATTTATACAAACACACACACACACACACACACACACACATATACATAGGAATGTATCATACAATTCAGACTTACATCCTTACAACCTTATATGATTGTATATTTCATTATATTACTCGTACCTATTTATAAAAATATATTGGAAGAAATGAGGTTTCAAGTAGTGATATAAATAAATATCTATCCCAGTAAACAAATATAAATAGACTGTCTAAACATATTGGTTGTGCTATAATTTAAGAATGCAATATTGATGCAACAAATTATTTATCATTATAATTACTATGTATCTATGCTTTCTTTATTTATATACTACAATCTCAAAGGAAATAAAATTTAAACTAAAATCGAAAAATCCAATACAAACCGATATAAATTGGATCGGTGTGGTTTGAATCATAATTTTGAGGCAAATGCATTGCATGATAAAATAACAAAATCAATGAGTTTGGATCAAATGTTTTTACCCTTCAAAGTCGATCCAATCCAATCCAAGAATACCCCTACTTATAATAACCTGTTTCTACCCCATACAAACACATACCCACAGAAATACCCAAACATGCACACCTACACACGCGCATGTACATCCACATATAGATTGATGAATAAATAAAGCAATGTTCATTATAGATCAAATCATAATAATGTATTCTTTTTTATTTTATATTTTCAGTTATTTTAATGAAATATTTCACTAATAGATATTCCCAAACTTAATATGATTTATTTATACTTTATAGTACTGAATAAATTAAAAAAAGTGCATTTATTCACTTTTATGTATTACAACAACAACTCCTAGAACAAACAATTCCTTTAAAAAAGCCATGGCTTTCGCAAGCTTGAATGCATTGTGGAATACTTTTGCAAACCCCTAGGCATATTTGTCCTGGATGATCGACATCAATCTTGGCGCCAATCACTAGTCCTGCACCAAGCATAAAATTTATTAAAAAAATTCACATAAGTTTCCTTTTTTTTGTCTTATATGACTTTCAACATAATTATAATTTTGATAAAAATATCCAAGTCACTCAGTATGACTTCTTAAAGGAAGAAATTGTTATTTATCTTTGGATTCACATGCTAATATCTTCCACTAAAATTTATAAACGTGAAAAGTTCTTTAAAAAACTTGTCGAACCACTGTTATCTAACAACCAAAGTTTTAATTTCTTAATCAATAGATAAGAAAATTTATAGAAGAAACACATGCCCCTTTGAGTTAGACAATTGTTCAAAAAAATGCAACAAGAAATAAGAAAACCATGTACTTTATACCTGAAAGCAAAACCAAAGCAAGGCATAAAACTAACATATGAGATTGATAGATCTGCACAGCCATTTTGAAGGATATAACTTTTAAATTTTTTCTCGTAGTACAGAGTCTAATATGTTTTTCTCAATATATATAGGGGATCATATATAAGATAACTTCTAGATGTTAGAGAAGAGTGAGAAATTTCTAGATTATTAAATAAATAAAATATGTCATCGTAACATATATTCTATTTTTAGATCATTTTAAAATATTATCACATTATGATATATGATTGAAGATATTACATTTTAATAAATTTAAATTTTAAAATAACAAACGTATTCTGCAGTAATATATAATATTTTAAAGTAATACATAAATAATTTTGAATTTTATCTAAATTTTTTATCTAAAATTACTAGTTTCTCAAATTACTTTTGCGTCTTCTGTTTTAAATACATATATAAATGTTTAGTATTTACAATTAATAATATAATATATCACATACTAATTAATAAATCATTAAAAAAATTTAAGTCTGTAATTATTTGTCAAATATTTTTTTTAAAAGATATTAATATAATAACTTATTTTGCATATCAAGTTCATAATTTTAAAAGATTATTAGGAAAATATTAATTTTTAATTCACATTATACCATCAGCTGAATTTATAACTACTTTGACCTTTACGTTAGTGACAACATTATTTAGTTATTAATAATTTTTAGCTTGTAGTCTCCTCTCATTAGGTGATTCACTTATCTTTAGAGTGTGTGTAAGACCCAGAACTTTCAGAAATTAATTTTATTTATTTTCCTGCTTTTGCGGTATTTGTTCGTATAGTGGTGTGTAAAAAGTGCTTTATTTAAATAAAAAAGGAAATAATACTCATGACTCATTTAAAGTGAAGTAATAGTTTGAGTGATAAATTCACGATGTTGCCAATGGATTTAGGTTAAGTTTTGATAAAGTCGAAAACGACATGTCGTCGTAGATACCCTAAATATATCCTGAATATTATCAGAGCAGGAAATTGACTTTTAAATTAACATGATGATGATGTGTGTTTGATTTCATAAATTTTGACTGTAATATAAATAGGGTTTTTTTTCCAAAGCCTATGGAAGTTTCTCGCCCGCGGCGGAGGTTTCGTAAAAAACTTCGTATGTAAGGAAAGAGGGATTGAAAGAGACTTTTTAAGAAATTTAAAACGACATGGAATGTCTGAGAATGTTGCAAGGATTCCATTTCTAAAATAACTAATATTTTCAAAATGATGAAGTTATATTGAATCGTAAATGAGTCGAATCTGTGGTAAGCACGAGTCAGGATATTTTAGACAGAGCTTAGAGACTAGTTTGTGAGTTTAAGTATTAGGGTTTAGAGTTTAGGGTTTAGGCAACTCATTTCCCAATAGGATGCTGTACTCTTTTTCCTTCGCTAGGTTTTTATCCCACTGGATTTGCTTAGAAAGGTTTTAATGAGGCACATTTCATAGGAATGACCGCCCCAAAGGAAGCGTTGGTTGGGATTCCATTGTGAGCACACAGTAAAGACACGCTTCATCTTCGTGCCGCAGACTTGGTGTCTTGTGGGCTTGTGGACCGGGAGAGCATCCCCCCGATGGCGAACTATGAAGACATGAAGACACACTTCACTTTAATACTTCAAGCTCGGTGTCTTGTGGGCTTGTGGACTAGGCGAGCACTTCGCCCAGTACAAAGGCGACCTAGGGACTGAAGCTCAGAATGATGCGTGGCAAGCTATGGCAAGTGAGTTGGCCGAGGGCCCCAAGCCCCAGTGGCCCGTAATCTGCATTCTAGGGGTTTAATGGGGTTTCAATACCATTTATGACATTTAAAGGCCATTTATGGCTCCCCCCTCTATATATAGCTAGAGGGGGCTCATGTAATAGGAACCCTATTTCTCTCATTTTTATCCTAAATAAAGTGATTACTCTTTTCCCATCTCCGTTGGTTATCCTTTCCCTACCCTTTGTTCCTTTACCGGAACAATATATGTATATTATCCATTAAATAAAAGTTTTTTTATGAAAAAACAAACAATGCAATTTTTTATGGAATTTTGTGCACTATATATACTTAATTAAAACTTGTAAATCAACTGTTGGATTCAGTAAATTAATATAAAAGTTATTTAGCATAGTAACTCAAGCTAGAGTATTTCTTGGGGTTAAGAAGTTCATAACTGATCGAATCCAATAAAAACAAAAAAGCCGAAATTCAATCAAATCAAAAATCGAAATTTTCAATTGATTGGATTGAATTTTGGAATTTATTTTTAAATCAATCCAATCCAATCCAAACTTAACATTTATACACACACACACACACACACACACACACACACACACACACACACACACATATACATAGGAATGTATCATACAATTCAGACTTACATCCTTACAACCTTATATGATTGTATATTTCATTATATTACTCGTACCTATTTATAAAAATATATTGGAAGAAATGAGGTTTCAAGTAGTGATATAAATAAATATCTATCCCAGTAAACAAATATAAATAGACTGTCTAAACATATTGGTTGTGCTATAATTTAAGAATGCAATATTGATGCAACAAATTATTTATCATTATAATTACTATGTATCTATGCTTTCTTTATTTATATACTACAATCTCAAAGGAAATAAAATTTAAACTAAAATCGAAAAATCCAATACAAACCGATATAAATTGGATCGGTGTGGTTTGAATCATAATTTTGAGGCAAATGCATTGCATGATAAAATAACAAAATCAATGAGTTTGGATCTAATGTTTTTACCCTTCAAAGTCGATCCAATCCAATCCAAGAATACCCCTACTTGTAATAACCTGTTTCAACCCCATACAAACACATACCCACAGAAATACCCAAACATGCACACCTACACACGCGCATGTACATCCACATATAGATTGATGAATAAATAAAGCAATGTTCATTATAGATCAAATCATAATAATGTATTCTTTTTTATTTTATATTTTCAGTTATTTTAATGAAATATTTCACTAATAGATATTCCCAAACTTAATATGATTTATTTATACTTTATAGTACTGAATAAATTAAAAAAAGTGCATTTATTCACCACCTATATTTGTGGTGTTTTGAAAAATTACATAAAATTCTTACTGAACTCTTAGTTTGAGTGCTAAGCTTTTTATAGGTTTTATGTATTACAACAACAACTCCTAGAACAAACAATTCCTTTAAAAAAGCCATGGCTTTCGCAAGCTTGAATGCATTGTGGAATACTTTTGCAAACCCCTAGGCATATTTGTCCTGGATGATCGACATCAATCTTGGCGCCAATCACTAGTCCTGCACCAAGCATAAAATTTATTAAAAAAATTCACATAAGTTTCCTTTTTTTTGTCTTATATGACTTTCAACATAATTATAATTTTGATAAAAATATCCAAGTCACTCAGTATGACTTCTTAAAGGAAGAAATTGTTATTTATCTTCGGATTCACATGCTAATATCTTCCACTAAAATTTATAAACGTGAAAAGTTCTTTAAAAAACTTGTCAAACCACTGTTATCTAACAACCAAAGTTTTAATTTTTTAATCAATAGATAAGAAAATTTATAGAAGAAACACATGTACTTTATACCTGAAAGCAAAACCAAAGCACGGCATAAAACTAACATATGAGATTGATAGATCTGCACAGCCATTTTGAAGGATATAACTTTTAAATTTTTTCTCGTAGTACACAGTCTAATATGTTTTTCTCAATATATATAGGGGATCATATATAAGATAACTTCTAGATGTTAGAGAAGAGTGAGAAATTTCTAGATTATTAAATAAATAAAATATGTCATTGTAACATATATTCTATTTTTAGATCATTTTAAAATATTATCACATTATGATATATGATTGAAGATATTACATTTTAATAAATTTAAATTTTAAAATAACAAATGTATTCTGCAGTAATATAATATTTTAAAGTAATACATAAATAATTTTGAATTTTATCTAAATTTTTGATCTAAAATTACTAGTTTCTCAAATTACTTTTGCGTCTTCTGTTTTAAATACATATATAAATGTTTAGTATTTACAATTAATAATATAATATATCACATACTAATTAATAAATCATTAAAAAAATTTAAGTCTGTAATTATTTGTCAAATATTTTTTTTAAAAGATATTAATATAATAACTTATTTTGCATATCAAGTTCATAATTTTAAAAGATTATTAGGAAAATATTAATTTTTAATTCACATTATACCATCAGCTGAATTTATAACTACTTTGACCTTTACGTTAGTGACAACATTATTTAGTTATTAATAATTTTTAGCTTGTAGTCTCCTCTCATTAGGTGATTCACTTATCTTTAGAGTGTGTGTAAGACCCAGAACTTTCAGAAATTAATTTTATTTATTTTCCTGCTTTTGCGGTATTTGTTCGTATAGTGGTGTGTAAAAAGTGCTTTATTTAAATAAAAAAGGAAATAATACTCATGACTCATTTAAAGTGAAGTAATAATTTGAGTGATAAATTCACGATGTTGCCAATGGATTTAGGTTAAGTTTTGATAAAGTCGAAAACGACATGTCGTCGTAGATACCCTAAATATATCCTGAATATTATCAGAGTAGGAAATTGACTTTTAAATTAACATGATGATGATGTGTGTTTGATTTCATCAATTTTGACTGTAATATAAATAGGGTTTTTTTTCCAAAGCCTATGGAAGTTTCTCGCCCGCGGCGGAGGTTTCGTAAAAAACTTCGTATGTAAGGAAAGAGGGATTGAAAGAGACTTTTTAAGAAATTTAAAACGACATGGAATGTCTGAGAATGTTGCAAGGATTCCATTTCTAAAATAACTAATATTTTCAAAATGATGAAGTTATATTGAATCGTAAATGAGTCGAATCTGTGGTAAGCACGAGTCAGGATATTTTAGACAGAGCTTAGAGACTAGTTTGTGAGTTTAAGTATTAGGGTTTAGAGTTTAGGGTTTAGGCAACTCATTTCCCAATAGGATGCTGTACTCTTTTTCCTTCGCTAGGTTTTTATCCCACTGGATTTTCTTAGAAAGGTTTTAATAAGGCACATTTCATAGGAATGACCGCCCCAAAGGAAGCGTTGGTTGGGATTCCATTGCGAGCACACAGTAAAGACACGCTTCATCTTCGTGCCGCAGACTTGGTGTCTTGTGGGCTTGTGGACCGGGAGAGCATCCCCCCGATGGCGAACTATGAAGACATGAAGACACACTTCACTTTAATACTTCAAGCTCGGTGTCTTGTGGGCTTGTGGACTAGGCGAGCACTTCGCCCAGTACAAAGGCGACCTAGGGACTGAAGCTCAGAATGATGCGTGGCAAGCTATGGCAAGTGAGTTGGCCGAGGGCCCCAAGCCCCAGTGGCCCGTAATCTGCATTCTAGGGGTTTAATGGGGTTTCAATACCATTTATGACATTTAAAGGCCATTTATGGCTCCCCCACTCTATATATAGCTAGAGGGGGCTCATGTAATAGGAACCCTATTTCTCTCATTTTTATCCTAAATAAAGTGATTACTCTTTTCCCATCTCCGTTGGTTATCCTTTCCCTACCCTTTGTTCCTTTACCGGAACAATATATGTATATTATCCATTAAATAAAAGTTTTTTTTATGAAAAAACAAACAATGCAATTTTTTATGGAATTTTGTGCACTATATATACTTAATTAAAACTTGTAAATCAACTGTTGGATTCAGTAAATTAATATAAAAGTTATTTAGCATAGTAACTCAAGCTAGAGTATTTCTTGGGGTTAAGAAGTTCATAACTGATCGAATCCAATAAAAACAAAAAAGCCGAAATTCAATCAAATCAAAAATCGAAATTTTCAATTGATTGGATTGAATTTTGGAATTTATTTTTAAATCAATCCAATCCAATCCAAACTTAACATTTATACACACACACACACACACACACACACACACACACACATACACATATACATAGGAATGTATCATACAATTCAGACTTACATCCTTACAACCTTATATGATTGTATATTTCATTATATTACTCGTACCTATTTATAAAAATATATTGGAAGAAATGAGGTTTCAAGTAGTGATATAAATAAATATCTATCCCAGTAAACAAATATAAATAGACTGTCTAAACATATTGGTTGTGCTATAATTTAAGAATGCAATATTGATGCAACAAATTATTTATCATTATAATTACTATGTATCTATGCTTTCTTTATTTATATACTACAATCTCAAAGGAAATAAAATTTAAACTAAAATCGAAAAATCCAATACAAACCGATATAAATTGGATCGGTGTGGTTTGAATCATAATTTTGAGGCAAATGCATTGCATGATAAAATAACAAAATCAATGAGTTTGGATCTAATGTTTTTACCCTTCAAAGTCGATCCAATCCAATCCAAGAATACCCCTACTTGTAATAACCTGTTTCAACCCCATACAAACACATACCCACAGAAATACCCAAACATGCACACCTACACACGCGCATGTACATCCACATATAGATTGATGAATAAATAAAGCAATGTTCATTATAGATCAAATCATAATAATGTATTCTTTTTTATTTTATATTTTCAGTTATTTTAATGAAATATTTCACTAATAGATATTCCCAAACTTAATATGATTTATTTATACTTTATAGTACTGAATAAATTAAAAAAAGTGCATTTATTCACCACCTATATTTGTGGTGTTTTGAAAAATTACATAAAATTCTTACTGAACTCTTAGTTTGAGTGCTAAGCTTTTTATAGGTTTTATGTATTACAACAACAACTCCTAGAACAAACAATTCCTTTAAAAAAGCCATGGCTTTCGCAAGCTTGAATGCATTGTGGAATACTTTTGCAAACCCCTAGGCATATTTGTCCTGGATGATCGACATCAATCTTGGCGCCAATCACTAGTCCTGCACCAAGCATAAAATTTATTAAAAAAATTCACATAAGTTTCCTTTTTTTTGTCTTATATGACTTTCAACATAATTATAATTTTGATAAAAATATCCAAGTCACTCAGTATGACTTCTTAAAGGAAGAAATTGTTATTTATCTTCGGATTCACATGCTAATATCTTCCACTAAAATTTATAAACGTGAAAAGTTCTTTAAAAAACTTGTCGAACCACTGTTATCTAACAACCAAAGTTTTAATTTCTTAATCAATAGATAAGAAAATTTATAGAAGAAACACATGCCCCTTTGAGTTAGACAATTGTTCAAAAAAATGCAACAAGAAATAAGAAAACCATGTACTTTATACCTGAAAGCAAAACCAAAGCAAGGCATAAAACTAACATATGAGATTGATAGATCTGCACAGCCATTTTGAAGGATATAACTTTTAAATTTTTTCTCGTAGTACAGAGTCTAATATGTTTTTCTCAATATATATAGGGGGTCATATATAAGATAACTTCTAGATGTTAGAGAAGAGTGAGAAATTTCTAGATTATTAAATAAATAAAATATGTCATCGTAACATATATTCTATTTTTAGATCATTTTAAAATATTATCACATTATGATATATGATTGAAGATATTACATTTTAATAAATTTAAATTTTAAAATAACAAACGTATTCTGCAGTAATATATAATATTTTAAAGTAATACATAAATAATTTTGAATTTTATCTAAATTTTTGATCTAAAATTACTAGTTTCTCAAATTACTTTTGCGTCTTCTGTTTTAAATACATATATAAATGTTTAGTATTTACAATTAATAATATAATATATCACATACTAATTAATAAATCATTAAAAAAATTTAAGTCTGTAATTATTTGTCAAATATTTTTTTTAAAAGATATTAATATAATAACTTATTTTGCATATCAAGTTCATAATTTTAAAAGATTATTAGGAAAATATTAATTTTTAATTCACATTATACCATCAGCTGAATTAATAACTACTTTGACCTTTACGTTAGTGACAACATTATTTAGTTATTAATAATTTTTAGCTTGTAGTCTCCTCTCATTAGGTGATTCACTTATCTTTAGAGTGTGTGTAAGACCCAGAACTTTCAGAAATTAATTTTATTTATTTTCCTGCTTTTGCGGTATTTGTTCGTATAGTGGTGTGTAAAAAGTGCTTTATTTAAATAAAAAAGGAAATAATACTCATGACTCATTTAAAGTGAAGTAATAATTTGAGTGATAAACTCACGATGTTGCCAATGGATTTAGGTTAAGTTTTGATAAAGTCGAAAACGACATGTCGTCGTAGATACCCTAAATATATCCTGAATATTATCAGAGCAGGAAATTGACTTTTAAATTAACATGATGATGATGTGTGTTTGATTTCATCAATTTTGACTGTAATATAAATAGGGTTTTTTTTCCAAAGCCTATGGAAGTTTCTCGCCCGCGGCGGAGGTTTCGTAAAAAACTTCGTATGTAAGGAAAGAGGGATTGAAAGAGACTTTTTAAGAAATTTAAAACGACATGGAATGTCTGAGAATGTTGCAAGGATTCCATTTCTAAAATAACTAATATTTTCAAAATGATGAAGTTATATTGAATCGTAAATGAGTCGAATCTGTGGTAAGCACGAGTCAGGATATTTTAGACAGAGCTTAGAGACTAGTTTGTGAGTTTAAGTATTAGGGTTTAGAGTTTAGGGTTTAGGCAACTCATTTCCCAATAGGATGCTGTACTCTTTTTCCTTCGCTAGGTTTTTATCCCACTGGATTTGCTTAGAAAGGTTTTAATGAGGCACATTTCATAGGAATGACCGCCCCAAAGGAAGCGTTGGTTGGGATTCCATTGTGAGCACACAGTAAAGACACGCTTCATCTTCGTGCCGCAGACTTGGTGTCTTGTGGGCTTGTGGACCGGGAGAGCATCCCCCCGATGGCGAACTATGAAGACATGAAGACACACTTCACTTTAATACTTCAAGCTCGGTGTCTTGTGGGCTTGTGGACTAGGCGAGCACTTCGCCCAGTACAAAGGCGACCTAGGGACTGAAGCTCAGAATGATGCGTGGCAAGCTATGGCAAGTGAGTTGGCCGAGGGCCCCAAGCCCCAGTGGCCCGTAATCTGCATTCTAGGGGTTTAATGGGGTTTCAATACCATTTATGACATTTAAAGGCCATTTATGGCTCCCCCCTCTATATATAGCTAGAGGGGGCTCATGTAATAGGAACCCTATTTCTCTCATTTTTATCCTAAATAAAGTGATTACTCTTTTCCCATCTCCGTTGGTTATCCTTTCCCTACCCTTTGTTCCTTTACCGGAACAATATATGTATATTATCCATTAAATAAAAGTTTTTTTATGAAAAAACAAAAAATGCAATTTTTTATGGAATTTTGTGCACTATATATACTTAATTAAAACTTGTAAATCAACTGTTGGATTCAGTAAATTAATATAAAAGTTATTTAGCATAGTAACTCAAGCTAGAGTATTTCTTGGGGTTAAGAAGTTCATAACTGATCGAATCCAATAAAAACAAAAAAGCCGAAATTCAATCAAATCAAAAATCGAAATTTTCAATTGATTGGATTGAATTTTGGAATTTATTTTTAAATCAATCCAATCCAATCCAAACTTAACATTTATACACACACACACACACACACACACACACACACACACACACACACACACACATATACATAGGAATGTATCATACAATTCAGACTTACATCCTTACAACCTTATATGATTGTATATTTCATTATATTACTCGTACCTATTTATAAAAATATATTGGAAGAAATGAGGTTTCAAGTAGTGATATAAATAAATATCTATCCCAGTAAACAAATATAAATAGACTGTCTAAACATATTGGTTGTGCTATAATTTAAGAATGCAATATTGATGCAACAAATTATTTATCATTATAATTACTATGTATCTATGCTTTCTTTATTTATATACTACAATCTCAAAGGAAATAAAATTTAAACTAAAATCGAAAAATCCAATACAAACCGATATAAATTGGATCGGTGTGGTTTGAATCATAATTTTGAGGCAAATGCATTGCATGATAAAATAACAAAATCAATGAGTTTGGATCTAATGTTTTTACCCTTCAAAGTCGATCCAATCCAATCCAAGAATACCCCTACTTGTAATAACCTGTTTCAACCCCATACAAACACATACCCACAGAAATACCCAAACATGCACACCTACACACGCGCATGTACATCCACATATAGATTGATGAATAAATAAAGCAATGTTCATTATAGATCAAATCATAATAATGTATTCTTTTTTATTTTATATTTTCAGTTATTTTAATGAAATATTTCACTAATAGATATTCCCAAACTTAATATGATTTATTTATACTTTATAGTACTGAATAAATTAAAAAAAGTGCATTTATTCACCACCTATATTTGTGGTGTTTTGAAAAATTACATAAAATTCTTACTGAACTCTTAGTTTGAGTGCTAAGCTTTTTATAGGTTTTATGTATTACAACAACAACTCCTAGAACAAACAATTCCTTTATAAAAGCCATGGCTTTCGCAAGCTTGAATGCATTGTGGAATACTTTTGCAAACCCCTAGGCATATTTGTCCTGGATGATCGACATCAATCTTGGCGCCAATCACTAGTCCTGCACCAAGCATAAAATTTATTAAAAAAATTCACATAAGTTTCCTTTTTTTTGTCTTATATGACTTTCAACATAATTATAATTTTGATAAAAATATCCAAGTCACTCAGTATGACTTCTTAAAGGAAGAAATTGTTATTTATCTTCGGATTCACATGCTAATATCTTCCACTAAAATTTATAAACGTGAAAAGTTCTTTAAAAAACTTGTCGAACCACTGTTATCTAACAACCAAAGTTTTAATTTCTTAATCAATAGATAAGAAAATTTATAGAAGAAACACATGCCCCTTTGAGTTAGACAATTGTTCAAAAAAATGCAACAAGAAATAAGAAAACCATGTACTTTATACCTGAAAGCAAAACCAAAGCAAGGCATAAAACTAACATATGAGATTGATAGATCTGCACAGCCATTTTGAAGGATATAACTTTTAAATTTTTTCTCGTAGTACAGAGTCTAATATGTTTTTCTCAATATATATAGGGGATCATATATAAGATAACTTCTAGATGTTAGAGAAGAGTGAGAAATTTCTAGATTATTAAATAAATAAAATATGTCATCGTAACATATATTCTATTTTTAGATCATTTTAAAATATTATCACATTATGATATATGATTGAAGATATTACATTTTAATAAATTTAAATTTTAAAATAACAAACGTATTCTGCAGTAATATATAATATTTTAAAGTAATACATAAATAATTTTGAATTTTATCTAAATTTTTGATCTAAAATTACTAGTTTCTCAAATTACTTTTGCGTCTTCTGTTTTAAATACATATATAAATGCTTAGTATTTACAATTAATAATATAATATATCACATACTAATTAATAAATCATTAAAAAAATTTAAGTCTGTAATTATTTGTCAAATATTTTTTTTAAAAGATATTAATATAATAACTTATTTTGCATATCAAGTTCATAATTTTAAAAGATTATTAGGAAAATATTAATTTTTAATTCACATTATACCATCAGCTGAATTTATAACTACTTTGACCTTTACGTTAGTGACAACATTATTTAGTTATTAATAATTTTTAGCTTGTAGTCTCCTCTCATTAGGTGATTCACTTATCTTTAGAGTGTGTGTAAGACCCAGAACTTTCAGAAATTAATTTTATTTATTTTCCTGCTTTTGCGGTATTTGTTCGTATAGTGGTGTGTAAAAAGTGCTTTATTTAAATAAAAAAGGAAATAATACTCATGACTCATTTAAAGTGAAGTAATAATTTGAGTGATAAATTCACGATGTTGCCAATGGATTTAGGTTAAGTTTTGATAAAGTCGAAAACGACATGTCGTCGTAGATACCCTAAATATATCCTGAATATTATCAGAGCAGGAAATTGACTTTTAAATTAACATGATGATGATGTGTGTTTGATTTCATAAATTTTGACTGTAATATAAATAGGGTTTTTTTTCCAAAGCCTATGGAAGTTTCTCGCCCGCGGCGGAGGT
The DNA here is from genome assembly GCA_030819835.1 of Acmispon strigosus. NCBI lineage: Eukaryota > Viridiplantae > Streptophyta > Magnoliopsida > Fabales > Fabaceae > Acmispon > Acmispon strigosus. The sequence continues at coordinate 38,825,836 of JAUAMA010000001.1, read as the reverse complement.
TTCGTAAAAAACTTCGTATGTAAGGAAAGAGGGATTGAAAGAGACTTTTTAAGAAATTTAAAACGACATGGAATGTCTGAGAATGTTGCAAGGATTCCATTTCTAAAATAACTAATATTTTCAAAATGATGAAGTTATATTGAATCGTAAATGAGTCGAATCTGTGGTAAGCACGAGTCAGGATATTTTAGACAGAGCTTAGAGACTAGTTTGTGAGTTTAAGTATTAGGGTTTAGAGTTTAGGGTTTAGGCAACTCATTTCCCAATAGGATGCTGTACTCTTTTTCCTTCGCTAGGTTTTTATCCCACTGGATTTTCTTAGAAAGGTTTTAATGAGGCACATTTCATAGGAATGACCGCCCCAAAGGAAGCGTTGGTTGGGATTCCATTGCGAGCACACAGTAAAGACACGCTTCATCTTCGTGCCGCAGACTTGGTGTCTTGTGGGCTTGTGGACCGGGAGAGCATCCCCCCGATGGCGAACTATGAAGACATGAAGACACACTTCACTTTAATACTTCAAGCTCGGTGTCTTGTGGGCTTGTGGACTAGGCGAGCACTTCGCCCAGTACAAAGGCGACCTAGGGACTGAAGCTCAGAATGATGCGTGGCAAGCTATGGCAAGTGAGTTGGCCGAGGGCCCCAAGCCCCAGTGGCCCGTAATATGCATTCTAGGGGTTTAATGGGGTTTCAATACCATTTATGACATTTAAAGGCCATTTATGGCTCCCCCCCTCTATATATAGCTAGAGGGGGCTCATGTAATAGGAACCCTATTTCTCTCATTTTTATCCTAAATAAAGTGATTACTCTTTTCCCATCTCCGTTGGTTATCCTTTCCCTACCCTTTGTTCCTTTACCGGAACAATATATGTATATTATCCATTAAATAAAAGTTTTTTTATGAAAAAACAAACAATGCAATTTTTTATGGAATTTTGTGCACTATATATACTTAATTAAAACTTGTAAATCAACTGTTGGATTCAGTAAATTAATATAAAAGTTATTTAGCATAGTAACTCAAGCTAGAGTATTTCTTGGGGTTAAGAAGTTCATAACTGATCGAATCCAATAAAAACAAAAAAGCCGAAATTCAATCAAATCAAAAATCGAAATTTTCAATTGATTGGATTGAATTTTGGTATTTATTTTTAAATCAATCCAATCCAATCCAAACTTAACATTTATACACACACACACACACACACACACACACACACACACACACATATACATAGGAATGTATCATACAATTCAGACTTACATCCTTACAACCTTATATGATTGTATATTTCATTATATTACTCGTACCTATTTATAAAAATATATTGGAAGAAATGAGGTTTCAAGTAGTGATATAAATAAATATCTATCCCAGTAAACAAATATAAATAGACTGTCTAAACATATTGGTTGTGCTATAATTTAAGAATGCAATATTGATGCAACAAATTATTTATCATTATAATTACTATGTATCTATGCTTTCTTTATTTATATACTACAATCTCAAAGGAAATAAAATTTAAACTAAAATCGAAAAATCCAATACAAACCGATATAAATTGGATCGGTGTGGTTTGAATCATAATTTTGAGGCAAATGCATTGCATGATAAAATAACAAAATCAATGAGTTTGGATCTAATGTTTTTACCCTTCAAAGTCGATCCAATCCAATCCAAGAATACCCCTACTTGTAATAACCTGTTTCAACCCCATACAAACACATACCCACAGAAATACCCAAACATGCACACCTACACACGCGCATGTACATCCACATATAGATTGATGAATAAATAAAGCAATGTTCATTATAGATCAAATCATAATAATGTATTCTTTTTTATTTTATATTTTCAGTTATTTTAATGAAATATTTCACTAATAGATATTCCCAAACTTAATATGATTTATTTATACTTTATAGTACTGAATAAATTAAAAAAAGTGCATTTATTCACCACCTATATTTGTGGTGTTTTGAAAAATTACATAAAATTCTTACTGAACTCTTAGTTTGAGTGCTAAGCTTTTTATAGGTTTTATGTATTACAACAACAACTCCTAGAACAAACAATTCCTTTAAAAAAGCCATGGCTTTCGCAAGCTTGAATGCATTGTGGAATACTTTTGCAAACCCCTAGGCATATTTGTCCTGGATGATCGACATCAATCTTGGCGCCAATCACTAGTCCTGCACCAAGCATAAAATTTATTAAAAAAATTCACATAAGTTTCTTTTTTTTTTGTCTTATATGACTTTCAACATAATTATAATTTTGATAAAAATATCCAAGTCACTCAGTATGACTTCTTAAAGGAAGAAATTGTTATTTATCTTCGGATTCACATGCTAATATCTTCCACTAAAATTTATAAACGTGAAAAGTTCTTTAAAAAACTTGTCGAACCACTGTTATCTAACAACCAAAGTTTTAATTTCTTAATCAATAGATAAGAAAATTTATAGAAGAAACACATGCCCCTTTGAGTTAGACAATTGTTCAAAAAAATGCAACAAGAAATAAGAAAACCATGTACTTTATACCTGAAAGCAAAACCAAAGCAAGGCATAAAACTAACATATGAGATTGATAGATCTGCACAGCCATTTTGAAGGATATAACTTTTAAATTTTTTCTCGTAGTACAGAGTCTAATATGTTTTTCTCAATATATATAGGGGATCATATATAAGATAACTTCTAGATGTTAGAGAAGAGTGAGAAATTTCTAGATTATTAAATAAATAAAATATGTCATCGTAACATATATTCTATTTTTAGATCATTTTAAAATATTATCACATTATGATATATGATTGAAGATATTACATTTTAATAAATTTAAATTTTAAAATAACAAACGTATTCTGCAGTAATATATAATATTTTAAAGTAATACATAAATAATTTTGAATTTTATCTAAATTTTTGATCTAAAATTACTAGTTTCTCAAATTACTTTTGCGTCTTCTGTTTTAAATACATATATAAATGTTTAGTATTTACAATTAATAATATAATATATCACATACTAATTAATAAATCATTAAAAAAATTTAAGTCTGTAATTATTTGTCAAATATTTTTTTTAAAAGATATTAATATAATAACTTATTTTGCATATCAAGTTCATAATTTTAAAAGATTATTAGGAAAATATTAATTTTTAATTCACATTATACCATCAGCTGAATTTATAACTACTTTGACCTTTACGTTAGTGACAACATTATTTAGTTATTAATAATTTTTAGCTTGTAGTCTCCTCTCATTAGGTGATTCACTTATCTTTAGAGTGTGTGTAAGACCCAGAACTTTCAGAAATTAATTTTATTTATTTTCCTGCTTTTGCGGTATTTGTTCGTATAGTGGTGTGTAAAAAGTGCTTTATTTAAATAAAAAAGGAAATAATACTCATGACTCATTTAAAGTGAAGTAATAATTTGAGTGATAAATTCACGATGTTGCCAATGGATTTAGGTTAAGTTTTGATAAAGTCGAAAACGACATGTCGTCGTAGATACCCTAAATATATCCTGAATATTATCAGAGCAGGAAATTGACTTTTAAATTAACATGATGATGATGTGTGTTTGATTTCATCAATTTTGACTGTAATATAAATAGGGTTTTTTTTCCAAAGCCTATGGAAGTTTCTCGCCCGCGGCGGAGGTTTCGTAAAAAACTTCGTATGTAAGGAAAGAGGGATTGAAAGAGACTTTTTAAGAAATTTAAAACGACATGGAATGTCTGAGAATGTTGCAAGGATTCCATTTCTAAAATAACTAATATTTTCAAAATAGTGAAGTTATATTGAATCGTAAATGAGTCGAATCTGTGGTAAGCACGAGTCAGGATATTTTAGACAGAGCTTAGAGACTAGTTTGTGAGTTTAAGTATTAGGGTTTAGAGTTTAGGGTTTAGGCAACTCATTTCCCAATATGATGCTGTACTCTTTTTCCTTCGCTAGGTTTTTATCCCACTGGATTTTCTTAGAAAGGTTTTAATGAGGCACATTTCATAAGAATGACCGCCCCAAAGGAAGCGTTGGTTGGGATTCCATTGCGAGCACACAGTAAAGACACGCTTCATCTTCGTGCCGCAGACTTGGTGTCTTGTGGGCTTGTGGACCGGGAGAGCATCCCCCCGATGGCGAACTATGAAGACATGAAGACACACTTCACTTTAATACTTCAAGCTCGGTGTCTTGTGGGCTTGTGGACTAGGCGAGCACTTCGCCCAGTACAAAGGCGACCTAGGGACTGAAGCTCAGAATGATGCGTGGCAAGCTATGGCAAGTGAGTTGGCCGAGGGCCCCAAGCCCCAGTGGCCCGTAATCTGCATTCTAGGGGTTTAATGGGGTTTCAATACCATTTATGACATTTAACGGCCATTTATGGCTCCCCCCCTCTATATATAGCTAGAGGGGGCTCGTGTAATAGGAACCCTATTTCTCTCATTTTTATCCTAAATAAAGTGATTACTCTTTTCCCATCTCCGTTGGTTATCCTTTCCCTACCCTTTGTTGCTTTACCGGAACAATATATGTATATTATCCATTAAATAAAAGTTTTTTTATGAAAAAACAAACAATGCAATTTTTTATGGAATTTTGTGCACTATATATACTTAATTAAAACTTGTAAATCAACTGTTGGATTCAGTAAATTAATATAAAAGTTATTTAGCATAGTAACTCAAGCTAGAGTATTTCTTGGGGTTAAGAAGTTCATAACTGATCGAATCCAATAAAAACAAAAAAGCCGAAATTCAATCGAATCAAAAATCGAAATTTTCAATTGATTGGATTGAATTTTGGAATTTATTTTTAAATCAATCCAATCCAATCCAAACTTAACATTTATACACACACACACACACACACACACACATATACATAGGAATGTATCATACAATTCAGACTTACATCCTTACAACCTTATATGATTGTATATTTCATTATATTACTCGTACCTATTTATAAAAATATATTGGAAGAAATGAGGTTTCAAGTAGTGATATAAATAAATATCTATCCCAGTAAACAAATATAAATAGACTGTCTAAACATATTGGTTGTGCTATAATTTAAGAATGCAATATTGATGCAACAAATTATTTATCATTGTAATTACTATGTATCTATGCTTTCTTTATTTATATACTACAATCTCAAAGGAAATAAAATTTAAACTAAAATCGAAAAATCCAATACAAACCGATATAAATTAGATCGGTGTGGTTTGAATCATAATTTTGAGGCAAATGCATTGCATGATAAAATAACAAAATCAATGAGTTTGGATCTAATGTTTTTACCCTTCAAAGTCGATCCAATCCAATCCAAGAATACCCTTACTTGTAATAACCTGTTTCAACCCCATACAAACACATACCCACAGAAATACCCAAACATGCACACCTACACACGCGCATGTACATCCACATATAGATTGATGAATAAATAAAGCAATGTTCATTATAGATCAAATCATAATAATGTATTCTTTTTTATTTTATATTTTCAGTTATTTTAATGAAATATTTCACTAATAGATATTCCCAAACTTAATATGATTTATTTATACTTTATAGTACTGAATAAATTACAAAAAGTGCATTTATTCACCACCTATATTTGTGGTGTTTTGAAAAATTACATAAAATTCTTACTGAACTCTTAGTTTGAGTGCTAAGCTTTTTATAGGTTTTATGTATTACAACAACAACTCCTAGAACAAACAATTCCTTTAAAAAAGCCATGGCTTTCGCAAGCTTGAATGCATTGTGGAATACTTTTGCAAACCCCTAGGCATATTTGTCCTGGATGATCGACATCAATCTTGGCGCCAATCACTAGTCCTGCACCAAGCATAAAATTTATTAAAAAAATTCACATAAGTTTCTTTTTTTTTGTCTTATATGACTTTCAACATAATTATAATTTTGATAAAAATATCCAAGTCACTCAGTATGACTTCTTAAAGGAAGAAATTGTTATTTATCTTCGGATTCACATGCTAATATCTTCCACTAAAATTTATAAACGTGAAAAGTTCTTTAAAAAACTTGTCGAACCACTGTTATCTAACAACCAAAGTTTTAATTTCTTAATCAATAGATAAGAAAATTTATAGAAGAAACACATGCCCCTTTGAGTTAGACAATTGTTCAAAAAAATGCAACAAGAAATAAGAAAACCATGTACTTTATACCTGAAAGCAAAACCAAAGCAAGGCATAAAACTAACATATGAGATTGATAGATCTGCACAGCCATTTTGAAGGATATAACTTTTAAATTTTTTCTCGTAGTACAGAGTCTAATATGTTTTTCTCAATATATATAGGGGATCATATATAAGATAACTTCTAGATGTTAGAGAAGAGTGAGAAATTTCTAGATTATTAAATAAATAAAATATGTCATCGTAACATATATTCTATTTTTAGATCATTTTAAAATATTATCACATTATGATATATGATTGAAGATATTACATTTTAATAAATTTAAATTTTAAAATAACAAACGTATTCTGCAGTAATATATAATATTTTAAAGTAATACATAAATAATTTTGAATTTTATCTAAATTTTTGATCTAAAATTACTAGTTTCTCAAATTACTTTTGCGTCTTCTGTTTTAAATACATATATAAATGTTTAGTATTTACAATTAATAATATAATATATCACATACTAATTAATAAATCATTAAAAAAAATTAAGTCTGTAATTATTTGTCAAATATTTTTTTTAAAAGATATTAATATAATAACTTATTTTGCATATCAAGTTCACAATTTTAAAAGATTATTAGGAAAATATTAATTTTTAATTCACATTATACCATCAGCTGAATTTATAACTACTTTGACCTTTACGTTAGTGACAACATTATTTAGTTATTAATAATTTTTAGCTTGTAGTCTCCTCTCATTAGGTGATTCACTTATCTTTAGAGTGTGTGTAAGACCCAGAACTTTCAGAAATTAATTTTATTTATTTTCCTGCTTTTGCGGTATTTGTTCGTATAGTGGTGTGTAAAAAGTGCTTTATTTAAATAAAAAAGGAAATAATACTCATGACTCATTTAAAGTGAAGTAATAATTTGAGTGATAAATTCACGATGTTGCCAATGGATTTAGGTTAAGTTTTGATAAAGTCGAAAACGACATGTCGTCGTAGATACCCTAAATATATCCTGAATATTATCAGAGCAGGAAATTGACTTTTAAATTAACATGATGATGATGTGTGTTTGATTTCATCAATTTTGACTGTAATATAAATAGGGTTTTTTTTCCAAAGCCTATGGAAGTTTCTCGCCCGCGGCGGAGGTTTCGTAAAAAACTTCGTATGTAAGGAAAGAGGGATTGAAAGAGACTTTTTAAGAAATTTAAAACGACATGGAATGTCTGAGAATGTTGCAAGGATTCCATTTCTAAAATAACTAATATTTTCAAAATGATGAAGTTATATTGAATCGTAAATGAGTCGAATCTGTGGTAAGCACGAGTCAGGATATTTTAGACAGAGCTTAGAGACTAGTTTGTGAGTTTAAGTATTAGGGTTTAGAGTTTAGGGTTTAGGCAACACATTTCCCAATAGGATGCTGTACTCTTTTTCCTTCGCTAGGTTTTTATCCCACTGGATTTTCTTAGAAAGGTTTTAATGAGGCACATTTCATAGGAATGACCGCCCCAAAGGAAGCGTTGGTTGGGATTCCATTGCGAGCACACAGTAAAGACACGCTTCATCTTCGTGCCGCAGACTTGGTGTCTTGTGGGCTTGTGGACCGGGAGAGCATCCCCCCGATGGCGAACTATGAAGACATGAAGACACACTTCACTTTAATACTTCAAGCTCGGTGTCTTGTGGGCTTGTGGACTAGGCGAGCACTTCGCCCAGTACAAAGGCGACCTAGGGACTGAAGCTCAGAATGATGCGTGGCAAGCTATGGCAAGTGAGTTGGCCGAGGGCCCCAAGCCCCAGTGGCCCGTAATCTGCATTCTAGGGGTTTAATGGGGTTTCAATACCATTTATGACATTTAAAGGCCATTTATGGCTCCCCCCCTCTATATATAGCTAGAGGGGGCTCATGTAATAGGAACCCTATTTCTCTCATTTTTATCCTAAATAAAGTGATTACTCTTTTCCCATCTCCGTTGGTTATCCTTTCCCTACCCTTGGTTCCTTTACCGGAACAATATATGTATATTATCCATTAAATAAAAGTTTTTTTATGAAAAAACAAACAATGCAATTTTTTATGGAATTTTGTGCACTATATATACTTAATTAAAACTTGTAAATCAACTGTTGGATTCAGTAAATTAATATAAAAGTTATTTAGCATAGTAACTCAAGCTAGAGTATTTCTTGGGGTTAAGAAGTTCATAACTGATCGAATCCAATAAAAACAAAAAAGCCGAAATTCAATCAAATCAAAAATCGAAATTTTCAATTGATTGGATTGAATTTTGGAAATTATTTTTAAATAAAACCAATCCAATCCAAACTTAACATTTATACACACACACACACACACACATATACATAGGAATGTATCATACAATTCAGACTTACATCCTTACAACCTTATATGATTGTATATTTCATTATATTACTCGTACCTATTTATAAAAATATATTGGAAGAAATGAGGTTTCAAGTAGTGATATAAATAAATATCTATCCCAGTAAACAAATATAAATAGACTGTCTAAACATATTGGTTGTGCTATAATTTAAGAATGCAATATTGATGCAACAAATTATTTATCATTGTAATTACTATGTATCTATGCTTTTTTATTTATATACTACAATCTCAAAGGAAATAAAATTTAAACTAAAATCAAAAAATCCAATACAAACCGATATAAATTGGATCGGTGTGGTTTGAATCATAATTTTGAGGCAAATGCATTGCATGATAAAATAACAAAATCAATGAGTTTGGATCAAATGTTTTTACCCTTCAAAGTCGATCCAATCCAATCCAAGAATACCCCTACTTGTAATAACCTGTTTCTACCCCATACAAACACATACCCACAGAAATACCCAAACATGCACACCTACACACGCGCATGTACATCCACATATAGATTGATGAATAAATAAAGCAATGTTCATTATAGATCAAATCATAATAATGTATTCTTTTTTATTTTATATTTTCAGTTATTTTAATGAAATATTTCACTAATATATATTCCCAAACTTAATATGATTTATTTATACTTTATAGTACTGAATAAATTAAAAAAAGTGCATTTATTCACCACCTATATTTGTGGTGTTTTGAAAAATTACATAAAATTCTTACTGAACTCTTAGTTTGAGTGCTAAGCTTTTTATAGGTTTTATGTATTACAACAACAACTCCTAGAACAAACAATTCCTTTAAAAAAGCCATGGCTTTCGCAAGCTTGAATGCATTGTGGAATACTTTTGCAAACCCCTAGGCATATTTGTCCTGGATGATCGACATCAATCTTGGCGCCAATCACTAGTCCTGCACCAAGCATAAAATTTATTAAAAAAATTCACATAAGATTCCTTTTTTTTGTCTTATATGACTTTCAACATAATTATAATTTTGATAAAAATATCCAAGTCACTCAGTATGACTTCTTAAAGGAAGAAATTGTTATTTATCTTCGGATTCACATGCTAATATCTTCCACTAAAATTTATAAACGTGAAAAGTTCTTTAAAAAACTTGTCGAACCACTGTTATCTAACAACCAAAGTTTTAATTTTTTAATCAATAGATAAGAAAATTTATAGAAGAAACACATGCCCCTTTGAGTTAGACAATTGTTCAAAAAAATGCAACAAGAAATAAGAAAACCATGTACTTTATACCTGAAAGCAAAACCAAAGCAAGGCATAAAACTAACATATGAGATTGATAGATCTGCACAGCCATTTTGAAGGATATAACTTTTAAATTTTTTCTCGTAGTACAGAGTCTAATATGTTTTTCTCAATATATATAGGGGATCATATATAAGATAACTTCTAGATGTTAGAGAAGAGTGAGAAATTTCTAGATTATTAAATAAATAAAATATGTCATCGTAACATATATTCTATTTTTAGATCATTTTAAAATATTATCACATTATGATATATGATTGAAGATATTACATTTTAATAAATTTAAATTTTAAAATAACAAACGTATTCTGCAGTAATATATAATATTTTAAAGTAATACATAAATAATTTTGAATTTTATCTAAATTTTTGATCTAAAATTACTAGTTTCTCAAATTACTTTTGCGTCTTCTGTTTTAAATACATATATAAATGTTTAGTATTTAATAGTTAATACAATTAATAATATAATATATCACATACTAATTAATAAATCATTAAAAAAATTTAAGTCTGTAATTATTTGTCAAATATTTTTTTTAAAAGATATTAATATAATAACTTATTTTGCATATCAAGTTCATAATTTTAAAAGATTATTAGGAAAATATTAATTTTTAATTCACATTATACCATCAGCTGAATTTATAACTACTTTGACCTTTACGTTAGTGACAACATTATTTAGTTATTAATAATTTTTAGCTTGTAGTCTCCTCTCATTAGGTGATTCACTTATCTTTAGAGTGTGTGTAAGACCCAGAACTTTCAGAAATTAATTTTATTTATTTTCCTGCTTTTGCGGTATTTGTTCGTATAGTGGTGTGTAAAAAGTGCTTTATTTAAATAAAAAAGGAAATAATACTCATGACTCATTTAAAGTGAAGTAATAATTTGAGTGATAAATTCACGATGTTGCCAATGGATTTAGGTTAAGTTTTGATAAAGTCGAAAACGACATGTCGTCGTAGATACCCTAAATATATCCTGAATATTATCAGAGCAGGAAATTGACTTTTAAATTAACATGATGATGATGTGTGTTTGATTTCATAAATTTTGACTGTAATATAAATAGGGTTTTTATTCCAAAGCCTATGGAAGTTTCTCGCCGGCGGCGGAGGTTTCGTAAAAAACTTCGTATGTAAGGAAAGAATGATTGAAAGAGACTTTTTAAGAAATTTAAAACGACATGGAATGTCTGAGAATGTTGCAAGGATTCCATTTCTAAAATAACTAATATTTTCAAAATGATGAAGTTATATTGAATCGTAAATGAGTCGAATCTGTGGTAAGCACGAGTCAGGATATTTTAGACAGAGCTTAGAGACTAGCTATGTGAGTTTAAGTATTAGGGTTTAGAGTTTAGGGTTTAGGCAACTCATTTCCCAATAGGATGCTGTACTATTTTTCCTTCGCTAGGTTTTTATCCCACTGGATTTTCTTAGAAAGGTTTTAATGAGGCACATTTCATAGGAATGACCCCCCAAAGGAAGCGTTGGTTGGGATTCCATTGCGAGCACACAGTAAAGACACGCTTCATCTTCGTGCCGCAGACTTGGTGTCTTGTGGGCTTGTGGACCGGGAGAGCATCCCCCCGATGGCGAACTATGAAGACATGAAGACACACTTCACTTTAATACTTCAAGCTCGGTGTCTTATGGGCTTGTGGACTAGGCGAGCACTTCGCCCAGTACAAAGGCGACCTAGGGACTGAAGCTCAGAATGATGCGTGGCAAGCTATGGCAAGTGAGTTGGCCGAGGGCCCCAAGCCCTAGTGGCCCGTAATCTGCATTCTAGGGGTTTAATGGGGTTTCAATACCATTTATGACATTTAAAGGCCATTTATGGCTCCCCCCCTCTATATATAGCTAGAGGGGGCTCATGTAATAGGGACCCTATTTCTCTCATTTTTATCCTAAATAAAGTGATTACTCTTTTCCCATCTCCGTTGGTTATCCTTTCCCTACCCTTGGTTCCTTTACCGGAACAATATATGTACATTATCCATTAAATAAAAGTTTTTTTATGAAAAAACAAACAATGCAATTTTTTATGGAATTTTGTGCACTATATATACTTAATTAAAACTTGTAATTCAATTGTTGGATTCAGTAAATTAATATAAAAGTTATTTAGCATAGTAACTCAAGCTAGAGTATTTCTTGGGGTTAAGAAGTTCATAACTGATCGAATCCAATAAAAACAAAAAAGCCGAAATTCAATCAAATCAAAAATCGAAATTTTCAATTGATTGGATTGAATTTTGGAAATTATTTTTAAATAAAACCAATCCAATCCAAACTTAACATTTATACACACACACACACACACACATATACATAGGAATGTATCATACAATTCAGACTTACATCCTTACAACCTTATATGATTGTATATTTCATTATATTACTCGTACCTATTTATAAAAATATATTGGAAGAAATGAGGTTTCAAGTAGTGATATAAATAAATATCTATCCCAGTAAACAAATATAAATAGACTGTCTAAACATATTGGTTGTGCTATAATTTAAGAATGCAATATTGATGCAACAAATTATTTATCATTGTAATTACTATGTATCTATGCTTTTTTATTTATATACTACAATCTCAAAGGAAATAAAATTTAAACTAAAATCGAAAAATCCAATACAAACCGATATAAATTGGATCGGTGTGGTTTGAATCATAATTTTGAGGCAAATGCATTGCATGATAAAATAACAAAATCAATGAGTTTGGATCAAATGTTTTTACCCTTCAAAGTCGATCCAATCCAATCCAAGAATACCCCTACTTGTAATAACCTGTTTCTACCCCATACAAACACATACCCACAGAAATACCCAAACATGCACACCTACACACGCGCATGTACATCCACATATAGATTGATGAATAAATAAAGCAATGTTCATTATAGATCAAATCATAATAATGTATTCTTTTTTATTTTATATTTTCAGTTATTTTAATGAAATATTTCACTAATATATATTCCCAAACTTAATATGATTTATTTATACTTTATAGTACTGAATAAATTAAAAAAAGTGCATTTATTCACCACCTATATTTGTGGTGTTTTGAAAAATTACATAAAATTCTTACTGAACTCTTAGTTTGAGTGCTAAGCTTTTTATAGGTTTTATGTATTACAACAACAACTCCTAGAACAAACAATTCCTTTAAAAAAGCCATGGCTTTCGCAAGCTTGAATGCATTGTGGAATACTTTTGCAAACCCCTAGGCATATTTGTCCTGGATGATCGACATCAATCTTGGCGCCAATCACTAGTCCTGCACCAAGCATAAAATTTATTAAAAAAATTCACATAAGATTCCTTTTTTTTGTCTTATATGACTTTCAACATAATTATAATTTTGATAAAAATATCCAAGTCACTCAGTATGACTTCTTAAAGGAAGAAATTGTTATTTATCTTCGGATTCACATGCTAATATCTTCCACTAAAATTTATAAACGTGAAAAGTTCTTTAAAAAACTTGTCGAACCACTGTTATCTAACAACCAAAGTTTTAATTTTTTAATCAATAGATAAGAAAATTTATAGAAGAAACACATGCCCCTTTGAGTTAGACAATTGTTCAAAAAAATGCAACAAGAAATAAGAAAACCATGTACTTTATACCTGAAAGCAAAACCAAAGCAAGGCATAAAACTAACATATGAGATTGATAGATCTGCACAGCCATTTTGAAGGATATAACTTTTAAATTTTTTCTCGTAGTACAGAGTCTAATATGTTTTTCTCAATATATATAGGGGATCATATATAAGATAACTTCTAGATGTTAGAGAAGAGTGAGAAATTTCTAGATTATTAAATAAATAAAATATGTCATCGTAACATATATTCTATTTTTAGATCATTTTAAAATATTATCACATTATGATATATGATTGAAGATATTACATTTTAATAAATTTAAATTTTAAAATAACAAACGTATTCTGCAGTAATATATAATATTTTAAAGTAATACATAAATAATTTTGAATTTTATCTAAATTTTTGATCTAAAATTACTAGTTTCTCAAATTACTTTTGCGTCTTCTGTTTTAAATACATATATAAATGTTTAGTATTTAATAGTTAATACAATTAATAATATAATATATCACATACTAATTAATAAATCATTAAAAAAATTTAAGTCTGTAATTATTTGTCAAATATTTTTTTTAAAAGATATTAATATAATAACTTATTTTGCATATCAAGTTCACAATTTTAAAAGATTATTAGGAAAATATTAATTTTTAATTCACATTATACCATCAGCTGAATTTATAACTACTTTGACCTTTACGTTAGTGACAACATTATTTAGTTATTAATAATTTTTAGCTTGTAGTCTCCTCTCATTAGGTGATTCACTTATCTTTAGAGTGTGTGTAAGACCCAGAACTTTCAGAAATTAATTTTATTTATTTTCCTGCTTTTGCGGTATTTGTTCGTATAGTGGTGTGTAAAAAGTGCTTTATTTAAATAAAAAAGGAAATAATACTCATGACTCATTTAAAGTGAAGTAATAATTTGAGTGATAAATTCACGATGTTGCCAATGGATTTAGGTTAAGTTTTGATAAAGTCGAAAACGACATGTCGTCGTAGATACCCTAAATATATCCTGAATATTATCAGAGCAGGAAATTGACTTTTAAATTAACATGATGATGATGTGTGTTTGATTTCATAAATTTTGACTGTAATATAAATAGGGTTTTTATTCCAAAGCCTATGGAAGTTTCTCGCCCGCGGCGGAGGTTTCGTAAAAAACTTCGTATGTAAGGAAAGAAGGATTGAAAGAGACTTTTTAAGAAATTTAAAACGACATGGAATGTCTTAGAATGTTGCAAGGATTCCATTTCTAAAATAACTAATATTTTCAAAATGATGAAGTTATATTGAATCGTAAATGAGTCGAATCTGTGGTAAGCACGAGTCAGGATATTTTAGACAGAGCTTAGAGACTAGCTATGTGAGTTTAAGTATTAGGGTTTAGAGTTTAGGGTTTAGGCAACTCATTTCCCAATAGGATGCTGTACTATTTTTCCTTCGCTAGGTTTTTATCCCACTGGATTTTCTTAGAAAGGTTTTAATGAGGCACATTTCATAGGAATGACTGCCCCAAAGGAAGCGTTGGTTGGGATTCCATTGCGAGCACACAGTGAAGACACGCTTCATCTTCGTGCCGCAGACTTGGTGTCTTGTGGGCTTGTGGACCGGGAGAGCATCCCCCCGATGGCGAACTATGAAGACATGAAGACACACTTCACTTTAATACTTCAAGCTCGGTGTCTTATGGGCTTGTGGACTAGGCGAGCACTTCGCCCAGTACAAAGGCGACCTAGGGACTGAAGCTCAGAATGATGCGTGGCAAGCTATGGCAAGTGAGTTGGCCGAGGGCCCCAAGCCCCAGTGGCCCGTAATCTGCATTCTAGGGGTTTAATGGGGTTTCAGTACCATTTATGACATTTAAAGGCCATTTATGGCTCCCCCCTCTATATATAGCTAGAGGGGGCTCATGTAATAGGGACCCTATTTCTCTCATTTTTATCCTAAATAAAGTGATTACTCTTTTCCATCTCCGTTGGTTATCCTTTCCCTACCCTTGGTTCCTTTACCGGAACAATATATGTATATTATCCATTAAATAAAAGTTTTTTTATGAAAAAACAAACAATGCTTTGGCATTGGGGTCGTTTTCCTTTGAAGTAATGCTTGCTTTGTATGTGTGTGTTTATCTCATCATTCGTGGGTGTCTTTTGAAGATTTTTGTTATATGTAAACGTTACTTGTTATCAATTGTTAATAAATTACAAATTTTTCTTCACTTGGGTTTGAACCTTTTCCAACACCATTAATTCATGAGCTACTCCTCTCCCCCGGTTGTTTTTTCAAGATAGTGTCATGTGAAAATCCACAAATAGCTTGATTGGACATTTTCTGTTCAGTTTTATGAAATGTACTGTTCACATCCAAAAAGCATGTTTACATCAATGATATTGCCAATCTTGTGCTAAACATATAAATCTATTTTCACGACAAAATGTCATATATATGTCCAAGAAAAGTAACAAGGGAGAAAAGCAAAGCATAGCTTTATGTTCAAATTACAGTAAACTTATTTTCTATGTTGTTTGACAAAGAAACCAATGTGAAGACAAGAGGATTTTTTGCCCCCAAATAACCTTAGCGTTAGTACGATGCAAGGGATGTGAAAATCTGATTAGTATTTGTTTTACGATATCATGTGAGAGGGAAATGAATTTTCATATGTTATCCCATATTATCGTGTTAAATTCTAATTAATTTTTTTTTATTACAAGAGGAAAAAATTATAATTATTTAACATAAATATTTATAACATCTTATTTAATACATATTTTCTTATGTTATCTTATATTATCGTGTTAATTGTTTTCCTTTTGTTTTAACCAAAAACAGTGACGGATCCAGGAATTTAAGTATGGGGGGCAAAAATATGCACATACATTTGTAACATAGAAAATATAACATAGTACTATTAAAAATTTGAAAGTACATCATAATTGTTCCCTACGAGTTTTCATATTTTGAAAACTCTGTACTATCTTTTCATTCTCAACATTATCAAATACATCTTTCTCTATAAAAGTAACTAAACAATCATTTAGCCATTCATCTCCCATACGATTTCGCTTCTGATTCTTGATGATATTCATTGCGGAGAAAGCTCTTTCAACTGTCGCAGTTGCTACAGGAAGTATCAAAGCTAACTCTAAAAGCTTATATACCAATGGATATACAATATGCTTCCTAGTCTCCACAAGCTTTATAGCAAGATCACTAATTCCCCGTAGTCCTGAAAGTGCATTATCAGAGCATGCATCAATGAAGTAATTTTAATTTCAAGCTGATTATCTAGTGCCAAAAGTTCAATTGGAGAAAAATCTGAAGGATAAAAATGGGCCAAATGAATTAATTTTTCCTTATCAAATGCAGCAAATGAATCTCTTGGACTCAAGCAAGCTACATAAAGAAGCAACTCGCTATTCACTTCAGTAAAACGATTATTCAACTCTTAAAGTTGTCGATCTATCACTTGAAAGAATAATTCAACCTGAAAATGATGCACATTAGAAACTTTCTCCATTTTGCGTCTTGATCTTCCTTGTGCTTGAAATGTATCAGCCATGTTAAGAATGACAACATTGTGCCTTTCACAAAACAATGAAACCTCTTTGAGCAAAGAATCTCAACCATCATCTCTCATAACCTGCAATCTCTGCTTTGACACAGTGACCAACTTCATAGCATTTACAATATCTTGATCACTTGTTTACAACTTCATAGCATTTACACAGTGACCAACCAATTCATTTCAGTATTTCACATTTCCAAGTAATTCAAAAACCAACCAATTCATTTCAGTATTTCACATTTCAAAGTAATTCAAACACGAAACACCAATCAATTCATTTCACAATCTATTACCTAACCTTGCTGGATAACTGGATTGAAGCAAAAAGGGAGAAGCAGAAATGCAGAATCAATTACCTTGTTGTAATGCTGTTGCTGGATTGAAGCAGAAATGAGAAAGAAGGTTTAAACTTTGAAGCAAAGCAGGTGGAGAAGGAGGAGGCTGCAGACTGGCGGAGGAGGCCGCGCGATGCGGCGGCGCAAGCGAAGGACGGAGGATGGAGGAGCAGGCCCGACGCGGCGGCGTGAGAGAGGACGAGGACGGAGGAGGCCGTGCGATGCGGCGGCGCGAGCGAGGACGGAGGAGGACGTAGAATCAATTACAGCAGCAAGGAGGGAAGAAATGGGCAGCCAGGAAGAAGAAAGAGGAAGAGGAAAGAGAAAGTTAGGGTTTGGAAAGGTAAATAAAAATAATTTTATTACATTATTATTATTAGTATTAAATTTTTTCTTTATACTTATGTGGGGGCACGTGCCCCCCACTCCAATGAGTGGGTCCATGCCTGACCAAAAATATTATCGTGTCAATTTTCTTATTTTGATAAATATTTAAGAAATCATATTTATTTTATACATATTAAGAGAATAATATAAAATTTTAAAATAATAAGTACATATTACACTTTATCATAAGAGAGGATTTAAATCCTTTTAAAATTGTGTTTAGCATCCCCAAATCAAAGTGCAAATGTGTCCAAGTTAGACTAATCATTTTTTATGTGCCAAAATAAAATTTTAACATAAGAATGAAAATATTCTTGTAAAAAAGTAAATCTCAAGAATCTAGGGTTTTGTTTAGCGTGTTACACTAAATTATTAAATGCTAAACATCATATTTTAGTAATTTTTCTAAGCTTTTCTATATGATATTGTGCCTAAATATTGCAATACCTTTACATAACTCAACGTTTTCATGATAATTGTACAATAGACAGGTTCCATGTGGAAAATTAAAGAAGTGGAAGAAAACATAAAAAATAGAGGGAAAAGTTGAATGTGCTAAATAAGGGCAAGATCACGACCGCACTAAAGGTTAGTACGACCGTAATTGTTCACCATAGCATGATCATGGATATTTTCAAAAAGCACACCTATGATATGGATACAACACAATCTCAATGGTGTTATATAGCACGACCATGCTATTTATTATGAAGTGGGTTTTAATGCATGCTTTAAGGCTAGACTAAACTTTTAAAAAAGTGAGGTCAAACTGTGAAAAATGAACTACATCAAACCAATAGATAGTCAGAATCAAGGCAAGGTTACGGAAGTGAGTCAGGCCATAAAAATCCTAACTCATTTCTATCCTTAAAAAAGGCTACTATAACACGCTTTGCTAAGGTTAGAGAGAAAGAAAAAAAAAAGAGCGGCGTTTCCTCCTTAGGGGGCTCCTCCTCCTCTAGGAAGGCTTTCTTTTATGCTTAGTACATATTTTCCCCCATAATAGGGGGTTCTCCTACATATTAGGTGGATATGTTACCTAAATAAGTGGGGTTTTCTCCAGTGTTTTTTAAGTTTCTCTCCCCTGGCCAACATTGCCCTCAACCTCCTCCCGCCCTTGCCTTTACCTTGGTTGCCACTTTCGCCTCCATCTACCACCGGGAGCCTTACCGCAGATCAAGTATTGAGACGACATAGACACCACCTTGCTGTTGTCGTGAGCACCACCGCAACCCAAGCCCGAGGTCATCATCCCCACTGCCTCTATCTGGAGGAACTATAGGTTGGAAGGGATTTGATTTGTTCTGATTTGAAGAGGAAGTGAGGATAGGTCGATAGTGAAGTTCCTTGCGTGCTTCTCCTCGTCTTTCTCCATCATCTGCACCGGCAGGCACCAGCCACCATCTACAGGCTCTAGCTGCTGCTCCTGCCACGGTTTTCCCCTCCCCACCATTGGTCTTCGCTCAAGGTCACCGCTCCCACCGTCGTCCTCGCTATTTATGTCTCGTCTCTACTGCCTCTATTGCCCCTCTGACCTTCTACTGCTTGTTTGGAATCTATAGAAGCCTTCCTATTATCTCCTTATTCTCAGAGTTGCTGGATTGTCACTTGTTGGTGCCATTAAAGCCACGATTTGGACTTCTCTGATAGCCGCACAGTTTGAAACTCTGACAAAGTCGGATGAGTTGTTAAATTAGAGCGTTCTTTACAAATGAAGATAAAATCTTCTCCACTCAAAAGTCAATTGGTCTCTCTGTTAATTTCGAGTTTTTAGCGACTTTTGTACGACCCTTAGGATTTTTACATCATGGTTTCAGCTGGATGTATCAGCTTAGTTTTAGTGTGCATGTTTGTTCTTAAATGCTTATATTTCTGCATAGTAGTATCACTCTTAGAAATTTATTCTCACATGTTGTAAGTGCCGTGAGACAACTATTTGAGAATTTATTGCAAACTGCTTTGAAAAAAATAACATTCGCACAAACAAACGGCTAAGACATATATGAAAATTAGAGTTATGATTCATTCACACTCATAAAAGTTTTCACTCCATTTCCACTTAATTTTCTATCTAGCTCTCTCTCTTTTTTCAATCACATTACACATTATTATATATCTCTTACCTTCTTTATCTTACTTTCTTTCTATCTTTCTCTTCTCCCACTATTTCCACTTAAAATGAAGTGTGAAGGAAACTTATGCTGAGAATTATTTATTCATACAAGAATAGTTGAAACTTGCAGTTAATTCACACAGCAAGAAAATGAAACTTTTTCCCTATCAAAACCAGAAGATTAATATATCATGTAAACTATGGTTGTATTATACTGCAAAATTCTGGCCCCAATGAACCAATCACATACATGTCACAAAAAATTAAAGCATGCTGCTGGATTTACGAAGCAGCTGGAGTATCAATGAGTAAATCTCGCGGAACTTTAATCATAAAACCTCTCCCCTCCTCTCGTGAATTAAATAAAAAAAGAATTATTTCCCCTCCTCTTTCCTCTTATGAATCAAACATAATAAGTATTAAAATCTCTCCCCTCCCCTCCCCTCCCCTCCATTAAAATTCCTCCCCTCTCTTTCCCTCCTTTAAACCAAACAGACCCTTAATCCAAGTTCTTGATCTAATTTTAATTAATTCCATAACTTCCTTGAACTCCATCCTCCTCTTTGCATTAAAAATCTTCTTATTACATAATTACCAACCATGAAGATAACTGTGGAAACACAAATTATTTGGCCCTATTCAGTACAACTGCCAAAAATATGAAAACCTATAACTGCTCAAAAAGATATTTTTGTCATGACTCCTAACCAACTCAAATTTTCCATCTGTGTCAAGGTGTGAACAGAATTTCACATATATGTTGAGTTACAAACAATTTTGACACCCTTACTATCTTTCATAGACCTTTTTCACATTCTATATGTTTCTATCTTATCGTTATCACCAATTATATATATATATATATATATATATAATAAAAGATTCTATCAATGGGTAGTTGGTTCAAGTGACACATGTTTGATTTCTCTTAACCAAAATCTTAGACTCGAATCTTGTGGATTGAAAAATGACCGCACTCCACCATAATATGGATATTTCCGACTCGAACAAAATTGCTTGAAAAGAGGGTACCTATCTTTAAAATATATATATATCCACTTTCTGTCTTCCTTTTCTCTTTTGCACTTTATTTCCACGCTGCATTATTTGTGAAAGGAACTTTGTCCGGTATTAATTAAATAGAAGCACAGTGAGCCACAAATTTTATGGAAGCAAATGGTCTTTTAATTTAGACCCAGGTATAATAATATAATAATAAAGTGTGCTTATTTGCACATTCACACATATATGTCCATTCACTTTCTAAACATATAACCTAAATGCTTTATTTGGATACAGAGCTTGAAATTAAAAGAAAGAAATATAAGTGAAAAGAATTTAAGTAATGAGAAAATGAGATAATTTTAAAATTGTATTGAATTGAAAGAAAAAAAGGGAAATGAAAGAAAAAGTGAGCGTAGGAAAAAAGTGTAATATATAATTACTCTTTTGCCCAATATATACATTTTTGTAAATTGTTCAAATAATTTTAAAATGCAATACTATTTATTTTATATAGAGATAAAATTAAATAATGATATTTTATATTAGACTGAAATTGTAATTATAATATTTAAAAATTATTATAAGATAGATCATCGTTTTTATTTACGTAAAAATATATCAACCGTTAGTTTATTATTAGTGTTAAAAACAAAATGAATTGTTGGTTATTGAAGTAAAAATGAGGGTATAATTATAATTGACACTTTCCACTGCACTGTTCATTTTCTTTGCTATCTCGCGGTAATTTCTGAGCAGCAAGGGGTACGGTTTTCACACTAGCACAGTGTTCTCCAGTCACTTTCCATGCTATAGTTTTCAGCCCCGTTGTTTTCCACCTTTCCAAACAAAGCATAAGCTTAAATGTAATTTTAGTTTTCCACCATGCCTTTTTATTTTGAAAACTTTCCACCATGCCTTTTACTTTTGGGTGATTTCAGTTTTCTTATTTTCATTTGCTTAATTTTGTCCCCTTACTTTTAATTCTGGGTGATTTTTTTAGTACATATATTCTTCTACTATTGCAATCAAATCCCTCCATTAAAATGTCATTGGATTTTAAGCAAATTTGATGATATCGTCAAAACTAATCCACATAGTAGTTGGTTTTTTTTTTCACAGGAGGAAAACATGTGCAGTTGGGTTAATATATAATGGAAAATAATTTAAAACACATTGTTTTCTATTTGAAATATTCATAGAGCTCATACTTCTAATGTGAAAAAACATGTACTCAAAACATGTAAGTTAAGAGACTCTAATGTGTAATGAAAGGGAGAAAACAAACTTAAAAAATAGTCACAGTGCAGTAAACAGTAGTTGCAAAGTAAGTGCAAAACTGATATAAATTTTTTCAGAATATTAACAAACAAATGTGTTTTAAATTTTTTCCAATCATTTAACACTTCAGCTGCCACACGGATTAGCCTTAATAGCATGATCAAAATTGGCTTGAAATTGAATGACATTTTCAATAGATGGATTTGATTGCAACACTAGTAAAAAAAAAAAAAACAGGGATTAAAGTTGAGTAATTGAAAATAAAGAGATTAAAATCATCCAAAGCTAAAAGTAAAGGGATTAAAATTGAGCAATTAAAAGTAATAATAGAACTAAAATAATCACTCAAAGGTAAAAGCAAAGGTACTAAAAATTCATTTAAGTCTAACATTAACAAGTTTAACAATAATGCTAAAACGCGTTAAAAAAAACAATAATGTTAAAACTAAAAATAATTAACTAAAATAAAATTTATAATGCATTTCTAATAATGCAATTGCATGATCAATATTCCCAAATTTTATACATTTCTAGTGATACTCTCAACTAAAAATAACTAATAAATAAAACAACATTTACTCTATATCTATAATTTTGAGTCCATATTCTAAATTCTCATTAAGCCACGTCACTATCTTTAAAAATAAATTCTCAAATTTAGACATTTTTTATGAGATTTTAATCTTATTAATGACCTCAATGAATGAAACTTTAATGGAGTTTGATTAAAGTGTATTAAATTTGTGAATTAAATGATAATTAAGTCATTGTATTAAACTTAAACCATATAATCACATTTGTGAATTAAAGTGTATTAATTATCATTGAATTACTTTCCAATATACTTGAAGCTAATAACTTTTTTTTTAGAAAGCGAAATTATATATTAATAAGGAAGTGGCCGTCACAACACCAAGCAAGCTGCCCTCCCACCACAAAAGGGAGCGACAACACCAAAACAAAAAGAGAATATACAAAGCCCCACCCAAAAACAGCGGCAACCTATACAAAAAACCGAGAATCCCTAATAACTAATAAAGACTAATTTGAAAAAAATAAAGAGGGGGTGGAATTTGAAAACAATCAAAGTTGAAATTGAAGATATATAAATTTATTTGTATTAAATTAATAATGTCGACATCATTTCAATTTATTTTACTGAGCGGTGCAATTTGAAATAGTTTACATTTGAAATAGAAGAAGTAAATTAATGGCATTTGTGGGGTATGTGAGTGTTTTAATAGCCCACTATTGAAGGTAAATAAATTGTATTAACCAATGAAAAAATTACATGTGGCATGTATATTTCAATATAGCCCACATTTGAGATTGGACATTATATCTGTTATTTTGAGTCTCATTCTAGACTCTCATTAAGCCACGCCACTATCTTTTAAAAAAAATATCTAAGTTAGACATTTTTTATGAGATTTAAATCTAATTAATGACCTTAATGAATGAAACTTTAATAAGGTTTGATCAAAAGTTGACATTTAGGATTTTGGGATGAGTGTTGTCTCGAGGTGCAAGATATCTGAGGGGAAATATGTACTTCTAATTTCAAGAGGGACTCCACATCATTTTTGGTTTATGTACGGTAAGGGTGAAGGAGCTTTAGGTGTTCATATTGTAACAGGATTTGTCCTGTTATAGTTTAACTTTTAGTTAGATTTTGCTATCCATCTAATTATATTATTTGGCTTAAAAAAATCTAATTATATTTGTATACTAATGGATAAAATATTTATTAAATATTCTATTTTACTGTTATTTTTAAAATAAAATTTTAATATAAAATAATTTAAATATGAAAATTATAAATTAAAGAAACCCCGTGCATTGCACGGGCTACGGACTAGTTATAAATAATGCGTCTTTAACGAATGACAAAAGTCATCGATAGGAGCCAAAAACCATTGGCAACATGACTTTTTTCGACGGATTATCAATGGTCCATATCCTGTCAATAATGGCATCGTCGGTAATTTCTGCCAACATTTTTTATAAATTCGTGGGTAGTTTACTGACAAACAGCACCGCTGGTAAATTACTGAGAGTCACCACAATTGATTAGTTATCGACATTCAACACGATTGGTAATTTTTTATGCTCTACGTCATCAGTATTATCGAGATGTTACCGACAAGCTAGGTCGGATGTTAATTTTTAATTTTTTTTAATTTTTTTTTATCAAAATTTAAAATAGATTATTCAATTTAACAAAACTACACATCACCCTTATCCTTATCCTCATAGTCCTGTTCATAAGTACGATAAGGGGAATCATAACCATCAGCTCTAGAAGCAGTAGCGCCATCAACTCTAAAACTAGAAACAAGATCAAGAGGTGGATTAGGGCAAAGAGAAGTAGGAACGTCAGCACCACTGAGATGTGTGGCAAGCAACATCGCAAGTTGATGTGACAAGTTTACGAATTGTGAAGTCATGTCTAGCAACCGCACATCCTGCTAGGCCTTAATCTCCTCGATATATGCCCACCTTTGGGTCTTCTCCTGCTCAATCTACTTCCGGAGAACATTATTCTCCCTCTGCAGCCTCACTAGCATGTCTTGAAACTCAGTGGTCATCTATAAACCCTGAGACGATTATGAGGCTCACGACTACATGGTTAAGGTTTGGACACAATCTCCGGGCTTGTAATGTGCACACATGTCCTGACGCAATATATATAACCAAACCTTATACATCCCCGCAGTCGTGTCAATCCATTTTTGGGTACGAGTGGAGGAGCCAACCTCAATTAACACCCTACTCTTGGATGCATATGATGATTGAGACGCCTACTTCTATTGAAGTCTTCCTCAAACCGAGTCTCAGCAAATAAAAAATACAGTTAAAACCATATATAACTGTTCGAATCTAATAATCTAGCAGTGATTTCTCTCGGCTATGTCAGCGAATAGCGGCGGAATGATGTTGTTACTGTATATGAGGTTGTGACAGAGGTTTAGGTGCCACAGCGGGGGAGGCCTGCAGAAGGCACTTGATGGCTAAGCTGCAAGTGTACAGATTTGCTCGCGTAATAAAAAAATCGTCTCCACGAGGATTGCGATTGATTATCAACTTCGTTCTAATTCTTTAATTCAGAAAGTAATAAAACAGAAAATAAAAAGGATTGTGGTGGGTTTTCAATTTGGACTGGTCACAAATCATACAATAATTAAAAGCAAAGCGTTGAAAGTGATGAAAGACTTATGAGAGAAAGGAAGCACCAGGGTTTTGTTTCGCCTAATTGGCCTATGCCTAAAATTAGCTTGTTTGTATGAACTCAAGCAACTTCTCTATGGTGGTTTAGCCTAAATTCTAACTTGTTAAATCCTTACACAAGATAGACTCCTAATTCAATTCTTAAGTCTGCTTTACGAGCACTCAAACCCTTGAATAAGAGATTCGGATTTCAATTACAAGCTACCACTATTAGGGTCTAATCTTATTCCTAAGAAGTAGGTAAATCCTAATAATTACGTTCCCGCGATTCCCTTTTTCCCGATCAAACTCACTTTTCTCCCAAGAACAAGTAATAAACTTGCGTCGACTCAAGCACACATAATTAACTGAAACGTAATCATAGATAAATAACTTGAAGGTTCATACAAAGAAAGAAAATCAAAACATAGAATCAAAGAGGTTCAACGCCCTAGTGCTAGAGAGAAGTTTAGCCAAGCATGGCCATGAGTTTCACCAAGAGAAGAAGAAGAAGAAACAATGAATAAGAATCTACTGTCTCCTGAAATAGTCTCTCAATCTTCTCCTGTGAACGTCCTCTAAGCTTCTAAAAAATATCTCTCTAAAATACAGTGTCTCTGCCTCAGCCTTAACATAATACTTATAAACCTCTTCATATCGCAGCTGCGGTACACCAAAATTACCGTGTCGTCAAAGTTCAGCCCATCGCAGCAACGGTCATACCCATTGCTACAACGATATTAAGGTGTTAACGCTGTAGCAATATAAGATACCGCAGTAGCGATATTAAGGTGCTAACGATGCAACGCTATAAGGTATTGCAGCAGCGATAGGAGCTCCAGTAGCCTACCGCAGCTATGGTAGGTCTCACCGCAGCTACGGTAGGTTTCACCGTAGATGCGGTATATGCCTGACACTCAATCTTGCTCCAATTATACCAAACTTCATCTGTTTAAGGTGAAATCCACAGAGAAAGCTGCAAGAGAGTCAAAATATCATTAGCACCTAACAAGACCTTGACCCAAAAACCACTACAACTCAACTAAACTCAAATTGGCTCAACAACCACTAAAACGACTAGAAAAATAACTAAGTGCTAAAATAACATGTGAATGCAAAATATGCATGAAATAAGCCTAAAGTGTCCTAGAATGAAAAAAAAATACCCTAATTAACTCATTAAACTAAATGCAAAGTAACTAAGAAAAATCTCAGAGACCCGGGTCATCACACCCCTATACTCAACGGCAGCTTGTCCTCAAGCGGAACCTTAAGGTAGCTTGTCCTCAAGTTCAAGAAAACAAATCTAGGTAAGATGCATGCAAACCCTTATACACTTAGAAAGCATAGAATGAGTTCCTCAAGATAGTTCATGCAAGGGGCCAAGCTAGGAATTTAAGCAACCTTTAGTAGGTGCAAACAAGAATAACAAAGAATACCAAAATGTCAGACTGCACAATTGATTCCTAATTCCTCAACCCTATATTGAGAATCCACTAATAATAGCCAACAACATTTTTACTTTATGAACACACACATGTTCTTTTTTGCCTTTGGCCCCTCTTTCCTAACCCATCATAGTTATTACCAACTCAAGACGATTTTTGTTTTGTTTTGCAAGGTAAGGACAAGATTCGGGGTATGCTCAGTGGTGTACATACGTCTCATTCCCTTACTCACATCCTTCCCCTACTTTTTATGAATATTACTACTCTTTCACATGTGTGCCCTTTTATTAACCTCACAGCCAAAAAGTGTAAACTCAATATAAAGGTTAAGAGGAAAACGGTCACCGCAACAATGGTCATACCCATCGTTACAGCGATAGTAAGGTGTTAACGCTGTAGCGGTATAAGATACTGCAGCAGCGATATTAAGGTGTTAACATTGCAGCGCTATAAGATATCACAGCAGGGATATGAGCTCCAGTAGCCTATCGCAGCTGTGGTAGGTCTCATCACGGCTGCGATTGATGTCTGATAAGTGTCAAATATGCATAGTTTTAAAGCCTTTAAATGACACTTATCTCGATCGTTTAAATGAATATTCTATGTTAAGCTCCTCTAATTTTGGATATATTTGGAATTCTACCAAGAATGGGCTTGTTTTGGATTTTATTATGTTTTATGCCCATTTTTTATGTAGGAATGAAGTTTTGGATGGATTTTTCATAAAGGTAGAAAGAACTGGGCAAAGAATACAAGTTTCTGGTCGCTCAGCGACCCAGTACAGCCGCTCAGCGATCAAAGGACCCTCTATGGCCGCTTAGCGCCTCAAGACAACCGCCCAGCTAGCAGAACACCCTCTCTGGCTGCTCAGCGACCAGAGCACCCTCTATGGTCTCTTAGCGCCTCAAGTGGACCACTTAGCGACCAAGTCGGTTTAGGAAACCTAGGAGTGAAGAAATAGGTCACTTAGTGACTTAAGCAGAGTAGAACGTCTATTTAAGCAGATTTGTCCAAACTTCTCAATATACTTTTACACTTCAAGAATTCGAGTTTGTTAGAGTTTTAGAGAGAATTTGAGTTAAGAGAGAGATCCTAGACAGAGAAAGAAAGAAAGGAGAGAGAAAGGAAGGTTTAGAGCATCAGAACATCGCCGTTCAAGTGGAGACATGTTGCCGATGTCACCAAGCTTGCAATCTTCCATATTTCTTCTCGTAAGCTTGTAGTATCCATGAATATGGATTTCTAAACCTCTCTTGTTGGGATTAGTTGTAGCTTTTTGACCTCTCTGATGTATTTATATTGATATTCGTATATTAATCAATGTTTCTATAAATGAGTTCAATGATTTACCTTATGTCTAATGCTTGTTTTAGTCTGACCACCTGAAGCATGATTTTGGATTTGATAGTATAGTGAGAACTAGCTAATTGAATCTGAACTAGGTAATATCATCTACTGGATTTAAGACATAGAGATGGGGTTAGACCATTAGTCAATTAATCATCCATGTCTAATGCTTTCTGTTAATTAATCGATCAAGAGATTGGGGGTTAATCTAGCGGAATGATAATCTTCTACGCCGGGAGACTGGGTAGTAAGTTAAGAACTGATGTGATGAAATCAACATATGGCAAGATTTATAAATGAACTTAGGAAATACATTAAAGGTCAATCAGTGAAAAATAATCCCAACAATTTCTTTAACTGCTCAAACTCCAATTCATTATTTGTATATATTTTTGATTAAAAACAACTTCAAACAATCTTTAATTTTATCCATTGTTTAGTTAATTACGTTAAAGAATGGAATTTGTACCGCAATTCTCTGTGGATTCGACAATACCCGTTGCTATACTAAAATTGAGTCTTGAAAGGGATTTTAATAGTAGTTAAGTGACAATTTATAAATGTGTTTGGTGAACGGTTTTTGAAACGTAAGAAAACCCTTTCAACAAAATGGCGCCGTTTCCGGGGAATTGCGCTAGTACAAAAGTATAGCTTTAGTGTTGTTGATTTAAGCAATTGTGAATACAATACATAACTTTCTTTTATATTTTTGATTATCTTGTTTACTGACTTTCTTGGCAAGATTGTATCTTGATTTTGTTTATGCGAGGTAAAACTCCAACAGATCAGCTCTTGTACATCCCGGAAATTGAGAAGATAAGCAAAAAAAAGAAAAAGAAACAGTTCGCCACGCAGAGAAAGGAGTAAGAAGCTTCATCTTCTTCGAATTCTACAGAAAATCAACAGCAACAAACAATGGCTATAGCAGGAGCTGGTGGTGCAGATAACAACAATGCCGCATTCGTCAATTTCAACCCCAGAAACATACCCAGAATAGGAAGGCATGCTAGGGATGGAAAGCCACAGGAGATGAGAACTGGATTGGTGCAGATGATGTACGCCAATCCATTTGCTGGCTTAGATCATGAAAACCCTTATACGCACTTGACAAAGTTCTACGAACTTTGTGGAACAGTGGGTATTAGCCAAGCTGATGAAGAATCGGTATTCTTGAGACTCTTTCCTCTTTCCTTGATTGGTCAAGCTAAGGATTGGTTCTTAGACCAACCACAGACAGTCTTGGCTGACTGGAATGAATTAGAACGAAAGTTCATGGCCAGGTATTTCTCTGAAAACAAATTTATGGATTGTAAAATTGCGATTTCCACTTTTTCCCAGAATGCAGGTGAAAGCTTATGTGAAGTTTGGGAAAGATACAAATCCATGCTCAGGAGATGCCCAGACCATGGGTTTTGTGCAAGAATGTAGATTCACATTTTCAGGAAGGGTCTATAGCAACAGACAAAGTTGATCCTTGATGCAACAGCAGGAGGCTCATTAATGGAAAAATCTCCAAATGAATCCATTACGATCATTGAGGCCATGGCCTTGAATGACCAACAGGATCAACACCACATAGGTCCACCCAGAAAAGGAGGAATGCTTGAGTTGGGGTCAAATGATGCAAATCTGGCTCAAAACAAACAACTCCAACAACAGTTGGATAAGGTGAAGAGAATACTGAATGATCTGCCTAAACAACTCAGGGAAAGGTATGAACCATCTCCTAGAAAACAAGTATATAGATGTGATGTTTGTACAAGTGATCATCATACCAGTGGTTGTGATCTTAAGGAGGAGGATCTGAATTATTTGTCAACCCAGCAAAGGCAGGGCCAATATTAGAACCCTTAACCCAGGGGAGGAAACCAATAGTATAACCAACCCTCGGGACAAGAAACCGGACCTTCAAACAACAAGGCACCATATAAGAACCAGCAGTACCAACAACCTCATGATAAAACTTCCAAATTGAAAGACACTCTTAATCAATTCATGCAGTTATCCATGGCTAACCATAAAAACATTGATGCTTCCTTGAAGAATCTAGAAATGAAGGTTGGCCAACTGGCTAAGCAGCTTGGACAGATGACAACTGAAATGAAGGGAAAGTTCCCAGCCAACACAGAGGATAATCCAAGGGAAAACTGCTATGCGATTTTTACTAGGAGTGGGAAAACAGTGGGAAGGAATGTCATTGAGGAGGGAGTGAATGAAGAACAAGAAGATGTTTAAAAAGATGAAGAAAAGAATAAAGAAGAAGTTGTAAATAGTGAAAAACAGAAAAAAGAAGGAGTAAGTAAGGAAGTCAAGGAGGGCGTACTCCAAAAATGCTTACCATACCCTCTGAATCCAAAGGAAGATAACCAAGAGAAACAGAGAAGGAGATTTGTTGATGTGTTCAGAAAACTGGAAGTAACAATGCCATTCTCATAAGCATTGGAACAAATCCCTTCATATGGCAAGCACATGAAGGCCTTCTTAAACAAGAAACTTAGGATGGAAGAAAATCAAGAAGAACAGGTAATCCAGTTGAATGGAAGTTGCAGTGTGATTCTGTAACGCTTACCACCAACCAGGCACAGAAATTCCAGAAAACTTGTCTTGCCAATCAATTTGGATAACAACCAGTCGTGCAATGCATTGATCAATTTAGGGGCCACAATCAATTTGATGCCCTTGTCTATGCTGAGGAGAACGGGAGAAATAGAGGTGGAGCCAACTAAAATGACCTTACAATTGGCTGAAAAATCAGTAAAGCAGCCACAAGGAGTTGTAGAGTTGGTGAATGTGAGAGTTGAGCACCTAAATTTTTTAATTGATTTTGTGGTGGTAAACGTACCAGAGGATAAGGAGATCCCACTGATCTTGGGAATGTCATTCATAGAAGAAGCAAGAATTTCCTTTGACGTTGACACAAAAATCCTCAAGATCAGGCAAGGCAGTGAAGAAATACATTTCCAGGTTCTTAACAATAAACAACATCAACCAGGTATGGAAAAACTTGCTGTGGTAAATGAAATTGATTTTAATTCGGAAAGGCTTTTTGATGAGCATGACTCATCAAGTACTGGTTCTCATATGCTTAATTCTATGAAAACTAATGTTTTCAATGAGCCAATAGATGAATTGAGTGTAGGGAAAAAAGAAAGGAAACCAAAAGCCAAGACCAAAAGAAGGTTTGCCAAGATTTATCAGATTTCCACAACCTATGAAAACTGCTTGCAAAGGATTACCAAAAAAAGCTAGAAATCAACCAAGAGGAAAGACAACAAGTTTTCCTCTTGTTTCAAATTCTTCAAATGAATCTACTTCAAGCCTCAAGCCAATAACGTTAAAGAAGCGCTTCCTAGGAGGAAACCCAGAGTCTGGTTAGACTTTTAATTTTACCAGTTTTACATTAAGTAATATTATTATGTGAAGTTTCCAATTCAACTGTGCGTTCATGAACTTCACATCTTTTTGGTAAGTTATTATTAAAACTCAATTAGTAATGTAGAATGTGTAAATTGGAACTTTGTGGAACATGGTGTGTGATTTTGAGAACTATTGCCTATTTTTGGGTTCTGAGGCTCATATATGAGTTATTGAGAAACCTAAATTGAGAAGAAAAAGGATTGTTAAGATTTTTGGATGTTAAGTTGTGATTGAATGCGAAACTGGAATGTTTGATGAAACCTAGGATGAATTATGTGCTAAATAAGCTTGAATTTTCATTTTTAAGTTGTGCGATCATATATGCTTTTTCATTCATTGTTTTGTGTTTGGGATATCTATATCAAAATATATCCTATCCAGTTGTGAAAAGTGTGGAATTTGTCCTTGTATGCAATGCTTTTTAAATCGATGCTCAATTGTGTGTTTTGTGGATTCTTTAAGGCTCAGACAAGTTTCACATGAAGAATAGAAGTGAATGAATGAATTTTCCTGCCCTGAAAGCAAGGATTTCAAAATTTGACCCATTCAGTTGTGAAAATTCAAGTTTTTAAGTCAAAAGGTCAAGTTTTGAATAATTGATTTGGCATGAAAGTGATCCTCTTCAAAGATCAGGAATTGGATGTGTTTTTGAGTGCTTGATATGTATAAACATGTTTAGAAATCATAGGGAAAGGAAAGAAATCAAAAACTGAGCAGAAAATTGTCAAAATTATGCAGAAAAAGTCGCTCAGCGACCACATAGGTTCGCTAAGCGACCACTAGGCCTTCTCTGGTGGCTTAGCGACTAAAGAGAGGCGCTTAGCAAAATTTTCTTCTCTCTGGTCGCTTAGCGACCACGAAGGGTCGCTCAGCAACCCTAGCAGTATAAATAGAAATAGAACATGACGCTCAGCGTCGAGCTCTGTCTTCACTCTTCTCTCGACCCTTTTTGGAAAAATCACGCGAATCCCCCATCTTTTTCAAAGAGAATCAAGAGAAAGGCTCTTCCAAGTCATTTTCGAGCCTCCCTATCTCTTCTCCAACACAAATCATGTAAGTTTGCATCCAATGGTTCTTCTTCTCTCTGTTCGAACCCTAGGTTATAAAATTTAGTGATTTTTAGAAATTATTGCATGATTGTTTGCTAGAACTTGAAATTGTCCATGAATACATTTTAATGAAATTAGATTCTTGATGCCAGGGGCTCTAATTTCAAAAATTTGCTCAAATGCTAGGAACCCTAAGTTGGGAATTTGGGGTTTTTTTGATTCTTGGTTGAAATTGAGTGGTTTTAGGATGAATTCATCTTGATAACAGGTCCTAGGCTCTAAATGATTGATTTTTTGATGTTTTGGCTTTTAAATTTGAATGAACTTGGTATTCTGAGCATCAAACTCAAAAGTTGAATGTTAAAAGGACTTGTTGAATCATGCATTGAATTGAACCTTAAGAATTTGAGTTGTTTGGGTTGTGTGAATTGATTATCTTTGTCAAATTCTTGAATTACTTGATTCAATGGTTCAAACTTGCAAACCCCTGATTATTGTCCTAAATTAGAAATAGTCTTAATGGATCCTGAATTGTTTTACATGTTCTCACGTTCTCATTTCTCTATTTTGAACTGTTTAATGGACTATTTTGAATTGATTTGCAAATCCTAAAGTTTTGTGGTATCACGATAATGTTTCCAAATGGGTAGCATTTAATTTTGATCATAAATCCTGTGTGCTAATCTGTTAGTCCTGGATATTGGGTTTTTAACATTATTTTGCAGGACCAAAACCAAAAGAACAGCCAATGCCTCAGGAGGAGGAGATTCAGAAAGGCCAGCAAAAGCCAGAATTTTCCGCCACTTCGACAACAACAGGTTTATTTCAGCAGAGGCTCAGAACCTCTACCTGAAGCTGAAAAATAGAATAATCACACCTGAGCGAAAAGTGGTGTTGGACGATGGTCAATACCCTGGTTTCCTTGATGAGATTCAAACCAAGAAGTGGAAGATAGTGACTGAACCTAGAGAGAGCTACCATCCAGATCTTGTGAGACAATTTTATGCAAATGGTGTTAGTACAGATAGCAACCTGAGAGGGGGGTGAATCAGAGTTGCCCCGATTTTCGCCTTATTGAAATTGTTACTTTCAAGATAATGATGATCACGAAACGGTAGTTGTGATTGCAGCGGAATTAAGCATTGCTTGAAAGTAAAGATGAAGGATAGAAGAATTCACACACAGAGTTTTATCCTGGTTCACCTTCTATCCACCGAAGGCTACGTCCAGTCCCTCAAGAAAACCCCTTGAGGATTTTTCCACTATTGATAAAAATCTCTTACAAGTTCTTATACCAAGGACCCTAAGAATTCCTATCAATTTCCTGTGAAAGTATACCACTTTCCACAGCCCCTGAAAGCAAACCACTTTCAGTTCCTGAAGGCAAACCACCCTCAGACCTTGAAGGCTAAACCACCTTCAATCAATACCCTGAAAGTATACCACTTTCAGTACCAACAACCCTTCACCGAAAACCACGGTGAATACTCAATCTTACAGAAAGAGATGAAGAAGAGTTTACAATTGGCTGTATCAATCCTTTAACATACAAGTGGATTGATCATGAGAATTTATGCTTTAAGGATTTTAAGCATAATAAGATTCTGAGTTCCTCAAGATATGAACAACTAAAGTGTTCTTATAAACATGAAGATCATGAACTCAGAATTTAGGCTCTTGAAAGTTTAAGTTCTAAAAGATGAACTAATTTTGACAAAGCTTTGGCCTAATGTTGTATTCTCATGTGTTGTTATGTTCTGGACTCAAATGGACTTTATATAGGCAAGGGGAAACGTCCTTGAACCATCACAAACCTTTCCAAAAGGTTTGAGACACAATGGTTCATGAAAAGATGCAACTTTTCGTTCTGGTAATCGATTACATCATTTAGTGTAATCGATTACACTAATAGCCGTTTCAGTTTGAATTTCAAATTCAAACATGTAATCGATTACAAGCAAGAGGTAATCGATTACTTGCCTAGGTGTAATCGATTACCAGAAGGCTGAAATCGATTACACTAAAGTCCAACTTCCAGAAACTTGATCCTTTGAGATCGGCTTAGGGTTTTCTACTTCTTTTAAGATATGAAAACATTAAGCTTGATTAGTTTAGGTGTTTTAAAGAGCATTTATGCTTTAATAGACCTTTAGAAGCATAACTCACCTAAACTAGGACTTCTAGGTATTTGATAAACTTTGTAGCGCTGTTTCCTCTAAGTCTTCTTTTCTTTTTTTTGTCGATGAGTTTGTCGTCATCAAAACCTCAGCCAGGGTCAGGAGCAAGACCTTCTTTACAAATGGAGCTCTCGACAGCGATGCTAGGGCAATCATACACTCCACAGTAAATGGATTCAGAGTTGACTATGATAGAAGGACCATCAATGGGATCCTCGGCAACCCATGGCAAGGAGGATCAAGACTCTGTACATATTAGAATTTGTGGAAGGACAATGCATTCGACGAGGATGAAATTCGTTGATCATTAGCCCTCCATGGCATCCCTCTCAGCCCTTTCAGGAGCACTTAATCGGTTCTGCATGTAGAGAATTCCAGTGATCTGGACGGCTTTCATCCTGAGCAACATCCATCCCAACCCACATGTGTCAGATCTCCCAATGGCCAAGTGCAAGCTACTGTGGACCATCCTGAAGAAGGAGACAGTGGACGTAGCAGCTCCTGTTCAGTATTTAAATTGTCTGTTGACGTAAAGCGGTCTGAGACCTGAAAAATATGCTTAGCGGCCCATATTGGGCCCAAAGCGTATGCTTCTGCATAATTTTGGCAGATTTCGGCCCAGATTGTTTAAATTCAATTCTTTCCCTTTTCCCATGTCTTTTAAACACCCTCAAACATATCAAGCTCCCAAAAATCTCATCAAATTCATAACTCTTGAAAAGAATCACTTCCATGCCAAATCAATTATTCAAAATTGACCGTTTTGAACCAAAACTTGAATTTTCATAACTGAAGGGATCAAAATTTGAATTCTTTGATTACAGGGCAGGATACTTGATTCATCACTCTTTGTTCTACCTATGAAATTTGTCTAGGCCTTAAAATTCCACAAAAACACACATTTGGCCATGATTACAATATGCAATGCATAGAAGGACAATTTTCACATTATTCACAACGGGATAGGCTATATTTTAATATAGCTATCCGGAACAAAAATCAATGGATGCAAAAGCATCTAAGTACCAAAGGAAACCTGTACAAACTTCTAGAATTGCAAATTAAGCTCATTTAGCACAAAATTGCCCTTGGGATTCATTTAAGCACATATTTTCATACATCCACAACTCCATGTTCAAAATCTTTCAAATTCCCTTTTTCTCTTCACATTGGCTTTCCAACCAACCATATGGCACAAATTAAACACATTGGGGGCTTAAGAACCACACAAATGGATTAATGACTTATCAAGCCAATTTCCGTCTCTGAGTGAAAGTAAAAACAAATGCTTACTCAACAAAAGTTGTGAAGGTCTTAAAAGCACATTTGTAATTGAAACTTCACAAAGTAATATTACTTACTATATAACTGGAAAAACTGAAAAGTCTAACCAGACACTGGGTTGCCTCCCAGGAAGCGCTTCTTTAACGTCATTAGCTTGATGTTTGAAGTAGCTCTTGTTAAGGTGACCACAAGCAAGGGTTATAAAATAACCCCTTCCTCTTCTTTGGCCTTTTGACTTGGATTTCATCTAATTGTCTTTGAAATCCTCTCCAAGTCAACAAGTAAACTATCTTTTCCTTGATCTTCACCATCCAACCCAATCAAAAGACTCGTTTGTAAAAGAAGACATGTTGTCACAGTTAAAAAAAACCCCGACCCAGACCTCTTACTCCGACATACCTCCCACGATGCCACGTACGATGACTGCATAAAGGTATGTCGTTCCGGAACTCTACCCTACCCTTGGGCATGCTCACGTACAGACACAAAATCAAATAAACATCCCTAGCCTTCAAGTGACGAGATGTTCGTCCTACTCCCGCGAACTGTCTTCGGCTCAGCATCCTCCGGGTACTCTTCGACTAATAGTGGTTGATAGCCAAACCGCAAGTGAACG
This sequence comes from Acmispon strigosus, assembly GCA_030819835.1. Lineage (NCBI taxonomy): Eukaryota > Viridiplantae > Streptophyta > Magnoliopsida > Fabales > Fabaceae > Acmispon > Acmispon strigosus. Next base: position 38,789,050 of record JAUAMA010000001.1, on the reverse strand, counting down.
GTTGATTATCGTGTAATAAAAAGATCGAACCCAAGGGATATGTGCCTTCTTATTAAATTGTTTAGTACTTGAGCAGAAAAATAAAAGATGTATGTTGTTGATGGTTTCATTATGGTAGAACAAGATATAGCAATAAAAATATAAAGAGATAAAGATGATGAAGAATAAGCTCTTGGGTTGAATTACATAGTCTATAAAATATGTTAGCAAGTTCCTACTTAATTTCTTAATTTTAAGTCCAAGTTCATGATGCTATAGCCTAGAATTTCTACAAGTTAATTGCCTTAAGAAATGTAGAACTTTCTTCCTAATTACTAAATCCAAGACCTTGTAATTAAGTTAACCAGAAAAGAAGATGAAGATTGAATTCGGGCCAACATAAAGCTACGTCTATCCTAATGTCCTTTAGAGATATATACTTATAGCCTTTTTTAGATCCTATTTCCCTTACTACTTACCAAATGGCCTTATGATATAAGTAGAAAGCAAAAGCACTTGTGATCATCAAGATAAAATTAAGAACAAGGAAATAAAACAAGAACTAGAAGTATTATTCAGAAAGGTAGAAACAAACTAAAACATAAATATAAACTACAACAACCCAAGAAACTTAAAAAGAATTAGCCAAGCATGGCTAAAAGAAGCATCGGATTACCCTGGATAGGAGCTCAAGTATGGCTTCCCACAATTCCTAGGAACAATGATCTTTAAGGAGGAAAGAAGAACACTTGTTGTATTCTGAATAGGTGTGTTTTACAAGTGAAGAAAAGGCCTCTATTTATAGTAAAAAATCACCCTCCAGCGCTTGAGCGCTGGGATTCCCAACGCTTAGGCGTTGGGTGCAATTAAAATCCCACTATCAGACCGAGGCCCAGCGCTTGAGCGCTGGCTTTCCAACGCTTGAGCGCTGGGTGAAAATCTGACTCATTTCCTAGTCAGAGTCCCAACGCTTGAGCGTTGGGAGCCCAACGCCTGAGCGTTGGGTCGTCTGCTGGTTCATCTTCAAGCTTTTCCCTTCTTCATGGTAATGGGTTTTCAATGCCTTCAATGGCCACCACTCAGCCCTTAATCATTTCTGAAACTTCCTTCCCACTACCATCAATTCTTCAAACTTATTTTCAATGTGCTAAATTAGAGAGTGTTGCTTCATATTCTTCTTTTTCACTTTTAGTCCTCTCTTTGCTAGCACTTCAATTCTGGCCCTTTAACTCCTTCAAACTTCACTTTTCATCCTCCACTCTTGAACCTTTCCACTTTGATCCTTGATTTCCTGAAACTTTACAATTCGGTCCCTGGACAAAAATGATCACTATACCAGCTTTCCTAAAAAATCTAAAATAACTAAAAAAAATTCCTAAAAATATAAAATAAAGTTAGAAAAACAAATAAAAGCTAATCTATATGCAAAATGCAAAATAAATATAAAATCTACATAAAAAGAATAAAAAATCCTATATGAGACTCAAAAATAATAAAATAAAAAGACTAAAAACACCCTAAAAATATCATATAATATCCTGTCATCAGTGGTCCAGATGGCGACGGATCGCTGGGAAAACACAAATAACAAACAAGGTGCAAGGGTCAACTTCAAGACAATAACTCCCCATGCGAGCACATGGGTGAGACAACAATCATCAGCATATATAAGCATGTCAAGTAATGTCCACTCATTGCAGTTATATATACGTATACTAAATAATTTAAACTACAGTTATGCAGGGTAATTGACAAACAAGCATCGATTATAATACAAGTAGAATTGCAACCAAAATGCACTCAATAAGCAGCTCAAGACACGCATTGCAATCATGTTACAAACAATCTGTATGTCATGATGTAATTAAGGTGTAATAGGATCTGAACATTCGGGTTGCTGCATTGAGTCAGCACATAGCTGATTGAGGATAAGCTTGTTATCCCAATCGTATCGTCTGCACAAAGCCTACACATAGTCTGCACATAGCCAACACAAAGTCTGCACATAGCCAACACATAATCTTCACATAGCCAACACATAGTCTGCACATAGTCCGCTGGATGGATAGTCCTGCTATTCCAAACGGCTGAAGAATGACGACGACGTCGTCTTGAGGAACATTCATGAATGCATGTATTTTCATGCTATGAACAACAAAGACAACAACAACAAAAACAACAACAACAACAATATAAACAGAGGCGTCTTGGCGCGAGTGTGGGTTCCTCATGGTTCAGTGATCTCTCGTTGGTAGACGTCGAAGGGTAGAACGACCGCTACTACCAACAAAGCCATTACCATATAAGGTACCAAATTTTCTTGAGAAAAACATATCTTTAAATATTTTCATAAAGGTCTTTTGAGGCTTTCCGGAAAACATGTCTTATGATTCCTCGTGAGGAAGTTCTTATAGTTCTTTTTCCAAAGATGTGCCTTAGTTTTCTTTGCAAGATAAGACTTGTAGAAAGAAGTGGAATCGTCCTTAAGTTCATAAAAGGGTTGATGTATTCCTTTAGTACATTATGAATTTTATTTCAATAAAGGTAGGACGGATTCATTTTGAAAGCTCACGGTTTAACTGCAGGTTCTCTTGAAAGCATGTTTCCAAAGCATTCATTAGGTTTCTAAAAAGAATTTTTCTCTTCTTATTCTTTTCGAAACTATTAAGCCTTTACTTTTTCCAAAACAAGTCTGTATACTTTATTTTGAAAGGACCCCTAGTCCCACGGTAGATTACTCTAATTCCCCGGCTAGCGAACACAATAGCAATTGGTGATAAGGCATAGCAATATTGCAACATGCAAGATTAGGGAAAGACAGTAATTCAATCAACATGTTATCAAACATAACATAACATACATTTCAAGTATGACTTGCTCTTTTCATATGAGCTAAATAGCATGCTTTTTATATACAATCAACAATAACAAGTGAACATGAATGGCTTCACGATTGCCAAATGGATTGTGTCGAACCATGTGAATGATATTAGAATCAAGATAAACAGGTCATGGCATAGACATTATATTATCAAGGATACAAGCTATCAAGTAAGTCTACAATCATTCAAGCAATGTCATACAACAAACAATTATAATCCAACATATCAGATGCCTTTAGATACTTGCAGTAATATTAGAATCAATACAATTCAAAGTCGGGTCGTTCTTAGAACGCTGTCGACTGTTAATTTGGAAGTCGTAGTATATACATATGCTTAGTATCTAGGAATAGAGAAGTGCCCTTACCTTTGTTCTTTGCTCTAAGCTCCAACGTTTGCTCCAAAAGCTATGAAGGTTCCGAAGGTAAGTTATGTCGCTTTGTTCGGTCCAAAGTCCCGTAATCCTTCAAAGAACATAGCCTAGTTTAGGACTTGAAACTCAACCCTAAGGCTTAGCTACTGGTCTTACAGGGTTCCTATCGCTTAGGCAATTGTCCTAATTCTTACGAAGATCCTTGGAAGTCGAAAACAATTTAGCAACTTTGACGACCGTTAAAAGAACTCAAAAAACTCTAGGTTACAATATTCAAAACTTCCCAAAACTTCAAGCCTTTAAAGAGCAACAAGGCTAGATGATTACAAATTAATTTTAAAGCCTTAAGCAAGATTCTGAAAGCAAAAACACACACAAAACTCAAGAGTTCAATTCTGTCCAAAATCCTCAAAATCTTAAAAACCTCAAATTTTCACCAAACAATTCACTAAGTTACTCAAAAAAAATTCACAATCCAAAACATAACTTCTATTACAAGTTTCTAAAAAAAATTTCCAAGTCTTGAACTCAAAATCTTCTAAGTGTCAAAAGCACAAATTTTCCATTCAAAATGCAAATTTCCAATTCCTAGTTCTTCTTAATTTTTCAAAAACCCTAATCAAGTTATGAGTTCCAAAATCTAATTTACCCAAAAGCTAAATTTTAAATCCTTCAATTCAAAGTTTTCCAAATCCTCTAGAAATCAATTTTCTAAAGTCTTAAACATAAAATTTTCTCAATGCCCATTTGCACTAATTAGGGCAAAACTTTTCCTTTAAACCCAAAATCATTTACAAGCATTAAACACACTCAAAATCTAGTTGGAAAATCAATTCTTCCTTGTTCTCAATTCTGCCCATATTCGGCCAAACACATTAATCAAAATGAATTTTTCTTTCAAAACTAACTTGTACACATTAAAGGTAACAAGAAATCTATGGTGAAACTAAATCTCAAAGTTTGAAAATCACGTATTTCCATAATCAATTCTCAAAAACCTAGCTTCAAGAAAACTAATTGGAGATTTCCATAGATCAATTTCATGGGAATAACATTCCTAAAGGCAACCCTAGCGAAAGCTCAACTTCAAAATTCTCTAGGGATCAAAAATCAACCAATCAAAATTCTAATCGGTTCAAATTGAAGTTCAAGGTTATGGGAACAACATTAATGAAGAGGGTTCAAGGTTCTAACAATTATCAAAAACCCAAACTCAACATATCAAAAATCTAAATCAGTAGAATTGTAGACTGGGATGAGGGTATCAACTTACCTCAAAGGATCAAGAGGAGAAGATGAGTGGAAGGGGCTGCCATGGAGGGTGAGAGGTTTGGCCATGAGCTCCAAAGGCAGAAGAAGATGAATAGTTTCCTAGAGCTTCTCTTTCTCTCTCTTAATTTTCTCTAAAATCCGCTTAATGAAACTTAAGTGAAAAAACACAACATAAGCCCTATTATAAGGAGGGGAGGCCGCGGCTAAGAGGGGTAAAAAGGGGGGAATTTTAACTTTTTACTAATCCTAGGGACCAAAGTTGAAAGGGTAAAAGTATAGGTAAAAATATCTTTTTACTATTGGGAGACTAAACCATAAGGTTTCAAAGTTTAGGGACTAAACTCTGAAGTTTATAAAATTCTAGGAAAATATCAAGAATTGTTTATTATTATATGTCAAATCCATGACGCGTCAGTGCGTCAGTTTTAGCCATCGTCTGAAACCGGTCGTCGGTACTTCTCCTGACGTGGCTAAGAGTATCTAACACCAGTTACTCATTTTTTTCGGCCTTGTGCTTGAATTACTTGAGCTCGGGTCATTTCCCTCGAAGTTCGTGCCGATTCTGGTCCAAAAGCACTATTCACAGGAAGCTGCTCGTGAAGCACTATTCACAAAACATTGTTCACCGAAATTACTATTCACAAAACTTTTTATCGCATATCTAGGTCCGTCACGTCAAACAGAGTCATTTGGTGGTTCTCGAATTTTCGATCCGAGGTCGCGAAGTCGTCCGTTTCGCTTGCTGGATTTTCGACTGAAAGTCTTGCTAGCGAGAAATATCCTTTCCGGGCTCTGGAAGGAAACCATACCAATATTACAGTCGTTCTTCACGAAATTCTTCACTGAACGTCATGGTGATAGTGAGAACGTCTTATTCTCATCCGAACTCAAAGTCAGGTCAAGGTTGGTTTACTACCAAGTGTCGTAAAGAGTACTTCATCGGTACTTCGGCCGACGATATCGCTTGTCGATGCCACCGAGCGGATCCAAACAGTGCCTGGAATAATTAAATAATTATTTATTTACTGGGGAAAATTTAGGGTCTTACAAAATCAATGAAGATAGCGTCAATTATAGGCCGACGCGCACTAATCTTCACAACTATGAAAGAGGCGTCACTTAGCTGACAGAAGCGTTAGTCAGAAAAGTCGCTAATTTGGCCGGTGGCTTTAGCGTCAAACATAAACTGCCGCTAATGGTGAGTAGACCGATGCTAGGTTGGCTAGTTATTTAGTGTTTGTTGCAATTGACGCAAATGAAAATTAAACCGGCGCTAACTGGCGTCAGTTAGGCCGACACTAAAATTAAGTGATTTTTTAGGACGTTTTGTGTCAATTTAGGGTCGATTTAGCCAATCTTAAAGAGCCATTATCAACGTCGGTGTCGAAACCGACCCTCAATTTTGATGCTAAAATAACCTTTCTTACAATAAAAAGATATATATATATATATATATATATATATATATATATATATATATGTATGTGTGTGTGTGTATGCCTCCATCCTCGTAGCTATTCACCTCACCAATTAATTTTCCTTTGAAGCTGCGAGCCGTCCAAATGAAGATGGAGACCTCTGATGATATAGATTTTGAATTAATGTAAAAGGATTAAAACTAAACTCATACTTATATTTTAGAAGAAGTTAGTTAGCAACTTACAAATTTGAGAGTAAGTTACTCCTTAAAAAAACATAAATGAGAGTAAGTTAGCGAGTTATATATATATATATATAGGGTGTATCATATGAGAAAGATGTTTTTATATGAGAAAGTAAGAATAAATCATAATTGTTATATCTAATCTTGAATGGTCAAGATTAAAACACGAAGTCAAGTCACATGACATTTTTAAGTAGTCATGTGACTATTAAGTTGTTTTAATCTTGACCATTCATGATTAGATCTAACGATCGTGATTTATTCTTATGTTCTCATATAAAAACATATTTCTCATATTATATCCTCTATATATATATATATATACCAATTAAAAAGTGATTTCAGGAAAGGGAACGTGATTTTTCTCAAATATTTACGTTCCCACCGAATTAGATGCGTTCAAAAAGGACAGTGACACACAAATATGGGCCTAAAGGGTTTAATACGTCCATACCATGCTTGCAAAATGTTCAGACGTGGCTCATGTCTTAATTTGTCATTGTCAATACTAGTCACTCACTCTCTACTACTCTTGCACAATAATATCTCACTCTATAAATACCCCCATTCTCCCTTTGCTTTTTCCATAACAAATACAAACTGAGAGAGAAAAGAGATGGAGATTTCGGTGCTACCTGTGGCACTTGGCTTCTTTGCAATAATAGCTCTCTTCTTACTCTTGAAATTAACATTTTCTTGGTGGATTTCACCTATGCAAATGCAGCATAAGCTTAAAAGATGTGGGTTTGGAGGGCCACCCCCAAGTTTTCCACTTGGAAACATTCAAGAGATGAGAAAGAAGAATAGCTTTAAATCTTCACTTGGATCCTCAAAGCTCACCCATGATATTCACTCCATTGCTTTCCCCTATTTTTCTCGGTGGCAAAATTCTCACGGTACAGATGTGATGAAATTAATATATTTTTGGTTATAATATATGTTATGTAAGGTTACATTTGTGGTGAAATTAATATTTTTTTATTTGCAGGGAAGGTCTTTGTGTATTGGCTTGGCACAGAACCGTTTTTGTACATTGCAGACCCTGAATTCTTGAAGAAATTGAACACAAAGGTTTTGGCTAAGACATGGGGAAAACCTAGTGTGTTCAGAAAAGATAGATTCCCCATGTTTGGAAGAGGTTTGGTTATGGCTGAAGGCAACGAATGGGTTCATCACCGGCATGTTATAGCCCCTGCATTTTCTCCCATTAACTTGAAGGTACCTATCTAGCTAGAAATATATTATATATAGATAGACCTAGAGAAATGATCTCATCATATTAAGTGGCAAAAATTGCCTACATAGGCAATTCTAGCAAAAATTGCCTACATAGGCATCTTGGTGAATTTTGAAAACTATACATCCATTTGTAAATTTGGCTTATTTATATAGGTGTAGCTCAGGCATAACTTTGAGCCTAAGAGTATTTTTAATTAAGTGTAAGAACTTTTCTTCTAAAAAGTAAATCTCTTATATTATAATGACTCTCCTTTTAAGAAAAAAATACTCAATCACCTCTTTTCAAATAGCATTTCATTTCTTAAAAATAGTTCGTCCGGATCAACTTCATACGCTAGGGTTCAATTCGCATGACTCGCAATTAAAGGGATCGGGCTGGACTCATATGCAAATTTAACGAGCCTAATATTTAGTTGATTTGTGCCTGCATTGCTTAAGTCTATGGGTTAATTAGTAGTTAGACTTGTCCAAGACGCAGGTTGAACTGATCAACCCGCATAATTAGTAACATCAAAGTTGACTAGTTAGTATTGCATACATAAACTGCGAGCTAAACATGTCAGTCTGTAGATCCGAGCCCATATAATCATCTACAATTTTAACTAATTAGTTCAAATGATTTAATCATCAAAGGATAGTGTCATGTGAAGTTTTGTGTATATTTCTCTTTAAATAGATATTGAGAGGATATCATCGTAGAGAAAAAAAAGAGATACAAATAAAATTTTAACATTATGGTATCAGGTAAGCTATCCACATTAGGGGATAGTGACCCGAGCTAAATAATTGCTAAATCTTATAAACTCCATCATCTCAAAATTAAATAAACAACTACCTAAGTTAGCACTTTTACATGGCCCACCAACAAACTTAGGAGAGTTGATTATGATGTTTCTCCTAATATATTCAATGGAAATTACTTCTTATATCCAATTATGATATCTAATATATATGATAGGTAATGGCAAGCAAGATGGTAGAGTCCACAAATCAAATGATAGATAGATGGATTGCCCAAATTAACAAGGGAAACCATGAAATTGATGTGGAGAGGGAGATTATAGCAACAGCAGGAGAGATCATAGCAAGGACAAGCTTTGGCATGGAGGACCAAAACGCAAAAAAAGTGTCCGAAAATTTCCGTGCCCTACAAATGACACTTTTTAAGACAACAAGATACGTAGGGGTTCCCTTCGGCAAGTGTTTCGACTTCAAGAAAACCCTAGAGGCCAAGAAACTTGGGAAGGAGATCGATAAGCTCTTGATGAATGTCATCACAGCTCGAAAGAAATTATCGATTATTAAGAAACAAGATCGAGAAGACTTATTGGAGTTATTGCTGCAAGAAAATCATCGAATTGATGATAGTGAGTTAGGGAAGACCACATTGACCACGCGACAATTGGTCGATGAGTGCAAGACCTTCTTCTTTGCAGGGAATGAGACAACAGCATTGGCTATCTCGTGGACTTTGTTTCTTCTAGCTGTGCATCAAGATTGGCAAACCCAGTTAAGAGAGGAGATAAAAGAAGTTGTAGGTGATAAAGAAATTGACACCAACGTGCTTGCCGGACTCAAAAAGGTAACGTTAAACCTATTTTTACGGTCTGAGTTTAATAGTAGGGTCGGCTAAATGACATCATGATTAATTAGAGTTATTTAACCCGTTGTTGTACAGTACATTAGAAAAACAAATTTGTGTATAACGGTTACGTTGAGTACCGGTTTTGGTCGGTGTTTGAACCACATTAACTAGATGGTGAATGTTCATACTAAAAGTCTTAGGTGGTAGGGTAGGTATAAATGGCTGCTGTCCACAACAAACTGATACCTAAAATATTTAAAAGGATTCATGGCCCACAACATAAATTAAAGATTTAAAAGCTTGTGTGAAGGTGCAAACATCTGAATCCTCGTGTATGCTGTGTGCATACACTATACCATGCACCAGTTCACAACTGTCACTTGAGTGTGTAACATGAACCAAAGTATCACTTTGACACTTAGCCCGTGGTCAATGGATTAATTGACTTTGAATCTTCATTTTTCCTATACCTTTTATTTGTATTTTAGTGCCTAGAGTAAAAATGTGGTCCACAAATAAAAAGATTTTCTTTTATAAATTATTTTTTGACATATAAGAAGAACATTGTAAATATTAATTATTAGCAGTAAAAACATGGTTTATGTGTGATGCCGTAAACTAGTTTTGAATATGATCCACCGTAGAATTGTTTTATTTGTACATGTATTATGTCCCTACATGCATTAATTGAGATTTGTTACATGTTTGTGTTGGCCATAAATACAGATGAAGTTGGTGATTAATGAAGTTCTAAGGCTCTATCCATCAGCACCAAATGTGCAAAGGCAAGCCAGAGAAGACATCCATGTTGATAATGTAATTGTCCCTAAAGGAACAAACCTGTGGATCGACATCGTCGCGATGCACCATGATCCGGCATTGTGGGGAGAAAATGTGAATGAGTTCAGGCCAGAGAGGTTCATGGATGATGTCAATGGTGGTTGTAAGCACAAGATGGGTTACTTGCCTTTTGGATTTGGAGGGAGGATGTGTGTTGGTAGGAACTTGAGCATGATGGAGTATAAGATAGTGTTAACTCTTCTCTTCTCTAGGTTTAGCTTCAAACTTTCCCCTAGTTATGTCCATTTCCCTACTATCATGCTCTCCCTTAGGCCCACTTATGGACTCCCTTTAATAGTTCAGCCTCTTTAAAACTGTTAGTCTATGTGAGAAAAAAAAACAGTTAGTCTCTTGACCAAAAATAAAACTGTTAGTGCATTGTATTTTGTGTTCTTAGTATAAGGAATAAAAATATTTTTACACTACAAAGAGGGAGAGAGGGGTATGAAAAAAAGAGAGAAACTGATGATGATGAATGATGTGTTAGAAAGGAAGAGAGATATATAAAGAGAAAGTGGATGGAGATAAAATAAAAGAGGTGAATGGATAAATTGTGCCGGTATAAATGATATTTTGTATTGAAAAAAAGCTAATTAATGAATATTTTATTCCGAAAATATGTATTTGTGTAGGGTTTATTTAGGTTCCACCACTTACTTGAATGGTGTACCGGACACTATTTATAACTTGTAAACATTTGTAACAATATGTTGAATAAGGTTTGTAATTTGTAAAAATAACAAATAATATAGTTACGCGAAAATAAGTTGTTAAGTAGCTATGATTAATTTACCATTCTTGTAACTAATTTAATAACATTACATTTACATTCATCAGCTGAATAGGTGGTGGACGCTACACGACCTTTTGTGCAGAGTACCAATAGTGTGTTTAATTTGTCTGGACTTTCTGTACTTCACACACATGGGTTGTCTAAATTAATGTCACGTATATAGCCAAAATTTAGCACCTGTTGAATACAAGACTTTTGAATTTGAAGATCTGCATATCCAAAATGAGAAGCTAGTTACCGATGTGTAAGTATCAGGCCAAATAAACAGTTTTATTCCATTGTCCTGGTGAGATTTTGTCATGATCTAACTTGAAAAAAGTACAACCTTCAGTACGAATATAGCAGTAGTACTGTGTAATTCACGTGATGGATAACTTCAACTCACCAATATATTAATGATGACACTCGTTTCTGTCTCCAAAATTAATTTAAAGGAAGTACAAGGATACTTCAAACCCTATATTCATTTTCATCGTCTTTATTGTTCAGAAGATGCTCTTACAATATGGGAGTGTAGATTCAACATAAATGGACATTTGTACGAGCGCTCTAGAATGCAGTATCATGTTGATTAGGTGACGCTAATAATTAGTAATTAGCTATAAACTATACTATGAAACAAAGAGTGAGCAAGCAAAGAGATGAGAAAAGTTCTTTCCTTTTGTAAAAAAAAAAAAAAAAGAAGATGAGAAAAGAGGCTCAGTCTCAGTTTTTGACATAGCAGCGTAGCTGGTGCCTCTTTTGTTGAGATCATTGTTGCTGTGTTTGTTTTCCCTCGTAAATTATGATGAGTTAGGGCACCATTTATGCTCACTTTTAATATTATTTGATTTATACATTGTCTTTCTTTATTTCATCAATTTGCACGTGCATAGATGCAAACTTGACCTACATAATTATAAAATATGTTAAAATTATAAAATATTAAATTAAAAATAATTTTTTTATAAGCAAATTAAAAATAATTTAAATTATTATTAGACTTACCAAAGTGTACACCATTCTTTTGTCTATCCAAGTTAGTTGTCCTTTCTTCTCTTTCTCATTAGTCTGTTTGAGCAATTCGTCTAAAGTTAGTTGTCTTCCAAACACTCCCAAATCATTATGGTAAGAAGACATCTGCTCTAATTCAAATATTAAATATTAAACATACTACTCAACTAAAAAAATAATTAATTTACATATAAGAATATTTGTGTACAAAATAAATCAATATAACTAACTATCATCACTAATCTAATAGATAATATAATAAAAAAACATCAATTATAAATAAAATAACCTACACTAAACTAAAAGAACTACAAAAAACTTTACCTGTACGTGCAAAACATATGGTGCTTTGACAAGGACACGTGAGTTGAATCGTGCCTAGAACTGTATATAGGTTACTGGCGATTTTTTAATTTCCCTTCTATAGATTACCGACAGCAAAATCGTCGGTAATTTGGCGATCAATTTTCTTGCCCAATGAAAGTTGAATATCCAATCTGAAATAAAGTGCACCGACGGAACAAGCCGCTGTTAATAAGCGCGCCACATTACTGACGGAACAAGGCGTCGGTAATAAGCGCACTAAATGTTCCCGCTAATTTACCGATGGCTCGCACATTGTTAATTTATTATTTTTTTCTTAGATAAATTAAGACGGTCTCGCCATCGGTAATTCAGATAATTACGATGATTTTTGGACCGTCAGTAATGTCGGTTTTTCTTGTAGTGTAATGAGTCAAAAATCAACACTACATTAATTTTAGCATCGTCTTAGCGTCATCATTGCTGCGGGGCCAACGCTAATTGCTACCGTCAGTTTAGCCAACGCTCTGCCAACTCAAATCTCTTGTTCCACTTGGTCGACGCAAATGCATATAATTTTGCGTCAGTGGTATAGACCGACTCTAAAGATGTACCTTTAGTGTAGGCATGAGGCGAGGCTATATACAAAGTAAGAGTGATTTTCAGATATTTGTTTTTCCATGATCTTAGACAAACTTGTTTTATATAGTACCCATTCAACAATTATAAATGACCTTCGACTTAGGGTGACAGATTCTAAAAGTTTCTAAAATACCTTAGCATGAAATAAAAGTCATGATGAACAACATTAACAAACACCAATATTCAACAATATTAACAAACACCAACATTCAAGGAAGTTAACAAACACCAATGCTCAACAATAATGTTTACATAAAATCAAGTATATCCAACAAAAATAAGATACAAGTCATGATGACCCCATCCCCAACTTGATATTAAGCTCCAAACCATCGCCATAGCTTTTTCAGCTTTAGCCGCTGCATCCAAAGCCCTCTGGTTTGTTGCAGCAGCATCAGCCCATGCAGCTGCAACACCATCCTCTATAGCCGAAACCCTCTAGCTAGCTAAAGCAGTGTCGGCATTAACCCGAGACTCTCCTGTAAGAGAGGTCGGATCAGGACTGGCATTGGTAGATAAGTCTGACGTGCCTTGTATACAGCCATGAGTTTTCTCCTTTGCAACGTCCCTCCATTTAAAAAGCCTCATAACCTCATCCAATGTGAATGGTCCGGGTGGAGCCAGCGTCCTTGTTAGAGAAGTGTATCGTCTGCTGTGAAGAGATACGCAGAATCTTCTGCGGTATCATCTGATACAACATTCAAGAATTTGATCCTATCGTCTGAGTAGGATCATCTACATAAGGAAGAAACGTCTGAGTAGCTGCAACATATGACCTGAAGCACCGTCTGAGTTAGTGCGTGACAGCTATAGCCAGAAATCTTGTCAGACTAGCAATCCCGGAATAGCCGAGATTCTACCTTATATTATCTTGTATTTATTGTTGTTTATTATAGTTTAAATTCCCAATGTAAACAGTTGACATCGGGATATCCGGAACAGTCATTTTATATTCTGTATCGTCTTAGTTTTCACTCTGTATATATACAGAGTTTGTAACCTTGAACTATTCAGAATAGAAAGAATGCAAAGTACCTTTAGATTTCTCACCCTTCTTCTTTTTACCTTTCTAAGAACCACTTTATGTTCTTTAACATGGTAGTAGAGCTAGTCTGGTCCATGGTTTCCTTTTCTTCGTTCTTTTCTCCCATGGCAGAAGCTCCGTCTTCTTATCAAGCTTTATCCTTTTCTTTATATAGCTTTCACCCCTATCCAGCTGAGATTCATGAACATAGGGGTAACTCCTGTCGACGTTCCTCTGAACTCAAGCTTTATCCTTTCTTTACATTTTATGCACCTTTATTGCTTTCGTCGCTGAGATTCATGAACAGAGGGGTAACTCCTGTCGACGTTCTTCTAAACTCATGCCAGTATAGCCGTAAGGCCTCTAAGCCTCAAAAGGTAGAGAGCAAGATGAAGCCTCCCACTGAAGGACACGCCCAGGCAACTAAAATACCAAAAATATGTCAAATAATGCAATTCTGGCAGTTCTGGGAAACAGATCGTATCTTCCTTTATGTGCTTCAAACAGCGCCCCTTCCAACCCTTCGCTCCGAGTGCAAGCATCCATTTCAAAGGGGTGCAACGGAGGGATTACCAGTTGACATTAAGGGATTACCACATGCTAAGGCTCTATGTGATTTAGGAGCTAGCATTAACCTCATGCCACTCTCTATGTTTAGAAGGCTGGACATAGGAGAGGCAATTCCCACTCTTATGTCATTGCAGTTGGCGGACAGTTCGACCAAGCACCCATATGGTGTTGCAGAAGACGTATTTGTGAGGGTTGAAAAATTCTTTTTCCCTATTGATTTTGTAATCTTGGATATGGAGGAGAACTCCAAAGTGCCATTGATTCTTGGGAGGCTTTTCCTTGGCACAGGTAATGACAATATCAATGTGGAAAAAGGACTCCTATCCTTGAAGGTAAGAGAAGAAAAATTCAGGTTCTCGGTGTTCCAGACTCTTAAACATTTTGAGTCCGATGAAGAAGATGAGCTGAATGATGACTTGGTCATCAAGGGAAGGGAATTTCCCCCTAATTGATTAAAAGGGGAAGAGTCTATCGAAGACTATAAAATCGAGCTGCTTGGGAGACAACCCATGTCAGGTTTGGTTTTGTGATTTTTGATTAATTTTCTGTTCTATATTCTGCACTTGTATATAAGAAAATGAAAAAAAAAAGTTTGAAGTTGCAGGTACCCAACGCCTAGGCGTTGGATGCGTTGAGCCTCTGCCAAATTGCCCAGGTTTCCATTCCAACACTCATGCGTTGAGCCCCTGGAATCCAAATTTTTATTTTTAGTTCCAACGCTCAAGCGTCGGAACCCCCAACGCTCAGGCGTTGGGGCACGAGCAGAGCAATTAAGTTTAAAATTTTTCTTTCATCTTCCCATTTTCTTTTCAACTCCTTCTTCCTTCTTTTAAAACCCACGAACCCAGAGCACTACTTATCACCTTTTCACTCACTTTGCTATCACATTGCAACCACATTTCTCTTCGCTTTCACTTGGTGCTCTGATTCTTGGTGTTTTGCTTCTGTTTTCTCCCCAATTGCTGCACATTTGTTCTTGGATATTCAAGGTAAGTGATGACTTGGATTTGTATGATGTTTTTAGTGTCATTTTATTTTATTTTATTTTCTTTAAGTCTCATATAGTTTTTATTTTGTTTTGTTAGAGTTTTTACTTTATTTTTGCATTTGCATATAGTTTAGCAACTTTTTTGTTTTTAGTCCTTTTAGTTATGTTTTATTTCATTTTAGTCCTTGTTAGAGGTTCTGGTCAAATAAGGAACATTTGTGGGGATCTTGATGCAAATGAAGAAAGAATTGTGGCTGAAAATAAATGAAGAAGAAGAAGCATCAGTTGTGTTTGTTGTTTAAAACATGTGGAAAAAGAATTGAAGGAAGACATTGATGCTAATTCAGCTGTTGAGGGACAAAAGAGAGGCTACATGATGGGCATTTATGATAATCAAGAGCCATCAAGGAAGAAGAGAAGAGAAGCAAGGCAAACGAACCATCAGACGAGCCCAACGCCTGAGCATTGGATCCCCAACGCTCATGCATTGGCTCCCTGACTTGGAGTCTAGAAATGTTGTAATTCCAACGCTCAAGCGTTGGAGGGCCAACGCTCATGCGTTGAGCCCCTGTTTGGCCACGTCTGATGGCTCTTAAACCAAACGCCTAAGCGTTGGGATCCCAGCGCCTGAGTGTTGGGTCTCAGTCAGCAAAAATCTATGAATAGGCCTCTTGTTTTCTTTTGTAAACACACTTGGATACTTGGAGAAACACTTAGATATTTTGTTCAAAGCATTGCCTGAGGTGTGGGAAGCCAATTCTTGAGCTCTCAATTCAGGTTCTTATCATGTGTCCCTTAGCCATGCTTGGCTAAGTTCTTTAGTATCTTGGGTTATAGTTTATCTGCTTTCTAGCTATGTTCTAGGCTTCTATTTTCAATATATGAATAAAGGTTTATGTTCTTAAGTTTCTATTCCATGCTTTTCATTTATCTTGGTGTACACAGGTGTTATTACCTAATTCTTATGCAATGGTAGTTGTTAGGAATTGGGGGAAATGGGAATAGAAAGAACAATTGCATGCCACTTAGGTATAAGGGTAGAATTGTTAGTGATGGTCTGAATTCAGAAATTTATCTTCAATGAGATTAACTAATCACTAAGGCATTAGGCTTAGTAATCAAATTGGAAGTTCTTCTTGCTTAAGGAGTTAACAAGTCGAAACCCTAGGCTAAATCACCTAAGAACATATGCTGAAATTCATATATGAAATTGATTCCGATAACTTAAATTAGAAGTATAGAAGCTCAACCCAAGTGTTGTTTTTATCACTTATTTATCTTAGTCTTTTCCTTGTTCATTTGGTCCTATAAACAACCATCAATCAAAACCTTTTACTTTCTTTTTTTAAGCTGTAAAAAAATGATTTGGGGTCTTGAAATTCACTCTATCCCTGTGGGTTCGACATCTTTTATATTACACGATATCCTCCGTGCACTTGCGAATTGGCTTATCAAGTTTTTGGCGCCGTTGCCGGGGATAGGTTTCTGTTTTTTAAGACCTTGTTGTTAATTGTTTAAAGCCTTTTGGTTACTAAAATTTCTGCTGAGTTGTAAATAGGTGCTCTTGACTTGTTAGTTTTGCATGCTAGGTGATTTTAATTTTGATCCTGAAATTGAAAGAACGTTTCATCGAAGACTTGCACTCCGGAGACTAGCACAAGTGATGGAAGAAACACAAGCTGAGATGGAGGCAAGTATTCGTGCCAAGTATGAGGAACGTCTTGTTGCAGAGGTTGATGCACGACTCAATGCAGAGGTCGATGCTCGACTCACTAGATAGTAGCAAGAAGCTGAAGAACGGGATGCTAACCGTTCTCTTCGTGACATCACAGCCCCCCGAGTGGACTATAATTTTGAGGGGAGCATTGTGGTGCCGGCCGATGCATTGCCGGACTTCCAAATTCCTCCACATTTCATATCACTGGTTAGCCAAAACCAGTTTGGAGGAAGTGCAAATGAGGATGTTCACACCCACCTAGAGAGGTTCACCAGGCATTGTTCCACCTTGAGGCGGAATAATGTGCATTTGGATACGGTAAGGTTGATGTTGTTTCCATTCTCTCTCAGGGATGTAGCAGAGGAGTGGCTATCCTCTCAACCACACCAGAGTATCACCTCTTGGGATGATCTAGCTGAGAAATTTACAGCTAGATTCTTTCCTTACAACAGGATAAGGAAGTTGAAACAAGAAATCAACTCCTTTATTCAACAAGACTCGGAGAACTTGTATGAGACATGGGAGAGGTTCAAAGGACTCCTAAGGCGCTGCCCAGGCCATAACATATCCACTACTGACCAAGTGGAGAAATTTTATACAGCCCTCAAGGATTATACAAGGGACAAGCTTGATACCGCAACTAGTGGAGCTTTTGATGTTCTACCAACTCAGGGAGCCCTTGATTTAATCAACAAACTTGCTGCAAGGGCTGCTCATTCCAACCAAGATAGGGCCTTACGGAAAGGTATGTATGAAGTGGAAGCATTTGATGCTGTTGTAGCTTCCAATAAATTACTGTCTAGGAAGGTTGATGCCATGGTCAAGTGGATGGAGGGAATCCAGTTGAGTCCTTAGGAGGATGAGTTAGAAGCTGAAGTGAAGGCTATGGGGAATTTTCAGAATAATCCCTATGGCAACACATACAACCCCAATTGGAGGAATCACCCTAACTTTTCATGGAGGGATTAGAATCAAGGAGAGGCTGGAGAACAAAGACAATTCCAAAGGCCATATCAAAACCAAAGGCCTCCTGGTCCTCAAAATCCAGGGCAAGGGAAGAAGAGCCTGGAAGATGTTTGTCATGCTTGAGTATACGCGAGTAATCATGCGTATTTCTTGCACATCGGTTGCTGGTAGGATTTAAGGGAAATAAGAGTAGATTAATCGGATAATCTGTCACTTAGGTATAAGGGTGGGAACTTGTTGTGTTGGCCGGAACTAAGAACAATAATGCTTCAATTGGATTAAATAAACACTAAGGTATTAAGTTTGGTAATTGTAATTGAAAGTTCTATTTGATTAAGGCATTAACAAGTAGAAATTCTAGGCTAGAGAACCATAGAACGATTTCCGAATTCATATGAAAATCTATTTGTGAGAAGTTTATTTTGGGTAGGTGAAATTTAAACCCAAGTGCTATCTCTATAATGGTTTTCTATTTTCTTGCTTTATGTGATCAATCATCACAAAATCTAAAAAATTATATTTTTGCTTTTTTGCTCTAATGATTAAGTTTAAAGTCCAAAATCAATTCCTATCTCTGTGGAGAACGATATCTTTTACATTGCTTCGATACAATCTATACACTTGCAGAATTGCTATCAATTACCAACAGTTTAAAACTTGGTTACTTAATGTTTGAAGCCTATTTAAGTGATTTTTACCTTTTGTAACTTTGAAAACATGTAAGTCTTGATTACTTGATATTTAATAAGCCTTTAAATGAGAACAAATCATAAAAGCAATCTATCTAAGGTAAAGATTTAAAACTTAACGTTTTGAACATTAACTAAATACTTTGACATCTTGTGGTCTTGTTCATCATGGTTTTCACATTTTTTTTTTCTTTTGTTAATGTGGTTGTCTTCATCAAAACCCAATCAAGGTTAAGAAGAAGCTCTTCTTCACACTGCTGAGGTGGTTGCTAGTGCTAAGGAAGATAGCAGACAGAGTGAGAGTGTATCAACAATACTATATTGATATGAGAAAAGGGGAGGGGTTGCATTGTGCCGCACCAAACAAACAAAGAAAGCGAAAGAAGAGGAAGGGGGAATAAGATAATCTAGGTTGCGGTCTTCAAGCCTTCACACTCGATGAAATTCCTTTCCTTGTTCTTTGTTCTTCGAAGTAGCGAGCCATAAATTCTTCCTTGATCTCTCATCTTCTCCCCACAAAGGCTTGTTCTTCTTTCCTCTCATTTTTATTTTTTGTTTCTGATCATTACAGGTACAACTTTCAATTTCCTTTGTTCTCTCTTCTTAGTAAGGGAATCTCAACCTCATCTATCCCCTAGATTTTCTTGTTTCGTTTACTTCTTTATTGTTCTAATTTTTATTTTCTGCATTCTTTGGGGAATGGTGTTTGTTTAGACTAGGTTTTGATTATTTTAGGGTAATTTATAGTTTGGATGCCTGGTCTTAGTTAGATCCTAAGGTTTGGACTTAAAAAGAAAAAATGATGCTCAAGCATTAAAAAAAAAAAATTCTGACCAGACTCGTACTTCTAAGTAGGTCAGACTTCCATGTTTTTCCTTTCGAATACAGCAATTATATCTATCACTTTTTATCCCTCTTCTTCCTATCTATCTCATCCTAAAATCTACACCTCAAAATACCTCCATAGCTGTGGACGAAACATGACTTTTCTCAGTCTTTAAGGAGTTTCCATACTGGTTATTTTTCCCTGTTTTAGCATCAATTCTGATCTGTGAAATCAAATAGTGATCCAGTAGTTTGTGTTTCTGGTTTTAAGTAGTTTATCTCCATTTGTTTTTTCTTCTAAATTCTAAGGTCGCAATCAATGATCCCAACAAATGACAGAAGACCAAAGCAAACTCATTTACAGTTCATAATCACCCTAGAGAAGAGACACATTCTCAAAAAAATATAAAATAAAAACACTACTAGGAAAAACTATCGAGAAAAGACGAATGAAAACTTTATTCTGTAATTACCAAATTAATGTAAAGGGGGATTTGTGACCCCTTAATATGGCAGCCTCACTGAAGTATTAGCAATACACCTGAATGGCAAAGTTCCCATGTGAACAAATAGACAAGATGGATCACAATCATACTTCAAGGTCTAATGTTACATGAATTGTCCTCACAATAACAGATTATTGAGGAAAAAGGCTATAGCACCGAGTCATGGCATTGCTACCCACATACTTCCAAACAGTAGGCACTAGAAAAGAGGCAAGCTTGGAGGGAAACGTACAAGCATCCATTGTCTCTCATATGTTGCTAAATGTGTCCATCCAATCTCATCAAGCAAAGAGAGCTTTAGTTCATAGAATTTCTTCTTGGCAGGCTCTGCATCATCTTGAATTATGTCACAGAGTACCTAAATCATAGGAAGAAGAGATTAAGTTAAGGTTAATAATTTATCTAATCAACACATATCGTCATCAAAGCATAAAGTAAACTTGCATATCAACACAACTTTATCAATCAATAAGGAAGGTTAGAATAAGCAATAATGAAAACTGGACTGGATAGGACCGGTGCATTCGACTGAAAAACCGACCAGTTAGGTATCTGCTTCCGTGCAACCAATAAACCAGCTGTTCACTGAACCAGATTATTTAAAGAAATGGCTCATGATGCCATTTTCGGTTTTTTTTTTTATTACTTAGAAGGGCTAGACTTCATTTTGACTATTGTCATGATGTAATTCTTAATGCTATAACTTTTAAACGTCACGCCTACTACACTTTGTATACAGCCATATTACATATTACTAAGATAAATTATATTTACCATATATATATATATATATATATATATATTATACCAAAGTTTAAAAACGAATTACACCTTTTCGAGCATTAAACTATGAATAAATGCTGATCAATGTTTCAGTCAGTTTTCACCACATTGATAATATGTATCTATCCACAAATAATCTCACTAAGGAGCAACGAGAACTACGGGTCTTTGAACTCGAATAGACACCAGCATGTCATATGACACTGTTAGTAATTAAAAAATTGGTGACTTATCATCCATGCAGCAACCAATACAAGATTTGCAAAAGAAAATACCTTCAACGCTGTACCAAGCCTTTGAGAACGCCTCTCACGTGTAACTAAGAGGATTCCATATTTAGGTGACTTTACATCAACCCATTTCTTCAGTTCTTGAAAATTCTTTTCAAACAAATCAGGCTGACTGCCATCATCTGTAGATTGCTCATTGATCACATCTTTTCTTGCACCTCCTGTCCCCGCCAAAGCCGAGAAATTATCTACGTCCTTTGACAATATACACCAAGTCAAGTCTGCCAACTTTTATTCGATAAAAAAATAACTACATGTTACAATTATCATACAACAACAACAAAAGCCTTATCATACGTGTTACTATTATCATAATGGAAAAATAATTACTGACTCAACATTTTCCTTAGAAGAATAATGCAGATGAGGAAGTTCAAAATAACCATAGTAGCCTGGTGGGTAACAATATTGGTAAATATCATGCTGACGAGAACTGCTGATCTACAAGAAACTATATTAGGTGTGGTTTGCACAGGAGAAAAATAACTAAATTTTGATCTTAAGTTTGCAAGGATACCTATTCTTGGTGATACTTTTAATAATTTACAAGGCCAAGAATCATTTCTTTAAACAGCTACTAGGATCGAAGTTCTCTATTAACCTAACATGACAAATGAAGCTGACTTCTGCAATATCATCTGCTAGGTTCTACACATTGTTTAGCACGTTTTCAAATTATAATTATTGAAGAAGTACACTAAGTGCTATTAAGAATATGATCAGAAAAGGAATAGAAGCTCTAACCTTTAAAGACTCGATCTCTGCCAGTGCAAGCCCCTTCTGGTAAAGTGCCTCTGCTAATTGGTCTCGAGTTAACTCAAACTTTTTCTTGATATTCTGCAATGAGATTAAATTTATTATATGCCAACAAATAGCACATAACCACTGTTGGAATAATAACGGAAATATTATAGCTTCGGAACCGGTAGGAGTTAAGCATGGGAAACATTAGAATTCTAAAAAATAGTCCAATAACTCATTTTTACTCTTGTAAATAAGTGTTATATTTGGTTTTTCATGCATGATAAAAATCAGTATGCCATTTTTTTGGTACGTTGGAAAGAAAGAATAGAACAGCAAAACAGAAAACAAACTAAATATTCCTTAAGAAAGGAACCACACAAAATCAGTATGCTGAGTACAAGTCAATAGAGCAACTCATAAGGATATCCGTTTAAATTCTCATTTCTCAAGTATCATTGTGCACGGTGAGAGTAGTACACAATTCAAACTTTGTGGAGAAAATTTGAGATACCATCAGGGCAAAAGTTTACACTATAATCAACTTCTGAATTTCTAAATTAAAATAATTATTAGAAGTCTACATTAAAATAGTTGAGAATTTTCAATTAAGTACCTCTAGTTATTGAGAACTTAGGTCCCATATTTTAAAAATGCTTAGTTAAAATCCCTACAGTTTCACAAAGTTTTAAATGGGTCCTCAAATTCAGCCTGCAGTTTATGGTGCTTTTTCGACAGGCAGCCAATTAGAAATATAGAAAGCGAGATGGAAATTCCCAAATAGAAAAGAGGTGTACAATAAAGTTTGATGTATGCTGCTGCTGCTTAATACACAAATAGAGAACAGACTATGAGTGTGACAGATGTGTATTCATGCATCTAGTTTCATAAAAAATAACAACAAACCTTTGCTCTAACAAGTCTTTGCATGCCCATGCATTGCATAAATATTTATAAACTTTGATAAATTTAAAATTACAAAGAAGATATGCATAAATAATTCAAAAAGCAAAGCACATAAAGAGATTTAGGAAAAATAGCAAATTTTAAAGTAACATAGAAATTTGAAAGGAGTTAATTTGAGAGTATATATGGTTAAGATATAGGATCAAAAGAAATTTAATATTAAAAGGAAAATTAAAATGTAATTATTTTGAGATAGCTAAGACAAATAAAATGTTTTTAATGTAAACATGAGAACTTCAAATAACTAATTTGAAATTTTTCAAAAAAAAGAGCAAAACACAAAAAAAAGTGTCAAATAATGGTGAAAGAACATATATTAAGAAGGAAGAGAGTTTATAAGAAAAATAGTCATTTTCAAGGGTAGAACTACATTTCATTCTATGAGTTAATGAAAGATATAACTTTTGAAACTATGGAGGAAATTATGAAAGAAATCATGTGAATTTAGACACACCATCACTTGTGTCTATTAATTCTGTTAGGGATATAATAGTATATTATAGTATATTACAAGCAAATGCTTTGAGTGTGACTCCATAGTGAAGATTCTAGTGATCAGGTTGTTATGCTTTTGGGACAGCTGCACTATTCCTTCTCTCTCATCTCTATATATATCATACATGATGTGCTCACACTCTTCACCAATCAATGAGATTGATAATATGAGATTCAGTTATATTTTCTGTTTCCTTTATGGTATCGAGAGCTAGGTCCGAGCCATAGCCATGGCTGCTTCCCTCACTGCGTTGAACACTCCGGTGACATTCACACACACTCTCACCATCAAACTCGAAGATTCCAATTTCTTTTCCTAGCGACAACAAGTTGAGGCTGTGATCCGTTTACACAAGCATCAGTACAGGAGCTCCAAGAAGCAAACTCTTGTAGCTCGTTCTAGTACAGAAGCTGAATACAGGAGTGTTGCTAATACAACAGCAGAGAGGTCTTGTGGTTTCAATCACTGTTGAGTGAGATGAAAATTCCCTTTCAAGTCCCTCAAATCTTCTGTGATAACATGAGCACAATGGCTCTTACCCACAATCCTGTTCTCCATTCCAGGACAAAACACATGGAACTGGACATTTTCTTTGTGAGAGAAAAAGTCCAGAACAAGAGTCTCATAGTTCAGCATGTTCCTTCCTTGGATCAATATGCAGATATCCACCTTGAACTTGCAGGGGGATGTTAGGGATATCATAGTATATTATAGTATATTCGCTTTGAGTGTGACTCACTAGTGAAGATTCTAGTGATCAGGTTGTTATGCTTTTGGGACAGCTGCACTATTCCTTCTCTCTCCTCTCTATATATATCATACATGATGAACTCACACTCTTCACCAATCAATGAGATTGATAATATGAGATTCAGTTATATTTTCTGTTTCCTTTATGGCATCAAGAGCTAGGTCCGAGCCATAGCCATGGCTGCTTCCCTCACTGCGTCGAACGCTCTGGTGACATTCACACGCACTCTCACCATCAAACTCGAAGATTCCAATTTCTTTTCCTAGCGACAATAAGTTGAGGGTGTGATCCGTTTACACAAGCATCAGTACAGGAGCTCCAAGAAGCAAACTCTTGTAGCTCGTTCTAGTACAGAAGCTAAATACAGGAGTGTTGCTAATACAACAGCAGAGGTCTTGTGGATTCAATCACTGTTGAGTGAACTGAAAATTCCCTTTTAAGTCCCCATCAAATCTTCTGTGATAACATGAGCACAATGGCTCTTACCCACAATCCTGTTCTCCATTCCAGGACAAAACACATGGAACTGGACATTTTCTTTGTGAGAGAAAAAGTCCAGAACAAGAGTCTCATAGTTCAGCATGTTCCTTCCTTGGATCAATATGCAGATATCCACCTTGAACTTGCAGGGGGATGTTAGGGATATCATAGTATATTATAGTATATTCGCTTTGAGTGTGACTCACTAGTGAAGATTCTAGTGATCAGGTTGTTATGCTTTTGGGACAGCTGCACTATTCCTTCTCTCTCCTCTCTATATATATCATACATGATGAACTCACACTCTTCACCAATCAATGAGATTGATAATATGAGATTCAGTTATATTTTCTGTTTCCTTTATGGCATCAAGAGCTAGGTCCGAGCCATAGCCATGGCTGCTTCCCTCACTGCGTCGAACGCTCTGGTGACATTCACACGCACTCTCACCATCAAACTCGAAGATTCCAATTTCTTTTCCTAGCGACAATAAGTTGAGGGTGTGATCCGTTTACACAAGCATCAGTACAGGAGCTCCAAGAAGCAAACTCTTGTAGCTCGTTCTAGTACAGAAGCTAAATACAGGAGTGTTGCTAATACAACAGCAGAGGTCTTGTGGATTCAATCACTGTTGAGTGAACTGAAAATTCCCTTTTAAGTCCCCATCAAATCTTCTGTGATAACATGAGCACAGTGGCTCTTACCCACAATTCTGTTCTTTATTCCAGGACAAAACACATGGAACTGGACATTTTCTTTGTGAGAGAAAAAGTCCAGAACAAGAGTCTCATAGTTCAGCATATTCCTTCCTTGGATCAATATGCAGATATCCTTGAAATTAGAGACAAGTTGAAGGTCGTTGACAAATTCAGCATTACTCACCCACCTTGAAATTGCAGGGGGATGTTAGGGATATAATAGTATATTATAGTATATTACAAGCAAATGCTTTGAGTGTGACTCACTAGTGAAGATTCTAGTAATCAGGTTGTTATGCTTTTGGGACAGCAAGACAGCTGCACTATTCCTTCTCTCTCCTCTCTATATATATCATACATGATGTACTCACACTCATCACCAATAAATGAGAATGATAATATGAGATTCAGTTATATTTTCTGTTCCCTTTAAATTCCATATAGTATCTCAAAATTCAAACTACGAAGTCTAAATTTATAGTTACAGAAATTTTTGACACTCATAAATGGAACTGTTGGAATTGACTAGATATTTGAGAGGAATAACATAAAATGGTGAAAGTGAGACGTTTAATACAGGAGAAGCCAAATGGCTCATTGAGAAGGAGAGTAGATTAAGAGAGTCCTCACTTTCAAGAGGTGAGGACTCAAATTTGACATATAGAGGTTGATAGACCCTAATTGTAACCAATAGATTCGGCACATGTTAATTGCTCGTGTCAGCACACCATAAGTATGTAGCTGTGAGCTAACTGTCCTGTAAGACTGATTAGTTGTTACTGGTCTCCAATTGCTAGGGCTATAGTTACCTCACTGATTGACTTAGACCCCTGATCACTAAGGTCTATCATAGGAGAAATAGAAAAAAGGAACTAAATCCTTTTAGAATGTGAAGATGGAAGAGAGAGAGAGAGAGAGAGAGAGAGAGAGAGAGAGAGAAAGAGAGGAAGAAGAGAGAGAATGTAACTGCACAACTGGATTTTGTTATTTCTGAAAAGATCACTACAGCAGAGGGTATTGCTACTATTTATAGACCTGACTTGAGTCTCAGCCGACTCAAGTCCTTATTCTACTGTATATACTATAACACACCCCCTGCAAGCTCAAGGTGGGTGCCTAACAGGAATATCACACACCTTGAGCTTGGACCTAAGAAAAAGAAATCTAGTTGGTGACAATGGCTTAGTAAGTACATCAGCATACTGAAATTGAGCAGGTACATGCTCAATGGTTAGAGCTTTGCTCATAACCTTTTCTCTGACAAAGTACAAATCTAACTCTAGGTGCTTTGTTCTTGCATGCAAGACTGGATTGTGTGCAATTGCAACTGCACTTTGATTATCACAGTAGACAACAGGTGGCTTAAACTTCAAGTGTAGCTCTGTGAACAATGACTGAATCCACATCAACTCAGTAGTAAGGAGGGCAATGCTTCTGTACTCAGCTTCATCACTAGATCTAGAAACTACAGGCTGATACCTGGACCACCAGGAGACAAGATTAGGACCAATGTAAACACATGCACCAGAAGTTGATCTACAATCATTAGGGTCCGACCCCCAGTCAGCATCACAATAACCATAAAGAGAGAAGGGGGCCGTGGTGGAGATGGGCTGCAAATGAAGGCCAACCATTTCTGATCCCTTGAGATACCTAAGTATCCTCTTGACAGCAGTCCAATGTGACTCAAGAGGTTCTGACATGAACTGACATACTCTGTTGACAGAATAACTAAGTTCAGGTCTAGTAATGGTCAAATATTGTAAGGCACCAACAATAGATCTATAAAGGGTAGGATCCCCAAAATGATCTGAACCATGCTTAGACAACTTGCAACCAGTAACCATGGGTGAGGAGATTGGTTTGGCATCAGCCATACCAGCCCTTTGAAGGAGATCTCTTATGTACTTGGACTGAGTTAGATGAAGAGCACTAGTAGGTAAATGATTAACTTCAATACCAAGGAAGTAGTCAAGATTTCCCAAGTGCTTTAGAGAGAAGTTGGAGTTTAAATCTGCAATTAATGTCTTCAGAAAAGCATTATTGTTCCCTGTGATAATAATGTCATCCACATATACCAATAGGAAAACAATAATAGCGTTATGACTATAGATGAATAAAGAGGAGTCACATTTACTGCCTTGGAAACCCAAAGTGACCAGGGCTGCTTTGAGCTTATCAAACCAGGCCCTTGGGGCCTGTTTTAGACCATATATGGCCTTGTGTAATCTGCATACCAAGTTTCTGTCTTTGCTTTCAAAGCCTGGTGGCTGGACCATGTAGACTTCCTCTTGTAATTCCCCATTGAGGAAAGCATTGTTTACATCCAGCTGCTGTAAACCCCAACCATAGGACAGTGCAAGAGTCAAAACTATTCTCACAGTGACAGGTTTGACCACTGGTGAGAAAGTTTCAGAATAGTCAAAACCATATACTTGGTGAAAACCTTTAGCCACTAATCTGGCTTTATATCTGCTAACTGAGCCGTCTGGATTCTGTTTTACTCTAAACACCCATTTACACCCTATTGGTTCTCTATTGGGAGGGAGAGAAACAAGAGTCCATGTGCCATTCTGCTGAAGTGCAGAAAATTCTGCTTGCATGGCAGCTTGCCAGTGAGGAACAGTCAAGGCCTGCTTGTAAGTTCTAGGTTTTGTATGAACAAGAAAAACTGAAGGAGGAAAATGTTTTGGAGGGACAACTCCACTTTTAGACCTTGTGGTCATAGGATGTTGATTAACAATAGGTGAAGAAGAACGAGAAGAGGAAGGAGGTGGTGTAGGAAGAATAGGATGTGAAGAGGAAGATGAAGATGGTTCTGAATTGTTCACAGTGAGCGGCGGCGGAGGATTTCCATTATCAGCCATGTGTGTGGCTTAATCGAACCTTGCTTTGATACCATTTTAGAATGTGAAGAGGGAAGAGAGAGAGAGAGAGAGAGAGAGAGAGAGAGAGGAAGACGAGAGAGAATGTCACTGCACAACTGAATTCTGCTTTTTCTGAAAAGATCACTATAGCAGAGGGTATTGCTACTATTTACAGATCTAACTTGAGTCTCAGCCGACTCAAGTCCTTATTCTACTGTATATACTATAATAAATCCCAAATTAGTTAGTTTAACTGACTATTTCAGTGGGCCACTGTATTGGGCCTTAGTCTGTTAGCAGTTAGTGTAGAAAGGGGCATTCATTCAGTTTTTGGGAGAGGTATGGTCTCTCGAAAGCTGGGTTTAAAAATTCTGTTTCAGTTTCTACTTTCTCTGTAATTCTACACTTAATTCGTTCTCTTCTCCATATTGGAGTAGGTGAAAACCAGGGATTACTCAATAAAATTTCAGTTTGTTTCTCCTTACTCTGATCCAGTTCTATGACTCACTTAGGCCTAGTAATTTTTCTCCTAATTTACTGTACCATGCTGTATTGATAACATATTACATGCATATAGTAACATACTCAATTTTTCCACATCTTTTGCCTAGTAACCATTTCAAAACTGGGTTATGAGAATAACTAGAAGTATTGGAACAAGATTGAGCACCTCGGCTTCCTCATCTTCTGGATCATTTTTTAGTGCAAAGAATTTTGCTAACTCTTCGCAGTCAATACTGTCAATCACCTCATTGGCTGCATCAATCACCTGCAAAATGTAATCATGATATCCATAGTTATACACACACCAGCACAAAGAATGAATCTATGGTTGAGTTACACAACGGAGGATAACATATCCACTAAGAGATATAAATATATAATTTACAGTTAAACTAATTACACACTATTAACTCTATTTACATTATTTCTAACACTTCCCTGAAAACTAGTACGGCATATAAATTATATACACCAAGACTTTTGCATATTATAACTAATTCTTGGACCTCTCAAAGAGCTCATTGGGCTGAAGCTGTTAAGGTCCCACATTGACTAGACATATGGTCAAAATAGTCTTTATAATAGGTAAAGCAACCCTCACCCCTAAGTTAGCTTTTGGAGTGTTAGGATATAGTGTATAGTTAGTCACTGTGTAGGATTGGTATCGTCTGCTAGGTACCGTCTGCTGGTATAGTATGCTGGTATCGTCTATGACTCACCACTGTGTAGTGGTTTACTGTTTAGTTAGCTCCAGCTGTCAATATGACAGCTGGCACAGTTAGTTGATGATTATATATGAGGTTATGCTGTACCTGAAAGATTAACAACAATAGAATAACAGATTCAGTTCTTCAATTTCTCTCTCTCTCTCTCTCTCTTCTTCTTCTTCTTCTTCCTCTAGTTAGGTTTCTCAATATGGTATTAGAGCCTGATCGGTCCATTGATACATCCAACAGGCAGGGACGAAGCTATCCTCAAAGTCCTGCTATATTTGTTTTTGTTTTCTTGTTTTGTGTGACGGAGAATGAGAACTTGTGATGCTAATCTCTGTAAGTTGGGGTTTATCCCTAATTTGAGCATTATAATACCTATAACCTATAAAGTCAACCATAGTTGGATCAAAAGTTTACAGCATGAAGATTATGCTACAAAATTATTTCTAAATTAGTTTAGTACTATTTTAATATTCCATAAGTAAGGTTGCATCTATAATATAGGAAACTAATGGATACATGATTCTCAACGTATTCATGATGAGAGAGAGAGAGAGAGAGGGATAATCCAATAGAAAAATGAAACCCAAAAACTCCTGCGACCAGCTTTATATCATTCAAATCTTTGAAAAGTATAAAATCAAATATGGTGGAAACTGGAAAGGAAAGAAAATCAGAGAAAGATGAGGATGAAGCAAGTAACAATCCATATTAGACATTTGTTACCAACAAAATGTACCTCTTCATCATGTTGAATTTTGTCTATGATATTACTCCTAGAAACTAAACCTTCCAAAATCTTTGCAAGCAATGGGGTGTGCTTTGGATATTCTGACTGCAAGGAAGCATAACATATTATGACCTATTTAATTTATAACTGAATATATATAGCCAAATAAAAAAAATATAGGTATTACATGGAATTTAAGAGGGTAAACAAATAAGTGAAGGCAAAGACAACCACAAATCTACAAGATCAGA
Source organism: Acmispon strigosus (assembly GCA_030819835.1). Classification (NCBI taxonomy): domain Eukaryota; kingdom Viridiplantae; phylum Streptophyta; class Magnoliopsida; order Fabales; family Fabaceae; genus Acmispon; species Acmispon strigosus. The sequence continues at coordinate 38,758,931 of JAUAMA010000001.1, read as the reverse complement.
TTAAGTTTTGTTTACTGACTTTAAGCAAGGCAGATAGCTCTTTCCACTCCACACGCTCTTCATCAGTTTCTTGTTTTAGGGTTCCCAGAACTTTTATTTTTGCATCTCTTACCTGATGAACCAATCAAGGAAAAATTAAGGAACCACAAAGACAGAAGATAAACATTCTGAAATCTATAGACAAGAAACTACACTATAATAACAAAGTCAAGGCATAATTTAAATACATAACGTATTTACAATCATTTGTTTGACAATGCATACCTGTATACCATACATATATACTCAGCTTAACCATTAAAAGAAGATATATCTTTACCAATTACCCAAAATAAAACACATCATCCACTCATTACAGCCAAGATTAATACCCCTTTAATTAAATTATTGAATAATTTATATTTTTTGGCAGATCATATATTTATAATTCAAGATAATAGGTATGTTGGCAGATCGATTTTGAAGAGAGTCATCTGATTTAGTCACTTTGATTTTCTTATTTTATTAACCAATGAGTTTGGTTCTAAATTTAAATTCGATATGATCAAATCCAATCTTAAATAGTTTGAATTGGACTGGTTTCTTCAATTTTATTCATAACTTTTTTTTCGTTGAGGAGTTATAATATAAACTTTAAAATACATAGTGCCTATATTAAGAAAATAATTAAGAGTATCAAATATCTTAGTCGTGAGCCATGACATACTTCATACTATTATAACTTTTCAAATCCATACGATTAATTAAAAGCTAAAATGAATCTACAGCATTTCATAGTTTTATTTAGTTTCGATTGAAATTAATGAAAATTTATATTTTAACAAACTAAAGTAATCCTTGTCCACTTACATATGTTTTCACTCAAACGTTTATATAAAACTCAAACATATTTTGCACTATTAGATACGAATTGTGTGATAATTTTATAAATACATAGGAATATAAATATATGAGTGGTATGGTAAATTTATAAATAACATTATAATATATGTAAAAGTTCAATTTGTATTGAAATTTATTAATTTTCTAAACAAATCTAGAAATCCGATCCAATTCAATAAAGAAAATTAGTTCAATCAACTTTTTTTATTCAGTCTCCAGACTAATTTATTGGACTAGATCTGTCTATGAATCCCCCTACTACTGGAAGATACCAGCAGATAAAGGTTTCCAATAATAGAATCAACGTACAGAAAGTGTTCGATGTAATTCCATTGAATTGAGTTCAAAAAGATAGTTAACTTCAATGACAAAATAAATTCAGTACAAGGTATACTGGGCTAGCGAATTTCATCCCTACATAACTAACCTTGAATCAACCGTGATCACAGCCCGTTTAGCAATATGATACAACTTTTTAAACTATAAACATTGCAAAACGTGAATAACTATGCAATTACTTTATGAAAAAAAGAAAAAAGTATATGAATTCCATACTCTACGAGAAAAAATAAAATGGTGCTCACTTTCTGAAGTAGGACTAGCATACCTCTTCTTTTAAACGTTCAGAAACAGCCTTCTTGGAAGATAATGAAGAAAATTTTCCCTTGTCCTCATCAACCTTTCAACAGCATGAGAATCTAATTAGAAATTAACCTAGGCCATATATTACATGAAAGTATATTCAACTACAGCACAGCTTGGTGCTTGTTCAAAACAGTCACGTGTGTGGGATATGCAAATTATAAAGCATACAAAGGGACATTAGAGGTAACTTATAAGGCAGAGTAACCTTATTTGGGGGAACTATATAAGTAATCGAACATGCTGCAGGGTGCTTTTCTGGATTTTTATTATCCCCTTGACCAGCAAGTGATAGTTTCCCATATGAAATTGCCCCTACCAAAACAGATCCTTGTGGAGAATTCTGCAGAAATATTATAAATGCCATTATGTAATATCAATGGTAATATATAAAAGGTCAACAAGTAACATCAGAGAACAACGTACCTTGGGAAGCTTTTCTTTTGGTGGTGGACCAAGATATAGTCCTTCTTTAATACTACGAATAAAAAATAGTCAACACCACATCACAAGACACTTAAAACTTAAAGTGTTGGGACTAGAAACCTGCTCACATACCCTGGAACTAACATTGAGGACTTGAATGAACCATTTCCCATCAGTGGTCCATCAGGTTGAGAGAAAAAGCTTAACCGAATGACATCCTCGAAACAAAAATCATATATGAAATAAATAAATAAAATAAAAAGAAAGAATGTATATATTCTAAATTTTACTAAAATTTGTACACAGCTTTACTCTCTACAAGTTTTGCTAGACATGTGAAGTCAAAAGAATACATTAATGGACGCCTGTTAAGAGTATAAGTCTTGTATACTCAGTGAGCTTAGTTTAAGTGTAGCTTAGGTGTTAGTTCAGTTAGCTGATTGACAGCTGTCAATGTGTGTCAGCTGTACAATCCAGAGTCTCTTACCTGCTAGTATCTTCTATAAATAGAAGACCTGATGTATAATCACACTTTGAGATAATGAAATAGAAATTCAGTTACTATGCAGTTATTCTGTTTCACTTTCAGTTTCGTTTAACGCCACTAATTGTAATAGAAGAGTGAAAACACTAACTTATCATATTTTTAGTATACTCTCTCCTTGACTTGACTTATGGTGAGTCGGAGACCCCAATGTCATCAAGAGTTGTTAACTCCTATAATGCTAATTCAAATACCTTGAGTGATAGTAGAAACGCTCTTACAGACTTCAGCAGCCATTAACCAATAGTGAAAAACATAAATTGGATAAAATAAACTACCTTCTCTTCCAAATTTCGCTCAATGAATAACACCAAATGCCTCATCTTTTCCAAAATCTGCACATTGTCATGCCTGAAACAAAAATAAGCAGAATGCAACTTTACATATAAATCTTTCATAAACCTAGAAATGTTCAACTTGCAATACAAATGCTAGCTTTTTTCTTGCAATTAATAACAGTTAAAACAAGCTTCCTAGTCCTCTAAGTCTAAACAATACTAGGCCACTATTAGTGTTCAACCACTACCAATGAATTCAAAATGTATTTTAAATCATAGTAAGTCAATAACTATCATCAGGTCTTCAGCAGGCTCCACTAGGAACAATCAAGTATGTGCAGTCATCCAGAACATATGCTCAGAAAGGGTTATGTACCTCAAGTATAGCTGTAAATTATATTCTCCTTTGGGAAGATTAGAAGAGCTTGGATAGACATCTCCACATGAATATACACGCTATAATCAGAACAGTGAAAGATCAATAACAGAATAATAGATTCAGCTCTCTCTCTCTCTCTCTCTCTCTTCTTCCTCTACTTAGGTTTCTCAATATGAGGAAAAAGCATCTAAAATGGAAATTAGTGCATTCATTTTCAAAAGAAAACAGAAATTAAATATTTATATACCTTATTTGAGTCAGAAATCATATAAAACTGAGACTCAAATTTAGTGTCATATATCCGGTTATTTAGCAATGGTATTTGAGGTTTCACTTGAGCTCCATCTTCCAATTTAATCTTGTAGCTGCAAAAGCAGCATACTGAGAAAAAGGGCTTCTAATGATCCTCAGACAAATGACAAAGAAAACAAAATTTATAACTCACGTCAAAGTCAGTGCTAGTATCTGCTTTCCAGAGGGAAGCTTGTCACGGTCTGTTGAAAGTGCACTAATCTTAGAATCTATTGGTCGATATGGGACCCTAATCTGCAAGTTTAATGTACATTAATAGAACAGGTTAACCTCATTGGTATCCCACATCACCGGCATACAAGATGAACAGAAAAAGAAAAGGAAAGCACGCTTTAAAAAGATAACCTTGTTTAGAATAGCCACAGGTGCAAGTTCTTCAGACGCCAGTAGTGTTTCAGCATCAAGTCTGACTGGGGCTTCACTACCATCAAGTATGACTTCTTGCTTGACTTTTATCCCATGAAACACAACCTGAAATTTATATTAACAGCAAGATTGTATCTTCAATGAGGAATGAAATAACACACTAGATCCCTGCTTTTCAAAAGAGATCACACATGAAAAAATATAGAAAATAAATCCATTCACAGAAGAAAAACCAATCATGCTTTCTTCAAAGGCTGCAATCATATTAAACGAAAACCATAGAAGTACAAGGCCATGAGGAAGGAAAAATCATGTGTTTATGGCCTTCACAGCTCAATCATTTTAACGCTTGTAATTTAAGCTCCCTGAAGAGTTAATTGACGAATTATCAACCCTTTTACAAGCAAGCCATAGTGATATATAGGAATTGAGATACATCATTCAGACCAACTACTAAAAGGGACAGGAATTAGGAAGGTTTTTCAGTTTACTGTATCCAAATACAGCAAGCGAAAACAAATTCATTATAAAAATAGGAATTCTGTTACCTCAAAATCCACACTGGCTGTATCATGACTTCCTATGCCGCTTGACCAAAACTGAGCAATGACTAACTCCAATGTCTGACCACTCACTACCCTAAAGGCAAAGCTTTTGGCAGCAGGGGAAGGAAAAGTTACAACATTCTCCCATTTCAGAGGTCTTTGCAATGGGCACATCTGGACATAGAAAACATGTCAAAAAGGACCACCCATAATTTGGCACTTCAAGCTTCATGTAATAACCAATGGCACACAATTATGACACAAGTATTAGATACAATACAAATATGAGCAATACAGCTTTTCTTTAATAATATAAGATACAATATATCTAGGTATATAGATGTACATTAAAAATTATCACAGAATATAAGAAATATACAATTGCAATTTCAAAAATTTAACCAAGAAAATACTTCTTAGACATAGTGTATAAAAATAGAATATGGCTTCAGTCGGATGCAGAAAATATGCAGCTAACTTTTAATGTCACAAATATGTTACTTGCAGATGAAAAAAAGTTATGTCTTGAAATGGACATAGGCAAAAAACAAAAGCAAAAAATGTTATTGTTAGAAGTCCCACATTGACCATTGATATGGTCAATCAAGTGTTTTATAAGGGTAGAACAACTCTCAACTCTAGAAGCTAGTTTTTGTGGTTTAGTTAGGCCTCCTAATTTCTAATATGTTAGAATGTTAGGAATATATTGTAGTAAAAAAACAACAAAGTTTGGTATCGCCTGCTATTGTCTGCTGGTATCGTCTGATGGTACTGTCTGCTAGTATCTATCGTCTGATGGTACCTATCGTCTGCTGGAACTGTCTGATGGTACCGTCTGTGACTCACTAGAATAAGAAGATTCTAGTGATCAGGTTGTTTGTCTTTTTATAAGAAGATTCTAGTAATCAGGTTGTTTGTCCTTTTGTGACCAGCCTGTTAGTCCTTTAGGACAGCTGTCCTTTGACAGCTGCATCCTCTTCCTCTCTCTTCTTCCTATATATACCATACATGATGTACTCCTCAATTTACCAATTTAATGAGAATGATTATATGATTTTCAATTTATCCTATGTTTTCTTTATGGTATCAAGAGCCTGAACCGAGCCATATCCATGGCTTCTTCTACAACCTCTGCATCTCTCACTGCGTCGAACGCTCCGGTGATGTTCACACACACCCTCTCCATCAAACCTGATTGAACAAACTTCTATTCCTGGCGCCAGCAGATTGAAGGTGTGATCCGCTCACACAAGCTTCAAGGATATGTTACCGGTGCTTCGATTCCTCCACGGTATCTCAACGATGAGGACCGCATAGCTGACCGCATGAACCCCTCTTACTCCGACTGGGAACAGCAAGACTCAGAGCTATTTACATGGCTCCTGTCGTCTATTTCAGCCTCTATTCTTCCCACAGTTATACACTGTGTCCATACTTTTCAAGTGTGGGATGAGATCCATAGCTATTTTGAGGCCCTGGCTCGTGCGAAGGCTACGCACCTTCGCTCGGAGATCCGCTCCATTTCGAAGGGCTCCATGACCGTTGCTGAGTATCTCAAGAAGATTAAAACGATTGTCAAAACTCTTACTTCCATCGGCGAGCTGGTGAACTTTCGCGACCACCTTATCGCAATCTTTGATGGCCTCCCTGACGATTTCAACTCTCAGATAACTCTGGTCTATCACCGTGAATCTACCAACACGATTCATGAGATTGAATCGATGGTGTTATCGCATGATGCGAGACTTGAACGCACCCGGAAAAGGCAGCTCATGGATGCCTCGATTAATGTAACTCAAGCTTCCCTCAATGCTGCCCCAGGCCTCACCACAACTCTTTCTGATTTCTCAATTGGGACTACCGTCGCCCCACCACCACCACCGGTGGGTCTCGCAGCACCGCCTCAAGCAGTAAGGCCACCTTCGCAACCGCCGTCACAGGAGCAAAACGCGGGTACTGGAGACTATCGTGATGATTACAACGAAGAGCGCGATGATGACTATGGTGGTTATTGTGGACGTGGCGGCGGCGGCCGGCGTGGTGGACACGGCCGTGGACGCGGTGGTCGGAGCAGCATCCAGTGCCAGATTTGCTTCATGCATGGTCATGATGCGTCCATCTGCTTTCAGCGTTTTGGGCCAAGTCAGAATGGCCCATTCCCCTTTGGTCAACAGGGGTACAATCAACAGGGGTTTGGTCAACAGGGATAGGGTTTTGGGCCAAATCAATTTGGCCCACCTCAACCACCCCAGCACTTTGGAATGAATTATCTTGCTCTCTCTCCCTTTTATGGGCCTCAGTTTGGGCCTCACAACCCTTATGCATCACAGACTAGACCAACCAGCTTTGGAAATTCGAGTCTGTTTCGACCATCTCAAGCTCCCCCACAGTTTGGCAGCCTTCCTCCTGGGTCGAGTATGAGTCTCAACCAAGCTTCAAGGCCACCAGTGCCTTCATCTCAGTTCAACCCGAGGCAATTTCAAGCCTTTCTTCTTGGTCCATATTCATCTTCCAGTAATACTCGGCCCTGTATCCTGATTCAGGAGCTTCTCACCATGTCACCAATGACCCAGCCCAACTAGCAGATGCTTCCTCTTTGCCCAGTTCTGATAATCATGTGATGGTCGGTAATGGCCAAGGTTTGCATATCAAAACTATTGGCTCAGCTTGTGTAAAATCTCCATATAACACACACAACACACACCTTGAAAAATCTTCTTCTTGTTCCCTCTATCACCAAAAATTTAGTAAGTGTAAGTAAATTTTGTATAGATAACAAAGTTTTCTTTGAATTTCATGAAACTCATTGTCTTGTCAAATCTCAAGCTACTTCTAAAATTCTTCTTACTAGAAGCCTAGGCGATGATGATCTTTATCAATTTGATGACTTCACCCTGTGTCACCTTCCTCATGGCCAGTCCTACATGGTTTCTTCACCACCGTCGTCTTCATCTCGAACACCTCAGATTTCCATTGTTGTTTCTGCCTTTTCACCAGCAGCTCTAGCAACAACTACTACTAGTTCTCTACCTTGTTTAAATAAAGACACTATTCAATATAATTCTAATGTATTAGGACCCTCTTTGTATGAGATGTGGCATTATAGGTTGGGGCACCTTCATCATGAGGCCCTCAAAGCTGCCTTACTTCAATGTAATCCTTTACCTAATAAAAATCCATTTTCTGTTTGCTACTCTTGTTGTCTTGGTAAATCTCATAGATTACCTTCTCAACCTTCAACTACTGTGAACAATGCTCTTTTAGAACTTGTTTTTATTGATCTCTGGGGTCCTACATCAGTTGTTTCTTCAGTGATGGTTGATGAGTACAATGTTTTGCTAACTAATAACACTTGGTCATTAGTTCCTTTGCCCTATGACAGGTTTGTCATAGGCTGCAAGTGGGTTTTTCGTGTGAAAGAAAACCGAGATGGTTCTCTGCAAAAGTGCAAAGCAAGGCTTGTTGCTAAAGGATTTCACCAACGAGAAGGCATTGACTATGCAGAAACCTTCTCTCCAGTTGTGAAACTAACCACCATCAGAATCATTCTTACTCTAGCAGTTTCAAAGAAATGGCCAATTCAGCAACTAGGTGTTAACAATGCCTTTCTTAATGACACTCTTGATGAAGAAGTCTATATGATCCAGCCCCCAGGCTTTGAGTCCAAGGATTAGAGTCTGGTTTGCAAGCTTCACAAAGCCTTGTATGGCTTGAAGCAGGCCGCAAGGGCTTGGTTTGTCAAACTCAAATCAGCTCTTGTCAAGTCTGGTTACATGGCTAGCAAATGTGATCCAAGAGGCTCTGATTTTCTTTTTAAGGGATAAACCCAAGTGTATCTTGTATGGGCATCAACACAAGTTAAGAAATAGGAAAAACCACATGAGGACTCAGTAGATGCTGGTCCCCACATGTCTGCAAACATTGTATTGATTCTGAAAATTCGTTAGAGAAATACAAGAAACTCTACTTATAGTAAGAGCAAGGTAGCTTCGGTAGCAAGCTACCTCAAGTGTATGAAACTACATATTACACTTAACTAACATTTTACTAACTGTAACACTCATACTATCTCTAATAAGGGGGAGCTTGAATATTTAACAACTAAGAATTAGTTAAGTATCAAACAGTATTGGGATTGGATAAAGAGAATTCAAGTATCAGTGCTTCATATGTTGTACCTGAACAGCATCCAAAAAAAATCTTCGAGCTGTGTCAAATCCTGATGTTTTCATTGTTGCTTCAACCCAAGACGCACCGTGTGGCACTTCTATGTATCTTCTTTCTATATGGCCTATGAAGCAACAAATATGAAGCAAATAACTAGGAAGTAATATACTTTGAATAATATATGCACTTTCATATTTGGATTGGGATTAGTTATAGGACACTTCTGATATATTTACACTCCCCTGAACAGGAAATACATGTATATTGATAGCCTAACTAAATAACTCTCTCTCTCTCTCTCTCTCTCTCTCATACACGAGAGTAAGCATTTATTTTTGGACTAAATTCCAGAAAACACCAGAATTGTGAATGCAATACAATAATTGAAAATTCTGAATTTCCAACATTAGGGAAAAGAAAAGGCCCCTGGGCATCACCTCAAATCAAATGCTTTGGTTGAAATGCACAATGAGTGTCTTTTTCATGTCATTTAAGGTAGCTTAGATCTTGTTTACCTAGCTTATAAACTTGCATGACCATAATAAAAATGTTTGGTAAACGAGCTAATGTTAGTAGCTTATAGCTTATTCTAATAAGCTACATAGAGTAGCTATAGCTTGTGGCTAATAGCTTAATATATTTTTTCATTTTTAGCCTCAATATGTTAATAAGTTCCTCCTTCATTCACTCTTAATTGAAGAAACACTGTTTGCATGACCCTGAAAAAATTTAGTTAAAAAGATCCTAAATAAATATTTTAACAATTTCTATTTTTATTATTTTTGTGTTTTTAATATTACGTCATTTATTATACTCCCTTCGTTCCATTTTATAAAACCCCTTAGAAACATTGTTGATGTCCCTTAATATAAGACTCTCTATTAGATATTATGAATGTTTATTATCTTCTTCCTTATATACCCCTTGTATTTATTTCATTTTCCTAATTCCAAAGTTGGACTAACACTTATAATTAATTCTCTTCCACACTACCCAATACATTAATTAAGGGTAAACATGGAAGACTGGATAAACTTTTTAAAAACCAATGCATTAATTGATCACATTACATGTTTTCTTAATAAGCGCAATATTATCTTAAGGGGTCTTATAAATAGGAATGGAGGGAATAATTGTTACTCTATTAATTTTAACATTTTGATGAAATATTTGATATTCAAACAAATGGTGATAAGAAACTAAGAATTCAAAATTAACTAAGAAATATATATTTTAAGTAAAAATATATTTTTATCAGCAAAGTTAAAATTGAATTTATATAAAAAATTCTACAAACATGTCCCTTGATGCCATTTTAAATTTACCAGTCAATTCAACAGCTAATTTTACCCCATAATTATTGATCCCGAATAGCGGCCCATAGCGGCAAACACCAAAACAACTTTAGCGGGATAGGACATTAAGGATGGCCACTATCAAAATGTCATGGGTATAAAGCTAAATACATTGGTTCATAATATCAAAAGTAAGGATTTAAATAAGTTAAGACTTAGAATAAAGACAGAATAGTTTAAGGGAAAGAAGATTACACAGAAGATAAGGATGAAAAACAGAGAACTACACATTAAGAACACAGTATATGTAATAAGAAAACAGAGAAAGAGAAAACTGAAAACTGCAATATTCTGTTATTGAATTTCCACCAAAGATGAATGTTTACAACTGCATCTTATTTATAGATGCTAATGCTTGATGACCAAGCTTTCTAACTGAGCTAACAGATACTAACAGACTCTAACTAACCGCAACAACCTAACAGTTAGACTAAACAGCTGGAAACAGCTAGTGACAGATGGACAAGCCAGCTGGCACACTAACACAGACAAATCAATACCAGTTGTTCTGTACATATACTCCTAATACTCCCCGGCAAACTCAACGTGGCTGACAAAGTGCAAACTTGTCATGGACGTTGAGGTTGGACCTCAAAGCTTCAAAGCGAGGCTGAGACAAAACCTTAGTCAAGATGTCTGCTGTTTGCTTGAGAAGGAACATGCTGAATAAGCAATAACTTATGATGAATAACAGAAAAGAGAGAGAAAGAAGAAGAAGAAAGAGAAGAATAGTATTCTGAATATTCTATTATTAATGGTAAATTGGTATTGTTCAGCATTACAGTATATATAGACTGTGTAGAGGATTCTAGTAGGTCACGTGACAGACACATGCACTACATGACAAAGCATTTAACAATGCTCTTTTTTACAAATATATCCCTAACATTCCCCCTCAAGCTCAAGGAGGGTGAATAACAGAGAATCTGTCAACCACCTTGAGATTGTCTCTCAATGTTGTAAACCTAAGAGGAGATAGGGCTTTAGTGAAAATATCAGCTACTTGAGCAAAAGAAGGGACATGAGAAACAGTGAGATTCTTGCTCAAAACCTTATCCCTAACAAAGAAAATATCTAATTCCATATGCTTAGTTCTAGCATGTAAAATAGGGTTCTGAGTGAGTGCAACTGCACTCATGTTGTCACAGTACACAAGTGGTGTCTTGTAGGGAATTTTCAGTTCAGTTAGTAAGGATTCAACCCAAAGAATTTCTGCTGTTGTGTTAGCCAAGCTTCTGTACTCAGCTTCAGTACTAGAACGGGCAACTAAAGTTTGCTTTTTAGAACTCCAACTGATGAGATTGGGACCAAGGAAGATGCAGAATCCAGAAGTGGATCTTCTGTCATCAATATCAGCAGCCCAATCAGCATCACAGTAAGCTGCTAAAGTCTGAGGTGTTTTCATAGAACTCTTCTGAATGAGTAAGCCATGTGAAGCTGTACCCTTAAGGTATCTTAAAATCCTCTTGACTGCCCTCCAATGCTCCTCTAAGGGCTGAGACAGAAACTGACAAACTTTGTTAACAGAAAAGCTTATCTCAGGCCTAGTAAGAGTTGCATACTGCAAGGCTCCAACTATAGACCTGTAAGAGGTTGGATCTGAAAGGTAATCTGCACCATGCTTGGTTAGTTTGTGGCCACTGATCATAGGAGTGGAGATGCCCTTAGCTTCTGCCATATGAGCTCTCTCAAGAAGATCATTAATATACTTTGTTTGAGTCAAGAGAAGTGACCCACTCTGCAATTTATGAACCTGAATGCCTAGGAAATAATCCAATTCCCCAAGCTGCGTAAGGGCAAATTCTGAGTTGAGCTTGCTTACAAGCTGACTGATCAAAGGCACAGAAGATCCTGTGATGATGATGTCATCCACATATACCAGCAAGTAGACACTGTCAGTCTTAGTATGCAAAGTGAACAGGGAGGGATCACACTTGCTAGGAGTGAAACCATACTTGACCAGGGCTGCTTTGAGCCTCTCAAACCAGGCCCTAGGTGCTTGATTGAGGCCATATAAAGCTCTTTGCTGCTTGCAAACAAGAGCTTTTGGTGATGGGTGTGAGGACATGTAAGTCTATGCACAATACCCAACTTGGTAAAATGAGGTGAAAGGGGTTTGAATTCTGTACCACCATCACTTTGAACTGACTTTAACTTGGTGTTTAATTGTAACTCAATCATGGTCTGAAAAGCATCAACACAGGTTAAGAAATAGGTATATCCACAAGAGGATTCAACTAACGAAGGTCCCCAAAAGTCAGCAAAAATTAGTTCCAAGGGATTTAGTGTAAACAGTGGTTGAAGCATGAGAAGGCAGTCTATGTATTTTACCTAAACAACATGCATCACAAATAGCAAACTTTGTTTTATTAGGTATCGGTATCTTACAAAGGTTTAGTGCAGAAAGTAAAGCCTCATGATGAAGATGTCCAAGCCTACAATGCCATAGATCATATGCAGTGGGACCAATACTACCACTAAGAACAGAATCAGAAACATTCACAGGAATTACATTGGAAGCTACATTTGAACTTTTATTGATGGTAAACTACTAGACTCAGCATAAACTATAAAGACTCTAGGTAGGGTAGATGCTGGAGGAGTTGAAGTCATCAAAGAAATAGAGCTCATCCTCTCCAACAGTGCCTCGAAGAAGAACCTTAGAGGTGACCTAACATTTAACAACACAATAGGTGTCATGAAACTCAAAGAAAACCTTGTTATCCCTAGCAAACTTGCTGACACTTATTAGATTTTTAGTGATGTTAGGAAAAAGAAGAAGATTTTTGAGTATGAGATTAGTGTGTGGTGTTTGAGCAGTGGGAATTAAAGCTGTACCAACAGAGAGTATGGGCAAACATTGACCATTCCCAACTAAGATCTGATCAGCTCCTGTGAGAGAAACACCATCTGAAAGAACTGACGGATCATGAGTAACATGGTGTGTTGCACCAGAATCTAGGTACCAACCACCAAGATCAGTAGCAGTAGGAGGTGGTGGCCCAGTGAGCAGTGTTTAAGGTGTCTGAGCAGGTCTTGCAGCATTGTTCATAGCCATCTGTGGAGGATACTGTCCATGTTGATAGTTAGACTGGTGTGGCAAAGAAGGGTAAGCATTGGGAAACTGCTGTCTACCAAAACCATTACTGCCAGGGTTGAAGTTCTGCCCCTGAGCATTCTGTGACACTGGAAATTGAGGTGATTGCATGTCATAGTACAGTGGAAAACCATAGTTTGAAGCATGACCATAAGAACCAAACAAAGAAGGACCTCCAAATTGTGAAGAACCATATGGAGAAGCAGGGGATGATCCATATGGAGAAGCAGAGGAAGCTGGAAAATATCCAAATTGTGAAGGAACACAAAACTGAGGTGGAACTCCAAACACTCCAGAAGGAGGAAACATGCTAGGGGAAGAGCCTGTGTTACGATGATAACACATAGAAGCATTGTGCCCCTATTTGAAACAAATCTGGCACTGTGTATTGCTTCTACCACCGCGGCCACGGCCTCTGCCGCCGCGATAGCCACCACTTCCGCCATTGTAATCTCCTCGTGGACGGAAATCAGTGTTGTCATATCCCCTGTTTTGATCAAAACCTCTGTTTGGATCAAATACTCTGTTTGGATCAAAATCCCTGTTAGGGCTCTATTCTGATCATAAGTCTGCTGTGCAGACTGCAGAACAGCAGAAAAATCTTGATTATTGTAAGCTGGTGGTCCTGAAGCCACGTTTGCTTGTGCAAGAACACCAGAATTGATGTCAGATGAAGCTTGTGGAGCCAAATTGGTATTCTCTACTGTTAGAGGTGCAGAAGCAGAAACATCATGAAAGCGAAGCAAAAATAGTCAACTTGCCTCATGAGCAATGATCATAGATTCAACTTGCGAAGCAAAACAAGGAGTCTCGCGATTGTACACAATAGTCATAAATAAAGTGAATTCATCAGGAAGACCATCAAAAATTGCTTCAAGATGTTCACGGTGACTCACAGGATCCCCGATCGAAGTCAAGGTGTTGACAATGGTTTTGATCCGATGAAGTTACTCGCTAATCGATTGCGAACCTTTGGAGATTGTTCTCAGCTCTGTGCGAAGCTGCGTGGATTGCGCATGAGCCTGAGCTTGGAAGAAATCAAGAATTTCTTCCCATACTTGCCATGAATGCTTGCAATTCACAACAGTAGGTAAAACAGAGTGTGACAGCGATGAGAGTAACCGCGTGAAAAGCGCTGAATCTTGTTGTTCCCACTCTTGAAACGCTGGATTTTCAACATCTTGAACACGATCCGCATCAGTGAGATACCGTGGAGGAATATCTGGATTTTCGATAAACTTCTGCAATTTATGTGAACAAATGACACCTTCAACTTGTTGGCGCCAAGAACGAAAATTTGTATCATCAAGCTTGATCGAAATCAAGTGCGAAAATGAAAACTGAGACGATGCTCCTATAAGAGGAGCTTCGGAAGCCATGGATGCAAGATCTCAAGGACCATAACTAGCTTTGATACCATAATAAGAAAACAGAGAAAGAGAAAACTGAAAACTGCAATATTCTGTTATTGAATTTTTGCCAAAGATGAATGTTTATAACTGCATCTTATTTATAGATGCTAAAGCTTGATGACCAAGCTTTCTAACTAAGCTAACAGATACTAACAGACTCTTACTAACCGCAACCTGACAGTTAGACTAAACAGCTGGACACAGCCAGTGACAGCTGGACAAGCCAGCTGGCACACTAACACAGACAAATCAATCCCAGTTGTTCTGTACATATACTCTTAATAATGTGACTGTAAACTCAGAAAAAGGAATAGAGAGCATGAAGAGTAACATAATAGAGGATGAAGAAAAACAGAGAATCTCAATGGGAAAAGAATGGGTGTTTGTTCAAAAGATGGAAAAAAGTGAAAGCACATTCACTCAATCCATCTCTTTGGTTCCATTGTCTTTTTTGCCTCGTAATTCATGCAAATGTACATTGGGGCCATCCCAACAGAAAAACAAACAGAGCCTGACTTGGCAAGAATACATAGGGCTAGGCCGGAGCAAAAAATATATCGCAAAGTAACCTGGCTGCAACGTGGCGTGACAGCTATTGTACACGATAGATAACCTAGATTTTACAGAACGCTTCAAATTTATCTTTAATGGTTTCACCTTAAATTTAGCTTTCCAACTATCAGCTAGCTTATAAGCTATTTTTCCAAACAGCCTATTGGAAGATCCTACAATGAAACCTTAGTACGACAGCAGCAGAAAGAAGCATGGAGATTAACTTAATGGATGCACACCTGGTTGGAATAACATATTTGAAAATGAAACTTGTGGAGGCTGGTTAGTTACAGCCTTGGCCTTTGTTATGGTAATTGGAATTCTGAAAAGAGGACCACGCCATGGAGCTTTGCAGTCAATACCATAGACCTCATAATAATGAAGACCATCACATAGATTGGAAGGATCTACAACTACACTGAAAGCAGAAGAAAACAACTCGTAAGTCATTAAAAAAAAACTAAAAAATCAACATTCAACAGAAACACAGTTGAAAAAAATATACTCATGGTGTTTCGCTTCTGCCTAGTGAATTCACTCTCATCGATGATGTTATAATGACAATATTACATTTTTGAAGTTGTTCAAAACTACTTTCTTAACTGTCTACGCTATGATTTGGATTGGATTTTTATTGGTTTAGTTTAGAATGTGTGTTTCTCTTGAAGAACTAATTATTTGCGTATGTTATTTTACTTGCCAAACAAGTACATGTGCAATGTTTGTCTATGTTTATAATAGGAGGTAGGAATTGCTCACTAAGTGGCAGGATACCTAAATTGTGATTATTAGCTATTTAGATAAGTGCAAAGAGGTAGCTTCTTATTCTACTCCTCCAGCTTGATTGAGGAAGTCTGATATAGTTTTTTAGGTGAGACTAATGCATTGTTCATGAAGGCAGTTTCAATATTTAATTATGTTTTGCTCAGATAGATATTTAGAAATTTGGTAAGGTCGTTCTCTTAAAAGTATTCCATTATTTCTACCAGAAGGACTAGGAAATTGGGATAGTACGGAATTTGATAAATATTATCTTGGATAACTCATGATATTTGCAATGAACTATTGCTGGAGGATGTTCATCTATTGGACAATTCATGTTTCTGAGGTCATTTGTGGCTATTATAAGAATGCAGAAGTATTTGTAAGAAATTATATTTTTGGGAAATGCTAAAATTTCAACCAAGCTTCCTTTAAATTGCTAAAAGAAATTATGGCCATTAGAATGGGTGTTAATTATTAGTTATTCATAAGTTTGAGGTTTGCATGACTTGGACAAGCCTATTTTCGTCTTCGATATGGACTGGTCATGGATCCCCAATTTGGACTGTGACATAAGTAGAATTTCAAATAAAGAACACTTGTTTTGTTTTACAAGATTTTCCTGCTCTACAAAATAATTAAATAATAGCACTTGAAGCTAAAGATACAGACCTATGTTAGAGAGTTAGGATAGTTAGCATACATTGTTGTGTAATGTGCCAGTTGTTCAGTTATGACAGCCGGCGCGGTTTGTTAGTATAGTCAGTTACACTTCATATACACTCCCTCTGTATATAAACAGAGCTTGTACATTGTAATCAAATATCTTAAGAAATAATATCAGTTTTACAGATTCTGTTTTCTTCTGCTTCAAGAACCTTAGGTTCTTAACATGGTATCAGAGTCTATCCTAGATTCGTTCGTTAGTGGAGACTACCCCAATGGGTCCCCCGCAGACGTCCAGTCCTACAAACTCCACGCTCCAGATGTCCAGCCCTAGACGTGAGGGGGGTGTGTCAAAAGTCCCACATTTGCTAGAGATATAGTCAATCAAGTGTTTGTAAGGGTAGAGCAAACCTCAACTCTCAAGCTAGCTTTTGTGGTTGAGTTAGGCCTCCCAATTTCTAATATGGTATATAATCCCTTTCTTCAGTTCCAAGCAATGGTCGAATTGCAATTAAATCTAAAACTTAAAGCTGTTCAGATTGATGGGGGCACAGAATTTAAACCCTTCAGTTCTCATTTTGCTCATTTAGGGATTGTGCACAGGCTAACTTGCCCCCATACTCACCATCAAAATGGCAGTGTGGAGCGCAAGCATAGACATGCAGTAGAAACTAATCTCTCCTTGCTTGCACAAGCTAAAATTCCCCTTCAGTATTGGAATCATGCCTTTTTAACAGCCACATTCCTCATCAATTGATTGCCTACTTCTGTTCTTGGCAATGTCAGTCCATATTACAAGCTTCATAACATTAATCCAGATTATAAGTTCTTAAAAGCTTTTGGGAGTGCATGTTATCCTTTTCTTAGACCTTACAATGTCTCTAAACTTGAGTTTAGGTCACGGGAGTGTGTTTTTCTTGGTTATTCCCTTGCTCACAAAGGTTATAAGGGCTCGTTTGGTAGATAGAATAAGCAGACAGGATAGGATAGCAGTAATTCTATCCTCCTGTAATTTGTTGTTTGTTGCGCCAGCAGGATAGGATAACACTATCCTATCGCTTATCCTATCATGTCCATCATGCGTAAAAGTTGTTCTAAGGGGGGAGCTAGGATAGAAAATATTTATTACCATAACTCAAAATTAATTTCAATATTTATATTTTAAATAATTTATAATAATATTAATTAATAAATATAATTTTTTATTTTAATAAAATATTAATTTTATTACTTATCAATTACTAGTTGTTATTGTTAAGTTAAAATTATTTAGTTACTAGTAAATTTAATTAAAAAATAAACTGTTTTGTAAATGGTGAAAATATTGGATTTACTCATATCATAATTAAATTTTCATTATCACTTACTACTATCTAGTTAACATTATTTTTCATTATTTATATTATAATAAAAATACACAAAATAACTCTTTACTAACAATAAAATAGGCTATTCACATATATATATATATATAAATATTAATTTTTTAATAATAAATATAGACTAATTTTATATTATCATATGATATTATTTCTCTACTTATATAATTATAATTAATAATATAAATTATTTTTGAAAGAATAATATCTTTTAATATTTTTTATAAATTTGATCAATTTTTATTATTGATCATTTCCCCATATTAAGTTAAAACTCATTGGTTAAATATAATAATAATTTTAATTAAAATAGACTCCCTTTAAAAAAAATTAAATAGTCGAATTAATAAAAATTAATTTAATTTTAGTTAATATTAAAATATAAGCTCATTTATAAAAATGTAAAAAAATTAAATTTAATAGAATAATCACTTTTAAAAAAAAACTATTTAGAAAATAAAATTTTAAAAAATATTATGTAATTTTTATTTGAAGAAAATTTTGATACATTTTTTATTGTTTGTATCATATCCTATCAATATCTTGTCCACCTCAAATGTAGGATACGATAAGAGTCTATCCTGCTCTTATGATATCCTGTCATTATCAATCATTTATCATATTCTGCTCTTATCATATCCTGACTACCAAACGGGCCCTAAATATTTAGATGTAAGTGGGAAAGTCTGTGTCCAAAGATGTTATTTTTAATGAGTATAAGTATCCATATGAAGAGATATTCTCATATGTTTCTGCTACTCTGGAAGAGTCTCCTTTGACTTCTTATATTCTAAGGTATTCTGTGAATCCCATACAAGGGTAGCAGCAGACTCCAAATGTTGCTTCTTCTTCAATCTCACCTGAGGCAGGTCACAATTCTGCAGCTATTCAGCATAGTTCACATGATTCTGAAGCTTCAGTACAAGCTCCTTCCTTGTCAGCTGAAGTCAGTTTACATGGTGAACCTTCTCCTCACATCACACAGGTCCTGTTAAAAACACCAGCAGCTACAGATTCGTCATCAGGTGCTCCGGCCACTCCTCACGTAAGACCCTCGTCTTTCCAATATTTATGAATAGATCCCTGGATTATTTTATATTTTGTAGTTCGGTCCTTATTGACTTTTATGGGTTTTGTTGACCTTAAATTATACCAGATTGTGTTTTATCTTATCAAGTTTGTGTATGAATTGGAGATAGGATATCTAACTCTAAAATAGGATATAGATATTGATTATTAAGCTGTTTTAATGTCTAAATATCCAATTATCTTGCATAGTTTCTGTTGTTTTAAGATAAGGAAAAATTGAAAAGATATCTCCTAGAGATAAGATTGGGGGAGGGGGGGCGTGCAGCCTGTTTTGGGGGAGAAGATACTTTCTCCTGTTTAATTAAGTTGATGATAGTTTTGTGTCTTATCTTGAAAAAAAAAAACATCTTTTTGGGTTTGTTTTATCTTTAATGAAATATGATAGTGATACTGGTTAAGATAGAGAGGAAAAACTGAATGATCTATCCCCTCTTAAAGGGAGTAGTCGACCAACATGTAGAGGGAGAGGGTTGAGGTTCATCGTCTAACATAAATAACAACTCTTACGCATCTTGAGAGTTATTTGGATTTTCTCTCTGCTGGCTGGTTGCGTCCTTCTCTTCTCTTTTGAGACCAAACGTTCTTTCTTTTCCATCCTACCAAGGGTACAAGAGTTCTATCACAAGTTTTCAGCACTTCCTTATACACCATAGCCGAATTTTCCATCAAGCCCTAGAAGTTCAAGTGTTGTTTTTCTCTTCTCCTTGATCTAGCAAGACAAGCAAGGTAGGTCTCTCTTATGTTCAATTATTTCTAACTTGTTCATGAGGGTTTTTGGGCTGGTACTCAATCTCTAAACAATTCTCCATGCTCTAAGTATCTTCTTCAAGAAATCAGTTTATGGAAAACTATTTTAGTTTATGGAAAACTATGTCTGTTTTGTTGGAAAACCTTGTTTATGGAAATTATGATCAAAAGCTTCTTGCTGGATTTTCGATGAGAAACCATGTTCAACTCTTGTCAAGTTTTTGGAAAAATTCATCTCTTCTTCTTTGCCCTTTTTGGCCGTGGGTTTCATGCCCTAAATGGGTGTTAAAAATCGATTGGAACTCTCCTCCCTTAAGGGTTTGGTCGTGGGTTACATGTAGGGTTTTGGGTTTGAGTTTCATTTTCCTTCCGATGTTTGGTTGATTGGTTGATTGGTTGATTGTGTGTTTCTTGCAAGGTTGGACGCAAAGCCTATGCGATACTACGTACGACGGTAAGGGTAACTCGGTTTTAGAAGAGTCAAGTCTTATTTGTGATTGTGGCTGAATCTCTTATTTGATCCTAATTATTACTTGTTGATTGATTGGTTATTGGGTTGAATCATGCCTACTTGTGCTAACATACTATGCCTGTTGGGATTGATATTGAACCATGGGTTCACTTTGATTATTATTGTTCTTGTCATGGCATATGCATCTTTGTAGGATTTTGAAAGGGTTGATGAGATGGTAATTTGTCCCATGTGATCTTCCTAAGGTGATGAGATGGTAAATTGTCTCATGTGATCTACCTAGGGCGGTGAGATGGTAATTTATCCCATGAGACCGTCCTGCCATATTGGCAAACTGCTGGCCTTTAATAGAACATATAGTTGCACTCGCAGGACTAGCAAGCAAAACTTTCCTTGCTGTTGTTGTTTATGTTTTCCATATAATTGTTGTTATATTGTTGCTCTAGCTGTCTTGTTGAAGGAGTAAACACTTTCTGCCTGTTTATTTTTTTGTTTGGGCGCTTCACGCCATAGATTATCAAGTTGGGGAGCCACGTGATGATTGATTCGGTTTTCAAAGTCTAGACTCGTAGAGGCGTCGAGATTTAAGTAGAAGACTGGGATGGACTGATGATGAGAAGTTGAAGGCTTTTATGTTTTTCATCGTTATTTTGTACTTCTTTACGTTCTCTTTTGGGCACGTATTTTGTGCAAGACTTAGTATTATTTTGACTACTCGTTCGTATCATTTTATTAATAAGTAATGGGGAGTATTATATATATTATTATTGTTGTCGCCAAGTTGGAAAGTGTTTTGAGAAAAGAGTTTTAAGAGAGGTTTTTTTTATAAAGTTTCGCTCGGTTACTAATGTGACCCCTGACCTAGAATTGGGGTGTTACACCTCAGCCAACTAATACTGAGTCATCAGTTCCACCACCCCCAGTAAACACACATGCTATGCAAACCAGGTCCAAATCTAGGATAGTTATGCCAAGGCTTTTCCCTACACTTTTACTCACTCAGGCAAAACCAACCTCTGTCAAGAGGGCTCTTCAAAATCCTAATTGGAAAACAGCTATGCAGGCAGAATTTGATGTTTTGCAGCATAATAATACATGGACTTTGGTACCTTTACCTTCTCAAAGGAAACCAATAGGCTGTAAGTGGGCATTCAGAATAAAGGAGAAAGAAGATGGGACAATAGAAAGGTACAAGGCTAGATTAGTGGCCAAATGGTATAATCAAATTCAAGGGTTTGACTACTCCGAGACCTTTTCACCAATGGTTAAGCCAATTACAATTAGAATCATTCTAACTTTGGCAGTCACCAAGAAGTGGCATATTCACCAGCTAGATGTCAACAATGTCTTTTTGAATGGCACACTTGATGAAGACGTATTCATGGAACAGCCACCAGGGTTTCAAAGTCAAGATAACACTTTGGTTTGTAAGCTCGCTCAAAGGGGCACTGATCAAATTTGGCTTTAAGGTCAGTTGTTGTGACCCATCTCTGTTTGTTTATGGTACTGCCTCTTGCTGCATCTATTTATTGGTATATGTAGATGATATCATAATCATTGGAAGTTTATTACCCCTCATTCAGCAGATTATCACAAAACTAAACACAGAATTTTCCCTCAAATAACTAGGGAAGTTGGACTATTTCCTGAGTCCCGGTGAAGCATTTACAAGATGGCTCTCTTCTTCTAACTCAAAACAAGTATATAGGAGATCTTCTAGATAAGGTTGATATAACACAAGCTAAAGGGCAGCCTACACCTATGCTCAGTGGAGCAAAACTGAGCAAATATGGTGCTAATCACTATGCTGATCCAACACATTATAGGTCCATAGTGGGGGCATTACAATATGCCACACTCACCAGGCCAGAAATTAGCTATGCAATCAACAAAGTCTGTCAATTTATGAGTCAACCCCTAGAGGAACATCGAAAGGCTGTCAAGAGGATACTAAGGTATCTTAAAGGGACTATTTCTCATGGTCTTCTTCTCAGGCCATGCACTCCAAATATTTCTTTGGTTTCATACTGTGATGCAGACTGGGGTTCTGACCCAGATGATAGGAGGTCCACATCTGGTTCATGTGTCTTTTTTGGACCAAACTTAGTATCTTGGAGTTCCAAAAAGAAAACATTGGTTGCCAGGTCCAGCACAGATTCTGAGTATAGAAGCTTGGCCATCACCACTGCAGAACTTCTATGGATCCAGTCCCTTCTCAAGGAATTGCAGATTTCTTTTCAAGTTTCTAAAGTCTACTGTGATAACATGGGAGCTGTAGCTTTGACACACAACCCAGTTTTACACACAAGAACAAAGCACATGAAATTGGACATTTGTTTTTTGTCAGGGAGAAAGTCCAAAACAAGTCTTTGTTTGTTTATCACATACCAGGTCAAGATCAGCTTGTTGATATCTTCACCAAGCCACTATCACCTTGCAATTTTGAAGCAATGAAGGTCAACTCAATGTGATTGAGAAAGCTGACTCTTTCCCACCCACCTTGAGTTTGAGGAAGGCTTGTTAGAGAGTTAGGATAGTTAACATACATTGTTGTGTAATGTGCCAGCTGTTCAATTATGACAGCTGGCTCGGTTTGTTAGTATAGTCAGTTACACTTCAGTTACACTCCCTCTGTATATAAACAGAGCTTGTACATTGTAATCAAATATCTTAAGAAATAATATCAGTTTTACAGATTCTGTTTTCTTCTTCTTCAAGAACCTTAGGTTCTTAACAGCCTAAAAGAATCAGACTAATGGAAACATCCCTATATACCTAATGGACATTAATACTTAAGTAACAATAACCAATTATGGGTTGATCGCAGTTTATAACCATAAAGTTATTATATAAGGGCAAAAACTATTTTAGCAACACATTTAATGTTATCTTATCTTCATATATGCTAAGAATAAAAACACAGTGGTCAAGAAAAGCATACTAACTTGAAGGTGCGACCATTATGAGTAAGCAATAGATAGTCAGGGGCCTTCACAACTGACTCCCCAGTAGATTGTAACTCAATACATTCCTCAAATGGAATCAATTCCTCAAAGTTGCTGGCATCTTCATGAAATTTGGGACTAACTTGCACTGTCCACTGCGATGCAACCACAAGTTAGAAGTTTGAAATAACAAAGGATCCACTAAAATTTATTGGTATCTGATAAACAGATTCAAATATGAAAACGTTTTGTAAAAAAGAGGCAACCAGAAAGGGCACATTGTTAGAGATACTGTTACATACGTACAAGTTAATCATTAATCTCCAAATTTTTCGATCAATAGTTACTGCCAGAACTGCAATTATTCTTTTATTCAATTTCGTTGATATATTCTAACAGTCGGTTATAAGAGAATCCATCAGTTGAATCTGATTAACAGAAAACAGTAGTAACAGTTGAGTCATGTAAACTTCAACATGAAGGTGGCCCTTAAGGAAGGCATTGTTGACGTCAAACTACTGTAAAACCTATTTGTCAGTGAGAATCGAAGTAAGGAGGATGCAGCAGATCGAAGCAAACGCCACCAACGTCACCGCTTAGAAGTGAATCCAGATATTCCATTGCAGTGTCTGATGGATAAAAATCATGAAGCTGGAAAAATCAATGATGATTACATCCGTGCCACCTAGCTTCAGAATGAAGACATGCTTCTCAATGTCAATCCCCTGAACGCGCATATTCATGTTCTTGCAAACCTCCTTATTCCTCTCTTTACCCTCATTCCCCAACCCCACAACATACTCAGGAGTGTCTGTCACTTGCAGCTCTGTTTCCTCTACCAATCTCTTGGATATAAAATTTCTTGTGGCCCCACAATCCACCAAGATTAAGACTGCCCTCTCCCCCATCTGGCCCCAAGTTTTGAAGGACCTATTTGCAGTCAAGCCCTCTTTGCTGTCTAGTGACAGTTGCCAAGTCTTTTCTTCCAGCACCACCTCTTCCTATCCTTCAGGAATTTGTCCCTCCTCCATTTTCTCCCTCTCAACTCCTTCTACCAGTATAAACTGGTGGTGCCTCAATTTGCACACAAGCAGCCCAGCGACCGGACGGCCAGAATGTACCGTTTGGTGCATGACGGAAACTTGGACAATGGAGCACGGTGGAGAGACCGATTGGCGGCCTCTAAGGTAGTTGGCAGTGTCTCCTTGAAGGCAGTGGCTGAACACAAATTAGGATTTGAACTAACTCCGATACCAACTTGAAACTAAAACCTTTTGAACAATTGACGTTGACTGACATATTTTCATAATACAAATACAATATTGGAGGAGCATTAACATTACGAGAATACGGGCACTGTCAACAATGTGCCTATGTTTCTTTCAGATATTCCATTTCTTTGTGTTGTATGAGGAGTGAGGACATCTAGACCAGTTAAAGCTCCATAGGTGATTCATGAATGATTTAAAACAACCAGAAAAATACTCCCTATCATTGTCACTTCTCAAAATACGAATTTTCTTTCCAAATTGAGTATTGGCTTCTGAACAGAAGTCTTGGAAGATATTAAAAGCTCAGAACGACCTATCATTAAGAATAGCACGGTACACCTTGAAAATGATCAATTAAAGTAACATAATACATATACCCTAAGACTAAATATACACAACTAGAGCCCATATATCAGAGTGAATAACATCAAAAGAAGATAAAGCTCGATTATTAATACAACTAGGAAAAGAAGCTCTAACATGCTTTTTGAGCTAACACGACTTCCACTCTAAAGACTAACTATGAAAGACGAGATACCATTTTCCTCATCTTTTCCAAATTTGGATGACCTAGACGACGATGAAGCAAACAAGGGAACTCGGTAGCAACACATATGATGGAAGAGGTTGGCTAAGGGATGTAGAGTTCATGTGATTTACATCCGGCTCCAAACACATGTCTCGTTCCTGTACCGAGAAAGGTAAAAGTAAAGGTTATGGTATACTTCAATGAGCTTGTCAATTTGCTTAAGGAAATCAGGTTAAAAGGGCAACCAAGAACCAAAAGAACAGAATTCAATGGTAGTGAAGGAAGATGTGAAGCTCGGCCAATGCTAGAACTTGTACTTCAAATCCATCTGCAAGAGTAACATGGTACTGGATATTGGGTAGTAATGAGTCAAGTGGTCAGAGGCACTGGAACCCAAAACCCAAGATCCAACAAGCATGTGATGGGAATGGCAAACAGTAGAATGACCAGTGTGGGCAATAGTGACTGCGGAAGAAGCTTGTTGGATTGCCTTTAACTGGAGATACTCCTTATATTCTTTACTAGAAAAGGATCTCGGATCAAAACCATCAAATTTAACGTGTGGCTCCAAAGCAGAAGCCAAGGATTGAGCGACATTGGCTGCATTATTAGCAATTAAATTAATGTTACAAGTTTTGAGAGACCTGATTGAATTATTGCTATCATCAATGTAGTGATGCAACTCCGCATATGCTTGAATAGCCGGTCAAAAGCCCGGGTAAAGGAGGAGGGTTGTGTTAGGCCTTCGGCAACCAAATTAAAAGTTGGGATATCTTTAATATGGATCAAACACTGCGGTTAAAAATGACCTCATCGTCAATAATATCCCTCAAATTTTGGTTTTTATCAAGTTCAAAGGCGCAGTGTGATCCATATAGACAACCTCACTAATGGGATAAGGCTTTTGTTGCTGTTGTTGTTGTTATTGTATCAATGTAGTGATGTATACCAAATTTATGAATGATCATACCTCAGTAGAGTGTCGGCAAGCACTAGGCTCCCTAAGGTAGATGCCCCGTGACGAAGGATCTGCCATTAGCAATCACACAAATGGAAGTAAGTTTGCCAATTTCAAATGCATGATGCTCTTAGTTAACGTTGTATCTTACTATGATCTAGCTTATCCTCGAACACAAGTTACATGTAAACTTTCATAATTTAAATTTGTTGTTTTTCAAACTTGGCACAAAACAGTTTTAGTTGTTGCCATGTGACAAGAAGGTAAATACCACTATTTTTGGTTTTGCATCTTCCAAATTATGTCACATGTTCAAGTCATAGAATAAGCATCTTGCAAATACAATGTAAAGCTGCCGATGAGAGATACAATTGGGTAGTCATCTGATTAATTAGATTACTTATCCATGGGTATTGCAGAAGTATGCTACTAATTCAACCATGCAATATTTCACAAACATGCTTTTTTTAGTGCGTATAGGAGTTCTTTTGGGCATCAATAGAATTTTCTTTCTAAATCCAATCAAGCGGGTTATCAAGTGTTTTGCATACCATTGCAACTGTATCACCAATTTTAGACTGGAGCAAGGAAGTTCAGATTCAATTCTAGGCATGACAAAGTTCATTTCCCAGTACCAATATACAAATGCACATTCCAATTAAAGAAAAAGCATGACTATATATAATAGAATATTTGGCAACATATTTTCCTCAAGTAACTTAATTACATCTAGCGTTGTGAACAAACTACCTATTAGGTGAAGGCTATGAACAGTTTCATATCTAAGATGCCCTCATGCAAGAACCTTTCAGGATTGAAGCACGGGAAATGAACTTTTTTGAGCGTGTATAGAAGTTCTTTATGGCATTGGTATCAATAGAACTTTGTTTCTTAATCCAACCAAATAGGTTATCAAGTGCTAAGCATACCATTGCAATTGTAGCACCAATTTTAGGCTGGAGCAAGGAAGTTCAGGCTCAATTCTAGGCAAGACAAAGTTCATTTCCCACTAGCAACATACAAATGCACATTCTAATTGAAGAAATGGCTTGACCATATTAGAGATAAGGGTGTTGAACATTGTATTACAGCTAACAATGAAACCGCCACTAGGCTGGTCAAACATACAGTGAGGTGTACATTTATACAGTGTTCAACACCCTTATCTCTAATAGACCATATATAATAGAATGTTTGGCAATCTATTTTCCTCAAGTAACTTAATTACATAGTGTTGAAAACAAACTACCCATTAGGTGAAGGCTATGAATAGTTTCATATTTAATATAACCCTCATGCAAGAACTTTTCAGGCTTGAACCACGGACAATGAACTGTTTTGAGAGCGTATAGAAGTTCTTTAGGGCATCACTAGAATTTCCTTTCTTAAACCAACCAAATGGGTTATCAAGTGTTTTGCATACCATTGCAACTATATCACCAATTATAGACTGGGGCACTCAATTCTAGGCAAGTCAAAGTTCATTTCCCACTAGCAAAATACAAATGCACATTCCTACTGAAGAAATAGCTTAAATACATATAAAATGGCAACCTATTTTCCCCAAGTAACTTAAGTACATGTAGTATTGTAAACAAAGTTCCTATTTGGTGAAGGCTATGAACAGTTACATTTTTAATACGCTCCTCATGCAAGAACTTTTCAGCCTTGAAGCATGGACAACACAAAAGAGTACCTCACCTAATGCTGAAATCTAATGTTATGTTATTAAAATAATGGGAGTTCAATTCTAGATCACATGATCATGGAGGCTCCAATATCATGAAATGAACCAATTATCCCAAAATTTTAAACTATTACAAGGCATATGGACCGTTTTATATCTCTCAAGTAGTACTAACATGTTACACATATACTTTTTATAGTTACAACTTACAAATATAAAGGAAAGCCAAAAGATAATATCTTTCCTTCCTTAGGTTACATACAATGGGAAGGTGAAATATCAATGGTATAATGTAAACTTACTTGTTTTTCCAGATTGATTGATGTTTATTTGATACCAAACACATGGAATATTTTGACACTTCTGTATATATTCGAAAGCCCTGTCATGGATTATATAATTTGATTCAATATAAATCTAATAAAATTATAATTTTTTACTAAAACTTGCAAGAAAGATTGGGAAATTTATCTAACTTGTCAACTTGCATAAGCCCTTGTCCTGTGGATAATTTATCCTCAGGTAAATCACCTATGGGAACTGAGGTATTCTCAAGAGCCTTCCTCACACTATATGGACTCACAGCAATTCCCTCAGCCTGCATCGAGATGATAAACTCAGAAAACTATAGATATGAGTGCAAAGTGTTAGAGATATACTACAAGTATATGTTAGTAAGTGTTAGAAGCTTGTTAGTAAGCTTGTCACGTGTTAGTCACATGACTCTGCTGAGTCTATAAATGCTGTAAGAATACACTGTTACTGATGGAATGAAATAACAAAATTCAGAATAACAAACTTTCCCTCTCTCTCTCTCTCTTCTCTCTCTCTCTCTCTTCTGGTTTATCTTCAACACAAAGGAATGCCAACTAAATAATATATGCTTCAAAAAAACTGCATCCATAAACCTTCATTGCACTTATGAGCAATGCAATTCCTCCACAGGCTGAAGGTGATGCCATTGATGTCCCATTCATGAGCATACGCCGTTGAAGAGTCCATGTAGGAACAGGAGCAACAGCTCCACCAGGAGCACTTACACAAACACCAATGTCTCCATCAGCTGTTGGTCCTCGGCTCGACCTGCAAAGTTATTCTAATCAACCATGCAATGAAAAATTCATGTAAAACTTGAAGGATAACGGAGGTCATTCAATAAGAAAGTCCCCAGAGAAGCAAATATACCAAGTGTATTCAAGCCCCTCAGATGGAGGTTCAACAACACAATGAGCACCAGCAGCCATAGCAGGAGAAACATATGCACCAACACCTATAATACTCGAAGCTGTACCCCCAGGTGCACCAACAGTGCTCAATCCTGGCCCACTATTACCAGCACTGCTTACAAATATCAGACGATGCTTGTTCACCGCCTAGATGTAAATTAATCAACACATTAACTTAGAGAATAGAAAATGGCTAAGAAACAGATATATATGCCCAGCTAAAATTGAAGTCTGAGAAAATACTTCATTCACAAGGTCAATGAAGCGTCCATAGTCTGGCAATAATGTTGCTTCACCGTAACTCATGTTGATAAGATCACATTTATGCTGAAAACGAAATGTAGAATGTCATTACTATAACTCTTATACCAAACACTATAAAATCCTAAAACAAACTCAATTCGTCAAGCATACAAATATCAAAGACAAATCATATTTCATTGTTGGAATAGCCAGGATATAATCAGCTAAAGAGGATAAGAAAAACATTTGAAGCACCTCCACAGCAGCTATCAGTGCCCGAGTCAAACCAGTTCCAGTCTCCATTGAACCTAAGCGAGAATCTCCAATTTTGCAAGATATTAATTGTGCGCCAGGTGCAACTCCATTCAATAACGGTTCCTAATAACGATATCATGTATCAAAAGGTATACACTATACTGTTTCTCATAAGTCATAAGAATTGCACTATATGAATAAAACTATTTGCCAGTACCTTCGGGTGGAAAGCACTAGCTATACCAGCGACATGGGTGGCATGGGGAGAACAGTCTGTTACAACACTTAAGACATTTCCATCATTATACACATTAGCAACAAATGTACAAGCATCTAATTTGCTGAAGACGCCATACTTCCTCTCAATCCTGAAAGAATAGGTTGTCACAGTTAGAAATGAAGTCATCTTTTAAGATTTTAATACATACTACAATAGAAACAAAATGATAATTGCTTCAATAGCTACACCAAATAAATTTCTTCAACAGAAAAGTAAACTACATCAGAAACATCTCAAAATCAACCACGAGCTCTAAGAATTCTCCAATCCATTGGGCAAAGACATATTCAACATACCCAGACTAAGATGCTCAGCATATCCGAATTAATCCATTCTATAAATATTTACTTTTTATTGCGCGAGAAATTGTTGAGTTGAGATCCCTCATCGACATGAGATAAGGCCAACATAGAGCTTATCAAGCTTTGGCAATCTTTACTTTACGAGCTAGCTTTTGGGTTGAGTTAGGCGTGGTATTAGAGCCTATTCTAGATCCGATATTAGGCCACTCACCACTGTTAAAAAGAAAAAATAAACTGGGCCGAGGGCTTTCCTTGTGCAATTTACCTAGCCCGTGGCTTTCCCAGAGCAATGAACCTGGCCCCATGGATTCCCAGTGCAACTAAACAAAAAATCCTATAATCTCCACGCTCCAGATGTCCAATCCTGGGCTTGAAGGGGTGGGTTGAGATCCCACATCGACTAGATATAAGGTCAACATAGAGCTTATAAAGGCTTTGGAAATTGGCAATCCTCACCTTACGAGCTAACCCTTGGGGTTGAGTTAGACCTAGCCCAAATTTAGGAAAAATAATCAATTGCCAATTGCTTCTATCAGAAATAGGATTAACTACGGATCTTTTCCTTAGCACAGCTGGGCCATCCTGGACTTGAACTAGAGACCTCACCCTATGAAGGTGGGGAATCATTGAGCTCTTCAGGCTTAAATGTTAGGTTTCTCCTTTCTGGGAAATAATAACATCGTATATTTTTTTAGTAATAACAAACCAGTATAGAAACCTAAGCCCAGAGTAGATTAGCCAAATACATTGAAAAGTGTTGTTTGTCATCTATATTGTAAAATTTGATGATTGTGCACCAAAAAAACGATAAAACTGTTAAAGTTGATGAATATAACATCAAAGTTAGAGCAAAAGTATTTCAAAAGAAAGACTTCAGAAAAACGCATTAACAACTCGCTGAAGTGTCCATTCCATTCAACTCATTTTACATTTACCATTATTTATTTTGAACATACAGTATACATCTTCGTATATATAACCTTTACAGCAGCACTTTTTCTTTCTTCGAAGTACGAATAACTCAAGGAAACAAGTTATAATCATGAATCAATAGGACAACATCGTTTTAAAATCAAAGGCTGTATGCAGTGACAAGCGAAGAAAAGGTTCTTCATGCTGGGATATCTGTTGCCAAAACTAAGTATCTACTAATTTCATGAGAAAACTATGCACAGACGATATCAACTAAGATTGACATTTCGAATAAATACTAATATTAATATCAGAAACAAAATGTACCTATAATTAGTTAAAGGCACAAAATTGGCAAGCTTCCCACAATCAGGATCATCCTCAAGACTTTGTGTGTCAAGAGCAACCCTCCAGACCTCTCCGTCATGCCAGACAACAGCATCTATGACTGGACCTTTATCATCATAGCTCTACAACACACAGCATTCCCTTATAGAAGTAAGGAATTTCAATTGACAAAATTTTGGGTGGGAAAGCAAACACAAATGTAAATGTCACTTTCTGTTTGTCTTTGACAGAAGAGTGAGGGGTAGAAAAAACATAGTTTCTTGCGGGAGGGGGCGGGAAAGGGTTTCTTGCCACATTGAACAGAAACAAAGTAATGTGACATGCTCAACACCAACCTCAGAAAGCCTTCTCAGAAGATCAAGCCTATTCTGGAGATCTTCACGAACCCTTTTAAGTTTCGCATCGTCCACCTTGATGTGTTGCTACAAAATGCATCATGTTTTGAGTTATATGGAATAAGATATGATATAATGAAATGCAAACAACCACATCATATCTAGAAAAGCATGATACAATTAAAAATTAGGAGTCTTATCTGCAACTTGATCCAGTAATCAAATTTAAAATAAAATAAAATCAACAAGCAATCAAATACAGATTTCATCTTGGTGAAAGAGCATCCAAAAGGAACTAATAGCACACCACACAATGTAAAATGTACATTTATTTTCATAGGCTCCATTTAATCTTTTAATATTTTTCCTTTGCTTTTTCACGTAAGAGCATAAAAGGTGCTACTACTAATGGTTGTGGGTATTTCCAGAAAGAACATCAAGAAAACTCAACAAAACAGCAGGTTGGAATCAGAAATGAAAGGAGAATTTTAATTTTGTTTCTCAAAAACAGTACAAACTATTCAACCATAATGGATCATGGGATTACTTAGATAAGAAAATGCAATAATGAAAAGAAAACACATGAATAGCTTGCCCTTGAAAATGTTAAAGAGTTATGAGTTCATTGTATGTAATTTTAGGTTCTATTCTATTTCTACAATTCCAGCATAAGTAATAAGAAAGAATCAAATTTCCTAATGAACCTTATCAAAATCATCAAGCTGTTGTACAGCCCTCGCAATATCCTCCTGGTTTTTCTCATCCCACTTTTTCTTTCTTTCTTTCTGCAAATGAACATTTCAGAAGGAGAAAACACAAATCAGATGTACTAGCCAGATGAAAGAGGCCTAGAGAGAAACTAAAATACTTCATAAAACTGTAATGCTACCTTCAAACGAGAAGTCAAAGTTTCTGTAAAGAGTTCATAAACCAATTTATAGCCCACATGCCATTCACCAGAAGGATTTTTCCATGAAGTATTGATAACCAAAGATGCCCCTGTAAAATATTTTTCACGAACGTTGAAGCAAGGACAAGAGCTTAGTAATTCAAAGTTTCATTTACCTTGGCTAACAAAAAGGAAGGAAAAAGGAACAAGCACCAAAGTAAAGACATATGTGCATGCTAAGAGAAACATGAAAAGGCCCAACAGTCACTTTATTTTCAGACTGCCGTACTCATCATAACAGGTGTATTTTCAGTAATCATTTTCAACATGCAAGAGAAGTGTGAAAAATCACCAATAGTCGCTTCATTGATTCATTCAGATTTAAGTTTGATGATTAGCAATAAGGAAAAGCCTCATTAGACCATGCCCACGACATAGCCTCCAAATGCTTGTAATAAATCCTTCGCTTTATACTTTTTAAAAAGTAGATCCTTTAAATTATATATATTATATAGTTTAAAATTTTGAAATCAGTTCACCTTCACAGAATGACAATTTTATCACTTTGGCCTCCCTAACACCATATACTGATACATGTGTCCATGAAACCATAGAACCCAGCACAAATAAATAACAAATTTCTAGAAACGAAAAGATGGGCAGGGGGCAACACTATTCTTAAAGAACAGTCATTGTGTTTTTCTCCTTGTTCTCTTCTTCTGGTCGGCATGTCATCCAGAATCACTGAATATTTTTCTTTCACTGTTTTCTAAGCATAATATAACTTTGATAAAATGTATAATTTTATTTTTTTGGAAACTTCAAGAATAATAATAATTGTCTAGCTTCACCAGCAAACATGGAGCTACATTATCACAAGCTGTGTGTGTAGTTTCCTTTTAGGGATACCTCTCGAAATACAAGGAATTGCTAGAATATATTGAAGAATGTCTGACCATAATTATGTATAATTGTATTTACAGACTACGCAATATTCCACGGGACTAACCTGATGCCCCGCTAATACAACCATCAGCATCAGCCTTCACCACCTTTGAGGTATCGACATCTCCACTCCCGGTGCTGAAGAAAGAAAAAGGTATCATATCCTTATTTGAAAACCAGTAAAAACCAAAAGAAGTATCAACTAAAAGTCCAACATGGAATAGTTTTCTTTACCAATCAATGACATCAAGAATTTTCGGTTTCCCATCTGAGGTAATCTGTAATCCATCAGCAGCCGGGTCTACACCCGAATCTGTAAACATGCAGATCTAGTCATTGAACAACTTTGTCATTCGACTCACTTGCAATTACAGTATAATACATCAGAATACAAACAATATATTTACAACCCCAACAAACATTTTAGTAGCAGAGAATTAGATAGACACAGAGCTAGGATTGCAACTGAGCTTATTTTACACCATTATACACATGCAAAATGTACAATTCTTTCACGGAAGTAAGTTAGATTTCATGGATGGACTCTACAGTCTTGAGTCTACAAAGAACAATGAACAAGAACCCATTCCCCAAAAGTATAACAATGAGGAAAAAGGATCCAGACTAAGTATAGACTGAGTAAAAAATGCAAATGTACTATCCCGTTTGAATGCAAACTAAAGAGCACTTATTGAAGCTTATTTAGTGCATTCTATAGTAGAGAAGCTCCAATAAACCCCTATTCAAACGGGCTCATATTTTATATGTGTGCACAGCTTGTGTCAACCAGATACCTTGTCAAATTGTCAATACAAATAGGTTCTCCACCTTCAATCACATCACTCCTGTTTGCCATACTTCCAAGTGTTTACATCAAAAGCCAAGCAACAAGCCATTACATAAAATTTTGTTCGGCAAATTCACAACAAATTTCTAAATACTCAACCAATTTCACGCACTTCATTCAGACAAAGAGACCAACTGTATGTTTGGTTTCTATTCCTTCAAAAATCCATTTATAACATATAACGTATCAAACTAAACTGTTGCTCGCTCGAGATTATTTCACGAATTAAACCGAAAAAAAGCATGATTAGTAAATTAATTCAAACACACCACAGAGGAACTTCTTATCATTCACCCAAAAATAAAAAAGAGCAAGAAAATGAGCAGCGAAATGAGAGTCAAAGGGGTAGGTGGTACCGAAGATAGCGATGAGGGCACCGCGGCCATCGTAGGTAGGGTGAGCGTCGATGAATCGATCTGCGGCAATCTCTTTCTTCGGCATGAGTGAAGCCAAGAAGGTTGACTCGTTCAGCTTGAAATCACGGAGAGAAGAACCATCGTTTTTCTTCTTCTTCTCGTTGTTGCCGCTGTTATCGCCGCTAGGCATTGATTCTGAGCAATTCAATTGCGTGTTCTTCTTCCTAAGTTCAGCTGATGATGATGATAAGGGTTGTGATGAAATTTGAAGCTCTTTCTGCTTGATCGTCTTGTTGTGCGTGAGCTTCTTGGGAGTGATGATGTTTAGATACTGAGACGAGAGGAAATCTGAATCAGTAAGTCGTGTGATTATTAGGTGTTAGATTTGACAATCAACCACCCAATTTCAAATATCACTTTAGTAAAATACTAAAGTACTCTTATTTTTACTAATTTTGGAACTCATTTATTATCGTGTGTTCCAGAAATTTAATTCCGGAATTTTGTTCTGGAACGAGATTGTATAGGAGAAAAGAGAGACTATGATTTTATTAAAGAAATTGTGAACCCCTTTTACATGTGCCTTCCTTGGCTATTTATAGGAAAGAAAGCCATAAATAACATTTAATTCTGCCTAGGCCTATGGGCCTCACATATCAGGCCCAATAGATTACAAAGTTTGCCCTCATGTATTACAAATGCGCCCCTGAGTTCCCTGGGGTTGCCGCCCTTCGCTGGTGTTGGCCGCCCTGTAGACCAACTGGGCCGCCCTACTGTGTGACAAGGGCACTCGCCCAGTCCACAAGCCCACAAGACACGAGCTTGAAGTATGAGAGCGAAGTGTCTCATAAGTCTTCATGGCTTGCCACCGGGGAGAAGGACGCTCGCGCAGCCCACAAGCCCACAAGACACGAGCTTGAAGTATGAGAGCGAAGTGTCTTCATAAGTCTTCATGGCTCGCCACCGGGGAGAAGGTCGCTCGCCCAGCCCACAAGCCCACAAGACACGAGCTTGAAGTATGAGAGCGAAGTGTCTTCATAAGTCTTCATGGTCCACTACTGGGAGAGGGCCGCTTGCCCAGCCCACAAGCCCACAAGACACCAAGTCTAAGGCGAAGATGAAACATGTTTTCAAAGAGTGTACGTTTCGTTTGGGCGGTCATCCCTATAGAACGTGCCTCGTTAAAACCTTCCTAGGAAAAACTCTGTGGGATAAAAACCTAGTGAAGGAAAAAGAGTACAAAATTCTACAGAGAAATGAGTCGCCCACTATAACAGCCTGATTTTTAAGTCGAGAGTCACATTGAAAAACGCGGAAAATAAAAGCCTTTCAAAACATCTCAAGTTTTCCAAAACAACGTCTCACATATATTTAATAAGTGTAGCCCATAGTCAGTAATATTACGGTAAGGAAAACAAGACGTAATGAAAGTAATGTATTGCACACATGTGCTAAGTTTACAAAATAGCGGAAACTAAACATCATCTTCAAATCTGCTCCAAAAGTTCCTCAAGCTTGCATCCACACAGCCTTCAAGTCTTCCCTCATTGCTGGTCATCTGGCGTTAAGCGCCAAAAATAAAAGAAAACACAAGCAGAAACAGCAAAGGGTTAACTCAAATATAAGGATATAGAAATACAGTATTAGGAGTACATTATAGAGTAAACATTATTAACCATTATACTATAATTGATGCAACAATTCACAATATATCTGTCAATAATTCATAACTTCACAGAATAAGTCTCATTCATCACAACACATATGCTTGTTAGCCTTTCCACGAATAATGCACATAGCTCATTGGGTTTTTGCCGTATCTGGCCAGGATGACTTAGAACATGGAAGAGACTTTTCCACACCACCCTCGGCATGATCCCGCGACGCATAATAGTTCGCCACATCAAAACCTAAAATCATGCACCTGTAGTGCACCTGTCATGACAGTAATCGAATCCTCATGAACAATAACGGTTCACTCGTTTCACAGTTATGTCAATACATAACACAGTAAGCTCTTCTTACAAAATATATTCAAGCAATTCAATCTCATAACCATACAACATATTTGTTATATCATACTATCATCAACAGTATTCAACCAAACTTATAAACAATCACAGTCCGTGTTCTGCAATCAGAATCACAAAAATATCATAATATCATAATACTAAGATTGAGTTACCCTTATCTTCTCTTAGGTTGCATACACTTGTTCTTCAACCTAGAAATAGCATATAAACTCATTTAATTAACTCTCCTAAGGATAGGATGAAATCTGGAAAGAAACAGAACCCAAAACGGTCGAAACCAGAATTTTTCGTAAAACAGGGCAGAACAGAGTGCCCTCCAGCGCCCCAGCGCTGGAACCCAACGCCCCAGCGTTGGAAACATCTGATTACGTGAAATCTCGAGGAAACCCAGCGCCCCAGCGCTGGATCCCAACGCCCAAGCGTTGGCTCTCAGTCTGAGAGTCCAGAATCAGAGTTTTTCACGTAAAATCACTGTTAAATTCATTTCTTTAAAACCCAAACTTCTTTATGGATAAAAACCATTACCAAATTGATTTAAAACAGATTATATATGGTCTTCAAGGATTATTTTAGAAATACAAAGATTACAACAGAGTTCTAACGTAAGGACTAGAAAAGAAACCAACCTCGAATGGCCTAAAAGATTAAGAGATTTGAAACTTCAGCTCTGTCCTTCACGAACCAAGAAGAACTCACAACGAACAGCTCTGGTCTTCAACGAACAAGGAGAATATGGCCGCGAGGGAAATAGAACAAGTTAAACTTCAAAAGATGAACTAAATCGAATACTATGGAAATTCCAGAATTAGTAAGAGTCTGAACAACTTACCAACAAGAACGCTTCAGAAAAATGTCAAGGATTCAGCTTACTTCGAAGGGAAGAAAAGTGTGGGAAAATGAAAGATTAACGTACTGACGAAGCTTGGTATTTATAGAGTGAGGAAACTGACTTAGAAAAGATTAAAATATTCTAAGTCAAAGAAAACGGCAAGTCATTCATGCTCATTAATGATTCTGACATTTTATCTCTTAAGAGTCAATAAAAACGGAAGTTTATCATTCTCAAGGTATTTGACACTCATTTCTTAAAGTCAACAATAACGGCTGACCAGACCAGACAAAGCGAAGTCATAGTCTGCCAACGGAGAAACAGTCTGCCAAAACAGTCCGCCAACATAGTCCGCCAACATAGTCTGCCAACATAGTCTGCCAGTTTACAGGACGATCTCAACCAGTTTCACAGGACGATCTCAACCAGTTTCACAGGACGATCTCAACTTCCCTTTCAAAACGTCGTCATTTCAGCCAAGGCTTAAACAATACATAATTCCATACTCAAACACATATTTCTCATAAATAAAACTTAATATATCAACCAAATAATAACTCGAGTTACTAAATAATTCAAGACAAAGTATAATAAATATACTTCAAAAAGATTCAAACTATAATCATAAGAGTTACAGGGGCCAAAATACTATCACACAAAATTGAGGGTCTTACACCCACGGCCTGAGCGCGGAATGAAGTACTCAACATGACAACTGAAGTCGCCAGGAATAAGATGTTCACTCTACAAAAGTTGCTGCCAGCCCACAAATCCAAATGAGCCCTGGAAGTATGAAACAGCTCGTCCTACTGCAACTTGATCGCCAAAAAAGAGTGTGAATGTAATGAAGAATTACTCGCCCAATTGTGCCCCATGCTTTCTCCCCTTGTTACCTGTTTTATATATTTCTCAGCTGCAAGCACAGTCATTAATTTTCAAGGTCGCCACTGGACCATTGTTTCGAAAGAAGAATAAGGGCGCGTCTAGGCCACTGTTTTGAAAGAAGTAAAGTTTGAGGGCACGTCTAGGACACTGAAAGAAGTAAAGTTTGAGGGCACGTCTAGGCCACTGAAAGAAGTAAAGTTTGAGGGCACGTCTAGGCCATGGTAAAAGTATGTTTCTAGGCCGCCACTGGACCGTTTTTGTGGCTTGGGCTTACGCACATAGGGCGACCAAGGCTTTTGTGGCTTGGGCTTACGCACATAGGGTGACCAAGGATTTTGTGGCTTGGGCTTACGAACATAGGGCGACCAAGGCTTTTTGTGGCTTGGGCTTACGCACATGTGGCGACCAAGGCTTTTTGTGGCTTGGGCTTATGCACATGTGGCTGGCGCCTACTTAGTTTGTTGTTTAAGGTTCCCGCCCTTAAACCTTGTTTAAAGGCGACGAGACATGTCTCTTGTGGGGCGCCCTCAATTTGTACAATGACTCTATTGAACCGCATCATGTAGTGCTTCAAGTTTTCTGCTGGCTCTTGTCGTATGTTGAATAATGCGGCTGTCGTGACCTTGGGCGGCCTGCTTGCTGCAAAATGTGTTAGAAATTGATATGCAAAATCTTTAAAACCTGTTATAGAGCATGGCGGTAGTTTCATAAACCATATCAGTGTCGTTCCCCTTAATGTTGATGGGAATAGGCGGCATCTCAAAGCCTCAGGCGCCTGACAAATTGCCATCTTTACTTACGAGAGCAAAGAAGGTAGGCTTCATGGGCAACAAACATGGCTTCTGCTTGAGAGATGGAGCAATGCACCTCCCGATTGTTGACAAGAGGCATAATAGGGCTATACTCATCCGGTAGACCATCGAATATAGCTTCAATGTGATCACGGTGTGAAATTGGATCACCAATGGAAATAAGAGCATTAACAATGGTTTTGATACATCTTAAGTAGTCAGAGAGGGATTTCTCCCCTTTGACCATGGTACGAAGCTCAGAGCGGAGAGCAGTAGACTGAGCTAGAGAATGAACATTGAAGAAGACATGGGCTTTTTCCAGATCTCTAACGACTGCTTGCAGTTGACAACGACAAGAAGAATGCCAGATAAGAGGGAGGAGAGTAACTAGGTAAACAGGGCTGAATCCTGTTTGATCCAGGCAGTGTATAGGGGGTTCTCTACTGATTTTTCTTTATCAGCATCATTCAAAAAATAGGGTGGGACTATGGGATCTACAAGAAACTTTTGTAAACTATGTTGGCGTACAACACCTTCAACGTGTTGTACCCATGATCGAAAATTTGTTTCATCAAGCTTGATGGACACAATATGAGAAAAGGAAGGTGAAGATGAAGTCTGAGCTTCTCCCATAGAGGAAAGCGAAGGAGAAAAAAAAATCACAGATCGAGACTAGCTCTTGATACCATGTTAAGAATGAAGTTGTTCTTGAAAGAAAGGAAAAAACTTGAGCAATTGATCTTTCTATTCTGATTATTTCATTGTTACAAGCTTTGTATTTATACAGAGGGAAAACAGACAAACAGACAAGATCCCACATATTCCGGGTCAACATAAACTTTGGGTCACAATCATATTAATGAGAGCTGACACCTATCATGCATGGTCAACTTATACAACTGACATGACTACTGATCAGACAATACGTTAGGTAGCCGACTTAGCTAGGCAGACGACATGATCATAAATCTGTTATTAGAACAAAGAGGGGGAGTATACATTGTACTGTATTGCGTTGTGTTCTACTTTCGTGTCTATACTTCGAATCTTCAAATGTCCACTTTTATACCTTCGGATTGACTCAGATTTGCTGAAGGTGTTGTCGTTGACTTGATATGAACATTGAATTCCTGATCGTTGTGCAACGGCTATATGCATTGAGTAGATTTGACTTTCTTCATTCTTCAGAGCTAATTGTCGTGATTTCCTCCTTTTATTTGATTGTGATTCCATTGTTAATTGATTAGAGTTAATCATCGAGTGATGTACACCTTGATTCGCTCTTCCGCATTCAATTCGTTCATCAATGATTTCCTTCCTTTTCAAGAAACGATTTTGTTCTGATTACAATCATTCTGCTTCAATCGTTTAACTTCTGATGTTTCAGTTCTTTGAACAATGCTTTCTACTTGTGTATGAATGATACGTCTCGTTAGCTTTTAAACAGTGCTTGTCTCGTTTTCTTGCTCACGTTTGTAGACAATAGAGTTTAGACGATACTTGAGTTGTCTCCTGTTCTTCAGCGGACGATACTTCGTCGCTAGACGATACTTCTTCATTGGATGTTGCTTCGTCGGTAGACGACACTTCTTCATTAGATGATGCTTCATCTCTAGACAATACTTCTTCATTGGACAATACTTCGTCGCTAGATGATACTTCTTCATTGGATGATGAAAGTAGTTCTTCTCTGAACGATAGATGGAGTTCCTTCTTGAAAGATACTTTTTTTTTGTCGTCAAACGATACTTCATTTATTCTATGAACGATACTTCTTCGTTGTGTCTTCAGACGATAGAGATATTTCTTTCTCTGGACGATGGAGATTTCTCCTTTCACTGAATGATGGAGATAATTCCTGAAACACATAATACACAGTTCAATAGTAAAATTGTTATCATTCAAAATATGTGTTCTAAACATGTTTGAACCTAACAATCTCCCCCTTTTTGATGATGACAATTTTATTTAGAGAAAAAATATATGAGTATAAACACTTTGTCAAGGATATACATATACTCCCCCTCTCTGTTCTAATAACAGATTTCTGATCTTTCTCCCCCTATGTTCTCAATTTCCTAGTCTTCTCTCCCCCTCTTGTTAGGGGTGATTCTGAATATTTCTCCCCCTCTGTTAAACAACTAAAGAGCTAAAAAAACATTTTTGTTTCCTCATAGGTCAATTCTCTGCTTCTTTCTATTTTCCTCCTTTGTGAAATACGTACTCTAACTCTCTCTCCCTTTGCTTTTTCCTTTTTCTCTAATACTCTCTCTCCAATACACTCTCCCCCTTTGTCATTTTCCTTTTTCTCTAATATCTCTCCCCCTTTGTCATTATCAAACATCAACAAAACACAGTATTTCAATAGAGCAAATAATATTAGAGCAATTAATAACAGAGCAGATGCAATTTGATAACTCAGAGCATATTGAGCAGTATAGCAAATATGTAAGAGAGATAAGGTAAGGATAGTCTTAGTCTGATTGTGAGCTTTTGATCCTGAGCTGCTTCATTTGTGCTTCTTACGTCTCCTGCATTTTGGTTAGAATACACAATATATAATTCATAACACAGGATGCATACCTATACTTTCTCT
This sequence comes from Acmispon strigosus, assembly GCA_030819835.1. Lineage (NCBI taxonomy): Eukaryota > Viridiplantae > Streptophyta > Magnoliopsida > Fabales > Fabaceae > Acmispon > Acmispon strigosus. Next base: position 38,717,397 of record JAUAMA010000001.1, on the reverse strand, counting down.
TAGATACAAAAATCTATTTTCAACTAAAGGTTTTGTAAAGATATCTGCTAGTTGATCACCGGTGTGAACATATGATATATCAATATTACATTTTGCTACATGATCTCTAATGGAATGATGCTTGATATCTATGTGTTCAGTTTTGGAATGTTGAACTGGGTTCTTTATAATCGCTAGTGTTATCGCACAGTAGTGGAATATTATGTTCAATAATGTTATAATATTCTAATTGGTGTTTCAGCCATAAAAGTTGGGTGCAACATGAACCTGTTGCAACATATTCTGCTTCTGCAGTGGATAAAGAGATTGTACTCTTCCGTTTATTGGACCATGAGATTAGGCATTGACCAAGAAAGTGGCAACCACCACTTGTGCTTTTTCTTCAATCCTATCTCCTGCAAAATCTGCATCGCAGAATCCTCTTAACCTGAAATCATCACCTTTCTCGTGCACTAGACCAAGATTAGCAGTACCTGATAAATATCTAGAAATTCTTTTTAATGCACTAAGGTGAGATTCTTGTGGATTTACCTGGAACCTTGCACATAAGCAAACACTGAACATAATGTCAGGTCTGCTGGACGTTAAGTATAGTAGTGATCCAATCATACTTCTGTATTTTGTAGGATCAACTGGTGACTCTTCACTTGTAACACCCCAATTTTGGGTTGAGGGTCACATAGTAAATTCGCAGAAATTAAAACCTCTCATAGAAACAACTCAATTTTTCAAAAAGGTTTCGTCTTTAAAAAAATACTCATTAATATTATAAGTAATATTTCTCCATAGATAATATTTATTACGCAGAAGCAAAAACAAGGAAATATTACTACAATGGTAAATGCTCAACAGCGAGTCCAAAAATAAAATAAAACAGCGGAAGTCCTTAAAACATCAATCGTCTTCTTCAGAAATCTCCCCATGCTTCCGCTGCGCACTCTAATCCCGTAATGCTTCTTCAAGAGTCAACATCGCCCTGTCTGTCCCTGGCGTTAAGCGCCCAAACACAAACAGAAAGAGTTAACTCTTAAAACAAACAACAAATACCAATCAGCATGTAGAAGATAAATAACAGTAACAATAATTTCAACATACGGTAACAAAAACTTAACGGAAAATCCAACAACAGCAACAGTAATAACTCAATTCAACTTCCTCAAATTATATATGCAAGACTCTTGGCCAAAACTTCTCCCAAAACTGGCAAGAACGGTCACAGGGGACAAATTACCCTCTCACCGAACTCAAGATAGATCGCATGAGACAAGTTACCATCTCCTCTACCTTAAGCATGATCACATGGGACAAATTACCATCTCATCATCCTTCCAAAACTCATCCACTAGACATGATCACATGGAACAATTCCCCATCTCATCATCCTTCCAAATGCACATGTCATAACCCATAACAACCAACACACGAGCCAACAGTTCATAGTACAACATATATTGTTCATTTTCCAAAATCCAGTTTACAACATCATTAACATATTAACTTCTCAACAAGGAACCAAATCATTAAACATAGAAATATCATTCATCAAAAGTTATCACCAATAAACAGAAAGTCATTATATTTCATCCACACACAAACAGAATAGTTTTCAACAGAAAATCATATGTAAAGCAGAACTGACTGGATGTATAACTGAGTTACCCTTACCTTTTACTCCTTTGCTTGGTCTTGTCCTCCGACCTATCATGATAACATATGTGCACAATGATCAACAACCAAGGAAAAGACTAGAAACCAACTCAACAAGATTTAAACCCAAAACAAGCAAAACAACAACTTGCTGCCATGGGCCTAGTGCCCAAGCGTTGGGTTCCAATGCTCAAGCGTTAGGTCCCTATCTGGAAACATGAAATGGGCAGAACCTCAACGCCCAGGCGTTGGGAGTCCAGCGCTCATGCGTTGGCTCTCTGCCAGAAACCCTAAAAACCATGTTTTTCACCCAAAAATCCATTTTTAATCAAAATATTTCAAAACCAAGATTCTTCCATGATTACAATCCATATTACTACCTAATAGTAAATTTTCCTCCCAAAAATCCAAAGGTTCCTAATATCACCAAAACTCAGAAATTAGAGAGGATCGATCACTTACCGATAAAACTAACCTCAAGGGTTCTTGAGAGAGGATTAGAAACAAGAGTGGTGCAACACAAGAGGAAGAAACAAGGTCGACACAAAGCTCCAAGGTCCAGCAAAACTCCATAAAACTAACCTCAAGGGTTCTTGTTTGAAGGAAGAACAAGGAAGCAACCACTATGCTTCAAGGAAAAATAGTTGCAAGGGGAAGGGAGAGGGAGCACAACCTAAGCCTCCTTCTTATTCATAATTCACCCTCTTTATTTCTCATTTACTCATAGGCCAAGCCATAAACTCACTTTACACCCCCTTATTATTGCTTAAGTCTCCACCACTAAACCAAGGCTCTTCTTGTTAAAACTCTAGAAAAACTATCTCTATAATCCTCCAAGCCAAACCAACATGTCCCCAATAGAAATATGAGTTCAAAACATCATTAAAAGCTCTTAATACTAAATTCCAAATTCAGTTTTGACTAGTCCAAGGACTAAAACACAATTTATCCAAACTTAAAGGACCAAAACATAATTATAGAATATCCAAGGACCAAAGTATAAATACTCAAAACTTGAGGGTCTTACATCATTTTTCTTGTCCAATATGGTTCCTGGATGCATTGGGGTGTTCATCTCCTTGGATTTGTGCATATTGTACTTCTTTAGGAGATCTTTGTTGTATTTCGTCTGGTGAATGTATGTTCTGCCTTGTTCTTGAAGAATTTGAAGTCCCAGAAAGAACTTCAGTTCTCCCATCATGCTCATTTCAAACTCATTTTGCATTAGATTGAAAAATTCCTTGCACAGAGTTTCGTTAGTGGCACCAAAAATAATATCATCTATGTATAATTGCACAAGGCCAGGCTCGTGGTCAAAGGCTTCTTCAGAAACATGGCCTGGATTATGATGAAGTCTATGCTCCTATGGCAAAGGTAGAAACTGTTAGGCTAGTTTTTGCTATTGCAAGCTACAATAAATGGATTCTACATCAAATGGATGTGAAATTCGCTTTTCTAAATGGCCTGTAGATGGGGAAGTTTTTGTATCTCAAGCACCAGGATTTGAGATAAAGGACAAGGAAGAATTTTTTTTATAGATTGCACAAGGCCCTATATGGCTTGAAACAAACACCGAGAACCTGGAACAAATGAATTGATTCATTCCTTGTTGGCATTGGCTTTGTGAAATGCAAGACAAAATTTGGAATCTATGTTCAGGGGGAGATATCTTCCAATTTACTCATTGTATTTCTCTATGTGGATGACATCTTAATAACAGGGAGCAATGTTAAGAAGATTAATGTTTTCAAAGAAAGATTACAAGCTGAGTTTGAGATGTCTGGTTTGAGGGAACTTTTATACTTTTGGGAATTCAGTTTCAGAAAACTGCTAAAGGCATACTGATGCATCAGAAGAAGTATTCCACTAATGTCTTAGATAGGTTCAACATGATGAATTGCAATTCAGTTTCAACACCTGTTGAAACTGGAATTGTACTTGAAAAATTGGGCCCTACTAAGCAGGCAGTGGATAAAACACTGTATAGGAAGATTGTAGGTTGTCTCAAGTACATTGGCAATACCAGACCTGATCTAGCCTATGGTGTGGGATTGGTGAGTCGATTCATGGAAGATCCCAGGGCATCTCACCTCCTAGAAGCCAAAAGACTATTGAGATATATTTAAGGGAACACTGAATTGTGGAATCATGTTTCCTACTAAGGAGATTGCAACAGAAAAGAAATTGCTAGGCTACATTGGTTCTAACTGGTGTGGAGACAAGTCAGATAGAAAGAGTACAATTGGGTATTAGTTTAAATATGGAGAAGCTCCTATTAGTTGGTGCTCGTAAAAGCAGTATATAGTTGCTTTCTCTTCTTGTGAGGCTGAATATGTTGCTGCCAGCATGGGCAGCTGTCAGGAACTATGGTTGCAATCTTTATTGAATGAACTGAAGATGAACTCAGATGAAGTTGTGGTGATCTTTGTGGATAATAAATCTGCAATTAACTTGGCTAAAAATCCAATTGCACATGGAAGGAGTAAACACATCGAAACAAGGTTTTACTTCATCATAGACCAAGTCAGTCGAAACAAGCTGAGATTAGAGTTCTGCAGATTTGAAGAACAACTTGCAGATTCTTTAACTAAACCATTGAAGAGGGAAACTTTTGAAAGACTCATAAAGAAGATAGGAGTCAAGGGTATTGAACACACTAATTAAGGGGTTGTGTTAGTTGTTAAGCCGTTTGTTTAGATAGTTATGCTTATCTTTGTAACACAATATAAGCCGTTTCTGTCTCACCTAATCCTCTCACTCTCTCAAGAAACCCAAACACAGTGTGTGTGATATCTGTGTGCGTGAGTTCTTTGTGTTCTCCACAAGAACCTCGCTTGCTCTTGTTTCATTAGTGGTGCATAGATTTTAAATTCAAAGTTCAAACTAACAATGTATCAACAATTGTCTAAAAAATTGTTTAGTTTAATTGATAAATGTGATATGTCTTTAAAATTCTTAATTAGTTGGCCGTGTAAAAAATCTTTAAGATTACTAAATATCAAACTTAAACTTTTATATAGGGAATGTATCACATGAGAAAGATGTTCTTATATAAGAAAATGAAAATAAATCACGATCGTTAGATCTAATCATGAATGGTCAAGATTAAATCAATTCAGTAGTCACATGACTACTTAAAAATGTCATGTGACTTTTTAAAAAGTCACATGACTTCATGTTTTAATCTTCACCATTCATGATTAGATCTAACGGTCATGATTTATTCTTACTTTCTCGTATAAAAACATTTTTCTCATATGATACATCCTAATTTTATATATATATATTTTCTACATGGATGTTCTCGACAAGATATCATGACAACAAACATGGATTTTTCCCTGCAATCAGTCGAATTTTTCTTCCTTAATGCAGGAATTAACTTTTTTGGCGATGATGACAATTGTTTACTTTCAAAGATGACAATTAATAATGTGTAGATGCACGCTAAAACCCACCAACAAATTAATTATTAATTAATAAATTACTATTTCTCATAGTTTTGTTTACATTAGAAAATGTTTAAATCACTTTTATATTCCTGGACTTACCCCTTCCTAATCTATATATCATTAGTTCTTAGCACTTGAGCTTTGGGGGATAATAGGTTTTGTTACCTGTTTACGTCGCTAATGACCCATTAAACCCAAAAATGTGTTTAAAGTTGAAAACCTTCCTTAAAAAAAAAAGTAGAAAACCAAACAGGGTCGTACATGTTAATCTTCATCATGTTCCTCTCTGTTTCAATTTGTTTTAAAATTATTTTCCCCATTTGAATCTGCAAGCCATAAAATAATCCTTCCGTCGCATCTATTGCCGACTTGCCGTCATCAAACAAAAACTACTCACTATTTTGGATGCGGTGTCTGATTCAGTATCACATTGACCCTGATGTTTTGGTACTTTTTCCATTATATTTTTGTTTTATTACATTTTTTTTGTTTTTATTCTTAATACGAATTCGTTGATGGCATTTTTTTTAAAATAATGCAAAAAAGAAAAAAATTTAACAAAAGCAATCCATAAAAAAATTATTTGCAAAACTATGGTAGTTTCTGCCACATAGGACGCATGACGTGGCATGAGTCGCAGCTTACATGGCGACTCCCAGGAGTCGCAGGCTGCCTAGCGACTTCTATGTGTCGCAGGCTGCCTCGCGACTTCCACGTGTCGCAGCCATGCGTACGAGTCGCAGCAAATCTCACGACTCCATGGGGAATCTCTGCACACACAGGCTTGAGTCGTGGCAGAGCATGCGACTCATGCCACGTGGGAGATGAGTCGCGTGCACATGCACGAATCCAGGCTTCAGTTGTGGTAGACCATGCGACTCACATGCATGGCTGCCACGTGGGGATGAGTCGTGTGCATGGGCACGAATCCAGACCCCTATAAATAGGTAACCAGTGCTGAAGCTTTGCAGCATCCTTCTCCTTCTTCTCCCACGAAATTTTCTCTCAAATTTCCCTCACCTCACTCTTGCATTTACCCCCCCAAGCTGCATCAACCTCACCTTGTGCATGAAGCTCCTAAGTTGAAGGGAAAGATACCAAAAGCTTTCATCAAACTCACTCAATCCTAATTCAGGTTTGTATTAAAATTCTTTCTATATTATAATTCTATACGTAAAGTCATAAGAAAATGATAATAATTAAAAATATTATGTGGATTAATATGTAAAAAATATATATAGCATGTAGTAATTGATTTAGGTCAATTAATGGTTAGAAATTATTGAGGTAGACTAATTTTAGAAATACTATCGTTTTTATTATTATTAGATTTTATAATTTATACATTGTTGTTTTAGAAATAACAAGTGTTGAATATTATTTTGTAAATTCCATAGTACTTAATAATATTATTTAGGTGTTAGGTAATGGTTAGAAGAATAAATTTGGCAAATTAAGTTTAGAAATATTAATTTTATTGTATTGAAATATGAAGTTATTTTGTTACTATGTATGTAGTAATATTAAGTTTATTTTAAATAATAGTTAGACATAGTATTTTTGTCCCTAAGTTTAAGAAATATTAAATGGTTAATCATATTAATTAGAATTCGAACAAGGTTAGAATATAAATTTTGGGGACTTAGGTTCTCCAATGTAAATTGTTTAGAAATGATAACTTGTAAAGTATATTCTATAGAAAATCGTTATGTGGATAATATGTACAAGAAATATTAAGCTTTGACTATGTGATTGTTCATTGTTTAGATTGAATTTATGATGCATATGGGAAAGGAATAATTTCGATTGTTATTGATTGTAGGCACCTTAAGGCGAGTGAAGCGTATATCAATCCAAGCCCTCTAATCTCGAGTACCCCGCACCTACAATTTGACTTTGAACACTGAACCTTAATCATTTGCGATGGATCAACAAATTGTCTTTGTGTACTACAATGGCAGGGCTTACGAGGGCGGGCAAGGGGTTATGTTCGAAGGTCCGAGAAAGGCTATATATCTGAAGCGAGGCATTTCTTTCGAACGTCTGAAGAGAAGAATACATGAGAAGTTACAACTAAACAGGAACCAGGTTATTTCCAGCGTTACTTATAGATTTCTAGCCTCACAAAACCCAATCTTTTTTACAAGTCTCCAGATATGTGATAACGAAGATGTCAGGATTATGATGGATGCTTTTAGCCAACAATCAGCGATGAGAATGCTTGAATTATATGTTGATATTGCTGAGGCTGGAGGATCGTCAATACCAGTGTCAGTGTCTTTGGCCGAAACGCATGAGATGTTGACGGATGACGTGGTTAGGCAAGATGAGGAGGCAATTGCGGATCCAGAGTCTTTGACCTTTGGAAACACGGGAAACACCGTTAGTTTGGCGGACGACATTGACAACTTCCTCCCAGACAATGTGGACCCTGATGTTAACCTTTCAGACAATGTTAACACATGCCACCGCATACAGCCCGGCTCTTTGTAATCGGCTAACAATCAAATCTGGAATGCCTTGGCGGTTCACACCCGGTTTTCTCACATTTAGTATTCTGTTCTCCTGTTCGTTCCAGACTTGATTCGACACATGTTTGTCTTGTAAGTGTAGGAGACTTCCGTCGAGAGGACCCGGATTCATGAAGGCTTCATTCGCCATAAGGTTCCTACATTGCAATAACAAACATAATTATTGATGGGCCTAAAATCAAATCACAGATTCATAACGAAACAATAAACCCACACAAATTTAATAATAGACAATACACATCATATTGTATATTTTAGGGTTTAGGGAATGGTGGTTTAGGGTTTAGGGAATGGTTGTTTAGGGAATGGTGGTTTAGGGTTTAGGGTTTAGGGAATGGTGGTTTAGGGTTTATGGAATGGTTGTTTAGGGATTAGGGAATGGTGGTTTAGGGTTTATGGAATGGTTGTTTAGGGATTAGGGAAAGGTGGTTTAGGGTTTAGGGAATGGTTGTTTAGGGATTAGGGAAAGGTGGTTTAGGGTTTAGGGAATGGTGGTTTTGGGTTTAGGGAATGGTGGTTTAGGGTTTAGGGAAATTAGTGACCGGGGGTTTAAATAATATACAATTTTCAATAATAGTTAACCTTTACTTTTCCTAAAAAATAATAATTACGTTAACATTTATACACATAAATTTATACGTTTTTACAAATATAAACATGTCTACAAAATTTCTATTTTTAACAAATTATCATTTTCTCAACTTGTCTAACAAATAATTATAAAAAATATATACAAGTAATAACAAATTAACAATGACCAATTCTTAAAAATTAATATTTCTAATCATAAGATAATCAAAAAAATATTCCTAGCAAATTAATATTTCCAAACTTGTCTACACAATTTTTTTTAAACTATAAACAACTCTAAAAAAATTATATTTCTAACTATAAGCAATTCAAAAAATTATTCCTACACATTACTAAACTTGTGCACAAAATTCATATTCCTACCATTAAACTAAATATTTTCATGCAAATTACTATGTTTTTTTTTACATACCCGCTAACACCTATTTTTTCTAAATAATAATAACATGGACAATTAAGAAAAACAATAATAATATTTGCGCCACGACTATTTCTAAACATTTAAAACTCCTAATAATTCTAAACTTGGACTAAATAATCTATATTTCTAATCAAAGTAACAATAAACTTAAACCTCCTAACATCATATATATCTAAACGGTTAAAAAATTGTTTAAAAACAACAATACTATAAAAAATACTAAAATGAGTACTAACCAAAATGAGGATATTTGAAGGGGGAGTGGTATATGTTGAGATGAGTTGCTTCAACTTGAGAAGAGTGGAAGTTCTTGAAACTTTTCAGATAATGAGTGGGAGTTCTTGAAAAGGTTATAAATGAGGGAAATTTGAGAGAAATATTATAGTGAGGAGATGTTGAAGAAATTTAAGTTTGAGAGAGTGAAGGGAGTATGCAGGTGAGGGGGAAATGAGATAGTGAGGAGTTGTTGAAGAAGATGAAGTTTCAGAGAGTGAGAAGAGTAAGTTTGAGAGAGTGAGAAGAGGGAAGAGTGAAGAGTTGAAGGTTCTGCCGTGTTGGGTAGAAATAGAGTACAAGTCGCAGAGGGTCCCGCGACTCAGTTGCCACGTGGCGATCATGCGGACGAGTCGCGGGCTGCAGCTCGACTCGCGGCTGCCTTGGGAGTCGCCCTGGTCAACGCGACTCCCACTGGACCTGCCAGCTCCGACAGGGTCTAGTCTTGTCACCTCCGACACAGTCATGTCACCTCCGACACAGTCTGTCACCAGTCTTCCCCATGCAAGTCGCGCCACACCCTGCGATTCCTCCTTCCCCAGGCCATCAGACGTGGCACAAAGTGCCATAGTTTTGCAAATAAGTTTTTTTTTGATTGCTTTTGTTAAATTTTTTTTTTTGCATTATTTTAAAAAAAATGCCTTCGTTGATAGATTCTATTTAAAAAAGTCATATCTAAAATTCTCCCCATAGTTTCCCATAGTTTTGAGTGTAAAGATCAAACTATTTTTCACAAAGGGCGTCTGTTACATGGTTTAAAAAATAATTTTAGGAATTTTATTTTCAGGAATATTAGGATGAGAATGTATGACATTTTTTAAAATTGTGTTTGATTAACAAATTTGATTTCTAAAAATCTTTTTCAACATTAATGGGAACAATTATAGCATGCGTTTGATAAAAATGCTTATTCTCAGAAATGAATAATGAAATTAAAATTAAAATAAAGTAACTATTATATTTATACTATGAAATAAACATTTTTTTATAAAACGACATATACTAAAATCATATTTCTCAAACTAAATTATTTAATATTACACTAATATTATATTAGCAGAATTACTAAAATGATATGTTTAAAAATTATAGAATTAAATATCAAACTACACGAAGATGTGTTCCCTCATTTTTTTCTCGTTCCTTGCGTTCATATTTGAAACAACGTCTGTGTATTTCTCTTATTTCGCACTTAAAAGTATGAAAATTGTATTTTTGATTTTTTTAAGTTTTTCGCGAACTGAAAAAAATTGCACTTAAAAGTGCGAAAATTACTCTTATTTCGCATTTGAAAGTGCGCAAATTGCTCTTATTTCGCACTTTAAAGTGCGAAATTTTTTTTTAAAGTTTTTCGCGAACTGAAAAAAGTTGCACTTGAAAGTGCGAAAATTACTCTTATTTCGCACTTAAAAATGCGGAAATTGCTTTTATTTCACAAGGTATTATGGGAATTAAGAAAGTGAGGGGGTGGTGGGAGAACCAATGGGATGGCCTTAAAACCAATTCCCGTGGGAAAATATCATGTCAGGGCATCTTTTTTCTGATTTTCTACCAAACAAGGGAACCTTCGCTCCCACACTCTCATTCCCGGGTATGTTTTTTTAAACTTATCTAACTAGTGGTGGAGCTAGGAATGAAAATTTCAGGGGCTGAAATAAGATTTTATTATATAAATTAAAATATATTTTTAACAACAATATGCATGGATATTCATAAAAAAATTCAAGATTAAATTAATTCATAAAATATAAATATTTGAAATTTATTATAAGATATGTTAATATTTTTGAAAATTCTCTTCTCAATTTTTCAATTTTTTATTTTCTCAATATATATCTTTGCCTTTAAATAATTTTTTTATGTTCAGCAGATTCTTTTTATTATTCTTACAATTATTTCTCTTGAAAAAAGAATTTGTTTCTTTTACTTTTGAGAATTGTTTTTATGGGAGAAATGTATCGCATTTGTATATTGTATTTTTTTCTTAAACTGTTATATTTCAAACTCTCACTTTTTTATAAAAAGAAAAAATATGTGTATGTGATTCATTTTGAGTTGCTGTGGTAGATATACTAAGAATTAATAGCATAAAAATTACCATCAAAATTAATTAAATAAGTAAAAATTGCAGTTGAAATCTCAAGTATATATTTTAAGAGTTATAAAACATTTAAGTTTTAAAACATTAATACATTTGTCTAAGCCTAAGTTTTTAAAAATTTTCTGGCTTACCTAGTTAAAAGGAGAATAATGTAAAATTAATACTCAAAATGTATCTAGGTGGGATTTGAGCCTTGGTCAAGATGATAAAATATGAGTTGTTAGCCTTGGGACCCATAAACTTTATTGTTAAATTTGCATCTGTTATTATATATTTAGTTACTTGAATACAAAAAATTTACAATACATATACTATATAAGATTTTTTTAAAGGGTTTTGGGGAGGCCAAAGCCCTCTCCTGTCCCTTCTATGTTCCGCCCCTGCATCTAACGAACACCCTCTTAATGTGTTAGTATATAAAACTATGCTTGAATATTTGTTTGCAGTTGCCACTAACGCAAAGAAGTTACCATAAAACCTTTTTATGGATTGAGATCAGACTTAGTTCACCTTGCATTCAACCGTTAACACTAAGTCAACAACTCTAATTGAATTGAACCGAAGCCTGCAAGCCGAGCAAGGATCAATTAAATAAACTAAAGGGGTGATTGAAATTGATTCCACCTTCATAATTTTTTTCCATAAAAAGAAACAAATGTCTTTTTATTTTGACACATGTATCAATACTCAAAAGGGAAAATGTCAATGACAGAGCCACAACTTTAAAAGGTCCAACCAATTGATGATTGCTTATCATATACCGGAATATAATCTTTGAACCATCACCTGCTTGAAGCAATCTTCAATCTAATTCACTGTGCAATGTTCTGCCAATTTGCCAAAACCACTGTACAGAAAAGAAGTGGAGGATCTGTGGACCAGAGTTCATACTCTTATTGAAGAACATTCCAGTCCAATTTTCTCTAATAGCTAGATTTGATTCACCAAATTTCCTTATCTTTAGTCCCTTTTGACCTTGGTAATAACAGGGAAACTAACAAGGTGAAGTTCACTCCTTAAAGAATGAGATTCCTAAAGAATTAAAGTTTCTTATTATTTATTTATTTAATTTAGAATTGAAACTCTTTTTGGTGCATAAAGTTCAAATTATTGCTTCAGATTCCGTTCTGTTGTGGAAATCCATAGTCAAAATAAATTCTGAAGAGAAGTTTATGTGAGTACTTCGAAGTGTTAGAATTGATTTTGAGAAAAATAAGGCCGATTGAAAGATGCTATTTACAATGTTGACATGTTCATAGAATTTGCTGAATTCCCAGTGTGTGGGGCATCACCAACCTAGCTTGGGTCCCCGCATAATAAATAACAAGACAGGGTTGGAGAGTTTTAGAGTAATTTTTGTCTTATTATAAAATAATAAATCTTCAACAAACACACACTGATAAAAAAAAAATCTGGTTCATTAAACCATCATATTCTTTTTCTTTTCCTTTTCTTTCTGCAATATGTTCCTTGTGTATTAGTAGTTTTTTTTGGACTGTGTATTAGTTGTTGAAAATGCATATGATAGCAACAAAAAAGACAAGTACCTAGTGCCCATCTTGTTGGCATTTGGTGCCAATGATGGAAAATTGCTTTCATTTTAATATTATGCGGAGGGGTGAGCCTTGACGCAATGATAAGGTAGTTGTCATATAACTTTCGGTCACAGGTTCGAGTTATTGAATAAATCTCTTGAAAAAATGCAAGATAACACTGACTACATTAAATCCATAAAGTGGGTCCACACCCTCTCTAAATCCTGGTGCAAGCTTTATAGCACCCGTTTTTTTTTAAATATTATTTGTCCAATATTGCAATCAACCTTTGTCACATCTTGCAAGTTGCATAGCCACAGTAAGTTTTTGGTCACATATTCTCTACCTTCTGCATTTATCTATAGTCCTCTTTTCTATGGTGCTCTCAACTTTCTCTTCACCACCATCATCTACATAAAGTTACAATCTTTGTCACTCTTCACCCACAAATTCTCCAGGGAAAGCACCCTTTTGAAAATGTCAGAATCAGAGGAAGAAAATCCTGACCTTCCTCTCAAGTCAAAGCCAATGGAGGAACATGGGTTTGCCATGGATTTTGATAATGACCTTGAAAGTTCATGGCCTTTTGATCACACATCTGAACAACCTTTTTCTCCTTTTCTCTTATCCACCATCCCTGAACAACCTTTTTCTCCTCTCTGGGCTTTTTCTGATGTTGAAGATGACAGGCATGTCAGCATTACAGCTTCAGGTTTCTCTTCTCTGATTGTTACTGTATGTTTTGGTTTAAGTTTTGTGGTTAAATTGGGGTTTTGACTTTTTTCCCCTTTGTTTAAATCAGTAGCTTTGGTTTCATATTGAGGAGTTTAATAAGTCAAGTTATAATCTTTAAACACCACCTTTGAAGCAACACTTGCTTTAGTTTCTGTTTATGTTGACATAAGTTCCTCCCCTTTTTTAATGCCAACTTGACAGTAACTAGAATACCTTCCACTAAACTTGCTTTAATCAATTGGGAAATTTCAGAGGACACAGAATTGTATTCTTTCCACTATTTTTCTTTATATGCAACATTCTTTATCTATTTCATAGCTTAGAGTTTATGCATATTGAAACATTTTAACCTTTCTTTTTAATTGTTTCCCTCTCTGTGCTTGAAGCTCTATTTGACTGCTGAGAAAACATGGATAGACTTTTAGGCTTTAGCTCATTTGTTACAATTTTCTGTCATTTCCAAAGTTAATGAAGCTTGCTACATGAATCTGGGGTTAAAATTGATATTTATTTTATCTCCCTCTTTTAAATTGAATAGCTTAACTTCAAGGCTTTACATGTTTTGAGCTCATCTCTTTTCACCTTTGCTTAGCTTTCAAGCTATCCCATATCTCCAGGTCAGATTTTTTCAATAATTTCTGCTTTCTTGAGATTTTGACTATTGCCTATGTATGTAAGATGTATGGTGTTTGGAGTATTCATAAACATAGAAGTTCTGGACACAATATGATATTGAGTCCAAAGATGATATTAGCATAACTGTAGAATTTTCCATAGTCCACTCACAAAGGCATCTGTTGCTAAACATGAACTTTGTAGTTTTTACTGGACCTGCAGTTCTTCTGATTGAAGCTACTGCTTGTTGAAAAAATGGTTTTTTGATGGAGCATTTAATTAAACTTGATTTGCCATTTGGTTCATGTATTTTGTGATTTATAGTATTTTTCCTATGCATGTATCTTGCATTTAGGGTGTGTTTGGGTAAACAATTTAATTAAGTGCTTATGACAGTAACTGTTTATCCCATAAACTCTTATTTATAAGCTAATTCGAAAAACTTATTTAAATTATTTGAAAACAGGTTGTACATAAGCATAAGCTCATATTCATAACCTAATCTAAACAACTTATGAAAATAAGCTCAAAATAACTTATAGGTGGGTCATAAGCTATTTAAATAAGTTCTCTCAAACACTTGCATAAGTGTTTATGGTATGAAATAAGATCAAATAAGTTATTCCAAACATGTTTTACCTGTTTGGTGGACAAGATAGGATAGCAGTAATGCTATCCTGCTGTAATCTGTTGTCTGTTGCGCCAGCATAATAAGATAGCACTATCCGCTCCCTTATCCTATCATTTCCATCCTGTGTAAAAGTTTTTTTTTTTTTAAAACCATGTGTAAAAGTTATCTGAGAAGGAGCTGGGATAGAAATTAATCTGACAGGATAGATATCAGTTTGTTTATTTTCATAACTCAAAGTTAATTTCAATATTTATATTTTATATAATTTATAATAATATTAATTAATAAATATAATTTTTTATTTTAATATTATATTAATTTCATTATTTATCAATTACTAGTTGTTATTATTAAGTTAAAATTATTTAGTTGCTTATAAATTTAATTAAAAAATAAACTGATTTATAAATGGTGAAAATATTGGATTTACTCATATAAAATAATAAAATTTTCACTATCACCTACTACTACTAAATTAACTTTATTTTTCGTTATTTATATTATAATAAAAATACACAAAATAATTCTTCACTAACAATAAAATAGGTTACTCGCATATAAATATTAATTTTTTAATAGTAAATATAGACTAATTTTATATTATCATATGCTATTATTTAAAATTATTTCTCTACTTATATAATTATAATTAATAATTTAAATATAAATTAATTTTGAAAGAATAATATCTTTTAATAATTTAATTAATATTTATTGTTGACGACTTACCCCTACTAGGTTAAAACTCATTGGTTACATATATAATAATTTTAATTAAAATAGACTCCTTTAAAAAAAATAGCCGAATGAATTTAATTTTAGTTAATATTAAAACATAGACTCATTTATAAATATGTAAAACTAATTAAATTTAATAGAATAATCACTTTTTAAAAAAAAATTATTTAGAAAATTAAATTTTAAAAAATATTATGTATTTTTTATTGTAAAGTGAAATTTGATACATTATTTTTTTATTTTTTGTTTGTATTATATCTTGTTGTTACCCACCAAACGAGTTTTTGCTAATATAAGAAATACAAATCTATGTAATAAGAACCTGGGAGAGCCAAATTTCAAAAGCCATTTATTGTTGTAGTTGAAGAGTTCAAAGCTTTATAAACCCCCACATAATTAGAATCTTATGCATTACTCAAGTCACATGGCTTGCAAGTGATCCTAAAATTGAAGTTCTCTTTCTATCTCGCTTATTTCCTTCACTGCTTTTCAGGTAGTGCAGATACAGTAACTGAGAATCCAGTTGAAAATGATGACAACAAAAAGCATGTGACACCCCTTGTAGCTCTGCCTCTGCTACCATTGGAAATTCGAGATGGTTTTTGTGTTATCAAGGAAAGAATGACACAAGCTCTTCGCAACTTCAAAGAGTTGACAGAACAGAATGTTCTTGCTCAGGTTTGGGCACCAGTGAGGAATGGGAATAGGTATAAACTCACAACTTCAGGTCAACCATTTGTTCTCGATCCACATAGTAATGGACTTCATCAGTACAGAACAGTGTCCCTCATGTACATGTTTTCTGTGGATGGGGAGAATGATGAAATTCTGGGGCTTCCGGGTCGAGTTTTTCAGCAGAAATTGCCAGAATGGAGTCCCAATGTTCAGTATTATTCTAGTAAAGAGTATTCGCGCTTGAATCATGCTCAACATTACAATGTTCGCGGAACCTTGGCTCTCCCTGTGTTTGAACCTTCAGGGCAGTCATGTGTTGCTGTGATGGAATTGATAATGACTGCACAGAAGGTTAACTATGCTCCAGAGGTTGATAAAGTCTGCAAAGCCCTTGAGGTTGGTTTTCTTTTGAACTGTTCTAGTTGTCATAAGCTGCATGCTTTGTGATGGTTGTGATATTATTAACATGTAAACCCACATTGTAATCTAAAGTTTTAATGAACTTAGTATTTGAACCCTTCACCAATGGCTGCTATATCTTCACCCAACTATAGGAATTTTTCATAAGTATATGATATTAGGAAGCTACTAATGGTGCTTTGCCCTTCTGATTAGGGAAATATTAAGTTATTAAATAGAAAGTTTAAAAGAGACTCAATAATGAAGGAGGAATGATTTTCAAAAATAAAATGAAATGACAACTAATTGAAGAGTAGGAATGTTAAAAATTTGCTGACATGGCTGAAAGGTAGAAGAAGTACAAGAAGTTGAGAAAGTTAGTTTAGAGATCACTCTTTAGGTTTTGTAACACTAAAAATTTATAGGTATGTCCTTGAAGAGTTTTTTGACTAGGTTAACTTCCATGAGATTTTTTGTACTCTTATTACTACTTGTTGGACAATTTATATGATTACTAACATTCGTTTTAGATTCCTGAGTCACCTGCTGTCAGTATCCTTGCAGGCAGTAAATTTGAGGAGTTCAGAAATTTTGGAGCATCCATACAGTCAGGTGATTTTTTTCTATTATGCATGAATAAAACATTTCTGTTGTTCTATGGTTTCTATCTTACCCTACTATTATCACTGATATAACTTTGCAATTGTTTTTAACCAGATTTGTAATGAAGGCCGCAAGAATGCATTAGCAGAGATTTCGGAGATATTGACAGTGGTCTGTGAATCTCACAATTTACCTTTAGCTCAAACATGGGTTCCCTGTAGGCACCGGAGCGTCTTGGCCCACGGTGGCGGTTTCAAGAAAAATTGCTCTAGTTTTGATGGCTATTGCATGGGGCAAGTTTGCATGTCTATAACTGAGGTAGCATTCTACATCATAGATGCTCACACATGGGGTTTCCATGATGCCTGTGTTGAGCATCACTTACAACAAGGTCAAGGGGTTGCTGGGAGGGCATTTTTGTCCCACACCATGTGCTTCTGTGGAAACATTACCCAATTCTGCAAAACTGATTACCCTCTAGTGCATTATGCTCTCATGTTTGGGTTAACAAGCTCTTTTGGAATCTGTTTACAAAGCTCTCATACCGGAAATGATGATTATGTGTTGGAGTTCTTTCTGCCTCCATTGATAACAGACTTCAATGAACAAAAAGCTTTGTTGGGATCCATATTGGCAACAATGAAGCAACACTTCCAGAGTCTCAAGATTGCTTCTGGTGTTGAACTTGAGGAGGATGGTTCCGTTGAGATTGTGGAAACAATAAATGAAAGACTTCATTTGAGGCTTGAATCTGTTCCAATTATCCAATCTGATAAATCACCACCTAGACATGATGGTTCAGCTTCACCAAGTTTGAGGCATGGGGTGCCACTAGATCCATTAAGACAGCAAGCAATGTTGGATGACATAAATGATGGAGGGAGTTTTGGTGAGAAGATCTCTTCTTTAGAGATAAAAAAGAAACCCTCAGAGAGAAAGCGCGGAAAAGCTGAGAAATCAATTAGTCTAGAAGTTTTGCAACATCATTTCAGTGGGAGTCTTAAGGATGCTGCAAAGAGCCTCGGTGGTATATGTTCTCTCTCTGATTTAACAGTTAAAGTTGTAATATTTTGTTTTGTTATCTCTATGAAGGTGCAGCATGCTCTACTACAATGAAGTGCATATGAAATATATGTTAATTAGCAATATCCCTGTGCTCTTATGATGTCTGAGTTATAGTTATTCTTATAATTCGGCTTAGGCCTAATTGTACCGCTAAACCTAGCTTAGGGGTTAGGGGTGCTCTATCCATTATAAGAACTATTATGGTCATATCTCTAGTCAATGTGAAACTTCTCAACAGTTATCAAAGAATATATTTACTTGTTAATCATCCAAAACACAAAAATTGATTAGTTCACACAAGTAGTTTTTTCTATGTTTATTTTGAGAAGGTAAAAAAGTAGCAGCTCAAACATTTTTCTTGGATGTTTTCTTGTTGTACAGTTTGCCCTACTACAATGAAGCGCATATGCAGGCTACATGGGATATCTCGCTGGCCGTCTCGAAAGATTAAAAAGGTTAATCGCTCCCTATCCAAGCTCAAGTGTGTAATTGAATCAGTCCATGGTGCTGAAGGAGCATTTGGTTTGAATTCTCCAAGTAGTTCACTTCCCATTGCTGCTGCTGAGCTTTCTACTTCAAACAAGTTGGATCACCCGGCTTCATTAAGCATTAGGCCATCAGAATCTAGGATGAATGGAAATGATTTGGATGCTTCCAGAGTATCAGAAACAAATAGACAGGTTGAGATGGAAGATCAATTGGAAAAAGTGCTTAATGACAAAAGTGGATCCACTCAGTTTGTTGGCACTAAAGATCCAAACAAGTTTGGAATTGGGAGTGGATCAAGTGAAGTTAATGCAAATCCTACTTCTCCTGGTTCCTGCCATGGCAACCCCCCAAATGAAAGTTCTCATAGTACCAAATGTGGAACTTCATATCCCATGCCAAATGTTGTGGCAACAGAACCTCAAGAACAATTTGGAGTAATGTTAATTGAGGGTGGTGATAGTTCAATAGACTTGAGAAATCTGCGTCCTTCAGTAGATGCTGTTTTGGAGGATCATGTTCCAGGTGCTTGTGGGATTAATCCTTCTGGTTTGGCTCATATGCAACACATGAATACTCCTAATAACACTACGATTCCTTTCGCAGCGCGGAAAGAGATGAAGAGTGTGACTATTAAAGCATCATATAGAGAAGATATCATAAGGTTTAAGGTGTCCTTGAACTGTGGCATTGTGGAATTGAAAGAAGAAATTGCCAAAAGATTGAAACTAGAGGTGGGAACATGTGATGTCAAGTATCTGGATGATGATCATGAATGGATTTTGGTAGCCTGTGATGCAGACCTGCAAGAATGCATGGATATTCTAAGATCATCAGGTAGCAACATAGTCAGGCTTGCTGTGCATGATATGGTGTCCATTCTTGGAAGCTCTTGTGAAAGCTCAGGGGTCTGAACATGGTTCAAAGTTTCCACTCAATTAGTTAGAACTTATTTGGTTTGAGATTTGAGAATATGTATAGGAATCAATTATTTAAAAGTAAGAAATAAAGAAAAAATAATGTGGCAAGTTTGTAATTATTAGTGAAAATAGAAAAAACAAGCCTTAGATCCTTGTATGAACTCATGGGAGTGAAGAGAAGTTGTACATAGTTTACCTTGTACTAAACTATTTGGATTCTTGTAATCACAGGATGATAGGTTAGGAAAAGATTTGGGACTTGTTTGATTGCAGTTTTTGAAAACTGTTTTTAGAAACTGATTTTGAAAACTGTTTTTCAAAAGAAAAGCAGATAAAAATTGTTTGAATGAGATGTTTTCCAACTTTTAAAAAACTGTAATTTGAAAACTAAAAACAGAAACAGAAAACATCTTTTAGCTGTTCTGGTATTTTAGTTTTTAAAAGTGAAAACAAGAACTGTTTACAAAAACAGTTTTTGAAAACAGATTTGGGACAAACAAGTTTTAAATTTTTCGGTTTTTAAAAAAAGAAAACAAATTTTAAAAACTATAATTAAACATACCATTAGTTTCCGATATTTGCAAATTGCGAGAAACTTACAATTTTTACAAATTGTGAGAAACTTACCATGAGATTAAAGGACGGCCACTTTCTATAACTTTTGTTGTCCATCAATTGATGATTAGGAATGTTAAATTTTTGGTGAATAAATACATGAATATTATTTATAATGCATATGAAATATAACAGGATAAACTTTTTTATAGTAGCCATAAATACAAGAAATTGTGAAAATGTTAGAGATTACTTTTTACACACCGTTCAAATATTATTTGCACACTCCAAACAAATTTTTGCCTAAAATAACTTTGTAATATAGAGACTTTTGTACATTTCAGGAAGTGTATTTGTATTACACTACTGGAAGTTAAAGTCCTGAAAGCTAAAATATTTGCTTGAACTTCCAGCAGTGTAAAATAATTACGCTTCAAGAAGTTGAACATTCGAAAGCTAAAAGATTATGTTCAGAAAATTCAACATTTAGGAAGTGTAATTAATATAACTTGGAAGTTCAACTTCCTAAAGAAAAAAGAACTATAAAAACTTTTAAAATGTATTTATTTCACTTCCAGAATTAGAAACTTTCGTAGCACAAAAAATTCAACTTCTAGAAGTTTAAATTCCAAAGCTTTAAGCAAATTCACTTCTCGGAAGCTAAAATCTTGTTTTTCAAAAGTTCAATTCAAAACAAATACACTTTTGGAAGTTGAACTTAGCTCCTCTAAAAGTTAAATAAAAATTCTGAAAAATTTGTCTTCCATGATGATTTGCGGCAATAGAAAATAATGTTATTCAATGATAATCAAACAATTTTAAAGATTGTGAATGCAAATTTGAATTATAGTGGAAAGAGCACTGGAAATCATCAAAGAGAATGAAAGATTGAGAGAAAAAAATTGAAAAAGAATGAACACATGATGCGTATAACTAAAAAAATTGGGGTTTAAACATTTTCTATTTAAAGGGCGAGTATTTTTTTTATTTAAAGGGTGTGTATTTTTTTATTTAAAGGATAATTTTGAAATTAAAAATTTTAAAAAAACTATGAGTAGTTTTGGATGTGCAAAAACCAACCACATCAATGTTTAGGATCAGCCAAAGTAGCACATGTTCCGCTGGCCCAAATTAACCTCTTTGAGATGGACGTTCCTTTTCTCACCGTTCATCACACTTATTCTCGCCATCACTCAGTATCTGAATTGCCAAAAACGCCCTTAAAAATTCTGAAAGTTCTGGACTTGATTACGGTTTTTAAAACCCGTTTTCTGTTTTCAAAAATGAAAATTTTAAAAACTTGCTTGGCAAAACCTGCTTTTGAAAACCGTTTTTATTTTCAGTTTTAAAAACTAAAGGCTTAAATGCGCTTTTTGCCCCTGGTAATTCACACAGTTGCAAATTGTACCCCACCAAGTTTTTTTGTCACCAAATGTACCCCTCTGAATTTGGAGATGAGCACTCTATGCCCTTCCGTCAGTGTGCCGTTAAAAAATTAACGGAAGGACTGACGTAGCATGCCACGTCATTAAATGAGTTTCAGAAATTGGAAAAGGGGTGGGGGAGATTCGAACACAGGACCAGATAGTGGCAAAACATACCTTTTGCCAGTTGAGCTACACAATCACTTAATAATTTAGTGAACAAAGTTTAATTTTCTTCGCCAGGGTCTTCTTTTATTGTGTGATTGATGGTATAAATTAAACTTTGTTCATTATATTATTAAGTGATTGTGTAGCTCAACTGGCGAAAAGTGTGTTTTGCCACTACCTGGGCTTGTGTTCGAATCTCTCCCATCCCTTTTCCAATTTCTGAAACTCATTTAATGACGTGGCATGCCACGTCAGCCCTCCTGTTAATTTTTTAACGGCACACTGACGGAAGGGCATAAAGTGCTCATCTCAAAATTCAGAGGGGTACATTTGGTGACAAAAAACTTGGTGGGGTACAATTTGCAACTTTGTGAATTACCAGGGGTAAAAAGTGCATTTAAGCCAAAACTAAAATACCAGAACAGCTAAAAGATGTTTTTAGTTTTCAAATTTTAGTTTTTTAAATGTTGGAAAACATCTCATTTAACAGTTTTTTTTTTTCCTTTTATTTTGAAAAAGAATTTTCAAAAACAGTTTCTAAAAACTCTTTTTAAATACAGTTTTCAAAAACTGCAATAAAAAATGTCCTTAGTTCCAGACCATGAGAAATTAGGCCCATGTTTTTAAAAGGTCAAAAGGTAATTTCACACTTGAAAGGGGTGGTGGGAGGACCAGTGGGATGGTCTTAATACCAACTCCCTAAGAATAAAGACATTTGAAAAGTTTATAGGGTATTGGTTTTCATGCCACCTCATTAATTATTATGCCATCCCCTTGATATTTTTCTTTCCAGAAATACCCCTCCCATGCATAAACCCACATTTTCACCATCCTTCTCCTTCATCTCTCTCATTATCCTCACCCCACCTCCTTTATCTCCTTCATTATCTTCACCCCACCTCCTTCATCTCCCTCATTATCCTCACCCCACCTCATTCTCTTTCATTCTGGTTCATTCTCCTCCTTCCACCGTCTTTCATCTCGCTCAACGTAGCCACCACCTTTGTCCTTAGCAGATTCTTTGTGCCTTGGTACGTAGTGCTCATCTCGCACTTTGAACGTGCGGTTCGTTATTTAAATTTTTTTTTAACTAACCTCACATATATGTGCGAACTGTTGTAATTTTTTATTTTTCATTTCGCACGTATATATGCAAGGATTTTTATTATATAATTTTTTACTTAACTGCATGTATATGTGCGGTTCTTACTAGTATTTTCTTAATTTTTTTAACTAACCACACATATATGTGCGAAGTGTTATAAATTTGTTTTTATTTAACAGGGTCAACTCTCACTTATAAGTGAGAGGTTCAAAAAATTTCACGCCAACTCACATATAAGTGCGAGGTTCAAAAAAATTCACCGACAGGGCCAAATCTCCCTTATAAGTGCGAGGTTCAAGAATTTTTTTGAAGGAACTCAACTCTCACTTATAAGTGAGAGGTTCAGAAAGTACCACGCCAACTCTCACATATAAGTGCGAGGTTCAAAATATTTTCACTGACGGGGCAACCTCTCACTTATAAGTGTGAGGTTCAAGAAAATATTTGAAAGATTCCAACTTTCAAGCATGTACATTGCCTTGATGTGGGTTGAAGTCACGATGGTATTGTGTTGAAGGTGCAGTTTTGTTACTTACAAAGAGAGATGGTGAGATGGTTTTGGGGGAAAAGAGAGAAATATGGTTCAGTAAAGAGATAAAAAAAATAAATAAATAAAGAGGATGGTGGTGAGAGGTTGTAAAATGCGATGAATTAGGGATGAGAGTAATGGGGATGGTGGGGTTTTTTTTAAATGAAGGGTATTTTGGGAATTTTGAAAAATATGGGATGGCATAAGAATTAACGGGGTGGCATGAAAACCAATGGGGGCGTATAAGGTGCAATACACATCAAGTCATGCACAGTACCTGCACCGGTTCTGTCCAATAACAGGACGCCATGTGTCACAAAATGGAATATTACATTATGGGTAACCTGTTAAACCTGTTATAACGTTAATTAGTCTTTTACAATAAAACCCCTCCATTATCTTTTTCCTTTAACCTCTTAAACCTCTTCACCAGTCTCCGGCCAACCATTGCCGCCGCCTCTCCGGCCAACCTTCGCACCTCAAATGGTGTTGTTCCGCACCATCGCCACCACCTCATATCCCACGCCCGCACCACCGCCGCCACCGTCGTCGTCCTCAACCCATTGTTCCACCGGGGAGCACTCCATCTTGTGCCACAACCTCCAATCCAGCGCCTGACACCCCCCGCGAGCAATAGTTCACCTTCCCGCAAACTGAGCACCGCCGGAACTCATGCGGCCGCGTCTCCGACCGGCCGCACCCAATGTGGTTGCACATCCTCAAACCCTCGCCCAGCCCTCCCCTCCCCGACGCAAACCACTTCCTCAAGAACTAGTTCGCCGGGTGAACCTCCGTCACAGAATCGTTGGTCACTCAGCAAAGGCTCCCTCACGGCCAGCACCCTCGTCACGACGCGCAACACCAACGCGAGTTCCCGCAAGTTGGCATGCACGAGCAACCGCCGCCCCTCCACGATTGACCCGATCTAAGAATAAGAAACCCAGATTTAATGAGGGGAAAACCAAATCTAAGGAGAATAAACCCAGATATGGGTTTAATTCTTGTAAACCCAGCTTCCGCTTCAACCCCCGCGACGCCTACAACATTTATGTCGAGTTCTTTGGGCCCGACGACGCCGCCGCCAGTGGAGGCAGTAGAGGGTGGGGATGGGGACAAAAATGACTTTGGTTATGAGGTTCTTGTTGGAGAGAGAGAGAGAGGGAGGAGAGGCAGCAGAGGGTGGTGAGGACAAAAATGATATTTCAGCATTTTTTCCTTTTCTATTTTTTTTTATACAGGTAACAGAAACCTACTATAACATGTAAAATGGTGCCAAGCACCGTGCAAGACCTATGATGCACTTGCACCCTAGTCGCCACCGAAAACCAATACCCAAGTTTATATCCCCAGATGCTAAGATGATTGAGAACGATGCAGCGTCATTTCTCATTGATAACATTGAAAGCAAATAACAAGCCTGTGAATCTTCTAGTTAGAATGGTTACCCAAATTAACCTAGTTTACAACTGTTCCAACTTTGCTACTCAGAGCTATTTTGTATCTCTCAGAAAAACAGCTCCAGTGTGTGGTGTGTCGCACAAAACAAGGCAAGGAAGGAACGTTCATGATTCGCTAATGCACACGTTCGCCAAAATCTAAAGCAAATAAAACTGTGAATAGAGATATTCGCGAATTTTATAGTAATCCTCACACAGAGGACCTTCAATAACAATTTGCTGTGTGCCAGAACCACCACCCTGTTAAAAAAACATCATCTTAATAGATCAGAATGTTGAAAGAAAAACTAGATAGTCAATTTCCTAAAGAATGTGTAAAATTAACAAATGTTAAGAAGAAGCACTTGCCTTCTGACTTGCATCCCCAACTTTCCGGACTGTTACATATTCACCGCAACGCAAAGCCCCACCAGCAAATTCCACCTATAAAGGGTATCATGTTATGATTGATACATATTTTTATGAAGTTGATATTCAGTGTTTTTCTTAAATTTTTTCCACTCAAATTTCTGTTGCAGAACAGTAACCAGCAATTTTACAAATTTTACATCAGCCGTTACATGATCAGTTTCCATGACAGAGTACAATAGTCAGCATGTATAGGCTAAGGAATCACTCCATTACCAGCAGACAAATGGAGCAAGGAGGAACCTGTGACGATAAGTCTATAACTGATGAATTACCTGAACACCCTTGCTGGAGAGAAACTGCTTGAAATCTGCCAATTTCAAATCACCAACAAGAACAGATTTATGCGGAGGAGTTGCTCCAGAAACAGGCAGCAGCGAGAGCGTGTCATTTTCTGTTTTCCCTACTTCAGCATCAACCCAAGCTATTTCATAATCTCCCAGCTGCAGTTAAATTGTATTCATCATTTCAACATGATGAATTCTGAACCAAGTGGTAACGAAAAGTATATAAAGAGCAGTTTGGTGCACGAAGCTCCCGCATACGCAGGGTCCGGGAAGGGGTCCCACTTCGGATTGTACGCAGCCTTACCCTGTTTCTACACAAGAGGTTGTTTCCAGGACTTGAACCCGTGACCTCTCAGTCACATGACAACAACTTTACCGCTGCGCCAAGGCATTCCCCCTTAACGAAAAGTATAAAAATTGAAATAATTCGGACTTCTATTATTTACCTTCTTGAAGAGTACATTACTCATTAGCTTCTCAGATAGTTGAACCTATTGCCATAAAAGCAAAGACAAGATTAATTTTGACATCTTGTTTGCTGTTTCAGAAAATGTACAAAATTTGACTTCATTGTACCTTATAAGCACATAAATCAGAGGTAACATCAATTGTCTCTTCAATTTGGGGAGCATAAACGTGAGGACAGACATTCTTCAGGCAGTGCTGCTTCAGATGCTCTGTAGCTTCAGCTGACCCATGCACCAAAACCTTCCAGAAAAATCACAAGTATTCATCATGCGTGATACAAAAACGAGAAAGCAGATGACATTATGATGGTAAAATAAGTTGGTTCCTTGAACCAATATCATACATCAGAGTCAGCTAGACCACAATCTATCCAAGAATACATGCGCAGATTGCTTACATCATTTGTATGTCCTAACATATGGATGGATGGATGGATGCCTGCCTGCCATGCATGTATTTAATTTTGTACTTTAGGTGAGATATTACCACCCGTGATACCATTATACCATTATAAGACTTGGTCCCCCTTCTTCATATACTAGGTAGGATATCAATTTTGACAACAATACTTACACTGACACAATAAATTTCCCAAAATTCCCCTTCAATGCCCTATTTCATTATTCTTCAAACTAGTCCGAAAAATGCTCAACTTCAAACCATGATTTTTTTTTGGAGGGCTACCCTTCCCAACATTACAACAGCCGTTTCCTCAGCTCCCCGACCAACACAGACCCACTTAAAATGGAAGCCAGATTAATGCTTTGCTTTCAAAAATTGTATGTTAGTTAAAATAAGTTATTTCCAAGATCACATGATTTTCAATGGTGGCAAGATATACCTCAGTTTTTTTCAATTCCACAAATAATGAACTTACAATGCAAGTTACAGAATATTAAAGATATATTTCAGTAAATTGAAAAGCACCAAAGAGATCCATCCATACCAGCTTCAGGGGAGCTACATGGGAGAGAATATTTTTAATGGATCTTCCATCTGAACGGCCTTCAAAGTCCATGTATACCAAGGAACACCTGACTTGCACCTGGACAAAAGTATAATGTGAACACCATCATAAGTACCTTTGGCAGATTTAAGATTCTGACAAGCAGATTGATGCATCTATGCATCAACAACCAAAAAAAGCTTAGTGCGTTGTGCAGCCAAATTAGGAGTCATAGATGACACGAACATGATATAACTCAAAAGGCAAACAAAAAAGTTTTGAATTTTAAGAAATCATGAATGTGTTCCAACACTATTACCAATTACATATATATTCAGCCTGATATATAGAATTTTCTCAGGGAAAAAAATCAATTGCCAGTGAGATAAACTTAGATTGAAGACCTAGATCCAACCAACGAACAAACAACAGGTTTGAAGATCAATTCAGTAGCAGGATTAATATAACTCAAAAGAACTGTTATAAAATCATCTTTTGTAAAATATTAACAGGTACATTTCTAATCTTTGTGAAAGCAATAAAATTTAATGACACTCAGTGAAAGAATTGAAACAATTAAAAAGATTCAACTTGGTTCGTCCAATCAATTTACAAATACAACAGTATCGAATCAAATAGAAACATAATTATATAAATTTAATATATATATATATATATATATATATATATATATATATAAGAAGCGGTCAAATACAAGACAGAGATACTGCAGCTTACAGTTCTTTCTTCAGATATGACTTTTGATGGCTTTGTATCAAGTATTAAACTCGCAGCACCTTCATCTAGTTTTCCGTTTATGTCACCTCCAACCTGATAGAAAAATAGGAAAAAATATTTAAAATATTATTATTCACACCAAACACCAGAAAAATTAGATGTGAGCAAAAGTTTTTCATGGTTGAGATTAGAAGCAAAACATGCCACATGCCATCGAAATTTCAAGGAAGAAAACAGTTAAAGATACATAGAAGTAGCCAAGCCAAACACAAAATACACCAAAGCAAGTTATTAAGCTTCTGATTCCTGTATTATAGCTTTTCCTTTATAGAGTTTCCTACTGCTTTGTAATGCATTGATATCATTGACCTTTATGTTTGGCAAGCCTTGGCATACTCTTAAATAAGTTAATTCATTCTAATCGATTCAGAGAAATTTCTAACCCAGAAAACAAACACGATATAAACATTAAGTGTCAAATTAAATAGTGAAATGAATAATTATATTAAAACTGGGAAATAATGAGGTAGTTGTTTTGAAAAGTAAACTTACATGCATTGTTGTCTGGTCCATGTCTTCATCCTTAATTACATAATCATCTGGATTTATGACTTCACCAAAATCATCCCACTCAGACACATTTCCATAACAGGGAAACATTGGCGCAACACTTGTTGAAGGGGGAACAAATCCATCAATAAATATGTCCCGGTATCCTCCACCTCGTGGACCAGCCACTGCAAGTGCAATTCAAATTACAGAAGGACTTAAAAAGATGTGAAAACAAACAAATCATAAAATTGTCAAAAACTTTCCACTAGATGGAAAATAATAGATAAATTTATAAAATTGTAAATATTTTTAAGGTAAAAATTAAATGATTATATTAATTATAATACATTGTAATATCAGATTAGCAAGTTCATAAAATAGTGATAAATGTTTCAATAAGGTTAAATCTCACAATTCAATTTTGCTTGTTTAATATGACGAAATGGTTGGTTTGCAACACCAAGCAAAATGTGAAGTAATTTTTTATTTTAACCAGGGTTGTTAATGGCGGATAGCGTAGCGTAGCGGCAAGCCCAAAATCGCTATAGCGCTATAGCGTGTAGTGCTATGGCCGCTACGCTGAAGAAGGAGGGGGAAGAAGAAGAAGGAGGAAGAAGGAGGCTGGAGGACGCTGGAGAAGTCGTTGGAAGCTTGTAGTGCTCGTCGGAGGTCGCAGCACAGTGGAACTCATCGGAGGTCTCGCAGTAGCTGGGCGTCGGCGGCAGCGGCTGGAACTCAAGGTTGAAGGAGTGTTCGGATAAAACGCAGCATTTGGATGAAACGCAGGGGCTTTTTTATGAAACACAGCGTTTCATTAATTGATACGGAAAACCCCAAAATGCCCTTAAAATGTTTGACCAAATGTTTAAATCTGGGGGGCAAATTTGGGTTTTTACCTCAGTTTGCCTAGGGTTTTCTATCTCCTTCACTCTCGCACCGCTATGGCACTGCTCCTCACAGGAAAATGGCCGCTATCGCGCCCGCAACCACCGCTATGCGATTTCCGCACGCTACTGCCTCCGCTGTCGCAGCCGACTGTCGATCCGCCACGCTATACCGCTATGGCGCGCTATTAATAACCATGATTTTAACACTCAGAATGTGCAGTACTTTCCAAGAAATAGATTCAGTTCTACAATTGTAGGATATTGTCTAATATACATGGCCTGAAATAAGATAGTTAAAACAGAAAAGGTAATGATTTTAACACTCAGAATGTGCAGTACTTTCCAAGAAATAGATTCAGTTCTACAATTGTAGGATATTGTCTAATATACATGGCCTGAAATAAGATAGTTAAAACAGAAAAGGTAATGATTACAGGAATCTGAAGTGGATAATTCTCAACACCTAAGTGAAACTATTTAATAACAAAAAACAACGCCAAAATGTGTTAGATCTTCTACTTGAGGAAAAAGTGGAAAAGGGAAACACTTCAAAAAGATTATCTCCAAAATAATTTATACAACACATACCTTCTGGTGCTACAAGATTATTGCCAGTATCAATGACCATTGGATCACTCGTATTATTATCCGCCCCATGAGATGCTTTCAATTCTTCCTCCTTCATAAGACTGGCTTTTAAAGCTTCTTCTTTCTTTATTCGATTTTGCTCTTCCTCATAGGCAATTAGCTCTTCCCCAACCAAAGGAACACGCTTGGACACAGTGACTTTGACAGCTTTTGGAGGTGGATCAGCCTGAAGCATACGAGCTAGTGTGGCAAACTATGCATCCAAAAACATAAGGATCAGTTGAAAACATAAGAGAGCAAACAAATATTTTTACTAGCTAGCATCATTAGCACTGATATAAAGCATTTTTTTAGAGAAAAAGAATTTGAAATATTAATCTGGAAGGCTAATGGGAGAAAAGATACAACATGCTATAGTTTAAAGCACAATGATAATAAAAAGAAAGAAAAAGAGAGAGAAATCAGTAACCCAGTGTTTGAATATTGTTGAGAAGTCCCACATTGACTAGAGATATGACCAAGATAGCTCGTATATATGGGAAGGCAATCCTCAACTCGAGTTAGCTTTTGGGTTGAGTTAGGTCTCTCAAATTCTAATATGGTATCAGAGCCTATCCTAGATCCGCTTAGTGGAGACCACCTGTAAATGGGCCACCCGAGGATGTTGATTCCTACATATCCTACGCTCCAGATGTCCAGTCCTCGGCGTGAGCGGGTGTGTTGAGAAGTCCCACAATGACTGGAGCTATGGCCAAGATAGCCCTTATATATGGGAAGACAATTCTAAACTCTTGAGCTAGCTTTTGGGTTGAGTTAGGCCTTTCAAATTCTAGTTTAGAAAGAGACAAGAGGAACATGGTGAATCCGTGTTATTCAACAAATAACTTATCTCAAATTTTCAAGGGATTTGAAATTCTAAGAAATTGAATTGATTCAATTAAATTACTATCATTTATAAAATATCTTGTTTGGCTTTCCAAAGCAACGAATTAGACCCCAACTCTGTCTTGTTGTGCAGCTCTTTATTGATATTGAAGTTTTTGTTGGATCCCCACCGCTATTCACATAATCAAGATATCCACCATTGAATTTGCACAAATAATCCTCTAGACAATATTTTTGTTCTGCATAAGGAGCAAATTATAAGGTCAATGGTACGAGTGCATCTAGATCTGAAGTTCAAAGGAGAGATCAAAAATCAGCAAAGGGACCAACATGACCAACACTCAGCAAAGAGATCAAAGCTTAGAAAAGAGATAAAGAGAGTGAAAACCTGAGGAAGCTAGAGAATGAATCTCACAAGATCGAGGTCAACGAATATTCAGAGAGTGAAGAGTCCGAAGAAGATAGAAGGAAGATAAGTGAAGAGAACACAAGCATGGGAAATCAGTAGGATTTGTGAGGGTGGGGGGGCAGGGTTGAAACAATTACGTACGATGAAAGGACTGCTAGGGAGATCGTAGGGTTGGAGTGATAGGTACCCAGATTGGAGACCAGGATAGTATTGGTGTACCTGACCCCCAATTAGGAAAGTTCAGATTGAAAGGCCCAAGGAACCAAGTGGCCATCCAAGTTAGTAAGGCCAGCTCTTAGAATCCAATAATTAGTTAGGTTGCTGTAAATACAGGAAGAGAATGTAAAGGGAGTTAGTTGGTTATTGAGTAGTGGAGGGAGAGACCAGACTCTAAAACCCCTGGAGTCTTTTGTTGCGAGCACCGGTGCTTCTCTGCCCTTTTGGTTTCCTTGAACCAAATCGGAGTTTCTTTTCAACAAAATTCTATCTCTTTCTTCTGCTAATTTCTATTCTTTGAACCAGCCTTTATTAGATTGTTTTACTTCAATGCTACAATATAAAGATATATCCAAATGGCTGCAATGCAATACAGGGATATTTTGATCAAATGTATGGTATTGGCAAAGACAAGAAAGAGAGAGAGGAATCCAAGGTTCGTGCCCATTAAAAAAGGGTAAGAATTAAACTCTGGCCAGTGCAAAAAGCTACATTCCAAAGCTTCAACTTAGCTGAGGTTTTTGCTGCTATTAAGATTCTTTTACAGCTGAAAAATTGATGCTACTTCCACATAAAACTGATTTTCATTTGAATTGAAACACCTAGAGTTGATTATACAAACGCGCACACATACACAAATAACCATAAATGCATAGTTAAGGTTAGTTTTAAATTGAATTTAATTTAATATTGACAGTTTATAAATGGTTGTATGAACGGTCAATATATAGTACTAATTTACCATTAATAACTTTAGATAGAATGTGAATTTTGTCCATCCAACCATTGAATTATATCTATTCATTATATCGATTATTTGCAATTTTATAAAATGTGAACAAAATTATTTTTTCAGAGAAAATGTGAACAACAATATAATCCAATGGTTGTTATTGTCATATATTTCAAAAGTATATATGACATTAATCTTGACATACATCAATCACATATTAAATAACTTTGAATTGAGATAAAATTTTAGATATAAGACCTTCATGATCGTAAATTGCAATCCAATAATAGATTTTGGGATAAAAAATTATTCAATAAAAAATGATTCAATGTCATATAAGTTGATCTCTCCTCATATATACATACATACATACATATATAAGTGAGAAAGAATTCTTTATGTCAAGGTAAAAGGACCAAATGTTGACCATTGGATCAATCAATGAGTGATCAAGACTAAAAGATAAAATCATGAGACTTTTTAAAGTGGTCATAATGACTTCAAATCTTGAACATTTGGTTGTATGGTCAAGATTTGCTTCTCCCACTCTCACATAAAAAAGGTCCTCTCACAAGATACATCGACTAAATGCCCAAGAACAAAGGAAAATATCACATGTCGAAATTGGCATTTAAATTTTCAAAGGAAAAATCAAAAGCGCATAGATAAGAAGTGAATTCCTTCCCCCAAAAGGTAGAGAATAGTGACACCTTTTTGAGAACCAGAAGAAGATGGTAAATAAAAAAATAATGATTAAAGATTATAAAATAAGGACAATACCCAAAAACAAACATTTCTGCACCAAGGTTCTATCTAGAGCTACATATAAGAATCGAAACTAACATGCCAAAAGATGGACTGATAAAAATATTTAAAAAGGGGTCTTAGACTCTTAGGCAGTGGTTTAGAAATAATGGACATATCTTCATTAAACTGATTTGGAAACACCTTCTAAACATTAAATCACATTTACATGTAAAAGGAGCAGTATCAGAATCAGAGTAGGTCTTGCACTCATTAGTTAGTGCAAAAGAGAATACTTTATAGAGCACTAAAGAAACAAGCAACTGCAGACATAAACACACATTTTTTATCTCATTATTTTGATCTTCAGTGCCTCAGAAAAATACTAAAACAATCTTATTATTGATATTCAAAATACAAAAGCAACTATGAAGTCAACTCCAAGAAGCAGCTCTTGATCAATTTGCAGGTTTCAAGTAGCGAAACCCTACTATAGCTTATAGGGATTCACATCTATACTATATTAGAGTATAAGAGTACTTTACATTGTAAACTCACTGCAGTCTAGTTAGTATTGCTGAGCTGGCTTCACAGCTGGCTCTGTACCTCTATATATAGAGTTGTACTGATCTGTAACAAACTGGCTTTTTATAACAATACAATAAAAGAATGCTATTTACACATTCTCTCCCTTCTCTCTCTCTAACTACCTTTCACTGATTCTCACATGGTATCAGAGCGATTCTCGATCCATGATTCATGGCTTCCGGTGTGAATCCTTTCGCTGACAATTCTTCAGCAGGATTATCCTCTGCTTTTTCGCACAGTATCAGTATCAAGCTTGATGAGAAAAAATTTCTCTCATGGCGGCAACAAATCGATGGAGTTATACGAACGCACAAGCTGCAACGTTTCGTCGTTGGTCAGGAAATTCCACCAAAATACTTGTCTTATGATGATAGAGTTCAAGCGACTGTGAATCCTGCCTTCTCCGATTGCGAGCAGCAGGATTTGGCTTTGTTTACATGATTGTTGTCCTTGCTTTCGGAATCAATTCTTCCTTATGTGTTCAACTGCGTGCACTCGTATCAGGTCTGGAATGAAATCCACGATGTCTTCCAATCTCAGGCTCAAGCGCAGACTACGCAACTGCATCTGAGCTGCAATCGATGCAGAAAGGTTCGATGTCTGCATCGGAATACCTGCGGAAAATCAAGACGATTGTCAACTCTTTGACATCGATTGGTGAGCCAGTTCCTTTACATGATCATCTAGAAGCAATTTTCGATGGTCTTCCTAATGAATTTAGCACTCTGATGACCCTTGTATTCAATCGGAGCACTCCACGCACTATCAATGAGGTTGAAGCGATGATTGTTAGTCTTGATGCTCGTCTTGAGCGGAACAAGAAAAAGCAGATAGGTGATTCTATCATTTCTGCAAATCTTGCTCAGAGAACAGTGCCACAATCCTCACCAGTGCCACAAGCACCATCTTCTAATTCACGCTCTACTGCACCAGATTCATCTGGTTTTGGTAGAGGTAATGGTGATTACGATCGGAGCTATGAGGAGGATTTTCGAGGATATGGTGATCATGATCAAGGAGGTTATCGTGGTGGTGGTCGTAATGGATGTGGCAGAGGACACAGTGGTCGCTCCTCTGTTCAGTGTCAGATTTTCTCTAAGGTTGGTCATGAGGCAAATGTTGTTACTATCGTAACAATATGGGACCGCCACAGTTTGGACCTTTTTCAGGCTATGGAAGTTCTTCCTTTGGAGCTCCTGGTTATGGTGTTCCTTGTTTTTCTGGATTTTCCAACATGCCCTGGTTTCCTCAACAACCTTCAATGCCTTGGCAACAAAGAGGATCAGCCCCAGGGCCTATGTTTGGAAGTTCCTATCCCTCAGGTCCTATGTCTCAGACCTTTCCCAATCAGTTCATGAATGGTGCTTGGCCACCTATGAAGAATCCTCCCATGCAGCAGAATATCACTGCACCTGGAAAACCAACTCAGTCTTTGCTTCCTGATGGTTCTGCACCTAATCAGTCTCAGTCATGGAACTCAGGCAGATTCCAGCTACCTGCACAAGCTTATCTGACAGGACCTACACCATCTGGTGATGCAAATGCATGGTTTCCAGTCAGGAGCAACTCACCACATTACCAATGATTCAACTCTGTTTCCTGACAATGCAATAGGTAACTGCACTGATCAAGTATTGATGGGCAATGGCCAAGGTGTGTCAATTGCCTCTATTGGTTCAGCTTGTTTTCCATCCCCTCTAACACCACACACTAAACTTAATCTGCTCAATTTACTGCTTGTTCTTTCTATCACCAAAAACTTAGTCAGAGTCAGTAAACTTGGTCCTTCTCACTGTCTTGTTAAATCTCAGGCCAACTTTGAAATTCTCCTTCAAAGGCAAAGCTTGGCACAGATGGGCTCTATAGCTTCGGCAATCTCAGACCCAGCTCTACTCAAAACTCTGCTGCTGTTTCTGCTAAGAAAACTCTTTATTCTAGTGCTTTTACTACTTTTCTAATGTTTCAAGTGTAAATAACAGTCCTGTTCTTGTTGGACCTACCTTGTATGATCTTTGGCATTGTAGGTTTGAGCATCCTCATCATGAGGCCCTTAGGACTGCCATAACTCATTGTAATATTCCCATTCCTAACAAAACTACTTTTCAGAATTGTCATGCTTGCTGTGTTGGTAAATCTCATAGACTCCCTTCACACACCTCCACTACAGTTTATTCAGCTCCTCTAGAACTTATTTTTACTGATTTGTGGGGTCCTGCATCAACAGCATCCTCCTGTGGATATTTGTATTTGCTGACATGTGTTGATGCCTTCACTGGATTTACTTGGATTTTTCCTCTCAAAAACAAGTCAGACACCTTTATAACTTTCCAGAGTTTCAAGTCCATGGTTGAATTGCAATTCAACCATAAAATTAAATCAGTGCAGAGTGATTGGGGAGGGGAGTTCAGGCCTTTGGCTAAATTTTTCCAAGATCAAGGAATTGTCCATAGACTTACCTGTCCTCATACACACCATCAAAATGGTAGTGTAGAGAGAAAACACAGACACATTGTGGAAATTGGATTGTCATTACTTGCCCATGCCAAGCTGCCCTTGAGTTTTTGGGATCATGCCTTTTTGACAGCAACCTATTTAATCAACAGAATCCCAACTCCTGTTTTGAATAATGTCAATCCATACTTCAAATTGTACAATCAGGCCTTCGACTGTAAATTTCTGAGGGTGTTTGGCTGGGCTTGCTATCCATTCTTGAGACCTTATGTTAACACAAAACTTGCCTATAGGTCAAAAGAATGTGTTTTCCTGGGATATTCTCCCAATCACAAGGGTTATTAGTGTATGGACAGTACAGGCAGAATTTATGTTTCTAAAGATGTTCTCTTTAATGAGTTTAGATTTCCCTATCCTGACATGTTTCCTGAAAGTGTCTCATCTTCTGTTTCTCCACCTATATCATCTATAATACCTATTGTTTCTCCGGTCCATGCTGCACCTCTACCAACTCCACCTCTTGATTCATTACCAAACACTGCACATGTACCAGTGACACACTCATCTTCCCAGCCACCAAACATATCTACACCTCCACCATCACCACAAACTACTCCACAGCCAACAAACACACAGCCATCAATTACTGCCCAGCCTTCTACTTCACCAAACACTGCAGACAATACAGCACCTATTGTGCATCCTCTTAACACCCATTCAATGGTTACACGAGCCAAGTCAGGTACAGTGAAGCCTAGACTTTACCCTACACTTCTCTTAACCCAAGCTGAACCAAAGACTGTGAAACAAGCTTTATTAGACCCAAAATGGTGTGAAGCTATGCAGCAGGAATATGCTGCCCTTTTAGCCAACAAGACATGGACACTTGTTCAGCTCCCTCAAGGCAGAAAGCCCATTGGATGTAAATGGGTTTTTGGAGGAGGAAGTCTAAATGATGCAGCCTCCGGGTTTTGAGGACTCTAATAAAACTCTAGTTTGCAAGTTACAAAGAGCTCTATATGGTCTCAAGCAGGCCCCAAGAGCATGGTTTGA
Organism: Acmispon strigosus; assembly: GCA_030819835.1. Taxonomy (NCBI): domain Eukaryota; kingdom Viridiplantae; phylum Streptophyta; class Magnoliopsida; order Fabales; family Fabaceae; genus Acmispon; species Acmispon strigosus. Next base: position 38,680,788 of record JAUAMA010000001.1, on the reverse strand, counting down.
AAGATTGAGAAATGCTTTTGTCAAGTATGGGTTTAAGCCTACTAGATGTGATCCCTCATTGTTCATCTTGGCTCATCAGGGTCATGTTACATATCTTCTAGTCTATGTTGATGATATCATCATCACAGGCTCACATCTTCCACTCATTAAGCTGCTGGTTGACAAGCTAAATGCTGATTTTTCCCTGAAACAGCTGGGTGCTCTTGATTATTTTCTAGGAATACAGGTTCAAAGGCAGCAAGATGGTTCACTGTTGCTTTTGTGAAATACATCCATGACCTGCTGGAAAAAGCTCACTTGGAAGAATCGAAGGGTCTTTCTACTCCTATGCTACCTGGTAACAAATTAACTAAGTATGGGGCAGACTATCTACCTGATCCAACTACCTACAGATCTATTGTAGGAGCTTTGCAATATGCTACTCTCACTAGACCTAAGATTAGTTTCTCAGTTAACAAGGTGTGTCAATTCCTTGCTCAACCACTTGAGGAACATTGGAAAGCAGTCAAGAGAATACTGCGATATTTGAAAGGAACAAGTTCCTATGGTCTTCATATTCCTAAGCATTCTGCTGTGAGAGAATGGTCCCTTTCTGCCTTTTGTGATGCAGATTGGGCATCAGATCAAGATGACCAAAGATCCACATTTGGGTATTGTATTTTTCTCGAAAAGAGTTTGATCTCTTGGAGCTCCAAGAAGCAGACTCTGGTTGCAAGAAGTAGTACTGAAGCCGAGTACAGAAGTCTGGCTAATACGACTGCTGAACTGTTATGGATACAGTCCCTACTGACAGAATTGAAAATTCCTTGCTCAACTCCTCATGTATACTGTAATAACATGAGTGCCATAGCTCTTACACACAATCCTGTGCTGCATGCTCGAACCAAGCATATGGAATTGGATATATTTTTTGTTAGAGAGAAGGTTATGAGCAAAAATGTCATTGTTACTCATGTACCCTCATTGGACCAGTATGCAGACATTATGACAAAGGCTTTGTCACAGTCGAGATTTGAGACTTTGAGAGACAAACTCAAAGTGGTTGATAAGTTCTCACTTAACAACCCTCCTTGAGTTTGAAGGGGAGTATAAGAGTACTTTGCATTGTAAACTCAGTGACTTGCTGCACAAGTCACTGCAGTCTAGTTAGTATTGCTGAGCTGGCTATACAGCTGGCTATGTACCTCTATATATAGAGTTGTACCGATCTGTAACAAACTGGCTTTTTATAACAATACAATAACAGAATGCCGTTTACACTTTCTCTCTCTTCTCTCTCTCTAACTACCTTTCACTGATTTTCACATACTGAAACACATAACAAAAGAGAAAGGAAGTATTATAAAGAATATACCTGGCCTTTTTCAGTAAAAAGCACGAGATTTCTGACATCACTGCCCCACTCAACAAATATATCATGAGAAAAACCTGCTTCCAAACTTGCCATGGATGCTAGAACAACCTGTACAAGATACATGAATGATGAATCAGAGTCAGTAAAGAAGCTGGTCAGATGAAAAACAAAGCATACAAATTATTCAACCTTCGGACCATCTGGAGCATTATCAAGCTCAGTCTTGTTAACCAGAAGTGTAATATACCTGCAGGTACAAGCATTGCAGCTTAGTTTTAGACACAAGATAACATTAGCAATTAAAACAAGAGGAGATTAACTATTTGCTAGATCACTATACAGCAAACGTTTAGATTTCAATGCTCATTTTTAACTCATGATTGAATAAAACATTTTATTTCCAATATCTCAAGAAACTCGAAGTAATGCTAAACAATAACGTTTTATAGCATCCACAAGAACCAAAAACAAAATAGCATTTTTCTTCAAATTTAAGGACAAGATCACTTACTTCAAAAGAAATATATTTTCACGCGTTTGTTCAAAAGACTTCGCAATGGTATCACTCATCCACTCAAGGAAACTCTTTACATAATCAATTGTGCTGGATGCAACATATGTAAGAAAATATATAGGGTAGACCAAGTTTTCTTCAGCCCAATACTGCGAAAACAAAGATCTAATGTTAACTCACACGTATACATCCAGGAAAAAGGGAAGAAAAAGAGTAAAAGCATATTTCCTGAACTGACCGATTCTAGCATCAGAATAAGTTCCAAGACTCGTCCAGCAGTGTCAATAGGGAGCAATACATTGCCACCTGACCTTAGAGTTTTCTTTAAGATATCTAAATAATCAACAAGATATATGATCAGCACAGACAAAAGCACACAAATACTAGACAGTCTTCATTTCATGGTAAGATTTTTTAGTCCACTGTTAATGTCCTGGGCATAAAAATATTTTCATTTTCTCTTAAGAGCAGTTAGAGAAAACAAAAAATCTTAGTTTTGTCGCAGTGCCACAGTTGTTGGATTAAAAAGTTAGTTACCTCCAAATTCTTTGTCCTTTTGGCGTCTGTAAGGCTGATTATTCAAAGCATTATAAGCATCAGTTATTAGAACCGCTGGCCGCACAAAAGAACCTAGAACAGTTCCATTCAAATGCCTAATGAAAATTAGGTTGATAAGTAGCTTCCTTTTTCCTCTCCAATGATATATAAGATCAATTTAACTATGGGGAACTAAAAGAAAGATTTACCTTTCTTTCCGATGATTAAAATCAACAGCATATATGACGTCCTCACCATCCTTTGTAATTTTCCATATAGTACCTCCCAAAAGATGCCCAGCAACATGAGGTGCAATCACAATTCCCTCTCCCTTGCCTAGCAGCAGTTAAAATGCAATTAAAGGTGACAAACACACAATGCTGGGGAATTTTTGGAAGTTGAGCAACATGGAAGTAGAGAGTTTCATTTTATTATAATACATAAGGGTTTGAATGGGATTAAGTGTTTAGAAATAAACCAATATTTATACACTGAGAGAGGGTGGGGGGAAGAGAACAAAGAAAAGGCATAGAACCACTTCAAAGCAACACATTCTAATAGTTGTTCCAATGCCTACCTGAGAGATGATGGTTCTGAGAGTAAGTTAGCCTTGTTACACTTTGGAAAGCAGAATCAATATCATCTAGTGTGAACAGATCAAACTCTGACACTTGCTGCAAAATAATAAGATAGCTCAACCTAACCATTTGGCTATAAAACATATGCATTGTCCTAATTCTAGTTAATTATAAAACAGGAAAGCTCACAGATAAGGAGACAAGAGATCAAACAGCCTAAAAATCAAGCAGAAAAACATCTTTCTCTTAATTTTAAAACCAAACAAACCAACAATCCGATATGGAATTTCACCTTTCTTGAGAGGAACTGGTCATACATAGTGAGAAGGCCCAATCTGTAGACAGGCTCAGTTGAAAATACAGGCGCAGAGAGTCCAAGCTGCTTCATAGCATATGGGAGGGCACCAAGGTGGAGTGTATCCGGATGTGAAAGCAAGACCGCATCTATAGTTGGTGCTACCCTACATGCCAAGCACACAATCTCAACAACAAATCAAAAGGTAATAATTGAACACAAACAGGCAGAAAAATCAATTTCATTGTCATTTATAATTATAATCCCTCCCCCCAATAATAATCATCTTTCTAGTTCATAAGCATTGTCTTCCGCATTACAAACCCCAATTTGTTACTAACCAGCACTTAGGAACTCAAAATCACATCATATAATGAAGCTATGAAAGGAAAACAAGGAGGGGTTTGAAATGTAAGATACCCCACATGAAAAATTCAATGTTTTCAAGTTCCAAATGAAAAAGGGTTGGTTTTTTTGGTGGTGAGTGGTACCCATTTGGTGAAAAGGAAAGTAACAAACCTGGAGAGGGGTTGAAGAAGGGAAGGGTCGAAGTGGTCGTTCCAACCACAGTCGATGAGGAAGTTGAAGCCATCAATGGAGACCAAATAGGAGAGAGGGTTCTCGTTGTACACTCCACACAGTGGCGTTACCTGCACCGATGTTCCCATGTAGCTGCTATCTCTGCATATGCCCCCTCGCTCTGCCTGTGAGTAGTGTCTTTGAGTCTCTCAAACTAGCACGGGCTTTCGGCAAAGGTAGGAAGGAGTGTGTGAAATGGTGATTTTCTTTGTTTTGAAAATATTTCAAGAATTACGTAGAGGGTGTTAGATTTGGGAGAATTTCAAACCCCACTTTATTTTTTATTGTAGTAAAATACTAAAGGGATTATCATGTAACTGGTCCTGTGTTTGAGGCCGTATTTGACCTAGGTCCCTCGCCGGAAAAATCTTAGCATATGGTCCTTCTGTTTGCAAACTGTCTGAACTAGGTCCCTTCCCGAAGACCGGAACTCCGGTGAGGTCCTACGTGTAATTAATAAAAAAAAAAAATTACACGTCATTTAAATAATTTAACTTAAGTCCCTGAATTAAATCAAATCCTAATTTACTACCCCAAACCCTAAATCCCCAATTTCATTAATCAAATACATCCAATCTCCATCATCTTCAATCATCCTCATCCATTTTTCCAGAAAAAAAAACTTTCTCCGAATCCAATCGTTGCCACGCCACCGCCGTTGCTCCTTCCTCTCTGACTCAGAACCGCACCGCCGCCGCTCCTCCACCCCGTTCGAAGCCCTGTCTTCACCGCTGCTACTCCATCTGTTGCCATGGAAGTGATTCTGGCGAAGATCCGAAGCTGGGTTTTGCAGCTGCGTGTTGGTTTGTTTGATGTCCTGACGTGACAGAGGCGAACCAGATTCGATGGTTGCCTTTGATTTTGGTCCATCTTTCATCTTCCTTCTCTGATTTGGTTGGGTTTGTGGTGTTTGGATTTGCTTGAGGTTGAAGGGTTTTGGCTTCGGGGGGAAAGAGATGGAAGATTGGGACTTGATGGGAGGCCAGGAAAGGTTTTGGCTTGGTGAAGAAATTTGGTGTGGCGAGGGACGATGGGGGAAGAAATTGAATCTGGCGAACCAGATTCAATTTTTTTGCTTGTGTCCTCCTTGCGTTCTTGATTTCTGAGTTTGCTGAAGAACAAGGTGAATTTATGGTTTGGATTTGGGTTTAATTTGTATGTTGTTTCTGTGTTTGAAGGGCACCTTTTCTGGGTTTGTGTAGCCTGTGGCGATGGTGTCTTGCTATAGCAGTTGAGGTGTGTTTGTTACTGGGTTGGGTCTTTCTGGTGCAGTGGTGAGAGAGGAAAGAGATGAAGATGAATACATAAGAAAGAAAGATGAAAGCATCTTGCTTGACAGAGTTTTGATTCATGAAGATTTTTATGGCTAAAATATCCTTATCGTTGTTATTTCAATTGATTCATGAAAACTCTATCTTTGTTGTTGCTGTTGCTCCTCTGCGTCTGCTTTGTAAATGTAAACTTCCATAAATTTCCATACTATGAATGTGAACGTGTGTAATTTTAGGACTGTTAATTTGTTAGTGCGTGCATAACTTGAGAACGGCATGGTTATATATTTGTTTTGTGATAGTTAGAGAAAAAACTTTCTCCAAACTTTCTCCAGAAAAATGGATGAGGATGATCGAAGATGATGAAGATTGGATGTGTTTGATTAATGAAATTGGGGATTTAGGGTTTGGGGTAGTAAATTAGGATTTGATTTAATTCTGTGACTTAAGTTAAATTATTTAAATGACGTGTAATTTTTTTTTTTTAATTCCACGTAGGACCTCAGCGGAGCTCCGGTCTCCGGGGAGGGACCTAGTTCAAACAGTTTGCAAACAGAAGGACCATATGCTAAGATTTTTCCGGCGAGGGACCTAGATCAGATACGACCTCAAACACAGGGACCAGTTACATGATAATCCCAATACTAAAATACCTTCATTGTAACGCCCCAATTTCCGATACGGGGGTCACATTGTAAATAAGCGGAAATTAAGTTCATAAAACCTCTCAAAAAGGTCCCTCAATTATTTTGAAAGCAAATACGTCGCTCAAATAATTATTTAATAAATATAAACCCATAAGTTACCATACTCTAACGGTATAATCAACATAAAATAATAACAGTGTAAGTTTCTAAGTCTTTATAGGTAAACCAAAACATAAAAAGAATGATCCGAGTTCTTCACACTTTATCTTCATCTTTAACTTCCAATAATTACGCCCCGCGCTGCTCATCTGTGGCGTTAAGCGCCCAATCAACATACATGCAAACAGTAAAGGGTTAACTTCGAAAACAAAATGATAATGACAAAGATCAGCAAGTGATAAATAAGATAAAATAACAGTAACAATATAATACAAGGTCTTTCATTAAATTTTCCAATTTATGCAAATTATTCCTAAGATAACTATATGCATAGCTATGGCCAAATTTTCCTCGAACAGAGGCAGGACAATCACGTGGGACAAGCACCCACCACATTGCCCTAATTCACCCTAACCGGGTCAGGACAATCACGTGGGACAAGCACCCACCACATTGCCCTCGGCCTGATCCCACGGGACAAGCACCCGTCACATCAGAGCCTAAACAAAACCTAAGTAATGCATATGTTATGACTCAAGTGATTTCCAACATCATGAACAACAGTCCCCACATCAATCCAAAGTAGTCATAATATCATATGCCAATACCTTTAAATTTCTCTTAACATATGAATATGTTATATCAAATATTCACTTCAATTACTCATCACACAGTAGCGAGTGAATAAATCATGCAATTAATCAACCCAACACAACAAGCTTTCAAGAACAAATAGATTAATGGCAAACACAACGGCAATCAATTCCTAGCGAGAAGTTACCCTTGCCTATGATTATTTTGCATCAACTTCAAGCCCAACCTCGAGTAAGACCCCGAATTGAGTGTAGAATTTCTTGCTCGACCTCGACACTCCGAAGTCCGTCCTCATCTCAGAAGTGAAGAAAATTTTGTGCTCAAGCTCTGGCAAGAACAAGTGGGAAGCCTTTGAAGGAGAGTGTTAGAGAGTCCTAGGCCTTCTCCAAGAGGAAACATAGAAGCAACGGAAAGAGGTAGCAATATGAGAGCACAGACGAGACTTGGCAACAACAACAAAGGAAGTGGTTTTCTCTGAAAGTTTTTGACGTGCTAATGAGTGAGGAAGTGGAAAATAACTTCTGAATACTCCCTCCTATAAGGTGCACGAAATTTAGGGTCAAGTGGGAGGTTATGTTTCAACTCTTTTTCCTATTTTCAAGCAACATTTTCCACTTAAATCTATTCTCTCTTTTTTTTAATTTTCTTTTATTTAAAATTTGAATTCAAAAAGAGTGGAAACAAAAAGGAATGAGGGCAAGGAATATGCTCTCTAACCAGCATATAGCACTCCCCACTAGCACACAACAAGGCTGACTTCTTCCTCTTTTTACTCCTCCAAAACAGAAAATGAATCGGGTCTTGATTCTGGTTTAAGTAAATTTTGTTATTTAATTTTATTAATCTCAAGTAATTAAATTCAGAAGGCTTCTTCATAAATAAGACAATATTCCCTCTCTACTCTTTAATTTCAAAAAATGAAGGGGAGAATGATAACAACTTCTTCCTCTAAGAGCTTCGACACTAACAGAACGTATCTAGTCGCGTTTTCGGTTAAAAACAATTTTTGTTTCTAAATCCTTTTAATTATTTCTTCACAATAAATTTAAAAACTATTCCTAAGAACAAAGGAATATTCTCTCTTTATTCCTCTCTAAAATTTTGAAATTAATAAGGAAAAGAAGAAGAAATAAAATCAGCTCTAACTAAGATTTGAATTTCGAATATACAGAAACAGAAAATAGGTAGAGCAAGAGAATATGCTCAGCCACATGGCCAAGTGGTGCGTCCCCCTTAGAGAGGAAATAGGGAATGAGGCTGAATTATTCTTCCCTTGGAAGTTCCTTTAAAACAGAACGTATCCGGTCTTGTTCGGCGTTGAAATTCGTTTGATTACTTTATTTATTTATTCCTTTAATAAATCAGAATTTATCAGGGCATAAAAGAATATTCCTTCTTGTTCCAACCTCTCAAAAATTCAAAATTAATAAAGGGAAGGAAAAGAAAATTAATCCTACATTAGATAGGACTCGAACACTAGCCTTATCAGTCAATCGCTTAAGCCTCAACCACCAAGCCACAACTCATCTTGTTATAAATCAAGCAAATTTATTCTTTAATCAAGTACCAATCAATCTATTAGGATTTCATTCATATCAAATAAAAAAAAAATACCAACACAATATAATTCAAACAAAGGTCTAGCAGGGACTAAAACTGAACTATAGAATAGTTCAAGGACCAAAGCATAAATAATTCATACTCCAGGGACCAAAAATATAAATACCAAAAATAGAGGGTCTTACAATACCACCCCCTTAAAAGAGTTTCGTCCTCGAAACTACAAGTCGAGAGACAAAATAGATCATCTCCAATCAGAGAATCCAAACAGACAAGCAGTTATCAGGAAATCCAAACAAATATCGAATAGTTATTTAAATCAAAAAATCAAACAGAAAATTTAACAGATTACAAAAACAAACACACAGAAAAAAAAAATTACAAACCAAAAATTATATTTTCAAAACAAAATATGTTTCAACGCCAGAATAGGAATTTAAAATGGAAAAATCAAAACGGTTGATAAAATTGATATCCAAAACAGATAATAGAATAGACTTTCGAACATTTATCAAAACAATTGTTTAGGATAGGGAATTAAAATTGAAATTCAACAATTAGTATGTCGCATAAAAGGTAAGATGCTCATCCTATTAATTTATTTATTTAATTATTTTTTTTAAATCACATCTCCTAAACTTGTGATAAGATGAAATGAAATTCGTATCAAAATTAAGCTCACAGCCAAAATATAACAAAATAAGAAAAATGTCTGTACATATACATAAAAATTCTCCTAACGGGAAATCCAAGAATATATCAGACAATTATTAAAATAGATATTTAAATCAGAAAATCAATATAAGGAAATTAACCGACCTCTAGATGGAAAATACATGACGGATATCTTATTTTCAAAACGGAAGTTTAAATCAAAGTCAAAACAAATATCTAAACCAAAGAGTCAAAACGATTAATAAAACTGATATTCAAACAAATAAACTAAACAGATAATAAAACAGACTTTGAAACAATTATCAAAAAAGTTATTTAGAACAAAGAATTAAATTTGAGATTCAGAACAAATATTGAAACATATTTTCAACAACTATTCAAATTAAATGTCAAAACAGATATCCAAATCAATCTTTTTTTTTTCAAAACAGAACATAGAAACAAATATTTTGAACTGATTTTGAAAAGGACAAAAAAACGCAATGGATTTTAATATAATAATAAATCAGAAAACAAAACAGATATATAAAAAAAAAAAAACAGAAAACAAAACAGAAACAAAATTAAACCAGAAACAGAGAAACAAGAACAGTAACATGAACAGGAGCAGGAAATTAATACAGAAACAGAGTGTGCATTGCAAATATTAAAACAGGAGAAAAAAAAATATCCAAAACAGGAGATCAAACAGGTTTTAAAACAGAAAAGCAAAACAGAAACGAAAACAGATATAAGACGGAAAGCAAAACAGACATTGAAACAGAAAAACAGAAAAAAAAAATTCAAAACAATTATTATTAATATTTTTTTCAAAACGGAAAAATAAATTATCAGAAAAAAAAACAGATTATTTAAACAGAAAATAAAAACATTTTTAAAATATATATCAAAACAAAAGCAGCAAATTTATTCTTTAATCAAGTACCAATCAATCTATTAGGATTTCATTCATATCAAATAAAAAAAAACAATACCAACACAATATAATTCAAACAAAGGTCTAGCAGGGACTAAAACTGAACTATAGAATAGTTCAAGGACCAAAGCATAAATAATTCATACTCCAGGGACCAAAAATATAAATACCAAAAATAGAGGGTCTTACATTCATTTTTTAGGGCCATTAGTTTTAATGTTATCCCATTGATATGTATGTTACCCCTTAATTTTTAAAATCCCAAAATACCCCCTGATGTAAAAAAAATTAATAGTTATTTTCGACCTATTGAATGCGAAAATATACATTTTTCTTCTCAATATCTCATCTTTTGAGTGTGAAAATATGCTTTTTTTTTTCTAAATTTCGCACATTTGAGTGCGAATTGGTATTTAAAAAAAAAATTGTTCCAGAACTAATCATGTAACACACACTTGAGTGCGAATAAAATCATTTTTTTCTAAATTTCGCACCTTTGTGTGCAAATTTTCCCACCTTCTCTTGTTGTCAGCTCAACTTTCTTGATTCCTCCTCTTTAAACCTTCTTAAATGCCCTTCATTCCTTCATAAAACTCACTTATACCTGCAACAACTCATTTAACAAAACCATCAAAGCAAAAATGAAACAACCATTTTGATTAAAAGCTCATCAATATTTCCCATTAACTCCCATAACACCTTCCTCAACTTAAGATCAGCTTTAAAACCTCCAATAACTAATGATTAATCCATTGAAATTCCAACACTTCATGAACAGGGATTTAAATAAACAAAACTCGAGGACTAAAACTGAAAAAGCTCAATAAAAAATAAGAAAAACACTAACAAAGACAAAAAAAAATACAAAAACACTCAATTAATACCTACATGCAGAAAAACAATGCAAAGTAAAGCTAAAATTTACTCAAAACACTACATGAGACTTGAGACAAAGAAAAATAAAGAAATAAAAACAAAGAAAAACTAGAATATCCCCGGGTCATTAGGTACTATCGGAGGTTTATTGAGGGATTCTAAAAAATTGCTCAACCTTTAACTCGCCTCACCCAAAAATGGGAAGCTTTTAAATGGACCCAACAATGTGAGGATAACTTTCTAGAGCTGAAACACCGACTCACAACGGCACCAGTGTTGGTACTTCCTAATCCACATGGATTATTTGAAGTCTATTATGGTGTGTCCAAGCAAGGGTTAGGATGCGTGCTTATGCAAGATAGGGAAGTAGTGGCTTATGCCTCACAACAGTTGCGATCTCATGAGGAGCGTTACGCCACCCATGATTTGGAGCTGATAGCAGTGGTCTTTCCTTTGAAAATTTGGAGGCACTAGTTGTATGGTGCAAAGTTTGAAGTCTTCAGCGATCATAAGAGTCTAAAGTATCTCTTTGGTCAAAAGGAGTTACATAGGAGACAACATAGATGGATGGATTTTCTAAATGACTATGATTTCGAATTAAAGTACCATCCAGGCAAGGTCAATGTAGTGGCTGACGCGTTGAGTCGCAAACTGTTGTACATGTCTTTTATAATGGTGCGGTAGCCGGAATTGATCCAGAAGTTTAGAGACTTGAACCTGGTGGCTGAATTGACACCAAATAGCATTCAATTAGGCATGCTAAGAATTACAAATGATCTACATAAACAAATTCTGGAAGCTCAACAAGTGGATCAATTTATCAAGTCTAAGATGAGTTAGATTTCTCCAGAAGAATTGTCAGACTTCAATGAAGGAGATGATAAGATGCTGAGATTCCAAGATAGAATTTGTATACCACATGAGTAGACCATTAAGAATACAATTCTTGAAGAAGCACATTAAAGTAAACTTAGCTTTTATCTCGGAGCTACAAAGATGTATCAGGATTTGAAGAAGAGATATTGGTGGCCTAAGATGAAGCAAGATATAGCTAAGTATATTTCGACATGCTTAACTTGTCAGAAGGCTAAGATTGAGCATTAGAAGCCAGTTGAGATGTTACAATCACTTGATGTTCCAGAGTGGAAATGGGACAGTATCTCCATGGACTTCATCATGGGATTACCAAGAACACCAACCGGGTATGATTCTATTGGGTGATTGTTGACCGTTTGGCTAGTGGTATGCGGTTCCTACTAGTGAATTCAAGGTTTTCGATGGATAAGTTGACACAGGTATACATTCGAGAAATAATCAGACTCCATGGTGTCCCTACCAGCATAGTTTCCAATTGATTCTGGATGGGCTTACAGAAGGCATTGGAAACTAAGTTGCGACTTAGTTCAGCATATCACCCACAAGTTGATGGACAAATAGAAAGGACTATTCAGTCATTGGAGGATTTACTAAAAGCATGTGTGTTAGAGGAAACTGGTAATTGGGAACAATTTCTACCCCTGATTGAATTCACTTATAATAATAGTTATCGCTCGAGCTTTGGGATGGCTCCATATGAAGCATTGTATGGCAAAAAATGCAGGACTCCTTTGTGCTGGTATAAGATAGGGGAAACTTCATGTTAGGTCCTGACATCGTCCAACAGACGACTGAGCAAATAAAAATGATACAAGAGAAGATGTAAGACCCTCAATTTTCATGTATTTATGTTTTAGTCCTTTGAGTTGTAATGATTATGCTTTGGTCCTTCAAGTGATAATAATTATGTTTTGGTCCTTTTGAGTAGCAGTGAATTCATTGGTTTAGACTATGCTTGTATGTAATCAATTTATGTATTGATTAGTCTTAGTTGGAATCGCGACGTTGCAACGAGAAGGAGAGAATTGTTTGTTACTTGAAAAGTATCGTCTGCCTTGTGTGCAAAAGTATCGTCTGGTCCTACCATTGGATGAGCATCGTCTACCCCATGGGCAAGTGTATCGTCTGCATGATGAGCAAGTATATCGTCAGCTCCTTAGGAAAGTGTATCATCTAACCCGTGCGTAAAGGTATCTTCTGCTCCCATGTGCAGAGGTATCGTTCGCTGTTCACTGTTTTCTTGATTTTGTTGATTGTCCATAACAGTTTTTGTGGGTTTCAAATTCGAAATTGGAGAAGAGTTTTTGTCTCTGAATATTTAGGAAGATATTTCCCGAATATCCTGTTTGGAATATTGGCCATTAAGTGGTCTCTATTCATAATATCCTTTTGAGTTGGAGTATATTCGTTCGGTTACCTTAACCTTGGCACCGTTGAGGGAGAAAATCCGCAACTTCCTCCTACTTTCCCTAGGGTTAGGCGTGGGGTTCACTTGGTTACTTTTTCTGCTTTGTTATTTTTGAAAGTCAGAGGTAAGTTAGGCTAGTTAAGATTCGACGTATATTTTGGCTAAAAATTAGGAGAGAAAATCTGGAAAAAATTTCCCACTACCTTAGTGGTTTCGATCAGCATATAGGGGGAGAAAGCTGAGTTATTTAATATCTTTTTCCAAGCAAACACTTCTAGCATCCCTAGTGAAACCCTAATTCTCTGAAGTGTTGAAAACTTTTCCCTGCTACTGCCGCTAATGCCGAAGTTATTTTTCTTCCTTTGGAAATCAAACTTTCCTTCCAGCACCTATTGTGCTGTTGTCGAGACCTTCCTTTCTTGAAGAATTCGAACCCCATTCCTCCCTCGCTATTGTTGTGCGAGTGTTGATTCTTTTCTTGGAAGGCCACGAACGTTCACTTTTCTTTCAAAAGAACTATCGCCAGTAATCCAATTCTGCACTTGGTCACGAGTTTTGGACATGGAACCGTGTTTCTGGAATGGTGTTTAATTCTGTTCTGTTCCTTTTTATAAGACCCTCTATTTTAGGAAATTATAATTTAGTCCTCGGGATCTTAATAATTATATTTTGGTCCCTATCTTTTTATAATTGATTTGTAGTCCTTGATTCCTTGAGTGTTTTGATATTGAAATATGATCATTGGCTGAAAATAATTATTTTGATTGGCTTATAACAAGATGAGCTTTGGTTTAGTGGTTGAGACTTGAGTATTTCGCCTAAATGAATTAATCTATTTTGATAAATAACAATTTCGTTAAAGAGTCACTAATTTTTTCCTTGAAGAAGTTTATATTCAGGAACTCCTATAAACGGAAAGGACGCTGCAATCATTATCAAAAAGCAAAGTAAAAGTCCGTCCGGCTATGAGAACTTCGTCCGCCTAAAGGGACTGTCCAGATCACTCCAAGTCAAACAGAGAGGTTGACTAAGAAGTAATAATTAAAGACTGACACGAAAAGAATATGCTCAGTAGAGATCGTTTGTCTAAACCAAGACAAGTTGTCAAGCACCTCCTGTGGATCAGAGCATTAAATACGAAAGAGACAGATTTAAGCGCCATAAACCTTGAAGATTCAAATTCTCCGACATTCCTTTATTCAAGTTGCTTTTTACTGAATTTACGGTGAAATCCTCTGATCGTCGTATCTCCTCAACGGTAAAATTCAAAACCTCGGGTCAGAAGCATTAATTGCTGTTCCTGGAGATCAGAAGCAAAAGCATTGCCAGACGAACTCACTCTCTACCAGTTAAAGAAATGTTCATCACTACGGCAAACCTTCTTTAGTAACAAATTGCAGAAGTATCCGTTACTCACAATCCAGCAAATCTCCAACGGAACTATTTTGAAGATCTTCATCAGTTCATCCGGTTGTCATCCTACTGAAGATATAAATAGTGACCTCTGCATCACTTTAAACTTGGCGACTTATACAATATCTAAGCATTCGAACTCTTCAAGTCAATTTACAACTTAGATTAGCTTTTGCCAAGAACACTCAGCAACATTAGAATCTCTATCCTTCTGAGTTTAGTCGCCAATCAGTGTGAACTCTCCATAGAGTGAAAAACTCTCATTCTTCTCACACTATCCCTTCAGAGAACCAAACTTAACAATCGTCTCTGAACCCAGAACCTCATATTTTCTACCCACTCTTTGTGAAGAGATCCTTGTAGAAAACCAACCTTCTTGTAAAAGAATTGGGAGAAGTCCTATCGAATACTTGAGAGATAAAGGAGAAGTCCTGAGAAAACTTGTAAAGGAGAAGTCCTTAGAACACTGGGAGAAGTCCCGGAGAACACTTGTACTATTCAGTCGAAATAGTGGAAAATCTTGGTACAGCCAAGGACTGGACGTAGCCCTATCGATTTTGGGGGTGAACCAGGATAAATATCTTGTGTGCTTTACTATTTACACTTTAAGTACATTTCCGCTGCACGTTTATTTAAACGTTTTCAAACTTATAAATAATATTCTGCGAAAAATATTTAAAAAGTCACACACACAATTCAAACCCCCCTTTCTTGTGTGTTTTTATTACTATCAATTGGTATCAGAGCTTAACCGCTCTGAGAATTACTAACATCTTAACAGGTGTAGAGTGAAAAGATCCATGGACGGAATTGCCTACCCAACCGGAACCGCAACAAACAAGCCACCATTCTTCGATGGCTCAAACTATCCCTACTGGAAGAAGCATATGCAGCTATTCATTGAATCAACTGATTGGAAACTATGGGACGTGATATCTAAGGGAAATTACTTTCCTAAAGATAGTGAAAACAAGGCTATCCCAGCTGACAAATGGACAGACGAACACAAGATCGAAAACCAGAGGAATGCCAAGGCAAGGCTATTTCTTATATGTGCTACAGCAAAAGTGAGCATGACAAAGTTGACAGCCTGAGTACTGCAAAGGAGGTATGGGACACACTGGCCGTTGCTCATGAAGGAACAACTGCTGTTCAAACCATCAAGATGAGCATGCTCGCCTCTCAATACGAAAACTTCATGATGGATGATAATGAGTCCATTGATTCCATGTTTTCACGACTTCAGACCATTCACAATGGTATGAGGAATCTGGGCAAAACATTCACCAACAAAGAGCAAGTGGTCAAGATTCTCATAAGTCTTCCCACCAACTGGAGAAATTTCGTCACCTCCCAAAGATCCGGAAAAGATATGGACACATATCAAGTAGAAGATTTACTGGGAGAAATGAAGATCCACGAGCAGGATCTTGCAAATGATGCTGCTATTATAAAAAGAAAAGCAGCAGCTGCAAAAGCTGTAGCCTTTAAAGCCAACAAATCAAAGGCTTTGAAAGCTAATGAATCCTCAGATGAGGAAACAGTTCAGTCTGATCGATCAGATGATGAACAAGCCTTGTTCAACAGACGATTTAGAAAAATGGTGGGAAACAGGAAGCAATTCAAAGGGAGACCATCTTCTTCATCAAGAGAAGAAGAAAGAACTCCAAGCAAAGGAGGGATCGTCTTCTATGAATGCAAGAAACCTGGTCACGTCAAAGCAGATTGTCCTCGTCTAGGGAATAAGTCTTCGCAGAAAACTTTCTATAAAAAGAAGGCATTTTCTAGCCAGAACGATGAATCAGAAGATGACTCAGATCAAGAAGAAGAAGCCAAGGGAGCTAATGAAGAAGCTTCATACTGTGCGTTCATGGCATCCATAGACACTTCAGATATTGAAGCTGAAAGAGAAGCAGAGGCATTAATGATTTTTGTCGATCAATCCAATGACGAAGGAGATGATCAAGAAGAGGTATGTCCTGAAATCTCAGCTAATGACTACAATGAACTGCTAGAATATGCTCATGCATTAGCTATTAAGTACAGCTCTCTCAAAAAGAAGAATGATAAAACATTGAAAGAACTGCATGCATCTAAGGAAGTATCTATTATGCTCACTAAGAAAAATCAAGCGCTTTTAGAACAAGACACAAACAAAGAAATTAGGTTTTTAAAGCAAAGAGTCAGTTACTTAATTAAAGACTTATCCATGTGTACTCAAGGCCATGGTAATCTAATCAAATTAAGTGGAAACAATAGACTAGCTTATGATCGAAGAGGGTTAGGATATGAAGAAGAAGAAGACTGGGATATAGTTGCCATTAAACATAACTTGTCTACTGTTCCATATAGATATCAGCCCGAAAATAAAAATATGTCATCAGCATCTATCAAAATTCAACCTGAAACTTTCACAGTCAAGGGTAAGGAGAAACAAACTCCTCAAAAAATAGTGCATGGGAGGAAAAGCCCACCCAAGGTGACTACTAACAAAAGAGGACCCAAGAAAGTTTGGGTACCTAAATCAATGATTATTCCTCTTGCAGATGTGCTTAACAGTTCGAAACCAAAGAGAACAATGGTACCTGGACAGTGGATGCTCACGGCACATGACGGGAAAAAGGTCTTTATTCCCAAAAATCCATGAGAAGAAGACAGGAGGGACAGTGACCTTTGGAGGAAATCAAAAAGGTTTCATTGTCGGAGAAGGTAATGTTGGTAAGGACCCTCTTCCAGTAATCCGGAAGGTTCTTCTAGTTGAAGGATTAAAACATAACCTACTTAGCATAAGTCAATTGTGTGATAGTGGGCTCACTGTTTCCTTCACCAAATTGAAGTGTAGTGTCACTAATGAAAATGACAAGATTATCTTTGAAGCTCAGAGACAAGGAGATCTATATAAGACCTCCCTGGAAAACCTTGCAAGTCAAAAGGTAACATGTCTAGTATCAGCAGAGGATGATAAATGGATCTGGCACAGGAAGCTAAGGCATGCATCCCTAAAGACCATTGCTAAAATAATCAAACATGATTTAGTACGTGGTTTGCCAAATCTATCTTTCAAATCTGATGATACATGCTCAGCATGTCTCCAAGGAAAGCAAGTAAAAAGCTCTTTCCATGCAAAGAACGTTGTTAGTACAAAGAGACCTCTGGAGATGTTGCACATGGACTTGTTTGGACCCACTAGAACGGCTAGTTGTTCTGGAAAAAGATTTTGTCTTGTCATCGTCGATGACTACACCAAATTCACATGGGTGCAATTCCTTGAAACAAAAGATGAAGCTTTCAAGTTCTTTCTAATCATCGCAAAAAGAATTCAAAATGAAAAAGGATACTGCGTCACCAACATTCGAAGTGACAGAGGAGGAGAATTCATAAATGAAGAATTCAATCATTACTGCGAAGAGAATGGTATATTCCATCAAGTGTCCGCTCCGAGAGCTAACAGAGAGCTAATGCTTGAGCGCTAGCCCCCCAACGCTTGAACGTTGGCGTTCTTCCCAGAACGTTTGCCAATTCAGGGAGCCAACGCCTGAGCGTTGGCATCCCAACGCACAAGCGTAGGGCCCCTACCAGCCCGAAAATAACTTCTGTCCTTTAATTCTAAAATCAATTCTTGGGTTTCTTCCTTCCTTCTTAGGCCTAATTAAGGGTATTCTATTGTATATTAGGAATTGGACTTGAAGTGGATGCAATATACTAGAAGGTAAGGGTAACTTCTTTATATAGGTTGATTGCTATTGTGATATTCTTGATTCTATTGTGGAAACTATTTGTGAAGTTTTGGATGTTGATGTGGTTATTGCTGTACATGTTATAATGCTGTAGTGTTCTGGAAATTATGTGATGAGAATTTTGAAATTAATATTGATATAACATGCAGATATGTTAAGAGGAATTAAAAATAATTGGCATATGATATTATGGCTATATTGAGTTATTGTGTGAACTATTGGTTCTTGAGGGTGGAAATTATATGAGTCATAGCATATGCACTATTTAGGAATTTTTTTCGGATTGATGTGACATGTGCTTATCCTGTGGGATCAACCAAGGTTTGTTTAGGCTCTGATGTGACGGGTGCTTGTCCCGTGGGATCAGGCCGAGGATAATGTGGTGGGTGATTGTCCTGCCCCTGTTTGGGAAAATTTGGCCATAGTTATGCATATAGTTATCCTAGGAATAAATTGCATTAGATTGGATGTTTAATGAAAGTCTTGTATGATATTGTTCCTGTTATTAAATGTGTATGCGTTATTTATTGTTAAATTATCACTTGTTTATTTTCAATATTATTTTGTTTTCGAAGTTAACCCTTTATTGTTTGGATGTGTGTTGTTTGGGCGCTTAACGCCATAGATGAGCAGCGTGAAGGTTGACTTTGAAGGCTTATTTAGGGAGCTGAGACAAGAAGAAAATGTTGAAGAAGCATGGATGCTTCCTGTTTTTATTTATTTATTTTACTAAAGACTTAGAAAATTTATGTTGTTGTTATTTCATTTTCATTACTTTCATTAGATTATGATCAATTATGGGGTGATTATTATGATTTAATTATTTATTGAGCGAAGTTTGTGTTTTTGAAAAATTGAGTGACCTTTTGAGGGGTTTACGAAACTTAAATTCCTCTTTTTTACAATGTGACTCCTGACCGAAAACTGGGGTGTTGCATTTGTGGTATCAGAGCTTTGGTTGAGAAAACCAGAGTTGTTGGGTAGATTTCTTGTTAGGATATTTTGAATTCAGAGACTGATTGATGGGGTGTCAATTGGAGGAAGAATTTTGGTGAAATGACTGTTGAATTTTTATTAATTGTTTGAGATTGTCCCATGAGCGGACGATCTAGTTGTCTGTGTTTGACTAACTTTTCTTGCTATTTCTGTTCCTGGTTAACCGTTAATTATTCTTACAAGAAGGAGTAAGAGATTAGCGAGTCTAGATACGAAAATGGCCAAGTAGGACATGAGGAATCTGAGGTCCGTCGCTATCGCTAACTTAGCCAAGTTGGTGAAGATTCATGAGAATGTCGTTGCGGCTCGTGCGGAAGAGGAAGCAAACCGTTCTGCTGCGGATGTTGCGGCACTGATGAGGGCGGTGCAATGGATAGGCCTCGAATGCTACCTGACGTTGGAGGTGAAGGCAGAAGAAATCGAAGCGACCAACAAGCGCATTGAGGAATTGCGGAGAAGAGGTGGACCAATTAGGTCGCGTCAAGAAAAGAACGACAATGACAAGGAATCGTATCAGCACATCCCGACCAAGGAGCGCATTGTTGATTCAGACCGACACATTAGAGATAGACGGGGCACCCGAGGAGTGCTAAGACCTTTAGAGGATGTCGAATGTTTTGAATGCATGAAGATGGGGAACTACGCTAACAACTGCACGGAGAACCCGATGGTGTGCTGGAATTGCAAAAAGCCGGGATACGCCGCAAAGAATTGTCAGACTGCAAGAGTTGAGACGGGAACAATTTTGTGGGAGGACAAGACGAAGGTGCAATACTCCAGATCATTCCTTGACCTGAGGCTTTGAGAATGGA
Source organism: Acmispon strigosus (assembly GCA_030819835.1). Lineage (NCBI taxonomy): Eukaryota > Viridiplantae > Streptophyta > Magnoliopsida > Fabales > Fabaceae > Acmispon > Acmispon strigosus. The sequence continues at coordinate 38,660,991 of JAUAMA010000001.1, read as the reverse complement.
ACTCTTTTAGGAGTAGTACTGTTAGATTGTCGTCCTCTAATGTTATGAGTAGACATTGTATTATCTTATATGCTATGTTTTAGTTTTGGTTGACCTTGTTTGACCTTATTATTATTGAAATAAGCCATGTGCCAGTTAATAAATTTTGTATTTATCACCAAGATTTAGAAGAACGTATGTTTCTTGGTTTGCTTAAAAATATAAGGAGGTAATAGCTCCTGTTTTAAAGATGTTCGATTTTTTGGACTCTTATCTTTCAAGTCCTCCTTGAGAAGAGGAGCTTTGAAGGTCTTGTTAGCGGTGAGCTTGGGAGAAGTCGAAGGCTGCGACAGATATCAGGAGGTTCTTGGGTTTGGTTGAATACTATTGGAGATACATCGAGGGTTGAGAATATCGCCGGACCTTTGACGAAGCTGACTCGGAAGAATCATCCGTTTGCTTGGACTGAAGAGTGTTAGTCCAGTTTTCAGGAGATGAAGCGGCGTTTGACAACCGCACCTGTGTTGGAACTTCCACAATGTGATGAACCTTATGAGGTTTATTGCGATGCCTCTTACCACGGCTTGGGTTGTGTCCTGATGCAACGTCGGAAGGCTGTGGTCTATGTATCTAGACAGTTGAAGGTCCATGAATGGAATTACCCGATGCATGACCTAGAGCATGCAACGATGGTTTTTGCTCTTAAGATTTGGATGCACTCTTGTATGGGAGCACATTCACGGTTTTCAGCGATCACAAAAGTTGAAATACTTGTTTGACCAGAAAGACTTGAACATGAGACAGAGACGCTAGATGGAGTTCTTGAAAGATTAATCATGATAGACAAATATTTCCTAAGACCTTACATGTTTTACATTTCAGGAAATATCTATTAGTGGAGAATAACGCAACGTCTACACCTTCTTTGAAGAATTGGAAGTAGAATGTTCAAATGTATTAGTCAAGAAAATATGAAGAAAAAGAACGTCTACCTTCTCTTAGTAAGAAGGCGCCTGCCTATGCTCAAGAAGGAATGTCTGACTACGTTCATAAATGAAGACGTCTGCCTACGTTCAAGATGGAACGCCCGTCTCAGTGTTCAAACAATGAAGGCTTGCAAAGTCTGAATATTAAATGAAGCACTGTTTGCACGAGAATCAAGAAAGGACATATTTAATAGAGAAATATTCCTCGTATTTCTCTGCTCTCTAAATGCTCCGTACAACAAGATACGCATTTTTCAGAGTCAACGACACTATTTTCTGAACATCGTATCACCTCAACAGTCAGAATCAAATCTCGATGATCAGAATAGAAGATATGCCCTGTTGATTTCCTTTGCATTTAATGCTCGAACACTGTTTAAGGAAACAATGCAGAATAGAGCGGACGATAGAAGCAAGTGCATTAATTGCTGCATTTAATGCGTAGCAGGTTTTCATTTAATGCTTCTGAGAGCTTGTCAGAAGCATCCGTTGCACCTTCAGAGAAGAAGAAATTCAAACGGAACTCTACAATCTTCACCAATGGCAATCCTACTGAAGATATAAATAGAAGACTTGAACATTGAAATCAGTGGCGAATTACAATGAAAAATCCTCAAGCTTTCAAGTTATTTTATTGCAACCAAGCTCTGAAACCCACTCAGAAGTCTAGTGTCGTACTACTTTGAGGTTAGTCGTCTGCCCTAATGTGAAATTCTTATAGAGTGAAAACTCTCATCTTTCTCACACTCCAAAAACAGAGAACCCATTTTCATATCATCTATGTAACCTGTGCTCAAATAGTTTCTACCTTACTCTTTGGGAAGAGACTCTGTAGAATCAAAAAATTCTTTGTTAAAGAATTAGGGAGAAGTCCTATCGAATACTTGTAAGGAGAAGTCCTATGAATACTGGGAGAAGTCATGTTGAATACTTGTAAGGAGAAGTCCTTCGAATACTGGGAGAAGTCCTGCACAATACTTGTATTGTTCGGTGTGAATAGTGGAAAATCTTGGTGAAGCCAAGGACTGGACGTAGCCCTGTCGATTAAGGGGCTGAATCAGGATAAACTCTTTGTGTGCTTTACTTTTCAGCTCTGTTAATTTTCCGCTGCACAAGTTTTAGAAAAGAATAGTTAAACTTATACTTGCTTTGAAAGAAAAGTTTTTAAAATCACACACACAATTCAAACCTCTCATTTCTTGTGTTGTTTCGTTATTATCAAACTCAAAATGTGTTATATGGAGATATAAGTGCTTATACATAAACTAATCTTAGTCGTTTATGAAAATAAGTATAGGTAGATAAATTCAAATGCACTTTCATAAACATTTAGAGTGTGTTTGCTTAAGATTAAAAAATAATGGTTTTAGCTCTCTAATAAAGAGATTATTTTTTAGAGATTTATGTAAAAAACATAAGATATTTTGCATTTGTCTACATAATGATTCGGGTAGTGATTGTGATATTATGATTTTTAAGGGTATCTTCTGCCCTATAAATCTTCATTGGTTTTGTTTGCGTTGAGTGAAACGGTAGTTGGGACCAAGTTCAAAAGCCCTCCTGCAATTAGGGTTTCAAACCTAGCTGCCTTTATTAGTATTCAAGTGAACATCCTTATTGCTATATGTTACTTTCCCTTTTATAGAGGAGTGTACTCTAACCCTAAATTTCCAAGACCCATGCCTTAGTTAAAAACGGCCCATGCATACATATATCACTGAAAGGGGCGTAAGGTCGCCAAGTCCCTTCAACATACATAATCCTCTAGGGGGGGGGGGAGGTCGCAAGACTATTGGAAGGGCAGCCCTTGTGCGAACCTTAGTCGTAATTGATCGCCCTAAGCTTCTTGGTGTGACCTTCGCCAATACCATCGATCGCCCTAAACTTCTCAACAGAACCGTTCATTTGCCCGAGCCCAATAGAGATAACTAGAGCAGTAGATCACCCTAATATTCAAGTAATTCAGGCGACCCTTATGTTGAATCACCCTTGACCAGTCTAGTTTTCAATTTTCATTTCCTCTCCTCTATCAAAATATCATTTTTATAAGTTCATTAAAGTAGCTTTTCAAAATAATCTGATTCCATTTTTTTAAATAATAAATCTTTTAAAATCTTAAAATTGAGAAAATGATTATTTAATTAAAAATTTATAAAATAAACTGAAAGAAGCTCTAAATAGATTTGTGTTTGATTATACCGCAATGCTCTGGTACTCATTGAGAGTGAGAGGATTCATTATTTAGACTATGAAGGAGAAGGACTGGGTTGCAATTTTTAAAAAATTATTACAAATAAAATCATGGCAAATCAAAGTAAAAACTAAAAAGTATGCTCATTTAGAATGAGTAGCAAAGAAATTGTCTTGATTATATTAATGAAAAATACTTTTATTTTCACTCTTATCTACGTAATAACTTTTTGAATAAACTAATTAAAGTAGATTCCAATAACTTGTTTTAAGTTTTCTTAAAAATTGATAAACACCTAAAAAGTTAAAATAAATAAATTTTTAATTAAAAAGTCGATTTTAAAAAAAAAAAACAAGCTGAAAGAAATACAGTGATATTCTCAAATTTAATTCAGAAGATTTACACGGTTGAAGTTGAAGCAAAAGCAAGAAGAGAGAGTCCGAGCAAGAAGAGATTCGGAATCAGGAGTTGAGAGAGAACAACCCAACATTCTGCTTCACCTTGAATTACACTCACACACTCACTACACAACAAAGTATCATACCCTTAACCTCCACTTCTTCTTCATTTCAATCACTTTCTCTCCCTTCCGTCGCTGAGGAAGTAGCAACCTTCCATGGCTTCCATCGCCCCCACGTGCTCCCCCACTTCTCTCCAGCTCCGATTGGCCTTCAATGGCACCAAATTCCCCGTCGCTCAGCGCTTACGCCTTCCGAACCACAACCCTCACCTTCGCCCACTCCGCGCTGCGCAAACCGGTAACGGGTCTGAATTGTCTGGGTCCGGTTCTAACGCCGACGGGTTCTCGGGCTGGTCCGAATCCGCAGGTTCCGAGCAGCCCAACACCTCCCAGAAGAAGGAATCATACGGAGGTGAGCACGGTTCTTGCAATTGTAGCTCTTGTTAAAGAACGCTAATTATCTGTTTTATTATGAGTTTTTTGGGTAAAATTTTATCTGTTCTATTCAAGTTTTGCCAAGAAAAGAAGTATAACATTACTTGAATTCTCCAAATTGTGGAGTCAAGTATGTTCATTGAATTTCTTTTTCAATTTTAAATTATCATGATTATTATTTGTGTCCTACTATTAAGCAATTCAGAAATGGAACAATATTTATTGAATAGCATAATTAAAGGTTGTACATACTTTCTATTTTTTATTTCTTAACCAACATTAGACTTATATCATTGTTATTAGTAGTAGTAGTAGTTGCACTGAGGAAAGTATGAAGCTTGAGCCTTGATGGTCTTTCATTCATGACTGAACTTGATTTTGATTGGGTTATTGGATTGCATGTTAGCATTAAGTATTAACAAAGTGAACAGACATTTGGAGTTTGAGACACTGGAGGAGAGTCGCTGAAGAGATTGTGTTTTTTTTTGTTGGTAATCGTTACTGGTAGCAATTCCACACTACTTAGTAACACTTTTGAAGTAGCTTGCTTTCAGGAGTTGTGGGAGCAGGAGTGGCTGGAATCCTTCTTCTTTCAGGGCTTACCTTTGCTGCCTTATCTCTTGGCAAACGAACTGGTTCAAGTTAGTAATCTATACTTGCCTCTCTCATGTCATAATCGTTGAATTTTATCTAGTGGGGAAGTTGGGCGTGACTGGGATTTCTTGCATTTTAATGTGAACTGATTTCCCCTCTGCATGTTTAACAAAATTTCTCTATTGGAAATGGGAATGTGTGTGACTGGATACAGGACCGGAGCAACAAATGAAGCCCTTGACTACACAGCAGGAGGTACTTTTGTCTTCTGAAGACCATGGTGATGAAATCACAGAACAAGTAAATGCTGACAACAAGGTGGACCAAGGAGAAGGTCAGATAGACGTATCATCCAGGGAATACTCATCTCTAGTGTCTGATAATATTCGCAGTGAGTATAGAGTTGTTGATGATTCTGATATAGGATCCCAGTTGATTTATGATAGTAAGGAAACCTCCAATGGCAATGATGATGCCACTGAACATATATCTGTTCAAGGAGACTTACAGCACGAGTCAGCTCTTGACAGCAATTTAGTTGTTTCCAGTGAAAGCCCACAGGCGCTTGAATCTGAAAATACTGTTGATTCTTTTAATGCTTTTGGGTTTAGAGATTTTGATAGTAACCCTGCTTTAGATACAGCAGAATCTACTGACGTTGAAGGAAGCAATGTTGAACCAGGAAACATACCCAACAATGATGCTGAGCCACTAAATGTTAATAATGAGCAGCAGGATGAAATAACCAGTTCAAATGGCAGTAGAAGTTCTGGTGTTTCCAAAACCTCTTCTAGTTTTGGTGATGATAATGAGACTGAAATTGCCAGTATCACGGTCAGTCCTGAGCCAAATAACAGACTTTCAGATCCTAGGTTTTCTACTGAAGATTCTCAAGAAAATATACTAGCAAATAAAGAAAGCCCTGATCTGAACGAAATTCCACAGGTCTCATCTGAGGGAAATAAGTCATCCTTCAAAGGGCAGAATATTCCTGGAAATGACCAGTTTGGAAAATCATTGGACTCATCATCAACCAATTCATTGGAAGATGAGGTTATAACTGATATAAATGAAGTTAAATCTGCATCTCCAAAATCTGGATCCCTTTTCTCTGCTCCAGGCATTCCTGCTCCATCAGTAGTCTCCAGAGCTGTACAGTTGCTTCCTGGAAAAGTTTTGGTTGCTGCAGCTGTTGATCAGGTTCAGGGGCAAGCACTAGCTGCACTGCAAGTTTTAAAGGTAATTATTTGTTTCCATTCATATGTTTCAAGATTACTATAATACTGTGTGAATTTGCAGTTCAATTTTTTTAAGACTGCTTGATTTTTATATCTATTCTGAATAATATAATTTCATAAAACATATAACCTAAGGAACTATAAAATAATTCTAACCCAAATTTCCAATTAAGCTTCATTAAGTACAAATGCCGAGATACAAAATTCCCAAAATTTACCATTAGTGTACTGACTTAGACTTGAGCTGTATTGGTTCACTGTGATGTGTTACTAAGCTGTGTTCTTATTAACAAAGATTCGCTGAAATGAATAATCTGTCTTGCTGTTGGAATATCCTAGAAAGCAACTAAAAGTTTATAATATCTTTTAGCTTTATTCTTGATTTCCTTGTCGAGCATTGTTTTCGTAAAGCAAACTGTGTAATTTATGAACTACATTAAAATTGCACATGGAACCTTATTCATCATTAAATATCCCTGATTTATTTTGGATATTTGTTAATTTATGTTAGTTAGATTAATTTGTTAATTTATGTTAGTTTATGTTGTTCACTTGAAAGTTGTTACATCCTCAGGTCATTGAGCCTGATGTTCAACCTGGTGATTTATGCACACGTCGCGAATATGCTCGCTGGTTGGTGTCTGCTAGCAGTGCTCTTTCGAGGTAGTAGTTTATTTCTTGTTTCTGCATGTGGTTTGAATGACAAGATGTGAACTAGGTAACTATTTATTAAGCATGCAATATATGGTATTATATGTGCCTTCCTGTTTACTTTTTAGGAGCACAATTTCAAAAGTGTATCCTGCCATGTACATAGGCAATATTACTGAGCTCGCATTTGATGATATCACCCCTGAGGATCCTGATTTTTCTTCCATTCAAGGTCAGAACAAGACATGATAATTATTTATAACTATACAACTTTTTCATACATGCATATCATGTCTAAACAATATTTGATTTTCAGGCTTGGCAGAAGCTGGGCTTATTGAAAGCAGGCTTTCAAGACGTGATATACAGTTGCCTTCTGAAGAAGATGATAGCCCATTTTACTTCTCCCCTGAAAGGTATGTTCTTACTAAATTTGGATATATGATTTGTGATTACTTTTCTTTTCTTCTTCTCTGCAGCAGTGCTGTCATTGTTCAAAATGATCACAATTTTCCTTTTTTTTTAGAACAAAAAAATTGCAACATTCATATTATTTTTTTTAAAAATAGTGCATAGCTGCATTTCCTTCTGTTTAAGATGTGCTTACAAATTTATATGGCATTGGCCACAAATCCCATTCTCATCTGTATTAATTTCTGCAGCCCTTTATCACGTCAGGATCTTGTCAGTTGGAAAATGGCCCTAGAGAAAAGACAGCTTCCTGAAGCTGACAGAAAGGTTGCTCACCTTGTTGCTTTGTCTGATATACTTAAGTTATTTTCTTAATTCCAACTGCATTGAACTGATGAATGTATTTATCAAATCCAATGACCGATGACAGATGTTGTACCAACTTTCTGGCTTTATAGATACTGATAAGATACATCCTAATGCATGCCCTGCACTAGTAGCTGACCTGAATGCTAGGGAGCAGGGAATAATAGCTCTAGCATTTGGTAAGTTACTTTCTCTTTGTAAATCTATTGAAATATTTAATCATGTGTTGATAGTGAGTTTTTACAATAATTTGCTGTTCCTTTTCTCCTAGATATTTTCTGATCTGCTTTTGGTTTTCAGTTTTTACTCATTCTTCTAATTTTTTTGTACGTGTTGTGGGGTGGTATCAAAGGTTATACGCGATTGTTCCAGCCTGATAAACCAGTAACAAAAGCCCAAGCAGCCATTGCCCTTGCTACTGGAGATGCTTCTGACATAGTTAGTGAAGAGCTTGCACGCATTGAAGCAGAATCTATGGCTGAAAATGCCGTTACGGCACATAGTGCTTTAGTAGCTCAAGTTGAGAAGGATATCAATGCAAGTTTTGAGCAGGATCTTCTCATGGAGAGGGAAAAGATCAATGCTATTGAAAGAATGGCTGAAGAGGCAAGACTCGAGTTGGAAAGGTTAAGAGCTGAGAGAGAAGAAGATAATGTTGCCTTGGTGAAAGAACGTGCTGCTATTGAATCAGAAATGGAGGTTTTTTCAAAGTTAAGGCATGAGGTTCAGGATGAATTGCAGAGCCTCATGAATAACAAGGTAGAAATAGCATATGAAAAAGAGAGAATTAGAAAGCTTCGGGAGCAAGCAGAAGTTGAAAACAGTGAGATTGCCCGTTTACAGTATGAGCTAGAGGTTGAACGGAAAGCCTTGTCCATGGCCAGGTAAAGTCATATAACTTTTCAAAGGCAACTAAATATTTTTATATCGATTTCAATTTTGATTTCTCAGAAATGGTAAAAGAGGAGATGATGCATGAAGCCCTGCAAATATTTTTTTTATTATTTTTTGTCTTGGGATGGAATTGAATTTAACAATTACCGTCAATGTGTGGATGAGAAAATATTAAGAAGGCAGCTTCAGATCTCAATAAGAAAAATAACAAAATTAAACTGATATTTTACAGGTTCTCGTATTTCTAAAAATAACAAAATCACGCCAATGAGCTAATCGCTCACAGCTTCACATGGCAGCAACCATGGTTGTTTCTGCGATATGCTCTGGCTCGTTACTGCTCATGTCGGAAAATAAATGAACGAATGAAGTATGAAAATTAAAACTAACAACTTCCTGTCACCAATCATATGAGGATTAGACAAGTGATCACTGCATGTGTTCCTTTCTATTGTTCTGTGCAATTTTGTGCAACAGTTATTCTCTATATTAACTGCTTCCAATGGGTGATTTTAGTGCACATTTTATCTAAGATCTACTTAAATTTGTGATGCTAATGTTGTCAGCGCTGCTTATATAGTAAGTTCTATGAGACCAATACCTTCTGATAGTTGTTTAAATAGTTACGAAAAACTCATTTTTGTCTCTTGTAAGTACAGCAATAAAATTATTATTCTTTGCTTATTACAACCTGAGTAAGTGGTTTCAAATACATATTAATTGTTGGACTCAGGGCTTGGGCAGAGGATGAGGCCAAAAGAGTAAGAGAACAAGCAAGAGCCTTAGAGGAGGCTAGAGATCGGTGGGAGAGGCACGGAATCAAAGTGGTAGTTGACGATGACCTCCGCAAGGAGGCCTCTGCTGAAGTTACATGGCTCAATGCTGGAGAGCAGTTCTCAGTTCAAGGAACGGTTGATAGGGCTGAGAGCCTATTGGACAAGCTTAAAAAAATCGGTGCTGATGTCAGAGGAAAATCTAGAGATACAATTGATAAAATCATCCACATGATTTCCCTGTTCATATCAAAATTGAGGGAATGTGCATCCAAAACAGGAAAACAGGCTGAAGAATTTGGAGAAGTTGTCATATCAAAGGCAGGTAAGTCAGCCACTGAGTTGCAGCAGAGTGCCCTTGAATTCGGATTTACTATCAAAGAAGGTGCAAAGCGAGTTGCTGGTGATTGTAGGGAAGGGGTTGAGAAAATCACCCAAAAGTTCAAGACCTGATCGAGTCTCCCTCTTTACCCCTCCTGTATTTTTGCAAGCAAGCTTATTGGCTGTTTGATTGGCCAGAGCTCTAGTTTGAGTTTCTTTTTCCAGTTTTTCAACAGAGACACCATACACGAACGCGGAAATTTTGGCAGACCTAACTTCTAAAACTCTGCCTTTGGTAAATCACAAGGTTTCTTGTGAAGCCATGTTTGTATAATTGAAACTAGTAATAATTGTCGTTGACGAATAAAATAACCTGTAACATGGTGCCTTTATTACTCAGTTTTGTGCAACTCATTCTGATTATGTTAAAATAGGGAAATAAAACCAAAGGACAACTTTTGTTTTGAAGCATCCTGGGTGCAATGTCATATAATGACCACTCTAACGGGCTCTTCTATGAGGTGCTATTTTAGTATCTTAGTATAAGAAGTATCCCAACTTTTAACTTCATTATTAGGATTTGTACTATCGTGTCTATTCATGCGTGATCCATATACTCAGCCTTATCTAATGAGAAAATACTTGATTAAGGTTTCACAGTAAATTTCTATGGACGAGCGCCTCCTTGGAACAGAAAAACCCTATAACCTCTCTTCTTCTCCCCTCACTCTGTTTTGTTTTTTAGCTGTGGCCCTCCTCCCCATGATTAGGCTTCTGCCTTCCTCATCTACATTTTGCGCTATGAGAAAAGCAATAAGCAAAGAAAGAAAAAAACAAAATTTCACCGGCTTAGACCAAGTGACCAGGATGTCGGTTGTGGAGATAAGAGCGTTTGCTTTATTGTTTTCTTTGCGTTTGTTATTTTGATTTTTGGATATTGTTTTCAGTTTGCATTATATGATTGTCTAAGTTCTTCAAAAGGCATTATAAAACTCCGCCTACATTTGTATAGTCAGTCCCAAACCCAGATGAAGAAGGGTTGTATCAGACCATAAATAGCGAATGATCATTATTTTTAGTAAATATAAATATGTTTGATGTTCCTGACATTTGAAAGGGAATCATTTTAGTTCCCTGAAAAAATAATTTGTAAAATGTAAACCCTAACATACTTTTTTTAATCAAATTAAATACAAATCTCAATTTAAGCTAATTAAGGAATGTAATAGTCCAGTCATCATTTTCACCTGTCAATTTTTTTTTTTTTTAATACCTAGCTCAATGTATAATATTCCACCTCATTTTATATTTCCCAAAATCAATTTCACCCAGAGAACCCTAAATTGAAGAACGAGAAACATCTACAGAACGAAGGAAGCTAAAGAACGAAAGTCATGGCTTGGGATTGCAAAACCGAAGACACTTTACACGAATTGGGAGAAAAGTTGCTTGCTTTGAGAATTCCCTTGGGACTATTGCTATAATCCAAGCGTCTCACACCCCCCTCCTCCTCTGTTCTCCTTCCGAGGGCTTCTTCAATGTCTTGGGGGACCCCAATTGATTGAAGAACTTCAAGGGGCTTCTAGTGTCAGAATTCATGAACCCACGAAGAAAAGGTGCAGACTTTGGGCCTTTTTTTGGCTAATTTGAAATGAGAACGAAGATGTTGAGAATGGTTAAATGGTCAGAGCCATGGCTTGGGATTGCTTTCGTTCTTCAACTTTTGACGTTCTGCAAATGTTTCTTTGTTCTTCAATTTGGGTTCTTTAGGAGAAATTAATTTTGGAAAAATTTGAGAAATTCAAAATATGATGTGGAATATACATTAAGTTTGGTATAAAAAAAAAAGAAATTAACAATTGAAAATGATAACCGGACTTATTACCTTCTTTAATCAGGTTAAATTGAGATTTGTCCTTAATTTAATTAAAAAAATATGTTAAAGGATTACATTTTACAAATTATTTTTTCAAGAACCTAGAATGATTCCCTTTCACTTGTCAAGACCCCAAACATATTTAAGCCTTTTTAATATTACAATTCTTAACATTTCCCCTATAATGCAATTTGCAGTGACTAATCAAGAATTGAACCATAGTTTGGATATCCAAACTTATAGATTATCAAAATAGGTTAATTCTATAGCTAAATGCCCATTTTCCTCAAGTGCCAGTCACTTCCCAAATTAAACATCTCTGCACAGAGCGTATTCTTGTGTTGCGCTTTGCAAAACATTGGCTCAACAAAATACTATGCAAAACATGGGAAGGGTTGCAGTAATGCAGTCACATACAAAATGAGGAAATGTGTGCAGATGGAATGTTGTACTGAAAAGGGTTCACGTTATCTCTAGTAAAACACAATAAACAAATTTCTCTTTTCAAGAAATCAGAGTCAAAACAAGACATCTCAACGCAAAAGAAACCAATGGTACTTTCCATAAAATCTGAGTCGAAACAAGAGATCTCTAGATGTAAAAGCAAACTAACTAAATGAACCAAACAAAACTTAAGACAGCTTGTCCTTTTAAACATTGGTACATTCTGTAAAACTGAAATGAAATAGGCAAGCTTACTTCTTCTTATCACCAGCTCCACCACCAGCCCTGCACACAATTGAAAAACACAAATCAACTCTAATGAAGCAATGATAAGGTTAATAAAACAAATGGCACCCATCAACACAAAGAATGAACATCAACCTCATCTTTCGGAGAACATTGGACATCTCTTCACGCTTCCTCTTTGCACGTTTATGAGTTCCCAGCTTTCTCTTGGCAACTTTCAGTGCCCTCTTATCTTTTCCAACCTTCAGCAACTCAGTTATACGCTTCTCATAAGGTGCAAAACCAGCAACCTCACGAATGAGGCTCCTGACAAAGTGCACCCGTTTGCTTGTTTTCTGTTTTAGACAACATAATTTTTAGGAAAACATTAAAAATAAGCAATCATGAAAACTAAAAAAAAAATGAGAGCAACAGCAGTAGTCCCCGAGGACAATTTCCTTCGTTCCTGTACTATACTTTTATTCACCATCATTTAAGGTAGTTTAGCAAAGATATGATTCTAATCATCAAACTTTTAAGTTTACTTTTGCACTTGCTACAAATAATATCATTGCAGCAACATAAGTAAATAGGTGTTTACATAGCAAAAATGCTTAGTAATGTAAACACAAAGATGCACTACCTAAATGGGAGGGGCCCCGAATTAACAAAAAATCACAAAGCAGATCTCTTCTCGCAAGAAACACAAGGTACACCATATTTCATGAAACCTTATGACTAATAAGGCTGCTGTTTGTCAGTCTAAAATCAAAACAAGTTGGCAAATCAGGGCCAGTATTCAACAACTCAACTCACATTATCTAATCCTCAAATCCTTTCATGCTGTTGTGCATTTTTCACTAATGCAGTGATTAAGCAACCTCAATCTCCTAATAAGAATTCAATAAACTTAAAACTGAAATCCAACAAGTGTCTAATACAATCAAAACATATAGAAATATCTGAACACACAACAAAAGTAACTATACTTGAATGATTTTAGTATTGCCATTAATAATATCAATAATAATGCATCTAATAATCAAACTTTAAGCTTACTTTTAACTGGCTACAAATAATATCATTGTAGCAGCATAAGTTAATGGGTGTTTACATAGCAAAAATGCTAAGTAACCCGCCATAATTCATGAAACCTTCATTACAAATAAAGCTGCTCTTTGTCAGTCTAAAAATTAAAACAAGTTGGCCTAACCAAAGTTGTAAGCAGAAGAACGAACAAAGGTTTGAACATCTAAATGCAGGCAAAACAGGGACAGTATTCTACAACTCAAATCACATAATCTAATTCTCAAATCCTTTTATGCTATCGTGCATTTTTAACCAATTCAATGACAAAGCAACTACAGTCTCCTAATAAGAATCCAATAAACTTAAAAATGAAATCCGTTAAGTGTCTCATACAATACAAACATATACAAAATCTGAACACACAACAGTAACAATGTTTGAATGATTTTCAGTATCGTCACTAACTATATCGTTTGAAAATTCAGAATCTGAACCAGACAAGCACGCCAATAGTATTCGTGACAAAAATTCAACACTTACCCCCTTGCGATCGGAGGGACGTGGAGCCAACTCCTTCTTGGTGACGATGTGACCCTTGTTCAACCCAACAAAGAGACCCGTACTTGGCTGCTTCGGTGCCATTTTCCCTGCTCCAAAAACAACAAAACCCAAATTCAAAAATCAAACAACCATTTTCCACGGTTGAAACAGGAATTGAAGAGCAACGAGAAACAATTGAAGCATCGAATCAACCATAAGAGTGATCGGAATCACTAGAAGAAGGTAGAGAGAATTTAGTTACCTGCGATGTGGTTACCTGGGGCTAGGGTTTTGAAGGTGTAAGCTTCGCGTTTTTATAGCACTGCACTGAAGAGAAAAGTTAAGCTGCTTCTTGTTGGGTCGGGTCATGTATCTACTTTTTTTTTTTTTGGTGCAACATGGATCCACTATGAGTTTGAGCCTTTGTGGTCCGTATGTTTCTTTGGGCTATGCCAACAATTATTGGACATTCTTTCTTTTTCTTTTCGTTTTTCTCCTGAAAACCAAATGCAATATTTATTTTTTAACCAAAGCGTATTTACGAGCGGATAGCAAGTGATTAGAGATGTCAATGAGTACGGGTAGACATGGATAATACATGTTCTTCATCTGTTTCGCAGATAAAACCGACATTCACACCCTCTTCATACTCACATAAATATTCAATAACAAGTTCTATAATATCCACATGTATCCATGGGTACCTGTGGATATATATTCTTGAATATATATAAATCCTTTTCTTTTTCAAGCTTTCTACCATTAATCTCCAATTTTTATTACTAGGAATCTTATAAACAAACTTTCAAAGCTATGCTTAAATTTCATTCTCATTTATTGACTTTTTAAGACGGAGATTTCTTCACAAAACTTATTTGTTTGCAATGCCCTTGTAGAGATTGTGTCACCACTTGATTGTAAGTCTGAAGAAGTAGAGAACAAAACTTGTGTTTCGGAATAAGATAGTGGAAAAATCCAACAGGTGTTTTGGAGAATGGTAACCATGATAATTATTATGAATGATCTTATCCCTTCTCATTTATATTTTCATTATAAGATAACAGCATTTTACTGGCGCCTTTTAACCGAGAACTAAAAATCGCCGCTAACATTTTTTCTAAAAAAAATTATAAGTTTTTTTTTTACGATGTGGACCGTCAATAATTTGGCGGTAAGTACATATTTTTGGCAGGATTCATTACCGCCAAATTACTAACGGGTTTTTGAAATTTTGGACCTTAGTTACCGATGGTCAAAGTCGTCGGTAATTTCAAAATTGAAATTGTGGCCACAAGATAACTTGGCGAGACCGTGCAAATTTTATTGTGGGCTACCGTCGATCAAAACACCGGCAACTTATAAGTGTGCTTAAAAAATTCATTAGTAAGTTACCGACCCTAAAACCGTTGGTAACCTATAAGTAGGCATTTGCGTAACCTCTTCTTAAAAATTATGAATAGTGATAGTTTTAAAGGCTGTCAAAATACTCTTTTTGCTGCGAATAAGGATGCTACTTTTACAGATGAAACGTTTAAGAAAGTGACATTTTTATTCGCAGCGAAATTAGTTATTTTGGGCAGACCTAATCAATTATGATGGCTTAGGTCGTCGGTAAGTTATCAATGGAAAAAGTCATTGGTAAGTTATCGGTGGAAAAAGCCGGCTGTAAGTTGTCGACGGTAAGTTACTGGTGGCCAATACCGTTGGTAATTATTGACGATTTTTGAAAGCCGTCGGAAACAAATCAACGAAAAAGCCAATACCCACATTGTTTTTGTCGTCGGTAATTAAGCATTACCAACAACTTTTCATGTTTACAATGACTTTTGACTGTCTGTAATGGATATTTTCCTTGTAGCGTTTGCAATTATCTAACCAAGGAGATTTGAATTTATTTTGAAATAAACATCATAAAATGTTCTTAAAATCTATTTCAAAAGGTGTTATTCGAAGAAAAAAACCTTTGTGACCTTAAAATTTGTATTAAGTTGCACAAAACTTGCCAAGTCTGCATAAACATGCTCAAACTGCACAAAACCTGATTAGTCTACACATGACATGCTAAAACTATACTGGCGTACTAAATGACACATAACTTCTTTGTGAAGATAAAAAAATCGGGTTCAACCTACTGTGGATTAGTGGGTTGTCTCCCCTAATTTAAAGTTAGATAAAAATATTAAAAAGATATCAGAATATAGGTTTTTTCTGTACATATTTAATTTTTAAATTTAACTAATATTTTCAGTAAAAAACAAATTAAGTAACTCAATCTTGGAGAAGTCGCTTTCTCTGGCTGTTTAGGTCGGCCAAACTAAAATAACCTAAGTACGTATAAGCTTGGTTTTTATCAACCTAATTGATAAACTGAGTTGGGCCGACATGACTCATGAGCTCCAACTCACTTTGATGGCATCTTAGTGTAAATTTAATGGTCTTTTGTAATTATAGAGAATGAAATGGACTTGCAAGTTGGTGGACTTTTGACTACTTAGGCAATTAGTGTAGGATTTAGAGGGTTAGGTTTCCCACCCCAACCACAAGAATTGGCAACCCACCCAAAAATTTAAAACCCCAAAGTACCTCTTCATTACTCATCCCCACCACACACACACACCGCACCCCACTTGCTTTATTTTTAACATATCGGATTTTAAAATCTGGTATTGTATTTTTTAATATACCGAATTTCAGAAAACTCGAGAGGGATTCTTAACATGCCAAACTTTAAAATTCGGGTTCTGTGTTTTCTTTTAATCTATCAGGATATAAAGCCCGATAGTTTATTTTTATGGTAGTTTTTTTTCAACATACCGGGATTTAAATCCCGGTACGTGCTATTTTTGTCTCTTGATGTTATGAACAAAATCTTGACCGATGTAGGACTTTGAAGATGACACGTTTGGATGAGTAGATTCAAAGGCAAAATTCCCGTGTCTTGTGTTGAACATGCAAATCGTAGAGTAAAGGCACGCCATGAAAATTGGAATGCTTTTAGGAGGTTCATTACGGTTCCATTGCAACTTATTCCAATCACCTCATCGAGCATGGTGACAAACTTGGACTTCTTCGTGTGAAGCTCTTGTCTCTGCGCTACCGAGTTTAGCTACATGCTTATTATTACCTACCCATTTTTACTTGTCATGATATATTGGCTAAGACGAAACTAAGGAAAAATAAAAAAGAAATGACATTGAAATCCATTTTCATTGACCAATTAGAATTGCCTCCCAAGATCTATAATCGTCTCAAAAAGTCCAATATACACACCTTATTGGAACTTTTGACTAAGAGTAAGGAAGACATTATGAAAATTGAATATTTTATTGTGTTCTCCTCAACATTATATTGGATTGGATTTGGTAGAACAGAGGAGATGGGTTTTTCTTGGTACACTATCGGGGTTTTTGAACCCGAAGTGTTAAAAAAAATATGAACTTACCGGGTTCTAAAACCCGGTAGTGTAAAAGAAATATGCAAATATACTACCAGGTTTTCAAGTCCAGGAAGTGTTTGAATTTGTGTTCTAGGAATTGGAAACCCGAAACACATATTTGAGAAATACATTTCGGGTTTTAAATCTTGGAATGCTAAAAAATATACTGGATTTTCATTATCCTGGAACAGAGCACGAGTTCCAGGAATTAAAACCCTGAAACACTAAATAGTGAAATAGGTTCCGAGTCCCGAAAGCAAATGGAGGTATATGTATTTCAGGTTTTAATTCTACAAACATGAAAGCACAACACGTTTCGAGTTTTTAGGAACCGCTTAAGAACTCAAGTGAGGGTTTATATTTACAACTTTAAAGTGGGGTGTGAAACCTTATGGTTGAGGTGCCAAATCCAACACCCTAAGATTTAGTCGTAATTTGTACCTTGTTCTTCCGATCAGCCCGTCTTCTAATGTTTATGGGCCTTCGACCCGTTTTTGAATCTTAATGTTGACGTCTTGTTGACATAATAATAATAATAATAATAATAATAATAATAATAATAATAATAATAATAATAATAATAATAATAATAATAATAAAATGTAATAAGATTTTGTTGGTACAAGAGACTAAGAGCAAAAGCCAAACTAAAAGAAAGCAAAAAATAAAGCGGGCAAGAGACCTAAACTAAGGCCTCACAAAAGAGACACCCATCACATCTGCAAGCAGAAGTAAATTCATTCTCTCAAGAGGAGAGGGGATAGACAAAAGCAACTCATTCTGACAAGCGCCATGCTTTGTAAGAAAATCCGCACATGCATTGTCTTCCCTCAATGTGTGGTTCACCTCCACTCGCCATTGACGCTGCAACAAGTTTTTAATATCCCGAATAAGTGAAGCATACTTGTGCCGATGAGATGACTCACTTTTAATCATAGTAATAGCATCCAAGAAGTTCGTTTGACATTCTACAACACGAAAACCATATCCCCAAGCTGTCATAGCCCATGAAAGATAGCAAGGTCCAAATGGAGGATATCAGAGTCAAGAAGATATCCAAAGAAACCCCCAACCCAATCTCCACACGGACGCCGGAAACAACCTCTAAAACCACCTATACGAGGAGTCCCAAGAACACTCCTATCAACATTTAACACCACACTATCCAACAACAAAGGACACCAACGAACTAGCCGGCAGAAGAAGACACTGGGAAAGCCCGAGCTAGGTCAGAGGCCATGGAGATGATGTGTACAACCAGTTTCTGATCCGTCAACTGAATATTCTCCAAGTCAAAAGAGTTCCTAACCCTCCAAACCCACCATAGAGTTGCACATGCAACATGAGAAGAACCCAAGAAGCTAGTGAAACTAGATCCAAGGCTCACGAACAAAAAACACAGGGGACTGAACATCAAACTGCATCAAACATCAAACCCTTTTAGCATGGGAGCAATCATGAAGGCAGTGAAGTACAGATTCATCCGCTAAATTGCAAACAACACACGTCCCGAAAACACTCATGCCACGCCGAAAGCGCATGAGATTAACAGACAAAGGCATCGTGACAAGCGAGCCAATCAAGCACCACACACTTGAGAGGAAACTTCAATTTCCAGATCTAGTTCCACAAGCCAGGGATGAAAATATCATTACCTAATCTATTGCCTGATATCAAATCTGCAAGTGTACAGATTGCCCAAAGTAATAAAAAGAGTATTGAATCACATGGATAGTTTGTTTACTGATTCACACTTAAGTTTCACAATTCATAAAAGGAAAGCAAAAATTATTGTTCCGGTCGGATCTTCAGCCCTACGACCCAAGACGTAGCAGCTGACCAACTGGGGATGATCTCAAGTAGGGGTGTTCGCGGTCCGGATTGGTTCGGTTTTGAGGGGAAAAGTCATCCGATCCAATCACTTCGGTTTTGTCACTTCATCATCCAATCGGTTTTTTTCTTTTTTTGGATCTGAACCAATCCGATCCAATTTTTATCGGTTTGAATCATATAACGTCACATTACAAGCCTAAACGATGAGAGTTTGAAATAAAAAACTAAAGACGAACCAAAAGTCTCAAACAAATTTCCACATTCGTCATTCTTGACTCAGTACCCCTAAAATAAGAAGAAGAAGAGTTAATCCTGCATAGATGACATATTTTTTAAATATATGTTTACTTTGATACATATTTTTCAAATTATTACTTAAAACTCTATTTACCCAAATATATCTTCATAAATAATTACGTGTCATATAATAATTATATAAACTTAGAAGGACGAAAAAATGTAAATATGAATTATATGATATATTTACAAATAAAATTATATATATTTGTAAACATTCGGTTTGGATTGGATTGGTTCGGTTTTGAAAAACAAATCCGAAATCCGATCCAATCCGACAAAAATATTCGGTTTTCTCGATTTTGGATCCATTCGGTTTTCGGTTTAATTGGATTTCGGTTTTTTGGATCAGTTTTTCGGTTTTGATTGGATTGGATCGGTTATGAACACCCCTAATCTCAAGCATACGCCTAAGAGGCAGCCTGCACGACCTAGTAATGGACGAGCTCTCCCAGCTTAGCGGTAACTTATCCGACCGACCCAGACATAGGCCGAGGGGAAAACACTACATAGGCTGCCTGGCCTACAGCCACTCCGCTCGGAAGCCTCACTCATGAGCTTCCTAATAAAACAAGGACAACACAAGAAGGGGGGTTGAATTGTGTGCGTATAAAACTTGACTTTCAAAAACAATAATCAGTTCACAAAAGCTTTTCATAAATGATGGCAACAGAAAAAGATAAATAAGAGCGTAAACGATAAAGGTATAAACGGTACGTGCTGTAAATATGTAAACTATGCAAGCAGTAAACGTTTAGACGATGCAAGCAGTAAACGTATAAACGATGCAAGCAGTAAAAGCGTGTAGACGATGCAAGCAATAAAAACAGCACACACATGATTTATCCTGGTTCACCCTCGGAATGATAGGGCTACGTCTAGTCCTTGGCTTCACCAAGATTTTTACTATTCAATAGAACGGTACAAATATTCGACATAGGACTTCTCCAGAGTATTAGACAAGACTTATCCCAAGTATTATCAGGGACTTCTCCCAACAAGTATTCCTACACGACTATTAATGTTTTAAAAAAAAGAAATGAAATTTATTGAATTTAAAAAAATTTATAAATTTCAAAATTAGTGGATGGAATCATAATATTAAAATTTAATTTTAGATTTAATTTTTAACTTATTAATTTTTTTTTTCTAATACGTAATTATTGCTAATTTTATTTGGAACATGCTTAGTCATTAATGATTTTCATAACTAATGGTATATTGAAAATTTGTTTTACATTTAAATTATAATATTTAAGAATTTATGAATTAATTAAAAAGGATCAATTATTTATAACGTATTAAAACAATGTTATTTATAACCTAATAAAAGTATCTGCTATTTATAGCATGGTTAGAGGGTAATTCAATATTAATTAGATTGTTTATGCATTAGATTGTTTAAATTTGTAAATCAAATTTAAGTTGGTTTCAAAATTTGATTTCATATTAATTATAAAGACAACTTTCAATGGAAATAATTATTTATGTATAATTATTTATATCAATTTTTTCGAAACTGATATCAAATTAGTTAAAAAAAGATTCCAAGTATTTCATATACTATTTTTCATTTTTGATATATATATTCTTCTTTTCCTTCGAAAAAAGATATATGTATATATACATACTATTTTTTAATTTTAGTATTTAATAAAGGGTTCCAATGAAAATTAATATTTAAAATTGAAAAAAATTATTTCATCATTTTTTTACAAAATTGATTTAGTTTTTAATTACTTAATTGTATCAAATAAAATTATTGAATTATTGAATTTTTTAAAATAAAATATTTAAAATGTTATATTTAAATTATTTTTTAATTTTATATTTTTTAAATATTTGATATATTAAATAAAGGATTCCACGTAAAATTAAGAATCAAATTTTCAAACCGGTTAACTGGTTAGGTTAAAAATAAAATAAATTCATGCTTTTATAAAAAAAAAAATCTTTAGTTAATATTATTTTACATTTTTTCAAAAATCCTGGAGTGGTTAAAAATATTAATATATTGATTATTGGCATAAGCAGTATTAAAATTTGAAATTAATGGAATAGGTAAAAAATTCAGAGATATTGGTTTTTTATTTTGGAAGGAAAATGAATGACTTAGGGGGGACACGTGGGAGAAAGTTATAGAAAAAAAACTTTCTTTCATATGTCCCGAGGAATTTGACGCACCACTAATGCATCAACTTAGTTTGGAACACCTAAATTTGAATCATTTAAAACAATATCTCATCTTACCATATGATCAATAAGATAAAGCAATATAAATCCATCAAGTCAAATCTATCTATATATTATATAAAAGAAGGTTTATACCCACCTACCCACTAAAATAAGGTATAATTCCTAACTATCCATACTATGACCTACCCATTAAGACCCTACCCTAAATAATTACTATTTATAAAATTTATTACAAATATTAAATAAGGAACGAATCATGACTAATTAATATCAAATTTTAACCAAATTTTAATAGGAAATAGATAACATACAATCTTAAGATTTTTATAAAAATATCTTTTAAATAATTAAGATTTATAAAATTTATTACAAATGTTAAATAAGGAACGAATCATAACTAATTACAATCTTACGATTTTTTTAAAAAATATCTTTCAAATAATTAATATTTATAAAATTTATTACAAATTTTAAATAAGTAAAGAATCATAACTAATTAATACCAAATTTTAGTAGGAACAAAAATTGATATTGATTACAAATGTTAAATAAGGAACGAACCCTAACTAATTAATACCAAATATTTAACCAAATTTTAAAATAAGGAATGAATCATAACTAATTAATATAAAAAATTTAACCAAATTTTAATAGGAAATAGTTAACATACAATCTTAAGATATTTTTTTGAAATATGAATTTTTATTAACAATTAGTCTCCTCACTTGATGCTATAAATTGTACCACTACGGTTTCTCTGCTATATCGTTTTAAAAGAATAAACTCAAAAATCAATCGTGAGAACTATTGCATACTTCTAAATAATTATTTCCATTAAAAGTTGTCTTTGAAATTAATATGAAATCAAATTTTAAAACCAACTTAAATTTGATTTTCAAATTTAAACAATCTAATGCATAAACAATCTAATTAATATTGAATTACCCTCTAACCATGCTATAAATAGTAGATACTTTTATTATGTTATAAATAGCATTGTTTTTTTTTTTCGAAAGAAGAAGGATATATTCATATAAGCTTTACAACCACCAAAAAGGCCACCTCCAAAAGAGGGGGAGCTGCCCGTCCGCCTCTAAAATAGGCCTCTAGAAAGAAACTAGAGAGGGGCAGCAGCACCGCCTCAGGCCAAAAAAGAAGATACAATAACCCAACCGTAAGGAACACCTAAAAAAGCCACAAAACGATTGCCCCAAACAAAAACCCCTGCGAAGAAGGAACCCTCCTATTACACTTTTCGCTCCATGATTTGGGCCACCATCCGATTAATAGCCACGTCGTCCGAACAATAAAAAACAACACCCACCCGCTTTCCCATTAAAACAGCTCGCCTAGCTCTCGTCAAAACACCCGGAGGCATTGAGGGCTCGGGCGGAAAGCAGGATGAAGGAGTATCCTCACATAAAGCGCCTCCCACCTCGATCTCCACAGGAGAGCTAGGAGGAGAGGAGAATCCAGGAATGCTCAACTCCCGGCCACTTACCTCTTTCCTGGGACGGCCCCGAGCCCTCTTCACCCCAAGACCACAAGCCCTTGCTGAGTCTGAGGACTCCAAAGAGCAGCCTATACCCCTCAGTTTCTTGGGACGACCCCGTCTTCTAGGAGTCTGCAAAACCATCCCCTCCTGGCCACCATTCTCCGCCGCCCCACGAAAAATCGAAGCCGGGAGAAAGGAGGTCCCACAGGAAGGGCCTTCAGAAACAAAAGGAAACACCTTCTAGCATTGTTTTAATACGTTATAAATAATAATTGATCTTTTTAATTAATTCAGAAATTCTAAAATATTTTAATTTAAATATAAAAATTTTTCAATATACCATTAGTTATAAAAATCATTAATGACTAATTATGTTCCAAATAAAATTAGCAATAATTACATATTATTTAATTTTTCCTTGGTCAAGACCAAAAAAAATTAAATTTAAAATTAAATTTTAATATTCTAATTCCCTCCATTAAACAAATGCGGTTTTTTCTTCATGTATGGGTAGGGAGGAACAACTAAAACATTTGTATGGAACATTCGATCGACATCCATTAGATCGAGAGGTGATATTGTCATTAATGATGCCAAATTGTCGTCAACCGTTTACTGCTAAGTAACTATTTCTCACGGCTATAGTATTGGTCACTATTGTCGACCTCACAACATGTATAAGAAGTTATAAAAAAAATCATTCCACACACAATAATTTTAGTTTATCCAAAGTTACCTGTGTCTCGCACAGGTAAATCCAACTAGTATTATAAAAAAAGAGGTATCTTTTCTTTTCGAATTTATATTTTCAATTAATCAAAATGAATTAAGGATATCAAACAATATAAAGAAAAAAGATAACTTAAATACATTACATGCTGCATTACACGTAACAAAAAAAATGTAAATAAAGAATCACCTTCTTGAAGATAATACACACCCAGAGAAAAAAAAACTATGAGATGCAAGTATGAACAACATTAAAAAACCAATGTTATAGAAAACTACAAAAATTAAAATAAAAGAGTCAACATTGATGAGAGAAGATGCATCGCGACAAAAGAGAAAAACCTCGAAAATTTGAAGAAGATTGTAGCCTTAGGGTAGAAACATCTATAAAATGAGAGGAAACCTTGATATGATAATGAGGAAGAGAAATTGAGAAAGGGAAACATAAAAAGTTAAAAAGAAGGAGAAGTGTTTCTGCCGTATGAGAAAAACACAACTTCTATATTGATAACCATAAAGATTTACTTATATTTTAAGAATTCATTCCAAATTTGAAACTCGGTAAAATTTGACATTATATTTATTAATCAAATTAATTAACACTAGTGATATTTAAAATTTAAATTAAGAATTACTTAATTTATAAACTTCCTTTTAAAGTTTTTAAATTGACTTAAAAATATTTCAAAATTTTCAAAATTATTGGAGGGGCCCATTATATTAATTTTGATTTTAAAATTTAAATATTTCAATGCTCTATTATTTTTAAATTTTTTATATAAAATTAGTTACTATACTTAATTTAGTTACTTAATTTATTATTTCAATGCTCTAAATATTTCAAATTTGAATTACTTAATATATTTCATAATGTTTGAATTAACTAAAAAAGATCAAAGCTGTGATATTTTTATCATTAATTTTGAGTTTCATATTTTATTTTTGAAATAGTTGGAGGAAAGTTGAACATTATTTTTCTTTTATAGAAATTGAATATTAATTTTTCATTTCAAATTATAATTTTTCAGAAATAGAAATAAATTTTATTTATGTTTTCTAAAAAAATGAATTGAAAAAACTTTATATATTTCAAAATTTCAAGATTATTGGAGGGAGTCTAAATATTATAATTAATTTTGAAATTTATGTTTTAACTTAATATAATTATATTTTATAACTTGTAATTATTTCGAATTTGATTTGGTAGAGGCTTAGTCAAAATGATTTGTTAAATTTGGATTTTTAGTCAAAATTATTTTGAATTATTTCAAATTGATTTTTATTTTTTAAGTTTGAATTTTTAAAACTCAATGATTTGTTAATTTTTTGATTGCATGTTTTATGCCGTAATTATTTAAATTTAAAAATTAAATTAAAAAAAAGAATCTTCTAATTTTTTAATTGCAGGTTTTATGAATTAATAGTATTATTAATTTGGAATTGTTGTACTTTGTACTTTAACCTTTTATCAAAAGATAATTTAAAAAAAAAACAAATCAACATATACATATATATATATATTACTTAAAATATCCTACGTGACATAATGTTTAAAAAAAACAAATGAATCTATATCAACTTATATATTACTTATCCTACGTGATATAATGTTTAAAAGAAAACAAATCAACCTATTATATATTACTTAAAATAGTGTGTTAAATCAAAACTGCTATTTTAATATTTAATTGAAAAATATAGCTGGACAAATTAAATTATGAAATAATTATAAAAATAATTATTTAGAGTAGGAAATAATTATTTAAAATAAGATCTTAGTGGGTAGGATATATTGTGGTAGGTGGAATTAAACCTATTTTATATAATATATAGATGTAGTTAGATAGATTAAGTCTCATTCAATGGTAATAATGCAACTCACAGTATTTGGCAAGAAAGAATAAATGAAATATTATTTGATTCCTTTCGTAAATCCAATAATAATGCAAAGCATAGTATCTGATCATTTCACCCCTCACAATTCACCCAACTCTATGCAAAACCCAAAATCAGAACTTTGCTCCGAAAAAAAATTGAAAAATTTTCAATGTGGTTTTTAGAATACAACTCACCATGAACACTAACACTGTTCATAATCGATTTAATCCATTAAAACCGAAAATTTGATCTAAAAAGGTGAACGTGAACATTTGTTTTAATCTAAAATGTTGAATGTGAAAATTTGTTTGAGACTTTTGATTTATCTTTATTTTTTTATTTTAAACTCTTATCGTTTAGGCTAATAATGTGACGTTGTATGATTTAAATTAATTTTTATTACTTTATTGATTTTAATACTTACAACTCCAATCTAATCCAAACTCATAAAATTTGGATTAGTTTGGTTCGGATTAGAAAAAGGAAAAAATCAATTGAACAAAAATGAAATGATGGGATTAGATGACGAAGTAATAGACAATAGACAGCAGCACTCGCACATGCCAAAAACAAAACCCAACATTTTTGTCGTCTTTCGTACACCTCCGAAGCTCCTCCGAGGTCGTTTTCAGACGATGACAATGAATGATGCTGTCCCCTTTTCTTCGTTTCCGATGAAAGTTTCTTCCTTTGGAGTTCTGGCCTCTCTAATCATTATCCAACCTTGAAATTTAGACCTGGGTTTCTTTCAATTTCCCCTTCGGATCAAAGTTTGTGATCTACGCTAATGATCAATTGATCATCGTTGGCTCAAGTTTCATCATCACTTGAAATTCTGAGTTTCTGGGTCTCCCTCACAATTTTGATACCACTGCCCCTTCTGTAAATTTTTGCGAGCTTACTGTATAATTTCTAGAATCCCCTTGTGATGTGCATCTATTGTTGGACTTGAATCAACTGTTATAGCAAGAAAGTTACAGTTATTTATTTCCTGTAGTTTCTTTTCTGATCACTGTGGTTTGGGCACACTTTTAGTTACTGAATTGTATATACCTGCATACGTCTATTCCATTTAGTTCACCTATCACTCCATTCTAATTATTTTTCTGCAAAAAAATTGCAAATCTGCTAAACTGCCATTACACTGAAAATCAACATTAGGTCCAATATTTTTACTTCTCTGTTTTACAACAAAGAGAATAGTATTGCGCAATTCAAGCTTAAACTTGGATTTCCATTTTTGGCGTTCAAATTCATATCTGTTTCTGTATAAGAGAGCCCTAAGGAAATTTGTGCAACACCTATATTGGTTGGTTTTCAGCCTACTTTGCCTGCATATGCTGTAGCCACACAGCACAACACCATGTCAATCCTCTGTGGCATTCCTCTAGTTGAATGTGTGTACTGTCTGGCTTGTGCGCGGTGGGCTTGGAAAAGATGTCTTCACACTGCAGGCCATGACAGTGAGACTTGGGGCTTTGCAACAGCAGAAGAATTTGAGCCTATCCCTCGCCTTTGTCGCTATATTTTGTCTGTGTATGAAAATGATCTTCACCAACCTCTTTGGGCTCCTCCTTGTGGCTATGGAATTAACCCTGATTGGTTGATACACAAAAAGACATACAAAGATACCTCTGGGCGGGCTCCGCCCTATATACTGTATCTTGATCATGATCATGCTGATATAGTTCTTGCCTTTAGGGGTCTAAATTTGGCGAAGGAGAGTGACTATGCAGTTTTATTGGACAATAGGTTAGGGAAGAGAAAGTTTGATGGGGGCTATGTTCACAATGGGTTGTTGAAGGCTGCTGGATGGGTTTTGGATGCTGAATGTGAAGTTTTGAGGGAGTTGGTAGAGAAGCATCCAAATTACACGATGACTTTCGTTGGACATTCTCTTGGATCCGGTGTAGCGGCTATGTTGAGCATGGTGGTGGTGCAGAATAGTGATAGATTGGGAAATATTGAGAGGAAGAGAGTCAGGTGCTATGCCATTGCTCCTGCTAGGTGCATGTCGCTGAATTTGGCAGTCAGATATGCAGATGTCATCAACTCCGTTGTGCTGCAGGCAAGTTACTCATTCTTATTTTGTTTTATTCGATTGGTTGTATAACCCTGTGTAAACTCTTGATTAATAGCTTAACAAATCAGGACACCTACAGCATATATAAAATAACTGGGTTGCTAACAACCAATTATTGGACTATGCATCCAAATTGTTCTACATTGGAAGTCTAATACTGTTGACATCCTTTTGATTAAAGCATTTGTTGGAAAGAAATAGAAGGTTGATTGTTTTAAACTGATCCTGTCTATGTTTATATGAAGTTCAAGCCTTCTGTATGAAGAGTTCTGTAAACTGGAGTGCAATGTTGAATGTTGCTGATTTCTTATTTGAATGGCTCTGGTTGTTGATATGCTTACAGACAGGATTAGGGACTGAAAATGTATAGAGTCCCAATTCTATAATCTTAAAATACAATTTGTAACATACATGATTTTGCTCTTTTGGAGAATTTGTTGTCAATTAGTCGTCAACTCAGAACTACAGACTTCTGCATAGATAATTCTGTTTCCTGAATGGTGAGTGGTGACTTACACCTTCAGGTTTCATTGTCTAACCATTCAGCTTGCTTAATCTGTGTGGTCAGTTGTGTGTTAGTTGCTTTCTCTGTATTTTGAACCCACTATATCTGTAGTGTTGGCTTTCACTGAGAGAGATGAGGGCACTTATTAAAATTTTAACAAAGAAATAATTTATGGAGAGCTTGCATGTGTTACTGTATTAGTCTGGTCAACACTGAACAAATATTTGCATAAAGTCTGTTTCATATTGAAATATGATAAAGATAAATTAAAATTTAGCCTAGTAACTTTGAGCATAAGCTGCATCACAAATCTTATTATGCTTGCTTGTATTCGATGTGCATTGAATCTACTACATCAAAGTTGATCGCTCTACCTTGATCAGGATGACTTCTTACCAAGGACAGCCACTCCATTGGAAGATATTTTCAAATCTCTTTTCTGGTATGTCTTAAGGACCTTCACGACTGTTGCTTTCTTACTATCAATACAAGGTTGGAGAATGTTTTAGCATGCTCAAATAATGCTGCATGTTCAACCACCTTCTTATTGCCACTTGAAGTATTAACATGACTTAGAATGAGTAACTAACCTTGTTTTTTTAAAATAAAGTTAAAAACAACTAATAACCCTGATTTATGGAGGTTATTACTTTTCAGTTTCACCAGTAGCATAATTAGTAACAGCTTACTTGTAGAGGGAAAGACTTCAGTAATAACTGATACATACTATGATAAGATGATGTCAGAAGTTAGTGAAAAAATCACTGTTTGTGCTATTTTAGTCTTTTCATGGAGAAGATAATATGTACTTTTTGTTTTTATTCATAGTTTGCCATGCCTATTATGCTTGAGGTGCATGAGGGATACATGTATACCAGAGGAGAAGATGCTTAGAGATCCAAGGAGACTCTATGCTCCTGGTCGGCTTTATCACATTATTGAGAGAAAACCTTTTAGGTATGATTAACGAAACGAAGTAGAGCTTCTGCCTTATGCTGAATTATAGTTGTGTTTTAGGAAGTCATGCTGTTTGGATTCATCTCTATTCGTTGTAATAGTCTAGCATATGTCTCTCTCGTTTCTCGCATGATAAAGTATGTTAACATTGTCATGTTAAAAGCTATATATACATACAGCGTTATCTTTTGGCCTCACCTGAAGATCATAACATCTTTTATATGCAGATTCAGGAGGATTCCCCCAGTTGTGAGGACAGCAGTGCCAGTAGATGGAAGGTTTGAGCATATAGTCCTTTCTTGTAATGCCACATCTGATCATGCCATCATTTGGATAGAGAAAGAAGCCCAGAGGGCTTTTGATGTAAGTCTTTCTGCCTTGTAATTGTTTCTTCTGTTTCTTGGACCAAGTTTCTTTGTCGCTCTTTCTTCGTGATAAACAATTAAACATAATTAAGTGCATGTTTGGATGCACAGTAGATTTTCAGGTTAGAAGGAGAATTGATTCTGGGAGAAGCTATTCCTAGTAGCTTTGTGTGAGCTGAATTGATTCAGGAAGATTTCAACGTGAATCCAAACATGCACTAAGTAGGGTTGTAAATGCACTTATATGCTCTCTCTCGGACCTGTTTACTTAACACCCTACTGATTTAAAATGACTGGAAAACCAGTGTCTGAATTATGAGGAACCCTGTAATTTGATAGATAATAACAACTTCTATAATATATATCTCTACTATGTGATATCTATTTAACCTTTTGTGTTTCTATGAACTGCAGTTGATGCTGGAGAAAGATCATACCATGGAAATCCCTGCAAAGCAAACAATGGAGCGTCAGGAAACACTAACTAGACACAATCATGAATATAAAGCAGCACTACAAAGGGCTAAAACATTAGATGTTCCACATGCTTTTACACCCCCATCACAGTATGGCACTTTTGATGAGGAAGGAGATGAGAGCTCAAAAAGATCACAGGGCGAGTCTTCTTTTGATTCAACTAATAGAAGCACAGTGGATGAAAGCTGGGATGAGTTGATTGAGCGTCATTTCAATAAAGATGAGCATGGCCACATGGTGCTGAAGAAAGAATGATTCAACTAGTCATTTCAACATGCATGGGAATAATATTTATATAATGAAAAGCAAAATTCGTTCATTCTTTCATGATTTTTTCTGTCTCTTGTTGTAGCTCAAAGGTAGAACTTGAGATGAAGATTAATTTATTAGTTGCTCCAAATCGGAAATAAAATGCGCTTGCAAAGGCATAATGCAGCATCTGATGTTTCACATTGAGCTTCTGAGCAGTCTTCTCTGCAAGAATAAGATGATTCTTAAGCATTCTGCAAGCTGTTGTAACATGTTGTAGTCATCCAAAACGATTGTTTAGTTTATTATTTTTTATTTTTAATTTAAATATTTTTTTTTGATCAAAATTAACTAGTAGTGTCAAAATCGGCTAAGGTTGATGAGCTGATCCACTTATGGGAGGTGTTACATATACTACCACTCACACCCCTTAACACACCACCTCTTTTTGAAAAACCCAAAAATACCCTTCTCCTCAACCCTCTACTCACCCTTTCACTATCTGTTCATACCATTCTCCTCACCACCATTTTCCCTCCTATCATTTCTATTTTATGTCGTGGGGCAGTATACACATAGAAATTTGCAGTATTGAAAACATAATATATTACTATTAAACATCTGAATAAACATCATTTTTGTTCTCTACGAGGACCTTTATTTTTGCTGGTGGAGGCAATTAAATATATTGTATTAAAATAATAGTACAGCATGTAGGAATTTTGAAAATTATGTGGGGGCAGCTACCCCTCTCTCACCGTACACATCCGCCCCTGCTCACAACTCTCCTCACCAGTCACCACGCTCTTCTCCAACATTCTCAGTCACCATCACTCCCCACCATTCTACCTTTTCTTTTATGCAGTGTTTTTACCATTAATTTTGTTTTGTCTGCAAAAGTAGACATGATTCCATGTGAGACATATATAGGCCATGACGATCCTAATCCTAGTTTACATTATTTAAAATTTTATTTAACTTGACTTGTATAAATTTTATTAATTAGTTAATAATAATAATAATAATAATCATATAATTAACTATTGCTAATATGAATATAAACTAATTAATATCGGATCAATAAAATGTTACTGGTTAACACTCATCACTTTTAAGTTTTACCAAACATTACCTAAAAAAAACAAACGTTCAAAAAACCAACTACTACAAATAAAAGAAGAGATGTAGTTAACGTGGCAGGCAGAGAAACCAAGCCAGCAGCAAAGAGAAGAGAAAGCAAGGTCGATTCGCTTCACCACGCATCGCATCATCACAATGAACTGCATATTTCAGATCACAGGTTACTATTATTGATATACTCACACAATTTCTCAAACGCTTCTGCATAACTCCTTCTTCAAGAACCAATGCCCTCCCTTTCTCTTTTTGTCACCCTGCTCCTGTTCCTTTCCACCGCCTCCTCCTCCCAAGGGTAAGATTGCAGAAATGCCCACCCATTTATCTCTTTTTGTTTTTTGTTAATAATAATTGTTAGTAACATAAAATTAGGGGATAAAATCAAAAGAAAAAAAATAAAAACTGGTTCAACAAATTTCTGGCACTACTCACTAATTAACATGTTTACACTGTTTTTGGCATTGTTAATTTTGCATTAGCAGCAGGAAGGAATTGAGGAACAAACATGAATCTGAGTTGCGGTTTGCAGGCCACTCGGTTTATTATTCCAACAGAGTTGATCCCTCACGTGTTGTCCAAATTTCTTGGCAACCAAGGTCAGGTACTTTCTAGAACTTCCCCTTAACCTACCCATCATGCATGTTATTAAGTTATGCAGCAGATCTTATATTTTTCACTTTTAATTCCTTCGCTTATACTAGCAGTTTCTTACTCACCTAATCACCTTGCTTTTAAAGTTTCAATCTTTGATGTTGTTTTGCCCCTGTTGCTGTAGGGTCTTTCTCTACAAAGATTTTTTGTCAGACAAGGAGTGTGACTACCTTATTTCTTTGGTATGCTACTGCTTATTTGATTTTGGGAAACATTTTCAGTTTTTTATTTTCACTTATGATTATAAAGTTATGACCTTTTTTTTTTAACTAGTAACTTGTTTTCATCAAACTCTGCCTATACTTTTGCAAAGCCCCGAATAAAGGAGGAAGGTTGTGTTAGGCTTTCAACAGCCAACGTAAAATTTGCCGATATCTTTAATAAGGATTTGTGATCCATATAGCCCATCTCACCTAGAGGGATAAGGCTTTGGTTACAGTTTACCTGTTTTCATCACTTTATGACTTGTTTTGAAAAGATTTGTACAATGTTTTCTCCATTTTTGTACAAATATTTCAGAACAGGGTAAAAATAAGGTGATATGTCTGTAGTTATTTGTGAAAACAGAAATTTTTTCTCAATTAGAAAAGGTTCTTATGTTTTTGTTTTTAGTGGTTTTCATGTTGGGTAGTACTTGGGCTACTAGTCTTTAAATTGAACTCGTTCTTGTTCTTTATCTTGGCTAAGGCATATGCTGTGAAAGAAGAGTCCTCCGGGAATAATGCCCACTCAACGGATGAAACTACATTGGAAATGGAAGTAAGTCTTAACTGAACTTTTTCCATGCCTACTTGGATCAGGATGAACTAAGCACTAGCAAAATGTGGTTCTGTTTATAGTTGATAGGTATAGTTTGCATTGTGCTTTCAAAGATGTTTTCCAGCATGTAAAGGATTTCTGAATTGGTTGATTCTCATGGTCATTATTTTTGCTGATTGTGAAATGTTGGGCGTGGGTGAGTTCTTCTGGATTTGCCTGATGGGAAAATCTTGTCTACTGGCTTATTCTTCTTGTAGGCCACTTTAGGAATAATTTAAACTAGGCCAATGTAAAGGGTTTTTGAATGATAAATAATTTCCTTTTTTGATTTGTTAGAGATTTAATAAACAATTCTTTGGTTTTGACCTGATTGGTTTAGTCTTAAGCTGTTTTAGTTGTTAATTGAATACTAGAGCCTTGTTGACCAAGTGTTCCATGATTTTTGTTTGTGATATTCATCATGTTACTCGTTCTTGTCTCGTTCTCCTTTAATAACTTTTAACCTTTGATACTTAATCAAGCATAACCTGTAAGCGCTTTCAAATAATGGTTTTGCAAAGTGAACATCGATTTAACTTTTATCAAAAACTTAATATAGGTTTGATTCTGGTA
The DNA here is from genome assembly GCA_030819835.1 of Acmispon strigosus. Taxonomy (NCBI): domain Eukaryota; kingdom Viridiplantae; phylum Streptophyta; class Magnoliopsida; order Fabales; family Fabaceae; genus Acmispon; species Acmispon strigosus. The sequence goes on along the minus strand of JAUAMA010000001.1, from coordinate 38,627,919 downwards.
GTAAACTTTTTGGCTTGAGCATGAGGTTTGGGCGAAATTCCTGTAAGTATTTATGCAGGGGAGTTCATTCTAGATCAGTAAAAGTAAAACATGTCTTACAGAGTGCATCTATTATCAGTTCTAATTCTAAATGCTCGCAGTTCTGTTGGTTGTCACTAGAAGCTCAAGTGTATAAAAATATCCATATTGATAGAAAAGAAATGTGATCCTTGACATCAATGTTCTTGTTTTTCTGAACTTGAAGACGTAAAGTCATTTTTAAAATCCTTTTATCGTTATGATGAGATTCGCACAGCCAATAATACTTAGCAATTACTGCTTGTTTACCGCTTGCTGCTTGACCTTGAACAGTTTGTATATATTATAGTAATGGTGTTGTGGACATTATTATGATGATGATGATGTTCTACATTGTTATGTTCTAGGATGATATTGTTGCAAGGATTGAAGAAAGAATTTCAGTTTGGACTTTTCTTCCTAAAGGTATGTGTTTGGCAAGTCCATGCCAGTATTTGTCTGTCTGTGCTCTGACAAATGCTGATACATTCGCACATTCTAATACATGATCATCTTGTTTCTTGATAACCATTTCTACTAGAGAATAGCAAGCCTTTGCAGGTCATGCATTATGAACATGAACAGGAAGGGATGAACTTGGATTATTTTGCAAACAAAACCAAAGTGGAATTAAGTGGACCTTTACTGGCAACAGTTATTTTATATCTCTCAAATTTTACTCAAGGGGGTCAAATTCTCTTTCCTGAATCAGTGGTAAGGCCATTCAGATTTTCTTCTCCGCTATTTATTTTTTACCTAGTTCTGGACCTGTTTTTTTTACTATTTAATTGTGTGTAATATTTTCCAGCCCAATAGTAGCAGCTGGTCAAATTGTAAAAGTAGTAGTAGTAGTAAGATTCTCCAACCAGCAAAAGGGAATGCACTTCTGTTTTTCTCTCTTCACCCTAGTGTATCTCCTGACAAGAGTAGCTACCATGCTAGGTGCCCTGTCCTTAAGGGGGATATGTGGTCTGCAACTAAATTCTTCTATACAAGATCAATAAGTGGAGGGAAACTCTCAACCATATCAGATGGTGGTGAATGTACTGATGAGGATGACAACTGTCCTGCTTGGGCAGCCATGGGAGAATGTCAGAGAAATCCTGTGTACATGGTTGGGTCTCCTGATTATTATGGTACATGTAGGAAGAGCTGCAATGCATGCTGATCAGAAGTTGCGCATGTTTGGTTTTGCTTCTAGTAAGCCAGAATTGATTCTATTGTGTGAGAAGCTACAAGAGTTGCTTCTCATAATTAGAATCGATTATGTGCTAATGTGACAAGATTGATTCTTCAAAGATGCTAGTTGACTATCCAAATAAATTATCTAATACTTTTTTTAAGTAATTGAAAGCATTTAACAGCATGCATTAGATATTCTTTAACTAATGCTCTTAGGACACATTCACAAAACCCTTTCTATGATGTGCTTTATTTGTTATTAGAATTGGCACAATCTAGATTTTAAATTTGATGTACTGTTATAGAGAAGTTTTATGCAATATTATTTAAGAGAAATGCTAGCAACACTCTCTTTGTAATACTCTTGGTCAATATCCATGTAAGGTCCACTAAATTATGTGGGCTCCACTCCCAATTTGGTGAGACCTACATTGATTTTAATCAATCAAAGAAAGATGATTAGAATTAGAAAGAGAAAGAGTGTCTCAAAGAGTGTTGGCCTCTTCGTTATTAATAATGTGTTAGATGCATTAGTAAAAAAAGCACCCCAAATGGTAGCGTCAAACTTAACTTTCTTTTTTGTTAAAAAAATTAGTATGAGGATGGTGCTCCAGTCTAAGATAGAGAAAGTTATTGGGCTCAAAGAACACTTACAGAAAACTTACGTAAATCTTACCTCAAGGTGAGGTGTGGGGGCTCAAACTTGTATCCTTTTAGATACGCAAATCTGTCATGCTCAAAATTAATCTTTTGGGCTTAGTCCAATTAACTTGATTTGATAATATGATTTACCTAGTAATGAAAAGATGGTTTAGCTTATGTACCCAAAAAATTATTTAGAGGGGGTTAGATTTCCCACCCTAACGACCAATTTCTGCACCTCCTTTTCCATTCCGGGTTTTATATCTTGGAAGACAAATTTTCCGAGATTTTAAATCTCGGAAATTATTATTTAGAGGGTGTTAGATTTCCCACCCTAACGACCAATTTCTGCACCTTCTTTTCCATTCCGGGTTTTATATCTTGGAAGACAAATTTTCTGGGATTTGAAATCTCGGAAGTAAAATTTCCGAAATTTAAATCCCATAAGGTAAAACTAGGAGGCAAAACTAGGAGGGTGGGAAATCTTGTTCATGGGGTGGGAAATCTAACCCCCTTGTTTAGATTGCTAGCTATCAAAATTAAATACGTAGGCGTAATCTACAATTGATAAGTTTTCATGGTTATGCTTAATTACTCATCAAACTATCTTCTAATCTAATATTTCAAAAGACACCATTGTGTTGTAAGAGTATCAAACTCGTTTGACTAACTATCCATTTAGATGAAAACCAAAAAAAAACTTATTAAAGTTTATTTAGTGTATTATCTAGTAGATAAGCTTCAGTAAGTCACTAAGTCCCTATCCAAACGAGCTTTTAAATTTCCCAAGCACTAAAAAAGCCCTGTAATCTTGAAGTTTTTTTTTTAAGTGCCTGTAATCTTGAAGTTAAACCCACTAAAAATTTAAAAATAAATTCTCCAATTAATTAAATGACTCACATTTTTTTTAATAAATTTTGACAATTACTTTTGCACATTCATAGTTACTATTTAAACATACAAAATAATTTTCTTTTCTAAATGGTTTTATACTATACTTTCGGTTGTTTTCCTCTTTAATTTTTTTTTTAAAATATACTATATTTTCAGAAGTTGAAGTTTATGAAAACAAAATTTACTTCCTTACGGATCTTCAACTTTCAAAAATGTAATTTTATTTCGAAATTACATTTCGGGAATTGCTTATGAACTTTTGTTCTGCAAGTTGAGGTTTGGGAAATAAAAAATATAAAAATCATTTCTGAAACATGATGTTTAAAAATTAAGTCATAAAAAGAATTTAACCAAGTACTTCGAGATAAAAAAAATATCTTTTAAGTGTTAACCTTGTTCGGGATAAATGTTCCTCTGAACCATCTTTTAGCCAAGATAAAATAAAATGTTTTACAAGTTATCCTCAACCTCTCTGTTCCCTTAAGTTTTTTAATACTCGGAGAGTCGTAATTAAAGAGCAATCGTAACATGTAGTTATGACTTAATCATAAATGCATGTAATAAAGTCACGACTTATTTATGTTGTAATCAATCAGATTTGCATGGTATGTCTTAACATACACTAAAAATGTTAGACCGAGGTTTGATAATAATTCAAAAGTCTTCAGCTTTAGCACAATAATAGAAAGCAAACCACCTGACTGTCTAAGGAGTTTTCCAATCTGTATAATGTGCTTCCTGCTCAGGTGCGTGAAGAAGTGGATAGGGTAATGATACGTGCTCTGCCACAGGGGGATGACTTGATTATGTGGAAATGGGGTTTTGATGGGAACTATTCGGTGGCTGCAGATTTTGATTTCATCATCAACGATAACAGACCTACTTTCAAATTGTCAAAGTTAATTTGGAAGAGTTTTACGCCGGAAAAAGTCTATTTATTTTGGAACTTATTGGGCATAATGATCTCGCCACCAATTTTAAAAGATATCGTTGCAACCTTAGTCCTAATGCTTCTTGTAGTCGCTGTAACAGGCAGGTAGAAGACTTGGTCATATCTTTCGATATTGTTCTTCTTCCAGGTGTGTTTGACACCACTTTGGTTCTCTATTGTCTGTTACTCCTAACCATGTTCTGTTTAGTGAATGGTTTGGGTGTCTTATCCAGCAAAAGCATCATGTGGTAGTTGTGTCTGCTTTGTGGTGGATATGGAAGTGGCGTATTAATTATGTCTTTAATGAGCATGTTTGGCCTATTCATTTTGTTCTTAGACAGATCACGACAGTTGGGCAGAAGTTCTATAAATGGGAATGTTTGGTGTACACCTCCGCAGCGTGGGTGTCCCCTTCTCAAAGGAGGGTGAAATTAAATGTAGATGAAGTTAGGTTTGGAGTCCGTGTCAAATGCGAGGGGTTGGAATCATTCGCGATGATGATGGGCGTTGGGCTTCAGGTTTACGCCATGCTTGGGAGTTAAGGTATAATGAGATTGCTTGCACGTATGATTGTATGGAAGTCGTGGAGTTAGTTACTAGCGATGTTAATGTCTGAAGTCATTGGTTAAGGGAGTATTATTTTAAGTATGAGAAGCATGAAGAGTTGGATTTGAGATGTCATGTTTGCTCATATTCCTAAAGAAAATTACATGGTTGTATATGGGTTGACTAAACAATTTTCTAAAGACGGTTTTCCCTTTATGCATTTGGAGGCTCTCCTCTTATAATGTTATTCACCATCTATGTAAGAACTTGCTAGTCTAGTTTTTTGTATTATTTTTCTGTGTAAAAAAAACAAATGACATAAAATAATAATTATCATCATAAAAATGATAGTGCATAAAAAAGTAAAACTCTTATTTTAATTTGGAGAAGTAAAAAATGTCCGACACACGGATTTAGATCATTTCATGTGTTAATCTCACATGATCATGTCATGTGAATGATCTAGACCCTTAATTACTTTTTTAATGAAATCTGATCTAGACCCTTAATCTTAATTTTCTCCCCCCATATATTCGTTAAGAGTCCAGATTTCATAAAGAAAAATTAAAGACCCAAATTTTCACATAACATAATCATGTAAGATTTACACGTGAGAGGATCCAAATCCCGCCACACATATTCACTACACGCATAGCGTGTTAGAGAAGGCAAGGCAAGAAGGGTGTTTACTTTTTATTAAAGAAAAGAACCCAGTAATAATAAAAATAAAATAAAAAATAAAAAATAATAATAAGGAGCGTTAGCGAAAGGTTTTGAAATATTGCGACGTGTTCTAACGGCTACTTCCTTATCTGGCCATTCTGCTTTTTATTTTTTTCTTCACTTCTCTCTCTTGATTCTTGAAACCCAATCGTACCGCACTCTCTCTCCTTCATTCTTCTTTGTCTTTCTCTCATATTTCTAGTTTTCAAATCGGAACTGAACGCCTCACTTCAATGGCTTCGACCCAATTCGATCGTCGGAAGGTTCGAGTCGTGGCCAAAATCCGGGGGTTTTCGGGTCCCGAGGCGAATTCTGGAACGGTGGATTGGGTGTCCGTGAACCGGGAAAACTCGGAGGATGTCACCATCTCCTTCGGAAAGCAGTCTTCTAGGTACAGTCAGTTTCTGAGGTTCTTGAATTTTGGGGTTTTGTGGTTCTTGAATTTCCCAAGTCATAGCTCAATACTCAATAGTAATGCTAATTCATCTCAATAGCAAAGTATTAAGTTACACACTGTTATTGTAGTTGTGTTGTAACCCTTGATGTAGTGGAAATTGCAGATAAATGCAGCCACAGTCTCCAATTCAGTGTTGGCGTTGCGAAATTTGACTTAAAACCTTGCTCGGTAGTTGTACTGACACGTCCCTGAAAACTTAATTTTAGGAATGAAAAAAATTCTGCTAACAAACAAATGGAGGATTCAATTAGGGTTTTCTTCATCTTGAAATTTCAGATTTTTTTGGGTCTGGAAAAGTTGGATTTTAATTTTCTCCCGTTTTTAATAAATCATCATGGCCAATTCTGCTGTATGTCTATGTGTGATGATAACTTATTGCTAGGTAGTAGCTACTTACCATGGTTTTTTTTGGCTCAGTCTCTTCTTTTGTAAATGTTGTTTAAGTTGGGTGATGGTTATTAGTTTACGTGATTTTCATGGTGCAGTCGATATTTGGTGGATTATTGCTATAAGGAACATGAAGACAATGAATTGATATATTCAAGGGAGGTGAAGCCTCTTGTTTCAGCGGTTTTTGAAGGTCAAAGCAGTACTGTTATTGCTCATGGAGCTAGAGGGAGTGGAAAGACGCACCTAATTCAGGTTTGACTCAATTAGTGATGCTAGACCTATAGATTTTATTTTATTTTGTTTATTTTTTGTGTGGAAAGGGAGAGCTTTTGTCATCTATCTTGATTGTTTTGTATGAAATAATGTTTTTATGCTAATTATCCCTTTGCTTTTCAAGGGCTCTACTGAGACTCCGGGTCTGGCTGTGCTGGCTATGGGTGAGTTTCTTTCAATGGCTGAGAAAAATGGGAAATCTATAGCTGTTTCTTTCTATGAGGTTGATCACCAGGAGCATGCTGTTGATTTAATAAACCCAGAACAATCACCAATTTTGATATTTGAAGATCGTGGAAGAATTCAGTTTAAAGGACTTACTCAGGTAAATAACTCGTCATTCTCAGTTTATGAAACTAAAAAATATGAAGTTTTTCATAGATAGAGTGATGGACGCTAGACAAGTAATATAATATGGGGCTTTGTGGTGCATTTTGTTTGCAGACTCCTATAAAATCCATTGCAGAGTTTCAGAATTTGTACTGCATTGCATGCTCTGCACAGAAGGCACCCAAGAGAGGCTGTGAATATGCTCGCAGAAGCCACATGGGATTAATTGTGAATGTCTTTTCTCAGAATGAAAGCATAGAAGGACTTGTGAGCAAAATGAATTTTGTTGATATGGCAGGTCAAGTAATTGATGTCCAGTTAATTTTTATTTTTTTTAGTTCTGGCTGGCTCATGATGACATATTTAAAATTTGACTAACGGTTTCATATTTTTGTTATCAGGTTATGAAGATGCTAGAAAGAAAAGTAGTGACATCTCTGGCCTGGCTGAGACGAACAAAATTAACAAGTCAATTTATGCAGGTCAAGCAAAAGATGTCCAGTTAATTTTTTTTGTTCTGGCTGGCTCGTGGTGACATATTTAAAATTTGACTAACGGCTTCATATTTTTGTTAACAGGTCATGAAGATGTTAGAAAGAAAAGTAGCGACATCTCTGGCCTGGCTGAGACTAACAAAATTAACAAGTCAATTTATTCCTTGATGAATGTTTGTCATGCTTTGAGCACAAATGAAAATCGTGTTCCCTATCGAGAAAGCAAACTTACACGCTTGTTGCAGGATTCTTTGAGGGGGCCTGGCAAAATTCTGTTGGTTTCGTGCTTGGTAAATGAGTGTGTTTTTAGGTCAAATATTCTTTTCTCATTTTGCATCAATAATCTAATTTTGATTTGGTCCTTTTCTATGATTTGAATTTAGAACCCGTCATTCTGCCAAGACTCTATTTACATGGTAAGCTTAGCATCACGGTCATGTCAATGGATCCAACGGACAAACTTAGTTTCCACAACAACAAGTGGAATTTCAGCAAAACAAATGGTGGCTTCTCATAAGAACCAGACACCCTTAGGTTCCACAATAAAAAGTGGAAATACAGCAAAAAAAATGGTGACTTCTCATAAGAACCAGGTACCCAAAAGTGTTTCTGCAACAGCAAAGAAAATTTCCAGATCTCATATAAATGAAAAGAAAGCTACTGCTGGCATGAAGTCTGCAGTGAAAGCAAGGTTTGTAGTGAACTTATTTTATTAGATTAAATTCTAAATTAATTTTTTGGTACTGCTATCTATTTATGGACATTGATTTTATTTACTTTTTGATTGAAGGAAATTGTTTGATGAAGCTGGCCATTCTTCTTCTAAAGCTGAGAAGGTATAGATTTTTTTCTTTCTAGATACCTTGTACTATTTTTTTTTCTGTCAGTTTTAAACAGAACATGTAAGGAACAACTCTCTTTGTTTGGCTCAAGGGAGGGTTAATTTGTGCTAAAACATGGACGCTATGTGTGAGATTGATAAACAAATCATAACTATATCTCCCTCAATAATGTATGTCTGTTTCTGTTAGGGATCTTTTTCGTCTGAGGAATTAAATACTGAATAAATACTAGAACTCGGTTTTACCAAGTATTAACTCATTTTATTACAGGCAAGGTCTTTAGCAGATACTTCATCATCCTTTGAAACTTCAATGCAGGAAAAGGTAAATATTGTCAAGAGTTCATTTCTTATTGAATAATTAGAGCACTTGAGGTAGAGGACAAAGGTGTATGACTATTCATTGCTTCAGGTTTCATTTAAGTTTTTTTTTTCCAGGAAATTTCCATTGCTGATGTTACCAAAGCATCTGAGCCTTTATTGGTATGACACATCTTTTATATTTTAGTTTCTTATGTTGTTAGTGACAAACAAATTGGAAAACTCAATGCATCATTTGGTACATCTAATGCAGGGCAATTCATTATTAGAAGCTGGAGATCATGTTGAACTTAACTCTGTTGTGGAGTTTGACAAATGTGTTATGCAGGATAACTCATTTCCAGATGCTAGTTATAATGTGAAACTCAATTTGATGGTGGAAAATGTAATGATCTGATCTTTTAAAATTTGAATTCATTGTGGAGGCCTCCTTTTAACCAAAAATATTAGCAAAGCTGAAACCTGACATCTTTGAACTGATAATTGTGCTCTATGCAGGATAACTTATGTTTGAATGCCAGCAGTGAAGTGGAAACTGATTCTCTTGTGGAAATGGTAATTTTATTAATGTTGTCAAAAGTTGTCTTCTTCCTTTTCTTTTCTCAGTTTGGCTTTTATAAAACCTATCAAAACCTTCTAGCAACCAAATTGTTGAAATGGTTGATACTAGAATATAACTGTTTTATTTGGCTTAAATATAGAAGATACTGAATGTTGTTCATGTTTGTTTCGGTAGGATCATCAAGAGAAACATACCCCTGATGTCAGTACTTACTCCAAACCATTGTCAATAGTTCAAGAAGGTAAAATTTGAATGAAGTTTCGAGAGATAAATTATTTGACTAATCATATGATGCATATGAACATAGGTGTCTTTTATTATTACAGGCCATAACATGAACAAGGAGAACAACAGCATAATGGCAAATGGAGACAGTTCACCACCCATTAGTTCTCAACTGCGTGATCTTTCTAACAGTCTCAAAATGCTCTATTCATCAACTCCATTATGCACACAGATACCGGAGAAGGAATGCATGTCAGTTCAAGATCAGATGTCTTCAGATATTGTAGAACCAAAAACTCCTGTAATTGAACAAAATATGTGCTTTAATTATAATGTTATGAATTCCAAAAGTCCTTGGGAAACATTCAGCATGCGTGGTTCTGGAATGAAGGTTTGATCCTTATTACTTGATAACTTTTTTTATTATGTGTAGTTTGGGTTTTTTAACACACAATTTCTTTTAATTGCAGAATTCTCTTGTCCAAGAATACCTTAGGTTTTTAAACACAGCTGACAAGTAAGTGACACTTCACACATTGCATGTTCAATTTGAATAAAAACAGCAAATAACTTTTGCATGAGCGTCCCAATTCACCCAAAAATACTTGTTGCTCAATAAATTCATCATAATGATCAAAATTAATCCATGAGGTAATAATGTAAATGCCACTTCATATGATAGACAATAACTGTCAAATTAAGCTACAGCATTTAAATGACTCAACATTTCATACTTTCTATGAGTGTGTTCCCTTGTTTGCTTTCTGCTCTCTGACAATATTTTTTTTCTTCCTAATTCACAGGGAAGATTTGAAAAAATTAAAGGTTAGGAATGCTTCTCCTTTCAATATTAACATGATTCTTTTCCTAGTATACCTTATATTGTAACTGATTGAACCTTTTCATTTAGGGAATTGGAGAGAAGAGAGCAACCTTCATACTTGAGCTGCGAGAAGAGTCTCCAGAACCTTTCAAAAGTGTATGTACATACCCCTAATAAAATTTTGCCCAGTTTTTCTCTCCCAATAATTTATTACTGATGTTATGTGCTTTTATATATATCTGACACAATTTTGGAATTGTGAACTGATTTTTCGTCTACAGCTTGATGATTTAAAGGATATTGGACTTTCAGCTAAGCAGGTATTACTCTCCTCAATTTCTCCCAGGATTATCCTGTTCTTTTTGAGTTTTCATGTTTGTCATCCATGTTTAACATAGTAATTCCTACACAGATTAAGGGAATAATGAAGAAGGAAGTTGGAGAGCTTTTCAACTAGTTCTGAAGGCATTGCTGAATGGCTGTGTATTCACCGTGTTTTGTATAGGCAACCTGAAGTTTGCCCTTGTGTGATTATTGACTTGTGTAACTATTTCACTATTATATATTTTGAGAAGATGATATCGAAATCAAAGTAATTTTATTTGAGTCAATTGGAATTCCGACCTTACTTTTCTTCCCTCAAGTTTGTTTTATTTTTTCCCAAAAATATTTGCTCTAGATTGATTAAACTATTATTTTACTTTTTTAAGGAACAAATCATGTCTATAACTTTTTCTTTTGTTATAACAAGTTTGGTATCACTAAACTTGAAATATTTTTTCTTTTGTGTGGTTCTGGTTCTTTCTTTCTTTTATTTTTTCGATAACAAAGATATATGCTTTTTTGAGCTAAATGAGTTATGGATCCAAAGGGACTCTGAATACCTCAAGATCTGATATCGAATTTACCTTGGTGAAAGATCATTAGACTAGCTAGTGACAAGCATAAGCTACCTAGAAAATAATAGTTGGAGGCTTGAAGAAGTGTTTAGGAGTTGAAAAAGGAGTGTGGAATTGTGGATTACTCCGGAGGGGGCCACTAAGTAGAAGTCAAATTTCTATTACGCAACAAAGTTGAAGGCATCTTCAAGATGAAAAATGCTAGCAACACTTTCTTTAATACTCTCTTTTCTTCTCTTTTACTTGTCATTGGTAAATTTCTACTTCTCTCTTCGAGATACTACTCAAGACCCAGACTTTGCCAGTTCATATAAGTAATTTATCATTGGTAAATTTCTAGTTAATATAAGTAATTTATCAAAGGTTCTAAATCTAAGATTTTACTTGCTGTTCTATCACAGAACAATATAAAATGACGTTTGGTGAAGAATAGGGGCTAGATCGGAGCTCTCGACAAGCGAGAGAAACTCTCTTAATAACCTAACCACCTTCGTATAGAAGTGAAGGAAGAAGCCCCTTTTACAAGAGAAAAACACCTTATTTATAGGGGAGGGGAGAAAACCTAGCTATGTCTCTCTAATGAGCTTTTGGGCCTCATAATCCTTAGCCCGAAGGCCCTGACAACACGTCTAAAAAGGGGGTCGCCGAGCGACTCGTCTAACGGGGCCCTCTGCTCACCATAGCCGTAGCTATTTTGAGGGGGGTCGCCTCACCAGCTGGGGCTTGCCCAGTCCATAAGTCCACAAGACACCAAGAAGTAAATTCCTTATCCTGTTGCAGGGAAAGAATCTAGCTGTAAATTTCTCAGCTAGATCATCCCAAGAGGTGATACTCTGGTGCGATTGAGAGGATAGTCACTCCTCCGCTACATCCTTGAGAGAGAATGGAAACAACATCAACCTTACCGTATCCAAATGCACATTATTCCACCTCAAGGTGGAACAATGCCAGGTGAACCTCTCCAAGTGGGTGTGAACATCCTCATTTGCTTCCTCCAAACTGGTTTTGGCTAACTAGTGAGTGATATGAAATGTGGAGGAATCTAGAAGTCCAGTAATGCATCGGCCGGCACCACGATGCTCCCCTCAAAATTATAGTCCACTCGGGGGGCTGTGATGTCACGAAGAGAACGGTTAGCATCCCGTTCTTCAGCTTCTTGCTGCTGTCTAGTGAGTCGAGCATCGACCTCTGCATTGAGTCGTGCATCAACCTCTGCAGGAAGACGCTCTTCATACTCGGCACGAAGATGTGCCTCCATCTCAGCTTGTGTTTCTGCCATTGCTTGTGCTAGTCTCCGGAGTGCAAGTGTGCGATGAAACGTTCTTTCAATTTCAGGATCAAAATTAAAATCACCTAGCATGCATGACAAACAAGTCAAGAGCACCTATTCACAACTCAGCAGAAATTCTAGTAACCAAAAAACTTTAAACAATCAACAAGAAGGTCTTAAAAAACAGAAACCTATCCCCGGCAACGGCGCCAAAAACTTGATAGTCAATCCGCAAGTGCATGGAGGATATCGTGTAATATAAAAGATGTCAAACCCACAGGGATAGGTTGAATTTTAAGACCCCAAATCAATTCATTGTAGCTTAAAAACAGAAAATACAAAGGTTTTGATTGTTGGTTGTTTTTAGGAACAATTGAACAGGAAAAAGACTAAGACAAATATTTTGATAAAAACAGAACTTGGGTTGAGCTTCACTACTTCTAACTTAAGCTATCAGAATCAATTTTATATATGAATTTCAGCACATGTTCTTAGGTGATTTAGCCTAGGGTTTCTACTTGTTAATTCCTTAAGCAAGAAGAACTTTCAATTTGATTACTAAGCCTAATGCCTTAGTGATTAGTTAATCCAATTGAAGATTAATTTCTGAATTCAGGTCATCACTAACAATCCTACCCTTATACCTAAGTGGCATGCAATTGTTCTTTCTATTCCCATTTCCCCCAATTCCTAACAACTACCATTGCATAAGAATTAGGCAATAACAATTGTGTACAGCAAGATAAATGATAAGCACGGAATAGAAACAAAGAACATGAACCTTTATTCATATATTGAAAATAGAAACCTAAAACATAGCTAGAAAGCAGATTAGCTACAACCCAAGATACAATAAAACTTAGCCAAGCATGGCTAAGGGAAACATAATAAGAACCTGAATTGAGAGCTCAAGAATTGGCTTCCCACACCTCAGGCAATGCTCAGAACAAGAGTAGTACAAAGTATCTAAGTGTTTTTCCAAGTATCCAAGTGTATTTACAAAAGAAACAAGCAGCCTATTTATAGATTTTTCCTGACTGCGACCTAACGCTCAGGCGTTGGGTTTAAATGCCACAAGACGTGGCTAAACAGAGGCTCAACGATGAGCGTTGGCCCTTCAAACACTTGGGCGTTGGAATTAAATTAAAACTGAGCACAAGTCAGAGGCTCAACGCATGAGTGTTGGCCCTCCAACGCTTGAGCGTTGGAATTACAAAATTCCTGGATTCTAAGTCAGGGACCCAACGCATGAGCGTTGGCTTCCCAACGCTCAGGCGCTGGGTACATCTGATGGTTCATTGCCTTTCCTCTCTTTCCTTCTTTCTTGATGGCTCTTGATTACCATAAATGCCCATCATGTAGCCACTTCTTTGTCTCTAAACAGCTGAATAGCATCAATGTTCTTCTTCAATTCTTTTTTCACATGTTTAAAACAACAAAAACAATTGATGCTTCTTCTTCTTCATTTATTTTCAGCCACAATTCTTCCTTTATTTGCATCAAGATCCCCACAAATGTTCCTTAATTGACCAGAACCTCTAACAAAAGACTAAAAATGCAATAAACAAAACTAAAAGGACTAAAAACACAAAAGTTGCTAAACTATATGCAAATGCAAAAATAAAGTGAAAACTCTAACAAAATAAAATAAAAACTATATGAGTCTTAATAAAAATAAAATAAAATAAAATAAAATAAAATAAAATAAAAAGGTACTAAAAACATCATACAAATCTCAGTCATCAAGTACCATGTTTGCTGAGTTTTGTGCTACTAAGCATAGGCGTAGATTGCCATGTTGCATTGGTAATATTTTCCTTGGCAAGAAGATCTCCTATGTATTTAGATTGTGATAGGAGAAGAGACCCATCTTGCAGATGCTGAACTTGAACTCCAAGGAAGTAATCCAACGTACCCAGTTGTTTAAGTGAAAACTCTACATTAAGCTGGGTGACAATTTGCTGAATGAGAGGTAAGGAACTGCCAGTGATGATAATATCATCAACATAGACCAAGCTGTATATGTAACAAGAAGTTGTACTGTAGACAAATAAGGATGGATCATAACAATTGACCATGAAACCAAATCGTAGCAGAGCTCGGTGAGCTTGGTTTGAGACCATAAAGAGCTTTGTTGAGTTTGCAGACTAAGGTTCGATCTTCAGTTTGAAACCCCGGTAGTTGGTCCATGTAGACATCTTCATCAAGTGTGCCATTCAGGAAGGCATTGTTGACATCAAGTTGATGAATATGTAAACGTTTGGTGACAGCTAATGACAAAATGAGACGGATAATGATTGGCTTTGTAACAGGGGAAAAGGTTTCTGAATAGTCAAAACCTTGAATATGATTGTACCCTTTGGCCACTAACCTTGGTTTGTATCTTTCAACAGTGCCATCGGCCTTTTGCTTGATCTTGAATACCCACTTGCAACATATAGGTTTTCTGCTTGGTGGTAAGGAGACCAAAGACCATGTGGTGTTTTGTTGCAAGGCATCAAATTATGCCTGCATAGCCTTCTTCTAGTGGGGATCTTGAAGAGCTTTCTTGTAGGAGGTTGGTTCAACCTGACTTAAAAGAAGTTGTGGCTGAGCAGTGCCAGTCTTCGAGCGAGTTTGCATAGTGTGAGTGTTGACTGGAGGAGGCGAAACTGAGGATGTCTGGGGCCGAGTAGTCCCAGTTTTGGATCTAGTTTGCATGGCATGAGTGTTGACTGGTGCTTGCTGATTACCAGACGATGCTATAACATCAGACGATTGAGGATCGGCAGACGATACTGCACCACCAGACGATGTAGGAACAGCAGACGATGCTGCAACTGGATGAACAGATAGTGACTGTTGTTGTCCTTAATGTGGAGTTACAGAATACCTTGGAATAAATGATGTTAGAGAAGGCCCCTCCATGGTGGTAGAAGGAGTTGAAAATATCTCTGTGTACGGGTACCTGTATTCATTGAAAATAACATCATTCGACACAGAAATATTTCCACTAGCATCTAAACATTTATCACCTCTGTGGGCAAGGGAATAACCAAGGAAAACACACTCCTGGGACCTGAATTGAATTTTAGAGACATTGTAAGGATGATGAAAGGGATAGCATGCACACCCAAAGGCCTTCAAGAACTTGTAATCGGGGTGAACATTGTGAAGCTTATAGTAGGGGCTAACATTGCCTAAGACAGAGGTAGGAAATCTATTTATGAGAAAGGTAACTGTTAAAAAGGCATGATCCCAGTACTGATGGGGAATTTTGGCTTGAGCAAGCAGAGAAAGACCAGTTTCAACCACATGTATGTGCTTGCATTCCACACTGCCATTTTGATCATGTGTGTGGGGGCATGTCAGACGATGAACAATTCCAGATTGAGAAAAATGAGAACTTAGGGGTTTAAATTCAGTGCATCCATCAGTTTGAACAGCTTTAATTTTCAGATTTAATTGCAATTCAATCATTGCTTGAAATTGAAGAAATGTGACATAGGTTTCTGATTTCTTCCTTAAAGGAAAAATCCACGTATATCGTGTGTAGGCATCAACACAAGTAAGAAAATAAGAATAACCAGCAGAAGATTCAAAGGAGGTTGGTCCCCATAAATCAGAAAACAGAAGTTTTAAAGGTTGAGAATAAACTGTATTATATTGAGAAGAAGGTAACCTATGAGATTTACCCATACAACAGGCACTACAAACATGAGAAATAGCTCGAGAAGGAATTAAAATATTACATTTAGTCAGAACATAATGTAAAATCTCATGAGTAGGATGATCTAGGCGATGATGCCAAAGGTCATAGGAGGTAGGTCCTACGAGTGAGCTACTAGTGCTTGTGGTTACATGTGTTTTAGGTAAAGTAGTAGAGGAGGAAGTAGGAGCTGGCATGACAGAAGAATTGTTCTTAAAGAACTTGGAAGCATGCATGCCATCAAAATAGTAGAGACCATCATCCCTAACAGTCCTATAAAGAAGAATTTCACCAGTGGCTTGAGATTTGACAAGACAATGAGCATGATCAAACTCAAATTTAACATGATTATCTCTAGCAAACCTACTAACACTGACAAGATTTTTAGTGATTGAGGGAACAAGCAAAAAATCACTAAGAGAAAGAATAGCATGTGTTTGACATGATGACTTAAAGGAAACTGTATCAATAGATTGGATAGGCAAACCTTGACCATTGCCCATGAGGATGTGATCATTCCCTTGAATGGTGTAGGATTGGAGAAGGTAGTAGCATCATGGGTGACATGATGAGTTGCACCAATGTCTAGTAACCAGTTCCCTGCACTTGATCCTACAGATGCAGTGAGCATAGCTTATCCCATCGTCTGTTGTGGAAACAATTGGCCTGTTGGTTGCTGTGCAAAGTGAGAAGGGCCAATCGTCTGCTAGGGAGACTGAAATACATGTGCCGGCATCGTCTGTTTTGATAACCATTGACATATCCAGCAAACGGAGGATAAGCAATTCCCGAAGGATATCCATATGGATTAGTCTTCGGACCAGCATTGGGAAAATGTTATTGGGAGGCCCCAGTTATTTGAAGATTATAAAAGGGTGGGGGACCAAGTCCTGCTTGTTGAAAATTAGAAAGAGGTGGTGCAAAGCCTCCAAAGGTATCAACCTATTGAGGAACTTGATTAAACTGACCACCATATCGTGATGAGTCAATCATTCCTGGAAAATTGGCAGACGATACGCGTTGATAGCAAGTGTTGGCTTCATGACCCCACTTGTAATAGATTTGACATTGGACAGAGGAGCGTCCACCACGTCCACGCCCACGGCCACCACGGCCACCAGAGCGACCACCAGGACCACGATAATCACCAAACGAGCCATAGTTCTTGCTCGACTCAGAGAAACCCTGATTTACAGATGGTAGATCATCAGTGGTGTGGACGGAACAATTTTGGGCAAGTGAACCAGAGGCATAGTTGGCTTGAGCAGACTACTGGTTCGGTAGAGTTTATCGTCTGCGCAGGTGTATTTGTGAGCATAGAAGACGGTGGATTGTCAAGAAGCTGACGCTTGCAAGAGCGAAGAAGGTAGGCCTCATGAGTACTAAGCATTGCTTCTGCTTTAGAGGCAGAGCATGGCACCTCCCGATTGCTGACAAGAGGCATAAGATAGTTATACTCATCCAGTAGTCCATCAAAGATAGCTTCAACGTGATCTCGATATGAAACTGGATCACCGATGGAGATGAAAGCATTGACAATTGTCTTAATGCGTTTGAGATAGTCGGAGAGAGATTTCGCCCCTTTGACAATGGTGCGAAGCTCTGAGCAAAGAGTTGCGGATTATGCCAGAGAATGTACATTGAAGAAGTCATGAACTTCTTGTCAGATCTGCCAGGACTGTTTGCAGTTAACAACTGTAGGCAGAACGACAGACGATAGGGAAGAAAGCAACCAAGTGAACAGTGCTGAATCTTGTTTGATCCAGGTTGTGTAAAGAGGATTCTCAACAGACTTTTCACGATCAGGATCAAACAAAAAATGAGGTGGGATTGCTGGATTCACAAGAAACTTTTCCAGACTATGTTGTCGAATAACACCTTCAACGTGTTGTACCCAGGAAAGAAAATTTGTTTCATCAAGTTTGATTGAAACAATATGTGAAAAGGAAGGCAAAGACGAAGTTTGAGCTTCTGCCATAACGGAAAGCAAAAGAAAAAAAAATATCATAGATCAAGATTAGCTCTTGATACCATGTTAAGAACCAAGGGTTCTTTGAAGAAGAAAAATTGAGAAATCGAAGATACTGAATGTTCTTTCTATTTTAATTAATTCACTGTTACAAGCTCTGTTTATATACAAAGAGAAAACAAACAAACAGGCCAGATCCCGGATATTCCGGGTCAACATAATCGGTGGGTCACCTATCACACATGGGCAATGACCAGACGATACAGTTAGACATTCGATTCAACTTAGCAGACGATGCTGTCATACAGACAATAGAATGCTAACTTATTCAGACGGTAGTATCAGACGATACAAATGATAAGTATCAGACGATACTGCATTTCTCTAACAAAACCGATTCCCTTAGAGTAGTTCATAACTACTTCATAACTACTCAGTTAATACACCAAAAAAATACAATGTTAGTGGTAGATAATTAGTGGCTACCTTGCAAGGAATAATAGCATTTGAATAAAAATAATACTCCTTAATGCATAGTAATTCACAACATTTTATCTTTGTAACCAATAACCATGCAACCTCTATTTTGTTAATTACTAATAACCTTATTTGTAACACGGATATGCTTCAGAACAAAACAGCACCTGCTGCTCTAGCTAATTTTCCACCCTACCATTTGCGAATGTGATTTCTATGTTATGTATGACCGTATCTAGAATCGACTAGCTTTGAAAACAAAAGAAAAATGGGATAAGCTACTCAGTGCATATCCGTGATTTTTGGATCAAATGTAGTTTCCTACCTTAACGCATTTCCGAAACCTTCCGTGGGAGGAATGGAATATAAACACAGGATATCTTTTATTGACCTTAAAAGATGAAATAGTAGAGCAATCAAGTGGTACGACAAAAAAAAACTAGGGGATCTCTGAATTATCTCAAACAATAGAATTCATGTAAGCGAAATTTAGACAATTATGCCTAATGGAGGAGGAAGCAAAGAGGAAAAAAATTCTTGCCTAGTAAATACGGTGGCCAACGCCCCCAACAAAAACATGACCTCCATGTAACTAGACAAATTTCTTATACAAAATTTGGTAATAATTCCACAAGGAAGAAGAACCTGACTACTAAAAATTCCAAATAACATCTTTGAATATAAAGTGCGGCATATATAAATAATTGCCTGAAAAACCTCCCTTCAATTTTTTGACTAAAGACTATCTTGTCAAAACCGGACCTCAGCTATAAACTAGCAACAAATCGAACTGCTAATAAAAACTCTTTCAGCATTAGGTAGCTCTTTTCTGTTTGGGAATATACTTCTTTCTGGGCTTGGATCTAGAAACTCTGGAGGTTGCAGACAACCTGTTGTCTGCATTTGCAACAATGTTGCTTCTGTGATCAGAAGATTTACCTGCTACTATGTTAGAATCCTGAATCTCCTGGCGCCCTGGAGATTCTGAGTCCGGGGAAGCAGCTAATTTCACATGATTTGATAAGAGAGCTTCCTTCCATCCTGCATGAAATTGGTTTCAGTTAGGCAACAATAAACCAACGACCAAGACAAGCATTTGGTCACAACATGCCAGTAAATAAGAAGAACCATGACAAATTCATGAAGTAACAAAGCTTACTTTGAGCAAGAAAGGCTTTTGCTGCATGGATGGATGACCGCAAGCTTCCCCGATTGACTCTACCCTCTAGATGGGAGTTATTGTTTTCAAAACTTGTAGGACCTGACAAGTTTTGACAGTCTCCATATCCATAAACTGCATCAACTCGTGTCCCACCATTTTGAACTGGAAATGGGTCTTTTAGTTTCAAGCTGACTAACCGGTTCCAATGTCTAACTTTTAATTGATTGTTTCCAGTCATGACAAAATCAGGTTCCATTGGTTTATGCTGAGAACTATTCTGCTCAGCGACATTCTTAACCACGCAGTCCTCTCGAGATGCTACCACATTACCCTCTGATGGGTTGCAGTTACCAATATTAACTGATATAGATCCTATCAAAACTACATGGTTCTTAACTAGGTCTGGTTCCTTCTCTGCTTTGGTTTTTAAAACCACCCACTCAGTTTCTGATTTAGGTTTTCGACTCTGTGCATTACTACCATTAACTGTAGCTGCTGCCTTTTGATCACGATGGGTTCCATATTGTTTATTGACTTCATGTTTTGAAATTGGAGGGTGCAGGTTTTTATGCAAACCATTAGCTACAACAGCCCATTGTGATTTCGGTGGCTCCTGCCATCTGGCAACTGCTGAGCGTCGATGATTATGTCCACGTGCTGACTGTCTCTCAATATTCAGATCAGAGCCAAAATCATGCCGTGACTGAATTATCCCATTTATTACTTTATTAATGTCAGGACAATGGAATGGTACATGTAAAGGAGTGTCTGCAGATGTATCTAGACCATGACCTTCAGAATTGTATCTATCCAAAGATGCTTCTGCTGGTGATAAAGCCTTCACTGTATTGTCAATATTCTTTTGAATTTCTGCCATATTCTTGTGTCTTCGCACCCTAGACTTCTGTTCTTTTTGTCTGCGCTTTTTCTGGCGCTTCCTCTCCAATATCTCAGCCTTTCTATAAACATTAAGAGTGGATTATTACATAAGGAGTCCAATTATTCACACTCGACCAGTTTTCAAGAAAGTACATTATCAGCTGCATCTCTTGTAAGTTTTACTAATCAAAAGTACAGAAATCCTTATAAAGTTCAAATGAAATTACACAATAACAAAATGATAACCATTTCAAAGGCATTGTGAGATCAAATGTCAATTTGTGCACATTCTAGAAGTTCTTGTAAAATTAGTAGCAGAGAAACTCAGCTAAATTACTGCATTACGTATGAGACTTTGTGAGAAGATGAACTGGCGAAATTTACTAAAACAATACATGAGAGTTCTTTGCAGGTTGATGATGTCAGTAGGTTTTTTAAAATCATGATTCCTGCTGACCAATCAGGATTTATTTCTGTAATGATGCAAGGGACAATCAACCTAAGTAGCATAGGTAGCTTTGGGTTTCTAAGCAGTGCAGATTTAGAGTTTAAATAAAAACTCATATTTCACAAAACAAAACTACCAATAAAGGGTTTTGCTCAGTGGCCATTCTTAATTTCATTCAGTTAAGATCACTTCACTGTAAAAGATCATCAATCAAACATAAATAGCTAAAGAAGAAATCAGACTTCAAAAGAGTTTTTTCCTCCAATATTTTATACTTTTAGTGTATTGCTCAAACTCAACCAGGTACCTTTTCTGAGCAGCTTCTTCCTCCTCCACCAATTGTTTTTGGCACCTCAGTGCTTCAGCATCCTTGTCAGCTAGCCATGCTTCCACCTAAGTTACAGAAAACTCGTATTTCATCATGACTTGTCTGGAAGAATTAATTTGGGAAATCATGCTCTTTATGTTTGCCGTAATACAATCAGGGTTTGATGTATTATATTTTATGTGCAAGTTATGCCATGACCTTCTGTCCCACTAGCACTTCTTACCACAAATTCAAATGAGTTTTGAAACTTAGTACGAGATGAATAAACGAATGTGCAAGAAGAGAAAGAAAAACATCAACCATGGAGTAAAAAAGGCAACAGAGAAGCAAATTTTCTTTTATAATTATGATTTTCGTGCAGCAATACAAATTGCATTTACATACCAACTAGCATTTTCCAATTCAAATAACGCTACATGATATGTGCTGGCCATTAGTCAATTATCAAAAGAGAAATCACATTTGAATTGTATTGGTTTTTCAGCAGCCCTTGTCATTGGCCTTGACATTGAAAAACTGTTTTGCCTACCGCATTAATTATCACTTTCTATTATTCTTTAATTAATCTCTCTTTGAGAGCATGTAGAAAAGGATATCTATGTATACATATGGACTGTTAAACTGTCACCCAGGAAAAAGTAGAGAGCTAAGAAGTGTACTTCACCAACTTTCTGGAAAGTGGAAAGTTTCCATTACAATTATTATGGAAGCAGGACAATCATCCCTATGATTAAGCCAAAGGGAAGAGTGTGATCATGAGAATTGATCCCTGTATCCTATCATCATCATTAAAACAAAAAGAAACATTCTTATTAAATAATTGGCAAATGTTAGAAGTCCCACATTGGCTAGAGATATGGTCAATCAAGTGTTTATAAGGGTAGAGCAACCCTCAACTCTTAAGCTAGCTTTTACGGTTGAGTTGGGCTTCCCAATTTCTAATATGGTATCAGAGTCTATCCTAGATCCATTTGTTGTGGAGACCTCTCATATTTGGGCCACCCATTGATGTTTATTCCACACTCTAGGTGTCCAGCCCTGGGCGTGAGAGTGTTAGAAATCCCACATTGGCTAGAATGGGAAAGCCTTGTCCAGTCCTGAATGGGGTCCTGCTATGCATTCTGAGTATGAGGCTCTATTGGCAAATCAGACCTGGGATTTGGTTCCTTTACCACATGGTAGACAGGCTATTGGGTGAAAGTGGGTTTTCCGGATCAAGGAAAACCCTGATGGGTCTCAATAAATATAAGGTAAGGTTGGTTGCCAAGGGATATCATCAACAAAAAGGGTTTGACTTCACAGAAACTTTTTCACCAGTTGTCAAACCTGTACCTGTAACAAATGGTCATGATTAAAACATTAAGTCATGTGACTTTTTAAAAAGGTCACATGACCATATCATGTGACCATTTTGAATGTTTTAATCATAACCATTCATTGTTAGATCAAACAGTCAAGATTTATTCTCATCATTCTTATATAAGAAGACCTTTCTCATTAGATACATCCCCTATATATATATATATATATATATATGTTCAAATAATATCCAGAACTCTAGCAAACTCTAGATCTAGAGTAAACATGAATTGTTATTAATATACACTAGAGAAATTTTGGTAGGAATTGGATCAAAATACTGAAGAACAATGCTCACTGGTAGATCGCTATTACATTCTAGGTATTCCCCTTTACAAAAGTAGTGTTAAGTAATAGCTTTTTTTGCTATTTTAAACTAAAAGAATTAAAATATGGATAACTAACCATACATGGGCAGGTGCCATAATTTTAATTGAAGGAGTATATACTCCTGGAGAACCCTACATTTTTCCATATTTTAGAGACCTGGAACTCTCCCTAGATGACCCTAATTGCAACCCAAATATTCTATCTACCCCCCCCCCCCCCCACACCCTTCCTCCTATGTGTAGCCTCTCCTCCCTAGACTCTCGAACCAACTACCTTAACTAACTAATCAAGGTGATTATGTATATTAGAATATTATGATAAGGTTTTGACATATTTCAAGATTGTCCTTCTATTTTAAAAATATAACCTCAAGAGTGAGAATCAACCAAATACTAAACCTAAGGTAACCTATAAGATAACATCAGTGTTAAACCCAAACCTAACCCCCAGACATGAAACACACATAAAATCTGTAGAAAACATCTACATTGGTAATCAACAGTTTAACTTTCATGCAAGATTTAACAATATTTCATTTATATTTCAGTAGGCATTGTATAAGAAACACACCTTTTGAAGCCAAATACAAAAGCACCACACATAAAGAAAATGGAGGGGGGGGGGGGGGAGGTTATGTGAACAAATTTTGAAGTTATGAAAAACAATTACCAATTTCTGTTCTAGCAAGAAACTTGTCCAAGCAACTACGTTTTCCGGTTCAAGACCAACTTTTCCAGCCACTCCATCAAAAACATATTTTTGCATTGGCACTGCGGTCCCCCATAAACATGTTTTTTCACTAGCATCATCAAGGATACTGAACAACTCCAGGGAAGATATAGGAAAACTGGAAGGTTTGGATTGAACAATATCCTGCAAACAAGTTAGATATATTGCATTAATATACCATAAGTTACTACAAAAATTAACAATAAAACCTAACTGATAAGTCAGACCATAATGCTTCTTACCAAAAGTGAAGCACCAGCCCTAAGATAATACTGTGGAAGTAAAGAAAATCTTTGTTTTTGAATACTCATCAGAGCTTCTAAAATCGAAGACCCTGGAACCTCCTAGAAAGCATTGTCAATGTGAAAAAATAAGATACTTATATTAATTTATGAAAAACAGGAAAAGCAAGAAACCATAAGAGCTGAAAAAGAGAGATGTCAAAAAAGATGTGTTGTCTCTGTTGGATATTAATTCAGTTCAGAAGTGGTTAGCTTAGCTGTCATGTAATTGTAGTTTGTTAGCTTTAGTAATTAGTTTGTTACGTTTACTTAGCTGTTAAGTAAAGTCTTTCTATATAAAAGAGGACTGACTCATGTATTACTACTGGTAATCAATAATAGTAAATAATTTCCCCTACTTCTCTCTCTGAGTCACTGTGCGTGTGAGTGTGGTGTGTGATAACACTGTGTGAATCAGTGTTCTCTATCAGTGTAATACTGATAACTGTGAGAGTGAGTGACCATCGTGTATGGCGGTTGATCAAGCCTGTTCTTGATCTAACAGTGGTATCAGAGCCTCGTTCTTAACCCTGCAACCTGTGGAGGGGATCACGTTCTGCAACCTGGGAGGAGATCCAATCACTGCCGTGACGAAGGATCAAGAAGCGTGCAAGAATGGCGAGTTCCAACGGAGGATTCGCGATGTCTCTACCAAAACCTGGAAGCGAAACTTTTTGACCAGTGGTGCGCGAAGATGAAAGCCATTTTTGGCTACCAAGATGTCCTTGAAGTTGTGCAGCAAGGCTATACTCCCGTTGGAGAAGGCGCAACTGATGCACAGAGAGCTGCGAATATGGACTTGAAGAAGAAAGATTGTAAGGCCCTCTTCATGATTCATCAATGCATAGATTCTGCCAATTTTGAGAAGATCTCTGCGGTTTCTACATCAAAAGAAGCGTGGGACATTCTGGTGAAAAGCCACTCTGGTGCGGAAAAGATTAAGAAAGTCAAATTGCAGACTATGCGCAGGCAATATGAGCTTCTTCAAATGGAAGAGCATGAACCCGTTTCAAAATACTTCACCAGAATTCTCACTCTGACGAATTCTATGAAAGGCTGCGGAGAGAAGATGACTGATCAATCAATTGTAGAGAAAATACTATGAACACTGACTCCAAGATTCGATCATATAGTGGTAGCTATTGAAGAATCGAAGGATCTGGATGAATTCAAGATAGAAGAATTACAGAGCTCCTTGGAGGCACGAGGCTGAAAGAAAGGAATCCTGACAAATCAGGAGATCAAGCACTCCAAGCTCAGTCAAAGAAATCATCTTATCAGAATGATTGGCAGAGAAAAGGAAAGGGGAAGTGGAAAGGTGAAAAGTGGAGGAATCACGATGGAAACAAACAAGATTCAGCTTCGAATTCCTGCTCTAATTCTCAGAAACAAGAATCTTTTCACAACAGAGAAGAGTTCCATAACTCAGGAAGGGGATTCCAGAATTCTAGAAAAGATGGTGGAAGGAACAATGGTTTCAGGAAGAAAACTGACAAAAGAAATGTTCAGTGTTGGAAGTGTGGAAATTTCGGCCACTATGCTGCATAATGTGGGAAATTTCATTGAAGAAACCAGAACAGGGATGCTGAAGCCAGAATGGCTCAAGGAGAAGACTCAGATGATGATGACATCTTGCTCATGGTCACAACTAAGATGGAGAGTGAGAATGACAGAGTTTGGTATTTGGATACTGGTTGTTCAAACCATATGATAGGGCACAAGGAATGGATTTTACCCTTGATGAATCAGTAAAGTCAAGAGTGAAATTTGCTGATCACAGCTCCATTGCAGCTGAAGGAGTTGGAAAAATACTGATAAAGAGGAAGGATGGCAAGCATTCCTATATTAGTAATGTGTTTTATGTACCAAAGACAAAGAGTTATCTTCTAAGCATTGGACAATTGCTTGCAAGAGGTTTTTCCATGAGGATGGAGAACAGGGTGTTGAAGCTGTTTGTTGCTCAGAAAAGATTGGTAATGAAAGCCCCTCTGTCCTCAAATCGCACATTCAAAGTTGACATTAAAATCAGTGAGCACAATTGTCTAAAGGCTAGTGCTAATTCTGAGAACTGGCTGTGGTACTGGTATCATAGGTTCAAACACCTGAATTTCAGAAGTCTGGAATTGCTAAGCAAGAGGGACATGGTAACTGGCTTACCACAGATCTTGGTGCCAACTGAGCTTTGCAATGATTGCATCACAAGTAAGCAGTCAAGAAACTCATTTGTGTCTTATATACCTTCTAAATCAGTGAGCCAGCTTGAAATCATATATTCAGATGTTTGTGGTCCATTTCAAGTGAACTCAATTGGAGGAAATAGGTATTTTGTTACTTTTATAGATGATTTCACTAGAAAAGTCTGGGCTCATTTGATTAAGAGGAAAAGTGAAGTGTTTGAAATCTTCAAGAGTTTCAAGGCACAGGTGGAAAAACAGAGTGGGAAATCAATGAAGATTTTGAGAACTGATGGTGGGGGAGAATATACCTCTAAGGAATTTGAAAAATTCTGCAATCAAGAGGGTATAAATCTCGAGGTTACAGCCCCATATACCCCCACAACACAATGGGACAGCAAATAGAGAGAGAATAGAACTCTACTCAACATGACGAGGAGTATACTGAGAACCAAGTCATTGCCCAAAAGGTTTTGGGGAGAAGCTGTGTCCACAGTTGCATATATTTTGAATAGGAGTCCCACCAAGAGACTTAACAACATCACACGAAAAGAAGCTTGGGGTGTGAAGCCTAGTGTGAGCCACTTGAAGATATTTGGTTCACTTTGTTATGGTCATATACCAGATGCAAAGAGACAGAAATTGGATGACAGGAGTGAGGTCCTTATACTCTATGGTTATCATCCAACTGGAGCATACAAAGTTTTTAATCCAAAAACTCAGAGTGTTGCTGTATGCAGGGACATGAAACAAAGGCATGGGACTGGGATAACAGGGCTGTGAGAACAGCAGCTGGAATTTTACAGTTGGGAGAACAAGAAGACCCTGACTTAGAGGAGGTCACTCAATCTGGCAGGCCTCAGAGAACTAGGCAGCAACCATCCAGGTATCAGGACTACCAAAACCTTCCAGATCATCTAGTAATTGATGAGGGAGACCTTGTTCATATGGCTCTTCTTGCTGAGATGGAACCAATATCCTTTGAGCAGGCCATGACTGAAAAACAGTGGGTGGAAGCCATGAAGGAAGAACTGAGATCTATTGAGAAAAATGATACCTAGCAGCTCACTAATTTGCCAAGCAACAAGAAGGCAATTTCAGTCAAGTGGGTTTTTAAGGTGAAGAAGCATCCAAATGGTGAAGTGGCTAAGTTCAAAGCTAGATCAGTAGCTAAGGGCTTCCTACAAAAGCAAGGTGTGGATTATGGTGATATTTTTTCTCCAGTAGCAAGGCTGGAAACCATTAGATTGGTTGTAGCAGTGGCAAGTCTCAATCACTGGCATTTACATCAAATGGATGTAAAATCAGCATTCTTGAATGGTCCTCTAGAAGAGGAAGTCTATGTCAAGCAGCCACCAGGTTTTGAGATTGCTGGAAAAGAGGAGAAAGTTTATAAACTCAGCAAGACTCTCTATGGCCTGAAGCAGGCACCTAGGGCCTGGAATAAACGAATTGACTCATTCCTAAGTCAATTAGGATTTGTCAAATGCACTTCTGAATTTGGTGTGTCTAGAAAAGGTCAGCATATTGATAATCTTCTGCTAGTCTGCTTGTATGTTGATGATCTGCTAGTTGCTGGGAAGGAAAAAGAAGATATAGAATCTTTCAAGGCTCAAATGCAAGCTGAGTTCGAGATGACTGATTTCAGGGAGTTATCTTACTTCCTAGGGATTGAGTTTGAGAAATTTAGCAGTGGCATCCTCATGCATCAGAGGAAATATACTGCAGATGTTCTTCAACGATTTGATATGATGGAATTTAATCCTACATCAACACCAATGGATACAGGGATTTTCTTGGATAAATGTGAAACTGAACAGAAGGTGGACTCTACCTTGTTTAGACAGATCATTGGATCTTTGAGATGCATTTGCAACACTAGACCAGACCTAGTATTTGTTGTTGGGATTGTGAGTAGGCACATGGAGGATCCTAGGCAGTCACACTTGGCTACTGCCAAGATGATTCTGAGGTATGCTAAAGGACACTGGGCCTGGGGGTCATGTTTCCTACTGCTCGAAGGCGTACTAGCAGTGAAATGGTAGGTTATTCTGATGCAGACTGGTGTGGAGACAAAATAGACAGGAAGAGTACAACAAGTTACTCGTTTATTCTTGGAGAAGCTCCAGTCAGCTGGTGTTCCAAGAAACAATCAGTTGTAGCATTGTCTTCATGCGAGGCAGAATACATTGCAGCTTGTATGGGAGCTTGTCAGGCTCAATGGCTGAATACATTATGGCTGAATTGAATCTGAAGAAAGAAGGAGAGATGGTGCTGAGGGTAGACAACAAGTCTGCTATAAACTTAGCTAAGAATCCTATTGCTCATGGAAGGAGCAAGCATATTGAGACAAGTCCACTTTCTTAGGGATCAAGTCAGTAAGGGGAAGCTTAAGCAGGAGTTATGTAGAACTGATGAACAGATTGTTGATGTGTTCACCAAACCATTGAAGAGGGAGAAGTTTGAAGAGCTTAGATATAAGCTTGGTGTTAGAAGTGTTGAGGAACTGAATTAAGGGGGAGTGTTGGATATTAATTCAGTTCAGAAGTGGTTAGCTTAGCTGTCATGTAATTGTAGTTTGTTAGCTTTAGAAATTAGTTTATTACGTTTACTTAGCTGTTAAGTAAAGTCTTCCTATATAAAAGGGGACTGACTCATGTATTACTACTGGTAATCAATAATGGAACATAATTTCCCCTACTTCTCTCTCTGAGTCACTGTGCGTGTGAGTGTGGTGGGTGTGTGATAACACTGTGTGAATCAGAATTCTCTATCAGTGTAATACTGATAGTTGTGAGAGTGAGTGATGTAAAATAGCATATTTATGTCAGAAGTTCAAGACTTCAGGGCCTTGAATTATGATAAGTCACCTAGCCCTTGTCTTAACTACAGTGAGCATGTGAAGAAGACTGGAGATGTCAGGTTTACTTTCCCACGCCCCTGATTTCATTTCTTCCAATTCCTAGCCTAATATATTTGACATGTAAACATTATGCATGCAGGGCGATAAACATTAAAATAACTACATGTTCAAATAACTTAGTCATGTAAGGAGCTACGAGTTTTTACCTCCAGCATCACATTTTCGAATGATACAACTTCCTTTGCCTCTTCTACAGTGAGCTATACAGATAATGGATAAAATGAAGACAAACATGTCAAAACAACTTATGTTATTCACATATTTAAAATTCACAATGGTGCAATATTACCTTATCCCAATAAGCTCCTAAAAGATCCCTAGCCTTTGCAAAATCCTAAAATGTGTAAACAGCATCAGAAAAGAATTGAGGACAATGAGGAAATGAAACAAACAGGCTCCTACCAAGGTTTATCATGAAGAAAATATGTAAGGGTAAATGCTTGAACTAAGAGCAATAATATGATAGATATCATTATATTTGTAGGATCTAAGGAAACCTTATCACACTTCTTCCACCGGTGGTGTACACGTATGTGTCTTCTATAGTTAATAGGGGAGCAGAACTCTTGAGAACACTTGTCACACTTCTGCAACTGACTTTTCAGAGAAGAGAGCAAGGGCCACCCTGTAAGCTCTGTCAAATGAATGAGGATATATCAGAATAAGTAGCTTTAGAGTTATATGCAGTTATGCACCTCTAAGAAGCCCAAAACTTATGATACATTAAAAATTTAATTTGAATAGACCAGCATAAAGGCAAAAGTAGTATAAAGTCGAAAGATTTTAAACCTCTCCTTTATTTTCTGGCAGGCTTTACACATAACACGGTTAATACATGTTTTAATTCAACTAACATTAAATATATGCAAATTGAAATATCACCTAAATGCTTTTGAAAATGAAGCTCCAAAATTATAAATATCCGAACCTGAAGATGAATTGCGGCCGCCTTGCTGATCTAAAGCATGAAGTACTTGAATCCACTGTACAGGGTTGACACCAGCCCTTGGAAAATAAATTAGAGGTTCTGTGCTTGCTACTTGTCTGATTATATTATCAGTTCTGATTATGGCGTCGGTACCTATTCTATCTTTTGTTTTCATGACATCTGGAGTACCGGAGGTGTTGTGCTTTGCAACTAACATCTATTCACATCAAAAGCTTACCAAGCAATTTTTACTAGCCCCCACTGCATAAATTATAAAATAATACATGTAAGTGGGTCACAATGAATTATGAAAAGGCTTATTTGAAAGAAAAAAATGAATTTCTAGGGAACAAGTTGTCAAGTTGTCATATCAGTTAACTAAGAATGGCTACAATTGAAAAACTGCAACTGCAAATCCAATGAAGTATACCAAAAACGTCATCCCCGAAGAATAAATAAGGTCACCTCACTTCACTCATCCTCAACAAGCTAATCATTCACCCAATTCAAAGCGCACACTGATCAAGTACTACTCGCATCTGCATTATTGTTAATTACACTTAATTCAATGTAAAAAAAAAAACATTGAAATTGAATACAACCGATCCATCTAGACGCGTCACTACAATCCCTGCTATGTCTTTCCATAAGAAAAAAGGAAAAATGAAATGTAAAATGGTCCAAGTTCAGATTCTTCTAGTCTCCATTGATCAGCGCAGCCAATAACCGTTACCTATGGAATTAAGCTACGATTAACTGAACCCAACGCAAGCGTCGACCATAGTGAACACGATCTTTAACAATTCAACATAAAAATGCAAAACAAATAAATTTACAATCTCCTCTTTCATCCTAGATTATCAAAACACTGAACATTTCAGAGTTTAATTGGGGGAAAATTAAAAAGAGAATTATTTAGAAGAAAGTGATGTGAGAGTGACGGAGTTGAGTTAAGAGTGACAGTGAAACACACACGTACCTGATAGAAATGAGAATGGGGAGGAGTCGAGGAGATACCGAGGGAAGATGGAGTGTTTGGCGGGAAGGAAAATCGGCGAGAAAAGACGAGAAAGCGATCAGTGAAAGAGGTTGGAAGAAGAGAAACATGAAATATGTGTGTGTGTTAATATATTTAAGAGAGAAAATTTTAAGGTATTCAAAAAAAAAAAAGATAGAAAATTTTAAAAAGGGGGAAAATTGATGTATTTGGATTATTGGGTGTGTGAGTTGTAAAAAAAGGTACGAAGCTGGCTTGGCCTATCCTCAGGTAAATCCACTAAATAGTTTTAATTACAATTTAATTCACTAATTAAAACTTTATTCGTATTTCAAAAATTAAAAACTTTATTCGCCTATCATCAGGTTAATCCACTAACTAATATTAATTACAAAAAAACTAATATTAATTACAATTTTATTCACTAATTAAAACTTTATCCTTTGTATTAACTAGCTGGATTAACCCTGCAAGGCACGGGTAACTTTGGGTAAACTAAAGTTAATGTGTGTGAAATGGTTTATTTGTATAACTTTTTATACCTGTTGTTGTCAGGTCGACAACAGTGACCAATACACTCGTCGTGAGAAATAGTCACTTACTGGTAAACGATTGACGACAATTTGCGCTTCACTCACATAGGTTAGGACTGAAATCTCTTTCTGCATGGTCGAGGGACGAAGTGAACTAACCACCACGCCACATCTTGTGCTAACTTTAGATGATAATTTCTCATAAAATATTTCAATTGTTTACCAAGGTATCCCCACAGCCAATTGCCGTGAGACTAATCCTTCGCCCCACGGTCAGCGCACGAAGCGGTAGGGGGCTGGCCAATGAGTTTTTTCCATTCACAAGAGTTGGGATTCGAACCTATGAAGCGTTTAAAATGGGGAAAAAAATCAATTATCATTTATAAATAATCCTATTGATACATATAATTTTGGCAAAGTCTCCCACATGTGTGATTTTAACAACTGTTTCATATAAATTTAATTAAATGTATAATTTGCTACTTTTAAGTAAAACTACTATAGTTTATGTGGTATAATAATATTTTGACATGCAAAATTCTATTTTATGATACATGTCAAAATACAATCCAAAGTTAGTCGTGCTTCAGCAATGAAGTCGGAGGTCAACTTGGTGTGGTCTTGAGAATTCATCGCATTCAGACACGTATTTGGACCATTCCATTTGGATATAACTCATTTACCTGTTTTTTAGGATTCGATAGTTGTCATCCTCCAAGGGCAGTCTTCTGTCGAACTTGGATGCCTGACAGTGAAATATTTTGGTTTCGATTCTCCTATAAGATATGTTTGATTCACCTTGAAACAGTGCTGCTTCAGGGCCATCTGAACGTCACGCTTGCTTTCAAAACACAAACCCTCATATAGTTCATCACTTGTATCCCAAGATCCAGACACATCCAAGTCGGGGAAAAATCTGTCTCTTGATCTTGGTGATCCTAGTCAATATAGGTGTATGTGAAGAAGAATTCCAAAATAGGGTGGCAGTTGTGAACCATGTAATTGTAGATATTTAAATCAACAAAGGAAATTTAAAAATAGATAAAACGCGTCAAGTGATAATATGAACTGCATGTACATACCAGGCGGTTTAGAATGAACATTCACTGGCGCAGGCGATGCAGGTGGAGGAAGAGGAGGTGTCATCTCAGCTCTAGGTTTACCGAGCAAGCCACCCTCGACGTCCGAGTCAGACGAATCTCGTTCATTGAGAATTCTTTCCTCCTCATCATGTCATTATCTGAAATAATGACATTAGCATTCACATTATCAGCATCAGGGTAGACATCATCGTCGGTCAAATTAACTGAGCCACCCAAATTAATAGTCTCTAGATCAGCAACAGATTCTGCAATATGTCTAGCACTTTCATCACCCATCATCTGTTGGGTATTCATCGAATACGTTGGCACTGGTATTGATGAACTTCCTGCTTCAGATATATCAACGTAAAACTCCAGCATTGTCGTCATATACTGTTGACTAAAAGCGTCCATCATCACACTCACATCATCATTGTCACGTATCTTAATCCATCTTTGGATGAATAAAATTGTTAGTTACTTCGGAACTAAAATTGAGTGAGCCAAAACAAAATAAAAAAAAAGAGTTATTTTTACTTTTTCCTTTTAACTTTAAGAGGTAACTTAAAACTCATTTTAGTGTCACTGAATGGATCATCATCAACGAGTTCACCCAAATTTATGTCATCGAAACCAACAGGATCTGGAAATCAAATGAAAAGGTCACTTGCATAATTGAATTATCGTTTTGTGATGGCCAACATTGTAGTGTGTCAAAATCTTGTTAAGAATAGTATAAAACGGTTACCATTCTTGATCTGCCAACGGGTCAATGTCAAAAGTGTTATCATCTGATGATAACACAAGTATAATAGATGATGTCGCTGGGGTATTGTTTGGTGCAGTTGGATTCAACTCAAACCTACTTGTAACATGTTCATTAGTTTGTATGGTACAAAGTTGTCTCTTTCGACCAGTACTCAGTGGGCTTTCATCTATATTACAATCACCAAAATAAACTGAACACTGAGATAGGTTTGAAGAAAATATACAACAGTAACAATGTCACTAATATAGTTAATATAAATATAAATGATGTACTGTTTTTTGAGATGTCAGACACGGGGAGTGATTAGTGCAGTGCATTGTTTGGTCAGGAGGACGTTTGCCAATAGAAAAGTCTACACAACCCCTCTCATAATTCCCCTTGTCCCCTGTGTGAATGGGGCATAAGAAGTCAGTATGTCAACACTTTAGAGATTGTAAAAATGAAAAAAAAACATATTTATCTACTCAACCACAATTATATTTATCTATTTATGTTAGATGTGATGTAGAATTTTGGAGTGATAGAGCTTTACCTTCTTCAAGCTCCTATTTATCAACATATTCATTATCATAATTTATTTGTCTACTTTGACCAAATCACTAAACTGATTAATTTAAAGTCTTATTGGTTTATTTTCTGCCTTTGTCTATTTATTGTTGTAAACCTGGTATTATGATCAACTACCTACAATTAGGGAATGCTAAAGTAATTATATGTAATGCATAACCAGTTCATTGGCAACTAACAATTTTATGAACTATGCTTTCTATTAGCCATAGCCATTGAGTACAAAATAAACAAAAAAGCAATAAGCATATATCAACTAGATCAAAAAGAAAGAAAATAAAGAAAGTTTTGATGTGTTTGAAAATATTGATAGCTCATGAAATAGATTCTCGTAAGTCAAGTGTCTTACACATAAAACTTATTAAGACTTCAATTTATCCAGAAAAGTAATAAGGGTTCATTACACAGAAACCAAGAGTGGCACCTTAAGCTTTAACAAAAACTGTTTTGGACGTGGAAAATTTTGCCAAGTCTAGAAAAAGAATTGCACAGATTCAAGTGTCTGAAAATGCTGGAAACTCAAATGCTAGCCGTCTCTTAGTATTTAGAATTATTTATAGCTCTATTTAGTATGTTTGAAGACAGTGGATTGCCAACCAAAGGTGTAGAAATTACACAGTTTAGTGAGTTATTCTCATTACCTTAAGTGAGGTAATCTCATTACCTTTAGTTGCAAAAATCTATATTATAGTTTTGTAGTCTTAAGAATCGTAGTTCATAAAATTGATTCCTTGTTTTGATGTCTTGTTAGATTAACAATAGGGAAAAAAGTAATTACTGTTAAAAGTAATTACCGTTAAGATTATATATTTTATTTTTATAAATTAGTTCAATTTTATGTTATTTTCATTATAATATTACTATAAATGATTAGTTCAGTTTTTTTAATTACAAATTATTAAAATTTAAAATATTAAATTGAAAAAATAACAACATAAAAAGTAATTAGTTCATTTTTTATTGATTATCATGAGAATATATATGTGATTCTTTTACTTTAATTTCGGTGCTATCAACTTCAAATTTGAATTTTTAAAATTTTTTAAATGCAAAATTTTATAAATATATTAAAATCTAGATATTACTTAGAATTTTATAAACATGTAGATAAAATACTTGAAATTTTTTTTTCAATTAATATGATATCAAATTCGAAAAGACTGATACTAATAATTATAATAAATTATTATTTCCACTAAAAACTGTCTTTCAAATTAATATGATATCAAATCTTTTCTAAGTAAAAGATATAAAATAGAAAATTTCCTACAATTTTGGTTTTGTAATTGGTACAAAACAATTCTAAAACATATCTTCTTTATCATCAAAAAGCATTATTTTAGAGATGTACTTGATTTATTACAAAAATATTGTAAAATATAAATTTTAAAGATTTTATTTTAAATCGTTTTAAATTTTTTGGTTACAAAGAAACAATTAAATAATTAATGAACTAAATCCTTTTTATTAATTTTTTAATAAATGGTGAAATTAATTTTTTTTAAAGTTCATATTCTCCAATTTGGTTATTAATTTTAATTAGAATCCTTTTTCTAATATTTTCAAATTTGAATTCAAATACGTTAATTAATGAATAAATAGAGCAAATTAAAATCTCATATTTTAGTCAACTACCACAATATTTGTTTAATATATACAAACGTAAGACACGTTTAAAATTTTAAAACTACTACTTTTTTTGTAACAAAATTTTAAAAGTTAAGCACAATATTTCAAATGAAATTATAAATTAAATATATCAATGAAACGTAACTTACAGAATAATTCAGTTAGGAATAAAGCAATAAAATTTTAATTTATCAAATAATTAAATCACAATTGAATCAACATATTTTTAAATTTTCTTTACATGATATTTTCAAATAAGTGAAAAACCACAATCAATCAAAGAAATCAATAATATAATAATATATATATGATTATCCTATTGAGATTTCTTATTTTAATTTCGGTGCTATCAACTTTAAATTTGAATTTTTTTAATTTTTTTAAATGTAAAATTTTATAAAAATATGAAATATGAAATTAAAAAAAAAACAACATTAGAAATAATTAGTTAGAGTAGAGTCTTAGTGGGTAGGATATGGTAGGGTAAGTGGGATTAAACCTTGTTTTAGTATATAGGAAAATGAGAAATGTGTTTTTATATGAGAAAATGAGAATAAATCATGATCGTTAGATCTAATCATGAATGGATTAAAACAATTTAAAAGTCACATGACTTCATGTTTTAATCTTGACCATTCATGATTAGATCTAACGGTCATGATTCATTCTTATTTTCTTATATAAAAACATCTTTCTCATATGATACATCCTCTATATGTATGTATATATAATTAATGCATGTTGTCTATAACATGTCTTGGAAAAAGAAAGAAAATGCTTGCATTTCCACAGCTTTGAAAGATAACTTGCACGTTTATTCACTATTCATTCGCTATAGTAATACCTTGAAAATCGGGATGTTACACTTGCGCTCGAACACCTTCCAAAATATATATCGGATAATTAAATAATTATTTAATCATTTAATTTATTCAAAGTATTACAATTTCAGTAGTAGGTGAAAGTAAAAAGAAACATACACTTATAAAAGAGAAGGTTTTAACAGTAAGAAAATTATATGCATAAGTATAAAGACTTTTAATTATTCTGGTGCAAAGTTTCCTTCTAACAATCCATTAGATGATGGTACAGCGACTTACTAATATTATAAAGGAATCCTCCTACCAATTATTCTTGTACAAGCCTCTCCAGGCTTAACGAGTATTCTCAGGACTCCTCCTATCAAGTATTCTTCTACAAGCCTCTCCAGGCTTAAAGAGTATTCTTGCACTACTTTGACTTGCTCTTCTTCTTTGATCCATGTAGATTATATAGCATTTAAGAGTTCTTCTCTGCTTGACGTTCTTCATTAAATCTTCAACTTTTCTTAAGATAATCTTGATAATCCGTGCACAATTCTCATATCAGCCCTTTGAAACTTGTTTGAAGGAATTTAGTTCATCTTTAAGAAACCAAACTCTTTTATGCTCCCATGATTCCCTTTTTCCTTGTATTCGTTTGATCAATCAACTTCGTGAATAATATATCTTGTAGTTCAAAAGTTGTTCTCCTTATGATGTAGCCTTATGTTGTATATATAAGAAATTGATTGTGTATAGAAATGAAAGTATCTTCTTGTCCCGTCTTTATTTCTCATATATTTGATCTTTGTAACTATTCTTAAATATCACACTTTGAAAGTCATAATATTATTAGCTTTTATAACTTTGTTTGTTGTCATCATTAAAACTTAAAACTTATGAGATGGAGAGATTTCAAAACTTAACACCGAATACTTGGAGAAAGTCAACTTATGGGTCCAAGTTTATAAATGCTGTTATTGGATATTTTTAGTCAGAAGAACTATTGATTCACATAATCAAGGGTCTAGATTTATTCGATCATGATTAGATAACTCAAATTTTGAATAGAAAAATCAAAACCTAAGCCTCCAATCTTGATCCAACAACTCCAAATTTTATTGTGGGAATCTATATTCTCCTTATTGTAAAAAATGATTGTATAAATAAATACATGATATTTTACATGTTAGGAAAGAAATTGTTTATAAAAATATGTTAAAAATAACTTTTATGAGGAAAATAATTATAAAAAATTAACCATAAATTGAAATATGCTAGTAATTCAATTCCATAAAACACATTCAACCAAAACCACCAAAGAAAAATAACTTAATACTTGGTTTTATTAATCCAATTGTCTCAACTAACTTGCATTCCCCACCGTAGATAAGAAGTCATCCAAAGGTTTACATTCAAACATCGTAAAAAAATTGAATTCGTGCGGCTCATATTTGGACCAATCAGCGTTCACAATTTCCCTTTTCTCCCTTTTATATATAAATATCTTATCACCAAAGTCCCCATCATCACTATCTCTTTTATTCTTCATCTATATCTAAACCTAAAAGCCTCTTCCAGTTT
Source organism: Acmispon strigosus (assembly GCA_030819835.1). Taxonomy (NCBI): domain Eukaryota; kingdom Viridiplantae; phylum Streptophyta; class Magnoliopsida; order Fabales; family Fabaceae; genus Acmispon; species Acmispon strigosus. The sequence goes on along the minus strand of JAUAMA010000001.1, from coordinate 38,590,423 downwards.
CGTCTTCCCTCGAAAGGAAGCTTCTTCCTGATGAGGTTTTCCCTTATCCCAAGCGAGAGAGTTTTTCCTTTTTGTAAGATTTTTATGTTTTTATTTTATTTTCCTGTGCTGCATCATACACACAACTCTACTAACAAAAATTCCTTCCTCATTTTTAGCCCTCAACACCATATGGTCAAGATACAACAGGAAGCTTCAAAGTTTTGAAATTGGAGTTTCAAATACAAGATTATATATTTTAGTCGACATTGATACTGCTTTCACTATCATTCATTCGGGTGGCTTTCCTCACAATCTCAAGAGTGGAGTGGTAGTCGTTGAAGATTTGGGGAAGATGAAGACTTGAGTATTTAATGGAGTTTCAAAGATTTTGAACAATAAATCCCTTAAATTTTTGGTGATGGTTGTTCTGTGTTGAGGGTTATTCACAATTCCATGGACTCGTAAAAAGGTATGAAAATAATAAACGAGTCTTGCGTAGTGCATGAATTGATTGAGAAAATTATGATAGATTATGATCCTCTAATTTTGAGATTTCACCTAATCTTTTAAATTTGATCTATTTTTTTTCATATATATTCAATTCTTGAGATATTATCCTAAGATATTATGAGTCTTTGTGGAAAGATAGATAGGCACAAATTTTTACATGAAACTAGAAGCTTCAACACACATTTCTGCATTTTCTCTCCTCACGGAACAATTTGATCATCCTCTGCATAAAAAGAATTCAACCATTAGTATGAATTAGAACATCATGAAGGTAGGCATGAATGGATACACATATTTGTAAGTTTGTTTCATTGTTGATTTCAAGTGTGCATGTATGGATACAAATATTATCACCTTAATTTCACTTATATATAAAACATTCTTTGTTTAGGCTGATAATCATGGCAATGATAGTGACTTTCTATGGTTGTAAGACTCATTGGCTAATATCGCTGGTTCGATGACTGTATATTCCCCCATCATAGTGCAATCCATTAACATGGTGGTGAATGGTGGAGATTCACATGTTACTCTTTTTCCTTCTGGCTTTTTCATTCTTTCAGATTGCGCTTTGAATTCAACCAATGGTAGTATTACCTGTAGAAGTGGTAGCAACAAAGATGGTGGTGGATGCTTACTTACATTTGGCTTACAAGTGATATTGGATAACCTCTAAATAGTTAACCTCACGATTGTGTTAGTTGACACTGTTAATGAGACTATCTTATGCACAATTCAAAAGATCAAGTATGCACTTTGAGTTGCATGAATGAACCATTTCTTTGATTAAAGTCATGTTTAAACTAGTTACTTACTTATTAAACTTTTCTTCTTTTGAGAATGAAGGCATGAAAAATGGTCATATATTTGAATGTACATGAGATTCTAAATTGTAATTGATGGGGCTCAATGAATATACTAAGAAAAAATCCTTTCCTTGCGAGCCACCCTTTCAGCCCCATCAACTACAATTTAGAATCTCATGTACATTCAAATATATGACCATTTTTCATGTCTTCATTCTCAAAAGAAGAAAAGTTTAATAAGTAAGTAACTAGTTTAAACATGACTTTAACCCAAGAAATGGTTCACTCATGCAACTCAAAGTGCATCCTTGATCTTTTGAATTGTGCATAAGATAATCTCATTAACGGTGTCAACTAATACAATTGTGAGGTTAACTATTCCGAGGTTATCCAACATCACTTGTAAGCCATATGTAAGCAGGAATCCACCACCATCGTTGCTGCTAAAAATGCAACTATTACTGCTACCATTAGTTGAATTCACAACGTAATCAGGAAGAATGGAAAAGCCTGAAAATAAGAGAGAAACATGCAAAATCTCCACCATTCACCACCATGTTGAAGGATTGCACAGTGATGGGGGAATATACTATAATCGAGCCAGCGGTATGAGTCCATGAGTCTTGCATCCATATAAAGTTTCTCTCATTGCCCATAACTATTAGCCTAAACAAAGAATGTTTTATATATAAGTGAAATTAAGGTGATTGTATTTTTATCCATACATGCACCCTTGAAATCAATATTCAAACTAACTTACATTCAAAATGTCATGTGTTTATGCCTACCATCCATGATGAGCTAATTCACACTATTGGCAGAATTGTTTTTATAGAGGATGATCAGATTTTTCTATGAGGAGAGAAAATGCAGAAGTGGGTGTTGAAGTTTCAAGTTTCATTTAAAAATTTATATCTATCTATCTCTCTTTACTCAAATATTAATAATATCTTACCAATTTAATATATATGAAGATAAATCAAAATGTGCGAAATGTCCACATGAAAGGGTCCTAATCCATCTTAATTTCCACAATCAATTCAGGGATTACCCACAACTTATTCATCATTTACATACATTTTCCAAAGCCCATGGGATTGTGTTTGACATGCATAAAATCCACAACCAAAGTGGTTAGAATTCTATGAAGTCAAGCTAATTTCAGTCATGGTGAGCTGAAGGTTGTAAACTCCTCTCATGCCTTTGATAGTAATGAAACCACACAAGAAAGGGGGGTTTGAATTGTGTGTGTGATTTTTAACTCTTTTTTCGAATATCAGCAGTTATAAGTTTGAAAACGTTTGTTTGAAAAGTGCAGCGGAATTCAAGCTAAGATGGAATAATAAAGCACACAGAATATTTATCCTGGTTCACCCCCTTAATCAACTGGGCTACGTCCAGTCGTTGGCTTTACCAAGATTTTCACTATTTTATCAAAATAGTACAAGTATTTTTCAGGACTTCTCCCATTATTCTGATGACTACTCCTTTACAAGTTTTCTAGCAGGACTTCTCCTTTACAAGTATTAGACAGGACTTCTCCCAGTTCTTTTTCAAGAAGAATTGGTTTCTACAAAATCTCTTCGATAAGAGTGGGTAGAAATATGAAGAACAAATTACAGAGATATTTAGCAAGTTGGTTCTCTGAAGGGCTTGTGTGAAAAAGGATAAGAGTTGCACTCTATGATAAACTTCACACTGGTCGGCGACTAAACTCAGGGAATAAACAAGTTGAGATTGCTGAGTGTTTGGTTTTAAGAAATAAGATCGCAGATGATGAACTTAGAAAGTTTTGATAGCTTTGATCATGTGAAAGTCGCCAATTAGAAATTGATGCCAAGTCCTCTATTTATATCTTCAGTAGGGTGATCAATGGGAGCTTTGCTGAAGAACAGAAAATAGTTCCGTTTGAATTTCTCCTCCATTGTGAGTAACAGATACTTCTGCATCTCTGTTTCAGCACTTAATGCAATCTGTCATGCATTTAATGCATCTTCAATGGCGGAGGTTGACATCATCTGGCTCTTCAAGGGATTTTGCCTTGAGCTATAAATTCTGCAATTAATGCTCATGCATTCCAGCTAAGGGAGCCATTAATGCCCTGTTCAGAGGATTTGAATTTGAACGTTGATAATCAGAAAAGCTCGCCGCTGATTCCGCAAAAGTAGCTTGAATTAAGGAATGTCAGGGAATTTGAATTTGCGAGGAATAAAGTATTGATCATGTCCTTTTCGCCATTAATGCTCTGAATAGACAAATAGTGCTTGACAGCTCATCCTGGGTTGGACAAACAATCACCTTCGAATTTTCTCTTGCACGAGCTCCAAAACAACGTTGTTAGTCAAACAAACATTCTGTCAGAGTTTCAGATGTACTCAATGATTGAGTGACTAGACATTCACCCTAGCCGGATGAACTCTCTGAGGCAAACGTTGTCAACTGACAGATTGATTTCCAGGAGCTGTAGGCGAACGAATTCTTCTTCTATTCTTTCCTTTAATATCTGCTTTTGATAATGCTTTTGTAGAGGTCTATCCAGTTTTTCTCCAAGTAAATAAATATTCCTGAGTATGAAAATAATTGAGAAGTTAGGAATTTTATCTTCAACGAGATGAAGACTTAACGAAATTGTTATTCGTCAAAATATAATAATTCATTAAATCATTTGATTCTAACCGCCTTTTGGATTCGGCACGTGTATCATGATGGTTAGTTCAAGTGTGTTGATTAAAAGAGACATAATCTCAAGAGTATGCTTAATATTGTCCTAAAAGCCCCAAATCTGCTTGATGTGAGTGCCTTTAATACATATTTGCACCACATATTGCATTTCATTTTAGCATAGTTTGGATTGTAATTTTATGTTTTTGGTGATGTTAGTAGGCGAAAAATGAGTATAAAAGGATATTAATCAAGGGGAAAAACAATCATTTCCAACACTTGGGAACAAGAAGGATTCAAAGGCATGCATGAAGGAACTAGGAATGTGCAAGGAGGAGGAGCACCATCGTTTTTATTATTTTCCTTTTTTTTATTTGTATTTGTTTAATATTCTTCTTTTCTTGTTGGAATTTTTAATTTGATTACAGTTCTATTTAGGGATATTTATTTATATCTTCAGATATATTTTATTTAATGGCCATTTAGAAGAAAGCTAGAGACGACCAGTTACATGCTTGTGACAAGGAAGATATTGTCTTTTCTTTCTTCTATTTCTATCCTTTGTTTTTATGTTTGTGTAGTTTCCTAGATTATGAAGATAGGTAGTTGCACATCTAGGTTATAATGTAAATGAATTTCTGAATTCTATTGTATTATATATGTCCATGATTTCATTATGTAGTTATTATTAATCCTTGTTGATGCACCAAAAACACATTCAAGGGGATGTATAACCTATCACAACAGCAATATAGGGATGAATCATGGATCCTATTATCGAATCCAATAGACTAAATGTGAGTACAAATTTCTATAGTTTCTTTATTGTTCAAGCATACAAGAATTATTTGAGAAAATGGTTTTATCCTTCATGCAAAAGGAAAAAAATCCAATTACTTAGAGAAAATGATTTTCGATGTACTAAAAAAAGAAAATACTTAAAAATAAAATAAAATTAGAGGATCAAAACATAAAGTTACGACTTTAATTGTTCTTAATTTCCCCAATTATAATTTAGCTAATGAACATTTTGAGTGCATAATCTAATTCTCAAGTTGCTAATAACTTTTATTGTACAAATTAACTGTCTTTCTTTATTCCCAATTTCTAATTAGCCATGTAGAAATTTGCAATCGAGAAAGTATGAAGAACGGAGAAGTTGATTTAAGAGTTAATCTAATTGGAAATATAGAATACCTAGTTGGCCATACACGTGCTTATATTTGGTTATGTCTCAGTACCATTGATTAAGATGAATTTTTCATATTATACTAATCAACTACTAAATATTGTGAATGATCAGGTCGAAATATAGAAATGAATAAGGGAGATAATTCAATCAACTAAAAACGATTCACTAAAATAAAATCGGAGTTCATAGCATCAATTAGATCGTAAACTTAAGAGGGATGTTTAGCCACACATCATTAAAATAAAAAGGCGTAATTGCGCTTTTGATTCCCTAGTTACACCTTTTGTGCGAGATTGGTCCTTAACAAAAATCAATTGCACTTGCAGTCCCTAACTGGAGCTTCGGTTTGCAGAAATGGTTTTTCGTCCAATTCCATCCAAAAGCTAATAGAATATTCCTTACAAATTTAATTAAAAAAATAAAAAAGGTCCTACAAACATTCATCAGCTTCATCCAATTTTTCCATCAACTTCATATAAATGCTAATAAATCATAATTACACTTTCTCGGTGTGCAAAACTTGCATATTATATGTATCTTAACAGTAACTATGTTAACGATAAAGAAAATTATATTGTTTGGGGGGCACATTAGAATGAGAATTGAAATTCCAATTATGAGTTCAATTCTATTGAATTGGAAAGTAGTCATTTCTTCTGTTTGCAATTATTACACTACAAAAAATTATGCAAATTATGGTGGTTTTTTTAGCCATTTGTGGCAGTTTTAAACCCCATTTTTAACTTTAATGGCAGTTTTCTAGTGTGTCATAAAAACTTCCGCTACAGGAAATCGCCGTTACACCCGCCATAAATTTCTTACAAAAAATGGAGGTTTAAACCACCATAATATACCTAGTAGAATGGCGGTTTTAAACGCCATAATATACTGTTTTTGCAAATATGGCGGTTTAAACCAACGCGATTTACTGAGTTCTTTTTAAGGCATTTTAAGGCGGTTTGAAACGCCAGAATGTACTATTTTTGAAAATATGGCGGCTTAAGCCGCCGCAATTTACTGAATTCTTCACCATGCCAGCTCCAAACTTTGTAATTTACTGGGAAAGGTCTACAAGTTAGGTGTTCTCTAACCGCATCTCTTGTCAGCCATTTCTTCCAACCACATTTTGAGCAAGGGCAAACTATTTTACGGCCCTCGATATAATTATGCTCAAATGCAAAGTCCAAAAACTTAATTAGTCCATCAGCATATTCAATCGTATTTCGCAGTTTGCTAATCCATGATTTATCGATTATCATGATTGTCCATAAAATTAGTAGAGATAAAAATCAGTATGACTGCTAGCTGATGTACTCTTTCAGATTTTCTGAATTTCTTCCTCACAAGTTGTGATCAAATTTATAAGTAATCAATTTTATACTATTGACTTCTAGATTCAATGATAAACAATATTATTGGAAGAGATCATTGCTATATATGATAGCTGTTGTGAGAGACTAATCTCTTAATTACATGGTTGGAGGATTTTTTTTTTAGTACATCGGAAAATAGTTGGAGGCACTCTAAAAAGATAAAGAAGATAAAAATGACAAAAGAAGGCAAATGTTTCAATAGTCTTAGAAAACTTGAACACAAGTTAGATAGAATGTTATTGTTAGTCAGACATGTTGTAGGCTTGTAGCTGAGGCGCTGAAGATGAAGATGTGTATTTGCTGAGGACTATTCATTACACGGAATCTCCTTTGGCCATCCATTTACCCAAATAAACAGTTTGCTGTTAAATGCTAAGCAATAAGAAAACAATTATAAACCCTTATTTGATATTCGTATGCTGTTAAATGCTAAGCTCTTTCAAATTTACTGAATCCTAGAAATAAAATCACTTAATCATGTGTGTTTTCTTTACAAGGAAAATAGCATTCTCATACTACCAAATAACAACATCAATGTTGTAGGATAAGTCTGAGCCTACAATGTGAATCAGACAACCATCATATAGCAGGACATATGTTAACTTAGCACCTACAAATCTACAATTACTAACTAAACCCAGAGTAAACAAATCTACAATTACTAACTAAACCCAGAGTAAATACTTTTGAAGACTGTTTATGTTTATAGAAGATGACCTAAAAGGAATAGACAACAAATAACGAAACTTATTTGGGTATCCTTCATCCCCCAGCATTAGAATAATCATAACAATTCTCAAAGTCCTTATTTCACCTCATATTAGGAACTGAAGCGGATAGCGTCGCGGGCAAATAGCGGAAACCGCATAGCGGTTAAAATAAGTAAAACTTTATATAAAAAACAGCTTGTCACTAGCAATTTTTTCAAATCAAAATCTGCCACATAAGAATTAAAATAAGACATGTAATGAAAATGCATGAAATAAACATTCATAACATAAATATGTTAAATATCCAAGGTTTCACAAGTTCAAAATAGATGAGACATAAAACAGCATAATAATGTAATTGTAAACTCAAGTTACTCAACACAATCAAAGTGAAAACACAAAAGGTTCTACTCATTATCCCCTCTTTCCTCCTCCCCATAATGATCATTATCCTCATTATCAGAGAGTGAGATATATCCGGCAACATCAACATCTGAGTCTCCAAGTCCAAATCAATATCCGGTATCTCTGCTTCTTCCTCTTCAGCTACAACCACCTCTTTTCCTTTTCTTGAAGAACCTTTCTTCTTCTGCTTCTTCCTAGAACCTTCAGCACTTGAGTCATTGTTTCTTTTGTTGTTTTCTGCCTAGTGGTAATTCCATCCTCTCCAATTCCAGAAGCCTCAACAACAACGTCCCAAGTAAGGTCATCTTCCGCAAAGACCATCTCGTTTCCAACATAATCTTCATTCTCATCCATGCTCCCTACTAGCCACTCGTTGCACTCATCAATGCCGGCCAGTGAGATAGGATCCAACTCATCTCTGACATTGTACCTCCTTAGTAGTGCTTGATTGTATTTGACAAACACCAAATCCTGAAGCCTTTTGTGCTCAAGCCTATTCCTTTTCTTAGTGTGTATCTATAAATATGAAAGGGTATAATAATTAAAATCTAAGTGATGAAACTCATAAGTTATAAAGAAATACTATTAGTTCAGTTTGGAGTTTAAGTTCTTACTTGCTCAAAGACACTCCAGTTGCGTTCGCATCCCGTCGCACTGCATGTCAAGCTTAAGATCTTGATAGCCAGCCTTTGCAGATTTGGTGTTGACATTCCATACATTCTCCACCAATTAGCTGCAAAGGAGATGTGCAAATATACGTTAATATGTCATGCAATTGCAATAACATATTTAAAAAAATTCAACCGTGCTCACCAGGTGCAATTGTGATCCTTTGTTCAATTGCAAATCTGTCTCCAAACATGCCACTAGCAGTTTTATAAAGTGGCAGCTCCTTAAGTATCTTCCTCCTAATCTCATCAGTAGGTATCAACTTATTAATACAGTCGTAGAGCCCTTTCGTCACCTCATAATCAAACTCCAAGTCAGGATTACTATAGAAGAACTTCGGGTTTAGATAGTGGCCAGCGGCATGTAATGGCTGATGGAGTTGGCATGTCCACCTCTCATCAATGATTTCCCAGATTTTCATATATTTGCTTTCATTCCCTTCAAAGGATTTTTTGATTGCTTCTTTCGCCACCTCCATAGCCTCGTAAATATAACCCATAGAAGGTTTTTTCTCATTGTCTGCTAGGCGCAGTACTTCCACAAGTGGACCCATGACCTTGTGTGTTAGGGAAAAAAAGAGGGGGGGAAAACCAAATCAGAAAATACTACGTATTGTAAAACAGAAACAGCAAAACAGAAACAGGACCAGAACCAAAACAGAATGTAATTCAAGAATTACCAGGAATCTATAAGAAACGCTGTTCCAAAAAGATGATGAAAAAGCCGTTTTTGTAGCTTCCCTCCCTTTGGCCTCTTTGGACAACTTGTTATTTGTCCAATCATCGGACACAAACATCTTTTTCAAATGCCCTCTCTCCTGTTGCAACCTTTCCAATGTAAGGAAGGATGTAGCAAACCTAGTTACAGCATGCCTCACCAATTCTCTTTTGTTGGTACAGAACCTCAACAAGCTCAAGGTACTAGAGTGACTAAAGATGAAGCCAACAAGAGATATTTCCCTTTGAATTGTTTTCTTTATCAAAGGGATCTTTCCAGTGTCTTCCAAGATTAAATCCACACAATGGGCTGCACATGGTGTCCAATACAAGTTAGGCCTTTTTTCTTGTAGTAACTTACCAGCACGAACATAGTTGTTGCTGTTGTCAGTTATAACTTGAACAACCTTATCTTCCCCTATCTCTTCCACTATAGAGTCAAGCAACTCAAAAGTTTCTCACCGGTCTTCACAAAGTCAGAGGCATCAATAGATTTTAGAAACATTGTCCCAGTTGAACAATTCACCATAAAGTTGATGATTAACCTCCCTTTTCTATCTGTCCATGCATCGGACATAATAGAGCATCCAAATCTTCCCCATTGTTCCTTCTGGCCCTTCAACAAATTTTCAGTATATTCTACCTCCATCGTGAGGAGTGGAACTCTGATGTCATGAAACGAAGGCGCCTTCAAATGAGGTTTGAAGCTACCAATAGCTGCAAGCATATCTTGAAAGCTTTGCAACGTAATCATATTGAAAGATAGGCAAGCTTGATACCAAAAGCGGGCTATATATTGATGAACTCTTGTTGTAGCCTCCTTGTCACATGCATCTCTTATACTTTCATGCTTTAGTTTCTCATTTATGTTCCTTGCAATTGCACGTTCTGGTTTTCACAGTAACAAATCAAGCTGGCCCTTAGGAACCCTTTTCTTTCCATCGGCTCCCCTAGTACTAGTAGCAATATTTTCAAATCCTTCATCCATAGCACGTTCTTCATCACTATCATCGCGATCACCTATTTCGTCAAGAAGATCAAGGGAGACCCTTCCAAATGCTTCGCTGTCCTTTTGCTTCTTATCCTTCAAATATCCCCACAATTCATCTCGAACCTCTTTTGGACACTTAAGGACAAGGAGCAACATTCCCTTTCTTCCCCATCAAGTGCTCCTTCATTCTTGTGATTCCACCCTTTGTGATTTTTGCACAGAAATTGCAAACACAGCGACTGGTATCGTTCTCGGCAAGTGGTTTGCGAAACTTCCATCCGGGGTCAGCCCTTGAAACTGCAGGGACTGGGGTTGTATTTGAACCTTGTGCAGCCATGATTTCCGAGGTTTCGAAAGAAAACAAAAAAATTTAAGACTTAAGAGTCTGACAATCTAACAGGAAAAAAAAAACAGAGTTTGGTAGAATAGGGAAAAAACAGAGTCTGGCAGAAAAACATAAAAGAAAAAGAGAAGAACAGTTGAATAAATAGTATGTAAAGGCAGAATAGGGAAAAAGATGAAGAGATGATAAACAAAATAGATATTAAGAGAGAAGCCGAGAAGGTAAAGGGAGAAATTTTTTTTAAAAAAAAAACAAAAAACAGAGTCTGGATTCTGAAAGAAGAAGAACATAATAGAAAAAGTGAAGAACAGTTGAATAAATTGTATGTAAAGGAAGAATAGGGAAAGATATGAAGAGATGATAAACATAATAGATGTTAGAAGAGAAGCCGAGAAGGTAAAGGGAGAAGAAAGAAATTTTAAAAAAACCAAAAAACAGAGCATGAAGCAAACAGGGTACCAGAAAGATGTTGGAGATTCGCTTGAGAAGAAGGTGTGTTGTCGTGTCGTCTGAGAAGGAGAAGGAGAAGAAGAGTTTGTCGATGGAGAGGAAGGGTGAAGGAGAATTCAGAAGGTCAGAACTCAGAGGTCTGTGTGCGTAGTGCGTACTACGTATTGTTTCGTCTGCTTATTCGCTATTTCCGCTACGAATTCCGCTACCGCTATGGCGTTCGCGGCCACGAAGAGAGCACGGGTTCCAGAGCTCGTTGGAGACAGCTGTGTGGCACAATAGGAATGGACGGTGGATCGGGTTTGTCCGTTGGGATGGTAGGGAGATCGGATGGTGTGGGGGGGTCTTGGGGGGCGCGTGACAGGTGCTGATGGACGTGTGAGGCGCATGGGGAAGTGTGGGACGCGGTTTGGTGGGAAAGAGGGTGCTGTGGGCCCCGCGCTGTCATACTAGCTTCAATCCCATTGTTTGGGAATCTGGGTGGAGATAAGGATGGGATTTGGGAAGAGAAAGTGGTGTTGTACTTGGGTAATAAGTCAGGAAGTGTAACTGAAGAGTTATACTTTGTTAAACCCACTTCATGTGCTCTCTCCTTTGTAAAGTTTTCCATATTCCTTTCTTCTTCGTGAGACTCGTGCAACTGATTTTCTTCTCTCTCAGTGCGAACCACCTCTGTTTCAGCCATGGGTGTGGTGGTACCCGAAAATGGAGGAGGCAGGAGGGGAGTGTTCACGGTGGGTGTTAGCTGGTCGCCGTCGTGATGGAGCTCCGGAAGCGGAGTGAAACCCGTAGATGGGTCGCCGTTGAACTTTTTCAAGAGGGAGACCTGAAACACAGGGTGTAGACGCGACGGTGGGGGCAAATCCAGCTCATAGGCCACCGGACCGATGCTGCGGAGGATCTTGAAGGGTCCGTAGAAACGTTTGCTGAGTTTTTGACAAGGGCGACGAGCTAGAGATTGTTGACGATACGGGCGGAGGCGAAGCAGGACCCAATCGCCAATATTAAAGGTAACTTGCTTTCTTGTTCTGTCGCTCTGTGTTTTCATGAGGTGATGAGCTCTTTGTAAGTTATGTTTGAGAGAAGTTACAATAGTGGTTCGCTGTTGCAGGAGCTCCTCCAAGGATGGGATCGAAGTGCTGCCGGGCACGTAAGAGAGCATGGATGGGGGGGGGAACGGCCATACAGGGCTTCGAAGGGGGTCATCTGATGGTGGAGTGCCAGGAGGTGTTATACCATAGTTCGGCCAAGTGAAGAAACTTGAACCAGTGGCGTGGGTGGTCACTCGTAAAACAGCGGAGATATGTCTCTAGGCAGCGGTTCACCACCTCAGTTTGGCCGTCTGTTTCCGGGTGGTATGCGGAGCTGAAGCGGAGCTTGGTCCCTTGAACCCGGAAGAGGTCGCGCCAGAAGTGACTTGTGAAGATTTTGTCGCGGTCGGAGACTATGGTCCTGGGAATTCCATGAAGCCTGCAAATTTCAACAGAGAAGCGAGAGGCGAGGGTGGCCGCGGTAAAGGACGCTGGCAGGCCGATGAAGTGGGCTGACTTTGTGAGACGGTCAACCACTACCCAGATGACAGAGTGGCCGAAGGAGGCTGGAAGTCCAGTGATGAAGTCCATGCTTAGGTCCTCCCATACGCGGCTTGGGCAAGGTAACGGTTGCAAAAGTCCTTGTTTTTTTTGTGTTGAGTACTTGTTATATTGGCATGGGCTGCATTTAATGATAAATTGCTTTGTGTCCCTGTACATGCCGGGCCATTTGAAGGAGGAAGACAGACGAGCTAGCGTTGGTTGCAACCCTGAGTGGCCAGAGGTGGGAGAGGAATGAAACTCAGACAGCAAGCTATGGCGGAGTTCTGGTAAATCGGGTGCGTAAATGCCGCCATTGTAAAATAGCATTCCTTGATTAAAGCTGAACCCAGGTTTTGTGATATTGGTCTGAATTAGTTGTTTCCCTTCTGTAGAATCATAAAAGGTGCGTAGAGAGGAAAACTGGTCTGGGACCGAAGAAGAGAGAGCTGCAAGGATTGGTGTGGAGTCTGGTGCGACGCGAGAGAGAGCATCAGCGACGCGATTGGAAACACCACGTTTGTAAAAAACTTCATAGTTGAAACCCAGTAGCTTAGTGGCCCATTTTTGTTGTTCTGGAGTCTGAAAATTTTGTTTCAACAAGTGACTGAGGCTCTGTTGGTCTGTGAAAATTCGGAAATAACGTCCGATTAGATATTGTCTCCATTTTTTAACAACTTCTACAATTGCATGCAGTTCCCTCACATATGTTTATTGGAGTTGCTAGCGGAGGGAGAGCTTCTTGCTGAAGAAGGCTATGGGATGGCCCTTCTGAGATAGAACAGCACCAATGGCAATGCCGGATGCGTCAGTCTCCACGTCGAAAGTCTGGGAGAAGTCAGGAAGCACCAGAACAGGAGTGGAAAGCATACAATTTTTTAACTTTGTAAATGCTGTATTTGCTTCCTCTGTCCATGTAAAAACACCTTTCTTTAGTGCGTCGGTGAGGGGAGCGGCATGAGTGGCATAACCGCGAACAAAACAACGCTAGAAACCTGTGAGTCCGAGAAATCCCCTTAATTCCGTGATATTTCGAGGCGCTGGCCAGTCTGCGATGGCTTGCACCTTAGAAGGGTCGGGTCCGACCCCATCCGAAGACAGTATGTGTCCCAAATAAGTAATAGTGGTAACCCCAAATTCACATTTAGACAGCTTAGCATAAAACTGGTTAGAGACTAATAGGTCCAAAATAATGCGTAAGTGTGTTAAATGAGAATCTAAATCAGTGCTGTAAACCAGAATATCATAAAAAAAAACTAGTACAAACCGGCGTAAGTAGGGGCGGAGTAACTCGTTCATGGCCGCCTGAAACGTAGATGGAGCGTTAGTCAACCCGAAAGGCATAACCAGAAACTCGTAGTGCCCATCAACAGTACGAAAAGCCGTTTTGTGAGTGTCCTCTTTAGCAACCCGAATATGGTGAAAACCTGAGCGTAAATCAATCTTAGAAAAGATTTGTGCACCACCTAGTTCATCAAGGAGTTCGTCAATTGTTGGGATAGGGAAATGGTCTTTAACCGTAACTACGTTCAAACTGCGATAGTCCACACAAAAACGCCACGAACCGTCTTTTTTGCGTATTAAAAGCACAGGGGATGAGAAAGGACTGGTGCTGGGTTTAACAATTCCCTCTTTTAGCATATCGTGAAGAATAGTAGCCATGGCCTCCTTTTGGGAGTGAGGGTAGCGGTAAGGGCGGACATTTACCGGGGAAGTGTTTGGGAGAAGTGTAATGTGATGATCGTGGGTTCGAGAGCGGGGGAGGTTGATAGAGTCAACCTTTGATTGTAATAGAGGCTTAACTAGTTCTGTTATAGTTAGTTAAGCCTAGTCATAGTCAGTTTTAATTAGCTGGCATTAGCTGTACCATTTTGTTAGAGTCAGTACTATAAATACTTGTATCTTTGAGTTAGAAGTCAGTTTTTGGGAAGTAAGAATTGGGGCTGATCTATTGGGTGATCAGATCAGGTTTCTTGGTAACCTGAGGTTCTTTTCTTCCTAAAAATCTATTCTGTAACATTTGAATTTCAACTACATTCTATCAAGTAAATTTCGCAATTCAGTATAATCTTGGTTTTCTTGGTGGTTCTTTCATCTGCATAATTCTGGTTCTATCAATTTGGTATCAGAGCACCGATCTGGTGCCTGAAACCACAGTACTGTGCATGGAAATTCACCGGGAGCGAGGGCAAGTTTGCTGGGGAAAATTGGACATTCCAATTTTTGCAGGAGATGGTGCGTATGACTGGACGCAGCAGATAGAGGGGTGCTTTCTGTCGAAAGGGTTATCGGAAGAAGAAAAGGTGCAGGCTTCAATGGTGGCTTTGGAAGGAAGGGCGTTAAGCTGGGTCCAATGGTGGAAGCGTTGTAATCCCAATCCATCATGGGAAGGGTTCAAGATTGCACTGGTGAGGAGGTTTGAGCCTTCCAAGATTCAGAACCCATTTGAGGTGCTTCTTTCTCTGAAACAGATTGGGACAGTGAAGGATTATGCGGTGGAATTTGAAAAGTATGTGGGGGCTCTCAAAGCAATCGAACCCGAATTTGTCAAAGGCATCTTCTTGAAAGGATTGAGGGAGGAAATCAGAAGGGTGGTACGATTGAATGAACTTTACTCTCTTTCTGAGGTTATTCAAAGAGCTATTTCCCTTGAACAAGAAATGGGAGAATTGGAGGCTGCACCGGAGACAGGGAGGGTGGCAGCGATGATGTTTCTGTGGCCATCGGAGATTACAGCGACACAGAAAACCAATCGGGATGAGGCGAAGGAAGAACGAGTAGCGGCATCGCTGAGAGACACGGCGTCCTCGAAGGGAGAGGAGCGAATCCCGGTGGTGGTTCAACAAGTTTCTGACGCAGATGAGGATACAACCTCTGAATCGCGGAGACTCAATCTAGTGGAGGAAGATAGGGTTGTCGTAGAGGCAGTGAGGGAGATGGAGGTAGAGAACCCACCTCTGTTGTTGGATCCGCCGTTCCACTATTTGATGAAGATGATTCGGTTCCAAGAGGAAGGGACGTCGCCGGAGATGGCAGGTCGTCCACCACCAAAGCCGCCGGAGTTTGCTATCCGGAGCGGTGGTAGTTGGGTTCTCACGTCGCTGAGTGGGTGGAGCTGTGACGGCACGGGAAAGAACGGAAGTAACGCAGGGAAGGCAGAGGACAGAAATGTAATTGCACCTTGGGATCAACTGTTTGACCAAATTGGCCATGAGGTAAGTGGAAATCTTTCAACCCCAGAGCTGTTTTACGGGTTTTTACTTCATGTTGGCAGAGGATACGTGTTACACTTCGAGAATAATAGTCTAGGAGACACAAATTCTGAGGTTGAGGACTGGACACATGTCCAAGCCAGCAACAAGCTTCATCTGAGAGTGATATTACTGAGCCTAGTCCATGTGATAGGGCACATTAGTGGAAGGGAAAAGTGGGATCCAGGTGTCCTGCTGCCAAGGACTTTGAGTTATTTGCTGGCATCTCATGGAGCAAACAGCAAATGGATGAGTTTGGTTACTGCAGCATGCAAAGGGTACTCAATCCAAACACTTAATGCACAGATGGGCAAACCCAAATCAGGGAGTGCGTTATGAAGACAGTTAAAGTTGAGGAAAAATTGTTCTGGATGTGCCAAATTCAACAAGCAGATAGAGTTGGCCAAGAGAATAGGAGCTTGGAGTTTTACCAAGATTCAGGCCTTACATTGAGACAGGTAGCTATTCCTAATGAATTCAGATTTAGTGATTGGAATTTCATAGGTAATGAGATCAACTCGCTGAGGGGGGAACAGGAACAGATTTGGAGGTTTCCAAGTTGGAAGGTGATAAAAATCTGGGTTGGGGGAAGTATGAAAAAGGTACTGGATATGAAGTTTGTTTTGGATCAAAGGAGAATAATTCTTAAGGATTTTGGATTCTGGACAACATGGTTTTCACCTATTCTTCGAGGGGCTGTTGCGAGCATTGAGTATCACAGTGCAGGGGAAAATAGTAGCTTTGGGGGGTTTGCTTTTGATGTTTTATCTTGCTTGCTACTTCAATGGGTGAAGGACCACAACTTGAGTTGTCCCGGTTATTCAGGAATTTGGCCCCAACACTTCATGCGTGATGTACTTTTTACAATGTCAGCAATGGGATCCTGGTGGAATATTTGTGAATTTTCAGCAAATGGCATTCAATTGGATTTTATCCTTCACCTTGAGGACAAGGTGAATTTTCAGGGGGGGGGGGGTAGTGATAGAGTCAACCTTTGATTGTAATAGAGGCTTAACTAATTCTGTTATAGTTAGTTAAGCCTAGTCATAGTCAGTTTTAATTAGCTGGCATTAGCTGTACCATTTTGTTAGAGTCAGTTACTATAAATACTTGTATCTTTGAGTTAGAAGTCAGTTTTTGGGAAGTAAGAATTGGGGCTGATCTATTGGGTGATCAGATCAGGTTTCTTGGTAACCTGAGGTTCTTTTCTTCCTAAAAATCTATTCTGTAACATTTAAATTTCAACTACATTCTATCAAGTAAATTTCGCAATTCAGTATAATCTTGGTTTTCTTGGTGGTTCTTTCATCTGCATAATTTTGGTTCTATCAGAGGCCGTGGGGAAGGTCGAAAACTTGGTGGAATTCGGTGAGGAGGGCGCCCAGGGGTTTATTGAAGTCAGGGGGAATAGAGGATAAGGATTCCATCTGAAATAAGGTTGGAGATGTGTTGGTTTCGGTTGAGGGTGGGTTATGGATGGAAAGTATGGTGTGAAGTTCTGCCACCGAATCCATTTGGATGAGACGGCGGAGGAGGTGAAAAGAGGCTGGTGTTGGTGGGTTTAAAGGCTGACCAGTGATAGTGATTTGCTTCCCTTGGAAGGCAAATGACATAGAGAGAATGGAAAAATCCGAGCTAACCATCCCCAGAGAGCTTAACCAGTCAATTCCGAGGACCACATCTGCACCTTGGATATCAAGTAAGTAGAAGGGTATAGAGAAAGTGTGGCCCTCAATTAGCACTGGTGTATTGGGGCAGAAACCTGAACAATAAATATGAGCACCATTGCCAACCATTACTGGGAAAGTAGTCACCTGCTGTATTGGCAGATTAAGATAGGCAGCCAGACGCGGGGGAAGTACGTTGTGAGAGCTGCCGGTGTCCACCAAAATGACCACTGGGTGACCCGAGATACTGCACAGAAATTTCAGAGTTTTTGCCAAGGGGGTACCCTTTAGTGCGTTAGCGGAGAGCTGAAAGTGGATGCCATCATGAGGATCTTGTGCATTCGCTGGTTGAGGGGGTATTTCAGCACTGGTAGAGGGAGAACCTAGGTATGGCGGAGGGGGTTCTGTCTCAGTAATGTCTTCACAAAGGAGCAATAGAAACTGTTTGGGCTGACATTTGTGGCCAAAAATGTATTTTTCATCACAGTTGTAGCATAAGCCTTGAGCTCTACGTTCTTGCATTTGGGAGGGTGTTAATCGCTTGGTGGGTAGGCTGGGTGAGGGTTTGGGAGGTATGGATTTGGGTATGGTGTTTGTGTTTGGGGAAAAAGGGGCTGAGTGTTGGTGCTGGTAGGTGGTGGGTTTAGAGAATCGTGGGTGCTGGTTTTTTGAGTCTTTAAGCTTAGATTCTATAAGTTTTGCTTGGCCAATAGCTTGAGAAACTGAATATGGGCGTAAAATTGCTAACTCATTTTTTATTTCAGGATTGAGGCCAGAAAGAAAGCAATTTAGCAAGGATTTCGGAGACATACCCAGCACTTGATTGGAGATGCGCTCAAAGCGGCTCTGATATTCAGCCACCGTGGATGTTTGGGTCAGTTTGAAAAGGGTCTGTTGATGGTTTTCATACATAGAGGGGCCGAAACGGAGCGAGAGAGCACGGGTGAACTCCTCCCAAGTGGTAAGTTGGTGGTTATTATGCATCCATTTGAACCAGCTTAGAGCTTCCCCCTTCATGTAGAAAGAGATTAAATCCAGCCTCTGCTCCAAGGGGGTTTGGTGAAAATGAAAAAATTGTTCAGCATGGAAAACCCAATCCAAGGGATCTTGGCCATCAAAAGAACTTAACTGCAGTTTTGGAGTGGTTGGAGCGAAACCGGGAGGTGGCCGCTGGGTTGTTTGCAGGGACAGGGCAGAAACCTTGTCCAAAAGGCCGGAGAGGACCGAGGTAAGAGCTTCATTTTGCTGTTGCATGTGTTCTTGGCGTTGGGTCAGGGCTGAGAGGGTGGCAGCCATGGTGGCCAAGAGCTCAGAATCAACAGGAGGCATGGTGGGAAAAATGAAAGCACCAAAATGATAGAGAGTTTTGTTCTCTACCATTGTAGATTTGTTTTTAGAACCCTAGGAGAGCAAAAATGAAAAGAAAAAAGTTTTCTGAATATTTCTTGTCCCTTCATTTCCTGATAAGGTCTCCTTATAGAGATTACAAGAATTCTTTGATTGAAAGCAGGAAAGGAAAATAAACTGGGCTAGGCCCATCAAAGTCCAACAGCAAGCAAGAGAAATAAATAAATAAAACTTAATTTAGACATAGTCTTTCATCCACACAGGTTTGTTGGTAGTGCGTTGGGGCCTCGGCTCTATTGGGCCGTTATCAAATTCACAATAGCTTCTCCTAAAATCGCTTGTCATCCACTAAAAGATCTATCAAATTTCAGAACATATACAGAAGCTGCACTTGAAACTTCCCAAAAGAAGATGAAGGAACTAAAACATACTTAACCAAAGAAACTCAATCCACACAAAGGCTAATAAACTGATGCACAAGCAAAATACAACTTTATGACTTGTCCTAGAGGAAATTGACGCACAAGAGCTCAAAAAAGCAGATGCCAAGCATCAATTAACAGCAAGCCATGAACTGATGATATGTAACAGAAATACTAGCTTCTGATTAAAACTTAATTGTCAACAAGTACCATTAACAGTATAATTTTGCATATAATTCTAGGCTTGATTTTCCAGATTTCTTTATAATAAACTTTTATAATTTGCAATTTAGTTCGTATACTCTAAATAATGAACTGAAAAGAAAAGTTCCAAACCCACAAGTTTAAGTCACATTATTTTGACTCACTTTTACCATACACAATTAATTTTATTAGAATCAATTATACTTAAAACTAATTTTGTCACACACTGACATGTGAGTCTGCAGCACTCTCTCTTTCTCTGTCTCCCTTGGTTCCTCCCCCATTCTTCTCAAACTATTGTTATGAGCGCAGTGGGTGATGTTCTTCTGCAGAGGTAGCATGATATCCAGGGAGAAGGAAATATGAAAGAAGGAGGATGCAGGCTGGGTACAGTAACATCATTCATAATCCATACAAAACAATAAAACAAAAATGCCGAAGTACCCAAAACATTATTCAAGACCACACCAAACACTTGTTGACCAGAAAAAAAAGCACCACACACTTGGACCAATCAGGTGCGTGCGTTCTGAACCAATAGAGACGGCAATTGTGAGTATATATACAAGTCCAACCAACATGCAATTAATCCAAACACTGCAGAGTCACAGAGAAAGAGAGAAATCAGTGATGTGTTCTTCTTCGTCTGGGTTTCTATGGTCTTCCACCGCGGAGGAGGTTACTCAAGGGATCGATGGGACTGGCCTCACTGCTATTGTTACAGGTTATACTAATTACCTTTTCTTCTTTTTCCTTTCTCAAAATTCTACGAATTGTCCCTGCCCTGCTCTTTCCATTATTGGTTCATAAGTCATGTTTCTTTTCGGGAGAATTTTGAAAATTGAAAGAAATGATTTTCATTGAGTTAAGTTTTAAAAAATTAATTTGTGTTTAAGCACCGGTGGTGCTTGCTCATTTCGTCCCTTAATTATGATGTCGGCATTTAATTCCCACCCATGAAAATGAAACATATTTTGTGATTTTTTTTTTGGTATTGACCAAGGTATCCCCACAGCCGATTGTCGTGAGACTAATCCTTCGCCCCACGGTCAGCGCACAAAGCGGTAGGGAGCTGGGCAATGAGTTTTTTTCCATTCACAAGAGTTGGGATTCGAAGTGGTTGGGGGTTCGAATCCCAACTCTTGTGTGATTTGTTATTTATTGTGTTTTTTTTTAAAACTATTTCTTTTTGTGAAAAGTTATTTATCACTTAATGCGAATATCCGCGAAAGGAGAATAATTCAGTCCCTGGTCACAACTGCTACCGGTGAACTAAAAAATTTGAATGTAATTTTTAAAGATAAGATTAAAATGATTTATTTTAATTGAATGTTAAAATAGAATTAACCATACAAATATATTTTGTAGTTCTCACTCATAGAAATAAATTATTTTTCATGTCAAAGAATCTCACTGATAGAAATAAATTATTTTTTATGTCAAAGAATAAATTCTTTTTAATAAAAATGTTTAAAAAAATGTAACTTTTCTTAAAGTTAACTCTGCTTACTGAAGTGATAATATTAAATCATCTCAAATTGCAACCCATTCTTAGAGAGATAGAAATTGAAGAGAAAAAACCGAGAAATATGATAGATAATAAAATATAAAAAATAAGAAGAAAAAATTGGTAGGAATGGAATGGAAATAACCTCGTATTCATATGTATTAGAAATGTATCATTGTGAGGAGTTTATGCCCACTACACCTAATTGTCCCACGGATAAATCATTGAGTTATTGAGTTTTCTTAAAACCAAAACAACATTAAATTGTTTTTTAAAATAATTTATTTTAAGTAACAATTAATGTCAACAACTATTAAGGAATAATATTCAATTTAAAGAAATAAAAAGTTAAACTATTAAGAAAAACAATTACTTTTTTATGATTAGAAAGAACATTCTAATATTAGTTTGATATTCCCTCACTTTCAAAATATAAGTTGTTTCAGGTTATGCATGAGTATTAAGAACTAATCATTTGATAAATATTTTGATCATAATACTCCTATCTAAAGTTGAGTTATATTAAAGAAAGACATAATTATTGGTTGAGTGGATAGTGAGAGTTGTGATTGGTAAAAAATGAAGGTGGTAGGTAAGAGATATAATATTAAATGAGGGTATAAAAGGGAAAAAATGAAAAAATGCTTTGAATTTGCAAAAGAACATATATTTTGAAACATAGTATAAATGCTAAGACAAAAACGGAATGAGTGCTCAATATTGAAAATGATCACTCGTAATTAGACTCTTTAAAATGATGAGTACATTTTAGAAGATAAAATGTATAATTATAATTGTTATTTGGAAAATTAATAGTACCAACAAGGTGTTGCACAACTATTAAATAGTAGGCTCTTAAGCATATAGCCCAGGGTTCGATTCCTGAGCGGTGCATATAGAGAAGCATTTGTTGGAACAAGCTTACCCACTTAAATGACAATTCCATCCTTATCCAAAATCTTTAATGCATTGGTTAAGTGAGCCTCTTCCCTTATTTTGTCATCATGTTGCCTATTTTTACAAATGTGAAACTGCAAACTTAAAATTGAACTCACAAGAAAGAGATTAATAACCACAAAATGGGTAGATTAACTAGTACAAGGATGTTCTAGATTAACCAAAGGTCTCAGGTTCAACTCCCTATAAATGCAGTTGCGTTAAATACTTGGTAGAGAGAACTTTGTCACCCAATAGTGTTCCTAGGCTCTGTCCATTGCAACCCCTGTTAAAATTTGGTTGCCTTCTTTCATTAGCCCTACAAATCAGTTAATGCAGCAACAGTCACAAAACTTGGCTAACTTTGGAAGAAGAATTTAACAAAAGATCTCAAAATGCTAAAATTTTGAAGCCAATCTCTATTCCTATTATGAACTTCATTTGTTTGTTTATATCCTGCTTCATTTTATAGACACATGCTGCTTTAAATTCTTGCAATTGGCTGGGACACTAGTAAGCAATTCTTGGAACAAGTTATGTGTCTTTGTTTTGACTTGGAATGTACTGAAGTCTACATTCGTTTATCATCACCACACTTCATTATTTGCATACTTTTGTTGCTGGTGGACATTCTCATAACAGGAACAACCAATGGTATCGGTACCGAAACTGCAAGAGTTCTTGCTTTGCGCGGAGTCCATGTGATTATGGCGGTAAGAAATATAATTGCTGGGAAAAATCTCAAACAAGCAATACTTAATGAGATTCCCACAGCTAAAGTTGAAGCAATGGAGTTAGATCTCAGTTCAATGGCATCAGTCCGGAAATTCGTATCGGAGTTTAATTCTTCTGCTCTTCCATTGAACATCCTCATGTAAGAAGAGTTCATGAGCTACATTGTCAATGTTTTTACATTTTTTTAGCCACCCAATGATGCTTTCAATGCAGTTTTCACCAATGTATATACCTTAACTCTGATCATTCAGGAAAAATATATAGTACTAATGTTTTGTCTGGTTTGTTTGTTGTAATTCTAAGAAACAATGCAGGGATTTGTGCACCGCCTTTCACACTGTCCAAAGACAACATTGAGCTACAATTTGCCACTAATCACATAGGTATGCAGGAAATGTCTGATATTTGGTTACATGAAATCTTTTATGAACTTTACATGTAAATGATGGAAGACAAAGAAACACTTTGACACTGAAAATAAAATTTTCTAAAGAGTGCAGGGAATTGATCTATTTTCTTTCTGATTCAGGCAATTAAGCATTGAAGTTAAAAGCAGCTTGATCCTGTTGCATCATGTACATTAGAAACTTCTCTCTCTGTCTTTCTCTTTCTCTTTCTCTTTCTCTGGGAAGGGAAAGGGGTTATAAATCACTAGCACATAAAATCTATGTTTTGCCCTTGTAATCTTATTCATGATCTGTCTCAAGCTATAAGGTTATATAAATGGAATTGGTTGGTAGTTTATATAGAAGAGCAAATAACTCTTCCACTTCTTTTTAAAATGCATAGACTGAGAAGAAGTGAAAGGGATCTTAATACTTTTCTTTTCTTCTATCATAATTCCACAGGTCCTTTTCTTTTAACAAAACTTCTGTTGGATACTATGAAGAAAACAGCGCGTGAAAGCAAGAAAGAAGGAAGAATTATCAATGTCTCCTCCGACGGTCACCGTTATCCGTATCCTGAAGGAATCCTATTTGATAAAATTAATGATGAATCAAGGTAAGATGCAGCCTAAACACAAACTATTCAGGAGACACAATTTTAGTTCCATTGGAAATTCAGCTATATACATGAAGAAATGTTATTGTGAATTTAAGGATGTATTATTCTCTTTTTGTGCCTTTCTGTGGTGAGGAGAAATTTATGTATATTTCATTGTTTTCTCTTTTTTTTGTGTTGTCTAAAGCTACCATAGATGGCGGGCATATGGTCAATCAAAGCTTGCTAACATTTTACATGCCTATGAACTTGGAAGACGTCTCAAGGTAAGTTTACATTTATTGTACTGTGATATGATAAAGACATTATTCTGGTGAAGAACTTGCTAATAGTATTTCTTTTTCAACCAAAATGAAACATTTTAGGTGATTACTGAGAAACCATTGTGGCGAAACTATGATATTAGACAATATATCTGATATGTAATTAGGATATTCTCCTATAGATGGCCCTCTGATTTTGCCTCATTTGCTGTCAACTGTGATAAACAATGATATGTTCAAAATCAATCTTTGCATCTTGATCAGGAAGAAGGGGTAGATGTTACTGCAAATTCTCTTCATCCGGGAGCCATTATCACCGGTATTGTAAGTCGTGAGGTTGGTCTAACTATGCCGGCTGGTAAGTACCACATTTTCACCATATGTGTGAATTTTATGGTTTGTCTCCGAATTATACACATCCTGGAATTAGAGATACTAAATTACAGATTAGGCTCCTTTGAATTCATGAAGTCGCTTTAGAGGGTAAAGTAAGTCATCACTGTGGTTTATTGAGAAAGCAACAATTGGGATTACAATGATATACTTGTGAACATGTATAACAAAATATAGTGTTCTTTGAATCTCAAGCATTTTGGGATGGATTGCTTTACTATTTAACATAGCTCAGAGGAGCTATATATTCAGCATAATCCACCACCATGTGAGGAGATCTTAGTTATTTATTTTCCTTTATAATTATTAGAACTTGATTGCAACATCAACTAATGTTGTTGTGTACAGAATTATTTTGGTCGGTTCTAGGCAATGTAATCTTCCTTTCAAATGATGACAGTTGCTGAGTTTTATGGTTATTTTTCTGTCTGGTTCATGCAGATATGCATACTGTGCTTGGGAGTTATGAGATTAAAAGTGTCCAGCAGGTAATTTAACCTAGTTTGACATGTTGAACATAAATGCCAGGGACATTTTGTTATTGATTACTTACTTAATCTTAAAAGGCAATTAAAACAATTCAATTCAATATTCAATTTGAGATTATTTTAATTTTCCATGTCCACCTTCTTGAACCTTACTATAGGGAGCAGCAACAACATGCTATGTAGCATTGCACCCACAAGTGAAGGGAATTAGTGGCAAGTATTTTTCAGACAATAATTTGTCTGAACCAAGTTCACATGGAACAGACACTGATTTGGCAAAGAAACTCTGGGATTTCAGCATGAGGTTAACTGAATAGAAAACTCAAAAAGCATTTGTCAATGCAAATGGCAAATACTTCTTTATCATGATATAAGTATTCTGATCCTTGCACTCTATGCCTCTATAGTGGCATTGAATCTGTATCTATATGATGTTATGAAACTCTTTACATGATGGCAGCATCAATATTGAAAAATGCAATTTCAATTATTAACTGGGTAAACTGGTAAAATTGTTAAACATGTAATTAGCTACTTCTTTTAACTCCCTTGCGATGGTAAAAGTGCAGTTGAGAAGCAACAACACTACAAGAAAAAGGCGAATTAGCGTATGCTATGCTGAAAACCGATGTTAATCGCCTAAAAGCCAACGCTACAGACGTTTTAGTGTCAGATTAGCGTCAACACACGTTAAAATGGTCGAAACTAACTTTTTGCGCTGGCCAAATGGCCGACGCAACACTCTTCTTTTGCTTGGTCGACGCAAATGTTTTTTTTTGCCAATCGTATAGGTCGACTCTATATGTGTATCATTAGCACCGACCTTAGCTGACGCTAAGGAAAGGATTAGAAAGGGCCAGAAATTTCGCATATTTATTCTTCACTATCTTTTAGACAAACCTATTCTATATAATGCCAATACAAAAATTATAAATGACCTTCGTCATAAATTCTAAAGATTTTTAAAATACCTTAATATAAAATAAAGATATGATAATCAAGTATAAAAAACATTGAACAATATTAACCTACATTAATATTAAACCAATAATGTTAACATAGAGTTAGGTATATCCAACAAAAATCAAACACGAGTCATGATGGCCCCAATCCTCGACCCGACATGTAGTCCTAGAACATTGCAATATCGTTATCGACTTTAGCTTTTGCAACCAAAGCCCTCTTGTTTGCTGCCACAATAGCAGCATCAGCCTCAGCAACTGCAACCCTATGGCTATCTAAAGCAGTGTGAGCGGTAGAATTAGGCTTTCTCATAAGAGAGGTCGAACCAGGCTCGACGTTGGCGGCGAAGTCTGACACGCCATATATACGACCATGCTTCGTCCCCCCGCAACTTCCCTCCACAAAAGAAGCCTCGTAGACTCATCTACGGCGAATGTGATGGCGGTGGCGTCCTCACTAGCTTGAGTCACCTTCTCCTTCAGCTGGTCCTCATATTCACTCTGATATTATGAATACATAAACAAGTTAGTTAGGTCAGTTAGCAAGTAAACATATAAAGACAAAATGGCAAAGAAACTACATGATGCATTAAATACTTACGTATAGTCTCAACTTGAATGTCAACCCACTCTCCCGCTTCCTAGAAACACTTTATTTTTAAAAGGTTTTCGTCTCTAGCTCAGTATTGTTGCAGTCCATTCCATGCTTCCTTCACAATCCAAGAGGGCCTAGAGTCTTTCCCGCTAGCCTTCCGTAGCATATTACGCACATGGGTACTCAAACACCTTCTTCGCACTGTTGTGATCCTCGGGAGCCCAACTCAGCCTTGTCTGCATAAGAAATTGATCAATTTTGATCATAAGAAAATATTCTTCATAAACTAAAATAGTATATAAATATGGTATTCTTTAAAAGTTTTATTATACATTTTTCAATTAGTGTGTATTTACATACCAGTTGAGTTGAGTTAATGTGAAAATATTTATCCTAAGAAGAGTTATGTTTAATTTTAATTTGCCTCAAAATGAGAATTAGCTCATAGGGATCGAAGTAGGTTAAACTGCCGACAGTGGTTTATAGCCTAACATAAATCAGACTCAAGTCAGGTCAAATTAATAAATAGACAATGTCGAGCGTTTTTTAAATGCATATTTAGTTAAAAATGTCAAACTTAGATCACACAAAAAACTTTGTAAGCCTTAGAGACCAACTTACTTAAATAAATATAATAATATAAGTTTTTTTTTGTTATTTTTAAATTATATTTTTACTACAATATCTTAAAATTATATAATTATTGATTTATTTATATATTTAAATATATTATACTATATAATTATCAAACCATATAAACCTGTTTATAAAACAATTGATGACATATTTACTTTGACTTAGACGATATAACAATTATTAATATATTTTATCTCATTAACTTATAAGTTTGTTGTCATGTCGTTCTACTTGAATGTCTTATAATAAAATAAACTTTTAAATAGACTAGCAAGCCACACAAAACTTTCAACCAATTCAAGCTCAGGTTTAAAATAAAGTCTATAATAGATAATATGTTAGACTCAAACCTTAAATTTTTTAAGTATGTAAGACATATATATACAAAACATATTTTCACCCCTAGTAACGTCTATGAGAACTAGCACCGACTATCCTAATCTACTTTTTAGTCATTAATAAATGGGTTAAATATGTTTTTGGTTTTTGAACTTTGAGCGAGATTTGGTTTTCGTCCCTCGCCGGCGTAAATGTGGATTTTAGGCCTCAGACTTTGATTATTTTTTTATTTTAGTCCCTGCCACAGGCGTGGTCAACGTCGGAGCTCCGTTGATCCCATGTGGCACTGCCACGTCAATTAATGAAGTACATGTGGAATTTTTTTATTTTTCATTTAAATTAAAAGAAAAACAGAAGAACAATCCAGAATGGGCACTGCCATGTCTTCTTTCTCCTTCTTCCTTCTCTCTTCTTCCTTCTCTCCTTCATTCGCTCATCACTCATCTTCATATCCCTAGATCTGCAACAACCCACACCTAGATCTGCAACAACCCCGATCTCCCATTCCCCCACCTTCTTCGGACCCCCACCGCAACCCTCAAACCTCCCATTGAACCCCAACCATCCCACAAGCACATCGAAACACCACCCCCAAACTCCACCGAAACCACTACAATCCCCAGAACCCCAGAAGAAGAAGAAGTAAGACCCCATTACCATGACATCGTAAATGGAAGTAGTAAGACTCGAATAGGAAATGACACGACCAAATCCCACCAATTGATCGCGAGAAGGAGTAACCGGAGTGAAGAAATCCACCAAAGCATCGATGAAAGGCGAGGAATCAGTGAAACGACGTGGTGAGGTTGGAAGAAGACAGAGACAAGCACACCACTTTGTGGTTTCTGGGTTTTAATTTTTGGGTTCTTCTGTTTTGGGGTTTTTACCATCAATCTCTGATTCGAATCTCTCATTCTCCAATGCTACTGTCGGTGGGTTTTAGGTTTTGGCAGTGGGGGTTCTAGGTTCTTCGGGTTGCGGAGGATTACGGGTTTTGGGGTTTCTAGGGGTTGGGGTTGCGATGGATTCTTGGTTTTTGGGGTTGGGGTTGCGGTGGATTGATTCTGGGTTTTGGGGTTTCTAGGGGTTGTGGTGTGTCGGTTCTAAGTTCTGGGAAATTTTTTGAAGAAGATATTGAAGATGATGAAGGAAGTGTTCTTCTATATTGAGCTGCTTCTTGGTTTAATTCTTAGTTTTGGGCAAATTCTTAGTTTGTGTCTTGGGTGGCTCTTTGAGGTGTTGGATAGGTCATGGTGGCAGAAGTTGGAGGAGATGAAGATAGAGATGAAGATTTAGATTTGCTGGATTTTTGTGGTTTCATTTATGGGTTCTGTTTGAAGGAAGAAGAAACATTGAAGGAAGAAGAAGAAAAGTTGAGGGAGAGGAAGAAGAAATGTGGGAGGGGAAGAAGAAGCATCATTTCTAGGTTTTGTTTGTTATGTTTTTCTTTTTTTAAAATGAAAAATATAAAGAAAATTCACGTGTATTTCATTAATTGACGTGGCAGTGCCACATGGGATCAACGGAGCTCTGGCGTTGATCACGTCGACGGCAGAAACTAAAACTAAAAAGTAATTATAGTCTGAGACCTAAAATTCACATTTACGACGGCGAGGACGAAAATCAAATCTCACCCATAATTAAGGGACAAAAACATATTTAACCCATAATAAATTTGTTGGTTGTCTTGTCCCTTACGTATCTCTCTTTCTGGTTCCTGTCCCTGATTGTATTATTAGTAGTTCCGTAATGTTTCTGCCAAAACTTTCTTAAGTTTGGGCGATGACGTGGAAGAGAGGAAATCATAGCATATATATATATATATATATATATATATATATATATATATGAGCATTCACCTAATGGGTGATTGATAACTTGAGAGAGTGAGAATGAAATTGAAAGAGTTGTGAGACACAGAGTCAGAGAAAAACTAACTCGATGTGGCCGTTCAGCAGAAAAGGGGCTTCTGGGTTTTCATCATCTTCCACTGCCGAGGAAGTTACTCATGGAATCGATGGGGCTGGTCGAGTTGCTATTGTTACAGGTCGCTCACTTTACTCAATCTTTCTTTTGTTTTTCCTACATGGAAATAATTGTTTCTTTTCTTTTGTTCTTGTTTGACAAGTCTGATGGGGATTACAGTTTTAAGTCGCGGAATTTATTTATTTTTTGCCATTTTTGTCCATTGTTAATGATAATTGCTATTTTCACTCCTTTCTTTTAGGGTGTTAGATTTAACACCCCATCACCCAAAATCACACCCCACCTTTCTGTAGTAAATGTCATATGTACCCTCCAAAGAAATACCTTCCGGGATTTTGAATCCCGGAAGCAAAATATCATGCCTTCCGGGATATGTAATCCCGGAACCAAGGAGCATTAGAACGTACCGGATTATAAATCCCGGAAAACCAATTTGATGTTTGTTCCGCGATTTCAAATCCCGGAACGTAATTTTAATACAAATCACGTTCCGGGATATAAATCCCGGAACATGTATTAAGAATTATTGTTATTCCGAGTTTTCAAATCTCGGAGCTAAGTAAATATTTAAATAAGTCATTAAACAATTACCATTACATAGGTCCATGCTTACCGGGTGAGACTCCAAGTACGCCTCCCAGAGGATGGGAGCAACGTGCTCCGGGTAGTTCCGGAGCAGCGACAAGTCCTCGGGGCCTCCTGCAAAAGGAGGCTCCCGCTGAAGAACAAACTCTTCAGCCTTAGGCTCAGAATGAACCTCTGGTGCTGCTGGTGTTGGTGAAGGAGGAGGTAGGGCCTCCGGCTGAGCAACCGCTACTGGTGGAGGTGGAGGTGGAGGTGGAGGTGGAACTGATGAAGAAGCATTCGCTTTGCGTTTCCTGTTGGACGCCGTAGGTGGAAGATGCCCACCAGGGATACGGCCGCTTCCCTCACTGGTGTTCCGGCCGCGTCCACGTCCACGGGGTCCAAAGTGAGTTCTAGCCATCTGCAAAAAATAAAACATGCATAAATGAGCCAACAACATTCAAAAATCAAATACTGGGTTCTGGAATTTCCATTCCGGTTTATATAACTTGGAATGATTCTACAATACACTAGTTCCGAGTTTTAAAACTTGGAATGATTCTACAATCCTAGCATTCCGGGTTTTAAAACTCGGAACCAAAATCCTAACAGGTTTTTGCTTCTGGTTTATAAAACTTGGAAGATATCATTTCTCCGTTCTGAGTTTTAAAACTTGGAATGATTCCACAATCATAGAATTTCGAGTTTTAAAACTCGGAACCAAAAACCTAACAGGTTTTTTCTTCCGGTTTCTAAAACTTGGAAGCTAACATTTCTCCATTCCGAGTTTTAAAACTCAGAAGCAACGTGCTCCTAGGTTTTACCATTCCGGATTATAAAACTCGGAACCTAACCTATGTACATTTCTCCATTCCGAGTTTTAAAACTTGGAATGATTCTACAATCCTAGCGTTCCGAGTTTTAAAACTCGGAATCTTTCTGGTTTCCGGTTTATAAAACTTGGAACCTGAAGCTGACCTATTTCAATTTTTCCCTTTCGAGTTTTAAAACTTGGAACATTTTTTAGATAGCTCTGTATTCCGAGATCTAAATCTCGGTAGCCAGTTCCGGGATCTAAAACCCAGAACTCTAAACTAAAAGTTCCGTGAAATAATTTCCGGAACGACGAAGGTTCGCCCATGGCGAACGTTTCGACTTCAACAGTGCAGAAATGAAGCAATGGAAGAAGAACAGGGGTTTTAAACCTTACCTCAGGTACTCAGGAAGCTGACGAAGTGGATGATGAAGAGAGAAACGCAGAGCAACAGGGAGGTCACGAGCTTCAGAGTGAGACGAAGGAGAAGATGACGAAGATGAAGAGCTTGGGGTGAGGGAGGATGCTTTCGAGTTCTGTATTTCGGAAGAGTGAGGAGGGAAGGGGGGGTGGGGGGTTAAAAGTGTATAAGGGTATTTTAGGGATTATCAAATAATAGTTGGGGTGTCATTTTTAGTGGTGGGGGTGCCAAATCTGCCTCCCTTTCTTTTACTATCCCTGCCATCTACATTTAATTAAAAATTACTTTTTTATTTTATTTTTAAATTTCCATCTTCCCCTTCTCTCTAACCCTAGCAGCCCTCCAGGAACCCTAGTCCTCTTCCGCCAAAAGCCCCCTTCCAGCGCCGTCATGCTCCATTGAAGCTGCCACCACCACGCTCTCCTCTCCATTCGAACACCAAGCCCTTCACGGACCTCTTCTCTGAACCAGATCGCACAACCTTCTCTTCTCCTTCTTCACCAAATCCGCCGCCACCCACACTTCCTTCCCATTACTCCTCCACTTCATCGAATCACCATCAACCACCGGACCGTTACCCACGACCACTGAACCCTCTTCTTCAAACATTACCACCACCTCCTCTTCACCTATGACCTTAACCACCACCGATCCTTCTTCCCCTTCTTCTACACCAATTGAACTAACCTTTTCCTTACCCAGACTTGAGAAATCGAGAGAGAGAAAGAAGTCGAAATGGCTCCTGGCAAAGGCATGGTCGTGAACAAAATGGGGCGAGGATAACAGAGACGGCAACTCATGGTTCTGTCTCAGACCTGGGGGCTCGTGTGCTCATACTGTGTTTGCGGTGACCGGAAAGCACGACAGCTTCAACCCTTATGACAGGGGGGAATGAGTCAGTGTTGGTGAGATCAAAGTTCGTGGGTTCGTGGATGCTTGGTACGACGGCGGCAACAAAACCCACCACCTCAACATGAGTCGAAATGTTCTTTGATGACTGATTTCCCTCAAGGTGCTCCCATCAACGCATGGGCCAAGAGCATCAAATTTCCCTTTTTTTAATCATCTTTCTATTCTGTTTGGTTTTAATTAATTAAGTGTTGAGCTTGTGCTGATTTTGATATATTTGGTTGTTTGACTTAGTTCATTTGGTTTTAATTAGATTGATTCTAAAGCAGATATTTGATCTTGAAGTGTGAATATTTGAGAGTTAGAAAATCATGTCTGATGTTGAGAAATTGCAATCTGGGGGTTTATATATCATGATCAATTCGAGGGACATGTTGCTTGGTGTTTCAATTGTATCTTTATGTGTAAAAATCACTTCTGGGCTCGTTTATCAATTCTGGGGCTATGCTGCATGGTGTTTCAGTTGGGGGTTGTGGGTTGTGGGTGGCGGTGGTGGTTGGGTGGGTGGGTGGGGGTGGGGGAGAAGAAGAAAAAGATGAAGGTGGGGGAAGAAGGAGAAGAAACGTGTTTAGGAAGAAGATGGAAATTTAAAAACAAAATAAAAGAATAATCTAGTTTTTTTTTTAAATTAAGTGTATGTGGTGCAAATGGTAAAATGAGAGGGTTAAAATAGCAATTGTCATTAGCAATTGGATGACAAGTTAACGGTTGACCAAAATCGCACACAAAAATAATTCCAAGACTTAAATTGAGCGTTTTGAATATTAGGGACCCAAATCGCACAAACGTGAAAGTTAAAAGACTAAAATTGCAATTAAACCTTATAAAAACTATAATCAAACAGGTCATACATCTTTTGCATAGAGACAGAAGTGGCAGAAGGGTGTTCATGGGTTGGATTGGTTCATGTTTGAGGTAAATTGAGTCTGAACCTACAAATTTTTGATCTTGACCAAGATATCCTATAGGCGACCACTGAGACACTAATCTTTCGCCTTACGGTCAGCGCGCTAAGCGAACCTACAAATTTAATTGACTTGTTTTGGTTCGGTTTTATAAAAAAAGTTCAGCAAATTCAAACCAAACCGATTCAATTAAAGTCGGTTTCGTTTGTTTCAAGTCATCGGGTTCGTAAAAATAAAATAAATCATTCATTTTTAATTTTCAATCCTGTATATTATCAATTTTTATGCATAAAAATTAAATTTAATATCACTATGAGTATAGTTCATTGCTTAATAATTTTAAACAATAATCAAATCAACTCTAAATATTGATATTACTTTTGACAACATTAATATTTTATTTTATTACTTTATGTAAATTATAAGTCTTTTAACTAAAATATGTTAATAAAATTTGATAATAAATATACTTAATGATACTTAATAAAAAGATGGCAAAATCAAAATGATTAAAGAATGATAAAAAAAAATGTAAATAATAAAATTTTGAAGTATTTTTTTAAAGCAAAACTTTATTCATGAAAATAATAAAGAGTATTTACGGACACTAAAGACCCAAAAGAAATAGCAACCAACCCCGGCCAAAACAACCAACAAACCAATCCCCAAAAAACCATCCCTAAACCTAGCTAATAAAAAATTCTCCAGACTCAACACAACTTTGGATAGTTTGCTCTAATCTGAGCCTTTAAACAAACCCCTTAGTGTCGCTACATCCCCACCCTTATGGTAACGCAAACCAAGTTCTTGGTGCATCAACCAAACTGCTTTGGCCCTAGTAGTTACTCAACCTTCCCCTGGCACTGGCACAAGCAAGTCCAGAGATGGTTGAACCTTCTTATTACTCCCCTTTGGCTGCCCATGCTTCTTTCCCCTGCGCTGAACCTTTTTCAGACACCACACTCGCTCCACCATATAAAACTTAAATTAAAAAAAAAAAAACTAATCGGGTGGTCAGGTTGGTTTGGATTGAAAATATAAAATCGAGAACCGAACAGAATATAACTGGTTTAGTTTAGTTTTAATATTAAGTGAGCAAATTAACCAAATAAATTTAAATCAATTATATTGTTTGGCTTGGATTATCGGGTCGATTTGAACCGATGAACACCTGAAATAATAGTACTTTCACATGTTTTTTATAAAAAAAAATTATTTTTTGAAAAACCACTTAAAAGCAGTTAAAATATAAAAAATGTTATACAAACACAGCACCGTTAAAAACTTAATTTAACACAGAGAAGGGTGTTAGTTTTAATGTCATCCCCATACATTTTTATGCCACCCCTTTTTATTAAAAACTCCAAAATACCTCTAACTTTAACTAAGAAATCACTAGTGTGCCGCGAACATGCTTTGCCCGCACATTTAAGTGCGGTGAAACATTTTTGTCTGCAGTTATAAGTGCAGAATGTAAAATTAGTCATCCACACTTTTAAAGTGCGGTAGATTTTATGAAGTCCAAAATCAAATATAACTTAGATTTGGTTTGAAAAGAGCAGCGAGGCTGAACAATGAAATGATGAATGAGCTTAGTGAGAATGTCTCTCAGCTTTCATGTAATTGACGCGATTCTTTTTTATGATTGTGTCTTTCGTGATGACCTTCGTTGGTGTAAAGTTCATCCGCACCTATTAAACAAGACTTACCCGCACTTTCATCGTCAAAGTAAAGTTCTTAAAATCTACCACGCTTATAAATGTGAAAGGTTAATTTTACATTCCACACTTATAAGTGCGGGTAAAAAAATTTCACCGCACTTATAAGTGCATAGTTAAAAATATTGAGGGTATTTTCAGTATAGCTGAATGTACTCTGCTATTTCTTTGCCCTATCCACCCATCAAAGGGAATTGCAGCATCAAGTAAATCAAAGCCGTTTTAACTTTCTTTGCTGGAGGATGCTTCTCTTTGTTCTCATCAGCATTCAACTTAGCAACAAATGACAAGTATGCAATAAGCAACAATCTTGCTTATGGCTTTATATAGTATTTGGTTATGAATTGTTGGCTTACAAATTGGTAGAAGTTGCCTTCTAAGTAAAAAAACTGAGTTGGAATAGCCAATGCATTGTAAAAATCTGAGAAGGCAATCCCACAACTCGCGTATCAGAATTAATAGATTATAAATAGATAGATAGATAGGTAGGAAATTCTATAAGAAGTTTACCATTGAATGTGTTGTTTGGTGGTTGTTTTGGACAATGTAACAACAGGGGCAACCAGTGGTATTGGTGCTGAGACTACCCGTGTTCTTGCTTTGCATGGTGTTCATGTGATTATGGGGGTGAGAAATATGGTTGCTGCACAACATGTCAAAGAAGCAATACTTAAGGAGATTCCCACAGCTAAAGTTGATGCCATGGAGTTAGATCTTAGCTCAATCGCATCTGTTCGAAATTTCGCATCCGAGTTCAATTCCTCTGGCCTTCCACTGAACATTCTGATGTAAGTAGAGTATAATGTTTGTTATTCCCACTATTTCTGATCATTCAAGGAAACAATGGAATAGTAGTGTTTCATGGTTTTCTTGTTTGTTGCAATTTTAAGAAACAATGCAGGTGTTCTGGCAAGCGGTTTCACCCTGTCCAAAGACAACATTGAACTCCACTTTGCCACAAATCATATAGGTATGTACTATGGTAGGAACTATATAATCTTCAATAAGACAGTAACAAAATCTTTTATGAGAAGTAAGGAGTTAAAGGAATATGATGTTTTCATTTTCTTTTTATTCAAACTATTAAGAGAGGGATGAAAGGTGCTACTTGTGTGGCTGCAATATATGTGAATGCTCTCTCTCTCTCTCAATCTTGGGAGAGGGGTTATATATAAATCATTGATCATGAAATCTATATGCTATCCTTCTACACATTTAAAACGTTTCTGTAAAAGCATAGGCTGAGAAGGTGTGAGAATGATCTGAATCCTTTTGTTTTCAATTGCTGTAATTCCACAGGTCATTTTCTTTTAACAAATCTTCTGCTGGATACTATGAAGAAAACAGCGCGAGAAAGTAAGAAAGAGGGGAGAATTGTAAATGTCTCCTCCGTCACTCACCGAATTGTTAGCAGAATCAATTTTGATAAAATCAATGATGAATCAAGGTAAGAAGTAGTCTAAACACTAAATTATGCTAGAACCTCTTTTTCATGTAAAAGGGATATAACTTACCTTAGACAGCAGTGGAATCTTGTGATGTACATTATGTTTGCTTCCTTGTGTACAGTTATTGGAATTGGTATGCATATGGGAAATCAAAGCTTGCAAACATTTTGCATGCCAATGAACTTGCAAGACGTCTTAAGGTATGTTGAAATTGATGACCATTGTAGCATGAACAATATCCTCTCTTGTGCACACTATAGATATTCATTTTAGTCCCTTTATCTTGTTGGTTATGTAGGATATGTTACTTCATTATATATTACCTGATGTATGTTAGTTGAAACCATCCATATCTGAGTAGATGAATGTGAACTAGTTTTACAATGTGATCAGGAAGAAGGGGTGGATATTACTGCTAATTCTCTTGATCCGGGAGCCATTCGCACCAATATTTTTCGTCATCAATTTGTAGTTTCTGGTAACTAGTACTAACTACTAAGCATTGCACTACTCATGTAAATTTATGGTCATGTCTGTATGACAGAACAGTTACTGAGTTTAATGGGTACATGATTGATTTATGCAGGTCTAGTTAATACACTTGGGAGAGTTGTGTTCAAAAATATCCCAGAGGTAAGCTTAACCAATATGACTTATGACAATTAATAAAATTGTTATGTAGCATTGAATCTAAAAGTGATTTAAATTGATATTAATTAACATGTGATTCTTCTGATCTTCAATATCTTTTTACCTTCTGAAACCTTACTATAGGGAGCAGCAACAACATGCTATGTAGCATTGCACCCACAAGTGAAGGGAATCAGTGGCCAGTACTTTGAAAACAGTAATCTTGACAAAGCAAGTAAACGGGGAAAGGACATTGATTTGGCCAAGAAACTATGGGATTTCAGCATGAATTTGGTTAAGCAGGACACCCAGATGTAACATGATTTAATGTTTTTAATGTGATTTCTCTCATTAAGCATACAATTTAGTGGCCCCTGTGACATGTGTAAAATAGAAAGTTGGTTTGAATGTATCAAAGTTGAAAAATGTGGTTCACTCTTAAAAATGTGGTTCACTCTTAAAAATAGAAAGTTGGTTTGAATGTATCAAAGCCGGCCTTCAGTGTCTAAAAGCATGAAATGGAAGATTTTCCACTTCGGCCCAACAACCAAGAACCTCGGCCCATGACGGGGACCTTGGCCCACTGAGATAGCAATCCTCAATATAGGCTCCTACTATTCAAACAAAGCGTAAGATAAGAGTTTTGGTCTAACCCAAATTCTCTTAACAACTTATCTCTGAATAAAGCTATCAACATCAACTAAAGAGACCACATACTAGGATTCATCCCTAACAACCGTAACAACACAGTTTTATCTCTTAATACAGTCTAGTCTTCACAAGCTATAAATAGAGGTTCAACCTACACACTCTTGGTAATCAAACTTTCTATAAATTGACTCACTCACCCATGGAATACACCTTTCAACTAGCCTAGTCTTCATCCATATGCGTTTGCTCAAGGGTTCTACTCACCATGATCGTGGATCTTCATCTCTCATCAGACCTGTAATTCTGGTTAGATCATTGGCGTCATCTATGGGGAAAGATCAATTTCAATTCCCACCGCCATTCTCGTAGCAATGGTATCCATCCAAGAATATGAATAACCGAACTGAAGCCCTCGATATCTTCTTTATTTCAAGAGGGTTCCCAAAGGAAGACACTTCGATTAACCCTAAGAGGTTTTTTCTACAGTCACGGTTGTGCTGAACTTAATATTGATGAGCATGACCGTGCTAAGTATGAACACAGTCATGTTGATGCCTATAAGATGAACAATCTATTGAGCACAATCATGCTAACCATGAACAAGGCTGTGCTAGGCATCCTAAGCACATAACAGTGCGGGCCCAACTCCTAACCACATGCAATCTATCTAAAGATGTATAAAGTCAAACAAAGAGATGCCTGTATTTACTTGGACTTACAATCAGATGAAATGACAATAAAGTATGAGATTAGAGAGAGTTAGGAGAATTTGGGTAGTTGGAGAGTTGTGAGAATAGTGGGGGTGGCATAATCGTTGTGCACCCACTCCCTTAAGAGGAATTTTCGCACTCCCAGCATGACCATGCTTTGTCGTGCTTCTTTTTTAATTTATATTATGACCACGACCATGCTAAAAGAAGCATAGTCGTGCTTTGTAACACATCTATGGAGGTGCTAAAGGGGAGCACAACCCTGCTTAATTTCTAAAAATAACACGACCATGCTAAAAGAAGAATTTCAATAAATTATATTAATTATTAAATAAAATATAAGATACATAAACCTACTATATTTGAATATTTAAATTATTGTCAACATAAATATAGTTATTTGTATTCTAAATAACAACATTGTCTCTTCTCCTCTATTACCTTATAAGACAACATGTCTAATCTATAATTATTGTAAACTAAATCATCTAGTTAACCAATAAGGTATTGGCCTAGTGGTAGACAACTTAGATCCGCGTAGGGGTGGAGACACAAGTTCGAACCCAAAAAAAGTTCCTTGTTAGGAGGGTTTGTCCCAATTTTCTGAATGAGTATACACCAGGCAAAGAAAAAAACAATCATTCATTTAAAATAATTTAGATAATTAAAAATTAATACTTTTAAATTCAATAATAGATATTAAATCAAATTTATAAAGATATCATTTTTATTATCTAAACTATTTTAAATATAAAAAGTAAAAACCAACAAGAAGTTGGTATAGTGATGGACAAACTAGACCTTTATTAGGGTGATGACACAAGTTCAAATTCCGAAAAAGTTATCTGTTAGGAATGACTGACACAGTTTCCCGAACGGGTTTAAACTTGTCAAAAACTAAAGAAAAATTAGAAAAAGTGAAAGAAATTGTATAAAAGATAGTAACTTTTCCTAGAGAGAGACTAATTTCATCTCTAATTTGTCTTCACTATTGTAGCATTTATATATTTATATGTTGCTAAATCTGCCTTTATTAGCACGGATGTTTTTCCTTATGTAAATTCTAAAAGAGTTTAATGGATATACACTAGCAGTGCTAACCAATCACAAGATGCCACTTTGGAGGAATAATAACTTTTGTTTAAATTTTTAATTAAAACAAAGATATATTTTATGATGTGGCGGAATTCAATTAGATGACTGTGTAAAACTTATTGTTCTAGCCAAAGCTATAACGCTAGACCTACTAGTACTGAAACCCTAGGAGAGACTAAGCAAAAATGGTCAAAAAGTAATGTATCATAAATAAGCCAAAAAAAGTGGGATTCTTTCATTCAATGCAGCACCCTTATTTATAGGAAAAAGTGTCAAAACACTAATTTTCCTAAAATGGGGCCTTCTGGGCGTCTCAATCATTGGACTAGAAACCCGTACAAAAATGCTTACTACAAAAGGGGTATAGTTTATAATTTCGTGCATTCCCTGAATCATGTGGGTCCTGCTAACGCGTCCCTAGGGGGCGGTCAACTTGACCATAGTGTTGCGTCTCTTACTCACCCTTGAGTAGAGTCCAACAAATGGGCGGTCTCCCCTAGTAAGGCGACCCGCCTAATCCACAAGTCCACAAGACATCGCGCCTAGAGTATGAAGGCGTTATGTCTAATGTTCCTTGATAACTTAAGATGCTCTTGGAATCCCCCTACACTCGGAGGTCTCTTAAGGTGCATAAATTGCCAACATGGCGCAGTCAAAATAAAATTATAGATACAAGCCACCAACATGGTGTGTAAGAAATAGAATGAGCATATTTCCTGTCTCTGTCAGACACAATGGTTTTGGGAAACCCATGGAGCCTGACAACCTCTCTTGCAAACACTTTTGATATCTCCTTTTTTGTATACGGGTGTGCTAGTGGAATAAAATGAGCATATTTAGTCATCCTATCCACTACCACTAGGATGGTATCCTTGCCTAAAGCCTTGGGTAGTCCCCCTATAAAATCCATGGAAAGATCTGTCCAAGTTTGTGTGGGAATTGGCAAGGGTTGCAATAGGCCTGGTGGGGAGAGAGCTTGATATTTGTTCCTCTGGCAGACTTCACATTGTTTAACATAAGTTTGGATAGTTTTTTTCATGCCCTCCCAGTATAATGAGGCTGAGATTCTCTTCCATGTTCTGAAGAATCCAGAGTGGCCTCCCAGCACTGAGTCATGGAATTGCTGCATGATGGTTGTAATCTTCCTTGAAGTTCTGGACAAAACCATCTTATTTTTATAGTACAACCTCCCTTTGACTAAGTGGTACCCTTGGTGGGAGCTTGAATCTCTAAGTAAGTCTTGCATGATCCCCTTGAGCTTCTGATCTCCCAATACCTCAAATTCCACTTCTTTCCAATCTAGGCATTGTATGGTGGTTAAGGCAGTGTATTGAAGCTTCCTGGACAATGCATCAGCAGCTCTGTTCTCAGGACCTGGTTTGTATTTAATTTCAAAAACAAACCCCGTGAGTTTGGCCATCCATTTCTATTGGCCCTCACTCATTATGTTCTGCTCTGTCAAAAACTTCAGACTTTTCTGGTCTAATTTCACCACAAAATGTCTTCCTAATTAGTAGTGCCTCCATTTCATCACTGCAAAAACTATGGCCATTAGCTCCTTTTCATATACTGACTTCCCTTGTGTTGTTGTAGATAGGGTGTGGCTCATGAAGGAAATAGGTTTTCCCTCTTGCATGAGCACAGCTCCTAGTCCCTTCCCTAAAGCATCAGTCTCAACTGTGAACTCTTTCTCAAAATTTGGCACTGCTAGAACTGGGAGGCTGGTCATTGCCACCTTCAACTTGTCAAATGCTTCTTGGGCTTCTGGCCCCCATTTAAAACTGTCCTTTTTTAACAGTTGAGTCAGTGACCATGCTATCTTTCCATAATTTTGGACAAACCTCCTATAATATCCTGTCAACCCCAAGAAACCCCTCAGCCCTTTTAATTCCCTGGGAACTGGCCAGTCCACCATGTCTTTGACTTTGTTTGGGTCAGCTAACACTCCCTGTCCTAAGATGATATGTCATAGGTATTCAATCCTAGTTCTTCCAAGCATGCACTTCTTCTTATTAGCAAATAAAGTATTTTCCTTTAGCAAACTCAGGACCTTCCTCAAATGGTCCTTGTGCCTCTCCTCATCTTGGCTATAAATGAGGATGTCAATGAAAAAACCAGCACAAACTTCCTCATATAGGGCTTGAGTACTTGATTCATGAGAGCATTGGTCAGCCCAAAGGGCATCACCAAGTACTCATAATGTCCCTCGTGTGTTCTGAATGCAGTTTTTGGGATGTCCTCCTCCTTCATCCTTATTTAATGGTAACCTGATTTCAAGTCCAGCTTGGAAAAAACTTGGGCATTGCCCAGCTCATCCAATAGCTCCTCTATAAATGGTATAGGGAACTTGTCAGGGACAGTGAGCTTGTTGAGAGCTCGATAATCTGTGCAGAACCTCCAGCCACCATCTTTTTTCCTTACCAGAATCACTGGGCTGCTGTATGGGCTCACACTAGGTCTCATGATCCCTGCTTGGAGCATCTCTTGTACCAATTTCTCCAGCTCATTTTTTTTATAATAAGGGTATCTATAGGGCCTTTGGTTGGGGACAGACGCTCCCACTTTGAGGACAATTGCATGATCCTGAGGCCTCTTGGGTGGTAAACCTTGTGGTTCCTTGAACACTTCTGGAAATTCCTCCAAGATGGACTCCAATGTTGGGTTGTCCTGCTCCTCTATTTGTTGTTGGATACAAGCTAAGAAATATCCATCCCCCTCATCCTATAGAGCCTTGATCATAGCTTTCCATGAAGCTTGGTTCCTGCATAATGATGGGTCTCCTTTCAAGGTCCTCATCTGATTTCCTTCTTCCCATTTAATGGCTAGGTTCCTGAAATTGGCTTGAATATCTCCTAAGCTAGCCAACCAATCCATTCCCAGCACTATGTCAGTTCCTCCCAATCCCAGTATGAATAAATGTTGCTTCAATTCAATCTCCTGCAGCTGCAGAATTAGATCTTTGCAAACCCCTCTGTTCCTCTCTTTGGTGCCATTTCCCACCTCCACCAAATATGGTGGGGTATTTTCCACTTCCAGCCGCAACTCTTCCACCAATTTCTTAGAAATGAAATTGCTGGTTGCTCCACAATCAATCAGAATTAACACCTTCCTTCCTTGCAAGCTACCCCAAACTTTGAAGGACTGGTTTGAGGTCAATCCCTCTCTGCTCTGTAAGGACAGTTGTAGAGTTTTTTCTTCCAAGACCAAGGGTCCTTCTTCTTTTTCTGGCACTTGGTCCCAGAGTTCTTCCTCCACTTCTTCTTCCTCACTAGTCTCCACCAACATCACGGTGTAATTTTTGAGCTAACATGCTCCTTGTCCCATTTATCTCCACATTTGAAACACAAACCTTTTCTGCTTCTATCCTGTAATTCTGCCTGGGTCAATCTTTTACCCCACGGACCCTTGTTGCCTTCACCTTCCCTTCCTGGGACACAACTACCCTGTTCTCCAGCAAGGACTATAGCCTTTCCCCTGTTGGGGTTAGCCACTGGACTAGGTCGTACATAAGCCTGGCCTTTCTCTTTATACCCCCTCTTGTTATCATCGTAGACCCTCCCCTTCCTCAGAGCATAGTTCTTTTCCTCCAATAACAATGCCCTGTTCATCAACTCAGATAGTGAATCTGATGGAAAAAACTTCAATTCAGACCTTACCTCTTCTTTCAACCCATTCAAAATAATTCCAGTCAACATTGCCCGGTCTGTCTTTCTCCACGGCGCGGCCACGAGCTCAAACTGCTCACGATACGCCATGACCCTATGAGTTTGCTCCACACTCAGCAGCGGACCATATGGGTTTTGGACCATTCCGGTTGAAATCTGCGTATCACAGCTTACTTGAAGGTTTCCCAGGTTCGGTCATCTGCTTGCTCTTCCCACCATTGATACCAGTTGAGTGCTCTGTCTTCCAAAGCAACCACAACCATGTCCACTTGTTCTTCATCGCGTACACCATTCAGCCTGAAATAACGTTCAACTCTGACTATCCACCCATATGCATTGTCGCCGTCAAAAACTAGGATTTCCACCTTCCTCCCTGCCAGTGCTCGCCGATACATCTCACTATGGTCATCGCGCGAAACAGAGTCGCTAGGACTCGATGAACTTGACCGTGACGGTCGTGGGGACCTTCGCTGGGTTTCTCGTTCCCTACTGCGCCGCCATTCTCGGGTCTCCAACAGCTGCTGGATTCCTTCGAGCCGGATGTTGTTCTCGGAGCGCATTGCCTGTTGCTCTGCTCGCATGTCCTGGAACAGGCGTTCCAGATTTTCAACCCTATTTTCCATCGCAGCTTGCGTAAATGGCATAAAGCTCCCTAAATCGGGAGCTCTGATACCAAATTGATAGGTACCAACACACGAAGAAAGGAGAGAAACAGGTAATTAAGAGTAATTTATATTTATATAAATGCTTCACTGAGAAATCCCAGCTAGCTTGAAGGAAAATTACAGAGATAGCTATGGAAAGCTGAGAAAAACCAAAGGCAATGAAGAGGTTGCCTCACCCTCCCAATTCTAGTCCCAAAACCAAGCCTCCCTATTCCCTACGCACCCATGCTCAAATACTACCCACGGAAGATTCCCTCACTCTCTCTCTCTCACTCCCCATCTATTCCCTACACCTGCTGAACCTACTGCCACCTCAGCAGAGGTTGTCACACTAGTGGGAATTTATATTATTCCCTTTTCTACCCCTCCTAGTTTAAACATGAATTATCAGAGGTCTAGTGCTAGCAGTGGTATTCACAATGAGCCTATTAACATTCGGGTTCTCATCAATGAGATAATTGATAGACCATCTGTCCTTTAGAACCCGATGATTCATTTGCATTTTGGGTCCTAACATTCTCCAAGAGTGATGGGTTCTTGTTGCTGATGCAACCTTATACATGTCCATTGTTGGCGCTCTTCAGTATCTAACTATAACTCGACCAGAATTGTGCTTTTCTGTCAAAATCGTCTGTCAATTCATGTCTAATCCATTGGACAAGCACTACTTAAAAGGATTCTTCACTGCTTAAAAGGCACAATTTCCCATGGTCTTCAGTTAAAGTCTGCTACTACCTTTCCTCTCCAACTCAAAGGTTTTTCTGATGCCGATTGGGCTACTGAGTTGATGATTGAAGGTGTACGTCGGGTTCCTGTTTGTTTCTTGGACTAAATCTCATTTCCTGGTGGTCAAGAAAACAAACAGTGGCTGCAAGAAGCATCACTGAGGCTGAATACTGCAGCCGAGCCCAATTGTCAGCTGATGTTCTTTGGGTTAAATCTCTGCTTCAAGAACTTAAAATCTCTACTGTGTTCCACTTTTGTACTGTGACAACCTCAGCACTGTTTCTTCGGCTCACAATCCAGTGTAGCACTCGCGAATAATGCACATGAAGCTGGCCTTGTTCTTTGTCAGAGAAAAAGTGATCAATAAGCTTCTGGTTCAACACATGCCCTCAGATCTTAAAATAGCTGATGCTTTGACAAAGCCTATATCTTCAGTCAAGTTCAATTACTATAGATCAAGCTCACCATGTTTTCTGCTTCCACATCACACCCGAGTTGTTGAGCTTGAGAGAGGGGGGGTGGGGCTGGTATTGGAGATCTGGAGT
This sequence comes from Acmispon strigosus, assembly GCA_030819835.1. Taxonomy (NCBI): domain Eukaryota; kingdom Viridiplantae; phylum Streptophyta; class Magnoliopsida; order Fabales; family Fabaceae; genus Acmispon; species Acmispon strigosus. The sequence goes on along the minus strand of JAUAMA010000001.1, from coordinate 38,545,845 downwards.
ACTAGTCTAGAGTGTGCTGGATAATAATACCCTTGCATATTCTGTAAGATAGTTAGTTTCAGATATGTTAGCTGTTACATAGTTAGTTTCTGTTTCAGTTAGTCACAGCTCATGATTGAGCTCACATATATAATGTATAGGTGTTGTAACTAGTATGATTTTATCAATACTTGTATGTAATATTACGTGTTCATTGTTGCATCTTGATCAGGAAGAAGGGGTGGATATTACTGCTAATTCTCTTCATTCTGGATCCATTGTCACCAATACTTTTCGTCCTAAACATGTACTTGCTGGTAACTACGACTTTGCACTCCACATATGAATTTATGGTCTGTCTAGGAATTATTTAAATCATGTGATTTGGGATACTAAGTGAATTATTTAAACAAATTCATATGCTGCCTTGTGTGTACTATTGTTGTGAAAACGCTAGTATTGTGTGACATATTTGTATAATGTAAGCAATAAGAAAGGCAGAAAGAAGTTTGTGACTTCACATGGCTAAGATGTAATCACCGTTATTATACTTTTAATGGGAAGCAAGGATAACACCAATCCACATTATAAGAAGAAGGAGTTATCCTTTGCCAACCTTATCAATTATCAAGTTAAGAAAGTAAAGGAGACAGGTGGAGGAGAGGTTGTTGGAGGTGTGGAGGTTCTTTCAATCCTATATGATTATTTTCTGATTTATTATTATATATTTTGCTATTATAGTAATAATAGACAGATTTAACTTATTATTCTAACAATCTATAGAAACTTCTTATCATGTATGTATTGTGCACCCAGTGGCAACAACTGCTTGGCCACTCATGATAAGTAGTAAGCTGTAAATTTTACAATCATATCAAATATATAACCATACATCAATAAATAGTAAAGTACTAAACACTTGGCTAATTGTATTTGATTAATTCTAAACAAAAAGTTATTATTTTATACCACTAAATGTGTAGATCAACTGGCGTGAGAAAGTTCTAGCCTAAGCATAAGTCTTGAGTTCGAGTTCCCGTGAATTCAGTTACGTTAAATACTTGGTAGGGAGAGTTTTACATCCCATAATAATTATATTCGACTCGAACATGATTGTTTCGGTTACACCGAAAAAATATTATTTTATAGATCAATAATACTTTGAGATAAGATTTCGGAAATTAAAATCTTCAAGTTCAAACTAAGAAAAACATAAACCTGGTGCTTAATACAATCTCATTTATCATGGCAGACTAGTCTCTCAACAGAGAGCATAGCATTGTATAATCTTAAGTAAAAGCTGATTTATATGGGTAGTTCAGAATTTTCTCCATTGCATTTCAAATATTTTCTCCATTTTTAAACTCATGCTTGATTCAAGTAGATGATTTAAGTGGTACATGTGTTATTCCCTGGAAGTTAAGTCTTAAGTTTGAGTCTTGTGGATAGAAAAAACATAGTTGGAAGAGCTAGCTCTACAGTGATATTGTGAATGTTCCCGATTCGAACGTAATTGTCTTCGGTAGAGAAAATCTATATTGGACAACACAAAAGAAAGAAAAAAAAAACTCATGCAAGGAGGTGCTTAGGCTGGCCAATGTTGGCCGCTAAAAATGGAGGAGTGGTGTTCCAACTTTGCAAGTGTCTTGACTTAATTTGCTTTAGAAATGTCACCCACTACTCCTTGATCATTTGCCTTTTTAATTGAGTCCCAACAAATTTTAAGTTTATTTCTCATTTTTCCTAACCTGAGTATTTCTATGGTCAATATCCTTCCAAATTCAGATGACTATGCCTCTCACTTGTATAAATGACGTACTTTCTATTCAGTTAATTTAACTCTGGACTTTGATTGCTTTAATTTAACAAATAAAGGGATCAAAATTAAACAATTTCAAATAGGAGGATGAATTTGCTACTTTTTTTTTCAAAACTGGGATGGAATTTGCAATTAAGCCGAATTTGGAATATTTGCTATTTGAATTTCATCCCTTATTGCAAGTAAAAATGCAATCTCTTATGATCCGCCAACAATCAGTAAAAGAGACAGTCAGAAAAAGTCATAAAGTCAATCTGTTTTGCCATGATGCATTGGTTTTAAATTTGATCACAACAAAGTACTTATTAAGTGAACACAAATCGCACAGGCAACAACAAAAATTATTCTCAATTCCCCTGAAACGATAACAAATGCAGCATTATCACCCAGAAGCCAACAAGCTTTAATCACTTCCTTCAGTCTTAAATTTCCACCAGTCCAGAAACTTAGCCTCAGCAGCCAATGTGTCTACCCTGTAAAGTTGAAGTGCATGATTTGCAACCTCATGCCCAAATGTCCACCCAAATATACCTCCAGCTAAAAGAGACAGTCCAGCACCTGGTCAATAAGGTAGGGGAAATAACAGTAAATGATTAGCAATGTACATAAAATACTTTCTAGTACTTGCACTGTAAAAACCCCATATGGAACTTCATATAGAAAATATTATTATAAAGCTAATTTAGAGTCAGGAACATTTTTGAAGTGTCAAGAAGAGCAAGAATGATGCCTGTTTTTGCTTACAAGACCATAATCAAGTTAAAATCTATCCATGTAAAAAGTCTGAATATTATGAAAGGTAACAAATTACCATGTAAACTCTTTGAATATTTCAAAGCAAAACCTGCAGTGACTACTGCTCCCAAAGCACTTCCAGCGACACCATATTGCACTGCTTCTCTAGCAGTTTTCAGCTGACAAGGGAAAAAGGAAATAATCCAAGCAGCACTTCAGATCACAGTTAAATTTGAAATTTTGAAGTCAAAAATTCAAGATTAGCTACATGTTCCAGCAGGTGAACTATTCATATTTTTAGAAAATCATTAAAAAATGCAGGAAATAATATATAAAAATTTGACAGCCCTGACAGTTATTAATATAGAAGGGGTTAACCGTTAACAACTTCAAAGTTCTGACATCTTCTTATTAAGAGACTGAGCTACAGCATGGATGATAAACATAAACAGAAATTTGGTTATCTGTTGTGATTTTTTATTTGTACAATGTTCCTTTTTATGTTTTGGGAAGAGTTGAGATGTTTCAAGGGCACCAATCACTTCAGGTGCTGGAAACATGTTCAGTTATTTGATTTCTTTGGAATTTGGATCATAAGAATCACAACCACCTATAGATAGATAAACGTAGTCATGCCTAGTGAGTTATGACGTTATGAAAATAATGCATATTGATGGAACCTACGAGTGATGTTCTGTTGATGGAATAAACTTTATGGGAAAACTTTTGCAGAAGATATAGATAAGGCACAACCAAAGATTGAGTAGACTACAACCGGAGAGTCCTAAATCCTAATAAGTTCAAAATCAAAAGAAGTAAGAATCTTTGCTTCACATAGTGATAACTACAAAGGATCCACATGCTTATGCTTTAAAAAATAAAAGATATTCTACGATACAGCTTTCTTTAAAGCTTATTTTCGGAAATCTCAGAAACATTTGATGCCTTTTCTTATCAATTTCAACAAATTTATATACTTATTATAATTTTCAAACATAGATTTTGGTTTAAAAAGTATTTTTTCCCCTTAAAGAAAAGCACAAACGTATTTAACAGGTTGCTCTTCTATTCATACTCAAGTTTGTTCTTATATCTCACTCACTATGTTCATTGTGCTTTACCGCGATTTGCCGCGATCCGCGATTAATTACACTGCTTTAACTTGATCACATGCAAGCAGGTTGCTTATGGATTTGTTTAGGATACTTTTTTGGACAGCATTTTGTCTTCTGCACATGCACAATACACCACATTCATTTTGGTCCCTTTATCTTGCTGCTTATGTAGGATATGTTACTTCATTATCTAATGTCTACAAGTTGAAACCGTCCATATCTTTGAGTAGATTATTGTTAACTAGTTTTCAGGATAAGTCTATGATCAAACAGCAAAACAGATACACAAAATAACAAAAATAGTACAAATGATGAAATGAATACTGAAATGAGCATCCCACATCAAAACACAATCTTACGGTAAAAGCCGGTAGAACTTCAACTTATAACTCCACAAACAAAGTAAGAGACTAGGAGTCCCGTGGAAGACCTAAAATATCCTCAAGTTGGAATTCATGAAGGAAATGATAGCACTAGTTTGTCATAAAAACAGCCCATCCTCATAAAGTCTAACTTAAACTTGACACAGAAGGAAACATGACCTTTTCTGAACTCACACTAATCTAACAAATGCAAAAACAATCCTCGCAGGCTCGCAGCAACACATCAAACCCATGGGAGGGAGCGTCTAACCAAGCAAGAAATTCATTCAATCATGCACTCTAAGTCTAAGACTAACCAAGCACACATGAGAACCTTACTTCCAGCCAAACCATGCCAAACAACAACAATAATCACTATAGCCAGGAACACCCAAATGAACATCAAAAGCAATAAACCACGAACAACAGAGGCAAAGAAATAAATCAAAACAACCACAAATGGAGATGAAGATAAAGTGAAAGAATCATTACAACGGGTCCATGAACCGGATCATAAGCGATGAACTCCTCAACATCAGAGCTAGACCAGGAACGGACAGGTTTATCGCGCTTGACGAACTTGGAATAGTTTCCCAGAAAGGAAAACCTCTGTGACCAAAAATCTTTGTAGCCATCCCAGAAGGATGATGAATCTTCTTGTGTGCTGTTCGCCATTAACCCCTCTTTACCCGTTCAATCGTTTCCCTCTGCAGTGACCCATCAATCAGATTCAATTCCATAAGCAAGATCGATGACTGAATCAAGTATTATAATCAAATAAAAACGATGGGTTTCATCATTCGTGAGAAAAGTTGAACTCTTGAATCGAATTTAATACGACCATTTCGGTGTTCGAATTCGAACTCGAATCATTCAGCGAACACATAGCGGAATAGGTTACTTGAAAGAAACTAGAGAGAGGAATTCAATACATGAAAGTAGTTCAAAAATAAAGAGATCAGATAAATGGATCAGAGCTTCAATTAAGCAAAATCAACAGAAGAAGGGGAAGGAGAAAGAGAATGAGAATGAGAATGCTTTACCGAAGCTATCGCAGCAAACCCACGCTTCAGTTTCATTCTCCGATGCACTAATTGTCAATATAATGCTCGTCTCATTTAGATTATATAAAATACATTGTAAACTCGTGTTTTCTTGAATTGTTATTCTAACAATTCAAAACTTAAATAAAGTTCTTTTTTGGAAAGGTTTTAAAAGTTAATAATATATTTATATACTGAAATAATTAAAAATAATAATTTTTTGAAACTAATTACAAAAAATTAAGAATTAGGAAAATTTTATTTGTATTGAAATTATTAAAATGATTATGAGAAAGAATGGAATTATGTTAAAATGTAATTTTCTTCTAATATTCATATATGAACTTACTATCATGTAAAATTTTCATTTTCTTATGTTTTATTTTACTCCATAGATCCAATTTTGATCTGTTATTAATTTTTTAAATGACCTTCTTCATCCCCATTTTATAAATAGTTCGATACACAAACATAATCTATGGTCAAACCTCTAAACTGCTCCAAGAGCTCCATCTCCTTCACCATCATCATCGATGCATTAATCGCATTCCTACTTAATGCATCAGCTACCACGTTATCCTTCCCTGGATGGGAGGTTAAACTCATAATCCTTCAATAACTCCATCCAGCATCGTTGTCTCATGTTAAGCTCCTTCTGATCAATGAGATACTTCAAGCTCTTGTGGTCGCTAAAAACGGTAAATGTGCTGCCATATAGATAGTGTCTCAATATCTTAAAAGCGAACACAATCAATGCCAATTCAAGGTCATGAGTCAGGTAACTCCTTTCATGAACCTTCAATTGTCTTGAATCATAAGTTACTGCCTTGCGCTCTTGCATTAGCACACGTCCAAGACCTTGATGCGAAGCGTCGCAAAATACGTCATAGGGCTTCTCTTCCTGTGGTAAGGCTAACACAGGTGAGGTCGTCAAACGTTTCTTCATTTCCTGGAAACTCGCTTCACAGTCCTCAGTCCAAGTGAACGATTGATTCTTCCTTGTTAACTAGGTTAAAGGTCCAGCTATCTTCGTGAAACCCTCGATGAAACATTGGTAATAACCAGCCAAACCAATAAAACTTCTGATGTCAGTTACTGTCTTCGGCTGTACCCAAGCTAGCACAGCCTCTACTTTAGAATGGTCAACAACGATTCCTTCGTTCGAAATGACGTGTCCTAAGAACTTAAATTCGTCCAACCAAAACTCACATTTAGATACGCTAGCGTACAACTCCTTCTCACGTAGTACTTGAAAGTACTTGTCGTAAGTGGTTTTTGTGTTCTTCACGACTCTTAAAATATATAAGGATATCATCGATAAACACTATTACTCTCTATACACGCATAACATATAACAACATGCAAGATGGGGAACGTAAAGAAAACTTTATTCAAAAGGTACCAGTGAGGGTACAACTCTTTTTCAAAGATAGCGATTGTTTCATCAAAAGAATAAGTGGGTATATTTCACATTATTCATACGAAAAAGAAACGTCTTGAAGGTAGTTAGGTCAGCAGGGATGCTGCATTACTCTTGATCTGGCTCTTTGGCATAAGTAGCTTTCCTACCATCAACCTCTTGTCCTTCAATCTTGTAAACTCGCCCCCTAGTAGTTGGGCGCCTTCCTCCCGCAATATTCAACACTGGCTCCACCTTTGGTGCCTTACAATCTCTCACTATGTGTCTTGACTGGTTGCAGTTCCAGCACTTGACAGATGCTTCAGTGCAAGCACTAGCGTAATGCCCTTTCTTGTTACACTTGAAGCAAGTGACGTCCTCAAGTGGAACTTGACTCCCATGGTTTCCAAACCTTCCTCCATCGGAGCGATACTACCTAGAGCTCTGTCCTTTCCCTTGTGGCCTCTAGTATGGCTTCTTCTGAAAAACTTCTGCCTTTATCATTCTATAAGACCCTCAGATTTTAATAATTACGTTTTGGTCCATTGAGCTTTAAATAATTATGTTTTGGTCCCTTGAGCTTTAAATAATTATGTTTTGGTCCCTGAACTACTTAGTAGTTCCAGTTTGGTCCTTGGTTAATTTTATTATTATTGGAATGAGTTTTGTGTTAGTTGATATTGTTCTGTATTATCACAAATATTTTGGAAGTATATATATATATATATATATATATATATATATTATAGAAATATTTTATTATTTATAGATACGTAACAGTATCTATATTCTTTATTATAAATGATTAAAAGAAAAAGAAAGAAGAAGAAAATAATAATAACTTCTAGTTACTGCTCGAATTTCCCTGCTCTGTTTTGCTGCTTGAATTCCAGTTGTGATGCCTTGCTGCTCGACCTTCTTCCTCTTTTTTGCTGCTGATTTTCCCCTGTTTTGTTGCTGCACGAAAATCCTCTGTTGTGCTGCTGTTCTTCCTCTGTTTCTGCACTCCTGCTCGTTTCTCCTCTATTTTTGGGCTACTGTTCGACCCCTCTTCTTTCCCTTGAAGATTCAAAAACGGTTCTTCCTTCTCCCTTCCTTTCAAGAATTTAAGGTAGGCAATTCTTGTTCTGTTTTCGTCAAAGGGTTTAAGGTTGTTGGTCTGATTTTAGAATTCATTCTAATTCTATTTTTCTTTCTTGTTCATTGAACCGTTGAAGAACTAAGTGTTGTTTTTCCTCTCTACTTGATCAAGCAAGGTAGGCTTCCTTTATATTTCAGTTTTCTCTACCTTGTTCATAGGGGTTTTGGGGAATATTTTCTTAATTAATTGATTAAATATGTTTTTTATCAACACTGTTGTTGGACCCTCTATGAAAATCACGTTCAATCCTTGTAAAATTTTGGGAAAAACAGATTCTTTCCTTCCTTGCCCTTCTGGCCTTGGGTTGCTGGCAGTTGGGATTTGGGTTCGTTTCTTTGATGATTGTTTGATTGTGGTTTACAAATTTCTTGATAGGTTGGATGTGGAGCCTATGCGATACTACGTTCAACGGTAAGGGTAACTCGGTCTTAGAGTGTCTCGAGTCATGCATGCCTTATGTCGAATTGTGTGTGATTGTGATAAAAATGTTTTGTTATGATGGTGAAAGTAAAATAAATGATGTGGTTCTGCTAATTTAATTGGATGTAACTAAATATGTTGATCATGGCTGAACCTCTTGAATAATAATAATGGATTTCTGAATGTTGATTATTTGAAATTGAGACATGATTGATTGTGCTAACATACCATGACGGTTTGGGAAATTTTATGGAATTGTTGGTTTGAGGTTTGTCATGACATGGGCATTCTTAGGTTGACGACAATGAGGTGGAAGGTTTTGCCACATGACTGTTAAGAGCGGTGGGGTGGACGGTTTTTCCACATGACCGTTAAGGGCCAGTGGGGTGGACTGTTTTGCCACGTGACCGTGCCTGAGGACAATGGGGTGGATGGTTTTGCCACGTGATTGTCCGGTTCCTTTTAGAACAATGTTTTTGCCATAGTGAGCATAAAGACTTGAGGAACTAACAAGCATGAAGTATGTTGATTTTGATGATATGTCTTACTGTTGTTATGTTGCTATTTATGGTTCATGATTTGAATATGTTTTCTGGTTGGATATTGTTCTACTGATTCTGTTATTATTATTGCTGTCCTATTTTAAAATCTTTTAAGCATGTTGTCCCTTTTTGTTTTGATGTTTGTTTTATGAGTTAACCCTTTCTGCTCTGTCGTTTGTTTTTGTTGTTTGGGCGCTTAACGCCACAGGTTTACAGCACAAGGTTTTAAATGAAGATTAAATTGGAGCGGTTGAGGAAGTGGTCAGGAGATGGCTTGAAGACTTGAAGATTATGTTATATTTTTCCGTTGTTCGTTATTAAATGTTTTAGCACAAGTGTGGTGCGATATTTATTATTACTTTTACTATTGTGCGATGATTATTTATTTTATGGGAATAATTATTATGTTAAATAATTATTATTGAGTGACGAAATTGTTTTTGAAAATTGAGTATTTTGAGATAGGTTTATTAACTTTTCGTTTATTACTATGTGACCCTCAACCTAAAATTGGGGCGTTACACATTCCTCCTGATAGGCCCTCCATTAGCCTGACGGTTATTCTTCCTTTTCTCCTAGTTATCCATCGTTTCAACACTCTTGGCCTCTTCAACTAGCCTGACGGTTATTCTTCCTCTTCCTCTTCCTCTTCTCCTAGAATTGTTGGATCCTCAGTGGTTTCACGGCTCTCTTCATCTCGTGATTCAGTCCTTATATAAAGCGCGTGCAAAGATAGTCCTCATCCATGTTTACATTTTTATTGAAGAATCTGAAGTACTTCGACAGCGATTCCATCTTTGCCGCATAGTCCGCCACTGATAAGGTATTCTGGAAAAGTTCCAGAAATTGAGACTTTTTCTCTGCGTTTGCACTTGGTGGAAAGTATTTGTCCAAAAATGCCCTTTGAAACATCGCCCAAGTCACGACTTGATGCCTAGCTTCCATTAAACCTCGAGCTCCTTGCCACCAGTACTTAGCCTCGCCTAGCAGCAGATAACTTGCGAAGTCCACCTTGGATTCCACTGGAGTTCGCAGCACGTTGAAGATCTTCTCGACTTCCTGAAGCCAAATGTCAACTTTCTCCGAGTTGACTCCTCCCATAAATTCTGGAGGATCATGGCACCTGAAATCATTCAGTTCATGAGTCTGTGTTGATGCCATGTTTCTCTATTATTGTTGAGCTTGAAGCTTAGCCTCAGCAACGGCTCTCTGCGTGTTAAGAGCGTCTTCAACAGCGATGCGCTATGCCTTCGTCTCTTCTTGTGCATCAGAAGTCTGAGCTTGGTTGTTCACCAAGTTCGTCAAAGCAGTCATGGCCTGAACCATTTGGTTCATGTTGTCTTGCATAACTCGTTCGGATCAGGTCTCAGAGGCATTCTGTTTCTGTAACGAACAGTTTGTCTCCCTAAACAACTATATCTAAGGTTCGACTCTTCATAGGAAGGTCATAAGCTAAGCAAACAATCAAACAGTAAACATCTTAGCATAATAGACCATCCCCCCAAGCTTTGGTGAGTCGAAACCAAAGCTCTAATACCACAATGTAACGCCCCGAATTCTCAAGGGTTAAAATCATAAATATTAAATGAATAAATGAACTCGAAAATAGTGGAAAATTAAAACCAAATAAAGAATCATTAATTTAGAAAGTCATCTGGCATAACAACCGAAAGTAAAGACAGAAACTGAAACAAATTGAACCAACACCTCATGCCTCCTACGCAGGGAGTAACAAGAGTGATAGCAGAATAAAAACCCCAAACCCTAACAAGTGTGGACCACGAGAAACTCGACGCTCTGAAACTCGGAACCACACCTGCTCCTACCGTATACAATCTCTAGCACGCTGAGCTCTCCACTCACGCTCATGACGAAGCCACCGACTGACGTCATTACGACTATCCTTTGAAGACGTAGTCTCCTCCAACTGCTCCGGTTCTCGGCTCCGCATCACGTCATCAAAACGTATCATCTAATCCAAATCCAGCGAGGTGGAATAATAACGGACGTAGTACCACGATAGTAACGAACTTCCACAACGTCTCCATAACAATCTTGCATAACTCTCCGCACGTAGCCACGATAAATCACCATCATGTGCACACGACTGAAAGTCCATTGCGATCTATCCGGGTAATCCAAGAAATAAAAATATTCCTCCAAAGGATAAGGAATGTCTTGAAACGGTCTATTGGAATCCACCTGGCGATAAGCGCACATACAACAAGCATTCAAACAAACAAGGGTCAACTCCAACTATGACGCTCATACAAGTATATCATGTGAAGCATAATAAAGCATATTATATCATAAAGCCAAATAATAACACAAGCAATGTCATCAATCAATGGGAATCCTAGAGTCAATCTAAGTATGAATGCACAGTACCCAATTGTACTAAAAACATGATCCGGATATTTAATGTCATCACTATGGAAGACGGGACGACCACAGCCTCCTCCGAGCCTGAGGGAAACAACACCACAAAACCTAGCCATTTGCACGACGCGCCACATGCACAAGAACAACTGGATGAAAAATACCAGTGAACTAAGGAAACCCAGGAACGATCCCCGATCGAACCCAAAAAATGATACGCCATGAGTTAGTCAAACAAATCACAATCTCTAACCCACAAAAGGGTAATAATTCTCCCAACAAATCAATAATTCACATGGCATGTTCATGTTAAAAATTAGCAAATCCAAATAAACATGTTATTAAATATTCACAAATAGAAGCATGTGATAACGCACTTAAACAAATAATCACATAATGAAGCAACATAAGATAATCACAATTATATACATATTCAAGCATACGATATAAATTCACAAACAAATATTCACATAGCACAATCGCAAACAAACACTTCTAAGGACTGAGTCACCCTTACTTTGGCCTAATCCAAGCGTATACACAAGTCTAAAGAGAAGTCCTCCACAGAAAACCTTTAGAATAAAGCACATTTATTCTACATAATTAGTCTACGTACTCTTAAGACATGCATGCACTTGCATACGTAAATTTAATTCCCTAACTTTATTTTATTTCCCCCAAAAAGAAAATAACTAACCCAAAGCATATTTATATAAGGCTTAATAGCCCTTTGGTCCCTCACCTTTCACGATTTGGTATTTTTGGTCCCTCTTGCAATTTATTAGCACCCAGAGTCCCTTAACCTTTAAAGAAATTGCATTTTTAGTTTTGGGTTAACTACCGTCTAAAATTTAACAATTTTTTATTAAAATTTTAATTAATAAAAAAACCAGAACCCCATCTTTTGTTCTTCCTGTTAATTAAGGAACAAAATCAAACCTCCCTCTTTACTCAAAATGAAACTAGAAAAATGAACAAAACCCACCTCTCTGTCTTCCTCTTCACTCAACCACCACCGAACCTCCAGAAAACTGGCGGCCACCACCCAAACCCTTCTCCTCTAAACAACCACCACCTTCCTGTCCAATCCAAACCTAGCTCCGCCACCACTCCTCTTCCGATCGGCCTCCACCGCCACACCTATTTTTTCACCTTCCTTTTTCTCCTAGCGCAGCACGGCATAAGCGGATCCAAGAGGAGGAGAAGTTAGCGCGCCGCTTGAACCCAGATCGGAGTTCAAGGGCGAATACGAAGCAGATCCACCGCCATTTCGATCTCCTTCGCGAGATGGGTCGTCCCGTCGAAGCCTGTGCATGTCACCTCCTCTCTCCGACTATGACATCGTCCTAATATCTACGCCGAGGTAGCCACCGCTCCCAGGTCTTCATCTCTCTCAACCTTACAATTTCTGGGTTTGGTAGGGATTTGGGGAAAATGGGTGTGGTAAGGATTTGAGTTGTTTGATTGGGGTGATGAGGTTGGGGTTGGGTTCTTCTTTCTCTTCGGGTTTAAGATGTTGAAGGAGGGTAAATGATGAAGGGGAAGAAAATGTTTTGATTTTCTGGGTTTGATGATGGAGAAGGAGATGAAGATGTTTCTAGGTTTTTTTTGGGTGTGAGGTTTTGGGATTTTCTGAGTTTTTGTCTATGAAGAAGGAGATGAAGATGATGAACGAGGTCTGGCGGAGGAGGAACGAGGTGAAAGTGAAGGAAACGGCGGCAAGGAGTGGTGGCGGTTGGTGACGGACTGGGTGGTCATGCGGCGGTGGTGAGGAGCAGATTGTTTGAGTTTGTTGTCCTTTATTTCTTCTTCTCTTCTGATGGGTGTTTGGGTTCGGCGATTGGGGTTGACAGCAAGGGAAGAAGGGTTGTGACAGATGTTGTGAACGGAGAGCGTGGTGGTCGAGATGGTGGATCGAAGACCGGGCGGTGCTGGCTCGATGATGGTCTCATGAGGCATGAATTGGTCATGGCTGAGATAAGTTTGATGCTGAAATTGGGGGTTTCAGTTGTTCTCTCTTTTTGGCTCTATTTTATGGAAGTTGTGTTTTTTATGAAGATGTTGTGATGTTTTGATGGTTGGGGATTGATAAGAGAGGAGATGATGGGAGAAGAGGAAGAAGAAGGTTTGATGAAGGAGAGAGGGTATTTTCTGGAAAATCCAAAGAGCTAATGAGTTTTTATTTTTTTAATTAATTTTAAAAGGAATATTCCGTTTAATCTTTAACGAAATTGGATGGTAAACTAAAAATGCAATTTCTTTAAAGGTTAAGGGACTCTGGGTGCTAATAAATTGCAAGAGGGACCAAAAATGCTAAATCGTGAAAGGTGAGGGACCAAAAGGGCTATTAAGCCTTTATATAAATATTATTATATATTTATTTACTCATTAATTATGTCTCAATTAAAAGTCAAGTCTTATATATTATATATGCATTTTTGAGACATACATATATTATACCATTTTATTTTATTTCAGTTATTCTAACATAAATATTCCAACAACTCATATATAATAAATAATTATCTTCCCCTTCTATATACATATATATATATACTCGAAAATCTTTGTGTATATATATATATATATATATATATATATATATATATTTATTTAAGTATTATTTATTTTCTTCCAATTATTATTATTGTCACATAATATCCAACTAATTATGCCCAAAAAATAATGAGAAGTAAGAACTAGTGAAAACTCTCCCAAGGAAGGAGAAGAACTCGAAATATAGAGAGAAACGAGAAGAAGTGTTTCTGCTCTTCTGGTGAATGTGAAACTATGAGGGATTGCAGCCTATTTATAACTGAAAACTCGGGTCAGGCCTACTTGATTTTCAAGTAGCCTAATTATCTTTAATAATTAAAACTAATTAGTTAAAAGATAATTCAAAATTAAACCCTATGATACTATGGAATATTCTCCTTCTAGAAAAGTCCCTTCTATTTATTTAATTTAAACACCTTTAATTACATAAAAACTACTCTTATTGGATTAAATCTAATTTAACCCAAAACCCGCCCAATAAATGGGCAGGGCACGGCCTATTATGCATATGCACACACACGTACACACACACACACATACATATATAATGTATCATATCAGAAAGATGTTTTTATATGAGAAAATGAGAATAAATCATGACCGCTAGATCTAATCATGAAGTCATGTGACTTTTTAAAAAGTCACATGACATTTTTAAGTAGTCATGTGACTATTAAGTTGTTTTAATCTTAACCATTCATGATTAGATATAACGATCATGATTTATTCTCATTTTCTCATATAAAAACACATTTCTCATGTGATACATCCCCATATATATATATATATATATATATATATATATATATATATATATATTCTTTTGTCCTTTTAATTAATCACATTGATTAATTAATTAACTAAAATTATTTTCTCCTTGGAAAATAAATTGTGTGTCACGCACCCTCCTCCAAAAATAGGAAATTAATTCATTTTCATCAACCACATCAATGTTCACACATTAAATAATCACAAAAATAAACAATATATATTAATAATATTCAATAATATTGGAAAAGACTAAAATACCCTTAGACTATTTTCTAGGGTCTTACAACTAGCACCAGTATCGTTACCGCTACAACCACCCTCCACTACCATCGCCAATGTCCCCACAACCACTCCCGTTACTACCACTGCTACAACCACCTTCATATTTGACTTTTATACTACCTATCATTATTCAATACTTCACCAAACATACGATTGCATTAATTTAAACGACTTGATAAATTATACAGTGTGTTACCGAACACTGGATAGTATAAAAAATTTATCAGGCCTTATCCTATTAAGCCTAATACTATCTGACTTTATACTATCTGGCATTATACTATATAACATTCAAACGAGCCCTAAGTAAATTTCTACGGTAATTTCCTAACCCACAATAAAGGATTTAACTTTTTTAGAATGAACTCTAAAAGTATTTCCTTTAAAACTCCCCGCCTTCATCGGTCAACTTATCAAAATCTCTTCAATTTGTTCTCTTCAAAATTTATTTCATTAGTTTTAGTCTTCTTCAACTGACTAAGCACATCACGTGAACCGGTAACTAAGCAAAAAATGAGTCACATAGGCACTATAACATCATTTGTCCTTATTTCAAATATAAAAAAATAAGGGATCAAAAGCTATTAAAATTATTCTCTGTGACCAATTTATATGTGAATCTATATTACATGGCCTGAAAAATATTTAACCCTAAATTTTAAATATAAATAAAGTGATCACATCATGTCTTATGATAAATCAATAAGAAAAGGATAAAAAGCAATAGTGTTCATATGTATGAATCTTTTCATCTCGGCATTCGACCTTTATTTGAATAAAAAATATTTATAAAATAAAATATGCCAATTTAAATTGTTTCAATACCACCAATTTTGTCTTTTAAATGGAGCGGTCACTTGAATTATTTTTGGTTCAACCAATCGAATAGGCTAGTCTCCTACGGTTTTTACAACTCTGCTAAAATTACATATTTTTGTTAAGTATAGTGACTTAAAGAAAAAATATAAAAATAAAAAGAGACTAATTTCTAAAAATGAAAATATTCATGAAAAAAGTATTTTACCAGTTTTTAGACTAATCGGATTTTACATTGATGTGTTTTTCATCTTCTTGCGGTTAGGGGTTGAAGTATGTCAGGCTGCCAACAAGGGCCTACAGCCTAGCCTACATCGGGTCCAGGTCAGCCAGACCAAATTACTGAATAGAAAAGGCCAGGATTTTTTTTAAAACAAGGTCAAAACTTTTCTAAAAGCCCATTTAGTTAAAAATGTCAAGTTTGAGCCACTTAGAAATTCTTGTAAGCCTAACAGGCCGGCCTATTAAAACATATATTAATTTTTTATTTTATTATTTTATTATTTTTTATTATTTTGGATTTTTATTATAATATCATTTTTGAAATTTTTATTATAATATCTTAAAACTATATAGTTGTTGACTTATTTATATGATTAAATATGTTAGACTACATAATTATTTAACTATATAAACTTTAGGAAATGACTCATACCTATTTACTTTGAGTTGGACCATATAATCATATTATTGTATTTTAGCTCATTAGTTTATAAGTTTGTTGACATGTTTACAATTAAATTTTTCGGTCAAATTGAATGTATTACAATAAAACAGGCTTTTAAATAGGCTACTAGGCCAGACCAGGCTTTCAAACAGATTAGACTCAAACCTAAAAAAAAAAACCTATGACAAGCAACAGGCCAAACTCAGGCCTTAAATTTTTTAAGCAGGTCAGACCTATTTAAGGAAAGTCTAGTAAATCCCAACCTACTTCCATTCCTACTTGCAGTTCATTATAAATTTTAACTTATTATAACTTTATATTATATAAATACTAGCTGGATTAACCCGTGTAAGGCACGGGTAACTTTGGATAAGCTAAAGTTAATATGTGTGGAATGGTTTATTTTTATAACTTATACCTGTTGTTGTCAGGTCGACAACAGTGACCAATACCCTCGTCGTGAGAATTAGCCACTTAGTGGTAAACGATTGACGATAATTTGCGTTTCACTCCCATAGGTTAGGACCAAAACCTCTTTCTGCATGGTCGAGGGATGAAGTGAGCTAACCACTACGCCACATCTTGTGCTAACTTTAGATGATAATTTATCATAAAATATTTCAATTGCTTACCATAATAATAAAATATTTGACATAAAGGGTTTAAAATGGAAATAGGGTGGCAGTTGGGAACCCTGTAATTGTAGATATTTAAATCAACAAATGAAATTTTAAAAATAGATAAAACACGTCAAGTGATAATATGAATTGCATGTACATATCAGGTGGTTCAGAATGAACATTCACCGGCGCAGGCGATGCAGGTGGAGGAAGAGGAGGTGTCATCTCAGCTCCAAGATTACCGAGCAAGCCACCCTCGACATCTGAGTCAAACGAATCTCGTTCATTGAGAATTCTTTCATCCTCATGATGGTCGTCATCTGAAATAATGACATTAGCATTCACATTATGAGGAACATGGTAGACATCATCGTCGGGCAAATTAATTGAGCCACAAATGATAATATGTTGACCTATCGTTCAATGTGTAAATTGACAATCTGTTGATTCTATCGTTAAATATGTAAATTGATTATCTGTTGATTCCATTGTTCAATGCGTAAATTGATAATCTGTTGATTCCATCGTTCAATGTGTAAATTGATAATCTGTTGATTCCATCGTTCAATGCGTAAATTGATAATCTGTTGATCTATTGTTCAATGTGTAAATTGGAGATGTTGATGGAGGAGACTGGGTCTACTCTAGAACTCATGATGAACTTTTTTGAGTTTATTCTTTCATAATGATGTAGCAAAGAAACCGAAGTGGTACAATTTATAGCATCAAGTGAGGAGAGGTTCCAAGCACACAATTTTATAAATATATCAAAATCTCGTTGTTACTAAGAATTGGTAGAGAATTAATTTTAAATTATTTAAAATCAAATTTTGTTCCTTATTGAACATTAATTATAGTAATTTAGTATTTGCATATTTGTAATCAATATCAATTTGTTTAGATAAAATTTAGGGTTAATGGTTCAACAGGTTCCAAAAATTGTACCAAAATCTGTGTTTGGTCCCTCCCCGGAAAAAAGTATAAAAAGTTTGCTAAAGGTCCCCTCTGTTTGCACCAAGTTTTTATTTAGTCCCCGTGTTGTTTGCTAAAGGTCCCTCCATACCGGTCTCCACAAGGACTAAATAAAAATTTAGTGCAAACTGAGGGACCTTTAGCAAACTTTTTATATTTTTTTCCGGGGAGGGACCAAACATAGATTTTGGTACAACTTCAAGGACCTGTTAAACCATTAACCCTAAAATTTGTTACTAAAAATTGGTTAATATTTTCAACATTTTTTTAAATTCAAGAAGAAGAAGAAGAAGAAGAAGAAGAAGAAGAAGAAGAAGAAGAAGAAGAAGAAGAAGAAGAAGAAGAAGAAGAAGAAGAAGAAGAAGAAGAAGAAGAAGAAGAAGAAGAAGAAGAAGAAGAAGAAGAAGAAGAAGAAGAAGAAGAAGAAGAAGAAGAAGAAGAAGAAGAAGAAGAAGAAGAAGAAGAAGAAGAAGAAGAAGAAGAAGAAGAAGAAGAAGAAGAAGAAGAAGAAGAAGAAGAAGAAGAAGAAGAAGAAGAAGAAGAAGAAGAAGAAGAAGAAGAAGAAGAAGAAGAAGAAGAAGAAGAAGAAGAAGAAGAAGAAGAAGAAGAAGAAGTTACTCAATTCTATATTCCAAATAATAAGTTCAGTTTTTGTTGATTATCATGGGAATATTCTGATGATAATCAACAAAGTCTTAGCTAATTATATTTTTGTTGTCATTATTTTCAATTTAATATTTCAGATGTGTAAATTGATAATCTGTTGATCTATCGTTCAATATGTAAATTGATAATCTGTTGAATCTATCGTTCAATATGTAAATTGATAATCTGTTAATCTATCGTTCAATGTGTAAATTGATAATCTGTTGATTCTATCGTTAAATGTGTAAATTGATTATCTGTTGATTTTATTGTTCAATGTGTAAATTGATAATCTGTTGATTCTATCGTTCAATGTGTAAATTGATAATCTTTTGATCTATCATTCAATGAGCAAATTGCAGATGTTGATAGAGGAGACAAGGTCTACTCTAGAACTCATGATGATCTTTTCTTGAGTTTATTCTTTCAGAATGATGTAGCAGAGAAATGCAAGTGGTACAATTTATAGCATCAAGTGAGGAGATGTTCCAAGCACACAATTTTATAAATATATCAAAATCTCGTTATTACTAAGAATTGGTAGAGAATTAATTTTTAATTGTTTAAAATCAAAATTCGTTCCTTATTGAACAATAACTATAGTAATTTAGTATTTGCAGATTTGTAATCAATGTCAATTTGTTTAGATAAAAATTTATTACTAAAATTTAATTAATATTTTCAACAGTTTTTTAAATTCAAAATTAATAATAATAATAATAATAATAATAATAATAATAATAATAATAATAATAATAATAATAATAATAATAATAATAATAAGTTACTCAATTCTATATTCTAAATAATATGTTCGGTTTTTGTTGATTATCATGAGAATATTCCGATGATAATCAACAAAGTTTGAACTAATTATTTTTTATGTTGTAATTTTTTATTTTTTATTTTAATAATTTGTAATTAAAAAGTAATTATAAAATTCTGTTGATTCTATCTTTCAATGTGTAAATTGATAATATGTTGTTTGACTTGATTCTATCATTCAATGTGTAAATTGATAATTTATTGATCTATCGTTCAATGTATAAATTCATAATCTGTTGATTCTATCGTGAAATGTGTAAATTGATAATCTTTTGATTCTATCGTTCAATGTGTAAATTGATAATTTGTTGATCTATCGTTCAATGTGTAAATTGGAGATGTTGATGGAGGAGACTGGATCTACTTTGGAACTCATGATGAACTTTTTTTGATTTTATTCTTTCAGAATGATGTAGCAGAGAAACGGAAGTGGTACAATTTATAACATCAAGTGAGGAGAGGTTCCAAGCACACAATTTTATAAGTATATCAAAATCTCGTTGTTACTAAGAATTGGTAGAGAATTAATTTTAAATTGTTTAAAATCAAAATTCGTTCCTTATTGAACAATAATTGTAGTAATTTAGCATTTGCAGATTTGTAATCAATATCAATTTGTTTAGATAAAAATTTATTACTAAAATTTAATTAATATTTTCAACAGTTTTTTAAATTCAAAATTAATAATAATAATAATAATAATAATAATAATAATAATAATAATAATA
Source organism: Acmispon strigosus (assembly GCA_030819835.1). Taxonomy (NCBI): domain Eukaryota; kingdom Viridiplantae; phylum Streptophyta; class Magnoliopsida; order Fabales; family Fabaceae; genus Acmispon; species Acmispon strigosus. The sequence continues at coordinate 38,526,029 of JAUAMA010000001.1, read as the reverse complement.
ATAATAATAATAATAAGTTACTCAATTCTACATTCTAAATAATATGTTCGGTTTTTGTTGATTATCATGGGAATATTCCGATGATAATCAACAAAGTCTGAACTAGTTATATTTTATATTGTAATTTTTTTTTATTTCTTATTTTAATAATTTGTAATTAAAAAGTGACGAGGGATTGAATTGCTATCGTTTGACAAAGTTAGGGACCTTGTATGCTAATAAATTCCAAGAGGGACAAAAAATGTCAAATCGTGATAAGTGAGGGACCAAAATGACTATTAAGCCTTCAAATTATTAGATCTTGAAATCTAAAAATATTATTTAAATAGGTGGTTATGATTGAATTAAAAGTGAATGGATAAAAATGTAAATGTTCCTAACATAATATAATGGATTTTTTCTCAGACCATGTTCCTATTTGTATTCTGTGCCTGCATCATGCTTCGTCCTGTCTTCTTCTTTGATTCCCAATTGTTTGGAATTGGTTTTGATTTAGACTTTTTAATGGAGAAAACAACACCAGTATTAGTTATTAATGAAAGATGATGTATCATATGAGAAAGATGTTTTTATATGAGAAAATGAGAATAAATTATGACCGTTAGATGTAATCATGAATGGTCAAAATTAAAACATGAAGTCATGTGACTTTTTAAAAAGTCACATGACATGTTTAAGTAATTATGTGACTATTAAGTTGTTTTAATCTTGACCATTCATGATTAGATCTAACGATCGTGATTTATTCTCATTTTCTCGTATAAAAACATCTTTCTCATATGATACATCCCCATTAAAACATGAAGTCATGCAACTTGCTTTGCTATTACGTCTTTTGCAGGCGTAGTTGCGCTCCTTTGACATTGATGCTTGTACTCGGAGCGAAGGGTTGTCACATGGTGCTAGAAATGAAGTACAGGGAAGATGATTCAGACTGCTTTGCCAGATCCACCAGATCTGCTTCACCAGATGAAAGAAAATGCATATTTTTGTTTTGTTTGTTAGGCTGGGCATTTCCTTCAGCAGGAACCTCAGAGGTCAATGACTTGTGCTCCTTCGCCCTGAGTCTCAGATGCCTTACGGCTGCAGTGGCTTGAGCTCAGAGGAACGTTAACAGGTGTTAACTCTCTGTTCATGAGTCTCAGCGTCGAAAAATTAAATAAAGAAAAAGGATAAAGCATAAAGCTTGAGCCCAGAGGAACGTCAACAGGTGTTAGCCCTCTGTTCTTGAGTTTCAGTGTGAAAATGGGTGATAAAGTAGATAAAGATAAAGCTTGACACGAAGGCGGAGCTTCTTCCATGGGAGAAAAGAAAGAAGAAAAAGAAACCATAGATCAGACTAGCTTTGATACCATGTTAAGAACCAAGTGTTCTTGAGAAAAAAGGAAAACTTGAGAAATCGAAGATACTGAAATGATCTTTCTATTCTGATCTTCTATTCTGCTTATTCACGGTTACAAGCTCTGTATTTATACAGAGTGAACATAGAGCAGATGACAGATAGTTCTAGGTCAACTATTACATTGGGAAACATAAACAATAATAAATATAAAGATAAGATCCCGGATATTTCGAGATTCCTAGTACTACTAGATAACCGGTTACAGCTGGCATGGTACTGGTCAGACGACTCTTCTGACCAGACGATATAGCTTGGCAGACAATCCATTGCTTCAACATGCATATGATCCTTATCAGATGATAAGACCAGACGATGTATTCCTTTGTCAGTCAATACAGCAGACAGTCCAAGACCATGTTGTGATCAATTCTGTGCATCTCCAACAACAGACAATACTTATCTCTAACATGGAGTTAGGGGAAGAGGAATAGACATTGTCCAAAATGACATTGATTCTATTGTCCAAAATAACATTGGGTCTATGGTAGTCCCAAAAATAAAAGGACCGCCCTTGTTTCCACCACTATTATAGTCAGTGTTGTCAGACTCGCGGGTTGACTCGTAGACTCGTACGAGTCAGCGAGTCTACCTGTGGAAAAAGGGTCGAATCGCCGCAGACTCGTTTTAGGCACTGACTCGGTCAGACTCGGTTGACTCGCGGGTTTGAAGGCGAGTCACCGAGTCAAGGTTTTTTTTTTTTCTTTTTTCCCCCAATTTTAACCCAATTTTAACTTAATTTGAACTACCCTTACCTCACAACTCAGACCCCTGTGCGCCGCTAACCCTTCTTCTGCCCCTTTCGACCCTCGTCGCTTTCCTTCGACCCTTGTCCCTCTTCTCTCAGCAGCGCCGCCGCCATCGAAGCCCATCGCGCCACCGTAGAAGCCTGTCGCGCTGCCGTCGAAGCCCACCGGTCGTCGCTCTTCCTTCGACACTCGTCGCTCTCCTCTGCTTTGGTAAGGTTCTGTTCTGTTCCTTCATTCCTTCTCCATCTTTTCTTCCTCTTCTCCTTCGTTGATGCGTTTTCTTCTCTTGCCTTGCTTCTTATTTCTTCTGTGCTGTGCTGAAGATTTCACTCTTCACTGCTTCTTATTTCTTCTGTGCTGTACTGTATTTCTTCTCCTGCCTTGCTTCTGATTTTTAGTTTTGGATAATGTGCGGGGCAGATTTGAAATGTCTGGGGTAGAGCCTTCAAACAACACTGACACTGCTGCATCAAATTCAAATGCCTCTACCGGAAGAAAGAATTACCCTGGATAATGTTGTTGTGGTACTTTGGCTATGTACTTTTGGTACTTAATGTTGTGGTACTTTGTTTTGACACTATGGTGTGGTATATTTGATTAAATGTCTCTTTCATGGTCATATATGTTATAGTAGTTCGTTATGACAGGTTTTATATAGTATTTTTTTTCATTTTTTATTGACTCTTACGAGTCTACGAGTCAACTCGACGAGTCGAGTCTACCTACCCAAAACGAGTCTGGGTAGACTCACGAGTCTGACAACCTTGATTATAGTCCTCCCCATAATACAAGCTCATATCGAATGCTTATTGAGAAAGAAATATGTTCCAGTAAATCCTGCTTTCCTCTTTTTTCCTCTTTCTTATCCATTTTTGTTATCAATCAAAATGGTTCTGGAAACTTTGGGAAGGGTTAAGAGGTAGCAATAAAAGATTAGGGTTCAGGATTGAGAGGTGAATTTGGAGGCTTCATGTGCATCAGGATATGCCGGAGAGCCTCATTTTGTCATTCATAACCCTAGTTTCCTCAGTCAACTCAGTAGTGACTAATTCTCTTAGCAACTATTATTCCCCTTCAATCTGCTAGATTGAAAGTTTAAGTTTGTCCATCCTGACTTCATGGATAATATCATAAACAATTTCAACTACATACTCAGAAGCAGGGTCATCCTTTTGGTACATGATGGGGGCTTTGGAAGATAATCGTAAGGAATCACCACAGATTCTATAGGCTCAGGATCAAGACCAACCACCTTAGGTGCTGGACCAATTGGCCTATTAGGCAAAATGGCTTATGAATGTTGAGCAGATCATATGAGACCACATATATCTTATAGTTGTAGGGCTGGGCATCTTTTGTTAACTCGCCTGGTTTCATTGATAGAACACATTTTTCTTCAGCAAATTAAATCAACATTTGGTGGAGGTGATTTAACCAAGTGTTCCGGGTAGAATATGGACTTCTTGTACTCATGCACAAAAGAAACCTTTATTTCAACCACATGATCACTCATTGGACCTGTCAATATGGGCCAGCCCGGCCCATATAGGTTGGCTCGTCACAGGTTGGGTAGAAAATGGGCTGGGGCAGGCCAATCCGCATCTTGACGAGTCAGGAAAATATGAACCAGCCTGGCTTGCCACGAGTTGGCGAAATGGCTCGCGTATTGGGTGTAATAAATAAATAAAAATTAGAAATTGGGGAAATTAGATTAAAAAATCTTGAAAATGTTAAAAAAAATACTTTTAAAATTAGCAATAACTTTCAGAACTAAACAGAAAATGAGAGAAGTTACCGGTGTTGTCTAGAGTGAACTACCAATTAAATAGTGCACCGTGCACCACTAGCTTTTGACCAATAAGATCGCGCCAAGTGTCCAGGTAAGTAACCGGTAACCGGTTCTACAGGTTATTTTATTTTTATAATTTATTATAATTTTAGTTTGTTAATTACTATAAACCCCTTTCTCTCTGTTAATTTTTTTTATAAGTCATTTTTACCCTTTTTTTTTAAAGGGGAAAAATGTAATTAACTAATTATTATTATTTTGAATTTTTTTAAATATTAGGTAAAAAAACCTGCTGTTGCAGGTCATTTAGAGTGGTGCACGGTGCACCACTTAGGGTGCAAGTGCACCCTAAAAACCACCGAAGTTACCATACTAATAAAATTAGTCCATAGGAATTTTTGTAACTAAATTCCATCGAAAGAGTGAAAATGTAAATTGGGAGAGAGATGAAAAAAGTACTTCTAGTAGAAATAAAAAAGCAAATGAGACTTGGACTTACATACACCCCCTAGACTTGTTAACAAATCCAATGTCAGATAATATATTGATGAATTGCATCCTCATATCATCAATCTACCGCAAGTTCACTGGGGATAGGAAATTCTCCGACAAAATTCACTTTCATTCCCATTACGTTTTGCGTCCTTCCATCCTTCCATGCTTCAAAAGCTTTAAGAAGTGCTATATGATCACTTTTTTTTAAATGCCTATGTCCCATGGGTTGACCCGTTTAACTCGTGGGTTAAACGAGGCGGGTTGCACTAGCTCATGGTCACTCTGAGTTGAAATTTAACCAACTCAACTCAACTACGAGCCAAGTTGGGCCGAGCTGGCCCGCAGGTACAACCCATATTGACAGCTCTGTCACTCATGATGAGGACTATTTTCTCAATCCACAACATGTCATCTCACTCAGCAGAGGGATCATAGATTCATGATGAGGACCACTTTACACTCTTTTCTATTGAGTAGTAAACTCTTAGGAAATCATTTTTCTTTGAAGTGATTGCATTCCTTTTTTGTGTTGTATTTTGGCTCATTTAACATTTTAGGTTATATTCTTGTTGGGTTTGTACTCTTACCCATTTAGCATTTTAGGAGTAAACCTTAAATGGAGCCCTCTTATTGCCAAGATGAACTCATGTACAATTTTTACAACTTTGATTCATTTTGAGAATTTATTGGGCCATTGGTTTATATATGATATTTTGTATCAATGTTTTGGCATGAGGCATGGATTTGGGTTAATAAATGTAGGTCTTCCTAGTTTGGAAGTCTATTAACTTGTAATGATGAATGGTTGAAATGAAGTTGCCATATTTTCCATTTTGTGTGTGATGTTTTTGGTTTCAAAAAGTATCCTCACAACCGACAATCATGAAATTAATCTTTCGAGATTTAAAAATCACATTAAATGGGTATGTCTCTCCTTACAAATATTTCTCCATACGCCTCCTAAGATCGACCCTGGACTAGATGCTTAAGGAACCCAACAATATACTAATTATGTTACACCTTATTCTTATATTGCTCGTGATGTTTATCTCCACCTGTGTAATTTCAATTGAATTAGGGTTGATTTATTTATTCCAAAAAAGTTAATTTGCATTTTGAACCTTCTTAATTGATTAATAACATTTGGTGGGTTGATTTATTTATTCCAAAAGAGTTAACTTGCATTTTGAACCTTTTAAATTGATTAATAACATTTAGTCTAAATAACTAATGAAACGTATGATTGGAAGATGTGTCCATTTGAATTACCGTTGAAATCAACGTGGGTCCACATTGAAGCCAACATGTCAAAATTCTACTTCTCACGTTAAACTCAACATGACATTTTAGTTTCGCCAGTGACATTTTAGTTTCGCCAGTGTTGCCTTGAAACATGTAAAATCACGTTTGCCTTAACTTTAAACAAATGGTATTGATAGCAAACGATTTGTCGAGCACACTAATTAAATTGCATAGCACATAGGTCATAGTAAATTGGAAATTTGAAAAAGTAAGCAATGATGGCTTTAGCTTACTCCAAGCAACATCACAAATTGACATTTTTTTTTTTGCTAAGAACAAATTGACATATATTTGTCATGTGATTTCATATGGCAAATAATCTGAACGTCTTGTCAATGATGTCCAAGGTTTTTTTTTACCTTTAACAGATGCACCCCCTTTGAATGCAAGGCTAATCCATTCAGTAAACTAATCCCAAGGCATATTTGATTGTGACTTCTCTAGCAGCAATTTACTTAATATATTTTGTCATTTTCTAGTAATTCAGACAAACTACAACCCTGATGGAATTCAAATCATCTCATAACATGACAGTTCAGGAGAAAAAGAAGCATGAAACTGCACAAGACAAATAAAATAAACTCCCTAGTAATTTGACTTGCCAATGTATCTGATGATACTCCAAATTTAGTGTCATGGTCAACATGAATTGAAAATTTTATCCCATAAGATAAACTCCGTTTATATACCAGGTGAGAAGGTAAAAAATCATGCAATGTGCAGAACAGATCCGGTAGAAAAGTATATAAACTATAAAGACAGTAATACATGTGCAATTAGGCACTAGATGTATGTGCTCCACAAATCCTTGCCATTCCCATTAATAAATGCAGAATCACAATACAAATCTGCCATCTTCTGTACAGCAATATTAGATATTCCAAAAAAATAGTCTAGAAGCTAAAACTTTTCACCAATATCACATTTTTTTGGCATCTATATGTTGTTAAAAAAGATAAACTTGTCATTGCATGAATTCTTTAACTGAAGGAACTCCATACATATATGCCATATGGTTAGAAAAACTCACATTAGTATTAATATTTAACCTGTCATTCCTGAGAGAATTCCATGCTCCCTGCTTCTCATGCACTGATGCTGCATATTAAATATCCTAGATACAAAAATAAGCTCCTCTTTCCCAACACGCGAGCATTTGCTTCCGTTGATGTGGACAAATCAATGTCAGAAAATTTCATCCTATGGCTTAGAGTTTGGCACTTCACCTGTAAAATGGACTTACGCACCCCAACTCGCCTATTCTCAGTTCCAAAATCATTGCACTGATTCTCTAATGCTTTGGCTCCTTATTGTACAATTACTTCCTCAGCAAACAGAACAATGAGTACATCGTTGTAACCAAAAGGTATCCTGAGAAACTTCAAAGACTTAACAGAAAAAAGCAAGTGTCATAAACCATTAGCCCGGCTGAGCAGAGAGGAGTTGGGACTTAGATCAATAGATGGGTTAATCTTCACATTATCCCCCAGCAGCTGCCGGCAAACACGATCAGCCAAGACTGACTGAACATCATATGACTTGTCTTGAGGAAGCCTTGCAAACTGCTTTCCTAGAGCATCATTTTCATTGGGAACCAGTTCTGATGATATGTGAGAAGTCTTCTGCATTCCTCGGAAAATGTCAACATTCGAATCAGGATGAGCAGGACCACTAATGTAGACGCCGTTTGAGGACTTTGGCAAGGTTCCAAGACCCTCTTGAAAGTAAACTAAGTTATTACTAAATGGAATGGCACCACTACCACCACTGAGAGGTGTGGAAGCACCGGAAGCAGTCCGAGGGCTAGATATAGGAGATGGAGACATTCTTCCGCTCATATGCTGCGGTGATCTCGGCCTCAAAAGTGGGCTTCCTATGGGAGAGACAGGACAGGATATATTCCTCGGAATATGGAGTTCACTGGAGATCAATAAAATAATGTCAGAACACCATGGGCAATCTCATCAGCCTAGTGTGCGCATGGTGTGACTGTGTGTGTGTGTGAGCACCCAGGCGCACGCGCCCACGAGAGAGAGAGAGAGAGAGAGAGAGAGAGAGAGAGAGAGAGACCTTGCATGAGGATTATTTCTCAAAAACCTAGAAGAATGAAGAGAAAGTCTATCCGAATCCAACACAGAAAGATTCCTTCCTTGTCCAATGCCCTGAAAATGTATCAATGATGAATGAGATTACCATAAAAATAACAGAGAATACAGGAGAAACCATGAAAGGAAAACAAATTCTAAGATCATTTCATTGATGCAAGAAATTTTTTCTTATAATAGCAAGATAGTTCAAGTGAATACTGATAAAAAATATTCACCTGCAGAATTCTTATGATGACAGACAAGAGTCCATTATCTTGTTTTGTTTTTCCCTCTTAACTCCCAAGTGTGTACTTCAGTCCAAGGTAATGGAAAACTTTTAAGTTATTGCTTTCATACAGTTTTTCTAGTTGCTTCTGTGCATAGCTGTGTATGGTAAATTATGATATAGATGGATCAGGAAAGTCCTAGAAGAGCCAATAAAGTTGCATTTTCCTACATAAAGGCTACCGTGTGTAAAATGGTTTAGATATTCTATTTTTTTTCATTCATAATAATTATTCAAGGATTTTCTATGTAATCTATTGGATTCCAGATCTGTGGGTGTTCTAAACCTAGAACCTTCATTCAGTTCCAATCCAACTTCTATCACCCTATCCTTCAAAACTAGATCTTTCTCAAGCTGCTGTACCTGTACCTGCCTTTCCCTTCTACATCCTTATGCTGCCTCAGAAATCTTTTTAACTTCTATGGCAGCATATATGGACAAGGGATTACAAGAAAGATCTTTCATTTGCCCCAATATTCTGGTCTCTGGTAAGATTAAAATTGGTCATCTTTGCATTTCCAAGAGAATGAATTGTCTATACAATATACAATTGTATAGAATGAATTGTCTATACCTATGAAACTGATTCATCACTCATGAGGGATTCGAAAGAGTGAAATGCAGAAAATTCCATGGGATATTTTCAAGTAGCAGACCAATGGCTTCTGTTTTATTCCTACCATGCGTAGAGGGAATAAGGGAGAGAATATTTGACATAAAACCATGGCATGCAATGCAAGATAAACAACCCATCCCAGACTAAATAATGACAATATGAAAATACAACAGAAATTAACTTATTTTTATATGAACTATGTTGGGAATAGCTTCTGTACCAGAGCTTTTGCTCCTTGTGAAATCTCAGATACAGGGTCTGAAGCTTCAGGAAGGAGAATAGGTCTTTCTAAAGGTGCAGCACCTTTTACAAAAGGGTGATTCAATAATTCACTAGCTGAAGGACGCTGTTGTGGATTACGTTGTAGGCACTTCCGAACAAAATCCTTTCCTTCATTAGAGAGATGATCTGGGATTGTTGGGAGTTCCTTGCTATTACCAATCTTGAACATGGCAGCAACCTGATGTTAACCCACAAATGCAATACTACATCAAGCCAAGCCAAGTTAAATCAAGAATTACCATAATTCATCAGTGCTTTATAAAAGTAAAAAACAGTATGTAAATATTAGGAAAAAAGAAATAACTTAAAAGTTCCAAGATATTTTACAAACCCCTTCATACTGACTCCAAGGAGGCTTAGTTGTAGCCATTTCCAAAACAGTGCATCCAAGACTCCATATATCCACTGCGAGAAGGTTGCACCCACTGGAGTTCTTTATAACCTGATTAATTAGAAAGAGATGTGAAGTCACAAAACTGAGATGTAATTGAATCTATAGAGAACAGATGCTAATAGAAAAACAATACAACCTCAGGAGCCATCCAATAAGGGCTGCCTTTGAATGATAACGGACATGATTGCCCTGTTATCTGCAAAATATGAAAGTTGGGGAAAAGCAAAAATCATGAAAACTTGTGATTATTTAAAGTATTAAGAATAAAAATAAATCAATAAACCAGATGCAATCTAATATGGCAATTAATCAGAAACTCAATATATTGTTAACTCAATAAAACCAAATGAATCTGAAGTCTTTTCGTGAAGGATTTTTGGGTTGTGGCTGTCTTATCTTTTCTGAAGTTAGAGACATGCGTGTTTAATTGGTAAGATTTAGGACAGGAAAAGAAATACTAATGTGAATAAACCCCAGCAAATTGGAAATAGCAACTCCCTTGAATTAGTGAATCCATGATTTTTTGTACTTGATTCATAGTTTAACTAAGCATCAGTTTTTCTTTACCAGCTTAAATGTAAATAATAAAATGGATAGTTTTGTGTCCAAGCTTACATGTTTTGCCATTCCAAAGTCTGCCAACTTGACCCGCCCATTAGTATCTACTAGTATATTTGCTCCTTTGATGTCCCTTTACAAGAATATGCAATTTATGTCAGATATACATCAGTAAGTTTAGAAAATTAATCATTATGTGGCACAAGTAAAATTTAAACATCTAAAAATAAATGTGACTTAGTTCACCTGTGGACAGTATTTTTAGCATGTAAATAAGCAAGCCCTGACAAAATTTGTTGAGTATAACTACGAATAGCTAGCTCACCAAACTGCCCATATTCTTGAAGAAGTTTATATATGGAACCTCCAGCCACATACTCCAGGTATATGTAAAGCTTGTCATCTACCTGTTTGAGGGAACATTCAGAAGCTTCTATAAGTAGATTACAAGAACAAACAATGCAAACAAGTTTTTAACATAATGTTGTTAGTTAAAAAGCTAAACCACCAGCAATCATGCATATATATAAAATGGACGGTCTGCAGACAGATCCCGAAAGAAACCACGATTACTCGCAGCCAGCTAGCATAAATCAGAATATGAATGAAAAGGAAATGAAGAACTTACTGTTTCAGAACCGTAATACTGCACAATATTTGGATGCTGTAAACGGCTTAATAAGGTAATTTCCTGCGAGAATCTGGGAGTTAGAGTTTCACAGCTACATTTAATTTGAAACATAAACAGATATATCCATGAGATTTTCCTAGGTCTAAAAGGAAATCAATTTACCTGCATTAATTGCTTAGCACTTTCCTTGGACTTGGCATCATCAGAAAACAGAGTGACCTCTTTCATTGCACACATTTCGCCACTTTCCCTAAATGAAACAAAAAAAATTAATCAAGCAAGTGCATAATACATGTATGGCTTTCTCCCTAAGAAAGAATTAGTTCATATTGAAATTAACAACTTTTGTTTCTAAGTTCATACTTATTGAAGCCAACATAGACATGTCCAAATGTGCCTCTACCAAGCAGCTTTCCTTTTTTCCAACGTGAACCAGGGCTCATTGGGTTATCTGCTCTTCCTGGACTTCGTGGCATCGATGGAGATGTTGCTGCAGAACTTGAATGAGAGAAAGGCATGGTATTGGTAACAGCTAAAGGAGGAAGGGGCAAACGGTGGCTCTGTTTTTTCCCATCATCAACCCATCCTGTTTGTGATTCAGCGGATGTTCCCCAAGCTCTGGGATGAATAGGTGTAACAGCTCCACTCTGAATTCTAGAGCTTGGACCAGGGCTAGTCATTCTGGGACTAGGTACAGGAGAATATTCAGGGCTACCCCTGCTAGGCTGCCAAAATAACTGTCCTGACATGTCCCCTCCCATTGAATTGTGCCCCGAATTGTGTCCAGAACCTGGACTTGAGCACTGCCCAGACCCAACAAAATTGACCTCTGAATATGGCTTTCCAGCCCAAAAAGCAGAGTTCAATACTTGTTCAGTGCCAAATGCCCTCAACGGACTTCGTGATGGACTTGACCTGGAACTGTCAGGAGCACTACAAAAAGCACCATGAGGAGGAATGTGCAGATTTGAAACATGGTTGCTTAAAGGCCTCCGTTTCGGTGAAGTAGAAGGCATATTACCCAGAATGTTTGCCGGCTTTTTGGCTTCCCTTGAATTAACTTGGGCAACAATAGATGATTGATCCTTGAGCATCATGCTTCATTAAAATGACAATATCCGAGATGAGTAAAGTAAAATTATTTGCAAGTAATCATAAATAACATGCATACATGTAGTTAAACCAGATACGCAATCTGGAAGCACACAATTGACTATACTGAATGCTCATAGAGTATACCTTGAAGGACTGCCTGCAGCAGTTCTAGTCCCAGTCTCGGAGTCAGTCGCCAGAGGACTGCGATTGCGGGAGTCCACTGGTTCGTCACTATCAACAGAGCTCTCACTAGAGACTGAAGCAGTGATCAAATCACCATCCAAATCTCCAGGGTTCAGTCTACCACGCATGCATGCAGGTCTTGGTAACGGCAGAAACAATGATGGCTTTGAGCCCTTTTCCTGTCTTGATTTAGATGATATGCTAATTTCAGAATCTGCTCGGCTTATACTCGATGGTCGCAAGCCAGGAAGAGGCAATGGTTGAGCACGAGGCCTTTCAGCAAAACTTTGACACCTCGCCACTTTAGAAGGTGAAGGAGATCTTGATTCAGAAGGAGACAGAGCCCCCTTCTCTGAAATTGTGTCATCGCAACGTCTAACGGATCCTCCCGATCTACTGCTTAGTTTACCTTCAGATGGGATTTTAAATTTTCGTTGTAGTGTGTCAATAAAACTTTCCTTACTTGCTTTCTTCTTGGTTTCTTTTGATGATGGTTTCCCCCACCATGAAGGCATATTTGTATTTTATATATTGCAATGTGGCAAGCAAGTTTCTTAAGAGAATCCCATTAATAGTTTGGAAACTCTATCAATTCACATCAGTAGATGAAGTTTCAACCATTATGATCTGCCAAAATCCTTCACTCATAGAGGATTCAATAATTCCAGAAGCAGTACTTTAGAGTGAGAGACAGAAACTATGATAGATAATAGTTGCTGAAAACCTGCAACAGAGAAAAACAAGTATTTTCAATCACTAAAACAAGCACACGTTTGTGATTATTTTAAATTGTATCAAAATTATTCTGTAAGTGCACATCTGTTCTTAATCAGTGAGCCTTATAACAAGATAGTCCAAAGTGATAAGAAGCTAAAAATTCAATGACTCAATACTTTACTCAACAAATAGATTCCACTTTTTTCAATAAGTTGGTCAAACAGTAGCTAGGTGAGAAAATTACAATACACCTGATCTGACAGGAATTAACTAAGAATTATAAATATCGACTGTGTTTATGTCTAAACTTCCTAATCAACATAAATTAATCAATTATTGTACAACCCTTCTGTAGATTCTAGTTCCTAAAACTCCCCAAAACCTGAAAGGATTGTTCATAATTATACAGTAACCTCTACTACTTCAAACCAGCTTAATTACTTATATTGCAGCTAAGGGGAAAAAAGGTAGAGTTTACTATCCTAACTCCAAAGTTCTAACCAATTCTTTTTAAAGGAAGTAAATGAAGATATTAAGACCATAAAAATTTGCACCCGGATCCTCAAATCAATAGAAACCCATCACTACAGCAAAGTAATCTTTGTAAGAAGCTAACTTTTCTTGTGTGTTTCAATACCCAGATTCCCAAACCCCCATCTCCTAAAAAACCAAGAAGAAGAAGAAGAATAAAAACTCAAACTTTCAACTTCACTCCATTTAACCCCAAGTGAAACCACCACCCCATTGTCAAAAACAATCTCCTCAAAACACAGATCCACTAACCCACCAACACACATCACTGAGCACAGAAGAAACAGTAAGTTAAATCAACTAACTCGATGATCATTCACTGAAGCTAGAACCAGCAACGAAACCCCAAAAATGCAAGAAAGATAGAAACTTACTTCGAATTCCTCAACGCCGTGAATCTGAACTCAACCCCACACACACCATGTGTGATGTTCAGCTCAAATCTGAGTAAGGGGAAAAACAAAAGAAACAATTTTTTTACCGTTAAGAACTCCAAGAGAGAATCCCCAAAATTAAAAAACCTAGAAACCCAAAATGCAAGAAAAATGGAGAAGGATTTGCAGTGGTGTGTGTGGTGACTGAAAAAATTAGGAATTTGATGATAGTGCAAGAGATCGCGTACGGTCGGAGAGAGAAGGAAAGAGAGTGTGTAGTGTTGTGTTTTTTTTTCTCTTGAGCGTTGATTCTTAAAAATTACTAAGAAATTACTCAAAATATTAAAAAGTATAGAAGGTAATTATTACCTTTTATTATAAATTAATTTTTCCCCGTTGGGAATAATTACAAGGCGCATCAAAATTGAGTATATAAATTAAAGGATATTATTTCGGAAGAGAATCTTACTTTACGGTTTCCATTTGCACTTTATGATTATGATTATTTTTGTTGATTACTATTATTGAGCACTTTGCCACGTACCATATCCGTAATGTACTCATAGTCCATGAACAATGTCTATGATCATGTATTTATCCATACTAGGATTGAACCCATGTGATGCACAGGAAAATAATTTTTGGGTTGTTGACAGCTAAAAACTCGCAACGGCTAGTTAGAAGCTGAAAGACCATCCGAGTTGGTTGATGATCGTAGTCGATTAGGGTATTAGCCGAATCGAGTGGGTCTAGTCGATTGGCAGCATGGGTAATCGACCAAGGAGAATCGGGCGTACAAGGACAAAATTCAGGGAAGATACAACAACTTGGGCTTCAAGCAGAATAAAACATCAGGTTTCTAGAAGCTTTCCACGTGCAGAAATAGTTAGTGGGCTCGTCCCCACGGAAATAGGAGAAAATGGTTACGAGCTAACCGATGCAATGGGAAATGATTGAAATAAAGCCTTTAGGCTGACTAGGAGAGAGGGGACGATGATAACCCACGATTTTGTACACACTTATAATGATCGGAGAACGTGGGGTGTCACGTGTTCCTTCCAACCGCTAGGTAGCTAGCTGTTTCGCTTCTAGAAATAGAGGAAGGGTTATTTGTACAAACATACAATCAATCAATCAAATCTACAAATTTCTCGCATTTTATCTTTATTTTACTTTACTTTTCAGCACTTTACTTTTCAGCCATTTAAATTCTTTATCGCTTTCTACAATTTATCTTTCAGCCGATTTACAGCTTTCAGCCTTTATTTTTTTTACCGCTTTTCAGCCCTTTACATTTCTGAGGAGTAGACCTTAGTTCATGGCCAAGATCATATCTCAAACATCCTTCAATAGCGAGGCACTAGGAGCTTTTTGGAGTATCTTAGGAATCCATATTGAGGAACAGAGTCCCTTCCTCGAGCAATCGCTGGATTAGGGAATCATAGTTGGTTTTTCAGCTGACCTCACGGCTTTCAGATCGACCGAGTCCATTTCCTAATCGACCGAATCTATTTGGTAATCAACAAATTGGAACACCCAGTGAGACCTTTCTCACTATTGAACGATTCCCATCACTTACTCACGACCTAGATTAGCGTATGCAATTGAGGTCTAAAAAGAAAATGGAGTCTTCAAGCAACGGCAGAGTCAGTAGTAGCCTACCTCGCTCGCTGGTACCGCTTCTACCTCCACTTCAATGCTAGTACAAACAGGACATACTACGGATCTTGCTGGCCACGTCGTTTCAGCAATAGCCGCAACGACTGTTTCTCCTTACGTTGAAGTCGTTGAGACAACAAACGAAGAGAGAGACCCGAGTATGGTTACCACCACTTCCTTCATTCAGCGGCAAATCAACCTGGGGATTAACGAAATCATCGCTCAAGTCTCTAAGAGCTTGGCTGAAATCCTCAAACCCATGGTGCACAACGAGATGCACTTTGCCAAGGAGGATTCACAACGGCGAGGGCCGGATTTTCAGCCCCATGTTGTTCAAGACATGCCCACACTCGGGGGGCAGGCCACTCAGGGTTACCCCCACATGGCTTCCCTTCAGTACAGACAAGTTTCCATATCAAAACATGGAGAAGGCATCAGAATCGGCAGTTCCTCACAGCCAAACTTGTCTCCACAGCCTACGTTCCACGCTGGAGGAGGCTCCTTTGTCCGGCCACCACCGTTGTCAGCCAAACTCGTTTGGCCCAACGTGTCTTAGTGGACTAGGAAAGACAACAACCAGCAGTGGACCCTCGTATGCAACACTGGATTCGGAGGAAGTGCCTAAGCAACCTTATTATGAGCAGCCAGCACAGGCGATTGTTCATTATCAGACACCACCAACTCAACCAAGGCTAGTATCCATATCCATACCAATACCAGTTCAAGGATTTAGACATCAGGGAAACCCTCCTATCACTGGGTGTTAAGTTCAAACGTTATAAAGAAGTTTATTAGATTTTGAATGATAACAATTTTGTTATTAATTATGATAGATAAAAATTTCTTAAACTTTGTGAATTATCTTTTTCAGGAAATCACTTCTATCGTCTGCCAAGAGAAGCAATTCCATCGTCTGCCAAAGCTATAACCAAGTGAAGCAACTCTATCGTCTGGCAAGACTATTAGCAGACGAGGCAACCTATCGTCTACCAAGCCGCAACGTTCAGCGATAAGTAGAAAAGAAACCTATCATCTGTGAGGCCACATCGTCTAGCGACAAAAAGAATTTGCATCGTCTGTAGCATTAATGTCCAAAGACAATAAGTACATTTAGAGATTCTTTGAAGAATGTCGTCTGCAAACATTGAATTGCATCGTCCAATCAAAGAAGTAGAGCTCATTAAATAATTAACAAAATTCATTTATAAGCTATTCAAAGTTGGCAAGGCAATCCCCGAGGAGCAACACTGCAACCCCTGCTGAAGTTTCAGCGCGTCAACGACTATTCTCCAAAGGCTAGGTACAACGTTTGTGAATAAACAATTGAGTCTTATTCTCTCTCTCTGACGAAGCAATTAATGCATGTCTGCTCAGTCATTCTCAGCATTAAATGCTTGCTCGTTCATCAAGAAACAACATTAAATGCATATCTCCTTCAGAAACATTAAAGCTTCCGGAAATCCCTCTACGTCTACATCAAGTTAAATCAAAAGGGATGTTTTCAGAGATTCAGACTGCAACAAGCAATTTGCTCTATCAGACCATCCACTTCAAGCTATCAACGGTCAAGAGCATGAAATGAAGATATCTGTTAGTCATAATGGAGATGTTCTGAAGAAATCATGTGACTCTCACTCAGCTTGTTCAAACCACTGCCCGAACAAAACTATTTTCATGTGGAGCTATAAAACTAAGACTTGAAGAAACCAGAAGTAACCAACAATGCACAATCTCCGAACTTGTAATTTCTTCTATGTTTCTTATTTTTCCTAGATTCAAATCCTTCAGAAGAAGAAAACTTCCTTAATGTGTAAAGCTCTCAAGTGTCAAACACTTTCAAATCCTCACACCCAACACAGAGATCATAACCTCTATCCTTCTCTATTTTAGTTCAAACTTAAGTACAATCCCAAGAGTCATATTTTCTGTACTTAGAGTTTTCAGTTCTTCATATTTCTACTTCACTCTTTCTGAAGAGATTCTGTAGAAGAGAAAAATTATTTTTAAAGAATTAGGAGAAGTCTTGTACAATACTTGTAAGGAGAAGTCCTGAAGAATACTAGGAGAAGTCCTGCATAATAATTGTACTGTTCGGGTTGAATAGTGGAAAATTTTGGTGTAGCCAAGGACTGGACGTAGCCCTATCGTTTAAGGGGGTGAACCAGGATAAACTCTTTGTGTACTTTTATTTTCACACTCTGTTCTTTATTCCGCTGCTCGAGTTTTTGAAAAAGATTTCTAAAACTTAAATTTGTTTTGTAAAACAAGTTATTAATATAACACAATTCAAACCCCGCTTTCTTGTGTTATTTCGTTATTATCAATTGGTATCAGAGCTTAACGGCTCTGAGAATCTAACACTGTCACAAGTGCAGAGCTAAAAGATCCATGGAGGGAAACGCAATGCCCACAGGTTCAGCCATGAACAAGCCGCCATTCTTTGATGGCACCAACTACCCGTACTGGAAGAAACATATGCAATTTTTCATAGAATCCACAAGCTACAAATTGTGGGACATTGTTGAGCAGGGAAACTATGTTCCTAGAAATGCTGCCGAAGAAGCCATCCCCAAAGCACGGTGGACAGATGAACAACGCACCTAGAATCAACTTAACACAAAAGCAAAGTTGTTTCTCACTTGTGCCCTGAGCAAGAATGAACACGACAAGATCGACAGCCTTGAAACTGCCAAAGAAATATGGGACACGCTAACCATAACCCATGAAGGAACATCAAACGTAGAACATACTCAAATAAGTATGTTGGTCGCCTAGTATGAAGCCTTCAAGATGAAGGAAAATGAATCTATAGACGACCTGTTCTCTAGACTCCAAACTATTCTCAATGGATTGAGAAATCTTGGGAGATCTTACAACATGTTAGAACAGATAGCAACCTGAGAGGGGGGGTGAATCAGTGTTGCCCCAATTTTCGCCTTATTGAAATCGATACTTTCAAGTTTAAGATGATCACGAGTTGATCTTAGTGATTGCAGCGGATATGAACAATACTTGAAAGTAAATGTGAAGGATAAAGAGAATCACACACAAGATTTATCCTGGTTCGCCTTCAATCCACCGAAGACTACGTCCAGTCCCTCAAGAAAACCCCTTGAGGATTTTTCCACTATTGATAAGAATTTCTTACAAGTTCCTAACCCAAGGACCCCAAGAACTTCTACCAATATCCTGTGAAAGCAAACTGCTTTCAACAGCCCCTGAAAGCAAACCGCTTTCAGTTCCTGAAGGCAAACCACCCTCAGACCTTGAAGACAAACTTGTCTTCAATCGAAACCCTGAAAGCAAACCACTTTCAGTGACAACAACCCTTCACCGAATACCACGGTGAAAAACTCAATCTTACAGAAAGAGATGAAGAAGATATTACACTTGGCTGTTTCAATCCTTTAACACACAATTGGATTGAACATGAGAAATTATGCTTTAAGGCTTTTTAAGCATAATACAATTCTGAGTTCTTCAAGATATGAACAACTAGTGTGTTCTTGTAAACATGAAGATCATGAACTCAGAATTTAGGCTCCAAAAGATTTAAGTTCTAAAAGATGAACCAATTTTGAAAGAGCTTTGGCCTAATGTGTTTTTCTCATGTGAAATGTGTATATTTCGTGTGTGTTGTGTGTTCTATGTTGTTGTTCTGTTTTCTGGACTCAAATGGTCTTTATATAGGCAAGGGAAACGTCCTTGAACCATCACAACCCTTTTCAAAAGGTTTGGGACACAATGGTTCATGAAAAGGTGCACTTTTTCGTTCTGGTAATCGATTACCATACTTAGTGTAATCGATTACACAAGTGACCGTTTCAGTTTGAATTTGAATTTCAAACATGTAATCGATTACAAGACTGGAGTAATCGATTACTTGCCTTGGTGTAATCGATTACCATAATGGTGTAATCGATTACACAGAAGCCCATTTTCCAGAAACTTATTCTTTGAGACTTCTTGAGGTTTTCTACTTCTTTTAAGTTATGAAAACACTTAGCTTGATTAGATTAGGTGTTTTGAGAGCCTTTATGCTTTAATAAACCTTTGGAAGCATAAATCACCTAATACTAAGACTTCTAGACTACTGATGAACTTGAGTGCTTGATTCCTTGAAGTCTTCTTTTCTTCTTTTTGTTGATGAGTTTGTCGTCATCAAAACCACAGCCAGGTTCAGGAGCAAGACCTTCTTCACAATCTCCCCCTTTTTGATGATGGAAAACACATACTTGACTCTTTGAAGATCATTTATGCATTCGTGATGCTTAACTCCCCCTATTTGATAGAATCTAGTATTTCTGATATTTCTCCCCCTTTCTAATGTACTTGTTGAATTCCTGCATATGATCTTTAAGAGCACAGAACCTTTCTCCCCCTTTTGACTTCATCAAAAAGAAGAAAAGGCCAAAAAAATGTACAGGCATACATACAAGTATATTGAAACATAAAGCATGGGGGAATAGGGGTAAACATGTAGAATAGGACGAAAACATAATAGTCCAAACATAGTATTTAAAAGATAACATACATACAATGGAAACATAGTACAAGATGAAATAAACAGCATGAAAAACTCCTAGAAAGCTAAGTACTAGTAGGAGAGTCAACATCAGCAATGGTATACACGGGTACGAAATCCCGACCAGCATCATGAATTTGACATGGAAAAAGAGAGAGGCCAAAATCATTAGTGATGTTGAGCGAAGGAAGAATGGAGGTGTCTATTCGTTTGAGATGAGATGACCGCGTGTCATAAAGCTTGGCAATAGGCACTCCAGAGTAGAGAAGAAGGCGGGTGATGATCGATGCATAAGGAAAAGATTCCGCTAAGTTGCGACTTCGTAGCATGTGGTGCATAACCAAAAATGCCCAATTGATTTTGTGACAATGAAGAATGCCATAAAGAATTTGTAACTCAAGGTCGCTAATGTGAGCAAGGAGAGTTTCTTCAGGCAGAACTACTTGATTAATGAAGTAGTGTAGAAGATGATTGTTTGTCGTGAGGACATCAGTGTTGTATGGGCAAGAAGTAGTATGTGGTGGGTGAATTTTCTGAAGGTCTACTGATTCAAATCGACACAGAGATTTGTAAAAGGAGTCATGGCTATAGTCAGACCAGGGGCAAGGGAGGTTAGGACCCAAGAGAGCACCCGATGAAGGAAGTCCAAGGCATCGACCAAAAGATGATAGGGAGTGTCGAATAAGAATCCCTTTGACAGAACTTTGAAATCCATCTTGCAAAGGTTCTAAGTTGCAATAAAAGACTTTTACTAGTTCAGGATAGTAGGGATTGCACATAGAGATAAATTCCTCAAGATTTTGATAACGGAGATAGGCGGGAAATGTGTGACCATTGTCGACAAAGGAATCTAAATCACCAAACAAAGGTTTACGAATGAGTTGATTGATGAATCGTGAAGCAAACCTAGTTCTTTGATGGGTGGTTGTGAGTAGTCGTGTAAGGTTCATGGGTCGAGAGGAACGAGAATGATAGGAATCCATATTTGAGAAAAGAATATTCAGCACCTTAAGAGGATGTAATCGATTCCTAATGCTAGCTTAAATATCCTGAGCATGTAATCGATTACAGCAGTTTAAGTAATCGATTACGGAGCAGTTATGCCAAGATTGAATTTCAAAAGATGGAGGGAAATTTGAAATTCTGGCAATTTTTCGAGTATGTAATCGATTACTGCAGTTGGGGTAATCGATTACATCAGTTACAAATTTGAAAATTTTCAAATTGTGAATGTGTAATCGATTATGGCAGTTTGAATAATCGATTACTCAGATGTTTCTAATGAGCACGAGGACTTAGAATATGGATAATCGATTACAAATCCTAGGGTAATCGATTACTAGGACATTTTTACAAGTTCTAGGCTCTAGATTCCTATGTAACACTTTTCCTATAAAACACTTAAGCACATAATGCAAATGTACATATAAAGTTTATGCAAATAACATGTTACATTAAATATCATGCTCATCTAATATGCCTAATTCTCTTCTTATCTTGAAAAATGATTCTTTAGGAAGAGGCTTAGTAAAGATGTCTGCTAACTGATTATGTGTATCCACAAATGAAATCTCTATATCTTTCCTCATAACATGATCTCGAAGAAAATGATGTCGTATATCAATATGCTTAGTCCGAGAATGCATGATAGGGTTTTTAGTGAGATTAATGGCACTTGTGTTGTCACATTTGATAGAAATGCAGCCCAGCTCTAAGCCATAATCTTTGAGTTGTTGTTTGAGCCATAGAGTTTGTGCACAACAACTACCTGCAGCAATGTATTCTGCTTCTGCAGTACTTAGAGCAACACATGCTTGTTTCTTACAAGACCATGAAACAAGAGCATTTCCTAATAGGTGACAAGTACCACTTGTACTCTTTCTTTCAGTTTTACAACCAGCATAATCAGAATCAGAATATCCAATCAAATCACAAACACTTCCCTTGGGATACCACAATCCAACATTTGTAGTTCCTTTCAAATATTTGAAAATTCGTTTAACAGAACTCAAATGTGATTCCCTAGGAGATGCTTGATATCTAGCACATAGACACACACTAAACATAATATCAGGTCTACTTGCAGATAAGTATAAAAGAGATCCGATCATACCTCTATATTTGGTAATATCTACTTGATTACCAGATTCATCTTGATCTAAATATGTATTAGACCCCATAGGTGTGGCTATGGCTTTGCAATCATCCAAATCATATTTCTTTAATAGTTCCTTGCAAAACTTTGATTGATTGATGAATATTCCATCACTTGATTGCTTGATTTGCAAACCAAGAAAGAAATTTAATTGTCCCATCATGGACATCTCAAATTCTTCTTGCATCATGTTAGAGAAATCTTTGCAAAGAGATTCGTTAGTTGCACCAAAGATAATATCATCAACATAAATTTGAACAAGTAAGGTATTACCTTTGGTTCTTTTGATGAACAAGGTTGTATCAGCCTTACCCTTCTGAAATCCTTTATCACAGAGAAAAGTACTTAATCTATCATACCAAGCACGAGGGGCTTGCTTAAGACCATAGAGTGCTTTCTTTAGTCTGAAGACATGTGAAGGAAACTTTGGATCTTCAAATCCTGGAGGTTGCTTCACATACACTTCTTCTTGAATATATCCGTTCAGGAATGCACTTTTGACGTCCATTTGATATAATGGGAAATTTAAAGAACAAGCATACGCCAATAATAGTCTTATGGCTTCTAACCTTGCTACTGGTGCATAAGTTTCATCAAAATCTATGCCTTCTTCTTGATTATACCCTTGAGCAACTAATCTTGCTTTGTTCCTAACTATAATACCATTTTCATCTAACTTATTCCTAAACACCCACTTTGTTCCAATAACATGTTTGTCACTAGGCTTAGGGACAAGTTCCCAAACTTGATTCCTTTCAAATTGATTTAGTTCTTCCTGCATTGCTACAATCCAATACTCATCCTTTAGAGCATCATTTACTTTTGATGGTTCTATCTGAGAGACAAAGGCCATATTCAAAACTGAATCATTCAAGCGTAGCCTTGTAGAGACGCCTCTAGAGATATCACCAATAATATTATCAACTGGATGATCCCTATGGGTTCTCCATTCTTTTGGAAGTTGATAAGTATTACTTTCAATGTGCTCTTCTTGTATTGGATTCTGATCTCCATCCTTTTGAGAATCTTCATTTATAATGATGTCATCTTCTTCATTGTCTGGAAGATTGACTTTATCTTCTATTGAAGATTTAGATTCATTAAAAGTAACATGTATGGATTCTTCCACGGATAGAGTTTTCTTGTTAAAGACTCTATATGCTTTGCTTGTTAGAGAATATCCAAGGAATATACCTTCATCAGATTTTTCATCAAACTTTCCAAGGTTTTCCTTTCCATTATTCAAGACAAAGCATTTTGATCCAAAAGCATGTAGATGAGAGATATTTGGTTTCCTTCCTTTGTAGAGTTCATAGGGTGTTTTCTTAAGGATAGGTCTAATAAGAACTCTATTGGAAACATAGCAAGCAGTACTTACAGCATCAGCCCAAAAATATTTAGGGAGACTAGATTCACTTAACATGGTTCTTGCTAATTCTTCAAGTAACCTATTCTTCCTTTCTACTACACCATTTTGTTGTGGTGTTCTCGGAGTAGAGAAGTTATGTGATATTCCATTTTCATCACATAGTTCTTGGAATTGTTGATTCTGAAATTCTCCACCATGATCACTTCTAATAGAAGAGATCTTTAAAGACTTCTCATTTTGAACTAGCCTTGCATATCTTTTGAATGCATTGAAGGCTTCATTCTTATGAGGTAGAAATAAAGTCCAAGTGAATCTAGAGAAATCATCAACAATAACAAGTGCATAGAAATTACCTCCGAGGCTTTTAGTTCTAGATGGTCCGAACAAATCCATATGTAACAATTGAAGGGGTCTTGAGGTCGAAACTATGTTCTTTGGTTTGAAGGATGTTCTGGTTTGCTTACCTTTTTGACATGCATCACAAAGCTTGTCTTTCTCGAATTTTATCTTTGGAAGCCCAACAACTAGATCATGCTTGACTAGTTTGTTTAAATGATCTATGTGAATATGTGCAAGTCTTCTATGCCATAGCCATGAATCACTATTATTCTTGGCCAAAAGGCATCTCACATTTTGTGGAATTTCTTCCAATGAGATCATGAAGACTTTGTTTACTTTATATCCAGAAAACTTAATTTCTTTAGTTTTCACATCTTTCACAACACATATATCATTAATAAAACCTACTTTCAAACCTTTATCACATAGTTGACTAATACTCAGAAGATTATGCATCAAACCATCAACGTAAAGAACTTTATCGATGGCTGTTTGAGGGGGTGTGCCTATTCTTCCAATACCGAGTATTTTTCCCTTTTGATTGTTACCATATGTGACGAAACCTTTTTCCCTAGGTATAAGAAAAGAAAACTTGGTTTTGTCTCCTGTCATGTGTGATGAGCAGCCACTATCAAGATACCATAGATCCTTTGCTGCTTTCATACACACCTATATGACAAAGTTCAGACATGGGTATTAGGAACCCAACAAGTTTTGGGTCCTTCTAAGTTAACATCCTTTCTAACCCAAATGTACTCCCTATTTGGTACTCCTATATGTTTGTAGTAGCATCTACTAGGGGTATGTCCTATTTTGTTACAGTAAGTACAAGAATAATGATTGTAACTGGAGGTATGTCTAGGAGAGGGATGAATCTTCTTAGGAGGTCTATTTTGAATGTTTTTCCTATTGTTTGTACTTCTAACAGGATTAATTTTATTGTTACTAGAAGATCCTAAAACATGGTTTGGTTTTACAAACACAGTTTTCCTAATTTCTTTTGTCTTTGGATGAGAAGTATATCCTAAACCTGACTTATTGTTTGAATATCTTTGAACACTTAGAATATCATCTAACTTCTGTTTTCCTTTATTGAAGTTATTTACTCTTTGTTGAAGATTTTCTATCTTTTCTTCTAAAGAACTACACTTAGTGCATTTGTGAGTAATGTCTATCTTAGATTTTACTACATCTAGTTCTTCTTGTAAATTTCTACATTTACTTTCTAGGGAAGAAATTAACTCATTTTGCCTAGTGCTAACTTTAGAAAATTCTTGACATATTTTAAACATATTTTCCATGGTAAACTTTAAATCATGAAAAGATATAGAATTCTCACTAACCTGAGAATCTTCAACATCTGAATCATGTGAGGCCATCAAAGCAACTTGTGCTTCTTCTTTATCAGAATCAGATGATAAACTTACTTCATTATCATCCCAAGCCAAATATGCTCTTCGAGTAGGTTGATCCCTTTTCTCGAATTTCTCTCTTAGACCATGTTTCTTCTTCTGAAGATTTGGACAATCTGACTTGAAATGTCCCGGTTTGCCACACTCGAAACATGTAATCTTTTGAGATGAAGAAGACTCATTGTTCCTTTGGAAGACTTTATTGTTGTTAAATCTAACATTTTTCTTTTTAAGAAACTTTCCAAAGTTCTTCACTAGAAGATTTAGATTTCCATTGTCTTCTTCTTCAGAATCTGCATCATAATCTTCTTTGATGCTTTCTTTTGCTTTTAGGGAAATTGATCGATACTTCTTCTCATGTTGTTCATGCTCTTCTAAACGATTCAATTCCAACTCATGTTCTTGGAGTTTTCCAAAAAGAGTTGCAAGAGTCATATTTGATAAACTCTTCTTCTCTGAGATGGCAGTTACTTTTGGTTGCCATACTCTTGTAAGTGATCTTAGAACTTTCATGTTCAAGTCACTGTTTGAAAATTGTCTACCAAGAGCAATCAAATGATTAATTAAATGAGTGAATCGTTTTTGCATGTCTAATACCTTTTCTCCTGGAAGCATTCTGAACATTTCATATTCTTGAGATAGAGTATTGATCTTTGATCTCTTGACTTCATCTGTTCCTTCATGAGTCACCATCAATGTATCCCATATTTCTTTTGATGAAGTGCACGTTGATACTCTGAAAAATTCATCCATGCCAAGAGCAGATGTAAGAATGTTCATTCCTTTGAGATCATGTTGAACCTTCTTCTTTTCTTCTTCACTCCAAGTACTTTCTGGTTTTGGTTGTGAAGTTCCTTCTTCATTTGTTGTTACAGGCACAAAGGGTCCTTCTTCAATGACTTTCCATATTCCTGAGTCTAATGACTTTATGAATATCTTCATCTTGATTTTCTAGAAGTCATAGTGTTCTCCATTGAAGAATGGTGGCCTGTTTATGTTATGTCCTTCACTTGCTCCATGATTGGAAGAGGATGCCATCTTTTCCCGGATCTTAGGAATAACTTACCTAAACTTCCGCTCTGATACCAATTGTTAGAACAAATAGCAACCTGAGAGGGGGGGTGAATCAGTGTTGCCCCAATTTTCGCCTTATTGAAATCGATACTTTCAAGTTTAAGATGATCACGAGTTGATCTTAGTGATTGCAGCGGATATGAACAATACTTGAAAGTAAATGTGAAGGATAAAGAGAATCACACACAAGATTTATCCTGGTTCGCCTTCAATCCACCGAAGACTACGTCCAGTCCCTCAAGAAAACCCCTTGAGGATTTTTCCACTATTGATAAGAATTTCTTACAAGTTCCTAACCCAAGGACCCCAAGAACTTCTACCAATATCCTGTGAAAGCAAACCGCTTTCAACAGCCCCTGAAAGCAAACCGCTTTCAGTTCCTGAAGGCAAACCACCCTCAGACCTTGAAGACAAACTTGTCTTCAATCGAAACCCTGAAAGCAAACCACTTTCAGTGACAACAACCCTTCACCGAATACCACGGTGAAAAACTCAATCTTACAGAAAGAGATGAAGAAGATATTACACTTGGCTGTTTCAATCCTTTAACACACAATTGGATTGAACATGAGAAATTATGCTTTAAGGCTTTTTAAGCATAATACAATTCTGAGTTCTTCAAGATATGAACAACTAGTGTGTTCTTGTAAA
The DNA here is from genome assembly GCA_030819835.1 of Acmispon strigosus. Classification (NCBI taxonomy): domain Eukaryota; kingdom Viridiplantae; phylum Streptophyta; class Magnoliopsida; order Fabales; family Fabaceae; genus Acmispon; species Acmispon strigosus. Next base: position 38,499,357 of record JAUAMA010000001.1, on the reverse strand, counting down.
CATGAAGATCATGAACTCAGAATTTAGGCTCCAAAATATTTAAGTTCTAAAAGATGAACCAATTTTAAAAGAGCTTTGGCCTAATGTGTTTTTCTCATGTGAAATGTGTATATTTCGTGTGTGTTGTGTGTTCTATGCTGTTGTTCTGTTTTCTGGACTCAAATGGTCTTTATATAGGCAAGGGAAACGTCCTTGAACCATCACAACCCTTTTCAAAAGGTTTGGGACACAATGGTTCATGAAAAGGTGCACTTTTTCGTTCTGGTAATCGATTACCATACTTAGTGTAATCGATTACACAAGTGACCGTTTCAGTTTGAATTTGAATTTCAAACATGTAATCGATTACAAGACTGGAGTAATCGATTACTTGCCTTGGTGTAATCGATTACCATAATGGTGTAATTGATTACACAGAAGCCCATTTTCCAGAAACTTATTCTTTGAGACTTGCTTGAGGTTTTCTACTTCTTTTAAGTTATGAAAACACTTAGCTTGATTAGATTAGGTGTTTTGAGAGCCTTTATGCTTTAATAAACCTTTGGAAGCATAACTCACCTAATACTAAGACTTCTAGACTACTGATGAACTTGAGTGCTTGATTCCTTGAAGTCTTCTTTTCTTCTTTTTGTTGATGAGTTTGTCGTCATCAAAACCACAGCCAGGGTCAGGAGCAAGACCTTCTTCACACAACAACCTTGATAAAATCACCAAGATCTTAAGATGTCTCTCAAGAAAATAGAGACCCAAAGTCACTGCCATTCAAGAAGCTAAATATCTTAGCACTCTAAGAATGGAGGATCTGTTGGGTTCGCTGAAAGTTCATGAGATTGAACTTGCTGAAGATGCAGAGGCTGAGCGAATCTGTAGCCTTCAAATCCAGATCCTCTAAAGCCCTAAAAGCTGAAGAGTCATCTGAAGAAGCAGAAGAACTGTCTGATCACACAGAGGATGAAGAAGCCCTCTTCAAAGAAGTTTCAAGAAGATGTGGTTCAAAAGAAGACAAGCCGAAAATGAGCCAAGGAAAGAGCCAAGAAAAGATTCTTCTGGACAAAGAAGAGTTTCATCCAGCTCCAGAAGAGATGGAGAGCAAAGCTCTGGAAAGAGCTCTATCGTTTGCTTTGAATGCAGAAAGCCTGGTCACATCAAAGTTGAGTGTCCTAGACTTGCAAAGAGACCAGTTCAAAGGAACCATTACAGGAGAAAGAAGGCTCTCACAGGCCAAGAAGAAGAGTTTGAAGAACACTCAGACAATGAAGAGGAAGAAGATGATGAAGAATCGTTCTATGCATTTATGGCGTCTGTGGATGCGTCAGACGACGAAGGAGATGAGGTAACTTCTAAAATCCCTGAGGAAGGTTATAATGAATTGCTTGACTTATCACATGTCTTATATGCAAAATATAGCAATTTAAATAAGAAGTTTGCAAAACTTCAAAAAGAACTAGATGCCTCTAAGGAGGAAAATGTTTTGCTGACTAAAGAAAATAAAACTCTGGAAGAACAAGATTCATGTGAGGAAGTCAAAATCCTCAATGATAGAGTTAAAGTTTTAATCAAAGATCTTTCATCATTTACATTAGGTCATGACAACCTAGTCAAATTAAGTGGAAATAACCGAACCATGTATGATAAAAGTGGTCTAGGTTTTGATAGCAATGATGATAATGTTGCATCGTCTAACATACCACATGTATCATCGTTTAATATATATATATATAGATGTATATATATGTATATAAATTTATGCATATTTTCATCATAGCCAATGTGTGACACATTTAATTGATGAATGGATTAATTATTTAATAAAGTGTACTTTTAGGCTAAGTAAGCTATTTTGTCCTCTTAATGAAAAGACAAATCTTGACCCTTCATTTTATGGGCTTTTGAACTTCATTAAGGGATAAGCACATGGTTGTTTTTGTTTTACCCATGGTTGTCAATCTCTAGTTATTACGAGATCAAGTAGCAAAATTAAGACCGAGATCATGTAATAACGCTTTTTTTATCTCTGGTAATAACTAGAGATATCTCGTAATCTCCATGATCTCCATGCACTGAGACTGCATGTTGAGAACAGATCATCGATGATTATCTTTCCCTGTAATTCCTTTATGGTGCTACACTGCTACTAAGTGTTCTTGTTCCTCAGAAATGGTAAATCAAGTTATGAATTTTTTGTTTTCAATTTTCTTCGCTTAGATTTGGTATGCTCAATTTTGGACATTGTGGTTTTTATTTCTAGGTTCGCACAAAGAGAAGAAACTGCTTGCATCAGAAAAAGTTGAATGACTTAGTTTATGTGATGTACAACACCAAATTAAGAACTAAACACATTAGAAGAAACATTATTCTTCCTTTTGATGAAATCCAATATAATGATGAATGGATAACTGAAGCGGTAGAAGTAGAGGAAAATGAGATTGAAGGTGAGAATGATGCTACTGAGAATGTCAGTGAAGTAGTTCCAATTCCAGAGGACCCTGAGACTGTGGACCTTAATCCTAATCTTGAAGACTCTAACTCATCTAAGGAAGAAGAGCTTGATGGTGATGATGATGCTTCTAGTGGTGCTGAGTTTTATGGTGTTGGAGGATTGTAAGTTTGAAGGTGATGTTTATTTAAGTTTATCTTAACTTGTAGTGATGTTTTGTTATGACTTATGACTTATGAGTATGACTTATGTACCTTAAATTTGGATATTTGGTAATTTTATGCATGGTCTTAAATTTTAATTGTTATTGTTGGATGATTTGGACAATTTTTTATTAATATTAGTTCTTCATCATTATTATGATTTTTTTACTATTATTTTTACATGTGAGGTAATCTTTTACGAGATTACTTTATGAGATTATCTCCCCTACACGAGATTAGGTGATAACGAGAGATTGACAATCATGGTTTTACCTCTTCATGAAATGTTAATGACGATGAGGATGGGAGATTAAGAGAAGATATCTTTTGGTGACTTGTTGGTTAAGTAGAGGAGAGGATAGGATCAAGGGAACAAGATAGTAACACCTAGAGGGTTTAAGAGACAAGGTAGCAACTAACAGGGGTAAAAAGAGAATTTTGCACCATCATCACCCCCATAATAAGAGACCCATGACTAGGGCATGCACATTGTGTGCTCATTTTTTTTCTTTTTCCACTTCCTTGATGCATGAAAACTTAGAGAGAGAAGGAGAGTGTAGAGTGAGAAGCTTCGAAAACATTTTCTTCTTTCCTTCTCCCCATAGCTTGGCTGAACCCATCATCACCATTTCTCACCTCCAAGCTTTGATTTTTTCATCTCCATTTCTTCATAAAAGAAGGTAGGTTTTCTCTTGCTCTTTCTATTGATACTAGTTTCATGCATGAATTCCATGTATTTTAATCTAGATCTTTATTTTAAACATTCCGAGTTGTGTTTTGATAAAGAGATTTCACAAAGGTGGTAGCTCATGTGTAGATCTATCCAGCCATCAAGTTTGTTTTCATGAAAGTTGAGTTTTTGATTTGAGATTTGATTTTAAAGTTAGTTTCTTAAAAATTTCCTTTAGAAAAGTGATTCCCACTAACTAGATCTAAAGATTCATGGTTTTAGTTTTTAGAAAAGTTGAGTTTGCCAAAAGTGATTTTGGAAAAGTAGCTTATTTGCAAAAATGCTTAACATGAAAGTAGCTTAAAATGTTGGGATCTACTCAAATATGAATTTAGTTTTTGAAAAGAGAATTTCCTTTCCATTTAATTGATGATGGCCGAACCTACCACATAGTGTTAGGGTTTTGGGGTTTTTGATTTAAACCTTGATTTGTTGTTTAAAAGTGTTAAAAATATGTTTGGAAGTGTTTGGGTAAATTTAAGAAATTTAGTGGTCCTTAATGGTGATGGTCGATGTAACACCCTGATTTCCTTGTCGAGGAGTCACAATCGAAATAAGCAGAAAATAAAACTTCAAAAAATATCCTTTCAGAACATCTCAAGTTTCCAAAGCAAAACGTCTCTCATATACTTATAATAGTGCAACCCAATAATCATTAATATTTATAAAACAGAGGAAACAAGATGTAATAGAAATAGTATTCTGCACCACACATGCTAATTGTAAAAAACAGCAGAATCAAAACATCATCTGCACGTTTGCTCCAAAAGTTCCTCAAGCTTGCGTCAATTTAATCTCCAAGAATTTCCTCACTGCTGGTCGTTTGGCGTTAAGCGCCCAAACAATCAAATAACAAGCAGAAAGGGTTAACTCCAAATACAAGCAATAATCAACAGCAGATATTCACAAATTTCTCATGTTCAAATGTCACATAATCATGGTTGTTAGTTCTTAATAACTATATGCATAATCTATGGCCAAAAACATCGTTCCAACAGGAACTGAACAATCACGTCGCAATTACCGTCCACCCCATAGTTCTCAGGCACGGCCACGTGGCAATTACCGTCCACCCCACCGCCCTCAACGGTCACGTGACAATTATCGTCAACCCCACCGCCTTCAACCTAAAGATGCACATGGCATGAAAAGCCACAAATAACCATGAGCCAAAAGTTCTTCAACAATATCCAACAGTCATGGCGTGTTAGCACAAAATTATCATCATCAATTAGTTTAGTTCCTCAAATCCTCAACAACATATTATCAAATCGTTCAACGCAACACTTATCAATTATCAAGGAATATTACCAACAATCAATACGTCATGTTACCTCAAATCACAAACTTATCAATAACATACCAAGCATACGATATAACTTCACAAACAAATATTCACATAGCACAATCACACACAGACACTTCTAAGGACTGAGTCACCCTTACCTCCGAATGGGTTGCATACACTTGATCTTCAACCTAGAAATAGCATATGAACTCATTTAATCAACTATTCTAAGGGTAGGATGCAATCTTAAACGAAATTGGACTCAAAACGGTCATAATCCAAAATTTTCGTAAAACAGGGTAGAACAGAGTACTGCCCCAACGCTCGTGCGTTGGACACCAACGCTTATGCGTTGACCCCTCGTTTGGTGAATAAAATTCTGGCAGAATCCCAACGCTAGGGTGTTGGAACACAGCGCTCATGCGCCAGCTCTCGGCCTGAGAGCCCAGAAACATAGTTTTTCACGTAAAAATCATTTTAAGCTCAATTCTTCAAAACCGAAACTTTCTCATGGATAAAACTTATTGTAAAATTGATTAAAGAGGGTTTCTCTTCAGGTTTTAAAGGAATTTTCAGAAACACAAAGATTATAACAAGCTCTTAACGTAAGAATTGGAAAGGAAACCAACCTCGTATGGCTTATATGATTAAGAGAATTGAAACTTCAGCTTTGTCTTTCAACAAACAAGAAGAACTCGAACACGAAGAAGATGAATGTGAATTACTTTAACACCAAGTACTTCGAAAGAGTGTAGAGAACTGAGGTTTCTTCAAAGGAAGGAAAGATTTTGAAAGAATACTAAAGATTAATGCACTGCTACAAGCTCTTTATTTATAGAGTAAGGAAACCGACTTACTGACAAAGTCTGAAGATAAAGTGGTAAAAAAAAGACGGCAGTTTATCATTCCCAAGGACAGCTGATACTTATCTCATAAGGTCAACAATAACGGCTGACAGACCAGACTACCTGAATAATCGACTTAACCAGTCACTAAGACTAGTCTGACTAAGATGATCTCCTACTAAGACGATCTCTCAGTAAGACGATCCCCAAGTAAGGCGATCTCCAAGTAAGACGATCTCCAAATCACTAAGATGATCATCTCCTTCTTGCCAAAAACGTCATCATTTCAGCCAAGACTTAAACGATACATAATTCAATACACAATCATACATTTTATCATGGACAGAATCCAATATATCAACCAAGACTAACTCGAATTACTGAGTAATTCAAGGCAAAGTATAATCATTATACTTCGAAGGATCCAAACTATAATGATAAGAATCCCAGGGACAAAAACGCAGTTGCAAAAAAATGAGGGTCTCACAGTCGAGGCTAACCTTAAGTTTTTGGGTGAGTTTTGTTGTTTGAAAAACTTGATATTGTGTGGTTTAAGTGTTAGAAATCAGAATAGCTTTTAAAATAAGCTAGAGACTAAATTTGAATTTTTTATAAAGTATAAGAACTAGTTTTGAATTATGAAAAGTAAAAGGGTTGTAAATAGTATTTTTGGAAGTCAAAGGACTAAAAGGTTCATTTTACATAAATTTGAGGACTAAAGTAAAAATACGGCAAAGTTTGAGGACTAAAGTATAATTTCATAAAGTTAGAGGACCTAAGTGAAATTTCAAGAAAGTTTAAGGACTTGTTTATAATTTATGAAAGTTAAAGGATATTTTCATAAAGTTGAAATTTCTTTAATTGATAATTATAAGTCTTGAGCATGTAGTTGCATGTAGACTCTAAGAAAGATAGTATCCTTATCCTTGGAGTTAAGTTAAGTTTGTTTTAAGAGAGGTAGAACGTATCTTGTGTAAGGTACAAGGCTCAGGACCAGGTTTGAGTTAGCACGAGGGGCAGCTCACGTAGATTGCGTTCGAGGTAAGGGCAATTACGCATTTTCAGACAGCTTTGACTGTGTGTTGTATGCTTGTTTGTTAACTGTGTTGTTATGGCATGAATGTATGAGAACTGTTAATGCTGTGAATATGATATGTTAGTTGTCTGAGAACTTTATCTGACTTGAACTGTGATATATGACTTGAACTGTTATATGACTTGAACTGTTAAATGACTGTAACTGTGATATGACTGGAACTAATATGCGACTTGAACTGTTGCATGTTCTATTCGTATTATGTGAAATGATAGCATGCTTGAATCCATTGAATGATATTGATGTTATGGACTGTGCTTACACGATGCATGATAATGTTATGTATGATTGATATTATAACTAAGATGGACTGTTGTCAATTATTATCAATTATGGAACTGTGAATGACAGACACTCGAATGATGAATGAGACCAGCCTTATGAGATGTTGGACACGTAGACATTGGTGGTCCTGCTAGAGGAGCAATCGATGGGACATCGCTGGCTGAGAGTTGTAGCTGACTTAGAATAGAGCATGGCATATGCATTTGGAGCGAGGGCGAGAGACTACTTGTAGGACTAAGCTATCAAGCTCGGTCAGCGGTCATACTATACAGAGTATCAGGACCTGAAGGCTGACAATTTTTATAGATGATTGTGAATCTATCCTGTTAAGTGGTACTCATCAGTAGAGCTTTAGCAGTTGGCTATTAGATGGGCCTGAGTGATTTGTCCCGCCTCTCGTGTATAAGCTTTTGGCTTATATCTGAATTATTTTGACATGACATTGCATTCATGCACATTAACTTTCTAACTACATATTCCCCAAAGGACCTTTATGGTGTGATGTTTTGTTTATCTTATTATTGATATATGTGATGCTTGAAGTGTATTGTCTGTGTTTGGGTCACATGGTTGGAGCGATTCCCATATGCTTTAAGTAGTTGACCCTTTAACCCTTTTTCTTTCATGGTATGGATCTACATGGCGATTCCATAGATGGCAGAGATATTGGAGTCAGATTTGGCCTTCGGGCTAGATCTCGTTTGACCTTTGCAATTATGAGGATCGACACGCATGGACATTTGACCGTCGTGCCCACCGTCTATGGTATTATGGACAATTCGATGAGATGAATAGAGAGTGCTTTGGATACTTCCTTTTGAGCCGATGCTACTACATGACATTGCATTGGGATCTACCGCTGTGGTTCACGCTCGTGGACCATTTTGCTGCTTCATCTTCGGGTACAACTTCTGTGTCGGAGTCATCTGCTGGGTCTTCATATTAGCCAGCTTCACCGATTCTGACATTGGTGAAGTAGAAGTCTTTTTATACGCCTACTTTTCCTTATTGCTTGCTGCACCCCACTCACATTGAGAGGTATGTAGTTGAGACAACACACACCGATCTGACTAGGGTCGTGGTTGACCTTGACCCACAGGGCGAGCTTGGGGACCATGTGCTAGCAGAGGATGCGGGGGAGGATGGCCAGGGCAACATGGAGAAGGACCCTGAGGAGGATGAGTCATTGCAAAGTTTTGGAGTAAGGATTTGATGGGGTAGTCCTCGGCATATTTTGATGTTTCCTTTATCTTTACTTTTGGGTTTACTCGAGTAGAGTCCGGATGTTTTTACTTTGCGTGTGGTCTTCTTGCTTGCTCCACGTCGCTTCTAATTTCTATGTCTTTGAGATCCATTTATTCTTTATTATCGCTTGTGGTCCCACGATCATTACCAGGGGCCGAGTAGGAAGGTACACAACCCTTGATGAAGCATATATAAGCATAGGCTGGACTCGAAACACCTTAATCGAATGGTATATACCCTAATTCGACCACGTGTGAGGGTACAAAAGTATATCCGCATTAGCAAGTATATTCAAGAACTCAATCATGGGCAGTGATTTCTTACGAGGTTTCCAAGCTGTGGATCACGAACCTCATAGTATCACAGGAAATTGGCAATTTTTTTATGCTGCATCAGGTTGGCAACCACCACAAACTTGGTGACTCAAGGTTAGTGTTGGTAATGTTGCATTGGATTTAAGGTTGCCCGGCAAGCAATCTTTCATGCTGTTGCAGTGTAATGCATGATGATATAATCTTCCATGATGTTTGCTTCGAATTCAATTTCGGGTGCCCTAAATTGGTGTCAATATGTTCCGTAAAATTGTCACACAATCATGCTATGTCATTTCATTGATTTTGGATGCAAAATTGAAAACATTAAAATGTTGCATCTCTTATAAAATCACATTTTAATGTTTATTTTATAGGAATTTAAAACATAATATATGCTCAAAAAATACTTATATGAGTATTTACAAATAAAAAAAGAGTATGTATTTTATAAGGGTCGAATTCTCACTTATAAAGAAAAGGCTAAATATGTTTTTAGTCCCCGTAAAATAAGTTAAATTGAATTTGGTCCATTTAAAAAAATTTATAAATTCCAATCCTCAATTTTAATAAAATAGTGAATTAAATCACTGAGATGAATTTTGTGACGGTTCAAACCACCACTAATTCATTTTGTAGCGGTTAAAAACCGTCACTAATGCACAAAAATTGCAACAAATTTAATAGCAGTGACCAACTTCACATACTTCATTAATGGTAGGGACTAAAAGCTATGAATTTTTTTTGGAAAGACCTAATTCAAATCACTCCTAATTTATAGAGATTGAAAACATATTTAACCTAAAAAAAATTGTAAAATCTATTCTAAACACATTGCGGTGTTGGAAGATGTAAGGATATTTTATAACAAGATGAGAAAAATTAGTGGGTTAAAACAGGTTGGAAATGTTGGGCAAATACCCAATAGTTAAGTAGAGAGAAGGCTATTCATTTAACATAATTTTTGAATCTTGAGAAATTAGTCTTATAACTGTCGGCTGAGATACCTTAATATATATTGTGGTGTGATAAGAAAAAAAAAATGATATATGTGTGATGTGCGTACTATTTAGGTGGTTACATATCATAATTGAAAACATGTATAGTAAACCAAAGTTTTTCTAACAACTAATGCATTAGTTCATGCGTTGCAAGCGTCCATATTTATATATCATATCTAATTAATAATTAATCATATTAAGGTTTTTTTTTACATAAGGAAAGAACAAAAACAACAAATTACACTACCGCGTCTTAACATAAGAGTGGAATCACTGACGAATGAGGATTCTTCCAAATACACATCTAACAAGTCATGTGAAAGGCTTACCTACGAACGCATCAGCAACTATATTTCGCTCCCACGCTACATGCGTGAACTGAACCTTCCAATCTCAAACTAGCATCTCCCGAATTGAGAGAATTATATCATGTTGCCAATAAGTATGGGCTTCCATGTTTTGACCAACAAATCAACAATCTCTTGGCAATCTAAATAACAAGCTACTTCTCGAAACCCTGTCTCCCACACATGCCGCAATCTCGCTCGCAGCGCCATGAGCTCCTCCTGAAACGCACTTCCAACCCCAAAGGAGCAAGCAAACCTGGATATCCAGCGACCAACGGCGTCCCTGATCACTCCGCCGCCCCCTATCTGATTAACCTCTGCAATCCAGCTGCCATCCGTATGTAAGTGAATCAAATTTTGGCCAGGTAACAATGTTGTACCACTCCGACTTTGCGACGCCTTCCCCCATCAGTTGAACTCATTCACTGCTATAAGCACCTGTCGGAACACCAACTCAGCAGGCCACAGTTGACGGTAAAAACCATAGTTATTGCGTCATCGCCAGATACACCAGAAAGTGGCAATTGCCAGTACCTGTTGCGATCCCTAGAGAAGGGCACGGAACCAGTTCTGAAATTAAAGAGTTGAAGAGAGAATTGACAGCATATTATAAAAGCGATCTCACACCAGTCGAGAGGTAGAACAACCTCGCAAGAGATGTTCAATATGCTCATTCTGATTGCCACACCACATCGAGGGTATGTCGTCGTCAAGTTGGCAAGACATTGATTGCAGAAAGTAAAACAAATTAATATCTAGAATTGAAGATGTGCAAATTGGAATACAGAATTAAGCAATCATACAAGCGCATCTTTTTTATTAGTACAAATATGGAGAGGAAACTCTATACTTCTAGAGCTTAGAGTAATATGAATAAACCTCATTTACAAGAGAATGCTTTTTTAAGAGTCTAGTCAAGAACCTCCTTGTAAACTACTTTTGTACACATTCTTAAATCTTCCGGACTTATCATGTTTCCACTAGATAACATCTGATTCTAATTTGCAAACTTACAAGTAAGGCAAGGGAAGATGCATTGCAAAGTTGGTTGTACCCTCGCACGTGCCATGCTCCCACATTTTTCCTTATTATCGGAGGGTTCAAGTGCCTTTATACATAACCATGCGCGTGTCTGATTCTTATGTTCACATTTATGGCCCAAAAAATCAATGGCCCTTACAATGACGAGTGGAGAAAAACAAAACTTGCCACGTTTTATTTTCATTTTTTCTTTCCGTCTGTGGTAATAAATAATCTATTTCCACATTTATGTATTTTTATGTGAAGTTTTGTCTCGAATGTGTGGTAACTGCATCATAGAGAAGATTTTGATAGGTAAGTGAATCAAACTTGAACCCATGAACGACAATGAGTTTACCATAGAAAATGTGCTTCGTTGTTGGGGTTTAGAAAAAATCGAACCAAATTTAAAGAGGTGGGAATGGTGATGACTTTTGAGGTGTAAATACTCACGTTAGGCTTCGCTTCACTTGAATTGATAGAACACAATGGAACGAAGCGGAATGGGATAGAGCAGAATAAAAATCACTTTATGTTGTTTGAATATTTTATGATGAAATAGAACAAATTTACCACTTTAGTGTTTATACAATGGACGGAAGAGAATGAGTTATAATTTTTTTATTCCTATATTACCCTTGTTATAAAAATATTAATTGCACTCTATGTATCACTTATTTACACAACCAGTTCCATAATACATCAGCTCTAAACATGTCTATAATAGTACTGTTGGCACCCAAAAAATCCGCAACGGCTAATCGAGTAGCCGAAAAGACACTTCTGTCGCTCAGGCAAGAGAGGCAAAGAAGGGCTTGCCGAGAAGAAAGGATATCTGATTGGCGCTATCCAGAACGACTAGAATGGTCGAAACGTATCATGACAAGATCAAGGGAAGATACAGAAACTTGGGCGCAAAGCAGGATATTCAAAGAGTTTCTAGAAGCTTTCCATTGCTGAAAACCACAACGGAGCTCAAGCCCACATAAATAGGAGAAGCAGTTAAGGAGCTAGCGGAAGCAATGATGGACAACTTAAACAAAGCCTCTAGGCTGACTAGGAAAGAGAAATGGACCCAACACTCCCCACTATCGGTAATTTAGCATAGGAATCTGAGGACATTGGGGAGTGCGTTGAGGGTTCCAACTACCGAGTTAACTGAGTTTGACCTCTATAAATAAAGGAAAGGTCATTTGTACAAGACACACTCAAATCATCAATCAAAAACCTAACAAATTTTCCGCATTTATCTTTCCTTTATTTTTCCAGCACTATACTTTCTTTATCGCTTTCTTTACCGCTTTCAGCTCTTTACTTTTTAGCCAATTTAAGCTTTCTACCTTTAAATTCTTTACAGTCTTTCAGCTTTTACATTCCATTTAGTCTTAGACCTTAGTTCAATAGCCATCACTCAGTCACATCCTTCTCAATAGTGAGAACTAAGAGCTCTTTAGAGTATCTTAGGAACCTATATTGAGGAACAAAATCCCTTCCTTGAGTAATCGCTTGATTAGGGAATCAGTATGTTGGTTTCCCAGTCGATCCCAGTCGACTCACACGACTACCTTATCCAAATTTATTTGTGAACCCAACCAATTGGCACGCCTAGGACCACTCACGCTATTGAACAGTTTTCATCGCCAACTCACGACCTAAATTGGCGTATGCAATTGAGGTCTGGAAAGAAAATGGAAGCCTCAAGCAGTTGCAGAGCAGGTAGTAGCCGTACCTTTCCCGCTGGTACCGCTTCTACAGCCACTGCAATTCCATTTCATTTAGAACTAACTACGGATTCTGCTGGCCAATTAGAATTTTATTCTACATTTCAAGTCCAATTTAATTTTTAATAATATTATGTTGATATTAATGTTTATGGTTTAGAAATATTATTGTAATTGATTAGAGTAGAATTTTATTCTACATTTCAAGTCTAATTTAATTTTTAATAATATTATGTTGATATTAATGTTTAGGGTTTAGAAATACTATTGTAATTGATTAAATTAGATTTTTATTCTACATTTCAAGTCCAATTTAATTTTTAATAATATTATGTTGATATTAATGTTTAGGGTTTAGAAATATTATTGTAATTAATTAAATTAGACTTTTATTCTACATTTCAAGTCCAATTTAATTTTTAATAATATAATGTTGATATTAATGTTTAGGGTTTAGATATATTACTGTAATTGATTAAATTAGAATTTTATTCTACATTTCAAGTCCAATTTAATTTTTAATAATATTATGTTGATATTAATGTTTAGGGTTTAGAAATATTATTGTAATTAATTAAATTAGAATTTTATTCTACATTTGAAGTCCAATTTAATTTTTAATAATATTATGTTGATATTAATGTTTAGGGTTTAGAAATATTATTGTAATTGATTAAATTAGAATGTTATTCTACATTTCAAGTCCAATTTAATTTTTAATAATATTATGTTGAAATTAATGTTTAGAGTTTAGAAATATTATTGTAATTGATTAAATTAGATATTCATTGAATGTAGGAACCCAATGGCGAATGAAGCGTATATCAATCCGGGCCCTCTAAATCCGAGTCTCCTGCACCTACAAGACAAGCACGTTTCCAACCATGTGAGGAACGAAGAACCGAACAGAATTTTGAATGTGAGAAAACTGGCGGTGAACTGTCATGGCATTTCGGATTTGATTGTTGGCTGCCTCCAAAGCGCTGGGCTATATGAGGTGGCACATATTAGATATGAACCTCTTGACAAGGAGCTGATATCTGCTTTGGTGTAGCGTTGGAGGCCAGAGACGCACACATTTCACATGCCATTCGGTGAAGTCACAATCACGTTACAGGATGTGGCTGTGCTTCTAGGCCTGAAAGTAGATGGCATTCCTGTCACTGGCAACACCTGGCTTAACTGGTCGCTTCTCGTGGAAAATATGGTAGGAGAGGCTCCTCCCCCAGATGCTATTAAGGGAGGTGTAATTAAGTTGTCATGGTTGAGACAACTTATGGCGAACATGGTGTTGGACCCGGATGACGATGATGTATTGGACCGGTATGCTCGAGCATTCATACTTGTTTTGCTTAGGGATTTCATGTTCATCGACCACACTGGTGCAAGGATAGCAATGAGATATCTTGCATTGCTAGGCGACTTTGATCAAGCGGGTCTTTACAGCTGGGGATCTGCAAGTGTGTCCATATAATTAACATGAAAAGCAAGTGTGTAATAACCACTAAAAAGCGTAATACCCGTAATGTAAGTGGAAATGAAATCGGAATTCAAATTGTCGTGGTCCATGGATCTTGTTGCACTAACACACGTATGCGGGCTCTTCCATTTAGATATTACCCAGTCATATGTTTTTTTTGGACAATATTTCCCTCATCCTCCACTGACAACCATTAGCTGAATTTGGACACTTTACGCTAAAATATCTGATGCAAGATTCCTGCACAACATATGTATGATTTTTTTTATGCAGTAGTGTTTCATGGCCGTCTGAGCATCTCCCTTGGTTTTGAAACGTAAACGTTCATACAATTCCTCACCCACTTTCCATGACCCATGCACAACCAGACCAGGGAAAAAATCGGTCTCTTCATCTGGGTGGTCCCAATTAACATATGTATTGTGGGATGAGATATTCCAGAAAGGGGTGGAGTTTGGGACACCTAAACAAAACGATTTAATGAAGCCACGACATTACATAAATTGATCGACTGAAGAGCTATTGACAATGTACGTACATTGGGTTTCAGAGTATACGTTCACCGGTACAGGCGATGCAGTAGGGAGAGGAGTATGTGCTATCTGAGTTCCTGTATTACCACCCAAATCAGTATCCATGTCTGAGTCTGACGATCCTCCTTCAAGAAATCTACCGTCTTCGTTCACTTCATCTTCTGAATGGTTAACTTCAGGATCCACATTGTCAGTGTCGATGTTCTCAATATTGTCCGCCAAATTAACGGTGTTTCAGAAATTCATAGACTCTGGCTCAGCAACTGCCTCCTCAACGTGCCTAACCCTTTCATTTGACAACATCTGTTGCGTATCCATCGTATACGTTGATACTAGTATTGACGAACCTCCGGCCTCAGCAATATCAACGTACAACTCCAGTACTCTCATTGATGATTGTTGGCTAAAAGCGTTCATCATGATACTGACATCTTCAATATCACATATCTGGAGACTTGTAAAAAAAATAGGGTTATCTGAAGCCAAAAATCTATACGAAACGCTCGAAATAACCTGGTTACTTCTGAGTTGTAACTTCTCATGAATTCTCCTCTTCAGACGTTGGAAAGAAATGTCTCGTTTCATATATATGGCCTTTGTCGAATCTTCAAACATAACACCTTGCCCGCCTTCGTAAGCCCTACGATTGTAGTACACAAAGACAATTTGTTAATCCATCGCAGAGGTTTGGGATTCAGTATTTGAGGTTTAGAGGGGAAAATGAAACACAGTAAACGGTATCTGCAATGGAAAATGCTGACGATGGGTGTGATATATACATCAAAAATCGCAGCATGGCCTGCTATTCCTGGTAATAGGAGTCGCATAGAGGCCTGCGACTCCCACCTGAGAGTCGCATAGAGCCTTGCGACTCCCACCTGGGAGTCGCATAAAGGGCTGCGACTTGGCCTCCGGGCCAAGTTAGCAATCCTACCTGGCCAAAAGAGCCATAGTTTGCTATTTTTTTTTGTGCCTTATTTTGCTATTTTTTTTGCATTATTAAAAAATAGCCAGAAAAATAAGAGTTGAAAATTATAATTTTAGGACAAAAAAAATATATAAATGTGACAAATTTATCTCACAAAACTAATAATCAAGAGTAAAGAATAAATTTTTTTTTCATGAGAAAGACTTATGAGAACAATAATAAAATTATATTTGAACGTAAATATATACATTTAGAATCCAAAAATTGAAAAATAGGAGAAGCAAATTTTCAAGATTATTATATTAATTATAATATATTTTCAATATTCATGTATATGAATTACTGAATATATTTTATGAGAAAATTGTTCTTATGTTAAAATGGTATGACTAAATCATGACCATTATATCTAATCTTGAATAGTTAAGATTAAAACATTAAGTCAAGTGACTTTTTGAAAAAGCCATGTAATACTTTTAAGCGATCATGTAACTATTACTAATGTTTTAATCTTTGACTATTCATGACTAGATCTAACGGTCATAATTTAATCCTACCATTCTCACATAAGAACATGATAAGTGTCATTTTACGTGTATTTGGATATCGGTTTTTGCACTTATTTGACTTGTATGCTTTAATTATTGATCATTTTATCCCCCAATTGATTAATTTGTTAAATCCTTTGTCTTAGTATATATATTGTATATATATCATGTTTAATCCCCTAATTTTGATGTAGGATGGAGCTTTCAAAGAAGATCAGGAAAATTCAAGTCATCTGACATGGGTGATCATGTACAAAATAACGATTTAATGGAAAAAATCAAGTTTTGATGAAAAATGGAGGTTTGAAGTGGGTGCAAGCCGCCTAGAGGTCCTCAAAGGGCGTTGAGTGGCCAAGGCTGTGCAAAAAACCCACCTTTGATGCAACGGGGGCACCCAACGACCATCAGGGGCCGCCTAGCGGGCAGGCATAGTGGATTTCACTACAAAAACTCATTTTTCTAAAGCTAGTGGACATAACTTGCAGAGAAAAAAACTCAAATAGAGAGAACACGAAGGAGAGGATCAAGGAAGGTCTACGAGGCTAGAGAGAAGGCTTTGAAGCAGGATTCATCGTTGGGAAACCGTCATAGATTCAATTTTTCATCGCTTTTCTTCTCTTTTATGATTGTAAAGCTATCCATAGAAATGGATAGCTAATCTCTCTTTTGTATGGACTGGAATGAGTTGATTTGATGCTCATGTAGTTTATTTAAATCTTAACTAGGTAACATTATCTAATGATTCTAAGGTCTAGGGATATGTTTAGATCATTAGTCTTTTCAAACATCTATGCTTAATGCTACTCACTATTGTTAATCGATTAAGGGATTAAGGGTTAATATAGTTGAGTTGATAATCTTCTACGCCGGGGGATTGAGTAATAAGATAAGAAATGGTGGGAGGAATCAATTGTATAGAACAATATTTATATGTGAATCAATAGAACACACAGAGGTCAGACAATAAATTCTAATCCCAGCAAAACTATCTATCTTGATGAACCCAACTCATTTTACTTGTTTTTTATGTTTATTTTCATATATAAACAAACAACCAACCTATTATGAAACCATTATTGAAGTTTGTTAACTATTGAATGACATAAGTATTACACCTCTCAAAAAATGACAAAACCCGTATCTGTTTATTACGATTGAACCTTAAGAGTTAGTTCCAAAATAATACAACTAAGAAAAAACCTTTTCAGAACATATGTTCTATAAGATATGTATATATATACGCGAACACACAGACACGCATACGTACCCGCGCACTCGCACACACTCACTATTTATTGCAAATAAAAATATTTAATTTTTGATATCTTATTTTAGCCTCCTCAACTTTTCTCTCCAAGTTCTACCGCTTCTTTGGCAAGCCATCCATGTGCAGAGAGGTAGAATCAATAGAGAGAAGGAAGAGAAGGAGAAGTAAATTTTAAAGTTTGAGCAGATGGTTTGGGGAGAATAAGAAACACTGAATTAGGGAGAGAAAAATATGATATTGAGTTTATAAACAAAAATGCCCAAGAAAATTCTAGCCTTTTGAACCGTCAAGAACAGGTGGTGAAATAGCTACTCACAGTCAAAGACATTTTTAATGTTTGCGGCCACATACACTTTTCTTAGGGGAACAACGCCAATGGTTTCCCAATTTTCGTAGGAAAAGGTACACTCACTGAGTTTGCCATAAGAGTTAGCTCATTCCCTTTTTCCCTTCAAAGTTGAAATTTGAAAGCACTTCTGGGGCCAACATTCAGAATCAGAATCATCATAATTCATAGTCCTTCACTTACTTCACATGGAGGATCAAAACTCAGAAAATTTATTATTCATTACATGTGTTTTATATACACTTAAAATATATCAAATATAGATTCTGCCGGTCTGTGTATTTCTTCAGTAAGACTTTGGAGTTCAATAAACTCTTATCATCTTATGAGTGTCAAACCAATAGCAGTGACCACAAGAGTGGAAGGAAGGCCAAATTTCAGGTGGCTCCAGAAGGTTAATGTGTATGCAAGGTTCGGAGCTCGGCGCGCTTGTTCACACACTATCAAGTTGGCAGCTGATCCCAACAGTGATAGGTTCCCTGCTATGGTGCTCACCCAAGCCAAGATGAGCCATGCCTTTTTCTCATCTTCTTTTGAAATTGTAGCAGCTGATGCTGCAACTCTTGCTCCAAGCAATAAAACTAGAAAATATAAACACAGATCAACTTAAAAACAGGTTTGATAGGAAAAAAAAATGAAAATATAGCTCCAATATGATCAATTCTAGAATGTATATGGACTTCACTAATTTTGTGATCTTTTTAAGCTTTTCAAGAAAAGTAAGAAAGAAAAGAAAAAAAAAACTTTCAGAAAACTTCATATACTAAATCCATCGCAGATATTTACATAATTATGACTCTACTGTGTAATTGTAATTCATGTTAGTTTTGTGCATGACAAGTGAAAACTTTAGGGGAAATGAAATCTCAACACATTTCTTATTTGTATGATGAAACCACAGTTCAAATAAAAAATACTCAAAGAATAAAACTGAACATTTTTTCAGGAAAACAGCAGTTCAAGGTTCTTTTTGTAACAATGCCTTCTCCATATGAAGGAAGGCAATGACAAAAACTTCAAAGAACATATTACATATCTTCCATAATCTGTTTTCTTCAAAACCTTTAGTTGTTGATAAGTTGTATTGAAAATGAAACTTGCATATGATATTTAGTTGGTTGTTCTCATGTTCTGTTAAATTATCACAACACTCTTGGCATTGCCTGTATGTCTATTGTCTAAGCTCTGCAATTCTCATTATAACAGCACAATTTCCTAAAATGTGTTATCCCCATTTTTTGTTAATGTAAAACCCAACATTCTGATCAAAATAAAGTGTGTTTGGCGAGAGTAGCTTTTTCTTGAGGGGGGTGGGGGGGAGGAGGATTCATTGTGTTATAATATTTCTGTTTGAAACTGTGTAAGACTAGTTAAGTAGATCTTCAAGCCCCAAGCTTCAGTGATGGAGAAAATAAAGAGGAAGAAAAAAATCATAACAGATACCATGGACCCTTAGTTTAGTGTAAATGTCATCAATTATGCAATGTACACTTGTTCCATCACAACAGGGTTTCTTGATTCTTCTGCTAATTGTTTACATTCAAAACAGAAGCGAACATTCAGAGGCGCACTTTAATTTTAAGGATATATGGTAAAAAGGGAAGCATACCCTCAACATTATGTAGCTAGCACTTATACAGACATTTTTATTAACAAATTTGGTACTATTTGTGCATTCACATCTTCAATGAACTTTTTGTTCCTTAGTTTGATTCTCTTAAAACATGATTTTCCTTAAATGACTTCGAAACTTTTTAGATGAATACATGCGAGTTCTTCAAGGATTTCTGCAGACAACTCGTTCATGCAAGTTCCTGTCCTGATTGGATTGCTATGAAATTTGCAATCAAGAGGATTTTTAAGAATCAATTCAGTGAACATGGAGAATGCAGGCTCGGAAAATGAGGTTCCTATTCTAACAACTATGCGTTAAATGTTTTTGAAAATCATGACACATAGAACAAATAGAAAGGATAAAAAGAAAGATGAAAGAGTAAACAGCAAACACTTGATGAAAATATTTTGGCAGGATAATCATCCACTTACCGGTTGGTACATTCGAAGCCAAATTTGATAGGACAAGTATAACTACAGCAAGTATGGCTATTCCACTAGCACGGTCTACTTTAGAATAGGGCTCCATCAAGTCCCACAAGGCACTTGGAATTCCAGTTTTATTGAAGCCTTCTACTGTGATAAACATTCCACAAAAGAATATCAAAAGTGAATACGAAACCTGTTCCAAGGAAAAAAAACCATTCTAAGAGACTGTTCAAAGTTCAATTAGCACCATAAAAAGTGTAGCAGCTAGTATTTCTGAAGGTGGAAAGAGGTAAAAAAAAAAGATTTTAGAAGAGGCTATGTTTATAGGTTTTACCTTCTCCAAGCTTGGTCTAGCATCTTTGAAATCAAGAACAACCAAAGCTAGCGCAGCTGTAATTGCACTCCATGACATATTTAAACCTAAAAGCATTGCAATCAACATTCCTAATGTGATCATGTAAACACAAGATTTCCACAGTATATTTTTCCACTGTGCGTCTATATTTCCCTTTCCTACTGGAGAGTGCATAACATGTTCTGATGCGTTATCTACTTCTGCAACTGTTTTTGAAGGATTAGTTTCCTCGTTTGTCTGAGAAGGCGTGTCATTTGTCCCCTCCATTGATGCATTTGAGTTTCTTGTGGAATCCAGCGCGCCGCTAAAAACCCTGTGAATTTCATTATCACTTGGAGTTGATCGGTTTCTTAAATTCTGAACTAGAGGAGAGTTTTGAATACTAGCAGATTCTAGATAACCATTCAATTCTTGAGAGTTAAAGGATGTAACATGAGACATTGTGGCTGGAGAAAACTGATGGGAATTAACCTCCTCAGTTGCTTCAACTTCTGTAACAGGATCCTCTACATCCTTATGAATAGATAATAATCTCCAATGCATAGCTATAAGAATTAAAGCATTCACTACAACTCCTATGAGCATAGCTGGAAGAATACCAGTCAAAAACTTTCCAAATGATATTTTACTCTGAACAGCTATAACCAGATTCTGAGGGTTGCCAATTGGAGTGGCTGAGGACCCAATATTAGCACTGGAGGCAAGTGCAAGTAGGAAAGGATGGGGTGGGAGGTTGTGCTGCCTCGCGATTTTCAATATGAATTCAGTTAAAACAACACATGACGTGTCGTTGGTGAATAGAGCACTTGATACAGCAGAAATCAGACAGATTCGACAAAGCAAGTCCTTTGCTCCTTGGCTTTTCCAAGAGAGTAATTTCCCCAGGTATTTAAACATGTCTGCTCTTTCAAGATAAACGCTGACAACCATCGTCCCGAAAAGAAGACCAAGAATAGAGAGATCAATTGCAGCATAAGCTTGATCCGGACTAAGAACTCGGAATATGACCATCAGCATTGCACCAAGCAGGGAACCAGCAGTTCTCCCAATGGGTAGGAAAGGTACTGCTGGGAAAACAGCTAACACCCAGAAGATTGCAAAGGCAATTGAACCTAGGACAACTTTTGGAATAGGAGCCAGTGCCATTATTGTGGCTAAACAAGCAAAATCAGTTCTAGTCAATGATTAAATTAAAACCTCTACCTCAAGGCTTTTATATTTGTTTTAAACCACAGGTATCCTCGACTGAGATAATTCTCTTCGAACTGGGTAGTTCCTCCACGGGCGGCAAAACTCTTCCTACCAAGTATTTAATGCAGCTGCATTCACAGAGACTCGAACTCGAGACCTCTGCTTAAGCTAGAACAACCCCGCGCCAGTTGATCTACGCGGTTTGTGGTACCTCTAGGCCTTTAGCACAACAGAATTGAGTCTGGTAGAATGAAATTCCAAAGTACTTTAGAGTAAGACAGAAATTATAATAGGTAATGGTTGCAAAAACCCTGCAACAGAGAAAAACAAGTATTTTCAGTCACTAAAAAAAGCATATGTTTGTTATTAATGTCATATATTAAAGCTTAAGCCCAAATACTAGTACTGTGTTTATGTCATATATTAAAGCTTAAGCATCACTAAACTTCTTAATCAACATAAATTAATCAATTATTGTACAACCCTTATGTAGATTCTAATTTCTAAAACTCCACAAAACTCGAAAGGATTATTCCTACAGTAACCTCTACTACTTTGCTCCAGCTCAAATTACTTACTTTGCAGCTAAGGGGAAAAAGGCAAAGTTTACTGTCCTAACTCCAAAGTTCTATCCAAACTTTTTTTTAAGGGAAGTAAATGAAAATATTAACACCATAAAAATTTGTACCAGGGCAGAATGAAATTTCCTATACATGCAATTCAGAACCCTGATGTGAATCACTATTGTCAATGAATCAGTGATCAACCAGGTGGAGCAGACATGTTCATGGTACTTACAGAGCTTAAACAGTGACAAAAAGTCAAACTTGAGCAACAAATAAAAAATCAGTAGAATCTAGCAAAGTAGGCTATAATAACAATTTTTCATAACTCTCAGAAAGCATAGAACTAGAAGATTGCAGAGAAAATAGAAGTAAACAATTCAACCACATCTTTCAGAAAATGCAAGTCCCTGGCTCTTCTTAGAGAATTAAACAACCCACAAGTCCCAAAAACGAAAAACAGTTATCACAGCTAAACCAAAATTAACATTAAAGAAACAATTGAAATTCAAACAAAGTGAAATACCGTATCAGGAAAAGATAACATTTTATATAACCTTTGCTCCAAGAAAAGAGAAGGAACGTGGACCACGCATGTTGAGAAAGGCTTGGGCTGAACTCTATATAACTTGGAAGCTCACTTCAATTTGCTGTCGCGGAATTGGAATTTTGTCGTGTGCATGAAAGGCAACAAACTTTTTGAAAGGGATTTTTTGTGTGTTTTTGGGTTGAAATTGAGAAATGTTTATTTATGTAATGAAAATGGTGGAAGAAGAGAATTGCAGCATGTTCATGTTGAGAGGCTTAGTTCAAGACACCTCATAACCACATGGAGGAACGTGACCCTCTGTCGTCTATATATTATGGAGAATACAAGCCATAAATGGCGGTGCTAATACATAATACATGACTAATATTTGTAAATATTTTTAATTTTTTATTCCTAAGTAAATTATCCGAAAAACCTGAGACTGAGAGTAACCTGTGACCCGACAGTAAGCCACGCGCATTAATAGGTAATTGACCAATATATATTTTTGGAATTGGGTTTTGAGTCATCCTCATTGGACCTACCACCACCCATTTTTTCTTAATTCTAAATATACCCCTGATGTTGAAAAAAAATAGAAGCAAAGAAAAAAAATCACCACAGCAACCGTTTCCACGCACCCCTCACACCATCCCTTTCTTCTTCCATCTCCTTCTTGCCTCGGCAACCATTTCATCCGTTTTGTCATCCTGGTAACTATTCTACTATGTTGTTTTGTTGTTGTGGGTTAAATGCATGTCGATTTGAGTTCTGGACCATTTTTTTCACGATTTTAGTTCGGGATCTGGTAATAAATTGCAAAAATGTGTGATTTTTGTCCTTAGGTCGCACTTTAAGGTGCGGCCAGAACTATATAATCGCACCTTAAAGTGCTAACTATATAAAAGTAATCTATTGTATTTTGTATTATATTGGTCGCACTTTAAAGTGCGGTCAGGATGGAAAAATCACCCTTATAGGTGCGATATACAACGATTTAATTAAAAAAAATTAAAATACCAATTTTGCGCTTATAAGTGCGACTAGGGAGAAAAAATCGCACCAATAGGTGCGATACACATTGATTGAATTAAAAAAAAATTTAAAATACAAATTTCGCACTTGTAAGTGCGACCAGGAGGAATAATCGCACTTACAACTGCAAATTTTTTCAGATCGCGAAAAACTTAAGAAAAAAATGACGTTAAATATGGGTGGAGGTTGGAAAAGATGTACGGAAATGCGAAGAAAACTCTCCAATGAATGATGAGTAAGATGAAAATGGTGGTGGTTGTGATGGAAATGGTGGTGGACTGGTGGGTGCAAGAGAGAAGATGATAAGTGGGTTTGGAGAAGATGATGAATGAGTGAAGATGGGAGGAAGGGAATGGGGATGGTGGATGGGGTGGGGAATTGATGAAGGAAGGGAATGGGGATATGTCGGAAATGATTTTGTTTTTTAAGGGTAAAATGACAAATAACTATATTTAAGGGTAGTGCAGGGTTTAAAGGGGTGACCCCAACCCAACGCTCTATTTTTTTCATTCACACAAATTGGAAACATTGAACACCCACTCAATCACTTGGTTATATATGCTTTGTTTGGTTCTGAAGAAAGTGAGAGGAAAGATTGTTGGAGGAAAGAAAACACAAAAACCAAAATCCACTCCATTATTTGTTTGCCTAAAATTGTGTGAAGGAAAGAAAAGTTCCTATGGACTCCACCTGAACAAGCTCTCATCCCAAATTGAAGAGAAAATAAAACTTGCACGGCACCCTATTTTAACCCATTTGACTAAATGGCCCCTGTTTTTTATTATATAACGTAAATTTCAATCTTGAACGTCAATTTTTCTTTTTCTCAATTTTTGTTGTTGTTGTTGTATTTTAATTGCTCCATTCTCGCTTTTTTCTTTGTGTCAATAGTCTTGCTAACATATATGTATATGATAATTATACATTTTTAAATATTACATTATAATTTAGTTTTAATATAGAATACGATAACTAAAATAATTTTAATATAAAATATATTTTTTGATCGGAAATATAAAATATATAGTATAATAGTTCTTTGAATGATACCTTACAAAGTATAATTATAGTTATAATTTTTAAATAAAATTGTAGATTGATTTTTAAAAAGTTGTTTTAAACTTTATATATTTTAATATACATTTAAATTGTGATAACTCAAATGGTAAAAATTGAGTATAAAATTATAATTCTTGAAAAATTATAAGAATAACCTATGCTAACGTCAAAAAGAAAAATGCTGAAAATTCGTCTTACATATAGAAAAAAAAATAGTAAGATACACAAAAGTAGCTAGATAAGGTGTGAATAATTCTGATGTCGTTGGATCACGGAGTCCCCCTATTAAGGCATAAATTCATTGCTTCTGGTTGCATAAAATTAAGGAAAATGACTTCTAGAGTTCAAAATAAAAGGGACTTTATTGTTTGTGATTAGACATTGAATCTCATATAGATCGCAAAACTTGTAGTCGGAAAATTATATTGAAAAATCATTATTTATCTATATGAGATTCAAATGTCTAATGTTTTTAAAAAGTGTGCACGTACCTTTTTTCTAAATGAAAATATATATGAAAATTTTTAAATTATAGTTATGTATCTCTAATGTTATTCTGTATTAATTTAAATTCCAGTTTTTAAAATTTGGTAAACTTGTTCTTATTCTTACATATACTAATGCGTCGAAAACTATATTTTATGATGAAATTCAGATGAAGAAAACAATTTGTGGCAGAACGAAATAAAAATAAAAATAGTGGACATATGATAGAGAAACTTAGTAAACCGAATCAAATTCAATATTAACTTCTTGAAAAGTTTTGAGGACAGAACTGAGTCTCCATTCAACGTCAACCTATCCTAATCACAAAATTAAAAAAATGCTAATCATCGAGTATCAACTCTCAAGGATCACGTCATGCTAATTTCGTTCAATCTCAACAATGGTTTCTAAGGAAGTAAGGGTGTTCGGTACAGACTGAACAGCCACCTAGGAAGGGGTGGTCGGAGACGGGGGAGCGGCTCTTCCGAAGTCGGCGGCGGTGGCTGCGGTGATATGGGAATCTTCCGCCGGCCAGCTGGGGGTGTACCTGCAAAGACACTTCGACGGTCAAGTCAGTGATCGTCTCAAGAGTTAGGGTCGATCCAGGGGAAAGTGAAGTACCTTGTGTGACAATGAGGCCGGACTTTATAGTGAGGGATCTTTTGACACTCAGTTGATAGTCCCGAGGAGCTGTCAGGGATTCCGGCTGTTTTCCTTTATGCGTTCGGTTGCCAAGGGTCCGTCCGGGACGCTCGTCCTGGCCGACCGGGTATGCCCCCTGAAATTAGGTTCTGCCCGAGCACCGCCCTGCCTGACCAGCCAGCTTGTCTGTTGACCGGCCGATAATCGTTGACCGGGTGCCAGTCGGAACAAAACAAAGGGGAAGTCCAATTAATGTGACTATGCATTAGACAAATTTTTGTTTTAATCTCTCATATGTACGTGTTCGTTTTTTGTTTTTTGAAGGTATGTGTACGTGTTCTAAAATAAATAAAGTGGAGACGCGACATTTAGTCCTTGTCGCTCATGACCAATATGATAATCAATCACTTAGTGAATCATAAAAATTATAAGTAACAAATTAACAATATCTATCTGTCACCGACTATATTATTTGTGTACAAATTTGACTTACATTGTAGGGGTTCAATAGGCATCACTTTGTGTTCAGACTATGTCATCCTATGTTTGATCCAAAATTAAATGGAGTAATAAAATTTGTTAATGCTAAAATCTTAAATTAGGCTAAGTGTTGGAAAAGGGTAAACTAATGAAGGGCTAGAGTGAAATCTGATCATGTGACATAAAATACCAATTCAAATGAAATCCTCATTATCAGCTTGAAATGCTAAGGATTGTCATGATCAATTCAATGACTCACATAGTGAAACAAGCGCTTGTTAATAATAATAATATCAATAATACAAGAAAGAAGCTAATTCGCAGCGACTTTTTTCCAACGGCATTTTATTTGTTGGTAAAATATATATATATGGCAGCAACATTTTTAAGTTGTTGGCGAAACAATTTTTTCCTCAGCAATATAAACATTATTATGAAAAATGTAGTTATCCTAATAACTTTAATTGTCGCTGTGAAATAACATGCTATATGCTAACAACGTTCAAGAGTTGCTGCGAAATGTGTATATATATATATATATATATATATATATATATATATATATATATATATACACACCAGCAATGACGTTGGGGATGATAGCCGAAACAAAGTTTATCTTAATTTTTTCTTTAGGATAAATATATATGTTTCACAACAATAATTGGTGTTGTTGTGAAAAGGTACATACACATATATGTTAGTGACTCGAATTATTGTTGCCAATAATATATCTGGCTAACATATATCCCAAACCACTATACTTTTTGTTGGGATAGATGGATATTTTAGCAACAATAATCATAGTTGTGGCGAAAAGATACACATATAAGCCAACGACTCAAATTGTTGTTGACAATAATAAACTTGGTTACCATATATCGCAACAACAACTATACTTTTTATTAGGATAGATTAATTAATATGTTTAGCAACAACAATTATAGTTGCTGTGAAAAGGTACACATATATGCATAGGTGTATATGTTTAGCAACAACAATTATAGTTGTTGCGAAAAGATACACATTTATGGCAGCAACACAATTTATCGTTGGAAAAATAAGATATGTCAATATTTATCTCAACAAGTATATTTGCTGTTGGAATAGATGTGTGCATGTATAAGACATCAACTTAATAGTTGTTGTGAAAAGATACTTATATATATTGCCCACGACATGTGATACCGTTGGAAATGCTAGTAAATACCAATGTTTGTTACAATAAGTTTATTGATTGTTGGGATAAATATGTCTTTTCCAACAATAATTGTTGTTGCTGCGAAAAGATATGTATATGATAACAACTCGGAATGTTGCTGACAAACAACCATTTAATTTCGTAAAAGGGAAAACTTAAGTTTTTTAGGTATTATTTGCTGTAAAAAAATATATTGATATTTCCGAAACATAAAAAAATTAAAATATATATTGATATCAAATTTGAATTCAAAATATTGATATTAGATAACTAGTTTGCTGATATTTTTAATTCAATATAATACCTTTTTTTAGGTAGTTATTTGGTGTGAGAACTTAATTTTGCCTCCATTTTCTATTATTTATGTCTTATTTGATTGTTTATTCATTAAATTCTAAGAATTAAAGAATCATAAAATTCAAAATAAATAATGAAAAATAAAAAATAATAAAATTAGAAAAATAAAAAACAATAAAAGTCAGAAATGAAAATAAATAAAAATAAATAAAAATGAGAAAGTTCAAAACAAATAATTAAAAATTTGAAAATAATAATTTTTTTTGGAAACTGAATCACTTTATTCATAAAGAACCAACACGAAGTGAGTAATTACACCCACCAATACAACAACCAATAATACAACCAAACCCAAAACCCAAATACACACTACCACACTAACACCCCCTCAATGCAGACCAAGTAAAACTACAATGAGAAACAAGCCCCTGCATAGATAGTATTGGAAATAATGCCATAGCGGCATCCTTTATACTCCTGCATAAATAATTAGCCTATTTCACAGCATGTCCCAAAACAAAGGCCCCTGCATGCATAATAAAACAATCCCACAACATCTCATTGCTAGTACCAAAATAGCGGCCATGTAATAGCCCACAACATCTCAGTGCCAGTACCAAAATAGCAGCCAAATATATATAGCGGCCCACCCGTGCATATATATCAAACCAAATTCAAGCTTCTAACACCTTAATTTCTCATGCTGCATATATATCCAATCTGCAGCAGCTCTTGCATAAAATAGCTGCCAAAATGCTTCCCTTCATAAAATAGCGGCCAAAATGCTTCCCTGCATAAAATAGTGGACAATGCAGCAAACTGATCTCCCACAATGCAGCAAACTGTAACCGCAACCCCTGTATTATGAACACAGTATGCACTGCCCCAAAAACTCCCACAATGGTAACCCCTTATCACACGCCGTTTTAGCCAAATAATCAGCCACTGAATTTACTTCTCTGTATATGTGAAATATCCCGAAACAATTCACTTGTTTCATCAGCAAATCAATCAAATTCAGCTCATTACGCAATCTCCACGGCCTATTATGCTTGGTCGCCACCCACCCCACACACAACGCTGAATCACTTTCGATAATTACATTTGAAACACGAAACTCCTTACAGAATTGTAATGCATTCAAAATAGCCTTTACCTCAGCTTGATGGGCCCAAAGTTGTCCCATTGATTTGGAGAAGAATCCACATATTTCACCATTACTGTTCCGCAACACACCCCCAACACCACTTAGCCCCGACATACCCCGGGATGACGCGTCAACATTAAACTTCCACACCCCCACTGGCTTCTCCACTCCAGATTCCCCTGAGTCACAACTTCCTTCCGCTGCAGCTTTACGAACTCAAAACACTGCACAAAGTCATAAACTGAAAATGGATATTGAGGCCACCATGCTTTCACCCACCAAAGAATTCTCATAATATGCATCTCCCACACCTTGTCAAAATCAAAAACTTAATTCTGGAAAATAACACCATTTCGGGCCATCCACAATGTCCACCACAACTCGTAAGGTATTAGAGACCATAGCACCAGATCAGATTTTCTGCATAAAAAATCCCACTCACACAGCAGCCCCCGAAGAGTGGCCGGCACACACCACATGACACCCTCCCTGACTAATTCTTTGTTCCATAACTTACAGGCAATAGGGCATAACATCAATAATTAGAAAATAATTAGAAGATGCTCAAACGACGATTCTATAAAATAATTAGAAAATAGTTAGAAGATTCTAGAAAATAATAATGATCAATTTAAAATATGAAATTAACTGAATAAAGAAAGATTGAAAAGATAAATGTTATCAAGTATCGTCATGAAATTCAAAAATAAATCAAAATTTATCTAATTATAAAAAAAAATTGAAAATAAATCTAAATCATATCACATTAGAGAACAATCAACACTTGGAGAATGATTAAAATACAATATATTAATATCAATTTTTAATTTGATATATGGCTACTGGATAATAATTAGTTTATTGATATTTTGAATTTAAATAGGATTCAAGGTAGTTTATTTAGATTTAAATTAAATATACTAATATTGAAGATTATTTTGAATTTAAATTCATATACAAATATTAGAGAATACGTATGATTTAAATCAAAATTTAACATATATAAATTATTACTTAGTAAATAAGCATTTTTAAGGTGTAAAATAAGCATTGTGAACACCTAATTTTGTCCAACCATATTTTATTAAAATAATAATAATAAAAAAATAAGAAATTCGGAATTTAAAATATTCATAAAGCTTTGTGTTGATGGTTTGAAACATAATTTGCCAAGTATAAGTCAACTATGTGACAAAGGTTTAAAAGTAGGTTTCATAAATGATATAGGCGTAGTAAAAGACGTAGCAACTCGTGAAATTAAATTCTCCGGATATAAAGTTAACAAAGTCTTCATGTTATCATTAGATGAAATTCCATCTAATGTTAAATGTCTTATAGCTATGAACAGTAATGATTCATGACTATGGCATAGAAGACTAGCACATATCCACATGAATCACTTGAACAAGTTGATTAAGTATGATCTTGTTAGATTCAAATGATTTAATGAATTATTATATTTTGATGAATAACAATTTCGTTAAGCCTTGATATAGTTAGAGATAGAATTCCTAACTTCTTGAATGTTTTCACACTCAGAAATATCTATCTATTTGAAGAAAAACTGCATGGATCCATACAAAGCATTATCAAAATCAGATCTTCAAGCAAAGAAAAGAGGAGGAGTTCGTCTGGCTACTAATCTTATGAATTAGTCCGCTAGTTGAGAACGTTTGCCTCAGAGAGTTCGTCCGGCTGAGAAGAACGTCTGGTCACTCAATCATTGTGTTTACTTGGCTACCCATCTGAAGGGAAATACGCCTGGAACTCTGTCAGAGAGTTTGCTCGTCAACAACGCATTTTGGAGTTCATGTGACGAAGACTCAGTAGAGATCGCTTGTCCAACCCAGGCTTAGCTGTCAAACACTATCTACCTCTTCAGAGCATTAATGAAGAAAGGGACATAATTAATACTTTATTCCTCATTTCTTCAAATCCTTTGATATTCCTTAAATCAAGCTGCTTTTGCGGAATCAACGGCGAGATTTTCTAAACATCGTATCTCCTCAACGATCAAATTCAAATCTTCTGTTCAGAACATTAATTGCTATCTTAGCTGGGATGCACGAGCATTAAATGCCGAAGTTAAAGCTCAAGGCAGAAAGTCTTGAAGAGCCAGACGATGACAACCTCCCCCATTGAAGATGCAATAAATGCATGACAGAATGCATTCAATGCTGAACCAAAGATGCAGAAGTATCTGTTACTCACAATGGAGAAGAAATTCAAACGAAACTATTTTTCAAATCTTCAGCAAGTTCACATTGATCATCCTACTGAAGATATAAATAGAGGACTTGGCATCATATTCAAATTGGCGACTTACACACGTTCAAATCATTCAAACTTTCTAAGTTCATCAACTGCGATCTAATGTTCAAAGCCAAAAACTCAGCAACCTCAAGCTATTTCTTACCTGAGTTAAGTCGTCAACACGTGTGAAGATTTCACAGAGTGTTACTTTTATTTCCTTTCACACAAACCTATCAGAGAACCAATTTTTTTATCATCTCTGTAATCTGCTCTTCATATTTCTACCCACTCTTACCGAAGAGACTTTGTATAAACCAAAATCTTCTTGAAAAAGAACTGGGAGAAGTCATGTATAATACTTGTAAAGGAGAAGTCCTGATAGAATACTTGTAAAGGAGTAGTCCTCAGAATACTGGGAGAAGTCCTGGAAAATACTTGTACTATTTTGTGAAAATAGTGAAAATCTTGGTGAAGTCAAGGACTGGACGTAGCCCTGTCGATTAAGGGGGTGAACCAGGATAAATACCTTGTGTATTTTACTTTTCAGCTTTAGATTACCTTCCGCTGCACTCACTAGCAAAAATCTTTAAAACTTATAACTGTCGTTTACTGAAAAGGATTTCAAAAATCACACACACAATTCAAACCCCCCTTTCTTGTGTGTTTTTCTCACTATCAGGTCTTGTTATAGGTTTACCAAAGATGAAATTTGAAAATGACAAGTTATGT
Source organism: Acmispon strigosus (assembly GCA_030819835.1). Taxonomy (NCBI): domain Eukaryota; kingdom Viridiplantae; phylum Streptophyta; class Magnoliopsida; order Fabales; family Fabaceae; genus Acmispon; species Acmispon strigosus. The sequence continues at coordinate 38,467,716 of JAUAMA010000001.1, read as the reverse complement.
GATGCATTCAAAAAGGTAAAAAAACTAAAGTTTCATTTAAACCAAAGAATATAGTCTCAACGACAAGACCACTTCAATTACTTCATATGGATTTATTTGGACCATCAAGGACCAAAAGTTTTGGATGGAACTACTATGCTCTTGTCATTGTGGATGACTATTCTAGGTTTACATGGACTATATTCTTAGCACATAAGAATGAAGCTTTTAGTGCCTTTAAACGATATGCAAAACTTGTTCAAAATGAAAAGTCTTTGAAAATCTCTTCAATTAGAAGTGATCATGGTGGAGAATTTCAAAATTATTTATTTCAAGAACTACGTGATGAAAATAGAATTTCACATAATTTCTCTACTCCTTGAACACCACAACAGAATGGTGTTGTAGAAAGAAAGAATAGGTCTTTGGAAGAACTTGCAAGAACCATGTTGAGTGAATCTAATCTTCCTAAGTACTTTTGGGCTGGTGATGTAAGCACTGCATGCTATGTGTCCAATAGAGTACTAATAAGACCTATCTTAAACAAAACTCCCTATGAACTCTATAAAGGTAGAAAGCCAAATATTTCTCATCTTCATGCTTTTGGAACTAAATGCTTTTCCTTGAATAATGGAAAGGAAAATCTTGGTAAGTTTGATGAGAAATCTGATGAAGGAATTTTCCTTGGCTATTCCTTAACAAGCAAAGCTTTTAGAATCTTTAATAAAAGAACATTAGTGATTGAAGAATCTATTCATGTTGCTTTTGATGAATCTAACCCCTCAAATGAGGACAAAGTTATTTTTTCTGACAATAATGAGGAAGAAAACATAACAAAGGATGATCATAAAAAATAAAAGGATCAAAGCATAGAACCAGTTGAGCAGGACAAAGAGACTACTAATGATATACCTAAGGAGTGGAGAACACGTAGAGATCATCCTATTGACAACATAATAGGTGATATATCAAAGGGAGTATGCACTAGACTAAATCTCAATGATTCAGTTTTAAATATGTCCTTTGTATCTCAGATAGAACCTTCTAAAGTAAATGATGTTTTAGAAGATGAATATTGGATATTAGCCATGCAGGAAGAATTGAATCAATTTGAAAGGAATCAAGAATGGGAATTAGTTCCTAAACCCAATGATAAGCATATCATCGGAACAAAATGGGTATTCATAAACAAATTAGATGAAAATGGAATCATAGTCAGAAATAAAGCTAGATTGGTAGCCCAAGGGTACAATCAAGAAGAAGGCATAGATTTTGATGAAACTTATGCACCAGTCGCTCGATTAGAAGCCATTATACTTCTTTTGGCATATGCTTGCTCTCTGAATTTTCAACTCTATCAAATGGACGTAAAGAGCGCCTTCTTGAACGGTTATATTCAAGAAGAGGTATACGTGAAACAACCACCAGGATTTGAAGATCCCAAATTCCCTTCACACGTATACAAGCTAAAGAAAGCCCTTTATGGATTAAAGCAAGCACCACGAGCGTGGTACAACAGATTAAGCACATTTCTATGTGATAAAAGGGTTTCAAAAAGGCAAAGCAGACACAACCTTATTCATTAAAAGAACAAAAGCTAATACTTTACTTGTTCAAATTTATGTTGATGATATTATATTTGGATCCACTAATGAATCTTTGTGCAAGGAATTCTCAAATATGATGCAAGAAGAATTTGAGATGTCCATGATGGGCAAGCTAAATTACTTCTTAGGATTTCAAATAAAGCAATCAAAGGACGAAATATTCATCAATCAATCCCAATTCTGCAAGGAACTTCTAAAGAAATATGATTTGGATGCTTGTAAGGCCGTAGCCACACCTTGGGGTCCAACACATACCTAGATCAAGATGAATCCGACATTCTTGTAGATATCACTAAATATAGAGGTATGATCGGATCCCTACTTTATTTATCAGCAAGTAGACCTGATATAATGTTTAGTGTGTGTCTATGTGCTCGGTATCAAACATCCCCTAGGGAATCCCATTTGAGTTCAGTAAAGCGTATTTTCAAATACTTAAAAGGAACTACAAATGTGGGGCTGTGGTATCCCAAGGGAGGTGATTGTGACCTAATCAGATATTCTGACTCAGATTTTGCTGGTTGCAAAACTGAAAGAAAAAGCACCAGCGGTACTTGTCACTTGTTGGGAAATGCACTAGTCTCTTGGTCTTGTAAGAAACAAGCCTGTGTTGCACTAAGCGCAACAGAGTCAGAGTATATAGCTGCAGGAAGTTGTTGCCCAGATATTATTTAATTATGAACACATATTTTGATTGAGATTTATTGATGGTGAATGTGAATATCATGAATAGTTGTGAATTGTGATTAAATGTCCTGTACTGAAGTTGGGATTATTATGCACGTTTATGCGGAGATGGTGCCGAACTTTCGAAAACAGGATAAAAGGAAAATGTGAGTCGAGGAGATAATATTATGAGCTCAAATATGTGTTGGAACATTTGTAATTAATCAAATGATTTAATTGTGAAAAATAATATGTTTTATAACCGTGAAGTTTATGATTTAAGATATTATTTAGAAATCTAAATTTTAATTAGCTAGAAAAATACATAAATTATAAGACTAATTACCAAATGTTACATCTATGAGGATAGTGCTCAAAAGTACCAATTTTACCCTCGATGTCTAACAAGTGGTCAGAGAGAATTTGAAAATGGTCGAAATAAAGGGGAGATGTTTGAAGTCTTATGTTTATCATATATCATTGTCTCGCAGGGTAGAAATAAGGACTAGGGAAGTACAACTTTTTCAATCCGGATAGTTGTGCACAACTTATATATCCCATTGGTGGTTAGTTGAGAAATATGAAGGGTGATCTGCCGCAGGTTGTCTGGGTGACGCGGCTCCCCAAAACTATTTTCAGAGTACGGGGTAATTGGTGTTAATGACCTTTTACTGTGCCCGATACTTCTCGAAGTATACGAACTTTGGGCCGCATCATTTGTGATTGACCTGGAAGTGGACTAATATTTCAGCCTGTATAACAGTGACTTGAATACTAAGGCCAAAAGGTTGGCATATACACTTTATGCATTCTTTTATATATTATGATCGTTTGATCGTCTATGTAATTAAATATATATTGTTTGTGATAGTGTTATGTGATGTCTTTTATGTGTATAGTTTATTATTAAAGTTTTAGTATCTCACCCCCAATTGTGGTATATTTTTAGACTCCGATAGGAACCAAGAGGGCAGTTCCGGTTAATTCCATCCGCTCAGACTTTGAGATGGCTGAGACATGGATTTACTGTATTATGGAGTGATGAAGTTTGGAGTTTTTATTCAGTGTGTATTATCCACTAGCTCTTGTTTAGTTCATGTGGGAACTCACTACTAGATTCATGTAGTGCTAGTATGGATCAAAGTATTAAGACCTATTATCATTATCCTGGATCACTCAAATACGTGTTTTTCCTATTTTTTTATGGAATGCTATATTCATCCAAGTTCCCTCTTCATGATCATCTCGGACGTACAAACAATCATCTTCATTTGAATCAGGGTTGATTGGTTGTTGTATCCCGAAGAATGGTTCATCCTCAATAGCATTTTCTCCATGAAGGTCTTGTCCATCATCGTTGTTGATATGCGCCTTATTTGATAAAAGAACAATGGACCTTTTATTGTCAGCGAGATTAGGGACATAAAATATTTGTTCTGCTTGGGATTCCAAAACAAATGGATAGTCCTTGGACCCCACCCTATTAAAATCAACCTGAATGAACCCTGAGTCATCAATCTGAACTCCAAAGTTATTGCCAACCCACTTACAACCAAACACAGGAACCCGAAATGTTGTGCAATCCAGCTCCCATATGTGTTGAATTACCCCAAAGTATGACATGTCTGCATATATGAGGTTTCTATCTTTGGCGCTAGAGACATGCATAACTCTAGCAACAAGAGTCACACCACTATTTTGCATTGTACTCCGATCATTTTGAGCTTCCGTATAAAATGTAACCATGAATTACATAGCCGTTGTAAGAAAAGGCATGTATGCTCAGACCCTTCGACAACCATTTCAATCTGTCTGAAACAGAGGTAGGATCTTCTTTCCACTTCTGATAAACGCGATCCTTTAGCCATCGGATAAAAGTCCTGTTGTACTCCTTTGAATGTGATTGGTTTGAGACTCCTTCTGAAAGCCGAAATCAGGGTATGGGCTATAAGAAAGATGAATATAGATTTATTAGTAAAAATATGACAAAGTTATATTACAAAAGTGATCCATTTATCTTGGGCTCTCAAGCTAGTTTGGTTTATTATGTAAAATATAGTGACAAGGAAAATTGGTATACAATTTTTAAAGTCAAGCCAGGACATATATTTGACTTGCCAAATGGTGAAGATGACGATCACTTCGAAGCATATCAACTAAATGAGTTTGGTGATACACATGGAGAACCGAAAACACCATTAGTAAACCAAGATGAAGAGGTTTTAAATGAGGATGATGTTGCACCATTAGTAAACCAAGATGGAGAGGTTTTAAATAGGGATGATGTTGCAAGACTATGCTTGGATGAAAGTAATATTGACTAGGAAGAAGAATTGAAAGAACCAGATGATGCAAGTGACTTCGAAAGTGATGGTGATGAAGAAGAATCTCATGCAAGCAAATATGATTTATCAGAGAAATAAGATTCTAACACGGAATAAAAGATACCTTCAGGCACTACATTTTTGTATCATATATTTTTTAGAAGAAATATGTTTTTTTTTTATATTTTGTTGAATTTTAACACAAGTTTTTATCCTTACAATTTCACATTAAATAGTGAGTGAGTAAATTAATTAATTTTTCATTTTGAAATATCTAGTTTGATGTGAATAAAGTAAAAGTGACGAAAAGTTTGACAAACATATTTTTATTTTTTAATCTATAGGAGGAAGACAGGAAAAAAATTATGCAACTAGATAGGAAAAATATTATACAATTAGATAAATGGTTTCAATAGTTTAACTACTTCAACAATTAAAACATATTTTCTATGCCATCTTTAATGATTATATAATTTATTTTGAATTTCAAAAGTAAATGAAATTAAAACTAAGGTACCGTTTTTCTTGATTTTTTAAATCTTAAAATTACTTTTAAGTTAAAGTTCAACATAAGAGCTTTAAGAAAAAAGTAAAAGTTATTTGTCAGTTTTTTATGTTTCATAACTTAAAAGCTACTTTTAATTAAAAAGCTATTTTTCAGTTAGTAAATCCACGACGTTGAGTGGTTGAGGCGAGACGGTGGAGGGCAAGTTAGCACTCGTATTGGAGGTTGATGTTAACTAGTGACAGTGGTGGCAGTGGTTGTTACCGGGTGGTGGGGGTGGTGGCGGTGGTGATGATGTTGGAGGTGGTGGTGGTGGTTATGGAGGCGGTTGTTGCTATCTACAACTTATTTATAAAAAGTTCTTTCATTAATTTTTTTACTTAAAAGCTAATGTTTTATATTTTCTTTGTAAAAAAATAAGTAGCTTATTTTTTAAGAGCTTCTTACAAATTGCGTTTGACCAAACTTTAGCTTAAAAGTAATTTAATAGCTAAAAAAATTTGGACCAAGCGCTACCTAAATATCAGATTGCAGATTTATTTTTTTTGTGAATGGGAAAATAATTGTTTTTTATTTTTATTAACAATTATAACAATTATTTGAATACGAAATGTTATTCTGTTTTTCATGGCTTTTTTTTTTAAATAATGCAATTAAATTTTTTTTAACAAAAACAGTTAAAAAAAAATTAAATTGCAGAACTATGGCAATTTGTGCCATGTCGGATTCTGATGTGGCCTGGGGAAGGGGGAGTCGCAACACCCCATGCGACTTGCGTCCTTGGAAAGAGCAAGTCGCAGCCTTTAATGCGACTTGCATGTGCAGGGGGACAGGGAGCTGTGTAGGGAGCAGGCTAGGTATGACGAGACAGGACAAGGGCCAGAAGTCGCGTCTGAACAAGCGACTCCCAAGGAAGACTCACGTGCATGAGTCGCATTTTTTAAAAGTGTGTATCGCACCTAAGAGTGCGAAATGGGCCTCCAAATCGCACTTATAGGTGCGAAATAGTATTTTAATTTTTTTTTAATATTTCTGGCCCTGAAAAAGGAATTTCTAACAGTCTCGGATGGCGACGGGCTGAACTACAAAGTCGAAGAGAAAAAAAAAGTAATTGGACGCTTATCCATAAGCCCGGTGTCCCGAAGCCAAATTCCATCGTTTGCTATTTTTTTTTAATTTTTGAAAATTTTTTATTTCACCATAAATTTCTAAATATGTCAAATAGACTAACTGTGGTGGTCCCATAATTTTTAAAAATCATTTGGGCATTTTTTGAATTTTTTTAGATGTTTTTTAATATGAAATCGCACTCCTAGATGCGATTTTTAAATCGCACTCTTAGATGCGATTTTTAAATCGCACTCCAAGATGCGAATAATAACCAGGCTTCGTGGTTCACTTCGAAAATTCGTGTTCTCTATCGGAATGAGGATTTCAAGGTTTCTTGCTTGCCCCTTCTTTTACATGATAACATAAAGGGAGATGACAATGAAGTGGATGGAGAAAAATGTTGATGGTGATGAGTTGAAGAGGAAGAAATTGGAGTTTTGAAATTTTTATGATTTTTTTTTGTACAAAAGGGTATTTTGGGCATTTTTAAAAAATAGGGGGGGCGTATGGCGCAATATGGGGGGCGCCAAACGCAACCCCCAATTATTTACTACATGCTATATATTAATCAACATAATATTTCTAACTATTATAATTAAATTTGACTTTAAATATAAAATTAAGATAAGGAGAGAATCTCAAGACAAACCTGCATTAGGATCGACAGAGTTTGATGAATTTTTTGGGAAAATTCCCTTCAACCTAAGCTTAATGCAAAAAAAATTGAAAGGGAGAGGTTGATGCAAGGGACTGGTTACCGAAAGGAGTGCTGGGAGCCGTGCCCAGCACTGCGACTCATGCACGTGAGTCGCGCCGTCATACGCGATTCCAGGCCTTGGGAGTCGCTTGGTCAGACGCGACTTCTGGCCCTTGTCCCTGTCCCCCCTGCACATGCAAGTCGCATTAAAGGCTGCGACTTGCTCTTTCCAAGGACGCAAGTCGCATGGGGTGTTGCCAACTTGGACACTGGAAGGTGGGACAATGATACTAGTGTTGGATCAATATGGTGGCGGGATTTACAAAGAGTCTGTGGCGATAATGGGGAGTGATTCCAGGACAATATCATGAAAAAAATAGGAGATGGAAGGGATTTCTTGTTCTGGAATGATAAATATGAAGGGGCTGAGTTGTGTTTGAAGCAGAAATATAAGAGATTGTTTGATCTATCCTTGCAACAACATTACACAATAGGAGAGCTGGGAAAGTGGACACAGAATATGTGGATATGGGAATTCAAGTGGAGAAGGGAATGGTTTGAATGGGAGAGGGAGATGTTTCACAATATGTTGATAGAGGTTCAAGCCATTATACCAACTCAAGGAAGGGAGGACAAGTGGGTGTGGGTGGCATCCGAAGATGGTGTATACACGGTTAGGTCCGCATATGGTGCTCAGTTTGATCACCATGTCTCAGATGATAGCCAGATATATAAGAACATTTGGAGATTAATAGCACCCTCAAAGGTCAAGGCTTTTATATGGAAGGCCTCCCTTAACAAAATCCAAACCAAAGATAACTTGAGGAAGCGGAAAGTGGTTCTTGACCCCCAAAAATGTCTATGTGCTCTCTGCCATGATGAGGAAGAATCCCTTGATCACCTCTTCTTCTCATGCAAGGTGGCCTGGTTGATCTGGGGACGATGCTACAGGTGGGTGGGAACAATCACTGTTCTGCCTTCCTCCTTTCGGGATCACTTTGTACAGCACTGCCTGGGCATATCTACTGATCACATGTCTCTTTGGTTGGCTATTTGGGCATCTTGCTTATGGTCTATATGGACCCTCAGGAATGGTGTTATTTTTAACTCTGAACAGGTCGACATTATAAAAGTGGTGGAACTAATAAAATACAATTCTTGGACTTGGTTAAGGAGCATCTTGAAAGATTTCCAATTTTCGTTTTATGAGTGGTCGTAGTGCCCGTTTACTTGCATAACAGGAAGAATCTTATTTGATGATCATGGCTGAGAAATACTGCAACATTACTGATAAAGCTGGAGGAAATTGATGTTGATAATTAGAGAGGAGAAGGAATGTGCTGCCTAAACCATATTATAGGCAAAGCATTTCAAACAGGTCGTGGGTGGAAACAACATTGTGAAGGTGCTTATGTTTTTAGCTGTGGTAGATTCTATCTTGGTTTTTTCTGTTTCAATTCTCCTCTGTTAGTGCACTAGTGTTGTGAAAGAAATAGGTTCTGCTAGTGTGCAATTGTGTATTTCTGAATTTGTCTCTGTTTTATCCTTGGGGACCTCTATGTGTAACGGGTATAACACCCCTTGTGTTATATTAATATACAAGCTTCATTTGGTCTTTCAAAAAAAAAATCTTGGACTTGATTATGTCAAGATAGATGCTTGTGTCAATGATTGTATTTTGTTTAGAGGAGGAGAATATGGAAATCTTGATAAATGTCCAATTTGTGGGGAAAGTAGGTGGCAAGAAAATAAGAAGAAGAATGTTGTTCCCAATAAGGTAGTTTGATACTTCCCTATAAAACCAAGATTGCAAAGATTATTTATGTCAAAACAAATTGCAGATGACATGAAATGACATAAGAATAAAAGAATTGATGATGGAGTTATGAGGCACCCAGTTGACTCTTTAGCATGGAAACATTTTGATGGTGACCATGAACATTTTGCTTCAGACCCTCGTAATGTGGTTTCAACCCGTTTGGTATTATGAGCACCAGCTATAGTGTGTGGCCAATTGTTTTAACTCCTTATAATTTACCTCCTTGGTTGTGCATGAAACAACCAAATTTTATCTTATCATTGCTTATTTCTGGTCCAAAAAGTCCTAGATTGATATTGATGTTTATCTTCAGCCTCTAATTGATGACTTAAAGGAGTTGTGGGATGTAGGTATTGAAACTTATGATGCATCACCACATCAAAATTTCCAATTGCATGCAACCTTATTGTGGACAATCAATGAATTTCCTGCTTATGCCATGCTATCTGGATGGAGTACTAAAGGATCACTAGCTTGCCCTTGTTGTCATTCAGAAACCAGCTCTTGTCATTTGAAATACGACCGCAAGTAATGCTACATGGACCATCTTAGATTCTTACCTACTCAACACCCTTGGCGTAAGAAAAAGAGCCCTTTTGATAACACACAGGAGTTAAGGAGTGCACCTGAACCACTAACTGGAGATGAAGTGATTGCACAATTTGAAAGTCTTCAACAGTTGTCATTTGTAAAAGCTACAAGAAAAAGAAAAAGAAAAAGATCAATTACAAAGGTAACTCATAATTGGAAAAAAATTATATATCTTTTTTGAATTACCTTACTGGAGAACAAATATAGTAAGGCATAACATAGATCTCATGCACGTAGAGAAAAATATTTGTGAAAGTGTTATTGGAACGTTGTTGGATCTTGAAGGCAAAAAAAAAGATACAATATAAAGTCTCGATTAGATTTGAAACATATGAGACTCAAGAAGCAACTTCATCCTATTAAGACTGGGGATAAGTATATAATTCCACCAACACGTTACACAATTTTAAAGGTAGAAAAAATTCATTTTTGTCGTATCTTAAAAGATGTGAGGTTTTCTAACGCCTATGGCTCAAATATATGCCATTGTGTAAATATAAACGAACTCAAGATTTCAGGACTTAAGAGTCACGATTATCATGTTATACTTGAGAGACTTCTTCCCCTTGCCATACGAGGATTGCTTCCGAAGGATGCTTGTGATCCTTTGATTGATTTGTCTTTATTCTTTGATGATTTATGCTCTAAAGAGTTAGAGTTGGATCATTTACATAATCAAATTGCAGTTAGACTTTGTAAGATGGAGTGCATCTTACCACCGTCATTTTTTGATGTTATGGTTCATCTATCAATTCACTTGGTGATAAAAGCAAAACTTGGAGGTCCTGTTCAATATAGATGGATGTATCCTACTGAAAGTTAGTTTGAATATTTTTATATATAAATTCAAATATTTTATTTCACTATTTATATATAATTTTATTTGTTTAAAGGGTTATGTGCGCAACAAAGCATGACCAGAAGGTTCCATAGCAGAAGGTTATGGGGCTGAAGAGAGTGTATGACATTTTGTTCCAGAGTGTATGGACTATGCAAGTGATGAATGTGTTGGCTTGTCGGTGTTCAAAAACAATGGTTAATCTATAGGAGGAGGTTCATGGGAATGTATGAGCTCTTCGGAAATTCAACAAGCTCATTTTTACACATTACAAAATTGTGAAGAAGTCAGACCTTGGATTGAGTAAGCTTCTTCAGTCAAACTTTTATTCTTATTTAGTAATAATTATAATATATTTAAACTTCTAATTATATTTTATATTTATAACAATTTCCAGAGAGTACAATACTAAGTTAAGAAATGAAAGTCATAGGAACGTAGAAAAGAGGCACAAGGAGCAATTCCACAAATAGTTTGAGGATGAGGTAATAAGATTGATTTTTAAACTGTTGATAGAATTTGATTTATTTTGATAATTGTTTATGTTTAGTTTTATAAGGTATGATGGTTTTAACAAACCTTAAATGTAGGTTTTGAGATTACAAAAATTGCGTGATGGGAGGATTAGTAACCAACTAATAGCATTATCGAAAGGACCGTATTTTTGAGTATTCAACCACAAATGATACATTCAAAATGGTTTCAAGTTTCGTACTAAAGATGCTGAGAAACACCTAAAACCTACTAATATAGATTTATTAGTATAAATATGACAAAGTTAAATTACAAAAGTGATCCATTTATCTTGACAAGGAAAATTGGTATACAATTTTTAAAGTCAAGCCAAGACATATATTTGACTTGCCAAATGGTGAAGATGACGATGACTTCGAAGCATATCAACTAAATGAGTTTGGTGATACACATGGAGAACCGAAAACACCATTAGTAAACCAAGATGAAGAGGTTTTAAATGAGGATGATGTTGCATCATTAGTAAACCAAGATGGAGAGGATTTAAATAGGGATGATGTTGCAAGACTATGCTTGGATGAAAGTAATATTGACAAGGAAGCAAGTGACTTCAAAAGTGATGGTGATGAAGAAGAATCTCATGCAAGCGAATATGATTTATCAGAGAAAGAAGATTCTAACACGGAATAAAAGATTCCTTAAGGCACTACATTTTTGTGTTATATATTTTTTAGAAGAAATATTTTTTTTTTTATATTTTGAAATAGTGAGTGAGTAAATTAATTAATTTTTCATTTTGAAATATCGAGTTTGATGTGAATAAAGTAAAAGTGACGAAAAGTTTGACAAACATATTTTTATTTTTTAATCTATAGGAGGAAGACAGGAAACAAATTATGCAACTAGATAGGAAAAATATTATACAATTAGATAAATGGTTTCAATAGTTTAACTACTTCAACAATTAAAACATATTTTCTATGCCATCTTTAATGATTATATAATTTATTTTGAATTTCAAAAGTAAATGAAATTAAAACTAAGGTAGGGTAAAAAAATTTAAATCTTAAAAGTTACTTTTAAGTTAAAGTTTAAAATAAGAGCTTTAAAAAAAAAGTAAAAGTTATTTGTCAGTTTTTTATGTTTGATAACTTAAAAGCTATTTTTAATTAAAAAACTATTTTTCAGTTAGTAAATCCACGACATTGAGTGGTTGAGGCGAGACAGTGGAGGGCAAGTTAGCACTCATATTGGAGGTCGGTATTACCTAGTGGCAGTGGTGGTAGTGGCTGTTACCGGGTGGTGGCGGTGGTGGCGGTGGTGGTGATGTTGGAGGTGGTGATGGTTATGGAGGCGGTTGTTGCAATGCTACCTACAACTTATTTAAAAAAAGTTCTTTCATTAATTTTTTTTACTTAAAAGCTAATGTTTTATATTTTCTTTATAAAAAAATAAGTAGCTTGTTTCTTAAGAGCTTGTTACAACTTGTGTTTGATCAAACTTTAGCTTAAAAGTAATTTAATAGCCAAAAAAAGTTGGGCCAAGCGCTACCTAAATATCAGTTTACAGATTATTTTTTTTTGGTGAATGGGAAAATAATTATTTTTTATTTTTATTAACAATTATAATAATTATTTGAATAAGAAATGTTATTCTGTTTTTCATTAAATTTATATAATATTTTATTTTGATCATTTTTAACTTTAAATAAAGTAAAAGTGATTTGAAATATGTAAGTAAAATTTGAAAACATATTTTTTTTCAAAATTTTAAAAGTTATGAAGATAAGAAAAAAAATTCTACTATGAGATAAGTGTTTTCAATAATTTATCTACTTCAACAACCTATCTTTGTATGCCAATTAATTTGTACGCTATCTGTTACATTATTATTAATGTTTATATAATTTATTTTGTATTTAAAAAGTAAATAAATTGAAATTAAAATTAGTTGTACCAAATTAATTTTAAAATAATTTATTTTTTGAAACAGAATTTTAAAATAATTTAATTACTTCAACAACTACCAATGCCTTTGAAATTCTATCTTTGGGTTACAAATAAGTGAGATAATAACTAATTTGTTGCATTTATATAGTTTTTTTTTAAACTGAATAAATATATAAATCAAGAAACAGGGGCAGAAGCCACTACATCGTGCTGCAGAGCAGCTAAAATCTCTTGAGGAACCCCCTCAACCCAGGCAATGGACAACATAGAGAAAGATAGTTTGGCAAGGAATCAGCAACCATGTTGCCTTCCCGCCTAACAAAAGCAAGATCCATAAACTCAAAACATTTAGGGCCCGTTTGGGAAAACAGCTTAATTAAGCGCTTATGACCATAAGCGCTTATGACATAAGCGCTTATTAATAAGCTCTTTTAAGATATTTATTATAATGAATTGAAAATAAGCTATATATAAACATAAGCTCTTTTTCATAAGCTACTCTGAATAGCTTATGAAAATAAGCTCAAAACAGCTTATAGGTAGGTCATAAGCTATTTGCATAAGCTCTCACAAACGCTTGCATAAACACTTATACTATAAGTTAAGCTCATATAAGCTCTTCCAAACGGGGCCTTATATAGTTAAACTTATACAAATAATTGATTTTAGTATATATTAAATTTCTAAAAACAATTCTTTTTTTGTTACAAGAGGAATCTAGAAACAAATCTATGCCAATATTTTTGGCGCTGCTTTTTTTGTGCTCAATTTTTGTACTTTGTGCTCAAATAACTCATCATCTTCCTCAACAAGAACGAGTTTCTTTTCTCTTCATTTCCCTCAACGTGAACGAGTTCCTAATCGCCCACATTGCTGCGTCGTTGTACTTGAAAGGGTTTGCTTTTGAAGCTTTGCTGCAAGTCGTACGCTCTGTCTCTACAACAATAGAGGTCAGTAACTTTTACTTGTATGCCTAATACGTTTCATCAGTCATATGGAAATGCACATGGGTTTGTCTTTTTTTAAATTGAAGAGAGCCACTAATTTGTGAGTGGGAACTGGGAAGAAAGAAAGTGAGAAAGGAGACTGAGAGACATAGATTGAAAGAGAAATTCTGGTTTATGCTTCACCCACTCTGTAAAAGCAGGTTTCTTTGTGTTGTGTAGTAGGATTCATTGACTTTCAAATCCAATTGCTGTCTTGAAGGCCTATAATGTGGGTGAAGGGCGTTGTTTGGTTTTGATGTAGCATTACCCTGATATGAATCACTGGATTGCTATGATGATAGGGAATAGAGATACTTCTTAGCTGCATGTTTATTTTTATGTCTCTTTAATTGTAACTTTCTTTACAAGTACCCTTATCAAGCAGTGTGAGACTTGGCTGGTAGAGATTTTAGCGGTTGTGTCTCTATTCTTGTTAAGTATAGTTTACCATTACTTGCTTTTGGGTCTCTTTGGCATGTGGGGTTGTCTTTGGTGGGAATCTATCTTTGTAAGTGGAGTCTATTTGCCCAAATCTTAACTTAATACATTATAATGGGTAGAAGCAATAAAACTCTTAGACTTATAAACAAAATGTACCCTTATCACCCATTCCAATCTTATCTACATTGGTTCTTCCAAAACTCTGCTCTTTTTAATCTTATGTTTGGCTAAATGACCCCATGTTAATTTGGGGTCATCTAACCCCATGTCCAAATTGACCAATCAGAATGCGCCACGTGGTTTTTTTTCAAATTATTATTTTTAAATCTAGTAGTCGAAATTTCTTTCATAGAAAAGTATTTTACTAGATGGAAGAAATTTCGACACCTCTTTCTAAATAGGAGAGCACTCACAAGGAGAACCTTATAGGAGAAATACTAATTTTCTTCTCTAGTATTTTTCTCTCTAGTATAGTTAGAAGAAAGAATGATTATAGGATGAATGGAAAGTTACAATATGATGCAACTATTTATAATAATATTGTTGCTATGAATAGCATACGCACTTTTCTCTTTATCATCAACAAACCATTGATTTCAATAGCATTGACCTTTCCATTCGAACAAATTGGCTTTACGTGTCCACAATCTCCCACTTAAAGTCAATTTTGTTTGCTTTCAAAATTCTTCTAGCTTGTCAATTCCATGCTGCTATGTTTCTATTAGGCCATAAGAGGATCTACACCAAATAAACTTGTCAGCGTTGATCGGCTTTGTCATAACATCTGCTAGGTTGTCTTTAGTGTGAATCTTCAGCATGTCCAAACTCCCTTCCTCTACTACTTCTCGAACAAAATGGTATTGTACTCCTATGTGTTTTGTCTTGGAATGAAAAGTTGGATTTCTTGCAATGTACAAGGCACTCTGACTGTCACAATACACAATAATTTTCTGTTGTTTGTGCCCGAGCTCTTCCAATAACCTTTGAATCCAAATAGCTTCCTTGCATGCTTGGGTAGCTGCCATATATTTTGCTTCTGTAGTAGATAAAGCTACTACAGTCTGCAATTTGGATAACCAGCTTACCGCTCCTCCTGCAAGTGCAAACACATAGCCAGTAGTAGATTTTCTTTTGTCAAGATCACCTGCATAATCTGAATCAACGTATCCCCTAACAACAAAATCTGATCCTCCAAAACATGATGCAGCATTTGAGGTCCCTTTAACATATCTTAGGATCCTCTTCACAACATTCCAATGCTCTCTACCAGGATCTGCCATAAACCGACTGACCGTCCCAACTGCTTGAGCAATATCTGGTCTAGTACAAATCATAGCATACATAAGGCTTCCCATCGCTAATGCATACGGTACTCGAGACATTTCCATCCTCTCATCTTCATTGCTAGGACACATACTTAAGGATAATTTACGGTCGATAGGAAGTGGGGTTGAGGTTGGCTTACAGTCTTGCATGTTGAAGCGCCGTAAGACTTTCCGAAGATAATTCTTCTGAGAGAGCCAAATCTTCCTATCTTTTCTGTCTATATGAATTTGCATCCCTAAAATCTTGTTTGCTGGTCCCAAGTCCTTCATATCAAACTCCCTAGCCAATTGTGCCTTCAAATCTTGGATTCAATCTTTGTTGGGGCCTACTACCAACATGTCATCCACATACAACAGTAAAATGATAAAATCATTATCCTCAAACATCTTTTAATACGTACAATGGTCTGAACTAAGTCTGTTGTACCCAAGGCTAATAATGAAGGAATCAAATCTCTTGTACCAACACCTCGACGCCTGCTTTAAACCGTACAGAGATTTGGTCAACCTGCAAACCAAGTTTTCTTTTTCTTTTTCTTCAAAACCTTCTGGTTGGAGCATATATATTTCTTCTTCAAGTTCACCATGAAGAAAAGCAGTCTTTACATCCAACTGTTCCAAATGTAAGTCAAAAGAAGCACACATAGCCAACACTACTCTTATAGTGGTAAGTCTTACCACCAGAGAGAATATTTCATTGAAATCAATTCCTTCCTTTTGAGCATATCCTTTTACTGCCAATCTTGCACGATATCTTTCCACTTGATCATTACCATCACGCTTGATCTTATAGACCCATTTATTGTCGTTGGCTTTCCGACCTTCTGGAAGTAAAACAAGATTCCATATCTTATTTCTATGTAAGACTTCCATTTCTTCCTGCATTGCTGCCATCCTCAAAGAAGCATTTGAGCAACTCACAGACTCTTGAAAGGTTGATGGTTTTCCCTCTTCTGTTAGAAGACAATATGCATCATGGCTCGCCATAACACAGTCTGAATGCCAAGATGGTCTCTTTATTTGACGTGTTGTTCGTCTAACTTGAACATCATTGGCTTCTTCTAGTTATTGTACCTCGTGCTCCGGTTCTGCTTCAAAGAAATCTTCTTCTCCAGACTTTCCCTCTATATGGACAGTAGTAACATCTTTAGAAGTGCTGTCATTTCCCTGCTCACTTTGCAGTTCATTCTCTGCAAAAATTACATCCCTGGTGACAAAAACCTCGCGGGCAGTGGGATCCCACAGGCGAAACCCCTTAACACCGTCAGCATATCCCAAGAATATACATTTCCTAGATTTTGGATCCAGCTTAGTTCTTTCTTGGGAGTTGTACATCACGTACACAGAACATCCAAACACATGTGGAGAAGAATACTCTGTTGGCTTTCCTTTCCACATCTCCATCGGTGTCTTTAAATCAATCGCTGTTGATGGCGATCGATTTATCACGTGACAGGCAGTTTTTACGGCTTCTGCCCACAACGACTTGGCTAATCCTGCAATTCGCAACATAGCTCTAGTCCTTTCTAAGAGAGTTCTATTCATCCGCTCTGCTACACCGTTCTGCTGAGGTGTATGAGCAACTGTAAATTGTCTCATAATACCCCCTTGCTTGCAAAATGCCAGAAAGTCTCCGTCTGTATATTCCCCGCCATTGTCTGTCCTCAAGCACTTAATCTTCTTTCCAGTTTCAAGCTCCACTAGTGCTTTGAACTGCTTGAATGCTGAAAACACATCTGACTTCTTCTTGATTGGGTATACCCACAATCTCCTGGAGTAATCATCAATGAATGATACAAAATACTTTGCTCCTCCAAGGGAAATTTGCGGTGACTCCAACACATCAGAATGAATCAAGTCAAGCATGTGTTTGCTCTTAGCTGTTGATCTAACAAACTTCAATCTATGCTGCTTGCTTATCACACAGTGCTCACAGAAAGGTAAACTTACTGATTTGAGCCCGGGTAAAAGATTACGTTCCGCAAGAACTTTCAAGCCTCGTTCTGACATATGGCCTAGTCTGCGATGCCACATTGTTGTTGAGTCTTCTTGACTAGTTGATGCAACTGACACATCACCCTCTTGCAACGTTTCTCCCAGAAGCATGTATAGATTTGCATATAGCTTCTCTGCTTTCATCACTACTATAGCACCTTTCACCATCTTCAAGATTCCACCTTCAATATGGGCCTTGCACCCGAGGTCATCTAATTTTCCAATAGACAATAAATTCTTCTTCAACCCTTTTACATGTCGTACCCCTTGAATTGTGCGAACTGTACCATCATACATTTTTATTTTGACAGTACCGACTCCAGCAATTCCTAAGGAGTAATCATTTCCCATGAACACATATCCTTCTGAGATAGGTTCATAAGTGAAAAACCAATCTCGGCGAGGAGTCATCTGCCATGTTGCTCCTGAATCTATTATCCAGATATCAGTGAGCTGTTTACTACCTTTGGAACCAACTGCTGCTCTGCTATATAGGATCTCTCCATCATCAGAGGCACTAGCAACACATCCTTGAGATGTACTTGCCTCAGAAGACTTCTGACCATTCTTCTTAAACGAACAATCTCTTTTCAAGTGCCCTTTCTTGCCACAATTGTAGCATCTCAGGTTTATCTTACTTCAAGACTTTGATCTACCATGATTTTGGCTCCCACTGGGGCCGCGCTCCATTGATCTGCCTCTCGTCATTGTCAAAGCTTCTATTTGTTTTGAGCTTTCCTGACGGTCTTCCTTATTCATGCGCCTAGATTCTTCCTCAAGAATAGCTCCTGCAACATCATCAAAGTATAGATAGTCAGCAACATTATTGTTTGTCATGTTGATGACGAGTTGATCATATGAATCTGGTAAACTCTGAAGTAGAACCTCCGCACGTTCATTTTCTACTATTTTGAAATTTGCCGCAGCAAGCTGAGCAAACATAGTATTCAGAGTGTTGATGTGATATGTCACAGATGTGGATTCACTCATTCGAAGAGTGTAGAGTCTCCTCTTTAAGAATATTCGATTGTGAAGTGACTTGACCTCGTACAGTTTGACGAGAACATCCCAAATCTCCTTTGCAGTTTTCTTTTTTGCAGCGCTGGACAAAACTGAGTCTACCAATGCTAAGTGCAAGTTGGCAACAGCGTTGTTATCCATCTCTTTCCACTTCTCCTCAGTTATATCTTCAGTTCTACCTTCAATTGTTGCTAAGCAATTATCCTTCCTTAGGATCGCCTTTATCTTTAATTTCCACAGGGAGAAATTACTCCCACTGAACTTCTCAATCTCAAATTTTGCAGCCATGGTTATATACCAAGAAAAAATAAATTTCAACTAAACCGGCTAACACAATTTCACCGTGAATAACACAGTATACGTAGACAGTATTGTATATCTTTACCGTACACTAGAACAAATCTGGTATACGTTAACAATTACTGCAAAAGTATACAATCACACGTGAATAGTAACCATGAACAATATATGCAGTGGAATAGGGACCAACACCAATAGCTCTGATACCACTGTTGGGTAACAGAGTAGCATAAATGGTATCACGCAACTAAAATTAGAGATTTGATAGTAGGAATTGACACAATTTTTACATAGAAAACCGTGAGCAATGATAGAAAAGTATTTTACTAGGCGGAAGAAATTTCAACACCTCTCTCTAAATAGGAGAGCACTCACTAGGAGAACCTTATAGGAGAAATACTAATTTTCTTCTCTAGTATTTTTCTCTCCAGTATTGTTAGAAGAAAGAATGATTATGGGCTGAATGAAAAGTTACAATATGATGAAACTATTTATAATGATATTGTTGTTATGAATAGCCTACGTACTTTTCTCTTTATCATCAATAAACCATTAATTTCAATAGCATTGACCTTTTCTTTCAAACAAATTGGCTTTACGTGTTCACATCATTCACTACGGCATCCGTGTAAAAAGAAAGATGCGGCCATGACACTAAGCTCTTGTTCATGGTTTGTGGAAAACTAGATTCTGGTATAGAAGGCTCTATGCTTATATTAAGTTTCGAATCATCCATGCAATGTCATGACCATGAGAGCACAATGCCTCAGTGATCCACTAACTTTGGTGTAGCTTTTACAAGGATAATTGAACATCTTGTATGGACCATGAGGTGGCTCCCAGAATGCAAAATCTAGCAAAGTCTCCTCTTGTAGATTGTTTTTTCATTGGGAATTTTGGTGGGTTATTGACAGTGGTTAAATTTAGCCCCTCCTGAAATAATGATTGCTTTTTATTTCAGTTGTTTAATATGCATGTTTTTCTTTTATTTAGCAATGGCACCCCCAACTCATGCTATAGATTCAAGGCATCCAAATTCTTCAAATGCCACTATGAGCCAACAACAAGAAGGTATCGTAATTTTACTTTCTTCCAATTTTTATTTTCTTCTTCTTTGTCATATTGATTATAATATTTCTTTTTCTATGTTTTTATCCTAAAATTTTACATTATGTTATTGATAATTTTCTTTCCCCATTATTTGTGACAAAATCCAGTAGAATGTTCAAGGACAAAAAGAGGAAGAGGAAAAACAACTGGAACAAGTGTTTCTAAAAGAAAAAGGAAGAGTGCTACTGGAAAATTGCACGTTTATATTCCACTTGACAAGATCGATGGTCGTTGTTGGACCAGGAGCTCCAGATTTTGTTACTGACATATATCTGTGCTTGTACAATAAAAGCTCATTTTAATGTCAAGGGGTGGAGAAAAGTTCCTAACAGGGCAAAAGACATATACTATCACAAGTTTATGTAAATATCAATATTTTATATATTCTATTTTTGTTTTGTTTTCTTTTTATATAATACTTACAATATTTTTCGTTTCATGGTCGATTGCAGGATACTTTTGATATTGCTCAAATGGAGCATAACAATGTTGTTATTCTTGATACAAGAAAAAGATTCTGTAGAAGCCATAGAGGTAGACTTCATGAGCACTTTAAAATATATGAAACAAATGAGATAGCTTTAGAATATAAGCTTGATGAGATAAGTGAGGATGATTGGCAGTACTGGGTAGATAAGTTTTCAAGTCCTAGCTATAAGGTATGTTGGTATCATATTTATTGCAAACTTAGATAAATTGATTATAAATGTGAATAAAAGTTACTGGCTAAAATAATTCTACTTGTATTATTTTTAGAAAATGAATGCAAGGAACAAATCAAATAAAGGAAAATAGGTTATTAATCATAGATGTGGAAGGATGTCATTTCAAGTTGTTAGCTATGATGCGGTAATACAAAAGATATTAAATTATTTGATTATAAATTGTTCATTGAATTAATAATTTATAGTGATTATTTTTTATGATTATGAAAAAATGGTTTGCATAGAGATTCTGAAACTGAAAAGGAGCCTAATTATCAAGATTTATGACAAATGACTCATACAAACAACAATGGGGAATGGATATATGAGGCTTTATAGGGAAGTTCATGTAGGACCCTAATTATATAAATTATAATGATGACTTGTTCATGTATGTTGTTTTCTTTTAGCATGCATGCATGTTGAAGCTGCATTGCAAGTTTGATTACATTTAAAAAAAACCTTTTAATTATAATTATGATTTTACTTTTTATCTTTAATAGATGAGGGTTCAAGAAACTTCCATGAAGATGTTACAAGAAATAGAGGGGGGCTTAGAAAGATCCAATTATCAATAATGCTTTTAAATCAGTTGTAGGGGGAGTTCAGGGTATTGTTGTGGTCTTGGTGTCGGAATTCAACCACCAAAGGGTAAATCTACTACAGCTTTACATGAACAATTAGTGAGTGAGCGGGAAAAAGGGTCACAGCATAGAAATGAAACTGGCAGAAGTTGAGACTCAACTTCAAGAAGAGTGTAGCATGAGAGAAGAAATGGCTACACACATTGAAGATAATCAAAGGCAACATGAAGAAAGAGAAAAACAATTTGAAGAAAGAGTTGAAAAACAACTTGAGGAAAGAATGGAAAAGAAACTTGAGGAAAGGATGGCAGCCTTCCTTTTTAGTTACGCTCGGTAAGTAAGAATATCATTTAAGTGTACAAAAGTATGATGAGTTAGTAAATTTATTTTCTAAAAGTCAATTATTTTGCAATCTTGAACTTTTTATAAGTTTTTCTAAAAGTCAATTATTTTGCAATCTTGAACTTTTTATAAGTTGATTTTTGAATATTTAATAGGCTTCACTGTTGAGTCTGGCTCATTTTTGTTGCCTCATCAGGTATGAGATCACTTTGGAGATCGTTCGAAGAATGATCGTCGTAGAGATCGTTTGCCCAGAGTGTGGCTTAGTCAAAGATCGTCCGTCAAAGAGATCGTCCGACTTAGCACTGCTTGGCTTCGTCCGCTGGACCTCGTCCGGTGGCATCACTTTGGTGACATCGTCCAGTTAGGACACGTTGACTGTGGAAGATAGCTAATGAGCGCTGACTGCGCCGTAATGTACGCCGTAGTTGACGTTGTAACTATGATTTGATTGGTTAATAGGATTGCGTTAGGATTGTATTAAGATTGCGTTAGGATTTAATGATACGTGTCGTGTGACATTAAATCCTAGTATAAATATGTTGTAACACTTAAACCCTAATTCCTGTTCTGAATAAAATCTGAACTATAGCAATCTATAGCCGTAGACGTAGACATATTGGTCGAACTGCGTGAACAAATTTTCTGTGTGTTTTTCTATCCCTTTTCTCTCGCAAGGTTATTCTGTGCAATCCAAGTGTCTGAGACCAACAATTGGTATCAGAGAAACAATGACTTCTAGTGGTGCAAAGTTCGACGTTGAAAAGTTCAACGGAACAGGAAACTTCGGTTTATGGCAACGGAGAGTCAAGGATTTGTTGGCTCAACAAAAACTGCAAAAGGTGCAACAACGAGAGGAGAAACCAACAGGGATGTTAGACATAGATTGGTTGGAGATGCAAGAGAAGGCCGCTGGATTGATTCGTCTCTACGTCTCGGACGAGGTGATGTTTCATATCGCGGATCTCATGACTCCAAAGGTCATTTGGGGCAAACTGGAGAGCCAATATCAGTCCAAAATGTTGATGAACAAGCTATTTGCAAAGCATAGGCTTTACAGTCTGAAGATGCAGGAGGGAAGTGACCTTCAAACTCATGCAAACAATTTCACCACGATAGTTGTAGATTTGCTGTGACTGGGGGTGAAGGTTGACGATGAGGATAAAGCAGTTATTTTGCTTTGCTCGTTACCAAGTTCCTACGACCACTTGGTCACCACTCTTACTTACGGGAAGGACGCTATCACGCTTGATGCCATCACGTCTGCACTCTTGTCTCACTCACAGAGGAAGCAGAATGCAGAGGAAGGAAGTCAAGGTGAAGGTCTGTTTGCTAAGGGAGAAGGACAAGATCGTGGACGGAACAAGGGTAAAGCTACTGGAAAGAAGAAATGCTCTAAGTCCAAGCAGACGAGGAGCATAACATAGTGTTTTAACTGCAAGAAGGTTGGTCACTGGAAGAGGGATTGCCCGAATCTCTCTAACTCTGCAAATGTAGCTCAGGCGAGTGATTCCGACAGTGAAGGAGATATGTTTTTGTCTCGTCTGATAAATGCACAGAGGCATGGATTCTTGATTCTGGGTGCTCTTACCATATGACGCCGCACCAGGAGTGGTTCAGTTCGTTTAAGGCGGGAAAATTTGGATTTGTATATCTAGGTGGTGATTAGACGTGTGCAATCACTGGAATAGGACAAGTCAAAATTGCTATGGACCATGGTGGCTCGCGTATACTGAGTAATGTGAGGTATGTCCCAGACTTGAGGAAGAATCTAATATCCTTGGGTACTTTACAAGAGAACGGTTACTCCTTCTGTTCCGATGGGGGTAAAGATACTCTGAAGGTGTACAATGGTGCATTAACGGTGATGACAGCAAAGCGTACTGCAGGGAATATCTATCGCTTGTTGGGAAGCACCGTGGTAGGTGACGTTGCATCAGTTGAAGCTGACAATGATGCAACGAGGCTTTGGCATATGCGTTTGGGTCACCCCAGTGAAAAAAGGTTGATGGCACTTCATAAGAGAAATCTCTTGAAGGGTGTTCGCAACTGCAAGATGGATTGTTGCAAGTTTTGCGTGTTGGGAAAACAGTGTTGTGTCCGTTTCGTGACCGGGAAGCATGAAACAAAGGGAATCCTTGACTATGTTCATTCAGACGTTTGGGGGCCCACTAGGGAGGCATCCATTGGAGGTTCCAGGTACTTTGTTACATTTATTGATGACTTCTCCAGGAAGGTGTGATTATACTTCATGAAGCATAAGTCTGAGACTTTTAGCAAGTTCAAATTGTGGAAAGCTGAGGTGGAGAACCAGACGGGGAGGAAGGTCAAGTATCTACGATCAGATAATGGGACAGAATACACTGATGCAAAATTCAAGCAATTTTGTGAAGAACACAAGATCCAGAGGAATTATTCAGTGAAGAAAACACCACAACAGAATGATATTGCTGAGAGGATGAATAGATCCCTCACGGAGAAGGCAAGGTTCCTTCGGTTGCAGGCAGGACTGTCGAAGGGTTTTTGGGCAGAAGCAATGAGCATGACATGTTATCTTATCAACAAGTCTCTTAGAGCTTCACTGGATGAGAAAGTTGCAAAAGAAGTGTGGACAGGTAAGCCAATTAACCTAGATAATCTGAGGATTTTTGGTTGTCAAGCTTACGTGCATGTTTCCAGTGACGAGAGATCCAAATTGGATCCCAAGTCCAAGAAATGCGTTTTTCTTAGGCACACTAAGGGTGTGAAGGGGTTCAGATTTTGGGGTCCAGCTTTGAAGAAAGCAGTTCATAGTG
Source organism: Acmispon strigosus (assembly GCA_030819835.1). Taxonomy (NCBI): domain Eukaryota; kingdom Viridiplantae; phylum Streptophyta; class Magnoliopsida; order Fabales; family Fabaceae; genus Acmispon; species Acmispon strigosus. The sequence goes on along the minus strand of JAUAMA010000001.1, from coordinate 38,443,555 downwards.
GAGACGTTGTGTTCGATGAACAGTGCATGTTGAAGGAGTCAGATTTAAAGGAAGAGACTACCTTGGAGACTGACACTTCCATTGCTGGGAAGGTTCAGATTGCTGTCAAGCCACAAAATCCAACAATGCAACATCGTCTGATGGTTGAGGCATCAGACGATAAGGTCACGTCTGGCCCCTGCAGTCTTGGGCAGATGTTGCCCAATGTGCAGGCCATTGCAGATTCTGATAGTGAATCAAATGACGAGCCAGTTGATTCAGGTGGAGTACAAGACTATGTTCTTGTGCGTGATAGGGAGCCTCGTCCAAAAGGACCACAACCCAGATATGGGTTTGAAGACTTAGCTGCTTATTCTCTTCTTACAAGTTCTGGAGATCCGTCTACTTATCGTGAGGCTATGGAGAGCCAAGACCGACACAAGTGGGTGGGTGCTATGGTGGAGGAGATGGAGTCCCTGAACATGAATCAGACGTGGGATCTCGTGCAGCTTCCAGAAGGGAAGAAGGCAATTGGCTACAAGTGGGTGTTCAGGAAGAAGCCACCAGTAAAAGAAAATGAAGGGGAAAGGTTCATGGCTCGCGTAGCAGCAAAGGGCTATTCACAGCAGAAAGGGATTGATTATGATGAGATATTCTCTCCAGTGGTTAGACACATGTCTATAAGGGCAGTATTGGCCCTAGTAGCATTCGGAGACATGCATCTAGAGCAGATGGATGTGAAGACGGCGTTTCTTCATGGAAATCTAGATGAGCAATTGTACATGCAACAACCTGAAGAATTTGTTGAGTCCGGTCAGGAACGTCTGGTATGTAAATTGAAGAAGTCTTTTTATGGGTTAAAACAGTCACCAAGGCAGTGGTACAAGAGGTTTGACTCATACATGTTGAGGATTGGCTACAGACGATGTGGCTATGACTGCTGTGTTTACGTTAGGAGCCTTGATGATAATTCAGTAATTTTCTTGTTACTGTATGTGGATGATAGCTGATTGCTGCTAATCACTCAAGTGGCGTGCGTGACTTGAAAACCAAACTGGGCAAGGAGTTTGACATGAAGGACCTAGGAGCTACTAAGAAGATTCTTGGAATGGAAATTCACAAGGATAGGCGAGCCAGAAAACTCTGGCTGTCTTAGAAAAGCTATGTTGAAGGTATGTTGGACAGATTCAACATGAGCAATTCAAAAGCTGTGAGTACTCCATTGGAGAATCACTTTAAGCTCTCTACAGACCAGTGTCCGAAGACAGCTGAGGAAGTTGAAGGTATGTCGAAAATTCCCTATGCTAGTGATGTAAGTTGTTTAATGTACGCTATGGTTTGCACTAGACTAGACGTGGCACAAGCTGTGAGCCAAGTCTGTAAGTTTATGTCAAGACCAGGGAAACGTCATTGGGAGGCAGTCAAGTGGATACTCAGGTACCTTAAGGGCACAACGAGTCACGGGATAATGTTCAGCAGTGAACAAGGTGAGCCCAGAGTTGGTGGATATGTTGATTCCGACTATGCTGGTGACATTGACAACAGACGGTCTACAACAGGTTACGTCTTTACCTTGACTGGACCTATATGCTGCAAGTCGTTTGTCCAATCCATAGTGACAATGTCCAAAACTGAAGCTGAGTATATGGCTGTGGCTGAAGCAGCAAAAGAAGCATTGTGGCTAACAAGGTTGGTGCAAGAGTTAGGTGTTGAGCAAGGTGGTGTTCGTCTGAACTGCGACAGTCAGAGTACCATTTTCTTGGTGAACAATCAGGTGTATCATGCAAGGACGAAGCACATTGATGTAAGATTTCACAAGATCAGAGAGTTGCTTGCGTCAAGGCAGATACGACTTGAGAAGGTTCACACGTCTAAAAATGCAGCGGACACGTTGACCAAGCCAGTCACCAATGAGAAGTTCAAGCACTGCTTCGATTTGTTGCACATTTCAAAGTGTTAAGCTTATGGGGAGCGCAATCCCGAGAATCGAGATTATGAGGAAGCAGCGGATCTTCACAAGGGTTGGAAGAAATTCGCCAAGGTGGAGATTGTTGAGTCTGGCTCATTTATATTGTCTCGTCTGGTATGAGATCACTTTGGAGATCATCCGGTGTATGATCGTCCTAGAGAGCGTCTACCCAAAATGTGGCTTAGTCAGAAATCGTCCGTTAAAGAGATCATCTGACTTAGCACTACTTGGCTTCGTCCGGTGGACCTCGGCCGGTGGCATCACTTTGGTGACACTGTCCAATTAGGACACGTTGACTGTGGAAGACAGCTAATGAGCGCTGACTACGCCGTAATGGACGCTGTAACTATGATATGATTGGTTAATAGGATTGCGTTAGGATTGCATTAAGATTACGTTAGGATTTAATGATACGGTGTCATGTGTCATTAAATCCTAGTATAAATATGTTGTAACACTTAAACCCTAATTCCTATTCTGAATAAGAATCTGAGCTATAGCAATCTATAGCCGCAGACGTAGACATATTGGTCGAACTACGTGAACAAATTTTCAGTGTGCTTTTCTATCCCTTTTCTCTCTCAAGGTTACTCTGTGCAATTCAAGTGTCTGAGACCAACATTGACAATCTTCATGAGGTTGAAACTACTAAGAACATGGTTGCACACATGTAAGTTGCAATTACTTTTCCTAAGTTCTAGTATGCTTTTCTATTTTGAACTTCTGATAGTTGAAGTTAAGGTGTTAAGTTATGTCAAAGTTATTTTGGAGCTTTGTTGTCTTGCACTTTTACTAATTAAGTTTTTTTGGAAAGTACAGGTTGATCCTGATGTTCTTGCTCAGAATCTTGATTGTAGTTTCTTCCAGAGTTGCTTCGATTGTCTCTGGATTTCTCTCTGCCTCGATTTCCCCTTCTGCTAGAAGAACCCCTTTCTTGGAGGTTTGCGCTTGAAGCGCTTGATCAACAGACCTATCATTTGACCTCTCCAGCATTCGTTGCTCATGAGCTTCAAGGGAACCTTGAAGTTCTTCAATCTTCATGGTAGCAAGATTCTTGGACTCCTCAATTGCTACCACGATATGGTCAAATCTTGGGGAAAGAGTTCGTAGACTCTTTTCTACGATCGTCTGAACAGTGAATGTTTCCCCACACGACTTCATCGTGTTCGTCAACGTGATCACCCGAAGAAATCAGCGATCTTCTCATTCGTCTCCATCTGCATCAATTCATACTGTCTTCTCATGGTCTGCAAGCGGACCTTCTTCAACAACTCAGCTCCTTCATTGCATTTGGCTAGACTTTTCCATGCCTCTTGAGCGCTCGTAGTGCCTATAATCTTGTCCAAGTGTGCAACATCTACGCACTAATGAAGCAGGAACAGGGCCTTGCAATCTTTCTTGTTGTCTTTGTGTGCAACCCTCTACTCGTCGGTGGGTGCCACGGACAGCGCCGGAAATCCATTCTCCACAATCTCGAGGACTTCTTGGTAACCCATGATTACTCTCATCTGAACCTTCCATCAGTCCCAGTTCTTGCCATTGAGAACAGGGAGGTTTGCAGAGAAGTTGCCGTTGTTTCCACCCATCGTCGTCTATCCCTTTCGAGAATGAAAGCTCTGGATATCAATTGTTAGAGCACGCAGCGGTGTTGACGATGAGGAACGGATAACAGAAACAAGAAAACAGAGTAACAGAGAGAACGAAAGAAAAGAGAAGAGTGGGAAACTGAAACTGAAATTCAAATTCTATTACTGATTCTGATTACAACAACAACTACCTCTACAACTGAACTTTCTGTTTATATACACATTGGGTATGTGAGCCACACTAACTACAAAGCCCAATACTAAAAGCCCACTAACTAAGTTAAGACTAGCTCAACACTTTCAACCGTTTCTGCTGGGAGGGGTACGTTGAATGGAGGGAACTCAAAGACATCTGGTTCTATGTGGCTTCTGAGGGAAAGAATTAATGGTGCTCATGTGGAGGTTGTTGGCTTGTGGTGCTCAAGGTTACTATTTTAGTGTGGTTGGCCAGTCACAATGCTCGTCCCTCCCACCAATTCACCGAGATTTCAGTGCCATTTAACTGGTTCATCACGTTGTTCATGATGCCAGAGCTTGACTGAATCAACATTCCACTATTTGAGAGAACATGTGAGGCAAGTGTGGAGGTACATGGGTTTTCATTTCGAGTCTTATTCTTTCGTGGTGTCTGACGTCGCAGGGTTTGGGATTTGCATTCGTGATGCTAGCGGAGCTTGGAGGATGAGATTTTTTGTTCCAAGTGGGAATTCAGAGATCTTATGCATGGAGCTATTGGCCATCCTCGAAAGTTTGAATCTTGCTCGGGACAATAATTTTAGGCATGTTACATTGCAAAGTGATTCTCCATGAAAGCATATTGCAACTCTGGTTTGGGATATAAAAAATCTCCTTGGCAAGGCTCGAGATGTGTTAATGCCTGTGCAGATTATTTGGCAAGACATGGTGTGCTCCAGGACCAGTCTTTATTGGTTCTCAACTTCTCAAGAATCCTCCAGTTGATTTAACTCTATGAGGACTTTGGTTTCTTTGTTTTTTTTTTCCCACTGTTTTTTTTTCCTCTTTCGTTTCCTTTGGGCGTTTAGCCCGTATTATTACCAAAAAAAAAATTGTGCAAAGTGATTTAACCTAGATGGGCTAAAAAAATATGGCAGTCCCTATTTTTCGGGTGAGAATACTGCATTTGCGGTGTCAAGATTTTTAGCTGCCACTACATGTTTATCAATGCTTGCGAACACACAAAGCTATTCACAGGACTTAGCCTTTTTAGACAAGGTCAAGGGAAAAGTTCAATCCTGCAGGTGGTTGAATGAAACAGGCACCCACCTACTATTAAAGGCTTTTGATCATGAAAGCGAAACATTTTGTCCAATAGGGAACTTATTTGTGGACTCAGAGAGACAAGACAAGAAGAAACAACTCAGACAAAACCAACATATTGGCTGGTGCATAGCACTATAAGGGTCCCCTTATGACAAACACCCACACCTGCCATCTCATAAAACCACTTTCTTTTTGCAATTTTCATTTTCTTTCTGTTGAAATGAGAGATCAAAATTGAACCAACCAGAAAATGATGAGCCAGAACGACTTCGTTGCAGCCTTTCAGCAACACATTCATATACAATGGGACCATGCATCAGTTAGTGGCAGATTAGTACCCAATTGTGCTAGCTGAACTGTATCTAGTAGCTACCCCATTGCTGCATTAATTAAAGGGCACAATTACATGTAAAAATGAAGAATCAGAGCTATATGGGGAACCCACATACAAATGATACAACCAGCCCGTTGCATAAAGCTCTCGGATGAGCGGGTCCGGAAAGGGATTTGACCATTTTGGTTTATTGTATACAACCTTACTTTTTTTTTTTTTTTTCAGAAGATGCTATTTCTTGAACTTAAACATGTGACCTTAGTTACATGGCAACAAGTTGCGCTTAGACTCCTTTTCATACTAAGGATACAAGCACCACCTGTACATTTGAAAGTGCACACCAATGCAACAATTGCAGGCATGTAGCTAGAGAGTAGAGACCCCATCATATATGCAGGTTCTCTATAATAAACCAAATGGCCAATTGAAAAAGGTACTTTTTTTTTCATTATTATTGCAAATGAAATGATACAATAATCCACAACACCAAATACCTGTACTTTGCTATCTGTATACTTGAAACATGAAATGCCAGAAGTAATATTCCACATAATTTAAAACCCACTCTATAGGTCCCTACCTATACCAACTATGCTCCCCTTGCATTCTACCTTGTTTGATCCTAAGGGACTATCCACTGAGTGCCACTCAATCATCCATTCACTACCATTTCCTCAAAGGAGAATTAAAAAAAAAATCACATATTCATTCAGTATGCTGCTAAAAATTCTGCCGAGAAATGGGAAATCTTTTGGTGAAAACCATACAACAGGTTAAGTCATGTTGCAATAAACTAATCGTCCTCAGCTGATTTCTGGTTGTAGCATTGGGAAGAAAGCCCAACTGTTGACTGGTTTATCTTCTTTCCCAACAACCTTCTTGTTAGCCCACCACTCAGAGCTATTCACCACAGTGCCGGAAACATCGCCTTTCTGGCTGTCAAAATTGAAATCTTTGGAAGAATTAACAGAAAGATGCTTCTGACAGCACTGCTTGTCATTAGTTTCCCCTGAACATACATCACAACAACTATTGGAGTCTCTTTGTATGCTCTCTCTGTCAATAGGATCTTTGGCCAGTATACCCTGGGAGGACCTTGACATGTTTCGAAGCAAAATACCTGTTTTATTTGCAAGACATCGCGCAACATCTTCCCCGGTTAATTCAAATGAAACTCTATGATCAACTAATGCTGCATTACTTTGAATCCCATTCTCTGGGTTTGCAAGAGATGCTTCCTCAGAAAAATGGTTTTGCACATTGAATCTGTCATGAGAGGATGGCCCAGCACCATCAGGCGTCAAAGATCCTGAACCCAACCTCGAGTCCTGCCCCAGACCGTCAGGTGTCACACACCCAGAACCTAATCTTGAAGCAAGTCCAACACCATTAGGTGTCAAAGATCCTGAACCAAGTCTTGAACCTTGCCCTGCACCATCTGGTGTCAAGGATCCAGATCCCATCCTTGAACTCCATTTTCGAGTTGGGCGCCTATCAGGGAAAGGGGTAGAAGTGCCAGAAGTTGAAACAGCAGATCCCGGTGATATGAGTTGGCCACCTGGGCTTCCAGGATATTGTTGATAAGGCTGAAATTCATAATTGTACAGTGCAAATTTCTGTGTTCCATTGTTTTTACGAGCCCGGTCCAGCGAAGATGCCAACAATTGAGCAAAGGGAACCTCAGGGGATGAGGGTGTTGTCAGCTGCACAGATTCAGGTGGGGGAGTAAAAGAAGCAGTAGATGGTTCAGTTGTGAAGTTGGAAAACACAGGCGGTGAAACTAACTGAGTCTCATAGGCATATGGACCTATGGTGAAAATGGAAGCAGAACCACCAGAAGAGTAAGCATTGGCAGTGAGAGAAGTGAGTGACAGTAATCCAGCCGGCGAGTGAGTGGCAGACGGAGGATCAGACTGGAGAAATGATGCAGGAGAAGAAGGAGGAGCAATGAAGGGCATTAAAATGGAAGTTGAAGAGTTTGGTGCGGCAGTAGCAGCAGCTGGACCTGCTGGTGCAACAGGTTCGGGAACAAGGACAGCATGGCCAATTCGCTTGCTGCTTTTTTGAGAAGATCCAAAGCATGAAGACAGGCTCAAGAAGCTTCCCCAGCGTTTTTTCTGCAATTAGTGAAGAAAAATATTCTAAATCAGAAGTTGAAACAGAATCAATACTCAAAGTTTCTGCATAGAAAGAAAAACTCTATTCTATACTTTTTCCTTTCCCCTTCACTGTAATTCTTTTCTTAAGTTTAGTTCCACTTTCATACTAAAATTCCAATTTCAAGACTTACAGTATCCTTGAGCTTAATGCTCTCACATGAAAGACATAAAGATTCATGAATCAAATAAAAACAGCCAGGTTGCTTAGTGTGCAAAAATAGTACAGAATCCCTCCAAATTAAGCATCAAATATTTGATCGATGACTCTATTAACATTTTGGTAATTTTATTACACATTATCAAATACTCAATTTTAAGTTATACTGGGTCCAATATTTCAGGATAAAAGAGAGGTTTGCACTAGCGAAGACACATTACAGATTACAGATAAGGAATAGTCATTAGAAATTTAGCTTCCAGAGTAAGCACATTTAATTTTCTGATGGCTAATCAACACACATACAAATTGATTTAAATCTAAAATTTCTCCCATAACCTTATAAAATTACCTATTATAACTAATGGGGAAGGAGTGCTATTACAGTGCCCATTGTAAAGCAAAGAAGAAGAAAGGCTTGAGTTTACTATTATTGACAGAAGATGGAAATACTTATAGTTAGCTTAGCTGTTAGTATAGTTAGTTACTAAGTGATTAGTTGTCACTTTAACAGCTAATCACTTGGGAACTAACTATACTAAAATCTAAGCTAACTATTAGTATTTCCATTTCCATCTTCTGTTAATAATTATGTCTCTCAAAATGTTTAATATATTATCTAATAACATACAAGATATGAAAAACATGTCAGCAACTTAGGATTTATGTCAGTATCAACAGGCATCTAAAATTGAAATATGTGCATTACTTTTTGATAGCACATGGAAGAGTAACATAAATAGACATCAGTCAAAGGATTAAAAAAAAGAATAGCGCTAACAAAAGCTATCACTTCATTCTTTGAGCAGGAGAGGGAAGAAGAAAAACACCCATATCAGCCAATGGCATAGATGGTGCAATCGATTTCCAAATTCATCCAATTCTGTAAAAGATGAAGATGTGAACTGAAATCCATTGTCAGAAGGACTAGGAAGTCAATCCGGTGCTGATTTCAGACACAGAAGCAATTCTACCCCACTTATTAAATTATATGTTTTCCATATGTAAGTTTGAGAGACACCCCAAAAACACCAAGCCATTATAAAACTGAGCAAAGCTTATTGAAAGCATACCAAAAAGGTATGCAACTTAGATATATCAGTGTTGGATTAGGAATCATACAAGGACATATAAGGTCAGTCCTTGGTGACCTTATCAATAGTTCACATTAGAACTATGTCAAGACAAAATGCTCTCAATTTAGTCTATTATATACAAACTTTCCATCAACTGCAAAGAAAGAAAGTTCATGGAATCTTGATATCAAGTTGTTAACTCAATATCTTCAGCCAAAGGATTGTTTCTGCTTAACTATATGCATGTATGGATCGGCTTCTCTATCTTCAAAACCAATTTAAACACTCAGAAACTAGAAACTATTTACAAAAACTCTCCACAAAATTGATTTTGATTTCAAAATAAATTGTCCCAGAATTTCCAAACATACTACTTTAATTGCAGCAACCCAAAAAAAGAAACTAGTACAGGTTACAAATTCCAAGGGTTAAAATTAACACAAAATCTAGGTGCTAGTAGCTAAGATTAGAATTAAACCTCTTATAGATAGGTGAATCAATCAAAGTAGTACATGGAATGCAGAAAACATTAAAACTTTGGAAAAGAGAAAAAAAGGAACAGTAGCTTGCAATATAGGAAAATTAAAAAAAGAAAAAAAAAATGAAGAAGAAGAAGAAGCAGGGAGACCCAAGATCCAAACTCCAAAGTCCAAATTTCTCTTCTTTTTCATACTTTTTGAAAGCCACAACTAAAAAGTTGAGATGTTATTTAAACAAAAAGCAAAACAAGAGAAATGATTTCAAACCTTTCAACGGGAGTCCAATTATAAAAGACTAGACTAACCAGACCTTCACCACTATGAAAATATCATAGAGAGAGAAGAGGGCAGAAAAAAAAGGAAATAGAAAACATAAAACACAGAACACGAGATCCCTTTATTTTCTCTCTTTCACACACACGTTGTTTCTCGGTAACCAAACAGAGAGAGCATCGAAACTCGAAACGAATCGAGGAAACAGGCACACGTTCAAATAGCAGGAATATTTTAACGGCGAGAGGGAGAGACGAACCGGCACGGCGGCGGGTTGGACTCTGGATTCGGCGGAGGCGATGGCGGTGGCGGCAGCGTTCACCGTATCGACGCTATTGTTCAGGCTTCCCATGACGGAATTCAGAGGGAGGGAACGGGGGAGTTTGCCGGTCACCAGAGATCGGGAGTCGACGGCGGCGGAGGAAGGATTTGGCGGCGAGATTCAATCATGGATTTGGAAAAAGGAAAAAACAGACACCTAAAAACGGAAGAGAGAGAAAAAAATAGAACGAATAATGAGATAGAGAGAGAGAATGGAAATTAGTAGAAGTAATTAGGAAGAGTGAGAGAGAGAGAGAGAGTCATGTGGTGTGTGTGATTGATCACACTCAACATGGAAGGAAGGGACACATGAATGAATAGTTATAAATTATGTGTGAGAATTGGAGTTATGGTTGTAGAAGGAATAGAATAGAATAGAAGGAAAATGCTTCATTTTTTTCTCTCTCTCTAGGTTTCTTGTCTTTTTCTCTCTCTACGCGTCTTGGTTCAGTTCCCCTGCAGTTATCCTCTGGTTACCTCCATTTTTGCGCGAAACTATTTCCACGTCACCTGAAACGATATCGGTCCCACTTTTGTCTAATTATTACTATTTTTTGGTACATAATTACACTATTTTACTACTATTATCATCGATTAAAAATTATTATATCAGTATCCTTAAAAATTATTACTATTATATAACAGTAATTTTATTTTATGAGCTCACAGTATGTTTGTACTAAGCGCAGATATGGTCTAATCATCACAACACATCTCATGGTTTGATAATAATTTCTTTAAGAGTTTAATGTAATTTAAATATAAAGATTTTAATTTTTGTTTACGATTATCAAATCATCTCAGATCCACCTCACCCAATAAATATAAATAGTGTAGACAATAATGTTTCATTTGTGAATTATGAAAACGGAAAAATAATTTATTTCGATGCAATTTTTTGTTAAAGCAGTTGTTTTATTTTTCTCTTTTTTATTAAATCATTTTATTTATACTTTAAAATGTTAAAATTTGAACAAATATTTTTTTAATAATGGCAATGATGATATTATAAAAAAATTATTTTAATGCATGATTTTTCTTGGTAATGTTTTTATATTTATTTTCAATATATTAAATGTGTTTATTTTCCTTTTATATTTTAGGGTTAATGGTTCAATAGGTCCCTGAAGTTGTACCAAAATTTGTGTTTGGTCCCTCCCTGAAAAAATGACGGTTAGTGGCGGTAAAAAACAACCAGTAATTGTGAAAAGACCGCCACTAAACGTCATTTTTCTGGGGAGGGACCAAACACAAATTTCAGTACAACTTCAGGGACCCATTAAACCATTAACCCTATATTTTATATAAAATACTAAGATATGTATTAGCGAGAAGTATGTTTTTACATTAAAATTTATCTTAATAATCAAAATTTTGATAAGAACTATCTTAATTGGCCTAAATTACTATACATCAAGCTGGTTGGTCAGGTTGTTCAAAGTTCAAACACAAGGTTCTTTAATTCTTCTGGACAATTAGAAACATGTAAAGCTAAGTTGTTACAACTCTACTCTGATTAGCTTGAACAAGATTAGAACTTCAATATACATCACTTAAGTGATAGACTTGCAAATATTTAAACGCTTACGACCATTGTAAATAAGTTTTATCAGTGTAAGTTAATTAGACACAATTTATTTGTTCTTTTAGCTTAAAGTGTCTTTTCTAAGTATAATTCTCGTCATAAATATTAACTGCACCATCGCATTCACCACCGTGTTCTCTCCCAAGTATTGTCATGCTCGATCAAAGAACCACACTATACCCAGATTTTTGGAAGAACAAGAGAAGTTTCTTTGTTTAAACCACTTGTAATTTACATCTTCACGTGGCTTTAATATTATATACGAAGAAAATCAATTAGGATCTTAGTTAGCTAAAAATCTATTATAAAAATGATATTGGATGCAAGTTGAAGCAGTTAAACTATACATACAAAAAAGATAGCTGTTTCTTAATAATTTTAATAATCATTCAGCTAAGTTTCCTTCATGATAAGATCTGGCAAGTTTAAGGATAAAATAATGATGATAGCGCAGCCTGTGAATGTGGCTAACTCGTAGTGGTTTACACAATTGACCTTAATATCGACAAGAAATTACCATTTGTGCCATCCAGTTTAAAAGGGTGTGAAATAATGTGGCGATTAAGGGTTGTGTGAGATACTCGTGATTCAGTTCATCACTGCATTTATATTGGTTGCTCTGTTTTTTCTTTTTTTTTTTGTTGCTTTTTCTGACCATTCACGTGTCGTGACCATTGTGATGGTAATTGTATGGTAAGGACCACATGCTACTCGTGGGGCTCCTAATTAGGCCAATCGCGGATGTACACTCTGTTGACTAATGTAATCTTTTGACTATTCTCAATCGTTGATCTAATTACTGCCTAGTTTGAGAAAAATGTTAAGGAAATTGGGTCCACCCAATATCGACCTCTAAAACGAGGTCTAAATTTGGACCCCATTTTTTACCTGCTACTACTGGTCACACTCTTAATAAAAATATAAAAAATTAACACTCTATAATCTCCTCCTCTCATGGTAGAGATAAGAATCGTTTGCTGTTGGAGATGCGCAGAATCGAGCACAACAATAGTCTGGGATCGTCTGTTGTATTGATTGACAAAGGACAGTATCGTCTGGTAAGGATCACCTGCATACTAAAGTGATGGATCATCTGCCAAGCTATATCGTCCGGCCAGATGTAACGTCTGGCCTGTACCGTGTCAGTTGTAAATCATTTATCTAGTAATAGTTAATATTATCTTGCAATTGGGATATCCAGGATATTATCTTGTATTTATTATTGTTTATGATTCCCAATGTAATAGTTGCAATAGTTGACCTCGGAATATCCGTCGGTCTCTCTGTATAAATACAGAGCTTGTAACCTTGAATAAGTAGGAATTGAAGTTGCAGAATAAGTAAATAATAAGAATCTTACACAGAGTTCATCCTTTTGCATCTTCGATTTCTCAAATTCTTCAAGAACCAACTTTGGTTTTTAACATGGTATCAGAGCCAGTTTGGTCCATAGTTTCTTTTTCTTCGTTCTTTTCTTCCATGGCCGAAGCTCCGCCTTCGTGTTAATCTTTACCCTTATCTTTATCTTTATTTAATTTTTCGACGCTGAGACTTATAAACAGAGGGGTAACACCTGTTAACGTTCCTCTAAGCTCAAGCCTTTTTTCCTTTACGACTTTCTTGCTTTTCCTTTTCAACGCTGAGATTCATGAACAGAGAGGTAACACCTGTTAACGTTCCTCTGTACTCAAGCCATTGCAGCCGTAAGGCCTTTGAGACTCAGGTGATGGAGCAAAACTCAACAACCTTTGAGGTTCCCACTGAAGTACAAGCCCAGGCAATACATCCTCGGACTGGCATGGAAAGATCATTCCGAAGTGCCTTTCCGTTTATAAAAAAAATACTCATTTTTCTTTTACCTGGTGAAGCAGATCTGGTGGATTCGGCGAAGCAGTGCAATTCATTTTTCATGTTCTTCATCTCTAACATCATGCCCCAACCCTTCGCTCTGAGTACAAGCATCACTGTCAAAGGAGCGCAACTATTCCTGGCATTATATTTCCATCCTTGTTCGTGATGCCTGCAAGGGAAGTACAAGCAAGCAAGTTGCAGCTAAGAAGGTCACACTAAACGTGGTTTGAAAGGTTGTCTTCCTTCTAACCCAAGTTGAGTTTGCGGGGGGATATTAGAGATAAGAATCGTCTGCTGTTGGAGATGCGCAGAATCGAGCACAGCAATAGTCTGGGATCGTCTGCTATATTGACTGACAAAGGAAAGCATTGTCTGATCCTATATCGTCTGGTAAGGATCACCTGCATGCTAAAGTGATGGATCATCTGCCAAGCTATATCGTTCGGCCAGATGTAACGTTTGGCCTGTACTATGCCAGGTGTAAACCATTTATCTAGTAATAGTTAATATTATCTTGTAAACGGGATATCCGAGATATTATCTTGTATTTATTATGGTTTATGATTTCCAATGTAATAGTTGCAATAGTTGACCTCGGAATATCCGTCGGTCTCTCTGTATAAATACAGAGCTTGTAACCTTGAATAAGTAGGAATTGAAGTTGCAGAATAAGTAAATAATAAGAACCTTACACAGAGTTCATCCTTTTGCATCTTCAATTTCTCAAATTCTTCAAGAACCAACTTTGGTTCTTAACATCTCCATCGATTCTCATTCTCCCACCACTTATGACTCTCTCCTTCTTCCTCACATGAGGACTTCAACAAAAAGCCCAGATATGTTTTAAGAAAAGAAAGCTGAGGAAGGAAAAAGAGCGAGACACCTGAGAGAAAGAATCGAAGGCGAGAAAGAAGAGAGGGAAAGATCGACGACGATAGGGACGCGGGATCCCGATGCTAAGTGGTGCGACAACGGCGCGCAGAGAGAAAGGTCAATCGATCCAGAGCGGCGCAACTTTGGGGAGTAAGATCACGGTGAACTCATTAGATGAAGGCTCGGTGGCGGCACGTTGTGGCTCGAGCTTTGATTAGAACAGTGCGAGCAGAGCCTACGACGGTCGCCACCGTCGACAGTGGTCCTGTGATGGTGAAGGGGTCGTGGTTTGATGATGATGGTTGAGGTCCGTTAGTTGAGTTTGAGTTCTATTGAGTTTGATCCCTCGAATGGTGGGGGTAGTCTTCAAAGTCACTGGATCATTGGGGCTTTGATTGGTTGGGGTCATTGGGCTTCCTTTCATCTTCTCCCTCTCTAATTGCAGTTTAGGCGGTTTGGGCTCTATATTGGTTTGAGGGTGGAAAGGGTGGTGGTTCTTCCTGGGATTCGGGGGTTTCTAGTGAATGGAATGTTGGGGTTCTGATTCGATCTAGGATTGTTAATGGCTAATGAAAGGGGTTGATGATTTGATTGCTTTTGCGAGAAGGATTAGAGATGGTGGAGGTTTGAGAGAAACCAGAAGAAAATGAAGATGATGAGGGAAGCCATGGATGAAGTTTGAGAAAAACCAAACTCAAGGAAGAAGAAGAAATCACCATGCCATTGAGTTTTCCAGCCACCTTCGACGCTGCAAGTCCCATTTCCAATCATCTCCGTCTATTTGATGGTGCGAGACCACCTTCATTGTGACCCTCGTCATGTGTTCTTCGAACCCCACCGAACAGACTTCCTTCTGCGAGCTCCGCCGCTGTGACATTCATCTACTCCGGCGGTTTCCTTTTACCCTGCAACCAATTATGTTGTTTTTCCGTTTAAAAATATGTTGGTTTTGTATAAAAATTGTAATACATTTAAAAAAAAACATATGTGACCTGCTATAACAAGTCAAACTAAGGGATGCAAATTTAGACCTCTTTTTTAGAGGTCCATATTAGGTGGACCCAAGAAAATAATAAATTCTTTCATAAGCTCAATTACACATTTGATCAGCTAGTGTCACGATTAGGTGAATTTAGTCCCTTTGTTTTTAAACGAGCGAAATTGGTCCTTATTATTTATTTGATTTGGCACTTTTGGTCATTCTACATCCGAAAATACTTGTGCCACGTGGTGAGTGATGTGGCATGTGATGATTAAGATAAGTCATGTACGCGTGACCCTTAATTCCACATTCAACATCGTATGTGGAGAACACGTAACCATCGTATGACAATTTTTTTAAAAAAATTAACTGTGGGTGGGGTGGGAATTGAACCCACAACGCTCATGTTGCAAAGCCAATGCATTACTACTAAACTAAGAGGTAAATTCAATAAATATAGACCTAACATAATATATAACTACATGCTAAGTGGTAGTTCTAAAATATTCGTCTTTCCCAAAAGTTAGAATCAAACTCTAATTTTGGAAACAAGAGCAAAGGGCTTAACCACTAAACCAATCACCAATTTATAAATTTTGATAAATATTATGCATGAAATAATATCTATATGTATATGGCAGAGTTAATTCACTAATTAGAGATTAACTTTTCACTTGATAATTTTTTGATATAATTTTTTTTTATAATGTAAGTGATATTAGTTAATCTTAAAATTCTAATACATACATATTTATTTAAATTATTAATAAAATTTAAAATTAGTGAAAAATCAATTTTTTTAATATTCTCTTATTTTCAAGAATCTTGAATTTAATTATAAAAATTAGCCTGATATAAATTTTATTTTAAAAAACTTTATAATTTGCCAAATTTAATTTATTTTCAGTGATAACATACATGTTTACACTAAATTTTTAAAAACTTATTGAAAAATAGATAACATTTTGTTTAAAAGAAATTAGATATCAAGTTCTAAACAAATTTTTGAAAATAAAAATTATATCAGAATAATTTGTTATATTAAATTAAGATTCATAAAAAATATTAATTGATTGAATTTTTATTCTTGTAAGGTGGGGTTCGATTTTAATTATTGTAAAAGATACATATTTTAGAATTGTTACTTAGCATGTAGTTATAAACTTATAATTTGTGTTGTGCATATAATAATTCAAGTTATCATTTGTCTTAGTGGTATGATGCTGATTTTGCAACATAGAGTTGGGTGTTCAATTGTCACTCCACCGAAATAATTAACTTTTTTTATTTTACCAAATGATTTTTACGTGTATGTCACGTATGATGCTGAATGTGCAATTAAGGGTCATGTGAACATGACATATCCTAGTCATCACATGCCATGTTATTCCCCTGATGACACGTAGATATTTTTTTTGTCGCATAAGAGATGGAAGAACCAAAAGTACAACATCAAACAAATAAAAAAATCAAAATTGCTTGTTCTAAAATACAATGATCAAAATTACTCAATCGTAATACTAGGACTAATAGTACAATTTAGCCTCTTTCTTATAAAGGCCTCTCAAAGGTCTAAAATGAATTTTATTGAGAGGATTAAAGATGAAAAAGGAGGTGTCTGTGAAGAATTGAATAGGAAGATGACCTTTTTTTGGTATTGGGAAATTTCTTCCAAATTTTTTTTCAGTCTTCTAATCCTTATGGTATTTTGGAGGTCTCGTGCTTTGTGGCAAATCGCTTAACGCAGGACTGTCTTAAGTTTTTGGATCGCCATTCTACGGGAAACAAGGTGATTTTTTCATTATTATCACATATGCATCATTCGAAAGCACCAGATAAGGATGTTATATTAGCTCTCTTTTATAAAATGTTTTGGCATGTGGTGGGCACTGGGCAGTGACGTTCTGAATCCATAACTTAGCATTCTTAATGGTGATTCTTCTTCAAACCCTTATTATTCTTATTCCTAAAATTACAAATTTGGATATATTGGGTTCAGAAATAGATTTGGATCAGGTAGCCGTGTGAGTCGGCTGGGAGACCAACGTACCAATTCTCTAAGCAAACAATTACTCGATTAAGGGACTCTGTTCCTCAACATAGGTTCCTAAGATACTCCAAAGAGCTCTTAGTTCTCGCTATTGAGAATGATGTGACTGAGTGATGACTATTGAATTAAGGTCTATGACTAAATGGAATGTAAAAGTTGAAAGACCGTAAAGAATTTAAAGGACAGAAAGCTTAAATCGACTGAAAAGCAAAGTGCTGAAAGCTGTTAAGAAAACGGTAAAGAAAGTGATAAAGAAAGCAATAAATGAACTAAAGTGCTGGAAAAATAAAGGAAAGATAAATGCGGAAAATTTGTAAGGTTTTTGATTGATGATTTGAGTTTGTCTTGTACAAATGACCCTTCCTCTATTTATAGAGGCCAAATTTGGCTAACTCGGTAGTTGGAACCCTTAAGGCACTCCCACATGTCCTTAGATTGTTATGCTAAATTACAAGTATTGGGGAGTGCTGGGTCCCTTTCTCTTTCCTAGTCAGCCTAGAGGCTTTGTTTAAGCCGTTCCTCATTGTTTCGACTAGCTCCTTAACCGCTTCTCCTATTTTCGCGGGCTTGAGCTCCATCGTGGTTTTTCAGCACGTAGAAAGCTTTTAGAAACTTTTCGAATATTCTGCTTTGAGCCCAAGTTTCTGCACCTTCCCCTGATCTTGTCCTGATACGTATCGGTCATTCCAGCCGTTTTGGATAGCACCAATCGGCTACCCTTTCTCCTTGGTAAGCCCTTGCTTCGGCTCTCTTGCCTAATCGCTCAAAGTATCATTTCGGCTACTCAACTAGGCGTTATGGATTTTTAGGTGCCAACACATTGTCCCCCTGCATTCTTGATTTATCCGTTGGGATGAATTAGAATGAAATCATGACTAACGACTTTGTGCCGAGATACTACTAGGGCCAATATTGCCCTTATAGACGTGTGTTTAACCACTGGGGAGAATATCTCATCATAATCAATCCCCTTCCGCTGTGAATAGCCATTTGCTACTACGCGAGCCTTGAACCTTTCCCCTTCATTTTCTTTACTGGTGGCTTCTTCCGAATACCCACTTGCAGCCAATTGCCCTCTTCCCTTCTGGAAGCTGGACGAGATCCCACGTCCGATTCGTCTTCAAGGACTCCATCTCCTCCACCATAGAACCCATCCACTTGTGTCGGTCTTGGCTTTCCATAGCCTCACAGTAGGTAGACAGATCTCTAGAACTTGTAAGAAGAGCATAAACAGCTAAGTCTTCAAACCCATATTTGAGTGGTGGTCCTCTCGGACGAGGCTCCCTATCACGCACAAGAACATAGTCTTGTACTCCACCTGAATCAGCTGGCTCATTGTCTGATTCACTATTAGAATCTACAATGGCCTGCACATTGGGCAATGTCTGCCCAGGACTGTGGGGGCCAGACGTGACTTGATCGTCTGATGCCTCCACCATCAGACGATGTTGCAGTGTTGGTTTTTGTGGCTTGACAACAATCTAAACCTTCTCAGCAGTGGAAGTTTCAGCCTCCAAGGTAGTCTCTTCCTTTGAATCTGACTCATTCAGCATGCACTGTTCATCGAACACAACATCCCTGCTGTGAACTGCTTTCTTCAAAGCTGGATCCCAAAATCTGAACCCCTTCACACCCTTAGTGTACCCAAGAAAAACATATTTCTTGGACTTGGGATCCAATTTGGATCTCTCATCACTGAAAACATGCACATAGGCAGGACAACCAAAAATTATCAAATTATCAAGTTTAATTGGATTACCTGTCCACACCTCCTCTGAAACTTTCCCACCTAGTGAAGCCCTAGGAGACTTGTTGATAAGATAACATGCCATGCTCATTGCTTCTGCCCAAAAACCCTTCGACAGTCCTGCCTGCAATCGAAGACACCTTGCCTTCTCCGTGAGGGACCTATTCATCCTCTCAGCAACACCATGTTAGATTCAAATGACTTCATAAATTATTATATTTTGATAAAGAACAATTTCGCTTAAGGTTTAATATTGTTAGTAATAGATTTACTAACACTTTGAATATTTCATATTCAGGAACATTTATCTACTTGAAGAAGAACTGCATAAATCTATACAAGGCATTATCAAAAGCAGAACTTCAAGAAAAGCAAAGAAGATGAGTACGTCTAGCATCTTATCAAAGAGTTAATCTGCTAGTTGAGTACGTTCGCCTAGAGGAGTACGTCCGGCTTTTGAGAATGTTTGGCAACTATCTGAAGAGTCCGTTTGCCAATATTATTGAAGAGTTCGTTTGCCTAAAAGTGCTGAAAAGCTCGTTTGACAAAATGTCTCATGCATTAAAGATTATCTACCTCGTCAACGCATTAAATGAAGCACTGTTGATTGCAGAATGAAGAAAGGGACATAATCAATACTTTATTCCTCGTTCCTGTAAAAGCTCTGACATTCCTTAAATCATGCAACCTTCTCAGAGTCATTAGCGTGATTTCCTGAACATCGGATCCCCTCAACAATCAAATTCAAAACTCTTGTTCAGAGCATTTAATGTTCCCTTTGCTGGCATCCACGAGCAATTAATGCCCAAACATGAACTCAAGGCTGAAAGCATTGAAGAGCCAGACGACGTCAACAAAAGCAATTAATGCTGCAATAAATGCATGGCAGAATGCATTTAATGTTGTTTCAGGGATGCAGAAGTATCTGTTACTCACGAGGAAGCAGAAATTCCAACGGAACTATTTTCAAATCTTCATCAAGCTTACAGGGCACATGCTATTGAAGATATAAATAGACTACTTAGCATCCAGATTCAATTGACGACTTTGAAATGATCAAAGAATTCAAATCTTTCTAAGTCCATTGCAATCTGTTCAATAGCCAAAACTCAGAAACTCAAAGTCATCTTTTATCTGAGCTAAGTCGTCTGCTAGTGTGAAGTATTCATAGAATGCTACTCTCGTCCTTCTCACACAACCCAAACAGTGAACCAATTTCCCTATCCTCTATGTATATTGTACTTCATCTTTCTACCCACTCTTGCTGTTTAAAACTTGTAAAGGAGAAGTCCTTAGAATACTAGGAGAAGTCATGTAGAATACTTGTACTATTTTGTGAAAATAGTGAAAATCTTGGTGAAGCCAAGGACTGGACGTAGCCCTCTCGATTATGGGGTGAACCAGGATAAATATCTTGCTTGTAGACTAACGGGAAGGGAAAGAAAGAGACAATTCAGTTGCTGGAAGATTTTCTAAAGTTTGTGCATGAATTGACTATGAGATCGAGTTGACTTGATGCCGAATGGATCCCACATTACAACAACAGTTTGTTTGTGGCCGTAAGGGTAGAATCATAAGACGCAAGACGAGCACGAATTCCAATCATACAATCGTAGGTGACATCGGTTAGTTCGTAACTACATTAGATCCGGATCATGATTTTCATACAACAAGGGTTGTAAATGCATTTCATATAGACTAACTCTAGGGTTTATTGATGTGTGATTTAATCTTCCTTGTTTTAATGATATATGAATGCTATGTTCTGCTTAGAGTCAACTTAGGGTTGTTATTATATCGTGCCTCATTTTCTTTATGCTTGGTTGTTTTTGGAAGTTGACTTTCGCTATTGTATTTGCTTAATTTGTGTTTGAGCTACCCATCGCCAGATGCGAAGGATCCTTGGAGCGGAATTTCCTTGTGAAAGAGGGCCGACTACACTCTTCTTAATGATGAGTCATGATCAGCATGGATACTCGACTCTCGATCACGACGACTGACCTACATTGGTCGCGTCATGAAGGGCATCACTGACAAAGCTAGGTCGGACAGCTAGCTAGGAGTTCTACAGAGGGCCCGTGAGCATTACCGTCCTGCCTCACCACTTCTAGTACGAGCTCAAGTTGTCCACGTCGGATGGAGCGGCCTTGCGAGTGTCACCTCTACGAATTGCTACTTCATGGGATTCTTCAACCGTTTCTCCTTACTACACCCCTTCTTCGCCCACCTCTTCTTACACTCCCGTTTCTTCTCACATTTGTGACCATCCTATGTGGACTCAAGACGAGGACATGGAGGTAGAACCCATGACAATAGACCTTGAGGAGGACTTAGAGGAGTACTTGGACGTCGGGGAGTTGATGGATGAGCGTGATGTCGAGCTATGGGCGAGTCTAGATCAGCTAGTGGGGGATGCACCGACCGTGAATGTTGCTCCAGCAGATTGAGTCTCAGTGGAACCATCTTCGAAAATGCTGTGACAGATTAGGACATATGCTGGGATAACTAGGTGTGTTTATACACTTGGATGGAGACGGGATAGTTCTTTATCTCTCTTGAGTGTTCCACCCTGCGTGGCGATCGCTAGGAGATTAAGGGACATAGGTTTTATTCTTGCATAGGTGTTAGGACATCAGCCTATTCATGAAAAACCTAGTTAATAGTAGGAGTGCTTATAAACTCTAGGATTTATGGGTAGGGTGTCATATTATATGTCTTATTATGTCATGGCATGTTTTAAAAAAATTATACTGGTATTTTCAAGGCTTTTCAAAGAGCATGAGCATATTTAGTTTATATTGAGTCACTATAATTGACCCCCCAAAATATGGGTGTTACAATTTTCTTTGACCTATTCTGCCCATTGGATGAAGTTCTCTATTATATGTCAGTCGGATGCGACGCTTGGCAGGTTTATGACACACTCTTTCCTGATACGGTCACGTCAGTAGTAGCTCGGTGGATTGCACTCCTGAGGCTACTGTACTTGCAAGACAAAGTATAAATCCTATTTCCATTTGAATATAACTGTTGGCTGTCTTTGGTGAAAGTAATAAAACCACACAAGAAATGGGGGGTTTGAATTGTGTGTGTGATTTTTATAAATCTTTTCGCAAGATAGTTATTATTAGTTCAAAGTGTTTGTCAAAAATGTGCAGCGGAAATGAACTTAAAGCTTGAACAATAAAGCACACACGATATTTATCCTGGTTCACCCCCTTAATCGTCAGGGCTACGTCCAGTCCTTGGCTTCACCAAGATTTTCACTATTTAAACAAAATAGTACAAGTGTTCTCAGGGACTTCTCCCAGTATTCTGAGGACTACTCCTTTACAAGTATTCTAGGACTTCTCCTTTATTACTCGAGTGTTAGACAGGACTCCTCCCAGTTCTTTTTCAAGAAGACTTAGTTTCTACAAGAATCTCTTCAGTAAGAGTGGGTAGAAAATATGAAGAACAGAATTCAGAGATGATAGACAAGTTGGTTCTCTGAAGGGCTTGTGTGAGAAAGGATAAGAGTTTTCACTCTGTAAGAGGTTTCACACTAGTTGGCGACAGAACTCAGAAAATGAGAAGGTTAATGTTACTGAGTATCTTGGCTTAAAGCTTGTTCAAATCGTAGATAAACTTGGAAGGTTTGAATGCTTTGATCGTGTAAGAGTCGCCAAGTTGAAGATGATGCTAAATCCACAATTTATATCTTCAGTAGGATGACAACTGTAGGCTTTGTTGAAGATCTTCAAAAATAGTTCTGTTTGAATTTTCGCTTGATTGTGAGTGACAGATACTTCTGCATCTGCTGTTGCAATCTTCCAGATAATGAATGTTTCTTCAACAATGAAAGACGGTATCGTCTGGTGATGCTTTTTGCTTCGGCCCATAGAGTCTGCAATTAATGCTTATGCATCACAGCTAATTCAGTCATTAATGCTCTGACCAGAATATTTGAATTTGGCCGTTGAGGAGATACGATGATCAGAAAGTATCGCCGTTAATTCAGCAAAAGCAGCTTGAATTAAGGAATGTCAGAGGATTTGAATCTTCAAGGAATGAGGCGCTTAATTCTGTCTCTTTCGCCATTAATGCTCTGAACCACCAAGAGGTGCACGACAACTCATCTTTGGGTTGAACGAACGATCACCTTCAGGATATTTCGTTTTGCACGAGTCTTCAATCATTGCTTTTAGTCAACTCAAGTATTCTTCATGAGTTAAGTAGCTGATCAATCAGACGTTCATCACAGGCGGACGAACTCTTCTCTAGAGGCAGACTGATTAACGTAGGCGGACGGATTTCTCCACTTGCTTTTTGATAATGCTTTGTCGAGATCCTCGCAGCATGTCTTCAATCAACAAGTGTTCCTGAATATGAAAACTTTTAAAGAAGTCAGTAACACTTAGCGAAATTGTTATTTATCAAAATAAATTAACTCATTAAATTGTTTGATTCTAACATTTGGTGGTTCCCAAGTAATCTTCCTATTGTACTTGAACTATAAGTTGATTCTTATGTTCAAGTGTGTTGGAGAAGCTTCCTTTAGTTCATTCCCATTGTCTTGTGCCTTGTGTAGAACTCTTGACTTGAGGAGTACTGACTTACTGGTACATCACTTTTCCAGTAGATGACGAGATCTTCAATGCTGTGCACTGTCTGAAACGATCCTTGGGTTTGCTTGTCTTGCTCTTATTTTCTTGAATCATAATAAGCCTTTGAGCGTAATGTCCTTTACTTCCATGATGATCTTGAATTTACTTTTCTCCATATAAACTTAATTATCCATGGGCAATTATGCTTCCCACAGATTAATGTCCTTTGAAGCTTTAAGTTCATCTTCATGGGGTACATTCTTTAAGCGCTTATGATCCCCCTTTTGGCAAGCAACTTAATAATCACACAAATTTGTAAACAATGTATCTCATGGCTTAAAGAGTTGTTTTGTCTTGTGATGTACTCTTTTGTTGTATATTATAAGAAATAGACTTCATTCAATCTATATTTCTTATATATTGATCCTTGTACCTATGCTTGAATTTTACACTTAAGATGTCACGAAATTATTATCTTTTATAATCTTGCTTGTTGTCGTCATTAAAACCTAAAGCCTACGAAATAGAGATTTCAAAACCTAACAAAATTATAATTCCCTCATTGCTTTTGAATTCTTTCATCATAAGAGGAAGAAGGATAAACGGATGAAGAGTTTTAAGTCTCTAAAGCTCCACATGTCCAAAGCTTATGATCTATTGTGGAATTTTCTACAAACTGTCCTTCAATGCTTCAACAGATAGGCTTCTTAGTCTCTTGGAATACTCTTATTATGTAGTGTGTCTCTACTATGAAATTTAACGGAAATCCCTATAATGATTTATCGCCTAATGGAGACATGTGCCAGCGATATCTTCTTTCTCCATACCTCTTTATTTTATGTGGTGAGATTTCGTCATCAATGATTCAGTGGATATAATTGGTTCATCTTTACTTGGTCTTAGAATTTCTCGTGGTGCTTGTCTCGTGAAAACGACACACACTTTTAAAGGAAAATGTACCCTATCGTTCAAGTAATATAATATTGAAGTCCCAGATTATCGTACCCAAGGGATTAGGAAACTGCCACTCACATGAGTGAATTATAGTTAAGGTTCGGAGTTTTTAAAGTTGTTTGTGTTGGAAGCATGTAAGTAATGAAATAGCAATTTACAGATTAAGATAGAGAAAACCTCAGAATTGTAATGATATTGGATCATCTCCCCCTAGTATTATATATGCAAGTTAATTAATTATGTCAATCATACCTTCTTATAAAGCTAGCTCACCGCTCAGTTATTGTTAATTGTCCTACCTGAATGCACTAACTTACAAGCAAGCGTCATTGTAAGGTGATCAATGAAAGCAGACATGAAGTGCATAGAAGTTTCATATGGGTATTTCACTACCTAGGCGCATAGGAAGTTGGAAACATAAAAGAACTAATTCTAAAGCCTCTTGTTAGAAGCGAATTATTATTAATTCCCTTATGTTCATTCTCTTTTATGGTTGGGTAATTAATCCCTCTGCTTAGGAGTCAATTACTAATAATATTTCTAATTACTCCACATGAATAAGCACTTAAAGGAGAATTAGGAATAAGCAGTAATAAAACTGAATAACAAATATAGCATATATAATAGATCGAGGTTTAAATCACATCCTACATTGTAACCATGAGAAAGGGAATTTAGCTACTCATAATAATTAAATTACAAATCAACATATCCGTAGTAGCTAAGGTCATCTTACAGAAATGATGAATGAACTTAGCATTTCTAATCCCTTCTCCTTGTTGCTCCACTATCTCTCTTTGTTTCTGACTGCTATTCTCTCTTTACTGTGCTCTGGCCTCTGATGTGTCACTTCTTTTCTTTAATGTATGTGCTGGCCTCCTTTCATAGAAAGAATTATGCAAATACACTTGAAAGCACGCGAATTCTGAATAGTAAGTGCGTAAAATAGGTGTAAAATAATAGTGAAATGAGGGTATTTATCATGCATTTTAACCACAGCGCTAATTTTATTTCACACCTTTTTCAATTAATAGGGTTAAATATGTTTTTGGTCCCTGAACTTTGAGCGAGATTTGGTTTTCGTCCCTCGCCGGCGTAAAGGTGGATTTTAGGCCTCAAATTTTGATTATTGTTTGGTTTTCGTCCCTACTGGTGTTAGTCGTTGACCGCCGTGCCTAGGTGTCACGGCAAGTCCTACGTGGCAATGGCCACGTCATTAAATGAGTCACGTGGATTTTTTTACTCAATTATTAATTAAAAAGCTTATTTTTTTTTGCCAAGAAATTCTAAAAATGTTCAGAACTACCTCTTTTCCTTATGTTAAGGTTTCTACAAAAACCGTTGCGGAACGCCGGGATCTTCCCCAGGCTCTGGAACAAAATCATATCAATATTTCAGCTAAAATACTCCAAATCACTCATATATTAAAATTCTGATATTGAGAATATTTTATTCCCGCTTTAACTTTAGTTTGGTCAAAATTAGGGTTTCTACCTTTCGGTGGTTTGCTGTTTTTCGACAGTTTCTTGGCAAAACTGAATTCCTTTGACGGCGTAGTGACCTGAATATCATTGAGTCATGAATATTATTATTTTCTTCATTTATTCAAACACTTACACGCCTAAACCCGCTTAACGCAGAAGATACTCCAAATCACACATACATTATCATTCTGATATTGAGAATATCTTATTCCCGCTCTAACTTTAGTTGGTCAAAATTAGGGTTTCTACCCTTCGGCGGTTTGCTATTTTTTGAAAGTTTCTTAGTGAAACCGAATTCCTTTAACGGCGTGGTGGACTAGGAATGACCTCAATATCATTGATTCATGAGCTAATTAGCGTTTAACGCGATAGATAGTTAATAAATTAATAATTAATTAATATTCTTATTATTTAAATTAGTCGGTGTCTTACAAATATCACAACATCTCGACCTCTATACCTCCGCCATTGCACACTACGATGGCTAAAACTAGGGGCAATTGTTTTGGTGCGGGATCCTAGCCCATGCACATAGGACGACATCCAACTTAGAGATACACTTGGGCCTAAATTTGACTTATACATACTAACACACATATTTGAACTAGCTCATGTCTTCTAATCGACCCGTTACCCTGGTTCAGCCCAAATCTCTCCATCTGATGATCTTGCTCGAATACTGCAAGGTCAACGACTTACTAGCCAAAGACCAAGCATCGTACTTGAGAAGGGATAAAGCGGTTCATTGAGTCGAGATCTTTCGTCCCTTTGCTGAGTAGAACGACTATGAACCAAGAGATCAAATGGTCATCCCTGGCCCTTAGGAACTAGATAAAATTGACCGAACTTAGGACGATTTATCCCTTTTTCCCGAGAGCATGTACCAAACAAACTAGGTACTCTAATCTCATCTAATCCCTAAATCATCTTATTAACTTAGTAACTCGGGCATCAATGTGTCTTGACAAGTACGATCAGTGGACACAACGTACGATGAAAGACTTCACACGTTCAATGGAGGATTGTCATTCCCCATTGTATCAGCAGGAGCTACATTGCTCTAGAATGATTGTAAGGCTGTCTGATTAGAGGCTCATCTCAAATTTTGGAGAATCTGAATAAATGTTTACTCTTTGAAAAAGATGCCTGTGGTACCACTAAATTCTCAATGATCATGGTGCCAAGAAAAAAACAGAAAAGAAGAAAAGAAAACTGGGAGAAGCCCAAGATATTATGAAATAATTCTTTTATTGAGAGCCAAACTTTGTTGACGAAGCTACCATGCACGTGTGCAAATCCACTTGCATTTTGGCGACATGGTGAATGGCTTTTTGTGGCAAGCCCTCGAGTGTGAGATGGTGACATTCCTAAAGGCCAAAGCATCTATCTCTTTTAAACTCGCACGGTTGGCTCATTTCACTCGTTATTCATTATCCTCTCATCTATTGATATTGATATCCCAACACCCCCTTTTTCCTTTGCTTCTCTCTCTCAATCTCCCTCAAAAGCAACTTTTATCAACTTGATATCGCTTTTGAACTTTATCTGCAACATCAAAAGGTTGAAGACTATAATTGAATCTATAATTATTAGAAGATGTGGATAATTAACCCAAAGATATTCTGTTAATTAACCTCTAGCCAGTATAGACGAATAAAGTGTCATATCTACTCCAAAACCACTTCCACCTCATGATGAAAAGAAAAGAGAAAATGATAAATATGATAAGTGATGTGATAAAAAAGAAGAGAGATGGAAACAAAAATAAGTGGATATAAGATGAGAGAAAAAGTGAGATGTTGATTAATTATCACTCAAATAAAGAAAAGAAAAGGACAAACCAAGATTGTTCTTTTAACCAAGAGTGTGGTCATGGTCCCACCAGTCAAAAGCTAACCCAGCATATCACATGTTCCAATTTAACAAGTAGGTGGTGGTTCATCTGTACATTTTAATATGCCATTAGAAAAAAAAATTGGCCATGGAGATTGTTTCAAGGCCATGATTCTCTCCTTTGTGTACTCTTTTTGCCCTCCTTTAAGGATATAATGCACCACTCATACTTGTTTATTGAAAGCTTATCTCCAAAGTTATACCAACAAGCCCTTTTAATGAAGGGTCCAAAACTGTTTAGTAGTGTCTGGAAATTCAGTAACTGTTGAAATATTTCATTTCTTGCCTTAATTTTTAAAATTATGTGATGCACTTAGATCCAACACATTGAATTCATAGTAAACAATAGCATATTGCTGGTTTAATTTTAATGAACTCTTATGTACTTAGGCGGTAAGGATCGGTCAAACAACGTACCAATTAAGTTGATTCTCTAATCAGATGATAATTTGAGAAAGATATTTTATTCCTTAATGTATGCTTTTAAGAAATTCTAAAGAGCTTTTAGTCAAATTGAGAGTTTTGTAAAGGTAGCTTTGAAATGACTAAGTAAATGATAAACAACTAATTTAGTTAAGTAAATGCTGAAACTTTAAGGGATACAAATAAAGTAAATGGATGGAAAAGAAAATGAAGATGTTAAGGAAAGGTAAACAACATAAAATTTATAGTTGTATTGGTTGGTTTCAATTGTGTATTGTTACAAATGACTCTGTCTTTATTTATAGGGTGAGTTCAACCTCAATACAATGGTTAGAAAGCATAAACATGATCCACCCTCATCCATTACAATATACACGCTTCTATCTAGATCGTGCTTTACTTCCCACCGTTTATCCTAGTCAATTGAAGATTTGGTATTCCTAACGTGCATCAACTGACCCCACTTATAACTTAAGTTTCTATGATTAACTTAGGAAGTGGATCCATTTTGAAATTAGAAAATCTTAGGAATTGTATGAATATTGCAAATATAATGTCTATCAAGTTTTCCTTATGATACTTGCTAACAATCAAACTTTATATGAAGCTATCTACATTGGCTCTTATTTCCACGACTATCCTTTTTAAACGACTAACTGCTAACGACTAAAATTTACTTGGTTGGCAAGACTGCGGCTGCGTTGGATTTTAAATGTTTAATTTCTCATGAATATTTTGGCGCCAACACATTGCTCCTATATCATGAGCGTTTAGTCGTTTTGCGAAAAATGATGGGATGTAATGATGATTCGCATATTCCCAAAGAACCAATGTTCAAATTCAAACGTTCAAATTTGAATTTGATCATATATCTAGAACTTTTACCATTCAAGCATCAACTACGTCACCCAGGGCATCACAACATAAACAACATGCTCAAAGTTCTCCATCTCCCTCAAGGGTGACTACTTCCTCTCACATGGACTTTTTGTTGGATCCTGAAGAAACATTCTCTATGTTTTGATGATTAACAATCCAATGACATCAAAGTTTTTGTAGTATTTTCTTTGAACTAATTTTTAGGAACTTCATTGAAGCAATATCAACATACTGAAGGTTCTTCAGAAGATGTGATGGTGTTGATCATGAACATTGCTAAAGAGAGTCAATGTTGATTGCTTATGTTGATAGTTGATCAAATGCTGAAGAGATACAACCTCAAGCACTCAAAAAGAAGATTATGTTTCTAAGAAAGACTCTTATAGGAAAATTTTCTAATGTCCAATTAAGTTTAGATGATGTCTATAGTTCCTTATAGACGATATATTGCTTAAGCCATTGTTCCTAAAATTTCAAAAAGATTACTCTTTAGTGCATGCTTGCATAAATATTTATAAATTTAATCTTATTTTTATCAATACATATTAACATATTTTTAGGTATGTGTTGTTTAGACTTAACAATGTTCCTCCTATGTTGAAGGAACTTGTCCCCTCACACCTCCAACAACACGCATGATGTGTGCTTCGTCCATTCCGTTGCCAAGGAGGAAGAACCACCGTGATTCTCGAATGAGAACTTCGAACATGACTCCAACTCAAAGTTGGAGACAAAGGAGGGACCACCTCGCACTTTCCTCGTGTTCTTTGCGAACATCTTTGTCTTCAAAACTATCGCTACACCTATTTTCCTCTTCTTTTCCATCATAATCGTTGAATTCCTTAGCGCCCTTGTCATTGTCATCGTCATCTTTCTCCACCTCGTAATGAGTGGTGAGTGGGTGAAAGGTTGTTGTTGGTGGATGCACTACTACCGATTTGTCATATTGCCGGAGCTCTGTTACCATGGTTTCATGTCACCCGTGGTAATTGAGATAGTTTTTATTATTTTTTAATTAACATTTCCTTTTACCACGGTTGATACATTAACTGTGGTAATAGAGTTTAATATTGATACCCTAGTTTGTAGATCGAAAACCCATTTGTAAACCTTTTCTCTGTTGCACCTCATGACCGCCGCTCCTTCCTGCTGCACTTCATCACTGTGCTTTGTCCAAGACAAGATCGTTTGAGAGGCATGCTTGACAAAGACCTGTTTATCATGTACTCAATTCTGAACGAAGAGTACATTAATGTGGTAGACATCGTCTACAATCATCTTGCTTCTACTCTGGTTGACAACTAGAAAGCCATACCGTATGGTTTCCTCGTAACTAAACTCCTCAGGGGTCCAAATGGATTGCCCTTTTTGGCTTGGAACACTTTAGAGGAGGTGGCTCCTCTGGTGATTGGAGTAGAATTCTTCTGGTCAAGGGTTATTGCCATTGACGAGCCACTGCTGGATGACTCTTCTTCGAATGACTCTAATGATTCTATGGAATCGATTCCAGAATCAATAAGCTCCTCCCCATGATTGTTGCTGGATAATTGTTCTATGTAACTGGACATTTTTTTGTGATTGTCTCATGGTCTGTACTGGGCATTTTATGATTGTTTCACCGTTTGTATGAATTCAGTGTTGGAATATTATAGTATTTCAAAAGTTCTTGTCCCACATTGCTTAGCTCACAAACATTTCATAGTATTTCATAATTGTTATATGTAACAAAATTATTTTTGGACTGTTGCAGCTTACCTTAAAACCATATTTTTCACATTGCACCGTCCAACCTTGATCTCTAATGTGCCGCCGCCCATCTTTAAATTTCTGCCGCTAAACATTAATAGCTTGCCGCCCAGAAATTAATTCCCCACTAACCTTGAAACCTACAGAATTTTCCCTATAAAAGGCAGGTCTGTTTCACATAACACACATAGAGCTGTGGATCATATTCTGTTTCTTCATGTTAAAAATTGCTTCTTGACTGCCCAAAATTGTTTCACTGTTAATTCCTAATAATCTCCTTATCTTTTTATTCATGGTTATATTTTTTTGGAAATATAATGCCAGGAATTGTTCGGAATGGCTTAGCAGCATATTACGCCCATAGAGCTCGAAGATACATTGAATGCGATGTATCAGAAGCAGTTGGGAGCACAAGAAGGAGCACTAAAACCTATTGAAGATGTAATGCTGCACTGCCCAACTTGTTTCATAGAAGTAACAAGATATTAGGATAGTTTCCTATAGCCCATGTTTTAGTTAATTTCCCTTTTCCTAGGCATTAGGCAGTTAATTTCCCTTTTCCTATATGCATGTTATATATAGTTTATTTGGTAATTTGGTATTTATAGTTTCCTATAGATCATGTTTTAGTTAATTTCCCTTTTCCTGGGCATTGGGCAGTTAATTTCCCTTTTCCTGACATTATGTTGTCAGGTTGTTTCCATTGCATTGCAGGTCATGACTATAATTTGTTTACTGTTTGAATTGCATGTCTCTGATTGTACGTAGCACAAAAAAAAAACCACACATATTACCACGGTTCGTACCGAAACCGAGGTAACAAAGGTAAAAAAAAAAAAAAACCAAACTTATTATCAGGGTTGATAAAGGAACCGTGGTCACAGAGGGACAAATTACCACAATTCCTCCTACAACCGTGGTAACAGAGGCCTGTTATTACCACGGTTCAATGTAGAACCGAGTATTTCAGAGGTATGATGTTACCACGGTTCCGCCTTGAATTGTGGTAATTTATCTATTATTTCGACGCTTGTTACCAGGGTTTAACCGTGGTAACAGGCTGCCCGGAACCGTGGTAGCATGGCAATTCTATAGTAGTAATGTGAGATTTGCGATTGGAGGTAGCCGAAAATATTAGGAGACTGAAGGAGGTGAAGAAAGGGAGGGGGTGTGAATCGTAGTTAGTGTTAGGGGAGACCCTCTATTTCCTTCAATGTCACATCACCCTAAATAATAATTTTAATTTAATTATTACTTATACATGCAGAAATTAAATGTTAATTCAAAGTTTAACTTGGATGCCATGTCAAACTCAGTTATACCCGTTAAAGTGCCACATAAGCTCTGGTAGGATACTTGACAAAGTTACCAAAGCTCTGACTCAAGCGAGAATCTAAAACCATACTACTTCTCTAATCGTGTTAAAGTGCAACTTTTTTCCGCTGATGGACTTAAACAAATCTAGCTCATTTTACTTGGGCCAAAAAATTATTTAACCCTCATATTTATACACAACTTACCGACATTTTTTGTCAAAACTTATCAAAATCAACAAACTTACCAAGGTTAACTTTTTGGTGGATTTCATTTCCTAGAGTATATAGATAGTAAAAATATTTGCAAAATCTCAACGGGTGCCGGTCACAGTGGTAAAACGTGACTATTTGAAGCCTTATGTCGAAAGTTCAAATCTTAGGAGCCCTACTCTTAGGGAGATCTTTAACCTTCATCACACCCAAATCGAAATTGCGAAAGCAAATTAATACACTAAAAAATATTTGCGAGAAATTTCATTTTTTCAAGCGCAAAAGCAATTTGTTAGTCCCTTGGTACTCAGTTCAATTTTATTGCGGATTCAAGAATAATCTTATTGCAATTTGAGCTAACCCTCAAATGGGCCTTGAAGGGGAATTAATTTTTGCGCACAAAATTTTACTATTATGCACTCTTTCCCTTTGAAACTAAAAACGTGAGATTGGAGTGTATTAATAATAATAAAAAATTGTGTGTAAATGCTAAGTAATTCTATTATTTTTTGTCAAAAGTAATCCCCTTTGAATATGACATTATCTTACATTACTTCTTTTTTTCCGGAAACATAGGTCTAAATTTTTGGTCCAGAAAATATTGGCCTGTTTAAAGTAGTGGGTTTATGAACAAAAAAGCAAAATAAAAACCACAAAGGAAAAAGAAAAGAGGGGCTTAAAACTCAAATTCTGAGTCCCATTTCAAGACAGCATTGTTTGTTTGTTTTTTTTTATTGACCAAAGTATCCTCACAGCCGGTTGCTGTGGGACTAATCCTTCGCCCCACGGTCAGCGCACGAAGCGGTAGGGGCTGGCCAATGAGTTTTTTCCATTCACAAGAGTTGGGATTCGAACCCCCAACCAATTGCTTAAGGGACGAAGTGCTGAACCACTACGCCAACCCACTTGGTTATTGTTTGTTTGTTTGGCAATGAATCAACGACCAAAGATGTAGCAATCGGTTGAAAAAAAACAGTAGATATAGCAATCTGACATTTGTTTCATCCTCAAGTGACTCATTGTTTCATCCTCAAGTTCAAAGTTTTGAGTGTCCTTTTGTCTAATTTCACATTCTAAGAAATCTTCATTTTCATCTCTCCATGATTTTCTCCGGTGGGTATACGGGTGTGGTGTGCACTATTTAGTGGTTTATGTATAAACATCCCTTTATATAATTGTTTATATGCCGTTAAAAATATACAAAAATATATTGATTAAATCTATGAGGATAAATCGAAGGAGTAACAAACTTTTATTTGTTCTGGTTTGTTATCATTTGCGTCCATTCACAAAATAAATAAAAAAGTACTCTCCTCTCTCACTTGATTTGGATGGTGGGTCTAGCTTTACTCATCATTCTTTTTTCAACACTTTTAATTCATTTTCCTCAAACACAGCCAGTGATGGTAAGAAGAACTGCTTTAGTAGTAATAATAACAATTGATTAATGCATCGATATAGAGTTTTGATATATTCACACCTACATTTACTTTCATCTCATTTTCACATGTTTTTTGTTTTCTTATTATATCACATATTACACCTCTCATTTCTTTCTTCTCTATTATGATCTCTCTATTAAGTGTGAGTGTATTGAGTGTAAACAAATCTTTATTGGTTGATGTCTGACTATGTTGGGGCACTTTCTATTTGGTGCATGGGGTAATATAACACTTAATATGCTATCACTATAGTATACTATTAATACATTTTATTAAAATTTTGTGGAGGAAATTGCCCCATCTTATTCAATGTAGATCCGCCCCTGCCTTCATTTACTTATGACAATGATGAGCTTGCTCGCCCGTCTTATTATAGAATATATATACTTTCTTAAGCAATTTATTTACAACTATTTGAATTAGATATAAGATTTGATGAATAGGCAGAAGAACTTTTCTACTTGGTTCAACTGTAGGTCCCACAGAAAAATTAAATAATTTAATCATGAGAAAATTTATAAGCTTGTTGAGAAATTTATGCAGATAATTTTTTTGAGCTCGAAAAAATGAATTTTCCATTTTAGCTAAGGCATTATCATTTAGAAGTTTCTCAATATCTTAATTAAGGATAAATGTATACTCTATCAAATTTTTATCAAGGGTTAGTTCTTAATAGAAACTGAAAAAACAATGATATTTTTAACTTGTCAATTTATTTATATACCTTGTTCTAACGCTTGTTTCAACAAAGACTCGGTTTCGCAACAAGATGAAAAATAACCTTCTTATAAATTTATTACTCGTATATAGTGAGAAAAAAATTGCAAAAAAGTTTAGTGATGATACAATAATAAATAAATTTAGTACTAAAAAAACAAATACTTTATTAAAATATTTTTTTTCTTTTCAAAGTATATAATATATTCATTGAATAATTATTTCCTTATGTAACCAAAAAAAAATATTCATTGAATAACTTTTTTTCCCGGCCCCCCAACAAAAAATCCGGGTACGTCTATGCTGTCTACCGTACCTTATATAAAATGATGTTGCACGATACAATTGTAGATCATTTAGTTTATGAGAGAATGAGATTAGAGAAGATGAGTAAAAAGAATGATGTGAGAAAGAGAGTATATTTTATAGGTTGTTTGAGGTGTTAGATGGAGAGAGAGAGAGAAAGAGAAAGGGAGAGAGAAGAGAAAGAACCACATAGATACTCTCTTCTCTAGTTTGGTTAGGTAGAATGGAAAGTCAGAAGCTTAGGGCTTATTCAATTTGCCTATTTCCAGTTTTCATTTTCAAAGAAAATATAAAATAAAGATGAAACATGTTTGGTTGGTATTTAAAAAATGTTTTCTTTAAAAATATTTTCTAAAATTTGATCAAAATAGAAAAAAAAAAAGTCGATTTCATTTTATTGAAAATGATAAAGATTGAAAGAAGTGAGATAAAAAGCGATGATGGTGGAAGTTTGTTGGTGGGGTGGAGGTTGGTGGTTGTGGATGCAGTGGTGGTGGTGGCGGCAACGACAGTGGCGGTAGTGGCGGCGGTTGTGGCAGAAGTGAAAATGAAAACAAAATGTCTAAACAAACATGTGTTTCTAAATTTTGTAAATTTTAAAATGATACTAATAGCCTTCATACTCAAAGCATCTGCCACTACATTGGTCTTCCTGGGGTGATACTGGAGATCAAAATAATAATCCTTAAAATATTCTACCCATCGTCTTTGGCTCATGTTCAATTCATTTTGGCCAAAGAAGTATTTTAAACTCCAATGATCACTAAACACGTTGAACATAACATATAAGTAATATCTACCAAAATAAAAGGGTGGTTTCAGATCAAGGAGGCCTCAAGGTTATGATGCTAGTAGATTCATATTCCCCATTGTACATCCTATTACTGAATCCTATGATTAGTAATTATACCACCTAAGTTGTTCAATACGATACCCAGCTATACTAATAGTCTTTACCCCAAACGCACTACCCATAGTAGCCGTCAATAGGTGTGGTGGATTAGGATAAGATTTAGAAGACCCTGAATAAATTAAATAATGATTTAATCAGCCAATGCATACCTAGGGATGCTTGCAAGCAAGAGTTAAGGCCAAGAGCTATTCGGATTATCGGATTATCGTAGCGATGTTTTCCAAACGACAGTTTGTCGTAGGACCAATCTTAAATTGATTTGGAATTCTAGCGAGAATATGACGTTCTCACTATCTCCATGATGTTCAATGAAGAATTTTGAGAAGAGTGACTGTAATATTGACATGGTTTCCTTCCGGAGCTAGAAAAAGGCAATTCTCGCTAGCGAGACTTTCAGTCGAAAATCTAGCAAGCGAAATGGGCGACTTCGGGACCTCGGATCAAAAACCCGGGAATCACCAAAAGACTCTAGGTGACGTGACGGATCCAGATATGCGATATTTTTTTTGCATGAATAGTGTTTCATAAGCAACGTTTGTGAATAGTGTTTTCAGGTCAGAATCGGCATGAATTTCGAGGAAAATGACCCGGGCCTGAGTTGCACGAGCACGAGGTCCTAAACAAATGAGTAACCGGTGTTAGATACTCTCAGCGACGTTGGGAAACATACCGACGACCGGATTCGAATAACGATGAGAATTATGACGCGACTGATGAAACTGACGCAACTGACGTGTATGACGCCCATCATGATGACGCGTCATTGGATTAGACATTTAATATTAAACTAATCCTAGATATTTTCCTAAACTTTAGAGTTTAGTCCCTAAACTTTGTAAGTTTAAACTTTGGTCCTCCAAATTGTAACTAGATATTTTGGGAAACTTTTCAACTCTTCAACTTTGGTCCCTAGGATTTCTGAAAAATAAAAAATCACCCCCCAAGGATCCCTTGAAGCCGCGGCCAACCTTGCTTAAATGGGTCAATTTCACTTGTTTTTACATTAAGTGAATAAGTAAGGAAGTTAAGTGAGTTTTAGAGAGATAAAGTGAGAAAGAAAGGAAGCTTCAACTATTCATCATCTTCTTCCTTCAAACTCCTCATGGCCGAACCTCTCCACTCTCCATAGATGTTGAGTTTTGGGTTATTAATAGTTGATAGAATAACAAACCCACTTCACAATTGTTGTTGCCATGGCCTTGATCTTCAATTTGAACCGATTAGATTTTCGATTGGTTGACTTTTGGTTCTTATGAGTTTTTCTAGTTGAGCTTTTGGTATAAGTGCTTTTGTTAATGTTGTTCCTACTATATTGATCTCCAAGAATCTCAAATTAGGTTTTCACGAAGTTAAGATTTTGAAAAGTGATTATTTGAAATAAGTGATTTTCAAACTCTCGAATTGATTTTTACCATAGATTTCTTATTTCCTTTGATGTGTACAAGTTAGTTTTGGAAGAAAAATTTAGCTTGGTAATTAACTGCTCATGGCCGAATTTAGGACAATTTTATGGGCTTGAAAAATTTGATTTTTCAACTAGCGTTTTTTTGTGTTTAAAGCTTGTATGTGAAGTTAGATGCAAAGGAAAATTATTGCCCTAAGTTTTTTGTAGAGGCCGAGAGCTAGGGATTGTTTTAAGGGCTTGGAAAATTGATTTTCACTTGGTTTTGAGTGTTAACGTTTAAGGGGACTAAAATTGAGTTTTTGGGTGAATTGGGTTTTGAAACTTATAGCTTGTTTTAGGGTTTTGAGAAGTTGAGAAATTGAGAAGTTAAAAGTTTGACAATTGAATAGATTATGTGTTTTCTTGACACTTAGGGTTTTGTTGAGTTCAAGAATTGAAAATTTATTTAGAAAATTGTAGGAGAAGTTAAGTTTTGGGTTGTGAAGTTGTTTTGACGGACATAGTGAATTGTTTGGTGAAAATGGGAAGTTTTTATGGTTTTGCAAATTTTGGACAGAATTGAGACTTTGAGGATTTGTGTATGTTTTTGCATTCAAAAACTTGTTTAAGGCTCTCAAATTTATAAGTAAACATCAAGCCTAATTGCTCTTCAAAAGTTTTGAAGTTTTGGAAAAGTTTTACAGTTGTAAATTAGAGTTTTTGCAAAGGTTTTGAGAGTTTGAAAAATTTGTTAAAAGAGTTTTGGATGTTTTCTAATTTCAGTATCTAAAGCCTTAGAACTAGTTTATATGTTCTAAACTAGGCTATATTTCTTTGAGCGTTACGAGGCATAGGAACTTTTGGAGCGGACGTAGCCTTCGGAACCTACGTTGGTTTCGGAGCAAACGTTGGAGTTTGGAGCAAACGACTTCGGTAAGGGAACTTCGCTATTCTTAGCTACTAAGCATATGTATATAATCATGTGAATGTATATACTATGATATGGAGATTGGTAGTTGACGGCGTTCTGAAAACGACCCGGTTAGAATTGTATTGATTGAATTATATTAATGCATGGAGTTGAAGGCATCAGCTATGCCGAATTAGAATTGATTGATGATTTAAAGTCTATGAATGGCTAATTGTTTGGTAGAATTTATTGCTTTTTTCATGTTGTTGATTGATATTTGATCGATGCTTGAGTACATATTGATTTACTATAAGAAATCATGCTATTTAGCTCATATGAGAAGAGCAAGTCATACTTGAAATGTATGCTATGTTATGTTTGATAACATGTTGGTTGGATTATTATTTTCCCTGATTATGCTTGTTTGCAATGTTGCTATGCTTTATCACCGATTGTTATCGAGTGCGCTAGCCGAGGGAAAATGAAGTAAGCTATTGTGGGGATAAATTTTCCTTCAATTTTTTTTTTAGAAAGTAGTATTATATATTAATAATGAAGAGGACACCAAAAAACAACTGCAAAAGCCAAACAAAAGAGGCGCTGCCCAACCGCCACAAAAATAGGAAAGGGACAGCAACACCAAACAAAAAGGGAATATACAACGACCCACCCAAAACAACAAC
This sequence comes from Acmispon strigosus, assembly GCA_030819835.1. Taxonomy (NCBI): domain Eukaryota; kingdom Viridiplantae; phylum Streptophyta; class Magnoliopsida; order Fabales; family Fabaceae; genus Acmispon; species Acmispon strigosus. Next base: position 38,405,007 of record JAUAMA010000001.1, on the reverse strand, counting down.
ACCCTAAACAAAATGTTAGCCTAGATAGCAACCTGAGAGGGGGTGAATCAGGTTTACCCGATTTTCGCCTTGATACCTTCTTACTTTCAAGATGAATATAAATACAAACGATTGCAGCGGATATAAGCGTTGCTTGAAAGTAAAGATGAAGGATAGAAGAATTCACACACAGAATTTTATCCTGGTTCACCTTCTATCCACCGAAGGCTACGTCCAGTCCCTCGAGAAAACCCCTTGAGGATTTTTCCACTATTGATAAAAATCTCTTACAAGTCCTTACACCAAGTACCTTAAGAATTTCAATCAACCATCTGTGGAATCACACCACTTTCAACAGCCCCTGAAAGCACAATACTTTCAGTCCCTGAAGGAAAACCACCTTCAGTCCTTGAAGGCTAAACCACCTTCAAACCACACCCTGAAAGTACACCACTTTCAGTAACAACAACCCTTCACCAAGACCCACGGTGAATACTCAGTCTACCAGAAAGAAATGAAGAAGAGTTTTACACAATGGCTGTATCAATCCTTTAGCATACAAGCGGATTGATCATGAGAATTATGCTTTAAGGCTCTTAAGCATAAGAAGATTCTGAGTTCCTCAAGATATGAACAACTAGAGTGTTCTCTTAACAATGAAGACCATGAACTCAGAATTTAGGCTCTTTGAAAGTTTAAGTATCAACAAACTTAATGAATGAACAATTTTGGCAAAGCTTTGGCCTAATAATGTATTCTCATGTGTTGTTGTGTTTCTGGACTCAAATGGACTTTATATAGGCAAGAGGAACAACCTTGAACCAGTGCAACCCTTCCCAAAAGGTTTGAGGCACAATGGTTCATGAAAAGATGCAACTTTTCGGGTATGTAATCGATTACATTACTTAGGTAATCGATTACACTAAAAGCCGTTACTGTTTGAATTTCAAATTCAAACATGTAATCGATTACAAGTAAGAAGTAATCGATTACTTGCCTAGGTGTAATCGATTACCAGAAAGGTGAAATCGATTACACTCAATTCCAATATCCAGAAACTTGAACTTTTAAGATCGGCTTGAGATATACTACTTCTTTTAACTTATGAAAACATTAAACTTGGTTAGCTTAGATGTTTTAAGGAGCCTTTATGCTTTGAGAAGCCTTTAGAAGCATAACTCACCTAAACTAAGACTTTAAGGTAGATGTTGAAACATATAGCACTGTTTCCTCTAAGTCTTCTTTTCTTCTTTTTGCTGATGAGTTTGTCGTCATCAAAACCTCAGCCAGGGCCAGGAGCAAGACCTTCTTCACAATCTCCCCCTTTTTGATGATGGCAAACACATTCTTTGAACCTTGAAGATCAGAGATGCTTCTTTGTTGAAAACTCCCCCTGTTTGATGTAATCCAATATATCTCCCCCTTTCTGATTCACTTGTTGAATTCCTACATATAATCTTTAAAGAACACAGAACCTTTCTCCCCCTTTTGACTTCATCAAAAAGAAGAAAAGGCCAGAAACAAGCATACAAGCATACAAGTGTATATACAAATAAAACATAGGGGTTGGGGGTAAACACGTAAAAGTGTGATAAACAACAACCAACACAGTTTGATATATATATAGATAAAAGAGAGAAACTATAAAAAGCAAACATATAGGGTTTATATTACAACCAAGGAGAAAGTCTATTAGTAGATATGGTCTAAGTAGAAGATATGGTCCTATACTTGATAGAGTTTGTCAGGATTACACATGACTAGAATCCTTAGACATCTCAGAAGGGTCAAGTTCCTTGAGACTCTCAATCTCTTTACGCATAAAGGAGTGCACTGATTCTATTCGATTCTCCAAAAGCAGGAATCGAGAGCGAATAGTATCCTCTAGATGACTCAATCTTTGAGAGAGACGAAGCTCCAAGATGTCCATGCGTTCAAGGATAACTTTAGTTTCCTGAGAGAAGTTGGAAGGGATTGTATAGAAAGGAGATAATCCAGCAGATGCAGCATTGGTTTGGATGTTTATGCGGACCGATGATGCACATAAGGATCATGGAAAGAATCCCTTCGAGGAGTATTGGTAGGAGATGAGACATTTGAAGGACGAGGAACAGACCCCGTGGTTAGTGCAAGACCAAGAAGGAAGACAGAAGATATATGTGGATAAGAAGAGTCAAATCAAGAGTTGTAGGTATGGCGAGAGAACAAGGGACCTATGCCGAATTTATAGAAATTTGCATGCGTAATCGATTGCAGCAGTTAGGTAATCGATTACATAATGTTTTGAATTTTAAATAAAATGGAGGGAATTTTGAGAAACTGGCAGTTTTCGATGATGTAATCGATTACAGAAATTGAGGTAATCGATTACCTTAAGTATCTAAAGAGGCACGAGGACTGGAGAACATAGGTTAATCGATTACTGGGTGTATGGTAATTGATTACTAAGACAGTTTATAGGATCTAAACTATAAATTCCTATGAAATAGATTACTAGAAGGATTAAACAAATACTTAAGAGTAAAAACACACAAAAGACATATATAAGCAACTTAGATACATGCAATCATTCATTCATAAATAATTTTTAAATCATAAAATAAGCATGTAAGCATATAAGTTCACACAAAAATCATGCAATGTAATTAAAACATATAAACACATACTTAGATAAATATCTAATTAAATATCATGTTCATCTATAATACCTAATTCTCTTCTAATCTTAAAGAATGAATCTTTAGGAAGGGGTTTAGTAAATATATCAGCTAATTGGTTATGTGTATCTACGAAGGAAATCTCAATATCCTTTCTCATGACGTGATCTCAAAGAAAATGATGTCTTATATCAATATGCTTCGTTCGAGAATGCATGATGGGGTTTTTCGTGAGATTAATGGCACTTGTGTTGTCACATTTGATTGGGATGCAGCCCAGCTCTAAGCCATAATCTTTGATTTGTTGTTTGAGCCATAGGGTTTGTGCACAACAACTTCCTGCAGCAATGTATTCTGCTTCAGCAGTACTTAAAGCAACACATGCTTGTTTCTTACATGACCAAGAAACAAGAGCATTTCCCAACAAGTGACAAGTACCACTTGTACTTTTTCTTTCAGTTTTACATCCAGCATAATCTGAATCTGAATATCCAATCAAATCACAAACACTCCCTTTGGGATACCACAGACCAACATTTGTAGTTCCTTTCAAATATTTGAAAATCCTTTTAACTGAACTCAAATGTGATTCCCTAGGAGATGCTTGATATCTAGCACATAAACACACACTAAACATGATATCAGGTCTACTTGCTGTTAAATAAAGAAGAGATTCGATCATACCTCTGTATTTGGTAATGTCTACGTGAACGCCGGACTCACCTTGATCTAGATATGTGTTAGACCCCATTGGTGTGGCTATGACTTTGCAATCATCCAAATCATATTTCTCTAAAAGCTCCTTGCAAAACTTTGACTGGTTGATGAATATCCCATCATGTGATTGCTTAATTTGCAATCCCTTTTGAAATCCTTTTTCACACAGGAATGTGCTTAATCTGTCATACCATGCAGGAAGGGGTTGTTTAAGACCATAGAGTGCCTTCTTTAACCTGAAGACATGTGAAGGGTACTTGGGATCTTCAAATCCTGGAGATTGCTTCACATAAACTTCTTCTTGAATGAATCCGTTCAGGAAAGCATTTCTAACATCCATTTGATACAATGGAAAGTTTAAAGAATATGCATATGCCAATAGAAGTCTTATGGCTTCCAACCTTGCTACTGGTGCATAGGTTTCATCAAAATCAATGCCTTCTTCTTGATTATATCCTTGTGCAACCAGTCTTGCTTTGTTCCTGACAATTATACCATTTTCATCCAGTTTATTTCTGAATACCCATTTTATTCCAATGACATGCTTGTCAGTGGGCTTAGGAACCAATTCCCAAACTTGATTCCTTTCAAATTGGTTTAGTTCTTCCTGCATTGCCACAATCCAATACTCATCTTCAAGAGCATCATTCACTTTTGAGGGTTCTATTAAAGAGACAAAGGCCATATTCAATACTGAATCATTTAAGCGTAACCTTGTAGAAACACCTTCTTGAAATATCACCAATGATATTATCAACTGGGTGATCCCTGTGGGTTCTCTATTCCTTTGGTAGTTGATAAGTGTTATCTTCAATATGCTCTTCTTGTACTGAACCTTGATCCTTTTGCTTTTGAGAGTCTTCATTGATAATATTATCTTCTTCATCATTATCTGGAAGATTGACTGTATCTTCTTTTGAAGAATTAGACTCATCAAAGGAAACATGTATGGATTCTTCAATAGATAGAGTTTTCTTGTTAAAGACTCTATATGCTTTGCTTGTTAGAGAATAACCAAGGAACACACCTTCATCAGATTTTTCATCAAACTTACCAAGGTTTTCCTTTCCATTGTTCAAGACAAAGCATTTTGATCCAAAAGCATGTAGATGACCAATATTTGGTTTCCTTCCTTTGTAGAGTTCATAGGGGGTTTTCTTCAGAATAGGTCTAATAAGAACTCTATTGGAAACATAGCAAGCAGTAGTTACAGCATCAGCCCAGAAGTATTTTGGAGGTTAGATTCACTTAGCATGGTCCTTGCTAGCTCTTCAAGTAATCTGTTCTTCCTTTCTACAACACCATTTTGTTGTGGTGTTCTTGAAGCAGAGAAGTTATGTGATATTCTATTCTCATCACATAATTCCTGAAATTGATGATTCTGAAACTCTCCACCATGATCACTTCTAATAGAAGAGATCTTTAAAGCCTTTTCATTTTGAACAAGCCTTGCATATCTTTTGAATGCGTTGAAGGCTTCATTCTTATGAATCAAGAATAATGTCCAGGTAAATCTAGAAAAATCATCAACAATAACAAGGGCATAATAGTTACCTCCAAAGCTCTTAGTTCTTGATGGTCCAAACAAATCCATGTGAAGTAATTGGAGAGGTCTTGTAGTTGAGACTATATTCTTTGGCTTGAAAGATGTTCTGGTTGGCTTCCCCTTTTGACATGCATCACAAAGCTTGTCTTTCTCAAATCTTATCTTCGGAAGTCCAACAAATAGATCATGCTTGACTATTTTATTTAAATGATCTATGTGTACGTGAGCCAGTCTTCTATGCTAGAGCCATGAATCATTGTTGTTCTTGGCCAGTAGGCATCTGACACTTGGTGGAATTTCATCCAAGGATATCATGAAGACCTTATTGTCTTTATATCCGGAAAACTTGATCTCTTTAGTTTTCACATCCTTTACCACACAGATATCATTGATGAAACCAACTTTCAAACCTTTGTCACAAAGTTGACTGATACTTAGAAGATTATGCATCAAACCATCAACATATAGGACCTTGTCGATGACTGTTTGAGGGGGTGTACCTATTTTTCCAATACCAAGTATCTTTCCTTTTTGATTGTTTCCCTATGTGACAAATCCTTTTTCTCTAGGTATAAGAAATGAGAACTTTGTTTTGTCTCGTGTCATGTGTGATGAGCAGCCACTATCAAGATACCATAAGTCCTTTGCTGTTTTCATGCACACCTACATGACAAAGTTCAGACATGGGGATTAGGAACCCAATATGCTTTGGGTCCTTCTAAGTTAGTGTTCTTCCTAACCCATATATATTCCTTATTTGGTACTCCAACATTCTTGTAATAACATCTACTAGGGGTATGTCCTATTTTGTTACAATAAGTACATGAATATTGGTTGTAACTTGATGTTTGCCTAGGAGAAGGATTGACCTTCTTAGGAGGTCTATGATAATTATTTTTCCTATTCTTCATACTCCTAAAAGAACTAGTCTTAGTATTTTCAGAAGATCCTTCCACTTTGTTTGGTTTTACAAAGACAGTTTTCTTAACTTCTTTTGTCTTTGGATGAGATGTATATCCTAGTCCAACCTTATTGTTTGAGTGCCTTTGCACACTTAGAATATCATCTAACTTCTGTTTACCTGCGTTGAAGTTATGAACCCTTTGTTGAAGATTATATATCTTTTCTTCTAAAGAACTACACTTAGTGCACTCATGTGAAATATCTAACTTAGATTTCACTATGTCTAATTCCTCTTGTAGATTTATACACTTATTTTCTAAAGATGGGATTAAAGCATTCTGCTTAGTACTAACTTTAGAGAAACTTTGACATAATTTAAACACATTCTCTATAGCATATTTTAAATCATGAAATGAAATAGAATTATCACTAACCTGGATATCCTCAGCATCTGAATCATGTGAAGCCATTAATGCAACTTGTGCTTCTTCTTTGTCAGAATCTGATGATGAACTTACTTCATTTTCATCCCATGCCAAGTATGCTCTTCGTGTGGTTTGATCTTTCTTTTCAAACTTGTCCTTCAGACCATGTTTCTTCTTTTGAAGATTTGGACATTCTAACTTGATGTGTCCAGGTTTTCCACATTCGAAGCATGTGATCTTTTGAGAAGAGGAGGACTCATTATTCCTTTGGGAAGTTCTGTTATTGTTAAATTTCATACCTTTTCTTTTGAGAAACTTTCCAAAGTTCTTCACTAGAAGATTCATATTCCCATTTTCTTCTTCTTCTTCAGAATCTGCATCATAATCATCTTTGATGCTTTCCTTTTCCTTTAGGGAAATGGATCGATATTTCTTCTCATGTTGTTCATGTTCCTCCAAATGATTCAATTCCAACTCGTGTTCTTGGAGTTTTCCAAAGAGAGTTGCAAGAGTCCTATTAGACAAACTCTTCTTTTCTGAAATAGCCGTAACCTTTGGTTGCCATGCTCTTGTGAGTGATCTTAGGACTTTCATGTTCAAGTCACTATTTAAAAACTGTTTACCAAGAGCAATCAAATGGTTAGTCAAATGAGAGAATCGTTTTTGCATATCCAATACCTTTTCTCCTGGAAGCATTCTGAACATTTCATATTCTTGAGATAAAGTATTGATTTTTGATCTCTTGACTTCATCTGTTCCTTCATGAGTCACCATCAAATTATCCCATATTTCATTCGATGTTGTACATGTTGAAACTCTGAAAAACTCATCCATGCCAAGAGCAGATGTAAGAATATTCATTCCTTTGAGATCATACTGAACCTTCTTCTTTTCTTCTTCATTCCAAGTGTTTTCTGGTTTTGGTTGTCTACTATCTCCCACTTCATTCATAGGTACAAACAGACCTTCTTCAATGGCTTTCCATATTTCCACGTCTAATGACTTTATAAAGATTTTCATCTTGATCTTCCAGAAGTCATAGTGGTCTCCATTGAAGTATGGTGGCCTGTTTATGTTGAATCCTTCACTGGTTCCATGACTGGAAGAGGATGCCATCTTTTCCCGGATCTTAGGAGCAAATTACCTAAACTTACGCTCTGATACCAATTGTTAGCCTAGATAGCAACCTGGGAGGGGGGGGTGAATTAGGTTTACCCGATTTTCGCCTTGATACCTTCTTACTTTCAAGATGAATATAAATACAAACGATTGCAGCGGATATAAGCGTTGCTTGAAAGTAAAGATGAAGGATAGAAGAATTCACACACAGAATTTTATCCTGGTTCACCTTCTATCCACTGAAGGCTACGTCCAGTCCCTCAAGAAAACCCCTTGAGGATTTTTCCACTATTGATAAAAATCTCTTACAAGTCCTTACACCAAGTACCTTAAGAATTTCAATCAACCATATGTGAAATCACACCACTTTCAACAGCCCCTGAAAGCACACCACTTTCAGTCCCTGAAGGCAAACCACCTTCAGTCCTTGAAGGCTAAACCACCTTCAAACCACACCCTGAAAGTACACCACTTTAAGTAACAACAACCCTTCACCGAGACCCACGGTGAATACTCAATCTACCAGAAAGAGATGAAGAAGAGTTTTACACAATGGCTGTATCAATCCTTTAGCATACAAGCGGATTGATCATGAGAATTATGCTTTAAGGCTCTTAAGCATAAGAAGATTCTGAGTTCCTCAAGATATGAACAACTAGAGTATTCTCTTAACAATGAAGACCATGAACTCAGAATTTAGGCTCTTTGAAAGTTTAAGTATCAAAAGACTTAATGAATGAACAATTTTGGCAAAGCTTTGGCCTAATAATGTATTCTCATGTGTTGTTGTGTTTCTGGACTCAAATGGACTTTATATAGGCAAGAGGAACAACCTTGAACCAATGCAACCCTTCCCAAAAGGTTTGAGACACAATGGTTCATGAAAAGATGCAACTTTTCGGGTATGTAATCGATTACATTACTTAGGTAATCGATTACACTAAAAGCCGTTACTGTTTGAATTTCAAATTCAAACATGTAATCGATTACAAGCAAGAAGTAATCAATTACTTGCCTAGGTGTAATCGATTACCAGAAAGGTGAAATCGATTACACTCAAGTCCAATATCCAGAAACTTGAACTTTTAAGATCAGCTTGAGATATACTACTTCTTTTAACTTATGAAAACATTAAACTTGGTTAGCTTAGTTGTTTTAAGGAGCCTTTATGCTTTGAGAAGCCTTTAGAAGCATAACTCACCTAAACTAAGACTTTAAGGTAGATGTTGAAACATATAGCACTGTTTCCTCTAAGTCTTCTTTCCTTCTTTTTGCTGATGAGTTTGTCGTCATCAAAACCTCAGCCAAGGCCAGGAGCAAGACCTTCTTCACACAAAAAACCATCACCCCAAAAAGCAAACAACCGGCCCTACAGGCCTCTTCGATCCAAGATTTGCGCCGCAATCTGGTTCACAACAACTTCATTAGGACAGGCAAAAACAACCCCCACCTGCTTACCCACCGAAACGGCGTGTCTCGCTCTCGTCAGAACCCCTGGAGGCACGTGGGACTCATTCGAAATAGGAACTGAAGGATAAACGCCGACTCCTCCATCGACCGCCAGGCCCTCGGCTTGAGACTTGGAGGGAGAAGAAGCATCAAGGCTACACAGTAAAGAATTGCAGAGCACTAACTTCCTGGGTTGACCCCGCGCTCTCTTGTTTCCTTCACAGTAAAGAAGAATAAAAATAAAGTAAAGAAGCATTAAGTTTCCTTCAAAATAAAGTATAAAAATCTTGTTTTGGAAAATATAAAGGCTTAATAGTTTCAGAAAGAATAAAAAGAGAAACTTTTTTTTTAGAAACTTAATGAATGTTTTTGGAAACACGCTTTCAAGAGAACCTGTGGTTAAGACCGTGAGCTTTCAAAATGAATATGTCCTAATCTTTCTTGAAGGAAAATTCATAATGTACTGAATGGATATATCAAACCCTTTTATGAAGTTAAGAACGATTCCACTTCTTTTCTACAAGTCATATCTTGTAAAGAAACCAAAGACATATCTTTGGAAAGAAACCAAAGACATATCTTTTCCTCACAAGGAATCATAAGGCATGTTTTTTGAAAAGCCTCAAAAGAAATTTACGAAAAAGTATCTCAAGAGCTGTTAAGGGAGAAAAATTTGCAACTTCCTCCTTCTTTTCCTAGGGTTAGGCGTGCAGCAAACTTGGCTGCTTATTTTCTGCTTAGTTGACTTTTAAAATCAGAGTTATGTTAGGGTTGGTTAAGATACAACTGATATTCTGGCTAAAAGATAGGAAAGAAAAACTGAAACCAACTTCCCACTATCTTAGTGGTTCGACCATCTTTAAGAGGGAGAAAGCTGAGTTCTTTTTCATTCATCATCAACAACAACTCTTAGTCTTCAATAGATAAATCCCTTTTCCTTTTCCTCTTGGTGCTGCTATTGTTCGAGCCTTTCTCCTTTCTTGAGGCCAAGTTTTGTTCTTTCCTATCCCTGTTGCTGCTAGAGTTATTCTTCCTTCCTTGGAAGATCAAAAGCGTTCTCTTTCTTTCTTCCTTCCAAGAAATTAAGGTGAGCAATCCTTGTTCTGAACTTTTTCAAGAGTTTATGGTTGTTTGAACCATGTTTCTGAATTCTTTCTAATTCTTTTCCTTTCCTTTCTCGTTCGTTCCAAGGATTCCGTCATCGAAGGGTTCCAGCTGTTTCCGTGATCGTTGGACGATCATTTGCTCGAGTTTGAGACGTACAAGCCTTATTTTCTTTTCCTCTTGAACGGTCTAGTCTCAAGGTTGGTCCCTCTCACTTTTTGTTGTGTCAGATGTTCATAGAAATAATGAGTTGTTATTCCATGTTAAACGTTTTTCCTAGAACCCTCGCTACCTTTTTTTCAAGCAACCTTGTGTAATAGAACCTCTTGTGTTTTTGAAATAAACCTTTCTTTTCATTTGGATACTTAGTTTGATTTGTCCATGGAAAACCTTGATTTTGAAAAAGGAGAGTTTTAAAAGGAATTTTCTGTGGAGTTGTTGTTTTTTGGGCTCCTTAGTAGGGAGCCAGTGCATTAACGCTAGCTATCTAAGCGCACATGCGCTGGGGAAGGCAGGGAGTCAGCGCATTAGTGCTGGACTCCTGGGCGCAGGCATTGGGGCTGATCCTTCCTTGGGCACGGCAGGGTGCCAGCGCATGAGCGCTGGCATTCCAACGCATATGCGTTGGGCCCCTGATTGGCCAGAGTTGGTTGTTCATTTTGGGGCTGTTTTCCACCTTTTTTGCAATGGTTGTTGATTGTTGCTTATGTGTTTATCTTGCAAGTTCGGAGATCAAATTTATGTGACCCGTTCGACGGTAAGGGTAACTCATGTCCTAGAGAGTCTCGAGTCATGCACGTTTTTATGTTGATTTGCATGTGGATGAGATGAGTTAGAGAAGGCAGCATTCAGAACTTTTGAAAATAGCTTAGTTTTTAGGTTTCCCTTGGAGAATTGAGTTAGAGAGAGAATCCCAAGAGAGGAAGTGAACCAAGAAGCAAGAAAGAGAGGATTCAAGCTCCATTCATTGCTGTGGAGGTCGAGAACACGTAGTCGATGTCGCCGAACGTCTTATTTCCTTTCTTCTTCTTGTAAGCTTGTTAGTTACCCATGTATATGGATAACTAACCCTCTCTTTGTTGGATTTGGATGTAACCTTTAACTATGTAGTTTCTATTTGATTTCTATATGAAAATCCCAATTCTATCTCATGATTCAATGGTTTTCTCTTGTTCTTAAAGCCATGTTTCAGTTGCGCACCTAGAACATATTGATTGATTCAGCGTAAGAGCGAAAGCTAAGCATCTAGAGTCCGATCTAGAGTTAACCATCTAATATTCCAAATTGCTAGACATAGAGTTAGGATTGTTAGTCATTTAAACATCTAATCTTAATGATAACTATCTTTATTAATCATGTGAGACATCAATGTTTAGGTTTAGAAAGTTATTTCTATCCGCTCATGCGAGACATCGATGAAGCAGGGTTGAAATAGTGTGGATGAATCATGAATAGGAATGAATTTGAATATGGAATCATTAGAGACCAAGTAGTTAAGTGGTGAAATTCGAATCCAACAGTTTTCTCGTCTAGATTTCCAGAATCGTTTACTGTTTTCTTTTACTTAATTGTGAAAACATCTTTTAAAAAAACCTTTGATTCTACATTGTTTTAGTTAATTACATTAAAGAACGAATTTTATCCGCAATTCTCTGTGGTTCGACAATACCCATTGCTATACTACATTCGGATCTTGAAAATGATTTTGATAGTAGTTAAGTGACAATTTATAAATTCTTTTCGTGAACGGTTTTGAAAAGTAAAGTGAAATCCTGTTTCAACAAAACACTTTGATGACGGGACCCTTGGAACGAAACGAGAAACGGAACAGAACAGAAGTAGAAATAACTCCAGAAACATGGTTCAACGACCACAACTCGTGATGAAATTTTGAACAAGGATTACTCACCGTTAATTCTTGGAAAGAAGAGAGAAGAGAACGCCTTCGGTCTTCGAAGAAGAGAAGAACCACTCGATCAACAACAGCAAGAGGAAAAAGAATTCGGATTCTTCAAGGAAGGATGAAGGACTCGATAGTAGCAGCAACAAGAGGGAAAGAATGTTGGATTCTCCAAAGGGAAAAGAAAAGTTTCAACAGTAGCAGCAGCAGTAGGAAAGTTTTCAGCACTTGAGAGAGTTAAGTTTTAGTGTTTTGGATGAAAAACAGCAATGGTCAGCCACCACATATAGTGGTTCAAACCCTAGGAGAATAAGGAGGATTTGGTTGCATATTTTCCCTTAATTCAGATCAGAATCTCCTATGAAATCTTTCCCTGACAGCTCTATGTGATAACGGTTTAAAACAGAAACAAATCTACCTTCAATTATGGCTATTCTGAATTATGATCACTTAATTATCATTCCAAAAAAAATATATTCAGAATATATTTTCCCAAAATCAGAGATATCTGATAGAAAAAATAGGAACCGTGAAAATGGCACAATAAGGGGGGGGGGGTTGAATTGTGTTCTAATTAAAACTTGACTTTCAAAAACAATTATTAGTTTCTTAAAAGCTTTTCGTAAATGCTGCAGTGGAATATGATTAATTAGAGTGTAAACGATAAAGCTTTAACCAACACACACTTTAATGCAGCGGAAATAACAAGAACGAAGGTGTGTGTGATGCGTGCTGTGAAAAGGGCAGACGATGCAGGCTGTTAGATGAGCAGACGATGTAAGAAATTAACAATACAAGCATAAATAAACAACACACAAGAGATTTATCCTAGTTCACCCCCAGAACGATAGGGCTACGTCCAGTCTTTGGCTTCACCAAGATTTTCACTATTCAAACCAGAACAGTACAAGTATTAGACACAGGACTTCTCTACTGTATTCGAAGGACTTCTCCTAAGTATTCCCACAGGGCTCCTCTAGAGCATTCGAAGGACTTCTCCCAAGTATTTGAAGGACTTCTCCTTTTACAAGATGATTCTTCGATAGAGGATCTCTTCTTAAAAGAGTGATGGTAGAAAGTTTTAGCACGGATAAGCTATAAGTGTTATGAAAGGTTTGACACTTGGGAAAACACTTGAGTTATACAAACAGATATGATTTGCAATGGTTCTCTGTTTGAGTGTGAAAGAGGTAGATAAAGTTTAACACTTAAGATCTTTTCACACTTGAGTAACTTCACTCGGATTTGTGGTTTGACACTTGGGTTTCGAGTGAGGAAACTATGCTTGGGCGATTTCAGAAAGATTGAGAGCTTGTGTTCGAATTACATTGTAAGTTGCTCAGAGTCGCCAAGTTCTTCAGTCATCAAATCTTCTATTTATATGACTTTGAACTTCTCTTCTTTCTTCCCGTTGCCCAACGGATCTCTTCTTCTTTCTTCAAATGATCTCTTCTTGACCGTTGGCAGCTAGCATTTAATGCAATTTGACTTTTCATTTAATGTTGTGCAGAGATAAATATTAGAGTTGTTGATATTCTAACTTGTCACGAGATTCGAGCTCTTTCCTTCGGTTGTGCTTGACAGTTGTAGACAGTGTGACATTTGAACATGTCGCCAGACAATTCATTTGAATGTGGGCAGATGTTCCACTTCATTTCATCGAACGATACAGCTTGTCTTCAGCAGACGATGCTTCTGGTCTTCAGCAGACGATGCTTCTAGTTATCAGCAGACAATGTTTTCATTCTGATTTTGATCTTTGGAGGATAGTGATTATTTCCTAAAAATAATACTTCATATAGTTTAGAAAATAAAATTTTTATCATTGAAAATATGATAAACGATCTAACTCGTTTGAACCTAAGAATCTCCCATGTTGGGCTCGAACACCTGGATCACACAAAGTAACTCGAGAGATAGAGATCGAAAACACACAGAAATCTTTGTTCGTGCAGTTTAGCCAAGTTGCTTACGTCTGCGGCTATAGATGGCTATAGCACCGTTTCATTCAAAAACTTAGAACGAACAACAGAGTCCTAATGTTACAGCATATTTATACCAGGATATAATGCTAAAACGACGGTGTCTTAATTATATCCTAATGCAATCCTATCAACCAATCAGATTCTAGATTACACGGATATTACGGAATGAGTGCTCATTAGCTGTCCTCAACTGACCACATAATAACTCTAGCCAGAAGCTACGTAGCAGCTCCAGCCAGACGAGCTCTTATGTGTCAGTTGCGGACGGACTCTTCAGAGGGACTCCACACCGGACGAACTCAACAGCCAGACGAACTCCTCAACTTCTATCCAGACGAACTCCTTGAGTTCTGGCCAGACGAAGTCCCTATAATGATCCATACTCAACAATCTTCACCTTGGCGAATTATTCAGACCCTTGTGAACGCGAACCGCCTCTTCTCAGAATCTCAATTTTCCGGATTGCACTCGCCATATGCTTAACACTTAGAAATGTGCAGGAGTTCCAAGCAATGCTTGAACTTCTCGTTGGTGACTGGCTTGGTCAACATATCTGCTGCGTCTTCAGAGGTATGAACCTTCTCAAGTCGAATCTGCCCTGACACAAGCAGCTCTCTGATATTGTGAAATCTCACATCAATGTGCTTTGTCCTCGCATGATACACTTGATTGTTCGCCAAGAAAATGACACTCTAACTATCACACTGCAGACAAACTCCAGCTTTCTCAACACCCAACTCTTGCACTAACCCTGTTAGCCACAATGCTTCTTTTGCTGCTTTAGCCACAACCATGTACTCAGCTTCAGTTGTGGACATTGCCACTATGGACTGGACAGACGACCTCCAGCATATAGGTCCACCAACCAAAGTAAAAACATACCCTGTTGTAGTTTGTCTGTTGTCAATGTCTCCTGCATAGTCAGAATCAACATATCCACCAACCACTGGATCACCTTGTTCCTTACTGAACATTATCCCGTGACCAGTTGTACCCTTTAGGTACCTGAGTATCCACTTGTCTGCCTCCCAGTGACATTTCCCTGGTCTTGACATAAACATACAAACTTGGCTCACTGCTTGTGCCGCGTCTGGTCTAGTGCAAACCATAGCGTACATTAAACAACCAACTGCACTGGCGTAAGGAACTTTCGACATACCTTCGACCTCTTCAACTGTCTTTGGACACTGATCAACGAAGAGCTTGAAGTGATTTGCCAACAGAGTACTCACAGCTTTCGAATTGCTCATGTCGAATCTGGCTAACACGCCTTCAACATAGCTTTTCTAAGAGAGCCACAACTTTCGTGCTCGTCTTTCCCTGTGAATCTCCATTCCAAGAATCTTCTTAGCAGCTCCTAGGTCCTTCATGTCAAACTCCTTGCCTAGCTTGGTTTTCAAATCACGCACGTCACTTGAGTGATTTGCAGCAATCAGCATATCATCCATGTACAGTAATAAGAAAATTACTGAATTATCATCAAGGCTCTGAACGTAAACACAACAGTCATAGTCACACCTTTTGTAGCCAATCCTTTGCATGTATGAGTCAAACCTCTTGTACCACGGCCTTCGTGACTGCTTCAACCCATACAGAGACTTCTTCAATTTACACACTAGACGTTCCTGACCGGACTCTCCAAATCCTTCAGGTTGCTGCATGTACAATTGCTCATTTAGATTCCCATGAAGAAACGCCGTCTTCACATTGATGTGTTCAAAATGCATATCTCGGAATGCTACCAGAGCCAATACTGCCCTTATAGAAGTGTGTCTAACCACTGGGGAGAAGATTTCATCATATTCAATCCCCTTCCGCTGTGAATAGCCCTTGGCTACTACGCGAGCCTTGAGCCTTTCCCCTTCATCTTCTTTTACTGGTGGCTTCTTCTTGAACACCCACTTGCAGCCAATTGCCCTCTTCCCTTCCGGAAGTTCGACGAGATCCCACGTCTGATTCGTCTTCAGAGACTCCATCTCCTCCACCATGGCTCCAATCCACTTCTCACGGTCTTGGCTTCCCATAGCCTTACGGAAAGTAGAAGGATCTCCAGAACTTGTAAGAAGAGCATAAGCAGCTAAGTCTTCAAACCCATATCTAAGTGGTGGTCCTCTTGGACGAGCCTCCCTGTCACGTACGAGTACATAATCCTGTACTCCACATGAATCAACTGGTTCGTCTTCTGACTCACTGTCAGAATCTGCAATGGCCTGCACATTGGGTGTCGTCTGCCCAGGATTGTGTGGATCAGACGTTCCTACATCGTCCTATGTGAGATCTTCTGCCAGACAAGGTTGCATTCGTCTGGTTGGATCGACAGCAATCTAAATCTTCCCAGCAGTGGAAGTTTCAGCCTTTGAAGTAGTCTTTTCCCTTGTATCTGATTCTTTCAGCATGCACTGTTCATCAAATACAACGTCTCTACTATGAACTGCCTTCTTCAAGGATGGATCCCATAATCTGAACCCCTTCACACCCTTGGTGTAACCAAGAAAGGTACATTTCCTGGACTTTGGATCCAATTTGGACCTCTCATCATTGGAGATATGCACGTAAGCTGGACAACCAAAAATCCTCAGATTATCTAGGTTAATTGGTTTACCTGTCCACACTTCTTCTGCAACCTTTCCATCCAATGAAGCTCTTGGAGACCTGTTTATGAGATAACATGCCATGCTCATTGCTTCTGCCCAAAATCCCTTTGACAATCCTGCCTGCAACCGAAGGCACCTTGCCTTCTCCGTGAGGGATCTATTCATCCTCTCAGCAACACCATTCTGCCGTGGTTTTTTCTTCACTAAATAATGCCTCTGGATCCTGTGTTCCTCACAAAACTGCTTGAACTTTGCCTCTGTGTATTCTGTCCCATTATCTGACCGCAGATACTTGACCTTCCTTCCCGTCTGGTTTTCCACTTCTGCTTTCCACAATCTGAACTTGCTAAACACTTCAGACTTGTGCTTTAGGAAATAAACCTAGACCTTCCTGGAGAAGTCATCGATGAATGTAACAAAGTATCTAGAACCTCCAATGGAGGCCTCCCTAGTAGGCCCCCAGACATCTGAATGAACATAGTCGAGGATTCCCTTTGTTTCATGCTTCCCGGTCACGAAACGGACACAACACTGTTTGCCCAACACGCAAAACTTGCAAAATTCTACCTTGCAGCTTCAAACACCCTTCAAAAGATTCCTCTTATGAAGTGCCATTAACCCCTTTTCACTGGGGGTGACCCAGACGCATATGCCAAAGTCTTGTTACATCATTGTCAGCTTCAACTGATGCAACGTCACCTGCCACGGTGCTTCCCAACAAGCGATAGATATTCCCTGAAGTCCGCTTTGCTGTCATTATTGTCAATGCACCCTTGCTCACCTTCATGGTATCCTTCCCACCATCAGAATGGCAGGAGTAACCATTCTCCTGGAGAGTTCCCAAGGAAATTAGATTCTTCCTCAAATCTGGGACATATCTCACATTACCCAGTATACACGTGCCACCATGGTCCATAGCAATTTTAACTTGTCCTATTCTAGTGATCTCACACGTCTGATCATCACCTAGATAGACAAATCTAAACTTGCCCGCTTTAAATGAACTGAACCACTCCCGGTGCGGCGTCATATGATAAGAGCACTCAGAGTCTAGAATCCAAAATACAATTAAAAAGTATAGGTGTCTTTTTTTTAATAGCTAGTAAATTTGATTTTCATTCAATGTTATAGTCAAGGAAAACATGGAAGACTTAACTGCAATTAATAGCTATAACTCACGTTAGATATATATAAACAAACAATAACTTAAAAAAACTATAGAAATAACTACAAATTCATAAATGATCACAAAATTCCACCGCATTGGTTGTTTATAAACTAAAGGAAACCAATTTTTGACCTACCTTAGATCTTCGATCTCCTATGCATGCCAATGTTAATCACTGTATTAGATGTTGTCACATTTAAGTGCTTAACTGTCATCTTATCCATATGCATGTGTCTCTTTGCACAAGTGAAAAGACTGGTCCACACTCCTCTATTGTCTCCATATCAAGTATTAAAGGCACCCACCGATTTGATTTCGGTTTCCTGAAGAAATACATTGATTTAATCCACCTTCTTCTTTTATATAATAACCTTCTCTTTGAACCATCCGATGTAAATACATTGATCGAAAGGATTGATGAAAATATCATTTGGTTTCGAATATACGCATATGTGGAGGTTTTTAACCGGCACAAGTAGAGTCGTTCCTTACATTTATGTGCTTTAAAGAACCCCTATTAACTTACCCTACTTTTAGCAAAACATTCATCTTTTCATTTCAGATCTACACCTTTGAGTTACAAGAAAGTAGTAGTCTCTTGAACTAAATTACTCGTTGCTATATAATTAAAACTCACAATGTTTCACTTTCAATATTATTCTTGCCTTGGGAGAAAGAAACTATGCAAATCATATATCATATATATATATAGACCAAAGTACACAATTTGAACAACATCAATTAGCAGCTAATTCAAAATCAATCAAGCACAAAATTAACCACCAAATGCAAACTCCTATCTAAAAAGATAAAACACCACACAAATTTCCACTCCCCCACACACAAATCAGAACTCATAATTGAAGAATAAAGCTGATGGATCAGATCCCTTCAGCAATCAGAGCTAGCAGTACTTCCAACTACAACGTGCTTCTCTGCCCCACATTTTATTGCCCTTGTACCCTAGCACTTTTATACCTCCATAAGAAACTCCTTGTCTTGCTCCAATCTACCCATAGCCTCGGGCTCCAAGGTTAGTTCCACATCAATGCTCCTCCCTCCACTCTTCCCTGGATACAAATAAATCATCCCATCAAATTTATTGTTAGGCCCACTCCTCACAATCTCGGGCTTCCCCCATCCAAAATCAATGTCATAAACCTTGAACCTTGGTGAACTACCCACGGTTACACAATTTATCCCAGCATCTTTGAATTGAAAAATCTTGGGAGCACTCTCCCACTCCTTGTTACGTTCATCAATAGCCTTCGCATCGTGGGCTTCTATCGCCTTTTGGATCATTGAAGCCCCGAATTGTGGCGGGTGAGCCGACAGAAGCCCGGCCGCCGTCACGGTGAATATGGCCTGGATTAGGTTTCCGAAGTAGGCCTCCGGCATCGGCGGGTCCACGCGCTTCCGGCAATCCACGAAAACGGTGAACACAGTGTAGTCTTCGGGCTTTAGGCTGCGGGCCTGGGTCACATGGCGCCAAATGTGGGTGGAAAGAGCTTGGAATGTTGAGAATGGTTTTGAGCCGTCTGATGGAGGGGCTTCGTTGACCGTTGACTTGATCTTGTCAATCGCTGACTCGGAGAACTTGAAGATCTTTTCCCTGAGCACGGGCTCGGGCTTTGCGTCTCCGTTGACAGAGGCGGCTAGGCTTTTGGGCTCGGGTGAGGAGAGGTCGAGCTTGACGCGCGTGTTTCGGGCCTTGGTCCGTTCCAGAAAGGGTTGGACCGATGGAAAGGGTGCGCCGCTGCAGATCTCGGCCCATGAGCTCATGAAGTGCCATGTAGAGGTCCCGTCTAGAACAGCATGGTTGAACGCCAAGCCCATGGCGAGCCCGTCTTTGAGCTTAGTCCACTGTAGCAAGAGGAGATATATTGCAGTGAAATGATAAATCATTACCAATTAAAATTAGAAAAATAATAATAAATATATAACAGGAATTGAATACATAAAGAAAAGGGTGTGAAAATGACAGGTGATTGTGGTCCTGCCTAAAACTTTGGTCAGATATTTAACACACTCGTTTCGTCAATAAATTGACAACCTACCACTTTCACTGTGCCCTTCTAATTGAACATTATGTTAGAAAAGTTATCTATAAAATAATTTTCTAACAAAATATTATATAGAAGGTAAAAGTAACTATTAAGAGATTTTAAGTTTTAAAATAATTATTGTTATAGCTGAACTAATTTACTAGTTTGTCATTTAGATGATACTATTTAGTATTTTAGTATTAAAAAACATAGTGATTGGTGAAAATAAAATGTGATATATGTGATAAATTTATTAAATAAATGTATAAATGAAAAAAAATGGAATAAAATATTTTAAATTTATGAAACAACTGACATTTTGGAATAAATGAGAAAAGTTAAAATAACAAATTTGGAAGGGAGATAGTAAATATATATTTATCATTGACAAAAATGACACTTATCTTCAAACTTGGAAGTAGTGATGTGATGTTCACAAAGATAATATTTTTTTCTGATGAAAGTAGAGATGTGATCTCTAATTTATGACTCATTTATGAATTACAGCTTATTATACTCTGCTCAAGTCATTTGGTATGGGTATGGTGGTGGCCAGTGGGGTCATGGATCTGATAAACATGAGGAGCAATGGCTCTTTGGTCTGCTGTTGTACAAAACTTAAGCAAAATAAGAGAAAATAACAAAAACAGGGCAAAAGAAAACAGAGCAAACTTCTAATAGACTTTTACAAGTTGTGGGAAATGGGGTTACATTATGGGCCATCCAATACCCTCTTTCACATTAGATCAGATAAAAACTAGCACACCCTCCTCTCTACTTCCAATTTTCTCTAACACCAATTTTATGGTTCACTACTCACTTTTCTTTATGCATTCACATAACATAAATATAAAGCTCAAGTTTAATGTTAAACTATTATGCTATTGCTTCTGATTAGGATTCCATGTAGTTAGGCAAATGCTGATGAAATTTTAGTTGGATCACATTTTTTAATGTAACAAATAACTTATGCAAAATGTGACCCATTTGATCTTCAGTCAGACGACTTAAAATGTTTGAATGCCTGAATGCAAATTTCCAAAACACAATTATTTATCAGGACAGCCATTGCTTAGGATTCATTAGGAAAATTCCGATTTCACGCGGTCAAATAATTTTAGTCATTGAATTTAATCGGTCCATTCACATTTTATATTGCAATGAGTAACTTGAAATAGTAACACAATGTGACCCATTGGATCTATTTTTGATTGGAGGGCACAAAATGCTTGAATGCCCAAATGTAGGATTCCCAAACCACGAACTAAATGAACATGCAAACTAGAACTAATTACCTGAACTGCAAGCAAGGGCCTGTGCATGCCTTCCATATTCAGGACACCAGTGTAAGGAATCAGCTCCTTCAAAATGCTGCTACTCTCAGCCACAGTGAGATCTGCCACACCAACCTCATCAGCAACAGCCTCAGTGACTTCAACCCCTTGCAAATCATCATCATATTCAACCCTGAACACACCCTCCTCATCTTTCCCAATCTTCCCACTAAGTTGATGAAACTCCTTCAACACCACAGCAAGCCCATCTTTCAGCTTCTCAACCATTCCCTCAAACCCTTCCCCTTTGTAAAACAACAATTTCTGGTTGTAGTAGAAAGCTAAGTAAGGGAGGTCAAAAGTGACAAGCTGGTACTCTTTCCTCCCAATTTTCTCCTCTGGTTTCACATGGCTTTTGTTAGTGATTTTCAGCTTCAGAGATTGTTCTTGCTCTTGCTTCAACAGCACCTCACCCGCCATTGTTTTTTGTATTGGAGTGGAAATTTTGGAAGAAAGGAAAATTTGTGAATGGGCATGGTGCGTGATGTGAGACGATTCTTATAGACGAGGGTTGTTTGTTGGGAAGCATTTATGGAATTCATGGGAGCGGTTGTGACCAATTAATAGCCCCTTTATTGTGTTAAATTTGGTTGGAGGTGATGATAGATACGAAAATGTTTGGTCAGCATGTGAAACTTCAAACTTGAAAGAAGAGTTAATTGAAATTTGATTAATAGTAACCATTATAAGTATTGTACCCGTTAGAGATAAGAATCGTCTGCTGTTGGAGATGCGCAGTAACGGGCGTAACATCATCTGGGATCGTTTGTCGTATTAACTGAGAAGGGCTAACACCTGTTAACGTTCCTCTTAGAACCAACTTTATGCTTTATCCCTTTACCGTCCTTCATTTTTCGACATTGAGATTCATAAACAAAAGGCTAACACCTATTAACGTTTCCCTTAACTCAAGCTTTATATTTTCAATACCTTTCCTGATTTAGCCTCTTAACGCTGAGACTCATGAACAGAGGGGTAACACCTGTTAACGTTCCTCTGAGCTCAAGCTATGTGTTTACGCTGGTTTTTGGTAACTTGGGTAACACCACAAGAAAATCTGAATGTTTATGAAGAGGCTAGATTCTATCCTCTTTTCGGGTCCTGGGGAGTCCGAAAATCTCCCGTGTGCGCGTGCGGAGTGGGGAGAACCCGTCGAAAGTGGTTCGAGCGGAGCGGGTGCGTGTATGGGAGATGGGTGCGTGTTTAGGAGCGTTCGAGGAAGGGGTTATAGGCAGAGAGAAGGGGTCATAGGCATGAAAGCAGGGAAAACAAAGCAAAAGAAAAGTAAAATTGCATTGATAAGTAAATGTTACAGAAATGTAAAGGTTTTGGTCAGTCGACCACCACTCAGCCTGTAACACCCCGATTTCTAGGGCGTTACTGTAGAAAATAAATCGTAAATAAATATGCGAGAGCTTTTCAAAAGGGTAGAAAAAGGAGGGTATTTTTTTTTTCTGAAATCATTTCCTTCTTCGAAATATGCCATGAAGAGATGCAGTACCAATAATATAAATACCCTGATTCGTAAATAGCCACATATGGCATAAAGTGAATGGTCAGCAACTTAGAACAGTTTACAAGACGATAGACTCTGAGTTCAAAAGACTTTGCTGCCAGTTGTAAGAAAGTGAACTAGGAATCCCTACACGGTTCGTAAACATACATAACAACAAAACGTCTGCGACAAGTCTTCCTGCAGCTAACATCCGTCTTCTATCTTGATCTCCTTTGAATCGACGTCCACCTGCAACTTCTGGCTAAGGGTTGTCCGACTGGCGATGGATCGCCAACAAACACACACAACAGACAAGCAAGGGTCAACTTCTAGAACAATAACTCCCCATGCGAGCGCATGGGAGAGGCAACAAACATCAATACATATAGAGCATTAGCAGATAGATGTCTACATCGAGAGGATGCAAGAAAACAAGACTAGTGGACATTCAAGCTACGCAGGGTAATTGACAAGCAATCATTGATTACAAAGCAAGTAGAATTGTAACCAAAATACACTCAATAAGCAGCTCAGAACACGCATAGAAATCATGTTACAATCAATCAGGATGTCATGCTGCAGTTAAGGTGTATATGATCCGATTACTTGGTTTGCTGCAAAGAGTCTGCACATAGCGGATTGGCGATAAACTTGCTATCCCAATCATATTGTTTGCACGTAGCCTGCACTTAGCCTGCACACAGCCTGCACTTAGCCTCCACGTGGTCTGCACCTAGCTTGCAGATAGCCTGCACACAACCTGCACTTGGCCTGCACACAGCCTGCAGGATGGATAGTCTTGCTATTCCAAATAGCTGAAAAATGACGATGGCGTCGTCTTGAAGAACATCCCTGCATACAAAATTGTTATCCGAATCGTATTGTCTCCACACAGTCTACACACAACCTTCACATAGTCTACACATAGTCTGCACACAGCCTTCACACAGTCTGCACACAACCTTCACACAGTCTGCACATAACCTTCACGTAGTCTACACATAGTCTTCACAGCCTTCGTACAGTCTGATGGAAGGATAGTCTTGCTATCCCAATCAGCTAGAAGAATGACAACTACGTTATCTTGAGGAACGTTCATGAATGCACGATTCTACATGCTACGAACAAACAACACCAACAATATAAACGGTGGCACCTTGACGCGGGTCCGAGTTCCTCGTTCTAGTTCCCCCACCTAGCGGAAATGTTGTTTTACGAATTCGATTTCCCTTTCGAATGCAGGGTCAACCTTGTCTGAGTGTCCGTGTTACATCGAGGAATTTGGTCACATGGCCCTCTTGGTCCAGTGATCCCAATCGATGGATAAATCACCTGCTACTACACCAAACACACTCCCGAATAAGCTACCATATTTTCTTGGGAAAGCATCTCTTGAGATTCTTTTCGTAAAGGTCTTTTGGGGCTTTTCAGAAAACATGTCTTATGATTCCTTTTAAGGAAAATCTCATAGTTATTTTTCCAAGGATATGTCTTAGGTTTCTTTACAAGATATGACTTCATTGTTCAAATATCTGGGGTCTATGGTACGGGTCAATCAGTCGCGAAGGCATTGCATGGTGTATTCCACCCTCTTTCAGTCTACTCCTTGATGAATGGCCATCCTTGCGTCGGGAATCTGACATGATCCTATGGGAATTGATTCCTTACTCGCTGTCTTGGTCAATCTGGCTAGCTCGCAACAGTCTTGTTTTTCAGCATAAAGACTTTTCTCTGGATACTGTCTGGGACCTGCACCTAATGAGAATCATGTGGTGGATTAAAGCTTGGAATAAAGATAACGCTTGCTCCGCTTATGAATTTGTTCATCATTTTGAGAACGTCAGAATTAGTTCCAAGGCCAAAGTGTCCAGATCGTGTGTTTGGCGCCGTCCTCCACCAGGTTTTGTGAAATTCAATGTCGATGGATCCTCTAGGGGCTCACCGGGAAGTAGCAGCATAGGGGGGTTCTAAGAGACTCGTCAGGTAACATCATGGGTTTCTTCTCTAAATTTGTGGGAACCTGCTGGGCGTATGAAGCAGAAATTAAAGAAATTCTAAATGCCCTCATCTTCTGCAAGCAATTCTCCA
This sequence comes from Acmispon strigosus, assembly GCA_030819835.1. Taxonomy (NCBI): domain Eukaryota; kingdom Viridiplantae; phylum Streptophyta; class Magnoliopsida; order Fabales; family Fabaceae; genus Acmispon; species Acmispon strigosus. Next base: position 38,380,499 of record JAUAMA010000001.1, on the reverse strand, counting down.
TCTCTCAAGTGCTGATTGAAAGTAATTCTTCCCTCGCGGTGGGGTGGATTCAGAAGAAGGACCACAGACCTTGGAAAATCCTCAATGATCTAAACCGGATCGTTCTCTTGCTGAATGAAGTGGATTGCCATGGGGTTTATCATATATTTAGAGAATCAAACACAGTTGCAGATTATCTGGCCTAATTGGGCTGTGATAGAGAGACCCCGTTGTAGGAATGGTGCGGGTTTTTCTCCTAATTCTCTGTGTTCTTTTGGTGATGAATTCCCTAGCCTCCCTCATCGCCTATGATTATTCATGCCATTATCTCTGATTGGTTTGTTTCAAATTCTTGCAACTATCATGTTTTCCCCCTGCTGTACCCTTGGTGCGTGCTTCTGTGCTTTCGCTTCACTGAATGATTCGGGTATGACAGGGAGGTTTAATGTTGGGACTGCTCATCCTCTTAATTTTTCTGTGCCTATTCTGTTTGCTATGAGGATATATGGCTGTTAATTCAAGTTGTTAGCCTGCTGCGTGCTGATGCTGGGGCAGTTTCCTGAAGAATTTGTGGGGCATTGGAGATCATTTTTCAATGGCTGTTGTGTATACTGTTGGTTGTGTAGTATGGATCTTGTTAACCACGGTTGGTGTCAACCTTTGCTTTTTTTTGGCGTATAAGAGCTATGTGCTATCCAGCCTCTGGTTTTATGTTTCTTGTTTAGCTGACCCCTTGTCTTGTGTGTGGTTTATGTGAAAGGTTCATTTGAGACCTTGTATTCATAGTCTAGTAGACTTCATTTCCAGTCTAGTAGTAGCTTTGTATGATTAACTTAGGGGGCGTTTGTTAGGTGGGTATAAAAAAATATACCCGGGAATGAGAGTGTGGGAATGAAGATTCCCTTGTTTGGTAGGAGATTAGAAAAATATATGCCCGGGCATCACTCATTCCCGGGAAACTGGTTTTCCTATATTCACGTGGCTCAACATTCCCATCTCCAGGGGTGGGTATCAAACATTCCTGGGTATCTTCTAATCTGGCGAGTAAGGAAAAATCAATTTTGCCCTTTTATTCACCACATTTCCGTCAATTTCGTGGCTCCCTCTCTTTTTGTTGTAACAAATTTTGTTCCCTCCATTTTCGGTGCTATTCCTTCCTCAATTTCTTCTTCTTCTTGGAGCATTGTTACCGTCAATTTCATGGCTCCCTCTCTTCTTGTTGCAGCAGATTTCCAAGCTCCCAATTTTCGGTGCTATTCCTTTCGTCAATTTCTTCTTCTTCTTGGAGCATTGTTACCGTCAATTTCGTGGCTCCCTCTCCTCTGTTTTTATATTCTGTATTGGATGAGAAGCCGTTTTTTGCTAGGGGATGTGCTGTTGATTTAACTCAATATATACTATAGTCAAGTGTTATAATGGTCATGTTAATTAGTCTTGTTGCTGCCAACTTTTTTAAATCATTATACATGTGTTGCCATTTTGGAAAATGAATTTGTTTTATGTTGATATGCAAATGTAATTTTTCTTAGTTTTGTATAGTTTGATTATGTGAAATACATATAGGGCTCTGTTGTATGTTATTTTAAAAAAAGGATAATTTAGGAATTTCGTGATATATTCCCGGGAATATGCCAAACGGAATTTAATTATACCTAGGAAAACAAAAAAGGATTCCCAGGAATAAAACTTGTTAATCAAACACATTTTTTAACATATGCCCAGGCATACCATTCCTATCCTATATTCGCGGGAATCCTCATGCCCGGGAATATTTTTTAAGCCTGTTCTCAAGCCTTTTTAATTATTACAATTATCCTTTCTAAAAAAAAGTTTAAAACTAAAAAATATTTTTAATTTTATTTCATGAACTAATAAAAAGAAAGAATTTTGTTAAAAAAGCTAAATTTAGGGATTAGATCACGAAACTGTTACTCTAGATAGCAACCTGAGAAGGAGGTGAATCAGAGTTGCACGATTTTCGCCTTATCAAAATTATTACTTCCAAGATAATGATGATCACAAAACAATAGTTGTGATTGCAGCGGAAATTAGGATTGCTTGAAAGTAAAAGATGAAGGGAAGAGGAAATCACACAAAGATTTTATCCTGGTTCACCTTCTATCCACCGAAGGCTAGGTCCAGTTCCTCAAGAAAACCCCTTGAGGATTTTTCCATTATGACCAAGATTTCTTACAAGTACTTACACCAAGAACCTTAAGAACTCTTGTCAAACCTCAGATGGCAAACCACCAACTGATGATGCCGAAACCTACAGCGGACTTTGAATCAAACCCGATTCAAAGGACCTTTTCCACTATCACCGAACCCTACGGCGGACTTTGAATCAAACCCGATTCAAAGAACCTTTTCCACAACCATCGAACACCACGATGGACCTTTTTACAACCACCGAAAACCACGGTGAATGAATCAAACCGATTCAAGAGATGAAGAAGAAGATGCCTTTACAATGGCTGATTCAATCCTTTAGACAAGATGGATTGATCTTAGTTTGTATGCTCCATGCAATTACAATGAAGGCTCTCTTATTTTGAGTTTCTCAAAAGATGAACAACATGTGTGTTCTTATGAAAATGAGAGAACATAAACTCAGAATTATATCTTTAATGAATATGAAAGTTATGGACCAAGTCATTAATGTTTCTGAGCGTCTATAGACTTTATATAGGCACTAGAGGTCGTCCATGAACCAACACAACCTTTCCCAAACGTTTTGAGACACAATGGTTCATGAAAAGACACATCTGTCGACCTGGTAATCGATTACAGCATTCTGGTAATCGATTACGCTATAACCGTTATGATCTGAGTGCCATTTCCTGACAGGTAATCGATTACTGAAATCTGGATATCGATTACTGACTGCCTGGTAATCGATTACTGAAAACTGGTAATCGATTACGCTATGCCTGACTGACAGGTAATAGATTACTGACTGCCAGGTAATCTATTACTGCAAGTCTGAAACTCAGTTTTAACCATCTCAAGCCCTAATTGAGTGTTCCTACCAAGTTTTACTTGTGAGAACATATGATACTCAATTAGTTGACCTTTCATGAGCCTTCAAGTGCAATTAAACCTTAATAAATCATAGCACACTAAGTTGACAAAACTTACAAAACGCAAGAACCTTCATGTTTGATCTTTGACGTTCCGAGCCGGTTATTGAAGTCTTTCTCTTCTGAAGTCTTCTTAAAGTCTTTCTTTTCTTTTCTGAAGTCTTCTTGAAGTCTTTCTTCTTTTTGTTCCTTTCTTTCTTGAAGTCTTCCTTTTCTTTTCTGAAGTCTTTCTTCTTTTTGTGATGTGTTTGTCTTCATCAAAACCTCAGCCGAGTCCAAGGACGAGACCTGATTTACAATCTCCCCCTTTTCGATGATGACAAACATCATGCTTGAACATTGATAGATCAATAGACTTTCTTTCTTGTCTTGTATCTCCCCCTTGGTTTTGCAATAGTATCTCCCCCTTTGTGTTGCAATTGAAGCACAGTATCCTGAAAAATGATCAAGCATACACAAGACTTTTCTCCCTCTTTTGACATCATCAAAAAGAAGAGAAAAGCCATACAAAATATTCTAGGATAATAGAAATAAAGAGAGGCATGATATACATCAGAACTATTCTCCCCCTTTTTGTTCCACTTGTAGCTTTCCTTGTAAATAAACTTTACAAAGCACAGGACCCTTTCTCCCCCCTTTTGACTTCATCAAAAGGAAGATGAGTCCAAGCATATCCCACACATGCTAACAAGTAGTATAGACATTTACAACGTAGGGAGTGGGGGTAAGTAAGACAAAATATAGAAACTTATGCATCACACGTAATTAAAGCATAACCAGATAAGTTCAGAATACATAATTAAACATGCAAGCATAAATCAAACCATCCAAAAGTTATGTCTAAACTATTACAACCCAAAATATATGAAAACATAAGCCAAACTCTGAAAGTCAACTATTTTCCATTTTAGCCCTAATGTAATTGATTATAGACTTCCAATAATCGATTATTGCATCCAGAAACTTGAAATTCCAGACTTGATAAGCACTGCATGAATGATATATCTAACAGAGAAATAGGATGTAAATGCAGATGCCTAAGAATGCATTACTATTTTACTTAATAATTTTTGAAGGATGTAAAGTTTTAGAATTTCTCTTACGAATACCATATTCCAATATTGTGTCCTGAAAGACCATCCTCTGTATATGACAATTCTGATCACAAGGTCTTCAAGCACACCTGCACAGGAAGCTTAATGGAATTTTCTAGATACCCAATTGTCTTTGGGTCCTTTTGGGTTACTATCTTTCACATCCCATATGAATCTTTCATTGGGGACTCCCTCGTTTCTTTGATGACTAGGAGAATAATAGGTACACTTAAATTTTATGTTAGGCACTTTCTCTTTAAGATGATAGAAAGATTTGATATATGCCTTTCTAAGTTGAACACCATCATGTACCCTCCTTATCTTACCAAGGTTATATGAACTTCTTTGTCTAAAAATGATTTTCTTAACATCACTAGGATGACTATGATCAGATAAACCTAAATCACTTTTATGAAAGGCATGTCTTTGATTACATGAAAACTTATCCATATCATCTTTTCCTTTGTTTACCACTTGTGTTAATTCATCAATCTTTGACTCAAGGGTTATGCATGGATCTAAAGATGTAAAATCACTTTGAATATCTACTCTAGATTTTACTTGATCTAACTCATCTTGCATGCTTTTAGTCTAACTTTGTAGAGATGAGATGATCCTACTTTGATATGTATATATATACTTCATAAATATTCAAGAAACTATCATGCAATCTATCAAAGATACTTTGTAATTTAACATATGAAATTGCATTACTAACCTCTTCATTTTCATCGTCATAATGATGTGTTGCCATTAGAGCAAGATGTCCTTCTTCATTTTCTGAATCAGATGATGAACTTGCTTCATTGTCTTCCATGTATGCATTCCATGATTTGGAAATCTTGTCCTTAGATTTCTTCTTCAAGCCATGCTTCTAACTTTGAAGATTATGACAATCTCTATTTTTGAGGATTTTGTAAAGATTCTTCACAATAATTCTTATATCCTCATCATCATCATCACTGTCGGATTGAGAACCATCTTCTTGTGTACTATCACATCTTGTGACTTTAGTTCTCAATGCAATAGGTCGAATGAACTTGTCAATTGCTTCTTGTTGTTCCATCTTTTTGAGTTCAAGTTCATGTTCTTGCAACTTGCCAAAAAGCGAAGCCAATTTCATTTTTGAAAGACTCTACTTTTCAGAAATTGCTGTTACCTTTGGTTGCCATTCTCTTGATAATGATCTTAGGACTTTTAAGTTCAGATCACTATTGGAGAAATTTCTTCGAAGAGCAATTAGATGGTTGATCAAGGGAGTGAACCTTTTCTGCATATCTAGCACCGTTTCCCTTGGTAACATTATGAACATCTCATACTCTTGTGAAAGAGTATTGATCTTTGATCTCTTCAATTCTTCAGTGCCTTCATGAGTCACCATTAGAGTATCCCATATTTCCTTTGACGTCTTGCACGTGGATACTCTGAAGAATTCATCCATGCCAAGAGCAGATGTAAGAATATTCATTCCTTTAAGATCATACTGAACCTTCTTCTTTTCTTCTCCACTCTAAGTGTTTTCTGGTTTTGGTTGTCTGCTATCTCCTACTTCATTCATAGGTACAAACGGACCTTCTTCAATGTCTTTCCATATTTCCACGTCTAATGACTTTATAAAGATTTTCATCTTGATCTTCCAGAAGTCATAGTGGTCTCCATTGAAGTATGGTGGTCTATTTATGTTGAATCCTTCACTGGTTCCATGATTGGAAGAGGATGCCATCTTTCCCGGATCTTAGGAGCAACTTACCTAAACTTATGCTCTGATACCAATTGTTACTCAAGATAGCAACCTGAGAAGGAGGTGAATCAGAGTTGCACGATTTTCGCCTTATCAAAATTATTACTTCCAAGATAATGATGATCACAAAACAATAGTTGTGATTGCAGTGGAAATTAGGATTGCTTGAAAGTAAAAGATGAAGGGAAGAGGAAATCACACCAAGATTTTATCCTGGTTCACCTTCTATCCACCGAATGCTACGTCCAGTCCCTCAAGAAAACCCCTTGAGGATTTTTCCATTATGACCAAGATTTCTTACAAGTACTTACACCAAGAACCTTAAGAACTCTTGTCAAACCTCAGATGGCAAACTGCCAACTGATGACGCAGAAACCTACGGCGGACTTTGAATCAAACCCGACTCAAAGAACCTTTTCCACAACCATCGAACACCACGATGGACGTTTTTTACGACCACCGAAAACCACGGTGAATGAATCAAACCGATTCAAGAGATGAAGAAGAAAGTGCCTTTACAATGGCTGATTCAATCCTTTAGACAAGATGGATTGATCTTATTTTGTATGCTCCAGGCAATTACAATGAAGGCTCTTTTATTCTGAGTTTCTCAAAAGATGAACAGCATGTGTGTTCTTATGAAAATGAGAGAACATAAACTCAGAATTATGACTTTAATGAATATGAAAGTTATGGACCAAGTCATTGATGTTTCTGAGCGTCTATGGACTTTATATAGGCACCAGAGGTCGTCCATGAACCAACACAACCTTTCCCAAACGTTTTGAGACACAATGGTTCATGAAACGTCACATCTGTCGACCTGGTAATCGATTACAGCATTTTGGTAATCGATTACGCTACAACCGTTATGATCTGAGTGCCATTTCCTGACAGGTAATCGATTACTGAAATCTGGATATCGATTACTGACTGCCTGGTAATCGATTACTGAAAACTGGTAATCGATTACGCTATGCCTGACTGACAGGTAATAGATTACTAACTGCCAGGTAATCTATTACTGCAAGTCTGAAACTCAGTTTTAACCATCTCAAGCCCTAATTGAGTGTTCCTACCAAGTTTTACTTGTGAGAACATATGATACTCAATTAGTTGACCTTTCATGAGCCTTCAAGTGCAATTAAACCTTAATAAAGCATAGCACACTAAGTTGACAAGACTTACAAAACGCAAGAACCTTCATGTTTGATCTTTGACGTTCCGAGCCAGTTATTGAAGTCTTTCTCTTCTGAAGTCTTCTTGAAGTCTTTCTTTTCTTTTCTGAAGTCTTCTTGAAGTCTTTCTTCTTTTTGTTCCTTTCTTTGTTGAAGTCTTCCTTTTCTTTTCTGAAGTCTTTCTTCTTTTTGTGATGTGTTTGTCTTCATCAAAACCTCAGCCGAGTCCAAGGACGAGACTTGATTTACAACTCCCCCTTTATGATGATGACAAACATCATGCTTGAACATTGATAGATCAATAGACTTTCTTTCTTGTCTTGTATCTCCCCCTTGGTTTTGCAATAGTATCTCCCCCTTTGTGTTGCAATTGAAGCACAGTATCCTGAAAAATGATCAAGCATACACAAGACTTTTCTCCCCCTTTTGACATCATCAAAAAGAAGAAAAAAGTCATACAAAATATTCCAGGATAATAGAAATAAAGAGAGGCATGATATACATCAGAACTATTCTCCCCCTTTTTGTTCCACTTGTAGCTTTCCTTGTAAATAAACTTTACAAAGAACAGGACCCTTTCTCCCCCTTTTGACTTCATCAAAAGGAAGATGAGTCCAACCATATCCCACACATGCTAACAAGTAGTATAGACATTTACAACGTAGGGAGTGGGGGTAAGTAAGACAAAATATAGAAACTTATGCATCACACGTAATTAAAGCATAACCAGATAAGTCCAGAATACATAATTAAACATGCAAGCAGAAATCAAACCATCCAAAAGTTATGTCTAAACTATTACAACCCAAAATATATGAAAACATAAGCCAAACTCTGAAAGTCAACTATTTTCCATTTTAGCCCTGATGTAATTGATTATAGACTTCCAATAATCGATTATTGCATCCAGAAACTTGAAATTCCAGACTTGATAAGCACTGCATGAATGATATATCTAACAGAGAAATATGATGTAAATGCAGATGTCTAAGAATGCATTACAATTTTACTTAATACTTTTTGAAGGATGTAAAGTTTTAGAATTTCTCTTACGAATACCATATTCTAATATTGTGTCTTGAAAGACCATCCTCTGTATATGACAATTCTGATCACAAGGTCTTCAAGCACACCTGCACAGTAAGCTTAATGGCATTTTCTAGATACCCAATTGTCTTTGGGTCCTTTTGGGTTACTATCTTTCACATCACATATGAATCTTTCATTGGGGACTCCCTCGTTTCTTTGATGACTAGGAGAATAATAGGTACACTTAAATTTTATGTTAGGCACTTTCTCTTTAAGATGATAGAAATATTTGATATATGCCTTTCTAAGTTGAACACCATCATGTACCCTCCTTATCTTACCAAGGTTATATGAACTTCTTTGTCTAAAAATGATTTTCTTAACATCACTAGGATGACTATGATCAGATAAACCTAAATCACTTTTATGAAAGGCATGTCTTTGATTACATGAAAACTTATCCATATCATCTTTTCCTTTGTTTACCACTTGTGTTAATTCATCAATCTTTGACTCAAGGGTTATGCATGGATCTAAAGATGTAAAATCACTTTGAATATCTACTCTAGATTTTACTTGATCTAACTCATCTTGCATGCTTTTAGTCTTACTTTGTAGAGATGAGATGATCCTACTTTGATATGTATATATATACTTCATAAATATTCAAGAAACTATCATGCAATCTATCAAAGATACTTTGTAATTTAACATATGAAATTGCATTACTAACCTCTTCATTTTCATCGTTATAATGATGTGTTGCCATTAGAGCAAGATGTCCTTCTTCATTTTCTGAATCAGATGATGAACTTGCTTCATTGTCTTCCATGTATGCATTCCATGATTTGGAAATCTTGTCCTCAGATTTCTTCTTCAAGCCATGCTTCTTTCTTTGAAGATTATGACAATCTCTATTTTTGAGGATTTTGTAAAGATTCTTCACAATAATTCTTATACCCTCATCATCATCATCACTATCGGATTGAGAACCTTCCTCTTGTGTACTATCACATCTTGTGACTTTAGTTCTCAATGCAATAGGTCGAATGAACTTGTCAATTGCTTCTTGTTGTTCCATCTTTTTGAGTTCAAGTTCATGTTCTTGCAACTTGCCAAAAAGTGAAGCCAATGTCATTTTTGAAAGACTCTTCTTTTCAGAAATAGTTGTTACCTTTGGTTTCCATTCTCTTGATAATGATCTTAGGACTTTTAAGTTCAGATCACTGTTGGAGAAATTTCTTCCAAGAGCAATTAGATGGTTGATCAAGAGATTGAACCTTTTCTGCATATCTAGCACTGTTTCCCTTGGTAACATTCTGAACATCTCATACTCTTGTGATAGAGTATTGATCTTTGATCTCTTCGCTTCTTCAGTGCCTTCATGAGTCACCATTAGAGTATCCTATATTTCCTTTGACGTTTTGCACGTGGATACTCTGAAGAATTCATCCATGCCAAGAGCAGATGTAAGAATATTCATTCCTTTAAGATCATACTGAACCTTCTTCTTTTCTTCTTCACTCCAAGTGTTTTCTGGTTTTGGTTGTCTGCTATCTCCTACTTCATTCATAGGTACAAACGGACCTTCTTCAATGGCTTTCCATATTTCCACGTCTAATGACTTTATAAAGATTTTCATCTTGATCTTCCAGAAGTCATAGTGGTCTCCATTGAAGTATGGTGGTCTATTTATGTTGAATCCTTCATTGGTTCCATGATTGGAAGAGGATGCCATCTTTTCCCGGATCTTAGGAGCAACTTACCTAAACTTACGCTCTGATACCAATTGTTACTCTAGATAGCAACCTGAGAAGGAGGTGAATCAGAGTTGCACGATTTTCGCCTTATCGACATTATTACTTCCAAGATAATGATGATCACAAAACAATAGTTGTGATTGCAGCGGAAATAAGGATTTCTTGAAAGTAAAAGATGAAGGGAAGAGGAAATCACACAAAGATTTTATCCTGGTTCACCTTCTATCCACCGAAGGCTACGTCCAGTCCCTCAAGAAAACCCCTTGAGGATTTTTCCATTATGACCAAGATTTCTTACAAGTACTTACACCAAGAACCTTAAGAACTGTTGTCAAACCTCAGATGGAAAACCACCAACTGATGACGCCGAAACCTACGGCGGACTTTGAATCAAACCCGATTCAAAGGACCTTTTCCACTATCACCGAACCCTACGACGGACTGTGAATCAAACCCGATTCAAATAACCTTTTCCACAACCATCGAACACCACGATGGACCTTTCTTACAACCACCGAAAACCATGGTGAATGAATCAAACCGATTCAAGAGATGAAGAAGAAGATGCCTTTACAATGGCTGATTCAATCCTTTAGACAAGATGGATTGATCTTAGTTTGTATGCTCCAGGCAATTACAATGAAGGCTCTCTTATTCTGAGTTTCTCAAAAGATGAACAGCATGTGTGTTCTTATGAAAATGAGAGAACATAAACTCAGAATTATGACTTTAATGAATATGAAAGTTATGGACCAAGTCATTGATGTTTCTGAGCATCTATGGACTTTATATAGGCACTAGAGGTCGTCCATGAACCAACACAACCTTTCCCAAACGTTTTGAGACACAATGGTTCATGAAAAGACACATCTGTCGACCTGGTAATCGATTACAGCATTCTGGTAATCGATTACGCTATAACCGTTATGATCTGAGTGCCATTTCCTGACAGGTAATCGATTACTGAAATCTGGTAATCGATTACTGACTGCCTAGTAATCGATTACTGAAAACTTGTAATCGATTACGCTATGCCTGACTGACAGGTAATAGATTACTGACTGCCAGGTAATCTATTACTGCAAGTCTGAAACTCAGTTTTAACCATCTCAAGCTCTAATTGAGTGTTCCTACCAAGTTTTACTTGTGAGAACATATGATACTCAATTAGTTGACCTTTCATGAGCCTTCAAGTGCAATTAAACCTTAATAAAGCATAGCACACTAAGTTGACAAGACTTACAAAACGCAAGAACCTTCATGTTTGATCTTTGACGTTCCGAGCCGGTTATTGAAGTCTTTCTCTTCTGAAGTCTTCTTGAAGTCTTTCTTCTTTTTGTTCCTTTCTTTCTTGAAGTCTTCCTTTTCTTTTCTGAAGTCTTTCTTCTTTTTGTGATGTGTTTATCTTCATCAAAACCTCAGCCGAGTCCAAGGACGAAACCTGATTTACAGAAACAACAAATAAACAAATTTTGAAATTTGAATTTACTAATTTGATTCTTAGGATATGATCATAAAAAAGTTGTCTTTTAATTTGATTATTTTCAAAACTGAATTCTCATTAAATTAATAAACAAGAAAAACCGGAAATGTTTATTCATAAGTGTAAACGTTTGACATTTGTGACCGCTTTTATTTGATCCAAATGAGTTTCAATCTTCATTTCTATCCAAGACTTAGCAACAACCCCAATTTGTGGTTCCTACATAACAGAACAAATATAAACAACTTTTAATGTCGGTTGATTCTACGGTGCACTTGCATCCTAAGTGGTGCACCATGCACTACAGCAGGTTTTTTTACCTAATATTTTAAAACAATCAAAATAATAATAATTAGTTAATTACATTTTTACCCATTTTTTAAAAAATATGGGTTAAAAATGAATTATAAAAAGAAGATTAACAGAGAAAGGGGTTTATAGTAATTAACAAATTAAAGTTATAATAAATTATTAAAATAAAAAACCTGTAGAACCGGTTACCGATTACTTACCTGGACACTTAGTGCGATCTTATTGGCCAAAAACTGGTGATGCATGGTGCACTACTTAATTAGTAGTTCACCTTTAGACAAAACCTTTTAATGTCCATTAAGAAAGCAACGATGTGAATGTTCAAACTGTTAGCAACCGGAACCAGTAGGGTTAAACGGAATGGTCGGTGGAATAAAGGGTAGTCAAGTGATAAATGTTTAGCAATGACACAAAGGTTTTATCGACCTGAATCAACTAAAATTCCTAAAAGACAAAAAACTACCAAAATAAAACAAATAAACTTCAAATTTGAAAAAGTAAAATGACATCACATTTAAAACAAAATCATGTAAACATTTTCTCTTAATTTGATTATCTTAAAATTAGAATTATCATATTGTATATTATTAAAAAAACACATTAATATTTTCTCTTAATTTTTAATTTTACACGTTAATATTTTATATTTCCTCTTTAGTCGGTAAATCATGCTATTTGTGTATTCTTTTTTTTTTATTTTTTCCTATTTATTTTTTATTTCATTTCTGGAAATTCATGAGAACATTCATAGTTCTCAGTTTTATTTTCAAAGTGTTAGCCTGAAATTTTTTCCATGTCCCAGATTGGTCGAAGGTTACTCAATAAGATGATTTCGACCAATGAGAAAGGTATTTCAATAAGGCTGATAAGACAGTTTCTAATATTCGACTAAAATAAGGACGACATGCTGAGTCGAAATCATATTAGAGATAAGGTCTTAAAACAGACAAGTGTTAGACTTGTTTTCGACTAAATTCTTGATGTTCATGGAGCTGTTCTTCGTTCGAAATTTTTTTGGGCAGTTAATCAAGCAGGACACGTGGAGAGCAAAGATGCAGGCATAGGACACGCCTTTGGCTCAAAAGATTCGACTGTTGCAATCAGTTAGAGATTTTGCTTATAAATAGAAGAAACAAACACAGAATCGGGGTCCTTCGTCCTATTCGCAACACGTCCATAAACGTTAATTCTCAACCCCCTAACGCTATAAGTCCAAGCAACTGCGACACACAACAACAGGAACGAGTCAAACGTGAGTGACTGAGTGGGTTCGATTGACCACCTTTACATTTCATGCAAAACTTTTATGTTTTCCTGCACTTTTAATTTAATGCAGTTTTACATTTTGTTTTCCTTTGCCTTTTTATTGCTTTGAAGCATTTTTTACCATTAACCTTTCTTTTAAATAATGTTTATCCAATTCGGTCGAACCACTTTCGACAAATACCCCTTCATCCACTCCATTTCACGATTCACGCACTAGAGAGTTTTCATATCCCAGAGCTCATAAGAGGATCAGAATCCAACCTCTTAATCAAAATTTGAATTTTCTTGTGGTTTTACCTGATTCTATTTGTTTACCGAAAATCAGAGTAAACACAATGTAACTATTCCACTTGAAAAAAATTTAAAAATAATATGAGGATTTAGTATTTGCCTTTGATTATCTCATACATGTAACTTCAACTCTCTATAATAAACTATTAAATTGTTACACAAAAAACTAAGTTCAATAATGCCATATTTTTTTTATACAATAATGTCATATTTAGATAAACAAACCAAAAAACACAAATGAATATAATTATTATGCTTCTACAAAACCAAATTAAACATGTTCATCTAATGAAAACTTTCAAATTTATATTTTCTTATATTTAAATTAATTTTATTCTTTAAAATCATAAATTTTCTTTTAATAAATCTAACAAAAAAAAATACTAGAGGTTGGTAAGAGTGTACCTGTATGGTGCCTTTGCAATCCTTTGTAGACTTCTTAGCAAAGGGAGAGGTTGATAGGAGTGTTCCTTTGAATAATTAGGTTTTTGGCAAGGTTGTTTTGGGTGTTTGAATAATTAGGTGGTTTTACTAGTTTTATGCTTATAGGTTATTGTACTCATATTGAAAGGATGTTACTCATTACTTTATATATATATATATATATATATATATATATATATATATATATATATATCCTTTTTTTTTTTAAAAGGAGTGCCTTTATGGTATCTTTGTGATCCTGTACCACATATACCTATATGAGAGGGTTTGTTATCATGAAACTACTTATTTCATTTCAAAGAAATTTAGCTTTATGACAAAAATAAGAAAATTAACAAAAAAAAGACATATTTTGAATGTTTTTACGCCATAAACAATAAAGCATATCTCTGTGTAACGCACGGATCACACAATACTAATTATATCATAAAACTAAAGGGATTGGATGAGATGAACTTTTACTTAAAAATCGAACCATAAGCACCCATAGTGGTTAGGGTCAGGTTAAACTCTTTTTATTTTATTTCTTAGAGAAATATTTAAAATTTAAATAAATTATCTAATTATAATCCTAAACGTCTGAACTCTTAAGGCCCGTTTGGTGGATAGGATAAACAGAGACAGGATAGGATAATAATCATATCTGTTGTTTGTTGCGACAGCAGCATAGGATAACACTATCATGTCCCTTATCCTACCCTTAATAGTAAATATAGACTAATTTTATATTATCATATGATATTATTTAAAATTATTTCTCTACTTATATAATTATAATTAATAATTTAGATATAAAATATTTTTGAAAGAATAATATCTCTTAATAATGTTTATCATTAATCACTTACCCCTACTAAGTTAAAACTTATTGGTTACATATATAATAATTTTAATTAAAATAGACTCCCTTCAAAAAAATTAAAATAGCCGAATTAATAAAAATTAATTTTATTTTAGTTAATATTAAAAAATAAGCTATTTATAAAAATGTAAAAAATTAAATTTAATAGAATAATCACTTTTTAAAAAAAAAACTATTTAGAAAATTAAATTTCAAAAAATATTATGTATTTTTTATTTGAAGAAAAAATTGATACATGTTTCATTGTTTGTATCATATTCTATCAATATTCTGTCCACCCCAAACGCAGGATAGGATAAGAGTTTATCCTGCTCTTATCATATCCTGTGCTTATTCAATTCTTTATCCTATCCTAACCACCAAACGGGCTCTTAATATTATATCTAACTACCTTCAATAGTGGTGAATGGTTGACCAACCACCCAGAATTTGCCATCCATGACATATGATAGTGACGAAGAGTGCTTCTAATTTGGATTAGAAATTTAAAGCTATCATTACCTTTTTTTTTTTTAGCTTCTCAACATATCTCCATAACTGATTGTTATGAGATTAATCTCCTAAAAGTCTGAGACACATTCTTTTCCACATACCACCCAGGAATCGTACCATACACTAGATATTTAGGAAATTTAGCCATTTACCAGCTGGACTAGAACTCATGGGTAAAGCAACCATAAGTCCTAGAACTGATTGTTATGATATGCTAATCTTGAACTCTTGAAGTGATTGATAATGGCAACGCTGTTTGTTCAATTTTGAGTCAAGACATTTAAAAACTATCTAAATAAGTTTCAACATAAATAAGTTGTTCAGCAGGAGGCTTTGCTAAATAGAGAAGATCATGGGATATAAGAGTGATCCATCACAACCGGCCAATTAATTCTAGAAAGAAATCCTTACCACTTTAATTAATAATTTTGGATTATCTCTTGTTATTAAATACTGAATTTACACTACGGGAATACTGGTGTATGGCGGTTCTACTGAAACCGCCGCAAGTTTTCATTTTAAGGGGGTTTTTGCGGCGGTTTGATCAATCGCCGTAGGTTTTAAATATCTATATTTTTACTTTAAACCTTTTTTTCTTACTGCAGAAAAAGAAAGAGAGAGAAAGAGAAAGGTTCTCGCCTCCGCCGTTCTCTCATCGCCTCCGCCGCTCTCATCGCCTCTGCCGCTCTCATCGCTCTGCCGCTCCGCTCTCGTTCTCTCATCGCTCCGCCGCTCTCGTTTCTGCATCGCGTTTCTTTCTTCTTGTTTCACCATCGCTCCGCCGCTCATCGCTCTCATCTCTCTCATTTTTGTAACGAAGCAAACTCGTTTCTCTCTTGTTCGATTTGATTTTTGTTCAGGAATTAGGAATTATAGGTTGGGTTTCTCTCTTGTTCGATTTGATTATAGGTTACGATTTTGAGTTGCATTTCAATAAATCGCATTAGAGTTGATTTTGAGTTGCATTTTCAATAAATCCCTTAGTACGGATGTTATGGGACTGAAAATTATTTTATTATTCATCAAATCGTAATTTAAAGAATATTATGAAAGCAGCAGAGTGGTTTTCTCCCAGCATTGTTGGAGAATCAGTAAATATTGTCTTTCATATAATCTCCCGCCTCATATTTTATTATTTAATTGGGATTGATGTCTGTACAGTCTGAGATGAAGCTTTTTGGAGTATCTGATGCTGAAGTACTCAAACTCAAGCATCACTTTGGAAGGAAGATAATGGAACTGGAGGATGAGAAGAAAACAGTGCAGGTTCAGTAGAAATTATGCAAATCTTTATTGACCCTAAAGAAAAATCAACATTCTTATATGCAACTGATTTATGAATGCAGCGAGAGAGAGATTGTCTATTGGCTGAAGTTGAAAATCTTGCTGCCAATTCTGATGGACAAACACAGAAATTAGAGGATATCCATGCCCAAAAACTGAAAGAACTTGAAGTACAGGTGAAGAGTCATATTTGAATTTTTGTGAAAAAATATTTTACATTTGTAAGGGTTAAATTGGAAGATATTCTAAATTGAGAAACCCTTTAAACTCTGTGTGCTAGATTCTGGATCTAAAGAAGAAGCAAGAGAGCCAGGTCCAGCTTCTGAAGCAAAAGCAAAAAAGTGATGAAGCAGCAAAGAGACTGCAAGATGAAATGCAGTCTATGAAGGCGCAAAAGGTTTACTTTTGTATTGCTTCAAATCCATGGTCAGCAAATTGTTGTCACTTATTATACTCACTCTTGGTTCTGACCTGAATAATGTTGCAGGTTCAATTGCAGCAAAGGATGAAACAAGAAGCAGAACAGTTTCGGCAATGGAAGGCTTCTAGAGAGAAAGAGCTGTTACAAGTATGCTGAGCTTCCCCTTTTTCATTTTATTGAATTTGTTCATGCTACTTCTCATCAATATCTTAAGATTCTAAAAGGTTCAACAATTAGTGGTTTTCCCAAAATGAAATATTTTCTTTGTTGTTAATTGGATGTTTCTTTCTAAATAATTAAGTTTGAGTCCTGATTTGGAGTTGATTCAACTGAAGGCTGTGCCATTTTTTGCTTGCATTTACATTAACTTTTAGTATACTAATTGATCACCTTGCATTGATTATATGTTTACAAAAATAGCTAAAGAAGGAGGGAAGAAGAAATGAGTATGAGAAGCACAAGCTCCAAGTAGTTTGTTGGTTGCTTTGTTTTACTTGATAATCTTGCTTTAGATACTTAGTAAAATTAACCTCATAAGCCATGTGCAATTAAGATTTTCTGAAAGTGTTGATTCTTAATTATAAGTTATCTAGAAGATCAATATTCGCTCATACTTAAAGTTCACACTCATCTTTCTCCGGATGATGTCACACATGTAGAAAGTTAGTATTTTTCGGAAGATAAATACAACAACAAAAGTCTTATCCCACTAAGTGAGGTCGGCTATATGGATGAAACTACGCCATTGAGCTAACCGCCGTAGTACCTAACCGCCGCAAAAAAACACGTATACGGCGGCGGTGCCAAACCGCCGCAAAGTAGGAACTCAAATAAGTAAAACACTGCGGCGGTTATTCCAACGGTTAGCCAAAACCGCCGCAAATGTATCTCTCGATGCTCGTAACTACAGCATTTGAGCAACCGCCTCTCACTTACATTTTGCGGCGGTTTGTATCGCCGCAAAATGTACCCAGAACTGCCGCAGTTGATAAAATTTCTGGTAGTGTTATGTCCCCGAAAAATAACTCAAGTACTAAGAGCTGAGGACATATGAGTTGGGGAGTGCTAGGTCTAGGGATCAATTGTTGGAAAGGAAATTTAAATGTTTTCCAATGTACTAAAAGAAATACCTAATTTATGTTATTTTTTGAAGAAGTGAAACTATAAACAAGGAGACAACAAACTAAAATGAGCCAGAGCAATAAAGCCGGTCTGAAGCATGCAACAGACTAAACTCAACCGGGGGCAAGGACCAATTCTGGAGGCCAAATTGATAGCGCAGATCCAAAGAAGCCAGTCTGTCTGCACACATATTAGTCTCACGCGGAACATGTTAGAAGCAAACACGCCACGTGTGAGTGGAGATATCTCTCCACCAACAAAGTTGTCAAATGTGACGTCAAAGGAGGATACTTCAACATTCTAACAACATTGAGCGAGCCACTCTCAAATATGATATGTCGAAATCCCAACTCCCAAGCTATGAGAAGACCATGTTTGGCAGCTATCAACTCAGCCAAAAGCATACACGACCCGTTGGAGGAGCCCGAGAAACCACCCAGCCAAGAAGAAGAGGCATTACGAACAAGACCATCAAAAACCAATCAGCGGCTTGCGAGAATCATAGCTGCCATAAGTGTTAAGCTTAACAAAAGAACCTCTTGGGCAAGACTAAATGAGCTTGCTAGAATGAGAGGAAGCTGGGATGGGAAACTCAAAAACTCATCACACTCCATAATCAAAGACGCGACTGTTAGATTCAAATGATTCCATCAATTCTATATTTTGATAAATAACAATTTCACTGAAGGTTTAATATCATTGAATAAAGATGTTCTAATACTTTGAATACTTCATACTCAGAAACATCTATCTACCTGAAGAACAACTGCATACATCTTTAGAAGGCATTATCAAAATGCAAAAGTTCAAAGAAAAACAAATAAGTGGAGAATGTCCGACAACTTACTGAAGAGCTAATTTGCCAGCTGTGACAGTCTGCCATTTAAAAACACTTGAGAAGCTGTGTTCGTTGAACACTAGAATACACTTGACAAGTTGAGTTCGTCCGGTTTTGAATATGGTTGGAAAAAAGAGTATACTTGCCACGTTGAGTAAGTCTGACCACAAATCTGAAGGAGCACATCTGACTATGGAGTACGTCTGATTTCTCTACAATGTGCCCGTTTGGCAACACATCCAAAGGAGTACGTCTGCCTAAGGAGTACGTTTGGTAACTCTGCTTAAGAATTCGTTTTCCAAAACAGATTGAAGAGTTCGTTTGGTAGAAGCATTGAAGAGCTCGTTCGTCAAAGATTCTGAAGAGTTCGTTTGTCATAACTGCTTCAAGCATTAAAGAACATCTACCTCGTCAAAGCATTGAATGAAACACTATTGATTACAGAATGAAGAAAGGGACATAATTAATACTTTATTCCTCGTTTCTACAAACCTCTCTGTTGTTCCGTAAATCAAGCAACCTTTTCAGAGTCAACAACGGGTCTTTCTGAACATAGTATCTCCTCAACGATCAAAATCAAATCTCTGTTCAGAACATTTAATGCTCTCTTAGCTGGCTTGCACGACCATTTAATGCCCAAACAAAAGCTCAAGGCTAAAAACATTGAAGGGCCAGACAACATCAACAAAAGCAATTAATGCTGCAATAAATGTATTGCAGAATGCATTTAATATTGTTTCAGGAATGCAGAAGTATTCGTTACACACAAGGAAGCAGAAACTCCAACGGAACTATTTTCAAATCTTCATCAAGCTCACTTTGCTCATCCTACTGAAGATATAAATAGAGGACTTAGCATCCGGATTGACTTGGCGACTTGAACACGAAAATATCTCTTATGCTCTCTGAGTCGCCCACAGTAGTAAGTTTTAACTGCCATAACTCAAAAGCTCCAAGCCATCCTGAACTGAGTCAAGTCGTCCGCTTGTGTGAAGATTTCACAGAGTGTTACTTTTATCCTATTCACACTCAACCCAAACAGAGAACCTAAATCTATACCCTTCATTTTTCTACCAAACTCTTTTTGAAGAGATCATTGTAGAACCCTAAAGCAACCTTGAAAAGAAAGCAGGAGTAGTCCTGTAAAATACTAGCTAGGAGAAGTCCTAAAGAATACTTGTAAGGAGAAGTCATTCGAATACTATGAGAAGTCCTGTATAATACTTGCAAGGAGAAGTCCTTAGAATACTAGGAGAAGTCCTGCAGAATACTTGTACTATATTGATTAAATAGTGAAAATCTTGGTGATGCCAAGGACTGGACGTAACCCTGTCGATTAAGGGGGTGAACCAGGATAAATATTCTGCGTGCTTTACTTTTCAGTCCTAAGTTAATTTCCGCTGCATACACTCTTATTAATATTTGAAACTAATAGCTGTTTGTAACTAAAAAGAAGTTTAAAAATTACACACATAATTCAAACTCCCATTTCTTGTGTGTTTTATTACTATCAGCGACTTCTGCAATACTGAATTTATGTTTATGTTAAAGACAAAAAATAATAGTTTTGAAATGCAACTAATTAATGCTACTGTGAGTCTTTAAAAAATTGTGTCTTTCTCTAACCAACAATATTATATTTTATGACTCATGATATCCTATTATTTAACAAGGTTTAGCTCAGTTAGTAGATAACTAAGTTTTTAAGTATTTAGTTCATGCTTCGATCCTTGGGTGGTGTCTATACAATTCCCTTGGGTGGTGTCTATACAAAGTAATTTGTTACGAGAGGCTACACGCTTAATATGTGGTCTTCGAACTGTGCGGATACATTGACAAACTTCTTTTGAAGAGGATACAAATTCTCCATGAATTACATAGCCGTTATTAGTAGGTAAGGATAGGTGTGATTCATTTAATTTGCTGGTTGTTATTTTGTAGATATATAATTAAGGACTTTGCAGCATTTTATAGGTTTTTTCCTCAGTAACCTTGTTCATATTTATATTCAATATTACCTTATTTGCTTTCATTTTAGTTTAGTATATTTAAATTTGTGGTTTTTTTTTCATAAAGAAAGGAATTCTAACGCAATTTCATATTATTCTTGCAGGAAGAAAATTGCTAATTAGCATCGACTCAATGTTGATAGTAAGTAGGTAAATGCTGAAGCTAATGTTGATTTAGTGTCGGTCGGCATTGAGGTTCACATTAAATGTCTTGAAGCTAATTAACAAGTTTGGTCAGTTGGCCCTACGCCTTAGCATCGGTTTACCGACTCTAAGCCAGCACAACTCACTAAGCCCTTCAACTACGCAAATTCATAAAAGTTAGCTTATGTTGTATAGATTGACTCTAAATAGCCAACACTACGAATAATGTAGAAAATGAAAAACTATGTGTCACTGGTTTCCAACGTAAAATTGATAACGAGTTACACCATTTGCTCATAATTTACAGGCTCGTAAACTGGACTTTCTCGTCCAGACCAAATAGTTGGAGTAATTGTGTTTAGTATCTCCAATTCAGGAGTATTGTTTGGTTTGCACGGAACCACTAACTCAGGGACCTCCTTTGTATGACCCTCAAGTTTTTAAGAATATAAGTATATTTAAATGATTTTAAATATATTTATTTTCCTTGTTTTATTATTGTTTTGTGGCTTGAACGTTGTTGGGTGTATTTGTGTGATTTTTTATAACAGTATTCGCCGTAGAATTGATCAGTTGAAACTCAAATATTATTGACGGGAAAATTGAAGTTTTGTCTGTCTCTACGTCTATTGCTATGGTAATATTACGGAGAATTTTTGAGGAAAAATTCTCGTGCTGACATGGCAAGATTTTGTGATGTGGAAGATTTTACGGACCACACACGAGTGGAGCGTGGGGCACGCATCATACTATATTCTAGAAAGAATATTTGTTGTTCAAATCAAGATAATAGCTTGATTTTATTTGAGATAATATTTTAATAATGTTTGGAATCTATTTGAAATAATTTCTTGTAATTTAAAATGAGGAATATTAGATTATCAAAATACAATTTTGTTAGAGATTAGAGATAAGTTTGTTGGAGAAGATATTTACCCCATGATTTTGTTGAGGGTTTTTCTTTTTATTTTAAGTGGAAGATATTAAATAATTAAAGATAGAAGACACAGTGATGGCGAAGGCATTCTAGGAAAAGTGTGTTTGTGATGTTAGAAACAGTGGCATACGTTGGGAGCTTTAGTGGTGACAGTTGGGCTTGATCGCTGAACTTTTGCAGGCCATTTAACGACCGGGAAATGCAGGTTCATTCAGATTTTCTACAATATATTACTTCTGTGGTGCCAAGCCACGGGGGACCGCTTATTTTGGATGTGTTCGGAGCTGGGAGCGTATACAGTGAAACTAATATTACTTTGTCCAGGCAAAGCTCAGAAGCAAGGTATTTTCGAGATGTCCGGAGATCATTACAAAGAAATGAGAAGCTACTATTTATAATAGTTCCTGACAGTACCCCAACGCATGAGCGTTGGCTTCCAACGCATAGGCGTTAGAAATTAACTTAAAACAACACGTCTGGTAGAGAGCCAATGCATGAGCATTGGCTCCCCAACGCTCAGGCGTTGGCTCCCCAACGCTCAGGCGTTGGTCACGTCTGAAGCTTCATATTCTTTGCTCTTTTGCGCTCCTTCTTTGATGACTCTCTTCATTGCCATCAAGTGTCATTATCGTGGCATAATCGTGGTTCTGAAAAAGCTAAAGCACTCAATTTTCCCTTTTTAGCACAAGTTAAACAAGCCATTGATGCTTCATTTCTTCATTAACTTCATAACCATTCAACGTTTAATCCTTCCTTCTTCATCATTCTTTATCAATTCTTCAATCATGTCACCCATAAACTACCTAATAATGACAAGAACTCTAACGAGGACCAAAAATCTAATAAAACAACACTAAAAGGAAAAAGATACAAATAAAAATAAAATAAAATCAAGGAAAAAGATGCTAAAAAGATCATATAAATCCCAGTCATCACACCACTATACCCAATCACAACTTGTCCTCAAGCGTAAAACACTTAAAGAAAGCTTGTCCTCAAGCTCAGAACAAATTACCCAAACTAGCACAAAACAGCGCAAGATACATTTTCAAGAAAAGCAAAGCTAGTTGGAAAACATGCATGTTAGGGAAATAAAGTTCATCAAGAAAACTAAGTATGGAATTTTATCAAAACAGCAGAATGAGTTCATCAATTTAAAGCACACAAAATAATCAGCTCATGAATAACAAGTGAATTGAAACTAATCTGCCTATCATTCAAATCAAAACTAAACAAGTACAACAGTGCAACTTTGGAGAGACTACAAGGGTTGAAACATGCCCAAGGGTTCAGAAACAGGTATGGATTTCAAGAACTTGGCAACTCAAGTGGCTGACTTAGATAATGACTCATGTTAAGTGATTCTTTGAATAAGAGCTTAAACAATTCAGCACATAGGTTCTCTCAAACGTTCTTTTAATAAAGCAGTGAGATGTATGGGATGAATGAAATGACTTTTACTACCCTCATACTCTTTCTCACCCCACCACTTCATTGTAATTTTCCTTTTTCAATTTTTCATATTTTTTTCAAGAGAGACCTATACATACATAGCTCTAACATTTTTCTTTTTCAAAATCACTCAGCAACTCAACAATAATTCCAACAGTAGGCTCCAACAAAAATAGACTCAATTTCAAGGCTCAATGGGGCTACTAAGGGAAAATTAACATATTCAAGATCAAATTCTGAGTTCACAAAAAAAATTCCTGAAGTCTCTCTCAAGATAACAAAGCATGCAAGAATTCAGTCAACATGCAATACAAGGCAGAAAAGTATAATCACAAGTAATTAGAGTTCTCTCAATAGCTCTTAGAATAACAGGGTAAGTGGTACCATTTAAGAACTCACTCAAGATCATACCAAAAATCAATCACTAGAATCCATTCATATTCCTAACAACATGCATTTCTACCCAGCATAAGATCAAATGTATCATCTTCAAAATCAGCATAGCATAGGGTAAAACTACTTAAGAGTTAAGTAACATGGCATAATTATCTGGGATACAGATCACTGACTCAAATGCAATACTAAAAATCCTAAAATAAAAATTCTATACTAAAAATAAAAAATAAAAACTAAAAAGAAAAAATACTATGGTCATTAATCAAGTGTTCATGGGGTCTTCCTCATCACCTCCTCCAACACCACTTCTACTACCACCCTGCTGACCATACAGGCTCATGCTCATCAGCCTCTCCTCTAACTCTGTAGGCTCAGGACACCTCTTCCACCTAGAATCATCATAACTCGCATGGTCCCAAAGCAATTGTTGGTTGCTAGACATGCGGTGTATATGATGGAACATGGTTCCAAAGGCTTCTTTTTGCCAGGTGGGATGAGAAGGCTGAGCTGATGGGCCTGACTCTTCCAGAACCACTGATCTGGAGTTGGCTCTAGACCTCCGTTCCTGCCTGTAGAACTCCCTTGGATCCTCCAATTTCTTTTTGTGATCCCTGTAAATCCTCACTGCTGCCTCCAAAGTCATTGGAGGAAGTGGACGAATATGCACCTCAATGGGGGGAGAGTTCACTCCCAGCCTGGCCTGCACGAGTCTTGTAATTAGGAGAGGATATCCAAAGAGTTTACCTTTCTTTTGTAAATTTACAGCATGATGAATCCTCCATGAAATGATCCAGGCTACGTCAACTGGCTTCTCCTTAATCAGGAAGTAAATACACAAGGCAGCTTGAGGATATCTGGACCTGTCTCGTCAAATAGAGTTTTTTTGGTGATTCCCGAATTTTCGATCCGAGGTCTCGAAGCCGTCCGTTTCGCTTGTTGGATTTTTGAATGAAAGTCTCGCTAGTGAGAAATGCCTTTTTCGGGCTCCAAAAGGAAACCATATCAATATTACAGTCGTTCTTCTTGAAATTCTTCACTGAACATCATGGAGCTAGTGAGAACGTCTTATTCTGGCTCGAATTCCAAATCGAGTTAACATCGGTCCTACGACAAACTGTTGTTTGGACTTAAACTCTCGCCTGCAAGCATCCCTAGGTATGCATTGGCTGGTTAAATAATTATTTAATTATTTAATTTATTTAGGGTCTTACATCAATGAGGAACTCTGTCCAGGGGAAGGACAACCACTATATCAAGAGGTTTGTTATCCTCCTCCTTTTTTTTTACACCGAAAGGGGAATAGTTGCTAGTATTCCTGTAGAGAAAGACGACAAACCCAAGGACGAGATAAAGCTTCATTGTCCTCTAAGGGATGCGAGCAACAAGACAGAAGTTAACGGTGTCGTAACCACGATGACATTGAGTGAACGTCAAAAAGTGGTTATTGGGCTGAAGGTGTTTTTAACACAACCAAAGTCGCGTTCCAATCTTGATGTGTTCGTCCATGTAGACTCGGGATTGGACATGATCCTGGATGTTTCTTCGATAAACAGAGGTGGGCTCTCAACAAGGATAATGCTACGGACCTTTACCATTATGTCCACTCGACCTCCTTCAGTGCTGCCGGACATGGACACTAATGCACTTATTGAGTTGGGTATTTACCATGTTTGCCGCCTTCTATGGGATCCTGGAGAAGAATAATTTGTCTCCTATGCTAACTTCCAACCTTGAGGACAAGGTTGATTTTTGGAGGGGAGTATTATTAGGATCCAAGAGAAATCTTCACTATGGAAGGTGTATTCTGGAAGGGACCATAAAAATAAGGGAAGCAAGATAATTAGAAATAGATTATTAAGTTTTCTTAGTCATTAAGTTTTATTTCTTAGGGGGTAGATTATTATAAACAGGGGTTTTGGTCATAGGGGATGGAGACTATGGAATTTGGTTAAAGGTTTTATACCTTGTAAGGGGTTTTCCCTTGTTAAGAAGGTTCTCCCTTCTTATGTCTTTTATTTCCCAATTTATAATAAAAATACAAAAATATGTCCTATTTCTCTCCCTTCATCTTCCTTTTTGCTGTTAGGATTTCCCAATCCTAACAAGTTCATTTATCTTTGTAAAGATAACTTCCAATGTTTTGTGATTGTGAATGCTGCTAGAGGCGGAAGCAAAGGGGGACTGGGTGGTGCCTTGGTCACCCCTTGTTTCTCAACTCCTTGCAAAATTGAAGTATCAATATTAAATGACCAATATTTCTTATGGCCTTTGTACTAGTGATTGAATAAAGTTTTATTAACACTCAAAACACACTCCATCTTGATATATGTGAAGAAAAAATAGAGAAATGTGAGATATAATGAGTTATGTGATAGAAATAGAAGTGAAAGATAGAAAGAAAAATAAAGTAAAAATGAAATAAAAGAAAAAGTAAGGTGTGAATGAATCATAACTACCATAATTTTACTCTTGTAAGAGCATCCTTTTCTCATCTCTTTGCTTTCTTATCAAATAAAACACTCACCCTCTCTTATTTATCTTTCTTACTATGTGGGACATTTATTATTTTTTAATCATATGTTTTCACTTGTTTCATAAGCATGAAGTACTAGTGGTACAAATAAAGTGAGTGTCATTTTCTTTTTGTATAAAGGAAAAACATATAATAACTTGCCCCGAGCAAAAAATAAAATAATAACTTCCTCCTCCTATTCATTTCATTTTACTCATGCTGTTATAACAGAAAAGTGAACCATGTTTTTACCAGGTTATAAAGTAAAGTGATATATAAACTTAAAACATTATAATTTTCATAGATGTTATTACGTTGTGAAATTTTTTTCCTATAAATCGTAATCATTTTCATTTAAATCTTTTCTCCTCTTTTATTAAAACTCTGTCTCCGGCTACTGAATGCTGCAATTTCATCATCCTTATTATTATTGTCCGGAATGCAGTGAAGTGGGACAGAGAACAATAGTTTTCATTTCAAAATGAAGCATGGCTAATGAAGAACCCCACAGCACTTCACAAGTTCCTAGAAGCCCTCACTTTCATAGTTTCAAAAGAGAAAGTTGAGGCCCCTCCTCCAACTAAAACAGAAGGAGAAACTAGTACTGACAAATATAGAGGGAGATGGGAAAAAGGAAGAGGATAAACCTCAAGTAGCATAGACAACTTGTACATAAGCTTTTACATGTATGTTGTAAAACTTGTATTTGAGGTTCAATAGACAATAAAACTTGGCTGCCAGCAAGTGGAAGAGCACAAAAGATCAGTTACTTCTTGGTGGTTCTCACTTCCCAGAACACCGTAGCTCATAATATATGGTATATATGACAGCACAATATGAATATTCATTGAGCACATGGCTAAGCAAATGAAATTGTCAATTGAAACTAAATAAAAAAAGTTGTTGCAGCTACTTATAGTGTCGTTGTATTAATTAGTTTATCTTAAAAACCAACATTAAAATCTGCATAACAAAATCTGCGCCAACATTATCTTCATCATTTTCTTCGTCTATTTTCCTCTCTATGTTATGATTCAGTTTCCATATATTTGCTTTTCACCATCATTCTTTTTCACTTTTATTGCTGTTACTTGAGATAGCTCCATCTTTATCACATGCAATCGATAAGTAACTTTTTATTAAGAAGTCTTGTTTGATATTGAATTCTAAGAAAATATTTAGATGGCTTATCTATTGACTGTCAAGAATGTTGCAGTTGGACATGCAATCGATAGGTTTCTTTGACATGGACAATTTAGATGAATATTAAAATATGGATAAGCTCAATCAATGAAACGCATGAAATCAAAATATAGGATTTCAAACTAGTGTACAAATATGGTATCATCATAAGAGAAATTGAAAATACAAATCCAATCTTCGACAATGTTAAAATCCGAAACAAAAGAAGAAAACAAAAAAGTAGTTGAACCTTCAAGGTGGCGCTAGGGATCGAATGGTGGCGCTAGTACCAAGGGAGCAAGTGGTCTAATGGTAGGAATAGTGGGGCAAGGCCTCGCGGTCGACATGTAGCTAGTGACGGATTCAAGATTTTTTGTTGTGGCAGCAATGTAGGCATATAAGCTTTTACTTTAATTACATTTTTGGTCCCTAGGAATGATCATTACTCGAAAATGATTCATAAGCTTTAAAAATTACATTTTTCCTTCCCAACGTTAGCCTCTATCAGCAGCAGTTTTGGTTCATGGGCTTTTTTCCGTCTAAAAACTAACAGATATGAGCGTAAATATGTTATTTAGGAAAAAAAATTGGTTAAAATTTCAAAACAAATAGAATCCTAGAAAATCTTCATCATTTTCTTTATCATTAAACCCAAAAACCAAGAAAATTAAAAACCTAAAAATCAAAATCATCTCCAACCACTTTTTCATCTCACAGACATCTTCATCTTCATCATTTTCATCCTAATATCACGCACACTCAAAAAATAAAAAATAAAATCATAAAATCGGCAGCACACCACCTACCCTTTCTTCCTTTTCTTCATAGTAGCATTATCAGTAGCATTATCAGCAGCATATTCCCCAAAAATACAAACCTCAACCCATCCCACCCTCAATTAGGTGAAATTCTTAGGGATTTGAAGCCTGAGAGAGGTATTGAATTAACAGACACAAAGCATAGGTAGAAGATCATTTTATTTCATATTCAAAGCTAATTATGGTAAGAAATATTACATAATAATAATCAGAATATTCTTTCCCTAATCATCGTTGATCTCCTTTGACTGCATCTGATTTTATTCTCTTATTCAATTGCCTTAATTGCATAATATTCTGACACTCCCTCTCAAGTTGAATAGTGGGATCTCCAATACTCAACTTGTGCAATACTACTTCTAAGACCTTTCCTGTCACTGCCTTTGTGAGAATATCTACTAACTGACTTTCAGACCTCACGAAGGGAAGCTCAACAGTGCCATCCTCGACCTTCTCTTTTATGAAATGCCGATCCACTTCGACATGTTTTGTTCTATCATGTTGAACAGGATTCTCAAAAATGCTAATCGCTGCCTTATTGTCACATCTAAGCTAAGTCAGAAGTTTTATTGGATAACCGATCTCACTCATCAGTTTCTTTAGCCATAGAATTTCTGTTATCCCTTTTACTATGCCCCTGAATTCTGCTTATGCACTTGATAGTGCTACTACCTTCTGTGTCTTGCTTCTCCAAGTAACCAAATTCCCTCCAACTAGGGTAAAGTACCCTACAGTGGATCGCCTATCATTTGGTTACCAGCCCAATCAGCATCAGTATATGCCTCAATGTCTAGATGTCCATTCTTTCTTAAAATGATACCTCTTCCTGGAGTACCTTTAAGGTATCGAACGATCCTCATGGCTGTTTCCATGTGCTCTACCTGTGGGTGGTGCATAAACTGGCTTACCACTCCAACGACGTATGCAATGTCTGGTCTGGTATGAGCAAGGTAAATTAGCTTTCCCACCAACCTCTGATACTTCTCTTGATTTGCTGGCTCAGTTCCCTCAACCATCCTAAGTTTGTGGTTCACCATTATTGGAGAATCACTGGGTTTACAATCCACCGTACCAGTTTCAGCTAATAAGTCCAGTATATACTCCGTTGAGAGATATAAATTCCTTTTTTCGACCGGAAAACTTCGATCCCTAGGAAATATTTCAGTCCCCCAAGATCTTTCAACTCAAATTCTGTAAAGAGATTCTTCCGTGGCTGAGATATTTCTTCTTCACCACTTCCTGTTATGATTATGTCATCAACATATATTATTAGGCAGGTAACCAGGTCTCCTCTTCTTTTTGTTTTACCACATCAAGGTATATCCTGAACCCCCGTCGCCTTCAGAAAGCAAGGGACATTTTTTTTATGCAGAAAAATATTTCTAATTGACCGACTTGACCGACTCTACACGACTAACTCACGCATAAATGGTCAACTTGACCGACAAAGGTTAAACGACAAACTCGCGCTAAGTCCCTCGTGTTTTTCTTCAACAACACTTGGTCGACAATTGCTCGACGAGGTACTCGCGCTAAGTCCCTCGTGTTTCTCTTCAACAAAACTTGGTCGTCAGTCGCTCGAAGAGGTACTCACGCTAAGTCCCTCGTGTTGCTTTCAGCAACACTTGGTTGACAGTCGCTCGACGAGATACTCGCGCTAAGTCCCTCGTTGTACTCTTACGAATCTCCCACGCATAAGGCCATCATATTACGCGACCAACGCCTACTTACAAAATAACATGGCCTTTGCAATATCCACACTCAATCAATAACATCAAGAACAAGGAAGGAAATCGAAGACAACTCAAAGTACAATGCAAGAAAAAGCAGGAGTAAATTTTCATTATAATACGAGGAGGGTAAAACAAATGTCCGCAGGCTACAATCAAATACATAAAATATTTTAAGATGGGGGGCTCTGCTGCTCGATAGGTTAAAAAGTCGTAAATTCATTTCCCTTCAGAATCCAACTTTGCCTCCGACAACACAATAGCGGGATGAGGTGTGCTCAATAACCATCCAAGGGTTGACTAACTTATACTTCTCAACTACGTTATCGAACAACTTCAAATACACTATCTTCGTCCACTCATCCGCTGACTGCTTTTCAGCCTCCAGGGCGACAATCTCACCATCCCGCTAGGCTACCAACCTTGCTTGGTCTTCGATAGCACTCCACAGTTTGTCAACCTTGGTCTCCAACCCCTCTCGCTCGTTGATGACACTCTTAAGCTTTTCTTTCTCCCCATGCAAACCTTCCACTTCTGTAGCAATAACCTTCAGCTGTTCCGTCTTAACCCTTAGCCCCTCGGCAATCTCAGCAACATCCTTTAAAATCTGATTCTCGACCCTCAAATTGTTGAGCTCTTCTTCACACTGGGCAAGCTTCCCCTCATCGACAAGGCCCCATCAATTATCTTCTTCATCTTAGCTTCGTGATTACCCAACTGACCTCGAATCGGTTGAGCCACCCTCTCGACCTCGGAGCATTTAGTTGCCAACTCCTTGTTTATCTGAGTGCATTTGTTCCTAATACCCTCATACTCCTCCAGCTGTTTCATTTGAGTAGCAGCGAGGGCATCCAGCTCTGCAATCCGTTTGTCCTTCTCCAACGAAGTCCCATAGCCAACAAAGTCAAAGTGTCTCAAGAGGGAGAAAGCACGGAGGAGATGCAACTGAATAGCACCTGACTGGGATAAACCCAACCGGCATAAATGGTCGCGGTCTTCCGGGGCGTAGAGAACTTGGTTCAATTTCTTGCAATGCTCAACGCAACTTAATGCACTCTCACACCAAATAGAAGCAATCAAACCCTCTTATCCTTGAGCCGACCTCGACCTTGATTCGGAAGAGCCACCAGATGACCCTGTCCCTAATGGATCACTACCCCCCTTCTTATCAGATTGTGAGGGGCCAAAGAAAGAAGGAACCATTCGGTTACCCTTCTTTTTCGCTACAGTAGTCGAAGGGGGTGGCTTAACAGCAACACACTCAATAACCACCCCCGGTTCCTTGTTCACCTAAATCGCCCTTTTTTTCTTGGCGGCCTTCTCGGTGTCCTTCACCAAATGACGATGTTTATGAAATGGCGAGACCCCCAACCCTTAAGACCCACCAGAGCTTCCTTGATCGGTGGTTGGCCCACAACTTGAACGAGGCCCCTCTACATCCTTTTGTTTAGGTAGAACCTCGTCGGGGGAAACTTGGTGAATAACTTGATCACTAGAATCCTCACGTGACAGGGTCCCAGCCACTCCAAGGGAAGGGTTTGCAGGATCCTGACATTCGCATCCGACGCCTACTGATAACCTTCATTACTGACTGCATCAGAAGAAGGTACCCTCTCACCCTCACCACCACTAGGACCTAACTCACCAGCCAAGGTGGGTACATCCAGGGTAATCTGGACGAGGTCTAAGTTAGCGTTCACCATATCCATGCAAGCAATCAAGTCGTCATCAAACTCCATTTTCCCTACAACAAAATAAACGAGCGAGTTAGGAAGCGTACATGAATAAAGAATAGGGTAGAACACTGCAAATATTACGAACTTACTGAGAAAATTCTGAAAATGGTTACGAAACTATGTTGGCCCGAGATTAATCAAATCGTAACACCTCAAAAACCGGGTGGGTTTCTCGTCCTCCTCAAGGACGACAACGGTCTTCTGGAGAAAGCCCAAAAACACTCAGTCCTCAACAGAAAAGGACTCCTCATCCTCAATGGCATACCATGTAGGCCCACGATTAAAGGGACGCCTATCCAACGCCAAAGGGAACCGTGAGTACCTCTTCCCCTCAGAGTAATAACACCAAAATGGGACGGTCTTTGGTTCCTAAGCGACACGAAAGTAACAACCCTTGAAGTCATGGTAAGAATCTGCGTACAGGTAGAACACTTGCATCACCCTGCTTCTCAAGCTAACGAGGGCAAAACCCCAAAACGCCTTTGTATGGAAAGGCTCGTACAAGTGGAAGAAGAGATGAAGAGATGGATCTCATCGACCGAAGACATGACATGTGTTCTCGAAGCCCTTGACAGAGGCCCAACTGCCCATGTGGGATTGGGAGGGACCCACCCTCATGTACCGAAGGAACCAAACCTTCAATCGGCGCATGGTAAAGATATGCATGTAAACCCCAATCCTCGGGTTGTAGAAGATGTGGTCCTCGGGAGCCGAGGAATACACGTCGTACCCCGGACTAACATGATGTTGGAATATGTTTCTATACCGGCGGAAGTACAGAGAGTCGTCGTTGGCTCAATTAGACTTACAACTGATATGTTGGAACAAACCCAGTAGTACACCATGAGCACCTCCGGGAGCAGGTCATACAGCACCTTGGTGGCTAATTGCTTGGCCGACAACTTCACGAGTAACTATTTTTTGGGCACAGGCACCTCCTTCTTCTTTTCCCGCCTCGACGACCCACCCAACTCAAGTTTATTCCCCATAGCCACTAGCAAGACAATCGGAAAGGGCCAAGCAAACGTGTAAGAACCTAGCCACTGAACAAGATGGAAGGGTGCTTGTGAAGCACGCCTCCCCGCCCCCGCAAAAGTCGCACATCACCACTCTGACCGCCGCACAACGTGCAAAACCCCAGCTGGAACCACCCACTAGTTTCGACAATAAACTCAAAACCTACCTAAGAGAAAAGGAAAATAATGGGAAGAAAAGGATTTTACCTGGAAATATAGAAGGATTTGAAGCAACAACCACCACCACCGCAATGAGGTCACCGGAAAGGGAAATGGATATGCACTAGAGAGGAAAATGAACAATGGCGCAACAACAAAGGCAGAGAGAAATGAGGAAAAAAAAAGGAAGGGAAAGCAACCTATTTATAGGGAGCGGAGGTGTGCAACGAAATGACACCCCAACTTAACTACGCCTTTAAGGTGACACACAACACCCGAAGCATCACACCTAGTCACACGAAGCAACGCGTACTACACATGCGTGCCTCTAGGCTCACCTGCCCACGTCTTTTCGCCTTCAGAAGACAAAAAATTCAAACACCACCATCATGACAACCACACAACACCCGATGCAAGGGCCCACTACATCCAGACCCCTCGGAAAATCTAATTCAAATGTCGGGGGGCCGAGGGGAAGACGACTGCAATCTCCATGAACCCCCATCCTCAACATACCCGTGGGAACTTGTGACCAACTGCCCGGGCTGGGGGGCTACTGTTCCGGGAAATACCTCCTCGGGGCATAACGGTCCTAGATACCCGAGGGCTGACAGAAAGGAATGCCCAACCACCTCCCCTCGGCAACATAAGTAAGGCTCTCACGAAGACGGTACGATTACACCCCTAGGAACTTTAGCCAATTGCCCCGGTTAGGGGGCCACTTTTTTGGGAGATACCGCTCGAGATACATAGTCTCCTAGAGAGTTCGAGAACCACCCTGCTCCCCGAAGAGCCACACGACTAGGAGGTTCTCCCCGAGGATCCCACCTCGGCAATGACGTGGCTCGTAAGCTCCATACGGAGACACTTGTTCTGATAGTCCCCGCCGCCAACGCCCTCGAACGTCACATCGCATATCACTTTAGACAGGCTACTGTAACAGGTGCAACTCTCAAAGCCCTGCCGCACCATCTCGATGAAATCTGCACCATCCATTCTCTGGATACAGCAGAGGATCTGAAGGTCCATAATGGAACAAGGATAAAGCCATCACTACAACTCTCGAAGATTACACTCACTAAGAAACCTCTTTATGAGGAAAGGCTTACTAAGTCTCCAGGGTACACACTTCTAACTCCAACTCCCTACTTCATATCCCTCCCACTTCTGCATTTCACTTTCGCATCAGAGTGTCTTTACCGAGACCCCTCCCGGGCTCGAAGACGACGGTCGACTACCTTCCAACCTCAGGTGGACGGTGCTCGAAAGCAGATCAAGACCTTCTTGACCGCCGCCACGTCTCACAAACACGGCTTGCGGTGATTTGACAGATTTAGTCTGTTCAAAAAATGATTCAATTTAGTTTAGTTAATTAGGTTTAAGATATTTTGCTAATATTATTTTTGTTAATAATTTTAAATTAATGGTAGAACGACCAAATTTGATGGATGAAATTTTTTAGAGACTAAAACAGATTTGAAGTGTCTACGTGGACGTCTACGTGGACGGATTATTAATAAATAAAAATGTCAAATAAGTATTATAACGTCACGGGGACTATTTGCAATCCAACAAATATTTTTCAAGGATGAAAAATGATGTTTTTTTTCCTCAGGGAGTACTTCTTCTGATTCAAATGTATATGTTGAGGATTGAAAACATATTTAACCCGAATTTCTTAAATGGTTTGTAATTTTGGTCCCCTCAAGATAAAGTCGTGGCTCCGCCACTGGATGAAGGTGCTTGCGTGCGTGAAGAATAAAGGGACCTGAGGTTTTATATAAAATGAGGCGGCGACGACGGCAAGTGGCGGTGGAATGCGGCGAGCAGCAGATAATAATATAAGGTGTATATATGGAAAAAGATACTAATTTTTCTAAATCTAGTAGGGAGTCTTATATAAAGAAACACTAAGGGCATGTTTGATTACAGTTTTTAAAAACTGTTTTCTGTTTTCAAAAACTGAAAAATTTAAAAACTTGCTAGGCACAATCTGTTTTAAAAACTGTTTTTGAAAACAGTTCTTGTTTTCAGTTTTAAAAACTAAAATACTATAACAGCTAAAAGATGTTTTCCCTTTCTATTTTTAGTTTTCAATTTTTTAAATGCTGAAAAACATCTCACTCAATAGTTTTTTTCAAAACTGGAACCAAACAAGCCCTATGTCTCTAAATAGTCATGTACTTGTACGGACACTGACATATATCAAAAGTTAATAAATAGTGGACCAAGAGTGAATCATTATTTGGAGTGAAGGTGCTGAAGAGGATGTCTCAATCAAAAACCAAGAAAACAGTAGTTTCAAAATCTTCATCGAAAAAAAAAATCAATGACCAAGAAAACACTCCTGAAGAAAAGACTCCGAGAAGTAAGCACTGTGAAGATTCAGCTCAGTGTTAGTGAAACAGAACGCAGTAGTTTCAAAATCCTCTGTCAGAATCCCCTCATATATGCCTCCGAAGCTCATTCCTCCACATGAGTTTGCAGCTTGGAAAATTAGCTTTTCACCTTCACCAATTGACTCTGAATTATTTTCCTTTGCTTCGTCAGGGACAGTTTCTGGAGAGGCATGAAACTTGCATTTTTCCTTCTTAACTCCAAGCTTCTTGCTTAAATGAGTGTTCCAATAGTTCTTCACTTGGTTGTCTGTTCTCCCTGGAATTCTCCCAGCAATCAAAGACCACCTAAACAGAACAATACATTATACAATTGTGCAATGTGTCATAAATCATAATGATATAGTAAAATGAGAGATCAGCTTAATTGGCAAGAAAAACTTAATATCTTATCCAGAAATTCTCCTATTATTTGATTAATTAATTACTTGTGGGATAAAAATTATGGACTTTATGTTGAACAGAAGTGAAGTTGAAGAAGGAACCTATTCCCAAGGAGCTTGTGGAGGCGAACAACAAGATCTTCTTCATCTTGTGAGAAGTCCCCACGCTTGACATCAGGCCTGAGATAATTCATCCACCTCAATCTGCAACTTTTGCCACTTCTCTTCAACCCTTTTAAATCAGAATGATGAGAGATAAGAAAACAAGAGGCAGAAAGATGAAGACAAATGTAAAGTTCCGTACATGTATTGCCATGTTGTTCTGCTTATGAGATACCTGTAAGTTTAGCTATGCGATTCCACTTCCCCATTCCATGTTCCTTCACGTAGTTTATTAGAATTCTGTCTTCATCCACATTCCAGAAACCCTTCTTATATCCATGCTCACCACCCATTATTGCTGCTCGCTCAGTTTTGCTTCTGTGTGGTTGTGAAGGAACACAAATTAAGAGAGGTCTTATTCAATTTCATAACAAGCCATGTTATGCGTGTTGTGATATATATGTACCATGGCCCCACGCTTCCAAGGCATATATTCAAGAGAAGATCAGAGTAATATATTTTTGGATGCCTTATGAATGAAAAGAGATGGGATATTAGACCTAATACATTTTTGTTCCCCGCAGAAATAGAAATATGTTATTTTTGTTTTTTTCTACTTTGGAAATTTTTCCTTATTTTTAGTTCTCCGAAAATTACATATGTTGTTTTTTGTCTCTGCTCATTTCTTTCCATCTATTCAAATTTGAATTTTTACAATTTGAGAAAAATCTGAGATGGACGAACCTGATTTCACACATTGTAGAGTACTGAGAATATTTTCAGATATGAATTGGATGGAAAAACAACTAGAAATGACTCAAAAGTTGTTTAAATCATCCGAGATTTACATTGAGTTAAATTAGCTTAATTTAAGTGGCCCAATAATATTTAGACATATGTCATTAGCTAGACAAATGATAACATATTATTAGACCAACTAAAACTAGGGTAGTTTTACTTAATATTTATATTGAGTTATTTAAATACCTCATTTACTCCATATATAGATAATTGCCCTAAGTAAATATGAGATATAATGTCACTTAACTTAGGTGGCCCATTAATATTTTCACATCTTTTTTTAGAAAACTTCAGTTATAGACGTGTGTTAAAATATTACTAAGCCAACTAAAGCAAAGGTGATTTTACTTCATATTTAATTGAGGCGATTTAAACAACTCCTTAAAATTATTTATAAAAATCCAAATAAAAATAATTTGAATATTTAACTCACTTATCTTAAAAATCATTAGTCCACTAACTCTGAAAATATTATAAATAAACCTATCTATAAGTTAAATAATTTCTTTTATCTCTTTTTTTCCATTCATGTCAAATTTTATATCGAGTGAATGGTCAAATTAGTATCTAAAAGTGTGGACTATCGGCAAGTTCATTCCTCAAAGAAGGAAATGCCTAACTTAGTCTCTAATGTTGTAAAAGACCAATCAAGTTTGTTCTTGTAAACGCTGACTTAATTGACGTTTTATGTGACCCTAAGGACTAACTTGACCGACATTTTATGACATTGAGAACTAAATTTTAATTAAATCATTTTCTACTTTAAGAGATTTTACAAGTGACCCGCACTTTCTCGAATCAATTTGATCGTGCATGTTTAGAAAATGTTGTCTGCATTCACATTTGGGTCAGATCCACGTTTCCAAAAGCAAGAAATAGTTATTTTTTACTCTTGGATCCACGTTTGATATCATGTTTTATCCTTTGTCTTCTTTAATATTTACAGCTTTTTGTCGTCACCCATCATCGTCCAACGTTGTCCGGATGGAGTGTGGGTCTAAGAAATAAGGACCATGGCCACTGATTCAGCTACAACATTAAGCCAAGGCACAGTACACGACAAGTGTTGTATAATTTGGTTTCCGGCCTGAAGCTTATATTGGCCACAAAAAATGAAGAGGGAGTGTAAGGGCCTCATGGATTCTTTCCCGGCAAGGTGACGACAGAATCTTAGGTACCCATATGCGTCATGTTCTTTACCGATTCCTCCTAGCTAGAATAAAACATATATAGGTTGGTCCCAATAAAAGTGTAGTTATCCATTTTTTTAATTGAATATATTACGAAGAAGTAATAGGCATGATAGCCCGACCATCATCCTGAATTAAAGAGACAAGCTCAATAGGAGTTTTCTCAATCCAAACAGCAAAACCACGCGGAAAAAAAAAACTTGGCCAAAGCATCAGCCACAGCGTTGCCTAAACGGCGAACAAAAGAAAAGTCAACATAATCAAAGGATAAAACTAAGTCTCGGCAATCCCAAATAATAGAAGATAAATAAGAGCGGCCCTTGAACGGTCTCTTCGAGGCCTCAAACAGAAGCATGCAGTCAGTCTCAAAGCAAACCCGATGAAAGCAAAGATCCGCAGCCAAGGAGAGGGACCACCGAAAGGACAAAGCCTCTACAAGAAGAGGGGAGAGGACCTCCACAGGAACTGAGGTAGCTGAAGCCAGGATCTCACCACTGCTGTCACGAGCAATGAAGCCAAAACCTGCGCGACCTGAGGCTAGAACGGAGGCATCAAAATTGACCTTGACCACACCAGGAGAGTGGCACGACCAAGCTGGGGGAGAAGCCACCACCACAGACGGGGAGAGCGAGGAAGTGCGCCGAAGCAATGATTCCAGAGGAGCTACAGGCTGGTTGCGGAATAACATGTTGTTGCGATCCTCCCAAATGGCATACAACAAGGATAGGAGAGTACCTGCACTATCAACGTCAGCAAAAGATAAAAAATCACACATAAAAGCTTGCATAGAGCTAATGTTAGCAACTCTAATGCCAAGGCTACAAGCAAACCACAAAGGTTGTAACATATGGCACCTAAAAGAGCATGAAGCGTGGTTTCTGGAGCGGAAGTGCAGCGTGGGCATAAGGGATCCATCTCAAGGCCATGACTAATCATGTAGGCCCGAACCGGGAGCAGGTCCAGAAAATCCCGCTAAACCGTCTCCTTACACCGGGGCA
Source organism: Acmispon strigosus (assembly GCA_030819835.1). NCBI lineage: Eukaryota > Viridiplantae > Streptophyta > Magnoliopsida > Fabales > Fabaceae > Acmispon > Acmispon strigosus. The sequence goes on along the minus strand of JAUAMA010000001.1, from coordinate 38,341,862 downwards.
AAGAGTCCGCTTTCCAGAGCTTTTTCCAACAAGCTGCGAGGAGAGAAGGGTACCCAGACGAGGAAGCTAGATTCGCCCTCCCTCGCTGTCGAATGAACTGATAGCCTTATACACCCGGCTCAGTAGAGTATCCGGATTATTGTAAATCCGCCACCAATATTTGGCCACCAAAGCCATGTTAAAGGCCTTAAAATTACAAAATCCAAGGCCCCCCTCAGACTTGGGCAGGAAAAGGCGGTCCCAATTCATCCAGTGGAGGCTCAGCTTATCGACATCCCCTCCCCAATAGAATTTGCTAATCAAACTCTCAATCTAAGAGCACAGGCCATCAGGCAAGAGAAAACAAGACATAACGTATGACGGGATAGCCTGGGCGACAGCTTTAATCAGAACCTCGCAACCTGCTCGGGAACGGGCCTTCTCCTTCCATCCCTGTAATTTCTTCCACATATGGTCCTTCACAAGGTAAAATATCTGAGATTTGGACTTTCCAGTGATGGTTGGGAGACCCGGACACATGTCATAGCAATCAACTGCCTCTACATTCAAAAGTTGTTTTAGCTCATTAAAGACATTATCCTGCACATTGTGGCTACAAGATAGCATAGACTTATCATGGTTAACCATTTGACCCGAAGTCCCCTCGTAAGAGACCAAGATATCTTTTATGACCATCACCTCTTCCACATACCCTATCGATCATTTTAGTTCTTAAAGAATTTATTCAACAAAATATCTTATAGTATAATTTATAAGTAAACTTGATACAATAATTAATCTATATTAGTTCCTAAAAGAATATGTTCCTCCTGAGGTATCACACAATGATAACTCAATCGATTATAGGAACATATCTTTAAGCCGATCAAGTACACACACTTTAGGGCTTGGAGGGTTGTTTCCCTCCTAAGTTATTGCGCGGTGATAGCACGACCCATTACAAGAGCATATCCCCTTGCGCGGTGTAATAGGCACGACCCATTACAAGCCCGTAAAACGCACACGCGTAGGGTCTCGAGTTGTTACGCGATCTTAGCCCAGTCAACGATAAGAGCATATCTTCAGGTCCATATATTTTCAGTTTATTCCTCAAGATATCTCAGTATTAAAGGTCTCTTATAAGCAACGAAAATCCAAGGGTCCAATAACAATAGCTCATAGTTGTAAATAGCCATTTGTAACCCCAAATATAATTAAGCAAATTATTGCCACACTAAATATGTAATGAAGTACATAATGACACAAAAAAACTCAAGCAACCTAAGAGGCAAGGGAGAAACCTATAAGAAGACAAATAAAGCTAACGAACATCATCTTGATTCTAACGTTAATTCAGGACCTAAACTTAGTGATTTACCCAATGAGCTTGGAACCATGGGAGTTTAGGGATAACATGATAAATTTTGTTTACATTTCCCTTTAAAATTAAAATTAAAATTTTTTCATACCAATATCAAGAGATACCAACTTGAACAACGAAAATGGTTGGCTTAGTGTCGTCTCAACATAGGTCCTCCGTCATAGGGTTGGTAGCGGGCGGGGTACCTGCAAAATTTATTTTGACGCTCGAGTTAGAAATAACTTTGGCATGATGGCGTTGGGGTCACATCATGCATATACGTTAGAAATAATGCCACATACACACTATTTATAGTATTACATCGTTTGTCAGTCACCTATATTGTAAGGGTAATTAATATTTGCTGAAGTGCTTCTCAACTATAAGTATCATAAAAAATTGAATGCAATTTTATGATAAATGAAATATTAATTGACAATGTAATATTATTAAAGATAAAGTTGATGAATTCCTATTATGTATTTTACAATAAATTCATCATTTCTTCACTATTACTCCTATTTTGGTAGGAATCATTGTACATAGCATAGAGTGCTAGCTTATCTGCTCTTTAATCCTTAATAAGTGTGCTACGCCTGTACTCTGAGACGGTGACTCTCTAAGTGCTATGTCGGTGGTGCTCCTGGGCTGGCCGTGGTGCAAGGTGACTCCGAATGAGGTGCGACAGAGGGGGGACATGCAAAAGACACTCTGATTCTCAAGTCAGTATGAGAGAAAAGAGAGGATCTTATAGCTCAAGCAAACTCAGGAGTTTGGAAGTAATGAAGTGCATTCTAAGTAAATAAATGATAGAACATGTATTTATAGAAAAAATGGTCTTGTTGAGTGTCTTTAAAAGTATGGCGGAAGTCCTTAACTAGAGCTTCCAACCAGGGCATGGCTATAAGGCAGTGCACTAGGGATGTTTTCCTCGGCCCTTGGTCATGCCGCTCAGACACATTGCCAAGAGGGTCGAGAGGCTCCGTTCATGAGCTAAGTCGTGCGAGTCGTCTAGAGGTCAGTGCTTAAGAGCGACCCCTCGTGGACTAACTGAGACGATGTTGTGCCATATGGCTAAGAAGCTAACCAGAACAGGAGCCCCCTAGCTTGGTGTGTCAAGGGATGGAATGCCAAGCTCATGAAGCCTTTTCCAAGACTCTTTCGGCTGCGCTCGTGATCCTTACATCTGAGACCCCATGGCCACTATGAAAGTTCCCTGTGATATGTTTTCGCTTTTGCGTGTTGCCCATGATTGGTAGTGAGTTGAAAAGTACGCTCAGAATTTTTTGCAGCCCGAGGATATGTGTGTTTCTTGTTAGTAGTCATTTATGGAGCTAGAACGTTGCTCTATCCCCGTTTGGACAAATTGCAATGACTCTTCGTATGTCTTTTTACCAAAACTGCATGCGTCACTTTGAGGCGAGAAATTTTCAACTTCTCAAGTCTATAAAATTCCCACATTCCTCAGTGGAACTTTTCATCACACTTTTGACATTTCTAGGTTTTCTCTCTTCTTCAGAGATAAAATTCCTTTTACGAGCAAAAATCCCTTCTTCTTTTCTAGGAGATGTCTAAATTCACTACTCTTCCGAACGTGGACCAAGAACTTGACGAAAATTTATACAACTGGCTTGATATTGAAGACGCATCCTTTTTTCTTGACCCCAATATCTCAGGAGAAGACACCCGCAACAACGTCGTCGCCCCTGGCGTCACTACCGCTGTCTAGCCCTCCTCCAACGAGGCCATCCCAAGGGAAACCCTACCTCTGAGGTAGACAAACCAGATCCTCAGGAAGAGAACGAGGATCGTGGAGGTGCCTCCCTCTCTGTCACCCCCTTCAAGTTGCCAACCATCTTTCCCCGGGTGGCAATGGAAATGACTCCTCCAAACCCCCTTTCTCAAGAGACAAAAATGTTGGTTGCGACATTCCAACTAAGTTTGGTGAGGGAAATTTTGAGGAAAATGTTGAAGAAATTTCTTTCTCGTCCATGAGAAAGGAGCGCTCTTGGCCGAGGAGGTTCACCTCATGTAGGAGGACAAGAAATCCCTTTCCGACCGGCTGCAATGCTCCGAGGAGAAACAAGTCCAGATGAAGGCCGTTTTTTATAAGGTGAACACCCACATCCACTCTGCAAAATCCATGCTAGATGAAGGATGTGAAGGGGATTTCAATAATACCATAGACCAACTCAAAGATCTGAACCCGAGGCTCAAGACCCACGGGACCTCTGTCCACCAGAATGTTAAGGAAGAAGTCATTGGAGAGTATAAGGGCACCATCTTCCTTCCTTCAAACATTTCTTTTGATGATCCATCCGGCCCTCAATAGCACTTCCCATGACGAAACGTTCTCTGCGAACTCCTCCAACTCATGGATGCCTGTTGATAGAAAATAAATCAAATAACACTTCCTATGATGCAATGTTCTCCACGGACTTCCCTTGGCTTGTCGATTGACTTTGTATTTGTAGTTGCACTTATCTTCTTCTCCTGTATTTTTACTAAACTATGTTGTAACATCTTTACATTTCAATGCAATTGTTGATTTTTATTCCCCATTGTCCTTTTTTCGCATTTAATGCTTCCGGTAGCCATAGTTCCATGTTCCTTGGTCTGAAACGGTTAACCTGAGCTGATCTTCCACATAGAAAGAGAAAAATTTCGATTCGCATATGCACTTCTCTTTCTTGAATTTCTTTCACTGCACGACCATTATTGTTGCATCCCTCTTATCTTGTCCATCACATTTAGCAGTTTTCTCCCCTTCTGCCTGCCAGATGGTGTCCCTTTGCAAGGTTGTTTATCTGAAAAGCTTCATCCGAGGCGGTCAGGATTGTATCCCTTAAAAGGGTTACTTACACCTTCCGCTCGGTTGGACCATATCCCCTTGAAGGGCTACTTTAGTCCGTACTCCAATTCACGCCTGTGCGGGTGGTGAGGTTGTATCGCTTAAGAGGGTTACTTGTGCCATCACCTGGTGGAATGTATTTCTTAAAAGGATTACTTGCGCTTGCACCCATGTCTTCAACCAAGGCGCTTGGGATTGTATCCCTCAAAAGGGTTAGTTACACATGCCGTTCGGCAGAGTGAATCCCTTAAAAGGGTTACTTATATCCTTGCTCCATTATGTGTTGGAGGAGCGACAAGGTTGTATCCCTTACAAAGTTACTTCTGCTTTTTGTCCCATGCCAAGACGTGCAGACTATATTCCTTAATCAGATAACTCTTTAGAGGTCTAGTTTGTTTAGACTTTTTAATTATGCTAACATAAACAACAAACACAAAGGAAAGTCGTGGGCCAAATTCGCTTAAGCTTTATTAAATTTCAAATTGAACATTCAAAAACAAGGTTAACTACACACAAAAAAAACATAAAAAAGCTATAAGTGTAAACATCAGAGCTTGGAGGCTTTGCAAAGTTGTTGAACTGGAACTTCCTCCTCCGGAATTATTCTTAAGGGTGCAAAGCTCTTTTACATATTACTGACGCATTTACCAATTACCTATTCACAAAACCACGTTTGTATCCTTGCGGCATCGCCCTTAGCATACTTGTAATGTGTTCCACGCAAGTTCAGCATAGTACTATCTCTAGCGCGGTAGCTTAGCAAGTTGTTCTGTGTCGAAATGATTTCTTCCAAGTTGAACAGAGTCGGTCGCCCATAGAACGATATCAGCATCTGGGAGGTGGCCAAGTACGAGGAAGTGAACCTTGATTGCCCGTCCTTTCCTATCATCTCCTACATTCAGCACAAAATTTTTGAGTCCCGCAGAGGCTATAGTGTAGCCACCAAAACGAATGTTATTTGTCATCAAAGGAGTAAATTTTTTTGCCTCTTATCCGAGCCGAATAAAGCATCTGAAAGACATTAAATCCACCGAACTACCAGGATCCACTATGATACTCTGGAATACTTCCCTATCGATCATGGCAGGGATCAATAAAGAATGATTTCCGACCCCCTGAGCTTTAAGTTCTCCCTTGCTTTCAGAATATTTCTCCTTGCTAAATGTCGCGCAGTTGTGAATCATGCGCCCAGCCCTTGATCCCAAGGGAACAAGCTTCTCTTACGCCTCTCCTAGAGCCATCGGAGAAAAGTATAAACCATCTTTCTGCTCAATCCGCTCATGCAGGTCACATGATCTTTGGTAGTCCTCTACTCTTTCTTCAAATTCCTTCCAAGTGGCTGGTGGATTGTTAACAAAGGAAACGTAGAATGAGGCCCTTCGCAACATAGCTTATACTATGAAAGTCAGGATCTCATGTTGGTTTGGCTTGGTCGGTTATACGAAATCCTTGCTACAGTCCTGAATGAAATCATTAAGAGACTCGCAATCTCTTTGTTTCACCTTGGTGTAAGTCTAAGTCTTCTTCCCCTTCATCGTCCTGCCCCTTTCTCTTCGTCTTTCCTGTGTGCATGTATTGTATCCTAAAGAGGTCGCTAAATTCCCACAACTTTTAGATTGTGGATTCAGGAATTGACTTGAACCTTCACAGGGCCTCTCCCTTAAGTTTTTTTGGGAAAATTCTACACTTGATCACATCAGCTTTGTCTATAAATTTGAGGTGCATTAATTCAACACACTTTTCAAAGGATTGTATTTTTGTGTGAATCTTGGACGGAAGAAGTCTCGGCGGAGCTGTGACGGAGCCTAGCCTTGCTTTGTAATTATTGAGGCGGAGCCTCTGAGTTGCAGTTGTAGTCTGTCGGGGAGGACATGCAAAAGACACGCCGACGCTCAAGATACTATTTAAGCAATGAGAGCATCCAAGACCTCAGCTCAAACATATAAGAACGCATAGAAAACTTGTAATGTAAGTAATGAGTGAGAAGCATCCTAGAAGGAATGATGGAACCTATATTTATAGGCGTCAGAGATCCTCTACAGGTGTTACAGGGAAGATCTTAAGAGAGGCTTCCGAGCAGGATTGGTTGTACGTTGAGCGGCGATGTAGCACTTCCCTCGGCATTTGTCCAAGACGGTTGGATGAAAGGGTACTAGACTGGGAGGGCTCATCCCTAGCCGAGGTCGTGCAAGCTGCCTCTTAGTTATATGCTGAAGAGAATCCCTGGTGGGCTACCTGCTATGCCATCTGGTCATATGGCTCAAGAGCCGAACGGAACAAGAGCCCCTAGCTTGGCGTGGCAGTTACTGGCATGTCAAGGTGTAAGAAGCTTTCTGCAATACCCCTTTTTGCTTCATTCCAAAGCCCCGTGTGTTCAAATGTTAGTGTTCTGGGAAAGGAACACTATAGGAGAGAAGTAGACAAATCTTACTGATTAGTGAAATTGTCAACCCTTTTACATTAGCCTCCCTTGGCTATTTATAGGGAGTAGAGCCATTAATGATAATTAACTAACATCAAGCCTATGGGCCGTTAAAGTTTGGCCCAACATATTACAAAGTCCAACCCCCTATACCTATTACAAGTTTACCCCTATCGCCTAGACCGGTCCTGACTTGAAACGGGCGCGTTCTTCGCACGAAGAGGGGAAGACCTAACCGCCCTTAATAAGTGCATGGGCGCTCGCCCTGTCCACAAGCCCACAAGACACGAGCTTGAGGTCCGAAAGAGAAGTGTCTTCATCTTGCCTTCGAAGGATGCCTTTGAAGATTTTCCAGACCCTAGATACCAGCCCAGTTAGGCTTCTGTTTCTACAGTCATTCAAGACCCTCTGATTTGTTCTGACTCAGTGTCTGTTTTGAGGTTTTATAAGTTTCGTTCAGTTTTGTCTTGAACTAAGCTGATGGGTTTGACCAGGTTGGTTGTGACTTGCAGAGTTGGATGTGTTCTGATTTGAGCTAGATAGGAAGAATGCCGGTTAGTTTTTTCCTTGCAATCGTAACGTCTCGCTGTTTTAGGTCAGATGCATTTGTGCAACAAAACTTTGTGGTTTCGACTTTTCAAGAGTATTTTTATAAATTCTTCCCCCTTCTCCAATAGAACCTTCTCACACGTTTTTGTTATTTATCTGGCCTTTCCGTACCAAAGAACTTAAAAAATCATTTTCCCCCCTTTATTCTTGTGTTGAATCCCTTCTTACCAAGAAGTCAAACTCCAATGGCCCATATGCTGAACATTTTTGCCGCTCAAGTGCAGATTAGCTCAGAAATCGAAGGTGATTGGAGTGTAACTGGTCCAACCATCCTACCGCAAAACACCCAAACAGGTAACAACACCTTTCAAGGATATGGGAATCAGCAAAAGACGTATCCTTTAGATGACCCTTCCTCTGACAAAGCATTTTCGAAGAAGGGGCCAAAATGACATCTCTATGGAGGACTATGAAGAGACGCTAAGAGATCTCGGAGGAAACTCATCCTCCACCATCTTCATTCAAAGTGGAGATGGTGAAGATTCCTCCCACGAAGATCCTCTGAGGACTCAGCCTTTAAATCTATCAAATGAAGAGGATTTCCTCACCCGAGATGAAGGAGATGGTCATGCTGATTTGGTTACAGTCAGATCAGAGTCCAAACCAAACCAACTCTCCACTTCTAGCATAAAGAGGAAAGCTGAAGAACTTCTTCTTTCTTCTGACTTTTTGCTAAACGCGGCCAAATGCTCCCCTCTTAATGCAAAAAGTGTTAACAAATGGGGATAGGCATCGTCGGCCTCAATCCGCCCGGAGCTATGGACTCCATTATCCTGGGTTCGCTCGCTGTGGCGCCCAATGCCTTCATCTTCAAGAATGAGATGTTCCCCGCGTTCGAGCGCAACTTAGCCAGCAAAGCTTAGGAGTATGAGCTCCATTCGCAGCAGAATACAATGTTGCACCAGAAAGTTAAGAAGCTTGAGAAAGAGAACCAAAAAATCATTCAGGAGGCTAAGGCCCATGAAGGCCGAGCTTCTTCTGTTCCGAAGCTGGAGATGAAGAGGGACCTCCTTTCTGAGGAGGCTGATATCTTGAAGAGGAGAAAGAAAGCCATCTCCAACCAGCTGAAGGATGCCAACCGAAAGACTTCAGACATGAAGGCTTACGTTGATAGAGTGAATTACCAGATTCTCATTGTTCAATCTGTGAAGGAGGAGAGCTACATGGTAGATATCTAGAATGTTGTCAGGAAACATCACATCCTGAATCCCCAACTCAAGAAGGACGGGATATCTTCCCATTTCTTTGTGCAGAATGGCGTCATAAGAGAGATCAAGGGTGGCGTTTTCCTCCTTTCGGTTATCCCTTGGAAAGATCCACCAACTCTTGATTGAGTGGCACTCGGGAACTTATGCAAGAAGGAGCTTTTGTATTTTCCCTCTTCTTGTAATTTTTAACTTTACTATAGATGAAAAAAAAAAATTCCAATCTTTGAATTTTATATTTTTCTTCTCTGATCCTAGTCCCATTCATTTCTTATGTATTCTTTAACTGTTTGTCCCTTCTATCTAGGGACGTTTATTATTTTGAACAAACTCATTTATATTAGCCAACCGGGTTGAAGAACTTCTCGCCCTTCAAGTCTCGCTATGTACAACCAAATTTGAGGAATGAATTTGAATGACTCATCTTAGGTAACCAGGCTGAAGAGCCTTTACCCTTTGAGACGTGCAACTTATTAAGGACAGTCAGGCTGGAGAGCCTTTGTTCTCTTTAAGTTTCCTCTTTCATCTTTTTTGGAATAAATTTATTTTCTTGGATTTCTTGCGCCGATTTGCCTCTACAATTAAAATAGTAACAGGAAATATTCTTAGTTAAACGCTTTTTTGTCTGATCTTAAATGAAATCACCTTAGCGTTTTATTCACTGTAGCTGCCGAGCTGCATTCCCTCACGAGATTGCTTTGTCGCGAAACTTCTGTGATTTATGAGAGATCATATAATTGATATGGTTAGATGCTTTTAATTTTTTTTAAACGATATCACCTTCAAAAAATTTATTATCGCTGCCGAACCGCATACCTTTGTTCAGATTGCTTCTGTCAAGCACCTTAGCAATGTGGTTTGGACGAGACCGTATCCCTTAAAAGGGTTACTTATGGTCTTGTTTTTTCCATTGCAAGACGAGCAGACAATATTCCTTATTTGGATTACTTTTCTATATGTCTACAAGCATAAACGACAAACACATAACAAGAACTTCGAAACAAATCTATGTCCGTTTTATTAAACTTTTAATTTCTTGATACAAAAGTAAAGGCATACATTGGATGTATATGAAAGTACGACTTATCGTCCCCATTTCGCTACCATAACCGAGAGGAGAGAGAGACCTGCTGACATAGACATTTGGCTATCATGAAGATGTCACACTTCTGTTCACAAAACGACATTATGAACCTTGTTATCAGCCAAGTACCCTGAACCTGACGCTCCCTGGTTGTTTGCCATTATGGTCTTCATTACCCAATCTTTGGCTCGGTAAATATGCATACTATCCTGGGAAGAAATAAGGCTTATAGGCTAAAGAGTGTTGGTCGGTCGAGAATTATATTTTCCTTTGGGAGATGCATTATGACCCTAAACTTTTCCTTAATAGTCTTACTCTTCCTTCCTTGTCCCACCGTGACAGAAAGTTTTTTGAGTCCGGCTGGTGCTACAACATATCCACCAAATCTAGTGAGATTAGTCATCAAGGGAGTCAAATCCCTTGTCTCATATCCTAGCCTAACAAAACATCTAAAAGACATTAGGCTCATAGAGCTCCCCGGGTCGACCAGAACATCTCTGAATGCCTCATTGTCGACCATGGATGGTATCAATAGGACATGATCATCCCTTGGCGCTCGCATTTGTTGGACCAGAGATTCCAACGCCTTCTCCTCTTGGGGCCAGCCAAGGTTTCCATCCTCCATGTTTTGGAAAGACCTTATGTTGTGTCTTTCCTGCTCGGCAGGAGGATTTCCCCCTGATAGGGCCCTCATAAAAGTTAATATTCTTGAAATATGACTGATACATCCATCTCTTACGCCTGTTTCGAGCGCTTGATTCAGATATGTTCCAAATAGAACTCCTCGATTTCCTTCCTTCGTGGAATAGCCTGATTGCATCTCCTAGTTTTCCGCTATTGTCTGAGTCATGTCCATTGTCTACACAGTCCACGCAGTCGCGTAAGTCACAAGACTATTGATGTACAGAAGCTCTTTCCATAAATTCTTCCAACTGCTCGGAGGTTGGACGATAAGAGATTCACAAAACAAACTCCCTGGCAGTATTGCTGACTACACCAGCATCAAGAGTTCTTCCTCATTCATCTAAAATGGGAGGATAACCTCTCCGGTAAAACACTCCAAGAACTTTTGCAGTGGATCCCTTGTGCTCTGTTTTACCATATCCTTATACTTTGCTAGCTGAGAACCAACTTCAGCCAGTTTCGTCTTTGCTTTAGTTGTTGCCCCGAATTTACTTCGGAAATGGTAATCAAAATCAGACCACTGTGAAATCGCGAATGTCGAGAGCATTTGGAACCATTGAAGAGATTCCCCTTTCAATGTTGTCAAGAGTAGCCTACACATTATTGCCTTAGCTTCCTGCGCTTCCTTGGTGCACATTGCTTCAATGCATTTTTCAAAAGATTGCAGATGTTCCCTTGGATCTTTTTTTACAAAATAAGTTCCAACGTCAAGCAATTCAACTGGGCCTTGAGGCATCTGGAGATCACGTATTCCTTTTCCAAAAGGCTCAAAGGAGCGGTGGAACCTGTATTTATAGGTGCCAGAGATCCTCTGTAGGTATTGGAGGGAAGCTCTTAAGTGAGACTTCCAAGAGGGAGAGGTTGTAGGCCGAGCGGCTATGTAGCGCTTCCCTCGGCCTTTGTTCGAGCCGGTCGGAGGAAGGACCACTAGGCCGGGAGGGCTCGTCCAGGTCGTGCAAGCTGTCTCTTACGTGTACGCTGAAGAGCATCCCTAGTGGGCCAGCTGCTACGTCGTCGGGTCATATGGTTGAAGACCTGACCGGAACATATTGCAAGTGTTCCTCCGGATCTGTTTGCGTAGAGAAGGACAACATATCAAGCAGCTCAGTCAAACCTCTTAGAACCTCAAGATCTTGAATCCTTTAGCTGAAAGGCTTGAAAATGTAGCCAACTGAATTCCCCAGGGGAAAAGGCATTGGCTCTTGACTCTGCTCTCCATTGCTCCGTGAACTCTCAGATCGTCGACGGATGCTCCCCACACTCCTGAACAAAGTGCTTGCAAAAACTAATTAGTTAATCTTTCAATATATATAATAATATAAGGAGCATACACTCGTAGTTTAACACAAAACGTATCAGGCACATTTTTTCTTGAGAACTTCTATTATCTTACATTATCAATAAAACACAAATGAAATAATAAATAATCTGAATGACAGAATTTTTCCTGGATTTTTATCTTATATACCAATTAAACAATTTCAAAAAAAAATTACGTATTTTTCTTACTACTTGCTTTCTACTATTTTTTTAATTCTCACTTTCTCCTCTATAAACATACATCAAACAAACATAAATGAGTCAAAATTTGGAAGAAGATTTTTTTTTTTTTTTTTTGAAAATAGAATGTTTTCTTTATCTTTCTTTTCACAGTTTATTAGCAAAGCTTATATATTTGTCTTCGATCTGTAACCTATAGATGTGGACTACAGAGTCACAGATGTATATCTAGATAAATAGACTGTATAATTCAGTCATGTAGATGTTGCATTCTCATATATGCAAAAGAGTCATCCTAGTACGACAGTACGAAAAATTTGTGTTACGTTGTCAGCACATGTGGACATAACACCTAATCATCTAAGAATCTAATTGTACTTGTCGGAAATGTTTCTCGTTTACATTTTTGGCGAAAAGAAAATTAAGAGCTTGATTTTGAAAATAAGTTAAATTAAACTTATCGATCTCAATTATTTGATTCCGTTCAATATAATGTATAGTTAATCGCTTATTCGTAAAAGAATATATACCTACCTTTAGTTTTTGAATTAGTGTTACGAGATTTTAATTCTAATATTTTAATTCTATGACTTTAATTTTCTATATTTTTTACCTTTAGAATTAGTTTTTTTAATTCAAAATACAATCAGGTCCATATATATGCCATTTTTTACTCATATTTTAATAATAATTTCTATCCGATGAAAATTGTAAATATTGTCCAAGCTAGCTAGCACGCTACTCCTAAATATTATGTGTTCTGGGTTGGGTTGAGATACGACCAATTTACCCAAAGCAATTAGGGCTGGCCAAATTGGTCAAGACTCAGATATGAAGTCAAAGCTTCAAATCAGATGAAAGGATGATCACCATTACTCTAACTAGCTGACTAAACTATCCTATTTAAGCTTTCAGAAATATATACGGTCAAGTTGGTATAACAAAGTTTAAATTGTTATGTTGTGGCCAATCAATTATGCTGCACAACAGACGATGAAGACCACATGTATAAATATAGTTCTCTCAATGTAAATTAGGTAGACTCGTTTTATTATCATATTTTCTTCCTAAATTCAGATATTCTCTAGTCTGATTTGAGCGCCAGAGTGTATATTACAGGCACCTCACAAACTGTGCACCATTGTGCTACCTTTCCACCACTAGTCCATACGACTGAGCATCATTTTGCCTAATCGAAGAAAATCTTGTTGACCAGAATATTGGGTCTAAGGAAGATCAATTGACGTCGACTATAGGGAACGAGAAAATATTCCAATTACCAATGGTGGATACTCACCACCAAACCACACGATAACGTCAACAACATCATGGGGGAGGAAGTTTTCATATGGAGATTAAGAATGCATCTTGGGATACTATATTCTTGAGTTGTGAGAAATCTGTCTTAGCAAGAGGAAGAAATGAGGGGAATATTCCAAACCAAGAAGATTTGAACAGGGGTATGAACGTCGTATTGAGGAGCTGAATATTCCAAACCAAGAAGATTTGAACAGGGGTTTGAACGTCGTATTGAGGAGCTGGAGAAATATGTTCATGTCTTAAACAATAACACAAATGAAAGGAGGGAGTACAATCTTAATATTGGAAGTCGATACATGGAGAGGTCTGCTCATAATGAGCGACCAAAGGGACAAATCAAAGAACTAAGATGAAGTGCAACACAATTATGCTAAACCTGGAACTTGACAAGCGGAAGATCTGTAAGACCCTGCATATTCTAAATAATTATGTAATCATTTAATTACTTGGGTGTATGTTTTGAACGCTTTTAAGCGAAATTAAATGCCATGAGCTGTTAAGCTATCTAGAATAGGTTTTCGAGAGACTTTTTCCATATCTATATGACAATGGGTATTTTTGTTGAAGTTTGATTGTAATCTCGATATACCTTATTTTCACAGCCTGGGGAAATTTCTCGACCGCCATGAGAGTTTAGTAGAAACCTTCAGTGAGGAAAACGGGGGTGTTAGAGACCTCGTTTGAAAAATCCAGGTAACTATTTAATTACTTGGGTGTATGTTTTGAACATTTTGAAGCGTAATTAAATGCCATGAGTTGTTAAGCTATCTACAATTTTTTGAGACGATGCTTCGTCGTAGAAATGCCAATTGAACCTCGAATAATGTTCGAGTAGGAATTGGAATTTTTCCATATGTGTATGATGATGGGTATTTAATTTGGAGCTCGGGAAAATTTCTCGACCGCCGCGAGAGTTTCAGTAGAAACCTTCGGCAAGGAAAAGAGGGTGTTAGAGACCTCAGATGGAAAATCCAGGATTCACAAGAAGATTCCCGATGATGAGAGGAATCCATTTACGGAAAAAAAATTGGTGAATAGTGTTTTTTGGGACGTAAATGAGCCGATCTCGGGCCACATCACCCGAGATATTTTTAAAAGCTTCCATGCGTATGGATCCACCTTAAAAATGACAAGTATCATTGTCTTAGAGGAAATACTTGGCTCCATTAGGTTATTTTAATCTAGATTAATTAAGGGTCTTCCATGGTTAATGTATGGCAAGAATTGAGTGATGTGTAAAACTGTAAACCAAGTGTGTGTTTTAGTGGGTTTGGCCGTGAGATTAGAGTAGATGAGGAGTGATCATTTGATCATTTTCAGATGATTTGGAAGAAAGGAAACTTTAGACAAAAATGGGAGAAAGAAAACCGAAGCATCTCCACCACCAACAACACAAAACCGCCACCACCAAGCATCTAAACCGTCACCAAATCAGCATGTTTTAGCTTGCTTTCATCTTCATATTTTGGTAAATACTTTCAAAGATTGATGTTTATATTAAAATTCATGTTTTTGGTTTATGGTTTCATGAAAGGTAAGGTTCTCGTGTTCATCTTAAGTTTCATGGTTCTAGGTTTCCTAAGAAGTGATTTTTGTTTCTTTGCAAAATTTCAAGTTTGAGTATGAAGAAAAGTCTTCCTAAAATGATCGTGGGTGTTATGAGAATATAAAAAATGTAATTTTTTATTTATTTAAACTAATGTTGGAATATTTCTTTTCTTAGTAAAAAGTGATTTTGGAACTTTGATGGTTGAAAAGCCTCATGAAAACCCATTTTGTTATCTTTGTGATTGTTAGTTTAAGAAAAAAATTTGGTCTACCCTATCTGTGGGTACCTTTCCTAGCTCCTCCGGACAAGTCTCCACATTCCAATATTTCCTCTTTCTCATCAATAACTCATTCTCATATCAAACCACCACCGATTTTTTTTCTTTTTTTCTTTTCTTTTCTCCTATAAACTCTTCCACCTTTCTTGCTATCCATTTGTACTCACTATTACCTTATCTTATTCTAACCTTTCCTTTTCTCTAAAGAACCTTTTCTCATTTTTAGTTTTATTTTCCTCTCACACATACGATCACAGTCACATGATGAACTCATTTTTCTTCTCTCATTTAACCTACTTGATCCACATTCAAAACCTATATATATCCATACATATCCACAAATGCCCAAAATATGGCTTGACCGCCGTAAGAAAATGGCCGTAGATCAAAGTAATACTATACAACTTATAAATTCATCCAGTAAACATAAAAGACAAGAATCTTAAGTCAGACATCCATCAACAGAAACAGTAATATAAGTCAGACTTCACCACCACCATCCGCCCTCACCACCCCGAGTCTCCACATCTGTCTCCTGGTAAGAAGAAGCCTCTCTGATAGTCGGAACCCTCGACCCTTCGGAGGTCTCCCTTTATGGAATTTATCTCTGTAGGTCCTAGCATCCCTTTCGGCCCTCTGAGGCACGGTAATCCTCTTTTTGGAAATGGTCATCCGACGCGATCCATTCCTAGCATGAACTGGAGAAACTAGTGGAACCTCGGGAACTGTGATAGGATTTCGCAGATTTACTTCAGAGGTGGAGGTGGTGGCTGCCCTACATCAGGATACAAATATGGATTAAGATAACATGGTGTAAAGTAAAAAAAGCAAACGAACGTGGCATGGCAACGGGATACCCTGGTAGCATGGCACCTGGTTGCCTGTAGCAAAACATCGACATGCCAACATATCTACAGATTCTTGTGGCTGGGTCTCCTTCACAACCATCAGGGAATATGAAATCAGCTAGAATGATCTCAACGAGAGGTAGAGCCATCCCTATGAGCCTTGTCCGCATCTGTAAGAAAAATAGCTGCAAGGGTGAGTTAGAAAACAATAAAGCATAAATAGACATATAATGAAACAAGATAGATATCAATTCAATATACGCAATCAAACAAATCACTTAGCAATCACAAGCAATCTCAAAAATTCAATGCATGTCATCGTGTCTTGTGCCATCACCTTTCTTCAGAAGGGTAAATCATCCACTTAGTTTTTCAGTATCACATGAATGTTGGGTGCACTGGCTTTACATAGCCAATCACACTTCAGAACACTGCTCCAAGAACATAGGTTCTCTCACTAACCTAATACTCTTACCGAGCAATGATTACCCTATTGGCTTTCTATCGGACGACACAACCTTTTAGGGTCTTCCCACTCCACTAGGTGAAACACATGGGATCCCAAAATCAACGGCCTAGTGTTGAGACCAGCAGCAGTGAAATAGACCTGTGGAGTGTAATCTGAGACCATTGCATCTTTAGCAGAGGATTTAAACAGATGGAGACCAGCCCATGGTTCAGCTAACCCATAAGGTGTAAAAATTGGAGATGGCTGATTAGAAATAGCAAAACCTCTTGGTTGTGAAGGACCAGTCCAAGCATTAGGAGAAAAAGCAGGCCTCAGCCGCTGACCCAATGATCCGACGGTGGGGAAACAGGCCTAAGGTTAGGTGTGTGAGCCCAAAAATCAGGATACTGTGGTGGCCTTTGTTGCTGATAAAACAGTGATGGCCTCGATTGCTAAGGAGAATAGGAAGCTTGTTGTGAAAAACCTTGATTACCAAACTTAGAGTATTGCGGTGGCAAATGATGATAGCAGATAGACGCATCATGACCAAATTTGTAGCAAATTTGGCACTGTACAGAAGAGCGTCCGCCGCGTCCGCCATGAAAACTACCACGATGACCATCCTGCCCTCCACGGTAACCACCACCACGATCATGATAAGACCTGTCTTCATTGTAGTCTCCTTGATGCTGCGACGGTTGAGGAGTAAAAGCCATGCTCTACTCAAGGAAACCATGCTTTGATTTACCCCTGTTTTCGTGAACAGGAACAGAGGATGTAGAATTTGCAGCATTAACCAGCGCAGGAACTATAGAATCTGTAACCTTCTTCTGATTTTTGACCAAACGCGCCTCATACTGAATAAGCAAAACGCTAAGTTCAGAAATCGAACACTGAGGCTCACGTGCACGAACAACCGTCTCAATTGTTTGATATTCCTCAGGTAAACCTTCAAGAATAGCCTCAAGCTACTCTCGATAGAAAACATGTTCACCCATCTTAAACAGAGTATTAAAATACTCTTGACACGATTCAGATAATCGGTCATGGATTGAGAACCTTTGGAGATACCACGTAATTCAGACCACAAGAGCGTAATTTGTGCCTTCGATTGCTCAAAAAAGTGGCTATGAAGTGCATCCTAGACTTGCCACAATTAAGAGAAAGTCACAACATGAGGAAGAACAACTTCTGAAATCGACGAAAGATGCCAGGTGAAGAGCAACGAGTCTTGTTGCTCCCATTCACTGTACAAAGGATTAACATTTGCTGCAATCCAATCTTCCTCCGAAAGAAATTTCGAAGGAATTTCTGGTTCAACCACAAACTTGTGCAGCTTTCTGCCACGAAGAATACCTTCGACTTGCTACTTCCAAGAACTGAAATTCTTTTCATGCAGCTTTATTGAAACTTGAATGGAAAGGGAATCAGAAATCTTTGTGCTTGCAGAACCATTAACTACTGCCGCCATTGTTGGATCGATCAAGCTCTTGATACCATATTGATAATCCTAACTTAGCTAAGGAAAAGGAAGAGAAAGAGAGGGAGAGAGAAAAGACGCAAATTGAAACTGAATTTGCTATTCTATTATTAATGATTACTGTACAGTACAAAAGAGCTTATATAAGCAACTATTCCTAACTGAATCAGCTAACTAACACAGCTGTCATAACACACTAACTATAGTTCAGTTACTTTAACTATAGTTCTAACAGACTAACCAAGCTGTAACTACCAGCAACTGAACTGATAACAGATCCCGTAACTGACGCGGACTCAGACGAGAACCCACCAGACCGGACCCAAACAGACGAGACTCTGGTCTGGTGTACCAGACGAGAACCCACCAGACCAGACCCAAACAAACGAGACTCTGGTCTGGTGGACCAGACCAGAACCCACCAGACCAGAACCCAAACAGACGAGACTCTGGTCTGGTGTACCAGACCAGAACCCAAACAGACGAGACTCTGGTCTGGTGTACCAGACGAGAACCCAAACAGAAGCTACATTACAAACAATGCATATTACATATATTGTATCCTAACATCTTTATGACATCCCATAATCTCCTGACTAGTTCTGTCATCGTCATCGTCCAATACCCTTGATCGTTGCCACTATTGGACACCTTCCACCATCATCTAATAACCTTCGTTGTCACGGTGGTCACCATTTAGTACCATACACCATTGCAAACACCACCATTGGGCAGCCGCAACCATCCAATATCCTTCATTGGCACGACCATTAGCACGCTACCATCGCCACCCCTTTCACAATTACGCACACTCTACCATGCCAGGTGGCAGTGAAGTTTGTAGAAGATTTCCTATAGTGGTGGAGGTACAACTGTGAATTTATAAAGTTAGTAACAAATTTTTTAAATTGTAATAGAAGAGAAAATAAACGCTAATGAATAAAGACTCCTAAACTAATTATCTGATCATATATCCCTAGCTAGAAATATCCATTAATAAAATCCGACCAATTAAATGGAGGGGTTGTCTAATTGTCTATGATATACCGGTGCACCACTAGTAAATATAAGATTTGTAATTATGTGGATAAGATTCATAACTAGAAAATGACAATAATATTGTGAACAAGTTAATTAGTGCGCAAATTGGTGCGAATTAGCTACAAGTTAGCAAATCGCTGCACATTTGCTACACTCGTAGATAAATCGCAGCTATTTGCTAGCAATGTACCAATACACCAATCGAACATGTGTTGTACCCTAGATAACCCGTAAACAGTCCTAGTTCAAGGACCCATTTTTTGTGTCCATACACTCATTTTGTGGTCGTTTGTCACCGCCACAAAGTGGAAAGTTTAAGAAAATGCATTTGAGTCAGTCTAATACCGACACAAATGCGCAGTGTTTTTATGCCGCGAGGGAGTGTAGAGTGGTTCATAAAATATTAGTGGCCCGTAAAAGGAGTGTATAAAAGTACAAATGATATGATCACTATCCAATCACATGTCCCTATAGAAATATCATTTAAGGAGTTCCATTCTAAAAAGAAAAAGAAAAAGAAAAAAAAAGCCGTTTACGTCTCAATTTCATGAGTGATATGAAAAAAAAAAATTAAAAATAGAGGTAACATTGATTGAATCAAAAGCATCCAAAATAAATCTCTTTAAGGCTCCCTATAAGATTGCACTTCCAATTGGTAGAAATGTATGTGCCCTATCCACTAGCGCGGAGGGAAGGGGTGACATGATTATGTCAAAGTCACCCCCATTATTTGTTTGCTTTAGTAACTTTATATTTTATTATAGTAAAATTATGTATGTCCATATTAACTACACCTAGCTCAAGAGACAGTGGCCCTCTCCATCTTTCCCCTTCATATATTCTACCCTATCAGTTACACTTAACCGTTAGTTTTGGGTTCACCCGAGGGGAAACATGCATTTATTTCTGATACAGTATCAAGCTGCATGCATGCCTAGAAAACTGGAATGATTGAGACATCAAATCAAATTATGGAGTTTAAGTCAAAGGTTGGGGAAAACTGAGGAGAACCAACAAAAAACATTAATTTTTCAGTGCAGCAGCATGCAGTACTAGCTCCGATTCGACCATGACATGTGATTAATTTATACCTCAGGGCCTCCCTCCTCCTCTTTCTCTGGGGTTATATATGTTTCTTTTCTTTTTACCCGTGGTTCAGTTAATTTTTGCTGACTGCAACAAAGGACTCCAGGATATATAATATACACAGTGATTTTTATATCAACGACGCTGAAAAAGAAAAACAAAGGTTAAGCACAGCAGACTCAGTGCCACATGCTCTTTTGTTATTGTAATAAATGTATTTTGTCTTTCTTCTTCTTTAACTTATGTATAGCTAGTAGTTTGTTCCCAAAAAAATTTGTATACCTAGTCTGACAGTGACAACCATTTTACGTACCAAAATCAATTAATTCTATCAATCAGTTACAGTTATAGAAGTAAATTGTCTTTTGTGTATCATTTATAGTTACCAGCTTACTGCATTAGCTTCCAAGAGAATTCTTCTTGGGAGTTTTGGCAAGTGTGTATTATTGGTTTAGTGTGGACTTAAATTACATTTAGCGCACCTGGATGAGAGATTCAATATTTGTTTTGTATGGTTATTGCTGCATGATTTTTAAGGTGCATGGTAGGAGAGTCCAAGGTTTAGTTACCATTAATTTAAGGTGGAAAAAATTCAGTTAGGGATTTATTTACTTAGGTTAACCCTCAAATTGGTCCACGTGTTTGTATTGTTGGAGCAATTTGGTTGCTCTTCAGAAAATACTTTAGAAAAAGTCTATCTGTTTGGCAAGTGTCTAAATTAGGACGCTTCCCGAAAACCGGGGCTCCAGCAAGGATCTATATGGCCTGGTGAATCCTACGTGAAATTAATAAAAACAATACACGTTATTTAAACAATTTAAGTTTAGTCTCTAAATTAAATTCAATCTTAAATTATTACCTATTAATACCAAAATTTTATCTCGGTTGAAATACCAAGAGACCAAATAATTACATACTTTGAGTCTAATAAAATAAAGAACTAGACATGGTTCAAATTGGTCCTTGATGCTAATATATGGTTTGAGTAGCCAATTTTAAATATACAATGGAGTGCTCATGTAATGTTCTAAGAAAGAACAATTTTTTGGTTAGCTATCCACATTCTATATTCAAAATATTAGTTTGTGATGGCATGTTCACGTGATGCTATTTAGATTGAATGGCATAAGATATGACATGATAATATTTTTCTACCAAATGAATTTCGATTAAGTTTTTGCAATATACTTGACCATTTTTTCCACCCATGAAAAAAAGGCGGAGTCGAATAATATTTGAAGATTCAGCAGCATTGAAGTAAAATTGAAGCAGTGCAAGGAGTTGCCAAAGAAAGTTAGTGGAAATTATTGGTAGTTAGTTAATTTATTTTAAAATAGATATGTGTCTATTGGGTGGCAATGGTAGTTATTAGGATATTACATGTGTCTATTAGGTGGCAATGGTAGTTATTGGGATGTTCCCCTATAAATAGTAGCCTTAAGTGTAAGAATAATCAGAATTCGCAAACTACTTAAACTCTCAAGACGCCTATAGGTCTCATGTGACAAATGGCTAAAAAGAGAAATCGAAGGGTGCTGTGATTCTCATTTTTACTTTCAATGCAATTTCCTTTGCCATTTTGGTTTGTCTTTTCCTTTTAATTCCTTTTCTCTTTTGAATTCAGTTTTACTTTCTTTTTCTTCAATTTATTACGTTCTTCATCTCTGTTCTTCATCTTTGAAGAACATTCTTCCGTTCTTTGTCAAAACCCGAAAACGACACTTAAACGTTTTCACACAAATAATCCAAAAAGGACTTTGAATCAGTCCTCTAACTATTTTTGGATTCTGTTTGTTTACCAAAAATAAGAGTAAACAAAATGGCACACCTGGTGGGACGATTTTGTGAAATCTAAGTTTTCCAAAGTGTCACTTATAATCCGGTTCTAAATTCCAGTTTAGTCGAACTATAATTGAAATTGATTTTCAATCAAATTTTGGAACTGTAAGTATTGTTAAGGCTATTCATATACAAACCTTCTATAAATGACTTAAAACAAATCAATGTATAATGCCCTTTCTTTTGGAAATTTTGGGCAAGGAGGAATTCAAAATGGTCAAGAACATACTCTGTTTAACACCATGGGTATGACCATGCCTCTGATTCAATGTGTGTCGATGGATTCATTTCCTTTAAATTCGATCACTATTGATGAGGCATCAAATGGATGAGAGTAACAGAAACATGGAAAATTTGTTTTCACAACAAATGTCGACTATTTTTAATCCTCTCATTCAAAATACAAGTCAAAGTTAACAACACTTGGCTCAACAAAAGGGTCGGATCGCTAATATTTTTGGGGCACCACCTCTTGACCAATCCTTCCAACATGTTGTTATGGTCAAGATCATCCTCAAAATTCGACTCAAGATGAACTTTAAAAATTTGGTCGAAATGAACCTAATAACTTGGTTCAAAATCAGCCACCACGTTTCGACCAAAACTTAGACAACAATGTCTTGGTTAATCGAAACTAGAATTTTCAACAAGTCGTTAATCTTTGTTGAAATGAACCTAATAACTTGGTTCAAAATCAGCCACGGGTTTTCGACCAAGACTTAGACAATAATATCTTAGTTAGTCGAAACCAGAATGTTGACAACTTTCAAGAAAGACTTTCACAAAGTAATATGGAAGGGCAACAACATGTTACAAATGTTGTCGAACACATTCTAAATCAACAGGGTTTCGATGTTGGATATACTGTTCGTCCCAATTACACATCTCTATTTCCTGAAATAGTTCTTCGAACAGAACTTACTGGAGAATGGAAAGTCCCAAAATTTACTAAATTTTCGGGGACCACGGGCGAATCAATTGTTGAACATATAGCAAGGTACCACGTTGAAGCCGGTAATCTTGCTAAAAATGAATAGTTGAAAATGAAATATTTTCCAAGTTCATTGACGGAAAATGTTTTCACTTGGTTTACTACTCTACCTTCTAATTCTATCCACAATTGAAATAAATTAGAAAGCGCTTTTCATGAACAATTCTTTACAGGAGTAACCAAAGTGTCATTAATGGACTTGGTTAATGTCAAGAGATGATCGAATGAGTGGATAGATGACTACTTGATCAGATTTAGGCAAATGGAAACTAGATGCTATACTCATGTGCCTGAATATGAATTAGTCCAAATAGCTGCAGGAGGCTTAGACTATTCGATTAAAAAGTACTTAGTCAACCTACAATTGAGAGAAATGACTCAATTGGCTTCTAAGGTTAGACAAATAGAGAAACTGAGGCTTGAAAAATATAAGTTCTGAAAGAGGTTTTCAAGAAGAAGAAAGTTCTAACATAAAAGTCCATCAAAATCCTGAAGTTGATCAATCTGATGAGGATAGTGATAGTGACGAAAATGAGGTGAATATGGCCGATTTTATGCCAAAATCTCTGGATGTTTTTCAATTCTCAAAGAATAAGAGAAAATTTCTTGCAAATTTTTTTGAAGAAATAAAAAATGAAAATGACTATCAGAGAATGATAGTTGAGAAGCGTCAAAATTGGCTAAGAAATTCGGATCCAAAAGGGACTGGATGAAGTAATTTTGAGCACTTTATTTTGGTCTCTATGACCGAAAATGAAATTAAGCGATTTTCGAAGCCGTAGAAAAATTGGTTCTTGAAGCCATGAAAAAGAAGAATAATTAAAAGAAATTGGCTAAGTGATTGCAAGATGCCAGGTATATTTCCATCCAATCTTTGCATTGCTCGGAAGTACACATATGTATATGTATATTGGTTATTGAAAGATTGTTTAGACTTGGCATAAACAATGTTAGTAAAAAGTGGTCGAATTTAATGTGTCTCAACCAAGTTTTTACTAGTATTTTCGACCAAGAGAATTTATCCAAGAAAAGTATTCTAGTGCTTGGATCAAAATGTTGTTCCACTCACTTCCTTCAAGAAACAACATTTTGGGGGCCTCTGTTAATACCAGAATTTTATCTTGGTCGTAATACCAAGAGACAAAATAATTATATACTTTGAGTCTAATAAAGAACTAGACATGGTTCAAATTGGTCCTTGATGCTAATATATGGTTTGAAGAGCCAATTTAAAATATACAATGGAGTGTAAATGTAGATAGCAACCTAAGAGGGAGGGTGAATTAGGTTCTCCCAATTTTAGCCTTTACAAAACTGATTACTTTCAAGATAATGAGAATCACAAGTATTGATTTTGAATGCAGCGGAATAAAGTGTCGCTTGAAAGTAAAAGAGGAGAGTTAGGAGAATTCACACAGGTTTTATCCTGGTTCACCTTCAAACCACGAAGGCTACGTCCAGCCCCTCAAGAACCCTTGAGGATTTTTCCACTATTGATAAAAACTTCTTACAAGTGCTTACACCAAGAACTTCAAGAATTTCTATCAACAACCAGAAAGCAAACCGCTTTCCAAGTGTCAACCTTCACCGAACCTTACGGTGAACTTTCACTCAACCAGAATGAGAATGAAGAAGATTTCCAAACAGCTAAATCAATCCTCTAACATAAGAATGGATTGAATATAGAAGTTATGCTTTAGGCACTTATCATATGAAGGCTCTTTCTTATTCTGAGTTCTTCAACAGTTGAACAGCATAAGTGTTCTTATTGAAAATGAAGAATTAAAGACTCAGAATTTTGTCTCTAATGAATATGAAAGTTGTATGTCAATGTTGTTACGTTTCTGAGCCTAAATGGACTATTAATAGGCACTAGAGGTCGTCCATGAACCAACACAAAGCCTCCATGTTTGATCAGTTTTTGTTGGCTGTCATTGTAGTGAGTTTCTACACTATGAGTTCCTGCAGCATAAGTCATTGTGTACTTTTGTGGTACCCGGATTTTAATTGGGTCCAGTGGGTTAGTTCGTTACTTACAAGAGTGTAAGTATCAATGTTTGAGTGACATACTCACAGTAGGATAGATCTTCAAGGCTTAATATATATATATATATATATATATATATATATATATATATATATATATATATATATATATATCACTGTGTATGCATTTCAAACTATTTGACATCTATGATGGTGTTTTAAGAAACACAGCTTATGTAAGTTCGAGTAGCAATAAAAATTTCGTTCCTTTCAAATGGATGAGAGTTTGACATAGTATAGAAGTTGCTTGATTTAGGGTTTATCTAAGCCAGAGATTGATTATATTCAAAGAATAGATATTCAGTTTCTCCTTTCTTTAACACATTTAATATATTACTAATTCTAATTAACTTAGAGCAGAAAAGGAAATGAATACAGTTTGATGCTTATGAGATCAGAGTTACCTCATTTATATTTCACGTAGTTACGTGATGCATCAACTTTTTGCAAAGAACTTGCTAAGTGGTCCTGCTGATGCTTGGTTAAGCCGGAAGATTAGGATTCCATATTGGCTTCCTCTTCTTGAATGAGCATAAGTTTCTTGGTGTTTTCTGAATACATCTGCGGCTCTCTATCTTTAACTGGTACACTCCTTTCTTGGTTTGGTTTCTTTGAGATGTTCTTCCTGCACTTGTCATATGGATTATGGTTGCGTTTGTTCGAGGAGAACATATACTTCCATAGATCTTTGTAATCTGCATCTGTGAAGATGTTAGTGCTTTTCATAGTGGTTAGGCTCTGATACCAATTGAAGGTGCAAGAAACACACAAGAAAGGGGGGGTTTGAATTGTGTATTCATTTTTGAAATTTATTCGATAGATTTGGAAGGTTGATTACTTGTTTTCAAGATGATTAATTTGTAGTGCATGCATAGATGAATATATGGCGAAAAAGCAATATAACATAAAGAACAAAGCACACATGATTTTTATCCTGGTTCACCCCCATAATCGACAGGCCTACGTCCAGTCCTTGGCTATACCAAGATTTTCCACTATTTAAACAAATAGTACAAGTATTATCAGGGACTTCTCCCAACAAGTATTCTAAGGACTTCTCCTATCAAGTATTCGAAGGACTTCTCCTTAAAAGTATTATTAGGACTCCTCCTTACAAGTATTGTACAGGACTTCTCCTGACACCTTTTTCAGGGTTTTTCTTTTCTACAAAGTTCTCTTCTAATAAGAGTGGGTAGAAGAAATGAAGCTCATAAAACAGAGAGATCATAAGCAAGTTAATCTCTGTTTTAAGTTATGTGTGTGGGATATGATGAGAGTTAAACTCTGTAAGTTTTCCACACACATAAGCAACTCAACTCA
This sequence comes from Acmispon strigosus, assembly GCA_030819835.1. Taxonomy (NCBI): domain Eukaryota; kingdom Viridiplantae; phylum Streptophyta; class Magnoliopsida; order Fabales; family Fabaceae; genus Acmispon; species Acmispon strigosus. The sequence continues at coordinate 38,315,923 of JAUAMA010000001.1, read as the reverse complement.
GGTTGTGATATGACTTGAAGTTTCCTGAGTTGAAACCAAGAATGTCTTGGTCTTTTGGACGAACTAGGTTGAGATGTGTAAAATTTAGTTCTAGTCGCCAAGTTGCTGCAGAGGCAGGGTTCTCTATATATATCTTCAGTTGAAGATCTTTGTTCTTCCTTCACAGTAGGAGAGAAAACCTGCCCGCAGTGCTTCTTCCTCTCTAAGCAGCACATAACGGCTAGTTCTGCATCTCTCATCAGGCGTAAGACATGATCTGAGAATCATCGATTCATCTGGGTTGATGTCGTCTGGCTCCATGCTGAGCGAGTAGCTTTGAGCTAGTTTCTCTGTATATAATGTGTGAAGATCCAGCGGTGGAGTTTGTTTTGACCATTTTACCCCAGTGCTTGACAGCTAACACTCATCACGTGCTTTGGTCAGATATTTGAATTTCGACCGTTAAGAGTGTACGATGCTCAGAGATTCTTGCCGTTGATTTCGCAATGTCAGCTTGATTTGAGGAAAGGCAGAAAAGTAGTGGGACCAAGAAGTATTGAATTAATTGTGTCCCTTCTTTCTTTCTGTGATTGCCAGTACTTTAATAAATGTGCAGACGAGGTAGTAGTCTTTTGATCCAAGAAGCAATTACTCAAGAGAAGGAGAATAATTTCTTTAATGCTTCTGTTGACCTGATATCCTCGAAAGACACACTTCTTGATCTTTGTACCTCTGGCGCAATTAATACTTGGACGGACGGATTCTTCCATAGAGTTTTGGTAGACGCAGTCTCCATTCAGTGCTTGAAATTCCGTCACTAAGTGGCTTTTATCGGCAGACGAACTTCCTTCATTCAGACCTTCTTCGAGGAGTAGAATTTTCTCTACTCTGAATCTTTTCTTTTCTTCTGTTGCATCTTTTGAAGTTCTCCATTCGAGAGCGTTGATTCACAACTTCATGCTAGAGATGCTTCGATGCCGAAGGTGTTTCTTCATAGGTTGTCATACTCTTTTAGCTTTTAGATGAAGTAGTCTTTCTATTGATCTCAGTGGATTTAGGTAGCGAACTGCTTCGGCTTCATGAAGTAGACTTTGACTTGAGTGTGCAGATTTTGATGAAGTGTCCTTGAGAGAGGGAATTGCCCATTTGAAGTTAATTCTTTTATCTCTCGAGAGTCACCGGACTGTCTTATACACCAATGCTTTCCTTTGTATATCTTTGACAGCATTTCCTTCAGAGTGACTGGACAGACTTTTCTGGTGGACCAATTCTCTTGATGATGCTTTGAGATCCATTCAGTCCCTTTAGAGATAGTTATTCCTGTTCATGAGAATTTTGACTATGTTAGGAATTTTATCTCTGACAACATTAAATCTCAAAGAAATTGTTAATTATCAAAACATAATAATTCATTTAATTATTTGACTCTAACACAGAAGTCTTATAGATTTCAAAAAAGCAACTGGTGTATAGGTTTCATCGAAGTCTATACCTTCTTCTTGATTATATCCTTGGGCTACCAACTTTGCTTTATTTCTGACTATTATACCGTTTTCATCCAATTTTTTCCTAAACACCCACTTTGTTCCAATGACATGCTTATTAATGGGCTTAGGAACCAATTCCCATACTTGGTTTCTTTCAAATTGGTTCAACTCTTCCTGCATTGCCATTGTCCAGTACTCATCTTCTAAGGCATCGTTTACCTTAGACGGTTCTATTTGAGATACAAAGGCCATGTTCAAGACTGAATCGTTTAGTCTTAGTCTTGTTGAAACTCCTTTTGATACGTCACCTATGATGTTGTCATTGGGGTGATCTCTGTGTGTTCTCCACTCCTTTGGCAAATCATATGTGGTATCTTCAACTTGTTCTACCGGTTCTGAGCTTTGCTCCATTTGCTTTTGATGTTCATCTTTGATTATGTTTTCTTCCTCGTCATTATCAGGAAAAATAACTTTATCCTCATTTGAGGGATTAGATTCATCAAAAGAAACATGAATGGATTCTTCAACAACTAGAGTTTTCTTATTGAAGATTCTATATGCTTTACTTGTTAAAGAATAACCAAGGAAGATACCTTCATCAGATTTTTCATCAAACTTACCAAGGTTTTCCTTACCGTTATTCAAGACATAGCATTCTGACCCAAAAGCATGCAAATGATCAATGTTAGGCTTTCTACCTTTATAAAGCTCAGAGGGAGTTTTCTTCAGTATAGGCCTTATGATTACTCTGTTGGATACATAGCATGCAGTGCTTACTGCATCAGCCCAAAAGTATTTAGGGAGATTGGACTCACTCAGCATAGTCCTTGCAAGTTCTTCTAATGACATGTTCTTCCTTTCTACAACACCATTTTTTTATTGTGTTCTTGGAGCGGAGAAGTTATGTGAAATTCCGTTTTCATCACATAACTCTTGGAAAAGGTGGTTTTGAAATTCTCCACTGTGATCACTCCTTATTGAAGAAATGTTCAATGATTTTTCGTTTTGAACAAGCTTAGCATATCTCTTAAAGGCATTAAAGGCTTCATTCTTATGTGATAAGAATATAGTCCAAGTATATCTTGAGTAATCATCAACAATTACAAGAGCATAATAATTTCCTACAAAACTTCTGGTCCTAGATGATTTAAATAAATCCATGTGAAGTAGTTAGAGTGGTCTTGTAGTTGAAACTATATTCTTGAGTTTGAATGATACCTTAGTTTGCTTGCCTTTCTAACATGCATCACATAGCTTGTCCTTTTCGAATTTTATCTTTGGAAGGCCAATGACAAGATCATGTTTGATTAGTTTATTTAAATGATCCATGTGGATGTGAGCCAGTCTTCTATGCCATAGCCATGAATCATTGTTGTTCTTGGCTAATAAGCATATAACATTGGATGGAATTTCATCCAATGAGATCATGTAGACTTTATTGACTTTGTACCCTGAAAACTTAATTTCACGAGTTTTCACATCTTTCACCACACAGATATCATTTATAAATCCAACTTTCAAACCTTTGTCACATAATTGACTAATACTTAGCAGGTTATGCTTCAAACCATCAACATAGAGAACTTTATCAATGATAGTTTGAGGGGGCGTACCTATCCTTCCAATGCCAAGTATTTTACCTTTCTCATTATTACCATATGTGACAAAAATCCCAATTCTCTGGGAATGAGATATGAAAACTTTGTTTTGTCTCCTGTCATGTGTGATGAGCAGCCATTGTCAAGATACCATAAGTTGCTTGCTGCTTTCAAGCACACCTACAAAACATATTTTTAAAGTGGGGTGTTAGGTACCCAATGTGCTTTGGGTCCTTCATTGTTAGTGACTTTCTCAACCCATTTATATTTCTTATTTGGTACTCCAACATTCTTGTAATAACATCTATTTGGAGTGTGTCCTATTTTATTGCAATAACTACAAGAATATTTATTGTAATCAAAGGTATGCCTAGATACAGGATTGTTTTTCTTAGAATATCTTTGATTATAATTTTTCTTATTGCTCATGATCTTAGAAATGGTTGCATGCAGATGTTTAGAAGTTCTTTCTTCATTGTTTGGTTAAAAAAAATAGTTTTCTTAACTTCTTTTGTCTTCATCTGAGATGTGAATCCTAGTCCAATCTTATTGCTTGAGTGTCTTTGTACACTTAGGATTTCATCTAGCTTTTGCTTTCCTAGATTGAAGTTATAAACTTTTTGTTGAAGATTATCTATTTTCTCTTCTAGTGAACTACACTTAATGCATTCATGTGGGATGTCTATATCTTAGATTTTACAACATCTAGTTCATTTTGTAAGGTTTTACACTTATCTCCTAATGACGAAATAATGGCATTTTGTTTACTACTTACGTTAGAAAGAGTTTGACATAACTTAAACACATTTTCTATGGAAAATTCTAAATCATTAAATGAAATACCATTGTTAACCTCAATATCTTTGTCATCTGAATCGTGTGAGGCCATTAAAGCAATGTGTGCTTCTTCTTTTTCAGAGTCGGATGAAGAGCTCACTTCATTATCATCCCATGCAATGTAGGCTCTTCGAGAAGTTGAATCCTTCTTTTCAAACTTATCTTTCAACCCATGTTTCTTCTTTTGGAGGTTTGGGCACTCCATTTTGATATGTCCAGGTTTTCCACACTCAAAGCATGTGAAATTCTGAGAGGAGGAAGGTTCACTATTCCTTTGGAAAGTTCTATTATTGTTAAATTTCATACCTTTCCTTTTGAATAATTTTCCAAGATTCTTCACCAAAAGATTCATGTTTTCATTGATGTCCTCTTCAGAATCCGCATCATATTCTTCTTTGATGCATTCCTTTTCTTTTAGAGAAATGGACCGATGTTTCTTTTCATGTTGTTCTAGATGGTTCAACTCCAATTCATGTTATTGGAGTTTTCCAAAGAGTGTTGCTAGAGTCATATTTGATAGACTCTTCTTTTCAGAAATTGTCGTCACCTTTGGTTGCCATGCTCTTGTGAGTGATCTTAGTACTTTCATGTTTAGGTCACTCCTGGAAAAGTCTTTGCCAAGTGCAATCAAATGGTTAGTCAAATGAGTAAAAAGTTTTTGCATATCTAATACCTTTTCATCAGAGAGCATTCTGAACATCTCATATTCTTGTGACAAGGTATTGATTTTTGATCTTTTGACTTCATCTGTTCCTTCATGAGTTACCATTAAAGTATCCCGTATTTCCTTTGAAGTTTTGCACGTGGATACTCTGAAGAACTCGTCCATTCCAAGAGCTGATGTAAGAATGTTTATGCCTTTTAGGTCATATTGAACTTTCTTTTCTTCTTCACTCCATGTATTTTCTGGTTTCGGTTGTGTGCTATCACTCACATCATTCATTGGTATAAACGGACCTTCTTCAATGGCTTTCGATATTTCCACATCCAATGACCTTATGAAAAATTTAATCTTGATTTTCCAAAAGTCATAGTGATCTCCATTGAAATATGGTGGCCTGTTTATGTTGAACCCCTCACTAGTGCTGGGTCTAGAAGAGGATGCCATCTTGCTGAATCTTTAGGAGCAAATTACGTAAACTTACGCTCTGATGCCAATTGTAAGTGTAGATAGCAACCTAGGAGGGGGTGAATTAGGTTCTCCTAATTTTCGCCTTTGCAAAACAGATCACTTTCAAGATAATGAGAATCACAAGTATTGATTGTGAATGCAGCGAAATAAAGTGTCGCTTGAAAGTAAAAGAGGAGAGTTAGGAGAATTCACACATAGGTTTTATCCTGGTTCACCTTCAAACCACCGAAGGCTACGTCCAGTCCCTCAAGAACCCTTGAGGATTTTTTCACTATTGATAAAAACTTCTTACAAGTGCTTACACTAAGAACTTCAAGAATTTCTATCAACAACCAGAAAGCAAACCGCTTTCCAAGTGCCAACCTTCACCAAACCCTACGGTGAACTTTCACTCAACCAGAATGAGAATGAAGAAGATTTCCAAACAGCTGAATCAATCCTCTAACATAAGAATGGATTGAATATAGAAGTTATGCTCTAGGCACTTATCATATGAAGGCTCTGTCTTATTCTGAGTTCTTCAACAGTTGAACAGCATAAATGTTCTTATTGAAAATGAAGAATTAAAGACTCAGAATTTTGGCTCTAATGAATATGAAAGTTGTATGTCAATGTTGTTATGTTTCTAAGCCTAAATGGACTATTTATAGGCACTAGAGGTCGTCCATGAACCAACACAAAGCTTCCTAAATCTTTTGGGACACAATGGTTCATGAAACAACTCAACTGTCGACCAGGTAATCGATTACAGTACTTAGGTAATTGATTACGCTATTTGTCCGTTGCTGTTTGAATTTCAAATTCAAACATGTAATTGATTACAAGCAAGTTGTAATTGATTACTTGCCTCTGTGTAATCGATTACCTTAAAGGGTGTAATCGATTATACTGAAGTCCATTTTCTACATAATGAAACTTTAGGGCCTAATTTAGTTTTTCTATCACTTTTAACTTGTGAAAAAGATTATACTCAATATTTTAACTTGTCTTTGAGCCTTCATATTTAAAGAAACCTTAGAAGTATAACTTACCTAATTTGTAAGACTTAGTCAAAGCTAGAACCCTTGAATATTGCTTGAAGTATGTTGAGCTGGTTCTTCTAAGTCTTCCTTTCTTCTTTTTATACATGAGTTTGTCGTCATCAAAACCTCAGCCAGGGTCAGGGACAAGACCTTCTTCACATGGAGTGCCCATGTAATGGTCTAAGAAAGAACAATTTGGTGTTTAGCTATCCACATTCTATATTCAAAATATTGGTTTGTGATGGCATGTTCACGTGATGCTATTTAGATTGAATGGCATAAGATATGCCATGATAATATTTTTCTACCAAATGAATTTCAAATAAGTTTTTGCAATATACTTGACCATTTCTTCGATCCATGGAAAAAAAGGGGGAGTCGAATAATACTTGAAGTTTCAGCAGCATGGAAGAAAAATTGAAGCGGTGCAAGGAGTTGCCAAACTGCAGTCACATTGAATTGCGCTCTAAAATTCTCTTTATTTATGTTCGACTTAGGACACATCTAAATGCGATTTAAAATTGTCAATTGGAACATATTTAGCTTGGCCAATCAACCTAGTTGGTCTACGTGTTACGGTATATCAATTCTTTATAATCTAGTTGATAAATTAGTTATTATTTTAAGCATGATTGGTGTGATCTTTGGTGAATATCTTGGTGTGATCTTAGATGAATATCTTGGTGCAGATCAAATCAATGAAGTTCTTCATCATCGGTGGCTAGGTGCCTCTATTATATGCATATATGTCAGGTAATTCATGGTTAAGTGTCTTTCAGCCACATTGTGTTTATCATTTTCAATTATTCGTTCATGGTAATATATTCACATTTTTCTTTTGCACTTTCATTTAAGGTACTTGTATTATGAGTTGATACTTAGAACTCAAAAGACAACTTGATTCTCATTCATAAGCCGACATTAAACTTCACATATACTCAAGGGTGGGCAATTGCAATACATTGCTGACGTGCTCAGTAAGTCTCAAGAGGGAGGTGAAATGTTTCTAGCACCTCATAATGTAGGGTAACTTTTTTTTAAAAAAAAAAACTGCTAAGTAATTTCTGACATGTTTAAAATTATTATATTACATGCATGCCTTAAAGTTGATTGCATATTGCACGTGAAAGTTAAATCTAGAAAAATTGAATCTGGTCAGTTGTGCTTATTTAATTAGATTCAGCACTTGCATGTGAAAAGTTAAATTTGGACGTAGGTTGGAAAGTGGCTACACTTCTGTATCAAATAAATGGTTCCAGTGCATGGTTTACCAAGTAGAATGATAATTTAGAGTATACAGACGTGTTGATTTCTTATGGATGTAAGTTTTTTAAGAGTTTCTAACTCAAATTTTGTAGGGAGCACTAGGTGTTGATTGTCATCAACACTAATCCCAAACAAGACACTATATAATTTAGATTCTTTGCGTGGTGATCTCGGAGAGCGGCTGGGCATGAAGGAAATATTCAGCAAATGTGCATTTCTTATTCTTCTCTTTTTATTAATGTGATGATTGATATTTTTTTCTAATGTAAAATTTATTTCATTTTGTTAATGCTTTGCACATGTACCCAAGCTAAGTCAAGGATAATTAATAAATTGGGTCTCCGTAGAGGTATATACAAATCTTCATGCTATTACCATGTTGTGTAGGCTACATAAATGAACACATGATTCTGTCTTTTGAATTTACAAGTTAAGGACATCCTTAATTTCTAAAGGATAGCTAGTGTTCATAAATTATAATGAGTTGGAACAAAGAAGTAATTATTAACATCATCATCTGAATCTAATCAGGACGCCAGATATAATGGATTACTTGTTTGAATTATTTGCTTCCCATGTAGGAAAAAAATGAAGAATTAAAATCATGAATCTAACAAAAACAAAAACATAAGATATATAAAGTTGTGGGGCAATGTTTACTTATAAATTTTATATCATAAAAATTATAATATATTATTATTAAAATTTTCAATACGCATCTAGATATTTAATGAACATTGCACTATTTCCTATATTTCTTTTATGTTTGTTTTGAGTTGTTTTCATTACTAGAGTCTAATTTTATTTATTTTTTGGTTTAACGCATATATTATGTGCAGAGTTATTTCTCTTCGAATCAAGAATATTCACATCATTATGAGGGTAGCTATTTCAACAATTTTTTTTCGTACATAAGATTTGAACATGAAATATTGTTTAAGCAAAATCAAATATGTACGATTTAAATCAACCACTCATTAATTGCTAGTGTTTAGAGTTTAATCAACATAACCGTCATTAATTTGACGCATAAATAGAATAACATATATGATAGACTCAATAGACCAACGTGTATGAAAGTTGAATATGTGAGTAATAATAAAATTATTTCAAAGAAATACATGGTTTCAGCCTACAACCATAAGTGAATTAGCTAGACAAAAAAAAGTTTTAAATAATTTAGAAAACAAATAGCATGATTTTCAATAAAATGACAATGGTATAGTCTCATAAACAGATTATCAATTAAGTTGAGATATGAAACCATAAACCAATAAACATGAAAAACTATTAAAGAATAAAAGTTAAAATGATATAAGAAAAGCTAAGGTTTGAACTTTTAAACTCATCTTCTTTAGTTGCTGGGTCAAGGAGAAGAAACAAAAAAATGTGAGGGCTGAAATGGAGCTACGTTATTAACAGGGAGTGGATATTTATATCATTTGGAGAAAAAAACAAAAGATCGATTAGAAGTGGTAAGAATAAGGCACTGCCATCCCCTATCATAGGTAAGTCTAGCAATTTCTTTACTTTATTAATTTCTCACTTAAGTCTAAAACTAGATTGCTGGGGCATCTTGCATTATTATTATTATGAGGGGCAATAACTATTTTATATTACTATTATAATATATAGTATGGTATAGTATTAGCCAAAATGTGATAACTTTGCGGGAGCAGCTGCCCCAAAAAGGTGGATCTGTCCCTATATATATATATATATATCATCTTTGTTTGAAACTATATATATATCATCTTTACTAGGCCTGATCATGGTTCTAAGATAACCGAATTGAATTGTGAATCGAACCTGAACTGAACCTTTAAGAACCAGAACCATTCCCATAGAACAGAAGCAATGAATCTTTTTTGGTTACATAAAGAATAAAGAATGAAAGTAAACAGAAGTAATGAATCTTTTTTGGTTACATAAAGAATAAAGAATGAAAGCAAACAGAAGCAAAGAATTTTTTTTGTTGAATTCAATCTCTTTCGCTTAACTATCCTTCCCCTTCTCTTATATAAAGAATGCATGCATGCAAGCAAGTGCATTCTTGAATTTGTTATGTTTCCTAATCTTAAGCCTATTATTGAAGCCTTGTTTCCGACTTGTACGTGGCTTATAATTCTCCACCATCATCTGTTATAAAATTACATTGCTCATAAGTATTTTCTTTCTTTATTCCTTTTTAGGCATTTTGCTCAACAGCAGTTTTTATGTGATCATAATGATATATCGGAGCTTGATTGATAGAAGTAGATGCAACCTCCATTAAAGCCTCAATTCTTTGCAACTATAAAGGAGGACTTCAGGTAATATAATGCAATTCATTATTTAGAGGTTGGTTCTTATTAAATATTTAAGGTTTGTAATCTTCTCTATCTTAATTCTGGTTTTAATTATTTAAGGTTCAAAATTAAGGTTGGTTTAAAATACACTTTAGACGTTCTTGATTCTCAAGAACTCAGAACCTTCTTTTCTAGTTATATTATATGCAAGGGGGTGGATTTGATGGTTGATTGATAATCAACTACCTTTACCTTATATTAATATTTGTAGTTTTGAAAGGGAAAATGCATTGTTTTTTAAAATATATTGGATCCAAGTTTGGATACGGCCCATCAATATTTTGTCATAAAGGGTTAATTTTTTTTACAAGCCATCAAAAAGGGTTGATGTTGGTCTCAGACACTTAGATTGCACAGGATAACTTTAGGAGAAATTAGGGTTAGAAAACACACTGAAAAGTTTGTTCACGCAGTTCGGCCTTCGAGCCTACCTTTGCGGCTGGTACCCAGTACCACACATTTTAGGGTAACAGAGTTTACCTATTTATAAGGATTATAATGATCCAGATATTACAATATAATATCCCATTAAATCCTATCACAATCCCCTCGACCAATCAGATCCTAGTAGCAGCGAATATTACGAAGTCTCAGTGCTCATTAGCTGTTTTCGGCAGACCACGCATCTCTGACTAAGACGATGCCAAGCAACTCTAAGGCAAAGGATCCTAGCGTGTCTGTCTCAGACGATCCAAGCATGTCTGACTTAGACGATCACAGTATCTTTGACTCAGACGACCCAAGCATCTCTGACTCGGACGATGCAACTCTTTATGAGTCAAACTCAACAATCTCCACCTTAGCGAATTCTACCCATAATTCCCAGCGCCCGTGCGCTAGGATTGCCACCGCCTATGCGGTTGACATTCTGTTCAATGAGTCAAATTCCCAATTGATATCCTTTGAGTTAAAAATTAAGTGAATTTGCTGTAAATCGATCCTCATCTCTCGTCATGCATCAACAATCACATGTTCTCTCTTCAAAATTTGTGTTGCCTAGCAGTTAGATTTTGAGTTTGGGACCAGCAAGTTTTTTTTTTGGTATGTCAAATTTCATGTACTTGGAAAATAAATGTGAAATAACAAATTGATAACGGAATTTGATGAATAATGCTTACTTGTTCAGCTGCTGCAAAATCTTTTACTGAAAAAGAAAATACACGGTGTTTATAAATCACTTAAATATCACTAACAACTCAAAATCCAATTACACATATAAGCTAAGCTATTTTTCCTCTAATTTTTCTCTTTGCTTCGTTACTTCTCATTGGCTTGGTTGTGTGTCCATGCTTCTTTACTATTGCATCATATTATAGGGAAAATGTTTGATACAAGCTTCGTAATTTTTTGCAAGATTTTCTCAAATGCGTGCCACATTCACATTTTTGAAAAAAAACCTCTTTCAATTACTTTTAACGATATTTCAAAGATTAGGATAAGGTGGCCAATCATTGGTCACTTGTTTTTTTTTACTTTTTCAATAATATCTTACTTTATTTCAATAAATCTTCACCCCTCCACTAATGCAATAGTCTTTTCTAATATGTTATTCTAGCAAGTCAATTGGAGTTGAATACAACTTCAGTCTGTCAATGGTCATCACCTTTGTTAGCATATCTATTGAGTTATTGTCTCCTACAATCTTCTTCAATGTTAATCTCATATTCAAGCAGAGATTTGATGAAGTGGTAACATGTATCAATGTGTTTTATCCTAGAGCGAAATGTTGAATTCTTTGTGAAATGTACTGCATTATGACTATCATTGTGCATAATACCTCTCTCCTGAATAAATCTCAACCCTTTTAACAACCCTTGAAACCATATCCGCTCTTTACTAGCTTCAGTTTCTTCTACATAATCAGTCCCTATAGTGAATAAAGTAACAATCTTTTGTATCTGCAACATCCAACTGATAATCGTAGTACCAACGGTGAAAATATAATTGGCAGTACTTCTTCGGTGATCGTCTTCATCTTCGAAGTCTGTATTTACCTAGCCTTGTACTTTAAATTCTTCTTTTCAAAGGACAAGTACTTTTTTGTGGTGTCTCAAATATAACTCAAAATCCACTTGGCTTCTTCCCGATGAGCTTTTTCTTGGTTTTCTATAAACCGGCTTACAACTCTCACCGCATGGCCAATGTTTGTCCTAGTGCAGACAATTGCGAACATCAAACTTCTAATGGCTGAAGCATATAGAATCTTAGCCATGAAGTCTTTTTCTTCCTCGATATGGGGGGGGGGGGACTGGTCATTCGATATGCAAAAATTACTTGCCAAAGGTGTGTTACCCGGCATGGGCTGACCCATGTTGAGTCATTGCAAAACACGATTGACATGCTCTTCCTAAGATAATTGCAAAATTCCTATTTTCTTATCTTGTGTGATTTTTACTCCAAGAATCTTCTTTGTTGGACCTAAGTCCTTCATGTCAAATTCTTTTGGCAGCTGCATCTTCAAGTTTTTTATCTCGTTCATATCGAACATGCTACTACCATACCATCGTCATAAAGCAAAAAAATGATATAATCAAATTTTATCTCTTGAAGAAACAACAGTGGTCAGCATTGCACTTATGGAAACCTCCCTTGTGCAAGAAGCTTTCTAACTTCCTATACCCTTGTCTTGAGCTTGTTTCAGTCCATACAAGCTCTTCTTTGATTTGTACACCATATTTCTTTTTTCTTTTTTTGATAAACCTCTAGGTTGGTGCATGTAGATTTCCTCATCTAAGTGTCCATGAAGAAACAAAATGTTCACAACCGTTTTCTCAAGTAGAGCTCTTTCTTGCCCATAATACTTATAACATACCTGATAGTATTGAGCTTCACAATTGGAGAAAAGATTCCAGTGTAGTCAACTCCTTATTTTTGCTGAAATCCTTTGAAAACTAGTCATGCCTTGTATCTCTTGGACTCATCATGATCCTCCTTCACCTGGTACACCAATTTTCTATCAAGTTCTTTCTTTCCAATGGTAACTCATTGTTCCCATGTGCAGTTGGAGATCAAAGAGTACATCTCAACTTTCATAGTCTGCTCCCACTTGTTGGCATCTGCAGTTTGACATGGTTCTACATAATTTTAGGACCCCCCCTTCATTAATCAACAACATTTTGCTCATGTATCTCCTGTTAGACACATGAGGTTAAGAAGACATTCTCAATACATGAGTTGGAGTATTAGGCTCTTATTTTTCAGACTGCTGCTCAATGCTCTATTCAATTGATTCCTTAGGATTAGAATTCTCAACTATAGGGATTTATGGGATATTATCCACCCTCACATACAATGGCTCAAATTGTTTTGAATTATTGGCGCATGTGCTATGCTTGCCTTTGTACATCACTCTTTCATTGATGATTGCATCTTGTTGTGGATCACCTTTCTGTTTTGATCATCCCAAGTGGTAAATAAACTCATCCTCATCATAACTGATGAAAATACACTTTTTTGATTTGAGATCAAGCTTATTCATGCCATGATCACTAATGCGCACATATGCTTCATAGAAGAAAACTCTAAGATGTGAGTTTTACCTATTTTCCGCTTCATACTTCTTATGGTATTTTGTGCTCCAGTGGTACCGACAGACTTTGGTGATCAAGTAAGTTGTTGTGTTGTTTGCCTCTGCCCAAAACTACTTTGGTAAGCCCGACTACACATGTAAGTTTCTTGTTCTTTCAATCAACATTCAACTCATATGCTCAGCTACGCCACTATGCTAAGGTGTACTTGGCATGGTATCCATTCTGATTTCATGCTCATAGCATAACTTATTAAATTTGGTTTCTTCATATTCACCACCATTGTTAGTTCTGATCTTTCTCTATATTCCACCCTATCTCATTTTCTACCATGGTTTTCCACATCTTGAATGCCTTAAATACTTCATTATTATATTTCTGAAACTATACCCATACCTTTCCGGAACGATCATCGATAAAAGTCATGATGTATTTCTTAGCAATAAATGGGACACTCATTGAACCCTAAACATCAAAGTGAACAAGCTTGAGTCTTTCCTTCTTTGGGATTCTTCCACTTATCTTAAAGCTGGCTTGTCTCAATTTTTCAAGTATACAGTCTTCACACATGTCAATTTCTACTGATTGAAGACCTGGTAGTTTTTTTCGTTTTTGTGCATGATCTTCATCTCTTTCTGACTCATATGGCCTAATATCTGGTTCCATAGTCTTGGATTTTCATTTTCTACAACTAAAACCAGATGACATGCTCTTGTTGTCTTTTAAAGAGAAAACTCTTTTTACCGCGAGAAATTGTGATTATGCCCTTTGAAATCTTCCAATGATCTCCTTGGAAGACTATTGTGTAAACTTCAGTGGAAAACTATCCCACTGAGATTAAGTTATTCGTCATATATGGAATACACCTGATGAATGGAAGCAAGTAAGAATTTTTGTAAAACTTTGTTCGGAAGATAGCACCTGGGTTAGCTTCGCCAATTATCACTTATGCCTTAATCAAACTTGTTTGTATGAAATTAAGATTACCCTCTATGGTGATCTAACCTAGTTACTTTACTTGTTAATTCCTAATACAAGAAAGACTTTTAATCCAATTATCAAGCTTGTGTTATGAGCAACTAAACCCTCGGATTAAAGATTGAATTCCTATTTATCAGCCATCACTATTAACTCCTACCCTCATTCCTAAGGTCGTAGAGAAAAGCTAATAAATCTAGTTCCCTTGAATCCCTAATTTCTAGTCACTCTCTCAAGTCTCATAGAAAATAGTTAAAAGTTATCTTGCAATCAAACACAATATAACCATAACGAAATTCATAGATTATAATAGAAACTGTCACACAAACGAAGTAAAAATTATAGCATAAGGTCAAAGAGGTTTGGCATCCCAAGTGCTAAAAAGAGGTTTAGTTATACATGATCATAGAAAACATAGCCAAAAAAGATAGGAAGTACATAACCGAGATGGAAAAGATGAAGAATCGGCGCCTCACAGTCTTAGAATGGCTTCTCCCAATATCTCGTAATGTTTCCCAGAGCAAAAGATAGGTTTTGGGATGAAAAAATGTGTTTTAAAGGTTGAATTTCTCTGCTGCTGCATCCCTACCACATTTTCTGTGGTTAAGCACCACACATGGGGTATACAAGGTGTTACCGCATTTTCAGTAACCCATTTTACCGCATATGCGCTGACCATCCGACAACTCCAACCCCTTTTCTTAAAATGGCTCGTACGGACTCGTCTACCGTCGGATTGGGCTGAAATTTTGATATCTTGTTCTTGACCCATTGATATTAAATTTGAATGGTTGGATTGTCAAAAACTCATCTAAGCTAGGAGAAAAGGACCATGAAAGTTGCAGCCAAATTACTGAAATAAAACATGTAAAACAAAACTTAAGGAAAAACCCATAAAAATATCTAATAAATGCATAAACATCGTAAACTCATCCAAAAACACCAAGATGCATGAAGTAAGCCTAAAGTTTCTTAAGCTCAGAAATCCGGGTCATCACACCCCTATACTCAACGACAGCTTGTCCTCAAGCGGAAATTTAGGAATGGATTAAGCGGTATACAAAATTCAAGGAGTAGACAATGAAGTGGGGGGAGTAGACGATGAAGATTAAGGGTTGTAATGCCTTCTACATTCCGGGATTTAAAAGCCGGAAGGAATGAATTTCTTACAAGGTTCCGGGATTTAATACCCGGAACTACCGGGATTTGGAAAACCGGAACACAAATCCTAAAATATTTACCGGGTTTTAAATCCCAGTTCATATTTTACATTCTGGGTTTTGTATTCCCGAAACGGTTCAATAATTTTTATTTCGGCATTATGAAATCCGGAACACACCTTAGCACTTTATAAAACGTAGAAGCTTTCACGTGGACACTTTCCGGGATTAAATTCCCGGAACGCAGGATAAATGAGTTCCGGGATTAGTAAACCTGGTAGTTACGAAAATGAGGGTATTTTAGTATTTTACTACAATAAAGTGATGCTTGAAATTTGACGTTGGAGTGCCAAATCTAACACCCATTATGATATACTCCCCAACCTAAATGTTTGTAATAGTATATTCTCATGTATAGTATTCATATCCTTCTTACGTCGAACAAAAAAGGAAAAGAAAAATACCCTACTCGTGCAAATAAGATTGGCTTAAAAGGATAATTTATCTTGACATTTTCATTTATTGAAAAGAAATTGTGTAAAATCAAAGGAAGAGTGTATAAAAATAACTCACTTTATTTATATTTGCTTTCATACCATTTAATGTTATATCTATTGTTAACAGAGCTTAGAATAAAAATCAATTAATATCTATTCGAAGGTGGGTAAATATCAGTGACTAATTTTCATCTACTATATTTGATTTAGATGGACGAGGGGGTCGGGACTGATTTGGCAAAGAAAGGTTTAGAGAAACTAATTGACGAGGCAATAACAGAACTAAGTTACATGTGTTGTTATACATCTATTGTTGAAGACTTTGAAAAGGAAAAGGAAAGATTGGTAGCAGAAAGAAATGCTGTGGAGCAACGTATTAGAGTGGTGAAGGGAAGAGGAGATACCATTCAAGAAAATGTTTCTAATTGGGTAGAGAAAGCTGATAAACTCATTCAAGAGGACACCAAAACAAATCTAACATGTTTTCCTGGTTGCATAAGGAGATATAGAAGGGGAAAGGAACTCTCAAGTAAGACAGAGGAGATTAAGAAACTGGTGTCGAACGTTGAAAAGAAACTCGAAAACATTGGACTCCCTACTCCGGCTCCGGGTGTTGAACGTTATTCTTCCCAAAATTACATTTCTTTCAAAAGCAGAGAGTCTGAATACAATAAACTCTTGGATGCTCTGAAAGATGACGACAACTACATCTCTGGGTTGCAAGGGATGGGGGGCACTGGAAAAACTACATTGGCAAAACAAGTGGGCAAGCAACTCAAGCAATCAAAAAATTTCGATCATGTTATTGATACTACAGTTTCATCCTCTCCTAATATAGAAAAGATTCAAGATGATATTGCAGCACCCTTAGGCTTGAAATGGGAGAACTGTACTAAATCAGAGCGGCCCGGAAAACTATGGAACAGGTTAACCAATGGTGAGAAAATTCTTTTGATACTGGATGATGTGTGGGAATGGCAAAATCTCAATTTTGAAGAAATAGGGATTCCATCTATCGACAATCACAAAGGTTTCAAAGTTCTTATAACCACACGTGAACTACAGGTATGCTACTCAATGGAATGTCAGAGTATAATTCAACTAGAAGTCTTGTCTGAAGATGACGCATGGATCATGTTCAAAAATCATGTTGGCAAAACTATAAGTGATAGTTCCTCTAAAAGAATGCTAGATACAGGGCGTGAAATAACTAAATGCTGCAAAAGATTACCAGTTGCGATTGCAGTTGTCGCTGGGAGCTTAAGGGGAAAACAACGTCAGGGTGAGTGGGATGAAGCCTTAAAATCCTTGCGGAAGAATCATGGGTCGATGGACTATGTTGATAAAAATTTGGCTGAAATTTATGGATGTTTACGATTTAGCTATGATAACATGAAGGATGAAAAAGACAAGAGAATTTTCCTCTTGTTTTCTATATTCCCGGAAGACATGCAAGTTCCTTATGAATTTTTTATTACATTTGGCAAAGGAACGGGACTTTTTGGGGAATTAGGTGACAAATATGATGATGTTCGAAGCCAAGTAATTTTAGCCATAAATAGACTCATAGATTCTTGTTTACTCTTGAATATTGATAAAGGATTTTTGACCATGCATGATTTGGTTCGTGCAGCAGCCCTATGGATAGGTAAGAAGGAGATTCAAGAAGTAAATATGTCTGATTTGAACCAAAAGTCATTGGTTGAAAGTAAGAATAAAATTAAGTATTTGTCATGCAAAGGCAAGGGCATAGATATCTTTTCTTGTATGATTGATGGTTCTGAACTTGAGATTTTAAATATCTTCATCGACCGAGATGAAAATGATTTTGTGGAAGTCCCAAGTTCGTTCTTCAAAAATATGAAGAAGCTTCGAGTTTTGTATATATATAGCAAAAGATGGAGATTGAAAGCTCTACCACCACAATCAATTGGATCATTGACAAATATCCAATCTCTATTATTTTACCAATTGGAATTAGGGGACATCTCCATTCTTGGAAAACTGCAAAGTCTTGAGACTCTTGAATTCTTTAATTGCAAATTCATTAAATTGCCACCTGAAATTGAAAAATTGGGAAAACTTAGATTGTTGAGGTTGGAGCAATGTAGATGTTATAATCCATATGGAGTTATTGAAAGATGCTCATCACTAGAAGAATTGTATGTTGAGGTTTCTATGTTCTTTACTTTTGGTCCCATCGTCGCAAATCATGCACATCAACTAAGAACTTCGCTACAAAGGTACTCTATATCTGACAATTACGATTATATTCGCATGGATGGTTCTCCTTCATCAAAACAAGTGTCTCTTAGATTAGATATTCCTCCTTTTTTCTCAGTAGAAACAATCAAGTACTTTGTACAAACTGCAGAGGATCTTCAGCTAAATGGAAAAAAGTGGGAATGGAAAAATCTCATGCCTGAGATTGTCCCAATAGATGAAGGTATGAATGATCTAGTTCATCTTGAGTTGGTACACCTTCCACAACTACAGTTCCTCGTTGAAAATACGAGTATTGATTCTCAAGGAAAAAATGTTTTCTCCAGGTTGGCTAAACTAGAACTAGTGGGAATGGATAATTTGAAAGAGCTATGTAATGGTCCCAGTCCCTCTGATTTTCTTACTAGTCTAAAGAAGCTGAATATGGATGGATGTATAAATTTGCAAGGCATATTGTTTAAGGGCAATCTAAACCTATGCAATCTTAACACCTTGACACTGGATACTTGCGAATCTTTGGAATCCTTATTCCAATTGTCGACTGCTCGAAGCCTAGTGTTGTTGGAGGAATTAGAAATAGGAAATTGCTACCAATTGAAAAACACAATAATTGGTGAAAGAAGAAAGGAAGAATGGAGAGAAGAAATGTTTCCAAGACTCAGAGTTCTTTCTATTTATGGATGTGACCAATTACAAGTTATACTTCCATTCGTTTCTCCTCGAGATGTTCCAGTATTAGAAGTTATCAATGTATCAAGTTGTGACAAGTTGAAATACATATTTGGCCAATACAAGCATGAACATGAAGGCAAGGATTTAAAACAAGTGGGAAGGGATGCAATACTTGGTCCTCTAAAAGAAATGGAACTCTCTCAGTTGCCAAATTTCATTGACATTTTCCCAGAATGTGATCATCCCGTGTGTTCATCTGTGAAGAGGTCATCTTCTAAAGATGGTTCGAATGCACGAATGCAATCAGAACCCATTAAATGCAATATCTTTCCTTGGCACAAATTGAGGAGCTCCAAAAGTACTAAAATCCCATTGGATTCCACGCATCAACCGCAAGACTGCTCAACCTCATCGGTAATTCTCCCTCATTTGTCTCTAACATATTTTAAGAGTTTTATTTCTACACACTAATATTGTAAAGAAGTTTTACACTGTCATTCAATCATATTTGAGAGATCCACATCATAATTTAAATTTAAAATTAAACCAAGTTAAATAACTGAATTTTTCATTTCTCTCAAATTTGATCAGTTTTTTAATTATAAATTTAAACAGTGATGTGACATATCTCTCAAATATAATTGGAAGGCAGTTTAAAAATTATTTACATTGTTATTGCATAAACTATGTTCTCATTTTGTAATGCTTTTTCTTGTTCACAGATAGGGCTTACTTTATATTTATAGCCTCTGTGCAGAATTAATAAAATAGTGAATCACCAAAAACTAAATAGATTTAATGCAAGCTCATCTTAAGTTGCACGTACACTAGCAGTTTAGTTTGATCTAAGAACCATTTAGTTGAATTACTCTACATGCATTAAACTCACACACTCTTCAACTTCAGGAACGTATTCCACGTCTTCTCAAACCATTGCAGATTCTGCACAATATCAAAGAGATTTATGTTTGCAATCTTTCGAAGATAGATTCGCTATTTGTCCTGTCTGTTGCTCGAACAATGTTGTTGGAAAGTTTGAAGATTGAGAGATGTGGTGATTTGAAGGAAATAATAACGGACACCGGTGACTGTGGTGGCATTGACGGGGGCATTGATGTCTTCCCAAAATTAGAATATCTCAGTGTGGAATATTGTGAGCAGTTGGAATATGTATTTGGACTGTATTCTCAAAATCAGATGGACATTCAACTTCAACTTCAACTTCAACTTCCAGCATTGGAAACTATCATTGTTAGCAATCTATCAAATTTCATCGGCACGTGTCCTAAGAGCCATCAGACTATGCTGCTGCTGCCATCTTTAAAAGAATTCACGCTCTACGGTGAATGTCCCAAGTATTCTACTAACTCTATTGGTGATTTCTTTAATCAATTGGAATCAAGACAAATCAAGGTATGTACCTTATTTTCCATATAATAATTTCAATCTTACTCTAACAAAACTATCAATGGGTCACATTTATTTGATAACGATCAGGGAAATAACTTTGAGAAAGGTAGAAAACGGGTAGGAGTGATCTTAATGACGATATAATTATAATTATATCTTTTCAAAAAAGAAGGTAAGAATTTTTAAAAAGGTAATTAATTTAGATGTACCGTAAAGAGTTTTAATATATACATTTAATGATATTTATTTTCTATTTTAAATTTAAGTTTTACTATGACATAAAAAATTGAAATTTTTTAATTAGATAGCTATGTAAAACATTTTCACACTGTTAGTACACAGTAATAAAAATCTTTTAAAAATCATATTAAAAAAGTTCAAGTACTAAGGAATAATCAAGAATGCGAAAATCATATTGGGAAGCTCCAAACTTATGTATGGTACTCAAAACATGTACACGTACCAAAAAAAAAAAGCTTAGTCCTCCCATAGGATGGACGGTGGGGTACCCATTCTATTCAAATCATGCTACGACCTACTTATATAATATGTGTTGACACCTAAAAATCCGTAACAGCTAGTGATGAGCCGAAGAGCCACTCGAGTCGATTGAATAACACGGTTGAACAGAAAAGTAGCCGATTCGAGTGAGTCTAGCCGATTGGTAGCACAAGTGATCGGCCAAAGTAAATCGAGTATACAAGGACAAGATTCAGGGAAGATGCAGAAACTTAGGCTTCAAGTAGGAAGAGTCATTAGGTTTCTAGAAGCTTTCCACGTGCAAAAGTAGGTAGTGGGCATGCTCCCGCTTAAAATAGGGGAAAGTGGTTGCGAGCTAGCCGATGTAATGGGAAACGACTGAAACAAAGCCTCTAGGATGACTAGGAGAGAGAAAACAATGATACTCCACGATTTTGCAAACACTTGTAATGATCGGAGAACATGGGGTGTCATATATTCCTTCCAACTGCTTAGTAGTTAGCTGATTTGCCTCTATAAATAGAAGAAGGGTCATTTGTACAAACACACAATCAATCAAAATCTACAAATTTCCCGCATTTTATCTTTATTTTACTTTTCAGCACTTTACTTTTTCAGCCATTTAAATTCTTTATCGCTTTCTGCAATTTATCTTTCAGCCGACTTACAGCTTTCAGCCTTTATTTTCTTTACCGCTTTTCAGCCTTTTACATTCCTTAAGAATAGACATTAGTTCATAGCCAAAGTCTTATTTCAACATCCTTCAATAGCGAGTCACTAAGAGCTTTTTGGAGTATCTTAGGAATGCATATTGAGGAACAGAGTCTTTTCCTCGAGCAATCGCTTGATTATGGAATCATAGTTGGTTTTCCAGCCGACCACACGGCTTTCAGATCGACCAAATCCATTTCCTAATCGACCAAATCTATTTTTCAACCAACAAATTTGCACGCCCAGTGGGACCACTCTTGCTATTGGACGATTTCCACCACTTACTCACGACCAAAATTGGCGTATGCAATTAAGGTCTAGAAAGAAAATGGAGTCGTCAAGCAATCGGAGAGTCGGTAGTAGTCGTACCTCCCCTGCTGGTACCGCTTCTACCTCCACTACAATGTGAGTACAAATAGGACATGTTACAGATCCTACTGTCCACGTCGTTTCGTCGATAGCCGCAACCTCTGTTTCTCCTTACGTTGAAGTCGTTAAGACAACAACCGAAGAGAGAGACCCGAGCATGGTCACCACAACTTCCTTCATACGGTAGCAGATCGACCTGGGGATTAACGATATCATCGCTCAAGTCTCTAAGAACTTGGCCGAAATCGTCAAAACCATGTTGCACGACGAGATGCACTTTTCCAATGAGTATTTGCAACAATGAGGGCCGGATTTTCCGCCCCATGCTATTCAAAACGTGCCCACACTTGGGTGGCAGGCCATTCAGGGTTATCCCCACACGGCTTCCCTTCAGTATAGACAAGTTTCCATAGCAAGGCGTGGAGAAGGCGTTAGAATCGGCAGTTCCCCAACGCCGAATTTGTCTCTACATCCTACTTTCCACGCCGGAGGAGGTTCCTTTGTCCAACCACCACCTTTGTCAGCCGAACCCGTTTGGACCAATGTGCCTCAGTGGACTGGGAGAGACAACAACCAGTAGTGGACCCCCACATGCAACACTAGATTTGGTGGAGTGCTTGAGAAACCTTATTATGAGCAACCAGCGCAACCGATTATTCACTATCAGACACCACCAACTCAGGCGAGACCAGTACCCATGCCACCACCAGTTTAAGGGTTTGGACACCAGGGGAATCCTCCTAACTCAGGGGAACCCAGGGTACCAAATTTCATTGACCCCAACCAGATCTTTGATTCACTCTTGAAGGATCACCAAATACGCTTGCCGAATGGTCACAAAATCCCCTTAGTCGAAGAACTCAAAGGAAAGAAGTATTGTAAATGGCATAACTCCTACATCCATTCAACAACCAACTGTGTGGTCTTCCAGAACGTTGTGTAGAAGGGCATTCGGGAAGGTAGACTAAAATTAACAGACTAAACAACAGAAAGCTTGAAGATCGACACCGATCATTTCTCTTCTGCTCGAGCTAATATGGTGTCCTTTCGGGGAATGACTTCTACAATTAAGAAGTGGGTGAGAAAGGAGGAAGTGAAAACCTATGCTTCGGAGCCCGTTGCTAGGGAGAGCATGTTCGATCAGCTGAAACCCCCTATCATCGAGAAGAGGCAGTTAACTAGGCCGACAACACAAGAACTCCAAGCCAAGTATCGGGCTAACCGAAAAATCTAACCTGCTGATCTGGCGTTGGCAGCAAAACATATCCAACATCCGATTAAGGGGAAAGAAACCAGGATTGCCGAGATAAGTACCTTTGGAGGGAAAACCTCACTCAAGATTTACCTCAAGGAGAAATATTCTCTGGTGACCGGGAAGATGATCAAGCCCAGGTCAAGGGTGACAAAGGATAAGTGGGTCTTGAATAAAAGTGACAAGGATCACTCATCTGAAAGCTCCAACACTCTCTCGTTCGTAGAAGAGAAGAAGGCAGAGAGTTAGGGCTATGCAGAAGATGAAACAAACCATACAAGAGCTTAGCACGACTAAAGAGCCAAGAGAGATTACAGATCCCACTCCTGAGAGCAAGGAACCTACTTCAGTTGAAGTAACTATGGTCATTGTGCCTCCCGAGGCGCCGGAATCTGCCTCATCAGGAGAATTGGTGGTTGCCCAATAAGCTATATTCTTACTTGTTGAAAGGATTTTTACACTACCGTTTCACCAAAAGAATTTATAAAGTTGTCACTTAACTACTATTAAAATCCCTTTCAAGATTCGAATGTAGTATAGCAACGGGTGTTTGTCGAACCACAGAGAATTGCGGACAAAATCCGTTCTTTAGTATCATTAAATAAACAATGGTTAAAATAAAATTTTGTTCAAAGGTTGTTTAACTAAGAACCATAAACAAATAAACAAAGCGGTAAACAAGGTGAAACGGTTTCGTCTCCCCACCCTTGCCCCCACCAAAAGCAAGGTGGATTTGAGGAAGTCGAGGATAAAAATATGATATCCAATTTCATCCCTGTTAGGTTCAGAGAGATCTACAATGAACACAAATCTTTATTATTTTAAATTTAATCTTATTCACTTGTATATATAAATAAATCATGTAAAAAACATTTTAATTCAAATAATTTATAATAATATATATTAATAATCTTAAAATATATATATAATAAACTTAAGAACTAAATTATATATTTAGTAAAATATATTTGTTAACTATTATTATTATTATTATTATTATTATTATTATTATTATTATTATTATTATTATTATTATTTTATTACATAACTATGATTATTTAACTACAATTACAATTCAAATTATTTAATTATTAGAGCGGATATTTGCACCGCCAAACTTATCCCAGCCTCTTTGAGGTTCGGGCCAGGTTCAATTTTTTCCTAAATCCGAATAAAGTGGTTTTCTCACCCAAAGTTAGACCTAGAATTGGGAATACTCTCTTGTTCATGTTTGGTTGTTATACCTATTTAAGGCAGGCACAAAAATATACAAAAATTGTGGTATTAGACTGAAAAAATATCAAATGTCATGTGGGTTGTTTACTATAAAAAGTTTGGTGGAACTTTTATGTGTCCCACAAATTTAATTAACATAGCCAACCTATTTTGAAAGTTCACTTGCTATCTTTTTCAAATACATAATTTTCGCTCTTCATATTGACAATGTACGTACACATCGAATTTATGTGATTATGTTCTATTCATTTATTGTAAGATCAAAGAGGAGGGAATGAGAATGAGAATTTTATTCTCAGTTTGAAAAAAGTCAAAGTAAGAAAATCCAATGCACAAAACATTTTATGCATTCATGAAATGATTGGACAACCATTGACCTTACCCTTACAAAAGATTGACTTGTATGACTTGCCTCAAATGAAATATCTTTTTGTGGGTCCCAAAAATTCTCTTATCCTCCAAAATCTTATAAGTATAAAAATTTTTGAATGTGAAAAATTGGAAATAATTTTTTCCACTTCTACTGTAAGAAGTCTACCACAGTTGCGTATTCTACAAGTAGAAGAATGCAAAGAATTGAAGCAGATCATTGAAGAGGATATGCAGGATCAGAAAATATCAGAGACATGTTTTCCAAAACTAGAAGCACTTAGTGTCATAAGCTGTAACAAGCTGAAATGTGTATTTCCTTTCTCCATATGTAAAAAGCTTCCTGGGCTAAAGATTCTATTGATAGCACAAGAAAATGAACTAGAGGAAGTATTCGGAGGTAGTGGTGATAAAAAAGTTGAGTTTCTTAATCTAATTTATGTAGCATTTGTCCATTTACCAAGCCTCCGCCAGGGATTTCAATTTCAGACTGTAAAGAATCGTTTCGTACATAATTGTCCAAATCTCTCTTTAACTTCACTGATGTGGGATCGCGATGAAATTGATGAAGTACTTGAAATTTTTCACATAGGTACACACTCTCGACAATATTTTTTTAATGCATAACGTGATTGATGTCATGATTAGATATGCTTGGAATCAACATTGTGATTTTTTACAATGTAATGGGGATGTTACAATGTTTTGTTACAGAGTTTCTTGATGAGGGTCGTTCTTTCTTGAATATATACTATCATTGTAAAGACACAATTGAAACACTCATCCAAGATTCTAAAACCCAAGACAGCCGCAATGGAAATTCAATAGCGGAGATCACAAAAGATTTTCCAATTGAGCCAAAAGTCCAAGCAGTATCCTTGACTTCTTCACAAGACAATACCAACCTTTCTATCCGTGCTAACACAGATGATCAATACCATCAAAATGAAAATGGCATTGAATCAAATGAGTTCATTTTCCCAGAGTCCACAAAAACAGAACAAACACCAGAGGCAAAGCAAGAATTTGTTGAAAATGTTGCCAGTTTACAACCACCATCACTTGCAATTTTACCAACAGGTTCTTCTCCAAGTCCCTTGGATGTTCATCTTCAACAAACATATTCACATGTAAGTTTTAAGTCTATTTATTCAGTAATTGACAAAACTAATGGCTTATTATCACTAATGCTTTTGCTCTTATATACTATTATAGGAATTGAAAAATGATGAACAGTCAATGGGTGAACCTTGTTTGATGGACCAACAACAGACACTTGTAGAAACTGATGATATTACCTTTAAAGTTCATCAAGAAAATATTGTAATACCACCTGACTATTATGTAATGCTAAAACAACTTAATAAAAAAAGAATAGTAATTTAAATACTTCTTAGAAATATAACATAAACTTATTTACATTCTAATTTATGCAGTGTTTGAAAGAAACAAGGGACCAAAGCTTTCAAGATTGTTCTGCGTCAGAAAAAATACCAACAACTACCTTGTCCTCTGATTCCGAAACAAGGATTGTTCCACCTATAACATTAATTGCTCCAGTACAAAAGCCATTAATCCTCTATTATGTTGATGTTGTCCTTTTCAATACAAAAATTAGATTATTCTACAGAGCTAAATTATCATTTTGATCATGCATAGGGTATGAAGAGAAGTGTTGAAGAAGTAACAACATCAGCTAATGCAGAGACAATACCATTATCAACTCATTCAGAGTTAGAGTTAGTTAGCTCACAATCAAACTCATTAGTTACTTCTGAGTGCATAACATATTCACAGGTATGTTTATTGGACGTATCAAAGCTTTTTCAAGCATGTTCCTCTGCTTACAAGTGATGTTGATTGTGTTTGTAATTCATAATTGCCATGGGATTATTGTTGGTCTCAGACACTTTGGATTACAGAGAGTAACTTAGGAGAAATTAGGGTTAGAAAGCACACAGGATGTTTTTCACACAGTTCGACCAATTTGTCTACCTCTGCGGCTATAGCTCCGATTCATTCAAGAATAATTAGGGTTACAGTGTTACAACATATATATACAGGATTCTAATGCTACACGAAAAAAGCCTCATTAAATCCTATCGCAATCCCCTCAACCAATCAGATCCTAATTACAGCAGATATTACGGAGTTTCAGTGCTTATGAGCTGTCTTCAGCAGACTAGGCATCTCTGACTCAGACGATGCAAGCAACTCTTGGTCAGACAATCCAAGCATCTCAGAGGCAGACCATCCTAGGCATCTCTGACTCAGACTACACAGGCGTCTCTGATTCAGACGATCCTAGGCATCTCTAACTCAGACGATGCAACTCATTATCAGTCAAACTCAACAATAAATGTTCGAACCAATTTTGATGGAACAAGAAGAAAATGAAGTATTGAAAATTTGAAAAGATTATTAGCTAAAAATTAAGGACAAATAGATTGTTCCTAAGTAGTTTCTGATTCTTACTACAAATTGATTCGTTTTCTTCTTATTCTTCCCAAAGCGAAATCAGGCTCATCCAAAAACATATACAGATAAATCTGATGAGGCTAATCTAATAAATTTTAAAAACTTAAGTATTGATAACCTCATTAGTTTAATTGAATCTGTGCAGGAAGATAATGAGGGCCAAATGGCTTTCAATACCTTAACTGAATCTGCCACCAAAGATGTGAATGTTGGAGACTCTCAAGAACTTATTGAGACTAATGATCCAGGTGAAGACTTAAGCATCTATTTTTTAAAAATTTGTATTAGCTCATTTTCCTTTGGATTTTGAACTCTTGTCTTCTCCTTTTTGTTTAGTTTCTTTAAATGTAGATGCTCCTATGGAAGTAAGCTCAATTATTAAGGAACATTTTTCAACCAATGATGACATAGGAGTGTTCCCTTCTCCTGTTAAATCTCATCAGTCACCTTCGATGCCATCTGAAGGTATTTCCACCCTTGTTTTTTATTTTCATTTTTATTTTATTTTTTTGCGCTTAGGATGCATAGTTACATTTTTTGTTCAATTTCAGGGAACTCTTCTCAAATCATTGAGGATTTAAATTTGAATTCTCTTGTTAGCTACGAGCTTGAGCTTGAGCCTTGATTTGCGGTTCACATGTCTCTGAAGATGCATTGCATAAATTGTTGGACTCAAAGCATGTTTTGACTCAACATGTGGAGGATCTTAAGCATCAACTGGCATCCTCTCAAGTTTTTCTGGACAGGATCATTCAACAAGAGGCTCAAGTTTTAGAAGCTAGGGCTGCTTTAAGTGCTCCTCTTGGATATTAGAATATTTCCCCCTTCAATTCCTCAACTTCATTGCTTTATTTACTAGCTTTGGTGTTTATATTTCCTTGCGTACTTTTCTTATTGTATGTGTATTTTAAAAAGGATAATATTTGTTGTTACCAAACTCTTAAAAATGATGTGGACCAATGTGAGAATTGGTGTGGGTTCCCAAAAGAGGGAAAATTGGACTGCAAGTTTTCGCAGAAGGATTGGAAAATTCTTTGAGGTCTAAATGAGTGAAAACTTATGTTTCCTTCTTTTCATTTTGGGTTCCAATTGTATACTTTGATCTTTGATTAATTGATTCTGTGGTTCATGTCGTGGGTGTGGGTTTATTGTTCTGATCTTGGCAAAGTTGGGGATTTTATGTTTTCATTTTGTAATAGCTTTTTCACAGTACTCAGAATTATCTCTACGAATATCTTATTGAAGAAGAACTATTCCACACAAAAAAGATAAAGACACAAAGCAATAGTAAAAAAAAAAGTTTACTACTCTATTCTTTACTGGTTAAAAAAAGACAATTTATCAAAAGAAGGAAATGAAAGAAGGCTTGTTTAGCAAATACAAAAAAAATACTATTTTGATTACAAAGATCATTAAACCCGCCATGTAGGTGTTTAATTTTAATTGGTACATCTAACTCAGGTTAATTATACTCATTTGAGCTAAGGCATCCGAGCACACACCCCAATTTTTATACCTATCAAAACATGTATGGTTATTAATATCCAAGTTTTTCTCCGCTAATGATACGTTAGTCATTCTTGTGTTTTCGCTCGTCACATTTCATCTTCTTTTTTTATGTTTATGGAGTATTGATTTCTTATTTTTTTATAACAATAAATAAAATTGAATACTCAATTTTAAGGGGTCCGATTCTTTTCAGTTTTACTTGAGTGAATAGTCATTCTGGTTCTTGAAGTTGTAAGTGTTGGTCACTTTAGTCCCTATAATTAGAAAATAGGCTCGAAAGTCCCTGAACTTATAAACCGTCAATCACGCCTGCTTTGCCTCTCCCGCCTCGTGGTGCTCCAGATATGTTGGCTTATGTGCCGTATTTCTGGGTTTCGGCTCCGGATCTGGCGCCTTCAAAGTGTTGTCCTCTGCCTTCTTGCAACTCAAGGTATTGCTGGGTGAAGAGTTGGCTGAAGGCATGGTGCAGCTGGTGTCGTTGTTCGTTGTTTTACACGAATCTAGTTTAGGCATCTAGGATCTGAGCTTTCAAAGTGTTGTTCAGGGTCGACGGTGGAGGATTTGGGCCGACAATGTGCATATTGGAGTCGTCGACGATGGATCCGGGATCTTTGGGTTCTAGTGGCAGTGGCTTTGCTCCGCTCTCGTTGTCTGGTTTGTTGGTCCGGCCGAGACAGAGTGTTAGTGAGGTCCTTCGAGGGTCGACCTCTTCGCCCCTGGAGTTGGCTTTGTTGTCACTACTATCGCGCCCGATTCCTTGGATCAGTTTTATGTTTTTAGTTTGGTGGTGAAGGGGCTTCCCTCTTGCTCTACTGTGCTGGTGTTTCGACCAGCCTGTTCTATGTGATGTTTGTTATGGAGAGAGCTCTAGCTGTGTTGGTAGGTTTCTTCTTGGACATCTCTGTGTGTTGCGGCTGTGGACCTGGAGGGGGAGCACATGTATCTATTCCCAACCAACTAATTATGTGACTAATTTATTGTGGTTAGCTACCAACAGAATCTCAAGAAGTAAGACAAATATTCTACGCAGTTTTACAATCCATCCACAGGCACTGGGCCTTCAAATAGAAAAGTGATATCTAGTTATCTACTATGGCCCAAACAACATAATTTGTATGAACGAATCTCATTACATTGCAAAAATGAAATTTCAGCCCATTAGCCAAAAGGCTGAAAGATCAAATACAAAGAATGAGACACTCTTTTGACAAAAAAGGAAGGGAAAAAAAAAAGAATGAGACTCTTAGATCAAGCAATGGTGTTCACGGATACAAGAAAGACAAAACACCAACACCCATCACAACAAATTTCGATAATACACTAGCTGCCACATTATCTACTACAAGGAAGAGAAAAGCAAACAAACGGAATTACAAAGGTAAAGAAATTTGGCTTATGAAGCATCTTTTGCCATGTCACACAAACATTCTATGCTTCCGCCCAACTATAAACGATGTCTTGGATTCTTCTCGAAGTAGCACATAGCATATTCGAGAAGTATCTTTTATATGTTATAGCTTTAAATCCTTTAATTTAATTTAAAAAAAAAAAAAACAACGCGTTAGTAGACATTGCTTAATGGGGCCCTCAGATCACGTCACTTCTAGCTTCAACTTCTAGAAATTCACTTTTTGCACAAAATGACAAAATAAATAAAAATAATTCACTTTTTTTTGTTATTTTTGTTTGTCTGTATAAACAAAAATAATTCACTTTGAAAACACAAAAAGAATATGAATGACTGGATCAAAATTCACTTCTCTATTGCTTTAACCCATCCAAATAATCCACATTTTGCTTGTGATGATAGCTTCATGACTAAAATTGTTACTTTTCAGATGTTTAACCTCCCAGTTTTAAGCAAGCTGCATAAATGATATTACAAAATACCACAAATGCAAGAATTGAGAGCACAAAAACAACATGTAAGCCATCACATAACACGATCACAAACAGAAACAACTTAACGAAAGAAAAAAAAGACTCGGGATACTTTATTCACACTCTTCTGGTTTTTTTTTTTTTTTTGTATTGGTTTGGTGGCTGAGAAAAGTACAAAGACTAATTTAGAAATCATCTCCATCGTAACCACCGTCGTCGCCATCGAAGTCAAGATCATCCTCAACCTTCTCCGCAGCATCGTCAGCAATCTTATCCTCAACGTATTCCGCACCCTCCACAAGCGCGATTCCACCTAGAACCCCAGCCACCGCGCCCACAGCCAATCCCGTCCCCATCCCCCCAAACTTACTCTTCTTCTTCTCCTCCTGATACCCATACGACGCCGTTTGCCCTGAATACCCCTGACCACCATACGACGCCGTCTGAGCTGGGTATCCCTGTCCACCATACGACGCAGTCTGCCCCGGATACCCTTGTCCACCATACGATGCCGTTTGTGGCGGCGCATTGTAAGGATACCCCGACGGCGGCGCGGCGGAGTAATACGAATCCTGCGGCGGAGCTCCGTAAGGGGGCCCATA
Source organism: Acmispon strigosus (assembly GCA_030819835.1). Lineage (NCBI taxonomy): Eukaryota > Viridiplantae > Streptophyta > Magnoliopsida > Fabales > Fabaceae > Acmispon > Acmispon strigosus. Next base: position 38,284,900 of record JAUAMA010000001.1, on the reverse strand, counting down.
CGCCGGCGGAGCATGTGAATAATCACGCGATTGAGGTGGAACGCCATAGGGAGGAGCGTAATACGCACCCGGCGCACGATAGCCAGACTCTCTGATCGTGACCTTAACGTCGACCTTCCCTTGCGGCCTTCCCGAGGGGCGTTTCAGCGTGAGAGCGCGGCTGGCTCGCTCACCGATCCCGCAATCCTCGAGGATTTCCCTGAGCTTGAGCCGAGCCGAGCCGATGAGCGGCTTGGTATCTTCTTCGGAGCCGGCGTGGACGACGTCGATGAAGAGCGTGAGGTCCTCGAGGGGCTCCGGAGGGAGAGGGATTGTGAGGGTCTGGTCCCAATTCGCTTCGGTGTCGCCGTTGTCGTCGGCTCTGGTGGAGAACTTGTTCTTCGGGTCTACCCAAACGACGGCGTACGGCTTGTTCGGGCCGTGTCGCCAGTTCACGTTCTTCAGGCCGCGGGCTGATGATAGCTTCAGTTCGAGTTCGTAGCGAGATGCCATTTTTTCCGGTGAGGGAGTTCGGAGAGGAGGATTTTGAGAGAACGTGGTGAAGCGTTGGTGAATGCTGGTACGGGTTTTATGGGTGGAGTGGGGATGGAGACTGGTTTTCTTTAAACCAAGGTTTTGTGGCGTAATTACAACATTGCCATTGACTACGTTTGGTAGAAGTTAGAGTTTTATGGAGAAAACCTCAAATTTTGGTGATGAAGATATACATTTATAACTGTTTGGTCTTTGTATTATTTTGACTCACCACTTTGGTCTCTGAAGATGTTGACGTCGATGACTTTGGTCCTTTTTTCCATTTTTCGTTGGTCCCTGGGATGGAAAGTGTCAAATAAGAGACAGAAATGTCACGCAAGCTTGCCATGTCTGCTCCAACAGTCATATTTTAACTTCCAGAAATCGGTCAAATCAGTCCCTTCAAAAGTAAAAACCTAGAAAAATCATCATCACCTACTCTGCCGCTCTGATTCGGTGTCGTCGCCACCGACCTACAACCCCAACAACCAGAACCATCATCGTCACCTTCATCTCCCTACCAAGACTTCCTTAACACAGAACCCCCAACCACCTCATAAAGGAAGAAGAAAGAATGGCAACCCACAGCTCCACCACCCAAAATCAAAACTAAAACCACCAAGCAGTGTTTTAAAACTCGGGCCGGTGATCGACTCGGTCGAGGTACTGGGTCAATGGGTCACTGGTCGGACCGATGAGTCACTGGTCGGACCGGTTTGACTCGGTGCATATTAAAAAATTCTAAAAATTAATAATATTAGCAAACATTAATTGATAAATTCATGCTTTAATCACAAAGTTCTACACTTTAATCACAAATAAAACTACAAATAAGTCTCAAACATAATTAAACAAACATAAGCTAACAAGTAACAACACAAATGCAATAATGTCAAGTTCTTTCATGTCCAAGGAGGCAAAGTTGCATCCATTTGAAGCATTTCCTCTTCATCCAATTGTGGCACTCCTTCAGGAACATTAGGAATTGGATTTTCCATAGTGTTATCTTGCAATCATCATCATCATCATCCAAATTTAATTTATCTGTGAAGTAAATTAATTTAGATGTCATGTAACAATTAAGTATGAACATCAAGTGAAACAAAATATAAAATAAACCCATATATCATATATTCATATTATAACAAAAATACATACCAATATCATTAGAAATTGGTTGGATGGTCATATTGGCAAGTTCATTGCGTAATGCATCCACCTCCTCAACAGTTAAGAATGGGGGTGATTCCTCCAATACCCAATCAGAATGGTCATCAATTATTTCAAAATTGATGGGGTCATAACTTTGATGTTTCCATCGGTTCCTAAGTTAAATAATTTTCTCAAACATCAATATAAAAAAATTTAAGAATATATTTATTTATGTAAAATGCGATTAGGAAGTAACTTAATCGTACCTTTGTTGTAGCCTCAAGTTGTAACGAACAAAAACAAGATCATTAAGTTTTTGATGCTCCAATCTATTTCTCTTTTTTGAATGGATGTGCTCGAATACACTCCAATTTCGTTCACAACCTGAAGCACTACAAGTCTGACTTAAAACACGGATAGCTAGCTTTTGCAAAAGCGGTGCACCGCATCCATAAGATTCCCACCATTGATCTAAAATTAAAATTTCACATGTAATAAAATCAATGAATATTCATATTGAATTAGAAGTCTAGAATCTAAATCAAGAACCAAAGACTATGAAAGTTACCAGGCATTATTGTATTTCTTTCACGCACAGCAATTGGCCTGCCAAAATCTAACTCAGCATCTTTGTATATTCTTGTCTCACTTGACAACTGTTGTTCCAAATCAGCATCTCCATAACAATACTTCCCAATCACATCATAGAGGCCACTTATTGTATTCTTATGCTTTTCATATTCTGGAAGATTAAACCGACAACTTGGATTTAACCAATAACCTGCAGCATGAAGATTCTTACGAAGCTGAAAATCCCAACGAGCATCTATAATGTTCAAGTAAGGCTCAACTTGCTTCTTCTTTCTTTGGAACCTCTTCGCCATCTCCTCTCTCGCTTGATAAAAAGCTTGGTAAAGATAACCCATGACAGGTTTATCTTCACTATCAACAAGACGCAGCAAATGAACAAGTGGCTCAGTAAGCTTCACAATATCAGCACATTTTTTCCAAAATCCAGAATCTAAGACTTGATCTACAAATCTTTTTGCCTTGGCATCTCTGGCATAAGTTGAGCCTTAACCATGGCTCTTAGTGAATCTTTTTGAGCCAAAATACTTTGCAATGCTATGAAATTTGTTGCAAAGCGAGTTGGAGCTGGACGAAGAATTTCTCTTCCACCTGTGTATTTTCTCATCAAAAACAATGCATAACAATGGTTGTAGATGTATTTTGTGATTTTTGAAGCTTGCAACACCGTCTCACTAACTTCATCAAGTTTCCCAATATCTTGCAACATCAAATTCACACAGTGGGCTGCACAAGGAGACCAATATAACTTGGGAAACTCAGCTTCTAATAATCTTCCGGCAGCAACATAATTTGCAGCGTTATCTGTCACTATATGGACAACATTTTCAGGCCCAACAAATAAGACCACATCCCTGAAAAGCTTATATAACATTTCTGCAGTTTTCGAATGCTGAGAAGCATCAACAGATTTCAGAAAAACGGTTCCTTTGGGACAATAGACTAAAAAATTAATAAGAGTTCTCCTACAACGATCAGTCCACCCATCTGCCATAATTGTGCATCCTGTTTTCTTCCAAATGTCACTATAACTCTCAACAAGTTTCTTCACATCATCAACCCACTTATTTAACAAAAATCCACGAACTCTTTGCATATTTGGTGCTTTATACCCGGGACCCATGGCACAAATAGCATCAATCATGGGTTGATAATATGCTGAATTAACAGCATTAAATGGCACAGAAGCATCAATCATCCATTTTGCTATGGCAAGGTCACACTTTTCAACCACCTCTTTACTTTGCAAAACACTTATTAAAGTGGGTTGAGCTCCTGGAGTTGTTCTAGCCATGAAGTAGTCACCTATGCGACCACTATTTTTCCCCTTCTGAGTCGAGGGTGTTGGCCTTGATAGATTAACATCATGCACTTCCTCGTCAATTACTCTCATTGGGTGTTCATCAAGAGTATTACTATCATCACTTACTTCTTGAATTTTTATTTTCTTCCTACCTTCATCAATGTTTTTTCTCATAAGTTCTTTAACATCAGCAGGCACTTTCAAACATTTCTCAACCTGTCCTACTTCCCATGCCAAGTGACTCTTGAGTCGGTTGATTCCACCTCCCCTTATAATCTTTGCACAATAGAGACACATCAAAACAGTCTTCCCCTTCTCAATACGTTGTGTACAATGACCCCAAGCTGGATCTGATTTCTGCCTAATGTACTTGTTACTGTGAGATGAGTTTTGACTTGATACTTCTTCCCCAACAGCTTCAGGTTCAGTACTTGACATCTGTAGTGAATAAACAATACAAACAATAACAACAATAACAATTACCAAATGGTTAGATAAACAATACAAACAGCTTCAGGTCCAGAATCAACTATGCAGCAAACAATGGTTATATTCATGTTCAAATTTTCCAGAATCCACTGTAGTTTCTACTTTCTAATTCTATAGTTTCTAATTTCAGCCACAAGCAATTACCAACAGCAGCAGAATGCAGATACCAACAATAACAAATTAACAATTAACAACAGCAGCAGAATGCAGATACCAACAATTTTCCAGAATCCACTGTAGTTTCTACTTTCTAATTCTATAGTTTCTAATTTCAGCCACAAGCAATTACCAACAGCAGCAGAATGCAGATACCAACAATAACAATTAACAAATTAACAAATTAACAACTTATGTCAAGAACTCAAGATAAACAAGAAAAGTGAAATCAAACCTTGGAAATGATTAGTGCTGGACTCCTCTGTTCAAGCAGGAAGAAGACGCAACTAGCAGGGAGAACTGGAGAAGCAGAGAAGCAGAAAACCAGAAACAGAAGAAGCACGAACCCAGAATGAGGAAGAAAGAAGAAAACGATGCAAGTGGCAGGGTCTGAACTCTGAAGCAGCAAAAACGGAAGAAGTGAAGAAGCTCGAGGTCGAGGGAAGAAGAAAGAAGCACACGATGGCTGCACCAGAAACAGAAGACGCACGAAGCCACGAACCCAGAACGAGGAAGGATGAAGAAATCGACGCAAGTGGAAGCAGTTGCAATGGAAGAAGCTCGAGGTCGAGGGAAGAACCGAAGAAGAAAGAAGACTCGATGGCTGCAGCGATTTGGGGGAATTAGAAGTTAGGGTTAGGGTGAAATCAAGTGCCCCTGCAAAACGACGTCGTTTTGCTTGTTCTGGTGGGAAAAAAAATTGGGGGGGCGTCGGACCGGTCGAACCGAGACCGAACCGAGTCCCCGGTTCAACCTCCGAACCGGCCGAGTCGCACCGGTTTGATCCGGGTTGACTGCAGAACCGATCTGAGCTACGACCCAAACCGGCCTTACCACCGGTTCCCGATCGGACCGGTCGGACCGGCCGGTCCGAGCCGGTTTTTAAAACATTGCCACCAAGCAAGAGGCGCCACCAAAAGGAGACAGCGAGAAAAATGTCGAGCAAGAGGCAAATGACCTAGAACCAAAAAACCTAGCAAAGAAACCAAAAATCCATACCCAAACAAAGATAGACAAACCGAGGAGAGGAAACCCTGCCTCTAGTAACACCCCAACCTTGCCAACACAGCCACCACTGCCAATCTCGACCTAAACTGAGTCTAGCTGAAGCAACACCATGCTCTACCGCCACAAAGACACACCCAGCCACCATCGTAAGTACCTTGACCAAAACCCAAACCCCTTCAGCAAACTGCAGCTAAACAACCCCAACACCAACCCTGACCTAAACAAAAATCCTGAACCCCAACACCCACGAGCCTAGCAAGATCGACGAACAAGGCACAACGAGTAGAGCAAGGAGAGGCAGAGACTAAGGCAAGGCGAGACTAGGACGAGGCAAAACCAGAAGAAGTCAATCCAACAACCTAGAGGGGAGGAGCCACCTCCAATCACCACCGGAAGAAGAAGTGAGGAAAGAAACCCTGGTTGTGCGCTCTTCTTCTCCAACCAATGACGATTTGCTTCAAATCTGCTCGGATGGTGCGGAGGCACGAGGTTAGAGGGTACAATGGCGATGGCGGAACAGGCGATGGTTGACAGAGGAACGAGCAGTGGCGTAGGCGACCTTAAAGGGAGATGACGACGATGAAGAGGTGAAGAGGGTTCGAAGAAGAGAATCAGAAGGTGAAATGGAGGATGAAGATGGGGTGACAGTGTTTGGTTGAGGTTCGGGTAGTGGGTGAGTGAGGGAGAAGAAAATCAGAAGGTGGTGGGTCCAACTCACTTCACTTCCGGGACTAAATTGAAAATCCATGTGCCAAAGAACGTGACACATGGCATTTTGTGTCTCAAGGACCAACAGAAAATGTAAAAAAGTACTAAAGTGACCGACGTCGACATCTTCAGGGACCAAAGCAATGGGTCAAAATAGTACAAGGACCAAACAGTCATAAGTGAACATCTTCAGGGACCAAAATTGAGGTTTACTCTACTGCATGTTATCCACTTGGTCAAATTGGCCAGATGTCAGGTAGAGTTATCATGGTTGGTAAAGTTTTCTTAGGAAGCCCCAAAAGAGTCATAAACTAAAGGAAATAATTTTAAATGTTGAGTAAGATATTAATAGTTGAGATTTAAAGAATACAATAGGGTGGATTCTAGGGGTGTACATGGTTGGATAGATCCAATGAACTCGTCCGACCTAATCCGATCTGATAGTAAAAATGCGGATTGTATTGGGTAAGCGAGTTAATTTTTATTACAATCTGACCATATTCGAATTGGATATCGGATATCGGATTCGAGAATAAATTCATCTAACCCAACCAGAAACCCGTCCATATAATAATATATTATTTTCTATTTTTTTATAATTTTACTCAACTCATACATGACTAAAATTTACAGGAAATTCGGAATCTAAAATGTTTTCACAGTTTCAACTTTCACCTTTCTTTATTTGTGCTTGTGTACTGTCTCGCGAAACTTGTTTGTAGTTATTTGGCATGTTAAAGATATCTAAGTTCTAAGTGTCATGCCATGGCATTTGGTATTGTTTTTCATTTTTTTGGTACTGATTAATTTAGATTGTTTCATGTCATTTGTTAATGAGATTTGACATTTTCATGAATTTGGCTATCAGTTATGTGGTATTATTTCATGTTATTTGATATAATTTTTGTGTCTTTTTCATGCTATTTGGTACTATCACAAATTTTCTGGGTTTTTTTTTTGAATTTTTAATAAATTTTTCTATACTTTTTTGTATATTTCAAATAGTGACCCAATCAACCCGCTCGATCTAACTCGAACATCGTTGGGTTAGTTTGGATTGGCTCTGAAAGTGAAAAATCGTGAAATTTGATTCAATCTAACCCAAATAGTTTTGATTGGTTCAGATTCTATTTAGACTAAAAATTCACCAACCCAACCTGTGTGCCCCCTAGACTCTAGAGTGTCTTCATAGAAAGGGGACATGGGTGCCTCTAATTTTACTTGCAATAGTCTATTTTAGCCTTTCATGAGTTTTGAGATGCCAAAACTATTGGGGCAGTATTGAATTAAGAAAAATCTTTAAGGTAAATTATACAAGTGAATTCTTCCTCGCTTGTATTGTGGCTTGTTCGTTGCTCCTTGTTGGTCTCCTTTTAGAACGTGTAGTTTCCTTATTTAACAGGAATTAGGAGTCTGTCCATTATTGAAAATATGGTTAAGTATTTTATTCTATAATCAATCAATTATTTACAATGTAAACCCTAGAGCACTTCCGCTTCCCTTTACCCCTTTCTTCTTCCTCACCTTCTTTTCGCTTAACATGGTTTCAAGAGTAGGTTTGATCCTTGCACAAATTTCATAGAACCAACTCCGCAGTGAGTTAGAGTGTGGCGTTGGAAACTTCAAAGACTATAATTTGTTTGGAATGTGCACTCACGTTGACGACTTCAAAGACTACAACAGGGGAATTTGTGTATGTAACACTTCAATCTCCATCATTTGATGTGTGGTGTCGTTGCTTGTTCATCACTCCTTGTTTTCATCGCTGATGCCTCGGGAAGAAAATAAACTTTGTTTCTCAGTAGCAAGGGATATCAAAGAACGATAATATTTTTGCTCTACTAGTCCTAAAAAACCCAGGGATAAAGTACTCTTTTGCCTTTTTGAAAGATTTGTTCACTTTCCAACATAAAGGAAATTTTCCTAGACTGTCCTCCTTTACCCAAAAATGAGTTTGACCCATAGAGACCTTTATGAATATGATATCCTTTTTTAGCCAATCTTTACAAGATTGAGTGTATTTTTCTAAGATTTTCCTTCCAAAATGACTATGAAACTATTGAAGCCTTTGTCGAGATCAATAACATAAAAAATGAAGAAAAACAATGATCATTGGGGCAGGGATCAAAAACTAGTCAAACATAATCTATTAGACTTACAAAAGCTCGACGTTTGAATGAAGTTGAGACGAGGTTATTTGCAGATTTTTAAGAATGTTAGTCTCAAAATGGCTTAAGGGAATCCTATGTTTAAGTTCAATTAAAATATAAGTTTACATGAAAAATCACTTGGAGAATGGGGATCAAACGTCAATATTGAGAGTTGGGATGATGAGACGATACTTATTGGATAACTCTCCCCTCGGGTAACTTCTATTCTTTGATTAACCTGGCTTTCAGAGTTGGGCGGGTAAGAATAACTACAACTTTAAACTTCGGAGTCAATCCAATTCTCTACAAGGATGGAGTCAGGAATATGAAGGGCTTGTCTATTACATATACATCCCATGAGATTGAAATTGGAGAAGGCAGATTCTCTAAGCTTAAATTGGCAAAGTTTTTGATAAATTAATGCCCAAGGAAAAGGAACGATGGATTGAAAAGGTTTATTTAAGGAGCATTAATCCTACAAACCCAAACCCTTCGTTTAAGACTTTTTTAGTTAAAGAAGAAATTATTTGAGTTGAGAAAGAAGAGCTTCGGTTGGGTTCTTTAAGGACGAATATCCTTTCGTCTTCTCTTTACTCTTTTTTAGAGAAAATAACAGTGAAGAAAAGTTGAAAATGTGAAAGGGAAAATATACCTGAAGAACCTTGAGGATAGGATGAAGAAAGAAAGAATGCTTGCTCGCTCTTAAGTTCAAATTTGAGCAGTTGGGGGACGTAGCTATTGTAAGATTAGAGAAATATGGGAAATCCTCTATAAATCTCTTCTCCCCTCTGATTTGGAAATTCAAAAAATAAAAAGTTAAATAGCTATGAAACCTAGGGTGTAGCATGAAATGTGGAAAGGCGGTCGTATTGGGAGTCGCAACTTCATGACATACAATCATGATTGGAGACACAAATGATTGGAGTGTGTCTCTTCATTATTTGCAACGTTCTGAATTCAAGTTGGTCGAACATATCTGAAGAACCTCGGAGGTCAAAGTTCTGAAAAGAAAGACAAGTAATTCACAAACGATTATAAAGAATAAAGGGTGCCATAAACTCATCTAGGATAGGAAAATTCAGAGCGAATGGTATTCGTCTAACCTGATATAATTTGACATTGCATTTCATTACATGCCAAGCTACGGGATCACGTTCTGGTCGCCCCAAAACGCCAAAAAGCATATAACATCTTAGCCAACTCATAAAGGTCATGCAAACAAGCAAATACCATGGTGACAGACGATGTGACTTAGTTAAGGAACACATCGTCCCAACGAAGGCCAACCGAATTGTTCCAGTGTGCTTAATGATATACATCAAGGTTATTCGAAGGTAACCATTATCTTAGAAGACTTATCTCAAAACTTCCTATAAACCTCAAGTCACAAATATGACGGTTACTGAGCCTAAGTGTAGTCGTTTATTTATTTAGGCATTACTTGTTATGCAAACTTTGAGTTCTTCTTAGATTCTAAGATTTTTTATTTGTTCTCTCGCTAACTTGAGCGTTTGCGTGTTTTGTGCAAATACATCAATTTGTCATGTCAACGCAGCACCATCGTGCTAGAGAAGCCTTTCAAGATCGCACATCACCACTGAAGACGAATATCAATTTAGGAAGAAAAATTAACTTGATAAAGAAATTAATAGAGGAAGCCAAAGTAATTTACTAATTTTAGCGGACAAACCATATTATATTATTATAACATCAATAAGAAATTTTAAATTTCACCGCTGACGCGGTGAAGGGTGGTTTTGTCAACTAAAATGTTTGAGCCGGCACGATTGGTAACGGGGGGAAATAACATCTTGGGTGGGGAATAAACAAGGAAGGTGGTAGCTTTGAAATTAAGTAATAGTTGTCTTTGATACTTCGAAGAATTGAAGCTCGACTTTCACTTTCACAAAGACTTTCTTAGAAAACTCTTATTATATTGCTCTAAAATTTTCATTGGGACTTTAATCCCTAAACTAGCAGATTATTAATATTGGTTCTTCAATCTATTTTTTTATCGTTACTAACACGTTTTATGATGGTTTAAAAACCATCAATGTTACATAAAAATATCATCATAAAAATAATAAAGAGACCTTAAAATTTCATATTTTAAGAACCAAATACATAGTTAAACCTATTTAAAATTATGAAATGTTGTTACGCACTTCAAGGCATGCAGTGACTAGATCTTTAATTCCTAAAAAAATCCTTAATCACAGCATGGGGCGATGCCCTTCGTGGTTTGCATCGTGAGATAAGAAATATAATGGTAAACACGACAAATAAAGGTTGTTAGTTGGTACCGTTGCCACACGCAGGAAACGCGGTCCATTATAGATGTTTTCTGGTCAATGGGAACTATTTTGTTTGAGTAAATTATAAAGATTGGACCAGGTAAAGATAAGGAATAAGGAAGAGATGCGATATAAGTGATAAGTATGATATAAGAAATAATATATTGGGAAGAAAGGTATATAAATAAAATAAGAGTGTCATGAAGTGTCTATACTATTTAGTGGTTTGTGAATGATTGATAATTTTATTTTGTTTTGCAACTTTCTATAGATGTTTTCGGTGTTGTCTATGGTGAACTACCATTTAAGTAGTGCACCATACACTGCTATCTTCTGGCCAATGAGATCGTAATTAGATGTTGAAGTTGTGATCTGGGTTGGGTAGCTGTGTTCTCTGAATGTCGACCAGTACCGGATTCTCCATGTAAGACTCTCGATTTTGTAAATTTCCATCTTGGTCGTTGGAGTTTGTAATAATTATGTTTTGGTCCCTAATGTTGTGATATTTATGCTTTGGTCTTTGTTAGGCATTTTGCTTGAAATAAGTTCTGTTTGATTATCCTACTCAAGTTGAGATGATGATAAAATAAATTTTTTATAGATATGATTGATATTTGATTGTTATGGATATCTTTGTTAAGTGCAGATTTTTATTTTCTGTCTTCTGTTTCTCAATTATTTCGAAAATAGAGGGGTTGAGAAGAAGTTTATATTTCTGTTTTTGGAGAATATTTTCTGAATATATTGTCATGGATTAATAAATAATTAAGTAATCAGGAATTCAGTTTAACCATAATCGGGACCAGGTTCGTTCTATTGTTGTTAGAGCTGTTGAAGGAAGAAGAAATCTGCTGCATTTCCCTATTTTTCCTAGGGCTGGGGGTGTGCAACAACTCTTGGTCAACAGCATGGCTGTTTATTTTTCTGCTGGTTGAATTTGAAAACAACATCTTTTCTAGGGTTAGTTAGATGCCAATAATATTCTGGCTGGAAAATAGGAGAGGAAAGCTGAGCTAACCTCCCACTACCTTAGTGGTTCGGCCAGCTTATAGAGAGGAGAAGGCTGAGTTAATTTCTATCTCTCTTCATTCCAAAGTGTTTTGACCTAAGACTCAAAAACTGAAACCCTCTAAACTTTGTGCTGCTGTGTCGCCTCTCCTTCTTCCTCCATTGGTGTTCAAGCTTTATTCTCCAATTCTCTCCAAGGGTGCATTGTGTTGGTCCATTGGTAAGTTGATCAAACTCTTCCAATTTCTGAATTCTTGGTGTTCAATTTCCTTTTCCCTCTCCTAGGGTTTCCACTTGGCTTGTTTCCAGCACATTTCTCCTCACCATACTCGAGTTCTTTCTGCTCCATTGAAGGACAAGGGTTGTGGTTCATTTCCTCTTGATCATACAAGCAAAGCAAGGTTGGTCTTTTCCTTTGTTCTTGGTTGAAACCCTTGTTATTTTCCTTATTCATGCGTTTTAGTGTCTTGGAAATCCTTTGAGTGGAAATTATCTTTAGTCGATTATATAATGATTTTTGGCCATGGAAAAGCTTTGGTTTTGAAAAGTATGGTTTAAAATGAATTTTTCCATGAAAAACACTGTTTCTGGGTTCTCTGGCAAGGAGCCAACGCATGGGCCTTGGACTCCCAACGCCTGGGCATTGAGGTTCTGCCCAGGTTCGTGTTGCCAGACAGGGAGCCAACACTTGGGCGTTGGCATCCCAACGCATGGGCGTTGGGTCCCTGCCAGCCAACTTGCTGTTTTGCTTTATTTGGTTTTAAATCCTTTTGAGGTTGGTTTCCACCCTTCCAATAGTTGTTGATTGTTGTATATACCTGTGTTTTGTCTTGAAAGATCAGAGATCAAGTGCATGCAACCCATTCGAAGGTAAGGGTAACTCGTTGTAGGAATTGTCTTATCGGTTGTGAAGTGTTGTGAACCTGTTTTGAGGATTCTGGTTGTGTTTGTCTATGAACTCATTCTGGATTTGTTGTTGATACTGTAACATGTTGTATATGTTTACATGTTGTTGAGGTTTTTGGGAAAAATGGATTGATTTATTTGCATATAACATGATGAAAATGATTTTGAGAAGAAATGACTATATTATGCATATGTTGATACTATGATTGAGAAATTGTGTGAACTGTTGGTTCATGAGGATGATGATTATTTTGTCATAGCATATGCATTATATATAGGATGTTTAGGTTGATGTGACGGCTGATGAAAGGATTTTTAAAGTTTGTTTCTTTCGTCTTAGTTCACCAAAAAAAATTATAAGTTCTCACTTTTCTACTATTAAATCTCTTTCAACACTCAATTGTAGTATAGCAACGGGTGTTATCGTATCCACAGGGAATTGCGGTCAAATGCCGTTCTTTAGTATAATTTCTTAAACAATAGGAAAAATAGTTGTTTGAAGTATATTTTGGTAACAAAGCTTTAAAGAAGTAACAAACGATGATACAAGATATTGAAATTTAAGATGACAAAACTGTTGGATTGGGTTTCACCATTTAACTACTTAATATCCTATGACTCCATATGTAAATTTATTCTTATCCATGATTCATCAACACCAATTTTACCCTACTCATTGATTCCTCAATTAAGTGAAGGTTTATAACTTATTTTCCTAAACATTGATTCCTCAACTGCATAGCAAACTAAGTTATCTTTTATGCTCGGGTGTTTAATTGACTAACAATGCTTAATTCCATTCCTAGATATTAAGTTTGTTTGATGGTTAACTTTAGATCTGATTCTAAACATCATAGCTCCCGCTCTTATGTCGAATCAAACAAATATGTTCTAGGTGCGGGACTAAAACATAGCATTAAGAACAAAAAATAACCATTGAATCATGAAACAGACTTGGAAATTACATATAGAAATCAAAAGATATTTACATCGTCAAAGGTTACATCCCAAACCCAACAATAGAGATTTAGCTATCCATTTCCATGGATTCTATGAACTTACAAATAGAAGAACCGTGAAGAAGATGACAGTCCGTGGTGACGATGTCGCCGGCGTGTTCCTAGCTCGACGGAGTATCACCTAGCCCCAAGTTACTTCTGCTATGTTTTTTGTGTTCTTGTCTCTGTTTTCTATTCTCTGTTTTTAACTCTTCATAATCTCCCTTTGTCCCTCGGACAAAGCTCTGTATTTATAGGCGAACGAGTAAACAGAGCAAGTTGCTTTCATGGCAGAAATCTTCGTTAGTAAGTTTTCCTCAACCGCCTATGACAGTAGCTGAAGTAGCTGTCCTGTTTTTCTTCATCGTCGGGTTTCCTCCACCGCCTTTTGTCAACTTGTTTGAAGAGTAGCTGCTTAGTCAGAAGCTTCGCCTGAGGTGGTTTTTCCACACTGCCTTGCTAGACAATCCCGTCTCTTTAGTTCTTCCATGAGGCCAGACGATCTATGATGCCAGACGAGACCTCAGAATGCATGACCATCAGACGAGACTTCACCTCAGATGAGACTAGACCATCAGACGATCTTCAAGTAAGACGATCATGGAGTTAGACGATCACCTAAACTTGGAAACTTTGTGAATTTCTTCTCTGTGTCAAAAATCCAAGTTAAATACATAGAAAAAATAATATTTACACTATCTATAGGCTGAGATTAAGCTTTTAACGAATTAACTACTTTGAGGGTTTAAATGATCAATATTTCAAGCAAACAAGTCGAATAAGTGCCTAAAATGATATCCAAATATATGTAAATTTGACACTTATCAACGACACTTTGTCCCGTGGGATCAACTGAGGACAATGTGGTGGATTGTTGTCCCACGTGATTGTCCTGACCCTGTTTGGGTGAATTCTGGCCATAGTTATGCATATAGCTACTGAGGACTAACAAGCATGTTTATGTGATATCTTAACATGAGGACTTGTAAATACTTAATTGTTGTTGTTGCTGTACTCGATTTTTTATTTACTGTATATTATTGTTGTTTGTTTTATCACAATGTTGTTAAATATATCTTGTATTTGGAGTTAACCTTTTCTTTGTTTGTTGTTTGTTAAATTTGGGCGCTTAACGCCATAGGCAATCAGGATGACGTTGTGCAAGATGGTTGAATTTGATGCTAGGGCAAGATGGTGTAGAAGGACTGGAAGGACCAGATAATGTCTTAAGAAACTATTTACTGTTTTATTTCTGCTGTTGTGAATATTAAGCACCTGTGGTGCAACATTATTATTTTAATTACCTCACGAATTTCTGAGTGTTTATTTAGTCTATTATGGGTTAATGTTATTGTATTTATTTTGAGAGACGTTCTGTTTTGAAAACTTGAGTGTTTTGAGAGGTTTCGAAGTGTTATTTTCGCATATTTACTATGTGACCTCTGACCATAAATTAAGGTGTTACACTCCCAGATTAGATGTTGAAGATGTTGTGTTCCCCGAATCTCGACCAATACTGGCCATATCGTGAGTTCATCTGTGCATTTCTCTGATTCTTGTTATATGGCGTGTTACGTGTCCTGCTTTTTTCACCCGTCACAACAATTTCACCCATATTATTTTGTTTTGTTTGGGTTTAGGGTGCATCTAAGAGTTGGGGTTGGGGTTGGTGGTTTTGGGTCTGATTTTTCGAGGTGCCAATTGTAGTTATTAGTTGATGTAGTTTATGATTTATTTTTAAATTTCTGTAAGTTTAGGGTTCATCTAAGAGTTGGAGTTGGGGTTGGGGTTGGGGTTAGGGTTGGTGTTGGTGGTTTTGGGTCTGATTTCTTTAGGGTGCCAATTGTAGTTATTGGTTAATGTAGTTTGTAATTTATTTCTGAATTTCTCTTAGCTTATTGGTTGTTGTTTAATTGAATGTGATGAGTATTAACGAGAATAATTGGTATAGTATGTTGGGTCATTACTATTGCTGGTGCTGGGAAAGCTTTTTGGGAGTACTGCTAGTATAATAAGTTGTTGTTGGTTTTAGTTGTTCCCATTTTTTACGAATTTTAGGCTTGTTGTTGGGCTTCATAGACGTTTGCTTTTAGACATCATTTCATCTATTTTCTTATTTCTTCTTTATCCTCTGTGCTTCCTGTTAATTAAACTTAGGCTTAACCAAAAATAAAAATAAAGTTGAACTCAGTTTTGGTGCGCAGGTTTTACTGTCTGCTGCAATCTTGTTCAAACTAATCAATTATAGCTATGGATGGTGTTGTCGATTGTAATGATCATACGTATGGAAGTGAGGACAATGGTGAAGACGACGGTATGGTGCATGTGAGTTTCAAATGCTGGTTATAAATCATATGTTGTATATTTCATTATGATAGTAT
This sequence comes from Acmispon strigosus, assembly GCA_030819835.1. Classification (NCBI taxonomy): domain Eukaryota; kingdom Viridiplantae; phylum Streptophyta; class Magnoliopsida; order Fabales; family Fabaceae; genus Acmispon; species Acmispon strigosus. The sequence continues at coordinate 38,269,246 of JAUAMA010000001.1, read as the reverse complement.
TCTAAATTGATCTTTATCTACCAAAAAAAATTCTAAATTGGTCTTGTCCAAAACGGTAGATGTTAGATAAGTCATGTGTTTGTTTTCCATAATTAAAAAAAATTAAGGACCAATGTAGATGTTAGATAAGTCATGTGTTTGTTTTCCATAATTAAAAAAAAAAATTAAGGACCAATATAAATTTATATAAGGTATTCATATATAATATAATGTTTGCAATGACATTTTCATACATAAAGTTCTAATAAGGTTTGTTAATGCATTTTTACAGGGTTTGGAGGGTGTGGAGGATATATGTGATGGTCATGAAGATGCACAGGTGAATGATGAAACATCAGAAGGTGAAGCTGAAGCTTTTGATGAAAATTCACATGAACCAGTTAAGATAAATGAAGTGGATCATATCTTAAATTATGATCTGAAGACTATGAGTCTTGTTGAAGCATCAAAGTTTGAATTCTCAGGTCGTGAAGTTGTATATGAGTTTTATAATCTATTGTTAAGAACCAAGGGTTCTTTGAAGAAGAAAAATGAGAAATTGAAGATACTGAATGTTCTTTCTATTCTGATTAATTCATTGTACAAGCTCTGTTTATATATAGAGGGAAAATAGACAAGATCCCGAATATTTCGAGTCAACACAATTAGACAGGATCTCGGATAATTCCGGGTCACCTGTCACACATGGACAACTGGCATGACTAACTGACCAGACGATACAGTTATGCATTCGATACAACTTGGCAGACGATGCTGCCATGCATACGATAGAATGTTAACTTATTCAGACGATTATATTAGACGATACAGACAATAAGTATCAGACAATACAAACGATAGGTATCAGACGATGCTGCTTTTCTAACAACCCCCCTCAAACTCAAGGTGGGTGAAAAGGAGCTGTCTTTGCAAACACATTGAGTTTGACCTTCATTGCTACAAAGTGTTGAGGCGAGAGGGGTTTGGTGAAGTTATCAGCCAATTGATCCTGATCAGGAATGTGATACACAAGCAATGACTTGTTTTGAACTTTCTCTCGAACGAAAAAGATGTCCAATTCCATATGTTTTGTTTTGGTGTGCAAAACAGGGTTGTGAGTTAAGGCCACAGCTCCCATGTTATCACAGTATACTGTAGGAACTTGGAAAAGAATCTTTAACTCCGTGAGGAGAGATTGAATTTTTTTCCCTACGTCAACCAAATATACCATCATGTGATAATACTAGCGATAACGAGTTAGTAAATTTCTCTACATACGGAAGCTACCTCTTAAATACCTATTCTTGACTTAGTCGTTTACTTATTGCTTTACTTACCTTGATCTTTCAAACTATGGGAAATTAGAACCTGACACAAAATTATTAATCACACACAACTACTTGCACACAAAATGAATATATTACAATGATAGGAAACGATTGTTCAGAGTACTGCAGCGTGGGAGATACTCAAGGTATCTCCACACCTTTATTCAACGAATCAACCAAGTACGAAAATTGAAATAGCAAATGCAGGAAAACAAGTCCATCATCATCATCATCATAGAAAAATACAACAAGCAACTAACAGTCAGCTGCACCAGCTCCACCACCCGGACCATTACCAGCTTCCTCAGGGTCCTCCTCCATATCATCGCTGTCCTCAACCTACACCACCGGAACCCTCATCTCTGCCGCTCAGGAATTCTCACCTCGGGCAAAGAGGCTCCTATATTCCCTAGTAGACATTCTTCTGCATCGGGATATCACACTCTTCCCAGCGGTCATCCTCAGTCGTGGCCCTGGATCCCTAGGTGAAGGAGAGGTAACGGACTCAGAAAGTCGATGGCGTTTAGAGGTATCGCTCTCGGGTGCACACTCTCTCACGGGAACTGCAGGTATGGGTTCTAGATCCTGGGGTGGATTTGGTGGTGGTTCTGGAAGATCTTTAAGGTTGATGTGATGGGCTCTTAAGGGTAAGAAAAAGGAGAAAGTGACAAGCAAGGCTATTGGGAAACCCACTTCATAGGAAAAAGGACTCTTACACTAGAATATCATGACCCCACTATATAGACAGTACCCAGTGGCGGGGTCATGCTGCCACCCGGTGGCTAAGGGAAAATCAGCGTGTATGGAGACGACCGGAGGCCGGCTCATCTGGATCCCTGTCAAGATCTATAAAAATAAAGTGCAAGGTTGAGTCAAACGCAACAATGTACATGCTACGCAACATATAAGTGGTCCATTACAAATCAGGATAACACATTATCATCACACATAATCACAATAAACACACACATCAATATGCAGTTATGCTGGTTATCTATCACCCTTATGACTCCTGGATTTCAGTCGAACTTCTCCTCCAATTACCCCAGAAGACATAGAAGAAAGTCCCTGATCCGACCTTTTTAATTGTTCTTACAATTAATGCTAGTAGTGCATAAGGCCCGAAGCATAAGCTTCTACACTCTTCAGAAAGTCATTCGGGAATAACAGACATGTTTTTCGTTCCACTCTTTACCGAATTGGATTACCCTTAGACTTCTCCGTCATATATACCCGACAATGCTAATCCTTAAACATCATGGCTAGAACAGGACTCAGGGATCCTGTTCGTCTAGACATGAGAGATAGGAAATCGCTGCATATCCCGGGCCAATTCATCTCTGAACATGGCCACCCTAAGTATTAAAGTGGTAATGACAACATTTTCTTACTCCTTGTCTCTCCAAGTATGTTATTATAGCATAAGCATCACCCCCTTATACTTCCTTAATATTCAGAGTTGCATAACTAAGATGAACTCTATTTTTTCATCTGTATCCCGATTCATGGAATGAGCATGTCTCTAGATATTAGATATTTGATATACATACAATAGGTCAGTATAGTTTTACACACAAGAACCATGTTCTTTTGGTAACCAGCCCGCACTTAAGTTCTCAAAACGGTTTCATCTTCCTACTTCATTTATTATATTATATCCATTAACTAACTAACCAAACGGTGAGTTCTATTCAGTTATAGGGTAGGTTGATTTTCCATAAACAAGTGACAAGCCAACAATTACCTCAAGATTTTTCCCTCTTCTCTACTACCTCAAATTCCATGACAAAATTTCTAAAAGCAACTTCAATCAAGCCTAATGACGGCAATACCTAGTACCACTAGATCTCATAGTGTACTTTCCCATTCTAATGTTCAATGCAACAACCATTCACATGAGGTTCTCCATAATAATTATGACCCATTCCCTTAGCCAGTTTAGATCTTAATACAGGATCATTCATGTTAGGTTTTTTTGTTATTGGGATAGGTGAATTCTTATAAATCTATCCTCCGAAAGAACCGGACATGATAATTTTTCATCATCCGACTGGAGCACCAATCAAATCTTCACATCTCGAGATAAGCAGTCGATTAGTGAGCATCCCATCTCATAAGGAAAACCTTAATTAAGGCTTGGTTGCGGGGGAGAAGGACTAAGGACCAGTCGGAGGGGACCTAGAGGAGATAGAAGTTGTAGTTAGTGAGTTGCGGGCTGAACTGCTGACTCTAGAAATGACTTATTAAGTGAAGACTAGCCTAGCAAGAAGGATTGTTGCTAGATTCTATACCAATGCATTCTTTCTGAAAAGTAGAATCGCAAGGGTATGAAGATAGCTATTTATCATATTTTGAGTGATAACAATTTTGCTACTAAACTTTGTGTATTATGTTTTTCAGGAAACATCTCTATCGTTTATGCTGCAAGAGACGAATCGTCTACATGCATTATTTAATATTATTTAGACACAATTAAATAATCGTTTATTCAAACACAAGGAAAGCATCGTCTATTCAGACAGAAAGGAAAGCATCGTCTATTAAGACAGAAAGGAAAGCATCGTCTATTTAGACAGAAAGGAAAGAATCGTCTGAACATACGAGAAGCATCGTCTGAAGAGAAGCAAGAGACGACGGTGCTAAACTTTATATCTTGAGTATGGTCTACACTCTACAGTCTGAAAAGTCTCGCACCAAGGAAACGCAACACCAAGTTGTAACGGATCAAATCATTTCTCAAACTGGAAAAGATCTCGTTGATAAATGAATTCAATGCAAAGGAGCGATTCACTCCTCATATTGATCAACGACTGATACCAATTATGCAAGTGTATAGAATGGCCAAAGTAATATTGTTAGAGATATGCAGTATTGTCTAATACCTATCATCTGTATAGGGCAGCATTTTATCGTCTGTATGGCAGCATCGTCTGCCAAGTTGAATGAATGCGTGATTGTATCGTCTGGCCAGTTAGTCGTGCCAGCTGACCAAGTGTGATATTTGACCTAGATTATCCGGGATCCTGTCTGATAGTGTTGATCCGGAATATTTGGGATCTTGTTTTTTTTTCTGTCAGTCTCTCTCTGTATATAAATAGAGCTTGTACAGTGAATTAATCAGAATAGAAAGAACATTCAGTATCTTCGACTTCTCATTTTTCTTCTTCAAAGAACCCTTGGTTCTTAACATGGTATCAAGAGCTAGTCTCGATCTGTAATGTTTTTTTTTTTTTTTTGCTTTCCGCTGTGGCAGAAGCTCAGACTTTGTCTCAAGCTTTATCTTCTTTTTCTTCTTTACCTTCCTTTTCACATATTGTTTCAATCAAACTTGATGAAACAAATTTTCATTCATGGGCACAACACGCTGAAGGTGTTGTTCGACAACATAGTCTGGAAAAGTTTCTTGTAAATCCAACAATCCCACCTCATTTTTCTTCTGATGCTGATCGTGCAAATTCTGTTGAGAATCCTCTTTACACAACCTGGATCAAACAGGATTCAGCACTGTTCACTTGGTTGCTTTCTTCCCTATCTTCTGGTGTTTTGCCTACGGTTGTTAACCGCAAACAGTCCCGGCAGATCTGGCAAGAAGTTCATGACTTCTTCAATGTACATTCTCTAGCACAATCCGCGACTCTTTGCTCAGAGCTTCACACCATTGTCAAAGGGGAGAAATCTCTCTTCTTCTATCTCAAACGCATTAAGAAAATTGTCAATGCTCTCATCTCCATCGGTGATCCTGTTTCATATCGGGATCACATTGAAGCTATCTTTGATGGATTATCAGATGAGTATAGCTCCCTTATGCCCTTTGCCAGCAATCCGGAGGTGCCATGCTCTTTCTCTCAAGCAGAAGCAATGCTTATTGCTCATAAGGTCTACCTTCTTCGCTCTTGCAAGTGTCAGCTTCTTGAAAATCCACCGTCTTCTCTGCTCACACATACATCATCCCCGTCGCTTGTGTAGACGATAGACTCATCAATACTGAACCAGCAGTCTGCTCAAACCAACTATGCTTCTAGTTCACCTTCCCAGAATCGTGCCATGCACACCACTGATGATGCACCCTCTGTGAATCCGGGTTTCCTTGAGTCGACCCAGAGCTATGGCTCGTTTGGTGATTATCTTGGTCTTGGTGGTCGCTCTGGTGGTCGTAGTGGCCGTGGGCATGGACGTGGTGGACGCTCCTCTATTCAGTGTCAAATATGTTACAAGTGGGGTCATGAAGCCAACACTTGCTATCACCGAGTATCGTCTGCCAATTTTCCAGGATGGTTGGCTCATCACCATATGGTGATCAGTTTAATCAAGTTCCTCAGCAGGCCGGTACCTTTGGAGGCTTTGCACCACCTCTTTCTAATTTTCAACAAGCAGGACTTGGTCCCCCACCCTTTTATAATCTTCAAATAACTGGGCCCTCCCAATTACCTTTTCCCAATGCTAGTCCGAAGACTGATCCACATGGATATCCTTCGGGAATTTCTTATCCTTCGTTTACTATATATGTCAGTGTTTTTCACCAGCAGACGATCCCTGCACCTGTGTTTTAGTCTCCCCACCAGATGATTGGCCCTTCTCACTTTGCACAGCGACCAACAAGCCAATTGTTTTCTCAGCAGATGATGGGACAAGCTCTGCTCACTGCATTTACAGGACCAAGTGCAGGGAAATGGTTACCAGACACTGGTGCAACTCACCATGTCACCCATGATGCTACTGCCTTCTCCAATCCCACACCCCTTCAAGGGAATGATCACATCCTCATGGGAAATAGTCAAGGTTTGCCTATCCAATTTATTGATACAGTTTCCTTTAAGTCACCATGTCAAACACATGCTACTCTTTCTCTTAGTGATTTGTTGCTTGTTTTCTCAATCACTAAAAATCTTGTCAGTGTTAGTAGGTTTGCTAGAAATAATCATGTTAAATTTGAGTTTGATCACGCTCATTTTCTTGTCAAATCTCAGGCCAATGGTGAAATTCTTCTTCAAGGGACTGTTGGGGATGATGGTCTCTACTATTTTGATGGAATGCATGCTTCCAAGTTCTTAAGAACAACAAGTCTTCTGTCATGCTAGCTCTCACTTCCTCCTCATTTACTTTACCTAAAACACATGCAACCACAAGCACTAGTAGCTCACCCGTAGGACCCACCTCCTATGGCCATTGGCATCATCACCTAGGTCACCATACTCATGAGATTTTACATTCAGTTCTAACTAAATGTAATATTTCAGTTCCTTCTCGAGCTATTTCTCGTGTTTGTAGTGCCTGTTGTATGGGTAAATCTCATAGATTACCTTCTTCTCAATCTAATACAATTTATTCTCAACCTTTAGAACTTGTATTTTCTGATTTATGGGGACCAACCTCCGTTGAATCTTCTGCTGGTTACTCTTATTTTCTTACTTGTGTTGATGCCTACACACGATATACATGGATTTTTCTTTTAAGAAAAAAATCAGAAACCTATGCCACCTTTCTTCAATTTCAAGCAATGATTGAATTGCAATTAAATCTGAAACTTAAAGCTGTTAAAACTGATGGAGGCACTAAATTTAAATGGGTTAAATATGTTTTTGGTCCCTGTACTTATAGCGAGATTTGGTTTTAGTCCCTCGCTGGCGTAAATGTGGATATTAGGCCTTGGACTATGATTATTTTTTGGTTTTAGTCCCTGCCGGAGTTCACCGTTGACCGCCGTGCTTACGTGTCACGGCTTGGCTGACGTGGCATATGCCACGTCAATTAATGAGTATAGGTGTAATTTTTTTTTCCAATAATATTTAATAAATAAAAAAAACAAAAAAAAAGGGAAAAAGGGGGGAATCAGAGGACGAGAGCACGTTGCTCATTCTTCTTCCTCTTGCGAACTGAAAACCCTTCGAGTTCCATTGTTCATCTCGACACCCCTCCCTCGAATCTGCCGCAGCCATCATCGCCGGCCACCAGTCCCTGCGTCGCCGTCGCCGTCGTGTCCATTCATCCTTGCCGTCGCCGCCGTCTTGTCGCCACGTCGCTGCCGTGGTGTTCCTTCGAAATCCATCACTTCGTTCATCTCGTTCCCATTTGCAGACCAAGTAAGTGCAATTCTTCCTCTATTCTCTATTGGTTCTCCTATTTTCTCAATCACCATACCCCATTCACCTATTAGGTTGTATTGTTTGATTTTCTTCTCCCAATTTCATTGTCATGGTAGGTTACTAAAAACAGAGTGTAACAGAGGGTTGATGAAGGAATGTCATGTTAGGGCAGAATAGACATTGTGAAACCATTATCTGAACTGTAATGTAACAAGAGTCATGAAACATGATACTAGTATTGAATTCAATGAACAACTGTGTACAACTTGCTTTGGTTCTTGAAATGCTCTATGTTTGTGTATCTATGTTCTTCACATAACCTCATGCTAAGTAACCCTTACCTTGTTATTGTAGGATGTCATTCAACCTGATTGTGCATCACTTGTGTGTATGTGTGTACGAGCCGTACATGAATTTTTGAGGAGGCCGCACTCACATCCAGCGTGGAATTGATCTGGATAAATGGAGTTTTTTTGATTGTGTTGATGTTGTGAAGGAGTTGGGCTACACAGTTGGAAAATTCAAAATGTGTGGAGAACGAAAGAGGATGTTGCGGGTCACATTTTTAGACCCGTATTGGGTGACGATGACGCCATGGTTTTGGGATCATATGCTGTTAACAACAGGGCTGATGTAGAATTGTTTGTCGAGCATGACCTGCATGTATTAACACATACACCGCTGTCTGTGATACGTCCAAGTTCTGAAATCAAGTCAAGTGATGTAGTTAGTCTAAAAACAGGTCCGAAGGTGGATGTTCACAGGGCAAATAAGCCATTCAAGCCTCCAGCCAAGAAGGTTCCTGTTTCTAATGATGCTGCTCCAAAAGTGATGCCTTCTACACAACCTACTAAGCCTTCTAAACAGCCTGTTAGAAGGTCATGCAGGATTATTGCTGCTGGGGGACCCTCGAAGAAGACAAGTGGCAGAGTCCCTATTTTGTTGCTATCGAGTGATGAATCAGGCGGAGAGGAAGAAAGGGATGACACAGGGAGGAATGAGCAGGTAATTGATGAGGAGCAGGTGGCTGATGATGAGCAGGTGGCTGATGATGAGTAGGTAGCTGATGATGAGCAGGTGGCTGATGATGATGTATCTTCTGACAGTTTTTGTGATGACGAAATCCCCACGACGGATGTGCATTTTAGTGATAGCGAAGAAGAGAGGGATAATGATAATGATGATGGGTTTCAAAATCCCAGCATTGGTGTTGCTGAAGCTTTGTTGAATGAGAAGTTAAGACAAATGGCTGAGGGTACATTTGATAGTTGCAGTGTTCAGGAGGATATTCATGATACTGGGGCTGAGGAAAACCACCAGATGGAGGATGGATGGGATAGTGAGGAACTTGTCAGCGAGTCTAGTGACGATGAGGGTGATGGTGTCAGAAATAAGATGCGATTTACACAGTATCGTGAACAGGACATGAGGGCAGAGTTCAAATTCTCTGTGGGAATGGAGTTCACATCACTGCAGCAGTTTAAGGATGCAGTTAGAGAGCATTCAGTCCTTAACGGTCGCCAGATTCAGTTTGTCAAGAATGATGGTATCAGGTGCAGGGCAATTTGCAAAAAAGAGACTTGTGACTGGCTGATTCTTTGTAGCAAGGTGGGAGGGAAGAAGACATTTAGTGTCAAGACTCTCAACAGGGATCATCAGTGCGGCAGAGTCTTTAATAACAAATCTGCCTCAGCTAAGTGGGTATCTTCCAAGATGGTTGATAAATTAAGAAATAGAAGGAAGGTCAGATCATCTGACATTGTTGATTACATAAGGGTTGAATACAGCACTGGAATCACTACTTGGAGAGCATGGCGGGCCAAACAATTGGCTATGGAGATTGTTGAGGGTGATGCAAGCAAACAGTATCACATGCTAACCAGATTTAGTGCAGAGTTGAAGCGGGTATGTCCCGGAAACACTTGTGAGTTTTATTTTGACCCTCCGGCAATTGGTAATGAGCCTGCAAGGTTTGGTAGGTTCTACATGTGCCTAGAGGGATGTAAGAAAGGATTTGTGGCTGGCTGCAGGCCTTTCATTGGCTTGGATGGGTGTCATTTGAAGATGCAGTTTGGCGGGATTCTTCTGTGTGCTGTTGCAAGGGATCCAAATGACAAGTATTTTCCACTGGCATTTGCTGTAGTTGAATCTGAGTGCAAGGAAAGGTGGAGATGGTTTCTGGAATTGCTACTAGCTGACATTGGCCACGATAGAAGGTGGATTTTCATTTCTGATCAGCAAAAGGTATGCAATCCGATTTACGTTGAAAATTGATTTTTTGGTTGATCTGCAAACTGATTAATGATAGAACTGCATACTGATTTATGCCTGAACTGAAATCTGACATTGAATTATATAGAAAATTGATTTTTGCTTTTCTCTGCAAACAGATTAATGCTTGATCTGCATACTGATTTTTTCCTTAACTGAAATATAATATTGAAATATATGGAAATTTGATTTTCTATATGATCTGCAAACAAATTTATGCCAGATTTGTAATAGACAAATTGATTTTTTGCTTGATCTGCAAACTGATTTGTGCCTGATTTATTTCTGATTGACCTACAGGGGCTAATGACTGTGATTACTGAGCTGATTCCAGGAGTAGAGCACAGATATTGCTTAAGACACCTTTATGCTAACATAAAGAAGAAGTTTGGTGGAGGAGTTATTATAAGGGACCTTATGATGGCAGCAGCTAAGGCCACTTACCAACAGTTATGGCATGAAAAGATGATGGAGTTGAAAGAGGCACATGAAGAAGCATACAATTCACTGATGACCTTACCACTGAAATCCTGGTGCAAGCATGCATTCACCTTCTATCCCAAGTGCGACGTGTTGATGAATAACCTCTCGGAGTATTTCAATGCATCCATCCTTTTAGCAAGGGACAAACCTGTTCTTACAATGTTTGACTGGATAAGGACTTACCTAATGGGAAGATTTGCATCTCTGAATGAAAAATTCGCAAAGTATAAAGGACAAGTGTTGCCAAAACCACTAAAACGGCTAGCTTGGGAGATTAAGAGGAGTGGAATGTGGATGCCTCAATGCTGTGGAGAAGGTCTGTATGAGGTGAAGCATGCTATTTCTACAGATGGGTTCATTGTAGATCTTGGAAAAATGTCCTGCACTTGCAACTTCTGGGAATTGGTAGGCATTCCATGCAGACATGCAGTGGCTGCTATATCCTGCAATGGTCAGAACCCGGAAGACTTTGTCAGCTGGTACTATAAAAGAGAGGCATATTCAGCAACATATGGGCATGGGATCAGCCCCATAAATGGACAAAAACTGTGGCCTGAATCTGAATACCAACCATTCTTACCTCCCGTTTACAAGAAGGGGCCTGGAAGGCCTAAAAAGTTAAGAAGGAGGGACCCTCATGAGGATGATGCAACCAGATTAAGCAAGGGTGTTGCTAGACACAGATGTAGGAGATGTGGAGATTTTGGTCACAATTCCAGAAGTTGTAAGAACCCATTTGTGAATCAGGAAAATCACCCGACTGCAGATCCTTCTTCATCCTCACAGCAAGCAGAAGAGGCAAGTCAAGTGATTCAAGGAAACCAGAATACTAACAGGGTAAGCAACTTAAATTTCAGATCTCTTGAATTGGGTAACAGTTTCTTATTAATTATATGCTGATAATTTTGCTTTATGATGTGCAGCCATTTTCATATGAAGATATACCTTTGGAGGTGAGAAACAAGTTTGAAGAAATCATGAGAACCCTCCAAACAGCCCCTGTTGAAGATCCGGTGGCCTGCACTGATGCTACTGCTACTGCTTCTGCTACTCCTGCTAATACTGCTCCTGCTAGTGCTGCTACTGAAGCTGTAGTCGATGAAGGGAAACCATCTCAGCTATCAGCAGTTGAAGAAGCCTCCATAGTGGATCTGTAGTTGATGAATCTGGTTGGGTGGAGTTTGCTGTGAAGAATGTCAATGGCTGATTTTTTGTGATTTTGTAATAGTTTTGCTAGTGCACATGGGTGCCTTTCCAGAACCTTATCTGTTGTGGACCACTTAGTTTGGTATTTTTATGTATATTTGACAATTGTGGACCACTAAAGTCTATTTTGGAGTATATCAATGACATTTTCAAATTTCTAGCAACAAATGGAGCAATTTCTTTATGAATATTTTACATTTGTGGACCACAAAGGCTACTTTGGTGAAATCAATGTTGACCAAACTTTTCAATTTTAAATTTACAGGTTCATAACCAGGTTATTGTGCCCATATGCATTTTCCTAACATGTTACAGGCAACATGTAATTTCAAAGCAAGCTTTTTTAATTGACAAAACTTGTTATAGCAATTACCCTTTAAATTTTAATAGTACTTTTCCAGCAGGCCAGAACTAAACATGAAGATAATTAATAACTTAACCACTTTTAAAACAAAACACTTTAACAACTTCTCATAAGTTAAATTGAACTAGTGCATCTTGCTGAAATTTTACAACACAATTAAAAATTCAGATACCAATTACAACTTTTAAACCAAAACTTGCCCTCAATTAACCCTTCCTATTAAGATACAACCTACAAGCAGTACCCAAGACAACACAACTATGAAATGAGCCATATTCTTCTTCTTCATTTCACACTCAATTTTTTTTTCAAGATTGTCAATCTTCTTCTGCATATCCTCTAATTTGCAATTCATGTCTTCAAGTCCTCTGCCTCTGTTCTCCAATATCTTCACTGTCTCCTCTAAATTCTGCTCTGTGTCCTCCAATTTCTTCTTTGTGTTCTCCAAATTCTTCTGAGCAACCAATATATCGTCATCAACCCAGAAGAAGAAACCTCAGTCATTTGATAACTGATGATTTCTGCAACGCCAGAAATCTCTCTCCGGGTTCGTCGCAGTGTGGGAAGTCAACAACAAAAGGTTTTCCCCACAAAAGCAAACTCCTCGTCGAACCATTGCACGCCGTACTGTGACGCTTGCCCTTGCAGCAGAAGAATGTGAAGCATGTGAATTAGAAGAAGCAGACATGTTGATGAATAGTGGAGAATCAGATAGCTGCTAGCAAAATCAAGGATGAGAATGTGATTTTCGTGCAGCCAATCGAGGATGACGAAACAGAGATTAGGGATTAGATGTAGATTTCGAAGAGCCCTAATTTTTGGGGATGAGACCCAAATGGGTCGAACCAGAACAAAAGGGGAAGAAGAAAGGATATGGTTGATGAAGGTAAGCCACGAATTGATACTACTGCGTGGGAGAAGAAGGAAAAAATGAAGATGTTGTTGGGTTCTGAAAGGAGAAGATGAGAACCAGTGAAAACGCAAGAGGAAGAAGAAGGAGCATCGTGCTCCACTGCTCTGATTCCCCCCTTTTCCCTTTTTTTTTGTTTTTTTATTTATTAAATATTATTGGAAAAAAAAATTACACCTGTACTCATTAATTGACGTGGCATATGCCACGTCAGCCAAGCCGTGACACGTAAGCACGGCGGTCAACGGTGAACTCCGGCAGGGACTAAAACCAAAAAATAATCATAGTCCAAGGCCTAATATCCACCTTTACGCCGGCGAGGGACTAAAACCAAATCTCGCTATAAGTACAGGGACCAAAAACATATTTAACCCAATTTAAATCCCTCCATTCTCATTTTGCTCAATCAGGAATTGTTCACCGTCTGACTTGCCCCCACACACATCATCAAAATGGCAGTGTGGAACGCAAGCACAGACATGTGGTTAAAACTGGCATTCGTTGCTTGCTCAAGCCAAAATTCTCCATCAGTATTGGGATCATGCCTTTTTAATAGCTACCTTTCTCATAAACAGATTACCTACATCTGTCTTAGGCAATGTTAGCCCTTACTATAAGCTTAACAGTGTTCACCCAGATTACAAGTTCTTGAAGGCCTTTGGGTGTGCATGTTATCCCTTTCTCCGTCCTTACAATGTCTCTAAAACTCAGTTCAGGTCCCGGTAGTGTGTCTTCCTTGGTTATTCCCTTACCTACAAAGGTTATAAATGTTTAGGTGTCAGTGGGAATTTTTGTGTGTCAATGGATGTTATTTTCAATGAATACAGGTACCCATACACAGAGATATTTTCAACTCCTTCTACCACCATGGAGGGTCTTCTCTAACATCCTTTATTCCAAGGTATTTTGTAACTCCACATCAAGGGAAGCAACAACCTCTATCTGTTCATCCAGTTGCAGCATCGTCTGCTGTTCTTGAACCGTCTGATGTTCCCACATCATCTGGTGTTGCAGCATCGTCTGCCGCTCATCAATCGTTTGATGTTATAGCATCGTATGGTAATAGGCAAGCACCAGTCAACATTCATGCCATGCAAACTAGATCCAAATCTGGGATTACTAGGCCCCCGGTATCCTCAGTTCCGCCTCCTCCAGTCAACACTCACACTATGCAAACTCGTTCAAAGATTGGCACTATTCAGCCACAACTTCTTTTATCTCAGGTTGAACCAACCTCCGTCAAGAAAGCTCTTCAAGATCCCCTCTGGAAGCAGACTATGCAGGCAGAGTTTGATGCCTTGCAACAAAACACCACATGGTCTTTGGTCTCCTTACCACCTAACAGAAAACCAATAGGTTGCAAGTGGGTGTTCATGATCAAGCAAAAGGCTGATGGCACTGTTGAAAGAGACAAAGCCAGGTTAGTGGCCAAAGGGTACAATCAGATTCAAGGTTTTGACTATTTAGAAACCTTTTCCCCCGTTGTGAAGCCAATCACTATCTGTCTCATTTTGTCATTAGTTGTCACCAATTGTCATTAGTTGTCACCAAACGTTGGCATATCCATCAACTTGATGTCAACAATGCATTCCTGAATGGAACACTTGGTAAAGATGTCTACATGGACCAGCCACCGGGGTTTCAAATTGATGATCGAACCTTAGTCTGAAAACTCAACAAAGCTCTTTATGGTCTCAAACAAGCTCCCCGAGCTTGGTTTGACAAATTAAAAGGGGCTCTGCTACAATTTGGCTTCAAGGCTAGTTGCCGTGATCTATCTTTGTTTGTCTACAGTACAACTTCTTGTTGCATATACATCTTGGTCTATGTTGATGATATTAGCGTCACTGGCAGTTCCTTACCTCTTATTCAGCAAATTGTCACCCAGCTCAATACAGAGTTTTCACTCAAACAACTAGGTACATTGGATTACTTCCTTGGAGTTCAAGTTTAGCATTTGCAAGATGGGTCTCTTCTCCTATCATAATCTAAATACATAGGAGATCTTCTTGACAAGGCAAATATGACCAATGCAACAGGGTAATCTACGCCTATGCTTAGTGGAGCAAAACTCAGCAAACATGGTACTGACCTATATGCTGATCCATCCAACTATAGGTCTGTTGTAGGCGCATTGCAATATCCCACTCTCACCAGACCTGAAATTAGCTATGTTGTCAACAAAGTCTGTCAGTTCATGAGCCAGCCTGTAGATGTTCATTGGAAGGCTATCAAGCGCATACTAAGATACCTCAAAGGTACTATCTCTCATGGTCTGCTTCTCAAGCCCTGAAATTTTAAAGCTGTTGTTCCCTTGACTACCTACTGTGATGCTGATTGGGGTTCGGATTCGGAAGATAGACGTTCCACGTATGGTTCCTGTGTTTTCTTTGGACCCAACTTAGTTTCTTGGAGCTCCAAGAAGCAGACGATTGTCGCACAGTCAAGCACTGAAGCAGAATATAGAAGCTTGGCCAACACTACTGTTGAACTTCTTTAGATTCAATCTCTCCTCACAGAGTTAAAGATTACTTTCCAAGTTCCTACAGTATACTGTGATAACATGAGAGCTTTGGCCTTAACTCACAACCCTGTTTTGCACACTAGAACAGAACATATGAAATTGGGCATCTTTTGCATTCCAGAGAAAGTTCAAAATAAGTCCCTGCTTGTTTATCACATTCCTGGTCAGGATCAACTGGCAGATATCTTCACCAAACCTCTCTCGCCTCAACACTTTGCCGCAATGAAGGTCAAACTCAATGTGTTTGCAAAGGCTGATCCTTCTCACCCACCTTGAGTTTGAGGGGGGCAGTTAGAGATATTCAGTATCGTTTGATACCTATCATTTGTATAGGGCAACATTCTATCGTCTGCCAAGTTGAATCGAAAGCATAATTGTATCGTCTAGCCAGTTAGTCGTGCCAGCTGACCAAGTGTGATAGTTGACCCGGATTATCCGGGATCCTGTCTGATAGTGTTGATCCGGAATATCCGGGATCTTGTCTGTTTTCTGTCAGTCTCTCTCTGTACATAAAGAAAGCTTGTACAGTGAATTAATCATAATAGAAAGAACATTCAGTATCTTCGATTTCTCATTTTTCTTCTTCAAAGAACCCTTGATTCTTAACAAATATAAAAGATTGTCGAACCACAGGGATAGTTGGTTAAGTCGATAAACACTTGGATTTTCGCTATTCGGAATGAAAACAAAAAGATATATGTTGAATTGTTGTTCGTAACAAGAATATTGCATAAAAGCAATAGTGAAAGATGTTGAAACACTATAATGGAAACAATACTCGGGGTTTTAGTTTCGCCAAATCCAATTATGCTAATAGCAATCAGAGTTCTATATGAATCAATGTAACTTTCCTATGGTGATGTAGCCTTTACCTTTACTTGTTAATACCTTAATCAAGCAAATCATTCAATATTGGTTGCTAAGACTAATACCTTAATACCTAGTCAATTCAATTGAAGAATAAAACTCATGAAATCAGGCCAACACTGTTGAATTCTACCCTTACACGTAAGTGGTAGAGAAATTCAATCAATCTAATCTCAGGTCCATAACCCTTACCAACTACCATTGTGCAAGAAAAAGCATAACACTCGCGTCGATTCAAGCGGAATTAATTCAGAGAAGAGGTTCATAGGATTAAAACAAAGATATTCAAATTGAAACTTAGATGTTCATAGTATAAAATAGAAAAGGATTCACAATCCCCAAGTACTTAAGAAAACTAGTCAAGCATGGCTAGGGAATACGTAATCAAGATTCAAAGAAAAAAAACCTAAAACAGTGGCCTAGAGAGCCTCCCACAAGCCCTAAGAAAAATAGCTTCAAGGTGGAATTCAGAAAATACAAGATGATACAAGATATCTAGCAAAAGAAAAAAGTGCTTAATTTATAGAAAAAAACTGCAAAGGTCCAGCGCATTGGTGCTGGGATCTCATATCGTCTGATGGGTTTTGTATCGTCTACTGCATTTCTTGGTAGAATGCTAGCGCCTTGGCGCTGGGATCTTGTATCGTCTGGTGGGTTTTGTATCGTCTAATGAATTGCTTGGCACAATACCAGCGCATTGGCGCTGGCTATCCTAGCGCATTGGCGTTGGGCCTTCTTCAGCTCTCTCCGAATTTTCTTCCTTTCAGCTCAACTGTTGATTCCCTTCTTATTAAATCTCTTCAATCCTCATCATTTCTTCATCAAGAGTTTCAAAACCTACACAAGCTCATCAAACACCCCATCAAAGCAAAGATGAAACAACCATTTCACATAAAAGTCATCATCATTGCCTCTTTAACCTCATCATCAGAATTAAAAATTTAAACACTTAAGATTCAAATAAAGATAAGAAAAACACTAAAAATGACCAAAAATACAAAAAGACTCAATTAAAACCTAAATGCAAAAAACAATACAAAGCAAATCTAAAATCACTAAAAACACTACATGAGACAAAGGAAAAATAACAAAATAAAAGACTCAAAAGATTATAAAATCCCGGGTCATCAACGACCAACTCTGTAGAAGCTACAACATAAATGCCTTCATTACAAAGGAGAAAATCACACCTCACTTGACGATCAGCAGAAACAACAAATCAAACTCATTCAATGCAGATCATATAGTCGTTGCTGAACGGTCGAATATTCAAGCCTCACACTGTTCAACGACAAACATCTTCAGAAATGTTAATTTGAATTGAAGATATAAAAGGGAAGACTTGAAGATTTGAAGAAAGATCACAACACGGTAAAAAACAGAGAGCTGTACAGAAAGAAAAACACGACTCAGAATTTCAACGTTTAAACATCAAGCGATACACACAAGTCAGAATATCAAAGAGAACACAGAGAACCTATCGTCTATCATCTCTGTTTCCAAAACTCTAGTACATTCCTAAGTGTCACACCCACTATCAAAATACTAAGAGTTTGATCGAGCCTAAAAGTTTTTCTACTTCACTCTTTTGAGAAGAGATTCCTTGTAGAAGAAACCTTTTTTGGGATAAGTCCTGTCGAATACTTGTTGGGAGAAGTCCTGTCGAATACTTGTTGGGAGAAGCCTTGTCGAATTCTTGTTGGGAGAAGTCCTGTTGAATACTTGATAGTGAAAATCTTGGTTAAGCCAAGGACTGGACGTAGCCCTATCGTTTAAGGGGGTGAACCAGGATAAATCTTGTGTGTGCTCTTTATTGTTCGCATCGTCTACACTTTCACCCACTTATATTTCGCTGTATTAAACCGATTTATCATATCGTTTACGAAAAGGTTTTTGAAAACATATATTTGAATTTAAAATTAATTTTTTTGTAAGAACGCAATTCAAACCCCCTGTTTCTTGTGTTGTCCCTATATTTATCATTAAATACATGATAAGCAAATATATTCTAAGAATCCTCAACAACACCATCATCATAAATATCATGTAAGGATCATGCTTTCTATTCATAAAAAACTTTACATGCCTACAACAACATATATCATTCAACATCATAAAACATCATCGTCAATAACCTTTTGGCATGTAAATACATATCATGTATCATCAATCTCATGCTTCATCCATACCATATATCAACAACACCATCAGTCACAGACAGCGTATGGCATCAAACATCAACAACGTATAGCTAAGTTAATCCTCGATTAATTATTTCCTTCCTTCTTCTTTTCTCTTAACCATTCTGGTCAGAGGTTCAGGCCATCATCATCAACATGCAACACAGCCCCTTTGATCAACCCTCAAGTGAACCCTAGGGTTAGGTCTTTTCTCAACATCACAACCTAAACTCACATGGCCAAGTCAAGGATTTGGCTTTCCTTTCTCTATTTTCCCTGGTTCTAGTTGCTCCAAAACAACCCAGAAATTACTAACACACATCACCGGGTCGAGAGGAGAAGGATTCAACACCCACAAAGCATGGGTTTCTTTGGCCAAGAGGAGTGGAAACTGGTTCCCTCTTCTCTGGCCCGTTCTCCCTCTTCTAACCCATACAACATCATCAACAAAGTCTACCAGAACCATAGGAACATACAATACATGCTTAGCTAACTAGAACAGAGAGCAGTTCATGAAATTCAAGTTTCATGTTCAAACTCTCATCTTCTTCAATTCTTCTAATTAACAACCGTAAAGTCATGTTATTCATGCTTAAAATCATCAATATGAGCTAAGGAACGAGTTTAGAAGAAGAAATACTGAAGAAAAGCAAGTTCTAGAAATTTCCAGAAACATAGTCGCTGGAGAAGATGGCCAGCGGCGGCGCTCACGGCGGCGACCGTCGTCGGAGATGAACTGGTGGTGGCCGATGATACTCCTCGTTGCCAAAAGAAAGATGGTGGCCGTAGCGTGTGGATTGGTGGTCGGAGGAGGGAGAAAATCACGATTGATTTCTCGTGATCTCGCCGGAATCTTCAAAGCCACGACGGCGATGAAGAACATGATGAACACCAACCAATAAATAGCCCAAAACAGTCTAGAATTGCACCAAATTTTCTAGAATTAATGTTTAGCTACCCAGAAACATGATGGTGATGTTTTTATAAGGATTTGAGAAGGTTTTCTTCGAAGAACAGAAAGGAGAAAAGATGAACAAAGGCTTGAGTTCTAGAGAAAAGTTGGAGCTTCTCTCTCTACTCTTAGAGCAACGAAGCCTCGGTATGGCTAAAGGGAGGTGCGGTGAAGCTCCAGAGCTGCTGAGCTCGTCCTTATATAGAGGGGATGAAGAGTTCAAGGGAATACAAGTGAGCATCATGGTGTCACTTGGCATGGTGACCTTCACCGTCTCAAGTCACCAACAAGTAACCCTAACCTTCTCCCAAAACTTCTCAAAATCCTATTTCCAGTTCCTATACACTCTTGAGTTCGTAATCCCTCCCTCACATAATTAATTGATTAATTTTCATTAACCTAATCTTAATTAAACCATGATTTTTCACATAAGTAACAACTTTTAGTGAGAAATCGTCCACTGATCCTCATGATTACTTAATCTCTAATGAGTGATCATTCATGTTCTAACTTTCATTTATCTATGAACTTAATCATAATATAATTTTATATTCTAGTCCTAATTAATCTTCATCTTACTTAGTTATTTCATACATATAAAATCATAAACACACATCAAACATTAACAATAATAATATTATCTTATTATTATTTTAGGAGGTGGAAAATGAGATGTTACACTTGCAAGATGAGTTGGAAGTGTTGTAATTTTCCTTCCAACTGTATGGGGACTGGTTGCTTTGCATGGTGATGTTGGTCTTGGTTGTTACCTGGTTTGGCTTGGTTTACTTATCCATTTCTAGGACTGCCATTTATATTAGGTTTGCTCTGTTTTGTTTCCTAGAGCTTCATTTCGCCTCTTGTATCTCATCGTGAGGCAGTATTTCGGGTTGTTCAAGGCAATGTGGATTCAGTGGATCTCTGCAAAGATTAAGGACATTAACCATTCAATGTTGGAGTGGCTGAATGATCCCTGTGCTAGCTTGTCTAATATCTTATGCAGTTTTGAAGGCTATCTGGTTTTGTTGGTCTTATAGCTACGGTAGCAATTAGTATTTTGAAACCTTCTGTTTTTCTATCTCTTTGGTAAACCGTTTCTATTTTTTCTGGTTTACTGTTGTTACATATAACGCAGGGCAGGGGTTGTTGTTATAGTCGATGCTTGGGTGCAAGGTGTTTATTTCCAGGTTTATGTTGGATATAACCTTTTGGTGGTAGCCTCTCTTGATCTTCTGTTTGATGCTCTAGAGATGTTGTTGTTTTGTTTCGTAGTAGTAGGGATGGAATTTGATGGTTTTATTGATGCAGCGCATTTGATGATGGATGGATGTCAAGAACGGGGCAGTGAGCTTGCAATTGGTCACTGCTAAATGACACTTTCATTTTTGAGTTGTGTTCGCTTCTGATGTGTGCAGGGAGAATTTTATTCAACATGATGGGTTAACTACAAGTTGAGCTACGCTTGTAGCATTAAGCATTCTAGCTTATGGCAAGATTAAAGTGTTGGAATTTTGCTCATCTTAGGCTAGTTTGATGTTCCTTTAATTATGTCTCTTTACTGTCCCAACATTTGTATATGGGTTTTTAAGCACTCTTGTGCTTAGTTTAATACAGTTTTGCTTATATATAAAAAAAAAAAAAAAAAAAAAAAAAAAAAAAAAAAACCCAGCAACTGGGTCAACAAGCATCCTTCAAGAGTAGGAAATTCTGGGAATTTTTACTTGTTTTCTACTGAAGATATTCCCATTTCCTCCCAACAGAACACCAGGAGGGAAGACCTGCATAATTTTCCATACATTCTCAATTTAACTTCTCTAGTATTGAGGTCAAAGATTTTAAAAGCTCCAGATGACTTCCAACCACACATACTACCTCCAACATTTCAATTCACCATATTCTGTCCTACTTAACTTGAATTCATTCAATTTGGGTCCGTTTGTGTTCCTCACATTGAATCTCATAATTCACATCCAAACTCAAGAAACCAACTAATCAAATTATTTTTTTTATCACACACTAAGAAACCAACTAAGAATGATTAATGTGACACGTGATATCGTGGACTTGGGAGATCATTTGACTCCTTACGCACTTGGTCCATGGTTTAATCCCCATATGGCATGTATAAAATATAATTTGTTGAGAGGTACTTACTTACTTAATGTCATAAAAAAATTACAGCAATAATAGAGAAGACAAATAGAATTGAAATGAGATGAAAAAGAAAATTAAATGTGAACGAATCAAACCCCTCTTATCATAATGTCAACCTAAATCGATTTCCCTATTTACAAAATCCAAAATGGAGGTACAACCTTGGTCTGATTGGTTTTTTTTTTTTTTTAAATGCAACTTATTGAAAACGGGAGGAAAATAAACTCATAAGAATACAAATCATTCGAGTATCAAAAATGAGGAAAGAAACTCAAAACTAAGCTCGCTCGAGTAGTCCACAAACATCCTCCTGAAAATTGCCAGCCTTGCCTCCACAACTCACCTCATAATCTACTTCACGGATTCTTCCTCCTCTGGATCCTCCTCAATCGGCTCTAACTCTTCCATTATTGGAGTAGATTCGGGTCCAAGTGAGTATTCCTACGAACTCTGAACCCTAGGTGACTAAGGGGGGTCTCTAGCAACTTCAAGGTGATCCTCCAGATCAACAACTTCTGGCGGAAGTTCAAAGAGTAGTTCCCCATACAAGAAGCGATTATGCCTCCAAGTTCCTTCGTTGTAAATTGTCTCACGGTAGTGACCTATGTACGTCAAGGTCTGCATGCCATGGTCCACTGTCCATGTGGTCGTACGATACTTCTCCAAGAGGACATAGCTGGTGCGAAGCTCGGGTCGACCCTCCCTCCTCATCGTTGTTATCTAATGGCGTTAAGCGCCCAAACAACAAACAACACACAAAGAGGATTAACTTCAACATTCAATAATCATATAAGGCAATATAATGAAGCATCAACTAATAGAAGTCATCCTCAAATAAGCAAGATATAGCATGTTATTAAAGCATAAAAAGAAACAACAAACTCGAAAACAAGGTTAGTATGCATGCTGGTTAAGGCCCTTCCCCTTGAGTAATATGCTCCGAAAAAACACCATGACTCGCGAGTGTGATGGGACAACCACACAGACACCCAGACTGTTGGACTCTCTGCTAGCATCCTATCGTTAGTCAGCCACTTCATCAGGCACGCCCTCACGTCCTGGTCGAACCCACCATGTTGAACCTAACAGGTCCTGACAGTCGGATGGTCGCCCCGGTTATCTGGATTGAACTCAAACCCCACTAGGCCCTTAATGCTATGCCATATAACTCAAAATCTCTCACAAGCTCAAACCGTTAGTCACAAGTGATTTCAAAACATCATATGAACATCATTACTTCATAATAATGCAAATTGAACTATAAAACTTTGATATCCAGTAAAAATATCAGCGAACAATTAATTGCATAAAATCACTATTTAACAGGCTTCCAAGTCACAAAACATGAGCAACTCTCCATAGAAAAATCAGCAACAAAATATCTCCAAACCTCATCAAGATTGCATTGAAACAAGTCCAACGACTTAGTAATAACCACATATAAAATTCAGCAAGCTATTATCGACAAGCATGAAGCATATCATCATTCGCATCTAAACCCCAAGCCTCTTCGCTGCCCAACCAAGCCATCTTCGACTCAAAAATTCCAGCACCCCCTTTATTTGCCAAAACCACCATAATCAAATAAGAAAATATGGAGAAGGAACCGAAATCAATAAATGAAAATAGATCCAACCAGAGGTCCCTGAACCATCGCCGCTGATCGCGGACCTCGTTTCTCGTCGGAGCGATTTAGATCGACCTAGATCTCTGTCGGACCAGGCCGTCGCCAACCTTCCCCGTTCTACTGTCAATCACCGCTTCTCATCGCCACCACGTCGATCCAAAACCTCGCCCTAGCCGCAGTCCAAGTCAAACAACTCCGCCGTCGTCACATCACCTCATCAACCTTCGCTCCTCCTTCGATCTAGCCACCGATCTTCGCACTAGCAATGTCGCTGAGACGTTCGGGACCACCAAGCCCACATCGTGTCATTGTTGTCCTAGCGGTCTTCATATCTATCGACTTCTCAGTCTCCTTCTCTCAGGTTCTGGTTTTCATCCTCTTTTCACCATATCCCCTTAATTTGATCATACTTTCCTGGTAGATGACGAAGGGACTGATTTGACTAGTTTCAGAAAGTTAAATTATAACCATTGGAGCTGACGTGGCACGCTTGTGTGGCAGCCCTCTCTCTTATTTGGAATTTTGGTCAACAGGGACCAACGGAAACAGTGCAAAAGGATGAAACTAACCGACGGTGACATCTTCAGGGACCAGAGTGGTTGACGGAACAAGACCAAGGACCAAACAGTAATAAGTGAACAACTTCAGGGATGAAAATGGAGGTTTAAACATAAATTATACAATAATTATGATGACGAAAACCTTTGATGTAAATGTAGATGAACCACTTCTTCTCTTCTTTCTCTTATATGTTACACTCTCCTAAGATTCAGTTAGAGTATGATCAAGTTCATTCTTAATGTTTTCCAAAGCATGCTTTGTTAGATTCAAACAATTAAATGAATTATTATGTTTTGATAATCAACAATTTCTTTAAGGTTTAATATCATTAGAGATAGAATTCCTAACACCGTGAACTTTCTCATATCCAGGAAAATCTATCTACTAGAAGAACTGAATGAATCTCAAAGCATTATCAAGAGAATCAGTCTTGCTAGAAGAAATCGTCCGGTCATTACTACAAGCACCCTGAAGAAAAAGCTGTCAAGACATACAAAGAAAGCATTCATGTGAAGACAGTCTGGTGACTCACGGAAGATAAAAGCAGTGACTTCAAAATAGCAAACCTCCTTTTGAAGACACTCAATCAGTTATGCACTCTCAAGCCAAAGTCTACTTCAAGAAGCTGAAACAGTCCGGTGCCTGAATCAACAGTGATCAACAGGAAGACTGTTCCATCTAAAGCTGAATGAAAATGACAACTCGTGAAGAAATGTTCCTAGCTTTGAAGCTTCTCTAGTATCATACAAAGCAGTTGTGAATCAACTCATTCGAATGGAGAACTTCAGTGGAAGCAAAAGAGAAGGAAGGATTCAGTCATCTACAAATCAAGAATATTCTTAATCAAGACTGAATGAAGAAAGTTCGTCTGCCGATGCAACTTACTTAGTAACGAAATTCTGAATATTATATGGAGACTACGTCTGCCAAATCATAATGAAGAATTCGCCTGCTCAAAGCATCAAAATGCGCCAAGGGTACAAATGCCAAAAGGTGTGCATTACGAGGATATTAGTTCAACAGAAGCATTAAAGAAATTATTCAACCTAGCTATGAAGAGCTCATCCAGAATAATTGCTTCTTGGATCAAAAGACATCTACCTCGTCTGCATAATAAATAAAGTACTGGTGATGGCAGAAAGAACAAAGGGACACAATTAATATATTATTCCTGGGTCCCACTGCTTTTCTACTTTTCCTCAAATCAAGCTGACTTCGCAGAATCAACGGCATGAATCTCTGAGCATCGTACTCATTCAACGGTCGAAATTCAAATATCTGTTCAGAGCATTTGATGGGCATTAGCTGGCACGCACTGGGGTATAATGGTCAAACAAATACCACAGCTGGAATTCTTGAGAATTAAATACAGAAGACATAGCTCAAGGCAACTCGCTCAAATGGAGCCAGACGATGTCAACCCAAGCAAATCAATGCTTAGCAGACCGTGTCTCAGAGCTGCTCAGAAATGAAGTATTAGCCGTTACTCACAGCAGAGGAAGTAGAAGCACTAACGGACAGGTTTTCTCTCCTTCTATGAAAGAAGAATGAAGATCTTCAGTTGAAGATATAAATAGAGAATCCTGCTTCCGGAGCAACTTGGCGACTTGAGTTCAACCTTGCATATCTCAATCAATTTTTCCCAAAGAACCAAGACTTCATTGGTTCCAACTCAGAACGCTTCAAGCCAATCCTTACCTGAGTTGAGTTATTCACGTGTGTGAAGAACCTACAGAGTGTTACTCTCATCCTAACTCACACACAGCCCAAAACAGAGAAACTTAAACTTCCTATCCTCTCTGTAAACCTGAGCTTCATGTCTTCTACCCACTCTTATTGAAGAGAATTATTGTAGAAAAACAAACCCTTGTAAAAGGTGTCAGGAGGAGTCCTGCAGAATACTTGTAAGGAGAAGTCCCTGACAATACTTGTATTATTTGTTGAAATAGTGGAAAATCTTGGTGAAGCCAAGGACTGGACGTAGCCCTGTTGATTATGGGGGTGAACCAGGATAAAAATCATGTGTGCTTTACTTTCCATGTTATGTTATATTTTCCGCTGCATACATGCGTATTTGCATAATCAATAACTCTCTTTGAAAACTAATAACTAATGTTTATTATCGAAAGAAGTTTCCAAAAGTAAGTCACACAATTCAAACCCCCAATTTCTTGTGTTTCTTGCACCTTCATGCTCCCCTCTTTAAGCAACCCAAAGTTCAAATTTTCTTGACGCCTTTAGTTGTTCTTTGAAATCTCCATTTGACTGACAATGGCTCCTCCTCTCTAGACTCTGGTGGCAAGAGGTTTGATGTGAGATATTGCGAAATCAATCTAAATATCATGGTACATAGTGTTTAGGAGTCATCGCTTGGGGTCCTCCATCAATAGTGTACAATTTCTACGCACCTCAAGTGTCATCCACCATAAGTTTGACTCAGGCGTGGAGGTCAATTTAGACAAGCATGACCATAGTAGAATCTGGCACGACTGTTGTCATGGAAGAAAAGGAGCATGGCTATCACATAAAGGAATCATCGTTACTTAAATTTTCCTTAAGCATGGCCGTGGAACTTGTTACATTGATGTCCCACTGTTTTGAGAAGTCCAAAAAAGAAGCTACAAAAGAAGACTTGGACCAAAAAAGAAAGGAGTTCCGACAAACAGAAGAACATAGAGAGAAATCGTAGACGCGAGGGAATCCTAATACGGGTTCCTCGGTAGAGGATCAAGAGGTGCTTCGGTAGAGACTACTTGGGAATTAGTTCTCTCTCTTACCTCATTTTCATGTTGCTAGTTATGATTATGATTGTTTTGTACTTCATGCTTATGATGAGTAGTTAAGAAACGTCTCTGAAGGTTATGATGTAATAGATGATGTGAATCTAATTTACAGTTTTATAACATTTGTTTCCATTATTGGTTGATGCTTTTCTGTATGTGCGTATTCCTATATTTCGACTTGATAAACGTAGTACAGTCTTGGTAACTTAGCATACCTCCAAAAGAGGGCGTTAGGTTATGGAATTGAAAGAGAACCGGGTTAGGCGAGTGACTCTTAGGATTAGATTTCCTATACTTTTAATTCTCCTAAGATCGGTGGACCGTGAAGCGTCCCTTAGGTAGCTACCACATTTATATTCATGATTAATTAACACTTAATTAATTAGCTACCACATGATTCAATAATAGAATATAAATTGATCTGAATCCATTACTACATATACTGATAATTATACTACATATATTGATAATTTTATTTTTCCTAGGGGCGTGGACCGTCCTTGAAACTTATTCTCACAATGCATTGAACCAAGTCATTATGGTGCCTATGCACCGGGCCTATCATTTTATTCTATAACAACTACCTGTTTGAAGTCGATCTATAAGTTTATTCATTTGCATAGGCTAAGTCGAGCTATAAGTTTATTTTTTATGTAAGACAAGTATCATTCATGGGAGATAATCATGTTTGAGCCGAGAAACATCTACATATTCAAAGACTCAAATCCGAGACATTGTTTAAGAAGAATCAAATATGTAACACTTAAAGTCTTGAACCAACCACCTGTTGACAAGATCAACTATGAGTTATAATGTGATTATTTTGAGTTTGATTTTTTATGTAGTCACATTTTTTAATAGTTGTTGCCTATCATCTCATCCTTGTGATATTATTAATATTATTTTTGTTTTTTAAGAGATATTATTAATATTATTATTGAACACCTTGTACTTTTATATAAAACTATTAATCAATAATGTAATTGACTAATAATTTTTTGATTCTTAATTTTTAAATAATTATTGTTTTTTTCAAAGGTTTCTGGCCAGTATTAAGCAAGCAAAATATAAGGCCAAAGCCTAAGCTCAGAGAGCGAATACAAGACCGTAGAAGGCCTAACAACAGCCCCCAATTTTACTCAACCTAGAAGAACAACGTGCACGTGGGCAAAGCTTGGGGCAAACTCTTTTTTTTTTTTTAGGAAAAAGCTTGGGGCAAACTCAAACTAACGTAAAACTATAGGAAACAGGTTTCCTGTTTTCAAAAACTGAAAAATTTAAAAATCTACTTAACAAAATCTGTTTTTGAAAACAGTTCTTATTTTCAGTTTTAAAAACTAAAATATCAGAATAACTAAAATATGTTTTCAGTTTCTGCTTTTAGTTTTCAAATTTCAGTTTTTTAAATGTTAAATAACATCTCATTCAACAATTTTTTTCTACTTTTATTTTGAAAAACAATTTTTAAATACAGTATTAAAAAAACTGTACTACAAGAGCTTTCGAGCTTGTCTTGGGCTTGTACTCTTGGGTTCCAAGTTGAAAGGCCCGTTCCCTGATCACGCCATAACTTCTACCACTGAGGCTTCAAATAATACAAAACCCTGATTCAAAACCCTAACTTTGAGCTATTGCATTCGATAGTTAAACTCGCAGCCCTTTCTACCCATTCACACCATCTCTTTGCAAGCTCTGAAGTATGGTTCCTCCTCCTCGAGGTAACAGAAGAAACATAACGGTGAAATATTTGTCAAATTTTCGCCACTTCCCCTACACTTTTGATTTCATCAGATGGGTTCATGAGATACTTTTAATTCAATAGCAAAGTTTGAAGTTTTAGCTCGTTGAAAATGTTTTCATGTTTCTTATATGTGCGAAATGTGTTTTTGAAATCTTCAAATTTGCAGACACTAAGATGCTCAAAGGAATGATTCATACTAGCTTTGTAGTGTTTGGAATAATTTTTGCTCTTATTGGTAGAAGAATGTAGTGACCTAGCAGCGTTTTTGTTGATTATGGTGTTTGAATTTGTGCAGGTCGTGGTGGCGGCGGTGGGTTCAGGGGCAGGGGTGATAGAGGGAGAGGGAGAGGTGATGGAGGAAGAGGAGGAGGAGGTAGAGGTACCCCTTTTAAGGCGCGAGGTGGTGGTAGAGGTGGGGGCAGGGGAGGTCGAGGAGGAGGCAGGGGTGGCAGAGGAGGAGGAATGAAAGGAGGGAGCAGGGTTGTGGTTGAGCCTCACAGGCATGAGGGTATTTTCATTGCCAAGGGTGGTAAAGAAGATGCCCTTGTTACTAAGAATCTGGTTCCTGGCGAAGCTGTTTACAATGAGAAAAGGGTTACTGTGCAGGTTATTTCTTTCTCACTTATTGATTGTATAATGAGATAACTTAACATTATATATACTTAAACATGCATGTCAGTACTCAGTAGTATTGTATTATGAGGGTCTCGTTGATGGCTCAGTATGCATTTGGTTTACTTTTATGTTTGTGTAGCCCCTTCTTTGGCAGGGTTCTGAACTGCTCATTTCAGTTGCATATACTGTGCTATGCGTTAATGTTTTTCTCTCTTTTTCAAACATGATTTTTGCTAATGGCCTGGATCTTCAATTCTTCACATTTAGTTATGATAACAATAATGCCCTGGTTGAGACTTCTAAAGTGTTTTTCTGTTTATCCTTTGACTTGTGAAATTAAATATATCCATTTATGTTGATGGTAATTGTCAGCTATTTTCTGGGAACGCTGGGCATTTGTTTTTGAGCATCACTTAATTTTTTTTTCATAATATTTATTTATGTTAAATAATTATCCTGTAACATGTGAGTAGTTACATTCTGCAGAAAGAGGACGGTACTAAAGATGAGTATAGGGTTTGGAACCCTTTTCGCTCCAAGTTGGCTGCTGCAATTCTTGGTGGGGTTGACAACATATGGATTGTAAGAAGTTTCTCTTCCTTGTAGCATGTCCTGTACCTTAGCATTGTGCTCCAAATAGCAGTATTTTGACATTATTTTTGTTTGTTACTTTGGTCTAATAAAGAAACCTGGAGCCAAAGTCCTTTACCTAGGAGCTGCTTCTGGAACAACTGTTTCTCATGTGTCTGACATAGTTGGTCCAGTAAGTACCAATTCAAAGTTGCATAATCTTTATATGTGTGTGTTAATAGCTGATCTGAACATACTGTTCTTTCTATATATAGACAGGAGTTGTCTATGCAGTAGAATTTTCTCATAGAAGTGGGCGTGACTTGGTCAATATGGCAAAAAAGCGTACTAATGTTATTCCCATTATTGAGGACGCTAGACATCCAGCGAAGTACAGGATGTTGGTTGGAATGGTAGATGTGGTATTTTCTGATGTTGCTCAGCCTGATCAGGTGTGGTCTTAATTTCTTACGGATCTATCTTAAAAGAACTAACTATACATGATACCTCTTGAGGATGGTACCCGCCTCATGTGTTTCTAAAGACCAAATGTGATACTGTTCTGTAACATAGTTGTATACGAATCTGCATTGCTATTGTTCATTTGATTTTCCTGCATTCCTTCTGCTTTTTTCACTGTGAAATATCAGGTCAGCTATCTGTTAAGAGTTATGCTATAGCTTATGTGTAGTATGACTTATTATTAACTATGAATATGTTTTTAATTTTATGTATTTTATTTATTTTGGTTTGTGTATAGAATGATATGATTATTTAACTGATCTTACAGTCAAGAGTAGCTGCCATCCCGCCATAGCTATCTTGGGGTTTGCTGTTCTATGCCACTATTAGATCATTTTGTTAATTTTTTCCATCCTTGGACTCTTGCATTTGTCTATCAATCTTCTAAACTTCGCTGCTCTTTATCCACTTTTTCTCCCAAAATTTGAATTTTTCAATCCAGTTTTTTCTTAAAATATATACTACTTTGTTTCACTGAATTTGTATTTTCTTTTTTCTCTATCTATGCACTATGTTCATGTGTGATATCTGTGCTATGATGAGTTACTCGGATTCCCCTTCAAGACATCATGGATGATGCTGACCTGAGTTTCATATGCACATCAATTTCTTTTGTTTTTTCCTGTATTAGTTTGTCATGCTTACTTAAAATTGATTAAAGTGCTGGTGCAATATTAAGTTGCCTGATCAATTTTCTAAATTGTACTCTACTTTGTCTCAATTTGTTTTTTTCAATCCTGTCATCTATATACTACTTTGTTTCACAAATATTTCTTTTCAAAATCCTGTTCTTTTATTTGTGTACTAGGTTCATGTGGGATATCTGTGCATATGATGAGTTACTCGGATTCCCCTTCAAGACATCATGGATGATGCAGACCCGAGTTTCTGATGCACATAAATTTTGTTTTTTGTTTTTTCCTGCATTGTTCTGTCTTGTTATTTTTCAATTTATTAAAGTTCTAGTGCAATAATGAGTTTCCTGATCAATTTTCTAAATTATACTCCTTTTTATCTACTTTGTCTTAAAAAATTTATTTTTGAATCTCGTCATCTATATAATACTTTGTTTCACACATTTCTTTTCAATCCTGTTTTATTTCTGTGCATGTGGGATATCTGTGCATATGATGAGTTACTCGGATTCCCCTTCAAGACATCATGGATGATGCAGACACGAGTTTCTGATGCACATCAATTTTGTTGTGTGTTTTTTCCTGCATTGTTCTGTCTTGTTATTTTTCAATTTATTAAAGTTCTGGTGCAATAATGAGTTTCCTGATCAATTTTCTAAATTATACTCCTTTTTATCTACTTTGTCTTAAAAAATTTATTTTTGAATCTCATCATCTATATAATACTTTGTTTCGCACATTTCTTTTCAATCCTGTTTTATTTCTGTGCATGTGGGATATCTGTGCATATGATGAGTTTACTCGGATTCCCCTTCAAGACATCATGGATGATGCAGACCCGAGTTTCTGATGCACATCAATTTCTTATGCTTTCCTGCACTGTTCTGTCATGTTATTTTTCAATCGATGAGAGTGCTGGTGCAATTATGATTTGCCTGATCAGTTTTCTTTTTTGTTTCATTATTTCTTTTCAATAAATACTTACTTTTTACCCTATGCACTATTCTATTTGTGTGTTTTTAAGTATTTGATTTTCTCTTGTCTTGGTGGATGCTTACTTTTTATCTTTGCTAGAAGTGAACTTGACAGTGTTTTCTACACTGTTAGACTAACAATTTAAAACTCCGGGTAGTCTAAAATTTAATTTTTATTTATGCTATTTTCATGACCATTGCAGGCAAGAATTTTAGGGCTGAATGCTTCATATTTTCTCAAAACTGGTGGTCATTTTGTTATTTCAATCAAGGTTTGTTCTGGAATCCAATCATGCTTTCACTTGTACTCTATTCTAATTAAGAACACTGCAAACAGGTCAAGTTTTCTTCTCTGCTTATCTGCTGTTGATTTGCTTAATCCACTCAACTTATTTGTATCTTAGGCAAACTGCATAGATTCCACAGTTCCTGCTGAGACTGTCTTTGTTAATGAAGTGAACAAGCTGAAGGCAGATCAATTTAAGCCTGCTGAACAAGTTACCCTCGAACCGTTTGAGCGGGACCATGCTTGTGTGGTTGGTGGATACAGAGTGACAAAGAAGAAGAAAGATGCTGAGTAGTTTTCATGTATTGCGAGCAGGACCTTGTAGTAATATGTTATTTCAGTGACTAGAGATATTTCATTGTGTTCAATTTGTCTGCCAGATAAGCCTTGGGATTATCAAAAAAAAGTTCAAATGTCCATTGCACAAAAAATATTGGACTATGTCTTTTCAAAAGCCTTTTAAACCTTGTAGATTGACTTATTTCAATAAATATCAATAACCCGATAATATGTTACTACTATTATTATTAAATTACAATGTCATATTTTTATGATAATATCATAAAAGTATATACTTATTTAAAGATTTAAATATATTAATTCATATAATAATTTGAGTGTATGAGTTTAGTACCAAAAAAGATTTGAGTGTTTTCCTTAAGCAACGAAAATACAGAAGATTGGAGTGTATGAGTGAAATAGATTAAAATTACTTCAATATATTATTATGAATTAGACTTTTAAAATTCTGTTGAAGCCAACTAAAACTATTAAAAAGGGAAGACTATGAATCTGTTGGATTAGTGTTTTGTGAAAGAGTTTAGTTTTTTAAAAAAAAAAGAAAAACACGTTTATACAAACTATTTTCAAAAACTATTCTTAAAAACAATTTTTATTTTTAGTTTTTGAAACTGAAATCTTAAAATATATCAAATACTTTTTTTATTATTTATTTTTAGTTTTGCTAAACATCTCGTTTAAACAATTTTCTTTTCTTTCCTTCTTCTTCTAGTGAAAAACTGATTTAATTTTTTTTAAATTTAAAAACTGAGAAGGAAATCAAACAAGTAATACTAATTTTCTTTTTAAAATAAACTAACCACGGTAGGTACATTATCCTTTCTGGACTCTAGTGGTACCAAAGTAAGATGTGAGATCTAGCAATACCACTCCTGGTATCTAGGGATGCACTGTCCTGCAACCGTGACCGGGGCTATCTCTCAATGACTCGAGTGTGGTATGACAACCAACCCTCAACCACCTCCTTTGGCGAGAACTGTGCACGAGCATGGTGGTGCACGATAGAGAACACAGAGTGAGCATGGTGGTGCAGTGAAAATCTACGACAAGGGAGGTACTTGCAAAAGGAATTTTGACGCTTAAGTTAGGCCAAAATCATAGAGAGAATCTCAAAGTCTAGAAGAATAAAAATGGAGAAAAAAAGTCTGATTAACTGTGAAGGCATTTTACCATTTGCCGACTACAAGAAAAGTGCTCATTATTGTCGGATTTTGGCCGACGCTAACAAGCAACAAAATGATGTTACCTCCGATTTAGCGTTGGATTAGCGTCGATGTCGTGGCTGTCTTTAAAAAGCTCGAAGCTAACACTTTGTGTCCGTTGTTTGGTAGACGCTACATGTTAGCATTGACAGTGACAAAAACACACAAGAAAGGGGGTTTAAATTGTGTGTATGATTTTTGAAGTCTTTTCCCAGAAATAATAGTTATAAGTTTGAAAAATATTTGTTAGCGAGTGCAGCGGAATTTAATCTAAGACTGAAAAGTAAAGCACACCACATATTTATCCTGGTTTACCCCCTTAATCGACAGGGCTACGTCCAGTTCTTGGCTTATTAGACAAAACTTCTCCCAGTTCTTTTTCAAGAAGGTTTGGTTTCTACAAAGTCTCTTCGATAAGAGTGGGTAGAAATATGAAGAACATATTACAGAGAAAATAGACAAATTGGTTCTCTGAATGGTTTGTGTGAGTGAGAATGAGAGTAACACTCCGTGAGTAAAGTGATTAATCTTTTTCCATCTCCATTGGTTATCCCTTCCCTCCCCTTGGTTCCTTTACCGGAACAGTAACATATTAAGAAATTGCAACCAGCAACTCAAATGAATTCCAGACAATTAGCAAAATCCTTACGCTCTTTCCATCATTAAAGAAAGTTATAGTATTTTCCATAATCATATAAGTGATTCAATATCCTCATATCCTTCAGATAAAAGTGGTGGGATATCAAGCGTGCATGAAATGTGAGTAAGTCTCACATCAAAAGGAAAAAGTGTTGAACAATCGAGAGATCTCTTACATTTTAATGCTTCAAGGTTTTAGGTGAAAAATGTGGTGTTCAATCCCCGAAAATTTACCTGCCAAAAAAAACTATCCTTGGCAGCATGGTTAGTCACCAATCACATAGTAATCATGCTTTTTTATCCTCCATTATTTATTTTGTGGCTCTGACCTTATACGTGTGCTAGATTTTTTCAAGTGCCCCCATGCATTTCACGTTTCCACATTGATTAAGGGGAGGAAATACAAGTTAAAAGTTATGTGGGAATGATTCTGGTTGACAACATCTGGGACCAAAAGCTGAATTAACAAAACAAAAGAACGGAAGATAATGACTTATCATTTCATGTCACTTAGAATCTGCCAAAAATCTAGAAGGGACGTTTGAGTAAAGTTGTGAGGACTTATGGTGTGAGAAGTAACATAATAATTAAGATAGGGACATATCGCAATCCTGTGCTTTAAGGCATGATTGGAAGTTTTTATTAACAAATTTCAGCATGAGAAACTGAGTGTTAAGAGCTGCAAGGATGGAAACGCCATTAGTGAGAAGAAAGTCTAGTTCAGAACATGAACAAGACTACTTGCCAGTGAAGAGCTTCAATGATGTCAAATTTGTTTTCTGCAGAGAAACAGTGAAGATATGGAGACTTGCATTCCCTCTTGCACTGTCATCACTCTTTCAGTTCCTCACTTTATCCATAGTTTCCATCTATGCTGGCCATCTTGGAGACCTTGAGCTTTCTTCTATCTCTGTTTACCATGGTGTCATAGCTTCCATCTATTTTGACTTTCTGGTTAGCACTTGCCTCATGTGGACTTTATTTATTTATATACAGTCGAAATTTTTCAGAAGGCAAACCTCGCGCAACGGTAATGTTATTGTCATGTGACTTTGCAGTCACATGTTCAAGCTGTGAAATCAGTCTCTTGCAAAATTGCAAGTATAAACTGCTTACATTATATTAGATGCACAAAGTGGGTCCGACCGCTTCTGAATCTCGCGTATTGAAGGAGCTTTATAGCGCAGGGTTTTTCCTTTTTTTTAGTCTGTTCTAATTTTCCCCTATGAATAAAATTGCAGTCTGGTATGTCAAATGCACTGGTGACACTTTGTGGACAAGCTTTTGGAGCAGGACAATTTCAACAAGCTGGTATTTATGTCCAGAGGTCATGGATTATACAGATTGCCACTTGTATAATCCTGTTGCCTATTTATGTGTATGCCACTCCAATCCTAAAGTTGCTTGGCCAAGAAGAAGAAATAGCTTACCTTGCTGGCAAATATTCTATTAAAGTCATTCCTTACATGTTTTCCTTTGCTATTGGTTCTCCTACCATGAGATTTCTTCATGCCCAGAGCAAGGTTAAAGTTATTGTGTACATAGCATTTGTGACTTTGCTCACACAAAATTTGATGCTTTACATCTTCATCTATGTATTTGGTTGGGGCATAACTGGTTTAGCCTTGGCAAGTAATGTGAGTGGGGTAGGAATGTCTGTGGCTATGGTTATCTATGCTATTGGTTGGTGCAAGGAAGGTTGGACTGGGTTCTCTTGGATGGCATTTAGGGAGTTATGGCCATTTACTAAGCTAAGTCTTGCCTCATCTGTGATGACTTGCTTAGGGCAATGGCATGTTACTTGCATTATGCTCCTTGCTGGTCTACTAGACAATCCTGTTATTGCTGTTGGTTCCTATTCTATTTGGTAAGATAATAACCTGCACTAATTTGCACCAGTTCAGATTTGGTTAACTACTCTTTTATGCTATCAATATTCATACTACACTGATACTTTTTGACTCTTTACCTCTCATGGTTTTCTCTTTTATATTTTTAGCTTCAATATTCTAAGTTGGTACTCCATGCTGCTCCTAGGAATAAGTACTGCAATAAGGTCAGTGACACAGAATTATAAACTTTACCTTAGTTGTTTTAAGTAAGGGAAATTGCTTTAAAAAAGAGGTAAAGGAAATCCTTTTGTGACTTGAAATCTATTGGGAAATAACACTACCGAATAAATAAAAATAAGTAAAATCAAAACACAAGACTATAACGAAGAAAACAAAAACAGGAGAAAAATTCATAACTGTTTTTTTAAATCGAACCAGAGAATAAGTAATATGTGAATTATTTTACAACACATAAACTTCTCTCATTCTCACCCAATATCCCTGTAGGCCCAACTCTCACAAAATAAATATTTAAACAAAGAAAGTCAAATATAAACTTAAGGTGAGTGGTTCATCTACATACAAAAAACTTAGGTATGATATATAGCATTAACATCCCTCTTGCTTCAACAACCTAGGCTATGCGAGACTTCTACAATAGCCCTTTTTACCTACATCTTCATTTATCATAATAGCGACATGGGACATGCTCCACCATTACAATCAATTCCAACAGTCTCCACCTTGATTTTTAAGGTTACATCTTCCGCTTTGGTTGTCTAGAATGACAATCATAGTTGTCATTCCCTACACTAACAAAGAAAACTATTATACTCCATCATAAAGAGTAGAACTAAACAATTCCAAGAATTTCTATACATCGAAACCTTGCAGGAAATTTATTGGGCAACTTCCATGTTGGCTTTCTCCAAAAGTTCTTCAGCCATCGCCATAATCTCACCACACACTTGCATCAATAACAAATAGGGGCCGTATGCTATCCTGAATTCGCTAACTGTTGGACTTCGAACACCTGAATCGCACAGAGTAACTCAAGAGAGAAAGAGATCGAAAGCACACAGAGACTTTGTTCACGCAGTTCAGCCAAATTGCTTACGTCTGCGACTATAGATAGCTATGGAACTGTTTCATTCAAAACCTAGGGCGAAATGAACGAACAACTAGGGTTTTAGTGTTACAACATATTTATACTAGGGTACAATGTTAAAACGGCAGTGTCTCAATTATATCCTAACGCAATCCTATCAACCAATCAGATTCTAAATTACACGGATATTACAGAATGAGTGCTCATTAGCTGACCACGTAATTACTCTAGCCAGACTCGGTCCAACAGCTTCGGCCAGACGATCTCTTACGTGTCAGTTGCGGACGGAATCTTCAGAAGAACTCCAAGCCGGACGAACTCAACAGCTCCAAGCCGGATGAACTCAACAGTCGGACGAACTCCTCAATTCTAGCTATACGAACTCCTTGAGCTCTGGCCAGACGAAGTCACCATAATGAGCCATACTCAACAATCTCCACCTTGGAGAATTTTCAAACCCTTGTGAAAAAACAAACCGCCTCTTCTCAGAATCTCGATTTTCCGGATTGTGCTCCCCATATGCTTAACACTTCGAAATGTGCAGCAGTTCCAAGCAATGCTTGAACTTCTCGTTGGTGACTGGTTTTGTCAACATATCTGCTGCGTTTTCAGAGGTATGAACCTTCTCAAGTCGAATCTGCCCTGACATAAGCAACTCTCAGATCTTGTGAAATCTCACATCAATGTGCTTTGTCCTCGCATGATACACTTGATTGTTCGCCAAGAAAATAGCACTCTGACTGTCGCACTGCAGACGAACTCCACCTTGCTCAACACCTAACTCTTGCACTAACCCTGTTAGCCACAATGCTTCTTTTGCTGCTTCAGCCACAGCCATGTACTCAGCTTCAGTTGTGGACATTGCCACTATGGACTGGACAGACGACCTCCAACATATGGGTCCACCAACCAGAGTAAAAACATACCCTGTTGTGGATCGTCTGTTGTCAATGTCTCATGCATAATTGGAATCAACATATCCACCAACTATTGGATCACCTTGTTCCTTACTAAACATTATCCCGTGACCAGTTGTACCCTTTAGGTACATGAGTATCCACTTGACTGCCTCCCAGTGACGTTTCCCTGGTCTTGCCATAAACTTACAGACTTGGCTCACTGCTTGTGCCATATGTGGTCTAGTACAAACCATAGCGTACATTAAACAACCAACTGCACTGGCGTAAGGAACTTTCGACATACCTTCGACCTCTTCAGCTGTCTTTGGACACTAATCAACGGAGAGTTTGAAGTGACTTGCCAACGGTGTACTCACAGCTTTCGAATTGCTCATGTCGAATCTGGCTAACACACCTTCAAAATAGCTTTTCTGAGAGAGCCACAGCTTTCGTGCTCGTCTGTCCCTGTGAATCTCCATTCCAAGAATCTTCTTAGCAGCCCCTAGGTCCTTCATGTCAAATTCCTTTCCCAACTTGGTTTTCAAATCATGCACGTCACTTGAGTGATTTAGAGCAATCAGCATGTCATCCACGTACAGTAACAAGAAAATTACTGAATTATCATCAAGGCTCCGAACGTAAACACAGCAGTCATAGTCACACCTTCTATAGCCAATCCTTTGCATGTATGAGTCAAACCTCTTGTACCACTGCCTTGGTGACTGTTTCAACCCATACATAGACTTCTTCAATTTACATACCAGACGTTCCTGACCAGATTCTGTAAATCCTTCAGGTTGCTGCATGTACAATTGCTCATTTAGATTCCTATGAAGAAACGCCGTCTTCACATCCATCTGTTCTAAATGCATGTCTCGGAGTGCTACCAGAGCCAATACTGCCCTTATAGAAGTGTGTCTAACCACTGGGGAGAAAATCTCATCATAATCAATCCCCTTCCGCTGTGAATAGCCCTCTGCTACTACGCGAGCCTTGAACCTTTCCCCTTCATTTTCTTTTACTGGTGGCTTCTTCTTGAACACCCACTTGCAGCCAATTGCCCTCTTCCCTTCCGGAAGTTCGACGAGATCCCATGTCTGATTCGTTTTTAGTGACTCCATCTCCTCCACCATGGCTCCAATCCACTTCTCACGGTCTTGACTTCTCCAGAACTTGTAAGAAGAGCATAAGCAGCTAAGTCTTCAAACCCATATCTGAGTGATGGTTCTCTTGTACGAGGCTCCCTATCACGTGCGAGTACATAATCCTGTACTCCACCTGAATCAACTGGTTCGTCTTCTGGCTCACTGTCAGAATTTGCAATGGCCTGCACATTGGGCATCGTCTGCCCAGGATTGTGTGGATCAGACGTTTCGTCATCATCCGATGTGAAACCGTATGCCAAACGAGGTTGCAATCGTCTGGTTGGCTCGACAACCATCTGAATCTTCCCAGCAGTGGAGGTTTCAACCTTTGAAGTAGTCTCTTCCTTTGGATCTGACTCCTTCAGCATGCACTGTTCATCAAATACAACATCTCTACTATGAATTGCCTTTTTCAAAGCTGGGTCCCATAGTCTGAACCCCTTCACACCCTTGGTGTAACCAAGAAAAATAAATTTCCTGGACTTGGGATCCAATTTGGACCTCTCATCACTGGAGATATGCACGTAAGCTGAACAACCAAAAATCCTCAAATTATCTAGGTTAGTTGGCATACCTGTCCACACTTCTTCTGCAACCTTTCCATCCAATGAAGCTCTTGGAGACCTGTTTATAAGATAACATGCAATGCTCATTGCTTCTGCCCAAAATCCCTTTGACAACCCTGCCTGCAACCGAAGGCACCTTGCCTTCTCCGTGAGGGATCTATTCATCCTCTCAGCAACAGCATTCTTATGTGGTGTTTTCTTCACTGAATAATGCCTCTGGATCTCGTGTTCTTCACAAAACTGCTTGAATTTTGCCTCTGTGTATTCTGTCCCATTATCTGACCGTAGATACTTGACCTTCCTCCCTGTCTGGTTTTCCACCTCTGCTTTCCACAATCTGAACTTGCTAAACACTTCAGACTTGTGCTTTAGGAAATAAACCCAGACCTTCCTGGAGAAGTCATCGATGAAAGTAACAAAGTACCTGGAACCTCCAATGGAGGCCTCCCTAGTAGGTCCCCAAATATCTGAATGAACGTAGTCGAGGATCCCCTTTGTTTCATGCTTCCCGGTCACGAAACGGACACGACACTGTTTGCCTAACACGCAAAACTTGCAAAATTCCACCTTGTAGCTTCGAACACCCTTCAAAAGATTTCTCTTACGAAGTGCCATTAACCCCCTTTCACTGGGGTGACCCAGACGCATATGCAAAAGCCTCGTTACATCATTGTCAGCTTCAACTGATGCAACGTCACCTACCACGGTGCTTCCCAACAAGCGATATATATTCCCTGCAGTCCGCTTTGCTGTCATTACTGTCAGTGCACCCTTGCTCACCTTCATGGTATCCTTCCCACCATCAGAATGACATGAGTAACCATTCTCCTGGAGAGTACCCAAGGAAATTAGATTCTTCCTCAAATCTGGGACATATCTCACATTACCCAGTATACGCGTGCCACCATGGTCCATGGAAATTTTAACTTGTCTTATTCCAGTGATCTCACATGTCTAGTCATCACCTAAATAGACAAATCCAAACTTACCCGCCTTAAATGAACTGAACCACTCCCGGTGCGACGTCATATGGTAAGAGCACCCAGAGTCTAGAATCCAAACATCTGTGCACTTAGCAGACGAGACACAAAGCATGTCCCCTTCACTGCCGGAATCATTCATCTGAGCTACGTTTGCAGAGTTAGAGAGATTAGGGCAATCCCTCTTCCAGTGACTAACCTTCTTGTAGTTGAATATGCTGTCGACCTAGCTTGCTTGGATTTAGAACGCTTCTTCTTTCCAGCAGCTTTTCCCTTGTTCCTTCCACGGTCTTGTCCTCCTCCCTTAGCAAACAGACTTTCACCTTGACTACTGCCTTCCTCTGCCTTTTGCTTTCTCTGTGAGTGAGACAAAAGGGCAGACGTGATGGCATCAAGCGTGATAGCGTCCTTCCCATACGTAAGAGTGGTGACCAAGTGTTCGTAGGAAATTGGTAACGAGCACAACAAAATAACTGCCTTGTCCTCGTCATCCACCTTCACCCCCAGTCGCAGCAAGTCTGCAACTATTGTGGTAAAGTGATTAACGTGAATTTGAAGGTCACTTCCCTCCTGCATCCTCATACTTTAAAGCCTCTTCTTTGCAAATAGCTTGTTCATCAACGTTTGGGACTGATATTGGCTCTCTAACTTGTCTCAAACGGCCTTTGGAGTCGTGAGATCCGCGATATGAAACATCACCTCGTCAGAAACACAGAGGCGAATCAATCCAGCGGCCTTCTCTTGCATCTCCAACCAATCTATGTCTAACATCCCTGTTGGTTTCTCCTCTCGCTGCACCTTTTTCAATCCTTGTTGAGCCAACAAATCCTTGACTCTGTGTTGCCATAAACCAAAGTTTCTTGTTCCATTGAACTTTTCAACGTCGAACTTAGCTCCACCAGCAGCCATGGTTGTTCTAATAACTTTTCATTTTTCATGGTAGCGTTGAAATATCATAAGGCTACACTTTCATCTTTTAGAGAAGACCATCATCTCCCATAACAAGGGAGGCACTCCAAGCACTTACCTTAGAATCTTTTTATGATATTGCTCCACTTGGACAATTTTTCTTTACATGTCAAATGTTTCGTACTTCCAGCATCCCATATTCTTTCCATGGATCTTCTTCCCATCGCTCACTCTTAGTTACCAACATTGAATTTGATGAAGTGCTTTCCTTACTTTTCATTCTCTTTCCTTTAGAAATAATTTTACTTGCAACCTTTTCAAAACTTTGTTACCTTCCCATGTATCAAAACAGGTTTGATATGAACATAGGAAGACATAAGAGACAATATAAATATTAAATATTTATCTTCATCATTAATATTTACTCCAATAGATTCTAGTTTAGAGACAACACCATTAAGAGTACTAAGATGATCAAAGATTCGCATACCATCATCCATGCACAAATTGTGGAACTACTCCTTCATTTCCTTCCATTTCTCGCCATCTGTGTTGAAATGTTTCCTTTCATTTTTTTGTGCAATCATTTTTGTATCAACACATTCTTAAATTTTATTTTCCACAAGCCAAGGTTAATAAATTCTCTATGTCAAACTTCATAACAATCGCATAACTTGACATTGTAGTTGTACGAAGATTGTAAACTGTGCACGTTAGGTTCCCAGGAAAGAAAGGTGAGTCACAATGGATACGCTGAAATACTAAGTCTTTCCTAGTTAGAATCTTTCTAGAACAACACTTTCACTGTATCACATTTCTTCAACACTTTCACAATATTGCACTTCTTATTTGATTGGGAAATCAGACATTACCGCAACAACATATCATACTAAGAATATAATATCTCATTGAACCTGAGACTCTGATACCATTGTTGAGAAATAACACCTTCAAAGAAATAAAGTAAGCACAATCAAGACACAAGATATAACCAGGAAAACTCCAAAGCCGAAGAAAAACATCGGTCACTGTTTAGACCGACAATTAGAGAATAAACACTATGTGAATTTTCTTACTACATGATTTCTCTCAACCCTATCACAATACCCCAATACACTCACATTGTTACGGAACAAACATTT
Source organism: Acmispon strigosus (assembly GCA_030819835.1). Classification (NCBI taxonomy): domain Eukaryota; kingdom Viridiplantae; phylum Streptophyta; class Magnoliopsida; order Fabales; family Fabaceae; genus Acmispon; species Acmispon strigosus. The sequence continues at coordinate 38,226,909 of JAUAMA010000001.1, read as the reverse complement.
AAACTAAAAGTCAGATATAAGTTTAAAGTGTAACGGAATGGTGCATTTACAAATAAAGAACTTAGGTCTAATGTATAGCTTCAGTCCTCATCTCGCTTTAGCAACTTAGGCAATGTGAGACTTCTCAAATAGCCATTTTTTTACCTTCATCTTCATTTATCATAATAATGGTGTGCGACTTGCTCCACCATTAAAATCAACCCGAACGACATCTTATGCAACATTATGTGAATATAAATATTACTAGTCATAAAAGAAATTATCTAAGAGGTCGATTTAGTTACTATATATTTTTTTTTATGTATTTGTCATTTCTTATACTCATTAATATTGATTTTATGCCCTCTCAAGTGTTCGAGTCTCAAACATGCTTGGCATGTCGCATCCAAGAGCAGCCAAATACTCTTTCTTGGTGACAATGTTTCAGGCTCTCCTCCTCAGTTTATGTTCCATGATTGTTATTTTCTTGAGTAAAAATGATGTTGCCATAATCTTTACCAATAGTGAGGACATGATACAAGCTGTGGGTGATTTAGCATATCTTCTTGGACTAGCCATGGTTCTTAACAGTGCCTCCCTAGTAATAACAGGTAATTATTTGCTTCAATCTCATGAGAGTCCTTTTAGTGCTATTTTAGTAAAAAAAAAATATTTTTGCAAATTTATTAAGGTGTGGTCATCGGAAGTGGATGGCAAGTAATGGTTGGTTACATCAACTTGGCCTGTTATTACATTGTTGGACTACCTATTGGAATTTTCCTTGGTTTCAAGGAGCATTTAGGGGTCAAGGTCAGAATCTTCATGCTATGGGAAATATGTTTTTTCCTTCATCACAGTAATTTACCTATTATTACTTAACTTTCTTACAAATTTTGTTCTAAATGATTTTGTGGCATAGGGTCTCTGGGGTGGCACAATGTGCGGTAGTATTCTTCAGATCTTTGTCCTCCTACTAGTCATTTGGAAGACCAACTGGACCAAGGAGGTAATCTACTTGGATTTTTTAGTAAATCACCAAATATGTCGCTACAGGATAACGTGTCGGACAAGTTAGTCCGTAAAAGAAGAAAATATCTTTTAAAATTTCTCATAATTGTGTTAAATATCAGCTTAACTAACATTTTATCCGATTGTAGGAATTAACTTAACCAATAATTTACACATTTATGGAGCAGAGAGGTATTTACTTTTTCAATGACTAATTTGCTCGATGAATTTGACAATTCACACAATTAACTACTATTTTGTGTCAACCTAGTTCAAGTATGATTCGTTTTCACGCCAATCCTAGCAATATACGATTTTTGTGCATATTATTAAGCTCTTAGATTTTCGCTTTTGAAATGTATTATGAAGCGACATGAAATTTTTTACTAGAGCTTGTTAAGAAGACAGGGTAAACAGAACAAATCCATCACTAGCTCATGTTATCATAGCACAATATGGATTTATGCTACAATATCATTAATTAGTTGAATACATCTTGTAACTTGTGAAGGGATGGAAATGTTGTCTGTTTTCCTTTCCATATAAATCAAAATGCTATCAAATTTAGAAAAATAGTATCTTCACAATAGTGTTCCACTTCCACCTTTGATAGATAAAAAAATAGATTTTTGCATTTTAGTGCTCAAGAATCACACAAGTATTCCAATGTTCAACTGTTTGATGGCATTTCCCTCCTCCTTTTTGTTTCCATGATTAGTGCATTTTATGAGGAATGTGATTTCAGGTGGAGCAAACAGCTAATCGCATGCGAATATGGAGCTCTAGCAACCTCCAAAAGGACATGATAGAAAATGTAACGTGAAAAACCATTTTCCAAGGATGAAGATAGAAAATTTTAGTTGTAGGTCATGGAAGATGTTCATATACATGCCCCCTTTAATTTGACACTTCGTTCCATGGTATGGTCCTGCACAAACTCACTGTGTGTATTAGCTCATATGAGCTCAAGCCTAGGTGGTGTGAATATGCTAAAAGATGATATGATAAATGAGTTGGATAAAGAGGAACTCTTATCCGGTGAAAATTGATATGGTATAAATAATGTGAAAGTAATAAAATTTCTTTTCTAATAAAAAGTACATAAGATTTTTCAAAATTCAATTTTTCAAAATTAATATTTTATAAAAGTAACCAATTTATTAAAATGATTTATTCTTTATTTTATAAATAAGTCTATGTTTCTGTTTTTGGTAAAAGATTACTGGAATTGGAATAAGAGCATATGACATTACAAGAAACACGCCTATTACCGACAGCTAAAAGTCGTCAGTAACCACTAATAACAGTCAGTAATGTGAATTAATCGACGACCAACCAATGGCCGAAAAACTGTGGACTCCTCGATAATATTTACTGAAGGCTTCTAGAGACGAATTTATTCCATCGGTAATCAACGATGTTTTATTCTTTCGGTAACTAGCAACGGCTTTTCTCGTCTGTAATTGTAAGGTCCAGATAATTAAAGTATTATTCAATCATTTGAATTGTTTATTTTTTGTATGTTAACGCTTTTAGCGTGAGATTAATGCGTAGTACCTTGGTTTATATTAAGTGAGAAGAAATGTTTATGATGCCGAGGAATTCGGTTGCGTTTTGGAAAATTTCGGAACGGCACCATGCCGTAGAAACGTCAACTCAGCCTCGAATGATATTCGGAATGAATTTTGTCTTTCTTTATATCTATATGATGATGTGTGTTGAATTTCACTAATTTTGACTGTGATATGCTTTCGTTCTGGAGCCTGGTAAAGTTCCCGACAAACCGCAGAGGTTTTGTAGAAACTCGACATGAGGATAGAAGGATGACCAATACCTATTAAGAGTTTCTGAACGAGACAGAATGTCTTAGAATGTCGGGTGGATTCCATAAATGCGATAAAAATATTTTCGGTGTACAGTCTTTTCTAGGGATGGCAACGGGTAGGGTCGGGTGCGGGTTTAACCCTACCCGTACCCGAACCCGAAATAACATACCCAAACCCAAACCCAAACCCAAACCCTGTTCGGGTAGGAAAAATATACCCGAACCCGAAGGAAAACCCGAAAACCCGACCCGAAAACCCGATTACTAATACACTAATAACAGAATATTTAATTCTTCATAATGATTTAAAAAATGACTTGGAAGCCAATTCTAAATTCAATATTCAAGATCATGATATAAATCGAGAGTACAAGAACAACAAGGATCTAAAATAAAATAGCGACGTCTGCAATCAAAATTTATAACAAAATTCAATAACAAATACAAATACACAATTCCAGTTATTCAAATTTCAAAGTCTTCGACATCAACCTCTTCTAGATTAAAATAGATTAAAATAGCAGCAGCAGACCCTCCAAAACATAGACACCTATTAACCTGATATATTCACATTAAACTCATTAGTAATATAATTAGAGCCAAGAAAACCATATACTTTGTGGAGGTGTCTATACTCTATACTAACAAACTTGGATTGATATGCCATATGCCAAGAAAACCAAAATCTCTTCATATCAAGAATTATCTCCAATTCAGCAAACTACTGATCAAAACAGAGGATAACTGACAAATATTACCAAAAGGGATTAGCTAAGAGTCCATAACCCCACATACACGATTTTAATTGAAGCTTGAAATTTGGGGAGTAGAGACACAAGTAGATTTGAGATACTTTATTGGGCTGGTAAATATAATTGCATATCATGTGACTCAAGTGATTCTGTTCAGATGCGTATAGATGTAGGTACTATGTAGATAATATATTCCTCAAGATGCTATAAGATTACACACATTAATGGCGTAGCTAAACAATTATAGCTTCACCACGAACACAGGGAATTTAGAACAAACTACCTTCCAAGTTATGCTGAAAAACTATCAACCATCTTCTAGAGTGTAGACTCCAAACATTTGTTTTTAAGGTGTAAAGATTTGATGATAAATTTTAGAACATATCTAAATCTGGAAAAATTCTTAGACACTGAAATGAAGGTTGATATAGGTAAAAATTGCATGGATCATGTTCGAAATGTCAACTGTTATTCAAGTGTCTACAAGCAAGCAGGTTTGGACCTGCTTTATTAATATTACCAAAAATTGAATAACAAATAAGGAGACATAACAAATTAACAATGGTTCCTGAAGCCTCTATTTTCTTTTCAATTGCAAAGATTTCTCTTTTAAATATTGGTAACATGTGTATTATGATGTTATTTTTCAATTTGGAAAACAAGAAGGAGACATAACAAAGAAATAAGTAAACAACAACCCAACTTGAAGAGGAAAGAATGAGCAGAACACATTGAGCAGAAACACACAAGTTGTTTTTCTCCTAGCTCTACCTTTGACACTGTTTATTGGGCAAGTCAACACAACACATTGAGCAGAATTGTAGAAACAATAATATCAAAAACCACAAAAAACCTAGCACTGAAACACAGTTGTGGAAGAAGATTCGAACATGCACCTGTAGACTTGGACGACGGTGGAAGAGTGATCGAGAGACGGAGACGGACGCACGGAAGGTGGACGACGGCGGGCCGCGGGTGAGAGGCGGAGATCGAGAGATGGAGACGGAGATCGAGCTCCTTCTTGCTTGAATGGTGAACGGTGGCGGTGGCTTGGACGACGGCGGGCTGCGGCGGCTTGGACGACGGCGGGCGGAAAGTGGGGAAGGGGTGAGGGCGGCTTGACGGCTGCTTCAGCTGCAGTGCTGCTTTGGTGCTAATGAGTAATGAACCTTGAAAAAACCCTAGCACTACTAATATATATATATGGGGGGATATTTTAGTAATTTCTTACATAGGTAACGAGTTTCGGGTAGGGTACGGGTAGGGTTTACTTGTACCCGAACCCGAACCCGAATAACACATTTGAAAACGGGTAAAACCAAACCCGAACCCGAACCCATTCAGAACGGGTTTTACCCATAATTTCGGGTCGGATCGGGTACCCGCGGGTTTGGGTTTTTCTGCCATCCCTAGTCTTTTCAAGCCGGAAATGGGCCGGCTCTCGTGAAAATATTTAGATATTTTCATGACTGAGATTCCAAATGAGTGAATGACCGAGATTCCAAATGAGTGAAGTCACGGAAAGTTGATTTGTGACTCGACATGACATAAAGTTACTTTATAATCATAATTACATTTACCGTACTATTAACCAATGGATTAAGAGCTAAATCAAAGAGAAACTCCCCTCCCTTTGACTTAAGAACCGCGGCCTTACCATCGCTCTTCACCAATCTTCATATTCTTTTTCACTTAAGTTACTTTGGGAAAGAAAAAGTGAGAAAAAGAGAAAGAAAAGAACTTGTCAACCACCACTAAACAGCACCACCACACGACCTTCCATCACCATGTACACCACCATCTTCATCATTTTCCTTAGCTTCCTTCTTTAAAGAGGTAGGCAATTCCTCAAGCTTTATGTTGATGGTTGTTTTGTTGGAAGAGGATGGATTTTGTGTTTCAAGGTGACTTTGATTATGGCTTTTGGCTTTTGGCCTTTACCCTTTACCAAAGTGTTAGAGAATATCTTGATCTATAGATGGGTATATTTTGTTTCTAGAAAAGTTGAGTTTTTAAAAAGTGATTAATTGTATGAAAGTGATTTTCAGGTTTCGAACTTGATTTCCACCATAGATTTTATTAAGCCTTGAATATGTGTTATTTGTTTTGAAAAAAAATTTGGGCTAGCCTTGAGAACTAGAGTTGGCCAAATTTTTCATTATGTTGGGAGTGAGATTTTTTATTTTTGGTTAACTGATTGTGTAAGAAAACGTGATTATATGAGTAGTGCAAAAGAGTTTGTGTGAGAAAAATCCTTGTTGGGTGAAAGGGGCTTGGCCGAGGCTAGAGGATAGGCTTTGGGCTTGGAAATTTGATTTTGGAGCTTGATTAAAGTATTATTCTTAAAAGTGATTTTGTTGGAAGTGTGAAAAATATATTAGAAGAAGCTCAAGGGTCAAAAATGAATTTTGGTATGTTTTGGGGCGAAAATAATATTCTAGTATGTTTTGGGGGCAAAAATGATATTCTAGGTTGTTTTGGCATTGAAAATAATATGCTGGTTTGTTTGGGGGACTTACTCATAATTATGATATTTGTTGGCGACTGAAAAAGGGTTTATTAAAAGTCTAAGGACAATATTATAATTATGTATTTTATTGGGGATCAAAACCGAAATACTTGAAAGTTTGAGGACTGGATTGCAATTTGTATTTTCTTGAGAAACCTGAACGGAGTTTCAAAGCAAAGTCTTAAATCTTATAAGTGTGGTACATAGTTGTTAGTCTATGCCTTGGACCTTGAGTGGTGAGTTAACTTAGATAACAACTAAGTAAGCGTGTACGTGAAAGGTACAAAGATCGAGAATGCGTTTGTGTTGAAACTAACAAGCAGGAAGGAAATCGAGTCGATAAAGGAACGAGGACGTGACAAGACTAGAGTTGTGACTTTGGAGGGAAACCGGCTAAGGTGAGAGCACTTTGATGCAAGAATATGTGATATATGCAATGTGTTGAATGCTAGTTTTGGATCATCAAGTGATTGATGATTAGTTGTGATGATGCCTGGAATATATGATGATACACTAGCATGTGTTGATGGTTGTTTCTTGGAACCCATAGTGGTTGTTGACTTGTTGTGATGATGTTGGAAATGTTCTTTTTATTGATGGGCTTTGAATTGTGATAACATGATGCGACTTAAATTGTGATAGCATTATGATGCCATGTGGCTGGTTGTGGAATTGATATTCTAAATGTTTGCATGATATTTATGAGTTATAAATAAGATTACTGACTATGACCGAATGCGAACTATTAGCGAGAAAACACTACTACAGAATTTTCTTTTTACTACGCCCTTGTTACCCCGGTTTAGTGTCGGACTGAGGTAAAATGGTGCCCGGAGCTCTGTTACCACGGTTCCGTGTTGAACCGTGGTAACTGAGGTTCTCTATTACCCCAGTTGCACGTCAACCGTGGTAACTGAGATAGTTTTTATAATTTTTTTAATTAAAAAAGACTATTACCATGGTTGCAAGGAGAGCCGGGGTAATAGAGTTTATTAGTTTATTATTTTAGTATCTGACATTGTCTATTACCACGGTTGTCAGGGGGACCGAGGTAATATGTATTATTTTATTAAAAATATGGTCATTTGTGCCTGTTATAGCAATAGAAAACCATTCTCTTGAGAAAAACCTGTCGTCTTCCCGCTTCTCTGTCTGGACTCCATCGATCTTCAACATCGTCACTGCCACTCGACATTCCTTCCTTCTGCACTCCATTAACTCCGCTCCTTGCCGCCTGCCGCAGCACGTCATCACCGGTGCTCATTCACTTTGCATTCGCTTTGTAACTAGTTTTCTCGTCGTGGCTACTCCTTGTCTTGCTCGCGGCCTCCCCCTTTGTCTGCGCACTAAGCTCGTCCCTCCAGCAACTCAGCTCGTTCATCTTTCTTCCATACCTTAGTTGTGAGTCCTCTTGACCTGCTTCTACTTCTAGGGTTTTCTTTCATTTGAAGATTTTTGTTGTTGTTCAGTACCTTGCTCGCTTGTGCTTTTAAATTTTTGTGGAAGTTAAGGAGCTTATCTATTAGATAGTTACCAGTTCTTGTGCATTTGCTGTTGTTGTTGTTCCGTACATTTTGTGGAATGTGTATTCTGTTGAAGATTTTTGTTGTTCAGTACATTTCGTGGAATATATGTGTACTCTATTTTGTGAGGTCATGTGGTAATTTCTTGTAGACATTAACATATGTTGATCATGTGCTACACTTTTGACATGTTTCAGGAAAATGGATCATTCATAGCAAGGAAGTGGTGAGACTGGTGAGCACAGGACAATCAGGCGCGGACGAACCATCATGAAAACAGTCCGTGCTATGAGGAGTAAAGGACTGAAGTTTGAGGTAACAATTTAAGGCAATGTTGAAAGTGCATTTATGATAAATGCTCTGTTTTCTTCTTTGTAGCCATGACCCTTCATTCTGCATTCCTACATCAAAAATTGTAACTACACTCATCATTTAACACCTGTAGCATGGATTCTAAGCAATTTAATAAGTTTTCTGTCATTTTCTTAGGGTATTAGCAGATGTTCGTTGTGTTTGGAGAGTCCCTATTTCCGCGTGGTTGCAGAAGGTAGAGTGTATAACACAGGTTGTGATACACTTTATACCCGCCCAATTCCCGCTGGCCATGTAAAGGTTGGTATAGATGTTGCGCTCGAGGGCGGTGCAGCATTGCCAGTGCCTGATGACGTCGGCAATTGGTATGTATCCAGGAAGCAAGAGGTTCAACTGTGGCGTGGCCTGTCAACCTTTTTCAGGTCGTAAGCACGATATGTAATATGATATAATTCTACAAAATCAACACATAATGTCTGTATTCAATCATTGATTATACATGAACTTATAATTTTCAGGCAAAAGAGAATAACAGCGGCAAGGCCCAAGAGGAGGTGGATGTGAAAAGGAAGGGGAAGGAGGTTGAGACAAAATTGACAAGGGAATTTGTTGCATCCCTTAGTAATCAATAGAGGCCTCAATTCGTAAAAATGAATATCCTCTCAAGAGCTGCAAATTTCTGGATGTATATGCAAATAAGTTCCTTACTGACGGCAACCTCATCATAGTACCAATGGAAGAAAGAATGTTTGGCAATGCCTGTTATGAGCATATTGGTAGAGATGAGATCCGTCAGCTCACTCAACATGGTGAGCTAGGTGCTTCAGTGATATGCATTTACATCAGGTACTTTGTTAAACTTAAGTGCACACAAATTTTTGGTTTTCTAAGTTCAACAATGATGTTTATCGTATATGATTTGTATAATCTTATTTCAGGTACTTGTTTGACCAATGTGTGGCTGAGAATCTCTTAGAGAGATTTGCATTTCTCAGTCCGCATCGAACAACGCAACCAAAGCTAGTACATTGCTAGTGAGCCTTACTCTGACCTGACTCACTACCGATCTTCAGTTGGGGCCTTACAGTACTTGACTATCACTCGCCCTGATTTATCCTATGTTGTGAATACGGTAAGTGTGTTCTCCAGGCTCCCACTGTTGATCACTTTCAGGCTGTCAAACGTATTCTCCGATATGTTTGTGTTATACAAAACTTCGGCCATATGTTTCGCAGCTCCTCTTCTCCAGTGGTTCTTGGCTACAGTGATTCTGATTGGGCTCGCTGCACGGATACTCGTCGGTCTACCTATGGCTATGCTACTTTTCTTGGTGACAATCTCTTGTCTTGGAGTGCCAAGAAACAAACTATTGTTAGTCGCTCAAGTTGTGAATCTGAGTACCGGGCAATGGCTAATACTGCTTCTAAGCTTGTTTGGTTGATCAACCTCCTTCATGAGCTTCGTGTTCGGTTTTCTGCCACTCCTCTTCTTCTCAGTAACAATCAGAGTGTCTTGTTTATGGCTTTAAATCCTATGGCTCATAAGCATGCTAAACATATTGATTTTGACTGCCATTTCATTCGTGAGCTAGTTGCCTCTAGTATTTTGGTTGTTTGCCATGTTCCTACCTCTGTACAACTTGCTGATATCTTCACCAAGGCGTTGCCTCGTCCATTGTTTGATCTGTTTAGATCCATGCTTCATGTTGACATTAATCCAACGCTCAACTAGCTTGACGGTGGTGTTAAAAATAATTTAATTCCTTTATTATTCTAGGCTATAATATCCTATAGAATATTCCCTTATTATGGTAGTGTTTGGCCCAGTTTTTTTTTTTTTTAACTTAAAAGTTACTTTTAAGTTAAAGCTGACAATAAGATCTAAGAAAAAAAGAAAAAGTTGTTTGCCAGTTTTCATTTTTTAGTAACTTAAAAGTTGTTTGGTAAAATATTTCTAAAAGTTTTTTTTTACGAGAGCGTTGCTGGAGAAGACGATCGGAGTGGCTGTGGTGGTCGCCAGAGGTGCTGGTGGTGGTGGTGGTCGGAGGCAGTGATGGTGGTCGGAGGAAGTGGTGGTGGCCGAAGGCGGTTGTGGTCGGGGTGGTGGGAAGTGAAAAAAGTAACTTATTAGAAAAAAAAAGTTCCCTCAATTAACTTTTTACTTAAAAGTTACTTTTCAACATTTTCTATGTAAAATAAAGTAACTTATTTTTTAAGATCTTATACAAAATTGTTTTTGACCCAACTTATCTTAAAAGCAATTTAAAAGTTAAAAAAAATTTGGGACAAACACTACCTATGTTTCATTATTATTTTAGACTATAAATATTCTTTTATTACTCTTAAGCATATTTTATTTTCTATTGTAATTCGTTTCTATAAATAATATATTAACTATCATACAAATTATAATGATAGTTATCGGGTTTTATACCTACAAATAAAAGGAAGAGAATACTCGATGAAGATTCGGCGATCGATCGAGTCACTTTCTATGAAGGAACGGGTGTGAGCAGGATAAAAATTAAAAATCCAGACCATGACTCCGCAGTCAACACCGCTTACGCGTCTGGAAAAACAAATTGATTTTTGAGAGTATTTTATTGCTCCTGCTAAAGTTAAAAAGACTGCATTATTTTCCTTGACTTGAGTTGACTTGGTATTAACACTCACTAGACCCAACTATAAATCTAGCACAACCTTAGCTTCACTTTACCACTTCATTTGTGAACAAGGAGGAGAGCTATTTCCTACTCTTTAGCTCTTCTAGTTCCCTTCCCTAGCTCTTCTTTGTCTTTTGGAACTTTAACCAGCAATTCTTGCTTAACTATCAAAATCTTCAATAAAAATGATGGTAAGAATACGACCCCTCATGCCAATTTAATGGCTTTTATCTCATTCATCACCTCGTTAATGCACAATAACATGTTTGGATCAGTTTTCCTCTTTTCAGAATTAATTCTAGCACCTGAGAAGCTACTTAGAGAAATTTCTCTATGGAATTAATTTTGACTTCAAATTTCTCTATGCACTAGAAGCTTGTTCAGTTTTCTCCTAGTTTTGCTCTGTTTACATGCATAGCTTATAGCTTATGATGTTTTCCTTTTTCAGTATGAAATATATGTTTTTTACTATGAATTGAATACTTTCGTGTTTAAAGTTTAAGGTAATTGTTGGGGCCTAAAAGAACTTTGATTTGTTTTGTTACAGAAACTAGTGTTAAAGGTGGAGTTACATGATGACAGAATCAAGCAGAAAGCTATGAAGACTGCCTCTGGCATTTCAGGTATTCAATTAAACCATTAATCTCCCTCCGATGTTGAGTCTCTCTAGTTTCAATTAACTGGCATAGCTTGACCAAAACTATGCATTTAATAAAAAAGGGTAACCTATAAAGCTCTGGCTATGCGCGATGTTTAGAGAGGAGCCGGACACGCTCAGTGTATTTAATATAAGTAGTTTTACCTTGTATTTTTGCATTTCACAGCTCGAACCTGTGACCTGTGACCAAGACTGTGCGTTTATTTTAGAAAAACAAAACGAATACGCAGATCATATAATGTATTTGGTTTATGTTTGCAGGAGTTGAGTCGGTTTCTGTGGACATGGGAAGCAAGAAATTGACCGTAACTGGAGACATTGATCCTTTACATGTAGTGAGCAAACTAAGAAAGTGGTGCCATACTGAAATAGTATCTGTTGGACCTGCAAAAGAGGAGGAAAAGAAGGAAGAGTCTAAACCAAAAGGGCCTGAGCCAGTCAAGTTCTATGAAGCTTATCCCCTTTATTATCAGATGAGACCATCACCACAATACACTCAATATCATAGTGTTCAAAGTGTTGAAGAGGATAATGTTGGGTGTGTCATCTGCTAAGTTTCACATTATGCCAGAGAGCTGCATAAAAGAAGAAGAAAAAGAGACTTTTTTTCCCTTTTTACTTTGAAAACTGTTTCTCATGGTTTATGCTTTAATGCTTATTTTACAATTGGCGAAATTAAATGTATATAATGAAATAGAATTGGATGTATCATTGTTTACATGTTTAAGGTAAAAAGTTTGAGTGAAGTTTTCATTCTCCTAGTTAAGATCCCTTCAATCCTCAAGGAGTTTCATGATTCACCAATTGGGATCATGTTAGCTACACACATACTTATAAGAGGATTTCAGGATTGATGTACTAAGAAGGAAATTCAAGAATATGTACAACAATGTGAAGTTTTCCAGAGGCTCTTAGCTCAGCAGGTTTGCTACAACCCCTTCCAATATACCTACACAGGTATTGTCTGATGTAACCATGGATTTTATAAGAGGACTTTCCAAGTTTAGTGGATATAAAACTTCCCCTCTTTTAGGCTCTTCACCCCAAAAGTAACTAGAGGGGATGTGGGGTTAAAAGCGGTGGAGGAAGTGAATAGATTGACAGCTGAAAGGAATAGAATGCTTGAAGAGTTGAAGGAACAACTGATAAAAGCTCAAAACATAATGAAAACAAGCATGGGAGAGAATTGGAATACCAAGTTGGTGATAAGGTGTTCCTAAAATTACAACCATATAAATTGTAGAGCTTAGCTAAGAGATTTAATCTGAAATTCAATCTAAGATACTATGGGCCCTACAAAATTGAAAAGATTAGTCCAGTAGCATATAAATTGAGTGGGAAATATGAGGCGGGTGAGAATGCTGAGAGGGGGAGAAAAGTGTTGGAACTAGGCTTGGGACTTGGGAGAGTTGATTGGAGCCAACCTATATTGAATACACTAAATGAAGTTGTTTCTTTCATTCTATCTGTTTGGTAATATCAACTACTAACATAACTAAAGTGGTTAGTATTATGGATTCTTTTTGTTTTAGTAGTTATGGGGGATAAACTCTATGTGGTTGTGTATCGTGTAGGATAGACTAGGCTTTTTATGAGTATCGGATGTCCAACACTTTTTCTATATTACAAAGTCTTATTAATAGTGTTTACATGAAAACTTAAAAACTAATCCTAGAAACATAAATGAAAAGAAATGAATATACCTAATTTAAGTCGTTCATTCGGCATGGCTTGTAAAGCTCCGAACTTGACTTCTTGAATATTACCAACTATTCCCAGATAGACCCCTCGCCCTCACGTCTATAACAGTTGAGATTAGTGGTGCGTGGTGTTTGTGCGCCTAACTCCTTGATTGTGGGATCATGGGTTGCGAATCATGGTGTTACTCGGCTTTGTCTTCGAATCTAACGCATACTATTCTCCCTCAATTTCAATCTCCCAATGCTGACTAATTCTTTGCACCTTAAGCGAAATATTTCGTAAGTGTTCTATTTCTTTGACTGAGCCTTTCTCAAACCAGCACCTATTTCGAATATTATTTGCCTTGTTTTTGGGCCTCTAATTTCCATCAAGCTCTACATAACTTATCCAAAACTTGACCTTTACTTTAGCTGCGGTTCATACACATCTTCGAAATGTCTTAGACTCCTATAAAGCTTCACCACGAAAAGAAAATTTTCCCAATCTCTATCTCGAGGCCAGGCCCTTTCTCTTACCTTCTCCAATTCGAAATTTTGATATTAACGCATCCTATTAATTTAACAAATGATAAAGCTTTTTTGTTCTCCTGGGAAAATTCCAAGGTCTTATATGCTTACATATCCAAAGTCTATGCTATGGATGGATTTTCTGCCATAAATTCACTGAGCAAAATGTGTTATACCGGCTAAATCAACTTGACCAAAATTAGAAAATCACAATGGTATTGTTGGTTCACAAATAGATTTAGTCGATTAGGAAGTGGATTCATTCGATGAGAAAGTCGTGTGGTTGGCTGAAAAACCAATTATGATTCCTTAATCAAGCGATAGCTCGATGAAGGGCTCTGATTCTCAATATGAAATCCTGAGATACTCCAAAAAGCTTAGTGTCTCGTTATTGAAGATGTTGAAATAAGACTTTGACTATGAACTAAGGTCTATTTCATGAACTAAGGTCTACTCTTAAGGAACGTAAAGGGGCTTAAAAGCGGTAAAGAAAATAAAGGCTGGAAGCTATAAATCGGCTGAAAGATAAATTGCAGAAAGCGATAAAGAATTTAAATGGCTGATAAGTAAAATGCTAGGCTATAATATCCTATAGGATACTCTCTTATCATATTTTATTATTATTCTAGACTATAATATCGCATAAGATATTCTCTTATTATTCCTAAGCATATTTTACTTTCTATTGTAATTCGTTTCTATAAATAATATATTGACTATCACACAAATTATAGTGAGAGTTATCAGATTTTACCCCGACCAACAAAAGGAAGAGAATACTCGATGAAGATTCGCGATCAATCGAGTCACTTTCTATGAAGGAACGGGTGTGAGCACGATAAAAATCCAGACCATGACTCCGCAGTCAACACCGCTTACGCGTCTGGAAAAACAAATTGATTTTTGAGAGTATTTTATTGCTCCTGCTAAAGTTAAAAAGACTGCATTATTTTCCTTGACTTGAGTTGACTTGGTATTAACACTCACTAGACCCAACTATAAATCTAGCACAACCTTAGCTTCACTTTACCACTTCATTTGTGAACAAGGAGGAGAGCTATTTCCTACTCTTTAGCTCTTCTAGTTCCCTTCCCTAGCTCTTCTTTGTCTTTTGGAACTTTAACCAGCAATTCTTGCTTAACTATCAAAATCTTCAATAAAAATGATGGTAAGAATACGACCCCTCATGCCAATTTAATGGCTTTTATCTCATTCATCACCTCGTTAATGCACAATAACATGTTTGGATCAGTTTTCCTCTTTTCAGAATTAATTCTAGCACCCGAGAAGCTACTTAGAGAAATTTCTCTATGGAATTAATTTTGACTTCAAATTTCTCTATGCACTAGAAGCTTGTTCAGTTTTCTCCTAGTTTTGCTCTGTTTACATGCATAGCTTATAGCTTATGATGTTTTCCTTTTTCAGTATGAAATATATGTTTTTTACTATGAATTGAATACTTTCGTGTTTAAAGTTTAAGGTAATTGTTGGGGCCTAAAAGAACTTTGATTTGTTTTGTTACAGAAACTAGTGTTAAAGGTGGAGTTACATGATGACAGAATCAAGCAGAAAGCTATGAAGACTGCCTCTGGCATTTCAGGTATTCAATTAAACCATTAATCTCCCTCCGATGTTGAGTCTCTCTAGTTTCAATTAACTGGCATAGCTTGACCAAAACTATGCATTTAATAAAAAAGGGTAACCTATAAAGCTCTGGCTATGCGCGATGTTTAGAGAGGAGCCGGACACGCTCAGTGTATTTAATATAAGTAGTTTTACCTTGTATTTTTGCATTTCACAGCTCGAACCTGTGACCTGTGACCAAGACTGTGCGTTTATTTTAGAAAAACAAAACGAATACGCAGATCATATAATGTATTTGGTTTATGTTTGCAGGAGTTGAGTCGGTTTCTGTGGACATGGGAAGCAAGAAATTGACCGTAACTGGAGACATTGATCCTGTACATGTAGTGAGCAAACTAAGAAAGTGGTGCCATACTGAAATAGTATCTGTTGGACCTGCAAAAGAGGAGGAAAAGAAGGAAGAGTCTAAACCAAAAGGGCCTGAGCCAGTCAAGTTCTATGAAGCTTATCCCCTTTATTATCAGATGAGACCATCACCACAATACACTCAATATCATAGTGTTCAAAGTGTTGAAGAGGATAATGTTGGGTGTGTCATCTGCTAAGTTTCACATTATGCCAGAGAGCTGCATAAAAGAAGAAGAAAAAGAGACTTTTTTTTCCCTTTTTACTTTGAAAACTGTTTCTCATGGTTTCTGCTTTAATGCTTATTTTACAATTGGCGAAATTAAATGTATATAATGAAATAGAATTGTCTGTATCATTGTTTGCATGTTTAAGGTAAAAAGTTTGAGTGAAGTTTTCATTCTCCTATTTAAAAGTCTCACGAAAATATAAGGAAGTGCCTGTAAAGGTTTTGAAGTTTATTATAGTCTATTTGATTACAGTTTTATAAAATGAGTGAAGAATGGCAGATATAGGTTTCCAAGTTGTTAGGCTTCAATTTTGAGATTTAATACAAACCCAGAAAAGGGAATAATGTGGCTGATGATGCACTTTCCAGGCAGCAATTGAATGCGTTGACTACGGTCCAATTTTGTGAGGGGTAGAAACTGATACATGGCAGGCTGTATTACAAGGGCAAAATGGTGATAATGAAGAAATCTACTAAGATCCCTTTAATCCTCAAGGAGTTTCATGATTCACCAATTGAGATGGTTGGTCTCGGACACTTGGATTGCACAGAGTAATTTTGAGGGAGAGAAAAGGGATAAAAAAGCACACAGAAAATTTGTTCACGCAGTTCGACCAATATGTCTACGTCTGCGGCTATAGATTGCTATAGCTCAGATTCATATTCAGAATAGGAATCAGGGTTTAAGTGTTACAACATATTTATACTAGGATTTAATGTCACAGGACATTGTATCATTAAATCCTAATGCAATCTTATCGCAATCCTATTAACCAATCATATCCTAGTTACAACGTCTATTACGGCGTACATTACGGCATAGTCAGCGCTCATTAGCTGTCTTCCACAGGCCACTCGTCCCAACCCTGTAAGCCACAATGCTTCTTTTGCTGCTTCGACCACAGCCATATACTCAGCTTTAGTTGTGGACATTGCCACTATGGATTGGATAGACGACTTCCAGCATATGGGTCCACATGCTAAGGTAAAAACGTACCCTGTTGTAGACCGTCTGTTGTCAATGTCACTAGCATAGTTGGAATCAACATATCCACCAACTCTGGGCTCACCTTGTTCACTGCTGAATATTATCCCATGATCTGTTGTACCCCTTTGGTACCTGAGTATCCACTTGACCGCCTCCCAATGACGTTTCCTGGTCTTGACATAAACTTACAGACTTTTCTCACTGCTTGTGCCACGTCTGGTCTAGTGCAAACCATAGTGTACATTAAACAACCAACTGCACTGACGTAGGGAATTTTCGACATACCTTTGACTTCGTCAGCTGTCTTTGGACACTGGTCTGTCGAGAGCTTAAAGTGATTCGCCAACGGAGTACTCACAGCTTTCAAATTGCTCATGTTGAATCTGTCCAACACGCCTTCAACATAGCTTTTCTGAGACAGCTAGAGTTTTTTGGCTCGTCTGTCCCTATTAATTTCCATTCCAAGAATCTTCTTAGCAGCTTCTAGGTCCTTCATGTCAAACTCCCTGTCCAGTTTGGTTTTCAAATCACGCACGTCACTTGAGTGATTAGCAGCAATCAACATATCATCCGCATATAGTAACAAGAAAATTACTGAATTATCATCAAGGCTCCTAACGTAAACACAGCAGTCATAGTCACACCGTCTGTAGCCAATCCTTTGCATGTATGAGTCAAACCTCTTGTACCACTGCCTTGGTGATTGTTTCAACCCATACATAGACTTCTTCAATTTACATACCAGACGCTCCTGACCGAACGTAACAAATCCTTCAGGTTGCTGCATGTACAATTGCTCATCTAGATTGCCATGAAGAAACGCCGTCTTCACATCCATCTGCTCTAAATGCATGTCTCGGAATGCTACAAGGGCCAACACTGCCCTTATAGACGTGTGTCTAACCACTGGGGAGAATATCTCATCATAATCAATCCCCTTCCGCTGTGAATAGCCCTTTACTACTACGCGAGCCTTGAACCTTTCCCCTTCATTTTCTTTTATTGGTGGCTTTTTCCTGAACACCCACTTGCAGCCAATTTCCTTCTTCCCTTCAGGAAGCTGCACGAGATCCCACGTCTGATTTGTCTTCAGGGACTCCATCTCCTCTACCATTGCACCCATCCACTTGTCTCGATCTTGGCTTCCCATAGCCTCACGAAAAGTAGAAGGATCTCCAGAACTGGTAAGAAGAGCATAAGCAGCTAAGTCTTCAAACCCATATCTGAATGGTGGTCCTCTCAGACGAGGCTCCCTATCATCTACAAGATTATAGTCTTGTACTCCACCTGAATCAACTGGTTCGTCGTCTGATTCACTATCAGAATCTGCAATGGCCTGCACATTGGGCAACGTCTGCCCAGGACTGTGGGGGCTAGACGTGACTTGATCGTCTGATGCCTCAACCACCAGACGAGGTTGCATTACTGGTTTTAGTGGCTTGACAGCAATCTAAACCTTCCCAGCAGTGGAAGTTTCAGCCTCCAAGGCAGTCTCTTCCTTTTGAATCTACTCCTTCAGCATGCACTGTTCATCAATACGACGTCTCTACTATGAAATGCTTTCTTCAAAGAAGGATCCCAGAATCTGAACCCCTTCACACCCTTGGTGTAACCAAGGAAAACACATTTCTTGGACTTGGGATCCAATTTGGATCTCTCATCACTGGAAATGTGCACATAAGCTGGACAACCAAAAATCCTCAGATTATCTAGGTTAATTGGCATACCTGTCCACACTTCTTCTGCAACTTTCCCATCCAGTGAAGCTCAAGGAAACCTGTTCATTAGATAACATGCCATGCTCATTGCTTCTGCCCAAAACCCCTTCGACAGTCCTGCCTGCAACCGAAGGCACCTTGCCTTCTCCGTGAGGGATCTCTTCATCCTCTCAGCAACACCATTCTCCTGTGGTGTTTTCTTCACTTAATAATGCCTCTAGATCCCGTGTTCTTCACAAAACTGCTTGAATTTTGCATCACTGTATTCTGTCCCATTATCTGACCGTAGATACTTGACCTTCCTCCCCGTCTGGTTCTCCACATCAGCCTTCCACAATCTGAACTTGCTGAAAGTCTCAGACTTGTGCTTCATGAAGTATACCCAGACCTTCCGAGAAAAGTCATCAATGAATGTAACAAAGTACCTGGAACCTCCAATGGAGGCCTCCCTAGTAGGCCCCCAGACGTCTGAATGAACATAGTCGAGGATTCCCTTTGTTTCATGCTTAAGAGGGAATTGAAATGACCCCAAAAATGAAGGAATTTCAAATCCCTCATATATACCTTACCTTTGGGTCCGAATTTGAAAAATTGGTCCCAAAATTGAAAATCAACCCTGAAGTCGAAAATCGACCTCAGACCCTAAAATCGATCCCACCCTGAAACTCTGGCTTGAAACTGACAAATCGGCCCTGAATCCCAAAGGTGGGTTACACCTGTTAAGATGTTAGTATATCTCAGAGCGGTTAAGCTCTGATACCAATTGATAGTAATAAAGCACACAAGAAAGGGGGTTTGAATTGTGTGTGTGATTTTTAAAATTCTTTTCAGTTATAAACTGTTATTAGTTTCAAATATTATTAAGAGTAAGTGCAGCGGAAAATAGCTAAAGATTGAAAAGTAAAGCACGCAAGATATTTATCTTGGTTCACCCCCTTTATCGACAGGGCTACGTCCAGTCCTTGGCTTCACCAAGATTTTCATTATTTTCACAAAATAGTACAAGTATTCTACAGGACTTCTCCTAGTATTCTAAGGACTTCTCCTTTACAAGTTTTAAACAGGACTTCTCCTAACTCAGTATTCGACAAGACTGCTCCAAGTTCTTTTAGCAAAGAAGTTTTGTGATTCTACTATTTCTCTTCAGCAAGAGTGGGTAGAAAGATGAAGTACAATATACAGAGAGGATAGGGAAATTGTTTCTCTATTTGGGTTGTGTGAGAAGGATGAGAGTTTCACTCTATGAAAACTTCACACTGGCAGACGACTTAACTCAAATAAAGGATGACTTTGAGTTTCTGAGCTTTGGCTATAGAACAGATTGCAATGAATTTAGAAAGATTTGAATGCTTTGATCGTTTGGAAGTCGCCAATTGAATCTGGATGCTAAGTGCTCTATTTATATCTTCAGTAGGATGTGCAGCTTGATGAAGATTTGAATAATAGTTCCATTGGAATTTCTGCTTCCTTGTGAGTAACAGGTACTTCTACATCCCTGAAAGAGCATTAAATGCATTCTGCCATGCATTTATTGCAGCATTTATTGCTTTTGTTGACGTGGTCTAGCTCTTCGAAGCTTTCAACCCTGAGTTCACGTTTGGGCATTAAATGCTCATGGATGCCAACAAAGAGAACATTAAATGCTCTGAACAAGAGATTTGAATTTGATCGTTGAGGGGATCCGATGTTCATGAAATCACGTTGTTGACTCTGAAAAGGTTGCATGATTTAAGGAATGTCAGAGCTTTTGCAGGAATGAGGAATAAAGTATTAATTATGTCCCTTTCTTCATTCTGCAATCAACAATGCTTTATTTAATGCGTTGACGAGGTAGATAATCTTTAATGCTTGAGACACTTTGTCAAACAAACTCTTCAGCATTTTTAGGCAAACGAACTCTTCAGTAGCATTGGCAAACGAACTCTTCAGATAGTTTCCAAATGTTGTCAAAAGCCAGACGTACTCCTTTAGGCGAACGTACTCAACTGGCAGACTAACTCTTTGATAAGTTGCCAGACGTACTCCTCTTTTGGCTTTTCTTGAAGTTATGCTTTTGATAATGCCTTGTGTAGATTTATGCATTCTTCTTCAAGTAGATAGATGTTCCTGAGTATGAAATATTCAAAGTATTAGGAAATCTATTACTAACAATATTAAACCTTAAGCGAAATTGTTATTTATCAAAATATAATAATTTATGAAGTCATTTGAATCTAACACTGACTTCATATCAAACTTTGAGAAAATGTAAGCATTTTTAATGTAGGAATAAAGAGAATAGATTTTTGGTAAGGGGAACCTATCATCCTTGATGAAATGATTCAAAGGATGATAATCTACCACAAGTCTCTTCTTTTGTCTGACTTGTTCTGATCTTTTGTTCACATAAAATGTAGTGCAAGCCCATTCTGACTTTGTTGGTTCGATCAGACCTTGTTTCATGAGTTGTAGACATTCTTCTTGCGCCGCTTTGAGCTCTGAAGGAGTCATTTCGGGATGAGTTTCTTTTGTTGGGTTGACATCTTCATTTAGTTTGAAAGGGAGCTGAACAAAAAAATTCTTCTTTCTTCGAGAGAGAGTTCGGATGTTGGAATAGGTCATGACTATCAACACAAAGCATGAGTAGCTTTTGTTATATTTCTTCATATCCTGCTGGAACTTCTGCGAAAGAGAAAAGCTTTGGAATTGAGCAGAATGACTTGAAGTCTCTCCTGTATTTGATTCCGCTTGTAAGAATCTGGAGCTTCTGGGTTAAGATATGAATATCACGACCAATGAGAATGTCCTTGTCTGGAAGTTCTGATCCTATGATTTTAGTCCAAACAACACATTTGGGGAAGAATTTAATCCCAATTTTGGACTTGGTCACACGAGTAGTCTTGAATGTTTCTCCATTAGCTGCTTTGAAACGATGAGTTTCGTTTACCCAACATTTAGAGGGCGAAATTGCTGGATTCATCATACTGCGCTGGCTCCAGTATCAATATAAGCAATGGCATGTACTAGAACATGGTACTTTGAAGGCAGTATTTGAATTTCAATGTTTGGTAATGGAGGAGGAGATTTTGGACTCAGGGCATTGATTTCTGGATTGACCTCTTGCATGTTTAGCACCGGAAAATGCTCTGTATCAGCATCATCTTCATCAGAACTTTCTGTATCTTCAGAAGATTCAACATCAGAATCTTGAATGCCAAAAACTGTGAAACCGTCTGGCGCTTCTTGTTCTTCATATAGAGACTCAACATCTTCGTCTTCATCTAGAAGAAGAGATTGAATCAAGCTTTCAGAAAGGAAGAGAAAGAGCTTAGAAAGACATGGATACTAAAACACACTTGTATTATTGATAAGTAGGAAACTTGATGATTATAGGAAAATTGATGATTATATATATATATATATATATATATATATATATATATATAGATAGATAGATAGATATATGTGTGTTTATATCCCTTTTAAAGAACTACGTAAGCCTTGACGCCTCCTAGGAGGGTACGTAAGACCGGTTAATTCTCAACACACTCTAAAATAAAAAATAAAAATATTTTTTCCCCTCTATGAAATAGTAAATAAAAATAAGTAATAAAACGCAAGATAGGTTAGATTAGAGTAAAAATAAATAACATAGAAAGCTAAGGATTATTGCATAGTTAATCATATGTAGGACGAACGTTGTGGGGTGCTAGTACCTTCCCCATGTATAATAGACTCTCGGACCTAGATTTTGGTTCTTTAGACTTATTTGCTTATTTTTCGGGGTTTATGATATTCCCATAAAAAAAATGGTGGCGACTCACACTACAAAAAACTGTGTAAGTTGTGGCAGTTTTTATTGCCATTTGCGGCGGTCTTAACCGCCACTATATACATGAATGGCGGTTTTAGGAGTCCGTCGTAATGGCATGCGCCATTTGCTTATAGTGGCGGTTTTTGGGAAACCGCTGTTACACCCGCCATAATTCACTATTTCAATAGACGACGACGGTTTTAACCGCCATAATATGTTGAATCTAATTTTTCGTGTTGTATAAAACGGCGGGTTAAACCGCCATAATATGCAGCTTGTAGTTTTCTTTGCTGTATTAAACAACGGTTCTAACCGCCATAATATGCAGCTTCTATTTTTCTGTGATGAAAATAATGGCGGTTTTAACCGCCATAATATGCAGATTATATTAACATGGCGGAATATAAAAAAGCGATTCATAATTTGCATTGATATTATTTTTTCTTTAAATGTGACTGATGAATGATAATACATACTAGACACTTTTGATACTTTTGATAAACGTCTCGAAACTACTTTCTGCAATTTCTTGTCATATATTGTTATAAAGAACCAAAGATGAAAAGAAAAATTGGCATAATCCACCTAATCAAATAAAGTCATATTATTCATATATCACATTTCATGTCTACTGTAAGACTATTAAAATTAAATCCTTAATAATTTGGCTATTGTTTTCCTTAGTCTCCCTTCTACCTCTAGCTAAATCTTATCCACTCTCCTTACCCTTGCTTCTATGGATTCTCTTCGTACATATCCAAAGACTTGCTATCACCTACATAAATTAAACAAAACTACAATGCCGTATTATGAATCATGTGAAATGAAAGACCATTTTATTCTAAATCGTTACTAATTTGGCTATTTCTTTCATTAGTCTTCCTTCCTTCTAAATCTAACTATTATGTTTATGCTTACAGTCTATGAAGCCTCAGAATCACGTAAGTTCCATAGAAGCTAAGCCTTGTAGCTTCCGCTTTGATGCGGATCTGGTGCTCAATCAAGGTATTTGAACAAGTTTCTAAAACATGCAGATATTGACGTACATCTAATCAACTTTCACTATCACTACTTGTACAAATCCAAACCACACAAAGAAAGACTTGCCAACACAAATTTATATTCAATTATAAAGAATGCTCACCAGTAAACAAACTGAACAATCCTTTTAGTTTTGATGGTGGCAACAGCCAGCGTTGACATCCTTGGGAACAATATCTCCCCTATACATCAAGCAACAAGCCATGTCCTTCCCATGCCTTGGATCACACTTAGTCATCATGCTGTAATCCTCACTTCTTGTGAGTGCGTATCGCGATGCAATCTGCTCCGAGGTGAAGGAAAGAAAAACATAGAAAGAGAACATAAGCTACTCGCTTCATTAGATAGAAAATAATTTGCATAAAGTTCGTAATTGTGATAGCATACATATTTCTCGTAGAAATGATTATGCAGACATGAGTTCAATATGTCAGAAATAATTACATATAAAACCATGATGAACTTTAGGAAAAGTTTGAGGAGTTCCTAGCATTTTCAATTTTCAATTTTCAATTTTCAATTTTCAATGGAAATTTTAAACTGAGATCTTAAAATAAGATCTGGATCTTATAAAATCTCATTCATTGGAGAGAGGTGACATGGCTTGAAATCTTATTGTCTTAGCTAGTTCCTCTTTCAAGATGAGATCTTAAATAAAATAATATTGTTTCTTTAAAACACTAAAATAAGATTTCACCATTGAAGATGCTTAACCTAGTCATGATAGCATACTTAATGACCGCACCTACTCCACTGTCCATCAGCCGTGAATTATATAGCAGAGATATATTCAATTATTAAGAGTTAATACCACCTACTTAAATAAGAGATGGGTAATGAACTTCAATAATAAAACTAACTTTTAAAATGTGTGAGGGACCACATCAATTGTCCATCTGCGGAAGAATAAGGTATTTCATCTTACGAGCTTGCTATAATATTCATGTGTCCACTCAAAGAAAGTCAGAATAAACAACATTTTCTTGGTGGCATTTGCTTTGATTACCCTTCATTTTTTTTTTTTTTCTTTTCATATTGGAGAACAAAGCAAAACAAGAAACCCTAGTAAGATGCACATAACATATAAGGAACAAATACAGGCCGTGATGGGGGCTATACTTTCTCATGGAATGATGACTATTAGTATTCACCCTATCAATAGCAATAGCATAGCAAAGTACATTGCTCCAGTGGCAAAAACAAAATGTCCCAGTGACGATTGCTAGTAGTGCAACAATAAAGCTCAGCCAACAAGAGCCATTGTCACATGTCAACCACCAATCAAAATAAAATGTATTTCAAAGATCTCAAAATTAGTACCCAAATGATCAACTTCCAGACTCTCTCTCCCCAAAGGCGGCTTGAATCAAAATCATCTTTCCCACCATGACCATTGGACACACCCCTGAATGACCTATCCAAGTTATCACGCGCATAACCCTAGCAGAATGATCAATGTGACCTGTGTTTATGTCACTGAAAATTAGCTCAATCAAAATCAAAATTGGAGAGCAAATTCAGAAAACAGACCTAAACACAATCTCTTTTGATATAGGTATCTAATTCTGTAGCATTTAGAGATGGGGAGTTTGATGCCACTGCAGTATTTGATACGACCCAGTACAAATCGTGGAGTTGGCTTAAGGCAAAGGTGTCAAGCTTTCAGTTTTCATTGTTCGAATGGAAGATGAATCCACTGATATGTTTGCAGTCACCATAAATTGTTCTGATAACCGCTGTGCGGAGCGTTGTTGGGTGCAGGGGTTGACTGTTATTTTCTATTTGGGACTAGTGAACTGTAGCTCACTGTCTCTGTGGAATTATGATGATGGCAATGTTATATTTGGTGTGTTGGGGGTGGAATTTCAAGCCCAGCGAGAAAAGGAATGATCAGGAGGGGCTGATGCTATTTGCTTGGTTTATTATTTAGCTTTTGTTGCTTTTCTTTTGCTGCTAGCTTGTTTCTGTTTCTGTTTTTTTAAAGTCAATTGTCACTTTAGTCTCTGGAAGTGTAACTCGCTAATCATTTAGTTCTTGGATGAAGAAAATTAGTTTGGTCATCCCTCAAAGTGTAAGAACGCAAACATATTAGTCCTTGAAACCCAAATCTGCTTCCCAACCCAGAATCCGTCACCCCCACTTAACGGACCTGCCACGGTGTGCACGTTTATGCCACACTAGATTATCCACGTGGGAATTATGTACTTGACCGTTGGAACAATTCTTCATTTTGGTCCCTGTGGTCCCTGTGATTTCTAAATAAGAGGAGAAGAACCTTAAACCCCCAAATTGATAAATCCTCAATCTCTCCAATCTCTCATTCGTTTCTTCTACGATTTTCCATACCTCAGGACGTGTTGAACGAGAATTTAAACCATGATGAGTGAGGGACAGAACTATGGTGAAGTGGTGCAGGGTTCGCTAATTCCACACAGAGGAAGCCATCAATTCAATGGTCCAATCCTTTACTGCTACTATGGTGAAGTGGCTCATGTAAGGGTTTCTAGAACTGATCTAAACGCAGGAAAAGCTTTCTATGCTTGTTATCTACCAAGGGTAAGTAAATAGTTATCATCCTCTGTTCTTCTCTGTTGAAACTCGATGAAAAAATTGAAATTTGGGGATTTGTTTCGTTTTTACAGAATCATGTAGCAAACTGCCAGTTTTTCAAGTAGGTTGCAGATGTGAAGGATGCTATGACCCCTGGTTTGATAGGAGGTCCAATGGCTTAGTCTCAGAGTGGAGTCCAAATGGGGATGGTGAATGTTAACAGGACTTAGACACTATATTCAATTGGCGACTTCCTACGATAAAATTTCATAAGCATTCTAAGTCATCTTCTAGTAATCAGCTCTATATCAAAACTCAGAATCTCAAAGTTATTCTTTCCTGAGTTAAGTCGTCTGCCAAAGTGTGAAGCCTCAATAGAGTGAAACTCTTATCCTTTTCACACAGCCTAAACAGAGAACCAATCTCCATATTCTCTCTGTATATTGTTCTTAAACTTTCTACCCAACTCTTATTGAAGAGATTCCTATAGAAACACAAAACCTTCTTTGTAGAAGAAATGAGAGTATTCCGGTTAAATACTAGAAAGGAGAAGTCCTGTAAGAATACTTGTAAAGGAGTAGTCCTTCGAATACTGAGAAATCCTAAACAATTCTTGTACTATTTGGAGTAAAT
This sequence comes from Acmispon strigosus, assembly GCA_030819835.1. Lineage (NCBI taxonomy): Eukaryota > Viridiplantae > Streptophyta > Magnoliopsida > Fabales > Fabaceae > Acmispon > Acmispon strigosus. Next base: position 38,200,533 of record JAUAMA010000001.1, on the reverse strand, counting down.
AATGGAAAATCTTGGTGAAGCCAAGGACTGGACGTAGCCCTGTCGATTAAGGGGATGAACCAGGATTAATATTTTGTGTGCTTTACTTTTCAGCTTCAATTAATTTCCGCTGCACTTAGCTCTTGAAAAGTATTTTAAAACTTATACTTGTGTTTAACAAAAAGATTTCAAAAACCACACACCCAATTCAAACCCCCCTTTCTTGTGTGTTTTTATCACTATCACTATCACTATCAACAAGAACCTTCTATTCCCTCTTAATGTCAACCTCAACACCATTGTCATCAGCATTATCTTCGACCTAATTATTCTTAGCATCACCATCCTCACCATTGTCCTCAGCATCATCTTCAATCTCATTATTCTCAGAATCACCATCCTCACCATTGTCCTCAGAATCAGCATCTTCACCACCCTCTGCTTCTCCTTCATCAATAACACCATCATCTTCATCATCAAAAAGACTTACTACACTAGGCACAGTCTCTTTATCTTGAACATCATTAGTAGCAGGAGTAGGAAGTTCAATGTGCTGCTCAAAATACACTTCAATCTCATCATAGTAAGACCCTCTATTTTTAAATTGCATTTTGATCCTCGAACTATTTGTATTAGTGTTTTAGCCCTTGAGGCTTTTGTTATTATGATTTGATTCCATGAGTATTTGATATTGAAATGTGATAACTGGTGGAAAATAATTATTTTGGATGGCTTCTAACAAGTTGAGCTTTGGTTTAGTGGTTGAGACTTGAGTATTTTGCCTACGGGGCGAGAGTTCGAATCTTAGTGAGAATGAATTTTATTTCTATTCTCTTTCTCATCAATTTCGAATTTTTGGGATATGAATGAAGAGGGAATATTCCTTTATGCTTAATTAAATTCTGATTTAGTAAAAGAGGTAACTAAATGAAATAACCGAATGAACCTTGACACCGAACAAGACCCGATTCACCTTCTGTTTTGGAGAAATTTCAAAAAAAATGAAACCAGCCCCTATTTTCTCCCTGTTGGACGTGTAGCATGCTTCTAGGAAGCATATCCTCTGGCTTGATTCCTTCCTGTTTCTACCAGCTCAAATTCAAAAATTTAAATAAAAGGAATTCAAAAAAAAAAAAACAAACTGAAATTTTTGAAAGGAGAACGGTGCTAAACAGGTGGAGGAAAAAAAAAACTAAATAACCTCCCCACCCACTTGAGTCACACGACCAGCATAAAATAGAGAGGGAAGACAGAAATTTCACCCACCTTCACACGTTGAAAGAAAAAATAAAAGAGAAAAACCCAAGAGCAGAATTCAAGACAGTGTGCGTTTCTTCCCTTCTTGTGAAAACTAAGCAAAACAACTTCCTTTCTTGCACTGTTCGACAAGCCTCCTTCCTTGGTGTGTGAGATTGAAATTCAATTTTCTTCAAGGTTACGAGATAGAAATCCTCCGGTAAGTGTCCATCCTTGTTTAATTCCTGAGTTCTTTCTTTGATCACCTTCAACCCTGACTTAACCTTGTTCAATTTTTGGGCATAAATTCTTCTTCTCAAATTCAAGCCAACCACGGATTCCTCCTCACCTTTGAGACAAGAACAAGTATTGGGACTTAGAAGGCGAACACCGGTTTACGTTCGTGTCCGGAGCTAATTTTGAGGTTGGTTTCACCTTGCAATTTCCCTCCTTATTCTATGTCCTTGAGCCTATAAGCATTGGAGAATTTAATTAAAAAAAATGATTTTTAGATATTAAACTTGGCTAAAATTTCCTAAAGGTTCATGGAACTTAATCGGTGGAGAATCCTTGTTGGTAGGATTTGAATACTCAAATTTTGCAAGTAAGACAGTTGAAACATATCAATTGGATGCAATATACTAGAAGGTAAGGGTAACTTCTCTATATAAGTTGTTTAACGTTGTATTATTTTTGAATTTTGTTTTGGCAAATTGGTTGAGTTAATTTGAAATGATTATATGGACGGCTATTGTTTGTGCTATGATATTGTAATATTTTATTTGATAGGATGAGAATTTGAAATTTATGTGGATATAACATGTATATATGTTAAGAGAAATTAAAAGTAATTGACATATGGTAACATGACTATATTGAGTTATTGTGTGAACTGTTGGTTCATGAGATTGGTAATTATTTGAGTCATATCATATGCATTACTTAGGTTTGTTTAGGCTCTGATGTGACGGATACTTGTCCCGTGGGATCAGGCCGAGGGTAATGTGGTGGGTACTTGTCCCACGTGATTATCCTGCCCTTGTTCTGGGAAAAATTTGGCCATAGATATGCATGTAGAGATCTTAGAGAAGATTTGCATAATAAAAGAAAAAGAAAATTTAATTTACATATATGGACGTGTTGTCTGTCCATTGTTTTTTTTTATTTTATTATTTTATTTTATTTTAATTTCTATTGATTGCTTTTATGCAAACAGTTCTGTGCGTTGCTTTTCGTTTATCTTCTTATTTTTAATTTTTTTTTCTATTGTTTGTTTGTTTTTTTAGTTATGTATACGTATTTTTTTTAACTTTCATAACAGTACACGTTGGGTTGTATTTGAGTTATAGGTATTTATTTATTTAGTTATCATCTTTTTTTTATTTATTGCTGATTTGTTTTAGTATTATATTTAATAATTATTAATTATTATGGAGTGATATTGGTTTTCGAAGTTAACCCTTTTCTGCTCACTAAGTTTTATTTTCTTCTTTCATTTTGTTCTTTTGTTTAACCGCTAGTTCCTTATGAGCAGGAGTAAGAGACTAACGAATCGGAATACGCAGATGGCAGACTCTAACGCAATGAATCAGGTAGCCGCCGCCCTTAACAATTTGACAACACTGTTGGCGCAACAAGCAACCGCTACTGCTACTCGTGCGGAGGAAGATGCCAACCGGGCAACTGCAGAGGCTACTGCTCGTGCTGAGGAAGCGGCCAACCGTGCGACTGAGGCTGCTGCTGCACAGGCTCAGCAGGCCGATAGAGATCAAGCTGCGGCCGAGACCAAGGGGCTGAATGACTTCAAGAGGCAAGACCCGCCGAGGTTTTCGGGAGGCTACAACCCGGAGGAGGCAGATCTGTGGCTGCAGGAGATGGAGAATTTTTTTTCCTTTCTTAAGACCCCTGCTGCAACCAGGGTGAACTACGTTGCGTACCTGCTGTCAGGAGAAGCTGAGCACTGGTGGCACGATGCTAAGGCGATGATGGAGGCCGATTTTCAGGATATCAATTGGGAGTCCTTTAAGAGGGCATTCTTGGCCAAATACTTCCCCATGAGTGCCAGAGCTGCCTGCAAGAAGGAATTTTCTGATCTTAAGCAGGGGAGCATGTCTGTGGGTGAATATGCTGCTAAGTTGGAATCTTTAGCAAGACATTACAGGTTTTTCCGAGACCGGGTCGATGAGGGTTACATGTGCGAACGATTTATCGACGGGCTGAACTACGAGATTAAGCGTGCGGTGAAACCATTTGGTTTTGGTCGCTACCAGCAGTTGGTGGAGAAGGCCAAGGACATTGAGATTATTGATGCGCAACAGAGCAAGTCACAGGGAAGTAGTGGACCAGCCAGGTCCCAACCAGTCAGGGCAGACAAGGGAAGGAAGCTGTACCAGAGGCCCTAGGCTAAGGGGCGTGCTTTTGGGTCCAACCGACCAGCTGGAGGCTACATGGGGTCTCGAGGAGCTCAAAGACCGATTGAGGATGTTGTCTGTTTCAAGTGCAACCAGAAGGGCCACTATGCGAATAACTGTGGAGAGAAGTCCCTCATTTGCTGGAATTGTCAGAAACCGGGCCATGACGCCAGAGATTGTCGTGCACCAAAGGTCGAGAGTACAGTGAATGCAGTTCGTGGAAAGAAACCAATTGCGCACGGCAGAGTCTACAACATTACCGGTGAAGCTACTGAGGATTCTGAGGGCTTGATTAAGGATCACTGCGATATCGCAGGTACGTCTTTGACTGTATTGTTTGACTTGGGTGCTACCCATTCGTTCATTGCTATTGATTGTGTGGAAAAACTTGCTTTGCCTGTGTCGAAGTTGTCGTTCGACTTGGTGGTGTCTATCCCTGCCGCCGAAAGTTTGACTGCAACCTCGGTTTGTTTGAATTGCCCCTTGATGTTCCGGGATAGAGAGTTCGTTGCGAACTTAATTTGCCTGCCCCTTAAACAATTGGACGTAATCATAGGCATGGACTGGCTTTCTCATCACCATGTGCTACTGGATTGCGCCAATAAGGAGGTAGTCGTCCCTGACACGAAGATGTCAGAGTTTCTTCACTCCTACCTTTCGAAGTCCTCCCTTAGAAGAGGAGCTTTGAAAGTCTTGTTGGCAGAAAGTGTCGGAGAATTACCAGCAGATGGCGTACAGGATGTACAGGTAGTTCGTGACTTTGCAGATGTGTTTCCGAAGGATGTGCCGGGAATACCCCCTGTCCGTGACGTGGAGTTTTCCATTGACGTGGTTCCAGGAACCGGGCCGATATCCATTGCGTCGTATCGGATGGCACCGGCAGAGCTAGCAGAATTGAAGAGCCAGCTCGATGACCTTTTGGCGAAAGGTTTCATCCGACCTAGTGTTTCTCCATGGGGAGCACCTGTGTTACTCATGAAAAAGAAGGATGGCAGATCAAGACTGTGCGTTGACTACAGACAATTGAACAAGGTGACTGTGAAGAATCGTTATCCTTTGCCTAGGATCGACGATTTGATGGACCAGCTTCGAGGAGCGGCTGTTTTCTCAAAGATCGACTTGCGATCTGGGTACCACCAGATTCGGGTTAAGGAGGCTGACATTCAGAAGACTGCATTTCGTACTCGCTATGGACACTATGAATATCTAGTGATGCCATTTGGAGTTACGAATGCACCAGCGGTATTCATGGACTATATGAATAGAATATTCAATTCCTTCCTAGACAGGTTTGTGACTGTCTTCTTAGCGAATATTTTGATCTTGTATGTTTGTGCACAAGATCTTAATCTTTCCTTGCAGGTTCGTAGTCATTTTCATCGACGACATTCTGATCTATTCAAGGAGTCGAGGGGAGCACGAGGAACATCTGCGTCAGGTGTTAACCGTTCTGCATGAGAAGACTCTGTTTGCGAACACAGCTAAGTGCGAGTTCTGGTTGGAGGAAGTAAAGTTCTTGGGTCATGTGATCTCCAAGGAGGGTATTGCTGTCGATCCAAGTAAGGTTGAGGCAGTAATGTTGTGGGAACAGCCAAAGACCGCTACTGACATCAGAAGTTTTGTGGGTTTAGCTGGTTACTATCGAAGGTTCATCGAAGGTTTTGCAAAAATCGCAGGGCCTTTGACGAAGTTGACGAGAAAGAATCAGCCGTTTGCCTGGACAGAAGAGTGTGAGTCCAGTTTTCAGGAGATGAAGCGGCGTTTGACAACCGCACCTGTGTTGGCACTTCCACAGCGTGAAGAACCTTATGAGGTTTACTGTGATGCTTCCTACTTGGGTTTGGGTTGTGTGCTGATGCAGAATCGAAAGGCTGTGGCCTATGCATCAAGACAGCTGAAGGTTCATGAACGAAACTATCCAACGCATGATCTGGAGCTTGCAGCGGTGGTTTTTGCTCTCAAGATCTGGAGGCACTACTTGTATGGGAGCACGTTCACAGTTTTCAGCGACCACAAGAGTTTGAAATACTTGTTCGATCAGAAAGACCTAAACATGCGGCAGAGACGCTGGATGGAGTTCTTAAAAGATTATGAGTTCACTTTGCAGTATCATCCAGGTAAGGCGAACGTGGTGGCCGATGCTCTCAGTCGTAAGGCTATTCATGTTTCCTCTTTGATGATCAAGGAGCTGGAGTTGATCGAGACTTTTCGTGATCTGAGTTTGGAGGTCAAGGTGACCCCCGGGAAGCTGAGTTTCGGGATGGTCACAGTTTCCATTGATTTGTTACAAAAGATCCGAGACAAGCAGATGCAAGACAAGGAGCTGATTGAGAAGAGAGTGATGGTTAATGCTGGTAAGGCACTAGATTTTGCAGTAGGTGCTGATGGTATTTTGCGTTGCAGGGGGCGAGTGTGTGTTCCAAGTGATGCTGAGTTGAGGGGGGCTATCCTTGACGAAGGTCACAAGTGCAGGCTGAGTCTTCATCCCGGTGCAACGAAAATGTATCAGGATCTAAAGTTGAACTTTTGGTGGTCAGGTATGAAGCGAAATGTCGCTGAGTATGTTGCCGCGTGTTTGACTTGTCAGAAGGCGAAGGTTGAGCATCATAAGCCAGCAGGGCTGATGCAATCTCTGGAGGTACCCGAGTGGAAGTGGGACAGCATCTCCATGGATTTTGTGGTTGCTTTACCACTTACTCGGAAGAGATTCGATTCCATATGGGTGATTGTTGACAGGTTGACGAAGTCTGCACACTTTATACCGGTGAAGACCACTTATAAGGTGGAACAACTTGCAGAAGTTTATATTGCGGAGATTGTGCGCCTGCATGGGGTTCCTTCGACCATGGTTTCCGACAGAGATCCGAAGTTCACTTCACACATCTGGAAGGCTCTGCAGGGAGCTCTTGGTTCGAGGTTGAGTTTGAGTTCTGCTTATCATCCGCAGACGGACGGACAGACGGAGAGGACGATTCAGACACTAGAGGATCTTCTTCGGGCTTGCGTGCTCGATAATCAGGGGAGCTGGGATGATTTACTGCCATTGATTGAGTTTACCTATAACAACAGTTTCCATGCCAGCATTGGGATGGCCCCGTACGAGGCTTTGTACGGGAGGAGGTGCAGGACACCGTTGTGTTGGTTCCAGGATGGGGAGCATTTGCTTGTTGGACCAGAGTTGGTTCAACAGACGACAGAGAAGGTGAAGCAAATTAAAGAGAAAAAGAAGACATCTCAGAGTCGGCAGAAGAGCTATGCCGATAACCGGCGAAGGGAGTTGGAGTTCGCACCAGGGGAGCATGTTTTCCTTCGTGTGACACCAACTACTGGAGTCGGGAGGGCGATCAAATCGAAGAAGCTGACGCCGAAGTTTATTGGGCCATATCAGATCATCGAGAGGGTTGGACCTGTGGCTTATCGTATTGCCTTGCCACCGTTCTTGTCCAAAATTCACAATGTTTTGCATGTGTCCCAGTTGCGGAAGTACATTCCAGATCCGTCGCACGTCATCACCCAGGATGATGTTCAGTTGAGAGAGAACTTGACGTTCGAGGTTCCGCCGATTTCAATTGCTGATCGGAGGGTGAAACAGTTGAAGAACCAAGAGATTCCTTTAGTGAAAGTGATTTGGAACCAGACCACAGGAGACGCCACGTGGGAACTGGAGGAAAAGATGAGGGAGCAACACCCTGATCTATTCCTTAACTCTTAGTTTCGAGGACGAAACTTGTTTTAGGGGGTAGGATTGTAAGACCCTCTATTTTTAAATTGCATTTTGATCCTTGAACTATTTGTATTAGTGTTTTAGCCCTTGAGGCTTTTGTTATTATGATTTGATTCCATGAGTATTTGATATTGAAATGTGATAACTGGTGGAAAATAATTATTTTGGATGGCTTTTAACAAGTTGAGCTTTGGTTTAGTGGTTGAGACTTGAGTATTTTGCCTACGGGGTGAGTGTTCGAATCTTAGTGAGAATGAATTTTATTTCTATTCTCTTTCTCATCAATTTCGAATTTTTGGGATATGAATGAAGAGGGAATATTCCTTTATGCTTAATTAAATTCTGATTTAGTAAAAGAGATAACTAAATGAAATAACCGAATGAACCTTGACACCGAACAAAACCCGATTTACCTTCTGTTTTGGAGAATTTTCAAAAAAATGAAACCAGCCCCTATTTTCTCCCTGTTGGACGTGTAGCATGCTTCTAGGAAGCATATCCTCTGGCTTGATTCCTTCCTGTTTCTACCAGCTCAAATTCAAAAATTTAAATAAAAGGAATTCAAAAAAAAAAAACAAACTGAAATTTTTGAAAGGAGAACGGTGCTAAACAGGTGGAGGAAAAAAAAAACTAAATAACCTCCCCACCCACTTGAGTCACACAACCAGCATAAAATAGAGAGGGAAGACAGAAATTTCACCCACCTTCACACGTTGAAAGCAAAAATAAAAGAGCAGAATTCAAGACAGTGTGCGTTTCTTCCCTTCTTGTGAAAACTAAGCCAAACAACTTCCTTTCTTGCACTGTTCGACCAGCCTCCTTCCTTGTTGTGTGAGATTGAAATTCAATTTTCTTCAAGGTTACGAGATAGAAATCCTTCGGTAAGTGTCCATCCTTGTTTAATTCCTGAGTTCTTTCTTTGATCACCTTCAACCCTGACTTAACCTTGTTCAATTTTGGGGCATAAATTCTTCTTCTCAAATTCAAGCCAACCACGGATTCCTCCTCACCTTTGAGACAAGAACAAGTATTGGGACTTAGAAGGCGAACACCGGTTTACGTTCGTGTCCGGAGCTAATTTTGAGGTTGGTTTCACCTTGCAATTTCCCTCCTTATTCTATGTCATTGAGCCTATAAGCATTGGAGAATTTAATTAAAAAAAATGATTTTTAGATATTAAACTTGGCTAAAATTTCCTAAAGGTTCATGGAACTTAATCGGTGGAGAATCCTTGTTGGTAGGATTTGAATACTCAAATTTTGCAAGTAAGACAGTTGAAACATATCAATTGGATGCAATATACTAGAAGGTAAGGGTAACTTCTCTATATAAGTTGTTTAACGTTGTATTATTTTTGAATTTTGTTTTGGCAAATTGGTTGAGTTAATTTGAAATGATTATATGGACGGCTGTTGTTTGTGCTATGATATTGTAATATTTTATTTGATATGATGAGAATTTGAAATTTATGTGGATATAACATGTATATATGTTAAGAGAAATTAAAAGTAATTGACATATGGTAACATGACTACATTGAGTTATTGTGTGAACTGTTGGTTCATGAGATTGGTAATTATTTGAGTCATATCATATGCATTACTTAGGTTTGTTTAGGCTCTAATGTGACGGATACTTGTCCCATGGGATCAGGCCGAGGGTAATGTGGTGGGTACTTGTCCCACGTGATTATCCTACCCTTGTTCTGGGAAAAATTTGGCCATAGATATGCATGTAGAGATCTTAGAGAAGATTTGCATAATAAAAGAAAAAGAAAATTTAATTTACATATATGGACGTGTTGTCTGTCCATTGTTTTTTTTTATTTTATTATTTTATTTTATTTTAAATTCTATTGATTGCTTTTATGCAAACAGTTCTGTGCGTTGCTTTTCGTTTTTTTTTTTTGGTTACAAGAGGAAAAGAAAAACAACCTAGCTACTTAACGCGTCAAGATACAACGACGCATAGACGAAGGACGGAGGCTGTTTCCATATCCGCATAGGAATTCCATCACGTGCCGCTTGTCTCGCAAGACAATCCGCAGTGTTGTTTTCCTCCCGTGCGACATGGACAACAGTTACAATCCAATCCCAACTAAGCATATCCCTTACCTTGGCGATCTTCTCCCTCTCCCAGAAGGTGCTAATATCATTACGAGTCTGTAGAACCCGCACCACATCCTCGCAATCACACGCACAAATGACATCGCGAACGCCCATCTCCCAAGCATGGGCCAAGCCCAACTCCATTGCCCAAACCTCTGCGAGAAACGCGTTCCCTCGAGGAGAACTCGCCGACACTACGGAGCGCCAAACACGAGCAGAATCAATTAGCACAGCAGCCCCACCCATAGTTTCACACCCTGGATTCCAACTCCCATCAACCAACAGCTGAAAGGGGGCCATAGGACCAGCTGACGCCGGGGGGGAAAGATGCTTTGAATCAAGATACGTCCGCCAAGAAATGACATCCGAAAGAACCCGTCGTAGCACATGGTTCAACTCCCACTTGTTTTCGCCCAAACATTGATCATTCCTCCATCTCCATCCCCACCATAACACAGCCACCCCCAAGAGACATTGTCGCTGCCGAAGAAGATTCACGAGCCAAGACGAGAACGGGGCATTGGAATCGAGCGGTGGTAATATTGAGCCAAAGTGATGCCAGAGCAAACAAGAACGGGGGCACTCGTGAAAGAGATGCTGCAAGCTCTCCACAGTTGCACCGCACTGCGAGCAAGAAGCCGACTTTTCGTTTATCTTCTTATTTTTAAATTTTTTTTTATTGTTTGTTTGTTTTTTTAGTTATGTATACGTATTTTTTTTAACTTTCATAACAGTACACGTTGGGTTGTATTTGAGTTATAGGTATTTATTTATGGGTTAATAGTTAAATTAGTCCCTGATTTTGTAAGGAAGTTTGATTTTAATCCCTCGACAAAAAAATGACGTTTAGTGGCGGTCAAAAACTGCCAGTAATTGTAAAAATGACCGCCACTAAACATCATTTTTCCACCAAGGGACTAAAACTAAACTCACTTACAAAATGAGGGACTAATTTGACCATTAACCCTTTATTTATTTAGCTATCATCTTTTTTTTTTTATTGCTGATTTGTTTTAGTATTATATTTAATAATTATTAATTATTGTGGAGTGATATTGGTTTTCGAAGTTAACCCTTTTCTGCTTGTGTGTATGTTGTCTGGGCGCTTAACGCCACAGAGGAACGACGTGAAGCGTAGATTGAAGAGGCGAAGTGGGGCGAGGAAGTGAAGATGAAGTCGAGAAGATGAATTGAAATTTTGTTTTGATTTCAAATGCTTAGATGGATTTTATGTTATTGATACTTTATTTTATTTTCCGTTAGATTTTATGTTAACTATGGGTTAATACTTGTTAAATGTTTATTTGAGTGACGAATTTGAATTTTTTAAAAAAAATGAGGGACCCTTTTGAGAGGTTTTACGAAACTTATTTCCGCGTAATTATAATGTGATCCCTCAATTCAAAATTGGGGTGTTACACACAGTCTCTTTATCTTGAACATCATTAGTAGCAGGAGTAGGAAGTTCAATGTGCTGCTCAAAATACACTTCAATCTCATCATTGTTAGACCTGGAAGCAATGCATAAGTCCAGGATGTCTCTGTCTGTCTTCAGTTCCCTTAAGTCAAAATTATCACGAATTTTTGGATCCTGCCACCAGATCTTGTCAAACTTGTGATAGTGGTGGGTTTTGCACAGGGCCTATACTTGAAATACATTAAGGTAATCACAGTGGACTTCATCACACACACACATTTCGCAATCATAATACCCCCAGGAACCATCTTCTTTAACTTTAAGCTTCCCTCCATGAAACAACAGGAGCGTGATCTTGCGGTCCATCTACAATGAAGAGCACAAATTTATTAGCATGGATCATTGATGAATCAATGGTAACAGAACACACTCCTTGATCAAAGACCTAGACACACAAAACCTTACAACTAGTTTTATTTATCTCAACACAGTGGCACAGATATACCCAGACAACATTTCAATAAAAATAGAAACTATTAAACATTCTTCCAACCCACAACCGGTCAAACCCCCATTTCTCTCCAATAATCATCACTAACTTTACTTCCATAAAATGCAAAATAGGGGAAACCAAGTATTAGATATGAAATACAACAGAAATTAGGGATTTTTAGCCTAAAATATAATCATACCTTCACGTGAATTTTAGAGCACGCACCACACCCACCACGTCGCTGCAACCTTCTGCTTCGTTCCACCGCCGCTACCAAGCTCCAAGGCACGCCATTAGGTACTCTTCTCCAATGAACTCTCCGAACTTAGGTTTTGTGTTGTCTTGTCCACTCACCACTTCTGTTGTTGTTTGCTTTGGTAATAATGTGTGAAGAAGTTGATAAGTTGCCTGTGTAGCAGTGTAAGAGGGTTGCAAGGACTTATTTGCCCGACCACAAGGCCAATCCTGGTGCAACACGCATCACAAAACATTTTTTGGGGGGAAAACGGAAGTAGTCTGATTTTCCATGAAAGACTTTGGGTGACGAGGATTTAATTTCCACGTGGATATTCCACCGTGGCAAGTCCAATAAGTGGGGGTGACGGATTCTGGGTTGAGAAGCAGATCTGGGTTGCAAGGACTAATATGCTTGCGTTTTTACACTTTGAGGGACGACCAAAATAATTTTCTTCATCCAGGGACCAAATGATTAGCGAGTTACTCTTCCAGGGACCAAATTGACTATTCACTCTTTTTTTTCCTCTTTGCTGTTAAACTTTATCTTTTCCCTTTGTGTTTTATGGGTTGGAGCACTCCTTGTACCTTCCTTTAATGCATTTCTTTGGCTTATCCAAAAAAAAAAAACACGAACCAAGGAATAAAGGTCGGTGATACTTGTTTGTAGGTTTCTATCAACAGAGATATCATATTGCTATTAATCAAAGTTCGCAAAATCAAAAGGCTAATGGGGAATTAAAATTAAATGGAACTACAAGACCACAAGCATCACCAAGAACAAGTCACAGAAATTTCATCCAAGTCAAACACTAGACGTATTGTATGGGCACAAAGAGTAAATCTCCAAAAACAAAACATACAGAGGAGAAGAGAAATGATACCTAGTAGTAGAGTGAAGCGGTTAGGGTTTAAGCAGAAGAGAAAGTCACAAACCAGGTGAATCAGTGACCTAGTAGAAGAGAGATCAATACCTAGCAGAAGAGTGAAGCGGTTAGAGCTTCCAAGAGATCGAACCAGAAAAGTTGAGGCTCGAACAGAGAAAGAGGTCGAGCTAGAACCAGGTGAGACCAAAGCAGAACTAGAACCAGAACCAGGTGAGATTGAAACGATGAAGAGTGAGAACAAAGGGGTTCGAAGAACAGAGAAAGAGGGCGAAGCTCCAATAGAGAGAGAGAGAGAGAGAGAGAGAGAGAGAGAGAGGACCTTTGTTTGGACTTGCGAGAGATCTCCACTGAGAGATAGGACAACACGTTTGGACTTGTCTCCTAAAATATGATCTCCACAGAAATAAAGTGGAGTGAAATACACGCGTCAAGATTTGGGTTTGACGCATGATTAAAGTTAGTGTATAAAGCGGCCATTATCTAATAAAAACCGCCGCAATTTTTTTTTGCGATTGGTAAAACACTATTTTGCACATGATATAATGGCGGTTCCAGAAAACTGTCGGAATATAACCGCCAATATATTCACGAATTTTTGTAGTGTCTGTCTAATACTATTATTTTTTTGTGCGTCATTCCCACCGCAATTTGAGTTGTGACAATGCACAAAAACTCACCACCAATTTAAATGCATAACAAAATGGATAGTGTGACTAAAACCTGACCAATCCATGCATTTATTCAATTAAGTCATGTGAATATGGTTGGTTGTGAAATTAGATTATAAATCTCCCTTGTGGCTCTTACACCATGCATAGGACCAATCCAAACAAGGATATGCCAGAATCTTCTAAGATCCCACTAATGCAAGAATCTTCTATGATCCCACGTATAATAGTACCTTTTATCTTATTCATCAACTAGTACCTTTTACAAGCCGCACTCCTTCTCAAAATTTAAAAGCGTTTTTCCTTCTTCATGAATTTTTCTTTAGTCAGAATCTCTCTTTGCTCTCCGGTTCATAATTGGATGACTCTTCTAAGAAACACCCTTTCTTATAATAGTGGATCGATTTTGCTTTACTAATCACATAACCTTTTGTAAACATAGCACTTCAATTATTAAGTATAAAATCAACGACAGTGGTTTTCGTATATGTCTATATGTAAGACCCTAAGACCTAAAGTAATACAATAATTAAATAATCATTTAATTATTTCATGTACTGTTTGGATTCGCTCTCGAGTATCAATGAATGATATCGTCCGGCAGATAAACCGATTAATCTAATCTCATTTCCCTTAAAACCTATCAACTACTATTGTGCAAGAAGAAACCATGGCACTTACGTCGACTCAAGCAGAATAAATAAAGGGAAATGATTCAAGAAACGATAACTTCATACATATAGAGCAAATGAAAGCTTAAAGCATAACTTAGCAAGGATTCACATAATACCCAAATGCAAAAGAAAACTAACCTAGCATAGCTAGATTAAACATAAAGAAAATAAAGAAGCAAAACCTGGAACAAGGGCTCAAGAGGCCTCTTACAGGTCCAGAGAATGTGTATCTAACAATAGCTTAGAAAATTACAAGATGTCAATAAACTAAAACAAGTGTTCTATTTATAACCAAGTCCTGCCTATCTTCCAACGCTCCAACGTTGGCTTCCAACGCTCAGCGTTGGCTTCCAACGCTCATGCGTTGGAAATTAATCAATTTTGGGCAATCAAGCAGACAGCCAACGCATGAGCGTTACGTTGGGCTCGTCTGCTGCTTCACATTCTTGCTTTTTTCTTTTCTCTTTGATGTCAAGGCTTTAATGGCATTGAAGGGCTTTCATGTGGCCACTTTCTTGTCCAGAAACAGCTGAAACTCTTAACATTTCTCTTCAATTTTTCAATTAGGCACATGTTAAATAAGCTTCAACCAAAACCAACCTTCCTCTTCCTCTTCATTGCTTCTCTTCTCCATCATCATTTCTCCATTAAATTACTCATAACAACTGGAATTTCCAACCAGAATAATAAAAGAGAAATAAAACTAAAAAACTTAATAAAAATCCCAAAAAACATAAAATAACTACTAACCTATATGAAAATGCAAAAATAAATAAAAACCTAACAAAATAAGTAAAAACAACATGAGACACAACTAAAAATAAAATAAAAACAAAGAAAAAGGTAGTAAAAAGATCATATAATTCCCAGTCATCACACCACTATATCCAACGACAACTTGTCCTCAAGCGTAAAACACTTAAAGAAAAGCTTGTCCTCAAGCTCAGAACAAACCACCCTAGCTAGCAAACACAGCACATGATACATATTTCAAAAAAAAGACAAGGCCAGTTGAAAACATGCAAGCCAGGGAAGCAAGGCTCATCAAGACAACCAAGTATGATAATGATTAGAACAACATAAAAGAGTTCATCAAATAATCTCACAGAAATAATTCTCATGAATATAGAAGTTAAATGAAACTAATCTGCCTATCATTCAAATCAAAACCAAACAAGTACAGCAGTGCAACTTTGGAGAGACTACAAGGGTTGAAACTTGGCCAAGGGTACAGAAACATGTATGGATTTGAAGAACTTGGCAACTCAAATGGCTGGCTCAGACTTATGTTAGGTGATTTTTTTCAAAAGAGCTTCCAATAGCATAGCACAAAGGTTCTCTCTATTTTTTCCCCTTTTTTTTCTTTTCTTTCATTTTTCAAAAAAAAAATTCATTCATTTTTTCCTAAGGCACATACCTCTGATTTTTCAATTTTTTTCCAGAGAGATACCTAATCATACATGGCTCTAAACTTTTCATTTTCAGAATCACCCAACAATAATGGCAATATTCACAAAAATAGGCTCCAAAAGAATATACTCAATTTAAAGGCTCAAAAGGGGCTACTAATGGAAAATATATCAATATTTACAAATTCTGAGTTCTCAAAAATTCCTAAAAGTCTCTCTCAAAATAGCAAAGCATGCAAAAGTTCAGTCAACATGTAATTCTAGGCAGAAAAGTACAAACACAAGTAATCAGAGTTCTCTCAAAGCACTTAGAATAACAGGGTAAGTGGTACCCTTTAAGAACTCAATTTAGAATCATATCAAAACTTAGCAATCTAGAATCCACTCACATTTCCTAACAGCATGCATTTCTACTCAACATCAACAGCATATGTATCAAAAATTTCCAAAAACATAGCTAAGGTGAAACTACTTGAGAGTTAAGCAACATGGCATAATTTCTGGGGTGCAAATGCAAGACTCAAATTCCTAAAACAAAAATCAAATTCTAAAAAGAAAAAAGAAAAACTAAAAGAAAAAAAAAATAAAAAAATACTCTGGTTCAGTTCTGGTTCATTGGGTCTTCCTCATCAACTCCTCCAACACCAGAACCACCTGCTCCACTGCTACCACCCTGCTGACCATACAGACTCATGCTCATCAGCCTCTGCTCTAACTCTGTAGGCTCAGGACACCTCTTCCACCTCGAATCATCATAACCATCATTGTCCCAAAGCAATTGTTGGTTGCTAGAAATGCGGTGCATGTGGTGGAACATGGTTCCAAAGGCTTCTTCTTGCCAAGTGGGCTGTGAAGGCTGAGCTATCCCTTCTTGGAGGACAGTGTACCTAGAGTTGGCTCTAGAAACGGGAGGGGATAAACATCTATCCAGTGGGTGTCCCTGTCTTTGCATCTTTTTCTGAGGATCCTCATAAATCTTGACAGCTGCCTCCAAGTTCATAACTGGCAAAGGATGAACATGAATCTCAATGGGAGGAGTTGTAGCTGCTCCCAACTTAGCATGAACAAGCCTAGTAATCAACAGAGGGTAACCAAACCTCTTACCATTCTTCTGGATGTTGACATCATAATGGATCCTCCAAGAAATGATCCGTGCTACATCAATGGGCCTCTTGTTCATCAGGCAATAGATGCATAAAGCATCTTGTTTCCTTAGCTGTGTTTTGTTGGAACTGGGAAACAACGTCCCCACCAGAAAGTGGTCCCATAGATGGTGATGCCTCCGTGGAGGACGATCTGGTCTTCGAGCGAGGTCGAGTTTGACCTTCTTGACTCAGAGAGTCCATATGCGTGAGTTTTCGACTGTTGCGCTCGTCGTCTGTAGTACTACGGGCGCGTTAAGGAGACGAGGAGAGACTGCTACAGACGCTTCTTATCGGGCCAGTGCTATTGGAGGGCTATGCACTGTGTGATGCCATCGTGGCTCACACTTGTAGAATTCTTTGCCGCTTCATCTTCAAGCACTGTTTCTGTCCCAGAGTCTTCTTCTGGACCATCTTATACACTGACTTCACCGATTCCGACATCAGTGAAGGAGGAGCCAGAGTACACGCATGCTTCTCCCTACCGTTTGCTTCACCCTACGTACGTGGAGCGTACTGTTGTTGAGACGACGCATGTCGACTTGACTAGGGTGGTGATCGACCTCGATCCGGAGGGGGAGCTCAGTGACCACGTACTTGCTGAGGAGCACGGTGATGGTAGCATGGAGGAGGATCCTTCCGAGGACTCGTTAGAGGAGGGTTCAGAGTGTGGATCTAATGGGGGTAGTCCAGGCATATTTTGTGGTTTCCTTTATCTGTACTTTCTTTTGTGGGTCTTTCCGGTGGAGTTCCGGAAGTTTTTACTCTACGTGTAGTTTTTCCTGCGTGTAGACTATAGGGAGTATGTCAATTATGGAGTCTGAGTGTGAGAGGCTTCTTTGGTGTATTTTTCCTAATTATGACGTAAGGGTTATTTTTTTCTCTTATTCTGGTCTTTGTACTTATTTTGCCCGAGTGTAGGGCTTTACTCTTTTGATATAGGTATCTAATACACTCATGACCATTATTTCTGCATTATTATTATGCTATGTTTTAAGAAAGGAAACTGAGTTGTTTTAATTCGACAAAAAATTACCCGCCTTTTTCTAAAACACTTGAAAATGTCTTATTATGATTAAATTCCACATTCGTTCACTATCTGTGATGCCTCGTTGTTCCTTAGAAACGGGGTGTTACACTCCTCTGCTCGGCTCTCAGCTCCATAAATTAAAACCCTAGGTTGGAGGCAATTAAATACTAGGATTGTACTATGGTTGATCAACTCGCGATATATATAAGCACAAAGACAAAACGCCAATCAACAATGAAGACTAAATTAAACTATATAAAATGATAAATTGGGTTTCACATAACCTATTACATCGTAACATGCGCCATTTTCACATAACTCTGCGAGGTAAACATCCCCAAGCCCCTCACAATTAGAAAAACCAGAAAACCATGCGCCATTTTCGTCTCTAACAACTCCACAACTCACAACAACAAGAGAAGAAACCTGAGGCTCTCAAAGGGCTGCACAGGCGAGGGACAACAACTGAGTAGAGGTTAAAGTCTCCGCGATCTGAGACAAAATAAAACCTCCTGGATATCCCATTTACGAATATTAAGGTCCATATTGTTTCTCCAATTAATGCCAACACCACCAAAGTATCCAAGAAAAAGCAGTACGATTATGATGCTGAATGGGGAGACGAATTACACTTATGACTATGTTTATTGCAAGCTAGGGAGGGCTTCTTGTAGAATCAACCAAATGAGAAACTTAATTTTCTCTGGAGCCTTAGCTTTCCAAACAAGATACCAAAGAAAGAAAGAAAGGAGGATCTGAACATGACAAGGCTGGCAGATAACCAATGTAATATTGGAATAAATAAATTTATGTTTGCTTTGAATCAATCTCAACCACTTAATATATAAATTAGTGATAAAAATATATTAGAGAGAGGCTCGACAGAAACGTGTTGTAGAGAATCCAACTTCCATTTTTGTTTAGCATATTTTCTATCATATTCTTATTCCTTCATTAAGGTGAAGATGAAATGTCCACGCCAATTTTCTGTTTGTGAGTTTCTTGACCTTTATTCATACTAACTAATTATTGTGTATAAAACTGAGAAATTTTATTATAATTTTTTGAGCTTGTTGTGGTAGGTATCAGATAATATATGATAAATTTATAATACTATGTAGAAGGTCTTTTATGAATTTTTATAATAATTGAGATATTATTTTCAAGATTTTTATGTTTTTCATTTTTTTTATGTAAATTGTGAGTTGTGGGTTGTGTGTTGTGACACAACAACTCTGACCAGAGCTTCTGTTGCATGCTTGTACGTGGACACTTATCTAGGTCAATGTCCTTCTCTAAGCTTCCACGTAAGTCCATTGCCACCCAATGCGAGAAATCAACCCCATAAAATAGTTGAAAAATTGTCAACGAGTGAAATAAAAATATCAATAAATAAATTAAAGAATAAAAATATTAAAATGAAAATATGCAAAATTAATATTCTAAAACTTTTTTATTTTTCATCTCTTAATATAATTTTTTAATCTGTGTTAATTTTTCAAGCTACGGTCTCTCCTAACAAATACTTCTTCCGTCCCAAATTATAAGACCATTTAAAGACAAACTTGGTGTCCCAAATTATAGTACCCCTTCTAGATTTAAGAAGAAGAAAAAATAAGTTTTCCTTTTTTACCCCTTGCTTTCTTTCATGCTTCCCAACTAACCTTATTGAAATGAGAGTTTTAAATAAGAGCATATATGGAATATTTGTAAAAAAAATAATAAAACCAAGATATTAATTAACTTATTATATGTTTTCTTAATAAGCATAATTGTCTGAACAGATCTTTATAATTTGAGACCGATGAAGTAATATTTTTGAGGTATAATCATGTAACCTAACTTTTATAGACATCTAGTTTGTCCATTACAAACATTACAAGAGCAACACCTAATTAGTCTCTTAACAGAATATATTAATAAAACATAAAGCCATTACCAGTAATATTTTTTTTCAACGTCAAAAGAAACATTACAATTTTTTTATTCGTAAATTTGATACCCTATTATGATGATAAAAACAAAGACTAAGCAATGATTGGTTATCCTAGAACACGAGCCGTTCATCATGTGGGCCCTGGCAACCTCAATCACGTGCCGTCGATTACCCAATTTCACAAGCGCAAACGGGACTGAGGTTGGGACTTGGGAGCGTGGGTTTCGCGCGTGGCCACCAGCGCGTGCAGGACGCTCACTTTTTAGAAGCGCGTGGAGTTTCTGCGTGTCGGCACCTTAAGAGTGTTTCGTTATGGGAGGAACCGAAAAACACCGGTTGCCACCAAACATGGGGCCCTCCATTTATTAAATGACCATCTTACCCCTTCGGTGGAGCTGAGCTGTTTTCTGCTAACACACGAACTGCTGGGTTGTCCATTGTCCACTCCAAATAGAATAATGCGCCCATTTAAAATGACTCTTTCCCTTACACTTTATGCCAAGCAAGCAAGTATTCTATCTATGGGATTGATATTTAAATTATAAAAATATATAAATAAAGGGCTTGTCTAAAACACTCTAAATAAATAAATAAATAAGAGATAAAATCACATAGTTTAAATGCTTTTAGCATGTATTTTAGAAAATTTTAGTTCATGAAATGTGTCAAAATATTACTGAGTCTCCTAAAATTTGGGTGTTTTTTTTAAATAAAGTTAGAGTGATTTTACTCGTTACTTAGTTAGGGTAATTTAGTAATCTCATAAATAAATTGTAAGAATGATAACTTTCAAATTATAAATAAGAAGAGGGACTCTTCCATGTCATTGAGTTTTGATGATATCAGTGTCATCTTTACTAGTTTGCAAGGTTCTAGTCAATTTCATTTTTTTATTCTAATGTTTATTATTTATTGTTTATTTTACTCTACCGATTGTAGGTCATAAATTTTTATCTATTAGAAGTTTAGAGGTGGCATGGAAGAAGTTGTTAGAGCAACGAAAGTGTAGTAGAAGCGAAACTTTTTTATTTCCGGATGTTTCTCAAAATGGAGAAGAGAAATAAAATTCAGCATATAGGGTCACACACGTAATTATTAAAATGTGTAATCATATTTATAGAAGTATATATAAAGTGATCTAATTTGGAATTAAGGTATTAAGGACTAAGAGTATAATGCCATGGAAATTATTGCGTAGAGGTAGAAGTGATATTTTGATTTGTTGAGGGGCCGAATTAAAATTATCACAACTTATAAATAAGGGTCATGGTCCCCAGATTTCATTGTTGTGGAAATGAATCTCTTCCCCCCTTCTAGAGAACATTTGAGAACTTCAAACATTGACAATATGGAAGATCATCCCTCCATCCCGCATTCAATATTGCGCTTCGTCTTGCAATCATCAAAATTAATGAATTTATCAGGTATGCTTCCGCATCTACTTCTTTTTCTAAATAACTGATATGGTCTCACATGATTAGGAATTTGGTTTAAGGCATGAACTCAATAGTGAAGAAATGAATAAATCTTTTTATTTTTACAATATCCAAGTTCTACAATGCTTCCACATAAAAGTAATTAAATTCTAAAACTATTACGCATGAACCCACTAAGAGACATAAATTGACTTATAACTAATCCATGACTATTCATGTTATAAACCAACTAACATTTAACACCCTCTTTAAAAAAATTTTGAAAGATAAGTTTATTCAAATTGGGAACACCTCTTCTAGAAGAAGAAGATTAAAAAAACCGACAGAGCATCATAGCATCTTTGAATTGTTGAAGCTTCTCAAAAGACACTGCTTTGATAAGACATGTGGTGATTGCTCTCTGGTATAATGAAATTCAAGTAAATTTCCTTATTTTGCACCATATCACGAATGTAGTTGTGACGCAACTCAATGTGTAAGACCCTGAATTTCCCCTAGTAATTAAATAATTATTTAATTATCCCAGGTACTGGTTAGATCCACGAAGCAGCATCGACAAGTGATATCGTCGGCCGGAGCACCGAAGAATTACTCCTTACAGCACTTAGTAGTAACCAGCCATGACCTGACTTTGAGTTCGGATGAGAATAGGATATTCTCACTTTCACCATGACGTTCAGTGAAGAATTTTGTGAAGAACGACTGTAATATTGATATGGTTTCCTTCCGAAACCCGAAAAGGACTTTTCTCGCTAGCAAGACTTTCAATCGAAAATCCAGCAAGCGAAACGGACGACTTCGGGACTCCGGATCGAAATTTCGAGAATCACCAAACACTCCATTTGACGTGACGGATCCAACTGTGCAATAAAAGTTTTTGTGAATAGTAACTTTCGTGAATTGTGTTTACGGACCGAGTGTGGCACGAGTTTCAAGGAAGAACGACTCGGGCCCGAGTTGCACGAGCATGGGGCCCAAAGCCAAGGATGTTCGGGGCCAGACACGCTCAGTAACATTCGGATACTCACCGGTGACCAAAATCATATGGCGACCAGTGTTCTGACGCACTGACGTACTGACGCGTCATAGATTTGGAATATATTAATAAACAAACCTAGATATTTATTGGAAATTTCTAAGCATAGAGTTTAGTCCCTGAACTTTTAAACTTTATGATTTGGTCATCGAATAGTAAAAAGTTTTTTTTTTACCTTAACCTTTTACCTTTCCTACTTTGGTCCTTAGAGATAAGTAAAAAGTTAAAACCCATCCCCCCCCCCCCCCCTTTACCCCCATGGTCGCGGCCTCCTCCCCTTTATAAAGGGCTCCATGTAGCTTTTTCGTCATAAGTTCATTTAGTGAGAATTTGGTGAAGTTAAGAGAGATTAGAGAGAGAAAATGAAGCTTTAGAGAAATAAACACTATTCATCTTCTTCCTCCTCTTGGTGGCCGAATCTTCTTCTTCCTCTTGCAACCTCTTCCACTCAACTTCTCTACTTGCTCCTTTGAGGTAAATTACTCACCTCCTCTGGATCTACACTTCTACCGATTCAGAATTTCAATATGTTGAGTTTGGATTTTTATGTAATTGCTAGAACCTTAAAGCCCCTTTATTAATGTTGTTCCCATGATCATATGCTTTAATTTGAACCGATTAGAATTTTAATTGGTTGGGTTTTGGTCCCTAGAGAATTTTTAAGTTGAGCTTTTGCTAGGGTTTCCTCTAGGAAAGTCATTCCCATGATATTGATCTATGGAAATCCCTAACTAGTTTTCTTGGAAGTTAAGTTTTTGAGAAATTGATTATTGAAATAAGTGATTTTCAAACTTTGAAATTTAGTTTCACCATAGATTTCTTGTTGTCTTTGACGTGTGCTAGTTAGTTTTAAAAGAAAAATTTATCTTGGAATTTATTGGTGCTTGGCTGAATTGATTAGGGTTTTGGGACAAAGGAGAATTGATTTTCTAACTAGATTTTGGGTGTGTTAAAATGCTTGTAAATGATTTTAGGTATTGAGGAAAGGTTTTGCCCTATTTAGTGTGCAAGGGTCTAGAGAAAATTGTGTGTTTAAGACTTGGAAAATTTGATTTTAGAAAGTTTAGGAAACTTGGAATTAAAAGAGTGAAAATGGAGCTTTTGGGTAAATTGGATTTTGGAACTCATAGCTTGAATTAGGGTTTTTGATAAATTGGGAAAAATTGGAGAATTATATAGAAATGGAAATAAAAGTTATGTTTTGGATTGTGTAATAGTTTTGAGAAATTTAGTGGAGTGGTTGATGAAAATTTGGAGTTTTTAGGGTTTTAGAACTTTTGGATAGAATTGAACACTAGGTGAGTTGTGTGTGTTTTTGCCTTCAAAACCTTGTTTAAGGCATTCAAAATGGTTTGTAAGCATCTACCCTTGATGCTCTTTGAAAGGTTTAAAGTTTTGGGAAGTTTTGACTTTGTAAATTAGTGTTTTCTGATTCTTTTAATGATCGTCGAAGTTGCTAAAAATGTTTTCGCCTTCCAAGGATTTCCTTAAGATGTACTGTAGGACCATTGTTAAGGAGATAGAAATCTTGATTATACCAGAACCAAGACCTTAGGTTTGAATTCCAAGTTCTAAGCTAGGTTGTGTTTATTGAAGGATCACGAGACTCCGAATAGATCGAGACGCACAGAGCTTACGTAACCGCCAAGATCGATTGTCACTAAAGTAAGGGCACTTCATTTCATTCGCTACTAAGCATAAGTATTAATCATGTGAATGTATGCACTATGATTTCTGAAATTGTAGTTGACGGCGTTCTGAGAACGACCGATTTAGAACTGTATTGATTGTGATATTAATGCAAGTATCTGAAGGCATCTGATATGTTGGATTAGAATTGATTGATGTGTGACATCACTGAATTTGATTTGAATTTTGTGGCTTGACTCGTTGAATGTTTCTTGCTATATTGATAATTGAAAGCATGATTTATATCTGCTTTAGATATGTACGTATGCTCTACATGATTATTGTTAATTATGAAGCTATGTTAGGCCACGTCTTCGGGCGGCTAAGCCTTAAAACTTGAGTTGTCGTCTTCATGTCGTGTCAAGCATTCTTTGAAGTCATCATGGTTTAGGGCTATTACAGAGTCACAGACTAGAAGATGCACCCTATCAGGGCGTTATTACACAGTGTTCTCGTGTAAGAGGCAACTTCTGACTGACTGTCCTACTTTCTAGTTCGTACGGTGTTCGGAAGAGTGTCCCACCTGCCTGCGGGATTTGGTGTCATATCCGGATAAAAACATTTTGTACAACGAGGGTTGTGCGTGCATATAAGAGTCTTAGGGTCTTCGACCACTCATGTCATATAATTGGAACTTGTACTTGCTAGTTGCTACTTGATTAATATTGCTTGATTGCTTATTGGACTTGATATTGTTATTGGAAGTGACCCTTTTCTCCGTGTTCCTTTTGGATGGATCGTGTGTGCTCCTCCAGATCATGCCCGGCCGACCAACGGAGGACCCATTCACTGGCCTATCCTTCCTAGGGTAAGCGACCCTACATTTCATTGACAAAGACGACACGGCGTCATGATCGGTAGACCTACCGACATGGCGAGTCCGGTACACGGGTCAGGTAGCTAATGACAGGAAAGACCGCTTCGGAGCATCACAAGGAAGACAGATCTACCGTTTCACTTATGACCTTCCCTTACCCCCTATCTCCCTCTTCGGCGGTTCCGACGCCTCGGCATCAGGGACAGCCGCTTCCCCGGTGTCCCCCGTCGTTGCTGCGTCTCCACGCTCTTCATCCCCTGAGGTGAAGGCGGAGACCTCTACTCCTCTCACCCCGGACTACACCCCACCCGGACGGAACCCTTCCGGATCGTACCCTTGGTATACGAGGTAGTGACGACAATCCCCACTACTGTCATAGATGTAGACGTCCATGTGATCGATCTCACTGACTTCGATGGAGAGACCCCAGGCGGGGGTGGTACTGGATGAATCGAGGGATCCGACGGCGATCCCGAGGAGGACCTTGAGGAGGAGGAAGAGGCTTAGGCAGTCTGGGTTCAAGATAGGACGTACTTTTGGTAATTAGGGCTGTTTATATTTAATGAAAGGGTAAGTCTCTGATACATGGCTTTTTGTGTGGGCTTCCTGCGCGGAGTTCACAGGGAAGTATATCGGACTTATGAGGTCTAGTCCTAGGATTTCATAGCCTTGATGTATTTTCCACTTTTTGGGTTAGCCGGTCGGTAATATAACTTTACTTTTTGCACTACACTGGTGATGTAATTATGCGCGTCTCAAACTACTTTGGTAACACCGCTCGCCGAGAGCCATGTAGATATGGGTAATTATGTATGCATTATGTCTTGGCATGATCTCAAAAAAAATATGCTCGCATTTTCAAAAACTCCAAAGATTTTCCGCATAGTTATTTACTATTCATTTACTACAGTAACGCCCTGAAAATCGGGGTGTTACACAATGTGCCTTGACCTTCCTTGAAAAATTGGGTTATTGGACATCGCTATTGCAGATTTGTTGTCACATAAGATAGGAGTAGGATCTTCAACCTTTTTCCTGCAAGTCACGCAAAATTCTTCTAAGCCTAATAGCCTCACGTGTGGCCTCAGTTGCTGCAATAAATTCAACTTCTACTGATGATAAAGCAACTGGGTTTTGCTTTTTAGAACTCCATGAAATAGACTTACAGCCAAGATAAAAAAAAAACCTAGGTTGATGTGCTCTTTCAGTCATCAAGACTTCCATCCCAATCATTATTAGTAAATCCAAACAACTTTCTATCTTCTTCTTTCACATATTTGATCCCAAGATTATTAGTGTCTTAAAGATAACAAAGAATCCACTTGGTTGTTGCGAAATGAAGCTTACTTGGTTCATTCATAAATCTGGAAACCAAACTAACTGAATGAATTATATCTAGCCTTTTATTAGTGAGGTAAATTAAAGAACCAACTAGACTTCTATAGATTTTTGGATATTATTATTTTGCACCATCATCCAACTGAAGTTTCTCATTCAAGGCCATGGGAGCTGAAGCTGGTTTACAATTATCCATTCTGATTTTTTTAAGCATTATGAAGCATACTTCTCTTTAGTGATAAAAATCTCTCCTTTTATTTGTTTCACTTGGATTCCAAGGAATACTTCATCAATCCAAGATTTTTCATTTCATATTCCTTCGCCATTGCCTCCTTAAAAGAGTCTACCATATTAGCATTGATCCTTGCATAAATCAATTCATCAACATAAAGACAAACCATTAAGAAACCTTCTCAAGCTCTCTTCACATAGGGAGATGGTTGAAAGGACTTCTCATGAATCCACTTCGCAAGAAATAAGCATCAATCTTGCTATTCGATGCTCCTATCGCTTGTTTGAGGCCATAAAGTTATTTCTTCAGCTTGTAAACTTTTCCTTCTTTCCCTCTTGCTTCAAAACCTTGAGGCTGTTGAACATAGACTTTTTCAAATTCTCCATTTAGGCTGGATCGACACCCTTTATATTGGTCTGAACAATTGACACCGTCAGCGAGATCATAATAAATATATATATATATATATATATATATATATTTAAGAATTACATATAGCTCAAGTTACATAAGTTATTTTCAATACTGTTATTAAATAATGTGATTTATTTTATAAAAGCTCTATTAGTTCCAATGAACGTCAGTTTGGAAAATGATTCGTGTATACAATTTTAAGGTGTAGACATCTAGAATAAGATAGGAAAAAAAGATAGATAAATGATAGATGTGATATATAATATGATATGATGTGACAGGAAAAAAAGAGATAGAGAGAAAAAAAATGTATATGAGTGTTGTTATTGTTTTTACAACTTATTTGTTTGTATCTCGCTCCACCAACACTTAGATTTTTTTGGGTCTTTGATAGGCACTACTACAGATATGCATTTTTACCACGGTCCTGTTACCACGGTTCCATGCTGGATCGGGGTATAATGGTGTCTGGAGCTCTGTTACCACGGTTCTGTATTGAACTGCGGTAACTTAGGTTATCTATTACCCTAGTTCCATGTCACCCGTGGTAACTGAGATAGTTTTTATTATTTTTTTAAATAACATTCTTTATTACCACGGCTATTACCTTAACCGAGGTAATAGAGTTTTTTTTTTTCTGACATTGTCTATTATCCCGGTTATCAGGTGAACCGTGGTAATAGGTATTATATTATTAATAAAATGTTGATATGTTAACTAGAAAACTCTAGTTTGCAGATCGAAAACCCATTTGTGAACATTTTCTCTGTTGCACCTCATGACTGCAGTTCCTGGCCACTGCACCTCATCATCGGGCCTCTTTCTCTCCATAATGGCACCGCCACTGCTTTGCATGCTCGTCGGCTCCAAGCTCGTCTCCATCTTCGTGCGTCGTCGTTCCCATCTTCTCCGGTTGGTCACTCTTCTCTACCTCACTGGTGAGTCCTCTCTACCTGCTTCTACTTCTAGGGTTTTGTTCTGAATATTGTTGTTGTTGTTCAGTACTAGGGGTTTGTTTTCCAGGAGCACAAGAAGTGTGTGTCGTTTTACTCTTAATTGCTTGTCTCTCCAACCACTTAGTTGTTTCTTCATAAATGCTTCCCAGCGCAGTATCTCCAGCATGCGCGGTATCCTTCTTCTAAACAGTCACGCTGGTTCTCCTTTCCCATACGAGTTTCACATTTCTCATCCTCTTTAATCTACACTTCTCAACAGTCATGGCGGTTACTCTTCTTCATCCCATTTCACTTTCCTCGTTTGCTTATAAATTCTAAAAGTATCTCTCAATTCTCCATCCATCACTCAACCATCTTCCCTGTATCCTTCTTTTCCTGTGTTTAACTTTCTTCATTAAAAACAGAAATGGCAAACGGTTTCCAAATCTGTCTTCCTTATACCATAAATTTCCCAGAACTTAAACGGTATCAAGTTCTCAGTATCGATTCTCTGCGTAACACACGTTTCTGAGAATTGAGCGATGCCTCTAACCAACCAATGTACACAGACCTCGTCTTCGCCTTCTAGTCCTCCTTAACATTTTTTCACAACAGAGGCTTCGTTGCAACAATGGTGGGTCATGAGTTCTCCCTAACCAAAGGGAAACTTGCTGAACTCCTCAATAGTGAGGACGAAGGAGACACGTACACTGAATTCTGGAAAGAAGAATGCGATGGAGGAGATATAGATGAAAGCATCTATATCATGGAAAATCCAACTGTTTATGAGCGTCGTCTCTACTCATCGCTCACACGTAGTTCCAGAGTGCTACATCAATTGGTCACTAAAGTGTTGTGTCCAAGAGTCAATTGTTTGGAAGACATGCTTGACCACGACCTGTATATAATGTACATGATTATGAATAATGAGCGTTTTAATGTTGTAGACATCGTCTACAATCACCTTGTTTATGCTCTGGTTGACAACCAGCAAGGCATTCCCTATGGTTTCCTCATAATAAAACTCCTTAAGGGTCCAAATGGGTTGCCCTATTTGGCTTGGAACCCTTTAGAGGAGGTGGCTTGTCAGGTGATCGGAGTAGAATTCCTCCGGTCAAGGAGTATTTACATTGGTGAGCCACTGTTGTATGAACTCTTTGAAGACTCGGATGACTCCTCTTCGGGTGACTCCTTCGATGATTATATGGAATCGATGGGCTCCAATTATGTACCCTGATTTTTAATTCAGCCAAGCAGTACATGTTGTACCTTTTTTTTAAATTTGGTTGTATGATTGTTAAATTTGTCCAAGTGAATAAAATTTTTCTTCTAGTTATATTATATGGTTGATCTTGTTAATTCCTAATAATCTCCTTCTCTTTTTATTCATTGTTACATTTTTTGGAAATATAATGCCAGGAACTATTCGGAATGGCTTAGCAGCATATTATATACATACGGAATGGCTTAGCAGAATATTATGCATGCTTAGCAGCATTCCGGGCTCGGAGATACATTGAAGGCGATGTATCAGAAGCAGTTGGGAGCACAAGCAGGAGTAATAAGATCGGTTGAAGATGTTATGACACCAACTGCTGTGATCTATTGTCCAATTTTATTGTGTTTAGAATTAATGGACTGCTGAACTGTTTTGGCATTGAGTTGTTCTACTACTAAACTGTTTTGGCATTGAATTATAACGAAATATTAGGATAGTTTCCTATAGACCATGTTTTAGTAATCTCATATGCATGTTATATATAGTTTATTTGGTAATTTGGTATTTATAGTTTTCTGTAGACCATGTTTTAGTTAATTTGGTATTTTGGAAATATAATAGACTGTATTTTTATTTGCACTTACAATTAATTAAGGTGAGAGAACATAAGAAAAAAAATTAAACATATTATCACGGTTCAACACTGAACCGAGGTAATAGGAAGAGATGTTACCATGATTCAGAAAGGAAATGTGGTAACAGAGCTACAATGCTACCACGGTTAAGCCTCAAATCGTGATAACAGAGCTGCAATGTTACCACAGTTGCACTTCCAACCGTGGTAACAAAGTTTCGATGTTACCACGGTTCCACCTTGAACCGTGGTAATTTATCTATTACTTCGCCGTCTGTTACCACGGTTTAATCGTGGTAATATGCTGTCCGGAATCGTGGTAATATGAAAATTCTGTAGTAGTGAGGTGTTGACCTATTTGGGATGCAGTGGCGGTGTAACGCCCCAATTTTGGGTCAGGGGTCACATTAGTAATCGGATGAATTTTTTATAAAACCTCACTTAACACTCGTTTCTCAAAACATAGCGACAACAATATTAATAGATATAATACTCCCCTTTACTTATAAATAAACGATACTGTGAGTAAATAAAATAAAACTAAGTTTGCACAAACAAGTGCCCAAAAGAAAATGTAGAAGTATAAAACAATGACGAAAACATAAAGCCTTAAACTCCTCATCAATAGTTCATCCAAGTCTTCTAGTTAATTCCCAACGTCTCTTCGAGTCTAGGCTTGAAAAATGATTCAATCATCACGTGGATCACTGTCCCGATAATCTATGGTGTTAGAAAGGGTTAAATCTTTTAACAAGAAAGTAAGAGAAACAATATACAACAATTATATAAAAGTTATAGATGATACAAAAATTACATCAGCATACAATAACTAAATACAAGTCATAGACGGTACAACAACAACAATAGTAGTCAACAATCAAATAAAAGTCATAGACGGTACAGAAACAATCAATAGAAGTCAACAATTAAATAAAATTCATAAACAATACAGCAAGAGAATCATGCTTGTTAGCCCTACAAATGCAACTACATGCTCAACTATGGTCAGCAATTCGCCAATATGGCAGGATGGTCAGATGGAACGACAACCATCTCACCGCCCTTAGGTAGATCAGATGGAACGACAACCATCTCATCACCTTAGGAAGATCACATTGAACGACAGCTATCATATCAACCCTTCCGACTCCTACGAAGATGCATATGCCATGACAAGAAAAACAATATTCAAAGTGAATCCACAGTTCAATATCAATCTAAAAAGGTCATGGTATGTTAGCACAAGTAGGTATGATCCAATCCAATAATCAAACAATCAATATGTAGTACTCGGAATCAACAACAGACAACATATAATGATTCGAATCAAAACAAAAAATTCATTGACAATCACAAATAAGACTCGACTCTTCTAAGACCGAGTTACCCTTACAATCAAAGAACAATAATCACAACTTCCAGAGCAAGCAACAGAAATCAAACACAAGCAAAACGTGCATGACTCGAGACACTCTCAGACTAAGTTACCCTTACCGTCATACGTAGAATCGCATAGGCTTCGCGTCCAATCTTGTGTATCTGTCCGATCAAGAAGAAGAGGAAACGACACTTGTACTTCTAAAATTCGAGGGAAGGATCGTCTAGGATATAGGAGGAAGTGCTGGAATTTGTGGCAAAACTCTGAGAAAAAAGGAAAAGAGGGAAGGAAGACAGAAACAGAACCAAACTTAGCCAATGGTTAAATCTTAACCTTTCATGTTAATCGGACTAGAGAAGTGTACAAGCACTATAGAAATTGCTCACCTTTGAACTCTTGGAAGGAAGAAAAGAAGGAACGTTTGGTCTTCAAAGGAGGAGGAACCGGTCGCGGTCAGCAGTAGAGAGGAGAAAGTCCAGGTACTCTCACGATTACCTAAGTGTTGATATTTATACTAGACGAGAAGAAACTAAAGGAAACCCCCCAAAAGATAATGACAACATCTGTTACTTAACCTTATTTATTTAAAACAAAAAAATATATATCTTACAATTCAAACTTAACCCATAACAACCCACTTATATCTTTAACGAAACAAAAACGAATTTTGTTTCAAAAATAAAGCATGCCCGAGATATGCTCTAAGAGATATTTTCTTTTCAATTTTTCCTTATCTTAACCATAACAAAATCTATACGAGATAAGAGGAATAAACAAAACGAAAGAAAAGGGATAGAGAGAAGGTAGATTTTTCATTCTGGTACGTTCCAAACGATAAGGAAAAACAGAGCAAATAACGTTCACGTTTTGATTAGAGACGATAGACTAGTCTGCTAGACTAGAGACTGCAAAAGGTACTCCCACCAAGTGTAGACGGTACTCCTTAGACGACACTCTTACGTGCTGTAAACGACACTCTCATATGTTGCACACGATACTCTCTCATGCTGTAAACGATACTCTCACCTTCTATAAACGATACTCTCCCAAGTTGTAAACGGTACTTTCACATGTTGTGGACAATGCTCCCACATGCTGTGGATGATACTCTCACATGTTGCAGACAATACTATTATGTCTAGGACTAAACGATACTCAAACTTGATAGAATAAAACACAAACTAATATAATTTAAAGTCAACAACCAATAGAAAGTCAACAAGGACCAAACTATAAAGTATAAAATAATTTAGGGGCCTATTCATAAATAAATATTAGAAAAATGAGGGTTTTACGGGCGGTTTCTTCCAACAAATGAGTTTTCCGGGATCTTTTGACATTAGTCTTACGAGTGTCTAAGCCATCTACCATTAGATCAACACTTTGTTGGTAACACTTAGATTAGATTGGATTAGACATCACTGTTGCATATGATATAACTTCCTTTGTGTCCACATCAATATTACTTTCCTCTTTTTAAGATATTAAACAACCTACAAAATCTACTTTTTTTTTTTTCCTCTAGTCATCATTTCTCTCTCTTTTTCCGCTTTCTCTCTTAATTCAAACAAAGCATTAGAGTGTCTCTTAATTCAAACAAAGCATTAGAGTGTGCAATTGTGTAAACATACGTTTTCCTTCCGGCAGTTGTTATACTTGCATTTTACACAATCATCTTATCAACTCCTTAAAATAATAATAAAAAATGCATCAATGTATGAGAAATGAATCTACTAATAATCTAATATAGATAAATTAAAGTTGGGGCAATCCCAACGCTGTGGTATGGTCGCGTTTCAGGGAAGGTTTCTTGTGGCATTGCACAAATACACGTTAAGGTGGCTAGGTAAATTTGAAATAGTTAATAACATTTTTGTCTCTCACTTATTATAAAAATGTGTTTTTGGTCTCTCATGAAAATAATTAGCATTTTTCATTTCTTACTTCAATAAACGATAACAGTTTTGGTCCCTCGTCACTACTCCGTTAAAAAACTAGTGTTTTTTATTTTTCATCCGACAATTTAATTGTTTTTAAAAAAAAAATTCAGAAATAAACCTGCAAACCCCAAACATCATCTCGATTCGTCTTCCAACAACCCGGTGAGTGTGGCGCCGCCATCCGAGGCGAAGAGGAGCGCCATGTTGTTCTCCTCGTGCATATAGTCCCTATCGTCGGGGTGCAGAGGGAAGAGGTTCAGCTGTGGGGCTTTTCGCAGTTGGGTTCGCGGGTCGGGTTTTCGGGTTTGGCTTGAGAGAGTTGGAGGCGAAGGCTTAAAAACTTGGGCTTGCAGGTTTTGGTTCGATTTCTGCGTCAGTGGGGTTTGAGAGAAGAGGAAGAGGAAGATGAAGAGGAATTATTAGAAAAGTCAAAAGTGTTTCTTCTTCTTCTTCATAATCATAATAGAGTTTGTTGTTACTGTTTCTGTTTCTGAAATTGGAGTTGGAATTGGAATTGGAATTGGAGGAGGACTATTCTTGTTGCACATGATGTGACGTGTTGTCTGCATGATACGTGTGTTGTTGTGATTGGTGGAGTGAGTGGATTCAAATGTTTTCTAGATTTCGTTTACGGAAGAGATGAGGTGATAGATTTTGGGTTAAAATCTCTCTTGGCCTCTCCCTCAACGGCAATCCAGAATTCCAGATTTCTCTACTCCACTGTCCTGATAAAAAGGGTTTTACCATTATTGGGTTTCACCATTATTTTGGGTCTAAAAGGCCTGGATTTGGGAGTGAGTTTAATGGGGGATGGGGGTTACTGGGTTGGGGCTAGGGTTGTGTGGAAGGGGAAAAGATAATGATATTGAAGGAGAAGAGATAATTTCGGGGGAGAAAAGAAGATTTTGGGGGTTTAGGGAAGATAAGTGAGAAGAAACTTGGGGAAGATGATGATAAAGGATGGAGAAAAAGATGATGATGAAGGTTGTTGGATTTTTCAATGAAGATGCTAAAGGTGATATGAAGTACGAGATGAAGACGATAAAGGTTTGCTGGGTTTATAATATTTTTTGTATTAACTTTTTTTTTAGAAAATTGTTAAATATTGAACGGAATAGTGGCGAAGGACCAAAACTGTTGCCGTTTATCAAATTTAGTGATGAAAAATGTTAATTATTTTTATGACAGACTAAAATCAAATTTTCATAATAATTGAGGAATAAAAATGCTATTAAGCTAATTTGGAATCTCTTGTGCGTTGGGGGAAAGCAAGCAACTATTGATAATTTGAAAATGAACATGGAGTTGCGTTGCGCGTGTTATTAGGTAGGTACAAGCTGCGTGTCACTTCTGCGTCTTCCACGTGGCAGGCTCATAAGCCAAGATTTATTGTAAAACATGAGAAAATATCTTATGACAGTTTGTTTCCAGGGTCCTTATTCCTTAAGACTTTTTAGGGAGAGAAGCATAGTCATTACCTGCAAGCTTTTTCGTCAATTAACATTTTTAGCAAATCAAATGTAATATTAAAAGTACAATTAAAGTAAGTTTCAAAAAAAAAAGGTACAATTAACATAAACACGAGTGTGGCGTGGTGGTTGTTCATTTCGCCAATTAAGTAAAAGGTCGGGATCGGTCATTTCTAATGAGAATGAAGCATATTTTATGTCCAACGGTTTACCGTTTAGTGCAAATAATCGTAGTGAAAATATTGGTTACTGCTATCAACGGTGAATAGTCTCGTCAAAAAATGTCATTAAATTAATGGTAGCTTCTATGGTACAACTACACTCTACGTGTTACACCATGCATAAGCAAATCTGATATGTTATAACAAGTAATAGTTACTTGATTAAAATAAATGAAGACATGTGGGTCATCTCATTCTCGACGCGCGAGTTTCAAATATGGGTTAATGTTTCAGATCTTCAAATTTGCGAGCGGCGAGCGCGAGACATTTTGGGACTGAGATGGATCGATCTAGGAGGAAGACGATGAGGTCGCAATTGGTTCTGATTTGGAGGAGGCTCTATGCAAGGGTTATTGCGTCCACAAACGTACTATTCGAAGGAGTGGAGCACCATTGCGTAAGCTCTGTGCGACTGTTTTGTGCCGCAACTTCACCTTGACGATCTCTCTCATCTCTTTTTCCTTTGATAAAAAAATGGATCATCACTCCTTCTCCACACCGGAATTCAATAATGTCGATTAACCACCATGCTGAAATGACAAAGGACCCGCTGGTCATCGTCAGACTCTAGTTTTTACCATTTGGGAACTCCCGTTATCACCATTTGAGAACGTTGGACTTTTCCATTAAAGGGTATTTATTGTCAAAAGCAAATTAAAGTTGAAATAAATTAAAAATACCCATTAAAGGATACGCCGGTTTTCAGTACCCATCCTCACCGTCTTACTTAGATCTAATGGCTGTAAATGTTGTTGTACAGGTGCAAGACTTAATTAATAGTGCACCCTAAACAACACCTAAAATAAATAAAAAATAACATTCATAATGCTAAAGTGATGTACCTAATGATGAAAACAGAGTTTCTAAAAAATAAATTAATAATATTAATTTAATCTAAATATTTAACTTATTGGTTATATATTTATATAGGGGTACATGTTTAATTCACTCGTGTTCTCCCGAAAACTTAATAAATTTTGGGACTTCCCATCCTCTAGAAAGTTATATTTGAAGCATTATCTCATGAAATGCTAACACATAGTATGGATGATTGACATAACCAACATTAAAACTATGTTTGATTAAAAATATGTTCAGCAATATTAGCAACATTTTAATACCCCAAAATAATATTTTTTTACTACTTCTTTCTAAGAGGTTATCAGCATTTTGGTTTCGAATTACCATGACAACATTTTCAAAGTTCCGACCCAAATTTTATGGATGATTTTGACCTTTAATTTGAGGTATATTCTAACCCTCATTTTGTGCTTCATTTTGAGCCCAATTTTGAGGCACATTCAACCCCAAGTTTTGAAGTATATTTTGACCACCGTCAGCAACTTGCTGAACTATGAGGTCATAAGTTGGAGCTTCAAATATATCAACAATTTGATCCATTTGTCCAGCAAAAACTTGATAACTTGTATTCGTGTTTTGAACAAGAGGATTAAAAACAATTGACATATGTTGTGTCAGCATGTTAACAATATTATGAAGGGAAGTATTAGTCATAGAATTTGAAGGAATTGATTCCCTCAAAACACTTCGAGTTAAAGACAGTGTTGCACCCAATGTGCTAAATTAAGTATTTTTTTTTGACCGTTTCTAACTCTGATCCTGAAGTCAAAAGTTGACATTACGAAATTTGAAAAAACTATTTGGGGTTATCTAGACTTGTCATAAATCCGAGCGACATCCCGTATAGAGGACTTTGAACAATCCTCTGACTCTAACCATTTTCTGATTGAGGCGTAGTTGACACAACATGACTCACAATAGAGAATGTTGGGAAAGTCCTCTTTCATACGGAGGTTTCTCCTTCTTCTAGGTAGGTATTTCTTCCACACTATGTGGATTTTCTACCTAATAAGTGGGACTATTTTTTCTTTTTTGCTTGGTTCTTCCCGTTTTTGTGGCCACCATTGGTTCCTCCACCCCATGAGTCTCTGCCGTCTCATGGTGCCACCGCCGCAATCGACGCCACAACCCTCGCCTCCTACAAGCACCACCTGCATCACCTCTGCGATTAGCCATCAACATCACCCCCGCAACCCCATCGACACATCCTCCACGACCTCCGCCTGCACCACCTCTGCCACTTCCACCTGCAACCGCAAAACACGACCACCATCGTCTACAGAGGCACCTCTGCAACCTCATATGCAGAGATCCAACAAAGCTTGGAAAAAAGAAGAAGCAGCTTCAAAATTTAATATTAAATTTTCGCTTTGAAAGCAGAGCGAGTCTTTGATGAAACTTTAGAGTTTTCTTATTGTTTGGGTTAATTATAATTGGTCTTCCATTTCTACTTGTGTTTATGTTATCTTAAGAATTAGGGCATACTATCTTGTTTTCTGTAATAAATATCTGTTGTGTTATGCTATAATGCTCTTTAGGATTTTTTTTAATGGGCTCTTCAGGATTGAATTCTCTTAATTTATAAGTGTTATTTGGCATTACTTAGGCTATTATAACCTTTGAAAAAATACACTTAGTAAACTTTTATATTAACAAATATAGTATCTTTGTTTTGTCAATGTGTCATAATAATAACTTAATATATTAAAAAAACTAGATGTTATTATTGACAATGAAACTTCAAAACAGTAAGGAAAGTTACTTTTGAGAATGACAACTTTGCTGCGAACTATTAGTAATTATCATTGAAGATGAGAATTCAATTCAGTGATTTTTAATAGAAGTACACATGTTTATTTGGTTTCGCATTAGTCAACATAACATAATTTCACATATCTTATGTGTTGCAGAAAAATTAAAATATGTTAAATTTAATGTGAATTAGCAAAACAAAATTTAATCTATTACTCCCTCCGTTTCTATTTAAGTGTCATTATTTTCATCTTTTTTTTTTTCTTAATTATCTATCACTTTACAAAGTTTAAGAGAGTATTAATTATGTTTTACCAATTCTACCCTTCAATTAATGGTGATAAGAAATTAAAAAGTCTAAATCAAGAAGAAAGATAAAGGGCGTGTTAGGAATTATGTAGTAATTTTGATAGAAACAAGAACGTTAATACAATTCCTTAATATATGTGCAAAACCTTAAAGTGACAGTTATTAAAGAAAGGAAACAGAGAAATTTGAACGTGGATCTACCTCAAATTTTAGGCAAATCCAAACGAATTTATGAATGAAATATCACCGAAATAGTGTTAAAAGGCCATGTACGTACGTCAATGCACAATGACAGAACGCAAGGGAAAGAGAAAATAATACGCAATTTCTCTTCTTCCCTTTTATTTCGCTCGTTCACCTCTTTATTCGGATCAGCTCGTGTGTCACTGAGTCAGGCACAACAAGATTCAGGGTGGCCTACACACTCTGGAGGGTCCTTCTCGTCAACTGCCTCGTGTCGGTTAACCTCAACTACCCACCGGGATTGCCGGTTGTTTCGACAAACCAGCCACAGAGCCACTAGAATTTGGAATCAGTGTACGGGCTCGGGATATCTTAAAGTGACAAGCAACGAAACCCAACTCCCCTGACCTCACGATTTCATTGGTCCACGTATGTACACGTATTCACGCTTTTTCGCTTCTAAATATATGAGTTTTAGAAAGCATGTCAGAATTTTTGTTGTTAAACAATTATTATTAAATAGTTTCAATTTTTGACGGTTAATTATTATTAAATAGTTAATACTGTAACTATATAATTGCATGAATAATAGAACAATAGAAGTGTGTTATTATTCCTTTTCTGATTTTTTTAAATGAATTCCTTACGCAACCAATTCCAAGTTCATGCATCCAATTCTTAATTTATTATTTATTTAAAATAATTTTAAATTTAAATTTAATTATGATATGATAAATTGATGGATTCTGATTAAATACACATGTAAAACTTCTATACACGGTCCGTGCATCAAAATTAAACTCTATTTTTTTATAAAAAAAAATTTGCATTTTTCAAACTTTGCGTTTCGGAAATATTAACTACACATTTTATTACATGTTTAATTTGATCCATTCATATTTAATTTTCTTACAAAAATATTTTGACTTTCTTAAAGAGAAATAAATTATGGAAACATCGTTAAAGCATCTCATAGAAAGAGTGCCGTCTAATAGTATTCCTCTCACACTAGCGGCGATGTGTATCAAACATACCCAAAGTTATTGATGTTTTACTTAAATAATATGATTCTTCCACATTTTAAAATTAATTTTAGCATCATGTATAATATATTATTTTGTTTCAAAATATAATGATTAATTAGTAGATTAATGGATCATTCGGAATGACGTATACTTTACATTTCTGGATCAAGTTTAAAACAATAATTATATCCTCTCATTTTATCAGTATTTTATTTTACCATTTTACTGAAAAAATATTTTATGATGCAGGAATAAATTTTTAAAAAATGTATACTTTTTATTTATTTTTTTTGGTTACAAAGGAAGATGTATACCTTTTATTTGAATAAAAATAAAATTTTTAAACTCATTTTATTTTGCAACGAGTTATGTAGTTAATCTTCAACATGTCCCTGAAGTTGTACCAAAATTTGTGTTTGGTCCCTCCCCAGAAAAATGACGTTTAGTGGCGGTAAAAAACAGCCAGTAATTGTAGAAAAACCGCCACTAAACGTCATTTTTTTAAGGAGGGACCAAACACCGATTTCAATACAACTTTAGAGACCTATTCATACATTAACCCTTTTATTTATAACAATTTTGGAGAACCTTTCCTTTCCTTCAGAATTATTATTAATTCTAAAACCTAAGAACATCGGTCATAGAAATTTCGTCCTTAAATTAATTTTAATTTTAAAAATAATTATAAAAATTTCGAAACAACAGATGGTTATGGAAATTAAGAATGTTTTGATTTGTAAAAATGGGTGTGTCCTGTGTGTGGTTGCACTTTTGGAAGTTGCTTAATAAGTGTCCCGTCAGGTGATGAGTTTGTTTTTGTTTCTGAATAAAGACGCATTCATTCATTCCTTCCTTCCCTCCCACGGCCACGAGTACAACAACACACACAACGCAAGACATTATTCAAACCATGTCAGCTCTTGCACGCGCGCGTACACACTGAGCTGTTTCAGTTTCAGGCTTTTATCCTATTTGATCCTGTGCTCTTTCACTTCACAACAAGTGCTTTTTAATTAAAACCCATATGCCCCTCCCCTCCCTCTCTGTCAGTACGTGTTTGGATGGGAGATAATATCAACTTAGATTATCCGACCATTCTATTATGTGTATTAATTAATTAAATAAATGGTAGAAAACTAAATTAATGGTTAAATCATCCAAATTGGTTTTGGAGAGAAAAAGAGAAGAAAGGTAAAGATAATCGAGATGAGAAATATAATAAATTTTATAGGTTATTTGATATGGTAAAAAAAAATGAGAGATAAAAGAGACAGAATCACGTTCAATGGAGAGTAATAAAATTAAATTTTTTAATAAAATAATTTTTGACCATTAAATCCTAAACAATTCATGGCGGTCCTCTACATGTTTTTGGCAGTTTGTGACCCCTAAAGCTAAGGACATAAAAGAAAAGATAATTAAAAACGTCCGCATTAGAATTCTCTTCAATTTGGAGAGATCTGAAAAAGCAGTGGGGGCCACCATTGCAACTTCTCTCTTTAGTTAAATTGGAAGAACCAAGTGGAGGTGAACTCACTCCCTCTCACCAAACTCTCTTCCCAAACGCTCTCTTCCCAATTTCTCTTCAAACAAACAAAATGTTAACATATGTTACAAAAAACGTGAGTTAACTACCATAGGGTGATGTGACTGTTTGACACATCAACAACTACGCCCTTGTGTCATCCTACATGGAAATTTAATCCTAATCACTTGTGTCTCATTTTTTCATTCTTCTTCTCCAATACTGAATAGAACCCCACCTCCACCCCACCCCACCCCCAACCCCAACCCCCTCCCCCCCCCCCCCCAACCCCCCACCTCCCAAGCCCTAACCCACCATCCTCCCCACCACATCTCCCTGGACTAAAACATTCTTGGCAACCATGCAAGTCTCCCCCTTGTCAATGAAACAATGGTTTGGAAATTTTCACTAAAAACAAACACTGATTACTGAAAATCAAAAGTCATTGGTAATTAGAAAAAATTGTCGGTAACGCAAATTTATCGACGGCTAAAATTCCGTAGGTATTGGCCTCGTCTATAAATGTTTCTGACAGCTTATCCGAAATTCATCAATAATTATTGACGGTCTTGGAAGTAGTAATTACCGATCGTTTAGACCGTCGCTAACATACGCAAAACTATGTCCTCCGGTAATTACCGACGGCCTAAACCGCCGGTAATTGATCTGGCCTCCACAAAAAAATCCTTCTACTACAAATGAAAATATCACCTTTATGAAAGTTCCATCCATAATCCACAACGAAAGGAGAATTTGACGTTGATTAAAATTATCACCATTCATAAATTCATACATTTCTAATTATACATGCTAAGTATTAATTATATTATAAAAAATATAAAATTAAAGATGATTGAATAACAAAATTAAAGGAAGATTGAATGGAAAACGTATGAGAAGAAGAAGATAAAGACGGAAGCGTGAGGAAAAGGTTCAACGAATGCTTATTTAATGTTACCAACAACTAAACACTAGAATTTAAAAATTCTGTCAAGTTATCGACAGCTTTGGCCGTCGATTATTTCAAAAAAAATTGAAATTACTATAATTTTAAAAGACCACCAAGATGCCGATAGCTTATTTAAAAAAAATTGAAATTACCGATGACTTTTTCGTCGTTAATTTCATGACAAGAATTTTAAAAGACTGTCAAGATACTAACGACTTTGGTCTTATGTAATTTAAGAAAACTTGAAATTATCATCGACTAAAACATTATGGTCATAGATTTTTAAGATCACCAAGATACCGACGGCCTAGGCCGTCGGTAAGTTTAGAATATCGAAAGCCTTGGGCGTTGATAAGTTGGTAGTAGTTAATCCCGCCAAAAAAATTACTTGTCGCCAAATTACCACGGCCTAGGACGCCAGTACACTTTTTTAATATTTTTTAAAGCATGTTACTATCAGCCTAACTGTCAGTAACAACGAGATTTTGCGACGACATTCAGACCATCGGTAAAAACTTTCAATGATTACATGTTTACACTACAAGAAAACTACATTTTACTAATGGTTTTTTACCGACAGCCAACAAATCGTCGGTAAATGTTGTCATTAATGATGGTCAGGCCGTCGGTAATTTTTTTGGGTCTCAAAATAATAAAAAAGGTTACTGGCGTTTAACCTCGTCGGTAATTTTGTGGGTTTCTCTTTGTTTGGCGCGTACAAGTGCCACCAATTTTTTTCAATCGTTACCAATGGAATAGACCTTCGGTAAATTATCGACAGATAGCTATCGACGCGAAAATTGCGCCCTATGTTTCCTGCACAAACAAATGGGTCCATAGAGAAATCTAGGACATGGATCAGTTCCTGGGGGTATAGGATCTTTTTTTTATGGTTTATTAGTTCTCCAATGCGGTTGAGATTCGTAATCAAGTTTGAAACAATGATGGTTACCAAAACGATTTAGAAAACCATGGAGCTATATGGTGATAACTCGTGAAGTTTAGACTCCAATGAGCGTAAGACATAGATTTTTGAAAAGGATTTTGACTCCCGAAGAGTGAAAGCGGTCA
Source organism: Acmispon strigosus (assembly GCA_030819835.1). Lineage (NCBI taxonomy): Eukaryota > Viridiplantae > Streptophyta > Magnoliopsida > Fabales > Fabaceae > Acmispon > Acmispon strigosus. The sequence continues at coordinate 38,158,752 of JAUAMA010000001.1, read as the reverse complement.
AGTTATCCTGTGATAACTTGGTGAATTAGTGTTTTGGTGAACTTAGAATCTTGTGTCAAAATGGTATTAGTGTCTACGTGCAAGTTATCCGATGATAACTCACATTAACTCGTGTAGCCTCTTGTCTATGTGATTGACGTGTGGGCGTTTGGAGTATTTCAGTTTCCAACCCCTATTCCAGGATTACATTGATATATTTTTAGTACTAGAGTTGAACATAACTAACTCTTCGAACCTTTGTCTTCGATATTTGTGCTTGTTCTCCATGTACCCACGTATTAGTTCGTGCCTATCTTTGTGGTCGTCGGGAACAAGATCTCTCATGAAGTTCTAGGTCCTTCTCGCCACTAGTGTAACTCAAACTTGGGCCTCGGTCACATGTTCAAGGATACCCATGACCTTGGTTACTCATGATGGCCATCATCTTGTGTCAAAACCCTTCTAAAGACCATTATCCTCAAGGCTTTCCCGTGCTCTTGAATGTTTATCGAACTACACTGCTCTGGATCATGCCTGGTGCCTCGAACCTTGTTATTGTTCCTTGTCTTGGCGGAGGTCTATGACTATAATACTACTCGAACCTCCCTAATTATGGAGGGTACCCCTAATTCGAAATTATATTATTAACAACATCGCCATCGATAATGTATATAAAGGCTTTTCCTATATTTACATATCCTCCTACTTCTAATTTTTTTTTCTTTGCATAAATTATGAGTATTCATTAATGTAAAGGGCGCAAAAATGCTCATTTTGAAATGTTTAAGGATGGTAGTTTTATCGTTGAAACTTTCATTCTTACCAATTCAAAAGGATAATTTTTGTGTGCATATAAAAACAATTACCGACGGTTTGTGTGGTGGTTTTGGTGGTGATGGAAGAGGATTGTAGGGTCAGAGTGGTAATGCCGATGGTGGTGGTGGAAGAGTGTTTGAGGTTTAGGGAAGAAGTAGTTGTGGTGGTGGTGGTAGAAGAAGGTTTCATGGTTTGGGTGGTGGTTGTGGTGGTGGAAGGGAGGTTGAGGGTTTTCTCTGTTCTCATCATAAACAAGAAGATAAAGTGGGGACATGAAGATGTAGAATGGTGGTGGGTATTTGGGGAAGAAGAAGAATGGAAATTTAAGGGACTAGGAGAGAAATGTCAGAAAATTATGTTTGAATTTTTTATTTAGAGCCATATAGGATTGAAATTCCATGTAGGATGCCACTAGGGCGTAATTGATGAGGTGTCAAACATCCATGCCACCCTCTATCTGCCGACTCACATTTTTTTTGTAACAAATGTTAACGGCAGAAACAAAAGCAACCATATTTCCTTGCAAAAGTTCTCCATACATCCCAAGAATGTCGGTCATGATCCATGCGAACAATTATATGTTGTTCTTAATGACCTCTATCAAGTGATCTTTGGTGGAGACATCCATATTTGAGCTAAATTGAGTATTTTATTCGAGTTAGGCCTCAATTTCACATTCTCTGGATTCCCTTATGCTTAGAGATGTAAATGTTTGGCTTGGTAATTTCTTGGTCCTATGCGAGGATCCAAATTGATCAAATTTCACTCAAGGTAGGCCATCTTCAATGCTTTCTTCTTGTCGTTGGATTTCTCGACTCCTAGGTGACCCGAGGACTCATGTTATAGAAATTTTGAGATGCTTTATGCTTCCCTTGGATGGAGATTATTTCCCTATTATTAGGTAGGAACTTGAGCTTGATCCTTGTTCTAGAAATATAAGCATAAAACGCAATTAGAAAAGGTAGGGCGATGATCATGTTGGCCAGTCCACTACCAAGAACTTGAAGCTTATAGTCCTCAAATTGTGGCGATCCTCGAGAGAAAATTAACCTTTGCAATACCTCAAGGGGACAGTGAAATCCCCCAGATCCTATCAATTGTCTCTCAAAATGAATAAAATCATTGTTGGTGAGCCTCATTCTAATAAGACTCTCAATCGCATCATAAAGGGTTACGTACTCATCGATTGTGTGGTCGCACCCATCGTAGAATGCACAATGCTTTGAGGTATCTATGGTGTTGCCTACCTAAGGCTCTATAGACTAGGGAACATAAGTGAATTTGGTGTGCATGACCTCCTGATAAATCTTGGTTGTGTTGGCATTCAACGGAGTACAAGAGGAAGCACATCCCTTTGGAAGCACTGTTGAACACTTGGAACGAATTTTTGCTATTTTTGACTTTCAGGCCCTTTGATTTCAACTTCCCTTTGTTTCTGGGGTTGGCCTTGATTGGTTCAAATTCTCCTAGATGGTCCTCTTTGCTGGTGAACTTTATTGACCTTTCCTTAAAATCAGCTATGTTTGGGGTCTTCAACCAACAAAAGACACCATGATAGGTTATCCCTTCTTCAAGAATTCCACTGTTATGTGAAGCACGACATCTAAAAGGAGTTTCACAATCAAGGAGGATTCTTGTAGAACCTCTCTAGGAAAGAGTGCAAAGACTCACGTGCTTCAAAATAGAGTTACTCTCTCAACCACTGAATCAGAATATGTAGCCATTTCAAAAGCAGCCAAGGAGATGATATTACTGAAGAATTTTCTCAAAGAATTGGGAAAAGAACAAGATGTTTCTCCATTGTTTAGTGAAAGTCAAAGTTCTACTAGTCTTGCAAAAAATCTTGTTTTCCACTCTAGATGCAAGCACATACAGTTGAAGTAACATTTCATCAGAGAACATATAAATGATGGAGATTTATATTTCCTAAATATCTTAAGATCATAGAATCCAGCTGATAAGCTGATATATTAACCAAGACTATTACTGCTGATAAGCTGAGGCTTTGCATTGCCTCTGCTGGCCTTCGAGTATAATTGATGACGAAGGCGCTACACTGGGTGAAGAGCAGAAGAGTTTATTGTTTATAAGAAGTTATTACAATTAAACTCCAAGTGGCAAAATTGTTATGTTTATGTAGTCTATTTGTAGTCCCACATTGCTTAGTCTTAGTAAGAGTTTGTCTTGCTCTTGCTATATATAGACACCTCATTATAAACATTATATACACCAAAAGGAATATACTGCCTAGTGTAGCCGTGGACGTAGGTGATAGTGCAAGAAACACACAAGAAGGGGGGGGGGGGGGGGGGCTTGAATTGTGTGTGTCATTTTTAAAAACTTCTTTCATAATATACATTAATTATTAGTTTTCAAAGAGTGTTATAGATTATGTGTGTATGCATGCATGCAGCGAAAAATTAACATAAGGTAGAAAGCTAAAGCACACACGATATTTATCCTGGTTCACCCCCATAATCGTTAGGGCTACGTCTAGTCCTTGGTTTCACCAAGATTTTCCACTATTTCAACAAATAGTACAAGTATTATCAGGGACTTCTCCCAGTATTATAAGGACTTCTCCTGTCAAGTATTGTACAGGACTTCTCCTAGTATTCTCAGGACTTCTCCTTTACAAGTATTCTCCAGGACTTCTCCTCATTAGTATTCTACAGGACTACTCCCGATTCCCTTTACAAATTGGGTTTGTTTTTCTACAAGAATTCTCTTCAATAAGAGTGAGTAGAAGAAATGAAGCTCGGGTTATAGAGAGGATAGAAATTTAAGTTCTCCGTTTGTGTTCTGTGTGACTTAAGGATAAGAGTGATACTCTATGAATTCTTCACACAAGTGGACGACATAACTCAGGTAAATTTTGGCTTGAAGCTTTTCTGAGTTTGAACCAATGGAGGATTGGTTCTCTGGGCAAACTTGGTTGAGATATGCAATGGATTGAATTTAAGTCGCCAAGTTGTTTTGGAAGCTGAATTCTCTATTTATATCTTCAGTTGAAAATCTTCATTGATGTTTGATAGAAGGAGAGAAAATAGATCCGTTAGTGCTCCTGCTTCCTTGTGAGTAACGACTAATTCTGTAATTCTAGAGCAACATTAAATGCGTTCTGTCAAGTATTAATTGCTTGGGTTGACATCGTCTGGCTCGGCGCTATGTCTAGCTCTGGGTTTTTGTTTGAACATGATATCCCAGTGCGTGCCAGCTAAGAATCATTAAACGCTCTGAACAGAAGATTTGAATTTTGAATTTGGAGGGAATACGATGTTCAGAATTTCTCGCCGTTGATTCCGCAAAGTCAGCTTGATTTGAGGAAAATCAAAAAGGCAGAGGAACCAAGGAATAATATATTGATTATGTCTTTTTCTTCTTTCTGCAATCAGTAGTGCTCCATTTAATGTGCAGACGAGGTAGATAATTCTTGATCCAAGAAGCAATGATGATAGATGAACTCTTCAGAGTTATTGTTGACGATTTCTTCAATGCTTCTGCTGAACTGATTCTTCATAACCTCATGACACATGCTTTCTGGCATTTATGACCGTTGAGCACTTTGATGATCTGAGTGGACGGAATCTTTCATTAAGATTCGGCAGACGCGGTCTTCATAGAATCTTCAGAATTATGTCACTGAATGAGTTGTACAAGCAGACAGACTTTCTCATCTTAACCTTTGTTGAAGATTAGAGTATTCTTGATTTGTAGATGATTAGGCGCTTCCTTTTGTCGTGCGGCTGTTGAAATTCTTCATTTGAATAAGTTGTCACACAACTGCTTTGTATGGTGCTAGAGAAACTTCAAAGCTGAGAATGTTTCTTCATGATTTGTTGCCATACTCATTCAGCTTTTGGCAAAACAGTCTTCCTGTTGATCACTGTTTATTCAAGCGTCGGACTGTTTCAACTTTATCTAGTGAGTTTTGGCCTTGAGAGTGCATAGCTGATTGAATGCCTTCCAAAAGATGTTTGCAGCGTGTAGGCAATGCTTGGTCTTCCGTGAGTCACCGGACTGTCTTTGCTTGATTGCTTTCTTTGTATATTTTGACAGCTTTTCCTCGAATGTGTATGCAGTTATTCTTCAGTGAGGACCGGACGGTTCCCTCTTGCAGGACTGTTTTTCTTGATAGCATCTTGTGATTCATTCAGTTCTTCAAGTAGATAGATTTTCCTGGATATGAGAAATTTCAATGTGTTAGGACTTCTATCTCTAATGATATTAAACCTTAATGAAATTGTTAATTATCAAAACATAATAATTCATTTAATCGTTTGAATCTAACAGTAGGTACACACACTGTGTGCCGAACCGCGTTAAAAATCCTTGTGTGATATTTCTTTCTCTCCTTCTCTCCTTTCTATTATGGCTCCCAACACCACAAATTGGGCAGATGCAGTCATCAGCTAGCCTGCGCCTGTGCAGAATCGATCTCAGTGGTAGCACCTGTTTGCAAGCTCTCGAAACAGCTCCAACCATATGCTTAGTAAATAGCTCGAACCATATGCTTATTTTAATAGTATCCCATATTATAATATTGGTGAATTTTTGCTTACTGCCAACTAAGACAGTTTCAATACAATATCAAATTTAATCAATAAAAATTTCACACATGTCATTAGATTTTTTAAAATTAATATTTTATTAAACTAAATTTTAACCCAAATTGATCTATAATCTTATTTTTTTTTCTGAAAATATAATAAATTATAATTTAACCCACTAATATTCAAATTACACTTTAATCGTAATCGATCTATATTTTATATTTTGCTCTACAAACTATCACATGACTTTTTACATATGTTTGAGTCCCTAACAAATATCTTCCACCATATTTAGGTATTCTCTCTTTCATAATCATCTCAAAACCTAAATTCATATTTTCATATTAAAATTGAAAATTATCACAAAATCCAAAATTTTCCTTCATCTTCTTCCTCCTCCTCCCACTTTCATCAAACACCACCGCCAAATCCGCCTCCCAGAACCACCACCACCAAACCCCTAATTATTCCACAAAGCAAAAATCCTACACAAGACTCACAGAACTAACTTGACTGTATGATCGCTCTAGCTAGCTAACTTATGCTCCTTTAGTGAAATATACCACACAACAACTAACCTATTCTTGCTGTGGGTGTTTTATTTTGTGTTGTTTGCAAAATTACACTTTGTAATTTGATCAAGCATGCTGCAGGTATTCATTCCGGGCGCGTAATCATCTATTCCACTTTATAATTAGAATTAAAATTTAATTTAGTAAAATATCAGCCTTAAAAAATTTAATGCCACGTTTTACGTTTTTATTTATTGAATTTGAGGCTGTATTAAAATTGTTTAATCCGAGATAATACTTGAGAGGTTATCTATAATATTTTCATTATTAAAGAAGGTATAATCAAAAGTTGATTGTGATAATTCGGATACATGATGAATATTATATTATAAAATGTTGAATGATTCTTTGTAATAATTGTAAATATCTGACAAGATTATGTTAGTATATCAACAACGAAGTTATGTTAGTATATCAACAACAAAGTAGCAAATTTTTACGTTTTATATTGTTAGAAAAATTTAAGAAAAAAAAGAAAAAAGAAATAAATTATATACTTTCCTTATTACTCAATGACTACACATTAAATGAGATTTTACATAAAAAGAAAGTCAATTATTTTTTGGTTAATTCTGAACAAAATTGGTTTCAATATAAATAAACGAAAAGGAGATAAGGTGTTGGCCCCCAAGGACGATTGCGCCAGAGAGTAATATATGTCTTCTTTTACATGTTTTTTACTATTAAAAGTTGTTATTAAATAATTTTGTAATATTGCTAAAGTTTATATAAAAAGATGTTAATTAAAGTTTTCTAACAAACATAAAATTCTTACAAAATTTCTATAAATACAAAAAACCCCCGTCTTATAAACATTCTGGTTTGAGTTACTTTACCATTCTCAAGAAACTTTCAAGAAAATTAAAATAGAAACCCTCCCAACTAAATTCAATTGCTGCTCAGAAAAGTCCACACGAGTTATTCACGTACGTTATCATAAACAATTTTCACATCAAAGTTCAACATCTTTTTAATCACTAAAGTATTCTTTAAAGTATTGAGAGTTTTTCGTACAAATCATCCTCTAAACACAACGCCGATGGATAAACTCTCAACAAAATATTTAAGCAGTTCAGTTATCTATCAATGCTAGGAATGATTAATCATAACATTCAATTTTAAAAAATATACTCCAGGATAAAAATCAAATATAGAAATCTGGCTTACCTAAAGAGTCAAATGCCAAATGAATGAAACAATAGCTTACCAACTTTTTCACATATGTGATTGATGAACGCAATCTCCATCTTTAACCGGCAAATTTGCAATTTACATTGATTTTTGGGAAGGAGTTTCGCAACAAATGAAAGAAGCCAAACACGCGCTTTACCGGTCGGAAGACGCGCGTGGGAGGTAGTGTGATCTCTTCGCCCACTCCTTGGATTGCCAAGAATTGAAGTTCGTTATTATAATTATTATTAAATACTGACAAAAAAGCATTCGTTTCGGCTGTGATGCGATGCCTTAATCACCGTCCGTTTCCGCTGAATCTGATCAAAATCTCGAATCCTATATAGGAACCAACGGCCAGATCTCAATGCGTACAAACGCAGATACGAAACATTCCACACTTTTTGTAGTTTAAACATAAACCCCCAAAATAATCCTATAATAATGTCACAATAATACATCTTTGGATTCCATTTATCTACTACATTAAAATTAACAAGTATAATTCCTATTTTTGTTTATTGAAATACCACATTTTTAAAACAAATTGTTTATTATGTAAAAGTACAGTTTAAACTTAAAGTTTTCCGAAGAGGTTCATACAAGCAATAACAAAAAAAAAACTTCAAGAGTTATTTTAAGGGATACTGTTTATGACAATTTATCGATAACTGTGGAAAATTTATTCCCACATTAAAGTGGGGAAGAAGAATTTCAGGAAAGTATTATCTGATATTTAAAAAAAATTCATATTTAGAACAAATATTAGAATTCAACGTTAATAAAAAATAAAATTAAAAATAAATGATTTTTCAAAACATGAAAAAGAATATGAATACCTGACGTTTCTAGAATGTTGATTAAGGTATCAAAAGTAGAAAATTTGTATGGAATCATATAACATTTAAGACTTTAAGTTATCAACGATACTATTATTTCTAATATATGCATATTTGATTTATATTTCCTCCGTTCCTTAATATCTGTCACTTTGAGGTTTTACACACATATTAAAGAATTGTATTAACGTTTTTTTTTCTATCAAAATTACTACCTAACTTCATAACATGCTCTTTATTTTTCTTCTTAATTTAGACTTTTTAATTTTCTATCACCATTAATTGAAGGGTAGAATTGGTAAAAATAATTTATACTCTCTTGAACTTTGTAAAGTAACAGATAATTAAAGAAATAAAATAAAAATAATAACAATTAAATAGAAACAGATGAAGTAATTGAATTTTTTAAGTATTTCTGTTGAAATACTTGATTTTGAACAATACATATCTAAATAAATATGTTAGAAGAGACGTACCTACTTAATTTAATATTTTGAATTTTGAGTCTAGTTTTGAATTATTCTCAAAGTTACGTGCTGGTGTGCGGATACAGTGGTGCAATAAAAATTACATTCTTTAAACATTGCATTAAATAAATATAAAGGAAAACCCTGCCCTTAACAAGTGCGCTAGTTTGTAAGCTCCAAATATTAATATAAATAAATAATAATGAAAATAAAGAAAACCCTGCCCACCCCGTTAAATTCAGCAGAATCATTCCAACCCATTAGAAGCACATCTTTTCAATTTTCTCTCTCTATCTCTCTCTATTAATCTGAGTCTCGTGCGTTTCTCCGAAAACACCATCTTTTTCTCTCCTTATTTTCTTCGCCGAATCGAGACACCGAGAGAAATAAAAATCTCAACCAGGGTATGTCGTCGGGGTTCACCGGCGGCGGTGGAGCGTCGGAGTTCTTCGCCGGCAGATCCATCGCAACAGCGGCAACCACCATGAACAACCTCACCGCCACCAACAACCTCCACCACTCTCTCTACCGAACCCAGCAACAGCAACAACAGCAGCAGTCCCCTCCCATATTTCTGGATCCTTCCTCCCAAATCACCCACCGCCAAACACCAACTTTCACCGGTAAGCGCACCTTAGCAGAATTCCAAACACAACACCAGAATCATACCTTCAACAACAACACCAACAACCTTACCCATAACCAATTTCTCTCCGACCTTCTCCTTCGTTCCGTGAAGCCAAGAACTACCATGTTTCCCCACATGGATTTTTCGGTTTCTCAATTACAAAACCCAAACAATTTAGGCTTCCAAGCGCAGCGTTTGGGTGTGCCTTTGCTTCACCAACTTCGCCCCCAACCGATTAATCTCCCAAACATGCCTCTCACCAACTCACTCCTCCCGAACCAGAATTTTCCTTACCGGAACTCCAATTTGGGTCTGAACCGGGTTCAGACCGAGGAGCCCGAGAAGAAGATCATGGACCACCGGCTTCAGGAGCTGGAAAAACAGCTTCTAGAAGACAACGACGAAGGAGAAGAAGCTGACGCTGCTTCTGTGATCACAACCAGTGAGTGGTCAGAGACATATCAGAACCTGATCGGTCCGGTTTCCGGTTCGGGTCTGACTCAGAAACCCGCTTCGTCATCTCCTACATCTACGACGTCGTCTACCTCTTCCTCTGCGGCTTCACCTGCCTCGGTGTCCTCCAAACAGACGCTGATGGAAGCCGCATCTGCAATCGCCGAGGGAAAAAACGACGCCGCGTCGGAGATCCTGGCCCGTTTGAATCAGAACCCGAACCCGAATGGGAATTCGGATCAGCGGTTAACCGATTGCATGGTTTCGGCTCTGAAATCGCGGATGAATCCGGTGGAGAATCCTCCCCCGGTGGCGGAGCTTTTCAGCAAGGAACACACCGAGTCCACTCAGCTCCTGCTCGAGAACTCGGCTTGCTTCAAGGTTGGGTTAATGGCTGCGAATCTCGTGATTCTTGAAGCGGCTTTTGAGGAGAACGGGAAAGGGTTCTGCGTGGTGGATTTTGAAATTGGACAGGGGAAGCAGTACTTGACGCTCCTCCACGCGCTCTCGACGCGTGGACAGAACGGGAAGGTTCCGCCGCCGATGACGATCGCGGCGGTGGCGGAGAGCGGCGACGAGGAAAGGGTGAGGGCGGTTGGGGAGATGCTGAGCCGGCAAGCGGAGAGGTTGAGGATTGTTTTCGAGTTTCGCGTGGTGTCCGTACCTCAGAAGCTCACTGATTTGACTCGCGAGTCGCTAGGTTGTAACTCGGATGACGCGCTGGTGGTGAATTTCGCGTTGAAGCTTAATCGCATCCCTGACGAGAGCGTTTCAACGGAGAATCCACGCGACGAGCTTTTAAGGCGCGTGAAGAGCCTTGCCCCGCGCGTGGTGACGGTTTTGGAGCAGGAGGTGAACGTAAACACGGCGCCGTTTTTGGCGCGTGTGGCAGAGTCGTGGTCCTACTACAGCGCCCTGTTCGACTCGGTCGAGTCCACGCTGGGGAGAGACAACCCGGACCGGGTAAAGGTGGAGGAAGGGCTGAACCGGAAGCTATCCAACTCGGTGGCTTGCGAAGGGAGGGATCGCGTGGAGCGGTGCGAGGTTTTCGGGAAATGGCGGGCGCGAATGAACATGGCGGGGTTCCAGCTGAAACCGCTGAGTCAAAACCTGGCCGATTCAATCAATTCGCGACTCGCCGCCGGAAACAACCGAGTCAACCCGGGACTTACCGTGAAAGAAGAGAACGGTGCGATTTGCTTTGGTTGGATGGGAAGGACACTCACCGTCGCATCCGCTTGGCGTTAACTTCGCTCACTTTTTTTTTTCTTTTTTTTTTTTTTTTTTTAAATTCGGTTCGGAGTATTATTATTATATATCACATTGTTATATATTTTAACGTTATCTAGAGATAATGGAAAGGCAAAGAGAATAGATTTGGATAATTATATATATCATGAGAAAAGGGTGAAGATCAGAAAAAGAATTAAATCCGAAAGAAAAAAGCCTCTCCCTCTCTCATGGCACTTCTTCTTCTTCTACCAAACAAAAACAAATAAAGAAGTGTTTGGATTCCGAGAAAATTAATGGTTGCGTTGTTACATTTAATGTTTCATTCATGTACAAGTTGGTATGCTTTTTTAAGTTTTAACACAGCCTTCACTTGGCTGTCTGTCTATGTGAAAGGAGTTGGTTGCTGTTTGGTAGATAGATGACTTGTATGCATCGGTTTGCCCTCACAATACCGACAAATGAGGGCTCCACTTTCTAGTGTGCGTTTTATTTATGTGATTTTCGTTGGAGTTTGAACTTCCTCTTATGGAGTTCTGCTTCCCAAATTTGTATGGGCTTCTTCTAAAATCATACTACAATCTTATTTGCACGTAATCCTTTACAGATAATTTTCAGTAATGCAAATTAATATTGTTTTAGATTATTTATGAAAAAATTGGTAAAACAGAAAGAAAACACCTCCGCTACACTATTGAAGAGGGTGGCGGTAGCATGCTACTCAAGGGAGGTTGAACTTGGAAGCTGAGGCCAATTGTGCCAAGTTGGCAAATATTTGTTTTTGATCATGCAAGAGTTCTTATAAACCCTAAAATGGAAATGAGAAAAAGAGAATTATAACGCCTAACATATGGTACTATATAATAAAGATTATGCTTCTACCAAAAAAAAAAAAAACAATAAAGACCAATAGATGCCAAATGAGAAATTAGTTAACAGATTGATTTTTTAAATTTATTGTTTCACAAATAAATTTGGTTGATTAGAAAATTGATTCGGTCGATTCGGAACCCGTGTGGTCAGTTGAGAAATCAACTATGATTCTCTAATTAAGCAATTGCTCGAGAAAGAGACTTTGTTCATCAATATGAATTCCTAAAATACTCCAAAAAGCTCTTAGTGCCTCGCTATCGCGGGAATGAGCCCACTAACTATTTTTACACGTGGAAAGCTTTTAGAAACCTGGTGACTCATCGTACTTAACGCCTAAGTTTCTGCATCTTCTTTGAATCTTGTTCTGGTGCACTCGATTTGCTTTGGCCAATTACTTATGCTACCAATCGGCTAGACCCACTCGAATCAGCTACTATTCTGCTCGACCATGATATCCAATCGACTCGAGTGATCCTTCGGCTCCTTACTAGCCGTTATGGATTTTTAGTTGCCAACACATTTCCCCCCTGGATTCTCGGATTATCCGTTAGAGATGCATTATAATGCAACAACAAGCGGCCCGGCTTACGAGGCGAAACCTTTTAGACTCAGAACCATGTTTATTTGGATTTGAAAGTTCTTCCCATATCCTAGTATCTTAGGCTCTTGGAGTAACCAACCACCTTGTTCGCTTTCCACAATCGCCTTGCCATCCTGTACTAATATGTCATTCCATCTTTCATGGATTCCGCCTCTCGGTGTGCTGTCTGCGGCTCTGACGCTTCTTCGTCAGTTCAAACTCTCGTCCTTTTCGACCACAATAAAGGGCAGTACTGATAAAATAAGGGCCAACACAAGAAGGGAGGTTGAATTGTGTTCTTATGAAAACTTGCTTTTCTAAAACAACTATATAATTTCAAAAACCTTTCTGTAAACTTTAGAACACTTTTAGTGAACGATAGAGTAATTAGGTTTGAAGCAGCGGAATTAAAACAAGTTATAGTTAAACGATGCAAGCAAGAAAACAATAAAGTAGTAAAGCAGTAAACAACACACGCAGGTTTTATCCTGGTTCACCCCCCTTAATGATGGGGCTACGTCCAGTCCTTGGCTTAACCAAGATTTTCACTATTCAACCCAAAATAGTACAAGTATTATCCAGGACTTCTCCTATCAACAAGTATTCTCAGGGACTTCTCCCAACCACAAGTATTATGCAGGACTTCTCATTTTTACAACAAATTCTTCTACAGAAAGTTCTCTTCTCAAAAGAGTAATGGTAGAAGCAAATTTAGGCTCGGTACACTCTTAGTATTTGTAGATGGTTTTGACTCTAAATCATATACTAGAGGTTTGGCTAAACAGAGAATATGAAACAGGAGTTTCCCTGTAAGGTGAGACTGATTTCAAAAAGGTTTGACGCTATGCTCTGTTTTTCTTTCTCACAGAATTTTCACGTTCTTGGCTATAAAACTTTTCTGGAAAATCTATATGTAAGTCGTGTAAGAGATGTGTAGATTATGTGTAAGAATTGTTGTGTGGAAGTTGTGTCTTCTTCGAGTCTCCAAGTGCTTCTTTTATACTGTGAATGCGACTTCAATCTCTTAAAAATGTCTGTCGTTGACTTGCTTCTCTTAATCAATTTCTGACCGTTCAGCAACGGCTATTTGCCTTGAATAGCGTTGACTTTGTTGATTTAGTCGAGCGTGATTTTCTCCCTTCAATTTGATGATACAAGGTTTGCCTACTATATAAATGAGTCCCTGGTACATGTACAAACATGTTCTCAAAGAATTACACAAGTCTCTTTATGTTCTCAGTCGATCTTGCTATAAGAACTAGTTTAGGAACATTGGCACCCACCGGGGGCCTGGTAAAAATTTCCCATGCCCCAAGATTTGCACCTACGTCTCTTTCACATGCCCTTCATGCTAACGAGGTGCTTGACTGCCTCCTCTGATTTTTTCCGAACCACCATGTTAGAGAAAAGAATCGTCTGCTGTTGGAGGCGTGGAGAAACAGTTACAACATCGTCTGGGACTGTCTGTCACTTCACTGATCACCAACGGAACGCATCGTCTTACCCTTTCATCTGACAGGGATCTTATGATGTTGGAACGATGGATCGTCTGCCAAAGCCAAGATATATCGTCTGCCAGACATGTCGTTTGAGTCCACGCCAGCTGAAGTCATGTTTATCCAATAGCGGTAGTAATCCCAGAATACATTTCCAATGTAATAGTTTGACCTCGGAATGTCCGTCGTCACTCTGTATAAATACAGAACTTGTAACCGAGAATTATTAAGTTAAGAAATTGAAGTGCAATACATTACAAATAACGTATCTTCATTCTTTTCTTCAATTCTCTCGTCCATCCCTTCCGCCTTTGAGAACCTATTCTGGTTCTTCACATGGTATCAGAGCTAGTTTGATCCATGGTTTTCCCTTTTTTTTTTTCTCCCAAGGCAGAAGCTCCGCCTTCATGCCAAGCTTTATTTTCTACCCTAAAACTCAAGAACAGAGGGCTGACACCTGTTGACGTTCCTCTGAGAACCAGCTTTATGCTTTATCCCTTTCCTAGCCTTTATTTTTCGACACTGAGAATCATGAACAGAGGGCTTACCCCCGTTGACGTCCCTCTCAGCTCAAGCTTTTATATTTTACGACCTTTTGCTTTTCCTTTTCAATGCTGAGATTCATAAACAGAGGGCTAACACCTGTTAACGTTTCCCTGAACTCATGCTTTATCTTTTCTATCCCTTTCCTGATTTAGCCTCTTAACGCTGAGACTCATGAACAGAGGGATAATACCTGTTAACGTTGCTCTAAGCTCAAGCCAGGCACCCAAAAACACAAAAATATATTTTCCTTCACATGTTGCTTCAAATCTGGCGGATCTGGCTAAGGAGTCCGAATCATCCTCCATGTTCTTCATTTATAGCATCATGCCCCAAGCCTCTGCTCCGAGCAGACCATCACCGTCAAAGGAGCGCAACTTATCAGGCATCATAAGGCCACTCTTTCTCTTGATGACTGCAAGAGATGCAACGCAAGTTGCAGCGCACAACAAGTTGCAGTTATGGAGGTCAAGCTCAACATATGCCTTCAAAGGCTGTCTTCCTTCTCATCTAGGTTGAGCTTGCGGGGGGATGTTAGAGAAAAGAATCGTCTGCTGTTGGAGGCATGCAGAAATAGTCACAACATCATCTGGGACTGTCTGTCACTTCACTAATCAACAAGGAACGCATCGTCTTACCCTATCATCTGACGGAGATCTTCTGATGTTGGAACAATGGATCGTCTGCCAAAGCCAAGATATATCGTCTAACCAGACATGTCGTTTGAGTCCACACCAGTTGAAGTCATGTTTATGCAATAGCAGTAGTAATCCCAGAATATCTGGGATCTTGTATTTATTATTGTTTACGTTTCGTAATGTACTTACATTGCCAATGTAATAGTTTAACCTCGGAATGTTCGTCGTCACTCTGTATAAATACAGAGCTTGTAACTGAGAATTATTAAGTTAAGAAATTGAAGTGCAGTACATTACAAATAACGTATCTTCATTCTTTTCTTCAATTCTCTCTTTCATCCCTTCCGCCTTCGAGAACCTATTCTGGTTCTTAAAATGGTATCAGAGCTAGTTTGATCCATGTTTTTCCCTTATTTCTTCTTTTCTCTCATGGCAGAAGCTCCGCCTTCGTGCCAAGCTTTATTTTCTACCCTAAAACTCAAGAACAAAGGGCTAACACCTGTTGACGTTCCTCTGAGAACCAGCTTTATGCTTTATCCCTTTCCTGACCTTTATTTTTCGACGCTGAGAATCATGAACAGAGGGCTTACCCCCGTTGACGTCCCTCTGAGCTCAAGCTTTTATATTTTATGACCTTCTTGCTTTTCCTTTTCAATGCTGAGATTCATAAACAGAGGGCTAACACCTGTTAACGTTTCCCTGAACTCAAGCTTTATCTTTTCTATCCCTTTCCTGATTTAGCCTCTTAACGCTAAGGCTCATGAACAGAGGGATAACACCCATTAACGCTCCTCTGAGCTCAAGCCAGACACCCAAAAACACAAAAATATATTTTCCTTCACATATTGCTTCAGATCTGGTGGATATGGCTAAGGAGTCCGAATCATCTTCCATGTTCTTCATTTCTAGCATCATTCCCCAAGCCTCTTCTCCGAGAACACCATCACCGTCAAAGGAGCGCAACTTATCAGGCATCATAAGGCCACTCTTTCTCTTGATGACTGCAAGAGATGCAACGCAAGTTGCAGCGTACAACAAGTTGCAGTTATGGAGGTCAAGCTCAACGTATGCCTTCAAATGCTGTCTTCCTTCTCACCTATGTTGAGCTTGCGGGGGGATGTTAGAGAAATGAATCGTCTGCTGTTGGAGGCATGCAGAAACAATCACATCATCATCTGGGACTGTCTGTCACTTCACTAATCAACAAAGGAACGCATCGTCTTACCCTATCATCTGATAGGGATCTTCTGATGTTGGAACAATGGATCGTCTGTCAAAGCCAAGATATATCGTCTGACCAGACATGTCGTCTGAGTCCACGCCAGCTGAAGTCATGTTTATCCAGTAGCAGTAGTAATCTCGGAATTTACGGGATCTTATCTTGTATTTATTATTGTTTATGTTTCCCAATGTACTTAAGTTTCCAATGTAATAGTTCGACCTCGGAATGTCCGTCATCACTCTGTATAAATACAGAGCTTGTAACTGAGAATTATTAAGTTATGAAATTGAAGTGCAGTACATTACAAATAACTTATCTTCATTCTTTTCATCAATTCTCTCTTCCATCATTTCCGCCTTCGAGAACCGATTATGGTTCTTAACACACCACCGTTGGACGAACCTCCAAAGTGGTCAGACAGTCCCTAGAAAAATGCATCATTATCAGGCATTCTAATCGGCAGGACAATAAAATTACAAGCAGAAGGGATTTACTTTAATATTTTTGAACTACTATTTGAATATTTTGTAGCACTCTGTTAAATTCAAAATTCTTCTTTTCCTTTACGTTTGATAATGTGGTTTGCTGCGGATACTTGAATAGGAGTCACTTTTAGTCATCTCGAAACGAGAAGACGTAGAAAGGACAAGAAGTATGTGATCTTCAACAATGATAAATGAATATTGAGCATCAAGAGCCATCGGATGGTTATGTTTGTCAATTTGATCGTTCTTCCTTCTTATTATTTCTTTCTCAGTATCTGTGTGTTTGTATCTATATGGAACTAAATTACCGCTCCCATATTTTGAACCGCGTATTTGTAAATCGGAGATGTGCATCCTTTTTTTCTAAATCTATTTTGCATGTGAAACGACTACATAGTCGGCCGACCATATGCGATTGAGTTGTTTCTTGTTCGACTGACTGCATAGTCGTGGATAGCCCGAATGGTTAAATTTAAATGTCGTCGCCTTAAAAGAGTAAACTTGATTTCCTTTATTTTGTAGATCCGACCGACCAAGATAAGCCATGTCTATCTTCACCTTGGGGAAGTACAACGTCGAGCAAAAAACGCCAAGCCGTTCAATGACCGAGCTAAATAATCTCCGATTCTGGCCCTGTGCCTCATCAAGCCGGCCGCGAGACGAGCTAAAGAATCTCTGGTGTTGTCCCCGTGCCTCACTTAGATGGTCATGGACCGAGCTAACCAATCTTCGGTGCTGGCCCTGTGCCTCACCGAGCTGGTCACAAACCGAGCTAACCAATCTATGGTGTTGGCCCTGTGCCTCACCAATTCGATCACGGACCGAGGTAAAGAATCTCTGGTGCTGGCCCTGTGCCTCACCAAGCCGGTCACATACCAAACTAACGAATCTCTGGTGCTGGCCCTGTGCCTCACTAAGCCGGTTACGGATCGAGCTAACGAATCTCTGATGCTGGCCTCGTGCCTCACTACATCGAAACGCCAAGCCGGTCACGAACTGAGCTAATGAATCTCTGGTGCTGGCCCCGTGCCTCATCATGCTGAAATGCCAACTAGTTCTTCCACACTACTACGCGTGTACTACAATACAAGGAGCATTCAAGCCTAACCCACTGATAAAGGAGGAAGGTCGGGCGCCCAAGTAATTTTCTTTGTAATCATGCTTTAGCATACAAGATAAGTCATTCTTCACAAAATATTTTCTTCAACCACCAATTGTGGTTTTATGTTTGTTTGAATTTGTAAATAAGAGGGTGCTGGATTCATTTATGATATTATTCTCTTTGTTATAAAATCTTATTCGTCCAAAATAGACAATTTCTTTGTCAGTCTCCATGTTTCAGTGCCCTGCATGAGCATAGAGAAAGTTTAAAATAAATAAATTATCATGCTCGGTAGGAAAATGTCGAAGCATCAAATCGTAAAGCGTGGTCATACTGAGTAAACCAACATGAAGTGAGGGCAAATATACAAAAAAAGGTAGTCATGGGATCAAATACTTAAGAGAAAACACAATAAAAGGGAGTCAGTCATCTTGAGCAAAGAAATAAGGCAGCTAGATAAGCATGTAGGAGGACCAAGCACCATGGTAGGATGAAGGCGTAAGGGCACTTCCAGTGGTCCTAGATTCTCTAAATTCCAATGGTACTTCCAAGAAATTAAAGAATTTGAGACCCCGAAACCAACGACTGAATTAAAGCGGCACAAGCCTAGTTCTAAAAGCTTTTGTGGCTAACCTCTAGCGACAAGCCTTGGGAGGTTGTTTACCGGTGGAAACCTAATAACAGGATACAATGCATCTGACTAGGCCCACGAGTAGATAGGTCGACAGAGACCTAGTAACAGGCCGCGGTGCATTTGAATAGGCCCATGAGTAGATAGGTCGGCAGAGACCTAGTAACAAGCCACAGTTCCTTTGACTTGGCCCATGAGTAGATAGGTCGGCAAAGACCTAGTAACAAGCCACGTTGCATCTGACTAGGCCCACAAGTAGATAGGTCGGCAGGGACCTAGTAACAGGCCAAGGTGCATCTGACTAGGCCCATGAGTAGTTAGGTCGGCAGGGCCCAAGGAAGCACAGGGCCCAGTCGAGATCTCATCACAGGATTAGGGCCCAGATGACCAGGTTCATCCCCCCTACTGCTTACTTGGGGAAGCAGATTTCACCGTTACCAATATTATGTAATTTAGCTAGGTCATCCACTTGAATATTGGGGGTTTGTTGAATTAGGGTTCAGGGTTCGCCTACTATATAAATGACGCCCTGGTACATGTACAAACAAGTTCTAAAAGAAATACACAAGTCTCTTTATGTTCTCAGTCGGTCTTACTCTAAGAATCGATTCAGGAACAATGTGCCATCTCTAAAAGCCTATTTTACCAACACATTAGCCACCATGTTAAACTCTATAGAGATACAATACAAGAGACACTCCAGTCCCAAAGCCACATATCCCTAATCTTGAGAATTGTATCCCAAAACCAATGATCTCGAACATCTATAGCGCCATTTATAAGCTCAACTACCACTAGACATTCAGATTCACACTCAACCTCCCTATACTCCAACTTCCACGCATGTCGTAACCCTTTCTCTATAGCAACCAACTCTGCAAGAATGGTAATACCATCACTACCGCAACACAAAATACTAGAAATGCAATGCTGATCATGATCCCCAAGTGTACACAACCCCAATCGACCTTCTGCACACTCTGCGGTCAACTGACATCCGTGTTTAAATTCTCCTTACCAAGGCTTGGGGACACCCACCCGTGTAGGGATGTTCGTATAACGTCCCTACCTACTAAACTCAAACCGAACCATGATTTGACGGAGAACAAAATTAAGCGGCCAATGATGCTTCTCAAACACATGATTATTGCGCCATTTCCATAACCAGTAACCACCATATGATGGAAAAGATAATGACATGAATTTTCTGCTGAAGCAACCCAAGAAACCAATCCTGTAAGGAGAAAGATGCCAAAACACTAGGCACCAGAGCCGATTTTTGCAACCACACCAACATGGCGTTGGGACATCTATGAAACAAATGCTCCCAATCTTTTTAAATTGCTGAATTTAAATGAATCAAAAATGTTTTCATGTATACTTCTTCATTTACAATTAAGCATAATGATAAATGTTTTGTTTAATTGTGTATTTAAACCGATATTGTTAGAAATGATTTTGGTCAAAGTGTGTTGAAATGAATTAAAAGTGAAATGACTTATATTTGTATATATTAATGAAAAAAATGATTTTATTATTATAATACCGTGAGATTCAATAGTGAAATACTACACTATGTCTATCGCATAGACTACTCTTTCTAATTTCAACGCAAATTAATTTTGTGATTAAAACCAATTCTTCAAGACAATTCACAAGCATATATATACAATTCACAAGCATATATATATAATCATCCTGGAATAAAAGGTCACACATAGTTCATTTGATGTGATCATCTTCTTGTGAAGATATTAAGTTATATAAGCTCGATATTATACTTGTGAAGGCAGGAAAGTGCAATTTGAACTTGAGATGCACTTTCTAATAGCCCAATTGGACAAGTTTTGCAAGTCCCTAGTGTGCTCGGAGACTATTGTTTAATTACTTAAAAACATCATTTTTATTTTGTATGAATTAAAAATCATTGTCTGTTTTTTTATAATTGGTTAAATTTTCCAAAAAACATGTAACAGCTACGAAAAGGTAAGGTGCTATTTACAGGAATTGTTTATTGCACTTGATGGTGAACTGAACAATGTCTCAACTTGTTCGTGTCCAGTGTTCTTCACGAGTCATGTTGGTTCTCCCTTTTGGCGTATTAGGGGGAGCCAACTCAAGTGGTCATCTATTATCCACAATGCACAATTTGTTTACAAAATATAACCGATGAATGTAAGAATTGTATCAATAAATGCATGACCAAAAGGTAGAAAGTAGATAAAAAAAAAAAATGAAAGCCAAAGAATGAAGAGAACCAAAAGTGAACACGGTGCTTCCGGTGGAGGTGGTAGACTGGACGATTGTCGCGCTCCGCTTTGGTTAACGTTCCGGAGGGATCCCTGCGAAGACACTCCGATGCCAAAGTCAATAGTTGTGTGAAGATGAGGTCTTAGTGAGGTTAGAATCACGTACCTTAGTGAGGTGAGGGTACGACTCTTTATAGGGATGGCCCTAGCACCTGTCCTTATCAAGACCATTGATCAAGGATTGCATCAGCATGGCAGGCATGACAGGCAACAGGATAAGGGAGAGTATTAGGTGGTTCGGTGGGTCCTTGCAAGAGCTTCGCTTGGACTGTTTAGACGCTGACCGTCTTACCGTCGTCTACTGCGGTCGGCCGGTGGGGGTCCTTGGTCATCACAGGGTGGCCGACTGGGTGGTGCTGGTCGTCCATAATAGCCCCTAGGAACAACAGCCCCTAGCTCCGGCAACCAAATTGTTGCATGGCGAGAGCTAGCTTCCACTCCTTAACGTAGGTCTGGACGTTCGCTGCTCGTCTCTGATGTGGAGTTCCTTTGTGATTGTTACTTTTTTGAAAAATTAAGTGCTTGGGGCTAGGTCATGTTTTGCTGCTCGTCTGTGGATGGGTGTATTTCCCCCCATCCGTTCAGCTGTAATGTGTTGCGGCCAATCGAGTGGATTCCCTTCAAATTGGGTTGCGTTGTTGCCGTTTGAGGTGTGCCTGTGACTGTTGGTAGGTTGTCGTTTTGGATGTCAGAAGATGAGGAGACATGACCGGTTGTGTGGTGTCGCTTCAATTTTCAGGTGAGAAGACATAACGTTGCGCCCTTGGGATGTGTGCGTGTACGTAGCGCATTAATGCGCCGTTTCCCCTTCGAGGTGGCTGTTCACTTGCCCTCCTAGTGGGTGTCTTTTGCACTTCGCGTGCGTTTTGTCAGAAGAGCAATGAATGTACCTCTTCATCTTCGGGCATCATTGCTTATATAAGGGGTGAGGTCCTTTTCATTTCCTCACTTGTTCTAAACATTGCTGAGATTAGTTCATGTGGAGAGTGCAGTGCGAGTGATTGTTTCGTGATCGTCCCCTGTTTTCCCGGTGGTCGAATTGGTGCTGTGGTTGTAGTCTTCTTTCGTTGCGATCATCTTCTAGGTAAAATTCTGATTACTTTTCCCTTTTTTCTTCCCTTTTCTTTTTGCACACGACCGACGTAGGGGGAGCAGGGGGGACGAGTTTGGAGTTCCTATAGGGTTTCCCTGAGGCCGAGTGATCAACCCATAGCCGCGATAGTTTGTTAAATCACTTACGCCCCCTTGTAGGTTTACAATGGTCCGTAAAAAGGAAACCACCTATCAGAGTCTTTGGTTGCCCCCCCCCCCCCGACCATGGAAGAAATCCAAGAGGATGAAGAAAGATAAGAGGAAAGTATCCGGATCTGGAGGGCGATCTCTTCCAGTACAACGAGTTCTGCCGGAATATATTGGGCATGCAGTCCCGATTGGCGAACGACGATCTGAGGCATCTTGAAAGGATGCAAATTTTGACGAGTGCTGATGTGGGTACCGGGAATGTGGTGCATGCCCCAGCAAAGATGAACGGTTGTGCTTCGAACCTTCTTCCGGTTTGTACATGTACTTGCCGTAGTGAAGAAGCTCGGAGTGCGTATGCCGTTCTCTGACTTCACAATGAAGTGTAACTACAAATAGCAACCTAAGAGGGGGGTGAATTAGGTTCTTACATTTTTCGCCTTATTGAAAATCAATTCTATTGGATAAATTGTACTTTAAACAGAGGCACATATAACAATTGTAAATGCAGCGGAAATTTAAAGTGCTGAAAGCAAAAGTTAAGGGATTAGAAAATCACACAGTGATTTTATCCTGGTTCACCTTCAAACCACCGAAGGCTACGCCCAGTCCCCCGTTTTGATTTGAGGATTTTCCACTATTGATCAAGTGTTCTCACAGATGCTTATGTCAAGGACCTTAAGAAGACCTATCAATCCCAGAAAGCACACCACTTTCTGATTACAGACCTTTCACCGAACACTACGGCGAAATTACTCAAAACATAAATGATGATGAAGAATAATTTACAAGGCTGAACCAATCCTTCAATCTAAGAATGGATTGGACTTAGTATGTATGCTCCAGACAATCACAAATGAAGGCTCATGGTTTTCTGAGTTCTTATATGTTGAACAGTTTAAGTGTTCTTTGAAAATAAGAGTAAATTTTCTCAGAATGATTGCTCTATGAGTTATGAAAGTTGTGTATCGAATTCAGAGCATCATTGGACTATTTATAGGCACTAGAGGTCGTCCATGAACCATTGCAATGGTTTCCCAATGTTTAAGAATGCATTGATTCATGAAAAGACACACCTGCTGGAATGGTAATCGATTATTGCAAGTGGGTAATTGATTACGCTACTAGCCGTTGCAGTTCAAAGTGCCAATTTTGAAAATGTAATCGATTACTGATATATGTTAATCGATTACTTCCATGTGGTAATCGATTACTCAAAGCCTGTAATCGATTACTCTAAGCCCAAAACTAGTTTATTGATTTTCAAAGCCTAATTGAGTGTTTCTACTTTGTTTTAATTGTGAAAACTTGTTATACTCAATTAGTCACATATCTTAAAGCTTTCATATGCAATGTGACCTTAATAAAGCATAACATTCTAAGTAAAAAGACTTAAGCTAAAAGCTAGACCCTTAATTAATAGTCTTGAAGTTGTGAGCTTGGTTCTTTAAGTCTTCTTTTTCTTCTTTTTGTGATGTGTGTTGTTGTCATCAAAACTCCAGCCAAAGTCCAAGGAAGAGGTCTTCTTCACAATCTCCCCCTTTTTGATGATGACAAACCCACTTGCTTGAAAGTTTTTGACCATTTTCTATCATGTGCTAAGACTCCCCCTATCGTGCACAACTCCCCCTTTGGTTTCCAATTATTGCATATTCTGAAAATGATCAAAACAAGCACAAGACCTTTCTCCCCCTTTTGACTTCATCAAAAAGAAGAAAAGGCTAGCCATACAACATATGCAAACCAAAACAATATGGAGCAGGAAGTAACAAATAAATAACAAGCACAGAGGGCCATTTGAAGCAAACCAAAATATATGAAAATCCAAGCCAAGAGTCGAAACAGCAATCAGAAAAGTACGCAAAGTCATAAAGTTAAGATAAACTATTATAGACCCAAATTAAAAAGTCATAGTGAATATAGTCATTAAAAAGAAACTAGATATCATCAGAGTCATCGGACATCTCGGAGAGATGTAGAAGAAAGGTGGGAATACGAGAACTGAGATGATCTATATCTGCTCGCAGGGTAGTGTACATGGACTCCAGACGGCCTTCCAAGTGAACAAAGCGAGACTTCATTCTTTCATCCAGATGGTCAAGGCGTTGATTAACCTGTTGCTCCATGAGGTCCATACGCTCAAGGATTAAGCGAGAGTCCAGAGTTCCAAAAGGAGGATGAGCAGAAGAGGATGAACCATCAGGACCAGAAGTATGAGAATCAGCAAGAATATCACTCTTGTGGCGGTAAATCCCATTGCTGTCCCTAAATATCCCCATCTTGGGCAAGATGTCGACATTAATGCGTTGAGTTTTAGCATCAACAACAACAACATACTGGCCATCGACCGACACTCCGTAATTTTGAAGAAGTAAAGAAATAACGGGAGCATAAGGAATAGGAACAGCACGGTCACGATACTGCACCATGTGATGCATAACTAAATATGCCCAGTTAATTTGCTTGAAATTCTTCATGCCATACATAACTTGCAACTCAAAGTCACTAATTTGTGCATGATTTGCATGTTGTGGCAGATTATATAGCTTAAGAAATAATGTAATAAGCGGTTTTCAGCAGATAAAACACCAACATTTAGCAGATCACGAGACCGGGATGATTCAAGTTGTCGTTTCTTTTCTAATATCTCAGCCTCACCAAAATGACATAAAGAGTGATAAAAGGATTTCTTATCGTACTCTTCCCATGGACAAATAATATCATAACCTAAATTTGCTCCTCTACAAGGAATAGCCAGACATTTTCCAATATCTTCCATAATCATGGCAATATCTGTTAGATTCAAACGGTTTCATCTTTTATTATTTTTTGATGAATAACAATTTTATCTAAGGTTTAAAGTTAATAGATAAAGAATTCCTAATACTTTGAGTATTTTATATTTCAAGAACATCTATCAATATAAGGAGATCTCGTCTGCCTATTATTTGGAATAATATCAAATGCAGCACGGAAATATATGGCGAAAAAGAGTACGTCTACATAAAGAGTACGTCTGCATGAAGAGTACGTCTGCATGAAGAGTACGTCCGCATGAAGAGTATGTCTGCAGAGTTCGTCCGATCACGAGATAAAGAATTCGTCTGGAAATGCTTCAAATATTAAAGGAAAACTTTGTCGAAGCATTTATTGAAGCACTGTTCGCAACAGAACCAAGAAAATGACATAATAAATATTTTATTCCTCGTATCTGCTTTCTCTCTGTCATTCCGAAAATCAAGCACATCTTTTCAGAGTAAACGACGCTAATTACTGAACATCGTATCACCTCAACGGTCGAAATCAAATCTTTTGTTCAGAAGAAGGAAATTCTCTTTGCTGTTTTCCTCTTGCATTTAATACTCAGGCGAGCATTTAAGGAAAACTTCATTGAAGAACTAGACGATTTCAGCAAGTGCATTTAATGCTGAATCAAAGCTGCCAGAAGTATCCGTTGTACAACCAGACGAAGGATTTCAAACGGAACTTCAAAATCTTCATCAAGGTGAGTCCTACTGAAGATATAAATAGATGACTTAGACACTGGATTCAGTGGCGACTTTCAACGAACAAAATTCACAAGCTTTCTAAGTCATTCTCTAGCAAACAGCTCTAAAGAAAACTCAGAAACTCTAAGTTATTCTTTTCTTGAGTTAAGTCGTCTGCCCTTAGTGTGAAACCTCATAGAGTGAAAACTCTCATCTTTCTCACACAACCTAACAGAGGACCAATTTTCATATTTTCTCTGTAACTTGTTCTTAATCTTTCTACCCATCTCTTGTTGAAGAGACTCTTGTAGAAGTACAAAACCTTCTTTGAAAAGTAACTGGGAGAAGTCCTGTTTAATACTTGTAAGGAGAAGTCATGAAGAACACTTATAAGGATAAGTCCTAGAGAATACTTATAAGGAACCTTAGAATACAAGGAGAAGTACTGTTTAATACTTGTAAGGAGAAGTCCTTAGAATACTGGGAGAAGTCCTGTTGAATACTTGTACTGTTCAGGTTGAATAGTGAAAAATCTTGGTGCTGCCAAGGGCTGGACATAGCCCCATCAAATTAGGGGTGAACCAGGATAAATTTGTGTGTGCTGATTTATTTTCTTGCTTTAGTTGTTCATAGCTTATATTGTCTGCCTTTATCTTGCACTCACATTAGAACTTGTTGTGTTTCCGCTGCTCAAACTCTGTTGACATATTATTCACATAATAGTGTTTTATGCTAAGTTCTGTCGTCTGCCAAAAGGATTTCTAGAAAACAATAATTGTTTTCAAAAGGCAAAGTTTTTACACACACACAATTCAACCTCCCTTCTTGTGTTGTTCCTTTCTACTTCAATTGGTATCAGATCTTAACGGCTTTGAGAATACTAACATCTTAATAGGTTTAGAGTTAAAAGATCCATGGAGAACAATGCTTTTCCAGCTGGCACGGCTACAAACATGCCACCTTTCTTTAATGGCACAAACTACCCCTACTGGAAAAAGCATATGAAGTTATTCATAGAATCAACAGACTGGAAACTCTGGGACATTGTAGAAAAAGGTGACTATGTCCCCAAAGATGCTTCAGGAAAAGCCATTCCAACAGAACAATGGATAGACGAGTACCGAAATGAAAATTAACGCAATGCTAAAGGAAAGTTGTTTCTCATCTGTTCCTTAAGCAAAAATGAGCATGACAAAGTCGACAGTCTGAACACTGCAAAGGAGATATGGGACACATTGGCCCTTGCCCATGAAGGAACCTCAGGTGTGCAGGAGACCAAAGTAAGCATGTTATCTTCACAATATGAAGCCTTCAAAATGAAGGACAACGAGTCTATAAATGACATGTACTCCAAGCTTCAAATCATTCTCAATGCTTTGAGAAATCTTGGAAGATCTTTCACCAGTAAGGAGCAAGTAACAAAGATCCTCAGAAGCCTCCCACCAAAGTGGAGATCGTTTGTAACAGCTCAAAGAGCTGCAAGGAATCTCTCTACCTTGCAAATGGAAAATCTCTTGGGAGAATTGAAAATCCATGGGATGGAACTTGCAGAAGATGCTGAGGTCGAACAAAGTAAGCCTACGACAAGAAAATATGTGGCCTTCAAATCCAGCGCCTCCAAGGTTCTAAAGGCTGTGGAATCGTCTGATGAAGCTGAAGAATCATATGATCACTCAGATGATGAGAAATCTCTCTTCAACAGAAGATTCAAAAGGATGTGGGCTAAAAGAAAACAAGCCAAGAATGAGCCTAGACGAGAGCCAGTTAGAGGGAAGAACTCATCCATCTCCAAAAGAGATGGAGGGAAGAACTCCAACAAGAAGGCTCTCACCAACCAAGAAGAAAAGTCTGAGAAGCATTCAAACAAAGAAGGAGGAGAAGATGAAGAAGAAGTCTTCTACGCATTCATGGCATCAGTTGATACATCAGATGATGAGGAAGATGAGGTAACTTCCGAAATGTCTGAAAATGATTACAATGAATTACTTGATTACTCACATGCATTATCTACTAAGTACAGTAATCTAAAGAAAAGTTTTACAAAACTTCAAGATGAATTAAACACTTCCAAAAATGAAAATGTTTTACTAACCAAAGAAAACGAAGCTCTGAGAAAACAAGACTCTTGTGAGGAAATTAAAGTTCTCAAAGAAAAAGTTAAAAGATTAATAAATGATCTGTCAACATTCAACTTAGGTCATGAAAATGTGGTTAAATTATGTGGAAATAACAGAACTATGTATGACAAGAGTGGTCTAGGTTTTGAAAGCAATGGTGAATACACTGCATCATCTAGTTATGTATCGTCTGATAGATCACATTCTTCACTAATCAAGCATGATACATCTGAAATCAAATTTATATCATCCAATGCTAAATTATCTAAATCTAAGTTGTTTGTATTTAAAAGAAAGGAGTTCAACGCCTGGCTGGGAGAATCGCTACTATCGGTCGCTTCCTACCCAAAGTAGCCCTCCGAGCGCTGTCCTTGTATGAAATTTTGAAGAAAGGAGGGGGCTTCCAATGGACCGATGAGGCCGAAGAGGCCTTCAAAGAATTGAAGAAATTGCTTTCCACCCCTCCTATCCTGTAGAGTCCCAAACCAGGAGAAACCCTCTATGTATACCTCTCCATGAGGGAGACAGCCGTAAGCTCAGTTCTCGTCCGGGAAGACCCGAGTGGCCAATGGCCAATCTACTTTGTCAATAAGGCACTCCAAGGTGCAGAAACCCTCTACCAAAAGTTAGAAAAGGTGGCCTTCGCTCTACTAACCTCTTCAAGATGCCTTGGACATTACTTTCAGGCACACTTGGTGACGGTACCCACAAACCAACCCATCCGGTAGGTTCTTCACAAATCTGACTTGGTGGGGAGAATGGTAGGACGAGCAATCGAACTCTCGGAGCACGACATCAGTTTTGAACCCCGCCGGGCAATTAAAGCACAGGCTTTGGCGGATTTCCTCTCGAAACTGACCGATGAGGACTCGGCTGAGCAAGATATAACCTGGACCATCCACGTGGACGGCTCCAGCAACAAGAAAGGCGTAGCAGCAGGAGTAGATTTGGTAAGAAGCACAGGCATCGTGGTGGAGCAGTCCCTCCGCTTCGCTTTTCCCACCACCAACAACCAAGCAGAATATGAGGCACGCATAGCCGGCTTAGTCACCGCTTCTGACCTGGGCGCTAAAAGAATAATAGTCTGTAGTGACTCATAGCTCGTGGTCTCTCAGATAAAAGGAGAATATCAAGCGAAAGAACCTATCCTCCAACTTTACCTTGAGTATCTCTAGGAGATTCGGGACTTCTTCCAATCGGTCGAGTTCGTGCATGTGTATAGAGATAAGAATGAGAGGGCGGACATACTATCTCGACTGGTGAGCTCATCTTGTTCGGGAAACCGTTCAGTAGTCCAAGAAACTCTCACCACACCCAGAGTTGTTAGATTCAAACGATCTCATAATTTAATGTTTTTTGATAAATAACAATTTTAACTTAGGTTTAATATTGATAGATAAAGATTTCCTAATACCTTGAGTATTTCAAATTTTAGGAACATTTATCTCTGTGAAAAAGTCTGCTCACACCCTTAAAGGCATTATCAAAAGAAGTACTTCGAAGAAAGACTAAGCTGAGAAGTACGTCTGACAACTCATTGAAGAGCTCGTTTGCCAGTTGGGTATGTCCGCCAAAAGTGTACATTCGTCTGAGGAGTACATCTAGCTTCACATCGAAAGAGTACGTCCGCCTAAGGAGTACGTCTAACTACACACCAAAGGAGTACGTCCGCCTATGGAGTACGTTTGGAAACTCAATGAGGAGTTTGTTTGCCGGTTGAGTAAGTTTGCCAAGAGAGTTCGTCCGCCTAAGTGCTGAATATTTTGTTTGTCAAATGGAGCTGAAAAGTAAAGCACACAAAGAGTTTATCCTGGTTCACCCCCTTAATCGACAGGGCTACGTCCAGTCCTTGGCTACACCAAGATTTTCCACTATTCGCACCGAATAGTACAAGTATTGTGCAGGACTTCTCCCAGTATTCAAAGGACTTCTCCTTACAAGTATTATACAGGACTTCTCCTTACAAGTATTAGACAGGACTTCTCCTTACAAGTATTAGACAGGACTTCTCCCAATTCTTTTACAAAGAATATTTCTAGTTCTACAAAGTCTCTTCTATTAAGAGTGTAGTAGAAAAATATTTGAGCACAGGTTACAGAGATGATATGTAAATGGGTTCTCTATTTTGAGGTGTGGGAAGGATAAGAGTTTTCACACAGGTAGACGAATGGACTCAAAATGATATGACTATGAGTTTCTGAGTAGGTTTCAAAGCTTGATTGCGATAAAAGACTTTGAAATGCTTAAGATTTTGATCTTTGTAAGTCTCCACTGATGCTAGTGTTTAAGTCTTCTATTTATATCTTCAGTAGGATGAACGTTTGTGAAGATCATGGAGTCCCGTTTGAATTTCTTCTTCTCTGAAGTTGCAACAGATACTTCTGGCAAGTTCTCAAAAGAATTAAATGCGAACCTGCTAAGCATTAAATGCAGCATTTAATGCACTTGCTTCCGTCGTCTGGTCTTTGATGTTATGTTTCCTTATATAGCTTCTGAGCATTTATTGCAAAGGGAAACAGCAAAGCGTATCTTCTATTCTTTTGACACCGAGATTTGATTCTCACCGTTGAGGTAATACGATATTCAGAAAATAGTGTCATTGACTCTGAAAAAGGTGTATCTTGATTTATGGAATGTTCATAGGAGGCAGGTAGATACGAGGAATATAATATTGAATGTGTCCTTCCTTGATTTTGGTGCGAACAGTGCTTTATTTAATATTCTGACCTTTGCAATCATTTGTTGTTTGAAAACTGAGGCAGACGTTTCATCTTGAATATGAGCAGACGTTATGTCTTGAACGTAGTCAGACCTTCTTTGTTGACCATAGGAAGACTTCTTCTTTATAGGAGTAGGCAGACATTCTTCTTTGACATTCATTTGATCGATAAGTTTAACCATTCTGCTTTCAGTCCTTTCAAGGAATGTGTAGACGGTTGCGTTCTTCTCCATTGATAGATATCTTTTGAAATGTAAAAACATATAGGGTCTTAGGAAATTCTTATCTATCATGATTAAACCTGAGGTAAAATTGTTATCATTCAAAATATGTTAAAACATGGAATTGTTTGAACTTAACATGGATTGCCCATTCCATCTCTTGAACCACGAGAACTGCAACCCAGAAGAGCCAAGATCGAGAAGGTTATAATAATTTACATTATTAGAAAAAAGGTGATAGCTGGATTTTGTATGATAATTTTAGGGTCTTTTTAGTCTTTATTTATTTTTATTTTATTGAGTCTCATATAGATTTTATACTTTTTATTTAGATTTTCTATTTATTTTTGCATTTGCATATTTTTATTTGATTTTTAAACTTTATTTTTATATTTTAGGAATTTTTGTAAGTATTTTAGTCATTTAGAAAAGCTGGTAGAAATAGTCATTTTGTCCAGGGAGCAAATTGTAAACTTCAGGAAAAGAAGGGCAAAAAATGCAAAGTTCAGAGGAGGAAGGGCTAAAAGTGAAGTCTCAGCAAATAAAGGACCAGAAGTGAAGTCTCAGCAAATAAAGGTCCAAAAGTGAAAAGTTGGAAGAGGAAGCACCAATTTCATTTGAGCACATGGGAAAAAGGCTTGACTGGAGGATTAATAGCAGTTGTTGTTTCAGAATTAAGAGGGGACAAAATTGAGGCTAATGAAGGCCATCAATGTCCACCAACTCCACCATCATGATGAGCAAAACAGCCAAGAAGTGCAAACATCAGACGTGCCAACGCTCCAGCGTTGGAAGCCAACGCTCATGCGTTGGCACTCTAACTTGGAGCCCAGTGTTCAATTTGACCCAACGCCCAAGCGTTGGAAGGGCCAACGCTCATGCATTGGCCCCTTGACTTACCACATTCTTGTAATTAATTCCAACGCCCAAGCGTTGGAGGGCCAACGCTCATGCGTTGGGCCTCTGTTTGACTACATCTGGCATTAATAAACCCAGCACTCAAGCGTTGGGATTCCAGCGCTCAAGCGCTGGGATGCAGTCATAAAATCCTATAAATAGGACTGCATACTTCATTTGCAAAACACATCATAATACAATAAGTTATTCTTTCTTTCTTCCTTAGAGCATTATTTCCTGAGAATTGTGGGAAGCCTTTCTTGAGCTCCTAATCCAGGTTAATATAATGTCTCTCTTAGCCATGCTTGGCTAAGTTCTTTTTTTAAGTTCTTGGGTTGTTTTTAGCTTATAGTTATGTTTTAAGTTTCTTCTTTATATCTGAATAAAATTGCATTTCATGTTCTATTTCCTTGTTCTTCATCTATCTTGCTATACACAAGTGTTTTAAATTATTTCTTTATCAATGGTAATTGTTAATTAATAAGGGAAATAGGAAGTGGAAGAACATTTTGCATATCACTAAGGAATTATGATAAGCTTTGTTTATGTTGGCCTGAATATAGAATTAACCTTCTTCTTAAATTAACTAAAAAGCTAAGGAATTAGACTTAGTAATTGAGAAGAAAGCTTTGCATGTTTAAGGAATGAACTTGATAATGAAATCGCAAGTGTACGATTTACTATCGCGTAGTAAAAAGATCGAACCCAAGGGAAAGGTGTTCTTATTAATATAGGATTTAGTACTTGTGCAGAAATTTAAAGATGAAAATATGTTGTTTTTTTAGAACAAGAAATAAGCAAATAAAATGATAAGAAAAAGAGATGATGATAAATCTTAAGCACTTGGGTTGATTTATATAATTTATAAAATATGCTAGCAACTACTACTTGAATTCTGAATTTTAGTACCAAGTCATGATGCTATAGCCTAATGTTTCTACAAGTTAATACCTTAAGCATTGTAGAACTTTCTCCTCAATTACTAAATTCAATACCTTGTAATCTAGAAAAAACCAAGAAGAAGATGAAGAAAGAATTTTCAGGCCAACATAAAGCTAAGTCTATCCTAATACCTTAGTGATATGTCATATAGCTTCTTTTATTTCCTAGATCCCTTACTACTTACCAATTTCCATTGTTATAAGCAATAAGTAAAAACTCTTGTGTGCACCAAGATAACATTAAGAACAAGGTAAATAAAACATGAACTATAGCAATAAAATTCAGAAGAGTAGAAGAAAACTAAAACATAGATTATAAATTAAAACAACCCAAGATACTTAAGAAAGAAGTTAGCCAAGCATGGCTAAAAGAAGCATTGAATTACCCTGGACTAGGAGCTCAAATATGGCTTCCCACAATTCCTAGGAACAATGTTCTTGAGGGAGGAAGAGAGAATACTTGTTGTATTCTAAGAAGGTGTGTCTTACAAATGAAGAAAAGGGCCCTATTTATAGTAAAATTCCAGCCTCCAGCGCTTGAGCGCTGGCATTCCCAACGCATGGGCGCTAGGATGCATTAAAAATCCACTTTCTGTCCGAGGCCCAGCGCTTGAGCGCTGGCTTTCCCACGCTTGGGCGCTGGGTCACCATCTGACTCATCATCTAGTCAGAACCCCAGCGCTGGAGCGCTGGGATCCCAACGCTGGAGCGTTGGGATGCTGCTTCTTCATCTTCTTGCTTGTTCTTCCTTCTTCATTCATGGTAGTGGGTTTTGATGGCCATAAAAAGCCACTAACCAGCCTTGATCAATTCTGAAACCCTTCATCAATTCTTTAAACATTTTTTCCATGTGCTAAATTGGAGAGTGATTCTTCATATTCTTCTTTTTCACTTTGGTCCTCCCTTGGTTAGCACTTCAATTCAAGCCCTCATATTCTCTCAATCTCCACTTTAAGTCCTCCACTCTTGAACTTTTACAATTTGGTCCCTGACTTTCTGAAACTTTACACATTGGTCCCTGGACCAAAAATGATAACTAAACCAGCTTTTCCTAAAAATATAAAATAACTAGAAAAATCCCTAAAAATATAAAATAAAGATAGAAAAACACAAAAAATCTAATCTACATGCAAAATGCAAAATAAATATAAAATCTACATAAAAACAATAAAAAACCTACATGTGACTCAAAAATAATAAAATAAAAAGACTAAAAAGACCCTAAAAACATCATATAAAATCCACTCATCACACCACTATACCCAACGACAGCTTGTCCTCAAGCGACAAAACTTAAAGAAAAACTCGTCCCTGGGTTTTGAGAAAGTTTTATCTGATTACAACTTGAAGCACATAAACCTTTCAAAGAAAGCTTAGCAGAAAAGGAAGACATGCATGTTTTATAGACAAAGAATCAAGAAAGTTAGGCTTGGCTTTTAACATGTTTGAGTTCAACAATTAAGCTCACCAAAAATAATGTTCTCCATGAAAACAAGAAAGCTCAATAATCCTGCCTATAATTCAAATCAAAACTGAAGTAAAGCAACCAAGTGATTTTGAAGAGATTCTTGAAGGTTGTAACTTGGCCAAAGGGTTGAACAATTTAAGGTATGGATTTCAAAACTTGGCAACTCTATTGGCTGACTCAGAATTTGTTGTTAAGTGATTTTCTTGACTAAGAGCTTAAACAATTCAACACAAGGGTTCTCTCAATTTTTTCCTTTTCTTTTTTTTTTTTTTTTTTTTTGAACAAAGTAGTGGAATGTATGGGATGAATGACTTGAATTTTACTCCCCTCATACTCTTTCTCACCCTACTACTTCATTATTTTTTCTAAGGCACATACCTTATTTTTTCTCAACTTTTTTCCTTCTTTTTAGAGAGAAACCCAACAAACATAGCTCTAACAAATCAGCACATGCATCACTATAACAACTGAAAAATTATCACACAAAGTAGGCTCCAAAGAATGACTCTTTTAAGGCTCAAAAGGGGCTACTAGTGGATATAACATTTCAAGCAAAAATCTGAGTTTTCAAAAATGCCTATAATCTCTTCTCAACTCACAAAGTATACAAAACTCCAATCAACATGCAACACAAGGCAGAAAAATTTCACAATCAAGAATTCAGAGTCCTCAGCTCTCAGAAAAAGATAGGGTAAGTGGTACCCTTTTTAGAACTCAGAAAAAGACTTTGCCAACAACCAAAACAATCAAGACATCAAAAATCCTTTCTACAGCATGCAATCCTAACTGCTTAAAAACATAGAATTTTTCACAAAGCAGTTCAATCAGATAAAACATTCACAAAGCTATAGCAACATCAGAATGGATAATATACTCAAGACTCATGCAAAAATAAAACAGAAAAACTAAACTAAAAATAAAAATAAAACTAAAAACTATAAAAAGAAAAACAAAAACTAAGAAGCTGGTATAGAAACAAATTTTCCACAAAGGTCCAAGGGAACCTCAATGCAAAAATCAATTTTGAACACTTAAGTTCAAGAGGGTTCTTCCTCCTTTTGGTACCTATCCTGTAACATTGAACAAAAAGTCTTACAAGCAGAAGCTTGCTTGACTTGTTAGTCCCAAAACAGCACACTTAAGATCATGGGTTGAAAAACTTGTGTCCACCCAAAAACAAGAATTCTTGAGTTCCCAAAAAATTAAAATCAGTTTAGAACCAAGGGAAAACTCATAGAACCTTAAAACTTCCAGAAAATGGTGAACACAAAATTTATTAAAAACTAAAAACAGCAAATAAAAACAAAAACAGCAAACTGCCCGAGCTCCAGCGCTTGAGCGTTGGGGATGCCAACGCTTGGGCGCTGGATTAAAACAGAAACTGGGCAATCAGAGGTGCAAAGCAGGGGCCTAACGCTTGAGCGTTGGCCTCCAGCGCTGGAGCGCTGGCCTCTCCTGCAGCAAAAACATAGAATTTTTTTCTTTTATTTATTTACAAGGATGATGCAGAAAATTAAATGACAGAATTTTAAACTATTCCTAAGTTGGGTTGTCTCCCAACCAGCTCAATGTTTAGGTCCGAGATAGACCCTTCCACTAATTACTTTCAACCGGGGTCTATTACAAAATCCTTTAGACCCCGCAAATCATGCATATTTTGGCACAAAAGCAACATGGTGCCACATGAATTTTCAGCTAACAAGGTAACAACATTTAAATTAAAAATGGAAGGAATAAATAAATTTTCCCTTCCCTGTTCTGCTCCTTGCTTTTCTGAACCTATAGCATAGGTTCCTTGAGGTTCTTCTTCCTCCATCTCCAATTTGTCTTCAAAGACAAATTTTACAATGGAAGTTTCTTTTACCTCCTCTTTTTGTACCACAAGTTCATTTTCATGAACATGTGGTTGTTGTTCATCCTTGGGCCGCCTCCTTAGAATGCTTTGTATTTTCCCTTGTAATTCTTCCATGGCCTTACATTCTTGCTCAGGGGTTGGCAAAAATCCCGCATTTCGCTTACACTTTAAATCAGAATAGAATTCGTCAACTAAAGTGAAAACATCTTGCTCTTTCTTCTCATATTCCTTGTCAAGGTTTACCCGGATTTTTGCCTCCCTTTGCTCGAATGTTTCAGCCATTGCTATACCTGAAAATACTTAGCAAACAAAATTAGCAGCACCAGTTCATCACAAAATTTTTTTTTATATAAATATTTTTTCGTTTTTTTTTTTTATATAAACAAAAAGTACTAAACAAAATAATAACAAGAACTTAAAAGAACCTATCCCCGGCAACGGCGCCAAAAACTTGATAATGAAATCGCAAGTGTACGATTTACTATCGCGTAGTAAAAATATCGAACCCAAGGGAAAGGTGTTCTTATTAATATAGGATTTAGTACTTGTGCAGAAATTTAAAGATGAAAATATGTTGTTTTTTTAGAACAAGAAATAAGCAAATAAAATGATAAGAAAAAGAGATGATGATAAATCTTAAGCACTTGGGTTGATTTATATAATTTATAAAATATGCTAGCAACTACTACTTGAATTCTGAATTTTAGTACCAAGTCATGATGCTATAGCCTAATGTTTCTACAAGTTAATACCTTAAGCATTGTAGAACTTTCTCCTCAATTACTAAATTCAATACCTTGTAATCTAGAAAAAACCAAGAAGAAGATGAAGAAAGAATTTTCAGGCCAACATAAAGCTAAGTCTATCCTAATACCTTAGTGATATGTCATATAGCTTCTTTTATTTCCTAGATCCCTTACTACTTACCAATTTCCATTGTTATAAGCAATAAGTAAAAACTCTTGTGTGCACCAAGATAACATTAAGAACAAGGTAAATAAAACATGAACTATAGCAATAAAATTCAGAAGAGTAGAAGAAAACTAAAACATAGATTATAAATTAAAACAACCCAAGATACTTAAGAAAGAAGTTAGCCAAGCATGGCTAAAAGAAGCATTGAATTACCCTGGACTAGGAGCTCAAATATGGCTTCCCACAATTCCTAGGAACAATGTTCTTGAGGGAGGAAGAGAGAATACTTGTTGTATTCTAAGAAGGTGTGTCTTACAAATGAAGAAAAGGGTCCTATTTATAGTAAAATTCCAGCCTCCAGCGCTTGAGCGCTGGCATTCCCAACGCATGGGCGCTAGGATGCATTAAAAATCCACTTTCTGTCCGAGGCCCAGCGCTTGAGCGCTGGCTTTCCCACGCTTGGGCGCTGGGTCACCATCTGACTCATCATCTAGTCAGAACCCCAGCGCTGGAGCGCTGGGATCCCAACGCTGGAGCGTTGGGATGCTGCTTCTTCATCTTCTTGCTTGTTCTTCCTTCTTCATTCATGGTAGTGGGTTTTGATGGCCATAAAAAGCCACTAACCAGCCTTGATCAATTCTGAAACCCTTCATCAATTCTTTAAACATTTTTTCCATGTGCTAAATTGGAGAGTGATTCTTCATATTCTTCTTTTTCACTTTGGTCCTCCCTTGGTTAGCACTTCAATTCAAGCCCTCATATTCTCTCAATCTCCACTTTAAGTCCTCCACTCTTGAACTTTTACAATTTGGTCCCTGACTTTCTGAAACTTTACACATTGGTCCCTGGACCAAAAATGATAACTAAACCAGCTTTTCCTAAAAATATAAAATAACTAGAAAAATCCCTAAAAATATAAAATAAAGATAGAAAAACACAAAAAATCTAATCTACATGCAAAATGCAAAATAAATATAAAATCTACATAAAAACAATAAAAAACCTACATGTGACTCAAAAATAATAAAATAAAAAGACTAAAAAGACCCTAAAAACATCATATAAAATCCACTCATCAGAACTTATAAAGAAACTAGGCTAGCACATCATGATTTTCATGCTTAAATTTCAGATATAAAATTGATTCTAAGAGCATAATTTATAAGCTATATACTCAGCCCAAGTTCTTAATTTTTATCATTATATTTTCATTGCGAATTGCACTTTCAAGTTCTTACTCAAACCAAAATCAAACAAATCAATTTATTTTTTCTGCACTAGTTCTAAACAATTTAAAATTAGATTTTGAAACACCTATCTCTGTGGAGAACGATAATATTTTATATTACTTCGATAACCTTCGTACATTGCGTATTTGGTCATCAAAAGGAAGCCTCGAGTAGCAGAGAAAGTCCCTCCCCTCTACTCAGACCTGGTTGTTGTATCTTTAAAGTCACCAACTAGAAGCCAAGGTTTATTCAAGGACACTCCCAAAGCTTTAAGATGATCCCATAGCAACTGTCGATTCACCGGGGTTGAGCTCGCATAGACACCTGAACACACCCAATTGATAAGAGGAGAAAAGATCTTTAGAGAGATAGCTTGGGGATGGGAAACAAGAAGATGCACACAGCCACAAATATCATTCCTATCCATAGCCCAAATGCCACCAGCCTTCCCCTGAGCCTCCTCAATACCAATCGGATTATATCCCATCGTATTCCAGAAACTTCGAAGACGGCTGAACTGGACATGAGTCTCCAACATAAAACAAATTTCAGGTTTATGTTTATGAGAAATCTCCTTCATGTGCTTCTGGGACACTCCATTTCCCGCTCCATGGACATTCCAAGAGAGCATCGAAAAATCTTGGTGTACTATCATTAAAACTGTGATAGAATGGGAAACTGTAAGACCTTGAATAAATTAAATAATTATTTAATTAGCCAAAGCGTGCCTAGGGATGCTTGCAGGTAAGAGCCAAGGCCAATAGCTATTCGGATCATTGCAGCGATGCCTTCTAAAACGACAGTTCATCGTAGGTCCGATCTTAACCTGATTTGAAATTCAAGCCAGAATAAGATATTCTCATTATCACCATGATGTTCAGTGAAGAATTTAGTAAATAAAAACTATAATATTGATATGTTTTCCTTCCGGAGCCTGGGAAGAGCATTTCTCGCTAACGAGACTTTCAGTCGAAAATCAAGCAAGCGAAACGGACGATATCGGGACCTCGGGTCAAAAATCCAGGAATCACCAAATGACTCTGTTTGACGTGATGGGTCTAGACATGCAATAAAAACTTATGAGTAGTGATTTTTGATGAATAGTGTTTTGCGAATAGTGTTTCACGAGTAGTTTTCCCATGAGTAGTGTTTTTGGGCCAGAATCAGCACGAAATTCAAGGGAATCGACCCAGGCTCGAGTAGTACAAGCACAAGGTCCAAAGAAAATGAGTAAATGGGGTTAGATACTCTCAGTGACATTGGGAGACGCACAAACGACCGGATTCAGATGACGATAAGAATTATGACGCACTGACGCGCCATGGATTATACATATAATAATAAACAAAACCTAGATATTTTCTTAGAACTTTCTAAACTTTAGAGTTTAATCCCTAAACTTTGAAACTTTACGGTTTAGTCCTCAAATAGTAAAAAGATATTTTTACCTAGACTTTTCACCCTTCTACTTTGGTCCCTAGGATTAGTGAAAAATCAAAATCCCCCCCCCCCCTCTCTTAGCCCACAAACCCGCAACCATAAACCTCATTAAAAGGGGTTTGTGTTGTTTTTCCTACAAAACTCCTTTAAGTGTAAAATTAAGAAGAAAACTAAGAGAGAGAAAGAGAAACTTAAGAAACTATTCATCTTCTTCCATCTTGGAGCTCTTGGCCGAATTCTTCCCTTCCTCTTCCAACCCCTTCCACTCATTTTCTCCACTAGGTTCTTTGAGGTAAGTTGATCACCTCCTCAAGATCTACACATCCATGGTTTTAGATTTCAAATATGTTAAGTTTTAGGTGGATGATGGTTGCTAGAAGCCTAAAACCCCTTCATTAATGTTGATCCCATGACCATGGTCTTTGATTTGAACCGATTAGAATTGTGCCTGGTTAAGTTTTGATTCCTATAGAATTTTGATATTGAGATTTTGCTAGGTTTTTCTTTAGGAAAGCCATTCCCATGATATTGATCTATGGATACCTCCAATTAGTTTTCTTGGAAGTAAGGTTTTTGAAAATTGATTATTTGAAATAACTGATTTTCAACCTTTAAAATTTAGTTTCACCATAGATTTCTTGTTATCTTTGATGTGTACAAGTTAGTTTTGAAAGAAAAAATCATCTTGATAATTTAAGGGGCAAGGCCGAATTGGTTGTGTTTTGGGACAAGGGAGAATTGATTATTCCAACTAGATCTTTAGATGTTTAATGCTTGTATATGATTTTGGGTGAAAAGGAAAGATTTTGCGCTAATTAGTGTTAGAAAGACTTGGGTAATGTGATTGCTAAAGACTATGGAAAATTGATTTCTACATGTATTTGGAAACTTTTAATTAGAGGGACTACAATGGAGCTTTTGGATAAATTGGATTTTGGAACTCATAGCTTGATTAGGGTTTTTGCTAAACTAAGAAAACTTGGAAATTGAAAATTGGCTTTTTGAATGGAGTTTTTGTGCTTTTGACACTTAGAGGATTTTTTAGTTCAAGGCTTGGAATTTGTCTTAGAAACTTGTAATAGAAGTTATGTTTAGGGTTGTGACTTTGTTTTGGGTGAATTAATGAATTACTTGGTAAAAATGGGAAGTTTTTATGAATTTACAAAGTTTGGACAGAATTGAAGACTTCCGATTTTGTGGGTATTTTTGCATTCAAAATCTTGTTAAAGGCTTTCAAATTGATATGTAAACATATAGCCTATTTTCTCTTTAAAGGTTTTGAAGTTTTGGGAAGTTTCGGATGTCATAACTTAGATTTTTCAAAGGGTTTTTAATGGTCGACAAAGTTGCTAAAAAGGTTTTCGCCTTCCAAGGATCCTTCCTAAGAATTAGGGCAATTTCCTAAGTAATAGGAACCTTGATAAACCAGTAGCAAAACCTTAGGGTTGATTTTCAAGTTCTAAGCTAGTTTATGCTTCTTGAAGGGTTACAAGACTTCGGACCGACCAGGACGAACAGAGCTTACGTAACTACCCGGATCGAATATTTCTTCGGTAAGGGAACTTCATTACTTTAGCTACTAAGCATATGTATATACGTATGTGAATGTATGTGCTATGATTTTGAAATTGTAGTTGACAGCATTCTGAGAGTGACCCAATTTAGAATTGTATTGATTGAAAAATTAATGCAAGTATCTGAAGGCATCTGATATGCTGAATTAGAATTGTTTGATGTGTGACATCGTTGGATGATTTCTGGATTTTTTCTCGATGGATTGTCCATTTGATTTTGATAACATTCACGTGGTTTGACGTAATCTAATTGAGGATCGAGAAACCATGCACGGCCACGTTCGAGGACGGATGCGCCTTTGAATGCAAACTTAGATTCGTAAAAAGACGATCCCGAGGTTTGATTCAGTTATAGTTTTGAATTTGATTTGAAATTGTGGCTTGAATTATTAAATTTTTCTTGCTATACTGATAATTGCAAGCATGATTCCCCCTTCGACATGATTTATATCTATTTTACATATGCACACATGCTCTACATGGTTGTTAATTATGAAGCAATGTTAGGCCACGTCTTCAGATGACTAAGCCTTAAGTTTGAGTTGTTATCTTCATGTCGTCAAGAATTCTTGAAGTTTTCATGGTTCGAGGCTATACAGAGCAACAGATTGGAGATGAAAACTATTGGGGCGTTATACTGAACGTACCCATGTATGCGGAAACTCCCGACTGACTGCAGTACTTTCTAGGCAAGTGCGGAGTTCGGTTGAGTGTCCCACCTGCCTGTGGGATTTTGTGTTATATTCGGATGAAATTTTTGTACAATGAGATGTTGTACGTGCATATAGGAGTCCTGGGGTCTTCGACCACCTGAGTCTTATAACTGTAATCTATACCTGCTAAATGTTGCTTGGTTGATATCGTCCGATTTCTTATTAGAACTTTGATATTGTTTTTGGAAGTGACCCTTTTTCTTCAGTGTTTCGTTTGGATGGGTTGTGGGCATTTCATCAGACCATGCCAGGCAGACCATCGGAGGACCCGATCACAGGCCTACCTCCCCTAGGGGAGACGTGATAAGGTAAAAACAACACAAGAAATGGGGGTTTGAATTGTGTGTGTGATTTAAAATTTGTTTTAAAAAAAATATTAGTTTGAAAAGGCTGATCAGATGATAGCAGCGGAATTTGAAAGCGCGAATAATAAAACTAATAACACACAGAGATTTATCTTGGTTCACCCCAAGAACGATAGGGCTACGTCCAGTCCTTGGCTTAACCAAGATTTTAATATCATGTATTCCCACAGGGCTTCTCCAGAAAATACAAGTATTCGAAGGACTTCTCCTTTCAAGTATTCCCACAGGACTTCTCTAGAGTATTCTCTAGGACTTCTCCCAAACACGTATTATACAGGACGTCTCCTAAACAAAGATAGATATCTTCTACAAATGATTCTCTTTTTACAAGAGGGATAGTAGAAATTGTAAGCATAATGAATTCTAAATGTTTAAAGGTGTTTGACACTGGAGTGAACACTTGAGTTTCTTAACAGAGATGATATGGAAATTAGTTCTCTGTTGAAGTGTGAAAAGGATGAGAGATTTGAATCTAAGAAATTTTCACACCAAGGCGGATGACTGAACTTAGAAGAGTATGACACTAGTTTTTTGAGTAAGTTTCAGAGCTTGATTGCAAGAAAGACTTTGAATGCTTGAAATTATGTTCGTTGTAAGCCGCCAAGTTTTTCAATCTTCAAGTCTTCTATTTATATCTTCATTAGAATGAACGTTGATGAAGATGATGAAGTTCCATTGAGTATCATCATCTCTTTTGCTCCAACGGATACTTCTGTCAAGCTTTCAAAGCATTAAATGCAAAACTGCTACACAATTAATGCAGCACTTAATGCGGTTAATTCGATCGTCCGCTCTTCTCTGGCGAGTTTCCTTAAATAGTGTTGTCCAATTAATGTAGGGGAAAATAGCAGAGCATATCTTCTATTCTAATCAACGAGATTTTATTCTGACCGTTGAGGTTGTAGGATGTTCATAAAATAGAGTCGTTGACTCTGAAAAGGTATATCATGAAGTACAGAATGTTCAGAGACTAGGCAGATACGAGGAATATTTTTTCATGAAATATGTCCTTTGTTTGTTCTATTGAAACAGTGCTTCATTGAAGAGTGCAGACTACGTAATCCTTCTTCTGCACAGACTACGTTTCTTCACTGTTTGAACATTCTGTCAGACGATACATTTGAACGTAGCTGCTTTAGATCCTTCATGAGTAGGCAGACAATACGTTGCTTTTCATCGGATGATAGATATTTCCTAAAATATAAAACATATAGACTTTAGGAAATTTTTATCTATCGTGATTAAACCTTGGGTAAAATTTTTATTATTCAAAATATGATAAACGTGAAATCGTTTGAACTTAACAATCTCCCCCCTTTTTATGACGATGATTTTATAGAGAAAAATGTTTGATCTTACTTTGTGAAAATGTATCGGAGCTTATTGTTTTGACAAACCTAATTGATGGACGATGCAGGAATTAAACATAAACAATGCAAGTAATAAAACGTAAACGATCCAAGCAATGAACGTTGGACGATGCAGGAATTAAACGTTAAAGATGCAAGTAATAAAACGTAAACAAAGCAAGCAATGAACGTTGAACGATGCAGGCATGTAAATGATGCTAGTAATAAAATGTAAACGATGCAAGCAATAAAAACAACACACTAGAGATTTATCCTGGTTCACCCCTAATTGGTGGGGCTACGTCCAGTCCTTGGCTTCACCAAGATTTTCCACTATTCAACCCAAAATAGTACAAGTATTAAACAGGACTTCTCCCAAGTATTCGACAGGACTTCTCCCAAGTATTCGACAAAACTTCTCCCAAGTATTCGAAGGACTTCTCCTTTTATAGATGATTCTTCTACAAAGAGTTCTCTTCTTGAAAGAGGGATGGTAGAAAGAATGTAAGCACAATAAACTCTAAGAGTTGAGAGATGGTTTGACACTAGGGTAAACACTTGAGTTTCAGAAACAGAGATGATATGCAATGGTTCTCTATTTGGGCGTGAAAGAGGTAGATGATGTTTGACACTTAAGATCTTTTCACACTTGAGTAACTTCACTAAAATTTGTAGTTTGATACTTGAGTTTTGAGTTAGGAAACAATGGTTGGACGATTTCAGAAAGATTGAGAGCTTGTTTTGAGTTTCGTTGTAATTCCCACACTTCTTCAGTCTTCGAATCTTC
This sequence comes from Acmispon strigosus, assembly GCA_030819835.1. Lineage (NCBI taxonomy): Eukaryota > Viridiplantae > Streptophyta > Magnoliopsida > Fabales > Fabaceae > Acmispon > Acmispon strigosus. Next base: position 38,114,849 of record JAUAMA010000001.1, on the reverse strand, counting down.
CTTTTTATATCTTCTCTTCAACTGAAACGATGCTGAGAGCCTTTGATCTACTCTTCTTTCTTCCCGTTGCTCAACGGATTTATTCAATTAATTCATTTGACTGTTGATAGCTTTGGAGACGTGACTATGTGTAGTAGGTAGCTTGTTTTAGACTATGATTGTACTTGATGAGCTAAAACAGTGTTTTTCTAACTTTTCATTTAATGCATTCTAAATTTGCACGTGATTCCATCTTCTCCATGAATTCTGCTTGGCAGCTGTATACAGTGCTGCTCCTGCCTTTTCATCAGGCGATGCTTTCTTTTTTGCCTTTGGACGATACTCCACATGTCTGCTTGAACAATACTTCATTTATTTGTCAAACGATGCTTTCCCTCTTTTAGATATTAATGATGCATGACTTGAACATTATGTGAAGAAGGTCTTGCCCTTGACCCTGGCTGATGTTTTGATGACGACAAACTCGTGTACAAAAAGAAGAAAAGAAGACTTACAAGAACCAGTGCAACATATCTCAAGCAACCTCAAGGGTTATAGCTTTGACTAAGTCTTACATTGTAGGTAAGTTATGCTTCTAAGGTTTCTTTAAGTATGAAGGCTCTAAGACAATTAAAAGTAATTGAGTTTAATCATTTTCATAAGTTAAAAGTGGTAGAAAAACTCAATTAGAACTTAAAGTTTCATTATCTAGAAAATGGACTTGAGTGTAATCAATTACACCCTTAAGGTAATCGATTACACAGAGGCAAGTAATCGATTACATCTTGCTTGTAATCGATTACATGTTTGAATTTAAAATTCAAACAGCAACGGTCACATAGCGTAATCGATTACCTAAGTACTGTAATCGATTACCTGCTCGGCAGTTGCAATATTTCATGAACCATTGTGTCTCAAAACCTTTGGGAAGTCTTGTGTTGGTTCATGGATGATCCCTAGTGCCTATAAATAGTCCATTTAGGCTAAAAAATGAAACACCATTGATATACAACTTTCATATTCATTAAGAGCCAAAATTCTGAGTTTCTAATTCTTCATTTTCAATAAGAACACTTATGCTGTTCAACTATTGAAGAACTCAGAATAAGAAAGAGCCTTCATATGATAAGTGCCTAAAGCATAACTCCTATGATCAATCAATTCTTATGTTAAAGGATTGATTCAGCTGTGTAGAAATACTTCTTCATCTTCATTCTGGTTGAGTGAAAATTCACTGTAGGGTTCGGTGAAGGTTGGGATTCTGAAAGTGGTGTGCTTTCAGGTTGTTGATAGAAATTCTTAAAGTCTTTGGTGTAAGCACTTGTAAGAAGTTTTTATCAATAGTGGAAATATCCTCAAGGGTTTCTTGAGGGACTGGACGTAGCCTTCTGTGGTTTGAAGGTGAACCAGGATAAAATTCGTGTGTGAGAAACCTAACCCTTATCTTTTACTTTCAAGCAACGTTTGATTCCGCTGCATTCACAATCACCATTTGTGATTATCTTTATCTTGAAAGTAACAAGTTTTGTTAAGGTGAAAATTGTGCAAACTTGATTCACCCCCCTCCCCTCTCAGGTTGCTATCTATACTTACACATTACTTTCCTTTTGGTTACTGACGACTGCTATTCAATGAACTATGCTTCTTCTATGAGTGTTGCTCTTCTAAATATTTGACAATTTGAGCAAATGATACTTTTCTTTTCGTCTAAACGATAGGGATATTTCCTGAAAATAATAATACATATAGTTTAGGAAATAAAATTATTATCATTCAAAATATGAAAAACGATCTAACTCGTTTGAACCTAACAATCTCCCCCTTTTTTATGATGACTATTTTATAGAGAAAAAGGTTTTCTCTTCTCTTCCCATTTCTCTTCTCTTCAACTTTGTAGTTTAGTCCATCGCCATCCGAGACTGTTAGAAATTCCTTTTTTTTCTCTCAAAACTCCTATTTCGCACCTATAAGTGCGAACAGACATATATAATCGCACTTAAAGGTGCGAATATGAAGTTACCCGTTATTTTTTAATTGGTTCGCACTTATAAGTGCGAACAAAATTGGAAGCACAAATCGCACTTATAAGTGCGATTTATTTTGACAAAAAGGTAGAAGAAATGGACATCTCAGAAATCACAAAAGATTTTAAGGGCATTTTCGTAAATGACCCTATTTTGGGAGGCGTAAGGCGCAATTGGGGGCGCCAAACGCAACTCCCATAGTGATTGTTCCCTATTTATTTTCTTTGCACTTTATATCTTTTCTATTTTATCCTAATTTCTTTTTAACTTGAAGTGAGGAATTCACATAAATGAACATGTGCAGGGTGGTGGCCTAAATATGAAAGGCCTCCAATAAATAGATATATCACTAATGTCATCTTAGAATTTGAGAGACTTAACTCTGTCTCAAAAACTAACTTAGAAGTGAGGGTTATTCATCCTGATCATATTTCTAGTTAATATGAAACTTCTTACGATATATATTATATAGAATTTGGCAGCAAAATAGTGCATGCACAATAATAGTATAGTTCTAGTTTTGAATATAAATAACATAAATTTTCGATACACTTATGATTAGCATTAGAAAAAATATTTCAAAAGCAAAAATATATTATTAATATAGAGAAAGTCTCGATGACAACTTTCTCAAGTGCAGTTTCAAAAAACTTTCTCAAAGTGGGAAAACACCACCCCAACCATAACAATACCCAGAATATTATTTTTATTTAATCCAAATCGGAGAATACGAAAGCGGTCATGGGAATGCACTCCTTTAAGGCATCCGGAGTGGACAGTTTCCAGGCTTTCTTCTATAAATAGTATTGGCATGTCTTGGGTACAGACCTTCACCACATGGTATCTTTGGCGTTCCAGAATGGGAGGGCTGATTCTTCATTAATGGACATGTTGCTTGTGCTTATTCCCAAGGTGGCTGACCCTGTCCACCTAAAGGATTTGCGACCGATTAGCCTTTGCAATGTGGCTTACAAAGTTATTACGAAGGTGCTGGTGAATAGGTTCAGACCGCTGTTTGCTGAGCTTGTGGGACCACTTCAGGGAAGCTTCATACCAGGGAGAGGGACTCGAGATAAAATTATTCTCGCGCAAGAGGTGATGCATACGATTCATACACATAAGAAGAAAGGTGGATTAGTTGCCTTGAAGATTGACTTGGAGAAAGCATATGACAGGGTTAGTTGGGATTTCCTTCGGGCGACCCTTTATGACTTTGGCTTTCCCGCGTCCATTGTGAATTTGATTATGTGGGGTGTCCAGGGGTCGAATATCTCAGTCCTTTGCAATGGTTCTAAGCTACCTTCCTTTGCTCCGCAACGTGGGTTACGGTAGGGTGATCCATTGTCTCCGTACTTGTTTGTACTTTGTATGGAACGGCTTGCTATTCACATCCAGCGGCTTGTCCAAGAAGGTGTTTGGCAACCCATTCGTGTTACAAAGGATGGTATTGGTATCTCGCATCTGTTCTTCACTGATGATGTCCTCCTCTTTTGCCAAGCGTCTAAAGAGCAAATGCGTATGATCTCGGACACTCTTTCTGATTTCTGTCAAGCGTCCGGAATGAAGGTGAATTTAGAGAAGTCTCGCATGTTTTGCTCAGGGAATATGGACCAAAGAACACAGCAAGAGTTATCGAGTATCTCAAGGATCAGTAGGGCGGCAAATCTTGGTAAGTATCTGGGGATACTGCTCCTTAAGGGGAGGGTAACTAGGGATATCTTTGCTCCTATAATTGATAAGATGAACACCCATCTAGCATCTTGGAAGCATAGGCTTCTGAACAAGGCAGGGCGATTGTGTTTGGCTAAGTCTGTCATGTCTTCATTGCCTGTGTATACTATGCAAGCTTTGTGGCTCCCTGAGGGAGTTTGTGATCATATTGACAAGCTAGTCCAGAATTGTATTTGGTCTAAAGGAGGGTCGAGCCGAAGTTGGAATCTAGTGCCTTGGCATGGCGTGGTTCTACCAAAAGACAAGGGTGGGCTTGGTATTCGTAGTGCACGACAGAATAACATTGCTCTCTTGGGTAAGTTGGTTAACAACCTCATGTATGATACTGATATGCTTTGGGTTCAAGTGTTGACACAGAGATATGTAGGAGCTGATTCGCTGCTGTCGTCGGAATATCACCCGGGGGATTCTTATGTGTGGAGAGGAATTATTAATGCAAAGGATGCTGTCAAGCAAGGGTTTCAGCCGTGTTTGGGAAATGGACAATCATCATTTTGGTACTCTAACTGGCTTGGAACTGGGAGTTTGTGTCACCGTGTCCCCTATGTACATATATCGGATACGGAGCTTAAGGTGTCTGATCTTTGGATGCATGGTGCGTGGAACTTCTCTGGTGTGTACACGCCTCTACCACTAGAGTTAGTTAATGAAATTGTTCGGGTTAGTATACCGTTGAGCTCTGATGAGGAGGACAGGATTCTGTGGTCAAGAACTAGCTCAGGAGTTTACACGACAGCGTCCGCGTATCACATGCTTCAGCGTAATGACCAGCCGAGCTCTCGTGACTGGAAGGTGATCTGGACATCTCAGGCACCAGAGAAGGTTCGTTTTTTACTTTGGCTAGTGGGTCGCAGCGGCCTTCCAACGAACTCAAAGCGGCGCCAGTGCCATCTGAGTTTGACCGCGATTTGTCCTCGATGTGGTGAGAAGGATGAGGATGTTGAACACCTCTTGCGATATTGTCGTGACTCGCGATTGGTATGGAGCCACTTTCATAGTTTGCTACCAACCCCACCTGCGGCGTATTCCTTCCAGGACTGGTTTCGATGCCTCCTCCAGGAACCTCATCAGGCGTTCGCGATTGCCACTCTCTGGTGTATATGGCGTTGGCGGAATAGCGTGGTCTTCGATCCTCAACCGTGGCATATTCAAGTGGTTTGGCGGCAGATTTTGATAACGGCAAATGAGTTTGCGAGATGGGGGAAGATAATTCCGAACCCTCGAGAATCCATGTTTGTGAAGGGTACTAATTTGATCCACCTTCATACGGATGGCAGCTGGTTGGCGGGGTCAAATCAGATGGGCGGTGGCGGTGTATTGAGGGACACCACTGGCCGATGGATTTCGGGCTTTGCTTGTTCTTATGGGACTGGTTGTGCTTTCCTGGCGGAGCTTCTAGCGCTTCAATTCGGTTTGAAGCTGGTATGGGACTTGAGTTTCCGTGAAATAGTTTGCTACATGGATTGTAAGGATATTGTGGAGCTTTTGAGCCAGAACAGGGACACCCGAACCTTTTGGCAACGAGAGACTATTGCTTCTATTCGAGCTATGTTGGTTGGGGATTGGAAGGTCCAATTCTCCTATGTTTCACGTGATAGAAATGCGGAGGCGGATGCGTTGGCGAGACAAGCTTCTCACATAGGGTGTCCGATGCGTATTTGGAAGGAGCCTCCGTCCTCTGTGATTCCGCTCTTGTGCAAAGATGCGGTAGCTTAGTTGCTTTCTTTGTTTTTGTTTTTCTTTCCTTTATGTAAAAAAAATGTGAAAAAGAATATTGTTTATCATTTTTCCATTATTGTCCGAATAAAATTAATTTTATACCAAAATAATCAAACGGGTGCTCGTTTTGAAATTTGAAAGTCTTTCACAAAAAGCCGCATGGGGCAAACAGATAAATTGTTTTGACAAGAAAACACTGATTTTTAATTTATTTTTAGGTATACAAATACTTTTTAATCTTTTCAAGAATAAAGATTCTCATTTGATGTATCTTTTTAATTAAGTGATTTTTCTATGATGCATTATTGGTGGGGGTGTCCTTAGCCTAAACTTTGTGGAAATTTAAGAACATTTCTTCTTGACATGACCCCTAACTCTTTTAAGTAAAAGTGGCAGCATGCAGACACCTAGAAGAATATCAACTTTCTTCTCAATTTTTATTTGTGTTTGACTAGTGTTCACACCCCTTTTAGAACAAGAGTAATCTTATTTGAGAAATTGTTACTGTTCTCCTAATAAATTATTTTTCTTGAATTTTAACTTGTTTCATCACCTTTGAAAGGGTTTAACTTACCTATTATTAGACTAATACTTTCTCAAATATGCTATTGATAGTTAAGCAGAATTATACGAATAATCTTGATGGTAAAAAACTTCAAGAATTCCAAAGAATTGGTAATACTAATATGTTACATGTGAAAAGCCAATTTACTTATTTAATTACTCTCCTCCCTTTTTATAAGAGCTATCCTCCCTTTTTATAAGAGCTAAGTGAGAAGTGTTGGCCGTTTCTTTTATATAAGAAACACATAAAGCTTTGTGCCATATTAAATTTTTTTTCACATTTTTACCCCTATTCAATTCTAGAAGTATGGAATTGCATTAATGATGGAAAGATATTAAAAAGAACTATGTTAAGGACAATTTTGAAAAATCAACAACATTTGAGAACAAATTTAATGAAAAAACTATATTACTTAACTTTTTTAAGGGGTGTGCAAAGTTGGTTTAACTCTTATAAAAAGGAACGGAGGGAGTATACAAATATTCCGAGAATGACAATTAGAAAAATTAATAACTGCTAGTGGATCGTTAGATGAACAGGACCATTAATGCAGGATGATACTTTGAAGCTAATAGTGGGCATAAATAATGGCTAAAGGGTTAACAGTTAATGCGAATAACCTAAAGTTCTGAAGAGAAATAAATATGACACAATAAATTAAAAAGCTGACAGAAGAGAGGCCAAGGAATATAAATATGAAGTTAACAACAATTGTTAATTGCATTAATGAAATGGTGGAAGCACAACAGTGGGTCAATGGGTAGTGTATACTGTATAAGATCCCTAGTGCTTGAGTTATTCACTATAATTAATTAAAATGATGGAATAACAGTTTGTTCAAATTCACTTTCGCCACCTTGATGATATATGAAGGGAAGAGAGATAAATGAATGACATAATAGGTAATGTGATAAATTATGGTGAGAAAAATATGAGATAAAAGAATGAATAAAAAATATAAGGGAAATTAAAGTGAATGAATCATTACTTTTTCATCTTCTCCAAATTAATGGTAATAAGGTAGGGATTTGAGGGGAAGAAAGATAAAAATCAGTGATAACCAGAGAATGTTGGATTTGATGGGCTGAAATGATAATCACCAACATGTCACCTAAAATCTAACTTTCTCACCAAGAAAGGATGCTTCGAGTAGAGCAATAAAGTCAAAACCTTTCAAAAGGTGATTTGTAAGCGTTGTAAATGTAAAAGACCATTTTATACATGTGGTAGTAACTTTAGTAGGTTACCTAAAAATTCAGAATATGAGTTTCCATCCTCTAACTTTAGAAATCGTATCTTATTCCCCTAATTTTGTTAATATGAAATTCAGTCCTCTACATAAATAATTAATTGTGCTTCCTAATATAAATAATTAAATCCTAAGATGATTTAAGTGATTTTTAAGGTGAATAAGTGATTCTTAGATGATTAAAGTGATTCTTAAATGATTAAAGTGATTCTTAAGGTGAATAATGGATTCTTAAGATAATTTGAGTTATTCTTAAGGTGAATAATTAGTTCTTAAGATGATTTAAGTGATTTCTAAGGTAAATAATTGATTTTTAAGATGATATGAATGATTCTTAAGGTGAATAATTGATTCTTAAGATTGTTAAAGTGATCTTTAACATAAGTAATTGATTTTTAAAATGATTTAAGTTAACCCTAATATAAATAATTGACTCTTAAGAAGATTTAATCGATACTTAAGGTGAATAATTAATTCTTGAGATGATTTCAGTGATTTTTCAGGTGAATAATTGATTCTTAAGATGATTAAAGTGATTCTTAAGGTGAACAATTGATTCTTAAGATGATTTAAGTGGTCCTTAAGGTGAATAATGAGTTGTTAATATAATTAAAGTGATCCCCAAGGTGAAAATTTGATTATTAAGATGATTAAAGTGATTCTTAAGATGAACTATTGATTCTTAAGATTATTAAAGTGCTTTTTAAGGCGAATAGTTGATACTTACAGTGATTAATTAATACTTAACATGATCTAAGTTATTCTTAAGGTGAATAATTGATTCTTAAGAAGATTTAAATGATCTTTAACATAAATAATTGGTTCCTAAGATGATTAAATTGATTCTTAAGGTGAATTATTGATTCTTAAAATGATTAAAGTGATTCTCAAGGTTAAAATTTGATTATTTAGATGATTCATTTGATCCGTTGAATAGTTGATTCTTAAGATGATTTAAATGATTCTTAAGGTAAATAATTCATTCTTAAGAAAATTTAAGTGATCCTTAACATAAATAATTGATTCTTAAGATGATTTAAGTGATGCTTATGATGAATGATTGATTCTTAAGATGTTTTAAGTGATCATTAACATGAATAGTTGATTCTTAAGATGATTAAAGTGATCCTCAATGTGAAAATTTGATTATTAAGGTGATTAAAGTGATGCTTATGGTGAATGATTGATTTTTAAGATGATTTAAGTGATCTTTAACATGAATAGTTGATTCTTAAGATGATTAAAGTGATCCTCAATGTGAAATTTTGATTATTAAGGTAATTAAAGTGATCCTTAACGTGAATATATAATAGATTTTTAAGATGATTCAAGTTAAGTGATCTTTAAGGTAAATAATTCATTCTTGAGAATATTTAAGTGATCCTTAACATAAATAGTTGATTCCAAATATGATTAAAGTGATTCTTAAGGTGTACTATTGATTCTTAAGATGATTAAAGTGCTTCTTAAGGTGACTAGTTGATACATAAGATGATTAATTGATACTTCAGATTATTTAAGTGATCCTTTATGTGAATAATTGATTCTTAAGATGATTTAAGTGATCCTTAACATAGATAATTGATTCATAAGATGATTAAAGTGATTCTTAAGGTGAACTATTTATTCTTAAGATGATTAAAGTGATCCTTAATGTGAATAATTGATTCTTAAGATGATTTGGATGATCCTTAAGGTGAATAGTTAATTCTTAAAATTATTAAGTGATTCTTAAGGTGAACAATTGATTCTTAAGTTAATTTAAGTGATCCTTAAGTTGAATTCTTAAGATAATTAAAGTGATTTTTAATATAAAAAAATTTGATTTTTAAGACTATTAAAGTGATTCTTAATATAAATAATTGGTTTTTAAGATGATTAAAGTGATCCTTAAGGTGAACAATGGATTCTTAAAATGATTAAAATGATCCCTAACATAAATAATTGATTCTTAAAATTATTTAACATATCCGTAATGTAAATAATTGATTTTTAAAATGTTTGAAGTGATTTTTAAGATATATAATTTTTTCTGAAGATTTTATTTCTAATATAAGTAATTGATTATTAAGCTCGCCGGAGAAGACAAAGTCTACGGCGGCGCACGACGAATTTGCTCGTCGGAGTTGAACTAATTTGGGGATCTGTAAGTTCTCGCGACGAGGGTCACGGTGATGGTAATTTCGCACCGACTGGACGCCAAATCTGGTTGTAAAGTTCGATTATAGGCTTTGAAGGTGGCCGGAATCTAGAAAAAGTGCAAAGAGACTACGATTTTGATCTGGCAAGAACGTGTGATGTGAATCAAAGGGAGAAAGTAAAGTATGGTAGGGAAGCAGAGATAGTAAAGTAACTAGGTTTGATTTGATCAACAGAGAAGAGAGACAGAGCCAAAAATGAGCGCATATGCTTGGTCTTTCTTTGCCCTGTTGTTTTGACACTAAAAACAGTAACATGCCATTGCCAGCAGAATGCTTTTAGAGAGCAAGTAGAATGCTTTATCATGCAACAAAATAATTTGAAAGGTAACCTGCCATTGTATCTCTCTCTTATTATGTTGTTGTAGTTTCATCTTTGTGTTTTTAGTTGTGGCATTATTTGTTGTTTTCTTGATGATTGTTTGGTAAAGAATGAATTCACATTGTCCTTATGCTGATATTTTGAAGTTTGATTTTCAGGGTATTATTTTTTGGGTTTGAAGAACTTAAATTTTCCAGATTTTTTTTTAAGAAATGAAGAACATGATGAAGATGATGGAAGGTGATGAAGAAATCTCTGGAAGACGAAGATGAACAGAGGTGGTGGCAAAATGGTGCATAATTAGAAGCTTGTGACCCTTTGACTCGTTGGATCCTGGATTTTAATTTTCTTCATTGCAGATTATGATCTTCCTTTCTTCGTTGTTGGGGCCAACAAATTTCCTCTCAGACAGCAGAATCTTCCCCTCATAGTGTCATCATCCCTCTCTTAGAGGCTGCTGAGGAAAATGCTGCTTCTGACCCTTTGATAGAGGAACATGAAGAGATGATTGAAGAGGCTGCACCTGATGTTACCACTGCAATCATTCTAGTTGTAGTTGCTGCTTGGGAGCCTGCCTTTGAAGAGAACAGGAATCATGTGGATCAACGTCTGTCGAGCATTGAGCAGATGCTCAAAGCTATTCTGGATCGCAATGCTCACTAGACTTTTTTTTTATCTATGCTACTTTATTTTCTCTGCCATGAACTTATGATGTTATCAGTGCATGAACTCTATTTTGGTTATGTTTAAATTTTGTTATTATCCTTCTCTGCTTGTATGTTGTTGTTATACTTGTTGTTTTTGTTAATGACAAAGGGGGAGAAGTTACATAGGTTAAATAGAGAATAAAAAGTTAAGTTAAATCAACAAGACAATCATGTGAGGGGGAGGGATCTGCGTTAAAAGGAATAAACGACGATTAGGATTTTCCTCTGCGATAAATAGGGGGAGTTAAATGAAAATTCTTGACCTTATTCTCCTAAAGTTGTCATCATCAAAAGCATTTATTGCCGCATTAATTGCTCATGTAGAGAGACGTTTACTCTCAAACAGTCAATTGACAGAAAGACTTCATCTACTCCAACGTTACTCAGCCAAGCTAGTGCAATATAAAAAAAGGACTTGAAGATTTGAAGAAAAAGAGAACACGAGCTGAAAAGTGAAAAATTCAATAAGTGTGAAGAGCCTCAAAGTCAAATACTTACTTCCCTTCAAACGCAGAGAAATATAAAACTCTATTATTCTCTCTGGTTCTTAGTAGTTCGCTCAAAGTCAAACCAAAATAGGAAAACTCTATAGAGCCTATAAGCGAGTAAGCGAAGTATCTTCTGCAAGATCCTGTTCATGTCTTATCAGCTTCCTCTTGAGATCCTTCACTCCTTGCTTGAAAAATATTTCTCCAAGTTTTCTCAAATTAATCAGAATTGTTTGAAGCTTTAGAATTCTGCACAACAGAAGTTCCTTCATGGACCATCTGTCCGTTTGCTCTCCAGAATTGTGTTTTCTTCTGTATCCTTGGGATCATGGTTGCTTTTAACTGATGGATATGCAGTGTTGTCCATGGATCTTTTCACTCTACACCTGTTAAGATGTTAGTACTTCTCAGAGTGGTTAAGCTCTGATACCAATTGATAGTAATAAAACACACAAGAAAGGGGGGGTTTGAATTGTGTGTGTAGTTTTTAAACTTCTTTTCAGTTATAAATAGCTTAGTGGGTTCATATAACAATAAGAGTGTGTGCAGCGGAATTTAGTTTAAACTGAAAAGTAAAGCACGCACAGTATTTATCCTGGCTCACCCCCATAATCGACAAGGCTACATCCAGTCCTTGGCTTCACCAAGATTTTCACTATTTGATCAAAATAGTACAAGTATTCTACAGGACATCTCCTTGTATTTGAAGGACTTCTCCTTGCAAGTATTATACAGGACTTCTCCTAGTATTCGAAGGACTTCTCCTTGCAAGTATTATACAAGACTTCTCCTAACTAGTATTTTGCAGGACAACTCCTGATTCCTTATCAAGGTTGCTTTGGTGTTCTGCAATATTATCTTCAACAAAAGTTAGGTAGAAAGATGAAGAATATTTTACAGAGAGGATATAGATTTGGGTTCTCTGTTTGGTTGGCGTGTGGATAAGATAAGAGTAATACTCTATGAGCTCTTCATGTTGTTAAACGACTTAACTCAATTTAGGATGACTTTAAGCTTGTGAGTTATGGCTTGGTTCTGTGGGCTACATGGTGAGAATAAGAGATAATTTCGTATTCAAGTCGCCAAGTTAATCTGAAAGCAAACTCCTCTATTTATATCTTCAGTAGAATGTCCCTAGTAAGCTTGACGAAGATTTGAAAAATAGTTCCGTTGAAGCTTCTGCTTCCTTGTGAGTAACAGACACTTCTGTAATTCTGAAACAACATTAAATGCATTCTGTCATGCATTCATTGCCGCATTAATTGCTTTTGTAGACTCCTTCTGGCCCTTTAATGCTTTCAGTCTTGAGCTTTTGTTTGGGCATTGAATGCTAGTGCAAGCCAGCTAAGTGAGCATTAAATGTTATGAATAGAAGATTTGGTTTTGACCGTTGAGAAGATACTATGTTCAGAAAGACCCGCTGTTGACTCTGAAAAGATTGCTTGAATTGTGGAATAGCAGAGAGGTTTGCAAAAACGAAGAATAAAGTATTAATTGTGTCTCTTTCTTCATTCTATAATCAACAGTGCTTCATTTAATATGCTGACGAGGTAGATAATCTTTAATGCTTGAAGCAGTTATGACAAGCGAATTCTTCAGAATCTTTGTCGAACAATCTCTTCAATGCTTCTGCCAAACGAACTCTTCAGAATGTCTCGACAAATGAACTCTTCACCAGAGTTGCCCAACGTTCTTCTAAACTTGTCTTGGCAAACGAACTCTTCAACATGAGTTCCCAGACGTACTACTTAGGCTGGGTTGTTAGACAAACACATTGTCTGAGTAGCAAAATGTACTCCTTAGTAGGACGTACTCTTTACTGTGAACGTACTTAGCAGACTGACTCTTTGATGAGTGGCCAGACGTACTCAGCTGGATGAGTTGTCAAACAAACACTTTGTTGAAAAGCCGGACGTGCTCCTAAGCTGGATGTGCTCCTTCAGATTTGTGACCAGACTTACTCATCTTTGGCATGAGTACTCTTTTTGTCAAAGCGTATTCAACCACCAGATGGTCTCAACTTGTCAAGTGTATTTCACTGTTGAATGAGCACAGCTACCCAGGTACTTTTAAATGGATGACTGTCATGATAGGAAAATTTGCTTCTTCAGTGAGTTGTCGGACGTTCTCTACTTATTTGCTTTTCTTTGAACTTTTGTATTTTGATAATGCCTTGTGAGAATATGTGCAGCTGTTCTTCAAGTAGATAGATGTTCCTGAGTATGAAGTATTCAAGGTATTATAACATCTTTATCCAATGGTATTAAACCTAGAGTGAAATTGTTATTTATCAAAATACATAAATTATGAAATCGTTTGAATCTAACAAAACCGACTCTAGAATGATTAAATATTCCGAGTCAATGAAAACGGCAGTTTATCATTTCCAAGAACATCTGACACTTATCTCATAAGGTCAACAAAAATGTCTGAACAGATCGAACGAGACAAGAAGTAACCGACTTAACCAGTCACTAAGACTAGTCTACCAAACCAGACGAGTAACAATTAGGACTAGTCTGCCAAACCAGACATGTAACAGTTAGGACTAGTCTGCCAAACCAAGCGAGTAACAGTTAGGACTAGTCTGCCAAGGCAGACGAGTAATAGTTAGGACTAGTCTGTCAAACCAGACGAGTAACAGTTAGGACTAGTCTGCCAAACCAGACGAGTAACGGTTAGGACTAGTCTGCCAAACCAGACGAGTAACGGTTAGGACTAGTCTGCCAAACCAGACGAGTACTACAAGACGAGTCCTACAAGACGATCTCTACTTTCTCTTCAAAAAGTCACCATTTCAGCCAAGGCCTAAACAATGCATCTTTCCATACACAATCACATATTTATCATAGATAGAACTCAATATACCAACCCAAAGCTAACTCGAATTATTGAATAATTCAAGACAAAGTATAACCTTTATACTTCGAAAGATTCAAACTATATTTATAAGAATTTCAGGGACTAAAATGCAGTTACCCAAAAATTGAGGGTCTTACAATCAGCATCAAATAAAAAGAGAGGAGGGATTACTGGGTTTAAAAGAAACTTTTCTAAACTGTGTTGGCGCACAACACCTTCAACGTGTTGTACCCAAGAACGAAAATTTGTTTCATCAAGTTTGATTGAAAGAATATGAGAAAATGAAAGCAAAGATGAAGTCTGAGCTTCTGCCATGGCGGAAAGCGAAGAAAAAAAATCATAGATCGAGACTAGCTCTTGATACCATGTTAAGAACCAAGGGTTCTTCGAAAAGGAAAATATGAGAAATCAAAGATACTGAAATCATCTTTCTATTCTAATTATTTCACTGTACAAGCTCTATATTTATACAGAGGGAAAAGAGACAAACAGACAAGATCTCGTATATTCCGGGTCAATATAAACAGCGGGTCATCAATCACATTAATGAGAGCTGGCACCTATCACGCATGGTCAACGAAGCCGGCTGACATGACTACTGACCAGACGATGCACTATGCAATCGATTCAGCTAGGAGGCAATGTTGTAGGGCAGACGACATTGTATTTCTCTAACATCTCCCAACAAGGGTGTGATATTCGACCAACACACCTAAATAGGATGTTGAGTCTTCATCTTTTCATTAAGTGAGTTCTTGTTGAAGAAGGGAGAGAAACTAGAGAGATAGAGAGAAAAACACTTACTCCTCTTCTTTTCTCTATTGGCCAAATTCTTCAACACATACATGAGGAAAACACTCGAGGTAAGGGCTTCTACACATATTTGGACAGCTTAGCCTGTCTGACCAACATTGTGCACGCTATCTTATTATGTTGTTACATATATGTGACTTGTGATATATAAACTACGTGAGTAGTTGACGACATCCGGATGATGACCTGATTGTTTGGTAGATTGTTTGATAACATGACTTGAATTATCTGAATGGTAATGTGTTATGAATGACTATGGTGATATGACTTGAATTATCTTATGACAACATGACTTGCAATATGATATACATGATGAATATTCCATGTGTTATGAATTGATAACATGATGATTACTTGAAATGCTATAAGTCATGGAATGTTGATATTGCTTATGTCTATATGATAACATGCTTAGACTATAACTGTTGCCTTGTGAATAACCGATAATTTATTAAGGCGGACACTCGAGTGATGAGTTAGACTGACCTAGTAATATTGGATACCTGTCATGCTCATGGAGCATGTCACAGATGTCAGAGGACGAGCCAGATTGGTGGATCAAAAAATCTGCAAGGTGTCGTGATGGTCGTCGAGATGGCGTACCTAGAGGCGTTGAAACGACACACTCTTGTGATTTAGGACGTTGAGATGGCGTTCCTAAGAAGTGTCAGCATGACATTGCATTCATACGTTAACTGTCTAACAAGCCTTACCCTTATAACTTAGAATGTGACTCATGTTTGCTGCCTGGGTTACTGGGTGATGTCGATTCCCTTTATGCCAATGTAGTTGACCCTCACATTCTTTTTCTTCCTACTATGTACTATCGCGATGGTCGATAGATGTCGTTGATGCCGTGGGGGAAAAATCATCGCGTGAGACATTCGACTCATATCGGGCGGATTGGAGAGAGCAAACATGAGTTCGCATGTAGGATGCAAGTGGAGACTAAGTACGTAACGTACTTGGGTCGAGTGGTTGAAGACGTGGAGGAGCGCTTCGAGGGAGTGGAGTGACGCAGCGAGCGGCCACTTGACCAGAAGATCCAGCATGAACCTCCTTTTCTCTACCTTGGACCTAGGAGTGCGAGAAACTCGCTGGCTACAACACTACTCTTACCAGCATCTACCCTCGATGTTAGGAGATTGGCAGCGAAGTCCATCTCAGATGAGTCTGTATTTTCATGCTTGAGGCCCTCGGGGTAGGGGGTGTCTGTTGGAGTTACGTCGCAATTCTCTTGATGGGAGTAGTTCGAGTATTTTCTTTGGGTTATCTCCTATCTGTATTTTCTTGGTTTTTATCGGGCAAAGTCTGGAAGTTGTTTACCTTACGGGCATCTTCTTGCATGTTGGCCTCAGAGGTATGCCGGCAGGGAGTCTTTACTTCTTCGGAGTTATATCTAGTTTTGTCGTGAGGTTTTTCTTCTGAATCTCTATACTGTTATTTGATTATCGTTTATGACTATTATTAATCACTATGGGTATTAACGTACTAGCTGAGTTGTATTATGCTTCCAAGTCATTTATTTTCTTGTGAAAACGCATAAATGTTTCCTTGTTTCAAATAAAAAAGGCTTAATAGCACTTTTGGTCCCTCACTTATCACGATTTGACACTTTTGGTCCCTAACAAAAAAAATTAGCCTAAGTGGTCCCTCACTTTAACAAACGGCAGCAGTTTTAGTCCCCCGCCACTATTCCGTTAAAAAACTAACGGTTTCTGTCAAAAATTAACAAAAAAAATTTTTTTTGGTAAAAAAAAACTCTGATAAAAAAATATTAATTAGAATAAAAACAAAACCTGTTAAAGTTTTAATTTTTTTATTTTCCAGAATCCCCAACATCATGTTCTTCATCTTCATCATCTTCATCCCCTCCACAACAAACCTACCCTCTGATTCTCTCTCACGCACCCTTGATTTTTCCACCTTCCTCTTTATCGTTTCAAAACAAACCCCTCCCCCACCTTATCTCCTTCAATTCGCACCAGAATCCAATCCTCCCTATTCGATTTTAGGGTTTCTTCATCACCCCTCTCTGAATTCAACTTTCTCTGGTTATACGCACCATGAAGATCTTCAACCCCTCTAAATGCTTTCTTGGGAATGTTGTGTGTCCCTCGGACACTATATTCCTCAAAAGCCAGAATCTTCCCTTAAAAGCCAAACAGATCTTAAATTTGGGGGAAGAGGTGTTTAGCTCTAGGTGATTTGGGAGGAAGGATCCAAAAATATAGGAGGGGTTTGGTGCTGTTGTTGCTGTTGCTGGGTTCGGTAGAGAGAGTGGTGGAGGTTGGTGGTGGTGGTGGGATTGTTCATGGTGGTTGCTGCCATGTGATGGATCTGCCGTCGTTTGAGGTTGGTGTCATCAAAGTCTATTTCTTTTCATTCTAATTGTTCTCTGTGACTGCCACAACAATGTCTATATTTCCTGAAATATTCTGGGCAATGTGAAATTATGGTTGAAATTAGGTGGATAGGAGAATACACTTTATCATACCTGCAAATATACCAACAGTAGTTTGAAATCTCCATCATATGATAAATTAGGTATTCTATCAAAAAATGAGCCAATGCATAGAAGAGTGAAAATAAAGTAGCCTCGTAAAGAGGCTTATTTTCAAGATTGAATGCACAGAGATAGCAAAGAGTGCAGGTCAACAGTGTCCATGTTCCAAATGTGCGTCCATGAATTTCAGTCACTGAAACAATTTATAAATTTCCATTAGTTCTCATATTCAATAAATAAATTATCTGTTGGATTTTTTTTTTGTTTTTTTGTTGGTTTTTGTTAAATATTAGATGAAAACCGTTAGTTTTTTAACGGAATAGTGATGGGGGACTAAAACTGCTGTCGTTTGTTAAAGTGAGGGACCACTTAGGCTAATTTTTTTTATTAGGGACCAAAAGTGTCAAATCGTGATAAGTGAGGGACCAAAAGTGCTATTAAGCCAATAAAAAAAAACCCACTATTTCATAAACGGCGTAAATGATTAATGTGTTTAATTTCGCGGTTAATTTACTAAACATGACGCCTTGTCTTTTCTTAAAAACGGGTGTTACATAAAATTCTTTAAACATTTATTCTCAAATAATAATGACTACAAAATGTTTTAAACCATGTAATATATAAAATATTTTATTTTGATTCCTTCATTTTTCTTTTCATTTGGTTTTGGACTCCTAATTTTAAAAAGGCTTAATAGCACTTTTGGTCCCTCACTTATCACGATTTGACACTTTTGGTCCCTAACAAAATTTTTTTAGCCTAAATGGTCTCTCACTTTGACAAACGACAACGGTTTTAGTTCCCCGTCACTATTCCGTTAAAAAACTAACGGTTTTCTGAAGGAAAAAAAAAGTTAAGAAAAAAAAAATATATAAACGCAGCAAACCTCATCTTCAAAGAAAAACCCAACAACCTTCATCATCATCTTTTTCTTAATCCTTTATCATCATCTTCCCCAAATTTCTTTCCACTTATCTTCACTAAAACCCCAAAATCTTCTCTTCTCCCCTGCAAATTATCTCTTCTCCCCAAAAATCATCATTTTCTCCCCTGTCCCGCAACCGCAACCCCAACCGCAACCCCAACCCAGCAACCCCAGCCTCCAAATTTCTTCCCACTTATCTTCACTAAACCCCAAAATCTTAAGTTTGAATCACAAAATTCACAACAGATTTGAGCATGTAAATGAATTATAAGATTTCAACAAAGATTTCAAAGAAACCCAGAAAAATAATAGTTTGAAAACAAAGATTTCAACTTTGAGCACGTTTGAAAACAAAGGGAGAAACAACAGAGCAACCCACGAGAAGGGAGAGACAGTGAGAAGAGGTTCCGGAGCTCCGGTTCGGTTCAGGAACAGTGGCGTGGCGACGCGCGCTCGAGGTTGCGACAACGGTGCTGGAGACTTCAAACTAGATCTGGAGGCAGCGACACTGGGAACTGAACAAAGCGGCGACACGGTGGATGGTCGTTCCAACGAGAAGCAGGGACGGATCAAGCAAGGAATCAGGTGTCACGAGCTTGATGATGGTGGCAACCCAGGGCCAAAGATGGTCACAGTCTAGTGATGAACTTCGAAGTGGAGAAGAGGGGTTTCTGAGGTGGGTTTTGAAGAGAAGGTGGATGTGAAGAAGGGGGTTTCAAGTGGTGGGTTTCGAGGATTTGGTGGTCTCAGAAATGGAGGATGAGTGGTGGTCACTGGTCGGAGAAAAGGTGAAGAGAGACGAGGGTGAAGAGCAAGTGAGGAGTGGCAGCGGTGATCGTGAGGGAGAAGAAGGTGGTTAAATGGTGGTTCGAAGAAGAGGGAAGGTTGGTTGAGGGTGGTTGTTCTGGTCGAAGAAGGAGGGAAGGAGTGGCGGCGGCTGGGGTCGAAGAGGAAAGGAAGGAGATGGGAGTTTCGGTGGTTGGTGAGGAAGAGGAGCGATGGCGGTGGGAAGAATAGGAAAGGGGACTAGGGTATCAGGCTGGATAGAGAGAAAGTGATCTAGGTTTTTTTATTTTTATTTTTTTCTTCCAAAAACATGTTAAATATTAGATGGAAAACGTTAGTTTTTTAACGGAATAGTGACGAAGGACTAAAATTGCTGTCGTTTGTCAAAGTGAGAGACCATTTAGACTAATTTTTTTTGTTAGCGACCAAAAGTGGCAAATCATGATAAGTGAGAGACCAAAAATACTGTTAAGCCTTTTAAAAAATACCCACAATTTAGTCCTTTTAGTCTTTGTGGCAAAGGACTAAATAAAAAAAATAAAAAAATAGGGGCCAAATTACTGTAATTTTTAAAAGGTAGCAACTAAAATATGATAATTTAAAAATACCTCCGTTTGAAAATAATTGTCCAGTTTCAAAAAAAAAAAAGAAAATAATTGTCACTTAGACAAAAAATAATTTATTTTATAATGACTGTCCATTAGAATTTAAGAAAGCATTAATTGATATTTTTCCATATATTACCCCTATGAGAGCAATAAATAAGGAGAGATAAAAATGCAATTTAAATGTTAAAATAGTAAAACAACACTAATTGATGTTTTTCCATATATTACCTCTATGAGAGTAATAAATAAGGAGAAGAAATGCAATTTAAAGATTAAAATAGTAAAATAAATATTATATTTTAAAAAGTTAACTATATTAATTAATTGCATTTATTAATATGATATGCCTATTTAAAAAATTGAAAATTGATTTTCCACATCACTGGCAATCATGGAATATAAGACCCCATCAAAACAAAACCTCATCTCAGTCTTTCTACTCTCTCGTTTCTCTTCTGGTCCATAGCCACAAATGGCGTCTCTGAAGCTATCCTCTTTCACCCACCTCTTCTCACCCTCTTCCTCCACCATTCCTCACCGTTCTCCGGCGATCCTACGGCGCCGCCGACACTTTTACCTGCGGCCTCGACCACTCGCCGCCTGCTTCTCCGCCCAAGGCGCGGCGGCGGAGACACAGAACCCAGTCGACAAGTCGAAGAACCGAGTCCCCGACCGTGTCATCACGCCCAGGTCACAGGACTTCAATGCGTGGTACCTCGACGTCATAGCCAACGCCGAGCTAGCCGATTACGGTCCGGTTCGTGGCACCATGGTCATTCGTCCCTACGGTTACGCCATTTGGGAATCGATTCAGGTTCCTTTTCAATTTCTTCAGTTGTGCTGATTTTCCTTTACAATTTAAGTTTTTTTTTTTTTTAAATTTCATTTTGGTTGTTCATGCAGGACTTTTTGAATGTGAAGTTCAAAGAGACTGGGCATAGTAACATGTATTTTCCACAGGTAAAGGATAACTACCATGGTTAATTAATGATTTTTCAGTAACTTATTTTCCTAGTTCGGGTTTCTGAGATGATTCAAGCTACTATGTTGAGTATTTTCTTGGCTATGAAATCATTAATTGTTGAGAGGAGGATTACAAATGGGTTGTAATGTTTCTTACTACACTGTCACACAAGGAAGCTCATGCACTTCATGATAGTCATGGACACATGGTTACTGAGACCTGCATGGGTAGGGGTATATGGACCCCGTCCTTATTCTAAGAACCAAATAACTACCTCACACGTCAATTAAGAAATATTTAGTAAATGTTGTTAGTAGCAGTGGATTTTTCAACTCCAGAAATTACCCTTAACCCATTTACCTGGAAAATAGAGAGAGAGAGGGAGAGAGTCCAATTAATTTGACACCTTTAGTAGTAGTATTGAATAATTAAAGGTTATTTTTGTCAAAACAATAACTAATGCAGTACAAAATACAAGCTGGTTCTTATAAAAAGGACCAGACGTAGTATTACATTGCTTTTGTAAGACTGGATAGACCTGGGGAAGGGCATAGATTTTGTTATTCCAAGGAGAATGTCTTTGATATGCAGTATATGTTATGACCATAAGATGTAATTACATTTTCTATCATTTGTTTGATGCTTTTTCTCTATCTGGTGCTGCAGTTTATCCCGTACTCATTTATAGAGAAAGAAGCAAGTCATGTTGAGGGTTTCAGTCCTGAGCTAGCTGTAGTTACAATTGGGGGTGGGAAGGAACTTGAAGAGAAGCTCGTGGTGTGTATGCTCTTCAACTATTTGTCACAGTTGCTTTCATTTATATATTCTTATTTATTGTAAACCATAAGCTGCATTGAAGTAGTTAATCATCCACAATGTTGATTATAAAGCTGTGACCTAAGGTTTTATCTTTGATTTTTGCACTTCTTGAGGCTATGGCAGGTACGACCTACAAGCGAAACTATTGTGAATCACATGTTCACTCAGTGGATTCATAGCTACCGTGATCTTCCTCTCATGATTAATCAGGTAAATGCTGTTGTCGCTTTTGATAGCTTGCTTTCTTTTTTTATGATGGGACAACTCTGCCAACCTTCTTTGGTCAAATGAATGTGGTTCAGTGGGCAAATGTTACAAGATGGGAGATGCGCACTAAACCATTTGTGAGAACTCTTGAATTTCTTTGGCAAGAAGGTCATACTGCTCATGCCACTCCAGAAGAGGCAGAAAATGAGGTCCACATCTTCTCTATATCAAGATGATAAAGTCTGTACAAGTAAAATAGCACAATCTTAGTAACAATATTTTGTTCAACTGCAGGCTATACAGATGATTGACATTTATACGAAATTTGCATATGAGCAAACTGCAATACCTGTTATTGCAGGTCGCAAATCTAAAGTGGAAACATTTGCTGGTGCTTGTAAGACCTATACCATTGAGGCTATGATGGGTGACAAGAAAGCATTACAAGCAGGAACCAGCCACAACCTTGGGCAAAACTTTGCCCGTGCCTTTGGAACACAGGTCTGATGTACTAGTACTACACTCATTATTACAGAATACACAATATTTCCTTCCTGTGGGCTAGTCTTTTTTTTGGGCTTCATTTGTCTACAATCTAATTAATGTGTCGTCGTGCTATTGCGTTTCTTGACTTATTTATTTGGGTCCATAAAACTACATGTAAGAAAGCTTGATCTTGCTATCTCTTGCTATGTTCTGTTATTTC
This sequence comes from Acmispon strigosus, assembly GCA_030819835.1. Classification (NCBI taxonomy): domain Eukaryota; kingdom Viridiplantae; phylum Streptophyta; class Magnoliopsida; order Fabales; family Fabaceae; genus Acmispon; species Acmispon strigosus. The sequence goes on along the minus strand of JAUAMA010000001.1, from coordinate 38,092,671 downwards.
CTCCTGCTAGTTCTGGAATACGAATACCTCCATGACTTGTTACTTGTTAATGTTAAATTTGCTTCTTTGGGGTAAATAATTTTGAAGTTGCACCAAAATGATATTTTGCCCCACTTGGAGCTGTATGGTTAGAAGGCGTACAATAAAGTTTCTGATATAGGATTAAGAAAGCTATTTTATGTAAGCAAGAGGAGCTAGGATGGAAAGAATTTGAATAGGGGCAGCCACACAATAAACACAAGTACATAATAAATCCATAACTAGAAAAACCCAACCAGTCTAATTTTAGCCAAAATAATTTCAATATTATATTTATTTTGATTTAAATTAAAACTTTTAGGAGAATCCTAAATCACTAAGCTACTAATAAAGACCCTACTTATGATAAATCCCCAATCCATATAAAATTACAAATATGATATAATGTTCCTTTCCATGGTCCTTTGTGCCTACTTGTACTTCATCAGTTGTTTTTTCCACAACATGTAACTTGATAATTTTACTAAATACCAAGCCATAGAAATCATGACTATGTACTGGAAAGACTAAACTGGACCTTTTGATAGCTGAAGCATCCAGATTCTGTTTTCACTCTTTTTTCATTTATGTTTGTTATTTTATCCCTTCTCTTTTCTTCTATGGTTTCTTCTCCTCAACTATTATGGTTTTTTTTTTCTTATTAAAGTATTGATGTCATCCTTTCAAGAAGGATGCAGCTGCTCAAAATGTGTGCTTGTGCAGTTCACAGATGAGAATGGACAAAGGGAACATGTTTGGCAGACATCATGGGCGATAAGCACCCGTTTTGTTGGAGGTATCATCATGGCACATGGGGACGATATAGGCCTAATGCTTCCCCCAAAGGTTGCACCGATACAGGTACATTTGGATGCTATTTGAAAGGAACCAACCCAGAAAATACTGATATTATTCAAGATAAACCCTAATACCAAATTGGGAATTAGAGCAGAATACAAGAGAGGGATACCAAACACCCTCTTCCTAATCCCAATACCCAAATGATACAAAAGATAACCATTCTCTCTCACTTCCTCTTATTTATAGACCCTCTCTAACTAACTATTAACCTTGATAGAAATGCTGAGGTACAATTGGGCCTGGAATATGGTCCTAAGCCCAAGATATGGAGAGTGTATGAAAGGAAGTATAAGAGAGGGGTTAAGAGGAATGACGTGGCCTTGAATCAGGCATGATATGCATGGAGGGTATAAGCATTAGTAATATATATAGGTGGTTATAGGAGAGAGAGCGGGGGATCTAATCATTCTGTTAGTAGTGGATTCACTGAAACGTGAATTGTAGAGGGCCCTTTGGCTTTGGATTGGTAGCTTGCTATCAATTACCGTTAGATTGTTATTTCATATTTTCCTACATGAATACACTTGTACTAGTTACCTGATTCTGCAATACTAAATCAGATATCCATTTCTTGCTAATTGTCTCTGTTATTTGATCTGAACTCCATCAAATTGGTCCGACCTGCCGGATCAAAAACCACACTGGGAAAGAATGTCGATGCCAAGAAAATCACCTACGCCTAAGATGGGTGATCGGATGGACGCTTTGGAGACCCAGATGGGACATGTTACCAACACGCTCGACGCACTGGTTCGGCAGATGCGGCTCCAGGCCGAACAGATGCAGCAGCAGAGCTTAGTTCTCGCGAAACTAAGCAAGCAGAAGGAGGTGAGTAGAGAAGGAGAGGCATCGGGTGGAAACTCGGGTGGTGATTCACCTTCGAGTGAGTCTCGACTCGCCGGGAAGAAGGTGAAGCTTCCATTGTTCGATGGCGAAGATCCAGTGGCTTGGATAACTCGTGCGGAAATATATTTTGATGTGCAGAACACACCGGAGGATATGCGGGTGAAGCTTTCGCGTTTGAGCATGGAAGGTCCCACGATCTGTTGGTTCAATTTACTGCTGGAAACGGAAGATCAATTATCGTGGGAAAAACTCAAAAGGGCGTTGATCGCGCGTTATGGTGGCCGGAGATTGGAAAACCCGTTTGAAGAATTATCCACGCTCCGTCAAACTGGGAATGTTGAAGAGTTTGTTGAAGCATTTGAATTGCTTTCCTCGCAGGTGGGTCGGTTACCTGAGGAGCAGTATTTAGGATGCTTCATGAGTGGGTTGAAACCTCCAATCCGGCGAAGGGTGAGAACTCTGAATCCTTCTAATCGAATGCAGATGATGAGGATGGCTAAGGATGTTGAGGAGGAGCTTAAGGAAGACGATGACGAGGGTGAGAGTTTTGGGGAAGCGTTTGTGGGCCGAAGAGAAGAAAGTGGGCTTAAGTTTCATAGTGGGTTTAACCCGACCCAGAAGGACATGAACAAATCCGGGAACTTAAGTTGGTCCAACCCGACAAAAACAGGGAGCTCTTTTGGGTCGAACGCGAACCCTACTTCATCCTTGAGTTCGACGGGATAGAAGAGTGACGGCGACCGCCGACAGGCATTGTTTTAAGTGCGGTGGTAAGTATCATCCAACCTTGCACAAATGCCCTGAACGCTCACTGTGTGTTGATATTGGGGGAAGGAGAAACAGTGAATGAGGACGGAGAAATAGTAGCTTTGGAGGTAGAAGATGCCGAGGAGGAGGAAGAACCAGAAGCGGAGTGCAAAATTATTGGAGTTCTGGGGAAGATGGGGGAATATAACACCATGAAGTTGGAGGCAAAATTGGCTAATGTGGTTGTGGAGGTGTTGGTCGATAGTGGAGCTAGCCACAACTTTATTTCACCCGAACTGACCTCCGCTTTGGGACCAACAGTAATTCCTACTATGGTTAAGAGAATCAAGCTTGGGGATGGCCATCGGGTTATGTTTGAAGGCTTGTGTAAAGGGATTAAGCTTTTTCTGGGGTCTAGGCTCTTTGTAATAGATGCCCTGGTGTTGGAGTTAGGAGGGTTAGATGTGGTTCATGGTATATCATGGTTGAGCACATTGGGGAAAGTGGTAATGGACTGGAAAGACTTGTCTATGCAGTTTTGGCATAATGGGGAGATGGTGACATTACAGTGTCAAGGAAAAGGACAGTTACAACATAGCTGTCTCAATTCTTTCTTGACAGGCCAAGAGAGGGACTTGAATGGTGAAGGGTGGTGGACTCAATTGGAAAAGAAGCAGCATGCCATGGAATTGGGTCAAGAAAGTGTAAGGGAAGTATTGGAGTTGTTTCCTGCAGTTTTCAAAGACAGGTTAACACTGCCTCTAGTAAGAGATCAGGTGCATAGAATCAATTTGTTACCTAATTGTGGTCCAGTCAATGTGCGGCCATACAAATACCCTCATCACCAAAAATCTGAAATTGAGAGACAAGTAGCGGAGCTGTTGCAGGCGGGGGTTGTCAAGCCCAGTATGAGCGCATTCTCTAGCCCCGTCATTTTGGTCAAGAAAAAGGATCAAACATGGAGGATGTGTGTGGATTATAGAGCTCTCAATAAGGTAACTATCCCGGATAAATACCCTATACCCATTGTGGATGAATTACATGGGTCAACAATTTTTTCGAAGATTGATTTAAAGTCAGGGTATCATCAGATACGTGTGCATGAGAATGATGTGCACAAAACTGCGTTTAGGACTCACAATGGTCATTACGAATACCTTGTGATGCCTTTTGGATTGATGAACGCACCAGCCACTTTTCAGGCCACAATGAACGACATTTTTAGGCCATTTCTTAGGAAGTTTGTGCTGGCATTTTTTGATGACATATTGGTGTACAGTAAGAATGAAAAGGAGCACATTCAGCACCTCCAACAAGTGCTACAGGTGTTAGTGGATCATTGTTTTGTTCCTAACATGGCTAAGTGCAAATTTGGATGTTTGCAAGTAGATTACTTGGGTCATATAATTTCTGGTGCAGGGGTTTCTGTGAATCCAGAAAAGGTTAGATGCATCTTGGAGTGGCCTGAACCTAAGAATGTCAAAGGAGTGCGTGGCTTTTTGGGCTTGACTGGGTACCACAGGAAGTTCGTCAAGGACTATGGCAAGATTGCCAGCCGTGACCGAATTGACAAAGAAAGATGGTTTCAATTGGGGTGTGGCTGCTAAGGATGCTTTTGAGAAGTTAAAGAAAATTATGACAACATCTCCTGTTCTTTTGTTGCCTAATTTCTCTATTCCCTTTGAAATTGAATGCGATGCTGCAGGAAGAGGAGTATGTGCTGTGTTGATGCAAAACAAGCAACCAATTGCTTATTTTAGCAAAGCTTTGTCTGACAACAATTTGATGAAGACTGTATATGAAAAGGAGTTGATGGCTTTGGTCCTTGCCATCCAACATTGGAGGCATTATTTATTGGGCAAGGAGTTTGTTGTGTACACTGATCATAGGAGTTTGAAGCATTTTTTACAGCAGCGGATTTCCTCCCCTGACCAACAGTGCTGGTTGGCAAAGTTGTTAGGCTATCAATTTGAAGTGCGGTATAAACCAGGGTTCGAAAACAAAGCTGCTGATGCCTTGTCTCGTTGCTATGATGAGGGTGCATTTTCTGCACTGGTGCACACTCCTATATGGTTAGGGAGTAATCAGTTACTACAAGAAGTGAAGAATGATGAATCTGTTCAGCAGGTAATGGCAGAGGTGATAAAAGATCCTATGGCTAAACCGGGTTATAGTGTGCAGCAAGGGGTTTTATTGTACCAGGGTCGATTGGTATTGGGTGCTAAATCTCCATCTATTCCCTCATTGTTGAAAGAATTTCATGAAACCCCTATGGGCGGCCATTCTGGATTTTTGAGGACTTATAGGCGTATTGCAGAGAATCTTTACTTGGTGGGAATGCAGAAATCCATACGGGATTATGTGCGAGCATGTGATGTGTGCCAAAGACAGAAATATGATGCAACTACTCCAGGGGGATTTTTACAACCATTACCTATTCCCAATGCTGTATGGGAGGATATTTCCATGGACTTTGTGACTGGCTTGCCTAAATCCAGAGGTTTTGAAGCAGTTTTTGTGGTGGTAGACAGATTATCCAAGTATAGTCATTTTATCTTATTGAAGCATCCTTATACTGCCAAGTCTGTGGTAGAAGTTTTTGTTAAGGAGGTGGTGAGACTTCATGGAATTCCTAGTTCCATTGTAAGTGATAGAGATCCTTTGTTTGTGAGCCATTTTTGGAGGGAATTGTTTAAATTGCAGGGTACGACACTCAAAATGAGCTCAGCCTATCATCCCGAAACAGATGGGCAAACTGTGGTTATCAATAGGTGTCTTGAAAGCTATCTTCGGTGTTTTGCTGCTGATCAACCCAAGACTTGGGCTTATTGGGTGCCATGGGCTGAATACTGGTACAACACTACTTATCATGTGTCTATAGGCAAGTCCCCTTTTGAAGTTGTGTATGGGAGACAACCTCCTAAGTTGCGATACTTGAGCAATGAAACAAAGGTAGCTGCAGTTGCTTTGGAGTTAAAAGACAGAGATGAGGCATTGGATCAACTTAAGATGCACTTGTTCAAAGCCCAACAGCAAATGAGAGTGTATGCTAATAAGAAGAGGAGGGATTTGAAGTTCGAGATTGGTGAATGGATGTTTTTAATATTGAGGCCCCATAGGCAACAATCAGTTGTTGAAGGATAAATCAGAAGCTTGCAGCATGTTTTTATGGTCCTTTCAAGATCATTGAGAAGGTTGGAGAAGTTGCATATAAGCTTCAACTACCTGACCACTCCAAAATCCATCCTGTTTTTCACATATCCTTATTAAAGAAGGCAGTTGGGAACTACCACGTCCTGGGAGAATTGCCTAAAGAATTAGAGGTTGTTGCTGAAGAAGAGATATATCCAGTAAAGGTTTTGGGCTCTAGAGTGACTATGCAGGAAGGAGTCTCCATTCCTCAAAGTTTGATCCAATGGAAGAATAAATCTATTGATGATGTAACATGGGAGGACAATGCTGCGTTGAGGGGTCAATTTTCAGAATTTAACCTTGAGGACAAGGTCATTTCTGATGCGGGTGGAATTGATAGAAATGCTGAGGTACAATTGGGCCTGGAATATGGTCCTAAGCCCAAGATATGGAGAGTGTATGAAAGGAAGTATAAGAGAGGGGTTAAGAGGAATGACGTGGCCTTGAATCAGGCATGATACTGAATCAGGCATGATATGCATGGAGGGTATAAGCACTAGTAATATATATAGGTGGTTATATGAGAGAGAGAGCGGGGGATCTAATCATTCTGTTAGTAGTGGATTCACTGTAACGTGAATTGTAGAGGGCCCTTTGGCTTTGGATTGGTAGCTTGCTATTAAGTACTGTTAGATTGTTATTTCATATTTTCCTACATGAATACACTTGTACTAGTTACCTGATTCTGCAATACTAAATCAGATATCCATTTCTTGCTAATTGTCTCCGTTATTTGATCTGAACTCCATCAAACCTCCTATCTGGCCACTTAACCGTGAGTAGGTTCCCATCAATACTCCCCCCCTGAAAATTCACCTTGTCCTCAAGGTGAAGGACTGAATACAAACAACAAAATGAACAACCACTCCACAGATCCAAAGTTACAACAAGAACAGCTTCCACCAGGATCCCACTGCATATAGCAAAGAATCCGAATCATGTATGAACTGGGAAAAATCTGTCCCGGGTTGCTGAAACAAACACTGCCTAAGTCCCATTGCTGGAAAAACAATGTGCAGAAGATCCAGTTCTAGCAAACCAGTTGACGTAGGAAGGTAGCAGAACCTTCACAATCTGGCCTTCCCAAACTAATATTTCCCAAGCCACCCTTTTGTCCAAGACCAAGTTCATACCCAATTAAATTGCAGAATGCCTCTAATCCTTCTCTGTTCCTTCCCACTTTAAGCTGTAGCTGATGAGTGTCACACTCCATGGCCCAACACGTTTGACACAATGTAAGGTCTGAAACTTTGAAAAACTCCCAGATATTAACAACAAAATGCCGACCATTTGAATTCCCTTGGCCACCCACTTTTACTTGCCGAATTTGGCAAATGAAGACCAAATTTTCCTCAACTGGTACTGTCTTCATAACGCACTCCCTGATTTGGGCTTGGCCCATTTGTGCATTAAGTGTTTGGATTGAGTATCCTTTGCATGCTGCACTAACCAAACTCATCCATTTGCTGTTTGCTCCATGAGATGCCAGCAGATTACTCAAAGTCCTTGGCAGCAAGACACCTGGATCCCACTTTTCCCTTCCACTAATGTGCCCCATCACTTGGATTAAGCTCAGTAATGCCACTCTCAAATGAAACCTGTCACTGGCTGGGACATGTGTCCAATCCACAATCTCAGAAATTCTATCCCTCTAGACTTTTATTCTCCAAGGCTACCACGTGTTTATCTCCTCTGCCAACAGGAAGTAAAAACTGTAAAACAACTTTTGGGTTGAAAGACTGCTGCTTACCTCATGGCCAATGTGGTCAAACAGTTGACCCCAAAGGTGTAATTCCAGTTCTGTCCTCTGTCCTTCCCACTCTTCCTTCGCGAAATCCCGTCCCTCACAACTCAACACAAGCAACGCTCCCACCGCAATGTTCGGCGGTTTCAGTGGCAGTCGTTGGAGCATTTCCAACTTCCTCAACGGAAATTCGGGTTTGCCGGCATGCGGTTGCCGGAGCCTCGCCGTTGTCGACACCTTGATCGTTCCTCTCTTCAACGCCAGTGGCCGGAGATGCCTGCGTTCATCCCTCGACTTTGGTTGTTGATGGATCTGCCATTGCTGTCCTCGTTGGAGTCCACGCTTCGTCCCACCATCTCTTCCTTCAATCTCTGTTTCACAGGTCTGGTTTTTCTCTACCTCCGTCATCTTCACTGCCTTTGCATCGATCCTCTCTTCCTCCACTAGATTAGATTTCCGCGATTCAGAGGTTGAATCCTCATTTGCGTCAGAAACTTGTTGAACCACCACCGGGATTCGCACCTCTCCCTCCGAGGTCGCCGTGTCTCTCAGCGATGCTGCTACTCGTCCTTCCTTCGCCTCATCCTGATTGGGTTTCTGTGTCGCTGTAATCTCCGATGGCCACGGAAACATCGTCGCTGCCGCCGTCCCTGTCTCCGGTGCAGCCTTCAATTCTCCCATTTCTTGTTCAAGGGAAATAGCTCTTTGAATAACCTCAGAAAGAGAGTAAAGTTCATTCAATCGTACCTCCCTTTTGATTTCCTCCCTCAATCCTTTCAAGAAGATGCCTTTGACAAATTCGGGATGGATTTCTTTGAGAGCCCCCACATACTTTTCAAATTCCACCGCATAATCCTTCACTGTCCCAATCTGTTTCAGAGAAAGAAGCAACTAAAATGGGTTCTGAATCTTGGAAGGCTGAAACCTCCGCACCACTGCAATCTTGAACCCTTCCCACGATGGATTGGGATTGCAGCTCTTCCACCAATGAAACCAGCTTAAAGCTCGGCCTTTGAATGCCACCATTGCAGCTTGCACACGTTCTTCTTTAGGAACCCCTTTGATGGTGAAATATCTGTCCAATTTCTGAGTCCATCCGGAAGCATCGTCTCCTCCAAATATTGGAATCTCTAATCGATGCCAGCGTTCACTACTCCAACTTCCCGATTCCTCTTGATCCCAATTTCTCTGGTTCGAATCACCTTCGTCTTCCTCGTCGCGATGTGGCGAAGTTTCCGCGCGCTCCCCGATCTTCCTTGGGATGGCTCTCAACGATTTCTCTTGCTCCGCCGACCTTCGTTCTAGCTCCGCTGTCATCCCTTCTTGCTCTGAAGGCCACGCGTTACTGCGTTAGCTAAAACCATCCCAAACCTCCATTCCTCGCTTCCATGGTCGCTGTTTCCCAATTCTCCCACCATGCTTCTTGTCTAAACGCGCAGCATTGAGGAATTTTGTGGTTCAGGCACCAGATCGGTGCTCTGATACCAATGAAAGGAACCAACCCAGGAAATACTGATATTATTCAAGATAAACCCTAATCCCAAATTGGGAATTAGAGCAGAATATAAGAGGGGGATACCAAACACCCTCTTCCTAATCCCAATACCCAAATGATACAAAAGATAACCATTCTCTCTCTCACTTCTTATTTATAGACCCTCTCTAACTAACTATTAACCTCCTAACTAACCACTTAACTGTGAGTAGGTTCCTATCACTATTGGTGTCTAAATCATGTGTTGTAGACATGATTGTTTGATTTAATGTAGCTGTTGGAAGTTAGAACATTTTGCACCTTGGCTAGACAAAGATGGTCAACAATGCATAGTATTCAACTTTTGCTGAATAACTTGCTTACATAACATCCAACAATACTTAATACAAAACCTGATCTCATTATAGTGATGTACTGATAATTACAAGTTAAAAGTTGCCATTTTTGCAGTTTTTTCTTCCATGAAATCGTTATAACCTGTAATTTATAAGTATTTGTTTATTTATGCATGTGACTTGATTCATATTGCATTCATTAAGGATATGTTTGGATGGAGGAGTTGGGAGGGGGAGGGAAGGTAAAAAATTTCAATTCTATATTGATAGAATTATAGAACCGTCATAAAAAATAGTAAGAGATGCTTAGGTTACATGATACTTTTCCTACTTTCAAAAATTCTCAAATAAAGTGAATGATTACTTGTAATGAAATAAAAGTTCACCTTTTGCCACTACAAAGTTCTACCTCGAAATATAACACAATTTTTCATGCCTGTCATATTGTAATTTGAAAATTTAAATTTAAAATTTCCGTTTTCAGCATAATCATGTTCTGCATGCCTGGTTTAGGTGGTAATTGTACCCATTTGGAAGAAGGATGACGAAAAACTCGCAGTTCTAAATGCAGCATCATCTGTAAAAGATGTTCTTCAGGGCACTGGAATTAAAGTTAAACTTGATGACTCAGATCAAAGAACCCCTGGATGGAAATTCAATTTCTGGGAAATGAAGGTTTGGTGTTAAACTTAGAAGGGAATTTGTTTTCGGGGCCCGGATCATGTGCATTTCTTCTGATCATGCTGCAAGATTTTTCCATGTTTGCGTATCTGATATACTTCATTTGTATGTTCATATTTCAGGGAGTTCCTCTGAGAATTGAAATTGGTCCTCGTGATGTGTCAAGTGGAAGTGTAGTGATATCCAGGAGAGATATCCCTGGGAAGCAGGGGAAAGTGTTTGGAATCTCTATGGAGCCTTCAATTTTGGAGGCTTATGTAAAAGACAAGTTGGATGAAATTCAGTCTTCTCTTTTGGAAAGAGCAATTGCATTTCGAGATAGGTTCATTCCTTCTCTGCTACTATTTGAACCTTATACAAATCTAATTGTTGATCCTGCACTTAATTTTTAATTAATTTTGGCAATGAATATAATTCCTGAATGATATTTTCCTGAATCACATTTTTAGGATTTAGACCAGTTAAACCGGTACATCCTGTACTGACCAAACCTTGTCCACTATATGAAATAATTAAAATACAGTAGAACGTCAATGTCATTAAGAACTACCTCTAATGCTTTGTAGGTGAAAATATAACTCCATTTTTCTTCTAGATAGGCAATCAATTGGAATGACTGAATGAGAGTTTCCTATGCCATTAAGGTTTTATTAGTTAAGAAAGTTCGAACACATGATTTCCATGAGTTATATTACAGAGATTCATAGACTTCAGCATTGAAATTCAATAGCTTCTTGCTATAGAAGTTTTCGAGAATTTTAATTTTTATTTCACATTCTCAATTTGTGCATATTCCATGTCCACAGGCAGACTGATATTTACACTATTTATTTTTCAGTAATATTATAGATGTGAGCACATACGATGATCTTAAAGCTGCAATATCACAAGGCAAATGGGCAAGGGGACCTTGGTCTGCTAGGTTGTGTTTTTTCCCCTATTTCTTCTATAAATCTGTTTTAATGGTGAAAACATAAGAATGTGTATATGATGACCATGATTCAGAGCACTAATATCAAGCTTTACACGATGTCACAGTGATGAAGATGAGTTAAAAGTAAAAGAGGAAACTGGTGCAACTATCAGGTGTTATCCTTTTCAACAGCCACAAGGGATTAAAAGATGCTTGATGACTGGAGATCCTGCTGAAGAAGTGGCTATTTTTGCCAAATCCTATTAACTCTGCAAGGTTGTTTATTTTTTAAACACCCAAATTTTACTGAATTTTCACTTGGTTTTTTTTTTTCTTTTCAATAATTTCTTTTGATAGGCAAGTTAGTTAAAAAATGTAATATATTGATTCACTGTAACTTATATTTTAGCCTGTTGTCATTGTTTAGAAAGATGATTGAGAGATGTGGGGGGTAGAATTTAGAGCATTTATGCTGCAGCAGTTTGATGATATCACTATGATTTTTGTATGTCTTTGATGTTTGATTATATTATTTAATATTTATGCTTTTTGCCCCCTGGGCTCGAACTCCTGAGCCAAAGGGGTTCAGTAATAGTATTAGTATATCATTCATTATGTTCTTTTAATAAATAAAAATTGCTTAAATGATACGTTGTTAGGAACCAAATCACTGACAAGCAGAATATGTAATGAAAACAGTGCAGAAAAATGTAAATGAGAGCTTTGTTGATGAATAGCAATGGAGTTTTACAGATATGAGGAAATGTAAGGCTTCCTAGATCTGCTCAGAGCACAGCTCCGATAGGTCAGCTCAATGCTGCCTATACATCCTAACAAACTCAGGAATATTCTGGATACCCCCTCTCAATCCATACCTCACTCCTTATACAAAGGAAACGGAATCCACCTCCCCTCACTCTTCCATGTCACCAAAAACTAACCAACTATTGACAGCTTTCTTACCCCTTCTAGAATAAACTTGCCACACCTTGGGTCCCACAGATGTGTGATGAATTTGTGACTCACTAGGACCTTCTTCTTGCATACGAGTCCTAACAATACTCCCTCCATTAAGCCTTGCTTTGTCCTCAAAGCAAAAATTTGGAATTGACTTCTCATCATTATAGAATCCTCCCATGTAGCTTCCCTTCCAATGTATAAGAACTTGGTTGACCTTCTCACCATGTATCTGCACGGTCCTCTGAGCTAGCACTGTTTCCGGTTCAATTAACACACCACTATCATCTTCCAGTTCAGGTAATACCTCCCCTTCATGATAATTTCCCACAGCTTTTTTTAGCAATGAGACATGGAAAACTGGATGGACACGTGACCCTTCAGGCAACTTTAATTGACAGGCCACTGCTCCTACACGTGTTGTCAAAGGGTAAGGACCATAGTACCTTGCTGCTAACTTAGCATTGATCCTTGAAACAACAAATTGTTGTCTATGGGCCCTCAGCTTCACAAATACCCACTCCCCTATCTCAAAACTCTATCACACCTTTTTCTGTCTGTCTGTTGCTTCATTCTATCTTGTGCTCTCAATAATTGTTGTCTAAGCTGTCTTATGGCCTCATCCCTATCCAATAACTCCCTTTGTACAGCCTCTACTCTGGTCTCCCCTTGTATCCATCGTGTAATGACTGGGGGTGCCCTGCCATACACAATCCCAAAAGGAGTTTGTCCCGTAGTGGCGTGGTAACTTGTATTGTACCAATACTCAGCCCAAAAAATCCAATTGGCCCAAGTCTTAGGCTGATCAGCTATGAAGCATCTTAGGCAAGTCTCCAAACACCTATTCACTATCTTTGTTTGACCATTGGTCTCAGGGTGGTATGCAGTGCTCATTTTTAACTTCGTACCTTGCAATTTGCACAACTCCTTCCAAAAGTTACTCATGAATACTGGATCTCTGTCACTGACAATAGATAGTGGTATCCCATGTAACCTTACAACTTCTCTAACAAACACTTCTGCAATCACCTTAGCTGTATAAGGATGTTTCAATGGAATAAAATGTGAGTATTTAGATAACCTGTCAACAACCCCCAATATTGCTTCGTACCCCTTTGACTTGGATAATCCTGTTATAAAATCCATAGATAAATCCTCCCAAATGCGATCTGGAATGGGTAATGGTTGCAGCAAGCCTCCAGGTGAGCTAGCCAAATATTTCTGTCTCTGACAAGTATCACACCTCTTAACAAACTCTTGTACTATATTCTTCATTCCCACCCAGTACACATTGGCTGCTAACCTCCTATAAGTTCTGTAAAAACCTGAATGCCCTCCTTGAGGAGTTGAGTGAAACTCTGCTAGTAACAAAGGAATCATTACTAACACCTTAGACAGGACCAATCTGCCTTCATACAACAACACCCCATGTTTGTATGAGTAACCAGGCCTTGAATTTACATCTGCCTGCAAATCCTTAATCACTTGCTGCAACTCCTTGTCCTGTTTTACTTCTGCCTACAATGTTTTTTCATTTCCCCATTGTAAGCTAGTTACCACTTGACGTAATTCTCCACCTTCATTGACCCTTGAAAGTGCATCAGCACCTCTGTTAAGTCTTCCAGGTTTGCAACTGATTTCAAAATCAAAACACAACAACTTAGCAGCCCAGTTCTGCTGCTCTGCTGTGACTACTCTCTGCTGCAACAATTCTTTGAGACCCTTCTGATCAGTAGACACTTTGAATCTCCTCCCCAACAAATAAGGCCTCCAATGCTGAATTGAAAGCACCACTGCCATTAGTTCTTTCTCATAGGCAGATTTGGTGAGATTTCTACTCCCAAGGCTTTGCTAAAATACGCCACTGGTCTCTCCTCTTACATAAGTATTGCTCCAATTCCTCCACCTGAAGCATCACACTCTATGACAAACTCCTTGTTAAAATCCGGTAAGGCTAGGGGAAGTAGTCAACTTATCCTTCAACGCTTCAAAAGCTTCTTGTGCCTTCTCATTCCACAAAAATGCATCTTTTTTGGTAAGTTCAGTCAAAGGTTTGGCCATTTTGCCATAATCCTTGATGAACTTCCTATAGTAACCTGTCAGGCCCAGAAAACCTCTCACTCCCTTCACATTCTTGGGTGTAGGCCATTTGGTAACACTGACCACCTTGCTGGGATCAACTGCCACCCCTTCTCCTGATATCAAGTGTCCCAAATATTCTACATAACTTTGGCCAAACTGACATTTTTTTTCTTAGCCACTAAACCATGAGTCTGTAAACTTTTCAAAACTTCTTTTAGGTGTTCCATATGTGACTGCCAGTCCCTACTATACACCAATATATCATCAAAAAACACTAACATAAATTTCCTCAACAATGACCGAAACACCTCATTCATAAGACTCTGAAAAGTAGAGGGTGCGTTCATTAATCCAAAAGGCATCACCAAGAATTCATAATGGCCCTCATGTGTTCGAAAAGCTATTTTATGAAAGTCTTCTTCTCTCACCCTAACTTGATTATAACCAGATTTTAAATCCAATTTGGAGAAAAATCTAGCTCCATGCAACTCATCAAGCAGTTCTTCAATCACTAGTATGGGAAACTTATCAGGTACTGTTGCTTTATTGAGAACCCTATAATCAATGCACATCCTCCATGAGTTGTCCTTCTTCTTAACTAGAATCACCGGATTGGAGAAAGAACTTGTACTATGACGAATAATTCCAGTTTCCAGCATGTCTTTGACTTGCTTTTCAATCTCATTTTTGTGGTGATGAGGGTATCTATAAGGTCTTACATTTATAGCTCCTGCTCCTTCTTTCAAAATAAGCGCATGTTCTTTCTTCCTCTTAGGTGGTAGTCCTGTAGGTTCTTGGAATACCTCAGCATAAGCATTCAACAAGTTTTCCAATTCCTTGGACTGATCCATCTCTAAGGCAAAAAGGTTCCCTCCTTCCTTCACATTCTCTCTATCCTTCTTCCATCCTACCTTACTCCTCTGTGACTTACACACAATACTTTGCAGAGTGTTCATCATTCCCAACCATTCCTCCATCCCCTTCAAGGTGATCCACTCTATGTTATACCAAAACTCATTGTATGCTTTTTCCAATTAACTATCATGTCACCAAGAGTACGTAACCATTCCATTCCCAACACCATATCTACACCTCCCAAATCAAACAACTGAGCATCTACTACAAATGGCACCCCTTCTAAATCTATTCCCAAATTAACACATCGCCCCTTTGTCTTAGAACAGGACCCATCACCCAACTTGATACTTATAGATGGTGTATTTTCAACATTCCAGTTCATTTTGTGTACTAATTGATAGGAAATAAAATTGTGCGTTGCTCCACTATCAATAAGAATTAGTACTGGTACCTCATGAATAGTCCCTTTCAGCTTCATGGATTGTGGCTTAATGTAATCAGCTTGGCCCAATTATTGGAAACTTATCATACTCATTTCTCCTTTCACCTCTTCATCGTCTTCTTCCACCTCCACAGCTAGCAGCTTACCTTCTTGCCCTCCTTCCTCATCGTCCTCCATCACCAAAACTCTAAGTTGTTTGTCTGGGCACTGATGCATTGGATGGAAAGCCCCTCCACATTTGAAACACGAGCCCTTCTGTTTTCTTTCCATTAATTCATTGTAAGACAGGTGGGCAAACCCCCTATCTCGTAGTCTACTCCTTTTTTCTTTCATGTTGGGCTTGCCTCTCCCCTCTAGGCCCACTTCCGTTTCCTTTTACACCTCCAGCTGACGTGGCATCCTTTCCTCCCTTGACTAGGACCCAGTCTGACCCACCACTTCTATTTGATCCATGGGTACCGGTTCGGGTTGAACCATAACCCGCTTTGGCCTGTTTGTTATGACCCGACCCATTATCCCCCCTGATCTCCTTCTCCACAACACGCGTGATTTGCAGCACCTTCGTCCTGCTCAAATCACCCATCATCGCCAAACTTCTAACCTTCCCCCTGATCTCTCCTTTCAAGCCATGTAAAAAATAACCTAGAAATTGCTTGTCAGGCAACTTAGGTATCTGCGCGGTGAGGTATTCGAACTTAGTGATATATTCATCAACACTCCCAATCTGTCGGAGCTCCGTCAATTACTCATAGACGTCTCCTTCCCCATGTCCTCCGTACCTCTCCAACAACGCCTCCTTCAACCTGTTCCATGTCAAATCCTCTTCTTCGTTGAGCAACGAATTGAAGAAATGAATGGTAGGTCCCTCCATACATAACTGAGGAAGGTTCACTTTCACTTCCAGCATCATATCTTGCACACGGAAATAGACCTCAGCCCTGGAGATCCAACCGGTCGGATCTTCGCCGTCGAACATCGGAAGCTCCACCTTCTTCATCGATCCTTCTCCTATCACCTTCTCCGGACTCCCATCGTTAACCACACTCTCCTCTGTATGTATCGACTTCCCCAAACTTTTCTCAAACAACGCTATGAGCGTCGCTTGATTCCTCTCCACCGCCGTCAACGTCGTCTTCACCTCCATGAGTTCTTCCTCCAACGCTGCGATCTTCGAATCCATACTTCTGATCAATGCTAACTGGTTCTTCTTCGATGGCATTAACCGGTTCCCTCAAAGTTGTATCCGGCAGGTCGGACCAAATTATTAGGAACCAAATCACAGACAAGCAAAATATGTAATGAAAACAGTGCAGAAAAATGTAAATGAGAGCTTTGTTGATGAATAGCAATGGAGTTTTACAGATATGAGGAAATGTAAGGCTTCCTAGATCTGCCCAGAGCACAGCTCCGATAGGTCAGCTCAATGCTGCCTATACATCCTAACAAACTCAGGAATCTTCTGGATACCCCCTCTCAACCCATACCTCACTCCTTATACAAAGGAAACGGAATCTAGCTCCCCTCACTCTTCCACGTCACAAAAAACTAACTAACTCTTGACTGCTTTCTTACCCGTTCTAGAATAAACTTGCCACACCTTAGGTCCGACAGATGTGTGATGAATTTGTGACTCACTAGGACCTTCTTCTTGCATATGAGTCCTAACATACATCTTCACCTTATTTTGTCATGACCTTTTGAAGTTGTCCAGTTGTTATAGTACTAAAGAGAGTTGTAGTATTGAAGACTCGGTACTCCCCCTATCGCAAACTTTCAATTATTTTTTTTAAGAAAATTGGAAAAATAACTATAAAAGTGTCGTAAAAATGCAAAAAATAAAGATAAAAAATTTATTTTCTTTAAATTCATTATTTTATTTTATAGTTATGGTTTTTATTTTTACTATATTTCTTAAGGAATACTAAATGGGGATGTATCTAGTGAAAAAGCTCTTATATGAGAATAATGGTGAGAATAAATCGTGACAGTTAGATTTAACAATGAGTGGTCATGATTAAAAGAAATAAGTGGTCACGTGACCACTTAAAAATGTCATGTGACTTTTTTAAACAAGTCACGTGACTTAATATTTTAATCATGACCACATATTGTTAGATCTAACAGTCACGATTTATTCTCACCATTGAACCATTCTCATATAAGAATAGCTTTCTTACAAGATACATTCTCTAATAAATGAGTGGTTTTTTTATCCTAAATTATTGTTCACGTTGAGTTAACAACGTTTGTTTAAAAATCAAGCCAATATGTGTAATTACAGTCAATCTTTTACTTTTACAGCAGGAAAGATAGAAGTGTCCATAATATATAGTGGAATGTCTCACAAACCAGGAGAGCCACTGAACCAAACCTTGATGATTCGTTCCTAGCCTTACAACATTGACCACATCGCTTAAGGATTGGTATTCGATTTCGATAGCCTGTTCATCACTCGTCGAATACTGTTATAGCTCCTCGGGTATATCTTTGATCCCTGGAGTTTACCATGACCCTGACCCAGGTGAGTCATCTAAATATCGCCCGATTTGTGTCATTCTAGCGAGCCTTTTAATTGGAAATTCTCCGATCAGCCCAATTATTTATTAACTTTATTTACTTTACTACTAATATACAGTATCATATGTTCATTCATAAGAAGTATTGCTCGTTTAATTAGATTAAATTAAACTATTCATAATATTATAGAAAATAAATTGTAGGTTTAGTTTTGTTAGGAAACTGGTTTTACATTTTTTTCATAGCTTATTCAAAACATTTGCTAATTGTGGATTAGCAAGGAAAGTTTCTGCATATAATTCCAAATAATTTATGATACCAACTTTTTACTCATCCATGACAAACATAGCTAGGAGTAAATAAATTTTACAACAGTCAACTCAAGCATCGGAAAATGTTAGTAATAATGAAATTTATGTACCTAGATAACAATCACAATGAGTGACGATCCTATTTGCCTATTCCTTCACATCCAATGAATATTAACTCATGCTTGATATTTGTATGTTGAGTTAAAAGTGGATACTCATCTAAGTCCCACATCACATGGTGTTAAGAAAGAAAGATTTAGAGAAAGTGGGTACACATCAAAGTCCCACGTCAAGTTGTGTGAATAAAAAAAACTGTAATAAATATGGAGAACTATGTTAGTTTATTCACCACAACAACACAAGCCATTTGGATATACTCGATTTGAGTAGTTGTGTAGTTGTGCCTTTGTGAGAGTTTGCAATTCTTGCCTTAAATTGTATGAGAGTTTGCAATTTTGTCTTTCAATAGCATTCTAAGAGTTTGCAGTTATGCCCTTAAATTGCATGAAGAGGGTTTGCAATTTTATTCTTGTAAAAAGTTGCAGTTGAGTAATAAAGTATTTTGCTGAGATTGTGGATTAGGCAAGGTGTGCTAAACCAAGATAAATCTGTGAGATGTTTATTTTTATTTTTCTGCTTCTTAAGAGTGTGTTTCCCCATGTGTCGAGATTTCCTCTCCTAATTTCCAACAAATGGTATTAAGTTATAGCTTTGGCAGACGATGGAATTGCTTCTCTTGGCAGACGATAGAAGTGATTTCCTGAAAAAGATAATTCACAAAGTTTAGGAAATTTTTATCTATCATAAATAATAACAAAATTGTTATCATTCAAAATCTAAAAAAACTTCTTTAGAACGTTTGAACTTAACAAGAAAAGGCAGCCCTGGCCATTCTCATCCCCGCCCGCCGACTCAGACCCTATTTCCAAAGTTTCCAAGTAAAGGTGGAAACTGACTTACCCCTGCAACAAATGCTCAAAAAACCGGATTTGTCTAGATGGTTGGTGGGTTGGGCCGTGGAACTATCGGAATATGACATCAGGTATGAGGTAAGGGGAAAAGTAAGCGCCCAAAACCTGGTGGACTTTGTAGCGGAGATGACAAGTGATCAGGCAAAAGGACAGGGAGCAGAAATGGTCCTATCAATGGACGGGTTGACCAATTTGAAAGGCGGTGGAGCAAGAGTAACAATAGAAGGGCCAAAAAAGCTACTTTTGGAGCAATCACTCTATTTTGAGTTCAGGGCGAGTAATAATCAGGCAGAATACGAAGCACTGATAGCGGGTTTAAAGCTCGCCAAAGATTTGGGCTTATAGGATCTGCTAATAAAAACATACTCCCAGCTCGTCATGAACCAAGTCAAAGGAGTGTACCAAGTTAGGGGCTCTCAAAATGGGAAAATGTCTGGAAATGATGCAGCCGCTGATGAGAGCAATACTGAAGGTAGAAATCCAGCATGTACCACGGGAACAGAATCAAAGAGCGGATGTTTTGGCCAAGTTAGCGAGCACAAGAAAACAGGGGATATACAAGACCATAATATAAGAGACGTTGGCTCGCCCAAGTATAGATTCACTAGAGGTGAATGTGGTAGAAGAGGCAACCCCGACATAGATGGACCCAATCATTAAGGAGCTACATGGAGGTCAAGAGGAAATTGAAACACTACCAAAGGAATTGCGTCGCCAGAAGGCCTTTTATACAATGATAAATGGCCAACTGTATTGAAGATGTTTCATGACTCCGAGTTAAAGTGTGTTCATGAATTGCAAGCTTAGGAGATGATGAGGGAGGTACATGAAGGGGTGTGTGTACAAGTCACATTGGCGGACGATCATTGGCTCACAAAGTTACACGGGCGGGCTTCAACTGGCCTACCTTAAGAAAAGATTGCATGGAATACGCCAGAAACTATGTAAAGTGTCAGCTTTTCGCAAATATGCACAGAGCATCGGCGGCTGAACTCACAAGTGTAATATCCTCTTGGTCATTTGCAATATGGGGCGTGGACCTTTTAGGGCCATTCCCAGTAGGACGGGCCCAAATGAGACACATTTTAGTAGCTGTTGATTACTTGACCAAGTGGATAGAAGTAGAGCCATTGACAACCATAACAATTGCTAAAATCACGGGTTTCTATTGGAAGAATCTAGCTTGCCGTTTTGGAGTTCCCATGGTGATTGTCATAGATAATGGAACTCAATTTGCAAGCAAAAATACGATGGAATTTTGTGACAAGTTGGGAATACAAAGGAATTTCACCTTAGTAGAACACCCTCAGGCCAATGGCCAAGCGGAATCAGCGAACAAGGTTATTCTTGCAGGGATGAAAAAGCAGTTGGACGATGCGAAAGGGCGAGGGGTAGATGAGTTGCCAATCGTGATATGGGCTTACAACACCACAGAGAAATCCAGCACAAGTGAAACCCCTTTTAGGATGACATATGGGTCGGATGCAACGCTTCCAGTGGAGATTCAGCATAAGTCGTTAAGGGTCCAGGCGGCCAATGAAGAAGATTATAGGATGGGATTGATAGCTAACTTGGTGATGTTACCAGAAGTACATCGTAAGGCTCATATCAGAGTAATGGAGAGCAAGTAGAGGAAATCCCAAAATTATGATACCAGGGTGAACCCACGGAAGATGAAGGAAGGCGATCTAGTCTTACGAAAGAGAATGGGGACTACCCACGTCAATAAATTAACACCTCCTTGGGAAGGTTCATACAGAGTGTCGCGATCATTAGGTGGAGGAGCCTATCAATTGGAAGAGTTGAACGGAAGGCGGGTCCCAAGATCATGGAACGCCTCAAATTTGCATTTCTACTATAGTTAGAATTTAAACAAAGGGCGTACTCTTTTTTATCTATGGAATTTTTAATGAGGCGACCCCAAAAATAGTATACCTATATATGAAAATTATATTCTTGAGAAAATGAATTTCAATATGGTTACAACTTGCCAAAGGGTACGATATGACTAGAATAAGAAAATATCAAGATTGCGGTGCGAAAAGGTACAAGTTACCTTTGATAAAAAAAAAAGTTAAGTACATAAGCCTCCCCTCAATGGGTCGAGCACCTAAACTGAGCAAAGCCTCGGGCAACCCCAGGTGGCCATTGGGATCCGAGCAAAAGTCTCATTGAGAAAAAGCTTCCTTTTTTAAAGGGAGCAGAAGTCTTGGTTGTAAAAAATAGCATTAAGCGCAAGTCTTGACGGAGTAAGCAAGTCTTGGTGTCAAGCAAAAGCCTCGCAAGACGAGCAAAATCCTTAATGCTAAACGCACATTAAATATGCAATTGCACAACGAGAAAAACAAATAGAAAGGTCGTGCGAGATCTAAAAAAGCCAAATGGCCACAATGAAAGGCAAAACCGAGGGCGAGTAAAGACACGCGCAATGAGAAGCAAAACATCAAAATAAAGGGGAATAAAGTCAAAGGTTAACATAATGGAACGAAACGCCGAAAGTAAGGGCGGATAACATAAGCACAGGGCCTTATGGCCAAAATATGACATTGTCCAAAAACTAGAAATACAAATTTCAAAATTGCAATTCTCTAATCATCGGCGCGGTCAGCTTCATCATTTTTGTGCTCCTCACCAACTCCATTGTCTTCCTGACCGCCGCCCACAACGGCTTCTTCTTCATCGGCTTTGCCAAAACCCTCTTAGTCGTTGTCTTCATCTTCATCGTCTTCTGAATCCTGATTAACCTGGCCGTCCATTCCTTCGATCAAATCAAGGTCCTCAGGGCGAGGGATGAAGGCAGGATCTGGAGGACCTACGATATTCTCATCCTTAACATATTTGAAGATGCCCATATGGGAGATGGGAAACTCGGGATCGATGAAGGTAACTTGTTCATGGGAGGCCACAAACCCTAAAGCGTATTGCATGGCATTTTTTTCCTGATAAGTCTTCAGCAACCCATCATACTTCTTCTGAAGCTCGGCCAAAGCAGCATCTTTTTGGCCGAGGGCTTGGGTGGCATCACTTTTCACCTTTTGAAGTCGCCTCTCCAATAGTTCAGTCTTAGTCCTTTCCCCAACAAGATCCTAGGCTTGGGCTTTAGAGGTCTTCTTCACGGTAGCATAGTTGTTGACAGCTTCAGTAAGATTCTCTTGAAGATCATCAGCTTTCTTCTGAAACCTTTCAATCGCTGCATGGTAATCAAGGCGCTCTTCATCAGTTCTACGCATATGATCACCAAAACTGGCCATAATAGTAGCAGATTCGAGAAGTTTTTGAATGGCATGAGAGGTGGTGTGCTCCACCCCCATGAAGTGGAATGTCTCGCCAAAATTGTTAAAAAGCAAAGTTTTGACAAAGGTAAGAGCATCAAATGAAGGACTTCAGACATCACATTTGATTTGGGAATCCGACAAGGTCCTACCCTCAACATGATGGCTCGCCTCTGGACAGGAGGTTTGTAGAATTTGATGGAGGGAAGTCCCTTTGGCAGAAGCGGTTTGAACTGGAAGGGAAACATTTGAAGCTTGCCGAGTAGTGGGCAGCACCATCACGGACTCTCTAACAACTTCCGCATCCTTTGGATCTTTAGATGTGGAGGAACGGGATGACTTATGACCTCTATATTTTTTAGATCTTTTGTGAGGGCGAACCTCAACTGACTTGTCCTTCTTCGCCCTCACCATCTTCACCTTCGCGACCTGGGCGGTCAGGAGTTCAGCCATGGCTTCTTGGTAGGGTGCCTCTACCATCTTAGCTGAAAAAGGAAACATAGTAATAAACGGAAAAAGGGAGTTAAGGGAAGAAGAAAAAATGGTTAACTTACAAAAAAAGCTGGAGACACGCCTTGCCTTGGCCGCGTTAATTAAGGCAGCCCAATTAATTTGATCAAGTGAGTTAGTAAAACAAATCACTTGCATTTAGTCCAGTAAAATGGGAACAGGGTGAACCCTTTTGAGTCGGTGAAAAGGAGGGGAATGTACGATGTGTATAATACTTTAAAGAATTTGTTTTGCCAGTGTTTGAAGTTAACTCATATACGAGGTAAACTTGGATAACCTAGTTTTGGAAGCAAGGGCGACCCAAGACCCTTCTACAAAGCGAACAAGAGAAATCTTATAATAATGAAAGAACATGGTGTAAGCAGAGACGGATTTACATGGAACAAAAGGGGGGCAGTTTCCCCCACATAATTTTTGAATAATAGACTAGTAATATACTTATATACAATAAGATTAAGATTCTAACTAATATATGTTGCCTCCACAACACACAAAATGCCCCCACACTGTTGTAAACTTGTGTAATATCTATTAGTGCTTCCACTTTGTCATAGTCATTAGATCGCTCTTTTTTTTTTATCTAAAAGTTTTGATTCATTCACATTAAATTTTCTGTCATTTTATTTTCTTACTTTATCTTCTTATCTTCTCTTGTTTTTCTCATCATGTTATCTATTGTATCTCTCATTTTCTCTCTTTTCTTTTTATCTCTCATTTGGTGTGAGTGAAATTAAAAAGTGAATGAATATTTATTCATGCTCTTATCAAAGAGAACCCAAAAAAAATTGAGATTTTGGAATTGATATAATTTTTTGATAGTGTAGAGAATAAAAATTGTGGACAGTTTTCAAATTTTAATGTATATTCAAAACTTTAATAATAATAATATGTTATGATTTTAATGTTGTAAATTTACATGTGAATATTGCCCCCACAAATTAAAATTCCTGGATCCGTCCCTGGGTGTAAGTAGGCCAAACACTTAAAGACTCGCAAAGAATCTCAAAGCATTTGAGAAAACTCCAAGCGTTTGGGAGAAGTTGACAGGGGGAGACTCGTAAGAAGCAAGGCACTCGCAAATGAAGTGAGAGAAAGGGAGTTTGACCCCAAGGTCGTGAAACAAGTAACCGTAGGTGTAGAAATAGTGAGGCGAGTTGCTATCAGACGACGGGGCATCGCAGACAACTTCGCCCTCGGTGTAAGGGGTGATCGTCAGATGCTCTTCGTAGCCGTCGTGTGTGAAACTACCCACATTTTCCCCAAGATTTTCTATCGATGAGCGTGAAAGCCATACTGAACCAAAAGGGAGGATGGGATTGTCAGGCCACCTCTCAGCGGCGGTGGGAAGAGAGCCCCAGGTATTGCGAGCAAAGGTGGCGGGGCGGTTGGCCTCGAGGGCTGACCCTCAACTGCAAACAAGGGGGACATGAGTCGTTCGACCACTGTGACGAAATCCGACGAAGGGCGAGATTCGTCGGAGAAGGACGTAGAACCCTAAGTTTTTTTCCTTTGGGGTCGAAGGAAGACATTTTGAGGGGGATGAAAACAAGAAAAGAGTAAACAAGAAGCAAAAAGATGGGAGGAGGAGACTCACCGGGGACAAATAGAGTAGGAAGAGATGACGCGAAGAAAGATTGGCATGGCGGAGCGAGAGTCAAAGACAAAGAGAAGAGGAAAGTGGAGAGTAAAAAGTGAGAAATGGAGAAAAAAAAGGGGGGGATATATAGTGGGGAAGAAGAAGGTGAAGAGGTGGCAGTTACGAAACCAAACTTTGTGTGGGAAACATTAAATGCGAAATTTGAAATGATTGCCTCAAGCTCCGCAATACATCATTAGCATTGAACGTTGGCGTCATAAATGCAGTGCGTCAATCAAGCGATGTGTGGAGATGAAGGGGTGTCAGACGTCACCTCATGAAGGGATGCAATGCCAAGTGAGTGCACAAAGGATATCTGTTGGGGGACAGAAATCTTCATTGCACATTGGCCGAGGCTGCCCGACAGGTGGCGATCTCAGCATGGTAAAAGACACACTTAGCCCTCGTGCCTCAAGCCCGGTGTCTTGTGAGCTTGTTGGCTGGCCGCCAATGGTTATATATCAAATCAAAGTTGTGGGCTTGTCGCCCTTGGGTTGCGGCCAGAAGGCAAAATAAAAGACACACTCAACTTTCGTACCTCAACACGATGTCTTGTGGGCTTGTTGACCGGACGGAATGCCCCGCCCTATGATCATGATGCGTTCGCCCTTAGCAAGGACAGTCCAAGGAACAGATTATGAAGAATACTCGCCCCGGGGTGCGTCATTGGAGTTGGTCATCTAGGGGTCCTACGCGGTCAGAAGAAGAATGCAGAATTTATCCACTTTTAGCTAGTATTTTTGTATGGGTATTGGGTCAATGATTGGATAGGCCCATAATGGCCTCATTTAAGGAATCTAGGGTTTGATTCACACCCTCTATAAATAGGAAGGATGCATTGTAAAAAAGCAAGTTTTTCCCATGGGCATTGTGGTTTTAATGCCATCCTCTTAATTCTCATGCTATCCCCATATTTTCAATAACCCCAAATACCCTTGATTAAAAAAAAATAAACCCAACCCATCATCCTCAACAGCTTTCCGCCGACGTCACGCTTCCCCACCTCCGTCCCTCTCCCCCACCTCTGACCGGCCACCCCTACCCCCACACAATGGGACCAGATCTCCTCCTTTATAGATCCTTAGCCACCAAAACTTTCATATATGAGCTGGGAATGGAACGAGAAAATGAGGATTGAAAACCAAAGATATGAAGAGGAAGAAGGAGGTGGGAATGGAATA
This sequence comes from Acmispon strigosus, assembly GCA_030819835.1. Classification (NCBI taxonomy): domain Eukaryota; kingdom Viridiplantae; phylum Streptophyta; class Magnoliopsida; order Fabales; family Fabaceae; genus Acmispon; species Acmispon strigosus. The sequence goes on along the minus strand of JAUAMA010000001.1, from coordinate 38,067,102 downwards.
TGGAATGGACCTGGAACTAGAGTAATTGGTGAAAGAGGAAAAAAAATCAGTGCTTGAGAAGTTTGGGGGCGTGAAGAAGAGATGTGTCGGTGTGATTTTTGCGAAGTGGGTTACAATGGATTTGGCAGAGGAGGGAGTGTTGTGTTTTTCATTTCTCTGTAATTTCCCCGCACTTAATATGTGCGGGGAATTTTTTAAAATTGATTAAAACGCACATATGAGTGCGGTGAATTTAAAAACTAGTAAAATAATTTAAAAAATAAATAAAAAGTAAATAAAATAAAAGGCACCCACTCATAAGTGCGGAAATTTTTTCTAAATTGATTAAAACGCACTCATGAGTGCAGGTAACTTAAAAACTTGTAAATTTTTTAAAAATAAATAAATAAAAAGTAAGGGATGAAAATAGTTTTTAAGGGTATTTTAGTAAAATACTACAATAAGGGGATGGCATGAGAATTAAGTGGAGTGGCATTAAAACCAATGTTATTTTCCCTTTTGATAATACAAGAGATTTATTTCCTAAAGTTCCATACAGCTCTCCTAGTGTTTAGACCTACATCTTTCTAGTGTTTTGGCCTTGGCCACAACATTTATTCAATTGCAACTCATAGTAGGTTTGGTACTATGTCAAAGCCCAACCAAGATACACAATCCAAACAGCATTTTAGGAGAAAGATGTGTTTGGTTAACAGTTAAGTGCAACATGAATAGACTTTCATTTCAAAACATGTATCCAATTATTAAAAATAGCCATAAAAGGTAGCTTTGAATCTAATGTGATATAGAGTTTGTGCATGAAGCGGAAGAAAACAAGCACTAATGCTATGTTTGAATACTCGTTGGCACCACTGCAAACTTACGTTAGCACTCACTTCGAGATAAAAAGTGAATGAAACTTTTCTTAAGAATTGGGATGTAAGTCCATTCACATTGCGCTCACCTATTATCCGAACACTCACTTACTGATGTGCAGGATGTGTGGGGGTGGAGCAGAAAAGATAGCTACACCAGGTTCTTGAGCAAATGTTTGTCAAATGATACCTTGAAACTGCTTGATCATAACTTCCAATTAGTTATTAGCATTTTAGCATCTGAAGCTTGTAAATAATCATTTCTACAAGTGTTTTAGAACCATCACTCCAAAACCAATACCAAGAAATGTTGCAATTGAAACTCCAAATATGCCTGTAAGAATTCCAGGAACAGCTAAAGAATCCCAGCCTTTAGCCTTGGCCATCCCACAGGCTGTTGTAGGGCCCCCAATGTTGGCATTGGATGCTAAAAGTAACAGCTTCAAATCAAACTTGAACAACTTCCCTAATCCAAGAACAAGAAGAAGATGCACGGTTACTTGAACAAGTGCAAACAAGAAAATACTCGGGGCAGTCTTGATAACATTCCATACACTTCCAGAAGCTCCAACCACCACAAAAAACACCTGGGAAGAATATCTCATGTTAAATAGCATGAGGTCACATGATGAAATTTTCATAGAATATCAATTGCAAAAAGTAATATCATTTTAAAAAGTAATATTAACTAGGAACAGTTACACTTCAAAGAGTAATATTTGGCTTATAGAAGCTGTTTTTCAAATAATATAATGTGACATGGTTAGAGAAAAGCATCTCTTAGGAGCAACCAAATGCCACAATAGATTCGGTACTGTATACTAGTCAAAGTTGGGTTCATGTGGAAAGTAAAAGCATGGGAAGTGAAAACTATAAATTTTGTATAATGTATATAAGCCTATAGAGCAGCAACTATGCAGCTCCTTTTATTAAAAAATCAATAATCAATAATCAATTATATAACCCCAAAATATCTGATTTCACTTTCTATTTTTTCTGATTTAAAATTGAACACTATTGTCATCTAACAAACAACCTAATAAATTTTCTGTCGACCTGTTTCTGAAACGTCCTCATACAAGTTACCACAAACCTCAAGCCCAGCCTAGCCAAATATTTGGAACCTAAGATTTTACTGCTTCCCATCTTTGCTACGTACTATATACATCAACCATACGACAAATTCAAAAAATCAGAACAAACAACATAGATAAAAGACACTTCCAAAGCATTACTGTAATTTAAAAAAAGAATTTGCATGATAACTCAGGATCATAAAGTACATACACATCTACAGCTATCTACATGAACAATGTGAAACAGAAGTAAGCTTCAAAGTTTTTGTTACCTGCATCAAAACCAGCGCAACAGTATGACCAGCAGGTACCAGGGGACCAATCTGCCTCGGGAGAAGAGTGGCTAAAATGACTACGATTGCAGTTATTCCTGGGAGGGTTCCGCCTTGGATGCCTGATACTTTTGTTAGGTATGTGGCAGCTCTACATATTAAAAAAGATGTAGCAAGCGCAGTACCCGTCTGCAACACTGGGAGGTTGCCCTGGTGATCCGACTCCATATACATTGTATCATCTGCCATTTACTCACGAAGTCAAGCTAAATTTTCCATTCTGAGAATGTATATTTGATTGTTAATGAATAGACAGTTTTATAAAACATACATAATCAACAAAAATGAACAACTTCATCAAGATCAATTTCTATTTCTTTAACAGTTTCACTACATAGATTTCCAGCAGTTTCCCATAACTTCTCATATATAACAAATCTTACTCCCTTTATTACTAACTCCTTTCAAGATCTAAGTATCTTGCATTTAGGAATAAGCTGCATTGCAAAGATTGATTCCTAACAAGACAAAAGTTACAAATTTGCCTTTTCTCCTGAATGAATTGGTTTAATTATTACAAGACAATATCTATTGAATAAATTTATAGGAAAAAGTTTTGTTAGAAGTATAGGATGATATTATTCATGTGTCTTCACCCAATAACTTAACTTTTGAGATAGTTGGTTCATGACATGTTATCAAAGCCTCTATGACTAAGTGATCTAGAGTTCGACCCTTATTACCCAATTATTCTAATAAAAAAAGTTGAACTTGAGCACCAAGTAGGAGAGTCTATGCATTGTCCACGCTTCAAGCCCAATGATTTCTTGCGTGAAAGGGCATGTTAATAGTATAATATAAAACCATTCATGTGTCTTCACACAATAGAGTAAGCTTTTGAGATAGTTAGTTCTTTACAAGTTTTAAAATGATAAGTACTTAGTTTTGACAGGTTATATAGGTCCTTGGATTCAAAAGGGGAAAAAACCTATGTTTGTTTCTTTAACATGCAAATTATTGATTTTTGACACAGAAAACAATCTACTTATGTGAGTGTTGTTCATTATGACAACTTACGGAAAATTCATTAACATGCAAAGTTGAAATAAACCTTCCTTCTCCTATTGATTGCAACATCGTAATCATCTTGAATTAAATAGCACATAAATTATTAATATGACCTTAGGTTAAGTTACAACTATTCTTTCTACCAAGTACGAACTGAACTAAAACTTGATTCCACAAATTCAGGCTCAAAGTCAGAAAAAACAATGAGAAGCAGCTTATACGAGAATATTGTTTCAGGATTTGAAACTGAGAAGATTGATGTTTATAGATTATAGTCCAGCTAAACGGAACGTGACAAGAAATAGAAAATTGTACCAGTGGTTGGCGCGGCAGCCTCTGCGGGTATTTTAGAAGCCAATGCAAACAATACCATAAAATATAGAGCAGTGATAACATTATCTGCTGCCACTCCTGCAGCTAAAACTGATGCAGACATACCAAGCGCTTCTGAAATGGCAACATAATTAACAGCTACATACACCAATCAAACATGAAAAGGACAACGGAAATTCATTCAGGTATTACATTATAGTTGTGAAATCATTATACAAGTTTAAAGTAATTTAACTACTGAAAAATAACATATCACACTCCAGGCGACCTAACTATCATTTTGCAAGAAAAAGGGTATTCAATGGTAAACAAATGCTTCACCCTCATTACTATTTCAGCATACTGGTATGGATTAGCTTATTTAGGGGCTAAATAACCTTTTTTTTATAGCTTCATGAGAAAGCTTTAAAAAGAAACAATTATTTGACCAAACCTGTGCTTAGACTAGTGCATTCACCCAATTTAGGAGCAAAGAGTTCATTACTAAAGAAAGGGCTATGGTAAGTTTATATATATTGTCTTCTGATGAACCATGCTGAGGACTTCAGCAAAGGCTAAGACTAGCTAGTAGAATTCTAATGTATTGTCAGGCAAATATTAGTTATTGGCATCTATTATCGTAAAACCCTCTTATGCAACATAAGAAAAAAGAAAAAGAAAATCTTCAGATAATCTAGTCATGTTAAATCTGTTTTGAGGTTATACGGAAGAATCTCAGCATAACCTCAAAACAGAGGATATAATGAAAGAAAATATAAATCCAAAAGGGCTGTTCCAGTTATAATACGACATTGTTACCGTTAATTCAATAATTAGAGTTGATGATTGATATCATAAACGCTGCAACAAATTCAACAAACTTCGAACTATCGCAAGCTACAACTAGTTAAATCACTTACATCCGCCAATATAGCTACCCATGAGAGAAGCTGCTATTTTCCAGTTGTCAGGACCAAGAGACCGCATAGGCACTATGAGAAATGCCACCAGAGTTCCAACAACAGAAGCAACTGCCATCCGCAATATCAATATTAAATTACAAAAGCAAACAGAAAAAATTTCATAGAGTGCAAGCATAAGTTTCACTTTCCATGATGAAAGTATAGCTGTTCCATTTTTTGCTGTGGAAAAATAGAAAACAATAATGATAGTAATGATTAAGAAGAAAATGAATGAGCTCGTTCTATCAAATAACATAGAAGACTACATTCTGAATCTTATATAATTAGAATACAATAACAATAAACGACTGCAGGGAAGAACAAAGCTACAAAGTAGTTATCAAGGTTTTTAATATGGAGCCTTTGTGGGTTTGATGTGGACAATGTTCTATATTTTCACTGCATCCTATATTTTCCATTTTCCCACGTTCCACTTACTAAGTGTGTGTTTGGATTGGAGACCAGATATTCAACGTTAGGAAGAGAAGTGATTCTAAGAGAAGCTATTAGGAGTAGCTTTTGTAAGGGGAGAAATGATTCTGATAGGTTTAACAGTGAATCCAAACATACTGTAAACCAGACAGTTGCTTTTTCTACAATGTGGCATCCACTATATTCTTGTTCATGCTCTATTTTTTCTTTTCTTATTTAAATTTTTCTGCAAACTATTAACAAGAGATATACTACTAGCAACACACTCTTCTAATATACTCTGTTATTTGGTGAATCTTAAATGGATCCCCCTAAATAGAAAGTTGTAATAACAATGTCAAGAAGTGCATAACTAGTATTGCCATTCCTATTATTAACAATCCTAAAAGGATGACCATTTGAGATAACCATTCTCAAATTTTCCAAGGAACCACACAAAAAGCAGAATCTCAGATAATGGTAATGTTTATTTGAGATGGATGAGATTCCTACTCACCTGACCCAAGTAAGAAAGCTAAGAGAAGTGTCCCAGTTGAACGCACCACTTGGTACAAGTTTGCTCCAAACAACAGCAATGGAATAATTAGGGGTAGCAGAAACTCCAACACAATAGAATATGCTGGCGCATTGTGAGGAAGTATTCCTAGATTACTTGCTGCAAGCCCCGCTAACGTGCTCATCAGAGCAGCACTTACCATGCTCCCAATCTTGGTCTTCTCCGACCTTGTAATTCATATAAACACGTTCATTTACTATGTAATTGAAGATGCCTACTAGAACAAAATAACCTATCTTTCCATGGACAATGGCATTCAAAGAATGTGTCAAATAGTGAAAGTAATTTTTCATAACATGAAGCATGAGCTATCCCTTGCACTGCTGGTGAGAGGAAACAAAAAGTTAATACAAATAGTGCAAAACAGGCAATAGGCACCAGACACCGCACCAAATTTGTTTAGCAGGACCGTATGAGAAATTCGTAACTGCATTTGGATGAAAATCTTCACGATTCAGCGGAGAAAGAGAGAGTGGTGATTACCAGAGACCAAAAGCGCCGATAGTGAAGAGAGTGGACCAAATTCCCCAATGATCCTCCGGGGACACAATAGGGTGTCTCAGCTGTGACCTCACCGCAACACTCCGATACAAACGACGGCGTTCCTTCGCCGCATAGTTCAGCGTTGGGGTAGTCGTCGAGATTTGAGGTTGCAGTAGTAATATTGGGAATGGATTGAGGGTGGTGCGGCGAGGAGGACGGTGCGGTGACAGGTGGCGTGATCGTATTGGCTGTGACGGAGAGAACACGGTGATCGCCGGCATAGCGAAGACGGCCATTGGTGAGGGGAGATTCTGATAGGAGCTGATTGGAGCGGACTGCGTTTCCTATTCATGGCACAAGATGACGTGTGATGACCACGTGGCAATTAACACGTGCACCGCGCGTGATAAGTGAAAGGTCTCAAAGTCAATATCATTTTGTGGACTGTACTGAATCTTGTGCAGTATGTAGTAAGGAAAACATTTCCTACCAAATCTTCAGTACTCATATGATAGAGTGACAAGACTTTTTTTTTTTTTTTTTTTTGAAACTGAATAAATATATTAATCAAGAAATAGGGGCAGAACCCACTACATCATGCTGCAAAGCAGCTAAAATTTTTGGAGGAGCATCCTCAATCCAGACGAAAGACAACGTGGAAAAAGATAATTTGGCCAGGGAATCAGCAACCATATTGCCTTCCCGCCTAACAAAAGTAAGATCCATAAAATCAAAATGACAAGAAAATGAACGACAATCCCTAATAATAGAAAAAAGATAAGATCCACCCGGTTTCGGACAACGCCAAAGATCAAAGAGCTTCAGACAATCCGTCTCAAACATGACCCTCCTGAAGCCCAAATCAATAGCAGTGGAGATCGCCCAACGGAAACATAGAGCCTCCGCACTAACGGAGGACGAGACCATGATAGTAGCTGCGGCCGCCGAAGCGAGAACTTCACCCTCAAAGTTCCGAGCCACCATAGAGTGATAGACTTGTACCTTATGGAACAAACCGTATCTTAGCAAGACCAAATAATAAAAATAATTATTTCTCTTTCATTCATTCATATTTAAACTTAAATTAATATTAGGTGAAAATATAAATATAAATATAAATATATGAGCATTGTGGGAACTATTAAAAATAAAATAAAGTAACAACCATTAGAGTAAATGTGCATTGGTACATTATGAGTACCTTATATTATATGTAGCATTAAAGGCACATAAAATACTAGCATTGGATATGCTCTTAGTAGATCCCTCTCACAAACCTGCAGTTATTTTCTTTTTAGAAAAATTTTAAATTATGCATAACTTACTGTACATATTAGGTGTCACACTATGAGATGGGGGAGTTGGTAACTGACAAAATTTATAATTTGTGGCGGGTCTATTAGTACTTTTCTTAACATTAATTTAATCGTTAATAAGAATTAAACTATCCATATTTTTTATTTTTCAAGGGGTTGATTGGGAGGAGATTCTCAGAGGAAAAAATAAGGATATACTTATTTTTACTTTTAATTAAATTTTATTTAATTTAATAGTTTTCTAAAATAAAAGGTATGAAATGATAAATGAGTACAAATATAATATACAATAATTTATTTATTTATTATCATAAATATTATATAATTTATTAATTTAAAAATAAAATTTAAGTTCTCTCCTCACCCTTCCCTCCAAAGTTCCCTCACAAACAATCCCTAAAAGATAAAAGGACAATTTCAAATTTTTATAACTAAATCATGTGATCAAATATTTTTGGAGGACAAAAATAATGGTGCAGTTAAAAATCTCATATGTTGATATCCAATACTAGATGAGATTTTTTTTTCATGAAGTCTACGGTGAGTCACTTAGGGCATGTTTGGGGTGGTTGTGAGTGTTTCAAATTTTAGTTTTTAAATGTGGATTTCAAAGTAAAATTTGTTCGGGAAAAATAGAACAGAAATTATTTTTTACTCAATTTCAAAACCATTTCAGTCTAATTTTTTAAATCACATAAAATAATTTTGTGATTATGGTTTTTAGTTTCAATAACATGTAAAACCTAAACCCCCACCATTTTCTCGTATCTTCTATTTCCACTGCCACTAAAATTGTCACTGCCACCCGCCAAATTCTACCACTATTGTACGCTCGCTATTACCACCTAACACCCTTTACCACTGATGCTTCCATCACCACTTTCCACCTTCCATCCTCACCATTGCTCACCACTCTCCATCAGGGCATGATAGTCACCATTGCCACCCAAAACCATCAACCACTGCCACAACTGTCTCGTACACCTTTGTTGTCATGTTGCACCTTCCACCACTATATTACAGGCTAACGTCCTCCATCACCACCACCACCACAGGCACAACTCAACACCATTGACGTCACTAACATCCTCCACCATCACTCTCACCCTCATTGTCGCACTCTTGGCCCCACCACCTCCACCTAGCACGCTCAACCAAGGCAGCGCCTTTCACCCTCCATCACTACCACTTTCCATACCCTCCACCGTTGTCGTCACTACCCCTCACCCTTTACTACCATTATTCGCACTCTTTGCTAGCCACCACCACAATCTGAAACCCACCATCTTTGCTCCTACCACCACCTGACACCCACCCTCCATCGTTGCACATTCCATTAGCTGACACCATTCACCACCAGCATCAGAATCCTTCCACCACCCAACAACCTTCATTGTCATTGCCACCATATATCACTCACTAAAGTCGCCATTGCCTAAGACCTTCTATGTCGCACGATGAGGGGTATCAAGTGGTGGTGGTGGGTGTTGGAGGGTGTTGAGCAGGGTTAATGGGTGGCAATGATGATGGTGGAGGGGGCCAAGCATCAATGGAGGTTATCAAGCACTAATTAAGTGTATTTTAAAGTGATGGAATTACACATGAATTGACAAGGTTGAAAACAATTTTTTACAATTCAAAACCAAAAAAAAAAAAAAAAACTCAAACGGAAATGATAAAACTGAAGACTAATTTTGGTTTTTAAAATTTTCAAAACTTAAAACAAGAAACCATTCTGAATAGGGCCTTATTTAGTGACTCGTCGTAGTTCAATAGACTTTTCTTCACTTAAATTACAAAAATACCCATCATCACTTTTCACTTCCCCTCCTTCTCCCTTTCTCTCATTGTCCTTTTTTGTTCGCCATCGGCGAAGCGTGTAGCCGTCTCGAGCCACTGCGAAGCATTGAATATGTTTCATCCCGTGATAGTGGATTGTGGGCTATGAAGATGCGAACATTGAAGGTTTGGATGAGAACTTAGATAAAGACCAAGTTGGAGAAGCGAATACATATGAGAGCTCAGTTGTTGAAGACCAACTTATAGAAGAACCTGGTGGTGGTGATTATGATAAGGAGAACTTGGTGTTAGCCTGGAATTTTTCCCAAGTCCTAACTTGGTCGAAGACTACATAATAGGTTGACTTCGACCAGAATGAAAGATATTCAACTAAGGCTAATAAAACAACTTCCAGCGTTCGACTAAGACAACATGCTGAGTCGAAGTCAAATTTGTGTCGAAGACTAGATTTTAAAATGGACAAGTGTTAAACTTGTCTTTGACTAAAGCCTTGGTGTGCACGAAATGGTATGTTTGGTGGAAGTTATAGTCAGTTACTTGAATGGAACGCGTGCAGAGTAGGAAACAGGTGCAGGACATGTGTCAAATGCAGAAGATTATTCGTTACTAACCGATTGAAGATGAAGCCTATAAATAAAAGAAGACATGCACGGATGAGGGGTCTTTTGTCGAATTCGCAACATGTCCATAAACATTAATTCTCAAACCCTAACGCCATAAGTTCAAGCAACCGTGACGCAGTGCAACAGGAAACGAGTCAAACGTGAGTGACTGAGCGATGTTCGACTAACCAACCCTTTAATTTTCATGCAAAACTATTTATGTTATGTTCTCCTGCAATTTACATTTCAATGCAGTTTTTCCTTTCTTTTTTCTTTGCCTTTAACTTGTTTTAAATTCAGTCTTTTCCTTTAAAATCGCTTACCCAGTTTGCTCGAACCACTTTTGATGGACACCACGCTCACCCACTCCATTTACACGATCCACGCACTAGAAATTTCCATGTCCCAGAGCCCGTAAGAGGATCGGAATCCAGCCTCTTCATCAACATTTGGATTCACTTGTGCTTTTACCTTATTACCAAAAATCAGAGTAAACACTTGGATAATGAAGTTGATGAACCTGAAGGTAAGGATCTAATGGAGAATCGTGATGATTATAATGTGCCAAGTTTGTAAGCTTAAGTTGGAAGTTTGAGTTTTATGCTTTACAATTTTTATGGTGTTTGAATTTAGTTTTATGACTTATGCATGACATTCTTATAAATTATGAGCAAAATTTTTATCACTTAATGAGTTAAGTTTTATGACACTTTATACCTTAAGAGTTTTGGTTATTTATGCTACTTTATATGCCATATATATGTGTGTTAAAGCTTATGATTAATTTAGGATTATGCGATTTACGATTAACACTCCCTCCCTAATTAAGATCATAATCTTGACTTTGACTATAATCTCGACTTTGACAGTTGACTATCATGTTGTTGCTTTAGTAAGTATACTAGGGTACCTAAAAAATATAAAACATAATATGAATTAAATGCTAGTTAAGCAATAATTTATTTTTCAAAATAAATAATTATTATTTTATGAAATTAAGCATTTATTTTATGGTAATGTATTTCATACGTTTTTTATATAAAAAAAAGTAAAAAATGAAGAAAAAGCTCATACCGTTTGATTGTGTAGACTTTGTGAAGAGAAATTCAAATGACACCCTTACTTGTTTGCCAACATGCATCCTTTTTTTGTGTGCATATTCTCTCCTATTAGGGTGTGTGATAAACCGCTAAAATCGTACCTTTTGACCGCCACTATAAATTATATAGTATTTTAAAATTTAAAATATTTTTTTAACCTGAAGATTAACTTTTTCTCTCTCATCCACTACATTCTTTCTTTTTTCTTTCTCCTCTATCTTTATCATGCCAATCAATCTATAAAATCGAGTCTATTTCTTACTTCTTTCTCTTTACTCGTCTTCTCTTTTTCCCTTCTCAACCAAACAAAGTAATAAAGTAAGCTTGCATTTTAAGAGAAAGTAATAGTTTATGATTACAATAAATTTAAAATTAAATCGACGACATAGTATATGACTTTTTTTTCTGGTCGTAAAAGTTCACTCATTGATCAGGCCCCAATGGCCAGGACTGAACAATACAGGGCAGGGCCCAAACCTAACTTAACACTAGAGGACAAAAGACATGAAGCAAATCTAGCGGAGATCTAACATAGGTGGCTTATCTAAGGCTTCTTCTCGTTAAAAAAAAATGCTACCTCTATTACTTGCTCATTTCAGAGCTAAATTCATTTTACATGAGCCTTTTAGCGTGTAGGATTTAGCATCCCACCCACATGAATTCACGCCCTCTTTAGTGTTCTGAGATTTATATTTCAAAAGCAAAAAATTCTGGGATTTTAAATTTTGGATGTAAAAATTTCCGTGTTTTAAATCTCATAACATGAAAGCGAGGGGTGCGACTTCATGTGGTTGAGGTGTCATATCCAACACCCAGAAACTTATACCACGAACATGATACACGTTCGAGAGAGGTGTCAGTTCGGCCCAACCCAGCCGAACTTATATTCATTTTCTTACCCAAAAAAATAAGGAACTGAATAAAAACAAGATAAGAAACCAAATATTGTCCCTAATTCTGTAAGCTCAGAAATTGTGATTCCATTTCATTTAAAATTAAGATTCCACCTAAATATAGAGAAGCTAGACAAAACGTATGTCGAGGTAAAAGCAGAATTTCAGATCTGATGCAGACAATCCTCTGTCAAATTTCTAATACGAGAATTTCAGGTGGATAGTAGGTTTCATGCAGTTACTATTCTGGCTTCAGGGATGAATTGACAAAACCAAGCTGAATCAAATGAATTCCAATTTAATGGGGTTGCAGACAACTGCTCCACATTTTTATTTATACATCACTGAACTTTCCCCAGATTCTACAGATTATACTTACACAATTGACTCAAGAAATATTGTCAAGTTTGCTTCTGTTTCTTGGTCCCAGAACTCTCCTCCTCTAAGGATTTCAATTTATTCTTTATTGCAGCTATTTTTGCGCTACGACTTGTCGTCTGTCCCATGCCACCACCAGTGAGATGCACCTTGTGCCCTTCACCTGCTGCTTTTGAAGATCTATCAGCTGTTTCCAACATGTACTTCTCGCTAGCAAGTCGAACAACCAATGGCCGGCCGCCAGCGAACCTTCCATGCATTTTCTCCTTGGCTAATTCTGCTTCCTGCATTCTCACTTTAAAAATGGATATTAGGAATTGCCTGAAAGTGAAGTTTCAAAAGTAAGCAATCAACGTACCTCTTTCGAGCTATACTGGATAAAAGCAAAACCACGGGGTTCCCCGCGTTTTGGGCCACGAGTGTGCCATAAGAAGTCCTCAGAAACAATCTTTCCGTAAGGAGAAAACATTTTAAGCAGAGAAGCTCTGGAAAATGTTGAAAATAAAATAAGAGAATAAGAATGTGCAAGAAGATCAGGGGAAGAAAGGTTTTGCTCTTGAGTGTCTTAAAGGCACTGGTTAAGGAATAAAATGGAAAGTATATATTGATAAGTACAGCATTAAGTTCATTAGTAACTTGAAAAACTGTACTTTCCAAACCATGCTTTCCATCTTTTATTCCTTAATTAGCGCCATTAAGTTAGTCATTAGCATTTGCCAAAAAACAATCAACCCTTTGCTAGGGAATTTGGAAGTCTCACTCTGTAATTCTCAGATCAAGGTTACCAATATAGAGTCTATTTTCACACTTATCATCAATAGAACCATAAGGATCCTGCATTCAGCAATACATAAAATAAATTCCCGAAAACAACATGGGTAATATTGAAATCCACCAGACCAATTTTAGATACTATCATGTTAGTTCAGTAAATTCTAATAATTCCGAAATATGATTTTTTTCCCAAAGTAATACTAATATCTATGAGGTGGGATGTGCTCTTCCTATGCAGTATTTTGAAGGAGGATATATTGCCATTCCTTTTCTTTACTACATTTTTCACTCAAATAGAATTTCTTCTTATACCTCTTCACGTCTACATACATACATCTGATTGAATTTCCTCCAACATGCAAACAGAAAGAAAAAAAAACACAGGATGCTTAGACTAGGAAAACCATATTGACAAGTCAAAAACAGCAATTAGCATAAAACCTTGTTCCCTCCGACAACTATATATAGTATTATACATTTGACATTGCAAGATCTCTCCACCAGCCATGAAGAAGAGGATGAAAAGAATACCTAAATCTACAGAAAACTGAATCAAATAAGAAATAAATGCAATATAGTAAGAGACCAGACATTGAACATACCATCATAGCAAAGAAAGCTAGTGAAACTTCAACCAAGACTCTGAAGCATCAAATGTGCATTACCCTGCAAAGAAACAAACTACTGTAACACTCGAGTCTTTGCCTCTTATTAAAACAGTACGTTCTAGCATTCGATGAAAGAATCAACTTAGATGGGGCTACATAGATATTGCCCATCATATGCAGTAGTGTTACAATCATCACTTAGCAACCAAATGCGGCATCCGGTGCAATCACAAATTTAATTAACAAGATCTAAAGAAGCAAAGAGACATGCAAATCCAGATTTTCTTGAATAACATTGCTTGCCACCCTCTACACTATAGAAATTCCCCAGGTCAGGTGCACATAATTTCAATGGAAATCTCCTTTGCCCAAAAGCCAAAGCAATAATTTTAAATTAACAAAAAAAAAAGTTTGGACAAGTGATCAAATTTTCAATTTTGCAAAACGGGTTTCGATTTTCCAAGGGCAGAATTACACACTAAATATATCTAAAAAATATTAAAGCAGAACCTAGAAAAATCCCCATCTCAATTAAACTTAGGCTACAAAACAGAATGACCAATTGTAAGATAAATTCAGGAGTTGTTATCGACTGCCAGCAATTAAAAATCAAATAAAATATTTCCAAATTGCCTATCTAATCGACTTTTTATTTTGGGCGGTTCTAAAAGAAGAATATGAAACAAAAAAAATTGATGACGAGGAGGTTACCGTGTAGAAAAGTTGAGCCTTCTTCGGTTGTAGCAGAAGAAAACCAATGAATTAGGGTTTTACTTTCTCTCTCCTCTCACTCTCTCTCCCTCGTGAAGAAGAAGAACGACGAAGAAACGAATAAGGTCGCGTTGCTTCAAGGTACATAGGACTGGGCTTAACCGGCCCAATAATATGTTATCTTTTTCACGTTATATTTTCGTAGTACTTTTTGCCCATAACAAAACATTTGCCAGTATCTCGTGCCCGGACATTATTAATGTCACTCATATGATTATCGGCGTCATTCCCAAATTATAAAAACATGAGATTAACCTTGTCATCGCAGTTTCAAACTGCGGAAAACATGTTGTACGCAGTTTGAAACTGTGGACTGCGGCACGTAACCGACCATGTTGGAAATGTTCAATTCTTAAACTTTGTTATGGTTTAATAACATTTATGGCTTGTTTAATGCATTTGACAGTTAAATTTAATGCAAAAACATTAATTTCCATGATAAAACCGTTAACTTCGATGCTTATAATGTCCGCAGTTCAAACTGCGGAGTTAAGATGCGTCCGCAGTGTATCTGTTTTGGGACTTGCAGCACATTCTGTTAGTTTCTATGCTTCTTTGCATATATATATAGCTTTCTTGCAATTCAGACGCTTCATGCCTCATACTTGCCTTAGTTTTATTTCATTCCTTACCCTGCTTTGTTACATATTAGTCGTAGTGTTTCGTAATTTGGGTTTCATCCCCAACATTAGCTCATTTAATGTTCGTGATGTTGAGTTTTAACATTCAAGAACTCAAAGGAGCTAATGTAGATGTTGATAACCTTTCTTCACATACATCAAAGAAGCTAAATATCCTCATACTTGACGAGTTACTGATGGGACAATATTGAGGGATAACCCCATCTGATGGGAGTCGTCATCGCGACTTGGGCATCCAATCGGGTTCGGGGAGCGTGATAACCGGAGATGGGTACAAACGGATAAATGAAGTAGGAATTCTGCTTGAACTGCGGCAGTGGCCGCAGTTTAAACTGTGGAACTTGTTGCAATTTAAACTACGACAAGTTCCCTAGACTAAACTGCGAGAACTTACAGAACGACAATGGCAGCGCCGCCAGCCGCCACAGAGAGCGACGACCAGATAGAGAGTGAGGCCGAGAGATGGGTGGCCGACGGTGAAGGTATTTGGAGGAGGATGGTGACCGCCAAGATGGGGTGGTGAGGTTGGGAAGAATGTGGACGGAAGACCAACTTTGCTAACAGAACCATTAGTGGGTGACCAAAATCGTGATTTTTTTGGTTGGGGACCAAAATCGTGAAAAATGTGTAACTAGGGGACCAAAGTTGCAATTAAGTCAATAGTAAATGAAGGCCGATTGTTGGGCCTCTTATGCTTTTTGCAAATGGATGACTCCATTGAAAATTTATCCATTTCGATCTTGAACACCCGCTCTATGCCAGCAGAAATGTAAATGCTCAACCTTTGTGAGTTGATGGTTTATTTTGTGAAAATCCAAAAGAAGAAAACAATTTGGATCCTAGATAAACAACGATGGAGAATCAAAAGGAGAAACCAATTTCGGTCCCAGACAAACAACGATGGTGAATATTCAAAAGGAGAAAACCAAAAGGAAGGATGCTAGGAGAAACCAAAACGACACCCACACTCCCTCAACTCCTTCCTCTTCTTTTCATTGCTTAACCCTAAAGCATGAACATATCTAGCCATCACAATCCTCACAGCTAGAAGATTACTGCTCAACAACCCCATCACCCTCCCCACGAACCCTTATGCATCAAGAGCGTTAGCAATCAGGGCACTCAAACCCAGGTGCCCTAAAGCCTCAACAGCAACCTCGAGACTGTGAAGCAGTGAACCCGATTCGTGGAGGAGGGGCGTCGTTCCCAGTGGTGGTGGAGTCAAAGCAGAGATTTGGTCAATGGGTGTCAGTTTCGGTTGGTGGAGTATGGGTTTGGTTTGAAAAGGGAAGCTTCTACTTTTTCTTTCTAACCCATAAATCTCATTTCTCTTTCTCTTTCCCTCTCTCAATTCCCTCTCTGATTTTGGGTTCTTTATTGTGGAGGCTAGTGGCGGATTTGAAGGTCTAGGTGATGATGGTGCTAGGCGGTGGTTGAAAGTTGGATTTTGAGATCTGGGTTGAATTTTTTGGTTGTAAGAAGAAGAACAATAAGCAGTGTAACAGAGGAGCAAGAGAAAGACCAAAGATGATGATGAATGATAGGGAGAGGAGAGGAGAGGAGAGGAGATGAACGATGAACGATGAAGGATGAGATGAGGATGAACCCAGATTCAATTAAGGATTAGTAATTTAGTTTCTTTAATTATTTGTTTTGTTTATTTAGTGAGGTGGCATCCCAATTTCAAGTGGCGTTTAAATGACATCCAAGCCAAGCGGTTAATTTGTTAAAACCACGTCATTAATGACTGATATGTCAGTGAATTCCGTATGAAATTGGATGACAAATTGATGGAGGGATCCAATTTTCACAAATTAGAAGTTGAGGAACTAAAATCGCTCGTTTTAAATATTATGGAGTAAAATCACTCAATCGTGATAGATCAGAGACCAAAAGTGCAATAAAGATTACAGGTACAAAACACAAAAGCAATACTCTCCACGCATGGGTAAACATACCGGTAAATAAAAATCTGATCCAGTTTCTACAGAGTCCGAGAAGAAGCAAGAAAGCCACGCTGAGCGAGAGATCAGAAAACAATTATCGCACGTGAGCACTTAGAGTGAGCAAATATCAATCTTTGGACTCTATTTTCAGTGCATACACCAAAGGAGATTATAAAATTACATAGCTAAATAACTATGAATCTTTAAATCATCTAAACTTTAATATTAATTATCAAATAAAAGTTAAAAATGACTCAAGAAATACTAATTTTAAGTGCGGCACAATGTCCCAATATTCATATAATGTGATCAGCTAGAGTACCATATGATCATCGAAGAAAAAAGCTAGTGTACCATATGGAAGGCTGCCAGCTAGAAATCAAAATTTCTATTAACATTCATTTCAACCACTTAAAGAGGCCAACCAAACTAGACTCACGATCATTCATGATTGCTAAATAGACTCAAATGCAAATTAGCACCATTTCCACGTTCTGCTTCTCATAGTTGAATAAAGCTCTTTTATTTTCTTATTGAGTTCACACTCGAATTCTTCCTATGTGCCATTTGGAAGGTGACTGTTATATATCCTCACCATCTGCTACGAAAGTAATTATTTAAGTTGTTTAAAACAAAAAGTGATGCTTTGTATGTGTTTAGATTAGATTAGATTTACAGTTGAAAAAAAAGTCTAGATACAGATGAACATTTTATATAGTTCGCTTTCAAATTGTTCACCAATTCAGAAAATGACACTGGGTATTAGGCTGTTAGACTTGCTCGTTCATGAACCTGCTCTAGTTTTCTAGGGAAATTAGGTGCACACTTAGTCATGTTGATCAGGTTAATTGTAATAGTGAAATAAGTTTTACATCCAATATGATAAGTAAATAAATAGGGAGGTCAATGAAACTCTTGGAGAAGAACTACATTACACCTAACATAGTTAGTGATCCAAAATTTTTGTGTGTATTAAATTTGATGTATATAAATAAATATTAGAGAACAAATTTTTATTATTTAAATTTAGGACAATTATTCAATTTAATCTATAATAGCATATTATAGTTAGATAAATATTAAATTTAAATTTATATAATTTGATTTTATGGATCAGGAAACATTTAAATTTTTCTTTCAGGGATTGATGCCTAGACCTACCCCTCCCCAACTTATATGTCCCAAACTCTTAATACAGGGTCAAATTTATATAATTTGACAACAAGTGATATTTAGATAAATTGAAATTGTAAGAATAATAATTATTTAAATTTATTTAAAACACAATATGCAATTGGAGAAGTGTTAGAGTTTAAAATTTGAATTTCAAAAACATGAATTGGAATTTAAAATTTAAGATGTAATTAATGTTGGACTTGAAACAATCTTATTTTCATAAAGTGTGTGAAACCCACAATGCAATTGGAGAGAATATAGAATACTGTAAATAGTCTAATTGAGAGAGTGAGGGAGAGTGACAACCTTACTCTCTAAAGTGAGGACTCTAATTTATATAATACAGAGTAGATTTCAAAAACATGGATTATAATTTAAAATTTAAAAAGTAATTAATGTTGGACTTGAAACAATCTCATTCTCATAAGTTGTGTGTGAAACTCACAATGTAATTGGAGAGAAGATAGAATACTGTAAATAGTCTAATTGAGGGAGTGAGAAAGAGTGATAGGCATTAGGCTTGTTTGATTATAGTTTTTGAAAACTGTTTTCTGTTTTTAAAAACTGAAAAATTTGAAAACCTGTTTATCACAACCTGTTTTTGAAAACTGTTTTTGAAAACAGTTATTGTTTTCAGTTTTAAAAACTAAAATACCAGATAAGCTAAAAAATGTTTTCAGTTTCTGTTTTTAGTTTTCAAATTTCAATTTTTTAAATGTTGGAAAACATTTCATTCAACATTTTTTTCTACTTTTCTTTTGGAAAATAGTTTCTTAAAACTATTTTTAAATACAGTTTTTAAAAACTGCAATCAAACATACCCGGTCACTCTCTAAAGCGAGGGCTCTATTTATATAATATAGAGTAGATTTAAATTTATGTAATTTGACAATAAGTGATACTCAAATAAATTGAAATTTTAAGAATAATAATAATTTAAATTTATTTAAAATACATTATGCCATTAGAGAAGTGGAAGAGTTTTAAAATTTGAATTTCAAAAACATGGATAAGATTTTAAAATTTAAGAAGGATATTTAACTTGAACGATGTTACTTTCATTACATAGGGGTGCGCCATATAATTGAAGAGAAGAGAGAATATTGTAAATAGTTTAATTGGGATAATAAATTTCCCACTCTCTAAACTAAAGTCTCTAAGAGTAGATTATACTTCAGCAAGGACTACTCTCATGCTGTGTTTGGTATTGAAGAGTTTGTTAAGAGAGAAAGGTAAGAGGGAGATAAAGAAGAGAGACCTAAGCAATATCGTTTGGTAGCAACCAAGGAGAGAGATGGCACTCAAGTGTAGGACCCACTAGCTTTTCACAATCTCTCACTTTTACGAAGAAATTCTACAGTAACTCACGCAATTTTTCCAGTTTTCTCTTTATACCCAAATGAATAATCTTATTTTTCATTGGTGAATTATATTTAGCTGCACGTTAAAATGTCATTTTACATAAAAAGTAGCTCTCTCTTCTATTATTTTCTATTCAACTAAACAAAGGGCAGTTTCAAAAAAAAAAAAAACTAAACAAAGGGCATAGGGAGAAATCCACATAATTTTTTCTTTTTTTTTTTAACATACTAAACTACTCACACAATTATTTTCGAATAATAGTTTAAGTGTTAAGAGTTTAAGACATATGAATTAAGTATGAGAGCCTCAGGATATCCTAAAAGACACATTCTGTGCCAAGCACCCCAAATACTATTTTTAAATCACTCCTCAAAAGATCCAAATTACAATGCCGTCCACAATATCAAATAAATATTGATAGTGCAAACCTCTAATTTAGTCCCTAAAATAGTGTAAACCACCAAGTTAATCCCTTAAAGATTCGTCGTCATCAGGTCCCTGAAAGATTCATTGTTAGTCAATCTGGTCTTTGAAAGATTTTTTCCCGTCAGGTTCTGGACGGAAGTGTAAGTTAGTCAAATTAGTTCCTGAAAGAGTAAATCGTCAGTCAGTTTAGTCCTCCGTTATTAAAATTTTACAGAAAGAATGTGAGTTGGGTTCGAACCTGAGGCTTAAGAGTAGCAAAACAAAACCTTTACCAATTGAGCTACTTAATCAATTTGATAAATATGTGAACCCATATATATTTATACCAAAGTATAAAAAAAATTCTAGAGGGACTAGAAACAGCCAGAGGGGGGAGAGAGAAGCTCTCGTTCTGTCCCTCTACCTCCGATCATCATCATCTTCGACGTTCATCTTCATCACCTTCGTTCTTCCTTTCCATTAAGCCAAATCACTTCATTCTTGTCTTATTGTGTTGCTGGGAGCTTGTATAGTCGAACTGGGCAGAGAAATTGGAAGAAACAACGCGGAATCTAAGCTTCAAGGTGGAGGTTTCATGGCGGCCGAGACCTGCAACTGGCGATTTCTCCCAAACCATGGCATTTTTGGACAAACCACCATCACCATCGTGTTCCTGGTAGAAAGAGGAAGAAGGCCCGGGTCCCATTTATGTCGTCGCCGTAGCTCCTCCGTGCGCCACCGTCATCTCCAATGAGTCTCGTTGGAGCAAACTTCTAGAATTCTTTGTTTTTGTTACGTGGAGGGGGAGTCGATTGTGACTGTGACGGAGAAGAATATGGAACAGTTAAATGAGGGTTTGGTGCTCTGTTCTGGTAAATCGATTGAAGAGCTAATGCTTTGGTGTGGTTTGGTTTGGTTTGAGATGAAGGGGATGGGGGTTGGTGTCTTCACGATGGGGATTGATGGCTTATGTGCAGACTCGATGGAGGTTTGTTGGGGCTAATGAGGCTATGGGCAAAGGTGATGGAATGAAGGTTTGACTATGGTTTGCAAGGACTGTAGTGGTGTTTGGTCATGGCTGTGGAGGAAAGAAGTGATGTTAAGTGGAGCAATGACGGTGACAGAGGAAAAGGGTGCCTGGGATTCAGGTTCCAATGCTTGAAGAAGATGGTGCGATGGAAATGGTGCGGTGGAAGAAGAATATGATGAAGAAATAGGGTGTTGTTGCAAACTCCTTCTACATGAAGAAGAGGAACAAGAACAAGAATGATATAAATATATATGGGTTCACATTTTTACTAATTGATTAAGTAGCTCAACTGGCAAAGACTTTGTTTTGCTACCGATTTACTCTTTCATGAACTAATTTGACTAACTTACACTTCTGTCTACGGACCTGACGGGAAAAAATCTTTCAATGACCAAATTGACTAACGGCGAATCTTTCAGGGACCTGACAAAAAAACTTTCAGGGACCAAATTGATTAACGACGAATTTTTCAGAAACTAACTTGGTGAGTAAAAATAGTATGAGGACCAAACAACCATAAGTGAGATTTTTCGAGGACCAAAATTGGATGTTTATTCAATATTGATATGATAAAATGGGTGAATATCAAAACTAAAAATTTATGGATGTCTTTGACAATTCGCGTCTGACAATCGGCCACAAACTGCTGTATCAAAGATCTAATATTTTGTCATTTTGCAACTCATGTCAGAAAAAACTGATATAATTCATTAACAAATCTTGCAATGTCAGCAGTTACTTATTAAATTGCCTTTTTTCTTTGTATAACCACATCACTTTCATGATTTTTCTATACTGTATCAAACAGTCACAATTTATGATTCATTTATAAAATTATTAACATGGTCATGTGAGCAATCCCTTTGACTCCGGTGACCAAATTCATGTACCCCTACTATACTCTCATTTCTTTCTTCTCGAGACTTCACTACAAATTCAGGTCTGTCAGAAGTTTTCTCATTCCATTTTTTCCCTTTTTCACAGCTTCTACTTCTTCCATGTGAGCACTAAATTTTCAAAGGCCAAAGCTTTTCCATCTTCCATGGAGACCCAAAAGCTAATTCTTCTTCTCATTCTTCCCCTTTTCACTCCTTACTCATTTTCTTCTTTCACTCCCACAGACAACTACCTTCTCAACTGTGGATCACAGACCAATGCTTCCTTCTTCAACCGGTTCTTCATGGGTGATTCCACCAATCAAGGTTCAATTTTTCTCTCTGCAGACAAATCCATTTCCCTCACCAACCAAAACCCACCTCCAAATTCCCCCACTTTGTATCACACTGCCAGAGTTTTCACCAGCATGGGGAGCTACAGATTCAGCATGAGGAAAAACGGTACCAATTTCGTTCGTTTTCATTTCTCGCCGTTTAAGGCTCAACAAGGTTTTGAATTTGATCTAAAATCTGCAAACTTTAGTGTCTTGGTTGATGGGAATTTGGTTCTGAGCAATTTCAAGCCAAATAATGGTAGTACACTGATTAAAGAGTTTGTTTTGAAGGTAGAGACAAATTTGCTTGAAATTGTGTTTAGACCTGGTGGTAATTCTGGTTTTGGCTTTGTCAATGCTATGGAGGTGTTTTCTGCTCCAGAAGATTTTATTATGGACTATGGAGCTAGGTTGGTTGGTCCTTCTTATGTGCAGGAGTACAAGAACCTTTCATCTCAGGTTTTAGAAACTGTTCATAGGATTAATGTTGGAGGTGTGAAATTAACTCCTTTTAATGACACCCTTTGGAGGACTTGGATTCCTGATGAGGATTTTCTTGTTTTAAAGGATGCAGCTAAGGGTGTAGTCACCACTCACACACCAAATTACCAGAAGGGAGGTGCAAGTCGAGAGATCGCGCCGGATAATGTTTATATGACTGCCCAGGAGATGAATAGGGATCACTCCATTATAGCTGCACAGTTCAACATAACATGGAATTTTCCGGTTGCTCCTGGTGGCTATCGACACTTGGTTCGGTTGCATTTCTGTGATATTGTTAGTCCTGCGCTTAATTTGCTCTACTTTGATGTGTATATCAACGGGTATTCTGCGTATAAGGATCTTGATTTGTCATCCCTTACATTCCACACGCTTGCATCTCCGGTCTATGTGGATTTTGTTGCAGATTCTGATGATTCAGGTGTTATGCAAATAAGTGTTGGCCCTTCTGGTCTGAGTAGTTCTATCAGGATGAATGCCATACTTAATGGTGCAGAGATAATGCAGCTGGTGAATGTTGTGGATTCACATGTTGTTTCTCGGAAGAAAAGGTTGTGGGTGCTGGTGGTCGTGGGTTCAATTATTGGAGGAATTGTTGTTTTACTTTTAGTTATAGCTGCTTTTCTAGCTGCCCTCAAATGCAGGAAAAAGAAACCGAAGCAAAGGACAGTTGAAAGTGTAGGATGGACACCTTTACGCTTGTTTGGAGGGAGCTCACTTAGTAGAATGTCGGAACGAACAGGTTATCCATCTCCTGATTCTCATGGATATTTTGGCTTGAAAATCCCTTTTGCTGATATACAAGCAGCAACAAACAATTTTGATAGAACTCTAATCATAGGTTCTGGTGGATTTGGTATGGTTTACAAAGGGGTGTTCAGAGACAACATGAAGGTTGCAGTCAAAAGAGGCATGCCTGGATCCAGACAAGGCCTACCAGAATTCCTGTCTGAAATAACAATTTTATCGAAAATTCGCCATCGCCATCTTGTTTCATTTGTTGGGTATTGTGAGGAAAATTCAGAAATGATACTTGTCTATGAGTATGTGGAGAAAGGTCCACTTAAAAAGCATCTATATGGTTCAGCAGTACTTCAACCTTTGTCTTGGAAGCAGCGTCTCGAGATATGCGTCGGTGCAGCTAGAGGCCTCCACTATCTTCACACCGGTTTTGCACAAGGAATCATCCACCGCGACATTAAATCAACCAACATTTTGCTTGATGAAAACTATGTGGCCAAGGTTGCTGATTTTGGTCTTTCAAGATCTGGACCTTGTATGAATGAGACTCACGTGAGTACTGGTGTGAAAGGTAGTTTCGGTTATCTTGATCCAGAGTATTTTCGAAGGCAGCAGCTTACGGATAAATCAGATGTTTACTCATTTGGGGTTGTGCTTTTCGAGGTTCTGTGTGCCCGACCTGCGGTTGATCCACAGCTTGATAGAGAACAGGTGAATTTAGCCGAATGGGCACTTCAATGGCAGAAGAAGGGCAGGTTGGAGCATATTATCGATCCGTATCTTGTCGGAAAGATCAAGCAAAGCTCGTTGAAGAAATTTGGTGAAACAGCAGAGAAATGTTTGGCCGAATATGGTGTTGACAGGCCAGCTATGGGTGATGTGCTGTGGAATTTGGAGTATTCACTTCAGCTCCAAGAAAGTGAACAAGAAAGGGATCCATCTGCTGATAACAGTGCTCATGGAGAAGTGAATGTGACCACTGCAATAAATCTTGGGAATCCTTCTAGCAACACAAGAATAGAGGGTGATTATGATAATAATTATCAAGACGCAGGTGGTACCCAAGTTTTTTCCCAATTAATGACCAATGAAGGAAGATAGAGTTTGGATCATCCTGCAAAATTATAGGCAATTCTTTCTAGGATTTAGATTTTCTGTTGTTAAAAATTCCCAAACTCACTGCAGTGTCATGGCTTCATAGCTGTCCAATCTGATCAGACGGTTTAAATTTAAAGATCAATTTTATGTGTATGATTGTCATTTTAAATTCCAGCCGATCTTGGTCTGATGACTACCAAACTATGACTACTGCGACTTTAGGAAATTTTGACCGTAGAGAATCCAGATCTTGCTGATGTACTAAGAAGCCTCACATGGACAAAAATGTAACAGGACAAGCAGCACATGTGCTCTCATGATTATTTTTTTTCCTCTATAAATTTTCTTTTCTTTTAAGGAAATTGCACCAAAGGAGTACCAAATTTACTTATGGAAGGCAGTGAGAGGCAAAGCAACTGATAGTTTTCAAATGTCTGGATAATCTTTGCTAACTTGATGTGTAACATTAAGAGATGCTATATAACTAACATATATAGTATAACCTCACCTGTTTGTTATTTAACTGTTCTGTATCTATTCATAATTCAAGAGCTGAATTGGATCAGCTATAAGTTCACCCATTGTTGTTTTTTATTCCTGCTTTTCTGCATCAGTTGAAAGACCATGTTTGTCGAAATGATGATACATGAAATAAAACAGTTCTCATAAAATTCTTCATTTTTATTTTTCATTACTTTCTTTTATTTACTTATTTAGCCTACTGTGAATCCATTTGTTGTTTTTTATTCTTTCTTTTAGGGTGAGGACTATGGTGGGTTAGGGAGTAAACC
Organism: Acmispon strigosus; assembly: GCA_030819835.1. Classification (NCBI taxonomy): domain Eukaryota; kingdom Viridiplantae; phylum Streptophyta; class Magnoliopsida; order Fabales; family Fabaceae; genus Acmispon; species Acmispon strigosus. The sequence continues at coordinate 38,041,944 of JAUAMA010000001.1, read as the reverse complement.
TCCATTTTCGTCCCTGAAGTTGTTCACTTATGACTGTTTGGTCCTTGGTCTTGTTCCGTCCACCACTCTGGTCCCTGAAGATGTCACCGTCGGTCAGTTTCGTCCTTTTGCACTATTTCCGTTGGTCCCTGTTGACCAAAATGCCAAATAAGAGAGAGGGCTGCCACGCAAGCGTGCCACGTCAATAATTTAACTTTCCGAAACGAGTTAAATCAGTCCCTTTGTCATCTACCAGAAAGACCAGTGGCTGGATTGAAGGAGGAGCAATGGTAGACGAGGTGATGTGATGGCGGCGGAGTTGTTTGACTTGGACTGCGGCTAGGGCGAGGTTTTGGATCGACGTGGTGGCGGTGAGAAGCGGTGATTGACAGCAGAACGGGGAAGGTTGGTGACGACCTGGTCCCCCTTTCTCTCTCTCTCTCTCTCCTCTTTCTCTCTCTTCTCTGAAAAAAATCTTTTCTTTTTCTCCAAATCCATTTCTCTTAATGATTCTCTTACATGGGTCTTCTCTGAAATCCAAGTTCTCAGTGTGCAGCTTTGGTTCACTGCTGCAGCATCGATACCAACCAAATTTCCCAACTTTCCCAAATTCCATTCTCGCTCTTCTTTCTTTCTTGGTGCTTCCCTGTGAATTTTGCTTTTTGCGTATTCTCCCTGATCCAACTTTTTTTTTTTCCTAATTACTGAAAATTCCAACTTTCTATAACAAATATTTTAGCTTAGTTAGCTATCCCTTCCTTGAAACTTGCTTCCTATGTGTTAAATTTCATTTCATTGTTTTCTGCATCTCCAAGCACTATATGTGCCTTCTATTGGGTTTTGTTTCAACTACCTTACTCTCATTGTTCTCTTTCTTTTGTTGTTTTGAAGTCTGAGCTGGTTTTCCTTCAGCAACTGTTGGTGTTGTTTGCTGCTGTGATAACGATTCCACTAACATTGTTTTCTTAGCATGCTCCTTAGATGCATTCCTCCTGTTTGTTTGTATGTCTAGATGAAAATTGATGGTGACAGTTCATATGATGTGACCATCATTCTCATCCTCACCAGTTCTGAACTTGATGCTAGTCCCTTTTATAATGTGTTTACAAATACAATCTAGTTTCTGTGTATGTCAATATAGGCATTGTGATATGTATTTTTCATGTAGCAATTGTTGATAAGTCTATTAAATGTCACGTTCTCTATTTGCATTTTTTGAAATCCTTTTATAATTGATTCTGAGGAAAGAGAGAATCTGATCCATACATACTAATTATACATTTGATGTTGAATGAACTTGCAGATAGAATTCCAGGTCAAGGATTTTTTCCATAAAGGGATAGCCTCAATTTGGCATAATAGGGGCTTCAAGTTCCAAAATGGAGGATGACAAGGCTTTGCAGCTTTGCCGTGAGAGGAAGAAGTTTGTTAGACAAGCACTTGATGGTCGTTGCTGACTAGTAGCTGCTCATGTTTCATATATACAATCTCTAAAAAACACAGAACTGCTCTCAGAAAATTCACAGAACCTGAAGCACCAATTGAGTCTAATTCCTCATACACCAATGCAACACCACCAAGGCCACTTGCTTTAACTGATAAGCCCATTCTTCACCATTTGTGTCACAACAAATAGATGCTGCAACTGAACCTAAAAGTGAAGCATTCTCTCTAACTCCCTCTCGTCCAAGTTCTAGTAAGTTCCAAGCAAATCACATGAAACTTACAAGCATGTCTTCTAGAAAGATTGAAGAAAAACCACCTGTATCAGTTATAGCAAGAGTAACATCATCAGGTACTCAAAGTTCCCTCGTCTATGATTGCCTCCTCTGTGATTCTATCATCTTCGTCACCAACCCAAAGGAAGTAGTTACAATTTTTGGGATGGTTTTGAAAAAAATTACATAAATCAGAACTTGGTTCAATCAATGACAGAATAGCTTGGGTAAATCGCAGTGTCATGAGGAGGAACTAACCTTGGGTAAATAACAACCATACCAAGGCCTTTCTGGATTCAATACTGTTATGGAAATTCTCACTTTTGCCTTCACATCGCAGTAACAACACACACCACCAACATTTGCAGAAGAGCTTCCACCACCTTCATTCTTCGAACTAGGACTCTGTTTCACGCGATTTTTTAAGCCTCCTGTCATGGTTCCCACACGAATTCTCAATTGGATTCACCGAGGGGGTATTGCTCACTCTGATTTTGAAGATTGCTGCTGCAAAGGTTGCAAAATGGGGAATTTAGGGTTTTCAAATTGGGGATTTCATGTTTGACGACGAAGGGACTGATTTGACCGGTTTCGGAAACTTCATTTTTAACCGTTAGAGCTGACGTGGCAAACCTCTCTCTTATTTGGCATTTTGGTCAACAGGGACCAACGGAAAATGTGATAAAGGACTAACTGACCGACGATAACATTATAAGGGACTAATATGATCGGCGGAGAAAGTTCAGGGACCAACGAGTCATAAGTGAACATTATCAAGGACTAATTTGGAGGTTTACTCGTGGGTTAGGTGAAAACTTGGGTATAGTGCATTTAGGAGATAAGTTTTGTATACTTTATAGTTTAGTCCTTCTTCATATATTATAGAGTAATTAAATAGTGGCCCTTTTATTTCTGTAAAGTTAGACTTAACTCCTCCAATCACTCTCCATTCCCTCTCACTAATCGTGTAACCCTATGAACCTTCTTGTCACTCCCACTCGAAAATCCGCCTGTATTCCCTCTCTCTCTCTCTCTCTCACCGCCGGCACCGACCCACTTTCCCCTTACCTCACTGTCGACCCTTGCAAGAGCAGCGGCCACCCTCTTCGTTGCACCGTGGTCCGAATCCGAAGCCTTTTCCGATCGATCCATTCTTCTCCGGCGAACCACGCACCCATTACCCACGAGCTAGTCTTCCTTGGCCTGAGCTCAGGCGCCGTTGTCGCCACGTCGTCTTCGTCTTCGAAGCATCTCGCTCCGCCATCACGTCGCCCAGCATTCCTCGTAACCCCCTTTTTCTCTGTTTCCTCACGTCGTCTACCTGGTTTGAAGTTAAATTTGATTTGTAATTTGTTGTTTTACTTTGTCTCTGTTACTAGATTCCTGGACTGATTTTGGGTATATGCTATGTTTTCCTCCACTTTACTACAGCTTTGTGTTTTCCATATCATTATGTCCTTTGATTGTTTACCACTCATTTGATTCATGCCAGTGTATAGAGGATTCTGATGAGTTGGTTGTGTTTGCCCGAAAATTGCTATTGGCTTTGTGTCTGCTGATTGATTATGCAGTTTTTAATTTCTTAATTCCTCTTTATCATTATTAGATTGTTGCTCTGAATGTCTCATTTGATTCAGAAGTTTCTCTCATTGTCACATCGATTTTTTTTGAATGCTTTCCCGGTTTCATTTGATATGAATCACATTTGTCATAAAGAATTTTGTTCACTGTGAAGTTGCTGTAATATTACGCAATGTTTGAGATCTGCATCCTTAATTACATTTTTTTTTTGGAATATCTTCTTAGTGGCATTAGTCCATCCGACTTGTATTTCTCCACTGGATTGCTGTTTCTTTTCTTAGCTGTTTCCCATCTCTTTTTCTTTTTTTTTTCATTTTTCAGTTGGATTATTACAACTAGCTTCATGCATATATCAATTCATTGCATCCACTTCACTAACTCTATCTACCAACAAGTTTCCCCTGCTTCCAATTTTGAACCCATATGGTATTTGCTTCCTACCCCAAATTCACCTGCACCTCTAAAATTGTTTTTTTCTTCTTCTTTCAGTTAGATTGTGAGATGCGCAGAATTGGTTACTTAACTTGGCTTTCCTGTTATGTGTGTGTAGTGTTTCAAAGCATGGTTTAACAGGTTCTGTGCTGGTTTGAGTGGTTGGGGTTGTAAGAATGGTTTCAATGGTTTCAAGATCATATTCAAATCTACTTGAGCTTGCACACCGTAATTTATTTTGTTCTAAAATTAGAGATGAGCATGATCTTAAACTTATAGATGGTGCATTATGTGCTGCTTTTTCACATGTTTATTACATTAGTTAAATTTATTGAAAGATTTAGGTAGTGTTTGGCCCAGCTTTTTTTTTACTTTTAAGTTGCTTTTAAGATAAGTTGGGCCAAACACAATTGTGCATAAGATCTTAAAAAATAAGTTACTTTTAAGTTACTTTTTTTTTTACACACAAAATGTTGAAAAGTAACTTTTAAGTAAAAAGTTAATTGAGGGAGCTTTTTTCTAATAAGTTACTTTTTTCACTTCCTACCGCCCCGGCCACCACCGCCTTCGGCCACCACCACCACCTTCGACCACCACCGCCTCCAGCCACCACCGCCTCCGACCACCACCGCCGCCGCCACCTCTGACCACCACCGCCGCCGCCACCTCCGACCACCACCGCCGCCGCCACCTCCGACCACCACTGCCACCTCGGACCACCACCACCGCCACCTCCGACCACCGCCGCCACCTCCGACCACCGCCGCCACCTCCGACCACCACCGCCACCTTCGACCACCACCGCCACCTTCGACCACCACTGCCACCTCCTGCCACCACCACCGCCTTAGGCCACCACCACCACCACCGCCCCCGACCACCACCACCACCTCCGGCCACCACCACCGCCTCCAGCCACCACCACCACCTCCGACCACCACCACCACCTCCGGCCACCACCACCGCCTCCGGCCACCACCACCACCACCTTCGGCCACCACCACCGCCTCCGACCACCAAACAACTTTTAACTTAAAAGTAACTTTTAAGTTAAAAAAAATGAAAATTGACAAACAGCTTTTGCCTTTTTTTTTAAGATCTTATTGTGAGCTTTAACTTAAAAGTAACTTTTAAGCTAAAAAAAAGCTGGGCCAAACGCTACCTTAGTCAGTAATCTAATCGATATTTCTAATTTGTAGGATTTTAAATGATAATAGTTTATACGAGACTGCAGTTAGAAGTTTCATTTAATGCAATATAATTTAATTGGGTTGAAGTTGTTGAAGATACATCGTTAATGGAGGTATGAATATCCAACTTGTAATGTATTTCACATAGATGATAAAGCTGTTTGATTACGACTAATTTAAAATTTGTACGCTGTGAAATTATTGATTTTTGCAGCGATTTGGTGAATTATCCCACGATGAAGACCAGGATGTCTTTGACATGAGTGACGAACAGCGACACGAAGAATTATCATCTGAAGGTGTTCCCTTCGAGTCATATGCAAGTTATTGTGAGCACTGTGAAGGGGATGAACATGAAGTACAGTCGGAATTTGATGATTATGAATCTGGTGGTGATGAAAGCAATGCATTAGATGACACTCCTTGTGGTAATACTAACGAAGATGAAGATATCAATCTTGAAAACGAGGGTCATGAGGCTGAGTTATGTGGCCAAGGAAGTATAGGCTCCGGTAATTTTTGCTTCATATCCATTGATTCAGTACAGGACATTCTAAGCATTGACCTGAAGAAATTATGTCCATTGGATATGGTGAAATATGATTTTGGTGATGCTGATGTTTTATAAGTGGTATGGGAGAGTTAATGGATTTGCGGTCAGGAATAGCAATGTTTTGAGAGGTAAACGAGATGAAAAAATTCAGAGAAGGTATGTGTGCAGCAGACAAGGAAAACGCAGGCTGAGGGAAAATATGATTCGTGAAGTTAGGCCTGAAACCAAATGTATGTGTCGGGCCGAATTTGTGTTTCACGTAGACATTGCCCAAGGTCGATGGTGTGTGAAGCGGTTTTTTGATTCTCATACACATGAGCTTCTTCCTGATAAATATACGACCATGGTTGCAGGACATCGTTCTATGGGACAAGCTGATATTTTGCAAATGAACAATATGCTGAGAACTGGATTCCGTGGTAGTGAAATATACAAGTTATTTGCTGGGCAATCAGGTGGGTTTTACAACATTGGGTATTCCCTGAAAGACATGCAGAATCAAATAAGCAGACGAGAAGGGCGGCGGACACAGATTCAGATGCTGCTTTGGGCTACATCCATGGTTTGGAAAAGCATGACCCTTTGATCTACTGTCGTGAAAAAGTTAACGAAGAAGGAAGACTTGAAATTCTGTTTTGGAGTGATGGAATCAGCCAAATGAGTTATCAAGTCTTTGGAGATGTACTCGCATTTGATGCAACATATGGTAAAAACAAGCACAAATGTCCCTTTGTTGTGTTCTGTGGGATAAACCATCACAACAAGACAACCATATTTGCATCTGCAATAGTTACTAACGAGACTGAAGAAACTTATGTTTGGCTGCTAGATAATTTTCTGCGTGCAATGAAAGGAAAGACACCTTGTTCTGTGATTACTGATGCTGACCTTGCAATGAAGAATGCAATTAAAAAGGTGTTTCCCAAGGCTCACCATAGGCTATGTGCATGGCACATTCAAAAAAAAAGGCTTCAAAACATGTTAAAATTGCTGAGTTCACTACAATGCTTAGCAAGTGTATGTATGTCGATCTTGAAGTTTCCGAATTTGAGGAAATGTGGGCTGACATCGTACACAAGTTTGGATTGGAGCAAAACGAATGGGTTAGAGATTTATATGAGAAGAGGAAAATGTGGGCAGCAGCCCATATAAGGGGCAACTTCTTTGCTGGTCTTAGGACAACGTCTCGGTGTGAGGGTATGAATTCTTAGATTGGTAAGTTTGTAAATTCTGGGAATACATTGCTGGAGTTTGTTGAACATTTCCATCGCCTTCTAAACTACATGCGATTTAAGGAGGTCGAACTGGACTTCAAATATTCATATGGTAATGGAGTTTTGCAGACCCCGTTACGTTCTCTTGAGAGATCTGCATCGGCTGTATTCACCAGGGAAATATACCTGTTACTTAGGCCTGTGCTTGCTAAATCCGGGGTTATGCGAGTGGTTTCTTGCAATGAGACATTTACGTGTGATATCTACACTGTGAGCAATTGTGGTGTTGTGCAGAAGCAATGGTATGTTTCTCGTTACGAACCTACTCGACAGTTTAATTGTTCATGCCTTAGGAAGGAGTCGTTTGGTCTACCATGTGTACACCTTATAGCTGTTCTTGCTCATCTAAACATACTTGAATTCCCGGCTAGTCTGATATTGCACAGATGGACTAAGTCTGTCAAGCAGTCCATTCACATCCCAAACAATCATGATAGTCACGATAATTTTTTCTGGGAGTCTAGGAAGGTCTGCCAATACGCATCCTTGGTTGACCATTGTCAAAACATGGCGAAGCTCTCTCTTGTATCTGATGATGAATTTCAGGAATCAGTTAATATGGTGATCAAAAGAATTCAGGACCTGAAGTTGAAGCATGCTGCATGTCCGGAACACGTTGACTGCTCCACAACTGCAGCACCAAATGTCCCTCCCGGATTGCTGAATCCTACACCAAGAGTGGAAAATGGCACAATTAATGGGTCTGGTACAAGAAAAAGACGTCCACAGAAATGTAGTCATTGCAAAACTCCCGGACACAACATTAAGTCCTGTCCCGATTTGAGAATTGGTGGTCGTGTAGGAGAGGAATTACATGATATCTTATTTGCGAGTGGATTACTCCCACCCACGGTTTTTCATCTACTCGTTATTTACTCTCATTATTATGTAAAATTTGTTTGTGGCCTATGTTGTAAGACATATAACTGATATTTGGCATTACCTTTGCATCATGGATTATGTTTAAGACCTTATATAGGGTTTCTTTTGGTGAGCTTCATAATATTTTTGTGAATGATATTAGTGTGAAGTTAATTTGATTGTGTAGATTGCCCAGCCTACTTCATAATCAGTTGTGGTGGCTATGGCATATAGGGCCCGTTTGGTGGATATTGTTGTGTAGAGACAGGATAGGATGGTTATCATATCATGTTGTTATTTGATGTATGTTGCGCCAACAGGAGAGGATATTAGTTTTTTGTTTGTTTATTACTAGTTGTTATTATTAACTCAAACTATGTAGTTACTGATAAATTTAATTAAAATATAAACTTATTTATAAATGGTGAAAATATTAGATTCACTCATACTAAATAAGTTTAATTTTCATTATCACTTATTACTACTAAATTAACATTATTTTTCGTAATGTAAATGTGACAAAAGTACACAAAGTAACTCTTCACTAACAATAAAATAAGGTACTCAAATATATATAAATAATAATTTTTTAACAGTAAATTTAGACTAATTTTACATTATCATATGAGAGAAATTAATAATTTAAATATAAATTACTTTTGTAAGAAAAATATCTTTTAATTATTTAAAAAAAATTGAGGGGAATACTTTTTCATCAATCACCCACCCCTACTAAGTTAATTCCCATTAGTTTATACATAATCATTTAAAGTAAAATATACTCGCTTCGAAAAAATTAATATAGCCGAATAGATAAAAATTAATCTAATTTTAGTTAATATTGAAACATAAATCAATTATAAAAATGTAAACAAATTAAATTCCATAGAACAATCAATTTAAAAAAAAAACTATTTAGAATATTAAATTTGTGAATATATTAAGTATTTTCTATTTCAAAGAAAATTTCATACGTTTTTCATTATTTGTATCATAATCTATTAATATCATGTCTATCTCAAACTCTGAATAGGATAAAAGTATATCCTGATCTTATCATATCTTATGTTTATCCAATATTTCATCCTATCTTGCTCTTGTTCTATACTGACCACCAAACGAGACCATAGAGTCAAGCCCAATATACTGTTGCTCATGAAAAGGGATTTAATGCAATTGTGTAGCCTAAATTGTTTATCCTTGCTTTACAATTTTATATTGACGCAATTCACAGGGTAAAAATTCATTGTTTAGCTTTTTTATTTTGTCTTCATTAGCAGATCTCAACAATTCTTCATAGGATTACTTTTTCTCTCTTGTGAATGTGAAGAGATAAATTTTGCTTTCCATCATTTTCTGAAAAGTCGACAGATTTGTTGGATATTTAAAACATAGCCTTACCATATTTTAATCATTCAATCCAAATGGAGAGGAAAATTCAGAATATTATAAACGTAAACTTCACATGTTAATGGATCCTCCCATAATACATTAATGCAAGTTTGCTTCATCAACTTTCCTTACAAAATACAGTGGAATACCAAAATTTCATGACCTATATAACAGTCACGAAAATTAGCTACCATAGTAGAGATTCACAAAAAGAAATAGCACATGGGCCGGTAAGTGGGTGTTCCAAAATACAATTCAAGCACAACCAAAAAGATTTTCTAATTATACGGTGAAGACACAATCAAGCATTTTTGGAGAACAAGCACCTCCGCCAGTGATTATCAGCCTTCAGGCGCAACTCGTTGTAGCGTTCAATGTGATCACCCATCACTAAACCAAGAGAGGCCTTCATCCGAACATTCCTTTCAATAAGCTACACAAAATGAAGTTAAATTATGGAATTAAAATCAGTAAACCAATGTGCTATGCTAACATCAAATCACCAAGCCTCCACTGTAAGAACACATTGGTTTGGTTTATGACATACCACTCCAATGATATTGGGTTGGAAAAACTCCATTTTCATCCATGAAAGTACCCATAGTGCTGAAGTATCACTGCCAAAGAGCAACAACATATTTTTTAACATATTTCTAGAACTGATATTTACATAAAAAGGGTTATCAATGATCGTTACACGATTACTTACCTCGATCCACAATTAGGAATGCCTCGTGCCTCACAAATGTCCCAAGAATCGAAATTAGTTCTTCCATTCAAGTAGTTCTCCGGGTAGCAATTATTTGTGACCACCCCAGCTAGAGCATTTTCCTATTTTCATCAAATTTGTCAATTAATTAAGTCAACTAGTATTGGAATTGGAATTTGAATCAGATGTCAAAGGCTGCGTAGAATACTTACAACAGTTTGGATTGTTTCGCGTCTACTGTTAATCAACGCCACTTTCAGATGTGAGTCTAGGTGATATATCTTCATCTCCTTAACAGCAATGACCATCAAGTACCAATGTGTCCCAACCTCGTTTATTGGAACGTAAATCTACATGGACAACCATGCAATATTTAAACTTCATATTAGAATTCATTACTATCAAGTGAACTTTCAAGAAAAAAAAAGGTAAAACGTAGGAGGATCAGTGTACAGATTACCCTTACATATTCAAGTTCCTCAAATGGATGCATATATTCTTCAGCATAGTTTTCAATCAAACGAGCAACCGGATCCCCTTTTGACACATCTTCCTGAATTTAACATCATCCATGGTTAAATGCTGTAGATAAATTAATCCTATATTATGCTACACAACTAACATGCGAAGTGGCAATACCTCAAACGAAGGAGGAAGTTCCCACAGAGTCTTAATATAGGGATTTAAATAGCGAAGCTTGAAAAGAAGTTAAGGAATGATTGAATTATATGCCAAAGAGAGGAACAAACTGATTAAAATTGTTAGTCCGAAGTGAATTGTTCAGCAGCATTTAACTATGGATGATGTTAAGAAACTGCCTTGAACTGTCAGAGTAATCAATGTACAAGTTTCTTAGTTCTCACTTTCTAGTTCTTAAGTAATCCATGAAGGCTTTTTACAATTTGTAATGGTGAATTGGATTTACCATATGGAGAATACATGCTCATTATTTTATCTTTTTAATTGAAGATGCTTGTAGCTTAGTTATGATTATTTAAATTAATTATGCAATGCTTGTTCAAAATTCCCCGTTCGAGTGGTTTGTTCTATCATTAGCTTGTACTGGGTTTGCTTATTTTTGCATATGTAGCTAGTATAGTGAAATATTGGTAGATGCAGATCTGTTATTGACATTTATTTAATGTTTTTAGATTGTGATCTGATAATTTTATTCAGCCTGATTTCCAACTGTATGATCAGGGGGATTTTTTGTTGGGCCTTTTTTATACTCTATTTCGTACTCCATTTTTTTGGAACGCCATGTCGTAGCGGGCTTTTTCCCGCAGGGCTTTTTGGCCATGGTGGATTTTTGGACCGGATGGATATCTCCATTAGTAATTTATATTATATGTAGATATTAATTTCTCCTAAAAGATATGAAATAATAAGTGTATTTTTAGAAAATCTGCAACAGGGTCGATATGGCCACGGTTGCCCTTTGGTTTAATTCAAACCATCTAGTTCATCCAGCTGTGCACTGTATGTTCCTGAACATCCTGTACTGAATTGCGCAGTGCAATTAATGTCGAGTCATGTCGCTATCAGAAAGGCTATACACTAGCTTGTACAGTGTATAGTGTACACTACGAACCTTTTTATTTTATTTTAAACATATAACTTAAATAATTAATTTTTTTAAATAGGAATTTTTTAACCTTTATTCTCCCTCTGTATCGTGACTGGATTGCAGCAGGATCACCTTAGCATTTCAGGTTATAGGTGATACATTGAATGTATCACATCTGCCTTCATTTATTTATGTAAGGCTTTATATAGGTGTGTCATCTGACTCCAAACTAAATGTGAAATGGGCCTTCTTCGTACTCCAATTCGCACTCCATTTTAGTGGAGTTTCTTCTCCCTTGCACCCCAACATGTCTTCTTCCAGAGGGTCTCGCAAGTGTTATGTGGTTTTTTCCGGAAGATGACCGGGGATATATACTTCGTGGACACAATGTAATCAACAAGTTTCTGACTTTAGTGGGAACGCCCGCAGTGCATACGCAACACTGCAAGATGCGGAGGCCGCTTGGAACACATTCTGCAACGACCAAAAGTCGGTGGATACCAAGCACGTAATGGGTGACACTGGGTCTCAAACATCTTTCTGTCATGACCTATCAACAGGAAGAGCAACCTCAGCAAGAGTGTTCACCAACTCCATGCGAGAATCACCCTCGTCCGTTAGAGCTCGATCACAACATTTAGGAAAAATAATGGCTTTTTGTGCTCTTGAATATAATAATCGTACTGCATGGGTGACAACTGCTTGTATATGTCATGACCTGTTGTGTTCATTTTACAGGTCAATTTGTTCCCATGCAAGAACTTGTTGAGGTTGAAGAAGAGCATTCACAACATGAACCTCTGATTACATTCAGCATGGAAGAATGCGTGCGACATGCCTGTTGTGCTCTAGGAATACAACAATCGATGTACGAGGTGGTTGAGACGAGGATGTTAAATGGGAAGGAGTACGTTAAGTATCATTCATGGCTACCCAACTTGGTGAATGGGGAATCAACTATGTCGTAGAGCCGGTTGGCGACGTCTGCAAGTTTGGCCCGTGAAGATGTTGCTTACGCTCTCTTGAATCGTCTCGTTGATTTGACCGGGATGCAGGTCAAAGATTTCAATTATCAAAAGGTCAAGCAGTTGCATGATCGTGTGTCTGCACTTGAACGCAAAATTGAAATCCTGGAAAGCCAGAACAAATTGCTGACCAACGAAGTGGGGAGCTAAATATGCAACTTAAGTACAACAATATTGCTTAGAAGTAGGACTTGAGATTCAATCGAACTCTCCCGGATTTGGTTGTGTTGTAACTTAACATGGTCTCCATGTCCATCATGGGCATGTTCGATCTTGTAGTGTAAACCTCCATAAAGATTAATTGGTATTTTATTATGGCACTTTTTATCTTGTTAAATATTTATCTTCATCATATATGGTTAAATATCCCAATGGCAAGAGGTAGATAGCATGAAAAATTTAATTATGCGCGGGAAAAAAAAACCCCACAAGATGCAGAAATGTGTTAGAAATGACACTCCCATCATACAAAATGACACCCCAAGTCAATTTTCAAAATACAAATAATACACTTTTTTGTAAATATCGCAACACCCCACACGTTACAACTCACTTTCTAGTTTTTAAAAGCCGAATTGTATAATGCACGAGTGTACTACCGAGATATTTAACCCGGTTAGAAAAATTTACGGAATATCATCCCGGGATATGAAATCCCGGAATATTTCTTTCAACTACCATTCTGGGATTAAAATCACAGAATATACATAACCAATATGTAAGTCCGGGAATTATAAAACAATAAGCCATTAGAACGTGCATACCAAGATTTAAAAAACCGGTACCTATAGAGTACGAGAAACACTGAACTATTTTTATTTTTTTCATTACATATTCTGAGATATATATCCCGGAACGTAATATCATTCTAGGATTAGAATTCTTGGAACCCATTTTTGTTGGGCATTCTAGGTTGTACAAAACCTGCATGAATAAAAATACTTACTAGGAATAAAAATACCGAAATCGGGTTATAGTCAACAAAGTTCATTCCGGGGTTTATAATCCCGGACAAAATGTTACGTTGCATTCCGGGAGTTAGATACCGGAATACAACAAAGAAATCACACTCCGGGATTACAAAACACGGAACTGTACCCAAACACGTTCGGAGATTTCAAACCCGGAATTTTTTTTGGGGGGTATTAACGACAATTACTACAAATTCCTGGGGTTCAAAATCTAGTCAATGGGGTGGAAAATTTAACACCCTTAGGAAAATTCACCATTCCTTGTGTGGCCAAATGGTACTGACCATTAAAGGATAGGTCAAAAGGTGGCAATTATTAAATAGTATTGAATTATTAAATAGTATTGAACAGTTTAAGTATTATATTTATAATAACTAAAGATAGTGGGTTGTGGCTGCAGTCTCATGGACGAGACATTATCTCAATTAATAAGAAAAGGACCAGAATGGCTGCGGCAGAAGCTGACAAAAGCAGAATGTGTGTTGGGATGTACGTGAGATACACATTTAATGCATACTGCACTTCTAATGATGTATGTTGGGTTGTATGGTGATACAACTCTCGTTTCCTCTACAAATACTAAGCCCCACCCATTACAGTACTGGTGCACTAACACTTGGAGTTGGGACAAAAATAATAGAAACAAAGTGCCATTTCCATGGATGCAGGTGCAAAGAATGCTGGTGAGGGCAGTGAAGAAAGGGAACCTGTTCTGTTTTTGTGGGAGTAATATGCTGACTCCATTACCCCAACTTCCTTGTAGTCCTTTTTTCATATGACCCGTGGGTGTTTTGTAATGAATATGTGCATTTAACTAATGTCTGACTTTTTATTTTTTAAGCAGGAATCTGCCAGATCAAGTTGTAGATGTGGTCCAAGAGGATAACATGCAACCTGTTGAACAGCTTGGTTCAATGGTTAGCCACACTACACTTACAATAACCATTTTTTGACAAAATAACATCTGTAGTTTATTTGCTTTGCCTCTGTATATATTGGTTCACAAATTTAAAGACCTCATTGTATATCTGTATCGTAGACGAACCAGAGCGTACAAGGACAAAAACAAGTTGACGACGAAAACTGCATGGAGGATGCGATAAATGTACTTAGTAAACAAGTGGAGGTAGGTAATTTGTAATATTCACTAAAATACTTGTAAATGTCTGTTTTATTACGTTTTAGTTATATTAATTTGTTACATTTTAGTTATATTAATTTGCTTGCCATCTTTTTACAAGACATGGCCCTAACTCTAACACACCAAAGGAAACTTCAACAAACAATCCTCAATGTTGTTCAAAACATTGAACAACTTGCTGTATGTGACACTAAGATTGAAACACTAGATGGTGCACCAGCACGGTTGTTTCGGAAAGTTGGTAAACCTCCTCCAACCACTAAGAAGAGGATCCAATTCAAACCCCAGCTTCGTACCCAACAACACAAATATGGGGGTGATACCATTGTGCTGGACACTTCCGTTGAGGATGAGTACGTGAGTCCTTTACAGTTCAGCGCTAGCAAGAACAAGGGTATTGCACTAGATATACCCGGGAAGATGAACGCCACACCAAGTGCTTCGAAAAAAGGCACCGTGACACTCCCATGGGGCTAGATCCAACCTACGTCGCTTCAACAAGCGAATATCGAGGACGCCCGCATTGTGGAGTGAGTAACGAGTCTTGTGGATAAACAGTATGGTTTCATGAAGTGTTTGTTAATTTTAAGTTTTAAATTTTTAGGTGAACAAACAAGACTACTTTTCACCGTTTGACACATCTGTGGGACGAATGCTTAACTTCACACCGTCCCCAGAAGACACACCGTCCAAGATGCCGAGAATTGATGTAACGTATCCTCCAACGAGTTTCAAACTGGTAGGAAGGTCGTCGTCGTCGCTGTCTGTTTGTAACCCGGCAGGTAGACCGAGGTCGGGAAACTGCGCAGAGAGTACAAGGAAGAACAAACTGCGTGGAAGCTTAGTGCCTGTAGTATAAATCAAATATTATTTGGGTGATCTGTTTTTTATATTATTGTCCAAAATTCCAACTAAACTGTTTTTTTAATGGCAACAGGCTATGAAAAGTAAGTTCAAGACAACAACCGAGATGCAACTGACTATGGAACAAGCTATGATTTCAGCGTATCTCTTTAGTGCAGAAAAGGATGATTGGTAGGGCTGTTTTAATTCTTATATTGCATACTGCAAAGGTTTTTTCTTAACTGCTGATTCCCTTATGTATGTTACTAATTTGAACTAATTATGTAAATAGTGAGGTGGTGTTTGAAGTGGGTAGTGTAACTGCGCAGAAGAGAGATTTTGATTGTCTACATCCTGGAAAAACAGTAAATGATGATGTAAGTTTTGCACAAATTTGTTTTTATTATTTACGCAGTGTATGAATAGGGGAATATTTTTTTCCATATATAACACTTTGAAAATCTGTTATACTGCAAGGTCATAAAATTGATGGTGTTACAGATAACAGCCAATCAACAAAATGGGCCAGTTAAGACTGTGTGGGCACTTCCTCCTTCGTTTGAGGTATTGCCACTTCGCAAGTTAGTGTTGTAGCATAATATAGGATTAATTTATCTGCAGCATTTAACCATGGAGGATGTTAAATTCAGGAAGATGTGTCAAAAGGGGATCCGGTTGCTCGTTTGATTGAAAACTATGCTGAATAATATATGCATCCATTTGAGGAACTTGAATATGTAAGGGTAAACCGTACACTGATCCTCCTAAGTTTTACCTTTTTTTTTCTTGAAAGTTCACTTGATAGTAATGAATTCCAATATGAAGTTTAAATATTGCATGGCTGTCCATGTAGATTTACGTTCCAATAAACGAGGTTGGGGTACATTGATACTTGATGGTCATTGCTATTAAGGAGATGAAGATATATCACCTAGAATCACATCTGAAAGTGGCATTGATTAATAGTAGACGCGAAACAATCCAAACTGTTGTAAGTATTCTAAGCAGCCTTTGACATCTGATTCAAATTCCAATTCCTATACTAGTTGACTTAATTAATTGACAAATTTGATGAAAATAGGCAAATGCTCTAGCTGGGGTGGTCACAAATAATTGCTACCCGGAGAACTACTTGAATGGAAGAACTAATTTTGATTCTTGGGACATTTGTGAGGCACGAGGCATTCCTAATTGTGGATCAAGGTAAGTAATCATGTAACGATCATTGATAACCATTTTTATGTAAATATCAGTTCTAGCAGTATGTTAAAAAATATGTTGTTTCTCTTTGGCAGTGATACTTCAGCACTATGGGTACTTTCATGGATGAAAATGCAGTACTTTTCCAACCCAATGTCATTGGAGTGGTATGTCATAAACCAAACCAATGAGTTCTTACAGTGGAGGCTTGGTGATTTGATGTTAGCATAGCACATTGGTTTAGACTTCATTTTGTGTAGCTTAATGAAAGGAATGTTCGGATGAAGGCCGCTCTTGGTTTAGTGATGGGTGATCACAATGAACGCTACAACGAGTTGCGGCTGAAGGCTGATAATCACTGGCAGAGGTGCTTGTTCTCCAAAAATGCTTGATTGAGTCTTCACCGTATAATTGTAAAATCTTTTTGGTTGTGCTTGAATTGTATTTTGGAACACCCACTTACCGGCCCATGTGCTATTTCTTTTTGTGAATCTCTACTATGGTAGCTAATTTCAAGCAGGGTCGTAGTAAATATTTTGTAATTTTCGTGACTGTTATATAGGTCATGAAATTTTGGTATTCCACTGTATTTTGTAAGGAAAGTTGATGAAGCAAAGTTGCATAAATGTATTATGGGAGGATCCATTAACATGTGAAGTTTACGTTTATAATATTCTGAATTTTCCTCTCCATTTGGATTGAATGATTAAAATATGGTAAGGCTATGTTTTAAATATCCAACAAATCTGTCGACTTTTCAGAAAATGATGGAAAGCAAAATTTATCTCTTCACATTCACAAGAGAGAAAAAGTAATCCTATGAAGAATTGTTGAGATCTGCTAATGAAGACAAAATAAAAAAGCTAAACAATGAATTTTTACCCTGTGAATTGTGTCAATATAAAATTGTAAAGCAAGGATAAACAATTTAGGCTACACAATTGCATTAAATCCCTTTCATGAGCAACAGTATATTGGGCTTGACTCTATGGTCCCGTTCAGTGGTCAGTATAGAACAAGAGCAAGATATGATGAAATATTGGATAAACATAAGATATGATAAGATCAGGATATACTTTATCCTATTCAGAGTTTGAGATAGACAGGATATTAATAGATTATGATACAAATAATGAAAAAAATATGAAATTTTCTTTGAAATAGAAAATACTTAATATTTTCACAAATTTAATATTCTAAATAGTTTTTTTTAAATTGATTGTTCTATGGAATTTAATTTGCTTACATTATTATAATTGATTTATGTTTCAATATTAACTAAAATTAGATTAATTTTTATCTATTCGGTTATATTAATTTTTTCGAAGCGAGTATATTTTACTTTAAATGATTATGTATAAACCTATGGGAATTAACTTAGTAGGGGTGGGTGATTGATGAAAAAGTATTCCCCTCAAATTTTTTTAAATAATTAAAAGATATTTTTCTTACAAAAGTAATTTATATTTAAATTATTAATTTCTCTCATATGATAATGTAAAATTAGACTAAATTTACTGTTAAAAAATTATTATTTATATATATTTGAGTACCTTATTTTATTGTTAGTGAAGAGTTACTTTGTGTATTTTTGTCACATTTACATTACGAAAAAGAATGTTAATTTAGTAGTAATAAGTGATAATGAAAATTAAAATATTTAGTATGAGTGAATCCAATATTTTCACCATTTATAAATATGATTATATTTTAATTAAACTTATCAGTAACTACATATTTTGAGTTAATAATAACAACTAGTAATAAAAAAATAAAAAACTAATATCCTCTCCTGTTGGCGCAACATACATCAAATAACAACATGATATGATAACTATCCTATCCTGTCTCTACACAACAATATCCACCAAACGGGCCCTATATGCAATAGCCACCACAACTGATTATGAAATAGGCTGGGCAATCTACACAATCAAATTAACTTGACACTAATATCATTCACACAAATATTATGAAGTTCACCAAAAGTAACCCTAGATAAGGTCTTAAACATAATCCATGATGCAAAGGTAATACCAAATATCAGTTATATGTCTTACAACATAGGTCACAAACAAATTTTACATAATAATGGGAGTAAATAACGAGTAGATGTAAAACTGTGGGTGGGAGTAATCCACTCGCAAATAAGATATCATGTAATTCCTCTCCTACACGACCACCAATTCTCAAATCGGGACAGGACTTAATGTTGTGTCCGGGAGTTTTGCAATGACTACATTTCTGTGGACGTCTTTTTCTTGTACCAGACCCATGAATTGTGCCATTTTCCACTCTTGGTGCAGGATTCAGCAATCCGGGAGGGACATTTGGTGCTGCAGTTGTGGAGCAGTCAACGTGTTCCGGACATGCAGCATGCTTCAACTTCAGGTCCTGAATTCTTTTGATCACCATATTAACTGATTCCTGAAATTCATCATCAGATACAAGAGAGAGCTTCGCCATGTTTTGATAATGGTCAACCAAGGATGCGTATTGGCAGACCTTCCTAGACTCCCAGAAAAAATTATCGTGACTATCATGATTGTTTGGGATGTGAATGGACTGCTTGACAGACTTAGTCCATCTGTGCAATATCAGACTAGCCGGGAATTCAAGTATGTTTAGATGAGCAAGAACAGCTATAAGGTGTACACATGGTAGACCATACGACTCCATCCTAAGGCATGAACAATTAAACTATTGAGTAGGTTCGTAATGAGAAACATACCATTGCTTCTGCACAACACCACAATTGCTCACAGTGTAGATATCACACTTAAATGTCTCATTGCAAGAAACCACTCGCATAGCCCCGGATTTAGCAAGCATAGGCTTAAGTAACAAGTATATTTCCTTGGTGAATACAGCCGATGCAGATCTCTCTAGCGAACGTAACGGGGTCTGCAAAACTGCATCACTATATGCAGATTTGAAGTCTTGTTCGACCTCCTTAAATCGCATGTAGTTTAGAAGGCGATGGAAATGTTCAACAAACTCCAGCAATGTATTCCCATAATTTACAAACTTACCAATCTGAGAATTCATACCCTCACACCGAGACGTTGTCCTAAGACCAGCAAAGAAGTTGCCCCTTATATGGGCTACTGCCCACATTTTCCTCTTCTCATATAAATCTCTAACCCATTCGTTTTTCTCCAATCCAAACTTGTGTATGATGTCAGCCCACATTTCCTCAAATTCGGAAACTTCAAGATTGACATACATACACTTGCTAAGCATTGTAGTGAACTCAGCAATTTTAACATGTTTTGAAGCCTTTTTTTGAATGTGCCATGCACATAGCCTATGGTGAGCCTTAGGAAACACCTTTTTAATTGCATTCTTCATAGCAGCCAAACACCTTTTAAGTTTCTTCGGTCTCGTAAGTAACTATTGTTGATGCAAATATGGTTGTCTTGTTGTGATGATTTATCCCACAGAACACAACAAAGGGACATTTATGCTTATTTTTACCATCTGTTGCATCAAATGCGAGTACATCTCCAAAGACTTGATAACTCATTTGGCTGATTCCATCACTCCAAAACAGAATTTCAAGTCTAAATTTTTCGTTAACTTTTTCACGACAGTAGATCAAAGGGTCATGCTTTTCCAAACCACGGACGTAGCCCAAAGCAGCATCTGAATCTGTGTCTGCCGCCCTTCTCTGTCTGCTTATTTAATTCTAAATGTCACTCAGGGAATACCCAATGTTGTAAAACCCACTTGATTGCCCAGCAAATGACTTGTATATTTCTCTACCACAGAATCCAGTTCTCCGCATGTTGTTCATTTGCAAAATATCAGCTTGTCCCATAGAACGATGTCCTGCAACCATGGCCGTATATTCATCAGGAAGAAGCTCATGTGTATGAGAATCAACAAACCGTTTCACACACCATCGACCTCGGGCAATGTCTACGTGAAACACAAATTTGGCCCGACACATACATCTGGTTTCAGGCCTAACTTCACACATACCTTTTCCCTCAGCCTGCGTTTTCCTTGTCTGCTGCACACATACCTTCTCTGAATTATTTCATCTCGTTTATCTCTCAAAACATTGCTTTTCCTGACCGCAAATCCATTAACTCTACCATACCACTTATAAAACAGGTACCCTACATCAGCATCACCAAAATCATATTTCACCATATCCAATGGACATAATTTCTTCAGGTCAATGCTTAGAATGTCCTGTACTGAATCAATGGCTATGCAGCAAAAATTGCCGGAGCCTATATTTCCTTGGCCACAGAACTCAGCCTCATGACCCTCGTTTTCAAGATTGATATCTTCGTCTTCGCTAGTATCACCACAAGGAGTGTCATGTAATGCATTGCTTTCATCACCACCAGATTCATAATCATCAAATCCCGACTGTACTTCATGTTCATCCCCTTCACAGCACTCACCATAACTTGCATATGAATCATAGGGAACACCTCCAGATGATAATTCTTCGTGTTGCTCTTCGTCACTCATGTCAAAGACATCCTAGTCTTCATCGTGGGCTAAGTCACCAAATCGCTGCAAAAATCAATGATTTCACAGCGTACAAATTTTAAATTAGTCGTAATCAAACAACTTTATCATCTATGTGAAATACATTACAAGTTGGATATTCATACCTCCATTGACGATGTATCTTCAGCAACTTCAACCCAATTAAATTCTATTGCATTAAATGAAACTTCTAACTGCAGTCTCGTATAAACTATTATCGTTTAAAATCCTACAAATTAGAAATATCGATTAGATTATTGACTAAATCTTGCAATAAATTTAACTAATATAATAAACATGTGAAAAAGCAGCACATAATGCACCCTCTATAAGTTTAAGATCATGCTCATCTCTAATTTTAGAACAAAACAAATTACGGTGTGCAAGCTCAAGTAGATTTGAATATGATCTTGAAACCATTGAAACCATTCTTACAACCCCAACCACTCAAACCAGCACAGAACTTGTTAAACCATGCTTTGAAACACTACACACACATAACAGGAAAGCCTAGTTAAGTAACCAGTTCTGCGCATCTCACAATCTAACTGAAAGAAGAAGAAAAAACAATTTTAGAGGTGCAGGTGAATCTCGGGTAGGAAGCAAATACCAGATGGGTTCAAAATTGGAAGCAGGGGAAACTTGTTGGTAGATACAGTTAGTGAAGTGGATGCAATGAATTGATAGATGCATGAAGCTAGTTGTAATAATCCAACCAAAAAATGAAAAAAAAAGAAAAAGAGATGGGAAACGGCTAAGAAAAGAAACAGCAATCCAGTGGAGAAATACAAGTCGGATGGACTAATGCCACTAAGAAGATATTCAAAAAAAAAAATTGTAATTAAGGTTGCTGATCTCAAACATTGCGTAGTATTACAGCAACTTCACAGTGAACAAAATTCTTTATGACAAATGTGATTCATATCAAATGAAACAGGGAAAGCATTCAAAAAAATTTGATGCGACAATGAGAGCAACTTCTGAATCAAATGAGACATTCATAGCAACAATCTAATAATGATAAAGAGGAATTAAGAAATTAAAAACTGCATAATCAATCAGCAGACACAAAGCCAATAGCAATTTCCGGGCAAACACAACCAACTCATCAGAATCCTCTATACACTGGCATGAATCAAATGAGTGGTAAACAATCAAAGGACATAATGATATGGAAAACATAAAGCTGTAGTAAAGTGGAGGAAAACATAGCATATACCCAAAATCAGTCCAGGAATCTAGTAACAGAGACAAAGAAAAACAACAAATTACAAATCAAATTTAACTTCAAACCAGGTAGACGACGTGAGGAAACAGAGAAAAAGGGGGTTACGAGGAATGCTGGGGCGGTAGAATGCTGGGCGGCGTGCTGGCGGAGCGAGATGCTTCGAAGACGAAGACGACGTGGCGACAACGGCGCCTGAGCTCAGGCCAAGGAAGACTAGCTCATGGGTAATGGGTGCGTGGTTCGCCGGAGAAAAATGGGTCGATCGGAAAAGGCTTCGGATTCGGACCACGGTGCGACTCTGATGGCGACGAAGTGGGTGGTCGCTGCTCTTGCAAGGGTCGACAGTGAGGTAAGGGGAAAGCGGGTCGGTGCCGGCGGTGAGAGAGAGAGAGAGGGAATACAGGCGGATTTTCGAGTGGGAGTGACAAGAAGGTTCATAGGGTTACACGATTAGTGAGAGGGAATGGAGAGTGATTGGAGGAGTTAAGTCTAACTTTTCAGAAATAAAAGGGCCACTATTTAATTACTCTATAATATATGAAGAAGGACTAAACTATAAAGTATACAAAACTTATCTCCTAAATGTACCATACCCAAGTTTTCACCTAATCCACCATAGTCCTCATCGTGTGAATCTGACCTAAACCTGAATCTTGGGTGAGTTTTCCACACATGTACACATATGAAGATTATTTCCCAATTCCCACTGGTATCTAAACTGTGAACATTTGAAATGTAAATCGAACTCATCCAACAACTGCATGTTAAAGTTTAATCAGTTGTAGATCTTTTGAAAAGTGAACCCCATGCCCCATTTCTTCTGACTCCACTACTTTACAAAAAGAAAAAGCTCCTTCAGGTAAGATTGAAATAATACATGCATGAACTCACACATGTAAAGCGAGAAGGAAGCTTACATGAATAACTATTACAAGCAATAATGGTCCAACTTCAACCTCTTAAAACAAGATTCCTCATCACCAAGTAGGACCACCTACCTTAACAAAATGGGGATAAGCTGCATAATCTAATATCTTTCATGGTACCGAAGCCTATTTTAGATGTTTATAGGAGACCATTCATAAATGAACCACTGGTAGAAGTTATGTAAATTTCACGTTCTAGATATGCGGACATAAGTGTAAGTGTGTGTTAAAAAGACTTATATTGACTAAAAATATGACCAAATAAGCCTTTATAAATGGTAGAACAATCTTCATACTAAGAAATCAATCCACGCTTATTTTTTCTTTCATTCATTTTTAATTATTATCATTCTCTTCTTTTCATATATCAGATCACCCCATCACATCTTTTTTTATCTCTTTTATTCCTATATCTTTTTATGTGTGGGTAGATTCGGATGTGAAAAAGATCCGCAACTCACTTAACAATGTGAGACCACTTTTGACACTACTTTTATGGCCGTTTAAAACCGCCACAAAGTGGTAAATTTATTAATTTCTAATTTGTGGCAGTTAAAAACCACCACAAAAATAGATATTAAAAGTGGTATTGTACTATTTTATGGTACATATATCAGGGCTCAGACCGGGTACACCATGTTTTTTTTTTTTCATCCTTTAAAGTTATCTCTTTTTTGGATTTGAGAGCTTTCAATCAATAAGGCTAATCAGCTGCACGCAATTCTGCTAATTTTGAAATGTGGGGGCAATTGTAGCTTGTTCTCCACTCATTTCTATAAGCTTCACTATCAAAGAAAAACTGATGGAAGCTATGATCCACTTTTGTGTTGAGACATGCTGTTAGAGCAATAATTTTTTTTGTCTGGTGGAACCCTGAATTATGAAAATTAGATACCGTGGCTCAGATCCATATACACTTCCCTGAGGCACATAATTGGAAGTCTTGTATCATATCATAACTAGAGTGATGTCGACATGTCGTGATGCCCCTAAGAAAGGCTTTGGTTAACATAATTTATGATTCACAAAAAGGAACCCCAGCGTGTGTAGTTATACCACATCATAAGTGATAACGAATCCATAATACATAAATGTAGGGTGGTAATATGGGCTAGACCCGTTGCATCAGTTCGTTTAACTCGTCTTTTTTGACAGGTTGGGTTGAAAAATTTAGCTCACATAAGCACTTCAAACCCACTTTTTTGGCCCCTTTTTTTTTTGCGGGTTTGGCGGGTCGGGGCGGGCTAGCCCGCCGGGCCTGCACCTTTTTTTAACGGAACACCTTTTTTTTACTTAAATTTTAATTTTTTTATTGTCATTCATATGGTTTTAAAGATTAAAGAGGGACAGCACAAGGAAGGAATGATCAACTTTTTTGAAACTTTGTTGCAGAAGTATGAATTTAATTATTTTGTCCTTCAATTCAATTGTTGTATGTAGATGATGATGGTGATGATGAAGGTTTGAAAGATGGTGATGGTTGGGGTAATGAGAAAGAGGCTAATTTGATTTGAACTAAGACTATATTAGAACTTAGAATTTTAAACTAGACTTTGTTATTGTGAGAATGTAGAACATTGTTGGTTTGTGCTTGCTTTTGTTGTTTTAAAAGACAATTATGAGTTGTGACTTGTTATTTGTGTATTTTTGCAACTTGTGAGAATGTAGAACTTTGTTGGTTTGTGCTTGCTTCTCATAATTATTCTCAAGTGAAGAGTTATGGTAAACACGACATTCGCAACACAGGAAGCAGTAATTGAGGATTTTTCATCAAAACAATCTCCAATTTGAGTGCTTCATCATTTTTATTTTGTTCACTACATTTTTATGAAATTAATATATCTTAGTTATTGCAGTAATTTCAAAAATTTAAAATCATAATTAAACTGAGATGGTAATGATCCAGCAAGCAGAAATTACTTTTTTTTTTCCAACTATGTTACATTTTGGTGGGCTAGCCCGCCAAAATGTGGGTTAGGTTGAGACTTTCAACTCATATACCAAAAGTGGGTCAACCCAATCCAACCCGCATTTTGGCGGGTTTTTGCCACCCTTACATAAATGTTATAGTCCCTTGTTTTAGCTTTTACTCTATTTTACAAATTCAAAACATTTTATCTCATTTTCTTTCATCTATATTCTCATTTAATATTATATTTCTCACCAACTACTTTTTTTTCACCTATCACTATCATAATCCGCACCAATTATTTAACCAATACTTAACATTCTCTCTATTTAATATAGCTCAACTTTAAATAAGAGTATTTCAGTCAAACCATATCATCAATTAATGAACTCTTAAACTGTGTACATATCCTTAAACAACATATGTTTTGAAATGGGGAGTACCGGTTAGATAGTGTATTTTCTTCTTTTTCTAATAAGAGTCTATGTGGTTTGAAAAACTATTTTCTATTTTTATTTCTCACTTTTATTTTCTGAATATAGCTTTTATTTTAAAAATTCTAAAATTTAGAAACATGTTTGTTTTGACTTTTTATTTTCATTTTCACCCTGCCAATGTCGCAGCCGCCGCCATCACCGTCACGTCCACCACTGCCACCTCTACCGCCGCCACAATCGCCATTTTTGCTACCACCATTTCTGTCACTTTGTTAGAGATATGCAGTATCGTCTGATACCTATCATCTGTGTCGTTTGATACCGATCGTCTGTATCGTCTGATACCTATCGTCTGTGTAGGGCAGCACTCTATTGTCTGTTAAGTTGAATCGAATGCATAATTGTATCGTCTGGCCAGTTAGTCATGCTAGCTGTCCAAATGTGATAGTTGACCCGGATTATCAGGGATCTTGTCTGATAGTGTTGACTCGGAATATCTGGGACCTCGTCTATTTTCTGTCTCTCTCTCTCTCTGTATATAATTAGAGCTTGTAATAGTGAATTAATCATATAGAAAGAACATTCAGTATCTTCGATTTCTCATTTTTCTTCTTCAAAGAACCATTGGTTCTTAACATGGTATCAAGAGCTAGTCTCGATCTGTGATCTTGTTTTTTGCTTTCCGCTTTGGCAGAAGCTCAGACTTCGTGTTTGCCTTCCTTTTCACATATTGTTTCAATCAAACTTGATTAAACAAATTTTCGTTCCTGGGTACAACACGTTGAAGTGTTGTTTGACAACACAGTCTGGAAAAGTTTCTTGTGAATCCAAAAAGTCCCATCTCATTTTTTGTCTGATGCTGATCGTGAAAAGTCTGTTGAGAATCCTCTTTACACAACCTGGATCAAACAGGATTCAACGGTTTTCACTTGGTTGCTTTCTTCCCTATCGTCTGTTGTTCTGCCTATGATTGTTAACTGCAAATAGTATTGGCAGATCTGGAAAGAAGTTCATGACTTCTTCACTGTACATTCTCTAGCACAACCCGCAACTCTTCGCTCAGAGCTTCGCACCATTGTCAAAGGGGCGAAATATCTCTATGACTATCTCAAACGCATTAAGACAATTGTCAATGCTCTCATCTCCATCGGTGATTCTGTTTCATATCGAGATCACATTGAAGTTATCTTTGATGGATTACCGGATGAGTATAGTTCCTTATACCCCTTGTCAGCAATCGGGAGGTTCCATGCTCTGTCTCTCAAGCAGAAGCAATGCTTATTGCTCATGAGGCCTACCTTCTTCACTCTCGCAAGCGTCAGCTTCTTGACAATCCACCGTCTGCTCTGCTCACACATACATCATCACTGTCTCCTACGCAGACAGTAGACTCACCAATGCTGAACCAGCAGTCTGCTCAAGCCAACTATGCTTCTGGTTCACCTGCCCAGAATCGTGTCGTGCACACCATTGATGGTCCAACCTCTGTGAATCCGGGTTTCTCTTAGTCGACCCAGAAATATGGCTCGTTTGGTGATTATCGTGGTCCTGGTGGTCGCTTTGGTGGACGTGGTAGTCGCTCCTTTGTTCATTGTCAAATCTGTTACAAGTGGGGCCATGAAGCCAACACTTTCTATCACCGCGTATCGTCTGCCAATTTTCAAGGAATGGTTGGCTCATCACCATATGGTGTCAGTTTAATCAAGTTCCACAGCATGTTGGTACCTTTGGAGGCTTTGCACCACCTCTTGCTAATTTTTAACAAGCAGAACTTGGTCCTCCACCCTTTTATAATCTTCAAATAACTGGGCCCTCCCAATTAGCTTTTCCCAATGCTGGTTCAAAGACTGATCCACATGGATATCCTTCAGGAATTGCTTATCCTCTATTTGCTAGATATGTCAATGGTTTTCACCAGCAGACAATGCCTGCACCTGTGTTTCAGTCTCCCCAGCAGACGGTTGGCCCTTCTCACTTTGCACAGCAACCAACAAGTCAATTGTTTTCACAGCAGACAATGGGACAAGCTCTGCTCACTGCATCTGCAGGATCAAGTGCAGGGAACTGGTTACCAGACACTGTGCAACTCACAATGTCACCCATGATGCTACTACCTTCTCCAATCCTACACCCCTTCAAGGGAATGATCACATCCTCATGGGCAATGGTCAAGGTTTTCCTATCCAATCTATTGATACAGTTTCCTTTAAGTCACCTTGTCAAACACATGCTACTCTTTGTCTTAGTGATTTGTTGCTTGTTCCCTCAATCACTAAAAATCTTGTCAGTGTTAGTAGGTTTTCTAGAGATAATCATGTTAAATTTTTGTTTGAGCATGCTCATTGTCTTGTCAAATCTCAAGCCAATGGTGAAATTCTTCTTCAAGGGACTGTTGGGGATGATGGTCTTTACTATTTTGATGGCATGCATGCTTCCAAGTTCTTCAAGAACAAGTCTTCTGCCATGCCAGCTCCCACTTCCTCCTCATTTACTTTACATAAAACACATGTAACCACAAGCACTAGTAGCTCACTCGTAGGACCCACCTCCTATGACCTTTGGCATCATCGACTAGGTCATCCTACTCATGAGATTTTACATTATGTTATGACTAAATGTAATATTTCAGTTCCTTCTGAAGCTATTTCTCGTGTTTACAGTGCCTATTGTATGGGTAAATCTCATAGATTACCTTCTTCTCAATCTAATACAATTTATTCTCAACCTTTAGAACTTGTGTTTTCTGATTTATAGGGACCAGCCTCCATTGAACCTTCTGCTGGTTATTCTTATTTTCTTACTTGTGTTGATGCCTACACACGATATACATGGTTTTTTCCTTTAAGAAAGAAATCAGAAACCTATGCCACATTTCTTCAATTTCAAGCAATGATTAAATTGCAATTAAATTTGAAAATTAAAGCTATTCAAACTGATGGAGGCACTGAATTTAAACCCCTTAGCTCTCATTTTTCTCAATCAGGAATTGTTCATCGTCTGACTTGCCCCCATACACATCATCAAAATGGTAGTGTGGAACGCAACCACATACACGTGGTTGAAACTGGCCTCTCTTTGCTTGCTCAAGCCAAAATTCCCCATCAGTACTAGGATCATGCCTTTTTAACAGCTACCTTTCTCATAAACAGATTGCCTACCTCTGTCTTAGGCAATGTTAGCCCTTACTATAAGCTTCACAGTGTTCACCCAAATTACAAGTTCTTGAAGGCCTTTGGGTGTGCATGTTATCCCTTTCTCCGTCCTTACAATGTCTCTAAAATTTAGTTCAGGTCCCGGGAGTGTGTCTTCCTTGGTTATTCCCTTGCCCACAAAGGTTATAAATGTTTAGATGCCAGCGGGAAATTTTTTGTGTCAAAGTATGTTATTTTTAATGAGTACATGTAGCCATACACAGATATTTTCAACTCCTTCGACCACCATGGAGGGGTCTTCTCTAACATCCTTTATTCCAAGGTATTCTGTAACTCCACATCAAGGGCAACAACAATCTCTATCTGTTCATCCAGTTGCAGCATCGTCTAATGTTCATGAACCGTCTACAATTCCTTCATCATATGATATTCCTACATCGTCTGGTGCTGCAACATCGTCTGCCGCTCATTAGTCGTCTGAGGTTACATTGTCTGGTAATCAGCAAGCACCAGTCAACACTCATGCCATGCAAACTAGATCCAAATCTAGGATTACTGGGGCCCCGACATCCTCAGTTCCGCCTTCTCCGGTCAACACTCACACTATGCAAACTCGTTCGAAGACTGGCACTGTCCAGCCACAACTTCTTCTAACTTTGGTTGAACCAAACTTCTACAAGAAATCTTTCAAGATCCCCTCTGGAAGCAGGCTATGCAGGCAGAGTTTGATGCCTTGCAACAAAACACCACATGGTATTTGGTCCCCTTACCACCTAACAGAAAACCAATAGGTTGCAAGTGGGTGTTCAGGATGAAGCAAAAGGTTGATTGCACTGTTGAAAGATATAAAGCTAGGTTAGTGGCAAAGGGTACAATCAGATTCAGGGTTTTGACTATTCAGAAACCTTTTCTCCCGTTGTGAAGCCAATCACTATCCGTCTCATTTTGTCATAAAATGTTGGCATATTCATCAACTTGATGTCAACAATGTCTTCCTGAATGACACACTTGATGAAGATCGAACCTTAATCTGCAAACTCAACAAAGCTCTCTATGGTCTCAAACAAGCTTCCCAAGCTTGGCTTGACAAATTGAAAGGGGCTCTGCTATGAATTTGCTATGATCCATCTTTATTTGTCTACAGTACAACTTCTTGTTGCATATACATCTTGGTCTATGTTGATAACATTATCATCACTGGCAGTTCCTTACCTCTCATTCGGTAAATTGTTACCCAGCTCAATACAGAGTTTTCACTCAAACAACTAGGTACGTTGGATTACTTCCTTGGAGTTCAAGTTCAGCATCTACAAGATGGGTCTCTTCTCCTATCACAATCTAAATACATAGGAGATCATCTTGACAAGGCATATATGACCAATGCAACAGGGCAATCTACGCCTATTCTTAGTGGAGCAAAACTCAGCAAACATGGTACTGACCTATATGCTGATCCAACCAACTATAGGTCTGTTGTTGGCACATTGCAATATGCCACTCTCACCAGACCTGAAATTAGCCAATAAAGTCTGCCAGTTCATGAGCCAGCCTCTAGATGTTCATTGGAAGGCTGTCAAATGCATCCTAGGATACCTCAAAGGTACTATCTCTCATGGTCTGCTTCTCAAGCCCTGCAATTCTAAAGTTGTTGTACCCTTGACTGCCTACTGTGATGCTGATTGGGGTTCGGGTCCGGACGGTAGACGTTTCACGTCTGGTTCATGTGTTTTCTTTGGACCCAACTTAGTGTCTTGGAGCTCCAAGAAGCAGACGATTGTCACACGGTCAAGCACTGAAGCAGAATATAGATGCTTGGCCAACACTACTGCTGAAATTCTTTAGATTCAATCTCTCCTCACAGAGTTAAAGATTCCTTTCCAAGTTCCAACAGTATAATGTGATAACATGGGAGGTGTGGCCTTAACTCACAACCCTATTTTGCACACTAGAAGAAAACATATGGAATTGGACATCTTTTTTGTTCGCGAGAAAGTTCAAAACAAGTCTTTACTTGTTTATCACATTCCTGGTCAGGATCAACTGGCTGATATCTTCACCAAACCTCTCTCGCATCAACACTTTGCATCAGTGAAGGCCAAACTCAATGTGTTTGCAAAGGATGATCCTTATCATCCACCTTGAGTTTGAGGGGGGGCTATTAGATATATGCAATATCGTCTGATACCTATCGTCTGTATTGTTTGATACCGATCATTTGTGTCGTCTGATACCTATCGTCTGTATCGGGAAACACTCTATCGTCTGTATGGCAGCATCGTCTCCCAAGTTGAATTGAATGCATAATTGTATTGTCTGGCCAGTTAGTCATGCCAACTGTCCAACTGTGATAGTTGACCCGGATTATCAGGGATCCTGTCTGATAGTGTTGACCCGGAATATCCGGGATCTTGTCTATTTTCTGTCAGTCTCTCTCTGTATATAAAAAGAGCTTGTAACAGTGAATTAATAATATAGAAAGAACATTCATTATCTTCGATTTCTCATTTTTCTTCTTCAAAGAACTCTTGGTTCTTAACACACTTCCACCGCCCCCATCACTTATGCCACTGCCACCGCCACAAACCTCCACTACCACCACTTCCATCACCGTCACTACCACCACCACAACCACCACCACCACCTCCTCTACCACCATCTCTGCCACAGCCACCACCACTACTTTTCATCTCACTTCTTCGAATCGTTTTCAAGTTCACCTTTATTTTATGTTTTGATCAAAATTTAGAAAATATATTCAAAGATGACATTTTCTAATCACCAACCAAACATGTTTTAAGCTTTATTTTATGTTTTCTGTTAGAGATAAACACAATCGTCTGACTCTTGTAGTATGTATCGTCTGTATAAGTCGGTTGACATCGTCGTCTGAGTAAAACTGTAACATATCGTGCGTGTCAGTTAAGTGTTGTCACCTGTTCATGCATGATTGGTGACCCGTCGATTATGTGAAGTCTGTAATTAATGCCGTCGTTTGTGTTGACCCGGAATATCCGGGATCCTATCTGTTTGTCTGTTTTTTCTTTGTATAATTACAGAGCTTGTAACAATGTATTATCAGAATAGAAAGATTATTTTCTGAATCTTTGATTTCTCATATTTTCTTCTCTCAAGAACCATTGGTTCTTAAGATGGTATCAAGAGCTAGTCTCGGTCTGTGATTAATTCTTTTTTTTTCCTTCACTTTTCGTTGTGGCAGAAGCTCAGTCTTCATCCTTGACTTCCTTTTCGCACATAGTTTCAATCAAACTTGATGAAACTAATTTTCATTCTTGGGTTCAGCATGTTGAGGGCGTTGTTCGCCAGCATAGCCTAGAAAATTTTCTTGTGGAATCAACATTCCCCACTCGCTTCTTGAATGATGCTAAACGCAAGAAGTCAGTTGATAACCCATTATACACTAACTGGATCAAACAGGATTCAGCTTTGTTTATTCGGTTGCTTTATTCTCTCTCATCTCATGTTCTGCCCACTATAGTCAACTGCAAGTACTCGTGGCAGATCTGGAAAGAAGTCCCTGACTTCTTCAATATTCATGCCCTGGATTAGTCCATAACTCTTCGTTCAGAGCTTCGCACCATAGTCAAAGGGGCCAAATCACTTTCTGACTACTTCCGACGCATTAAAACAATTGTTAATGCTCTTACCTCACTTGGTGCTCTAGTTTCCTACACTGACCACATTGAAGCCATCTTCGATGGACTTCCTGATGAATATAGCTCCCTCATGCCTCTTATCAACAATCAAGCAGCGCCATGCTCCATCTCTCAAGCCGAAGCAATGCTTGTTGCTCATGAGGCTTATCTTCTTAGATCCCGCAAGCGTCAACTTCTTGATGCGCCACTGTCTGCCCTGCTCACCAATTCCCCTACGCAGACGATTGAATTTAAACCAACGTCTGCTCAAGCTAACTTTGATTCTAGGACACCTACCCAGCACCCACAATCTGAGTCAACTCAGAACTATGGCTCATCATCTGGTGAATATCGTGGCCCTGGTGGTCGCTTTGGTGGACGTGGTGGTTGTGGGCGTGGACGTGGTGGACGCTACTCCATTCAGTGTCATATTTTTTACAAGTATGGTCATGAATCCAAAACTTGTTATCAGCGTTTCTTGTCTACCAATACTCAAGGAATGGTTGGCTCATCACCGTATGGTGGTCAGATTCATCCAGTCTCTCAGCAAATGAGTGCCTTTGGAGGCTTTGCACCACCTTCTTCTCAACAAGAAGGACTTGGTCCCCCACCCTTCTATCATATTCAACCTTCCGGGCCTCCCCAATTGCCCTTTCTCAATGCTGGTCCAAAGACTGATCCGCAGGGATACCCCTCAAGAAATGCTTATCCTCCCTTTGCAGGATATGTCATTGGTTATCATCAGCAGGTTCTACCTGCACCTATGTTTCAGTCTCACCACCAGACGACTGACCTATCTCCCCTTCCATAGTAGATGATGGGACATGTTATGCTTACTGCCTCTGCTAGCCCAACTCAAGGGCCCTGGTTGCCAGACACTGGAGCCACTCATCACGTCACCAATGACGCTACATCCTTTCCCAACCCTACACCCTTCCAAGGAAATTATCACATCCTCATGGTAAATGGCCAAGGTTTGACAATTCACTCTATTAATTCTGTTTCTTTTAAATCCCCTTGTCAAACACATACTTCGCTTTCTCTTCGTGATTTATTGCTAGTTCCTTCAGTCACTAAGAACCTTGTCAGTGTTAGTAGGTTTGCTAGGGATAATTATGTCAAGTTTGAGTTTGATCATTCTCATTGTCTTGTCAAATCTCATGCCAATAGTGACATTCTTCTTTAAGGGACTGTTGGGGGTGATGGTCTCTATTATTTTGATGGCATGCATGCCTCCAAGTTTTTCCAGTCCAAGTCTTCTATCATGCCAGCTTCAAATTCCTCCCCCTTCAGTTCATCTACAACACATGTCACTACGAACACTATTAGTTCGTCAATAGGGTCCCCTACCTATGACCTTTGGCATCATCGTCTGGGTCACCCTACTCATGAAGTTTTACATTTTGTTCTGTCCAAATGTAATATTTCAATTCTTTATCGAGCTATTTCTCGTGTTTGTAGTGCATGTTGTAAGGGTAAATCTCATAGATTTCCCTCTTCTAAATCTAATAAAGTTTATTCTCATCCCTTAGAACTTGTCTTTTCAGACTTATGGGGCCCAGCCCCCATTGAATCCTCTGCTAGTTATTCTTATTTTCTTACTTGTGTCTATGCTCACGCACGTTATACATGGATTTATCCACTAAGAAAGAAATAAGATAACTACACCACCTTTCTTCAATTCCAAGCAATGGTTGAATTACAATTAAACCTGAAAATAAAAGCTGTTCAAACTGATGGGGGCACTGAATTTAAACCCCTCAGCTCTCACTTTACACAACCAGGCACCATTCGTCGTCTGACTTGCCCCTACACACATCATCAAAATGGCAATATGGAGCGCAAGCATAGACATGTTGTTAAGACTGGTCTATCCTTGCTTTCCCAAGCCAAAATCCCACATCAATATTGGGATCATTCCTTTTTAACAGCTACTTTCCTCATCAACAGGTTTCCTACCTCTGTCTTAGGTAATGTCAGTCCCTACTTTAAACTTCACAATGTTCACCCAGATTATAAGTTCTTGAAAGCCTTTGGGTGTGCATGTTATCCCTTTCTTCGCCCTTATAATATGTCCAAATTCAATTCAGGTCTTGTGAATGTTTCTTTCTTGGTTATTCCCATACCCACGAAGGTTACAAATGTTTAGATGCCAGTGGAAATTTTTTTTGTATCCAAGGATGTTACTTTTAATGAGCACAGGTACCCATATCCGATGATCTTTTCAACCCCTTCTTCCCCTGTGGAGGGACCTTCTCTAACATCATTTATTCCAACCTAAGATGTCACTGACGTTTCAGAGCAACTGTCGTCTCCATATCTCCCTCCAGTTGCAGACACATCTGACACTAATGGATCGTCTGGCACTCAACCAACGTCAGTCAACCTAGAATCGTCTGACCTTCCTCAAGCACCTATCAACATGCATCCCATGCAAACTAGATCAAAATCTGGAATTCCTATGCCACTATGAACTACAGCAACCCGAGCACTGCCTCCTTCAGTCAATACTAACACTATGCAAACTCGTTCTAAAACTGGATCTGTTCATCCTCAACTTCACTTAACTCAGGTCGAACCAGCATCCTACAAGAAAGCTCTTCAAGATCCGCACCTTAGTCTGCAAACTCCACAAAGCTCTCTATGGACTCAAACAAGCTCCCCGAGCTTGGTTTGACAAATTGAAAGGGGCTCTAGTCAGTTTTGGTTCCAAGGCCAGTCGCTGTGACCCTTCGTTATTTGTTTTCAGTATAGATTCTTGTTGCATTTACGTCTTAGTTTATGTTGATGATATTATCATCACTGGCAGTTCATTGTCTCTTATTCAACAAATCACTGCCCAGCTCAATACAGAGTTTTCACTCAATACAGAGTTCTCATGGTCTTCTTCTCAAACCTTGCAACTCTAAAGTTGTTGTACCCTTAACTACATACTGTGATGCTGATTGAGGTTCTGATCTGGATGACAGACACTCGACATCCGGTTCTTGTATCTTCTTTGGACGCAACCTGATATCCTAAAGCTCAAAAAAGCAGACGATTGTCGCTAGATCTAGCACTGAGGCAGAATATCGCAACTTGGCTAATACCACAGTTGAATTTCTATGGATTCAATCTCTTCTCACGGAGATTAAGATTATATTTCAAGTTCCTACGGTTTACTGTGATAACATGGGCGCTGTGGCCTTGACTCACAACCCTGTCTTACACACCCGAACCAAACATATGGAATTGGACATCTTCTTTGTTCATGAGAAAGTTCAGAACAAGTCCTTACTTGTATATCACATTCCTGGTCAGGATCAATTAGCTGATATTTTCACCAAACCTCTCTCCTCCTAACACTTTTCCGCCATGCGAGCCAAACTCAATGTGTTTACAACGGCTGCCCCCTTTTTCCCACCTTGAGTTTGAGGGGGGATATTAGAGATATACATAATCGTCTGACTCTTGTAGTATGTATCGCCTGTATAAGTCGGTTGACATAGTCGTCTGAGTAAAATTGTAACATATCGTGTGTGTCAGTTAAGTTTTGTCACCTGTTCATGCGTGATAGGTGACCCGTCGATTATGTCAAAGATAGAGTAAAGGGAGTTTAATTCTTTGTCTAGGGTTTAATGAAAAATGAAGTTAGGTGATTCAGAATAAGAAGGAGGGGACGCCCCTCTCCACTCTTGCTTCCTTTTCCTTTATTTCTAAGAAACATAGAACATAGTTGAGAATCGATGAATCCTGAGAGTGATGACCCGTTGGGAAAAGAGATGGAGAGAATACAGAAAGCTATGAAACAAATGGAGAAGGACTACAAAGAGAAGAAGGCAAGATTGAGGGTTGAATATGAGAAAGAGTTGAAAACACTCTGCGAGAAATATGGTGTTGAATACCAAGGGTTCGAGGTTGGTATTTCTCTTCTTTTCTTAGGTCATATGTTTTAGAGTTTGGGGAAATTATTAGAATTCTGAGTATACACGGTATCCAAAGTGTTTTATAATGAGTTTTGGGATTGGGAAAGTATGGTTTTCGAAAAGTAGAGTTTGGAATTGATTTCGGGGTGAAAAACAGTGTTTTTCAGGCTTTCTGACAGGGAGCCAACGCATGAGCGCTAGACTCCCAACGCCTAGGTGTTGAGGTTCTACCTAGTTCATGTTTCCAAACAGGGACCCAACGCTTGAGCGTTGGAACCCAGCGCTTGAGCGTTGGAATCCAACGCTTGGGCGCTAGGCCCCCGGCAACAAGTTGCTGTTTTGATTGTTTTAAGTTTAAATCTTGAGGAGTCGGTTTCTGGTCTTTTCCTTGGTTGTTGATGATTGTGGACATGTGTTATCATGATAGGTCGGAGGAAAAGACCAGGAAAAGGAGTAAAAGGTAAGGGTAATTCAGTTCTAGATCGAGTCAGTGGTGTTTTACCTATGATTTTGTATTGGAGACTATTCTGTATGTTTATGATGAAATTGTTGGTATTTGTGATACATGTTTGGATTTTAGAATTGATGATTATGATATGTTGTTGATGACGTTGTGAACTGGATTTTGGAATATGGATAATTTACGTTGTACTATGAACTGTTGGTTCGTGTGTTGGCTGTTTTGGGTTATGACATGTGCATTTGGAAGGATGATGAGATGGGGAATTGTCCCATGTGATCATGCCTAGTGGATGAGTTTCAGAAGGATTATGAGATGGTAATTTGTCCCATGTGATCATGCCTAAGGTAGATGAGATGGTAATTTGTCCCATGCGATCTACCTTGAGTTCGGTGAGAGGGTAATTTGTCCCCTGCGACCGTTCTCGCCAGTTTGGGGTGAAGTTTTGGCCAGAGTCATGCATATAGAATTTGAGGAAGTTGAATTGAGTTATTACTGTTGATGTTGTTGGATATTTCCATTAAGTTGTTGTTACTGTATGTTGAAAATATTGTTACTGTTATTTATGTTCAACATGCTGCTTGTTATTTGTTGTTTGTTTTAAGAGTTAACTCTTTCTGTTTGTGTATGGGCGCTTAATGCCAGAGACAGACAGGGCGAGGATTTCTTTATCCCTTGAAGAGCATTATAGAATCAGAGTGCGCATTGGAAGCGTGGAAGATTCAGAAGAAGATGAACAATGTTAAAGAACTTCCGCTGTTTTATTTTATTTTTGGGCTCGTTTGTTGAGCGTTTATTTTTGTAATAATATTCCTTCATTTCTGCTTCCGCGTAGGTATTATTATTATTATGGGAGTATTATTGATTAATTATTTTGAGAGACGAAATCCTTTTGGAAATTGAGTTGTTTTTTTAGAGGTTTTAATTTTTCGCATTTTTACTATGTAACCCTCAACCCAAAATTGGGGCGTTACAGGAATAGTAACAGACGTAATACCATGGTAGTAACAAACCTCCACAACGTCTCCATAACGATCTCGCGGAACTCTCCGCACATAGCCACGATAGATCAACATCCTATGCACTCGACTGAAGTTCATCTCGATTTATCTAGGTAATCCATAAAGTAGAAATCTTCCTCCAAAGGATAAAGAATGTCTTGAAATGGTCTATCAAAATCAATCTGGCGATAAGCGCCCACACAACACACAACAAATAATGCAAGGGTCAAACTCCAAGTATGACTCACATATAGGTATAACATGTGAAGCATAATAAATCATATCATAAAAAAATCACAAGTTATAAAGCCAAGTAACACAAGCAACATCATCAGTCAATAGGAAACCTAGAGTCAATCTAAGTATGAATGCACAATACCCAATTGTACTAAAAACATGATCCTGATGATGTAGTAGTGAACCAGATTGCGGCACGTCTTGCACGTCTTGGTGTGTTGACGAGGGCAAGACGTGCCCTTTTTGTGGGTAAGCAGGTGGGTGTAGTTTTTTCATGTCCTGACGATGTAGTAGTGAACCAGATTGCGGCACAAATTATGGAGCGTAGATCCTCGTAGGAGCGGTTTTCTTGTGCTGGTTTTGCTTTTTAAGGCTTTTTTCTGGCTTTGACCTGTATAGGGAGGTTTACTTTGGCTGGGTCTTTGTATATTCTTTTTTTTGGCTTGAGTCGCTGGCTCTCTCCATCTGTTCTTTAGAGGTGGGGGTAGTTGTTCTTCTTTCTTTGAGGTGGCTCTTGTGATGTTGTTTGGCTCTTCATTATATATCACTTTTTCTTTCTAAAAAAAAACATTCTCATATAAGCACGTATATCAACAAACGATATAAACAATATTCACAAAAATAAACCACAAGCATCACATGCAGACATTCTAAGGACGGAGTCACCTCTACCTTGGCCTAATCCAAGCGTATACACAAGTCCAAAAGAGAAGTCCTCCACATAAAACCTTGAGAACAATACACATTACTCTATGTAATTAGTCTACGTACTTTTGCATGCATGTGCATACTAGATACTATAACTTCTTTTTATTTTATTTCCCAAAAACCACCCCATGCATAAATATATAATTCAACTACTTATATACTAGCATTTTATATTTTCATGTAAAACACCAAGCATCAAAGTGTAAAAACTTCACCCTCTTAATTATTTACCATGCGCTACACACACACACATATATTAAGGTAGAATTAATTATATTTCCTTAGCACAGTAAATTCCTCTTAACTAAATCAATTATTTAAAATAAAAACTGCACTAAATTCATTTAATAAATTAACCATCTAGCCTAAGAAAAACTCACCCCATGCATGAACTTAATAAAAAATTGTTATCTCATCCTTTTTACACTTACACACATATATATAGGTATTTTATGCTTATTTTCTAAAAAAAAACTGCACTTAATTAAAATTAACCAAATAATACTAACCTTATCTCTAACCATAAAATAGATTTTTAAAATTAAAACTCAAACTCTCATATATATATATATATATATATATATATATATATATATATATTATATAATTTTCATTCTCTTCTTAATACTCATTAAACATAACCCTATCTTAAAAGTTAAACAAATATTAATATTCAAGCATTTTATCCTAAATTAACCAAGTCTTGAAAATTAAAACTCTTCCCATTCATCATTCTTTTCGAACCATTCACATATAATATATATTTATTTTATCAAATCTCATTATCTCTAAAACATATCTCAATATTATATCTTCTTCTAAAAGATATAAACAAATCTAATCAAATCAAATATAACTCATATCTTTTCAAATTCAAATTCATTGAATTAAATTCAAATTATATCTCAATCTTTTATTATCGCACAATATCCTGATAATTAATTATGAAGATAACAACTATAAAATCAAGTTGTTAAAATTTTCTCAAACCCTAACCTTATGCATCCATAGCCGCAACACACATCAACAATCTAGGGGAGATTTTCAATTTTTTCCTAATATCAAACCACTTCATATTTCCATAATCCTATGAATTCTATGAAGAACATGAAGAACGTATTCAAACAAAAACTATAAACTTCATATAATAATTCCTAATAACCCAACTCTTTTAATAACTAATTATCAATAAAACTCCTACCGCATGTTTCTAAGGAAAAAGAGTGGATATACCAACCTTGAAAAAGAACACTTGAAGAATTCCATAGGGATCTTCTTCACAAACACCTCCTCTTTCTTCTAGGTTCACGAGCTTGAATCGCCACGCCAAAAGAAAGAGAAATTCGAACCAAGGGAGGATGAAGGTCAAGAACAAGAACTAAGAACTAGTGAGAACTTTCCCAAGGAAGGAGAAGAACTCGAAATCTAGAGAGAGAGTATGCAAAGTGTTTACGCTCTTCTCGTGAATGAAAAACTATGAAGGTTCTTGATCACTAAGTAGCCTAATGATATTTTAATTCAATTAAATGAATTTAAATTAATATTCAGAAAATAAAAAACATAAATGCTAAGGAATATTCCTTCTAACTCTCTATTAATTTTAACCAAATAAACTCGTTTTATTTAATTAAAATCCACACTAATAGATTAAACCCAAAAACTAGCCCAAAACCCACTCATTTTATGAGTAGGCCGCTAGACTATACATATAATAAGCATATCTTACATTTTTTTCTTTAACTTAAATAATCTACGCAATATCTTCCTAAAATAATTATTTAATCCAAAAGTATTTCCCCTTGGAAATAAAACTAGGTGCTAAGCACCATTCACCAAAAATAGAAAAATCAATTCCTTTTCATCAACCACACCAATATTCACACATTAAATATTCACAAAAACAAACAATATATATTAAAATAATATTGAATAATATTCGAAAAGACCAAAATACCCCTACATTATTTCTAGGGCATTACTATACCCCTGTTCTGCATTACGCAAAGCCATCCCTTGGTATCTCAAAAATTGAGATGTTCGAAGGATGGAATTTTTGCAGGTAGCAGGAAAATATTCATTCAACTCTGGACATGCATGGAGTTTCCAATGCCCCCACTGATCCAAAACCAAATT
This sequence comes from Acmispon strigosus, assembly GCA_030819835.1. Lineage (NCBI taxonomy): Eukaryota > Viridiplantae > Streptophyta > Magnoliopsida > Fabales > Fabaceae > Acmispon > Acmispon strigosus. Next base: position 38,001,250 of record JAUAMA010000001.1, on the reverse strand, counting down.
CCTCTGCTGATCCAAAACAGGTTGAAGCATGGAATCATGCGAACAAGGTATGTCATCATACTATTATGAGTACTTTATCTAACTAGCTTTTTGATGTGTATTGTTCCTACAAGAAAGGAAAGGATATTTGGGATTCTTTGTCTCTGAAGTACATGGCTGAAGATGTTGGAAGGAAGAAGTTTATCATAGGCAACTATTACAGGTGAGAAATGATTAAAGAAAAGGAAGTCAGAACTAAAATCAATGAATATCACAAATTTCTTGAAGGTCTGAAAAGCGAAAACATAACTTTGCCTGAAGAATTTGTCGCCGGAATCCTAATTGAAAAGCTTCCCGAATCATGGAACGATTACAAGCAATAACTGCAGCACAAAAAAAAAGTCACTTCTGATCTTATTACCGATATCGTAATTGAGGAGACTAGCCGGAAGGAGATTAAGGAAGCAACAAACAATACTTTGGCTTCTCGAGAAAATATGATCCAAAGAAAATTGGGAAAATAAGAAACCTAATCGCACTATCCCGAAATCCACCCCTTCCTTTACCTTCAAAAAGAAAGGAAACTGGTTTTTCTGTGGAAAGCTGGGTCATTTTGCAAACCAATGTAAACACCTCCCTAAAAATGGTAATCCTCCTAAACCGAATATAAATTTGATTGAAGGAGATGATGTTATTGCGGCTTTTGTTTCTCAAGTGAACATGGTATGCAGTGTGAGGAACTGGGTGGTAGACTCTGGTGTTATAAAGCATATTTGTGCAAATAAAGATGTTTTTTCCTCCTACACTACTGTGAGGGAAGAATAAATGGTATATCTTGGTGACTCCCAAACTAGTACAGTCCAAGGAAAAGGGAAAATTCTTCTCAAGCTCACATTCGGAAAGACCATAGCTTTAAAAGATGTTCTTTATGTTCCAACTATAAGATCAAATCTAATTTTTGTTTCCTTATTGGGGGATTCCGAGGTGAAGGTATGCTTTGTTTCAAGAGAAATTGTAATGACAAAGGGTGATGTTTTTGTGGGAAAGGGATATTGTGACCAAGGTCTCTTTGTACTTAATGTTGCTGAAGTATTGAAATAAAATGCATTGACTCTATTGATATGTAGCATGCTAGACTAGGTCACTTTAATTTCTCATATATTCATAAAATGTAAAAAATATGCATAATCAGCGGATCTAATAAATCATGCAATAATAATAAATGTGAAATTTGTCTAGAAACTCAAATAACTAAGAAATCATGCTCTTCTATTATTGAACATAAAATTGAACTTCTTGTATTAATTCATACTGACCTAGGAGATTTGAAACAAACTATGACTAGAGGAGGAAAGGGATATTACAAACCTTTATAAACGATTGCTCTAGATATACTAAGGCTTATCTTATTATAGATAAAGACGAAGCCTTTGATATGTTCCTCTCTTATAAAGCCGAATTGGAAAATCAATTAAATAGGAAGATTAAGAGAATTAGATATGATAGAGGAGGAGAGTACATAATATTTAATGAATTTCATGAAAAGGAAGGTATAATTCATGAAGTAACTCCCCCTTACTCCTCTGAATCAAATGAAGTAACTAAAAGGAAAAATAGAAAACTGAAAAACATGATGAAGTTCAATGCTAGTTAGTTCTTCTGACTTGAAAGGAAAAATAGAAAACTAAGAATGCTAACTTTGTTGAGCATATATTTCCTTTGAATTCTGATCATATTTCTCACGGTGCATTGAATAATTATAATAATGCTTGTCCTGAACATGTTGATAATAAGGTTGATAATAACGATCATGGGAATGTTAACGATTATGAGGATGATCATGAGGATTTGAGAAGGGGTAAGAGACAAAGAAAACCAACTTCATTAGGAAATGATTTCTATACATATTTAATTGATAATGATCCTTGGGTTGGAAATTGATTGACGATGCATCAAGGGAAATGGGACTTTATACACTTGGTAATCAATGAATAATGGTAACCCAACCTTCGTGATTCGAGATCCCATGAAGAAGGTTCATATGGGTAATAACAAGTTATTTATTGATCTGATAGCATTATTTATTTTATCGTCCCTTTCCTATGGAATAGTGTTTATTGTGGAGTAGTGCTATGCTGCATTTTGAGAGGATAAGCTTAAGAGCTTTTAATAATTTCTATTGCCCTTATGGGTGGTATATGAAGTGCAGCATATATTTGACGGAAACACATATATTAGTGTAAAGTAGAGCCTCTTGCGTGAGATTTGGCTAATCTCTAGAGCACTCATGAATATCAGGCATGCGCATGGCTGAATTGGCGCAGGATAGCGATAACAACGAGAAATTGTGGGGGTGTAATAATTAGTAAGACCTCTAGCATACACCAAAGTGTCTTGGTTCATAGAGTTTTCTCCACCAATTCAATTGTGTGTTAAGCCTTACTAGTCTAGGTCTGGTTTATAGCCCCAAAGGCACCAAATTCGAAAAAGTTACACTCTTGAAAGTTTCCCAGGAAATTCCTTCTTCTTATTCCTTTAGACTTTTGAAATATGTTAGGGATTGTTGGAAATTAAAGTTGTGTGTATTTAAAAAGTTCTAAGTCCCACATTGACTACTTGACAAATCTTCTAAGAGTTTATATAGTAAACTTCATTTTGTGGTGGTAAAGAGCCTAGCAAAGGAGTTGGCCTCGCGTGCATGAGAATTGGGCTCATTTGGCCCGATGCGGACCAACTTTCTTCTTCTTCTTCTTCTTCTCATCATCTTTGTTCTTGGGCATACAGTTAATTAATCTCGCTATTTTACTGATCGTTTTGTTGCTAGAAGGGGCTGTTTAATATAGGGTGAGTCAAGGACAGTTGATTATTCATAAATCAGCTCACCTTTTCCTTTAGATCTTGTTCGTGCTACTACTCCTGCATTTTGGTGTTGCTGGCGCTCTTCATCCTATACTTGACATGGCCACAGTCGTGCTTAATTTAATATTTCAAAACCATGACCCTGGAAAATTTTGCACGATCGTGGACTCTGGTTTGGGCTCGTTCTCTTTTCACAAACATTTTCTTGACGATCCAACTAGTGATAATGAAAAAATTGGGTTCAAAATTTCATTCTAACCCAATAGTGAATGGATCCACAAGAACCATTCTACAACAAGTGCTCAGAGTTGACAGCTTATGGAATTCACCAAGTGCTCATTTTCCCTTCTCTTTTTACATGTTTTTCTTCTGTATTTAATTTTTCCTCTTTTGACCTGCCTACCTATTGCACATTTAACATAAAAGAGTGAGTTATGTGAACAATTAGGCACAAAATCATAGTAAAAAGTGTGCGTTTTAGACGCATCATTGCACTACATTCCCCACTTGGCTTATTGACTGAGGAATTGAGGATGCGTTTCTGAGACTGCGTACCTGAGTACTTGGGATGATATCTCTAGATTTCACATCCCTTGCTGGTACCTGTGGAGCTAAGAGAGTTTGGTATTTTCCCCATATTTTTTAGTTTTTTCTACAACTTACTTTCACCTATCTTAACTTCATTCTTATATAATATGAAATTATGTATTATTTAGGGTGGGTACCTAAGAATCTAAGAGTGGATGACTATAACTACATCAAAAGAACGTGGAGGACCTCTGTAGAGCACTGATAAGTGCCAAATTTATGTGTTTCTCACTCTCTTGTGGGTACTTATCTAACGTGCGTACTTCAGTTATCAATCATTTAACACTTTAGTATTTTAGTAAATATCTAGGTTTAGTTTAGATTTTATGTAAATTTTGGTTATATTCCCTCAGTTTGATGTAGGAATGAAGTTAGAAAGAAAGTCAATATGATCCAAGTCCTGAGATGATTGAGAAGCATGGAAATGGCTCAAAACATGTCTAAAGTGATTAAGAATAAAGAGGAACGAAATTCTTGGCCCAAAGCTCTCATAAGCAAGCATAAGATAGAGAGGAAGGTTTTTCGTATAGTGAAGTCGCTCAAGCAAGCTGTGAGAGAGCATATTCTAATAATAACATGTTTTTAGTGTCGAAGGACTCGCCTAAGCGAGATATGGGAAAGCTAATTCTAGAATCAACAATTTCCATTAGAGTAGAGCTTGCTCGAGCCAAGTCTGAGCAAGAAATTGGCATAGTATAGCTCGCTCAAGCAAGCTAGGGCTGTGGAGAATACTTCGACATGAAGAAAAAGCTAGTCAAGCAAGTTTGGAGCTCGCTTGAGAGAGATAAGGTTGTTAGAAACACTCTTGGAACTCAAATTTCAAAAGGATCTTTTGCCATTTTTACATATATTTTTACATTTTAGAACCCTATAACTTTTAGGAACAGGGGAAAACTCAAGGAGAACTTGGAGGAAAGCTTCGAGTCTAGATTCTTCAGCAGGACACTATGGAGGATAGCTAACTTCTCTCTTTTGCCATGTTAGTGAAGTTATCTATGAAAGTGGATAGCTAACTTCTCTTTTTGTTGGGATTATATGGAGTTATACCGATACTTATGTATATTTAATGTGATTCTCTTTGGTGCAAAAACGTGTTTCTTGTTTATGATTTAGTGATTTTCTCTTGATCTTCATGTTATATATTAGATTGATCACCTATGATATTTTGCTTGATTCTACTTGTGAGCGACATCTACAACGTTTCAAATCTGAACTAGAATTAATCACCTAATAATTTTAATTGCTAGACATAGAGTTAGGTTTAATTAGTCACTTAAATACATAAATTTCATGATATCTTTATTTCTTAATCATGTGCAACATCAATGTTTATGATGAGAGAGTTATTTTTATCCACTCATGCGAGACATCGATGATGTAAGGTTGAACTAATGTAGATGAATTATATGCTGAATCTGTTATGTGTTTGAATCACTAGAATGGAAAAGTCAATCAATGAAGTCTAATCCCAACAAGTTCTCATACCTATTGTTTTTCTGTCAATTTATTCCCTTTCATTTATTTTTGTATTTTTAAACAATCAACCAACCTACTGTGCAGTCCATCACTTAAGTCCAAAAGCTATTAAACAACATTAATATCACATCTCCCTGTGGATATGAAAAAATTCTTTGCAATACTGCAATTTAATCTTGAGAATTTTGAAAGTGATATCAGTGTAGAAAAATATCTCATTTCCACAATTGGTATTGAGCTTCGTTACCCGTGGTACACAATGTAACGTGACATCATAGGAAGAAGAAGGTTGCATCCTATTAATGATTTTTTAATGAGTTTGTGTAATCACTTTGTCTATATATGATTTTCTAGTTCAATGTATATATTTTTCACTTTGTCATTTACAATATGGTAACCAGAAATTAAAATAAGGAAGATTTTAAGCGGATTAAAATTGGATATAAAAAATTAAGCATTCCATATTCTAAAATAACTCGGTAGTTAAAATTTGGATATCAAAATTAAGCATTTCTGATTATTAAATCTGGGAATGTTAAAAATATTATCCAGCCGCTTAAATTTGAATACTGGATTTTAGAGTCTTTTGTGGTGTTTTGTTTCCAATTACAAAGAATACAAAACGGAAAAAGTAATTCCAAAAATAAAAACCCATAAGCTATGGGCTATGTTTGACATGTCTAACTTATAAGTTTTCAATTAGCTGTTGGATATCAAAATTAAGCATTTCTAATTATTAAATCTGGAAATGTTAAAAATATTAACCTAGATTCTGAAATCCAGCAACTTAAATTTGAATACTGGATTTTAGAGTCTACCCTGGTGTTTTGTTTCCAATTACGAGGAATACAAAACTGGAAAAGTAATTTCTAAAATAAGAATCCAGAAGCATGGGCTATGTTTGACATGTCTAGCTTATAAGTTAGCTGAAAGTTCAAAGCTGAAAAACTAGCTGAAAACTTATAAGTTAGCTGAAAGCTGGAAGCTTAAAAACTACCTAATTGAAAAAAATATTTGGTAAAACTAGCTGTTAAACAAGGTGAAATTTTAAAATGACATAAAAGGACAAAGTTGTATAATTCTTTTTATTTTTAACATTATTTACACATCAATACCTATATAATATTAATATTAAAATAAATATCACTTTAAATAATTTAATCTAGCTCAAAATAATTTAATGAAGGTATAGTGTTTTTATAAATATAAAATGATAATTTTAAAATTTTAATAAAATGACAAGGATAAAAATGGGAATAAATTCAATAAGCTTTAAGCTACTTCGGGTAGCTTATTAAAAAAGCTTTAAGCTACTGAAATAAATTTCTTTACCAAACACTTTTAAAGAGTGTTTAAGCTAGTCAAATAAGTTTTAAGTTTGTCAAATAAGTTTTAAGCTAACTAAAATGTCATGCCAAACATAGCATACGTATGCAAGATTTTGGTTTTCGGAACACTACTTGAATATGAACATCATAGAAAGAGACGTTTTAGCAACATTCTTTTTAATCCTCTCTTTCTAACACTTTTTTTAAATTGTAAAAATTTATGTAGGTCCCACCAAGTTGGGAATAAGACCCATATAATTTAATGGACCATATATGGATTTTAATCAAGTTTTAAAAACAGTGTCTAAAAAAGAGTTACTAAAATTTCTCTCCTATAAAGTTTTTATGAAACAGTATATATTATTAAGAGAAGTCAAGAGGTCATAGAGCCAAGTACTTCAGCATGAAGAAATGAAAAAACATTCGCAACACTTCTTCAATCCAAACAAAGTCTAGAAAATTGGAAGCATTTTTTGCCAAGCAATCCGTCACAAAGTTTCTGAATTGACGAACAAAAGATAAATGAAAATAATCAAAATAAGAGATTGATTAAGTAATGACAATCTCTAAGAACTGAAATGAAATAAGACGCGCCAGGCTTCATATAACCGCAAGCAATCCGTCACAAAGCAAACGTCTCTAAAGCAAAGCTCCATCGCCTTAAGAGTTGACCAGGGAAAAGCCAATGTTTCCTGCCAAAAAGGTGAAGATGCCGCAATAGGAAATGCGGACGCTGCTACCATCACGTCGCCATCGTGGTTCTGGCAATAAAACCAACACCTGCTGAGTTACCAACATAGGAGGCATCAAAATTTATTTTAATTTGCCAACTCGCAGCAAGAAAACTATCATGAGGAGCCAGGTCCAGCAACTGATTGTCATCCATATGCAAAGCCGCCACCCGCGACAGTAGTTTCTCCATAGAAGGCTGCTCATCATGAAAAACTATCTTCTTTCTTTGCTCCTAAACCGCATACAGAAACAAAATGCGAAGACCAGCAACAGACCTGTCATTTTGACAGAAACACACCTGCAAAAAATCAGAGCAACGTTCCATGGCTTGGAAGCGGAAACCAACCGGAGAGGCTAACCACCACCTGGAGATAATCGGGCACAGGAAGAAAACATGGGTCACTGTTTAAGCTTCCAGGCCACAAAAAGGACAACCGACATCTACATCTATGCCGCGCTCACGGAGAGAAACCCGAACCGGAAGGATTTCACGAGCCACCCGCCAAGCAAGTTCCTTACAACAGGGGAGTGCTTTAGCAGACCAAAGACATTTCCAAAAACCATGTGGGAGTGGACTGTCTGTAGATGAAGATGCCGAGTTCGGAATCCGGCGTTAGCGAATGAACGCATAGCCCAACTTGGTAGAATGTACACCATCGCTTGAGCCCGGCCAAAACAGTTCATCCTCTTGTGGCGTAAGCGGAATAGGAATCTGCATAATTGCATTTGCACCTGGTGAGAAAACAAGTCTGCAACGTGCACAATATTAGCCTCATGGATAAGATCCTCCCTGAAAATCATAGGTACAGTACCCGGAAGCCATTTATGGTTCCATCTGTCAATAGATTGACCACTGCCAACTCTCCATTGAGTACCCTCCTCAAACACCCACCTTGAACGAGAGATACTAGGATCAATGTTTTAAGACTCGACTCGGTTATCACTCGGCTGAGGCATTGAGTCAACGAGTCACTAGTCGGACTAAAAAGTCATTGAGCGGATTGCTTGACTCGGTGGGTGATTTGGTATTTATTAAAAAAAATAAAAAATAATAATAATAATAATAATAATACCACTTAACATTAATTAATAACTTCATACATCAAAATTCAAATTAAACAACCAACAAGAAAGATTTTACTGCAACAAAATATCACTAATAAGTTGCAAATGTCATAAAAAACATAGGTTCTACGTTTTAATCACAACAAAGCGCACAAAATTAGGGTTAAACATAGTTAAAGTATTCAACAACCATGGGCGCATAAGCTAGCAATTGACAAACACAACTCAACATTCAATGTTTAAGTGGGGGAGATGAGTGAGGTACCGATGTTAATTTTTTTTAACTAAATTCTAATAATGTTTGAGTGGTGGAGCTTTTAAAAAAAATTAAAAAGGGACCTAGACTTGATGCTGGGCGGAGAGGGTCCAATTCTTTTTCCTACCTTGAGCCCAATTTCTCAAACCCCACTCTCACCCCTCAAAAGAAAATCAAAACCTATCACGTAAGTAAAAAAGAAGGAGCAGTCGCAGCAATGAGAATTGGGGAAAGAGGGGAAAAAATGATGAAAACCCTAGTTCTCACCCAGCCCATGGCTTGTCTTCTTCACACCACCGCCAATCCTTCCTTTCCACCAGAGGCCGCCATCACCTACTCTCCAGCCGAGGGACACCATCACGAGAGGGACTAAGAGAGAGTGAGATAGAGAGGTAGAAACCGCGAGGGGTGAGGCGACAGCAATGCCGAAGCCCAACGGTGATGAGGTAGCTCCAGAGAGATGGTAGCCCCTGATGCAGCGTGGCGTTGGTTTCCTCTGGCTTCGTTCGTGTTCAGATGTCAAGGAAAGTGACACCAGGTTCTGACCAAGAAGCCTCCAGATGATGGTTAAACAGAGGCTGCTGAGTGGCTTGCGTGGTGAGAAAACCCCAAACGACGCCGTTTCAGTGGTGAAAGAAAAATTGGTGACTCGCAGGTTCGACCAAAACCGACCAAGTCACCGTTTTAACCATTGACTCGGCCAAGTCAACCGATTCTTACCGGTCTTGAAGCACAGCCGACCCAAAGGCTGACTCGATTCGATCAGGTGACCGAGTCCCGGTTCGACCGGTTGAATCGGCCGAGTCGAACCGAGTCTTAAAACACTGGCTAGGACGACAATGTTTCTTTGCCTCAAACAAGGAAGTGCGAGGGAAATAAACATATTTAAAAACTTTAGCTAAGAGGAAATCTGGGTCTTTCATAATCCTCCACCAATTCTTTCCCACCAAAGCAGTATTAAAAGCTTTAAAATCCCTAAAGCCAATACCTCCATCCATCTTGGAACGAGATAAATAATCCCACTTAAGCCAATGGATACCTCTTCTTGAAGCATCACTACTCCAATAAAATTTACTGATCATCCGCTCGATATCTGTACATAAACCATCAGGCAAAATAAAACAAGACATAACATATGTAGGAATTACTTGAGCAACTGCTTTAACAAGAACTTCTCTTCCCGCCCGAGAGAGTTAACGTTCTTTCCAGCCTTTGAGTGTTTTAAGAACTTTTTCGGAGACAAAATTAAATATTTGTGTCTTGGACTTACCAGTAATTTTCGGCAACCCCAAATACTTATCATAGCTATCCACTGCCTTCACAGCCAAAAGCCTTTTAAGCTCATTAAAACAAGAACTAGGCACATTGCGGCTGCATGATAACATTGATTTGTCAAAATTAATGACCTGGCCAGAAGCCCTCTCATAGGAAGCACGGATGTTCTTAATACAAACAGCTTCTTCAGGCTTTGCCCAAGCAAAAATAATACTGTCATCTGCAAAAAGAAAATAAGAAATAATAGGTGTTGAACGAACAATTTTAATACCATGCAATGACGAGGAAGCTATATTTTTCTGAACAAGAGCAGAAAGGACCTCACCGCATAAAAATAAACAGATAAGGAGAAAGCGGGTATCCTTGCCTCAAGCCTCGCCCCGAATCGAAGGGAACCTGAGGGTTACCTTTCAGCATTACTTGAAAATGCACCGTTGAAACACACTCCATAATCAGAGAAACCCAGGCAATCGGGAAACCCATTTGAGCTAGGACGCTTTTCAAAGTTGGCCATTAGACCCTATCGTAAGCTTTTGACATATCAAGATTTAAAGCCAACATGCCATTACGACCAGAGATTTTTTTCTTCATAAAATGGAAACATTCAAAGGCAATTAGAGCATTGCCCGTGATCAGACGGCTGAGAACAAAAGCGCTTTGGGTACCACAAATTATATCAGGTAAAACAACCTTAAGCCTATTTTCAATAGTATTAGTGATAATTTTAAACAAGACACTACACAAGCTTATAAGCCTAAACTGATTTTCATGCACTGGTCTCTTAATCTTGGGAATTAAAACAAATAAAGTTTGGTTTATCGGACCTGGAGACACACTGCCATGAAAAATTTGAAGACAAAAGTGAGATACATCATCTCTAATAATATGCCAAAATTTCAGGAAAAATAGAGCTGGGAGCCTGTCCAGGCCTGAGTCCATTGTCGGATGCATCTGACAAAGACTTCCCTCTACATCAGCATGCGAGAAAGGATCTCCCAACACCTCCAAATGTTGTTGAGTCAGCCTACCTGCAACTGTAAGACCCTCAATTTTGTGTATTTAAGTTTGGGTCCTTCGAGTTTGTAATAATAATGTTTTGGTCCCTGAGTTATGGTACCTTGAAAATTGGTCCTTATTGAGTTTCATTGAACGGTTGATGTTAAACTGTGTTGTTTATCCAGTGGTGTATCGTTAGCTTTATTTGAAGATCATATCATTTACAACACGAGAGTGAGAGTATCGTTTACTACAAGGGAAGTTTCGCCTAATGACCATCGTCTGAGGACCATCGTCTGACTCTACCGTTTGGTGTTTATCGTCCAATTGCTATCATTTGATGTCTATCATCTGAACCTATCGTTTAACATCTATCGTCCAATACCATCACCTAACATCTAACGTTTGACGTCTGTCGTCCGATATCTATAGTCTGGTTGTATCGTCTGGGGTGCATCGTTCACTGTTTTCTGTTTCATTAATTTTGTTGGACTTTCCATAACAGATTTCGTGGTTTTCGAATTTGAATGTGGAGAAGAGATAATATCTCTGAATTGTGGGAAGTTATATTCTGAATATTTGATTTGGAATAATGGCCATTAAGTGGTCTCTATTCAGAATATCCGTTAATAGGGGTAGATTCATTTCTGTTTTAAAACGTTATCATTAGAGTTGTTAAGAGAAAGATTTAATGGAAATTCTAATTAGAATTAATGAGAGAAAAACTGCAACAAATCCCTCCTAGTTCTCCTAGGGTTTGGGCATGCACCCCACTCTTTTTGGCAGCAATGCTGCTTGTTTTATGATTTAGTTTGGCTTTTAAAATCGAAATAATGTAAGGGTTGGTTAGAAACAACTTGATATTTAGCTAAAATATAGGAGAGAAAGCTGAAAATAACTTCCCACTACCTTAGTGGTTCGATCAACATATAGGGAGGAGAAAAGCTGAGTTCTTTCTTTTAGTGCAGATAGCAACCTGAGAGGGGGGGTGAATCAGTGTTGCCCCGATTTTCGCCTTATTGAAAATGTTACTTCCAAGATGATGATGATCACGAAACGATTGTTGTGATTGCAGCGGAATTAAGCGTTGCTTGAAAGTAAAGATGAAGGATAGAAGAATTCACACACATAGTTTTATCCTGGTTCACCTTCTATCCACCGAAGGCTACGTCCAGTCCCTCAAGAAAACCCCTTGAGGATTTTTCCATTATTGATAAAAATCTCTTACAAGTTCCTAACCCAAGGACCCCAAGAATTTCTACCAATATCCTGTGAAAGCAAACCACTTTCAACAGCCCCTGAAAGCAAACCACTTTCAGTTCCTGAAGGCAAACCACCCTCAGACCTTGAAGGCTAAACCACCTTCAATCAACACCCTGAAAGTATACCACTTTCAGTGACAACAACCCTTCACCGAATACCACGGTGAAAACTCAATCTTACAGAAAGAGATGAAGAAGAATTTACAATTGGCTGTTGATGAGTGGATTTTATATGATGTTTTTAGGGTCTTTTTAGTCTTTTTATTTTATTATTTTTGAGTCTCATGTAGGTTTTTTATGGTTTTTATGTAGATTTTATATTTATTTTGCATTTTGCATGTAGATTAGATTTTTTGTGTTTTTCTATCTTTATTTTATATTTTTAGGAATTTTTCTAGTTATTTTATATTTTTAGGAAAAGCTGGTTTAGTTATCATTTTTGTTCAGGGACCAATGTGTAAAGTTTCAGGAAGTCAGGGACCAAATTGTAAAAGTTCAAGAGTGGAGGACTTAAAGTGAAGATTGAGAGAATTCAAGGGCTTGAATTGAAGTGCTAACCAAGAGAGGACCAAAGTGAAAAAGAGGAATATGAAGCAACTCTCTTCAAATTAGCACATGGAAAATAAGCTTGAAGGAATTGATGGTAGTGGAGGTGAAGTTTAAGAATTAAACAAGGGCTGAGTAGTGGGTTTTGATGGCATTCAAATCCCACTAACCATGAAGAAGAAGAAAAACTTGAAGTTGAAGAGGCAGTGCCCAGCGCTGCAGCGCTGGGAAGCTAGCGCTCAAGCGCTGGCCCTCGGTCTGGCAGTGGATTTTTAATGCTTCCAGCGCCCAAGCGTTGGGAATTCTAGCGCTGAAGCGTTGGAGGCTGGATTTTTACTATAAATAGGACCCTTTTCTTCACTTGAAAGACACACCTTCATAGAATACAACAAGTATTCTCTCTTTCTCCCTCTTGAGCATTGTTCCTAGGACTTGTGGGAAGCCATATTTGAGCTCCTATCCAGGGTAATCCAATGTCTCTGTTAGCCATGCTTGGCTAACTTCTTTCTTAAGTATCTTGGGTTGTTTTAGTTTATAAATCTATGTCTTAGTTTTCTTCTACTCTTCTGAATTCTATTGCTATAGTTCATGTTTTATTTACCTTGTTCTTAATTTTATCTTGATGTACACAAGAGTTTTTACTTATTGCTTATAACAATGAAAATTGGTAAGTAGTAAGGGACCTAGGATTTAAAAGAAGCTATATGACATATCACTAAGGTATTAGGATAGACTTAGCTTTATGTTGGCCTGAAAATTCTTTCTTCATCTTCTTCTTGGTTTTTTCTAGATTACAAGGTATTGAATTTAGTAATTGAGGAGAAAGTTCTACAATGCTTAAGGTATTAACTTGTAGAAACATTAGGCTATAGCATCATGACTTGGTACTAAAATTCAGAATTCAAGTAGTAGTTGCTAGCATATTTTATAAATTATATAAATCAACCCATGTGCTTAAGATTCATCATCATCTCTTTCTCTTATCATTTATATTGTTTATTTCTTGTTCTAAAAACAACAAAACATTTTCATCTTTTATTTTTCTGTTTAAAGTACTAAATATTATAGTAATAAGAACACCTATCCCTGTGGGTTCGATCTTTTTATATTACGCGATAGTAAATCGTACACTTGCGATTTCATTACCAAGTTTTTGGCGCCGTTGCCGGGGATAGGTTCTTTCAAGTTCTTGTTATTATTTTGTTTAGTGCTTTTTATTAAAAAATATATAAAAAAAAAATTATTATTTGTGTGATGAACTGGTGCTGCTAATTTTGTTTGCTGAGTATTGGCAGGTATAGCAATGGCTGAAACATTTGAGCAAAGGGAGGCAAAATTCCGAGCTAAACTTGAAATAGAATATGAGAAGAAAGACCAAGATGTTTTCACTTTAGTTGACGAATTCTGTTCTGATTTAAAGTGTAAGCGAAATGCGGGATTTTTGCCAACCCCTGAGCAAGAATGTAAGGCCATGGAAGAATTACAAGGGAAAATACAAAGCATTCTAAGGAGGCGGCCCAAGGATGAACAACAACCACATGTTCATGAAGGTGAACTTGTGGTACAAAAAGAGGAGGTAAAAGAAACTTCCATTGTAAAATTTGTCTTTGAAGACAAATTGGAGATGGAGGAAGAAGAACCTCAAGGAACCTATGCTATAGGTTCAGAAAAGCAAGGAGCAGAACAGGGAAGGGAAAATTTATTTATTCCTTCCATTTTTAATTTAAATGTTGTTACCTTGTTAGCTGAAAATTCATGTGGCACCATGTTGCTTTTGTGCCAAAATATGCATGATTTGCGGGGTTTAATGAATTTTGTAATAGACCCCGGTTGAAAGTAATTAGTGGAAGGGTCTATCTCGGACCTAAACATTGAGCTGGTTGGGAGACAACCCAACTTAGGATAGTTTAAATTTTTGTCATTTTAATTTTTGCACTACTTTTGTACATAAATAAAAGAAAAGAAATTCTATGTTTTTGCTGCAGGAGAGGCCAGCGCTCCAGCGCTGGAGGCCAACGCTCAAGCGTTAGGCCCCTGCTTTACACCTCTGATTGCCCAGTTTTTACTTTAATTCAGCGCCCAAGCGTTGGCATCCCCAACGCTCAAGCGCTGGAGCTCGGGCAGTGTTGCTGTTTTTACTTTTATTTGCTGTTTTTAGTTTTTAATAAAATTTTGTGTTCACCATTTTCTGAAAGGTTTTAGATTCTTTGAGTTTTCCCTTGTTTCTACACTGGTTTTAATTTTTGGGGAACTCAAGAATTCTTGTTTTTAAAAGGTGGACACAATTTTTCAACCCATGATCTTGTTTGTGCTGATTTTGGAACTAACAAGTCAAGCAAGTTTCTACTTGTGAGACTTTTGTTTGTTCAATGTTACAGGATAGGTACCAAAAGGAGGAAGAAACCCTCTTGAACTTAAGTGTTCAAATTGATTTTTACATTGAGGTTCCCTTGGACCTTTGTGGAAAATTTGTTACTATACCAGCTTCTTAGATTTTATTTTTCTTTTTATAGTTTTTAGTTTTATTTTTTAGCTTAGTTCTTTTTATTTTCTTTTTGCATGAGTCTTGAGTATATTATCCATTCTGAATGTTGCTATAGCGTTATGAAATGCTTTATCTGATTGAAATGCTTTGTGAAAAAGTTCTATGTTTTGAAGCAGTTAGGATTGCATGCTGTAGAAAGGATTTTTGATATCTTGATTTTTGGGTTGTTGGCAAAAGTTTTTCTGAGTTCTAAAAAGGGTACCACTTACCCTATATTTTTCTGAGAGCTGAGGACTCTGAATGCATGATTGTGAGATTTTTCTGCCTTGTGTTGCATGTTGATTGGAGCTTGGTATACTTTGTGAGTTGAGAAGAGATTATAGGCATTTTTGAAAACTCAGATTTTTTCTTGAAATGTTATATCCACTAGTAGCCCCTTTTTGAGCCTTAAAAGAGTCATTCTTTGGAGCCTACTTTGTGTGATAATTCTTATAGTTGTTATTGTGATTCATGTGCTGAATTTGTTAGAGCTGTGTTTGTGGGTTTCTCTCTAAAAGAATGAAGAAAAATTTGAAGAAATAAGGTATGTGCCTTAGGAAAAAATAATGAAGTAGTGGGGTGAGAAAGAGTATGAGGGGAGTAAAATTCAAGTCATTCATCCCATACATTCCACTACTTTGTTCAAAAAAAAAAAAAAAAAAAAAAAAAAAAAAAGAGAAAAGGAGAAGAAAAGAGAAAAATTGAGAGGACCCTTGTGTTGAAATTGTTTAAGCTCTTAGTTGAAAAATCACTTAACAACAGATTCTGAGTCAGCCACTAGAGTTGCCAATTTCTTGAAATCCACACCTTGAATTGTTCAACCCTTTGGCCAAGTTACAACCTTAAAAATCTCTTCAACATCACTTGGTTGCTTTACTTCAGTTTTGATTTGAATTATAGGCAGGATCATTGAGCTTTCTTGTTTTCATGGAGGATATTATTTTGTGAGCTTAATTGATGAACTCAACATGTTAAAAGCCAAGCCTAACTTTCTTGATTCTTTGTCTATAAAACATGCATGTCTTCCTTTTCTGCTAAAGCTTTCTTTGAAAGGTTTTTGTGCTTCAAGTTGTAATCAGATAAAACTTTCTCAAAACCCAGGGACGAGTTTTTCTTTAAGTTTTGTCGCTTGAGGACAAGCTGTCGTTGGGTATAGTGGTGTGATGAGTGGATTTTATATGATGTTTTTAGGGTCTTTTTAGTCTTTTTATTTTATTATTTTTGAGTCTCATGTAGGTTTTTTATGGTTTTTATGTAGATTTTATATTTATTTTGCATTTTTCATGTAGATTAGATTTTTTGTGTTTTTCTATCTTTATTTTATATTTTTAGGAATTTTTCTAGTTATTTTATATTTTTAGGAAAAGCTGGTTTAGTTATCATTTTTGTTCAGGGACCAATGTGTAAAGTTTCAGGAAGTCAGGGACCAAATTGTAAAAGTTCAAGAGTGGAGGACTTAAAGTGAAGATTGAGAGAATTCAAGGGCTTGAATTGAAGTGCTAACCAAGAGAGGACCAAAGTGAAAAAGAGGAATATGAAGCAACTCTCTTCAAATTAGCACATGGAAAATAAGCTTGAAGGAATTGATGGTAGTGGAGGTGAAGTTTAAGAATTAAACAAGGGCTGAGTAGTGGGTTTTGATGGCATTCAAATCCCACTAACCATGAAGAAGAAGAAAAACTTGAAGTTGAAGAGGCAGTGCCCAGCGCTGCAGCGCTGGGAAGCTAGCGCTCAAGCGCTGGCCCTCGGTCTGGCAGTGGATTTTTAATGCTTCCAGCGCCCAAGCGTTGGGAATTCTAGCGCTGAAGCGTTGGAGGCTGGATTTTTACTATAAATAGGACCCTTTTCTTCACTTGAAAGACACACCTTCATAGAATACAACAAGTATTCTCTCTTTCTCCCTCTTGAGCATTGTTCCTAGGACTTGTGGGAAGCCATATTTGAGCTCCTATCCAGGGTAATCCAATGTCTCTGTTAGCCATGCTTGGCTAACTTCTTTCTTAAGTATCTTGGGTTGTTTTAGTTTATAAATCTATGTCTTAGTTTTCTTCTACTCTTCTGAATTCTATTGCTATAGTTCATGTTTTATTTACCTTGTTCTTAATTTTATCTTGATGTACACAAGAGTTTTTACTTATTGCTTATAACAATGAAAATTGGTAAGTAGTAAGGGACCTAGGATTTAAAAGAAGCTATATGACATATCACTAAGGTATTAGGATAGACTTAGCTTTATGTTGGCCTGAAAATTCTTTCTTCATCTTCTTCTTGGTTTTTTCTAGATTACAAGGTATTGAATTTAGTAATTGAGGAGAAAGTTCTACAATGCTTAAGGTATTAACTTGTAGAAACATTAGGCTATAGCATCATGACTTGGTACTAAAATTCAGAATTCAAGTAGTAGTTGCTAGCATATTTTATAAATTATATAAATCAACCCATGTGCTTAAGATTCATCATCATCTCTTTCTCTTATCATTTATATTGTTTATTTCTTGTTCTAAAAACAACAAAACATTTTCATCTTTTATTTTTCTGTTTAAAGTACTAAATATTATAGTAATAAGAACACCTATCCCTGTGGGTTCGATCTTTTTATATTACGCGATAGTAAATCGTACACTTGCGATTTCATTACCAAGTTTTTGGCGCCGTTGCCGGGGATAGGTTCTTTCAAGTTCTTGTTATTATTTTGTTTAGTGCTTTTTATTAAAAAATATATAAAAAAAAATTATTATTTGTGTGATGAACTGGTGCTGCTAATTTTGTTTGCTGAGTATTGGCAGGTATAGCAATGGCTGAAACATTTGAGCAAAGGGAGGCAAAATTCCGAGCTAAACTTGAAATAGAATATGAGAAGAAAGACCAAGATGTTTTCACTTTAGTTGACGAATTCTGTTCTGATTTAAAGTGTAAGCGAAATGCGGGATTTTTGCCAACCCCTGAGCAAGAATGTAAGGCCATGGAAGAATTACAAGGGAAAATACAAAGCATTCTAAGGAGGCGGCCCAAGGATGAACAACAACCACATGTTCATGAAGGTGAACTTGTGGTACAAAAAGAGGAGGTAAAAGAAACTTCCATTGTAAAATTTGTCTTTGAAGACAAATTGGAGATGGAGGAAGAAGAACCTCAAGGAACCTATGCTATAGGTTCAGAAAAGCAAGGAGCAGAACAGGGAAGGGAAAATTTATTTATTCCTTCCATTTTTAATTTAAATGTTGTTACCTTGTTAGCTGAAAATTCATGTGGCACCATGTTGCTTTTG
This sequence comes from Acmispon strigosus, assembly GCA_030819835.1. Lineage (NCBI taxonomy): Eukaryota > Viridiplantae > Streptophyta > Magnoliopsida > Fabales > Fabaceae > Acmispon > Acmispon strigosus. The sequence continues at coordinate 37,983,096 of JAUAMA010000001.1, read as the reverse complement.
TGCCAAAATATGCATGATTTGCGGGGTTTAATGAATTTTGTAATAGACCCCGGTTGAAAGTAATTAGTGGAAGGGTCTATCTCGGACCTAAACATTGAGCTGGTTGGGAGACAACCCAACTTAGGATAGTTTAAATTTTTGTCATTTTAATTTTTGCACTACTTTTGTACATAAATAAAAGAAAAGAAATTCTATGTTTTTGCTGCAGGAGAGGCCAGCGCTCCAGCGCTGGAGGCCAACGCTCAAGCGTTAGGCCCCTGCTTTACACCTCTGATTGCCCAGTTTTTACTTTAATTCAGCGCCCAAGCGTTGGCATCCCCAACGCTCAAGCGCTGGAGCTCGGGCAGTGTTGCTGTTTTTACTTTTATTTGCTGTTTTTAGTTTTTAATAAAATTTTGTGTTCACCATTTTCTGAAAGGTTTTAGATTCTTTGAGTTTTCCCTTGTTTCTACACTGGTTTTAATTTTTGGGGAACTCAAGAATTCTTGTTTTTAAAAGGTGGACACAATTTTTCAACCCATGATCTTGTTTGTGCTGATTTTGGAACTAACAAGTCAAGCAAGTTTCTACTTGTGAGACTTTTGTTTGTTCAATGTTACAGGATAGGTACCAAAAGGAGGAAGAAACCCTCTTGAACTTAAGTGTTCAAATTGATTTTTACATTGAGGTTCCCTTGGACCTTTGTGGAAAATTTGTTACTATACCAGCTTCTTAGATTTTATTTTTCTTTTTATAGTTTTTAGTTTTATTTTTTAGCTTAGTTCTTTTTATTTTCTTTTTGCATGAGTCTTGAGTATATTATCCATTCTGAATGTTGCTATAGCGTTATGAAATGCTTTATCTGATTGAAATGCTTTGTGAAAAAGTTCTATGTTTTGAAGCAGTTAGGATTGCATGCTGTAGAAAGGATTTTTGATATCTTGATTTTTGGGTTGTTGGCAAAAGTTTTTCTGAGTTCTAAAAAGGGTACCACTTACCCTATATTTTTCTGAGAGCTGAGGACTCTGAATGCATGATTGTGAGATTTTTCTGCCTTGTGTTGCATGTTGATTGGAGCTTGGTATACTTTGTGAGTTGAGAAGAGATTATAGGCATTTTTGAAAACTCAGATTTTTTCTTGAAATGTTATATCCACTAGTAGCCCCTTTTTGAGCCTTAAAAGAGTCATTCTTTGGAGCCTACTTTGTGTGATAATTCTTATAGTTGTTATTGTGATTCATGTGCTGAATTTGTTAGAGCTGTGTTTGTGGGTTTCTCTCTAAAAGAATGAAGAAAAATTTGAAGAAATAAGGTATGTGCCTTAGGAAAAAATAATGAAGTAGTGGGGTGAGAAAGAGTATGAGGGGAGTAAAATTCAAGTCATTCATCCCATACATTCCACTACTTTGTTCAAAAAAAAAAAAAAAAAAAAAAAAAAAAGAGAAAAGGAGAAGAAAAGAGAAAAATTGAGAGGACCCTTGTGTTGAAATTGTTTAAGCTCTTAGTTGAAAAATCACTTAACAACAGATTCTGAGTCAGCCACTAGAGTTGCCAATTTCTTGAAATCCACACCTTGAATTGTTCAACCCTTTGGCCAAGTTACAACCTTAAAAATCTCTTCAACATCACTTGGTTGCTTTACTTCAGTTTTGATTTGAATTATAGGCAGGATCATTGAGCTTTCTTGTTTTCATGGAGGATATTATTTTGTGAGCTTAATTGATGAACTCAACATGTTAAAAGCCAAGCCTAACTTTCTTGATTCTTTGTCTATAAAACATGCATGTCTTCCTTTTCTGCTAAAGCTTTCTTTGAAAGGTTTTTGTGCTTCAAGTTGTAATCAGATAAAACTTTCTCAAAACCCAGGGACGAGTTTTTCTTTAAGTTTTGTCGCTTGAGGACAAGCTGTCGTTGGGTATAGTGGTGTGATGAGTGGATTTTATATGATGTTTTTAGGGTCTTTTTAGTCTTTTTATTTTATTATTTTTGAGTCTCATGTAGGTTTTTTATGGTTTTTATGTAGATTTTATATTTATTTTGCATTTTTCATGTAGATTAGATTTTTTGTGTTTTTCTATCTTTATTTTATATTTTTAGGAATTTTTCTAGTTATTTTATATTTTTAGGAAAAGCTGGTTTAGTTATCATTTTTGTTCAGGGACCAATGTGTAAAGTTTCAGGAAGTCAGGGACCAAATTGTAAAAGTTCAAGAGTGGAGGACTTAAAGTGAAGATTGAGAGAATTCAAGGGCTTGAATTGAAGTGCTAACCAAGAGAGGACCAAAGTGAAAAAGAGGAATATGAAGCAACTCTCTTCAAATTAGCACATGGAAAATAAGCTTGAAGGAATTGATGGTAGTGGAGGTGAAGTTTAAGAATTAAACAAGGGCTGAGTAGTGGGTTTTGATGGCATTCAAATCCCACTAACCATGAAGAAGAAGAAAAACTTGAAGTTGAAGAGGCAGTGCCCAGCGCTGCAGCGCTGGGAAGCTAGCGCTCAAGCGCTGGCCCTCGGTCTGGCAGTGGATTTTTAATGCTTCCAGCGCCCAAGCGTTGGGAATTCTAGCGCTGAAGCGTTGGAGGCTGGATTTTTACTATAAATAGGACCCTTTTCTTCACTTGAAAGACACACCTTCATAGAATACAACAAGTATTCTCTCTTTCTCCCTCTTGAGCATTGTTCCTAGGACTTGTGGGAAGCCATATTTGAGCTCCTATCCAGGGTAATCCAATGTCTCTGTTAGCCATGCTTGGCTAACTTCTTTCTTAAGTATCTTGGGTTGTTTTAGTTTATAAATCTATGTCTTAGTTTTCTTCTACTCTTCTGAATTCTATTGCTATAGTTCATGTTTTATTTACCTTGTTCTTAATTTTATCTTGATGTACACAAGAGTTTTTACTTATTGCTTATAACAATGAAAATTGGTAAGTAGTAAGGGACCTAGGATTTAAAAGAAGCTATATGACATATCACTAAGGTATTAGGATAGACTTAGCTTTATGTTGGCCTGAAAATTCTTTCTTCATCTTCTTCTTGGTTTTTTCTAGATTACAAGGTATTGAATTTAGTAATTGAGGAGAAAGTTCTACAATGCTTAAGGTATTAACTTGTAGAAACATTAGGCTATAGCATCATGACTTGGTACTAAAATTCAGAATTCAAGTAGTAGTTGCTAGCATATTTTATAAATTATATAAATCAACCCATGTGCTTAAGATTCATCATCATCTCTTTCTCTTATCATTTATATTGTTTATTTCTTGTTCTAAAAACAACAAAACATTTTCATCTTTTATTTTTCTGTTTAAAGTACTAAATATTATAGTAATAAGAACACCTATCCCTGTGGGTTCGATCTTTTTATATTACGCGATAGTAAATCGTACACTTGCGATTTCATTACCAAGTTTTTGGCGCCGTTGCCGGGGATAGGTTCTTTCAAGTTCTTGTTATTATTTTGTTTAGTGCTTTTTATTAAAAAATATATAAAAAAAAATTATTATTTGTGTGATGAACTGGTGCTGCTAATTTTGTTTGCTGAGTATTGGCAGGTATAGCAATGGCTGAAACATTTGAGCAAAGGGAGGCAAAATTCCGAGCTAAACTTGAAATAGAATATGAGAAGAAAGACCAAGATGTTTTCACTTTAGTTGACGAATTCTGTTCTGATTTAAAGTGTAAGCGAAATGCGGGATTTTTGCCAACCCCTGAGCAAGAATGTAAGGCCATGGAAGAATTACAAGGGAAAATACAAAGCATTCTAAGGAGGCGGCCCAAGGATGAACAACAACCACATGTTCATGAAGGTGAACTTGTGGTACAAAAAGAGGAGGTAAAAGAAACTTCCATTGTAAAATTTGTCTTTGAAGACAAATTGGAGATGGAGGAAGAAGAACCTCAAGGAACCTATGCTATAGGTTCAGAAAAGCAAGGAGCAGAACAGGGAAGGGAAAATTTATTTATTCCTTCCATTTTTAATTTAAATGTTGTTACCTTGTTAGCTGAAAATTCATGTGGCACCATGTTGCTTTTGTGCCAAAATATGCATGATTTGCGGGGTTTAATGAATTTTGTAATAGACCCCGGTTGAAAGTAATTAGTGGAAGGGTCTATCTCGGACCTAAACATTGAGCTGGTTGGGAGACAACCCAACTTAGGATAGTTTAAATTTTTGTCATTTTAATTTTTGCACTACTTTTGTACATAAATAAAAGAAAAGAAATTCTATGTTTTTGCTGCAGGAGAGGCCAGCGCTCCAGCGCTGGAGGCCAACGCTCAAGCGTTAGGCCCCTGCTTTACACCTCTGATTGCCCAGTTTTTACTTTAATTCAGCGCCCAAGCGTTGGCATCCCCAACGCTCAAGCGCTGGAGCTCGGGCAGTGTTGCTGTTTTTACTTTTATTTGCTGTTTTTAGTTTTTAATAAAATTTTGTGTTCACCATTTTCTGAAAGGTTTTAGATTCTTTGAGTTTTCCCTTGTTTCTACACTGGTTTTAATTTTTGGGGAACTCAAGAATTCTTGTTTTTAAAAGGTGGACACAATTTTTCAACCCATGATCTTGTTTGTGCTGATTTTGGAACTAACAAGTCAAGCAAGTTTCTACTTGTGAGACTTTTGTTTGTTCAATGTTACAGGATAGGTACCAAAAGGAGGAAGAAACCCTCTTGAACTTAAGTGTTCAAATTGATTTTTACATTGAGGTTCCCTTGGACCTTTGTGGAAAATTTGTTACTATACCAGCTTCTTAGATTTTATTTTTCTTTTTATAGTTTTTAGTTTTATTTTTTAGCTTAGTTCTTTTTATTTTCTTTTTGCATGAGTCTTGAGTATATTATCCATTCTGAATGTTGCTATAGCGTTATGAAATGCTTTATCTGATTGAAATGCTTTGTGAAAAAGTTCTATGTTTTGAAGCAGTTAGGATTGCATGCTGTAGAAAGGATTTTTGATATCTTGATTTTTGGGTTGTTGGCAAAAGTTTTTCTGAGTTCTAAAAAGGGTACCACTTACCCTATATTTTTCTGAGAGCTGAGGACTCTGAATGCATGATTGTGAGATTTTTCTGCCTTGTGTTGCATGTTGATTGGAGCTTGGTATACTTTGTGAGTTGAGAAGAGATTATAGGCATTTTTGAAAACTCAGATTTTTTCTTGAAATGTTATATCCACTAGTAGCCCCTTTTTGAGCCTTAAAAGAGTCATTCTTTGGAGCCTACTTTGTGTGATAATTCTTATAGTTTTTATTGTGATTCATGTGCTGAATTTGTTAGAGCTGTGTTTGTGGGTTTCTCTCTAAAAGAATGAAGAAAAATTTGAAGAAATAAGGTATGTGCCTTAGGAAAAAATAATGAAGTAGTGGGGTGAGAAAGAGTATGAGGGGAGTAAAATTCAAGTCATTCATCCCATACATTCCACTACTTTGTTCAAAAAAAAAAAAAAAAAAAAAAAAAAAGAGAAAAGGAGAAGAAAAGAGAAAAATTGAGAGGACCCTTGTGTTGAAATTGTTTAAGCTCTTAGTTGAAAAATCACTTAACAACAGATTCTGAGTCAGCCACTAGAGTTGCCAATTTCTTGAAATCCACACCTTGAATTGTTCAACCCTTTGGCCAAGTTACAACCTTAAAAATCTCTTCAACATCACTTGGTTGCTTTACTTCAGTTTTGATTTGAATTATAGGCAGGATCATTGAGCTTTCTTGTTTTCATGGAGGATATTATTTTGTGAGCTTAATTGATGAACTCAACATGTTAAAAGCCAAGCCTAACTTTCTTGATTCTTTGTCTATAAAACATGCATGTCTTCCTTTTCTGCTAAAGCTTTCTTTGAAAGGTTTTTGTGCTTCAAGTTGTAATCAGATAAAACTTTCTCAAAACCCAGGGACGAGTTTTTCTTTAAGTTTTGTCGCTTGAGGACAAGCTGTCGTTGGGTATAGTGGTGTGATGAGTGGATTTTATATGATGTTTTTAGGGTCTTTTTAGTCTTTTTATTTTATTATTTTTGAGTCTCATGTAGGTTTTTTATGGTTTTTATGTAGATTTTATATTTATTTTGCATTTTGCATGTAGATTAGATTTTTTGTGTTTTTCTATCTTTATTTTATATTTTTAGGAATTTTTCTAGTTATTTTATATTTTTAGGAAAAGCTGGTTTAGTTATCATTTTTGTTCAGGGACCAATGTGTAAAGTTTCAGGAAGTCAGGGACCAAATTGTAAAAGTTCAAGAGTGGAGGACTTAAAGTGAAGATTGAGAGAATTCAAGGGCTTGAATTGAAGTGCTAACCAAGAGAGGACCAAAGTGAAAAAGAGGAATATGAAGCAACTCTCTTCAAATTAGCACATGGAAAATAAGCTTGAAGGAATTGATGGTAGTGGAGGTGAAGTTTCAGAATTAAACAAGGGCTGAGTAGTGGGTTTTGATGGCATTCAAATCCCACTAACCATGAAGAAGAAGAAAAACTTGAAGTTGAAGAGGCAGTGCCCAGCGCTGCAGCGCTGGGAAGCTAGCGCTCAAGCGCTGGCCCTCGGTCTGGCAGTGGATTTTTAATGCTTCCAGCGCCCAAGCGTTGGGAATTCTAGCGCTGAAGCGTTGGAGGCTGGATTTTTACTATAAATAGGACCCTTTTCTTCACTTGAAAGACACACCTTCATAGAATACAACAAGTATTCTCTCTTTCTCCCTCTTGAGCATTGTTCCTAGGACTTGTGGGAAGCCATATTTGAGCTCCTATCCAGGGTAATCCAATGTCTCTGTTAGCCATGCTTGGCTAACTTCTTTCTTAAGTATCTTGGGTTGTTTTAGTTTATAAATCTATGTCTTAGTTTTCTTCTACTCTTCTGAATTCTATTGCTATAGTTCATGTTTTATTTACCTTGTTCTTAATTTTATCTTGATGTACACAAGAGTTTTTACTTATTGCTTATAACAATGAAAATTGGTAAGTAGTAAGGGACCTAGGATTTAAAAGAAGCTATATGACATATCACTAAGGTATTAGGATAGACTTAGCTTTATGTTGGCCTGAAAATTCTTTCTTCATCTTCTTCTTGGTTTTTTCTAGATTACAAGGTATTGAATTTAGTAATTGAGGAGAAAGTTCTACAATGCTTAAGGTATTAACTTGTAGAAACATTAGGCTATAGCATCATGACTTGGTACTAAAATTCAGAATTCAAGTAGTAGTTGCTAGCATATTTTATAAATTATATAAATCAACCCATGTGCTTAAGATTCATCATCATCTCTTTCTCTTATCATTTATATTGTTTATTTCTTGTTCTAAAAACAACAAAACATTTTCATCTTTTATTTTTCTGTTTAAAGTACTAAATATTATAGTAATAAGAACACCTATCCCTGTGGGTTCGATCTTTTTATATTACGCGATAGTAAATCGTACACTTGCGATTTCATTATCAGCTGTATCAATCCTTTAACATAGAAGTGGATTGATCATGAGAATTTATGCTTTAAGGCTTTTAAGCATAATATGATTATGAGTTCCTCAAGATATGAACAACAAAAGTGTTCTTATAAACATGAAGATCATGAACTCAGAATTTAGGCTCTTGAAGGTTTAAGTTCTAAAAGATGAACTAATTTTGACAAAGCTTTGGCCTAATGTTGTATTCTCATGTGTTATTGTGTTCTGGACTCAAATGGACTTTATATAGGCAAGGGAAACGTCCTTGAACCATCACAACCCTTTCCAAAAGGTTTGGGACACAATGGTTCATGAAAAGATGTAACTTTTCGTTCTGGTAATCGATTACATCACTTAGTGTAATCGATTACACTAATAGCCGTTTCAGTTTGAATTTCAAATTCAAACATGTAATCGATTACAAGCAATGGGTAATCGATTACTTGCCTAGGTGTAATCGATTACCAGAAGGCTGAAATCGATTACACTGAAGTCCAACTTCCAGAAACTTGATCCTTTGAGATCGGCTTAAGGTTTTCTACTTCTTTTAAGTTATGAAAACACTTAGCTTGATTAGTTTAGGTGTTTTAAGAGCCTTTATGCTTTAATAAACCTTTAGAAGCATAACTCACCTAAACTAAGACTTCTAGACTATTGATGAACTTTATAGCACTGTTTCTTCAAAGTCTTCTTTTCTTCTTTTTGCCGATGAGTTTGTCGTCATCAAAACCACAGCCAGGGTCAGGAGCAAGACCTTCTTCACAATCTCCCCCTTTTTGATGATGGCAAACACATTCTTGATACTTGAAGATCATTTATGCATTTCTGTTGAAGAACTCCCCCTGTTTGATGTAATCTAGTATTTCTCCCCCTTTCTAATGTACTTGTTGAAATCCTGCATATGATCTTTAAGAGCACAGAACCTTTCTCCCCCTTTTGACTTCATCAAAAAGAAGAAAAGGCCAAAAAATACAGGCATGCATCCACACAAGTATATAATTCGAAATAAGGCACAGGGGTTGGGGGTAAAGTTAGAAAAAAAAACTATGATAAACAACAAGCATATTATATAAAAGAAAAAGAACATTCATATGGTGATGACATAGATAACAAGCTTAAATAAAAGAAAAGTACAAGAGAAATCATGAAAGATTCCTGGCATACTAAGTATCAATAGAGGAGTCATCATCAGCGATGGTCTTCGGAAGTAGACAATCGCGACCGGCATCATGGATATGGCGAGGAAGAAGAAATATGCCAAAGTCATTAGTGATCCGGAGAGAGGGAAGAATGGAGGTATCCACATGCTTAAGATGAGAGGACCGCTCATCGTACAGCTTAGCGATGGGAACGCCGGAGTAGATAAGGATGCGGGAGATGACCGAAGCATAGGGGAAGGTCTCAGCATTGTCACGACATCGCAGCATGTGATTCATGACCAAGAACGCCCAATTAATTTTATGGCAATGAAGAATGCCATACAAAATTTGTAACTCTAATTCGCTAATGTGAGCAAGAAGAGTTTCTTCAAGCAGAATCATTTGATTGATGAAGTAGTGGAGCAGATGATTATTTGTTGTGAGGACATCAGTATTATAAGGGCAAGAAGTCGTATGAGGCGGACGGATCCTTTGAAGGTCGACTGACTCAAATCTACAAAGTGATTGATAAAAGGAATCATGGTTGTAGTCAGACCAAGGGCAGGGCAGGTTGGGACATAAGAAGGCACCAGTTGAGGGGAGTCCAAGACAACGACCAAAGGTGGAAAGGGAATAACGAATAAGGATTCCCTTAACAGAGCTTTGAAATCCATCTCGCAGAGTCTCTAGATTGCAATAGAAGACTTTAACTAGTTCTGGGTAGAAGGGATTACTTATAGAGATAAATTCCTCAAGGTCTTCATATCTGAGATATGCCGGAAAGTTGTGACCATCTTCAACAAATGAGTCCAGATCACCGTACATAGGCTTACGGATAAGTTGATTGATGAACCGTGAGACAAACCGAGTTCTTTGGTTTGTGGATGTAAGAAGTCTTGTGAGGTTCATTGGACGAGTAGAACGAGAATGATAGGGAACCATGATAGTTTTAGAAAGATAGTGTTGGGAAGGATTAGCAGGACTTAAGAGAAGACTTGAAAACAGAGTTTAGAGTGATAGAAATGGAATTGGAAGGCAATTGGAATCATCATCTAATGCTGTGTTTAAATAGCTCGAACATGTAATCGATTACGGTAGTTGGGTAATCGATTACAGAGCAGTTGTCCTGAATTTGAATTTCAAATGAAGAAGGGAATTTTGAAATTCTTGCAGTTTTTCGAGCAGGTAATCGATTACAGCAGTTATGATAACCGATTACTGTGAAGATTTGAATTAGGCACGAGGACTAAGAGCAAGGATAATCGACTACAGGACCTAGGGTAATCGATTACAAGAGCATTTTTATAAGTTCTAGACTCTAGAATCCTATGTAACACATTCTTGAATGAAAATTTAAGCACATAATCAATCTAAATGCATTTAATCATATAACATCACAGAGATTATGCAAAAATCATGTTACTTTAAATATCATGCTCATCTAATATGCCTAATTCTCTTCTAATCTTAAAGAATGAATCTTTAGGAAGAGGCTTAGTAAAGATATCTGCTAACTGATTATGAGTATCCACTAATGAAATCTCAATGTCTTTCCTCATAACATGATCTCGAAGAAAATGATGTCTTATATCAATATGCTTAGTTCGAGAATGCATGATAGGATTTTTAGTGAGATTAATGGCACTTGTGTTGTCACATTTAATTGAAATGCAGCCCAGCTCTAAGCCATAATCTTTGAGTTGTTGTTTGAGCCATAGAGTTTGTGCACAACAACTTCCTGCAGCAATGTATTCTGCTTCAGCAGTACTTAGAGCAACACATGCTTGTTTCTTACAAGACCAAGAAACAAGGGCATTTCCTAACAAGTGACAAGTACCACTTGTACTTTTTCTTTCAGTTTTACAACCAGCATAATCAGAATCAGAATATCCAATCAAATCACAAACACTCCCTTTGGGATACCACAAACCAACATTTGTAGTTCCTCTCAGATATTTGAAAATCCGTTTGACGGAACTCAAATGTGATTCCCTAGGAGATGCTTGATATCTAGCACATAGACACACACTAAACATAATATCAGGTCTACTTGCAGTTAAGTATAGAAGAGATCCGATCATACCTCTATATTTGGTAATGTCGACTTGAACACCGGACTCATCTTGATCTAGATATGTGTTAGACCCCATTGGTGTGGCTATGGCTTTGCAATCATCCAAGTCATATTTCTTTAATAATTCCTTGCAAAACTTTGATTGATTGATGAATATTCCATCATGTGATTGCTTGATTTGCAATCCAAGAAAGAAATTTAATTGTCCCATCATGGACATCTCAAATTCTTCTTGCATCATGTTAGAGAAATCCTTACAAAGAGATTCATTAGTTGCACCAAAGATAATATCATCAACATAAATTTGAACTAACAAAGTATTACCTTTGGTTCTTTTGATAAAAAAGGTTGTGTCAGCCTTACCCTTTTGGAATCCTTTCTCACAAAGGAATGTGCTTAATCTATCATACCATGCACGAGGGGCTTGCTTAAGACCATAGAGTGCCTTTTTTAATCTGAAGACATGTGAAGGGAACTTTGGATCTTCAAATCCTGGAGGTTGCTTCACATAGACTTCTTCTTGAATGTACCCGTTCAGGAAAGCACTTTTGACGTCCATTTGATATAATGGGAAATTTAGAGAGCAAGCATACGCAAATAGAAGTCTTATGGCTTCCAACCTTGCTACTGGTGCATAGGTTTCATCAAAATCTATACCTTCTTCTTGATTATAACCTTGAGCAACTAACCTTGCTTTGTTCCTAACTATGATACCATTTTCATCTAACTTATTTCTAAATACCCACTTTGTTCCAATAACATGCTTATCATTAGGCTTTGGAACAAGTCCCAAACTTGATTCCTTTCAAATTGGTTTAGTTCTTCCTGCATTGCTACAATCCAATACTCATCCTCCAGAGCATCATTTACTTTTGATGGTTCTATTTGAGAGACAAAGGCCATATTCAAAACTGAATCATTTAAGCGTAGCCTTGTAGAGACGCCTCTAGAAATATCACCAATAATATTATCAACTGGATGATCCCTATGGGTTCTCCATTTCTTTGGAAGTTGATAAGTATTATCTTCAACGTGCTCTTCTTGTATTGGAGTTTGATCTCTATCCTTTTGAGAATCTTCATTGATAATGATATCTTCTTCTTCAATATCTGGAAGATTTACTTTATCTTCTATTGAAGATTTAGATTCATCAAAAGAGACATGTATGGATTCTTCCACAGATAGAGTTTTCTTGTTAAAGACTCTATATGCTTTTCTTGTTAGAGAATAACCAAGGAATATACCTTCATCAGATTTTTCATCAAACTTACCAAGGTTTTCCTTTCCATTATTCAAGACAAAGCATTTTGATCCAAATTCATTTAGATGAGAGATATTTGGTTTCCTTCCTTTGTAGAGTTCATAGGGGGTTTTCTTCAGAATAGGTCTAATAAGAACTCTATTGGAAACATAGCAAGCAGTACTTACAGCATCAGCCCAGAAATATTTAGGAAGGCTTGATTCACTTAGCATGGTTCTTGCTAATTCTTCAAGTAATCTGTTCTTCCTTTCTACAACACCATTTTGTTGTGGTGTTCTCGGAGTAGAGAAATTATGTGATATTCCATTTTCATCACATAGTTCTTGAAATTGTTGATTCTGAAATTCTTCACCATGATCACTTCTAATAGAAGAGATCTTTAAAGACTTCTCATTTTGAACTAGCCTTGCATATCTCTTGAATGCATTGAAGGTTTCATTCTTATGAGGCAAAAATAACGTCCATGTAAATCTAGAGAAATCATCAACAATAACAAGTGCATAGAAATTACCTCCGAGGCTTTTTGTTCTTGAAGGTCCGAAAAAATCCATATGTAGCAATTGAAAGGGGCCTTGAAGTCGAAACTATGTTCTTTGGTTTGAAAGACGTTCTGGTTTGCTTCCCTTTTTGACATGCATCACAAAGCTTGTCTTTTTCGAAACTTATCTTTGGAAGCCCAACAACTAGATCATACTTGACTAGTTTGTTTAAATGATCTATGTGTATATGAGCAAGTCTTCTATGCCATAGCCATGAATCACTATTGTTCTTGGCCAAAAGGCATCTTACGTTTTGTGGAATTTCTTCCAAGGAGATCATGAAGACTTTATTTACTTTATACCCAGAAAACTTAATTTCTTTAGTTTTCACATCTTTTACTACACATATATCATCAATGAAACCAACTTTCAAACCTTTGTCACATAGTTGACTGATACTCAGAAGATTATGCATCAAACCATCAACGTAAAGAACTTTATCGATGACTGTTTCAGGGGGTGTGCCTATTCTTCCAATACCGAGTATCTTTCCCTTTTGATTGTTACCATATGTGACAAAACCTTTTTCCCTAGGTATAAGAAAAGAAAACTTGGTTTTGTCTCCTGTCATGTGTGATGAGCAGCCACTATCAAGATACCACAAATCCTTTGCTGCTTTCATACACACCTACATGACAAAGTTCAGACATGGGTATTAGGAACCCAACAAGTTTTGGGTCCTTCTAAGTTAACATCCTTTCTAACCCAAATGTACTCCCTATTTGGTACTCCTACATGTTTGTAGTAACATCTACTAGGGGTATGTCCTATTTTGTTACAATAAGTACAAGAATAATGATTGTAACTAGATGTTTGCCTAGGAGTAGGATGGATCTTCTTAGGAGGTCTATTAGGATTGTTCTTCCTATTGTTCATACTCCTAAAAGATTTGGTCTTAATGCTTTTAGAAGATCCTTCCACCATGTTTGGTTTTACAAACACAGTTTTCTTGACTTCCTTAGTCTTTGGGTGAGAAGTATATCCTAGACCTGACTTATTGTTTGAATGTCTTTGTACACTTAGAATATCATCTAACTTCTGTTTTCCTTTATTGAAGTTATGGACTCTTTGTTGGAGGTTATCTATCTTTTCTTCTAAAGAACTACACTTAGTGCATTTATGTGTAATATCTAACTTAGATTTTACTACGTCTAGTTCTTCTTGTAAAGTTCTACACTTACTTTCTAAGGATGAAATCAAATCATTTTGCCTAGTGCTAACCTTAGAAAATTCTTGACATAATTTAAACATATTTTCCATAGTAAACTTTAAATCATGAAAAGACATAGAATTGTCACTAACCTGGGAATCTTCAACATCTGAATCATGTGAGGCCATCAAAGCAACTTGTGCTTCTTCTTTATCAGAGTCTGATGATGAACTTACTTCATTATCATCCCAAGCCAAATATGCTCTTCGTGTGGGTTGATCCTTCTTTTCGAATTTTTCTCTTAGACCATGTTTCTTCTTTTGAAGATTTGGACATTCTGACTTGAAGTGTCCAGGCTTGCCACATTCTAAGCATGTGATCTTTTGAGAGGAAGAAGACTCATTGTTCCTTTGGAAAGATTTGTTGTAGAATTTCACACCTTTTATTTTAATAAACTTTCCAAAATTCTTTACTAGAAGATTCACATTCCCATTGTCTTCTTCTTCAGAATCTGCATCATAATCTTCTTTGATGCTTTCTTTTGCCTTTAGGGAAATGGATCGATACTTCTTCTCATGTTGTTCATTCTCTTCCAAACGATTCAATTCTAACTCGTGTTCTTGGAGTTTTCCAAAAAGAGTTGCAAGAGTCATTTTTGATAAACTCTTCTTCTCTGAGATGGCTGTTACTTTTGGTTGCCATACTCTTGTAAGTGATCTTAGAACTTTCATGTTCAAGTCACTGTTTGAAAATTGTCTGCCAAGAGCAATCAAATGATTAATCAAATGAGTGAATCGTTTTTGCATATCTAATACCTTTTCTCCTGGAAGCATTCTGAACATTTCATATTCTTGAGATAGAGTATTGATCTTTGATCTCTTGACTTCATCTGTCCCTTCGTGAGTCACCATCAACGTATCCCATATTTCTTTCGATGAAGTGCACGTTGATACTCTGAAAAACTCATCCATGCCAAGGGCAGATGTAAGAATGTTCATTTCTTTGAGATCATATTGAACTTTCTTCTTTTCTTCTTCACTCCAAGTACTTTCTAGTTTTGATTGTGAACTTCCTTCTACTTCTGCTACAGGCACAAAGGGACCTTCTTCAATGGCTTTCCAAATTCCTGCGTCTAATGACTTTATGAATATTTTCATCTTGATCTTCCAGAAGTCATAGTGTTCTCCATTGAAGAATGGTGGCCTGTTTATGTTGAATCCTTCACTGGTTCCATGATTGGAAGAGGATGCCATCTTTTCCCGGATCTTAGGAATAACTTACCTAAACTTCCGCTCTGATACCAATTGTTAGTGCAGATAGCAACCTGAGAGGGGGGGGTGAATCAGTGTTGCCCCGATTTTCGCCTTATTGAAAATGTTACTTTCAAGATGATGATGATCACGAAACGATTGTTGTGATTGCAGCGGAATTAAGCGTTGCTTGAAAGTAAAGATGAAGGATAGAAGAATTCACACACAGAGTTTTATCCTGGTTCACCTTCTATCCACCGAAGGCTACGTCCAGTCCCTCAAGAAAACCCCTTGAGGATTTTTCCATTATTGATAAAAATCTCTTACAAGTTCCTAACCAAGGACCCCAAGAATTTCTACCAATATCCTGTGAAAGCAAACCACTTTCAACAGCCCCTGAAAGCAAACCACTTTCAGTTCCTGAAGGCAAACCACCCTCAGACCTTGAAGGCTAAACCACCTTCAATCAACACCCTGAAAGTATACCACTTTCAGTGACAACAACCCTTCACCGAATACCACGGTGAAAACTCAATCTTACAGAAAGAGATGAAGAAGAGTTTACAATTGGCTGTATCAATCCTTTAACATAGAAGTAGATTGATCATGAGAATTTATGCTTTAAGGCTTTTAAGCATAATATGATTCTGAGTTCCTCAAGATATGAACAACAAAAGTGTTCTTATAAACATGAAGATCATGAACTCAGAATTTAGGCTCTTGAAGGTTTAAGTTCTAAAAGATGAACTAATTTTGACAAAGCTTTGGCCTAATGTTGTATTCTCATGTGTTATTGTGTTCTGGACTCAAATGGACTTTATATAGGCAAGGGAAACATCCTTGAACCATCACAACCCTTTCCAAAAGGTTTGGGACACAATGGTTCATGAAAAGATGTAACTTTTCGTTCTGGTAATCGATTACATCACTTAGTGTAATCGATTACACTAATAGCCGTTTCAGTTTGAATTTCAAATTCAAACATGTAATCGATTACAAGCAATGGGTAATCGATTACTTGCCTAGGTGTAATCGATTACCAGAAGGCTGAAATCGATTACACTGAAGTCCAACTTCCAGAAACTTGATCCTTTGAGATCGGCTTAAGGTTTTCTACTTCTTTTAAGTTATGAAAACACTTAGCTTGATTAGTTTAGGTGTTTTAAGAGCCTTTATGCTTTAATAAACCTTTAGAAGCATAACCCACCTAAACTAAGACTTCTAGACTATTGATGAACTTAATAGCACTGTTTCTTCGAAGTCTTCTTTTCTTCTTTTTGCCGATGAGTTTGTCGTCATCAAAACCACAGCCAGGGTCAGGAGCAAGACCTTCTTCACACTTTCTATCCTTCTTCAAGAAACACTCTTAGCATCTTTAGAGCAACCCTAGCTCTCAAGTGCTAAAACTTTCCTCTTTTCCCTGCTGCTGTCGAGCCTTTCTTTCCCTTTGGAGAATTAGAAGTCCTTCCTATTCTTGCTGCTGCTCGAGTGTTCTTCTCTCCTTGGAAGACCAAAGGTGTTTCTCTTTCTCTATCCCTTCCAAGAATTAAGGTGAGAAATTCTTGTTCTGAATTTTGTCAAAAGTTTATGGTTGTTTGAAACATGTTTCTGAATTCTTTCTAATCCTTTTCATTTCCCTCCTCTTTTCGTTCAAAGGGTTCCATCATCGAAAGGTTCCAGCTGTGTTCCTTAATCGTTGGATGATCGTTTGATTGAGTTCGAGACGTACAAGCGTTATTTCTTTTCCTCTTGATCGGTCTAGACTAAAGGTTGGTCTCTCTCACTTTTCGTTGTGTTGGATGTTCATAGAGACAACGAGTTGTTATTCCAAGTTAAACGTTTTTCCTAGAACTTTTGCTACCTTCTTATTCAAGCAACCTTGTGAATTAGAATCTCTTTTGTTTTTGAGAAAAACCTTCCTTTTCAATTGAATACTTCATTTGTTTTGTCCATGGAAAATCTTGATTTTGAAAAAGTAGAGTTTAAAAGGAATTTCTGTGAAAAATTCATTTTCTGGGCTCCTTGGCAGGGAGCTAGTGCGTTGGCGCTGGCTTCTCTAGCGCGCATGCGCTGGAAGCCCTTGACCCAGTGGGTTGTGTAAGTATAGATAGCAACCTGAGAGGGGGGTGAATTAGGTTCTTCCAATTTTCGCCTTTACAATACTTGTTACTTTCAAGATAATAGTAATCACAATTTGATGATTGTGAATGCAGCGGAATAAAACGTTGCTTGAAAGTAAAAGATGAAGGAAGAGAGAATCACACAATGATTTTATCCTGGTTCACCTTCTATCCACCGAAGGCTACGTCCAGTCCCTCAAGAAACCCCTTGAGGATTTTTCCACTATGATCAAGATTTCTTACAAGCACTTACACCAAGGACCTTAAGAACTCTTGTCAAACCTCAGATGGCAAACCACCAACTGATGACGCCGAACTCTACGGCGGACTTTGAATCAAACCCGATTCAAAGAACCTTTTCCACTATCACCGAACCCTACAACAGACTTTGAATCAAACCCGATTCAAAGAACCTTTTCCACAACCATCGAACACTACGATGGACCTTTTTGCAACCACCAAAAACCACGGTGAATGAATTAAACCGATTCAAGAGATGAAGAAGAAGTTCTTGCAGTGGCTGATGCAATCCTTTAGCCTAGTTGGATTGCTCTTAGTTTGTATGCTCCAGGCAATTGCAATGAAGGCTCTTTTATTCTGAGTTTCTCAAAAGATGAACAACATGTGTGTTCTTATGAAAATGAGAGAACAGAAACTCAGAATGATGACTTTAATGAATATGAAAGTTGTGGACCAAGTCATTTATGTTTCTGAGCGTCTATGGACTTTATATAGGCACTAGAGGTCGTCCATGAACCATCACAAAGCTTCCCAAACGTTTTGAGACACATTGGTTCATGAAACAACACATATGTCGACCTGGTAATCGATTATAGCATCCTGGTAATCGATTACATCATGCCGTTGAAGTTTGAATTCAAAATTCAAACTTGGTAATCGATTACTTACATGTGGTAATCGATTACTGCCTTCTGGTAATCGATTACTCACATCCTGTAATCGATTACAGACAATCCAGAACTCAGTTTATGAAAGTTTAAACCCTAATTGAGTGTTCTTACCAAGTTTTACTTGAGAGAACATATTATACTCAATTAGTTGATCTTTTATGAGCCTTCAAAAGCAATATTAACCTTAATAAAGCATAGCACACTAAGTTAACAAGACTTACTAAAGGCAAGAACCTTGATGATTGATCTTGACGTTCTGAGCTGGTTCTTGAAGTCTTTACTTTCTTTCTTGAAGTCTTTACTTTCTTTCTTGAAGTCTTCTTGAAGTCTTTCCTTTCTTTTCTAAAGTCTTTCTTCGTTTTGTGATGTGTTTGTCTTCATCAAAACCTCAGCCGAGTCCAAGGACGAGACCTTCTTCACAGGTTGAGGCAGGGAGCCAGCGCATGGGCGCTGGCTACCTGGGCGCATATGCGTTGGGAAAGGCAGAGAGCTAGCACATTAGCGCTGGACTCCCTGGCGCATTGGCACTGGGGGCTGTTTTTCCCTGGGCACGGCAGGGTGTCAGCGCATTGGCGCTGGCAATCTCAGCGCACACGCGTTGGGCCCTTGTTTGGCCAAATTGTTGTTCTGTTTTAAAAAGCTTTTGATGATGATTTCCACCCTTCCAATGGTTGATTAATTGATATGTATGTGTTATTCTTGCAAGGTTATAGATCAAGTTTATGCGACCCGTTCGACGGTAAGGGTAACTTAGTGCTAGTAACATCGAGTCAGTTGTGATTGTGTTGTGTAACTCCCTTTGGGAATTTCTGAATTTTATCTTAATATGTGGATTGTAGTAACATGATTTGAGGCTGAATTTCTCTATTGATTGCTATGATAACATGATTGAAAGAGTAGTTGATCACATGATTTTAACATATTGATGTGGATTGAGGAATTGAGTTGATGATGCTAACATATGTTTATACTATGACTAAAGGGATGTTATGAAATGTTGGTTCACTTGATGATTGATGATTATTGTCATAGCATTTGCATTATGTAGGATTGTTTAAGGTTGATGTGACGACACTTTGTCCCGTGGGATCTTCCTAGGGCGATGTGGTGGTAGTTTGTCCCACTTGATTGTCCTGACCCTGTTTGGGTAAAATTCTAGCCATAGCTATGCATATAGCTATTGAGGACTAACAAGCATGGTTGTGTGGTAAATTAATTGAAAACTTGAACATTATATACTGTTGTAATTACTACCGCTTTTGAAGAATTAAACTTGCTGATGTTGTAAACTGATGTTTTTGTTTTAAAAAAAAAAAAATATATATATATATATATATACTATTTTGTTTCTGTTTAATAGTGTGGGTTCCTGTTTTTTTTATCGTTGCTGTTGCGATTTCTTACTATTGATGTTGTTCGATATTCTTGGCTTGCTACTGTTGCTGTTTTACAATTGTTGTTCTGTTTTAATTATCACACTCGTTGATAATTATGTTTGTTGTATTTTAAAGAGATAACCCTTTCGGTTTGATGTTTGGGCGCTTAACGACATAGATGTACAACAGGAGTGTTTACGTGAAGGGTAAATTTGACGCAAGCTTAAGGAGACGTCAAAGACTACTAAAGATTTGGAAGATCTTGAAGAAACATTTTATTTCCACTGTTTCGTTTTTGAAAATGGCTAGCACGATATTGGTGCAAAATTTATTACTAGTTTTATTATACGCTGTTAAATAAATAATGGGATTATTATTATTATATAAATGTTGAGTGACGTTTCCTATTTTGAAAATCTGAGTTGTTTTTTCGAGAGTTTTATGAAATATTTTCGATTAATTACTATGTGACCCCTGGTCGAAAATTGGGGCGTTACAGCAACCAAAGACGTTACAGCCTCTATGTCCATAGGATTCGAGGTCGCAAATAAGTCAGAAAAATAAGCATTCATCTGTCTTGCTATATCAGCATCATCATAATATTTTCTACCATCCAAGCCAATAATTTCCTCTATCAAATTACGTTTCTTTCATCGCGAGGCTTTATGATGGAAGAAACTAGTGTTCTTATCCCCGTGCTTGAGCCAAGAGGCGCGAGAACGTTGACTCCAAAGAATCTCCTCTTGCACCAGCTAATCATCCAATCCCCTCTCCACCTCGTGAGCTCTCTCAATAACCCAGACAATTTGAATGCTCCTCTAAGAACACCTTTTCGTGCGCACACCACAAGACACCAAAATAGGATTATTGTCAGAGTGAAAGTGAGTGAGATGAAATGCCTCTACAAAAGGCCAAAGAGCAAGCCATCTAGGATTAAAAAGAGCATAGTCCAACCGCTCCTCAATAGTGTTCGGAAACTGTCGCTTGTCTGACCAAGTAAATCGATACCCATCACAACCAGCATTACGCAACTCATAATCAGCCAAGGATTGGTTAACATCCTGCAACTGCAACACATCCATCAGAGCACCACCTAATATATCAGACGAGCTCAACAAATCATTGAAATCACCCAGGAAAATCCACGTAGTGTGATCAGGTGGTTTTAGCCTCCTTATTAGTTCCCGACTGCGTTTTTTATTCTGCTCCTCTGGAAAACCATAAATTGCAAGAACCTGCATTTGAGTTGGCGAGAGGGGGTGATCAACCAAACAAAGGACATGATTCAACGAAGCATGAACCACATGCACATTCACCTCGTCATTCCAAAGCAAGCAAATACCCCACGCTCGGAGCCTTCCCCTACCTGCACAAGAAACTGGAAACATATTAGAAATACCAAGAGACCGACGAAGCGCCAACATCTCCCTATCGGACTTGCGCGTCTCAGAAACAAAGACCACATCGGGACCTTCAGAATAAGTAAGCCTTTTCAAGGTGTAAGACCCTCGATTTTGTAAATTTGCAGTTTGGTCCCTGGAGTTGTAATAATTATGATTTGGTCCTTGAACATTGTGATATTTATGCTTTGGTCCTTGTTAGACATTTTGTTTGAAATAAATTATGTTTTGTTATTCTACTCAAGTTGAGCTGAGAATAAAATAAAATCTTTATAGATTTGATTGACATTTGATTTTCTGAATATCTTTATTAAGAGCAGAATTTTTATTTTTTTGTCTTATGATTCTCAATCAATTCGAAAATATAGAGGGGGAAGAAGAGAATTATGTTTCTGATTTGGGAGAATATTCCCTGAGTATATGTTATGGATTAATAAAAAATTAAGTAATCAGGAATTTAATTTAGCAAGAAACGGGACTAGATTCGTTCTGTTATTTGTTAGAGCTTTTGAAGGAAGAAGAAGTTGTTGTTTTCCCTACTTCTTCTAGGGCTGGTAGAGTACACAACCTTGGTCAGCAATCTTATTTTTATTTTCCTTTTATTTCCTGCTGAGTTAAAATTTAAAAAGAGCATCTATTCCTAAGGGTTAGTTGATACCAGTAATATTCTGCTGAGAAGTCGGAGTGGAAGCTGAAACCCCACTAAGTGTGTGGTTCGACCATGATATTTGAGAGAGGAGAAGCTGAGTCATTTTATATCTCTTCACTCAACAACACTATTAGTATTCAAGAAAAAAAAAACTCTAGTCTCTAAGTGCTGAAACCCCTTGCTGTTGTTGTATCCACTTCCTTCTTGTGAGAATTCAGTCAATCATTTCCTTTTTTGCTGTGTTGGTCGACATCTCCTTCCTCCATTGGTGTTGAATTTTTGCTCTCTATTCCCCTCCAAGTGTGCCTGAGTTAGTCCATTGGTAAGTGATCAAACTCTTCCAAATTTTTGAATTCTGGTGATTCAATTTCCTGTTTTGTCCTAGGGTTCTGACTTGGCTTTATTCCATCACTTTCCTCCTCACCATACTCGAGTCCTTTCTACTCAATTGGATGTCTAAGTTTGTGGTTTATTCCCCTTGATTGTACAAGCAAATTCAGGTTGGTCTTCCCCCCTTGTTCTAGTTGAAACCCTAGTCATTTTCCCTTATTCATACTTGTTGGTGTTTTGAAAATCCTTTGAATTTTGGGGTAGAAATTGTCTTTAATCAATTGTATAATGATTTTTGGCCATATAAAAGTCTTATTTTCGAAAAGTAGGGTTTAAAATTGATTTTGGGGTGAAAAACTGCTTTTCTGGGCTCTCTGGTAGGGAGCCAACGCATGAGCGTTGGACTCCCAACACTTGAGCGTTGAGGTTCTGCCCATAACGTGTTTCCAGACAGGGAACGTGTTGCCAGACAGGGAGCCAACGCATGAGCGTTTGCAACCCAACGCATGGGCGCTAGGTCCCTGCCAGCAAACTTCTGCTTTTGTATTAATTGTGCAAAAATTATTTTGGGGGTTGTTCAACAATTATTGATTGTTGTTCATCATTTTATCTTGCTTAGGTGGAGGAAAAAATTTATGCGACCAAATCGACGGTAAGGATAACTCATTGTAGGAATCGTTTGTCAATTTGTGATTGTTTATGATTTTGTCCTTGAGAATTCTGATTGTGTTTTGCCTTGGACATATTCTGGACTTGTTAAGTGATGTTGTAACATGTTATGCCTAAATTATTTTGTTGTTGAGACGTGATGAAATGAACTAAGTTATGGAGTATAACATGATGAAAATGTTTCTAAGAGTAATTGACTATATTTGCATATGATATTATTACTGAGAAATTGTGTGAACTGTTGGTTCATGAGGATGATGATTATTTGTGTCATAGCATGTGCATTATATATAGGATGTTTAGGTTGATGTGATGACACTTTGTCCCGTGGGATCAACCGAGGGCAATGTGGTGGATCTTTGTCCCACGTGATTGTCCTGCCCTTGTTCTGGGAAAATCTTGGCCATAGTTATGTATGTAGTTATTTCAGGACTAACTTGCATGTTTTGGAGAAATTAAATGAAACATTTTGAATGTTGAAACTCTGTAAATTTATTGTTGTTTGTTAATTTTGTTGTTGTTGTATATGTTGTTTAATTACTGCTATTAATTGATGCTGTTAATTGGCTGCTGTTTACAAATTGTGTTGTTGCTGTATTGTTGTATAAAATCCTGCTGCTGTATTACTGTATTTAAATTCTGCTATATTCTGTTTTTGTTTTAATTATCACATAATTGATAATTATTATTATTGATATTTTTGGAGTTAACCATTTCTATTTGTTTGTTTGTTGTTTGGACTCTTAACGTCATAGATGAACAACGCGAAGACTAAATGGATATTAATTGGTGACCACTTGAAGAAGAAGAAGAAGAGAAGATTCAAAGAAGCTTGTTAATATTTACTGTTTCTTTTCAAATGACTTAGCAAAAGTTATGTTACAAAATAATTATTTATTTTATTACGCGTATTGAATTATGTTATTTACGGGATATTATTTATGATTAAATATTTATTTAAGTGTAAAAGAATATTTGAATGAATCATAGCTCACATAATAATCATGGCTAAAAGCACCACACTATTTGATTGACGTACGCACACCACATAGGCACGTACACATCCTTAACCTTAACACCATCATCCTTATTCGTTAGGTAAAAGAATGATTTTATTAATTTAATTAATATTATTCTTATCCTGATTATTACAACGTAGTCTCCAATCACACAATTTCTTCCCCTTAACTGACGGAACTATCCATCATTTTAACCAACAACCTCGCTTTTATTATGGAATCTTACACAAACACTCAAACTTCGGAAACGGAAAAACAGAGGGCAATACCGTCATTTCAATTTCCCCTCAGCCTGTTTATGTGACCGTTAATAATGCTTGCGCCTTGCATGACGACGTGGGACCCGCATTTTCCAACTCCAACGGTGCATCACCCACAGAGGCAGCCAGCTGTAAAGCAAAGGTCACCACTGCAATTTCAACTACATTACAGGGCTAGAAACGTCTTTTCATTTTCCTTTATCCTTCTCTATTTTCTTCTTCTTACATTTTTCTAATTTGCGTATCTCTGTTATGCTCTATTATCACTCACTCTCTCTCATGTTCGCTCGCTCTAGAATATAAATTCGCACGAGAGATAGAAAAATCTTTCAATTCAGGAGAGAAAAAATTGCATGAGAAAGTTGTAGGGTTTTTCGGAATCCCGAGGCCAAATCTAGTTTCGGTTCTTGTCTTCTTGAATCGAATAGAGAGAGAAGAACAATAGTCTGTTGTTGATTCTTGAATCGAATAGAGAGAGAGCGAGAGGCAGAGGAGAGAGAGCTAAATAGGGTTTAGAGCGAGAAAGGTGGAGTGGGGTTGCTTCAACTTGGGATTTTTGGTGGTGGTTGAAAGAGAAAGATGACGGATGTGATACTGCATATATACGATGTGACGAATAGCGGATCTGAGAAGACAAACAGCACCATTGTTCAGATCAACAAGATCTTCAAGGACGGGATTGGTCTTGGTGGCATTTTCCATAGTGCCGTTCAGGTCTAATTTCTTCCCCCACTCTCTTTCTCTTTGTGGAAATCATTGATTCCGTTGTTGTTGTTTGAGGGTTGCCACTGTTGATTGGATCCGGGTTTTTCTGATTTTTCATGAGGCTTTTGATTCGTGTGTGTAAATGTTGATTTGGGAGTGTAATTGTCCAATGTCACTTCACTGCTATTTTAGGGTTTCATTTTTTCTTTTTGGAGTTTGAGGTCTATACTATAGAGTATAGATTCGATCTCTAATTTTTAATTCCTATCAGTCTCTTTTTCTTCTTCTTTAACCTTAATTTGTTTCTGGGTGTTGTTTGTATGAATCTGTGTAATTTTGAAACAGCAATTAACTAGATGTTTAAGTGATTGCTAGTTATATTAGTTATGATTCATGTGCTCATTTTGCATTTATCCATATTATAATTATATGTAGTCTTTTATTCTCATCTATCAATGAGAAGTTGATAGCTTATTTGTCAGAGAAATTGTAGATGCTGCTTCTAGACGTTTCAACAATTGTTGTGTACAGTGGGACAGCCTTAGATAAGTATGGCAGAGAAGTGTTGAAGGTGGTTAAGCTCTGTGAAGTGCATGGTTGTAACTGGTTAACTTCTGTGGTGTGGGAGGAGAGATCATATAAGAGTAGAGTAAATTGAGATACCAATTACGGGCACGGCTAGTACAGGTGAATGATGATGTATGAATTGTGATTTATGATGTAGCTGCAACAGTTGTAATTATGGATACTATATATCTTTCTAGGAAACTTATAGGGGAAATCTGTAGCACACTAGAGTTATTTGTTGATACTGAACACAAGCCTACACCCAAATAATTTCGTTTTGTTCCTGCTAAGTTGCTTCTTGAAATCTTTCTTTGATTAGTAATGGACTGACATTAGTTACCAGGTCAACCATCTTCAAATTGTTCCATTATGAGGAGTTTTCTGCTAGTGAAATGCCAGGGTTTTGCTGGATTGTTTATGAATGAAGCAGGTAAATACTTATAATTCGGGTTTGGTCCTGTGATGTGAGCATAGTTGGGTAGGGAGCAGTTAGAGAATTCAGTTTGTAGTTTGTTGAGATATTAGTTTGGAACAGATAGAGAAGTTTGGTAGCTAGAGGGGATGTGAATTGGATAAATAGTGGAAATAAGGGGAGAGAAAAAGGGGATTCAGATTTGTCACTTTAGAAAATAGATTTCTCTCCTTTTATGTTCAGAATCCATTCGCTGATAGTAGATTTGTTTTTGGTCTTTCTATCTTTCATCCTGCTCTTCAACTCTTAATTTTGGGTTCAAATCAATCAGGTCCAGAAATGTGAAATCTTGAATGTGGTGCCAAGTTTTAACAGTTACAGAAGAAAGAAGAGAAATTGTGTTATCTTCTGTCTTGCTTGCAAAGATGAATTAGTTGAATCAGAATACTGTTGAGGAAACTAGGAGGAAGTATCGACAAAATTATTAGACATGATTAGCCCTCAAAGCTAAAGGGCATATGACAAGAGTCCTTATAAGAAAGGTAAGAATACCTTGGGGCTGACGACTAATGAAAACCACTGGGTAGTTTTGTATGAGCATAATCTTGTAATACTAAGCTTGAATTTCTTCTAAGACATTTTGTCCTCTTTATTCTGACAAGACTGAGCAAGATAAGAAACTAAGAGTTGTTGAGGTGTGAACCTTTGTTTCTGTAATCTTTATGTACTCTTTGTTTCTTAAATTTGGAGTTTTGTATGAGAAATCTGCATTTATTTGGAAAAAAAAGCCTAAGAAACTATAATGATATCTGATTATATGTTATTGTGTTTATATGTTTCATTTTTTGTTATTACTGGAATATGTAACTATTCATTTCCTTTTAGATGTTGAAAATAAAATCATGAAGAAAGCAGTTATTTGATTTCATCGTCCAGCTATTCTTTTTCACCCTCCCCAGTCCTAATAACAAAAAGAACCTTCCTAGCAGTTTGAGAGGGAAAATCCTCTTTTCTACTCACTCCTTGGGAAATATGGTGATGATGTTCATGGTTAATTTATTTTTTATCAAGGGAAGGAAAACTGAAGTATCAAGTTTTGCACCTTCTTTGATATTGTGGTACATTTAAAATGGAAACTGTAGTCTTCGTGTAATTACCTTTTTTATTTATCTGGGTGTATTATATGCATGCATTTTATTGGCCCAGATTTTTCTTTCATTCACTTGCTGCAACTTCCTTGATATTATGGTAGGCACATATATTGCCACATGCTGACATATTAGGATTGGTTGTTCTACTGTTATAGGTTTATGGAGAGGATGAATGGTCTTTTGGATTCTGTGAGCAAGGCACTGGAGTATTTAGTTGCCCTTCTGGAAAAAATCCAATGTATACATATCGTGAATGCATTGTTCTAGGGAAAACAAACTTTTCCATTTTCAAGGTAAATCAAATTTTAAGAGAACTTAGTAGAGAATGGCCTGGAAGTTCGTATGATCTATTGTCCAAAAACTGCAACCACTTCTGCGATGAATTCTGTGAAAGGCTTGATGTACCAAAACTTCCTGGTAAACGTCTTACTATAATGTTGCTTTTTATGTGCATTATCGTCTTTGGTGCGGAAATATAAGTAATATTTAGGGCCACATGTAAATTTTGTGAAATCTTGCTTCTCCCGGTATAGTATAATAATACTTAATATTAGAGGAAACTCAATCCAGTTAGATAGGTATGCTCATTATTATACTGTAGCCGAGTTAAATTCCATTGACTTCCTTAATAATTTTAGATGATAGAAATATTGAATTTGTGCTAAACTTATCTATTAGTTAATCTGAAATGCTATTGGCTTGGATTGCAACTGTCATTGTCTTTGACATGGAGAGTGAACTTGGGTGGTTTCGAAAGGTCTTACACCTTATAATTTGGGGGTATTGGGTTTAGGGTAGATATGATAATTGGCCATTAACAATTTTAAATTTATATATGCTAAGTACCAGAGGTTTTTGAGCATTGACCCATCTTGTGAATTATTGCTCTGTATCTTATGTTACAGCTACCACTTTGTATTCTTACTGCTTCCATGACAGGTTGGGTTTAGGGTAGATACGATAATTGGCCATTAACAATTTTTAATTTATATTTGCTAAGTACTAGAGGTTTTAGAGCATTGACTTATCTTGTGAATTATTGCTCTGCATCTTATGTCACAGCTACCACTTTGTATTCTTACTGCTTCCATGACAGGTTGGGTTAATAGGTTTGCCAATGCTGGTGATACAGCTATGGAAGTGGCTGGAAATACTGCAATACGGGTGCGTTATGAATTTCAAACTTTTCTAACTAAATGATTATGTGAATTATTTCCTGGAGTTGTCTCATCAGAACATAGAGAACACTTTCAGTACTCCCATAGCACGTACTCTCCGGTACAATAATTGCTTAGATTGATAGATTTCTTTTAATTTTCCTTGAATAAAAGAAAAAATAGTCGTACAAGGTCAGGTGTCATGTTTTTAGTGGATAGACTGAAACTTTTTTCCAAAACCTGGATGTTCTTGTATGCTTTTGGCTTTTGACTGAACTCATCACGTAGTTATGCATATCTTGTGAAAATCTATTGTTGCACTGATAATATACCTTGTATTGCAGTTCCGGCAAGCCAAAACAGAGATTGTATCCGCAAGCAAAGTAGCATACAGGTTCCTCGTAGGTGTTACTAGTAATGTTAAAACTGGTCCTGAGTCCCCTAACAATTCCAACAGAGGAGGAGGATCCCCTAGATTTCAAGCTTCTTGGTTGAAAAATATTATCACGAATGGTGCTAAACCATCTACTAGTTCAGAAGCTGAGAGTCAGAATGGGGTTGTGCCACTACAACAAACACGAGAAGATGATGACAAGGCTCTACTGGGGAGTTCATCTTCACATGATAGTTGACTCTCAATCTTGGTCAAATCATAGTTCTGCTGTGTATTGTAATGTGTAAGTCAACAATCGGAAACAATTTTTCATATTATTCATTGTGTATCAAATGTAAAATTTTCAGTTCTTGTTCAACTTCAATCTTATTGGTGCCTCGTAAGACTTTATCATTGAAAAGGTAATTGTGATTTTTCTCTTTGCTCTCTGAATCTGATTTGATCAAACTTGTTATAGTGAAAAATTCACGTCATTTGGTGTTTAGCCCGCAAACTGCAAAGTAATGCTGGTAGATGTAGCCGACGTTAAGGGCCCGTTCAGCGATCATATAAGAGTAGGATAGGATAAAGAGTTAGATAAGGACATGATATGATAAGAGCATGACTCTTATTCTATCTTACGTTTGAAGTGAACAACATATTAATATGATATGATATAAATAATGGAAAATATATTACATTGAAACAAAAAATACATAATATTTTTTAAAATTTAATTTTTTAAATAGTTTTTTTTAAAAAGTGATTATTTAATTTAATTTAATTTTTTTACATTTTTATAAATGAGCTTATGTTTTAATATTAACTAAAATTAAATTAATTTTTATTAATTCGACTATTTTAATTTTTTCGATAGGAGTCTATTTTAACTAAAATTACTATATATGTAACCAATGGGCAATGAGCTATAACTTAATAGGGGTAATTGATTAACAATAAAAATTATTTAAATTTTATAAAAATGATTAAAAGATATTATTCTTTTAAAAATAATTTATATTTAAATCATTAATTATAATTATATAAGTAGAGAAATAATTTTAAATAATAGCATATGATAATATAAAATTAGTCTATATTTGCTATTAAAAAAATAATATTTATATGTGAGTAGCCTATTTTATTGTTGGCGAATAATTATTTTGTGTATTTTTATCATAATATAAATAATGAAAAATAATGTTAAATAAGTAGTAATAAGTGAAAAAGAAAATTTTATTATTTTATATGAGTAAATCTAATATTTTCACTATTTATAAATCAGTTTATTTTTTAATTAAATTTATAAGTAACTGAATAATTTTAACTTAACAATAACAACTAGTAATTGATAAGTAATAAAATTAATATTTTATTAAAATAAAAAATTTATATTTATTAATTTATATTATTATAAATTATATAAAATATAAATATTGAAATTAATTTTAGATTATGGTAATAAACAAACAAAAAATTAATATCCTATCCTGTTAGGATAATTTCTATCCTAAGTCCCCATCAGGATAACTTTTACACATGATTGACAGGATAGGATAAGCGACATAAGCGACATGCTAATGTTATCCTATCCTGCTGGTGCAACAACAACAGATTACAGCAGGATATGATTATTGTTATCCTATCCCGTCTGCTTATCCTGTGAACATTGTGTGTGTGTGTGTGTGTGTGTATGTCACTGAAGAATAACTCAAGTGGTAAGAGCTGAGTGACATATGAGTTGAGAAAGGGAAGATCCAATAATCAATCTTTGGAATTGAAATTTGGCCTATAAAAAAAAACTCACTTAATTTTTAGGTATAACTTAGTAAATTATAACTTTAGGTTTGTAAGTAGGTAGTGGGTGTAAGAGGGATTGTTAATTTACTCACATTTGGAGTGTGAGAGCGATAGAGTTGTGCACATGGTCGATGTCGAGCATACGATGGCGGTGGACGAGCAACCTTCTAGAGGGAAACCCCCACGAAAACTCACGTTTAAGGACAAAGTCTTAGGAGTAAAGATTGATACACCAAAGGAGAAGGATCTCCCCACAAAATTCTAGGACCTGGTTAAGCAAGGGCTAATGGAGATGGAACTGGTTTAGGGAAACATGTTGTTCCCATCTTTCAACATGAAGGATGAGGAATACTGATCCTTGGACAGACTATTTGGTCATTAAATTGTTAGGGAAGAGCATTGGTTACAAAATCTTGTGTAATAAACTCAGATATCTTTGGAAACCCTCCAGTGGGTTTGAAGTGTTGGATGTTATGCATGGTTACTTCATTATTAAGTTTGATTCCCCTAAAGATAAGGAGAAGGCAATGATGGGAGCGCCATGGCTCATTTTTTATCATTATCTCTCGGTGAGACCTTGGACCTCGGATTTTGTATCTGCGAACATAAAGATAAATACTACTTTGGTATGGATCTGAATTCCGGGACTAGGAGTTCAGTTTTATGATAAGGACATCCTGATGACACTTGCAAAGGGTGTTGGGAAACCTATCAAGGTGGATATGAAGACGGTAAAAGGCCACAAAAGACGGTTTATGAGAGTTTGTGTTGAGATCGATCTTGACAAACTAGTTGTGGGGAAGGTTCACCTTAAGGGTGTATGGTTCAATGCGGAGTACAAAGGGCTTCATTTGTTGCGTTCGAAGTGTGGTTGCTACGGGCATCTAGCGCAAAATTGTATCCAAGCTCTGGTGACTTTGGCAGAAGTGGGGACCCAGCCAACCAAGGTGACGACGACGGTTGGGACGAGCACAACCATGGCCGATGAAACCGTTGAGAATGTATCTGGTCATAATCACTGCTAAAGATTTGCCTTTTTACCACGGCCTTGATACCACGGTTGCATGCTGGGCCGGGCTAAAATGGTGCCCGGAGCACTGTTACCACGGTTCAGTGTTGAACCGCGGTAACTGATGTCATCTATTACTCCGGTTCTATGCCACCCGTGGTAACTGAGATAGTTTTTATTATTTTTTAATTAACATTCCCTATTACCACGGTTATTACCTTAGCCAAGGTAATAGAGTTTTTTTTTTTTTTTTTCTGACATTGTCTATTACCCCGGTTCTCAGGTAAACCGTGGTAATAGGTATTATATTATTAATAAAATGTTGATATGTTAACTAGAAAACCCTAGTTTGCAGATTGAAAACTCATTTGTGAACCCTTTCTCTGTTGCACCTCATGACTGCCGTTCCTGGCCGCTGCACCTCATCACCGGCCCTCCTTCTCTCCGCAATGGCACCGCCGCTACTTTTCATGCTCTTCAGCGCCAAGCTTTTCTCCATCTTCGTGCGTCGTTGTTCCCGTCTTCTCCGGTTGGTCGCTCTTCTCTACCTCACTGGTGAGTCCTCTCTACCTGCTTCTACTTCTAGGGTTTTGTTTTGAATATTGTTGTTGTTGTTGTTGTTGTTGTTGTTGTTATTGTTGTTGTTGTTGTTGTTCAGTACTAGGGTTTTGTTTTCCTAGAGCACAAGAAGCGTGCGCCGTTTCACTCTTAATTTTTTGTCTCTCCAACCTCTTAGTGGTTTCTTCATAAATGCTTACCAGCGCAATATATCCACATGCGCGGTGTCCTTCTTCTAAACAGTCACGCCGATTCTCCTTTCCCATACGAGTTTCACATTTCTCAAAACATCCTCTTTAATCTGCGCTTCTCAACAATCATGGCAGTTACTCTTCTTCATCCCGTTTCACTTTCCTCGTTTGCTTATAAATTCCAGAAGTATCTATCAGTTCTCCATCCATCACTCAATCATCTTCCCTGCATCCTTCTTTTCCTGTGTTTAACTTTCTTCATTAAAAATAGAAATGGAAAACGGTTTCCAAATATGTCTTCCTTATTCCATAAATTTCCCAGAACTTGAGCGGTATCAAGTTCTCAACATCGATTCTCTGCGTAACACACGTTTCCGAGCATTGTGTGATGCCTCTAACCAACCAATGTACACAGACCTCGTCTTTGCCTTCTGGTCCTCCTTAACATTTTCTCACAACAGAGGCTTCGTTGCAGTGGTGGGTCATGAGTTCTCCCTAACTAGTGGGAAGCTTGCTGAACTCCTCAATAGTGAGGACGAAGGACACACGTACACTGAATTTTGGAAAGAAGAATGTGATGGAGAAAATATAGATGAAAGCATCTATATCAAGAAAAATCCAACTATTTATGAGTGCCGTCTCTACTCATCGCTCACACGCAGTTCCAGAGTGCTACATCAATTGGTCACTAAAGTGCTGTGTCCAAGAGTCGATCGTCTAGAAGACGTTCTTGACCACGACCTATATATAATGTACATGATTATGAATAATGAGCGTTTTAATATTGTAGACATTGTCTACAATCACCTTGTTTTTTCTCTGATTGACAACCAGCAAGGCATTCCCTATGGTTTCCTCGTAACAAAACTCCTTAGGGGTTCAAATGGGTTGCCCTATTTGGCTTGGAATCCTTTAGAGGAGGTGGCTTGTCAGGTGATCGGAGTAGAATTCATCCGGTCAAGGGGTATTGACATTGGTGAGCCACTGCTGGATGAACCCTCCGAAGACTTAGATGACTCCTCTTCGGATGACTCCTCCGATGATTATATGTAATCGATGAGCTCCAATTCTGTACCTTGCTTTTTAATTCATCCAAGCAGTACATGTTGTACCTTTTTTTAAATTTGGCTGTATGATTGTTAAATTTGTCCAAGTGAATAAAAATTTTCTTCTAGTTATTATATGGCTGATCTTGTTCCTAATAATCTCCTTCTTTTTTTATTCATTGTTATATTTTTTGGAAATATAATGCAAGGAACTGTTCGGAATGGCTTAGCAGCATATTATATACATACGGAATGGCTTAGCATCATATTATGCATGCTTAGCAGCATTTCGGACTCGGAAATACATTAAAGGCGATGTATTAGAAACAGTTGGGAGCACAAGCAGGAGCACTAAGATCGGTTCAAGATGTTATGACACCAACTGCTGTGATCTACTGTCCAATTTTTTTTTTTTTTTAGAATTAATGGACTGCTGAACTGTTTTGGCATTGAGTTGTTCTACTGCTGAACTGTTTTGGCATTGAATTGAAATTATTAGGATAGTTTCCTATATACCATGTTTTAATAATCCCATATGCATGTTATATATAGTTAATTTGGTAATTTGGTATTTATAGTTTCCTGTAGACCATGTTTTAGTTAATTTGGTATTTTGGCAATATAATAGACTATATTTTTATTTGCACGTATAATTAATTAAGGTGAGAGAACATAAGAATTGTTCCTGCATTTCTTCATGACGTTACATTTCTTCAGCTCTTCGACGTGCCGTCTTTTAAATCTCATAACATGTTATTTGCTTTTAGAGTTCCGGGATTTATATCCCGGAAGTATAGAATTTAGGGCCAAAACCGAGTTTTAAAACTCGGAAGGAATGAAAACACGTTGTTTGCTTCCGGGTTTTAAAACTCGGTATTATAAAACAAAGGTTTGTTTGTCTCCGGATTCTAAAACTCGGAAGGCAACACACTTGTGCTTGCTTCCGGGTATTAAAACTCGGAAGTGTAAAACACAATATTTTTTCACTCCGGGTTTTAAAACTCGGAAGCAAGGGAAAACACCTCTGCTTGCTTCCGTATTTTAAATCTCGGAAGGCTGAATTGTCTAGACCCGAGTTTTAAAACTCGGAAGTATAAACCAAAGTTGGTTCTTTCCGAGTTTTAAATCTCGGAAGGCAGAAGTTTTTTATTCCGAGTTTTAAAACTCGGAAGTGTAAACCAATGTTGGTTTTTTCCGGGTTTTTGATCCCGGAATAATAAAAACATTTGGTTTTTGCTTCCGTGTTGTAAAACTCGGAAGTGCAACTATCAGTTATTGGTTTTTTCAGTTAAGCATGTGTTACTGTAGTGTTTTAAAACTTGGACTCATATTTGCATTTGTTATTTAACGTAGATGGCCAGGACTCATTTCGGACCACGCGGTCGAGGACGCGGCCGGAACACTAGCAACGGAAGCGGGCGTATTCCTGGTGGGCGTCTTCCACCCACGGCGTCGAACAGGAAACGCAAAGCCGATGCGTCTTCCTCAGCCCCACCTCCACCTCCTCCTCCACCAGCAGCTGTTGCTCGGCCTGAGGTCCTTCCTCCTCCACCTCCTTCACCTTCTCCACCTCCTTCACCACTATCAGCGGCAGCGGAGGTTCATTCTGAGGCAGAGGCTGAAGAGTTCGTTCTTCAGCGGGAGCCTCCATTTGCAGGAGGTCTCGAGGACTTGTCCTTGCTCTGGTACTATCCGGAGCACGTTGCACCTATACTTTGGGAGTCGTATTTGGAGTCGCACCCGGTAAGCATGGACATTTTCAAGCATGGTAATGGTTAATGTCTTATATAAAAATTTACCTTTTTAACATGGAGCTGTTTTTTATTTTCAGGAGTACGTTGATAGAGGCGATCTGACGCTCACAACCTGCGGGCACAAGTTAGCGAACCTCTCGTGTGAGGACGTGCCTGAGGTTTTGGAGATAGTGCAGAGGTCCACACTATATCCCCTCGTGTCCTGCTCGTACTCGATGATGGACAAGGGACTAGTGTCTGCCTTCGTCGAGAGGTGGCACGCAGAGACGTCGTCGTTCCACATGCCTTTCGGGGAGATGACTGTCACCCTTGACGACGTCTCATGTTTGCTGCACATACCTGTGCACGGCCAGATGTTCTCATTACCGGTGATCGATGAAGCAATTGCCCTGGAGGCGTGCACCCGGTTGCTTGGTGCTGACCGAGAGGATTTGCGGGTGGAGTTTGGGAAGACGAGGGGGTGCAACCTCAGGTTCTCATGGCTGGCGCAGCACTACGCCAAGGCGGTAGCAGGTAATGACTAATCTAAACACACTTTTAGTTCTATAGTATGACCTGTTTCGGCGCGTAATTATATTTTTTAACTTTCAGAGAGCCGATGGGAGCACGCTGCCCGCCTGTATCTGCTTCACCTTGTTGGTGTGACGCTGTTCGCCAACAAGAGTCACACTTTCAGCAGTGTGACATACCTGACGGCGTTAGAGGACCTGAACATGGTCGGGACTTACGCCTGGGGGACGATGGCGTTGGCGGTTTTGTACGACCAACTTGGAGTTGCTAGCCACTACAAAACGAAACAGCTAAGTGGCTACACATCCCTCCTACAGGCCTGGATCTACGAGCACTTCCCACAGACCATGTTCTTCAGACATTCAGTGCTGAGCTATACAGAAGACAAGCCGAGAGCGGCCAGATGGCGGTGTGGGAAGCAAGGGATGGTCCCTTGCCGGACGCGGAGAGAGCATTTGGATGACATGGACGCCCATGCAGTCATTTGGACACCATACAGTGGGCATAGGGACCATCGTCCGTTGCACCCAGTGGCTCTTTTCTCCGGTTACATCCGCGGACCCGACGCCACCCGACCATACTTGCCTGATAGGGTCCTCCGCCAATTTGGCCATGTCCAGACTGTTCCGCGATCCCCTCCTGGCCCACCTCCCGCTGCAGAAGACATAGATGCTGCATTCGCAGCATTCACAGATGTCGTCATCCCCCTCGGGCTCCAGGTTTCGTTTCTTGCGGAGTCCTCCCCGGATTATATGACCTGGTTCTTGCGGCATTCCCACCCTCTACTGATACCGGATGCCAGGCGTGACAGTGTTGGTGTAGCGGTAAATTCTTAAACTGAATTACATATTATTAATTGATATTACTTATACTTTAATAATTCGTTGACTTTATAATTTGATTTCATTTCAGTCTATGCTCCAGAGACTAGAGGATTGGTTGACGCAGTCTCTCGCGGCGCACGATGCTCCCCCACCAGGTGGACCTAGTCGAGCTGCACTACAGAGAGCTTTAGATTACACCCGACAGAGGACGACGACAAACTTTGTATAACAGAGGAGGGGAAAGGGAGGGGGTTCGACCTCGACGTCGAGCGGGGGGAGATGATTATTATACTTTAGATATATATAGATTAACTTTTTATGTAATGGATATATTTGGTAATCTTGTTATATTTTTGAGTTTATAAATATTTTGTTAGATTGTATGTTAAAATCCTGTTATTTTTTATAAATTTTACATTCCGGGATCTATAATCCGGAAAATACATTGTTTCCGGGTTTTATAAACCCGGAATGTATTCGTGCACAATTTTCCGGGATTATAGATCCCGGTGTACAACAATAAACATTCCGGGATTACTAATCCCGGAAGTTATTTCACATATCATTCCGGGTTTCATAAACTCGGTTCGTAAACAGGTTATTCACATTACATTCCGGGAATTGAAATCCCGGAATATAAATCAATATCAATCCGGGTTTTATAATCCGGTAGGCAATAATCAGCCCCTGTTCCGGGAATATAAAACACGGAACCAACAAAATTTGACTTCCAAGTTTTAAAAAACCGGAAGTGAAAACATTAAAGGGCATATATGACAATTACTACTCTAACTTGGGGTGGGATTTCCAGTGATTGGGGTGTTAATTCTAACACCCTAAATTTTCATGACAAGAAATTTGTTTCTTTTTCATTAAAATTGTGCTTCTGATAGGGCTTATTAATTTTTATGAAATCACGATTGGGACCATTTGTGGGAACGATAATTCTCTTCCATCTCTACAGCGATGACTGCAAGAAGATACCAGGAGAATGGTTCACCCACTCTAGAGGGACATGCCGTGACGGTCAACAAGAAAAACGACCAGAATCGAGAAAACAAAAGAACAAGAGGTTAACGAACAAGTTCACCATCCTCCTGCGAACAACAGTTGTGTGATCAAACTGAAGGACGCTCTCATCTGAAGGGTGGAAGAGCATCACCATGAGTTACTACTCCGCATCCACGAGCAATAACAAAGGGTAGGCCGCTAAATGAACAAGAGCAAGAGTAGGGGTGGCAATATGGGCTCGCGGGCCGGGCCGGACCCAACCCACCAAAAACCTGTCAAAATGCGGGTTGGGTTGGGTTGGCCACCTTTGGTATATGGGTTGAAAGTCTCAACCCAACCCAACCCGCTAGCCCGCCAAATTGTAATGTAGTGGAAAAAAAATAGTCTTAGTTTAAAATTCTAACTTTCTAAGTTCTAACATTCAAAGGAATATTCAAAGAAAAACAGTTAAAGATGCTGGTGGTGCAGCCATGATCCTTAATTCCTTATGAAGCTGGGTTAGCCATCTAAGAATATATAAATTCAAGTGCGGTGAACGGGAGGAGAGCGCGGTGGACTGGAGGAGAGAGTCAGAGAGGAGATCGCGGCGGACTGGAGAAGAGCGCGGTGGAGGAAAGAGTCAGAGAGGAGATCGCGGCGGACTGGAGGAGAGCGAGGTGGAGGAGAGAGTCAGAGAGGAGATCGCAGCGACTAGAGGAGAGCGCGGTGGAGGAGAGAGTCAGAGAGGAGAGCGCGACGGACTGGAGGAGAGCGCGGTGGAGGAGGGAGTCAGAGAGGAGAGCGCGGCGGCGCGGCTGAAACAGAAAGTTACAAACCCTCACAGTCACAGAGGCTCACACACACACTGAAGTTTGAAGAATAGTATTCCCTAATGAATCCTTACTTCATTTTCCAGTTTTCCTTAGTACTGCTGTAGATCCACAAAAAAGAATTAATGCAGGCCCCGCGGGCTGGCCCGACCCAACCCGCCAAAACCTGCTAAAAAAGGGTTAGCAAAGTGGGTCAGAAGTGGGTTAATGGGCTGAATTTTCCAACCCAACCCGCAAAAAATGGCGGGCCAAACGGGCTGGCCCAATGGGCCTAGCTCATATGGCCACCCCTAAGCAAGAGCCACAACATATTTTATTTTAGTACTCCAGCTATGAGGGATGTTACCGTTCCTTTTTATAAGAACATTTTGTGTCATATTAATTATTTTTTCACATTTTTACCCTTATTCAATTTTGGAAACATGGAATTGCATTAATGATGGAAAGAGATTAAAAAGAAATATGTTCAGGACAATTTTGGAAATTCAACAACATTTGAGAACAAATTTAATGCAAAAAACTATACTACCTAACTCTCTTAAGGGGTGTGTAAAGTTGGTTTATCTCTTATAAAAAGGAACGGACGGAGTATATCATTAAGATACAATAAGATTAATGTCATATAAATATTTTAATATAAATAAAAATAAGAATATTTGATTACAAATTTAAATTTATGGTTTTAAAATTTTACAAGATTTGACACAAATAATCATTGTCTAATAGTTAAAAGGGGCAAGCCAATACATTTTACTATTGAAACAATGATGAGTAAGGCATCGTTAAGGTTTTATATCTGATTCATCAATTTCTAGCCTTAGCAGCAATTATATTTTTTTCCTAGTGTAACGCAAATGAGTTCTCCACTGTCAGTTTTAACTAAATATTAACAGTTCCAATGTTTCTAGATCTTCACGGGATTCTGTTAGGGTTCTAAATGTTAGTCAAATTAAAAGTAGGGTTGTTCTTTATCGGTGGCGCCTGAGCCCTGGATTAGGCACATGGGTCTAGGCCTCCTCCTGGGCTGTCTGTTATCTTAATTTGTTAGGTTATGAAATAACCCAACAACAATCAACAATAGAAGATGGAAATAAGAAGAAATACTAAAAAAATACTCCTAAAATTAATTTTGAAAATAAATCCAAAAGGAGAACCTTCTTGCCAGGTGTGAATTCCTTTCACACCCTTTTACAAACTTCAATACTTCAAAATGTAAATCCTAACATAATAAGGACACCCATATTTATAACTATTCTAACCTACTGACCTTATAAAACTGGCCCAACTCTACTAACATAAATAGCTGCTGCCAAACAGGCCTAAGTACTAACTAACTAGGACAGGAACATGCCCAGGTACAGGTCCAAGTACAATAGACAGGCCCAGACGCACCGCAAGAAGGCCCAGACCAGACCCATGGCACCGCCCACAAAGAACAGCCCTACTATTAATTTGACTAATATTTTAGAACCCTAAGAGTAGGGGTGGAAGTAGGTCAGGCTGCTGACATGAGTTTATGGCCTGGCCTGTTTATGGCCTGTCCTAGCCTATTTAATAAAAAGGGTAGGTTCAGGTTTTTTTAAAAGTCTATTTAATTAAGTAGGCCAGGTTTAGGCTTTTAAAAAAGCCTATTAAGCCCGATAGGCCGGCTTGTTTAATTATATGATATAATTAATAAGAAAAGAAAATTAAGAAATAGGAAATGAAGAGTTTGTGTTTCAGAAGAAAAAAAAAATTAAAGAAATGAAAGGTCTCAAGAATTCATCTTTCCAAATTCCAATTTCCCAAGTCATTCTCATTCATCACTAATTCACCACTTCACGTCTTCACCAGTAAAACACAAACTTGAAGGCTGAAGCTTCCCGTCATTCACCACCCCACCGTCCACCGTCACGCCGTCATTCACCACCGTCACGCCATGCACCCAAAGTAAGAACGCTGACAACAGGGCCGCTCTCCACATCCACCTCACCGCCGTCATTCAGGGAGAAGTTTTATATACCACAAATTGGATTTAGACAGAATTATCAGGGAGGTAAAGTTTTATATACCACAAATTAATGCACTTACCATGACACAATAAGTAAAAGTTCATATCTTTGATATTGATGACATTTTATGTTGGTAATTAGAAAACACTTTCAGTTAACTGTTCAACCTTTACCATTCCAGGAAATACACTCAGTTAAAAACAAAATTTCAACTAAATATCATGCACAACCAGTGGCTTAGCAGTGAAAATCTTAGGAGAAAGAGTTTTACTTGGATGGCTGGATGCTAAATAATAATGAAGTAGGCAATTATATGAAGCCCATTCTATATAGCATAGACATGAAATGAAATATAAAGAAAACTGCCAAATCTGAAATTTTACTGCATATTTAATATTTTGCATCTAAACCTTGGGGAATTGAAGAACACAGGGCCTGTAATCATATAAGTTAGCATGAGAATTTTCAGAATGAGTTTTATGACAAGAAAATTGTCATAAACTCCACCATCCTTAGCTTTGGTTACAACTTACAACTTCAGTAACTAGCCTCAGAATTGCTCTGCTAATGTTTTTTCTATTTCCGACCAGCAGAATGGGGACTCATCTTGCTAAACAAATATCTTCAAGTATACAAGAAAATAATACTCATCCCTTTTAAAACTCTTAATGGCAAAAAACCTATATCAAACAGAACTATGCCCATTAGGGCCATTACTTATGCTGAACTGAAATCGCAATGGATGTTGAGCAATTCCATAACCTCATTTCCCCTTACATGATCATAGAAAAATCTTAGAAGCACATAGATTTCATCACTTTTATCATTTTTCTGGTCCGCATTAAGAAAAGCACAAACTTTGCCTCTAACTTCAACCCAACTGCAACCTGGAATCCTTATCATCCCTTTTTGCTTCATCTCTGTCCTTAGTGTTGACGCATCCGACCACCTACCTGCTGCTGAATGAGCATTTGACAACATCACATATGAAGATACATCATCAGGATCCAAAGCCAAAATTTTTCTTGCTGCAAGCTCCCCCAACTCTGCGTTAGAGTGGATTTGGCAGCCCCCAAGTAACGCCTTCCAAAACCCAATTCCAGGGTCAAAAGGTATACTGGCAATGAAACCCTCAGCTTCTTTAAAACGCCCAGAGCGCGCAAGCAAGTCAACCATACAAGCATAATGCTGAGGTTTTAGCAAACTAGGGTTCTCAAGCCTGGCTTTGTTGAAATATGAGTAGCCCTCATTAACAAGACCAGCATGATTACAAGCCCAGAGTAGCCCAAGAAAGGAAACCCCATTGGGTTTACATCCTACAGAACCCATTTTTCTGAAAAAGCTTATTGCTTCAACACCTCTTCCATTCTGTGCATATCCACATATCACAGCATTGCATGAAACTATGTTTCTTTTTAAAAGCTTGTTAAACATTAGGAGGCTGTCTTCCATGCTTCCACACTTTGCATAAAAGCTAATAAGTGAATTACCAACAAACGTGTTAAGCTTACCCAAAAACTTGATTGCACATGCATGGAAACTTTTCCCCATTCCAAGGGCGGCTATATTTGCAGCTGCACAAATCACACAGGGAAATGTAGATTCATTTGGCATAAATCCTTCTCTAAGCATGCCAATAAAAAATTTCACAGCTTCTTCATTATGGCCTGTTTGGCTACACCCACCAACCATCGCATTCCACGAGACAACATTCCTCTCAGGCATCTCATGAAAAACCTGCAAAGCATCTTCAAACCTACTTCTCTTCAAATACCCACAAATCAGAGTTGTATAAGACACCACATTGGGATATTGGGTATCTCCAAAAGCCTTCTGGGCTTCTTCTATAGTACTCAACTTGACATACAAATCAAGAAGTGCACTACCAACAAATACATTAGAGGCAAGGCACATTTTGGTTGCACAAGCATGAAGCTGCCTACCAATAACAGCATTTCGAAGTACAGTGGAGGAGTGAAGCACAGTCGCAAATGTGAAATCATTGGGTCTTATTTTGGAGGCAAGCATTCTTGAGAAAAGATGAATAGCGTCTTCATCGCAGCGCTGCTTGGCGAAGCTGCAAATTATGGCGGTGGCTGATTCAACAGTCAAGTCAGACATTTCTTCGAACATGTGGCAGGCAACCTGAAAAGTGGTTGAAGCAAGACCATGCGGAAGAATGTCTCTTTGTACAACGGTATTTTCATGCTTGGTGGTGGCACCGGCATGAACGGTTTCGGTCATATAGCCACAAGAAACAACTTTGTGTGTGATCCATGTAGGTACTGAGAGTCTAGAAACTAAGTTTTTCGTGTGAGTCTTCATCTGACGTTCGATAGAAGTTTTCACATCACAACCCTTTGTAGAACCCAGGAATAAGGGGGTGTTTCTCTCAAACCAACATTGACTTCTCGTGGCGCGTAGCCATAGATGAATTCCACCGGATAGTAGCTAGTTAATCTTTATAGTGTGTTTGAGCATGTGAAGAGAGAAGATCAAAACAGAAAAAATAAAAAAAGAAATGAGTAGATATGTAGGTGATTTTTAAAATAAGAGATAGTTTAAAGAGTACATGTTTAATTCTCACTAACATTGGCTTTTTTTTTTAAATAATGCAAAAAAATTTTTTTTTAACAAAAGCAATCAAAAAAATAATATACGTCTGAAACCAAGGTGGCCTGGGGAAGGGGGAGTCGCATGGTGTGGCGCAACTTGCATGGCGTGCAGGGAGACAGGGTGACAGGACCTGTGGGAGTCGCAGCATTTATTGCGACTTATGCTGTCTGGGAAACTGCTGCTGGAAAAGGTGACAAGACGTGACTGTGTGGGAGGTGATAGGACCTGTGGAGTCGCGTTGACCAGAGCGACTCCCAAGGCTGCCACGAGTCGCGCAGCCTCCCGCGACTCGTCTGCATGGTTGCCACGTGGCAACGGAGTCGTGGGACCCCCTGCGATTTGTGTGAATTTTGCATGCTTATATATCACGCCAGAACCCTAAACCTGCTGCACCCTTCACTCTTCTCACTCTCTCAAACTTAAATTTCTTCAACAACTCCTCACTATCTCATTTCTCTCAAATTTCCCTCACCTGCATACTCCCTTCACTCTTCTACTCTCTCAAACTTAAATTTCTTCAACATCTCCTCACTATAATATTTCTCTCAAATTTCCCTCATTTACAACCTTTTCAAGAACTCCCACTCATTATCTAAAAGGTTTCAAGAACTTCCACTCTTCTCAAGTTGAAGCAACTCATCTCAACATATACCACTCCCCCTTCAAATATCCTCATTTTGGTTAGTACTTGTTTAGTGTTTTTTATAGTATTGTTGTTTTTAAACAATTTTTTAACCGTTTAGATATATATGCTGTTAGGAGGTTTAATTTTATTGTTACTTTGGTTAGAAATATAGATTATTTAGTCTAAGTTTAGAATTATTAGGAGTTTTAAATGTTTATAAATATTGATGGCACAAATATTATTATTGTTTTTCTTAATGTCCATGTTATTATTATTTAGAAAAAATAGGTGTTGGCGGGTATGTAAAAAAAAATAGTAATTTGCATGAAAATATTTAGTTTAAAGGTAGGAATATAAATTTTGTACACAAGTTTAGTAATGTGTAGGAATAATTTTTTGAATTGCTTATAGTTAGAAATATAAATTTTTTAGAATTGTTTATGGTTTAAAAAAAATTGTGTAGACAAGTTTGGAAATGTTAATTTGTTAGGAATATTTTTTCGATTTTCTTATGGTTAGAAATATTAATTTTTTAGAATTGGTGATTGTTAAAAATAGAAATTTTGTAGACATGTTTTTTTTTTAAAAGGTTTAAATTAACGTGTACAAATCTTAATGTGAATTTTATTTCTTAGGAAAAATAAAGGTAGACTATTATTGAAAATTGTGTATTATTTCTACCCCTAAACCCTAAATCTATTCCGTAAACCCTAAACCACCATTCCCTTATACCTAAACCACCATTCCCTAAACCCTAAGATATACAATATGATGCGTATTGGCTATTATTAGAAGTTGTGTGGGTTTATAGCAAGCGTCTTGAAGCTTATGAATTTATTTTTGGCCCATCAATAATTTTGTTTGTTATTGGAATGTAGGAACCTTATGGCGAATGAAGCTTACATGAATCCGGGTCCTCTAAACCCAAGTCTCCTACACTTGCAAGACAGACACGTGTCTAATCTAGTCTGGAACGAACAGGAGAACAGAATATTAAATGTGAGAAAACCGGGTGTGAACCGCCAAGGCATTCCAGATTTGATCGTTGACCGATTACAAAGAGCCGGGCTGTATGAGGTGGCATGTGTGAGACCTGCACCTCTGGACAAGGAACTTATATCTGCGCTGGTCGAGCGTTGGAGAACATTGCCCTCATCCTCCACTGACATCCATCCACTACGTTCGGGCACTTTGCGGTGAAATATGTTGTGCAAGACTCCTGAATGACGTATGATTGATTTTTTTTTTTTTTGATGCTGAAGTGCTTCAAGGCCATTTGCGCATCAACCTTACTTTTGAAACGTAGCCCTTCATACGATTCTTCACCTGTTTGCCATGATCCTTGCACAACCAGACCGGGGAAAAAATCTGTCTCCTCATCAGGGTGGTCCCAGTTAATATAAGTATAGTGTGAAGAGGTACTCCAGAAGGGGTTGGAGATAGGGACACCTACACAAAACAAATTAACATATATAGCATCAAAATTACATAAATTAATGGACGAATAAGCTCTTTGGAATTTACGTACCTTGGGGTTCAGAGTGTACATTCACGGGAACCGGAGAAGCAGGCGGAATATAGGTTTGAGATGGCTGCTGACCTGCATTGCCACCCATATCAGTCTCCATATCCATATATGAGTCTGAAGATCCTCCTTCAAGCAATCTATCGTCTTCCTCCACTTCATCGTCTGAAAGGTTAACATCAGGGTCTACATTGTTTGGGTGGATGTTGTCAATGTCTTCCGCCAAACTAACGGTGTTTCCCGTGTTTCCAAAGGTCAAAGACTCTGGATCCGCAATCGCCTCCTCATCTTGCCTAACCACGTCATCCGTCAACATCTCATGCGTTTCGACCAAAGACACTGACACTGGTATTGACGATCCTCCAGCCTCAGCAATATCAACATATAATTCAAGCATTCTCATCGCTGATTGTTGGCTAAAAGCATCCATCATAATCCTGACATCTTCGTTATCACATATCTGGAGACTTGTAAAAAAGATTGGGTTTTCTGAGGCTAGAAATCTGTAAGTAACGCTGGAAATAACCTGGTTACTGTTTAGTTGTAACTTCTCATGTATTCTTCTCTTCAGACGTTGGAAAGAAATGCCTCGTTTAAGATATATAGCCTTTCTCGGACCTTCGAACATAACACCTTGCCCGCCCTCGTAAGCCCTGCCATTGTAGTACACAAAGATAATTTGTTGATCCATCGCAAATGAT
Source organism: Acmispon strigosus (assembly GCA_030819835.1). Taxonomy (NCBI): domain Eukaryota; kingdom Viridiplantae; phylum Streptophyta; class Magnoliopsida; order Fabales; family Fabaceae; genus Acmispon; species Acmispon strigosus. Next base: position 37,938,214 of record JAUAMA010000001.1, on the reverse strand, counting down.
TAAGGTTCAGTGTTCAAAGTCAATTTGTAGGTGCAGGGTACTCGAGATTAGAGGGCGTGGATTGATATACGCTTCACTCGCCTTAAGGTGCCTACAATCAATAACAATCGAAATTATTCCTTTCCCATAAGCATCATAAATTCAATCTAAACAATGAACAATCACATATAGTGTAATAATAGACATAAAACATGGATATTGGAGTTTTGGGTTTAGAGTTGGGTATAGAGTTTAAGATATGCAGCTTAGTGTTTTGGGTTTAGGGTTTCATGTCGAACAATTTGTACATACTAGTCAAGGCTTATTATTTCTTGTACGTATTATCCACATAACGATTTTCTATACAATATACTTTACAAGTTATTATTTCTAAACAATTTATATTGCTCTCCTAAGTCTCCAAAATTTATATTCTAACCTTGTTCGAATTCTAAATAATACCATTGACCATTTAATATTTCTTAAACTTACGGACAAAATTGCTATGTCTAACTATTATTTACAATAAACTTAATATTACTATATTACTATATACTCCCTCCGTCCCAAAATATAGGGTCCTGTTCAGATAATCACGCTTATTAATAAAACATGTAATAAACTAATTAATATGTTGGTTTTGTTCTTTTCTATACAAATATTCCAAATTTACCCCTATTTAAAGTTAGTTGGGAATATGAAAGAAGTAATTAGTGAATGTAGTAATTAAAGTTTTGAAATTTAAAATATAATGAATGCAAGGGGTAAAAAAGGAAAAGCTTATTTTTTTTCCCTAAAATCTATAAGGGGTCTTATAATTTGGGACACCAAGTTTGTCTCTAAAGGGTCTTATAATTTGGGACGGAGGGAGTACATACTAACAAATTAACTTCATATTTCAATACAATAAAATTAATATTTCTAAACTTAGTTTGCCAAATTTATTCTTCTAACCATTACCTAACACCTAAATAATATTATTAAGTACTATGGAATTTACAAAATAATATTCAACACTTATTATTTCTAAAACAACAATGTATAAATTATAAAATCTAATGATAATAAAAACGATAGTATTTCTAAAATTAGTCTACAACTTATATTTCTAACCATTGATTGATCTAAATTAATTACTACATGCTATATATTTTTTACATATTAATCCACATAATATTTCTAATTATTATTGTTAAATTTGACTTTACATATAGAATTATGATATAGAGAGGATTTCAATACAAACCTGAATTAGGATAGGATTGAGTGAGTATGATCAAATCTTTTGATATCTTTCGCTTCAACTTAGGAGCTTCATGCACAATGTGAGGTTGATGCAACTTGAGGGGTAAATGCAAGAGTGGGGTGAGGAAAATATGAGAGAAAATTTCCTGGGAGAAGAATGAGAAGGTAGCTGCAATGAGCTTCAGCACTGATTATGTATTTATAGGGGTCTGCAGGGTGATGGATTCGTGCCCATGCACGCAACTCATCTGCCACGAGGCAGCCATGCATGTGAGTCGCATGGCCTGCCACGACTCAAGCCTGCTGTGCCAGAGATTCCGTGGAGTCGTGGGCTTTGCTGCGACTCGTAAAAGTCGCCATGCAGTCTGCGACACGTGGAAGTCGCGAGGCAGCTTGCGACTCATGGGAGTCGCCATGCAGGTTGCGACTCCTGCCACGTCACACCTCCATGTGGCAGAAACTACCATAGTTTTGTAAATAAAATTTTTAGTAACTACTTTTGTTAATTTTTTTTTTTGCATTATTTAAAAAAAAAAACCCACTAACATCTCATCTTAGGTTTGAATCTAGTGGATGTGGTGATAGAAAAACATATGCGAGAAGATTATGTGGATACTCAAACAAGATTGTTTCCAGCAAAAATTACCAGTAAGGTAAAAATAAAGAGAATTATATTTCAAAGCAAGAAAAGTAATGGGACATATTTTCCTTTAATGTAGAAAGTGAAAAATAAGAATGTCATACTTTTGACAAAATGGTTTATGCATAGTAAGTATAATTTTCTTTACACATTTATCCTAGCCACATCACAATTTCACTTTTTATTTTAATTAAAAATAAAAAGAATTGTATCCGCGTAATCCTATGTAGCATAGTGTAATTGGATATTTGTGTGAAACTTTTTTAGACCGGTGATGCATATCCATTAATCTTTATATTTTTTTGTTAAAATAATAATTGTATCTTCAATATACAAAATATTTATGAATAAGTAATATAATGATTGGAGAAATAAAATATAAAGCTTAATTCTTTAAGATGAGCACATTTATGGATTAGGATTTTCTAAATTATAAATCCCCTTAAGTTTTCTTCAGTTGATATTTTATGTCTACCTCTCTTATAATATGTATTAAATAGGTGAATTCTTTGAATATTTATGAAGAAATAAAGAGATAAATACAAAGTTACGGCATTGCCAATTCACTAGAGAGAATCCTAATCCGCCTATTTACATATGCTTGCTATCAATGACACTAAAATCGAGATCAAGCACATAGGCTAGAGAAATCATTTGTTTCCCTATCGTCTTTGTTCATGATCCCACCATTCGTTTACAGTGAGAGGACTATGAAGCAATTCTAGATTCGTGGAAGGAAGCTCTATATCCTGGATATAGTTCTTTGTTATCCTTTCTCGACTCATGATCACTCTATTGTTCAATTTCTCTATTGTTCAAGAAGCCTTCCAGCATGATTCCTTTGATCGATAATCCCACACAATTCAAATACTTCCACCCTATTACTCTGCATAACGCTTCCCACAAGGTGATTATCAAATTCCTTTGCATGATCAAGTTTATCTCAATGACCTTGTAGGTCCTTGGCAAAGCACCTTCATACAAGGGAAGATTACATCTGACAATCCTATTTGATCATGAAATTGTCCATTCTATGCATACATCCAAGGTAAATTTAGGTTATATGAACTTTAAGATAGACCTAATGAAGGCCTACGATAGGGCATCTTGGTCTTCCTCGAAGATGTGATCCATGACTACGCGTTCCAATGTTCAATTACCTTACTAATTATGTGTATGTTACTTCATCCCAGCAAGCCATTCTAGGGACAGCTCATGGTTACCAATGTTCTAACGACCAAGAGGGTTCCACCAAGGAATTTTTTGTCTCGCGCGTATCTCTTTGATCATCATCACATTACTCTACTTATTGTGTATGAAGGGTTGCACAACTTAGGTAGCATATATATCATATTACACTCACACATTTTAGCTCTTTTACTAACTTAAGTGATAAACTTGTATATAGTTTTTAACAATATATCACTCATTATTAGTTTATTTTGTCTTTAAATAGCCAAAATCCATGCAAGTCCTTCCATCTTGATAACCCAGAAAGAACATTAGCACCATATATGTGGGAACCAAACAAGCTTGTATTCTTTTTTCAACCTCTCACTACTATAAAGTTGTCTTTTTACCATGCTCATGTTACCACGGTTCCGTGTTGGACAGTGGTAAAAAACTGCTCGGAGCTCTGTTACCACAATTCCGTGTTGAACCGTCGTAACTGAGGTGCTCTGTTACCACGGTCATATGGTAACTGTGGTAACTGAGATAGTTTTTATCATTTTTTTAATTAACAGTGCCTATTGCCACGGTTGGTAGGTGAATCGTGGTAATAGGTTTTATTATTTTTTTAATTAACACGACATGTTACCATGCTTGTTAGGGGAACCGTGGTAATAGATACTATTATATTTTAATTAAAATTGTCTATTATCACGGTTGTTATGGAAACTGTGGTAATAAGAATTATATTATTAAAAAAATGGTGATGATTTAACTAGGAAACCCTTGTTTGGAGATTGAAAACCCATATGTCTTCCCATTTCTCTATTACAACTCCATCGCTCTTCAACCTAGTCACCACTGCTCCTCACTCCTTGCCGCTGCACCTCATGACCGCCCTCCTTGCCGCTGCACCTCATCACCGACACTAATTCTCTCCGCAGTGACACTGCCGCTTCTCTACCTCACTCATGAGTACTCTTGACCTGCTTCTACTTCTAGGGTTTTGTTTTGAAGATTTTTGTTGTTGTTCAGTACTAGGTTTTTTTTTCCTATCATGAGAAAGTTTCCTCCATCGTCTAGTCATGTCATGTTAGCCATGACAGTCACGCCATTGGACGTCTCCTCCATCACCTAGTCCTGTCAGCTATGTTTTGTCTTCTTAAATGCTTCAGCATGTGTCGTTTCACTATTAGATCTTGTAACTGCTTCCCTCTTTACTCCGCAACTTTTCATCTTGCACGTTTCCCACATAAGTTCCACAATTCTCAAGACATCCTCTTAAACGCCCTCTTCTTCACCCCTCAAATTCCCTCGTTTGCTTATAAATTCCAGAAGTATCTATCATCTGTTCTTCATCCTTCACTCCATCATCTTCCTTGTATCCTCTGCTTCTGTGATCCTTGTTTCTTAAGAACATAAATGGCAAACGACGTGACTGTTTGTCTTCCTTATACCGTCAATTTCCCATTGCTACAACGTTATCAAGTTCCTAGCACTAATGCTCTGCGTCACACACGTATGTCTGCATTGTGTGAGGCCTCTGATGAAGTCATCGTACCCATAAATTATCTTGGCCTTCTGGTCCTCCTTGTCCTTTGTTCAGAATAGAGGCTTCGTTGGAAGAGTGCTGAGTCATGACTTTTCCATAACCAAAGAGAAACTTGCTGAACTCCTCAATAGTGAGGATGAAGGATTGATGTACTCTGAATTGTGGAAAAGAGGCTGCAATGTAGAAGATATTGATGTTGTCATCTATTGCATGGAAAATCCCCCCCTCACTCTCTCTCTCAGCGCTCTCTCTACTCATCCCTCAACTTTCCTGCCAGAATTTTACATCTACTGGTCACAACCGTGCTTTGTCCAAGAGTAGATCATCTGAGAGACGTGCTAGACAAAGAATTGTTTATCACGTACTCAATTCTGAATGAAGAGTACATCAATGTTGTAGACATCATCTACAATCATCTTGCTTCTGCCCTGGTTGACAACCAGAAAGCCATTCCCTATGGTTTCCTCGTGACAACTCCTCAGGGGTCCAAATGGGTTGCCCTTCTTGGCTTGGAACGCTTACAGGAGTTGTCTTGTCAGGAGATCGGAGTGGAATTCTTCCGGTCAAGGGGTCTTGCCATTAACGATCCACTTCTCTCGGTAGACTCCGATGACTCTGATGACTCTTCGAATGACTCCGATGATTCTATGGAATCGATTCCATAATCAATATGCTCCTCCCCTTTTCCTTGATTTCTGGCACAACTTGTACTGCTTGGCTGTATGGTTGTATTTTTAATTTGTTCTAGAATTTCTTCAAGTTGATGTATGAATCTCCTCTTTTTATTCATTGTTATATTTTTTGGAAATATAATGCCAGGAATTGTTGTTGACACTTGACACCACCATTTTCCATCCAACGGAGTTCGATTTTTATCTCAATAGTCTTGCTGGAATTCAAGGAATCGTATATTAGGATCAATATCAATAGTTCTACTGCTGAAGTTGTTTTTTACATAGAAGTAATGAGATATTAATGTTTTACATTAGTGTTCTACTGCTGAAGTTGTTTTTTGCATAGAAGTAACGAGATATTATGATAGTTTCCTATAGAGACCATGTTGTAGTTACCACCCAAAATTACCTTTTTTCTGGGCATGGGACAAATTTTTGTTTGGGTGGTGTTTATAATATTATGATTTCATGATGGCAATGATTTGATTATTCTCTAATTTGTACGTAGCATTATAGATTATTGAAAATGCCCTGTTTTTTCTACATAGTTCTGTCTGATAGTAGCTCAGTGACCTCATAGGGTTGCTCAGCGGCCCTGGGAAATGAAAAAGCACTCTCTGGTCGCTCAGCGACCTCATAGGGTCGCTCAACGCCCCTGGACAATGAAGAAATGCCTCTCTGGAGGTAAAAAAGCCAAACATATTACCACGGTTCATATAGGAACCCTGGTAACAGAGTTAAAAAAAAAACCAAACATATCACCATGGTTCATACAGAAACCGTGGCAACAGAGGTAAAAAAAAAAAAAAAATCAAACATATTACCGCGGTTCAGATAGGAACCGTGGTAATAGAGTTAAAAAAAACCAAAAATATTACTGCGATTCAGACAGGAACCGTGGTAACAGAGGCATGATACTACCATGACCATGTGGTGTTTTGTTGCAAGGCATCAAACTCTGCCTGCATAGCCTGCTTCCAGTGAGGATTTTGAAGAGATTTCTTGTAGGAGGTTGTTTCAACCTGAGTTAGAAGAAGTTGTGGTTGAACAATAGCAGTCTTCTAGATAATAAGGTATAGATGCCAAAAACAGGAGTTCAATGCCAGATTTCAAAACTTGGAGAATATGATGGGCCAGCTCCTAAGCAAATTCAAATGAAAAATCCCTTCAATTTCTTATCCCTGACTTTATTTATTTACTTGTTAAACAATTGCTTTTGCTACCTTTGCTAATTTAGTCGCATTCAGTATTTTTGTTTGCCTGGATATCCTTTACTATTTGCTCTGTTCCCTTTGTTTTTTTTTGTTAATGCCAAAGGGGGAGAAAATTTAGAGAAAAAGGAATTAAAATTAGGAGTTAAAAGTATAGAAAACATAGAAGTTAATAACTCAGGGGGAGCAACGAAAGTAAAGAAATAACCTTAGTATTAATAATAGAACGTAAGTATTAATACGTTTGACTAGCTATACGCCTATTTATAACATAAGTTCAAGGTCTACATTCATGTTTTTCAAACTAAGAAAAATTAAATAGACAAACCATCTATTTCTTAACCTTCAAAAAGAAAAGGCTCTGAAAAAGGTACATACCTCGCATACTTTGATTTGAACCCATGACATTCATCTTATACTATTTTTTCGCAACAAACAAATTAAACTTTTTTCTCAAATGAAAATTATCATTATCAAAAAGGGGGAGATTGTTAGATTCAAACGGTTTCATCTTTTATTATATTTTGATGAATAACAATTTTACCTAAGGTTTAATGTTGATAGATAAAGATTTCTAATACTTCGAGTATTTTATATTTCAGGAACATCTATCTCTATGAAAAGAAAACTAGTCTGCCACTTGGAAATTCAAATCAAAGGCAGCATGAAAATATATGGCGAAAAAGAGTACGTTTGGTGACAACATAAAGAGTACGTCTGCATGAAGAGTACGTCTGGTAACTCTTGAAGAGTACGTCCGCAGAGTTCATCGTATCTGCTAGCATTTAATGAAGCACTGTTCGCTGCAGAACCAAGAAAAGGACATAATAAATATTTTATTCTTCGTATCTGCTAGCTCTTTGACATTCCTTAAATCAACTATTACTTTTCAGAGTCAACGGCGCAATTTACTGAACATCGTATCACCTCAACGGCCAAAATCAAATCTTTTGTTCAGAAGAAGGAAATCCTTTTTGCTGTCTTCCTCTTGCATTTAATGCTTAGACGAGCACTTAAGAGATCAACAAAAGCATTTAATGCTGCAATTAATGTATAGCAGAATGCATTTAATGCTGATACAGAGTTGCAGAAGTATCCGTTGCACACTCAGAAGAAGAAATTCAAACGGAAACACTTCAATCTTCATCAACGTGAATCCTACTGAAGATATAAATAGAGGACTTAGACACTGGAATCAGCGGCGACTTTCAACGAACAAAATTCACAAGCTTTCTAAGTTATTCTCTAGCAAACAGCTCAAAAGCAAACTCAGAAATTCTCAAGTTATTCTTTCCTGAGTTAAGTCATCTGCCTTAGTGTGAAACCTCATAGAGATAGAGTGAAAACTCTCATCTTTCTCACAAAACCAAACAGAGAACCAACCTTCATATTCTCTTTGTAACTTGTTCTTAATCTTTCTACCCAACTCTTGTTAAAGAGACACTTGTAGAAGAACACAACTTTCTTTGTAAAATAATTGAGAGAAGTCATGTTTAATACTTGTAAGGAGAAATCCTGAAGAGTACTTGCAAGGAGAAGTCCCTAGAATACAGGGAGAAGTCCTGTTTAATACTTGTAAGGAAAAGTCCTTCGAATGCGGAGAGAAATCATGTTGAATACTTGTACTATTCAGGTTGAATAGTGGAAATTCTTGGTAAAGTCAAGGATTAGACGTAGCCCTGTCGATTAAGGGGGTGAACCAAGATAAATATTCTGTGTGCTTTACTTTTCAGCTCTGATTAATTTTCCGCTGCATTAATCTTTGAAAAGTATTTGAAGCTTATATTTGTTAAGAAAATGTTTCAGAAATTACACACACAATTCAAACCCCATTTCTTGTGTTGTTTTACTATTATCATGTTTTTTACTATAAAAGTTGGGTCTTGATAATAAAAATTGCTCCTTGGTAGTAAGATCTGATCTTGAGAAAGACAACAATTTGCCATGGACGCATTTTGATCTTAGCACCCTTTCTCGTTGATTATGCGAGCCCATTCCCTTTTATGGTTGAAAAGTGATTGCGATTTTGTTTGTATGCGTTGTCCGTTCACGTGTTCTCGTTCACGCGCGCCCTTCATTTTCAATTTGACATCGTCTACAATAAAGATAATCCCCCCATAAAAATAAAATTAAAAATGCAAATACGTAGTAAGATTCGGCTCTTTCCGTAGAAGGTCATGTCTTACGATGCGTTTGCGTTCTCTATCATAAAAAATAAGCTTAAAGTTAAAGACGCAAATGTGTTGTAAGGTTCGGCTCTTTGCGTAGAAGGTCCGGTCTTACGATGTGTTTGTGTTCTCTTTCATAAAAAATAAACTTAAAATTAAAAACGTGAATGCGTTGTAAGGTTTGGCTCTTTGTGTAGAAGGTCGTGTCTTACGGTGCGTTTATCATTTCTTAAATAAGAACCTTAAAAACTAAATGCAAACGTGTTGTGAGGTCTCGGTTGTTCGCATAGGATGCTGTGTCTCACGGCGCTCTTGCCATTTTTCTATAATAACCAAATCAAAAATTCAATTATAAAAAATCTAAAAAACAACTAATCCTTTTAAGGGAAATAAAAGTTTTTTAAAAATTAAAAACATCAACCAATTAATCAACTTGAACATTTTAGAACTACGTAGCCTTGATCTTCCTATTGAAAGGGAGTACGTAGGACTAGGTTCACACCTATCAGGTTAAATAAAATAAAATAAAAACATTTTGTTTTGTAAATAATTTCTTTTTCTTTTCTTTGTAAATAATAAGACATCTAATAAAATTGCACAATTGATCTTAGATACCGTCTTAGACGGGCGTTGTGGGGTTCTAACAACTTCCCCATGTGTAACCGACTCCCGAACCAAGACTTTTAGGTTTCGTAGGGCTTTATTTTTAGGTTTTCTAGTGTTTTCCCTAAAAAAGCGTTAGTGGCGACTCTGTTTGTTTATTTTGTTAGCACCATCCATGTCATGACCCTAGTTGCGACAAATATATACATGAAAAGTCAATATATATTTCCATTATGATGTCCAACCATGGGTCCATAGCTCAGTGGTAGAGCATTTGACTGCAGATCAAGAGGTCACCGGTTCGAACCCGGTTGGGCCCTTTATGTTGTTTATTTTTTCACACTTAAAACTCTCAATTATGAATAGTTCTAATGTCGGCCAAAAGAGAGAGCCCAACAACACAAAGATTAAATAATTAGAGCCAAGATATTTTGGGTCATACCTTTAGTGCACAATTTAATTGGTAGAATCAATAAATAATTTTCCCATTTTGAAAAGAAAAAACAAAAATTTCCCATACATGCGAAGAAAATTTACTATCAAAGCCCATTAACTTTATCACTTGGCCCTCTAATGGTATGATTAGAAAACCTAGGCTCTAGTTATTTCATTTTTGTGTTGTTGGGCTTTCTCTTATGACTAACATTAAAACTATCTGTATTTGAAAGCTTTAGGTGAGGAAACAAAGGGACCAACTTGGTTCGAACCAATGACATCTTGATATGCAAACAAATGGTCTACCGCTACGCTATGGTCATGTGGATGGACATCGTAATGCAATTATATATTCAATTTTCATGTATATATTTTTTTGGGGGGTTTGGAGGTGGGGGTTAGGTTGATTTTTTTCCTAAACACGATTTGATTCGTGCACTTTAAATTTATGCCTCCCGAGCTCTACCACCTGAGATACATGAGAGAGACTACCAAGGGTATCTGTAATTAAAAAGTGATAAAAAAATAATTTTTTTGCATGTATATATATGTTTAAGGGTTAGGAGGTGGGGGGGGGGTTATGATGTTTTTTAATTAAAATCAAGATTCAAATCTTAGCATTTTCAATTTATGTCTCCAAAGCTCTACCAATTGAGCTATAGGAGAAGGACTAACAAGGGTTGAAGCTCAAGGTTATGAAGTTAAGGGCCTTTTGTAGCAAATTTTCTTTATATGCATGGTTTGATATGCCCATTTCTTGTATTCATTTCCAAAGAAAACAGAAAATAAATTTGGAAAAATGTTTTATCAATATTAAAAAAATGTGTTCTTTAAAATATTTTCAAAAATATGATCAAAATAGAAAACATAAAAAGATGTTTCCATTTTGGCTAAAATCGAAAACGATTGAAAGTAGTGATATGAAAATATGGTGGTGGAGGTTGGTGGCGGTGGCGGTGGCGATGGCGATGGCGATGGCGGTGGCGGTGGCAGTGGTTGTGGTGGCAACGATGATGATGGCAGTGGCGGTGGCGGTGGCGATGGTGGAGGTTAGAATTGGTGGCAGTGGGGATAAATCAATTTAAAATTTACTTTATATTTTTGTAGTTGTTAGAAATATAGAGATAATTGGTTGTTTGACAGTATAAAACATTTTAAAAGTTGTATTGAAAATAACTAAATCAGACACATTTTCATTTTCTTAAAATAGAAAAACAAAAGTTTTAACAAACATGTTTTTATAATTTTTAAAAATTGTAAATGAAAATAAAAAATGAAAAAAGAAAATATTTTCTTAAACCATACAATCCCTGAAGTATTTTCTTTTCAAAATGGGAATATTAGTTATTAATTCCACCAATTTAGTTGGGCTCAAAGGGTATGATCTAAATAAGCTGGGATATGATTATTTAGTCTTGGTGTTTTAGGGATCTCTCTTAGGGCTAAAATTATAAGTATTAGTAATAGAACTTTAGGTAAGCAAAATAAAAGGAAAACCAAAAAAGGGCCAAACCGAGTTCGAACCGGTGACCTCTTGATCTGCAGTCAAATGCTCTACCACTGAGCTATGGACCCATGGACTAACATTATAATCCAAATATATATTGAATTTGCATGTAAATAATTTCTTGGGTTTCGCGGTGGGGGTTATGTTAGTTTTTTTTTCCAAAATAGGATTTGAACCCAGCACATCAATAGCTATCACTACTACAAAATCACTCTTTTGCGACGGAAAAATCCGTCGCACAGTAGTTAAAATTTCCGTCCCAAAAACAAAATAATTTCATCGCAACATTTTAAGGATAATCTGAATAGAGACCTTTTAATAGACAACATTCCAAAACAAATATATATTCAGAATATATCTCCCCAAAATCAGAGATATTATCCCTTCTAATTCCTTTATTTTCGAATAAAATAAGGTAACCAGAAAACAGAAATAAAATCTGCACTAAATAAAAAATATTCAGAAATTAATCAATTAACAACCAAATCTAGCAACCAAATATTTGAAGATATTATTTCATCCAGAAATTCAAAATTGAGTAAGATATCAGAAACAGAATCTGTTTCACAAAAGTTCAACAAAACCAAACCATGTCTAACAGGGACCAAACCCTGAACAATAAAATAGCCTAGGGACCAAAACATAAATATTACAAACTCGACAGACCAAAAAATAAATTCACAAAAATGGAGGGTCTTACAGTTGGGCCCTTAATGTTGTTTATTTTTTCACACTTAAAACTCTCAATTATGAATAGTTCTAATGTCAACCAAAAGAGTGAGACCAACAACACAAAGATGAAATAATTAGAGCCAAGATATTCTTAGTCATACCTTTAGTTCACAATTGAATTAGTAGACTCAATAAATAATTTTCCCATTTTGAAAAGAAAAAACAAAAATTTCCCATACATGCGAAGAAAATTTACTACCAAAGCCCATTAACTTCATCTCCTTGGCCCTCTAAGGGTATGATTAGAAAACCTAGGCTCTAGTTATTTCATTTTTGTGTTGTTGGGCTTTCTCTTATGACTAACATTAAAACTATCCGTATTTGAAAGCTTTAGGTGAGGAAACAAAGGGACCAACCTGGTTCGAACCAATGGCATCTTGATATGCAAATAAATGTCTACCGCTACGCTATGGTCATGTGGATGGACATCGTAATGCAATTATATATTCAATTTTCATGTATATATTTATTTTAGGGGTTTGGAGGTGGGGGGTTAGGTTGAATTTTTTTCCTAAACACAATTTGATTCGTGCACTTTAAATTTATGCCTCCCGAGCTCTACCACTTGAGATACATGAGAGAGACTACCAAGGGTTCATATAAAGTCAAAGGTGATGAAGTTAAGGGCATTTTTTAGTAACTTTTCTTCTAATATATGGGAAATTTATTTTTCTCTTTTCAAAATGGGAAAATTAGTTATTAATTCAACAAATTCAATTGGACTCTATGAGTATGACAATTTTTTTTTAGCTCTGATCAATTCATATTGGTATTTTTAAGCTCTCTCTTATAGGTAATAATAGAAATATCTGTAATTAAAAAGTGATAAAAAAAATAAATTTTTTGCATGTATATATATATATATATATATATATATATATATATATATATATATATATAATGGTTAGGAGGTGGGGGGTTATGATGATTTTAATTAAAATCAAGATTCAAATCTTGCATTTTCAATTTATGTCTCCTGAGCTCTACCAATTGAGCTATAGGAGAGAGACTACCAAGGGTTAATATGAAGCTCAAGGTTATGAAGTTAAAGGCCTTTTGTAGCAACTTTTCTTTTTATGCATGTTCTGGTTTGCCCATTTTTTATTTTGATTTTCAAAGAAAACAGAAAATAAAGTTGGAAACATGTTTTGTTGATATCTAAAAAATGTTTTCTTTAAAATATTTTCGAAAATATGATCGAAATAGAAAACATAAAAAGATGTTTCGATTTTCGATAAAATTGAAAACAATTGAAAGTAGTGATATAAAAATGTGGCGGTGGCGGTGGCGGTGGCGGTGGCGGTGGCGGTGGCGGTGGCAGTGGCAGTGGCAGTGGCAGTGACAATGGCAGCCGCGGTGGTGGTGGTGGTGGAGGTTAGAATTGGTGGTAGTGGTGATAAATCAATTTAAAATTTACTTTATATTTTTGTAGATGTTAGAAATATAGAGATAATTGATTGTTTGACTGTAGAAAACATTTAAAAGTTGTATTGAAAATAACTAAATCAAACACATTTTCAATATTTTCATTTTCAAACACATTTTTAAAAATTGTAAATGAAAATGAAAAATGAAAAAAGAAATTATTTTCTAAAACCAAACAATCCCTGAAGTCTTTTCTTTAATTTTCAAAATGTGAATATTAGTTATTAATTCCACCAATTTAGTTGGGCTCTAAGGGTATGATCTAAATAATCTGGGGTATGATCTAAATAATCTGGGATATGATTATTTAGTCTTGGTGTTTTAGGGATCTCTCTTAGGGCTAAAATTATAACTATTAGTAATAGATCTTTAGGAAAGAATAATAAAGGGAAAACAAAAAAAAGGGCCCAACCGGGTTCGAACCGGTGACCTCTTGATCTGCAGTCAAATGCTCTACCACTGAGCTATGGACCCATGGACTGACATTATAATCCAAATATATATTGAATTTGCAAATAAATAATTTTTTGGGTTTGGGGGTGGGGGTTATGTTAGTTTTTGTTTTTTCCAAAATAGGATTTGAACCCTGCACTTCAAATTTATGGCTCCCGAGTTGTACTACTTGAGCTACATGAGAGGGACTACGAGGGTTCATATCAAGCCTAGAGTGATGGAGTTAAGGGTCTTGTATAAAATTTTCTTCTCATGTATGGAAAATTTAGTTTTTCTTTTCAAAATGAGAAATTAGTTGTTAATTCCACAAATTTAGTTGGTCTCTAAAGGTATGACCTAAAAAAACTGAGCTCTTATTATTTTATCTTGGTGTTGTTGGGCTCTCTTATGGCTAACATTAGAAATACCCATAATTGAGATCTTTAAGTGTGGGAAAAACAAATTTTCTGCATTTGTATCTATTTTTCAAGTTAGGTGGTGGGGGTTAGGTTGTTTTATGTTTGTTTTCAAAACAGGATTTAAATCCTAAACCTCAAACTTATTTCCCTCGAGCTCTACCACTTGATCTTCATGATAGGGACTATCAAGGGTTCATATGAAGCCCAAGGTGATGAATTAAAGGCCTTTTGTATTAACTTTTCTTCTCATGTATGGTTAATTAGTTCAAAAATGGGAAAATCTATTTTTCTATATTAAATTTGAGATCCACAGTGTGGCGTATCCATGTCATCCATTTACCAATCTTACTCATCATCTTTTAGTCTGACGTGGAAACTTGTACCATCTCTACCAATCTTTAATATTTTCATACAACTTTTTATCTTCTCAAACTTATACGACCCATTCTTCATGTAGAGGCTCAATGAGGAATAACATTTTATCTTCTTAAACTTTTGTAGTGCACTCTTCTTACAATATTAAAAATTGTCATTATATATAATTAAGGTATTGATCTCTGAGCCTCAATGATGAATTTGTGCGTGAACCCTAAATGGCTCTGATTATTTTGTCTTAGTGATTTGGGCTCAATCTTATTATTAACATTAGAACTATGCATAATTGAAAGCCTTAAGTGAGAAAAGGAAAACAAAAAAGGGCCCAACCAGTTTCAAACTAGTGACTTCTTGATCTGTAGACAAATGCTCTACCACTGAGCTATAGACCCATGGATGAACAACCTAGTGAAAATAAATATTTAATTTTGACGTATATATATTTATGTAGTCAAATATATAATTCCCATTAGGGTTAAAAATAAGGCGGAGAGTGTCTCCCCCGCATTTGTAGCCATCACTATTAGCTAGTGTGTATTCATGTTGATATAGGGTACCTAAAGATATTTGAGAATTGGGTTAAATATGTTTTTGGTCCCTGTACTTTGAGCGAAATTTGGTTTTAGTCCCTCGCCGGCGTAAAGGTGGATTTTAGGCCTCAGACTTTCTTTTTTATTTGGTTTTCGTCCCTGCCGGAGTTTGGTCAACGCCGCCGTGTCTATGTGTCACGGCTGAGCTTACGTGGCAACGCCACGTCAATTAATGAGGCCACGTGAAATTTCCTTTTCTTTTTCCTTTATATATTTTTTATTTTAAATTATATTATTAATTATTAAAAAATTAAAACTGTTAATTAAAAAATTCAAAAGCCAATAATTAATTTAATTAACATAATTTTGATTAATTGCATCTTATGAACATCATCATCTTCAACATCATCATCTTCAACATCTTCATCATCATCTTATCTTCAACCTTCTTCATCCTCCTCCTCCTCCTCCTCCTTCTTCTTCTTCAAACAACAACTCTTCACCACCTTCATCCTCCAACATCAACCTGCAAATAGTTCCAGATTTGCAACCTCTACCCAGAAAAACCCAGAAAATCAGAAAATCAGAAAATCAAGGAACTTGCAGAAAACACACGCGCACTTCCATGACCCAGAAAACAACAACCTCATACTTCCATGAACCAGAAAACAACAACAACCCCACATCTTCAAAAACCAGAAAAAAAAAAAACAACAACAACAAACCCCAGATCGGAGAGAAAAGGAAAAGATCGAGAGAGAGAATCAGAGACCCACCTTAAACCCTGCAAACTCTTCCACCGCCGCTCAGATCACCGCGCCACTGTGCCGCTCCGTGTGCAACTTCGCAGCACCGCGCCGTTGTCGTTTAGTCCCAAGCCGCCGCCGTTGCCGCCGCCTAAAACCCAGAAACCCACCTCAAACCCCACCCACTTCAACCGAAAACCCAAACACAGAAACCCACCTCAAACCCCACCCTCCTCCTCCTCCTCCTCCTTCTAGCAACCCCGCCGCGCGAGCCACCACCAACAGACCTTAGAAATTTCAAAAACCCCAACCCAGATCCAGTCAAAGACGATGAAGCAGAGAAATCGAAGAAGATGAAGTAGTGAACAAGAAGAAGGGGAGAAGAAGATGAAGAAGAAGAGGAGAAGAAGAAGAAGAATAGAAGATAACGATGGGAACGAGAGGAAGGAAGTGACGGAGAGGACGGTGGCGACGGCAAGGACAAATGGACACGACAGCGGCGACGACGCAGGGACGGGCGGACGGCGACGATGGCTGCGGCAGATTCGAGGGAGGGGTGTCGAGAAGAACAATGGAAGAAGAAGGGTTTTCAAAAGGAAAGAGGAAGAAGAAAGAGCATCGTGCTCTGCGTTCTAATTCCCCCCTTTTCCCTTTTTTTTGTTTTTTTATTTATTAAATATTATTGGGAAAAAAAATTACAGTTGTACTCATTAATTGACGTGGCATATGCCACGTAGGACCAGCCGTGACACGTAAGCACGGCGGTCAACGGTGAACTCCGGCAGGGACTAAAACAAAAAAATAATCATAGTCTAAGGCCTAATATCCACCTTTACACCGGCGAGGGACTAAAACCAAATCTCGCTATAAGTACAGGGACCAAAAACATATTTAACCCTTGAGAATTTTAAAATCATTGAATTAAAAGCATTATTATAATTTAATATTATACTATTATCTTTCTCTGTGCTGTTGCTTATAGGTATCCGCCACGAGAGGTAATCCTATTTGAGCCGGGAAATTCACATCATGGTTAGTCTAACTCTCTCAACAAGGGGTTTCTCAGTCCACAAGACTTGAAACCGAAACTTTACTTACATGGAATAAGCACGTACCACTTGGACCAACCACTCATTTGTACTGTTATCTTTCATTAACATTATATAATGTAAACTAACATAGTATAATATAATTTCATTTGCTAGTTTAGTATTTGCAAAAAATTTAGACAATATTACAACTATTATATATAACTTTATTATATGTATTGTAATAAGTAATCGACGTTAGTATTTATAATGTGAATAATATATTGAGAATTCAACCATTATGACTTCACTCACAAAATAATTTGTTTGCAAATGATGAAAATATAATACATCACATCTCAAAGAGATATAAAAATGATAATATATACAACATATTTAAAGTATGAAAATTATGAATATTTTGGATTCGTGGGGCGGGTATTGTGATATTTTTGCACGCCCATCGAGTTTCTCTCTCTGGCCTCATTGGGGTAATTTGTACATGTGTGCACGAGTCAGGCCTTATTTAATTGATTGTGCATTTTAATTATTTGTTTTATCCTACTATTCGTTTCTTGTCTTTTTTTTTATATATTTTCTTTATCTTGTATGTATGATTTCTATTTGGTTGCTGTATTTATTTCACTTATCTCACACACATTTTGGGCTCTACACCCGGGCTTGTGCAAATTAGGGATAATAGAGGTGTCTTGGTAGTTGTCGTGAGAGATCTAGTGTCTATGTGTCAATTATTGAGTCACCACTCAGATTATGACTGATTATTGAGCTATTTGTTGTGAGAGGCCTAGTGTCTACGTGTCAGTTAGTTCGGTTATCGGGACCTTGTTTGTATGACGAGGGTAATATGGGGACCTTTAGTTATGCGAGTTCTAGATTCATCCCGAATCACTACACTAGTTGTCTAACCGTAGTTAATCGTTTGGATTACGTTTCTCCCTCTCTAGAATAATCCAACCTTTCGTAGGGCTTTTATTTTTAGGTTTTCTAGTGTTTTCCCTAAAAAAGCGTTAGTGGCGACACTGTCTGTTTATTTTGTTAGCGCCTCCCTGTCGCGACCCCGGTTGCGAAAAATATATGCATGAAAAGTCAATATATATTTCCATTATGATGTCCATCGTGGGTCCATAGCTCAGTTGTAGAGCATTTGACTGCAGATCAAGAGGTCACCGGTTCGAAGCCGGTTGGTGTAACGCCCTAATTTCCGGTCAGGGGTCACATAGTAATTAAGCGGAAATAATTTGATAAAACTCTCAAAACAACTCAGATTTTAAAAACCGAAAACGTCACTCAATATTTATATAACATAATATTTCCATAAATAATTTAACAGCGTATAACAAAATTAATAATAAATTCGCACCACAATGTGCTAAGTCGTTTTCAAAAACAACAGCAGAAAATAAATACTTCTTCATGGTCTTCTAACTATTTCAGCCACCTCTGACGTCTCTCTAAGCTTGCATCATATTTACTCTTCACGTAAATCCTCGTGTTGTACATCTATGGCGTTAAGTGCCCAAACATCAAACACAAATGGTTAACTCTCTAAAATTCAACAACAACATAATTATCAACATTGTGATAATTAAAAACAGAAGCAGTAAAATTCAAAACAGCATTAGTAGTGAAACAGAATTAATAAACAGCAGCAGTTAAACAGACAACAGAAACAGCAACAACAAACAGGAAACAGAAATAGCATTAATTTTTTCAAAACTTATCAACATATTTCAACAACGGCGAGATTAGGAAAACAATAACATTTACACCCATATTCAACATTCAAATATCTCAATTAATTTATCAAAAATCATGCTTGTTAGTCTTCAATAGCTATATGCATAACTATGGCTAGAATTTTATCCAAACAGGGTCAGGACGATCACGTAGGACAATGATCCACCACATCTCCCTAGGAATATCCCACGGGACAAAGTGCTGTCACATCAACCTTAAAAATCCTACATAATGCAAATTCTATGACAACCTCAATCAACATCAAGTGAACCAACAGTTCATATTATTCTCCAATAGTCATAGTATAAGCATATGTTAACAACAACATCTCAAATCCCCAATCCACAACAACATGTCATAAATCATGTGAAAATACTCATTCATTCATGTTATAACAGAAAATCACAGCTCCATATATGAAGACAAAATTCAGAAATTCCCAAAGGGAATTACACAACACAATCACAACTGACTCGATTTAGTAGCACTGAGTTACCCTTACCGTCGAACGGGTCGCATAAACTTGTTCTCTAACCTTGCAAGATAAAGACATAAGCAACAATAACCAACAATTGGAAAAAGGGTGAAAAACAGCCCCAAAAGATTGTTAAAACAACACAACAATTCTGGCCAGATAGAGGCCTTACGCATGTGCGTTGGAATGTCAGGGCTCATGCGTTGGCACCCTGTCGTGCCCAAGGAAGGAAACAACCCCAGCGCATGTGCGCCCAGGAGTCCAGCGCTCATGTGCTAAGTCCCTGCCTTCCCTAGCGCTCAGGTAGCCAACGCTCATGCGCTGGCTCCCTGCCTTGACCCACTGGGTCAAGGGATACCAACGCACGTGCGTGGGAGAAGCTAGCGCTCATGTGCTGGCTCCCTGTCAAGGAGTCCAGAAAATTTAAAATACACAGAAAATCCTTTTTAAGACTCTACTTTTCGAAATCAAGGTTTTTCCATGGACAAAATAATTGGAGAATTCAATTGAAAAGGAAGATTTTTCTCAAAAACACAAGAGGTTCTTATGCATACACTTGCTTGAACAAGAAGGTAACAAGGGTTCTATGAAAACGTTGAATCATGGGAATACATGAGAGAGACTACCAAGGGTTCATATAAAGTCAAAGGTGATGAAGTTAAGGGCATTTATTAGGTACTTTTCTTCTAATATATGGGAATTTTTTTTTCTCTTTTCAAAATGGGTAAGTTAGTTATTAATTCCACCAATTCAATTGGTCTCTAAGGCTATGACAAAAAAAAATTAGCTCTGATCATTTCATATTGGTATTTTTAAGCTCTCTCTTATGGGTAACAATAGAAATATCTGTAATTAAAAAGTGATAAAAAATAATTTTTTTGCATTTATATATATATATATATATATATATATATATATATATATTTAATGGTTAGGAGGTGGGGGGTTATGATGATTTTTATTACAATCAAGATTCAAATCTTGCATTTTCAATTTATGTCTCCTGAGCTCTACCAATTGAGCTATAGGAGAGGGACTACCAAGGGTTAATATGAAGCTCAAGGTTATGAAGTTAAGGGCCTTTCGTAGCAACTTTTCTTTTTATGCATGGTCTGGTTTACCCATTTCTTATTTTCATTTTCAAAGAAAACAGAAAAGAAAGTTGGAAACATGTTTTGTTGATATCTAAAAAAAATTTTCTTTAAAATATTTTCAAAAATATGATCGAAATAGAAAACATAAAAAGATGTTTTTATTTTCGGTAAAACTGAAAACGTTTGAAAGTAGTGATATAAAAATGTGGTGGTGGAGGTTGGTGGTGGTAGCAGTGGTGGCAGTGGTTGGGGTGGCAGCGATGATGATGGTGGTGGTGGCGAGGAGGTAAAAGCAGCGACGGTGATGGCAATGAGGTAAAAGCGGCGGTGGTAGTGGTGGAGGTTAGAATTGGTGGTAGTGGTGATAAATCAATTTAAAATTTACTTTATATTTTTGTAGATGTTAGAAATATAGGGATAATTGGTTGTTTGACAGTAGAAAACATTTTAAAAGTTGTATTGAAAATAACAAAATCAAACACGTTTTCAATATTTTCATTTTCTTAAAATAGAAAACTGAAAGTTAAAACAAACATGTTTTTATAATTTTTAAAAATTGTAAATGAAAATAAAAAATGAAAAAAGAAAATATTTTCTAAAACCAAACAATCCCTGAAGTCTTTTTTTTTCAAAATGTGAATATTAGTTATTATTTCCACCAATTTAGTCGGGCTCTAAGGGTATGATCTAAATAAGCTGGGATATGATTATTTATTCTTGGTGTTTTAGGGATCTCTCTTAGGGATAAAATTATAGCTATTAGTAATAGAACTTTAG
This sequence comes from Acmispon strigosus, assembly GCA_030819835.1. Taxonomy (NCBI): domain Eukaryota; kingdom Viridiplantae; phylum Streptophyta; class Magnoliopsida; order Fabales; family Fabaceae; genus Acmispon; species Acmispon strigosus. The sequence goes on along the minus strand of JAUAMA010000001.1, from coordinate 37,917,239 downwards.
TTAAAAAAAATAAAAAGAAAACCAAAAAAAGGGTCCAACCGGGTTCGAACCGGTGACCTCTTGATCTGCAGTCAAATGCTCTACCACTGAGCTATGGACCCATGGATTGACATTATAATCCAAATATATATTGAATTTTCATGTAAATAATTTTTTGGGTTTGGGGGTGGGGGTTATGTTAGTTTTTTTTCCAAAATAGGATTTGAACCCTGCACTTCAAATTTAGGGCTCCCGAGCTGTACTACTTGAGCTACATGTGAGGGACTACGAGGGTTCATATCAAGCCCAGAGTGATGGAGTTAAGGGTCTTGTATAAAATTTTCTTCTCATGTATGGAAAATTTAGTTTTCCTTTTCAAAATGAGAAATTAGTTGTTAATTCCACCAATTTAGTTGGTCTCTAAGGGTATGACCTAAAAAAGCTGAGCTCTTATTATTTTATCTTTGTGTTGTTGGGCTCTCTTATGGCTAACATTAGAAATACCCATAATTGAGAGCTTTAAGTGTGGGAAAAACAAATTTTCTCCATTTGTATCTATTTTTCAAGTTAGGTGGTGGGGGTTAGGTTATTTTATGTTTGTTTTCAAAACAGGATTTGAATCCTAAACCTCAAATTTATTTCCCTCGAGCTCTGCCACTTGATCTTCATGAGAGGGACTATCAAGGGTTCATATGAAGCCCATGGTGATGAATTAAAGGCCTTTTGTATTAACTTTTCTTCTCATGTATGGTTAATTAATTTTTTTTTTCAAAAATGGGAAAATCTATTTTTCTATATTAAATTTGAGATCTACAGTGTGGCATATCCATGTCATCCATTTACCAATCTTACTCATCATCTTTTAGTGTGACGTGGAAACTTGTACCATCTCTTCCAATCTTTAACATTTTCATACAACTTTTTTATCTTCTCAAACTTATACGACCCACTCTTCATATAGAGGCTCAATGAGGAATAACATTTTATCGTCTCAAACTTTTGTAGTGCAGTCTTCTTACAATATTAAAAATTGTCATTATATATAATTAAGGTATTGATCTCTGTGCCTCAATGACGAATTTGTGTGTAAACCCTAAATGGCGCTGATTATTTTGTCTTAGTGATTTGGGCTCAATCTTATTATTAACATTAGAACTATCCATAATTGATAGCCTTAAGTGAGAAAAGGAAAACAAAAAAGGCCCCAACCGGTTTCAAACCAGTGACCTCTCGATCTGCAGACAAATGCTCTACCGCTGAGCTATAGACCCATGGATGAACAACATAGTGAAAATAAATATTTAATTTTTACGTATATATATATTTATGTAGTCAAATATATAATTCCCATTAGGGTTGAAAATAAGGCGGAGAGTGTCTCCCCCGCATTTGTAGCCATCACTATTAGCTAGTGTGTATTCATGCAGATATAAGGTACCGAAAGATATTTGAGAATTTTAAAATCATTGAAATAAAAGCATTATTATAATTTAATATTATTATACTATTATCTTTCTTTGTGTTGTTTCTTATAGGTATCCGCCACGGGAGGTAATCCTATTTGAGACAGGAAATTCACATCATGGTTAGTCTAACTCTCTCAACAAGGGGTTTCTCAGTCCACAAGACTTGAACCCGAAACTTTACTTACATGGAATAAGATGTACTACTTGGACCAACCACTCATTAGTACTGTTATCATTCATAAACATTATATAATGTAAACTAACATAATATAATTTATGTATATACTAAAACGAGGTTTAATCCCACCTACCTCCACCATGTCCTACCCACTAAGACCCTATCCTAACTAATTCTTTTTTATGTTATTTTTTTCAATTTCAGATTTCAGATTTTTATATAAATTTGCATTTAAAAAAACCAAAAAGATTCAAATTGGAAGTTGATAGCACTGAAATTAAAGTAAGAAATCCCAATAGGATAATCACATATAATCAACAAAAACTGAACTAATAATTTTTTTAGTAATATCTAGATTAAGGACAATCACATATATGAGGAAACAAACCTAATTAATTTTTAACTACGTTTCTAAAGAATCAATGATAACCGTCCATTCCTCAACCACATCTTCCCTTAGCCCTTTCATCTTGCTTTCTTACGTTTCTTCTTTCTTTCCCCTTCCCTCAGCCTTTCATTTTTTTCCCTTTCAATTCCTTGGCAATCATTGTCGTTGCACACACACAAGAAAAATGGAAAAGAATCGAAGAAAGAACAGGAGAGGGAGAGAAGGGAAAGGCGATTACGAGATGGAGACTGAAAGATCGAGACGATGGTGGAGATAAGTACAATGATGGTTCCTCCAGCGACGGCTACTAGGAATGACGACAAGATGGTGGTGCGCACACCATCAGGTAAGAATGTTTCTTTTTCTGCATTCTTTCTTCTTCTGATTTTGCCTCACATTTCTTAAATTTGAAATTGGGAATTAGGAATTGAGTAACTTATTATTATTATTAATATTATAAATTTTAAATTTAAAAAGTTGTTGAAAATATTAACCAAATTTTAGTAACAAATTTTATCTATACAAATTGATATTGATTACAAATCTGCAAATACCAAATTACTATAATTAATGTTAAATAAGGAACGAATTTTGAATGTTGAGAGAGAATGAGAGAAATATGAAGGAATGAGTGAGTAATGGAAGTGAAGAAATATCAACTTCAAATTTCAATCTTTTTAAAAAAAATTAAATGCAAAATTTTATAATAACTTTTTAATTATAAATTATTAAAATCTGAAACATTAAATTAAAAAAATGACAACATAAAAAATAATTAATTAATACTTTGTTGATTATCATCGGAATATTCTCATGATAATCAACAAAAACTGAACTTATTATTTGGAATATATAATTGAGTAACTTACTATTATTATTATTATTATTATTATTATTATTATTATTATTATTATTATTATTATTATTATTATTATTAATTTTAAATTTAATTTTTTTGAAAATATTAACCAAATTTTAGTAACAAATTTTATCTAATCAAATTGACATTGATTACAAATCTGTAAATACCAAATTACTATAATTAATGTTAAATAAGGAACGAATTTTGATGTTAAACAATTTCAAATCAATTTTTAGAAACAATGAGATTTTCATATATTTATAAAATTATGTGCTTGGAACCTCTCCTCACTTGATGCTATAAATTGTACCACTTCCGATTCTCTACTACATCATTCTGAAAGAATAAACTCAAAAAAAGTTCATCATGAGTTCTAGAGTAGACCCAGTCTCCTCCATCAACATCTCCAACGCTCAAAAGGCGTGGAAGACAGTGGTAAGAGTTGCACGACTATGGAGATCACCTAACAAGAAGTAGACTGATGCACCAGACTTCATTGAAATGTTATTTGTTGACGCTAAGGTATGTGTGTATACCTTTGGAAATTAATTAATTTCTTTTAAAACAATTTTGTGCTTTTTAGCGTCATAGGAAAACTTTTTTATTAGTGTCTAACTCTTTTTTTTTTCTGTAGAACAACACGATACAGTGCACCGTCTAGAGTAATTTTGTGAACAAATTTGAGGGCCTTTTGAGGGAAGGCATATGCTACGAGATTGTCAACCCTACCGTGGTTATGAACTCATACAAGTACAAGCCATCGCAACATCCGTGCAGGTTATACTTGAAGCTGATAACCACTGTGAAGCCAATTGAGGATCCTAGTATTCCTCTGTATGGACTAATTAATTTCACAAATTATACCACTATATTCGAATCACCCAAGGAGGATTCCTATATCCATCTTAAACACTTCATGTCAAATATTTTATTATTATGGTAAACAATTGAAATATTTTATGAGAAATTATAATCTAAAGTTAGCACAACATGTGGTGTGGTGGTTAGCTCACTTCGTCCCTCGACCATGCAGAAAGAGGTTTCGGTCCTAACCTATGAGAGTGAAGCGCAAATTGTCACCAATCGTTTACCACCAAGTGGCTATTTCTCACGACGAGGGTATTGGTCACTGTTGTCGACCTGACAACAATAGGTATGAGAAGTTATAAAAATAAACCATCCCGAACACATTAAATTTAGTTTATCTAAAGTTACCCGTGCCTTGCACGGTTTAATCCAGCTAGTATAATTTTATTTGTTAGTTTAGTATTTGAAAAAAAAATTGACAATATTACAACTAATATATATATAACTTTATTATGTGTATTGTAATGAGTAATCGACATAAGTAATTATACTGTGAATAATATATTGAGAATTCAATCATTATGACTTCACTCAAAAAATAATTTATTTGGAAATGATGAAAATATAATATATCACATCTCATATATATAATTTTTCTTGAAAGTGAGGAACACCGATAAGTTGTCCATTCTTAAGGGTTTTCACTACAAGAAAATAGCAGATTACTGACGGCTAAAAGCTTGGGTAAGTACCAAAAGCTGTCACTAATGTTGGTATACCGACGTCCAGCCTACAACCAACAAGCATTCGGTTAACGGCTCATTGGTAATTCATTACCAACGGAAAAATGAAAGTAGTTGGTAATAACCGACAGCTATAATTGTCGCTAATGGTTTTTTTCATTTTCCATTTTTCATTTTTCATTTTTCATTTTTCATTTTCATTTTCATTTTCATTTTTCATTTTTCATTTTCGGTTAGTCCTATCTTCATCTTCGTCCTCCTTTTTCTGTTCATCATCCATTAGTGCCTTCAAAGATGCAAACTTAGTCTGCATAATTACAATACATGTTAAATTATAATAATATAAATTGAAATTAATTTAAATCATCATCATACTTACGAAAGAGATCGCCAAGCTTCTATTTTTCCAAATTTGTGGTACTTTATCTTTCTTATTAGTTCGTTTGATTAATTCCCCTACGGTTAGTTGTTTTCTAGGCACACGCCCGAATTTTTATTGTTAGAAGACATCTGTTTTAATTCAAACACCAATTTTTAAATATTATTAAATATACTACTCAGTTAAAGTTAAAGAATTAATTTTTGTGTACTAACATTTTTAAACCAACACTAGTCTAATCTACAATAGAATGAAAAAACTAAAACTATAAATAAAATAACCTACAATAAAATAAAAAACTAAAATTATAAACAAAATAAAATATAAAAAATAAGACAAAACTTACTTTTTGAAAGCTAATCTTTGACAAAGAAAGCTGTGATAAATGGTGCAGGCGAAGTATATATAGGTTACCGACGGCTTTTGCCGTTAGTAAATAGCAACAATATGTTGTTGCTCCTTTATAGCTTACCGATAGAAAATGTTGTCGGTAATCTGGCGACCAATTGTCTCACCCAACGAAGTTTGAAAATCCATATTGAAATAATATAAACTGATGGATGTGCCTGTCGGTAATTTAGCGTGAAATTTTCCCGCCACACTACCAACGGATGTGACCGTCAGTAATGAGGGCGCTAAACTTTCCCGCCAATTTATCGACAAGATCAGACATAGTCTCCAATCCGTGACAATGAGATGCTTGGCCTACCCCATGCAGTATACTCGTGATACAGGATGAGCTTAAGAGCTTCGAAGCATGTGTCCGGGATGATTTGAGCCAAGTTTGTACAGTTGTAAGGTGATACCTTTTGTATCAATTCCTTATTCGAGGTCCCCGTTATGGGTAGAGATATATCTCGTCACGGTTTGAGCGTTGCCAGGGCAAGTGAATTTTTGAGGCTTCTGATTAGTGATGATTGGCTCAGTAAGATTCTCTAAAGGTGGAACAATGATGGGGTGCAGGGTGTGAAATGTCATTTGTGCCCTCAATTGGGAGGTGAAAGATCAAATTTCCCCCCGGTTTGTATCCTTTAAATTGGGAGATTAGGAGCCACTACACCTTCTTCCCATTTCTTCCACCTTGTCTAGCACAAACCGAACGTATGGATTTCTTCTTATTGAGAACTTCAATTCTTCCTTGATTTAGTACGTTCTTCCATTTTCTCATCGTTTCCCTTTTTTATTTCATAGTTGCATGCTAGGACGTAGTGAAATTTAGGAACTTTGTGTTGATAAATAAAGAAATGACACAAAAAGGGGGGTTGAATTGTGTCCTTATTGAAACTTGATTTTCAAAAACAATTATTTGTTCACAAAAGCTTTTCATAAACTATGGCAGCGAAATGATAAACAGAGTGTAAACGATTGATAAGTGTCAAATATGCATAGTTTTACAGCCTTTAATTGACACTTATCTTGATCATTTAATGAATATTCTGTGTTAAACTCCTCTAATTCTGTATATATTTGGAATTCTGCCAATAATGGGTCTGTATTGGATTTTATCATGTTTTATGCCCATTTTTTATGTAGAAATGAAGTTTTGGATAGATTTTTCATAAAGGCAGAAAGAACTGGGAAACGAATACAAGTTTCTGGTCGCTCAGCGACCAGGACAACCGCTTAGCGACCAGAGAACGCTCTCTGGCCGCTTAACGCCTCAAGCCATCCGCCCAGCGACTAGAGAACCCTCTCTGGCCGCTCAGCGCCTCAGGACAACCGCTCAGCACCCAGAGAACCCTCTTTGGTCGCTTAACGCCTCAAGTGGACCTCACAGCGACCAAGTCGGTTTAGGAAACCCAGGAGTGAAGAAACAGGTCACTCAGCGACCTGTTTAAGTCGCTCAGCGACCTGTGCAGAACGGATTGCCTATAAATACAGCTTTGTTCAGCAGAATTCAGGGAGTTGAAATAGAGTTTTCAGAGTTGGATTTTGGTATTGAGGACCAGAATTTCGAGTAGAGAGAGATCCTAGAGAGAGGAAGCAAGCAAGGAGAGAGAAAGGAAGGTTCTGAGCATCGGAACGTCGCCATTCAAGTGGAGACACGTCACTGACGTCGCCAAGCTTCCAGTCTTCCATATTTCTTCTTGTAAGCTTGTAGTATCCATGAATATGGATTTCTAAACCTCTCTTGTTGGGATTAGTTGTAGCTTTTTGACCTCTCTGATGTATTTATACTGATAACCATATATTAATCAATGTTTCTATAAATGAGTTCAATGATTTACCTTATGTCTAATGCTTGTTTTAGTCTGATCACCTGAAGCATGATTTTGGATTTGATAGTATAGTGAGAACTAGCTAATTGAATCCGAACTAGGTAATATCATCTAATGGATTTAAGACCTAGAGATGGGTTTAGACCATTAGTCAATTAATCATCCATGTCTAATGCTTTCTGTTCAATTAATCAATAGGGCTACGTCCAGTCCTTGGCTTCATCAAGATTTTCCATTATTCAACACTGAACAGTACAAGTATTAAACAAGACTTCTCCCAAGTATTCAACAGGACTTCTCCCAGTATTCAACAGGACTTCTCCCAGTATTCGACAGGAATTCTCCCAAGAATTAGACAAGACTTCTCCCAATTCTTTTACAAGAATTTTCACTTCTACAAAGTCTCTTAAAAAAGAGTAAATTTTAAGCACAGATAACTCTAAGTATAGAGGATATGACTCTTTGCGTATATACTTGAATGTAGGTGAAACAGAGATAATGGGATGATAGGTTCTCTGTTTGGGTGTGAAGTGATAAAGAGATTTGACTCTTAGGAAATTTCACTCGTTGTGGGTTTGACACTTAAGTTCGAGTGAGGCTTAGAAGATTCAGAAAGATTGAGAGCTTGAATTAGAATTTCGTTGTAAGTCACCAAATCGCCTAGTTCTTAAATTTTCAAGTTTTCTTATTTATATCTTCTCTTCAAATGAAAGTTGCTGAAGAAGATGAATGTTGAGATGATATCTTCTTCTTCCTACAGGCTTCAATGGATCTTTGTTGAATAATAAATGCATTCGACCGTTGAAAGCTTTGACATGACTGTTTTGAGCAGTAGGTATCTTGTAGCAGTTCTAAAACTCTCTTCTTTTTGGTTGTACTTGATGTAGACGCAGAGATTGAACAGTGTACTAGCTTCATTCTTAGTTAACATTTTTTTATATATATATTATAATAAGTACACAATAATTCTTCACTAACAATAAAATAGGCCACTCACATATAAATATTAATTTTTTAATAGTAAATGTAGACTAATTTTCTGTTATCATATGATATTATTTAAAATTATTTCGCTACTTATATAATTATAATTAATAATTTAAATATAAATTAATTTTGAAAGAATAATATCTTTTAATAATTTTTTAAAAATTTAATTAATTTTTATTTTTGATCACTTACCCCTACTAAGTTAAAACTCATTGGTTACATATATAATAATTTTAAATAAAATAGGCTCCCTTCAAAAAAATTAAAATAGTCGAATTAATAAAAATTAATTTAACTTTAGTTAATATTAAAACATAGGATCATTTTTAAAAATGTAAAAAAAAATTAATACAATAATCACTTTTTTTTAAAAAAACTATTTAGAAAATTAAGTTTTAAAAAATATTATGTATTTTTTATTTCAAACGGAAATTTGATACATTTTTCATTGTTTGTATCATATCTTATCAATATCTTGTCCACCTCAAACGCAGGATAGGATAAGAGCCTACCCTGCTCTTATCATATCCTACCCTTATCCAACCCTTTATCCTACCATGCTCTTATCCTATTCTGACCACTAAACAGGCCCTAGAAGTATCATCAAATACTTCTCCTACAAGTATTATCAATGACTTTTCCTACACTTCGTTTGACTGAAGTCGGGTTCTACTTTGAGTTCTTCTAAGAAGATGATAGTAGACGATTTAGGCTCGGTGAGCTCTCTAGTATTTGAAGAAAGGATTTGACTCTTGAGGAATACTTAGAGGCTTTGGTAATTTGACCAACAAGATAAGTTCTCTTGCAGAGACTTGTGAGTTTGACTCTTAGGCTTTTTGTTGATGCTTGATTGAAGACTTAGCACAGAATATTTGATCGAAAGAATTCTTGCTGCTGAATTCTTCAAGTGTCATTTATATACTCTTGTTCTCTAGTTGATAGACGATGAGTGTAGTGAGAGAGAGAGGTTCATCCAACAAATATATTTCTTCTCTAACGGTCACCTTCTGGTCTTTGTGTACATTGGCTGACTGGAGACCTTTTCAGTAGCAGGTTTGAATAGATGTGAACAACAATTGCTGCAGTCGAAGCTTCTCCTTTGCAAAAGCGACATGACTTCTGATTTGATGTTTTGTTTTCGATACTTTTGTAATGTTTAAGCGTTTGTCCATCTTGGTTTGCTTTGAATCATGTGTTCAATGTATTTTGGAGAATTTCTTTACGCGATAAGTGTACGTTCGATTGATAGACGAGTTGAGCATAATACGATCTGCGTGTACCTATTTTGGTTTGAAACTCAAGTAATATATTTGAAATTTATGCTTATAGTTATAGACCATACTATATTTGTATGATCAAAACCTAGATTTTAGTGTCTTAACACTTGTCGCTATATTTATTATAGGTTTATGTGGGAGTGGGCTTTTGGCCGCTGTGTTGAGAAGTGGAGAACAAATGTGTCACCTTTGCACTTCTCCTTTGTAATTGTTGGGTTAACTCATTGCCCCTTCATGTATAGGTCGTGTTCAAAATATGAGTTCGAAGAATGATTCTCCAAAAGTGCTTCTTAGGTCCTCTCCCATGTAACATTCTCCTAGGAAGGTTTTCACCATTTGTCAAATTGGATTGATCCTTGTGTATTGTGTGTTCTTTCCATTCCAATGGAGGGGAATGATTCATTTGCTTTTTTTTGGTTACAAGAGGAAAAAAAATAAAGGAAAGAAAAAAACAAACAAACAAACTATTTAAGGCGTCAAGATACATAGACGTATAGACAAAAGACGGAGGATGCTTCCAGACCCGCCGAGGAGTTCCATCACGCGCCGCATGCCTCGCCAGACAATCCGCAGTGTTATTTTCCTCTCTTGCGACATGGATAACGGAAACATTCCAATCCCAGCTGAGCATATCCCTCACCTTGGCGATCTCCTCCCTATCCCTTAAAGTGCTAATATCATTACGAGTCTGTAAAACCCGCACCACATTCTCACAGTTACATGCGCAGACGACCTCGCGAACACCCAGCTCCCAAGCATGGGCCAAACCCAACTCCACTGCCCAAACCTCTGCGAGGAACGCGTTCCCATGGGGAGAACTCGCCGACACTGCAGAGCGCCAACCACGAGCAGAATCAATTAACACAGCAGCCCCACCCATTGTTGCACATCCCGGGATCCAACTGCCATCCACCAGTAGCTGAAAAGGCGCTACACGACCAGCTGTCGCCGAGGGAGAAATGTGCTTTGAGCAGAGATACATCTGCCAAGCAGTGACATCCGATAGAACCCGCCGCAGAACTTGGTTCATCTCCCACTTGTTCTCTCCCAAACATTGTTCATTCCTCCATCTCCATCCCCACCACAACACAGCCGCCCCCAAGATACATTGCTACTGCTTAAGTAGACTCACGAGCCAAGACGAGAAAGGGACATTGGAACTGAGATGTGGTAATATGGAGCCAAACTGACGCCAGAGCAGACAAGAGCGGGGGCACTCGCGAAAGAGATGCGACAAGCTCTCTACAGTAGCACCACAACGCGAGCAAGAAGCCGACTGGCTGAGATAATTCCGATGCCTCTTCTCATTAGTTGGAAGCCCTTCCTTCATAAGAAGCCATAGAAAAAATCGAATCTTCTCAGGAACCTTACAACGCCAAACACGCTTCCATATCCCCGAATCAATTGCATCAAAATCACTCAAGGCTGCATATGCCGAGGACACACTATACCTGCCGTCACTTGCGGCAGTCCAGCAGATAGCGTCGTGCCCCACTGACTTGGTAGGCACCCTAACAACACTAATATCCTCCTTGACATCCAAAGGTAACACTGTATACAACAGCTCAAAATTCCAAGAAGAGCCCATCCATAAATCTGCCACCCTGAGTTCTGTGTCTGAAACATGAACAGATGGAACTCTTAAATAGAGCTTACCAGACCCCAACCAGTTGTCATACCAAAGCGATGTAGATCCGTCCCCTAGATGTGCTCGAAATCCGTGCTAATGAACGTGCTAATGAACCTAAATGGCTTTCAGTTCCAGATATGGGGTTACTTGCTGCAACAACTTTTCGTATTATTCTGGTTACGTTAGCACCAAACCAATGTTGCACATACTTACCTCTTCTAGGCCCTATTGTTGAAACACCTACCATTGTAGTATTGGGTAATATCGCTAACAAGCATTGGGTTTGAGTAAAGCTTACTGATAATTCACCCTTGCCAACCATATCGCCCCAATGGAAACATCACTGCTCTGCAGATGCTCGTACTTGGGAGATTCCTCTTCAGTCAAGAATTCTGCACTTCAGAGGACTATTAAATAGAGCCCATCCATAAATCTGCCACCCTGAGTTCTGTGTCTGAAACATGAACAGATGGAACTCTTAAATAGAGCTTACCAGACCCCAACCAGTTGTCATACCAAAGCGATGTAGATCCGTCCCCTAGATGTGCTCGAAATCCGTGGCGTAAGTAATCCTTAGCCCTAACAATGCCCTTCCAAACATACGAGTTTCCTGTCTTATATTCCCCATCAAGAACTATCTCACTGGCCAAATACTTCTGAGATAAAGCTATTACCCACGGCTTCCCTCTGTCGCACAGAAGACTCTCAACTAACTTCCCAAGCATGGCGATATTGTTGAGTCGAGCACAGCGGAGACCAAGACCACCCCTGTCCTTTGGGCAGGAGATCTCTTTCCACGGAACCAAGTTCCAACTCCTTGTGTTGTCCCCCTTACCAATGATTCATTTGCTTTCATTATTACTTGTGTGAATATATTATTTAATGAAATAATGAAATAATGATTTCTTATATTTAATGAAATAATGATTTCTTATATTAAAAAACCGTATTGTGTAAACGATCTCAAATCGTTCACCAATCACAGCAAAGTAAACAAACTTATTTCACCATAGTTTTCAAAATAAAAAAAGAATCAATGTTTATTAATTTCCAAATTTTAAAAAATTTAATTTAAAACATAAAATATAGAGCTAAGCCAGCATATTGGTGTTCCATTTCTCAGTGGTCTCACTCGGCCACTCTGCATCTCTTCCCTCTTTCCCTCGCCGTCAATTCTCCAATGCAGATATCGCTCCACCTTCTCCCCAATGCCAACCTCACATTTCCCCCTTCCACCTTTCTCCACCCTTCATTCCCATTCCCATTCCCTTCCTTCAAACCCCTAACCCAATTCCCCAAACCAAAACCCTACCCTATCACCGCCCTCCTTCAATGGAACCGCAAGCCGCAACTCGCCGGAGAGACCCCGCGCGTGGTGGTCGTCACCTCCGGAAAAGGCGGCGTGGGAAAGACCACAACCACCGCCAACATGGGCCTCTCCCTGGCCCGCCTGGGCTTCTCGGTGGTCGCAATCGACGCCGACGTGGGCCTGCGCAACCTCGACCTCCTCCTCGGCCTCGAGAATCGCGTCAACTACACCGTCATCGAGGTCCTCAACGGCGACTGCCGCCTCGACCAGGCCCTCGTGCGCGACAAGCGCTGGTCCAACTTCGAGCTCCTCTGCATCTCCAAGCCCCGCTCCAAGCTCCCCATGGGCTTCGGCGGGAAAGCCCTCACCTGGCTCGTTGAGGCCCTCAAAGCCCGGCCCGAGGGCTCCCCGGACTTCGTCCTCATCGACTGCCCCGCCGGGATCGATGCGGGCTTCATAACCGCCATAACGCCAGCCAATGAGGCCGTCCTGATAACCACCCCTGACATTACGAGCCTGAGGGACGCTGACAGGGTCACGGGGCTGTTGGAGTGTGATGGCATCAGGGATATCAAGATGATAGTGAACCGGGTTCGGACCGATATGATCAAGGGGGAGGACATGATGTCAGTTCTGGATGTGCAGGAGATGCTAGGGTTGCCTTTGCTTGGAATGATACCTGAGGATTCAGAGGTTATAAGGAGTACAAATAGAGGGTACCCTCTGGTTTTGAACAAACCCCCCACATTGGCTGGGTTGGCTTTTGAACAGGCTGCGTGGAGGCTCGTGGAACAGGATACCATGCAGGCTGTTATGGTTGAGGAAGAGCCTAAGCGTGGGTTTTTCTCATTTTTTGGAGGCTAGGATTTGAATCTGTGCTTTCTTTAAAATGTCTTTTTGGTTTTGTTCAAAGTTTGTAATGGTTTTGGGTTGTTTGAGGTTATGCAAATGATCAAGTGCAAGTGGTTAGTTTGAGAAGGAAGCTGTGTACAGTTGGGGCTAGTGAAGCTTTGTTTTTGTTATTGATTCTGTTCATTCAAAGATTTCATTTTGTCAACACATTTGTTTTCTTATTATGAGGATTAGTGTCTATAAAACACTTGTTCACATTTTTTGCTGTAAGATTTCACTATTCAAGGTCTTCATTTGCAGTTTTGTTCGCCATAAATGCGACTACAATTGCTGTCGATAATGAAGTTGTGAGACTGTAATTGCAGTCACGTACTGTGCTTGATGCTATTGAGGGTTCGATTCAGGGTTGTGTAAAGTGCCATTGCAGGTGTACACACGGACATGTTGTGGCTGATGCAGTTGACATGTGTTTTTGCTATTAGGGCTTGATGCAGTTGCGGCTGCCACTGAACCGAGATGTTGGTGATGCGATCTGCAATTCAAAATCTTTGTTCAACAATGGTAAAGTTCTTCCTAATCTGTGAATCCTGTTTTATTTATGGATGAGTGTTTTGATTTTGATGCTATACAGCAATGAACAATTTTCCTTTGTTGATAGGCTACACTGCAGTGCACACCATAAATGACATTAGACTTTAAAAGTTGATTCTAGAGGATTCTGCATACCAGATGTTCCCTTCATTTGTTGTTTTGTAAGTTTTTCCACTGAATCATGAACTTCCATTTGGGTTGGGTTAACAGGATTATTATAAATGGGAGGATAAACTTGCATTAGTGTAGGAAACTATAGTTGTGGAACTGTTTTGGTAGCAAATGATTGTTCTAGATGGAGGAAACTATGAGCCAGATGGGATAAAATTTTCAATAAGCATATATGGCAAAAAAATAAAGGAAGAGTTGCAATGATCTTGCAGACTCGCAGCAAGTGTAAGTCTTCTAAACAATAGTTTCTTACATGAGTTGAAATTAGCTTTTGCATCGCTCCTTTTTCAAAAGCTCCCTCATCTTGTTTGTTTAAGTACCTATAAACTTATAAGGACTGTTCCATAAGTTAAAATCAAATATGTATCTCGATTGACAAGCTCTTACAAGTTAAGTTTGAAGCTAATCCAAATTGGGCCTATACAGTGTGCATCTTAAGTCTCATCCTTACTGAATAATTTCATTTAACGTTTCACTATTTCACTCAGGTATTTTTGGATTAATGTCTATAACATTTGATTGACATCAGCCCTCTAGGGTCACTTTTGTTGCAAATACAGCATGTAGTGGTGCTTGAATGATAAAGTCGTGCCTAGTCTCCGAACTTTGATATCATCCTCTCATGATTTTATGATATAATTGAAAGGTCACCCTTTGTAGATTTAGTAATTTATCCTGCTTGGAATAGAGCTAAACCATGAAATTGTAGTAAGCTTCAAAAGCTGTCTTCAAAGAATACTGCAAGTTCCCTGTTTCAGATGTTTTCACTGGCTGAGCATAAAGTGTCTGTTCATCAAATGAGCTGAGTGGTAGACGATTCATTAGTGATATGGCTCAGGATCCATTGCAGTTTTTGTTTTTGTGCATTACAGGTCGCCTCCACCGGAGGCAATTTAGTTTGAGCCGGGACATTCACATCATGGTGGGGCTAGCCCTCCCAGTAGGAAATATTTTCATTCACAATATTTGAATCCGAGACCTTGCTTAAGGTTGTATTTCTGAGTTTTTAGGGGTGGGAATGAGAAGGTTTTGAGGGGAGGGCAAGTGAGGAAGGGAAGGGTAAGCCCTTCCTTTGTTTGCAAGTTCCAAATTCCTCTAAACCTCCCAATTTGGGGGAACTCCACAAAACTACTAAAGGAGGGTCTTGGAGGGTTTTCAAAAATTCCTCAAACCCTCCCCCCCACCCCCTTTAAAATCTCCCAAACAAGGGGAGGGTTTTTGATAAGCCTCCCCCTTCTCTCCCCTCCAAAACTCACCTCACAAACACACCCTAAGAAAATTGGGCATGTATCACCTCAATAGTGTGGTGTAAAACAAATACAGCTCTGTAGTTGTTTTTAGGGAACTGTTGCATAATCTGCTATTGAGTTAAAAGCTCCGATCCTCTCCACTTCATATCTATGGACAACATGCTTTTCAAACCTAAGAAAATATCAACTATAGGATTAAACATATGCAGGAATAACACAACAAACTGTGTTTAAAAAATACTTAGAATAAAATTTGACTCAAATTCGACGTTACATTGTGGTGATAAGTTAACATTTTTTATTGCCAAGGAACTTGTATTGTGAACAAAGTAGCTGTTGATGACTTCAACCATGTTTTACTACCACCTTATTATTGAGCCACGTTTTAGCTAATATATAAGATTGTGACATTGTGTGTTGTGATTCTTTATTTTTTCAGCGCTGTATTTCTACCAGTTTATGATAAATATATCCACTACTGTGTCCTGATGAGGTAGTAATGTATAGTTGAAATTTTTGACTCTATTGTTCCAGTCTATTACAAAACAGCTATATGCTTATGTAAGACTTGTGACTGCCTGGTTAACATAGTAACTACTATAAAATGTGTTGATTCTTATTTTTAATTTTTTTGGTCGAAATGTGCTGCTTCATGTAACCAACCCTACCCAGTAGAAAAAGGCTGTTGTTTTTGTTGCATGTGGGTCCTACCGCTTATTATATGATAGATTGATATCTATTCGTTTTATGATCAGAAAGATATATCTCACATGGGAAGATAACATATAAGGAAACCTCATAAGAGTCAAGAATGATGTCTCAAATGTAATAGGTTGAGAGGACTTAAAACAAATAATGGAGAGAGGCCATTCACTACAAAAAAATTTATTATTTGTGGCACCTTATTTGTGGCATTTATAATTAAATGTCAGTATTTGAAAATTTTGTGACATTTATTTAGAGTGCCCTGCCAGAAATTTTAATTTTACTATCATATTTAGCTACCTGTAGTTTTCAAATTCATATCTCAGCTATTTTACTAGTAATTAGCTGCCAATTAACTCCTAGCCAAATTTCCATTTTCAACCGGGCAACTACTTTTTTCGCATTTTAGAAATTTTTTAAGAAAGATTTTTTTTTTACAACTTGAAAAACAAAAGATAATTAAAAAAGAAATTGATTTTCTCATTTTACATTAACAGCTTCAAGCTAATTTTATTCTCTCCCTACTTCATTTGGAACCCTAATCTCAAACTCTCTCCCCCAATTCTTCCAAATTTGTGAATTCATCGCACCAATGAAAGCTCCTTCGCATTTCCTTGTTCGGACTCGAAGACATCGAACTCATCTCGCTCCATCAGCTTCTTCATCGTTTCGGCAACAATGAGATGCTTCTTCGAAGTCAAGATTTCGGTTGGAGGCTTATATTCTTGGCTTCTATGATCAACTATGGCTTCCGGTGGGTTGGAATTTGAATATGAAATGTTCTGCATCCGAATCACGAGGAAGTTGTCACAAACTCGGAATGTGCTCCATCTTTGCTCGAAAACACTGCGCGTTCGTCGTCGGGAACTGGAAGATCCGAACGGAACAAGTTCCAAATCATCTTCATTGACCGCGGAAGTTCGATCACCGGGAGAAAGTTCAGCATGTGGCATCTCAGCAACTGCGACAAATCATCTTCATCGGCATCGTAGTTCTTCCACTTGTTTGGCCAGCTCGTATGAATTCCTTTGATTATTCATTTGGTTGTTTAAGTTAATAATCAGATTCGTTCATTAATTCTGTACATTTTTCCTTGTATACAACAATCAGAATTATTCTCAGTTGTTTGACTTTCATCTTTATTTTAACCATTCAAATGGTAAATGGTGCAGGTTCAAAGGTTTTGGTTAAGCATCCAAGAAAAGCCACGGTTGATATACTATATAGTGTTTTGAATGTTGTGATTAAGTAAATATTCCATAGATGCAGCTTTTTTAATTTGTTCTCATAGATATGCTGTATGCAAGTCTTCTGCTTATCCATTGCTAGGTCTGTTTTAATTTGATGTTACATAGTTTGATTTATATTTATAATGATTTCGCTCTCTCTATCTAGTAGAAGGAATAAAAAACTGCCCAGTTGTTTTAGATGAAATCTAGATAAAAATAGTCCTGGATTAGGTCATGACTTATCTTATCCAAATTCAATAATGACAATAGTTGAAAACAAATAGTAGAAGATTAGAATCCATTTAGACTTAGTAAAATACGCAACGATATTTGATGAGTGGCCCCTTGTTGCTTTCAATGCTATTTTCTATTTCATAGGTATAGACATAGTTCGTTCTTTTATTTATAAGAATAATTCTTTGAAGAGAGATTATTGAAGGGAACATTGTAGTTGTCTATGTTTCAACTCTGCTTTTGAAGCTATGTAGTTTCAAGGGCAAATCTTTCATATGGTAATTTTAACCATTATTAGATTATAGCAATCTCTTATGTGTTTAGTTTCATTGACTCTGGTTTAAATTTAACTTAATTATCTATCCATTGTTTCTATGAGGTTGCATCTGAACTCTATGATTGTTGTTCTTTTCATTCCTCTGCTGCGAAAACTTCTTGATGTTCGGATCAAGCTTGTTTTCTTTTTGGTATATACATTATGATCTAGCTAGCTTAGTTCATTTAATGAATATGGCTATGGAAAAAAAAGTGTATGTATAATCAATTATTGAAAAGTCAACATTAATTAATATTCATTTTATTGGTGATATAAATACTGTGAGTAGTAACACCTAATTTGTATTTTGTGGCATTTATAAACTGTCCGTAAAACATGAGCTGTAATACCATATTGATGCATTTGTGGCAATTAAAAGCTACCAATAATTGTTAAAGTAATTTGGCATACAAAACCAGCACTTAAGAGAAAATGCCACAAACCAAGTTGTGGCGGTGTGGATGTGGTGGTGGCCTTTATGCTAAATGTCGGAAATAACACTTGTGACATCTATTGAATGCCACAATTTAACAATATCAATGCCACTAAAAATATTTTTTTAAGTGGTTTGTTATATGAATATTTTTAAATATTTCCTGTCATTTTTTGAATAATTTATTTATTTTGCAATTAAAAAAATGTTGGTTCTTTATGTTTTAAAGATGTATTTAATTTTTTATTTAATACTTTTTAAAAAATATCTAGAAGACTGTGATGTTTTAACTGAGATTTTCTGTCAATTATCTCCAAAACTCTTGTTGGATAAATAATTGGGCATTATTTTTAATGCCACCCTTTTTAATACTAATGCCATCCCTATTTTTTTATTCCAAAAATACCCTTGTGGTAAAAATTAATAAATTATTACCTTTTTAATACTTACAGTTTTCCACCACCCCTCTTCTCATTTCATCTTCTCTCGCACCTAATGG
Organism: Acmispon strigosus; assembly: GCA_030819835.1. Taxonomy (NCBI): domain Eukaryota; kingdom Viridiplantae; phylum Streptophyta; class Magnoliopsida; order Fabales; family Fabaceae; genus Acmispon; species Acmispon strigosus. The sequence continues at coordinate 37,898,732 of JAUAMA010000001.1, read as the reverse complement.
TTGTGACTTCTGAAACCCTAGCCCGCCGCCGCCGCCGCCGCTGTCGACCGTAACCGCCGTCGGTCTCGTCACCATTCTCCCCGTGTTCTTCTCTTTGTTCTTCCACTTCCCCTACAGGTTTGTCTTGGCCATCATCTTTGTTTCACCTTGTTTTGTATTTCGCACTCAATATGTGCGATTTTTGCATGCTCTTCCTTTGATTCGCAAATATTAGGTGCGTTGTAGTGCTTGTGATGTTATGTGCGTGGTGATGTTTCGCACCTAACAGGTGCGTGGTGATGTTTCGCACCTGTGGGTGCGTTTTTTTTTTTTTTTTAATTTCGCACGTTTAATGGCGAAATAATTGAGTTTATTTCGCACTACTGATGGCGAATTGGATGTTTCAGTTTCGCACCTATGATAGCAAAACTGAGTGGTTTCATTTCGCACTTTGTTGTGCATTTTCCTTCAATTATTCAATTGAATTAGTTTTAGTTATTTATTTACAATTTCTAATACTGTTTTTTTTTTTTACAGAAATGGCAAGAACACGATGGACCGGACATGCACCACAACCTGAAGTAGGGCAAGGTCAAGCTGAACGTACCCCGGACTGCGTCAGTACGTAGGAGACATGGAAAAGCTCCATTGGTGGAGGAGCCATCTAACCAGCAAGATGAGGAAGATGCATATGCTCAGGAAGACCAGCAAATGGACTACGGTCATGAGGAGGACCAGCACATTGATGAGGATGAAGACGTTGGTGATGGCAATGATGATGACGATGACAATGACGATGGCGAAGATGCAGAGGAGGAGGACGAGGAGGAGGAGGAGGACGAAAGGCAGCATGCGAACAAAGAGGAGGCAAGAGAGTTAAAGCGCATGCTGCGTCAGATGGACCAAGAGGATAAGGACCTCACCTCATTCCCAGGTGGCCCAGCTAATTTATCAGTGCTACGGAACTACCATAAGCATATCGCTGGTAGAGTGTGGAGGTCTTATCTTGATCCTACGATCCCGGATAGGCCAGTGTTGAGGGTCTATAATCAATCGAGGAAGTTGGCGAAGCCTGTTGACCGGGGTGTTCCCTACATCACCACAATTCTGCAAAGGTCAGGGCTTGCAGCATTGAGAATGTGTCGGTATAATGTGTCAGATAGGGGATTGATCTCCGCTTTTGTGGAGAGGTGGCATCCAGAGACCTCGTCATTCCATCTTCCATTTGGTGAGATGACAATCACCCTCGACGATGTCTCTTGTCTACTGCATATCCCCATTCGTGGAAGTTTTTTCACCCTACCACAGCTTGATCGTGATCAGTGTGTCCAAGCTTTGGTATCTCAGCTAGAGGTCTCCCCCACACAAGCTGTCAGGGAGGTTCTTAAAACAAAGGGGAAGTTTGTACAGTTCGCGTGGTTGGAAAATATTATCACAGTGAACCTCGGTGAGGGGAAGCTTGAAGCAGCTGCGAAGGCGTACATGCTCTGGTTTGTGTGTGCAAGCTCACAAGCACACGGTAACCCGTGGGTACTTCTTAACCTGCAATCGCACTCAGAACTATCAACCCCCACTCTTTTCATTCTAGTTTTCTCCTTAGCAAGCAGTTCAAGAGCCTTCTTTGACACAAAACCAATCAAATTCTTGTAGAAGGGACCCTTGAATTTGTGATCCTTGATGAATATACTATGCTCAAAAGAGGACATTATCTTTGTATGTTGCAGTACCGTTAGCTTGTTCATAGCATCCCAGCAATAACAAAGATCACCCTTGCTATTCTTAAGCAAATGCTTCAGCCTTGCATGAGCACCCTCAACCCTGCCAATGCATTGTAGTACAATATAAATAAAAAAACTATAATTTAATCAAAGCCATAAGCATAAATATAATCATGAAGTGGATTAAACCTGTTGGTAGTCGTGTTCCCAAGATGCATGGCCGAATCAATCCAGCACTTTACAAACTTTTTCCTATGATCTGTCAACCAAGTTGTCAGAATATACGAATTGAACTGAGGAAACGATTCAGATAAAATTTGCACGGCCCTCAGATGACTATGATACTCCTCTTCTGTCACAGAATCCATGAGATCTTGCCAAGCATCCATGATGCCATCCCACACTGTTTTCGGTTGGCAATATAACTTGCACTTTGCACTTACATTCTTTGAAATATGGAACCTGCACAACAAATGTTTGGCTGTTGGGAAAACCTCCTCTACAGCTGCTATCAGTGCCAGGTCTTTATCAGTGACAATAACACTAGGCAAGCAATCTTCCTTAAGAATCAACCCTTTCAGTTTTGTCAAGGCCCACACAACATCATGTGTCCTTTCTGAGGACATATAAGAAAATCCAATGGTAAAGGTAATGTCTGTTGATGTAACACCAACCATTTCAAGCAGGGGTAAGCCGTACCTGTTGGTTTTGTATGTACTATCTATGAGCACAACAGTAGGATACAGATTAAAGAGCTCGATGCCACCCGGATGTGACCAAAATATATCTTGGATAACCTGAGTTTCACAATCCTTCTGATGCCAATAAACATATTTGTCCCGTTCCAATAAATGCATCAAGTGCTGCATCTCTGTTAGAGAACCCCTCTTTGTCCTCCGGTATCGTCCACATGCATTGTAAACTTGTTGAATTGTTGTTAAATTTTCAGGATTCTTATCTTTCAAAGAGACGAGCATGTGACTAGGTTTAACCCTAGTGTCTACCATATCTTCAACCAACTGTTTTTCCGTAGAAGTCAATCTTCCAGCGTATGCATGCCCAACCAACGATTGTGCTCTTACATGGTTATGAACTCCACATAACACCTTCAGCCGCCAACACCCTTCAGCTTTTCTAGGCCTTCCTCTTAGCTTAAATGGACACTCACATTTTCTTGTTCCAGTGCTCCTCTTGGTTAGTTTGCCCTTGTACGGTTTGTAACTCCCACCCCGCTCGCATCCTAACGTGAGAAGTTCTTTTCTTTTGAGGCTCCCATAATCAGACTTAGCAGTAACAACAACAAATCCATTCTCCTTCCCTACCGACCGACACCAATCAAATAGTTCATGGCGATTAACAAATTTCTGCAAGCAACAAGAACAATAAGACATAAAATCCAACATTTGTATAATGCATATTAAGCACAAGAGAAATATGCACCTTATCAGTCGTAAATGCTTCTGTAACATCTACCCGAACAACATTAGACTTCACAGTTGGGCCCATTTCTTCCATATTATCGACGTCAACAACTTTTTTAACATCCATAGTCGCAGTCGTTTCTGCCCCATAATCAACCTCGTCGACTTCCTCAGATGCCGCATGAGACATGATTTAGTATCCTGCAACATTTAATAATGACAAAAATTGAGCAAACAGGCACAGGTACAAAACGCATCTAGTGGTGCGAGAGTCCTAACAATTTCGCACCAAATCAGTGAATTTCGCACCTTTAGTGGCGAAAAAAAATCAGTCTTCGCACCTTTAGTGGCGAAAAAGTGTTAAGTGCGAAACTATCCAAACGCACATAATAAGTGCGAATTAAAAGAATAAACTTACACGGTAATTAGTGGTAATTAGTGGATAATGGTAAAAGGCGGATACAAAACTATAAAATAAACAAGGTTAATGGATATTTAAGGAAAGAAAATATATTTTAAGGATATAAATGTAATTTACTTTATAGAGGGGTGACATATGAATTAATAATGGGTGGCATTAAAACTAATGCCCTAAATAATTTGTGAATGATTTTGTATTATATTTTAGCACGACCCTCCCATAAGAGCTCATAGAACTTGAAGTGTAAACAAAACTTATATACTTTCTGCTAAAATTTAACTTTTTAATTATAAGAACAATTGCAGATAAAAAGAAAATAACTTAATTATAGAAGTATTGAAACCATGTCATAAACCAATTATTTTAAAAGGTTTAAACTACTCAGTTAACACAAATGAATAATTTGATATTATATTCTAACTGATACAAGATGTGTTAAAAAAATCTAGTTTCATGAACAAAACCATAACCATATCCAAAAAAGCCTAATTTATGGATAACCAGTTTTAACTTATCCATTTTAGAAAGTGGAAACCAATTTGGATATCCAACTTTTTAATTTGGTTAAAAAACCGGTTTATCCAGAACCAAAACTAAATTCTGATTTTTTAGTTTTTATTTCCAAAAACCTTCTCTAATGTCCTAAGTTCATAACCGGTTTTATCCATGCCTCTGCAATCTTCGAAACCTATTTTCCTAATTCCCTATTTTCATAACCGGTTTCAACCTGATAAAATTTCCAAATTCCCATATCGATCCTGCGCCGCTCAAAGTGCAGGTGTGGAACTCTTCGCTTGTTTGGGTTCATCATTGAAGTGCGATCCTTCCCTTTGAAACATATATATCTTGATAATTTTTTTCTGGATAGATACATGTATCTCATTTTGTTGGCTTATGTCTTGTAATATGTATCAATATTTGATTGAAACTTTTTGAATCCGTGGATAAATAAGGTTTATTCATTGCACTGTTTCAAATTTCAAGTTCTCTTTGATTTTGACCAACCAGTATATGTCTTTTTAATCAATTGAAACCGGATATTTTTAAAATACAATTTTAAAAACTGATTTTTCTTGGGTTCAAATCCCGATTTGAACCAAATCCACTTTTAAAAATCAGTTTTTGAACCAAAACTAATTTTGAATTCAGTTTTTGAAGCAAATCCATTTTTAAAATCAGTTTTAAAAATTATATCTGGTTTTAAACCGTATCCTGTTTTTGAACTGATTTTAAAACCGGTTTGACAGATTAAAAGTGATTCAGTTAAAAAAACCAAATCATATAAATGGTTTAAAATGGATTTGGTTTGGTTTAAAAACTAAAGCATGAACACCCTAAATACAATATGTTTCTCTACATTTGACAGATATATGAATTAAAACAGGAACATACCAAACAATATGGAAGGTGAAGGATACTCTAAATCCATGTGAATGTGATTATTGACCATTGAGATACAGATACGGGAGTTAAAAGCGCATCCAATCTAAGGTTGCGTTTCCACATGGTACAAAAATAATTGGCTAAACCCATAATTGTTATGCTCTCAATATCTTTCTTGCACGTTTCTCATAGAACATGACAAGTGTTAGTTAGGCTTAACTTGCTTTATATTGTTTTCTGCATGTGGAGTGCGTTTTTACTTTCTATAGTGAGATGGAGTAAATATACCTATCTTCCTGAACAAGATGAGTTTGACTCTCTTTCAAAATAAAAAAGATGAGTTTGACTCTCACTCCAAGTTCGAATCTTGTGTATTAGCTAAACTTTTAGTTGGTGGAAAACAATCTTTTGAGAAAATATCTTGTGCTCATATTTAGGAGTAAATCTCAACCGGTCTCTACAATATATTATTAGCCGTGTTTACTAGTTGAGATATTTTCTCTCTATTCTATCATTTTTACTATTTTTTTAAAAATGAAAATTTTTTTTGTTACATAAGGAAAATAAAAAAAGACAAAGAAACAAACTAAGCTATCGCATCCCTGAACAGGAGCGGGATCATCGACGACAGAGGCTCCTTCAAAACACACAATGGACACCCTGTATGGGACGCTTGTCCTGCCAACTTATCCGCCACTGCATTTCTATCACGCGGGACATAGGAGAATTGGACTTTCCAATCCCCACCCAACATAGCTCGAATAGATATAATAGTATCCCTTTGCCAAAAGTTTCGAGTGCCCCTGTTCTGGCTCAGAATCTCCACAATCTCATGGTAATCCATGTAACACACTATCTCTCGGAAACCCAAGTCCTCTACTACCTTCACCCCTGACTGGAGAGCCAGAAGCTCCGCCAGAAAGGCACACCCAGGACCATAAGAACAAGCAAACCCCGAAATCCATCGGCCGGTGGAGTCCCTCACCACACCGCCGCCACCCATCTGATTCGACCTAGCACTCCAGCTGCCATCTTTATGAAGGTGGACTAAGTAGTACCCTTCACAAACATAGAATCTCGGGGACTCGTCATCATCGTCCCCCATCTCGCAAACTCATTTGCTGTGATCAAAATTTGACGCCAAACCACTTGGATAGGCCACGGTTGAGGGTCGAAGACCGCGCTATTGCGCTAACGCCAAATACACAAGAGTGTTGCAATCGTAAACGGCTGATGCGGTCCCTGTAAGATGCAACAAAACCAATCTTGAAAAGTGCTTGTTGTAGGAGGGGTCGGTAATAAACTCCGAAAGTGGCTCCATGTCAGGCGCGATCCATGGAAATCTCGCAAGAGGTGTTCAACATCCTCATCCTGCTCACCACACCTGGGACAATTTTGATCTGAACAATTTCATTCACTACCTCGAGAGGAAGAGGCGTGTACATACGTAGTGAGATGCCATGCACCCTGTCTCCAAAGATCCGAAACTTTAAGCTCCGTATCTGAAATATGAACATAGGGAACACGATGACACAAACTCCCCGTTCCCAGCCAGTTAGAGTACCAAAATGATGATTGACCATCACCCAGACACGGTTGAAACCCTTGCTTGACGACATCCTTAGCATTAATAATTCCTCTCCACACATAAGAATCCCCGAGGTGATATTCCGCCACCAACACCGACTTAGCACCCACATATCTCTGTCTTAACACTTGGACCCAAAGCATGTTCGTATCATACATGAGGTTGTTTACCAACTTCGCCAAGAGGGCAATATTATTCTGCCACGCACTGCGAATGCCAAGCCTACCATTTTCCTTGGGTAAAGTCACCTCATGCCAAGACACTAAGTTCCAACTTCGACTCGACCCTCCTTTGGACCAAATACAATTCCGAACAAGCTTATCAATATGTTCACAAAATCCCTCCGGGAGCCATAACGCCTGCACAGTGTAAACAGGCAATGAGGACATGACAGACTTGGCCAAGCACAACCGTCCCGCCTTGTTCAAAAGCTTATGTTTCCAGGACGCCATACGGGTGTTCATCTTATCGATTATGGGCGCAAAGACATCTCTAGTCACTCTCCCCTTAAGGAGTGGTATCCCCAAATACTTACCAAGATTTGCAGCTCTACTAATCCCGGAGATATCCGAAAGCTCTTGCTATGTCCTTTGGTCTATGTTCCCTGAACAAAACATGCGGGATTTCTCTAAGTTCACCTTCATTCTAGATGCTTGACAAAACACCGAGAGTGTGTCCGAAATCAAACGCATTTGGTCCTTAGACGCTTGGAAAAAGAAAAGAACATCATCAGCAAAGAAAAGGTGTGAGATACCAATACCTTCCTTTGTAACATGAATAGGTTGCCATACACCTCTTGGAAGAGCCATTGAATATGGATAGCAAGTCGTTCCATACAGAGCACAAACAAATACGGAGACAGAGGATCACCTTGCCTTAGCCCACGCCGCAGAGTGAAGGAAGGTAATTTAGATCCGTTCCAAAGAACTAAAATGTTCGACCCTTGGACACCCCACATAATCAAATCCACAATGGGCGGAGGGAAGCCAAAATCATAAAGGGTTGCCCGAAGAAATTCCCAACTGACCCTATCATATGCTTTCTCCAAGTCAATCTTCAATGCAACTAACCCGCCTTTCTTCTTATGCGTGTGAATTGTATGCATCACCTTTTAGGCAAGAATGATGTTATCTTTGGTCCCTCTCCCTGGTATAAAACTTCCCTGAAGTGGTCCTACAAGTTTAGCAAGTAGCGGTCTGAACCTGTTAACCACCACCTTAGTAATAACTTTGTAGGCTACATTACAAAGGCTAATCGGCCTCAACTCCTTCAGCCGAACAGGTTCCTCCACCTTGGGAATAAGAACAAGCAAAGTGTCCAGTAATGAAGGGTCCGCTCTCCCATTCTGAAACGCCATGGAGACCATGTGGTGAAGATCCGTACCCAAGACATGCCAGTATCGCTTATAGAAAAAAGCTTGGAAACCGTCAACTCCGGGGGCCTTAAAAGAATGCATCCCCATGAACGCCCTTTGGACCTCTTCAAGAGAAATAGGTCGAGCCAATGCCACTTTATCCTCATTTGAGATGACCAGAGTCCTATTTTCCATGACCACATTTCTGCACACCTGCGTGTCAACAGAAAAGAGATTAATGAAGAAGTTACGGGCCTCCTCTTGGAGTCTCACTGGATCTGTACACCAACTGTCATCTAGTATGAACAAACCATGTATCTTATTCCGCTTTCTTCGCACCACAGTTTGAGTGTGAAAAAACTTGGTGTTTCTGTCCCCCAACCGTACCCAATTCTCCCTGGATTTCTAGTACCACAGGATCTCCTTCTGTGCAAGAATTTCCCCCATACTCCTTCTGGAGAGAACGCTCTAAACGACACAAGGCTTCAGTCTCACGCCACTCAAGCTCTTTCTGAACGCCATGTAGTCTCCGCTCTACACGTTGTTTCCTCACATGAATATTCCCAAAGACCTCCTTATTGAAAGTAATTGAAGCCTCTTGGATATTCATCAATTTCTAAATAATAAAATTGGTTTTTGAAGCTTTAAACCTTGAGAAAATTTGTTGTTGATTTGGCTTGAAATCCTTGTTTGTGAAAATTAATGATCAAAACCTTTTACTAAGATTTTCTGTGAAAAATTGGAATTTTGGACTCCCTGGATAGAGAGCCAACGCATGAGTGCTGGCCTCCTAGCACCTGGGCGCTAGGATTCTATGCTGGTCGTGCTGCCAGACAGGGAGGCACCGCATGGGCGGTGTGCCCCAGTCAGCCTAGTGTGTTGTTTTGTTTTAAATTGTTTTAAATCCTTTCTAGGTTAATTTCCATCCTTCCAATGATTGATTGAGTGCTATTATGTGTATATCATGTCAGGTTGGATTTGAAGCTTATTCGACACATTCAATGGTAAGGGTAACTCATGTCCTAGAGAGTCTCGAGCCATGCATGTTTGTATGTTGTTTTGCATGAGATGAATGTGTTTTGATTGTGATTAAGTTCCTTATTGAATTCTGGATATCTTGTGAACTTTGTGAATGGTCTTGGATTACATTATTGAGGCTGAGATATTCCATTGTATGCTATTATAACATGATTATAATATGTTGTTGAGGATTGAGAAATTGGATTGATGTTGCTAACATATGCTTACCATGACTCTTTGGGATTGTTATTGAATTGTTGGTTCAAGTTTTGGAATTGTTGTTCTTGTCATGGCATATGCATCTTGTAGGATTTGGAAGGTTGATGAGACGGTAATTTGTCCCATGTGATCATACCTAAGATGATGAGATGGTAATTTTGAAGGTGCAAGAGACACACAAGAAATGGGGGTTTGAATTGTGTGACTCATTTTTAAAGTTTCTCTCACTAATTTTGAATGTTAATCATTTGTTTACTTTTAACAGGAGTTATTCATAAAGCACATGAATATGCATGCAGCGGAAATATGACATAACAAGAAAAATAAAGCACACATAATTTTTATCCTAGTTCACCCCCATAATCGACAGGGCTACGTCCAGTCCTTGGCTTCACCAAAATTTTCCACTATTTAAACAAATAGTACAAGTATTATCAGGGACTTCTCCCAACAAGTATTCGAAGGACTTCTCCTATCAAGTATTCGAAGGACTTCTCCTTACAAGTATTATTAGGACTCCTCCTTACAAGTATTATCAGGACTTCTCCTTGCAAGTATTCTACAGGACTTCTCCTGACACCTTTTACAAGGTTTTGCTTTTCTACAATAGTTCTCTTCTAATAAGAGTGGGTAGAAGAAATGAGGCTCAGTTTATACAGAGAGGGATATGAGTTTGGGTTCTCTGTTTTGGATTGTGTGAGTTGGATAAGATGAGAGTAATACTCTATAAATTTCTCACACAGAAGCACATCAACTCAAGTAGAGGTAGAGGTAGGCTTGAAGCATCCTGAGTTGGGACAAACTTAGTTGGAATATGGAAGTTTAAGCCTAAGTTGCCCAATTATTTCGGAGGCAGGGTTCTCTATTTATATCTTCAGTTGAAGATCTTCATTTTTCCTTCACAGCAGGAGAGAAAACCTGTCCGAAGTGCTTCTTCCTCTCTGAGCTGCACATAACGGCTAGTTCTGCATTTTTCAGCAGGTGTGAGGCATGATCTGAGAATCATTGATTCGCCTGGGTTGACGTCGTCTGGCTCCATGCTGAGCAAGTGGCATTGAGCTAGTTCCTCTGTATTTAATGCGTGAAGATCCAGCTGTGGTATTTTTTTTGACCATTATACCCCAGTGCATGCCAGCTAATGCTCATCACGTGCTTTAATCAGATGTTTGAATTCGACCGTTGAACATGTACGGTGCTCAGAGATTCTTGCCGTTGATTCCGCGATGTCAGCTTGATTTGAGGAAAAGTAGAAAGACAGTGGGACCAAGGAATATTGAATTAATTGTGTCCCTTCCTACTTTCTGCCATTGCCAGTACTTTAATAAATGTGCAGACGAGGTAGATGTCTTTGATCCAAGAAGTAATTATTCAAGATGAGGAGAATAATTTCTTTAATGCTTCTGTTGAACGATTATCCTCGTAAAACATATTTCTTGATGTTTTTACCTTGGCGCAATCTGACGCTTGAGCAAACGGATTTTTCATTAGAATCTGGCAGACGTAGTCTCCATATTATGCTTAAGATTCCGCTGCGAAGTAATTTGCATTGGCAGACGAACTTTCTTCATTTAGTTCTTCTTAAGAATTGGAATCTTCTTGGCTTGTAGAAGACTGAATCTTCTCTTTCCTTTTGCTTCCAATGAAGTTCTCCATCTGAAAGAGTTGATCCACAACTTCTTTGTATGATTCTAGGGAAGCTTCCAGGCCGGAGGTGTTTCTTCATAGGTTGTCATACTCTTTTAGCTTTTAGATGAAGCAGTCTTTCTTTTGATTACTGTAGATTTGAGTAGCGGACTGTTTCAGCTTCTTGAAGTAGACTTTGACTTGATCGTGCAGAGTTTGATGAAGTGTCCTTAAGAGAGGATGTTGCTGTCTGCAATTTCTGCTTCTTCCTTCGTGAGTCACCAGACTGCCTTACACATGAGTGCCTTCCTTTGTATATCTTTTAGGGTGACTGGACGGACTCTTCTGGTGGACTAATTCTCTTGATGATGCTTTGAGATTCATTTAGTCCCTTTAGTAGATAATTATTCCTGTGCATGAGAATTTTCACTATGTTAGGAATTTTATCTCTGACAATACTAATCCTTAAAGAAATTGTTAATTATCAAAACATAATAATTCATTTATTTGAAACTAACAAATTTGTCCCATGTGATCTACCTTGAGGGCGGTGAGAGGGTAGTTTGTCCCCTGCGACTGTCCTGCCTTGTGTGGCTAATTATGGCCATGGTTATGCATGTAGATATTGAGGAACTAACAAGCATGTGTTTGTTGAATTTAACTTGAGTTATATGAAGTATAAACTGCTATATTTGCTGCTTCTGTTTTTTGTTTATTTACTGTTGTTGCTATATTAGTATTGTTGTTACTGTACTTAATTTTATGCATGTTGTTTGGTTTGTCACTCTTATTGTTTGTCTTAGGAGTTAACCATTTTTGCTTGTTTTGTTTGTTGTTTGGGCGCTTAATGCCATAGATTTTCAGACTGAAGATTTGCGTGGAGATTCAATTATTCTTGAAAACTAAAGGGGCTTGGATTAACTTAAAGATCTTGGAAGATCAACGAAGAGTTGAAGATTTTACTTTCCGCTGCTGTTCGTACTTAATTTTTTGGGCACACTACTGTTTTTATTTAATCTAAGTATGGGTTATTACTATATCTTAAATATAAAGTGACGCTTCTGTTTGTTTTTAAGAACCGAGTTGTTTGAGAGAGGTTTATGTATTTTTCGCTTATTACTATATGACCCTCAACCTTGAAATTCGGGTGTTACATATAAAACCACCCTTGAAAAGTTGAAACGACAAAGTTTCACTACACAAGTGTATCCGGTCGAAGGGAAGGCGACGTTATAGTTAAAAGGCTAAACCGACCGGAAACCTCCCCTTCCTGCTCGAATCAAAGGTAGAAATGAGGTATTTAAAGCTTGGAGGACGACCAGTGAAATTGCTCGGTGTATCACCTCCTGCTCAGATCAGACCACAACCAACTTGGAAAGTAACACCACGCCTGGTCAGATACATCCAGCTCAGTTCTAGACCAAGCCGAACGATGCTTCTAAAGCCTCAGAGAAAACTCTGGGCCAGAACACATCGGAGGGTTTCGTACAACTGCAATACGTGAATCTACCACTCAAACACATGGGGGGTTCAGGATGCAGCAAAAAGGGATCTCGGCAAAAGCTTCATACAACTTGACATGCCAATACTTGCCACACCAAGCTGAAGGGCTCCTGTTCTCGTCGGCTCCTTAGCCATATGACCCGACAGCATAGAAGCTAGCCCACTAGGGATGCTTTTCAGCATACACCCAAGAGGAAACCTGCACGACTTGGGCTAAGGACGAAAACTCCAGGCTTAGTGGCCTTTATCCGACTGGCCTGGGCATAGGCCAAGGGAAGCGCTACGCAGCTGATCACCTCACAACCTCTCCCGCTCTGAAGCCTCACTTAAGAGCTTCCCTCCGGCATTTGCAGAGGACCTTTAGCGCCTCTAAATACAGGTTCTACCGTTCCCTCTTGTAACACCCCAATTTTTGGTTGAGGATCACATAGTAATTACGCGGAAATTATATTTTTAAACCTCTCAAAAACACTCAAGTTCCAAAAAACCAACTTCGCTCAATAGTAATAATTAACAATTTAACCCATAGTAAAATTATAATTATCTCAACACGCGATAAAGTTCCAAAATAAATAAAGTGGCACCGACATGTGCAAAAAAATCCGAACAACGTAAAAAAAAAAAAAAAAAAAAATTACAACTTTATTCTTCTCTTGTGTCTTCTCCATCATTTGTCTTCACTTCCAAAAAAATCAATCTTCTTGAGCCTCATCGCCCTGAACATCTATGGCGTTAAGCGCCCAAACAAAATCAAACAAAACAAACAGAAAGGATTAACTCGGAAATCAAGAAAATACATGTAACAATTGTGATAAAAATAGAAATACACAATTAACAAAAATAGAATCAATGCAACACAACAGTAATATCAACATAAAACATTTTCTCATTTTACAATTTCAATTAAGCTCATGCATGGTCCTCAATGTCTAAATGCACAACTATGGCCAAAACATCGTTCCAAGAGGAACCAGACAATCACGTGACTAACCGCCACCCCATTATCCTCAGGCACGGTCCCGTGATTACACCACCACCCCACCACCCTGTAATGGTCACGTGGTTACTCCACCACCCCACCGATCTCAACAGTCCTGTGGTTAAACCACCACCCCACTGTTCCAACAATCACGTGGTTAACCACCACCCCACTGCCGTCAATCCTACAACAATGCATATGCCATGACCACATAATAACAATCCTCATATTCATCATTTCATGAACATATACAACATGCTAAATCCATTAATCATACTTCTAGAAACAAATCCTTTAAACATCAACTCAACCAAATACACGAAACAACATACAACAATCGCAAACGACATGGATAATCCTAAAAGCGAGTTACCCTTATCTCTGAGATGGTTTCATAAAAGTGATTCCAAACCTTTTAAGACAAAATAAACATGTATACATCAATCAACAATCATAGAAAAAGGTTGGGAACCAATCCTAAGAATTTTAGAGCAATAGAGCTAAAACAACAATTTGCTGGCAGGGGCCTAGCACCTGAGCGCTAGGTTCCAATGCTTGAGCATTGGGCCCCTGTCTGGCAACACGTACTAGGTAGAATTCCAATGCCCAGGCATTGGGAGTCTAGCGCTCATGCGTTGGCTCCCTACCAAAAACCCTAAAAACAAAGTTTTTCACTCGAAAATCCATTTTTAACCAATTCCTATCAAAACTAAAGTTCTTCCATGTTTAGAACCTATATTATACCCTAAAAAATAATTTTTCTACCCAAAAGCTCAAAGGTTTCTAATTTCTTAAAAATCATTTGTTCAAGGAAGACAACTAGGTATCGAACAGAAAGAATGGAAAGGATACCAACTTTGTTTGAGAGAGTTGATCAAGCTTGAGTGTAGCACGACCCTAGCCACTTCCAGGATGTAATGGGACTCGAGCTTGATGAAAAATAGAGGTTGGAACAAAAACCAATTAGCCCTAGAAAGAAGACAAGAGTTGGACACCAAGAAAAACTCAGAATTTGGAAGATTTAGTCTCTTACCGATTAGGCTATCACCTAGAAACTTGGGAGAGGATTGAGGAACAAGAGTAGGGGTCCACAATAGAGGAAGAGAATCGACCCACAAATGGCACCAAGGTTCAGCAGCACTTCAAGGAAGACAGCACTAGAGTTCCGGGTTCTTAACAAGTTCTTTGTGTGTAAAGGAGTAAGGTGATGATAGCAATACTTAAACTTGAAAAGTTCAGCAACTAGAGGGTGGGAGAGAGTGAAGTGGCATGCCCCTAAGCCCCATTTTTCAGATTAATTTCTCTTCATGGCTCATTAAGGCATTAGACAAAGAATTAACTCCCTTAATGTCACATAATTCACTTGTTGGTTTTTAATTTTCAAATGAGGAGTTTTAGCACATGTGTTTATTCCACTTTTCAGCACCAAAGGAGGTAGAGAGCCGCCCCACCTCTTCCATTAGCCATAATACTCATTTAAACTCCTTAAAACCTAGTCAAAACCATTAACCACCATTATCCCTCTTTAAACCTGATTTCAATGCTCCATTAACCCTCACCATTCAAATTTCGAATTTGAATTATAAAAATCATGAGCCACATGAAAATCTAGAATAAAAATAAAACCTTCTTCATCAAGGTTTGAACCCATACCATGTAACTGTAACACTGAAATCTTAACCGCTAAGCCAAAGTCATTCTTGTTGCAATTCAAACAAAGTAATTTAGATGTTCCTCAAGGTAAGCAATCATGCTCCAAACAATATTAAATGACTTAGGGCTAACATCTCATTAATTAACTCATGGGTTAATTTACAAACAAATGAAGTTCGAGGACTAGAAAACAATTACAAACAAGTGTAGGGACTAAACTGCAATTATAATAAATTAGGGGTCTTACACCTCTGGGATGCTTCTCACTCATTACTTACATTACAAGTTTTCTATGCATTATTACATGTTTGAGCTGAGCTCTTGGATGCTCTCATTGCTCCAACACTAACTTGAGCGTCGGAGTTTCTTTTGCAGGTTCCCCGACGCATTGCAACTGCAACTAAGAGACTCTACCTCAGTCATGGCAGGGCAAGGCTGAGCTCCGCCGAGAGCACCATCGTCCAAGATTCACGCACGTACAATTTTGGAGTTGGCTTTGATTCTACTAGTGGCAACTGCAACAGTTGAAAGATCAAGTTTTCTCTGTTGTGAACATTATCAAGAACTGGTTGTGAAATCACATGGAAGATGAGTTGTTGAATGATTGCTTAGTTACTTATATATATAGAGAGAGAAATATTTGATTGTGTTGAGAATGAAAATATTGTACAAAGTTTTCAAAATATGCAAACTCGTAGAGAACAGTTATGATGTGTATTCAGAAATTTAGTAGTAACATGTTATGTTTTCAACACTACAAATTTATGTGTATATTGCGCCCACAACATAAAATTTCTAGGTCCGCCACTGGTTATGGTAGTGGTTGCGGTGAGTTATATGTTCTTGAAACCAAAAACCATAATTACAAAATTCATTTTTTTATGGTTTTTAAAATTAAGGTTAAACCATTTTAAAATTAAGTATAAAATCATTTCAACTTCATTTTTGCCAAACATATTTTGAATTCAACTTTACGACTAGCTTATAAGCTTTTAGATATATTTTCAACTAACTTTTCAAGTTAAATGTTGGCAAAGAAACCATAACTCGTTAAAAAATTGAAAGTGTGGACGATCAAATGTTAATTAATATCATGTAGTTCACGAATTTTGTTTATTAACCGATAAAGAAATTATTAAATAAACTAAAATTGAGAAAACTTAGTCCAACAGCAAATGATATTATTATTTCCCTTAATTCTACAGCAAGTGACATGTAAACTTCAAATTTTCATATAAATTCAGATTAGGAGATAAGAAAAAAAAAATTGAGTCCTATGATATTATTGGTGGTTTGTATTCTTTCAGTCCAAGTATAAACCCTACCCTGCAATTTAAGGGTTTGTATTGGTGGTGCCACCAAGGCCCTTCCCACCTTGAGTGGCATCGATAGCTAAATGCCCCACAGGAGGGACCAACCATATGTAAGCAAATGGAATTTAGCTGACTGAACCCATTCCACTAGGGGCTTGAGGCAATACATGGCTCCTTTCTCCCACTTGTCATTGCAAAAGCCAAAATCTGAAGGCACCAATTATATCTTACACAACCTTCTCTTTATTACTGTTATTTCACATCTATTTTTCTCATGTCCTGCTGTAATTAATTACTGTGTAATGCAAGCAAAACTTTCATCTCATTCAATATTTCTTTACACTGATAACTCTGCTTCTGAGACAACTCTATGTTAGTATTTGCTTTTGTCATGAACTATTATTGTATGACATTATCCTCCTACTTATCTCTTTCTCCAAGTCTTCTAGCCCTCCCACCTCTTCAAGTTCCTGCGTGCCATATTTATCACCCAACAATTATTATAGCACCACAATAAAACTAAAGCCTCAAGTCAAGTAACACATAAAAATAATATGAAAGATTTGAACTAATCAACTAGATCAGCTTACTTTTTTTCAGAATTAATTATAACATTCAGAAGTTACTCACAAAATCTACTCACATCATTTTAAATAAGCTTCAGAATAAAACAAAAGCTATTAATTTTTTCCCAGATTTTATTTTGCTTTCATAATCAACCATAGAAAGGTTTTCAAACATGCATTCAATCTATCTAAAACTAATTTTAAGGTCAAAATCAATCAAGAAAGTTCACATGGGTAATTTTCGGGTGTCATAATCAATTATGAGCAAATAGTAATTAATCCGAAGGTAAAAAATGTGGACTAGAGAAGACTAGAACAGTAACAAATAAAATACATATATTCAAGTGAAGAATTTGGCTCTTACCTTTGGTCCCAAAAACAGCCCATATGGCACCCCACTATACTTGTCTGAATGGTGAAGCTGAAATAAGGACACGAAAATCATGGGTATCAAACCTTAGCTCCAAACAGAGACAAAAATATACATTTTCTATCACATGCTGATGAAAGTAAAAATGATATCACAATAATAAATTGAAATAATCATAGTGATAATTACTTTGTGAGCAGCAGCTACCCTTCTTAAGTATGGCACATCGGCGATGGGGCCCACTGGGAATCTCCTATGAACCAAACCATCGTGTACAAACATGTAGGCCATCCCAAACACTGTAATTCCAAGACCCTGCTTTCATTGAAGAGGGTGTCACAGTAAAAATGTTCAGTCGCCTTACCATGAAGTAATTATTTCTCATTGGCTACACTCCACAGTGATAGTTCCCAGTGAAAGAGATAGAGTGAGAAAATAAAAGGTTTTGAAAGATACACGTACCGCACCGAAGCAGAGGCCAGGGATCAGTCCCTTGTGAAAGAAACCATAGGATAGGAGAGCGATGGCAGGCACGGCGTTGATTATTGCAAAAACATCGTTCATCTCGAAGGGTCCTTCTCTTGGTCGATGGTGTGACTGCGATTCAAGTTAATTTCATGATTTGTTAAATAGTATATTGTGATTGGCGGCTGAGAAATTGCAAGGTCAAATCAAAATTGAACAATTCTTTTTGTTGGTCTTGGACTATGTGGTGTGTTTAGAGGAAAAAAAGGAAAACCATCATTGAAAACCAACAAGGTTTTAATTTATATACTCTGTGTTTGTTGAATTTGTCAAAAATTGACTGAATGATGAAGGGGAACAAGAATTGGAAGCATATAATATACCTCATGCATGTGCCACAAGGAAGCATGCCAAAGAGCCTTGTGAGCCCATCTGGCCCAAAACTCCATACCCACCTGAAAAATCAGATGAATTTATCACCCACAATTAGCAAATAAGGCACACAAACCTTAAGGGCATGTTTGGTTTTGCCTTGGAGATCCCAAAAGCTATGGTTTTACCAAAAGTTTTAGTTTTGGGGAGATCTTCAACAAAAGGAAAACATACAAAAAAATTCAAAAACCTTCCAAAAGTGAAATGGGATCAGAATTAAATAATAAATTAATAGGACTTACAGCAGCACCCACTGATAGAGCAAATGTACCAAACATTTCAGAGCAAGGAATTTCTCCACCCTGCACCAAATAAACCCAATTTTATATTTCAAAATTCTTATCACATCCCAATGTGCAGACACAGTAGAAAAATCAACTTTGAGAAACCAGTTACCTCCATTTGCCATGAGAATCTATAATAAACAGCTAACACCGCCATGGATGTGATGCCGATGCTAGACATCACAGCTGCGACAAGGTACGTGAATCTCTCGGACTTTTTCCTGGCCAATTTCTCCGCCAATTTTGCTGACACGATTTGAGGGAAAGGTTGTTGGTCTGCCACATCGGTTTCCACGGGGGTGCTGCGTTTTGGATCCTCCATGAGGACACAGACGGTGAAGCTCGTCGTCATTCTTCGGGTGCTAGGGTTTTTGCTGTGACGGAAACATTGAAAGGGGGAGAAGGACAGTGTCGGAGCTGGCTTCAGGAGGAGGGGAAACGACGGTGGTGGTTGGTGGTGGTGGCGGAAGAGGGGCGCCTTGACGGTTATGGTAGCGGAGAGTCCTGCCGCCATAGCCGAAGCGTAGGTTGAAGTTGAAGTTGAAGATTGCAGAGAGAGTGTTTGTGTTTATCCCTGAGAGAGAAAGAGAGTGAGGAGGGAAGGTATGGAGTGAAGGCTTAAAAAGGAGGAAAAACAGAGACCACGGCTTTCTTACTGTGAATGGAACTTTGCAATGGAGGTACTCGTGTGGGGCCATTCAAGCAACTAACGTGCAAAACGTTAATTCGGTCTATTAGTTGGTAAAGAATTTTTTTTAAGAGAAAATGGATGATGAAGTGTTAGTTTAATTTTTTTCTCATATGTATTTAATTGATTTCATTGTAAAAAAAGAATTTTACTTTTATGTTAATTAAAATTAAAAATAAATACAACTGCTATGTTGTACGTGGCATTATGTGATTGAATCTGTTTGTAAAATTTTTTTATATTGACGACACATATCCATTAACCTTATTTTTTAGATGTATAATTTATTAGTGAATATAAACCCTCTCATGGATTTTATTAATAAATATTGATACAAATTTTAATATTAGTTTTTAGGTATCCACATAATTTCATCGATGTTTAAGACATATGATAATGAATTTCACAAACTATTAATTATTTTTTATAAATAATTCTATTGGTTCACTGTGGTTAAACAACGGTGTTGTCTAGTGAACTACCAATTAAGTAGTGCACCGTGCACCACCAGCTTTTGACCAATAAGATCGCGCTAAGTGTCCAGGTAAGTAACCGGTAACCGGTTCTACAGGTTATTTTATTTTTATAATTTATTATAATTTTAATTTGTTAATTACTATAAACCCCTTTATCTCTATTAATCCTTTTTTTATAATTCATTTTTACCCTTTTTTTTAAAGGGGTAAAAATATAATTAACTAATTATTATTATTTTGAATTTTTTTAAATATCAGGTAAAAAACCTGCTGTAGCAGGTCATTTAGAGTGGTGCACAGTGCACCACTTAGGGTGCAAGTGCACCCTAGAAGCCACCGTTAAACAACCTTATAATGTAAGTCAGACAACTTGTTATATTTGAAGCAGTTTAACTTACCCATGTGTTACTTAATCTCATCCTAGATGAACCAATAGATGAAGTTGTTGTAATTAAGTCGGTTTCCTCAATCTATAAATAAAGAGCTTGTAGCAGTGCATTAATCTTCAGTATTCTTTCAAAATCTTTTCTTCCTTCAATGAAACCTCAATTCTCGACACTCTTTCGAAGTACTTGGTGTTGAAGTAATACTCGTTCATCTTCTCCGTGATCGAGTTCTTCCTGTTCGTTGAAGGACAAAGTTGAAATTTCATTTCTCTTGATCATTTGAGCCAAACAAGGTTGGTTTCCTTTCCAGTTCTTATGTTAGAGCTTTGTTGTAATATTTGTATTTATGAAAAATCCTTTGAATCCTGAAGAGAAACTATCTTAGATCAATTTTACAATGAGTTTTTGTCCATGAGAAAGTTTGGGTTTTGAAGAATAGAATTTAAAATGGTTTTTACGTGAAAAAACTTTGTTTCTTGGCTCTCAGGCCGAGAGCTGGCGCATGAGCGTTGGGTTCCAACGCACTGGTGTTGGGATTCTGCCAGAATTTTTATTCACCAGACGATCACCCAACTCATGAGCGTTGGTGTCCAACGCACGAGCGTTGGAGCATACTCTGTTCTACGAAAAATTTTGATTATGACCATTTTGAGTCCAGTTTCCTTTAACATTGTATCATATCCTTAGAATAGTTAATTAAATGAGTTCATATGTTATTTCTAGGTTGAAGATCAAGTGTATGCAACCTACTCGAAGGTAAGGGTAACTCACGTCCTAGAGAGTCTCGAGTCATACATGTTTTATGTTGATTTGCTTGTGTTTGATTTTTGTTGCTTGCTTTGGAAGTTTTGATTATTGTTCTTTGATCGTAAAGGTAACTCAAGTCTTAGTGTTGTGTCGTTGTGATGTTTTGTGACTTTGTTTGAGGATGCTGATTGTGTTTGCCTCTAAACTGATTTTGGATTTTTGTCATTGATGTTGTAACTTGTATAATATGTTCACATGTGATTGAGATTGAATTGTTGGGATATAACATGATGGAAATGTTTTTCAAAAAGAACTGACTATATTATGCATATGTTGATACTATGACTGTAAATTGTGTGAACCATTGGTTCATGAGGATTCTGGAAATTGTTGGGACTGTCAGTTCCTGAGGATAATGATTATTTGTCATAGCATATGCATTATATATATAGGATTAGGTTGATGTGACGGCACTTTGTCCCGTAGGATCAACCGAGGGTGATGTGGTGGATCTTTGTCCCACGTGATCGTCCTGGCCCGGTTTAAGGCGAATTATAGGCCATATATTATGCATATAGCTATTGAGGACTAACAAGCATGATTATGTGACCGTTGGACATGAGAAACTTGTGAATATTTGTGTAAGGAGGTCCTCATAGATTTTGTTACAAAGCAAGACGTGAAGTGTGCTTTAATGTGGATGAAGTCCTTTAAGGCTTCAGGCTTGGATGGATTCCAACCAATATTCTTTAAGCACTATTGGGATATTGTTGGAGATGATGTTTTGAGGATAGTAAAGGAAGATTTTGCTTTGGGTACTATTGATTCTTCGCTTGTTGAAAATCTTTTGGTGCTCATTTCTAAACTGGATCTCCCCACCCATGTAAAGGAGTTTCGCCCCACCGGTTTATGCAACATGATCTACAAAATTATTACTAAGGTGTTTGTGTCTCTCCTCCATACTTTCTTCCAACAGTTAGTGGGTCCTCTTCAATCTAGTTTTCTGGGGGAGAGGAACGATAGATAATTCTATCTTAGCTCAGAAGGTAATCCGCTACTTGGAAACCTCGTTAGCAAAAACGAATTGATGATCCTCAAGATTGATTTAGAGAAAGCCTATGGCAAACTAAATTGGAATTTCTTAGAGGATACAATCAGACAGTTTGATCTCCCTCAGGTGACTATTAACTTTGTGATGAGTTGTGTCACCTCTTCCAAGCTTGACCTTCTATGGAATGTTTCCCGTCTTCCGTGGTTTAAACCGGGAAGAGGCCTCCTTCAAGGGGGACCCCATGTCTGATTATCTATTTGTTCTATGCATGGAGAGACTCTCTAATAGAACCAAGCGTGCAATGACTGATAATGTTTGGCATCCCATTAGGGTGTCGAGTTGTGGTCCTCTTCTCTCCCACATTCTATTTGCTGATGATATGCGTATGTTCTGCAAAGCTAAGTGCTCCCAAATGAGGGTGGTTTCGTCAATTATGAAGGACTTTGGGAAAATTTCAGGCTCTTTTCTCTAAGTATGTGCCCATGGCGAATAGGAGGAGAGTTTCGCATGTGTGCCCAATTTCTATTGTGAAGGATCTTGGCCGCTACTTGGGTTTCCCTCTAAAGAGTAGGAGAGTATCTCATGAGAGATTTCATTATCTGCTAGATCAAATTAATAAGATTTTATCGACTATGAAATCTTGCTTGATTTATACAACTGGTCATATATTCCTTCCTAAGACTACCCCGCACATTAACCAGATGACTAGGAATTTTAGTTGGTCATCTAGTTCAGGAGGCTGGGGTTGGCATCAGGTTTTTTGGGATACATTGCACAAGGGAAGAAAAATGGAGGGCTTGGCGTGAGAGAAAGTACATTGGAGAATTTGGCTATGCTGGGCAAGGTGGTCTGGTGTTTATTACAGGAGGATCACAAGCTGTGGGTTCAAGTTCTATCCCATAAATACTTATCCACGGATAACATCTTGAACGTGAAAGTTAACCAAGGAGACTCTCCCCTTTGGAAATGAGTTTTGAAGGATAGGGATATGTTGAGGGATGACTTTTCTTATAAGCTAGGGAGTGAAGCGACTTCTCTGTGGTTTGCGGATTGGAGCGGCCAGGGAGTTATAGGTGCTTTGATTCCTTTTGTCCATATGTTTGACACAGTAGTGTGCCTAAAGGACTTAGTCATAGGTGGGAGATTGGACTTATCTTCACTTTATACTGGTCTCCCACCACATTATGTGCAAGCGTTGAACCTCATAAGACCTTACTTGGATGCTAGATTTCAGGATTTTTGGGTCTGGAAAGCTAGCAGTACAGGAATCTACTCTACGACGACGGCTTATGACAAGTTGCTTCATGGGCACTCGTCGGTGGTAAACGGTGGGGATTGGAAATGGGCGTGGAGGATCCAAGCGCTATAAAAGATTGAGGTGTTTATTTGTTCTTCCTCCATAACACTATTTAGGTGAACACTGACCGTTTCCACTGTCATCTCCCAACATCCCAATGGTGCACCAGATGCTCCCATCCTGTTGAGGATAGTTTACATTGCTTGAGGGATTTCCCTCACTCTTTGGAGGTTTGGCTACAGCTAAATGCCTTCTCTTGGTAGATTTTTTGTTCTTTTGATGTGCAAACCTGGGTTCACTCTCAAGTCGTTGGTAATCATTCATCTCTCTTTTTTCCACGGTGTAGGAGCTTTGGAGGTGGCGAAATGAGAGGGTATTGGGGAAGGTAATTGGAAATTTGAGTTTTTGTTTTCCTGGATTAAGCAAGAGGAGAATTAGCATTGGGGGTTCTTATGAAGAAACCATGAGCAGAGCCTAGTCCTCCCGCGACGTGTTCGTTGGTCCTTGCCTCCGAAGGGATATCTCTCTTACCATCGATGGAGCATTTAACCATACCCACAGTCGTATGGGGATGGGTGGGGTTATACGAGACTCTCATGGGGATTGGTAGCTTGGGTTCTATGTGGAAATGAAGATGGTGATCCTTTTTTAGCAGAACTTCATACCATGAGGATGGGTCTTCAAGTTGCTCTAGAAACGAAATGTCAAGTAAGCTTATTGCGAGTCTGATTGTCTGGAAATTGTGGATACGTTCAACCATGAGAGGTTCAAGTACCATGCCTATGCTAGTTTCTTTATGGATATCCATCTCCTTCTCTCGTGGGATTGGGATATTTGTCTTCGTCATATTCCTCGTGAAGCTAACGACCCTATTGATCGCCTTGTCGGTTTGGGTTCTAGCCTGCAATGTGTTTTCACTAGTCTTGAGGTTCCCCCGAGCATTGTTATGCCCTTCTTGTCGGATGTTTTAGCTTTTTAGTTCTTTGTTTACTTTTTCACATTCACTAAAAATATTATATTTGAGGAAGGAACACCAATCGTTTAATGACACTAACTCTCCAAGCGGATGCCTTTTTAAATAGACAAAATTCAAATTTTATAACTTGTTTAAGAAAAATCAAGTATTAACTATTTAAATCAATCATTCATTGGTTGAGTGTCTCATTTACTAAAGAAAATTTTGAATTTATAATGTAAGATGAATTATAAATGTTTTTGAGAAATAGTAATTTATATGTAAGAGTTTAATCATAATATAATTTTATATGTTAGAAAACTATTAATATTTGATATAAATAAAATTTGAATAAGACCAAACTCTATCCAAAAACTAGTTTAGATGTAAGGATTATCTTTTCATATATATATATATATGTGTGTGTGTTATATTAGTTATATCTTTTGTCAATGTGAGACTTCTCAACACACCTCCTTCATACTCAATGTTAAATATCTAGAACGTGAGATTTGGAGGAATGAATATCTGTGGGTGGCACATATATGAATGGTATCTAATAAATGATCTAGTATGTATTGTAATACCATATTAAAATTTAGGTAAAATCTAACTCTACCTCAAAAGTTAGCTTAAAGATGAGGATTGTCTTCCGTTATATAAATATAATATCATATTCATAGTCAATGTATTCTTCCCAACATTAGAAACATATATTATCTTAAAACTATTTATTCCTTAATTTAAAGATCAATATATAAACTTATCTTGAGTCTTCAATTGTGGAGTGGCGGTGAGTGGAGCAGTGTATCCAGTCAGATTCCTAAGTTGGAGCTTTCGGGTACCTTATGTTATGTCATGACATTCTTTTGTGAGCCAATCGAACAAATGCACGAGCAATGCCAAGAAACGAGGAGGTAAAGGAGAACGACCATTTTCCACAACACAATGATCTACTACGAATGTTATCCACACGATAGTTCTTTTGACGAATTCAACCACTAACGTGAAAATTATAAATCTTGATTACCGAGTGCATGCTTATAATTAGGAAAGAGTTTTGTTTAAATATTAATTACACTTCCACCTACATGAAATATATGGAAAAAAATATAAATGAGTAATATAATATGTATGTGATAAAAAATACCTAGAAAGATAAAAAAAAAAAAGTTAAATGAAATGGAAAAGAAAGTGAAATATGAATATATCAAAAATACTGCTTATAGAAAAAAAAAAATTGTATTTCAGTGCAAAAGTAAGAAAAGCATGTCATTCATATTTAAAATGGTAAAAGTAATTGAAAATTATATATAGTGTTACTTTTATTAGTACGAATGAACAATTTAAGTAGTTTTCCGATTAAAAAAATATACAATTAAAGTATTTTTATAATAGAAATGGTGATTTCTAAAAAAAAAAAAAGTTTAGTGATAAAAAGAAATTAACACAAGTGTTTGAATATGATTTGTGTTCATTTATACTGCACACAATAATAAAAAATTATTTAATTTCAATATAATAATAACTTTATTATTAATTTAATAAATCCTAAAAATACTTATGCTAATAAAAAAAATTGATATGTAAAATTGCTCTCACAATTTCAACCGGGGTGTGGTGTGTTGAAGGTCAGATTTTCTAAAAAATGCAGTAGTTATTTAAATCATTTCAGGGATAAATATTTTGAATTATAACTACTAAAAGTGGAATTATATCGTAAAAGAATACAAAAACATTTTATGATTATATATCATTTGACTAATTTAAAATTATATATAAAACATAAGACAAGAATAGTCAGTCAAACAATATGCTCCCTTTATTCCTTTATCACTATCACTATTCTGAGATGTTTTTTTATTTCTATTTATCTGTTACGTTTAAGATTTTAAGAGAGAATTAATTATGTTTTACCAATTATGCTCTTAATTTAAAGTAACTAGCAGGATTACCGTGCAAGACACGGGTAACTTTGGATAACTAAAGTTAATGTGTGTGGAATGGTTTATTTTTTTAACTTCTTATGTCTGTTGTTGTCAGGTCGACAACAGTGACGAATACCCTCGTTGTGAGAAATAGCCACTTAGTGGTAAACGATTGACGACAATTTACGCTTCACTTGTTAGGACCGAAACCTCTTTCTGCATGGTCAAGGGACGAAGTGAGTCAACCACCATGCCACATCTTGTGCTAACTTTAACTTTAGATGATAATTGCTCATAAAATATTTCAATTGTTTACTATAATAATAAAATAATTCACATGAAGGGTTTAAAATGGAAATGGGGTGGCGGTTGGGAACCTTGTAATTGTAGGTATTTAAATCAACAAAGGAAATTTTAAAAATAGATAAAACACGTCAAGCGATAATATGAACTTCATGTACATAGCAGGCGGTTCAGAATGAACATTCACCGGCGCAGGCGAATCAGGTGGAGGAAGAGGATGTGTCATCTCAGCTCCAGGATTACCGAGCAAGCCACCCTTGACGTCCGAGTCAGACGAATCTCGTTCATTGAGAATTATTTCATCCTCATGATGGTCGTCATCTGAAATAATGACATTAGCATTCACATTATGAGCATCAGGGTAGACATCATCATCGGGCAAATTAACTGAGCCACCCAAATTAACAGTCTCTAGATCAACAACAGATTTCGCAAATATGTCTGGCACTTTCATCTGATATGAACAAAAAATTAACTAAGCCACATGGCTTGGGTCGAAAATAAACAAAAAATGCATAGAAGATAGACATGTTAGGACATATTCCAAAATATATTTAGAACACCAAATTATGATATGAACATTTAATACCTAATTGTTAGTAGTCATCAAAAGACAATGTATATCATTACATTGACTGTTGGATATGATAATAATAAAACACCACAAGAAAGTGGGGGTTTGAATTGTGTGTGTGATTTTTGAAATCTTTTCTTTTAAACAGATATAAGATTCAAATACTTTTCAAAGACTAGTGCAGCGGAAAATTAATCAAAGCTGAAGAGTAAAGCACACAAAGTATTTATCCTGGTTCACCCCCTTAATCGACAGGGCTATGTCCAGTCCTTGGCTTCACCAAGATTTTCACTATTTACTCCAAATAGTACAAGTATTATGCAGTACTTCTCCTAGTATTCGCAGGAATTCTCCTTACAAGTTTTATACAGGACTTCTCCTAACTTAGTAATCAACAGGACTACTCCCTATTCTTTTAACAAAGATGGTTTGGGTTTCTACAAAGTCTCTTCAATAAGAGTTGGGTAGAAAGATTAAGAACAGTGTACAGAGAGAATATAAAGGTTGGTTCTCTGTTTGGGTTGTGTGAGAAAGATAAGAGTTTCACTCTATGAAAGCTTCACACTATGATAGACGACTTAACTCAGGAAAGGATGACTTTGAGTTTGAGTTTATACTATAGAGCTGGTTGAAAGAGAATGGCTTAGAAAGCTTATGAAATTTTACCGTTAGAAGTCGCCAATTGAATCAAGTGTCTAAGCCCTCTATTTATATCTTCAGTAGGGAACCCCTTGATGAACGTTGATGAAGATTGAAGTGTTTCCGTTTGAATTTCTTCATCTGAGTGTGCAACGGAAACTTCTGCAGCTCTGTAACAACATTAAATGCATTCTGTCATGCATTAATTGCAGCATTAAATGCTTTTGTTGACTTCGTCTGGTTCTTCATTGCTTCTACCTTAAGTGCTCGTCTGAGCATTAAATGCTTGTGGAAGACAGCAAAGAGAATTTCTTCTTTCTGAACAAAGGATTTAATTCTGACTGTTGAGAGGATACTATGTTCAGGAAATTGTTAGAACAGATAGCAACCTGAGAGGGGGGGTGAATCAGTGTTGCCCCAATTTTCGCCTTATTGAAAATGTTACTTTCAAGATAATGATGATCACGAATCGATTGTTGTGATTGCAGCGGAATTAAGCGTTGCTTAAAAGTAAAGATGAAGGATAAGAAGAACACACAGGGATTTTATCCTGGTTCACCTTCAAACCTAGAAGGCTACGTCCAGTCCTCTGATCACACAGAGATTTTCCACTATACCAGAAAGCAAACCACTTTCTGAAAAACCACTCCACTGAATCCCACAGTGAAGATTTACAATGATCGAGTGCTCTTAACGAATGCTTGCACCAAGGACCCTAAGATATCTTATCAATCTTCCTGAAGCAACCCACTTCTGATTGATCAAGTCTTCTTAACGAATGCTTGTGCCAAGGACCCTAAGAGAACCCATCAAACCCCAGAAAGCAAACCACTTTCTGATGACACCGTATCACCACGGTGGACTTTGAATCAAACCCGATTCAAAGGGCCTTTTTACAACCACCGAAAACCACGGTGAATGAATCAACTTGATTCAAGAGATGAAGAAGAAGATGCCTTTACAATGGCTGATTCAATCCTTTAGACAAGATGGATTGATCTTAGTTTGTATGCTCCAGACAATTACAATGAAGGATTCTTAATAATTCTGAGTTCTCAAAGGTTGAACAGCATAAGTGTTCTTTGATATTTAGAGAACAAGAACTCAGAATGATGACTCTAATGAATGTGGAAGTTGTGGCACAGGTCATACTTGTTTCTGAGTATTCATGGACTATTTATAGGCACTAGTGATTGTTCATGAACCATTGCAATGCTTCTCAAAAGACTTGGGATGCATTGGTTCATGAAACAACATATCCAATGCACTAACGGTTGTTAATGAACCATTGCAATGTTTCCCAAATGACTTGGGACATGTTGGTTCGTGAAACAACATATATTAGGCACTAGAGGTTGCCTATGAACCATTACAATGCTTCCCAAACGTTGTGAGACATATTGGTTCATTAAAAAGCACTTTTGTCGTGCTGGTAATCGATTACAGCAGTTGGTGTAATCGATTACACTAGCCGTTGCAGTTTGAATTCAAAATTCAAATTGTGTAATCGATTACACACAACCTGTAATCGATTACTGATAGTCCAAAACTCAGTTTTAACCATCTTAAACCCTAATTGAGTGTTCCTACCAAGTCTTACTTGTGAGAACATATTATACTCAATTAGTTGATCTTTAATGAGCCTTCAAATGCAATTAAACCTTAATAAAGCATAGCACACTAAGTTGACAAGACTTACTTAAAACTAGAACCTTCATGTTTGATCTTGACGCTCTGAGCCGGTTCTTGAAGTCTTTCTTCTCTGAAGTCTTCTTTGATGTCTTCTCAAAGTCTTCCTTCCTTTTCTGAAGTCTTCGTGAAGTCTTTCTTCTTTTTTTTCCTTTCTTTCTTGAAGTCTTCTTTTTCTTTTCTAAAGTCTTTCATCTTTTTGTGATGTGTTTGTCTTCATCAAAACCTCAGTCGAGTCCAAGGACGAGACCTGATTTACAGAAATCACGCCGTTAACTCTGAAAAGTTGCGCTTGATTTATGGAATGTCAGAGTGTTTGCAAATACGAGGAATAAAATATTTGTTATGTCCCTATCTTGAATCTGCTACAAACAGTGCTTCATTAAATGCTTCGACAAGGTAGATTTGCCTTTATTGTTTGAAGCATTGACGAACGAATTCTTTAGCACTTAGGCGGACGTACTATACTGGCGGACGAACTCTAGTGGCGGACGTACTCCACTGGCGGACGTACTCTTCAACGAGTTTCCAGACGTACTCTCCTTCTTTATTTTTCTTCAACATTCTGCTTTTGATAATTCTTTCAAAGGATATGCAGATGTTCTCCATGTAGATAGATATTCCTGAAATGTGAAATACACAAAGTATTAGGAAATCTTTATCTATCAATATTAAACCTTAGGTAAAATTATTATTCATCAAAATATATTAAAAATATGGAGTCGTTTGAATCTAACAGGATATTATTTGAACATGTATGTATAGATATTGGTTTCTGTGCACACATAACATTTAAAAAACCTAGGAACCTGTTAGTGTCGCTGAATGAATCATCATCAGCGAGCTCATCCAAATTTATGTCATCGAAACCAACAGAATCTGGAAATCAAATGCAAAGGTCACGTGCATAATTGAATTATCGTTTTGGGATGGCCAACATCATAGTGTGTCAAAATCTTGTTAAAAATAGTATAAAACGGTTACCATCTTGATCTGCCAATGGGTCAACGTCGAAAGTGTTATCATCTGATGATAACACAGGTATAGATGATGTTGTTGGGGTGTTGTTTGGTGCAGTTGGGTTCAAGTCAAACCTACTTGTAACATGTCCATTAGTTTGTATGGTGCAAAGTTATCTCTTTTGAGCAGTACTCAGTGAGCTTTCATCTATATTACAATCACCAAAATAAATTGAACATTGAGATAGGTTTGAAGGAAACATACAACAGTAACAATGTCACAAATATAGTTTAAATGTAGCTATAGATATAAAAGAAGTACTGTTCTTTGAGATGTCAGACAAGGGGGAGTGATTAGTGCAGTGCATGGTTTGGTCAGGAGGACTTTCACCAATTGAAAATTCTGCCAAGTCTAGAAAAAGAACTGCACAGATTCAAGTGCCTGAAAATGCTGGAAACTCAAATGCTAGCAGTCTGTTAGTATTTAGAATTATTTGTAGCTCTATTTAACATGTTTGAAGACAATGACCCTTGCGAGTATTATATATTTTATTTTTATAGATTAGTTCAATTTTATGTTATTTTTGTTATAATATTGCTATAAATAATTAGTTCAGTTTTTTTAATTACGAATTATTAAAATCTAAAATATTAAATTGAAAAAAATAACAACATAAAAAATAATTAGTTCAGTTTTTGTTGATTATCATGGCAATATATATGTGATTATCCTATTGAGATTCTCTTACTTTAATTTCGGTGCTATCAACTTCAAATTAGAATTTTTAAATTTTTTTTAAATGTAAAATTATATAAATATATCAAAATCTAGATATTACTAAAAATTGATAGAGAAATAACTATCATGGAAAAATATGTGTGTGTGTGTGTGATTATCCTATTGAGATTCTCTTACTTTAATTTCGGTGTTATCAACTTCAAATTTGAATCTTTTTTTATTTTTTTAAGCCCCATCGTCTGATTCCTTGGACTGCCCCATCGTCCGATGCCTTGGACTTCCCCATTGTCTAATGCCTTGGACCGACCCATCGTCTGATGTCTTGTACTGACCCATCATCTGATGTTTTGGACTTCTCCATCGTCTGATGCCTTGTACTGACCCATCGTCTGATGCTTGGACTGACCCATTGAAAGTGAAGAAATGAGGATTGAAGAAATGTTGAGAGAGATTGAGAAAAATATGAAGGAATGAGTGAGTAATGGGAGTGAAGAAATATCAACTTCAAATTTGAAACTTTTTGATTTTTTTTAAATGGAAAATTTTATAATTACTTTTTAATTACAAATTATTAAAATTTGTTTAGATAAAATTTTATACTTACTTTTTCATCAATATCAATTTGTTTAAATAAAATTTGTTACTAAAATTTGGTTAATATTTTCAACAGTTTTTTAAATTCAAAATTAATAATAATAATAATAATAATAATAATAATAATAATAATAATAATAATAATAATAATAATAATAATAATAATAATAATAATAATAAGTTACTCAATTCTATATTCCAAATAATAAGTTCAGTTTTTGTTGATTATCATGGGAATATTCCGATGATAAACAACAAAGTCTTAACTAATTATTTTTTATGTTGTAATTTTTTTCAATTTAATGTTTCAGATTTTAATAATTTGTAATTAAAAAGTAATTATAAAATTCTATTGATTCTATCGTTCAATGTGTAAATTGATAATCTGTTGATGCTATCGTTCAATGTGTAAATTGATAATCTGTTGATCTATTGTTCAATGTGTAAATTGGTAATCTGTTGATTCTATCGTTAAACTTATAAATTGATTGTCTATTGATTCTATCGTTCAATGTGTAAATTGATAATGGTTTCCAGATTTCCTATATCGTTCAGGGTTGTGTAAAAATGTGGTCACTTGCTGCTTTACTATGATGTTTGAATTGATGTTTCGATATTACTCATGTTATGTTTGTTGTTTTTAAAGAGTTAATCTTTTCTGCTTGTTTTGTTTGTTGTTTGGGCGCTTAACGCCATAGACTATGAAGGTGATGATCCTCGTGAAGATAAATTCTATTGCAAAGCCTATGGGAACGCTGGCATAACATGAAGACTGGTAGAATTGGACGATGAAGAGTTAAATTAATTCAATTTAATAGTTAATATGGTTGAAAGGGTGGAAATTGAATAGTGAGTAAAAATAATATTTTTTTAAGGAAACAATATATTTTCGATTTCAAAAATATCTAAGAAAAAAAGTGGAAGAAGAACATGAAGAAGAATGATAGAAAAAACTGATTTGTTGATTCTATCATTCAATGTGTAAATTGATAATCTGTTGATCTATCGTTCAATGTGTAAATTGATAATCTGTTGATCTATCATTCAATGTGTAAAATGATAATCTGTTGATTCTATCATTCAATGTGTAAATTGATAATCTTTTGATTCTATCGTTCAATTTGTAAATTGATAATCTGTTGATTCTATCGTCCAATGTGTAATCTATGTTCACGTGAATGGAGAGTGGAAGAAGGTTAATAGTTGAAGATCGGATGAAACACTATTCCCTTATTGATTACCTTTTGTTCACCTTAACTCCTGAAATTGATGCTCATTAATTTCATCAGAAAAAAGACATAAAAGAAGAGAAAATAGTACTTTGGGACATGAAGGAAGGATGAAACGAAGGTTAGGCATCAGACGATGGGGCAGCTCAAGGCATCAAAAGAAGCTTATTTCGCCAGAGGACAAATTTAAGACTTTCTCCAGCTTCAATGTTTTAAAATAATCTCCCTGAGAAACCTCAGTTGAAGCTTCTTCACTACATCTTAATGGAATCTGAATTGAGATAGGATTGTCAAAAAGAAAAAGCGAATGAAAGTGAAAATTTCAAATGAAAGATGGAACTCTTCCTCCTACCTGATCTTTATGGAAATCTTCTCCCTTGGCACTGATTCAAGAAAAACTTCTTCCTCTCCATTTGTTCATTTTCTTCTAGGTTCCTTGCACGGACGCCCTATCAATCTCTGTCACGCATGTTGAAACGAGCCTATCCCTTACAATGAATTTTCAACCAAAACTCTGAAATATGACAATGAAGCGCATGAGGTAAATATGAGTATGATAAACACGAATGAGGAAACAAATATAAGCAATTTTTTTAATCTTTTTGCTTGTGTGTGTGCGACGACAGTGATTTCCAAGGAACTGAAAGGGAAAAAACGGAAGGCTGAGGGAAGGGGAAAGAAAGAAGTAACGTAAGAAAGAAAGATAAATATGGGGCAACTCAAGGCATCAGACGATGAGGCACTCCAAGGCATCAGACGATGGGGAAGTCCAAGGCATCATACGAAGCTTATTTCGCCAAAGGACGAAATTAAGAATATGTGAATGGAGAGTGGAAGAAAGTTAATAGTTGAAGATCGAATGAAACATTATTGGCTTATTGATTACCTTTTGTTCACCATAACTCCTGAAATTGGTGCTCAATAATTTCATCCAAACAAAGACATAAAAGAAGAGAAAACAGTTCTTTGGGACATGAAGGAAGGATGAAACGAAGGTTAACAACATAAATCCTATATTTTCTCAATCTTTCTCCATCTCCCCGCCTCTACTCCTGGAATGTGCACTAACCCCTGCCATGGAAGCCCCGTCTTCATTAATCTCTGGCACGCCCTAATGAATCTCCCCCACATGGGTTTCACGGAGCTCTAATTCCCAATTTCAAATTTAAGAAATGAGAAGGGTGTGAAACCAGAATGGCGAAAACAGAAGAAGAAAGAATGCAGAAAAAGAAACATTCTTACTTGATGGTATGTGCACCTCCCTTTTGTCGCCTGGTAGCTGTCACCGGAGGAACCATCGTTGTACTTATCTCCACCATCGTCTCGATCTTTCAGTCTCCATCTCGTAATCTCCTTTCCCTTCTCTCCCTCTCTTGTTCTTTCTTCGATTTTTTTTCCATTTTGCTTGTGTGTGTGTGACGACAGTTATTTCCAAGGAACTGAACGGGAAAAAAAACGGAAGGCTGAGGGAAGGGGGAAAAAAAAAGAAATGTAAGAAAGAAAGATGAAAGGGCTAAGGAAGATGTGATTGAGGAATGGACAACTCTGATTGACTATTTAGAAACGTAGTTAAAAATTAATTAGGTTTGTTTACTCATATATATGTGATTGTCCTTAATCTAGATATTACTAAAAAAATAATTAGTTTAGTTTTTGTTGATTATATGTGATTATCCTATTGAGATTTCTTACTTTAATTTCGGTGCTATCAACTTAAAATTTGAATCTTTCTGATTTTTTTTTTAAATGCAAAATTTTATAAAAATCTGAAACATTAAATTAAAAAAATGACAACATAAAAAATAATTAGTTAAGACTTTGTTGATTATCATGGGAATATATATGTAATTATCCTATTGAGATTCTCTTACTTTAATTTCGGTGCTATCAACTTCAAATTTGATTTTTATTTTTTATTTTTTTAAATGTAAAATTTTATAAATATATCAAAATCTAGATATTACTAAAAATTAATAGAGAAATTACTATCATGGAAAAATATATATGTGATTATCCTATTGAGATTCTCTTACTTTAATTTCGGTGCTATCAACTTCAAATTTGAATCTTTTTTATTTTTTTAAAATGCAAAAT
Source organism: Acmispon strigosus (assembly GCA_030819835.1). Taxonomy (NCBI): domain Eukaryota; kingdom Viridiplantae; phylum Streptophyta; class Magnoliopsida; order Fabales; family Fabaceae; genus Acmispon; species Acmispon strigosus. The sequence goes on along the minus strand of JAUAMA010000001.1, from coordinate 37,864,093 downwards.
TTTATAAAAATCTGAAATGTTAAATTGAAAAAAACAACAACATAAAAAGTAATTAGTTAGGGTAGGGTCTTAGTGGGTAGGACATGGTGGGGGTAGGTGAGATTGAACCTTGTTTTAGTGTATATATATATATATATATATATATATATATATATATATATATATATATATATATAGTGATAGGAAAATTGAGAAGTCAAAATTAATAAGAGAGATAAATGGTCAAATAGTAATTTTAATAAAAATGAGAACATTAATGCACTTTCTTAATACGTGTGCAAAAACCTTAAAGTGACAGTTAATAAGGAACAGATGTAGTATTGTTTTGCATTCAATTCATATGAACATGTCTATACAACTTGTGAAAAAAACATGTCTATACAAGATATACAAGATATGAGGGCTCCTTTATACTCTCTCCAATCCCAAACAGTTGTTGTTTAAGTGTATATATGCACTCAGTTTAACAATTCATTAATTGATATATAATTTGACTAAAACACCTTAATTGAAAATTGAGTTATATTAAAGAGAGAGAATGATAGTTATTGGTTAAGTAATTAGTATGCGAATTGTGAAAGGTGAAAATAGGAGGTTGTAGGAGAGATATATAATATTAAATGAGAGTATAGATGGAAGAAAATGTAATAAATAATCTTGAATTTCTAAAACAACAACTGTTTCAAAAAAAAAAGGTGAAAAACTTAAACAACAATGGTTTTGAAATGGACGAATTATAATTAGGGCAACTTAAATGGTGATTAATGCGAAAATGAGGATCACATTAATGGTGATTACAATGATGTGGGAGGGAGAGAATTGTGTTATTACATTTATGTGAGAAAGATATCAGGGAGGCCTACTAATAAGATCAAAAAGGGGATAGTAATCCCAATGGCTAGCTGACTTGCGGGTCGAATATCTCTCTTTGGGTTGGGCAAAAGTTGTTTTGGTCATCTAATACAACTCGGTCGGCTAAAAACACCATAATGGTTTAGTTATAATTGTTTTTTTTTTTTTTGTCCGCAGTTATGATTGTATTTTCACTTATATATACGGGGTGAGGATCCAAAGGGGCAAGGGCACTGATTCTCATCCTCATCCCCAAAATTTTATCTGGGGATTTTCGTCCTCATTCCTATTCCCACAGGAAAATGTTCCTCGAGGTCGGGGCACTAAAAGGGGCAATCCCCGTTGAGACCCTATCTTCATGTTGAAATTGTTATCTATACACCCTAGCCCATATATATATGGATGTATCTAGTGAGAAAAGTCTTCTTTTGTGAGAATGATGAGAATAAATCGTGACCATTAGATATAATAATGAATGATCATGATTTAATCATTAAGTCATGTGACTTTTTTAAAAAGTCACATGACATTTTTAAGTGGCCATGTGACATTTTGTTATCTTATTTTCAAGATTAAAATAATTCAATCATCACATGACCACTTAAAAATGTTATGTAACATTTTTAAAAAGTTACAACTTCATGTTTTAATCTTGGTTGTTCACCATTTCAATAAGTGTATTATATAAACCCTTTAAAACTTCAACACTCAGGCAACATGAGATTAGTGAACTTTTGAAATAATCTAATTTTCCAACAATAATAACTTTCTAACACCATCAAATAACTGTCATTTATATGTTTAAAAAAGTTGAAACGCCTTATAGTTATTTCCTGTAACAATTTCAAGTGTGAAAATATCAAAATAAACTTACAGTCACTGTGAATTAAAACTAATATTGATATATAGCTACATTTAATTTTATATCCTTGTTAATTAACTTCGTTGAATATTTTTATCAAACATTCCACTTGCAGTGTAGCCCCCAGCAAAACAGTCTAGGCCACATCTTCTCCATCTCACTCAACTCTAAAAGGGTAAAAGATCCAAAAGAAAACGATTGATTTGGGCATTCAATGTTTGTCAGGTTATTCAAGAAAGAGTGAAGGTTTAGTGAATTAAAGGATTAAAAGCTTAGATGCGGCTGCACTACATCCATAACTTGCATTGCCAGGGATGCAAAATAAAATCCTCAGTTTGTGTTGGATCAAGTGGTTCAGAATCGAAATCCCACAAAATTGTGCGAATATGCAGTTGAATTTGGTCATTCCAACACATAAGTTTGCATGACCCTACACCATAGTATACTTTTCAACATCAGGCTCAATAAAAGCCAAGCAGAAGAAAAATTGCATTTATTAGTTGCATAAAGTTCTTTTCTGCATATTTTCTCGGTGATTCCATCTAGTGCATTAATGAAGAATTTAAGGAAGTTAATTCCTTTAGAGCCGAGAACATCTACGTCATAGTTGTGCTAACTCTTCCGCCGAAACTTTTTTTAGTAACAATGACGTCTGAGAGTGTTATTAAGACACTTTTTTAAACACATGATTCAACACTCTTCACGTGATTGATTTTTTTTTTTAAAGTCAACACATTTCTGTCACTAAAACTTCGTTGACTTTTTAAAAAATAAACTAATCACATGAAGTGCGATGAAAAGTGTATTCAAAAGAATATGTTGCTAACATTTCTCATTCACTATACAATAAGTGTATGTTTTCGATGAGAGATTTTTTTTGGTTTAATAGTGGTATGGAAGATAATTCTATTAGAGCGAGGAGCGTCCATGTCGTAGTAGGGCTAACTTTCCTATTGGAGAAATTTTCTAATCTCAAATTATAGGTATTGTGTAAAGGGATTCAAACATGTATTACTGAACCAATCATCTATTAATATACTTGGATGAGAGATGTAATCAAAGGGTACAATAACTCTGAATTCGGCTGAGTCATGTTCATTAGCTAGCACGTCACCTTCTAGCTTCTCACTCTGTCCACGGTAGGTGTGAACTCATACAGAATGATGCTAGTAGTTGAACGTCTAGTAAATTGTCATATTTAAGCAGAGCATCCAAATCCTCTTTAGTGATCTTAAAAATAAGGTTTAGTGCTTCTTCCTCCTCAGCAGGTAGGAGAATTTTCACCTCACTCATCTTTGACTAATTAATTACCTCAACTTGGTTTTCTTTGAGTTATTGATATTCAACTTCTGCTAGAACACTGACCTTAAGGGGATTGTATATGTTCTCTTTCTATACTCTTGGTTGTTTTGAGCATACTGAGAATTTTCTTCATCTTCTACATGGCTCTAGTTTGTTTTCGTCTTCTCTTCGGAGGCCTAAATAAATATGAGGTTCAAGTTTAAGATCGTTAACATACTTTTTGAGGAACCACTAACCTTTCTCCAACTCAGCCTTGGGTCTGATCATTTTTCTTATGTGAATTTTATCCTTATTCTCCAGGTTTACTTTTAAGGAAGTTTTACCTTTGGAAGTCATGATCTTGGCAATTCTTATTTTTTTCATGATGTTCGGTTGTTGAATGTATTTATCCAATGCAGCTAGATCCTTAACTTGATCTTCTTTTTTTCAACCCTATAGTTTTCTTTCATGGCTTGTGTCTTTGACCTAGTCATACTTTTTGTCTTGACTGAGTGAAATTTAAGTCGATCAAACATGTTTTTCGTTTGGCTACCATGGGGGTCGTCTTGCTAGACTTTATCCATCTTTACACAATGCTTTAGAGGAGGTGGGATTCTTTCTTCAAAATCTACCATATTGGTGGCAGCCATTGGGAATGGATCACTGTCAACTTTTAACTTGGATGAGGCCTTAACTTCTAACTTGAAAAGTCCTTCATTAATGGACTTATTGATGGATTTTCTTAAAAATTAGGCGATTGTTCTTTGTATTCTATAAGAATTGTGTCATTTGCGGTATTTCTTTTCTTGCAATTCCTCAGCTGAAGGGAACATGCGGTCATCTGAAAGTTTAATTGTTGATCCTTCCAAAGCACACGGAAGATCTGATTAGCTTTCGAAATATCAAAGAAGTATTCTTCTTTTCTATCAACCTCTTTGATTTTAGCAAGCCTCAAGGCTAATCATGTACAAGGCTTTCCCCTAAGGATCTCAGCGACCACGATATTAGAGAAATAATCCTTAACCATATCCATTCCTTCATTATCTATGATGGAGATGAGGTGGGGAACTTTACCAGCATTTTAATCTGATGCATGTCTAAAACGCATGCATTTTACCTATTTTTTCATATGGTTTTGTACCTTGATATTGCATTATGTTTATAGAAATCATTTTTTCATGATTTATTTGCATTACTAGGTCAAAATAGGGATAAAATGAAATATGCACGAAAAACTGGTGAAAAGAGGGAAAAAATGATGAATTCAGCATGGTGTCTACTCTAGGCACTCGCCTTAGATTGGCTTCTGCAAATTCGTTCACCATTGGACCAGGTTAAAATTTAGATATGTTATTATAAACTTCTAGATCTTCAATTTGACCAATCGGATCATCAAGAAGATGACTGTTATGAGAGGACAGCTTAAACAAGGAGCCAAAATCATGCTGAATCTGCCAGGTTCGTGGTACTGTGTAATTATTTAACCATGATCGTTTCACTTATGAGACACAGCCATGCTTAGGAAAGAACTCCTAAATGACATCCAAGCATGACCAAAACACATTTTATATGCTTATATAGGGTTCCTAGGTCATAATATTTCATATTAAGCAAGATGGCTTCATTCTAAAGTGTTGTGGAGGTAGAGGAACGGGGGAAAACACTTCGGAGGAAGATCGAAGGCGAAGAAGGATCCTGTATTGGTTCTTCTCTTTATATTTTATTTGGGATGTTAGCCACTAATAGGATTTCTATGCTTTTCATGTTTATAATAATTGGTTTAACATATTTCTCAAGGATGGGTTATAATTGATGACGTGGACCCCTTTTATATATTTTATTGTTTAGTTTTCCACTATTGATTGGTATCTTCTTCTCTGATTTAATTATAATGTGATTTGATCAGTTGTAGTATACATCTTAGTGGTTAATTTTATCATCACATGAGGGATTAATTTAACTAAACTGAGAAGGGATCGAGTGTGGGTAGTTAAAAATGAATCGCTTCTAACAAGTGGTTTTAAGTTTACTTTCATATGCTTTTAACTTCCTACTTTAGATAGTGAAATATCTGTAGGACATCTCTATGGGATTCACACCTCACTGATCATCTTAGAATGATAGCTTACTTGTAAGTTAGCGCAGTCTGGTAGGGCAGTAACAAAGGCTTAATCGGTGAGTTAACGTTTTAAGAGGGTATGGTTGGATTTCATAGGAATCATAGATAGAATATATAAGTTGGGGGGATCTAACTCAATTAATCCGCGTAATAATTATTATTTATGGGGAAAATTATTACTTATATTATTTTTAAGTAAATAAGAGAGACGAAAACCTTTTAAGAAAAATGAGTTGTTTTCTGAGAGGTTTTAATTTCGGCGTTTTTACCATGTAAACCTCAACCCAAAATTGGGGTGTTACATTTGTGGTATCAGAGCTTTGGTTGAGAAAACCAGAGCCTTGGGTAGATTTTGCTTGTTAGGAACCCTGCATTCTGAGATCGATTGACGGGGTGTCAATTGAAGGAAGAATTTTGTGAAATATTTGTTTGATTTTTATTAATTGAGTGAGATTGTCCCATGAGCGGACGATCCATGTGTTAAGTGTTTGACTTGTTTGATTTGTTAGAAGGTTGTTCCAACCTAATAAGATATGGTTAAGTAGAAGATAGTAATATGTTTGGTCCTTGGGTGACTTTTTGGTTGACCCTATAATTACTAGGATGAGTTTGGTGTTAGTTGAACTGTTTTGTAATTGTCATGAAAATTTTGAAGGAATATACATTTTTACTACTAGGAAATATACCTCCTAGTATAAGTATTTTGGTTAAATCATTTTAGAAAAAAAAAATTAATAATAATAATATAACACAGACGTACCTGTTATATTTGTTTAAATATATTTCGTTTTGCTAGTTTGATTGAGATCATATTTTATCACGAAATTGAGGAGTTTGATTTGAAGAGTAAGATGAGCATGCTACCTACTTCACGTGATTTATATTAGTGGCTGTTAATGTTGTCTTCAAGTTTTATTTTGGTAAGTTTAGATGATATCAGATATAGTTAGATATAAATATTCTGTTCTCGTTAGATTTTGGATGTAATCAAATCTTGATACAAATTGCATTTTAACTCATCACAAATTAGCGAGACTTGGCTAGAAAAACTGAGATAGGCATCTTTTCTGTTTTACGAGGCATGCTAATAACTGTTTTAATTAATGATATCATCAAGTTTGTTTTAAAAGCTTTAGATATGTCCTAGATATGTATTAGTAAAATATTTTAAGAATTTCTTCGTTTAATTTGATGAGTAGGATTTGGATTTCATGACCATAAGGGTTTTTCATGACCTTTGGATTTCTGTTTCAAATTTATGTCTGACCATTAATTCAATTTCAGTTTTAAATAGATGGTATTCAGTTTGTGATTTGTATTTTGACTTTTTCGTAGAATAAAGATTTTGATAGTCTGCCTTATTATTTGTGTGTCTATTTGTTCGAAAAATTCGTTTGCTAAAGGCTTTGACTTCTGGTTTTGTAAAATCGAGTTGACTTCGAGTTAAAACTTCTGTTTTGGAAGTAAGATGTCCGTTGTGTATTTTCCGTCTAGAGATCTGTTAATTTCCTTGTTCTAATTTTCTGACTTAAATATCTATTTTAACAATTATCCAATATCTACTTGGATTTCCGTTGAGAGAATTTTTATGTACTGATACTTTTGATTTTGTTACATTTTGGCTGTGAGCCTAATTTGATACAAATTTCACTTTATCTTATCACAAGTTTAGAAGATGTGATTTAAAAATTAAGATGAGCTTTGGTTGGGAAAACCAGAGCTGTTGGGTAGTTACATTCTGAAGTCGATTGTTGGGGTGGCAATCGAAAGAAGAATGGTGTGGTTAAATTGTTTGTTGGATGATTTGCTTGCTGTTCTGTTTCTAGATTTATTGTTGACTTCCTTACAAGTAGAAGTAAGAAGTTAGCAAGTCAAGATACAGAAATGGCTGATTAAGTGATTGTTGTATGATTTGTTTGAAAATCCGTTTTGTTTCCCGATTTTTAGTTTCGGGGACGAAACTCTTTTTAGGGGGGTGGTATTGTAAGACCCTATATTTTGAGTATTTATATTTTGGTCCTTAGAGATTTTATAATTAGGTTTTGGACCTTTAAGTTTGGATATTTGTGGTTTAGTCCTTGGACTAGTCAAGGTTGGTTTGGGTTTTAGTATTAAGAGCTTTAATGATATTTTGCTCTGGGGACATGATGGTTCGATTTGGAGGTTTATAACAATGTTTGTGTAAGAGTTTTAACAAGAAGAGTTGTGGCTTAGTGGTTAAGACTTAAACAATTAATGGGCTTGGCTTGTGTACAAATCCTAGTGAGGTATGTTTTAATTTTAATCAGATTTTTGATGGTTAAAGGCTGAATTTCGAATTTGAATTGAGATATGAGATTAATGAGCAATAAATGGGTTTAAATGTGAGTTTAATGAGTGTTAATGCCTCCTTTATATGGCTGGTCGGCCTCTCTCTCTTCTCTCTTGTTTTCTCTCATTTTTTCTCTTCTTTTCCTCTCCTTGGACGCATTCTTTCCCTCTCTTCTCCCTATCACGTTTTTCTCTTTCTCTCTTGGTGAAAGGTAGGTTTTTGATAGGATATGGTGTTTAGTTTTCTTGCTATATGATTGTTGTTGTACTTTCTTCTTCTTCTTCTTCTTCTTCTTCTTCTGTTGCAATATTCTTTTGTTATAGATATGTTAGAGTTTGAACCAAACAATGGTTCCAAACTTGTTTTTCTCCAAAGGATCCTCCAAGCAAGAACATGACTTTGAGTTGATCCATGAGGTTGTTTTATTTTGTAAAGATTTATGCTTTCTTGTTCTCAAATGGTTTGGAAAACCTTTGCTATGAAACCTTGTTTTTGGGTGATGAGGCCTCCTAAAAGTGACTTGTTGGAAGAGGAGAAATTATCCTTGATGATCAACAAGCTATAGCCGAACCTATGCTCCTCTTCTAAGGTTTATGTTTTTCCTAGATATCACGTTTTGTTTTGCTTAATATGGGATAATGATGGCTTTTCTTGATGCACATGGTTTTGGAGAAAACAAACTCCTTTGGTGCTCAATAAAGATGGCCGAATCCATGCCTTATGTTAGAGTTAAAGTTTTGTTTTGAACCTTGTTTCATGATTTACAAAAGTTGGGTGATGAAGGCTTCCCAAGGGCATATGGTTTTGGAAAACAAAACCTATTTGATGCTCAATGAGGGATGGTCGAACCTACTCCTCTCTTAGAGGCTAATATCTTTGTTTAAAACCTTGTTTAAAATGTTTATGTCTTGTTGTTGGATCGAAATGAAAGGTCAACCTCTCTCCTAAGCCAAGAATGGCCGAGAGTTATACAACGGAGTTGTAATGGAGAAGTTGATTTTTGAAACATGATCCTTGGCTCGAAACCTCAATGAATATCCTAGATAGAGTTCAACAAGAACTCTAAGGAAAATGAGAGGTAAGGAAACTATATGCATTGACGGTTGCATAGTGGTTTTGTTAATCTAAAATCAAGTTGTTGTTTGGCTTGTTTTGAGTTTATTTTCTTTTGAGTTGGGTTCTGGTCTATCCTATGGTTGTTGATGAACATGCAACTAAGTCGTTATGAAAGGACGGAGATCAAGATCAAGTAAAGGATTAAAAGGTAAGGGTAACTCTGGGTCTAGATAGAGTCAGTTTTGCTTTACATATGACTTTGCTGTTGGAAACCATTCTGGTTGTTGTGATAGAATTATTGGATTTGTGATACATGTTTGGATTTGAGAATTGATGTTAAGACGTGACAATGTTGCTGATGTTGAGTGAAGTTGATCATGTTATATTGGTAACGTTGTGGAAATTGTTGATTCATGATGATGTTGAATATTTTGGCATGGCATATGCATCTTATATATATATATATATATATATATATATATATATATTGGGTTGATGTGGCGGCACTTTGTCCCGCGGGATCAACTGAGGATTCTTAGGTTGATGGTAATCAACCGAGGGCAATGTGGTGGATCTTTGTCCCACGTGATTGTCTTGGCCCGTGAAGGGTGATGTTTTGGCCCGTGAAGGGTGATGTTTTGGCCCGTGAAGGGTGATGTTTTAGCCCGAGAAGGGTGACGTAATGGCCATATATTATAACTATAAGCATATAGTCGTAGAGAGCATTTGCACATCTTAATTGATTTGGTGATGTGGAAATTAATTATTGTGTTGTTGTTCTTGTTCCGTTCTTGATGAATTACCGTTTATGATCTTGTGTTGTTTTATATCACAATTGATAATATGGTTGTTGTTAATTATTTTCTCCCCTTTCAACATGCTGTTTGGTATTTGTTGTTTGTTCTCGAGTTAACCCTTTCTGTTTGTGTTTGGGCGCTTAACGCCAGAAAATAGATAGGGTGTTGATCGTCGTCTCTTGAAGAAGCTTTATGGAACCAGAGTGCGCAGCGGAATCGTGGAAGAAATTTTGGAGAAGACGATTGATGTCTTAGGATCTTCCGCTATTTTAGTTTATTTTATTTTTGGGCTCGCTGTTGAGCAATTTTCTTTGTTGTAATATTTTCCTCGTTTTGCTTCCGCGTAGTAATTATTATTTATGGGGAAAATTATTACTTATATTATTTTTAAGTAAATAAGAGAGACGAAAACCTTTTAAGAAAAATGAGTTGTTTTCTGAGAGGTTTTAATTTCCGCGTTTTTACCATGTAACCCTCAACCCAAAATTGGGGTGTTACACAACCTAAGAGAGGGGGGGTGAATTAGGTTCCCCCAATTTTCTCCTTAGAAAACTCAAACTTCTTTCAGTGTGATCAGAATCACAACGTATAAACGTTAATGCAGCGGAATAAGGTAATGCTGAAAGTAAGAGATGAAGGATAAGAAGATCACACAAGGATTTTATCATGGTTCACCTTCAATCCCAGAAGGCTACGTCCAGTCCTCTGGTCACACAGAGATTTATCCACTATAACAGAAAGTAAACCACTTCCTGAATAACACCATTCACTGAATCACCACAGTGAATGTTACAACCCTCGGAAAGAATCACCACCTTCTGAGTAACACCCTTCACTAAATCGCCACAGTGAAGTACAAAACATTCAGAAAGAATCGCCACCTTCTGAATAACCCCTTCACTGAATCGCCACACTGAAGTTTACAACATTCAGAAAGAATCCCACTTTCTGAATAACCCCTTCACTGAATCACCACAGTGAAGTTCACTCTAAATAGAATGAAGAGAAGAAGCTTTTACAAGGCTGAATCAATCCTTCAATACTAGAATAGATTGATGATGTAAGTTATGCACTAAGGCACTCTAACATGAAGGCTCTTATTAATCTGAGTTCTCAGAAGTTGAACAACATAAGTGTTCTTTTGAAATTATGAGAACAAGAACTCAGAATGACAACAATTCAGTATATGAAAGTTGTGGATTGAATGCCTTGCGTTCTGAACCTGTTATGGACTTTATATAGGCACTAGTGACTGTCCATGAACCATTGCAATGCTTCCCAAATGGTATGGGATGCATTGATTCATGAAACAACACACCTGTTCGTGTGTGTAATTGATTACAGCTATAGGGTAATTGATTACGCTACTAGCCGTTGTGGTTTGAATTCGAAATTCAAACTATGTAATCGATTACAGCATTGTGGTAATCGATTACTCACATGATGTAATCGATTACGATAACTTGTGTAATCGATTACACTAAGTCCAGAACTTACTTTTATGAACGTTTAAGTCCTAATTGAGTGTTTCTACCATTTTTAACTTAAGAAACCATTTTGTACTCAATTAACTAAGTTCATGAGCCTTCATGAAAAGAGTAACCAAAGTAAAGCATGACTTACTTTTCAAACGAGACTTAGACTAAAACTTGAACCCTTTGATAGTGCTTGAAGTATGCTGAGCTGGTTCTTCTAAGTCTTCTTTTCTTCTTTTTGTAACGTGTGTTATCGTCATCAAAACCACAGCCAGAGTCAGGAGCAAGACCTTCTGCACAAGGCTGCCTCTTGAAACTAAGTATTTACTTAGTCCCTTGGGTATGATAACTGGGACTTACAATCATATACTACTTGAGAGATAAAGTGTTGTTTCTCTTTGCGTGTGTCACTATAGCTCAACATTATCCTTCTTCAGTTCTTTCTCACGGACATTCAAGTTTCTTTAAGGCCATTTGCGTCAAATCTATGCATTCCTATGGAAACATATTCTTTGTCATCTATGAAATCATGTTTTCCGCAGTTATGTTAATATACGTAGACTGTGGGAATTGAATCTAACATGTACTTCTTAACCTCTTGAACCTTTACAGGTAATCAATAACAAATTCATCTCCGTGCTCGTTCATAAACATCAGATCAGCAACCGAAACATCTAGGTGAGGCATGCAGAACCTATCATGGAAACTTTGTTTTGTGTTTTCCCAATCATGAACTGAGTTAGGAGGAAGAGATAAATACCAACTGAAGGCTTCCCTGTTAGAGTTAATGTGAACAACTGGAGTTTATAGAAAAAATAACAGCTAACGACTATCTTGAATTTGACTAACACGACTGATTGTGATAGCTTTTCACTGATAATCTCTCTTATGATATTTTTATGCCAACAGAATTAAATACTAATTACTTAAAGGCTTAATAGCACTTTTAGTCCCTCACTTATCATGATTTGACACTTTTGGTCCCTAACAAAAAAATTAGCCTAAATGGTCCCTTACATTGACAAACGACAGCAGTTTTAGTCCCTTGTCACTATTCCGTCCAATATTTAACTGTTTTCTTAAAAAAAGTTAATAAAAAATAAAATATCTTTCATCTCTTTCATGCTTCCTCATCTTCATCTCTTTCTCCAGAACTTTCAGTTGTTTGAAAGATTACCAAAACCCCAATCCTCTTCCTCTCCTTGCGCCGCCACTACACTCTCTTCACCATCCCACTCGACTTTCACCCCAACCACCTTCACTCCCTACCAGCGCCGCCACCACCTTCTCTTCCTCGCCGCCACCGAGCCTTCATAGATCTGAACCGAAAAATGAAAGCCCATTTTGATATGAACTAGAACACAAAGTTTTTCCCATGTAGACCTAAACCAAAAACTCCAACCCCAACTTCCTCATCCCCGCAGTGGGTTGAGAGAGGAATTAGTTGATGAAGAGAGGGAAAGGGATCGAAGAATCCGAGAGGAAGAGAAAAGGATGACGACCGGGAGAGACGAGATGGCAACGACGAGAGGAGAACGACAGCGGCCAGGCACATGGTGACCTTCGACGAAGACTGGAGCGGCAGAGGCGTGGTGTAGCGCGGCGGCGCTCTGGGTGGGGGTTGTTTGGGAAGGTCCAAGTGGGGGTTGTTTGAGAAGGTCCAAGTGGGGTTTGCTTTCATCTTCTCTTCTGGTTAATTACCTGGGTTCAGATCTATGAGTTTTTGTTCTTGTTATCTTGTTGCTCCTTCTCCCTCGTTGTGTGCTTCTGAATTTGGGATTCAATTTGGTGATGTCGAAGATGATGGATGAAGATGTTCAGAGAGAGAGCTCGTGGATCCAAGTGAACTAGTCCTAGTACAGTAGAAACTAAATCTGGGATGGGGGTTCTCTCTTGGTTGTAGGGCTTGTGGGCTGCGAATCCTGGCTTGATGGAGAAAGAAGATGATGGCAAATGCTGTTAAAGGAAAGAGAAGTTGTGGGATTTTAATTCAATATAAAATGATGAATTTTCTGAATTTTTCAGGGTTTAGTTTTGAATATGATGAAGAGGAAGAAGATCAAGAACATTTATATTAATCTTATTGTATTTATATTTTTTTTTCAAAAACTGTTAAATATTGGATGGAAAACTCAGAAAACGTTAGTTTTTTAACGGAATAGTGATGGGGGACTAAACTGCCGTCGTTTGTCAAAGCGAGGGACCATTTAGGCTAGTTTTTTTTTTGTTAGGGACTAAAAATGTCAAATCGTGATAAGTGAGGGACCAAAAGTGCTATTAAGCCTTACTTAAAAGAAAATTTTTATTTTTCCATTCATGCTGCATGGTTTGACTCGGTTCAAATAACATTATTATGTGATGAATACATGTGTTTTTTTGGTAATGATAGTAATAAAACACACAAGAAATGGGGAGTTTCAATTTGTGTGTGATGTTTTAACAATCTTTTTCAAAATATAAATAGTTATTAGTTTCAAATACTAATGAGAATGTGTGTAGTGGAAAATAACTTAATACTTAAAAGTAAAGCACGCAAGGTATTTATCCTGGTTCACCCCCTTAATCGACAGGGCTACGTCCAGTCCTTGGTTTCACCAAGATTTTCACTATTTTTCACAAAATAGTACAAGTATTCTATAGGACTTCTCCTAGTATTTGAAGGACTTCTCCTTACAAGTATTCTTCAGGACTTCTCCTAGTATTTGAAGGACTTCTCTTTACGAGTATTCTTTAGGACTTCTCCTAGCTAGTATTAAATAGGACTACTCTTGGTTGCTTTTCAAATTTTCTTTGAGGTTCTACAATGATCTCTTCAAAAAGAGGTGAGTAGAAAAATGAAGAACAGTTTACAGAGAGGATATAGATTTAGGTTCTCTGTTTGGGTTGTGTGAGAATAGGATAAGAGTAACACTCTGTGAAAATTTCACACAGGCGGACGACTTGGAGAGCATAAGAAATATTATCGTGTTCAAGTCGCCTAGTGAATCCAGATGCTAAGTACTCTATTTATATCTTCAGTAGGATGTTCCCTGTAAGCTTGATGAAGATTTGAAAATAGTTCCGTTTGAATTTCTGCTCCCTTGTGAGTAACGAATACTTCTGCATCCCTAAAACACCATTAAATGCATTCTGCCATGCATTTATTGTAGCATTAATTTCTTTTGTTGACGTCGTCTGGCTCTTCAATGCTTTCAGCCTTGAGTTTACGTTTGGGCATTAAATGCTCGTGGATGCCAGCAAAGAGAACATTAAATGCTTTGAACAAGAGATTTAAATTTTATCGTTGAGGGGATCCGATGTTCAGGAAATCACGTTGTTGACTCTTAAAAGGTTGCATGATTTAAGGAATGTCAGAGCTTTTGTAGGAACGAGGAATAAAGTATTAATTATGTCCCTTTCTTCATTCTGCAATCAACAGTGCTTCATTTAATGCTTCGTCGAGGTAGATCGCCTTTATTGCTTGGAGCATTTATGACAAACGAACTATTCAATGCTTCTATCAAATGAACTCTTCAATCTGTCATGACAAACGAACTCTTCAGTAGATGATAAGGAAAATCGCAAGTGTACGATTAACTATCGCGTAATAAAAAGATCGAACCCAAGGGATAGGTGTTCTTATTATTATAAAATTTAGTACTCAAACAGAAAAATAAAAGATGAATAATTGTTGTTGGTTTGAGAACTAGAAAGAAACAATTGCATAAAATAATAAGAAAAAGAGATGGTGAACATTAAGCTCTTGGGTTGGTTTACATAGTCTATAAAAACATGCTAGCAATCTCTTACTAAATTCCTGAATTATAAATCCATTATCATGATGCTATAGCCTAGTGTAACTACAAGTTAATTCCTTAAGCATTGTAGATCTTTCTTTTTAATTACTAAACCCAATTCCTTGGCACCTAGTTAACTAAAGAAGAAGATGAAGAAGATGTTCAGGCCAACATAAAGTTACGTCCTTCCTAATTCCTTAGCGAAGTATACTTATAACCTTTTTTATTACCTAGTTCCCTTACTACTCACCAAATGGCCTTATGTAATAAGCAATAAGCAAAACCTCTTGTGATCATCAAGATAGAAATAAAGCATAAGGTAATAAAACATGAATGGAAATAAAATTCAGAAATGTAAGAAAAACTAGAACATGTATTATAAACTAAAACAACCCAAAAACTTAAAGAAGAATTTAGCCAAACATGGCTAAAGGAGACATTGAATTACCCTGGATAGGAGCTCAAATATGGCTTCCCACAAGTCCTAGGAACAATGCTCAAGAGGGAGAAAGAGAGAATACTTGTTGTATTCTATGAAGGTGTGCTTTAGAAGTGCAAATTGCCTCCCTATTTATAGCAAAAAATCTGGCCTCAGCAATTAAATCCCACTTCCAGGCCGAGGCCCAGCGCTTGAGCGCTGGGTTCTAGCGCTGCAGCGCTGGCTACTGATTCTTCAACTTCAAGCTTTTCCTTCCTTCTTCATGGTAGTGGGTTTTGAATGCCATAAAAACCCACTTATCAGCCCTTTAATCAATTCTGAAACCTCTCCTCCACTATCATCAATCCTCCACTCATCCTTTAATCCTTTTTTCCATGTGCTTAATTTAGAGAGTTGCTTCATATTCCTCTTTTTTACTTTTAGTCCTCTCTTGGTTAGCACTCCAATTCAAGCCCTTGAATTCTCTTAATCTTCACTTTTAGCCCTCCACTCTTGAACTTTCACATTTTGGACCTTGATTTCCTGAAACTTTACAAAGTAGTCCCTGGACAAAAATGATAACTAAACCAGCTTTTCCTAAAAATACAAAATAACTAGAAAAATTCCTAAAAATATAAAATAAAGCTAGAAAATCTAATAAAATCTAATCTACATGCAAAATGCAAAATAAATATAAAATCTACATAAAAACAATAAAAAACCTACATGAGACTCAAAAATAATAAAATAAAAAGACTAAAAATAGCCTAAAAACATCATATAAAATCCACTCATCAGTAGAGTTACCAAGCGTACTCCTTAGGTGGACGTACTCCTTTGGGTGTGTTGTCAAACGAACACATTGTTGAGAAGCCAGACGTACTTCATAGCCGAATGTACTCCTTTAGGTGTGGGGCCAGATGTACTCCTTTGGCAGACGCACTCAACTGGCAAGTGTACTCTTTTTGACAAACGTACTTCACTGTCGGACGAGCACACCTTGTTAAGTGTATTTCAGTGTTGAAGGAACACAACTTCTCAAGTGTCTTTAAGTGACGGACTGCCACAACTAGCAAATTAGCTCTTCAGTATGTTGCCGGACGTTCTTCACTTATTTCTTTTTCTTTGAACTTCTGCATTATGATAATGCCTTGTAGAGATGTATGCAGTTGTTCTTCAAGTAGATATATGCTACTGAGTATGAAATATTCAAATTATTAGAACATCTTTATCTAACGATACTAAACCTTGAGTGAAATTGTTATTCATCAAAATATAATAATTTATGAAATCGTTTGAATCTAACAGGTAAGACATGTATCTCCATAGGAGGTAATCCTGTTCGAGTCGGGAACATCCATATCCTTGTGGGGCTAACGTTTCCAATGGGGGTATTTTCCATCCATAAGACTCAAATCCAATGTCTTTCTTAAGTAGAATCAAAGATGTACCACTTGAACGAACCACCTGTTGGTGATGGTGATGAATACATGTGCTACGAGGAAAAACAATAACAACATAAAACTCAGATAAAGAAGAGAATGTCGGGAGAGAGCTTTTCTTCTTCTACTCCCTCCGTTCCTTTTTATAAGAGCTAAGTGAGGGGTGTTGACCGTTCCTTTTTATAAGAACCACATAAACCTTTGTGTCATATTAATTATTTTTTCACATTTTTACCCATATTCAATTATGGAAATATGGAATTGTATTAATGATGGAAAGAGATTAAAAAGAAATATGTTAAGGACAATTTTGGAAATTCAACAACATTTGAAAACAAATTTAATGCAAAAAACTATACTATCTACCTTTCTTAAGGGGTGTGCAAAGTTGGTTTAGCTCTTATAAAAAGTAACGGAGGGAGTATCTTTTTCTCTTTTGCAAAACCGAAACAAACATTTATCATTTATATTTTTTCTTTAATTTACTAATTTATCTATATTTTTATTAGAATGATTGGGTGCATATTAATATGCACGGTGAAAAATCATGACAAAGGCAAAATCATAGTAAAGAGCCACAAAAGTTAAGATCTGTTGTTTCAATCCCTTTGATTATAGCTTGCCGAGACTATTTACTGTGTATGAAACATGCACTTAAACAAGTTCAAGTTCAAGTGATTGAAGTAGTACATTAAAATCCATGAAAAAGTGTAAAATCCACCAATGGCATTTTGGGTAAGTGAAAGAGGTGTGATGGGTGAGGTGAAAAAAAAGAGAAATGGGTTGGATGAGTGAGCAGAATAGCATGACAGATGTCAGTGTGACGATAAACAATGTGAGAAGGCAGAGAGAGGAAGAGTAGAGATAGAAAATCATATGAAATATGCTGAACGCAATCGAATATGAAATATTCACACTCTTTTACCTCCACCTATGGAGAGAGAAAGAAAGAGAAAAAATAGAATTGAGAGATATGATAGATGATGTGATGAGAAAATATGAGAGAGATAAGAAGGAAGAGAAGATGAAAATGAAATGGGAAAAAATGTTAAGTATGAACATATCATTGTTGATCACAATCACAACTTTAAATTGACAAATGACGATGGAAGTAATTAGCACCCCTTTGGTCCACATATACTTCAAAATAAAAGATTGAAAATACATCTGATATCTAAATAATAAATATATATTGTAGTTCAGCAGTCAATCCCTGCTCGATGCATATGAAGAATGGTTTGTTAGAGAAGTGTAGCTACCGTTAATGTTATTTTAGAGTTTCAAAAATTAATCTTATAACCACCGGAGTCCTGGTTATATGATACCTTAAAAAAATTTATATATTGTAGTGCGTTTGCAATGGACACAGTTCAATTTTTCTTTTATTGAAGACTTTATTACACAGTTCAAAATATGGCAGCATCAAAGTTTAACTCTTCAGAAATAATTATATAATTTTTGTCGCAATATCAAACAATAAAATTGTTTGTTATGACAAGCAATAAGACGAAAGGCAAGAAACCGACATAAATTTATAAAAGAAAAACCTACCTTCGACTTTTTAACTATTCTTGTACGATATTAAATTTCCAGATTTTTCACTCATTCCCACACGTAATCCATTCTTACATTTCTTGCATCAATTATTGGTAACATATTGAATAGTTCCTGAACTAAAGGCGCTATTACAGGTTGGATGGATTGAGATGGTTCACGTTCAATCGTAACCACAGTACCATCACATCATTACTTATGTACGCGGCATACTAACCTTGAATCCATCATATTTTGATGGGTGTTTGTTATAAAGGCAACCCAAAACATTCTCTGAGGATATCAATGTAACATTTTGAGGGTTTGGTGTAAGTTTTAAAAATTTCATTCCCATAATTATTAATTATCGGGCATGTGAATCATGTGTAACTCATCTCAATGTAACATTCTCTATTTATACTTTTTAATTAAATATTTCTCAAAAATATTCTTAGAAATTATATAGAGTAACCAAACATATTTTTTCTAAAATTTGTAACAAACACCACCTTAAATAATGTTAAGTATTATTTATGAAAGAATTTCACCGAAAGTGTTAGCCCTATTATAATATAAATAGGGTGTACTTATCTGTGTAAAACAGTTTTACCTTCACATTCAATAAATTTGACGAGAATTAATTGAGTGTCTGTATAAATAAAATTTACACTAATTACGCATAGATCTTGAATCCATGTAAATATTCTCAGCTTGAGCATCATTGTTTTCCATGGAGGATAGATGTATATTTTCTTAAATTAAAGGTGTAATACTATTGAAATTTATTGATAACTTCTTTTTAAATGCGAAATCTACTTTATATCAATAATTTTGAGTCTTTACTCAAAATTGATAATCACGCTCACACTCATCCATATCAGCTATTATTCAGGATATTTACTTTTCTGTGTTTATAAGCTTAAGTCGTGCACATAACGCACTCCTCCCTCGATGTGTTTTCTTTTCTGACGTTCTCTTCGGTTTTCCTTTTACTCTGCACAGTTATTCATTTTCTCATAATTCCTCTCAATTGGCAAGACTGTTCGTAACTCTTTCAATGGTTTATTCTACAGATCTTATTGTTTGCGATGCTTTAGTTTTATTATGTTATTATCTTTTTTTATAATTATTATTTTAAACAAATATTATCGCATATCTTGAATATAAACAAAGTAAATAGAATTGTTCAAGTTATTCAACAATTTATATTTATTTCTCCAATAAATTTTATATCATAATTGATTATAAATTAGTATTTTTAATAATTCTTTACTATATTTTATTTAAAATTTATTTATATGCTACCAATACTAAGCAGAGTTAGTAAATAAAATAATAGTTATTTAAAATAAGAATGACACACAACATTTCAACAACTACCTTAATAGATGTATCAATCGGAATATTTATTTGGATTGTATAACAAACAATAAAGAAAACAATCACATTTTTTCACAAAATCAAAATCACAGAGGAAGGACGGAGGCTTCATTAAAATATTCATACTATTCAACTGTCTCTTAAAAAAAATTAAATGAAAAGACGCGTGTAATCCGCGGGTACTTACTAGTTTATTGATATTTATAAATAGAAAATATTGACAAAAACATCAGTCAATAACAATTTCCGGATAAATAGGAATTGGGCATTTAGACTCCACTAGGCGATATGGGATGGGAATTGGGATTAGGATATATATTAAATATTAATTAATTAAATAACGATGTCACACACTCATATCATATGTGTCCACGATACCTCCACAACAGTCTCTCCTAACGACTTCCCTTTTTGACGACGTTGTTTGTCTCTCCCGGGGATTGGCCCACAACCACAAACTGACACGTATGCCATATTTGTATGGGTGGATCTGACACTTGGCGTCTTCTTGGGAACCGTTCGCTAGTGCTGGTCGTTTTAGTTTCACTTCCAATCCCAATGTCTCCCACTTTCCTTCATTTTCCCTTTTATAATAATCCCATACCACCTTCATTATTTGTACCAAAAACAAAATGCTCACACCTGTATTAATTCAACCTATTTTTTCCAATAGCTAACACTTTCTTCGGTTAATTATGTATTAATTCATTGAATTTTTGTTTAGGTATCTGGCTAACGTCATGAGATTTATTCCTCGAGACTTTGAGATCATGTTAAGTGGTAGATCTCTTCCGACAAATATTTATACATACCCACCGCCTAGGGATTGAACCCTGAACTAAATGCTTAAAGAGTCCAACTATCTATTAGTTGTACTACACATTGTTGGTAAAATGATGAAAATATTATGAAACATCATAGATAAGAAAACACAAAAAACATTGTCTTTTCTCTAGTTTGGTTATCTAATGGCTTTGTTGCACTTTTAATCCTCAATCTATTATGATTATGTAATTTGGCTCTCAAATGATTAAAACGAGCGATTTTAACCCCAATAATTTGTGAAAATTGTGTCTTTTCCGTCACATTGCTATCCATTTTTTAATAGAGTTAACTTATGCGTAGCTCATTATTGACGTGCATACATTTTTCCACTTTGATGCCACTTCATTAAATAAATTTAATGAGAAATAAATAAATAAAACAAATAATTTAAAAAAAATGAAATTATTAAACCCTAATCCTAATTTCTTAGTGATAGTAGATTCTTTACAATTCTAGGCATGATGGGTATCGGTTCAGCCAAATAATGGATCCTTGCAAGGAATATGATGTCCAATAAAAAAGTCAAAGTCTACAAGTGTAAGACCCAGATAATTATTAAAAGGGCATATAGGGAATATATTATTAAATAAGTAAGTAATTGTTTTATTATGTGATTATTGTGAGGACGTGGCTAGTTGACGTCCCCCACATGCTTAAATGTGTGGGGGCGTGACACGCGTGACACATATACATTGTTTAAGGAGAATATTTACTTGATTTTGTTGTGTATTTGTGGTATTTATCATGTGGTAGATATTATATTAATAAATAGAAATATTTTTCTCTTAAAATATAAGTATGGTCGAATATACATATATTCTTTAGGGTGAAATTCTGCTTGATTTTATTGTTTGATTATCAAAATAGATTAAATAAAAATGATTGGTTTGTTGGCGAAGGAAAATATTTTTCCTTATTTATAAGTCTTGGATAAAATTAATATATTTCCTTTTTTTCTAGAGGGAATAATTACTGTTGGTAGTTAGTTGAGAATTTGAGATTATATTTAAAATATATTAATAAATAGAGTTTAAAATCAAATTGAGGGGGTATGTGATGAAGAAAAATTATTTCCTATATGTGTGTGCGCCGCGGTTTTTATACAAATAATATGGAAAATTTGAGTTTGTTTTCATTGGTAGTTGTTTGTATTTAAAAAATTTTTGAATTTAATCATTAGTAATATTGCTTCTAGAAGGATAGAATTATTAGGAGATGAGAGATATAAATTCAAGAAACATTATCTCCAAATATATATATATATATAGGATGTATCATATGAGAAATATGTTTTCATATGAGAAAATGAGAATAAATCATGACCGTTAGATCTAATCATGAATAGTCAAGATTAAAACATGAAATCATGTGAATTTTTAAAAAGTCACGTGACATTTTTAAATAGTCATGTGTCTATTAAATTATTTTAATCTTGATTGGATCAAACAATCGTATGCATATATATAATTATGGGGGATATTTTTTATTTGAATTGTGAAGTTGTGATAATTGTTTATTTTAAATAAAAATCAGATTTTAATTCTTAGATAGTCGTAAAGGAATATTCTTGGAATCAAAAATATTATTTGTGAGTTATTGTCTTGATTTTGGGTTTCTAGTTGATAAAAATCAGAATTTTCTTATTAAAGGTTCTGGAAGGAGTTTCTTTTTTACACCATTTTTGGCTGCATGGCCTAATATTCCTCCACCAATGGCAGAGAATTTAATTTCTAAATTAAAATTAACTATAGGCTGAGAATAATAACTTGGGCAAGGGAAAACCAGACCCGTATTCAGCTATAAACACTCTCTTCCTAGCACTTGGAGAACCATCACCGATAGGGGTGGGAATAGGCCAGGCCAGGCCGGGCTGTATGTAAATAGGCCTGGCCTATTTAAAAAAATTAAGGCCTAAGCCTGGCCTGTGGCCTATCATAGGTTTTTTTTTTTTTTTGGGCCTGGCCTTTTTAAAAGCCTGGCCTGGCCTGAAGCCTATTTATAAGCCTATTTTATAACAAGGCCTTTAAATAGGCCAATAAGCCTATATCTAAACAGGCCAACATCTAAGCAGGCCAACTAGTCTACATCTAAATAGGCCAGGCCAATAAGCCTATCTAAACAGGCCAAAAATTGTAAAATTAAATTTTCTACTATTACTAAAATTGGTGAATTTAATATTTTGTTTTATTTGTATATTTTATTAAAATAATATGTTAAATTAAAAAACTAATAAACAGGCCGGCCTAATAGGCTAAACAGGCTTTTTTATAGGCCTAAGCCTGGTCTATTTAGTTAAATAGGCTTTTTAAAAAGCCTAAGCCTAGCTTTTTTATTAAACAGGTTAGGCCAGGCCAGGCTTTAAATAGGCCAGGCCATAGGCCCCTGTCGGCGGCCTGGCCTATTCCCACCCCTAATCACCGGGAAGCAGCAAACCCTCTCCCGCACTCAAAGAGCCCCTTTCTCTCTCTCTCTCTCTCTCTCTCTCTCTCTCTCTCTATTTATCTCTCTCTCTCTCTCACACGTCTCTCTTTCTTTCTTGAGTTCTCTCTCATTCTCTCTCTATACGACTCTCCCCCATCTGACTTTGAAAATCTTTGTTCGTTCTTGTTTAGTTTTCGAGGTAAATACCCCATCTCTTCTAAGTTTCTAAGTTATTATAATCATGAGGTTGTGCTGGTGAAATTTATACTTTGGTATTCAAAGAAATTAATCATGTTCATCCTATGTTCTTCGTAGTTCTTCATAAAACGTGATTAAAATTGGACTTTGTTCTTTAAAACGAAAAGAATCACCTCCCTATGATGTTGTTAGTGCCGCGGCTGTATATATATAAATGGAGGTTGGGAAAATCTTTTTAGCTTGCTAGAATCAGTTAGGATCTCTTAGGTTGTTAGAGAATTTAAATTGTTAATTATTTAAATAAATTTTTTGAAGGTTTATCTTGTGAGAGAGATTGTTACTTTAAATCAAATTTGGACTACACGACTCTTTAGGCCAAGGTAAGGTGTAAGACCCTGAATATTTTAAAAAACAAATTGATTATTTAATCATCCCGACGTGTTTGATGAATGCGTTAAAGAAAATAAATTTGGACTACACTACTCTTATTCTTTTACAAAGAAAATATAAAGAAGTGTCTTTTAAGTAAAAAGTTAAATGAGGGAGCTTTTTTAAAATAAGTTGTAGAGAGTGTCGGAACCGCTGCCTCCATCACCACCTCCACCTTTACCACCACCAAATCTACCATCACCTCCACCACAACCCTCCACCACCACCACTACTGTCACCACTGCCACGACCACCGTCATCACAAGGTAACACCCACCACCATCTCCATTGCTACCACCACCATCACCTCCATTGCTACCGCCACCGCCACTATCACTACCACCACCAATGTTTCGCCGCCACCACCATAGCCTCCACCCTTCACCACCACCTCCACCACCACTTCCACCACCATCTACCACCTTTGCCGCCGCCAGCACCACCCTCCACCATTGTCATCGTTTCCACCGCCACCTCCACCCTCCACCACACCTCCACCACCATCGCTACCACCACCACCTCTACTATCACTGTCACCACTGCTGTCCACCATCACCACCACTTTCGCTGCCGCTGCCAAAACCACTGTTGCCACCAGTTAACACCCACCTCTACCCCCACCACCAACTTCATCGCCACCAACTCCTCGACCACCACCACCACCACCATCGCATCCACACTCCACCATCACTGCCGGCACCACCGCCAGCACCACCCTCCACCACTGTCATCGTTTTCACCGCCACCTCCATCCTTCACCACCACCACGACAACGACCACCGTCGCTTCCAAGTAACACCCACGACCGCTGCCATACCTCCGACACCACCACCGCCTCAACCACAACTGTCACTGCCGCTAACTCCTCCTCAACAACCACCACTACCATCACCTCCACCCTCCACCACCATCCCCACCACCTGGGAACAGCCTTCTCCACCGCCACCACTGCCACTGCTTAATACCGACCTCCATCACTAGTGCTACTTGACCCTCCATCATCGTGTCGCCTCAACCACCCAGTGTCATGGATTTACTAACTGATAAATAGCTTTTAAATTAAAAGTAGCTTTTAAGTTATGAAAAATAAAAAACTAACAAAGAACTTTTACTTTTTTTCTTAAAGCTCTTATTCTTAAAAGTAGCTTTTAAGACAAAAAAAATCAAGCCAAACAGTACCTTAGAAAATCATTTATGACTTATTTAAATACCTTATTATGAAGTATGACTTTCAATATACTTTTAGGCCCAGTACAAGAAAATCAGTGATTAGAGTGGTCCAAAAGCGGATGCTAATAAGGTAAAAGCCTACAGTAAACCCGATTTAGCATCAGCGTCAGGATTGGCTTTAAATTTTAGCGTCGGTAAAGTTGACGCTAATCCGACACTATTCACATGATAAGAAGGCCAAAGCTAATCTATTATTTTAGCATCAGTTGTATGAGCAAACGTCAATTTATCAACTTTTGCGTCGGTTTGGCCGACATTAATTATCGGAGGTCTTAAACAATTTGTGGTTGTTTAAAACTGCCATAGAGTGGTGGTATGGCTATAAAAGTGACAACCACTATGAACTTCATCAAATCCTCCCACGTACAAAGGAAAGAAAAATGTAAACTAGTTTAGAGACAAGAGTAGAGAAGTTTATATCAACCAATTAGTATAGATATGTTTGCTCCAACCTGAAACTTTTTTTACCATAAGACTAAAGGTATATTTTGGCCCACCAGCCCTAGCCCAGCCCTAACCCACATGGGGCTAGGACCAAAAAGCTCACAGGGCTAAAAGCGCCTATCACAAGAAAAGCCTGCAGGCCCAAAAGCCCCCACAAGTCATGTGGGCTAGGCCGAGCCCACAGGCCCTATAATTAACACACAAAAAAATTTTCTCAAATACTCAAACACACCTTTAACAAAATTACTTTCAAAACTGAAACAACCCATTTTGCACACTTTTTATAAGGCAGAAACTTTTTAAATTTTAAAATATAGGTAATTGATAATATAAGTTTTTGCAGTTCTTAAAATTTAAAACCTGCTTGGATGCATGTAACCAATGGGGAAGCTTTACAATACAACTTTTTTTCAGTTTTCACAAAGCATAGCAACACAATCAGGACAAACTGCTGGCAGAATATAAACAGGATCTAATGTTCAACCTGCACATATCATCACACGAAATCAGTGATCTAATGTTCAAGCTGCACATATCACAATGGAAATGGCACCCCTGTCAATTCATATAGCTCACGGGAATCAGTAACTATACATATCCATCAGAAAACAAGGGGCAATGCAAATCTAGTTCTTCTCCCCCCCAATTATTGGAATCTTGCAAAAAAAATTAAAAAGACCCAAACAAAGTAATTTAATTGTGAACGGCTATGTATGTCTTGCTAAGAAAATTACAGCTTTTAACAAAGAATAGCAAAACATCACGGATTACTAGTATGTTTGGGTTCACGTTCAGATTTTCCAGAATCAATTCTACTACTATTAAAGCAATTAAGAGTAGCTTCTTCCATAATCTATTATCCATTTAAGGTGAAAATCTACCGTGTATCCAAACATGCTATACATCATCATTAAACTAGATATCTCTCCATTGAAAACCAAAACATCAAATAAGTCCACCAAACTTGACTGAAATATGACATGATAGCTGGTCCAGATTCATTACATTCACCCTTAGAGATCCACATCTGCATAGAAGTGAACCAAGAAAACACAAACGACTTCAAAAACTGAGCAAATTCTACTGATTACGACCCAATTGGGGAAAAAAAAGGAAATAAACTGTAGAGAAAACTGTACTAAGTGATGCCAAGATTGAACCACAAATCCAGACACTGTACTCAGTCCTAATCACTATTCTTCAACATATTTTTTCACAGGTTCTCCTGTCACGGAACGATTGTCAAAATTATCATACTCATCATTATTTAAAATTTACACCTAATTAAAAAAAGAAATAATAGACAATCAATCTTCATGTAACTATAAAATATGAATGTGCAAAGTATTACTACTATAATCTTGAGCAAAACCGTCCAACCAATTTCGAGTGCAAATCAGCATCTCAATATTTTCAGGGAGTTGAACTTCTATATTTTGTGAGAACACGTCCACCAATACTAGAAGCAGACTCAAATGCCACTATGATAATCAGGATACTAAGTAAATCTCGTGTCATTATAGAAAGTATAGGAAACTTTTTCTCATTAACCTTCCAACACTGGAGCACATCATAATAGTTCTCATTTTCATCATCCTCAACCTGTGGATCATCCAAATACAAATCTAGTTTAATCTTACCCGTGTTGGATCTAGATTCACTCTTATGCATTTTATACGCATGGAATAGAAAATACATTAATTATATAATCACAAGAAGAAATAAAGAAAAAATGCTTAAGTTGGTTTAAAAAACTTACACTGACAATTTTTCGGCGCTTGAGCTTGCTCCCATCTCCACCTAGCTTAGGCGATGAAAAGCGTTCATTGGATGATTGAGAAAGAGAAACACTAGAAAGAGTCAAATTGGTTTGATATTCTCCATAAAGCTTCTTAAGTTTTTTTTCACATGATTAACCTTATCTTTGGAGGTTGATGAATCAAGTTCAACATAGAAATATTCTAAAAATTGAAGCTTCAACTACGGGTCAAGAATAGCCTCGAAAGCTAACACCACACTATATTGTTTCCAATATTTATCAAATTAATCTTTCATACTTTTAGACATACACCATATAACAATATCATCATCACTAGACAAGTGATCTTCCAATATGCATTGAATTCTCCAAAATTCATTAAAATACAAGTTGGAGGTCAGATAAGAGGAACCAAAGATCATTTTAGTCATTTTATAAAATGGTTCTAAGAACTCACAAATTTTCTCTCATCTCCTCTCCTCCATTCCTCATGAGATGGACAATCTTTATAATTTATATCCGCCTTTCGAAAAAAGTCTAAAGCCTTTTCATATTTGAGTGCACTTTCAAGCATCAAATATGTGAAATTCCACCTGGTTGGAACATCTAGTTTTTAACTAGTTTTCATGTCTAAACATGCACTCTTAACACAACTTCTGAATTTTACCATCCTCCCATCTGATCCTCTAATATACTTAACACTCTTTTATTTTGTGGAGAGTTTCACTAGCCTCCTTCAAGCTGTCTTGAACAATTAAATTAAGTATATCAACTGAGTAAAGAATATGAAAAAACTCTCCATTACATAACAAATCACTCTGCACACAAAGATGCTTTATCAAAGTGTCTTGCAAATTATCATTAGATTTAGCATTGTCCAAAGTGATTGAGAACACCTTATCAATTCCCCGTTGTTTCAAACAATCAAGTATAACCGCTTCCATCTCAACACCACTATGAGGAGGTTCCATTCGAAAAAAACTAAGAATCCTACTGACTAATTTCCAGTTTTCATCAACAAAGTGTGCAGTCAAACAAAGGTAACCCTCCGTAGTAGTTGCCGTCCAAATATCAGAAGTTAGACACACTATTTGGAATCCTACACAATACTTCCTTAAGTTTTTCAATTCTTTAGCATGTATTTTATGAATATCCGATACAAGCAGTGTTCCTAGAGGGCATTGTAATACTTGGATTCAAATAATTCACCCAATCTCTAATTTTCTCATATTCAACAAAACTGAAAGGAAAATTATGCTTAATTGCTTGAGCAAGCATATGCCGGTGGGATTTTTGATTAATCTTTACATTGCCAGACTTTCCAATTCAATGCGAAACACTTCCACACTTGAACTTTCAATTGTTTTACAAACAAGCATATGTCGAATTAAGTGTGAGGTCTCATAGCTATATTTAGTCTTAGGACTTCTACCAACTGCATAGTAAGGAGCCCTCTCAATGCCATCTTTGTCTCTACCAATTTTTGTAAAACATTTCCACACATTAGACATTTCTTTCTTATCCGTCTCAACATTTTCACATTGCACAGGAGGAGTTTCAGAAACAACATCATCAACCTTATTCAAACTATTATTTGCTGACTCCATAATTCAATTTATGGCTCCTATAAAATAAAACATAAATCACAACAACAAAAAATCAAAACACGACCAACAAGATCAAGTTCAACACAACATCAAGTCATTTATTAGATGTCAAATGGAATGTGGCTATTTGATTTATGAAGCTTGCATCAAGTTATGTATTAAACAGGGACATCCAGTTTTCTAAGTTCATGACTTAAGACATGCTTAAAGCTTAGTTTTCAATTGAGATAAATGCCAGTTTTCTACATTCGTCTTATCAATTCGTCTTATGATATGACGAATATAGAAACTAGAAAGTACATGACATGCTAATTCTTTACACTAAGCCAATTACAAATTGAAAAGATGAATGAAATGAGCTTTAAATATACTTGGTTCATACTTGACAGAGATTATTTTCTACATATATGAAACAAATACTAATCTAGGACCCCAAACATTATTCAATTTTGCAGCAGCTATTTGATTACATTCATGCTTGAAGTGGCTACCTCAAGATAATCACAGTCTTATATCATGGCCAAATACAAGAGTTGTGATCCAATTGACAAATGCATAGAATCTGTTCCTCCAGCTGATAACACGAGTTTGGAACGATAAAGTTTTACCCGTAAGAACCATGTGCAAGTTCTTCTAAAGGGGGAAACATATAGCAGGCGGAAATGCTTAACATTTTCCACTATTAGTAAAAGAATATACATGAGAACGTAAGAATAAATCACACGACTCTTTAATCTTGACTGTTAAAGATTAGATCTAACTATCGTAATTTATTTATATTCTTATATAAAAAGATCATTCTCATAAGAAAGAGAATCAATTTTGAAACTCCCTCGATGATTTATTTCAGGAGCCTCACCTACCCACTGTATATCTTCAGCAGATATCTGTAGTTAAAACATTGCACGTCTGAACCTGAATTAGCAAACATAATAGAAAGAGAATCAATTTTGAAATAATGTTATGCATATTATTGAACATTCAAGATACATGGAATGAGCAATTCTTACATCTTACCAACATCAAAGAACAACAATTAAGGAAGTAAGTTAAAGTTAAAAAAAAAAAAAACTTGAGGTTACTTTCCAATTCACCGCTGTGAGCTCCACCCCTCAAGCAACAACCAGAGTCACTGAAGCCACTCCGTGTTGGATCATCACCATTGTTGGAACATGGGAACCTTCGTCTCAACCCTTCCTCCCCTCAGTCTTCGAGAACCACCGTGAAACACCACAACCTCCACTAAATCTCCGCCTTCTTCTCACCCATCCCACTCAAGATTGGCCTCTCCCTCTACTCATCAATCTCCTTCTGCTTCCTCTTTCTTTCCTTTATTTCTTCTCCCTCTCCTTCTATTGGTGCAGTGCCCCTTTTCCTCCTCTCTAGAAGTTCTCTCGTAAGGGTTAGAGTGTGAGAAAGAAGAGTTGTGAGAAAAGGTAAATGAGAGGGACAATAAAATTTAGATTTATGATTTAATTCAATTTTAGTGTGGGCTACAACCGACAATACTTGACAAAATAACGTATTGTTGGCTTGTAGGGTATGTAGAGTGGGTTAGCCAATGATAATTAGCGTCCGCTAGATCGTCGCTAACTGACAAAATGATGTAGTGTCGACCTGTAGGGCCTACAGAGTAGGTTTAGCCAACGCTAATTAGTGTTGGTATGGATGACGCTACTTTTATGTGACGTAAAATTTAATTTTAACAGTTTGCGTCGGACTGGCTAACGCTACTTACGACGTTTATTAGCGTCGGCAACGAGACTAACGCTAAATTTTGACTATAAATTAGTCATTTTATTGTAGTGGCCTTATGAAACCCAGAATAACCTTAGCCTATTTCATCACATATAAGCTTACAATTCTACCATATAAGTTTGTTAGTCTACTTAAACGTTACTTTTGAATATCCTTTCATGCCAGACCTGCCTTTGAAGAAGGCCATGTCCGGCCTAAACAAGGGTTATGACAGGTAATAGACTAGACTTATGTCTTAAATTTTTAAAGTAGACAGGACCTACACTTCAACGTGGGCTATGCTAATAGACCACATTTCATTTCGGCATTTCTCGAGATGGTACTACAGACCGAACTTCCAAGGGGATGGAAAGTCCCTAAGTTCACTAAGTTCTTAGGGGAAGACGAAGAATCTGTTGTCGAGCATATCGCCAGATACTAGGTCGAAGCTGGAGATTTGGCGAATAACGAATACTTGAAAATGAAGTATTCCCCTAGTTCTTTGACTAAGAACGCTTTCACTTGGTTCACAACGTTACCACCAAATTATATTTTTAGTTGGAACCAATTGAAACGTATTTTCCATGGCCAATACTTTAGAGGAGAATCTAAAGTTAGTCTCAAAGAACTAGCGAATATAAGGAGGGAACCATCGGAAACCGTCAATGACTATTTAGGAAGGTTCAGACACGTGATGTTGAAATGCTTCATGCAGGTTCCCGAGCACGAATTGGTCGAATTAGCCGCAGGCAGTTTAGACTATTCGATCAGGAAAAATATTGATACTCAACATATACAAGATCTGGCGCAATTAGCCGCCAGAATTCGACAAGTTGAGTTCCATAGGCAAGAAAAGTCAAAGAATACCAAATTGCCTAAGAGCGAGAAAGTGGCTTATATCGAAGCAGGCGATATAGGTCGAGATGATCCCATGACGTCTGAATCTTATGAGGATTTTGAATGTCATGATGTTCAGTTGGCTGAACTGAAGGAAGGTCCTCCTTATGTTTGCAAAATGCTAACACCCAATAAGTGGAGGCCCCCTAACAATGATACGCCTCAAAATTCAAAATATCTTGTTAAGATTTATAATTTTGATATAACGAAATGCGAGGCTATCTATGACATCTTGGTAAAAGATTGTCAAATCGACGTTCCACCTGATCAAAAGATTCCTTCTCTTGATCAAAGGAAAGGTCAAAAATATTTTAAGTACCATAATATTTTTGGCCATTGGACTAACTATTGCTCTAAATTCAGGGATTTGGTTCAGAACACTAACTTCATGGAGCCCACAGAAATCTGCACTATAGGCGTTGCCGAAATTCCCGAGCCTGGATTCAACACTCTGGAGGAGCTTGATGAAAAGATGAAGGAAGTTTACCTGCAAGACTGTGAAACTCTACTCGAGTACTTACATAAGTGCAAGGAAAAGGGCGCAGAGGTAACTCTATGCCCTAAATGCAATGCAGTGTTTGATCGAAATGCTCCAAAGGCCGTGGAGGCAGCCAGGAAGATACATCGCAAGCTAGCGATGCAGAGGTTGGGGCATCGACTCCCTTCCACCCAACGTTTGGCTTCAAGGAACTCATTCGAGTCGAAGCCACAATACTCTTCAACTCATAAAAGGAAGAGTTTCGTCCCTCCAACAGGAGTTCGACCTAACCAATGGGTAGCCCCATTTTGTCCAAGGCCCACTGTCAAGTCAAAGGTCGAAGTGGGACATGTCTCCTTCAGAAAGGGGAATTCCTATACTTCAAGGAATCAATCCCACATTCCAGACACTTACTCTGGAATGAACCCAATGACCAAGACCTAGTGGAGAAGGCTACAAAGAAAAAGAAAAGTCGCCGAGAGAAGGCAGCTGCCCAGAAAGGGAAAACTCTAATCAAAGATACTAGGAAGATGAATCCACTACAAAAAATGGATAACAAAGGGAAGTCTTTGTCTGAGACTGGACAATCTAGTCGAACTGAGGCGTTACCCTACATGGACTTGGCATACAAACCTAAGCTAAGTCCAGAAGTGAAGCCATTCACATTGAAAGTTGTCCCTCCTAAAATCTTAATCAGCGTAAACACGTAGTGAAGCCTGAAGATCATAGTATCAATCCAACCTGTGGTAATGAATCATCTTCTGTTGTCCGGGTTGATTGCACAGAAGCATTTATTACTGATAAGGTTTGTATTTGTCTTGCGCTTAATATGTTTTATACAATTGACTGTAAAATGGCAAGTGTGTTATGTGTCTTTATTGTTTGCAGATATTTCAAACTCGACATGAACTCTTTGTTGGGCTCAGATGGTCAGGAAGGAGAATGGCTTTGTTGTTGTTACTGCAAAGTCTGATTATGGAAGCCTCAAAAGGAAGGAACTTCTGACTCTAGGTTGTGAGCGTGGTGGGAAATACAAACCGTACAAGGGCAAGTTGACAAATAAGAGCACTGGAACAAGAAAGTATGAGTGTCCTTTTAAGCTAAGAGGAAGACCCGGGAAGGATGATGGATGTTGGAGGCTGAAGGTGTTATGTGGATTTCATAATCATGTAAGGGCACAGTCATTAGTTGGGCACGCATTTGCTGGACAATTAACTTGTGAGGAAAAACAAGTGGTTCATGAAATGATGGACAACAGGGTTAAACCAGGACACGTGCTTGTTTCTTTAAAGGATAACAATCCCGATAATATGACAACAATTCAGCAAATATACAATGCAAGCTCAAGGTACAAGAGAACAAAGAGGGTCCATTCACAGAGATGCAGTATCTGATGCAGTTGTTGGAACGTGAAAAGTTTGTTCATTGGAATAAGAAGGATGAAGAAACACTTGTGGTTCAAGATATCTTCTGGTCACATCCTGGTGCAATTGATTTGTTTAACATTTTCCCTACTGTTGTGCTCATAGATAGTACGTACAAAACCAATAGGTACATGTTTCCATTACTTGAGATGGTTGGTGTGACATCAACAAACATGACATTCAGTATTGGGTTTGCTTATATGTTGAGTGAGAAAACACACGACGTTGTATGGGCATTGAAGAAACTGAAGGGGTTGATTGTTAAACAAGAAAACTTGCCTAATGTCATTGTGATAGACAAAGACCTTGCATTGATGGCCGTTGTGGTAGATGTTTTCCCTACATCGAAACACTTTCTATGCAAGTTCCACATAAGCAAGAATGTAAGCGCCAAGTGCAATTTATATTGTGAGAAGAGTGTTTGGGGTGTAGTCAAAGAAGCATGGGGTGATCTCATGGATCCTGCCTCTGAAGAGGAGTATGAAATCCACTTGAAAGAGCTACAAATTATATGTGAACCGTTTCAGAAGTTCATCACGTATGTATAGAAGACGCGGTTGGAGAACCATAGGCAAAAACAAATTCAAGTGCTAGATTGATGTGGCTATGCATTTGGGGAACACAACAACCAACATGTTTTTTTAAATCTTAGTTTTCAATGTTGTTGTTATTAATATATTTACCATTTAGGTCTCATTACTTACAGCCTATGTGTGTTTCACTCATTTAGGGTTGAAGGTGCTCATGCAGCTTTGATGCTTTAACTTAAAGATAGCAAGGGTGATTTGTGTTCTTGTTGGGAAGCAATGAGAAAGCAAACCGTATTGCAACACATGAAGATTATGTTGTCATTTGAACATAGTATCTTAAGGATAGATTTTACAAAACCTTGCATGGCTTTGTGTCGAAGAAATGTCTTGAGTTACTTGCAAAGGAAAGAGCTAGAGTTGGGATAGTTGGAGTTGATGGTTCTGCATATGGTTGCACTCATAGAACTACGCATGGGTTACCTTGTGCGTGTGAGCTTGCTAGGTACACGTGTGTACCTTTGGGATCCGTTCATCATTTATGGAGGAGACTGTCGTGGGCAACTGTGGATCCTTACCAGGAGCCTTCACTTGATTTGAACTTGAAGTCAGAATGGGAAGATTTGAACTTGAAGTCAGAATAGGTAATATACCTACATCCCATAAGAGTCACGAGACGAGACCTCGACAGAACTGTACCAATGTACTCATGACCTCCATAAACATCCGCTTTCAACCTCTTCTTATGATTATATAAGCTCAGCACCGACCTGTCCGATATGTTATGATCAATATAAGACCTCATCACCCTCCCGATAATGTGGGTGCCATAGCTCCCCAAAACAAACAGAATCATCAGGCCACCTGCAAATGATGTCAGCTTCTTGCCAGCTGCATCAATTAGTTGCAGTCGCGGCTTTAACTCCTTCTTGGCACCGTCATCATGGACCCGTTCTTCATCATCGTCATCAACCTCATCATCACCACCATCATCACCGTCACTATCCTCATCATCATCACCTTTTTCCTCATCATCATCATCGTCATCATTTTAATGCACCTGCTCGTCCTCGTCATGACCCATATGCTGGTCATCATCAACATACTGATGTTGCTCCTCATATTGGTCCTGCCACTGCTCGTGCTCCTCGTAATGATCCTCATTATAAGATGGATCCTCCACCACCGGAGCTTTTCCACACCGTCTACGATGCGATGCATGTCCTCTATGTTGGATGTCCTCTTCTTCAAGTTCAACTGGGCGACCAGTATGACGAGTCATTGCCATTTCTATACCAAAATGAAAGTATCTTAATTTTACAAAATAGGTTCTCGTATTCCTTGAATTTTTAATCCAAATAATCACCAAAAAAAATGAGTACAAATCACACTTGTAAGTGCGAACCTGTATGTGGAAATCGCAGTTACAAGTGCAACTAAAATCAACAAAGAAATTACCCAATTTCGCACTTGTAAGTGCGACCAGGGAGGAAAATGCACTTACAAGTGAAATTTTATTTGCAGATCAGAAAAGTGATTAAAATTTAAGAAGCACAATAGCCAGAACAACCACAGGCAAAATAGAATTGAAATTAGAAGAAGTAGAAGAACAACCAAAGCAAATTACAACAGTAAAGGGAGTGAATAGAAGAAGAATTGAAATTAAGGGAATTACCTCAACTATGCTTGACAAAAGGATGGGTGGGTTTGAAGAAGGAGAAGGATGGTGGGTGACTATGGCTAGTGGGTCGCAAGGTAGGTATCAGGAATGAGAAGATGGGGTGGTGCATGGTGAGTGGCAGAATGTGGGGATTGAAATGGAGGTAAGAGAAGATAGAGTAAATGGGAGAAGAAAGAAGTAGATGGTGCGTGGGGTGTTTGGGGGGTTAGGGGGATTTTTTTATTATTTGAGGAGTACTTTGGGGATTACGGAAAAAAGGGGATGACATGAAAAATAACTCCCTTATAACACCTCCACGTTCGTGCCAATTTTGAGTTTTTTTTTTCTAATATTGCAAAAAAAGAAGTCAAAATGGGGTACAAATGAAAATATTTGTCAAAATGAGGTAGTTTTTGAAACCTGACTCAATCCAGGCGTGTTCGAAATAGCCTGAAATGAGGCTTGTTCGAACTAGCCTAGATCTGGACGTGTTCCAAATAAGACAAAAAAAGTGGGAATCAGAATCAGAATCTGCACTGTATAAGGAAACATGATGGGATAGGGGAGGCAGGACATAGAAAAACGTGATTGAAACAGGCCTAGATCTAGGTGTGTTTAGTTGTGATAAAATCTAGGCTTGTTTGAATCAGCCTAGATCTAGGCGTGTTCAAACATGGCATAATCCAGGTGTGTCTTGTTCTATTGGTTGCATTGGGCAACAGCTCACATGCTATATATATCACGTAGTTGATTCAATTTGATATATAAGTCGTTGGTTGCTAATTTATGCTATTGTTATCTCGTGTGAATTCAAATGTTGTTTGCCTAATGAAACTAAATCCATTCTTACACTTTAGAATAAAAGTTGTTGATTGCTAGATTACGCTGATTACGTTTGATTAAGTTGGATAAAAAAAACTGTTACAAATACATTATAGAAACCAACGTTCACATTAATGAATATCGTTTGTGATTACACTACAATATGTCTAAATGCAATAATCAACGACCTCTAGCATCTCGAGATGGATTTTTTCTTCTTCGGGAGGGGGATGCTGACAGATCCGGAGGGGCTCTTTGTGATCCTCCTGCTGCAGCTGATGACAAGGATAGCTCTAACTCCGCCTGCAATTGGTTTGGATGGTCACCAGTGAAGAATCCTGCAACAAGAGTTGTATCCATAAAAATACCAACATCGTAGTTGTAGTATCGTGGTGCTATCGGTGCACCTGGATTCACTGGGACAAATGCGTCCGTCGGCATATCTGGAGTGAGATAATCCGGCATGTAGTCTGACTGTTGTGTGACCACATCCAGAAATACTGACGGTGTAGATTGTGCCTGGAAGTCAAAACTGTCGAATATCCCATGAGGCGAAGGTTGGTTGTAAGTGGCATCATGCTGAGGGTCGAAGTAACTGGAACTACCACCAGCATGTTGTGGGAAACTGCTACCCCCAGCGTGATGCTCCGTGTAGGTATCCCCAATAAAGGGATATTGATATGACCCATATGGTTTATCTGCCACCTGACCTTCTGGATAATAATACTGCCTGTATCCGGGCTATATCGAAGTCTCAAAAGTCATATCGGGAGCAACAACATTCTTCCATCGATGCGCAAGGCCAAACCTTACTTTTTCCCAACCTTGGGCCTCATATCAGAAGTAGGTTGTGGCATGTCCAAGGTTGCTTCAGGAGCTGGTCTGGATGGAACAATAGTCTGGTTAAGCTCCTTTGTGATTGCAAGGCATATACCCATCTCCTGATGAATATACCCGCGTGGTAACCCCTTGATAGCCAAATCCGCAAGTGCACGGATGATTATCGAAGTAATATAAAAGATATCGAACCCAATGGGTAGGTGTCTAATTATTAATTTATTTAGAACTTGTGCAGAAATATAAACTTGGTCTTTAATGTTGGTTTGTTTTAGAGAAAAGACTAGAAATAGCATGAAAATATAAAGAAGAGATAAAGATGATGGAAATTAAGCACTTGGGTTGAATTACATAACTTATACAATATGCTAGAAACCTTCTACTTTATTTCTGAATTTTTAAACAAGAATTCATGATGCTTTAGCCTATGGTTTCTACAAGTTAATTCCTTACACATTGTAGAACTTTCTTCCTAATTACTAAACTCAATTCCTTGCAATGTAGTTAATTAAAGAAGAAGATGAAGATGAAGTTCAGGCCAACATAAAGCAAAGTCTATCCTAATTCCTTAGTGATATGTCATATTGCTTCTTTTAAATCCTATTTCCCTTACTAATTACCAATTTCCATTGACATAAGAAGTAAGCTAAAACACTTGTGTGCACCAAGATACATGAAGAACAAGGAAATAAAACATGAACTTGTAGTATTATTCAGAAACAAGAAGAAGAAAACTAAAACATAAAATATAAGCTAAAACAACCCAAGGACTTAAAAAGAAATTAGCCAAGCATGGCTAATGGAAACATAATTAGAAATGCAAAACCTGAACCAAGGGCTCCAAAGGCCTCTTACAAGCTTCAAAAACAAGGCTACAAAAGAAGGAACTCAAGTTTCCGGGCTTCATACAAAAGAAAAGCCAAAAACCGAATTTATAGACAATCTGCCAGCAGGCCAACGCTTGAGTGTTGGGTTCCAACGCTCAAGCGTTGGAGACTGCATTAATTCATCAGTTTCAGACAGAATTCCAATGCATGAGCGTTGGGGTGCCAACGCTCAGGCGTTGGGAGCACGACAGACTCCTCATTTTCTTGTTCTTAACCTTCTCTTTTGATTCCTTTCATCAATGCAATTAAGGGGCTTCATTGTGGCTTTCATGGATGTTTTGGAACAGCTGAAACCTCCATTTCCTTCATCATTTCTCCAATTTAGCACATGCTAAATGCTTGGTTCTTCATCTCCTTCTTTAATTTCTTCAATTAGGCACATGTTAAACAAGCATTGGAGGTTTGGTGATTCTTCTTCCTCTTTAACTTCAACCACACTCTTTCATTTATTTGCACCAAGATCCCCACAAATATTCCTTAATTGACCAGAACCTCTAACAAGGACTAAAAATGCAATAAAACATAACTAGAAGGACTAAAAACACAAAAGTTACTAAATTCTATGCAAATGAACAAATAAAGAGAAAAACCTAACAAAGTGAAATAAAAACTATAAGAGACTCAATAACATGAACTAAAAACAAGAGAAAAATACCCTAAAAACATCATATGAATTCGGGTCATCACCCCTAACGGTTACCAGGCGCGAACATCGATCTTGAGCCCGAGTTGCACAACAACATCTTCTAATGTTATACTGGCTTCGCCGACAGGAAGGTGAAACGTGTGCGTTTCAGGCCTCCAGCGCTCCACTAACGCTGATAGCATGTGATGGTCCGGGTGGACATCGCCCACCAAAGCACACTCATAAAATCCAGCACGTCTGAGGTGCCCAACAATTTCAGCCGGAACAGCGCCGAAAATTATGTCTTCAATAGACTTGGAGTCGCGAGCCCGCCTGCCTTTTAGAATTTTGTCCTCATATGTCCCGCTCCACACCTTCTCCGAGACGTGTACAGATTGCAACGTCAAAAGTGAAGGATTCAGTGGACCAGGATTTATCACATTCTCTCCAGCCATAATTGTGTGAAAATATGGTGAAATAAAGAAGAGCGTGACAGTAAGGTAGAACAAGAGACGAAAGGAATGTGTGTGATAGTTAGGTAGAATAGTGAGGTAGAATGTGGCTTAGAAGAGGAGTTTATATAGGGAGAGAAGGGATTGGGGTGGGGTGGGTTGTGCATGGGGAGGGAGCAGAATAGGAGGTTGGAAGAGATGAGTGTGGGGAAGGGTGGGGGAGTGGGGAACGTTCTGCCAACCAGACGGACCAATGGGACGAGACACGCCCAGATCCATGCGTGTCTGAACCTGCCCAGATCAAGGCGTGTTTGAAACCTGCCTAGATTATGCCACAACTAAACACGCCTAGATCTAGGCTGGTTTCATGCACGTGTTTTTGTGTTCTGCCTCCCCCACCCCATCATGTTCCCTTACACAGTGCAAATTCTGATTCTTATTCCCACTTTTTTTGTCCTATCTAGAGCACGCCCAGATCTAGGCTAGTTCGAACAAGCCTCACTTTAGGCTAGTTCGAACGCGCCTAGATTGAGTCAGGTTTCAAAGACAACCCTATTTTAACAAATACTTTCCAATGTACCCCATTTTGACAAATATTTTTTTGCTATATTTGAAAAAATAAATTCGCCAATTTTTTAAAAAATTTATTATATTATTTACATACTATTTTCTGTTGTTAGTAAATCAATTTTAACATATTTAATAATATAATAGTTTAAAAATTTAAAATTATAAAATATCACTAGTTAAATTTAGACTTGTAATAATTAATTATTTATTTGATAGTTTCTTAAGTCAATTTTATTAATATATATTATTAAATATAATTAAAGCAAATTTTTAAACAATAAACACGGATAATACAAAAATAATATGTGGTCACTAAAAAAACTTCTTTTTCTCAGATAAATTATGCCATTATGACTTTATGGCATTAACTAATTTCAATACTAACTATATTTTAATATTAAAAATATTACTTTATTTTTTTTAATAATTTTTAGTTTTTTCTTCAATTTATGATTAATAATTAAAGTTTAAATTTAATATTTTAATTGTATGTATGTGAAGTTATATATCCAATATTTAATATCATTAATTAATAATTATAAATAACATTAAAAGGCCACCAATAACTAATTAATAATTTCACTAATATTTAATGTTATATAAATTTTACTATATATAGATTCTTTATTTGAAACTTTCTCAAGTCAATATCACTAAATAAATTATATTATTAAATTTATTTTAAATGATGTTATTCAAAGTTCAAGTCAATTTTACTCTACATATAAATATATATTCTTTATAAATCACCTTCTCAAGTCAATTTCACTAATTAGTATATAGAGTATTAAGTATATTTAAAATATCATTGATGCAAAGTTTAAGTCAATTATTTTTCCTGTTAACCAAAAAAAAAAAATTTAAGTCAATTTCCTATATATATTTATATTATTAATATTTAACATAATTGATAAAGGTCACTAATAACTAACTTAAATTGCCATTGGTCAAAGTTCAAGTCAATTTTATTATCTATACAAATATTTTTATTTGATACTTTCTCACGTCAACTTCACTTAAGATTTTATTAATGCAAAATTCAAGAAAATTCAACTATATATATAGATATAAAATCTTCATTTGATACTTCCTCAAGTAAACTTCACTAATTAATATATATATATATATATATATTATTCAATATAAATTAAAAATTATTTTAAACTATTGAATCAGTAGAAAATAATACGTGGTGTCATTAAAAATTTTATTTTTGTCTTAAATATCATTAATTATTGTCAGCACCCAATTTTATCCATTCTATTTTCATTAGGTTTTAATCTTAACTTTTTGAAATAGTTATTAATTAGAGTAAAAAAATAGAAAAAAATTACTAGATTAATTGTGTTGATTTTTAATTAATTAAGTTAGTTAAAAATAAAATAGGTTTAAGTTTACCCAAACAAATATAAAGTGGCCCATCTGCGAAAAAAAAAATGCATAAAAGGCACCAATTTGGCCCAAAATATCAAAAAAAAAAAAGGGAAAACAAAAAAAAAACAGCTGAAACCCTAAAGGGGTTGAAGTTGGTAGCTTCTGGAAGGGGCCGCGTGGCGCCGTATAAGAGGGTGTTGTCTAAGGTGAACTACTAATTAAGTAGTGCACCGTGTACTACCAGCTTTTAGCCAATAAGATCGCGCCAAGTGTCCAGGTAAGTAACCGGTAACCGGTTCTACAGGTTATTTTATTTTTATAATTTATTATAATTTTAATTTGTTAATTACTATAAACCCATTTTTCTCTATTCATCTTCTTATTATAAGTCATTTTTACCTTTTTTTATTAAAAAGGGTAAAAATGTAATTAACTAATTATTATTATTTTGAATTTTTTAAATATCAGGTAAAAAGACCTGTTGTAGCAGGTCATTTAGAGTGGTGCACGGTGCACCACTTACGGTGCAAGTACATCTTAGAAGCCACCATATAAGAGGAGGAAGAGGCGGTGGGGGCAGATCAATCATTTTACACTTAAAACCCTAGCATTATAAGTATCCCACGCCTCGATTTCCGCACACAACTGACCCACTAGCAGCCTCCTAAACCCTAATTTTCTCTCCTCACTCACATCTGCTCTCTCTAACTAATTTCAATACTAACTATATTCTTTTATAAAAATATTACTTAATTTCATATAATAATTTTAAAATTTTTCTTCAAATTATGACTAATTATTAATGTTTTAAGGATTTTATTATTGAATATTTCGGTTATATGTATGAGAAGTTTTTTAATTAACATTTAATATAATTAATAACATATATAAAAAATTTATATATTTTTCTTAATCACTAATTTCAATACCAACTATATTCTTTTATGAATAAAATTACTTAATTTCATATAATAAGTTTAAATTTTTTCTTCAAATTATGAGTAATAATTAATGTTTAAAGGATTTTAATATTTAATATTTTTAGATATGTATGAGAGTTTTATAACGTCTAATTAATGATGATTAATACTAACTAATTGAAAATTTCATAAATGCATCGTTTTCAAGTCAAGTTTACTATCGATTCAATGCATAGGCACGATTTATGTAAAATTTCTGAAATTTTCTTTTTGGAACATTGTGAAAATATATATATATATATAATAAAAGGAAAATATATATTTAAGATTACCAAAAATATATATCTTTTTCAACTTTGGTAAAAGATGGACATTTAAAAAAAAAAACTGATATATATATATATATATATTTTGAGAAGCTACTTTAAACAATTATAAGAAAAAAAGTCAAAAACAGATATTATTACTACCTTTTAAAATAACTTTTATATAATTATAACCAAAGAAAGCACATTTTTTACTTTATACAAAATTTCTTAAAAAAATCATTTTCTCACACAATTTTACTTTTAAAAGTTTAGAGAAACGGGCCTAAAAAGAACTTTCCACAAATGGCAATGAATGATTCATTTCCATGCACGTACAATATGCCTATAACCGCCACTACACAGGACCATACCGTTCTCTCCTAACACGTAATTATATTACTTTTGTGTTTGACCAATGTATTTCTACATTGAAAAATGAGTTTTTTTTATTGAGAATTGAGATCTCAACCATTTATTTAGGGTTGAATTGTTGAATATGTTGTAATTATATTACTTTATGTGACCGTTATACTTTTTTTTACCTTCTAATTAATAGCACTAGAATCACGTTCTCGAAATTCTCCGATTACAACTCCTCGTAGGATCGCTTTCTCTTCCATAGTAACACTATAAATATGACCTCTGTCTATGCCTTCTGTGCTAACCAAAGAAAACTGAAACAAATCTCAAAGTTACAATCAAACTATGAAGTCGTCTCCAAAGCTCAGAAACTCCTATGTAATTCGTTTTTTCTTTTTTAACATTGAGCTTTTTAGATATGTAAACGACGCTTCCTTGTTTTATTTTCTTCTGAATTTTATTCATTTTTTAAGCATATCTAATGTACGTTTTTTCTTCCATTTTTCAGTATTTTGGTCATTTTCTTTCTAGGTTTTGTTCATAGACCAATTGTGTGTCTCTTGCTTCACCGATCTTTTTCATATGCTAATTACCTTATTAAAGGGCAAGAAATTTGTCTCGTTGATTCAAGTGTTACATATACTTTATTCTCATTAAACAAAAGTCTGT
Organism: Acmispon strigosus; assembly: GCA_030819835.1. Classification (NCBI taxonomy): domain Eukaryota; kingdom Viridiplantae; phylum Streptophyta; class Magnoliopsida; order Fabales; family Fabaceae; genus Acmispon; species Acmispon strigosus. The sequence goes on along the minus strand of JAUAMA010000001.1, from coordinate 37,821,331 downwards.
TTGATTCATGTGAAGTGTGTATGAATAAACGTATTATAAATGTTTCATACTCGAATATTATCTCTTCTGAAAAATAAATTGATTTTTTTTTTGGTTTTGTGCAGCTTGTAGGGGTTATTTTTGCAGTGGTGTTATTGGGATCACTAGGAGTGAAAGTAGCTGAATGCAGAGTAGCCAGAATATTAGATGATCTTGCGTACTCCGCTATCAATTGCAGAAAACACAGTGCAGTTTTGACTGATTTTGGTGGTGTTGGTGATGGCAAAACATCCAACACCAAGGCCTTTCGATCTGCAATCAGCAATCTCAGCCACTATGCAAATGATGGAGGAGCATTACTTGTCGTGCCACCTGGGAAATGGCTCACAGGAAGCTTCAACCTCACTAGCCATTTCACTCTTTTTCTCCAAAAAGATGCTGTCATTCTTGGATCTCAGGTATCTTGTCACCCTCTCCCCTTTTTTCTTTGATTAAATTGTTAGATTAGTTCGGATTTGGATTTGTGGCTTTCGTTGAAACCCTAATTTGAGCCATGGATCACTCAGATATTTCATGAAGATCGGACGGCTAATATAAAACCCTAAAATCTGAATTGTCCGATCTTAATCAAACAACTCAAATGTCTTATTTGCATGAAATTAAATTTATGAACCCTAATCTAAGCCATCAATATCCAACGTCTCAGAGATGGCTAATATAAACTAAATTTTGATCAAACGGCTCATATTTCTTTTTTGTGTGAATTTTAAATAATGAACCCTAATTTGTGCCATCAATATCCGATGTTTTGCATGTTTAATCAAGATCAGATGTCTAATTTGATCAAACCACTCAAATTTTTTAATTGTGTGAATTTAGGATGCCAACTGCCAGACAATTGAAATTCGATTATTTGATAACCCCATGTTGTTCATGTGGTCAATCATCTGTGGTTCATGTGACGTGATGTTCTAAAAATATAGTTGTTTGAATAATTTAATATGATTTCTTTTGGGCATGGCACATGTCCTGTGCACATTGAAAATTACTTATCAGAGGTATGTAGCAGTCGTTTACACAGTACAATAGATGGAAATTTGGTTACAGAATAACAATTTATCTCTAACCTCTCACCTACCAATTTCTGGACAAGTTAGTTAAGCAACATTTGACATCAGTTGCTAGTTTTTTTTTTATTAATTTGACTTTTCTCCTAAATAAACAGTTTCATTGACCACTGACCAACTTTCACAGGATGAATCAGAGTGGCCCCAACTTCCTGTTCTTCCCTCCTATGGCAGAGGAAGGGATGCACCTGATGGAAGGTTCAGCAGTCTCATCTTTGGAACTAACCTCACTGATGTTGTAATTACTGGTAACCTACAAGGCCAATTTACTATGATCACTATTACAATTTGTTAAGATCATGTCACATTGGTAATCATTTTTAATGTCACAATTTTTTCATTTGTTCATTAGGTAACAATGGTACAATTGATGGGCAAGGATCTTCCTGGTGGGACAAGTTCCACAAGAAAGAATTGAAACTCACCAGGCCTTACATGATTGAGATTATGTTCTCTAGTCAAATTCAAATCTCAAATCTCACTTTGATCAATTCCCCATCTTGGTTTGTCCATCCAATTTACAGCAGGTTTGGCTATTATTTTCATTCCAATTTATGACCAGTCTTCATGCACCATATGTTCTGTTATTCACATATTCTTTTTCACACTTTTCTCTGCAGTGACATTATAATTCAAGGGTTAACCATTATTGCACCTATTGACTCTCCCAACACAGATGGAATAGATCCTGGTAATTTTTATTATGTAGTCATTTCCACTGGATTTCACTGGAAAGAAAGTGACCAACCCTATATCAGGGATTAAAGTGACTATATTTACTCATAGTTCAACCATTCTGGAACTATTTTCCTCCATTTTGCAGATTCTTGTTCCAACACTAGGATTGAAGATTGTTATATCGTATCTGGTGATGATTGCATAGCGGTGAAAAGTGGTTGGGATGAGTATGGAATCAAATTTGGAATGCCAAGCCAACACATAATAATTAGAAGACTTACATGCATATCCCCAGATAGTGCTATGATTGCTTTAGGAAGTGAAATGTCTGGTGGAATCCAAGATATAAGAGCTGAAGACCTCCATGCAATCAACACTCAATCAGCAGTTAGAATCAAAACTGCAGTTGGCAGAGGAGCATATGTGAAGGACATATTTGTTAAGGGAATGAACTTGTACACCATGAAATATGTGTTTTGGATGACAGGTTCTTATGGATCACACCCTGACCCTGGTTTTGATCCAAAAGCACTTCCTACAATCACAGGAATCAATTATAGAGATGTCATTGCCAAGAATGTTACATATTCAGCAAAGCTTGAGGGGATTCCTAATGATCCTTTCACAGGAATTTGCATTTCTAACACGAATATCGAAAAAGTCGGAAAGAAACTGCAATGGAATTGCACTGATGTTAAGGGTGTTACAAGCAATGTGTTTCCTGAGCCTTGTGCATTGCTGCCACAGAAGCCTGGGAAATTTGATTGCCCTTATCCAACTGACAGACTTCCCATTGAAAGTGTTCAGCTGAAGACTTGTTCCTTTAAAAGCGTCTCACTTTTCTGAGAGAATGAATGTATTTTAATTTTGAATGTAACACAGTAATGATGCTAATGTTATCTATGCAAGAGTTCTGAAAAAATGAAATAAAAGTTAAATGATGTGTTTTCCTTAGTACCTAAATCAATATCAGGCAAGGTAGCCAAAATCGGGATTATGCCTTCAATCGTGACCATTAAATCTAACATGAATGATCAAGATTAAAACATAAAGTTAAATGATTTTTTTTAAAAGTCACATCACCATTAAAAAACATTAAATCTCAACCACTCATGTTAAATTTAATGGTCACGATTTAATACTCTCATCTCTCACAATAAACATTGCTCTCACTTGATACGTAACGCCTCCGTACCAGCCCCAATTCCAGTTTCATCGCCGGTAGACGAGCCTACAGTGTCTAGTTGTCATTGCTTGTGCAGCGGGGAAGAGAAGGGGGCTTAAATGTATTTTTAATCTCCTTACTTCCACTGAGTGATATTTCATTCCCCTTACTTTCAATTACTCGATTTTAGTCCTCTTACTTTTACTTTTGAGTAATTTTAATCCTCTTATCTTCAATTGGTCAATTTTTAAGAAATTACGAAGAAGCAAAGTGTTATTTAATCCATCAGATGAATAAGTTCTTACTTTTCAATACAGATTGCTTACTTTTCTAATCCGCATGAAGAAACAAAACCTTACAAAGATGTAAAAGATATGCATCTTTTACTGCAATAACTAAAAAACAGCTTATCATTTTCCTTCACAACTATCAATTAGTACGAAAGCTATGAAATCAAATTCAAGTAGTATTTAGAAAAAATGATAGTTACATAAATGAGTAGATCCATGATGAATACAATTTGCATGTTTGATACTGAAAAGCATCTCATATGTACGAAAATTTTAAGACAAGTTTGTAAGTGGCTTTCACTATATTTCACAAATAATTTATCACGATTAAGCTAGTATTTAATATCCTATAGGATATTCCTTTATTATTCCTAAGTATATTCTGTTTTTTATTGTAATTCTTTTCTATAAATAATACATTGACAACCTCACACAAATTATGGTGAGAATTATCATATGTTACATAGTATAAGGTTACGATTTCAAACCATAGCCTCCAAACCTTGTGTCGTCCTCGGCCATGTGCGCCTCCACTGTCGTCTGCCCGCGCACCTCTCCTCCTTCTTCTCGCACCCGCGCCGCGTCTTCCGCGTGCAACCGAGCCTCGCCGCTGTCTTCTCCACGCGCGACCACACCTCGTCGCGTCGCCCTCGTGCTCCTCACCACACGATCACCGCGCCCAGCCCCCGCACCGCCGCGCCCAGCAAACACCGCCAGCCTCAACGCCGTCGCCCCCCAGCAGCCGCGGCCACCCCCTCGCTCGGCCCTCCTCCGCGTCGTTCTGTTTGCGGTTTCTCTCTTCCATGGTTGACCAAGAAACTCCTCCGTTTCTTCCTTTTGTGACTTTGGTTCACATGATCACGATACGCCTCAGTTCTAAGAATTTTCTCATTTGGCGTAAACAGGTTACATCTCTTCTTCAAAACTCTGATCTTTTTTATATAGTTGATGGTTCTATTGATCCGCCGCCGCAGTTTGTGCAACAAACCTTTGCTACTGCCACCTCTTCGGATTTACGTGGAGGAGTTCCTGTTCCGAATCCTAGTTTTGCTCTATGGCAGGTCCAAGATCGCAACGTCAACAGTCTCCTTCTTTCCTCCTTGACCGAGGAGGCCCTCTCTGAGACTCTTAATGCTAATACTTCTTGTGATGTCTGGAATGCGTTGCATAGTGCATATGCTTCACATAGCAAGGCTCGTGAACTACGCCTCCGTGATGAGCTTCAACTCATGCGTTATGGTTCTCTCACTGTGACTGAATATGGAAAGAAATTCTGCACTACTTGTGATCAGTTGGCTACTATTGGTGCTCCCATTCCTAATGATGACAAAGTTCAATGGTTTCTTTGTGGTCTTGGTCCCTCCTATGCCAATTTTTCCACGGGTCAGCTTGATCAGGTACCATTACCTCTGTTTACTGATATTCTTTGTAAGGTCGAAAGCCATACTATTTTTCAGGCCTCTCTTAAGGAACCCACGCCTGCTTAGCCAGCTGCCTTCTATGCGAACAATCAATCTCACTCTTCTAGAAATCAGTCCTCTCGCGGTGGTAACCGTGGTAATTCCAGCGGTGGTTCCAAAGATGGTAATCGCAGAAATTCTAATGGTGGCTCTCGTCAGCATCGCTGGTCGATGTGGCTCTTATGTTCCTCGTTGGCAGATTTGTCGTGAACAAGGTCATTATGCTGATAAGTGTCCTGTTCGCTAGGACCGGCCCTCTGAGTCTGCTAGTATTGGCTCAAGCATTTGCTGCTGATTGTTCGTTGGACTCTTCACCCAAATCCAATTGGTATATGGACACCGGTGCCACATCTCACATGACCCCTTCTTCGTCCCAATTGACTGATTCCCAGGATTATCGTGGTAATGATCGTGTTCTTGTGGGTAATGGGACTTCTTTAAATATTACTCATATTGGTTCTCGTTCTTTATCGCATACTGTTCCTTTGTCCAATGTTTTGGTTGTGCCCCGCCTAACTAAAAATCTTGTCTCTGTTAGCCAACTGACTCGTGGTAATCATGCTAAGGCTGTTTTTGTGGATGACTCTTATTATTCAGAACCGAAGGTCATGAGCCGTTTTGGCAAGGGGAAAATGTGATCAAGGACTCTATGTGCTGGATCAAGGACCTCAGGCGTTGCTTACTACTAGTTCTCCGCTGCCTCATGCCTCTTTTGAACTTTGGCACTCTCGTTTGGGTCATGTTAGTTTTGATGTTATTAATAAGCTGCATAAGCAAGGTTGTTTAACTGTTTCGTCTGTTTTTCCTAAGCTGATATGTTGTACTACTTGTCAGATGGCTAAGAGTAAACGTTTGATTTTTTATGATAATCATAAAAGGGCTCCTGTTGTTCTTGATCTTATTCATTGTAATTTGTGGGGACCATTTCCCGTTACTTTTGTTGTTGGATATTCTTACTTTGTTATTTTCGTGGATGATTTCTCTCGTTTTACTTGGTTTTATCCACTACACCATAAATCAGATTTTTATGATGTTCTTCTTCGGTTCAAATTCTTTGTGGAAAATCAATTTTCTCGGTCCCTTAAGGTTTTTCAAAGTGACAATGGCACCAAATTCACGAATAATAAAGTCCAGGCTTTATTTGCTTCCTCTGGTGTGCTTCATCGGTTTTCATGCCCGCATACTCAGGCACAGAATGGTCGGGTTGAACGGAAACATAGACATGTTCTCGAGATTGGTCTCACCATGCCGTACCAATCGCATGTTCCTACCATCCATTGGGTTGATGCTTTCAGCTCTACGGTTTATATTATCAACCGTGTTCCTTCTCAGGTGCTATCTGGTCAGATTCCATTTACACTTTTGATTCAGGTTGCACCCACATATGCTAATTTTCACCATTTTGGTTGCCGGGTGTTTCCGTGTTTGCGCCCCTAAATGAAACATAAATTCATCAATCGGAGTTCTCCTGGCGTATTTCTGGGCTATAGAAATTATCACAAAGGATTTAAATTCTTCAATCCGGCCACTTCCAGGACTTATGTGTCTCGCCATGCACAGTTTGATGAACTTTGCTTCCCTGTTGCAGGTTCTCATCCCTCTGGCACCACTTTCTTGGTTTCTTCGTTTTAAGAACCAACCACGGGCTCCTCCCACGTACTTGCTTCTACTATTGATTCGGTTAGCCCCCCACCGACTTGTACTCTGCCTTACCCATCCTGTGTCCCATGGATGCTCCCCAGGCTCCCAATCCTGCTGCACCTGCTTCACCGAATTCTGGCTTTCCTCCACGAGTCCCATCACCAGCACCGACTCCTCCTGCTGTGTTACCTGCTTCACTAGTTTCTCCTGTTCAGGCAGCCCCAGCAGACCCTCGTATGCGGACTCGATCTCAGAGTGGTATCTATCGGCCTAATCCGCGTTATGCTCTAGTTCACCATCAGCCTACTGCTCTTCTCACTGTGTTGCATGCTTCTACTGATCCCAAGGGTTTTAAATCTTCCATGAAGCATCCTCAGTGGTTGGCGGCAATGGAGGATGAGCTTTCTGCTCTTCACAAAAATCATACTTAGCTTGGACCTTGGTCCCTCGTCCATCTGCTACTAATGTTGTTGGTAGTAAATGAGTTTTTCGCACCAAACACAAAAGTGATGGCACTGTTGAGCGCTTAAAGGCGCGTTTGGTGGCTCAGGGTTTCACGCAAATCCCGGGTTTTGATTACTCACTTACTTTCAGTCCTATTGTCAAGGCAAATATTGTTTGTCTCATTTTAACACTTGTTGTGCTTCATGGGTGGAAACTTCATCAATTGGATGTTAAGAATGTCTTTCTTCATGGTCAACTCACTGAAATTGTCATTATGGAACAGCCCCCTGGTTTTGTTGATCCTCGTTTCCCGACACATGTATGTCGGTTAAACAAGGCTCTCTACAGGCTCAAACAAGCGCCCCGTGCTTGGTTTCAGCGTTTAAGTTCCTTCATACTATGTTTTGGTTTTATTTGTAGTAGGGTTGATCCATCTTTGTTCTTCTTCTATAAGAGGCGCATCACTCTCTACCTCCTGGTTTATGTGGACGACATAATTCTTACTGGCAGTGATTCTCTTCTTATCTCTCAGTTTATTGCTCGACTCAATGTTGAGTTTGCAATTAAGTATTTGGTTAAGCTTGGCTACTTCCTTGGTCTTGAGATCACTTACACTGCTGATGGTTTGTTCTTGGTACAGACCAAATATGATCATGATCTGCTTTCTCGTGCTCTAATGCTTAAGGCCAGCCCTGTTTCGACTCCCCTGGCTGTCGGCTCTCATCTCATCAGTGCTGGTGAGTCTTACTTTGACCCAACTCACTACCAATCTTTGGTTGGGGCCTTACAGTACTTGACTGTTACTCGTCCTGATTTATCCTGTGTTGTGAACACAGTTAGTCAGTATCTCCAGGCTCCCACTGTTGATCACTTCCAAGCTGTCAAACGTATTCTCCGCTATGTCTGTGGTACACAACACTTCGGTCTTACATTTCACAACTCGTCTTCTCCAGTGGTTCTTGGCTATAGTGATGCTGATTGGGCTCGTTGTACGAACACTTGCCGGTCTACCTATGACTATGCTATCTTTCTTGGTGACAATCTCTTGTCTTGGAGTGCCAAGAAACAACCTACTGTTTCCTGCTCGAGTTGTGAATCTGAGTACCGGGCAATGGCTAATACCGCTTCTGAGCTTGTTTGGTTGATCAACCTCCTTCATGAACTTCGTGTTCGGTTATCCGCCACTCCTCTTCTTCTCAGTGACAATCAGTGTACCTTGTTTATGGCTCAGAATCCTGTAGCTCATAAGCATGCTAAACATATTGATTTGGACTGTCATTTCATTCGTGAGCTGCTTGCCTCCGGCCGTTTGGTTGTTCGTCATGTTCCTACTTCTCCTTAAATTGCTGATATATTTACCAAGGTGTTGCCTTGTCCATTGTTTGAATTGTTTAGATCCAAGCTTCGTGTTGGCATTAATTCAACGCTCAGCTTGAGTGGGGGTGTTAAGAATAATTTGATTCCTTTATTATTCTAGGCTATAATATCCTATAAGATATTCCTTTATTATTCCTAAACATATTCTGTTTTCTATTGTAATTCTTTTCTATAAATAATACATTGACTACCTCACACAAATTGTGGTAGAGTTATCATATCTTACTGTATGCTTTGAACAAGCATGCAAACAATCTGTATCAGTAAAAATAACACTTTTCACTTACTTTTACTTTTAGGCTAGTCTTCTTATTTTTAAGTGACTAATAGCACATTTTTTTCTAAGGTTTAGTTCACATGCATTAGCCTTGATGATTCATTAAAATTATCTTAAAATTGGATGTCATTCTTAATGGAGGGATTTAATTGCAACATTTGAAAAATATGGGGATTAAAATTGAGCAACTAAAAGTAAGAGGCTAAAATCACCCAAAAATAAAATTAAGGGACTAAAATTGAGCAAATGAAAGTAAGGAAACTAAAATCACACATTAGGACTAAAAATGCATTTAAGGCTAAAGTATATTATGCAATTTTAATCGCGTCTAAGGTCAAATTTAGCCAGAAAAGGAGTATGCGACAGATTTTAATCGCCCAGGTGCATTGTAACACATGAACTATATTGAAATTTTCAGTCAAATTGGTATGCCAACAGAGCAATGTTGTTATTTTCCTGCTATTTTCTTTTAATGTTGCTGTTTAGCCTTCTATTCTTCTCTCACTGAACATCACTATTCACCTGATCCTGCTGGCTTTGTGGAGAGAAATTGTGTTCACGAAGCTCCAATGCTCCATGGCAATTCGGTGTTCCTTCAGTAATTGAAAAAAAGAGAATTATAAACAGTTCTGAAGTGAAAAATAATCTAAAAACAGATGAACTAGTTATCCTACCTCAAAAACAAGAAAGCTGGTCTCAACCATATCAATCACATCAACCATTTTTATTTTAGGATCTACACATCTTCGAGCAACCAAGATTAACCGTTTAAGCTCCTTGGAAGAAGGCATCTCAGGTAATTTTGGATCCACCACACAAGCAACCTTTCCATTGGAAATCAATGATTTGAACCAATCTACTATAGAACCCTGCAATTTGGAATCATGTTAAGTTCATTATCTCAAAGATTAGTAATCAGGAATGAAAACCATTGACTAATGAATTCAATATTGCTAGTGATACCTTCCTGATATAATCTCCATGATGAGTACTCCAAAACCATATATGTCACTACCGACAAAGGAAGTACTGGTGGATGCATAACTAGAGCATGTGCAAAATAAAAGTTGGTGTAAAATTGGTAATTAGTTGAATCAAATAATAGGATTTGACTAGTCTGAATGTCTAAAATGAGTAACATATCTCAACCATTGATTACGAAATGCATGGAGTACATTTTAACATATCTTAATTTGTGATGTAATACATACAGATGATATTTCTCATTAATGGTTGAGATCTATTACTCTTTAGAGGACTCAAATTCCAAATAGTGAGCTATGGCAAAAAAAAATTATCTAACACAGGTATTGCTCATGGGAGTCAATCTTGTTCAAACCGTAAATGTCCATATCTTTGTCGGGCTAACTCTCCTAGAGCAGGATTTCAGGAAGATAAATAATTCGATAGTTTTTTCAAGGAAGGAAATACCGACCCCAACGGTTCCATTATACTCCATTCAGGACTGAGAAGCTTAGCAAGACCATAATCAGATATCTTGGGATTCCATTGCTGGTCAAGCAATATATTTCTGGATTTTATGCTGCCATGGAGAATCTTTGGTGCAACTTCCTCATGAAGGGATGCCAATTTGCACAAGTAAACATAGTTCTCATTCCTTCACCCGAGAAGGATTTAGGCAATTTGGCATGAGAAAGCATACATCTTATTTATTCTGTCATTGATTGTGCGGTTCATTTTCTCTGCAACTCTATTATGATGTGGAGTCTTCGGAGCTTTCTTCTCAAGCTTGATTCCATATTCCTTAAAATAATGCTCAAATGGCCCCCCTTATTCACTACCATTATTTGCTCTAATACACTTCAACAATTTACCTGTTTCTCTATCCACACTTGCATGGAAGTGTTTGAACATATCAAGTGGCTGGTCTTTGGATTTGAAAACAAAAATCCACACTTTTCTAGAGTAATTGTCAATAAGTGTAACAAAATATGAATAATCACTAAGGAATTTAATATTCATAGTGCAAACATTAGTGTGAACTAAATCCAATATATGTGGCCTCCTATGAGGAGGATAAGTGCGGAAAGAAACTCTATGTTCTTTACCAACAATACAAGGAGAGCACGTTTAAGAGATATATCTTTCACCGGAAGTAGATTTTTCCTTGCAAGAGTGTCAAGACCCTTCTCACTCAAGTGATCGAGGCGCCTATGCCACAGCTCAATAAAGCAATCCTCAATTGCATTCACCTAAGGTGCTGCCAGCTTTGTAAAAGTCTAATAAAGAGTATTTTTCTTCAATCCTCTTGCTACCACCAAAGTCCCCTTGGTGCACTTCCATTTACCATCACCAAGGGCCCATTTAATGGTTAAGATAGGACAAGAGTAGGATAAAATAAATAAGTGGATAGGACAGGATATGATAAGAGAATGATAGACTCTTATCTTATCAAATGTTTGAGGTGGACAGAATAATGATAGGATACGATATAAACCATGAAGAATGTATCAAAATTTCCTTTGAATAAAAAAATACATAACATTTTTTAAAATTTAACTTTCTAAATACTTTTTTTAAAAAAATGATTATTCTATTAAATTTAATTTTCTTACATTTTTATAAATGAGCTTATGTTTAATATTAACTAAAATTAAATAATTTATACTAATTAGCCTATTTTAATTTTTATTGAAGCGAGTATATTTTAATTAAAATTATATAGGTAGCCAATGTCTTTTAACTTAGTAGGGGTAAGTGATAAACAATAAAAATTAATTAAAATTTTAAAAAATTATTAAAAGATATTATTCTTTCAAAATTACTTTATATTTAAATTATTAATTTATTATTATCTAAGTAGAAAAATAATTTTACATAATAGCATATGATAATAGAAAATTAGCCTATATTGACTATTAATAAATCAATATTTATATGTGAGTAGTTTGTTTTATTATTAGTGAATAGTAGTTTTGTTTATTGTTATTATAATATAAATAACAAAAAATAATTTTAACTAAGTAATAGCAAGTGATAATGAAAATTTTATTATTTTTTATGAGTAAACCCAATGTTTTAACCATTTATAAATTAGTTCATTTTTTATTTAAATTTATGAGTAACAAATAATTTTAACTTAGCAAACTAGTAATTGATAAATAATAAAATTAATATATTATTCAAAAATTTAGATTTATTAATTAATATTATTATAAATATTAATATTGAAATAATTTAATTTGGGGTTAGGGTACTAAAAAAATTGTTACCCTATCCTGTCAGGATAAGTTCTAACCCAATTCCCCCGTCAGGATAACTTTTACACATGATGACTAGATATGATAAGAGACATGATTGTTTATTCTATCATGGAAGTGCAACAAACAACAAATTACAGCAGGATAGGATTACACTATCATATTATGTCCACCAAATGGCCCCAAATTCATTATGGTAACCATGGTCATCAAGTACTTGTACAGAAATCAAGTTGAGGCGCATGTTTGTAATGTGCCTGACGTTCTTCAAGTTCAGCTTGCATCCAACATTAGTTTATACTCAGATATCTCCAATGCCAACAACCTTGCTTGTCCCTTGATTATCCATCTTCGCTTGCCCAAAATCTCCAGCAGTGTAGGATGTAAAATACTCACGATGAGGAGTAACATGAAATGAGGCAGCAAAATCAGCAACCCATTCATAATCCTGGCATGTGAGATTAACATAATTGTCCTAAAAAACAATGAGAATTTCAGCATCAGATACAATTGCAATAGTGTCTTTGTCTTCTTTCTTATCCTTGCCTCTTTCCCTAGATTTACCCTGCTTAAGCAACCTGCATTCATTTTTCTTGTGTCCCATTCTATTGCAATGGAAGCACTTGATGTCTTTCTTGGACGTTGAAATTCCTCTTGACTTGCTTCGATCATTAGATTTATGAAAATTTCTATGTTGGCTTCTTCCCCGTGACTCAACAGCCAATGCTTCTGATTGAGTCGATGGACTATCCAAATTGTGCCCCTTCCTCCTGATTACTTCATTCAGGAGAGCTTCTTTTATCTTACTGAAACCAATATTCCCATTGGTGGAGTTACTTAGAAATACCACCAGTGTTTCCCAACTATCTAGCAATGAGCTAAGCAATAACAACGCAAGTAGCTCATCAGGTAATGAAATCTCTATAGTAGTCAGCTGATTCATAAGATTCTGGAAACTGCTCATGTGCTCAGCCATTGAAGAACCATCCATGTACTTTAGATTTACCAGTCTCCAAAATAAGAATACCTTATTATGTGCATTTTTAGACTCAAACATATCCTTCAGTTTCTTCCACAAACTGTGGGCAGTATCCATTGCTTGATCATGCCAATAGTTTTCCTGTTTTCCTTTGTCCATTCTGCTTCAGATTTATTTGCTGGCCTAATACATTTTTTCATCACCATCAATGGGATCATGCAAGTCTTTACAAAATAGCAAATCTTCCATTTGAGATTTCGAAATATAATAATTGGTTGAATCCAATTTCAGCATTGTATCAGCAATATCACCTTCACCCATTTTAACAGCATCAAACAGAACTCCAACCAAGCTCGGATACCAGTTGTTAGGGAAAAGATGACAAATAAGGACATGTCTGCGCAACTAAAATAGTGAAAAAGGTTGGGAAAATAATGAAAATAACAATAACTAGCAGAAGCACCTGAGTCGAATTTTCCCCTCCGAGCGATTAAAATAGGTTCCACACAAACAGCTCTGGCAACAATAATACGCACAACACGGAACAGATAATAAACAAGAGATGCCAAAATTTTTAACGTGAGAAAAACCCTTAAAGGGAAAAAGCTCACGGAACCACGTCAGTAAAATTCTCCACTAATAAAAAGTTAATGGGTAAGCCACAAGTCTTTCTGGAACTATCAGGGATCAACAGAGCAAATACAATCTTCACCAATAAGGTGGGCAACAACACAATAAACCCCAACCAATAGTGCACTGACACGAATAACAGAGAAGACAAAACCACAGATAAGATATACTAATATTACCAGCTCGGTGGTGACAGAAACATTGTACTAAAAATCAGCCAAAATAGAGCATTCTAACCCGTTCTTCCTCTTCTCTTCTCTGCCAGCGTCTTTTTTTCTCTTACTCACAAGAATTCTTTTTCGCGCTACAATGCCTCTCTCTATTCTATTCCAGTATTTGCAGCACATGTGTAATAAGGGTATTAAACCCTTTTGATTTTTACCATGGGCTACGGCCCATAATCTTTGATTCATTTTTTTTCTTTTTAATAATAAGTTAAGTGGGCTCACTTATTGGTGACCCACACAACACTCCACTTCAACTCTCACCTCCAAACATCATACTTCCACCTTTCCACCTCACCCACTAGGGGTGAGCTTCGACAGCCCAATTGACCAAAACCGAGTTCTTGAAAAAATGGCCCAATTCCGATCGCTGTATGTATCGGGTTGGTCGGTTCGGGCTAAGACGGGTGCAGACCGAGTTCAGGTGGGTTCAAGCGGGTTGGGCCCATTTTTGGCATGCATAGTTTTTTTTCTGTTTAAAAAATTATGTTTTTGTAAATAAAAAAAAAAGCTAAAAATAAATTTTTACACAGCCTGCTGATAAAAAAAGCACATTAGCTACAAAAATCTATAAATACATGACTCTCAATATACAAGTGAGTACACTTTGCCATTGCTGTGTGCTTGTGTCAATATACAAGTGAACATGTCATTGAATTAAACAACATGATAAACATGACAAAATTAGACAGAATTGGAGTTACAAGTGACAGAATTCATTCACAAAGTTTAACATACAAGTGATCCCTTAAAATTAAATTATTTTGCATGAATGATTACATCAGTCTACACTCTCTCATCTATCATGTACATATTCAGATCTTGACAAACTTGAATTCATGAGTCATGCAGTCATTATCCTTAAAGACACCCACTTTGATAATATTGAAATCATGTACTTATTCAATTGTTCATCATTTGACAAGAGAAAAAAAAAAGGGGTCATACAAATAGGAAAAACAACTGCTCGATGTTGTTTGACAATAGGCAAAACTTGAGGCTAAGGTTCATCCATATTCTGATATTCATGTATAATCATCAAAATCAAACGCACAAGCAACAAGACCACACCTTGATCAACATTATTCTCACACACTAAAACATTAAAATGAACAAAGGCATAAGCAACAATAATAACGAGATACCATAGTGGCCAAATACAGTACATAATCCCTAGAAACAACATTGCCCAAATATAAATTTTAAACCAACATGAAGCAAAATACAGGGACCCAATTATGTCAAAGAAAATCAATTAACAAAAAACACAGGATACAAAGAATCATCTCAGCCACATAACACTTCAAGAGAGAACAGGGACAACGACACTTACAGACTGTGGTGGCGGACGATGAAACGAGCTCGCGGTCGACGAAGAAGTAAGGGTGGCGAATGACGAAGAACTAGTGGTGGTGGTCAACGAAGAACGACAGAAGTAGTGGCGGCGGACGTGATGCTACGGCGTCGCCGGCGCACAACGCACCTAACCTAGGGTTTAGCCATGGAGATGAAAGTGAGAGGAAGGAGGGGAGCGGCACAGTGAGTGAGAGTGAGAATTGAGAGAATGAGTGACGAAATTAGGGTTTACCCTAATTTTCATATTTCAACATGGGCCTTCTGACTTCAATTCAATTCAGCCCATCTAAAAAAAAAATTCCTGATTCAAATGAAAAAAAAGGACAACATACGTGTTGGGTCAGGTTCTGATGGGCTTTAGCCCTGGACCTGAACCCGACCGGTTAAGCCCGTTTAAACCCACTTGGCTAGACCGAGTTAAACGCCTGGCCGACTCAACTCGACCCAGATGACATAAAAAAGCCGGTTTACATCGGGTTTAGGCCGGGTCGGTTTTTTGCCCACCCCTATCACCCACCATACATTTTTTTTTGCTTAGAAATTATAAACAGTGTAGGAAATTTCTTACACAACACCTTCATCCCAATCCACGAGTCTAACAAATAAGTTATCTTGAAACCAATTATCACCGTCAGAAGCAAGTGATACCCTCTCAATATCCCTCCACCACGAAGGCTCTTTTTTAAAACACCTATTCCTTACAATATATATTTGTGTCACCATATCTCAAACATAATAATTTCCCTATATATTTTCTTTTTCCAAAAACAACGTCCAACGCTATTTTCTAAGTAAACCATTATCGAAATTCTCCATATCTCTAATACCTAATTCACTTTTTTTAATAAATAGTTAAAAAAAATTTATTTTCAAACAAATGCACTCTCATAAAAAGTTTCTAGAAAGGACTTTTTAAATGTTAAAACTTTGAAAAACAATAAATCCTCTTCGAAATATGCTATTGATTTGTGATGAAAATAGCTATAACAGAATATGACATCTCAAACCTCTTTAACTCTGGGTTTGTATCTCACCTTCTGACTCTGGGTTAAATATGTTTTTGGTCCCTAAACTTTGGATGAGATTTGGTTTTCGTTCCTCGCGCCGAAAGGTAGATTTTAGGCCCCAAACTATGAGAAATTGTTGGTTTTCGTCCCTGCCGGAGTTTGGTCAACGCTGTCGTGTCTATGTGTCACGACTGAGCTTACGTTACAACGCCACGTCAATTAATGAGGCCACGTGGAATTTCCTTTTCTTTTTCCTTTATATTTTTTCAATTTTAAATTAGATTATTAATTATTAAAAAATTAAAATTGTTAATTAAAAAAGCAGAAGCCAATAATTAATTTAATTAACATAATCTTCATTAATTACATCTTCTTCATCCTTATGAACATCATCATCTTCAACATCCTCATCATCATCTTATCTTCAACCTTCTTCCTCCTCGTCCTCCTCGTCCTCCTCCTCCTCCTCCTCCTTCTTCTTCTTCTTCTTCTTCTTCTTCTTCTTCTTCTTCTTTTTTTTCAAACAACAACCCTTCACCACCTTCATCCTCCAACAACAACCTGCAAATCAAAAAGACCAGGCGCAGGTCCAAAAAGTCCTAGATTTGCAACCTCCACCCAGAAAACCCCAGAAGGCTTTGCTAAGATTTTTCCCAAACCCATAAAATCAAGGAACTTGCAGAAAACACACGCACACTTCCATGACCCAGAAAACAACAACCCCATACTTCCATGAACCAGAAAACAACAACAACCCCACATCTTCTCCATTTCATATTCGTCATCATCTTGCAGAAAAAACATTTTATCTTCACCATCATCTGAATGGCAACACACGCACACCGGTGAAACAAGAGGGAAAACCCAAATTGAAGAAACCCTAAAACCCCAAACTCAAAAATCTCAACCCAGATTCCAACGACGAAAATCCCAACCCAGATCAGAGAGAAAAGGAAGAGATCAAGAGAGAGAATCAGAGATCTCACGTGAAGAAGAAAATGAGAACAAGTCGCCGCTCACCTGCAAACTCTTCCACCGTCGCTCATCCTGCAAACTCTTCCACCGCCGCTCAGATCATAGCCTCTGCGCCGCTCCGTGTGCAACTTCGCAGCACCGCGCCGTTGCCATTTAGTCCCAAGCCGTCGTCGCCTAAAACCTAGAAACCCACCTCAAACCCCACCCACTTCAATCGAAACCTCAAACCCAGAAACCCACCTCAAACCCCACCCACTGCAACTCCTACCCACTGCAACCCCTACCCACCGTGCCGAGCCCAGCAAACCCCCTGTTGGGTCTAGGTGGACAAGCATCCTGCCTGCTGTGTAGCATTCGAAACATGGCGTGGCTGCTACACCTTAAAGGAATTTAGTTGCGCCCTCACTAACAGCAATTGCTTTTGGCGTAGTGGTAAGCGCTAAAGGTCCAACAAGTGGTATCAGAGCATGGTCACGTGTTCGAATCCCCTGGAAGGCATTTCTGTGCAGCGGGTCGCTGGCAGGTGCTGGTGGGGATTGTTGGGTCTAGGTGGACCAGCATCCTGCCTGCTGTGTAGCATTCGAAAGGTGGCGTGGCTGCTACGCCTTAAAGGAATTTAGTTGCGCCCTCACTAACAGCAATTGCTTTTGGCGTGGTGGTAAGCGCTAAAGGTCCAACACTAACCACAATGATAATCATACAAACTTGTGATACATACAGGTTAAGATAGGAAGAGAAATGCATACACACTCTTATCATCAGAAAAGTATTGTCTTGGAAAACTTTGATGTGCGCACACACACACACACACACACACACACACACAATGATTTATGCTGCAAAATTCCACAACAAAAAGAAACCTCCATTGCCATATTGATCAACAGAAGTTGATCATTCATCGAGTTCGAGAGAAATAAACTTCAACCTACAAAGATGATGCTAGGAGAATGCTCTCTCACAAAGAACTCAGCCACACCCTCACTACCAATCAGTTATCCTCAGCATAGTGTTAAGCACTTAAAGATCCAACATTAATCTTCACTATGACGGAAAGCAAGAAGTGGAAGATTTCTCGGACGAATACATCTCGTTTCCTTCCGGTCAAGGGCCTATGAATATTAAACTATCAGAAATCAAATGGACACCTTTTTCAGTCTTATTCTGATAACTTCCTAGTTCAAGAAAAACATTGTCAGATTCAAACTTACTCCTATTGACTCAACTGAAACATCTCTATTCAGAAACACTGTTGGCAAGTCAAAGCGTCACTTACCCTGTGATGGGCAAAAATAGCAATATGACGTTCACCTCAAGGCTCATAACTCATGAGAAATAATTTCATAGGAAGTATTCTAAATTACTTATATCTGACAAGCAATATTATCAAATAGTATACTAACTCTACTGCATACAGATAATTTCTCATCAAATGCTACTAATGAAGTTCTATGGCAAGAACTCTCTACAAATGATTGCAGGATAAAGACACAGGTAGGATTGACGCTCTTCCCAGGATCACTTATCTATTAAGAATAGGACAATGCCTATGGTCAACAAGGAAAATCCATTGAAGATATCATGAAGGAAAACCAACACGAAGATGCTGGTAAAAGATGATTCAAAGTACATGCTGGATGGAAGCTGAATTAAAATTCCAGGACTTCAGGTCAAAAGAGACATGTGGTGGTAATCAGACTAGGAATTGTACAAACTGTGTGAAGCCAGACAAACACCAACGTAGACAACGTCTGCCCTAGACAAGATCCAACATAAAAGGAGAATGGAGCAAAACAATCAATGACTGGTCATCGTTTGATAAAGACTCTGTCTTACAATAACTGCAACATTAAACTGAGAACGTCTGGGAATAACTGAAAGGACATGATCTGATATCCATGTCGCCCACGTTTGGGTCATTGGTAAACAACTGTATCGTTTCATATACTAGCTTCCTCAACACGCATTAAATCCTTCAACTGCCATGACTGCACATTTAAAGATTCTCATTTAATGCGCGTGCAGCGTCAAGTCTCTCTCTCACATCAACTGTAACACTAATCATTTCACTATGTGAATCGAGTAAAACCATTTGCATTCCATATTCACTTAACAAAAGAGCTTGAGAAAACTAAGCATCACACTTACAACTCATTTGCTATCTTCTGAATCCTTTGCTCTTTTTATCCGCGCTCTTGCAATCACTAACCTTTCTCTGCAGAACTCACAAATGGCCCATAAGAAACAAATCGCAACTAAGCCAAAGCTCACCCCTGCTCAAGAGGTTGTGGTAGCACAAAGGAAGAAGAACATTGCTGCAAATCGACTGGAGCAAGAAGAAAAGATTGGAATGTAAAAGTTCTCTGGGCTTGGAGAAAGAGATCTGGTTTCTCCCAGATATCTTGATCTTAACATCTACAGCTACGTCAAAGTTTCTGGTCTGAGTCTAGTTCTGTTCCAAGACTGGAGCAATCTTATGAAGATCTCTGAAACTCTTGTTCTTGAACCCATAGTAAAAGAATTCTATGACTGTGCTGTGAAGACATGGCGTCTCTTTATCAAGAGTAGGTGCATGAGAGTCCTAACAAATGTTTGCCCTACAGACATCGTTGTTACCCTAGATGTTGAAGTAGATGAAGGAGTCATCTACTCATAGAAATGGGAAATGTCTGTCGTCGACCCCGACTGCATATGGAAAGAAGATCCTAAAACGCATGGTACAACTGTCAACAACCTGGTTGAGGAGTGCAAGTTTCCTCATGTCGTGCTGAGCAAAATAGTGATTTCGAAGGAAGGGGCTCGCGACCTAGTAAACAAACTATCTCACTGGACCCTTTACCAGATGATGAACATGCAGAAGATCAACCTTCCATACTTGATCTTCCATCATATGGCAAACACTCTTGAGAGCTCAACATCCAACCTCCCTTATGGTGCACTTATTACTGCCATGATGGGAAAGAAGAGGCACATCAACAAAGAAAAAGAAGATAATGAGTTCATCGCAACTGACTACATCTTCCCTACCCCCATCAAGTTTGGAGATGTCAAGAAGATGAGGTTGAAAATCAATACCTCTAAAGTCCCTGAGAATCTGCTAACTAGTTGGGAAAAGAAGCTTCGCAACAACGACCAACTAGCGCAAACCAAGGAGGGAAGCCCACCTTCTCCAGAAGTCAGAATCACAAGAGCAAAGAGGGATGCATCTAATATGGATCTCTCACCTGCAAAGCAACACAAGATCTCTGACTCTGGTAAAGTCACTGTAACAGAGTCTTCGTCCGCTCCAGAACTAAAACGAAGACGTCTGGTTAAAAGATACCAAGCAACAACCACCACCATGGCCACTGAACAAGCAACATATTCTACTAAAGATGATGATGAAGACGCTATACCAATAGAAAACTTGGTGAAGAACGGCAAGAAACCTACTATGGAGTCTATTCTAGAAGAGCCTCAACCATCTGCCACTCTTCAACAATTTCTTCCACATGTGCCATCTGTTTTTCACAAATATGTGGAAGACATCATTGACGTGAAGGACGATGGCAACTGCGGCTATAGTGCATAGCTGAATGGATTGGCCAAAGCGAAGATGAGTGGCCAGGAATTCGGAGAAAGATGATCGAGGAACTCTCTTCAAGACGATTTCTGCATCGAGGCATACTTGAGTCTGATGATCACTTTGAGAGAATATCCATGGCTCTACAACTAGCCCCTGGTGAACCCGCACTCTCTCCTAAATGGTTCATTGTTCCAGACATGGGATTGCTGGCTGCAATTGCCTTCAAAATCGTACTGGTAACCTTGAGTCTTTGGGAGTCTTACACTTACCCTCGTCTTGTGGGTACGGTTTCAGCTTCTCCCACCATTGCTGTAATGTGCAACATTGATGATCATCATAGGGTCGGAGTAAAGTTAAGTAACAAATATCCTCTGCCCTATGGTACACCACAATGGAGGCCACATTGCTTAGAAGAAGCTGAAGCATGGGGAAGGAGTATTCTTGCAAGGATCAAACTGTACAAGGAAATAGTTGATCCAGACTATGTGCGTCTTGCCAAATCAACTAAAAAGTCTTCTAAGGCTGATTCCTTCCGGAGAAGTAAGAAGAGTCCAGTGATGCCATCCTCTCCAAAGCCTCTTCATCCTTCACCATCACAACCTCAAAATCCTCTTCCTACTAAACACCTTCCACTAAAACCACAAGTGAAGTTCGTCCACTGGACGTTAAACAGGCAAGTCCCACCAAAGAAAACACCTCAAATCCTATAGTGTCGACTGCAGCTAACACAGCAACTGATCATTGCATTCGTCCGGCTGAGGAAGAGAGTGTTCGTCCGACCACTACAAAGAAGGTTGGTACAGTCAGATTAAGGACAAAGTCACGTGCATCCAAGCCAATCAATCCAAGGAAAAAGCTGAGGTCTGAACATCAAGAAGATGCTGTCAATGAAGCCAATCATGCATGTGATCCAGATCCATCCCTGGATGAGATCTTGGACGCTCAACCAAAAGACATAGAAGCTTCTGTGCTTGTGTCTGAACCGGACCATGTCTCCCAAACCTCTCATCCATCCCCACAGAAGACATCTCAGAAGAAAGAAATTAGAACCTTCCTGATAAATGTGCCAAAGAAGCCCAGGCTAAGTATCATGCCACTTTAATGGAGGCAACCCAGGCTGCTTTCAAATGAAAATGCCACATACTTCCCTAGCTTGCTAGTGGAATTGATGGGACACACCTTCTGCATCAAGGCACGCCTTTGGGCTCCACCTGCTCAAGATGGAATCAAGTTCATATTCGCCAGGCAGTCAAGGTATGATGTCTTCTCAAAAAACTGCGAACTGTCTGTATTCAGACGCGTTCATGTAGGCACCATTCCATACAATCGGATTCACGGCGTAAAAAATGTTGTGATTCAATCTGGATCATGGTCGCTTATATTGACAGCCAGACCACCCCAACCTCAACCATATCCAACATTTCCTACCTTCACACATACTTCACCCCCACACATGCCAAAAATCCAGTTGCCCCAAACTGTTACAATCTCCAAAGACCTGCTTGACACGACCCCAACATCCAAGGGTACTTCCACTGAGGCAACTCATACTCCTCTTCATGAACCCATCATTATTGATGTTCCTGAAGATGACATGAGTGAGGTGATCTCAAATTTTCAACCAATATCAGTTGCCTTTCCCAAGGAAACCTCTCACGAAGAACATCCTGAAAATCCTAAAGTTCAAGAGCAAGACGGTGTTAACACCTATTCACTTCAAGAAGAGCAACTTGATGATCGCGCCTAGCTTATTCTGTTGAAAAAGACAATTGATGAGATGCAGGTGAATCATGCTAAGGAAATTAGGGAACTGCGTGACGAAGTGAAGAATCAAAACCAGGAAGTTCTTCAAGACATCACGTCTCAGATGGATGCGCAATTTGGGATGGTGCATGAGATGCTCAACCGACTCTACGCACACTTGAAGTAGCCCCCCAATCCCTAAACTCTATCTTTGATTTATCTTTGCACAATTACAGTCATTTTGCTTATATACAATTGATTTAGTTCTTTATGGTTTTAAATGATTGCATATTTCATCTGAATATCTCCATTTCATTTCGCTACTTCTGCCTTTGGTTGTTTCTTTTGATAATGCCAAAGGGGGAGAAGAAAGTAGAGAAAAAGGTTAGGAAAAGATAAGAAATGTAGAGAAACAAGGTTAGGAAGAGGTTAGGGAAAAGAAAAGAAGATACTGCAGAAAATAGGAGAATAAATGTAGAGAAAAGAAGATAGGAAAAGATAATATGAAATGTATAGCACTAGTTTAGGGGGAGTAAACTAGGAATAGAACAAAGGGTTAGGATAAAATTATGCCAAGCATAGCAATTCAAAAGCTTATTAAAACAAAGTCCATATCAAACTCAGGAGGAGCAAAGGAGACAAAAGTTTAAAAGTTATTACCCTCAGGGGGAGTTCTTCAAATAACTATTAAGAAAATGTTTTAGTTTGATAAGCACTTTCAAAAGAACGATCATGTTTTTCTAGATAAATGAAATATTTTAAAGAAAAACAAATTGCATTTGAAAACTATTCCACTTGCTCTAATATCGTTTTCAGTTATAAGCAACAGTTGATTTCGAATGCATATATGAGTGTGTGCAAGCAGCGGAAGATTAACTAAAAACTGAAAAATAAAGTACTCAGGGTATTTATCCTGGTTCACCCCCATAATCGACAGGGCTACGTCCAGTCCTTGGCTTCACCAAGATTTTCCACTATGTAATCAATAGAGTACAAGTATTCTGCGGGACTTCTCGCAGTATTGGAAGGACTTATCCTAACAAGTATTATACAGGACTTCTCCTAGTATTCTAAGGACTTTTCCTTTCAAGTATTCTTTAGGACTTCTCCTAGTATTCTAAGGACTTTTCCTTTCAAGTATTCTTTAGGACTTCTAATTTCCAGTATTCTACAGGACTACTCCTGTTCCCTTTATAAGGTAGGTTTTTCTACAACATTCTCTTCAGCAATAGTAAGGTAGAGAGTTGAAGTACATATTACAGAGAGGATATGAGTTTAGGTTCTCTGTTTGGTTTGTGTGTGTGTAGCTAGGATGAGAGCTGAGTTTTTGAGAATGGCTTAAAGGTTTTTGAGTTATAGCAATGGAAGCTGAGTTCTTTGGGCAACTTGGTAGAGATATACAATAAATTGTGTTCAAGTCGCCAAATTGTTCCGGAAGCTGACTTCTCTATTTATATCTTCAGTAGAAAGTCTTCATTGAGCTTTGACGAAGAAGAGAAAATAGATCCGTTAGAGCTCCTTCTTCCTTGTGAGTAACGGATACTTCTGCAAACCTGGAACGACATTAAATGCGTTCTGTCAGGTATTGATTGCTTTTGTAGACATCGTCTGGTGCCGTACTATGTTCAGCCTTGAGCTTTTGTTTGGACATCATATCCCAATGCATGCCAGCTAAGAATCATTAAATGTTCTAAACAGAAGATTTGGTTTTGACCGGCGAGAGGATACTGTGTTCAGAATTTTTCGCCGTTGATTCCGCAAAAGGTAGCTTGATTTGAGGAAAAGCAGAGAAGTTGAGGAATCGAGGAATAAAGTATTAATTGTGTCCTTTTCTTCATTCTGCAATCAACAGTGCTTCATTTAATGTGTTGATGAAGCAGATAGTCTTTAAAGCTAGAAGCAATTTGAATAGATGAATTCTTCTGAATTTTGTCGAACGATTTCTTCAAAGCTTCTGCAGACTGATTCTTCGTAATGTCAAGACAAACATGCTTTCTGGCTTTTATGTCTCTTGAGCACTTCAATCCTCTAGACAGACGTATTCTTCAACATGACATGACAGAAGCAATCTTTGCAGTGTTTCTAAACAGTTCGTCACATGATGAGTTACCAATTGAGTATACCATTAGTTAGTCAACTGTATTATGTGGTTGGACGGACTCCTTAGGCCGAACGTTCTCAACTGTAAAACTGTTTTTGCTTCGTGAGTTGCCGAACGTTCTTTCCTGTTATGCTTTTCTTGAAGTTCTCCTTTTGAATGGGTTGTCACCCAATTGTTTTGCATAAGGACTAGAGATTCTTCAAAACTAGTAATGTTCCTTCATGCTTGTGATCGGACATACTCATCTTTGGCTAGAGAGTATTCTTGTTTGTCAAAGCATATTCAAACACCAGACTGTTTCAACTTTGTCAAGTGTACTTTGGTGTTGAATGTGCATAGCTGCTCAAGTGCTTCCCAAAAGATGTTTGTCACTTGTAGGGAAACTTTGTCTTTAGTGAGTCGCCGGACTGTCTCCGCTTGGTTGCTTTATTTGCGCATTTTGACAGTTCCTCTGTTAAGTTATGTGCAGTTGTTCTTTAGTGAGGGGCCGGACGATTTCTTCTTATTTGCTTGTCTTTCAATTTTCTGTAGCTTGATAATGCCTTTATGCAGTTCTTCATGGAGATAGATTTTCCTGGACATAAGAAAGTTCAATGAGGTAGGAATTCTATCCCTAAAGATATCAACCTTTAACGAAATTGTTAATTATCAAAACCTAAAAAGTCATTTAATCGTTTGAATCTAACACCCCCGACCACCGTGCCGAGCAAAACCAGTAAACCCTAACCCTCCTCCTCCTCCTTCTAGCAACCCCGCCGCGCGAGCCACCACCCCAAAACACCAACAGACCTTAAAAAATTCAAAAACCCCAACCCAGATCCAGTCAAAGACGATGTAGCAGAGAAATCGAAGAAGATGAAGCAGTGAACAAGAAGAAGAGGAGAAGAAGTTGAAGAAGAAGAAAAGGAGAATTATGTTTAATTAGAGTTATGTTTCCAAGAAGAAGATGAAGCAGAGAATTATGTTTTTCAAGAAGAAGAGGCGGTGGATCTGACTCTTCAATTTTTTTTTTTTAAAGAAATTAGGTTTAGTTAATTTAAGAATTATGTTTAATTAGAGTTTTATTAATTTTAATAATTTAGAATTGAAAAAAATATAAAGGAAAAAGAAAAGGAAATTCCACGTGGCCTCATTAATTGACATGGCGTTGCCACATAAGCTTAACTGTGACACATAGACACGACGGCGTTTCTCATAGTTTGGGGCCTAAAATCCACCTTTAGGATCTCACCCAAAGTTCAGGACTAAAAACATATTTAATAAAAAAAAATTAATTTCAAATAAATGTACTCTCATAAAATGTTTCTAGAAAGGACTTTTTGAATGTTAAAACTTTGAAAAACAATAAAAAAATTAATTTCAAACAAATGCACTCTCATAAAAAGTTTCTAGAAAGGACTTTTTAAATGTTAAAACTTTGAAAAACAATAAATCCTCTTCGAAATATGCTATTGATTTGTGATGAAAATAGCTATAACTGAATATGACATCTCAAACCTCTTTAACTCTGGGTTTGTATCTCACTATCTCTGTTCTTTCAGAATATGACATCTCAAGTCGCCTTTTAACTCACGCTTTTATTAAGCGGTAAAATAAAGACATTTCCCATTTTTCTGTCTATTTTTGGCTAAGTCAAACTCTGCGCACCTCTATCGGGTTTTTGCACATGCCCTTGGTTGTTGGTTCCCGTGCTTGCTTTGGGAGAGTGAGGGCGGTGAAGTGTCATTGAAGACTTGAAGTGTCATTTTTGAGACCGATCCCTTATTCGTGGGAGGGAGCTTTCTTTTTACGGCAACAATAAATGAAAGAGCTGTTATTGCAATCATAAATAAAAGAGTTGTAGAGAATTAGCTCTACCATTTAGTACGTATACACTGTTATTTCATAAATTAAAAAGTGTGAGTACTTTTTTTTTTAATTATGTAATTATATTATTAATTATATATTTTTAATATCATTTAATAATTAATATATATCATAATTACTTTTAAAATGTTATTTAATTATTGACGTAGTCTCACGGCAACCGGCTGTGAGGATACCTTGATCAATACCAAAAATACATGTTTGACAACTTGTGTCTCAACCAATTTAATCATCAGTTATGAGAATATTTTAAAAGTAGCAACAAACATTGCTATGTGATTAAAAAACATACTGCACATAGCAATAAGGGTGTAACACGATTAGTAGATAGCTAAATTCTTTATGTATCTAGTTTATGATTTAATTTCTGCGCGATGCGTATAAAAAAACAATTGTTAAGAGATGCCTAGTTCTTAATGTGATCTCCAGCAAAATAATATATCATGTCATTTAAACTATTCAAAAATATTTTTCAATATAGTTCAATGCTATGGATTTTACATTTAACTATTTATTTAACATATTATATAATAATATGAATATATTAAATATATCATCTATTTTCGTATGTAACAAAAAATATTAAATATAACATTTAATACTTATTAAGTTAATTTTACTTAATTTTTCACTATAGCATTCAATATAACGTTTAATAAAAGTACCATTAAATCTTCTTGCATTAAATATAACATTTAATTCTTGTTCAAGTCAATTTCACTTATATATTTATAATATTTTATACCAAAAAATATATATATTATCATTATCAAAATTATTCTCTTGCTTTACAATATTTATATATTAGTATATTAATATAGATTTAAGCTTTGTTCAAATTAAATCAATGTAACTTATTAATTTTATTATATTTCAGTACAATATTTAATATATTAAATATAACATTTGATATTTATTCAAGTCAATTTTACTTATATAATATTTATTTACATTATTTATTGTTCAGTATGTTAAAATATAGCATTTGCACAGAAAAAAGAGTATGTTTAAATATAGCCTTTAATACTTTTTCAACTCAATTTTACTGTATATATGTATAGTTTAATTTTGATGCATTGACGTGTGTGTATATATATATTACTTTTGTGTACTTTTTACTCTTTCTTTACAATGTTGAAATTTTTTTATTTTTTGAAATCCTACAATATTTACAAATTAGAATATTAAATATATAATTTAATAAATTTTCAAGATTCATTTTATTATATATATATATATATATATGTATAGAGATAGAAAGGGATTTTTTTTTTTAGAAATAAGGGAAGAGAAATCTCCAACGAGATATAATGAAAGATTTTTTTAACTTCAGACGATTAATTATTTTTATTATATTTCCTCAAGTTAATTTTAATAATACTCTCTTCTTTTTTTAATAACTGCGTCACTTTAAGGTTTTGCATATATATTAAGGAATTGTGTTAATGTTCTTGTTTCTATTAAAGTTACTCCCTAACTTCACAACATACCATTTATCTCTCTTCTTAATTTTGTCTATATAATTTCCTATTAATTTAAAGGTAAAATTGGTAAAATATAATTAATGTTCTCTTGAAATTGTAAAAGTGATAAATAAATAAAAACAAAAATAAGATCAAAATAGTGATAGAGATATAAGAATCGAAGAATATATCTATGTAAACCAAATCAAAGTAAGTCTCTTTTTATAAAAAAAAAAATATGTTTCTCTTATGAATTTAAATTATTCATTTCAAATAATATGCCCATACATAAAAGTTCCAAGCAAACTAACATACAAAACCATTTAAACTTTTCAATTTCTTTTAATATAGTTAATCAATAGCATTATGTACTTACTTTTTCTTAAAAAAAAAAAAAAACAAAGCATTATGTACTTAACTATTTTATTTTTTAACACGGGAATCGCGTTTGGCGCCCCCTATTGCGCCTTACGCCCCCTTTTAATGCGTCTTTTACCATTTTGCCCTTTAAAATTTAAAATATTATCATTTTACCCTTTTAAATTTAAAAAATTAAATAAATATCATCATCTTCAATTCTTCATCCTTTCACCCTTCTCCATTCCAACACATTCTCCCACCTCCTTTCTCTCCATCCTTTCACCACCAACATTATCATCTTGTAACAACCACATTCATCATCTTCCATCAACCACCTCCTTCATCTACTAACCATCAACATCCTTCCTCTTATTTCCTCTTTGCTCCCTCCCGTCGTTTCCTATTATTTTCGTATAGTTAACCGCAAGAAATTGAACATTGGTTAAAATTCGCACCTACAAGTGCGAAATTTGCCTCTAAATCGCACTTATAGGTGTGCGAACTAGTATTTTTTTATTTTTTTATTTTTTTTTAATTTTTTCAAAGTGTGTATCGCACCTAAAAGTGCGAAATGTGCCTCCAAATCGCACTTATAGGTGTGCGAACTAGTATTTTTTAATTTTTCAAAGTGTGTATCGCACCTAAAAGTGCGAAATGTGCCTCCAGATCGCACTTATAGGTGTGCAAACTAGTATTTTTTTAATGTTTAATTTTTTTTAATTTTTTCAAAGTATGTATCGCACCTAAAAGTGCAAAATATGCCTCCAGATCGCACTTATAGGTGTGCGAACTAGTATTTTTTTATTTTTTTATTTTTTCAAAGTCTGTATCGCACCTAAAAGTGCGAAATGTGCCTCCAAATCGCACTTACAGGTGCGGAATAGTATTTTAATTTTTTTTTAATATTTCTGGCCCTGAAAAAGGAACTTCTAACGGTTTCGGATGGCGACGGGCTGAACTACAAAGTTGAAGAGAAAAAAAAAAGTAATTGGACGCTTATCGCTACGCCATAAGCTCGGTGTCCCAAGCCCAAATTCCATCGTTTGCTATTTTTTTTTTTAATTTTTGAAAATAAAATATTTCACCATAAATTTCTAAATATGTCAACTAGACTAACTGTGGTGGTCCCATAATTTTTAAAAATCATTTGGGCATTTTTTGAATTTTTTTAGATATTTTTTAATATGAAATCGCACTTTAAGGTGATATATGTACATAATATGAAATCGCACTCGTAGATGCGATTTTTAAATGAATATAAAAAAAATTTGTTAAAATTATAATCGCATCCTTAAATGCGATCTATGTACACAAATCGCACTCCAGGATGCGAATAATAACCAGGCTTCGTGGTTCACTTCAAAAATTCATTTTCTCTCTCGAAATGAGGATTTCAAGGTTTCTTGCTTGCCCCTTCTTTATAGGATAACATAAAAGGAGATGACAATGAAGTGGATGGAGAAAAATGTGGATGGTGATGAGTTGAAGAGGAAGAAATTGGTGTTTTGAAATTTTTATAATTTTTTTTTTAGTTCAGTTTTTTTTTTACAGAAAGGTATTTTGGGCATTTTAAAAAAATAGGGGGCGTAAGGCGCAATATGGGGCGCCAAACGCGATTCCCTAATATAAATATGTAAGAAAAAAAAAAACCTTTCCTATGCTCAACGGTATTTCAATTTCTTTTGACTTTGAGTCAGTGACTCCCTCGCTAACCAGAAAGAGGCAGGCGCATTTTAGCGCTTTCGCTGAACTGCGCCTTTGACGTGTTATCCTGCGCCTCCGTTCACATTTTTCTCCTCCCTTCTCTCTCATGGGAACAAGATCGCTGAAGAAGAGGCATCGTGAGCTGCAGCAGAGTCCTTCCATGGCGGATCCTCCGCGGCGCAAGCATCGCGCTTTGGTCACTGTTCCCAAGCTTCTTTCGTTCACTCTCCTTGCCACCGTCGTCGTCGTCTTGCTCGTTTCGTCCAACTCGTGGCGCATTTTCGTTCATGGGGTTTCATATGAGATGATCACCGTCGTCAATGAGTTCCCTCACGACCCTGAAGCCTTCACTCAGGTTAATTTTTACTTTTTCTTTTATTATCTTTTCAATATTTCTTGTTATTCGAGCAGAAAATGTATCTGGTTTTCGCGGTTTTTAATGGTTAAAGTATTTCTTTTTAATTTTATTTAAATAGGGTTGAAAATCACTTTTTAATCTTATTTTGGGTGTTCATTGATTTATTTTATTTTGGAAGAGCGAGAGGTTGCAGATAGTTGACAAACAATTTTGGTGCAATGCTATGTTTGCTTCATTGTTGATGGTGTTTTAGTTCCATACAATTTGAAATGCTATTATTATGCTCCTTTTGTTCCATACAGCTTTTCATAATCAAATATAGAGTTATGAGCCTGGATCTTTAGTTAACATGTCAGATGGATTACAAACTACAAGGAGCTTTATGTCAAGCAGATATAGACTTCATATGAGTTTATGAAATTGTTGTTAAAGCGTGCACTGCATTGTTTCATTAGTGAAATGCTGTTATGTTGATTATGTTATTTTTTAGTTTGTCACTCATGAAAGAGGAAATTGGCTTATCTCTCTGGTTGTTTGATTTCAGGGCCTTCTTTATACTGGAAACGACATCTTATTTGAGTCAACCGGTCTTTATGGGAGGGTAATGTTCCTCATATTCTTTTCCTGGGTTGCCTTGGTCTTTTGTTATCTTTTTTTATGATTTTTATTAACCTTTCGTCTTATTTTTTCCCCCTTTTCTACAATTGGAGTGGGGTGGGAAATTTTGAAAATTCTTTTTGCATCAATTTATTCAAACAATTATAAGATAGTTGAGGCTTTGTCTTGTTGCACAATTTAAGCTTGTGATATTCTGACCCAGTTGTCATGATTCCAGTCACCCAAGAAACAACCTCTTTGCTTTTGGGATTATACACTTATCCACGCCAGTCCCTACAATGGTAGGAGCCTTGTGCATTGGGCTGCCTTTTAGTAATCATGAGATTTGGTTGGAAATGGATTATGTTGTTATTTGTCAAAAATTGAACACCTGACCCTCCCGAGCTAGAGTTTCTTTCACTATTTTATTTTGTTAATTCTTCCAATTCTGACATAAGAATTGGACTATTGTCTCTGAGTTTTTTCTCTTGTAAATCTTATTTTTATTCCCGAACAAATTCTCATACTAGAGACAGACAGATTTCTTCCAGATCAACCCATTTGGAAATCCTAAGCTCCCTCTGTGGTAAAATCTTTTGTCCCGACCGTTGTTCTTAACAGGACCAGCACTAATTACTAGCCGTTGTTCTTAACAGGACCAGCACTATTTTATTTTGTTAATTCTTCCAATTCTGACATAAGAATTGGACTATTGTCTCTGAGTTTTTTCTCTTGTAAATCTTATTTTTATTCCCGAACAAATTCTCATACTAGAGACAGACAGATTTCTTCCAGATCAACCCATTTGGAAATCCTAAGCTCCCTCTGTGGTAAAATCTTTTGTCCCGACCGTTGTTCTTAACAGGACCAGCACTAATTACTAGCTGTTGAAGCGCAAATCTCTCACTTTTTTGTCTCCCGGTATATGTTTAATGTGCTATTCCAGTTCAGGAACTGCAGCTTATCACTTTTTGCACTGGTCTGCAGTAAGTTTTCCTTGGAATGAGTTGTTTGAGTTTTTTCGAGAGTAGTTGTCTGCCCTATGGATTTGTATCAGTTTCTTCTTATTAAGTTTAGAGGGTTTGGCTCTTGAAATGAAGCTAAGATCTTGTGGCGATGCTATGTCGTTGCTGTTTCCTGGGTTTTGTGGCTAGAAAGAAATGCCGGTGTGTTCAAGGGCTCTCTTTTAAGCCTGGACTTTATTTGGGATACGGTTACTTTTTTAGCTTCCCTTTGTGATGCGCGCTCACGGTTTCTTTAGAGGTCTTCTTTCTCGGAAATGCAGAGAGATTGGCATGTATTGATACTATTCTTTAGAGGTCTTCTTTCTGGTTGTTTTTGCTGTCTTCTTGTAAGGATGTGTTATTCTCTTTCTTCGTATTCTTCATATCTTAATATATTATTTTTCTGAATAGAAAATAGCAACCGTTTCTTCTGTGATCATGAATTCATGATAATGTTTTCAGTGGTTAGTTACTACTACAATTGTATTCTGTTGACGTTGTTTTCCTCATAATTCAAGGAAGCCAATTCTTGTTAATGGAGCTTAGATTTGCTATTTGATTGGACAAAACCCCAATTGATTTGGAAAGGCTTTCTCTTGCCAGATTATGTAGCATTTAAGCTGAGTTATTCTAAAGAGCTTTCTCTAGCTATATTATGTTTTCCTTGAATGTTCCTGGGGGTTTACAGCATTTAAGCTGAATAAGTAACTTGACTCACCTTTATGTTGGAGCCTTCTTCATGATTAATGTTATTCATTCTGAGAGTTTGCATTGTGGACGATTTATATTAAGCTAAATAAGAACATATCCAATACTGGTGTTTTCTGTTAGATAAGACCAAAATGTTTTGAAGCTCGTAACTATTGTATAATTTATTTTGTTATTCATGATTGGGTTTATTTTCTAATGTCATTATAATATTTGTTTTCCTAGTCACAATTAATGTTGTTTTTAATGTGTAATATTGCATTTAATCTTATACTTTCTTGTTGTTTCAGTCTTCTGTCCGTAAAGTAGATCTTCGTACTGGGAAGGTACAAGCACCTGATTCTTAAACTCTTCCTTTAAATTGTTTGAATACTTAGCTCATTTTGATTTCCATTGATTATAAATTTATATGAAATTATGAATATTGACTGGTAGAAAGCAACCAAATTCTGTGGTTGGTTCAATCCAGAGACAATTTGTGTTAATGTACATGTACTCAATTGGCATTGCAAGGTTATAAATATAGTTGCTCTGACAAGAATTAACTATATACTGAATATATTTTGTAAAGTATGAGCAGTTTTAGACAAAGAAGTCAGGTGACTCAGGTCAGTAGTTCAGTCCCAGGCTGGTTGCTGCAGTTGGCTTTGTTGTATAACCATATTAATTTCAACTTTGAGTTTTATTCATTATTGTTTTGGGATCAAATTACTGGAATTCTTGCCTCAATTTTCCGCTTCCTTTTTACTCTTTTTTTGGACACAACATTTCTCTCGCTGAAATGATGCCAATTGCTTAATTTCAATGCAAATCCTGCTGTGAATGTAAGAAAGTTTATTCAAAGAAGGTATTTATCGCCGTGTTTTTCTGTTTCATAGCTACAAAGATGCTTTAAATGTGTTTTAAAAGCCAAAACGGATTTCTTTATTATTTACATTTTCCAATTGTTCATGTATGTTCCCACTTCCAGAATCTGCTATTGCTGCAACACAATTTGTGAACGTGGGTGTACTATTTTGATGCAAGCAGGTTGCAGGAAAAATTGCACTAGTTTATTGCTTATAAAAATAAGATAAACACAATCTAGAAACTTTCTAATAGGTTTGGATATGCGTGATAATTATGTGGATATGAATCTCAGGTTTAAAACAGCAGTATTCCTGTGACATAACAAATAAAATAGTGACATTTTAAAAATAATAATTGCGTTTGTATTAATCTTTTCTTCAATTAATCTCACTAACAGTTCCTTTTTTTAACTCTACTGGATATACACCAAGGAGAAAAAACTGATAAACCATGTACCTAGACGTATTTTGGCTATGCCACTATCAGTAGGCCGTAGGGTATCTGCGATGAGAATTTTGAAGTTTCCATTAGGGTACTGATGTATATATGCTGAAGTTGTTCATTTTGATGTGGCATCACTGGCATGCTTGTTATCTTTGACTGAGTATAGGACAATGGAAGTTATTGTAAATTTCATACAATTATTATTTGTACTCTGCAGGTTGAAGAACTTCGGAAAATGAATGATTCATTATTTGGGGAAGGTTTAACCCTCATCAATAATAGGTGTGCAAGACAAATTATGTTGCTTTTTTGTTTTGTAGATTAGTAAACCAAAAAACAGGTTCAACTGTCATTGTATAGGGAGATGGAAAAAAGTGAAAAATGACCACATATTTTAAGAGTTCTTTCTGGGTTAATATGATATTTTATTTTTGTTTCTTTTAGAAATACAGGGCTTTGTCTTTAATGTTTATACATTTCCTTTTACTTCACCCTAATTAGCTTCTACTAAATCAATGAAAAACTAAAAAATGTACTATACAATTTCTTTAAACCACTTGGAAACTGATTAACTTTTGGAGCCATATACTAAATTGTGTTGAAGTTAAGGGCTAAAGAATACTGTTTCTTGATTGCTTGCTGCTAATGTCTGTTCTCTTTGGGTCCGTTTTAGGCGTTTTGGTTGTTTAGTTGAAACGTGGTTTGTTTTTATCTTCCCTCCGAAGAGGAGTTTTGGAGTTCTTTCTTAGCCTTGGTGGGTTTTTGTTATTTTGGTTTCTTGATCTTGTTTTTGCTCCTCTACAGGGGTTGCTCCTTCTCTTGGGATGTTGTTCCCTAAATTTTTCATGAATAATATTTGATCTTTTAAAGAAAATGTCAAAACCTGATGGCATGCCCATTAGAACTGCATATTGTTTAGAATAATGATAAGTTAATAATTGACTATTTTCTCATTTTATCTTTTGGCTTTCAAATTAATCAGTACTACTTCTAAAACACCAAGTATTTGCCAATTTTGATTGCTCAAAATAAAAAGTGCTTTGTGACTCCTTAACTTTTTACATCGTTGCAATTTTATTCCGTTGCTTATGGGTGTAGTAGGGGATGTATACTTTTGTTCTATCCAGATACAATGTTATATTGGCTTTGACAATTTATGTTTAGTCTTCAATGACTAAACATCAAGTTCTTTTTACTTTACCTTGTCGTTTGGTTTTATTCTAATTCTAATACATTATCCATTGCAATTTTTGTAGGCTGTTCCAAGTAACTTGGCTGCAGAAAACTGGTTTCATATATGACCAGAAAAATTTAAGCCAAGTTTGTTGCTTTACCTTCCAACTCATGTAACTTTTTTGTCTTTCTTATGGTTTGAGTACCTCCTCGTACTGTTTTGATTCAATGAGACTCTACTGAGGAAAGTGTAGCATAGCAAATTAGGGTTGATTTCCAATCTGTCTTCACTATTATGATTTCTGCATAATCATATAAATTTATTCTTAAAGTTTATAAGTTGATAGATACCATATAATTTACATGAGCTTCATTTAATTTTTAATTTATTGCTTAATTGCTCTCGATTTTTAGTTAGGCCTATATGCGATTTTAGTCTCTCTAGTTTTTTTTTTCTTTTTTTCTTTTCAAGCAAATCAAATTCCTTTATTCTTAAAGGTAAGTAAATCTAGCCATGCCACCAATTTGCTTCTACCTACCATCTCAGTTCGCATTTTCTATCCAGATATTAAACGGATTATATGATGAATTTGGGAGGTAAAATGATATTAAAAGTTTTAGAAACGAGAGATTTAATGGAAATTTGCTAAAATTTAAAGAATTTTGTATGATGTGAAATTAGAGTTTAAGGGGTGGACCATGGAAGTTAGGATATTTTTTTTTGTTGTTGTGAAATTTAATGTTTTGGTTGGTGAGTTTTGAGTGAAAGAAAGTTTGAAATGATTTGGTTGATTCAATTTGTGAGGATTTTAGTTAGAAATTGAGAATTTGAAAGAGTTTAGTTGTAGGAAAGTAATTAAGTGATTTAAACTGTAATAACTATAAAATTGAGGGATTACATTCACACAAAAAAAATACTGAAAGTGCAATTAAACCTTAATTTTATTATTACGTTGAACTAGTTTGCTTCTCTGGCAGCTTCAATTTGAATTTTTTTAACATTGAAGCTAGATTGAATGTTTGGTTTGATGTAATATAAGCAATTTAAGCTGATTATATGTGATTGAAAATTATCTGTGGGGTAGAAAATGTATTAAGTTATACCTTGGAATGTTGGTTCCATTAAAAAGAATTGAATATTCATACAAGTAAGTTGGGTGTTATTTCAACATTGTGTTAGACTGAAGTTTGTAGTTAGTACCCATGGTTTTTGCTTGTTTCCAAATATTAATATTATTATTGTTCTTTGATATTTTTTCCTGAGATTATCTTCACTTTTGGGATGAATGCCCCAAAATGCCTTTCAATATATCTAACCAAATCTCAACAGCTTACTCTTACAATTTATGCAGCTAGGAACATTTTATCATGACATGAATGATGGTTGGGGTCTGGCAACTGATGGAAAAGTCTTGTTTGGAAGTGATGGCAGTTCAACATTGTACCAAATTGATCCTCAAACATTTAAAGGTCTGTGTTGCTAAGGAAATTTTATTCTTTTCCTTTTACCTTAATATGCACGACCCCTTTCTCAAACCTTTTTTGTCTTCAGCTTTCAAAGTTGACAATACTTTGTTTGTTTATCCGTCACCAAACTCACGTTTCCCTTGTTAATGTAGCTGTCTCAAAACATGTTGTCTACTATAATGGTCATCAAGTATACAATCTCAATGAACTGGAATACATTCATGGTGAAGTTTGGGCAAACGTTTATGGGGTATGTTCTTGTGTGATCAACTATGACTGTGGTAGTAGAAAATAGATCTCTTTCCCTAAAATTCTGCAAAATGAAAATATATGTTAGTCATGTATGCTTAATGCAACTCCTCCTATGTTTTTGCATAGCCGGTCCTAGTTTTATATTGGCAGCCAATGTAAAACTCACCAATATCTTTAACGCTTTGGTTATGGTTACATGTATGCATGATGCCTGTGGACCAAGATTCTATGTTGAGTTGTATATTGTTTGATGTTTCATTGTGTAGGCTGACTGCATTGTAAGAATCTCTCCCAGTGATGGTGCTGTTCTTGGATGGATTCTCCTCCAAAATTTAAGGTATGGCTTCTTTCTTCTTCTATGTACACAAACTATTTACTTAATGCACATATGTATACAAGGGAAGTAAATCCCCACTCTGGTTCCTGATAGATTAGTAACGTCATATTTGTCCTCAATGATTTTCAGTCAGAGAATAACATCAAATTTGTCTTAGTAAACACTAAGTTTTGGATTATTTTGATGCCAGCAATTGTCACTAGAGGGCCAACTTGATTAGTAATTTTTCGAGGACCAAAGCAGGGGTTTACTCTGAGTGTCTTGGTTCATTTGTTTCTTTTAATTTACATTGAGTCTATCTTATGCAGGAAAGAACTAATAGAAGCTGGAAATAATGTAAGGAACCTGAGCCCTTTGATATCTATAGATAAGATTTTTGTCTTATTATTCAGTGTATATATGTTACATTTTTATAGTGCAGCTATAATTTTTAAATAGGATCAAGAAACAAGCTGCATGAATCATCATCTTCTTTCCTGTTTCCAGATCAAATTTTCATTAGAGGTAGCCATTACACCTGATTCATTACTTACGTGTTGAACAACTATGTTTTAGGGTCTTGATGTTTTGAATGGGATAGCATGGGATCGGGAGCATGAGCGGATTTTTGGTAAGCTTCAATTTTTTTAATTTATTAAATTTTTTATTATAATTTTTTATTTGAAATATCATTTCCATTCTGTCAATCTGTTTTTTTTAATTATTAAGCATTACTTCTGATGAAATCTGACTGCATAATCCAACTACTATATGTTTTACTTTAAAATGTTGAAGTGGCATGGATAAGAAACCACTGTTCAATAAATTAGCCAGGAATACGCCACTGTCATGTTCCTTTCCCTTTAGAAATTGCCTATAATAAGCATCAATGAGTGAAAGTTGATTTTCTTGCTTTTTCCCCATTCTATTTCCAGCTAAAATAAGTTAATGTAATTTGTGCCTTGCTTGCAGTGACTGGAAAACTGTGGCCAAAGCTGTACGAAATCAAGGTTTTACCAATCAAGGAACGGATTGGAGAAGGGATTATAGAGAAGCTCTGCTTGCGTAAACCTTTTACATTTCTATGATTTAAGGTGTTTCTGCTTAGGTTTTAAAATCTTCTAGTATCTGTACCAATGCACCAGACAGAGCCATAATAATGGTAATTTTTAGATAAATAGTGAAATTATATTAAATAAGAGAAATATCATAAAAAATAGAGAGAACGAACGTATAACATTATGCATAAGAAAGTTAATTATCCTTCATATGTCAACTCCCTTGCGAAATTATCCTTTACTATGCTATCTTTTGTCTGGGTTGAGGATGCTACTCAAGAGATTTTAACTACTTTACGTTATGATGTATTGACCTCTAACTCTGTTCTTGATTAATATATTTATTCAGTTTCATTCAAAAAAAAAAAAAACTCGACTGATGCTCGTCTTGAGATTCTTCATCTCATCTTTAACTCCTTGAGGGACCAATTTGAATGAGGTTAAAACCAAGTCTCTTTGAATGACCTTAATCTTTACATATAATCTTAGAGGAGGTTAAGATCAAGTATTTGGGATCTGATCCGAGATTCTTCATCTCGTCTTCATTGGGAAATCACTTTTTTAAGGTTGAGACCGAGTTATTTTGTGGTTGATCCTAATTTTGATATATTTGGTCCGCACAGAATCATCTTTCGACAAAGTTAAGACTCATTGATTGTGATTCATCTTCAAGCTTGACAGATCATCTTAGACAAGGTTAAGACCAACTCTTTGTGATTTGGTCTAAGATTATTCATCTCGTCTTCATTGGAAAATTATCTTGAAAAGGTTAAGACCAAGTCTTATGTGATTGGTCCCAATTCTTTACAGATCATGTTAGACGAGTTTAAGACACGTCTGGTCCAAGATTCTTGTTCTCGTCTTCACATTTATGATATTCACCATCTCATTTTTCTTGAGAAATCATCTTGACAAGGTTAAGACCACATCTTTTGTTATTACCCTACAATCATCAAATGGAAAATAAGAAACAAAAGAATCTCCTTGAAACTATCTCAAATTTGGTTAGTAAAGTAAGCTCCGTAGAAACTATCTCAAATTTGATTAGTAAAGTAAGCTCCATAGATTTAATGTTTTTTACATTTTACAAGTGTACTCAACTATAATATATTCTAAGATTTGCATCATTTTTGAATTGCGGGATGTACTTTCCATCAAGGGACTCCAAATCATAAACCCCTTTATTAGTTGACTGGATTACTCTGTAAGGGCCTTCCTAATTTGCTGCAAGCTTTCCTTTTGCCGAGTTCTTCCCTCCAATGTCTTCGTTTCAAAGGACGAGATCCCCAATATTGAACTTCCTTAGAATCACCATTGAATTGTATCTTGTCTTCATTCTTTGCTCAAGGGCCACCTCCCTCATGTGGGTGTTTTCCTAGACCTTGTCTACAAGATCAAGTTCCTCTAAAATAGCAACGTCATTGTCTTTCTCAAAAAGATTTTGTGTTCGCAAAGCGAGTTCTCCTATCTCAATCAAAACCACTTCTTCTATACCATAAGTAAGTCTAAATCGTGTCTCGTAGCAGTTGAGTAGGGAGTTGTCACATTCCACTAAGCACCTACTAGCTTTTATTATTATTATTATGAGATAATTAAGGAAAAATAATATACAAAAATATCCATATCTTTGTGTTTGTGTATGTGGGGTGGGAAAAAAATAAACTAAAACTAGTATTAATAGTAAATAAATTATTTAAAGAAGAATTATATGAGATGATGACATCTCATTAGTCTTAAAATTATCATTCAAGAGTCACAAGAACTCTTACTATTTTTATTGGATTTTAGGAAAACTAAAAGAAGGACCAAAGTGTGAAGAAGAATTCTTGAGGGGCTAGAATTTGAATTGGTCCAAAAACTCTCTCACATCACCATACCTCATACCATCATGAGTTTTC
The DNA here is from genome assembly GCA_030819835.1 of Acmispon strigosus. Taxonomy (NCBI): domain Eukaryota; kingdom Viridiplantae; phylum Streptophyta; class Magnoliopsida; order Fabales; family Fabaceae; genus Acmispon; species Acmispon strigosus. The sequence goes on along the minus strand of JAUAMA010000001.1, from coordinate 37,781,575 downwards.
TTTTGATTTTTCCTACTCTCAACCTTCTACACTGAATTCCCATGAACCCTGGGCATGAAACCATGCACCATGATTGCATTTGATGAATTTTAAGTGGTGCAAAGTTACATTGTGAGACAAAAATTGATCTCACTCCAATTACTTCCACTGTGCCTATATAAGGCTTGCAACACTCTTGGACAGTGCCATACTCTCATTACTCTGCTAAGAATTTCATGGTAGGGAGCCAATGCATGAGCACTAGCTCCCTACGCCTGGGCGCTGGGGTTCAGCCCAGGTCGTATTGCCAGACAGGGAGCCATCACATGGGCGCTGGGCCCTTGTCAGCCTAGTTTGTTGTTTTGTTTTAAATTATTTAAAATTCTTTTGGGGTTGTTTTCCACCCTTGTTCCAATGATTGTTGATTGTTGTTTATTATTTTATCTTGCAAGGTTGGAGAGCACATTTATGCAACCTATTCGACGGTAAGGGTGACTCAGTGCTAGTATCGAGTCAGTTGTGATTTGTTGTGCAATTCCCTTTTGGAATTTTCTGAATTCTTATTGTGATATGTGGTTGGGATTGAAATATCTGTAACTATAGATAGCAACCTAAGATAGGGTGGGTGAATTAGGTTCTTACGTTTTTCGTCTTATTAATAATCAATTCTATTAAGATAACTCTTACTTTGATCAGTATCACAATCAACAATTGTAAATGCAGCGGAAATGTAAATTGCTGAAAGTAAAAGTTAAGGGATAAGACAATCACGCAGTGATTTATACTGGTTCACCTTCAACCACCGAAGGCTACGTCCAGTCCCCCATTCCGATTAAGGGATTTTTCCATTATTGATCAAGTGTTCTTACAAATGCTTACACTGAGGACCTTAAGAAGTCTTATCACCCAGAAATCACACTACTTACCGTTATTACAGACCTTCACCGAACACTACGGTGGACTCTGAATGAACCTGATTCAAAGGACCTTTCCACTAACACCAAACACTATGGTGGGTACAAGATGAAGAAGTTTTTATAATAGCTGACTAATCCTTTAATCTAAGAATGGATTGAACTTAGTATGTTCCACGCAATCACAAATGAAGGCTCAAGGTTTTCTAAGTTCTTAAATGTTGAACATCATAAGTGTTCTTTGAAAATGAGAGTAAATTTGCTCAGAATGATTACTCCATGAGTTATGAAAGTTCTTTCACGTTTCTGTACATCAATTGAGTATATATAGGCACTAGTGACTCTTCATGAACCATTGCAAAGGTTTTCCAACGTTTAAGAACAAATTGGTTCATGAAAAATCGTGACTGCTGATCTCAGTAATCGATTACTGAAACTGGGTAATCGATTACGCTACTAGCCGTTATGATCTGAGTGTCATTTTCAAACATGTAATCGATTACTGAAATTTGGTAATCGATTACTGACTGCCTGTAATCGATTATTGAAAACTGGTAATCGATTACTGACTGCCTGTAATTGATTACTAACAACTGGTAATCAATTACTGACTGCCTGTAATTGATTAATGAAAACTGGTAATCAAATACTGCAAGTCTGAAACTTGGTTTATTGATGTTCAATCCCTAATTAAGTGTTTCTACTTAATTTTAACTTTGAAAACAAGTTATACTTAATTAGTTGATTACTTTTTAGCCTTCATATGCAATAATACCTTAAAGCATACTAAACTAAGGTAAAGACTTAAAACCAAAACTAGAACCTTATCTAATAGTTTTGAATGTTGTGAGCTGGTTCATTTAAGTCTTCCCTTTTTCTTCTTTTGTTGATGTGTGTTGTCTTCATCAAAACTTCAGCCAAAGTCAAGGACATAAGACATCATTTTCTCCGTGATCATGTCCTAAAGAAAGACATAGAACTTGCTTTTGTTGACACTCATGCTCAACTAGCTAATATCTTCACAAAACCTTTACCTAGAGAGTCTTTCTTTAAAATTAGAAGAGAATTAGGAATTATGGATGAAAGTGGTACTTAATTATGTGTATATATGTCTTAGAATATGATAATATCTTATATATATATACATTATTGATCGTTCTCTGAAATTTTCTCCAAATTTGGATTTTCAAGCTCAATAATCGATTACTGCATTGTTGTAATCGATTACAGGAAATTTTTTGGCCCAGTGCTTTTTCCAGAGAATTTTTGTAATCGATTAACCATATCCAATAATCGATACATTGAAAATTTTGGTTCAGAAAAATTTCCAGAGAATCCCAGTAATCGATTACTGAAAGGCAGTAATCGATTACACAAAGGCCATAATCGATTACACAACTGGAAATTTGAATCGATTACATAAGGAAGTAATCGATTACTGGCTCGTCAAATTTAAATATCAGTTCAGTTTTCAGTCTCATAATCGATTACATGTAAGCCTGCCAAAGAAATGTGGGATACCTTAGTAGTCACCCATGAGGGAACATACGAAGTAAAAAGGTCAAAAATCAATACTCTCTCTCTCTCTCTCTCTCTCTCAAGAATATGAGATGTTTAGGATGTTGACTGGTGAAAAGATTCTTGATGTCCAAAAATGATTCACACATTTGACTAATCATTTAATTGCTCTCGGTAAGGATTTTTCTAACAATGATTTGAATATGAAAGTTTTAGATCCCTTACAAGAGTTTGGCAACTGAAGGTAACAACAATATCAGAAAAGAAGAGTCTATCAAAAATGACCTTAGCTGCACTATTCGGAAAACTTCAAGAGCATGAGTTGGAATTAAACCGTTTAGAGAAAAATGAACAACATGAGAAGAAGGATCGATCTATTTCCTTAAAAGCAAAGGAGAATACTAATGAAGAATATGATGTGGATTCTGAAGAAGATATCAATGAGAACATGAACCGGTTAGTGAAAAATCTTGGCAAGTTCTTCAAGAAAAAAGGTACGAAATTTAATAATAACATAAACTTTCAAAAGAAAAGTGAGCCATCTTCCTCTCAAAAGTTCACATGCTTCGAATGCGGCAAGCCTGGACACATTAAATCAGAGTGTCCCAATCTTCAAAGAAAGAAGCATGGGCTAAAGGAGAGATTTGAGAAAAAGGACTCCAAACCAAGAAAACCTTATATTGCATGGGATGATAATGATATAAGTTCATCATACGATTCTGAAAAGGAAGAAGCACACATTGCACTAATGGCTTCACATATATTCGATGATGAAGATTTTGAGGTTAGTAATGATAAAGTTTCTTACGATGATATAGAATTTGCTATTGAAAACGTGTATAAGTTATGTCGTAATTTTTCTAAAGTATGCACTAAACTAAACATTATTATTTCATCTTTAGAAGAAACTTGCAAGAAGTTGCAAAATGAATTAGATAATGTTAAAATTAAGCTGAATACACCACAAGATTACAACAAATGTAATTCATTAGAAGTAAATGTAGATGCTTTACAACAAAAAGTTCATAATTACAATATAGGTAAACAAAGCCTAGATGACATCCTTAGTATACAAAGACATTCAAATGATAGAAGTGGATTAGGATATACACCTCAAAAGAAAACAAAAGAAGTAAAGAAAACCACTTTTGTTAAAGCAAATAATCATATGAGCACTTCTAGAACTATTGTTAACACAAATAGTCATATGCATGCTAGTACATCCAAATCTATGGTTAATAAGAATAATCATTTGAATGCTAATTCTGTAATATCCTATAAAAAGAAAAATATTTATGCACCTAGACACAATACAGGTCAAAAGAAGTATGTTTGTAACTATTGCAATAAAGAAGGTCATGCTCCTAATAAATGTTATTATAGAAATGTTGGAGTGCCTAGCGGAAAATTTATATGGGTTGATAAAGGCACTAACTTTAAAGGACCCAAAGATTATTGGGTACCTCAAAAGAACTATTGATTTTCTTTTACAAGTGTGCTTAGAGACCTTATGATAAGAATTGTTATATAAATAATGGTCGTTCAAGGCATAAAGTAAATCATATGGTATTGGTAAGAACAATTTTATATTAATTATATAATACTATAAATTTAACTAAGAATCCTGTTATGCATTCAAGAACCAAACATATAGATATAAGACATCATTTTCTCCGTGATCAAATCCTAAAGAAAGACATAGAACTTGCTTTTGTTGACACTCATGCTCAACAAGCTGATATCTTCACAAAACATTTACCTAGAGAGTTTTCCTTTAAAATTATAAGAGGAAAGTGATATGGATGAAAGTGATACTTAATTATGTGTATATATGTCTTAGAATATGATAATATCGTATATATACATTACCGATCTTTCAAATCTCTGAAATTTTCTCCAAATTTGGATTTTCAAGCTCAGTAATCGATTACAGGAAAAAATTTGGCCCAGTAATTTTTCCAGAGAATTTCCGTAATCAATTACCCATATCCAGTAATCGATTACATTGAAAACTTTGGCTCAGAAAAATTTCCAGAAAATCCCAGTAATCGATTACTGAAAGGCAGTAATCGATTACACAAAGGCCGTAATCGATTACACAATTGGCAATTTGAATTTCAAATTCAAATTTTTACTCTAGTAATCAATTACATAAGGTAAGTAATCAATTAGTGGCTTGTCAGATTTATATATCAGTTCAGTTTTCAGTCTCATAATCGATTACATAGTCTTGTTTCCCTTCCCCTTCCTTGCTAATATAACTATGACTTGCTTTTTATTGTAATATATTTTTCATGTTGCCTCCCTTTTATTTGTTCTATCCTGGAATATTTTTTATATGGCCTTTTCTTCTTTTTGATGAAGTCAAAAGGGGGAGAAAAGTCTTGTGGTATGTTTGGTCATTTTCAGGATACTAAATTGCAACACAAAGGGGGAGTTATACAAAACAGGAGGAGATTATCAAATGATCAACAAACTTTCAAGTATGTGGTTTGTCATCAAAAAGGGGGGGAGATTGTGAAGAAGACCTCTTCCTTGACTTTGGCTGAAGCTTTGATGAATACAACACACATCAAGAAAAGAAGAAAAAGGGAAGACTTAAAGGAACCAGTTCACAACGTTTAAGACTATTAGATAAGGTTCTAGTTTTAGTTTTTAAGTCTTTACCTTAGTTTAGTATGCTTTAAGGTATTATTGCATATGAAGGCTCAAAAATAAACAACTAAATAAGTATAACTTGTTTTCAAAGTTAAAAATTAAGTAGAAATACTTAATTAGGGATTGAACATCAAGAAACCAAGTTTCAGACTTGCAGTAATTGATTACCAGTTTTCAATAATCAATTACAGGCAGTTAGTAATTGATTACCAGTTGTCAGTAATCAATTACAGGCAGTCAGTAATCGATTACCAATTTTTAGTAATCAATTACAGACAGTCAGTAATCGATTACATGTTTGAAAATGGCACTCAGATCATAACAGCTAGTAGCGTAATTGATTACCCAGTTTTAGTAATCGATTACTGAAATCAGCAATCACGATTTTTCATGAACCAATGTGTTCTTAAACATTGGAAAACCTTTGCAATGGTTCATGAAGAGTCACAAGTGACTATATATACTCAATTGATGTTCAGAAACGTGCAAGAACTTTCATCAATCATTTGGAACATTATTCTGAGGAAATTTACACAAATGTCATAAGAATGCTTATGTTGTTCAACTTTTAGAACTTAGAATAATCATGAGCCATCATCTGTAATTACCAGAAGCATACTAACTAAGTTCAATCCATTCTTAGATTAAAGGATTGGTTAGCCATTATAAAAGATTCTTCATCTTGTACCCACAATAGTGTTTGGTGTTAGTGGAAAGGTCCTTTGAATCAGGTTGATTCAGAGTCCGCCATAGTTTTCGGTGAAGGTCTGGGTGATAAGACTTCTTAAGGTCCTCGGTGTAAGCATCTGTAAGAACTCTTGATCAATAGTGGAAAAATTCTTGTATCAGAACGGGGCACTGGACGTAGCCTTCGGTGGTTTGAAGGTGAACCAGGATAAGACTTCTTAACTTTTACTTTCAGCAATTTACATTTTCGCTGCATTTACAATTGTTGATTGTGATTCTGATCAAAGTAAGAGTTATATGAATAGAATTGGGTTTTAATAAGCCGAAAAACATAAGAACCTAATTCACCCCCCTCCTAGGTTGTTATTTATAGTTACACTGTGTGTTGTTCAGAGAGTGTGACATAGTTTCCTCTAATTATCTTCATGTCTTGAATAATTGTCCTTTGGGTATTATTATTTAGTAGCTATCTTTGGTTCAAATCTTTATGTTGATTTGTTATTCATTATTTTGTTTGATATTTACAATAATAACCCCATGAGAATCGGGGCGTTACAATCATGGCAAACCCAAAGTTATTTTGAAGGTGTGGCATCACAAGACTTGTGAAATTGGTATGCATTTTTGGCATTATGAGCTCTAACAATGACATTAACGTGTTAAACGCATCCGGTGTGTTTGCCAATGTTTTGAACGGAGAAGCTCCCACAATGCAATACATTGTGAATAGAACCCATATCATATGGGGTATTATCTAGTAAATGATATATATCCTAAGTGGGCTACACTTGTCAAGATCATCCCAATGTCGCAAGGAGGAAAAAGACAATTATTTGCCTAAGGACTAGAAGAGGCAAGAAATGATGTTGAAAGAGCATTTGGAGTAATCCAATCTCGATTTACGATCGTTTGTGATCCTTCACGCTCTTGACATGTGAATGCCACAAAACATATAATGTATGCGTGCATTATATTGCATAACATGATTGTTGAAGACGAGTGAGATGCGTACAATGGTAATTTTGATTACGAGTAGGTAGATAATGACATTTCAATTGCCGAAATATCTAATGGTTCCCTTCTCAATTTTTCATAATAGCCCCTTGCGCTAACATCGTTCAGTTCCCGGTCCATCTCTTATATAGGGATTCATTTTTCATACATTACAACATTCTTTGAAAGGATTGCACATGTATACCAAAGAATTTACCAACTCCAACTTCAAGCAGACTTAATGAAACATATTTGAGAACGTTTTAAAGATTCGAATTAATTTTTGTGCGATATTATGTATTTCATTTAAAATGTATTATTATTTTTTAGTGATATGTACTTCCTGTTGTTTTTTTTGATTATATGATACAATGTAATGTTGCGTATTTTCTTTTATCTTTCTAAACTTACAATGTTAAATTTTAATTATATCATATTTTATAAATAATAATTAAATTGTATTGAATTAAATAAAAGTTAAGTGGACATAAAAATATAAATATATGAGGTCTTGTGAGACTCAATCAAATATAAAATAAGATAAGAATTCAAGTGTATAGATAAGAAACCTGAATTGGAACAAAATCAACATCACCTACTTAGAGTGGCTTAATTCCTATGTCACATATAAGGGTATGGAGTAGTGCTAAGCAACCCAAACAAACAACTGATGTGTTGGGTGCTCTAAAAAGAAATTTGTTTTTAATTTTTCAGTTTTCCTTATATATTCGTTTAAAAGGACAATTACGTCCTTGAAAATACTGTGACTTTTTTTTTTTTTTAATTTTTTCGCGCCAGATTGTCCTCGTGGAGGGCCAATGAACAGAACATTCGAGACACAACCGTTTCCAATTCCATAGAAAGTTCTCGATACCATCCCGCGTAATTTACAAACAGAAACGACACCGTTCCGCAAGCCATTTTGCTCACGAAAAAAAGAGATCCAGAGAGGAGTAGAAGGCTCCAGAACCAGTTGGTTCCCCTCCCTCGCTCACACACATTCTCTCTTTTCTCCTATATAACATAAGCTCCTCTTTCTCTGTTTTTCACATCGTGAATCGTCGGAATCAAATAACCCACTCTCTGCAATTCGCAGCCCTCTGCAATTTCTCTTCTCTTTCGGCTTTCGAGTTTCCAATGGCAGACGCTGAAACCTTCGCATTCCAGGCTGAGATCAACCAACTCCTCAGCCTCATCATCAACACCTTCTACAGCAACAAGGAGATTTTCTTGCGTGAACTCATCAGCAACGCTTCTGATGTAAGCCTCTTCCATCCTTTAACCGTTTTTTATTAATCGAATATTCGTCGCGTTAATCTTCATGATCAACTGTTGCTATGTTAGTATTTCTGAACAATGAAAATGATGCATGTGGTTATTTATGTGGTAAATTGGGTTTTGAATTTTCATTTTGTTAATCAAATTCAGTTGGTTCTTGTAATTTACATGTTTTTAGGATTAATTTGGTTGGATCTGCACATTTATAATCTCTATTATAATTTTCAATGAGACTGAGGATAATACGTTTAATTTTCATCTTTTAGTTGAATTCAGTTTATTTCTGAAATTTTGGTCTTGGTTTTAGGTTTATTTTGATTAGATATGCGCATTTATGATCTCTCTAGTGTAATCTTCCACCGAGACTGAGGATAATTCGTTCAAAAAGAATGTGAAAATTGTTTTGGAGAATTTTGAACAATTTGTTTGTTTTCGGATGATGAAAATGTACTTGTAGCTCTGTTATTTTGTTGATGTGTATCGTAGTTAGTCAGTGTTCTGCTAATCAAACTAGTATTCGAGGCTCAGCATTGATTTAAATGTAGAGTTAGGGAATCAGTAATGTGGACTTTGTTTGCAAGTAATTTGATTGAGATGATTGTCTGCTGTGATTTGCATAATTCAATTGCTTCTGTCTGTATTTCTGATTGTGTTTGTCGGTAACATAGGCTTTGGACAAGATTCGATTTGAGAGTTTAACGGACAAGAGCAAGCTCGATGCTCAACCAGAGCTCTTTATCAGGCTTGTGCCTGACAAGGTCAACAAGACGCTCTCGATCATCGACAGTGGCGTTGGCATGACCAAAGCAGGTAGCGTTGACTTGGTTACGAGTTCTTATTTCGGAGTAATTTGGCAAATCATTTGGAACGTGTGTTTCTGAACTGGATTTGTTGCATCTTTGTTTGTGTTTTCCAGATTTGGTGAATAACTTGGGTACTATTGCGAGGTCCGGGACCAAGGAGTTCATGGAGGCGTTGCAGGCAGGTGCAGACGTTAGCATGATTGGTCAATTCGGTGTTGGGTTTTATTCTGCCTACCTTGTTGCCGAGAAGGTCATTGTCACCACTAAGCACAATGACGATGAACAGTACATTTGGGAATCCCAGGCCGGTGGCTCCTTCACCGTTACGAGGGACACCGAAGGCGAGCAACTAGGAAGGGGAACCAAGATCACTCTCTTCCTTAAGGAGGATCAGGTAGGTTAAACGACTCCGCAGCCATTTTGCTATTTTTGTTGTCTATGCTGAATTGTCACAAAATCTATTATGTGTATTTTTCTTTTTAATTCAACTCGTTATTTTGTTGAAAAATTGAGGGTTTTTCTAGCATTGCGTGTTATTTTGATGTGAAGTTGGGTTTTCTACTTGGCCATTCTGTTACTGGTGAAATGGATTTATTTTAACTTAACCGATTTAGTAATTTTGCTGAATTATTTTAATTTATTTTGTTTCTGTTGTGTTTGGGGTAGTAATAGCTAATGCTTATTTGATGTTGTTTTGGGTGGGTGACAGTTGGAATACTTGGAGGAGCGGAGGATCAAGGATCTTGTGAAGAAGCACTCTGAATTCATCAGTTATCCCATATATCTTTGGACTGAGAAGACTACGGAGAAAGAGATTAGTGATGATGAAGATGATGAGCCCAAGAAGGAGGAAGAAGGAGTTGTTGAGGAGGTTGATGAAGAGAAGGAGAAGGATTCCAAGAAGAAGAAGAAGATTAAGGAGGTTTCCCATGAGTGGGAGCTGATCAACAAGCAGAAGCCAATCTGGTTGCGGAAGCCAGAAGAGATCACCAAAGATGAATATGCTGCTTTCTACAAGAGCCTGACCAATGACTGGGAAGAACACCTGGCTGTGAAACATTTCTCTGTGGAGGGCCAGCTTGAATTCAAAGCCATCCTTTTTGTCCCTAAAAGGGCACCCTTTGATTTGTTTGACACCAGGAAGAAAATGAACAACATCAAGCTCTATGTCAGGAGGGTGTTCATCATGGACAACTGTGAGGAGCTTATACCTGAGTACCTTGGATTTGTGAAAGGTGTTGTTGACTCTGATGACTTGCCGCTCAACATCTCTCGTGAGATGCTGCAACAGAACAAGATCTTGAAGGTGATCAGGAAGAATCTTGTGAAGAAGTGCATTGAGATGTTCAATGAGATTGCTGAGAACAAGGAAGATTACAACAAGTTCTATGATGCTTTCTCCAAGAATTTGAAGTTGGGTATCCATGAGGATAGCCAGAACAGAGCCAAGTTGGCTGATTTGCTCAGGTATCACTCTACAAAGAGTGGAGATGAGTTAACAAGCTTGAAGGACTATGTTACCAGAATGAAGGAGGGCCAGAAAGACATCTACTACATAACTGGAGAGAGCAAAAAGGCTGTGGAGAACTCTCCATTCTTGGAGAGACTGAAGAAGAAGGGCTATGAGGTGCTCTTCATGGTGGACGCCATTGATGAGTATGCAGTTGGACAGCTGAAAGAGTACGATGGAAAAAAACTGGTTTCAGCTACAAAGGAAGGATTGAAATTGGACGATGAGACTGAGGAAGAGAAAAAGAAGAAAGAGGAGAAGAAGAAGTCATTTGAGGATCTCTGCAAAGTCATCAAGGAAATCTTGGGAGATAAAGTTGAGAAGGTGGTTGTCTCCGACAGGATTGTTGATTCTCCATGCTGTTTGGTGACTGGTGAGTATGGATGGACTGCAAACATGGAGAGAATTATGAAGGCTCAGGCTCTGAGAGATAGCAGCATGGCTGGGTACATGTCTAGCAAGAAGACCATGGAAATCAACCCTGATAATGGTATAATGGAGGAGTTGAGGAAGAGGGCAGAGGCTGACAAGAATGATAAGTCAGTGAAGGACCTGGTGTTGCTTCTCTTTGAGACCGCGCTCTTGACTTCAGGTTTCAGCCTGGAAGAACCCAACACTTTCGCTGCAAGAATTCACAGGATGTTGAAGCTGGGTTTGAGTATTGACGAGGAGGCTGCTGAGGAAGATGTTGACATGCCTCCACTTGAGGAAGACGGTGCTGAGGAAAGCAAGATGGAAGAAGTGGACTAAAGGGCCAGAATTTTCTAAACTTACAAAGTCATATGTTATTGTTCTTTCTCTATGTGGATGTTAATGGTTTTTTTTTTTATTCCTTTTCTTTTTCAGTCTTGTTTAATCTGGATTTTTGGTTATGATGTGCAAGAAATGAGGATGTGTGTAATGCCCGCATTATGTCTCAATTATCTTAACACATCAATGAGAAATAGCATGTTTTTAGTGCCCTGTCCTTTTTTATTTGGTCTGAAAGGTTCTGCTCTTCAACTTTGTTTCGTTAGGCACGATGGTTTCATGCTGGATCATATTTTTTTAAAGTGAGCCGAGTATGGAATTCTTTTATCATCTTAGAATCCGTTATTAGATTAGATTTTTTCTTAACTGAATTAAGAAACAGGTCTGAGGACAACTTGGCAAAAAAAGTCCTCAATTGCATTGTCACTCCACTTTACAAAAGAGACATTAATAGAATCAAAATAGCAAGAAAGATTAGTTAGGAGCTTATTTGTGTAACTTTGAAACGAAAAATTGGGAAATGAATGACAGATTGCGTTTTTTGTTTTGATGGTTGAATGATGATGTTGGGTTCGTTTAGTTCTGTTTGCTCATCGCAGGTTGGGTGGTTAAATTTTTTTGAAGGACCTGGCTGGAGAGAGTGTTTGTTGAGGAGGCTAACAATGCTTTCGGGGATGGTTGGGTAGACGGTTATTGTGCTCCGTCTAGGTGAACATCTGCGAAGACATTGATGTCAAAGTCAATAGCAGCGGAAGGAATAGTTTTTTAGTAAGGCTAGATTTATGTACCTTAATGATATGAGGCGTGTGGTCTTTTATAAAGGGGGTCCTAACATTTATCCTTATCAAACTCTTTGACCGAGGGTTGTATCAGCATGACAGGCAACAGGACAAAGGATTTCAGGTGGTTCAGTAGGCCCTTGTAAGAGCTTCCATTGGAGCACTTAAGCGTTGGTCGTCTCCCTATCGTCTTCCGCAGTTGGCAGGTGAGTCCTCGGTCGTTGAGGGGGTGGTCGACCAAGTGGGTCTGGTCGTCCATAATAGTCCCTAGAAAAGTTGCCCCTAGCTTCAGCTGGCAAGTCATTGCGTGGCGAGAGTTAGTCTTTGCTTCTTTATGTTGTGAGTTTTGACAATCGTTGTCTATGTAGGATCCAACGTGATCTTGTGATTGCAAATTTTAAAATTTAGAGGTGCTTGGGGTCACGTTGTGTTGTGCCGTCTGTCCGTGTACGGGTGTTGGCTTGTAGCCGTTCGGTTGTAAAGGTTTGCGACAGATTAGTCTTTTGCACTTGGGTTGGTACTGTTGTTCGAAGTAATTCTTCTGTTCTCTACAGGTGTGTGTACGTGATTGTTGGCAAGTTGTCGTATCAGCTTTCAGAAGGTGAGGAGATGTGACCGTATGTTGTTGCTTCAGCTTTCAGAAGATGAGAAGAAGTGACCGTTGCACGCGCAACGTGATGTGACGTCCTTGGGGTGCGTGCTGTAAGTGGTGCACTATTTCTCCTCCGAGGTGTCTGTTGGCGTGCCGTTAGTGGATGTCTTTTGGACTACGCGTGCGTTTTGTTAGAAGATGTGTTTGTTCATCTTCGGGCATCAGGGTTTATGTAAAGGGTGAGCCTCTTGCCATTGCTTCACTTGTGCTAAACGTTGTTGGGGTTGATTCTGGTGGAGAGTGAAGTATGATCAAGTGTCTCGTGAGCGCCTTCCTTTTTCGGTGGTCGGACTGTATAATCGGTGCTTGCCTTCTTTCGTAACGTTCGTCTTTCATGTAGATTTCCATGTCACCTTATTTACTTTCCTTTTTTTCTCCTCTTTTGTTTTAGTTTGCTTCTTCTCGGTGGTAAGGGGGAGTAGGGGGAAGAGTTAGAGTTCCTACTGGGTTTCTCGGTCGTCCTGTAGCTACGATGGTATGTTAACTTTACTCGTGCCACCGTGCAAGATTTCAATGGTTCGTAAGAAGGAAATCAATTACCAGGGTCTCCGGCTATCCCCCCCCCTCCCGCCATGGAAAAAATAAAAAAGGACAATGAAGGGTGAAAAGAAGTATTTGGATTTGCTGGGCGACCTCTTTTGGTATAATGAGTTTTGTCGAAAAAATTAAGTATGTCGTCTTGGTTGGCTAACGAGGACCCGTGTCACCTTGAGAGGATGCAGATCTGGACGAATGATGACCTGGGTGCCTGGCATAAGGGTCATGCCCCTAGTAAGGATGAACGGCTCTGCTTCGAACTTCCTACTGGTTTGTATTGCACTTGGCCCTGGTGAAGAAGCTTGAGGTCTGCTTGTCGTTCTCCGATTTTACGACCAGGGTGTTAAATTATCTTCACATGGCCCCTTCACAATTGCATCTTGGTGGCTGGGCATTCACTAAGGGTTTTGAAGCTATGTGTGAGGTGTTCGGCATGAAGCCGTCCGTGGACCTCTTCTTTTACATGTGCGTGCCTTCCTATACCCATGGAGCGGGTGGCACGGAATGGTAAGCTTGAAGTCTCGGATGAGCAAGGTCTACATAACTTCACCAATTCCTACAAATACTCCAGCCTGAATTCCTTAGAGTGATAACGACTAGTGAAGGGAGATCGTGGTGGTACCGGACTGATCGGAATGGGACTGTTTTCAAACGGTTTCCCTTAATGTGGAGCGATAAGAATTTTGAAGTAAATGCTACTCAATACGGAATTTATGATGAATGGAAGTTGAGTGCAGAAGATTGAGAGTTTTTCCACGTCTTGGAGAGGACTGTGACTTTGGATGAGGAAGGTCAGCCTCAGTCTCTCCTAAAGTGCCAACAGCTAATCCGTCGCCGACCAGTCACAATGAGGAGGCTTTTTCGTATGTATTTCGAAGCATAATCAGATCCAAATAAATTTTCTTTGCTCTAACACTTTGTTTTTTCTTTCAGTGAAAATGAAAATTGATCCAGCCATTCGTGAGTTGATCTAAATGACTAAGAACGACGGTCCAGGGAGTTTGTCCAGTGAGGAGGTTGTTACCAAGCCTCTTGATCTAATGACTGAGAACGACGGTCCAGTGTGGAGGTTGTTACAAGCCTAAGGTTGTTAGGTAGATGAGGCCTGTAGACTTGGCTTCCAGTAACGAGGAGAGTGCTCATGGACCGATGGGTGGCGATGGCCGGGTGGTGATTGATGAAGATGAGGTCGAACAATATACCCTCATCCATAGGAAACGCAACTGCACGCTGAGTCTCGGGAGGGTCCGAGCAAGCAGCCAAGGGCTGCTACCCGGCCTCCTCCAAGAGCTAAAAATATTCCCAAGTTTGTCCCCCATGCCAATCAAGTGGCAGAGTCCGTTCAAGCTGGAAGAACTCCGAGACCTAAACCTACTGCCAATGCCGAGCGTGCCAAGTCGGCTGATGCTATGGAGGTTAAACCTTTGGATCCCGACAGTGGGCCTTGGGGGATCTCGGTTTGGAGCGATGAGAATTTTGATCATAAGAGGTATATTGAGTCGGTGGACCAACTCGTCTTCAGGGACTTCGACATAGAGCGCATGGATACCTTTCCTGCAAACACTATGTTTGACTATTGCCAGTAGGTGCTGGGCTGAGTGTCCTCCGTTCTCTGTTACAATCAAGTTAAGTTGTTGAAGAGGTTTCATGCCAACAATTGTACGCTGAGGGAGCACTCAATCAAGGTTGACGAGCTGGAGGTGATCAAACAGAGTTTGATCAAGTGCAATGAGAAAATGAAGCGTGATATGGCTGCGAAGGAAGACCAAATCATAGACTTGGACGTTGAGAATGCCAAGTTACAAAGCAAAGTGGCTGAGTAGGAAGAGGAGATCGACGAGCTGAGGCATTGGTTTGTTGAAGCTGAAGGGACCCATGAGGCCTTGACGCAGCAGGTGCAGAAGTTCGGTCAAGCCAACGAAGGGCTGGGGAAGGCCAATCAATAGTTTCTGATGTCTAATCAACAATTGAAGGGGCTGGTCGAGTAGCAAAATGAGGAGATCGCCGCTTGGTTGGCAGAGAAGAGGAAGCTTGAAGATAATGTTAAGAGGATTGGAAAAGCTTCCTTCAAGAATTCTGTCGATCAGCTGACTGTCTTGAACCCCAACCTCTACACCGAACATTCACACTATCGACGAGCAATCGTCAGTGGCCGGATTGGAACTTTTGTGTGTTAAGAGTTCAAGCCGATCTTCCTTGTTCAGAACGAGCCAACTAAGGGGGGTGGGGATAAGGGAGTTACTTCTTCACCCGCCAAGGGGGAACCTGCTGCTGAGGGTGATCATCAAGATTGGGATTAGTTTGTTTATGCAACAATGTAATGGGCCATGTCCCTACTCGTATTGTCTTTCTTTATTAACTCTGCAATGGGCTCTGCTCCACTCGTCTCTTTGTAATGGGCTATGCCGAAATATCAGATTGGCTGTTTGGAATGGTACCTTGTGTTGTGCTCGTAGTCCTTTCATTTAACTGTTAAATCGACTAAGTCATAGGATATTCTGACTGCTGGTGTAGTGTGCATAAGAAATGATGGGCTTAGTTTCCTTTTGGAAGTGTAAAATTGGTTAAGTATTAGTTTATTTCTAATCGGCTCGGTCCTCTTGGGAACTTATAAATTGTGCCCTTGGTTCAGTTGAACGCGGACGTTCATTACCAAGTCTGGTCGGATCGTCCTCTTGGGGACTTATAGATTGTGCTCTTGGTTTAGTTGAACGCGGGCATTCATTGCTAAGGCTGATCGGATTGTCCACTTGGGGACTTAGATTGTGCTCTTGGTTTAGCTGAACGTGGACGTTCGCTTCCAAGGCTGACCGGATCATTCTTAGAAGTGTACTCTGAATGGGGCATTCTCATTAAGATTTTCAAAAAATACATGGGGGCCCAGGTCGTCTCCTAAGAATGTTGAAAATATAAACAACAAAAAGAGTCATAATCGACTGATTGTAGCTTGTTCGTCTTTGTAGTTACTATGTCTTCTCGTCTTCACTTACCAAAAGAGAAGAGGGTGTACCTAACTGTAATAGCGCCTAAGGTTTGAGGCGTTCAAGTGACGTGGTACTTCTGTGCCATCCAGCATTTCTAGCTTGTAGGCTCCACTCCTCGTAGAGCCGTTTACTCTGTACAGACCTTCCCAATTAGCTGCAAGGTTTCCCCGTTCTTCCGATCGTGAACTTATACTTGCTTAGCGTAGGACCAAGTTGTCGGGTGAGAATTGTCTAAGCACCACTTTTTTGTTGTAGCGCAGGGAGGCGTGCTGCTTGGCGATCGTCTCATGGAGATTGGCCGCTTTTTTTTTTTCTCTTCTTCCAGGTCGAGTTCTTATGCTATTATCTTTCCATTTGCTGCTTCATCGAAACCGAGTACTTTGACGCTCGGTTCCCTTATTTTTGCTGGGATGACTGCTTTAGTTCCATAGGTGAGTTTGAATAGACTTTCCCCTATGGAGGACTAAGGAGTTATTCTGTAGGACCAAAGTACGTGGTTAAGTTGCTCGGCCTAGTGGCCCTTTGCTGCTTTCAATCTCTTCTTGATTCCCTTCAGGATGACTTTGTTGGCCGATTCGGCCTGTTCATTAGTCTGAGGGTGTTTGACTAAGTGAAGTGTTGCTTTATATGGAGGTCGTCGAGTAGCTCTAGGAACTTCTTGTCAGTGAATTGAGCCCCATTGTCAGTGATGATCGGGGTACTCCAAAGCGACTGATGATGTTTCTGTAGAAGAAACGCTGAACTCGAGCAGATGTGATGGTGGCGAGTGGCTCTGCCTCCACCCATTTAGTGAAGTAATCGACTGCGATGACCAAGAACTTTAGTTCCCCTGGGGCCTTGGGAAAGGGGTCGAGTAGGTCCATGCTCCACTGGCAGAAAGGCCATGGGGAAGACAAGCCAGATAAGTTTTGGGGAGGTGCTCGGTGTATGTCTGCATTTTTCTGGTAGGAGTCACAATATTTGACATGGTCGGATGCATCTTGGTGTAAAGTCGGCCAATAGTAGCCAGCTCGGAGGACCTTCTTGGCCAAAGTTTGACCTCTTTAGTGATGACCGCAACTCCCTTCATGCACTTCAGCTAGGACGTAAGAGGCCTTCTCCGGATTGAGACATTTCAACATGGGACGGAGAAACCCCTCTTGTAGATATTGTCATCGATCATAGTGCACCAGGCTGCTTGGCAGATGAGCTTTTGTTTCTCCAACTCATCCTCAGGAAGCCAGTTCTGCTGAAGGTGTTTTTTGATCAGAACAGTCCAATCGCCTTTCATAGTAGTTTGGAGGATCTGAGGTGGTGCTTGAATGCTCAGATTGTTGAGCGTCTCTTGAATAACTGATCGGTTGTTTTCAGGATCTTTGGTGCTAGCTAGGCGGGAGAGAATGTCAGCCCTCTCATTCTTCGATCATGGCACAGGGACGAACTCGACTTTGTTGAACCGTAGGCACAACTTTTTCAGATGTTCTAAGTAATGCTGGAGGACCGGCTCCTTGGCTTGGTATTCTCCTTTGACTTGTGAGATGACTACTTGAGAATCGCTGTAAGACCCTCAATTTTATTGAATTTACATTTTGGACCGTCAATTTTTGATATTTATGTTTTGGTCCCTGAACTATTTCATATTTATGACATGGTCCCTGAACTATTTTATAGTTCACGGTTTGGTCCCTGTTAGACATTGTTGTTTGAAATAGATTCTGTTTGATTATCCTACTCGAATTTGAGATGAGGATAAAATAAAATCTTCACACATTGATTGCTAGATTTGATTTGGTAATTGAATATTTTCTGAGATATCTATTATTTAAATGCATATTTTATTTCTATTATTTGTCACTTGATTCTGTTCAAAAATAAGGAGATAAAAAGGGGTTAATATTTCTGATTTTGGGAGATATAAATTATGAATAAAAATTTGTTTTGAAATCATATCTATTAAGTAGTTATTATTCAAATTTTTCCGTTAAATGGGGAAGATTCGATTCTGTTTTGAACCGCTCTCACTTAGAGCTGTTAGGGAAAGATCTGATAGAGATTCTGTTCTGATTTGATGAGGAAATCTGACACCAAATCCCCCTCATTCTTCTAGGGTTCGAACCACTATATATGGTGGCTGCCCATTGTTGTTCTTCATCCAAACACTAAACCCTAACTCTCTCAAGTGCTGAAAATTTCCCTATTGCTGCTACTGCTGTCGTATCCTCTCCTTTCCTTGTGAGAATCAAACCTTTCTTCCTTCTAGTTGCTGTTGTGGTCAAGACTTTCATCTTCACTTGGAGAATCAAAATCCTTTTTCCTCTTGCTGCTGTTTGCTCGAATATTCTTCTCTTTTGGGAAGACCAAAGACATTCTCTTCTCTCTTCTTTCCGAGAATTAGCG
Source organism: Acmispon strigosus (assembly GCA_030819835.1). Lineage (NCBI taxonomy): Eukaryota > Viridiplantae > Streptophyta > Magnoliopsida > Fabales > Fabaceae > Acmispon > Acmispon strigosus. The sequence goes on along the minus strand of JAUAMA010000001.1, from coordinate 37,763,157 downwards.
GTGAGTAATCCTTATTCTAAGCTTCGTTTTCGAGTGCTGATCGTTGGACCCTGATTCTGGAATGATCCCTAATTCCGTTATGTTCTTTGGTTCTCGTTTCGTTCCAAGTGTTCCATCATCAAAGGTTTCAGTCGTTGCCGTAATCATTTGACAAACGTAATTCGAGTTCAAGGTGGTTCCTCTAGTTGGTTCCTCTAGTGTCTCGTAGCATTGAAAATTTGCATTCTTGTTGAGACCTTGTTCCATGAATTGAACCTTTTCCTCAACCTCTTGTACCTTCTTATTCAAGCTACCTTTGTGCCTAAAGAACCTTTTGTGTTTTTGAGAAAATTTCTCTTTTCAATTGATTCATCTACTTGTTTTGGCAATTGAAAAACTTTGCTTTTGAAGAATTGGGTTTTAAAACTGATTCTGGGTGAAAAACTGTTGTTTTCTGGGCTCCTGGCAAGGAGCCAGCGCCTAGGCGCTGGGATTCTACTACTGTTTGTCTTGCCAGAAAGGGAGCCAGCGCAAGGGTGCTGGCATCCCAGCGCATGGGCGCTGGGCCCCTGTCAGCCAGATTTCTGTTTTTGTTTAAATGGTTTAAAAATTCTTTTGGGGGTTGTTTTCCGCCCTTGTTTCAATCATTGTTGATTGTTGTTTCTAATTTTATCTTTCAAGGTGGGAGAGCATGTCTATGCAACCTACTCGATGGTAAGGGTAACTCACGTCCTAGAGAGTCTTGAGTCATGCATGCTTTATACTGTTTTGCTTGTGGTTGTTTCTCTGTTGTTGTGTTGAATGATGTGATTGAAAATAGAGTTCTAATCGATTATGCTATTTCCTGCTGTTGTGTATTTGTATTGGACGATGAATGCCTTAATTGTTTCTGAATATTGTTTATTGATGATGGACTGTTGGATTCTCGTTACTGAGGCTGAGATATTTCCTTTGAATTCTATGATAACATGATGTTGAGGATTGAGAAATTGAATTATGAATGCTAACACTATGAACATGAGGATGTTAAGAATTGTTGGTCTCACGAGGTTGGTGATTACTGGCATAGCATATGCATCTTTTGAGGTTGAGGGTGATGAGATGGGTTTTAGTCCCATGTGATCCTCCTGTCCCCGTTTGGGATGAATTTGCCCCCGTTTGGGTCGATATATTGTTTGTGGCCAGAGATGAGCATGTAGTTGCATTTTGAGGAATTACAAGCATTGTTTTGTGGAATTTAACTAGGGTTGTTAGAGGATATCAACTGTTGCTGCTGTTTCTGTTTAGCGTTGTTCTGTATAATGTTGTTGCTACTGGTTTGAAGACTTGTTGTATCTACTGCTTCTGCTCTCTGTTTATATTATGCTACTGCTGTTTTTAGTAATGCTGTTACTTTTTTTATTATTTATGCATGTTGTTCGTTTGTTGCTCTTGTTGATTTTTTTTAGGAGTTAACTCTTTCTGTTTGCTTGTTTGTTGTTTGGGCGCTTAACGCGATAGATTTGCAGCGCAAGGATTTTAAAAGAAGAATAAATTGTGAGCAGCTAAAGAAGATGATAATGGATGGCTCGAAGATCATGAAGAACAATTATTTCCACTGGTTTCTTTTGAAATGACTTGGCATTAGTGTGGTGCAAATTATTATTATTATTAATTTTCATTACGCGTTGAATTATTTATCTATGGGAATATTATTATGTTAAATAAATATTGTGTGTCAAAATTCTTTTTGAAAATTGAGTTATTTGAGAGAGGTTTATATATTTTCCGCTTATTACTATGTGACCCATGACCGGAAACTGGGGCGTTACATTTGTGGTATCAGAGCTTTGGTTGAGAAAACCAGAGCTATTAGGTAGACTTTTTTGTTAGGATGTTTGAATTCTGAAATTGATTGATGGGGTGTGAATCAAAAGAAGAATAGTGTGAATTAAATGTTTATTGATTTGATTTGTTTGAGATTGTTCCTTGAGTGAACGATCTAATTGGATGTATTTAATTACAGTAGTTATCTAACCTTTTGCTATTTCTGTTTCCGGATTAACTGTTAACTGTTCTTACAAGCAAGAGTAAGAGGTTTGCAAGTCCAGATACAAAAATAGCTGATCAGAACGCTATAAATCAGTTGACCGCCGCTATCAATAACTTAGCTAATTTAATAGCGATTCAAGCGAATGCTGCTGCGGCTCGTGCGGAAGAGGAGGCGAACCGGCCTGCTGCTGTAAGACCCTTTCTTTCGGATATAAGAATTTTATTTGAAATATGTATGAAAATATATTGAGTGTATATTGATTTAGTTTGGCATATTTCTATGTGAATTTGTTGGTTTTCGTCTGGGGAGCATGGTTGTGTTCGTCCGACAAAACCCGTCGAACTCGTTTGACGAGTAAAGTTGTGTTCATGTGGTACTTTTCTGAAGAGTTTGTTTGGCTCGATAGTGTTCATTTGGTACAGCCGAATAATGAGTCGGTTTGGTATTCGTCTGGTTAGTTAGCCGCTTTTGCTGACTTTAAGAGATAAGTGTCAGATGCCTTGGAAATAGTAAACTTCCGTTTTTATTGACTAGAATGTATGTCAGGATCATTAATGAGCATTAATGACCCGCCACTTTCGTTGACCACTTTTCATTTAATGTTTACCCTCAGAAGTGGTTTTCCTCATGCTATAAATACCCAGTATCTAGCTTTATTTCAGTTTTAGATTTTCTGAATCCTTATTACTTCCTCGCTTCGAAGAAATCTTTCTTAAACATTCTTAAAGTTCTTGTTCTTGCTCGTTCTTGTTCAGATTCGATCTTACAAGTTGTGTTCGAACCAAAGAGGTTGGTTTGTTATTACTCTGTTCTACCCTGTTTTTCGTAACATTAGAGTTTCAGTGATTCTATTTTCAGTTTGGCTTGAGATTATTCCTTGTCGTTGGAGTAGATGGTTAAAAATGTTATTATGTTTTGGTAGGTTGAAGACTCAAGTGTATGCAACCTACGAGAAGGTAAGGGTAACTCATATTTTAGCTTATCGTAGTATTTGCAGTGATATATGTGTTAGATACTTCTGTAACGTGAATATTGTGAATGAACACTGGAATATTTCTAGTTTGAATTATATTATATAACCTATTAGGGTTAAGGGAACGAGTGAACCGTATTTGTTCATGTGAACTGTGATTGGCCATCATGATGAATTTTTGGTTTGATGTGGTGGACTATTATGTGCCACGGGATCATCCGAGGGTGGGTGAAAGAGTCTCGTTCGTGAAAACCATCCTATCCGAATAAGGAAAAACAATGAGCTATGGATATTGGTTACTGAGAATCACCAAGTGTGATTGTGGGTTGGCTATGAAGGCCGTAGAGTTCGTTGATTGATATATCAGTATGATTGTTGATATCGTCCGCCAAATTATTGTGCTTTTTGATCTTATTTATTTGGAGTTAACTCTTTTCTTGTTGTGTTTCCTTATTTTTGGCGTGCATCGCCAGACGGTCACCAATAGGTAATCGTTTGATATAGACCAGGAGGCAGACGAGGGCTGTATTTTGGAAATAGATGATGACGAACTTTTGAAGCTTAAAGATTGGAGTTTTACGTATTTTATGTTCAACAGAATTATACCTCTTTCTGTAAAAGAAAAGCACATGTTGTGCAAGATAGTACTTTCAATACGTCTTATTTCTCTTTACAAGTATGAAATGTATTATATGGGCTACACTATCTATATATCATGTGTATTGTACGTTTTAAAATTATGAGATGTTTTGAAAGGTTTAAACTTAGTGTTATTTCCGCATGGTTACTATGTGACACTCAACATTAAGAATCGGGTTGTTACAGTTGCGAATGCTGTTACATTGTTGAGAGTGGTGGAATCGATAGGAATCGAACATTACCTGATGCGGGAGGAAAAAGCAAAGGACATCGAGGCGACCAACAATCGCGGAGGGGAACAGTAAGGGAGAGAAGGGCCGACTAGGTCACGACAAGGAAAGAATGTCAAAGGAAAGGAACCATATCGACGTCCTCAAACAAGGGAGCGTGCCAATGATTTAGACCAATCCATTGGAGGTAATTCGGACACTCGGGGAGAGATAAGGCCACTAGAAGAGGTGGTATGTTGATACCAATTCTGCAAGTGTACAGAATGATCGAAGTAATATATAAAAGATTGTCGAACCACAGGGATAGTTGGTTAAGTCGATTCACACTTAATTTTTGCAATTTGGACGAGACAAGCAAAAATAAATATGTTTGAATTGTTGTAAGAAACAAAAAGATTGCAGAAAAGCAATTGTGAAAGAAGTTGTAAAGGAAACAGTACTCGGGGTTTAGTTTCACCAAATCCAATTCATGCTAATAGCAATCAAAGTTTTATATGAATAAATCTAACCTACCTATGGTGATGTAGCATTTACTTTTACTTATTAATACCTTAATCAAGCAAATCATTCAATCTAGTTGCGAAGCCTAATACCTTAGTACCTAGTCAATTCAATTGAAAAATGAAACTCATGAAATCATGCCAACACTACTGATTCTACCCTTATACCTAAGTGATAGAGAAATCAATCAATCTAATCCCAAGTCCCTTAATCCTTACCAACTATCGTTGTGCAACAAAAAGCATAACACTTGCATCGTCTCAAGAGAAATTCCAATTCAGAGAGAAGATTCAAAGGATACAAGCACAGATATTCAAATAGAAACTTAGATGTTCATATCATAAAAAGAAAAAGGATTCACAATCCCCAAGTACTTAAGAAAACTAGCCAAGCATGGCTAGATTAAACATAATCAAAAGCAATAAACTCCATCCATCGCTGTTGTCTCATATTAAGGGCCATTTGATCAAACAAATACTTTAAACTTTTGTGGTCGCTAAACACCACGAACCTTACTCCATACAGGTAATGTCTTCATATCTTCAGAGAAAACACTACCGCTACTAGCTCCAAATCATGAGTTGGATAGTTCTGTTCATGGGGTCTCAACTGTCTTGATGCATATGCCACAACCTTCCTTTCTTGCATCAGAACATATCCCAGTCCATACTTCGAAGCATCAAACTAAACTTCATAATCTTTGTCAGGATCTGGAAAAATTAGTACTGGTGCCGAAGTTAACTTGGCATTTAGAGTCGGAAAAATCTCTTCACATTTGTCTGTCCATTGAAAAGTTTGCTCCTTCTTCGTCAATTGGGTCAAAGGCATAGCTCTTTTTGAGAATCCTTCAATAAACCTCCGGTAATAGCCCGCCAATCCAAGAAAACTCCTTACTTCTGTCACTGTCTCTGGGGTCTTCCAAGAATTCACTGCCTCCACTTTAGCAGGATGTACTACCACTCCATCTCCAATTACGATGTGTCCTAGGAATTGCACTTGCTCCAACCAAAACTCACACTTACTAAGCTTGGCAAATAGTTGTCGTTCCTTATACACTTTTAATACTATCCTCAAATTTTTAGCATGTTCCTCTCTGCTCTTGGAATTGATAAGGATATCGTAAATGAAAAAGATCACAAACTTGTCCAAGTATGGATTGAACACTCGGTTTATATAATCCATAAAGATCCAGCCACATTCGTCACTCTGAAAGGCATCACGAGATATTCAATATGTCCATACCAGATACGAAACGCTGTCTATGGGACATCTTCCGTCTTAACTCGAATATGACGGTATCGGGATCTAAGTTTAATCTTGGAGAACACGGTAGCTCCTCTCAGTTGATCCATTAGATCATCAATCCTAGGTAACGGATACTTGTTCTTAACCGTCACCTTATTCAGTTGTCGGTAGTCTACACATAGTCTCATGCTTCCATCCTTCTTCTTGACTAATAAGACTTGCGCTCCCCATGGCGATACACTTGACCTTATAAACCCCTTTTCAAGCAATTATAACACTTGCTTCATGAGCTCTGCTAATTCCAATGGCGACATTCTATAGAGAGCTATAGAAATTGGACTTGTTCCTGGAATTATGTCAATGGCAAACTCCACTTCCCTTTCCGGCGGCAATTCTGTAACGTCCTCGGGAAACACTCCGAGATATTCCTGGACCACTGGTATCTCTTCCACCTTTGGCTTCTATTTCCCCTCGATAGAGAAAACTACCACGTAAACCGGCATTCCTCGCTATACTTCAGTCCTTCCATTCTCTGTCTTAGAGAGTGGCAAGAACATTGGGGCCTTGGCATGACAATTGAGTATCACATTGTGTCGTGATAACCAATCCATACCTAAGATAACATCTATCTATTCTAGAAGTAAGCATACAAGATCAGTGTTGAGCCTCCGTCCTTATCATCAATGGACATCCCCTACATACTGCAGATGTTTGCGTAGATGATCTAGTCGGGGTAGTCACTATAAGATCGTATGGTAACTCAGATACCTCTAGCCTTAAGTGTTCAACTCTATCACATGCTATAAACGAATGGGTAGCTCCCGAATCATACAAGACTACAAAAGTTGCTTCATGGAGAGAGCACGTACATTGAATTAGGTCTGCTGAGGCACTGGCTTCAGCTCTAGTCATAGCAAACACCTTGCCTTTGGCCATCGGTCGCTTGTTCCTTCCTCTATTTCCTCCTGCAGAAGTAGTTGCTCCTCTAACTGATGCCACGCTAGAACTTCTCATTTCTTGTCTACCTAGCATACTATACTGTGTCATTGGGCTTTTGTTCCTTTCAAGACAATCTCCTACCATGTGTCCTTGTTTTCCACATCCAAAGCATGCATGGTCCCTGATTATTTGACTGGCTTATGGTTCCTTGTCCCCTGTTGGAATCATCAACCTTCATATTCTCATTGTTTGAACCTCGATATGCTTCATTGTATGGTTTCCTCCTGTCATCTCTTCTTTTGAAAGATTTGTTGGGGTTGGAATTTCTGAAATATTCCCTTCTCTTCCTCTCATCCTCTTCAAATATCCTGCACTTCTCTACTAACACTGAGTACGTTCGGATCTATTGATGATCCATTGTTGCTTTAATGCCGGGCCTTAATACACATTCAAAATAAATACACCTTAAGGCTTCGTCAGCTCCCACTCCATAATGAGGGTGAAATTTACTCAACTACTCGAATCGTGCTGCATAGTGGCCTACAGTCATGTCTCCTTGCTTCAACTCTAGGAATTCACTTTCCTTCTTGCTCTTCTCATCAGCTGGAAAATACTTTTCAAGGAAACTCTCTTGAAATTTTTCCATTCTAGAACTCCTTCAGTTGGAGTTAACCTCTCCTTGGCTATAACCCACCATTCCTAGCTTCATCTTGGAACAAAGAAGTCGCAAAAGCAACTTTCCAAGTATCACTTGTTGGCAAAGACTCATAGATCTGCTCAACCTTGTGGAGCCGATCTGTCGCTCCTTAGGGATCATGCCCACCACTAAACAAGGGCGGATCTCGCTTCAGGAATTTGTCGATTCCTTTGTAAGCATCTTCTTCAACCGGCTGATTCCTTTACTCAGCCCTGGCTGCTTGATCATCCAAAAAGTTAGTCAGTTGTTGCAATGCTTTAGCCAGTGCGTTGTTTGGACCTCTTCTATTGGCCATGCTATCCTGAATTGAAAGCTATCAGTACTATTTCAAACTCCTATCACATAACATTATTTTTCACAAACACATTTACCTTCCACAATCTCAGTCATTCTCAAACACACATAAACCACACATTCCAATCAATCAATTAATCATAGCACACACATCAATCAATCAAACACTACTCATATACTCTTCCCGACCAAAGTCTAAGAACTATCACTCTTATACCAAACCGGTGTGGAAACCCATTCCTGCACCTCCGGAATGGATCGCCCACAATTACTTCCTCTTTCAATCCTTCCTAAACACGCCATATTTTTTTTCTTTCCTTCTTTGTTAACTTTCAGGACATCTACCACCTGTCCTAATTTCTATATGCCGCATACACATAGTACTCACATTTATTCTTCGTTTCATTTTATACTCAGAGTTCTCAACACGCGCACACAAGAAACGTGCTGGCGTATGATGAGATACTAACTACTACCTGCTTTCACACATAAACATGCACACCAAAACATACATACATATATATATATATGCATATATATATATATATATATATGCATATATATATATATATAAGTGTTGTTCTTAGATTGGACTGAACCCTAGGCTCCTAGCCTCCTGACACGACCTTAGGTTTGCCGGACATGTCAAATGTATTTTTTTAAAAGTTAATTTAAACACTACAGTCATCCATAAGTCTCAAAAGTCACAAGGTACTACAACCAGCATAGACAAGCTCATTCATCACAATCCACCCCATCCCCGCCACTTAGTGAACTCCCAATCCCCTGCTTAGCTGCTCCTCCACTCGGGTTCTCCCTCGATCCTGCTGAAGATCCAACCTTGCGAAAGAATCTCCTATAAGCTCTGGCATCACCTTATATCCTCATCGGTGGTATCACACTCTTCCTTACTGTCACACGATGATGAGGGCCTGTGGGTGCTGTAGCATGATTAACATTTGAAACCTCAGGGGTTGGCTCGGGTGACAACTGCACCTCTAGGATCGGAAGCTGTCTCTCTGGCAATGGGGGCGGTGGTGGTGGAACATATGCATCAGCATAATAAACAGGAACCAGATAACGACGAGGCAAGTAGAATGAAAAGGAACATGGCATCACAAAAGGATATCTAGGCCACGTCATGCTGGGATGCTAGTACCAGAATATGAACATTCCTACTTACCGGCATAGACTAGTGGCTGGATCCACAGACTAGCCCTCGGGCGTAGAGAAATCAACTATGATGGTCTCCACGGCTGGCTGTGCCATCTGAGAGATAGTGTGCCTCCTCTGAAAAATAAATTGTAAGGGTGAGTCACAGAAATAAATAAAGCATAAACAGTCATACAAGTAAAACAGAATAGACATCAGGTCAAGCACGTAATCACATCATTCATCAAGCACAATCCCAACACAAGATATTATGCAATGCATGCCCCCGTTTCTGTGTCCTCATTCTTCACAGAAGAATGACTCATTCACCCTTAACCAATACTCACATGAATGATGGGCCCCTTGGCTATACACAGTCGTATCTTTCGGAACATCGCTCGGGAACATGGGCATTTTACGTTGGCCTCCTTCCTCTTACCGAGCAATGATTACCTTATTGGCTTTCATTCGGGATGATGCAGCCTTTTGCGGGTTTCCCATTCCACTAACCGGACACAGGGGATCCCAAATTAAATGGCCTAGTGCTAAGTTGCTCCACTGAGTCATCCCAAGGTCACCCCATCTCTAGAATGCCACTTCAGGTATCTCGGGCATCCACATCGGGTGCAAACCGGTTTATACGTAATGGAAGTTGCCGCACGTTCCTACTCCTTATCCCCCCGTACCAATACATGATGGATAACATGCAATTACATATAGAGCAATCACCTCCCCCTTATAACCTCTGCATATCAAAGCCAATGCTAGTATTTCATATGCATCCCTGGCTTGGTCTATATTCACCTGCCATTACGGGGGTTACTCGGCATCTCGTCTCGACCAACTACAAGTTGGGAGTAGTTAAAAAAACATAGGTCGACCTCAAGTAATGTACTCGGAATTCTACCAACACACGAGAATTGGCTATCCACAATATCATGCAAAATATTTCAAAGCATTATTCTAAGTGAGCATTAATTAGGTTCATTAATCCTATATGCTAAACCATATGCTTTCCAAAAGTCAAAGCACATTTCTCATATTGTAATTCCTCTCACCTGATGCCTTTACATATACCAGTTATCCTCCTATCCTCAATTATACACAGCTGGCATATCCTCCGTCCATAGGACCTTTCTTGCATCAAGCAATAATCACATTCATGCAGAGATATCATAACTCAATCACAAGGCTCAATCATAGCCATACTTAATCATCAACATTCGATAATTCCTCAAAAAATCTCATATTATACAATATCCATTCTTTCTTTTCAGGCCATAACGTATAATCAAGACAACAATACAATATCTGAACGAAGGTAGTCGTCCAATCACCCGGGAAAGGGTGTTCGTTGGAGAGGGAACGGTGCTCCCGAAGGCAGTGGGGTGGTGGTCGGTGTCCTGGAACTCAGCGTGATCGTCTGGGGGGAAACCTGCAAAGACGCTTCGAAGCTTAAGTCAGTGCCCGTCTCGAGAGCAGAATAATCCCAAGTGTTTAGATTGCGTACCTTATGCAACAGTGAGGTTGGATTTTATAGTGGAGGAGTCCGTTGACATTTGGTCTGACAGCCTAGGAGGGTGTCAGGGTAATATAGGAGCTAGGTGAGGGTCAGAGACGGTGTCAGGCGATCCAGCTGCTTCCGACTGGGTCTCCAGCTGTCTTAGTGGGCCCGACCGTAATGTCCGGTCGGTCTGGTTGGGCGAGCTTGTCCGATCATACCCGAAGCGATACACCCTTCACTATTCTTCTCTGGATATGATCGGCTCCTTAGTGTTGACCGGCAGGATCCGCGTTGACCGGAGGTCACACCGAAACAATATCCATTCTTGCTTTTGAAGCCACAACGTATTATCAAGACAACAATACAATATCTATTTTCATTTATCAAGCCATGCTTCACACTAAGTAAGAATCTATAGACTTTCATTTTATCCGGTCACAACAACTAATCAAAAAAATCACAGTATACAGTCAATCAACTAATCACAGTTAATGTTACTTTGGACACAAGTAACTGACTAGATAAATAACCTAACCACATGCCCACCATCCTTCTGGTAGGTCTCAACGTATAACCCTTTAGGCTCTTTATATTCAGCAAACCGCCTTACCTGGTGGTTGGTGAACCAGAGCGGTGTGTTCCGCAAGCTGTAAGTCTTCTGCAAAGTAACGGTAATTTAACAATCAATTACTGAACTTTCAAACTATGCAGTTCAAGATAGAATAAGTTTTAAATTCCTATTTCCATGTTTTCAAAATCACTTTCTGGTCAAAAATCACTTCTACCCTAAGGCCATGTTTGGTTGATAGTGAAAATAAAGCCAATAAGATATTTTTCACCTAGAATTGATTCTAAAAATCAATTTTAGCTTTTCTAAAAACTAACTCATTTCTAAGCATCTACACCATATCATGAATCACGTTTGGACATTCATTTTGGTTTATTCAAGTCCTAGCCTTGTCAAATTCTAATTTCAAAGTTGCTTAATTACGTAAAAATGACAATAAAATTCCTACTTCTCAAATTCTTCAAATTTAGCCCCTAATTCCTTCTTTATTCAAGTTCTGGAATCATGTTACCTAAGTTTTCAACCTCTGATCATGAGGTTGGGTCATTCCCATGAGAATTTATTGCAACCCGAGGGTGTGAGAGTACCCATCTTGTAACACCCCAATTTTCGGTTGAGGGTCACATAGTAAAACGCGGAAATTAAAACCTCTAAGAAAACAACTCAGTTTTCAAAAAAAAAACAAACGTCGCTCAATATTATTTAATCAATAATATTCCCATAAATATTAATTAATACGCGGAAGCAAAAATGAAGGAATATTATTACAAAAATAAACGCTCAACAAACGAGCCCAAAAATAAACAGCGGAAGTTCTATCAAGCAACAATTGTCTTCTTCAGATTCTTCCACGCTTCCACTGCGCAATCTGACTCCATGATGCTCTTCAAGAGATAAAGATCATCGCCCTGTCTATCTCTAGCGTTAAGCGCCCAAACACAAATAGAAAGGGTTAACTGATAATGAAATTGCAAGTGAACAATTTATTATCGCGTAATATAAAAAGATCGAACCCACGGGATAGGTGTTCTTATTATTATAAAATTTAGTACTAAAATAGGAAAAATAAAAGATGAATATTTGTTGTTGTTTTTAGAACAAGATATAGCAATAAAAAGATAAGAAATAAAGATGATAAGAATTAAGCTTCTCGGGTTGATTTACATAGTCTATAAAAATGCTAGCAAGTTCCTACTTATTTTCTGAATTTTAACTCCATGTTCATGATGCTATAACCTAGAATTTCTACATCCTAATGATCTTAAGAAATGTAGAACTTTCTTCCTAATTACTAAATACATGATCTTGTAATTTAGTTAACCAGAAAAGAAGATGAAGCATGGATTCGGGCCAACATAAGGTTACGTCTATCCTAATGATCTTTAGAGATATATACTTATAACCTTTTTTAGATCCTAGTTCCCTTACTACTCATCAAATGATCTTATGACATAAGTAATAAGTAAAACTTCTTGTGTACAGCAAGATAACAATATGAGCAAGGAAATAAAACAAGAACTGAAAATAAAACTCAGAAAGGTAGAAACAATACTAAAACATAATTTATAAACTACTACAACCCAAGAAACTTAAAGAAGAATTAGCCAAGCATGGCTAAAAGAATCATTGGATTACCCTGGATAGGAGCTCAAGTTTGGCTTCCCACAATTCCTAGGAACAATGATCTTTGAGGGAGAAAGAGAGAATACTTGTTGTATTCTATGAAGGTGTGTCTTACAAGTGAAGAAAAGGGTCCTATTTATAGTAAAATTCCAGCCTCCAGCGCTTGAGCGCTGGCTTTCCCAACGCATGGGCGCTAGGATGCATTAAAAATCCACTTTCTGTCCGAGGCCCAGCGCTTGAGCGCTGGCTTTCCAACGCTTGGGCGCTGGGACACCATCTGACTCATCATCTAGTCAGAACCCCAGCGCTGGAGCGCTGGGATCCCAACGCTGGAGCGTTGGGATGCTGCTTCTTCATCTTCTTGCTTGCTCTTCCTTCTTCATTCATGGTAGTGGGTTTTGATGGCCATAAAAAGCCACTAACCAGCCTTGATCAATTCTGAAACCCTTCATCAATTCTTTAAACATTTTTTCCATGTGCTAAATTGGAGAGTGACTCTTCATATTTTTCTTTTCCACTTTGGTCCTCCCTTGGTTAGCACTTCATTTCAAGCCCTCATATTCTCTCAATCTCCACTTTTAGTCCTCCACTCTTGAACTTTTACAACTTGGTCCCTGACTTCCTGAAACTTTACAAATTGGTCCCTGGCCCAAAAATGATAACTAACCAGCTTTTCCTAAAAATATAAAATAACTAGAAAAATCCCTAAAAATATAAAATAAAGATAGAAAAACACAAAAAATCTAATCTATATGCAAAATGCAAAATAAATATAAAATCTACATAAAAACAATAAAAAACCTACATGTGACTCAAAAATAATAAAATAAAAAGACTAAAAAGACCCTAAAAACATCATATAAAATCCACTCATCACACCACTATACCCAACGACAGCTTGTCCTCAAGCGACAAAACTTAAAGAAAAACTCGTCCCTGGGTTTTGAGAAAGTTTTATCTGATTACAACTTGAAGCACAGAAACCTTTCAAAGAAAGCTTAGCAGAAAAGGAAGACATGCATGTTTTATAGACAAAGAATCAAGAAAGTTAGGCTTGGCTTATTATTATGTTGAGTTCATCAATTAAGCTCACCAAAAATGATATTCTCCATGAAAACAAGAAAGCTCAATAATCCTGCCTATAATTCAAATCAAAACTGAAGTAAAGCAACCAAGTGATTTTGAAGAGATTTTTGAAGGTTGTAACTTGGCCAAAGGGTTGTTTATTTCAAGGTATGGATTTCAAGACTTGGCAACTCTATTGGCTGACTCAGAATTTGTTGTTAAGTGATTTTTCTTGACTAAGAGCTTCAACAATTCAACACAAGGGTTCTCTCAATTTTTCTTTTTCTTTTTTTGAACAAAGTAGTGGAATGTATGGGATGAATGACTTGAATTTTACTCCCCTCATACTCTTTCTCACCCCACTACTTCATTATTTTTTCTAAGGCACATACCTTATTTTTTTTCTCAACTTTTTTCTACTTTTTTAGAGAGAAACCCAACAAACATAGCTCTAACAAATCAGCACATGCATCACTATAACAACTGAAAAATTATCACACAAAGTAGGCTCCAAAAAATGACTCTTTTAAGGCTCAAAAAGGGGCTACTAGTGGATATCAAATTTCAAGCAAAACTCTGAGTTTTCAAAAATGCCTATAATCTCTTCTCAACTCACAAAGTGTACAAAACTCCAATCAACATGTAACACAAGGCAGAAAAATTTCACAATCATGCATCAGAGACCTCAGCTCTCAGAAAAAGATAGGGTAAGTGGTACCCTTTTTAGAACTCAGAAAAAGACTTAGCCAACAACCAAAACAATCAAGATATCAAAAATCCTTTCTACAGCATGCAATCCTAACTGCTTAAAAACATAGAATTTTTCACAAAGCAGTTCAATCAGATAAAGCATTCACAAAGCTATAGCAATATTCAGAATGGATAATATACTCAAGACTCATGCAAAAATAAAACAGAAAAACTAACCTGAAAATAAAAATAAAACTAAAAAACTATAAAAAGAAAAACAAAAACTAAAAAGCTGGTATAGTAACAAATTTTCCACAAAGGTCCAAGGGAACCTCAATGCAAAAATTACTTTGAACACTCAAGTTCAAGAGGGCTCTCCCTCTTTTTGGTACCTACCCTGTAACATTGAACAAACAAAAGTCTCACAAGTAGAAACTTGCTTGACTTGTTAGTTCCAAAATTAGCACAAAAGATCATGGGTTGAAAATTTGTGTCCACCTTAAAAACAAAAATTCTTGAGTTCCCCAAAAATTAAAACCATTGTAGAAACAAAGGGAAACTCAAAGAACTTAAAAACTTTCAGAAAAATGGTGAACACAAAATTTATTAAAAACTAAAAACAGCAAACTAAAATAAAAACAGCAAACTGCCCGAGCTCCAGCGCTTGAGCGTTGGGGATGCCAACGCTTGGGCGCTGGAATTAAAAGAATTACTGGGCATCAGAGGTCCCAGCGCCTGAGCGCTGGGTTCCAACGCTATGGCGCTGGAAAATAGAAAATAAAATGGGTGGATTCCAGGGGCCTAGCGCATGAGCGCTAGCCCTCCAGCGCCTAAGCGTTGGGATCAACTGGAACCAGGGGGCTTTTACAGGGGCCTAACGCTCGTGCGTTGGCCTCCAGCGCCTAAGCGCTGGCCCCTCCTGCAGCAACAACATAGAATTTTTTTCTTTTATTTATTTACAAGAGTTGTGCAGAAAATTAAAAAGACATAAAAATAAACTACCCTAAGTTGGGTTGTCTCCCAACCAGCTCAATGTTAAGGTCCGAGATAGACCCTTCCCCTTAATCAATTGGGGGTACTTTTTCTTTTCTTGTTACAAACATCATCTTTGAACTCATCCTCACTTTCAGACTCATAGTGCTTACAAGTACGAAATACAGAAAACTTTACTTTTTCATCTCCTACCTTCAAAGATAGGAGGCCTTCTGCTACATTAATCTTGGCGTTTCCTGTAGCAAGGAATGGCCGCCCAAGAATCAATGGTACCTTGGAGTCTTCTTCCATGTCAAGTATCACAAAATCAACTGGGAAAACAAACTTGTCAACCCTTACCAGAACATCTTCAGCCACCCCATAGGGGTACTTAATTGACCTGTCCGCCAATTGTAAACACATCAAAGTAGGAGTGGCCTCTCCCATGTCCAATTTCCTAAACATGGAGAGTGGCATGAGGTTTATAGAAGCTCCTAAATCACAAAGAGCTGTTGCATTAGGTAGTCCCTCAATTTCCACAGGCAAAGTGAAGCTCCCTGGATCCTTCAATTTTTGGGGCAACTTCTTCAAAACCATAGCTGAACACTCCTCAGTTAACATCACAGTTTCATCCATCTCACTTAATTTCCTCCTTCTAAATAAAATGTCCTTCATAAACTTAGCATAAATTGGCATTTGTTCCAAAGCTTCAGAAAATGGAATGTTAATTTGAAGCCTTTTAAAAATCTCAAGAAATTTCGAGAATTGTTTTTCCAAATTCTTTTTGAAAGCTTTAGGAAAAGGAACTTTGCCAATTTTCTTAGAAGGAGGAATTACATTTTCAGCAATTTTTTCAACAACAATAGGCACATTCCTTTCTTCTTCTTTCTCTTCACCACTTACCTCTTGTTCAATTTCCACTACCCTTTCGGGCATAATCTTACCACTCCTAAGAGTGATGGTAGAAACATTCTCAACATTTTCTTTTGGATTGACAAGAGTATCAGACGGAAAAGTACCTGGAATCCTTTCTGAGATG
This sequence comes from Acmispon strigosus, assembly GCA_030819835.1. Lineage (NCBI taxonomy): Eukaryota > Viridiplantae > Streptophyta > Magnoliopsida > Fabales > Fabaceae > Acmispon > Acmispon strigosus. Next base: position 37,747,015 of record JAUAMA010000001.1, on the reverse strand, counting down.
GTCTTGGCCAGTTGGCCTACCTGGACCTCCAAATTTCTAATGGAGGCTTCATGATTCTTAGCACTTGTCCGGGTCTCATTCATAAATTGCACAGTTTGTTGGCCTATTTCACCAACAATTTCTTCCAAACTTTTCCTTCCCTGGTTTGGATTCAAAGGCATTGGTGGCCTTTGATTTTGGAATGGCCTCTGAAATTGTTGCCTGGATTCACCTTGACCACCCCCTTGATCTCTCCAAGAAAAATTGGGGTGGTTTCTCCAGCTTGGGTTATAAGTGTTGCCATAGGAATTCTGAAAATTCCCCATAGCTTTTACCTCAGCTTCTAATTCAGCCTCCTCCGGGCTCAGTTGAACCCCCTCCATTCTTTTGACCATTGCATCAACTTTCCTGGATAAAAGTTTATTTGAAGCAACAATGGACTCAAAAGAATCAACCTCATAAATACCTTTCCTGATTGCCCGGTCCTGGTTTGAATGAGCAGCTCTTGCAGCAAGTTTGTTGATAAGATCAAGAGCTCCTTGTGGTGGCAAGGCATCGAATGCCCCACTTGCTGCAGTATCCAATTTGTCCCTGGTATAATCATTCAAAGCAGCATAAAATTTCTCAACCTGATCTGCGATAGAGATGTTATGACCTGGGCACCTTCTGAGAAGTCCCTTGAACCTCTCCCATGTCTCATACAAATTTTCAGCATCTTGCTGAATGAAGGAGTTGATTTCTTGCTTCAACTTCCTTATGCGATTGTATGGAAAAAATTTGGCCGTGAATTTTTCAGCCAAATCATCCCATGAAGTAATGCTTCTGAGTGGTTGAGAAGAAAGCCACTCCTCTGCCACATCCCTTAAGGAAAATGGAAACAGCATTAGTCTTACCGTATCCAAATGAGCATCATTTCTCCTTAAGGTGGAGCATTGCCTGGTGAATCGCTCCAGATGTGTATGGCAGTCTTCATTTACACTTCCACCAAATTGGTTTTGACTTACCAATGAGATGAAGTGTGGAGGAATCTGGAAATTTGGCAAAGCATCCTCCGGAACCACAATACTCCCTTCAAAATTGTAGTCTACCTGGGGAGCTGTGATATCACGAAGAGAGCGATTAGCATTCTGCTCTTCCTCCTCCTCTCTCAGCCTTTGAAGTCTAGCTTGGACTTCATCTTCCACCCTTGCATTGTATTCAGCAAGGAGGCGCTCCTCCATTTGTGCTTGTGTTTCAGCCATGGCCCTTGCTAATCTCCTTTGCTCCGCTAATCTGCGATGCAAAGTTCTTTCAATTTCAGGGTCCAAATCAAAATGTCCTACCATGCAAACAAGCCAAAGAAGTTAATAGCACCTATTCAATACAATTTTTATATTTTTTTTTTCTTTTTTTTTTTGAATTTTTTATATAAACAAAAAGTACTAAATAAAATAAAAACAAGAACTTGAAAGAACCTATCCCCGGCAACGGCGCCAAAAACTTGATAATGAAATTGCAAGTGAACAATTTATTATCGCGTAATATAAAAAGATCGAACCCACGGGATAGGTGTTCTTATTATTATAAAATTTAGTACTAAAATAGGAAAAATAAAAGATGAATATTTGTTGTTGTTTTTAGAACAAGATATAGCAATAAAAAGATAAGAAATAAAGATGATAAGAATTAAGCTTCTCGGGTTGATTTACATAGTCTATAAAAATGCTAGCAAGTTCCTACTTATTTTCTGAATTTTAACTCCATGTTCATGATGCTATAACCTAGAATTTCTACATCCTAATGATCTTAAGAAATGTAGAACTTTCTTCCTAATTACTAAATACATGATCTTGTAATTTAGTTAACCAGAAAAGAAGATGAAGCATGGATTCGGGCCAACATAAGGTTACGTCTATCCTAATGATCTTTAGAGATATATACTTATAACCTTTTTTAGATCCTAGTTCCCTTACTACTCATCAAATGATCTTATGACATAAGTAATAAGTAAAATTTCTTGTGTACAGCAAGATAACAATATGAGCAAGGAAATAAAACAAGAACTGAAAATAAAACTCAGAAAGGTAGAAACAATACTAAAACATAATTTATAAACTACTACAACCCAAGAAACTTAAAGAAGAATTAGCCAAGCATGGCTAAAAGAATCATTGGATTACCCTGGATAGGAGCTCAAGTTTGGCTTCCCACAATTCCTAGGAACAATGATCTTTGAGGGAGAAAGAGAGAATACTTGTTGTATTCTATGAAGGTGTGTCTTACAAGTGAAGAAAAGGGTCCTATTTATAGTAAAATTCCAGCCTCCAGCGCTTGAGCGCTGGCTTTCCCAACGCATGGGCGCTAGGATGCATTAAAAATCCACTTTCTGTCCGAGGCCCAGCGCTTGAGCGCTGGCTTTCCAACGCTTGGGCGCTGGGACACCATCTGACTCATCATCTAGTCAGAACCCCAGCGCTGGAGCGCTGGGATCCCAACGCTGGAGCGTTGGGATGCTGCTTCTTCATCTTCTTGCTTGCTCTTCCTTCTTCATTCATGGTAGTGGGTTTTGATGGCCATAAAAAGCCACTAACCAGCCTTGATCAATTCTGAAACCGTTCATCAATTCTTTAAACATTTTTTCCATGTGCTAAATTGGAGAGTGACTCTTCATATTTTTCTTTTCCACTTTGGTCCTCCCTTGGTTAGCACTTCATTTCAAGCCCTCATATTCTCTCAATCTCCACTTTTAGTCCTCCACTCTTGAACTTTTACAACTTGGTCCCTGACTTCCTGAAACTTTACAAATTGGTCCCTGGCCCAAAAATGATAACTAACCAGCTTTTCCTAAAAATATAAAATAACTAGAAAAATCCCTAAAAATATAAAATAAAGATAGAAAAACACAAAAAATCTAATCTATATGCAAAATGCAAAATAAATATAAAATCTACATAAAAACAATAAAAAACCTACATGTGACTCAAAAATAATAAAATAAAAAGACTAAAAAGACCCTAAAAACATCATATAAAATCCACTCATCATTAACTCTTAAAACAAACAACAATTAACCAAATATCATGTTGAAGGGAAATTAACATAAGTGACAGCAACAATATTTTCAAAATACAACAACACCTTCAACAATATACTCATTTCCTCATGAACAACAACACAAACTATGCTTATGAGTCCTCGAATGCAATTACAAGTTAAGGCACGATCACATGGGACTAAAACCCATCTCATCACCCTTAACCATGATCTCATGGGACTAAAACTCATCTCATCGCTCTCGGGCACGATCACATAGGACTAAAACCCATCTCATCGCCTCAACCCCAAAAAAAATGCATATGCCATGCCAACATGTTCAACATCATCATGAATCAACAATTGCCAATATAACATAATCAACTTCAACTCAACATCATCATTATCAGCATGTCTTAACATCAATTCTCAAATCCAAGCACATATCATCATAAACAAACAGAATAGTTTCCAACACAAAATCATAGGTAAAACACCACTGACTCGATCTAGTACTGAGTTACCCTTACCATGTAACCGAAATACGAAAGTCTTAACCACTAAACCAAAGCTCATCTTGTTAAAAATCTAACAAAACTATTCTTATAATTCTCAAAGCCAAACCATCATGTCCCCAATATAAATCTGAATTCAAAACATCATTAAAAGCTCTTAATTAGTGAATTCTAATTCAGTTTGACTAGTCCAAGGACTAAAACATAATTATCCAAACTTAGAGGACCAAAACCTAATTATAAAATCTCCAAGGGCCAAAACATAAATACTCAAAACTTGAGGATCTTACACATCTCCCCTCTTCTATCATTTTTAAAGCTAAAAACCTACATGCAAGGGGTTTACTAGGTTCCACAGGTTCTCAGAAGTGATTTTCCATAGATATCATGGCTTTGATCTTTGAAAAACTCACATGCAATGTGGTATGAAACCGAAACCCTAAGGGTCCTAGTTTACCATGAAAAACTTATTCATTTTCAAAACAAATATGATATTTGGAACCTACAGAGCATAAGGAGTCGAATGGTGTAACTAAAATTAAGTTCTGGAAGATTTTCCAATTGACCTCACCGGAGAAGACGACTGGAGCACGGCGGCCATAGCGGCGCTCGCGGCGGTGATGCGAACAAAATGGCTCGCCTGCTTCGTCTCTCTTCCAGGAGTCTAATGGTGGTGGTCTCGTGGTCTTATGATCTGTGGGTTGGGAGAAAAACTGGGTTGCAGGTCTCGGCTCTTCAAACTCGAAACCCTAGTCCATGGTTTCTTCAACTTCTGCTCTCCTCTTTGCTCAGAACCAACATGCAAAGCTGGTAGGTTATAGAGAAAATGAAATACAGGGTTCTGGTGGTGTTTAAACAGAAAGCAAGATCTAAGATGATGGGTGATGAAGTCTCGGGTGAGAGGGAGATTGCTCGTGGTCTCTGTCTCTCTCTCTGTCTCTCTCTCCCTCCCTCTCCCACTCTCTCCCTCTCTCTCTCTCTCTCTCTCTTTTTGAGCTCTGGAAAACATAAAATGGTGGTGCGTTGTGTTTTAGAACTAGAGCTATGGCTATTTATAGCCTTGGTTGAACACTTTGAGTGTGAGACCAGACTTTGCTTCATGACTCCCTGGTTCACCACTTAAAGCTTATGAATTTTCATTATGGCTCTTGAACTATTTTCCCTATGCCTTTCAGGTCACTATTCGTGCTGCTCCTGAGTGATTATTGTTAGATTCAAACAATTAAATGAATTATTATATTTTGATAATCAACAATTTCTTTAAGGTTTAATATCATCAGAGATAGAATTTCTAACACCATGAACTTTCTCATATCCAGGAAAATCTATCTACTAGAAGCACTGAATGAATCTCAAAGCATTATCAAGAGAATCAGTCTTGCTAGAAGAAATCGTCCGGTCATCACTACAAACACCCTGAAGAAAAAGCTGTCAGGACATACAAAGAAAGCATTCATGTGAAGACAGTCTGGTGACTCACGGAAGATAAAGCAGTGACTTCAAAACCACAAACATCCTTTTGAAGACACTCAATCAGCTATGCACTCTCAAGTCAAAGTCTACTTCAAGAAGCTGAAACAGTTTGGTGCCTGAACCAACAGTGATCAATAGGAAGACTGTTCTATCTAAAGCTGAATCAGTATGACAACTCATGAAGAAATTCTTCTAGCTTTGAAGCTTCTCTAGCATCATACAAAGAAGTTGAGGATCAACTCACTCAAATGGAGAACTTCAGTGGAAGCAAAATAAAAGGAAAGATTCAGTCTTCTACAAGTCAAGAATATTTTCAATCTCAAGAAAACAAGTCAAGAATATTCTCAATCTCAAGAAAGACTGAATGGAGAAAGACCGTTTGCCGATGAAACCCACTCAGTAACGGAATTCTGAATATTATATGGAGACTGCGTCTGCCAAATCACTATGAAGAATTCGTCTGCTCAAGCATCAGAATGCGCCAAAGGTACAAATGTCAAAAAGTGTGCATTACGAGGATATTAGTTCAACAGAAGCATTAAAGAAATTATTCACCTAGCTCAGAAGAGTTCATCCAGAATAATTGCTTCTTTGATCAAAAGACTCTACCTCGTCTGCATATTAAATAAAGCACTGGCAATGGCAGAAAGAAGAAAGGGACACAATTAATATATTATTCCTAGGTCTCACTGCTTTTCTACTTTTCCTCAAATCAAGCTGACATCGCGGAATCAACGGCAAGAATCTCTGAAACACCGTACTCATTCAACGGTCGAAATTCAAATATCTGATCAAAGTATTTGATGGACACTAGTTGGCACGCACTGGGGTATAATGGTCAAACAAATACCACAGCTGGAATTCCTGAGCGTCAAATACAGAAGACATAGCTCAAGGCTACTCGCTCAAATGGAGCCAGACAATGTCAACCCAGGAAAATCAACGCTCATCAGATCGTGTCTCAGAACTGCTCAAAACTGCAGTATTAGTCGTTACTCACAGCAGAGGAAGTAGAAGCACTAACGGACAGGTTTTCTCTCCTTCTGTGGAAGAAGAACGAAGATCTTCAATTAAAGATATAAATAGAGAATCCTGCTTCCGTAGAAACTTGGCGACTTAGACTCAAACTTTCATATCTCAACTAAGTTTGCCCAGAGAACCAAAGACTTCATTGGTTCCAACTCAGAACGCTTCAAGCCAACCCTTATCTGAGTTGAGTTGCTCATGTGTGTGAAGAACTTATAGAGTATCACTCTCATCCTATTCCACACACATAACCCAAAAACGGAGAACCTAAACTTCCTATCCTCTCTGTTAAACCCGAACCTCATTGCTTCTACCCACTCTTATTGAAGAGAAATATTGTAGAAAAATAAATCCTTGTAAAAGGTATCAGGAGGAGTCCTGCATAATACTTGTAAGGAGAAGTCCTGATAATACTTGTAAGGGGAAGCCCTGATAATACTTGATAGGAGAAGTCCTTACAATACTTGTTGGGAGAAGTCCCTGATAGTACTTGTACAATTTGTTGAAATAGTGGAAAATCTTGGTGAAGCCAAGGACTAGACGTAGCCCTGTCAATTATGGGGGTGAACTAGGATAAAAATTATGTGTGCTTTGTTACCCTAGATAGCAACCTGAGAGGGGGGTGAATCAGGTTTACTCGATTTTCGCCTTGATACCTTCTTACTTTCAAGATGAATATAAATACAAACGATTGCAGCGGAAATAAGCGTTGCTTGAAAGTAAAGATGAAGGGTAGAAGAATGCACACACATAATTTTATCCTGGTTCACCTTCTATCCACCGAAGGCTACGTCCAGTCCCTCAAGAAAATCCCTTGAGGATTTTTCCACTATTGATAAAAATCTCTTACAAGTCCTTACACCAAGTACCTTAAGAATTTCTATCAACCACCTGTGAAAGTACACCACTTTCAACAGCCCCTGAAAGCACACCACTTTCAGTCCCTGAAGGCAAACCACCTTCAATCCACACCCTGAAAGTACACCACTTTCAGTAACAACAACCCTTCACCGAAACCTACGGTGAATACTCAATCTACCAGAAAGAGATGAAGAAGAGTTTACAATATGGCTGTATCAATCCTTTAACATATAAGCGGATTGATCATGAGAATTATGCTTTAAGGCTCTTTAGCATAAGAAGGCTTTCTTGATTCTGAGTTCTTCAAGATATGAACAACTAAGGTGTTATTTTAACAATGAAGATCATGAACTCAGAATTTAGGCTTTTTGAAAGTTTAAGTATCAAAAGACTAATGAATGAACAATTTTGGCAAAGCTTTGGCCTAATGATGTATTTTCATGTGTTGTTATGTTTCTGGACTCAAATGGACTTTATATAGGCAAGAGAAACGACCTTGAACCAATGCAACCCTTCCCAAAAGGTTTGAGACACAATGGTTCATGAAAAGATGCAACTTTTCGGGTATGTAATTGATTACATTACTTAGGTAATCGATTACACTAAGAGTCGTTACTGTTTGAATTTCAAATTCAAACATGTAATCGATTACAAGCAAGAAGTAATCGATTACTTGCCTAGGTGTAATCAATTACCAGAAAGGTGAAATCGATTACACTCAAGTCCAATATCCAGAAACTTGAACTTTTAAGATCGGCTTGAGATATACTACTTCTTTTAACTTATGAAAACATTAAACTTGATTAGCTTAGATGTTTTAAGAGAGCCTTTATACTTGAGAAGCCTTTAGAAGCATAACTCACCTAAACTAAGACTTTTAGATAGATGTTGAAACATATAGCACTGTTTCCTCTAAGTCTTCTTTTCTTCTTTTTGCCGATGAGTTTGTCGTCATCAAAACCGCAACCAGGATCAGGAGCAAGACCTTCTTCACATGCTTTACTTTTCATGTTATGTTATATTTTCCGCTGCATACATACATATCTATATAACCAATAACTCTCTTTGAAAACAAAAAATTAATGTTTATCATAAGAAGAAGCTTTTCAAAAATAAGTCACACAATTCAAACCCCCCCTTACTTGTGTGTTTCTTGCACCTTCAATTATGAATGAGAAACTCATAATCACATGAAGTATGGGGATGAGAGGGAGTGATTGGCTAGAATTTAAATTCTAGTCCCTATAACTTTTCTTTATTCTCACTTTGGTTCCTCCTCTAATAATAATAATAATAATAATAATAATAATTTTCAATAATTAAAACTAATATTTGATTAATAATATTCTCAATATCGCTATAGGCTGGTAATTAAAAACGGTATGTGACAACAGATGCACTACATCGGAAGAAATGCTCAGCAAAGATCTAGAGTCAGATCCCTCTGGCTCGACAGGGGCGTTGTGCGAGAGATCCACGCGGAGGGAGTGCATGATCTTCTTCTCCAGAATGCAGAGTAAGCAGAAGATTCACCTCAAAGAAGAAAACCAGGGTTAGGGCACATAAAATAAAGGGGAAAATTAGGTGGGAATGAAATAAATGGTGTGTGGTTATTGTCATAGAGATTAAACACATAAAAAATGAAGTAAGGAAAAACATCAGTAACAACAACTGCACAGGCGATTTATGGAACGAAGATCGGCATGCTGAAACATTGGAATGAAGAATGGTGTTCTAGAATGAAGAGCGATACATAGACATAGAAAGAAGAAGGCATTTGTTGATTTCAGAAGTAGGGATGTCGTATCCAGAAGCCATAATTGCGAAATGGAAAGCCGTATCCATCATTTTTGAACAGATTTTTTGTGTGAAGTTCTACTAGAGAACGATTGAGTTTCTGAATTGACATGAACACACCATTCATGTATTTATATACAAAAAAACCTAAACAGATATGGAGAATCTAGAAGATATGATCACCAAATCAATGTACAATTCGACCCAGAGCAACCCTAGCGATGGTGGATTCCGAATATGTGCGACAGGAAATCTTCGGGTAGCATACGCTCGTATGGAATAGCATATGTGTAGGATCTTCAATATCTGATCACCAACGAATATCGCGGTCGAGATCGCGGGCATGCGATCTTCCAACTGTGGAAGGGTATATCCAACGAATATTTGAGATGGAAGAGAACAGGTCTAGTAGCTTGGTAGCGAAACTCGCCCGTCACTAAAAACCCGACTCAAATCCAAAAAGAATAAATGAAAGATGAACAGTAAAATGAAAAAAAGGGGCTTCTGTTGTTCAATTTTCTGCCTGAACAGTACCCTTTTAGTGGAAATATTTTTTGGAAATATTGGGTTGTTGATAATGCCTCGAAGAGGGGGGCACGGTCTCTCCCAGAAGGAGTGAATATCATTGCTATGCCTGACCCTGAGTTGGAGATTCTTCTGTTGAAGGATTTCTTACGAGTTCCTTAGTGTTTGTGTTGTTGTTTCTGTTTTGGTAGTTTTCCGATGGAATAAAAAAAGTATAATGCCTTGAAAAATAACTCAAGTGGTAAGAGCTAATGACATATGAGATGAGGAGGGGAAGGTCCAAAGATCAATCCCTGGAAGAAGAATTTAAATGTTTTCCGAGGTTCTTAATAACCAAGGGATCTTGAAAAGGAAAATATGAGAAATCGAAGATACTGAAATGTTCTTTCTATTCTGATTAATTCACTGTTACAAGCTCTGTATTTATACAGAGAGAAAACAGAAAAACAGATAAGATCCCGGATATTCCGGGTCAACATAATCGGTGAGTCATCTATCCCATAATGACAACTGACACCAATCACACATGGTCAACTGACATGACTAACTAACCAGACGATAGAATTATGCAATCGATTCAGCTAGGAAAATGATGCTGCCATGCAGACGATAGAACACTAACTTATTCAAATGATAGTATGAGACGATACAGACGATTAGTATCAGATGATACTGTATTTCTCTAACAGACCCCCTCAAACTCAAGGTGGGTGAAAAGGAGCAGCCTTTGCAAACACATTGAGTTTGGCTTTCGTTGCTGCAAAGTGTTGAGGCGAGAGAGGTTTTGTGAACATATCAGCCAATTGATCCTGACCAGGAATGTGATACACAACCAATGACTTGTTTTGAAATTTCTCTCGAAAGAAGAAGATGTCCAATTCCATATGTTCGGTTTTGGTGTGTAAAACAGGGTTGTGCGTTAAGGCCACAACGCCCATGTTACCACAGTATACTGTAGGAACTTGGAAAGGAATCTTTAGCTCCGTGAGGAGAGATTGAATCCAAAGAAGTTCAGCAGAGGTGTTGGCCAAGCTTTGATATTCTGCTTCAGTGTTGGACCTTGCAACAATCGTCTGCTTCTTGGAGCTCCAAGACACTAAGTTCGGTCCAAATATAGGATCTTTGAGTCTCATATAGGAATTTTATTCTTTTTATGTAGATTTTATATTTATTTTGCATTTTGCATGTAGATTAGATTTTATTTGTTTTTCTAACTTTATTTTATATTTTTAGAAATTTTTATAGCTATTTTATATTTTTAGGAAAAGCTGGTTTAGTTATCATTTTTGTCCAGGGACCAATTTGTAAAGTTTTAGGAAATCAGGGACCAAAATGTGAAAGTTCAAGAGTGGAGGACTAAAAGTGAAGATTGAAAGAGTTAAAGGGCCAGAATTTGAGTGCTAGCAAGGAGAGGTCTAAAAGTGAAAAATAAGAATATGAAGCAACTCTCTCCAATTTAGCACATGGAAAATAAGGATTAAAGGATGAGTGGAGAATTGATGGTAGTGGGAAGGAGTTTTCAAAAGTTAATTGGTGGCCAATGAAGGCCATAATGGCCATCAACTCCTCCACCATTGAAAGGCAATTTTTTTGGCTATAAATAGGAGTGCTCATCCTTTGTAAAAGGCACACCTCTTAGAATACAACAAGTATTCTCTCTTTCTCCCTTTTGAGCATTCTTCCTAGGACTTGTGGGAAGCCATATTTGAGCTCCTATCCAGACTCCTTTAGCCATGCTTGGCTAACTTCTTCTTTAAGTTTTTTGGGTTGTTTTAGTTTATAATTCATGTTCTAGTATTTTCTACATTTCTGAATAATACTTTCAATTCATGTTTTATTTCCTTGTTCTTCATTAATCTTGTGTACAAAAGATTTCATGCTTTCTACTTATGTCATAAGGCCATTTGGTAAGTAGTAAGGGAAATAGGAAATAAAAAAGGTTATAAGTATACATTTCTTAAGGCAATTAGGATGGACGTAACTTTGTGTTGGCCCGAATTCCTTCTTCATCTTCTTTTCTGATTAACTAATAACCAAGGCTATGGAGTTAGTAATTAGGAAAGAAAGGTCTACATTTCTTAAGGCTATTAGGATGTAGAAACTCTAGGCTATAGCACCATGATTTTGGATTTAAAATTCAGAAATTAAGTAGGAGATTTCTAGCATGTTTTATAGACTATGTAAACCAACCCAAGAGCTTAAATTCTTATCATTTTATCTCTTATCATTTTTATGCTTTTGTTATTTCTTGTCCTTAAAACAACAACATCTATTCATCTTTTAATTTCTTGCACAAGTACTAAATTTTATATTAATAAGAACACCTATCCCTTGGGTTCGATCTTTTTTACTACGCGATAGTAAATCGTACACTTGCGATTCAGCTATCATGTGCCATTTAGGAAGGCATTGTTGACATCAAGTTGTTGAATATGTCAACGTTTGGTGACGGCCAATGACAAAATGAGACAGATAGTGATTGGCTTCACAACAGGGGAAATTTTTTCTGAATAGTCAAAATCTTGAACCTGATTGTATCTTTTGGCTACTAACCTTGCTTTGCATCTTTCAACAGCCATCGGCCTTTTGCTTGATCCTGAACACCCATTTGCAACCTATTGGTTTTCTGTTTGGTGGAAAGGAGACCAAGGACCATGTGGTGTTTTGTTGCAAGGCATCAAACTCTGCCTGCATAGCCTTCTTCTAGTGTGGATCTTGAAGAGCCTTCTTGTAGGAGGTTGGTTCAACCTGAGTTAAAAGAAGTTGTGGCTGAAAAGTGCCAGTCTTCGAGCGAGTTTGCATAGTGTGAGTGTTGACTGGAGGAGGCGGAACTGAAGATGTCTGGGGCTCAGTAATCCCATCTTTGGATCTAGTTTGCATGGCATGAGTGTTGACTCGTGCTTGATAATTACCAAACGATGCTATAACACCAGACGATTGAGGAGCGTCAGACAATGAGGCAGCACCAAACGATGTAGGAACTGCAGACGATGAAGGAACTGCAGACGATGAAGGAACTGCAGACGGTGTTGGAACATCAGATGATACTACCACTGGATGATCAGATGGAGACTGTTGCTGCTCTTGATGTGGAGTTGCAGAATACCTTGGAATAAATGATGTTAGGGAAGGCGCCTCCGTGGTGGTAGAAGGAGTTGAAAACATCTCTGTGTATGGGTACCTGTACTCATTGATAATAACATCTTTTGATACAAATATTTTCCCACTGGCTTCTAAACACTTGTAACCTTTGTGGGCAAGAGAATAACCAAGAAAGACACACTCTCGGGACCTGAACTAGATTTTGGAGACATTGCAAGGATGGAGAAAGGGATAGCATGCACACCCAAAGGCTTTCAAGAACTTGTAATCTGGGTGAACATTGTGAAGCTTATAGGTAAGGACTAACATTGCCTAAGACAGAGGTGGGCAATCTATTTATGAGAAAAGTAGCCGTTAAAAAGGCATGATCCCAGTACTGATGGGGAATTTTGGCTTGAGCAAGCAAAGAAAGGCCTGTTTTGACCACATTTCTGTGCTTGCGTTCCACACTGCCATTTTGATGATGTGTGTGGGGACAAGTCAGACGATGAACAATTCCTGATTAAGCAAAATAAGAACTGGGTGGTTTAAATTCAATACCTCCATCAGTTTGAACAACTTTTATTTTCAAATTTAATTGCAATTCAATCATTGCTTGAAATTGAAGAAAAGTTGTATAGGTTTTGGATTTCTTCCTTAAGGGAAAAATCCACGTATAACGTGAGTAGGCATCAACACAAGTAAGAAAATAAGAATAACTAGAAGAATATTCAATGGAGGCTGGTCCCTATAAACCAGAAAACACAAGTTCTAAAGGATGAAAATAAACTGTATTAGATTGAGAAGAGGACAATCTATGAGAATTGCCCATACAAAATGCACTACAAACACGAGAAATAGCTCGAGAAGGAATTGAAACATTACATTTAGTTAGAATAGAATGTAAAATCTCATGAGTAGTGATACCAGTTCTACAAGTGTACAGATTGGTCGAAGTAATATAAAAGATATCACCTCCACATGGATAGGGTGATTTATGACTTAAGCTCAATTGTTTAAAGCAGAAAACAAAAAGATAATTTTTTAATTTGTTTGTTACGAAAGATGATAACATAAAAACTAAAAAGAACTTGGATTGCCAACTTTGATGGAAACAACACTTGGGTGTTAGCTTCACCTAACCAAATTAAGCGTTTTGCAAACAGATAACTATATGAACTTTGGAAATCATTTCATGGTGATGTAGCCTAAACCTCTACTTGTTAATACCTTAATCAAGTAAGTCATTCAATCTCAGTTTTCTAAACCTAATACCTTAGTGTCTAGTCAATTCAATTGAAGAAATGAGTTCTTAATTCTAGCCAACACAAATGATTCCCACCCTTATACCTAAGTAGCAGATAAATCAGTCAATCTAATCCAAGTTCCCTTAATTCCTACCAACTACCATTGTGCAAGAAGAAATCATGATACTTGAGTCGACTCAAGAAAAATAATCAAAGAGAAAAGATACATGAAATGATAACTTTATTCATATAGAGCACCAAAAGCTTAAAGCATAACTCAAAAAAAGGAATCACATAAAACCCAAGTGCTAGAAAGAAACTAGCCTAGCATGGCTAGATTAAACATAATTAAAGGAAAGAAATGAAACCTGGAACAAGGGCTCAAGAGACCTCTTACAGCTCCAGAACAAAGTATCCAACAAAGGCTCAGCCAATTACAAGCTTATGATAAAGAAAAACAAGTGTGTTTTATTTATAGTCAAATTATGCCAGTGTTCCAACACCTGGGTCTAGGCGTTGGAATTAAAATGAATAATTCGAGGCTTCGTAGGGACTCAAAGCATGAGAATTGCCCCCCCAACACTTGGGCGTTGGAAACAACTTCAATTCAGGCTTCCAGGAAAAGAGCGTTGGCTCCTCAACCCTCAGGCATTGGGCACACGTCTGATTCTTCATTTTCTTGCAAGCTCTTCCAAATGATTCCTCTCTTCAATGCCATTATGGTGGCTTCATGGGGCTTCAATTCTCTTCATGCAACAGCTGAACCTACATCAATTCTTCATTTTGCACATGTTTTTGTTGCTTGAATTCCTCATTAAACACAAACCCATTCAGCTTTTCTTCATCTCTCCTTCATTATTCTTCATCAACACACCATCAAGGCTCCAATAATCACCCATTTTGTGAGCAGAATAATAAAAGCCTAAAACTCTAATAAAATCTAATAAAGAGGACTAAAAAGCAAAACAATTACTAACCTATATGCAAATGCAAAAATAAAATAAAAACCTAACAAAATAAATAAAACTAAATGAAACTCAAAAGAAAAATAAAATAAAAACAAAGAAAAAGAAAAAGACAATAAAAAGACCTTTGTGTTAGATTCAATTGATTAAAATAAATCACTATGTTTTGATAATTAACAATTTCGTTTAAGGTTTAATATCATTAGAGATAGAATTCCTAACACGGTGAATTTTCTTGTATCCAGGAATATTTATCTACTTGAAGGACTCAATGAATCTCAAAGCATTATCAAAAGAGACAGTCCTACAAGAGGAAATCGGCCGGTCATCACTGCATACACCTTCAAGGAAAAGCTGTCAAGATATACAAAGAAAGCAATCATATGAAGACAGTCTGGTGACTCACAGAAGACCAAGCATTACCTGCAAATAGCAAACATCTTCTGGAAGGCACTCAATCAGCTATGCACTCTCAAAGCCAAAATCTACTTGATGAAGTTAAAATAGTCCGGTGCTTGAATAAACAGTGATCAGCAGGAAGACTGTTTTATCAAAAGCTGAATGAGAATGACAACAAATCATGAAGAAACATTCTCAGCTTTGAAGCTTCTCTTGCACTATACAAAGCAGTTGTGAGTCAACTCATTCAAATGGAGAACTTCAGTGGAAGCAAAAGAGAAGGAAACGTTCATTCATCTACAAGTCAAGAATATTCTAAATCTCAAGAAAGACTGAATTGAGAAAGTCCGTCTGCCGATGCAACTCACTGAGTAACGAAATTCTGAAGAATCTATGAAGACTGCATCTGCCAAATCATAGTGAAGATTTCGTCTGCCTAAAGCATCAAAATGCTCAAAAGCCATAAATGCCAGAAAGTGTGCGTTACGAGGATATCAGTTCAACAAAAGCATTAAAGAAATTATTCAACCAAGCTCTGAAGAGTTCATCCTGAATAATTGCTTCTTGGATCAGAAGTCATCCACCTCGTTTGCATATTAAATGAAGTACTGTTGATGGCAAAAAGAAGAAAGGGACATAATTAATTTATAATTCCTTGGTCCCTCTGCTTTTCTACTTTTCCTCAAGTCAAGCTGACTTCGCAGAACCAACGGCGTAAATTTCTAAACATCGTACTTTTTCAACGGTCGAAATTCAAATATATGTTCAGAGCATTTAATGGCTATTAGCTGGCATGCACTGGGATACAATGGTCAAACGAAAACCCACAGTTGGAATGCATAAGCATTAAATGCAAAGGATGTAGCTCAAGGCAAAACGCCTTGAAGGGCCAGACGATGTCAACCCAAGCAATTAATGCTTGGCAGATCGTGTTTCAGAGCCGCTCCAGAAATGCATAATTAGCCGTTACTCACAAGGAAGTAGAAGCACTAACGGATCTGTTTTCTCTCCTTCTATCAAAGAAGAATGAAGATTTTCAACTGAAGATATAAATAGAGATTTCAGCTTCCAGAACTACTCGGCGACTTGAATTCAACCCATTGCATATCTCAACCAAGTTTGCCCAGAGAACCAAGTTTCAATTGGTTCAAACTCAGAAAGCTTCAAGCCAAATTCTACCTGAGTTAAGTCATCCACTTGTGTGAAGAACTTATAGAGTGTTACTCTCATCATAACCCACAACAACCCAAAATAGAGAACCTTAAATTTCCTATCCTCTCTGTAAACCCGATCTTCATTTGTTCTACCCACTCTTATTGAAGAGAATTTTTGTAGAAAAACAAACCCAATTTGTAAAGGGTATCAAGAGTAGTCCTACAGAATACTAATGAGGAGAAGTCCTAGAGCATACTTGTAAGGAGAAGTCCTGATAATACTAGGAGAAGTCCTGTATAATACTTGATAGGAGAAGTCCTTATAATACTGGGAGAAGTCTCTGATAATACTTGTACTATTTGTTGAAATAGTGGAAAATCTTGGTGAAGCCAAGGACTGGACGTAACCCTGTCGATTATGGGGGTGAACCAGGATAAAAATCGTGTGTGCTTTACTTTTCTGGTTATGTTAATTTTCCGCTGCATACATGCACTCTTACGTAATCGATAACTCTCTTTGAAAACCAATAATTAATGTTTATTATCGAAAGAAGTTTTCAAAAATGAGTCACACAATTCAAACCCCCCATTTCTTGTGTGTTTCTTAAACTATCACTTTGTACCCCCAATCGTCAAGTAGGATGACCCAGACGATGATGCCAAATGTCATATGAGGTGGGTCCTACGAGTGAACTACTAGTGCTTCTAGTTACATGTGTTTTAGGTATACTAAAGGAAGAGGAAGTGGGAGCTGGCATGACAGAAGACTTGTTCTTGAAGAACTTGGAAGTATGCATGCCATCAAAATAATAGAGACCATCATCCCCAACAGTCCTTGAAGAAGAATATCACCAGTGGCCTAAGATTTGACAAGACAATGAGCATGATCAAACTCAAATTTAACATGATTATCTTGAGCAAGCCTACTAACACTGACAAGATTTTTAGTGATTGAGGGAACAAGCAATAAATCACGAAGAGAAAGAGTAGCATGTGTTTGACATGGTGATTTGAAGGAGACTGTATCAATAGAATGAATAGGCAAACCTTGACCATTCCCCATGAGAATGTGATCATTTCCTTGAAGGGGTGTAGGATTGGAGAAGGTAGTGGCATCATGAGTGACATGATGAGTTGCTCCAGTGTCTGGTGGCCAATTCCCTGCACTTGGGCCTGCAGATATAGTTAGCAGAGCTTGGCCCATCGTCTGCTGTGAAAAGGGAGAAGGGCCAATCGTCTGCTGGGGAGACTGAAATGCAGGTGCATGCATCGTTTGCTAGTGATAACCATTGACATATCTAGCAAACGGAGGATAAGCAATTCCCAAAGGATATCCAAGTAGATCAGTCTTCGGACCAGCATTGGGAAAAGGTAATTGGGAGGGCCCAGTTGGTTGGAGATTGTAAAAGGGTGGGGGACCAAGTCCTGATTGTAAAAGGCCCCAGACAATACTGTATTTTTCTAACAGAGGTAAAAAAAAAAATATAATGTTTAAAATATAGTTAAATTGAAATTTAGCATTTACCAGGCAATGCTGCTATACTACACGACAATCGTATTGCACGACTAGGCATAACCTTTGTTTTTTTAGGGGAAGACATAACCTTTGTTAAAATTTGAACTCATTGATGATGTTTTTAACACAAAGTTACTAGGCAAAAACAAAAAGAGTGTGGTGCGTAAGTCGCGACCGGTGACTCACTCATTAAAGTATTGACTCATTGACTCAGTATTTCAATCTGTTCGAGTTTTTTTTTTTTTTCACCGAATAGAGAGAAAATATATGAAGGTGTGGTATTAATTATCTGTTAATGGTTATTTGCATTGTTAACTCAAAAATTTGCAATCACATAAGCCTCTTTTAAAACGAGGTGGTGGCAACCAATTAACCAACCATTGGTTCTTGTCTCACACCAAACCCTGAACCACACCGTATTAAGCAGCAACCGTGACGAATCGGATCCACACGTCTCTGTATAAATTGCCCTGCCGTTTCGCCGCAAAACCCGCATATCTCTCTGTCTCTAAAAATCTTCGAATGGTATCCAAAAACCCGAACCCGCCGGAAGGGTTCTGTTTGGACCCGGGTAGCATAGCTTTACCGGGGCTCAGCCCCTTTGCGTCCGTCTCTACCGCCGCGGCCGCGGCGGCTTCTGCCACGAACTCGTCGGAGGACGCCGCCAAGAAGATCCGGAAGCCCTACACTATTACCAAGTCCAGGGAGAACTGGACTGAACCGGAGCACGACAAGTTTCTCGAAGCCCTTCAACTGTAATGTTTGCACTTTTTATGTTCTTTGTTTGGCTTCTAAAATTGTAGTGATTGAATTTGAGAGATGTTGGTTAGTGCCTCAGTGGTTCAGTGATGGATATCTGAGTGGCATCTGCTGAATTGGATGCAAAGGTGTGAAATTTAGGGTTTTTTAGTGGATTTGGTGTGGGAGGAATTGGTGCTTGTTTAGTACGAATGTGGAAATTTTGGAATGAAATGATAAATGGACTGTGTAAAAGTTGATTTTTTTATGCTTAGTTTTATGCAGTGAAATAACAGTGAATTAAGGGCATGTTTCACCTAAAAGAAACGTCACCTTGTTGGCTTTCATCATTTCCTGTAGGAAACAAAGTAAGAACAAGATAAGATTATTGTGACTATCAATGAAAACGGAAAATGGAAACATAAACGTTTTCTTAAACCAAAAAGATTCTGAGGTGTTTCCTATTGTTTAGTTTAGGATAGTTTTTTTTTGGTTACAGTTTTGGATAGTTTAAGAGTATGCATGAGTTGCTCTGTAAGAGAGAATATAAAAATGTTTTTGCTCGACAGTTTATTGTTCTTTTTAAATGTTTTTGTAAGAAGCTAGAATTGACATTTATTTCCTTCTTTATGGTGTCATTATATCATTTTGGTTTAATTCCTGTCTGCCTTACAAGCCACGTTGAAGGGCTTGAGTTTGGGATATCAATTGGACAAGGAATAGATCAGGGATGTAAAGAGAGTTGGATTGTCCGTTTTCAAGGAGAGAGAATGGGGACAATGCGCTCTGGCTTTATATTAGAATTAGAATTTCCCTTAAAACTATGTTGGTATAACTTGTTAATACTAATACACATAAATATGAATCCTCTGTTCATATATTGTAATTGTGGTTGCGGGTTTAACCAATTGAACATGACTTCCCACTTCCCTTCTGACCAATAGTAACCTTCCCCTGTCCTCCAGACATCTCCCAATCAAATTAGGTTAAGCTGTTTGAACTATTAACTATTTTCACAGAATGAAAAATGTATTTCTCTTGTGAAAAATGAATAAATGAGGGAGAATAGGTGCATCTAGACCCATTAATTTTGGTCATCACATCTGGAAGAAAAGTAGATTGGAAAATCTGTGGGACCAATAAATCTAAAGCAGCATTCAATATGTTATGGATATTGCCTTGGTTCATAATCAGTAATTAGACCTAGAATGCCTATAGTTTGACAATTTTTTCTACCCCTTGTTATTGTAATAGCATGGTAAATATATTATCTGCTCATGATGGACTATAGAATGACCTAGAGACATGTTACTGCAGATGCCTCTTTAATTTATGTCATCATATTAGGGAAATTATTACCCTTTTCTTGTAGAGGAAAATATTGATAGAAAAAAGAAATAGAAAATACATCTGGTAGGTAGATAAGAATCCCTCCTGAGAAGGGGGAAAACCTGAAGAAGAAACTGGTGCGCCACAGTGACTAAAAATGTAAAGCTGCATAATCTCTGACTTTTAGAGTTTTAGTAATAGAACTTCCTTTAAAACATCTATGAGGGCACAAAGAGGAACCGTAAACATAAGACTTCCGGATAACAAATTTTAGGTTGATGTATACTATACCCTTGAAAATATAGGAATTTTTCTCTAATCACATACACTTTATACCTGTATGTGTGTGTATAACATTTGAATGTTGATAAATAATAAGTAATAACTCAAGAGTGCTGAAATCATTGCATCCTTATAATGGAGAGCTTCATTGAAAGGTTGAAATTTACTTTCTTTCCAAAAATGAAATTTAGTGTTTCAAATTAAAGCAAAATGTGTTTGCTTTTATGCTATCTTGGTCTTGGTGTCGCCATTTGGTATTTTCCTCACATTGTTTTGTTCCTTTATTTCTATATCCAGATTTGATCGTGACTGGAAGAAAATTGAAGCATTTATTGGATCAAAGACTGTTATACAGGTAATTCCAAATTGAAAAACGAAAAACATTTCCTGACCAGAAGTGCACCATTATTTTTTATATTTCATATTTTTTTTTTATTTTAGACCTTTCATTTTTGGTTGCAACATGTAGGTATCCTTATCTCATTTTCTTTTAAGATTTTGTTTTTGTTCTTGGTGTTTTGGGAGGAAAGTCAAAATAGCCATCACATGAAAAGGGTTATTCACTGGTAAAAATCAGTGCGAGGTGATATGTCATGTTTCATGTGAAGTTCAAAAATAATTGGCGAGAGAATCTATGATGTCAGAATGTGGTTCGTCGGCTATGTTGTTTTTAATTTTAGCCAACGAAACTATAGCTTGTGGGAACATCATGGAGGAGTTGAGAGAGAGAGAGAGAGAGAGAGAGAGAGAGAGAGAGGGAGAGAGAGAGAGAGAGGGAGGGGGAGGGGGAGGGGGAGGGAGAGGGAGAGGGAGAGGGAGAGGGGGAGGGGGAGAGGGAGAGAGAGAGAGAGGAATTCCATTCACACTATCTTAACTTTTCAAAAATCTATTAAATTCAGAAGAAGGATATGGATGTAATATAGATTCTTCTAGTGTAGTATGTTTCAAATTTATGGTTTCGATTGTTGCAAACCGAATTAGCTCAATTTGCAATTTTAGATAAAAAAGACTTTCCCATTGGGACCAAATGGTGATCCATTAAGCGGGGAAATCCTATTTCAATTAAAAAAAAACATTATGCCCTAAATTTTACAAGAACGGACTAAGAGGGTCAACTACCCAGCAAATCCTAATAGTTAAATACCGTTACTGTATAGCTAGATTTCGTTGTGAAAGATCTATTACTAGATAACTGGGGTGTGTAGAGGAAGCATCACAGTGAGCTTGGAACTCAATATAGCAAACCTAACTGATGTAAGTGGTTTTGTCAAGGGATAAATAAGCTATTTGAAGATCCGCAGGCAAGTCCTGAAGGAGCTTCTTATTAGTGATTTTTTCCCTGATAAAGAACAAGTCCAATTCTATTTGCTTAGTTCTTGCATGCAAAACAGGTATACAAAGAAGGAACAGTAGTGGAAACTCTAATTCTTGTATTAGTGACTGCTCCCAAAGTACTACTTAGCAACCACAGATTGTTTGCGGACCACCAAGAGATGAGATTAGGTCCAAGAAATAAGCAAGACCCTGAAGTAGATCTATGATCATCCACAACAGTAGCCCAATCAGCATCAGCTAAACAGGGTTGGGAATGTTTTTTATTTTCTACGTCTTAGAAGAAGCAGAAAATGTAAATACATAAATCAGAAAATGTTAATTAATAGGGAGCTTATTAGTTGTATACTTTTCAGAAATACGTAAGAAACTGTTCATTGTAGAGTATCTGCAGCTGAGCTTGCTTGAAAGATCTGCATGTATATGAATGTTTTAGTTTTTGGAGCTTGTATTATTTTATGTTTTTAAGTTTCAATGTAATATGCGTACCTCAATTTCTAAAAGAACCATTTCTGCTCACTATGTAGATACGTAGCCATGCACAGAAATACTTTCTAAAAGTTCAGAAGAGTGGGACAAGTGAACATCTTCCTCCACCGAGGCCGAAAAGAAAAGCTGCCCATCCATATCCTCAAAAAGCTACCAAAAGTGGTCATTATCTTTCCCCATATTTTTTTTTCTCAGTGATACATTTGACTGCAGTTCTTTCTAATAATTTGTATTTGATATTTGACAGCTCCTGTACTCCCACAAGTATCAGGATCTATTCAATCTTCGTCCGCTTTGCTTGAACCTGGATATATTAAGCATGACTCCTTACCAATGCTTAAAACTCCTATTATGAACACTGCTGTGTCTTCCTGGTCAAACCACACCTTGCAAACAACCAATTTATTGCATGGTATTGAATGCTACATTTTTCTGTATCTTAAATTTTTCTTATAAAATTTCCTGTATTTTGACATAACTTGTTCAATATATTTGTGGCAACACAAAAACTAACTACTGTATTGTGTTTTTAACATTATTTTTTTACAAATCAAAGTGGCTTGTTTTGAACATTATATGTCTTTTTCAGTGCCGAAAGTGAATAATTCTTGCAGTAGCACTGAAAGCACTCCTAAAGTTCGGCCAGTTGGTGAATCTAATGGTCAAGGGAATAATAGCCATCCTTTGAGAGGCAAGGCTTTAGTGATTTTTATTTATAATTTCAAATTGATTTTCATTGACAGTTACTTGTATGTGCATAATGGAGGGTTGTTATAAATACAGTGTAAGCTGACAGAGTCATATGATGTATATTTCGGCGTGTATGATTTACACGAATTTCATATCCTAAAACTGCACTATGTAGGGTTGGTAGCAGCTTAATTTTCAATCAACTTCTTGGACATGGTTCTTGGTAACCATTGCCTTATGCACCAAAATTTTCACTTGTAATGTGTTTTAAACTTCAAGGCCGAAAATATAAGTTGTGATATTTTATTTGATTTACACTGTACTCCACAAATAATGCTGAAAAATCTTATGTTTCTGAGATTTTGTCAATTGTAAGTTAAATCTATTAGATTTGATGCAATTCAATACCTGGAGCATATTGTAATTTTGATATTTAATTACTTATTGGAAGTAATAATCTATGGTGTTTTATTTTTAGTTTCATGAATTTTATCTAATATGTATCAAGTCTTGAAAGCTGTCTGAGGAGTTTTCTTCAGATACCCCCATATAGACTTCCAGATGAATTTTTTTCTGTTCATGCATGCATGTTTCCTCTTTATGATATTAATTATTCTATATTTAACATTGTCTTGATATTTTAATTTGCATTAACAATTTATTTTTTATGCAGTTCTTCCAGACTTTTCTCAGGTATACGGCTTCATTGGCAGTGTATTTGACCCAGATGCAACTGAGCATGTGCAGAGACTAAAACAGATGGACCGGATAGACGTTGAGACGGTATGTGTGTTCTTACAGTCTAATCTTTGTCTATTCAGCGAGATTGGATTATGTTCTAATTACATTTTGGCAAATTGTTTTACAATATGCTTCAGGCATATAACTGCTACTTCTTTAGTTGACATATTGTACCTGATTTGTTATTGACTTGTGCCAAGTACAATTGTGTAAATGAAATTATACTTCTTAAGTATTACTTACAAATGCATGGCCTTGGCTCTATTTAGGTGCTACTGCTGATGAGAAACTTGTCAATCAATTTAACTAGTCCAGATTTTGAGGATCATGTAAGTATTCATGCCACTGATCTTTAGATTACTGTAAATGTTAAGTATTTCATGATGTGTATATGCCTCCACTGGACCCTGTACAAGCACCAGTGCATGATTGTAAAATGTTATCTTTTTTGTTTCATTTTTACTGTTGATATCACTAGAGTATGATTTTTGGGAGTGCTATTGCATAGGGGTGGGAATAGGCCAGGCCAGGCTTTGCGTAAATAGGCCTGACCTATTTAAAAAATTTAAGGCCTAAGCCTGGCCTGTGGCCTATCATAGGCTTTTTATTTTGCTTGGGCCTGGCCTTTTTAAAAGCCTGGCCTAGCCTGAAGCCTATTTTAGAATAAGGCCTTTAAATAGGTCAACAAGCCTACATCTAAACAGGTCAGCATCTAAGCAGTCCAACAAGTTTACATCTAAATAGGCCAACCAAGTTCCAATATAATTAAACAATATCTAATTAAACAAACATCCAAGTTTTCGTTAATGCTATGAACATTGATATGAAATTTATATGCTTCACAGCCACTAGAATTAAAAGCATGATTAATCACCTCAACCACACAAATCCATCAAAACAATATGAGAAATAACTAATTGTGGATTCAACAAACAAACAAAATCTCAAGACCCATTTTTCAAAATGCAGTATTCTGCTCAATAAAAATCAAGTCTCAGCAAAAAATCAAGCTAACCGGTCTTAACTAGGCAAATAACAAACTAATAGCAGTTTCAGCAAAAAATGCAGTATGCTTATAGTTTTACGAGTCACCTTTTGAAAATATGAATTCGCATACCGGAAGGCCCACATCCAAACCTCATCCTCAACCATGCTAAAAGGCATTTCATGAACCATAATAGCAGAAGCAATGATTTCTCTCATCTTTTCATTATTGTATCTAGCACTAGAACTCATAAATGGGTTACGTGACTTAGAAGGCTGAAATGGAATGACACTCTGCTTCTTTTCAATAGCCTTTTGTGCAATCCTTTGCACGCAAATTCCTAAATGCCTTTTCAAGTGGCTAGTACTGGCCCCATTCCCACCGGTAGCAAGTTTTTCCTTGCAATATTTGCAAATAGCTTTCTTTACACCTCCGGTAAGTTCATCAAACTTTCATGGTTTGCAGAACAGAACCTTTCTCCATTGTCTCTAACACATATAGTAACCTTCAAATATACAGGCTAAAAAAGTAATGGAACACAGACATGTTCCTTAGGAACATTATTACTGATATTTTCATCTATTTGATATCTCCATTGATAAATTAATCTATTAAGCTGTATTGCAATTTGGTGACATGCATGAACATACCTTGTGAGTGAGATAAACAGTAACGGTAGTGAGGGTGGTGCGTCCTGCGTGGTGGTTCGTTGATGGCGGTACGGTGAGTTGGTGGTGCGGTGCGGCGGCGGTGAGAGAAAGGGATTAGGGAGCGGAGCTGCGGAGTTGACGGAGGTGACGGGTTTCAGAGCAAGGGGATAGGGGTGAATCGTGAGGGTGGTGTGTCGATGGTGGCGCGGCGAGTCGGTTGTGGTGCGGTGCGGTGCGTCGGCGGTGAGAGAAAGGGATTAGGGAGCAGAGCTGCGGAGGTGACGGAGGACGAAGGTGACGGGTTTCAGAGCAAGGGGAGTTAATTCGTGATAGACCGATAACAGGGCAGCTGGGCAGGCAGGGAGTCAGGGAGAAATTAGAGTTGTAAATTTGTAAAGTTGGAATTTGAAAAGATTACTTCCATTAGTTGTCAAATTTGGGTGAAATGGAGTAATTGTGATTTGTCAATCAACAAGTTTCAAAATGGTAAAATTAAATTTTCTACAAATACCAAAACTGGTGAATCTAATATTTTGATTTGTTTGTATATTTTATTAAATTAAATTTTCTACAAATACCAAAACCGGCCTTATAGGCTTAACATGCTTTTTTATAAGCCTAAGCCTGAGCTATTTAGCTAAATAGGCTTCTTAAAAAGCCTGAGCCTAGCCTTTATATTAAACAGGCCAGGCCAGGCCATAGGCTCCTGTCGGTGGCCTGGTCTATTCCTTGCAAGACGTCCTGTCCTCTACTCTGATTTTTTTCTTCTTCTCCTATTAGTGTCTCATCTCATCAGAAGAAATTGATAGGTACGAGAGAAGAGATAATGAAAACTGAGGGGGAATGTATTATATTAACTGGTAATAGGCATGAATGAACCGATATCTAGTAATGGCATCAGGCTGTACAATAGAAAGAGGAAAATCTCCAAAACTAATTCCACCCCACCTCATCAATCATAGTTCCTAGGCTTATATCCTCCCCATGCAACAGACTCAGGTGGGATGCACCTTCTTTCTCCCTACTACCAACTAGGCTGTTAGTTACTAAATGTTGTCCTTTCTTGATTTTTCTCTCTGCTGGGCATGATTGTGTGCATTTCCCCTCTTCTTACTCCTCACGCATATATTAGTAATCTTGAGTCTCAGGGCCACATGAACTTTCCCCTCTTCAAGGCAAACCTTGTCCCCAAAGTGAAAACCTGGGAAATGCTCCTGAAATTCAGTTAAAGTCTCTCAAGAATTTTCACAAGAAGGAAAATGTTTCCATTTGCACAAAACCTCTATAATTCCTCATTTCCTTGGGAGTTATGCCTTACAACTAGTACCTCCTCTATAATCTCTCTATTCGCCCTTACCCTCCCTTTAGTTAGTTTGAAGCCTTGATGTGCATTGATATCCCTCGATATGATCTGCACAATCTCTCTCAACTTGTCATAGCTTGAATCACTTCTTCCATGTCATTCCATTCCTAGAAATGAACTCTGGATGAGGGTGAAACTGCATCTCCCTATAGAGGGGCACCAGCTGCCTTATTTTCAAAGCCATATTTGTATTTGATCTCAAAATCAAACCTAGATGTTCTTAATCCACTTCCGCTGTCCCTCTCCATGATCCTTGATTTAATTTTGCTCTGCTGAGATCCCCTGCTCAGAAATGATGTGCCAAAGATATTTTAACTGGTTTTTCCTAAAGGAATGCTTCTTTTATTGATAAAAAACCTGTGCTCTGTAAACATTTGCGACACCAACTTAAAATGCTCCTTCTGACTCCTTTCATCTTGACTATAAATAAGTATACTATAAGAAGTTACTAATGCAAACTTCCGTAAGTAAGGCTTTAAAACCTGGTTCATCAAACCTTGAAAATTGGAAGGGGCATTGATTAGGCCAAAAGGAATAACCAAGAACTCATAAGGCCTCTCATGTGTTCTAAAAGCTATCTTGGGAATGTCTCCTCTTGCGAATCTGGTGATATCTGGATTTTAAATCCAACTTTGAAAAAATCACTGCAGCTCCTAATTCATTCAGCAACTCAGCTATGGTTGGAATAGGGAACTTGTTTTTCAGGAATAGTCACTTTATTTAAGCCCCTGTAATCAATACAGAACCACCACCTTCCATCCTTCTTCATGACTAGAATAGTTGGGCTACTAAAAGGTCTAGTGTTGGGCCTGATAATCCCAGCATGCAACATTTCCCCCCACAATCTTCTCAAGTTCAGTCTTCTGGTTAGGAGGGTACCTATAGGGGCAGATGTTGGGGATTTGGGCTCCCTCTTTAAGATTGATTGCACGATCTTGCTCTCTCCTTGGTGTTAATCCTCTTGGCTCCTATGGAACATCCTTAAATTCTGCCAGAATCGCCTCAATGACTTTGGAGAATGGGCAAATGGCATCTGGTCTTTATCTCCTCCACTCATGCGATGATATGCCCTCATAAAACCCCTCACCATCATCTTATAAGGCCTTGGCCATGGTTCTTCAAGATGCCTAAGCTTTACAAAGGGAGCGATCTCTCCTCAAAACCTTCTAACTTACCCCTCTTCCCCATGTAATTGTTAGATTTCTAAAATTAGTGTTAGTATATCCCAAACTTGCTAACCAGTCCATCCCCCAAACTACCTCAGTTCTTCGGAAATCAATGGAAAAGTTTTACTCAATCCCCATACCTTGCATCTCCTTTTTTACATGCTTACAGTTCCCTGAATCCTCACCTTTGCTCCGGTCCCTACTAATTGTTTGGATATGATTACTAGTACACCAGCTCCCTAAAAGATTGGTTTGAGATTTGTACTTCTTCCTGAAAGACAATTGGAGTATTATCTCTTACAACTCTAACTTCTCCTCTTCCTTTGGTTGTTCCGCCCCACAATCTCCTTCTTCCTAATCCCCATCAACAGTAGTTGGTAGTGCTTGAATTTACGCAAGGTCAAGGCCACGTTTCTCATCACGTTTAAAACAAAGTCCCCTGGTCAATCACGCGCTATGGCAGCGTAGCAGAGCGTTGCGGCCTCCTACCGCTATGGGGATGAAATCGCGTCACAGATGAAGATCGCGGCTGGAGAGGCGCGATTTGCAGCCAAAATTGCGGAAAATCTTGGTGGGTCGCGGCTCTACAGGAAGAAGATAAGTGGAACTCGCAGAAAAACCCAAAATTGCCCTTGAAATTTTAAAATTAGGTTAAACTGAGGGTACTATTGGGATTTTGCTTCGGAATAAGTGAAATGTGTGTTTCATCTATTTTTGTTTTTGATGAAGACTTGCGTTTCATATTGCGACTCATCTTTCAGTCATCTCTGCGAATGGGGCGACCAACACCGTGCGACTTCCTTCAGCCACCATCGACCAGCACCCATGGCCACGACGCGACCCCCGATGAACACCGTCCAGCTTCTGGCAAACGCTGTATGATGAATTTGGCCTATCTCCGGAGACCACCGCCCCTGTTTCCCTTTGCCCTCTGTTCTGTTCTGAGTTTTCTTGTCTATTAGGTGGGCTTGATCTGTTTTTTATCTTCATATTCCTCTATTTTTCTTTCCTTTCTTTTCCTCGTTATTTTTCTATTCTTAATTGTTACCCTTCGGTTCTCTCCTCTTCCAGCATGGCATCCTCCTCCTCCTCTCTTCTCATTTCATCATGTTATGAATTTTAACTTATATTTATCAATTTTTTAGTAATTATATGTATATACTATTAAACTATTAATTATATAAATATATATATATATATATATATATATATATATATATATATATTTGAAAAATCAGTATCGCAGTCATCCCGCTATCGCGCTATCCCTACTATGCTTCCTACTCCGCTCGCGCAACTCAACTTGGGATAATCTTCTGCCCTCAGTGACCTCTCCACTAACACCATCTTGGGGCTTGGCTCCATCAGATTCCTCTTCCCTGAATTAGGCTTATGTGCAACCACTTTGTTTCTTCTGATTTTTTCCGCACTGGTGTTTGTAATAGGACCCTTATTTTTCCGTACTCTTCTCTTTCGATGCAATTCCTCCTTGCCTTAAAGCTGAGTTCTTTTCTGCGGGTCGTAAAGCCTGGTCCATTAGCTCTAATGATGACTCCAAGCTTGTTTGAATCTCATCTGCAATCCATTCAGGATATCTCCTTCAGCATCAACCGATCTGCCTTCTTCCAAGGGGTTACTATATCACAATTCTCCCAATATCTATCATTGTGATGGTATGCTTGATACGCAGTTGTGGTCCAAATGGGTTCTGGTCCAACCCATGCTGAAAACGACATATCATAGCATCCTTGAACTGCTCGCAGCTGGCTGCCAGCGTCTGCTCCTCCCATCATTGATACTAAATCCAGTGCTTGATAAAAACCAACAAAGAAAGGAATTCAAGTATTATTGATTATCTTGAGGAAACAGTGAGTACAAACAACCAGATCCTATGGCTCCAACAGAGATTCCAATTCTACTCTGCTCTCTAACAGAATGCAAAACTACTTCCCACTCTGCTCCCTCCCTTCTCATAATGCTTGTCTCGCTAACTAACTCATGCACTCAATTCCCCTTTTTGCACCCTTACTCTTTTTACTTCTCACATATACTCTCCACACTTTGGGCCTATCAGTTGAGTCTAGTAGCTGATCCATTTTCCTTCGCTTTATCTCTTGGATCACTTAGTCCTACAGCCCCATCAGTACCTCCTTCAGGAACAGCAGCCTTGTCCTCAAGGCTGAAATGTGGAAATTCAATCCTCCATAGAAACTCAGCCTCCCAAGTAGAATCTTCATATGCTAATCCCTTCCACTGAATTGAGTACTCCTTAGACTGGTTACCGGCATCCATTTTCTCTTGTACTGCCCAGACATTGTCCGGTTATGACATCATCCCCAACCAAAATACTTGGCAGCTCTGGTGTTGCAGAATATTGACCAATCACCCTTTTTAGCATACATTGAACACAATTAACTATAGATGGGACACAATTGGAGTTTGTATTCCACTTACTTCAGCAATCACACTTCCTATACTTGTACCTTCCCCGTACAAGAGACTCACACCTTCCCTGATCCCTCTCATTACTGCCAACTAGGCAGTTATTAAGTGGAGCTCCTGGTTTTTCTCTCTCCTAGGCATTATCTGGTTCATTGCACCTCTTCCCCCTCACGTATATCTTAGTAACCTTTGTTCTTGGGGTCACCATCAGAAATGAAAGAGAAAAGTACAGCCAGTTATTGGTAAAAAATTGAATTTGGAAATGATTATCAGTACTTGTTACTCAATCACTGCGTTTGAACATAGTTTTACCAGTTGAATGGTTATTGTTCCTAACACTGAATATATTTGACGAGGAAAATCATTTTATGGCTTTCTAGGTACTAATGTTTTGTATACTGTTATGGTATCTAGAAATGCAACGCATGCCGACTGTCTTATCGCCAGCATTTTATTTCTCATCGTACTGTCTATAATATTTTATACTCATCTTGTCACTAAGCTGGGATCCATCAAGAAGCACCAGACTCGGGCTATGATTGGTTATTCTTTAATTAAACACTTCTTATACTCTCAGTACTTCTTTGGTATACTGGATGCATTCTTTGGTTATTGCTGCTGCTTAAACCAAACACATCTCGCAAAGTGCATGTTCAGATAGTATATTCATTTTCCAGTTTGATATTGTTAATTGTTATCGCTACTCTCTAGCATGACTTGTTGAATTGATTGGTCGAAAAGACATCCAATTGAATGTTAAATAAATGATAAAGAAACTTTATATATGTTGGTGAGCCTCTTCACTGATGTGTGCATATGCTGCAAAATTCATGCAGAGAAAGCTGCTTTCATCCTATGAGGCTGAAGTGGAGCCCGGTAACTACATCAATGCAGAAAGACCCATACATGATGAGAAGCTGAGAAGTGCTACTTAGATGGGTTCGCGGAAATGGGATGTTTTTCCACCTGTTGGAATTTTGGGCGCGTTCATGGTTTCATTATTTTGCATAAAAGGTGAGATGCGTTGGAATGGCTACAAGCTAAGAGGTTTCAGTTTCAGCCAACTATGACCCTGCTCTAGTTTGTAATAGCTTTGCTCGCTGTCTTAGCTAAGCGCCTTGATTGATTCTCTTCATTCATTTTTGATTGTGTATATGTAAATCAACCTATTATGGAAGAAAATGATAATGTTGAAATGTATAGTTCTTAGTTTTGTGTAGATATGTATAGCACCTATGATTTGTGTATTATATCTGTTCGGACACAGGCTTAGCTTCTCTAAAAAAAATTGCACTATATAAGCTTCAATAAGTGCTATATGGTCCCTATGCGAACAGGCTCAAACGGCAAATATTTTCAAGCAAGGATATTGCATTCCCTAGTCTGCATACACTTTGGAATATCTACATCCATTAACAGAAATTTTGTAATTTATACTCTAGCAAGTAAAGCTAAAAGTAAAGCTAAACACATACATTACTAGTCTAAATTTCTATGATCTGGTTTGGAAGTTACAAATTTATAGGTATTCTAAAATTATAAATACAGTGACATATTCTTAAAATGTAATACAAGTATTGTTTACTAGCTTATTAAAAAAATAGGATTGTTTACTAAAAACAATTCTACTCGAACCAGAGTAAAGTATCCCTAGCATGGGTTGATTTTTTTCTTCTTCTCTAACTACATTGTCAGCAAATTTTATCTTAGTAGAGTAAAGTTGGATTTGGGTCTTTGCAGTTTTTTAAATCAGGAAACATGATGGACTCGGTACACGTCACTTAATCATGCTAGGGATGGCACCTGCGCGGGCTGGGTTGGGGAGTGTCTCCTCGCTCGCCGTCCTCGCATCTCTGCTGTCCCCGCCCCTATCTCCATTCCCCGCAGTGGAGTGAATTTTAACCTCATCGTCATTTCCGACCTCTTCCCACCTCTTGACAGGTTCCTACGGACTGTTAACATGTCACTAAATTTTTAGAAAAAAATAAATTTAGTATAAAAAATGCATAAATGTACGTAATAAAAAGATCATAAGTAATAACACAACTACATCAAATTCAATACTAATAAATCACGTCTAAAAATAAGAAATTCGGATTGTAAAACGTCTAACATTCAACTAATAAAAACTGTGAAGTCTTCAAGTAATCATGAAGCAGAAGGACATTTGACAGATGTATTCCAAACATAATTCATCACTCCAACAAGTAGTCAATCAACAAACAAAGGATCTAAGGAGCGTCCAACAATTATTTACCCCAGTCATCTCCCTTTCCTTATTTATGATCTCTCTCCCTTACCTGGTTATCCAATGCACATCACTGGGGATGACTCGTACTCATCATACAAAGCCTCGTGTGAATCCCGAAAGTGTCATTGACTCCAAACGTCTCGTCGAATGTGTCATGTGTCAGTCCAATATATTAGAAAATGTTCCAAAACGCATTTATAAATTAAAACGATGGAGAAAATCTTATGGAATAGGTTCGACCAAAAGTTATTTAGGCTTGATGGCTATTTCGATGGTGTTTCAACTTCATAATTACGTCGTCTACGTAGTGTAAAGCCAATTTTACCGAACAAAATATTAATCGGTGGTTCTCTTTGTGATTAACGTACTTCAAAAGGAAAAAAACGGCGAGGTTCGAGTCTAAGGCTCTTGAACCCGTGAGCAAGAGAAAGCTTGGGGAACTCAATATCTCCGTACATGTGATGATCAATCCAAAGACAATGACAAACAATCCGAAAATAGTGATTTTTCACCGAATAAAAATACATCCTAAGAATGAATATGCACATTGGAGTGAAGAAATTGGACACATAATCTGTCACATCGCGCTTTTTAATTACTAGCTTATGGTTTTGCTAAGAAAAATTATTAACCAAATATTAGTTTCAGTTACTGAAACTAGCAAGCAGTGTGAATCGCTTTAGCCCAGAAATATTTTGGGAGGGATGTTTCATTCAGCATCATTCTTTCCATCTCTTGGAGTGATCTGTTCTTTCGTTCAACTACACCATTTTGTTGAGGAGTTCTTGGAGCTGAGAATTGATGATTGATGCCATTTTCTTCACAGAAGCTTTCAAACTTTTCATTTATGAATTCTCCACCTCTATCACTTCTTATTGCAGCTATGCAGTACCCTTTTTCATTTTGGACTCTCTTGCAGAAGATTGTGAAGGCTTTGAATGTATCGTCCTTGTGAATTAGGAAATTAACCCAACTAAATCTTGTGTAATCGTCTATAATGACAAAACCATACCGTTTTCCTGAACAATAGCCGTTCTAGTTGGTCCAAACAAATTCATATGTAGAATCTCCAGAGGTCTACTTGTACTTACAACGTTCTTTGAATGAAAAGAACTTTTTAATTGTAGACATGAAGAACATGTGACATCAAACTTGAATGATAGTTTTGGTAGACCACGTACTAAGTCGTGTTTGACTATCTTCATAATGGTCTTTAAGGATGCATGCCCTAGTTTCCTGTGCTAAATCCATTTATCGTCCTCTGATGACACAAGACATGTTACATGTTGACTTCCAAGGCTCTCCAAGTTTGTCTTGTAAAGATTCCCTTGTCTCTGAGCCTCAAAAACGATTTTGTCATTATCATCAGTGACGCTACACTTCACTTTGTTAAAGGAAACAGTCATCCCACTATCACATAATTGACTTATGCTAAGTAGGTTATGTTTTAATCCTTCAACTAACAATACCTTGTTTATCACAGGAATGGGAGCCCTTCCAACGTCTCCTTCACCTCTAATGAACCCTTTTTGATCACCTCCAAAGGTGACTGTTCCTCCATCTTCTTTAATGCAGATCTTTGGGAACATAGACCTTCTTCCAATCATGTGTCGTGAGCATCCACTGTCCAGGTACTATTGTTGGTGTTTGCTTTGACCTATTAAACAAATTTGCAACAGGCAAAATCATGATCTTAGGTACCCAAATACTCTTGAGTCTTGGTTTGTTAGTGGACTTTTTGGGAGGGACCTTCTTGATATAGGGAGTCCTCTTAGTTTTCTGTTTAATTCTATATTTTACCACAAACGTCACAGGTTCAGTCGATATGGTTGTAGACGATACAAAGGTAATATCAGACGTCACAGTATCAGACGATGCATTACTATCACTATTATATCCTAGCCCACATTTATCGTATGTTTCTCTATTGTTTCCACTTATTTTAACTAAGTTATCATGCCCATTAGTAAAAGGTGAAAGGTCTTGAATTAAAACATTTATTTCTTTTTAAGAGTAGTAACTTCGTTAGAGGTGTTATGCTTTTTCAAAACTTTGTTTTCCTCGACTAATAAATAATTTTCATGCTTGGAATTTTCTAGCTCTTTTTGCAGTTGTGAAAGCTTTTTCTTTAGACGTTTATACTTTGAAGATAATGCATGAGAATAGTCTAGTAATTCATTATATTCATCCTCAAGAGTTTCAGATGTTACCTGATCTTCCTCGTCGTCTGTTTCATCTACGGATGCCATGAAGACATACAATGATTCTTCATTGTCTTCGTCTTCATCATCACTTGAGGATTCTTCAGAGTCATCACTATGGCCAATAAGCGCCTTCTTCTTTCTGTTGTGATCCTTCCTGTATGATTTCTTTGTTAATTGAGGACATTCAAATTTGATGTGTCCTGGCTTTCTGCACTCATAAAAGACGATAGAATTCTTTTTTGAATTTTGTCCCCCTTCATTTCTAGAATTTTCCTAGAATTTTCTATGTCCAAGTTCCTTATTGTGCTCTCTTTTTAACTCATTTTTGTCTCTTCGTTGTTTGAGCCACATCTTTTGAATTTTCAGTTGAACAGTGCTTTCTCATCGCTAGTATCGTCTGATGACTCCTCTATTTCTTCAAACGATTCTTCAATGTTTGTGCCTCTTGAGCTTTTGGATTTGAAGGCTATGGATCTGTTCTTTTTGCTTCCTTCATCATGTGCCAGTTCAATCTCATGAACTTTTAGAGACCCGAAAAGATCTTCCATTCTGAGAGTAGTGAGATCCTTAGCTTCTTGAGTGGCTGTAACTTTAGGTCTCCACTTCGTGGATAGGCATCTCAAATTTTTTGTAATCTGGTCGAGGTTGTTGTAGCTTCTTCCCAGATTTCTCAGTCCATTCATGATGGTTTGAAATCTTGAAAACATATCGTCAATAGACTCATTCTCCTTCATTTTGAATGCTTCATATTAAGCAACCAGCATGCTTATCTTTGTATGTTTGACATTCGATGTTCCTTCATACGCCAGTGCTAGTGTATCCATAACTTCCTTAGCTGTGTCAAGACTATCTATCTTGCCGTGTTCTGACTTGCTCAGTGCACATGTAAGAAATAGCTTGGCTTTGACATTTAGTTTATTTTCTACCCTTTGATCATCATTCCATTGTGCTCTTGGGATAGGTTCACCTGCAATATTTTTAGGTACATAATTACCTTGTTCGATGATGTCCCATATTTTATAGCTTGTGAATTCAATGAATAATTGCATGTGCTTCTTCTGGTAGGGTTAATTCGAGTAGTTGAAAAATGGTGGCTTGTTTGTTTCTATGTCGGTTGGGAATGCGTTTCCCTCCATTGATCTTTTCTCTACACTTTTTAAAGTGTTAGTTTTTAGAGCCTTAAGCTTTGATGCCAATTGATGAAACAAAGATTGATGACTAGGGGTATAAAAGTCTTGTTATTGTCTTTTTCTTTGTTTTTATTTTATTTTCTATTTGAGTTTCATATAATTTTATTAATTTTTTTAGGATTTTTCTTTTATTTTAACATAAGCATATAGGTTAGTAATTATTTTTCTTTTTAGTCCTTTTTATTAGGTTTTATTAGAGTTTTAGGTATTTTATTATTTCTGGTCATTATTGGGTGGAAATTGGAGCTTTGATGAAGAATGATGAAGAAGAAGAGGATTAAAGGCTGAATGTTGATGTGATTAAATGAAGAATAGAAGCAACAAGCATATTTAACATGTGTAAAATGATGAAGAATTGAAGGGTGCAACTGTTGCAAAAGGGAATTGAAGCCTCCACGAAGCCTCATTATTGCATTGAAGAGGGGAATCAAAAGAGAAGAGCAAGAGAAAGAAAACGAGGAGTCAGACGAGCTCCCAACACCTGAGCGTTGAGGAGCCAACGCTCATGCATTGGCTCTCTGCCTGGAATCCTAAATTATAATTTATTCCAACGCTCAAGCGTTGGGGGGCCAACACTCATGCGTTGAGGCCCTGCCAAGCCTCAAATTATTCATTTTAATTCCAACGTCTGAGCGTTGGAAGCCAACATCTGAGTGTTGGAAACCAACGCCTAAGCGTTGGACTGCTGACAGAATTGGGCTATAAATAGAACTCTTGTTTTTATTTATTTCAAGCTTGTACTTGGCTAAGCCTTTGATGGATACATTTTTCTGGAGTTGTTAGAGGCCTCTTGAGCCCTTGTTCCAGGTTTCATTTTTTCTTTTAATTACGTTTAATCTAGCTATGCTAGGCTAGTTTCTTTCTAGCACTTGGGTTTTGTGTAAATCCTTTTTCTGAGTTATGCTTTAAGCTTTTGGTGCTCTATATGAATAAAGTTATCATTTCATGTATCTTTTCTCTTTGATTATTTTGCTGGAGTCGACGCAAGTATCATGCTTTCTTTTTGCCCAACGATAGTTGGTAGGAATTAAGGGAACTGGGATTCGATTGAATGATTTATCCGCTACTTAGGTATAAGGGTGGGAATCATTTGTGTTTGCCAGAATTAAGAACTCATTTCTTCAATTGAATTGACTAGACACTAAGGTATTAGGATTAGCAAACTGAGATTGAATGATTTACTTGACTAAGGTATTAACAAGTAGAGGTTTAGGCTACATCACCATGAAATGATTTCCAAAGTTCATATAGTTATCTGTTTGCAAAAAGCTTAATTTGGTTAGGTGAAGCTAACACCCAAGTGTTGTTTCCATCAAAGTTTACAATCCAAGTCTTTTTTAGTTTTTATGTTATCATCTTTCGTAACAAAAAAATTCAAAAATTATCTTTTTATTTTCTTCTTTAGACAATTGAGCTGAAGTCACGAATCACCCTATACCTGTGGAGACGATATCTTTTATATTACTTCGACCTTTCTGTAAACTTGCAGAATTGGTATCAAGTTTTGGAAATAAGAAAACCTATCACTGGCAACGGCGCCAAAAACTTGATACCAATTTTGCAAGTGTACAGAAAGGTTGAAGTAATATAAAAGATATCGTCTCCACAGGGATATGTTGATTTGTGACTTAAACTCAATTGTTTCGAGCAGAAAAATAAAAATGATATATTTTGAGTTTTTGTGATGATTGATAGCATAAAGCAAGAACAAAAGAAGATAGAAAACTATGATGAAAATAGCACTTGGGTGTTGTGTAAATCCTTTTTCTGAGTTATGCTTTAAGTTTTTGGTGCTCTATATGAATAAAGTTATCATTTCATGTATCTTTTCTCTTTGATTATTTTGCTTGAGTTGACGCAAGTATCATGCTTTCTTCTTGCACAATGGTAGTTGGTAGGAATTAAGGGAACTAGGATTAGATTGAATGATTTATCTGCTACTTAGGTATAAGGGTGAGAATCATTTGTGTTGACCAGAATTAAGAAATCATTTCTTCAATTGAATTGACTAGACACTAAGGTATTAGGTTTAGCAAACTGAGATTGAATGATTTACTTGATTAAGGTATTAACAAGTAGAGGTTTAGGCTACATCACCATTAAATGATTTCAAAAGTTCATATAGTTATCTGTTTGCAAAAAGCTTAATTTGGATAGGTGAAACTAACACCCAAGTGTCGTTTCCATCAAAGTTTACAATCCAAGTCTTTTTTAGTTTTTATGTTTTCATCTTTCGTAACAAACAAATTCAAAAATTATCTTTTTATTTTCTGCTTTAAACAATTGAGCTTAAGTCACAAATCACCCTATCCCTTTGGAGACGATATCTTTTATATTACTTTGATCTTTTTGTACACTTGCAGGTTTGGTATCATGTTTTTGGTGCCGTTGCAGGGAATAGGTTTTCCGATTTAGACTTTAGCTTCTTTGTTTAGAGCTTTTGTTTTTATTTTCTGATTTTTTGCTGTTTTGAACTGGTGCTTCTAATCCTTGTTTGCTGAGTGTTTATAAGGCACAACTATGGCTAAAACATTTGAGCAAAGGGTGGCAAAGATCTGGGCTGAGCTTGAAATAGAGTTTGAAAAGAAGAAGCACAATGCTTTCATCTTAATTGATGAGCATTATGCTGATTTGGAGTGTAGACGCGCTAACGAATCTTTGCCTAATCGATTGTAAGAATGGGAAGCCATAGTTGCCTTACAGGGAAGGATAAGTTGCATTTTGCGGAGGTAGCCAGAGATTGAATATGTGGTTCAATGTGAAGAGGTTAAAGAAACCTCCATTGTAGAATTTGTCTTTGAAGACAAATTGAAGATGGATGAAGAAAAACCTCAAGTTCCAAGAACC
The DNA here is from genome assembly GCA_030819835.1 of Acmispon strigosus. Taxonomy (NCBI): domain Eukaryota; kingdom Viridiplantae; phylum Streptophyta; class Magnoliopsida; order Fabales; family Fabaceae; genus Acmispon; species Acmispon strigosus. Next base: position 37,708,766 of record JAUAMA010000001.1, on the reverse strand, counting down.
TATTTCATGGGTTCAGAAGATCAGGGCAAGGAACAAGAAAGGGAAAATAATTCTCCCTACACAATTAAGCAATATTTATGTGAGAACTTTCTTAACCCTTCCACTTTTAACTTGACTATTATTGCCTTGATAGCTGAAAAAGGCATGCAATATCATGACGCACTTGTGTCAAAATTTTCATGATTTGAAGGTTCTAATGCATTTTGTTATAGACCCTGGTTGAGTAGTGAACAGAAAAGAGTCTATAAAAGACTATAACATTGGGCTTCTTGGGAGACAACCCATGTGCATCTCTTACTTTTGTTTGTGTTTGTTTGTTTTGAATAAAAGGGCAGGTTGGCCAATGAGTTTGAATTCTCTAAAGCAGTGGAGCTAGAGATGCTGGAGGAGCTGGAGAGGATCAAGAGGATCGAATGGACCCATGATGACCAGAGTACTTTTTGTTTTAAGTCTTTATTTTATTTTATTTTTAGTTTTTATTTTTCTTTTTAGTTTAGATTTTTGTTTAGGAATTTGAGTCTTGCATGTAGTAGATTGAGTCAGTTTTTACCCCATATATTATATCATTTATGCTTAACTTTCAAGTAGTTTCACCTCTAGCTATGTTTTGGAAAATTTGATACATGTATTTTTAAAATGCTAATGCTGGGTAGAATTGCATGTTGTTAGGGGTTTGAAATAATTCTTGATATCTGAGTTTGTTATTGATCATGATTTGAGTTCTTATAAGGGTAAACTTACCCTATCTTTCTAAGTGTTTTGAGTGACCTCTCACATACTTGTGCATGCTTGATTCTGTCTTGATTTACATGTCAATTGAATGATGCATGTTTTGTGATTTTGTGAGAGACTTATAGGATTTATTGTGACCTCAGACTTTGTTCTTAAAATGTTTTCCCGTAGTAGTCCCATTTGAGTCTGAATTGAGTATTTTCTTTGGAGCATACTACTGTGATTAATCTGTTTTGGTTAGGTAATTCTGGTAATAGTTGTATAGAGCTAAAGTTAAATAGGTTTCTCTCTAAAAAAATGAAATTAAGGTATGTGCCTTAAAAAAAATAAAGTAGTGGAGTGAGTAAGAGTATGAGGGTAGTTCAAATTTCTTTTCATACATCCTATAACATTCCACTGCTTTGATAAAAAAAAAGAGAAAAAAAAAGAGAGAACCTTTGTGCTGAAATGTATAGCTCTTGTGTTGTAAAATTGTTCACCTAACTAATTTGAGTCTAAGCCTTTAGAGTTGCCATGTTCTTCAATTTTTCCTACCTATCATTGTACTCTTGGCCAAGTTTCAACCTGAAGAAGTCTCCTCAAATTGCACTACTGTTTTGTTTGGTTTTGATTTGAATGATAGCCAGGTTTGATGGACTGCACTTGTATGATCATGAGCTTTGTTCAGTGAGCTTAATTATGAACTCATATCTGCTTCGGTGATCAATTTTCATTCTCTAATTTCATGATGAATTTCATTCTTGTGATATGCATGTGTTTAGCCCCGCTATGTTTGCTTGAAAGTGTGTCTTGTGCTTTGTTTTTCTGGCTAAGGTGATTTGTTATGAGCTTGAGGACAAGCTTCTTTAAGTGTTTTACGCTTGAGGACAAACTGCCGTTGGGTATAGTGGTGTGATGACTGGGGTATAAAGGTCTTTTTATTGTCTTTTTCTTTGTTTTTATCTTATTTTCTTTTTGAGTTTCATATAGTTTATTAATTTTGTTAGGATTTTTATTTTATTTTAAATAAGCATATAGGTTAGTAATTATTTTGCTTTTTAGTCCTTTTTATTAGGTTTATTAGAGTTTTAGGTTTTTTATTATTTCTGGTCATTATTGGGTGGAAATTGGAGCTTTGATGAAGAATGATGAAGAAGAAGAGGATTAAAGGCTGAATGTTGATGTGATTAAATGAAGAATTGAAGCAACAAGCATATTTAACATGTGTAAAATGATGACCATGGCTCCACTACCTTCCATTCGCTTCTTCAACCTCCTTCTCCCCTCGCTCTCCCCCTCCTCTTCCTCTAACCTCCACCCCTCCTCGTTTGAACATTAGGAACACGGCCCCACGAGAGATCGGTTGATCCTCATCAATAATGTGATTCGTATTTCGCTCCCCCTCATCTCCCTCTTGGCCTTGGCTGGGGCTGCTCCCTTTATCTATTTGGTTTCCTCCACGCGGGCTTAGTGATCTACGACGCTTGAAGTTTTGGTTTCTTCTGCCTCCTGCGTTTTTGTCCCATCAAATGTACTGGCCTAACTGCCCCATCATATGAGTAGAAGGCGTAACACATAATTTGGGAGAAGCATTTTTCAATCTCGTGGGGCAATCAAACTTGCATGCAAGGAGAAGGAATCAAATCCCAACACTAACACATAAGGGGGAATCCCTATACTCAGAGAGGTCGACCCTCAATATTGTGAAGGCCAAGGAAAGTATAAAAGGTGAGGCCTTTATTAGGCCCATGGCACAACAATGGCTCAGAGTCAAAGTATCAAACTATCCAAACACATGACGGTAGGAAGAGAGACAACCACTGCCTGCCATTAGACAACCACTGGATTAGCCTACAAGACAATGACGCAAAGTTTCCAAATTTCGCTACACCCAAACATGTAAACAAGCATAGATATAAAGAAAATAGCAGGAATATTGAAGAACTTGCCAATATCAAAGAGAGATGAAAATCTTGAAGAAAGGTTGCTCATGTGTCTTGAAGCAGCGATTGACGGAGACTTCGAAAGTAGATTATTTAGCAAGTATGGCAAGAGTAGGAGAAGGTGGAATGACACTTAATCTCCAAATTTACAGACAATGAACAGGTGGAAAAGGTGAACTATTGCAATTGGGGTGATCATCAATATGCCACCTTTGCGGAGTTGCACCAAATCAATCCTCACCAATCGAATAGTCACACACAATTGATTTTCCCATCAACAGTCAATCTATGACAAGACACAACTTTTCGTATTCTACAGGGCCTCAGAGAATGCGTCAATATCCAAGGTCAAAACCTACGATAAGACTTAATTGGCTATCATCATCCTGGATACATACGTTAAAAGCTTTTAAGCTCATCTCGGATCACGATACTCCATGAGAGGAAGACCAAGAATCTTATTACTTCGGACCAAAGAACTATCTCGAATCTTGACATTTCAAGTATCCTAATGCCTAAGATACTCAGATTGAGGGGCAACTATTACAGAATAGGATTAATAGAACTTTTGGTCCCCACTTTGTCCATTTGTGCAAATTTGGTCTCTAACAAAAAATATTTGCATTTTTCGTCCCCCACATTAACTGACGGTTGCAGTTTTGGTTTTCTATCCGATTTCGTCCAACACTTAACAATTTTTGGGAAAAAAATATAAAAAAACCCCAGAAAATGAAGAATGTTCAACTTCTACAAAAGAACTTTCATCACCATCGTCCCCGGAAACTCATCACCAAACCCAGAAACTCATAATAAACCCAGAAAATCCGGTTGGAGCATATAAAATATCAAAACAAAAACATTTCCCATAACAGGGAAAGTAAGTCACATATTAATGAAACACCATACAATTTAATTGGAAAATAAGAGAATATTAAGACAAAGACAACACCAAATTCCACAAAATCAGGTGCTATTTGGAAAAGGAGAGCCACGAGTTGAAGGAAAAGTACAATTGCACGCAATACATTGATATCAGTCCCTCCTAAATTAAGTCCTACTTCAAAACATTCTTAAGATCAAATTATACGTCTAAGACGAGACAGTGCCCACTGAAAATTAGTTAATACCATTCATTATTCTAATGGTTACAACTCAAGAAAGAACAACTAGTAGTTGGTCAATGGACAACCCATAACAAATCAGTTCCAATTAGGATGAAAGAGCAATTTAATCACTTACTTTGAAAAATCCAGTTCGACGATCGAGATTCAAATGCAGGTTAGTGGGTGTTAGAATTGTCACCCCATCACCTAATTTTTTTTTTGTCTTGACCAAGGTATCCCCACAGCCGATTGCCATGAGACTAATCCTTCGCTTTTTAATATGAGTTCCCATCACAAGAGTTGGGATTCGAACCCCCAACCACTTGCTTAAGGGACGAAGTGCTGAACCACTACGCCAACCCGCTTGGTTGCACTTTTGGTTTTTAATCTACCGAATGTACATTTTGGGTTTTAAAAATTTGGTTAATTATAAATATTAATTCTGGTTTTATAAATTCTGAAAACATATTTGTGAAATGCATTTTGAGTTTTAAATTTTGTATGAACATTCAAAAGTGTTCTGGGTTTACAAATTTCATAACATAAAATAAATAAGAGTATTTATGACTATTACTATATTAAAATGAGTTTTTAAATTAGGTGATGGGAACTCATATTAAAAAGCGAAGGATTAGTCTCACGGCAATCGGCTGTGGGATACCTTGGTTAAGACAAAAAAAAAAAAAAAAAACCAAAAGTGCTTCCACAATTGAAAAAGAGAAAAAAGTAACCGATGTGGGACTCAATGCTTTGCCAATTGCTCCAAAGAGGGAGAAGTTTTGGAAGAGATGGTCATGGCAGCCATCACTATTAACGAATGCTAAGAAAGTATTAATTCATCAAAAACCAAAAACTCACTAACAGAAATGCAAAAAGGCAAGACTTTTGGTGTTTGTTGACGCATTCCAAGGAGAAGGAGGGATACGCATTTTCAAGTTGTGAGGGGAAAGAAGACTTTGGCGTTTCTTACTTTGTTTGATGTGAAAAATATTTATCGAAGTTAACACACTTTAGTGCGGTTGTTGTTAAATAACAGATACCGGGTTTTAAAATTCAGTATGTTAGAAATACACTATAATAAGTCTATAAAATAAAATGATAGGTCTAAATACTTAGGTCCAATATTGATGAGAACCTACACTTATGAGCATAAGGATTCTTAATTAAGATCTCCAATTGCCGGATAAGATCTGACCATATCATATCTATACTTGATTCTCCTCAGGTTTGTTACAACCATACATATGTATACATGATAAGGGGGCACACTTCAGGTGTGCACTATCTATACAACCTTAAGCTTATTTTTCTTCAATTTACTAACTTGAGCGTCAAAGTGCCTTGCAGGTACTCACCTTCGGTGTCTACTTGATCGCTTCGCTGGATATGAGAAGATGGAGGCCCTTGGCAAAGAGCATCCCGGGCTTCGCGTCCTATGACCTTGCCTAAATCTCATACTCATGTTCGGTATTCCCTTCCCCGAACACATTTGAGAAATTGATTTCCAAAATGCAATTTCTAAAAAAACCTTAGTTTCTGGAACATATTTGGTGGGGATCTAACTTCACTTTTCTATATTAATTATGCATGTTTGTTTCGTACAGATTAATGTAGTATCGAAACTAACTTTATGTTAAGAATAATTAGATTCCTTTATTATTCTAGGTTATAATATCTATAGGATATTTTCTAATTATATTTCTTTATTATTCTAGGCTATAATATCCCATAGGATATTCTCTTATTATTCCTAAGCATATTTTGTTTTCTATGGAATTCCTTTCTATAAATAATACATTGACTACCTCACACAAATTGTGGTGAGAGTTATCACATCTTACATGGTATCATGTTACGGTTCTAAACCCTAGTCGTCAAACCTTGTGTCGTGCTTCTTCGGCCTAGCACGAACCACCTGCGCCGTACTCTCTCTCTCTGCACCACGGCCCAGCCGCCCCAGCGTCGTTCCTCACGCAACGCCGTCCTCACGCAACACCGTTCCTCGCATCGTTGTTCCTCATGCAGTGCCGTCCTCACGCCCGTCGTCTATTGGTTCACCGCTGCTTACGACATCACTCCTCCGTCTCTTCCTTTTGCGACCTTGGTTCACATGATCACGATCGCCTCAATTTTGAGAATTTTCTCCTTTGGTGTAAACAAGTTGCATCTCTTCTTCAAAACCAAAATCTTTTTCATATTATTGATGGTTCTGTTGATCCGCCGTCATAGTTTGTGCAACATACCTTTGCTACTTCCACCTCTCCGGGTTTACGTGGCAGAGTTCCTGTTCCGAATCCTAGGTTTGCTCTTTGGCAGGTTTAAGATCGCAACATCAACAGTCTCCTTCTTTCCACCTTGATAGAGTAGGCCTTCTCCAAGACTCTTAATGCTGATACTGCGCGTGATGTCTGGAATGCATTGCACAGTGCATATGCTCCATGCAGCAAGGCTCATGAACTGCGCCTCCGTGATGAGCTTCAACTCATGCGTCGTGGTTCCCTCTCTGTGACTGAATATGGTAAGAAATTTCGCACTATTTGTGATCAGGTAGCTGCTATTGGTGCTCTTGTTGCTAATGATGACAAAGTTCACTGGTTCCTTCGTGGTCTTGGTCCCTCCTATGCCAACTTTTCCACGGGCCAGCTTGATCAGGTACCATTGCCTTTGTTAACTGATATTCTTTGTAAGGTCGAAAGCCATGCTATTTTCCAGGTCTCTCTTGAGGAACCCGCGCCTGCTCAGCCAACTACCTTCTATGCGAATAATCAGTCTCGCTCTTCTGGAAATCAGTCCTCTCGCGGTGGTAACAATGGTAATTCCAGCGGTGGTTCCAAAGATGGTAACCACGGAAATTCAAATGGTGGCTCTCGTCAGCGTTGGAACAACTTTGGTCGACGCAGCTCTTATGTTCCTCGCTGTCAGATTTGTCGTGAAGAGGGTCATTATGCTGACAAATGTCTGGTTCGCTGGGATTGGCCCTCTGAGGCTGCTAAATTGGCTCTGGCCTTTGCTGTTGATTGCTCGTTGGACTCTTCACCCAAATCTGATTGGTGTAAGACCTTTAATTTTGTATAATTTGCAGTTTAGTCCTTAGAGTCTTTATAACTTGATTGAGGTCCCTTGGTTATTGGTAAATGGAGTTAAGCTTTGGAATATTCAGATATTTAATTGGGTCATCTCCTCCCACTGCTTGGGAGCTTACGGTTTCATGTTCTATTTCACTCCCCGATGGGGGTTCTTTTCACCCTTCGCTCACGGTACTACTTCACTATCGGTGGTTTAGCTTTGAGGATTATAGAAATAGTTTTTCTTGATTCATAACAAGAAGAGCTTTGGTTTAGTGGTTGAGACTTAAGCATTTGATTTACATGACTAGGGTTCGAATCTTGGTGAAGAAAGTTTTATTTTTAATCTGATTTCGAGTGGCTTGTGATTAATTAAGTTTAAATTTCAAATTTGAATAGAGACATGAGTTTAATGAGGTTTAATGCGGAGTTTGAATGGGAATAAATGATTTTAATGCCTTGTCGGGAGTTTGAATGAGTATTAAGTGGTGTTAAGTGAGTTTAATGTCTTGTCCATTGTCTTAATGAGCCCTGAAGAGGATGAATTCAGAATAAGAAGGAAGGCTTAGGCGTGTTCCCTCTCCCTTCTCCTTGCTGCTGTTTTTAGACTTGAAATATAGCGGTTTCCTCCTTGTTCTTCCTTCAAACAAAGATTCTAAGAAACCTAGAATGCTAGAGCTGATTTTTATGGAGTTTTGCTGAAGAATCCTTGTGGTGAGTGCAATCGGTAAGTGATCAAGCTATCCTAAGTTTTGAGTTTTGGGTGATTTAAGAAACCTTTAGATTTCTGAGTGGGAAATGTTTCTAATCAGTTTTAAAATGATTTTTGGGCTTGGGATAGTATTGTTTTCGAAAAGTAGAGTTTAGAATTGATTTTGGGATGAAAAACACTATTTTCAGGCTTTCTGGCAGGGAGCCAATGCATGAGTGCTGGACTCCCAACGCCTGGGCATTGAGGTTCTTCCCAGAACGTGTTGCCAGACAGAGGCCCAACACATGAGCGTTGGAACCTAGCGCCCAAGCGCTAGGCCTCTGCCAGCAAATTGTTGTTTTGCTTCTTTTGGGTTTAAATCCTGCTGAGTTGGTTTCCGACCTTTCCTATGATTGTTGATGATTGTGCAAATGTGTTATCTTGTTAGGTCAGAGGACGAGTAGATGCAAAGGAATAAAAGGTAAAGGTAACTCAGTACTAGATCGAGTCAGTTGTGCTTTACATATGATTTTTTGTTGGAAATTATTTTTTTTGTGTGTGATGGAATTATTGGTATTGTGATACGTGCTTGGATTTGAGAATTGATGTTTTGATATGCTGATGATGATGATGTTGAGGTGAAGTTGATTATGTTATATCGATAACGTTATGAAAATTGTTGATTCATGATGATGTTGAACATGTTGGTAGGCATATGCATTTTGAGGCTGAAGGCGATGAGATGGGTTTTAGTCCCATGTGATCGTGCCGGAAGGTGATGATGACTGGGGGTATTGTGGTCTTTGTACTTTCTTTTTATTTAATTTTCTTTTATTTTATTTGAGTCACATATAGATTTTATTTATATTTTGTCAGGGTTTTTGTTTTATTTTGCATTTGCATATAGTTTAGTTAGTATTTTGTTTTTAGTCCTTTTTAGTTATTTTTATTATAGTTTAGTCCTTGCTAGAGGTTCTGGTCAATTGAGGAACATTTGTGGGGATCTTGGTGCAATTAAATTAAGAAGTGTGGCTGAATTAAAGAAGAAGAGGAAGCATCAATCTCCCAAGTGCTTGTTTAACATGTGGGAAATGAAGAATTGAAGAGGAAATTGATGTAGAATTGTTGTTTCAGACCTTCCTTGAAGCCACCACAAAGCTCCATCAAAGCATTGATGAAAGGAAGCAAAAGAGAAGGTTAAGAACAAGAAAATGAGGAGTCTTCCGTGCTCCCAACGCCTGAGCGTTGGGAAGCCAACGCTCATGCATTGGAATTCAGCCTAAACCTGAGAAAATTGTCCTGTTCCTAGTGCCCAAGCGTTGGGATCCACCGCTTGAGCGTTGGCTTGCTGTCAGTTTGGCTATAAATTTGACTTTTGGCTTTTCTTTTGGATCATACCTATTTAGACTTAGACATAATCTTGCACCTTGTTTCTAAGCTTTCCTGGACTTGTGGGATGCCATCTTGAGCTCCCAACTCAGATTTTATTTTATGTTTTCCTTAGCCATGCTTGGCTAAGTTTTTCTTAGTATTTGGGTTGTAGTGAATCTATTTCAAACTATGCTCTAGGTTTTCTGTTTATATATGAATAAAAGTTCAAGTTCTTAGTTTCTATTCTCTATTTTAATATTATTCTTGCTGTACACAAGTCTTCATGCTTAATTCTTATGCAATGGTAATTGGTAGGATTTAAGGGAAATGGGAATAAAATGAATGATTGTATGGCACTTAGGTATAAGGGTAGACATTGTTAGTGTTGGTCTGAACTTAGAATTCATCTTCAATTTGATTAACTAATCACTAAGGTATTAGGATTAGAAATTGAATTGGAAGTTCTATTTGATTAAGGTATTAACAAGTAGAAACTCTAGGCTAGAACACCTAAGAACATGTTCTGAATTTCATATGTAGAAATGATTCTGAATAACTTAGCTAGAGGTAGTGAAACTCAACCCAAGTACTTGTTTTATCAAGCTATTATCTTTATCTTTATGTTGTTTTTTTTTAAATTCCAAAATCCAAAAAAAAACATCTTTTCTTTTTCAAACTCTAAAAAGCCGATTTTAAATCAAACCAATCCCTGTGGAGACGATATCTTTTATATTACTTCGATACAATCTGTACACTTGCAGAATTGCTATCAAGCGATGAGATGGGTTTTAGTCCCATGTGATCGTGCCGGAAGGCGATGAGATGGGTTTTAGTCCCATGTGATCATGCCATAACATGTAGTTGCATTTGAGGACTCATAAGCATGGGTAGTGATGTTGATCGCGAGGAGATATGAATGTTATTTTGTCGTCATGATTGTTTATGTGTTTCTATTCAGTTGTTCATTATTGGTACATATCACAAATGTTGCTTTGTATTGTTTTTGTGTTTCCGAGTTTACCCTTTTTGGTTGTGTTTCGGGGCTTAACGCCAGAGACTGACAGGGCGATGATTTGTGAGAAGATGAACTGATGCAAGAACAAGTGACGGAGAAGGACTCGAAGATTTAGAAGACTTTATAGACGTTTCTGTTTTTCTGCTGCTGTGGATTTTAGCACTTGTTGTGCAACATTATTAATTTTTGGAAATACCTTCCGCTGCTTTGTGATGTTTAAGTAATTATTACGATGTAATTATTATTTATAATTATTGAGAGACGTTTGGCTTTTGAAAATTGAGTTGTTTTTCTGAGAGGTTTTAATTTCCGCATATTTACTATGTAACCCTCAACCCCAAAATTGGGGCGTTACAATTGGTATATGGACACCGGTGCTACATCTTACATGACCCCTTCTTCGTCTCAGTTGACTGATTCCCAGGATTATTGCAGTAATGATTGTGTTCTTGTGGATAATGGGACTTCTTTACATATTACTCATATTGGTTCTCGTTATTTACCACATACTGTTCCTTTGTCTGATGTTTTGGTTGTGCCCCGCTGTTAGCCTGGAAATTTCTCCAAGTCTCAACCCAGTCGAAATAGACACCATGAGTCGAGTTCGAATGAAATGAGAAATACTTGGTTAAGGTTAGCAAAGCGGTTTCAAAGTTTCAACTGAAGTAATGACGGCATGCTGAGTCAAAGTCGAAGCCAACAGGAAACCGGGACTTTGAACAAACAAGTGTTAAAACTTGTTTGGTGTTGAGATGCATAAAACTGCCATCTGACGGAAGTTATGGAGCGATTAGAACAAATCAGTTACGTGGGGAACAAAGAAACAGACAGGGGACACGTGTAAGGACCAGAAGAAACAACCGCTGCAAGTCGAACTATCTAGTCGACAAATGCCACCGCCTATTGAACCTCAAGTGTGGAATATTCAACCACAAACATTTGATATTCGACCGAACCAACAGGTTCCCCCGAATGAAACCGTTCACCAAGTTGACCTTGGTCGAAACGAAAAGGTCCCAGTTCTGGTTAACAGAAACCAGAACGTTGATCGAATTCTAGAAAGAGTTCGACAGAATAATTTTGGGGGGCAACAGAACGTTGCCAACATAGTAGAACAATTGTTGAATCAACATGGATTCAACGTGGGCTATGCTAATAGACCACACTTTGTGTCGGCTTTTCCCGAGATAGTTCTGCAAATAGAACTTCCAAGGGGATGGAAAGTCCTTAAGTTCACTAAATTCTCAGGGAAAGTTGAAGAATCCGCGATTGAACACGTTGCCAGATACCAAGTTGAAGTCGGAGATTTGGCAAACAACGAGTACTTGAAAATGAAGTACTTCCCAGTTCTTTGACGAAGAACGCTTTCACGTGGTTCACAATTTTACCACCAAATTCGATTCTTAGTTGGAATCAGTTGGAACACGTTTTTCATGACCAATACTTTAGAGGAGAATCTAAATTTAGTCTGAAAGAACTTGCAAGTATAAGAAGGGAACCGTCGGAAACTGTCGACGACTACTTAGGCAGATTTCTGCACATGAAGTCAAAATTCTTCATGCAGGTCCTTGAACACGAACTGGTTGAATTAGCCACAGACTGTCTAGATTATTCGACCAGAAAGAAAATAGATACTCAACATATAAGAGACTTGGCGTAGTTAACCGCCAAGATTCGACAAGTTGAGTTCCTTAGGTAAGAAAAACTAAAGAATATTAAATTGCCTAAGAGACAAAAGGTAGTTTATATCGAGACAGGCGATATAAGAAGAAATGATCCTGTGACCTTCAAGCCCTATGAGGATTTTGAATGTCATGACGTTCAGGTGGTTGAACTTAAGGAAGGGCCTCCATATATTTGTAAAATGCTAACGCCTAATAAATGGAGGCCACCTAATAATGATACGCCTCAAAAGTCGAAATATCCTGCTAAAACTTATAATTTCGATATAACAAAATGTGAGGCTATCTATGATGTCTTGGTAAAATATATCCAAATAAACATTCCTCCTGATCAGAAGATTCCTCCTCTTGATCAAAGGTGATGACAGGATATTATATGATATTTTTAGGGTGTTTTTAGTCTTTTTATTTTATTATTTTTGAGTCACATATAGGATTTTTATTATTTTTACATAGATTTTATATTTATTTTGCATTTTGCATATAGATTAGCTTTTATTTGTTTTTCAAACTTTATTTTATATTTTTAGGAATTTTTATAGTTATTTTATATTTTTAGGAAAGCTGGTATAGTTATCATTTTTGTCCAGGGACCGAATTGTAAAGTTTTAGGAAATCAAGGATCAAAGTGGAAAAATTCAAGAGCGGAGGATAAAAAGTGAAGTTTGAAGAAGTCAAAGGGCCAGAATTGAAGTTCTAACAAAGAGAGGACTTAAAGTGAAATTGAAGAATGTGAAGCAACTCTCTTTGATTTGAGCACATGTAAAATAAGGTTTGAAGGATTAATGGAGGAAGGAAGGAGTTTCAGAACTTATTAGGGGCTGAATGAGCCTAGTTAAGCCAATCAATTCCACCATTGAAGAAGAAAGGAATCCAAGAAGAAGCTGCAAGCTTTCGTACCAGCGCTCAAGCGTTGGAAGTCCCAGCGCTCAAGCGCTAGACCTATGACTAGGATGTGAGTCAGAGGTTGCACCCAGCGCTCAAGCGTTGGAAGCCAGCGCTCAAGCGCTGGGCCTATTTCTGCACGTTGGATTTTAATGCACCCCAACGCCCAAGCGTTGGGGATGCCAACGCTCAAGTGCTGGAAGGCAGATTTTCACTATAAATAGGGAGCTTTTCTTCACTTGTAAGATACACCTATTCAGAATACAACAAGTGTTCTTCTTTCCTCCTTAAAGATCATTGTTCCTAGGAATTATGGGAAGCCATACTTGAGCTCCTATCCAGGGTAATTCGATGACTCTTTTAGCCATGCTTGGCTAATTCTTTTTAAGTTTCTTGGGTTGTAGTAGTTTATAATTTATGTCTTAGTTTGTTTCTACCTTTCTGAATAATATTTCCAGTTCTTGTTTTATTTCCTTGTTCTTAATTTTTTATCTTGATGATCACACGTGTTTTTGCTTATTACTTATATCATAAGGCTATTTGGTAAGTAGTAAGGGAAATAGAAATTAAAAAAGGCTATAAGTATATATCTCTAAAGGACATTAGGATAGACGTAGCTTTATGTTAGCCCGAATTCATTCTTCATCTTCTTTTCTGGTTAACTAAATTACAAGGTCTTGGATTTAGTAATTAGGAAGAAAGTTCTACATTTCTTAAGGCAATTAACTTGTAGAAATTCTAGGCTATAGCATCATGAACTTGGACTTAAAATTCAGAAATTAAGTAGGAACTTGCTAGCATATTTTATAGACTATGTTATTCAACCCAAGAACTTAATCTTCATCATCTTTATCTCTTATATTTTATTGCTATATCTTGTTCTACCATTACCAAACCATCAACAACATACATCTTTTATTTTTTTGCTCAAGTACTAAACAATTTGATAAGAAGGCACCTACCCCTTGGGTTCGATCTTTTTATTACACGATAATCAACCGTGCACTTACGGTTTGGCTATCAAAAGGAAAGGTCGAAAGTATTGTAAATATCATAATGCTTTTGGTCAGTGGACTAATTACTGCTCTACATTTAGGAATTTGGTACAAATAGCTATCTAAGAAGGAATGCTAGTCTTCGTGCCCAAAGAGAAGACTACCATGACGATTGACTCGGACCCATTACAGGTTCAGGACACTAACTTCGTGGAGCCTACAACAATATGCACCATAAATATTGCTGAAGTCCCCAACTCCAACATCATGCCAGTCGAAGAGCTCGACAAGGAGTTGCAAGAAGAGGTTTACCCAAAAGCAGGAGAAAATTTGCCGGAATACCTGCAAAGGTGCAAAGAAAAGGAGGCTGAAGTAACCATGTGTCCTAGGTGCAGCTCCGCGTTTGATCGAAATGCTGCAAAAGCCATAGAAGCGGCTAGAAGGGTAAACCGTAAATCAACACTGGAAAGGATAGGCAATCTACTCCCTACTACTCAGCGTTTATGTTCGAGGAATTTGTTCGAGTCAAGATCTCAACTGAATCCCACTCATAAGAGGAAGAGTTTCGTTACTCCAACAGGGGTTCGACCTAACCAATGGGTCGCTGCATTTCGACCCAAACCTACTGTAAGATCAAGGGTTGAAGAAAAACCCTCTGCTTTCGGATATGGGAATGTTCTAACTCCAAAGAACTATGCCCATATCTTGAAATCTTACTTTGGAACCAGGCCTATGACCAAAACTCAATGGAGGAGGTTCCAGAGAAAGAGAATGGCGGCCTGGGAAAGAGCTATTCCTCATAAAAGGAAGGCTACAGTTGAGGAGCTTGTTAAGAATTGATCCTCGACAAAGATGAACAAAAAAGGAAAGTCTTTCTTCGAATCTGGACAGTCAAGTCGAAGTAAGACTCTGCCTTACATAGACTTAGCATACAAGCCTGAGCTGAGTCCTGAAGCTGAACCATTCACACCGAAGGTTGTACCCACCAGACCTTTAACTACTGAAGAGGAAGGTTTGGTCCCTGGTAACTTTGGCAGTGATAGTGAAAGTTTGGACATTATTTTTAATGTAGTGTCTATCCTTCCTTCTGAGTTTGACCAAACCACAGAGGTTGTCGAAAGTGAAGATGACTACTACGTCGAAGATGAAGACGACGACAATCCTCTATGCTACTACTTAATGACAAAAGGTAAGGTCGACGAGCAGAACGCGGTTTTTAAGAAGTCTAATCCAGAAATGAAAAAGCACTTAAAGCCACTATTCGTGTGGGCTAGAGTTGAAGGCAAAGGAATCAACAAAGTATTGGTCGATGGAGGGGAAGAAATAAACCTGACGCCTAAGTTCTTAATGAAGAAACTGGGTAAGACTAAGGCAAACTTACGGCCTCATAACTTGGTTCTCTCCGATTATGAGGGAAAAACAAACAGGTCGCTTGGTGCAATTACACTCGAGACCACCGTAGGCACGGTGACGAGGACTACTCTGTTCATAGTGGTTCCAACTAAGGCAAACTATGGTTTTCTCTTAGGCAGAGAGTGGATTCGTGGAGTCGGGGAAGTTCCTTCGACCTTGCACCAAAAGCTATCTCTCTGGAGAGAAGACGGTGTCTGATAAGGAAATCGCAAGTGCACGATTAAACTATCGCGTAATACAAAAGATCGAACCCAAGGGATATGTGTTCTTATTATTATATAATTTAGTACTTGTGCTAAGAAAATAAAATGATATGGTTGATGTTTGGTTTATGACAAGAAGAGAGTAATAGCATAAAATAATAAAGCAAATAAGATGAGAGAATTTAAGCTCTTGGGTTGATTTACATAATTTATAAAACAAGCTAGAAAACTCCTACTAAATTTCTGAACTTTAAATTCATATTCATGGTGCTATAGCCTAAATTTCTACATCCTAATAGCCTTAAGAAATGTAGAACTTTCTTACCTAATTACTAACTCCATAGCCTTGGTTATTAGTTAATTAGAGAAGAAGATGAAGAGAGAATTCGGGCCAACACAAAGCTACGTCCATCCTTATAGCCTTAAGAAATGTATACTTATAACTTTTTTTATTTCCTATTTCCCTTACTACTTACCAAATGGCCTTATGAATAAGTAGAAAGCATGAAATCTTTTGCGCATAAAGATTAATGAAGAACAAAGAAATAAAACATGAATAGAAGATATTATTCAGAAATGTAAAAGAAAACTAGAACATGAATTATAAATTAAAACAACCCAAAAACTTAAAAGAAGAATTAGCCAAGCATGGCTAAAAGAATCATTGAATTACCCTGGATAGGAGCTCAAGTTTAGCTTCCCACAATTCCTAGGAACAATGATCTTTGAGGGAGAAAGAGAGAATACTTGTTGTATTCTAAGAAGGTGTGTCTTATAAGTGAAGAAAAGGGTCCTATTTATAGTAAAATTCCAGCCTCCAGCGCTTGAGCGCTGGCATTCCCAACGCATGGGCGCTAGGATGCATTAAAAATCCACTTTCTGTCCGAGGCCCAGCGCTTGAGCGCTGGCTTTCCAACGCTTGGGCGCTGGGTCAACATCTGACTCATCATCTAGTCAGAACCCCAGCGCTGGAGCGCTGGGATCCCAACGCTGGAGCGTTGGGACGCTGCTTCTTCATCTTCAAGATTTTCCTTCCTTCTTCATTCATGGTAGTGGGTTTTGATGGCCATAAAATGCCACTACTCAGCCTTGTTTAATTCTGAAACCCTTCCTCCACTAACATCAATTCCTTTAAACATATTTTCCATGTGCTAAATTGGAGAGTGATTCTTCATATTCTTCTTTTTCACTTTGGTCCTCCCTTGGTTAGCACTTCAATTCAAGCCCTCATATTCTCTCAATCTCCACTTTAAGTTCTCCACTCTTGAACTTTTACAATTTGGTCCCTGACTTCCTGAAACTTTACATATTGGTCCCTGGACAAAAATGATAACTAAACCAGCTTTTTCTAAAAATACAAAATAACTAGAAAAATTCCTAAAAATATAAAATAAAGCTAGAAAATCTAATAAAATCTAATCTACATGCAAAATGCAAAATAAATATAAAATCTACATAAAAACAATAAAAAACCTACATGAGACTCAAAAATAATAAAATAAAAAGACTAAAAAGACCCTAAAATTATCATATAAAATCCACTCATCACACCACTATACCCAACGACAGCTTGTCCTCAAGCGACAAAACTTAAAGAAAAACTCGTCCCTGAGTTTTGAGAAAGTTTTTATCCGATTGAAATATGATAATTTTCCAGAAAGCTTAGCGGATAAGGAAGACATGCATGTTAAATAGACAAAGAATCAAGAAAGTTAGGCTTGGCTTTTAACATGTTTGAGTTCATCAATTAAGCTCACCAAAAATAATATTCTCCATGAAAACAAGAAAGCTCAATAATCCTGCCTATAATTCAAATCAAAACTGAAGTAAAGCAACCAAGTGATGTTGAAGAGATTTTCAAGGTTGTAACTTGGCCAAAGGGTTGAACAATTTAAGGTGTGGATTTCAAGAAATTGGCAACTCTAGTGGCTGACTCAGAAACTTGTTGTTAAGTGATTCTTCTTGACTAAGAGCTTTAAACAATACAACACAAGGGTCCTCTCAATTTTTTTTTTCTCTTTTTTTTTTTTTGAACAAAGTAGTGGAATGTATGGGATGAATGACTTGAATTTTACTCCCCTCATACTCTTTCTCACCCCTCCACTTCATTATTTTTTTTCTTTTTTCTAAGGCACATACCTTATTTTTTCCAATTTTTTCCTTCACCTTTTTTTTTAGAGAGAAACCCACAAACATAGCTCTAACAATTTAGCACATGAATCACAATAACAACTTTAAGAATTATCACACAAAGTAGGCTCCAAAGAATGACTCTTTTAAGGCTCAAAAGGGGCTACTAGTGGATATCAATTTCAAGCAAAAATCTGAGTTTTCAAAAATGCCTATAATCTCTTCTCAACTCACAAAGTGTACAAAACTCCAATCAACATGCAACACAAGGCAGAAAAATTTCACAATCATGCATCAGAGTCCTCAGCCCTCAGAAAGAAATAGGGTAAGTGGTACCATTTTAAGAACTCAGAAAAACTTTTGCCAACAACCCAACAATCAAGACATCAAAAATCCTTTTTACAGCATGCAATCCTAACTGCTTAAAAACATAGAACTTTTCACAAAGTAGTTCAATCAGATAAAGCATTTCACAAAGCTATAGCAACATTCAGAATGGATAATATACTCAAGACTCATGCAAAAAGAAAACAGAAAAACTAAACTAAAAATAAAACTAAAAACTATAAAAACAAAAACAAAAACTAACAAGCTGGTATAGCAACAAATTATCCACATAGGTCCAAGGGAACCTCAATGTAAAATCAATTTTGAACACTTAAGTTCAAGAGGGCTCTCCTTCCTTTTGGCACCTATCCTGTAACAATGAACAAACAAAAAGTCTTACAAGCAGAAGCTTGCTTGACTTGTTAGTTCCAAAAACAGCACAAAAACTCATGGGTTGAAAAATTTGTGTCCACCTTAAAAACAAGAATTCTTGAGTTCCCAAAAATTAAAACCAGTTTAGAACCAAGGGAAAACTCATAGAACCTTAAAACTTCCAGAAAATGGTGAACACAAAATTTATTAAAAACTAAAAACAGCAAACAAAAGCAAAAACAGCAAACTGCCCGAGCTCCAGCGCTTGAGCGTTGGGGATACCAACGCTGGGGCGCTGGAATTAAAACAATTACTGGGCATCAGAGGTCCCAGCGCCTGAGCGCTGGGTTCCAACGCTGTGGCGCTGGAAAATAAAAAATAAAAAGATGGGATTCCAGGGGCCTAGCGCATGAGCGCTAGCCCTCCAACGCCTAAGCGTTGGACAACTGGAATTAGAGGTAACCAAGCAGGGGCCTAATGCTTGTGCGTTGGCCTCCAGCGCCTGAGCGCTGGCCCCTCCTGCAGCAACAAGATAAAATTTCTTTTCTTTTATTTATTTACAAGAGTTGTGCAGAAATTTAAATGACAAAAATTTAAACTATCCTAAGTTGGGTTGTCTCCCAACCAGCTCAATGTTAAGGTCCGAGATAGACCCTTCCCCTTAATCAATTGGGGGTTCAGCAAGTTCAACAGTCATCACTTGACTCTCATAATCTCCTCCTAGGTAAGGTTTCAGCCTTTGCCCATTGACAAGAAATGTGTTCTTTGTTCCCCGATTTTCCAACTCAACCGCACCATGAGGAAAAACTTTGGTGATCAAAAATGGTCCTGTCCATCTTGACTTCAACTTTCCAGGGAACAACCTCAGCCTTGAGTTATACAATAACACAAGCTGTCCTGGACTAAATTCTTTTGGCAAGATTTTCTTATCATGCCACCTTTTTGTTTTTTCTTTGTAGATCCTAGCATTGTGATATGCTTGGAGTCTAAACTCATCCAGCTCATGTACCTGTACCTGTCTTTTATCCCCAGCTTCTTTGGGGTCCATGTTCAAATGTTTCAAAGCCCAAAAGGCTTTATGCTCAAGTTCCACAGGTAAATGACAAGTCTTACCATAAACCAACTGGTAAGGAGAGGTTCCAATAGGAGTTTTAAACGCAGTTCGGTAAGCCCACAAGGTGTCATCCAATTTTTTTGACCAATCCTTCCTTGAGGTACCAACTGTTTTTTCCAAAATCCTTTTTAACTCCCTATTAGAAACCTCTACTTGTCCACTAGTTTGGGGGTGATAGGGGGTAGCAATTTTATGACTAACACCATATTTTTTCAAAAGAGTTTCAAAAGCTTTATTACAAAAATGCTTACCTCCATCACTGATTATTGCTCTTGGCACCCCAAATCTAGTAAAAATCTTTTTCTTCAGAAAATCCAGAACAACTTTTCCATCATTTGTGGGAAGGGCTGATGCTTCAACCCATTTAGAAACATAGTCAACAGCAACCAAAATATACTGGCAACCAAAAGAAGGTGGAAAAGGTCCCATGAAATCAATGCCCCATACATCAAAAAGCTCAACTTCCAAAATCATTTTTTGGGGCATCTCATTCCTTCTTGAGATATTACCAGTTCGTTGACAGCGATCACACCTTACCATAAATGCTCTACTATCTTTGAAGATAGTAGGCCAATAAAAACCACTTTGGAGGACTTTAGCTGCAGTCCTCTCACCTGAAAAATGGCCTCCATAATCGGAGCCATGGCAATGCCATAAAATAGCCTCAAATTCTTTTTCTGGAATACACCTTCTAATGATCCCATCAGAACATTCTCTAAACAAATAAGGTTCATCCCAGAAAAAGAATTTAGCATCATGTAAAAATTTCTTCTTTTGTTGCCAAGTCAAATCAGAAGGCAACACCCCAGCAGCTTTAAAATTAGCTAAATGTACATACCATGGAGCTATCTCTTGGATAGCTAAAAGCCTCTCATCTGGGAACTCCTCTTGAATAGGAATTGGATCGGAGTTCCCTTCCTCAAGCCTTGACAAATGGTCTGCTACACCATTGTCCTTCCCTTTTCTGTCCACAATTTCAAGATCAAACTCTTGCAAGAGTAAGATCCACCTGACCAGCCTGGGTTTAGCTTCCTGCTTAGCAAACAAGTACTTCAATGCAGCATGGTCAGTATGCACAATAACTTTAGTACCCAAAACGTAAGGTCTGAATTTGTCTAAAGCATAGACAACGCTCAACAACTCCTTTTCAGTTGTAGCATAATTTTTTTGAGCTTCATTCAGAACCTTACTAGCATAATAAATCACATGCAAAACCTTTCCATTTTTCTGACAAAGAACAGCCCCTATTGCATTATCACTAGCATCACACATAACTTCAAAAGGCAAATCCCATTGGGGAGCAGCAATGATAGGGGCTGAAACAAGTTTTTCCTTTAATAATTTAAAAGCAGCCGAACACTCATTATTAAAGATAAAAGGAGCTTCTTTTTCAAGGAGATTTGTCATAGGCTTAGCAATTTTAGAAAAATCTTTTATAAATCGCCTATAAAAACCTGCATGACCAAGAAAGCTTCTTATACCTTTAATATTAGTGGGAGGAGGTAGATTTTCAATGATTTCAGTTTTAGCTTTATCTACCTCAATCCCTTTTTCAGAAATCTTGTGCCCAAGCACAATGCCATCTTTTACCATAAAATGACATTTTTCCCAATTAAGCACCAAATTCTTTTCTTGGCACCTAACTAAAATCCATTCCAAATTGCTCAAACACTTGTCAAAGCTGGGGCCATATACAGAAAAATCATCCATGAACACTTCCATACATTCACCAATTAAATCATAAAAAATAGCAAACATACATCTTTGGAAGGTTCCTAGAGCATTACACAAGCCAAAAGGCATTCTTTTATAAGCAAACACCCCGAAGGGGCAAGTAAAAGCAGTTTTTTCTTGATCCTTAGGATCAACAACAATTTGATTATAACCTGAGTACCCATCCAAGAAACAATAGTACTCATAGCCAGCCAACCTGTCAAGCATTTGATCAATAAAGGGAAGGGGGAAATGATCTTTTCGGGTGGCAGAATTTAGCCTCCGGTAATCTATACAAACCCTCCATCCAGTTACCATCCTGGTGGGAATCAATTCATTGTTCTCATTTGGGACCACAGTAATTCCCCCTTTCTTGGGAACTACCTGAACAGGACTAACCCATTCACTATCAGAAATGGGATAGATGATCCCTGCATCTAGCAACTTAATCACTTCTTTCCTTACCACCTCTTTCATGGCAGGATTAAGTCTTCTTTGGGGTTGGACTACAGGTTTAACTTGTTCTTCTAAACAAATTTTATGCATACAAACAGTGGGGCTTATGCCCTTAATATCCTCTATAGTCCAACCCAAAGCAGATTTATGAGCTCTAAGAATTCTTACCAGTTTTTCTTCTTCAAGAGGAGAGAGGGAACTACTCACAATGACTGGCTTGTTATTACCTTCCTCAAGAAATACATACTTAAGGGTGGAAGGTAAGGGCTTCAATTCCCTCTTTTCCTCTTGAACTTCTTCCTCTCTTTTCAGCTCCTCTACCCAATTTCCTTTTGAAGGGAAAAAATGGGCAGCTTCCAGATATCTTGCCATTTCAATGACCTGTTCGTCATTGCTTTCAATATCTTCAAAATCCAATCCTTCAGAGATTATAGTCTCTAAAGGATCTTCTTTCCACATGGCAACAAACTGTTAGGCAGAAATATTTTTTTTTTATTTTTTAATATACAAGAAGTACTAAACAAAATAAAAATAAGAACTTGAAAGAACCTATCCCCGGCAACGGCGCCAAAAACTTGATAAGGAAATCGCAAGTGCACGATTAAACTATCGCGTAATACAAAAGATCGAACCTAAGGGATAGGTGTTCTTATTATTATATAATTTAGTACTTGTGCTAAGAAAATAAAATGATATGGTTGATGTTTGGTTTATGACAAGAAGAGAGTAATAGCATAAAATAATAAAGCAAATAAGATGAGAGAATTTAAGCTCTTGGGTTGATTTACATAATTTATAAAACAAGCTAGAAAACTCCTACTAAATTTCTGAACTTTAAATTCATATTCATGGTGCTATAGCCTAAATTTCTACATCCTAATAGCCTTAAGAAATGTAGAACTTTCTTACCTAATTACTAACTCCATAGCCTTGGTTATTAGTTAATTAGAGAAGAAGATGAAGAGAGAATTCGGGCCAACACAAAGCTACGTCCATCCTTATAGCCTTAAGAAATGTATACTTATAACTTTTTTTATTTCCTATTTCCCTTACTACTTACCAAATGGCCTTATGAATAAGTAGAAAGCATGAAATCTTTTGCGCATAAAGATTAATGAAGAACAAAGAAATAAAACATGAATAGAAGATATTATTCAGAAATGTAAAAGAAAACTAGAACATGAATTATAAATTAAAACAACCCAAAAACTTAAAAGAAGAATTAGCCAAGCATGGCTAAAAGAATCATTGAATTACCCTGGATAGGAGCTCAAGTTTGGCTTCCCACAATTCCTAGGAACAATGATCTTTGAGGGAGAAAGAGAGAATACTTGTTGTATTCTAAGAAGGTGTGTCTTATAAGTGAAGAAAAGGGTCCTATTTATAGTAAAATTCCAGCCTCCAGCGCTTGAGCGCTGGCATTCCCAACGCATGGGCGCTAGGATGCATTAAAAATCCACTTTCTGTCCGAGGACCAGCGCTTGAGCGCTGGCTTTCCAACGCTTGGGCGCTGGGTCAACATCTGACTCATCATCTAGTCAGAACCCCAGCGCTGGAGCGCTGGGATCCCAACGCTGGAGCGTTGGGACGCTGCTTCTTCATCTTCAAGATTTTCCTTCCTTCTTCATTCATGGTAGTGGGTTTTGATGGCCATAAAATGCCACTACTCAGCCTTGTTTAATTCTGAAACCCTTCCTCCACTAACATCAATTCCTTTAAACATTTTTTCCATGTGCTAAATTGGAGAGTGATTCTTCATATTCTTCTTTTTCACTTTGGTCCTCCCTTGGTTAGCACTTCAATTCAAGCCCTCATATTCTCTCAATCTCCACTTTAAGTTCTCCACTCTTGAACTCTTACAATTTGGTCCCTGACTTCCTGAAACTTTACATATATGTCCCTGGACAAAAATGATAACTAAACCAGCTTTTTCTAAAAATACAAAATAACTAGAAAAATTCCTAAAAATATAAAATAAAGCTAGAAAATCTAATAAAATCTAATCTACATGCAAAATGCAAAATAAATATAAAATCTACATAAAAACAATAAAAACCTACATGAGACTCAAAAATAATAAAATAAAAAGACTAAAAAGACCCTAAAATTATCATATAAAATCCACTCATCAGTGTCCTTGAAAATGTTGATGCTGATCAAAGCTGCATTTTATCCGAATGTGATTAGGTCAATAAAAAGACGTTCGACAATAAGTTGGAAAATATTCCACCCTACAATGATTTGGAGAATGAAATGAAGGGGGAATACAGATCAAGTTCATTCAAGAACTACTCTGAATATGCCTTCTTTCGGAGAATAGAGTTCCACCAAAGGAAAGAAGACGAAGATGCCACAGGGGAGTGGCACATAGTGGATCCTATTTGAGTAGGATACTTAAAATTCAGCTCAAATAGCCGAAGATGCAGATGATCAAAAAGTTCAGTTTAGAGAGCTGAGACGTAATGAGAGCGCATTAGACTCATGCTTCTTGAAGACGTATAACATTGCATCGAATGTGGCGATGGCATTGGAGGAATGTCATTCACGTAGTAAGTTCAGATGATGTAACTACAGGCGTGATTTCAACACCATAATTATGCCTAAAATGTACCTTTCATGGGTTTATATTTATAAAGTCGATTTAAGAATTCCAGTTATCATTACGTTTGAATAAAGTAACAATTCGAACTAGGCCAATTTATCTTTACAAGTTAACTTATCGAGTTACCATTTGGATTTTATTTGGCGAAACCTATTACAACCAACCGAGGTCGAGAAAGGTTTGGCAGAATTATTCAATGGTAATCGAAATAAGGGTTAATGCAAACCCGGAACGCGATAAAGTGAAAAGACTACAAAGGATAAGTTGATGATAAATCTTTAGATTATGATAAGGTAGAATCTCAAAAATTACAACGGTTACTTCAAACCGTTGATACAAACTTGAAAAGAGATACAAGTAGATCGAGAAGTCTAGTTATAATCTAGAATGTCTCCTAAAGTTTTGCCTAAAGTTAGAAAAAGGGGGAGGAGCCGATTGATTCCTCGACAAACTCCATGGATTCATCAGAGCCACTCGAAGAATCATTCGAAGAATCGTCGAAGTCTTCAGAAGAAGAAGGATCTTAGATACTAAAACCCTTGGCACAGAGAAACTCCACCCCAATTCGACGGCAAGGCATTTCTTCCAAAACTCTCCAAGCCTGAGGAGGTAGCCCGTCAGGGCCCTTGAGAAGCTTGGTGACGGGAAGCCATAGGGGATGGCTCGTTCCTTGTTAGCAACGACATAGGCCAAATGGTTGTAGACAATGTCTACAATGTATACATGTTCCTCGCTCAGAATGGAGTATATGAGAAATAAATCTTTGTCAAACACATCCCTCAGGTGATCGACCCTTGGGTACATCACTCTCTTGACCACTTGGTGAGGAAGCTTGGCCGTAGGAGTAAGTGAAGAGTAAAGAGAGCAGTCAGCGGCCGAAGGGTTATACACATGGTAGACAACCTCGTCAATGTCTTCCCATCCATGCCCCTTCCACCAACACTCCGAGTTGACCTCGCCATCGTCATCACTGTTGAGGAGTTCTGAGAGTTTTTCTCAGTTCAAGAAAACGTCGTGATTGAGCATATTTACCCTAAAACCGCCATTGCGCTGAAGAGAGAGGGAAGACCAAAAACCAAGTACCAGTTCAGGGTACATAGATTCATTGGAGGCCTCACAGAACTCCGACAAGTTGGTACGGCTCAGAGCGATAGAGCCGAAGAACCAGTGACGGTGGAGTTCAAGGAGGTGAACGGAGTAAGGGAGACAAATGGTCACCATAATAATGCTTCTTTCAGCAAAGTATTTTCAGAAAAAATGTGCAAGAAGAAGACAAGGTTTGAAGAGAAGCATGCGGGTTAATCCCATTTGTAGGGAAATGGAAGAAGATGGAGGGTTTTCCTTCCTGACAGATGGAAGTGAAAAGCCATTCGAAGACGGCTAGCGTGTGGTTCAAAGTTCAAACCATGAGAGATGTTTGCATTGGGAATTTGAGAATCATCTTTACATGTCTGCAAATGTAGGGGGCTACTAACTGCTCCACTGTCATGGCCAAATCGTCAATCTTCCTTTTTTGGTGAAGAGAGATAATTAGGTTCATCTCTTATTTAGATGGAAAAATATCACACTTCTCAGCAGGGGAATCCTTCGAAGTATCATATTTTGGGGGGCATCTGTTAGCTTGGAAATTTCTCCAAGTCTCAACCCGGTCGAAATAGACACCATGAGTCGAGTTCGACTGAAATGAGAAATACTTGGTTAAGGTTAAAAAAGAAGTTTCAAAGTTTTAACTGAAGTAACGACGGCATGCTGGGTCAATGTCGAAGCCAACAAGAAACCAGGACTTAGAACAAACAAGTGTTAAAACTTGTTTGGTCTTGAGATGCATAAAACTTCCATCCGACGGAAGTTATGGAGCAGTTAGAACGAATCAGATACGTGGGGAACAAAGAAACAGACAGGGGACCCGTGTAAGGACCAGAAGAAACAACCGGTGCAAACAGTTGAAGAGTTTTTCCTATAAATAGAAGAAGCCAAGGCAGAGATTAGGATCTTTCACCCTCATAACAACACGCCCGGTAGCGTTAATCCTCAACCCTAAAAGCCATAAGTCCATCAGTAAGGGACACAGCGCGACAAGAACGAGACACACGTGAGTGGCTGAGTGTTGGTCGACTGACCAAAACCTTTACATTTCTGTAACATTTACTTTTCAATGCAATTTTACTTTTCTTTTGCTTTTTTTTCCCTGCTTTCATGCCTATGACCCCTTCTCTCTGCCTATAACCCCTTCCTCGAATGCTCCTAAACACGCACCCATCTCCCATACACGCACCCGCTCCGCTCGTACCACTTTCGACGGGTTCCTCCCCACTCTGCTCACACACTTCGCACGCGCACACGGGAGATTTTTGGACTCCCCAGGACCCAAAAAGAGGATAGAATCCAACCTCTTCATAAACATTTGGATTTTGCTATGGTGTTACCCTGGTTACCAAAAACTAGCGTAAACACCCACCTAACTAAAAATCTTGTCTCTGTTAGCCAATTGACTCGTGATAATCATGCTAAGGCGGTTTTTGTGGATGACTCTTTTGTTATTCAGAACCGAAGGACAGGAGCCGTTCTGGCAAGGGGCAGATGTGATCACAGGCTGTATGTGCTAGATCAAGGACCTCAGGCGTTGCTGACTACTAGTTCTCCACTACCTCGTGCCTCTTTTGAAGTTTGGCACTCTTGTTTGGGTCATGTTAGTTTTAATGTTATTAATAAGTTGTTTAATCAAGGTTGTTTAAATGTTTTGTCTATTTTGCCTCAGCCGATCTGTTGTACTACTTGTCATATGGCTAAGAGTAAACGTTTGGTTTTTTTATGATAAACATAAAAGGGCTTCTGCCGCTCTGGATCTTGTTCATTGTGATTTGTTGGGACCTTCTCCTGTTACTTCTGCTGCTGGATATTCTTACTTTGTTATTTTCATGGATGATTTCGCTCGCTTTACTTGGTTTTACCCCTTATGACATAAATCAGATTTTTATGATGTGCTTCTTCGGTTTAAAGTCTTTGTGGAAAATCAATTTTCTCGATCCCTTAATGTTTTCCAAAGTGACAATGGCACTAAATTCATGAATAACAAAGTCCAGGCTTTATTTGCTTCCTCTGGTGTGCTTGATCGGTTTTCATGCCAGCATACTCAGGCACAGAATGGTTGGGTTTAACGGAAACACAAACATATTCTCGAGATTGGTCTTGCCATGCTGTACCAGTCGCGTGTTCCTACCAGCCATTGGGTTGACTAATTCAGCTTTGCGGTTTACATTATCAATCGTGTTCCTTCTCAGGTGTTTGTTAGGTTCAAACAAGTTTAGAACATTTATTTTGAGTGATAACAATTTTACTACTGAACTGTATACTATGTTTTTCAGGAAATATCATTACTGTACATGATTAAAAGGAAGGATCGTTTGCATGCTTAAATTCAATATTATACAGACATAGAAAGAAAAGAAGTATTGTCCAGAGGAAAAAGTGAAGTATCGTCCAGAGGCAAAAGTGAAGTATCGTCCATAGGCAAAAGTGAAGTATCATCCGAAGGAAAAAGTGAAGTATTGTCCGGAGGCCAAAGTGACATACCGTCTGTTGAAGAACAAGAGACAACTCAAGTATCATCCATACTCTACTGTCTGCATACGTCAGCCAGTAAATGATACAACCAAAGAACCGGAACCGATTAAGTCGTGTCTCAAACAGGAAAGAAATTTATTGATGAACAAATTTATTACAAAGGAGTGAATCAAGCAACATATTTCTCGAAGACTGTCTCTGCTTGAATCAACGTCATAAGTATAGTAAATTGAAAGGATAAAATCATGCTCAACAGAATCAACAAAGTCAAATCTACTTAAGGCTTATAGTCATTGCTGTACGGTCAGGAATTCAATGTGAAGATCAAGTCAACGACAAATCAGCCTCAGTGAATCGGATTTGAACTGAAGGTATAAAAGATGAGAATTGAAGATTTGAAAAAAAAGAGACAACAAGTCAGAGAACAACGCACAATATTTTTGTGAAACATCAAGAGAAAAACAGAGCACAAGAACTGAGTGAAAAACAGAATCATATCTATCAAGATTTCACGAAATAGAGAAACCATTGTTTATTCATATCTGTTTAAGCCAAACCTCTAGTATATTGTTTAGAGTCAAACTATATACAAATACTGAGAGTTTGCCGAGCCTAAGTTTGCTTCTACCATTACTCTTGTGAGAAGAGAACTTCTGTAGAAGAATCTATTGTGAAAAGGAGAAGTCCTTTATAATACTTGTTGGGAGAAGTCCCTGAGAATACTTGTTGGGAGAAGTCCCTGAGAATACTTGTTGATAGGGGAAGTCCTTGATAATACTTGTATTATACTGGTGAACAGTGAAAATCTTCGTGAAGCCAAGGACTGGACGTAGCCCTATCGTTCAGGGGGTGAATGAGGATAAATTTGTGTGTACTCTTTAATGTTTATTGCTTTATTTCTTTATCTTTTACCATCACACACGTTTTATTTCCGCTGCATCAAAACTGTTTATCCTATCGTCTGTTAAAAGCAACCTATCGTTTACGAAACGGTTTTGAAAATATATATTTCTTTTAGAAAAGAATTTTTTTACACGAACACAATTCAACCTGATGACTGGATTTTGTATGATAATTTTAGGGTCTTTTTAGTCTTTTTATTTTGTTATTTTTGAGTCTCATATAGGTTTTTTTGTTATTTTTATGTAGATTTTCTATTTATTTTGCATTTGGCATATAGATTAGTTTTTATTTGGTTTTTAAACTTTATTTTATATTTTTAGGAATTTTTATAGGTATTTTTGTATTCTTAGGAAAGCTGGTAGAAATTATCATTTTTGTTCAGGGGCCTATTTGTAAAGTTCAAGAAATGAAGGACCAAAGTCTAAAGGTACAAGAGTTTGGGACTGAAAATTGAAGTTGCAAGAAGTAGAAGGGCCAGAATTGAAGTGCTAACTATGAGAGGACCAAAAGTGGAAAAGAAGAATATGAAGAATCACTCTCTAAATTAGCACATGGGAAATAGGGTTGAAGGATTGATGATAGTGGGAAGAAGGTTTTAGAAATGATCAAGGGCTGAATGAAGGCCATTGAAGACATTAAAAAACCCACTACCATGAAGGAAAGAAAAGCTGGAAGATGAAGCAGCAACGACCCAGCGCTCAAGCGTTGGGATCCCAGCGCTCAAGCGCTGGGACTCTGACTAGAACCTGAGCTGGAAATCACACCCAGCGCTACAGCGCTGGGAAGCCAGCGCTCAAGCGCTGGCCCTCGATCTGAAAGTGGGATTTAAATGCTTCCCAGCGCCCAAGCGCTGGGAAAGCCAGCGCTCAAGCGCTGGAGCCCAGAATTTTGCTATAAATAGGGAGGCAATTTGCACTTGTAAAACACACCTTTCTTAGAACACAACAAGTGTTCCTCTTTCTCCCTCAAGAACATTGTTCCTAGGAATTGTGGGAAGCCATATTTGAGCTCCTAGTCCAGGGTAATTCAATGCTTCTTTTAGCCATGCTTGGCTAATTCTCTTTAAGTATTTTGGGTTGTGTTAGCTTATTAGTTTATGTTTTAGTTTTCTTTTATTTGTTTCTGAATAATATTCAAAGTTCATGTTTTATCTCCTTGTTCTTCATTCATCTTGTGTACAAAAGATTTCTTGCTTATTACTTATACGAATGGAAATTGGTAAGTAGTAAGGGACCTAGGACTTAAAAAAGGTTATAAGTATACTTCGCTAAGGAATTAGGAAGGACGTAACTTTATGTTGGCCTGAATTTCTTCTTCATCTTCTTCTCTAGTTAACTAAGTTGCAAGGAATTGAATTTAGTAATTAGAAAGAAAGTTCTACAATGTGTAAGGAATTAACTTGTAGATTCACTAGGCTATAGCATCATGAATCTTTGTTTGGAATTCAGAAATAAAATAGAAGTTTGCTAGCATAAATTATAAGTTATACAATGCAACCCAAATGCTTATTTTTATCATCATCTCTTCTTTTATATTTTATGCTTTTTATGTTCTTACTCCAGAAACCAAAATGCAAAATATATCTTTTTATTTTTCTGCTTAAGCTCTAAACAAATTAGTAATTAGACACCTATCCCTGTGGGATCGACAATCTTTTATATTACGCGATAATCAATCGTACACTTGCGATTTTTTCTATCACAACCCCCCCGTGACATTTATGCTGAAACGTAGTCCTAAACAGACAACAGAAAGGACATCCTATCATAAGAAGGTTCCACTAAGAACCACAACTAACAAATCAGGACCCAAGAAAATTTGCGTACCTAAAACTATGATTGTTCCTGGTGCAAATGTGTTTAACAGGACAAAGCAGAAGAGAACAATGGTACCTGGACAGTGGATGCTCGCGACAGATGATAGGAAGAAAGTTTATGTTCCTAAAGATTCGTGCTAAGGACAATGGAGGAACAGTTACCTTTGGAGGTAACCAGAAGAGCTTCATCGTAGGAGAAGGAAATATGGGTAAGTCTCCTCTCCCTGTGATAAGCAGGGCTCTTTTAGTTAAAGGATTAAAACATAACCTACTTAGCATAACTCAATTATGTGATAGTGGGATGACTGTTTCCTTTAATAAAGTGAAGTGTAGTGTCACTGATGGAAATGATAAAGTCGTCTTTGAGGCTCAAAGACAAGGGAATCTTTACAAGATGAACTTGGAGAGCCTTGCAAGTCAAAATGTAACTTGTCTAGTGTCATCAGAGGATGATAAGTGGATTTGGCACAGGAAGATTGGGCATGCATCCTTAAGGACCATTACGAAGATAGTCAAACATGACTTAGTATGTGGTCTGCAAAAACTATCTCTCAAGTCTGATGTCATTTTTTCAGCAATTAAAAAGTTCTTGTAAGCCAAAGAATGTTGTGAGTACGAGTAGACCCTTGGAGTTGTTACATATGGACTTGTTTGGACCCACTAGGATGGCTAGCTGTTCTGGTAAGAAATATGGCTTTGTCATAGTAGATGACTACACGAGATTTACTTGGGTATATTTCCTAAGTCACAAAGATGATACTTTCAAAGTCTTCACAACATTCTGCAAAATATATCAGAACGAGAAAAGGGTACTACATAGCAACAATCAGAAGTGACAGAGGTGGATAATTTGTCAATGAAGAATTTAAAAGGTTCTGTGAATACAACGGTATCGTCCATCAGTTTTCAGCACCCAGAACATCCCAACAGAATGGAGTACCAGGAAGGAAGAACAGATCACTGTAAGAAATGGAAAGAACAGTGCTTAGTGAAACATCAATGCCAAAGTACTTTTGGGCCGAAGCAATTCACACAGCTTGTTACATTCAGAACAAGATTCTTATGAAGCCAATTTTGAAGAAGACTCCATATGAATTATGGAAAGGAATACTGTCGGATACATCTTATTTACATCCTTTTGGATGCCCTTGTTTCATTCTCAACACCAAGGTAAATCTCGGAAAATTTGATTGGATACTTCTTAGATATTTCTTGGATACTCACCCCATTCGAAAGCTTATCGAGTCTACAATTCCAGAAACATGGTGATAGAAGAATCAATCAATATAAAGTTTGATGATCACATCACTAGCAATGATCCAACCAGCCACAAAGAAGATCTCTCAAGTCTAGATCAGAATGAAGGACCACTACTACAGAATTTCCTTTTTACCACGCCCCTGTTACCACGGTTCCAACCATGGTAAAAAGATGCCCGGAGCTCTGTTACCACGGTTCCGCATTGAATTGTGGTAACTAAGACACTCTATTACCACAGTTCACTTTTAACCATGCTAATAAGTAAAAAAAAGGAAAGGAGAGAGGGCAGCCTCCAAAATCCTAACTCACTCCTCTTTCTCTAACTCAGCACATCCACACTACCTCTCATCTTCCTAGCCTCACCAACCACCGAGCCTCCACCTTCTCTTCTTCGAATCCTCCATATCTTCTCCTTCGAGCCCTCTCCACCAGAAATCCTCATTCCCCTCTTCGACCAACGAGTCACCTAGCTTGTGAAAACCGCTCGTTCCGCCATCGCCACTGCACTCTCCGAGTTCGCGCGGTCGCGTCGTTCGAGGTTGTGACACCATGTCATTCGAGGTTGTGCCGCCGCGTCATTCGAACTTGCGCCGCCATACGGTTCCGGGTTTGCGTCAAGGTTCCCAGCTCACGCCGCCGCTCCAGTACGTCACAAACCGCCGTGTCGTTCGAGCTCACACTGCCATGCTGCTGCTGGGGTTTCTAGGTATACCATTCTCTTCCTTGCTCCTTCTCTTCATCTTCCTTGCTCTTAGTTCAACTGGTTCGACCAAGGAAGGTGGAAATTAATTTCTCCTGGTTCAACAACCTCACAGGCTGGTTCACATGAGGAATCAGAGGTTGAGGGTGGTTCGCAGGTTCTGTTTGCATATGAAGAAATCAAGGAATCTCGTGACATGAACCTCTGCTGACGTCTTCGGCGTCGTCCGTCGCCTGATGTCCTCAGGAGAACCGTAACGCTAGTTTGTTCATTTTGACGAATTTAGTTGCAAGAAGTATTAAGCTAAATATGTAAATATGTGATGTGGTTTTTGTCATCATAATAGGTATATTAGTCATTATAATTGGCTTATCTGTATCTTTAATTATTGACAAAGTATCTGTTTTAGATCAACATATATGATGTGGTAACAATCTTGTATATATTCATATTAGATCAATAGAATCAATATGAAAACTTGATAAAAGGTTTGAAAGACAATGTTGAAGTTTTTCCTATGATAATTGACATGTATGCCAAGTGCGGTAGTGTTAATGATGCTCAGGAGCTTTTCTACACCATGAGTAATAAACCTATCGTCTTGTGGATAGCCATGGTAATTGCTAGTGCTTTGAATGAAGATGTTAAAGATGCTTTGAACCTCTTTTTTATGATGGTTGAGTGGGAACAAAACCAAATCACTTAACATTTCTTATTGTTCTCCAAGCTTGTGCTCATGGAGGTTTTCTTGAAAGAGGACTGCAAAATGTTTGGCCCTAGGCATTGTGGGGCCGAACTCCTCAATCATGTCCAAATCCGTGGGCAACATGCCATTAGTTAGCTTCGAATCAAAGCAACGCACAAGGTGAGCCACCACTGAACGAACCACAGTTAGACCTAATTGCAATCCGGGACAGCCCCTTCTACCTGAACCAAATGGTCTCAGTTGGTATTATAGCTATTTTTTAAGTTATGTTGCACTATATTTTATATTTCTTATTGTACCTTTTAGTGACTACTTTTCTTGTATGTTAATTTGATGACTTTTATCATCCGATTTAAACATTCATATATTATTATTAACTTCGTGAAATCAATTTAAATATCATTCATATATATTATCCTGGATTTCATGTGCTCTACTTGGTTGTTTCTTTAACTTGTGAGGTATGATTCTTGATCTCAGGTTAGAGGGGAAATATCTGCAATCCTGAATTTTCTCCTCTTACTGTATGTAATGGCTAATTGTTTTATATTGGTCCATCTTTTAGGTTCCCCTTGATTTTGCTACAAATTCTAAGATGGCAGTAATGATTCTGAGGTTTGTACTTTACATTTAAGTTTATGATTTCTCCGTTGTTTCAAATAGTTTTTTTATGTCTTATTCAATGTACACTTTGTTTCTTTCTTAAGTTATTAATAATTCTGAAGTTGTATATCTTACCTATAAGGAAACCTTGCATGAAGTGTACTATGGTTCAAGTCAAATGCATGCTGTAATGGCTCTACTTTGAGTCTATGACCCTTTTAGCCTCTTGATTTTTTTCTTCTACTCGTGCATGTTGTTGTTCTTCCATTAGGTTGGAGAAGAAGCAAGAAAACTCTCGCTTGGTTTAGAGAAAAGATACCAAAAAATGGGGCTTTTGTTGAAAGAAGCTTTGAAGTCTCTGTGCAGATGAACCAGTGGTCTTATGTTGCGTTCTGGAAGATCGGTTGCCAAAATTCCAAGTAAGTCTCAAAGGGTCATTCCAAGTTTTGTGATTTTGCAGTTTCTAGTTTTTACATTCACAAACCTTGGTTTAGTTTGTGAGAAATTTCCAAGTTTGTTTGTTTCCTTTTATTTAGGCGCATGCTACTGTTCTATGTGGTTTACCCTTTAATTTCTTAAATAAATATATTTAGTTACGGTGGATATTCAGATTTGACCATTTTTTTAGTTTAGAAACAATGTTGTGTGTATTGCAAATAGCCTTTTTTTTTTTTTTTAAATTAAGACCTATTATCATGGTTCCAGTAAGAACCATGGTAACAGAGGAACCTATTACCACGGTTTCAGTAAGAACCGCGGTAACAGATGTATGATATTACCACGGTTCCACCTTGAACCGTGGTAACAGAGGCCTGATATTACCACGGTTCAGTGTAGAACCGAGTATTTCAGAGGTATGATATTACCATGGTTCCGCCTTGAACCGTGGTAATTTACCTATTACCTCGCGGGTTGTTACCACGGTTTAACCATGGTAATATGCAGCCCGGAACCGTGGTAATAGGGCAATTCTATAGTAGTGGACCATCGCCCATCAAAGCTCAATCGTCCAATGGTCATGCATCGTCCACACAGTCCGCATCGTCCAATGACAGTCTATCATCCAAGGAAAATGAGGAACCATCATCCAATCCTTCATCATCCGATCAAATCATGACATCCAGTGGTATCTCTCTTCCAAGAGATTGGAGATTCAAGCTAGGTTACCCTCCGAATCAAGTCATTGGAAATGTTACAGAAAAGGTCAGAACTAGATCCTCATTTCATGATCACGGTAATTATGCATTCCTATCTGAAACAGAGCCAAAGAATGTCGCTGAAGCTCTTCAAGACGAAGGATGGATTATAGCAATGCATGAAGAACTTAATCAATTTGAAAGAAGCCAAGTCTGGAATCTTGTTCCCAGACTTGAAGGGAAGTCCATCATTGGTACTTAGTGGGTTTTCAGAAATAAAGTGGATGAAGACGGAAAGGTGAGAAGGAATAAAGCAAGATTAGTAGCTCAAGGGTATACTTAACAAGAGGCTGTTAATTCGAAAACTGCTAGCATTCGCATGCCAACATTCAATCAAGATATATCAAATGGATGTGAAGATTGCATTTCTAAATGGGTATATTGAAGAAGAAGTATATGTAAGGCAGCCCCTTGGTTTTGAATTGAAGAGACGACACTGCCGGATCACGTCTTCAAATTGAACAAAGCACTCTACGGTTTAAAGCAAGCACCAAGAGCATGGAATTTTCTAATCTAATGCAAAACGAGTTTGAGATGAGCATGATGGGAGAATTGAAGTTCTTTCTAGGACTTCGAATTCGTCAAGAACAAGGCAGAACATACATTCACCAAATGAAATACATCAAAGATATCCTAAAGAAGTACAATATGCACAAATCCAAGGAGATGAACACTCCAATGCATCCAGGAACCATACTAGACAAGAACAATGAAGGGTCACCGGTTGATCCTACAAAATACAGAGGTATGATTGGATCACTACTCTACTTAATGTCCAGCAGACCTGATATCATGTTCATCATCTGCTTATGTGCAAGGTTCCAGGTAAATCCACTAGAATCTCACCTTAGTGTTGTAAAAAGAATTCTCAGATATTTATCGGGCACTACTAATCTTGGTTTAGTGCACGAGAAAGGTGATGATTTAAGGTTAAGAGGATTTTGTGATGCAGACTATGCAGGACATATGATTGAAAGAAAAATCACAAGTGGTGGATGCCACTTTCTTGGTCAATGCCTAATCTCATGGTCCAGTAAAGGCAGAGTACAATCTCTCTATCCACTACCGAAGCTGAATATGTTGCAGCAGGTTCTTGTTGCACCCAACTTTTGTGGGTGAAACACCAATTAGAAGATTATAGAATTCCTAAATATAATATTCCATTACTGTGTGATAACACTAGTGCTATAAACATTACAAAGAACCCGGTTCCAAATTCTAGAACAAAACATATAGATATCAAGCATCATTTTATTAGAGATAATGTAGCAAAGGGTAGCATTGATGTATCATATGTGCACACTGATGATCAACTTGCAGATATCTTTACAAAACCTCTAGTGGAAAATAGGTTTTCTTATCTGAGAGAAAGTATAGGTTTGCATCATGTGTTATGAATTATATTGTATACACAAACCAAAATGTAGGAGATGTAAGAAGCACAGACGATACGCTCAATGTTTAATCAATTTAAGTACAAAATCTGCACCCTATCGTCCATTGTGAAGTTCAAACGTGGATGACGTCACTTGAAGTCTATCGTCCGCTGGCTTCATGTTGATTACAGAAGCAGCTCAACAAAGCCTACAAGAATCAAAAGCTCACAATCAGACTAAGACTATCTTTTCCCTATCTCTCTTACATATTTACTATGCTGATTGATCTACTCTAGATTATCAAATTGCATCTGCTCTGATACTATTTGCCCTGTTACCGTATTTTACATGTACTGTATCTTGTTGTTGTTTGATAATGACAAAAGGGGAGAGATTTAGAGAAAAATTATGTAATTAACAAAGGGGGAGAATAGAGAGAAGCAGAAAATCGACAAAGAATTGACAAAGGGGGAGAGTAGAGAAAAAGCAGAAAAATATGTAGTTGAGAAAATAGAAAAAGCGGAACAAGGGAGAGAAGAGAGAAATGTCTTTTCTAATTGATCTAGGGGGAGACAAAGAGAAAAATTATTTTAGCTTTTTAACAGAGGGGGAGAGATGATCAGAAACATTAACTAACAAAGGGGGAGATAAGACTAGAAAAAGAAGAATATATGGGAGAATGATTAGAAATCCTTTATTAGAACAGAGAGGGGGAGTGTGTATATATATATATATATTATATATATATATATATATATATATTCACAAAGTGTTTATACTCATACACCTTTTTTTCTCTAAATAAAATTTGTCATCACCAAAAAGGGGGAGATTGTAAGGTTCAAACAAGTTTAGAACATTTATTTTGAGTGATAACAATTTTACTACTGAACTGTATACTATGTTTTTCAGGAAATATCATTACTGTACATGATTCAAAGGAAGGACCGTCTGCATGCTTAAATTCAATATTATACAGACATAGAAAGAAAAGAAGTATCGTCCAGAGGCAAAAGTGAAGTATCATCCATAGGCAAAAGTGAAGTATCGTCCGAAGGCAAAAGTGAATTATCGTCCAGAGGTCAAAGTGACGTACCGTCCTCTAAAGAACAAGAGAATACTCAAGTGTCATCTATACTCTATTGTCTGCATACGTCAGCCACTAAATGATACAACCAAAGCAACGGAACAGATTAAGTCGTGTCTCAAAAAGGAAAGGAATTTATTGATGAACGAATTTATTACAAAGGAGTGAATCAAGCAACATATTACTCGATGACTGTCTCTGCTTGAATCAACGACATAAGTATCGTAAATTGAAAGGAGAAAATCACACTCAACAAAATCAACAAAGTCAAATCTACTTAAGGCTTATAGCCGTTGCTGTACGGTCAGGAATTCAATGTGAAGATCAAGTCAACGACAAATCAGTCTCAGTGAATCGGATTTGAACTGAAGGTATAAAAGAGGAGAATTTAAGATTTGAAAAAAAAACACAAGTTAGAGAACAACGCACAATATTTTTGTGAAACATCAAGAGAAAAACAGAGCACAAGAATTGAGTGAAAAACAGAGTCATATCTATCAAGGTTTCACGAAATAGAGAAACCATTGTTTATTTATCTCTGTTTAAGCCAAACCTCTAGTATACTGTTTAGAGTAAAACCATATACAAATATTGAGAGTTTGCCGAGCCTAAGTTTGCTTCTATCATTACTCTTGTGAGAAGAGAACTTCTGTAGAAGGATCTATTGTGAAAAGGAGAAGTCCTTTATAATATTTGTTGGGAGAAGTCCCTGAGAATACTTGTTGATAGGAGAAGTCCTGGATAATACTTCTACTGTTCTGGTGAATAGTGAAAATCTTGGTGAAGTCATGGACTGAACGTAGCCCAATCGTTCAAGGGGTGAACCAGGATAAATCTGCGTGTGTTGTTTACTGTTTATTGCTTTATTTCTTTATCGTTTACCATCACACATGTTTTATTTCCGCTGCATCAAAACTATTTATCCTACCGAGTGCTAAAACCAACCTATCGTTTACGAAATGGTTTTGAAAATATATGTTTCTTTTAGAAAAGAAAGTTTTTATACGTACACAAATTAACCCCCTTCTTGTGTTTGTCCTTATTTTATCAATGTTATCTGGTCAGATTCCTTTTACACTTCTGTTTCAGGTTGCACCAACATATGCTAATTTTCACCCCTTTGGCTGCCATGTATTTCCATGCTTGCGTCCCTACATTAAAAATAAATTAAGTACTCAAAGTTCTCCTTGCGTATTTCTGGGCTATAGCAGTTATCACAAAAGCTTTAAATGCTTCGATCCGGCCACTTCCAGGACCTATGTGTCTCGCCATGCTCAATTTGATGACCTTTGCTTCCCTTTTGTTGGTTCTCATTCCTTTGGCACCACTTTCGAGGTTTCTTCATTTTACGAACCAGCTGCAGGCTCCTCCCACGTGCCAGTTTTCACTGTCGATCCAGCCAGCCCCCTGCCGGCTCGTACTCTGCCTTGCTCATCCTGTGCTCCCATGGATGCTCCCCAGGCTCCCTATCCTGATGCACCTGCTTCTCCGAATCTTGCCTCACCTCCACAGGCTCCATCACCAGCACCATCCTCTCCTGCTGTGTTGCCTGCTTCTCCAGTTGCTCCTGCTCAGGCTGCCCCAACAACTCCTCGTATGCGGACTCGGTCCCATAGTGGCATCTATCAACCCAATCTGCATTATGCTCTGGCTCACTTTCAGCCTACTGCTCTTCTCACTACTCTGCATGCCACTACTGATCCCAAGGGTTTTAAATCTTCCATGAAGCATTCTCAGTGGTTAGCAGCCATGGAGGATGAGCTTTCTGCTCTCCAAAAAAACCACACTTGGACCTTGGTCCCCCGACTATTTGCTACTAATATTGTTGGTAGTAAATGGGTTTTTCGCACTAAACACAAAAGTGATGGCACTGTTGAGCCCTTAAGGCGCGTTTGGTGGCTTAGGGTTTCACGCAAATTCCAGGTTTTGATTACTCACTTACTTTCAGTCCTGGTTGTCAAGGAAACTACTGTTCGTCTCATTTTATCCCTTGTCGTGCTTCGTGGATGGAAACTTCATCAGTTGGATGTTAAGATTGCTTTTCTTCATGGTCAAATCACTGAAACTGTCTTTATGGAACAGCCCCCTGATTTTGTTGATTCTCGTTTTCCGAAACATGTATGTCGGTTTACCAAGGCTCTCTTCGGGCTCAAATAGGCGCCTCGTGCTTGGTTTCAGCGTTTTAGTTCCTTCCTCCTCCGTTTTGGGTTTATTTGTAGCAGGGGATGGTCCATCTTTGTTCGCCTTCTATAAGGGGCGCATCACTCTCTATCTCCTGGTTTATGTGGATGACATCATTCTTACTGGAAATGATTCTCTTCTTCTCTCTCAGTTTATTGCTCGACTCAATGCTGAGTTGCAATTAAGTATCTGGTTAAGCTTGGCTACTTCCTTGGTCTTGAGATCACTTATACTGCTGATGTTTTGTTCTTGGGACAGGCTAAATATGCTCATGATCTGCTCTCTCGTGCTATGATGCTTGAGGCAAGCCTTATTTCGATTCCCCTGGCTGCTGGTTCTCATCTCATCAATGCTGGTGAGCCTTACTCTGACCCGACTCACTACCGATATTTGGTTGGGGCCTTACAGTACTTGACTATTACTCGTCCTGATTTATCCTATGTTGTGAATACGGTAAGTCAGTTTCTCGAAGCTCCCACTGTTGATCACTTTCAGGCTGTCAAACGTATTCTCCGATATGTTTGTGGTATATTAAACTTCGGCCATATGTTTCGCAACTCCTCTTCTCCAGTGGTTTTTGGCTACAGTGATGCTGATTGGGCTCGCTGCACGGATACTCGTCAGTCTACCTATGGCTATGTTATTTTTCTTGGTGACAATCTCTTGTCTTGGAGTGCCAAGAAACAAACTACTGTTGGCCGCTCAAGTTGTGAATCTGAGTACCGGGCAATGGCTAATACTGCTTCTAAGCTTGTTTGGTTGATCAACATTCTTTATGAGCTTCGTGTTCGGTATTCTGCCACTCCTCTTCTTCTCAGTAACAATCAGAGTGCCTTGTTTATGGCTCAAAATCCTATGGCTCATAAGCATGCTAAGCATATTGATTTGGACTGTCATTTCATTCGTGAGCTGGTTGCCTCTGGTCGTTTGG
This sequence comes from Acmispon strigosus, assembly GCA_030819835.1. Lineage (NCBI taxonomy): Eukaryota > Viridiplantae > Streptophyta > Magnoliopsida > Fabales > Fabaceae > Acmispon > Acmispon strigosus. The sequence continues at coordinate 37,668,652 of JAUAMA010000001.1, read as the reverse complement.
TTGTTCGCCATGTTCCTACCTCTGTACAACTTGCTCATATCTTCACCAAGGCGTTGCCTCGTCTATTGTTTGAACTATTTAGATTCATGCTTCGTGTTGGCATTAATCCAACACTCAGTTAGCTTGACGGGGGTGTTAAGAATAATTTAATTTTTTTATTATTCTAGGCTATAATATCCTATAGGATACTCTCTTATCATATTTTATTATTATTCTAGACTATAATATCGCATAAGATATTCTCTTATTATTCCTAAGCATATTTTACTTTCTATTGTAATTCGTTTCTATAAATAATATATTGACTATCACACAAATTATGGTGAGAGTTATCAGATTTTACCCCGACCAACAAAAGGAAGAGAATACTCGATGAAGATTCGCGATCAATCGAGTCACTTTCTATGAAGGAACGGGTGTGAGCACGATAAAAATTCAGACCATGACTCCGCAGTCAACACCGCTTACGCGTCTGGAAAAACAAATTGATTTTTGAGAGTATTTTATTGCTCCTGCTAAAGTTAAAAAGACTGCATTATTTTCCTTGACTTGAGTTGACTTGGTATTAACACTCACTAGACCCAACTATAAATCTAGCACAACCTTAGCTTCACTTTACCACTTCATTTGTGAACAAGGAGGAGAGCTATTTCCTACTCTTTAGCTCTTCTAGTTCCCTTCCCTAGCTCTTCTTTGTCTTTTGGAACTTTAACCAGCAATTCTTGCTTAACTATCAAAATCTTCAATAAAAATGATGGTAAGAATAAGACCCCTCATGCCAATTTAATGGCTTTTATCTCATTCATCACCTCGTTAATGCACAATAACATGTTTGGATCAGTTTTCCTCTTTTCAGAATTAATTCTAGCACCCGAGAAGCTACTTAGAGAAATTTCTCTATGGAATTAATTTTGACTTCAAATTTCTCTATGCACTAGAAGCTTGTTCAGTTTTCTCCTAGTTTTGCTCTGTTTACATGCATAGCTTATAGCTTATGATGTTTTCCTTTTTCAGTATGAAATATATGTTTTTTACTATGAATTGAATACTTTCGTGTTTAAAGTTTAAGGTAATTGTTGGGGCCTAAAAGAACTTTGATTTGTTTTGTTACAGAAACTAGTGTTAAAGGTGGAGTTACATGATGACAGAATCAAGCAGAAAGCTATGAAGACTGCCTCTGGCATTTCAGGTATTCAATTAAACCATTAATCTCCCTCCGATGTTGAGTCTCTCTAGTTTCAATTAACTGGCATAGCTTGACCAAAACTATGCATTTAATAAAAAAGGGTAACCTATAAAGCTCTGGCTATGCGCGATGTTTAGAGAGGAGCCGGACACGCTCAGTGTATTTAATATAAGTAGTTTTACCTTGTATTTTTGCATTTCACAGCTCGAACCTGTGACCTGTGACCAAGACTGTGCGTTTATTTTAGAAAAACAAAACGAATACGCAGATCATATAATGTATTTGGTTTATGTTTGCAGGAGTTGAGTCGGTTTCTGTGGACATGGGAAGCAAGAAATTGACCGTAACTGGAGACATTGATCCTGTACATGTAGTGAGCAAACTAAGAAAGTGGTGCCATACTGAAATAGTATCTGTTGGACCTGCAAAAGAGGAGGAAAAGAAGGAAGAGTCTAAACCAAAAGGGCCTGAGCCAGTCAAGTTCTATGAAGCTTATCCCCTTTATTATCAGATGAGACCATCACCACAATACACTCAATATCATAGTGTTCAAAGTGTTGAAGAGGATAATGTTGGGTGTGTCATCTGCTAAGTTTCACATTATGCCAGAGAGCTGCATAAAAGAAGAAGAAGAAAAAGAGACTTTTTTTCCCTTTTTACTTTGAAAACTGTTTCTCATGGTTTATGCTTTAATGCTTATTTTACAATTGGCGAAATTAAATGTATATAATGAAATAGAATTGGATGTATCATTGTTTACATGTTTAAGGTAAAAAGTTTGAGTGAAGTTTTCATTCTCCTAGTTAAGATCCCTTCAATCCTCAAGGAGTTTCATGATTCACCAATTGGGATCATGTTAGCTACACACATACTTATAAGAGGATTTCAGGATTGATGTACTAAGAAGGAAATTCAAGAATATGTACAACAATGTGAAGTTTTCCAGAGGCTCTTAGCTCAGCAGGTTTGCTACAACCCCTTCCAATATACCTACACAGGTATTGTCTGATGTAACCATGGATTTTATAAGAGGACTTTCCAAGTTTAGTGGATATAAAACTTCCCCTCTTTTAGGCTCTTCACCCCAAAAGTAACTAGAGGGGATGTGGGGTTAAAAGCGGTGGAGGAAGTGAATAGATTGACAGCTGAAAGGAATAGAATGCTTGAAGAGTTGAAGGAACAACTGATAAAAGCTCAAAACATAATGAAAACAAGCATGGGAGAGAATTGGAATACCAAGTTGGTGATAAGGTGTTCCTAAAATTACAACCATATAAATTTTAGAGCTTAGCTAAGAGATTTAATCTAAAATTCAATCTAAGATACTATGGGCCCTACAAAATTGAAAAGATTAGTCCAGTAGCATATAAATTGAGTGGGAAATATGAGGCGGGTGAGAATGCTGAGAGGGGGAGAAAAGTGTTGGAACTAGGCTTGGGACTTGGGAGAGTTGATTGGAGCCAACCTATATTGAATACACTAAATGAAGTTGTTTCTTTCATTCTATCTGTTTGGTAATATCAACTACTAACATAACTAAAGTGGTTAGTATTATGGATTCTTTTTGTTTTAGTAGTTATGGGGGATAAACTCTATGTGGTTGTGTATCGTGTAGGATAGACTAGGCTTTTTATGAGTATCGGATGTCCAACACTTTTTCTATATTACAAAGTCTTATTGATAGTGTTTACATGAAAACTTAAAAACTAATCCTAGAAACATAAATGAAAAGAAATGAATATACCTAATTTAAGTCGTTCATTCGGCATGGCTTGTAAAGCTCCGAACTTGACTTCTTGAATATTACCAACTATTCCCAGATAGACCCCTCGCCCTCACGTCTATAACAGTTGAGATTAGTGGTGCGTGGTGTTTGTGCGCCTAACTCCTTGATTGTGGGATCATGGGTTGCGAATCATGGTGTTACTCGGCTTTGTCTTCGAATCTAACGCATACTATTCTCCCTCAATTTCAATCTCCCAATGCTGACTAATTCTTTGCACCTTAAGCGAAATATTTCGTAAGTGTTCTATTTCTTTGACTGAGCCTTTCTCAAACCAGCACCTATTTCGAATATTATTTGCCTTGTTTTTGGGCCTCTAATTTCCATCAAGCTCTACATAACTTATCCAAAACTTGACCTTTACTTTAGCTGCGGTTCATACACATCTTCGAAATGTCTTAGACTCCTATAAAGCTTCACCACGAAAAGAAAATTTTCCCAATCTCTATCTCGAGGCCAGGCCCTTTCTCTTACCTTCTCCAATTCGAAATTTTGATATTAACGCATCCTATTAATTTAACAAATGATAAAGCTTTTTTGTTCTCCTGGGAAAATTCCAAGGTCTTATATGCTTACATATCCAAAGTCTATGCTATGGATGGATTTTCTGCCATAAATTCACTGAGCAAAATGTGTTATACCGGCTAAATCAACTTGACCAAAATTAGAAAATCACAATGGTATTGTTGGTTCACAAATAGATTTAGTCGATTAGGAAGTGGATTCATTCGATGAGAAAGTCGTGTGGTTGGCTGAAAAACCAATTATGATTCCTTAATCAAGCGATAGCTCGATGAAGGGCTCTGATTCTCAATATGAAATCCTGAGATACTCCAAAAAGCTTAGTGTCTCGTTATTGAAGATGTTGAAATAAGACTTTGACTATGAACTAAGGTCTATTTCATGAACTAAGGTCTACTCTTAAGGAACGTAAAGGGGCTTAAAAGCGGTAAAGAAAATAAAGGCTGGAAGCTATAAATCGGCTGAAAGATAAATTGCAGAAAGCGATAAAGAATTTAAATGGCTGATAAGTAAAATGCTAAAAAGTAAAATAAAGATAAAATGCGGAAAATTTGTAGATTTTGATTGATTGATTGTGTGTCTTTGTACAAATGACCCTTCCTCTATTTATAGAGGCAAATTAGCTAACTACTTGGTAGTTGGAAGAAACATGCGACACCCCACGTTCTCCGATCATTACAAGTGTTTACAAAATCGTGGGGTATCGTCCTTCCCACTCTCCTAGTCAGCCTAGAGGCTTTGTTTCAGTCGTTCTCATTGCATCAGCTAGCTCGCAACCACTTTCTGTTATTTTCACGAGAACGAGCCCACTAACTACTTTTGCATTCGGAAAGCTTCTAGAAACCTGATGACTCATCCTACTTGGAGCTTAAGTTTCTGCATCTTCCCTGAATCTTGTCCTTGTACACTTGTGCTACTAATCGGCTAGACCCACTCGAATCGGCTGCTATTTTATTCGACCATACTATCTAATCGACTCAGGTGGCCATTCGGCTCCTCACTAACCGTTACGGATTTTTAGGTAACAACAGATATATTAATTAGTGACAAGTGCCAATCACGATCCATATTTTGATCGGTTCAACCAGAAACCTCAAATGATAATTACACCTTGTCTAATCCATTTGCTGAGTACCTCAGCCTGTTTAATAAACAAGCAAGAACAAAAACTTAATTAAATCCGAAAGTTGAAGGGGAGTTGCGTTTGGTTCCCCCCAATTGCGCCTTACGCCCCCCCCCCCCCCCCCAAATACAGTCATTGACGAAAATGCCCTTAAAATCTTTTTTGATTCCCGAGATGTCCCTTTCTTCTACCATTTTATCGGAATAAATCGCCCTTATAAGCGCGATTTGTGCTTTCAATTCTATTCGCACTTATAAGTGCGACCCAATTAAAAAATAATGAGTAACTTCATATTCGCACCTTTAAGTGCGATTATATATGTCTGTTCGCACTTATAGGTGCGAAATTGGCGTTTTGAGAGAAAAAAAAGGAATTTCTAACAGTCTCGAATGGCGACGGGCTGAACTATAAAGTTGAAGAGAAAAAAAAGTAATTGGACGCTTATAGCTTCGCCAAATTCCATCGTTTGCTATTATTTTTGAATTTTTGAAAAAAAAATTTTTACCATAAATTCCGAAATATGTCAACTAGACTAATTGTGGTGGTCCCATAATTTTTAAAAATTATTTGGTGCCTTTTTTTATATTTGTTAGATGTTTTTGTCGGTTTCTTTAATATGAAATCGAACCTCAAGGTGCGAAAATTGTCTCAAAATCGCACGTAAAAGTGCGACCAAATAAAATGCATTAAAAAATGGGTATTTAAAATTCTTTTTAACCAGTTTTAATTTTTTTAAAAAAGGACAAGTTACAAATCGTACCATGAGGTGCGATTTCTTTCTTAACTTCGCACAATGGAGTGCAATTTAATTAAATAATCCAAAAAAAATGGTATTTAAAATTCTTTTTAACCAGTTTTAATTTTTTTTAAAAAGGACAAGTTAAAAATCGCACCATGAAGTGCGATTTCTTTCTTAATTTCGCACAATAGAGTGCGATTCCGTTATATTATTCAAAAACTTAAAAAAAGTTAATTAAATAAATAAATTTGCATGTTAAAGTGCGAATTTTAATGATTTTTCGCACTTCCTAGTGCGAATAATAACCAGAGATTGGAGAACAGAAACGAAATTAGTTTTTTCTTTCTTGATTGGAAGGAAATGGTGGGAGAGAAATGGTGATAGTGATGAGTTGAAGGAGGTGAAGTTGGGGTATGACATTTTTGGACATTTTTTTTGGTACATATGTTTTTTTTCTTCCTACACGAGGGTATTTTCGGAATTATTAAAAAAAGGGAGACGAAAGGCGCAAAAGGAGCGTCAAACGCAACTCGCAAGTTAGAAGAACCAAAATTATAAAGAAAATGAAGTAACCATAATCGTGACAAGGACAATTCATCGCCAAAGGCAAGTCAGATTCAACAACATGAGTATTATATAACCAAGATCAATATCAGAACATATACTTATTATTTATCAGGTTATGACAACTTTGGCATCATCACTGCATACCTCATGGTAAAGATCATAGATGCCAGATACTAATCATTATAAGAACCATAGTTTATATAAAACGTAAAACATAAATTTAAGATATATGAAAAACACTGTATAGAAATAATTGAGATAACAAAAAAAATTACGCATAAGCCCAATATAGTTGACCGATAATCTCCCAGATTTCACCTTTGAAACAATGACTTATAGAAAAATGAGGAACATTATTAGACATCAGTATACGAGATTTATCCTTATTGTCCTGCTGACCTGAAGCGTCACAAAAATCATTTAAGCACTTCATCATCACTTCTATTTGATCTGTAGAAGCCTTGCCAAGCAGCAACAGGTCATCTGCAAAAAACAAATTAAGAAATAGGAGGACCATTTTTGGACAACAAGATCGGCCTCCAGCGAGATCAGTTTACTTCATGCTGGATTTGGTGAACTAGCCTCTCTATGCAGAGGACAAATAAGTAAGGAGACAAATGATCCCCATTTCTGATGCCCATTGAAGGAAAAAAGTGCTCAATTTTCTTCCCATTGAATAGAACCTCAAGTGAGCTAAACAACAAACAACTGAGAACACAATCACCGAAGTGATGAGAGAAACCAATGTCCAAATGGTTATCCCTCAAAATGCTCCAACTCAAACAGTCACACGTTTTCTCCAAGTCAATCTTCATGGCCACCCATTTCCTCCTCTTAAGATACCTCATGGAATGAAATACCTCCTGAGTTAGGGCAATATTATCTAAACTTTGCCTGCCCGAGATGAAGCACAATCATTAGGAGCAACCAACCCACCATGAACACCCTTCAATTTATTTGCAATGGCCTTTGTCTTAATTTTGTATACGACATTTCATAAGCTAATGGGACAGAACTACTTAATACTATATGGTTTATCAATCTCTGGATTCAAGACTAGAAGAGTCTTATTAACATCTCTCACCCGCCACGGCTCCTGGAAACAAACAAGTACTAGGTCCTTATGGTCTTAGTCCACCTCCCACTGAGATTAAAAGAAAGGCGGATTAAGACCATAAGGACTCGAAGACTTCAACGCCCCCATACTAAACACAGTTGCACGAAACTCCTCCACGGTGAATGGAGCTTGAATGAACAAGAGATCCTCACTATGAAATTTAGGGAACTCACCCCTAATATGGTACCTCCTCTCCAAAGCTTGAGTATAACTCCCTAAAGAAACTCATCGTCATATCATAGCCTTAAGTTCTTCATGGTCCATAATTAGTGACCTCGTGTCCGAAGAAAGAGAATCAACTATATTCCTTTTCCTGTGGATAGTCGTAGCGGTATGAAAGAACCTTGAGTCTCGGTCTCCATGCCTTAACCACATAAGCTGAGAATTTTGCTTTTGAATCATCTCCTCCGGGGAAAACTCCAGATGATACTCCCTACAAAGCTTCTACTGAAGTTTCTCAAGATATGGAATTGTAGACATGTAAAACTTCTTATTAATACCCTTTAAACGCCACATCAATCTCCCTTTCAGTCTAGCAATATCACCAAACAAAACATGATTCCATTCGATGACGCTCTTCCTGAACTGATGGGAAGCTAAAAGCCTAAAAATTTGCTATTTTGTAATATAAGTGAGAGGTATGAGTTTTTTTAGAAGATATATATTACTACAATACATAAGAAGAGTCACTACTACAGAATTGTCATTTTACCACGGTTTCAAGCAGCATATTACCACGATTAAACTGTGGTATTGTTTGGCGAAGTAATAGATCAATTACCAGGGTTGAAGGAGGAACCGTGGTAATATCATACCTCTGTAATACTCGGTTCGAGGCGGAACCGTGGTAATATCACACCTTTGTTACCACGGTTCAAGGAGGAACTGTGGTAATATCACACCTTTGTTACCACGGTTCCAGTAAGAACTGTGGAAATATGTTTGGTTTTTTTTACCTCTGTTACCACAGTTCCTGTATGAACCGTGGTAATATGTTTGGTTTTTTTTTTCTCGTCTGTTACCACGGTTCCAGTAAGAACTGTGGAAATATGTTTGGTTTTTTTTACCTCTGTTACCACAGTTCCTGTATGAACCGTGGTAATATGTTTGGTTTTTTTTTCTCGTCTGTTACCACGGTTCCTCTACGAACCATGTTAATATTTTTTTTTTACCTCCAGAGAGGCATTTCTTCATTGCCTAGGGCCGCTGAGCGACCCTATGAGGTCGCTGAGCGACTATCAGATAGAAGTATGCAGAAAAAATAGGGTATTTTCAATAATCGATAATGCTACGTACAAATTAGAGAATACTCAAATCAAATCCATCATGCAACCATGATCAACAGTATGGTCACACACACACACACACACACACACACACACACATATATATATATATATATATATATACATACCAAACACCCTAACAAAATAATGTACAACCAATATAATATGTACACAACCAACCATAATCCATAATGAGTTTAATAGTACAGTTAATTAACCTAAACAACCCACATCTACACATTTTAGGCTAAATTTTGTAACACATAAGCAACCCACTCTTCTTTAATTTCATTTAGCTGGTCCTGATTGTCAGATTCGAATTGACAATCAGAGAAGTACTGCAAAATGATAGTATAAATAACCGAAGTTAGAGTTAGAGTACAAATTAAAAATAAAAAAGATAAGATTTTTTTTATATAAACAACAAATAAATGTAAAGTTTCGTACCGCATCAGGAATTGTAGATTGATTATGCGCAATGATATCTCTAAGAATGCTCAGCACATAGTACCCACAATCTATATTTTTTGTTTGAGCAGAGCACTACAAAAACAAATAAAAAGTATAAGTGAGGTGGATATAGTTGTTGACAATTATGTAAATATTTATATATATACTGTAATGACCTGAAAAATAATCTGGCGGAAGTGCTAAATAAACAGAGTCGCCACCAGTGTTTTTTATTTAAGGGGAAACATTGGAAAACCCTTTTGAAATTCTTTTATTTACAAACTTGGGTTCGGAGGTCTATTTATGCGTAGGGAAGGGTGGAGGACGAACCTCCACAGCACCCCTAGTGCACCCATCATAAGACGGTTACCGAAAGTTGTTTATGCATGTATTAAGTTTTATGAAAAGATTAAAAATAAACAAAACAAAAAGATTTTTTTTTATTATGTTAGCCTGGTAGGTGCGACCCTAGGCCTGCGTACTTCCTCTCGTAAGGAAGATCAAGGCTTACGCAGTTCTTAAAAAAAGATTTTGGTTTGTTCAATATTTTTTAATTTTTGAAATGATTAAAACCTGTCTCGTAGTAATGCGAGAGGGGTTTTTAAAAAACATGTTTGTTTATTTTTTTTTGGGAAAGAAGGGCAGGTCTCGTAGTAATGCGAGAGCGTCCCTAAACAACGGATTGATCGCGTAGAAGCTGGGTAGTCTCACAGTAATGTGAGAGTATCCCTAAACACACGTTGATTTTAAGTTAATTACGTAAGAACTAGATAGTCTCACAGTAATGTGAGAGTATCCCTAAACGCAGTTGATTTTAAATTAATTACGTAAGAACTAGATAGTTTCACAGTAATGTGAGAGTATCCCTAAACGCAGGTTGATTTTAAATTAATTACGTAAGAACTAGATAGTCTCACAGTAATGTGAGAGTATCCTTTTAGTTGAATATTCATTTATTTTTCAATCATGTAAACCTATGATAGTCTCGTAGTAATGCGAGAGTACCACCTATCAAAAAATTTTTTTTTTTTTTACAAACCCATTAACAAATAGTTAGCTGAAGGCTAAAGGTTAGGAGCAGAAATTATAAATAATCAGAAACATAATTTAATAGTGAGTATAGAACAAGATAATATGAATAGTTAGAGACAGAAAATTAAAAAAGTTAGTGAATAGTCAGAAGCTGAAAATTAAAAGTTAGGAGTAATATCAAGCAAAAACCAAACATCAAATGGAACCATATCTTTTTCAAAAGAACCGAGAGCCTTTATTTTTTGTTTTTTTTTTTAAAACAAAAAGAAAAGAAAAGCCAGAAGCATATTTTATTATCAAGGGCATATCTTCGATCATAAACAAAATGACTTAAACATAAACACGTCCCAGAATCAATTAACAACAAAATGACTTAAACATAAACACATCCCAGAATCAATTAACGGGGGCCAGAAGTGCTTTTTTTTTTTTTTTTTTCACTGTGTCAGAAATGGAAGTCATGACAGGAACACACAGAAAGTGCAAAGAGAACCACTTAACACACCCAACTTAAGAAACATCGAGACATCAAACAGAGATAGGAGACGAAAATTTCAACAATCATTGAAGTAAAAAATGTAAGAACCAAAAGGAAAGCTAAGAAACATGATGTTTGGAGGACAGATGAGTAGCCTTTCTCCTTTTAAAAAAGGGAACAATAGAAAACAGAACTAGAAACTGAAACGCAATAAATAAATAAACAAACACAAAAAAATAAAAATAAAAATGAACAGAGCAGAAGTGAAGCAGTGCAAAATAACAGAGATATTTAGTTGCAATAACATAAATCCAAGAACAATAGAAAAAAAAAAAAACAAAACTAGAAAGATGTTTGGTGATGATTTGAGAAGCCTACCATGAAGGAGGTAGGCTCTCCTTCAAATCTGCCATTTCCTCAAACGAAACTAGAAAAAAGTAGCAACTAAAACGATACAAAAAAAAAAGTTAAAGAGTCTTCCACCCACCACTGTAATGGGTTCGCAGAGGTGAAGAGAAAAGTAAAAATGGAGAAGGGGCGGCGCTGGAAGGGAAGATGAAGAGTGACGGCGCGACAGTAACACCGGAGAAGGGACGAGGTAGTATGGCGGCGGTGTATGGGTTTGTGTTTGGGTAAAGATGTTGGTGGAGTTAAGGTGAAGACGATGGAACGGCGAGGGGAAAGGGGGGCTGGCGGCTGCGGTTTGTGGTTAAAAGGAAGAGAGGTGCGGTCGAAGGTTTGGTTGAGAAGAGGGGTGTGGCGGCGGTCGTGGTTCGTGTTGGGGAAGAGGAGAAAAGAGAGGGTGGGGCGGCGGCTTTAGGTTTTGTGGTGTAGAAGAGAGAAAAACTCTTTAGGATTCTGAACAAAAAGGAGGAGCGTATGAGAGTGAATAGTAATGGCTAGCTCTCCAGAAACCGAGAAATAAGAGATTAAATAGACGAAAAACTAGGGTTTTTTGGGTGGACGGAGATGACGAAAATACCCCCTCAGCCGCTGGTCCTTCTGTTTCTGCTGGACTGGCCCCATTTTTCTTTTCTTCTTTCCGTTTTTTATAGCAGATGGGCCACTTTTTGTTTGGCTGAAGCTATTTTTTTTTTTAAGCATACTGGACCTCTTTTTTTGTTTTTTTTTATTTAACTAACACAAACAATTAAAATTAAAATCTAAACTCATTGAATTATTATTTTTTGTATTTTTCTAGATTTTTACCATTTTTATGCTTTTTTCATGATTTTACTTTTTTTGGATTTTTATCTAAAAAACTACTAAATTAACATAAACCAGGGCAAAATTGGGGTGTTTACAGTTGCCCCTCTTTACACATTGCTTAACGGATAACATATTAAACCAAAGTTTCTTATGTTATCACCGTAAAGGGATGGGTAAAGATATAAACACTAATTTTGCCCCCAATGGAGCATGGGGAGCACCCCGAGAGCTTGACGAGTGATTAAAAAAGTCAAGGACTCAACCTGAAATCAAACAGCGATGGCCTGGCAGGAAATTAAAAGAGGGTTTCGGGACCCTGACAGAAAATTAAAATAGGGTTTCGGGACCCTGACAGGAAATTAAAAGCGGGTTTCGGGACCCTGACAGGAAATTAAAAGAGGGTTTCGGGACCCTGACAGGAAATTAAAAGAGGGTTTCGGGACCCTGACTGGAAATTAAAGGAGGGTTTCGGGACCCTGACAGGAAATTAAAAGAGGGTTTCGGGACCCTGACTGGAAATTAAAGGAGGGTTTCGGGACCCTGACAAGAAATTAAAAGCGGGTTTCGGGACCCTGACTGGAAATTAAAAGGGTTTCGGGACCCTGACAGGAAATTAAAAGAGGGTTTCGGGACCCTGACAGGAAATTAAAAGCGGGTTTCGGGACCCTGACTGGAAATTAAAAGGGTTTCGGGACCCTGACAGGAAATTAAAAGAGGGTTTCGGGACCCTGACAGGAAATTAAAAGCGGGTTTCGGGACCCTGACTGGAAATTAAAAGGGTTTCGGGACCCTGACAGGAAATTAAAAGCGGGTTTCGGGACCCTGACTGGAAATTAAAAGGGTTTCGGGACCCTGACTGGAAATTAAAAGGGTTTCGGGACCCTGACAGGAAATTAAAGAGGGTCTCGGGACCCTAACTGGAAATTAAAGAGGGTGAAAGAGCCTGTTTACTTGCATTATTATCCAAACTGAATTGAAAGAAATTTAGAAAACCTGTGATGCCTCCTAGGAGGGGAAATTGGTCGAAGAAGGCCCGTCAAGCCGGTCACCATCGTGTTTATCTTATAGCCGTAGGAACCCCAAGGCAGCAAAATCTTGATCTGGTAGCCGACTCATCCTTTTAACTTCCTCTGCCACCTCTTAATCACCAAACTGCCCCTGAGTGCACATGTTTCCCTTTTGATAATAACTTTGTTTCGTCTCAGACTGCCCTCGCGGGTTTTCAACCTAAGGAAAACTTTGATTGCTTGATTTATCGCTCTAACTTTTGCCTAGGCCGCCCTTTTTGGGTTTTCAACCTAGCGAGCCCCCCCTTTTTTGTCTTTTTTTTTTTTCTCTTTTTTTTTTTTTTTTTTTTTTTTTTTTTTTTTTTTAATCTTTCCCTTAGTTTGAGAATATCACGAACCCTATCCATCAGCCTTCTTCTTTCACGCAACGGGACTCTGAGCCTGTATCACCTCACGAAAGAGTTAGGAAGTACTGCCAAGTATTATAAAACTGTGCTGCTCAAGGTATAATTCAAATGATGCACATAGAGAAAAGAAATTTGTTGAATGAACAAACATCTTTATTAAATAGGGGAAGATTTTAAGTACAAAGTACTGACACCCTCACTCCCAATGATGTGAGACACCCGGAGGCGCTAGGAAGACCCCAAAAAAGAAAATACGAAAAGAGGAAAACAAACAACACCAAAAGAAAACTTGCCCCCAGGTAACTTTCTTAGTCCTCATCAGCTGACGTCCATGACTCTAAAAAGATTTCGCTCTCATCTCTCATGACTACAAGCCTCCTACTTCCATGAATATCTGCCCCTGTTTAGCAACAGGTCCCCTTCTTCTCTTTTTATGGGTAGTATTTCTTCACAGCGTCTGAGTTTACAGGCCTTGGTAGCACTTGCCCGTCGGCATCTGCCAAGATAAGAGCACCTCCCGAAAAGGCTTCCTTCACAATATATGGCCCTTCATAATTCGGAGCCCATTTCCCTCTGGCGTCCTCTTGATTGGGGAGAATCTTCTTTAACACCAAGTCTCCTGATTGAAAGTCTCTGGGTCGTACTCTCTTGTTATATGCTCGGGCCATCCTTTGCTGGTACAACTGGCCGTGGAAGATAGCGGCTAACCTCTTCTCTTCGATCATATTCAGTTGATCGTATCTCGCCTTCATCAATTCAGACTCTTCTATCTCAGCTTCAATTAGCACCCTTAATGACGGGATCTCAACTTCCACCGGCGTCACAGCCTCCATACCATAGACTAAGGAGAAAGGTGTCATTCCAGTGCTTGATCGAATGGTAGTGCGGTAAGCGTGTAGGGCATATGGCAACATCTCATGCCAGTCAGTGTATTTCACCACCATTTTCGCGACTATTCTTTTGATATTCTTGTTTGCGGCCTCAACTGCACCGTTCATTTGTGGTCTGTATGGAGTAGAGTTACGATGCTTTATCTTGAACCGCTCGCAGAGTTTTTGAACTTCCCCACCGTTTAGATTTGTACCATTGTCTGTGATTATCTGTTCTGGGATCCCGTATCTGCAGATGATATCCCTTTTAAGAAACTTGAGGAACACCTTTTGAGAAATGCTGGCATAAGAAGACGCCTCCACCCATTTAGTGAAGTAGTCTATCGCGACCAAAATGAAGCGATGACCATTTGAAGCCTTGGGATTGATCGGACCAATAACGTCAATGCCCCACATAGAGAATGGCCAAGGAGCAACCATGTTATGCAATGTGGATGGAGGAGCGTTTATCTTATTGGCATAGATTTGACATTTGCGACATTTCTGCACGTATTGCGTGCAATCAGTTTCCATCGTTGACCAATGATGACCATTCCTCATAATCTGACGGGCCATCATGTGACCATTAGCATGTGTCCCGCAGATCCCTTCATGGACTTCCGTCATTAGAGTTCGCGCTTCATGAGCATCAACGCACCTGAGCACCATACCACTGTAAGCTCTCTTGTAAAGGACTCCTCCACTTAAGAAGTAAGACATGGCCAATCGCCTGATCGTTCTCTTGTCGACTTCATTCGCTTCTACGGGGTACTCTCCTTTTTCAATGAACTCTTTTATATCATGATACCAGGGGATCTTGTCTAATTCTTCTTCCTCCACACAAGCACAAAAGGCTGGCTCCACTTGTAGTCTCACTTGCACAGGTTGTATTCGGGCACATGCCTCTATTCTAGACATGGCTGCCAGTGTAGCCAAGGCATCAGCAAACTGGTTATGATCTCGCATCAAGTGTGAGAATGTTACTTCTTCAAAATTAGTGATCAGCTGAGCGAGGTACTTCTGATAGGGAATCAATTTCGCATCCTTAGTCTGCCATTCTCCATTGACTTGGTAGATGATGAGAGCTGAATCTCCGTACACTTCCAACTTTCGGACCCCCAAATCAATCGCTGCTTGTAGCCCTGCTGCGCAGGCTTCGTATTCTGCCATGTTGTTTGTGCATTCAAAGTTTAAGCGGATGGCCACTGGGTACTGCTTGTCTTCTGGAGAGATCACTACTGCTCCTATGCCATTGCCATATACATTCACCGCCCCATCAAAGTACATCTTCCACGCTTCTGATTCCTCTTTGTTTACAGCCATTATTCCTTCATCGGGAAATTCAAGCGACACTCGCCCTTCCTCCTCAAGTGGATGTTCTGCTAGATGATCGGCAATTGTGCTGCCTTTGATGGACTTTTGAGTTACATATTGAATATCAAATTCTGACAACAACATCTGCCACTTGGAGACTCGGAGGGATATATGGGGGCTTTCAAATATATATTTCAAAGGATCAAGGCGTGATATCAACTGGGTAGTGTAATGCAGCATGTATTGCCTCAATTTCCTTGTGGCCCACACCAAAGCACAACAAACTTTCTCGATTGTCAGGTATCTGGCCTCACATTCATTGAACTTCTTGCTAAGGTAGTAAATGGCGTGCTCCCTTTTGCCCACTTCATCATACTGGCCCAGCATTGCCCCCATTGACGTTGGAAACACCGTCAAGTAGAGGATAAGAGGGCGACCAGGAGTAGGTGGCATCAATACTGGTGGACTCTGCAGGTAGACCTTTATCTTGTCAAACGCTTCTTTGCAGTCCTCATCCCACCCCCTTTGTTGATTCTTCTTTAACAACCTGAACAGTGGCTCGCATGTATGTGTCAGGTTTGCAATAAATCTTGCAATGTAGTTCAATCTGCCCAGGAAACCTCTGACCTCTTTCTCTGTCTTTGGAGGAGTCATTTCTCGTATTGCTTTTGTCTTTTCTGGATCTACTCTTATTCCATCTCCACTAACAATGAACCCAAGCAACTTGCCGGAGGAAGCACCGAATGTACATTTGGCGGGGTTGAGCCGCAACTTGAATTGCCGAAGCCTTTCAAACAACTTCCTTAGAACCGCGACATGACTCTCTCCTTCTTTAGATTTGGCAACCATATCATCAACGTAGACTTCTATCTCCTTGTGCATCATGTCATGGAACAGTGTTACCATAGCTCTCTGGTAGGTTGCCCCAGCATTTTTCAACCCAAAGGACATCACTTTGTAGCAGAAGGTTCCCCACGGTGTGATGAATGTGGTCTTTTCTTTGTCGGCCACATCTAACGGAATCTGATTGTACCCTGAATAACCGTCCATGAATGAGAACCGATGGTACCTGGCAGTACTGTCAACAAGCATGTCAATGTGGGGTAGCGGGAAATCATCTTTTGGGCTTGCTTTGTTTAAATCCCGGTAGTCTACACACATTCTAACTTTTCCATCTTTCTTCGGCACTGGTACTACATTTGCAACCCAATCTGGGTGCCTTGACACTTCAATGAGTCCTCCATCAAATAACTTCATCACCTCCTCTCTGATTTTAAGTGATACTTCTGGTTGCATCCTCCTCAACTTCTGTTTTCTCGGAACTGCATCTGGATACAGGGGGATTTTGTGAGTGGCAACTCCTGGATCTAGTCCAGGCATATCATTGTAAGACCATGCAAACACATCTAGATACTCTCTGAACAATGCCAACATTTCAGCCCGCTCTGGGTTATCCACCATTCTCAGCTCCTTTTTATCCTCTTCAGTACCCATGTTGATGATCTCGACGACTTCATCATTCACCCCAAACTGTCTTTCTGAGCGCTCGATCATTTTGCTAAAGACATCAACAACCTCTTCCTCCGCCTCAGGTTCACATTCACCCAGAATCACCGGAGAATCAGCTAACGAGTTTTCATTATCATTGCCTTGGGACAAGTTCGCAATTAAGGACATATCCCTGGAAAACAACTCTCTAAAGTTGGCGAACACGAAAAGAAAGACAGAATGGAAAAGACAAGACATAAGTGAATAAAAAAGAACATTGAAAAGGGAAAAATATAATGAAAAGCAAAAAAAAAAAAAAAAAAAAAAAAAAAAAAAAAAGAGAGGACTTGAGAATCGATGAACCAAAAGAGTGCATGTCATTGAATTATAAAAAAGAGCGTCAGCAGTTTTAAAATACACGGTTTTTAGCCGCGACAATACATCGAAACATTACTTTTGCGAGATTACATCATAGAAGGGCTCAGCTTCCCAGTTTCCTAGAGGCTCCTGACAAGCGCGGATGGACTTGGGCTCTCCCTCATCTTCTCCTATGGCATTGATCCTCAGGTGAAGCAAAGGTTCTTCGTTAATTGTTGGAGCAGTGAACGTCTCCTTCAGATGTGGTATTGGCTTCTGATCATCGCAAATGCGCCAACCCATCATCTTCTCTTCTAGTGCTGGTTTGTACCCCAGCCCAAACTTGTCCTTTTTCTGCGAGACCTTCACTGGTTCCTTAATCCCCTGGAGCTCTCGGCCCAATCCTTTGTCTTCTTGATAGCCATTCTTCTTCATGATGCGCTGGATTACCCCACAGGCGTCTGGTATCATAACATCACCTTGAACCATGCTCGACTCTACCGTCTCCAACCTATGACCCTCACCTTCTTCCACAGCCTCTGCGGCATCCACATATGGCATGGACACAGGTTTGGTTAACAATATCTCCGTCTCCCCACGAACGGTGACGACCATCCCATTTTCAACATATTTAACGGCCTGATGATAGGTAGAGGGAACTGCATGAGCTGTATGGATCCAAGGCCTCCCCAAGAGCATGGTGTAGGAGGTTTCAATATCCAGAACATGGAACAACATGTTGAATAAACTAGGCCCAATCTCCAAAGGCAGTATGACCTCTCCAAGAGTATCTCTGCGAGCACTATCATAGGCTTGGACGGCCATCACTTGCGGGTTAACATCGTCCATGGTCATTGACAACCTCAACAGTGTACTTTTTGGTAGGACGTTCAATGCTGACCCCCCGTCCAGCAACACCTTCGCAACCTCGAATCCTCGAGATTTGAGGGTGATGTACAGGGCTCGTGGCTTTTTCTCAGAATCCGCAGGAGCTTCTTTCTCTCTGAATGCTAACAAGCCCACATTCTGTAATGGATCTACCATCCCTATCATGTTATCAGGCGTCAAATCCGTCTTGACATAAGCCCCTTCCAACACCTTCAGAAGTGCTTTTCGGTGTGATTCAGAAGTTAATATCAATTGTAGGATTGAAATCCTTGCTTGGGTCTTCCTTAGTTGCTCCACTACATCAAACTCGCTGTGCTTGACAATCCTCAGGAACTCCTCCTCAGCATCTGCCTCCTTTCCGGTGGATTCCGGTTGTTTCGGTCTCTCCTCCGGATTATAGACACGTCCGGTTCGAGTGATTCCGCCCACTTCCGCTTCATTAACAACCTCCTTCTCTTTGAGATCTATTGTTGTGCCAGTCGATGGCCCCCCCATGATTTCCACCTTGGCATCATATCTCCAAGGCACGGCACGAGTGCTGTCAAAAGGGAAGGGAGATGGCTTTGCTATCTTGAATACCACCTTTTCCGACGGAGGAGTCATCTGCAAAGGTGGAACCTTGATTATCAAGCGTTCTGTAACATTTACCTCCTCCTCGAAGGGCGACTTCCTGCAGACCCGCATCACTCCCAAGGTCATCAAGCCTTGGAGTTTTATTTTGAAATCCCAACAGTTCTCAATATCATGCCCTGGAGCTCCACTGTGATACACACAGAAGGATTCTTCATCACGAATGTCGATTTCTCGCATTGATTCTGCTGGCACCGTGACATCCCTCCCCATTTCTTTCAGGGCCGTGAATACTTCTATCATGGGGGTCTTGAGATCCAGAACCTTCCTCACTTCACACCTTGCCTTCTCTTCAATCATACCAACTTGATTCCCCTGGCCATGATTAGGCATTGGGTTGTTGATAATGTTTGGGCCCCGTTCCTCTTCAAATCCAACCTTCCCACATGCTATCAATCTTTTCACAGCTGTTTTAAAGGCTTCACATCTCTCTATGGAGTGCCCAGGGACGTTCATATGATAAATGCAAGTTAGGTCAGGGTTGTACCAATTAGGAAAAGGTGGCTCCAAGGGGCGAACTGGGCTGCCAGCAACCAACCGTGCGTCGCTAAGACGCTGAAAGAGCTCGGCGTTGGTTATGGCCAACTTGGGAAATGGCGGAAGGTCTTGGATGTAATTTGGGCTCGGCCTAGCTTGATATGGGCGATTTTGTCTAGGAGCTTGTGTGTTCTGGTTATAGTTTGGACGTTGCGGGGGAGCTGGGATGTTATTCACTGAAGCCCCAAAATTGGGTAAAGGCGCTTGTTGAGGGCTTGGCGGTTGGTATGAATTTGGTAGGTAGTTATTCGGGGTTTGGTTGAAGGGGGCTCTAGGAACAGGGTAAAATGGAGGATATTGGGGATTAGGGTATTGAGGCCCTTGAACCTGATTAACTTCAGCTTCCTTTTTCCTAGGTACAAACCCTTTCTTCTGAATACTTTCACCACCGACTGCCAACTTTCCCAACTTCAACATCATTTCGATCCTTTCCCCTGCCATTACAAGCTCGGAGAATTCCCTATAGGCTGATCCTACCATTGCAGAAACATATGGAGCCTCCAGGGTGCCCAGGAAGTAGGAGCACATTTCTGAAAGAGTTAGCGGCGGTTGGACCTGAGCAGCCAACGACCTCCATCTTTGCGCGTATTGTCGGAAGGCCTCCCCACTTTTCCTTTGCGTTGTCGTCAACTGTTCACGGGTCGGTGCCATGTCTATGTTGAACCGGTATTGCGCCATGAACAGGTCTGTCAGCTCCTTCCAACAGGATACTTTAGAGTGATCCAGTTGGGTATACCATTCCAAAGCCGGCCCTGTGAGACTCTCCTGGAAGAAGGCAATGAGGAACTTTTCTTCCTTTGACCATATCGCCATTTTCGCCACATATGACTTCAAGTGTAAGAATGGATTAGCACTTCCGTCATATTTGTTGAATTCGGGGACTTTAAAATCTTTTGGGACAGACACACCAGCGCCAGGGAACAACCCTTCGATGTCTAGCGATCCGTAGGTGGACACCCCCTGGATACCTCTGATTTTTTCCTCTATTTTCTCCTTCCAGTCGTCGTCCGCCTCCTTCTTTTTGGGATTTGAAACTTCGCCTGAGGTTGGCATCTCAAATCCAAAGGGACCAGAGTATTCTTCATTGAGAGGGCGATACCCTTCTCCAACGGGAATCACAATTTGAGGTTGGTTCACCACCCCTTCTAGACCATGCTGCGGGGATGTCTTCTCGGCCATCAACAACATTGCCAAGGCGTCTTTCATAGTGGTGAGTGTTTCTTCGATCCTCGTTTGAGTTTCAACTACCAAGTCGACCCTTCCCTTGAGCTCGTCAAATTCGGCCCCCAGATTTCTTTCTGCAGCCATCCTCTTCTCCCGAAGTCTAGTCCAATAAACACGAGGTTGACCGCCTGATCGTCTCTTCCCTCGACCAATGATTGAAAAAGCCCTTTTTTTTTCACACACACACTGTAACAAGAAAAACAAACACAATTGTTAATTAATTAAAAAAAGAAAAAAAAGGTCAGAGTCCGCCATGGAATCGAGACGAAGGTCTTGTGAAGGCGCCGCGAGTATCCATAGGAAAGCTTTTGTTGTTGTTTTTTTCTTTTTTTTTTTTAGGAGCTCAGTGAAGGAAACATAAACGTTTTGCCCATTCAACACTCATGCACATAACTTGCCATTCTTTAAATACAAGAATCCCCTACTCGACCATGAAATTAAATTCCTATTACAAAAGCTTCTGAGGTTCATAGGTCAAATTACAATCATGTTAGATAAAGTCATTGTTACACAAAAAAAAAGTCCCTACATAAAGCTCATAATTCCTACTACATACAGGTCATGTCTCATAACATTCATCCTTTACTCATAGCTCTATTGGATTCTGCTCATCATTCACTTCGAGTAGCTCCTCCCGCATTAACTCCTCATGGCTCCTCCTTCCTGCTTGCATACGAATCTCCTTCTGAATTCTCTCCACCAACTCTGCACAATATCTGACACACTCACGAATCTCCGTTGGCTCACTGGAAAATGGATGCAGCATTTCTCCGGCTGCTTCCACCATCCTAGGAACCTCCTCGAGTGCATGATTGGCAATAGCGATGATTCTTTCCATTTTAGTTCTTACAGCCCAATGCTCTTCGCGCTCTCCCCTCATCCTTTCTTCTAGATCATCCTTCTCTTTCTTCAGGTCTCCTATCTCCTTCTCCAGTTTGCCCATCTCTGCCTGATGACTCCAGAAGTCATACTCCATATCTCTTTTTAGCTCTGCTTCGGCTTCCATTTTCCCTCTCTTGACCACCTATGTCGCCTCTCGCAACTTCTGATTCTCGCTTCTCAGCCCTTGAACAACTTCCTTAAGCTCCCTGATTTTTGCTTGTGCTTCAGCCTTTTCTTGATCATAGACGGTCAAAAGGTCAGTAACAGCCTCCTCTCCTTCTCTTGCCCTTGTTTTTGCTAGACTCAGGCATTGCTTCTTGTTGGAATATTTTGTGCAGAGCGCTCCATAGGCTTCTTCCAATTCACGTATTTTCTCCCTAGCCATGGCTAGCTCACTTTGGCTTTCTTCTCTTCTTTGAAGTGGCTCTTGCTGCACGGGGGCTTCCTGCATGGGTGGATTCTTCGGCTCAGGCACCACTTCCCCCGGTGAGGGGGGTGTGAATGGCAATCCAATCTGGGACACCCTACTACATAGCCATTGTTGATATGTGATCTCCCCTTCTACAGTTGCATATTTGCCTTTCCTCACTAGCTCCTTCCACGCTTGGGAAATCTGCTTAACTGTCCCTGAAATCAGCACCTCCTGGGTATAGGTCAAATACAAAGGAGTCAAATCATCCTCCGTTGGTGGCCCCTTCAATGAGTAACCCATCTGCCTCATTGCTAAAACCGGGTTGTAGTTGATACAGCCTTTGGTTCCCATGAGTGGCACATTGGGATATCCCTTGCATTGGCATATCACTTCCTTCTTATACTCCCAACGATGAAACCACCTGATCGTTTCCGCCCTCCTGCTTGCGATGAACTCGGCCCATTCCTCCTTACTTTGCTGCTGCAGCTGCAATCCCTCAAGATCAACAAAAGGAGATTGTTCCTTGCACACCCTAAGAAACAGATGATTTGCCAACCACACGAATAGCACAGGCAAGCAACACGTGATTCGCCTTTGGTTCAACTTGTGACACGAATGCATGTTGAGATAAACATCTGCAAGAAGAGCTGGGACATACTGTTGTTTTTGGGTTTTATAAGCAAAGAAGACATCTACAGCTGACATATCAACAATGTCATAATCACTAGGGAACAAGACAACACCGAAGATGAGCAGAGCCAACACGTCTTTGAATGTACCCCACTCTTCGGCTGCGGCCAGTAGGCGAGCATATTTTTTCAGGTACTGGACAGAAATCCCTTCAACATCTTGTCTCTTTTTCCTGCCATCTTCCAAATCCTTCCAATGGACCTTGAGCACCGCCGCTAGTTTTTGATTTGACGGAAAATGGCCATTGAAACGGTATGGTGGTTTACCCTCCATTGGCTTCCCAAGAATATACTCATACTCCTCTAAGGTCGGTGCTAGCTGGAAATCGCAGAAAGTGAAACACCGCAAGTCAGGGTCATAATGTTGAGCTAGAGCAGTAATCGCCTCAGTTTGGACGTTCACATACAAAAGTCTGATCAAGGACCCATAGTCCGTCCAAAAAGCCTCTCGCCGCCATGTAACCATCAACTCAGCAATTTCTATCAATTCTGCTACTTCAGGCTTCCTGATTTTGAAATTCAATTTCTTTCTTATCGGAATTGGTTCCATTTTCCTTCACTTATCACTTTTAGTTTTTTTTTTGCTTTTTTTTTTTGTTTTTTTTTTGTTTTTTGTTTTTTTTTTCACCAAGATACCCGCGTCGAACTCACAAACTCCTCGACCCCAAACGAACCCTGAAAGAGGAAGGCAAAAACAACAAGACATTAGGAAAATCCAAGACAAAACAGTATACTCTTTAAAGAAAAAGGCATGGAAATTAAAAGTACGCTCCCTTGTGTCCTACGCAGGTTCTACCAAATCAGAGAGAACTAACCTACAGGTCTAATTGGCTTTCGTAATCAGTGCATACTCACAGAGGGTAGGTCTTTTCTATTGGTCTAACAGGTCACCAGAGCTAAGACGCCCCCATGAATACTTCCAACGTGCCGATGTAAATCGTCAGATTGGACTACCCACAAGAAAGTCAAACTCTAGCCGAGGTTCTCATGAAAACCTGTTGAGAAGTAATTCCCAAGAGGCTCTCACTTACAACCTCTATCCTATCTCAAGAATAACTCAGGCCCGGGTAGAGGACCACGCTCGTGTGTGTGAAAGCATCGTGAATGTGTGTGTGGGAGCATACAAACCTTTTCAAACACCCCAAAAAGCCCCATACCTGAAACGCAAATAAAATTCCAAGCAGTTCAGAATATTTTATATGGTCATCTACCCTAAGTACCGCATGCAAATCTAATCATATACAAAAAAAACAATAAATAAAAGGGAAGAGTAAAATAACACTATACAACTATCACAAACATGCATAAACAACTTTAGTCGGCCTGACCCTCTAAACTACTCCCCAGCAGAGTCGCCATCTGTAATGACCTGAAAAATAATCTGGCGGAAGTGCTAAATAAACAGAGTCGCCACCAGTGTTTTTTATTTAAGGGGAAACATTGGAAAACCCTTTTGAAATTCTTTTATTTACAAACTTGGGTTCGGAGGTCTATTTATGCGTAGGGAAGGGTGGAGGACGAACCTCCACAGCACCCCTAGTGCACCCATCATAAGACGGTTACCGAAAGTTGTTTATGCATGTATTAAGTTTTATGAAAAGATTAAAAATAAACAAAACAAAAAGATTTTTTTTTATTATGTTAGCCTGGTAGGTGCGACCCTAGGCCTGCGTACTTCCTCTCGTAAGGAAGATCAAGGCTTACGCAGTTCTTAAAAAACGATTTTGGTTTGTTCAATATTTTTTAATTTTTGAAATGATTAAAACCTGTCTCGTAGTAATGCGAGAGGGGTTTTTAAAAAACATGTTTGTTTATTTTTTTTTGGGAAAGAAGGGCAGGTCTCGTAGTAATGCGGGAGCGTCCCTAAACAACGGATTGATCGCGTAGAAGCTGGGTAGTCTCACAGTAATGTGAGAGTATCCCTAAACACACGTTGATTTTAAGTTAATTACGTAAGAACTAGATAGTCTCACAGTAATGTGAGAGTATCCCTAAACGCAGGTTGATTTTAAATTAATTACGTAAGAACTAGATAGTTTCACAGTAATGTGAGAGTATCCCTAAACGCAGGTTGATTTTAAATTAATTACGTAAGAACTAGATAGTCTCACAGTAATGTGAGAGTATCCTTTTAGTTGAATATTCATTTATTTTTCAATCATGTAAACCTATGATAGTCTCGTAGTAATGCGAGAGTACCACCTATCAAAAATTTTTTTTTTTTTTTACAAACCCATTAACAAATAGTTAGCTGAAGGCTAAAGGTTAGGAGCAGAAATTATAAATAATCAGAAACATAATTTAACAGTGAGTATAGAACAAGATAATATGAATAGTTAGAGACAGAAAATTAAAAAAGTTAGTGAATAGTCAGAAGCTGAAAATTAAAAGTTAGGAGTAATATCAAGCAAAAACCAAACATCAAATGGAACCATATCTTTTTCAAAAGAACCGAGAGCCTTTATTTTTTGTTTTTTTTTTTAAACAAAAAGAAAAGAAAAGCCAGAAGCATATTTTATTATCAAGGGCATATCTTCGATCATAAACAAAATGACTTAAACATAAACACGTCCCAGAATCAATTAACAACAAAATGACTTAAACATAAACACATCCCAGAATCAATTAACGGGGGCCAGAAGTGCTTTTTTTTTTTTTTTTTTTTCACTGTGTCAGAAATGGAAGTCATGACAGGAACACACAGAAAGTGCAAAGAGAACCACTTAACACACCCAACTTAAGAAACATCGAGACATCAAACAGAGATAGGAGACGAAAATTTCAACAATCATTGAAGTAAAAAATGTAAGAACCAAAAGGAAAGCTAAGAAACATGATGTTTGGAGGACAGATGAGTAGCCTTTCTCCTTTTAAAAAAGGGAACAATAGAAAACAGAACTAGAAACTGAAACGCAATAAATAAATAAACAAACACAAAAAAATAAAAATAAAAATGAACAGAGCAGAAGTGAAGCAGTGCAAAATAACAGAGATATTTAGTTGCAATAACATAAATCCAAGAACAATAGAAAAAAAAAAAAAACAAAACTAGAAAGATGTTTGGAGATGATTTGAGAAGCCTACCATGAAGGAGGTAGGCTCTCCTTCAAATCTGCCATTTCCTCAAACGAAACTAGAAAAAAGTAGCAACTAAAACGATACAAAAAAAAAAGTTAAAGAGTCTTCCACCCACCACTGTAATGGGTTCGCAGAGGTGAAGAGAAAAGTAAAAATGGAGAAGGGGCGGCGCTGGAAGGGAAGATGAAGAGTGACGGCGCGACAGTAACACCGGAGAAGGGACGAGGTAGTATGGCGGCGGTGTATGGGTTTGTGTTTGGGTAAAGATGTTGGTGGAGTTAAGGTGAAGACGATGGAACGGCGAGGGGAAAGGGGGGCTGGCGGCTGCGGTTTGTGGTTAAAAGGAAGAGAGGTGCGGTCGAAGGTTTGGTTGAGAAGAGGGGTGTGGCGGCGGTCGTGGTTCGTGTTGGGGAAGAGGAGAAAAGAGAGGGTGGGGCGGCGGCTTTAGGTTTTGTGGTGTAGAAGAGAGAAAAACTCTTTAGGATTCTGAACAAAAAGGAGGAGCGTATGAGAGTGAATAGTAATGGCTAGCTCTCCAGAAACCGAGAAATAAGAGATTAAATAGACGAAAAACTAGGGTTTTTTGGGTGGACGGAGATGACGAAAATACCCCCTCAGCCGCTGGTCCTTCTGTTTCTGCTGGACTGGCCCCATTTTTCTTTTCTTCTTTCCGTTTTTTATAGCAGATGGGCCACTTTTTGTTTGGCTGAAGCTATTTTTTTTTTAAGCATACTGGACCTCTTTTTTTGTTTTTTTTTATTTAACTAACACAAACAATTAAAATTAAAATCTAAACTCATTGAATTATTATTTTTTGTATTTTTCTAGATTTTTACCATTTTTATGCTTTTTTCATGATTTTACTTTTTTTGGATTTTTATCTAAAAAACTACTAAATTAACATAAACCAGGGCAAAATTGGGGTGTTTACATATACCTTTATAGTATTCCATTTGGTTTTGCTCCATTTAATCCTCTTATCATTGCAAGTAGCACGGTAGATCTTCGTTGCGCTAACAAAATGAACGAATAACCCAATAAGCATGTCGAATAGTAAGACTATATAGCATGGTAGATGTATATGCTTACCGATAAAAAAAAATCTTTCATTTGTTTACGGTTTCTTAAATCACCATGGAAAAGATCCAAGAAAAATAAGGTCTCTTTGGTGGCATTGATCACCACCAACACCCATTGTCCCCTACAACACATGTTAAACGAACAAACCATCAAGTAACTAAGTTTCATATAAATTGATTATAAAGTTATAAATGGATCATATAAATTTCTCACCTTGTATTGATTGGTGCGAGATATAATTGGTCTGGGTGTGCATGTGCCTTTATTGTATCTGTAATATACTGGCTTTGCTGCTTCACGAGGTGCATTGCTCGACGAGAACTGAGAAATGCAAATCTCTCACACAAATTCTCAGCCACACATTGATCAGACAAGTACCTTAAATAAGATTATACAAATCATAATTACACTTAAGTTTAACAAAGTACCTCATGTAAACGCAAATAACTGAAGCACCTAATTCACCATGTCGGGTGATTTGACGGAGCTCTTCACAACCAAAGTGCTCAAAATAAACAAGGCCAAACATTCTCTCCTCCATTGGTATTGTGATAAGCTTGCCCTCAATAAGTACATTTTCTGCATATATGTCGAGAAATTTGCAGCTCTTAAGTAGATCGTCATTTCTTCCAATGCCAGGCCTATGTTGATGACTTGGGGATGCAATAGAATCTCGTGTCCGGTTTGCTTCAACCTCCTTCTCCTTCCCTTTCACATTCTCCTTCTCGTTTCCCTTCTCTTTGTCCTCCTCTTCCGCCTTTCGTTTGTTCTTCTCTTGCGCTTGAAAATGATTAATTCATGTATAATCAATGAGTGACTACAAATATATGCGATTGAGTTTGTAGAATTATATCCAATCATATCATACCGTGCAATGAGCTTGAACAAGGTTGATAGGCTACGCCACCGTTGCACCTATTGCGTCCTGGATGCTAATCAAATCATCATATTCATCAAGCTCCGGGAATTCTGCATCACCCTCAATCGCAATATCAATAGCAACTTTTACACAGCCGCTGGGAATTGGGCGGTTATGGATTGTATTTCTCTCAGTGTTATGCACTCTACCCTTAGCAACCACGCAGGAAATAGGGCATCTCCAAATACAGTGAACAAGGTGTCATACCCTAAATCAATGATAAAAAAGTCAATCATCAAACACTTACATCGTCAATAATAGATTGCAAACACTAACAAAACAACTTACCTTAGGGAAGTTAATGGATGGTGTTAGTGGTTCGTTCTCGGATACAAATGGCTCGTTCTCGACCCTCTTCCCCTACATGAATGAAGAAACTATTGATGGAACTACCTTTAACGAACTATCATTAATGTATTACAAAAACACAATCAACACCAATTACATCATGAATATCAACCTGAGGCGTGAAACTATCTTTCCCACGATTGTAAGCCACCTGCACTGGCTCCTTGTCGACCTCCCTCTCGTGCATCAAAATAGAGAATTGTTGTGGCAGGGATGCCACCACTTTTAGGAGGTGTGCGACTTCCGGCGGAGTTTCCTTGTCCTTTGCCTTCTTTTGAAACTTGAAGTAGGATTTTTGACATATGGGAAAGGTCGTTCCCCTTACACGACCTGGGTTCTCGGGTTTCTGCAATACATGGCCAAGAATGTCATCTAGTGTATGTTTGGCCAAGTCCTCTTATGATACAGATTGTGAAAGATTCTCCTGAGGCATATAAAATTCTCAATTATGGGCATAAGAAATAATTATTATTTTTCTATGAATTCATACTTACACATGTACTGATAACTTCTGAAACATGTTCATTATCGATTGACCCCTTCTTGGAAATACGAGCACGCTTCCACAAGAGATGGAGAGGAACAGATGTGGCACTTGATCCAGACTCCTGCAACCATATTAAGATAAGCAAAATAATCACAAATAACACTTAATTATTTAAATTTAATACACGGGAATTGAAGGTGCATTATGTGTGTCTGTATACTATCTTTTGCTGAAGGCAAGCGTATCCCATACGCGATAATCTATATGGGTAATTGGGATCTAACCTCAAGAGTATGTATCTAACCTTAACTTCTTCCCATATGTGATCTTTGAGATCTGCGTCAACATATGGCCACCAATTTTCAGTAATTGGAACCACTTTGCGAGCGAGATACCCAATATAGCCTACAAACTTGTTTTTTTGGGGTCAATCGGTACACCATACGAATCTCAACCAACCTAATACATTTAAATGTTAAACATGTAAATAGAGACATGTGAATTTAAACAATAAAAAAAAAAAAACAACAGCAATATTGTATTGAATTGTTACCTCAAACTTTTGTCCTTTACTCCTTGCATTGAGTACTTCTTTCATGATGGTCCTTCCACGTCTAATTGCCAAGCTCTTACCGGTCTGACCACTACCTTGCTGTGAAGGATCCATTTTCCAGGAACAACGTGTTAAAAGTGTAAGTGACAAATATAAGAATATAAGAATATTATATGAAATATATCCACACATAAAATCATTATAAAAAAATGCATACTTCTTTAACTTGCTTTACTAGTTCTTTTCCTTTTCTTCAATATGCGCATACGTGTTTTTCCTATTTTTTCATGGAATGCTATATTCATCCAAATTCCCTCTTCATGATCATCTCGAACATACAAACATCTTCATCTAAATTAGGGATGATTGGTTGTGGTATCTCGAAGAAAAGGTCATCCTCAATAGCATTTTCTTCATGAAGGAATTGTCTATCATCGTTGTTGATATTTGTTTTATATGATAAAAGAACAATGAACCTTTTATTATCAGCGGGATTAGGGAGATAAAATATTTGCTCTGCTTGGGATGCCAAAATAAAAGGATCATCCTTAGACCCCACCCTATTAAAATCAACCTGAATAAACCTTGAGTCATCAATCTAAACACTAGAATTATTATCAACCCACTTACAACCAAACACAGGAACCCGAAATGTTGTGTAATCCAGATCCCATATGTGTTGAATTACCCCAAATTATGACATGTCTGCATATATGGGATTTCTATCTTTGGCGCTAGGGACATGCATAGCTCTAGCAACAAGAGTCATACCATTATTTTGCATTGTACCCCAAATTTGTGTCGTTTACTAACCATCACAAATCGCCAAATTTAAAATACAACGCATTTCTTGTGATCTCAAACCCTCACAAACCATGTGAATTTGAAAATATATGTGTAATTTGTGGCGATTTAAAACACCTAAAAGTGCGGTTGAGTCTTTTTATAACATTTTATAACATTTTCCAAGAGTAATGATTCATAGACATCTCTTAGGTGTAGACACCTAGAGAGAAAGGAAGAGAAAGGAGATAAGTAATGAATGTGATATATGATATGATGTGATAAGAAGTGAGACATAGAGAGGAAAATAAAGGTTTTTATGGGTGTTGTCACATCCCGTTGTTTTACCAGCTAGCTCTATATATATATATATATATATATATATATATATATATATATATATAATCATGTGTATTATTGTGTGTTTGCATAATTATAAAGAATAATGATGGGTTAAGTAAATAATTCAAAAATATTAGGAAGAAAATACAATATCTCATTAGCCATGAGATAATTATTCTTCCTAAATTATAATGAGCTAATATATAGATGCTATTAATATTATTGTTAAAATAGGAGGAGGGACCAAAGTGTGAAGTAGAATTCTTGGAGGGCTAGAATTTGAATCTAGCCAACTACTCCCTCCCATCACCATACCTCATGTAATCATGAGTTTTTCTTCATTATGATCAATCTTAGTTCATAATGGTGTCATTCATGAAGTCTGGATTCCATTGACTTGCACCATGATGAGAATTCATGAATTCTAAGTGGTGAAGTGTCAAATTGTGAGACAAAACTTGAGCACACTCAAGTATTATGGCTACTTCCTATATAAGGCCAGCAACCATGCTACTTCAGCCTTCATTCTCATTCTGCATTCTAGAAAACAGAGAGCAAGAGAGAGAAGCTCTCATCTTTCTCTCCCTTACACGAACATCATCATCTTCATTTTTCATCATCAACCACTTCATTCTTCCTCTCTACTTCTCCAAACCTCTCCAATATTGTCCTGATAGTGCGAGAAACACACAAGAAAGGGGGGGGGGGGTTTGAATTGTGTGTGTGATTTTTGAAAACTTCTTTTCTAAGTTCAACACAATTATTAGTTTTAAAGAATATAAAAGTGTGTGTGCACGAAGCGGAAAATTAACTTAAGACAAGAAATTAAAGCACACGTGGTATTTATCCTGGTTCACCCTCATAATCGACAGGGCTACGTCCAGTCCTTGGCTTCACCAAGATTTTCCATTATTACATCAAATAGTACAAGTATTCTCAGGGACTTCTCCCAGAATTAGAAGGACTTCCCCTATCAAGTATTCTCCAGGACTACTCCTCACTAGTATTCTACAAGACTAATCCTGATTCCCTTTACAAATTGGGTTTGTTGTTCTACAAAATTCTCTTCAGTAAGAGTGGGTAGAAAAATGAAGTACAAGTTACAGAGAGGATATGAATTTAAGGTACTCTGTTTGTTTAGCGTGTGACTAGGATGAGAGTAACACTCTATGGATTCTTCACACGTGTGGACGACTTAACTCAGTAAAGAATGGCTTGAAGCTTTTTGAGTTAAAACAATGGGAGCTTGGTTCATTGGGGCAACTTGGTAGAGATATGCTGGATGTTGTATTCAAGTCGCCTAGTTGTTTCAGAAGATGATTTCTCTATTTATATCTTCAGTGGAAAGTCTTCATTGGGCTTTGACGAAGAAGAGAAAATAGATCCGTCAGTTCTCCTGCTTCCTTGTGAGTAACGGCTAATTCTGTAATTCTGGATCAGCATTAAACGCATTTTGTCAAGCATTAATTGCTTGTGTTAACATTGTCTAGCTCGTTGCCGTGGTTAGCTTTGGGATTCTTTTTCAACATAATATCCTGTGCATGCCAGCTAAGGATCATTAAATTCTCTGAACAGAAGATTTGAATTTGAACGTTGAGGAGGTACGATGTTTAGAATTTCATGCCGTTGATTCCGCAAGATCAGCTTGATTTGAGGAAAAGCAAAGAAGCAGAGGAACCGAGGAATAAAATATGAATTATGTCATTTTCTTCTTTCTGCAATCAACAGTGCTTCATTTAATGTGCTGACGAGGTAGATGATCTTTAAATCAAGAAGCAATTATGATGGATGAATTCTTCAGAATTTTGTCAAACAATTTCTTTAATGCTTATGTCAAACTGTTTCTTCATATCCTCATGGAAAACATGCTTTCTGGCATTTATGACATTTGAGCACTTTGACGCTTTAGGTAGACAGAGTCTTCATCATGACATGGCAGACGCAGTCTTTACAGAATTTTTCAGAAGTTCGTCACTGAGTGAGTTGTCAAGTCGCACTGTTTTTGCTAGGAAGGTGGCCGGACGCTTTCCCCTTTTGTGCCTCTGTTGAAGTTCTCCTTTTGAATGGATTGTCACCCAACTATTTTTGCATAGAGGCTAGAGATACTTCAAAGCTGGAGATGTTTCTTCAGGCCTGTGACCAAACTCACTCACCTTTGGTAAAACGGTCTTCCTGTTGGTCAGAGTGTTTTCAAGCACCGGACTATTTCAACTTTATCACATGTACTTTCGTGTTGAATGATTATAGCTGCTTTATTGCTTTCCCAAGGAATGTCTGTTTTCTTTTAGGCAAGCTTGGTCTTTAGTGAGTCGTCGGACTGTCTCTGCTTGATTACTTTCCTTACGTATTCAGACAGCTCCTCTTGAAAACGTATGCAGTAGTTCTTCAGTGAGGACCTAGACGATTTCCACTTATTTGGCCTGTCTCATATTTCTGTGACTTGATAATGCCTTGTGGTTTTATGCAGTCCTTTATGAGGATAGTTTTCCTAGACATAAAGATGTTCAACAAGTTAGGAATTCTACCTCAGGAATATCTTGTTATGACGAAATTGTTGATTATCAAAACATAATAATTATTTGAATCTAACAATCTCCCCGTTTTTGATAATGACAATTTCTTTTGAGAAAAAGGTTGATATATATTCTTATGTGTTTGACCCAAAAATGTTTCTTAGAGCGAGCATTTAAGTTTCACAGATAAATTGTTTTCTTAAAAATATTTCATTATCTATAAAAACATGATCGATCTTGATACTTTTTGCATATGGAATCTTTACATTTTTTTAGTGAGCATGAGATTCCTAGTGTGCTATCATTGGTTATTGGGCGGACGGAGACATTATGTACTTCTGAATTTTTAACCGTCCTTAAAAAAAAGCTTAACCTCCTAAGGTTTATTTATATTTGCTCTCCCTAAATCTGATATTCCTTCTTAGTTCAATTTCTCCATATTTTCTTTCTAGTTTACTCCCCCTGAACTAGTGCTACATTTTCTCCTATCTTTCTTCCATTTATCTCCTTTTTGCTCTTTTAACCTAGTTCAATCTCTCTATGTTTACTAATCTCTTTTAACCATTTTCTCTATTCTTCTCCCCCTTTGGCATTATCAAAAGAAAATTACGGCACTTAAAGCAATAAGATCAGAAGTAAGACTGAATCAGATATGGATAAATGTATAGAACCAAAACTGCAGCAAAATAAAAGTAAAATTGATCAAATAAAAGACTGAGATTTTAGGGATCAAGAGGCTTCTTTAGATGATCAAACAGTCGATTTAGCGTTGCTTGCACCATCCCGAACTGGGCATCCATTTGGTCCTTGATGTCCTTCCAGGTTTCTTGATTTTGGTTTTTCATCTCCTCTCGCAGCTCCTTAGTTTCTTTGGCATGAGTTGCTTTTACCTCGACAAGTTGTTCTTTCAACAGAGCAAGTTCGGTTCGAGCATCGAAATGATCTTCGGTAAGAGCAGGTTCCTGTGCTAGAACCTCAGCTTCCTCATGAGAGATGTCCTTGGGCAAGGCAACTGATATTGGTTGAGCAGTGGAGATTAAATCACTTAGAGCATCTTCAGGAATGTCAGTGGAAATATGCTCGTGAAGTGGGTTTTGAGGAGCATCATCAGTTGTACCCATGGGATTTGTAGGTGTGTTGAGCAAGTCTTTAGAAATGGTGACTGTTTGAGGCAAGTGTATGGTTGGCGTATATGATGGTGAGTTTTGTGTGGATGTTGGATATGTTGGACAAGGTTGGGATTGTGGTCGTTTGGCAATCAGTATAAGCGACCATGATCCAGATTGAATCACAACGTTTTTAACGCCATGAGTCAATTTGTTGATAGTAATAAAACCACACAAGAAAGGGGGGGGGGTTTGAATTGTGTGTGTGATTTTTAACTTCTTTTCGTGAAACAACAGTTATAAGTTTGAAAACGTTTGTTAAAGAGTGCAGCGGAAATTATTCTAGAACTGAACAATAAAGCACACGCGATGTTTATCCTGGTTCACCCCCTTAATCGACGGGGCTACATCCAGTCCTTGGCTTAACCAAGATTTTCACTATTTTATCAAAATAGTACAAGTGTTCTCAGGGACTTCTCCCAGTATTCTAAGGACTATGTTAGAACAGATAGCAACCTGAGAGGGGGGGGTGAATCAGTGTTGCCCCAATTTTCGCCTTATTGAAATCGTTACTTTCAAGTTTATGATGATCACGAGTTGATCTTTGTGATTGCAGCGGATATGAACAATACTTGAAAGTAAATGTGAAGGATAAAGAGAATCACACTCAAGATTTATCCTGGTTCGCCTTCAATCCACCGAAGACTACGTCCAGTCCCTCAAGAAAACCCCTTGAGGATTTTTCCACTATTGATAAGAATTTCTTACAAGTTCCTAACCCAAGGACCCCAAGAACTTCTACCAATATCCTGTGAAAGCAAACCGCTTTCGATAGCCCCTGAAAGCAAACCGCTTTCAGTTCCTGAAGGCAAACCACCCTCAGACCTTGAAGACAAACTTGTCTTCAATCAAAACCCTGAAAGCAAACCACTTTCAGTGACAACAACCCTTCACCGAATACCACGGTGAAAAACTCAATCTTACAGAAAGAGATGAAGAAGATAATACACTTGGCTGTTTCAATCCTTTAACACACAATTGGATTGAACATGAGAAATTATGCTTTAAGGCTTTTAAGCATAATACAATTCTGAGTTCTTCAAGATATGAACAACAAATGTGTTCTTGTAAACATGAAGATCATGAACTCAGAATTTAGGCTCCAAAAGATTTAAGTTCTAAAAGATGAACCAATTTTGAAAGAGCTTTGGCCTAATGTGTTTTTTCTCATGTGAAATGTGTCTATTTCGTGTGTGATGTGTGTTCTATGTTGTTGTTGTGTTTTCTGGACTCAAATGGTCTTTATATAGGCAAGGGAAACGTCCTTGAACCATCACAACCCTTTTCAAAAGGTTTGGGACACAATGGTTCATGAAAAGATGCACTTTTTCGTTTTGGTAATCGATTACCATACTTAGTGTAATCGATTACACAAGTGACCGTTTCAGTTTGAATTTGAATTTCAAACATGTAATCGATTACAAGACTGGAGTAATCGATTACTTGCCTAGGTGTAATCGATTACCATAATGGTGTAATCGATTACACAGAAGCCCATTTTCCAGAAACTTATTCTTTGAGACTTGCTTAAGGTTTTCTACTTCTTTTAAGTTATGAAAACACTTAGCTTGATTAGATTAGGTATTTTGAGAGCCTTTATGCTTTAATAAACCTTTAGAAGCATAACTCACCTAATTCTAAGACTTCTAGACTATTGATGGACTTGAGTGCTTGATTCTTTGAAGTCTTCTTTTCTTCTTTTTGTTGATGAGTTTGTCGTCATCAAAACCACAGCCAGGGTCAGGAGCAAGACCTTCTTCACAATCTCCCCCTTTTTGATGATGGCAAACACATACTTGAAATTTTGAAGATCATATGTGCATTCTTGATGCTTAACTCCCCCTTTTTGATAGAATCTAGTATTTCTGATTTTTCTCCCCCGTTCTAATGTACTCGTTGAATTCCTGCATATGATCTTTAAAGAGCACAGAACCTTTCTCCCCCTTTTGACTTCATCAAAAAGAAGAAAAGGCCAAAAAAATGTACAGGCATACATACAAGTATATTGAAACATAAAGCATGGGGGAAAAGGGGTAAACATGAAAAACATAACCAAAACATAATTGTCCAAACATAGTATTTAAAAGATAACATACATACAAGTGGAACATAGTACAAGATGAAATAAATAAACAACATGAAAAACTCCTAGAAAACTAAGTACTAGTAGGAGAGTCAACATCAGCAATGGTGTACACGGGTACGAAATCCCGACCAGCATCATGAATTTGATGTGGAAGAAGAAAGAGGCCAAAGTCATTGGTGATGTTGAGCGAAGAAAGAATGGAGGTGTCTATGCGTTTGAGATGAGATGACCGCGTGTCATAAAGCTTGGCAATAGGCACTCCAGAGTAGAGAAGGAGGCGGGTGATGATCGATGCATAAGGAAAAGAGTCCGCCAAGTTACGACTTCGTAGCATGTGGTGCATAACCAGAAATGCCCAATTGATTTTGTGACAATGAAGAATGCCATAAAGAATTTGTAACTCAAAGTCGCTAATGTGAGCAAGGAGAGTTTCTTCAGGCAGAACTACTTGATTAATGAAGTAGTGTAGAAGATGATTGTTTGTCGTGAGGACATCAGTGTTGTATGGGCAAGAGGTAGTATGTGGTGGGTGAATCTTTTGGAGGTCTACTGATTCAAATCGACACAGAGATTTGTAAAAGGAGTCATGGCTATAGTCAGACCAGGGGCAAGGGAGGTTAGGACCCAAGAGAGCACCCGATGAAGGAAGTCCAAGGCATCGACCAAAAGATGAGAGGGAGTGTCGAATAAGAATCCCTTTGACAGAACTTTGAAATCCATCTTGCAAAGGTTCTAAATTGCAATAAAAGACTTTTACTAGTTCAGGATAGTAGGGATTGCTCATAGAGATAAACTCCTCAAGATTTTGATAACGAAGATAGGCGGGAAATGTGTGACCATTGTCGACAAAGGAATCCAAATCTCCAAACAAAGGTTTACGGATGAGTTGATTGATGAATCTTGAAGCAAACCTAGTTCTTTGATGGGTGGTTGGGAGTAGTCGTGTAAGGTTCATGGGTCGAGAGGAACGAGAATGATAGGAATCCATATTTGAGAAAAGAGTATTCAGCAACTTGAGAGGATTTTGGAGGACATTTCTAATCAATTCCTAATGCTAGCTTAAATATCCTGAGCATGTAATCGATTACAACCGTTGAAGTAATCGATTACGAAGCAGTTATACCAAGATTGAATTTTAAAAGATGGAGGGAAATTTGAAATTCTGGCAATTTTTCGAGTGTGTAATCGATTACTGCAGTTGGGGTAATCGATTACATCAGTTACGAATTTGAAAATTTTCAAATTGTGAATGTGTAATCGATTATGGCAGTTTGAATAATCGATTACTCAAATGTTTCCAGCGAGCACGAGGACTTAGAATCATGAATAATCGATTACAAATCCTAGGGTAATCGATTACTAGGACATTTTTACAAGTTCTAGGCTCTAGAATCCTATGTAACACATTTTCATATATAAACATTTAAGCATATAATGCAAATGTACATATAAAGTTTATGCAAATAACATGTTACATTAAATATCATGCTCATCTAATATGCCTAATTCTCTTCTTATCTTGAAAAATGATTCTTTAGGAAGAGGCTTAGTAAAGATGTATGCTAACTGATTATGTGTATCCACAAAAGAAATCTCAATATCTTTCCTCATAACATGATCTCGAAGAAAATGATGTCGTATATCAATATGCTTAGTTCGAGAATGCATGATAGGGTTTTTAGTGAGATTAATGGCACTTGTGTTGTCACATTTAATTGGAATGCAGCCCAGCTCTAAGCCATAATCTTTGAGTTTTTGTTTGAGCCATAGAGTTTGTGCACAACAACTACCTGCAGCAATATATTCTGCTTCTGCAGTACTTAGAGCAACACATGCTTGTTTCTTACAAGACCATGAAACAAGAGCATTTCCTAATAGGTGACAAGTACCACTTGTACTCTTTCTTTCAGTTTTACAACCAGCATAATCAGAATCAGAATATCCAATCAAATCACAAACACTTCCCTTGGGATACCACAATCCAACATTTGTAGTTCCTTTCAAATATTTGAAAATTCGTTTAACAGAACTCAAATGTGATTCCCTAGGAGATGCTTGATATCTAGCACATAGACACACACTAAACATAATATCAGGTCTACTTGCAGATAAGTATAAAAGAGATCCGATCATACCTCTATATTTGGTAATATCTACTTGATTACCAGATTCATCTTGATCTAAATATGTATTAGACCCCATAGGTGTGGCTATGGCTTTGCAATCATCCAAATCATATTTCTTTAATAGTTCCTTGCAAAACTTTGATTGATTGATGAATATTCCATCACTTGATTGCTTGATTTGCAAACCAAGAAAGAAATTTAATTGTCCCATCATGGACATTTCAAATTCTTCTTGCATCATGTTAGAGAAATCTTTGCAAAGAGATTCGTTAGTTGCACCAAAGATAATATCATCAACATAAATTTGAACAAGTAAGGTATTACCTTTGGTTCTTTTGATGAACAAGGTTGTATCAGCCTTACCTTTTTGAAATCCTTTATTACAAAGCAAAGTACTTAACCTATCATACCATGCACGAGGGGCTTGCTTAAGACCATAGAGTGCTTTCTTTAGTCTGAAGACATGTGTAGGAAACTTTGGATCTTCAAATCCTGGAGGTTGCTTCACATACACTTCTTCTTGAATATATCCGTTTAGGAAGGCACTTTTGACGTCCATTTGATATAATGGGAAGTTTAAAGAGCAAGCATACGCTAATAACAATCTTATGGCTTCTAATCTTGCTACGGGTGCATATGTTTCATCAAAATCTATACCTTCTTCTTGATTATAGCCTTGAACAACTAATCTTGCTTTGTTCCTAACTATAATACCATTTTCATCTAACTTATTCCTAAACACCCACTTTGTTCCAATAATGTGTTTATCACTAGGCTTAGGGACAAGTTCCCAAACTTGATTTCTTTCAAATTGGTTTAATTCTTCCTGCATTGCTACAATCCAATACTAATCCTCTAGAGCATCATTTACTTTTGATGGTTCTATCTGAGAGACAAAGGCCATATTCAAAACTGAATCATTCAAGCGTAGCCTTGTAGAAACGCCTCTAGAAATATCACCAATAATATTATCAACTGGATGATCCCTATGGGTTCTCCATTCTTTTGGAAGTTGATATGTATTACTTTCAGTGTGCTCTTCTTGTATTGGATTCTGATCTTCATCCTTTTGAGAATCTTCATTTATAATGATGTCATCTTCTTCATTATCTGGAAGATTGACTTTATCTTCTATTGAAGATTTAGATTCATCAAAAGTAACATGTATGGATTCTTCCACGGATAGAGTTTTCTTGTTAAAGACTCTATATGCTTTGCTTGTTAGAGAATAACCAAGGAACATACCTTCATCAGATTTTTCATCAAACTTACCAAGGTTTCCCTTTCCATTGTTCAAGACAAAGCATTTTGATCCAAAAGCATGTAGATGAGAGATATTTGGTTTCCTTCCTTTGTAGAGTTCATAGGGTGTTTTCTTAAGGATAGGTCTAATAAGAACTCTATTGGAAACATAGCAAGCAGTACTTACAGCATCAGCCCAGAAATATTTAGGGAGACTAGATTCACTTAACATGGTTCTTGCTAATTCTTCAAGTAACCTATTCTTCCTTTCTACTACACCATTTTGTTGTGGTGTTCTCGAAGTAGAGAAGTTATGTGATATTCCATTTTCATCACATAGTTCTTGGAATTGTTGATTCTGAAATTCTCCACCATGATCACTTCTAATAGAAGAGATCTTTAAAGACTTCTCATTTTGAACTAGCCTTGCATATCTTTTGAATGCATTGAAGGCTTCATTCTTATGAGGTAGAAATAAAGTCCAAGTAAATCTAGAGAAATCATCAACAATAACAAGTGCATAGAAATTACCTCCGAGGCTTTTAGTTCTAGAAGGTCCGAACAAATCCATATGTAACAATTGAAGGGGTCTTGAGGTCGAAACTATGTTCTTTGGTTTGAAGGATGTTCTGGTTTGCTTCCCTTTTTGACATGCATCACAAAGCTTGTCTTTCTCGAATTTTATCTTTGGAAGCCCAACAACTAGATCATGCTTGACTAGTTTGTTTAAATGATCTATGTGAATATGTGCAAGTCTTCTATGCCATAGCCATGAATCACTATTGTTCTTGGCTAATAGGCATATCACATTTTGTGGAATTTCTTCCAATGAGATCATGAAGACTTTGTTTACTTTATATCCAGAAAACTTAATTTCTTTAGTTTTCACATCTTTCACAACACATATATCATTAATAAAACCTACTTTCAAACCTTTATCACATAGTTGACTAATACTCAGAAGATTATGCATCAAACCATCAACGTAAAGAACTTTATCGATGACTGTTTGAGGGGGTGTGCCTATTCTTCCAATACCGAGTATTTTTCCTTTTTGATTGTTACCATATGTGACGAAACCTTTTTCCCTAGGTATAAGAAAAGAAAACTTGGTTTTGTCTCCTGTCATGTGTGATGAGCAGCCACTATCAAGATACCATAGATCCTTTGCTGCTTTCATACACACCTACATGACAAATTTCAGACATGGGTATT
Organism: Acmispon strigosus; assembly: GCA_030819835.1. Classification (NCBI taxonomy): domain Eukaryota; kingdom Viridiplantae; phylum Streptophyta; class Magnoliopsida; order Fabales; family Fabaceae; genus Acmispon; species Acmispon strigosus. The sequence goes on along the minus strand of JAUAMA010000001.1, from coordinate 37,628,518 downwards.
AGGAACCCAACAAGTTTTGGGTCCTTCTAAGTTAACATCCTTTCTAACCCAAATATACTTCCTATTTGGTACTCCTATATGTTTGTAGTAGCATCTACTAGGGGTATGTCCTATTTTGTTACAATAAGTACAAGAGTAATGATTGTAACTAGAGATTTGTCTAGGAGAGGGATGAATCTTCTTAGGAGGTCTATTTTGAATGTTCTTCCTATTGTTTGTACTTCTAACAGGATTAATTTTATTGTTACTAGAAGATCCTAAAACATGATTTGGTTTTACAAAAATAGTTTTCCTAACCTCTTTTGTCTTTGGGTGAGAAGTATATCCTAAACCTGACTTATTGTTTGAATATCTTTGAACACTTAGGATATCATCTAACTTCTGTTTTCCTTTATTGAAGTTATTTACTCTTTGTTGAAGATTTTCTATCTTTTCTTCTAAAGAACTACACTTAGTGCATTTGTGAGTAATGTCTATCTTAGATTTTACTACATCTAGTTCTTCTTGTAAATTTCTACATTTACTTTCTAGGGAAGAAATTATCTCATTTTGCCTAGTGCTAACTTTAGAAAATTCTTGACATATTTTAAACATATTTTCCATGGTAAACTTTAAATCATGAAAAGATATAGAATTCTCACTAACCTGGGAATCTTCAACATCAGAATCATGTGAGGCCATCAAAGCAACTTGTGCTTCTTCTTTATCAGAATCAGATGATGAACTTACTTCATTATCATCCCAAGCCAAATATGCTCTTCGAGTGGGTTGATCCCTTTTCTCGAATTTCTCTCTTAGACCATGTTTCTTCTTCTGAAGATTTGGACAATCTGACTTGAAATGTCCCGGTTTGCCACACTCGAAACATGTAATCTTTTGAGATGAAGAAGACTCATTGTTCCTTTGGAAGACTTTATTTTTGTTAAATCTAATATTTTTCTTTTTAAGAAACTTTCCAAAGTTCTTCACTAGAAGGTTTAGATTTTCATTGTCTTCTTCTTCAGAATCTGCATCATAATCTTCTTTGATGCTTTCTTTTGCTTTTAGGGAAATTGATCGATACTTCTTCTCATGTTGTTCATGCTCTTCTAAACGATTCAATTCTAACTCATGTTCTTGGAGTTTTCCAAAGAGAGTTGCAAGAGTCATATTTGATAAACTCTTCTTCTCTGAGATGGCTGTTACTTTTGGTTGCCATACTCTTGTAAGTGATCTTAGAACTTTCATGTTCAAGTCACTGTTTGAAAATTGTCTACCAAGAGCAATCAAATGATTAATTAAATGAGTGAATCGTTTTTGCATGTCTAATACCTTTTCTCCTGGAAGCATTCTGAACATTTCATATTCTTGAGATAGAGTATTGATCTTTGATCTCTTGACTTCATCTGTTCCTTCATGAGTCACCATCAATGTATCCCATATTTCTTTTGATGAAGTGCATGTTGATACTCTGAAAAATTCATCCATGCCAAGAGCAGATGTAAGAATGTTCATTCCTTTGAGATCATGTTGAACTTTCTTCTTTTCTTCTTCACTCCAAGTACTTTATGGTTTTGGTTGTGAAGTTCCTTCTTCATTTGTTACAGGCACAAAGGGTCCTTCTTCAATGACTTTCCATATTCCTGAGTCTAATGACTTTATGAATATCTTCATCTTGATTTTCCAGAAGTCATAGTGTTCTCCATTGAAGAATGGTGGCCTGTTTATGTTATGTCCTTCACTTGTTCCATGATTGGAAGAGGATGCCATCTTTTCCCGGATCTTAGGAATAACTTACCTAAACTTCCGCTCTGATACCAATTGTTAGAACAGATAGCAACCTGAGAGGGGGGGGGTGAATCAGTGTTGCCCCAATTTTCGCCTTATTGAAATTGTTACTTTCAAGTTTATGATGATCACGAGTTGATCTTTGTGATTGCAGCGGATATGAACAATACTTGAAAGTAAATGTGAAGGATAAAGAGAATCACACTCAAGATTTATCCTGGTTCGCCTTCAATCCACCGAAGACTACGTCCAGTCCCTCAAGAAAACCCCTTGAGGATTTTTCCACTATTGATAAGAATTTCTTACAAGTTCCTAACCCAAGGACCCCAAGAACTTCTACCAATATCCTGTGAAAGCAAACCGCTTTCAACAGCCCCTGAAAGCAAACCGCTTTCAGTTCCTGAAGGCAAACCACCCTCAGACCTTGAAGACAAACTTGTCTTCAATCAAAACCCTGAAAGCAAACCACTTTCAGTGACAACAACCCTTCACCGAATACCACGGTGAAAAACTCAATCTTACAGAAAGAGATGAAGAAGATAATACACTTGGCTGTTTCAATCCTTTAACACACAATTGGATTGAACATGAGAAATTATGCTTTAAGGCTTTTAAGCATAATACAATTCTGAGTTCTTCAAGATATGAACAACAAATGTGTTCTTGTAAACATGAAGATCATGAACTCAGAATTTAGGCTCCAAAAGATTTAAGTTCTAAAAGATGAACCAATTTTGAAAGAGCTTTGGCCTAATGTGTTTTTCTCATGTGAAATGTGTCTATTTCGTGTGTGATGTGTGTTCTATGTTGTTGTTGTGTTTTCTGGACTCAAATGGTCTTTATATAGGCAAGGGAAACGTCCTTGAACCATCACAACCCTTTTCAAAAGGTTTGGGACACAATGGTTCATGAAAAGATGCACTTTTTCGTTCTGGTAATCGATTACCATACTTAGTGTAATCGATTATACAAGTGACCGTTTCAGTTTGAATTTGAATTTCAAACATGTAATCGATTACAAGACTGGAGTAATCGATTACTTGCCTAGGTGTAATCGATTACCATAATGGTGTAATCGATTACACAGAAGCCCATTTTCCAGAAACTTATTCTTTGAGACTTGCTTAAGGTTTTCTACTTCTTTTAAGTTATGAAAACACTTAGCTTGATTAGATTAGGTATTTTGAGAGCCTTTATGCTTTAATAAACCTTTAGAAGCATAACTCACCTAATTCTAAGACTTCTAGACTATTGATGGACTTGAGTGCTTGATTCTTTGAAGTCTTCTTTTCTTCTTTTTGTTGATGAGTTTGTCGTCATCAAAACCACAGCCAGGGTCAGGAGCAAGACCTTCTTCACAATACTCCTTTACAAGTATTCTAGCAGGACTTCTCCTTTACGAGTGTTGGACAGGACTCCTCCCAGTTCTTTTTCAAGAAGAATTGGTTTCTACAAAATCTCTTCGGTAAGAGTGGGTAGACAATATGAAGAACGAATTACAGATAGAATAAATAAGTTGATTCTCTGAAGGGCTTTGTGTGAAAGAGGATAAGAGTACCACTCTGTGAAGATCTTCACACTAGTTGGCGACTGAACTCAAATAATAAATAAGTTGAGAATGTTGAGTGTTTGGCTTGGAGAGATTTGATCGCAAATAATAAACTTAGAAAGTTTGAATGCTTTGATCGTGTAAAAGTCGCCAATTTGAATCTGGTGCCAAGTCCTCTATTTATATTTTTAGTAGGAAGATCAATGGGACCTTTGCTGAATATCTGAAGAGAGTTCCGTTTGAATTTCTCATCTCTTGTGAGTAACGGATACTTCTGCAACTTCTGCTTCGATAAATGCAATCTGTAATGCATTTAATGCTTCTATAATGACTGAGGTTGATATCTTCTGGTTCTTCAATGTATTTTGCCTTAATCAATAACTTATGTAATAAATGCTCATGCATTCCAGCTAAGGGAGCCATTAATGTTCTGATCAGAAGATTTGAATTTGAACATTGAGGAGATATGATAATCAGAAAGGCTCGCTGTTGATTCCGCAAAAGCAGCTTGAATTAAGGAATGTCAGAAGATTTGAATTTGCAAGGAATAAAGAATTTAATTCTGTCCTTTTCGCCATTAATGCTCTGAAGAGACAGGTGGTGCTTGACAGCTTATCCTTGTGATAGCCAAATCCGCAAGTGCACGGATGGTTATCGCGTAGTATAAAAGATATCGAACCCAAGGGATAGGTGTCTTCTTATTAAATTATTTAGTACTTAAGCATAAAATAATAAGGTGTATATTGTTGTTGGTTTGATTAAGACAAAAACTAGAAATAGCAATAAAATATAAAGAAGAAAAGAGATGATGAGATTTAAGCACTTGGGTTGAATTACATAGTTTATAAAATATGCTAGCAAATTCCTACTTAATTTATGAATTCTAAAACCAAGTTCATGATGCTATAGCCTAGTATTTCTACAAGTTAATTCCTTATAAGTGTAGAACTTTCTTCCTAATTACTAAATTCAATTCCTTGCAATTTAGTTAACCAGAAAAGAAGATGAAGATGAAGTTCAGGCCAACATAAAGCTACATCTATCCTAATTCCTTAGTGATATATACTCATATCCTTTTTAAAATCCTATTTCCCTTACTACTTACCAATGGCCATTGTTATAAGTACTACGCAAGAACTCTTATGCGCATTAAGAGGAAATGAAGAACAAGGAAATAAAACATAAACTGGAAATATTATTCAGAAAAGTTGAAATAAACTAAGACATAAAATATAAACTAAAACAACCCAAGATACTTAAAAGAATTAGCCAAGCATGGCTAAAAGAGGCATCGAATTGCCCTGGATAGGAGCTCAAGTTTGGCTTCCCACAATTCCTAGGAACAATGCTCTTAAGAGAGAAAGAAGAATACTTGTTGTATTCTGAAAAGGTGTGTCTTACAAGTGAAGAAAAGACCCCTATTTATAGTAAAAATCTGCCCTCCAGCGCTTGAGCGCTGGGATCCCCAACGCTTGAGCATTGGGTGCATTAAAATCCCACGTTGCAGATATAAGCCCAACGCTTGAGCGCTGGCTTCCAACGCTTGAGCGCTGGGTGCAATTTCTGACTCACATCCTAGTCATAGTCCCAACACTTGAGCGTTGGGAGTTCCAACGCTTGAGCGTTGGCTCGACTGCTGGTTTATCTTCAAGCTTTTCTTCTCTTCATGGTAGTGGGTTTTCAATGCCTTCAATGGCCTCCACTCAGCCTCTATTAAGTTCTGAAACCTCCTCTCCACTACCATCAATCCTTCAACCGTATTTTACATGTGCTTAATTCAAAGAGTGTTGCTTCATATTCTTGATTTCCACTTTAAGTCCTCTCTTTGCTAGCACTTCAATTCTGGCCCTTTAACTCTTGAAACTTCACTTTTCATCCTCCACTCTTGAACCTTTACACTTTAATCCTTCCTTTCCTGAAACTTTACAATTTGGTCCCTGGACAAAAATGATAACTATACCAGCTTTCCTAAAAATACAAAAATAACTATAAAAATTCCTAAAAATATAAAATAAAGTTTAAAAAACAAATAAAAGCTAATCTATATGCAAAATGCAAAATAAATAGAAAATCTACATAAAAATAATAAAAATCCTACATGAGACTCAAAAATAATAAAGTAAAAAGACTAAAAAGACCCTAAAAACATCATATAAAATCCAGTCATCACCTGGGTTGAGCAAACGATCACCTCCTGATTTTTCTTTTGCACTAGTCAACCAAACATTCTGTCTGGAACTTAGATGTTCTTTCCTTCAGATGACCTTAATGACTGAGTGACCAGACGTTTTATCATATCTGGACGGACTCTCTGAGGCAGACGTTGTCAGCTGACGGACTGTTATTCAAAGGCTGTAGCCGGACGAATTCGTCTACTATCCTTAACTTGAACATCTGCTTTTGATAATGCTTTGTAGGGGTCCGTGCAGTGCTATTTCCAAGTAGAAGGATGTTCCTGAGCATGATAAACATTTAGAAGTTAAGAATTCTATTTTTGTCAAGATCAATACATAGCGAAATTGTTATCTATCAAAATATAATACTTCAGTAAATTATTTGATTCTAACATTTGTATGGTATGGTGCTTACGTGAACGTGCCTGAAGACAGACAGTTCCCAATTGTGATGAAAAAGGTCATACCTGGTTCGCCTTGCAAACTTGAATTGGATGCCATTATGAGCATGTGGCAACCAAAGGCGTGCCTTAATGCAGAAGTCATGACCCATCAGTTCTCGAAGTAGACTTGGAAAATATACTGCATTTTCCATTGGAAGCATCCTGGGTATCTTCAATGAAAGTGACGTGATGCTTTGCCTGAGCTTCTTTGGAATTTTGGCCAGGAAGGTTCTGAGTTCTTTTGGCATGGATTCCTTATGAGTGGATGAGTGAGGTGTTTGAGTGGCACAGTCTGGTCGGGACTCAGATGAAGGAGTTGCCACATTCTCTGGTTGAGCAGTCAGGATTTCATCAAAAGAAGGATCTGGATCACATGCCTGATTTGCATTCTCCATAGTCTCTTCTTTCTCTTCAACCCTCTGTTTCTTCTTTGGTTTTGTGGCCCTGGATGCACGTGACTTTTTCCTTTATCCAGCAAACCTGACTTTCTTCGCTACAGTTGGAAGAACACTCTCTTCTTCAGTCGGACGAACGCATTCATCAGTATCTGGATTTGCTGCATCAGCATTCATTGGACTTGAGGTTGTTGCCTTGTTGGGGCTAGCATGTTTAACGTCCAGTGGATGAACTTCACTTACAAACTGTGTCTCAGTAGGAATAGGATTCCAAGATAGTGGAGTTGCTAGTTGAGTAGGATTTGGTGAAGGCGGAATTTCTGGACCTTTATCACTAGTCCGGACGGACTCAGTGTTAAAGGGTTTGTTGGTGTTTTTGGCCGGACGCACATACGTTGGGTCGATGATCTTTCTGTACATCACGATTCTTTTGACAATACTCTTGCCCCATCTTTGAGCATCTTTTGAGCAATGTGGCCTCCATGATCCTGAAGGCAGTTGCAGCAAGCAGTCCCATATCAGGGACATTGAACGACTAGGGAGAAAGAGCAGGTTCTCCAGAAGAAAGTGTTAGTGCCTTACGCACATCCTCAAGATGCTCTTTAGATTCCAATGTGCCCATGTGCAAAGACCGTCTGGCAGCAAGTTCTTCTAGCATCTCTTTCCTTATCTCAGGCCATTCACCTTCATTTCGGCCAAGCCATTGAGCGATGCATCGGTAACCGCAGTTACCGTCATCCTCAACATCAACTATGTCTTCCACATATTCGTGAAACAAAGTCGGCACCTGTGGAAGATATTTTTCACGTGTGGTTGACGGATGAGCATATTCAAGGATAGGCTTCAGAGTGGGCTTCTTTGCATTCTTCACCAAATCGACTATTGGCAAAGTATCTTCGTCATTTTCTGAAGAGGGTGCATTTTGTTTGGTGGTGGTAGTTGTTGCTGCTTGATATCCCCTTACTAGACGTTTCCGTTTTGGCTTGGGATCGGACGGAGGCTCTATTTCCGTCACTTTGCCAGAGTCAGAAATTTGATACTGTTTTGCAGGTGGAGAGGCAGCAGAAGTAGCATTCCTCTTTTCTCTAGAGGTTCTGGTTCTTGGAGGAGATGGACTTGCGTCCTTGACTTGTTCTGTTTGATCATTCCTGGGAAGCTTCTTCTCCCAATTTGTCAGCAAGTTCTCTGGGACTCCGGAGGTATCAATGTCTAGCCTCATTTTTTGGACATCCCCAAATTTGATGGGGGTAGGGTAGACGTAATCGTGCTCCATGAACTCATTACGCTCATTTTCGTTGTCGATGAGCTTCTTCTTTCCCATCATAGCAGTAATGAGCGCACCGTAGGGAAGGTTGGATACTGGACTCTCGAGAGTGTTTACCATGTGATGGAAGACCAATTACGGGAGGGTGATCTTCTACATGTTTATCATCTGGTAGAGTGCCTAGTGAGATAATTTGTTTACTAGATCACGAGCCCCTTCCTTCGAGATCACGATCTTGCTTAGAACTGCATGAGGAAACTTGCATTCGTCAACCAGATTGTTGACATAGTTTCCATGCGTCTTGGGATCTTCCTTCCATATACAGTTAGGGTTGATGCTAGAAGCTTCCCACTTTGGTGAGTAAATGACCCCCTCATTTACTTTGACGTCAAGGGTGACGGCAATGTCTCCAGGGCCAACATCTGTTACGACCCTCATGCATCTGCTCTTGATGAAGAGATGCTTTATCTTCACAGCACATTCGAAGAACTCCTTCACCAAGGGTTCAAGAACAAGGGTTTCTGAGATCTTCATAAGATTGTTCCAATCTTGGAACAACACTAGATTCAGTCCGGCAACTTTGACATGTCTGTAGAGGGAAATTTCAAGATATCTGGGTGAGACCAGATCTCTTTCTCCTAGGTCAATGAACTTTTGGATTCCAATCTTCTCTTCTTGTTCACGGCTATTTGCAGCAGTGTTCTTCTTCCTTTGTTCGACCACAGCTTCTTGAGCCGGGGTTAACTTTGGCTTAGCTACGATTTGCTTCTAGGGAGCCATTGAAGAGTTCTGCAGAGAAAGATTAGTGGTAGCAAGAGAGCAGGTAGAGAAGAGCAAGAGATTCAGAAGGCAGCAAATGAATTGTGAGTGTTAAGTTTATTTTCTCAAGTCTTTTTGTTAAGTGTATTCCGAATGCAAAGGGTTTTACTCGTTTTACGCAGTGAAATGATTAGCTTTGCAGTTGATGTGAGAGAGTGGACGCAGCACGCGCATTAAATGAAAATCTTTAAATGTGCAGTCATGTCGGTTGAAAGATTTAATGCGTGTTGAGGAAGTTAGAATATGAAAAGATACAGCTATTTATCAATAATCTGAACGTGGGCGACATGGATGTCAGATCGTGTCCTTTCAGTTATTCCCAGACGTTCTTTATTGGATATTGCAGTTATTGTGAGACTGAGTCACCACCGGACGGAGACCAATCCTTGTATTTCTTGTCCCTTTCTCTTTTTGCTGTTGGACTGTACCTAAGTCAGACGTTGTCGTTTTTTGTGTTCGTCTGGCTTCATACATATTGTCATTTTGTTGCCGCTTTGTCATTCTTTCAGCATGCACTCTGATGTCGGCTTAGTCATCTTCTTGGTGAATCAGTAAGCTTGGAGAGAGCCTCAATCATACCTGTGTCTTGCCCTGCAAACACTTATAGAAAGTTTCTACCATAGAATTTCATTAGTAGGATTAGTGTGTTGTCTAGTAATATTACTTATCAGATACAAGTAATCTAGAGTACTTCCTGAAAGATCAATTTTCATGAGCTATGAGTTTTGAACGTCATACTGTTGTTACAGCCTGATTCAAGATACAGTTTCCGACAGGGTCATAGAGGTGTGAGGGTGCAGTTGAGTTTGTAGGCATAGTTTTGAATCTGACAATGTTTTTTTGAGTTTGAAAAATTATCAGAACGAGACTCAAAAAGGTGTTCGTTTGGCTTCTGATAGATTGTCATTCATATGCCCTCGACCAGACGATATCTGGGTGTGATTGTCCGGGAGATATTCTACTTCATGTTTTCAATCATAATGAAGATTGATTTTGTCTCCTAAGCACTTGTCATAGTGCCAAATGCAATTGCTGTTAGTGAGGGCACTGCTGAGCTTTCTTGAAAAATCATCCTCTCATCATCGTAGTGTAGATTGAAACATATTTCCCTTTGAGCTTAATAATTGATTAGCTTCTATTGATCATTATTGCGGTGGATATTTCTCTTTGATCTGTATTTTCTGCAGCATAAAACATTGTACACTTTTGGTACCCATATTTTCTTGGGTCCGACTGGTTAGTTTCATATATATTATTCAGAAGATGATTTTACTGAATATTATAATCAAGACACAATTGACTTTAACCATATAAGCACATACATATCCATGTTGTAGATGTTCAAAGCAGTACGTCTATCTTCATAGCTTGACACACATGTATCATCAGATTATATGATTATTGTTGACATTAGCTTAGATGATATTTCCTACAGTGATTATAGATAGATTCTCCACAAGAGCTTCATTTTATGCAATTTTGCTTACCTGAGTAATATGTATTTCAACAAATTTTAATTTATCTCAGTTGCATAAATGAGGAACACTTAGATGCATGAAGTTGTCTATTCTTTCATACCTTGTTTGTTCATTTACAACTTTTCAGCATGATGGGTAAGAAAGTAATAGATACAAATTATCATATTTATCAATTAAAGGTTTGAAGTTACCTCATCTTTATCGTTTGTAGTGTGATCAAACGATTTGTCTTGATTTTCCACAGTCTTGACTTCTAGGTTTGCTTCAGGATCAGTGAGCCTCATAAATGTAGGATATGTTGTTTCATCTTTCATTCTCTTTATTTGAATGTTCCAACGTGAGCTTGTCATGAGTCAGGATGACTTCTCTTTCCGAGTTCTTTTCTGAGAGAGAGCTTGTTCATTTCATAAATTTGCTAGAAGATTCAGCATTGATGAGACCAGATATGAGACGTGAGCAGCTTCTCTGTGAGATCCTCTACTCCTTTCTTGAGTTAGTTTCTTAGAGGTTGAACTCCCTTCAGTGTTCTTTGGATCATGGTTGCTTTTGACTAAGGAATGTACCTGTTCACCATGGATTTTTTTCGCTCTACACCTGTTAAGATGTTAGTATCTTTCAGAGAGGTTAGGCTCTGATACCAATTGATAGTGCGAGAAACACACAAGAAATGGGGGGTTTGAATTGTGTGTGTAATTTTTGAAAACTTCTTTTCTAAGTTCAATACAGTTATTAGTTTCAAAGTATATAAAAGTGTGTGCGCACGCAGTGGAAAATTAACTTAAGACAGAAAATTAAAGCACACGTGGTATTTATCCTGGTTCACCCCCATAATCGACAGGGCTACGTCCATCCCTTGGCTTCACCAAGATTTTCCACTATTTCATCAAATAGTACAAGTATTCTCAGGGACTTTTCCCAGTATTAGAAGGACTTCTCCTATCAAGTATTCTCCAAGACTACTCCTCACTAGTATTCTACCGGACTACTCCTGATTCCCTTTACAAATTGGGTTTGTTGTTCTACAAAATTCTCTTCAGTAAGAGTGGGTAGAAAAATGAAGTACAAGTTACAGAGAGGATATGAATTTAAGGTTCTCTGTTTGTTTAGCGTGTGACTAGGATGAGAGTAACACTCTATGGATTCTTCACACGTGTGGATGACTTAACTCAGTAAAGAATAGCTTGAAGCTTTTTCAGTTAAGGAAATGGGAGCTTGGTTCTTTGGGGAAACTTGGTAGAGATATGCAGGATGTTGTATTCAAGTCGCCCAGTTGTTCCGGAAGCTGTTTTCTATATTTATATCTTCAGTAGAAAGTCTTCATTGTGCTTTGACGAAGAAGAGAAAATAGATCCGTTAGTGCTCCTGCTTCTTTGTGAGTAACGAATAATTCTGTAATTCTGGATCACCATTAAACGCGTTCTGTCAAGCATTAATTGCTTGTGTTGACATCGTCTGGCTCATTGTTGTGGTCAGCTTTGGGATTTTGTTTCAACATAATATCCCAGTGCATGCCAGCTAAGGATCATTAAATGCTCTGAACAGAAGATTTGAATTTGAACGTTGAGGAGGTACGATGTTCAAAATTTCATGTCGTTGATTCCGCAATATCAGCTTGATTTGAGGAAAAGCAGAGAAGCAGAGGAACTGAAGAATAAAATATGAATTATGTCCTTTTCTTCTTTCTGCAATCAACAGTGCTTCATTTAATGTGCTGACGAGGTAGATGACCTTTAAAGCAAGAAGCAATTATGATGGATGAATTCTTCAGAATTTTGTCAATCAATTTCTTTAATGCTTCTGTTAAACTGTTTCTTCATAACCTCATGGCAAACATGCTTTCTGGCATTTATTACATTTGAGCACTTTGACGCTTTAGGCAGACAAAGTCTTCATCATGACATGGCAGACGTAGTCTTAACAGAATTTTTCAGAAGTTCGTCACTGAGTGAGTTGTCAACTGTACTGTATAGGCGGACGAACTTCCTTATGCCAAACTTTCTCATCTGTCGGACTGCTTTTCTATGCAGGTGGCCAAACGCTTTCCCCTTTTGTGCTTCTGTTGAAGTTCTCCTTTTGAATGGATTGTCACCCAACTATTTTTGCATAGAGGCTAGAGATACTTCAAAGCTGGAGATGTTTCTTCAGGCCTGTGACCAGACTCACTCACCTTTGGTAAAAATGTCTTCCTGTTGGTCAGTGTGTTTTCAAGCACCGGACTGTTTCAACTTTATCACATGTACTTTGGTGTTGAATGATTATAGCTGCTTTATTGCTTTCCCGAGGAATGTCTATTTTATTTTAGGAAAGCTTGGTCTTTAGTCAGTTGTCGGACTATCTCTGCTTGATTACTTTCTTTACGTATTCATATAGTTCCTCTTGAAAACGTATGCAGTTGTTCTTCAGTGAGGACCTGGACGATTTCCACTTTTTTGGCCTGTCTCATATTTCTGTGACTTGATAATGCCTTGTGGTTTTATGCAGTCCTTTATGATGATAGTTTTCCTGGACATAAAGATGTTCAACAAGTTAGGAATTCTACCTTAGGAATATCTTTTTATGACGAAATTGTTGATTATCAAAACATAATAATTATTTGAATCTAACATGTCCCTCTGTGTTTCTAAAGCTCTTCATGTACGATATGGGTGGAGAAACGAAAGGAAAACGAAGAGAATTCGAGCTCTAGGGTTTGAAGCTCACAGGGGCAGAAACCTGCAACTGCCTTTTTCGTGCAAACCATCACGTTTAAGGGTAAACGATCACCACCACTGGACTCTTGGGACCAAGGCAAAGCTGGCCATGACCTTCGTTTGCAGCACCGTCGTATCTCTGTCGTGCTCCGGTCGTCTTCTCCGGTGAGTATGCCGGAAAACTTCAAGAACTTGAAATTCTTTATAGTTTATGAGTCCTCATACCTTGTAGACTCCAAATATCAAGTTTATTTCAAAAAATTCCAAGTTTTACTCTATGAACATAAGCCATTAGGGTTTCGAGTTTTCAAGCTCATGCATGTCTTTTTTGTGATGATCAACGTTGTCCGAACCCATGTTCTTGTTTCTGGAAACTTGGTGACCACAATGGAACATTTGCATGAAGGATTTGATGGTAGGAATGAGGTAGAGAAGGATGGAACCTTCCATCATCTTCTCGGGTTCATGGAGCTTCCATGAAGACGCTCGAACCTAGTCACCAGAGGCTTGGCTAGCCTCTGGAATAGGCTACTGAGCTCATTTATGGTGATGATGGAGCCAGAACAGAAGTGATTTTGGAAGAACAAGTAATAAAAGTAGGTTTTTAGGTATTAAGAAACCTGAACATGAAATTTACTAGGGTAAGAGGTTGGATAAGACCAAATGGGCTCTCAAATATGTCTCAGAATAATTCATAGATGCTTATAAACAAGTTTGTTTTCATAAAAGTTGAAATTGATTCTAGAGAATCAATTCTGTGAAGAGACTAGATTATTTGATATATTGAGTTTGGCCAAACATGGCCTTGAACAAAAAAGTGATTCTGGACCATAAAAGGATATAGAATTTATTAAATGTGAATTGAGGACTCAAATGTAACATATTGTGTGATTTATGAATGTCATTATATCAGCTTACAGAACACCCCACTCCGACTTCCAGACCACCAGGTAAGGGGGGTTATGGCCTATTAGAGCATAAGGGAGTATATAATGATACCTGCCAGATTGATGGTGGGCTTGTGATTGAATTATTCTATGTCTGACGTTGTGATTGATAATGACTGTTTCATGACTGAATTGTTTGATATATGTGATTTGAATTGATTTGATTAAGTGATTGTGAGTTAACTGAGTTGATTTGATTTATGGATGGTATTATACTCTTGATCAACAAAGCTTGGCTTGATAAAATGAAAAGAAATTTATTAAGAGGTTGTTGTTATGAACTGTTGCATTGATGTGATGATATGTTATGAACCTCTACATGATATGTTGTTGAATTGTGCATCTATTTCGTGAGAACGGGGATATAGCAAGCTAAGAGTAGCTGACAATGGAGATACTGAATCATGTAATAGGCATCTAGTGATCTAAGTCGAGGGGTCCCTCTGTGAGAAATGGACAATGATGATAAGATATTACTAAGCTTTTGCATATATGGTTAATTGAACCTAATTAATTATCACTAGAGTAAATGCATACAAAAATGTTTTAGCATAACCATGGATAGGTCCATTCCTCATGCGTTTCGGGCTTCCGAGGACAGGGCATGAAGTTGACCTTCGTTTTGTGATTCTCAATGTATGGTTAGATGAATGCTTTATACTTGAGAAAATCTCAGTAATGGCTGGTCATATATACTGGGTAAGGGATATTTATGAAATGCTGGTGAGCGGAGTTGATGTAAAGGGAATAAGGGGGAGATGATTTGGTTATGTGTGATATTGTTTGACATAGTTATGCATTGTCGTGGAGGGATAAGGAGTAAGAACGTACGGAAACTTCCACTGTGTGAGAGTCCGGTGTGCACCTGGTGTGGGATGCCCGAGATAATTGAGGTGGCATTCCAGAGATGGGGTGACCTAAGGATGACCCAGTGGAGTGACTCAACACTAGGTCGTTGATTTTTAGATCCCCTGTGTTCCAGCTAGTGGAGTGGGAAGCCCAGGAAAGACTGCGTCACCCTGACTAAAAGCTAATTGGGTAATCAAGGCTCGATAAAAGGAGTGGGTCAAGGTACCGAACCCATGTGCCCGAGCGGCGTTCTGAAGAGTATGGCTGAGTATAGCCAATGGGCCCAACATTCATGAGAATGGTTAAGTGTTGAATGAGTTACTCTTCTGTAAAGAGTGATGACACAAGAAAAGGGTGGCATGCATTGCATTATTTATGTTGCTTATGACTGGCGAAAGATTTGATTGTGATTTGTGACTTAGATTTGTCTTGTTTTTTCCGTATTTAGTTGTTTATGCTTTGTATGCTTTGCGACTCAAAATTGTAGCTTTCATTTTTACAGATGAGGTACCAGGTCCTCGAGATGGCACAGCCTCCCGTTGAGATTATCATTCCAAACTTTGCGATACCTGAGGGCTGGTAGGTGGACTCAGTCACAGGTTTATGTCATTATGTGGGCATGCCCATCTTCTGGTATGGGCAGTCAAGTGCTGTCTGGCCTGGTTACCTAGTAGCTATGCCTAGATCTTTCTTTTTTTACTTGCCTCGTCGATATCTTGTTCCAGTATTTTATGCCAATGCAGAAGTACCACCGCCTCCACCTCCATTACCTGAGATTCCTCAACCAGTACCCAACGTACAGTTACCACCACACCTCGTCCCTAAGGTTCCTGACGTTGATCCAGCACTTGAGTAGAATGGACACTGCGGGAGAGTGACTGCTAGGAAGAGGGTGCCCATTCTCAGGAGGACCAAAGGAGATGCTCGTGCATATTGACGTCTATTCCGCAGAGTTGGTCCTTTAAGAGGATCACGAGAGCCTGTAGCTGTTGACACAGACTCCGATAGTGACGAGGGAGGACATGGGTCTCAAGGAGATGTTAAGGAGGGTGGTGGGGTTTCCTGACTTCTTGTTGTTGTTGTTGTTGTTGTTGTTGTTGTTGTTGTTGTTGTTGTTGTTGTTGTTGTTGTTGTTGTTGTTGTTGTTGTTGTTGTTGTTGTTGTTGTTGTTGTTGTTGTTGTTGTTGTTGTTGTTGTTGTTGTTGTTGTTGTTGTTGTTGTTGTTGTTGTTGTTGTTGTTGTTGTTGTTGTTGTTGTTGTTGTTGTTGTTGTTGTTGTTGTTGTTGTTGTTGTTGTTGTTGTTGTTGTTGTTGTTGTTGTTGTTGTTGTTGTTGTTGTTGTTGTTGTTGTTGTTGTTGTTGTTGTTGTTGTTGTTGTTGTTGTTGTTGTTGTTGTTGTTGTTGTTGTTGTTGTTGTTGTTGTTGTTGTTGTTGTTGTTGTTGTTGTTGTTGTTGTTGTTGTTGTTGTTGTTGTTGTTGTTGTTGTTGTTGTTGTTGTTGTTGTTGTTGTTGTTGTTGTTGTTGTTGTTGTTGTTGTTGTTGTTGTTGTTGTTGTTGTTGTTGTTGTTGTTGTTGTTGTTGTTGTTGTTGTTGTTGTTGTTGTTGTTGTTGTTGTTGTTGTTGTTGTTGTTGTTGTTGTTGTTGTTGTTGTTGTTGTTGTTGTTGTTGTTGTTGTTGTTGTTGTTGTTGTTGTTGTTGTTGTTGTTGTTGTTGTTGTTGTTGTTGTTGTTGTTGTTGTTGTTGTTGTTGTTGTTGTTGTCGTCGTCGTCGTCGTCGTCGTCGTCGTCGTCGTCGTCGTCGTCGTCGTCGTCGTCGTCGTCGTCGTCGTCGTCGTCGTCGTCGTCGTCGTCGTCGTCGTCGTCGTCGTCGTCGTCGTCGTCGTCGTCGTCGTCGTCGTCGTCGTCTCTAACTACCTATGACTTTTGTGTTTTGAATAGTTGTTGTTGTTTCTGGATGACTGTATGATGATTATGATTAACTACTTAATCTGGCAGGTGCTTGAGGCTTATCGTGGTTAAGCCCCATGGCTTTTGTATATATGTATATATGATGTGTACGTGTAGATCTCTTGGTGTGCTAATGATATCGGTATATAACGAATCGTTTAATAGAGTTAGCTGTGGCACTAGGAGGATAGCTGGAACCAACATGTGACTGTGCACGAGGGTATGCGATAAGCAAAAAGATGGTAAGAAAGAATATAAGGTTGTGTAAGAATTAGTCAAATAAAGAGATTGTTGAGTGAGAGTAGTAGTAAGAGTGTATGTTCATAGTCAAAGAGCAAGTATGTTCAGGAAATAATAAAGAAAAAATAATAGTGTAGCAAACTAACAAGTAAGGGAGGTAAGTAACGTGAGAGTTCACGATAAAAGTGCTAGGATGATTTTCCATAGGTGTCTGCATTGTTTATATCTCTATAAATTATTTTTAATTGTCCAATTTGAGAGTTAGAAACCAGGAAATTGGGTTTGTCTATTGTATGTCCAACTTTTGGGGTCTAATAAATAGTGTGACCATTTTTCTTTACTTAAAGTTGTCGAGTGAGAAGCAAACCGGATCCTTCATGGTTTGTTTGATCAAGTCAAGGCCTCGATAGCAAAATATGGAGAAGGCTATCCCCCTAACGCGCTTTTGGGAAGGAAGGGAGAAAGAATCAAATATAAGAACGAAACTTCGACACGGGTGCACTTTGAGTCAAAATCACACACACCTTATGGAAATTTTTCAGCTTGCTACTGTTTCGCTTAAGTTCAATTTACATCGTAAAGACTATAAATAATATACATGCCATGTTCAAACCACAAAGCATATAGTAATCCTATTGAGGAGTGCAAACAAGTGCCGTGTCGTTTATGTGCATAGGTGGCAAAATGCTCTTTGCATCTAAATATAAAGATAAATGTTTGTTTTGTTCTACTAAAAACTTTCCTTGCCAACTAAGAGCATGTTTGAATGCCCAAAGCAGTGATAAAATACGTAGAGAATCATAAAAGTTAAAATAAATTAGCTTTGTTTACAGGTTGTTGAAGATTAGGTTGTGTTTGAGATTGAGGAGTGAGTGTGATGTAGTTCAAAAACCTTAAAACAATTAAACTTTCAAAAATTGCACTTATAAACTATACCTTTTACTTTAAACGCACCCATGTGGGATTTGTTTTAACTTCCGTCATGGTTGATCATGATATTCGATTGTATTCTAAACATGAACTAAATATATTGTGCCTTGTATGGTTATTTTCACACACAAGTAAATTACAAATTTAATTAATAATTATTTATAATAATATATATATATATATAATTTTAAGAAAATTAAATATATATATATATATATTTCTATACACTTGATTAAAAATATTCAGAATAAAATTTAAGAAAACATTTTAATTTAATATTTCTAAAAATTAATTCACTAAAGATGTGAAGTTACTAGAAAAGTATAGCAAAACTGATAAATAATTAAGTTTTGTAAACATTTAGTCGAATGTTCAAATTTTAAAAGGTGTGTATCAAGAAACACTTATCGGCATTAGCCACGAAAAAAAATAATGTTACTTTGCAGTTTGGGAGAGATTCAAATAAATGCATGAGTTATGATTAGTAATGACACATCACTCTTGAAACGTATTACAAATAACTTTTTACATATCATCATATATATCAATCATCAATCCTTAAAGTAAAGACTTAATAAAATGGCTTTTGGGGTCTAGCACGGCTGTGTAATTATGCTGACCAAGACCAAAGCCAAAGCAAAGATCACAAATTGGGTATTGACTTCAGTTGACTTTGTCTCTATTCTAGCATGCTCGTGCATAGTATACAACCTTGTAACACATTATAAAACCTTGGGCGAGGTTCTTGTTTAATAGTTCAACACTTCAACTAGAACCATCTCCTAAGTCCTCTCTCTCTCTCTCTCTCTCAAACTCCCTCATAATCTAAGTGCTCCTTCTTTTGGTCTTCCTTAGCAAGCTTACCCAGCTTCAAATCAATATGAAGGTAAGAATTTGAACCCTCTCTTGATTCATCTACTTATGAAATTGGATTAAGCATATGAATTCATTCAACCCCTTTCTGAATGTTTTTCAATTTTGCTCTGTTTCCTTGCTTGACTCATCAACTATCATATTTTCTTTCTTTCTTTTTAGTTAACTACTCTTTGATACTTGAAGTTTGTGAATTGAGATGCAGTTCCAGTTTCCAAATTACAACCTGGGCTTTTTTTATTTATTATCTTTAATATTCAATTGATATAGTATCTTTGCATCTGCCTCTTTATTCTCAGCATCAGTTCTAGTTTCTAGAAGCTACTCACGTATCTTTTTCCTAAAATTGATTTTTGTTTCACAATCACTGTAGCAAGATTTCGGAATATGCTTTTTGCTATTATTTTTTTTCTTAGAAGTGATTATAATTTTAGGGTCCTAAAAGCTGTTTGATTTTGTTCTGTTACAGAAAGTAGTGTTGAAGGTGGAACTTTATGATGATAAAATCAAGAAAAAAGCTATGAAGGCAGTCTCTGGCCTTTCAGGTATGGAATTTCAAAATCTAATCATCATTCCCCTTCTTTTTTATTCTTAGGAAATCAAATCATGGGAACAAAGGGAGAAACCTTGTGAAATTCAATAATCAATAATTAATTATTTGAAGTTGGTTCTTTCAGGGGTTGAGTCAGTCTCAGTGGACATGAAGGACCAGAAAATGACCTTAATTGGAGACATAGACCCTGTTCGTGTAGTGGGCAAGTTGAGAAAACTATGTCATGCTGAAATTCTTTCAGTTGGACCAGCCAAAGAGGAGAAGAAGGAGGAGAAGAAGAAAGAGGAAAAGAAGCCAGAAGAAAAGAAAAAGGATCCAAAAGAAGAAATGGCTGAAATGATGAGAGCCTATGAAAACTATTATAATCAGATGAGACAGCCAAATCCATACTACTATTACAGAACTGTGGAAGAGGATCCTAGTGGTTGTGTTATCTGTTAAAGTCTAGTTGTTTTGATAGAAAATAAATGAGAGCAAGAAAAAAAGATTGTGGTTGGAGAGTTCTTAAGGTTCATTTGGATTTTAGGTAGAAAAAAATTTGTCTCTAAGCAGAGATATATGATCTGTAAATTATTTTGTGGGGCAGCAATATTTTAAATTTTGTCGGTCTTCATATACAATGTTTTGAAAATTCTGGTTGCGTTACCTTTGAAATAACAATTGGGAAATTGGTTTCATTTCATTCAGGTGTAAAATTCTAAATCTGCTATTGGTATTGTTTCTTTTTAGAATTAGATTGATATATAGGAAAATAATTTGTTCCTCAATTTCTCCCACACCAATAGAGAAACAGAAATGAAGAAAGAAGTAGATATCACTACAAGAAATGTCAAGTTTAGAGTAAAAAAATAGCATTGACGCTAAACCTTACATTTCAATTGTGTTCCACTTAAAGGTAGCGCCGGCTCAACCAGCATTAATTAGTGTCGGTTCACAGTCCATTAACGTTACGTTGGTCTCGGCTGAGAGTAGATCCACTTGCCAAATTAGCATCTGTTCACTATCCATTAGCATCGTTGAAGGTCACCACTTATGTCTTCGTTCAAATTAGCGTCATTCTAAACCTACGCTAATTAGAATTCGATCTGGCCCTTTTAATGTGCTACTGAGTTAGCTTCAGTCCGTCCAACACTAACATTTGTCTATATAAACTCTCTCAAACCCAAACCCCTCTCACTTTCATTTTCACTCTCACCGCCACCATCTCGCGCCGCCGCCACTAACCATGCCCACGCCGACAGAAGGAACCATTCCCTCCAACCACCACCGCAAGTCCCATGTTGGTAAGCTATGCATTTAGGGAATGATCAGGACACTCTTGAGCCATCCTGAATTGCAGAGCAACCCGTCATGGAAGGTTCTAGCGAGTGTGCCCAATAACCATGAGCTCAAGTATGCTCAATTAACATACAGAGACACTCATAATCAAAATTAGTATTGTGAGCCGATGCTAAACATGCAACATTAGCGTCGACCAACTCAACCGACGCTAATATTAAGTCTGTTGAGTTTGGCTCATTAGAGTTGCATCGTCTGAATCATAGATAGTTAGATCGTCTGAGACAGACACACTAGGATCGTTTGCCTGAGAGATGCTTGGCATCGTCTGAGTAAGAGAGGCTTGGATCATCTTAGTCAGAAAGATCCTCTGACTTAGAGTTGCGTGGTCTGTCGAAGACAGTTAATGTGAACAGTGACTCTGTAATATCCGCTGTAATTAGGATCTGATTGGTTAATGGGATTGCGATAGGATTTAATGATACGTCGTTGTATAGCATTAGAATCTTGTGTATGTATATGTTGTAACACTTAAACCCTAATTAATTCTTAATGAATCGGAGCTATAGCCATCTATAGTCGCAGAGGTAGACAAGTTGGTCGAACTGCGTGAACAAATTTTTCTGTGTGCTTTCTAACCCTAATCTCTCCCAAAGTAACTCTGTGCAATCTAAGTGTCTGAGACCAACAATTGGTATCAGAGCAGCAATGACTACTGGCGGCGGAAAGTTTGATGTTGAAAAGTTCAATGGAACGGGAAACTTCGGCTTATGGCAACATAGAGTCAAGGATTTGTTGGCTTAACAAGGATTGCAGAAGGCACAGCGAGAGGAGAAACCGACGGGTATGACAGACATAGATTGGTCGGAGATGCAAGAGAAGGCCGCTAGATTGATATGTCTCTGCGTTTCAGACGAAGTGATGTTTCATATCGCGGATCTCACGACTCCGAAGGCCGTTTAGGACAAGTTGGAGAGCCAATATCAGTCCAAAACGTTGATGAACAAGCTATTTGCAAATTAGAGGCTTTACAGTCTGAAGATGCAAGAGGGAAGTGACCTCTAAAGTCATGTTAATCATTTCACCACGATAGTTGCAAATTTGCTGCAATTGGGGGTGAAGATTGATAATGAGGATAAAGTAGTTATTTTGCTGTGTTCGTTACCAAGTTCCTACGACCACTTGGTCACTACTCTTACTTACGGGAAGGACGCTATCACGCTTGATGCCATCACATCTGCACTCTTATCTCACTCTCAAAGGAGACGGAATGTAGAGGAAGGAAGTAAAGGTGAAGGTCAATTTGATAAGGGAGGACAAGATCGTGGACCGAATTAGGGTAAATCTACAGGGAAGAAGAAACGTTCTAAGTCCAAGCAGAAGAGGTATACAACAGAGTGTTACAACTGCAAGCAGGTTTGTCACCAGAAGAAGGATTGTCCGAATCTCTCTAACTCTGCAAACGTGGCTCAGACGGATGATTCCAGCAGTGAAGGAGATATGCTAAGTGTCTCGTCTGGTAAATGAACAAATGCATGGATTCTTGATTCCGGATGCTCTTGCCATATGACGTCGCACTGGGAGTGGTTCAGTTCGTTTAAGGTGGGAAAGTTTGGATTTGTGTACCTAGGTGATGACAAAACGTGTGAAATCACTGGAATAAGGCAAGTCAAAATTGCTATGGACCATGGTGGCTCGCGTATACTGGGTAATGTGAGGTATGTCCCAGATTTGAGGAAGAATCTGATTTCCTTGGGTACTTTAAAGGAGAACGATTACTCATTCCGTTCAGATGGAGTTAAAGATACCCTGAAGGTGTGCAAGGGTGCATTGACAGTGATGACGGCAAAGCATACTGCAGGGAATATCTATCGCTTGTTGGGAAGCACCGTGGTAGGTGATGTTGCATCAGTTGAAACTGACAATGATGCAATGAGGCTCTGGCATATGCGTCTGGGTCATCCCAGTGAGAAGGGGATGATGGCACTTCATAAGAGGAATCTTTTGAAGGGTGTTCGTAGCTGCAAGATGAACTTTTGCAAGTTTTGCGTGTTAGGAAAATAGTATCGTTTCTGTTTCGTGACTGAGAAGCATGAAATAAAGGGGATCCTCAACTATGTTCATTCAAATGTGTGGGGGGCCACTAGGGAGGCTTCCATTGGAGGTTCCAGGTACTTTGTTACATTCATTGATGACTTCTCTCGGAAAGTCTAGGTATATTTCCTAAAGCACAAGTCTGGGGTTTTCACTAAGTTGATATTGTGGAAAGCTGAGGTGGAAAATCATACAGGGAGGAAGGTCAAATATCTGCAGTCAGATAATGGGACAGAATACACTGATGCAAAGTTTAAGCAGTTTTGTGAAGAACGCGGGATTTAGAGGCATTATTCAGTTAGGAAAACACCACGGCAGAATGGTGTTGCTAAGAGGATGAATCGATCTCTCACAGAGAAGGCAAGGTGCCTTCGGTTGCAGGCAAGACTGTCGAAGGGTTTTTGGGCAAAAGCAATGAACATGGCATGTTATCTTTTCAACAGGTCTTCGAGAGCTTCACTGGATGGAAAAGTTGTTGAGGAGGTGTGGAAAAGTAATCCAATAAACCTTGACAATTTGAGGATTTTTGGTTGTCCAGCCTATGTGCATGTTTCCAGTGATGAGCGATCCAAATTGGATCCCAAGTCCAAGAAGTGTATCTTTCTTGGTTACACTAAGGGTGTAAAGGGATTCAGATTCTGGGATCCAGCTTTGAAGAAAGAAGTTCATAGCAGAGACGTTGTGTTCGATGAACAATGCATGTTGAAGCAGTCAGATTCATGGGAAGAGACTACTTTGGAGGCTGAAACTTCCACTGCAGGGAAGGTTCAGATTGCTGTCGAGCCATTAATACCAACGCAACATCGTCTGACAGGCTATGCCTCAGACGATCCATCAACGTTTGGCCCCCACAATCTTGTGCAGACGTTACCCGATTTGCAGGCCAGTTCAGGTTCTGATACTGAAACAGAAGATGAACCAGTTGATTCAGGTGGAGCACCATATTATGTTCTTGTGCGTGACAGGGAACCCCATCAGAGAGCACCACTACTTAGATATGGGTTTGAAGACTTAGCTGCTTATGCTCTTCTTACCAGTTCTAGAGATCCTTCTACTTTTCGTGAGGCTATGGCAAGCCAAGAACGACACAAGTGGATGGGTGCTATGGTGGAGGAGATGGAGTCCCTGAAGAAGAATCAGACGTGGGATCTTGTTCAGCTTCCTAACAGGAAGAGAGCCATTGGCTGCAAGTAGGTGTTCAGGAAGAAGCCACCAGTAAAAGAAAATGAAGGGGAAAGGTTCAAGGCTCGCGTAGTAGCGAAAGGCTACTCAGAGCGGAAGGGGATTGATTAGGATGAGATATTCTCTTCGGTGGTTAGACACACTTCTATCAGCGCAGTGCTGACCCTAGTAGCATTCCGAGACATGCATCTAGAGCAGATGGATGTGAAGACGGTGTTTCTTCATGGTAATCTAGATGAACAATTGTACATGCAACAACCTGAAGGATTTGTTGAGTCCGTTCAGGAGAATCTGGTATGTAATTTGAAGAAGTCTCTTTATGGGTCGAAACATTCACCAAGGCAGTGGTACAAGAGGTTTGAATCATACATGCTGAGGATTGGCTACAGAAGGTGTGACTATGACTGCTGTGTTTACGTTAGGAGCCTTGATGATAATTCAGTAATTTTCTTGTTACTGTATGTGGATGATATGTTGATTACTGCTAATCACTTATGTGACGTGAGTGATTTAAAAACCAAATTGGGTAGGGAGTTTGACATGAAAGACTTCGGAGCTGCTAAGAAGATTCTTGGAATGGAAATTCACAGGGACAGACGAGCCAGAAAACTGTGGCTCTCTCAGAAAAGCTATGTTGAAGGTGTGTTAGACAGATTCGACATGAGCAATTCGAAAGTTGTGAGTACTCCATTAGCAAATCACTTTAAGCTCTCGGTGGATCAGTGTCCAAAGACAGCTGAGGAAGTCAAAGGTATGTCGAAAATTCCCTGTGCCAGTGTTGTAGGTTGTTTAATGTACACTATGGTCTGCACTAGACCAAACTTGGCACAAGCTATGAGCCAAGTCTGAAAGTTTATGTCCAAACCAGGGAAGCGTCATTGGGAGGCAGTCAAGTAGTGAACAAGGTGATCCAAGAGTTGGTGGATATGTAGATTCCGACTATGCAGGTGACATTGACAACAGGAGGTCCACAACAGGGTATGTTTTCACTCTGGCAGGTGGACCTATATGCTGGAAGTCGTTTGTCCAATCCATAATGGCTATATCCACAACTGAAGTTGAGTACATGGTTGTAGCTGAAGCAGCAAAAGAAGCATTGTGTCTTATAGGGTTAGTGAAAGAGTTGGGTGTTGAGCAAGGTGGAGTTCGGTTGCATTATGATAGTCAGAGTGCCATTTTCTTGGCGAACAATCAGGTGTATCATGCAAGGACAAAGCACATTGATGTGAGATTTCACAAGATCATAGAATTGCTTGTGTTAGGACAAATACGACTTGAGAAGGTTCACACGTCTGAGAATGCAGCCGATTTGCTGACCAAGCTTGTCACCAACGACAAGTTCAAGCATTGTTTGGACTTGTTATGTATTTCACAGTGTTAAACATATGGAGAGCGCAATCCCAAAAATCGAGATCTTGAGAGGAAGCGGTTGGTCTTCACAAGGGTTAGAGAATTCGCCAAGGTGGAGATTGTTGAGTTTGGCTCATTAGAGTTGCATCGTCTGAATCAGAGATGCTTAGATGGTCTGAGACAGACACACTAGGATCGTCTGCCTGAGAGATGCTTTGCATCGTCTAAGTAAGAGAAGCTTTGATCGTCTTAGTCTAAAAGATCGTCTGACTTAGAGTTGCTTGGCCTCGTCTGAGGCAGAGTTGCGTGGTCTGTCGAAGACAGCTAATGTGAACTGAGACTCCGTAATATCCGTTGTAATTAGGATCTGATTGGTTAAGGGCATTGTGAGAGGATTAAATGATACGTCATCGTATAGCATTAGAATCTTGTGTATATATATGTTGTAACACTTAAACCCTAATTAATTCTGAATTAATTGGAGCTATAGCCATCTATAGCCGCAGAGGTAGACAAGTTGGTCGAACTGCGTGAACAAGGTTTCCTGTGTGCTTTCTAACCCTAATCTCTCTCCCAAAGTAACTCTGTGCAATTGAAGTGTCTAAGACCAACAAAATCATTGGCGTTGGTATTTCATGCCGATGACTAGCGTCTTTGTCAACGCTAACGTAGCATCGGTCGCGGAGGCTAATGCTAAGACAATAGCTTCAGGTCATTTAACGGGAGTCGCAACACCAATGTTAAACTAACACTAAATTAGATGTATTGTCGGTTTTCTCTTCATTAGCGATGTTTTTGAGGGAATTGGAGATTTTCTTATAGTGTATGGTAGCTGATGGGATTGGATAAAAGAGAAAGGTAGGAAGAAAGTGAGTGTGTGTATTAAAATCCAATAAGATATGGACACACCGTAGCTAAACCTTGGTGGGACAAAATAAAGCTTTTTGAAGGGAAAATAATGTGTTAATACTCCAAATTGACTCACAACAAGTGAGATGGCAAGTGAGAGAAAAATGATAGAAATGATATATGATATGCTATTAAAAGAAGAGATATCAGAAGAAAAGCAGAGAGAAAATGAGATGTAACAGAAATTTAGATTTAATTATATTTAAACCCTTTTTGAAGGGGTAGAGTTGCTTTTTTTCTTAATTCACATGTATCTATAACGAAATAATCTTGTTCGAGTTTAGTAGGACTATTACAGGTAGAGTTGGGTATGCGGGCCAGCCCACCCCGCTTAAGCTCGGCCCGCATAAGCTCAGTCCGCATAGGCCCGCCCCGCATAGGCCCGCTTCTAAATGAGCTCATATTTAGGAGGCCCGCCCCGCGCTCGCCTAGCTCGCGGGCCGGCTCGCGGGCTAGTATATGTAAAAAAAAAAAAAACTTAACAATCAAATTTTAACAAGCATACTACTACAAGCTTTAAAATTAAGAGTTCATTAAAAATACTATGTCAAATTAAGAGTTCATTGCAAACTTTTTGGTAGTTTACCAAATTAATTATACTAAATCAATTATTACAAATAGTCAAACACCATAATAATTCAAAACATACATAAAAAATAAAGCTTTTTGAAGGGAAAATAATGTGTTAACACTCAAAATTGACTCACACCAAGTGAGAGATGACAAGTGAGAGAAAAATGATAAAAATATATATGATGTGACATTAAAAGAAGAGAGATTAGAAGAAAAGCAGAGGGGGAAATGAGATGTAACAAAAATTTAAATTTGATTATATTTAAACCCTTTTTGAAGGGGTAGAGTTGCTTTTTTTTCTTAATTAACATTTATCTATAATAAAACAATCTTGTTCGAGTCTAATAAGACTATTATGCGTAATAAAGTTTTAACTTACAAGTATTTAATACAGATGTCTTCATATGTTCTCAAACTCAACATCTGTTTAAGCTATAACAATCTCACAATCGTGGATTTACGTGTTTGATCTACAACATGTCAGAATTGTATTTTCCTAATGCCAGTCTAAACCTTCCCTTGAGACAGCTCTAGGTTAAAAACTGATGAGGATGATGATAAAACTTGACTAGGATGATTATGATAAACAGATATTTTAGTGGTAGGAAAAATTTGCGCATTATAGTTAAAAGCCTTGAAAGATTCTGGCATGCTGCTAGCCCCACTGGCTATGTGACAAAATTGATGATGCAATTAATACACCTTTTATGTCTCATTGCTGTTAACGTGTAAGATGAATTTTATTTAAAGTTAGAGTCCATGACATCAACCAAAGGAAGGACGTTCCTTACTGACAACAAAGAATGCCACCATTCTTTATGTATAATTAACTTGCTCACTATCTACCATAGGCCATAGCACATCAAATCAAACAGCTCAAAAGAGCTAAAATTGGAGGTGTACAAAAAGTGTTTAATTGAATTCGAATGACGCTAACCATTATTTAATAATAATGCTTGTATTTTCATGTGGTGGTGATGAGGTTTAAATCAAATTTATATGGTATACTGAAGATGCAAACCAAAATGCCGTTAGAAGTCTGAAGTCGAGACAAATTAAACTAATAATAATTGGGTTCGCATGTGGAATATACTACGAGTGAATTGGTTAATAATTTAGGGTGTTAAATAGATCGGTTGGATGGATTTGAATATACATTGTAATGGGTGAAGGCTACAATAAGTCACCACATTAGGTGATATACGGTATATCATTTACAACATTGAATATAGACCACAAAATTTTTTATAAAAAATAATTCAATAATCTTATTAATTATTAAAGTTACCATTATATCCCTTGCTCTTAAGACCACTATACCCCTCCCTATTTTCCCTCTTTACCATTACACCCCACGGTCCCCCTTTCTCTTCCACATTCTCCCCTTTGTCTTCCAACCACCGAGTCTCCCCTTTCTCTTCATCATTCAACCACCCCGTCTCCCCTTTCTCTTCATCTCCGTCACGCATAACCCGCGACGTTGCAACCCTACGCCGCCGCCACTTGCGCAGCTGCAACCTTCGCCGCTACCACTCGCGCCGCTGCACCACCCCGTCTCCCCTTTCTCTTCGTCCTCGTCACGCATAACCCGCGACGTTGCAACCCCACGCCCCTGCCCCTTGCGCCGCTACCACTCGCGCCGCTGCAGCAACTACAACTCGCCTCACTGCAACCAATAGTCCAACCCACGACGCTGTGATACCGTTCTCATTGTCGCCGCAACCACGGGTAATGAGACCTACTTACAATTCTAGGTTTTAATCAAACTATTAGGGTTTAGGCTTTAGTTTATTTTGTCTTGAATCAAGCATATATAGTCTATATAGTCTCCCTGTTTGAAAGAAGCTTAGGGTCACTGGTTGAATCACATGATTTATAAGTTTCAATTGTACTACCATGGTTCACTTCTTCAGGGAACCACCGTTATTAACACCTAGGCATGTAGTGAAAGCATGGAGGTGTTTTGTTAGTTTAATAAATATTCAATCTACTGTTATCAGTAAAACCTGGATCAAGATTGTGAATTTTGAAACTGTTATAAATAATAATGAATACTTGCCTCTATATCTATCTCTATACGATCGCAAGTGAATGGGTTTGCTACTTTCTTGCTATTGTCAGTGGTTGGTTCATACATCATACATGATTGTCAGTACCCCGCATGTCAGAAATCGCCAAATAGTACTTACAAGACATCACAAAAAATATTACATCACATACCATATTACCATTGTCGTCTTAACTTCATCTTAAGATACAACTGACAACAAACCCCATATTCAATCACAGCACCAAATCAATCTAAAGCAGAGGTCACATGGTTCCAAAACCTATTAGCTTTCTCCCGCACATGCATCTTGTATTCATTGTGACTTCCAGCTATCAATCCAATGGCTGTGTGCATTCGAACAACATCATAATCGATCTACAATTTACAATTGCATTAGAGACATCATTTAAACCAATTAACATTGTGTGAACAAATGTAATAGTCACTCGAAACTCACATCACCACTAACGTTAGGGTTGAAAGACATCTCCATGGCCAGCCATTCCAAAAGCCAAAGGGCGGAATTTGAACTGAATTATAAAACCCATAAGTATTGCTCTTTCAACATCGAACACATCATAAACATAATAAAGTAAAAATCCCACCTTTCTTCCAAGTTCGGAACCCTTACAGTGTATGAAATCTTCCATGAACAATCATCAACCATGTGATTGAAGGTATTTGATTGGAATGCTTTAGAGACCATCATTTGGGTTAAAACTTCAGCCTGGAGTGAATCCATGAAAATGACTAACAATTATTGTGATGTTTTTATAAAACACTATTAATGATAATTCAATATAAATAAGACAAGGGATAATCATCATATTAGTCCCTGTGTTTTACTCGCCGTCTGAACCAGGTCCCTCCCCGGATTTTTTTTTGTAAATGGTCCCTCAGTTTGTAAAGTGTTTGACATAGGTCCTCGCCGGAGCCCGGAGCTCCGGCAAGTGCTTACGTGGCATTACACGTCAGTAATTAAAAAAAAAAGAAATTAAAATAGGGAAATTACTAGTATAACCTTAATGAACTAAAACCCCAACTACACCCATTTGAACTGGGTCCTTACTTCAAATCCCTAATTTTCATCCATTCTATGTCTGCTCATCGCGCCTCCTGCGAACTCCGCCGTACGCCGCCGTCCCTCGTCCCTCGTCCGTCTGCCTTCCGTCGTCCGTCTGCAACCCGTCCGTCCTCCGTCTGAACCCGTCCGTCCTCCGTCCTTCGTCGTCTGTTCTGCTCGTTGTCTCTAAATCCTCCATCCCCTTCGTACGTCACTGCAGTAGAACACAACACAGTGGGCAAACCTTCTTTTTCCTTTCCATTCAAGTAAGTTGCTCTTTTCCTTTGCTTGAGAATCAATTGGTTTTGGATTTGGGGGTTTTGGGGGTTTTGGGGGTTGTGGGTAATTGTTAATTGTTAATGGTTAATTGTTAATTGTTAATGATGAATGATGACCGGATTTTATATGATATTTTTAGGGTGTTTTTAGTCTTTTTATTTTATTATTTTTGAGTCTCATATAGGATTTTTATTATTTTTATATAGATTTTCTATTTATTTTGCATTTTGCATATCGATTAGCTTTTATTTGTTTTTCTAACTTTATTTTATATTTTTAGGAATTTTTATAGTTATTTTTATTTTTTTTAGAAAAGCTGGTATAGTTATCATTTTTGTCCAGGGACCAAATTGTAAAGTTTCAGGAAATGAAGGATCAAAGTGGAAAAGTTCAAGAGTGGAGGATGAAAAGTGAAGTTTCAAGGACTTAAAGGGCCATAATTGAAGTGCTAGCAAAGAGAGGACTTAAAGTGGAAATCAAGAATATGAACCAACACTCTCTAAATTAAGCACATGGAAAATAAGGATTAAAGGATGAGTGGAGAATTGATGGTAGTGGGAAGGAGTTTTCAAAAGTTAATTGGTGGCCAATGAAGGCCATAATGGCCATCAACTCCTCCACCATTGAAAGGCAAAGTTTTGCTATAAATAGGAGTGCTCATCCTTTGTAAAAACACACCATTTTTCAGAACACAACAAGTGTTCTTCTTTCCTCCTTAAGAGCATTGTTCCTAGGAATTGTGGGAAGCCAAACTTGAGCTCCTATCCAGGGTAATTCGATGTTTCTTTTAGCCATGCTTGGCTAATTCTTTTAAGTTACTTGGGTTGTTTTAGTTTGTAGTTTATGTTCTAGTTTTCTTCTACATTTCTAAATAATATTTCAAGTTTATGTTTTATTTCCTTGTTCTTCATTTCCTCTTAAAGTACACAAGAGTTCTTGCTTATTGCTTATATGAATGAGAATTGGTAAGTAGTAAGGGAAATAGGATTTAAAAAAGGGTATAAGTATATATCGCTAAGAAATTAGGATAGACGTAGCTTTATGTTGGCCTGAACTTCATCTTCATCTTCTTGTTTAATTAACTAAATTGCAAGAAATTGAGTTTAGTAATTAGAAAGAAAGTTCTACAATGTGTAAGAGATTAACTTGTAGAAATACTAGGCTATAGCATCATGAACTTGGTTTTAGAATTCAGAAATTAAGTAGGAGTTAGCTAGCATATTTTATAGACTATGTAATTCAACCCAAGTGCTTAAATTTCATCATCTTTATTTTCTTTTATTTCATGCTATTTTATTTACTTGTTCTAAAACCAACATCAACAATACATCTCTTAATTTTCTGTTAAAGTACTAAACAAGTTACTAAAAAGACACCTATCCCTGTGGGTTCGATATCTTATATATTACGCGATAACCATCCGTGCACTTGCGGATTTGGCTATCAATGAAATCGATGAACAGACAGAGAGATGAAGGAGACGAAATCAATGATGAAATTGGCTCATGTAGGACGATTTGGGCAACGTGAGGAGGAGCACCATCGCTGGATAAGAGAGAAGAACAAACAGTAGCAGCTGCAAGAATGGTGGGAGGAAGAAAATGAACATAAGAAGTGCGTAACAGGATGTGGGGAAGAGGAAAGTAGAACCAAATTAGGGATTTCAAGTGAGGGACCTTATTCAAATTCTCCAAATTGAGGTTTTAGTTCATTAAGGTTATACTAGTAATTTCCCTATTTTAATTTCTTTCTTTCTTTTTAATAACTGACGTGTAATGCCACGTAAGCACTTGTCGGAGCTCTGGGCTCCGGCGAGGACCTATGTCAGACACTTTACAAACTGAGGGACCATTTACAAAAAAAATTCCGGGGAGGGACCTGGTTCAGACGGCGAGTAAAACACAGGGACTAATATGATGATTATCCCATAAGACAATGTATACCAATTGATGACAGGATAATATATGATGTTTTTAGGTTGTTTTTAGTCTTTTTATTTTATTATTTTTGAGTCACATATAGGATTTTTAGTATTTTTACATAGATTTTATATTTATTTTGCATTCTGCATATAGATTAGCTTTTATTTGTTTTTCTAACTTTATTTTATATTTTTAGGAATTTTTATAGCTATTTTATATTAGGAAAAGCTGGTATAGTTATCATTTTTGTCCAGGGACCAATTTGTAAAGTTTCAAGAATTAAAGGATCAAAGTGTAAAAGTTCAAGAGTGGAGGATGAAAAGTGAAGTTTGAAGGAGTCAAAGGGCCAGAGTTGAAGTTCTAACAAAGAGAGGACTTGAAGTGAAATTGAAGAATGTGAAGCAACTCTCTTTGATTTGAGCACATGTAAAATAAGGTTGGAAGATTAATGGTGGTAAAGGGGAGGTTTCAGAACTTAATAGAGGCTGAATGTGGCCTAATTAAGCCAATCAATTCCACCATTGAAGAAGAAAGGAATCCAAGAAAAAGCTGCCAGTGTTCGTCCCAGCGCTGCAGCGTTGGAAGACCCAACGCTCAAGCGCTGGACCTCTGACTAGGATGTGAGTCAGATGTTGCACCCAGCGCTGCAGCGTTGGAAGCCAGTGCTCAAGCGCTGGGGCCTATTTCTGCACGTTGGATTTTAAGGCTTCCCAGCGCCCAAGCGTTGGGAATGCCAGCGCTCAAGCGCTGGAAGGCTGATTTTTGCTATAAATAGGGAGCTTTTCTTCACTTGTAAGACACACCTATTCAGAATACAACAAGTGTTCTTCTTTCCTCCTTAAAGATCATTGTTCCTAGGAATTGTGGGAAGCCATACTTGAGCTCCTATCCAGGGTAATTCGATGACTCTTTTAGCCATGCTTGGCTAACTTCTTTCTTAAGTATCTTGGGTTGTTTTAGTTTATAATCTATGTTTTAGTTTTCTTCTACTCTTCTGAATAATATTGCTATAGTTCATGTTTTATTTCCTTGTTCTTAATATTTATCTTGATGATCACAAGTGTTTTTACTTATTGCTTATAACAATGGAAATTGGTAAGTAGTAAGGGATCTAGGATTTAAAAGAAGTTATATGACATATCACTAAGGTATTAGGATAGACTTAGCTTTATGTTGGCCTGAAAATTCTTTCTTCATCTTCTTCTTGGTTTTTTCTAGATTGCAAGGTATTGAATTTAGTAATTGAGAAGAAAGTTTTACAATGTGTAAGGTATTAACTTGTAAAAACATTAGGCTATAGCATCATGACTTGGTACTAAAATTCAGAATTCAAGTAGTAGTTGCTAGCATATTTTATAAATTATATAAATCAACCCAAGTGCTTAAAACTCATCATCATCTCTTCTCTTATAATTTTATGCTATTGTTTATTTCTTGTTCCAAAACCAACAACACATATCATTTTATTTTTCTGTTTAAAGTGCTACATAATATAATAATAAGAACACATATCCTTTGGGTTCGATCTTTTATTACGCGATATTGAATCGTTCACTTGCGATTTGGGTATCACCAATTTCTGAATATTTTCAAGTTTTTCACCCATGCGCCCCTCATCAATGTGTGTGTCTAGATGGTGTATAACTTTGTCTTGCAGAGACATCACAGCTAAATACCAATGACCGCTGTCCTCCTGGATTGGTATATATACCCATTCTCCAATGAAAACATTAAGCAGTCAAACTTCATGTATTTAATATGTGGAACGTACAAAAACAAAAAAATTAGCATATGTGTTTAAGATTTGGAAAGGCTGGCATCCATTTTTGCACATAGTTGTCTATGAGGTAGACGAGTTCTTTTCCTTCAATGACATCTCTCTATTGCATGAAAGAAATTCAAATAACATTAAAAGCTTGTCCAACCGTCCATTATGAACACAATATAAGTGAAGTGATTTAGCATACTGAAAATGATGGACGTAAGCTCCAGAATCTCTGAACGCTTGTGTTTTTCTGCCACCACGTAGATTTCCATGCGACCAATGTCATCAGCTATGAAGAAATTAAAGTGTAGATGTTAAATTTTATTGAATACGTATGACAAATGTTGTATCAGTGCCCACTGTAGGGGTAAACAAATAAATCACCATAGGTGTGACTGTCTTCCCAGGACAATAGGCAGTCCAACTCTTTTCTAGTTAACACTTGGTCCTCACCCTTCAATAATATCTCACTGCATATACGAAGTACTATTGTTAGCATATTTGGCCTTTCAAAACCTATTTTGGAGTGCTGTTTTCGTGACAAAATTAACAAACCTTTCTATTTTGTCAGGATGGAAAATATATAGACTGAGCTTCAACTTTTCCTGGCTCAAACCCATTTTTAGGGTTGGTTTGAACTTTGATTTTATGCCCTATTTGAAGAACATCACCATCAACCAGTTAATCACCTCCATATAATGAGATTGGGCAACATAAAATGATAAACGCTTGTGTTTTTCTAACCTTTGGTAGGAGAGAAGGAATATGAGGTCGCATCTTTTTGGTGTTGTCAGAATCTTCACAGAGAGCCTTTCCCTTATCAAGAGGTTCCTTATGCCCACGAATGACATGTTGTACTAGTCGATTTAATGTTTTCCTGGCAACCATGACAGATTTCGAACCAATACTGTTGTATGTTCCATACTATAAATAAAAAACAACCATGCGTTACTCTTGATATACACTCTAAATTAAATTCATATATTTAGATATGGCAATATTGGTTACCTTTGTGTGAATCCCTTTTTGATATTTTTGAGGTTGTGTTGCAGTTGGTATTGTTGGTTTTGTTTTGCAAGAGGCTTGCCCTGTTTGGGCCCGAAAGCCAGCCTTTGAAGTTTGCTTTGAACGAGCTAGAAGATCCAAATCAGGGAGGTCTTCCTCAGATGATGGGGCTGCGTCCTCCTCATCTGTCACATCCAGTTTAACACAGTCGATCTCCTTTAGAGAGACTCTCCCACTTCGATCTTTTTTGGTTGTTGTCTGATATTGGAGCCTTTTCTTGGATTGGGGGGTGGAGCAGATTCTTGAGTTGTCACTTAAATTTACGTATGTTGTTGTGTTGCTTACGCCGTCAACGTTGTCCCTGAATGACAGTATTTCATTTTCTATTTTGTACAAGTTATCCATCATGATTCTGGATCTGTGATCAACCAGATCCATGCGATTCATTATAGCGTGCCATATTATAACGAAAAACATCAAAATAGAGTTAATAGGTGTAAAATATATATATATCAATGTCAGTACATGTCAAATTGTAATGTGTTTGAAGAAATTAGAAAACTTAGAACCTCCACAACATCTCCAACGTGTTTCAGTGACAACTCTATGCAGTTGATCTTGATAGCCATGTCTGAAATTTTTTTGCCATCCTCCTGTGCAAAAAGTTAATCATGTTACTATCTCAACTTGTTTGCTGGGGCCCAGGCATGTATAGATATGAGGTATGCATTAGTTAGATACAAACTTATTGTGAAGAAGCATGACACCTTAACGAAGGTATGCACATGTTCTAGTATGGTTAATCACAAAAAAGGCTGAAGCATGAAACTTGGGAGATAACACTAAAACTTCACTCGTATGATACAAACCAAATATTCCACCATCTTCTTGAATTG
The DNA here is from genome assembly GCA_030819835.1 of Acmispon strigosus. Classification (NCBI taxonomy): domain Eukaryota; kingdom Viridiplantae; phylum Streptophyta; class Magnoliopsida; order Fabales; family Fabaceae; genus Acmispon; species Acmispon strigosus. The sequence continues at coordinate 37,593,236 of JAUAMA010000001.1, read as the reverse complement.
CACTTGAGGGGCTTCTCCTGCAGGAGCATTCAAAGCAGACCTACTGACCAGAAAATAAGGCTTCAGTATGTATAATTTAACTCATAGAAAGTAAAAAAAAAATAGTGTTGCAACAACTTACTGTAATGGGTTCTCAGGCGGGACGTTAGTTGCATCTTCTCCTATACCGGCTTCATCCATATTTAGGAGGGAGAAGGAACACAAGGTTTTCTTCAGATGGTGAGAAAACCTATTATGTATATGGGACACAATGAAAATGAAAGAGCACCGATTGGCAACAGGAGGATATGCTAAACTAGACACAGACAATCCAGCATATGGGACACAATGAAAATGAGAAAACCTATTATGTATATTTATTTTAAATGTAGTTATAAAATTATTAAAGTTTTTTTCAAACTTAAAATTACTTGAACCTCAAATCCACTAACCAAACACACCTTCAAATTACTTTATCAGTAAAAAAATAAAATCTTGAAACTAGATTTGGTAATTAATGTCGCAGTCTTAGTAGGAGCGGCAGACCTATGTATGCAATGAATCTGTGATCGACCAAAATGTGTCTATAGAGTTCCTTACACATATTACAATACAACAATGATGAATACCAATGATGAAGTCTCTGACCATGCCTATTGCTGTGCCGCTAGGCTACTTTCTAGCCAAGTCAATCTACTCTAATAAGAATATGAATAATAATTTATTGACTCTTCATTTTCACCACTTTAATAAGAATATGAATAATAATTTATTGACTCTTCATTTTCACCTGGTGGTCAGTAAGAATATTAATAATAATTTATTGACTCTTCATTTTCACCTTTATTTGAATTATTTATGAAAAATTAGAGAGATATGAGTGATATTTTAGGTGATATAATAGAAAATGTGTAAAAAGATAAAAAGAATAAATAACTACTCTAAAAATAAATCTCTATTCTAGTAACCTATAGGAAGATGAATTAAAAAATAAATAGATATTCACAGTAACCACCATTAGATATTTGTTTGTGAGGTCAACAAACCAAATTTCCTCCAGCAATCACAGTAACCACCTTTAGAAGAAAACAACATCAGTTTAAATCCCATCGAAAGATGAAACAGCTTGTCTTGTGCAAGGTGAAAATGGAGGATTCTCGCATAGAAGGTTCATATAATCTACCTCATGAGGACACAACACGGTAAGCTTGGATTAACACATTTCATCTTTTGTTACTTTCATGCAGTCTGAATACACACAATGACTAAAAAACTATTTCTGGTATATAGGTCTGCATTGAATGCACTTGCAGTAGATCCTGAGCTGGTTCATATGAAGACAGTTCAGTCATTTGTAAGTTGTCCAACATTAAATGAAGTTATTACCTTGTCTGTGTATAGGGTTCGACCTCAGCCTTTATGTTATGCTTCCAGATTACTCTATATCTAAATAAGATTTTTACATGCCTAATAGTAAGTATGAAGCTTAATATTTGCTCTCTTAGGTGTCTCCAATATTGCATTAGTCTAGCTTCAAGTAACCAAGTAGGAAGCTATTACCAATTGTAGGAAGCTATTAATGTTTATTATTGCTGTTTAATTTTTATGATTGTTCCATTAATTTTGACTTTTTCTGCGTAGTGCATTGAGTCTAAGTTTAGATCAACATCGGACATGAATTTGTCGGAAGATGAGGTGAAGCTCAGTTGTTATATCTTTCATCCTACCGCTAATGAAAGGTTTGTAACTAAATTACACAAATAACATCAACTTGTTTGTTGGTTCTTCTTTATTATAAAGTTATAATATGCAGTCCTTGAAATTATATAGTGAGGTCATTTTCAAAGTTGATAGCGTAATTGCAAGTAGAGCAGACATTCTCTGTCTTTGTCCAGGAAGAACTATCACTTCTGAGGTGCATTTCTGTTTACAAAGTCATTATCAACTATATTGCTTCAGCTATTTCATATTGATTCACATAATTTGACATAGTGCTGCATATTTTTTTATAGTTGATCAAATTGCTTGCTTGGAAGGCAACCTGGTGGCAGAAAAATGCAAGTGTTAAGACTATTTGGACCTTACCCCCTTCACTCACAGTATGAAAAACTCTTATGAAATGTTCTCATTATGCAATTGCACAAATGCTAACTGTTTTGATTTTATGCATGCAATAGAAAGATGTCATTGCTGGAAAGCCCCTCCTCAAAATCATAAAAACTTATGCAAATGATTGGATGCCAAGTTTTAAGGAGTTACAACATGTAATGCACCTTATACCTATTATTACATTCTTTTATTAGTTTTATCAAATATTGGATTGGGTAATCCAATGACTATTTTCTTTTTTGTTGGATACAGGTCTACATACCAATAGAAGAGCACGGTGGACACTGGTATTTAGCTGTCATTTCATTGAAAGACATAGTTATATACCATCTTGACACCCAATTGGATGTAGATTTTAAGGAGCAAAGATGCAGTAATATACGAAAAGTGGTAAGTCCACTTATTATCTCATATCAGTCCTTTTTTATATGTTTGTTTAAACACATGACAACATTTATAACATGATAATGTGATTCAATTAGGTTCAAGTAATATCTCTAGCAGTGGCGTACCAAGACTATGACGCGACTTTGTTGGCTAATATGTCAAATCTTAGTCAGTGGGATATTGAGTACGCTAGAGGAATTCCAAACTTAATAGATAGGTGAGTTAATACGATTGGTTAGTTATGTGAAAAACACAAATGTCCTAAATAACCTGTGTGTTTTGCATTTGTAGTACAAATTCTACAGTATGGGTTATGCAATGGATGTTGAAGGAGCGTAGGTTCAAATCTGTAGTGCACGGTTGTGTGAGTACCTCGATTGCCAATTACAACTACTTATAGTATTGTATTTATTACTATTTCATATACTTAAGTAAGAATACTAATAAGCATTTATTAATATTGCAGCTGAATGAAAAGGCGCTTAGAATGAGAGTTGCTCTTGGATTGGTGGGCGGATTTCACAACAAATACTTGTCACATATAAAAAATGAGCCATGTAACTTGTGGACCCGTATGATATGATCCTAACCATGCCATGCTAACTATTTCTTTACCGGTCTGATGTAATATTTTTTGGATATATTTTTTGGATATCATCACAATTTCAGCACATGGTTATTTTGTTTAAACAGTATAAGTTCCGTCCTTGGGATATTCATGTTAAACAGTCTCCCTGCTATTGGGGGTTTTTGTTTATCATATGCTTGTGCATTTCTTCTCAACCTAATTTCACATTCTTCTTCTCAAACATTATTTTTACAAAAAACATATCTGTGAAAAACTTAGTTACTTCCTAAGGTAATTAATTTTTTTTATATATCATCAATACTATTATTTTTCTTACAAACATCAAATATAGTGATTGTGAAATTAATTATGATAATATTAATTTTAATTCTAGCTATGAATTTTTTTAAAAGAAAATCAACATTGGAGGAAACATTTCAATTTCTCCTGAACCTCAATCAACAACTGCAGAAATCAATGGTGATTTGTTTACTTATATGTAGAGATTTTCTTAATAGTACCGAAAATTAGAAAATCATTCAATGTGTTCAGTTTCATTCGAGGGATGATTAAAATAAACGCATTCAAAAGAAAATTACATGATTAAGAATAAAGATCTAGAACACAGTTCACCGTTCAGTTAACACTAACCCATGGAATAATAATCTATGTTTATAACAACCACAATAAAATTGTAAATAAGTTCCAATATCAACGTAAGACCAAAGCAGTAATCATGTCTAATATCATCCTTCGCATTTGAGTCCGCTTCTACAAATTCTTCCATGCGCACATAGCTGTATTTGGTTATCGTAAAAGAAGTCACCACATTTATGACAAATATGAAACCGGTCCCTGCACGGGAAAAAATTATATATCAAAGAACGTTAAAAGATACTAATGATTCTCATTCATTGGGTGCACATACCTTCACAAAGTAACCGCAGTCATCAACCCATCCCATGATAGATTCATCCTAACATACACAAACATGAAAAGAATCAACATGCCAGAAATAACAAATAATAAGTAATGTCATCCATGAACCAACCCAAAAACAGATTGTCATAGCATACAGAACAAACCAGTATCTATTCAAACCCATCAGAAGAAGCATCCCCATCTCCGTCAATCGTTCCTGTTTGCTGTTTGGAACATGTCTTGCGTGTCATTGCAGCAACCTTCTCCCACAAGGGACAACTTAGCCTATTGTGGCCTTCAACACGACACAATCCACATTTTATTGTACGTTTAGATTTTAACTTCCTTGTGGATGAATAATAACCTCCCTTTCTCTTGCGCCGAACAACATGATGATCACTCAAATTTCCATCACCAGTTTGCGTTGCAGCATTCTCATTATCGCTTTCATGCCTGGCTGAATCCTTGATGGCCTTTATTTCATCCATTGCTTTATTGAACTGACAGTTGTAGTTTGTTACACTTTTGGAGGAAGCTCTAGACAACTCCATGTAAACATCAATTAACGACACATATCTAGCTATGACTTCAGAGTCCCAAAAATAAGAATTTTCACCATGCATCGCACGAAGTCCATCCTTGGCACCTTTACTCCATCTAGATAGAACCAAACATTTAGGGAGTTCATCTATGCCTAATACCAACAATACACGAACTATATAGTCACATGGAAAACCAACTGACTCCATTCGCATGTAGGAACACTTAAACTCATTAGTTGATGGGTAAACAGACACATACCACTCCCTATCTTTCAGACGGGACTTTTTGATAGTGTATATGGAGCTTGTTGCGGTTTTTCTAACACATTCCACATACATGAGAGATTCCTTATCAAGCACGGGACGAAATAAAAGAAATAGCTCTCATGTCAGAGAATTAGCAGCTGACCTCTCAAGTCCTTTAAGACTTGTCTGCAGCACAACCTCACCGCCGTGAATAGAATCAAAGTCAGCTTCAACTTCTCGCCGACGCATGTAAGAAAGGCACCGTTGAAAGTGTTCTACAAATTCTCTCAGGTTCGTGCGTGTGTTAACATACGGCCCAACTTGTCCATGCATTCCTTCACAACGCGATGTCGTCCTAAATCCAGCAAAGAACCTACCGCGCATATAACATGCAACCCACTTTTCTCTTTTCTCATATAAATCATTAACCCAACTAATGTTCTCATAACCAAATCTCGAGACCATATCTTTCCACTTTTTCTCAAACTGTCCAACTTCATAATCACCCGACATACACTTCCAAAATTCAGCAGTAAATTCCGGATTTTTAACTTGCCTGGTTGCATTTTCAAGGAGATGCCAGGCACACAATCTGTGATGAGCTTTTGGAAAAACCCTCTTAATAGCATTTCTCAAAGATTTGTCACCATCAGTAATAACGGCGGAAGGGGCTTTTCCTTTCATAGCTTCATTAAACTGCTCTAGAAGCCAAACATATGTATCTTCAGTCTCATTAGAAATTACCCCACAACCAAATATTGTTGATTGATTGTGATGGTTTGCACCAGAAAATGCAACTACAGGTTTGCGATACTTGTTATGGGAATACGTAGCATCAAAAGCCAACACATCACCAAAAAGGCTGTAACTCATCTAGCATAGCCCATCTAGCATAGCCCATCAGCCCAAAACAAATGTTCAATTTTTTTACGTGGACCCACCGTGTGCCGACTGACTATTAAAGGATCCTTCAACTTCAACCAACGCAAGTAATCTAATGCATATTTACTGTCATCACCTGTTGCTCGCTTCTGTCTCCCAATGGTGTTATACAGTAATTTTAGAGAACAGTTCATTTTTGAATAGCCCCCTGATTGGCAAGCAAGAGCTGCAAAAACCTTCGGTGGAGTAATACCAACCTTCATAAAATTATTCATCTGCATTTGCTGACCTTCACTCAGACTCCTATGAGCTGCTTGAAATCCATGATATTTTTCCTCAACTAAATCATGGTTGTGTGCAGACTCGAAGTACGTAATATACCAACGTCCAGAGTCTGAATCGACATGTGCTCGCATTGATGCTTTGCAACCACACCTTGTCTCGCGCCTGACCTCTTGCTTTCGATTTTCCTTAGTTAATCCACTATCATGCCGATATCCTTCCTTGTTACAAACAAAATTTCGCTGCAGTATCTCCCCTCCATTGTTCTTCACCGTTCTGCCTTTACGAACAGCAAATCCATTCATTCTGGAATACGACTTGTAAAACAAATAAGCCAACTCCAAACTTGCAAACTCAAACTTTATTATATCAACATCAGTTAAATTTTTCATATTCAGTCTATATATGTCATGCACACTACCAATGCTGTTATGTTGATCCACATCATAATTTCCACTGTCTTGGTCGGCCGCGTCTTCAATTTCTTCCTCACTAGCATACCCATCAACTTCAACGTCACCACTCTGACACTTATCTTGAAGACTGCCACTTTCATTATCATCACTCATACATTCAGCTTCAAGACTATCCATTTCATTATCACCACTCATATATCCATCTTATGGACTTCCCAACGCATTGACACCTCTCTCATCTTCATCTTCAAGGTTGTCTAGTTCATTGACACCTCTCTCATCTTCATCTTCCATGTATTGAGACATCTCTTCCGAATCCTGCAAACAAATTTAAACTTAATAACAAATATATATTAACCTTCTTAACGCAACATTTGACGGTTACTTGATAAACTAATTCATACCTCTGATGATCCATTTTGTTCATTCATCCACCAACTACATCCTTCACCTTTATCATCCATTTTAGTTATTAAAAAATTAGAAGTCACTTCCACTTTCTTCGATTCGTTTTACGCGTACACAATATTTGATTTTCCGTAGACCTGAAAACATACAATTTACGTCAGATACAACTTTTGGTGAAACAAAGGGGAACAACGTCAGACTCATGTGTTTCAATGTTTGTATGGTTCATAATATCTTACATTGTGGTTGATTTTAGTTACTATGTGGTTACTATAAATGAATAAACTAATTATTTGTTGAATCAATTGAGAATGAAAAAAATGAGGTCAGAAGCTTAAGGATTAGAGAGCCACCGAGTTGGTAATCACATTAAACAGGGAAGTTATATTCGGAGAGCAGTCAGTAGGACAAGTAGAAAAATCACATCATTGGTGTGCAAAAATCACAATAAAATTAGAAGTCTTTCGCCTGCGCTTCAACCAAACACACATACACTGAGATACTGGGAACAACACACATCATGAACAAACAATGTAAGGGCGTCCTGATTTAAGGGCAGAGAGATGGAGCAATGGAAGAACAATAAAGCATAAATAATCAAAGCAAGAAATAAGGAATATAATGTTAGTACAGATAGCAACCTGAGAGGGGGGGTGAATCAGTGTTGCCCCGATTTTCGCGTTATTGAAAATGTTACTTTCAAGATGATGATAATCACACGGCGTTTGTTGTGATTGCAGCGGAATTGAGTATTGCTTGAAAGTAAAAGATGAAGGATGAAGGAAATAACACACAGAGTTTTATCTTGGTTCACCTTCAATCCACCGAAGGCTACGTCCAGTCCCTCAAAGAAACCCTTTGAGGATTTTTTCACTATTGATAAAAATCTCTTACAAGTTCCTAATCCAAGGATCCCAAGAATTTCTACCAATACCCTGTGAAAGCAAACCACTTTCAACAGCCCCTAAAAGCAAACCGCTTTCAGTTCCTGAAGGCAAACCACCCTCAGACCTTGAAGGCTAAACCACCTGCAATCAATACCCTGAAAGTATACCACTTTCAGTGACAACAACCCTTCACCGAATACCACGGTGAAAACTCAATCTTACAGAAAGAGATGAAGAAGAGTTTACAATTTGGCTATATCAATCCTTTATCATAGAAATGGATTGATCATGAGAAATTATGCTTTAAGGATTTTAAGCATAATACAATTCTGAGTTCTTCAAGATATGAACAACTAAAGTGTTCTTATAGACATGAAGATCATGAACTCAGAATTTAGGCTCTAAAATGTTTAAGTTCTAAAAGATGAACTAATTTTGACAAAGCTTTGGCCTAATGTTGTATTCTCATGTGTTGTGTGTTGTCTCTTGTTGTGTCATGAGTTCTGGACTCAAATGGACTTTATATAGGCAAGGGAAACGTCCTTGAACCATCACAACCCTTTTCAAAAGGTTTGGGACACAATGGTTCATGAAAAGATGCAACTTTTCGTTCTGGTAATCGATTACATCACTTAGTGTAATCGATTACACTAATAGCCGTTTCAGTTTGAATTTGAATTTCAAACATGTAATCGATTACAAACAACAAGTAATCGATTACTTGCCTAGGTGTAATCGATTACCAGAATCCTGAAATCGATTACACTTAAGTCCATCTTCCAGAAACTTGATCCTTTGAGATCTGCTTAAGGTTTTCTACTTCTTTTAAGTTATGAAAACACTTAGCTTGATTAGATTAGGTGTTTTAAGAGCCTTTATGCTTTAATAGACCTTTAGAAGCATAACTCACCTAAACTAAGACTTCTAGACTAATGATGAACTTTGTAGCGTTGTTTCTTCGAAGTCTTCTTTTCTTCTTTTTGTTGATGAGTTTGTCGTCATCAAAACCACAGCCAGGGTCAGGAGCAAGACCTTCTTCACATATAAAACCCTAAAGATGGAACCCTAAGACCAACAAACATACCTTCTTCGTGACAGTGTGTTGACGATTCGTAATCCTTCTAATTGGAGTAGACACCTCGTCGATTAGAAAACCCCACCACCAAAAGCCAAATGAATCGAACTCCTCTTTGATTGAAGTAGAAACACTTCGAGCGAAAAGCACGCCCTTCCATCTACAACCGCACCCTTAGGCGTGTCATCTTTCTCTTCCTCTTCTCTATTTTCCCTTCGTTGCTTCCCTATCTATCGGTTCTGTTTTCCCCTTTCTATTTTTTCCTGTTAAAGTGAGAAATAGTAGTCTCAAATGAGTTGAGTGCATATCCTAATTATAATTAATTATAATTGTGAGATCTTATTTTGGTGTGGGAGGTCTATATTGCCACATAAGATTTCAGACACTTAGGGGGTGTTTGTTACAAGTTATAAAAAAACATTCATGAGCATCAAGATTCCCGGGAATATTAGGATATGAATGTTATGCCTAAGTAAGACTTATGAATATCTTTGGTTAGTATTTAGTATTCCCGATAATATTTTTAATTTAATTTAATTTAAAAATTCAAAAACAGAAGAAAATGTGATAGAAATTGAGAGTAGTGGGTGTGAAGAAGGTCTTGCTCCTGATCCTGGCTGTGGTTTTGATGACGACAAACTCATCAACAAAAATAAGAAAAGAAGACTTCAAAGAAACAAGTGCTACAAGTCCATCAATAGTCTAGAAGTCTTAGTATTAAGTGAGTTATGCTTCCAAAGGTCTATTAAAGCATAAAGGCTCTTAAAACACCTAATCTAATCAAGCTAAGTGTTTTCATAACTTAAAAGAAGTAGAAAACCTTAAGCCAGTCTCAAAGGATCAAGTTTCTGGAAAATGGACTTCTGTGTAATCGATTGCAGCTTTATGGTAATCGATTACCACTTGTCTGTAATCGATTACATGTTTGAAATTCAAATTCAAACTGAAACGGTCATTAGTGTAATCGATTACACTAAGTGTGGTAATCGATTACCAGAACGAAAAGTTGCATCTTTTCATGAACCATTGTGTCCCAAACCTTTTGAAAAGGGTTGTGATGGTTCAAGGACGTTTCCCTTGCCTATATAAAGTCCATTTGAGTCCAGAACACATAACATACACAAGACACAACAAGAGACAACACATTACACATGAGAAAACACCATTAGGCCAAAACTTTTTCAAAATTAGTTCATCTTTTAGAACTTAAACCTTTTGGAGCCTAAATTCTGAGTTCATGATCTTCATGTCTATAAGAACACTTTAGTTGTTCATATCTTGAAGAACTCAGAATTGTATTATGCTTAAAAGCCTTAAAGCATAATTTCTCATGATCAATCCAATTGTATGATAAAGGATTGATACAGCCAATTGTAAACTCTTCTTCATCTCTTTCTGTAAGATTGAGTTTTCACCGTAGTATTCGGTGAAGGGTTGTTGTCACTGAAAGTGGTTTACTTTCAGGGTTTCGATTGAAGGCAGGTTAGTCTTCAAGGTCTGAGGGTGATTTGCCTTCAGGAACTGAAAGCGGTTTGCTTTCAGGGGCTGTTGAAAGTGGTTTGCTTTCACAGGATATTGGTAGAAATTCTTGGGGTCCTTGGGTTAGGAACTTGTAAGAGATTTTTATCAATAGTGGAAAAATCCTCAAGGGGTTTTCTTGAGGGACTGGACGTAGCCTTCGGTGGATTGAAGGTGAACCAGTATAAACTCTTGTGTGTGATTTCCTTTATCCTTCATATTTACATTCAAGCATCGCTCAATTCCGTTGCAATCATAACGATCATTTCGTGATCATCATAAACTTGAAAGTAACAATTTCAATAAGGCGAAAATTGGGGCAACACTGATTCACCCCCCCCCCCCTCTCAGGTTGCTATCTGTACTAACAGTGAGAAGTTACTTTCACTTTGCCATGAGAATGTAAGATTCCCAACCAATTTCATGGGAATGAAATGAAGGGAATTATAGAAGTTAGTTCATTCCCGAGAATGATTATACCCGGGCATTAATTTTTCAACCTTGTAACAAACGCAGGAATATGCATTCCCATATTTCATATTCCCGGGAATGTGTTTTCTAACCTTCTAACAAACGCCCTGTTATAATTGGCTCCAGTCGATCAATAATGGCTCCAATCGTAATAAAACCGGTTAAACCGGTCGCACACATATAAAAAGAATCATCACTCTCTCACTCCCTGAAACCCTAATTTATTCTTCCAACTCAGCCTTCTCCAACGGGGTTCTGAAATAAGGTACGAAGCTTACATGCTCCAACTAGGTTAAGGAAGCAGCGATGGAGATGCTTTAAAATCCCATAAAACCATTTCGTTCCATAAGTGGTTTGGCTCTTATTTAAACTTCGACCTCCACTGTTATTGGGCCCAATCAGGGGAAGGATGACCGAATAGAAGTCCTTAACCAGGCCAAGTCCGGCATCAACCCTAACCAATTTGGGACTAATAACGAATGTTAGATGCAAATAAGGTAACCCTAATTGACAAAGTGAAACCGTAACAAACATTGGGGACAACGAGGAATGCTTGCCCCAATAAAAGTCTCAAACGTAACAAAGTACAACCTCAACGGTTATTGGGCTCAATCAAGGAAACGATGGCTCATTAAGAGATGCAGACATGAAATATTGGGCCCACAAAGGAAATGTTAGTCCGTTAAGAGCCTAAAATACGATAGAGTCTAGCGTCAACCCTTGGTGGGACCTACATGGGAATGATGGCCCGTTAAGAGTGCCATACGTGTTAGAGTCCTACTACCAACCCTAGTTGGGGCCTCTGAGGAATTTAGGGCCCGTTAAGAGTCTGAAAAACAAAAAAAGTCTTACTTCTATCCTCATTGGACCCAATAAGAGTCTCAAACATGACAAAGTAGAACCTCAACTGGTATTGGGCCCAATAAGGACGCAATGGCCCATTAAGAACGCAAACATGAAATATTCCGACCTCATCCATTATTGGGCCCGCAAAGGAAATGTTAGCCCATTGAGAGCCTCAAACACAACAGAGTCTAGCGTCAACCCTTGGTGGGCCCTACATCGAAATGATGGCCCGTTAAGAGTGTCAAACATGATAGAGTCCGATCACCAACCCTAGTTGGACCCTCTGAGGAATTTAGGGCCCATTAAGAGTGTCATAAACAATAAAGTCTTACTTCTATCCGCATTGGACCCAATAAGAGTATACATAATAAACTTCAACCTCCACTGTTATTGGGTCCAATTAAGGGAAGGATGACTTAATAGAAGTCCTTTACCAGACAGCATACATGCCTCAATCTACATCAGAAAATTGTTAGCTTCCAATAAATATATGAATAATGCTCGTAACTAAATGAATAATGACATGCAAGTAATTTTATTTCATTCTTAATTCTTTTTTCAATTACTCGAAATAAACGTAAACATATTAACTCGTATTTAACAATCGAAATTCAGTTTTCATTTTTTTAATTCAATTGTTAAGTGTCACTGATTATTATGCAATTAGTGTGATTATCAAAATGATTAACGTGATTAATGTAATCACGTTAGGTGCCACATACTTTTATTCACAAATAAAATTAGGAGTGCTCTCGACCCAATTTTTTTATTATATTTTATTTAACTTTAAAAAAAAAAATCAATCATACTAAGTAAAGGTGTTATAGAGAGTGTTTAAAAAATGGTGTACTTCTCACCCATGAACAAGATTTCACAACTTTCGATTTTTGCATTATGGGACATAAATCCTAGTAATTTTACTTCGAAGATTTCAAATCTAAAAAAATTTGATTTCCAATATTTAAATCCCGAAATGGGAAGGACGGTGAATAAATAGCTCATTGGGTGAGAAATCTAACCCCTTTAGAAAATGCGTTCCTATCCTTCTTGACTTAGATTGTGAAAATTCCCCTCCGTAGCCTTTTCATTCCCGCTGTGTTCTCCCCCCACAATTTCCCCCTCTTTATTTCATTTTTGGGATGAAATTTCCTTCTGTCATTTATCCCCCCTCCCCTGATTCAATTGTTTTTGAGTTCTCTCATTCGCGCAGTGTTCGTCGCTGTATCCCAACCCCTGGCTCTGAAGCTCTCATCCCCTCACTACCCAATTTAGTCCCAAATAAAAAACCCTAACAAACATATTGCACCCTCCCTAGTGCTTTTCACACAAAGCTCTTCCTTCTCTGCATCAATTATCTTCGTCGTGCCTCCGTCACGCTACTCAGATAAGATTTCGTCAACGAGCCACCATTGTCCTCACTCCTCATCCTCGTCTGTCTGCAAGCCACCACCGTCCACAAATCTTTGTTCACTTTTTAATTGTTACGCTGTAACAAAAATCCTGCACATGGTGCTGATATTCACACCTACGTTGTTGGAGTAGATGAAGGGGACTGCGGTCCTGATGTGGCCACCAGCACCAGAGCAGCCAAGGCCGTGTCTCTGGTGCTGCCACAGCTCAAGGGAAAGCGTAACGGGATCACCCTCCGTGTGCTGACACCAAATGTTTCAATGGTTTACCTTGTGGAGAATGTTGCGAAGAAGGGTATCTTAGCTGAAGATGTCAATGCAGCATTCATAAAGGAAGCTGAAGGGCCACTGAAAGCTGTGTTGGACGTGTGTGATGTTCCACTGGTGTCTTTGAACTTCAGGTGCACTGATGTTTCTTCTACAACTGGCTCCTCATTGACTATGGTCATGGGAGATGATATGGTCAAAGTGGTTGCTTGGTATGTCAATGAATGGGGTTATAGGTGAGGTCCTTGTCCATATACTGTAAATTAATTTTTAGCTATACACTTTTCCAGTAGATAGAACATTCAAGCCTCTTTTTATCGGTTGTCATTGCACATCTCAGAGAAAATGAATTTGTATATACTTCTAATAGGTCATGGTTTTGATATTTACAATATTGGTAATTGCAGCCAAAGAGTAGTGGATTTGGCACATTTAGTTGCAAACATATGGCCAGGCACAGCTGCTGCACCGGGGAGTGGAGACCCATTGGAGGAGTTCTGCCAGACAACCCCTGCTGATGAGGAATGCGATCTTTATGAATAGAGGATCTTTTTATGATATTAAATGAAATTGTTCAGACAGACATTTGTGTGATGATGTCTGAGGGATGATATTCAAAGTTTAATATTTTCGTTGATGAGTTATGAGTTGAAGAATGTCTAAATGATTTAATTTATTCAATTTGTGAATATTTTGTTTAGAAAATAAGAATTCATATTTTAAGTAGAATAAAAATGATGAAGGGTTTAATTGTAACAGTAGTAAATTGTGCAACTAAATTTGCTTAAAACAATATTAGGAGGCCAAAGTCACACATCATAAATAGCAGAGACTGAAATTGTAATTAAGAAAAAAATAGTAAATGATGAACGATAAGCGTTCACTTATAATGTATTTATCAAATTATGCTCAGCTCTGTATTGACATGTTATTTGTGGTACATTTAAAAAAGAAAAAGAAAAAAGGAAAGAAGAACACAACCATGAAGATACATATGAATATGAAGATGTATCTTCAGTGACTCCCAGTTGTTTCAATCTTCACGTAGAATAATTTTATAAATACAAACATTTGCAATGCTCATTGGAATTTATACAGTAATAGCACAAAGGCTAAGTACATTATCAATGACAACGAAGGATTAACTGTTTGATTTGAACTCAATTGTTGTTTCTGTGTATCCTCTTTGATTGTCTTCCCAGTTGATCCTCAAGTGATCTTTCTTCTCCACTCCTCTTTCTTCTCCCACTCCTTGGTGGATCTTTCTTCTCATCAGTGAGTGAGAGAAATCTTCGAATTGAACTAGCATTTGCATTTACAGCAGAATCAGAATGAGCAGAATGTGATAACTGACATATAATCTGCAAAAGTTATATGATCAGAGCAATAAAGCAAGCCATCCCACAAATGAAAAAAAAAACACCAGAAGCTTGTAAGTTGAAGCCGATCTGAATCAATTTCAGTGTTATCTAAACTACACCTGCGTCATGTTATCCACTTATCATGAATCCGCTGCAGATAACCAGTTTCAGAAAGTTGTAGAATGGCAGTTGACAAATCCACAGCTAAATTCTCAGGTTCGGGGGAATGCCTAGAATGGAAAACAAGATTAGTCGTATGATAACAACATGGAAATCACAAACTCAGGACATGAGCTACTCAGATGCATATGTTAACTATTTACCATTATTGGTAAGCCACAACTTGAAGTGGAAAGTAAGAAAACAAAAGCAAGGGAATGTGTCATCGATTCGGTGTTTCAAGTCAAGATATTTGAAAGATAATGTAATTGCACATATCCTAATATCCATGCTAACATAATAGAAATAAAAAGGGCCTCATGAAAACATTGAATGCTAAAGGAGGAGTTAGCCATATGCACATAGTGCCACATTAAAGAAAACAATGATGTCGAAGAGACAACAAAAGCAAGAAATTGAGGTTGAGGGATATGTTCAATCTTGGCCAACCAAATGGTTATTCACTTTTCCCATAAAAAATTATGTACAAGTTATCACTGTTGTTTGCAACACATTCAAGTATCATTTTTATTTCCACTTATTATTGATCTAAACAGTATATACTCACAAAACCCCAGCCGGTTCTTGTGAACTCCTGACCAACAATCCTGAATGTGCACTGAGTATGGCTTACTCATTTTAACTCCTACTGAATCAACACAAAACAAAGATCCACTCATCCAACAACACTGAGAGCAAAAAAGCAGTTGGTTGAATCAACTAACTCAATGATCACTGAAAGAAAGTAGAACAATCAGTGCTGTCAATTTGAGGTCAGTCCCACCATATGTTCAGCTTAAAACTGAGTAAGAATATATTCAAAAGCATTCAGTACTTCAAGAGTGAACCACAAAATTAAAATAACCATAAAGGAAACGACAGATTCACAAAAATTATCTACAAAAGCTATAAACCTAGAGTTAAACAAGAGATAAATAATATACAGACCAAACACTTATTCAACCAAAGAAGGTGAAGTGAACTCCACTCAATGCAAAAATCCAAAAGCAAAAGAAAAAAAATGAGTTGAATCTGCTATGATTCAATAGCTTTTCACACCTTGAAACAATAGCTTTTCAATCAAAAGATAAATCCCAATGTCCAATTAACTCATCTAATCTCTCCTCACTGGTATGATTCAGATCTAGGAAACCCTAAACCAATTTTAAAAAGCAAGGATTAGGAATGTTATATACATGAACTTAATACTAAAAGCCTAAAACTACAAATTAATAAGCTCACATGGGTCATCTATATAACATGCATATGCAGTCTCTGAGGCTGACTGAGAGAGACTAATCATATGTAAATTTATGGTTGACTTTATTGTATGGTTACCACAAATGAAGTAAACTAATTATTTGTGAATCAAGGGAAAGCAAAAAGTAAAATCAAAAGCCTCAACAATCATTCAATTGTATCTGAAAATTCTTACCATTTCAGATTGGACTCACAACCAGAGCTTAAGAGATAAAAGGCCAAAGCAATTGAAGAAAAATAAGTTGAACCAAATAAACCTAAGAGAAGCATCCTACTATGCAGAGCTAAGACCCTAAGAGGCAAAAGCAGTTTGAAAAGATCACACCATACTAGACAAATAACCTAAGAACTGAGCCAAAACCAGCCCAGGGAAATATGGAAACCCAGTTCTAGAACAACCCGAAAGAGATCTGCAAAGGAAATCGAAGCCACAAGGAAACAGAACTCGGTTGTAGGTTTATGTTAGGGTTTCAAGAGAGGGATTCCAGAGGGAGAAATGCTGGGGAAAGGCTCCATGAGGGATTCAAGAGGGAGAGATGTTGGGTAAAGGCTGCATCAGAGAATCGATAGGGATTCGATAGTGGATACACACATACACTCTCGTTTGAAGCTGAAAGCAAAGAAAAAAACGGAGAGTTAGGTGTGTGAGGGGGAGATGAAGGGACCTGTAGTCGGAGGGTGGAGGGACGTTGGCGTTGGAGAGAGCTTCGGCGGCGGCAGCGTTGGACAGAGCTTCGGCGTGGCGCTGGTCATGGACCAATTGCTTCAGGAAACCGTGGGGGGTGGGGTGTAATGGTAAAGAGCAAAAAGAGGGAAAATAGGGAGGGGTATAGTGGTCTTATGAGCAAGGGATACAATGGTAACTTGAGTAATTAATAAGGTTTTTTTTTCTTTGAAACAGTAATTAATAAGATTATTGAATTATTTTTTATAGAATTTTTGTGGTCCATATTCAATGTTGGAAGTGATACATGGTATATCACCTAAAGTGGTGACTTACCGTAGAATTCTCCATTGTAATGAGTGGTTTAAGAACCATTCATTAATCAATAAATGATTCATTTAAATTGCTTTGAAAAATTCAATTCATCTATGACTCATTTAAAAATATTCATCTAACTCATCTATTAATAAACTTTTAATGGATAGATATCCAATTCATCTATTAACTTAGATTTGTTTTTACAAATTTTAATAATTTTTTTCTTTGCCCAAATAAGTATATAAAAACTGTTTGAAATTAAATTTATCTAGAAAATTCAAGATTCACCATGCGGTCAAAAGCTTAATTATTAAGACATTGAATTAGTTACTTGCCAAGTGGAACACAGTTTTAACTTATCAAATCCAAATTGATAAATAAACTGTGTGAAGCCGTCATGAGTTGTTAGCTATAGAATAGGTTTGAGATGCCAAAAATAGTTGTTGAACAAGTCACTTCAAACGGCCATCCTCCATCTATAAAAAGGGATCTTTGGAGAATATAATCGATTTAATTTGAAAAATTCTAAAAACAAAGAAGTTGTGTGCCATGTATGTTCCCTGGCACCTATAAGGTGCAGGTGAAAGCACCAGGGAGAGTGAGAAAAATTAAGTAAGCTTTAACAAGCTTAAGTTGTGTTATTTCCATGTCGTATGTGATTGGTCTAGTAACAAAGCCAAAATTTGTGCGTGACAAATTAAATGTTCCCTTGTCTCATACATTTTCGATCCACCAGATGGTATCCGAGCTTGGAAATGGCCGAAATCTTGAGTTTTTCAAAAGTACCCATTTCTAAAGCTGCTTGAAATATAAATTGGAGGTCATCAATGGATTCCTCCTGTTGGGACGAGGCCAAACTATGTTTTGGAAGTTTAAACAGAGGTCTGAAGAGCCTACACGTGCTCCAACGCGCTTCCCATAGTTTCATACGCAATTGTCGGTGCTTGAGGTAGAAGAAGGCAGATTCACAGCAGAGTTCACAAGAAAAGTTGCAGAACGTAGCAGCTAAATTTGCAGGCCCTACTATAGATTTTCCATATTACCACGCTCCTGTAACTGCGGTTCCGCGTTAAACCTTGGTAAAATGGTGCCCGGAGATCTGCGACCACGGTTCCGTGTTGAACCGTGGTAACTGAGGCACTCTATTACCACGGTTCCATGTCACCGTTGAGTGTGTGAGGAACAAACATGTTCTCACATTGTTAAAAAAATGAGGGCGTAAAAAAACAAGAGAGAGTTGGTGGAGATATAATAAGCTTGACTTAAGGGAGGATGCTAAAATTAAACCAAGCAAGAGAGGGTAGAAAAACCTAGTCAACAGAGTACCCATCTAGTTATCTACAACGAGGAGAAGAAAACAAGGTCTGAAGTTGAATAAATGTTTAAAACTACGAAGCCAAGTTTAAGGGAGGATGTTGGAAATAAAACTTGTCTAGAAGATTCAAGAATCACCATGTAGTTGAAAGCTTAAATTTTAAGACGTTAAATTAGTTACTTTCCAAGTAGAACACAATTTTAACTTAAATAATCCAAATTGATAAACAAACTGTGTGAAGCTGTCATGAGTTGTTATCTATAAAATAGGTTTGTAATGTTAAAAATAAAGGTTGAGAAAGTCACTTCAAACAACTATCCTCCATCTGTAAAAAGGGATCTTGGGAGAACGAAGAAGTTGTGTGCTAATATGTTCTAGGGCACCTATAAGGTGCAGGTAAAAGCACCAGGGAGGGTGAGAAAATTAAGCTTTAGCAAGCTTGAGTTATGGATCTAGTAACAAATCCAAAAAAGTTTGTGTGACAAATTAAATGTTTCCTTGTCTCATATTTTTTCAATCCAACAAAAACTCTAAAATTGACCATAAACCCTAAAATCAACCATAAACCCTAAAATCGACCACAACACCTAAAATAGACACTAAACACTAAAATCAGCCCCAGACCCTAAAACCGGAACCGAACCCTAAAGTTGACTCTTAACCCAAAAGCTGCCCCAAAGCTTAAAATTGTCCCCTTACCCTAAATTCACCGTAAGCCATAAAATGGACAATCAACACTAAATCGACCTCAAACCCTAAAGTTGACCCCAAACACTACAATCGGCCTCAAACCCTAAAATCTACCCTAAACACTAAACTCGGCCCTTAAGCCCTAAAATCAACCCTAAACACTAAAACCGACCACAACCACCAAAATCGACCGTAAACCCTAAAATCGACCCAAAACACTAAAATCGGCCCCAAACTTTAAAATCGGCCCCAAACCCTTAAATAGAACTCAAGCCTAAATTCGACCCTAAACCCTAAGAATCAAACTAAGCCTTAAAATCCACCATAATCCATAAACCCTAAAACCGATCATAATCCTTATATGAACTCTAAAATTAGACAATAACCCTAAATTTGACTGCCTCAGTGCCTACTCACCTGACCTAACGTTGACTGGCGCTACTCGATGTAGGACCCTCAAGTTTTTAAGAATATAAGTATATTTAAATATATTTATTTTCCTTGTTTTTTATTGTTTTTGTGGCTTGAACACTATTGAGTGTATTTGTGTATTTTTTATAATGACAACCATCGTAAAAATATCAATTGAACCTCAAATATTATTTGTGTGACTTGACTCCCCAGATGACCAATTCTGCTGGCTTTGGTGGCTATGCGATAGCGCTGGCCAACGTTCTCTATCACGGTGGGACAAGGAAGAAAGAGCAAAACTATTAAGGAATAGTTTCTGGTCATCCTGCATCTCCCTGAAGCTAACATAATTCTTGGCCGACCGACTCTCTTCGGATTACAAGCCATAATTTCCATTCCATACGGTATGTTTATCTGCTGAACGGAAGATGGGGTAATGAAGACCATAGTAGCATTAGGCTGGGAAACGTTAGGGTAAGGATGCTCGACTGATAAAGTTGTTCTGTGAATCGAAATGCAATATTTCTATGACAACAATATATATTAGAGTCGGGGTCTTCTTTCCTATAATGTGTAACTTTTTTATATGATTTCAACATATGCCTCTGACAAAGATCTTTCTATTCCGCAATTAGCTACGAAATGCCAAGGATAAGTTCTTTATTTTTAAAAGATGCATTATAATGTGCGCTTTTGCCTTTGTACTAAGTTGATAAAACTGTCACAAATTTTTCAGAAATTCTCATTTTGTGTTTGTTATTTGTGCTTGCAGACGTATATAAAAGTAATCTATCTATGGAATACTATATGCCAGCCTCACAATGACGAAAATCACGAGCATATTTGACCTTCTTAAGGGACGCAACCTCATTCAAACAAAGCGGTATGCGTAAGTAACCCTCTTAAGGGATACGATCCTGACTGTCTTGAAGAGCATTTTGGATCCATAACATAAGTAACCCTTTTAAGGGACACAATCCGCCGGAAGGGGGAATAAGTGACCCTTTCATGGGACACAATCCTTACCGCCTCGGTTGAAGGTCAGGAGAAAGTCACCCTTTTAAGGGACACTGTCTCGTTCAACCTGAGCGACGGATACGATTTCGACCATCTCAAAGTAATGGATGTTCTTGCAAAGGACACAAGTGACCCTCTTAAGGGGCATAGTCCGCCATAAAGGGGCATAAGTAACTCTTTTAAGGGACATAATCCTTACCGCACCCGGCTGCAAATGGTGGCAAAAGTAACCTTCTTAAGGGATACAGTCCACCTAGAAGACGAGCACAAGTGACCCTCTTAAGGGATACACCCTAGTTAAAACCAAGCGCGTGAGCGCAAGTAACCCTCTAAAGGGATATGGTCCCAACCGTCTTGAAGAGCATCTGGAGACAAGCACAAGTGACCCTCTTAAAGGACGCAACCTTGTTCAAACCAAGTGGCGGATATAAGTAACTCTCTTAAGGGATACGGTCCCGACTGTCTTGAAGAGCGATTGGAGACGAGAAAAAGTGACCCTATTAAGGGACACAACCTCGTTCAAACCAAGCGGTTGTTGTAAGTAACCCTTCCAAGGGATACAGTCCTGACCATCTTGAGGGAAAAGTTGCTCGGCAAAAAGAAACCCACAAGAAGGAATGCAGATTGATAGTATTAATGAGAAAACACTAAGGTGATATCATTAAATATTAATCAAAGAGTGTATAACCCTATAAGCGTGCATATGTATGTTAAAATGAACTTTGCAGAATCAAAAAAGTTGAACGACAAATCAATCCCGTGAGCCAGTGCAGGTTGGCTTCAATAAGAAGTAGAACACAAAAAGGTGTAATCACTCAAAGATTGAACCAAAGAGTGTTTTAAATTGGCAATATCTTCTAAGAAATATCGTCCACAAGGAATTCCAATGATAAGAAATTCAAAGGGAGGGAACACAGCCTGGCAGAGAAGCCTATTCCGTTACGAAGGAGAAAGAACGATTCAAAATGAACGAAAGCGGGGAAATAAATTTCAGCCATAAAAGCATGGTTCCGGTCTCTTCCCTGCAAGGTCTTCGGTTGACACTCTAAACGGGGCGAAGGTTCATTTTCGGGCTCCCATAAGAAATAGAGGATTCGAATCTCAATCATCCTAGAAAGAGTGCTTATTTCCACAAAATTCCAGTCATCTAAGTCACAATGTTCGCCTCAATGGGAAGAAATTTCACAATTCGGTCGGTAACATGGGTTGCGTCTGGGTTGCCTTCGGCTTAATGGTTCAAAAATAAAGAAATAAGAAATAAGTATTAATCTCTAGCCTGATCGGCTCATGCAAGTTTCAACGGAAATCAAAAAGTAAAAGCAACTCAAAAGCGCAAGGAAAAAGAACAATGGATAAAATATCCAGAAAAGAGATTTTATATTAATAATCGGGAAAGAGATTATGAGAGAAGGTTCCGAACGCCATTCCATCACAAGAAGATGGGATGATCAAAGGATTATCCAAAAAAGTAAAATAACCCCTATCAACTCTCCTAAAAGTGTCATCTCCCATGGAGAAGGGAAGAAGAAGATTTCCACTTTCTTTTCATTCAACCGGTGTGCTCTCGAGCCCCTCCCTAAGCATCTTCCATCGATCGGGGTCTCTCATCATGAAGTATTCCACTCTATCCGCCCGACAAGAGGAATATGGAGTCAGTACACGCATCCAAGGATCATCACGATCCTTTCTTAACCCCAGTTTCCTCTTTGAGGAGCTCGTATTGACGCACGCCCCTTCCCTATTTCCACTTTGTAAAGCAACTGGGTTGTGGCACTGGGTCGGGACGTAGAATATAGGGGCGAACAACCGAATCAAAAAAGCCTCCCTGTGGAATCCAGGTTCGGACAACTGCATCCGAAAAGACGAGGATGAGCCTCGGCCTAATGAGGACCAACCCGGAAGCCTCTGTATCATCTCCTTCACTCCGGTTCCGGGTAGCAAAGTTCCCTTCGCCAAGAAGAAACGAAGGCAGGTGTTGTAACAGATCTCCCAAGGGAAGTTCCTCTCCTCTCTTCCTCAAGGCAAAGGAAGTTGGAGAGAGGCGGCTCCTTGGATCCACCTCGGCTCGTTAATCCGCAACCTCTATCGGAGGCCCCTTGGTGAATAACGAAGGTCTTCGCCTCCAAGGAAGGCTTTTGCAATGAAATGAATGTCTCTACCGATACCTTCCAAGGCTATCATCTGAGGGGTGGCAGAAGTGTCAGGCACAACATCCATATAAGAGATGATTCCAGAGGGATAAGGAAAATGGGCATTTAAAGGAAATAATGGGTCCTTAGAAGTATCCCGGAGCATGCGATGTTTCTACTAGAAAAAGGAACTACATTTATGAAATTATCCTTGGAAATTCTCAAAGGAACTTAAAGCGAGCGGAGGTTTCACTAGCCAGTACATCCGTTCGAAAGCAACGTAACGTTACAAATGCATGTGGAACTGACCAACTGTGCAATCCCACTCGAATTGTAGTCCAGTCAGCTTGACAAAGTCATATCCAATCTGGTCAACAACTCCATCTCGGATCAAGTGCAAGGCAGGCAGCAATTCAAGTCCCTAGAACAAAAATGGGCTAGAGAAAAACAAAGAGACTCGGACAACTGCGGAGGGACCATTACTTAAATGCAAAGGAGCTCCAAGACACAGCAGTGTGAAGAAGGTCTTGCTCCTGACCCTGGCTGTGGTTTTGATGACGACAAACTCATCAACAAAAAGAAGAAATGAAGACTTCAAAAGAATCAAGCACTCAAGTCCATCAATAGTCTAGAAGTCTTAGAATTAGGTGAGTTATGCTTCTAAAGGTTTATTAAAGCATAAAGGCTCTCAAAATACCTAATCTAATCAAGCTAAGTGTTTTCATAACTTAAAAGAAGTAGAAAACCTTAAGCAAGACTCAAAGAATAAGTTTCTGGAAAATGGGCTTCTGTGTAATCGATTACACCATTATGGTAATCGATTACACCAAGGCAAGTAATCGATTACTCCAGTCTTGTAATCGATTACATGTTTGAAATTCAAATTCAAACTGAAACGGTCACTTGTGTAATCGATTACACTAAGTATGGTAATCGATTACCAGAACGAAAAGTTGCATCTTTTCATGAACCATTGTGTCCCAAACCTTTTGAAAAGGGTTGTGATGGTTCAAGGACGTTTCCCTTGCCTATATAAAGACCATTTGAGTCCAGAAAACACAACACACAAGAACAACAACATAGAACACACACACACACGAAATTTACACATTCCACATGAGAAAAACACATTAGGCCAAAGCTTTTTCAAAACAAGTTCATCTTTTAGAACTCAAATCTTTTAGAGCCTAAATTCTGAGTTCATGATCTTCATGTTTACAAGAACACATTAGTTGTTCATATCTTGAAGAACTCAGAATTGTATTATGCTTAAAAGCCTTAAAGCATAATTTCTCATGTTCAATCCAATTGTGTGTTAAAGGATTGAAACAACCAAGTGTAATATCTTCTTCATCTCTTTCTGTAAGATTGATTTTTTCACCGTAGTATTCAGTGAAGGGTTGTTGTCACTGAAAGTGGTTTGCTTTCAGGGTTCTGGTTGAAGACAAGTTTGTCTTCAAGGTCTGAGGGTGGTTTGCCTTCAGGAATTGAAAGCGGTTTGCTTTCAAGGGCTGTTGAAAGCGGTTTGCTTTCACAGGATATTGGTAGAAGTTCTTGGGGTCCTTGGGTTAGGAACTTGTAAGAAATTCTTATCAATAGTGGAAAAATCCTCAAGGGGTTTTCTTGAGGGACTGGACGTAGTCTTCGGTGGATTGAAGGCGAACCAGGATAAAATCTTGTGTGTGATTCTCTTTATCCTTCACATTTACTTTCAAGTATTGTTCATATCCGCTGCAATCACAAAGATCAACTCGTGATCATCATAAACTTGAAAGTAACGATTTCAATAAGGCGAAAATTGGGGCAACACTGATTCACCCCCCCCTCTCAGGTTGCTATCTGTTCTAACAATTGGTATCAGAGCGGAAGTTTAGGTAAGTTATTCCTAAGATCCGGGAAAAGATGGCATCCTCTTCCAATCATGGAACAAGTGAAGGACACAACATAAACAGGCCACCATTCTTCAATGGAGAACACTATGACTTCTGGAAAATCAAGATGAAAATATTCATAAAGTCATTAGACTCAGGAATATGGAAAGTCATTGAAGAAGGACCCTTTGTGCCTGTAACAATTGAAGAAGGAACTTCACAACCAAAACCAGAAAGTACTTGGAGTGAAGAAGAAAAGAAGAAAGTTCAACATGATCTCAAAGGAATGAACATTCTTACATCTGCTCTTGGCATGGATGAATTTTTCAGAGTATCAACATGCACTTCATCAAAAGAAATATGGGATACATTGATGGTGACTCATGAAGGAACAGATGAAGTCAAGAGATCAAAGATCAATACTCTATCCCAAGAATATGAAATGTTCAGAATGCTTCCAGGAGAAAAGGTATTAGACATGCAAAAACGATTCACTCATTTAATTAATCATTTGATTGCTCTTGGTAGACAATTTTCAAACTGTGACTTGAACATGAAAGTTCTAAGATCACTTACAAGAGTATGGCAACCAAAAGTAACAGCCATCTCAGAGAAGAAGAGTTTATCAAATATGACTCTTGCAACTCTGTTTGGAAAACTCCAAGAACATGAGTTAGAATTGAATCGTTTAGAGGAGCATGAACAACATGAGAAGAAGTATCGATCAATTTCTCTAAAAGCAAAAGAAAGCATCAAAGAAGAATATGATGCAGATTCTGAAGAAGAAGACAATGGAAATCTGAATCTTCTAGTGAAGAACTTTGGAAAGTTTCTTAAAAAGAAAAATGTTAGATTTAACAACAATAAAGCATTCCAAAGAAACAATGAGTCTTCTTCATCTCAAAAGACTACATGTTTTGAGTGTGGCAAACCAGGACATTTCAAGTCAGATTGTCCAAATCTTCAAAAGAAGAAACATGGTCTAAGAGAGAAATTTGAGAAAAAGGATCAACCTACTCGAAGAGCACATTTGGCTTGGGATGATAATGAAGTAAGTTCATCATCTGATTCTGATAAAGAAGAAGCACAAGTTGCTTTGATGGCCTCACATGATTCTGAGGTTGAAGATTCCCAGGTTAGTGAGAATTCTATATCTTTTCATGATTTAAAGTTTACCATGGAAAATATGTTTAAAATATGTCAAGAATTTTCTAAAGTTAGCACTAGGCAAAATGAGATAATTTCTTCCCTAGAAAGTAAATGTAGAAACTTACAAGAAGAACTAGATGTAGTAAAATCTAAGATAGACATTACTCACAAATGCACTAAGTGTAGTTCTCTAGAAGAAAAGATAGAAAATCTTCAACAAAGAGTAAATAACTTCAATAAAGGAAAACAAAAGTTAGATGATATCCTAAGTATTCAAAGACATTCAAACAATAAGTCAGGTTTAGGATATACTTCTCATCCAAAGACAAAAGAGGTTAGGAAAACTGTTTTTGTAAAACCAAACCATGTTTTAGGATCTTCCAATAACAGTAAGATTAATCCTGTTAAGAGTAAAAACAATAGGAAGATTAGTCAAAATAGACCTCCTAAAAAGATTCATTCTTTTCCTAGACAAACCTCTAGTTACAATCATTACTCTTGTACTTATTGTAACAAAATTGGACATACCCCTAGTAGATGCTACTACAAACATATAGGAGTACCAAATAGGGAGTATATTTGGGTAAGAAAGGATGTTAACTTAGAAGGACCCAAAACTTGTTGGGTTCCTAATACCCATGTCTGAACTTTGTCATGTAGGTGTGTATGAAAGCAGCAAAGGATCTATGGTATCTTGATAGTGGCTGCTCATCACACATGACAGGAGACAAAAACAAGTTTTCTTTTCTTATACCTAGGGAAAAAGGTTTCGTCACATATGGTAACAATCAAAAGGGAAAAATACTCGGTATTGGAAGAATAGGCACACCCCCTCAAACAGTCATCGGTAAAGTTCTTTACGTTGATGGTTTGATGCATAATCTTCTGAGTATTAGTCAACTATGTGATAAAGGTTTGAAAGTAGGTTTTATAAATGATATATGTGTTGTGAAAGATGTGAAAACTAAAGAAATTAAGTTTTCTGGATATAAAGTAAACAAAGTCTTCATGATCTCATTGGAAGAAATTCCACAAAATGTGAGATGCCTATTAGTCAAGAACAATAGTGATTCATGGCTATGGCATAGAAGACTTGCACATATTCACATAGATCATTTAAACAAACTAGTCAAGCATGATCTAGTTGTTGGGCTTCCAAAGATAAAATTCGAGAAAGACAAGCTTTGTGATGCATGTCAAAAAGGGAAGCAAACTAGAACATCCTTCAAACCAAAGAACATAGTCTCGACCTCAAGACCCCTTCAATTGTTACATATGGATCTGTTCGGACCTTCTAGAACTAAAAGCCTCGGAGGTAATTTCTATGCACTTGTTATTGTTGATGATTTCTCTAGATTTACTTGGACTTTATTTCTACCTCATAAGAATGAAGCCTTCAATGCATTCAAAAGATATGCAAGGCTAGTTCAAAATGAGAAGTCTTTAAAGATCTCTTCTATTAGAAGTGATCATGGTGGAGAATTTCAGAATCAACAATTCCAAGAACTATGTGATGAAAATGGAATATCACATAACTTCTCTACTCCGAGAACACCACAACAAAATGGAGTAGTAGAAAGAAAGAATAGGTTACTTGAGGAATTAGCAAGAACCATGCTGAGTGAATCAAGTTTCCCTAAATATTTATGGGCTGATGCTGTAAGTACTGCTTGCTATGTTTCCAATAGAGTTCTTATTAGACCTATCCTTAAGAAAACACCCTATGAACTCTACAAAGGAAGGAAACCAAACATCTCTCATCTACATGCTTTTGGATCAAAATGCTTTGTCTTGAATAATGGAAAGGAAAACCTTGGAAAGTTTGATGAAAAATCTGATGAAGGTATATTCCTTGGTTATTCTCTAACAAGCAAAGCATATAGAGTCTTTAACAAGAAAACTCTATCTGTGGAAGAATCCATACATGTAACTTTTGATGAATCTAAATCTTCAATAGAAGATAAAGTCAATCTTCCAGATAATGAAGAAGATGACATCATTATAAATGAAGATTCTCAAAAGGATGGAGATCAGAATCCAATACAAGAAGAGCACATTGAAAGTAATACTTATCAACTTCCAAAAGAATGGAGAACCCATAGGGATCATCCAGTTGATAATATTATTGGTGATATCTCTAGAGGCGTTTCTACAAGGCTACGCTTGAATGATTCAGTTTTGAATATGGCCTTTGTCTCTTAGATAGAACCATCAAAAGTAAATGATGCTCTAGAAGATGAGTATTGGATTGTAGCAATGCAGGAAGAATTAAACCAATTTGAAAGAAATCAAGTTTGGGAACTTGTCCCTAAGCCTAATGATAAACACATTATTGGAACAAAGTGGGTGTTTAGGAATAAGTTAGATGAAAATGGTATTATAGTTAGGAACAAAGAAAGATTAGTTGCTCAAGGCTATAATCAAGAAGAAGGTATAGATTTTGATGAAACATATGCACCCGTAGCAAGATTAGAAGCCATAAGATTGTTATTAGCGTATGCTTGCTCTTTAAACTTCCCATTATATCAAATGGACGTCAAAAGTGCCTTCCTAAACGGATATATTCAAGAAGAAGTGTATGTGAAGCAACCTCCAGGATTTGAAGATCCAAAGTTTCCTTCACATGTCTTCAGACTTAAGAAAGCACTCTATGGTCTTAAGCAAGCCCCTCGTGCATGGTATGATAGGTTAAGTACTTTCCTTTGTAATAAAGGTTTTCAAAAAGGTAAGGCTGATACAACTTTGTTCATCAAAAGAACCAAAGGTAATACCTTATTAGTTCAAATTTATGTTGATGATATTATCTTTGGTGCAACTAACGAATCTCTTTGCAAAGATTTCTCTAACATGATGCAAGAAGAATTTGAAATGTCCATGATGGGACAATTAAATTTCTTTCTTGGTTTGCAAATCAAGCAATCAAGTGATGGAATATTCATCAATCAATCAAAGTTTTGCAAGGAACTACTAAAGAAATATGATTTGGATGATTGCAAAGCCATAGCCACACCTATGGGGTCTAATACATATTTAGATCAAGATGAATCCGGTAATCAAGTAGATATTACCAAATATAGAGGTATGATCGGATCTCTTTTATACTTATCTGCAAGTAGACCTGATATTATGTTTAGTGTGTGTCTATGTGCTAGATATCAAGCATCTCCTAGGGAATCACATTTGAGTTCTGTTAAACGAATTTTCAAATATTTGAGAGGAACTACAAATGTTGGATTGTGGTATCCCAAAGGAAGTGTTTGTAATTTGATTGGATATTCTGATTCTGATTATGCTGGTTGTAAAACTGAAAGAAAGAGTACAAGTGGTACTTGTCACCTATTAGGAAATGCTCTTGTTTCATGGTCTTGTAAGAAACAAGCATGTGTTGCTCTAAGTACTGCAGAAGCAGAATATATTGCTGCAGGTAGTTGTTGTGCACAAACTCTATGGCTCAAACAACAACTCAAAGATTATGGCTTAGAGCTGGGCTGCATTCCAATTAAATGTGACAACACAAGTGCCATTAATCTCACTAAAAACCCTATCATGCACTCTCGAACTAAGCATATTGATATACGACATCATTTTCTTCGAGATCATGTTATGAGGAAAGATATTGAAATTTCATTTGTGGATACACATAATCAGTTAGCAGACATCTTTACTAAGCCTCTTCCTAAAGAATCATTTTTCAAGATAAGAAGAGAATTAGGCATATTAGATGAGCATGATATTTAAGGTAACATGTTATTTGCATAAACTTTATATGTTCATTTACATTATGTGCTTAAGTATTTATATATGAAAATGTGTTACATAGGATTCTAGAGTCTAGAACTTGTAAAAATGTCCTAAGTAATCGATTACCATAGGATTTGTAATCGATTATCCATGTTCAAAGTCCTCGTGCTTGCTGGAAACTTTTGAGTAATCGATTATACAAACTGCCATAATCGATTACACATTCACAATTTGAAAATTTTCAAATTTGTAACTGATGTAATCGATTACCCCAACTGCAGTAATCGATTACACACCCGAAAAAAATTGCCTGAATTTCAAATTTCCCTCCATCTTTTGAAATTCAAACTTGGCTCAACTACTCTGTAATCGATTACCAAAACTGCTGTAATCGATTACATGCTCAGGATATTTAACACACCCTTTGATGTTGATCAGTCATACCTTCCAAAATCATTCTAAGTTCTGATTTTTTTTTACAGCAACATGACTTCCTTTCCATGCTTATCCTCAGCCTTTTGTCCTCACAATCCACTAAATTTCTCCCGTCTTCTTCCCACCTCTGCTGAGAGAACTCGATTTATTTCTCACTTTCTCACACAAACAGTTCGAACCCCCTTCTATGCTAAATTAGAATCTTTCATCGAAGCTGGTCTAACCTTTCCCGCTTTACTTGGAGATCAATATGTTGATACTTTCCTTCAATCTACCACACCTTACTATCCCGAGTTAGTCAAAATATTCTATTGCAACTTGGATGTTGAAGGCACAAGTATTACCTCTTCTGTCAAAGGGACTACCATTCAGTACTCTCTTGTCTCTTTTGGCAAGTGCTTGGGTCTTCCTTTTTCTGGTGCCGAGTTGGGACCAAATCTACCCTGCCCCTGGCCTGAATATAACTCTGATGTATTTTACCGAACTTTGTGTCGCTTTACTCCTTCTGAAGTTCGGAAACTTCATCCTCCTCGCACCAAAACCTGTCCTTATCATGTAGATGTTCTTACTACCACCAACCACTTGCTTCATTACATTGTTCATCACATTCTTCTTCCTCAAGAAGACCTTCATGCTCATATTAGTGAGTTAGAACTTCAAGTATTATATGGCATCCTTCATGGCCATGCCATTAACTGGACATTCTTAGTCATGCATCATATGCTTACTTGCCGAACTAAAGCACAATCATTTCCCTATGCTCCAAGTATTACTCGTCTTCTCCTTCAATCTGGAGTTCCCATTGACGACTCCTATGATGTTCGCTCTTTAAATTACAAGTGCGTTAATTCTAGGATACTATCAAGCTTAGGTTTATTTCATGACTATGGAATTGATACTCTTTCCTGGTTACTTCATTATGACGGCATTGGCATCTTGTCCGATGATGAAGACATGTCTGATGATTCTTAGGCTGTAATTGTTTTATTCACCATTCCTATTTGTACTCTTATGTATTTGCTTTCTTATATATATATATAAAGTACTGGTTGTTCATGTTTTACATGTTTACCCCCATTCCCCATGCTTTATATTGCAATATATACTTGTATGTATGCCTGTACATTTTTGGCCTTTTCTTCTTTTTGATGAAGTCAAAAGGGGGAGAACGGTTCCGTGTCTTTAAAGATCATATGCAGGAATTCAACAAGTACATTAGAAAGGGGGAGAAAAATCAGAAATACTAAATTCCATCAAATAGGGGGAGTTAAGCATCACGAATGCATAAATGATCTTCAAAGTTTCAAGTATGTGTTTGCCATCATCAAAAAGGGGGAGATTGTGAAGAAGGTCTTTCTCCTGACCCTGGCTGTGGTTTTGATGACGACAAACTCATCAACAAAAAGAAGAAAAGAAGACTTCAAAAGAATCAAGCACTCAAGTCCATCAATAGTCTAGAAGTCTTAGAATTAGGTGAGTTATGCTTCTAAAGGTTTATTAAAGCATAAAGGCTCTCAAAATACCTAATCTAATCAAGCTAAGTGTTTTCATAACTTAAAAGAAGTAGAAAACCTTAAGCAAGACTCAAAGAATAAGTTTCTGGAAAATGGGCTTCTGTGTAATCGATTACACCATTATGGTAATCGATTACACCAAGGCAAGTAATCGATTACTCCAGTCTTGTAATCGATTACATGTTTGAAATTCAAATTCAAACTGAAACGGTCACTTGTGTAATCGATTACACTAAGTATGGTAATCGATTACCAGAACGAAAAGTTGCATCTTTTCATGAACCATTGTGTCCCAAACCTTTTGAAAAGGGTTGTGATGGTTCAAGGACGTTTCCCTTGCCTATATAAAGACCATTTGAGTCCAGAAAACACAACACACAAGAACAACAACATAGAACACACACACACACGAAATTTACACATTCCACATGAGAAAAACACATTAGGCCAAAGCTTTTTCAAAACAAGTTCATCTTTTAGAACTCAAATCTTTTAGAGCCTAAATTCTGAGTTCATGATCTTCATGTTTACAAGAACACATTAGTTGTTCATATCTTGAAGAACTCAGAATTGTATTATGCTTAAAAGCCTTAAAGCATAATTTCTCATGTTCAATCCAATTGTGTGTTAAAGGATTGAAACAGCCAAGTGTAATATCTTCTTCATCTCTTTCTGTAAGATTGAGTTTTTCACCGTAGTATTCGGTGAAGGGTTGTTGTCACTGAAAGTGGTTTGCTTTCAGGGTTCTGGTTGAAGACAAGTTTGTCTTCAAGGTCTGAGGGTGGTTTGCCTTCAGGAATTGAAAGCGATTTGCTTTCAAGGGCTGTTGAAAGCGGTTTGCTTTCACAGGATATTGGTAGAAGTTCTTGGGGTCCTTGGGCTAGGAACTTGTAAGAAATTCTTATCAATAGTGGAAAAATCCTCAAGGGGTTTTCTTGAGGGACTGGACGTAGTCTTCGGTGGATTGAAGGCGAACCAGGATAAAATCTTGTGTGTGATTCTCTTTATCCTTCACATTTACTTTCAAGTATTGTTCATATCCGCTGCAATCACAAAGATCAACTCGTGATCATCATAAACTTGAAAGTAACGATTTCAATAAGGCGAAAATTGGGGCAACACTGATTCACCCCCCCCCCCCCTCTCAGGTTGCTATCTGTTCTAACAAGCAGAAGGGATCTCGGCCAAAAGCTTCATATAGCTTGACATGCCAGCACCGTGCATGGGATCAACTGCCAGTTCGTAAGATTTAGAGCCTTAATGCTGGAGTCGCCAGAGGTGGACGTTTCGACCAACAAGGAGAGCTCTTCAAAAGAGAAGTAGCGTCTAGGGTGAGACTAGTGCTTTGGGGTAGTGAGCTTACCGTTGTTGGTTGAAGCTTGTAGGGTGATCTATATGTGAGTTTGTACCTTCTTAATATGGTTATTGAAATAGTTTCCAATACCTTTGTGTGGTTTTCCCTACGTGGTGACACATGAGGTGTTTGGTGTTTAGGAAGTTTTGGTTTTAAAATAATTGTCCTTTGTGACTAAAGCTTCAAAAATATTTTTGTTAAATTCTATTATGATTTTTAATCAATGGTTTTCAAAGATTACCATCTTAATTAATGTGTTGTAAGTTACTAGGGTAACACTTGAAAAATCAACTTGACTCATAGTCGACTCGCCCAACCTGAAATCGACCTTCTCGACCTAACACTGACTCTGCCTGATCCGATGTCAACCCGCCTGTTGCCGACTCGCCCGATCTAACGCCCACTCTGACTAGCTCGACAATGGCCCACCCTGTTTCAGCGTCGGCTTGCCCCACCTGACGCTGACTGTGTTAGAACAGATAGCAACCTGAGAGGGGGGGGTGAATCAGTGTTGCCCCAATTTTCGCCTTATTGAAATGTTACTTTCAAGTTTATGATGATCACGAAATGATCGTTGTGATTGAAGCGGATATGAACGATACTTGAAAGTAAATTGTGAAGGATAAAGAGAATCACACACAAGATTTTATCCTGGTTCACCTTCAATCCACCGAAGGCTACGTCCAGTCCCTCAAGAAAACCCCTTGAGGATTTTTCCACTATTGATAAGAATTTCTTACAAGTTCCTAACCCAAGGACCCCAAGAACTTCTACCAATAACCTGTGAAAGCAAACCACTTTCAACAGACCCTGAAAGCAAACCGCTTTCAATTCCTGAAGGCAAACCACCCTCAGACCTTGAAGACAAACTTGTCTTCAGTCAAAACCCTGAAAGCAAACCACTTTCAGTGACAACAACCTTTCACCGAATACCACGGTGAAGAACTCAATCTTACAGAAAGAGATGAAGAAGATGTTACAATCGGCTGTTTCAATCCTTTAACACACAATTGGATTGAACATGAGAAATTATGCTTTAAGGCTTTTAAGCATAATACAATTCTGAGTTCTTCAAGATATGAACAACTAAAGTGTTCTTATAAACATGAAGATCATGAACTCAGAATTTAGGCTCCAAAAGATTTAAGTTCTAAAAGATGAACTAATTTTGACAAAGCTTTGGCCTAATGTGTTTTTCTCATGTGTAATGTGTATATTTCGTGTGTGTTGTGTGTTGTATGTTTTCTGGACTCAAATGGTCTTTATATAGCCAAGGGAAACGTCCTTGAACCATCACAACCCTTTTCAAAAGGTTTGGGACACAATGGTTCATAAAAAGATTCACTTTTTCGTTCTGGTAATCGATTACCATACTTAGTGTAATCGATTACACAAGTGACCGTTTCAGTTTGAATTTGAATTTCAAACATGTAATCGATTACAAGACTTGAGTAATCGATTACTTGCCTTGGTGTAATCGATTACTATAATGGTGTAATCGGTTACATAGAAGCCCATTTTCCAGAAACTTGATCTTTGAGACTTGCTTAAGGTTTTCTACTTCTTTTAAGTTATGAAAACTCTTAGCTTGATTAGATTAGGTGTTTTAAGAGCCTTTATGTGTTAATAAACCTTTGGAAGCATAACTCACCTAATTCTAAGACTTCTAGACTATTGATGGACTTGAGTGCTTGATTCTTTGAAGTCTTCTTTTCTTCTTTTTGTTGATGAGTTTGTCGTCATCAAAACCACAACCAGGGTCAGGAGCAAGACCTTCTTCACAATCTCCCCCTTTTTGATGATGGCAAACACATTCTTGATACTTGAAGATCATATATGCATTCTTGATGCTTAACTCCCCCTATTTGATGGAATCTAGTATTTCTCATATTTCTCCCCCTTTCTAATGTACTTGTTGAATTCCTGCATATGATCTTTAAGAGCACAGAACCTTTCTCCCCCTTTTGACTTCATCAAAAAGAAGAAAAGGCCAAAAATGTACAGGCATACACACAAGTATATATTGCAACATAAAGCATTTGGGGATAAATATGTAAAACAGGAACAACCAGCACTTATATATATATATATATATATATATATATATAAAAGAGCAAATTGTACAAACAGTAATGGTGAATGAGACAAATAAAACTTATAAAATTAAGAGTCATCAGACATGTCTTCATCATCGGACAAGATACCAATGCCGTCATAATGAAGTAACCAGGAAAGAGTATCAATTCCATAGTCATGAAATAAACCTAAGCTTGATAGTATCCTAGAATTAACACACTTGTAATTTAAAGAGCGAACTTCATAGAAGTCGTCAATGGGAACTCCAGATTGAAGGAGAAGACGAGTGATACTAGGAGCATAGGGAAATGACTGTGCTTTAGTTCTGCAAGTAAGCATATGGTGCATTACTAAGAATGTCCAGTTAATGGCGTGACCATGAAGGATGCCATATAAAACTTGAAGTTCTAACTCACTAATATGAGCATGAAGGTCTTCTTGAGGCAGAAGGATGTGATGAACAAAATAATGAAGCAAGTGGTTGGTGGTGGTAAGAACATCAACATGAAAGGGACAGGTTTTAGTGCGAGGAGGATGAAGTTTCTGAACTTCGGAAGGGGTAAAGCGGCACAAAGTGCGATAAAAAGAGTCAGAGTTATAGTCAGGCCAGGGGCAGGGCGGATTTGTTCCCAATTCAGCACCAGAAAATGGAAGGCCCAAGCATTTGCCAAGAGAAACAAGAGAGTACTGAATGGTAGTCCCTTTTACAGAAGAAGTAATACTGGTACCTGCAACTTGCAAGTTACAGTAGAATACCTTGACTAACTCTGGATAGTAGGGTGTGGTTGATGTAAGGAAAGTATCAACATATTGATCTCCGAGTAAAGCGGGAAATGTTAGACCAGCTTCGATGAAGGAATCTAAATCAGCATAAGATGGGGTTCGAACTGTTTGGGTGATAAAGTGAGAAATAAATCGAGTTTTCTCATCAGAAGTGGGAAGAAGACGGGAGAAATTTAGTGGATTGTGAGGACAAAAGGATGAGGATAGACATGGAGAAAAAGACATGGTTCCTTGGATGGTAAGAATCAGAACGTAGAAGAATTTTGGAGGATATGACAAATCAATTCCTAAGGCTGGTTTAAATATCCCGAGCATGTAATCGATTACAGAAGTTTAAGTAATCGATTACGGAGCAGTTATGCCAAGTTTGAATTTCAAAAGATGGAGGGAAATTGAAATTCTGGCAATATTTTTCGAGTATGTAATCGATTACAACAGTTAGGGTAATCGATTACGGCAGTTTCAAATTTGAAAAATATTCAAATTTTGAATAGGTAATCGATTACAGCAGTTAGGATAATCGATTACTGAATGAATTTCAATAGGCACGAGGACTTAGAACGAGGATAATCGATTACAGGACCTATAGTAATCGATTACTAGGACACTTTTATAAGTTCTAGGCTCTAGAATCCTATGTAACATATTTTCATATAAACACTTAAGCACGTAATGCATATGAACATATAATTATCATAAAGCTTATGCAAATAACATGTCACCTTAAATGTCATGCTCATCTAAAATTCCTAATTCTCTTCTTATCTTGAAAAATGATTCCTTAGGAAGAGGCTTAGTAAAGATATCTGCTAACTGATTATGTGTATCCACAAATGAAATCTCAATATCTTTCCTCATAACATGATCTCGAAGAAAATGATGTCGTATATCAATATGCTTAGTTCGATAATGCATGATAGGGTTTTTAGTGAGATTAATGGCACTTGTGTTGTCACATTTGATTGGAATGCAGCCCAGCTCTAAGCCATAATCTTTGAGTTGTTGTTTGAGCCATAGAGTTTGTGCACAACAACTTCCTGCAGCAATGTATTCTGCTTCTGCAGTACTTAGAGCAACACATGCTTGTTTCTTACAAGACCATGAAACAAGAGCATTTCCTAACAAGTGACAAGTACCACTTGTACTTTTTCTTTCAGTTTTACAACCAGCATAATCAGAATCAGAATATCCAATCAAATCACAAACACTTCCCTTGGGATACCACAATCCAACATTTGTAGTTCCTTTCAAATACTTGAAAATCCGTTTAACAGAA
Source organism: Acmispon strigosus (assembly GCA_030819835.1). Classification (NCBI taxonomy): domain Eukaryota; kingdom Viridiplantae; phylum Streptophyta; class Magnoliopsida; order Fabales; family Fabaceae; genus Acmispon; species Acmispon strigosus. The sequence continues at coordinate 37,556,500 of JAUAMA010000001.1, read as the reverse complement.
CTCAAATGTGATTCCCTAGGAAATGCTTGATATCTAGCACATAGACACACACTAAACATAATATCAGGTCTACTTGCAGATAAGTATAAAAGAGATCCGATCATACCTCTATATTTGGTAATATCAACTTGATTACCGGATTCATCTTGATCTAAATATGTGTTAGACCCCATAGGTGTGGCTATGGCTTTGCAATCATCTAAATCATATTTCTTTAATAGTTCCTTGCAAAACTTTGATTGGTTGATGAATATTCCATCACTTGATTGCTTGATTTGCAAACCAAGAAAGAAATTTAATTGTCCCATCATGGACATTTCAAATTCTTCTTGCATCATGTTAGAGAAATCCTTACAAAGAGATTCGTTAGTTGCACCAAAGATAATATCATCAACATAAATTTGAACTAATGAGGTATTACCTTTGGTTCTTTTGATGAACAAGGTTGTATCAGCCTTACCCTTCTGAAATCCTTTATCACAAAGGAAAGTACTTAATCTATCATACCAAGCACGAGGGGCTTGTTTAAGACCATAGAGTGCCTTCTTTAATTTGAAGACATGTGAAGGAAACTTTGGATCTTCAAATCCTGGAGGTTGCTTCACATAGACTTCTTCTTGAATGTATCCGTTCAGGAAAGCACTTTTGACATCCATTTGATATAATGGGAAATTTAAAGAACAAGCATACGCCAATAATAGTCTTATGGCTTCCAACCTTGCTACTGGTGCATAAGTTTCATCAAAATCTATACCTTCTTCTTGATTATATCCTTGAGCAACTAATCTCGCTTTGTTCCTAACTATAATACCATTTTCATCTAACTTATTCCTAAATACCCACTTTGTTCCAATAACATGTTTATCACTAGGCTTAGGGACAAGTTCCCAAACTTGATTCCTTTCAAATTGGTTTAGTTCTTCTTGCATTGCTACAATCCAATATTCATCTTCTAGAGCATCATTTACTTTTGATGGTTCTATCTGAGAGACGAAGGCCATATTCAAAACTGAATCATTTAAGTGTAGCCTTGTAGAAACGCCTCTAGAAATATCACCAATAATATTATCAACTGGGTGATCCCTATGGGTTCTCCATTCTTTTGGAAGTTGATAAGTATTACTTTCAATGTGCTCTTCATGTATTGGATTCTGATCTCCATCCTTTTGAGAATCTTCATTTGTAATGATATCATCTTCTTCATTATCTGGAAGATTGACTTTATCTTCTATTGAAGATTTAGATTCATCAAAAGAAACATGTATGGATTCTTCCACAGATAGAGTTTTCTTGTTAAAGACTCTATATGCTTTGCTTGTCAATGAATATCCAAGGAATATACCTTCATCAGATTTTTCATCAAACTTTCCAAGGTTTTCCTTTCCATTGTTTAAGACAAAGCATTTTGATCCAAAAGCATGTAGATGAGAGATGTTTGGTTTCCTTCCTTTGTAGAGTTCATAGGGAGTTTTCTTAAGGATAGGTCTAATAAGAACTCTATGGGAAACATAGCAAGCAGTACTTACAGCATCAGCCCAGAAATATTTAGGGAGACTTGATTCACTCAGCATGGTTCTTGCTAATTCCTCAAGTAATCTATTCTTCCTTTCTACTACACCATTCTGTTGTGGTGTTCTCGGAGTAGAGAAATTATGTGATATTCCATTTTCATCACATAGTTCTTGGAATTGTTGATTCTGAAATTCTCCACCATGATCACTTCTTATAGAAGAGATCTTTAAAGACTTCTCATTTTGAACAAGCCTTGCATATCTTTTGAATGCATTGAAGGCTTCATTCTTATGAGGAAGAAATAAAGTCCATGTAAATCTAGAGAAATCATCAACAATAACAAGTGCATAGAAATTACCTCCGAGGCTTTTAGTTCTAGATGGTCCGAATAAATCCATATGTAACAATTGAAGGGGTCTTGAGTTCGAAACTATGTTCTTTGGTTTGAAGGATGTTCTGGTTTGCTTCCCCTTTTGACATGCATCACAAAGCTTGTCTTTCTCGAATTTTATCTTTGGAAGCCCAACAACTAGATCATGCTTGACTAGTTTGTTTAAATGATCTATGTGAATATGAGCAAGTCTTCTATGTCATAGCCATGAGTCACTATTATTCTTGGCCAAAAGGCATCTCACATTTTGTGGAATTTCTTCCAAGGAGATCATGAAGACTTTATTTACTTTATACCCAGAAAACTTAATTTCTTTAGTTTTCACATCTTTCACAACACATATATCATTTATAAAACCAACTTTCAAACCTTTATCACATAGTTGACTAATACTCAGAAGATTATGCATCAAACCATCAACGTAAAGAACTTTATCGATGACTGTTTGAGGGGGTGTGCCTATTCTTCCGATACCGAGTATTTTTCCCTTTTGATTGTTACCATATGTGACGAAACCTTTTTCCCTAGGTATAAGAAAAGAAAACTTGGTTTTGTCCCCTGTCATGTGTGATGAGCAGCCACTATCAAGATACCATAAATCCTTTGCTGCTTTCATACACACCTACATGACAAAGTTCAGACATGGGTATTAGGAACCCAACAAGTTTTGGGTCCTTCTAAGTTAACATCATTTCTAACCCAAATGTACTCCCTATTTGGTACTCCTACATGTTTGTAGTAACATCTACTAGGGGTATGTCCTATTTTGTTACAATAAGTACAAGAGTAATGATTGTAACTAGAGGTTTGTGTAGGAGAGGGATGAATCTTCTTAGGAAGTCTATTTTGATTATTCTTCCTATTGTTTGTACTCCTAACAGGATTAATCTTACTGTTACTAGAAGATCCTAACACATGGTTTGGTCTTACAAACACAGTTTTCCTAACCTCTTTTGTCTTTGGGTGAGAAGTATATCCTAAGCCTGATTTATTGTTTGAATATCTTTGAACACTTAGGATATCATCTAACTTCTGTTTTCCTTTATTGAAGTTATTAACTCTTTGTTGAAGATTTTCTATCTTTTCTTCTAAAGAACTACACTTAGTGCATTTGTGAGTAATGTCTAACTTAGATTTTACTATATCTAGTTCTTCTTGTAAATTTCTACACTTACTTTCTAAGGAAGAAATTAACTCATTTTTCCTAGTGCTAACTTTAGAAAATTCTTGACATAATTTAAACATATTTTCCATGGTAAACTTTAAATCATGAAAAGATATAGAATTATCACTAACCTAGGAATCTTCAACATCAGAATCATGTGAGGCCATCAAAGCAACTTGTGCTTCTTCCTTGTCAGAGTCTGATGATGAACTTACTTCATTATCATCCCAAGCCAAATATGCTCTTCGAGTAGGTTGATCCTTTTTCTCTAATTTTTCTCTTAGACCATGTTTCTTCTTCTGAAGATTTGGACAATCTGACTTGAAATGTCCCGGTTTGCCACACTCGAAACATGTGATCTTTTGAGAGGAAGATTATTCATTGTTCTTTTGGAAAGATTTGTTGTTGTTGAATTTCACACCTTTTCTCTTAAGAAACTTTCCAAAATTCTTTACTAGAAGATTCACATTTCCATTATCTTCTTCTTCAAAATCTGCATCATAATCTTCTTTGATGCTTTCTTTTGCTTTTAGGGAAATGGATCGATACTTCTTCTCATGTTGTTCATTTTCTTCCAAACGATTCAATTCCAACTCATGTTCTTGGAGTTTTCCAAAAAGAGTTGCGAGAGTCATTTTTGATAAACTCTTCTTCTCTGAGATGGCTGTTACTTTTGGTTGCCATACTCTTGTAAGTGATCTTAGAACTTTCATGTTCAAATCACTGTTTGAAAATTGTCTACCAAGAGCAATCAAATGATTAATTAAATGAGTGAATCGTTTTTGCATATCTAATACCTTTTCTCCTGGAAGCATTCTGAACATTTCATATTCCTGAGACAGAGTATTGATCTTTGATCTCTTGACTTCATCTGTTCCTTCATGAGTCACCATCAACGTATCCCATATTTCTTTTGATGAAGTGCACGTTGATACTCTGAAAAATTCGTCCATGCCAAGAGCAGATGTAAGGATGTTCATTCCTTTGAGATCATGTTGAACCTTCTTCTTTTCTTCTTCACTCCAAGTACTTTCTGATTTTGGTTGTGAAGTTCCTTCTTCATCTGTTGTTACAGGCACAAAGGGACCTTCTTCAATGACTTTCCATATTCCTGCGTCTAATGACTTTATGAATATCTTCATCTTGATTTTCCAGAAGTCATAGTGTTCTCCATTGAAGAATGGTGGCCTGTTTATGTTATGTCCTTCACTTGTTCCATGATTGGAAGAGGATGCCATCTTTTCCCGGATCTTAGGAATAACTTACCTAAACCTCCGCTCTGATACCAATTGTTAGAACAGATAGCAACCTGAGAAGGGGGGGTGAATCAGTGTTGCCCCAATTTTCGCCTTATTGAAATGTTACTTTCAAGTTTATGATGATCACGAAATGATCGTTGTGATTGCAGCGGATATGAACGATACTTGAAAGTAAATTGTGAAGGATAAAGAGAATCACACACAAGATTTTATCCTGGTTCACCTTCAATCCACCGAAGGCTACGTCCAGTCCCTCAAGAAAACCCCTTGAGGATTTTTCCACTATTGATAAGAATTTCTTACAAGTTCCTAACCCAAGGACCCCAAGAACTTCTACCAATAACCTGTGAAAGCAAACCACTTTCAACAGACCCTGAAAGCAAACCGCTTTCAATTCCTGAAGGCAAACCACCCTCAGACCTTGAAGACAAACTTGTCTTCAATCGAAACCCTGAAAGCAAACCACTTTCAGTGACAACAACCTTTCACCGAATACCACGGTGAAGAACTCAATCTTACAGAAAGAGATGAAGAAGATGTTACAATCGGCTGTTTCAATCCTTTAACACACAATTGGATTGAACATGAGAAATTATGCTTTAAGGCTTTTAAGCATAATACAATTCTGAGTTATTCAAGATATGAACAACTAAAGTGTTCTTATAAACATGAAGATCATGAACTCAGAATTTAGGCTCCAAAAGATTTAAGTTCTAAAAGATGAACTAATTTTGACAAAGCTTTGGCCTAATGTGTTTTTCTCATGTGTAATGTGTATATTTCGTGTGTGTTGTGTGTTGTATGTTTTCTGGACTCAAATGGTCTTTATATAGGCAAGGGAAACGTCCTTGAACCATCACAACCCTTTTCAAAAGGTTTGGGACACAATGGTTCATAAAAAGATGCACTTTTTCGTTCTGGTAATCGATTACCATACTTAGTGTAATCGATTACACAAGTGACCGTTTCAGTTTGAATTTGAATTTCAAACATGTAATCGATTACAAGACTTGAGTAATCGATTACTTGCCTTGGTGTAATCGATTACCATAATGGTGTAATCGATTACACAGAAGCCCATTTTCCAGAAACTTGATCTTTGAGACTTGCTTAAGGTTTTCTACTTCTTTTAAGTTATGAAAACTCTTAGCTTGATTAGATTAGGTGTTTTAAGAGCCTTTATGCGTTAATAAACCTTTGGAAGCATAACTCACCGAATTCTAAGACTTCTAGACTATTGATGCACTTGAGTGCTTGATTCTTTGAAGTCTTCTTTTCTTCTTTTTGTTGATGAGTTTGTCGTCGTCAAAACCACAGCCAGGGTCAGGAGCAAGACCTTCTTCACAGACTGTACCGTGCCTAACGCTGGCCCACTTGACCCGATGCCGACTTGCCTGACCCAACACTGACTCGCCCGAACAGACGCCCAACCTTCTAACCTAACCCGACTGCCCCGAACCGACCCCAACCCACCTAACCCGACCAGACGCAGATTTTCTCAACTTGACGTCGATTTTAGGGTTTACGTTTAGGGATTAGGGTTGACTTTAAGGTTTGGAGTCGATCTTAGTGTTCAGGTCGGTTTAGGGATTAGGGTTGACTTTAAGGTTTGGAGTCGATCTTAGTGTTCAGGTCGGTTTAGGGATTAGGGTTTATTTTAGAGTTTAGGGTTGATTTTAGGGTCTATATTAATTTTAGGGTTTAGGGTTTATTTGTTGTGGTTTGGGGCTAATTTTAAGATTTTGGATCAACATTAGGGTTTTGGGTCGATTTTAGGGTTTAGTGTCAATTTTAGGGTTCAGGGTCGATTTAAGGGTTTAGGGCCAATTTAAGGGTCCAGGTCGGGTTTAGGGTCGATTTTAGGGTTTAGGGTTGATTTCAAATTTTGGTGCCGATTTTAGGGTTTAGGGTTGATTTTAGAAGTTGTGGCTGATTTTAGGGTTTAGGGTCGATTTTAGGTTATATGATCAATTTTAGGGTTTAGGTTTGATTTTAGTTTTTAGGGTCGAGACGATTCTGAATATTGCAATGAAATGAATCCATGTGGAACCCCCATGCATACTTGAACCCTAGAATGTGAATGATGAACCTTGCGAACTTCAAACTCAGGAATTAGGGCTCAATGTTTCTCACTTTGGGGGAAATAATGTTTATAATTTTTTTTATTCCATTTACCTTTTAGAAAAAAAAATCAATGGGATTTTTATTTTTTTAAACAAGTCCCCTAATGAGTTTTAAAATATTACGGATGGGTTATGACTCATCCACTATGGATGCGTAATCATCCATCCATTTAATTTTACTTTTGTAACTCGATGAGTTGGATGGATTTAAGTGTGGATGGCCAAATTGGATGGATAATGGATTCATGGATCCATTTGCCACCCCTAGTTAATATAACACAAATTGATCAAATTGAAAAGATAGGAATAAAAACAATGGATATGGATGATCTATAGAAAAAAATTGAAATGGAAGAACAGCGTGGACATGTGAATTATTCTAGTTTTAGCATTAATCTTTGAGAATTCAAGTGTGAATTAGAATCTCACATTCGTTAAATATGAGCGAGGTGAAGATTTTATAAGAGACGTGACCTATATATCCAATGCCTTAAGATTTTGGGTAAAGATGTGATGTCGGGGTCTCTTGGTGTCTTGTTTCCTCAGCCCATTGGCTACCCTTGTCTTCCTCAATAAGTGGTATTAGTGCCAATGGTTGGTGCAACCATGGTGAATGCTCCTTGTATTGAAAGTATTCCTGGAGGTGTGGCCAAGTGGTTGTCCTATTGGCGCGGTTGAGCGAACGGTAGTGCAGGTGTGGATAGTTTCCGCTGAAGGGGAGTATGATAATACCTTGGTGAACTCACACTTGAGCATTATTTAAAATTTAGGGTATGTTTGTTAGAGGTGAAAGAGAGAAGAGAGAAAGAGATAATAGAGAGTTAGGGGAGACTGATCACTCACACCCTTGTTTGGTTGTAGAAGAGATGGGGAGATGAGGTCCGGTGGGTCCATCTACCTTTTTGGGGTCTCTCCAGAATAATGAAAAATGAGAAAGACAATGACTGCTTTTTGTCGTTTTTGGAACTGTCACTTTACCAGCGTTCTTAAACTACCCGAAAGTGGATTTGGGACTGCCAGAATTCCTTTATGCAAGAAAAAAACCCTCTCTCCAACACCTCATTCTCTCTTCTCTTTCTATAGTACTACCAAAATACATACATATATATATATATATACTTTTTTTCTCACTTTTTTCTCTCTACTCATCTTCTCTCTTGTCTCTTTCTTTCTTCTCTTTTTCTCTCCTAGACCAAACCCACCCTTAAGGTGCTCTTGATCAAACAACTTTAATCTTTGATTTTAATTTGTTGATAGAAAAACTAAGCTAGGAGATCCCTTCCAAGAAGCTAAATAAGGCTAGAAGGAAGAAGTCTCCAAACTCAAAAGGTTGTGCCATTTCTTGAAATCTTTCTCGCTAATGCATCAACCACCATGTTGAGCTAGAAATTTGAGTCAAAGAGACACTCCAATCCCGAAGCCACATACCTCTAATTATGAGTATGATCATATCCTGAAACCAATGATCTTGAACATTCATAGCTACATTTATAAACTCCACTACCTCCAAACTATTAGTTTCACCCTCGACATCCCCAACTTCCACGCATGTCAACTCTTCCTCTTTAGCAACCAATTCTGCAAGAAGGGGGCTACCATCACTACCACTGCACGAGATACCAGAGATTCATCGCCTATAATGATCCTGAGTACACCTCCCAACCCATCTTCGCATGCTCTACAGTCAACTACCCTACGTGTTTAACTTCATACTGCTGATCACTCGAAAAGCTCTCTCATTGGCTAAACTCACTAACTGAAACTCTAAGCACGTGAATCTTTGATTATGTAAATTTAAGATTTTTCTAAATGCATGAAAAATCAACTTCCGTGTTCAATTATTTTTAAAGAAAATAATCATGCCTTGATATGATTCTACTTACGAGGATACTAGTTCGACCTTTACTTAGTGGGGTTTGTCTAAGAATAATTTAGGTTCATATCAAGTGAACCAGTAACATTTAAGATTAATGGTACAGAATTTTATAACTTTTTTCTTTAATTTAAATAAATGATTTTATTAACGTTCACCAGAATATAAGTTAAGTCACTCTTTAAATTACCCTCAATGAGTTAATTTAATAGAGTATAATATGGTCTTGTATCCGTTGCAGCTTTGAACTCATAGTCCATCTAAAGTAAAAGAAATGTAAATTTTCTGTAAAAATTCTTTAAATTTGACAATTTTTCCTACCTTGAACATATGCATCATCCCCACCATAAATTTCAAGCTAACAAGAAAAAAACATTCAAGCTATAGAGAACCCCTTATTTATTTAACAGCTAAGATATAGTATCAAGCAGACATTGTTTCATCGGAAAAAAAGAAAAGAACAAAAAAAAAGTACCTTCTATTCTATATACCAAAATAGGTAATTTAAATTACCTACGCTAGCTCTCTTTTTACTAATTAAAACAAGTGCCTGTTTCTTTTAGTTGGTTTAGTTAATTAAGCAAAGTCTAAGGCCCCATTTGGAAAAACAGCTTAATTAAGCGCTTATGACCATAAGCGTTTATGGTATAAGCGCTTACTAATAAGCTCTTTTAAGAAATTTATTATAATGAATTGAAAATAAGCTATATATAAGCATAAGCTATTTTTCATAAGCTACTCTGAATAGCTTATGAAAATAAGCTCAAAACAGCTAAGTAGGTCATAAGCTATTTACATAAGCTCGCTTGCATAATTGCTTATGTTATAATATAAGCTCAAATAAGCTCTTCCAAACATGGCCTAAGACACACGGGAGGAAAAGCCGTCGGAAGAATATAGAAGCCACGACTGGTTGACTTTCTTGGTTTCATAATTTCTGTTATAATAATCTAATTCTGATCACCTCTAATAATTCTGAACTTTTCCCCTTTCAAATGACGGCACCGGCTTTTGAATACTTCAGTTCAACCACTAAATAATCTTATCAGCTTCCAATAGTCTTTGTCAAAATCCAAAACATAAGCATAACAGGGAATAGTCAAACTGAAAGTAGATACAGTATTATCAAACTCAAACTAGGATGACAATATTTTTTGAGGAAAAACTAGGATGACATTAACGCTTAATTTGAATGCTAGTAGAAAGTAGTGTCTAATTAATAATTTATCACCAGAGATATCTGATCCGTATAATTTAAATGCAAATTGTATGACATGGGTGGTCAAGAACTCAATATCGGCGATTTTTGTCAAATCAAAATGGACTATTTAGTAATGATACTTGACATATAAATGACATCGATGTCTCATAATAAGGTCTTCTTGGTATACACTATAAGAAAGATCAGTTTTTGGGCCAAAATTTAGCGGCAACCCCGGCGCTGATGCCGGTTATAGCTCCTCCAGGCCGGCCCAAAGCACTAAAATAATATTTTATATTACTTAAAGGTATTGTCGACCTGACCTACGCTCATTAGCACCGGCTAGGCTCACACAAAGCTATCTAGCATTGACTAAGAGGCTTGTGGTGGTCCTCACGGCTAGTGTTTGCGGTGGTCCTCACAGCTCTGATGGAGGTGGGTGCTAGCCGCTAGGGTTTGAGAAGAGGCAATGGAGGTTTGCGGTGTTTGGTGTAGAAGAATTCACCTTTGTTTGATGTTGAGAAGGCCTTATCAACAAGTTTTAACAACCCTTATAATTCTTACACATTAAGTCTCTGTTTGTCTCGCGTCTGTGTTGCATTTGAAGTCTTATGCATTGAACACCAAAGGAATATTTATAATGAGTATAAAATGTTTTGTATAATATTTTTTCTTTTTCTATTTTGGGTTTTTGATTGATTTAATTTAGAAGCTTTCTGATGGTGGGACTAGATCATATGGGGTTGTAAGCTTTTGGATTGTGGCATTTAACTATAATGTACCATTTCTAACTTGTTATTTTCAATGGTGTTCCTTCATGTTGGTGATATTTCGGTATGGATATAAAAAAATTAAATTACAATCATGAATTATATATGAGAAAATAATCAATAGTCATAAAAGGCTCTTCTAGGGCTTCTAAGAAATTGAAGACTAGAGAGAGTGGTGATTAGCAACCTACTGATATGGAGATGGATGGAAACAAGTTGAATGAGACTAGCCTGGAGGGGGTTTCTTATAAAGATAAATTCCTCAACGTTGACCCAGAGGATGATGTACAATTCATGGGAGAGGAGGACAACGGCAATTTACTGGAGAATAGATGGTACAAGTCTGATGATGAACCAGAAAGGGAGTTTGATCCCGCCCTGAAATTAAGATCATGAAGGATGAATTTGATCTATGGTGCAAACCATGGAAACAGGATCTGTTGGTGAGATTGATAGGTATCAAGAATACTAATATAGTTGTTAGTAGTTAGTTTTAGTTTAATTAGTAGTTTATAATTCAGTTTTAGTTTGTTAGGAATTAGTTAGAAATTGTTAGGAATTAGTTAGAAGTTAGTTTTATTTTTCAGCCTATATAAGGCTTTGTAATACCCCAATACTGTAATAACAAGAATTCACAATGTAGTTTTTCACATTCGTAATATGGTATCAGAGCAAATTTTTGCTCTGCTCTGCTGCAACTCTGATTCAGCTTCTCCAATCTCATTTTAATTCCTGTGCTACTTCTGCATCGATTGCTCTCTGGTGTTTCAATTGGCTTCTTTTGGATCTAGATTCTTTGATCGGTTTCTTCATTTTCGCCCAATCTCTGTTTGATGCTTCCTTCAGATTATGTATCTGGTTCATGTTTGCGATTTCAGAATCGCGTTTTACGATCAGGCTGTGTTCACATCTGACTTCGATTCCTTCATCATTTCTGGCTTCCATTGCTTTAGATTCTTGATTGAAGCTTTGCTCATCGTCAATTTCTAGAAGAGTTTCTCTGATTTGTTCGCGATCAATTCGCGATTTCAGGTTCTCATTGGTTCATGATTTCTGTCTTCTGCATCGCGATTTCGCATCTTCTTTGCCTCGCGATTTCAGTTTTTTGCATGGCAATCGTTGGATTTGTCCTTCTCTGTGTTGGAGTTCAAGATCTGGTTCTGATTTCAGAATTTCCGGAGTTTTTGATGTTCTACGCCACTGTGGTTTGCTTCGGTGTTCTGGCTTCGTTTGCTCCAGTTTCCTGACTTCGATCAGCTTCTGATTTCACGTTTGGTTCGCGGTTTGTATTTTCGGTTTGAAGAATTGTTCCATCTTCGATTTCTAGAAGGTTTCTGGTGGTCGAGAGCTTCAGATTTGGGTTTCTGGCTTCGATTGTTTCAGACTTCTTATTTCGTTTGGTTAGTCGGCGATCCTCCTATGTTCGTCACTGCCGTTGTTTTCTTTCACACTGCTGCTTATGTAAGTGTGCTTTCGATCTTTCTTACGGCTTCATCGATCCTCCTATGTTCGTTATTGAAGCTGTGTTTTCATACCACTGCCTATGTATGTGGTAATTTCATTGGATTCTTCTGTTTCGTTTTTGATTTCGTCTTCGCTTGTTCCGCTGCTGAAGACGATTGTTCATCTTTCTCATCAGCTTGTTGCTGAGTTGTAGGTGTTGCCCGCCATGTGCTTGCGGAAATGCACCTGTGATTTTTCTGTTTTCAACTAAGTGGTTTCTTACCTTTGCCTTTGATCAGTTTCTGATTTTCAGCAGTGTTCTACGTGCTTCTGTTTTGGTGTTGCTTAAGCTGGTTTCTGATTCTCAGTTTGATTTGCTGAGTTGGGTACTGTTTTTTTTGGAGCTGGACAAGTAGAGGGACTACTTGTTGGAATTAACACATTGACCAAGATGTTTTCTTGCAGCTATGGTAACTCTTGTTCAAGCTTCTCGGTTCTGGATTCTTTCATCTCTTATTGTCCAAGCTTGGATTGTATGGCTTACATTCCAGCTTGAAGGGGGGTGTCGATGATGCCTTCGGATAAGCTAAATTCTAGTCTTCGAGACTGGGTTTTAGCTTCACTGTGTTGTCATTTTCGGATATACATATATGTGACAGTATAGATACATGATCAGTTGCAGTATAGGATCAATGAAGATAACGCTTTGCTGGGTCTTCTTCATGAAGTTGTGGTGAAGTTTCTATATATGAATTGTTTTAGAGCTATGAAAGGTGGAATTTTCTTGCAAAGTCTTTCATTTATACATGCTCCTATGGCTGAATTGAGGGAGATAATTGAAGATTACTAGTACTGCAATTGTCCAGAATTTCATGGTTGTGAAGATCATCATTGTTGCAATTCACTTATTGTTCATCAAGTGCTTGATCTATCCGCTTCTTGTCTTATGCTATGCTGGTCAGGTTGCTTATATCTCCAAAACTTTACCTCACCGTCACTATTACTTTTGGAGACTTGGGCAATGCCACAGGTTTGGCTATAGATTGTGGAATGCTTGTGACAACTAGCCTGATGTCAATTATCATTGCTTTTGTATTGGGAGAAGAATTTGATCATATCTGCTTGCTTTCTTGTTATTTTTTGGCTTGGTTGAGGCTGCATATTTTTCCGCCTGCATGCTGCACTTTCACAGGGGAGCTTGGTATTTGTTATTCTTCTGGCAGTATCCATGACAATCATGATTTTATGGCATTATGGAACTATGACGATAGACTGGGTGTTAGCTTTACTTCACTATGTTTTCAAGCTGGTTGTTGTGTTGATGCATAACACTTCCATCTTGCGGGGGCGTATCAAGAATACTAATATAGTTGTTAGTAGTTAGTTTTTGTTTAATTAGTAGTTTATAATTCAGTTTTAGTTTGTTAGGAATTAGTTAGAAATTGTTAGGAATTAGTTAGAAGTTAGTTTTATTTTTCAGCCTATATAAGGCTTTGTAATACCCCAATACTGTAATAACAAGAATTCACAATGTAGTTTTTCACATTCGTAATAATAGGAATGAAATCTACGCACCTTATGGAATTCCGTTTGAATAAATTGTGGGTTGTGCATGGGAAGATTCAGATTATTGATATGCCATAGAACTATTTTCTAGTTCACTTCTCTGATGTTGATGACTATAATCACACATTATACAAAGGTCCTTGGATGATATCTAATATGGAGGTCTTTCTTCATGTTAAGCGAGAAGGAGATTCGGAAGATTGTGGCATGGATAGGGATCCCAAACCTCCCAATTGAACTCTACAAAATCCACTTTCTCTAACGTGTTGGAGCCAAACTGACCAATAATGAATTATATATGAGAAAATAATCATAGTTATTTTCTCCAGTATTGCGGTTGTTTTGGGCACATTTTGCGGCGGTTTAAACCGCCGCAAAATGTATGTGAGAGGCATTTGCCGCAGTTACAAGCGTCGAGAGATACATTTGCGGCGGTTTTGGCTAACCGTTGGAATAACCGCCGCTGGTATTTAGCGGCGGTGGAAACCGCCGCCGTATACGTGTTTTTTTGCGGCGTTTAGGAACCGCCGTAGAATGATTCATTAGCAAAAAAAAAAAAGCTAAAAGAATGCTTCATCAGCCGTGGTTCTCAAGAAAGTGCACTAGTGATACTTTGAAACTGATCTAAACTTCCTTGCAGCTGAAGAAAGTCCATTCAAATTAAAGTTTCTTGCAAATTCAAGAACTAGCTAATTTATAAATATATGGCTAAAAAACTTCTTAAATTGAAAACTCAACACTTACTTGGATGCAGGCACGATATGATACACCACATATACTGCATAACAACTTCCAGCGGTCCTGTTCGGATAGAAAATTTACATGATTAAAGGGGTAGCAAGATAGAATAATGGCACATGTACTGATATAGAACTCACAGTGTAATCATCAAACCAGAAGCAATTACACGAAAAAAGAAAAAATAATGAAAATGTTGATAATATGAAAACATAGAAACACGAAAAGAAAACAAGGAATGCAAAGAATAACTAGTATGAAAGCCTACCTTGCTAATTCTACTCAAACCATCAATAGGCTCCATTCTCTTGACATCAGCTAAGCAAGTTTCTAGCAAAAATCTAATCTTTAGCAAACATGTGCAAACTAAGGAGTCAAAATAAGTAATAAATAGCATACCTGTATAAGTTTAGCGACTTCAGGATTGGAGAACCCAAACATATCAGACCCAGATTCATAGCCCCTTTCTATCCCACCTTCACCATCAGAACCTTTGCAGATATCCTTTTCCATTCTCTTTATCCTTTTGTATACTTGATTCCAGCAAGCAGATGGTGTACAATCATTGAACTGCACCAAACATTTATAGCAAGATTAAAACAAGTAATAGGCGTTAGAGATTCTTTTCTATAATCTCTTGCAAGACAAAGGAAAACACAGGTCAAACATAAGGGAAGTTAGTTGAGCAATTAAACAATTATCAAATAAACACAAAAATCCCGCTATCATAACAGCATACTAAAGTAAGCAACCGTAGATCTTCATATTTTTTACATCATTAACAAAAACTGCAAAATCAGGATGGACTGAAATTGGGATCAAAACTGCAAGAGAAGAAAAATGCTTTGTAGCATAGAAAATGAGCATTGAGCAGTATAATTATCAAATACTTGGGATCAAATCAGGATGGACTGAAATTTGCAACTACCTGTTGAAATGAAGCTTAAGAATTAATATTGCACCTAAGAAAAAAATGTATAGTCATCAAAAGAAAATAAAATGTAACAAGAGATACGATGGAAAATCTACAAGCAATTAAATAATCATGAAGAATCGAAAAGGTCAATAATACCTCCTGATTCTGAAGCACAGCATGCATTTGTTAGCCATCTATAAGCATCATAGTAAACTAAATATATTGAAGAGAAACTAGGTTGAAGCTACAGTTTGTCTATTCAACATGGACTCTTGAATGTAGATTTCTTTCTAAAGTTATACGCAGAAAATTCCTAATAGCATTTGTGAGGCTTTGTTGTCAATGACTGGGAATACAGATTTATTCATCTTACCAACAATGCACAGGCATGGTAAAACATAGCAACTTAATAAGGGTTTAGTCAAACAGCAGAACAAAATGGTAATACGCCTTCAGATAACATTTAATAATTTTGTGCTACAAATTTAAAAAGAAAACTTACAATTTTGCCATCTCTCCTTGCTTGTTCTAACTTTTGGTCCCAAGATTCTTTGGTAGTAATAACTTGCACATTCGCAGAAGCAAACTGCACTTCTTGATCAGAATCATCATCTTTAGTTATAGGGCGCTAGAAATAATAGAGACATGAAACTTCTCAGTCATTTGAATTTATTGCATTTTTAACAGGAGATGTGAAGTAATAAATTACAACTTTGTTTTAGAAGCATTCAGGTCCCAAAAAGCTTGTAAAACTATCAGAGACCATTTATTTTGCCTTTTACTATCCCGTTGTACTAAATGTGTTTGGAACACTCAAATGTGAGGTAACCCGCTCAAAACGTGATTTATATGCATATGTTTGGTTCCGCAATGGAGAATTGATTCTCATCCTAGAGTTGGAATTGAATTTGAGCTTAAGTTATTTCTTGTATCTTTCACTTTTGGTGTGAGTTGTATGTGTGCAATTTATTTCAAAAATCACCTTTTTAGCCAATATATCCAAACATAAATCACTTTTCCTTTAATTCACTCTCAATCAAAATCAATAATTCCATTCAAAATGAACTTTGACAGACACACATCCAAACACACACTAAGTTACTAGGTTTCTCACAATCACTGAGACAACACAGAAAAATAGAGTGGGCAAGGAAAAAGGTAAAAATATATGTGCATTCACAAATATAGTTAAGTTAAAAGATGAGCCCTTATGCACCATTAAAAACCTAAGGAATTTAAGAAAAACAAAAGATAATCCAGAGAGGAAAAGAGGAATTTAATAAAGAGAAAAGAGGGAAACAAAGAAAGTAGTCTCAGAAAGTAGCAAATTACTTCTTCCTTCTAATTCTTATATGCTTGCCTCTCTAGCAATAACATCATCTGCCATGCCTGACTCACACCACCATTTATGACTAGATTAGTTGCCCACATCTACGGGGAAGAATTGGAAACATGGATCGCCGCTTGATATTTAGACATTTTACTACAGTTGAGCATCTAATTCCTTCACATTTGATCAGTTCTCCATTCTAGTTTTCATGCTATTCCTTTCTAATCTATCTATTACATAGTACTTACTATGCGGTTCATGTAGGCAAACTTTATGAAAGTTCAAGTCTAGATGTGGCTAGCAAATAATTTCAACTTGCCAGTGTTTGGACTTTAACTACTATATAGGGAAGTCCTTTCTATGCATTGCGTACAAGCTTATGAGACTCTATTCAGGAAATGAATGCCTCACTAATCGTCCTTGGGTCTTAATTGGTGACTTCAACGTTGTGGTATAATATCAAAAAAAGGTGGAGGAGTGCTAGGCAGGGGTCGCCCAGAGGTGCAAATGAGTTTGCTTCTAACATAACTGAGTGTAATCTAATTGATTTTGGGTTTATTGGTCCTTGCATCACGTGGCAGTGCGGCAGGTTGAGGAAAAGACTTGATAGAGCCCTTTCGAATTTAGATTGGAAGTTTTGCTTCCCACATGCTTCGGTCACTCACTTGAATCCCATGAAATCAGTCACTCTTATCTCCTTCTTAACTTAAAGGAGGCCCTTAACCATCACAGAAGACCGTTCTTCATGCTGACAGCTTGGATGACTCACCTGAGATTTAATGAGCTTATCCGTCACTTTTAGGATCCTTCTCTAGAGTGGAATAGAGCTGCCACACATCTCCATAATAGCCTTAAGATTTGGAATAAGGATGTCTTTGGAAATGTTTTTTAGACAAAGAGGACTCTAATGTGCCGATTGGATGGGATTACCAGAAGCTTAGGGAATGGGCCAAGTAATAATATGGAGGTTTTGCAAAAGGAGTTGTGGAGGGAATATGAAGATGTGCTGAGGAAAGAAGAACTCCTTTATTTTCAAAAATCTAGAAGTGATTGGTTGGTGTATGGTGTAAGGAACACTAGATATTTCCATGGAGCTACGATCATTAGGAAGAGGCGAAAACACTTCTTGAAGCTTCAGAATGAGAGTGGTGATTTGATTAAAGATACTCAGGAGTTGGAGAGTATCGTTATAAATTTCTATAAGCATCCATATTCAGAGGAGGGTGAGTACACCCCCTTTTCCTTTTAGGTTGTTTTCCAAGGCTATGAGGAGAGAGTTTTAGTGAGCTTGGGAAACAGTTAACAGATGAGGAGAATGGGTGAGCTATTTTCAACATTCGGGGTTATAAGGCTCCAGGAAAGGCTGGTGCTCATGCAATACTTTATCAGAAACAATGAAATGTAGTTGGGGCTAAAATGTGCGATTTGCTTAAGTTTGTGTTGTGTAATCCTAGCTCGGTGGCGAAGTTGAATGACACCTTGATTACTCGTATTTCGAAGATGGACCAGGTTATCCTCCGAAAACACTTTCGCTCGATCAGTCTTTGTAATGTGTCCTACAAAATTTGGAATACTCAAAGTCCAATCTTTTCCATCATTCCATATGCGTGTTAAACAACATTTTGGACCTGTTGCAACTTTGAAAAACAGATTCTAAGCATAAACATCACAGAATCCAATTTTCACACAAGAACACATGCATTTTCACAAGTCTATACCTTAGATCTTGAAATCTTCAATGTCTTTGTTTCCAAACACATTGAACACACTAATTATGTTATTTAAGACTTATGAAGCACAAATTTAAACAACTTTATGCACAACTTCACAAAATCACTACCTAGTTCTAAAAACACACCAAAACTCATGGCTTCAAAAACTCTTGGTTCTATCTTGATTCACATAACTTAAAAGAGGATTTTGATTATGAAGACTTTCAAAGATCATTCAAGAACTGAAAGTGAGGAATCCTTAGGGAATTGTAAAATAGAAACATAAAAATAAAACAACTAAACCAAAAGTCACTTACATACAACATCATATGCTTCAAAATCTTCAATTGATGATTAAAGAACCTAATTGACATTAAATTCACTAGCTGGTTCATTATAGGTAAGATTGGGCATTCTGAGCTGATGTGAAACAACTTGTCATCTTTGGTTTGAAAGTGGAAAGGACTGTACCGCTTAAACTTGTTTATTTGGAGGGTGTTCTCTGGTACTTTGCCAATAAACCAGGAGAGATATAGGTGACACATAGTTGATTCTGAGTTGTGCACGCTATGTGAGGTTGTTGAGCCTGTGGAACACGCCTTGAGAATTGTCTGGTGGCCATGGAGACTTGGTCGAGGCTAATCCACCAGGTGTAACCTCTGATTTCTTCTCGCAGACTCTGTTGGAGTGGTTGGGGGATTCACTACGGTATTCGTCTTCTCTGGCAAAGGAGTTTTCCGAAAGTAATCATTGAGTCAAACTCTGCTTGTTGTATCCAGTTTGTGAATGTTGGATGTGAAGCTTGTTATCCTTGTGCTCAGCTTGTTAATCAGATTCATCAATCCATGCGTGATTTTACTCATCTTGTTTGGGATCATGAGTTTCGCTAGGCTAATTCAGTTGTTGCGGATGATTTAGCTAAGCATGGTTAGAGTTTGAGCCTTGACTTTAGAAATTTTGAGATTTTTCCTAGTTTCTACTCAGTTGTGTTAGATAGTGCGTCCACTATCTACCGCAGGAGCATGTAGTTCTTGTTCTTGTTCTTTGTTTCCTCGGCTTGTGGGAAACCCATGGGTTTCAAAAACTTATGACAAAAGGTATTCTTGGGCCACTGCATATCTCCGTGACCAATTCTTTGCTAGGATTCGAACTACCTCACGGTGCGAAGCCATCAATTGTCGGATAAAGCCATATGTTGGGAAAAAAGTTGCATTGTTGAGTTCCTGCACAACATTGAGAAAGCCATAAGAGTGTACAGGGAGAATGAGCTGCAAGTTGATTATAGATCTCTATTTACAGTACCTGTGTTGACTACACCTCTTTATAAATTCGAGAGTGAAGCTGCAAACTTGTTCACTCGAGAAATTTTTAAAGAAGTATGAATCCAAATTAACAATGTGGGTGACTTAAATGTTCAACGAAAAGAATTTGATAGAGAGATTATGAGATTCAAGATGCGCAGACACAGTAGGCCCAATAGGGAAATTAATGTTGTTTATGACACAATGAAGAATGAATTTCTATGTGATTGTCGTCTATTCCAGTCCCGTGGCATTCCATGTTCTCACATTTTCTGTGCCATGAGAACTGAGTACATGGAATCAATTCCTGCCAGTCTTATTTGTAGATGGTGGAGAAAGGATGCCAAAAAAGAGTTCATGCCATCTCCTTCATCTAGTGAAGTGGAGCTTCAGGTAATGGAGACAGCCCGTTTTAGCGCTGTGGCTGCTGCATGCAATGCTCTATGTCGTATTGCTTCAAAAAATGGTGAGTTCTTTAGTGAAATTATGGATGATATTTTAAAGTTGACGTCAAAGTATAAGAAGAAGGTCAGTGGTCAAAGCGGCGGAGGTGGTAGCCCAAATGATATTCGTGATCCAAATGTGATTGTCACGAAAGGTGATCCACGTAAGAAGCGGAACAAGAGGAAAATGGGAAGATGTTCAAAATGTCATAAACCAGGCCACACGATAAGAACATGCCATGCGCTCCTTGATACGAAAGACGATCATGCCACGGACGTTGCATCGTCACCTCATATTAACAGAGAAGTAGATACAGTACGTGCATTCTTCAATTTTTTTGATTAACTTTTATCAGTAGTAATTTTTTGACTACCCTATTTTTAAACTAAAGTATTGTATTTTACTTTTAGGAGAAAGAGTGCACTGGATGTGATGAAAACATCGTGCAGCAGACTGAGCACACGAGTCATCCTACTAGCTCGAATGTTAGTTCCGTATAAAATTTGTATTGAAGTTAAGTTATTCATATATACTTTAAATGTTAGATTTAACTTTGTGTGCCTGATTTGGTAGAATGTGAAAGTAAATGGTCGCCGTCGTGCTAAAGCAAAGAAACAAGAAAGGAATAGTTTGACGCTTAATTCAGCGAAGGAGATGGTAAGTGCATAAAGTTCCCTAACTTTTTGTAATTTAAGGTGTTTAATATCCAATTAATTGAAATCATGTTGTCACTCGTGCTTGATGTAGGAAAACGAGCCCGATGCATATGTTAGAAATCAACATCCAGAATTCATTAAGGAGACGCGTGTTTTATCCACTCAAAATTCAGCAAAGGAAGTAGTAAGTACATGGTAATCACAATACACGTTATATTCATTTATTTTCATGATAATCAGTGTTATTTGGTTTGAATTAAGAAACCATGCCAAACTGTTCTACTGGTATACCTCATCCCGGAACTCCTCACATGGTGCCTCAGTACCCAGTATTTGGTAATGTTAGTCTAAGCCAATCCAGCCCCGCCCATGGTTTTGGCACATGGATGGGACAGCATAACACGGGATATGGTTATGGCAATCCGAGTCATAACATGGTTGTGCCTCCCCGTTATGGTTTTGTTCCTTTAATACCGCAAACTCATCAAGTTACAAACCCACCTCATGTTGGTGGAGGTCACTCTAATTTGCTTCATCAAGTCATGAACAATGCAAATGGAACACGTAAGTATGGCTACATAATTGCATAAAAATCATAACTTAAAATTTTCTAATAACTTTTAGAGCACTACATATATGACCCTTATGAGGTTTTTGATGTGTGATTGTAGGTGGAAATTCAGGTCGGCGAACACCACCCCAATGAGTTCATTCTAATATATTTATGATTATGAAGGTAAAGCTATTGTTTCCTATCCTCTTCTAAAGTTATAGTGTTCAAGCAACTATTAGAATTTTAATTACCTGAAAATGAATTCACATTGTGAAACATGTTTCTGTGCTAGTGATAAGTGCCAATTTGTTATAAGTTTTAGCAAGTTTTTAGTGGCACTTAGCATGTGTTTTCATTGTAAATGCCCAAGTTTTGTAAGGTTTTTGGTTTAATGAAAGAACAATGCAATCCTAAGCTTCAAAGCATGTTTCTTGTAACTTTTGATGTGTTTCACAAGTTTCAGGACTTAAAAGATGCAGAAATTCTACCAAGAGATGAAGAAATTGAAGCTATGGGCGCTAAGCGCCGCTATGGACCGCTTAGCGGCCAGAACCAACAACGGGTGCAGAGTTCTGGGCGCTGAGCGCCGCTATGGGCCGCTAAGCGCCCAAAAGAAGAAGAAAATGCAATGTTTGGGCGCTAAGCGCCCCCTAGCCAATAGTAACTATAAAAAAGCCACATTTCTTCACCAGGAAGGATATTTCGAACCATTTGACAAGTCAGAAACAGAGACAGAAAGAAAGAGAGATATTGATTGTAGATTGCTTGGTAACTCATTATATGTAAATTGATTATGCAAGTGATGTAATTCTCTTTTCAGTTTACATCTTAATTTGTAATTTTAAATATTGTTATTTTAATGTTCACACTCTTTATCTATTAAATATTAAAAAGAGTTGGTTCTCTCTATACAATTCTTTTATTTAAAGATTACTTTTTTGTAGTTGAGATTGTTAAGTGATTTGCAGAAATACACATTCCAACAAAGTGAGTTACCATCTTATATACACATTAAAGTCTTAAAATATTCGAAGCTCAGTGTCAAATCATTTCTGTATTTAATTGTAGTAATGAACACATTTACTACTAATCTTAAATACAAATTTAATTTCATAAACATTAATAACTAACAAATCACGTAAAATTGGGATGAAATTATTATATTAATCATTAAAAATTTAAACTACCGAAAACATTTCTCGAGTAAAAGAAACAAAGTGAGTTACCATCTTATACACACATTGTGGTCTTAAAATATTCAAAGTTCAGTGGCACATCATTTGTGTAATCAATTGTAGTAATGAAAACATTTACTACTTATCTTATTTATAATTTAATTTCAAAAACATTAATAACTAACAAATCACGTAAAATTGGGATGGAATTATTTTATTAATCATTAAAATTTTAAACTACTGAAAACATTTCTCGAGTAAAAGAAACAAAGTGAGTTACCATCTTATACACACATTGTGGTCATAAAATATTCGAAGTTCAGTGTCACATCATTTGTTTATTCAATTGTAGTAATGAACACATTTACTACTCATCTTATATACAAATTTAATTTCATAAACATTAATAACTAACAAATCACGTAAAATTGGGATAAAATTATTATATTAATCATTAAAAATTTAAACTACTAAAAACATTTCTCGAGTAAAAGAAACAAAGTGAGTTACCATCTTATACACACATTGTGGTCTTAAAATATTCGAAGTTCAGTGTCACATCATTTGTGTATTCAATTGTAGTAATGAACACATTTACTACTCATCTTATATACAAATCTAATTTCATAAACATTAATAACTAATAAATAAATCACGTAAAATTGGGATGAAATTATTATATTAATCATTAAAATTTTAAACTACTGAAAACATTTCTTGAGTAAAAGAAACAAGTTACTTACCATCTTATACACACATTGTGGTCTTAAAATATTCGAAGTTCAGTGGCACATCATTTGTGTATTCAATTGTAGTAATGAACACATTTACTACTCACCTTATATACAAAATTAATTTCATAAACATTAATAACTAACAAATCACGTAAAAATGTGATGAAATTATTATATTAATCATTAAAATTTTAAACTACTGAAAACATTTCTCGATTAAAAAAAACAAAGTGAGTTACCATCTTATACACACATTGTAGTCTTAAAATATTCGAAGTTCAGTGGCAAATCATTTGTGTAATCAATTGTAGTAATGAACACATTTACTACTTATCTTATATATAATTTAATTTCATAAACATTAATAACTAACAAATCACGTAAAATTGGGATGAAATTAATATATTAATCATTAAAATTTTAAACTACTGAAAACATTTCTCGAGTAAAAGAAACAAAGTGAGTTACCATCTTATACACACATTGTGGTCTTAAAATATTCGAAGATTAGTGTCACATCATTTGTTTATTCAATTGTAGTAATGAACACATTTACTACTCATCTTATATACAAATTTAATTTCATAAACATTAATAACTAACAAATCACGTAAAATTGGGATAAAATTATTATATTAATCATTAAAAATTTAAACTACTGAAAACATTTCTCGAGTAAAAGAAACAAAGTGAGTTACCATCTTATACACACATTGTGGTCTTAAAATATTCGAAATTCAGTGGCACATCATTTGTGTAATTAATTTTCGTAATGAACACATTTACTACTTATCTTATATATAATTGAATTTCATAAACATTAATAACTAACAAATCACGTAAAATTGGGATGGAATTATTATATTAATCATTAAAATTTTAAACTACTGAAAAATTTCTCGAGTAAAAGAAACAAAGTGAGTTACCATCTTATACACACATTGTGGTCTTAAAATATTCGAAGTTCAGTGTCACATCATTTGTTTATTCAATTGTAGTAATGAACACATTTACTACTCATCTTATATACAAATTTAATTTCATAAACATTAATAACTAACAAATCACGTAAAATTATTATATTAATCATTAAAAATTTAAACTACTGAAAATATTTCTCGAGTAAAAGAAACAAAGTGAGTTACCATCTTATACACACATTGTGTTCTTAAAATATTCGAAGTTCAGTGGCACATCATTTGTGTAATCAATTGTAGTAATGAACACATTTACTACTTATCTTATATATAATTGAATTTCATAAACATTAATAACTAACAAATCATGTAAAATTGGGATGGAATTATTATATTAATCATTAAAATTTTAAACTACTGAAAACATTTCTCGAGTAAAAGAAACAAAGTGAGGTAACATCTTATACACACATTGTGGTCTTAAAACATTTGAAGTTCAGTGTCACATCATTTGTTTATTCAATTGTAGTAACGAACACATTTACTACTCATCTTATATACAAATTTAATTTCATAAACATTAATAACTAACAAATCACGTAAAATAGGGATAAAATTATTATATTAACCATTAAAAATTTAAACTACTGAAAACATTTCTCGAGTAAAAGAAACAAAGTGAGTTACCATTTTATACACACATTGTGGTCTTAAAATATTCGAAGTTCAGTTTCACATCATTTGTGTATTCAATTGTAGTAATGAACACATTTACTACTCATCTTATATACAAATCTAATTTTATAAACATTAATAACTAATAAATCACGTAAAATTGGGATGAAATTATTATATTAATCATTAAAATTTTAAACTACTGAAAACATTTCTTTAGTAAAAGAAACAAGCTAGTTACGATCTTATACACACATTGTGGTCTTAAAATATTCGAAGTTCAGTGGCACGTCATTTGTGTATTCAATTGTAGTAATGAACACATTTACTACTCAACTTATATACAAAATTAATTTCATAAACATTAATATCTAACTTATCACGTAAAATTGGGATGAAATTATTATATTAATCATTAAAATTTTAAACTACTGAAAACATTTCTCGAGTAAAAGAAACAAAGTGAGTTATCATCTTATACACACATTGTGGTCTTAAAATATTGGAAGTTCAGTGGCACATCATTTGTGTAATCAATTGTAGTAATGAACACATTTACTACTTATCTTATATATAATTTAATTTCATAAACATTAATAACTAACAAATCACGTAAAATTGGGATGAAATTATTATATTAATCGTTAAAATTTTAAACTACTGAAAACATTTATCGAGTAAAAGAAACAAAGTGAGTTACCATCTTATACACACATTGTGGTCTTAAAATATTCGTAGTTTAGTGTCACATCATTTGTTTATTCAATTGTAGTAATTAACACATTTACTACTCATCTTATATACAAATTTAATTTCATAAACAGTAATAACTAACAAATCACGTAAAATTGGGATGAAATTATTATATTAATTATTAAAATTTTAAACTACTGAAAATATTTCTCGAGTAAAAGAAACAAAGTGAGTTACCATCTTATACACACATTGTGGTCTTAAAATATTCGAAGTTCAGTGTCACATCATTTGTTTATTCAATTGTAGTAATGAACACATTTACTACTCATCTTATATACAAATTTAATTTCATAAACATTAATAACTAACAAATCACGTAAAATTGGGATGAAATTATTATATTAATCATTAAAATTTTAAACTACTGAAAACATTTCTCGAGTAAAAGAAACAAAGTGAGTTACCATCTTATACACATTGTGGTCTTAAAATATTCGAAGTTCAGTGTCACATCATTTGTTTATTCAATTGTAGTAAAGAACACATTTACTACTCATCTTATATTCAAATTTAATTTCATAAACATTAATAACAAACAAATCACGTAAAATTGGGATGAAATTTTTATATTAATCATTAAAATTTTAAACTACTGAAAACATTTCTCGAGTAAAAGAAACAAAGTGAGTTACCATCTTATACACACATTGTGGTCTTAAAATATTCGAAATTCAGTGGCACATCATTTGTGTAATTAATTGTCGTAATGAACACATTTACTACTTATCTTATATATAATTGAATTTCATAAACATTAATAACTAACAAATCACGTAAAATTGGGATGGAATTATTATATTAATCATTAAAATTTTAAACTACTGAAAACATTTCTCGAGTAAAAGAAACAAAGTGAGTTACCATCTTATACACACATTGTGGTCTTAAAATATTCGAAGTTCAGTGTCACATCATTTGTTTATTCAATTGTAGTAATGAACACATTTACTACTCATCTTATATACAAATTTAATTTCATAAACATTAATAACTAACAAATCACGTAAAATTATTATATTAATCATTAAAAATTTAAACTACTGAAAATATTTCTCGAGTAAAAGAAACAAAGTGAGTTACCATCTTATACACACATTGTGTTCTTAAAATATTCGAAGTTCAGTGGCACATCATTTGTGTAATCAATTGTAGTAATGAACACATTTACTACTTATCTTATATATAATTGAATTTCATAAACATTAATAACTAACAAATCATGTAAAATTGGGATGGAATTATTATATTAATCATTAAAATTTTAAACTACTGAAAACATTTCTCGAGTAAAAGAAACAAAGTGAGGTAACATCTTATACACACGTTGTGGTCTTAAAATATTCGAAGTTCAGTGTCACATCATTTGTTTATTCAATTGTAGTAACGAACACATTTACTACTCATCTTATATACAAATTTAATTTCATAAACATTAATAACTAACAAATCACGTAAAATAGGGATAAAATTATTATATTAACCATTAAAAATTTAAACTACTGAAAACATTTCTCGAGTAAAAGAAACAAAGTGAGTTACCATTTTATACACACATTGTGGTCTTAAAATATTCGAAGTTCAGTTTCACATCATTTGTGTATTCAATTGTAGTAATGAACACATTTACTACTCATCTTATATACAAATCTAATTTTATAAACATTAATAACTAATAAATCACGTAAAATTGGGATGAAATTATTATATTAATCATTAAAATTTTAAACTACTGAAAACATTTCTTTAGTAAAAGAAACAAGCTAGTTACGATCTTATACATACATTGTGGTCTTAAAATATTCGAAGTTCAGTGGCACGTCATTTGTGTATTCAATTGTAGTAATGAACACATTTACTACTCAACTTATATACAAAATTAATTTCATAAACATTAATATCTAACATATCACGTAAAATTGGGATGAAATTATTATATTAATCATTAAAATTTTAAACTACTGAAAACATTTCTCGAGTAAAAGAAACAAAGTGAGTTATCATCTTATACACACATTGTGGTCTTAAAATATTGGAAGTTCAGTGGCACATCATTTGTGTAATCAATTGTAGTAATGAACACATTTACTACTTATCTTATATATAATTTAATTTCATAAACATTAATAACTAACAAATCACGTAAAATTGGGATGAAATTATTATATTAATCGTTAAAATTTTAAACTACTGAAAACATTTATCGAGTAAAAGAAACAAAGTGAGTTACCATCTTATACACACATTGTGGTCTTAAAATATTCGTAGTTTAGTGTCACATCATTTGTTTATTCAATTGTAGTAATTAACACATTTACTACTCATCTTATATACAAATTTAATTTCATAAACAGTAATAACTAACAAATCACGTAAAATTGGGATGAAATTATTATATTAATCATTAAAATTTTAAACTACTGAAAATATTTCTCGAGTAAAAGAAACAAAGTGAGTTACCATCTTATACACACATTGTGGTCTTAAAATATTCGAAGTTCAGTGTCACATCATTTGTTTATTCAATTGTAGTAATGAACACATTTACTACTCATCTTATATACAAATTTAATTTCATAAACATTAATAACCAACAAATCACGTAAAATTGGGATGAAATTATTATATTAATCATTAAAATTTTAAACTACTGAAAACATTTCTCGAGTAAAAGAAACAAAGTGAGTTACCATCTTATACACATTGTGGTCTTAAAATATTCGAAGTTCAGTGTCACATCATTTGTTTATTCAATTGTAGTAAAGAACACATTTACTACTCATCTTATATTCAAATTTAATTTCATAAACATTAATAACAAACAAATCACGTAAAATTGGGATGAAATTTTTATATTAATCATTAAAATTTTAAACTACTGAAAACATTTCTCGAGTAAAAGAAACAAAGTGAGTTACCATCTTATACATACATTGTGGTCTTAAAATATTCGAAGTCCAGTGGCACATTATTTGTGTATTCAATAGTAGTAATGAACACATTTACTACTCATCGGGGGGTATTTATAGTGGAATGGAGTTGCAGTTTTAGCACGTTCATGGTAAATCGGTTTTTGAAATTGGAAATCAGGGAAGATGCGTCCATGCATGGCGGAATTTTAGGCACACCGCCATGAGAAGAGGCAAGGGGATAATGGGCCGTGAGAATAGGAAAGGGGATAATGGGGATAATGAGTTTCAGTTCAACTACATACCGCCGTGAGAAGAGGAAAGGGGATGATGGGGATAATGAGTTTCAGTTCTAGGCACACCGCCGTGAGAAAAGGAAAGGGGATAATGGGCCGTGAGAAGAGGAAAGGGGATAATGGGGATAATGTTTAATTTGACCTCTCTGGTTTATATTTGGTTGTGAGAAGCTTCCCCTAAAACTTAATATGCACAGGGTGTGCCTAGAACTGAAATAATTATTTTATTTGACCTCAATGGAATGGTTAGAAACTTTAGCCGAGAGATTGAAATATTTATTTTATCCATATTTTTATACAAAAACTTCTAGTTTTATTTTTTTTAAATGTTAAATTTAAGAATATATTACTCATAATGTTAAGACTTTTACACATGCATTCTATCATATCTTTCAATTTTCCATTTTAAAAATCACATATAATTCTGACGAATTCCATTGAACTCAATGATTTAATTTAATGCACTGACAGTGTGAAATTTGTTACACATATATCCAATCATATCTATCAACTTTTCATTTAAAGATTTTTAAATTCAAATTTAATAATGTTATGCCAAATTGACTAATACTAATTTTTTGTAGTGTATTATATTACTCTCGCAATTTCATATAATTAATTTATATTAAGTTTCACAATGCAAAGAAAAAATATATAAAGAATCAAATATATTGCTTAAGTCCTACTATCCTATAGGCTATGACATGGGTCTTCATTTTTTTTCCCAGCTACAGCAAAAGGTACAGGCTGTACCGTACAGGGGACAATATATTTATTGTCGTTTGACGTATGGGAGGGTTAATAAGGCTACCGGAGAGAACATGCAACTAGAGAGGATCCGAATCCACTTTGCGAATTGGATCCTCTCCTACAAGTCTTCTTAACAGCTTTTTCCAGCGCAAATTTCAACCGTTGGATTTTTTTAAATAAATGGTGTTGTGTTTGGCGCCACCTCAGTTGTGTGTGGTGCCACCCCTTTTTAGTCAAAATTACCTTATTACTCCTAAAAAAATATCCTAACATATCCTTTTTGACTCGCACCTATAAGTGCGATTACATATGACTGTTCGCACTGATAGGTGCGACCACCACTGAAGACGTGGTTGGATGATCACAGACAAAAATATATTAAATGCTGGATTGATGTAGCTATGCATTTGGGAGACACAACAACTAACAGGTTCGGTTATATTCAAATAAGTATTAGATTTGCCTGTTTTTGCTACTTTATTTCATTACATTCGTGTTTCATGCATCCAAGGTCGAAGGCGCTCATGCAGCTATGCAGCTTATACTTAAAGATACCAAGGGAGATTTGTGTTCTTGTTGGTTCGTCGAGTGGGAATTGATAGTTATGCCTGTGGTTGCATTATGAGGACAACACATGGGTTACCTTGTGCATGTGAGCTTGCAAGGTACACTTGTGTACCCATCATGACCCACATCCTGGTCATCATCAACATACTCTTGCAAGTTTTGTGTGAGAAGTGAAAGGGAAGAGGAAAATGGATAGTGGGTGGCTAGGGTTTTGTATAATAAGGGGTAAATGTTTTCAGAAATGAGAAGTACGTGGTTGTTGGGTTTTATTATTAAAACCCTCGATTTCTTTTTTTAATTTTTTTTCTTTTCAAAATGAATCACACCTACAAGTGATAAATCTAACAACAACAGTGCATGTACTCTATAAGAACTCTACTTTTTAAGAGTTCCACTCGCCCCACTCATAAAGGATTTTTTCTTGTTTGTACTACTTTGGAACTAAACCCTTTAGATTCAATCATAGTAAGTAGATACGAGTTTTGTCGTCCCCTAAGAGGTGTAATACTTATGGCTTTCGTCCACGTCCACCACCGCTATTAAGGGAAATTTGAAATAAAACTTTACTTGAAAATTTGAAAGTTATTAAGATAAGAATTAAAAATTCTTTTACTCGAGAAATGTTTTCAGTAGTTTAAAATTTTAATAATTAATATAATAATTCCATCCCAATTTTACGTGATTTGTTAGTTATTAATATTTATGAAATTAAATTTGTATATAAGATGAGTAGTAAATGTGTTCATTACTACAATTGAATACACAAATGACGTGACACTGAACTTCGAATATTTTAAGACCACAATGTGTGTATAAGAGGGTAACTCACTTTGTTTCTTTTACTTGAGAAATGTTTTTAGTAGTTTAAAATTTTAATGATTAATATAATAATTTCATCCCAATTTTACGTGATTTGTTAGTTATTAATGTTTATGAAATTAAATTTGTATATAAGATGAGTAGTAAATGTGTTCATTACTACAATTGAATACACAAATGATGTGGCAGTGAACTTCGAATATTTTAAGACCACAATGTGTGTATAAGATGGTAACTCACTTTTTTTCCTTTACTCGAGAAATGTTTTCAGTAGTTTAAAATTTTAAGGCTTAAATATGTTTGAGGTCCCTAACATTTGAAAGGGAATCAGTCCGGGTCCCTGAAAAATTAATTTGTTAAATTGGGTCCCTGACATATGTTTTTTAATTAAATTAAGTCATTTTAACCAATTTTTATTAGTCAAAACCTAGTCATCACCTCCACATCATCCCACTTATCCTACATGGATTTTGATTTTGATTAAAATGACTATTCAAAATTGGTTAAAAGGACTTAATTTGATTAAAAAACATATGTCAGGGACCCAATTTAACAAATTAATTTTTCAGGGACCCGGACTAATTCCCTTTCAAATGTCAGGGACCCCAAACATATTTAAGCCAAATTTTAATGATTAATATAATAATTTCATCCCAATTTTACGTGATTTGTTAGTTATTAATGTTTATGAAATTAAATTTGTATATAAGATGAGTAGTAAATGTGTTCATTACTACAATTGAAACTGCAACTCCATTCCACTACGAATACCCCCCTCTTTCAACAAGGACTCAGAATCGACTTCAATATGGCCGACACCAACAGAAATCGAAGTGGACAAAAATGAGGAAAAAGAACTCCGCCATCGGAATCAAGATCCCGGAAGAAAACAACGCCAATAGAAATAATTTATTTATCTTCCAGGTGAGTTTTCACTCTTTTTTCTAAGCTTTGAAAATATAGCAAGAATGTATTGGGTTTAAATCTTCTATGAATATGTTGTTCTTTTCCAGTTTCCAGGATAGTAGCTGCAGACAAGAAGTAGATGACAAGAGGCTCATGAAAATTTGGTCACAAAAGTGACAACCTTGACATCGACTGTGGATGAGCTAAAACAAATTGTGAACAAGCTGGTCAAACACGTGTTTGTCCAAAGCCCGCAAACGGATTCACCTGTTTCAAGGGTTACACAGGCCGCAAAGAACGATACTGGAGAAGATACTGGAGAAGCAGCCGTTAAGAAGTTATTTGCTTCCGAAACTGACGGATTTGTTGATGTCTACAGCAAATTCGATTGACTCCATGGAGTTAGTCTAGGTATGAAGACTGGAATAAAAGTTTCAGAGGTAATCAACAATTTTTAATGTTTTGTTATAATTTATATAAGTACCACTTAAATCTAACTCATCTATCCATGTCTATGGAGTTTAGTGGATCCCACTTGTTTACCCACCTCCAGAGAGTATGAAACTCAATCAAGTTCAGGCAGCCATAGCAGCATACATATTTGCTGACAGCAATGCTACAAACTTAGATAGGTATTTTTATTTTAAGTCCAACCTATGATTTACTTATATACTAATGTGTTATCATTATATATTTATGATATTGTGTTTGAGATGTTGCAATAAGGAGATTTTGGTGCAAGCAGATAAATTCCATGCTGATAGAGCTGCGCTTAAAACCTTACGACCAATGGGTTGGGTGGACCAAGAGGTAAAACTTTGATATTGTTTATGTTAACAGAAAATACTTTATTGACTTGTTCTCTCATATTTAGGTCATCAATTTATTTGTGAGCATGCTTTCTTATGAAGATAGGCAAATTGGTGACAGTGGAAAAAGGTGGTTCTTGCCGACTATGTTTGCGGTAATGCATTTCATTTACCTTTGTCATTGAATTTATTTTAAAAATGCAGTCAAACGTACGTTAACATTATTATTTTTAAACACAGCAATATGCACAAATATATGCTCTCTCACCTCCCTCAGAGAAAGATGAAATGGTGGGTTGGATGAAGGATTATTTCATCGGAAGACTTGATGAGGTTAAAAAGGTATTTGCTTTATATATAAAAAAACCTCATAATTTCTATGCACTTACAAAAATTCTTTACATACAACTTTGTTTGTGTTTGTAGATTTTCATACCAATGAACGATGAAAACAAACATTGGTATCTTGCTATAGTGGACATAGATAAACATCAAGTGGTTATTTTAGACTCCCTGCCAAATCCATGTAGAAGGAATGATAGGAAGAGAGAAGTTTTAAAAATGGTAAGTACTTTTGTGATTCTGTTAAATTGCAATTTTCATTGTCATATTAATCTAACCATAGCACCATTTATGTGCAGACCATATTTTTGGATGAACTCTTTATAAGAGAGGAGTTTAAGAATGCTGGGAAGTTAAAGGTCCCACTATCAGAATATGGGATAATCCAACTGAACCACGTTGGACGGCAAGCCATGGGATCATAAGAAATAATCAAATGCACTTGAATACTTTTGAATTCTATAGTTATCAAACAATTGAATTAACATAGCATCCACTGATGACAGTAACGACCACGGAGTCTGGGTGATTATGTGGATGTCTGAAAGTTTGTGGGCCGAAGATTACATCGTAACGGTAATTAATTATTCTTCTTTAGATACATATCTTTAATTTTTCGTAAAACAAAAATATTTATCATCATTATTGTAAAATTGTAGGTCGATGAAAAGACAAGGATGATGATTGCATTGGACTTGTTCTCAATGCCCTTCAACAAAATATCTGATGAAGTTATGCAAAGGGCTTTCAATTTTTGGGACAAATGTCACGAGAACAAGCATGGCTGCAATCTAAAACTTTGAATTTTGTAATATGGGTGTCGACTTTTGAGTTGTTTAATTATCCATAGGATTTTGTCATGTTTCTAAGGACAATGTTGAACTTTTTTATGTTCTATTGTTTTGGGACAATTTATGCTGTGATTCCTTTATTGTTGTTGGACATTTGGGGTAATGTGTGTCCCGAGTTTTGTTTTCAATTTATATGTTGTTTTGAATGGATTGTTAAACATGTGCATAGTTATTAGTTTTTTTTTAAATGGACTGTTATTAGTTGTGGTTGGAAAGTGACTGTCTTTTCAGGTGTGAGAGAAGATGAGAAAGATGATGCATCTCTGTCTCTCAGATTGGTTGCTGGCTTTGGGGTAAGGTTTCCATGAATGGCTTTTGCTTTGTCCATTTTGACTTTTTTTCAATGTTTACAATTCATAATCAATTGTTTCCAATAAGTTTCTATTTGTCACTCTACCTAATATTTTATTGGAATGGTTCATTTAAGTAATTTGGTGTTTTTATATTTGTTCATGAACTATAATTGTATTCCTTTCTTCTGACTTATGGTTGTTGCATCTCATGTATGCAGAAATTGACTGGGGCAATGACTTCTTGCCTCCTGCTGAATTGTTTTCTTTGGTGAACTAGAATGAATGGAGCCAGATTCATTTTGGCAAAGCTAAAAGTGGTGATGAGGATGAGTAACATCTCAACAAGATACTTGGTAACGAATTGCAATATCCGTGGAGGTTGAAAATGAAGAATATTAAGCTTGAGGTGCTGATCCAAGATGATCATAGCACAAAAACTTGAGCCCTTGTTGTGAATCCATGATGCATCCCCACATGAAGCATTTCCAGAACAGTAGGAAAGCAGAGATTATTATTGTCTCATCCCCTTCAAGTTGTAAAAATACCACTAAGTGATGTAACATGTGAAATGGTTAAATCAGTTTTATGAATGATTAACTGCGTCAAGTTGTACAATCAGTTTTCTTGTTCTGCTTCTCTAGCATCATATTTTTGTAAACAATTTTGTAAATTAAATGTAATATACTGTATTTACTATTTACACTATCATATATGGTTAGGATCAATGTTCTCCAGAACAATGCGATGGTGCTATTGTCTTAAATATTCAATTCAATACAATCATATTCATAGTTATATGGAAAAAAATTCTATTACTTTCATTTTACTTAAGAAGAAGAATCTGTGAAGGTCAGAGTAGGCTACGTCCAGATAGGATAGAAAATTTGTATTTGTATATAATAAGGCTTCAGCTTCATTCAGGCATGTAGTCCCAGAGAAAATAAGCTTTGTCAATGGAGATTTACCAGCTTGAAGTATAGAGTCGATAGTACAATTACTCATGTTCAGGAATTCAAGAGATGATTGATAAGTGCCAATTTGTTATAAGTTTTAGCATGTTTTTAGTGGAACTTAGCATGTGCTTTCATTGTAAATGCCCAAG
Source organism: Acmispon strigosus (assembly GCA_030819835.1). Classification (NCBI taxonomy): domain Eukaryota; kingdom Viridiplantae; phylum Streptophyta; class Magnoliopsida; order Fabales; family Fabaceae; genus Acmispon; species Acmispon strigosus. The sequence goes on along the minus strand of JAUAMA010000001.1, from coordinate 37,521,649 downwards.
TTTTGTAAGGTTTTTGGTTTAATGAAAGAACAATGCAATCCTGGGCTTCAAATCATGTTTCTTGTTACTTTTGATGTGTTTCACATGTTTCAGGACAAAAAAATGCAGAAATCATACCAATAGATGAAGAAATTTAAGCTCTGAGCACTAAGCGCCGCTACAGGTCGCTAAGGGCCCAGCATATGAAGAATCATGCAGCTCTGGGCGCTAAGCGCCCAGGTTTGGGGTGAAATGGGCGCTAAGCGCCGCTATGCAACATTCTGGGTGCTTAGCGCCCCATACAGGCGCTTAGAGCCCTACTTTTTTGTTTAAATTAAAAAACCCAGCACTGGGCGCTTAGCGCCCGGGAGCGGCACTTAGCGCCTGGACTGGAAACTCTGGGCTCTTATCGCCTCGTTCCGGCGCTTAGCGCCCCTGGGTAACTCAGAAACGTTATTTTAAAAAAAAAAACCAACTCCAACCCCCCATTCCCTACACCCACGACCTAAAACCCCTCAAAATGTTATCTTCATCACCCACGAAACCCCCTTCTCCTGCTTCTTCTTCTTCTTCTTCAATTTCATCCTCCTTCATCACCCACCCATTCCTTTCAACCGCCAAAAAATCCCAAAACCTCCATAAACCCCATTCCTTCCAATAACCCCCCACCCACATAAACTCCATAAAAACCCAATTCCTCCATAAACCACACAAACCATTCTCTTACACATACCCATCCCATTCCCCCACCCTCACAACCAAACCAAACTTCAATTGTGTTCCTAAGTGTGCTTTTCAGGATGCCTAAAGTGAAGGAAACTGCCAATCTTGCCTCCGGAGGCCGTTCGGCCAAAGGGAAGCACAAGGAGGGAAGCTCCAGTTCTGGTCACTATGACTCAACGAGGTTTGTCTCTCCTGCTTCTCAAAGCCTTTACTTGAAAATAAAGGACAAAATCATCTATCCTGAGAGGGTAGTTATGTTGAGAGATGGCACCTATGCTGGCTTTTATGATGAAATTCAGAGGCGACAATGGATGCCGGTGGCCCAACCTCAGGACCAGTAACATCCTGAAATTGTTCGCCAATTTTATGTAAATGGTGCCACTTCATAGGATGCCCGCAACAATAGGTATTCCTTTGTCAATGGTGTTCAAATCAGGTACGACAAGGAATTCATCAATGATTTCCTGGGGAATCCATGGACTGGGGGAGATAGATTGTGCAGCACCAGACCATGATAAGGGACGACGAATATGATTAGGATGCCATCAGGAAAGCCATAGTTGTTTCTGGCGTCCCTCTTTCAGCACTGAATGGGCCGATAAAGAGGTTATGCTTAAAAGGGCTACCAAAGACTTGGCTTGCTTTCATAGTGGCCAATATCAGCCCCACCACCCATGTCTCAGATGTATCAGCACTGCGCGCCAGAATCATATGGTCCATCCTCCAAAAGGACTCCATCAATGTTGCTGCTATCATGTCCGATGCCATTTCTAAATGCATGAACAAACAGGCGGTTTCCATGGTATTACCCTCTTTAATCACAAATTTATGTATCATGCTTGAGGCTTACCAGGTACAGAGCCAGGAACAGGAGGTGGCTCTAAAGCCGTTTGATCCAGGTTACATCACTGCCTTCTGTAAGGAACATCCTTTGAAACATGTGCTCAAACAGCGTGGAATTACACCTCCACCGAATGTTGATTCAGGAAATGAGGATAATCCTCTTGTTGATCCACAATTGACTGACCGTCAGATCTTGGAGCAGATGTTGCATCGAATGATGGTCAATGATACTTTTTATCGACAAGAGCAAGCTCATCAGAGGCAACAAAACTTGGCTTGTTACAGTGCAATTACAGACCTCTACAGGAGCTTCCATAACATCCATGGCACTCAGCCCAATTTCGTAGGTTCTTCTCCAGATGCGTTCATGACCAACCATGGCTGGCTTGAGGACAGACTCTTTCCTGATGGGGGGCAGGTGTAGGCTTATCAGGAGCAGGAAGACAAGCCGGTTCAGATGAGGAGGATTGATGATAAAGCTGCAATACCACTATGTTTGTTTTTACGTTTTAAGTATTAACTGTTATGTTTTAGTATTGTTGAACAATAGTATGTTTAAATTTGTTGTGAGTATAGAATCTTTGTGAATTATGAGTTGTATAGTCTTTTTGCTGTTTTTAGAAATGTATAGGTTAATGTGATGGTACTCGCGTTGTACCATTTTTTAGGTTCAGAAAACAAATTCCACTTGGTTCTTACACTGTTCTGTTAAAACTTTTTGAAATCAAGGAATCCTAACCGAGTGAGTAGTGAGCCAAACACTTGATGTACTTGTGAGATGAGAGAATCGTCGTTGTTTTTACAAAGTCGGTTTTGCTTGAGTTTCTAATCTTTGGATTTCATGGTTAATGAAAGGAAATGACCTTAGGCATTCTTATCATTAGATTTACCCTTGTTTTCCAAAAAGCTTACCTTGATTAGGAACATCCTTTGTGAACCTTCTTGAGCCTTAATGAATGATTGTTTCTTGGTTACAACCCTGAGCCTTAGATGATTGTTTCTTAGTTTCCTACCCTTACTTTCTCAATTTAGGAGAGCATGCAAGATTGAGTCTTGAGTGAAAAACAGTTGGGGGGCAAATCAAATTGGTAGTACAGGTTCATAAACTTTTCAATTTCTAAGTTAAACAAGAAAACAAAAGAAAGAAAGAAAAAGAAAAGCAAGTGAAAGAAAAAGCAAAGAGAAAAAGAACAAAAAGTGAAGAATTGAGAAGTAGAAAAGGATGAGCATAGTGAAAACAAGAAAAAGGGGAAACAATGAAAAGGGGGGCAAGGAAAAAAATTGAAAATCAAGAACAAGGGTGAGGAGAGTGAATAAGTTTAGTTGTATTTTGTGTGCTCTGTTAGTTGTGAAAGCCTTTGATCCTGAAAAACCTAGTTCTTTAGAGCCTAACCCCATTTCAACCTTGAAAAAGACCTTTGAGATCCTGGATTTACCATGCAGTTTGATTGGTTTGTGAGATAGGTAGCAAAGTTGATTCCTATGATTCAATTGATGATTTTGAGTGATACACTTGCCTCTGAACTCTTGTTAATGAGTTTTTCAAATCCTTGATTTTGAAAGTGGAAAGCTTCATTGTTGTTTAGAACTCTTGTGATTTTTGTTGATGTTTCTTAATTATGATCAATTGTTGTGGACCTCATTTAACCTCTTTGGAAATCTTGTGTTCCTTGAACACTTTTTGTGAAGGATTGTGTGACAATTCTAAATTCATTTTGATCCTATCATCTTTGTGTTTTTAAGTGGCTTTGTGGGAAACCACACCTTTTGTTTGAGGACAAATGAAGTCCTAAGTTGGGGGGAGTTTGATAAGTGCCAATTTGTTATAAGTTTTAGCATGTTTTTAGTGGCACTTAGCATGTGTTTTCATTGTAAATGCCCAAGTTTTGTAAGGTTTTTGGTTTAATGAAAGAACAATGCAATCCTAAGCTTCAAAGAATGTTTCTTGTTACTTTTGATGTGTTTCACATGTTTCAGGACTTAAAAGATGCAGAAATTATACCAAGAGATGAAGAAATTGAAGCTCTGGGCGCTAAGCGCCGCTACAGGGCGCTAAGGGCCCAGCATATGAAGAATCATGCAACTCTTGGCGCTAAGCGCCCAAAAGATACCACACTGGGAACTAAGCGCCCCACTTGGGCGCTAAGCGGCCCCTGTTACATTTTCTTATAAAAATGGCAACCTTTCTTCATTCTGAAGCAATTCTTCTCATCCCAGAACAGAAATAGAGAGAGAAAGAGAGAGTTTTAGAGAGAGAAAAGCTCTTGGGTATCATCGGAGAGCTCGGAACCTCACCGGAGTTGTGGATTCTACGCCGCAACGTCGTCGTCCTTCCGTTTCCCTTGACACTTCTTGTAAGGTAGCTTCTATCCATGTCTATGGATAGCTAAGCTCTGTTTAGTTGGATTTTCGGCTTAGTATTTCGCCTTGAATGGATTGTAATTGATTCTATGTATATTTTCTATCTTTGATTCAAATGAAAATGTTTTGTTCTTAATGCTTGTGTTAGTTTGATCGCCCATCACATGAATTTAGATTTGATTTTGTATGTGGAAGCTACACTATTAAGTCTGACATAAACCATTTCATCTAGGCGAAGATAATTTGCTAAGAATAGCGTTAGATCACCTAGTCCCTTAACACCGGTGTGTTTACGGCTTGCTTTGGTTAATTGTCTGTGGAAGCGAGAATTAGGAAAGTAACCAAATCAACTTCTCATACTAGGAATAGGTGAGTTAGTTAAGAAATGGTGGGGATGAATCAGAGGTTTTAAGTGATTGTATGCAAAGAACCAAAGTAATCCAGGATAGCGAAGTGCGACACCATAATCCAACTGCTTTCTTAATCTGTTAAACACTTCAACGATTACTACTTAATTTTATACTTTTCACTACAAAGTTTCTGAACAAACACCATCAATTGTCTTGTTGCTTAACTGATTGACTAGAGAACGACACTTGCACACACATAGCTCTCTATGGATCGATAATACCCGTGCTATACTGCCATCGAATCTTAAAAGAGGTTTGAGCACAATGCAAGTATCGGTTTTTCTTAAAAGAGGAAAAAATCCTTTTAACAATGATAAATTAGGAAGTTTTGTGACATTGGTCCAAGCAAGATTTATATGGGTTAACCTCGGAAATAGATTAAGAACAGCAGCACCTTCATTTGATATTTCACTACCCTAGAGATCAATATATTGTAGCTTTTTCAGCACCTTAGAAGAGATGTTTAAAAGGAGAGAATAAAGGACATTAAAAAGATATCAACATTCGTATAACTTGAGAAATGGCAATAAATTGGACCCTAACTGAAAAACAAAAGAATGTCTACTAGTGAATTCAAGCGTGTCATTTAAGAAATGTGTCTCATTGTGCATGTTGTGCAACTTGGAAAACAGTGTTAAACCTGTTAGGACCCGATTGCAAGTCATGGGACTTTAGTCCCACATTCGAAGTATGGGGTTCTAATGTGGGGTTTATAAAGTCTTGGGCTCTCCAACTACAATAGCTAACTTTTGTGGTATGGTTCTCCCAGGGTTCTTATCAATTGGTATCAGAGCCTTCCATCTTATGAACCTAAGGTTGGAGTGTGGAAATAATATAACTCTTCTTGAAATAATTTGCTCAATAAAACTTGTTCATAGTTTAAGCTTCAAATACAAGATTGTCCACGACTTTTAGTGAATTTAGTGAAGGATGGAGGAAAGGTGACATGAAAATGCACAAACGTTGGAAATGAAAATCATTTAAGGATGTGGGAATGTATTCCAAACTCCAAGCACATTTAGAAACAGCACAAGAAGCCTGACTAACTCCAAAATCTTTATTTTGAGCATCATTATAATGAACTCCTCAAGGCTAATGGATAAAGCCATAGGAGGATTAGTAATGCTCATATCTCATTCAAAATCTTGAGCTAGAGTGAACCTTTTCGACTAAACCATTAGTGTGAAAACATGTCATGGCCTTTTCACCATAAAAAATTCTAGAGCAATTTCTTAACCTTAGGAGCAAAGGAGTGCCAATAATAGTGCATAAACACACACACCTAAAGGAAGAAAAACACAGCAACAGGGTTTTGAACTGCAGTTTTGAATAGCAATTATGATAGACATATCAAGGTTTTCAAGTCAACAAATCTGCAATTTTGTACAATTACAATGACCCACCATATATTGAATTCTCTACACAATCAATTGCAAGAGGGAAAACGAACGGTGTTAACTACCCTAGTTCCTAGATTGAGTTCATGAAAATGGACCATGTAAAATGGTCAATGTATTTGGACAAGCGGGGCTCGAGACTAATGTTCGATGTGCAAGAGTCTTTATGTCTTCTCTCGAACAATCTCGCGTGATACAATCTAGCTCCCATAATGCACCTTCGCTAATCATGTCTCTTGCGTTTACTTCTGGAATACATCAACGAGAAGGTCTTAGGGACATACCCCAGTTAATCTTTAGTTTCAAGTTCACATATAGAGTTTACCTAGAACTTACCGTGTTGTGCTAAGTGACAGAGTGCAAGCTCAGTATGATGCCTAATTGATGAGGCTTCGTTATTTGCATTTTGCACAATCCATGGAAGGGCCTCATCCTCAATAAGAGAAAGGTCTTCCACTCTTTGTCTCTGTTCCACAATGGGGAAAAACTTAAACTCGGGCAATAATAGACGTTGTTCATCAAGTATGATATTGCAAACCCAAAATATTCCTACTGCTAACTAACTATGAGAAATGATTTGTGGAAGTAATGGAGGAATGAGAGGGAAGAAATCAGTATCATTTGTTCATCACTATCAAAATATGGGACTTGGGAAGCTGCTTGTATAAGTTTACCTTGACTAGATGCCCTTGACTCGCACTTTGAAAAATTTGCTATTCCACGCACAACCTGTGCATGCCCATCAGGATGTCTGCATCTGACCATTCCCAGTAGCACCTTGATACCACCTTTGGCCCTTAGTTTTGTTCGTAGCTTATCTAGGTGCAGAACATCAGAGTTTAGTGCCCGCAGGTTATTATTTTTCAAGAGAATCAACTTGGCACACCATGCCTAAAGCCCTAGACTATAATTACTTCCAGCCTCCACATATCAATATGCTTTACTATATCCAGAACAGCCTCTTAAGACCCTACATAAAGCAATTGCTGGACAACTTCGACAAAGGCCAACACATATTTTTCCTTTACTCTTAATGAAATCTTTTAAGATCATTCACCAGGCACAGCAAGGGAAAAAATACTATATAAGACAAGCAGCAGATGTGCAAAACATTTCAGATTAACTTAGGTGATTGATAATATTTCAAGAAAGATGACATCAAATGCTATGCTGCTACAACTTCTAATTTGTTGTCCATGAGTCCTATCCCTACTATTAGAAGGATCTTTTATAAGGACTGAGTCTCTGTTGGTCATTATTTACGTTAAAATGCATGTATAGCGCAGATAATTAAAACAATTTCACAAAAAAGAATAAGATCAGCAGTTTACAGTTGCCACAAAGATTAGCAATGGCTCCAGCAACCATTCTAAGGGTTTGAGGATCTTCAGCATTGGCTGCAGTCATTGACAGTAAACTAATGCTCCCTTGGGCCATAATGAGTTCTTGGTTCATTTCTGTAAGACACAAAATAAGGGTGCAGAGAGCCAGAGACCAGGAAAAACAAGGTAACTCAGTAATAAATATTTTTATTTCGTGAAATAATTAGTTGCAAAGAAGAGAAAAAAACAAGTTTACCGTTCATTGCCAAATTTGCAATTGCACCTGCAGCAACTCTATGTATGGTCTCATCTTGTGAGGTCTTGAGCAGGATAAGCAAGGATGTAAGCCCTCCGGCTTCAACAATCTTCCCCTGATTAGTTTCTGTAAGGTGTTGAATGCATATCAGGCTAATGTTTCTAATAATACCAAATTCTTGTAAATGTAGATTAGAAAGAGGAACTTTCCTTCTTTGAATCAGTACATAATATATAAACCAAGCCAAAAATATATGATATGTATCATAGGAAGGATAAGGAAGCAAAGGTTTAATATAATTTTGGAGTGATATTTGTCTTTACAAAGATTCAGAGTACTTTCTTCGCTGATCATTGCCTCCAAATTAAATAACTTACAAGTAACACTATTTTTTATTTTATTTATTATTTACACTAAAGAACTTCAACTTAAAAAGGTGAAACAATAACCTTCAGCAGCTAGATTTGGTACACCTTTCACAGCATGGATTCTGACATCAGCATCTTCTGCTTCAAGCAATGACAAAATCTTCTGCAATCCCACTATAAGAATATTTTGTGTATCAGAAAGAAATAATTTCAAGAGAGACAAATAAAGTATAACAAATATGTCAGGGTCAAGTTGTTAACACAAGCAATATATATTATTATTACCTTGCTCAAAGAGCTTGGCTATTGAGGGCTTCTCTCCATTTCCGGAAGCTTGCTGTTGATGCTTAACTTGGGAAATAGGCGATTCATGACAACCCACTTCTTTTTCAACTCCACCCTTATCTAGTTGCCGTCTTGTCTGAGAAAAATACCAATTAGATAACATCAGACAAGATTCTGGCACATGATCATACAAGAAGATGCATGAAAGGTGCACATCATGATCAGAAACTGTAATGATTATCAAATCAATATTGTCATCCTCAGACACGAGAAAAGGCATCTATGAACAACCAACTCGCTGTAAAGATGACTTCCAAGTCTTTAGCATAACATGCGGCTAAATTAGTGAGATTACAAACAAGGATGATGGGGGATTCTCCACCTATGATTCTCTCTACTCATTTAAGGAGCCATTATTTTCCCATTGAACAAGATCCATTCACACTAGCATGGAAAACGTCACAATTACACCATTTAATTATTACTTTCAGCAGAAAATACTAGTTAGCCTATCCCACTGTTGAATTGTGCCTAATTATAATCTTCGACTTGTATAACAAGTTTCTCAGAAATTATACAACTACGTGGAAAATAGTACTTTATGTGATAAATTTTAACTAAATTGAATTAAGTACAAGTTGTTGGTTGGTGCAAGATTGATTATATCACTTACTTCAAGGAAATGGAAAAATTAAACACCTGTAACGAAGTTAATGCCGTGTCATCCACAAGCAAACCTCCCAAGTCAAGATGAGACAAGTTCCCAAGAGAGGCGAGAAGCTTGACTCCTTTGGCAGTTACAGTAGTTTCTGAACTGTGCAACCTCTCCAAATTAGGAATCAAAAGAAAATGTTCAATTGCATCATCACCAACCTTGGAGCATCTGGAGAGATCCAACTCTTTCAGGCTAGTCATTCCTACAATAACCAATTCAATAAGCATCAAAATTACAATTTCACACGGATAAGCATGAAAGACAGACTCAGTTGAAGGTATTATCAACTAGGTTCTTAAACCTGAAACTAACACCCTTGACTGGCTTCCTCTTCTCTCTCATCTTCCAGTTGTATGACCCATCATAATAAACTCCCATGGATACCCAGGTTCCCTGATTTGGCAATGAATAAAATTAAGCTGAGCTGAAAAACAATATACAACATCCGAATTATGGATTTAACCAGGCATAACCAACCTCGAGTTGAAATGGGATCACGATATTTGTTTCTATCTTGCGCTAGAGGAGGGTTACTGGCAACGACAGAAGAGATGATTCTAGTCAAATGAAAAGGGGCTTGCGGCGAAGGTCATTCTGGTCGGACTAAATGAGGCTTGCGGCGACGGGGAGGGGGGCTTGCAGCGGATGATGTGTTGCAGGGCGGAGGAGGACTTGCGGGCGGAGGAGAAATAAAGCGGTACATGAGGCCCGTGCTCAAAATGAAGCTGGAACACTGTGGTCTCCGCGAGAACGACGACACCGACGACTCCTATTCCGATGAACAACCACAATTTGGGGTTTGAGGCATTGTCCTTCACCAGCTTCACTGATTGGGACAAGATCATCGATCAACGACGGACATACAAGGAATGAGTAACGACGCACCTTGCCCTGCGACGGCGGTGGCTGTGAACGTCGCGGTCGTGAACAGAGGAAGCAGGTGGCGGCGCCGACAGCTTCTAACGAACAAGGGCTGGTTTAAAAACCCCTAATTTACTTTCATTTGTTAAAATATATTTATGTTTTCTAAATTATAAAATAAATAAACAATATAAATAATGTTGGGTATAAAATGAAAATGACAAAAGTTCAAATGGCTACAATTAGTAATCGACAAAACTTAAGTTTGACTAGTCAAAAACATAACATGGCAATAACAATACACTAAACAACATTCTATTAGCTAAGAAAGGGGGCATGCCTGCTGTCTAAATCACAACAGGTATTTTTAAACTTTTCTATAAATAGAAGTTTACGCGAGTTTATTTAATTACAATTTTTTACCCAAACGCTACGTGGTTCTTACTTCTGAAATGATGCACAATAACCAGTAGAGGAAGGCAGTAAGTTGAGGTACAGGGTCAAATTTATGAAATGAAACATTATGAACCCAATATATAAAAGGTGGCTTCTAGGTTTGCATCTACACTTGAATATAAAAGTTACTTAAGAAAGCACAAGAAGTGGTATTAATCCCTACTACTAGTACCCCATAATTGTTGCCAAATAACAAATTTAGCTTTACAGCAACAGCATTTCTACCAATTTTCCATCTTAATATATAAGTTTTGGCTAGGTTTTTTTATCCTCTTCCTCCCACATCTCCACCCAATTCCTCTGAACCTCATTGAGCCCAAGAAACGTCCCTTCCCTCTCCGCATCCAAACTACTAGACAGTGCCCCATACGCAACTCCAAGCGTGGAAGCCCCAAAAGTCAAGAAAGTCGTCGTGAACGGGATCCACAACGGCGCATCCCAAATTCCTCGATCCTTAAGCTCACCGTAAAGATGCAAAAATCCCAAACCCAACACCAATGGTACCCCAACTGAGAACAAGATCCTCCCAATAATCCTGTACATAACCACCCTCGGAAGCTCATCATCATCTTCCTCTTCGATTCCTCTTCTCCTGCGGTTTTTGCTTGGGACGACGTCGATTTCAGTGGTTGAGGGTCTGATTGAGAAGCCTTTGGCGCTGGCTCGTGGCGGCTTCAGTGTGGTTGATGGGTAGTTGGGTTGTTGTTTTTCTGCGGTGATGGGGTGGAAAGATGGGGACTTGGGTTTCCATGAGGAATGTTTTGAGAGGTAGAGAGTTGGGTTTGGTGCACAAACAAGAGTTTCCATGGCTTGGTGGTGTGTTTAGTTGTTCGTTGGGATTGAAGTGAAGATGTTTGTTTTATTGTCATCTCTCTTATCCTAAAGGAAAACGGATGGTCATGAAAGAATTAAGAGATTTATCCCGAGAGATATTTTAAGTTATGTTAGATTTTATTTAAAGGTTTCTATTTATAAAAATTAAAAAATTAATTCACACACAGTTTAAGAAATTTATTTAAAGTAGTTAAGTGTATTAAATTTATTTTCAATTAATATTAAACTTCCAAATTTGGCTTTAACTAATTTTTCTTAATTTTTATGTATAATTAATGTTTAGGAGAGTGGAAAGAGAGATAAAGTTCAATTAAATAAAGGTGTTACTAATGCACTTTAAACTCCAAGTTAGTTCTTATAAATAAGATCAAAGTAAACATCTCATTTTATTCTTATAAATAGGACCGGAGGTACTAATTAATTAAATTTTTCGGGTATGAGAGCATGAGTAATATTTATTCATACTCCACTTTCTTTTTTATTTTATTTTCACTTATTTTTCTTTTTAAATCTTTAATTTTTCCTAACACATTATTCATCATCTCACTCATTTCTCTCTTCTATTTTTATATAAAAATTTATTCATTTACAATTACTTATAGGAGTGTGCATGGATAAGGTTTTTTAAAAAACCAAACCAAATCAAATATAAACCACATTTTATGGTTCAGTTTTTAACCCAAACCAATTATATTTTTAAAACTAGTTTAGTTTTTTAAAAAACCGGTTTTAAAACAAAATTTTATTTTCAAACCAGTTTTTATTCCCGAACCAGTTTTAAAACCAATAACAGGTGTTCCGAAAATCAATAAGAGACATTCCAGCTTTGTTTTGACTATCAAAGAATCTTTCTCTCTTTCTTTGATTCCGAATTGAAGAACACACAATAAATAAAATGGTTGAACACCTACCTATTTTTGAATTATTTTATTTTTGTCTTAGCCACCTATTTTTGAGTAAATATTTATTGGTCTCAGGCTCTCAGCTTCTTTTTCGTTATACCTGTTACTTTTTTTTTTCTTCTCGTACCAAGTCTATTTCTGTCTCTCTCTCCCCCTCTACAAGCTATCTGTCTGTCCCTTAGAAAATTCATTCTACAAGATTCGAGGACCAAGTGAAGGTCACAACAACGAAGGCCAAGGCCACAATTAAGAAAGCCCTCGCTAAACATGGGGTCATATAGTCATAACTGATTTGGATAAAAACGTTATACAAATTAGATTAAGAATCGAGCACCCGGACCAATTAAAAGTGGGTTGTTCAGTTTTTCAAAAAAGTGGTTTGGATTTTTGTAGTTTGGTTTATGCGAACCGGTTTTTCTCCCCACCCCTAATTCATACTACCACATCATTTTTTTCTACTCCTACTGTTGAACACCTCTCAAAAGTATCTTAAATGATCTCCACAATCTATCACACACTTCGTAATTTATTACTCAGAGTAAATTATTCTCTCATTCGCTGCGAGTAGTTTCAATTACAATTTCCTCTCATTTTTTTAAACATACACTCTTATTTCTTAAGAGAAACTTTAATTACACATTCTCTTCCTTATTTCAAAACCTGCACACTCCGCCCCTATGACCATAATGGATCAAACATATTGTAGAAAAACATTGTTATGTGATGAATCCACATTTTATCTGAAATCATAAGTTTATTTTAATTTTATAGTTTTTAGTTCTTTTGGATTTAGTGCAAAAATCATGTATTTTGTGCTTAATTTGTTGCATTTTTTTGATATGTAGTCTTCAGGAAATTAGAGTTAAAATGGGTGTAAACAAATTTAAAAGTGATTTGTGTGCAATTACAATTTTTTTTACGTAACTACAAGAGGATTGGAGCCAAAACAAATTCAAAAATAAAGAAGTCTGTGCATAGACACTTACACACATTTATAATGTAAGTACACGCGCGGACACCTTCCCTTGTGCATTAATAAGTGTTTGCATATGTTGCAATCCGGCCACAGTGGGAAGTCCCTTAAAATTTAATAAAGAAGTCACCACCAATATTTTTTAATGGAAAACATTGAAAAACCCAATAAAAATGATATTTAAAACTCGAGAGTCTATATTACCAATAAATAAGGTATTAGCGGCCAATAATGTTCGTTTATAAAAATTATTACATGTGATTAATCATGCAAAATGTGATGATTTTGAAAATATTTGTTTTACTGCAAGAAAATATTTTTATCATTTTTTATTTATTGATTTTTATATGTTTTGATTTACATAACCAAATAAATTTATTTACAAATTTTGCTTCATGATGTTTTTGAAGCTCGCTCCTACGTATCCCTAATGCAATGGAGAGTTCAACGCAATGTATTTAGCAAAAATTTGAGACTTTTATTTTTGTGCCTGACTTACTCAAAGTCCGCTCTTACGTATCCCTCTGGAAGGAAGGCCAAGGCTTATATAGTTCTTGAGAAAACTTGTTTAACTTGGATTTTATCTTACACATTGTTTGGATCTGGTCATTTTGACGGGAATGAAAACACCAAGATGGAATATAGTAGGAAAATGAAAAGGCTAGATATTCGTATACATCTTGAGAACCATTGAAATGGAAAACCCTACTCTTGCCCGTGGTTGTCAATTTTCTTTCCCATATTGACGAGAAAACTGAAAAAAATTGTGAAGGTTTTGTTCATTCTTCCAAATTTAGCCTCATTTATTATTACTTTACTTTTTATTTTAATAAGAGAAAAAACAAATATTAATTTATATAAAATTTAAAATAATAAATATATTAAAAGTAATTATAAATATAAATATTGATATCAACACATATATTTTAATTAAATATCAAAATTGATATATATTTTAATATAGTTTAAAGTGAGAGGATACAATAATAATTGCATATCATACTCATTTTCCTTTAAATTAATTTTCTGTTTATTTTCCTTCATATTTTACTCAATCCAAACAACTTTAAAATCCTTTCATTTTCCCTTTCTTCCATCTTCTCTCCTTTCATTTTCTTTCCTTTTATTTTCACCTCTCATTCTAAAAGAGCATTCTGCATTAGGGTGTTTGACAGACTCGGTGTGTGCTCCAACGTGTCTCTCTAGGAGATAATTCAAGATTAATCTAGTTTTGAAGAAACTATTTGTATAATTTTGTAAAAAAATATAGTTCTAAGGTTATCTGATATTTTTCCATATTATTTTATTTTTAATGAGTTTTGTAACTATGTGAAGTCATATTTTTTATTTTTAATAATTAAATTCGAACACATATTAATAAGAAAACTAAAGCAAACAAATTAAGGTCATAAATAGCCGTAGAAATACGAGTTGGCCGGCTCTGCCGCGCCTTACCTAAAGCTTGCCAAAAACAGAACGGGCTAGCCTAAAAAAAAAGTGGGCTATAAATCCTATCCCACCCCCGCCAAAGGGTGGCCTGGCAGGCTAGCTGGTCAACCCATGGGCAATTAATTCAGTCTTCTTCTAATTATAATAGAGTCACACAAACAGAGACAAGTGAAGCTATCTTCAAGTTACAATTAACAAGGGCAAAGTCTTCTAATTATAATAGAGTCACGCAAACAAAAACAAGTAAAGCTATAAAATGAAAAGTAGAATAAGGAAATGGTGAAGAACCCACATCAATTATCATCACACATATCATCGTCACTCTTTGTTTTATTTTATTGTGTTGGATATTTAGGAAGATATACATGAAAAGATCAAAGGGGAAAACAAGGTAAGATACTACAAATATCAAAACAAAAAACCAGTAAATATATCAAAACAAAAACCCAAGCAACAATCTTTGAGACCTAGCGAAACAAGGAGAATGGAGAGGGCACTTGCTGACTAAGCACCAACGCTGGACGCAGACAGCAACGTGATGATGGTGAGTTTGCCTTTGAAGATGCGTGATCTCCCTGACTTCCTTAGTTCCTCGATCTCCTTTTGCAGATGCGATGTGCTATTTGATCTCAATGGCTTGAGGCTTCCTTAGTTCCTTGTTCTGCCATTTAAAAACTAAGAAGTGATTCTGTTGTGTGGAGTGTGTGTGGAGTGTTTGTTCGTGGCATGTTGTGTGCAACAACAAAGTGGATTATTTTGTGAGAAAGAGTGAAACTTTTTCCAACCCAACAATCCACAAATTTTACGAAAAAAAAGACAGAGAACCCGTAGGCTATGCCCGCTAAATTGCTGGCTAAAATGGCGCGGGTCAAACGAGTTCGTAATTGAATATCCTAACTTAATCCGCCTAAAGATGCTGGCAGTGCGGGATGGCCGAATAGGTCAGGCCTATACTGTCACCCCTAGTCATACGAACCGTAACAATCCAAGCATTGAGCGAATTGGCCCAAAAACAATTTTTATTTGTTTTATTTTTATTAATATAGTACAACACAAGGGGAGTTAAATTTCCTACCCCAAGCACTCAAAATCCCACCTTACCCAACATTTCAAAATTCCAAAACCACCCCTCCTTCATTTAAACCACAGCCCACTTCACCTTTACCTTTCCCTCTTTCTTCTTCTCCTTCACTTTCAGTTTCACTTTCTCACTCACTCTGACTCTCTTTCCCTTTCACTTCAATGCATCATCTTCTTCATCATTAACCTCTTCATCTTCTTCACCAACTGGAGCCGCATTATCGTCAACCTCGTCGTCTTCTTTGCTTTTGGATTTGAGGTAAGCTTCTCTTCTCTTCGTCGTCTTTGTAGCTTCATCTTCATCATGCACCGTTTCTGCAATCGACGAAGCTTCCGCCATTGGAGCGGAGCTTTATCGTTTAGGGTTTTAAAACCCGAAACTTGTATGGCTAGAATTCGAGATCTGAATCTCGGTTAGGTTAAATTATAGTTCCGGGAATTAGGTCCCAGAGGTATTGTTAAATTTCTTAGTTTCGAGGTTTAGAACCCGGAATGTTGAATTTTTTACTTCCGGGTTTTAGAACCCGGAGGATAATTTTTTTCGTTTATACTTCTGTGTTTGAAAACCCGAAAAAAATTATATTTTTCTTTTATACTTCTGTGTTTTAGAACCCGGAAGGTACTGTAAAATTTTTGTTCCGTATCAGAACTCAGAAGTCTGTTGAAGCTGAATGGTTTTGTTGAAATATGTATTGTTTGATGTAAGAATGACATGGTTGTTTTGGCACTAGATGGTTAGGACTATGTGGATGGGTAGTGATGGACATTGTGGACGTGGTGGACGTAGAGGGCGATGTACAAGGGGACGTCGGGACGATGGTGAACGTGGAGAGGAGCCTCAGAGACATATGACCGCCTCTTATCGTAAACGACTACATGGCGAGCATGACGTTGAGCCCTCGGGACATGGTGCATAGCCTCCGCAGATGGAGGCTGCTGCATTGCCTCAACAGGAGGTGCAGGCACAGCCTCAACAGAAGGAGGAGGCATAGCCTCAGCAGGTGGAGGAGGCATAGACTCCACCGCTTGTTCTTCAAGCCGAGCCACCATTTCCTGGAGGACCGCAGGAGCTTTCTTTGTTGCGGAGGTACCCAGATCACATTGCACCTTGGGTGTGGCATGCCTACCTAAATACTCATCTGGTATGCCTTGTAATTTTAATATTGATTTTCATATTAAGGATTTAAATGATTTACATTAATAACTTTGATGTTTGAACATATTTGTAGGGTTACATTGACCGAGGAGATCTGGTAGTGATCGATTGTGGAGGCAAGCTGGACAGGTTGAGCTGTGAGGGTGACCAAGATGTGATTGATATATTGGAGTGGTCTACGTTGTATCCACTGGTCTCATGCAACTATTCCATGATGGACAAGGGTACCATTTCTGCTTTTGTCGAGAGGTGGCACCCCGAGACTTTGTCCTTCCACATGCTATTTTGGGAGATGACTGTCACGCTTGATGACATGTCATGCTTGCTTCACCTCCCCATTATTGGGAGTTTCTTAACACCTATGGTTCGGACCCGACAGATGGATGCTCAAGCATGTGTTAGGTTTCTGGGAGCGAGATACGGCAACGTCCAGGTAGAGTTCAGCCAGAACCGCAGCATGCACTTGAGGTTCACGTGGCTCATTTCCCGTTACAAGGAAGCAGTTGCAGGTTTGTTTCATTTTCCTTAATATGTGAATATTTTACATTAAGATGAACATTTATTCTCATTCAAATATTCATTATTTTAGATAAGCGGTGGAAGCACGCGGCCAGGTGCTTGTTAAAAGGGATTTTTGCCTCTTTTAAGAAAAACCTATACTTGCGCTGTGCTCAAATCTCTTTTAAGATTCGATTGCAGTATAGCACGGGTAAAATCGATCCTCAGGGAGCTACGATCACAAATGCCGTTCTTTTAACGGTTGATTAAGCAATAACACAGAAAGATTGTTTTGTTCGATAATAATGGTTGTAACAAACATGAAAGCAAGAGCAATAGTGATTGAAGTGATTAACAGATTTGGAAAACAATTGGATTTCAGTTTCGCACTTCGCTATCCTGGATTGATTTAGTTCTTTGCATATAATCACTTAAAACCTCTGTTTCATCCCCACCAGTTCTTATCTAACTCACCTATTCCTAGTATGAGAAGATGATTCGGTTACTTTCCTAATTATCGCTTCCACAGACAATTAATCAAAGCAAGCCGTATAAACGCCGGTGTTTAGGGACTAGGTGATCTAACGCTATTCCTAGCAGATGAGCTTCGCCTAAATGAAATGGTTTATGTCAGACTTAATAGTGTAGCTTCCACATACAAAATCAAATCTAAAATCATGTGATAGGTGATCAAACTAACACAAGCATTAAGATTAAAACCTTTTCATTGAACTCAGAGATAGAAAATATACATAGAATCAAATACAATCCATTCAAGGCAAAACACTACACCTAAAATCCAACAAGAGAGAGCTTAGTTATCCATATAATGGATACTAGGTAGCTTACAAGGAGAATCAGTGAAAACAGGAATGACGGAGACGTCGCGGTGTATGACCCACGACTCCGGCGAAGTTCCGAGCTTCCGTTGATGGCTCCTTTCTTCTTCTTCTTCTTCTTCTCACTCTCGAGCTCTCTCTCTCTTCTCCTTTCTCACTGTTTCTGGCTTTTTTTCGTGGGGTAGAATACTTCTTCGTGAAGAAATTGGCCCCTTTTTATATAAGTTGGGTGCAGGGGGCGCTTAGCGCCCAGCATGTTCCATTTCTGCCTTCTTCTGGGCGCTTAGCGCCCAGTCCTTCAAGTTCTGGCCGTTAAGCGGCCCATTGCGGCACTTAGCGCCCGGTCTTCTTCCTGCTGGCCGCTTAGCGGCCCGTAGCGGCGCTAAGCGCCCAGAACGTTGTGTTTCTTCATTTTGTTGGGCACTTACCGCCCTGTAGCGGTGCTTAACGCCCAGAAACTTGGTTTTTCAGCTCTTTGTTGAAACTTGAACTTCTTTTGGCCCTGAAACATCAACAAACACATAAAAAATACCAAGAAACATCCTTTCAAGCTAAGATTGCATTGTTCTCTTTGTGGTAACAAAAACCTTACAAAACTTGGGGTTATTTTCATTGAAAACATATGAAAAGTGCCTTTAAAACAAGGTTTAAACTATAACAAATAGGCACTTACCAGTGCGACCTACTTAATCTTGTTGGCGTGATGTTGTTTGCCAACATGAGCGCTACCTATATTCCTGCTGCGTTCCTCGGCTTGTTCGAGGACCTGAATGAGATTTGCACATATGCATGGGGAGACATGGCACTGGCATGTTTATATGACCAGGTACCAAATGCCTCTAATAGAGAGACGAAGCAGATTAGCAATTACACACCGGTCCTCCAGGCTTGGATTTACGAGCACTTTCCTAGCCACATCATATACAGGGGGACGATGGATGACTACACTGAGGACCAACCAAGAGCTAAGGGGTGGAGGTGTGTCCGCCGGGGGTTAGAGCCAGTTAAGGAGAAGAGATTGTATCTGGACAACTTGGACGCATAGGTTATTATCAGGAGTCCATATGTTGACCACGAGAAGTATCGACATCAACAGTCGGTGGCTTTGTATTCAGGTTATGTTTGTGAAAATCATATTATACGACCTCGTCTCCCGGAGAGGGTCCTCCGCTAGTACGGGAACTTGAAGATAGTTCCCTCCCACCCTCAGGCCGTTCTAGGCACACCCCCACTCTGCGGAGGAGATAAATGCATCGTTCGCCGATCCAGATCGTCGATTTATCAACCTTGGGCCACTAGCTACTTATCCGGTAGAGGTTGTACCAGAGTACATGCCTCGGTACATCCGGGTTTCCCATTCGTGCATCTTCCTTGATTCAGTAATAGGAGCACGTTGGTGCTGTGGTAAGTTCAATGTCATTATGTAGAATTTTTCTTGTACTTTCTTCATTCGTTGACATCTAAAATTGCCTTCTTTTTTAGCCTGCCCTGCGACGAGTGGAGACGGGGCTTAGAGAGGCGTTAGAGGAAGAGGACATGCCTCCAGTTGATGGACCTTACACATCGCGGAGGACGGCAGACTTCGTCTACACGAGGAGGACTAGGGGAGCATCATCATTGGGAGGAGCATCATCATCTAGAGGAGCTTCATGATCTTGATTTTTTTTTTCATTTCGATGTTCATGTATCGTTTGTATGTGTATGCATGATAAAGAAACAAAAAATTTAACCCAAGCGCTGGGCTGAAGCCCAAAACCCCTTCCCACATTCTAACCTTAGATTCCAAGCAAGCTTCTCCATGGTATGAAGCTTATTACATATCTGTATAAATTTGGTTATTTATAATTCATGGTAGTACTTTCTCTCTTCCTATGTTCGCAGGCCATGACAAGCAGAGTTGTGACCCTTTGGTAGCAACGGTTGGCGGTTCAATGTTGACAATGGTCAATTGTCAATGAGTTATTATCTTTGTAGTCATCTTTTATTCATTGTTCTGTGAGTGGTTTGAATTTGATGTTACCTAATTTTATCATTGTTACAGTGATGTCAAAATCAGAGTCAATCGCGGATCGCGGCTGACCCTCAACACTGAAATCCCATACAAGGGAAGGCGCGATTTGGCCAGGATTGGCCGCAAATAGCGGGATTTCGTGGGCGCGATTCCATTGCTGCAGGGGTCCGCGACGCGATGCCGCGGTCGCACGTGATCGATAAATATGGTCAAAATTGATTCAACATGGTATTTTTTGTTTTTATTGACAATGAAACAAAAGTATCGAATATGGAGTTCTCAAAAATTGATGTCACTTGGACTAGACAAAGTAGATATTTGTTACAAAGTTCTTCAATTCAAGGATGGCCGGACCAAGAAGCTCCCCTTGATGATTTTGATTGTGATCTTTGTGAATTCCTTAGGTTAACTCTAATGCTGCCAATAAGAAAAATTGAACCATGGGATTTGTTATTATTTTTTTTTTGAGGAATAGAATGAACATGGTAGTAGATTTAAATTTGCTTGTAAATTTACTCACCTCTTGTGCACCTGAACAAATTCATCAGTTTCATCTAGTATGTCTCCCTTGTAAAAGAAAAAAAGAATAGCAATCAGCATGGTAGTAGAAAAGATGACTGAGAGTTCAACACTTGATGAACCAGAACAATGAGATTTTCGTAAAGTACAAACCAGGGTTCACTCAACTATATGTACATTTATGACAACCATGGGAATAAATTTTCAGTATAAGTAATCTTAACGCACCAATTTTCTTAATTGAAAAAAATGAAACTATAGCACAAAGAACTATGATAACCTGCAGTAGTTCCTCCATAACATCCTCCATTGTGATGATCCCAATCACCTCCTCATCCACAACAGCTGCAAGAGACTCTACTTGTTCTTGTGAGATATATCCAATATCTTGCTCCCAGCGTTTGGATTCTTCAAGTAGTTCATTGTCAGGTACCATGACATTTTTTAATGTTGGACTAAGAAATTCCGCCTCACTGGAAGACAGAGTTGATTCATAAATAGAACTTCTCGGACTCATTTCCAGGACAAAGGAAGAATTAGATTCTGCAGATCCAAGATTGACCAACACAAGTGATTTATTCTCATCATAATTTATTCTGTTTGATTTGATAGAGTACCATGGCTGAACTGTGTAACATGTTACCTCCAGTAATTTGAGCTTGGTTTGATATTTTATGAGTAATGTTCAAAATGGGAGGTGTATCCACAGAATCAGCTGAACTGTTGGGTATGGTCTTGTTGCCCTTCAAGACAACAGCCATATGGCTATGACCCTCCTTGAATTGACTCAATATCTCATATAGTGGCCAACTTTCATAAACCCTGTTACAGATGTAAACAGAAGCACTGTGTGGTTATTAAATGCACAATGAGCATGTTTGGATGCGGATCAAATAACACGTGTTGAAGCTTATTCACCGCTTTTTCTAGGAGATAAGTTCCAGTAAGTGTTCTTTAGTCCGTATCCAAACAAGGTCAACATCATATAGTTAATAAATCAGTTACTGCCGCTAGTATGAAAATCACAAAATTCCAGTTATACTAGTTCTCTTACCTAGGAATTCTCCTGATAATCAAATCCTTGATTGGGGTCTCATCTTCTGGGCGGCAGAACATTAAACTTTTAACCTGTGGGAAGATTTAATAGTAATGCTATATAAATATTAGATGTCAATAAGCAATGTTGTGAAACAGAAGCTAATAACAACTTTGTCTCGAATGTCAAATTAAAGCTTTCTTTTTGGCCTGCATTATTTGGTATTAATATAATAAATTGAGGTTGAGATTGGATTGGGACTATTGCAGGCTAATGAAGTCAATTAAAACTAACGTATACTGTGTTTGGATTCACGTTTGGAGAGGCCAAACTTGAATCTAGCAATCCAAAAGCAACTATTTTTTACTTCTGCAAACGTGGATCCAGCACCCTTTTCCAAACATGCACGTAGTATGCAAAACATTGTGTTAAGATACAACCCTATTCGAGTCGGGAACATTCCGATCATGTTTGGGTTTGCTCTCCCAATTTTTTTTTTCCAATTACAAGATTAAAACCCGATGCCTTACTAAACGGAAATCAGATATGTACCACTTGAACCATTCTGTTCGTTATATAGTTCATAATTTAAAAACCTTGTTCAACATTAATAGCAATAAATTACTTGAATTAATTATATTTCCAATATGTGCTTTTTCAATGGCTTACCAAGATGAGGCCAACAATATTTCTTGGGTTTCCAGAGTGTATAGGTATTCGACTGTGACCTTTGCTCATTATTTGGGTCATTGTATGCCTGATGACAAAGGAAAATTGCATTTATAGATGAGAAATTAAGGGAACATTTATACAAATGACTTTAAAATTTAGAATTATGACACATTACATGTCAAGTTTGGAATTTATTTCAAGAGAAAAAGTTTCAGATATGGGTGTCATTGCATCTTTAGCTGTCTTCTGAGTCAAATCCATAGCACCTGTGATTATAGCAGTTTCATGATGTGACAACTCTCCTCCTTTCCCTGCCTGTATATGAATGCTTTAGCTACTAGCTCCACACTTATGAACAATTTAGTCAAGACAGAAAATATTAGCCTGAAAACCTCATTGGCATGTAAGTCCACAAATGTCTTCAATTGAGATCTTCCCAAAAGAACTGAATGCTCTTTTCCTAGAGCCCAATCCAGCATCTACCAAAGTAGGAGGATACAGAGATATGAATTAAATCTTCTTAGAAAATGTCTATAGAGTCATGAGTGTTCTCATGAAATTTTCCTTGAGCATGAGTTGCAGAATAAAATAGTTTTGTTACTTCTGGCTTTGGTACAATGGATCATCAATCCAAGCTTTAATACATGACAAATGGAATGAATAAAAATCACACAACATATAATTTACCTTACTAGCTGGATAGGTTATAGGGAAGAAAATCAGCATGAGCAGTTGAGTGAAGAAAGCCAATTTCGCCCCTAAAGTAAGTCCATATCTAGAGCATATAGCTTGAGGTAAAATCTAGAATGGGAAATGTGATGTGAGTTAGTTTAAGACAAGTGCCTCATATTTCATCACTGTAGCTGCATTTTGTTGAGACAAACATTACCTCTGCAAATACAGTCACCAAGGGTGCTGACATGAGAATAGTAGACCAGGCTGGGATGATAGCGTCCATAAAAATTGGCAACGCCTTGAACAAAAACATTGAGAAAATCACTTTTGTTGTCAATGATGTTTATACAAAAATCACTTATGACCCTTCATTACATTGTTTTGTCCAATTATTAGTGCTGCCCACTATTCTCATAACACAGAGATGAATGCAACTTGAAAGAATTTTGTTCTCGAATTGAGAGAGCATAGAGAAGAAGTGTTATTAGATAATTCAGGTTCCTTTTATATCATCCCCTATTAGCTATTTATAGGGAGAAAGGCCATAAATTACATTTAATTTAGACTAAGCCTATGAGCCTCAAAGATCAGGCCCAATATCCTATGTATTACAAATGTGCCCTGGGTCGCCGCCCTAGGCCGCCCTTTACTAATGTTGGTCGCCCTCTTACTGTCGTGGGACGCTCGCCCTGTCCAAATTTTTCCTTAAACTAAGTTTATGAGTTGGATTCCAGAAGAATTGGAAGGGAAAGTGAAGAATTATGAGAAGTGCTTCTCTTGTTTAAAAGCTTTGAGGAAAGAGTTTGACGAATTTCTGAAAACCCTAAAAAACTTGAGTTCCCCTAAATGGGAGGTTTTTGTGGGTTTTTAAACTTCAAGACGACCCCTTGCCTTCACCTCAAAGTCTTCCTCTCCTCTCTCCTAAAAACTCTAGCATGTATTATAAATTTTTTTAGAGATAGAAAGGAATAACCATGTCCACAGGCCTTATGTCATATTTACTTATATCTAGCATGTGTTAATAACAAGATTTTAAATTGCGGCCGCGGTTGCGGACTCATCGTGATCCTTGATGTTGTGGAAGACCATGGACAAATGTTGCTCATGCTACTACAGTTGATGTTGCAGACCTTGATTTAAAATCATGGTTAATAATAATAGTTAACATAATATATGCTATATACATTATATATTACCTCCATAGCCAGCGATTTTCCTAGAAGAAGGGTACACAGGACGAAATGTCCGTTCTTTACAAATGGTTGAATCCTTTCTGCAGATAAAGATAAAAATGGATACATATTAGACTCTAGAGTGTAGAGCATAAAGAGTGCAGAATGCAGTGACTTTTAGATGGTAAACCTGCATGTTTTCTGTCTCTTGAAGAGCCTGATTTAATGATGACCTCAAGATCAACTTGGGTGAATGACAATAGTCCTAGAGCTAGGCCTGATGCAATGCCTGCCAATGCCACAATCACTAGACATATAACCAGAAACAACCAGAAATTACTCCCACAACATGGGAATTCATATTCTTTCATTCTGTGTTTGATGATCAAGTATTCTCCTAAATGTTGGAAAGAATGAAGATCATTGATCACATTGGCTTTCCAAGAGAACCGGTTATTACTATTTCTAGTAGAGAGACATAATGACAATGTGGAAGAAGATAAAAGATAAGTACAAAGACCATTCGGCCCAAGCGGCCAATACCCAAAGCTCAAAAGTTGCTGTTTCTGAGAAAGTAGTAGCTTCTAAAATGGAAGAAAACACACGAATGACACTGTTGAAAGACAAAATATGTATTTTATATATATGAACTGTGAATTAAAAGAATATTTTATTTAACAATAAGTTGCTTGTTTATTGGTAGGCAAGCTAAATTCTCATAATAGTGAAAATATAAGTTCGAACCTCAGTAGAATCATATGTTGAGACTTGAGAGACTTTTATAGTTTCCGACTGGATTTACATCCTTAAAAAAATATATTTAATTTGTAAGAGTTGGATATTTTTATTAGCTGCAGATAAAAGAAATTGATTTGATTGGTAGAATGTCTTTGTAGTTTAGGTGCTAACAAGTTGAATCATGGTGGAGATTACATAGTAAATACATGAATATTTAGTGAAGAAAAGACAAGAATTATGGGGTTCACAAAGACTTCCCAGATGTGATAATGATAACATGTTAACTTTGAATGGTTAAACATGAATAGAATTCCCTTTTTGATGTTCAAAACTACAAAGACTTTGACTCAACATTGTAGCAACTTCAATAGTGAAGACAGCTCATGATGCTGAGAATTGAATTGTCCAGTTCTATTTATTACGTAAGTTTTAATTCCCTTGTGCTTATTGAATCAGAAAACGCAAAATTCCAACGAAAGTTATGAAATTTGCTTAGAAGCAATGTACGGTTTTACATGAAATTTGATTGTAATCAATAAAAACTTGGCCTGAAATGCACGGCAAATGGTGCATGCCGTCGACTACACCGACTGCAATAAGGCATGTCCAAAACACTCTTTTCTTCTATATACTATTGACTCATTGATCCACAACTTCTCGGGATATCATTTCCTAACATTCTTGGACACGTACTCTGACTACAATCAAATCCCTATATTTTCTGACGATCACGCTAAAATTGCGCTCATAACCAACAAGGGGACCTACTGTTACAACGAAATATCCTTTGGATTGTAAAACGTCGAGGCACCTACCAATGAATGATGTCAAAAAATTTCTAGCAGCACTAGGCGGTAAAGAACTTGGAGTTTTTCAACGAACTATGTCAAAGAACTTTGGAGACCACATAACCGACCTCGGGGAGATTTTCAACAAACTATGGCAACACCGCTTACGCCTCAATCCCTTAGGTTGTGTTTGTTTTAGAAGAAAGGGAGAGGAAGGATAAGCCTAGGGAAGAAAACACAGATTCCAAGAGACCATCCTCTATTTGGATGCACCGTGAACAGTAAAGGGAAGAAAAAATTTGGTGGGCTCCACACTATAAAGCAATCCATCCAAAAGTGAAAGAAAAGCTCGGAAAAACAACATTTTGCTTAAATTCTCAGACATGAAACGGTAGTAACACTTTCTTTTCAATATTTTCTTTAAAATTCTCTTATTAATTGATTGTTAAGATTCAAACAAAGTGCACTGAAAAATGGGACATACTTGAATTCCAATCAATTAATAAGAGAGTAGTGAAAAAAAGTGTTGAAAAGAGAGTGTTGGTAGCACTCTGGACCGGGCGAGTGCCTCCCCCCGGTGGCGGGCCATGAAGACTTATGAAGACACACTTCGCTTTCAGGCTTCAAACTCGGTGTCTTGTGGGCTTGTGGACTAGGCGAATGCCACCCCTCGGTGGCGGGCCATGAAGACTTATGAAGACACTTCGCTTTCATACTTCAAGCTCGGTATCTTGTGGGCCTGTGGACTGGGCGAGTGCCTTTGTCCAATAATAGGGCGACCCAGTTACTCAACAGGGCGACTTAGACTACTTTCGGGGTATATTTGTAATATAAGGGGGGGTGATAATTTGTAATTTACTGGGCCCGATTCTCGAGGCCCATAGGCCTGTTAGGATTGAAGATATTTATGGCTTCTCCTCCTATAAATAGCTAATACGGGGCTCATGTAAAAGGGACCTGAAATCTCTTATTCTAATAACACTTCTCATCTATGCTCTCTCAATTCGAGAACAGTATAGATACCAAAAAAAAAAAAAATAAAGGTACATAAAGATTCCATGACAGCCTCCATTAGATCACCCTTCCACCCATACTCAAACACCCTCATCTCCTAAACCAAACACTTCATCCTAAACCAACACCTCCTTTCAACCAAAACTCCAACGCCATCATCCCCCTAAACCAAAACCTCGCCCTAAACCAAACAGCCACCAAATGCTACCATGGAATTTTTTACAAACAAAGGGCGGTCACTTGCAAGAGGGTAGCCAAATGGCGATTTTCCAGGAAGACATTAAATCAGAAGATCATTTGATGTGTTCTCTCAGTTCCGGATAAGTATTCTGCAGGAGCTCTTTTACATTGTTGCTTGGAGTTTCGACATGCCCTTTGCTCTGAAGAAAATTATTGCTTTTCCTATGCTTAACTTGCCTCAAATTGTTAGTTAAAAACAAAATATACATATCCATTGACATATTCATAATAATGCAATGAATATACTCAAAACACTATGAACATACTACTGCATAGTAACCACTATCAGCACATTATGCAATTAGGCTTAAGAATCAATTTTGTAATATCCCAAAGTATACAAAATATTTTAAATAAGTTACAATCTCGACTAATCATACTACTACCCATGCATATAAGGATTATTATCTATACTCAAAATTAATTAAACTAACAAATAGCTGCATCAAAATTTGCTTGCCCAAGAGAACAAATAAATGCATCAAACTTATTGGTGCGGCCTCACCGCTACTTATGCCACCTCCAAAAGTGTGGAAAATACTAAAATACCCTTAATTAAAAAATACCCCACCCAATTCCCCACTACCCACCCTCACCAGATTTCATTTTGGTACAGTTATATGTTGATGATATTATTTTTGGTGCCACTAATGAAATTTTATGCAAGGAATTCTCAAGCTTAATGCAGAGTGAATTCGAAATGAGTATGATGGGAGAACCAAAGTTCTTTCTAAGATTGCAGGTTCGTCAAGAACAAGAAAAGACATACATCCATCAGATGAAGTACATCAAGGATCCTGAAGAAATACAGCCTAATCAACGCTAAAGAGATGAGCACTCCCATGCATCCTGGAGTTATATTAGATGAAAGTGATGAATCAACACCTGTTGATCCTACCAAATATAGAGGCATGATTGGATCACTGCTCTATCTAACGTCTAGCGGGCCAAACATTATGTTCAGTGTCTGCCTATGTGCTAGATTCCACGTAATAGGTTTACTTATTTGAGGGAAAGTATTGGCATGTTCTCTGTTCCATAAAATATATCGTCTATACTAGCTCTTATGCAAAGGTTAACAGAAAGATAGACGACAGAACTTATCTTCCATTCCATAAAGCTATCGTCTAATAATGTGGATCGTCTGGTGACAATTGTAAAAGTTCAAATGACACAGTTTCAAGGTTCACCAACCGGTTCACCTCTTGTGAATACAAATAGCGCATGTCTCTTCAGTAACTATCTTTCCTCACACGTTTCCATTATTATATTATTTTTACTGAAGCATTAATCACATCGCATTAAATGCACATGGTGTTTTCGCATTTCTCTCTCCTAAAATTTCAAAAGTAATCATTACTTGCACAAAAACCTAAAAACCCTTTTCATTCAATGCAAATCGTCAATACTGAGTTTCTGAAAACTGCTCAACACTTTTGCTTCATTTCAAATCTGAAACCCTAGCACTCTCTCATTTTTTTGTGCACGCTAACCTTCACTGCAAATAAACAACAATGGCACCCAAGAAAATGTCAAAGAAGAAGATGGAATCATTAACCAATGTTTCCAAAGAAGAAGAGCTGATTATCAGAAACAGAAGCAACATTGTCGCCATAAACTGCAGAGATCAGATAGTTGCTATAGGGAAACCGGCGGTTGCAAACCTCGGGGATAGGCCTCTCGTATCATCTCGATACTTGGACCTAAACGTGTTTGTCCATGTAAAGGTTCCAGGCGGAGACGAGCTCCTACTTCAAAACTGGGAAAAAGTCTACCAGGTGTCACAACATGCTGCAACCATTCCAGTCGTAAAAGAGTTTTATGACTGTGCTATGAAACGTAACGGGGTTTTTCGAACCCATTTTCAGAGGGAGATTATTGATATCTCCACTTCACATATCGTTGTAGCTTTGGACATGGAAGTTGGAGATGGAGAAAAATACAGCTCTTGTTGGATACATGAAGTTTCTGATGCGAACTGCATATGGAAGCAAGACCCAAAAGTAGGTGGTGCTATTGTGAGCAATCTTGTGGAACCCAGAATCTTTCCTCATGGGGTGATTAGCAAGGTCATCCTTCCCAATGAACGCTCAAGAGACTGTGTTAACAAGTTGACACAGTACGCCTTGTACAAGGTGATGAAGAGAGTGAAGGTCAACCAAGTTCATCTCATTTTCCAACACATGATGAACTTTCTTGATAGTGCCCATGGAAACTTGCCATATGGGTCATTGATCACAGTGATGCTTGCAAAGATAGGAAAGCTGACGCTGGAGATAGAGAAAAATATCTTCACTGTTCAAGACTTCATCTTCCCTACTCCAATCAAGATTGGAGACGTGAAACAAATGAATGTGGAGGTAGATATTTCCAATGTTCCCAAAGAACTATTGGGTAAGTCTACGAAGCAGCCTACAAGCCCTAAAGTAGCTGCTGATATTGTTCCTGTGGAAGTTCCTTTGTTTGCTGACCAAGAATTCAATGTTGTTCCTCCTCCGTCTGCCAGGAGGACACGCTCAATGAGAACTTCGTTTGCTAAACAAAAGTCTCCAACTTTTGAGAAAAATCAATCTTCGTCTGCCCCCAAGCCAAAGATGAGATGATTGGTAAAAGGATTTGTAAGGGAAACAACTGAAAAGCTTCCCTCTCCTGTTAAAGTTGACGAGACTGAAGTTGCACTCACTGATAAAGGTGAAGATGCTTCTGCCGAAATGCATGCAGCACCCGCTGAAGCAGTCCAAGCTACTAAAGCCTGTCCTTTTGCACTCCAAACATATTTGACCTTTTTCCCAACATATTTCAACCCTTCATCGAAAATATCTTCGATGTGAAGGATGACTGGGGTTTCCGCTGTATTGTAGAATGGCTTGGAATGGGAGAACATCTGTGGGCGCTATAAGATCTTTAGTTCTGAAGCTTATTATCATATTGCGTTGGGCGCTATAAGATTGGCACCCCAAGAACTAGCTTTACAACCAAAGTGGTTTTCAGTTCCAGACATGGGGTTAGTTGTAGCTACTGCTTTCAATATTGTCTTGGTAACTTTGTCCAATAAAGGAAGCTGCACATACTTGCCTCTCAATGGACCAGTGCCTTCGTCTCCAAAGATGGTCGCTCTTGGCCATGTAAACCTGAATCACTAGATTCACATCAAGTTTTAGGAGGACTCTCCATTGCCACCAAAATATCCTCAATGGCCATACCATCACCCTGAAGATGCAGCTGGATGGGAAACTCCATTCCTTCCAAGGATGGGAAAATTCAAGAAGTTGCTTGAAGACCAGCTCTCTTCATTTGTGCAAACTCTCTTCTCTGCACCTGAGTCCGCTCTAGAGCACTCCCTAGCTTATGAAGAAGAACCAAGTTCTCTTCATCCCTCTAAAATAGCTGAGATAGTTACTCCCCCACCTGTTGTGATCGTCGAACAACTATACTCGCCATCACCAATTCCGGTTTCTAAGACCTTGTCATTCCTGAGGAAAAACCACAAGAACTTTAACCCTCCACAACATATGTTGCTCCAATTTCCATGACAAGGAGACGTTCTTCCAGCCTGCCAAGTTTGTTGAAACGGCAGAAGAGGAATAAGCCTAAGAACTCTCGGTTCCTCATTGATCTATCCGTAGAGTCACTTGGATATCCTTTCTGTTTTGCTGCACAACTATGGGCACCTCGTTCTTGCTCTCTCATGCAATTCATGTTTCTGGCACGTCATCAAAATGATATATTTCATTTTGGTTAGGATGTTTGGTAATCTCAAGGACATATTGGCTATGTTTCAGTATTCATTCTTCAGAATCCTGGAGCTCTCGTGGTCATACTTGATTCATGGATGCTCATTTTGTTGCCTTTTTGGGAATCCCTAGTCTCTCTTTCTACACTTCCAGTCATGCTATCAAAGGAGGACTTTGATATGTTTAAGGTTCGTGAGCTCATCTTCGCTGAAGCAGTTCAATTCAACATCAGTTCTATCATCCATGTCAAATTTCTTCAGATGGGATTTGGTCTGAGTTCTCAAGGTTCTGATGCTGAATATAGGGTTGAGTCCCCACCAACTCCTATCTCTGTAGAAGCTCCAGTGGATGCACAGGCTGTGGAAGACCTCCAAGAAAAATTTGCTGTTTTCAAGGATGAAATCTGTGAGGATCTTCAAGCTTTAACTGCTCAAAATGCAAAGCAAGTTGGAGAATTGGATGCCAGGAATGAAAAGCGCATGGAAGAGCTTGATGCCAAGTTTGATGGAAAGTTCAACTCACTGCACGCGATGATGTACAAGATTTTGGAAAAACTGAGCTGAAGCAACCCTTCGACGTCTCTATCCCTAACTCCTTTACTTACTGTTTGAATTCTTTATGCTAACAATTTTTATACAGTTTGGTTAAGTATTTTCTATATTCTCGTTTGCTTGCATTTTTGCCAATTATTTGTTTATTGCTTTTGATGATTCCAAAGGGGGAGAGACTAGAGAAAAAGGCCCTTAGACAAAGGGGGAAAAGAAAAAGGGGAGTATAGAAGAAGGCCCAGACTAGAGAAAAAGAAGGAATATATATATAGAAAAATCCCTTAGACAACATAAGATGCGGGTCACAATCATCAATAAACCCATCCACAAACTGATCCAAGAATGGCTGAGGTTTTGGTCCAAGCATTTCATGAAAGCGGCCGGTGCACTGGTCACTCCCAGGCACCGCAAGATACTCGCACTGTCCTTAATGAGTTCTGGAAAAGGTCTTCAGTATATCCTCTTCCTCAATCTGCATTTGATGGTATACAATCTAGGTCGATCTTAGGGAACAGTACTGCTTCTCTAAGCTGGTCAATCAAGTCCTCGATTCTTGGAAAAAGCATTGCTCTCTTACCGTCGCCTTACTCGGTTGTCGCTAATCCATGCAGGGTCTGAACTTTCTGTCCTTCTTCTTTATTAGCAACGCGGGTACTTTCCCAAAGAAAAACACTTCCCCCAGCATGACCTCCCGAGTTAGACTCTCTATCTGCCACTTGTACCCCGTTAACGATGTAGGTGTCATCCGTAAGTTGCAACTGAGATGGGTCTTTCTCCGCTTGCACGCCTCCCATTAGACAATTATATCACCTCTTCCTTTCCCCTTCGCAAGTACTGGAAAAATGACCCGACCCTCCGCACCTGTAGCAAACTACATTCCTCTCCTGAGGGCGGGCGTAGAGAATTTCTTGGGGTTTCTTTCCTTTCCGCTTACGTGTGCTGGGCCATGGTGGCCCTCCACTATTTTCGGGTCCACTCTACTCTTCCTTCCGATCTCGACTTCCCTACATGCTTCCACTAGGAGCTGGAATCGGCAAATCCCCAATGGCTTCACCACTTCCGAGATTTCGGCCTACAATCCGTTCATAAACCAGGCGCAGAGGTAGGCTTCATCTACTGGGTTCCTGAGTATGCAAAGGTGTCGGGCCAGAAACTCCGCCCTCATGGCGTACTCGGCCACAGTCATGGCCCCTTGGTACTTGCCCATCAGTGGTGCCTCTACTGTTTCCCTGGTGACCTCCGGCATGTATCGTTCCCCGACAGCTCCCGGTATCCCCAACCGGAGCTCTGATACCACAATGTAACACCCCGATTTTCAAGGCGTTACTGTAGTCAATGAACAGTAAATAAAAATGTGGAATATCTTTCATTCTTTCAAAAGTGCGAGTATATTTTTTTAAAATCATGCTAAGGGTGGAATGCATACACATAAATACTCGTATCTACATAGCCATCGGTGAGTAGTGTTACCAAAGTAGTTTGAGTCGTGCATAGTTATATCGTCAAGTGTAGTGCGAATAGTTAGATTATATTACAGGCCGACTAACCCAAAAGGAGAAATA
Organism: Acmispon strigosus; assembly: GCA_030819835.1. NCBI lineage: Eukaryota > Viridiplantae > Streptophyta > Magnoliopsida > Fabales > Fabaceae > Acmispon > Acmispon strigosus. Next base: position 37,489,233 of record JAUAMA010000001.1, on the reverse strand, counting down.
TATCAAATCCATCAAATCCTAGAACTAGTCCTCATCCGATATACTTTCCTGTGAGCTCCACGTAGGAAACCCACACAAAAAGCAATGTACAAGGAACCTACCCTACCCGTAGTTACATGCTAGCCCTAATAACCAAAAAGAACAACCTACCCTGAGTCCATGCTGCCTATTCCTCCTCCTCCGGGTCCCGAAGTCGTCCGTTTCGCTTGCTGGATTTTCGACTGAAAGTCTCGCTAGCGAGCAATGTCCTTCCCGGGCTCCAGAAGGAAACTATATCAATATTACAGTCTTCTTCACTGAATGTCATGGTGATAGTGGGAAATTCTTATTCTCGTCTGAACTCAAGGTCAGTTCAAGCTTGGTTTACTACTCAATTGGGTAGAATAGTGGATGTTTTTGGTCCACGCGACCCTATAGTCGAACAAGTTGCACGGACTATTCGACAAGTACCTCTTCCTGTTCAATCCCAAGTGTTGAACGTTCAGCCACAAATGGTCGATGTTCAACCAAACCAACAGGTTACCCAGGACGAACCCGTTCACCAAATTAATGATGGCCAAAACGAGGGAGTCCCGGTTTTGGTTAACAAAAACCAAACGCTGATCGAATTCTAGAAAGAGTTCGACTGAATAATTTTGGGGGGCAACAGAAAGTTGCCAACACAGTAGAGCAATTGTTGAATCAACACGGGTTCAATGTGGGCTACGCTAATAGACCACATTTTGTTTCAGTTTTTCCGAAAATATTCTGCAGACAAAACTCCCAAGGGGATGGAAAGTCCCTAAGTTAACTAAATTCTCAAAGGACGTCAAAGAATCCGCGATTGAACACATTGCCAGATACCAGGTCGAAGCCGATGATCTGGAAAACAAAGAGTACTTGAAAATGAAGTACTTCCCTAGTTCTTTGACAAAGAACGCTTTTACGTGGTTCACAACTCTGCCACCAAATTTGATTCTGAGTTGGAATCTGTTAGAACGTGTTTGTTATGACCAATACTTTAGAAGGGAATCTAAAGTTAGTCTAAAAGAGCTAGCAAGCATAAAAAGGGAACCGTTGGAAACTGTCAACAATTACTTAGGCAGATTCTGGTATATGAAGTCGAAATGCTTCATGCAGGTCCCTGAACACGAACTGGTCGAATTAGCCACGGGCGGTTTAGACTATTCGACTAGAAAGAAAATAGATACTCAACACGTAAGATATTTGGCGCAGCTAGCCGCAAGGATCTGACAAGTTGAGTTCCTTAAGCAGGAGAAACTAAAGAATAGTAAGTTGCCTAAGAGAGAGAGAGAGAAAATAGCTTATATTGGAACAGGCGATATAAGTCGAAGCGACCCTATGACCTTCGAGTCCTATGAGGATTCTGAATGTCACGATGTGCGGTTGGCTGAACTCAAAGAGGGCCTTCCTTACGTTTGCAAAATGCTGACGCCTAACAAATGAAGGCCACCTAATAATAATGATATGCCTCAAAATTCGAAATATCCTGTTAAAACTTATAATTTCGATATAACAAAATGTGAGGCTATCTATGATGTCTTGGTAAAAGATGGCCAAATCGACGTTCCTCCTGGTCAAAAGATTCCTCCTCTTGATCAAAGGAAAGGTCGGAAGTATTTTAAATATCATAATGTTTTTGGCCACTGGACTAGCTACTGTTCTACTTTCAGGAATTTGGTCGAAATAGCTATCCAATAAGGAAGGCTAGTTTTCGAGCCCAAGGAGAAAACTAACATGAAGATTGATTCCGACCCATTACAAGTTCAGGACACCAACTTTATGGAGCCTATGGAAATTTGTACCATAAGCATTGCTGAAATTCTCGACCCCGACGTCATGCCAGTCGAAGAGCTTGACAAGGAGTTACTAGAAGAAGTTTACCCAAAAGAAGGAGAAACTTTGCTGGAATACCTGCAAAGGTGAAAAGAAAAGGACACTGAAGTAACTATGTGTCCTAGGTGCAGCTCAATTTTCATCAGAATGTTGCGAAGGCCGTAGAAGCGGCTAGAAGGGTAAACCGTAGATCAGCACTGGAGAGGTTGAGCAATCAACTCCCTGCTACTCAGCGTTTAGGTTCGAGGGACTTGTTGGAGCCGAGATCTCGTCCGAATCCTACTCATAAATAGAAGAGTTTCATTCCTACAACGGGGGTTCGACCTAACTAGTGGGTTGCTGCATATCGACCCAAACCTGCTATAAGATCGAGGGTTGAAGCAAAACCCCCTGCTTTCAGAAATGGGAATGTTCGAACCCCGAAGAATTACTCCCATATTTCGAATTCTTACTTTGGAACCAGGTCCATGACCAAAACTCAATGGAGGAGGTTCCAGAGGAAAAGAAAGGCGGCCCGAGAAAGAGCTACTGGTCGGAACGGGAAGGCTGTGGTTGAGGAACCTGGCAAGAAAGGATCCCCGACAAAGCTGAACAGAAAAGGGAAACCCTTCTTCGAATCTGGACAATCGAGTCGAAGCAAGGCTTTACCTTAAATGGACTTAGCATACAAGCCTGAGTTAAGTCCCGAAGCGGAACCATTCACGCCTAAAGCTGCATCCCCTAAAACTCTAAATGCTAAAGAGGAAGGTCTGGTCACTGATAACTTTGCCAGTGATACTGAGAGTTTAGACATCATTTGTAATGTAGTGTTTATCCTCCCTTCTGAGTTCGACCAAACTAGAGAGGTTGTCGAAAGTGAAGATGACTACTACGTCGAAGATGAAAACGACGACAACCCTCTTTGTTACTACATAAAGACAAAGGGTAAGGTCAAAGAGCAGAACACGGTTTTTAAGAAGCCGGATGATGAGATGAAAAGGAACTTAAAGCCACTGTTCGTGTGGGCTAGAGTTGAAGGAAAAGGAATCAACAAATTGTTGGCCGATGGAGGGGCAGCAACAAACCTGATACCTAAATTTTTGATGAAAAAGTTAGGCAAAACTGAGGCAGATCTACAGCCTCATAACTTGGTTCTCTCTAACTATGAGGAAAAAACAAACAAGTAGCTTGGTGTGATGCCACTCGAAATCACCGTAGGCACGGTGACGAGAACCACGTTGTTCGTGGTAGTCCCAGCTAAGGAAAACTACAATTTTCTCTTAGGCATGGAGTGGATCCATGGAGTCGGAGCAGTTCCTTCGACCTTGCACCAAAAGATATCTCTCTGGAGAGAAGTCGGTGTCCTTGAAAATTTTGATGCCGATCAAAGCTATTTGTTAGCCGAATGCGATCAAGTCAATAGGAAGACATTCGACAAGAAGTTGGCAAATATTCCACCTTACAATGATCTGGAGAATGAAATGAAGGGGAAATATAGGCCAAGCTCATTCAGGCTCGACCCTGAATATGGCTTCTTTCGTAGAATGGAGTTCTATCAGAAGAAAGAAGACGAAGATGCCACAGGAGAGTGGCACATGGTGGGTCCTATTTGAGCAAGTGCGTAAAATTCGGTTTGAATAGCTGAAAATGATTAAAAGGCTCAAAAGGCCGAAATATAACAAAGAACGCGTTCAACTCATGCTTCGTAAAGAGGTAGAGCGTTACATCAAAAGTGGCGATGGCATCAGAAATTTTTTGTTACCATAGTAAAATGTAAACGATGTAATCGCAAGCGTGATTTCAGTATTGTGATTATACCTGAAGTGTACTCTTTGTAAACTTATATCTATAAAGTCGATTTAAGCATTCAAATTATCATCTTACCTGTTGCTTGAAATGAATTCTGATTCAAGTTGGGTCAACTTATCCTTGATTTGATTTATCGAATTTCCATTTAGATTTTACCTATCGAAGTTCATGATGTTTAATCGAAACCGAGAGGAGTTTTTCAATGGTAGCCGAAATAAAAGTTGAATACCAGTCTTGAATCAGAACGTTAAAAGACTACAATGGATGAGTAAATGAACTTTTTGGTTATGATAAGGCAATATCACAAAATTACAAGCGGTTAAACCGAACCGTCGATACAAAGTGGTGACAAAAGCCTAATCGTAATCTAAAAAATCCCCTAAGATTTGGTCTAAGATCAGCGAAAAGGGGAAGAGCCAATCGACTCTTTGACAAATTCCATGGAATCATCAGAGCCACTAGAAGAATCTCCCGAAGAATCTCTAAGGTCTTCAGAGGAAGACGGTTCCGTAATGTCAAAACCCTTAGCACGAAGGAACTCCACTCCGATCCGTCGGCAAGGCTTCTCTTCTAAAACTCTCCATGCACTGGGGGACAAACTGCCGGAACCCTTGAGAAGTTTGGTAACTAAGAAGCCATAAGGAATGGCTCGTTCTTTGTTAGTGATGGCGCATGCCAAATGATTGTAGACAATATCTACAACTTTGACATGCTCTTCGTCCAAGATAGAGTATATGAGGAACAAGTCCTTGTCAAAAACTTCTTCTAAGTGATCAGCCCTTGGACAAACCACTGTGGTGATCACACGATGAAGAAAATTGGTCGAAGGGGAAAGAAAAGAGTACTGAGAACATTCAATGGCAAAGGGGTTATCCATACGGTACACGGCCTCGTTGATATCGTCCCAGTCGTGCCATTTCCACCAGCACTCTGGGTACACCTCATCGGCGTCATCACTGTTGATTGTAAATCAAGTCTCGTCCTTGGACTCGACTGAGGTTTTGATGAAGACAAACACATCACAAAAAGAAGAAAGACTTCAGAAGTAAAAAGGAAGACTTCAAGAAAGAAAGGAACAAAAAGAAGAAAGACTTCAAGAAGACTTAAGAGAAGAAAGACTTCAAGAACCAGGCTCAGAACGTCAAGATCAAAACCTGAAGGTTCTAGTTTTAAGTAAGTCTTGTCAACTTAGTGTGCTATGCTTTATTAAGGTTTAATTGCATTAGAAGGCTCATGAAAGATCAACTAATTGAGTACAATATGTTCTCACAAGTTAAACTTGGTAGGAACACTCAATTAGGGTTTAAGATGGTCAAAACTGAGTTCTGGACTATCTGTAATCGATTACAGATGTGTGTAATCGATTACAGGACGTGTGTAATCGATTACCACAAGTTTGTAATCGATTACCAAGTTTGAAATTCAAATTCAAACTTCAACGGCATGGTGTAATCGATTACACTAACTGTGGTAATCGATTACCAGGTCGACAGATGTGTTATTTCATGAACCATTGTGTCTCAAACCATTTGGGAAAGGTTGTGTTGGTTCATGGATGACCTCTAGTGCCTATATAAAGTCCCTAGACACTCAGAAACATCAATGACTTGGTCCATAACTTTCATATTCATTAAAGTCATCATTCTGAGTTTCGGTTCTCTCATTTTCATAAGAACACTCATGATGTTCAACATTTGAGAAACTCAGAATGGAAGAGCCTTCATTGTAATTGCCTGGAGCATACAAACTAAGATCAATCCTTCTTGTCAAAAGGATTGAATCATGCATAGAAAAGGCATCTTCTTCTTCTTCTATTTGAATCATGTTGATTCATTCACCATAGTTTTTGGTGGTTGTAAAAAGGCCCTTTGAATCAGGTTTGATTCAAAGTCCACCGTGGTAATACGGTGTCATCAGAAAGTGGTTTGCTTTCTGAGGCATGATGGGTCCTCTTAGGGTCCTTGGCACAAGTATTGCTAAGAAGACTTGATCAATCAGAAGTGGGTTGCTTCAGGAAGATTGATAAGATATCTTAGGGTCCTTGGTGCAAGCATTCGTTAAGAGTACTCGATCATGGGAAATCTTCACTGTGGAATTCAGTGGAGTGGTTCTTCAGAAAGTGGTAATCTTTCTGAGGGATTCTAACTTTGCCGTAGTATTCGGTGAAGGGTTGTTCGATTGAAGGCGGATTAGTCTTCAAGGTCTGAGGGTGGTTTGCCTTCAGGAACTGAAAGTGGTTTGTTTTCAGGGGCTGTTGAAAGTGGTTTACTTTCACAGGATATTGGTAGGAATTCTTGGGGTCCTTGGGTTAGGAAATTGTAAGTGATTTTTATCAATAGTGGAAAAATCCTCAAGGGGTTTCTTTGAGGGACTGGACGTAGCCTTCGGTGGATTGAAGGTGAACCAGGATAAAACTCCCTGTGTCATTTCCTTCTCCTTCATCTTCTACTTTCAAGCAATTACAATATTCCGCTGCAACAACGTTCTTACATTACAACTCTAATTGCGCTGAAAGTCGTTTGGTACTATTACGCGAAAATCGGGGCATCTCTGATTCACCCTCCCTCTCAGGTTGCTATCTGTACTAACATTGAGGAGTTCGAAGATTTTTCTCCGGGACAGGAGAACGTCGCGGTTCACGATATGCACCCTGAAGCCACCATTACGGCTAAGAGAGAGAGAGAGAGAAGCCCAGAAATTTCACAGAGCGTCAATAAGCTGGTGCGACTCAAAGCTATGGAGCCAGGGACCCTGTAGCGGTAGAGTTCAAGAAGGTCAATGGAATAGGGGAAGCAGATGGTCACCATGATGACACTTCGTTCAAACGGTATTTTCAGGTAGAGTGTCGGAGAAGGAAAACAATGTAGCAAGAGGCATATGAAGATGAACCCATTTATAGGAAAATGGAAGTGGATAGAAGGGTTTCCCCTTTCCCCTGACAGGTGGAAACGAAAGGCCATCCAGAGACGGCCAACACTTGGCACAAGGTTCGAATCACAAGAAACGTTTGCGTGAGAGATCTAATAATCATCATTACATGTCTGCAAATGTGGTGATGTGATTAACTGCTCCACCATCATGGCAAAACTGTCAATCTTCCCTTTTCTTTTTGAATGAAAACTAAAGGTAATTAGATTTATCTTTTGGCTAAGTTTAAAGAAAAATATCACGCTTCTCAACAGGAAGCACGAAGTATGATATTTTGGGGGGCATCCGTTAGCTCGGAATTTTTCTATGTCTTAGACTCGTCAAAGCATCCACCAAAAGCTAGGTTCGACCAAAATAAGAAATTCTTAGACCAGGATAGTTGAGCAGTTTCTGAGTTTCGACTAAAATAATAGCAACTTGGAAGGTTGGAGTCAAAACCAGTGAAGGGTCAGAACTTAGCGTAAACAGGTATAGAAATCAGCACGTCCTCAGACCTATCCTGGAGGTACAAAACTGCCACTCAACTGAGGTTACAAAGCAGTTATTTGATGGAGGTTCAAAGCAATTGAAGAACGTTGGATACGTGGGGAATAAGAAAACCGACAAGGGACACGTGTAAGAGGCTGAAGAAGAAACTACCACGAGTGGTTGAAGGGCTTGGCCTATAAATAGAAGAATCAGAGGCAGATTTTCAGGTCTTTCGCCCTTATCACGACACACCTGGTAGTGTTAAATCCTCACCCTACAAGCCATAAGTCCATGTGTAAGTGACGCTGCGCGACAGGAACGAGAAAACACGTGAGTGGCTGAGTGGTGGTCGATCGACCAAACCTTTACATTCTTTGTAACCTTTTTATTTGTTTAATGCAATTTAATTTTTCTTTTTTGCTTTGTTTCCCTGCTTTCATGCCTATGACCCCTTCTCTCAAACTATAACACCTTTCCAAACACGCACCCTCTCCGCTCGAACCACTTTCGACAGGTTCCTCTCTGCCCATCTCACACACTTCGCACGCGCACACGAGAGGTTTCCTTCTCCCTAGGACCCGAAAAGAGGATAAAATCCAGCCTCTTCATAAACATTTGGATTTTCTTGTGGTTTTACCCTGGTCACCAAAAAACCAGCGTAAACAGCAGCTCAAGGCATCAGATGATGGGTCATTCCAAGGCATCAAACGATGGGGCAGTCCAAGGCATCAGACGATGGGGCAGTCCAAGGCATCAGACGATGGGGAAGTCTAAGGCATCAGACGATGGGGAAGTCCAAGTGTAACACCCCAATTTTGGGTTGACGGTTACATAGAAAATTACGCGGGAATTATACTTTGAAACCTCTCAAAACGCTCAAGTGTAAAAACGCCTCTCAAAGTATTTATAATTAATAATCAACCCATAATAGATTATTAAACATCATCCAAATCACCCACAACACTCGGGCCGATTCCACAGGGATTAAACTCATCTCATCACTTCCCATCTTAGTGAATTTCTCAAAGAAACCATCAACATCAAACATCACAAAAACTCATGATAATTTTCAACAAAACCTTAGCAACAAGTTATTTCACAAAACTCATAATAATTTATAGTTTCCAAAAGAAATTCATAAGTAAACACATCTAACTTGATCTAGTACTGAGTTACCCTTACCTTCTATTCCTTTTCATCAACTCGTCCTCCGACCTAACAGGATAAACTCATATGCACAATCATCAACAACCATAGGAAAAGGTCGGAAACCAACTCAAAGGGATTTTAGAGCAACAGAAGCAAAACAACAGCTTGCTGGCAGAGGCCTAGCGCTTGGGAGCTAGGTTCCAACGCTCATGCGTTGGGCCTCTGTTTGGAAACACAAACTGGGCAGAACCTCAACGCTCAGGCGTTGGGAGTCCAACGCTCATGCCTTAGCTCCCTGCCAGAAAGCCCCAAAATAGTGTTTTCAGCCCAAAATCAATTCTAAATTATAATTTTCGAAACCAATACTTTCCCAAGCCCAAAACTCATTATAAAACGGATTGGATACAACTTCTACTCAAAATTCCAAAGATTTTCCGAAAACTGTAAATCATATGAACAAGGAAAGTACAAGGGTTTTTAACCAAGATTAGAAGAAGAAACCAACCTCAAGTGTTGATGACCAAAAGGGATTTAGGTATCAAATTGCACGTCCAGAACTTCAAGGAGATCGTCACCCACAAGAAGGAACCCAAAGATTTTCGAGCAAGCCCTTGAAGGAGATTGGAAACGGTGAAACAAAACCAACGTTACAATCGATGCACTAGGGAAAGCATACGTTGAAAGAATCATAATCGGAAGGGAAAGGAAACCTACCAAGGAAACACAAGAAACAACCTTTGGAGAGGAAATGGAGGATCAATTTTTCTTCCAATGGAGTAAAACGCAGCAGCAACAATGAAGGGAAACAGCAGCAGAAAAATGAGGACAGTAGTAGCAGAAATGGAACAAGAGTTTTTAGCACATGGAATAAGAGGGTGAAGGTCAACCACTAGCCTCTATATGCACGAAAATTACACTCTCCAAGGAAGGATTTCAGAAACATCCTTCATCAAGACCCATTAACACCCATCAAACTCCATTATACCACATTCAAAACTCCCAACAAGGCTTTAAATACCATTAACACTCATTATTCTCATTCAAACTCAGCCTTTAACCTCCATTAAGCCTCATTAACACATGTACCAATTCAAATTTCGAATTTCAAACTTAATCATCTGTGAAAAAGGTCTTGCTCCTGACCCTGGCTGAGGTTTTGATGACGACAAACTCATCGACAAAAAGAAGAAAAGAAGACTTAGAGGAAATAGTGCAACATGTTTATATATCTACCTAAGTCTTAGATAGGTGAGCTATGATTCTAAAGGCCTCTCTAGTATAAAGGCTCTTTAAAACACTTAAGCTAATTCAGTTTAACCTTTTCATAATTTAAAAGAGGTAGAAAAACTCAAGCCGTTCTTAAAGGTTTCCTTTTCTGGAATCTGGACTGAGTGTAATTGATTACACCCTTAAGGTAATCGATTACACATAGGTAAGTAATCGATTACACGTTTGAATTTGAAATTCAAACAGCAATGGTCACATAGAGTAATCGATTACCTAAGTACTGTAATCGATTACATGCTCGACAAGTTGCATCTTTTCATGAACCATTGTGTCTCATACCTTTTGGAAAAGGTTGTGTTGGTTCATGAATGATACCTTATGCCTATATATAGTCCATTTGAGTCCAGAATCGAAACACACAAGCATCACACACGATATAGGCTTAAAACCTTCTTGAATTGCTCTTTCATGTTCATTTAACCTTTGTTCTTAATCTTTTAAAGAGCCTAGGTTCTGAGTTCATATTCTTCACTGTTTAAAGAACACTCTTGCTGTTCATATATTGAAGAACTCAGAATCAAGAGAGCCTTCTTATGCTTAAAAGCCTTAAAGCATAACTCTCAAGATCAATCCAATTGTGTGTTAAAGGATTGATACAGCCAACTGTAAAACTCTTCTTCTTCTCATTCTGGTTGAGTGAATATTCACCGTAGGGTTCGGTGAAGGTTGATTATTATGAAAGTGGTGTGCTTTTAGGGACTGAAAGTGGTGTACTTTCAGGGGCTGTTGAAAGTGGTGTGCTTTCACAGGTTGGTGTTGATAGAAATTCTTAAGGTACTTGGTGTAAGCACTTGTAAGAGATTTTTATCAATAGTGCATAAATCCTCAAAGGGGTTTCTTGAGGGACTGGACGTAGCCTTCGGTGGATTGAAGGTGAACCAGGATAAAATTATGTGTGTGCATTCTCCTACTCTTCATCTTTACTTTCAAGCAACATTTATTTCCGTTGCACTCGATTGTATTCATATTTATCTTGAAAGTAAGGTGTGTTAAGGCGAAAATCGGGTAAACCTGATTCACCCCCCCTCTCAGGTTGCTATCTATACTTACAATTGGTATCAGAGCGTAAGTTTAGGTAATTTGCTCCTAAGATCCGGGAGAAGATGGCATCCTCTTCTAGTCATGGAACTAGTGAGGGATTCAACATAAACAGGCCACCATACTTCAATGGAGGCCACTATGACTTCTGGAAGATTAAGATGAAAATCTTCATAAGGTCACTGGACGTGGAAATATGGAAAGCCATTGAAGAAGGTCCGTTTATACCTATGAATGAAGTTGGTGATAGCAGACAACCAAAACCAGAAAACACATGGAGTGAAGAAGAAAAGAAGAAGGTTCAATATGATCTCAAAGGAATGAATATCCTTACATCTGCTCTTGGCATGGATGAATTCTTCAAAGTCTCAACTTGCACAACATCAAAAGAAATATGGGATACATTAATGGTGACTCATGAAGGAACAGATGAAGTCAAGAGATCAAAGATCAATACCCTATCTCAAGAATATGAAATGTTCAGAATGCTTCCAGGAGAAAAGGTATTGGATATGCAAAAATGATTCTCTCATTTGACTAACCATTTGATTGCACTTGATAAACAATTTTCCAGAAGTGACTTAAACATGAAAGTTCTAAGATCACTCACAAGAGCATGGCAACCAAAGGTTACGGCAATTTCCGAAAAGAAGAGTTTGTCTAATATGACTCTTGCAAATCTCTTTGGAAAACTCCAAGAACATGAATTGGAATTGAATCGTTTGGAGGAATATGAACAACATGAGAAGATGTATCGATCCATTTCTCTAAAAGCAAAGGAAAGCATCAAAGATGATTATGATGCAGATTCTGAAGAGGACGAGAATGAAAATATGAATCTTCTAGTGAAGAATCTTGGAAAGCTATTCAAAAGGAAAGGTATGAAGTTTAATAATAACAGAACTTTCCAAAGGAATAGTGAGCCCTCCTCTTCTAAAAAATTCACATGCTTTGAATGTGGAAAACTGGGACATATCAAGTTGGAATGTCCAAACCTTCAAAAGAAGAAACATGGTTTGAAGGATAAGTTTGAAAAGAAGGATCAAACTACTCGAAGAGCATACATTGCCTGGGATGAAAATGAAGTGAGTTCATCATCCGACTCTGAAAAGGAAGAACAAGTTGCATTAATGGCTTCACATGACTCAGATGCTGAGGATATCCAGGTTAGTGGCAATGTTATTTCATTTCATGATTTAGAATTTGCTATAGAGAATGTGTTTAAATTATGTCAAAGTTTCTCTAAAGTTAGTAGTAAGAAAAATGCTATAATTTCCTCTTTTGAAGTTAAGTGTAGAACCCTAAAGGAAGAACTAGATATAGTAAGATCCAAATTAGACATTCCACATGAATGTACTAAGTGTAGTTCTTTAGAAGAGAAGATAGATAATCTTCAACAAAGAGTTCATAACTTCAACAAAGGAAAACAGAAGTTAGATGATATCCTAAGTGTTCAAAGACACTCCAATAGTAAATTCGGTCTAGGATATACTTTTCACCCAAAGATAAAAGAAGTCAAGAAAGCTATCTTTGTTAAACCAAACAAAGTGGAAGGATCTTCTGAAAACTCTAGGACTAGTTTTATTAGGAGTATGAACAATAGGAAGAATTATTATCATAGATCTCCTAAGAAGATCAATCCTACTCCTAGGCAAACATCAGGTTACAATAAATATTCATGTACCTATTGTAACAAAGTAGGACATACTCCAAATAGATGCTATTACAAAAATGTATTGGCTTATGCTTGCTCTCTAAACTTCCCACTATATCAAATGGATGTTAAAAGCGCTTTCCTGAACCGATATATTCAAGAAGAAGTATATGTGAAGCAACCACCAGGATTTGAGGATCCTAAGTACCCTTCACATGTCTTCAAATTGAAGAAAGCACTTTATGGCCTTAAGCAAGCCCCTAGAGCATGGTATGACAGGTTGAGCACATTTTTTTGTGAAAAAGGATTTCAAAAGGGTAAGGCTGACACAACCTTATTCATCAAGAAAACCAAAGGTAATACATTGTTAGTTCAAATTTCTGTAGATGACATTATTTTTGGTTCCACTAACAAATCTCTATGCAAGGATTTCTGTAATATGATGCAAGAAGAATTTGAGATGTCTATTGATGACAGGATAATATATGATGTTTTTAGGTTGTTTTTAGTATTTTTATTTTATTATTTTTGAGTCACATATAGGATTTTTAGTATTTTTACATAGATTTTATATTTATTTTGCATTCTGCATATAGATTAGCTTTTATTTGTTTTTCTAACTTTATTTTATATTTTTAGGAATTTTTATAGCTATTTTATATTTTTAGGAAAAGCTGGTATAGTTATCATTTTTGTCCAGGGACCGATTTGTAAAGTTTCAGGAATTGAAGGATCAAAGTGTAAAGGTTCAAGAGTGGAGGATGAAAAGTGAAGTTTGAAGGAGTCAAAGGGCCAGAATTGAAGTTCTAACAAAGAGAGGACTTGAAGTGAAATTGAAGAATGTGAAGCAACTCTCTTTTATTTGAGCACATGTAAAATAAGGTTGGAAGGTTAATGGTGGTAAAGGGGAGGTTTCAGAACTTATTAGGGGCTGAATGAGCCTAATTAAGCCAATCAATTCCACCATTGAAGAAGAAAGGAATCCAAGAAGAAGCTGCCAGTGTTCGTCCCAGCGCTGCAGCGTTGGAATTCCCAACGCTCAAGCGCTGGACCTCTGACTAGGATGTGAGTCAGAGGTTGCACCCAGCGCTGCAGCGTTGGAAGCCAGCGCTCAAGCGCTGGGCCCATTTCTGCCCGTTGGTTTTTAATGCATCCCAACGCCCAAGCGTTGGGAATGCCAGCGCCCAAGCGCTGGAAGGCTGATTTTCACTATAAATAGGGAGCTTTTCTTCACTTGTAAGAGACACCTACTCAGAATACAACAAGTGTTCTTCTTTCTTCCTCAAAGATCATTGTTCCTAGGAATTGTGGGAAGCCATACTTGAGCTCCTATCCAGGGTAATTCGATGACTCTTTTAGCCATGCTTGGCTAATTCTTTTTAAGTTTCTTGGGTTGTAGTAATTTATAATTTTATGCTTTAGTATTGTTTTTACCTTTCTGAATAATATTTCCATTTCATGTTTCATTTCCTTGTTCTTCATTAATCTTGTGTACAAAAGATTTCATGCTTTCTACTTATGTCATAAGGCCATTTGATAAGTAGTAAGGGAAATAGGAAATAAAAAAAGTTATAAGTATACATTTCTTAAGGCAATTAGGATGGACGTAACTTTGTGTTGGCCTGAATTCCTTCTTCATCTTCTTTTCTAATTAACTAATAACCAAGGCTATGGAGTTAGTAATTAGGTAAGAAAGTTCTACATGACTTAAGGCAATTAGCTTGTAGAAATTCTAGGCTAAAGCACCATGGAATTGGAATTAAAATTCAGAAAATAAGTAATAACTTGCTAGCATATTTATAGATTATGTAAATCAACCCAAGAGCTTAATTCTCATCATCTTATTTCTTTATTATTTTATGCTATTGTTCTTGCTTGCTATAAAAACCAACATCAAATATTCATCTCTTAAATCTTCTGCACAAGTACTAAATAATATAATAATAGGAAACCTATCCCTTGGGTTCGATCTTTTTATTACACGATATTGAATCGTACACTTGCGATTTGGGTATCATCTATGATGGGACAGCTAAACTTCTTTCTAGGATTGCAAATTAAGCAATCTCAGGATGGAATATTAATCAATCAATCCAAGTTTTGCAAGGAGCTTTTAAAGAAATGTGATTTGGATGATTGCAAGGCCATAGCCACACCAATGGGGTCAAATACTTATCTAGATCAAGATGAGTCCGGCATTCCAGTAGATATTACCAAATATAGAGGTATGATCGGATCTCTTCTTTATTTAACAGCAAGTAGACCAGATATTATGTTTAGTGTGTGTTTACGAGCTAGATATCAAGCATCTCCTAGGGAATCTCATTTGAGTTCAGTGAAAAGGATTTTCAAATATCTGAGGAACTTCAAATGTTGATCTGCGGTATCCCAAAGGGAGTGTTTGTGATTTGATTGGATATTCTGATTCAGACTTTGCTGGATGCAAAACTGAAAGAAAGAGCACAAGTGGTACTTGTCACTTATTGGGAAATGCTCTTGTTTCTTGGTCCTGTAAGAAACAAGCTTGTGTTGCTTTAAGTACTGCAGAAGCAGAATATATTGCTGCAGGAAGTTGTTGTGCACAAACGTTATGGCTCAAACAACAACTCAAGGATTATGGCTTAAAGCTGGGCTGCATTCCAATCAAATGTGACAACACAAGTGCCATTAATCTCACGAAAAAAACCCCATTATGCATTCTAGAACAAAGCATATTGATATAAGGCATCACTTTCTTAGAGATCATGTCATGAGAAAGGATATAGAAATTTCTTTTGTAGATACGCATAATCAATTAGCTGATATATTTACTAAGCCTCTTCCTAATGATTCTTTCTTTAAATTTAGAAGAGAATTAGGCATTATAGATGATATTGATGTCTGATTATGTGATTATATGCTTCTATGTTGATTATATGTTTATATGCTTGATTATATGTTCATATGCTTGTAGTTATATGCTTTTTGTGTGTTTTTCAATTTTGGTAATCGATTAAAACAGTCTATCAATCGATTACATAGGAATACATAGCTTAGAATTTGAAAATCTGTCTTAAGAAATCGATTACTTCTATCGTGTAATCGATTAACATCAATATTCTGGTCCTCGTGCCGCTTTAGAAACCTAAGGTAATCGATTACCTCTCTTGCTGCAATCGATTACATAAACGAAACAGTTTCTTTCCCTCTATTAATTTGAAATTCAAATTCTTATAAACCGTCCAATAATCAATTACACAACTTCCGTAATCGATTACATGCTCGATTTATATAATCGAAGTGTGACATTTACATATGAATTCTCTTACAAGTCCTATTTCTATCATCTTCAATCCTTGATCACCATATCCTGAAATCTTGATCTTGTCCACAACCCTCTCTCAAAATTCAACCATGTCTTCCTCTCCTTTCCGTCCTTCACATCCTATGAACCTAACCAGACTTCTCACTTCATCAGACCAAAGAAATCGGTTTGTCTCTAGGTTCCTAAATCAAATAATCTGAAAACCTATTTATGGCAACTTGAACTCCTTTGTTGAAAGCGAACATACATTTCCTGCTCTCCTCAGGAACCAAGCACTTGAAGAATTCATCGCCATAAACAACCCGTACTACCCAGAACTTGTGAAGATCTTCTACTGTAATCTTGACACACTGAGAGATGGCATTCAAAGTTCAGTCAAAGGCATCTTCATTCATCATTCCCTTTCTACCTTTGGCAGGTGTCTGGGACTTCCTTCTAACGGTGCCAAATTAGGCCCAAACTTGCCTTGCCCTTGGCCTGACTACAATCAGGAACTGTTTTATCAGTCTCTGTGTCGTTTGAGACCCTCAGAACTTCTGAATATCCATCCTCCTCACACGACATCTTGTCACTATCATGTTGATGTCCTTACCATGAACAACCACCTGCTCCATTACTTCATCAATCAAGTCCTTCTGCCCCAGGAAAACCATCTTGCTCACATCAGTGAGTTAGAATTGCAAATATTATATGGCATCATCAACTGCCATAAAATTAACTGGGCTTTCCTGGTCATGAATCATATGATCAAGTGCAGAGACGACACTGACTCCTTCCCTTACGCTTCATCCATATCACGCATCCTTATCTATTCCGGAGTGCCTTTAGCAAGACTATATGATGAGCGGTCTTCTTCTTTTAAGTATGTCAACAAATCCATCCTCCCTTATCTCGGGATATCTAATAACTTTGGGATTTCCACACTCTCATGTATGCTCCATGATGATGGTCGTGATCTTCGGATAATGGAGTCAATGGATCCTGAAGACTCTTCTGTTGATAACTAGTCTTCTAGGGCCTTTTATTTTGTTTTATTCTAGGTCTGTAATAACTATATCTTGCGTCCTTTTGATTTTTGAACTATTTTTTATTTGCACTTTGTGGTTTTCTTATTTATATAATATGCTGGTTGTTGTTTGTCATGATTTTACTTGTTTGTCATGATTTTACTTGTTTACCCCCACTTCCTATGCTATGCATGAATATATTCCTTGTTAGCCTGTATGTATATTTCGGATTTTCTTCTTTTTGATGAAGTCAAAAGGGGGAGAAAGGCTCTGTGCACTTTAAAGATCATATGCAGGAATGCTACAAGTGAAACAGAAAGGGGGAGTTGCAGAAGTTGCATCAGATTGCATCCGACAGGGGGAGTTTCTACAAAGAAGCAACATACTGATCTTCAAAGTTCCAAGTATGTGTTCGCCATCATCAAAAAGGGGGAGATTGTGAAGAAGGTCTTGCTCCTGACCCTGGCTGAGGTTTTGATGATGACAAACTCATCGACAAAAAGAAGAAAAGAAGACTTAGAGGAAACAGTGCAACATGTTTATATATCTACCTAAGTCTTAGATAGGTGTGTTATGCTTCTAAAGGCTTCTCTAATATAAAGGCTCTTTAAAACACTTAAGCTAATTGAGTTTAACCTTTTCATAATTTAAAAGAGGTAGAAAAACTCAAGCCGTTCTTAAAGGTTTCCTTTTCTGGAATCTGGACTGAGTGTAATCGATTACACCCTTAAGGTAATCGATTACACATAGGCAAGTAGTCGATTACAGCTTGCTTGTAATCAATTACACATTTGAATTTGAAATTCAAACAGAAACGGTAACATAGAGTAATCGATTACTTAAGTACTGTAATAGATTACATGCTCGACAAGTTGCATCTTTTCATGAACCATTGTGTCTCATACCTTTTGGAAAAGGTTGTGTTGGTTCATGAATGATCCCTTATGCCTATATATAGTCCATTTGAGTCCATAATTGAAACACACAAGCATCACACATGATATAGGCTTAAAACCTTATTGAATGGCTCTTTCATGTTCATTTAGCCTTTGTTCTTAATCTTTCAAAGAGCCTAGGTTCTGAGTTCATATTCTTCATTGTTTAAAGAACACTCTTGCTGTTCATATATTGAAGAACTCAGAATCAAGAGAGCCTTCTTATGCTTAAAATCCTTAAAGCATAACTCTCAAGATCAATCCAATTGTGTGTTAAAGGATTGATACAGCCCACTGTAAAACTCTTCTTCATCTCATTCTGGTTGAGTGAATATTCACCGTAGGGTTGGTGAAGGTTGATTATTCTGAAAGTGGTGTGCTTTCAGGGACTGAAAGTGGTGTGCTTTCAGGGGCTGTTGAAAGTGGTGCACTTTCACAGGTTGGTGTTGATAGAAATTCTTAAGGTACTTGGTGTAAGCACTTGTAAGATATTTTTATCAATAGTGGATAAATCCTCAAGGGGTTTATTGAGGGACGGGACGTGGCCTTCGGTGGATTGAAGGTGAAGCAGGATAAAATTATGTGTGTGCATTCTGCTACTCTTCATCTTTACTTTCAAGCAACGTTTATTTCCGCTGCACTCGATTGTATTCATCTTTACCTTGAAAGTAAGGTGTGTTAAGGCCAAAATCGGGTAAACCTGATTCACCCCCCCCCCCTCAGGTTGCTATCTATACTTACATCATCTACAAGCCACTCGAAAATCTGAATAAAAATGAAAACCTACTTCACTAGGATTCAGTTTTTGTTTTTTAAATTTAAAATTTATAATAATAAAAATAATAATAATAATAATAAGTTACTCAATTCTATATTCCAAATAATTAGTTCAATTTTTGTTGATTATCATGGGAATATTCCGTTGATAATCAACATAGTTTTAAATAATTATTTTTTATGTTGTCACATTTTCAATTTAACATTTCAGATTTTAATAATTTGTAATTAAAAAGTAATTACAAAATTTTACATTTAAAAAAATCAAAAAAATCAAATTTGAAGTTGAAATGCAATAGTTATGGATAAAAAGTGGAGATTTTAAATTCTCACTAAAAAATATTAGATAATTTGAATAATAATGCTACTGAATAATTGTAATATTAAATAATTTGTTATAATGCTGCTGAATAATAGTTATTTAATTTTGTAAAATTTTGAAAAATAAATATTTTTAAAAATAATCATGCTGAAAGTGGAAAAAATCGTTATTTATTTGATCTTATACAATTCAAATTTAAATGGTGTTTTTTTTTGTTCAAAAAGTTTAAATGGTGATGACATTTATGACAGTAAAGATAATAACAATTATCCAGTTAAAAAAAAAACAATTATCAATAGTAGGAGATAGATTTCTTAATTTAATTTCGGTGCTATCAACTTTAAGTTTGAATCTTTTTTATTTTTTTTAAATGCAAAATTTTATAAAAATCTGAAATATTAAATTAAAAAAATAACAACATAAAAAAATAATTAGTTAGGGTAGAGTCTTTTCAATTTGCTTATTATATTAAATATTAATTACATTGCTTATTATATTAAATATTAAATGTAAAACTTTTCAATTTGTCATATTTACAATTAAATATTAGAATTAATTAAACTTTAATTATTAATCACAAATTGAGGAAAAATATTAAATAATAATAATAGTAAAGTTGACTTGACCTAGACATTAATAACAATATTATATTAGTTATTAATAATCTTTTATATTTAAAAATAATTGTAAAATGTTAATTGTGTGAAATTTAGATGGAACAAAAGTTGGTATGAATAGTAAGGATTTATACTAATATCATTTTCTCTTCCATCTTATTTTCACTTATTTTTCTTTATATCTCTCTGCATTTTTATCACATTAACTATTATATCTCTCATTTCTCTTTCTTCTCTCATTATCTCACTCTCGATGTGAGTTGAAATGAATTATTAACTAAATATTACTCTAAATCAAAATCCTATTGAGATATCACCCATCTTAGTTTGAAATCCAATCTTCACTATAAATACATGCTTTCACCTAGCATTTTTCACTCCACCACACATACCTTCTCTCTCTCTTGAAGTTACAAAACATTTTCTTCCGATCAAAATCCTTCCTTTCTCCCCTAAAAACTATTCCTTCTAACATGGTGAAACCTGAAGCTAACTCTGAGGGTGAGATGAACAATGGTTTGAACGTAGACAATAATGAAACTGTTGTCTCTTTTGTATGCCTCGGTTGCTCTACAATCTTCGATTCTGAAGAGGAGATGGTGCACCATTACCACCAAGAGTATAATCAGTTAATGATCACGATGGAGGAAATGAGGAATCAATCAATTTCTCTGCCACCATTTCCTTTTGAAGGAAACACTTTTGTGGAAAACCTTGCATCATATTTTCTAAATAAGCCGGTGCTCGTTAGTGCCTCTGTTCTTGGGGATTACATCCAATACATTAACCTCATCTCGCAAACTTTATTCCCACCTTCACCACCGCCACAACCATCGGTACAGGAGCCTATGTCCAACATGTGGAGTTTGACACCACCTCCACCACCGCCATTGCCTCAAGAGCATGCATATAATGTTTATGATACAAGGGACCTTCTGTTCCTCATGGATCGACCCTTCTTACCCACTGTTGTGCCCGTTGCTCCTCATGAATTAGCCAGATCTGAGGTACAGATACAAGAAATGGAACTTGCTCCACCAATGGTTGCCTTAACATCAGTTTCAAGCATGGAAGAGCCAAAAGAGGTGGACCTAGAACTGAAGCTTTGATTGGTCCTCAATTTCATGGTATTAAGAGATTCAAAAAAAAATTAGGGTTTTAAGTTTACTTTGCATGAGATTGAGATGTTGATTTATTTTTCTGTTTGTCTATGTCTAAGTTATTTGGCTTTGCTTATCTATTTAGTCTGTCTGGGTATGTCTTTAGGAAATGTCTTTAATTTATTTTCTATTGTTGCTTTGCTCCAATTAGATTGTCTGCATCTAGTCACTAGTGTAACCATGGTTTTTTCGTGTCTAGTATATTAATAAAACTTACTTTAGAAAGCATTAATGTAAGAATTAAATGCTAGATTTTCGCGATTGATCCCTCATTTATCACGATTGTTATTTGGTTCCTTAATATTCAAGACAAGCAATTTTGACCTCAGGATACATAATTTGTGAAAATCAAGTCATTTTGTTAGAGTGACATCTAAAATGTAACAACATGTGCGTATGTGACATTCATTAAATGATGAATGTCCATGTATGCTCCACGTAAATACCAAATCATCCTACACTTCTATTAATAATGAAGTTAAATTAAAAACATAATTAAAACTATAAAGCCTAAAATTCCTAAATTACTTGATGCTCCATCATCATCATCTTCACCTCTACTATCTAGGTGCCTAACATCTTCATCAACATCTTGAACCATAGTCGAAAACACATCGAGAAACGCATGCTTAGAAATTGCAAAACCAATCAAACTATTTTTAATCATTATCACTCCACAAAACAAAACAAAAATTATAATAGTTACATAGATCAAAAAGACCCACTCTAATATGGATCATCATAATGATCATCTTACACAATAATATACATCTAAGAATAACAAATGATTGCTGCGAAGAAGGATTGCTGCAAACTAGGGGCAGACAAGAAACACTTTTGCTTCATCAAGAAAGGACTCTGTTCAGAGAGTGGCCAGCCCATAGATTTTGAATAAATTTGAAGAGCTCTCGAGGGGAGGAAAATCCCGTACAAGTGGTAATAGTAGGGTTTGCATCGCCTTAGTTGTTGTGCATGCAAGTAGTGGCCTGGGGAACAAATTTCAAGACAAGGAGATCAACCCTTAAGTTTACTCTGAGGCTAGGGCTCTGGGTTATGGAAATGAGGAGATTTTGCACACAAATAAGGACCATAATAACCATGATGTGGAGGTGACTCAAGGAGGAGGAAACTAGACAGAGAAGGTTGTTAATCCTGTTGAGGTCAATGGAGATCGTAAGATGTGATAACTCTCACCATAATTTGTGTGAGGCAGTCAATGTATGCTCCACGTAGATGCCAAGTCATCCTACACTTCTATTAATAATAAAGTTAAATTAAAAACTTAATTAAAACCATAATTCCTAAACTACTAGATGCTCCATCATCTTCACCTCTACCATCTCGGTGCATAGCATCTTCACCAACATCCTGAACCATAGTCGAAAACACATCAAGAAACACATGCTTAGAAATTGCAAAACCAATCAAAATATTTTTAATCATTATCACTCCACAAAACAAAAAAAATTATAATAGTTATATGGTGTCAGCACCCAATTTTATCCGGCTCTTTTGATTTGAACTTTTTTTTTCGCTTTTATTGCATTTCATTCAATTGAAAACGAAAAAAAATAGTTAGTTAATTAGAGTAGAAAAATATAAAAAATAGATTAATTGTATTTATATTAATTCTGTTTATTCTCTTAAAAAATAGTTTTCAATTTTCTCCCACAAATAAAAATGGCCCAAGACTGCCCAACACAAAAAAAAGGAGAGGAAAGACCAAAAAGAAAAAAAAAAAGCTTCAGCAAAACCCTAGCAACTTCTAGAGAGGGGCAGATGTCGTCTCGTGGTTGGGTGAAGGAGGTGGCACGGGCATCCCTGTAATTACTTCCCCAAAACCTTAGTATTATATAACCTCCCCACCTCAATTTCTGTAGCACGCTATTCACACAACACTCAGCAGCCTCTCTTCATTCTCTCTCACCCAACACACCAAACCCTCTCTCTCCCATTCTTCTCTCTCTCTTCCTCATCTCAAGACCCTAAAAAAAATCACTCTCCTCACACCCCACAAGCTGTTGCCGCTCCTTCCCTCCCTCTTCGGCCACCACCATCCACCTTCCTTCTCCAGCACAAACCATCGACCCTTTCTCTGCTTCACCCTCACAACCGAAGCTCCTCCTCTATTCATCCTTTGAACCGCTGTCACTGGGTTGCTGCCGCAGCTCCGCTCCCTCACCACATTTTCGCTGCACCTTTCTCTCTTCTCCTCGCCGTCCGTGTCTGCTGCTCCTTCCTCGCAAGGTCAGAGCTCTTGGACACTCTCGGAGCTCCCTTACTGAATTGAGCGTCGGAGTGTCTTCTGCAGGCCCCCCGATGCATTAGACTCGAAGACTCCATATCATTCACACGAGAGCACAACGAGCGCCACCATAGCCTCGCTGAGAGCACCACCATCAAGGATTCTTGCCCGAACATATTTGATGTATTATTATTTTGTTTGTCGTATTATTGTTATTATTATTATTATTATCAGTTTTTTGTGATGTTTAACGTTAGACGAAATAAATATAATGTAGTACTTAATATTATTAATGTCTTATTATTTTTTAGCATACGACATGACGTTTAATTTGTCATGTAATCGAAACGATGCCAAAAAATAAAATAGCTAAATATGTGTGTGTGTGTGTGTGTGTGTGTGTGTGTGTGTGTGTGTGTGTGCACGTTTGCGTGAGTGCTACATACATAGTTTTGGGGTGAAAAATGATTAAGTTCATTAATCCAGATTTTATGTCTTCCTTAGTTTTGGAGGGAAGATTAACTTGAAATAGATTGAGTATGAAAGTAGATGAAAGTGATGTTTTTTATGATAATATAAAGAATCTAATGTTAGTAATAACTAGTGACAATGACACTTGGGATAGTTAACTAGTTTGACTATTGTTTTGTGAAGGATTAAGAAAAGTTGAAGACCATCATCTTTCTATAAGCATGTTTCCAATTACATGCATATGTATTAGGCAAGGTTTAGCTTCTAATTATCCAACAAAAATGGAAGTATGATGCCATTTACTTGTATACATAGCTTTGGCTAGGAAAATGGTGAAAAGAAGAAAATAGCAATTAAGAAGAAAGTTACATATGAAAGTCAAAGGTAGACAAAGTTGTAGGCACAGATAAAATGGTAATTTAAGGCTTTAATGCAAGGTTACATAAGACATTTTGAAGCAAAAGTATCTTCTATATATGCATTTAGTAGTCGAACCTCCCATGCTATTAGTGTGTTGAGTGTTCATCTTTCATCTCTAGCAAATTCTAAGTGGAAAAGCGAGAGAAAAATAGAGTGAGTGAAAGAAAACACTACTCTTCTCGTACAAACCCATATGTACGAACATTCCTATTTATTTTAGCTACCTTGGATCAAATTTCTAGTCTTCTACTTCAACATACAAGAGGTAGAGAATCTTCTTATCTTTCTATAGGCATATCATACTTGCATTTTGGTTGAGTTTTGTGCTCTAGATCTAGTTTTGAAGTTTCAAAGGTTTGATTTTGAGAAAATGCTTTCACCAAAGTTTTTGTTGGTGAATAGATCTATCTATCCATGTATTTTGTTTTTAAAAAAGTTAAGATCTTGTTTGAGAAGTGATTTTCAAGAGAGCTTTTGGCATAGTGCTTTTGAATGAAGTTGTTCCCCACCATTAGATTTACCAAACTATGTAAATAGATTTTGAAAAATTTGTTTTATACTCAAAATTGATTCTTGAGAAAATAGCTTTTGGGAAAGTGCTTAACTAGAACCTAGGCTGAAACGGTGAAACAAACACAAATATGAAATTAGATTTTGAAAAATGAAATTTCTTGCCCTATCAAATGAGCATGGCCAAACCCACTATGTTGGTTAAGGTTTGGGTTTTTGATATTCTAAGTTGTTTTGTTGTGTATGCTTGCTTGAAAAGTGTTTGGGAAAAATTAGAGAAGTTGTTGACTAATAAATGGCTATGGTTGACCTATGCTATGGGTTTTTGAGTGTTATATTACTTTAAAAACTTGTTTTACGTGTTGGATATGAATAATGACTTTTTAGTTTGAGGACTTAAGTACAAATATGGTAAAGTACAAGGACTTAATTATAATTTCTCAATGTCAAATGACTCAAATAATAATTTCATGAAAGTTTAAGGGTTTACTTGTAAATGTTTAAAATTTGAAGGACCTTTTTGTAAAGTTAATTTCTTTATTTAATAATTGTTAAGTGAAATCATATATTTGCATTTAGACTAGGAAAGTGTTAGCAACCTTGCTTGAGGAATTAAGTTTGAGTTATTTTTAGAGACTAAGTCTAATATGTAACTCGTGTAAGGTACGAGGCTCGTGAATGGGAGAAGTTTAGAGCTTGTCAGAGATCACGTGGATAGCATACGAGGTTTGGGCTCCTACGCATCTTCAGACAACTTCAAATAGTGATTGATGTTTCGTATATAAATATATACGTATATAATATATGATTAAACTATATCTTGGCAGGATAGCGTAAGATATGTTGAGAATTGTTTGGTTGACGACACCATGGGTGACTAGATTATGTGCTAAGTGTTTGATCATGATTATATATTATACGTATTGAATTTTTATACAATGATTACATGATTGAATTGTTATATGACATGAAGGTATAACATGATTGAATATGTTACATGTCTTGTTTGAAATGGAAGCATACCTTAATGATTATGTTCCACGCCTTGTTGAAATGGAAGCATGCCTTATTGATTATATTCCATGTCTTGTAGAAATGGAAGTGAATATGTTACTTGTCTTGTTGAGATGGAAGAATGCCTTATTCATGATTTGATTATGATGTTATGATCTATTTTTCCTTGCATGACATTGTTATGATATTTGATAATATGTCTGACATATGTTGTGGTTGTGTGGTTATCGACTGATTAATTGTTTACGGCGGACACTCGAGTGAGAAGTGAGACCAACAGGTTGATATAATAGATATCAGTGATTGATGGTCCCTCTCGAGGAGCATTTGACGGACGTCTGAAGGACGGGTCAGAGTTATATAATAACTTATAGTTTGGGTGTGGGTGAGGAATCTAGTTGTGGATTCAAATCTTAAAACCTGGGTTAGTGTTCGTACTGAGAAGGTACAAGAAGGGCTGGTAGACTGACAAAAGTTGGAAGATCGACGATTTATCTTTTAAGTTGCAATCATTGTATAGCACTGGTGGGATGCCTTTGCTGGTCCTTTGATTTGTCCCGCCTCCCGTGTGACTTGGCTTGGCGTATATCCGGATCATTTTCTTCGCATTACATGCATTGCATTTGAAAATATAACTTGGCTTATCCCCAAAAGAACTTAGTGGTATCGGAATAGTGCCTTATGATGTTTGGATGCCTATTATATTGATGTGTCTGTGTTAGGGTCACTTAGTTGGGCGATTCCCATTATGCACAATGGAGTTGACCCTTTCTTTCTTTCTCTTCTTCTACTTTGCATCTTTGTGTTGATCGATAGATGTATCTGCCACCATGGAGTACGATTTGGCCTTCGGGTGAAACCGGGCATTACTTGCTTGACTTAGAGAGTCCTGCAGCATGGGTGTTCAACCGCCGCACCCATCGCCTTTGGTAATACGGGCGTGTCGAGGAGGTTGTGAGAGATTGTTATGGATGACTCATCTCTCAAGAGAGTTACTAGAGAGCGCGCTGCAGTGGGTTATGCCTTCATCGATGTCTCTATTGAATCATCATGCTGCTTCTTCTTCTACTTCTATTTCTACACCTGTGTCATCATCTGCTGGACCACCAATTGTACTTGAGTCTTTAGCTGCACCATATGCACTAACTTCACCGATACTGTTATCAGTGAAGCCTAAGTTGGATTATTCGCAAGCTTCTCCCATTCGTTTACTTCACCCGATATTCGTGGAGCGTACAGTTGTGGAGACTATGCATGTGGACCTGACGAGAGTGGTGATTGATCTAGATTCTGAGGGAGAGTTGGGGGATCTTGTAGTTGCTGCGAAAGACGAAGGTTACGACGCAGATGACGAGGACCCGTCGGAGGAGTCAGAGGAGCCGAAGGAGGAGAGCTTCGGTGTTCGCTACTGATGGGGTAGTTCGGGCTTTACCTTCTGATTTTCTTTATTTGTATTTTGTTTGCGGGTTTGGGTAGAGTCCTAGGAGATTTTACTCTGCGTGTGGACTTCCTGCGTGTTAGCCACAAGGAGTATGTCGGTTAGGGAGTTGGAGTCAAAGAGACTTCCATGGTGTACTTTTCGTTATTGCTGTAGAGCTTTTCTCTTGGTATTCTGTATTTTTCCCGTTGTTTAGGGTTTTATTATTTATGATATTGGTATTTATGTACGAATGATGCACACTTATGTTTTATCTCATATTATTATGGTTTCGTTGTAAAAGTATTTCATTTCATCGTTATTCGAAAAATATTTCCCACGATGTCTAAGCTTAAACATGTTTAATTTATTTTATTTCTGCGTTTATTGACTATGTGTTAGCGCCACGTTGTTTCTTAAAAACGGAGTTTAAGGGTCTGTTTGATTGCAGTTTTTAAAAACTGTATTTAAAAATAGTTTTTAAAAACTCTCTTTGAAAATTGTTTTCCAAAAGAAAAGCAAAAAAAAGTGTTGAATGAGATGATTTCCAACATTTAAAAAATTGAAATTTGAAAACTAAAAATAGAAACTGAAAACATCTTTTAGTTGTTATGGTATTTTGGTTTTTAAAACTAAAAACAAGAACTGTTTTAAAAAATAGGTTGTGTCAAGGTTTGTAAATTTTTTCAGTTTTTGAAAACAGAAAACAGTTTTCAAAAATTGTAATAGAACAAGCCCTTAAAGCATCTGTTTCTGGAAACAGAGTAACTCGCTCTGTTGCGATACATCGTTGCCTCCGTGTATTGGAAAGTAGCGGATGCCGATTCGTACGAGAGGGCAAGCGCAACACACAATGAGGAACATAATGATGCCGCTCAAGCAGAGGAGAGCATTTGGTGGAGGAATGAGGAGGTGGAAAGAGGGGTTTTTGGTTTATGGGTTGGTTGAAAGATTGGTTCTTAATGGAGGAAAATGAATGGGTCTTTGTTGAAATTATAATGGCATTGCAGTGAAAGGAAAGGCCACAAAAAGGCCAAATTTCTTTGCATTAAATTTTTTGCCTTTTCAATATATCTTTCTTGTTTTGCAGAGAAAAAATGGGCTTTTGATTTTGGTTTTGGGGTTGGGTTGGGTTAGGTTAATGGGCAATTAGCTATACCTAGAAGGTGTTGTTGTGAAATTAGACAATTAGCTATTCCTAAAACCATTGCAGCTACAACACCAGCCTATAGATGCTTGGTGGTGTCAACAGAATTTCCTCTTCTTAGTGTCGACAAAATTTCCTCTTCTTACCCTAACCTTTATAAGCTGAGCGATGCTATCCGAGGTGGACTCATTTCCTCTCACAGTTGTTAATTTGTGTGTGAAAAAACATGATTCCTGAAAAGATAAGAATGATATGCTGGTTGTGTGGTTGTGGTGGTGGTGAAGGTTGGTGGTGGTTGAAAAGTTGAGGGGAAAAAGGAAGAAGATGAAGGAAAGAGAAGGACATAAAATGATTAAATAAAATTTTGAAGGATTAAAATTGATGTCAAAATTACATGTGCACATCTATATATGATTAGGATTGCCACGTGAATGGGTGCCTGTGTAAAGAATATTTTAAAAATGCTTTATAACGTCATAAGCACCATTTTAGATCAAACAAAATTTTTCAAGGATCAAAACCTATGCATATTTTTTTAGGAACATTTCAGATTTAGGTGTATATGTCAGTAGGGGTGAGAATAGGCTAGGCTTTGGTAGACATTTCGTAAATAAGCCTAGCCTATTTAAAAATGTTAGGGCCTAAGCTTGGTCTGTTACATTCATAGACTTTTTTTCTAGCCTTCCTAAAAGTCTGGTTTGGCCTGATAGCCTATTTAAAGGTCTATTTCATAAAAAGATTTATACGTTTTCTAACAAACTTACATGTAAAGAGACTATCAAACTAATCGGCTAGGGGGTTAAATTATACAATAAAAAATATTTCTATAAACGGACTAACAATATTATAAGTTACTAGGTAAAATGAAAGTAAACTAGGTTATATTTGGTTTTTATGATTTGAGAGTCTATTTAACAAAATCATACTTTATATCAAAGTAATTAAATATGTCGTAAATCTATTTATAAATAGACTTATATTTTTGAATCATTTATATAAGAATGTAAATACGTATATAATATCAAGATATTATAACAAATTTCTAACGAAACAACAATATCAACAATAAAATATATTTATATTAATCACATTTATTTAAATAGGCTAGTCTGTTAGGCTTAAAAGGATTTTTAATTGGCCTAAGCCTAACTTTTTTAACTAAATAAATTTTTAAAAAAGTTTAGACCTTGTCTATTTACTCACTTAGCTTGGCCTAACTTGGGTCTGATGTAGGGTAGGTCATAGGCCCCTACCAATGGTATGGCCTATTCCCACCCTATATGATGGAGTTTAAAAACACATTTAACCATTAATACTTTTATAATTAAAGTTGAGTTAGTAGCAGTAAATATCATCTATTTGTCTTGAATAACTCAAGTAATAATTAACAGTATTAAAATAGTCTTATTAATATATATATTTTTATTCAAATTACTATTAATGAATAAAAATATTATATAGTAACTTTAATATTTGATAATTTATAATTGATATATTAATAATATGAATATTATTAAATGATTTAAATATTTTAAGATGTGTCACAATTTGTTTTATCAATTTTGTTCGTCAAGTAAATTTTACTAATATACCGGATATAATAGTTGTACATTGTACGAATTTATTTATAATATTTTGTATAATCAATATTAAAATAATTTTAACATTTAAAATTACGATAATTTACAAAATTCAAATCATGAACACTGTTAAATAATTTATTAACTTCAGTCAATTAATTATTTTTATTATGCTTTTTGTTCTTAAAAAAATTAATTTGATTATGCTTCCCCAAGTTAGCTTTACTAATACATATTGAATTTAATTTATATGCACTGACAGTGTGGATAATTTTACACATATTTTTTTTTTGTTACCATTTTCTATTTTAAATATGTTTAAATTAAAATTTAATTATGACATGACAACTTGTTGAATTCTATGTGATATTTTCGAAATTGACAGCCCCTCTTTCGAGCTCTGCTAGGGTTTCCTTCTCCTTCCTCTGCGGCTGCGGCGTCCTTGCCGGCGGCCGCCCCTCTTCCCTCGTCCTCGCTGGCTGCGGCCTTACGGCCCTCGTCGCTCCTTCCTGTTGTACCGAGCCTGCGTTGGTACCCCTCTCGTGCGCGATTCGCTCTGTTTCCTGTTTCCTTCGTCGGATCTGTCATGGAAGCCACTGGTTCTGGTTCGGTCTCTCTCTCGGCGGCAGCAGGTGACGGAATCAGACTTCGGCTGGAGGTTGAAGAGGGTGAGGCTGATGAGGACGAGGCGGCGGATGGTGAGGGTTGCCCGATTTCTCGCCCTGTGAGTGCTGGTGTTCCAGCGGTCAATAAGGTTCTTGTGGCGCCGGCTGGTGCGTCATTTCAGTCCTGTGATCCTCCCCGCAGCGGCTTCTCCACTCTTTTCGTTGACGGAATCGAAGAGGCGATTGGTTATCATCATATCCGAGGTTTGTTTTCTCTTTTTGGAAGGATATTGAGTGTGTTCATTCAACGGAAACACAAATTTGGGCGGCGTTTTCGCTTTGGTTTTGTCCGTTTTCTCTCCTTGCAGCATGCTGTTTCAGCCATTAGTGCTCTGGATGGCCTCAAGGTGGGTGGATCGTTTTTGTCGGTGGCGCCGGCAAAGTTTCCCAGGGATAATCTTCATTACTCTAGGGCGCGGCCTTCATGTGTTGAGGGTGTGCCTTCGCAGGGGGCGGGCTCTTTCAGGGTCAATGTCCGCGGAGTGGCTGGTGGTGGTGGTTGTCTTTCTTCGTGGAAGGAGGCTCTTGTGGGGAAACCTTCTGCCTCAGCTGCTCATGAGGTGGCTCTGGTTCTGGGTGTAGACAGGGGATTCTTTGATGGAGAAAGAGTTCCATCTATTTGTCTTTTTCCTGAAATTGATTCCCTGGGTTTTGTCTCTTCGGAGAGGGAGGGGCCGTTTGCTTCTGTCGAGGCTACTTCTCGTATAGTTTCTGATGGTTGCGTTTTTCCCCTCGAGGCGGAGGAGGGAGGTGTTGAGGAGGGGGTGGCGGTGCAGCTTCCTAGAAGACGCGGGAGACCCAAGAAACTAGTGTCGCGTCTTTCTAGAAGACGAGGACGTCCCAAGGAACTAGAGGATATTGGTGATCCTTCGGTAGTAGCAGGCGTGGCAGACTTGGCTCATGGGAATGGGGAGAAGAGGGCTCGGGGTCGCCCCAGGAAGGAAGCCAGATGCCAGGGTATGAGTAACCTTGCCAACTCAAATCTCTCTCTGGTGGAGATCGGGGTGGGAGGTGAAGGCTGCGGAGATCATCAACTCTCTCTTCCTTCGTCCGAGTCTTTGGTGCCTCCGGGGGTTTTGACGAGGGCTAGGCGCGCTGTTGAAGTGGGTAAGCAGGTGGGCGTGGTTTTTGATTGTCCCGACGAGGTGGCAGTTAAGCAGATAGCGGCTCATATTATGGAAAGTAGAATCTCATAGGAAGGGTCCGTTCTTTTTGACTTTGTTGTATTTTGGGGTTTTTTCTCTGTTTTCTTTTGGATGCGCTGTTTGGAGGGGATTTGTTCATATTTTTGTTGGATTGTGGCGTGGGCTTTGTCCTCTCTCTCTGTGTTTTTTGAGGAGGATGTTTTTTGGGTGTCGGCCGCTTCTCTAGGGTGTATATTCCTTCTTAATATATATATTTGATCTTTCGAAAAAAAAAACTTGTTGAATTCTAATTGAATAACTATGTTAATTTTTTTACCCTGTCAATGTATAGTAATTAAAATCATGTGTTTGTGTGTGTATATTTATATTAAATTGACTTAAGTTTCTTTTATGTATTTAAAATGTATTTATCGAAATAAAACGAACATATTTTAGAGTTTCTAAGTAAATATCATATAATATCATTTGAATTTTTCAAAATTATTTTTTAATATAGTTAGAAAATAGCATTGTGTCATTAAACATTTATTTATTTTTGATATATTCTGATTTTTTTTTTAAAATGAAAACAGTTTTATTATAAATACTAT
This sequence comes from Acmispon strigosus, assembly GCA_030819835.1. Taxonomy (NCBI): domain Eukaryota; kingdom Viridiplantae; phylum Streptophyta; class Magnoliopsida; order Fabales; family Fabaceae; genus Acmispon; species Acmispon strigosus. Next base: position 37,457,759 of record JAUAMA010000001.1, on the reverse strand, counting down.
AAGAGCTCGAGAACAACCCTTTAGAATGGGTAAACCACATAGCTAAGAACAAAACCTCCAATGCGGGAATAATCTATGACAATATGTCTTAGCTAGGAAATTGGCAACAGAACTTTCCACCCTATAAATATGCAAAATTGCTTACAAACCTCTTAATATTTTAATATGTATGAGATAAGACTTTCGTTGTTATTATTATTGTATATATGGGAGGTTTTATAGTTAATATTTAACACAATTAGAAATATAAAGAGTCATTAATAATTAATTTATATTTTTTTTACATAAGGAATTAAAAAACAAACAATAAGAAAGCAACTAAGCTACTGCATCCCTGCACAAGAGCGGAATCATAGAGGACGGAGGCTCCTTCCAAACACGCAACAGACACCATGAGTGGGAAGCTTGTCTCGCCAATGCATCCGCCACCGCATTCCTATCACGCGAAACATAGGAGAATCGGACATTCCAATCCCCAACTAACATAGCTCGAATGGAAGCAATAGTATTCCTTTGCCAAAAGGTTCGGGTGTCCTTGTTCTGGCTCAGAATCTCCACAATATCCTTACAATCCATGTAACAAACCATCTCATAGAAACCCAAGTTCCCTACTAGCTTCAAACCGGACCGAAGCGCCAGAAGCTCCGCCAGGAAAGCACAACCAGTCCCATAAGAACAAGCAAAACCCGAAAGACATCGGCCGGTGGAGTCCCTCATTACACCACCACCACCACCCATCTGATTTGACCCAAAAATCCAGCTGCCATCCGTATGAAGGTGGACCAAATTAGTACCCTTCACAAACATAGATTCTCGAGGGTTCGTCATTATCTTCCCCCATCTCGCAAACTCATTTGCCGTTATCAAAATCTTCCGACAAACCACTTGAATAGGCCACGGTTGAGAATCGAAGACCGCGCTATTGCGCCAACTTCAGATCCACCAGAGGGTTGCAATCATGAACACGGTCACTATAGGATGCAACGAAACCAATCCTAAAAAGAGCTCGTCGTAAGAGGGGTTGGCAGCAAGCCATGAAAGTGGCTCCATGTCAAACGCGATCCATGGCATTCTCGCAAGAGGTGTTCAACATCCTCATCCTGCTCGCCACACCGGGGACAAGTCGCGGTCAAACTCAGGTGGCACTGTCGCCGCTTCAAGTTCGTCGGAAGAGCACCGCGACCCACTAGCCAAAGGAAAAATCGAACCTCCTCTGGTGTCTGGGCTTTCCATATCACCTTCCAATCATGAGAGCTCGGTTAATCCTTACACTGAATCATATGATACGTAGAGGTTGTCGTATAGACTCCTGAGCTAGTTCCTGCCCACAAAATCTTGTCCTCCTCATCGAAGCATAGCGGTATCCTGACCCGAACAATTTCATTAACTAACTCGAGAGGAAGAGGTGTGTGCACAGCAGTAAGGTGCCATGCACCCTGAATCCAAAGATCATAAACTTTAAGCTCTGTATCCGAAATATGAACATAGGGAACACAATGACACAAACTTCCAGTTTCCAGCCAGTTAGCGTACCAAAACGATGATTGTCCATCACCCAAACACGGCTGAAACCCTTGCTTGACGGCATCCTTAGCATTGATAATTCCTCTCCACACATAAGAATCCCCGGGGTGATATTCCGCCTCCAACACCGAATCAGCTCTCACATATCTCTGTCTCAACACTTGAACCCAAAGCATGTCAGTATCATACATGAGGTTGTTAACCAACTTCCCCAAGAGAGCAATGTTATTCTGTCGTGCACTGCGAATGCCAAGTCCACCCTTTTCTTTGGGTAAAGTCACATCATGCCAAGGCACTAAATCCCAACTTCGACTCGTCCCTTCTTTGGACCAAATACAATTCTGAACTAGCTTATCAATATGATCACAAACTCCCTCAGGGAGCCACAAAGCCTGCATAGTATATACAGGCCACGAGGACATGATAGACTTAGCCAAGCACAACCATCCCGCCTTATTCAAAAGCTTATGTTTCCAGGACGCCAGACCGACATTCATCTTATCGATATATTTAGTTCTACTTCAAATTATTTGTAATTAATACAAACAACTTTCGGTTTGATAATTAATATTTAACTATGTTAATATTTTAATTATATGTATGAGAAGTTTTACTATTGATATTTAAACAATTCAGTAATATAAAGAGTCCTTAATAATTTACTGGTAATGTCATTAATGCAAAATTTATGTTAATTTTAATTAAATATTTTTACACAAATATCTAATTATATCTCTCCATAAATTGACGGATTCCAATTGGATAACTTTATTAAAAAAAATTATACGGTCAGAGCGTAGTGATTAAACTCACGTATGATTATATATATATATATATATATATATATATTTAATTTATTTAAGTTTTTAAAGGTTATATTTTTCCAAGTAATGCACAAATAGTTAAGAGTTAAAAGTAAAAACATATAATGTCATTTAAAATTTTCAAATTTTTTTAATATAGTTAAAAAAACTCATTGTATCATGAACTATTTTATTTTTAAATACTTAATATATTTTTAATATGAAATAATACTAGAGTTTAATTTTGATGCACTGACAGTGTAAAGAAGTTTTACACATGCATATAATCAGAATCCATTAATTTGTCATGTCATAATTAAATTTAAATTTAAGCTAATTCAGTTTAACCTTTTCATAATTTAAAAGAGGTAGAAAAACTCAAGCCGTTCTTAAAGGTTTCCTTTTCTGGAATCTGGACTGAGTGTAATTGATTACACCCTTAAGGTAATCGATTACACATAGGCAAGTAATCGATTACACGTTTGAATTTGAAATTCAAACAGCAATGGTCACATAGAGTAATCGATTACCTAAGTACTGTAATCGATTACATGCTCGACAAGTTGCATCTTTTCATGAACCATTGTGTCTCATACCTTTTGGAAAAGGTTGTGTTGGTTCATGAATGATACCTTATGCCTATATATAGTCCATTTGAGTCCAGAATCGAAACACACAAGCATCACACACGATATAGGCTTAAAACCTTCTTGAATTGCTCTTTCATGTTCATTTAACCTTTGTTCTTAATCTTTTAAAGAGCCTAGGTTCTGAGTTCATATTCTTCACTGTTTAAAGAACACTCTTGCTGTTCATATATTGAAGAACTCAGAATCAAGAGAGCCTTCTTATGCTTAAAAGCCTTAAAGCATAACTCTCAAGATCAATCCAATTGTGTGTTAAAGGATTGATACAGCCAACTGTAAAACTCTTCTTCTTCTCATTCTGGTTGAGTGAATATTCACCGTAGGGTTCGGTGAAGGTTGATTATTATGAAAGTGGTGTGCTTTCAGGGACTGAAAGTGGTGTACTTTCAGGGGCTGTTGAAAGTGGTGTGCTTTCACAGGTTGGTGTTGATAGAAATTCTTAAGGTACTTGGTGTAAGCACTTGTAAGAGATTTTTATCAATAGTGCATAAATCCTCAAAGGGGTTTCTTGAGGGACTGGACGTAGCCTTCGGTGGATTGAAGGTGAACCAGGATAAAATTCTGTGTGTGCATTCTCCTACTCTTCATCTTTACTTTCAAGCAACATTTATTTCCGTTGCACTCGATTGTATTCATATTTATCTTGAAAGTAAGGTGTGTTAAGGCGAAAATCGGGTAAACCTGATTCACCCCCCCCCCCTCTCAGGTTGCTATCTATACTTACAATTGGTATCAGAGCGTAAGTTTAGGTAATTTGCTCCTAAGATCCGGGAGAAGATGGCATCCTCTTCTAGTCATGGAACTAGTGAGGGATTCAACATAAACAGGCCACCATACTTCAATGGAGACCACTATGACTTCTGGAAGATTAAGATGAAAATCTTCATAAGGTCACTGGACGTGGAAATATGGAAAGCCATTGAAGAAGGTCCGTTTATACCTATGAATGAAGTGGGTGATAGCAGACAACCAAAACCAGAAAACACATGGAGTGAAGAAAAGAAGAAGGTTCAATATGATCTCAAAGGAATGAATATCCTTACATCTGCTCTTGGCATGGATGAATTCTTCAGAGTCTCAACTTGCACAACATCAAAAGAAATATGGGATACATTAATGGTGACTCATGAAGGAACAGATGAAGTCAAGAGATCAAAGATCAATACCCTATCTCAAGAATATGAAATGTTCAGAATGCTTCCAGGAGAAAAGGTATTGGATATGCAAAAATGATTCTCTCATTTGACTAACCATTTGATTGCACTTGATAAACAATTTTCCAGAAGTGACTTAAACATGAAAGTTCTAAGATCACTCACAAGAGCATGGCAACCAAAGGTTACGGCAATTTCCGAAAAGAAGAGTTTGTCTAATATGACTCTTGCAAATCTCTTTGGAAAACTCCAAGAACATGAATTGGAATTGAATCGTTTGGAGGAATATGAACAACATGAGAAGACGTATCGATCCATTTCTCTAAAAGCAAAGGAAAGCATCAAAGATGATTATGATGCAGATTCTGAAGAGGACGAGAATGAAAATATGAATCTTCTAGTGAAGAATCTTGGAAAGCTATTCAAAAGGAAAGGTATGAAGTTTAATAATAACAGAACTTTCCAAAGGAATAGTGAGCCCTCCTCTTCTAAAAAATTCACATGCTTTGAATGTGGAAAACTGGGACATATCAAGTTGGAATGTCCAAACCTTCAAAAGAAGAAACATGGTTTGAAGGATAAGTTTGAAAAGAAGGATCAAACTACTCGAAGAGCATACATTGCCTGGGATGAAAATGAAGTGAGTTCATCATCCGACTCTGAAAAGGAAGAACAAGTTGCATTAATGGCTTCACATGACTCAGATGCTGAGGATATCCAGGTTAGTGGCAATGTTATTTCATTTCATGATTTAGAATTTGCTATAGAGAATGTGTTTAAATTATGTCAAAGTTTCTCTAAAGTTAGTAGTAAGAAAAATGCTATAATTTCCTCTTTTGAAGTTAAGTGTAGAACCCTAAAGGAAGAACTAGATATAGTAAGATCCAAATTAGACATTCCACATGAATGTACTAAGTGTAGTTCTTTAGAAGAGAAGATAGATAATCTTCAACAAAGAGTTCATAACTTCAACAAAGGAAAACAGAAGTTAGATGATATCCTAAGTGTTCAAAGACACTCCAATAGTAAATTCGGTCTAGGATATACTTTTCACCCAAAGATAAAAGAAGTCAAGAAAGCTATCTTTGTTAAACCAAACAAAGTGGAAGGATCTTCTGAAAACTCTAGGACTAGTTTTATTAGGAGTATGAACAATAGGAAGAATTATTATCATAGATCTCCTAAGAAGATCAATCCTACTCCTAGGCAAACATCAGGTTACAATAAATATTCATGTACCTATTGTAACAAAGTAGGACATACTCCAAATAGATGCTATTACAAAAATGTATTGGCTTATGCTTGCTCTCTAAACTTCCCACTATATCAAATGGATGTTAAAAGCGCTTTCCTGAACCGATATATTCAAGAAGAAGTATATGTGAAGCAACCACCAGGATTTGAGGATCCTAAGTACCCTTCACATGTCTTCAAATTGAAGAAAGCACTTTATGGCCTTAAGCAAGCCCCTAGAGCATGGTATGACAGGTTGAGCACATTCTTTTGTGAAAAAGGATTTCAAAAGGGTAAGGCTGATACAACCTTATTCATCAAGAAAACCAAAGGTAATACATTGTTAGTTCAAATTTCTGTAGATGACATTATTTTTGGTTCCACTAACAAATCTCTATGCAAGGATTTCTGTAATATGATGCAAGAAGAATTTGAGATGTCTATGATGGGACAGCTAAACTTCTTTCTAGGATTGCAAATTTAGCAATCTCAGGATGGAATATTAATCAATCAATCCAAGTTTTGCAAGGAGCTTTTAAAGAAATGTGGTTTGGATGATTGCAAGGCCATAGCCACACCAATGGGGTCAAATACTTATCTAGATCAAGATGAGTCCGACATTCCAGTAGATATTACCAAATATAGAGGTATGATCGGATCTCTTCTTTATTTAACAGCAAGTAGACCAGATATTATGTTTAGTGTGTGTTTACGAGCTAGATATCAAGCATCTCCTAGGGAATCTCATTTGAGTTCAGTGAAAAGGATTTTCAAATATCTGAGGAACTTCAAATGTTGATCTGCGGTATCCCAAAGGGAGTGTTTGTGATTTGATTGGATATTCTGATTCAGACTTTGCTGGATGCAAAACTGAAAGAAAGAGCACAAGTGGTACTTGTCACTTATTGGGAAATTCTCTTGTTTCTTGGTCCTATAAGAAACAAGCTTGTGTTGCTTTAAGTACTGCAGAAGCAGAATATATTGCTGCAGGAAGTTGTTGTGCACAAACGTTATGGCTCAAACAACAACTCAAGGATTATGGCTTAGAGCTGGGCTGCATTCCAATCAAATGTGACAACACAAGTGCCATTAATCTCACGAAAAAACCCCATTATGCATTCTATAACAAAGCATATTGATATAAGGCATCACTTTCTTAGAGATCATGTCATGAGAAAGGATATAGAAATTTCTTTTGTAGATACGCATAATCAATTAGCTGATATATTTACTAAGCCTCTTCCTAATGATTCTTTCTTTAAATTTAGAAGAGAATTAGGCATTATAGATGATATTGATGTCTGATTATGTGATTATATGCTTATATGTTGATTATATGTTTATATGCTTGATTATATGTTCATATGCTTGTAGTTATATGCTTTTTGTGTGTTTTTCAATTTTGGTAATCGATTAAAACAGTCTATCAATCGATTACATAGGAATACATAGCTTAGAATTTGAAAATCTGTCTTAAGAAATCGATTACTTCTATCGTGTAATCGATTAACATCAATATTCTGGTCCTCGTGCCGCTTTAGAAACCTAAGGTAATCGATTACCTCTCTTGCTGCAATCGATTACATAAACGAAACAGTTTCTTTCCCTCTATTAATTTGAAATTCAAATTCTTATAAACCGTCCAATAATCAATTACACAACTTCCGTAATCGATTACATGCTCGATTTATATAATCGAAGTGTGACATTTACATATGAATTCTCTTACAAGTCCTATTTCTATCATCTTCAATCCTTGATCACCATATCCTGAAATCTTGATCTTGTCCACAACCCTCTCTCAAAATTCAACCATGTCTTCCTCTCCTTTCCGTCCTTCACATCCTATGAACCTAACCAGACTTCTCACTTCATCAGACCAAAGAAATCGGTTTGTCTCTAGGTTCCTAAATCAAATAATCTGAAAACCTATTTATGGCAACTTGAACTCCTTTGTTGAAAGCGAACATACATTTCCTGCTCTCCTCAGGAACCAAGCACTTGAAGAATTCATCGCCATAAACAACCCGTACTACCCAGAACTTGTGAAGATCTTCTACTGTAATCTTGACACACTGAGAGATGGCATTCAAAGTTCAGTCAAAGGCATCTTCATTCATCATTCCCTTTCTACCTTTGGCAGGTGTCTGGGACTTCCTTCTAACGGTGCCAAATTAGGCCCAAACTTGCCTTGCCCTTGGCCTGACTACAATCAGGAACTGTTTTATCAGTCTCTGTGTCGTTTGAGACCCTCAGAACTTCTGAATATCCATCCTCCTCACACGACATCTTGTCACTATCATGTTGATGTCCTTACCATGAACAACCACCTGCTCCATTACTTCATCAATCAAGTCCTTCTGCCCCAGGAAAACCATCTTGCTCACATCAGTGAGTTAGAATTGCAAATATTATATGGCATCATCAACTGCCATAAAATTAACTGGGCTTTCCTGGTCATGAATCATATGATCAAGTGCAGAGACGACACTGACTCCTTCCCTTACGCTTCATCCATATCACGCATCCTTATCTATTCCGGAGTGCCTTTAGCAAGACTATATGATGAGCGGTCTTCTTCTTTTAAGTATGTCAACAAATCCATCCTCCCTTATCTCGGGATATCTAATAACTTTGGGATTTCCACACTCTCATGTATGCTCCATGATGATGGTCGTGATCTTCGGATAATGGAGTCAATGGATCCTGAAGACTCTTCTGTTGATAACTAGTCTTCTAGGGCCTTTTATTTTGTTTTATTCTAGGTCTGTAATAACTATATCTTGCGTCCTTTTGATTTTTGAACTATTTTTTATTTGCACTTTGTGGTTTTCTTATTTATATAATATGCTGGTTGTTGTTTGTCATGATTTTACTTGTTTGTCATGATTTTACTTGTTTACCCCCACTTCCTATGCTATGCATGAATATATTCCTTGTTAGCCTGTATGTATATTTCGGATTTTCTTCTTTTTGATGAAGTCAAAAGGGGGAGAAAGGCTCTGTGCACTTTAAAGATCATATGCAGGAATGCTACAAGTGAAACAGAAAGGGGGAGTTGCAGAAGTTGCATCAGATTGCATCCGACAGGGGGAGTTTCTACAAAGAAGCAACATACTGATCTTCAAAGTTCCAAGTATGTGTTCGCCATCATCAAAAAGGGGGAGATTGTGAAGAAGGTCTTGCTCCTGACCCTGGCTGAGGTTTTGATGATGAAAAACTCATCGACAAAAAGAAGAAAAGAAGACTTAGAGGAAACAGTGCAACATGTTTATATATCTACCTAAGTCTTAGATAGGTGTGTTATGCTTCTAAAGGCTTCTCTAGTATAAAGGCTCTTTAAAACACTTAAGCTAATTGAGTTTAACCTTTTCATAATTTAAAAGAGGTAGAAAAACTCAAGCCGTTCTTAAAGGTTTCCTTTTCTGGAATCTGGACTGAGTGTAATCGATTACACCCTTAAGGTAATCGATTACACATAGGCAAGTAATCGATTACAGCTTGCTTGTAATCAATTACACATTTGAATTTGAAATTCAAACAGAAACGGTAACATAGAGTAATCGATTACTTAAGCACTGTAATAGATTACATGCTTGACAAGTTGCATCTTTTCATGAACCATTGTGTCTCATACCTTTTGGAAAAGGTTGTGTTGGTTCATGAATGATCCCTTATGCCTATATATAGTCCATTTGAGTCCATAATTGAAACACACAAGCATCACACATGATATAGGCTTAAAACCTTATTGAATTGCTCTTTCATGTTCATTTAGCCTTTGTTCTTAATCTTTCAAAGAGCCTAGGTTCTGAGTTCATATTCATCATTGTTTAAAGAACACTCTTGCTGTTCATATATTGAAGAACTCAGAATCAAGAGAGCCTTCTTATGCTTAAAATCCTTAAAGCATAACTCTCAAGATCAATCCAATTGTGTGTTAAAGGATTGATACAGCCCACTGTAAAACTCTTCTTCATCTCATTCTGGTTGAGTGAATATTCACCGTAGGGTTGGTGAAGGTTGATTATTCTGAAAGTGGTGTGCTTTCAGGGACTGAAAGTGGTGTGCTTTCAGGGGCTGTTGAAAGTGGTGCACTTTCACAGGTTGGTGTTGATAGAAATTCTTAAGGTACTTGGTGTAAGCACTTGTAAGATATTTTTATCAATAGTGGATAAATCCTCAAGGGGTTTCTTGAGGGACGGGACGTGGCCTTCGGTGGATTGAAGGTGAAGCAGGATAAAATTATGTGTGTGCATTCTCCTACTCTTCATCTTTACTTTCAAGCAACGTTTATTTCCGCTGCACTCGATTGTATTCATATTTATCTTGAAAGTAAGGTGTGTTAAGGCCAAAATCGGGTAAACCTGATTCACCCCCCCCCCCCCTCAGGTTGCTATCTATACTTACATCATCTACAAGCCACTCGAAAATCTGAATAAAAATGAAAACCTACTTCACTAGGATTCGAACCCTTACCCTGTAACCGAAATGCTTAAGTCTCAACCACTAAAGCAAAGTTCATCTTATTAGAACTCATGCACAACTATCTCTATAATTCTCAAAGCTAAACCAACATGACCCAAATCCAAATATCTGAATAGTCCAAGGCTAGAATTTATTTACCATAACTCGAAAGAACCAAAACACAAATATAAGGATTCTAGGGACTAGAATGCAAATACAAGGAGTTTAGGGACCAAAGTGCAAATATGAAAAGTTAAGGGTCTTACACCAAGGCATCAGATGATGGGAAGTCCAAGGCATCAGACGATGGGCAGCTCAAGGCATCAAACGATGGGTCATTCCAAGGTGTCAAACGAAGCTTATTTCGCCGGAGGACAAATTTAAGACTTTCTCCAGGTTCAATGTTTGAAAGTAATCTCCCTGAGAAACCTCAGTTGAAGCTTCTTCACTACATCTTTATGGAATCTGAATTGAGATAGGATCGTCAGTAAGAAAAAGTGAATGAAAGTGAAAATTTTAAATGAAAGATGGAACTCTTCCTCCTACCTGATCTTTATGGAAATCTTCTCCCTTGGCACAGATTCAAGAAAAGGTTCTTCCTCTCCATACATTTGATCATTTTCTTCTAGGTTCCTTGCATCGACGCCCTATCAATCTCTGTCACGCATGTTGAAGCGAGCCTATCCCTTACAATGAATTTTCAACCAAAACTCTGAAATATGACAATGAAGCGCACGAGGTAAATATGAGTATGACAACAGAATTTCAACTAAAACAGTGGAGAACAAAACATACAAAATATAATTTTGAGTATAATTCTCAGCTTTATCTGTTACTAAAATTTGGTTAATATTTTCAACAGCTTTTTAAATTCAAAATTTATAATAATAATAATAATAATAATTTATTCAATTCTATATTCTAAATAATTAGTTCAGTTTTTGTTTTTTAAATTTAAAATTTATAATAATAAAAATAATAATAATAATAATAAGTTACTCAATTCTATATTCCAAATAATTAGTTCAATTTTTGTTGATTATCATGGGAATATTCCGTTGATAATCAACATAGTTTTAAATAATTATTTTTTATGTTGTCACATTTTCAATTTAACATTTCAGATTTTAATAATTTGTAATTAAAAAGTAATTATAAAATTTTACATTTAAAAAAATCAAAAAATTCAAATTTGAAGTTGAAATGCAATAGTTATGGATAAAAAGTGGAGATTTTAAATTCTCACTATAAAATATTAGATAATTTGAATAATAATGCTACTGAATAATTGTAATATTAAATAATTTGTTATAATGCTGCTGAATAATAGTTATTTAATTTTGTAAAATTTTGAAAAATAAATATTTTTAAAAATAATCATGCTGAAAGTGGAAAAAATCGTTATTTATTTGATCTTATACAATTCAAATTTAAATGGTGTTTTTTTTGTTCAAAAAGTTTAAATGGTGATGACATTTATGACAGTAAAGATAATAACAATTATCCAGTTAAAAAAAACAATTATCAATAGTAGGAGATAGATTTCTTAATTTAATTTCGGTGCTATCAACTTTAAGTTTGAATCTTTTTTATTTTTTTTAAATGCAAAATTTTATAAAAATCTGAAATATTAAATTAAAAAAATAACAACATAAAAAAATAATTAGTTAGGGTAGAGTCTTTTCAATTTTCTTATTATATTAAATATTAATTACATTGCTTATTATATTAAATATTAAATGTAAAACTTTTCAATTTGTCATATTTACAATTAAATATTAGAATTAATTAAACTTTAATTATTAATCACAAATTGAGGAAAAATATTAAATAATAATAATAGTAAAGTTGACTTGACCTAGACATTAATAACAATATTATATTAGTTATTAATAATCTTTTATATTTAAAAATAATTGTAAAATGTTAATTGTGTGAAATTTAGATGGAACAAAAGTTGGTATGAATAGTAAGGATTTATACTAATATCATTTTCTCTTCCATCTTATTTTCACTTATTTTTCTTTATATCTCTCTGCATTTTTATCACATTAACTATTATATCTCTCATTTCTCTTTCTTCTCTCATTATCTCACTCTCGATGTGAGTTGAAATGAATTATTAACTAAATATTACTCTAAATCAAAATCCTATTGAGATATCACCCATCTTAGTTTGAAATCCAATCTTCACTATAAATACATGCTTTCACCTAGCATTTTTCACTCCACCACACATACCTTCTCTCTCTCTTGAAGTTACAAAACATTTTCTTCCGATCAAAATCCTTCCTTTCTCCCCTAAAAACTATTCCTTCTAACATGGTGAAACCTGAAGCTAACTCTGAGGGTGAGATGAACAATGGTTCGAACGTAGACAATAATGAAACTGTTGTCTCTTTTGTATGCCTCGGTTGCTCTACAATCTTCGATTCTGAAGAGGAGATGGTGCACCATTACCACCAAGAGTATAATCAGTTAATGATCACGATGGAGGAAATGAGGAATCAATCAATTTCTCTGCCACCATTTCCTTTTGAAGGAAACACTTTTGTGGAAAACCTTGCATCATATTTTCTAAATAAGCCGGTGCTCGTTAGTGCCTCTGTTCTTGGGGATTACATCCAATACATTAACCTCATCTCGCAAACTTTATTCCCACCTTCACCACCGCCACAACCATCGGTACAGGAGCCTATGTCCAACATGTGGAGTTTGACACCACCTCCACCACCGCCATTGCCTCAAGAGCATGCATATAATGTTTATGATACAAGGGACCTTCTGTTCCTCATGGATCGACCCTTCTTACCCACTGTTGTGCCCGTTGCTCCTCATGAATTAGCCAGATCTGAGGTACAGATACAAGAAATGGAACTTGCTCCACCAATGGTTGCCTTAACATCAGTTTCAAGCATGGAAGAGCCAAAAGAGGTGGACCTAGAACTGAAGCTTTGATTGGTCCTCAATTTCATGGTATTAAGAGATTCAAAAAAAAATTAGGGTTTTAAGTTTACTTTGCATGAGATTGAGATGTTGATTTATTTTTCTGTTTGTCTATGTCTAAGTTATTTGGCTTTGCTTATCTATTTAGTCTGTCTGGGTATGTCTTTAGGAAATGTCTTTAATTTATTTTCTATTGTTGCTTTGCTCCAATTAGATTGTCCGCATCTAGTCACTAGTGTAACCATGGTTTTTTCGTGTCTAGTATATTAATAAAACTTACTTTAGAAAGCATTAATGTAAGAATTAAATGCTAGATTTTCGCGATTGATCCCTCATTTATCACGATTGTTATTTGGTTCCTTAATATTCAAGACAAGCAATTTTGACCTCAGGATATATAATTTGTGAAAATCAAGTCATTTTGTTAGAGTGACATCTAAAATGTAACAACATGTGCGTATGTGACATTCATTAAATGATGAATGTCCATGTATGCTCCACGTAAATACCAAATCATCCTACACTTCTATTAATAATGAAGTTAAATTAAAAACATAATTAAAACTATAAAGCCTAAAATTCCTAAATTACTTGATGCTCCATCATCATCATCTTCACCTCTACTATCTAGGTGCCTAACATCTTCATCAACATCTTGAACCATAGTCGAAAACACATCAAGAAACGCATGCTTAGAAATTGCAAAACCAATCAAACTATTTTTAATCATTATCACTCCACAAAACAAAACAAAAATTATAATAGTTACATAGATCAAAAAGACCCACTCTAATATGGATCATCATAATGATCATCTTACACAATAATATACATCTAAGAATAACAAATGATTGCTGCGAAGAAGGATTGCTGCAAACTAGGGGCAGACAAGAAACACTTTTGCTTCATCAAGAAAGGACTCTGTTCAGAGAGTGGCCAGCCCATAGATTTTGAATAAATTTGAAGAGCTCTCGAGGGGAGGAAAATCCCGTACAAGTGGTAATAGTTGGGTTTGCATCGCCTTAGTTGTTGTGCATGCAAGTAGTGGCCTGGGGAACAAATTTCAAGACAAGGAGATCAACCCTTAAGTTTACTCTGAGGCTAGGGCTCTGGGTTATGGAAATGAGGAGATTTTGCACACAATTAAGGACCATAATAACCATGATGTGGAGGTGACTCAAGGAGGAGGAAACTAGACAGAGAAGGTTGTTAATCCTGTTGAGGTCAATGGAGATCGTAAGATGTGATAACTCTCACCATAATTTGTGTGAGGCAGTCAATGTATGCTCCACGTAGATGCCAAGTCATCCTACACTTCTATTAATAATAAAGTTAAATTAAAAACTTAATTAAAACCATAATTCCTAAACTACTAGATGCTCCATCATCTTCACCTCTACCATCTCGGTGCATAGCATCTTCACCAACATCCTGAACCATAGTCGAAAACACATCAAGAAACACATGCTTAGAAATTGCAAAACCAATCAAAATATTTTTAATCATTATCACTCCACAAAACAAAATAAATCTTTGATTTGAACTTTTTTTTCGCTTTTATTGCATTTCATTCAATTGAAAACGAAAAAAAAATAGTTAGTTAATTAGAGTAGAAAAATATAAAAAATAGATTAATTGTATTTATATTAATTCTGTTTATTCTCTTAAAAAATAGTTTTCAATTTTCTCCCACAAATAAAAATGGCCCAAGACTGCCCAACACAAAAAAAAGGAGAGGAAAGACCAAAAAGAAAAAAAAAGCTTCAGCAAAACCCTAGCAACTTCTAGAGAGGGGCAGATGTCGTCTCGTGGTTGGGTGAAGGAGGTGGCACGGGAATCCCTGTAATTACTCCCCCAAAACCTTAGTATTATATAACCTCCCCACCTCAATTTCTGTAGCACGCTATTCACACAACACTCAGCAGCCTCTCTTCATTCTCTCTCACCCAACACACCAAACCCTCTCTCTCCCATTCTTCTCTCTCTCTTCCTCATCTCAAGACCCTAAAAAAAATCACTCTCCTCACACCCCACAAGCTGTTGCCGCTCCTTCCCTCCCTCTTCGGCCACCACCATCCACCTTCCTTCTCCAGCACAAACCATCGACCCTTTCTCTGCTTCACCCTCACAACCGAAGCTCCTCCTCTATTCATCCTTTGAACCGCTGTCACTGGGTTGCTGCCGCAGCTCCGCTCCCTCACCACATTTTCGCTGCACCTTTCTCTCTTCTCCTCGCCGTCCGTGTCTGCTGCTCCTTCCTCGCAAGGTCAGAGCTCTTGGACACTCTCGGAGCTCCCTTACTGAATTGAGCGTCGGAGTGTCTTCTGCAGGCCCCCCGATGCATTAGACTCGAAGACTCCATATCATTCACACGAGAGCACAACGAGCGCCACCATAGCCTCGCTGAGAGCACCACCATCAAGGATTCTTGCCCGAACATATTTGATGTATTATTATTTTGTTTGTCGTATTATTGTTATTATTATTATTATTATCAGTTTTTTGTGATGTTTAACGTTAGACGAAATAAATATAATGTAGTACTTAATATTATTAATGTCTTATTATTTTTTAGCATACGACATGACGTTTAATTTGTCATGTAATCGAAACGATGCCAAAAAATAAAATAGCTAAATATGTGTGTGTGTGTGTGTGTGTGTGTGTGTGTGTGTGTGTGCACGTTTGCGTGAGTGCTACATACATAGTTTTGGGGTGAAAAATGATTAAGTTCATTAATCCAGATTTTATGTCTTCCTTAGTTTTGGAGGGAAGATTAACTTGAAATAGATTGAGTATGAAAGTAGATGAAAGTGATGTTTTTTATGATAATATAAAGAATCTAATGTTAGTAATAACTAGTGACAATGACACTTGGGATAGTTAACTAGTTTGACTATTGTTTTGTGAAGGATTAAGAAAAGTTGAAGACCATCATCTTTCTATAAGCATGTTTCCAATTACATGCATATGTATTAGGCAAGGTTTAGCTTCTAATTATCCAACAAAAATGGAAGTATGATGCCATTTACTTGTATACATAGCTTTGGCTAGGAAAATGGTGAAAAGAAGAAAATAGCAATTAAGAAGAAAGTTACATATGAAAGTCAAAGGTAGACAAAGTTGTAGGCACAGATAAAATGGTAATTTAAGGCTTTAATGCAAGGTTACATAAGACATTTTGAAGCAAAAGTATCTTCTATATATGCATTTAGTAGTCGAACCTCCCATGCTATTAGTGTGTTGAGTGTTCATCTTTCATCTCTAGCAAATTCTAAGTGGAAAAGCGAGAGAAAAATAGAGTGAGTGAAAGAAAACACTACTCTTCTCGTACAAACCCATATGTACGAACATTCCTATTTATTTTAGCTACCTTGGATCAAATTTCTAGTCTTCTACTTAAACATACAAGAGGTAGAGAATCTTCTTATCTTTCTATAGGCATATCATACTTGCATTTTGGTTGAGTTTTGTGCTCTAGATCTAGTTTTGAAGTTTCAAAGGTTTGATTTTGAGAAAATGCTTTCACCAAAGTTTTTGTTGGTGAATAGATCTATCTATCCATGTATTTTGTTTTTAAAAAAGTTAAGATCTTGTTTGAGAAGTGATTTTCAAGAGAGCTTTTGGTATAGTGCTTTTGAATGAAGTTGTTCCCCACCATTAGATTTACCAAACTATGTAAATAGATTTTGAAAAATTTGTTTTATACTCAAAATTGATTCTTGAGAAAATAGCTTTTGGGAAAGTGCTTAACTAGAACCTAGGCTGAAACGGTGAAACAAACACAAATATGAAATTAGATTTTGAAAAATGAAATTTCTTGCCCTATCAAATGAGCATGGCCAAACCCACTATGTTGGTTAAGGTTTGGGTTTTTGATATTCTAAGTTGTTTTGTTGTGTATGCTTGCTTGAAAAGTGTTTGGGAAAAATTAGAGAAGTTGTTGACTAATAAATGGCTATGGTTGACCTATGCTATGGGTTTTTGAGTGTTATATTACTTTAAAAACTTGTTTTACGTGTTGGATATGAATAATGACTTTTTAGTTTGAGGACTTAAGTACAAATATGGTAAAGTACAAGGACTTAATTATAATTTCTCAATGTCAAATGACTCAAATAATAATTTCATGAAAGTTTAAGGGTTTACTTGTAAATGTTTAAAATTTGAAGGACCTTTTTGTAAAGTTAATTTCTTTATTTAATAATTGTTAAGTGAAATCATATATTTGCATTTAGACTAGGAAAGTGTTAGCAACCTTGCTTGAGGAATTAAGTTTGAGTTATTTTTAGAGACTAAGTCTAATATGTAACTCGTGTAAGGTACGAGGCTCGTGAATGGGAGAAGTTTAGAGCTTGTCAGAGATCACGTGGATAGCATACGAGGTTTGGGCTCCTACGCATCTTCAGACAACTTCAAATAGTGATTGATGTTTCGTATATAAATATATACGTATATAATATATGATTAAACTATATCTTGGCAGGATAGCGTAAGATATGTTGAGAATTGTTTGGTTGACGACACCATGGGTGACTAGATTATGTGCTAAGTGTTTGATCATGATTATATATTATACGTATTGAATTTTTATACAATGATTACATGATTGAATTGTTATATGACATGAAGGTATAACATGATTGAATATGTTACATGTCTTGTTTGAAATGGAAGCATACCTTAATGATTATGTTCCACGCCTTGTTGAAATGGAAGCATGCCTTATTGATTATATTCCATGTCTTGTAGAAATGGAAGTGAATATGTTACTTGTCTTGTTGAGATGGAAGAATGCCTTATTCATGATTTGATTATGATGTTATGATCTATTTTTCCTTGCATGACATTGTTATGATATTTGATAATATGTCTGACATATGTTGTGGTTGTGTGGTTATCGACTGATTAATTGTTTACGGCGGACACTCGAGTGAGAAGTGAGACCAACAGGTTGATATAATAGATATCAGTGATTGATGGTCCCTCTCGAGGAGCATTTGACGGACGTCTGAAGGACGGGTCAGAGTTATATAATAACTTATAGTTTGGGTGTGGGTGAGGAATCTAGTTGTGGATTCAAATCTTAAAACCTGGGTTAGTGTTCGTACTGAGAAGGTACAAGAAGGGCTGGTAGACTGACAAAAGTTGGAAGATCGACGATTTATCTTTTAAGTTGCAATCATTGTATAGCACTGGTGGGATGCCTTTGCTGGTCCTTTGATTTGTCCCGCCTCCCGTGTGACTTGGCTTGGCGTATATCCGGATCATTTTCTTCGCATTACATGCATTGCATTTGAAAATATAACTTGGCTTATCCCCAAAAGAACTTAGTGGTATCGGAATAGTGCCTTATGATGTTTGGATGCCTATTATATTGATGTGTCTGTGTTAGGGTCACTTAGTTGGGCGATTCCCATTATGCACAATGGAGTTGACCCTTTCTTTCTTTCTCTTCTTCTACTTTGCATCTTTGTGTTGATCGATAGATGTATCTGCCACCATGGAGTACGATTTGGCCTTCGGGTGAAACCGGGCATTACTTGCTTGACTTAAGAGTCCTGCAGCATGGGTGTTCAACCGCCGCACCCATCGCCTTTGGTAATACGGGCGTGTCGAGGAGGTTGTGAGAGATTGTTATGGATGACTCATCTCTCAAGAGAGTTACTAGAGAGCGCGCTGCAGTGGGTTATGCCTTCATCGATGTCTCTATTGAATCATCATGCTGCTTCTTCTTCTACTTCTATTTCTACACCTGTGTCATCATCTGCTGGACCACCAATTGTACTTGAGTCTTTAGCTGCACCATATGCACTAACTTCACCGATACTGTTATCAGTGAAGCCTAAGTTGGATTATTCGCAAGCTTCTCCCATTCGTTTACTTCACCCGATATTCGTGGAGCGTACAGTTGTGGAGACTATGCATGTGGACCTGACGAGAGTGGTGATTGATCTAGATTCTGAGGGAGAGTTGGGGGATCTTGTAGTTGCTGCGAAAGACGAAGGTTACGACGCAGATGACGAGGACCCGTCGGAGGAGTCAGAGGAGCCGAAGGAGGAGAGCTTCGGTGTTCGCTACTGATGGGGTAGTTCGGGCTTTACCTTCTGATTTTCTTTATTTGTATTTTGTTTGCGGGTTTGGGTAGAGTCCTAGGAGATTTTACTCTGCGTGTGGACTTCCTGCGTGTTAGCCACAAGGAGTATGTCGGTTAGGGAGTTGGAGTCAAAGAGACTTCCATGGTGTACTTTTCGTTATTGCTGTAGAGCTTTTCTCTTGGTATTCTGTATTTTTCCCGTTGTTTAGGGTTTTATTATTTATGATATTGGTATTTATGTACGAATGATGCACACTTATGTTTTATCTCATATTATTATGGTTTCGTTGTAAAAGTATTTCATTTCATCGTTATTCGAAAAATATTTCCCACGATGTCTAAGCTTAAACATGTTTAATTTATTTTATTTCTGCGTTTATTGACTATGTGTTAGCGCCACGTTGTTTCTTAAAAACGGAGTTTAAGGGTCTGTTTGATTGCAGTTTTTAAAAACTGTATTTAAAAATAGTTTTTAAAAACTCTCTTTGAAAATTGTTTTCCAAAAGAAAAGCAAAAAAAAGTGTTGAATGAGATGATTTCCAACATTTAAAAAATTGAAATTTGAAAACTAAAAATAGAAACTGAAAACATCTTTTAGTTGTTATGGTATTTTGGTTTTTAAAACTAAAAACAAGAACTGTTTTAAAAAATAGGTTGTGTCAAGGTTTGTAAATTTTTTCAGTTTTTGAAAACAGAAAACAGTTTTCAAAAATTGTAATAGAACAAGCCCTTAAAGCATCTGTTTCTGGAAACAGAGTAACTCGCTCTGTTGCGATACATCGTTGCCTCCGTGTATTGGAAAGTAGCGGATGCCGATTCGTACGAGAGGGCAAGCGCAACACACAATGAGGAACATAATGATGCCGCTCAAGCAGAGGAGAGCATTTGGTGGAGGAATGAGGAGGTGGAAAGAGGGGTTTTTGGTTTATGGGTTGGTTGAAAGATTGGTTCTTAATGGAGGAAAATGAATGGGTCTTTGTTGAAATTATAATGGCATTGCAGTGAAAGGAAAGGCCACAAAAAGGCCAAATTTCTTTGCATTAAATTTTTTGCCTTTTCAATATATCTTTCTTGTTTTGCAGAGAAAAAATGGGCTTTTGATTTTGGTTTTGGGGTTGGGTTGGGTTAGGTTAATGGGAAATTAGCTATACCTAGAAGGTGTTGTTGTGAAATTAGACAATTAGCTATTCCTAAAACCATTGCAGCTACAACACCAGCCTATAGATGCTTGGTGGTGTCAACAGAATTTCCTCTTCTTAGTGTCGACAAAATTTCCTCTTCTTACCCTAACCTTTATAAGCTGAGCGATGCTATCCGAGGTGGACTCATTTCCTCTCACAGTTGTTAATTTGTGTGTGAAAAAACATGATTCCTGAAAAGATAAGAATGATATGCTGGTTGTGTGGTTGTGGTGGTGGTGAAGGTTGGTGGTGGTTGAAAAGTTGAGGGGAAAAAGGAAGAAGATGAAGGAAAGAGAAGGACATAAAATGATTAAATAAAATTTTGAAGGATTAAAATTGATGTCAAAATTACATGTGCACATCTATATATGATTAGGATTGCCACGTGAATGGGTGCCTGTGTAAAGAATATTTTAAAAATGCTTTATAACGTCATAAGCACCATTTTAGATCAAACAAAATTTTTCAAGGATCAAAACCTATGCATATTTTTTTAGGAACATTTCAGATTTAGGTGTATATGTCAGTAGGGGTGAGAATAGGCTAGGCTTTGGTAGACATTTCGTAAATAAGCCTAGCCTATTTAAAAATGTTAGGGCCTAAGCTTGGTCTGTTACATTCATAGACTTTTTTTCTAGCCTTCCTAAAAGTCTGGTTTGGCCTGATAGCCTATTTAAAGGTCTATTTCATAAAAAGATTTATACGTTTTCTAACAAACTTACATGTAAAGAGACTATCAAACTAATCGGCTAGGGGGTTAAATTATACAATAAAAAATATTTCTATAAACGGACTAACAATATTATAAGTTACTAGGTAAAATGAAAGTAAACTAGGTTATATTTGGTTTTTATGATTTGAGAGTCTATTTAACAAAATCATACTTTATATCAAAGTAATTAAATATGTCGTAAATCTATTTATAAATAGACTTATATTTTTGAATCATTTATATAAGAATGTAAATACGTATATAATATCAAGATATTATAACAAATTTCTAACGAAACAACAATATCAACAATAAAATATATTTATATTAATCACATTTATTTAAATAGGCTAGTCTGTTAGGCTTAAAAGGATTTTTAATTGGCCTAAGCCTAACTTTTTTAACTAAATAAATTTTTAAAAAAGTTTAGACCTTGTCTATTTACTCACTTAGCTTGGCCTAACTTGGGTCTGATGTAGGGTAGGTCATAGGCCCCTACCAATGGTATGGCCTATTCCCACCCTATATGATGGAGTTTAAAAACACATTTAACCATTAATACTTTTATAATTAAAGTTGAGTTAGTAGCAGTAAATATCATCTATTTGTCTTGAATAACTCAAGTAATAATTAACAGTATTAAAATAGTCTTATTAATATATATATTTTTATTCAAATTACTATTAATGAATAAAAATATTATATAGTAACTTTAATATTTGATAATTTATAATTGATATATTAATAATATGAATATTATTAAATGATTTAAATATTTTAAGATGTGTCACAATTTGTTTTATCAATTTTGTTCGTCAAGTAAATTTTACTAATATACCGGATATAATAGTTGTACATTGTACGAATTTATTTATAATATTTTGTATAATCAATATTAAAATAATTTTAACATTTAAAATTACGATAATTTACAAAATTCAAATCATGAACACTGTTAAATAATTTATTAACTTCAGTCAATTAATTATTTTTATTATGCTTTTTGTTCTTAAAAAAATTAATTTGATTATGCTTCCCCAAGTTAGCTTTACTAATACATATTGAATTTAATTTATATGCACTGACAGTGTGGATAATTTTACACATATTTTTTTTTTTGTTACCATTTTCTATTTTAAATATGTTTAAATTAAAATTTAATTATGACATGACAACTTGTTGAATTCTATGTGATATTTTCGAAATTGACAGCCCCTCTTTCGAGCTCTGCTAGGGTTTCCTTCTCCTTCCTCTGCGGCTGCGGCGTCCTTGCCGGCGGCCGCCCCTCTTCCCTCGTCCTCGCTGGCTGCGGCCTTACGGCCCTCGTCGCTCCTTCCTGTTGTACCGAGCCTGCGTTGGTACCCCTCTCGTGCGCGATTCGCTCTGTTTCCTGTTTCCTTCGTCGGATCTGTCATGGAAGCCACTGGTTCTGGTTCGGTCTCTCTCTCGGCGGCAGCAGGTGACGGAATCAGACTTCGGCTGGCGGTTGAAGAGGGTGAGGCTGATGAGGACGAGGCGGCGGATGGTGAGGGTTGCCCGATTTCTCGCCCTGTGAGTGCTGGTGTTCCAGCGGTCAATAAGGTTCTTGTGGCGCCGGCTGGTGCGTCATTTCAGTCCTGTGATCCTCCCCGCAGCGGCTTCTCCACTCTTTTCGTTGACGGAATCGAAGAGGCGATTGGTTATCATCATATCCGAGGTTTGTTTTCTCTTTTTGGAAGGATATTGAGTGTGTTCATTCAACGGAAACACAAATTTGGGCGGCGTTTTCGCTTTGGTTTTGTCCGTTTTCTCTCCTTGCAGCATGCTGTTTCAGCCATTAGTGCTCTGGATGGCCTCAAGGTGGGTGGATC
Organism: Acmispon strigosus; assembly: GCA_030819835.1. Lineage (NCBI taxonomy): Eukaryota > Viridiplantae > Streptophyta > Magnoliopsida > Fabales > Fabaceae > Acmispon > Acmispon strigosus. The sequence goes on along the minus strand of JAUAMA010000001.1, from coordinate 37,435,145 downwards.
GTTTTTGTCGGTGGCGCCGGCAAAGTTTCCCAGGGATAATCTTCATTACTCTAGGGCGCGGCCTTCATGTGTTGAGGGTGTGCCTTCGCAGGGGGCGGGCTCTTTCAGGGTCAATGTCCGCGGAGTGGCTGGTGGTGGTGGTTGTCTTTCTTCGTGGAAGGAGGCTCTTGTGGGGAAACCTTCTGCCTCAGCTGCTCATGAGGTGGCTCTGGTTCTGGGTGTAGACAGGGGATTCTTTGATGGAGAAAGAGTTCCATCTATTTGTCTTTTTCCTGAAATTGATTCCCTGGGTTTTGTCTCTTCGGAGAGGGAGGGGCCGTTTGCTTCTGTCGAGGCTACTTCTCGTATAGTTTCTGATGGTTGCGTTTTTCCCCTCGAGGCGGAGGAGGGAGGTGTTGAGGAGGGGGTGGCGGTGCAGCTTCCTAGAAGACGCGGGAGACCCAAGAAACTAGTGTCGCGTCTTTCTAGAAGACGAGGACGTCCCAAGGAACTAGAGGATATTGGTGATCCTTCGGTAGTAGCAGGCGTGGCAGACTTGGCTCATGGGAATGGGGAGAAGAGGGCTCGGGGTCGCCCCAGGAAGGAAGCCAGATGCCAGGGTATGAGTAACCTTGCCAACTCAAATCTCTCTCTGGTGGAGATCGGGGTGGGAGGTGAAGGCTGCGGAGATCATCAACTCTCTCTTCCTTCGTCCGAGTCTTTGGTGCCTCCGGGGGTTTTGACGAGGGCTAGGCGCGCTGTTGAAGTGGGTAAGCAGGTGGGCGTGGTTTTTGATTGTCCCGACGAGGTGGCAGTTAAGCAGATAGCGGCTCATATTATGGAAAGTAGAATCTCATAGGAAGGGTCCGTTCTTTTTGACTTTGTTGTATTTTGGGGTTTTTTCTCTGTTTTCTTTTGGATGCGCTGTTTGGAGGGGATTTGTTCATATTTTTGTTGGATTGTGGCGTGGGCTTTGTCCTCTCTCTCTGTGTTTTTTGAGGAGGATGTTTTTTGGGTGTCGGCCGCTTCTCTAGGGTGTATATTCCTTCTTAATATATATATTTGATCTTTCGAAAAAAAAAACTTGTTGAATTCTAATTGAATAACTATGTTAATTTTTTTACCCTGTCAATGTATAGTAATTAAAATCATGTGTTTGTGTGTGTATATTTATATTAAATTGACTTAAGTTTCTTTTATGTATTTAAAATGTATTTATCGAAATAAAACGAACATATTTTAGAGTTTCTAAGTAAATATCATATAATATCATTTGAATTTTTCAAAATTATTTTTTAATATAGTTAGAAAATAGCATTGTGTCATTAAACATTTATTTATTTTTGATATATTCTGATTTTTTTTTTAAAATGAAAACAGTTTTATTATAAATACTATAAGAGCTCGAGAACAACCCTTTAGAATGGGTAAACCACATAGCTAAGAACAAAACCTCCAATGCGGGAATAATCTATGACAATATGTCTTAGCTAGGAAATTGGCAACAGAACTTTCCACCCTATAAATATGCAAAATTGCTTACAAACCTCTTAATATTTTAATATGTATGAGATAAGACTTTCGTTGTTATTATTATTGTATATATGGGAGGTTTTATAGTTAATATTTAACACAATTAGAAATATAAAGAGTCATTAATGATTAATTTATATTTTTTTTACATAAGGAAATAAAAAACAAACAATAAGAAAGCAACTAAGCTACTGCATCCCTGCACAAGAGCGGAATCATAGAGGACGGAGGCTCCTTCCAAACACGCAACAGACACCATGAGTGGGAAGCTTGTCTCGCCAATGCATCCGCCACCGCATTCCTATCACGCGAAACATAGGAGAATCGGACATTCCAATCCCCAACTAACATAGCTCGAATGGAAGCAATAGTATTCCTTTGCCAAAAGGTTCGGGTGTCCTTGTTCTGGCTCAGAATCTCCACAATATCCTTACAATCCATGTAACAAACCATCTCATAGAAACCCAAGTTCCCTACTAGCTTCAAACCGGACCGAAGCGCCAGAAGCTCCGCCAGGAAAGCACAACCAGTCCCATAAGAACAAGCAAAACCCGAAAGACATCGGCCGGTGGAGTCCCTCATTACACCACCACCACCACCCATCTGATTTGACCCAACAATCCAGCTGCCATCCGTATGAAGGTGGACCAAATTAGTACCCTTCACAAACATAGATTCTCGAGGGTTCGTCATTATCTTCCCCCATCTCGCAAACTCATTTGCCATTATCAAAATCTTCCGACAAACCACTTGAATAGGCCACGGTTGAGAATCGAAGACCGCGCTATTGCGCCAACTTCAGATCCACCAGAGGGTTGCAATCATGAACACGGTCACTATAGGATGCAACGAAACCAATCCTAAAAAGAGCTCGTCGTAAGAGGGGTTGGCAGCAAGCCATGAAAGTGGCTCCATGTCAAACGCGATCCATGGCATTCTCGCAAGAGGTGTTCAACATCCTCATCCTACTCGCCACACCGGGGACAAGTCGCGGTCAAACTCAGGTGGCACTGTCGCCGCTTCGAGTTCGTCGGAAGAGCACCGTGACCCACTAGCCAAAGGAAAAATCGAACCTCCTCTGGTGTCTGGGCTTTCCATATCACCTTCCAATCATGAGAGCTCGGTTGATCCTTACACTGAATCATATGATACGTAGAGGTTGTCGTATAGACTCCTGAGCTAGTTCCTGCCCACAAAATCTTGTCCTCCTCATCGAAGCATAGCGGTATCCTGACCCGAACAATTTCATTAACTAACTCGAGAGGAAGAGGTGTGTGCACAGCAGTAAGGTGCCATGCACCCTGAATCCAAAGATCATAAACTTTAAGCTCTGTATCCGAAATATGAACATAGGGAACACAATGACACAAACTTCCAGTTTCCAGCCAGTTAGCGTACCAAAACGATGATTGTCCATCACCCAAACACGGCTGAAACCCTTGCTTGACGACATCCTTAGCATTGATAATTCCTCTCCACACATAAGAATCCCCGGGGTGATATTCCGCCTCCAACACCGAATCAGCTCTCACATATCTCTGTCTCAACACTTGAACCCAAAGCATGTCAGTATCATACATGAGGTTGTTAACCAACTTCCCCAAGAGAGCAATGTTATTCTGCTGTGCACTGCGAATGCCAAGTCCACCCTTTTCTTTGGGTAAAGTCACATCATGCCAAGGCACTAAATCCCAACTTCGACTCGTCCCTTCTTTGGACCAAATACAATTCTGAACTAGCTTATCAATATGATCACAAACTCCCTCAGGGAGCCACAAAGCCTGCATAGTATATACAGGCCACGAGGACATGATAGACTTAGCCAAGCACAACCATCCCGCCTTATTCAAAAGCTTATGTTTCCAGGACGCCAGACCGACATTCATCTTATCGATATATTTAGTTCTACTTCAAATTATTTGTAATTAATACAAACAACTTTCGGTTTGATAATTAATATTTAACTATGTTAATATTTTAATTATATGTATGAGAAGTTTTACTATTGATATTTAAACAATTCAGTAATATAAAGAGTCCTTAATAATTTACTGGTAATGTCATTAATGCAAAATTTATGTTAATTTTAATTAAATATTTTTACACAAATATCTAATTATATCTCTCCATAAATTGACGGATTCCAATTGGATAACTTTATTAAAAAAAAATTATACGGTCAGAGCGTAGTGATTAAACTCACGTATGATTATATATATATATATATATATATATATATATATATATATATATTTAATTTATTTAAGTTTTTAAAGGTTATATTTTTCCAAGTAATGCACAAATAGTTAAGAGTTAAAAGTAAAAACATATAATGTCATTTAAAATTTTCAAATTTTTTTAATATAGTTAAAAAAACTCATTGTATCATGAACTATTTTATTTTTAAATACTTAATATATTTTTAATATGAAATAATACTAGAGTTTAATTTTGATGCACTGACAGTGTAAAGAAGTTTTACACATGCATATAATCAGAATCCATTAATTTGCCATGTCATAATTAAATTTAAATTTAAAATTATTTTAAATGGATAATAGAGAAATGTGACTGGGATGCATCCGTATTTCTCAAATAATTTATCATCTTATTTTGACAACTTCTCTTCCCCTTTTTCTGTTTTGTACTTCCACCTTCTTCCATACCCATCCGTATTTGCAGTACAGTCCGTTGAGGTAATTCATATGTTCTTGATAGGAATTAGAAAAGAAAAAAAAAGAGGAATTTCGAGGAGATGCAGATTAAATAGTGCAAGATGTATGATTTCGGATTTTCGGTGTTGTAGGAGGATATGTTGCTGCAGACCCAGATACATACAGAGAGAAAAACGTGAGTTTTAGGGGAAAGAGGATGAGTAATGAAAAGAGAGAAATTATTAGGGTTAATGGTTCAATAGGTCCCTGAAGTTGTACCGAAATTTGTGTTTGGTCCCTCCCTAAAAAAAATGATGTTTAGTGGCGGTCAAAAACAGCCAGGGACCCACTGAACCACTAAACGTCATTTTTCTGGGGAGGGACCAAACACAAATTTCAGTACAACTTCAGGGACCCACTGAACCATTAACCCAAATTATTAACTTAAAATATAAAAAGTAAAATTATTAACTTAAAATATAAAAAGTAAATTACATGAATATCTATCACTTTTTTTTTTGGAAAAGAAAAAGTTGTTGAGCTTTAGCTTAAATCTTCACAAAAAGTGGGAGTAAGTTAATAAACGCCCTAGTTTTTAAAAAAAAAGTAACAAATCCCATGAATTATATGTATGAGATAAGACTTTTATTGTTATTGTACATGTACGAGAGGTTTATATTTAATTTAATATTAAGTCAATAATAATTATAAAGAATCACTAATTTCACCAAACGTGTAGATTAATTGGCACAGAGTTCGAGCCCCTACTACGCATAGTGATAGTGGTCATGTCTGGCTCGAAGCAGTTCAAAAAAAAAAATCATTAATAATTAATTAGACATTTCAAAAAATTAATAATTAATTAGTATTGTCATTAATACAAGAAACTTTTCAATTGATAATGGCTTAATAGCACTTTTGGTCCCTCACTTATCACGATTTGGCACTTTTGGTTCCTAACAAAAAAAATTAGCTTAAATGGTACCTCACTTTGTCAAACGACAGCAATTTTAGTCCCCCATCACTAATCCGTTAAAAAACTAACATTTTCCGTTAAAAAAAAAACTTTTTTGAAAAAAAAATTGTAATTGGGTTCCTCTACCTTCAGCTTCTTTCTTCTTCACCTTCTCTCTTCTTCACTTTCTCTCTTCTGCTCCCTTTTTCTCTACCTCAAAATACAATAGAAGAGTGCCATCAAGCAATGGCATGCAAAAATAAAAAACACAAAGAAAACAGACCCATCAAAAGAGGATGACTTTTCCATGGACTTAATTAAACTGTAATTGCCCAAGCATAGCAGACATAAATCAGCCTCATGTGCTAGCTATATTTCTTCAGCTTCTTAGCAAATTTTTCCACCTACTGTCAAGAAAGATGGCGGCCCTGGGCTCCACAGGAAAATGAAAGAAAGTGATCCATCAATAAACCTAACGCTGCCAGCCCTTGAAAGACCAAATGATGAACACCAATTTCCATATCATAAACTGAAATCATAGCATTTGCAACAAACCAAAAAATCCAAAAAAGAGGGCAGACCCCAAGGACCAACAAACAAGCTCAAAGCCTAAGAAAAAACAGAGCAGAGCCAAGAAAAACAGAGCAACGAAAAACGCAGGAGCAGCAGAATGAGAAGAAAAGCAACCATACATGCATACCCAGAATGAAAGGATCTGGGGAACAATGCCAAAATCAAATTCCAAACAGAAAACACCAGAGATTGACAAATAAGAACAGAAAAAATTAATAAATTTTTTGTCTTTACCAAAACATAGATTTCAAATTGGACCAAACAAGAACAACAAAAAAGGATGAGGCATTAAATGTTTACAAGAACAAAACAGGGGGAGAAAGGAACTAATTTGATGGGAAGAGAATCCTCCAAACAATCCACAGAACCCAACCCAGTTTGTCCCTTCATCTCGCTCTGCACCTCCTCCTCATCCTCATCCTCCTCGCTGTCGTCCGGCGTTCCGATTGACGACGAACTCTCCGGTTCCTGCGACCCACCGGCGAAAAACTTGGGCAAATACAGTAGGTCGAAGAAACGAAGGAAGAAAGAAACGAGAGAGAGAGAGAGAGAGAGAGAGAGAGAGAGTGAGAAAATAAGTAGGTCGAAGAAACGACGGCGGTGGACGGCTGAAACGACGGCGGCGGAGGAGGGTGGTGGCAGTGGTGGGGCTGGAAAAAAGGGAGCAGAAGAGAGAAGGTGAAGAAGTGAGAAGGTGAAGAGAGAAGGTGAAGGGAGAGGAACCCACATACAAATTTTAATTTTTTTCAAAAAAAGTTTATTTTTTTAACGGAAAACGTTAGTTTTCTAACGGAATAGTGATGGGGGACCAAAACTGTTGTCGTTTGACAAAGTGAGGGACCATTTAGGCTATTTTTTTTTGTTAGGGACCAAAAGTGCCAAATCGTGATAAGTGAAGGACCAAAAGTGTTATTAAGCCATTGATAATTAACATTTAACTATATTTAATATTTTAATTATATGTATGAGAAATTTTACAATTAATATTTAATAAATTTAGTAATATTAAAAGTCATTAATAATTGACTAGTATCGTCATTAATGCACGTTTCAAGTTAATTTTAATGTAGAGTTTTATATATGCGTTCAATCACACCACATCTATTTTAAGAGGTGTAACATTGAAATAAAAGTGTTCTATAAAGAATTACATACATGCATATAAATAATGTGAATTAATTTAATTATCATTAAATAAATAAATACATAAGTAAAATTAAATTGACCTATACATTAACATTAATATCTGATTAATATATTTATTCAGTTTAAAAAAAAACATTAATATCAATTAGTTATGCTTTCCTCTTGTAACTTAAAAAAAATATCAATTAATTATTAACAAGAAAAAATCATAACCACGGCCTTTAGACAGTTCTTAAGGCAACGCCTTAAGGCTACATTTGCCCTTAAATGTAGTAAGGCAACGCCTTACCAAGGTCTGACTGCTATCTTAAATATATTTTAACAGCTACATTTGCCATTTTTTTTAATGCTTGGTTAAAAAAAATGAAGATTAATATTCAATATGTAAAACAGACTTGACCTATATGTTAATAAAAATATTAATTAGTCAATAATAATATATTATATTATTCATTATAATAATTACTAGTTGTAAAAGTTGTCAATTTCTCATATTTAATTATAAAATTATCATTATTTAAATTTTAATTATTAATCACAACATGAGAAAATAATTTAAAAATAATGATGATATAATAAGTAAAATAAAAATTAGCCTGACCTTCATATTAATAACAATATTAATTACATTGTTTATTATATTAAATATTAAATGTAAAACTTTTCAATTTGTCATACTTACAATTAAATATTAGAATTAATTAAACTTTAATTATTAATCACAAATTGAGGAAAAATATTAAATAATAATAATAATAGTAAAGTTGACTTGACCAAAACATTAATAACAATATTATATTAGTTATTAATAATCTTTTATATTTCTAAATAATTGTAAAACTTTTTAATTTCTCATATGTTAAAATTAAGATTAATATTAACCAAATGACTTGACGTAGTGTTTTAACACTTCGTCCCTTAAGTAAGTTGTTGGGGTTCGAATTTCAACTCCTGTGAATGAAATAAACTCCTTGTCCAGCTTTCTATCGGTTAGTGTGTTGATCATGGGATGAATGATTCCTCTTACGACTATCCGTTATAGAGATACTTTGGTTAAGATAAAAAAAATTAAGATTAGTATTCTATCAAATGGGTTAAGGATAGTAAAATATTCATTGATTGCATAAGTTTAAGAATTTTTTTTATCATACTTAATGTAAATCCTCAGAAACGCATTTCATAGAAAAAAGAATGACAATGAGTATAACGTCAAATTCAACATTCAAAAAGATGGATAAAGATGAGTGAATAAAATTTTATGAATTTTATATTTGAATAAAATGTGTGTGAAATTTAGATGGAACAAAAGTTGATCTGAATAGTAAGGATTTATACTAATATCATTTTTTCTTCCATCTTATTTTCACTTTTTTTTCTTTATATCTCTCTGCATTTTTATCACATTATCTATTATATCTCTCATTTCTCTCTCTTCTCTCATTATCTCACTCTCGATGTGAGTTGAAATGAAGTGTTAACTAAATATTATTCTAAATCAAAACCCTATTGAGATATCACCCATATTAGTTTGAAATCTGATCTTCACTATAAATACATGCTTTCACCTAGCCCTTTTCACTCCACCACACATACCTTTTCTCTCTCTTGGATTTACAAAACATTTTCTTCCGATCAAAATCCTTCCTTTCTCCTCTAAAAACTCTTCCTTCTAACATGGTGAAACCTGAAGCTAACTCTGAGGGTGAGATGAACAACGGTTCGAACGTAGACAATAATGAAACTATTGTCTCTTTTGTATGCCTCCGTTGCTCTACATTCTTCGATTCTGAAGAGGAGATGGTGCACCATTACCACCAAGAGTATAATCAGTTAATGATCACGATGGAGGAAATGAGGAATCAATCAATTTCTCTGCCACCATTTCCTTGTGAAGGAAACACTTTTGTGGAAAACCTTGCATCATATTTTCTAAATAAGCCGGTGCTCGTTAGTGCCTCTGATCTTGGGGATTACATCCAATACATTAACCTCATCTCGAAAACTTTATTCCCACCTTCACCACCACCACAACCATCGGTACAGGAGCCTATGTCCAACATGTGGAGTTTGACACCACCTCCACCACCGCCATTGCCTCAAGAGCATGCATATAATGTTTATGATACAAGGGACCTTCTGTTCCTCATGGATCGACCCTTCTTACCCACTGTTGTGCCCATTGCTCCTCATGAATTAGCCAGATCTGAGGTACAAATACAAGAAATGGAACTTGCTCCACCAATGGTTGCCCTAACATCAGTTTCAAGCATGGAAGAGCCAAAAGAGGTGGACCTAGAACTGAAGCTTTGATTGGTCCTCAATTTCAGGGTTTTAAGAGTTTCAAAAAAAATTAGGGTTTTAAGTTTACTTTGCATGAGATTGAGATGTTGATTTATTTTTCTGTTTGTCTATGTCTAAGTTATTTGGCTTTGCTTATCTATTTAGTCCGTCTGGGTATGTCTTTAATTTATTTTCTATTGTTGCTTTGCTCCAATTGGATTGTCTGCGTCTAGTCACCAGTGTAACCATAGTTTTTTCGTGTCTAGTATATTAATAAAACTTACTTTAGAAAGCATTAATGTAAGAATTAAATGCTAGATTTTCGCGATTGATCCCTCATTTATTACGATTGTTATTTGGTTCCTTAATATTCAAGACAAGCAATTTTGACCTCAGGATATATAATTTGTGAAAATCAAGTCATTTTGTTAGAGTGACATCTAAAATGTAACAACATGTGCGTAGGTGACATTCATTAAATGATGAATGTCCATGTATGCTCCACGTAAATACCAAATCATCCTACACTTCTATTAATAATGAAGTTAAATTAAAAACATAATTAAAACTATAAAGCCTAAAATTCCAAAATTACTTGATGCTCCATCATCATCATCTTCACCTCTACCATCTCGGTGCCTAACATCTTCATCAACATCTTGAACCATAGTCGAAAACACATCGAGAAACGCATGCTTATAAATTGCATAACCAATCAAACTATTTTTAATCATTATCACTCCACAAAACAAAAAATTATAATAGTTACATATGTTAGATTCAAATAATTAAATGTATTATGTTTTGATAATTAACAATTTCTTTAAGGTTTAATATTGTCAGAGATAAAATTCCTAACATAGTGAAAATTCTCATGCACAGGAATGATTATCTACTAAATGGACTGAATGAATCTCAAAGCATCATCAATAGAATTAGTCCACCAGAAGAGTCCGTCTGGTCACCCTGAAGGAAATACTGTCAAAGATATACAAAGGAAGACATTCATGTATAAGACAGCCCGGTGATTCAAGAGAGATAAAGCAGTAACTTCAAATAGCCAACTTCCTCTCTCAATAACACTCCATCAAACTCTGCACGCTCAAGTCAAGTCTACTTCAAGAAGCTGAAACAGTCCGCTACCTAAATCTACAGTGATCAAAAGAAAGACTGCTTCATCCAAAGCTGAAAGAGTATGAAAACTTATGAAGAAACACCTTCGGCCTCGAAGCTTCTCTAGCATCATATAAAGAAGTTGTGGATCAACTCTCTCAGATGGAGAACTTCCGTGGAAGCAAAAGAAAAGAGAAGATTCAGTCTTCTATAAGTCAAGAAGGTTCTAATCCTTAAAGAAGAACTGAATGAGGAAAGTTCGTCTGCCAATGCAAATCACTTCGCAGCGGAATCTTAAGCACTGTATGGAGACTGCGTATGCCAAATTCTAAGGAAGAATCCGTCCGCTCAAGCATCAGATTGCGCCAAAGGTACAAAGATCAAGAAATGTGTTTTACGAGGATATTCGTTCAACAGAAGCATTAAAGAAATTATTCTCTTCATCTTGAATAATTGCTTCTTGGATCAAAAGACATCTACCTCGTCTGCATATTTATTAAAGTACTGTCAATGGCAGAAAGTAGAAAGGGACACAATTAATACAATATTCCTCGGTCCCACTGCTCCTCTACTTTTCCTCAAATCAAGCTGACATCACGGAATCAACGGCAAGAATCTCTGAGCATCGTACACTCTCAACGGTCGAAATTCAAACATCTGAACAAAACACGTGACGGGCACTAGCTGGCACGCACTGGGATATAATGGTCAAGCAGGTACCCCAGCTAAAACTTCAAGCATTAAATACAGGAGATACAGCTCAAGGCTACTTTCTAAAATGAAGCCAGACGATGTCAACCCAGGAAAATCGATGTTTCTCAGATCGTGTCTCAGACCTGCTGAAAAATGCAGAATTAGCCGTTACTCACAGTAAAGGAAGCCGGAGCACTAACGGGCAGATTTTCTCTCATTCTGTGAAGGAAGAACAAGGATCTTCAACTGAAGATATATATAGAGAATCCTGCTTCCGTAGCAACTTGGCGACTAGAATTCAATTTCACATATCTCAACCTAGTTCGTCCAAAGGACCAAGACATTCTTGGTTCCAACTCAGGGAACTTCAAGTCATATCATAACCTGAGTTGAGTTGCTTATGTGTGTGGAAAACTTATAGAGTATCACTCTCATCCTATTCCACACACAAAACTTAAAACAGAGAACCAACTTGCTTATGATCTCTCTGTTTTTTGCTCTTCATTTATTCTACCCATTCTTATTAGAAGAGAACTATTGTAGAAAAGCAAAACCCTGAAAAAGGTGTCAGGAGAAGTCCTGTAGAATACTTGTAAGGAGGAGTCCTGATAATACTTGTAAGGAGAAGTCCTTCGAATACTTGATAGGAGAAGTCCTTAGAATACTTGTTGGGAGAAGTCCCTGATAATACTTGTACTATTTGGTTAAATAGTGAAAATCTTGGTGAAGCCAAGGACTGGACGTAGCCCTGTCGATTATGGGGGTGAACCAGGATAAAAATCATGTGTGCTTTATTCTTCATGTTACATTATCTTTCCGCTGCATACATACTCATGCTTGCATAATGAATAAATCATTTTGAAAACCAGTAATTAACTTTTAAAGCCTATCGAATAAGTTTCAAAAATGGTCACACAATTCAAACCCGCCCTTTCTTGTGTGTTTCTTGCACCTTCAACATAGATTAAAAAGACCCACTGGATCATCATAATGATCATCTTACACAATAATATACATCTAAGAATAACAAATGATTGCTGCGAAGAAGGATTGCTGCAAACTAGGGGTAGACAAGAAACACTTTTGCTTCATCAAGAAAGGACTCAGTTCAGAGAGTGGCCAGCCCAGAGATTTTTAATAAATTTGAAGAGCTCTCGAGGGGAGGAAAATCCCGTACAAGTGGTAATGGTAGGGTTTGCATCGCCTTAGTTGTTGTGCATGCAAGTAGTGGCCTGGGGAACAAAGTTCAAGACAAGGAGATCAACCCTTAAGTTTACTCTAAGGCTAGGGCTCTGGGTTCTGGAAATGAGGAGATTTTTCACACAATTAAGGACCATAATAACCATGATGTGGAGGTGACTCAAGGAGGATGAAACTAGACAGAGAAGGTTGTTAATCTAGTTGAGGTCATTGGAGATCGTAAGATGTGATAACTCTCACCATAATTTGTGTGAGGCAGTCAATGTATTATTTATAGAAAGAAATTACAATGGAAAACAAAATATACTTAGGAATAATAAGAGGATATCCTATAGGATATTATAACCTAGAATAATAAAGAATAATAAAGGAAACTAAATATTCTTAACACCCCCGTCAAGCTTAGCGTTGGATTAATGCAAACATGAAGCTTGGATCTAAACATTTCAAACAATGGACGAGGCAACGCCTTGGTAAAAATATCAGCAAGTTGTAGAGAAGTAGGAACATGGCGAACATCCAAATGACTGGAGGCAACCAGCTCACGAATGAAATGACAGTCCAAATCAATATGCTTAGCATGCTTATGAGCTATAGGATTCTGAGCCATAAACAAGGCACTCTGATTGTCACTGAGAAGAAGAGGAGTGACAGATGACCGAATACGAAGCTCATGAAGGAGGTTAATCAACCAAAAAAGCTTAGAAGCAATATTAGCCATTGCCCTATACTCAGATTCAGAACTTGAGCCGGCAACAATAGGTTGTTTCTTGGCACTCCAAGACCAGAGATTGTCACCAAGAAAGATAGCATAGCCATAGGTAGACCGGCGAGTGTCCGTGCAGCGAGCCCAATCAGCATCTCTGTAGCCAAGTACCACTGGAGAAGATGAGCTGCGGAACGTAAGACCAAAGTGTTGTGTATCACAAACATATTGGAGAATACGTTTGACAGCCTGGAAATGATAAACAGTGGGAGCCTGGAGAAACTGACTTACCGTGTTCACAGCATAGGACAAATCAGAACGAGTAATAGTCAAGTACTGTAAGACCCCAACCAGAGATCGGTAGTGAGTCGAGTCAAAGTAAGGCTCACCAGCACTGATGAGATGAGAACCGACAGCCAGAGGAGTCGATATAGGGCTTGCCTCAAGTATCATAGCACGAGAAAGCAGATCATGAGCATATTTGGCATGTCCCAAGAACAAACCATCATCAGTGTAAGTGATCTCAAGACCAGGGAAGTAGCCAAGCTTACCCAGATAATTAATTGCAAACTCAACACTGAGTCGAGCAATAAACTAAGAGAGAGAAGAAGAGAATCATTTCAAGTAAGAATAATGTCGTCCACATAGACTAGGAGGCAGAGAGTGATGCGCCCCTTATAGAAGAAGAACAAAGATGGATCAACCCTGCTACAAATGAAACCAAAGCGGAGTAGGAAGGAACTCAAACGCTGAAACCAAGCACGGGGCGCATGTTTGAGCTCGTAGAGAGCCTTGTTCAACCGAAATACATGTGTCGGGAAACGAGGATAAAAAAAACCAGGGGGCTATTCCATAAAGACAATTTCAGTTAGTTGACCATGAAGAAAGGCATTCTTAACATCCAACTGATGAAGTTTCCATCCATTAAGCATGACAAGAGATAAAATGAGACGAACAGTAGTTTCCTTGACAACAAGACTAAAATTAAGTGAGTAATCAAAACCTAGAACTTGCATGAAACCTTGAGCCACCAAACGCGCCTTTAAGCGCCCAACGGTGTCGTCACTTTTGGGTTTGGTGTGAAAACCCCATTTACTACCAAAAACATTAGTAGCATATGGAAGAGGGACCAAGGTCTAAGTAAGATTTTTGTGAAGAGCAGAAAGCTCATCCTCCATTGCCGCCAACCACTAAGGATGCTTCATGGCAGATTTAGAACCCTTGGGATGAGTAGTAGCACGCAAAGCAGTGAGAAGAGCAGTAGGCTGATGGTGAGCTAGATCATAACGCAGATTAGGCCGATAGATGCCACTCTGAGATCGAGTCCGCATACGAGAAGTTGCTGGGGGTGCCTGAACATGAGTAACTGGAGAAGTAGGCAACATAGAAACTGGAGAAGTAGGTAACATAGTAGGAGAGGTTGGCGCTGGTGATGGGACCCGTGGAGGTGAAGCAGGAATCAGTGAAGTAGGTGCGACAGGATAGGGAGCCTAGGGAGCATCCATAGGAACACAGGATGGGCAGGGCAGAGTACGAGCTGGCGGAGGGCTGGCCGGATCAACAGTAGAAGCAGGAATGTGGGAGGAGCTTGTAGTTTATTCATAAAACAAAGAAACCGAGAAAGTGCTGCCAGAGGGATGAGAACCGGCAAAAGGGAAGCAAAATTCATCAAATTGGGCATGGTGAGACACTCGTAGAAGTGGCCGGATCGAAGCATTTAAATCCTTTGTGATAACTGTTATAACCTAGAAATACGCAAGGAGAATTCCGAGGGGTGAATTTATTTTTCATGTAGGGACGCAAGCACGGAAACACACGACAGCTAAAAGGATGAAAATTAGCATAAGTGGGTGCAACCTGAAACAGAAGTGTAAATGGAATCTGAATAGATAGCACCTGAGAAGGAGCACGATTGATAATATAAGCCGCAGAGCTAAAAGCATCAACCCAATGGCTGGTAGGAACATGCGACTGGTACAACATGGCAAGACCAATCTCGAGAACATGTCCATGTTTCTGTTCAACCCGACCATTCTGTGCCTGGGTATGGCATGAAATCTGATGAAACACGCTAGAGGAAGCAAAGAAAGCCTGGACTTTGTTATTCGTGAATTTGGTGCCATTGTCACTTTGAAAACCCTTAAGGGATCGAGAAAATTGATTTTCCACAAAGACTTTGAACCAAAGAAGCACATGATAAAAATCGGATTTATGGAGCAATGGATAAAACCAAGTAAAATGGGAGAAATCATCCACGAAAATAACAAAGTAAGAATATCCAGCAACGAAAGTAATGGGAGATGATCCCCACAAATCACAATGAATAAGATCAAGAACGGCAGAAGCCCTTTTATGATTATCATAAAAAGCCAAACGTTTACTCTTAGCCATCTTGACTAGTGGTACAACAGATCGACATAGGAAAAACAGACGAAATAGTTAAACAACCTTGCTTATGCAGCTTATTAATAACATCAAAGCTAACATGACCAAAACGAGAGTGCCAAAGTTCAAAAGAGACACGAGGCAGTGGAGAACTAGTAGTCAGCAACGCCTGAGGTCTGTGATCCAACACATAGAGTCCTTGATCACATCTGCCCTTTGCCAGAACGAATGCTGTCCTTCGGTTTTGAATAACAAAAGAATCATCCAGAAAAACAGCCTTAGCATGATTATCACGAGTCAGCTGGCTAACAGAGACAAGATTTTTAGTTAGGCGTGCCACAACCAAAACATTAGACAAAGGAAAAATATGTGATAAAGAACGAGAACCAATATGAGTAATATTTAAAGAAATACCATTACCCACAAGAATACGATCATTACCACCGCAAGAGGATTGATTTCCAGAAGAGCGAGATTGATTGTTCGCATAGAAGGCAGCTGGCTGAGTAGGCGCGGGTTCCTCAAGAAAGGCCTGAAAAATAGCATGGCTTTCGACTTTACAAAGAATATCAGTAAACAGAGGCAATGGTACCTGATCAAGCTGACCCGTGGAAATGTTGGCATAGGAGGGACCAAGACCACGAAAAAACCAGTGAACCTTGTCATCATTAGGAACAGGAGCACCAATAGCAACCAACTGATCACAAGTAGTGAGGAATTCTTACCATATTCAGTCACAGAAAGGGAACCACGACGCATGAGTTGAAGCTCATCATGGAGGCGCAGTTCACGAGCCTTGCTATGTGAGGCATATGCACTATGAACGCATTCCAGAAATCACGAGCAGTATTAGCATTAAGAGTCTCAGAGAGGGCCTCCTTGGTCAAGGAGGAAAGAAAAAGACTGTTGACGTTGCGATCTTGGACCTGCCATAGAGCAAAACTAGGATTTGAAATAGGAACTCTGCCACGTAAACCCGGAGAGGTGGCAGTAGCAAAGGTTTGTTGCACAAACTGCGGCGGCGGATCAACAGAACCATCAACAATATGAAAAAGATTCTAGTTTTGAAGAAGAGATGTAACTTTTTTACGCCAAAGGAGAAAATTGTCAAAACATAGACGTATCGTGATCATGTGAACCAAGGTCGCAAAAGGAAGAGACAGAGGAGAGAAAAACGGAGACAGGGCAATGAGGGGAGTTGCTGGTCACGGCGGCGCTGGACTAGGCATGGCAGCATGGAACTGGGCACGACTTAGTGGAGCGCGTGAAGAGGGCAGCGGCGAGGAGTGGGGGCACGACGGCTGCGGGACGAGCGCGCGGGTGGGCATGGTGGTGCGGCGGTCGGGAGCAGAGAAGGAGAAGGAGCCGCGGTGGTGGGGCACGCGCGAACGGGTGCGATGAAGGCGCACACGACCGAGGATGACAGAGGAGTTTGGAGGCTAGGGTTTGGAACCTTAACCTGATATATGTAAGATATGATAACTCTCATAACAATTTGTGTGAGGTAGCCAATGTATTATCTATAGAAAAGAATTACAATGGAAAACAGAATATGCTTAGAAATAATAAGAGAATATCCAATATGATATTATAGCCTAGAATAATAAAGAATAATAAAGGAAACTAACTATTCTTAATATAGATGTTTCTCTTGGTGGGAATATGCAGAAGGAGGTATGGGCCAAGGAATTTTCTTTGATGGTAGCTATGACATCTACTACAAATGAAAAGGAGTTGTCATCTAACACTCCTGAAGTTAGGCCCTCCCTGAGCTCTGGTGGGAAGGGGTCTAATTATTCATCTAGTACACCACCCAAGGGAGGTACAGAGCTTGCTAGAAAGGGAGGGAAAAAATATTCATCTAATTTTTTCCCTTTAGACATCCGCGATGCTAGATGTCCAGCATTGCCGGGCATAATGAAATTCTTTAGTTGGAACTTCCATGGGTTTGGGAACCACGAGCAGTGGGAGCTCTCACAATGCTTATCCAAGATGAAACTCCCCTGGTAGTCTTTCTAATGGAGACTAAAACAACAGCTACTGAGATGGAAGTTATTAAGTAGAAGATAAAATTTAATTATATGGTGGCAAGGGATTGTGTTTGGAGGAGTAGGGACATGGATGGAGGTTTGGCAATGTTCTACAGGAATGATGTAGATTTGGAGTTGATCTCATGGTCTAACTATCATATCAACATGGTGTGGAAGCAAGTTGGGCAGGATGATGTTTCTGTTACAACTTTTTATGGTCACCCGGATGAAAGTCATTGTGTGGAGTCTTGGGCTCTTCTACGGCATATAATAGAAGAAGTGCAGCTAATGAATTCTTTCATGGTAAGGCTACTCACAGGCAGAAGGTTAATAGACTGAAGAAGATCAAGGATGAGAAGGGAAGCTGGATCCATGGAGAAGAGAAGATAGGGGCGGTTATGCAACATTACTTTCAGGAGCTCTTCAGTACCTCCTCTCCTACAAGTATTGAGGCAGCTTGTTCTTCCCTTACGCAAGCCCTGAGTCACGAAGGGGTAGCGAGATTGGGAGAGAGTTTCAGTGCAGAGGAACTCAAGCAAGCTATTTTTATGATGCACCCTCTTAAATGACCTGACCCTGATGGTTTTACAGCAAACTTCTTTCAGAGATATTGGCATATAGTAGGGAGGGATGTCACAAAGCTGGTGCTTGATATTCTGAATGAGGGGGCTGATCCAACTGGTATTAATCATTCATTCATTTGTCTCATTCCGAAAGTGAAGAATCCTTCTTATCCCAAAGAATTAAGACTCATTACCTTGTGCAATATGGTGATGAAGGTGTCTACCAAATGCATTGCTAAAAGGATAATAGGTTCAAGCGGATAAAGATTGGTAGACATCTAAAGGGTTAGACTATTAGAGAGAGATGGGAAGAGAGGAGAGATAAGTGATAAGTGTGATATATGATGTGATGTAATTGAAGAAAGATATAGAGAGAAAAAAATGGTGTCCAGAGGTGTCTGTACTGTTTAGGTGTACATGAATCATTGCCCGGTTCAAGCTATTCCTTGATGAGGTGATTGGAGAACAAAAGAGTGTAAGGCCCATAATTTTTGGAATGTAAACTTATTTAATTTTCCATTTTTCTGCTTTTTGTTTATTTTGGCGTACAGTTGTGAGTAAGAAAGTGTTTGAATCTAATAAAAAATTAAATAATATTCATGACTCTTTTAAATTGAAGTCATAATTCAAGTGATAATTTCATGATGAGGCTGAAAAGTTTCGGTGACGTTTTGGAACATTCAGATACAATATGTCACCGTAGAAACCCTAAATATTCTTTCAATATTATTTAAGTGGGAAATTGACTTTTTCCTTCTCTTCATGATGAAATGTGTTCGATTTTGTGAATTTTGACTACAATATTGATAGGGTTTATTTCCGGAGCTTAGGAAAATATCTTACCAGTCACAGAGGTTTCGTAGAGACCCCGATGTAAGGAAAAAATTTCTTACATGTGTTAAGTTCAAATGAGTCTAGAACGTTTATTATATTTTGAGTGGTAACAATTTAATTCCAAAACTATGTGTATTATTATTTTTAGGAAATTATCCCTATCGTCTGCCAGACATACTTGAAAGACATATTATCTCTATCGTCTATGACTCAAAGGAAGAATCGTCTACGTACATTGATTTATCCAGACACAAGCAAAGCATCATCTGATCAAATGACAAAGTACCGTCTGATCAAAAGTGAAGTATCGTCTGCTGTATTGTCAAACATATGGAAAGTGATGTCTGATAAAAAGTGAAATATTGTCTAATGAAGAGCAAGAGACACTTCGAGTATGGTCTAACTCTACAATCTGCGAAGCCATAACGTCAAAGAGCAAACGGTACAATACAACGCTGGAACAGATCAAATCGCTTCTCAAAAAGGAAAGGAATTCATTGGTGAACAAACAAATGCAAAGGATTGAATCAGGAATTACATTACTCGACGACCAACTATTCTTGAACAACAACATAAATGCTATCAATGCAAAGGAGAAGATCACGCCACAAATTACTCAACGATCAGCAGAATCAACAAAGTCAAATCTATTTAATGCTTATAGTTGTTGCTTAACAGTCAGGAATTCAATGATTACATCAAGTCAACGACAAACATCTTCAGCAAATCAGAAAATGAATTAAAGGTATAAAAGGGAAGACCTGAAGATTTAAAGAGATAGATAGCAATACAAAACAACGAAAAACAATAAAAAAATCAAACGAAAACAGAGTCAAATACTATCAAGTTATTCACACATACAGAGAACCTACCGTCTATCATCTCTATCTTCCAAACCTCGAGTATATTGTTTAGTGTCAAACTATCTACCAAATACTGGGAGCTTGCCGAGCCTGAATTTGTTTCTACCTCACTCTTTTGAGAAGAGATTCATTGTAGAAGAAACCCTTGTAAAAAGAGAAGTCCTTCGAATACTTGTTGGGAGAAGTCCTATCAAATACTTGTTGGGAGAAGTTCTGCCGAATACTCGTTGGGAGAAGTCTTATCGAATACTTGTTAGGAGAAGTCCTGTTGAATACTTGATTGTGAAAATCTTGGTTTAGCCAAGGACTAAATGTACCCCTATTCTTTAAGGGGGTGAACCAGGATAAATCTTATGTGTACTGTCTTTACTGCTTGCATCGTTTACAATTACACACGTTTTATTTCCGCTGCATCAAAACTGATTATTCTATCATTTACTGAAAGTATTCTATCATTTACTGAAAGTATCCTATCACTTACAAAAAGGTTTTTGAAAATATATATTTGTTTTAGAAAAGCAAGTTTTAGTACGAACACAATTCAACCCCCTCCCCTTTCTTGTGTTGTCCTTGTTTTATCAATTGGCATCAAAGCTTAAGGCTCTAAAAACTAACACTTTAACAGGTGTAGAGAAAAGATCCATGGAGGGCAATGCATTCCCAACTGGCGCAGCAACAAACAAGCCACCATTTTTCGACAGCTCGAATTACCCCTACTGGAAGAAGCACATGAAATTATTCATTGAATCCATAAGCTATAAAATATGGGACATCATCGAACAAGGTATCCTATCCATTTTTCTTAGACGATACTTTAGATATGACTTTGACTCTGTAGTCTTTTGCTTCTCCTGAAACGGTCCTTCTTCTTTGAACGATTGTTCTTCACTAAACTATACTTTTTCTTTGAATGATAGTTCTTCTAGATATTTGACAAAGTGAGCATATGATACTTTACCTTTCATATAGACGATAGGGATATTTCCTAAAAATAATGATACACATAGTTTAGGAATTAAAACTTTTATCACTCAAAATATAATAAACATTCTAGACTCGTTTGAAATTAACAATTAACTGGTGACTTTTATGTCTGTCGGCCCTAAGTTTGATGTTGTGAAGCGTGCACCGAGCTCTCCAGATCTCCGCTCCATTCGCTGCAACACTTCTTCCGTTTTCGGGCCAATGGCATTTTCCGGTATGCCATTGTGATGTGCAGGCTCTCTTTGTGACTGTTCTCTCTGAGATGGAGTAGGTTTTTGTTGTTGCGATGGAAGTCTTTGGGATTATGTTCTCTGGATCATCATCTCTTGAGAATATGCTTGTTTCTGCCTTCGAGTTTGTACCATTTGTCCGCCTTCTCCTTCCTAATCATTTTTCCTTTGTTGTGGTGAATTGTTCCTAAATACCTTCAGGTTTGTGAAATGTGGATTCCCCACAAACGATGCTAAATATTAGGGCCTGGATTTCGAAACGATGGCGCTCACAATGCTCTGGTGGTGGTTTCTAGCCAGGGCTGACCACAGAGTAAGGCTTCTCGGGTTGAAGCGCGATGGAGGGGGGACTTGTAAAAAACACTCTGATGCTCAAGTCAGTGTGAGAGCAAAGAGAGGATCCTGGAGCTCAAGCGAACTCAGGAATATGCAAGTAATGAAGTGTATTCTTATTCTTAGTAAATGAAAGATAGAACCTGTATTTATAGGTACGATGACCGAACTGAGTGTATTTGCAAGTCTAATGAAAGTCCTTAAGTGGGACTTCCGAGCGCGATGTACCTCAAGACCGAGATGCCACAGACATGCCACATGGCCTTTATTCAGGGTGCTCGGGCACTTCGCATAAAGGGTTGGGAGGCCCTGTCCTTGAACTAGGTCGTGCAAGCCATCCTAACATTGGTGCTTAAGAGCGACCCCTTGTGAACTGGTTGAGACGCCATTGGGTCATACGGTTGAGAAGCCGGTCGGAACATCAATAGAGAAGTTAAATCCTCGTAATTGTAAAACAACCATAAGACATCAAATCTGTGGAACTCCCTGGATCCACTATAACCTCCTCAAATTCTTTTCTGGAAATTATGGCTAAAATCATTAAGGGTTAGTTGTAGTATGTTACGTAGTTAATACCTCTTTTTTCCCCAAGAATTTCAGGAGTATCAACTTGGCAACTTCCAATTTCAAAGCATGATTGAGAAGAATTCATTCTTATTTCCCCAAACGCCTCCTTGTTTTCAAACTTCTTCATGGTGAAACCCAATCCTTGTTCTTGTAGTTGGAAAGGAGAATTCATATTTTCTTTCGCCTCGACATACTCTATGGCTCGAGCTCGGAACTTCTTTAAATTGATCTAAGTCATCCTTTCCAAAGATGCATGAAAAGACGTTCCATGAAGCACTTCATCGCACACTAATTCCATAATTTTTTTTGTTCATAATTCTGAAATTATGGTTATCTCTCTATAAAATCGTGGGAGACAGTCACTAAGTGACTCACCTTCTCACTGCTTCAGGTTTCCGGTGAAATGTGCGTTTTCAAACAACTGCTTTCGCAAAGAAAAATTTGGAATTAACTGTTGAGAGAACTCCTCCCAATTTTTTATTGAAGATATTTGAACCAACGTAAGACATTTTTCTTCAGAGTTGACAGGAAATCTCAATAGGCCAATGCATTCATTCATGCTATTGAGCACGAAGTGAAAATGTTCACATGCTCTGCTGGATTAAATTTTCCACAAACGATTCTAGGTCAATTTGCTCTAACAAACCTAGTGGTAGGTTCAAAGCTCAAATTTCTTCAAAGAAAGGTGCATACATGCCATCTTCAAACTTAAAAGGACGTGGAGAATGAAGTCTCATCTTGAAATTTTTCGATTCACTTTGGTAGAATCGTGACATTTTCATTGCGATGGAATTGAATACATACCTCTTTACTGTAGACAGCGCCAAATGTTCTTCTAGAAATTGAACAACGTGCACCTCTGATCTTCTAGTGGTGGTTGTAGAAATAATGCACTGGTTGCGGTGGTGATGTCCATGGCGGAGCACGCCAAAGAACAACGGGGTGTACCTGTAAAGCGCACTCCGACACCCAAGTTAACTTCTAGGTCAGAGAGAATCTCAAGGTCTTAGAATAAAGTGAGTTAAAAAAAATGAATAATACTTAAGTAATTTGAACAACCAAATCTGTATTTATAAATGTGGTGATCATTGTTTCTACAACTTGAAGTCTCTAAGAAGTCTTGATGAAGGACTTCTGGGACAATGATTATCTTTGGATAACCTTTGGATTTTTCATTGGTCATGTCGGATGCATCTACGACCTTTAGATGCTAGTATATGAACAGGATGTTATTTGTCTTATTCATCTTGGCCAGCTATTGTGGTTCTCACATGGTTCTAAGACCTTTAGATGCTATTGGGCCTTGCCATCATTTCGGCCTGTCTGAACAATTGTAATAGTATTTTTCATTACCAAGATAATTGGATAAATTTGTAGGTTTTTTTAAAAAAAAAAAATTGTAGTTTCTTTACTCCTTGATATCTTTATGAAAGGATAAAGTGTTAAAAGAAAAGGATAAAGGGCGAAGAAGTAGCAGGTATATCTACTAGTCGGTCCTTTTGCTTTCTTCACTTCTGCTGGGCCTAGCGAGGAGGACCAAAATTGATTTTGAACAACATTATTCCTCATGTGGTGAAAAATGTGCATGCTACATCATTTACTCATTTAACTTTTGACCAGCGTATTGAATATATATATATATATAATGTAATTAATAACTTAATGTTGATCAAGCATAAAACCATTCACAACTTTTTGTCTTTTACTCCCAACCTTGCTTTTTCTAAAACTACAGGGAAATATCTTCTTATGTACTTCCAGAACGAAAAATTATTCTTAAACCCCCCAAACACTAGGGACATCCTTTGAACACTCACTGTTTGTGTTTTTAATTTTCTAATGATTTTGTAATTTTCTAATGATTTTGTAATATATGACAGTTAAAAGCTAGTACAAATCTTAATATCATGTGAATGTTACGCTTTCACAGGCTTATTGCGCGCCATGCTTCCAAAATAGTACATGTGATTCTGAACTTGAATATGCATAACTTAATAAAAGATGGGAGGGTGTACAGATTACTCACATATCCTTTGTGTTCAAATTATGTTTTATTTTTTGTCCATTCTAAATTTTTGACATATTAATTAAAAATGGTAGATATTTTTTCTCACATATTAATTAAAAAAATTTGGAAAACTGAGACCGTATCTCTAAACAATTGCTTTTTCAAAGTTTAAAGTTGTATCATCATCTTTACGGAAATTTAGTTTGTCTATTTATTATTAATTAGACCAACTAAAAAAAAACTTGTTTGTTGTAACTAGCCCACTCGTCTTTCTTAATTTGCGTGACAAAACTTCGGCAAGGATAAAGAATTGAGATAGAATAAAGATTGGTGGACATTTAAATGATGTAGACCACTAGAGAGATAGGAAGAGAGGATAGATAAGTGATAGCTGTGATATATGATGTGATATAATTAGAAGAAAGAGATAGAAAAAAAAAGTGATAGAAGAGGTTGATTCATTACCCAGATTATCACTCTAATATACTCGACAAGAATTCCCTCCAAGAAGAATCCACCAAAGAACATCTTTTTCTTTTCATCCCCACAAAGTTTCCCGCTCTTGAACCCCCTCTCCAAAGCAAACTAGTTACCAACTTTGCCATAAATACAGATGAAGAACATCACCATTACAACATAGTTCATAGGGATTCATAGTCCAAACATGGGAAACTGCTTGTGGGCTGGCATGTCAGATCCTGAAACAGTGATCAAAGTGACAACATCGAACGGCGGTATCATGGAGTTCTACGCCCCGGTTACTGTCAGTTCCATCACCGACGAGTTCCCGGGCCACGGAATATTCCCAAGCAATGACCTCTTATGTAAGCCACTATGCCAGTTTTACGAGTTAGTGGCAGGGCAATCATACTACTTACTGCCACTTAACAACTTTTCTAGCCATCCCTCAGCCTCTTGCGACGGCGGCGGCGGCAGTAACAGTGGCAGTGGCAGTGGCGCGATTGTCCATGCTCGGTCCCACAGTGTTCCTAGTCCTAGAACATTCTACCCTGCACCGTATAGAATGTCCTTGGACTACCAACACTATCAAGGAGTGGGGTTGCTGAAGAGAAACTCAACAGAAGCTTTATCTTGCAGGGTTCCTACTAATACTAGCAATAACAGTGGCAAAAAGAGGAGGACAGGTAGAAGCAGGTTCTGGAAAGTGAAGTTGGTGATAACTCCCGAACAGTTGCTGGAGATTTTGTCACAAGAGTCACGCACCAAGGAGCTGATAGAGAGTGTAAGGATTGTAGCCAAATGTGGAGTTTCTTCTGTTGGATTTTCAGCTGCAGCAGGCATGGTTTCTGATCAGTGGAGTCTTTCCAGCAGTGGTAGGAGTGCTCCCTCTAAGATTGATGCCTTAGTGTAAGCTTCGGGCTAGGTAGTCTTAAAAGAAGGAAATACTCACACAGTTCCCGATTGTGTCAAAAGCCAATCAGCTTAGTCCGAACCGATGTTTTATCTAGCCGCATGGACTAACTTGACGGTGATTTGACACAATTAGAGACCGTGAGATGTATTTCCTTATTATAAAGACTAACTTGTCTTATGCTTACACTTCCAGAGACGAAATTAACCATTCACTTTTTTTTTCATCATCATCTATGCTTATTTTGCTGATTTGGTTTCGTTTCCCTAAATTTAGTTTCGATATTCACTGTCATGTCATATTGTATAATCTCTGCATTTGTTGTAAAGTTGTGGATGGTGGCATGTCCAAGGCACATGTTTGTACGAGTATATCTTGTTCTTATCACTATGTTTGGAAGATGGCAAAATCATGCCAAAGAAAGTGAGGTTATGTGTGTAATACATCTATTTGAAGCATATTATCATATTCTAGTACAGTTGTATGGGAGCTAGACTAATTTGGATCAAATTGAAGCAGAGCACTATTTTTATGAGAACTACCATTTCTAAAGGAGACAGAGTCCATGTGAAACTCAATCAATCTCTTAAACATCCTACTGTTCATAAAAGAACTCCGAAGACAAAACATGAGTAGCTATGCCTCCAAAACCCTTAGTGGACATGCACTTACAAGATGGGAGCAACTTTTTATAATCGAGGGTCTCTTAATTACTATTAGAGACTAAGTAAGTAGTTAGTGTGTTAGTGATTGAATGGAAGTTAGTAGAATTAGTAGTTGTTAGACTCTTAGCCGAAAAATAGATTCAGTTATGATCTATTAAGTTAGCATTTGTTTGTTAGAAGGTAGTTAGATTACCTTTACTACTTCTCATTGTACATAACCACTTCGGGTTCATTTGTATGGTAACTAAACAATGAGAACTTACCAAATTTCAGTTTTCCTTCATTTGATTCTCCTCTCAATGATATTGAAACAAGAAAGGCAGAATAATTTTGGCTTAGTTGATGAGTCCAAAATAATGGTGAATGCAATAGAAGGTAGAAAACACTTTGATGTTGTAGAAGAAAAGAGACAATTTGGTCAATTAGGAAGAGGTAGAGGAAATGGTCTAGGACGAGGTTTGGGAAGAGGAATGATGGGCAAATATCACAAATAATGGAAATAAACAACAAATTTCGGAAGCACTTGATCGATTTTTCCCCTCCGTGCAATTAAAATAGGTTCCAAATAAATAACTCAGGCAACAGTAATACGCACAGAACAAATAAACAAATAAGCAAAAACACCAGAATTATTAACGTGGGAAAAACCTTAAAGGGAAAAAACCCACAAGACCAAACCAATAAAATTCCCCACTAATAAATTAACGGGATACACCACAAGTCCTACGGGAACCACTAGGGATCAACAGAAAAATACAATCTTCACTAATAAGGTGGATAATAATACAGTGATGACACAGACAATAGAGGACTTGGGTGAAAACAATCACATCATCGTCTGTGATTTGTAGAAGGTCAACAACGAAGTGCGTCTTCTGACCTTTGTCTAATCAGGATCGTCTGAACACTGGAAGAATAGATCGTCTGCCCAAGCCAAGATAATTGTCTGACCAGACATGTCGTCCGTGTCCTCGCCTGCTGTAACGCATGTTATCTTGTAATAATGGCAATCCCGGATCAGCCGGGATTCGACATTATCTTATCTTAGGTTTATTATTTGTTTATTAGTAGTTTACGTTTCCAATGTTGTAGGTTACATTTCCAATGTAACAATTGACCTCGGGATATCCAGCACGGTCATTTACATTTCAGTCTCGTCTGTTTATTTCCACTCTGTATAAATACAGAGCTTGTAATAGTTATAACTCAAGATAGAAAATATATTTCAAACAATATTTCTTTAATTCCTCAAACCCTTCTTTTACCCTCCGCTGCTCGAAAACTTCCTTTTTAAGTTCTTAATACATACATCAAACTGCCAACCCAGATGCATACGGAATCTTCTGCATTTCTTCTATATTTTCTCACTTGTAGGACACTGCATAAAGCTTAACTTGAAGTGACCTGCAAGTGGAGTACCAACTGGCTTGGAATTTCCCATATTAAACCTCTCCAATACCTTCTCAATATATTTTTGCTGTGATAACCATAATTTACCATTCTTCCTGTCACGAATAATTCTCATGCCAAGAATTTGCACGTGACAATTCTCATGCCAAGAATTTGCTTTGCAGGACCCAAATTCTTCATTGCGAAGGACTTATTCAACTCTCCTTTTAAATTCTCAATATCTTTCATGTCATGACCAACAATCAACATGTCATCAACATAAAGGAAGAGAATAATAAATTTGTGATCAGGAAATTTCTTCACAAACACACAATGACCAAAAGAGGTTTTTACATACTCGTGATCCACCATGAAGGAGTCAAATTTCTTATACCATTTTCTTGGAGCTTGTTTAAGACCATACAAGCTCTTATTCAATCTGCAGACAAGCTTCTCTTTTTCTTTGAGTGAAAAACCTTCAGGCTGCTCCATATAAATTTCTTCCTCCAAATCACCATGGAGAAAAGCGGTATTCACATCAAGTTGATCAACCTCTGAATTCAAACTGGCTGCCAAACCAAGCACAACTCGGATTGAAGACATCTTGACCACAGGAGAAAATATTTCTTCAAAATCAACACCTTTCTTCTGACTGAAACCTTTCACAACCAACCTTGCCTTGTACCTTAGATGTGAGCTATTTTCTTCTGATTTCAACTTAAACACCCACTTGTTCTTGATTGTTTTCTTACCATGAGTTAGCTTCACTAATTCAAATGTGTGGTTCTCATGCAAAGATTTCATCTCTTCTTGCATGGCTTTGTTCCACTTATCTTTCTCTTCATGAGACATAGCTTCTTCATAGCTTTCAGGCTCTCCCCCATCAGTGAGCATCACATATTCATGTGGAGGATATTTTTGTGAAGGATAGCACCCTCTAGTGGATCTTCTCACTTGAGGCTCTAGAGATTGTTGTGGTGGAATTGGATCAACTATTCCATCAACATGGGGCTCAAGAACATCAACTGCAATGACCACATCTGCATTCACATCTCCCTCATTATTAATGACATTAGCAGGAGGCTCTGGATCAACATCAATGTACCTATACACAACTTGTTTTTGCTTCTCATTCTTGTCAATATCTTCAATGGTCTGATCTTCAAGAAAAATAACATCTCAGCTTCTTATAACTTTCTTGTCAACCAGATCCCAAAACATGTAACCAAAATCATCACGACCATAACCCAAGAAGATACATTGTTTAGACTTACCATCAAGCTTGGACCTTTCATCTCTGGGAATATGAACAAATGCCTTGCAGCCAAACACTCTCAAATGATTATATGAGACATCTTTCCCCCGCCACACCCTCTCAAGAACATCACCATTAAGAGGAATTGAAGGAGAAAGGTTGATTAGATCTACTGCAGTTCTCATTGCTTCACCCTAAAATGATTTAGGCAATTTGGCATGAGAGAGCATGCATCTGATTCTGTCATTAATCGTGCGGTTCATTCTCTCTGCAACTCCATTAAGCTGTGGAGACTTTGGAACTGTTTTCTCAAGCCTGATTCCATGTTCCCTGCAATAATGCTCAAATGGCCCCCTGTATTCACCACCATTATCTGATCTAACACACTTCATCAATTTACCTGTGTCTCTTTCCACACTTGCATGAAAGTGCTTGAACACATCAAGTACCTGATCTTTGGATTTCAAAATAAAAGCCCACACTTTTCTAAAGTGATCATCAATAAACGTGACAAAATAAGAATAACCACTAAGGGATTTAACATCCATAGAGCAAACATCAGTGCGAACTAAATCCAAGATATGTGGCCTCCTGTAAGGAGGGAAAGTGCGGAAAGAAACTCTATGTTGTTTACCAACAATACAATGAGAGCAAGTTTTAAGAGTGTACCTTTAATCGAAGCAGATTTTTCCTTGCAAGAGTGTCAAGTCCCTTCTCACTCAAGTGACCGAACCGCTTACGCCAAAGCTCAGTAAAATAATCCCCAGTTGCATTCACCTGAGGAGCAGACAACTTTATAGAAGTCCAATAAAAGGGTGTTTTTCTTCACTCCTTTTGCTACCACCAGAGTCTCTTTGGTGCACTTCCATTTACCATCACCAAAACCATTATGGTAACCATCATCATCAAGTACATGTACTGAAATCAAGTTGAGGCGCATGTCAGGAATGTGTCTGACGTTCTTCAAGTGTAGCTTGCATCCAATATTAGTTTCTACCTAGATATCTCCAATGCCAACAACTTTGCTTACCCCTTGATTACCCATCTTCACTTGCCCAAAATCACCGGCAGTGTAGGGTGTAAAATACTCACGATGAGGAGTAACATGAAATGAGGCAGCAGAATCAACAACACATTCATAATCTTGGCATGTGAAATTAACACAATCATCTCCAAAAACAGCAACAACTTCACCATCAGATACAACTGCAGCAGTGTCTTTATCTTCTTTCTTATCATTACCTCTTTCCCTTGATTTACCTCGTTTAAGAAACCTGCATTCCCTTTGCATGTGTCCCATTTTATTGCAATTGAAGCACTTGATGTCTTTCCAGCTTCTTGAACTTCCTCTTGACTTGCTTCGATCATTAGATTTATGAAAATTTCTTTGTTGGCTTCTCCCCTAGGACTCAGTAACAAATGCTTGAGTGTGAGTCGATGAACTAGCCATATTGTGTCCCTTCCTCCTAATTTCATCATTCAGGAGGGCTTCTTTTACAGTACTCAGACTCATCTTCCCATTAGTGGAGTTACTCAGAGATACCACCAGTGTTTCCCAACTATCTGGCAATGAACTAAGCAACAACAGTGCAAGTAGCTCATCAGATAGATCAATCTCTGTAGTAGTCAACTAATTCACAATATTCTGGAAATTGCTCATATGCTCAGCCACTGAAGAACCATCCCTGTACTTCAGATTTACCAATCCTCGAAATAGAAATACTTTGTTTTGTGCATTTTTGGACTCAAACATGTCCTTCAATTTCTTCCACAAACTGTGGGCATTAGTCTCACCAGACACATGATGATAGATACTTTGGTCTATCCATTGCCTGATCATACCAATAGTTTTCCTGTTTTCCTTTGTCCATTCTGCTTCAGATTTTTCTGCTGGCTCAGTACCCTCACCATCAATGGGGTTATAAAATCTTTATAGTACAACAAATCTTCCATTCTGGATTTCCAAATAGAATAATTTGAAGAATCAAATTTCACCATCATACCAGCGATATCACCTTCGCCCATTTTAAGAGCACCAAACAGAACTCCAACTAAGGAGCCCTGATACCAGTTGTTGGGGAAAGATGACAAATAATGGAAATAAACAACAAATTGCGGAAGCACCTGGATCGACTTTTCCCCTCTGTGCAAGTAAAATAGGTTCCAAATAAATAACTCAGGCAACAGTAATACGCAGAGAACAGATAAACAAATAAGCAAAAGACACCAGAATTATTAACGTGGGAAAAACCCTTAAAGGAAAAAACACACGGGACCAAGTCAGTAAAATTCTCCACTAATAAATTAACGGGATACACCACAAGTCCTCCTGGAACCACCAGGGGTCAACAGAACAAATACAATCTTCACCAATAAGGTGGATAACAATACAGTGCTGACACAAACAATAGAGAAGGCAAAACCACAGAAAAAAAAAAAATTTTTTAGAAAGGATAATTGTATTAATTAAAAAGGCTTGAGAACAAGTTCTCTCAAGTGAACTAAGTTAACCGTACAAAGCAACTACTAGGCTAGAAATAAAGACTACTAGTCTATTAATACAAGGTCCCCAATGATCCTTTCACAAAACCCACACACAGGACAAGGATCTGCTACACAAGAAACATAAAACCAGAGGCTGGATAGTGCATATTTCTTAAAAGCCCAATAGAAAAAAAAGCAAAGGATGACACCAACAGTGGATAACAAGAACCATGCTACACAACCAGTAGTATACACAACACTGACAGGATCCTCATACTGTAATTTCACCCAAAACAGAGCATTTTTATGGTATCACTCTTCTGCCAATGAACCAGTCCTCTTCTTCTCCTATTATGTTGCTGCGCTGCTGTTCTTCTTTCTGGTTCCTCTTTCTTTTTATCTAGCTACAGTACCTTCGGCTGATTTTTTCCCTAGGAGACCAAGGGATTAAATCCCTTTTAATTAGCTTATGGGCTACAGCCCACAACAGAACTTTTTTTTTTGTTTCTTTTTCTTTTCTAATAATAATTGGCATGTGGACTCACTTTTTGGTGACCCACAAGAAAATGGTAAGGTTTGCACACGAATTTCCCCCAGGTCTTACCAGAGAAGCACTGTTAACATTGTAATAGGAAATTCTGATGCTTCTTGCAATGAAACTTCATTTGCAGATAAGGAAACAAAAAACAAGAGCATTCTTTTTTCACACCAGACCAATACAAAAGCATTCTTGCTTTAATTCAACAACAAGGAAGCAGTGCTTCAACTTCCAGAATAGAATCACATATCAATTCTCTACAAACCAACACAGGTATATCAGTAAATTCAGGGAATCCTATCTCTGCTACTGATAGTAGGATTATAGATTATGGTGTTACATCCACATATGAATCTTGATTGGTTCACTTCTTCTGTGAAGAACAAACCTATAAAGGACAAATTACTTAATGGTTCATTAGGGGAAGCAGAAATTTCAGGAACTATAACTTTTCCTGATGTCTTAACAATTGATCATGTGTTGTATAATCCTAGTTTCCAATTCAACCTAATTTCTGCATATAAATTGCTGAGACAATCTTGCTATCAAGTTGTGTGTGTTTGCTAAAGATCTGTGTTTTCTAAAGGACAGAAGACTATGAAGATGACTGGTTTGGGTAGCAATGTGGATGGTCTTTACAAGTTGCAGATTTTTATAGGCAACTCACAAGTTAATTATTTTGCAAATACTTTGTCTGTTAATGCTTTAAATAATGATAAGATTTGGCATTATGGATTAGGTCATCTTTCAGCAAAGGGTTTGAGAACTTTACATGATAAATGTCCTTCCATTTCTTCTCATGTTGCTGATTGTCGTGATATGTGCCATTTGCCTAAGAATAAACGTTTATCATATGCTGCTAGCACTAATAAAGCAACTCAATCTTTTGCTTTGTTACATCTTGACATTTGGGGTCATTATTACACTAACACATGCATGGTCATATGTACTTTTTATTAATGAGCGAATATATATTATTATTATTATCCTATATTAAATTGTATCATTTAGAAATAAGATCATTGTGTTTATTGTAGAGATTTATATTCCTATTTTAGGTTGCACAAATTATGAATTGGAATTAAAAGTTGTAAATATCATGTATTATTTATAGGTGAATAATATGAGAGAAAACTAGCCAAAAAATCATTTAACATCATATCAATAGCTAGCCAACAACAAAAAATTGTTGAGCCTGACCTATTTTTTCCCTTTCTTCTCCTGGTGCCTTTTGTTCCTTTGTTGCTGATTTCCTCCTGGTGCTTTCGTGTCTTTTTGGTTGCTAATTGCAATCCTTGGTTCGTGGCTTTGTTATTCCTCCTGGTGCTTCGTGATTTTTTGGTTGCTAATTGCAATCCTTGGTTCCTGGTTTTTTTTGTCCTCCCTTGTTGCTGATTGCATTGTTCTGTTGTTGTTTAGAACTCGTTCTCTGATGGTGCATCCCTGTTCTAATCGGTGTTGTGTTGTACTCGGTTAGTTGTTGTTTGCTTTTTTTTTTTCTATATAATTAGTTGCTTATTTGCTCTTCGTTGCTTGTCATGTCGATAGAAAATATCAATGTCCCGTGGAAAAAATTATAGTGCTTGAGAATTTCAATTCAAAATGTTCATGAAAGGGAAAGGATTGTGGGGTCATGTGGACGGGACTACCGTGGATTAGGAGGCCAAAGCTGTGAAGGAGGCATGGGAAACCAAGGATGCACAGGTTGTTTCTTGGATCCTAATTCAATTGACCCTCGAATGGTTAACAACCTACATTCCTTCTCCACTGCAAAAGAGGAGCGGGATTACCTGAAACGTGTTTACAATCAGAATAATGTTGTCAAATGTTTTCAGTTCGAGCTGGACATTGCCAACTACTGTCAGGGGAATCTCTCCATTCAAGAATACTATTCTGGGTTCCTTAACTTGTGGGATGAACATTCTACGATTTTACATGCTGATATTGCCAAAGATTCTCTTGCTATTGTACAAGAGGTCTATGCAGTTAGTAAGCAGGATCAATTTCTCATGAAGCTCCGCCCCAAATTTGAAGTTGTGAGTGTTGCTCTTCTGAATTGGTCTCCACGCCTTTCTTTGGATACTTGTCTTGGAGAACTACTTCGAGAGGAGCAGCGTTTCTTGTCTAATGGAGCAATGTAACGCGATAGCAACTTTCCTATGGAAGCGGTTGCCTATTCTTCTCAACAGAAAGGGACAGGTAGAGATTAGAAGCAAGTCCAATGCTACACCTGCAAGCAATTTGGTCATATTGCTCGAAATTGGACCACCAAATTTTGCAATTATTGTAAGGGACGCGATCATGTCATCACTGTTTGTCCTATCCGGCCTCAGCGACGGCGACCAGCCCAGGCTTTTCATGTTGTCATCACTCCAGCTGGCATGGGCACTCCTCCTATAGCTTCTACAGTTGGTGCCTTAACTCCGAAAAGTGTTCAACAAATGGCATTATCTACTCTTTCTGCCTTGGGCATTCAAGGTAAGTCCAATTCCATCCCTCAACCTTGGTTTGTTGATTCTGGTGCTTCCAATCACATGAATGGTTCCTCTGAACATTTGCATAATGTTCATCCTTATCATGACACACAGAACATTCAGATTGTTGATAGTACTATGATTCCTATTTCCTCTGTTGGTGACATTAATTCCTCATTTCGGGATGTGTTTGTGTCCCCCGGTCTTAATTTCAGTTGGACAATTGGTGGATAATAATTGTAATGTTAATTTTTCTCGTGTTGGATGTTTTTGATAAAATAAGAACAAACACAAGAAGGGGATTGAATTGTGTTCGTATAAAAACTTGCTTTTCTAAAAATAAATATATATTTTCATAACCGTTTCTAAAATGATAGGTTGCTTTTAACAAGGATTCTGGGAAGCCAGGCATGTGTGTGGCCTTTTCCAAACACATGTGTGGGATAGGCAACAGACCCCTTCAGCTTCCTTTTCAGCTCAACTTTTGAATCCTTTCTCTTTATTCCGGGACATCATCTAACTGAAAAGGATTTTCTAATTGAAATAAGTAGAAAACGATACAATTAAGGGGACAAATTACAATTAACTAATTTTACTCAAGTTGAATCAACATGATCATCATCAAACAAAGTATTCACACGAGCTGCTATGATCGGACAACCGGCACTATTGTGAACTCGCCTGTGACAATGCCCACATCTATTTGAAGACCGACCCTCTGGCAAGTCCATCTCATTTCAGATACGAGTTGACTTCGGACACCCCTTACCACGAACTATTGAAGGATCAGGTACAATACGAGGCCCATTGCTTGCAGGTATGTTTAGGTCGCTACCAATTGGATTCCACACCTGTCCATAAGCATTTGCCACATTCTCCATTTTGTAAACAGGGTCCACGTACTTGAAGTAGTTGATCGCTACACGAGCGCATGCAGCTATAACATGGGCGCATGGAAACTTGTAGGCCTGAAATCGTCCACACTCGCGGCATTTATCATTCAAGATGACTCGCCATTTCATGCCACTGCTCTGAGTGAGTGGATCTACTTGTTCCTGTACCCCAAATTTCAATCTAGAAAGGTCATAGTCATAGGACACTACCTGGAAATGACCTGCTAGCCTCTGATTTCTATGCAGTTTTTTCATGACCTCGTCGCAAAAAACTTTTCCCTCTGCCAACTCTGCTCTTGCACGACCACTCCTATTAACAAAATATGTTACCAGTCGGCTGTAAGTGCATTTCACCAAAGCTGTGATTGGTAGATTTCTAGAACCCTTCAGAACTTTGTTAATAGCTTCAGATAGGTTGGTCGTCATGTTTCCACATATGTGACCACCTACGTCGCAAGCAAGGCTCCATGTCTCTTTTCTTATGTTGTCAATCCATTCGCGGATGGCTGGGCTAGCCTCTGCACGGAAGTGGGCCAACCTCATCTCAAAATAATACGGACAAGGGTCATAAGCTGCACCAATGGATCAAACAAAGTCAACAGATTCATCACCAAACAATTTATTTGGAATAAGATAAAGAAGAAATAAAATTACCTATGTCAATCAACTCATCCTTCATTTGTTTTTTTTTTATTTATGGTTGAAGTTACTAGCAATGTGTCGTATGCAGTACACGTGGTTAGCATTCGGTGGCAGCCATTCCGAAGACGCTGCTACGACCGACTTGATACTTGCGTGTCTGTCGGAAATGAGGCATATACCTTGTCTCGCACTCACATGGAGGCGTATCAACCACAAGAACCATGACCAAGCGCTCAAAGTTTCACCTTCAACAATTGCAAAAGCAATGGGAAAAATATTGTCGTTCCCATCTTGTGTAGTGGCAATGAGCAAGGTACCTCGATACTTGTCGAAAACCCATGTACCATCAATTTGTATGATGGGCTTGCAGTAGTTGAATGCGTCACAGCACTGCTTGAACGTCCAAAACGCCCGGCTAAAAATTCGATAATGAGGGTCCACAACCCCATTTTGTCTGTACTCGTGAGTGACGACTTTGTACATAGAACCAGGTGCAAACGGCAGCATGTACTCTAGCCATCGCGGAAGTTCATCGTAGGACTCCTCCCAATTACCAAACACCTTTGCAAGTGCTTTTTGTTTGGCCTTCCATGCTTTAGTGTAGGAAACTGAGTAGCCAAACATTCCATTCACCCTCTCTTGTATAAGAGAAATGGATATTGATGGCTCTTCCTTGACCATACCTACGAAAAGGTTACAATAAAATATTAGGAATTATTTTTAACAAATCTCACAGTAAAATATCAAGAATGGCAAATAGGTTCTATACCAATTATGCATGAGCATATGAATTCGGAACTATACTTGTTGTGGTCCTGACTGTACATCTGGTTGACGCACGTGTGTTGTTTGCCCCATCTCGTTATCCCCCATTTTGTAGATCTTTTTGACAAGATTGCCCTCATCCTCCATGGACAAGGGTGTTCCTCTGTGGAATTCGGGCATGTTACATAATAGACAGTTGGTTTGGATTCAACCACACGAAAAGATTGGTGAATCTTCATCGCATAATGCTTCAAAGCATGTTGAACAGCTTCTTTGGAATCAAAGCGTAGGCCAATGTACAACTCATCTCCAACCTCCCAATTGCGAGGCACGTCCAAAAAATCTCGCTCTGGTTCTTGATCTGGGTGTTCCCAATTAATGTATGTATAGTGGGGAGTATCATTCCAAAATGGGACGGTAGACCCATCTGAACATAAACATTTAAATCCTCAACAACATAATACATAAACAATAAGGCGTGTGAAGATAAAAAAAGTCACGTACCGTTTGGACCTGGATGGATGCTGATCGGTGCTTCCACAGGAATTGGGGATGAAGGGGAGACCGGTGCCCTCACACCTTCCGTATCTGACGAATCCTCATCAAGAAGGTGATCATCATCACGCTCATCGTCATCTAAGGAGTGATAGGCGGCAGGGTCGACATTAAAATTATTGTTGTTGTCACCATCATCCGCCAAATGAACGGTGAGAGCTTGACTATCATGTTCTTCTCCATCATATGTCCATCAACGGGTATCGACTGTTGTATGTTAGTCAAATCGGGTGGGTGGGTATGGATGAGCTACCCAGCCTCATCGATGTCAACATACAATTCTAGCACTGTCATGAATGTCTGCTGCGCAAATATGTCCACCATGATTCCCACATCTTAGATGTTGCATACTTCAAGACCAATGTACTGCCTTGGATTGCGTGAAGCCAAAAATCGACAGGTCACGGAAGATATGAGCTGGTTGTGACCAAGCTTCAACTTGGTATGAAGTTTCTTCTTCAGGTTGTTCATGCTCATGCCGTGATTGAGATGTGGGGTTCTCCGCTCACCTTCAAACATTTTCCCT
The DNA here is from genome assembly GCA_030819835.1 of Acmispon strigosus. Classification (NCBI taxonomy): domain Eukaryota; kingdom Viridiplantae; phylum Streptophyta; class Magnoliopsida; order Fabales; family Fabaceae; genus Acmispon; species Acmispon strigosus. The sequence goes on along the minus strand of JAUAMA010000001.1, from coordinate 37,397,958 downwards.
TCAGTGCCTTTAAATTTTCTACCATTGAAGTAGATCAGAGCAACAACTTCAGCCATCGATCAAGGACCTCTAAAATCTAATAGCGATAATTTAGAAGAAATGAAGGAAAGTAGAAGAAATGAATGAAAGTGAAGGTGTGTGTTGAAAGTGTGGAGGATTATGAATATATAAGCAGCAGAGAGAGGTCTGCATGGCGTGCACGCAGCCAATCAGACACAACACACCTTGTTTAAGGCTTTTTACAACAAGCCTTAAACAAAACTATGTCAAAAACGGCTTATATAAGGCGTGTCACAATGTGACATGATTAAGGCGTGTCTCTGGCATGTCCTGCAAAGCAACAGTCTGCTCCCCACATCCCATCAAACGGTGCAGATTCTAATTTTGATTCCCACTCATTTGTCCTTTTGCACAACACGCCTTACGTAAGACTAGTTTGAAAAATCCTTATTTTTATCACATTGTAACACGCCTTATATATGCCTAGTCTTGCAAACAACCTCATTTTGACAAATACTTTCCAACCTACCCCAAACTGACAAATATTTTTCTTTACAATATTTAAAAAAACTCGGAACGGTTGGTACTTTCTCCCATTTTTTCCGGGGAAGAGTGAGGCGTCTCTAGCACAAAACATGATGGAGGGGAGAATAGAATGAAAGGGATTCATGAATGGATCTTTTGGAATGAACGGTCCAGGTTCAATGATTGGCAAACCTTTGATAAAGTAGATTTTCAAGAGCCAAGTGTGGGCCGTCAGATTCGGAAAATGGATGGCTGAGATTTCCTTTTCCAATTGAACAGTAAAAGTGAAAATTCTATGTTCGAATTGATGGTACATAATGGAGCAAAACATAATGAAATGAAATGAAATGGAGCGGAGTGCAATGGTCTAAAAATCTCATTCCATTGTTTGGATATTTTATGATGGAGTGGAACAAAGTTACCACTCCATTGGTTGGGTAATGGACGGGGCGGTATGAGTTATTAAGTTTTTATTTCTATATTACCCTTATCATTATCCTTTTGGTAAGTGATTATACATCTGTTTACCTCAAATTTTGGTAAACCACAAGGAAATCCAAATGTTGATGAAGAGGTTGGATTCTGATCCTCTTTGGGTTCTTTATATGAAAACGTTTAAGTGTCGTTTCTAGGTTTTTAATGAAGAGCGGAAGAACGTTCTTCAAAGTTGAAGAATGAAGATGAAAGAAATTGGAAAAAGATGACAAAGAAGTAAAGTAGAGAAGAAAGAAAATGAAGATAAAATAATTCAAAAGAGAAAAGGGATCAAAAAGGAAAAGACAAATTAAAATGGCAAAATAAATTGCATTGAGAGTAAAAATGGTGAGAATCACAAAGATCTCAAGTTTCTCCGGTAAGCCTTTTGTCACATAAGACATATTGGCATGTATGGAGTCTTTGAGCAGAAATGTGAATCTGTCTTATTCCTAGTTACAACCTTCTACTTATAATGCTTAAAATAAAACCGCTAACATGATCATACGGTTAAGATTCAAGCATAGAAAATAACTCCCTAATCTAGAGCCAAATGACAATGCAAGAAACACACAAGAAAGGGGGGGTTTGAATTATGTGTGTCATTTTTGAAAACTTATTTCATAATATACATTAATTATTAGTTTTCAAAGAGTGTTATAGATTATGTGTGTATGCATGCATGCAGTGGAAAATTAACATAAAGTAGAAAAGTAAAGCACGCACAATATTTATCCTGGTTCACCCCCATAATCGTAAGGGCTACATCTAGTCCTTGGCTTCACTAAGATTTTCCACTATTTCATCAAATAGTACAAGTATTATCAGGGACTTCTCCCATTATTGGAAAGACTTCTCCTATCAAGTATTATACAGGACTTCTCCTTTCAAGTATTCTCCAGGACTTCTCCTCATTAGTATTCTGCAGGACTACTCCTGATTCCCTTTACAAATTGGGTTTGTTTTTCTACAGGGATTCTCTTCAATAAGAGTGAGTAGAAGAAATGAAGTTTGGGTTACAGAGAGGATAGGAATTTAAGTTTCTCTGTTTTGTATTGTGTGTGGCTTAAGATAAGAGTAACACTCTATAAGTTCTTCACACAAGTGGACGACATAACTCAAGTAAATTTTGGCTTGAAGCTTTCTGAGTTTGAACCAATGGAAGCTTAGTTCTTTAGGAAAACTTTTGAGATATGCAATGGATTGAATTCAAGTCGCCAAGTTGTTCTGGAAGCTGAATTCTCTATTTATATCTTCAGTTGAAATTCTTCATTCATCTTTGATAGAAGGAGAGAAAATAGATCCGTTAGTGCTCCTGCTTCCTTGTGAGTAACGGTTAATTCTGTAATTCTGGAGCACCATTAAATGCGTTCTGTCAAGCATTAATTGCTTGGGTTGACATCGTCTGGCTCGGCGCTGTGTCTAGCTCTGGGTTTTTGTTTGAACATGATATCCTAGTGTGTGCTAGCTAAGAATCATTAAATGCTCTGAACAGAAGATTTGAATTTGAATTTGGAGGGAATACGATGTTTAGAATTTCTCGCCGCTGATTCCGCGAAGTCAGCTTGATTTGAGGAAAAGTACAAAGGTAGAGAAACCAAGGAATAATATATTGATTATGTCCTTTTCTTCTTTCTGCAATCAGCAGTGCTTCATTTAATGTGCAGATGAGGTAGATAATTTTTGATCCAAGAAGCAATGATAATAGATGAACTCTTCAGAGTTATTATTGACGATTTCTTTAATGCCTCTGTTGAACTGATTCTTCATAACCTCATGACACATGCTTTCTGGCATTTATGACCGTTGAGCACTTTGATGATTTGAGCGGACGGAATCTTTCATTAAGATTCGGCAGACGCAGTCTTTATAGAATCTTCAGAATTTCGTCACTGATAGAGTTGCATAGGCAAACAGACTTTCTCATCTCAATTTCTCTTAAAGATTAGAGTATTCTTGATTTGTAGATGATTGGGCGATTCCTTCTTTTGTGCTACTGTTGAAGTTCTCATTTTGAATAAGTTTTTACTCAACTGCTTTGTATAGGGCTAGAGACAGTTCAAAGCTGAGAATGTTTTTTCATGATTTGTTGCCAGACTCATTTAGCTTTTGGCAAAACAGTCTTCCTGTTGATCACTGTTTATTCAAGCGCCGGACTGTTTCAACTTTATCAAGTGAGTTTTGGCCTTGAGAGTGCATAGCTGATTTAATGCCTTCCAAAAGATGTTTGCTACTTGTTGGAAATGCTTGATCTTCCGTGAGTCACCGGACTGTCTCCACATGGTTGCTTTCTTTGTATATTTTGACAGTTTTTCTTGAAGGTGTATGCAATTAGTCTTCAGTGAGGGTCGGACGGTTTCCTCTTGCAGGACTGTTTTTCTTGATAACACCTTGTGATTCATTTAGTTCTTCAAGTAGATAGATTTTCCTGGATGAGAGAAATGTCAACGTATTAGGAACTCTATCTCTAATGATATTAAACCTTAACGAAATTCTTAATCACCAAAACATAATAATTCATTTAAACGTTTGAATCTAACACCAAACACTTGACATAATTACAAAGTAAAATAACTCCCCAAAATAACTCTCATGCCTCATCCTTTGCTGCTGAAATCTTTCTTTTGATAACTTGCATCTGCGGTTTGTTTCTCTTTATTTTCAGTCGAATACTGTACTAGCATCACCATATGATTTCAACACTTCGGCAAATTGGTCAAAATCACGTTCCATCTTCACTTTGTCTTTTGAGTTGAAGAGTTCTTGCCATTTAGCTCTTAGAATAATATACATGCTTCTCGACATTCAATTTCCATTTGAATTGAAGAAGCATTCAGATCAAATCTTGTTCTTAAATAATGATGTCAAATTGCCAGATGACTAACACTGAAGTCGAATAGTATATTAGCTTGTCTTTAAATCACGATGCCATTAACTTCTCCTTTGGAAAACATAAACATGTTGATTAAATAACTCCCCAAGATGGTCGAATATTTCATCTATTTTTCTGTCGAAAAAGTAGTTTGGCATTCTACTAAGATACTTGGTTGAAAAAACATAGTTCGATCAATTCACTTGGATTTTATTTTGTCCAGGTTTGGTGTCTTGGTATTTCGACCAAGATAAAATTCTAGTATTAACAATATTAAAATACTAGAACAAAGGAATAAAATGATAAAATAATGAAAGTTCATATTATCAAAGGTAGGAAGTAATGGGAGAGTGTGAATCTAATAAGAATTGACATTTTGGTTGGTATTTTCACCCCCCAAAAAATGCCTGCTTCACCTTTAACTGTAGATAAATTCAGCCAGCCTATTTAGAACACCATGGAGCAGGGGAACCAAAAGTCCACAAACAGAATTATGAGCAACCAAAAGTCCACAAACAGAATTATGAGCATTCCAGATTGGCGGAAGGATTCAGCTGAGAACTCATAGTGGCAAGACATTTTCACAAGACGCACCATGTTGATACTATGGATCCACGTCTTCTGTTTTTGCTTGATACAGTTGGAGACAAATTAGTTGTGACTAATGAGTTTGTTCATGGAAATGTTTTGCTGTAAAAAAAAAAAAATCACACAGAAATGCTGAGGGGGAGCAAGAAGAGTGTAAAAAAATAATAATAAATGGATTGAACCGTAAATTGATAACTTTTTAATTAAGTTAAATTTTAGTTCATTACATGCCATCCAAATTGAGAGGGAAAGCAAAGTGAGAGAATTCAATGGAATGATATCCATCTCACTCTTTTTCATCTCATCTCCTTTCATTAAGACATCTAAACAACTGAAGGTAAAAATATACCACTTCATCCCTTCTCATCTCATCCGATGCTGCTCCCTACCACCAATCCAGTCCAAGTAGCTTTATTATGTGATAGATTTTGTTCCAGTTTAAAATAATATATATTTTGTTCCGCCTCATGATCAGTCCAAAGTCCAAACAGAAGCCTTAATTGCAGATACACTCTCAGCCACCCCAATGCTCCGCCTCTCTCAGCCTGTGCTCGCTTCTTTCAATCAGATGAAATCAGGCGCTTCAATCGGAATAAGATGAGAATCGAGGTGCAGCGGCGCTTCTCCTTCAACCGCCATGGAGTGCGAGCACAGATTTCTTCCTCCATTGTTCGGCGGAGCTCCAGGTTGGTGTTGAAACCTCGGAAATTTAGGGTTAATCTCCCCAGTATAAGAAATAATAGAAGTAAAGTATCTATGAAACGCATCTTACTAGTGTCAGTGTGTGAAGGAAACTTAGCTATGAGCCTATGATTGATGCGCATTTGTATAATCATGTTTACTAATTAGAACGTGCCGACAACATTCTTGAATCATGATCTTTACCTAACAAAATAGGAAAACCAACGAATAAGAATTTGCTGCAATTTTGCCTCTTCGAAATCTCCCAAGAGTCAGGAATCCATGGTTTGGTATTTTTGGTCCAAATGCCGGCTTACATATTTTTTTTATATTTTAGCTTGTATGCTTCCTTCAGAGAGTTATATAGTTGGGATTTGGCTGTATTGTGCTTTTGTTGCATTGCATGCCATGTTGTTGAAATTCTTGACATTGATACTTTCTTCTGCTTCTCCCACTCCACCCATCCCATCCATTAAGGATAATTATGAGGATCATTTCATACCTAGACGAAAACGTAGTTTGTTGTGGACCTCATTTTTGGATTTTACTAATCATGTGTTGGGGTTTTGTGTTGTTTGCTGCTATCACATCAGGCCTTGCTCTAGGACTGTTGTCCTTCAGCCAAGTTGATCTTGAGGTTCTTGTTAAAGCGGGGCAACCTCATATCCAGAAACATGCAGGTTAGTGTAATTTTCTTCATTGAAGAGTATCATGAAACTCAAGAAAAGGAAAAAAATAAATAATCACAGTTAACAAGCTATGATTCCCAGTACAGGTTTGGATGTATGATTATAGATGGAAAAAAATGAGAAAAAGGTAAATGCACTACATATTTGCTTCACTGTCAACCAATCAGATTTAAAATATGTGGGAGAAACAGTTTTTAATTTAACTTAATTGATTGATTTGACACACCTTTTGAAGTCTGATTGGTTGACCACGTAGTGTATCAAAATTGAAGTAAAGATAATTGCTTACTGGTATGGTAGGAATAACACATAACAAATGTATATGATGAATAATCTCATTAAAAACTAAGAGGGTATACAATGTTTTTAGTCAATATAAAATTTTAAAATTTGGTTTTAGTCCCTAATTTTTAAAATGACCCATTTTGGTTTCTCATTTTTTTTTAGTTGTCTCGCTTTAGTCATTGACTTTAACAAAATGGTAAATCAAACCATACCAAAAATATGGTGTCAATGCTATATAACCTTTGTAGTAGTGCATTTGTCCATTACACTATTACAGTTTTCCAACCTATATTAGTTTGCACCAAAAGTCAAAAAAGAATAAAAAACAACACGTCTATGACTAAAGTCAGACTATATTAAAAAATGAGAGATTAAAATTAGACATTTTAAAAATTCAGATTATAACTAAATATTGAACATTTTATATTATAGGTATTAAAAACATATTTTACCCATGATAAATGAAATATTAAAAAGCATCACAGCTCATAAATAAAACAAAGCGGTTTGGTTCATGCTGCCATGCACGGTGACAAGTAAATGAAATTTTAGTTATAATATTAGACACCAAATAATACAAACACCCTTCATTCACCTAAATTTTTTCTTTATCTCTCACTTATTGTCACATTATTACTTCTTTTTTCTTTTTTCTAACTCTAGGTGTCTACCCCATTTATCCAACATTTTCCATAAAATTTTATGGGTCTAACTACTCTGGGAAACATATACCAAAAAAAGTAACACGTTATGGAAGATGATACAAGGGAAATGAAACTTTGGATTATTTACTCCTCCATCTTATTGAGTAATGATAAAAGTTTTATTTATCTGCAGCGAAGATTATGTCCATTGTTAAGAATGAGCATTTAGTTTTATGCAGCCTCCTCTTAGCTAAATCAATTGCACTAGAGGTATGTTTCATAGATCATTTTCTAGACTTTCAGCTGATTTAAAGCACATATTTGTACACTAAATGAGGACCTAAGTTAACCATATATTACCCCAAATCCAAAGATATCCTTGGTATGGTTGATCTAAATTGCTGTGAAGTGTTTAATTATTTACGAGTAAAAAAGGATCCAATAACCTGTCTATATCCATTTTTTCTGCTATGTTGTACGGAACTTACCTTATAATTTGTGTTATTCAAGGGGGTTTCTATTTGTATGGAGAAAATATTGCCGGAGTGGATGGCTGTATTGATAGCAGCTGCATTTGTGGGTATCATTGCAGAGGTGAATTTGTTATAGCAAAATGATTTTTACCTTATTTGGATACAGATACGGTGTATGTATATAATTACATACATAAAGTTATGTTTTTTATTCAAATACTAATCTGACTTTGATCTCAGATTATCCCTCAAGCTTTGTGTTCTCGATATGGTTTAAGTGTTGGTGCCGCGATGTCTCCCTTTGTTCGAGTTCTTCTGCTGCTTTTCTTCCCCGTTGCATATCCGTTTAGTAAGGTAATCCTATCTTTACCAAAATAACAAGTTTCACAATTTGACTCACTCACTTGCCCATGTCACCGAGTATTATGAAGGCATTCTGAGAGGCTCAAAGTTAGAAACTGTGAACTAAGCTAAGACTTGTAACTTTGTTCAATTGCTAGACTTATATCCATTCCCATATATTAGAGTTATCATAACATGATTTTCTCATGGTGAATGGAATTAAAACTAGCATGAAAAGAAATGGAGATTTTTTTCTGGACAAAACTTACATGCAGTTCCATATATACTGTTTTTACTGTTGGTCAATCATAACACGGCACATAGACTAAAAAAAGCAAAAATTATCACATTTATAAATTAAGAAAGTGAGTGGTTGGACTTTTCGTTTAGCAACAGTATAAACTGTTACTCTAGATAGCAACCTGAGAGGGGGTGAATCAGGTTTACCCGATTTTCGCCTTGATACCTTCTTACTTTCAAGATGAATGTAAATGCAAACGATTGCAGCGGAAATAAGCGTTGCTTGAAAGTAAAGATGAAAGGTAGAAGAATTCACACACAGAAATTTATCCTGGTTCACCTTCTATCCACCGAAGGCTATGTCCAGTCCCTCAAGAAAATCCCTTGAGGATTTTTCCACTATTGATAAAAATCTCTTACAAGTTCTTACACCAAGTACCTTAAGAATTTCTATCAATCACCTGTAAAAGTATACCACTTTCAACAGTCCCTGAAAGCACACCACTTTCAGTTCCTGAAGGCAAACCACCTTCAGACCTTGAAAGCTAGACCACCTTCAATCAACACCCTGAAAGTACACCACTTTCAGTAACAACAACCCTTCACCAAGACCTACGGTGAATACTCAATCTACCAGAAAGAGATGAAGAAGAGTTTACAATTTGGCTGTATCAATCCTTTAACATACAAGTGGATTGATCATGAGAATTATGCTTTAAGGCTCTTAAGCATAATAAGATTCTGAGTTCCTCAAGATATGAACAACTAAAGTGTTCTCTTAACCATGAAGATCATGAACTCAGAATTTAGGCTCTTTGAAAGTTTAAGTGTCTAAAGACTTAATGAATGAACTATTTTGGCAAAGCTTTGGCCTAATGATGTATTCTCATGTGTTGTTTTGTTCTGGACTCAAATGGACTTTATATAGGCAAGAGGAAACGTCCTTGAACCAATGCAACCCTTCCCAAAATGTTTGAGACGCAATGGTTCATGAAAAGATGCAACTTTTCGTGTGTGTAATCGATTACATTACTTAGGTAATCGATTACACTAAAAGCCGTTGCAGTTTGAATTTCAAATTCAAACATGTAATTGATTACAAGCAAGAAGTAATCGATTACTTGCCTAGGTGTAATCGATTACCAGAAAGCTGAAATCGATTACACTCAAGTCCAATATCCAGAAACTTGAACTTTTAAGATCGACTTGAGTTTTTCTACTTCTTTTAACTTATGAAAACATTAAACTTGATTAGCTTAGATGTTTTAAGGAGTCTTTATGCTTTCAGAAGCCTTTAGAAGCATAACTCACATAAACTAAGACTTCTAGGTAAATGTTGAACTATATAGCACTTTTTCCTCTAAGTCTTCTTTTCTTCTTTTTGCCGATGAGTTTGTCGTCATCAAAACCTCAGCCAGGGTCAGGAGCAAGACCTTCTTCACATAAACAATAGCTAAAGTGCCGTATCGAAGTTTTGTTCTTTTTTTTTTGTAAACTACATGATTAGGACCATTGTGAAAACACCATAAACCTGAGACACCTTGTCTAAATCTTCAACTCTTAATATTTTTGTTCTCTTTGACTTATATTTTGGCACCTGCTTCTATGGTAGTTGTTGGATTGGGTTTTTGGCAAGGGGCACACTGCACTTTTAGGAAGAGAAGAGCTGAAGACTTTAGTCAATTTACATGCCAATGAGGTTAGCTTGTTTTATTGGTTCTGGAATTTTATCAATAATATTGATGTCATATGCTCACGTTTATCTCAGGCAGGTAAAGGTGGACAGTTGTCACTCCATGAAACTACAATAATTGCAGGAGCTTTAGACTTAACACAGAAGACTGCTAAAGATGCTATGACACCTATAAGTGAAACATTTTCCGTTGACATAAACTCCAGACTTGACATGTATTCCCCTATGCCTATCACTGATCTTTTAAGCATTACTTTGCCTGAACTTTTTTTTTTTTTAATTTGTAGGCATACAATGGGTTTGATAATGAGCAAAGGCCACAGCCGTATACCAATCTACTCTGGGAAACAAACAAATATTATTGGTCTTATCTTGGTAATCAAGTAAATAGATATGTTTTTCAGCATTTAGCAACTTCTGTTTGGAATTTGGATCCTTTTCTCTAAGGACCTCATTCTATTGAAACATTTAAGCAGATTTTTTTGTCCACAAAACATTTTTCCAATATAAGTAAAGCCATTTAAATGATAAAGAACAGTGTATATTGTATGCTTTTACATGTCACTTTAGAAGCCACCATTCAAGTACTCACCTTTGACAAGTGAAAAAATAACAGGAAGGCTTTGGTCAAAATTTCTGTATATTAAGCCATACTTCTTTGGGAACATAACGAATTGTCCGTTTCAACCTTGATTTAGGTCAAGAATTTAATCTTCTGCCGTCCTGAAGATGAAACGCCAATTAAATTTATGACTATAAGGAGAGTTCCTAGGTATGGAAATTTCTTCGCCTATTCTTCTTGATGATGAAAGTATCTTTGAATGGAACAATAAATTTAATGGAGAAAAGGTGCAATGCTGATGATGATGAAAGTAAAAGTGAAGAATGAAGATAAGAAGAAATAAAGAAAGAAAGCAACTTAATTATATGCTCATATGTTCCACTAATTGATCAATTTTCGTAGACTGTTATCTGTATTTTAGCTTATGATGTTCCTCTTTGGCTAACAGAGTAGGTCAAAACTGGCCACTATATGATATCCTGAATCAATTCAAGAAGGGACAAAGCCACATGGCAGTTGTTGTCAAGTCTGAAGAGAACATCAGAACTGTTGCAACTGACACAGAAAGCAAAACTCGCAGTATGGTTCTACACAAATGATTTACTTGCAAAACCATTGAAGGAGCCAAGTTAGGCTTCAGCTAACTTTATGCATGAGCAAATTTTATAGCAGTTCCATATTTTTATGGCACTTGTTAGATATAAGACCATTTATGAGCCTTATCTTGTAGCTAAGATTTTGGGATAGTTTATTTTTTACATGGAAACTAAGTCTTCTGAGTGTGTGCTGTATTGTGAAGGGCTTGTTCATTGTCTACCCTTCAAGCTTAGGTGGCTCTTGCATAGCAACTTAAGCTTTTAAAAAGGATTTTTAAAAACATCTAAAGTTGTAATTATGGACTTTGCAGGGCTTCACTCTTCATTTGTACCGGAAGATTGTATTAGCATCTCAACAGATGCATCAAATTGGCATTCACAAGAATCAGAATATTATAGTGCAACACTGAAGAATGCCATGCATCAAGAGGGTGACTCAGAACAACTGCATAGAAGATCAAAACAAGATACAAGTACATCTTTTGAGAATATGGAGTCTCTTCCAACGGATGAGGAAGTGATTGGGATAATAACATTGGAAGATGTCATGGAAGAGCTGCTTCAGGTTAATATTACTGACTATGGTTGATACTACAGAAATTTGGTTTTCAATTCAATAATAATCATCATAATTAAGTAGTATACCTCACTAAATGATAACTTGATTTATGTACATCATACATCATATAACTTTGATTCCTGTTGAGCAATGGCTCGAGTTTGAGACTTCTGAATTGGAAAAAAAAATAAAACTCCAATTTAGAGAGTAAGCCCCACCTTAACGTGGGCATTTTCGGCTCATATAGGATTGCCTTTGGTGGAGGATATCCCATGTCAAAAAATTTAGTGATTCAATTTTTACTATTAATGATAAACATAAACCTGGATTACTCAGCTACTGTTTTTTTATTTTCTGCATTGTAAGATTGCTAATGTTTATGATGTTTTCATTCTTCAAGGAAGATATATTGGATGAAACTGATCAATATGTTGATGTCCATCAAAAGTGAGTACAATTTCAATGTTCCAACCTCATTAACACAATGCACCCCATTGAAGTTCATATCTAATTGTTTCATTCTGTATCTTGTTTCAGTATCACAATCAAACTGCAACGTCCATTAAGAGTGTCATCAGGGTCCTCCAAAAGGACTTCAACTTCTCGTCAACAACGGAGAAGTTCAGACGCATCTCGAGTCCGCTTTCTAACTCCTACATACATTTCACCCGGTTCTCTCTAACAAATTTGGACCAAATAGTTTTTCTTTATCCCTTATCATTGATCAGAGTATTTTGACATTAATGTGTATGTAGCCTCTATTTTTCCTAGCTCCCTGTGTAGGTCTCTCTTCTCTATATTATTGTCAACCTTTTATCATGTTATCAACTAGTTACACGACTAGTGAAATACTGGGTAAGGTAGTTTTTTTTATTTTTTATACATGATTTAAATATTACCTTAATTTGTCCTAAAATATAATAAGATTGTTAAGGAAATAAATTATTAGTATTTTATCTCTCATAATTATGTTATATTATTGTATTCCTTTTATTTGGACAATGAACGAAACAAACTACAAGCCTAAAATATCTCTAAGCTAAAAAAGGCTCAATCTTTGGAGGAGGGACGTCCAAAACAGTCAAGGCACATTGAAGGCCCGCAATACTCATAATTGTATTCCAACTAGTGTTATGACTAAGGGTGTTCAGATTGAGACGGGTTTGTCTTGATTTTTACCTAACCCTAAATACTGATAGGGTCGGTTTCTAAACCCGAACCCGTCTCTAGACCCGGAGAGTGTGATTAAACCGTCATTTTCTTTTCCTTGAAGAGTGATTTTCACATACTACCATGAGAGTGCAGTTATCCTGAATCAAGTTAATTATTTAAATTTAACTACTTTTGAATTTTAAGGATTAACTTTGTTTTGAAATTAAAATTTAAAACCTTTCCTTTTTTATTATAATTATAATTATTAATTTTAATATTTTAATATTTTAATATTAATTACAATTTCTTTCTAATTATCTTTGAAAGATCTTTTTAAACATGGCTTAATAGTACTTTTGGTCCTTCACTTATTACGATTTGGCACTTTTGGTCCCTAACAAAAAAAATTAGCTTAAATGGTCCCTCACTTTGTCAAACGACAGTAGTTTTGGTCCCCATCACTATTCCGTTAAAAAACTAACATTTTCAGTTAAAAAAAAAAAAAAAACTTCTTTTGAAAAAAAATAAAAATTTGTACATGGGTTCCTCTCCCTTCACCTTCTCTCTTCTTCACCTTCCTCCCTTCTCCTTCTCTCTTCTTCACCTTCTCTCTTCTGCTCCCTTTTTCTCCACCGCTGTCATCGAGTGCCAGCCCCACCACCGCCACCACCCTCCTCCGCCGCCGTCGTTTCAGCCGTCCAGCCACAGCCCCAATTCAGCTTCTCCCCCTCCGATCTCATCCTCCTACTACCCCTTCGCACCCCACATGCAGCTTGCCCTCTCCACCGGGCTGGCGGCGGCCCCGGAGAACGCGGCGGGCCCCACCTCCTCATCCGCCTCCCGGAAGCGGTTCAGGACCAAGTTCAGAGCGAGATGAAGGGACGAACTGGGTTGGGTTCTGTAGATTGTTTGGAGGATTCTCTTCCCATCAAATTATTTCCTTTCTCCCCCTGTTTTGTTCTTGTAAACATTTAATGCCTCATCTTTTTTCTTGTTCTTGTTTGGTCCAATTTGAAATCTATGTTTTGGTCAAGACAAAAAATTTATTAATTTTTTTTGTTCTTATTTGTCAATCTCTGGTGTTTTCTGTTTGGAATTTGATTTTGGCATTGTTCCTGTAAGACCCCTAATTTATTGTAATTACAGTTTAGTCCCTGAACTTATTTGTAATTGTTTTCTAGTCCTCATACTTCTTTTGTTTGTAAATTAACCCTTGAGTTAATTAATGTGAAGTTAGTCTTGAGTTATTTAATCTTGTCTAGAGCATGATTGCTTACCTTGAGAATATTTGAATTACCTTGCTTGAATTGCAACAAGATGAGTTGTGGCTTAGCGGTTGAGGCTTAAGCATTTGGTTGGCAAGTCTTGGGTTTGAACCTTGATGAGGAAGGTTTTGTTTTTATTTAGTTTTTCGTGTGACTCATCAAATTCATTTTCAAATTTCGAAATTCAGATCAAAGAGGAGTAAAGAGCATTTAAATAAGGCTTAATGTGAGGATTATAGGCATTAAAGAAGGATTAGGAGTGGTTAATGGCTTGTCTAGGGGTTTTAAGGAGTTTTAATGTGTATTAAGGCTAAGGAAGGACGTGGGGACGGCTCTCTCTCCCTCACCATGCAGCTGAATGGAGAATTAAACATGTGCCAAAACTCCATTTTGAATTTTGAAAGCCAAAACATGTGAGTAATGTGCCATGAAGAAGGTTTAATGCTTTGTCCTTTGCTTTAATGTGCCATTAGGGAAAATATTCCAAAAGATGGAGTCTTGGTCGTGCCTCTCCTTCTCCCTCTCACCCTCTCATTGCTGAAACCTTCAACCTTAAAGAATTTCTAACCTTCTCTTGCTCCTCCACTCAAAGATTTTCTGAAAAAAGCCTAGAACCCCCTTGTTCTGTGTTTCCGAAGTGCTGCTGGAATTTTGTGTTGCTTGGTCGACCCTCTCCCTCTTCTTGGTGGTGATCAAGCTCTGAATCCCTCCATTTTTCGTGGTGCTCAAACCTCACACTCAAGTCCCTTCAAAGTTCGTGGTGTCGGTCCTATCGGTAAGCGATCGAAAACTATCCAAAAGTTTCTTTGGAGAACAATTTCCTATTGTCTTTAGGGCTAATTCCTCTTGTCTAAACCTTTTGTTTTGCATCAAGCTCGTGCCTCTTTTCTCTCTCGAAGGCCCTGGACACGTGGTGCAACTGACCTTGATAAACACTCGACGAGGTTGGTAGTCTTTTCCTCATCTCCGATTCAACGTTTAGTCGTTTACGATAGTTCTAGTGCAAATGTTTTGAATATAAAAATAGAACCTTTTTATTCTTGAGGTAGGAAACTTAATTTTTAGACCTTAAAAATTGATTCTGGATATGAGAGATTTGTGTTTTTGAAAGGTGTCGGGTTAAAATGATTTTTCGAGTGAAAAACATGATTTTAGGGTTTCTGGCAGGGAGCCAACGCATGAGCGCTGGACTCCCAACGCCTGGGCGTTGGCATTTAGCCCAGTTCGTGCTGCCAGTCAGGGACCCAACGCTTGAGCGTTGGAACCCAACGCTTGGGCGCTAGGCCCCTATCAGCAAATTGTTGTTTTTGTTTCCTTGGTCTAAAATTCTTAGGAGTTGTTTCCGACCTTGCTTCATGATTGTTAATGTATGTATATATGGTTTTGTCTTACAAGGTGTGGAAACACTTGCATGCAACCCTCTCGGAGGTAAGGGTAACTCGTTTTTCTTAGGTTTCTATGTTGGTTTTGTGATGGTTTGCATGTTGCTTCATGCATTCTGTTTTGGGTGATTTTGAGAGTTGTCTCTGAGGAATTGTTGGCATATTAATGTGTTGTAAAGTGGTGGTAATTGAGCCCTCTTCGTGGCAAAACAAAGGGTGCTGTTTCTGTGGTTTTTAACTCTGCTGTATTCTGTCTTCTGTATTAAAATTGCCACTGTTTCTGTTTGTTTATAACACTGTTTTCTGTATTTTAGTGCCGCTGTTTTCTGTGTTAAAATAGCCATTGTTTTCTGTATTTTAAGTGTTGTTGTTTCTGTGTTAAAAATACACTGCTGTTTTTCTGTATTTGAAAAATTATACTGCTGTTTTCTGTATATAAACACTGCTGTTTTTTGTATATAAACACTGTTGTTTTTTGTATATCAACACTGCTGTTTCTGTAATTTTATTAAGGTTGTTTCTGTTTTAGTATTAAATTAAGAATGATGTTTTTTTTTAAAAAAAAATAAATAAATTGAGATATATTGGTTAAGGCTTAATAGCACTTTTGGTCCCTGACGTATCACGATTTGGCACTTTTGGTCCCTGATGAAAAAATTTAGCAAAAATAGTCCCTAACAAATACAAACAGTTGCAAAACCTTTTTCCATCCAACATCCGTTAATAAAATAACGGAGCTGGCTGACGTGGCATGGCCCAAGAGAGAGATAGCAGAACACGTGACTTTCACGTGACAAGGAGGGGAAAAGACAAATCATTTTTGGAAGGTTGGGGGCCAAATTAGCAACCCACTGAAAACCTAATTAAGATTCTCGAAGGTTCAAGAGGAGTTCGACGGCGGCCAGGACGGTGGTTTAGGGCGAGAGCGACGGCGGTCAAGGTTTGTGTGCGGCGGCGTTTCTGTTCGTGGTGGTTGGACCGGCGTTTCATTTCGCGATTCCAGGAGGGTGGTTGGTCAACGATGAGAGCGATAGGAGCGTTGAAGAAGGGGCTGACGAAATGGGAAGGGATCGCAAGAAGCTCACCCCGAAGAAGATGAAGCGACCACAGGAGCAGAAGGATTCTCTAGGAATGGGTAATGAGAAGGACCCAGAAGTACAAAAGGAATCCCATGTGCCTCGTGAAGATGGAGAAGTCGTGGTCCCAGGCAGAAGTTCAGAACAAATCAACTATTTTTGGGGAGAGGAATCTTTGCCTGCCAACCATGTGTCAAGGTGAGTTTTCTATGCATTTCTATATGTTTTTAATGTAATACACAGTGGTTGTTGAGGGTGGGAACTGTCCATTATTGTCCTGTTCTGCCATTGATTAAAATATGTTTTTGAAAAAGTGTTGTTTATGCTGTCATGTAGGCCAACTCAGGCTCATAAAATAGACATCCACATGCATCATGGGGGAAAAATTACATTCCACCCTACACTGCCCTATGTTGGGGGGGAAGTTTTCACTGTTAAAGAATGGGACTTAGATGAAATTTCATCCATAGAAGTGGGCAAAGTAGTAAAGTCACTTGGCTACCTCACCCATAAAAGTGTTTGTTATAGACATCCTGAAAAAGATGGGTCTTTTCTGAAGTCTCTGAATTGTGATAAAGATGTGAGGCAGTTTATTGCAGATCTGAATGGCCATGTTGAGGTTGATGTTTATGTTGAACACAAAGTTGAGGAAGCTGTTATTGATCCAGTGAGTGATTCTGACGGAGAGGTTGAAATAATTGAAAGGCCTGAGGTTGTAGCAGGGGGAAAGGAAGCTGTAAAAGAGAAGGAAAAGGGAGTGGATGGTGAGCCTGCAATCGTGATTGAGAGGGAAGAGGAAGCTGTAAAAGAGAAGGAAAAGGGAGTGGATGGTGAGCTTGCAATCTTGATTGAGAGGGAAGAGGATGTTGTAAAAGAGAAGGAAAATGGAGTGGATGGTGAGCCTGCAATCTTGATTGAGAGGGAAGAGGAAGCTGAATCGGTTAGGGATAAAGGCAAGCAAGCGGTCCAGGACTCTGATGATGAATCCTATGTTCCAGAGAGTGATGAATCTGGAAATTCTTCCCCGGTTTCACTAGATGATAGTGATTATAAGGAAGAGTGGGACTGGTGTGCAGTGTTAGACGGTGAGGGTCAAAGCCAAGCACCAACTCAGGTCCCATTAGAGCTAGATTGTTTGCAGGCTGAAGCTGTTGATGCAACCACTTTCTTTGATTTTGAAGATGAAGATGGAGACTCCTCAGATCTAGAGAGTCCATCGGAGGGCGAAGGAGAAACCAAGAGGAAGAAATTCCCTAGGTACAAGGCTGTTGATGATGGTCAGCAGGTTGTATTTGAAGTTGGGCAAGTTTTTAACAGCAAGGAATTGTTCAAACAAGCTGTGAAGGAGTATGCACTTCAACAAAAAAAGAACCTGAAGTTTTAGAAAAATGACAAGACAAGGGTTGTGGTTGTGTGTGAAGAAGAGTGCCCATTTTATCTCAGGGTAAGTAAAACTGAGACTAGAGACTACTTTCTACTAGTGAGCTATGTTCCGGAGCATAATTGTTGCAGGTCAGCATGCAATAGGCAGGCCAAGACGTTGTTTCTTGCCAAAAAGTTCATGCCACTTCAGAGACATACTCCTAATATAAAGGCTTCAGGGTTGATAGAGAGACAAGAATCAGGTGGGGGATTTTGATTGGCAAGTGGAAAGCTATTAGAGCTAAGAACAAAGCAATTGAGATGATTGAGGGAGCCAGCACACACCAGTACATACACTTGAGAAAATATGCAAATGAGTTGTTGAGGAGTAATCCTGGAAGCACTATGATCATAAAGACTGCAGATGGAGAAACAGGCAATGGTCCAGTCTTTCAAAGGATATATGTGTGCCTGGCTGCTTGCAAAAATGCATTTGCAAAGACGTGTAGACCATTGATTGGCTTGGACGGTTGCTTTCTTAAGGGTATGTACGGGGGCCAGTTGCTGGCAGCAGTGGGAAAGGACGGAAACAACCAAATGTTTCCCATTGCTTATGCAGTTGTGGAGGCAGAAACCACCGATTCATGGCGGTGGTTTGTTAAATTATTGGTGGATGACTTGGACAGCATAGAAAAAAGGAGATGGACATTCATATCGGATAAACAAAAGGTCTGGTTTCCTTATATGCAATGAAATTAATTGATTTTGTGTTGTTTCAATTGTAGTTATAGGTCTGGTTTCCTTATCCGCAATGAAATTAATTGATTTTGTGTGGTTTCAGTTGTATTTATAGGTCTGGTTTCCTTATCTGCAATGAAATTAATTGATTTTTACACATTACCTTATCTGCAGGGCTTGGTCCAAACAATATCTGAACTTGACGGAAACTTGGAGCACAGGTTATGTGTGAAACACATGTATGGAAATTTCAGGAAGCGGTACCCTGGGAATGACTTGAAGCAAGCACTATGGAGGGCAGCAAGGGTCAGCACACTTCCCCAGTGGTTTGCTGCAATGGAAGCTTTGAAAGTATTGAATGAAGCAACATTCCTGGAATTGATGCAACAGCCACCACGACAGTGGGCTAGGTCTGCTTTTGAGACTGACACACAGTGTGATCTTCAAGTCAATAATATGTGCGAAGCTTTCAACATGGCCATCTTGGAGCACAGGGAAAAGCCCATTATTTCGCTGCTGGAGGGCATCAAGTTCTACTTGAATAGCAGAATTGTGAGGCAAAGGGGTCTGATGCAGAGATGGAGGGGGACTATATGTCCCATGATTCAACAGAAGCTGGAATTTGCAAAAAAAAATACTCTGATAGGTGGCTAGCTACATGGAATGGTGATGCTAACCTCTTTGAGTTTGAGGTTTCCAGGGACACTGAAAAATATGCTGTAAATTTGTCTGCCAGGACCTGTGCCTGTAGAAGATGGGACCTAACTGGAATCCAATGTCAGCATGCAGTAGCCTGCATTTGGTTTGGTCGAGGGAAGCCTGAGGATTATGTTTCTGACTATTATAGGTAACTAAATTGTTCCGTCCTTCCTTTTTATATTGTGATTCAGGATATATAGTGAAATAACTAGTTACTTTGCTTTGCTCTTACATACAGCAAAACCACTTATCTTCAGACTTACTCGTATTTGATCAAACCAAGCAATGGCCCAAATTTGTGGGGTGAGGATAAGGCACTGCCTCTAAACCCACCATTCATGAGAAGAGCTATTGGCAGACCAAAAAAGCTAGGAGAAAGACCAATGACGAACCAAAGGAGCCTAATAGGCTGAGGAAGCATCACAGCACGGTGAGGTGCAGGAGGTGTGGTGATTATGGGCATAACAAGAGGACATGCATAGGAAAGACAGTAGCTGATAGACTTATACCCGTCGAAGGAAATAAGGTAAATTTGGGTGGTATTCCATGGCTGTTTAAGCTTTACATGGGATGACTAATTTTAACATTTGCTTATTGCTCTATTTTCAGGATAATACGCAAGTGCTGCAGCCTGAGGAGAGGACACAACCACAAGAAACTACAACTGCCAGCCAGCCCCTAGAGTCTCAGCCTGCAACTGCGAGCCAGCCCCCAGCGTCTCAGCCTGTTAGTCAGCCCCCAGATTCACAGGGTGGGACAGGGAAAACTACGACCAGAGGAAGAAAGAGGAGGATCGGTGAACCAAGTGGCAAGAAGTGAATTTGTGTATCTAGGCTACTTTCTACCATTTTGATGATGTTTACAGCCCCTTGTTGGCTTTAATTTTAGAGCAGAAATTAATTTCCTTATTTTGAATGTTAACTGATCCAAGACAAATATAGCTAATGGCTCATTTTGTAAGACTGATTCAGACCACTGTTGATTATTGGAGTATTATTGTCTATTGTCTATTTTGGGTACTTAAACATGTTTAATTTTGTTGATTCACTACTTAAGCTGTTTGCTTATTTTTTGTGGGCTTATGGGCACTGATAAGCAGTAACAACAGAATTTTGATTCAATGTAAATTCATTGATTTTGCTGGTTGATTACAACACTAGTACATTGTTTAGAACATAATACACAGAATTCCCATTCAGAACAAATTCAAGTACAATATTACTGGATAATTTCAATCAGAACAGGTAGCTAGTACAATATTGCCTATTTTGTGACATAAAGTATGGCCATCAAAATTGCCACAACAATACACACAACCAGTGAATTATCTTCTTGTCTCTTGGATTCTGCTGATCATACCATACAAAGAACTTACACATTCTCCTTCCATGAATCTGAAAAACGCAAACAATGGGGAATCAATTAATAAATAACAGATATTATTCAATGTCTTCCACCACCTACAATCAATTAACAACCAAAAGTGCTCATCCATCAAGTTTTTCTTGTAATCAGCTTATTCAAATTTGGGGAAAATTGATACAAATAATCAGCTTATTCAAATTTGGGGAAAATTCATACAAATAATCAGCTTATTCAAATTTGGGGAAAATTAATACACATAATCAGCTTATTCAAATTTGGGGAAAATCAATACAAATAATCAACTTATTTAAATTTGGGGAAAATTAATAAAGATAGTCAGCTTCTACATCATGAAGAAAATGGTGAATTGAATAACAGACATAGGGGAAGCAAGCATTAGACAAAGAACTTTCAGAACACAACCAACAAACAACTTACCTTGTACAGTCCACACCCATAGAACCTCCTTCCAGGGTTCTCCCCTGACCATGACGTCACAATCGGAGCTTCAACTCCACAATGACAGAGCAACGGGTTCCAAGCTTCAGAACATCCTCCCTTCTCAGTTCGAAACCTACCTGATGAAGAAGATGATGAAAATTCCATCCTATAATTCGTTCCCCTTCCGATTGCGGTTACCAATCTCTTCTTCTTCATGAAATCTGTAGCAATTTCCAGATCTATGGCAGCAAAAGGAATGGGTTCGAAAACCCCTCTTTTCTAGGGATTTAACGTGTTGCTTCATGGAAGAAGAAGAAGAAGAAGAAGCAGCAAAAAATCTCACGTCCTTTTGGTTCTGAACGTTTCTCTCTCCTGAGCCATGCCACGTCAATTAAAATTTGCCACGTCAGCCAGCTCCAATATTTTATTAACGGATGTTGGAAGGAAAAAGGTTTTGCAACTGTTTGTATTTGTTAGGGACTATTTTTGCTAATTTTTTTCATAAGGGACCAAAAGTGCCAAATCGTGATACGTCAGGGACCAAAAGTGTTATTAAGCCATTGGTTAATTCATGGTGGAAATGTTGTTGTGTGGTGATGATTATATTGTGTATGTAGTGTGTTATGATTGAAGTTTTGTGTGGACTGTTGGTCCATGAGGAGTATGAATTTTTGCATAGTCATAACATATGCATCTTATATATATATATTGGATTGATGTGGCGGCACTTTATCCCGCGGGATCAACTGAGGATTCTTAAGTTGATGGTAATCAACCGAGGGCAATGTGGTGGATCTTTGTCCCACGTGATTGTCTTGGCCCGTGAAGGGTGATGTTTGGCCCATGAAGGGTGATGTTTTGGCCCGTGAAGGGTGATGTTTGGCCCGTGAAGGGTGATGTTTTGGCCCGTGAAGGGTGATGTTTTGGCCCGAGAAGGGTGACGTAATGGCCATATATTATAACTATAAGCATATAGTAGTAGAGAGCATTTGCACATCTTAATCGATTTGGTGACGTGGAAATTAGTTATTGTGTTGTTGTTCCTGTTCTGTTCTTGATGAATTCAGTTTTATGAACTTGTGTTTTTTTTTACTATCACAATTGATAATATGTTTTTCCTGTATTTATGAGTTAACCCTTTCTTGTTTGCCTTATTTGATTTGTTTGGGCGCTTAACGCCATAGATGATCAGGACAATGAGGTCCAGGAGCGGTGACTTGAAGATAGAACAAGTGACGAGGAAGATTCAAATAAAGAAGTTGTAATTTTCTTTCGTTTTGTGATGTTTGGTATTTTGCACATGTCGGTGCCACTTTATTTATTTTGGAACTTTAACGCGTTGAGATGATTATATTTCTATTATGGGATAATTATTAATTATTAATATCGAGTGACGTTGATCTTTGGAACTTTGAGTGTTTTTGAGAGGTTTCAAAGTATATTTTCCGCGTAATTACTATGTGACCCTCAACCCAAAATTGGGGTGTTACAGTTCCCCCAGATCCTTTCATTCTGGGTATGCATGTATGGTGGTGTCTCTGTTTCTGTGTGTCTGTTTTTTTAGTTTTTGCTAACTTTGATTTTGACTCTAGCATTTGATATGGGTGTTTTGGATTCTCTGGTAAGCGATTCAGGAAGGTGAAGAGAGAAGGTGAAGAAGAGAGAAGGTGAAGGGAGAGGAACCCACGTACAAATTTTATTTTTTTCAAAAATTTTTTTTTTTTACGAAAAACACTAGTTTTTTAACGGAATAGTGATGGGGGACCAAAACAGCTGTCATTTGACAAAGTGAGGGACCATTTAGGCTAATTTTTTTGTTAGGGACCAAAAATGTCAAATCGTGATAAGTGAGGGACCAAAAGTGCTATTAAGCCTAAAAAGAAAGTGCCTAACATGAAATTTAAGTGTTGTTACTATACTCCTAGTTATCATAGAAATGATGAAGTCCCTAATGAAAGATTCATATGGGATGTGAAAGGAACTAACCCAAAAGGACCCAAAGACTATTGGGTACCTCGAAAATACCGTTAAGCTTATTGTGCAGGTGTGCTTGAAGACCTTGTGATCAGAAATGTCATATACAAAGGATGGTCTTTCAAGACACAAATTTAGAATATGGTATTGGTAAGAAAATTCTTTACATAAAAAGCTAAAATCTATATCTTTCAAATGGTATTGTGAAGAAGAGTAAGCATTATAAGCATCTGCATTTGCATCATAGCTCTTTATTAGATAAATCATTCATGCAATGCTCACGAAACCTGGAAAAACATATTTATGGATATAGTAATCGATTACACAGAACAAGTAATCGATTACAGGGAAATTTTTGGCCCAGGACGATTTCCAGAGATTTTCAATAATCGATTACTGCACACAAAAAATGCAAAATTATTGGTTTTCAAACTTTGACTTGTATTTTCATATGCTTTGGTCTGTTTCCAATAACCCCTATAAAATTCTATGATTATGCAATATTTTTTGGCATAAATTCTTTGTCATTATGCTTCCCTTTATTTCTATTATCCTGGAATATTTTGTACGGTCTTTTCTTCTTTTTGATGATGTCAAAATGGGGAGAAAAGCCTTGTGTATGCTTGATCATTTACAGGATACTGAGCTTCAATTGCAAAACAAAGGGGGAGATATAATTGCAATACAAAGGGGGAGATATACGAGATAAGAGGAGAAAGTCAAATGATCAATCAACTTTCAAGCATGTTGTTTGTCATCATCAAAAAGGGAGAGATTGTGAAGAAGGTCTCGTCCTTGGACTCGGCTGAGGTTTTGATGAAGACAAACACATCACAAAAAGAAGAAAGGCTTCAAGAAAAGGGTCCTATGGTGTTAAAGATCATTTACAGGAACATGCTACAAGTACAACAAAAAGGGGGAGTTGCTTACGACAGGGGGAGTACTTCAAAATGATCTTCAACTTTCAAGACACATGTTTGACATCATAAAAAAGGGGGAGATTGTGAAGAAGGTCTTGCTCCTGACTCTGGCTGAAGTTTTGATGATGACAACACACGTTACAAAAAGAAGAAAAAGAAAGACTTCAAGAGCCGGCTCAAAATGTCAAGATCAACAATTAAGGTTCTAACTACTAGTAAGTCTTGTCAACTTAGTGTGCTATGCTTTATTAAGGTTATATTGCATTTGAAGGCTCATAAATAATCAACTAATTGAGTGTAATATGTTTTCTCAAGTAAAACTTAGTATAAACACTCAATTAGGGCTTAAACTGTCATGAACTGAGTTCTGGACTGTCAGTAATCGATTACAGGATGTGAGTAATCGATTACCACATATCAGTAATCGATTACCAAGTTTGAATTTTGAATTCAAACTACAACGGCATGATGTAATCGATTACCAGGTTACTGTAATCGATTACCAGGTCGTCAAATGTGTTGTTTCATGAACCAATGTGTCTCAAAACGTTTGGGAAGCTTTGTGATGGTTCATGGACGACCTATAGTGTCTATATAAAGTCCATAGACACTCATAAACCGAAATGACTTGGACAACAAATTTTATATTCACAAAAGTCATCATTCTGAATTTTTGCTCTCTCATTTTCATAAGAACACTCATGCTGTTCAACTTTTGAGAAACTCAGAATAATTGAGCCTTCATTGTAATTTCCTGGAGCATACAAAATAAGATCAATCCAACTAGTCTAAAGGATTGTATCAGCCAATACAAAGGCTTCTTCTTCTTCATCTTGAATCGGTTTGATTCATTCACCGTAGTGTTCGGTGGTTGTGGAAAAGGTCCTTTGAAGCGGGTTTGATTCAAAGTCCGCCGTAGTGTTCGACGTCATCAGTTGGTGGTTTGCCTTCTGAGGTTTGACAAGAGTTCTTAAGGTCCTAGGTGTAAGTGCTTGTAAGAAATCTTGATCATAGTGGATAAATCCTCAAGGGTTTCTTGAGGGACTGGACGTAGCCTTTGGTGAATTGAAGGTGAACCAGATAAATTCTGTGTGCACTTCTCTCAACCTTTATCTTTTACTTTCAGCAAGTTCTTATTCCGCTGCATTCATAATCAGTAATTGTGATTATCATTATCTTGGAAGTAACTGAGTTTTGTTAAGGCGAAAATTGAGAGAACCTGATTCACCCCCCTCTCAGGTTGCTATCTATACTTACACCTTTTTCCCAATACCGCAGACGGTTGAGTAGGGGCACTGAACGATGAAAGCTTGGCAGTGTGCACAGTTTTGGTAGATCTGGCCTTAGTTGAGACTTTCCCAACGTTCAGCATAGGGGCACCTCCAGTAGTTATTTTCAGTTTTGACTGTGCAATGGCAGCCCTTGATGAAGCAGCAAGTAGTTTTTCCTTAGGTTGAGCATATTCAGGGGTTTCAATCCTCTGTTTCTTCGTGGAAGCAGGGTAAGTAGCGGAATCTTCAGAAGATGTGATTTGCAGAGACTTCGACATCATCTTTGCCTTCTTCTTCATAGACATGAATTCCACAGGCAGCTCAGACTCATCAATAGTGATTTACATTCTCTTTACGTCACCTACCTTGATAGGTGTTGGCCAAATTATCTCACTGTCCAAGGCCCTTCCAGACTTGATGTAGGGAATCAAGAGATGCTTATTCTCCACAATTGTTGTAATACCCATAAGGTAGTAACCTGATGGAAAATTGTTGGTCTCAGACACTTGATCACACAGAGTAACCTTGAGAGAGAAAAGGGGTCGAAAACACACAGAAAATTGTTCATGCAGTTCAGCCAATATGCTTACGTCTGCAGCTATAGATGGCTATAGCACCGTTTCATTTAAGAAGAACTGAAAGAACATTAGGGTTTAGTGTTACAACATATTTATACTAGGATGTAATGGTGAGAGATGAGAGAGAGGAATTTGAAATTCTTTCACTTTTTGGATCATTTCAATTCCCTTGAATCTAGTTAATAAAAATACCTTGTTAAATTTCTATGAATTTACAATTCCTTTTAAACATTTAATCAAATAATGTATTTCAGCACGAAGTATTTTAATTACCTCTAAAATTACTCTGAAAAATTATGCAAAATTGCAACCGAAAAACGATACGGTTCGCCCGGGTTCAGAAACACTTCATTTCCTTTTTCATCTTGAAATTCAAAATCCCGCCCGCAAAGTGGGAAAGAAAACCCACACAAACCTTCATCGGAAAAATCATACTCTGAACTCTCAGAGAAAACAGAAAAGAAAAGGACAAAGAAATCTCATCAACAATCACATGCAGCAAAAATATGGACGATGTCGATCGCTTGTTCGCATGCTTCAAGTGCGGTTTAACTCCTCCCAGTAAGCCCTTCCATTTTCCTTTTTTCCCTCTCCCAACCTGTTGATTTGTAGAAAAAATTGAAACCAACCGAACCCTAGCAAACTTAAACTTCAATTTTCTTGTAAAGATTGTTGATTATTTACAAATTGGTGAGTACAAAATTAAAACTTGGAAAAAAAAATTGTGTTGTTGCCTCAGAATCCGCCTTTAAGGAAAGAAAAAGGAGTAAAAGGAAATTGGAGCAGGGAGGTTCGAATCATGAGTTATCATCCGAATCTCCAGGTTCAGGATCAGTTGGAAGAGAACGGAAAACCCCCTTAGCATCCAGCAATACAACTAACGTGGAGTCTTCCGTTGAAACGGTAATGAATGCACTTACTTTTACCGGTTTTAATGATTTTACCAAGTGATTGAGGGTTCCTTTGATTTCAAGTTTGGCGATTTTGTTAGAAATAAGTTTGAGCGGATAAATTTTTGTTGTTGACACGTAAAAGTAAGTTTTTTTTTTTTGTATCGAATAAAATTCACTTTGAGATATAAAATTACTGAAATGGACATATAGTTTAATGTTCATAGATATCTATTGCGTCATTAGGCCACCTGCAAACTTCCATTTTTGTAAACTTCACACTCTAAATGTCCGTGATGGGTGTGAAGGGGTGCGTTAAGGTTCCACTATCCACATTGACATAGTAGTTCTTATAAAAGGCATGATAATCATCTCCCATAAGCTAGCTTTTGTCGTAGAGTTAGGTATAACCCAAATTCTCAACATGGTATCGGAACATCTATAACCAAGTGGTCTGGAGTTCAATCCTTGTTTCCCTATTATTCTAATAAAAAGTCTAGTTTCAGCACAAGGTAAGTGCGCTTAATGCTTATACATTGTTCGTGCAAGAGTCAATTGGGCATTCGATGAGGAAATTTGCATCATGGTTGCCCAACAGGTTAAGACCAGTGTGTCTTGTGTGATGGGACGTGTAAGAGATATAATATAGAATGTATCTTCACCTATCAACAAAAGACTATTTAATTATGGTTTTAGCATGGTTAATTGTATGCAATTTTCTCTGGTTACTGCTTTATCAATTATTGTATGAAAATAATCAATGACTCATCATCTCAACAATGATCACACAGTATGAGGACACTGCTTGTCAAGAAAATTAATAATCAACACTTCATAGTTGCTTAATTCGTTGATATTGATATAAGGTGTCTAGAAGCCACTATAATATAATCAATTAAGTGTGCATGTAGATGCAAACTAATTGATTGTTTTTTTCCGTAATCAATTGTGGTCATGTTTGGTAACAAATTTTGGGTGTCAACTTTTTAATATAATCATTTGTGACATTTCAGCTAATTGTTTATTTTGTATTTAGATTTGCAATGTAATTGATAGATATGACCTGCAATAGATTATTTGTTTCAGGAGATGAGTTGGACAGAACTTGGGAAACAATTCCGGAGAGAACTCAAAAGGGCATAAAATCTTTATGGCAAAATATGATTTTTAATATCACTTTTCCATCTGTTGGTGAGACAGTTTATAACATTACCCAAACAAACAACCAGAGAGAATATATATTATTTTTATTGTGCTACCAATTTTTTGGTTTACTAATAACCGCTACTTTACCCCTTCAAGTCCTGTATCCTGTTTAGGTTTTTACTCGCATGATATAATTTATGAAGTTTTGTTGGAATTGGTGTTAGAATGTTACAACAATTGTATTATCTTCTAGTTTAGTTGCCTATTTGTTCTTTTACATTGTACATTTTCTTGTATCGATGATGTTTTAAAAGTCTTAGTCTAATTGTACCCTTGGAGGCCCAACTTGGCTCATACTGTGTTTGCTTGAAGTTGAAACTAAATTTACTCACGTTATCATTTCAGTTTAAATCAGCAGTAGCCAAAACCAAGAGCTTTAGTCGTGGAAAGCATATCTCTCCTGTTGTGTTTTATGGATCTCCTCAAGGTGTGCCTCCCAAAAAGCCAACCCGTTTCTTGTGGCGATTGTTACATGAGATTCGTCTTGATCTCTCTCGGCAAAGTAAATTGAACTTAAGGTGTTTGTGAGATGCTGGTTCTACCTTTTTCTGTTTCCATATGATTTTTCTTCTTGTACTTTATATATCAGAATGTGTCTTTAATCCTGCTGTATGTTTGTCTAGGAAGGAAGTTTGGACTACATTCCCAAGGCAGGATGAAGCAATGAAGTTCGCCAAAGGACAAGAGGATGTCCATGTTTTCAGTTATCAAGATCACTTTACTGGCAAAAGAAGGTTCCTTGTGTCTACATATACAGAATTTTGGCAAAGGTTTCCTTCAAATATTTTTCTATCTCATGTGATTCATTAGTTGCTAATATGAATAATTACAAAGATCCTTGTTTCTGTATTTTCACATTGCTATGGCTGCACTCTCAGGTACAGAAGTATGGATTCCAAATTCCGCCATCATTATGAAGTGATTCAGGAGGTAATAATCTTGGATTTTTTATGTTCACTGATTTGATGGGAGAAATGGTGATGATGTTACTCTTTGCACTATTTTGGCGCCTGTTCGTGTTTATCTTTTTCCAGTCTTAATGTTCCTTTGTTCCCAGGGTTTACCATGCCACCTTTATTTTGATTTGGAGTTTAACAAGAGAGTCAACATAGGAAGGAATGGAGATGAAATGGTTGATCTCTTGATATCTGTTGTTTTAGAAGCCTTACATGAAAAATATGCAATCCATGGAGACCATGATTGGATAGTAGAACTTGATTCTTCCACTGAAGGTTTGACTTTTCTTCAGGTCTATTGCATTTGTTATGTACTTTTCTTCTTGCTTATATACCTTATTTTTCAATGGCTTACACTTGACATGGATACTTGGTTCTAGAGTTTTCTTATGCTTTCCTTCTATGTCTACATTTTTATTCTATCTTTTAGCTTAATGGTCAGTGTATTTTTGACAGTTTGACATTGGTACATTTTGATTACCACATATGACTCTGTTCAGGTCTTCAATATTAGACGCCTTCAATATTGGAACTTATGGAATATAAAGATTGTATATCTTGCTTGTGGACACTAAAGCACTTATTTATCTGTCTCTCTACTGTACTTTCTAATCCCTTTTATTTTTATTGGATTGTTGTGGGTTACACTTACACAAATGAGGTAATCCTTCTGTTGAGATCCCACATTGACTAGAGGTAAAGACAACATAGAACTTATAAGGGCTCTGGCAATCCTCATCTTACTTGGAGTAGAGTTTAAGTTGCGGTATGAAAAAATACATACCGCACTTTAAAAGTGCAGTGCAACTTTTTTTTTTTCATGGGGGTGGTATGAATAGGTGTGAGGATGGCACCAATAGTATCACCCTAAAAGAAAGTCATGATCTCCACGCTCCATACGTCCACTTTTGAGCGTGAGGGGGGTGTTGTGATTCCAAATTGATTAGAGATAAGGCAAACACGAGCTTATAATGGTTTTGACACACCTTATAAGTTAGGTCTAGCCCAAATTCTAAAATGTGACTAAATAAGTCCTTATATAAGATAGAACAAGCCTCACCTTAAGCTAGCTTTAGGGGTAGACTTAACCCTAACCCAAATTCAAATATGGTATTAGAGCCTATCCTAGATCCGGTCATTTGAGACCACCTATATATGAGCCACTCGCATATGTTCATTCCCGCAAATTCCACGCTCCTAATGTCAAGCACTGAGCGTTAGCGGGATATTAAGGTTCTCACGTTGACTACAAATATGACTAAATAAGTCTTTATTATAGGGAATGGCAATCCTCACCTCCGAGCTAGCTTTTGGGATATAGTTAGCCCTAACCCGAATTCTAATACTAACATTTCCTTGAAGCTTATCCGTCCTTGGTGATGGTGGAATTCAATCCCAAATCCTTGTGCAAGTAAGTTGCCATTGAATCAATTACACCTTCAGCACTTTCTAATTTTTTCTGTAAGGTTTTCTTCATTAATTTTTTAAAGATAAGACTTGCATTTGAACTTAGGTGTTCTCCATGTTTTTAATATTTTATAAATGAAGCTATTGTTGAGTGCTTCTATCATCATTTCTTCTTTCCCATATTATGATTCTTATCATCTCTTATTAATTGCCCTTGTAGATAAGTTCTCTCGTCATCTAATAATTCGCATACCAAAGGCTGCTTTTAAGGATAACTCTCATGCAGGTGCATTTGTTTCCGAAGTAAGTCTGAGTAGACTAATAGTTCTCCATGTAAGCTAGAGATAGCATTTGGATTAGGATTGTT
Source organism: Acmispon strigosus (assembly GCA_030819835.1). Classification (NCBI taxonomy): domain Eukaryota; kingdom Viridiplantae; phylum Streptophyta; class Magnoliopsida; order Fabales; family Fabaceae; genus Acmispon; species Acmispon strigosus. The sequence continues at coordinate 37,367,686 of JAUAMA010000001.1, read as the reverse complement.
TTCTATCAGTTCTTGATATTCCATTCTGCTCTGTCAGTCTCTCTCTATACCTGGTTACATTTACACACACACATAAAGGGTCACTATAAATAATTTGAATCTGGTAATTATCAAAGATTCTATGCGAATTACTTCATACAAAAACAATATTGCATCTGATAGAAAGGAATTCTTTACTGTACTTATGCTGTTATGCAACCTTCTGTGTTGTATTTCTTTTATAAAACTATATCGACTATCAACTATTGTGACTCTATGATGACATATCACCGTTTACCAGATATGCTCAAGAATTCTAAGCGCTAGAGGCAAAGATAGAAGTTATGAAAAATTGTTTGTTGTGAAAGAATCAAGCTGCAATGAATCTGCTAGCCAACTATTTGTGGATACAGCTGTATATACTCGGAATCGTTGTTTCCGTCTTCATCTATCATCAAAGGCAGGAAAAAGTTCATTTCTACTACCAACAAAGCGATTTAAGTGCAAGAACTTGGTATGATACTTTTCTTTTATAATATTACTATTTTAAATTATACCATCAATATAGTTTCATCAGAAAGGTTATTCTGGTTTTCCTCAACTCAAAGACAAGCACATACTGACATACATATACTAATGTATTTTGGAACATCTACTTTCAGTTTCATTGACTACTTTTTTCTTTTAAGAGAATAGGCCTGGATAGGAACATCGAATATGGGGAATAACAGGTTTCATATGGACACTGATATTCCGGGAGCATCAGTCATTATTTCAGGCTTTAGATCCTATGATTTTATAAACTTGCCAGGTAGATTGGATAATAGCATGTAATTTTGTCAGTTCATCACCTAAGATTTCCTGTTGAAGATAGATGCTTGGGTGGGCCTATAATAAGCATTATCACGTGCAAAGTCAAACTAGTGTATATATGACTGCATCTGCCGTTAACTGTTTCTATGCAAACCTTTTTTGTCTCTTAGTTATTTTTCAGTTTTGTTGTCCTTAAGTGACAGGGTGAAGAAGATGTGTTCATGGCTTCCTTGATCTGCAATATTGATGCTGATTATGAAAAGCTTCTGGTCTGCAAAACTGACTTAGATTGTGTGAAGACTTTGCATTTCAATACAGAGGTAGCTTTGGACTTTAAATTTATAAACCTTTCGACAACAAGCAAAACCTTTTCCTACTAGGTGGGGAAATTTATAAATCTTCCATTGCACTAAATTTACTTTTCAGTTCTTTGCTACTCAAAATTTGAAGGTAATTATATCTTTCCACATTATAAAGTTTATTTCCTTACCGGAATACAGTGTTTTGTTATATTTAAGTCTAAAATGATTTCTAATCATAGGTTAGCATGTACCTTGGTATTGAAAACTGATCTGATCTGATCTGTTGATCACAAAATCCTTATTATTGAAATAAGTTTTTATTATTGAAATAAGTAATAAGCTGTGACTGCACAATATGGCCGCTTCCTTGAAATTTAAGTTTTCACTTATTTGACTTTCACAGGTTAATGATAATCTTGAAAAATCCTCCCAAATTCCTCCAGAATTTACATTGAATACTTGCACAAGCACAAGTGATGTTTCAACAACATACTTAATGGGAAAGTCACCGTTCCCATTTCTGGACAAATTTATACTATCTGTTGCTTCTACCGGGAATATACCAGGTGATACTTGTCAAAACATGTAATAATATTGGCTTTGACCATGTTCTTGTATAAATAACTTAAGGAGTTTTCTTTTGTTTCAACTTTGTTTTACTATTTTCAATACTAGTAATAATACTTGCATGTACTTTGTTCTCACGGACCCTCAAAAACTCTTATGCCATCCAATAGCTTGGTCCCACTTTATTTATATTTTGAATGGTCGAAACCTTGTGGTCCGAGATGTGTGAGAATAAAGTCCGAGCAAATTTTATTAATCTTTGACTTTTTCTGTCTTTCTCAACATAAAACTTTAGTTCTACGGCATATTTGAGCGAAAGAGTATGCCTTGAAGAAATAGTTTGAATCGGTGCTTGACAGCTTGTGACTATGCATTGATTTTTATTACAAGTTTCTTACTTCCACATCTTCGGACTGCATCTTATTATCTCTTTAATCTCAAGCTGGACTGCTGAATTAGGCCTAGTTCAAATTCTAAATATCATAGTCTATACTAGATCTGAAATTGGGCCACCTACAGCTGTCAAAAATTACCTGGCCCCACCTAGTGCAATAAAAAGGGCAAACCTGATGCTATAAAGCTCCCGCTGTGCGCGAGGTCCAAGGAGGGGCCGGATTCATTCTCTACACTACAGATATCCATTCTTGGGCGTGATGAGAGTGTGTCGAGATCCCACCTTGATTTGAGATGTAACAAAGTAAAGCTTATAATGGCTTGTGAAATCTTAACCTCATGAGTAACTTTTGGGGTTGAGTTAGGTCCAACCCTAGTTTCAAGAGAGGTTTTAGATGACTACTTGTCTCTGCTGTATATCAAATCCAATGACAAACTACATCTTGGCTTCATTTTGAAATTTTCACTATGGTGTTTGATTTTGTTTGTTTCGTTGTATATTGGTTTGTCTGTACCCTCTTTTCATATGAACTTCAAGATGTTTGGTTCCATGCCATCACTAAATTTTCAACCTTGAGACTTCTGAATAATCTTACTCACTGTTTTGCTGTTTGTGTAGGGAATATACATAGCTGGTATTTTTTCTCGGAATTTGGACTTATGGTCTACAGCATGACAAAAAATAGATATTGTGAGCGAATTGGCAGACATCATAAAAGCAATAATGGTAACTCTCCCAGAAGTCCCTTTTTTTAAATGTGTAGTTGGTTTTTTCCTGTAATTGCTTTTTCACCACGCCTGAATCTTAAAGTATCTGCATGCTTAATGGAGCTTTTGACTTTTAGGGCTGAGATTCCTTGTATTATGATAGTAAATTTAGCAAATTTAGTGACGTTTCTCATCTTTCATTTCATTACGTTCTTTATTATGTGATAGCAACTTACTAATACTTTCAATGATTTACTGGTCCAGTGATATATGTTGTTGATCTAAGAAGGGCAGTGTATTATCAGAAATGTCATGATCCTGACTGCAGAGGTTATTATATTTATGGTGAAACTGTTTGAAAACCCTTTGGATCAATAATCCTTCACTCTTTTAACATATTTATTAATGGGAACAGGTTACCGATCTCCGTTGCGAGAAATCCCAGTTCACGTGTTCTCCAATCCTTCAGTTGATTTTGGTTCATCTGAGATGATAGATGATAAACAGCCAGTGGATGATGAGTGGAAACATCAACTTGATGATAATGCCAAACAAAGTTGTCTACAATATGAAAACTATATTGAGGAAAATTCTGACGACTCTTGGTGGCAAGAAGCCATGAAAGTTGCTGAGGATGTGGAGAAGGAGAATAAGCAACCCATAACACAGCTAAGCACTATGGTCAGTCCATCTTAATCTTGCTTTCCCACCCTGCCATTTAAATTAAAATGTCCATAAGACTCCCTCAATATCTTGTTCCACAATAGGACTACACCCTATCCCCAGCTCTTTATTTAGACATAGGCAGAGTTTGCACTGTTTTCAAATAATTTGCTTTGTTAGATAACGATGGGGACCTTTTTAGTCATTTTTGAACTATAGGGCTAAATTGAATTTGAAGTGAAAGTAGAAGGCTCAAAATTCAAATAAGTGATTAAAGAGGTGTCGATTAGCTTATTTGGCTAAGTCCTTTGCAAGTGAGTATAAGGACATAGGATAAATCCCACCTTCACCCCTGTGGAGTAAGAAGTGACTCTTCTCGCTTCCTGTGTGTAGTGTAGGGGTGTGTTCCTAGGGGAGTGTATCATGTTAGCAATCATCGGGTGCTGAAGATGACACTCTTATCCATCTCAGAAGCTGTTGGCCGACCGATGCCCCAAGCACCAGCCAGATTTAGTGACCTTCACTGATGTCATCACTTCTTCTGTTGTGGTCGTTAGCTCGTCTTGTTTATGTTTTTTTTGTCATTGTTTATGGTTTTTGCTTTAGCACTTGTTTCAGCCTTTTTTGTTTTTTAGTGTATTGTTGTTGGTTTTTCGCCCTAAGTTCACGGTCTACTTTTGTTCGATGAATCAAGTGACCTTGTGGCAATCCTAGATAATTTGTCAAACCCCTCATTAGTTTTCTTTTTCGAAAGAGTATATTTATAACAAACTTAAATCTAAGTAAGCTTTAGCTTGAGAGGGAGTGTTAGAATATTAATAAAAAATCTTATAATGTCTTTATCATATCTTAAAGCATCTTATATATATCTAAGAGCAAGTGGTTAGTTGTTTCGATTCCGAACTTCTGTGAATGGAAAAAAACTCCTTGGTCTACCCCTACCACTTAGTGCACTAACCATGGGGCAAGAGATTAGTCTCATGGCTATCAGCTATAGGCTATAGGCATACATTGGTTACGACAAAAAAATAAGAGTATTTGACATAATTTAGATTATTCTTTATGATTGGTTTCTTTATTTTCTTTTTTTCCCTCATTTAATTAATATTAGGTAGGATAAGTTTTTTATTGTTTGTAACATTACACCCAATATGTTATATTAATATTCTTTGTATTCATTTTCCTGTTTCTTCTGTACTTAAAAAACTAAACCTTATAATTTCATCATGGTATCAAAAGCCTATTCTAGATCCATTTATTGAGTCACCGCATATGTTTAATCCTGCAAACTTCACGCTCCATATACCTAGCCATAGGCTTGAGAAGTGTGCCAAGGTCTCCTTGATTAGAGATACGGTCAAATAAATCCTTTAAATGGTAATAGTCCTTACCCTTGAGGTAGCTTTTGGGGTAGAGTTATACTTATACCTAACCCAAATTCTAATAACTACCGATCATAGTTTTAATTAACGAGCAAAGAACATTGAGCCAAAGACATTTTTAGTTAATAAAAAAAATATATAAAAAATGAAATTTGATCGGTTGAATACCCGTCAGTTTTAACCCAGCTTTGTAATTAGACGGTTTTTTCATTAAAATGGACCAGTTAGTTCACTAGTTCCTGATTTAACCAATGAGACTGGCAGGTCTGATCTGGTTTTAACATCAATAGCAAAAAATGACTATAATGGAGTAGTTTGCACACATTTCATGTGAATTCTATAACACATGTATCTCAGTAGACCTTCATTGTGAATGAAATAATTGATAAATCCTTATAAATGTAGGTATAGGTCGCAAATCATATTTAAGGTTGACACAGGAAACCTTGGATCTAGTGCATGATTGTGCTTTAGGCATTTTGTTTTTCTTAATTGTCCATACAAACATAACATTGAACTTTAGTTCATAACTAATGTGCTTAAAACAGGAGGCAATTGATGATGAAGATGAGGAGTGGTGGCAGGCTGTAGAAATTACCGCATCCCAGGCTGAACTGTCATGCTTCAATTAATTCTGCTGGCCAATATTTTATGTCTTGTAAATATAAGATGCTCTAATCATACTTGTGGAATAAAGGATTTTCTGTGGCTTTTCTACTTGTGGGATCAACAAATAGCTCCAGGGACAGTATAACTGAAACCAGAGATGGAGCTTATCGCACTTACCCACAGAAAGCAATATAAGGATGCTGTGAATCAGTTCAATTAAATGGCAGAGACTGCTTTTGCAGAAGATTCCAAGTTGATTTCACAACAGATTTTACAAAAGAGCTATGTAATACTTACTTTTGCAGGGTACTCCAAGTCTGTTATTTTGCATTTCGAAAAACCATTCCCGTTTCATAAAATTATTTTTGAAGATTTCTAGCAGTACACGTTTGGGATATACTGGAAAAAAAATTGAAACAGTTTATTTGGGCATTTTAGAAATCTCATTACACTTAAAATAAAATGAAGTGACATTTGTTGAAAACTATGGAACTGTAAATGTTCAAGTGTTGGTAAAACAATATATCAAATCATGTAGGCGTTTATGTAATCAATAGAATAAAGATGGATTCATACTAATTCCACTCACACTAATAGAAAGATTGAAATAGAAGAGATCGAAATGGGAGATTCACACCAATTTCAACCAGCAGATTATCGCAGGAAGGGAGAGTTGAATTTTCTTTGTTTTCTTATGTTCCGTGGGTGTTTCGTATTCAGCATGTGCTAGTTAGACCAGCTTCTTGCATAAGTTGGAAGAATTTTATGAGGATATAACCTCCCAATGGGAAATCTTCCGGTGGTCGAAGTGAGGCTGGTGACTTGGTGTTTCCGCGGGTGTTTCAAAAGTCATGGTTTTAGTCCCTCATAAAGGACTAAAAACACATGATTTTTTTTATTTTGCGATGACTAAAAATAAAAATAAAATATAGACTAAAATCAAAATTACAAATTTTATAATAATTAAAAACATATTTACGTCTAAATAATAAACTCAAAAAAGAAAAGAAAAGAAGTGAAATATGAACCGAAGGATATTGCATATTGGAAAAGATAGAAAAGTGAATCACAAGAATATAAGTTGACAAAGTAAAAAAATTGAACTTTTCAGTGAAAGAAAAAATGTAAAAGAATGGGAGCATTTATTATTTTGTGGGGTCAATTAAATACACAATATTCAAATAACATAGTATATTGGTGTTGAAAATTGAAACGTTGTGGGGCTAGTTGCCCCCATTTGCTCATATGTGCATCCGCTTCTAGACCCAATCATGTGCAGAACCTTCCCCAGAACCCTACGCAAAGAGGCACTTACATACAAATCCCTAGCACCAAGATCCATCCTTTGCTGGCGCGATCTTTCCACCTAGTTTACCATCACTGGATTAACAACAAAAACACGTCAAGGACCTGACGCTCCTTAGCCTAAATTAGGCGGGGGATCGTGAGTCCTTGCACACTTTTTTATCGAGGTTTTACCACGACGACTCCTTAATTCCAAGCCTCGTCCATGATACCATGCTTTGTCTTTAGCCGGTTGCCAACCCCAAACAGTAGTCGAGTTTAATGAAAGGTCATTGAATTTCATCAAACAGAAGGACTACCTAGAATAATTTGAATTAGGAGACGTTGAAACCAGCCATAGTGGAAAGTCGAAGCAAAAGCCCCAAACAGCAAAAAATACCATCCGTCCGCCCTAGGCTTCTACTCAAATTCCCCCAAAGTTACTTCCTAAACCCCTTTAAACACCAACTCGACCAAGATTTATTAAGAGGTCATGCACGACTAGTTCCTTAATATCCGCCGGCCAGTACCACCCTGAACAATCAACACTAAGGACACCTCGAAACATTGCTCTTTTCACGAGGGGTACGGCCATACTACAGATGAGTGTGTCACCCTCCACGATGTGATCTAGAGTCTAGTGAGAATGGGGAAACTAGGAAGGTAAGTTTGAAGGGACATAAACGCGGGAGTAGAAGAAACTAGAACTTCTAGAGCCGCAGATCAATGAGCTTGGAGGGTGGCAAAGGTTTCAGTCACCACGTGGCCAAGGTCAGAGGCAACACAATAGAGAAAAGGAGTAGCCCCAACCTTAGGGCCAATAAGGGGGACAAGAGGGGAATGGAATCCAAATCACAAGAATTTAAAGAGGATTAAGCAATCCTCCATGAGGTCTTAGCCCTCATGATTGCATGAAGATTTTCTAGTGGTGGAGCTTTCACCAACGCTCGCAAGAATTCCATAGAGGAAGTTATGCAGATTTCTTCTAGTCGGTTAGTCCTTTCCAAGTATGAGGAATCTCCTAACCTGGTAATCGGATTCAACAGTAGAGACTTCGGTCGCATCAAGCATGATCATGGCGACCCCATTATTATTGATGCACGGATCGCCAACGCCCCAATATGCAGAGTATTTTTTGACCTAGGAAGTTCAATCGACATCATATTCCACACATGCTTCAAAAGGATGGGACTTACCAACAAGGATTTAATTTCGTTTGAGAGAAACTTGATATGACTTGGAGGAGTGAACATCACTCCCTCGAGTATTATGAGACTCAGTTTATCCTGAAGGGTTGACACAACTCAGAGACTATTAGATGAAAGAATAAGAAGTTTGGACGGGCAAACGAGTGCAAGCAAGCATTTCATTCATTAAAAAATGCCTCGACTACACTCCCCAAGTGCTTCAAAGTCCAGCGTAAGGAGAACAATCGATGTCTACTTAGCAATCTCAAGTAGTGCTCTTAGTTTCGTGCTAGTAAGAGAAGGAGAGGATGGTAACATCTGATCTATTTTGTCAGAAAAGGTTTCCAAGGGGCCGAGCAGAGGTTCAGATGGTGGTAAAAGCTGCAATCATCGCGGTGTTAACCTTATGCCAACTCCGGAACTATTTCCATACCACCCGATATTAGTCTTGGCTAGCTTGTCAATGAAGTCAGTCTGGCGAAAACTAGCCATGACAGGCCGAATGATTACTTAGTTGGTGGAGCTCTCACAGATTGACATTAAATTTGACCTGAGTGGTGCTATCAAGGCTCAAGTCTTGGCCAACTTCATAGTCGAGCTAACAGATGTCTAGCCCCAGACCTCGAAGACGCATCAGACGTATGGACAATCCAGGTCGAGCTCTCTTTGTACTAGAGAATCCCAACAGGCTTATCAAACAACCAATTGATTTTTGACCGGTTTTTATGTGTCCAGTTTTTGACTTATTCCAAACCGGTTTTTATTTGCTTGATTTTCATAATACTGATTTTGAATCTATATTTAAATATATTTTTCTTAAAATTAGCATAGACAAAATTGCACGACGAGTAACCTTTAGATTAATATAAATTTATTTTCATTTGGACACGAATTTTTTTCATTTGGACACGAATTTTTTTTCCAAACAGAAGATATGAATTTTTACCTCTAGAAAGGGAATACATGTTGAAACTTTATTAGTCAATGTGTTCAATTTTTTAAGTGTAAAGTCATATTTCACTATACCTCACAAGATTCTTTATCACCATATTCAATCTTTTTCTAGTTTTTTCTTCTATGCTAATGATGGTCTTTTTCTTTGGTACATCGAAAAGAGCTAATGATGGTATTAAATATAAATTAAATTTATAAACTTTTTAAAAAATAAACTTTTAAGGAATTATATAAACCCTCCCTCGACTAACTTTGATTTTGTCAATAATCCCCAATCATAGTCCCAAGATAGCTCAAGTGGTAAAAGCTGGAGACATGTGAGTTGAAGAGCGATAGATTCAAGAATCAATCCCTGAAATCCTCAATCATAACCTAGCCAGCGAAGAGAAAAGCGAAAGAACATAACCACCACCACCCAATCTTCTCTCGTCTTCATATACACTTGGCTCCTCTCTCTAAGCTTCAAACTTTACCAAATCCCTGATTCCTTGACAGTAGATTGTATCTTTTGCCATTCTCCTCAATCTTTCACTAAAAAAAAGCATTCCACTTACCAGTTGTGCAAGGAAGCAGGTGCACTTCACATCCACTATTGGGCAAACTTTGGTTTGGCTTCCATTATGGGTGCCACTGAATTAACCATACCATCCCTTTTACATCATACAATTAGAATTTAACATTCTCATCAATTTATTTGTTTCTATTTGGGGATCAACATATACACATTCAATAAGGGTCGGAATCAAAGTGTAGATAAGAAGTTAGGAGTCAAGGCTATTGTAATTTGAATTAGGTCTAGCTCTACCCAGAAGTTAGCTTAAATATGAGAATTGTCCTTCGATTTATAGGTATTTCATTATCCCTATGATGGGTTATCTGCTGGGTTGGCCAAGTAAACGTCCCTATCCTCATCATGGGATATCTACATGGCTGTTAGGTCAATTTTTAGTTTCAAATTTCAATGGGTGACCAAACAATGGATCTGGGATTGACTCTAATATCATATTAGAATTTGGAATCGAGCTAACTTAGCTTAGAGATGAAAATTGTCCTCTCATATATAAATACTCCATTAGTCATATCTCTAATCAATGTGAAACTTAACACCCCCTCACACCCAAGACTAAATATTTGGAGCGTGAAGATCACAAAGTTCATATTCATTGAAGTCCATATCCTCATCATTGGATATCTCTCGGGTGGGTCAAGCCAATGCCCTCATGGGATATCTACAGGACGGTCAGGTCAATTCTTCAATAGATCTAGAATTCGGCTAGGCCAGACTCTAGCTTGGATATCCCATCATAGGATATCTACAAGGCGGTCAGGTCAATTCTTCAATAGATCTACGATTGACTTTAATACAATATTATAATTTGTATTAGACCTAACTCTGCTTCTAAGCTAGCTTTTGCTGTAGAGTCTGGCCTAGCCAAATTCTAGTAAAGGTTAAGCTATGAAGCAATAGAGGAAAACATTACTTCCAATTATTGAATAAAAATGTAACAAAAATTACACAACCTGATTGGCTTTTGTGGGATCTTTTTCCCTGCCTTTCACATCTGTACATAATCATTGGCCAAAGGCACACAAGCCATACAACATTCACGCGGGATATGACATTCGGAGGATTTTAGCATTCATTTTGGTGTGTTTGCTTCGGCTTTTGATGCTTTGGATGAATTCTTGGAAATAATAAATCATTGATTTGTCTCTCAGCACTGTATTCTGAAGTGGCCTGCAAATGTAATTTAATACGTGGAAATAATTAGGAATAAAATACACATGTCTGCTTTCTACCAAACAAAGAAGAAGGAAAAAATAGGACTGTCTTTACAGTAAGGAGACATGGTGATATATTCTAAAATCAGGTATATCAAGGTGGTGTTTGTCAAACTAAAAAAGCCGACTACCCAAGATCTAAGTACAATGGAGCCATGTATAAAATTATGTAATTTTGTGAAATGCTGCTGATCTGTAACTTATGACATGTAAAGGCATTAAGATTTGTAGCAATAAAAAACAACTAAAATACCCTTTTCTTGAATGTGATTCTCAATGTTTGAATTTGAGTTCCTGAACAAACCCTGAGGTCAAACCCAAGGGAGTCCACGCAGATAATATTTGCCTCCTGCAATAATTGCAATAACCATAACATGCGTGAATGTGCATATTCTTGTACGTAAGTGTTATAAAAAGATGGAAGATGGAACAGATATCAGGAAGGCAATAAATTTTCTAGATGGAATATAAAAATATATAATCATTTCTATTTTCAACAAAGATGTCCTTTAATAATTTTCTGTTTCTCATTCAGAAAGATTCTGATACCAACTTTTGCCACTTCCATTTATAGCAGTGTGGTACAGTCAGATTAGATATTGTATTAACCATTTAACCTTATGTTTTGGATGAACTAAATGAAAAAATTTCATCATTAACTTTTGTTGCAAGTAATACACTGACGAGACATATAACCAAAATAGTCCTTATATAGAGCAATCTTCACCCATGAGCTAGCTTTTGAAATAGCGTTAGGTGCCTAACCCAAATCTAATATGGTATCAAAGCCCCTGTGAGTAGGTGAACGCATGCATTGCCCACGCTAAGCGTAATGGGCTCTTGTGTGAGTGGGCATATTAGAAGTATAATATAATAAAATCATTCATTTGTCTTCACCTGACAGCTTAAACTTTTGAGGTAGTTGGTTAATGACATAGTATCAGAGTCTATTCTAGATCCGTTTATTGAGTCATCCATAAATGGGCCACTTGCAGCTGTTCTGTCCAGCAAACTTCACGCTCCAGATGTTCAGCCCTGGGCGTGAGGGAGTGTGTTGAAGGTCCTACATTAACTAGAGATATGACCAAAATAGTCCTTATAAAAGGTAGAGAAATTCCCATCCCTGACCTAAATTCTAAAATTTCTAAACTAATTCGCTAAAATTGTTTACAAAACTATTTAGTAATGGCAACAGGCATGAAGGATATTTAGATAAAATACCTAAAAAAAGTGCTTTAAAGAAAACATTCTAAGAGTTAATGTATTACCTCCACTTGAACACCTTTGCATCTCCAACAGAGAGACTTAAGGGCTTGTAAGGTCTTTTCTCCACCAGCTTTTAAACGAGATATAATTTTGGCAGCTGACTTTGTAATAGCATCGGGTTGAGCTTTCATGTAGTCTTCTAACTCAAGGACAGTCTGCATAGAATCAGGCCAAAAAAATTAGTTTCAAACAAAAAGTAAGTCAAAATAACATATGATTCAACACTTAAAGTGCAATATTCTCAGATTATGCATATGTAAATTTGGGATATGCCGTTTTATGTCCTATTTCTTACAATAGGCCAGCGCATAGGATTTACTATTTCCTTCCAATTAATGCAATTTCACTCACCAGGACCACTATTTGTTTATCGATTCTAACCAAAAGATATGAATTAGAGAAATTACTAATTCATAATACGAACATGGGGCGACAAACTGTTGATGAAATATCTTGATGATATCTATGTATATTTTGAAGCCAGCATAACAGTTATTGTGCTATGCAGTCACTGGAAAGATAGTAGATGTACAAATTACTCATTTCTGATGAAACAGCCTGGAAATAATACCCCTCGTGTACAATTTTCAAGACTCACAGGTCAGTATTTATAAATTATTATGGAAAAGATGTTATGAATTTTTGCTTTGTTTTACCTTTTTCAATTACGTATATCCACGATTGCTTACCAACTCAGTACAATTATCAATTAAAGAAGTCGGCAAATTGCAGAGTTAAACATCATTATCAGTGAACATGAGCAAAGTGCATGATCAACTACACGAGTTTATAGCACTTGTACATAAACACACAAACTCATACAAGTCAGCATACTTACAGGATCTCCTTGTGCAGAAAACACTTGAATCTTAATCATCTCCAATCTGTAAAATGAAGTCTCATTAAAAGGGATATCACTGTTCCCATTATTTTCCAACTGTTCTGCTGAATTATCTCTAGATGACACTGAATTATGCACTTGACCATTAATCGCACCAACATTTTCCCCTTTATTTTCTATGGATTTACTTATTTCACTATTACTGGATTGTTTGGCAGATAAGTGGTTCTGTATTGTAGAATGATCTTCAACAAAAGCAGGCCTTATAATCCCTTGGATAGCTACACAAGCTGGAGGCTGCTCCATCCAATCAATTGGGTCATCTGAAGCAACCTAGAAAGTGGAAATAATGATAGAAAAGTAAATAATATCAATAAATAAACCTTTGTATAATTCAATAGAAAAGATTGTAAAACGAGGTCTATTAGTTACTTCCAAAATCCTTCATATAATGGACATTTTGACCTTAATATCTACCTCAGCCAACTTGTTGGCAAAATGCATTGGATGAGAAAATCGCATAGTCTCCAATTTGGCCCAGTCTGCAAGTGATTCATCAGCATCCTCTTCCTCATCCTCATCTGAAAGAACAGCCACCCATTCCTGCAAACAATAATATAAATAATAATGGATAATCTGCACCAAGGATGTATGTTTACAGCTCAGACCTCAGAAATGAATATAAGCCTCATAATTACATTAAAACAAGAAAAAATTCAGACCGAATCATAATCCTCATTCTCATCTTCATCTTCACCCTCATCTACATCCTCTTCACCATCATCTAAATCATCAGCATCTTGATCATCAATTTCTTCAATCCCGAAGTCAATTTCTGAAGGACCTGATAAGTCCATCTCGGAGATCATTTCCATGGTATCCACACCAACAATGACTTGCTACAACAAGGTATCGAACAGATAATCCATAACCCCAACGTTATCGCATGTTAAGAGAAGTTAACTTCGCAAAGTGCAACTGAACTTGAGATTAGAAAGAAAAATTTTAAAAAATATAAATTGAAAGATAAAAGAGTGGGCTTAGTAATTTATAGTAATCAAATGATGGTAAGGCTTAATTTTCTATTCTTCAAATAGCACAACGAAGTATTACAAGCCAACTAGTGAGGATATAATAAAATTATTCCCAAAGCTCTACTTGATGTCAACCTAATGAACAGTAACACCAAGAAATGAAGGAAAATTTGTAATTTCTTGTTCATTAAATTCCATTAATAAAGAATCAGGCCATCAAATCTAATTGTGGTGATTTTTTCCTCAAAATACATGTCTATGAGTGAAAGGAAGGCACACAAAAATGCCAGTGTGAGAAGACTTTTTGTGCATTGATTGTAAGTATTTCAAAAGAAATTCAACGGCTTAATATAAAATGTTAAAGACACGGTCATACCACAAAATTATTTTCTGAAGTTAGGGACTGCAAAACATCTTCACTGTTCTTCACTTGAAAGTATATATCTGCAATGCTTAGAGTTTAGGTGATTTTCCCAAGCACAAAAAAATAATACATAGTAAATGACAATCATATGGCCTTCACTTACTTCCGTGTTCATCAGTCAAATAAGGCATATCTGGCCAAACAATATTTTCATGAAATTCATCACTAATAATACTTGAGAACATCAGTGTTGCTTTGCTGTTAACCTAAAAAATGATATACCACAATCATCATTTCATATACATTCGTAGCTGTGATAATAATGAGAATGAAAGCAACTGCTTCCCTTGAGATAAGCCTTTATATAACATGAGTTGAGCTCGGTTAGACAATATCAAGATAATAGATCGAAAGGTCACGTCAATTAAAATTCTGCTACCGAAGTTAAACACAATTTGAGTAATTTTGTTAAAAGAAACTTCGCGGGTTACTGTGAGTTATACTTAGCAAATCCCAACAAATTTTCAATATTTTTTCACAACTAGACTCTCCAGATATTCTGAATTAAGATTACAAGGAACCATGTAAAATTCTGCACTTCCAATAAATCAGATACAAGCTGCAGAAAGGAAAATTATGGAGCAGTTTGTTTTGAAAGTTGAACTAGCACATGGATTCAATAACAAAGAATGATACCTTAGAAGATCACTCGTTCTCTTATGTATCTAGTATTTTTCTACAGATCCAACTTAAACTTAGAATTAAGATGCTTTGTTCTTATTTTCTTTTTTTCTTTTTTTCTTTTCCAATTTTAACACATTTAGAGCATAGGTTATGTTAAATCAATTCCAAATGAGCAGAGAATAGAACAATGTTTAGAAAACACCTATAGAGACACTGGCTGCGGTTTTAGCATCTAATCATCATTAAGTTTTTTTTCTTACAAGAATATTACAGTTTTGTAGAATATGATAATGTCTAGCCATCATTTAATCCAAAATGTATGCTTCTTCTTTTTCTCTGTTATACAAATATAGCAATGAAATTAGAAAACCAAAAGGTTACTTCGTTGATTAGTACAACAAAAGCAACTTAGTACCTCAATGATTGTTCTACTTGTTTCTGCTGCAGTAAGTCTAGCATCTCCACTATTCTCTGATGTTGACGCAGCAATTTCCTCAAATGGATGATAGGATGACTTCTCATTTTTATTTAAAGGACCCTGAGCTGAACCCGGATGCTCTGATGATGCTCGAGTTCTATTCTTTACAAGTTTGTTCCTTCTCGTCAAAGCAGTGCTAGTATATTTTTTACTTCTTAACCTACACAATTGTATTCATGCATTATATATTTCCTCTCATAACAATAAGTATTCCCAGACATGAAAGGCAGCCAAAGTTTTCAGCATAAACATTACGGGTGAAACAAGACATCACAAGATTTGCATTTTGTGAACTAATTTTCAAGGTTACAGAAAAATCTTTGCGTTTTGAAATAATGTTGCTTTCAGGGAACTGCATCTTACACGGAATAAAGAAGACATGCAACCATCAGTTTTTAACAAATCAGAACAATCACAACAGTTTATTCATGAAGCTCACTGGTCTTCCCATAGTCATGCCATTTAGCTCTCTCCAGAAATGAAAACTTTGAACCAGTTTAGATTATGTCAAGTTTCATCTCACCATTGATTTTTATGTGTTTAATAATTAAAAAATAAAAGGAAATTAAATCAATGGTGAGATGATGAAACTTAAAATGAACCAATTTAGCTGCATACTTAATTTTTTTCTTAATATGGAAAAAAAACTGTCAAATGAAGACAGTTAGGGTGCAAAGAAATAATGCTATTGCAGCATTAAAAATGTGTTCTAAGAAAAGGCAATATCATAGTTTCAGGCAATTGCTGCCGCATCAAGGGAAACATTCATCAATTATCCACGATTTTCGTAACCGAATAGCAATTGCAACTTTCCTAATTTCAAAATTTTCACTCCTAAATCATCAAAAACATATCAAAAACATATCCTAGCTAGATCGCGAAGAATCACAGGAAGACAGAGAAAACAACGCACCAAGGCGCGTCAAATCCGCAACTGCAAGCAAGCCTGCACGAAGCCACGTAACCCACGCCACCGTTCACCTCTTCCGCGCTCCACATTGAACGGTTATTATTATCTGCCAAAAAAAAAACGCGCGTCAATGAGCGAAAGCACGAGTTGCCATTATCACTCCACTCGAACTCCAAAAACGCTGCCGTTTGGTGTTTCTCGGCAATCGTTGGAACTTCTCGAGATATCACATTCTACAAGCTCGGAAAACGAACGAGCAGTTGAAATAAACAGAAATGGTTTAGAGAGAGAATGAGAATGAGAGGGAGAAAGAGAGTACGAGGTGCGCCGGCGGCGGAGCGAGAGGCGGCGCCGACGTGGAGTCGGACGGCGATGGGTGGCTCGATGATCATCATGTTTGGTTGGTTGGTTGGCAATCTTCCGTTCTCAGAGAATAGTAGGGATGAGATAGAAGAGGATGAGGTGCTTCTTTCGTATTGGATTTGCCTATTGGCTTTGGCTCTGGCTTTCACGTCGTGATACGGTACGGCCGAGAGCATTGTAAAGCTTCGAAGTATGGACACGTGTATGATTATACTGGAAGCCATGGAGTCGACCTTCAGATCAACGGGTCGAATTAAACAATAAAAAAGGCTAAGGGCATTACTGTCATCACAGTCTTAATTTTCAATGTAACATAGAGTCACTTATACCACCATCACGGAAGCTTGACCCAAACATGGTGCTATCTCGATAGATATTAATGTCACTTTTAAAAGGAGTAAAACATAAAAATAATTTTAAGTCTATATATTCGTCCGCACTTGCGATACTTGTAAAGTGTGTGTCAAAAAATTAACAGTTTGGTGAGGTATTTTAAATTTAAAGATATTTTAAGTTTAAGAAAAAACAAGGATCGCATGATTAATGATTAATTGTGAAGATGGAGTTTGTTAATAACCAAAGTTGGTTCTTGAAGGATTGAGAAAATCGAAGGTGTAAAGATGAACTCTGTAAGATTCTTATTATTATTCTGCACTTCAATTCCTCATTATTTCAAGGTTACAATCTCTGTATTTATACAGAGAGATCGACGGATATTCCGAGGTCAACCATTGCAACTATTACATTGGGAATCATAAACAATAATAAATACAGGATAAGATCCCGGATATTCCGGGATTGCTAGTACTACTAGATAATTGGTTTACAGCTGGCACAGTACAGGTCATACGTTACATCTAGCCAGATGATATAGCTTGGCAGATGATCCATCACTTTAGCATGCAGGTGATCCTTATCAGACGATATAGGATCAGGTGATGCTTTCCTTTGTCAGTCAATATAGCAGACGATCTCAGACTATTGCTACGCTCGATTCTGCGCATCTCAAACAACAGACGATTCTTATCTCTAACATCCCCCCGCAAACTCAACTTGGGTGAGAAGGAAGACAGCCTTCCACAACAAGTTGAGTTTGACATTCTTAGCTGCAACTTGCTTGCTTGTACGTCCCTTGTAAACATCACAAAGAAGGGTGGAAATATAATGCCAAGAATAGTTGCGCTCCTTTGACATTGATGCTTGTACTCGGAGCGAAGGGTTGGGGCATTATTTCAAATATGAAGAACATGGAATATGAATTGTGCTGCTTCGC
The DNA here is from genome assembly GCA_030819835.1 of Acmispon strigosus. NCBI lineage: Eukaryota > Viridiplantae > Streptophyta > Magnoliopsida > Fabales > Fabaceae > Acmispon > Acmispon strigosus. The sequence goes on along the minus strand of JAUAMA010000001.1, from coordinate 37,349,850 downwards.
CAGATCCACCAGATCTGCTTCACCAGATGAATGTAAATGCATATTTTGTTTTGTTTTATAAGCGGAAAGGCACTTCGAAATGTTCTTTCATGCCAGTCCAAGGAAGTATTGCATGTGCTTGTACTTCAGTGGGAACCTCAGAGGTTGTTGAGTTTTGCTCCATCACCTAAGTCTCAGAGGCCTTACAGCTGCAATAGCTTGAGTTCAGAGGAACGTTAACAGGTGTTACCCCTCTATTCATGAATCTCAGCGTTGAAAAGTGTTAAGAAAAATGTAAAACATAAAAGCTTGAGCTTAGAGGAATATTAACAGGTGTTACCCCTCTGTTCATAAGTCTCAGCGTCGAAAAATTAAATAAAGGTAAAGGTAAGGGTAAAGCTTGACATGAAGGTGGAGCTTTGGCGATGGAAGAAAAGAACAAAGAAAAGAAAACCATGGACCAGACTGGCTCTGATAGCATCTTAAGAACCAAAGTTGGTTCTTGAAGAATTGAGAAATCAAAGGTGCAAAGATGAACCCTGTAAGATTCTTATTTTTATTCTTCACTTCAATTCATCATTATTTCTTGGTTACAAACTCTGTATTTATACAAAGAGATCGGCGGATATTCCGAGGTCAAATATTGCAACTATTACATTGGGAATCATAAACAATAATAAATACAAGATAAGATCCTGGATATTCCGGGATTGCTAGTACTACTAGATAACTGGTTTACAGCTGGCACAGTACAGATCAGACGTTATATCTGGACGGACGATATAGCTTAGCTGATGATCCATCATTTTAGCATGCATGTGATCCTTATCAGACGATATAGGATCAAACGATGCTTTCCTTTGTCAGTCAATACAGCAGAAGATCCAGACTATTGATGTGCTCGATTCTGCGCATCTCAAACAGCAGACGATTCTTATCTCTAACATCCCGCTGTTAGATTCAAATGATTTCATAAATTATATATTTTGATAAATAACAATTTCACTCAAGGTTTAATATCATTGGATAAAGATGTTCTAATACTTTGAATATTTCATACTCAGGAACATCTATCTACCTGAAGAACAACTGCATGCATCTTTACAAGGCATTATCAAAATGCAGAAGTTCAAAGAAAAGCAAATAAGTGGAGAACATCTGGCAACTTACTGAAGAGCTAATTTGCCAGCTGTGACAGTCCGCCACTTAAAGACACTTGAGAAGCTATGTTTGTTCAACACTGGAATACACTTGCCAATTGAGTACGTCTGGCCAGAAACCTGAAGGCGCACATCCGGCTATGGAGTATGTCTGGCTTCTCAACAATGTTTCTGTTTGGCAACACACCCAAAGTAGTACGTCCGCCTATGGAGTACGTTTGGTAACTCTGCTTAAGGATTCGTTTGCCAAGACAAATTAAAGAGTTCGTTTGGTAGAAGCATTGAAGAGTTCGTTCGAAAGAGATTCTGAAGAGCTCGTTTGTCATAATTGCTCCGAGCAATAAAGGCGATTTACTTCGTCGAAGCATTAAATGAGGCACTGTTGATTGCAGAATGAAGAAAGAGACACAATTAATACTTTATTACTCTTTTCTGCAAACCCCTCTTCTGTTCCTCAAATCAAGCAACATTTTCAGAGTCAACAATGAGATTTTCTGAACATAGTATCTCCTCATCGATAGAATGCATTTAATGTTGTTTCAGGGATGCAGAAGTATCCATTACTCACAAGGAAGCAGAAAATCCAACGGAACTATTTTTCAAATCTTCATCATGCTTACAAGAGTGGTCCTACTGAGGATATAAATAGAGTACTTAGAATCCGGATTTACTTAGCGACTTGAACACGATAAAATCCCATATGCTCCTTAAGTCGTCCACAATAATCAGTATTACAGCCATAACTCAGAAGCTCAAAGCAAACACTTAATTGAGTTAAGTCGTCCGCCTGTGTGAAGCTTTCAAGAGTATTACTCTTATTCTATTTTCACACAACCAAAACAGAGAACCTAAATCCATATTCTCTCTGTAAATTGTTCTTCATTTTTCTACTCAACTCTTTTTGAAGAGATCATTGTAGAACCTCATAGCAAATTTGAAAAAGAACCTGGAGTAGTCCTGTATAATACTAGCTAGGAGAAGTCCTGTAGAATACTTGTAAGGAGAAGTCCTTCGAATACTAGGAGAAGTCCTGAAGAATACTTGTAAGGAGAAGTCATTCGAATACTAGGAGAAGTCCTGTGGAATACTTCTACTATTTTGAGAAAGTAGTAGAAAATCTTAGTGAAGCCAAGGACTGGATGTAGCCCTGACGATTAAGCGTTGGGATCCCAGCGAAAGAGGGAGGAAGGGCCAAAAGTGAAAAGTTCAAAAGAGGGAGGACCAGAAGTGAAGTCTCAGCAAATAAAGGACCAAAAGTGAAGAGTTGGAAGAGGAAGCACCATTTCTAATTGAGCACATGGGAAAAGGGCTTGAGTGGAGAAATAAAAGCCTATTGTTGTTTCAGATTTAATAGGGGACAAAAAGGAGGCCATTGAAGACCATCAATGTCCACAAACTTGAAGAGCAAAACAGCAAAGAAGAGCAACCATCATACGTGCCAACGCTCAAGCGTTGGCATTCTGACTAGGATCCCAGTGTGCAGCTCATCCCAACGCCCTAGCGTTGGAGGGCCAACGCTCAAGCGTTGGGCCCCTGTCTGCAGCGTCTGTAATTAATACTTCCCAGCGCTCAAGCGCTGGGAGGCAGTCTGAACACTATAAATAGGACTGCATTTTTCCTTTGTAAGACACACCAGAACACAACAAATGATTCTTTCTTTCTTCCTTAGAGCATTATTTCCTAAGAATTGTGGGAAGCCATTCTTGAGCTCCTAGTCCAGGTTAATATAATGTCTCTCTTAGCCATGCTTGGCTAAGTTCTTTTTAAGTTCTTGGGTTGTGTTTTAGCTTATAGTTATGTTTTAAGTTTCTTTCCTATATCTGAATAAAGTGCTTTTCATGTTTCATTTCCTTGTTATTCATTCATCTTACTGTACACAAGTGTTTTTGCTTATTTCTTATTCAATGGTAATTGTTAAGTAATAAGGGAAATAGGAATTGAAAGAACATTTGCATATCACTAAGGCAATAGGATAGGCTTTGTTTATGTTGGGCAGAATATAATCTTCATCTTCTTCTTAAGTTAACTAAAAATCTAAGGAGTTAGACTTAGTAATTTAGAAGGAAGCTTTGCATGTTTAAGGAATTAACTTGTAGAGAAACTAGGCTAAAACATCATATTTTTCTTGCACTAAACCTCAGATATAAAATTGATTCTATGTGCATATACTATAAGCTATTTATTCAGCCCAAGTTCTTAAGTTTTATCATTATATTTCCTTTGCGAATTGTATTTTCAAGTTCTAAACTTAAACCTGTTTCAAAACAAACCTTTTACAATTTTTGCACTAAGTTCTAAAAAATTTGAATTTAGATTTTAAAAACACCTATCCCTGATGAGACAATATCTTTTATACTACTTTGGTAACCACCGTACACTTGCGGTTTGGCTTATCAATTATTGAACTGAATTGATTATACTTCTTGTGCTATTATACTATGACTCTGAGGTTGATATGAACTGTTGGTTCACTTGATATTTGTTGTTATTTTCATAGCATATGCATTGTGTAGGATTTGAAAGGTTGATGAGATGGTATTTTGTCCCATGAGATCTTCCTAAGGTGATGAGATGGTAATTTGTCCCATGTGATCTACCTTGAGGGCGGTGAGAGGGTAGTTTGTCCCCTGCGACCGTCCTGCCTTGATTGGCGAATTCTGGTCATAGTTAAGCATGTAGCTATTATTAGGACTAATAAGCATAATCTGTCGATCTTTCGTTCAAATGTATAATTTTGATATGTTGTTGTTGTACCGTTCAGTGTTGATAATCCTGATATTGTATCGTTCAATATTGATAATTCTGTTTTGTATCATTCAATGTTGATAATTCTGTTTCGTATCATTAACGTTCAATGTGCAATTTGATATTCTGATGCTATATCGTTCAAAGTTATAAATTGACATTATCTTCTGTATCGTTCAGGGCTTTGTAAAATTGTCATTGCTTGTTGTTCTTACTGTAATGTTTGAATTGATGATTTGATGTTGCTCATGTTATCTTGTTTTAAGGAGTTGACCCTTTCTGCTTGTTTTGTGTGTTGTTTGGGCGCTTAACGCCATAGATTGTCAAGATGATGATTATCGTGATGAATAGTTCTGTTGCAAAGTTTTTTAAGACGCTGGAATAACAAGAGGTCTGGAAGAGTTGGACGATGAAGAGTTGAAGATCTCTTTCCGTTGTTTTTCTTACTTGATATTTTGGACATGTTATTTGTGCAAACTTAAGAATTATTTATTTTGTTCAGACGTTGTTATTACATAATATATTTATGGGTATTATTGTATCATATTATTAAGAGTTGATGTTGTTTTAAAACTGAGTTTTTGAGAGAGGTTTTCATGAAGGTTTCCATATTTAGTATGTGACCCCTGACCCGAAATGGGGGCGTTACATTTGTGGTAACAGAGTGATGGTTAAGATAACCAGAGCTTTTGGGTAGATTTGTTTGATAGGATGTTTGAACTCTGTAATCAATTGGTGGGGTGTCAATCGAAAGAAGAGTAACAATGTTTGACTGTGTGTTTGTTTGTTAAAAGGTTGTTCCTTTAGTGGATAACCTAACACGATATAGTTTGTTAGCATAGTTACCTAATATATATATATATATATATATATATATATATATATATTTATTGATTTTGTTAGATTTTGGTTGTGATCATAATTTTGACACAAATTGTATTTTATCTTATCACAAAATTAAGGAGATTTGATTTGAAAATTAAGATGAGCATACTACCTATTTTATGTGATATTTTAATAGCTATTTTTTTGCTATTTTAATTAGTTATATTATCAAGTTTTGTTTTGATAAGTTTTAGATTATATAAGATATGTCCTAGATAAGTGATAGTGAAATGTTTTAAGATAAAAACAGAATATCTTCTCCTAATTTTATGAGTACGGTTTGAATTTCTTTGACTATAACTAGAGGCCTTAGGTAGGTAGTGGGTTTTCTTTGACCTTTAGTTTCGAGGACAGAACTCTTTTTAGGGGTGTAGTATTGTAAGATTCTCGATTTCTTAATAATTATGTTTTGGTCCCTGGACTATTTTATAGTTTGCAATTTGGTCCTTGTTGACCCTCTATTAGTTTTGTTGACTTTAAACAATATTAGATTGGGTTTTTATCAAAGTTTGACTATCGTCTGATAACATTGTCTAGTAAGTACCGTCTAATAGTTTCGTTTACAACTTGGGAGAGTATCATTAAACAACTGAAAGTATCGTTCAACGTGAGGAAGTATCGTTCAGCATGAGGAAGTATTGTCCACGGTATGTGGGAGTATAGTCCGAAGAGTATCGTACAGCTTGTGAAAGTATCATCCGGACAGTATCGTCCACAACATGTGGGAGTATCATCTGGAGAGTATCGTCCACAGCATGGAAAGTATCGTCTGCAGCATGTGGAAGTTTCGTCTTGGAAGCATCGTCTACAACTTGTGAGCGTATCGTCTGGCAACATTGTTTAGGGAGTATCGTCTACATCACATAAGGGTATCGTTTAAGGAGCACTATCTACAGTTTGGGGAGCATCGTCTGCTATGTATCGTTCATAACCAAGTCTGTATCATTTAGGGCTTTGTAAAATTGTCATTGCTTGTTGTTCTTACTGTAATGTTTGAATTGATGATTCGATGTTGCTCATGCTATCTTGTTTTAAGGAGTTAACTCTTTCTACTTGTTTTGTGTGTTATTTGGGCGCTTAACGCCATAGATTGTCAAGATGATGATTCTCGTGATGAATAGTTCTGTTGCAAAGTTTATGAAGACACTGGAATAACAAGAGGCCTGGAAGAATTGGACGATGAAGAGTTGAAGATCTCTTGCCGCTATTTTTCTTACTTGATATTTTGGGCACATTATTTGTGCAAACTTAAGAATTATTTATTTTGTCCAGACGTTGTTATTACTTAATATATTTATAGGTATTATTGTATCATATTATTGAGAGTTGACGTTGTTTTAAAAGCTGAGTTTTTGAGAGAGGTTTTCATGAAGCTATCTGTATTTACTATGTGACCCCTGACCCGAAATTGGGGTGTTACATGCACTGTTCGACCGCATCTCTTAACTATATGGAGTCATCGGTGTTGTAGCCATGGCTTTCATGGTATGAGCAACACTTCTTCATGTCTAAGTTTTTATTGATTTTATTGAGTGGTGCTTGTCGGGGCATGCTAGCGAAGATGGTGTGCACAACTTCTTTGTAGGTCCGAGCGGGACTATTATTGAGAATTGAATAGTTCTTATACTTCTTCTCGAAACTCTTCGAATAGTTGCTTTTTTTGCCTCCCTTGCGATCACTCCCGGTCCTTCTTGCCTGTGTTCTTACTTTCGTGTCTCTCTTCTATTAATTCGCTCATTCCGGCCAATCCATCTTCCATGTTGACATATTTTTTCGAGCGCCTCTGGAACTCACTCATGCTTGTTGGTGGCATCTTTGCCAATGAAGTATGGAAAGGCGTTCCGATCCGGATGGACTCGCATGCTATGCGTAGCTTCACATTTTCATCCAGGTTAGGCACTAGTGTCACTTCTTTATAAAACTTTGTTAGGAAATCCCTCAACGACTCGCCTTTTTCCTGTTTTATCTTGCCGAGCGTGTGATACGTCTTCGGGATCCCCTTGATCGTGATGAAGTGATGTGTGAACAACCGCGACACCTCCTTCCAACTCTTAATCGAATTCGGGGTTAAGGACTGTAACCAGCGCAGTGTTGCCTTCCTCAAGGTTAAGGGAAAAATCTTGCACATCAACGCATCAGTTTCCCCGAGGAAAGTGACTGTAATTGTGAAGGTATCAAAGTTCCTCGTTGGATCTGTTTCTCCTACATAGGGCTTAATGCCGAACAACTTCTTGAAATCCTTTGGAATATGGACGCTCATGATCTCTTGTGAGAAAGGAGTTGGTAACCTTGCTTTCATGCCATTATACAGAACCAATTCTCCCTCAAGGTCCATCTTCCGTCTGCGCACATGGCTATGCTCAAGTTCTGGAGGTTGCTTTGTTTTCTCCTATCATCTTCCATGCACTGGAGAAGGAGGTTCATGTCTGCTAGCAGTTTGATGTTGAGATTCATGGACAGTCCTTTGCTACGACTCATGGAGAGATCTTTCTAGGTCAAGAAGTCTTCGCTCCATGTTTTGCAGAAGTTCTTCTGCATTTGCCTGTGGCTGACGCTCAGAAATTTCTTTCGGTGGCATCCTCCCTTGCTGTGAAGTTTCTCCTCGAACCAGAATCCGTTGTGCTGATGGAATCCTTTGAGAGTTGTTTTCTTGGACATTGAGTCCTTTTGAATTTGCTTCCTGCTGCTTACGCATCTGCACCATCGCGTAGCTCTGAAGAACCGAGGATTGTTTTTCTTGTGATTGAAGGTTATTTTTTAATTCAAGAATAGAACGACGTAGGGTCGCCATGAGCTTCTACGATGTTTTGAGAGAAAGAACGATGTTGAATTGTCAAATCTTCCCCAAAGACAGCGCCAAATGTTCGAGCGTGAATCCTGGATAGTGGTGCTCTTGGCAAGGCTGCGGCGGTGCTCGCTGTGCTCCAACGTGAATGAGATGGAGTCTTCAAGTCCAAGGCGTCGGGGGGACCTTTAGAAGACACTTCGTCGCTCATGTCAGTAAAGGAGCTCTAAGAGCGTCTAAGTGCTTAGCTCAGACATGTAAGAATGCATAGAAAACTAGTAATGTAAGGAGTGAGTAAGAAGCGTCCAAAGGGAATGGTAGAACCTATATTTACAGGCGCCGGAGGTGTCTCTGCGAGTGTAGGGGAAGCTCGTAAGTGAGGCTTCCGAGTGGGAGTGGCTGTAGGCCTAGCGGCCTGTGAAGCGCTTTCCCTTCGGCCCGTGTCCGAGCCGGTCGGATAAGGTACCACTAAGCCGGGAGTACTCGTACCTTAGCCAGGTCGTGCATGCTACCTCTTAGGTGTATGCTTAAGATCATCCTAGTGGATCAACTACTACGCTGTTGGGTTGTATGGCTGAAGAGCAGACCGGAAAAAAAACCAACATTATATTTCTATGATCCAAAAACATATTTAACCTTTTATTTTATATTTAAGTTACTTTAAAAATATAAAATCTAAAAAAAAAACTTTATTCCAATAAACTAAGGCATATTTGCATTTTGCTTTCTAAGTCTAGCTATTCTGCGATTTTGGTCCCCTGCTTTAATTTTCACAATTTCAATCCTCATAATAGTGATTATACCATTTTGATCTCCTAAGTTTAGTGACCACATAATTTTGATCTTCCAATTTTTTTCTTTTCAATTGTGCAAATATGATCATATTGCCAACACTCTAACAAACATATAACGTAAAATAGGAGACCAAAAGTATAAACTCACTAAACTTAGGAGACTAAAGTTGCAAAAAGAAAAAATAAAATGATCAAAATCACATAATCACTAAATTAGAGGATGAGAATTGCAAAAATTAAAGTAGGTGATCAAAATCATGAATCACTTAACTACATGGACAAAAAGCACCACTAAGCCAAAATTTAAATTTACGTATAGATAGCGTCTGCAATAGATTTGGTCCACCATGGTCTCTAGTGGTCTAAGGTGGCTCAAAATATTAAAGAAGTTGTGAAATTCTTGTCAGCCGTAGGATATATGATTGAAAAAATGAATGACTCAGATTAAGTTATATTCAAACACTAATTTTATTATGACCAATAAAAAAACACTCAAATTACACTACTACTACATATTTACCTTATAACCTCATCCCTATTACTTCGGTTCAGTCACGGACCGAGGTAAAATGGTGCCCGGAGCTCAGTTACCACGGTTCCGTGTTGAACTGAGGTAACTGATTTTGTCTATTACCCCGGTTCCGTGTCAACCGCGGTAACTGAGATTGTTTTTATTGTTATTTCTAATAATAAAGGATTTTCACCACGGTTGCAAGCTGAACCGGGGTAATAAAACATGTCCCTTACCCCGGTTATCATGCCAACCGCGGTGATAGGTATTATATTATTATTAAAATGTTGATATGTTAACCACAAAACCCTAGTTTTCGGATCGAAAAAACCCATATGTGAACCCTTTCTCTGTTGCACATCGTGATCGCCGTTGCTGGCCACTACACCTCATCACCGGCCCTCCTTCTCTCCGCAATGGCACCGCCGCTACTGTGCATGCTCGTCGGCGCCAGGCTCGTCTCCATCTTCGTGCCTCACTGTTCCCGTCTTCTCCGGTTGGCCGCTCTTCTCTACCTCACTGGTGAGTCCTCTTGACATACTTATAGTTCTAGGGTTTTGTTTTGAATATTGTTGTTGTTGTTGTTGTTGTTGTTGTTGTTGTTGTTGTTGTTGTTGTTGTTGTTCAGTACTAGCCACTAGGGTTTTGTTTTCTCGGAGCACAAGAAGTGTGCGCCGTTTTGGTCGTAAATGCATGTCTTTCCACCCACTTCATTGTCTCCTGCATGCGCAGTTTCGTTCTTCTAAACAGTCACACTGGTTCTCTTTCCCAATACATCTCTTTACTCTGCACTTCAGAATAGTCATTCGGTTTCTCTTCTTCATACCATTTCACTTTCCTCGTTTACTTATAAATTCTAGAATGTTTTCCCAGTTCTCCATCCAATACTTCATCTTCCTTGCATCCTTCTTTTTCTGTGTTCATTATTCTTCAGTAAAAACAGAAATGATAAACGGTTTTGAAATCTGTCTTCCTTATGCCGTAAATTTCCCTGAACTAGAGCACTATCAAGTTCTCAGCACCAATTCTCGGAGTAACAAACGTTTCCGAGCGTTGTGTGATGACTCCAACGAGTCCATGTACCCCGATCTTGTCTTCGCCTTCTGGTCCTCCTTAACATTTTCTCATCACAGAGGCTTCGTTGCAACAGTGGTGGGTCATGAGTTCTCTCTAACCAGAGGGAAAATTGCTGAACTCTTCAATAGTGAGGATGAAGGAGACACATACAATGAATTCTAGAAAGTAGACTGTGATGAGGAAAATATAGATGAAAGCATCTATAGGATGGAAAATCCATCCGCATATGAGCGCCGTCTCTACTCATCCCTCAACCACCATTCCAGAGTTCTACATCAATTGACCACTAAAGTGTTGTGCCCAAGACTTGATCGTTTGGAAGACGTGCTTGACCACGACCTATATATAATGTACATGGTCCTGAATAATGAGCATTTTAATGTTGTAGACATCATCTACAATCACAATCACCTTGTTTCTGCTCTGGTTGACAACCAGCAGGGCATCCCCTATGGTTTCCTCGTAACAAAACTCCTTAGGGGTCCAAATGGGTTGCCATTACTGGCTTGGAACCCTTTCCAGGAGGTGGCTTGTCAGGTGATCGGAGTAGAATTCCTCCGGTCAAGGGGTATTGACATTGGTGAGCCACTACTAGACGAACCCTCTGAAGACTCGGATGACTCTTCTTCGGATGACTCCTCTGATGATTGTATGGAATCGATTGCCTCCAATCCTGTAGCTTGATTTTTTGTACATTTTAATCCTTAGAAATTGTACTTTTTTTTTGTTAAATTTGGATGTACAATTTTTCTTCAATGAATATAATTTTTCTTCTAGTTAATTCTCAATAATCTCCTTCTATTTTTATTCATTGTTATGGTTTTTGGATACAATATAATGCCAGGAATTGTTCGGAATGGCTTAGTAGTATATTATGTCCATACGGAATGGCTTAGCAGTATATTACGCATACTAAGAACCATTCCGGGCTAGGAGATACATTGAAGGCGATGTATCAGAAGCAGGTGAGAGCACAAGTAGGAGCACCCATTTCCAGTAGGAGATGTTATGATTCAACTGCTGAGATCTACTGCCTGCCTTTATTTTGTTTTGTTTTATTTTATTTTCATTGAGTTTTTTTGTTGTTGTGCACAGTTGGCATTGAGTTGTTCTTCTGCTGAACTGTTTTTGCTTTAACTTGTTCTTTTGCTGAACTATTTTAGATTGAGTTCTTCTTCTGCCTAACTGTTTTGGCATTGAATTGTAACGAGATATTAGGATAGAATTTCTTACTGCTGAACTGTGTTTTGATATTGAATTGTAACGAGATATTAGGATAGTTTCCTACTACTAAACTGTGTTTTGGCATTGAATTGTAACGATATATAGTTTATTTGGTAATTTGGTATTTATAGTTGTCTGTATACTATGTTTTAGTTAATTTGGTATTATATATTTTGGCTTTGACTGTACTTTATTTGCACGTACAATTAATTAAGGTGAGAGTGAACATAAGAAAAACAAAAAACAAAATAAAAATTAGACATATTACCACGGTTCAACACTGAACCGAGGTAATAGGAAGACATGTTACCACAGTTGGTAAAGGAACTATGGTAACAGAGATACAATGTTACCTCGGTTAAGCCTTCAAACGCGGTAACAAAGCTACAATGTTTCCACGGTTGCACCTTCAACCGGGGTAACAAAGTTGCAATGTTACCACGGTTCCGCCTTTAACCAGGGTAATTTATCTATTACTTCGACTTCTGTTACCGCGGTTTAACCGAGGTAACATGCTGCCCAGAACCATGGTAACATGGTAAATATGTAGTAGTGTTACAAAATTAACATCACCTTCATCCCTCACTTTACTCCATTGCACATTGCTCCGTCTCTCAGCTATCGGGATGACATAGTCGAGATATGCCTTCATCACGCGATACAACCACCAAGCTTTGCGTTTTTCCTCATCCCCATGTCCTCCTCAAACCTAGCCTCACGAAGACCTCCCCGCGGCCACGATTCACGCTTCTGCGATGAGTAGAGAACCACCACCCATGACCAGCGTCGTAGTAGCGTCACCCCTCCACCGCTATGCGTTCCTCTCTCCCAGCCAACACCTTCATCTCCATCGTCCCCAGTGTCTCTCCCTCACCGCTTAAGCTCCAACCCTCACTCTCACAACCTCTAATCTCTCATGAACCTCACTCCGATATGTGGTGGTGGTGTTGTAGTGGCTTGAATGGGTGCACTTTGTCGTCGTCTCCACCATCGGTGTCCTATGTCCTCTATTTCTTCAAGAAGGAAAAAGTAGAGAAGTTTACTGGTAGAGAATTGAATAGAGGAACACGCAATCGTCTTAGCCGCTTGCATCATCTTCACCAAAGAATATAATAAAATAATAAATTGAGGATAATTTTATGTTTGTAAATGGTAAGTAGTGTAGTTCATGCTTGGACAATTATGTTAGCATATCCATCTTATAATAATGCGCCTCAGATATAATACAAATCTATAAATAATAGGAGTGTAACAAAACTCTCTTTATCAATTTTTTTCAATACTCTTTTATTGATTGATTGTAATTACGTCGGTCCTATTAAATTGGAAGTAAGATCCGTATTCTTGGTGGATTTCTCATGAATTTCACTGGATTAATAAAAATTCTATTGGAAATAAAGTGTTAAATGAATGTCAAACATTTTTCTATAAATAAATGAAAACTTAAGAGAGCATATGGAAACGTCCCTTTGACCTTTGTAATAACATCGTGATATCACTTGCTTGCTAGTTGCTTTATATATCTATCATCACCAAGTTTTAAAAAAAAAAAATCTATCATCACTTACAAGACGATACAGAACCAAGTCACGCACCCTCCGTGAATCCCTTACCCAAACCCCGTCGTCCATGCTCCCTGCATGGCTCTGCCGTCCGAACCTCACCGTCGCCGCAGCAGCCCCATCTCTTCATTCCTCCAATCCACCGCTTCCAACTTCGCCTCTCTCTTCAACCCTCCAAACCCTTCTTCCCCTTTAACGCTCACCAAAACACAACCCCACCCACCCTCCGCTATCTCCCTCCCTCTCTTCTTCGCGCCGCCCCCCCTCTCCACTGCGACAGTTGATTCCTCCGCCGCCGAGCACGCTCGCCCCGCCTCCAAATCGGTGAGGGTCACGAGGCTCAGTTCGAATGGGAAGGGTGGTGGGCCCGCCTTCGTGGGGCAGGTCTTCAGCATGTGCGACCTTTCCGGAACCGGCCTCATGGCCGTTTCCACCCACTTTGACATTCCCTTCATCTCCAAAAGGTTCCTCATCTCACCCTCTCTTCTTCTATTCCTTATGTTCAATTAAATTAAGCAGTTTTTTTTGTAATTAAACGCATAAGGAATTTATGGCTAAGATATTTGATTGAAATTGTTGCTAGTATTAGTTCAATACCTCATCCAATTATAGGTTAAGCCACTATCATCCATAATTTTTTTGAAAACATAAATTTTCATCTGTTATCTATTATATGCAGAACCCCTGAGTGGCTGAAAAAATTATTTGCAGCAATCACCAAGAGTGAGAGGAATGGTCCGGTGTTCCGGTTTTTTATTGATCTAGGAGATGCAGGTTAGCTTTATAAGTATTTACCTCTTATTAATAGTCCTTTTACATATTTGTAAGTCTACCAATTCATTTCTATCTTATGATATGCTTTGAGGGTACTTTGCTCAAAATTCCTCTAGTTTTTCTTTATGACCTGATGAAATCTATGATTGTGGTGGTATCTAAATATCACTGTACCCTTCAACTTTTGCCAAGGCTAACTAATTTCCTGTTTACTCTTGCTTCTCTCTCAATTTATACACTTTTGGCTTTACTGATCAGTTTATGGTTATAATGATGCTTAATTAATTAATTATATTATATTAATTTGCTGGCTATGAACCTTTTGAATGCTTATTAGTTTCTTCGAAGTGAAAAAATATACTTTTGTTCAGTTTCATTTGTTGAAATCGGAGATTTTAATTGGCTAGCAGTTTTCCTTGTTGGTCGCTCTTTTCTCATTTATTTGGCATGTGGTAGGGAGGGTATTAGACATTAGTTTTTTATATAGATCTCGAAATTCATTGGTGAGGAAGGAGGAAATTAAACGCATAAGGAGAACAGGAGATCTTCCGCAACCTGGAAAACTAGATAAAACGAGGACTAGGTGAAAGTGGTAACACACGTCAAGTTGCCCTGTCTCTGTATATCTGTAATGGTAACTCCATTATAGCAGGCATGTGTAGAAAGTGGTGGAGAGGCACCCTTAAAGATGTGAGCATTTGGCTCCAACCAGGCGTGCAACCGCATTAAAAAAAGGGCAGCCTGGTGCACAAAGCTCCCCCGCATACGCAGGGTCCGGGAAGGTGTGCAACCGCATACTGCTATAAAGTTTTACTTCCTTTCTTTGACCAAACTTTTGTAACACAGATAAAATGTTCCTTATTGGAGAGAAACCCTAGATCCAATGCACCAAGATTCCCATAAGCATTGTTCCAAACGTTAGTAGATGTTAAAATGCAAAGTAGCCTACTATGTCTGAACCTGATCTGCAGATTATACATTTACTAAAAGCCTAAAAATTACCTCAGTTTTGCTTCCAACTTTTACCTGTGTGCCTGTTTATATGAATTAGTTCCCTGCTTGTCCATGAATTCATCTACTATCATCATACATTTTGGTTGATATCTAATGACCTTTTTAATGGTCTTAGTTTCGTATGTCAAAAGGCTGAATATTCCCAGTGGCGTGGTGGGTGCCTGCCGTCTTGATCTAGCATATGAACATTTCAAGGTACTATCTACTTTTTCAGTTTCCATTTGATGTGTAGTTGCGCTGATTTGAGTTAGTGCAGTTAAGATTATATGTGATCCATTAGAAACTTTATTGTTTAGATGCAGTTATGCAGGCAGATGGGTGTACCATATTATTGAATTTGATATGATAATTTATTATTTTGTTATGTTTTTTGTTTAGTGTATGATGTTCACTACATGCCATGCAGGAAAAACCTCATTTATTCCAATTTGTTCCAAATGAGAAGCAGGTATTATTTGTCTTTCTTTGTTGGATCCTGTAGTTTGCTTTGACTGCATCTGTATTTATTCTAAATACTTTCCCTCCAGGTCAAGGAAGCCAATAAAATTCTGAAGACAATCCCGCACAATGGTGTTAGGAGAAAAGTCGATGGTGTGCCTGTGTTTAGTGCACAGAACTTAGATATTGCAATAGCAACTACGGATGGGGTTAAATGGTGCATGTTGCTTATCTTGTTTTTAGTTTAGGGTTGAGTGATCTTTTAATAGAACTTGCTTATATTATGTTGATCTGAAACTCAATTCCAGTTAAATGATTATTGTGCATTATCAAAGGATGGATGCCTCTCCTTTTTTTTTTTTTTTTTTTTTTTTTTTTTCCATTAGAGCAGTAATTCAACAGGAATATATGTCTTCTCGTGTTTCTTTTGCAATTGTGGGAATATTAATTCAATTTTTTTCTTTAAAGCTGAATAATAAAAAACTTCAGGCCTTAAAAATTAATAAATTCTTTAGACTCCCCTCCTTATTTTTTCCTTTAATATGATTTTTTAAAGCATATTTGGGCAGTTTTTCATCATTAATTGTTAATATACTATTTTTCTCCTTTTAGGTTTTGGGCTTGCATTAATAGCTGATATACTCACTCTGTAGAATAAATAGTGTTTTTTCTACCAAAGGACATTACGGAACACTATTATGCTTACAGCTTCCATTATTGCTCTTTTGTTCCACTAGGTATACTCCTTACTTCTTTGATAAAAAGATGCTCGATAATATTCTTGAAGAAGCTGTTGATCAACATTTCCATACTTTAATCCAAACTCGTCACATGCAACGACGTCGGGATGTGGTTGATGACAACTTAGCTGCAGAAGTGATTGAGGAAATGGGAGATAGCTTAGGAGATCCTCCAGAGGTATGATTAGTTTTGTAAGCATTTTTTAATCAAGTGCTAGGTAGAGAAAGAAAATTTTCATTAGCTGTGAATAAGAATATTATATTGCATATGGTTTTCAGTCTGAAATTTTTTCGACCAATTTGAAGTTCTAAGTGATATTGAAGACAAGAACATATTTGATAAAAGCTTGACGGTACCTCATAACTTTTTCTTGAAAATGACATTTCGTGTTTCATTTTGTTATATTTATTTAGAAAGGGATTAACTCAAGGTTTACACAAACTATTGATACCTTTTACTATATATCTCAGAAAATTGGATAATTTCTTGTTGCCTTTTCCTAACAGGTTCAAGAATTGCTAGACGAAATGGGTCATCCTGGGATACCACTAAGTGTTATATCTAAGGCTGCAGAACTTCAGTTCCATTATACGGTTGACAAAGTACTCCTGGGTAATAGGTGGTTACGGAAAGCAACAAAAATACAACCAAAGTTTCCATATATTGTTGACTCATTTGAAAGAAGGTACGTTATATGCTGTTTTCCGGCCTTCGAAACTGCCTTAAATGTTGAACTTGTGGCATTTCAAGTATCTCCTTTCTTAGTGGTTTCAAAGTCAAGTTTTTCTTGCATAAAGGAGTAAGTCTTCGCTATTGTTTCCCCAGAATAAAGAACTTTTATACTTTTTCTGTCAGGGTTGGTTTTTCCCAACAGCCAAACACAATGAAAACAGGGGCAAAGACGTAATTTAATGGATAAAAGAACTGATTATTAAAGTAAAGTGACCCAAGAAGGAAACCTTCTTAACAAGGGAAAACCCTTACAAGGTAAAAACTTTATAACTAAATAATCAAATCCTACTCCTAACCTAATGAAAGAGCTCTATTTATAATAAACTAATCCTAATAACGATAAACTTAAACCCTAAGAAATAAAGAAGATAGACTAACAAAAATAAAAGATAACTGCTAAAATAAAAGATACTCTAAAACTTTAAAGATAAAAATAAACTAACCCAAATAAACAAACTCAACCAATATTTTGAATCCTTGTTAGAAGTCCCACATCAGCTAGAGATATGACCAATCAAGTGTTTATAAGGGTAGTGCAACCCTCAACTCTTAAGCTAGCTTTTGTGGTTGAGTTAGGTCTCCCTATTTCTAATATGGTATCAGAGCCTATCCTAGATCCATTTGTTAGTGGAGACTGCCCCTATGAGCCACCCGTTGATGTTCATTCCACGCTCCAGACGTCTAGCCCTGGGCGTGAGGGTGTGTGTTAGAAGTCTCACATCAGCTAGAGATATGACCAATCAAGTGTTTATAAAGGTAGAGCAACCCTCAACTCTCAAGCTAGGTTTTGTGGTTGAGTTAGGCCTCCCAAATTCTAATTATCCTAACAATACTCCCCCCAAAAAATCGACCTTGTCCTCAAGGTGGGTAATGTTCCTCCCATATGCCCATGTGATTCTCAGTTTGTTGCGTGTCAGCCCTTGGGTCGCTTCCAACTTCATCCTCGCCGGAAACAAGAACCTGTAAGCTCTGCTCAGGGCACTTGTGACCCAAATCATATGCCAAATCACACCGAAAACAACGGCCCTCTTCCTTTTGTTTCAAGAACTCAGCATGTGGCAACTGTTGGAATCCTCTGCCGCTAGAAATAGAGACTCGCTGCCTGAATGATGGGTATTTGACCCAAAAGACGAATCACTTTTCAGGGCTGTTGGTGCTGACTGCTGCCCACTCTAGTCATCTGCAGTCGAAAATTGACATGGGTGACATCATAAGTTGCCACAAAAGCCACTGATCGGCCAATCCTTGATGTGTCGTCATCTCCATCATTTGGTTTTAAGGCTTAAGCCGTTATAAATGTGGGCCCACGTTGTGACACTGTCATCCATCTCAGAAGCAATCTACTGACCGATCCCTCAAGTGTTGCTGTCATATATGCTGCTTCATGCTCTCATGCGCAGCCTCTAGTACAAGCTTGCTCCAGTAGTGAGGTGCACATGTCACCTTACTTTGCAACAATCCTAGATAATCAGTCAGCCCCCTCAGTACTTTTTTTTTCCTGAAAGGATACACTTGTCATGAGCTTATAGGGAAGTAAGCTTTAGGTTGAGAGGAATGCTAGAATATAAAAAGATATTTTATAATATCTTTGGTCATATCTAAAGAAATTTAAGGTAACTTGTATTATTCTTATGATTAGTTTCTTTATTTATTTATATTAATTTGTTCCCTTATTTAATTAAGTTAGGAGTCTTAATTGATTCGGATTAGGAGACTGAGCGTTCTTTCTTTTAGAATTCACACCCGTATATTATATCAATACAATTTTATCATTTGTATCCCTTTTTCCTCTTTCTATACCTTAAAAATTAAACCCTATAATTTCACGTTTTTATCTTGGAACATGATAACATGGTGATTGCGAAGCTGTTTCGAGAGCTGATGTAGGACAATAATTCTACCTACATGCTCCAAGATTAAATAGTGATATCCCATATTTCCAAAATGCAGTTTGGTTTTCTATTAACTTGGGCTTTGCCCATTAGTTCATCAAGTAACCCCAGTTGCTAGTTGGTAGGTTTGCAATGTCCCATCTCCTTCATGAACCGAATTTTGAATAATATAAGACCAAACTGGGCCTGACCCATCAAGTGCAAAAGCCAATCCACTTTTTGAATTGGAAATTACTGCCCTTGTTCCATGCCCCAGATGATTGGGTTTTGCTTTGACTCTGCTTTGGACAGTTCTTCTTGTCTCTTAAATGAGGCTTTGCTGTAGTTTCCCTTGAATGGCTAACTCCCACATTAGCACTGTTCCGGACAGAACAAATATCACTTGTAAGGCGTAGTTTGTTTCTTTGACTGCTATGAGATGATCTTGATCTGGTGATTCCTGCAGCAGTTAGAGGCTGACTAGAATGCTAATACAGAAGCACTTTCATGTACAACCATTATATATAGATGTCTTTCATCTCAGCCCTTATGTCCACACAAAGACTTAGCCATGACAGCAGAGGTTTTCTTCCATGCTCGACCATCTTATATTGGTATTCTCCATGTCAGCCCTTACATTGATGCCAAGACATGGCCATTTCTTCGGAGATTTCCATTTCATTGCAACCAGCTTTTTCTGTAGGTTTCTGCCATCATCTCAACCATATCCAAGTTTAGGAAATATTGAGCTCCTGTTTATCTCCACCTTCGACTTCCACCTCAATGACCTCTATAATTGGAACTTCCTCTGTTTTTGCTGGCTTTATCCAGTTATGGTTTTGTTTCTTGATTCCCTGCACTTTCTCCAATGGCCAGTCTACATCTAGTTTTGCTTCATACTTTTCCAACACCCCATACAACTGGCCACTTCCATTGAAACTAAGCAATTCTAACCCTAAATGAAACACCAAACCTTCTTTTCAAACACTCCTTCCAACCCTAACCAAAAAGATTGAAACTTTCAATTCCTTCCACTCGTTCTTCGGAAACTGAGACGACACCATTCCTATCCTTCCTCTTCTGCAATTATGGGTGGCGAGTGTGAGAGCTCTAAGTTCCTGTGCTTCTCTGTTCTGTACTCTACTCTGCTGTCATATTCTGCAGTGTTCTTCAGTCTTGCCCCCTAAACCCTTAGAGTTGTTTTCTTCTTACTCATGCTATTTGTGTGTGTGCGTGTGCGTGTGCGTGTGCGTGTGATCCCCCGATTTTAGGTTGAATGTCATTTATACACATGCTTTGTGTATTCACTGTTAAATTGATATACATGCAGTTGTTTGTAGTGTTCATCGAGACACAGTTTTCAGTGCATGCCTCTTTTCTCTCTCTCTCAACAACTTAAATCCACATTATCCCTGCATTTTGATAAACTTCTATATTTGGGCTGTTGAACACCACATCTGAATATATTTCTGTGTCAACTGCAAAGCATGATTCTTCTGTCTGCTTGGAAGAAGCCTATCTTTTAACTATACGGTTGCAGAATGAACAGGATTAGAGGGAGATTAAATGGAAAGTTTAGGGTCGGTTTTCTTTGAATAACATTTTCTTCTTTCTTGTTTAACATTGTTTGGTTTGGAAGAGTTTATATTTCATGTATTCACTAATAATAACTATGATACTACCTGTTTCTATTAACATTGTTTCCATCATCCTGCAGAAGTGAAGCTTCTTTTCTGAGACTTACGGAGTCAAGCAGCTTCCTTGATAACCCTAAAGTGGAAGGTGATCGGAAACAATCTGAATTCAAAGACAGTTCTGATTACAATTTGGATGATAATACTGAAGCAATCAAAGACCCCCGTCCCAAATTAAGGCTACCTTTTGGTGATTGGTTTCATCACCTAAGGCCACAGCAAAAGCATGAAAATGTTGGCTTATCAACTAATGGCCCAAATAAAGAAGATTCGAAGCCGAATCCCTTTCTTCCAAAAGTTACAATGGTTGGTCTGTCAACAGAGGAAACAGGCCAGACGAGTAAAGCTAGTTTAAAAAAAACAATGGAGGATTTGACAAAAGAGTTGGAGAAGACAGAGCAATATAATATGGGTGGTGTTGGTAGTAATGAGTGCAAAGTAGAAGATAGGGATCCGCTATTTGTAGCAAATGTGGGTGATTACTATTCTAGTGTGGGAAGAACAGGATCAGGTCGTTGGATTCGAGGAGGATCCAACTGAAACCTTTTTTTGCCAAGAATATTTCATTTCCAGGTACATGTGGATATTTATTGGTCTCCAAATAAGATTGAGAAGATCGTGTTAACATTAATATGTTAAAATGTTGGAACTGGAAATAACCTCATTTGGGGTGTATACTGAAGAAAGTGGTTTAGTGGATGCAGCTAGCTTGAGAATGTCTGATCAGTTTTGTAAATGATTATGTAATTCATCAATGTTGACCATTTTGTTGACTTATGGGAAGTTGAATAAAACTTGTTACAGATTAACTAGAGCTATGTATATATATACTATGTTATGTATAATAAAGTCTCATTAGTCATACTAATCTAGAGTTAAGGGATTATCGCTTTTCATGAATATAAATTATTTAAGAGAAGAAAGAAGCTGTTGCTTTTGTGTCCCCTTGAAAACAAAAATCTCCCGCATGCTGAATTGTGTTACAGTTGCGACCCGTCGTTAATTTCCAGCAACAGCATGCAAAGCCGGATAAAGTATTTTTTAAAAATTAAATTGCTCTTATAATTTCGTAATTTCGAGCCGAGTGGAGTATTTAAAAAAGAGTGAATTTTCAAATTAATCATTCAAAGAATCTGTAATGAGGGATCAGATCAAAGTTTGAATAGCTTTTGGTTCCTGATTGTTTTTAAATGTTACATGTCTAATACAAATTTTTGATAGCTTTTGGTCCCTGATTTTTTTTTATTTGAAATAAGAGCAAGTGATGTCTTGATGCTTATATGACTTGATTTTTGCCCAATTTAATCAGATTAGAACAATCCAGGCGTACTTTTTATCACGTTTGATCATTTAATTTTTTTTAATCACAACTTTAGTCATGGTGCCACTCAATGGATGCTGAACAATCCAAGCACCACCTCACAACTCATTCCTTGATTAACTTTTCTAGACTCCAAAGCCTTAATCAAATTTTGGTTCCCTGTTCCCAGTTTTACGACATTTGAATAGTTTTTTGTTATGCAACTTCTAGGTCTTGTTTCAGTGGCTTGGCCATAGGGATTTTCATTTGGACTATTTAAAATCTGCAAAATCTGATAGGATATTGGCTACACAACTAAGGGCCGTAGACAAAACTCCCCTACTTTCTTCCAGACAGTAAAGTTGAATGGGGTCACTAAAGATGCAATTAGGTTGCGTGTGTTCATATTCTCGTTGATTGACAAAGCCAAGTTATGGCTTCACTCCCTACCTGAAGGGTTGATTACTACATGGTCCTTTCCCGGTATTTCCCTCCAAGCAAGAGGTTCCATAAAAAACAAAACAAATCTCTATTTGAAGCATGAGACCGTTAAAAATCTAGAGGTGCTTATATTTTCTACAATGGCTAGTCTATTCCTCCAAAGTCCAACTGGACTCTGCTGCTAGAGGTGCTTTCTTGGATAAAAATCTACATGAAGCCTATGAGTTGATTGAAAACATAGACCGAAACCACTATCAATTGGGGAGCGAAAGAGGGGGGAAATGAAAGGAGGAAAGCACGAGGTTGACTCCATAGCACACATGGTTGCCCAAATAGAAGCCCTAGCAAAGAAGATATAGCTTTTGCAATCAGTTACAGGCAGAACTCATTTGATTGCAAGTAGAGGTGGCAAAATGAGCTTGACCCGCTGGGTTAACCTATTTGACCCGCCTTTTTTGGCGGGTTGAGTTGAGACTTTCAACCCAAATATTAAAAGTGGGTCAGCCCAACCCGACCGGCATTTTGACGGGTTAATAGCGGGTTGACCCGTCTCGCCCCGCCAACCCATATTCCCGCTCTTAATGGTGATGAAGATTTCAAAGTTGATAATGGTAGTGGTAATGAAAAAATGATGCATCTTCTTTCAAGAGATTATCTAATGTTTCGAACTAAGACCTTCAGAACTTAAAAGCTTTGAACTAAGACTATGTTATTGTGAGATTGTTGGACTTTGATTTGTGTTTTTGATGTTTTAAAAGACATTTATGAGTCGTGGTGATTGTGAATTTTTGCAACTTGTGAGTTGGTTATGAATTTCTGGTTTTTATTCTTAGTGTATTTGTGGAATTGATTCTTAGTGTGGAATTACGTTGAGCTTTTTATTGTTTATTATTATCTAGTTGAGATGAATCAAAACTCAACGACAAGCCGACATAAAACAAAGAAATAGGGAGCAACCACATCTTTTTGTTTAATTCAATGTTAGTGTGGTAGTGTTGCTAATTGTATATTTTGGCTTTTTTTCTCATTGCACAAAGAAATGAGAGCAACATTTTTAGCTTTTTCCTCATTGCATAACCTCTTTTTTTTTCCACTAAATTCTTAAAGTGGGCTAGTCCGCCAACCCGCTAGCCCGCCAAAATATGGGTTGGGACTTTCAACCCAAATGCTAAAAGTGGGTCAGCCCAACCCAACCCGTATTTTGACGAGTCAATGGCGGGTCGGGCTGAGCCCGCCCCGCCAACCCATATTGCCACCCCTAATTGCAAGCTTAGCATTGAATCCCAACCTGAAGGGAGTACCCACCAAGGCAAAGAGCAAGTTGTTGTCATTAACTTCCAAAGGAGTACAATCTAGAATGGAGAGATCAACCAAGTTCCTCTTGGAGATTTAACTGCAACAAGGAAGGCCAGAAGAAGGATGAACTCTTGCGCACTTCAAACATCGTTGTCCAAATTTGAAGAGCATGTCATGAGTAAATTTGATCAAATGGATGAAAGGGACTGCAAAATGGAGAGTAAGTTAGAGGGAAATATTGATCAATTATTTATGAGGGTTGAAAATCAGGAGGTTAAGTGAGTGCAGACACCCATAGACACTTTCATTTTTCTCTCTTCTTATCACATCAATCATATCTCACATTCACTACTTATCTCTCTTCTCTTCCTTTCTCTCTCTGGTGTCTATACATAAAAGATGTTTATGAATCATAACCCTTAAAAGATTTATCTCGTTCAACAGTTAGTCGTGAAAATTAATGTCGACACAATCATTAAGTAATTAAAGGATTCCCAAGCGTAGTCAGTTATCGCGGACATCTTTCACAAAGGTTTGACTAAGACTCAACGCCTCAATTACAAGTCACACTAACCTTTATAAACAAGTTTGATCGTTTAATTACATAATCATTTCTCATTTTCTTATCTCATTATCCTTCTAAGACTTTAAGCTTTTCTCTTTTTGCATATAAGGACTTGAGCGCCAGAGTGTCCTTGTAAGTACTTTCCATTTCCATGCCGTGTCAAACATTGCTCCATCTTGCCGAAAAATTTATTCAGAATTATGCATCAGCAATAGAGATTAAGAGGATCATCTTGCTTAGATTCAAGAAGAACACAATTGTTGATATTCCTTTTTTGGTCAGTTAAGAGGTGTCAATGTTTTTCTGTGCACTATTCCTGGCGGCTTCTTGAAGAGTTTTAAAGAAAATGTTTGAGGATGCCTTTCAAAAGTACTAGGTTTAAGACTCTCAAAAGTATTGAGATTTCTCTTTGCAGCCTTAGTCCAACCTTAGAGATACTATGATGATTTTCATGGTCAGTTAAGCTTTGAATGTTTTTCTATGCACTATTTGGGACGACTTCCTGAAGAGTTTGAAAGACCTGTTTGCAGTTGCCTCTATGCATAGAATTTGATTGAGAGGTTGGATGGTGATGACGATGTAAAGATGGTCATGCATTTGCATTTACACTATCAATATTTATTGTAACAAATCTTATTATTTGCTATTTATTGTATTTATTGGCTTTATATCTTCACATTTAATGATTTACTCGAAGGTTTTTCTCACCCTCCTTGCTTAATGTTTACAGACTACGGAGTACATTACTAGAACATCTGAGATGTAAAATTTGTTTGTGTACTTTAATTTATGTAAGCTCGTTAAGTACTATTATGGGATATGAACTATTTTCCTTTCCCTTGTGTGTCTTGGTGCAAGAACATTAACATGTTTTTATAATGTTGAGTGATGAAGTTATGTTCATTATTAACGTTTGCTCATACATAAAACTAAATAATAAACATAAACTTCATAAAATAATTAGGGGTAATCGAATATATTCAGGTTGCCACATTTTATGGCAAATTTTTAGAGAAATAAAGTATCGTCTGCTATTAGAGAAATAAAGTACCGTCTGCTGTTAGTGGAATGTAGTATCGTTTGCCCTGCTCAGCACTCTATCGTCTGCTTGGCCCAGCAGTCTATCGTCTGCCTAGTTGAATCGTTTGTATAATTGTATAGTCTGGTTAGTCAGTATACAATTACACAAACATGTTAACAACCCATATTAGAAACCAGATAGATCATCTAACAGAATATAATTCAAGTCACATCATGCTTTAAGATTTAACAATAATAGGTCATGTAACAACAAACATATCACATACTCATATATCACACATCATCAACAAATAAACAATCCACCCAAGCGCACGGCAAAAGCTGTTCGAAAATGCGTAACTGCCCTTACCTCGACAACGATCCATGTGAGTTGTCCCTCGTGCTAGCTCAGACCCGATCCCGAGCCTCGTACCTTACACAAGATACGTACTAACTAGTTACTTTAAGCAACTTGGATCAAAGCTTAAACTATCACCTCTAGGTTTCTACCTCAACTATATCATATATATGCATTAGGGACTAAAATAAGAAGTAACTTCCCATTTTTAGAAAGGTCCTCTATCTTTTTAAAACTACAAACACAATTGTAGTTAGGTCCTTAAACTTTTATAAGTTGTCCCCGTAAAACCTTATAATTAAATTTAAGTCTCCAAAAGAATTGATAGTCACAAAAGACCCCTCATCTTTTATTATTAGTAAAACAACCCTAAAAAATTCAATATTTATAGTTTGGTCCCCATATTACCTAAAATCTCCTAGTTTAGTCCTCAACCAACCCAAGGTTTGTTAAAACAAAAACACAAGTTCCAAAAATATTTTTAACCCAAAAACCAGCCACAAAGCCTGCGGCCCACAAACATCGAAAAAAGAAAGCTTCTTTTCAATTTGAGATCAAAACCGGGTTTCCAAAAACATTAGACAAAGCATTGGATGAAATTAAAATGATTCCTTTTAAGAACACCAACAAAAAATGATAATTTCCTAAAGAACTTTAAAATTTTGAGATCAAATAAAATAAAATTGAAGAACAAATCAAAGAAGAATTAAAACAAGAAAAACTAGAAAGATCTCTTATCTTGATTAAAGGAGGAGGAGGCGGAGGAGGAGGAGGAGGAGGAGGAGGATTTCCAGCTTGACTTTTCAAGTGACAGAGCAAGATATTTATAGGTGATGAAAAGATAGGTTTTCTTGTTCCCCAAGTAAACTAGATTTTCTTCCTCCCTAAGTAAGCCATAAATTCCGCTATAATAATAAAAATACAAGCATTTTTTGATTTAATTTATTCTCTAGAAGATAATATTTAAAACTGAAACAAATCCTAATACATCTTTGAAACATATCTAGACCAAAAAGGTCCAAAAATAACAATTAATCCTCCCCAAACAAATTGCTAACCTACTTACCATGAAACTCATTTATTTCTAGAAGCATATATGTTTAAAATTAAATTATAATTTATTAAAACAAAAAAAATATCACTTTTCCTTGTCATCTTTTGCAAATCGATATTATTTAAAACTAAAAATTAATTCCCCCTTATATTTATGCATAATTCAGGCCTCATATATCACCATGGGGATAATATCTTCTCAAAAATCTCTTTTCCTATTTTCAAACAAAGCCATCTTCAATTATTCAATATCTTTTTATTTTAAAACTGAATAAAAGGAAAGTCCCTTAATATGACAAACTATCAACAAAATAAAAATTTCTTTTAGAACATATATACCACGCCCTCATCATATCTATGAGGAAGATACTTTCTCCAACCTACTTATCTCTAATCTAAAATAAAATCCTATTTTAATTATCTAATAATTCCTTATTTAAAAATAATATCCCAAACAAAACAACTTTTCAATAAATAAATATTCCTTCTACAATATTCATGAAATCAGTCCCACATAAGAGGATAGGGGAATATTTTTTCCGACAACCTTATCACTTGACACTGCATAACCTATCTGAGATATCTAGTATTTATTTCTTTAAAAATAAAAAAAATCCAAATAAAAGAAAATATTAACTCAAATAAAATCAAATTATTATCTTGATTTAAAAACAACAAAATATTATTTCTAGAATATAGTGTTGTACGCCCCCACACTCTACTCATGAGTGGTCCACAAAATCTTCCACGTCGTCATATCTTGCTACGTCATCACAATAATCTTTGCCTAAAAAAATCCTCCACAATATTACTATAGCAATATTATAGTCCAAATTCTACGAATTTTGACTATAGCAACGTAAAGACAAACACAACTTCTTGTCCCTGCAGAGACCATTGATCCTCCTACCCCACATCATACATGGAATAAATGTCGAAGGGAGAGTTGAGGATCAATTTTGTGTCAAAATTTCGTTGTTGAAGGGTACGGTCGGTAGAAATAGTTAAAAAATCTTGGGGAATTATATCCCAAGAAGAATGTGCGAAAGAAAAATGGGAAATCTAAGAGTCCTCAAGTAGGAAAAAAGAAGGGTGGGGCTATTACATACCTCAATTTTGTCGTGTTGGGAATTGGCTCATCAGTTTTAATTATCTGTTTAAAATCTGTTTACTATTAGCTAATATCTATTTGTTATTAGCTAATATATGTTTGTTATTAGAATATGATTTGTTGGGATTGTTATAGGATTAAATGAGATATTATCTTGTAATATCTGAATCATTAGAATCCTTATAAATAGGTAAACTCTGTAACCCTACTATGTGTGGTACTGGGTACCAGCCGCAGAGGTAGGCTCAATTAGCCGAACTGTGTGACCG
This sequence comes from Acmispon strigosus, assembly GCA_030819835.1. Taxonomy (NCBI): domain Eukaryota; kingdom Viridiplantae; phylum Streptophyta; class Magnoliopsida; order Fabales; family Fabaceae; genus Acmispon; species Acmispon strigosus. The sequence goes on along the minus strand of JAUAMA010000001.1, from coordinate 37,322,451 downwards.
AAAGCTATCATGTTGAATGAGAAAGGAGCTATAGCTACTCCATAGCCGCAGAGGTAGGCACAATTGGCCGAACTGCGTGACAAAAGATTTGTGTTCTTTCTACCTTATTTCTCCTAAGTTACTTTGTGCGATCCGGGTGTTCTGAACTAACATGTTGTATGGGAGGAAGATGACGAAGAGATTAGGGCAAGAAGCACTTCTTTAATGAAACAATCATTGGGGAGAATATACTCAGATGTAAAAGTGGGAACGACTTGGTCTCTTGGAAAAGATTGATTTTTGATAGTTCATATGAAGAAGCTATTAAGGGGTTGAAGGAACAAATGTAAGAAAATCTTTCTTTCTGAGTTGATGGATGTTATATGTATCGATTAGGGAGGCTAGAGTGGGAGATTGAATTATTGTGGGCTGAGGTTGAAATTGGGGTTTCGATGGTATGTTGTGGGCAGATATGAAATAACTAGAGATAACTCAGGAATGGGGTTGTATTGTATTGTGTAAAACCTTTTGCAAACTTATAATTAATATTTGATTAAGAACTATGAGCTCGCGTTGAAGGTAGAATGCCTTTCAGCAATAAGCGCTAGATAGATAAGGTTCTTTCCTATAGAGTTTAGCAATGGATAAACGTTAAACATAAAAGACAAGTGTTCAGTGAGATTCAGCTTCCCCTTAAGTTAGTATAATTAGAAACTAAAGCGTTGAAAGTAAAAATAAAGAACACACATAAATTATTATACAGGTTCACCCCAATCCTCAAGCTACTTCCAGTCCCCTTACTCCTTAGATGAAAAGCCTTTTTTTAATACGCTAGAAACAATTTGTAATAAGATCTTTCGAGTTTCGAGTAAGAGAAATCGGTTAGAAAATATGAGATTCTAATTTTAAGCAAAACTACCTAGGTTAATCGATTATTAACTCGAGGTAATCGATTACCTTAAGTCATTTTCACTCTCAAGTAATCTGTTACGCAGGTATGGTAATCTATTAACAAAAGTTGCTATTTTGGCTACTGGAAGATCTTTTTAAAACAATTTTCTTAAGGTTTCTAAATCTTTTACTTATGAAACCATTCTATCAATTCATTAAACACATTTTAATGATAGGATAGCAAGTAATCTAAATATTCAAGTGCTCTTCCTAGAAATAAAAACTTACACTAGAAAGCATTAAAAGAACTAACTATTGCAATCTTCATTCCTTTAAGCATGAAGTCTTCATTCATTTTTCTTCAAATGTAGGTGTTATTGGTATCATCAAAACCTTGCTCAGGTTTAAAGAGAGGATACTTCTTCACAATCTCCCCTTTTTTTTATGATGACAAAACACTCTTGAATGTTCAATTCAAACATGAGCATATCCCCCCTTCTTTTGCACTTCATGGTCCTCTTTCACATATTAAAACGAAATACCATGAAATTTAACAAACTACACAAATTTCTCCTCTTTTTGACATTATCAAAAATTAGATAAAAAGTAAATATATCCAAAGTATAAAAACTAGAGAGGATACTTCACAATAAATCAATGTTCACAGAACCGAACCAGAAATCGAAGCGTTCGAGCTATCGGTTCACGGTTTTTATGGTTCAACTGAGGTTGAACTGTGGCCGAACCGATTGTAATTAATAATATTTTTAATGAGTATAATACATAATTAGATACATATATAATTATATACATAAAATGAAAATTACACATGACATTAAATTTTCAACCTTCAAAAGGTTGAGATAAATAATTTTCATATTCATCTAATTTTTTTTTACAAAACAACTAAACTGGTTCAACCCGGTTTTTATCCGGTTTTTACCGGTTTTTTTCCTGGTTTTCCCGGTTCTAGACTGATTCGATGCTCTACCGGTTTTAAGTATCAATCGAACCGATCTGACATCCGGTTTTCAATTTTTCTAATAGAACCGACCGGTCCAATTCGATTTTGGCAACATTGCAATAAACCATAGGTGCGAAGAAGAAACTCCAAAATAAGGATTTGAAAGTTATGAATTGAACTGATAATGATACCAACTTAACGAGAATATCACAATGTAATACAATGCTACCATCATCATAATATCAAAACAACATAAAGTGTCGACATCAAAATACAAAACATAACCATAGGTACTAATTAGGTCTATTGCAATATACAAAACATCATAATTAGGTGCGACATGTGGCTGCATATCTTCTGTCATTCTCGAAACGCCGCTAGTCCTTCTGAGTGGCGGTTGCAACCACTGCTAATTACCAGAGTCAACTGCTGTCATTCGTTAGTTTTCTTGTAGTTAGAGTTTTAATTTTCTATTTTATTAATTGGTTTCTAAGTGAGTTGTCTAAGTGAAAAATATTAAATATGAAACCGCGTTATTTTCCTACTCTTAGTTAATTTCCACGAATATATATTTTCAAAGCCTTAAGAATTGAAGCATTTTGTAGTGGATGTTGAGATGGAGTAATATTCATAGAACGCCTTACAATTTTATTTGATTTGTTATGGCTGCCCAAACTAACCATTAGGAACCCAAAGTAGTTCAGATGATCCAAAAGGCTCACAACCAACGACATATTGATTAGCCATGATGGCCAAAGGAAGATTAAAAGATCGAAAATGATTCATAAACATATAAACAGTGCAGACACTCATAGACACCTTCATTTTTCTCTCTATCTTTCTCTTCTTATCATATCGATCATATATCACATTCACTACTTATCTCTCCTCTCTTCTCTTCCTTTCTCTCTCTGGGTGTCTACACCTAAAAGATGTTTATGAATCGTATATAAAAGATATATCTCGTTCAACAGTTAGTCGTGCAAATTAAAGTCGACACAATCATTGAGTAATTAAAGGATTCCCAAGCGTAGTCTATTATCGCGGACATCTTTCACAAAGGTTTGACTAAGACTCAACGCCTCAATTACAAGTCACACCGAGCTTTATAAACAAGTTTGATCGTTTAATTACATAATCATTTCTCATTTTCTTATCTCATTATCCTTCTAAGACGACTTTAAACTTTTCTCTTTTTGAATATACGGACTTAAGCACCGGAGTGTATTTGTAGGTACTTTCCATGCCGTGTCAAACATTGCTCCATCTTGCCGAAAATTTATTCAGAATTATGCATCAACAATAGAGATTAAGAGTATCATCTTGCTTAGATTCAAGAAGAACACGATTGTTGATGTTCCTTTTTTGGTCAGTTAAGAGGTGTCAATGTTTTTCTGTGCACTATTCCTGGCGGCTTCTTGAAGAGTTTTAAAGAAAATGTTTGAGGTTGCCTCTCAAAAGTACTAGGTTTAAGACTCTCAAAAGTATTGAGATTTCTCTTTGCAGCCTTAGTCCAACCTTAGAGATACTTTGATGATCTTCATGGTCAGTTAAGCTTTGAATGTTTTTCTATGCACTATTTGGGACGGCTTCCCGAAGAGTTTGATTTTGAAAGAACCTGTTTGCCGTTGCCTCTATGCATGGCATTTGATTGGGAGGTTGGATGGTGATGACGATGTAAAGATGGTCATGCATTTGCATTTACACTATCAATATTTATTGTTAACAGATCTTATTATTTGCTATTTATTGTATTTATTGGCTTTATATCTTCACATTTAATGATTTACTCGAAGGTTTTTCTCACCCTCCTTGCTTAATGTTTACAGACTATAGAGGACATTACTAGAACATCTTAGATGTAAAATTTGTTTCTGTACTTTAATTTATGTAAGCTCGTTAAGTACTATTATGGGATATGAACTATTTTCCTTTCCCTTGTGTGTTTTGGTGCAAGAACATTAACATGTTTTTATAATGTTGAGTGATGAAGTTATGTTCATTATTAACGTTTGCTCATACATAAAACTAGTATGATGACCCCTGATTTACACGGTAATTCAGTTTGTTAATTTGTTTATATACAAACAAAATAATTAAAATTCATATTTATTGTGATATATCTTGCTAAATATTCTGATATATAATAGTAAAAACATAAATATGTAACCCATGTTGGGAGAGTTAGCCCCATCAGGATTTTCCTACTTGAATAGGATTTCCTTCGAACCCAGCTCACGTACCGTTTTAATGGGCGAACAGTCCAACCCTTGGAACATACTACATCCCCATGTGTCGAAGAGCCGACATCGAGGTGCCAAACCTTTCAAAAAAACATAAATAAGTAAATTGAAAAGAATAACACGTCAAACAAAATAAGTAAATGAATGTTTGTTTAATACATCAAGCATTACCAAAAACTTCCTTAAACACTACACTTAAGGTGGAAGTATGTAGATTTCCAACATCATCCAATATACAAATTTTAAGACTCTTCTTTGACTTTACTCTAGAAAGTGCTACATACAACTAAACATGAGTGAAAATGGGCCTCGAAAAAAAGAGTCCAACTTGAGCCAATGTTTGTTCTTGACTTTTGTTTATGATCATCGCAAAGTACACAAAAATTGAAAATTGTCTTCCTTGAAATTTAAATGGAATTTGGGATCTGAAAGGAACCAAGTACATTCTAGGAATGTGTATTTTGTCCCCAATATTTGTTCCTGTGATAACAGTTGCAACAATAACACGTTCTCCAAGGTCATTAGCCTAGTTCCATTGCATAAACATGCTGCTTTGTCTATATTTCGTAAAAGCATGATTAGAGTTCTCACTTTCATTAGTAATCTATGATTAGGGATTCCTGAGCACTTGATAACGTTCAAAAATTATGTGGGTTACTCACCTCGGATTTCAGAATCCGCATCAAATCGCAAAGTGAATAGTCTTTGTTTCTTGAATTTGACCCTAATCTTCCCAATTTTATGATTTGTTTGTTAAAGAGTAAACATATTTTAGTCTTTGAAAAAAATTTAAAGAAATCAAACAAACTTCTTCGAAAATTTAATATTCTAAAAATTACAAATTTTTTTTTTTATTAATTTGTATTTTTGGCTTCTAATAATCTAATCTTAATATACTCAAATGTAAAATGTTCATTCTCGTGCTTATATTTTGACTTTGTAATTTTATATCACTCATTTTACATATAGTAATTTTAATAAATATTATCCTCGTGCAACATGGTTTCCTTCTAAAATGATAATAATTTGACTATAATAATAATCATAAAGTTGTTGAAACAACCATCTAAATAGTAAATAAAATTTTATTTTCCTTCTTGCAAATGACATGTTTATTCATTTTTCTCGTAAAATGGTGACTCCCAATATTTAAACAGCTACAACAAAAGTAATAAAAATAACTACTGTAAATTTTTTAAGAAACAAAAGTATTAATAAATAATATAAATATGTTTAATATTATAATTTTTAAAAATAAATTTAAAATTGTTAAGAATTATACTTATGTTGAAATATTACGAAAATACTACGATCAGGTATATATAATTTTTCCTCTAATGCTTAATAATCTTAATAGACACGAGCGTAAATTTTTATGCATTGAATATATCAAATCTCCACCCTCTTCATATTTCTATTAGCAGTAAGCCAAGTCAAAAACATAGTGGATTTTCTATCACTATTGTGAATAATATCTTTTATTTTGCTGCGTCCATATTTATTATATATATTTAATTATATTAACTAAAAATCAAAATAAGTTAAAATATTTGATACAGTTTCATTTATGTAAATTTCTATACAGTTTCATTATATAAATATTCGTTCCTATAATGATAACTGCACGGTGAGATGTTCTATATAGTTCTATTTATATAAATATTGTATAAATATTCATTTTTAACTATACGTCGAAGATTTTAAATTTGTAGAAAATAAAAACAAAAAGAGACAATATATTAATGTATTGAATATTAAAAAAATTTAAAGAATTCTAACAAACTTTTTTGAAATTAATATTCTAAAAATTACTAAAATTTTATTAATTTGTATTTTTTTTTGTCTTCTAATAATCTAAATCTTAATATACTCAAATATAAAATGTTCATTGCTGTGCTTATATTTTTATTTTGTACTTTTATCTCACACATATTACATGTATTTGTTTTAATAAATTTTATCCTTGTGCAACATGGTTTCGCTCTAAAGTGGTTAATTGTCTAAAAAATCTAAATAGTAAAAAGAGTTCATTTTTCTTCTAAGAAATGATATGTTTTCATTTTTGTTAGTAAAATGGTAATTCCCATATTTAAACAACTACAATAAAAGTAATAAAAATAATTACTCTAAATTTTTCAAGAAACAAAAATATTAGTTTTCCTTTCATAACAAAAAAGAAAATAAATATTAATAAATAAAATAAATACATTTTTATATTAAAATTTTTGAAAATAATTTTAAATTGTTAAAAATTATATTTATGCTGAAACATTCTGAAAATACTAAAAGCATAGCAAAGTCCAAAATTTTTCTCTAGTGTTTTTTTTATAAGCAAAATTAAATTAAAGGGAACCTAAAGGAAGCCCCTACCCATATACAAACTAGAATAAATACAAACGAAAAAGGAAAACATAAGGTGTGCCACTTACCAGCATCTAAAAATATAAGATTTCCCCTTATAATACACACTAATAACCACAATGAACAAACTATAGCTGGACAACAATCCAGCAGGAAAGAAGATAATGAACCTCCTCCTTCTTATAGCAGCACAGCACAGTAGTGGCAATTGAATTGATTCTTCGCAAGCCCTTCTATTCTTCACACTCCACCAAACAATAAGAGCATAAAGTTGAAACTTGAAGCCGTCAACCATCAACATGAAAACAACAAATCTTAAAATTTGTTTGATATGATTTGTTACTGCTTCCAGATGCAGGTACCCAAAACTTCCTTCATATATTACAAGCAGCCAACACAAGTCAAATATAAGAAGGTATATTGACCCAATTTAACCCACCAAGATCAAAGCCGTCGACATTTTGAATTGACAAACCAGATTCTGCCAGCATTTTGTCCCACTTTTCTTCATGACGGCAGTAGAGAATAGCAGAAAATTGCAGAACATAGCAGAGTCAAAGCTTTAGTATGACCTCTAGATGCATAACACCCCCTCCATCCCTTCTTAAGAATAAACATCGGTAAACATCTAAATCTAAAAGGTGGGTGTAAACCACTAGAGAGAGATAGGAAGAGAGGAAAGATAAGTGATAAGTGTGATATATGATGTGATATAATTGGAAGTAAGAAATAGAAAGAAAAAATGGGTGTCCAAAACTGTACTGTTTAGGTGTACACGAATCATTGAGAACCCTGCATATGATTATATTTTTAGTTTATAATTTTTATATTAGTTGGTCTATTGCAATTGTTTTGATGTTTGAACTAGTAAGATGCCCGTGCAAATTGCACGCGTAACTATAATTAAGTACAATAAACTTATTTAATTTTAAGTCAATGTATTATAATTTTTAATGAATGTGTTTGTTATTTATTTTATTTTATAAAAATTTATCTAATGTAAATAGGTAATTAAATTATTATTTGAGAAAATAATTTTGAGAATTTTTTTTTATAAATACTTCTAAATGTATATGATTAAAATGATGTTGAGGAGGACACATAGTCAATACATATTTTTATTGAAAAAAAATCTGTGAATGTTGCAATCAAAATAATAGCCGGTGGGTAAATAAGTTTGGTTATTGTAAATTAAAATTAAACTTATTTTCCTAAAGCTTCCACTTGTACTTGATTCTTATAAAGCACTACAAATTTTGTTTTATTTTTTGTTTTATGAGTAATCTTGCAACATGAAACCTGCAAACGTGAAATTATAAGTATAATATAGCCATAGGTAAATATGTCTATTTTTCCACAATTGTTATTTCACAAAATTAAATGTTCTTGAACTTTATGGTGCATGTGCATGTTTTATCAAATATAATAATATTCTAAACCATCTAAGTCTTTTCCAAGGATTCTCCTTTAATTAATACTCCATTGTTAGTCCCTGCCCGGTTGCTACTATGTCAACCATAGGTGTTGCTAAACCAAGTGCACATGAGAATACAATCATGACCACTACAAATATTGAGATGGTCAGAGGCCAACATAAAGTGATTTTAATTTTCTAGCATTTATTCTTCTGGGTAAGCTCCACTTGACACAAAGAGTATGAATGAGCATTCCAAGCACATTAGAAAAAAAAACTCCTACCAATTATTATAAACTTAATGATGTCATTAATGCTAAAATAACAACTTCATAAACAAAAATATACTTGCCAATATGAGCCAAGAGAATGACTCCATAACAAAAACTCCTACCAATTATCTAATATTTATTCAATTATCTATTGACCAGTCATTTATTCAATGTTATGACTTGTGTGTTGCACGGGGATATTCAATTTTGTTTTTAGCGTGGATTTTTTTTTCTGTATTTATTTTGTTGTGTTTATGAAAAGGAAGTTTATAAATTAAAAGAAAAAAATTTAAATATTTAAAAAACAAATTTAAAAGGTTTTTTTTTATGATGTATTTTTTTTTTGCATATATAAGCTAATTATTTGGGTAAGCGTAATAATTATATTTATTTGTATTTTTTTATCTTAATGTTGCATTATTTAATTTAGTTTTTCATATAAAAGTTTAATAGTTTATTTTAGAGAGTTTAGTAGCATATATGAGCTAATAAAGGTATTGTGTCCTCTTCCAAATGTAACAAAAAGAGACACTGAGTATACTCTCAATTTTTTTTTCAAGTGGAACTTTTCTCCATTTAGTTCAGATAATAATATACTTTTATGTAAACTATTTTCGGTTTGTATTTTTTCATTTAATATGCTATTCCCCATGTATTATATTTTTCTCTTATGTTTTTACACATTTATATATATTAGTTTGTTGTGTATGTATGATTGCCATATATAATTTATGAATATAATTAATAAAAGTTTATAGTTTACGCATATAATTATTCATTACAACAACTGATGCTTTTTAGTTGACATTAAGAACTGAATTTTATTGTGAAATTATTAAAATAAATTAAAATGGAACTTTTTCCAAATTGTTGACATAATCATATGTTTTTACATAAAATGTTCATTGCTTTGTGTCTTCCCTTGTGCCTGGCTTACAAGCTAACATTAGCACTGTTGGCCGTTGCGTCCTTATCACGTTTTTGAATTTGAGAAAAATATGATAAAAAATTTCATTTTGAGGTTTATTGAATTTTTTATATTAAATTATTAGTTTGTAGAAATGCTTACAAATTACAATTATAGGAAAAGTATAGCAATGCATATTAATTTTTTATTATATCTTAAAGCATTTTTTTTTATCTGCAAATGTTAATGGTTAATTATTTATTAGTAAATTACAAATGTCCTTCCTCAAGATTTGAACCCTCGCCCATTCACCTACAATACCCCTCCCCATCTTGAAGCATTATACTTTTGTCATTTAAAATAGTCTATCGTTTCGTTGTAAAAATAATATTATTGTCATTAAGCCTTATAAGAATGAAATATTATTACGTCATTAATAGAAAACTAATTACAATTAATATGTATTTAAATTAGAAATATTAAATTATGAAATTAAGGAAAATCAAACGGCATAACAGTAGTATTTACTACTTGATTAACATCTTATTTTTTTACAACATAAAACATTTAAATTTATCTTCTAGGGATTGATCCCTGGACCTATCCCTCCCAAAATCTTTAGAGGATATTTGATAGCAAAGTGAGAATATAGCATAAGATAAAATTGAAATGATAACTTGTTCTGGACGCTGGAGCAAATGTTTGTTTCACATTGGAGTGAATATTCTTATGGTTTTGTAAAAAGGAGAATACAATTACGCAATCTAAGTCGCAATATTTAATAAAAGAGTACATCACCAACACATGTTGGTTCGGTTGGTAAGGACGGACCACTTCCCTTCAGGAGATTGTGTTCGAATCCTTGTGCAAATGTGAAAGTTGTGTTGGTGGACTATCTGTAAGTGACCAAATGTCCGGAAGGCATGACTTGGCCCGTGGTGGTGACCGGAGCCGTACCCACTCGAGGTTTTTGGTAACAAAAAAAGAGCATGTCAAGACCAGCCCAATTTATAGAGAGATTTGCTTCTGCAACTTTATTTCTTGATTCAGAGGTCATGGGCGCTCTTTTGCTACCCGATGTCGTTGGCAATTTTTTCCTTTGCCAATACACTTCATTTCGGTTAACTCTCTATTATTTTTATAGCCGTATTTAAAATGGTTCAAATTCTATAACTACTATATAATTATTGAATCCAATTAAAATTTCATAACTGATGTTTATTTATTATTCACATTTGTTCCTTCATCAATTTCCATGGCAACTTTAAACTTATTTCACTGAATTTTTGTTTAGCTCTCAATCCCCCTCTTTTTAACTTCCTTCAACATGCATTACAAATAGCAGAGTCTACGAATATGTGTTGTAAGTTTGTCAACCCAAAAGTAGTTACATCATTGACTAAACTTCAAACAGGTTACATTATTGTAATGTGATGAGCTCATTTTAACCCTCCAAATCATTTTGAACTCATCCTCAAGTTCAATATATATTAATGGTTAAACATAAGTAGAGGCTTTTATAAGTAGAGGCTTCTACTATGTGCAAACCTTTTTAAATTAAAAACCTCCATTTAAAATTTAAGAAATGAAACTAAAAGAATTAAATGGAATGTAGCTAAACTATAATGAAGAAATGAAAGCCTTCATTTTTTTCAATTAGAAAGAATTCAACTAAGAACTTTCCTTAGCTAGTTCCTTCAGTAGATGTTCATTCCTTGCTCTCTACTTCTATCACGGATATTAACAAATTTGTGAACCAAAAGCTGCCAGATGCTTCTTAGCGTGTCCTTAGAGTGGTTTGACGAGGAACTCAACTTCACCAAGCTTTAAAATGAAAATGTAGCAAAGATTCAATAGTTATGCATCAACAATTAGAAAACCTTAAATTAAATAAACCAAGCTCGCCCAACTTTAGCAACAAACTCATTTCATAGGAGCCTTATACCTCTTCTCCAAATACTTGTTAGTTTTGATTCCTCCCTCCAATTTTGACAGTTTCACTCATACCAAGTAGACTTAGTAGTATAAGCCTGGGAAATGAGTGTCTTAATAGCATGCCAACTTGCCAATAAAGGTTCTGTCACTATTCACTCCAAGTGTTTAGCTAGTTAGACTAAGATACTCTATGGAATTTACCTTTTAAAATAATTACAGTTGATGGTTTTAGATAAATATAACTACATTTGATTAAATTATCATATCACTCCATTTATTCCCCTCTCTCTTTCCAGGAAATATAGATAAATCTGAAAAGAAAAATAATAAGTTCTATATTTTTGTTCTAAATTGCCAAGCAATTTTGAAACAAACTCAAACTTTCAACTCAATAATTATATTGAACAGACAAAATACTGATATTTATATGATTTGTGACGTTCTTTGGAATGGCAGGAACAATGAACATTAAAGTAACCATTGATTGTGTCAATTGAATTCCTAATAGAAATCAACTCAAGAATAGGGAATTTTCATTTTCCCCTTGGGACAGCAGAAAAATAAAGAGCACTTGTTCATGCAATCAGATCAGAGCACTCCTAGAACATTCTCATTCTCAAGTTCAATATATATTAAACTCACCTTGAGGATATAAACATCACTCATTGTTCGAAACTATGCCTGGGGTAGTACCTGAAGGAAGGACCTGAAGTTATATACTCCTGAAACAGCCAACAGAGCAGTTCAAAACTTGATTAGTATTGTACATTTATGTTTGCAGCACCTTCGACACCAATCTATAATTAGCAGAACATGTTAAAGTACGGAATGGATCACGGTTGAAGAGGCTATAAGAAAATGATAAAAAAAAGTGGACTCCGGAGATAAAGGGACACTACTTAAAATTTGATGACTGAGAGAAGAAGAAATGATTTTCCTTACACATAAATCTGAAGAAAAAAAAAAGATGAAAAACTAAATGAGATAGGAGCAACAGGTTAATTTAAACTTTCTACTTACCAATGCAGGTAGGAAATGGAAGGAATGCTCAATTAAAAAAAAATTGATCCAGAATGTTTGCTAGTTTTCAACTAAGCTTCGCCTCATATCAAGGAAAGAAAAAATAACAAATGATGAAAGTTTTGGATGCTTTACTATATACATTTTCCTTAACATACTGCACTGCAAGATCATCGTACTCTTCATCAGACTTTGTTGATTCCTCATCAATTAATCCTACCTCCTCATTGTCAATAGAAAAATAATTAGTCTAGGTCCAACTTGATCATGAGAATCATTGGATTAATCTAAAGACTGCACCATAAAGAAGAAATTTTGATGACCTATTAAAACTTAAAAGGAAAAGTTAGGTTGACCAACAGAGAAATTTATTGTGAAAAAAGTGGTTAAAATTTGAAAACAAACCTACGTGGAAAAGGAGAGATCATTGGAGATAAGATCTATAATGGCATCACCTTCACGTGGGCCTTCATGACTATCTTCATCTTCTGGTTCATCAGAGAAAACTGGTTTGTAAGGATATTGGATTTCATTTATGTCTTGATCAAATATATCTATATCTAACCAAAGGTTCCCAATATACTTCAAATCCATGTAGTACTTTCCTTCCAACCCATACCATCTCGCCAAAGCCTTGTCATCATCATAAAACATTCTAAAACATTCCAATTCCTTTTCTTTCTTTAACCCACGATTTGCCCACAGTTTCATTTGGAGGAAAAATTAAGAGAAAAATTATTATAGGTTTAAGGCAGAATTGGTTTGAACATTAGTTAGGCTTAGTAGAAGAACTATGTGATTATGCAGTCACACACAAATAAGCCAATAACAAATTCCAGGGATCATGACTAATCCTATTTTAACCTTTCTAAATTGCTGTAAGGCTTCCCATTTGCAATTGAAGAAATTGTAAAGCAAGAAAACTCAAAATTTACATACAGATTCAATTGAAACAATAGAGATCAGGGATTAAGATGAAATTCTGTGTAGAACAGACAGAATGGGTAAATCCAAAATTGTAACAGGGATTTGGATTCTAGGGAGCAAATCCGATAGAACCCAGCAACTAGCTATGGAGAATTGAGATTTAGAGCAATTCTCGGATAACTAGAGGTATGAGAGCAGAGAAATGAAATAAGAGAGAGAGAAATTAACAATTCAGTGAGATAGCAATAATGATGCTGATCACGTTGCAATCATTCAATTTAACATAGTGGAATTCTGTTACAAGGGTAAAATGGGCAAATAGTAAATGTAGGAATTCTGTTACAGATTAAAATTTGTTGTGTCACTACTGAATCCACTACTGAATCCGTGACAATACCCCCCGCTTGAAGCATTCCTTGTCCTCAAGGATGAAAATCTGGGAATTTCTTCTGAAGATCATAATAGTATTCCCAAGTTGCATCTTCCTTAGGTTCACCTAGCCATTGTACAAGCACCTTGGTAGCAGCAACATGGCCTCTCTTGACCATCTTTCTTTCCAACACAGCAAAAGGGACCTTGTTGAGGGAAGGAACAGCAGGCAAAGGAGTAAAACGTGCAGAAGATGGATCCAGACACAATTTGAGTTGAGAGACATGGAAAACATCATGAATTTCAGCAGTGGGTGGCAGTTCTAGCTTATAGGCAACAGCACCAATCCTATCCACTACCTTGAAAGGGCCATAATACTTAGGATTGAGCTTATGAGTAGATTGTTGCCTAGCAGTTACCTGCCGATAGGGCTGCAGCTTCAGAAAAACTGAGTCACCAATATTGAATGTCCTGTCAGTCCTATTCTTATTTGCTTGCTGTGCCATACGATTCTGTGCGCGGAGTAAGTGAAATTGGAGCAGCTTGATCACTGATTCCCGTGCAGAAAGAGATCTATCAACTTCTGGATGGAGAGATTCACCAGGAAGATATGGAAGGTGGATTGGAGGACTCTGGCCATACACAACTTCATAAGGACTTGTCTGAATAGAGGAATGGTGGTGAGTATTGTACCACCATTCAGCTAGAGCAAGCCATTTGGACCAGCTAGTAGGTTTATCAGAACACATACACCTGAGATATGTTTCCAAGGACTTATTGACCACCTCGGATTGACCATCACTTTGGGGATGATAAGCAGTTGATTTGTTAAGCACGACGCCCTGCAACTTGAAAAACTCATTCCAAACAGTACTAATGAAAATTGGGTCTCTGTCACTTACAATAATGCTTGGCATGCCATGTAGTTTGAATATATTATCCAAGAACAACTGTGCAACATCTAAAGCTGTGTAAGGATGAGAGAGTGTAAGGAAGTGGGCATACTTGCTTAATCTGTCAACCACAACCAAAATGACCTGTTTGCCATGTGAAGATGGGAGGCCTTCTATGAAATCCAAGCTGATTTCATCCCAAATACGATGAGGAATGGGCAATGGTTGCAAGAGCCCAGGGGACTTGACTAATTCAGGTTTGTTCCGCTGACATACATCACAAGATCTGATGTATTGTTGTATTTCCTTATTCATTCCCTTCCAGTAAAACAAGGATTTTACTCTGGCTGCTGTAATGTCCCTGCCTGAATGTCCACCTATAAATGAGTCATGTAACCACTTAAGAATGATGTGTTTCAGTTCTACATCATTGCCAATAAGTAGTTTGCCCTTCCGTCGTAATTCGTCCTTATACCAGGAGAACTTGGGATGTGTAGCTGGGTTCTGTTTCAAGTCATCAACGATGGCCTGTAATTGAGGATCAGCAAACCAGGAATTTTTAATCAAGGTTAAAAGATCATCTTGAGCATTGCTAAGCAGCATTGGTAGTAACTCTGCCCCATTCTGTCTGGATAAGGCATCAGCAGCAACATTAGAAGATCCTGTCTTATATTGGATTTCAAAATCAAATCCCATTAGCTTTGCCATCCATACTTGCTGGAAAGGAGTGTTAAGCTTCTGATCTAGTAAATATTTGATACTCTTCTGGTCTGACTTGATAATAAATGGTTTGTGAGCAAGATAAGCCCCCCATTTTTGCACAGCATATACAATTGCAAGCAGCTCGCGCTCATAAACTGACATAGACTGATGTCTTAATCCCAATGACTTACTGATGTAAGCTATAGGATGATGATCCTGCATCAAAACAGCTCCTATGCCTTTACCCGAGGCATCTGTCTCAACCACAAATGACTTAGAGAAATCAGGTAAAGCAAGCACAGGTGAAGATATCAAGGCTTCTTTTAGCAGATTGAAGGAATCAGTAGCTTGGGCACTCCAGACAAAGTTATCCTTCTTCAATAAATCAGTAAGAGGTTTGGCAATGTTACCAT
Source organism: Acmispon strigosus (assembly GCA_030819835.1). Lineage (NCBI taxonomy): Eukaryota > Viridiplantae > Streptophyta > Magnoliopsida > Fabales > Fabaceae > Acmispon > Acmispon strigosus. The sequence continues at coordinate 37,307,161 of JAUAMA010000001.1, read as the reverse complement.
AGTTTCTGACAAATCTTCTATAATATCCAGACAGCCCCAAAAATCCTCTCAACTGCTTGAGATTTGTAGGAACAGGCCAATCTTTAACTGCTTGAATTTTTGATGGATCAGTGAATACGTGACCTTGGCAAATAAAATGCCCTAAGTACTCCACTCTTGTTGTAGCAAAATGGCATTTTTGCTTTCTCAGAAATAACTGGTGATGCCTGACAGTGTTAAAGACTTGTCTCAAGTGATCAACATGAGCTTCTAAAGTAGGGCTATATATTAGGATATCATCAAAAAATACTATGACAAATTTCCTAAGATATGGGGAAAAAATGTGATTCATCAATGCTTGGAATGAAGCTGGAGCATTAGTGAGCCCAAATGGCATCACCAAGTATTCAAAATGTCCCCCATGAGTTTTGAAAGCTGTCTTAAACTCATCCCCATCATCAATTCTCAATTGGTTAAAACCAGCTCTAAGATCAAGTTTGGAAAACAAAGTAGCAGATCCCAACTCATCCATTAAGTCCTCTATGAGTGGGATTGGGTACCTATCTTTGATTGTGTGTTTGTTCAACCGTCTATAATCAACACACAAACGCCAAGACCCATCCTTCTTTCTGACCAGTACAGCAGGAGATGCATAAGGGCTATTGCTATGCCTTATAATTCCCTGATCAAGCATATCATTCACCAATTTGTCAACGACATCTTTCTGGACGATTGAGTATCTGTATGGTCTCAAATTGAAAGGAATTATATCTTCCTGCAGTGGTATTTTATGATCAAACCCAGGTCTTCTAGGAGGTAAATCACGAGGCTCAGCAAAAACATCATCAAACTCAGTGAGTAACTCTTGTAGCGCTACTGGCAGGCTGTTATCTTGTGATTCCAAGGAACAGAGCTTTACTTTAGGTACTGTAAGAGTAGGAGTCTCTTGATTCAGAAATAAGAAGCAAATCTCAGCTTCTGAATTGAGTGATTGGCTGAATTTCTTGCTATTAATCAGCTTGTTGGAGGGTGTTTTTGCACTTCTTAATGAGCATCTTTTACCTTGTACACTGAACTCCATTTGTAATTGAGCAAAATCCCAAACAATTTTACCAAGAGACTTGAGCCATTGAATTCCAAGTATGAGGTCACAGCAAACAATGGGCAATACATATACATCACAAGTGAAAGTGCACTGCTGTAATTTCCAAGTAAAGCCTCTAACAATGTACTTAGCATATATCTTGTTTCCTCCCCCAGCAGTAACAGACATGGGCTTAATAGGTTCTAACTTGCAGCCTAACTTCTTAGCAGTATCTAAGTCAAGGAAGTTATGTGTACTTCCACTATCAATAAGAATTTGCAGGAGTATCTTGGCATACATACCCGTAACCTTCATAGTTTGATGATTAGGAGTACCTGACAAGGCATTCAACGACAGTGTAGGGCTCTCAGTGTGCTGAGTATCAGCACTAGATTCACTAGCATTCTCCTCTTCATCATCACTGTTTTCAGCTTCCATCATAAATATTTGAGCCTTCCTATGCTTCAAATGGTGCCCTGGAGTAAATGGCTCCTCACAATACATGCATAACCCTTTAGCTTTCCTCTCTTCCATCTGAGCAGTTGTGAACTGTCTAGTAGGTTTAGTGTTTGAGAACTTAGGATTCTGGTTGGCTGTTTGGCCCTGAGTTGAATTAAGTTTTGGGTATTGTGGTGAATTGGGATTTTGGTAGCTAGGCTTTGAATTGGGACTTGTATTTTTGTTGAAGTTGTTGTAAGTGTTGGAGTGGGAATTGTATTTCTGTGGTGGTGGTTTGAGCAAGGGCGTTTTAGAAGCTTCATATAAGCGCGCAAGATTTGCGGCATTTGCGATGTCAGAAGGATTAAACATCCTTACCTGCATCTGAGCGCTATGTTCAAGACCAGAGAGAAAAATGCTCAACGCATGCTCTGGGATGATGGAAACTTGAGTTAAAGCTAACTCAAAGGCGTCAATGTATTCCTGCACCTTCCCTGTTTGCTTCACCTGTATCAACGCAGACAGGGGATCCTCGTAAACTTCTCCAAATCTCGCTGAGATGTCACCCACGTATTGCTCCCAAGGAGGATAGATCTCATACTTGAGACGAATGTAGTTCAAGTGCCACTGAAGCGCAAGGCCTTCTAAGTGGACCGTGGCTAAACGAACCTTGTTCTCCGGTGGAGTTTCATCAAGCCGGAAGAATTGATCACAGCGGTACAACCACTCTTTCACGCCCTTACCATCGAACTTAGGGAAATCGACCTTCGAGATCCTAGTCGCGTAGAGATTCCCTGTGTTACTCGTCTCGGAACGTCGTGGTCCAGTGCCGGATGACCCCGGTGGATGGCGTTCTCGCAACATCGCCCTCATTTCTTCCATACCCACGAACAATTGCGATATCTTAGCAGAGAGGTCAGCGTGCTTATCATCGTACTTCTTATCTAGATCAGCAATCGTAGTAGCAGATCGTGTTTCAGGTGCCATTGCAACGAGCAAAGCAACAGGATCGTCGCTCTGATACCAGCTGTAACAGGGATTTGGATTCTAGGGAGCAAATCCGGTAGAACCCAGCAACTAGCTATGGAGAATTGAGATTTAGAGCAATTCTCGGATAACTAGAGGTATGAGAGCAGAGAAATGAAATAAGAGAGAGAGAAATTAACAATTCAGTGAGATAGCAATAATGATGCTGATCACGTTGCAATCATTCAATTTAACATAGTGGAATTCTGTTACAAGGGTAAAATGGGCAAATAGTAAATGTAGGAATTCTGTTACAGATTAAAATTTGTTGTGTCACTACTGAATCCACTACTGAATCCGTGACAAAAATAGAAATCAAGATAATGAGATAATTTAATTAATATGAAGCAGAGGGGGGAAATACAGATGGAGATCGCATGCTGATTCCGAGCAAGAGACAGGAATTCAGTACGTTCATGTGGAGAACAAACATAGGTTATCCAATAAATATGGGCAAACAATAGAAACAAATCCAAAATCCAGAACATTACCTAAAATCACAGCATAAGTGCACCGTAATGGAGGCAGATACACACATGTTTGGAGCTTCAAATAGATTATTGAGATACGAAACTGAAAAATACTCAAATGATTGAAGCATAAGTGACGGAGGCATACCTTGAGGGGGCAGGTTTGTAATTGACAACACAATTTTTTTTTAAAACCAAAATGTGTTCACAAGAGAAGTGGTGTGTGGGTCTAGGTGGAGTTTAAGTAGGGGTTTCTTTTTACTATATTATAAATGGAAGATTATGCTCAATGCACCAAAATTAATATTTATCAGAAGTTAGATTATAATTCATAGATGGTGGGTTGTGTCTCCAAATGAGATTCTTTCATGACTGGCTAAAAAGAGAAGTATTAATTTCATTTTGGACACTACCAGCAGAACACTTTCAATTGCATCTATTGGAAATTTGGAATTGCTCAGGGTAAACAGGACTTTAGAAGAAATTCACTCTTTTCCCTCTCTCTTCAGGCGGTATATATAAGCAAATTATCCTTTCTATATTTTAGAAACTTGATTGTTTCACCACTACCATAGACGCAAAACTTTTGCAGGTTACGAACACTTTAGAAAAAAATTGAATCCTATCATTATTTAAGACTACACCTTTGAGACTATAAGAGTCTTCTTTATAGTGTTTCTCTTATCTGTTTCATCTACATTCTTTAGATCCCACTATGCTTAGTTTCACATTATAGCTTAATTATTACATACTCACTGAATCAGCAAGAAGCAGCGTGTAAACAAAAAAGTGACAAAATGGGTATCTTAAAAATAGAAACTTTAACCACAATCAGTAAATTGCAATAAAATGTTTTAACAAATATAATTCACTGAACCATTAGAGAATTTAGATGCTTTATAGTGCTATACTATCTGAAAGATTAGAACACATTCATACCTTACGCTGTAAAAAATAATTGCTCCTTCAGGTCCAACACCAAATACACCGGGTTCGTCTCCTGGAAACTCGACGGTCCTGCAGCCATAGCCACCCCCAACATAAATGAGAACAAAGAAGAAATGTATTCTTTCAAAGTTCAGTAGAAGCGCTTCTAAATAGAACAGATTCCTAGGGCGGAAAATATAGGATTTAATCGTAGTGCAATTTAAATACAAAAGAGATGCAGTTCGAAATTAAAAATAGATACATTAAAAGGGATTTAAAATTCGTATGTATGCATAAAATCAGCGATATGCACATAACAATACTCCTGATAAGTAAGAGGAGCGGGGAGATGCCACTTCAGGGGCGGACGAGCGGCAGCATGAAGGGCGTAGGAGCGGCGACGTCAAGGGCGGAGGAGCGACAGCGGTTTGTGGGTTGTGTGCAGGCAGGAAAACTGAAGAACGGTTTGTGGAGTTTTGCTGGTTTGAGAAGAGCGGTTGTGTGGAGGTAGCAAACCGTAAAAATGGTTTTTAGTTCCGTTTGTGTTCACAAGAGAAGTAGTGTGGGTCTAGGTGGATATCAATTTAATGGGAGAGTGACATGTGTCCTTGGGGTTTCTTTTATTATATTGTATATAGATTCCCGTGCACCGTTTTCAATCTTAAGTTATTATTTATCAATATATATTTACTAATTACATTCTTAATTAAACTATCTAAAAATTTAAAAATATATTCTAGCAATTTAATTATTTTAACATATATTTACTTTTACATTATTATTTTTCTGCATATGTTCCTGTGTAATGTTTATATACCAAAATTTGAATTATATATATATATTGTATTATATATTTATATTTAGTATATATTTATATTTATTATGTTAATATGATTCTAAATCAATGTTATAAAAAATTTATAACATTGATTTAGAATCATAGTTACTCTTTTTGTTCATGAATTAGTATTTATTTATAGTAGTAATTAACAATGATTTAGAATTATGAATATATATTTTATATGTTTTGCGTCTTCAATAATATTTATAGTATTAATATATAAATAAAGCACTCAATAAAATCTATTTTCATTTAGTAATTTATCATAAAGCATTAATGAATAAATTAATATATAAATAAAGCACTCAATAAAATCTATTTTCATTTAGTAATTTATCATAAAGCATTAATGAATAAATAAATCATTCAATAAATAAAGATTTTTATTTCGAGTTTATTTGTTCCATATCAATTCCATAGCAGTCAATTTATATCCATGAATAATTAACAATATTTTATTAGAAATTTGTTCCATCAAAAAACTTTCAACTTTTACTTCATTGATATTTAAATGAGAAATAATAAAGGAAATTTTTATTTCTAGTTTATTTATTCACATAATAACTCTTGTAGCACTCATTATGGGCATTAAATATTTTTCTACAAGAAATTTGTTTCTATAGATAAACTTTTTATTTTAATTTCTACATGTGAATGATTAATAATATAGGAGATTTTTTCACAATTTAGTTTATTCTTCTTTCTCATAATAATATTGTAAGAGTTAATTTTTTATGGATTAATTTGTTTTCTACGAATCCCATAAAAAATTCCATTTTACTTCATTCTTTATAATGACCAGTAAATCAGTAATAAAAGAGATTTTTGTTTCTAGTTTATTTACTCCCATAATAACTTTCGTAGAACTCAATTTATATGCATTAAATAATGAGTTTAATACTTGCATAGTAAATGTAAAAAAACTTTACCCGACAATCAATAACAATTTAGATTTATGCTACATCATATAATTAATTTCAAAACTTATTCAATTAATTACAAAATTAGATTATGTGTGACAAATTTAGAAGTTATGATTGATTATTTGTTTAAAAGGATTTTACATGATAGAGCACGAGAATTAAACTCTTAAATAATTTATCTATATTCCCTTGAAAAAAAAAGAATTATCTATATGAAATTTAGTTTTATAAATAAACTTTCAATTTTTATTTCATGAATATGTGAATAAACACTAATAAAGGAGATTTTTATTGCACTTATTTGTTCTCATAATACTTTAATTTATGTAAGCTCGTTAAGTACTACTATGGGATATGAACTATTTTCCTTTCCCGTGTGTGTTTTGGTGCAAGAACATTAACATGTTTTAATAATGTTGAGTGATGAAGTTATGTTCATCATTAACATTTGCTCATACATAAAACTAAATAATAAACATAAACTTCATAAAATAATTAGGGGTGATCGAATAGATTTAGGTTGCCACATTTTATGGCACATTATTAGAGAAATAAAGTATCGTCTGCTATTAGAGAAATAAAGTATCGTCTGCTGTTAGTGGAATGTAGTATCGTCTACCCTGCTCAACACTCTATCGTTTGCTTGTCCCAGCAGTCTATCGTCTGCCTAGTTGAATCGTTTGTATAATTGTATAGTCTGGTCAGTCAGTATACATCCGGGATCTTGTCTGATTGTGTTGACCCGGAATATCCGAGATCTTGTCTGTTTGTTTGTTTTTTTTTTTTTCTGTATAAATACAAAGCTTGTACCATGAATTAATCAGAATAGAAAGAATATTTCTAAATACAGAGCTTGTAACCATGAATTAATCAGACTAGAAAGTACCTTAAGTTTGTTTCGATTTCTCACTTTTTCCTTTACTTCGAAAACCCTTGGTTCTTAACATGGTATCAGAGCTCAGACGCGATCCGTGATTACTTTTTTTATTTTTCGCTTTCCACTATGGCAGAAGCTTAGACTTCATCTTTGTCTTTCTTTTCATATATAGTTTCAATCAAACTTGATGAAACCAATTTTCATTTATAGGTCCAATACGTTGAAGGTGTTGAGAATCCGCTTTACCCAGACTGGATCAAACCAGATTCAACCCTATTTGCTTAGTTGTTTTCTTCCTTATCATACTGCTCATGCGGCCTACCCTCTTCGCTCCCGCAAGCGTCAGCTTCTTTGACAATCCATTGTATGCTCACGCCAAATATGCTCATGGCTCACATTTCCAGAATCGTGTCGTGCATACCACTGATGATCCGCCATATGTAAATCGGGGTTTCTCTGAGTCGACCCAGCACAAAAGGCTCGTTTGGTAATTATCGTGAAGGTGGTGCCCGCTCCACTGTTCAAAGTCATATATGTTACAAGTGGGTTCATGAAGTCAATACTTTACAGCAATGAAGGCCAAAGTCAATGTGTTTGCAAAGGTTGCTCCTTTTCACCCACCTTGAGTTTGAGAGGGGCTGTTAGAAAAGTAAAGTATCGTCTACTATTAGAGAAATAAAGTATTCTCTGCTGTTAGTGGAATGCATGCAGTATCGTCTTCCCTGCTCAGCACTCTATCGTCTGCTTGTCCCAACAGTCTATCGTCTGCCTAGTTGAATCATTTGTATAATTGTATCGTCTGATCAATTAGAGCATCCCCAATGGAGATCTTATTTTGAGATCTTATTTTGGTATCTTAACCATTTCTGGTGGGCCCATACTGCCACATAGATTTAAGACACCCATAAGATCCCACAGCACATTTCGCTCAAGTGGTTGGGATCTTATTTTACTTTTAACTGGACCCACAATACACAATATATTTATATTATTTATTTCCACCTAATATTAAATTAAATTAAGTTAATAATTCTATACAAATATTGATAGTAAGCACGTAAAGGATCCATGGAAAAAAAAAAGGAAGTAAGCTGAATTTTTTTTGAATAGATGGGAAGTGTAGAAGATAGAAATGGTGTGGTGAGAAAATTTCACAAGTTCAAATTATTTATAGTGTGATTAATTAATGTGTTTTGTTGTGGAAAAAAAAAACGTCAGATTGGGCCAAAAAAACCGGCAGCCCTGCAGAAAACGACAAAAAAAAATGACTTTTTTTTTTTAAAAAATGGCCCAAACGGCCATAAGATGACCGGCCCAGCCGGTTGGCCACAGCCCAATGTCTTTTCCATCAACCTGCTGAACCGGTCAATAGGTCACCCACTATATAAATTTTTTTTCCCAAACCCTAGCAGGTTCATCATTCTTCTCCCTTCTCCCTTCTTCTTCCTAGCCGCCGCCGCCCTGCTTCTCCTTCATCTTTCAACCGCCGCCCTTCCTGCTTCACCCTTCTTTCTCCCCTCTCCCTGAAATCCTTCCTCACCGCCGCCGTGCTTCTCGCCGCCGCACCTGCTTCTCCTTCATCTTTCAGCCGCCGCCGTTCCCGCTTCACCCTTCTTTCTCCCCTCTTCGCCGCCCTGCTTCTGGTTCGTCGCTCTCTCCTTCTCCTTCACGGCCGCCGGAGGGATCGTCGCTCTTCTGCTTCACCCTTTTGTTTTTTTTTATATGTAATTCTTATTGTATTTGTATTTTCTGTAAACTGAAATGTAATTTTTTAAATTTTCTTCCCAAATGTATTTGATTCTGCCATATTGTTCTGGTTATTTCATCTGTGTTGTGTTCTTCCTTCCCTCTCATTTCTGTTTCTGTTGGTTGATTGTGTTGTATGAGAGAGAAACAATAGTATTATAGTTAAGATCCCACTTTTTGAAAAGGAACCAGTCAAGACACTTTTTTAAAATCTCACTCCAGGTCACACATCTCCAATGGTCCAGATCTTATAAGATCTGGATTTTAAAATAAGATCTCACCTTAAGCTCTCCATTGGAGATGCTCTTAGTCTAGCAGTTGTCTGAGTGTGACAGGTGATCCTGAATTATCCGAGATTTATCTGATTGTGTTGACCCGGAATATCCAAAATCTTGTCTATTTATCTATTTTCTCTGTGTATAAATACAGAACTTGTAATCATGAATTAGTCATAATAGAAAGTATCTTAAGTTTCTTTCGATTTCTCACTTTTTCCTTTTCTTCGAGAACCCTTGGATCTTAAGGCACATCCCTTCCAGGCTAAGGTAATCATTGACAACGTAGTTTCAACACAATTTAGGAAGATAGTACTTAAGGGAGACATGTAACCCAAATAGATACGTACACTAAAAACTCTTGCTATGGATCTATCAACCAAGTCATTTCATGCATAGTATGAGGTGAAACAAAAAATTCTTGTTATTTGATACAGTTCAAGTTATTTAGAAGCCAAGGTTTACTCCCAGAAACTGTTGAGTCTGAAACTACTAAACATAAAACAATTTGATGCAGAGAAAAGAAAAAATACATTCAAATTGAGAAACCAAAGCTCTAATATGGCTGAAAATCATGCCTTTGCGGGCGAGGGCGATTCACTGGAGCTGACAGCAGGGGTGTCTTTTCCTGATTTGGATATTAGTGCCTCAAGTGTATCATGGAATTCTTGAGGGAGAGGATGAGGTCGGTGGATAGGAACATGCTTGGGAACTGGTGCATCATTTTCAATCACCTCACATTCATAATCGTCTGGGACACCCCATGGATCCCATTCTGCAACCAATAAATATAGTATTTAAGTAATATACATAATAATTAGGAAACATGAAGCTGCAACTTAGTTTTTGTTACATAATGAATGATTATCGTAGAACGATTGGAGATGCTAGCAAAATTTAGATTAGTGCTAAAACATGAAGAAAAATCAAAGTGACTAATTATTGTCATGAAATAACAAAAACAGGCTTGAGCAGTAAGCTGCACCAGTAACAATATGAAACCAATAGCAGCCATCATAAAGTGAAAAAAGCCACCACTGGACTCCAAAATTTCAAAGTACAGCAGAAGTAAAATCCACATTCAAGCATACACATGTAGACAAACAAAGCAGAGAAATTGAAAACCACTTGTTAAGTGATCACTCCAAGATCTAGACTACCATTTACAAAGACAAAAGCTACCCATCTTAACAACCACTAAGTGAAGCTGGCAATATAGGTATTGGTATACCATCATGCTCCCTCCCATATCATAGATTCATGAAGTAGAAACACCTGAAGGTAGTGGCTCATAATGAACGGATTGAGAAGGCAAAATGTATAAAACATGCCACCTTGCTTAAAAGTTTAATGAAGGGGGGACAGGAACACATGACATTCCCTCACTAGCCCATTATTTTCAGGGGATAAAAACTAGATGCTTTGAGTGGTAAGGCATCCTTTTGAATTACTACCGAAACATACTTTTATTAAGGCTGATCATTCCATTCCTTCCCACTGCCTCCTCAGCCATCCTTCCAAACATAGCCTAAAACCAAAGTTGGCCTTTCAACATTAAAATTCAGTTGACATTTGAGAGGAAATTTTAAGTTTGGAGCTTTTAAAATGTGTTCCAAAGTGTAACAACTAAACTGAAATAGATTTAGACCACCAAAATAAATATTGACTAACATGTATTTTATACTAAATCTGAGAACGGCATGACAAACTGCATTACATTTAAGTTACTGAGAACAGATAGAAAAATGAGAGCTACTGAACAGAGACTCAGACAAAATAGAGGCGAATAAAGAAACTTCGGGGGAGGGGGGGAATAGATATAGAGAGACTGTGAGGTTCTGGATAAAAACCCTCAAAGAGGAACAGAGACAGGCTCAAAAAACAGATTGGAATAGAGAAAGACTCAGAACAGTGACGAATAGAAACAACAGAAAAGGAGTGAGGAGAGGAATGGGATTGAGAGAAACAAAAAAACAGAGGGAGAGAAGAGAAGAAACAAAGAATCTTGCAGATATTAAGTTACGTGAGAAGCCTAGATGGGTCGTTCACAAGGAATGGGTCCATTCACAAAAAATGTAGGAGGTAATCAGTTTTGCAGGAGACTTGAGAATAAATCAGGGAGTTTCGGTGTTGGAAACTCATAAAATCATCACTGAAGTGGCAGAGCAGTCAGAGACTGTTCAGCGTTCGTTATTAAAGGACTTAACTTCCCCATTTCCACAATCACTGTCAAGGCAAAAGCGGTCGCATTGTGAAACTTGCCATGCTGCTGACATGTAATGGCGTTTTAGAGTGGAAATCCACAATGTCATAGAGCCATGGCTGCTATTTGATAACACTTCTATGCTAAAAACTATAAAACAATTACAGCCATGGCCACCAGGAATTTGTTACTGATCGTAATGATGTGTTTGTCAATTATAATATTAATATTTACCAATACTTCAAATCTCAAAACCCACATATGGTAGAAAAATAAAAGTATGGCAAGTTGGCAACTGGTGTTCCTAGAATTCACACAACATTGGGACATGAAATGCACATGTCGCTATTCCAGACAATAATTTGATCCATCAACTCTGTAAACCACGTAATTAAATGGAACCAACATCAAAAGATGTTTCAAAATATGCAAAAGAAACAGCAATCAGGAGTCTCTAATGGAACGTTTTTCCTCATTTTAAGTTTACTCACATATGTCTCAGAAGAACCCTGCAAAAAGTAACTAAATACTTATTTGTTAAACAGTAATGAAACTTAATGCAAATTCCAAGAAAATTAGATTTTATCTGCCGAAAGGTAAATGAATTTCCTTCTCACTTGTAACACCTCACCAGTTCAGCAATGATATTCAGTCAATCTTTCTTTCATTCAGTTAGCATCGCATGAACAATAAACAAGACATTTATAGTAGAAAAACACACTAGAACTTGAACCTTATGCCGTACATCTTTACTCCATATATATTATGTGCTAAGTGTTAACAATTATTCATGAATTTGGTTGTCCCCCCCCAAAGAGTAACTCCAGAACAGACCACATATATGCTCATGTAAGTCTAGAATCAGAAACCCCTACCTACACAGATAGAGTTGCAAGGAGAAATCTCACAAGCAATGAGGGTTTCTCTACAGGTACTTACAACTCCATTGATTTCACAATCTTATGACCCCAACAGAATGAGTCCTGCTGGGATAGGACTGTTCAACTTAAAAAATTGGCATTGAATCAAGCAATATTATTCTTCAACTTCTGATTTTGACAGTACAGAATGTAGTAAAAAAGTAAATAACTACGGATTTGGATCCTCTCATGTGATTCTCTCATGTGATCCTCTTACGTGAATGTTTTGTGTCTATCTCTCTCCTAAAATGCACTAAACACGTGGGAGGACCCTTTCAATATTTAGGAAGAGAGATATAGACACAATGCTCACTTGAGATTGTCATGTCACATGAGGGGATCCAAATCCAATAACTACTACTACTTGAATTGCTCTAGCTATAAGAGAACTAAACTATCTTGGCAGAATATTGCATCCTCTTTGTTTAATACCAACATATAGACTCATCGCTCATATTCTTAGAAATACGAACACAGACATATCACTCATTTTTAGTTGAAATACAATTTGACTGTGTACTGGTACACAGAATAAGAGCTGAAAGAGGACCTTAGACACATGAAAGGTAAGGTTAAAAACTAGGAAGGAAGGAACTAACTTATGCTGTAATTTAATGAGAAACAAGTTGTTAAATTTCTAGAATTTGGAATTTTTCAACCACATTAGACCATGTTAATTATTACTAGAATAACGCATTGGCCTGAAACAAGTCTGACTACAAACTTGAACCATGTTCGAATTATGAAGTAGAAAAATATGGAAACAAGTACATGCTTAAATCCTATATCAAAATGATTTCAGAAGTGAAGGGTTCCAACCAACTTGCTAACATGCTCATCAGCTAATTTAAATCCTATTTCCATCAGTGTGATTTTATGATGCTTTGTAGCCTATCATTGTAGAATGCTAGCATCAAGCACCCCCGAATACGTAAAAGCAAAGAAGCCACACAAAGAAGTAACAAACATGCAAATTCACGACATACTACAAAACAATCGCCTCCCTTTTCTTCTACTTTCATTCTCTACCATATTTAACAAAAAAATGCAATCCCCTGAACCTCAGAAAGAAAAATAACCAAATCACGCCATAAAAAAATATTTAATTTGACAGAGAAAAAGATGTTCTCTGAATTCCTCGAACCCTTCAAATAATCGCGCCTACATTTCATAGAAAAATCTTCAAATTTTCGCAATTCCCTGAACGCCGAGGATAACAAACAACATAAACACACACAACCGAGAGCAGAAAATTAAAGGAGAAATATGAAAAAAAAATCTAATTTTCTCAGGATGATTGAAAATACCGATCATGTGGGAAATGAGTTTGAGCTCATCTTGAGCCTCCTCGATGAGCTCCTCCACCTGGCCACAACCGAGGCGATTCTCGATGGCCTCCCAGTCCTCTTCCTCCTGGCACGCCTTCAGCCTGTGCCTCGTGAAACTCTCCACCGCCTTCCGGTACCCTTCGTCTTCCGGAACCTTCTGGATCTCGGTCAGCGTCTTGCTGTAGAGCCCGATCAGCACCTCCCTCGCGTTCGGTACCACGTCCAGTCCCACAATCCCCGTCGTCTCCTTCACCTTCGCCATCAATGGCCGCGCCACCGCACGCAGAAACATCTTCGATCGTCCCACCCACTCTCTCTCTCTCTCACTCTTTTTTCTTTTTTTCTTACTCTTCCCAGTGAAATGCGATGCTCCCAGAGTGATCGATGATCGATATAGACATTTCTCTTTTTTATTTGGGTATCTGGTAATGGTACTCATTGGGCTTCCATTACCTGGGCCTATATGGCTTCTCTTGCTTAAATGTTTCGATGGTTCGTTTAAGATGAACTATCATTTAAGTAATGCATCATGCACTGTCATCACCATGTACTACCAAAAAGCTCATCTTAATGTCTTTTTCCGACTTTTTTTAGTGAAAGAATGGGTAAAAATGGTATTGACTAATGACTATTATTTTCATTTTTTAAAAAATTAGGAAAAAAAACCTATTATAGCAGGTCATTTAGAGTGGTGCACGATGTATCACTTATGGTGCAAGTACACCCTAGAAGTCACCTATTCTACCCAACAAAACTTTTAGGTAACATTGCACGGTTATTTTGACCGGTGGCTTCTAGGGTGTACTTGCATTGTAAGTGGTGCACCGTACACCACTCTAAATGACCTGCTACAGTAGGTTTTTTACCTGATATTTAAAAAATTCAAAATAATAATAATTAGTTAATTACATTAAAAAGGGTAGAAATGAATTATAATAAAAAGATTAATAGAGAAAAATGAGTTTATAGTAATTAACAAATTAAAATTATAATAAATTATAAAAATAAAATAACCTGTAGAACCGGTTCCCGGTAGCTAAAAGCTGGTGGTGCACGGTGCACTACTTAATTAATAGTTCACCTTAGACAACACCATTTTGTAGTGGGTGAGTCAATTTTTTTCTTTCTTTTCTTTTTGCCATTTACTATTTTTCATAAAAAAACCTTAACCACCGATAATCTTTATCTTCAACATCCACCTTCATCCTCTTCATCTTCATCATCTACCATCAAAACAAAACCACAAAAAACACTTACTCATCGTTCAATCCCATCTTCACGTTATCTTCATATTTATCGTAGTGAAGACTTTCAATTAGCCCGTATTAGGCAATACCATAGTTTACCCATAAATCCAAAAAACTTACACACAAATCTTTTTACCCAAAACATGAACAAAATATCTAGAAATTGTTCCATGAGTGTTCTCCAGGTGTTGTCTAAGGTGAACTACCAATTAAGTAGTGCACCGTGCACTACCGGTTTTTGGCCAATAAGATCGCGCCAAGTGTCTAGGTAACCGGTCAGGTTATTTTATTTTTATAATTTATGATAATTATAATTTTTTAATTACTATAAACCCCTTTCTCTCTGTTAATCTTTTTTTATAATTCATTTTTACCCTTTTTTTAAAGGGTAAAATTTAATTAACTAATTATTATTATTTTGAATTTTTTTGAATATCAGGTAAAAAGACTTGCTGTAGCAGGTCATTTAGAGTGGTGCACGATGCACCACTTAGGATGCAAGTGCACCCTAGAAGCCACCTGTTCTCCATTACCCAAAAATCCAGAAATAAACTAAAAAATGTATAAACCAAAATTGAAACATATTTCCCATTCCCATTTGACACTAACGTGAAACCCTGATACTTCTCATTTCCCTCTCTTATTTCAGCCTGGACTTGTGAACCATGCCACCTCGATCATTGTCGCAGCACTTTGTTCATTGTCACGCCATCGCCAGGATCCCCTTCATCAGACGTCATCTTCTCTTCCGAGGATCTGGCCCATCCGACTTCTCTCTCCTTCTCTTCCCATTTTTCCCTCTTACTCTTCAAATCTACTTTGTAGAGGCTTTGAAGAGGTTTTTTCAGACGTTTTGAAAAGGTTTCTAGAGGTTTTCTAGATCTGCGTTTGCTAGAATCACCGAATCTGAACCCTCACTTGGGATTTTTAGCCCCAATAGAGTTATGATCTTCATCTTTGTTTTTCAGTTTCTCTTTCTCCCTCTCTCTCTCTCGATTCAGAAGGTTTGTTGGTGGTTGTGGGTTTTAAGAAAGGTTGTGTTTGTCTTAGGTGGGGTTGAGGGAAGAGTGTGGGTGAGAAGTTTGTTTTTTTGGTTGAGAAAGGGGGTTCTTTGATGGTGGCTGGTGTGGATAGGAAGGAGTGGGGGAGGAGGGAGGAGGCTTGATAGTAATAAACCACACAAGAAAGGGGGTTTGAATTGTGAGTGTGATTTTTAAAAACTTCTTTTTAAATAAAAACAATTATTAGTTTTAAATACTTTTCAAGAGTAAGTGCAGCGGAAATTAACTTAAGACTGAAAAGTAAAGCACACAAAATATTTAACCTAGTTCACCCTTTAATCGACAGGGTTACGTCCAGTCCTTGGCTTCACCAAGATTTTCCACTATTTTCACAAAATAGTACAAGTATTCTATAGGACTTCTCCTAGTATTTCAAAGGACTTCTCCTTTACAAGTTTTAAACAGGACTTCTCCTAGTTTAGAATTCGGCAGGACAACTCCCAGTTCTTTAAGCAAAGAAGGTTTGTGTTTCTACAATATCTCTTCAACAAGAGTGGGTAGAAAGATGAAGTAAAATATACAAAGAAGATAAGAAAGTTGGTTCTTTGTTTGGGTTGTGTGATAAAGGATAAGAGTTATACTCTATGAATGGCTTACACAGACAAACGACTTAACTCAGGTTAAGGATTGCTTTGAGTTTCTGAGTTGTGCATATTGAACAGATTGCAATTGATGAACTTAGAAAGATTTGAATGCTTGATCGTTTGGAAGTCGCCAATTGAAATCGGATGCTAAGTTCTCTATTTATATCTTCAGTAGGGTCTGCGTTGTGAGCTTGATGAAGATTTGAAAATAGTTCCGTTTAAATTTCAGGTTCCTTGTGAGTAACAGACACTTCTGCATCTCTGTATCAGCATTAAATGCGTTCTGCTATGCATTTATTGCAGCATTTTCTGCTATGCATTTATTGCAGCATTAAATGCTTTTATTGACGTCGTTTGGCCCTTCAATGCTTTCAGCCTTGAGTTATCGCTTGGGCATTAAATGCTCGTGCATGCCATGCCAGCAAAGAGAACATTTAATGTTCTGAACAGAAGATTTGATTCTGATCGTTGAGGAGATCCTATATTCAGAAAATCACGCCGTTGACTCTGAAAAGGTTGCTTGATTTAAGGAATGTTAGAGCTCTTGCATAAATGAGGAATAAAGTATTAATTATGTCCCTTTCTTCATTCTGCAATCAACAGTGCTTCATTTAATGCTTTGACGAGGTAGATAATCGTTATTGCTTGAAGCATTTTGTCAAACGAACTCTTATGTGCTTTTGGCAAACGAACTCTTCAGAGCTTTTGGCAAACGAACTCTTCAGATAGTTGCCAAACATACTCCTTAGGCGGACGTACTCCTTTGGGTGTGTGGCCAGACGTACACCTTGTTGAGTAGCTAGACGTACTCCATAGCTGAACGTACACCTTTGGCAGACGCACCCAACTAGCAAACTAGGTCTTCAATAAGTTTCCAGACGTACTCATTTTCTTTGTTTTTCTTTGAACTTCTTCTTTTGAGAATGCCTTGTATGGATGTATGTAGTTGTTCTTCAAGTAGATAGATGTTCTTGAGTATAAAATATTCAGAGTATTAGGACATCTTTATCTAACGATATTAAACCTTGAGTAAAATTGTTATTTATCAAAATATAATAATTTATGAAATTGTTTGAATCTAACAATCTCCCCCTTTTTGATAATGACAATTTTCATTTGAGAAAAAGGTTTAATATGTATACTTTGAAAAATGTATATCAGAGCAAGTATGTGATTTTCTAAGTAAAACCAATATTGGAAGAATTATGTTGTTTCTCTTAAAAGGAAATTCTTATCCAGAAAAACATGAGCGATCTTGAAAATACTTGCAGACGCGAACATTTTTCTTCTAAGCATTATTTTCAGCAGACGAGGACATGTTCCTACTTAGATTTAATTTTGAACTCCCCCTCAGAAAAATAATTTACTAAGTTTTCTTTCATTTCTCCCCCTAAGCATGATATATATTTTTCTAGGTAAGTTTATCCCCTTTTGCTAAATTTTCTCTCCCTTAGGTAGTACTTCTCCTCTTTTTGTAGGACCTTTTTCTCTATATTTTCTCCCCCTTTGGCATTATCTAACGTATAAGATTGAGGCAGGCAAAATAAGCAGTTAAGAAAATAGGAATTGAATTTCAACAAGTATATTAAGAACCAAAGAATCAGCAGGGTAAAGCGTTCAACGGAAATATAAAAAGATAGAGTTTAGGGGTTGAAGGTGTTCTTCATTTGGGTGAAGAATTTGGCGAGCATGTCCTGCATCATTTCAAATCGAGTGTCCATGTGACCCTTCATCTCTTTACGCAACTCTTCAGTTTTCTGATCATTAGCCGCTTGCATTTTTTCTATCTTCTTCTCCAAGAGAACAATCCTGTCATTGCCGTCTGGTTGCACTGACTGAACCGAGGTGATTGCTTTTTAATCGTTTCCTTCGACAGCTTTTTTTTCATGTTCGTCAGCATTCTGAGATATCTAAAAATTCGTTTCACAGTACTAAGGTGAGATTCTTGAGGATTTACCTGGAATCTTGCACATAGACAAACGCTGAACATTATGTCTGGTCTGCTTGCAGTAAGATAGAGCAATGATCCTATCATCCCTCTGTACTTAGTTGTATCTGCAGGTCCGGATTCACTACTTTTATCCAGTATTACTCCAGGATGCATTGGGATGCTCATCTCTTTAGCTTTTTCCATACTATACTTTTTCAAGAGATCCTTGATGTACTTCGTCTGGTGAATATAGGTCTTCTCTTTTTCTTGGCGAATTTGTAATCCTAGAAAGAACTTCAGTTCTCCCATCATGCTCATCTCGAATTCACTCTGCATGAGCTTAGAAAATTCTTGACAAAAGTTTTCATTAGTGGCACCAAATATAATATCGTCAGCATATAATTGAACTAATATAAAATCAGTTGATGACTTGCGTCTAAAAAGAGTGTTATTGATTTTACCTCTTGAGAACCCATTACTCATGAGGAATGAGCTTAGGCGATCATACCATGCCCTTGGAGCTTGCTTCAATCCATATAGTGCTTTCCTTAATTTGAAGACATGGTCTGGTAGAACTGGGTCTTCGATCCCTGGGGGCTGCTTAACGTATACTTCTTCTTCAATATATCCGTTTAAGAATGCACTCTTCACATCCATTTGTTATATTTTGATGGAGTGCTGACATGCAAAGGCTAGAAGTATACAGATGGCTTCAATACGTGCAACAAGGGGAAATGTTTCAGTATAATCTATGCCTTCTTGTTGATTTTACCCTTGTGCAACGAGTCTTGCTTTGTTTCTTGTTACCTTTCCGTCTTCATCCATTTTATTCCTAAATACCCACTTAGTACCTATAATTGATTTGCCTTCAGGCCTTGGTACTAGATTCCAGACTTTGCTTCTTTCAAATTGATTTAGCTCTTCTTGCACGGCAAGAATCCAACCTTCATCTTGCACAACTTCACGTATATTCTTGGGTTCTATCTCAGAAAAGAGTGAACAATTAGCATAATTATTAAAAGTAGATCTAGTTCTTACTTTTTCTGAGACACTTCCATTAGCATAATTATTGAAAGAGAATAATGGTCGTTAATGACTTGTCTAAAGCTTTGATGGTCTTTGAAGGAGAATAATGGCTAGGATGATGATGATGAGCGACTCTCTCCCTCCCTTTGGTGCTGAAAAGTGGAATAAGCACATGTGCTAAAACTCCTCCTTTTGAAATTCAAAACCAACAAGAGAGTTATGTGTCATTAAGGGAGTTAATTCTTTGTCTAATGCCTTAATGAGTCATGAAGGGGAATTAATCTGAAAAATGGGGGTTAGGGGCATGCCTCTTCACTCTCTCCCACTCTCTAGTTGCTGAATTCTCCAAGTTTAAGTATTACTATCATCACCTTACTCCTTTCCACTCAAAGAATTTTCTAAGAACCCAAAACCCTAGTGCTGTCTTCCTTCAGGTGCTGCTGAACCTTGGTGCCATTGTGGGTCGATTCCCTTCTTCTATTGTGGTCCTCACTCTTGTTTCTCAATCCTCTCTCAAACAAGGTTGGTATTCTTTTCCATTCCTTCGATTCAATACCTAGTTGTCTTCCTGGAACAAATGATATTTTTAAGAAATTAGAAACCTTTGATCTTTTGGGTAGAAAAATTATTTGTTAGGTTATAATATAGGTTCTGAACATGGAAGAATTTTAGTCTTGAAAGGAATTGGTTAAAAATGGAGTTTCGGGGTGAAAAACTTGGTTTTTAAGGTTTCTGGCAGGGAGCCAACGCATGAGCGCTGGACTCCTAACGCCTGGGCGTTGGAATTCTGCCTAGTTCATGTTGCCAGGCAGGGACCCAACGCTTGGGCGCTAGGCCCCTAACAGCAAGTTGCTGTTTTGCTTGTTTTGGGTTTAAATCTTGTGGAGTTGTTTTCTGTTCTTTTCCATAGTTTTTGATGATGGTACAAATGTGTTATTATAGGCCAGAGATCAAGACCAAGCAAAGGAGTTAAAGGTAAGGGTAACTCTGGGTCTAGATAGAGTCAGTTGTGCTTTACATATGATTTTGCTATTGGAAATAACTTTGTTTGTTATGATGGAATGGTTAGTATTGTGATGCTTGGAATTGAGAATTGTTTACATGATATGTTGAAGATGATGAAGTTGATTATGTTATATTGGAAATTGTTCATTCATGATGATGTTGAACCTGTTGGCATGGCATATGCATTTTTTTGAGGCTGAGGCGATGAGATGGGTTTTAGTCCCATGTGATCGTGTATGAGAGCGATGAGATGGGTTTTAGTCCCATGGGACCGTGTTTAAGGGTGATGAGATGGGTTTTAGTCCTATGTGATCGTGCATTAACTTGTAGTTTCATTTGAGGACTCATAAGCATGGTTTGTGTTGATGTTCATGAGGAAATGAGTATATTGTTGAAGGTGTTGTTGCATTTTGAAAATATTGTTGTTGTCACTTATGTTAATTTCTCTTCAACATGTTGTTTCTTATTTGTTGTTTGTTTAAGAGTTAACCCTTTCTGTTTGTGTTTGGGCGCTTAACGCCTGAAAATAGACAGGGCGATGATCGTCGTCTCTCGAGGAGCTTACGGAATCAGAGTGCGCAACAGATGCATGGGATATTTCTGAAGATGATGTTTTAAGGATTTCTGCTATTTTATTTTATTTTATTTTGGGTCTGTCTGTTGAGCATTACTTTATTTAATAATATTACGTTATTTCCACTTCCGCGTATTATTATTATTTTATTATGGGAATATTATTGAGTAATATTTTTTAGAGACGAAACCTTTTTGAAAAATTGAGTTGTTTTTCTGAGAGGTTTTAATTTCCGCGTTATTACTATGTAACCCTCAACCCAAAATTGGGGTGTTACATTAGGGAAGCTAAGTTTTGGGGTGATCGCTCTAGTGGTCCATTGGAAGAAATCAGAGATAAACAGTTGAAGGACGAACAACTTATGGATAAGCGGACCATGATTACCTTGGGTAAAGCACCGAAGTTCGAAGTGGGCTCCGAATATATTCTACGATGCAATGGACGAGTGTGTGTACCAGATGACCTTGGAATGAGAAAGCTGATTCTGGACGAGGGACACAAGAAAACTAAGTATCCACCCAAGAGCAACCAAGTTGTACAAGGACCTGAAACTCAACTTTTGGTGGTCAGGAATGAAGAAACAAGTCGCAGAGTTTGTAGCTGCTTGTTTGACATGCCAAAAGTCGAAGATTGAACACCAGAAACCCACAGGGATGATCCAATCCTTAGATACACTTGAATGGAAATTTGACAACATCTATATGGATTTTTTTTTCTTGCCTTGCGACAAACACAGAAAAGGTACGACTCAATATGGGTGATTGTAGAGTACTCATAAAGAGTTATTAAAACATAACTAGATTAGTCTAAATGTCATTATGACCATCGGACAAGTCAGAGAGATGGAAAGGCAAGCTTGAACGCTGGTCTAAGCGAAGGCTCAAGTTGTCAATGTCCGCCCGAAGAGTCGTGTACATGGATTCCATCCTGCCCTCCAAATGATCAAGGCGCTCATCCATGAACTGCCACATATCATTCCCCATACTGTCAATGCGATCAAAGATCATTCGAGTCATAGCATCACCTCCAGTAGAGGATGATGGAATGCTGTCAGAAGGAGGGAAGTAGGCAGCAGGAGTAGGAGCAGGAGGACCCTCAGGGGTCAGGTCAGACTTGTGCCTGAAGGTACCATCAACATCCTTGAAGAATCCCATCTTGTTCAGGATGTCCAAATCAATGCGTTGAGCCTTAGCATCCACAATGGAGGAATACTCGCCATGAGTAGAGACACTGTAATGCTTCAGAATTATGGAGATAACCGAAGCAAAAGGTAGAGGGCTGATTTTGTCCCGATGCACTAGCATGTGTGTCATGACCAGATAGGCCCAATTAATGGAGTTAAGGTTTTTCAAACATATAGAATTTGCATTTCTAAATCGCTAATCTGAGCATGGTTTGAACTCTAGGGTAAGATCACATAACCGAGCAAGTAATGAAGTAGTCTGTTTTCAACAGATAGAAACCCAACAGCAAGGGTATCTCGGGAGAAGTTTGCATCAACACACTACTTCTTGGACTGAATTTGCTCCTCAGAGAAGCGACAGAGAGATAAGTAAAAGGATTTCTTATCATATTCTTCCCAAGGGCAAGTCAGTTCTAGACTTAGTTTTTCTCCAATGCTGGGAATGGATAGACAAAATCCCAATTCTTCAAGGGTCATGGAAATGTTAATACCCTTGAAATATGTGCAAAGTTTGGTGCCGCGTTTAACCAGATTATAGTGGAAGACTTTGACAAGTTCGGGGTAGTATTTACCGTTTATCTCGACGAACGTATCAAGTCCCTGATGGTAAAAAAGAGTGGGGAAAGTCATCCCTGCTTCCATGAAAGACTCCAGAACACCATATTTTGGGGTGAGAATAGGCCATTCAAGAAACTGAGATAAGAACCGTTGCTTCTCCTCTTCAGTGGATAAAACCCTCGAGAGATCCAATGCATTCATGGATGGGTTCTTAGAAAGATGAGGTTTGCGAGAAGAGGAGGCCATGGAAGCTGAAATTTTGATAATTTATGAATTTCGAGTTCTAGGGTTTTGGCTGAGAAAATTTGGGGCTTTTGATCCTAGAGAAATTCAACAACAATTGGTTGGTTGAATTGATAGGTTCTATGTTGAGGAAGAAAACCCAAGAGAAATTGAAGAAAACGAACAAGAATTGTGGGAGATATTGGGATTTTACTGAGTGCTCGTCGAACTCAAGAGAATGGGTGAAAAGCTTTGGTATATTCGATTAAGAGGAAACCCAGTTATTTATACTGGTCGAGCATGAAAATGATTACATCAGATAGGTAATCGATTACATGCAGTGTAAATTTGAATAAATCAAATTTTGAATGGGTAATCGATTACATTATTTGAGTAATCGATTACTCAAAATCTTTAGAAAGATATTTGGGCCAAATTTTCAGAGTAATCGATTACTTGATGTTCGTAGTATATTACAGGAAGTCTCTGGAAAATTTCCTGGGCCAAATTTTTCACTGTAATCGATTACTAGAATTGGGTAATCGATTACTGAATTTCTCTGGAGAACGTCCTGGCCCAAAACTTTCCCTGTAATCGATTACTTATTCTGTGTAGTCCATTACTATTTCCAGAAACTTGATTTTTCAGTTTTGGTAAGCATTACATGAATGAATTATCTAATAAAGAGCTATGATGCAAATGCATAAGCTTATAATGCTTATAATAACTTTTGAAAGTTATAGATTTCATCTTTTTATCTAAAGATTTTCCTTACCAATACTATATTATATATTTGTGTCTTGAATGACCATCCTTTGTATATGACACTTCTGATCACAAGGTCTTCAAGCACACCTGCACAATAAACTTAAATGGTATTTTCGAGGTACCCAATAGTCTTTGTGTCCTTTTGGGTTAGTTCCTTTCACATCCCATATGAGTCTTTCATTGGGGACTCCATCGTTTCTATGATAACTAGGAGTATAGTAAGAGCACTTAAATTTCATGTTAGGCATTTTCTCTTTAAGATGCTAGAAAGTTCTGAAGTGTGTCTTTCTAGGTTGAGTATCACTATGTACTCTCCTTGTGTGATCAAAGTAGCATGAATTACTTGATGTAGTAAAGATAACTTCCTTAATAATACTAGAATGACTTTGATCAAAACAAACCTAGATTACTTTTATGAGTAACATACCTTTGAATAATTGACAGTTCATTTATCTCATTTGTATCTTTTTCATACTCTTTTAACACTTGATTTATTTCATCAATCTTTGATTCAAGTGTTGCATGTTTATCAAGAGTTATTAGATCTCTTTGAAAATCCATCTTGGTTTTAACTTGATCTAACTCCTCTTGCATGCTTTTAGCTTTTCTTAGTAGAGATGAAATTATCTTGTCTTGTATTGCATCTACTTTAGAAATATTTAAGAAGATATCATGCAATTCAACAAAGGTATTTTGTAACTTATCATATGAAATTGTATCGTTACTAACCTCATTGCTTTCATCATCAGAATGATGTGTTGCCATCAAGACGAGATGTGCTTCTTCATTCTCTGAATCGGATGATGAACTTGCTTCACTGTCTTCCATGTATGCATATTTTGATTTGGAATTCTTTTTCTCAAATTTCTTCTTTAAGCCATGCTTCTTTCTTTGAAGATTATGACATTCTTTCTTCTTGAGCATCTTGCCAAGATTCTTCACAAGCATTTCCATATTTTCATCATCATCATCATCACTATTGGATTGAGAATCTTCCTCTTGTGAACTATCATATCTTGTAGCTTTAGTTCTCAATGCAATAGGTCGAATGTTCTTGTCAACTGCTTCTTGTTGTTCCATCTTTCTGAGTTCAAGTTTATGTACTTGCAACTTGCCAAATAGTGCAGCCAATGTCATTTTTGAAAGACTTTTCTTTTCTGATGTTGCTGTTACCTTTGGTTGCCATTCTCTTGACAATGACCTAAGAACTTTTAAGTTCAAATCACTGTTGGAAAAATCTTTCCCAAGAGCAATTAGATGGTTGATCAAGAGAGTGAACCTTTTCTGCATATGTGGAATAGTTTCTCTTGGTAACATTCTAAACGATTCATATTCTTGTGACAATGTATTGATCTTTGATCTTTTGACTTCATCAGTGCCTTTGAAGTTTTGCACGTGGATACTCTAAAGAACTCGCCCATGCCAAGAGCTGATGTAAGAATGTTCATGCCTTTTAGGTCATATTGAACTTTCTTCTTTTCTTCTTCACTCCATGTGTTCTTTGGTTTTGGTTGTGTGCTATCACCCACATCATTCATTGGTATAAACAGACCTTCTTCAATGGCTTTCCATATTTCCACATCCAATGACCTTATGAAGATTTTCATCTTGATTTTCCAAAAGTCATAGTGGTCACCGTTGAAGTATGGTGGCCTGTTTATGTCGAACCCCTCACTAGTGCGAGGTCTAGAAGAGGATGCCATCTTCCTGGATCTTTAGGAGCAAATTACCTAAACTTACGCTCTGATACCAATTGTAAGTATAGATAGCAACCTAAGAGGGGGGTTGAATTAGGTTCTCTCAATTTTTGCCTTAACAACACTCAGTTATTTTGAAGATAATGTTAATCACAATTGTTGATTGTGAATGCAGCGGAATAAGAACTTGCTGAAAGTAAAAGATAAAGGTTGAGAGAATTTGCACACAGATTTATCCTGGTTTACCTTCAATCCACCGAAGGCTACGCCCAGTCCCTTAAGAACCCTTGAGGATTTATCCACTATGATCAAGATTTCTTACAAGCACTTACACCAAGGACCTTAAGAACTCTTGTCAAGCCTCAGAAGGCAAACCACCAACTGATGACACCGAACACCACAGCGGACTTTGAATCAAACCGATTTAAATGACCTTTTCCACAACCACCAAAAACTACGGTGAATGAATCAAACCGATTCAAGATGAAGAAGAAGCTTTTGCTATGGCTGATGCAATGCTTTTATCTAGTTGGATTGGTCTTAGTTTGTATGCTTAGGAAATTACAATGAAGGCTCAATTATTCTGAGTTTCTCAAATGTTGAACAGCATGAGTGTTCTTATGAAAATGAAAGAGCTATTAATCAGAATTTTGGCTCTAATGAATATGAAAGTTTTTGTTCAAGAGCTTGTTCATTTCTGAGCATCAAAGGACTATTTATAGGCACTAGAGGTCGTCCATGAACCATCACAAAGCTTCCCTAACATTTTGAGACACATTGGTTCATGAAACAACACATCTGTCGACCAGGTAATCGATTACATTATCATGGTAATCGATCACTGCATGCCGTTGCAGTTTGAATTCAAAAATTCAAACATGTAATCAATTACATGGATGTGGTAATCGATTACTATCTTCTGGTAATCGATTACTCAGCTCCTGTAATGGATTACTCTCAGTCCAAAACTCAGTTTATGAAATTTTAAACCCTAATTGAGTGTTTCTACTAAGTTTTACTTGTGAAAACATATTATACTGAATTAGTTGATTATTTATGAGCCTTCATATGCAATATAACCTTAATAAAGCATAACACACTAAGTTAACAAGACTTACAAATAGCTAGAACCTTAATAGTTGATCTTGACGTTTTGAGCCGGTTCTTGAAGTCTTTCTTTTTCTTATTTTTGTAACGTGTGTTGTCATCATCAAAACTTCAGCCAAATTCAGGAGCAAGACCTTCTTCACAAGTTCTGCGTACCATCCACACACCAATGGGCAAATGGAGAGGACCTTTCAATCTCTGGAAGATCTACTGTGGGCATGAATAATCGACAATAGAGGAAGCGGGGCGAGTTTCTACCCTTGATAGAATTCACATACAACAATAGTTGTCATGCGAGCATAGAAATGGCACCCTATGAATCCTTGTATGGACGTAAGTGTCGAACACCGTTGTGTTGGTACTAGAACAGGGAGAGAATGATAATTAGGCCAAAGTTCATCAAACAAGAGATAGAAAATGTAAAGGAGATTCGGGAGAAGATGAGAACCTCCAAGAGCAGACAAAAGAGCTAGGCCGGCAAGTGCAAGAGGGATTTGGAATTCGAAGAGGGTGAACATGTATTCCTTCATGTCACGCTAAACAAGGGGGTGGAACGATCCATAAAGTCAAATAAACTCACGCCAAAGGGTAGGGTTGGTCGCTTACTAGATAGCTTTACCTCTGTTTCCCTCCAACATCCATGATGTCCTTAATGTGTCGCAACTACGAAAATTCATCCCAGATCTATCGTATGTGATCACCCCAGATAACATCCATCTAAAAGACAACTTGTCATTTAAGTTATGTTAACAATCAAGGGTTCTTTGAAGAAGAAAAGTGAGAAATCAAAGATACTGAAAGTTCTTTCTATTCTGATTAATTCACTGTACAAGCTCTATTTATGTATACAGGGAAAACTGTAAATCAGGTCTCGTCCTTGGACTCGGCTGAGGTTTTGATGAATACAAACACATCACAAAAAGAAGAAAGACTTCAGAAAAGAAAAGGAAGACTTCAAGAAGACTTCAAGAAAGAAAGGAACAAAAAGAAGAAAGACGTCACGAAGACTTCAGAAAAAGAAGGAAGACTTTAAGAAAACTTCAAGAAGACTTCAGAGAAGAAAGACTTCAAGAACCGGCTCAGAACGTCAAGATCAAACATGAAGGTTCTAGTTTCAAGTAAGTCTTGTCAACTTAGTGTGCTATGCTTTATTAAGGTTTAATTGCATTTGAAGGCTCATGAATGATCAACTAATTGAGTACAATATGTTCTCACAAGTTAAACTTGGTAGGAACACTCAATTAGGGTTTAAGATGGTTAAAACTGAGTTCTGGACTGTCTATAATCGATTACAGATGTGTGTAATCGATTACAGGAAGTGTGTAATCGATTACCACATGTATGTAATCGATTACCAATTTTGAGTTTTGAATTCAAACTTCAACGGCATGATGTAATTGATTACACTAACTGCTGTAATCGATTACCAGGTCGACAAAAGTGTCTTTTCATGAACCATTGTGTCTCAAACCGTTTGGGAAAGGTTGTGTTGGTTCATGGACGACCTCTAGTGCCTATATAAAGTCCTTAGACACTCAGAAACATCGATGACTTGGTCCATAACTTTCATATTCATTAAAGTCATCATTCTGAGTTTCGGTTCTCTCATTTTTCATAAGAACACTCATGATGTTCAACATTTGAGAAACTCAGAATGGAAGAGCCTTCATTGTAATTGCTTGGAGCATAAGATCAATCCATCTTGTCTAAAGGATTGAATCAGCCATTGTAAAGGCATCTTCTTCTTCATCTCTTGAATTAAGTTGATTCATTCATCGTGGTTTTCGGTGGTTGTAAAAAGGTCCTTTGAATCGGGTTTGATTCAAAGTCCACCATGGTGATACGGTGTCATCAGAAAGTGGTTTGCTTTCTGGGATTTGATAGGTCCTCTTAGGGTCCTTGGCATAAGTATTGCTAAGAAGACTTGATCAATCAGAAGTGGGTTGCTTCGGGAAGATTGATAAGAGATCTTAGGGTCCTTGGTGCAAGTATCCGTAAGAGTACTTGATCATTGTAAATCTTCGCTATGGGATTCAGTGGAGTGGTTCTTCAGAAAGTGGTTTGCTTTCTGGTATAGTGAAAAATCTCTGTGTGATCAGAGGACTGGACGTAGCCTTCTGGGTTTGAAGGTGAACCAGGATAAAATCCCTGTGTGTTCTTCTTATCCTTCATCTTTTACTTTCAAGCAACGTTCAATTCCGCTGCAATCACAACTACTGTTTCGTGATCATCATTATCTTGAAAGTAACAATTTCAATAAGGCGAAAATTGGGGCAACTCTGATTCACCCCCCCTCCCAGGTTGCTATCTGCACTAACAAAAACAGACAAGATCCCGGATATTCCGGGTTAACACAATCAGACAGGATCCCGGATAATTCTGGGTCACCTATCACACATGGGCAGCTGACATAACTAACTGACCAGACGATACAGTTATGCATTCGATTCAACTTAGCAGTCGATGCTGCCATATAAACGACAAAATGCTAACTTATTCAGACGATAGTATCAAACGATATAGACGATAAGTATCAGACGATACTGCATTTCTCTAACAGCTCCCCTCAAACTCAAGGTGGGTGAAAAGGAGCAGCATTGGCAAACACATTGAGTTTGGCCTTCATTGCTGCAAAGTGTTGAGGCGAGAGAGGTTTGGTGAAGATGTCAGCCAATTGATCCTGACCAGGAATGTGATACATAAGAAATGACTTGTTTTGAACTTTCTCTCGAATGAAAAAGATGTCCAGTTCCATATGTTTTGTTCTGGTGTGCTAAATAGGGTTGTGTGTTAAGGCCACATCTCCCATGTTATCATAGTATAGTGTAGGAACTTGGAAAAGAATCTTTAACTTTTTGAGGAGAGATAGAATCCAAAGAAGTTCAGCAGTGGTGTTGGCCAAGCTTCGATATTCTGCTTCAGTGCTTGACCGTGCGACAATCATCTGCTTCTTGGACCTCCAAGACACTAAGTTTGGTCCAAAGAAAACACATGAACCAGACGTGGAATGTCTATCGTCTGGATTCGAACCGCAATCAGCATCACAGTAGGCAGTCAAGGGCACAGTAGCTTTAGAATTGCAGGGCTTGCGAAGCAGACCATGAGAGATAGTACCTTTGAGGTATCTTAGTATGCGCTTGACAATCATCCAATGAACATCTAGAGGCTAGCTCATGAACGGATAGACTTTGTTGACAACATATCTAATTTTAGGTTTGGTGAGAGTAGCATATTGCAATGCTCCAACAACAGACCTGTAGTTGGATGGTTCAACATATGGGTCAGTACCATGTTTGCTGAGTTTTGCGCTGCTAAGCATGGGCGTAGATTGCCCTGTTGCATTGGTCATATTTGCCTTGTCAAGAAGATCTCCTATGTATTTAGATTGTGATAGGAGAAGAGACCCATCTTGCAGATGCTGAACTTGAACTCCAAGGAAGTAATCCAACGTACCCAGTTGTTTGAGTGAAAACTCTGCATTAAGCTGGGTGACAATTTGCTGAATGAGAGGTAAGGAACTGCCAGTGATGATAATATCATCAACATAGACCAAGATATATGCAACAAGAAGTTGTACTGTAGACAAATAAAGATGTATGACAACAATTGGCCTTGAAGCCAAATTGTAGAAGAGCCCTTTTTAATTTGTCAAACCAAGCTCGGGGAGCTTGTTAGAGACCATAAAGAGCTTTGTTGAGTTTGCAAACTAAGGTTCGATCTTCAGTTTGAAACCCCAGTGGCTGGTCCATGTAGACATCTTCATCAAGTGTGCTATTCAGGAAGGCATTGTTGACATCAAGTTGATGAATATGCCAACGTTTGGTGACAGCTAAGGACAAAATGAGACAGATAGTGATTGGCTTCACAAAAAGTGAAAAGGTTTCTGAATAGTCAAAACCTGGAATCTGATTGTACCCTTTGGCCCCTAACCTAGCTTTGTATCTTTCAACAGTGCCATCAACCTTTTGCTTGATCCTGAACACCCACTTGCAACCTATTGGTTTTCTATTTCGTGGTAAGGAGACTAAAGACCAAGTGGTGTTTTGTTGCAAGGCATCGAGCGTTGCCTGCATAGCCTGCTTCTAGTGGGGATCTTGAAGAGCTTTCTTGTAGGAGGTTGGTTCAACCTGAGTTAAAAGAAGTTGTGGTTGAACGGTGCCAGTCTTCAAGCGAGTTTGCATAGTGTGAGTGTTGACTGGGGGAGGCGGTACTGAGGATTCCTGGGGCCGAGCAATCCCAGATTTGGATCTAGTTTGCATGGCATGAGGGTTGACTAGTGCTTGTTGATTACCAAACAATGCTATAACATCAGACGATTGATGAGCGGCAGACGATGCTGCACCACCAGACGATGTAGGAATAGCAGACAATGAAGGAACATTTGACGATACTGCAACTGGATGATCAGATAGAGACTGCTGCTGCTCTTGATGTGGAGTTACAAAATACCTTGGAATAAAATATTTTAGAGAAGACCCCTCCATGGTGGTAGAATGAGTTGAAAACATCTCTGTGTATGGGTACCTGTATTCACTGAATATAACATCCTTTGACACAAATTTTTTCCCACTGGCACCTAAACATTTATAACCTTTGTGGCAAGGGAATAACCAAGAAAGACACACTCCCGTGACCTGAACCGAATTTTAGAGACATTGTAAGGACGGAGAAAGGGATAGCATGCACAGCCAAAGGCCTTCAAGAACTTGTAATCTAGGTGAACACTGTGAAGCTTATAGTAAGGGATAACATTGCCTAAGACAGAGTTAGACAATCTGTTCATGAGAAAGGTAGCTGTTAAAAAGGCATGATCCCAGTATTGATGGGGAATTTTGGCTTGAGCAAGCAAAGAAAGACCAGTTTCAACAACATGTTTGTGCTTCCGTTCCACACTGCCATTTTGATGATGTGTGTAGGGGAAAGTCAGACAATGAACAATTCCTGATTGAGAAAAATGAGAACTGAGGGGTTCAAATTCAGTGTCTCCATCAATTTGAACAGCATTAATTTTTAGATTTAATTGCAATTCAATCATTGCTTGAAATTGAAGAAAGGTGGCATAGGTTTCGGATTTTCTTTCTTAGAGAAAAAATCCATGTATATCGTGTGTAGGTATCAACACAAGTAAGAAAATAAGAATAACTAGCAGAAGATTCAATGGAGGCTGGTCCCCATAAATCAGAAAATACAAGTTCTAAAGGTTGAGAATAAATTGTATTAGATTGAGAAGAAGGTAATCTGTGAGATTTACCCATACAACAGGCACTACAAACACGAGAAATAGCTCAAGAAGGAACTGAAATATTACATTTATTCAAAACAGAATGTAAAATCTCATGAGTAGAATGACCTAGGTGATGATGCCAAAGGTCATAGGAAGTGGGTCTTACGAGTGAGCTACTAGTGCTTGTGGTTTTATGTGTTTTAGGTAAAGTAAATGAGGAGGAAGTGGGAGCTGGCATAACAGAAGACTTGTTCTTGAAGAACTTGGAAGCATGCATGCCATCAAAATAGTAGAGACCATCATCCCCAACAGTCCCTTGAAGAAGAATTTCACCATTGGCCTGAGATATGACAAGACAATGAGCATGATCAAACTCAAATTTAACATGATTATCTCTAGAAAACCTACTAACACTCGCACGATTTTTAGTGATTGAGGGAACAAGCAA
The DNA here is from genome assembly GCA_030819835.1 of Acmispon strigosus. Lineage (NCBI taxonomy): Eukaryota > Viridiplantae > Streptophyta > Magnoliopsida > Fabales > Fabaceae > Acmispon > Acmispon strigosus. The sequence goes on along the minus strand of JAUAMA010000001.1, from coordinate 37,275,490 downwards.
CATATCACTAAGAGAAAGAGTAGCATGTGTATGATATGGTAATTTAAAGGAAACTGTATCAATAGATTGAATAGGCAAACCTTGACCATTGCCCATGATGATGTGATCATTCCCTTGAAGGGGTGTAGGATTGGAGGAGGCAGTAGCATCATGGGTGACATGGTGAGTTGCACCAGTGTCTGGTAACCAGGTCCTTGCTGTAGGTCCTGCCGATGCAGTGAGCAGAGCTTGTCCCATCGTTTGTCGTGAAAACAATTGGCTTGTTGGTCGCTGTGCATAGTGAGAAGGGCCAATCATCTGCTGGGGAGACTGAAACACAGGTGCAGTTATCGTCTGATGGTGATAACCTTTGACATATCCAGCAAACGGAGGATAAGAAATTTCTGAAGGATATCCATGTGGATCAGTGTTCGGACCAGCATTGGGAAAAGGTAATTGGGAGGGCCAAGTTATTTGAAGGTTATAAAAGGGTGGGGGACCAAGTCCTGCTTGTTGAAAATTAGAAAGAGGTTGTGCAAAGCCTCCTAAGGTACCGGCCTGCTAAGGAAATTGATTAAACTGACCACCATATGGTGATGAGCCAACCATTCTTGGAAAATTGGCAGACGATACGCGGTGATAGCAAGTGTTGGCTTCATGACCCCACTTGTTACATATTTGACACTAAATAGAGGAGCGTCCACCACGCCCACGACCACCACGATCACTAGAGCGACCACCAGGACCATGATAATCACCAAATGAGCCATAATTCTGGGTCGACTTAGAGAAACCCTGATTCAAAGATGGTGGATCATCAGTGGTGTGCACGACACGATTCTGGGCAGGTGAACTAGAAGCATAGTTGGCTTGAGCAGACTGCTGGTTCAGTATTGGTGAGTTTATCTTCTGTGCAGGTGTATGTGTGAGCAGAGCAGACGGTGGATTGTCAAGAAGTTGATGCTTGCGAGAGCGAAGAAGATAGGCCTTATGAGCAATAAGCATTTCTTCTGCTTGAGAGATAGAGAATTGAACCTCCTGATTGTTGACAAGAGGCATAAGAGAGCTATACTCATCCGGTAATCCATCAAAGGTAGCTTTAATGTGACGGAGATGAGAGCATTGACAATAGTCTTAATGCCTTTGAGATAGTCGGAGAGAGATTTCGCCCCTTTGACAATGGTGTAAAGCTCTGAGTGAAGAGTTGTGGATTGTGCCAGAGAACGTACATTGAAGAAGTCATGAACTTCTTGCCAAATCTGCCAGGACTGTTTGTAGTTAACAACTGTAGGTAGAACAACAGATGATAGGGAAGAAAGCAACCAAGTGAATAGTGTTGAATCTTGTTTGATCCAGGTTGTGTAAAGAGGATTCTCAACAGACTTTTCATGACCATCATCAGCCAAAAAATGAGGTGGGATTGCTGGATTCACAAGAAACTTTTCCAGACTATGTTGTCAAACAACACCTTCAACGTGTTGTACCGAGGAACGAAAATTTGTTTCATTTTACATTTCCTTACTTTGTCTGCACTCTGGCACATTTTTCCTATAAAATTACTTATGCTTCAGTTTATTGTTTGCCTTGCTCACATGCTTGACCGCTACTTTCTCTGCTTTGCTTGTCTACTTCCCACTCTTTTGATAATGCCAAAGGGGGAGAATATTTGGAAAGAGAAAAAGAGCACCAACTTAGGGGGAACTAACCTAGAAACCTTAGTTGAGAATATATGTCAAACTCAGGGGGAGCAAAGGAAACGAGAATTTAAAAATTCAGGAATTTTTTTTTTCTTAACTCTTAAGTGAATGTCATCGTTTGAAAAACATAAGAATGATATCGTTTGCAAGTCCTTTCAAGAACGATCATGTTTTTCTAGATAATGAACTATTAAACCTTTTTCTCGAAAGAAATTGTCATTATCAAAAAGGGGGAGATTGTTAGATTCAAATGATTTAATGAATTATTATATTTTGATGAATAAAAATTTCGTTAAGTCTTGATATTGTTAGAGATAGAATTCCTAACTTCTTAATGTTTTCACACTCAGGAATATTTATCTACTTGAAGAAAAACTAAATGGAGCCATATAAAGCATTATCAAAAGCAGATCTTCAAGCAAAGAAAAGAGGAAGAGTTCATCCAGCTACAACTCTTCTGAATCAGTCTGTCAGTTGAGAACGTTTGCCTTAGAGAGTTCGTCCGACTGAGAAGAACGTCTGGTCACTCAATCATTGGGTTTACTTAGTTACCCATCTGAAGGAAAGTATGGCTGGAACTTTGTCAGAAAGTTTGTTTGCCAACAACGCAATTTTGGAGTTCGTGCAGCGAAAACTCGGAGGAGATCGTTTGTCCAACCCAAGCTTAGCTATCAAGAACTATCTATCCCTTCATAGCATTAATGAAGAAAGGGACATAATTAATACTTTATTCCTCGTTTCTTCAAATCCTCTGATATTCCTTAAATCAAGCTGCTTTTGCGGAATCAACGGCGAGATTTTCTGATCATCGTATCTCCTCAACGTTCAAATTTAAATCTTCTGTTCAGAACATTAATTGCTACCTTAGCTGGGATGCATGAGCATCAAAAGCAGAATTTAAAGCTCAAGGAAGAAAGTCTTGAAGATCCAGACGATGACAACCTCTGCCATTGAAGATGCAATAAATGCATGGCAGAATGCATTTAATGCTGAAACAGAGATGCAAAAGTATCTGTTACTCACAATGGAGGAGAAATTCAAACGGAACTATTTTCAAATCTTCAGCAAGCTCACATTGATCACTCTACTGAAGATAAATAGAGGACTTGAAATTAGATTCAATTTGGAAACTTACGCACGATCAAAGCATTCAAACTTTCTAAGTTCATCAACTGCGACCTTATTTTCTAAGTCAAAAACTCAGCAACTTCAAGCTATTTCCTACCTGAGTTAAGTCGTCATCTAGTGTGAAGATTCCATAGAGTGCTACTCTTATTTCCTTTCACACAAACTTTTTAGAGAACCAATTTGTTTATCCTCTTTGTAATCTGCTCTTCATGTTTCTACCCACTCTTATTGAAGAGACTTTGTAGAAACCAAAACCTTCTTGAAAAAGAACTAGGAGAAGTCCTGTCTAATACTTGTAAAGGAGAAGTCTTGATAGAATACTTGTAAAGGAGTAGTCCTCAAAATACTGGGAGAAGTCCTGGAGAATACTTGTACTATTTTGTGAAAATAGTGAAAATCTTGGTGAAGCCAAGGACTAGACGTAGCCCTGTCGATTAAGGGGGTGAGCCAGGATAAATACCTTGTGTATTTTACTTTTATGCTTTAGATTATCTTCCGCCGCACTCACTAACAAAAATCTTTAAAACTGATAACTATTATTTACTGAAAAGGATTTGAAAAATCACCCACACAATTCAAACCTCCCATTTCTTGTGTGTTTTTCTCACTATCAATAGGTTCCTATGTTACCACGGTTCTTACTAGAACGTGGTAATAGGTCTTTTTAAAAAAAAAACAGCCTATTTGCAAGCTGGAAGTACTAACTAAACTGAAACTACTTCTATAGGTCCTAATAGGTCCTTATATAGAGGATGAAAAATGAAAGTACTTCTAACAAACTAAAACAGAATTGTAAACTAATAACTAAACTGAAACTAACACTAAAACAGAATTGTAAACTACTAACTAAACTGAAACTAACTTTCAACTACAATATCAGTAATTCTAATACACCCCACAAGCTGGAAGTGTTATGCATTAACACAGCCAGCTTGTAGAAGGCACAATGAAGCTAAAACCCAGTCTTCGAAGACTAGAATCTAGCTTATCCGAATGTATCGTTGACATCCCCCTTCAAGATGGAATGTAAGCCATACATTCCAAGCTTGGACCATAAAATCTGAATGTGAATGTGATGTGTTAATTCCAACAAGCTGTCCCACTGCTTTTCCAGTTTCAAAACAGTACCCAACTCAGCAAATCAAAGACTATCTCTTCCTCCAACAACCTTGATCTCAAAGTTGCAAAGAGGAAGATCTCGACCCTTTGTGAACAATGCATTGTAACCTCAACAATACACTTCTCATCCTCACTCAATAATCCAACCATTCGCCAATGCATCAAAGCACCAAGAGAATACCAACGAGAATATCAACACCCATACAAAGATCTTGCTGTCAATTGTAGTTGTAAGCTCCAACTTAAAAGATAAATACAAGCCAATATATGAGAAATTGTAAAGGACAAAACAAGATATGTGGTAGCAGCAATTGCAGGCAGTAATAATAGCAATAAAAGACATTAGAAGATTCTTGAAAACAGATTGGAAGAAATATCCTATCTCTGAGGTAATTACACAAACACCTTGTGTGAAATTCTAGAAACCACCAAGAACAAACAGAAAAATCCAATGAAATTACCACATACATAAGAAGTGGTATCAAAACGCAGCTTCAATAACGAACATAGGAGGATTGATGAAGCCGTAAGAAAGATTGGAAGCACACTTACATAGGCAAGGGTGTGAAAGAAAACAACTACAGTGACGAACATAGGAGGATTAACGACTGCTGTAGTGACGAACATATGAGGATCATCGACTGCAAGAAACACCAAATTGGTGAAGCAAAACACCAGAACAAACTGTAGATTAAGAGGATGCAGATTTCTCATCACCAACAAACTGCAAATTAAAAGGATGTAGAGTCCTCAAGCATGAAATCACCAGATTAGGAGTGTAACAACAAGCCTTATATAGAGGCTGAAAAATGAAACTACTTGTAACAAACTAAAACAAAATTGTAAACTACTAACTAAACTGAAACTAACACTAAAACAGAATTGTAAACTACTAACTAAACTGAAACTAACTTTCAACTACAATATCAGTAATTTTAATAGTCTCCATAAGAAGCATCTTCCACTCTTTCCCCAAATGGAGACGAAATGGAACTAAATTTCATATTTCTAGAATTTGTTCAACACCCCATAACCCAAATTGTGATTTTATTCCGAAGAAAAGGTTGGAAATGAGAAAATAGAAGAGACTAAGAAGAAGAGGAAGAACAAAATGTGGGGAAGGTGTTGCTGGTGTAGGAAATAAGCAAGCAGGTTTTGCCCACAGCTCCATCCCCAACAGTGACGCACTTTATGAACCAAGAAGCACTCAACTTTTTCAACAGTGAGAAAAAAACAAAAAAAACCATGAAAAAGCCTCAGATCTTCAACCTGATGACCTGATTACACGCCCCCTCTGACTTCTCCTCCTCCTCTTCCACCTCCACTAGCTGTTTCTGCTTCAATTACACATCTGCACCAGCAAAAACAAAACACCCAAATCCAGAAAGAAAAAAAAAGAGAAGCTTTTCAGAAAACCACGACGAAAAGAAATAATGGCGAACCTTGATTGAGAAAATGCAAAAAGAGATTGCGAGGGGAAAATAGGGAATTAGAAATCAAAATAGAAGAAGAAATGACGGAGACCCTAACCCTTTAGGGTGGAAGGAAAAGAAAACAACATTCACTGAACCGTTCGTTTGTTCATTCATTCATTCACCGAGAGAACAAACCATTTTTAGCTTTTTGTTGAACCTAACCCCATTTCAATAGGTGAATGGTGGAGAGGTGCGGTGGTGGTGAACCAGAACCAGTGGCAGCGCGAGTTGAAAGAGGCTCGTCGTGAGGAGGAGGGCTTGGTGAGCCAAAGAAGGTGAGGGGTGGCGGCGGCGGCTTAGTGATGGAAAGGAGAGGGGTGGTCACAGTTTGATTGTTGGGTGAGAGTGAGAAAGAGCAGAGATGAAGAGCCACTAGGGTTAGGAGAGGGTGAATGAATAGTGTTGTTAAGAGGTTATTTGTTTCCATTGTTTTTATTTTTGTACTTATTACCACGGTTAAAAGTGAACCGTGGTAAGAAAGTGGCTCAGTTACCACGGTTCAAGGAGGAACCGTGGTAACATGCTATAACACCCCAATTTTGGGTTGAGGATTACATAGTAAAATCGTGGAAATTAAAACCTCTCGGAAAACAACTCAATTTTCAAAAAGGTTTCGTCTCTAAAAAATATTACCCAATAATATTCCCATAATAAAATAATAATAATGCGCGGAAGCGGAAATAAAGAAATATTATTAAATAAAATAATGCTCAACAGATGAGCCCAAAATTCAAAATAAAAACAGCGGAATATTATTTCAACATAGTTCGTCATCTTCTTCTGAATCCTCCAAGCTTCCATCGCGCGCTCTGATTCCGTAAGATCCTCGAGAGACGATGATCATCGCCCTGTCTATTTTCTGGCGTTAAGCGCCCAAACACAAACAGAAAGGTTTAACTCTCAAAACAAACAACAAATAACAAGAAGCATGTTGAACATAAATAACAGTAACAGTATTTTCAACATACAACAACAACTTAACGGCATATTCAAACAACATCAACAGTAAAAACTCAATTCAACTTTCTCAAATTCTATATGCATGACTCTTGGCCAAAACTTTACCCCAAACTGGTGAGAACGGTCGCAGGGGATAAATTACCCTCTCACCGAACTCAGGATAGATCGCATGGGACAAATGACCATCTCATCTACCTTAGGCATGATCACATGGGACAAATTACCATGTCATCATCCTTCCAAAACTCGTCCACTAGGAATGATCACATGGGACAAATCCCCATCTCATCATCCTTCCAAATGCACATGTCAGAACCCATAACAGCCCACACACGATCCAACAGTTCATACAAAAATCCTTAGTCACGATATATCATATGCAATTTATAAATTTTCCTCCCAAAATCCATCATGCTTTCATCAATAGCACAAAGCCACAATTCTCATAAAACTTCTCAACTCATAAAAATTTATAGCATGTTATATGGCCACAAAATTCCAGAAAGATTCTCAAATCATCACAACAGAATTCACAAAACAGTATACACAAGGAAATCACAAACCGACGTAAGTAATTCCTAAGACGAGTTACCCTTACCTTCGCGAGGGTTGCATGCAATTGACCTCCAACCTTGCAAGATAAACATATAAACAACCATCACACAACCATAGGATAGATGAGAATCAATCTCAAAAGAAACCGGAACCCGATTGGCAAAAACTAGGTTTCCATGTAAAAATGGTCCAGAATGAGTTTTCGACCTATAGTTTATGTAAAATCAATTCCCAACACATCATACATCAATTTCCCAATGTTCTAAAGGTTTCATAATGAATATTTTCTTTCAAAAACTCCAGAGATTCAAAAAACGCTAAAGTGTACGAGTAACAACACAACAAAGAGTTCTAACTCGTGGATACTCAAGAACTAATATTTTCCCATGGTCAAAATTCATTCCAAACCCTATTAAACATGATCCTTTCTCATATTTTAAAGGGCTTCTAACATGTTAAGATTCAATTTTACCTAAATTGAGAATTCCCATAGAAAGAGTTTTAAAACTACTAGTGTAGGAAACAGGAGTTTTGAGAAGAACCGACCTTGTTGAGAGAGTTGATTAAGACTGAGTGTAGCACGACCCAAACACTTCCAGAGAGTAGAGAACCTCAAGATTTATTCAAAACAAAGGTTGAAAAAATATTAATTATCCCTAGAAGATTACAAGAGATTGTTCTCCAAAGAACTCAGAATTTAGAAGGTTTTTGTCTCTTACCGATTTAACCGACACAAAGAACTTGGAGGGGATTGAGAGATGAGGTCTGAACACCACGAAAGAGGGAGGAAATAAGAGCTTGATCACCACCAAGAGAGGGAGAGTAGGTCGAAAATATTCTCCCAAAAGTAGCAAGACTTCACAAGTTTCCCAGCTTAGTGTTTTAAATGTTTGTTTGCAAAGTTCAAGTGTGGAAGGAATGAGATGGGGTCTAATATGATTTGAGTATGAAGAGGAGTGATTAGAGAAGAGGGAGGGGCATGCAAGGCTCATTGTTTCAAAGGTGAAACTGAAAATTCTTGTTTTCAAAGCTCATCAAGACCAAAAGACATAACCCCCAACTCACTTAACTTTACTAAATGCTTTGTTGGTTTTCAAACTCAATGAGAATGTTCTAGCACATGAGTTGATTCAGATTTTGGCTTCAAAAAGGAGAAGAAAACCGTGCAACCACCACCATTAATCACCATTGCTCATTCATAACCCCTCATTAACACTAGACAAGTCATTAATCACCTCAATTCTTGTATTAACTATCATAACCCCCATGGAATCTACATTAACCACCCTAATGAAAGCTCTTAAATCTGATTTCTCTACTCCATTTCGAAATTCCTAAGCCTAAAAAGAAATAAAAACTTCCTCACAAAGGTTCGAACCCATGCCATGTAGCCGAAATACCAAAATCTTAACCGCTAAGCCAAAGTCATTCTTGTTACGAATCAAGCACATATACTCTTTTACCCAAGTATCAACAAATCCATGAAACTTCATTCATATCAAAACTCCAAGGAAAATACCACCAAACACTATTCAAACAAGAGTCTAACAAGGATCAAAAACTAAACTATAAAATAGTTCGGGGACCGAAATATAAATAATCCAAACTCAAGGACCAAAACTATAAATACTGAAAATAGAGGGTCTTACACATGCGGTGTTAATTAAAAAAAATAAAAACTATCTCTATTACCACGGTTAACATATGACCGTGGTAATTGACTGTGGTAATAGGAACCTCAGTTACCACAGTTCGACACGGAAGCGTGGCAACAGAGCTCCGGGCACCATTTTACCACAGTTCCACACGGAACCGTGGTAAAAGGGGCGTGGTAAAAAGGCAATTCTGTAGTAGTGTTACCACGGTTCTTTGTTAAACCGTGGTAAAACGACAATTGTATTACCTCATTTCCATCTTGAACCGTGGTAACAGAGGTGTGATATTACCACGGTTCCATCTTCAACCGTGGTAACAGAGGTGTGTTATTACCACGGTTCCGCCTTCAACCGTGGTAATTAATCTATTACTACGCCGAGCAATATCACGGTTTAACCGTGGTAATATGTTGCCCAGAACCGTGGTAAAATGACAATTCTGTAGTAGTGAATACAATTGAGGAAGAGATTTGTTCATAGATTGAATGACTTGAGGTTATGAATTTATATGATGTTTTTTCCCAATTCTAATTTAGCTAATGAATGATTTAATTTGAAACTATATTTCTCAAGTTTCAAATCAGTTTAGACATGGAAATTAGCATTCTTTCCCTATTTCCACTATCTATTTGGTCAAGTAGAAGTGTTAGAATTGAGAAATTTTGATGTGTTGAGAAGCTAATTAATGAATTAATCTATTTGGAAATATAGAAAGTCTAGTCGGTCATATAGGTTCCATAAATTCAATTATCTCTTACCTTTGTTAATTAAAACATAATGCCATGTAATGCAAATTAAATAATAAAATATTATGAGTTATCAAGTCAAAATATAGAGATAAAATAGGAAGATAATCAAACCAAAACACAATAAATGATTAAATTAAAATTGGGGATCACAACTTCAATTATATCGTAAACTCAAGAGAAGATGTTTGTGACCTATCATAAAGATGAAAGATACAATTGTAATAATAATGATGGATTATATCCTAAATAAAGGGAATAGAAAAAAAAAAAAAAAAAAACTCAAAGAGATACGTGTATCAAAAGTAGACTTTTCTCGCTCCTTAATAGTGTTAAGTATACCCAACAAGTGTAAATTAAGTTTCAAGGATTCAAAATATTGCAAATGTTCCTCTCCCTTTGACCTAAGCCCGCCTTTCTACTTAGAAAACTAGTTGGATTTACTTGTGCGAAGCACAGGTAACTTTGAATAAACTAAAATTATTTTGTGTGGAATGATTTTTTTTTTATAACTTCTTATACATGTTGTGAGGTCGACAATAGTGACCAATACTGTAGCCGTGAGAAATAGTTTCTTAGCAGTAAACGGTTGGTGACAATTTGCGCTTAATTCTCATGGGCAAGGATCGAAACCCCTTTCTTCATGGTCTAGAGACAAAGTTAGCTAACTATCACGGCACATCCTGTGCTATGTTTAGATGTTATTTTGTCATGTTGATTTCTCGATTATTGGTATATGAATCTTTAACCTGAAGTGCGTCGTCCTCTCTCCGGGGAACAACAGTGCTGCAAACTCACTCGAGGCATCATTAATGACAATATCACATCTCGATCTAATGGATGCCGATAGAGTGTTTCATACAAATGTTTTAGCTATTCCTCCATACCCATACATGAAGAAAAAACCACCTTTGTTTGATGGAGGGAATCAGAATATTAAAATTTAATTTTAAATTTAATTTGTAACTTAATATAATTATATTTTATAATATGTAATTATTGCTAATTTTATTTGGAACATAATTAGTCATTAATGATTTTTATAACTAATGGTATATTGGAAATTTGTTTTATTTTTAAATTAAAATATTTTAGAACTTTTTAATTAATTAAAAAGGATAAGTTATTATTTATAACGTATTAAAACAATGTTATTTATAACATAATAAAAGTATCTACTATATATAGCATGGTTAGAGGGTAATTCAATATTATTTAGATTATTTATGCATTAGATTGTTTAAATTTAAAAATCAAATTTAAGTTGGTTTTAAAATTTGATTTCATATTAATTTCAAAGACAACTTTTAATGGAAATAATTATTTATATATAATTATTTGTATCAATTTTTTTGAAACTGATATCAAATTAGTTAAAAAAAGATTCCAAGTATTTTATATACTATTTTTCATTTTTGATATATATATATATATATATATATATATATATATTCTTCTTTTTTCTTCGAAAAAAGATATATGTATATATATTTTTTCATATTTAAAAAAGTGTTCCAATTAAAATTAATATTTAAAATTGAAAAAAACGATTTCATCATTTATTTCACAAAATTGATTTAGTTTTTAATTACTTAATTGTATCAATAAAATTATTTAATTTTTTAAAATAAAATATTTAAAATTTTATATTTAACAATATTTTTTAATTTTATATTTTTTAAATATTTGATATATCAAATAAAGGATTTCACGTAAAATTAAGAATCAAAATTTCAAACTGGTTAGGTTAAAAGTAAAATAAAATATATTCATGCTTTCATAAAAAAGATATTTTCTTGAGTTAATATTATTTTACATTTTTTTTCAAAAATCCTGGAGTGGTTAAATATATTAATATATTGATTATTGCCATAGGCAGTATTAAAATTCGAAATTAATAGAATAGGAAAAAAATTCAGAGATATTGGTTTTTTATTTTGGAAGGAAAATGAATGACTTAGGAGGGGACACGTGAGAGAAGGTTATAGAAAATAAACTTTCTTTCATATGTCCCAAGGAATTGTACGCACCACTAATACATCAACTTAGTTTGGAACACCTAAATTTGAATCATCTAAAACAATATCTCATCTTACCATATGATCAATAAGATGAAGCAATATAAATCCATCAAGTCAAATATTATCAGAAAAGAGATATCTTTTCTTTTCGAATTTATATTTTCAATTAATCAAAATGAATTCAGGATATCAAACAATAAAAAGACAAAAAAGGAGAAGCGTTTCTGCCGTATGAGAAAAACACACCTTATATATTGATAACCATAAAGATTTACTTATATTTTAAGAATTCATTCCAAATTTGAAATTTGCTGAATTTTGGCATTATATTTATTAATCAAATTAATTAACACCGGTGAAATTTGAAATTTAAATTAAGAATTACTTAATTTATAACCTTCCCTTTAAAGTTTATAAATTGATTTAAAAATATTTCAAATTTTTCAAAATTATTGGAGGGACCCCTTATATTAATTTTGATTTTAAAATTTAAGTATTTTAATGCTCTATTAATTTTACAATTTTTATATAAAAATTAATTACTATACTTAATTTAATTACTTAATTTATTATTTCAATGCTCTAAATATTTCAAATTTGAATTATTTAATTTATTTCATAATTTTTGAATTAACTAAAAAGATCGAAGCTGTGATATTTTTATCATTAATTTCGAGTTTTATATTTTTTTTTTTTGAAATAGTTGGAGGAAAGTTGAGCATTAATTTTTTTTTTTTGAAGAAATTGAATATTAAATTTTTCATTTCAAATTCTAATTTTTCAGAAATAGAAATGAATTTTATTTATGTTTTCTAAAAAAATAATTGACTTTTTTTTATATATTTCTAGATTTCAAGATTTATCGACCTATATATTACTTATCCTTAAAAACAAAAAAAAAATCATCTATTATATATTACTTAAAATAGTGTGTTAAATCAAAACTCCTATTATAATATTTAATTAAAAAATATAGTTGGGCAAATCAAATTAGGAAATAGTTCTAAAAATAATTATTTAGGGTAGGAAATAATTATTTAGGTTAGGGTCTTAGTGGGTATGACATATTGGGGTAGGTGGTTTTTATCTTCTCTTCTTCTATGAAGTGTCAGTGTAACGATCATGTTCTTTTTGTAAACTCTCCATTTTGTGGTTAATATAATGAGCCAGTATTAAAAAGAATATTGACTTAATTTTTTAATATGAAAATTAACATTACATGATTTCTTGAGAAAAATTGATGAATGCGACTTTATGAGATTCAAGATTGTATACTCAAATTTAATTTATAGAAGGTGGATTAACAAAAAAAACTCATTTTATCCTATTAGCTTAATATTTTTTTTTGTACAAATTAGCTTAATATATAAGTATTAATTTTTTTTGAATGGAATATATAAGTACTAAATTAAAACAGCATTAATTAATAAATTATCCTTACAACCGTGAAATAGTAGGGGTGCATTGACTTTAGTTCATATAAGATTATTTGGTATTAATTAGTTAAATAATTAATAAGTTAGTATTAATAATTTATTTAGCATGATAATTTTGTCAAAAAAAATTATTAATAATAAGTCAAATTATTAACTATTTATTAATAAAATTATAATCATTTGACTTTAGTTTATAATTAATAGGAACTTGGAGCCAATAGTGTAACGCACTTGCTGTTGTTCAAGGTTTAAGTTATATATATATATATATATAATTTAATTTACATAAAATTATTTTATAAAATAACACGCAACAACAGTATAGTCAATGTTAAACAACCTACATTACCATTAAAATTTAAATTAATTTTTAAAATAAATATTTAAAAATGTAGAATAAAGAGAAGAAACTCATCGACTAAATGAGAATCCTCTGTAGGTAATTCGAATATAGTGGTATAATTTGTGAAATTAAGTCCATACAGAGGAATGTTAGGATTCTCAATTGGCTTCACAGTGATGACTTACACTTGTATGAGTTTATAGCCACGGCAGAGTTGACAATCTCGTAACATATGCCTTCTCTCAAAAGGCTCTCAAATTTGTTCACGTGATTGCTCCATACGGTGCACTGTATCGTGTTGTTCTACAGAAAAATAAGTTAGACACTAATAAAACGGTTTTCCTATGACGCTAAAGAGCACAAAATCATTCTAAAACGAATTAAATAATTTTCAACATACCTTAGCGTCAACAAATAACATTTCAATGAAGTCTAGTACATCAAACTGCTTCCTGTTAGGTGATCTCCATAGTCGTGCAACTCTTACCGGTATCTTCCACACCTTTTGAGCGTTGGATATGTTGATGGAGGAAACTGGGTCTAATTTGAAATTCACCACCATTATCGATCAATTTCAGAATGATGTAGCAGGGAAACAATTTAGAAGTATGCAATAGTTCTCACGATTGATTTTTGAGTTTATTATTTTAAAACGATATAGCAGAGAAACCGTAGTGGTACAATTTATAACATCAAGTGAGGAGACTAATTGTTAATAAAAATTTATATTTCAAAAAAATATCTTAAAGATTGTATGTTAACTATTTCCTATTAAAATTTGATTAAAATTTTTGTATTAATTAGTTATGATTGATTCCTTATTTTAAAATTTAGTTAAATATTTGGTATTAATTAGTTAGAGTTCATTATTTTATAAATGTTAATTATTTAGGGTAGGGTCTTAATGGGTAGGTCATAATGAGGATAGTTATGATTTATACCTTATTTTAGTGGGTAGGTGGGTATAAACCTTCTTTTATGGAGTATAATATATAGGTAGTTAAGAGAGCATCATCACTCATCACGACCATTTTTAATAAGAATCATGGTTATGATATATAATAAGAGTACAATCGTGCTAAATAACAAGTGAGAGGATGCTACATAAGACTCTCACAACTATGGTAACATCTAGTACAACCATGATCTTTTCCTTTTTGAGTTTTTTCTTCAGTTTCCATGTTTTCCTTTTATTTTTCACTTGATTAACATGTTACCTATTTATTGCACATTAAGATATAAAAAGCATGAGTTGTACCAAGATAATGAAACAAATAGACACATGCTATAGTTAAAAACATATAAAAACTACTAGGAAATATAGGTTTATCAACTTCCACACGCTTGAGTTCTGCTTCCCCTCGAGTAGATGTTCAAATCTCATCATAAAAGTGCCTTACTATAGGCCTACTTATCAATAAACTCAAAATCAAACGAATTAGCAGCAAGGAAAAAGGGAGACCTCAAGGGTTGTAATGGGGCTTTGGTATTAATTCAAGATAAGAACAAAAAAGGAATAGTCAATCTATATTTATCAATAAACTCAATCTATCTCCCCCTTTTTCTCTCTATCTATCTATATTTGTCTTTTTATGGTTTTTATATGTGTGAGGAACATACCTCAAATAGCATATAAATTACACACCTTTAAAGAGAAAGAGATACTTTTCCATTACATTTCAGCTTACTCATTTTTTCTTTCTTATTATGAATCACTTAACATAACTCTTCTCAAGACTTAAAAAAGCAAGGTACAATAAAAAAATTCAACTCAAAAGGGATGCTAAGGATAATATTTAACACAAACTCTATGGCCTAGAATAAATTCCCACCTGTCTCACTCAATTACACATGATGCTTAGTTCATTCAATTGAGATGCATTTGAAAACATGTTATACAAGTCACAAATAGGGCAGATAAAATCACTCAAAATAAAAATCAAGGGTGTCAAAACCTTGCATTTCATTGGTTATACCAAAATGATAGGAACCCATCAAAATATTTTCCTGCTAGTGCATTACTCGTATCAAGGAAGTCACGTAATAACTTAATGTGTGTATCATCGTATTCATTTTTTTTAGAACATAGACTCTAAACAAATGATACTTAAATAATGGGATACATTAACATAAAAGATGACAGTCAACCACTCAAAGATGTACAACATGATTATGTGTTGGAGCTACAAATGCTTATGCTATATAATATAAAAAATTATTTGAGTTGTTGTTTCCTTCTTAAAATCAATATTTATAGGACTTAAATTAACATCACGTTCATTTATCATTCAGTATACTATACTTCCTCCGTCACAAATTATAGGGTCATTTTCAGACAATCACGCCTATTAAGAAAACATGTAATAAGCTAATTAATATGTTGGTTTTGTTAATTTTTATATAAATCTTCCAAATATGCCCCTATTTAAAAAAATCTAGAAATTGTTAATGTAAGTATTGGATATACCAAAAGTTGGTTGAGAATATGAAAGAAGTAATTAGTAGAGGTGGTAATTAAAGTTTTGGAATTTAAAATATAATGAATGCAAGGGGTAAAAATGGAAAAGCTTTTTTTTTTTCCTGAAATCTAGAAAGGGTCTTATAATTTGGGACATCGAGTTTGTCTCTAAAGAGTCTTATAATTTGGGACGGAGAGAGTATAATATTAAAAATATATATTTAATTATTAACTTTCAACCATAGTTTAATTATGGTTGAACCAATGAAATGTGATCTAATGTTTTTATGGTTCAATGATCAATCTGATTTTCAAATGTTGATAGTGAATCAGTTTGGGATAAAATATAAAAAGACTCTTCTGATTAAACCAAAGACTTTTTTTTATAAACTAAGAAAATACATTCAAACACTTGGGTTATAATTTGCTTGTACGACAAATTTTTGGTGACCGATTCAAGAGTTCTTAGTGGAGCGCTCAATATTAAAATCTTGTTTTTGTACGCCAGAAATGAAGAGTTTGGATGAGCGCTTTTAATGATCATAATAAAGCTCATTAGTGCGAAAACACAATTAATGACAACATCAAAGATGAAACATAAAATCTCATCATGTAGGAGCCAACCTCACTTGAATTAACTAATTATGTCCTTGAAATTTTTGAAAATGAAACATACTCATATAAATTTATATATTTATAAAAGGGATTATCATCAAATTGGTCCCTGTGTTTTGATCGCCGTCTGAGGTAGGTCATTCCCCGGAAAATTCTTAGCAAATGGTCCCTCTGTTTGCAAACTATCTGAATTTGGTCCTCACCGGGCAGGAGCTCAGACGAATGCTTATGTGGCATGATGACTAATTAAATGAAGTCTACGTGGAATTATTTAAATAGAAAACTTAATTACAAGTCAGAAAATAAAACTAATTAAACCCCCCAATTTTCATGTAATCATAAATTACACCCCAAAATCCCTAAATCATTGTTCTTTGTCATCCTCCTTCATCTTCACTTGCTCCTTCATCTTCACCATTGTTGATCTTCTTCATTTCTCATGCTCCCTCATGCTCTCAACATCTTTTCTTTCTCCCAATCTCAAACTCTTCCACTTCAAAAATCAAGAAGCAAGGCACAAATCAAACCCGGCCCTTTCCTCTTCATGTTCTGCACGTAAGGAAGGAGAAGGAAGAAGAAGAAGAAAGAAAGAAAGAAAAGAGAGCCAGAGCAGAAACAGGAAAAAAGAAAGAAGGAAGAAGAGAGGAAGTAGAACGTTGGAGCAGAGGAGAGGGGAAAGGAAGAAACTTCACGCAGGGCGAGACTGACGGCGACGTGGTGCTTGGTGAGAGCTCGAAGAAGGCCCATCAACAGTGCGATCCAGGCGCGGTGCTGACGGCGAGGTGCCGGGACGGGATGGCGTGAGCATTTCAGGAAGAGGCGAAGGTCGATTTGGGTTTGGGGGATCTCTATTCTCTTCTTTCATCTTCCTGTGTTTTCCTCATTCCTTGATTTGGGCTCTGTTCCCTTTTGCTGATTTCGGTTCCTTATTCATCTTTTGTGGTTTTGGCAAAGAACGGGGTGCTGGAACTTTGAATCAAAAATGGCTTGGTTGGGCAGCGAAGAGGCTTGGGAAAGACGGTGAAAGAAAAAAGGGGGTTTAGTTTCTGTTTCTAGGTTTTGATTCTGGTGGAAAGACGACAGAGTTTCATTTTGAAGGAGATTGAGGTTTATGTGATTTATGGAAGAAGAAGGGTGTTGGGGCATTATAATGATGAAGTTGCTTATGGATTTGAAGGAAAGTGAAAAGGGATTGATTGCAGGGGAAGATTGTAGTGAGTAAGAGGGAAACGTAATGTTTTTCTATTTGCAGTGAGTAAGAGGGATTGATTAAAGTTGCTTTTATTCATGCTTTTATTGTAGGCCTGAATGCTTTTATAATACTCTTCTTTCTTCTCCTCTACTATAGCAACGTAGGTAGCCTTCTCCTGAAAATGCAAATTTGAGGAAAACTTCAATCAATCCCTCTTTTTCTATATGCTTGTGGATTCTGTTTTTGGGGAAGATTGCATGGGTAGAAGTTTAGTTAGGATGAGGGAAGCTATGGTGGCTTCAATGAAGGATTCATGATGGTCGGATATGATTTTGCAGACTACTGAAACGAAGAAGATGAACAATGGTGAAGATGAAGGAGCAGGTGAAGATGAAGGAGGATGATGAAGAACAATGATTTAGGGATTTTGGCGTGTAATTTGTGATTACATGAAAATTGTGTGTTTTAATTAGCTTTATTTACTGACTTGTAATTAAGTTTTTTATTTAAATAACTCCACGTAGACTTCGTTTAATTAGTCAACATGCCACATAAGCATTCGCCTAAGCTCCGATCATCAGTGAGGATCAAATTCAGACAGTGTGCAAAAAGAGGGACCATTTGCTAAGAATTTTCCGGGGAGGAACCTACCTCAAACGGCGACAAAAAAAAGGACCAATTTGATGATAATCCATTTATAAAAATACATAAATAAAAAAAATTAAATTGTACTTAGGGAAAGAACTTGCATAACTCTTTAATCCTAAACATGTTGAGCATAAAATACGGGATTGATGCATGATACATATACCAAACAAACTAAACTATATATATATATATATATATATATATATAATTAAAGAAATAAACTATTTCAATCAAGAAAATGGTGGAATTTGGCTCCTCTTAATTGGGTGAATCAATTAGAAGGTAAAGTAAGTCATCAGAATTACTAATTGAGTTGTTTAGTTGACTTTTCAAAGTAATTCATCACAATAAATGGTTTGGATGACTTACTTTACCCTCTACAGTAACTCTCTTATTTTGAGGAGCAAAATCCAAGGTTTCCAAGAGCTTTTGCGGGGGGCGATGAGCTGAACAACTTGAAGAGCTAGGACCGGTTTAGCCAACTGAGATTGGGCTAACTATTTTTACAGCCAGTTCACAAATGGTTTAGATCAACCCAGGTGCACTATTAGGACCTGGCCCACCCACGTGCTTGGCGCTGCCATCAAAACATAGATATCCCATTTCAGTGATGTTTGACATGGCAAATAAGTTGGGTATCAGAATATCGTCATCTAAGACTGACTCAATTTCTTTTTCTATGTCAAGGCCTTCGGTTTCCCTATTGATGAATATGTTATCATCGTTCTCCATCAAATCTGACACTGACATTGGAGAACTCACGCTCCCAACGTTGGTGGGTGGCTTGGCCCGTGAGGTGTCAGGTGAATGGGCCTCAAATGCCTTGACCCTTGTTGTTCCACAAAGAACATTTCGGGAAAGCGGTTTATCATGATCGTGGTCTCCAATGTATGTCACGATGAACATGCTTGGATCCGTTTTGCTTCGCTCCACTAGCTTTCTTGCGGCACATGCTTTCGGGTTGCTGCATTTGTAATAGTTTCTGAAAAAATAACGACTTTCTTAAACATTACTACCTTTCTTCATATTCATATTTAAATGTGTGAAAATTTTGAGTGTGTATGTATACCTTGGATGTGGAGAACCTTTGATGGGTTTTTGTCCATATTTTCTCCACCCCCACATATCAGCTGTTATGTGGTCAGGAGTCACATGCCTCACCTTTTTCTTCGGTTGGGTTTTTCTGCAGAAAGTAAATGTAGAACGTATCTTTTCATTAATGTTATCGGAAGTTGTGTGCGTAAAAAACTTCAGTTTTTTTTTTATGTAATGAGATTAATTAATGATTGATTGTGAATGAAAAATATTAATATTTTACCTTCTTCTTGGTTTGGGTGCTCGGTTTTGGGTATTTGGTAAGGCCACGGAACTGGTTTGAAGTACTTGGGGTTGGATGTTTGGTTGAGCCACATAACTTGTTTGAGGCACATTAGCGGGTAAAGCCATAGAACTTGTTTGGGATACTTGGGGTTGATGTTGCTGGAATTGGTGTTGATGGGATATGTTAAGGCCAGGAGTGGATGCTCCAATGGAGGTGCAAGTTGTGAGAACAGGAAGAAGATGGTGGCGGCCTTGCTGCATCTGCTTTTGTCCACTCCATCCTGTAAGGTCAGAGAAAGTAGAGTTGGGATTGAGATTGATGGCATTACCAGTAGTGGTACTGATAGTGGTGGAAGTGGTTACGGTGGGGTTAATGAAACTCATTAGCATTTGGTGTAGGTCTAGGAATCCATTTTCTTGGCTAATAGGAAAATGGGTTGTGGTGTCTTGAGCAGATATGGCATTTGTGATTGTAATGGGTGGAGTTTCTCCATAGGTGGTTTGAGCAGTAAAGGTGGCAGCTTTGCAACTAGGAACAATGGAAAAGAGATCCAAGTCCTCACTAGACATTTGATAGGATATTTTGGATTTCTGAGTGTGTCTAGAAATTATCACCAAAACACAGTGTGTGTGTGTCTGTTAAAGGATGACGTTGTCTCTTTGGAAGAATCAGAAAACTTGGAGAGAGATAGATAGAGAGAGAGAGAGAGAATACAAAGCAAGTAATTGGGTGGTGGAGCACTGACTGAGATGGAAACTCTTAATTATTTATAGGAAAGTTGTTTGTTCAACCCAATAAAACTGCAACCAGGCCAATAGAGAGATAGAAATATAAGAGATAAAAATAAAATTTATGATTAGTGATATGATAGAAAAAGGAGAAAGAGGCACAATAAACCCTCATCTGATAAAGAGATAGAAATTGAAAAGAGAGAAATAAGAGATATGATAGGCGATGTGAGGGGAAAAGAAGAGAGAGATAAAAAGAAAAAATAGGTCATTTGCACCGAAAGATAAACAATAAACAATTGGGACGGGGATAGAAATCAGAGAGAAATGATAGTGAAAGTACTTTTTTTTCTTAGTTTTTAGAGTTTAAGCTAAATTCATTTTTAATTTTAATTAAAAAAGAAGGTATTTTCTGATTTAGCGGAATTCAGTTGGATACCTATGTAATTAAAGTTTACACTGACGGTGCACACCCCTTTAATTTTTTTTTTGTTCTTTTCTCATGTATTTATGAGTTTTTAAGGGATTTTCTTTCTCTAAAAAAACACCAAATTAAACTCCCTTGTCTTTTTCGTTGACTTTTATATAATGTCAAAGGGAGCCAACACGAGGTGGCATTGATGATTCCTATGCTTTTTTAATTGAAAATGAAAGGAAATGCATATTATTGAAAATAAATAACAATACATTTTAAATAAAATACATAATATTTGATAAGGTGAAAGTTGGTTGAATGAGAGAGAAACGATATTATTTTATATAAGATCCCATTTTGAAAGAAGAACCAGCCAAGACACCTAAATAAGATCTCAAATCATGTCACCTCTCTGTAATGATAAAATTTTATAAAATCCAAATCTTATTTTAAAATCTCAGTTTAAAATCTCTGCGCCTCTACATGCCCACCCACGCACGGAGATTTTACACAACCGGGCGCGCTTTGAAACTTCTCAGAAAATGAATACCCTACTGTTACATTGTCAATGCTTATTGAATGAATTCTGAATTGTGTTTTGTTTCTGTTTCAACTTTAAATAAGAATTTAATGATTTTTGTATCCTTCTTTGAGCTTTACGTGAAAGTCAAACCGTTAAGCAATGTATAACATCACTATGTTTAAAATCCCAGATAGCTTTATTTTGGGAGTGAATTTATGTGGAAAGAAATTATCAAGAGTGGTTTTTATAGAAAATATGTTATTTTAAAATATTTAACTATGAATCTAAACCCACTATAAACATATTCCTTCTGTTTCAAAATAACTATTCAGAAAGAGGAGAAACACGCATATTAAGAAATGAAATTAATAGTGTTAATTTTTTAAAATATATTATTTGTTTTACTATTTTAACCTTTAAATTGTATTTGTATTTCTCCTTATTTATTGTTATTATAGGAGTAATATATAGAAAAATATCAGTTAATGCTCTATTGGAATTCTAAGTAAACAGTTATTTTGAAACAATTTTTTTTCTCTAAGTTGACAGTTATTTTGAAATAGAGAGTATTAAATATACTACTATTGTTGGTGCATTAATGACATTAATAATTTAGTTTGAGCTCTCACTTTATTTTTAAATAAATCATTAAGATGACATTAATGATTTACTATTATTATTAATGTACCTCAAGTTAATATTAAATATATAATTAAGAAATATTCATTATTCACATAATTCCTGTAAAGTTGACTTAATGAAGCATTACTTATAGTATTAATTAAATTTTCTTTGAGTTAATATTTTAATATTTAATAAATCCTAAATTTTGTTATTTGTAACTGAACTACTAAATTTTGTTTGTAACAAAAAAATTAAGATGAGGGATGCTACCGTAAATCAAGGCAGAGAAAGCTATCGGGTTTAATGAGCACATACGTAATATTCACATATAACGTATGGGGTTTCAACCTACATTGTGTCAAATATGAGACTTATCATGCTTCACTTGACCGATTTCTTAGGGTTTAAAATATTAAATACTAAAATTACTTTTTCAAAAATACTATTTTAAAATTAGATGAAGAAAATAAGTTAAAAATTAATTAAGTTACACCATAAAAAGTTATTGACATTTAGATATTAAAAAAATTATAGAAAAATATTACTCTTCATCTCCTATGAAAAGCTTAATTACACACATACTCTTATTTCAAAAATACACTACCTCCCCAAAGAGATAAGTGAATTATTACACTTTAGTATATTTTAAGGGTGAGGTCACAAATGAAATCTCGGGGAAGTCATTTATTGGAAGAGACCATCATTATATTCCGAACACGTTAAAACGTGTCAAGGACCTAAAATAAATATAAAATAAATTTTTAATGGTTTAAATGACTGAGTGGGTATCCTAATTTTCCTCCTTTTGTTTATAACTAAATGTCAATAGCATTACTAACTAATTTTAAACATTTCAATAGTTTTATGTGAATTTAAACCCTTTAAATTTTATTTTATCGGTTTCTAATGTGATCCAAAATATTTATTACATTTTCAAAATGTCTATGTATAGAATTTAAAACTATATATAGACGCTAATGACAAGAGAACCATAAATAGAGAAAAGAAATACTCATAAGAAGCTTATTTATATTAAAATAGATTGAAGTTTCACTATAAAAAAAAGTTAGTAGCGTTGCCAAAAGTGGGCGCTAACAAGTCAAAAAGAGAGGCTACAACTGATAGCGTTGGCTTAGCATTGGTGTCGGAAAAGATGTTAAAAGGGTCAAAGCTAACACGTTCACTACTACAGAATTGTCATGTTACCACGGTTCCGGGCAGCCTGTTACCACGGTTGAATCGTGGTATCAGACGTCGAAATAATAGATAAATTACTACGGTTCAAGGTGGAATTGTGGTAATATTACATATCTGTTACCACGGATGAAGGGTAACCGTGGTATAATCGCAGATTTGTTACCACGGTTCAGCAAGGAACCGAGGTAATATCGTACATTTGTTACTGTAGTTCATTGCTGAACCGTGGTAATATCGCTTTCTATTCCCACGGTTCAACACTGAACCGTGGTAACAGGTCTATCTTTTTATTTTTCTTATATTCGCTCACCTTAATTAATTGTACGCGCAAATAAGAAAATAGTCTATTATATTGTCAAATTACCAAATTAACTAAAACATGGTCTACATAAAACCTTAAATACAAATTACCAAATAAACTATATATAACATGCATATGGATCACCACCCAGGAAAAAGGTAATTTACTATTTAAAACATGGTCTATAGGAAACTATCAATGTCAAAATAGTTCAACAGTCCATTAATTCTAAAAAAATAAAATTTAGCAGTAGATCACAACAGTTGCAACATAACATCTTCAACTGATCTTAGTGCTCCTGCTTGTGCTCCCAACTGCTTCTGATACATCCCCTTCAATGTATCTCCGACTCAGAATGTTGCTAAGCATGCGTAATATGCTGCTAAGCCATTCCTTATGTACATAATATACTGCTAAGCCATTTTGAACAGTTCCTGGCATTATATTTCCAAAAAATATAACAATGAATAAAAAGAGAATGAGATTATTAGGAATTAACAAGATCAGCCATATAATAACTAGAAGAAAAATTATATTCACTTGAAGAAAAATTGAACAATCATACAGCCAAATTTAAAAAAAGGTACAACATGTACTGCTTGGCTGAATTAAAAATCAAGGTACAAGATTGGAGCCTATCGATTCCATATAATCATCAGAGGAGTCATCCGAAGAAGATTCATCCGAGTCTTCGAAGGGTTCGTCCAGTTGTGGCTCACCAATGTCAATACCCCTTGACTGGAGGAATTCTACTCTGATCACCTGACAAGCCACCTCCTCTAAAGGGTTCCAAGCCATTAAGGGCAGCCCATATGGACCCCTAAGAAGTTTTGTTACGAGGAAACCATAGGGAATGGCTTGCTGGTTGTCAACCAGAGTAGAAACAAGGTGATTGTAGATGATGTCTACAATATTAAAACACTCATTATTCACAATCATGTACATTATATACAGGTCGTGGTCAAGCACGTCTTCCAGACGATTGTTCAGAAATAATTCTAGAATTTATAAGCAAATGAGGAAAGTGAAACAAGATGAAGAAGAGTAACCGCTATGATTGTTCAGAAGTGCAGAGTAAAGATGATATATTGAGAAATGTGAAACTCATATGGGAAGGAGAACTGGCGTGATTGTTTAGAAGAACGAAACGGTGCATGCTGGAGAAACCGCACTAGGAAGCATTTATGAAGAGACAATTGAGTAGGTGGAAAGACAAGCATTTACGACGGAAACGGCCCACGCTTCTTGTGCTCCGGGAAAACAAAACCCTAGTACTGAACAACAACAACAACAACAACAACAACAACAACAACAACAACAACAACAATATTCAAAACAAAACCCTAGAAGTAGAAGCAGTCAAGAGGACTCACCAGTGAGGTAGAGAAGAGTGGCCAACCAGAGAAGACGGGAACGACGATGTACGAAGACGGAGACGAGCTTGGCGTCGACGAGCATGAAAAGCAGCAACGGTGGCATTGCAGAGAGAAGGAGGGCCGGTGATGAGGTGCAGTGGCCAGGAACGACGGTCATGAGGTGCAACAGAGAAAGGGTTTACAAATGAATTTTTGATCTACAAACTAGGGTTTGCTAGTTAAAAAATGTTAAGTTTTTCATAATAATATAATATCTATTACCACGGTTATGGTATAAACCGTGGTAATAGTGTTTCTTAATTAAAAATAATAATAAAAACTATGTCAGTTACCACAATTGACAAGGAACTGTGGTAACTAACGACCTTAGTTACCGCAGTTCGATACGGAACTGTGGTAACAGAACTCCGAGCACCATTTTACCACGGTCCGACATGGAACCATAGTCATAGGTGCGTGGTAAAAAGACAATTTTGTAGTAGTGTTTGTGTCAACCATTTGGCGAACACTACATTTTAGCTTTGGTTAAGTCGCCTGTAAGCCAATTAAACCAATACTACATGCAAATGACAACGGTTAACGCCAAAGCGTAATTATTAGCATTATCGTATTGGCCAACAGTATTTGGGCCCGGTTGGCATCGGTTACAGCCAACGCTAATTTTCAAATTATTTTCAACACAACGACGCCAAATTCATGTTAAGATTCCATTTCATCTCTTGTTTGTTTTTGGCTTAATAGCACTTTTGGTCCCTCACTTATCACGAAAGTGCACTTTTGATCCCTCACGAAGACAATTAGCATTTTTCATCCCTTACATTGACAAACAACAACAGTTTTGGTCCCTCATCACTATTCCGTCCAATATTTAACGGTTTTTTGAAGAAAAAAAGTTAATAAAAATTAAAATATATAAACCCAGCAAACCGTCATCATCTTCATCTCCTACTTCATAATCATCTTCAGCATGATTTTGGGTTTACAAATTGAAACAAAGATTAAAACTTTTCATAGAAATAGTTGAATCTAATTAAGAAATTTTTCGGGGGTTGTTGGAAGAAAAATTACCATTAGATCTGACGTGGGGGCAATAGAGGGCCAAATCGGTGGTATCAGTTCCGACTTCTGAGAACGGGAAGCCTCCCCTCACAAGCATAGGACTTGAGGGTGAATCGGGCTAGCGCTTCCCAACACATTGATGTTGATCAACAGCCTCCTCACATTCACGTTTTGGTTCTTCTTCTGCTTTCTCAGCAACATCATTCAATTCAATCAATCAAAAACACCGAACGAGGGGGGGGGGGGAATCAGATGAGAACAAAAGGGGGCCAAAAATCCCAAGAATGAGAGGAGAATCGAATCGAATTCTGAGGGGATTAAGGGGAAAGAACGAAACAAAATTGAGAAATTGGATCGGTTTTGGGGGGAAAAAATTTTAGGGGACAAGGCTGAGGCAGCGGTAGTACCAGCCTTGCTTGCAAGAACCGTAGGAAGAGGTAGAAGCAGGGGAAACCGAGAGGAGAAACACGCTCACCCTTGAAGGTGAAAGGGGGCGCATGAAATTGGAATCACTTAGGGTTTCTACTATTCACAATGAACGAGAACTTGAGGATTTTTTGGCAGAGGAAGAAGGAGGAGAAGCACCAGAGGAATGTGGCTGGGGTTGGGTTGCAGGTTTGGGGTTTGTAGGTTTATTTATGGGGTTTTTTTTTTTTTTTGCTATTTTATAATAATTGTTTTTTCAAAAACCGTTAAATATTAGATGGAAAACCTAGAAAACATTAGCTTTTTAACGAAATAATGATGAAGGACCAAAACTGCTGTCGTTTGTCAAAGTAAGGGACGGAAAATGCTAATTGTTTTCGTAAGGGACCAAAACGCACTTTCGTGATAATTGAGAGACAAAAAGTGCTATTAAACCTTTGTTTTTCGATGGTAGATAGAGTTGCCTAGCCTAATCATTGAAATATATATAACATGGTTTCGAGTTGTCATCGAGTATCATGTATCGCCATTAAAGGATTTGAATTTGGTCTTATAACTTGGTCATATGATCAGTGTGATTTTCTTATTACCTGCCCTCATCTCTCGCTTCTCATATAATTGATAGGAAAGTAGAGACAGAGAATAAAGTAATAACAATGATTAAGTGTCCAAGCTACACAACCGAATTTAAAGACTATAATGATGATGAAGGGTACTCGATGACAAATATAAAACATTTATATATATTTCAATCATGAAAACTATTTTGCTCTTTCTACCACTGAAAATCAAACAAGATATAGAATTGGATAATTATCAATCCCTAAAATAATTTGGTGCTACTGAGGTTAAAATAATTCTAACATGTCTATACCAAATAGAAGACATTTGCAATAACAATCTACGATAAAAATCAACAATAACAATCATTAGTAATAAAAAAATCAAGTGGGTTGGCGTAGTGGTTCATCACTTCATTCTTTAAGTAAATGGTTGGGGGTGATTATCAACTCTTGTGAATGAAAAAAACTCAATGGCCAGCCTCATACCGCTTAATACCCTGACAATGGTGCAAATGATTAGTCTCACAACTAACAGTTGTGGAATAACTTTGTTAACACCGAAAAAGTAATAACAAAAAACAACAACAATCATGATATTATATTAACCATTTTTTATTACAAATATTATTTTGTTTCATTTAGCAGAATTTGAAATCTCTTAAGAAAATAAGTCATAAATAAAGTTAGCAGTACCTCTACAATGGCGTTACTGGGCGGAAGTGGCGACATGTAGGATCCACCCACATGAAATAAAAATGTACTTACTTTTGCGAACCAATTAAATCTTTTCTCACAAGCACTCACTCAACATCCTTAACATTAAACACACCAATACATCCTTTTTCAATTATACTATCTCTTATCTCACATTACATAACCTAACACTCTCAACTCTATACAATAATCATGCATGATTCTTAATTTATACTTTCTTACTCACCGATAGCTAACATGGCTTAATAACTTTAGTGTAACACATGCTCAACTCAAGCCATGCCCATCTCAATACCTATACCTGAAAAATGATAACCACAGGGAAGGAATGAGCCACCAACAAAGCCAATAACATGTATAGTGCCATAATTTCCAACTAGGGCTACATGCAAACCAACCTGTCATGTGACCATTAAAACAATCACAGAATATCATCAATTACAACATACACAACCAAACATAATAGTACATGGCTATGATGCATTAATGCAAGTGAATGTCACCTCATCCACCAATATCACACCTCATGAATGCAAGGCCATCTGAAGGAAATAATCGCATTTACCACACTTCAGACTGCCCCTCGGTAACATATGTACCAAGTTTGCCCACTTTCTTTGTCGTGCATTATTACCATTTTAGGTTTCAATCGGGATGATGCAATCTCTCATGTCCTTCCCACTCTACTAGCCGGAACAAGGGGATCCCAAACACACCATAAACTGGCCAAGTGTTGAGCCGCACCACTGGATCTACATCATGAGATCCCATCTCTGGGATAACCGCCTCAAGTATCTCAGGCATCCACACCGGGTGCACACTGGCTTTTCCCGTGGAAGTTGTCGCATGACCCTACTCATTATTCCTCCACTATCACAATGCACATGATGCATGAAAACACAGATGCACCCATGTATCCATCGTCTCCCCCACATCCTCCTCATATCCTCCGTCTACTCAGACGAGTATCTCATATAACCTCTATACTGGAAAGTAACAAGGATCGTCTAAGTGCCGCCTTGAATATGCTGAAAAGTAACAGGGATTGTCTAAGCGCCACCCTGGATCTGCTGAAAAGTAACAAGGATCGGACTAAGTGCCACCTTGGATATGCTGGAAAGTAATAAGGATCAACTATGCGCCACCTTGGATCTGCTGAAAAGCAACAGGGATCGTCTAAGTGCCACCCTGGATCTGCTGAAAAGTAACATGGATCGTCTAAGCGCCACCGTGGATCTGCTGAAAAGTAACAAGGATCGTCTAAGCGCCACCTTGGATCTGCTGAAAAGTAACACAGATCGTCTAAGCGCCACCGTGGATCTGCTGAAAAGTAACAAGGATCATCTAAGCACCACCTTGGATCTGCTGAAAAGGAACAGGGATCGTCTAAGCCCCACCCTAGATATACTGAAAAGTAACACGGATCGTCTAAGCGCCACCGTGGATCTGCTGGAAAGGTAACAGGGATCGTCTAAACGCCACCCTGGATCTGTTGGAAAGTAACAAGAATCGGACTTAGCGCCACCTTGGGTCTACTAAAAAGGTAACAAGGGTCGGACTAAGCGCAACCTTGGATCTGACAAATGCAATATTCAATATGCGATAGGGGTATGCATGGTATGCAATGTAATGCATCATATGCAATGGGGCTATGCATGGTATAAAATGTAATGCATCATGTGTTGGGGAACTTAAATCTTTTATTTGTTTTTTTTTTTAATTCCAAACTTTTTACATCATGTTTCTTTAGTCTGGACCCTCCATCCTCCCGGGACCGAGCGCCTCTGATGAGCAAGGGGTCTGTTCTCTAGAACTAGCTACTAGTTTTTTTTGTATAGGAAAAATTTGAAGCTTGTAATGTGTTGCCCTTAACGATGATTAAGACCTGGAGGAGACGCACGTCATCCTTGTGCCTAGGGATGGCAACGGGTAGGGTTGGGTGCGGGTTTAACCATACTCGAACCCGAACCCGAAATCATATACCCGAACCCGAACCCAAACCCAAACCCTGTTCGGGTAGAGAAACCATACCCAAACCCGAACCCGTTGGGTTTCGGGTTCCCCATACCCGAAATCATACCCGCGGTAAACAAAGGAAAACCATAAAAAACCCAAAACCTGACCCATACCCGAACCCGATTACTAATGCAGTAGCAGCAACATCTTCATAATGATTTAAAAAATGACTCTAGAAGCCAATTCAAAATTCCATATTCAAGATCATGAATATATATATAAAGATATATATTCAGAAAATTGAAAGTTGAAACAATGAAGTCCTAGTAATCACTACTAAAGTACTAATATATATATATATAAAGATATTTTAGTAATTTAATATATAGAGATCGGGTTTCGGGTAGGGTTTCACCATACCCAAACCTGAACCCGAATAGTACTTTCAGAATCGGGTAAAACCCAAACCCAAACAGAACGGGTTTTACCCGTAAATTCGGGTCGGGTCGGGTCGGGTACCGACGGGTATGGGTTTTTTTCCCATCCCTACTTGTGCCCTTTTCTTAAAGAAACCTTTTTAGTACCACGTAAAATGCCAA
Organism: Acmispon strigosus; assembly: GCA_030819835.1. Taxonomy (NCBI): domain Eukaryota; kingdom Viridiplantae; phylum Streptophyta; class Magnoliopsida; order Fabales; family Fabaceae; genus Acmispon; species Acmispon strigosus. The sequence goes on along the minus strand of JAUAMA010000001.1, from coordinate 37,245,661 downwards.
AAGACTAAAGGAAAGGTTTTGGTAAGAAACTCTCTTAGATCTCAAAACATGCCATAAAATAAATGCAGGACGAACACAAATATGACTGAAAAATGTCTGACTAATATTAATGGAGAAGAGGATGGTGTTTACCAGAAGAGTATTCTCAATAAGAAAGAAAAGATAGACAGTCAGACATTCAAAATAAGAGAAATAGATAATGTAAGCACAAAATGATTCCCTCTTGGTGCTAGCGCTAGACTTTTATGTCCACAACTTCAACGCTTGCTAATCGAGCTTGAAAATCGCCCCAACTTGAAGATTAGGCTCGGCCTAGGGACCTGTCTTGGCCTTACTTGTCATATAATTGCCCCATATTCTAGTTTGGAATTTTATATCCTCGGTCATTTACTATGAGCCTTCGCCAGGCTGCCCTCTCGGGTTTTCAACCTGACGATCTTCCTTTGCCCCATTCTTTCTTTTAGGCAAAGTACTTTTGACCGAGTTGGAATTGACAGGATGAGGCAGTTCATCACCATCCATGTCAGTGAGAATTAAGGATCCACCCAAGAATGCTATCTTCACAATGTAAGGACCTTCATAATTCGGGACCCACTTTCCTCACGAATCTTTGAGAATCGGTAAGATGTATTTGAGCACCAAGTCCCCTTCTTGAAATTCCCTCGGGCGTACCTTCTTATCATAGGCCTTCTTCATCCTCCTTTGGTACAACTGTCCATGGCACACTGCATTTATTCTTTTTCCCTCAATAAGGTTAAGCTGATCAAAGCGGGCCTGTCCCACTTGGCCTCCTCTAACTCGGCCTTTATCACCCTTAGTGATGAGATCTCTACTTAAAATGGGAGAACTGCTTCCATCCCGTATACCAAGGAAAAAGGGGTGGCTCCAGTAGAAGTTCTGATAGACGTGCGATAGCCATGCAAGGCAAAAGGGAGCATGTCGTGCCAATATTTATAAGTCACCACCATTTTCTGCTTCTTGATGTTCTTGTTAGCCGCTTCAACTGCTTCATTCATTTTTTGACGGTATGGGGAGGAATTGTGATGTTGGATTTTGAAATCTTCGCACAAATCTTTCATCATTTTGTTATTCAGATTAGTTCCATTATCAGTGATTATCTTGCTTGGGAGGCCATACCGACGGATTAAATCTTTCTTGATGAATCTAACCACCACATTTTTTGTCACACTTGCATAAGAGGATGCTTCAACCCATTTGTTGAAATAGTCAATTGCCACCAGAATAAAGCGATTCCCATTTGATGCCTTTGGTTCAATAGGGCCTATCAAATCTATTCCCCGCATTGAAAATGGCCAAGGTGCTGTTATCACATTCAACGGTGCCGGCGAAGCATGGATATTGTCACCATGTATTTGGCATTTGTAGCATCTCCTTACATGATCAAAGCAGTCTGTTTCCATGGTGAGCCAATATTACCCGGCCCTTAAGATCCTCCTTGCCATCACATGTCCATTCTTATGGGTTCCGAAAGAACCTTCATGAATTTCATTGATGATCCTTCGTGCTTTCATTGCACCCACACATCGGAGGAGAATTAGATCAAAGTTCTTCTTGTAGACGATATCCCCGTTCATGTAGTAACCTGTTGCCAACCTTCTCAAAGTTCTTTTATCATTCTCAGAGGCATCTGGTGGGTACTCTCTTTTTGTGATGTACTGCTTAATATCATGATACCATGGCTTCCCATCAGGCACTTCCTCCATAATTTGGCAATATGTTGGACGACTACAATTTTGCATTCTTATAAGTGACATCTCACCATCTCGGCTTATTTCGAACATTCATGATAAAGTGGCCAAGGCATTTGTCAATTGGTTGTCTTCCCGGGGAACATGGTGGAGGTTAACCTCATAAAATTCTTCCATAAGCATGATAAGGGATTAACTTCGAATCTCGGGTCTCCCATTCTCCTTTCAACTGGTGGATTACTAATGCCGAGTCACCATATACTTCAAGATTCTTGATTCTTGACTCTAGGGCTGCTTGCAATCCCAAATCACAAGCCTCATACTCTGCTACATTGTTTGTACAATCAAAGCATAGTCTAGCTGTGATCGGAATATACTGCTTTTGTGGTGAGATCAATACTGCTTCAACTCCATGCCCGAGTATGTTTGAAGCTTTGTTAAAGAATAAGATCCATTTACCATCCTTTGAAGTTACTCCTTCCTCGAATAAAGCCATTATATCCTCATCCGGAAACTCGCTTTACATTGACTGGTAATCATTCAAGGGTTGGTGTGCTAGATATTCTGCTAGCGCACTGCCTTTTACAGCCTTCTGGGTCACATACATGATATCATATTCTATCAACAACATTTTCCATCTTGCAATTCTTCCAGTGAGAGCAGGCTTCTCAAATATATACTTGATTGGATCCACTTTGGAAACCAACCAAGTTGTATGACTCAGCATGTACTGTCTCAGGAGACGGGTGGCCCAGGCTAAAGCACAACAAGTTCGCTCTAACAATGAGTATTTGATCTCATAATTAGTGAACTTCTTGCTTAGATAGTAGATGGCTTTCTCCTTCCTTCTAGATTCATCATGCTGATAGTGAGAAAACAAACAAGAAAGGGGGGTTTGAATTGTGTGTGTGGTTTTTAAAATTTCTTTTTCAGTTCTAAGCAGTTATTAGTTTCAAATGAATATAGGAGTGTGTGCATGCAGCGGAAAATTAACTTAAGATTGAAAATTAAAGCACACAGGGTATTTATCCTAGTTCACCCCCATAATCGACAGGGCTACGTCCAATCCTTGGTTTCACCAAGATTTTCCACTATTTCATCAAAATAGTACAAGTATTCTACGGGACTTCTCCCAGTATTAGAAGGAATTCTCCAAAAAAGTATTATGCAGGACTTCTCCTAGTATTCTAAGGACTTCTCCTAACAAGTATTATGCAGGACTTCTCCTAGTATTCTAAGGACTTCTCCTTTTAAGTATTATTCAGGACTTCTCCTAAATAGTATTCTACAAGACTACTCCTGGTTCCTCTTCAAGGTGGGTTTGTTGTTCTACAACTTTCTCTTCTACAAGAGTTAGGTAGAAAGATGAAGCACATTTTACAGAGAGGATATAGAATTGGGTTCTCTATTTGGTTTTTGTGTGAGTATGATAAGAGTAACACTCTATAGATTCTTCACACTGGCGGACGACTCAACTCAATTTAGGATGGCTATAAGCTTGTGAGTTGTGGCTTGATTCTTTGGGCAACTTGGTAGAGATATACAATGTGTTGTGTTCAAGTCGCCAAGTAGATCAGAAAGCAAACTTCTCAATTTATATCTTCAGTAGGATGTTCCCAGTAAGCTTGGCGAAGATTGAAAAATAGTTCCGTTGGAGGTTCTGCTTCCTTGTGAGTAACAGATACTTCTGTTATTCGGAATCAACATTAAATGCGTTCGGTCATGCTTTAATTGCTTTTATTGACATCGTCTGGCGCATTACTATATTCAACTTTGAGCTTTTGTTTGGACATCATATCCTAGTGCATGCCAATTAAGGATCATTAAATGTTCTGAAAAGATGATTTGGTTTTGACCGTTGAGAAGATACTTTGTTCAGAATTTCTCGCCGTTGATTCCGCAAAGGTAGCTTGATTTGAGGAAAGGCAGAGAAGTTGAGGAACTGAGGAATAAAGTATTAATTGTGTCATTTTCTTCATTCTGCAATCAACAGTGCTTCATTTAATGTGCTGACGAGGTAGATAGTCTTTAAAGCTAGAAGCAATGATGATGGATGAATTCTTCAGAGTTTTTTTTCGAATGATTCCTTCAATGTTTCTGCCGAACTGACTCTTCATAATGTCAAGGCAAACAAGCTTTCTGGCACTTATGTCTCTTGAGCACTTCAATGCTTTAGACTGACGAATTCTTCAACATGACATGGTAGACGTAATCTTTGCAGTGTTTCCAGAAGTTCATCACAGAGTAAGTTGCCAACTTAATATGCTATTCGGTATTCAACCGTACTATATAGACGGACAGACTCCTTGAGCCGAGCGTTCTCAACTGCCAGACTGTTTTTTCTATGTAAGTGGATGGACGTTCTATCCTTTTGTGCTTCTCTTGAAGTTCTCCTTTTGAATGGGTTGCCACCCAGCTACTTTGCATATAGGCTAGACATTCATGAAATGTTCCTTCAGGCTTGCGACCAGACTTACTCGACTTTGGCTAGAGAGTATTCCTGTACGACAAAGCGTATTCAAACACTGGACTGTTTCAACTTGGTCAAGTATACTTTGGTGTTCAATGAGCATAGCTACTCAAGTGCTTTCCAAAGGATGTTTGTCACTTGTAGGCAAACTTGGACTTCAGTGAGTAGCCGGACTATCTCCGCTTAGTTTCTTTCTTTGTGCATTCTGACAGTTCCTCTTGAAAATGTATGTAGTTTTTCCTCTATGAGGTACCGGATGATTTATTCTTATTTGCTTGTCTTTCAATTTTCTGCAGCTTGATAATGCCTTGTACTTCATGCAGTTCTTCAAATAGATAGGTCTTACTAGATATGAGAATTTTCAACGAGTTAGGAATTCTATCTCTTAGGAATATCAAACTTTAACGAAATTGTTAATTATCAAAATATAATAATTCGTTTAATCATTTGAATCTAACAATCTCCCCCTTTTTTATAATGACAATTTCTTACGAGAAAAAGGTTTGATATATTTATATTTATAAAGCCATTTACAAAAAAAATGTTCCTTAGAGCGAGTGCTACAATTTCACAGATAGATTGTTTTTCTTAAAATATTTCATTATCCAGAAAAACATGAACGATCTTAACAATTTTTGCATACGAAGGTATTTTTGTGCCTTAGCATTATTTTTAGCAAACATGAGACCTTTAGTTTGTTAACATTAATTCTTAGACGGACGGAGACGATATATAACTTTGAATCTTTAAACGTCCTCTAAGAGAAATAACTTAATCTCCTAAAATTTGTTTGTGTTTGCTCCCCCTAAGACTGATATATAATATTTTCAAAAGAAATTTTTGATTTGCTACTCTTGACACAATCTTATTCTAATTCCTTTAGTTCCAATTGATTTTCCCTTTTTGATATTTTTACTAGTGCAGTGCTCCCCCTAAAACTAATACTTCTTCTCTATCCAATTGTGCTATATTTCTACTTTACTCCCCCAAAGCTAGTGCTGCATTTTCTCTATTTTTCTTCCCCTATCCTTTTTCTCTATTCTCTTTTGGTACTATATTTTCTCTATTCTTAACCTTTTTCTTTATTCTTCTCCCCCTTTGGAATTATCAAAAGAAATACTCAGAAACAGAAGTGGCTAAACGAAAGAGAGATACGACAGTTTAAATATGAAAGCATGAAGACTAGAGGTAAAACTGAAGCAATAGTATATAATCAAAGTTGCACTAATTGTTCAAGGAGAAACTAAAGAAAGAGTTCAGGGATTGAAGGACTTCTTCAAGTGATCAAATAGTTGGTTGAGCGTTTCTTGCACCATCCCAAATTGGGCATCCATCTGTTCCTTGATGTCCTTTTGAATTTCCTTATTTTAGCTTTTCATCTTTTCACGCAGTTCCTTGACTTGCCTCTCGGATTCTGCTTGCAGATCTTCAAACTGCTTTTCCATCAGTGTAACACCCCAATTTTGGGTTGAGGGTTACATGATAAAAACGCGAAAATTAAAACCTCTCAGAAAAAAACTCAATTTCTTAAAGCGGTTTCGTCCCTAAAAAATTTACTCAATAATAAACCCATTATAAAATAATAATCATACGCGGAAGCGGAAATAGCGGATTATTATTAAATAAAATAATGCTCAACAAACGAGCCCAAGATAAAATAAAATAGCGTAAATCCTTAAAACACCATCTTCAGAAAACTCCCATGCATCCGCTGCGCACTCTGATTCCGTAAGCTCCTCGAGAGACGACGATCATCGCTTTGTCTATTTTTTCCTGGCGTTAAGCGCCCAAACAACAAATGACAAACAGAAAGGGTTAACTTCTTAAAACAAATAATCATAGTCAAACATAGCATATTATAAAATTGAAAAGGAAACCCCAGGGTAAGCAGCACAGCATAATGTCATCCTTGTGTGAGAAAAACAACGATAACGACCAACCCATTATAACACATATTACTACCATCAAGACATGGCATTCCAACTCATAAGTTATTTTCTCATGCAACCACATATGCAACTACATGCTCAACTACATGCTCAACAACTTTGGCCAAGATACATCGTTCCAAACGGGAGCGACTTCGTTCCAAACGGGAACAGGGAAGCATAAGGCAATACCGTCCACCTTGCAGCCCTTCTGGTCACGTGGCAATCATCTGTCCACCCAACCGTCATCATGGTCCCGTGGCAATCACCGTCCACCCCACCATTCCAACCTAGGATATGCATATGCTATGCCAAAAGTATTCAATCCTCATGAACCAATTGTTCACACAACATTCTCCTTTATCCAACATATTAACATTTGATTAACATTCCACAATCAAACTTATCAAAACAGTGGATGCCTCATGTTAAACAAGTCATTACATCACCACCCTTCTCATACAATTTTCCCACAACAATCAAATCAACCATTAACACATTATGAACCACATAATCACAACCAATTCTCAATTCATAGTTTTTCAATTAATTCTATGGACATATTCATATCCTCAAGCTTTCTGCATCATAAAATCAACACTATCAAAGAATTACAGCATCAACATTATCAGGGTATTTCATTGATCAACCGCATGCAAAAACGGAAAATAGCAAGCATGACTCAAGACTCTCTAAAACCGAAGTTACCCTTAACTTTGATTATTTTGCATCCACTTCTAGCCCAACCTATCAATCCACAAGTTATAGGCCTAAGTCAATCACTGGAAGTAAGGATAAAACCCTAAGATCAATTTTAACCAAAGAGCGACAAAACAGCACTGGGCTGACAGAAGCCCAACGCTTGGGCGCTGGGATGCCAACGCTCAAGCATTGGCTCCTTGTCTGGGACCTGATTCCCAACGCCCAGGCGCCAGGAGCCCAACGCTTATGCGTTGGCTCCCTGTCCAGGACGACCAGAAACACAGTTTACACAATTTTGAGTTCGGAAAAAGGATTTTCATCAAGGGCTTTCATCTAAAACATTCCTACATCATTTAATCATCATAAAATAGGGTTCTTTCATGCCAATAATTATTTTTCCCTAATTTCACAATTTCTCTAATCAAAACCTTAAATTGCCTAACACAAGGGAATAAGGGTTCTAAGGCAACCTACCTCGAATTCGGCCTCGGAACGAAAGTATAGCCTCTGAGATTATCTTCCTCACGACGATGCTTGTCCACACCCTCGAGAATTATATAGTACGTCACGTGATCAAGCTTGAACTGGGAAAAGAAGGTTGTATCCAAAAACAGAAACGGTAAGGACTTCGATTGAGTTTTTGAACATGAAAAGGATTCAAAATTGACTGAAGATGAAACCTTACCGAATGCAACTAAGAACCTCTGAGATTAAGGAGGTTGGATGTGGTTTTACTCCTTCCCAAGGGGAGAACGCAGCAGCAAAACTGAAGGAGAAACAGCAGAAGGGAGAAGCCAAACGTGCAACAGCAACTTGGAGGCAGTAGAAGCAGCAGTGATGAGTGGATATTATATGATGTTTTTAGGTTGTTTTTAGTCTTTTTATTTTATTATTTTTGAGTCTCATATAGGATTTTTATTCTTTTTATGTAGATTATATATTTATTTTGCATTTTGCATGTAGATTAGATTTTATTTGTTTTTCTAACTTTATTTTATATTTTTAGGAATTTTTATAGCTATTTTATATTTTTAGGAAAAGCTGGTTTAGTTATCATTTTTGTCCAGGGACCAATTTGTAAAGTTTCAGGAAATCAGGGACCAAAATGTGAAAGTTCAAGAGTGGAGGACTAAAAGTGAAGATTGAGAGAATTAAAGGGCCAGAATTGAAGTGCTAACCAAGAGAGGACCAAAAGTGGAATAGAAGAATATGAAGCAACTCTCTTCAAATTAGCACATGGAAAATAAGGATTAAAGGATGAGTGGAGAATTGATGGTAGTGGGAAGGAGTTTTCAAAAGTTAATTGGTGGCCAATGAAGGCCATAATGGCCATCAACTCCTCCACCATTGATTTTTTACTATAAATAGGGGCCTTTTCCTCACTTGTAAAACACACCTCTTAGAATACAACAAGTATTCTCTCTTTCTCCCTTTTGAGCATTGTTCCTAGGACTTGTGGGAAGCCATATTTGAGCTCCTATCCAGGGTAATTCAATGACTCCTTTAGCCATGCTTGGCTAACTTCTTTCTTAAGTATCTTGGGTTGTTTTAGTTTATAATCTATGCTTTAGTTTTCTTCTACTCTTCTGAATAATATTGCTATAGTTCATGTTTTATTTACCTTGTTCTTAATTTTATCTTGATGTACACAAGAGTTTTTACTTATTGCTTATAACAATGGAAATTGGTAAGTAGTAAGGGACCTAGGATTTAAAAGAAGCTATATGACATATCACTAAGGTATTAGGATAGACTTAGCTTTATGTTGGCCTGAAAATTCTTTCTTCATCTTCTTCTTGCTTTTTTCTAGATTGCAAGGCATTGAATTTAGTAATTGAGAAGAAAGTTCTACAATGTGTAAGGTATTAACTTGTAGAAACATTAGGCTATAGCATCATGACTTGGTACTAGAATTCAAAAATAAAGTAGTAGTTGCTAGCATATTTTATAAACTATATAAATCAACCCAAGTGCTTAAGACTCATCATCATCTCTTTCTCTTATAATTTTATGCTATTGTTTATTTCATGTTCTAAAACCAACAACATCTATCATTTTATTTTTCTGTTTAAAGTACTAAATATTATAATAATAAGAACACCTATCCCTTGGGTTCGATCTTTTTACTACGCGATAGTCAATCGTACACTTGCGATTTCGCTATCAAGCAGCAGGAAAAATAACACTAGGGAGAAACCTGAATATGTGGCTCTACATTATGCACGAAAATCTGAACCATAACCCTCCCATAAACTCAGAAATAACTCCCTCATTATTCAGAATAATATCCCCCATTAACCCCATTAAAACACTCATTAACTCTCCATTACTCACATGTTTGAATTTCAAATTTAAACTGAAATTTCAGCTTCATTAGCAAGGCTACTCTAAAATGGTTTTAAAAAAATAAAACTTCCTTCACTAAAATTCGAACACCGGCCTTGCACCTCAAGCACTTAAGCCTCAACCGCTAAGCCACAACTCATCTTGTTATCAATCAATCAAATATACTCTTTTACCCAAGTATCAAACAATTCCATGAAGACTTTATTCATATCAAACTCCAAGGACAATACCACCAAACATTATTCAACAAGAGTCTAATAAGGACTAGAAACTGAACTATAAAATAGTTCGGGGTCCAAAGCATAAATAATCCAAACTCAGGGACCAACAATAAAAATACTGAAAATAGAGGATTTTACAATCAGAGCGAACTTGTCATGATCAGCTGACTGCATTGTGGTAAGAGCTTTTGCATTTTCATCTTCAGGCACTTGATCTTTAGGTTCCTCAACAGGTTGTGCATGAAAGTCATCCTTAGGCAAAGCAACCGAGATTGGCTGAGAACACGAAACCGCGTCTCTTAGGTTTTCTTTGGGAATGCCAGTGGAGACAGGTTATTGAACAGGACTGTGAGGTTCATCAATGGTTGTACCCTTGGATTTTGGAGTTGAGTCCAACAAGTCTTTTGAAATGATAATAGTCTGGGGCAGCTGAATTTTTGGCATGTCAATTGGTGCATTTGGTTGGATATGGCCGAGGCTTTGGCAATTTGGCTATTAGAACAAGTGTCCATGAATTGGATTGAATCACCACATTTTTGATTCCATGAATCAAGTTGTATGGTATGCTGCCTATATGGACATTCTTGAACACAGACAGTTCCCAATTATGGTAGAAGACATCATACCTGGTTCGCTTTGCGAATATGAATTGAATGCAATCATGAGTAGGTGGAGACCAAAGTTTTGCCTTTATGCAGAAGTTATACCCCATCAGTTCTACTAGCAAGCTAGGGAAGTATGCAGCATTTTCAATTGGAAGCAGTCTGGGTTGCCTCCATGAAAGTGGCATGATACTTAATCTAGGCTTCTTTGGGATATTCACCAGAAAAGTTCTGACTTCTTTATTTATAGTTTTCTTCTGAGGAGATGAGTGAGGGGCTTGAGTGACACAGTCTAGTCTAGAATCAAATGAAGAATTTGCCATATTCTTTGGTTGAGCAGCCAGAATCTCATCAAGAGATTGATCTGGATCGCATGCGTGGTTGGCTTCATCCATAACATCTTCTTTCTGTTCAGACCTTGGCTTCTTTCTTGGATTGGTGGGCTTGGAAGCATGTGACTTTGTCCTTGTTCTAGCAGAACTGACTTTATTCGTTGTGGTCGGACGAACACTCTAATCAATTGCTGGGTTTGCTGCTTCTGCTTCCATTGGATTTGAAGAGTTTGCCTTAGCAGGGCTGGTATGTTTAACGTCCAGTGGATGAGCTTCACTTGTGGTTTTTGCAGAGGGTGCTTCACTGGAAGGAGGGTTCTGAGGTTGTTGTGATGAGGAATGAGTAGGCCTTGGAGGAGATAGCATCTCTGGACTTTTGTTGCTTGTCCGGACTGAATCAGTGTTAGAAGGCTTTTTAGTTGTTTTGACAGTATGCACATAAGTTGGGTAAACTATTTCCTTATAACACCTGATTCTTGAGAGAATGCGCTTACCCCATATTTCAGCCTCTTCTGAGCAGTGAGGTCTCCATTGTGGTGTACCATAGGGAAGAGGAGATTTTTTCCTCAACTTCACTCTTACCCAATGGCTATCATCAATGTTGCACATAACAACAATGGTGGGAGGAATAGAAACTGGACCCACGAGAGGAGGGTAAGTGCATATGACTCTCTTAGACTCAAGGTCACCAGTATGATTCTGAAGGCTGTTGCAGCAAGTAGCCCCATATCTGAAACATTGAACCACTTGGGAGAGAAAGCAGGTTCTCCAGGAGCAAGCCTTAGTGCCATAGCCACATCCTCAATATGTTTTTCAGACTCGAACGTGCCTCTGTGCAGAGACCGTTTGGAAGAAAGTTCTTCAAGCATTGTTCTTTGTATTTCTGCCCAGTCTTCTTCACTTTTGTCAAGCCATTGGGCTATGCACCTGTAACTGCAGTTACCATCATCCTCTACATCAACAATGTCTTCCACATACTTGTGAAATACGGATGGCACGTGTGGAAGATACTTTTCAAGAGCGGCTGAAGGTTGAGCTTCTTCAGGAGTAGACTCTAGAATAGTCTTTTTGACGTTTAAAGTTTCTATTGGCATAGCATCTTCAACATCTTCAGAAGAAGGCGTGACTTGTTCAGTGGTGGTGGTGGTTGTTGTTTGGTCTGCCTTTGTCAGACGTCTTCGTTTGGGCTTCGGGGCAGACAGTGTTGGTGTAGCTTCAGTGGGTTCAGCAGACGAAGACTCCACTAAGATCATTTTGCCAGAATCGGAAATATAGTAACTTTTCCCGGGTGGAGCCACTAAGGAAGATGAATCTCTTTTGAGCCTTATGGATCTGGTTGCTGGGAGAGATGGGCTTGCCTCTTGTGGAGTTGTTGTTACGTCATTACCTCTTTGCTTCTTTTCCCAGTCAGTAAGCAAATTTTTAGGAACTTCAGAGGTGTCAATGTTCAACCTCATTTTCTTGACATCCCCAAACTTGATGGGAGTAGGATAGATGTATTCGTGTATGATGAACTCATTTTCTTCTTTTTTTTCATCTATGAGTTTCTTCTTACTCATCATGGCTGTGATAAGTGCGCCGTATGGGAGGTTGGATGCGGAACATTCAATGGTGTTTAGCATGTGCTGAAACATCAGATATGAAAGGTTGATCTTCTGATAGTTCATTATTTGGTAAAGAGCCCAGTGAGAGAGTTTGTTGGCCAGATCACGAGACCCCTCTTTTGGGATCACGATCTTGCTTAGTACGGCATGAGGAAATTTACACTCGTCAATCAGATTGTTGACGTTGGTTCCATGTGTCTTTGGATCTTCCTTCCAAATACATTTGGGATTGATGGAAACGTTTCCCATTTTGGTGAGTAGATAATTCCTTCATTTACTTTGATATCTAGAGTTACTGCTATATCTCCAGGACAGACATTTGTGATGGCTCTCATGCACCTCGACTTGATGGTAATCGGCCCCTTCATGATAGCACAGTCGAAGAATTCCTTGACCAAAGGTTTTATAACAGGGGTTTCATAAATCTTCATGAGATTAGACCAATCTTGGAACAACACAAGATTCAGCCCCACCAACTTTACATGGCTGTAGAGATTGAGGTCGAGATATCGAGGAGAGACGAGATCTCTTTCCCCCATGTTGGGAATCTTTTGCTTTCCGATCTTTTCTTCTTGTTCATGCCAGTTGGCTATGATGTTTTTCTTCCTAATAGTAATCACATCTTGTTGAGCAGGAGTCAGCTTTGGCTCGGTAGCAGCTTGCTTCTTGGGTGCCATTGACGAAATTTCTGCAAAAGATTGTTAGCGATTGCAAGAGCACAGGTAGAAGAGAGAGCAAAAGATTCAGAAAGTAGCAAATGAATTGTAAGTGTAATGTTTATTTTTCTGAAGCTCTTTTGTTAAGTGTGTATGGAATGCATAAGGTTTTACTTGATTCTCGTAGTGAAATGATTAGCGTTACAGTTTGATGTGAGAGAAAGAATTGACGCAGAATGCGCATTAAATGAAAGGCTATAAATGTGCAGTCATGGAAGTTGAAAGATTTAATGCGTGTTAAAGAAGATAGTATTTGAAACGATACAGTTGTTTACCAATAACCCGAACATGGGTGACGTGGACACCAGAACATGTCCTTTCAGTTATTCCCAGACGAGCTTAGTTGAGTGATGCAGTTATTGTGAGACGGAGTCATCACCAAACGATGACCAATCTTTGATTGTCTTGTCCCATTCTCCTTTTGAATCAGACCTTGTCTAAGGAAGACGTTGTCTATATTGGTGTTCGTCTGGCTTCACATAGTTTGTCATTTCGTTCGCGTGTGTACTTTAGTCATTTTTTTCGATGCTAGTAACCGCCATCTGTGATTCTTCTTTTTATACAGTTTCCAGCCTAGTCACACCCACATAGTTCTTTTGACCTGAAGTCCTGGAATTTTAATTCAGCATTCTTCCAGTATGTACTTTGGGTGATCTTTTCCTAGCATCTTCGTGTTGGTTTTCTTCAAGATATTTTCAATAGATTTTCCTTGATGGACATAGACATCATCATCTTCTTGATGGATTAGCAAACCTGGGAAGAGCTTCAATCCTACCTGTGTCTTTATCCTGCAAGCACTGTGGAGAATTCTTACCACAGAATTTCATTAGTAGCTTTTGATGAGATATTGTCTATATGCAGTAGGATTAGTATAGCATCTGATAATATTACTTGTCAAATAGAAGTGATCGAGAGTACTCCCTGTGAGATCATTGCTCATGAGCTATGAGCTTTTGAGGTGGATGTTGTGAAGAAGGTCTTGCTCCTGACCCTGGATGAGGTTTTGATGACGACAAACTCATGGACAAAAAGAAGAAAAGAAGACTTAGAAGAACTAGTGCATCATGTCTCAAGCATCCTCAAGGGTTCAAGCATTAACTAAATCTTATATAGTTCGGTAAGTTATGCTTCCAAGGTCTCTTTAAGTACGAAGGCTCTAAGACATTTAAAAGTAACTGAGTTTAACATTTTCATAAGTTAAAAGTGGTAGGAAAACTCAAGTTGATCTTAAGGTTTCATTATCCAAGAAAATGGACTTGAGTGTAATCGATTACACCTCTAAGGTAATCGATTACACAAAGGCAAGTAATCGATTACAGGTTGCTTGTAATCGATTACATGTTTGAATTTGAAATTCAAACAGCAACGGTCACATAGCGTAATCGATTACCTAAGTATTGTAATCGATTACATGCTCGACAGTTGTGATTTTTCATGAACCATTGTGTCTCAAAACGTTTGGGAATGGTTGTGTTGGTTCATGGATGATCCCCTTTGCCTATAAATAGTCCATTTAAGTCCAGAAACGTACAACACATGACATAGGCTTAAAACACACTTGAATTACTCTTTCATATCAAATTAAACCTTTATTCTTAAACTTTCAAGAGCCTATATTTTGAGTTCATTATTCTTCATTGTAAAAGAAGACACATGCTGTTCAAATATTGAAGAACTCAGAATTAAAAGAGCCTTCATTTGCTTAAGAGCCTAAAAGCATAACTCATATTATCAATCCATTCTTGTATTAAAGGATTGATTCAACCGGTTAGAAATTCTTCTTCATCTTCATTCTGGTTGAGTGAATATTCACCGTAGGGTTCGGTGAAGGTTGGTTGTTCTGAAAGTGGTTTGCTTCCAGGTTCTGAAAGTATAGTCAAATAAGGTCAACAGGGACCAAACCGTGAACTATAAAATAGTTCAGGAACCAAAATATAATTATCACAAACTCGAGGACCAAAACATAATTACACAACAATTGAGGGTCTTACAAGCCCTATAATAATTTTTGTCAACTAAAAATACCTTCCAAGCAACATTTTTTTGTTTTGTTTTCTAAAAGCCAAGCAACATTGACAACATCCTACCAATTAGAAACGTGTTCAATGATAAAATAATGATTTTTAATTGGTTAAAAATACATTTTAACCACGAATAATATCACAAAGATAAGAAATTGAGGTTTGGGGTTTGAAACCCTTCAACCCGCGGCTAAGAGGAAGCTAAAAGAAGCTCATTTTTAACATGCGAGTGATGATCAAGGCTTAAACTCAACCAAATAATTACATGCATGTGATGATTAAGGTATGGCAACTGATAAACAGCCAAAAATTGATGGTTTCAACCGATTAAATTGTGATCAAAGGCTACCAAAATTGTTTTAACCAATTAATTTGATAATCTATGTGGAAACCATAGTACTGTGCGTGTATGATCCAACAACAATGGAGTTAATAACAACGACATGCAAAAGGTTTTAACCTCTTAAAGTGGAAGAAAAAGTAACTTTTACCAAAAATATAGGGGATGAGCTTCTCTCTTCATGAACGTGGTCACGGTCACCATTAAATTGGAGGGATGGAGATGCTTCCTGTGATAAAATGGAAGGAGATTGATGGAGTTCTGGTGTTCTTCCTTAGGTGATAAGAAAAAGGAAGGTGAGAGACTTTGAGTTGGGGGCTCTGGTTCCGTGAATTTAAATGAATGAGGGTTTGGCTAATTGTGGGAAAGGGGTCTTGATTGTAGCAAGGAGAGGAAATTAAAGAAGTGAAGATAGGTTGTTGTTCGCTCTCCAGTGAGAGAATGAAGTTGGAAAAAATGAAAGAAGTTAAGAGATTTTTGCTGAAGCATGGAATGGAAATATATATATACATTAAGAGGATTGAAGGGAAATGTCGTGGGCACCAAGTTGAGATAAGAGTGAGGACATGTAAACTTAATTATTGAAAGCATGTAAAAGATGGATCTTAAGAATTCATAGTTTTCACATAATAAGAATGGTTGTGGGATACTAACCTCTACCCATGATTTGAGATTGATCTTCTTTGATGTTCTTGCGAAACGTTCTTGATCAACAATGGAGAAACTCTTCTATCTCCTTCCCGTTCCTTCTACGCTCTTCATTCATGATGGCAATTATTTAGAGATGATCTTTATGGGTGGAGATTGGGACCATGTTCAAGTCCTTCATCATTTTTATAGTGCTCCCATCAAGCACTATATATAGACTCTCTTCCGAGAGTCACACCATTCCATACAAAGAGCCATACCCCTTTATTCAAGAGTCATGTCCCTTCCAATAGTCTCTTCTTTTCATACATAGAGTCACATCTCTTAATTCAAGAGTCATGACTTTTCACTAAAATATCAAACAACATGTCCATTCACATGAGACATTTCTTACATTCTACCACTTGGCTCATGTGACGAAATACAATTCATGATTTAAAAGAAAAATCAAACATAATGCGCATAACTAGAATATATGTTTCATATATGGGAAGGGATCAAACGACACCAGGTGTCAAACTTGTACAGTTACACCACTTCATAATTTTTCATATAATGTAAATTTACTCAATCCAAACCACTGAATCATGATATATTATGCTAATTATCATGCATATAAATTTTCATACAATCTGGATATTCATAGGCATGCAATTAAATAGTAAACATTTACTTATATTTTAATAAAATATTATACGTTAATATAAAGTGGTATGATGAAGTAGTACCTAATATTTTATTCATATGAAATTCTGCAAACTTGATCTACTCTATAAAAACATTCAATTCAACGGTATGGATTGAGTTAATTTGTATTATATGAAAAATTATAAAGTGGTATAACTGTACAAGTTTGACACCTGGTGTCGTTTGATCCCTTCCCTTCATATATTCATTACATCATAAGTGATAATTAAGAATAAGAACTATAATACGAGTCGTGGCGGTTGTACATCATTTGTGCGACATAGTCCCTTCCATGTACTACTATACTAGTCTTCTTCCTAACATGACGCATTAATGGGGAGTACATAATATGTCTTATAATAATGTCATTTAGAAAGACAAATTCTATTTTCAACATCATTCCACATGTTTACATAACCATGAAAATAGAGAATACATCAGAAACATAAACATTAGTGAGCTCAAAGTGTCAAACGTACATTAAAACTTAATTAATAACATTAAAGTTGAACATTCACTAGTAGACATAATACCCTTACTTTCAACATGACCAGTAAGTGTTTTGGGCGTAACCTTTTGTCAACGGGTCAATAATCATAAGGTTAGTGCTAAAATGTTTAATCAACACTCTATGTTTCTAAATTTCTTCTTCAACGACAAGTTATTTCAAATACGTATGTTTAACACTTTTAGAATACTTGTCGGTTTATTTATAAAAGAATATTACTGCGGAATCATCACAATAAGTTTTCAGCGACTTGACATTATTGTCGACTACTTCAAGTCCTGAAATAAAATTCTGTAGCCACTTAATTTGAGTTATGACCTCAAAGAATGCCATAAATTCAACATCCATAGTGAATGCAGCAATGACAGACTGCTTTACACTCTTTCATGAGATAGCTTTTCCAGCTAACATAAATACATAACTGACAGTAGACTTTCTTATGTCTACGCATCCAATAAAGTCAAAGTCTGAATATCCAATCATGTTAATATGATCATGTATTTTATAACTAAGCATGTTATACTTTATACCTTGTAAGTATCTTAGAACTTTCTTTGCAGCTTTTCAATGATCTAAACCAGGATTACTCTAGTTCTTCCTAAAATTTAACTGCAAAACTAATATCTGATCGTGTTCAAGTCTGAGCATACATTAAGCTCGCCCAACTACATATGCATAAGAAATTTCTTTCATCTACTTCTGCTCCAAATCATTCTTTAGACATTACATATACTAAATTTATCTCCTTTCTGAATTGGAACAATAGAGACTGAACATTTATCCATTATAAATCTCTCGAAAATTAATATATGCTTTCTGATTAGACAAGCCTAACAATCCTTGTGATCTATCCTGAAATTTTTATATTTCAATCACATGACATGTCTCACCCATATCTTTCATTTAAAAATTCCTAGAGAGAAACTTTTGGTCTCATGCAAAATATCAATAGCATTAGTTGCAAGCAAGATATCATCTACATATAGAATCAAAAATACAAACTTGCTCCCACTAAACTTTAGGTATACAACTTTCAACCATGTTTTTCTTAAATCCAAATGACACAATAGTATCATTAAACGTAAGATACCATTGTCGGGAAGCTTGCTTAAGACCATGTATTGATTTTTTTTTAAGTTTACACATCATTTGATCTTTTCCTTTCTATATTTATCCATATAGAAATCTTTCTCTAAATCCCATTTAGAAAGGCAGTTCTCACATACATCTGGTGTAACTCTATATCATAATGAGTCACCAATACCATTATAATATTGAGAGAGTCTTTCCTAAAGATTAGTGAAAATATCTCTTTATAGTCAATGTCACATTTCTGAGTAAATTCTTTTGAAACTGGTTTGGCCTTATAAAGTTCTAAGTTACTATAAGAGTTACGTTTAGTCTTAAAGACCCACATACAACCAAGTCTTTTGAAACCTTCTGGTAACTCAAAAAATATCTCAAACCGAATTGTGTTTCATAGATTTAACTCATATTTCATGACATCTAACCATTTGCACTCTCATTTCTTGAATTTCCACTTTACGTGGTGTTTCACTCCCACTAACTTCACCATTCTAAATGAACCTAGCATTCTCAGTTTCGAAAATTCTTGTAGCATGGTTTGGAAAATAAAATCTATTCCCCTTTGATCTATCTGGACAACAAATGAAATAATCATTGATTGTTCTTGCATCCCGTTTCTTTTGTCGGGCATCCCCAAACATGCAGACACCTTAAACTAGGTTTCCTTCTTGTCAACAGTTCAAAAGGAGTCTTTGGAACTGACTTAATAGGAATCCTATTTAATATATACATGACAATCTTTAAATCATAAGTCCACAACGAAATAGGTAAATATATACTACATAATATTCTTCCAACCATATCAAACAAGATTTTATTATGCCTTTCAAGGAATTTAGCAAATGGACTAGAATGTTTGTTCACTTTCATCATATCTTCAATAATACTCACCACCTCGATCAAACCTTATAATTTTCACATTTCTATCTATTTTCTTTCAACATCATTAATATAAATCTCTAATGCACTTATAGCTTGAGATTTATCATGCAATAAGTAGATACTACTATAATGTGAATAATCATAAAAAAGGTGATAAAGTATCTTTTATTAGTGAAATGTTTAACATCGAAAAGGTCTATAAATATACGTGTGCATTATTTCAAAAAGCTTAATGCTTATTGTGGATCCTTTCTTTGTGTGATTTTTTTCTTCACTTTTAATTCAATTCACACATAAATTTAGATCAGTCAAATTTAAATCCATAAGGACTTCATTAAAAACTAATCTCTTTATTCTTTCTTTGGAGTCATGCCCCAAATATTTATGCCACAAGTAAGCAAACCATTCATCAATCAATCATAGTTAACATAATTGATGGAATGATTTCCTTGACTCTTAAGTTTGGATTCCTCTTGAACTTGCATATTGTGCAATCCATGCACATTCCATTTATCTTTCATGGTGTTACAGGTCATTGAGAAATGATCATATTCAAATGATAATGAGTTTAAATTGCACAAGGACATTCTCATTCACATCCACTCAATATCTTAAGTCTTGCTGCAATTTTTTTTTTTTTGTCATTTCAATGACAAGTTCATGCATAGTACAAGAGTCATCAAATTTCATGGTGATCAATATATTCATTAGTGTCCCAGCAAGAGACTTATCAGTAGTTTGGAAGCACTCTTCCATAAACTTCATCATTTCTTTCGAACTTTCAGTTTTAGGAAGAGTAAACTTAATGTTGCCATCAATACTCACTCACATATACATTAGACTCAATTCATTTGACATTTCCCAATTTTTTATAATGGTCTTTCTGTTCTTCAATGCCCGTATTGATAATAGCACTTTAATTTTCTTCTCTAAGATATAAAACCAAATTCATAACATTAAGGTAAAATTGGATTTGTTCATTTCATTTAGAGAAGATAAGTCCATTAAAAAGTTGAATAAATGAGAATTGCGAATGTAAAGCAACAAGTACTATAATTAATGTACATATTTGAAAAAAAACATTCAAACTCTGAGTTACATACGAACATGCTAAATAAATTCAGACTACTTCATAAGTGCATATTAATGTTCACCTCTGGGTAATCCACCAATATACCATACTCGATATAATGATGCTAATAGAAATTTTACGTAATTTGGCAATGATAAATGCAACTAGTAGAAACATTTACTATCTTTGGATATGTAAACATAACTAATAATGCACTTACACTACCAACGTTCATGCTCAATGATTATAAGAACAAACAATCAACCTTTGGGCGATCCTTAACTGTCTTATAATAATGAACTCTAATTTACTCATAAACCAATCATTTTCATATCATTTATAGCATCAAAATTAAGAGTAAATAAACAATCATACAATTTTGGGATTAAACAAACATAAAAAATTTGACCGCTTTGGTGATTAACAAATCTATCTTACAATAATTCTAAAATGTAAATAATTTAAATGAAATATAATCATATAATTTGGAATAAAGAAAAAAAATAAAGATTTAACCACTTTGGTGATTAACAAATCTTGCATGCTGGAATTCCAAAATATAAATACTTTAAATGAAATATAATCATACAATTGAGAATTAAACAAATATAAAGATTTGGCCACTTTGGTGATTAACAAATCTATCATAATATAATTCCAAAATAAAATATTTCATAAAATTAGAGGATATAAAAAATTACATCTCATCCTAACTTTCAATATCTTCACATAATAAATGTGCAAATTTTTTTATTCTAATTTCATCATAATATCACATAATATTGTGTCTAAGAGATTTCATTTTCTCCATGATTTACATAAATTAAATAAAAATAAATAAATCATTTCGTAGATTCCGCATAATATGTACATTTAATATGATAATTATTTACGTACAATGTAATGGCATAATTGTGGGTAAACATTATAGCAACTCTCAAGTCCATCTGAAAATGAAAAGATGTAATACAAGGATTGAACATGCACCCGTTCAAAACTACTGGACAGGCTACAACTAGGACACGTCCGTTTTTGTGTCAACTTGAACAATTACTTTTTTTCATTTACAGAAAAAACACAGCCATTGACAACTTTGAATAACATTTGACACAATTAAAATTATTTAAATATAATTGAAGAGTCACTGTTTCTCACAAGTTGAAACCAAGAGATCATTCATACAATGAATTCATTCAATTATCAAATTCATATGATGCAGCGGATAAGCAATAAACCTTAAATTATTCAAGATGAGAAAGAACTTTAAAATCAACATTCATGCATATAGATAACCATATCTATGCAGTGGAAATCATTGCAAAATTCTCAAAACATACAAGAACAATTTTAAAAACATTATTTATGGATTAAAATTACCATTTCTTTTATCATGATACAGCGGAAATAATAATACTTAATTCTTACAACATTCAAGAACAATTTTAAGGCATCATTCATCGATGGAAATCACCATTAAAGGAAAACTATATATTCTCTAACACATGCTCTGATACCGCATGTAAACTTAATTATTTAAAGCAGGTAAAAGATGGATCTTAAGAATTCATAGTTTTCACATAATAAGAATGGTTGTGGGGTACTAACCTCTACCCATGATTTGAGATTGATCTTCTTTGATATTCTTGCGAAACGTTCTTGATCAACAATGGAGAAACTCTTCTATCTCCTTTTCGTTCCTTCTACGCTCTTCATTCATGATGACAATTATTTAGAGATGATCTTTATGGGTGGAGATAGGGACCATGTTCAAGTCCTTCATCATTTTTATAGTGCTCCCATCAAGCACTATATATAAACTCTCTTCCAAGAATCACACCATTCCATAAAAAGAGTCATACCCCTTTATTCAAGAGTTATGTCCCTTCCAATAGTCTCTTCCTTTCATACATAGAGTCACATCTCTTAATTCAAGAGTCATAACTTTTCACTAAAATATCAAACAATATGTCCATTCACATGAGACATTTCTTACATAATAGTCACGAAACTTCTGGGTACTTGGCAATATGTGAGGGCTGCCACGGTTAAAGTAAAAGGAAAAGTAAGTGTGAGTTAATTTATATAATGTGTGAGTTAATTTATGTTATTATCCGATTATTATGAGTAGCTCTATACATTAATAAAATACATATTAAAATGAGTTTAAGCAAGTTTAAGTGATTAATGAACAAAGAAATGTCTAATAACTTCAACTCACGAATAAACACTAAAAAATGTAATTTAGCGTTTTTACTCGGAAGGTTTAGAGCATCTCCAATGGAGAGCTTAAGATGGGATCTAATTTTAAGATCCAGATCCTATGAGATCTTAACCATTGGAGCTGTATGACATGGAATGTGATTTTAAAAAAAGGCCTTGGCTGGTTCCTTTTCAAAAAGTGGGATCTTAAGTATTATATTATATTTTCTCTCTCCTACCACCATAATCAACCACCAAGAAACAGAAATCAGAGACAGAAATCAGAGGGAAAGAAGAGATGAAATAAACAGGAAAATATTGCAATATGGCACAATAGATTACAAACAGATAAAAAATATAATAAAAAAATACATATATGAAAAAAAATAAGTTCAAAACCCTCCGACGGCCGTGACGAGAGGCGACGAGAAGCGATGCGGTGGCTTGGGAGAAGGAGGAGCTGCGGCGGCGGGGAAGAAGGAGGCCGTGGGGGAGAAGGAGGCCGTGGGGAAGAAGGAGGCCGTGGGAGAAGGAGGCCGCGTGGGGAGAAGGAGCTGCGGCGGCCGCGTGGGGAGAAGGAGCTGCGGCGCCGCATGGGAGAAGGTTAGGGGAGAAGGAGATGAATGGCTTCAAGTTAGGGTTTGGAGGAAAAAAAGAATTTATAGTTCATGACCTGATAACCTGTGTAGCAGGTTGAGAAAAAAGACGTTATAGAAGGAGGAACCGGCTGGGCCGGTCATATTATAGCCGTTGGGCTGGTTTTCAGAAAAAAAAGAGCCGTTTTTTTGTCTTTTTCTGACGGGCTGGTGGTTTTTGGCCCAGTTTTTCATTTTTTTTTTCAGCATACAATACTATAATCACACTATAAATAATTTGAACTTGTGAAGTTTTTTTACCACACCATTCCTAGCTTCTATAGTTGTTATTCTATTGGAGAATTTTTTTAGCTTTCTTCTAATTTTTTTTTTCCATGGATCCTTATGCTTACTATCAACATTTGCAAAATAACCTACCTTCTACTGGTGAAAATTCTCCTCATCCACATCCTTCAATGTATCCACCGCATCCATTCTTTTCCCAAAATCAACCATCTCCTACCGGTGAAAATTCTTCTCATCCACATCCTTCAATGTATCCACCGCATCCATTCTTTTCCCAAAATCAACCATCTCCTACCGGTGAAAATTTTCCTCATCCACATAATTTGATGTATCCACCACCTCCATTTTATCCCCAAACTCAAAATTCCGTAATGTATCCATCACCAAACTATTATAGGCCTCAACTTGAAACACAATTTCATCCTACGCATAATGAGTCAGAAATCTCTACTCAAGGAGGCTTGGAGAATATCATCCTAGAAGAAGAAGAAGAAGAAGAAGAAGAAGAAGAAGAAGAAGAAGAGAGCCCTACTGGAAAGAAGCGCAACATTTGGAGTGTTGAAGAAGATACACTTCTTCTTCAGTCTTGGCTCAATGTTTCAAAGGATTCGCGGGTGGGAAATGATCAAAAGGCGAAACAATTCTGGATGAGAATTGCAGAGCGGTATAACACGCATCGCAGGGTAGGTTTGATTGAGAGGCTTTGGCAACCAATGAAATCTCGATATTTTACAATTAGTAGGCTAGTATCAGTATTTGTTGGTTGCTACAAGAACGCTACCAACCTCCATAAAAGTGGTTATTCGGAGAAGGATATCATGGCTCAAGCAGGTGCATTGTATTTTCAATCCGTCAAAAAAGATTTCAAATTAGAGCATGCATGGCGGATTTTGAAAGATGAACCAAAGTGGAAGGGAGAAGCAATTTCTAGTAGTTCAAGGAGACAAAAGAATTCTGCTAGTGGAGCATACACATCATCATCATCAGCGTCTAACCCGAGTACCGCAGTTGGTAGTTCAGATTATGAGCATGTAGCTCGCCCAATGGGCCAAAAGAAAGCAAAAAGAAATGCCAAAGAAGCAGCCACTAGTGCGTCTTCTAACCAAATGGATTTGACAAATTTGGAGGCTGTGGCATCTAGAAAAAATGAATTGATGGAAGAACTTATTACAGTAAAGAAGAATGAAAACATTCGCAGTTGGCATGAAATCCTTGTAATGGACACATCCAGGATGTCTGAAGAAGCAAAAGCGAGACATGTGGCTATGTGTGAATACATCATGGGCCAAATAGGAAAGTAGTATTTCAAAATTGTAATGTTAGTATTCTAATTATCTTTAATGTACCAGCTTGCTGTTGTAATGTTATTGGTGAAATCTTCAATGTAAAACTAGCCATTATAAAACTAGCCGTTATAAAACTAGCCGTTGTAAAACTAGCCGTTATAAAACTAGCCGTTGTAAAACTAGCCCATTATATAAACATAGCTCATTACCTCTCAAAGTGCAATATTGTTTCATTCTCTCTTCATTCTCTCTTCTTGTTGTCTCACAATTCAATCATCCACACAATGGATCCAAACAATTCATACAACTTTGATACTTTTTTCAACGAGATGGTAGATGATTTCGTTAACGACACCAGCGTGGAAGATTTCTTGAGGCTAGCAAGGGACACACAACAACAACCTAACAACGTTGTTAGGCCCGAACGAAGAAGAAGGGTGATACAGCGGGATCGGGAGGAAGGCCACATTCGCTTGGTCAATGATTACTTCTCTGAAAATCCTACATTCACAGAAACTCAATTCCGGAGAAGGTTTAGAATGCGAAAGCATGTGTTCCTCCGAATTGTTGAAGCCCTTGGGAATCATGATGAGTATTTTCAAATGAGGGTTGACGCAGCTGGTAGAAACGGTCTTTCCCCATTACAAAAGTGCACTGCTGCTATGCGAATGTTGGCATATGGATCACCTGCTGACAGTGTGGATAAGTATGTTCGTATTGGTGAAAGCACCGCAGTGGATTGCTTAGAGAGGTTCGTGACGGGTGTGCATGAAATCTTCGGTACTCATTACTTGAGAAGGCCAAATGACGAAGACATTGCATGCCTACTCCAAATGGGACAAGCACGTGGATTTCCAGGTATGTTAGGTTCCATTGACTGTATGCATTGGGAGTGGAAAAATTGTCCAGTAGCATGGAAAGGTCAATTTTGTCGAGGTGATCATGGCAAACCTACAATCATGCTTGAAGCCGTGGCATCGCAAGACTTGTGGATTTGGCATGCATTTTTTGGCATTGCAGGTTCTAACAATGACATTAATGTGTTAAACCAATCTGATGTGTTTGCCAATGTTTTGAACGGAGAAGCACCGGCAGTGCAATATACTGTCAACAGAACCTCCTATCATATGGGGTACTATTTAGCAGATGGTATCTACGCCGAGTGGGCTACATTTGTGAAGACCATCCCAATGCCACAAGGAGAAAAAAGACAATTATTTGCAAAGCGACAAGAAGGAGCAAGAAAGGACGTTGAGCGAGCATTTGGGGTGCTCCAATCCCGATTTGCGATTGTTCGTGGTCCTTCACGCTATTGGCATGTGAATACCATGAAGCATATCATGTATGCATGCATCATACTGCATAACATGATTGTTGAAGATGAGCGAGATTCATATGGTGGTAGCTTTGATTACGACCAGCCAGAAAATGACGTCTCAACCGTTGAAGTAACTAACGGTCCTCTTCCCAATTTTACAGCATTCTTTGAGAGAAGGGCACAAATGCGTGATAGACAAACTCATCACCAACTTCAAGCAGACTTGGTTGAGCATATTTGGGAGCGTTTTGGGAATGAGAATGATGAAAATTAATTATTATGAAATTTTATGTATTTTAATTCAAATGCATTGTCATTTATTTTTCAATAATATGTATTTCCTTTCATTTTCAATTAAATAATATTATGTTTAACTTTAATTATGTATTTCCTATTTAATTGATTTTTAATTATATTATATCTTTTTTAATTATTAATTATATTTGTATAGAATTATTAACTTAATTAAATTTAATATTAGGTGGAAATAAATAATATCAATATATTGTGTATTGTGGGTCCGGTTAAAAGTAAAATAAGATCCCAACCACTGGAGCGAAATGTGCTGTGGGATCTTATGAGTGTGTTAAATCTATGTGGCAGTATGGGCCCACCAGAAATGGTTAAGATACCAAAATAAGATCTCAAAATAAGATCTCCATTGGAGATGCTCTTATAAAACCTCCCAAAATTAAGATAGTTGTGGGTATTATCAACTACCTAAATTATGTAAGTAGTTGCGGCTTTCTTCACTTTTGCGGGCATAGCCTTAACCTTTCTCTCAGAATCCCTAACTGTAAACCCATCCTTTCTCGGATCTCCTCTCGCACTCTGCAAGCTGTGACCAGAAACCCATCTTGGTAGCAATTTCGCTCCAGTCCTCGCCGCCTGACACCGCGCGCAACATGCCTTTCTCGTTCGAGATTTCGAGATCTTAGATCTACCATCTCCGCCCTCGACTCCAGCGATCGTCGCCACCTCCGCCGTGGACTCAACTCATGAAACCTCAAAACCACTCAGTCTCTGTTCATATTAGAAGCTTCTGGACCTGTTACTCTCTGCGCTTCTCCTCGTCTTCGAAGATTCTGGTGTATCCGTTCCTAATTTAGTGGTGGCCTCTGATTGATCGGTAAAAATCTCTAAGACCATAACAACTCCATTTTTTATTTGCATGAGTTTGAATTCTGAAGTTTAGTTCTACTACCATCATTTTTCCAGGATCAGTAAGCAGCGTTGTGGCTAATCGTTACACCACAGTTATAGGTTATTGTGTTCTATTGCTCTGTGTGTATGCATTCACTGTCTTTTTTGTGATCAAGATCAATGGACAAGTGGGGAAGAACCTGTTTTGGAGGTTAGCAATTTGAAATCCTTCTTTTCCTCGAGTATACACGGATTTTTGTGCATAATTTTCTGGATCATTTCTCTAATGATATTTGCATGCTCTTATGGCCTTCTTTTTACTAATTTTACTAATATATAACATCATTCTGAGTGGCAGGCCGGAATATTCACGTCATTTTTTTATTAAATTTTAATTTTTAAATGTATAATTAATTAATAAAATAAAATAATTAAATAAAAAATTTAAAATTTTATTAAAATTGAAAAAGTAAAAAAACTGAAATTATTTTCACCGATTAAAGAATAAAAAACACTTAATTTTCAACTTCAATCTCATCTTCATCTTCTTTCATCACTTCCAGAAGAATTCTTTAATGTTCGTCAATTGTCCATCAATGTTCTTCATATTCCCACCTCATTTCTCTTTCATCTCAGCAAATGAACAACTGAAACCCATAAACCCAAAATTAAACATTTGGGGTTTGCTTAATATCTTCCCTTCATCAAACAATTTCCGAACACCAACCCTATCACTTCAAACGTCAAAACAACCACTAACTCAGAACCTCAACCATTCATCTTCTGAATTTTCTCTCCTACTCTCCACCAACTACCCAACAAACCCCAACCTTCATGCTCTCTTACTCTCTCACGGTTCTGTAAAACCCTAGATCAGTAAAACCCATGAGAAACTTCTGGAAGCAAAATTGAAATACCGACCCTCTCACGTCCTTCTTCCTACATTTCAAACCTGCAATCAGTCACTTCTCTCTCAACAAAACTGTCTTCTTCGACCCTAACACTTGTAACGACTGGACCTAAAACTAAAGTTCAATAAACAGAGTCGGCACCAGTGTTATTTAGTTCGGGAAACATTGGAAAACCCGTCTACGCTATTTTTTCTTATTTGAAAAAAAAGCTTTGGGTTCGGGAGTCTATTTATGCATAGGGAAGGGTAAAGACTAAACCCCAAAACACCCCTAATACATCCGTCTTAAGACGGTAACCTTTAGTTCTTTTGTGCATGTTTTAATTATTTAGAAAATATTGGCTCACCCATTTAGAAGAAAGAAAAAGGTATTCATGGTCTTATTGTTAAAAAAGAAGAGTTAAGAAAACAATTTTCGGTTTAATTTTTAACCGCCTGTCGAGACCTAACTCGTCCTACGTACCCTCTGAAGAGGCGTCAAGGCTTACGTAGTTCTTAAAAAATGGGTTTTAAGTTTAATCCACTTATGCACTGGGTTTAGGGACTTAAACAACGTTAAGACTCAAAAACTCTTACGTACGAGCAACACTTGAGAGAGACGCCCTATAGACGTTCATAACAACGTTGCCACATGTCGCGTGAGATATATTAAAAATGTTTGCCACCCTGGTCTTAATAAGCAAACACTTCTTAAAAAAAACGTTTAGTTAATTTTTGCAATAAAAAAGATTGATTAGTATAAGGTTTTCGTTTGTATGTTTTGTTTTTGTTTAAAAAAAAGAAAGATATGATATTCATCCACTCATGCACGGGGTTTAGGGACATAAACAATGTTAAGACTCAAAAACTCTGACGCGCGAACAACACTTGAGAGAGACGTCCTATAGACATTCATAATAACGTTATCGTGCATCGCGTGAGATGATTTTCTTAATGCGCTTTACGTCGTTCTTGTTAAATTTATCTTTCATTTCGATTCGTCCTTACTTTCACTCATTCGAGGACCCAAACCAAACACGCAAAGAAAGAAAAGGGAGAAAAAGAAATAATTCATTATGACGTCCCATAATTCATCCACAGTTAATTTTCATTTATAACTCAAGCAACATCAACAAAATAATT
Source organism: Acmispon strigosus (assembly GCA_030819835.1). Taxonomy (NCBI): domain Eukaryota; kingdom Viridiplantae; phylum Streptophyta; class Magnoliopsida; order Fabales; family Fabaceae; genus Acmispon; species Acmispon strigosus. The sequence goes on along the minus strand of JAUAMA010000001.1, from coordinate 37,216,928 downwards.
TGGAAGGAACTTATTAAACTAAGTCTGCCATTATTTTTAAGGGAAAGAGCAAATTTTTTTTACTGTTAGAAGGGAAAATAGCAACGCTACATACTTTAAAACAAACTCCCCAAGTATTACAGAAAAAAAAAAAAAGCATACTACAAATCAATTATAAATCCAGACCAAAGTTCACGGTTGATTATCGAACTAATATAAAAGATATCGAACCCAAGGGATAGGTGTCTAATTATTAATTTATTTAGAACCTTGTGCTGGAAATTAAAATATTGATTTTGATTTGTTTTAGAACAAGAACTTGGAAAAAGCATAAATAAATAGAAAAAAGATGATGATGGAGATTAAGCACTTGGGTTGAATTACATAACTTATAAAATATGCTAGTAACCTTCTACCTTATTTCTGAATTTTAAAACAAAAGTTCATGATGCTCTAGCCTATGGTTTCTACAAGTTAATTCCTTACACTTATAGACCTTTCTTCCTAATTACTAAACTCAATTCCTTGCAATTTAGTTAATTAAAGAAGAAGATAAAGATGGAGTTCAGACCAACATAAAGCAAAGTCTATCCTAATTCCTTAGTGATATGTCATATTGCTTCTTTTAAGTCCTATTTCCCTTACTACCTACCAATTTCCATTGACATAAGAAGTAAGCATAAACACTTGTGCGCATCAAGATAAATGAAGAACAAAGAAATAAAACATGAAATTGTAACATTATTCAGAAATAAAGATTATGAAAACTAAGACATAAATTATAAGCTAAAACAATCCAAATACTTAAAAAAGAAATTAGCCAAACATGGCTAATAGAAACATTGAATTACCCTGGACTAGGAGCTCAAGAATGGCTTCCCACAATTCTCAGGAACAATGCTCTTAAGGGAGAAAGAAGAATACTTGTTGTATTCTGAAATGAGGTATGTTTTTTACAATGGATGAACACTCCTATTTATAGCAAAAAGTCTGCCTTCCAACGCTTGAGCGCTGGGATCCCAACGCTTGAGCGTTGGGTCCTATTAATTCCAGACGTTGCAAACAGAGGCCTAGCGCATGAGCGCTTGCTTCCAACGCTTGAGCGTTGGTAAGAACTGCAGACTTGGATCCTAGTCAGAGTGCCAACGCTTGAGCGTTGGACTTCCAACGCTTGAGCGTTGGCTCGTCTGCTGATTGCACTTCTTGCTGTTTTGCTCTTCTTCAAGGTAGTGGTTCTTCAATGCCTTCAATGGCCTCCACTGTGCCTCTTCTTAACTTCTGAAACAGCCTCCCCACTACCATTAAGCCTTCAATCATCATTTTTTACATGTGCCAAATTAGAGATGATGCTTCATATTCTTGCTTTTCACATTTGGTCCTCTCTTTGTTAGCACTTCACTTCTGGCCCTTTATTCTCCTGAAACTCCAATTTTAGTCCTCAATTCCTGAACTTTTGTACTTTGGCCCTTCCTTTCCTAAAACTTTACAATTTGGTCCCTGGACAAAAATGACTAATTCTACCAGCTTTTCTAAAATATAAAAATACCTATAAAAATTCATAAAAATTATAAAATAAAGTTTTAAAAACAAACAAAAGCTAATCTATATATAAAATGCAAAATAAATAGAAAATCTAAATAAAAAGAATAAAAAAAACCTATATAAGACTAAAAATAACAAAATAAAAAGACTAAAAAGACCTTATAATTATCATACAAAATTCAGTCATTAAGGAGCAAGTAGAACATTAAATCAACATGTATCAGGGACTACATTCACTACTGGAACCTAAAACATTCAGAATAAAAACTTGAAGACCCCATTACGGACCATTTCTTCAATCAAAACACTTCAAACATATCAATGATAATAAGAGAAACGACCACAGCCCCATTCAGCGATGAAACAACCCAGACTAAGATAGGAGACATATCAAGCAATCAATAAAATGTATAGAACTCATAGCAAAATCAGAGAAATAAGGGGAAGCGAAAAAAAACAAACCATTTTGGAAAGGGGAAGGACGTTACGACGGTTATGGATGGGTAACAGCGAGACTCGAATGAGTTAATTTATATAATGTGTGAGTTAATTTATATTATTATCCGATTATTCTGAGTAGCTCTACACATTAATAAAATACAGATTAAAATCAGTTTAAGCAAGTTTAAGTGATTAATGAACAAAGAAATGTGTGATAACTTCAACTCACGAATAAACACTAAAAAACGTAATTTAGCGTTTTTACTCGGAAGGTTTATAAAACCTCCCAAAATTAAGATAGTTGTGGGTTTTATCAACTACCTAAATTATGTAAGTAGTGGCGGCTTTCTTCACTTTTGTGGAGTTAGAAGTTAGAACCTTTTCAAACTAAAATATGTTTCCCCACGGTTACCCACTTTTATTTTTCTAATCTTCTTTTACTCTAACCTAAAATCCTGCATAACCTTAATCTTTCTCTCAAAAACCCTATCTATAAACAGTGACGGATCCAGGAATTTAAGTACGGGGGCAATATGCACATACATTTGTAACATAGAAAATATAACATAGTACTATTAAAAATTTGAAAGTACATCATAATTGTTCCCTACAAGTTTTCATATTTTGAAAACTCTGTACTATCTTTTCATTCTCAACATTATCAAATACATCTTTCTCTATAAAAGTAACTAAACAATCATTTAGCCATTCATCTCCCATACGATTTCGCTTCTGATTCTTGATGATATTCATTGCGGAGAAAGCTCTTTCAACTGTCGCAGTTGCTACAGGAAGTATCAAAGCTAACTCCAAAAGCTTATATACCAACGGATATACAATATGCTTCCTAGTCTCCACAAGCTTTATAGCAAGATCACTAATTCCCCGTAGTCCTGAAAGTGCATTATCAGAGCATGCATCAATGAAGTAATTTTCAAGCTGATTATCTAGTGCCAAAAGTTCAATTGGGGAAAACTTTGAAGGATAAAAATGGGCCAAATGAATCATTTTTTCCTTATCAAATGCAACAAATGAATCTCTTGGACTCAAGCAAGCTACACAAAGAAGCAACTCGCTATTCACTTCAGTAAAACGATTATTCAACTCTTGAAGTTGTCGATCTATCACTTGAAAGAATAATTCAACCTGAAAATGATGCACATTAGAAACTTTCTCCATTTTGCGTCTTGATCTTCCTTGTGCTTGAAATGTATCAGCTATATTAAGAATGACAACATTGTGCCTTTCACAAAACAATGAAACCTCTTTGAGCAAAGAATCCCAACCATCATCTCTCATAACTTGCAATCTCTGCTTTGACACAGTGACCAACTTCATAGCATTTACAATATCTTGATCACTTATTTGTAATGCTTGAGACAACTCATTAGTTATCCCTAAAATGTTTTTCATCAAGTGCAAAATGAAAATAAACTCAAAAGACTGCATCAAATTCAGCAAAATACATGCTTCACCTTTTTGGTCTAAACTTATGCCATCTTCCTCAACAAATTCAAGCACATCAACCATTAAAGAGAACAAAGTGTTAGAATGAAATATTTAAATGAATTAAACCTATTTTGATAAATAACAATTTCGCTAAGTGTTACTAACTTTCTTTAAAAGATTTCATACTCAGGAACACTTATGAACTAAAGCCAGGCTGCAAACATTATCAAAAAGCAAATGAAGAGACCGTCCGCCTATGAGAAGTTAGTCTGCCTCCAGAAGCAAAGTTCGTCCGCCTGTAAAGACTATCCGGCTCAATCCTTGTCAAACACATGGTTGACTAAAGAGCAATGATTGAAGACTCGTACAAAAAGAATTAGCTTAACGAAGATCGTTTGCTCAAACCGAAGATGAGTTGTCATGCACCTCTTGGTGGATCAGAGCATTAATGGAGAAAGAGACAGAATTAAGCGCCATATACCTTGAAGGTTCAAAATTCTCTGACATTCCTTAATTCAAGCTGCTTTTGCTGAATTAGCGGTGATATCCTCTGATCATCGTATCTCCTCAACGGCTAAATTTAAATCTTCTAGTCAGAGCATTAATTACCATATTAGTTGTAATGCACATGCATTAATTGCAGCTTCTAAGAACCAGAACAAAAGCATTGCCAGACGATGTCACTCTCTATCTGTTGAAGAAACATTCTTCACCTGGCAGACTACAACAAGCAGATGCAGAAGTATCCGTTACTCACAATCAAGCAAAGATTCAACGGAACTATTTTTGAAGATCTTCATCAGCGCCTCCAGTTATCATCTTACTGAAGATATAAATAGTGGTCTCTGCATCATCTTCAACTTGGCGACTTACACACTATCAAAGCATTCAAACCTTTCAAGTCAGTTTACAATTTGAACAAGCTTTAGTCAAGAACACTCAATAACCTTAGCTTTCTCATTTTCTGAGTTTAGTCGCCAACTAGTGTGAAATCCTTACAGAGTGAAAACTCTTATCCTTTCTCACACAAGCCCTTCAGAGAACCAATTTGTATACCCTCTCTGAATTTAGAACTTCATAGTTTCTACCCACTCTTTGTGAAGAGATCCCTGTAGAAAAGAACCTTCTTGAAAAAGAACTGGGAGGAGTCCTGTTGAATACTCGAGAGATAAAGGAGAAGTCCTGAGAAAACTTGTAAAGGAGTAGTCCTCAGAATACTGGGAGAAGTCCCTGAGAACACTTGTACTATTCTGTTGAAATAGTGGAAAATCTTGGTGTAGCCAAGGACTGGACGTAGCCCTATCGGTTTTGGGGGTGAACCAGGATAAATATTGTGTGTGCTTTATCATTCAAGCTCTAAGTTTATTTCCGCTGCACATATCATTCAACGTTTTCGAACTAATATTAACTGTATTGCGAAAAAGTTTATAAAAAGTCACACACACAAGTCAAACCCCCCCTTTCTTGTGTGATTTTATTACTATCACAAAGACACTATACTAAGTAGTGTACCATAATGTGATCCCCATCTAGTATCCCCTGCTTTCTTGATCATTATTTCTTGATTCAAACCACGAACACTAGAGATTTCTCCCTTTTGCAATGCTTCTTTCACCTTAGCACTTTGACTATCACGAAGAATATCTTGACGCTTACATGAAGCTCCAACAACATTAGATAAATTGGCAATTGTATTAAAAATCGATGCAATTGAAGCATGTTTTTTTGCTACTGCAACAAGAACTAATTGGAGTTGATGAGCAAAGCAATGAATATAGAATGCACAACTATTCTCTTTTAGTATCAAACTTTTGAGCATATTAAGTTCACCTTGCATATTACTTGCTCCATTGTATCATTGCCCACGCAATCTTGACAAGCTTAACACATATTTTGCAATTACTATTAGTATTAATTTTTTTTTATTAAACTTATGTGGGGGCACGTGCCCCCCCACTCCAATGAGTAAATCCGTCAATGACTATAAACCCATCCTCTCTCGAAACTCCTCTCGCACTTTGCAAGCTGTGACTAGAAACTCATCTTGGTAGCAATTTTGCTCCAGTCCTCGCCGCCAGACACCGCGCCTAACATGCCTTTCTCGTTCGAGATTTCGAGTTCTTAGATCTACCATCTCCGCCCTCGACTCCAGCGATCTTCGCCGCCTCTGCCGTGGACTCAACTCATGAAACCTCAAAACCCCTCAGTCTTTATTCATATTCAAAGCTTCTGGACCTGTTATTCTCTGCGCTTCTCTTCGTCTTCGAAGATTCTGGTGTATCGATTCCTAATTTAGTGGGGGCCTCTGATTGATCGGTAAAAATCTCTAAGACCATAACAACTCCATTTTTTATTTGCATGAGTTTGAATCCTAAAGTTTAGTTTTACTACCAACATTTTTCCAGGATCAGTAAGCAGCGTTGTGGCTAATCGTTACCACAGTTATAGGTTATTGTGTTCTATTACTCTGTGTGTATGCATTCACTGTCTTTTTTGTAATCTAGATCATTGGACAAGTGGGGAAGAACCTGTTTTGGAGGTTAGCCATTCGAAATCCTTCTTTTCCTCGAGTATACATGGATTTTTGTGCATAATTTTCTGGATCATTTCTCTAATGATATTTGCATGCTCTTATGGCCTTCTTTTTACTGATTTTACTAATGTGAAGGTCTCGTCCTTGGACTCGGCTGAGGTTTTGATGAAGACAAACACATCACAAAAAGAAGAAAGACTTCAGAAAAGAAAAGAAAGACTTCAGAAAAGAAAGGAAAGACTTCAAGAACCGGCTCAGAGCGTCAAGATCAATCATCTTGCTATTAGTAAGTCTTGTTAACTTAGTGTGCTATGCTTTATTAAGGTTAATGTTGCATTTGAAGGCTCATAAAAGATCATCTAATTGGGTATAATATGTTCTCACAAGTAAAACTTGGTAGGAACACTCAATTAGGCCTTGAACAGTCAAAAACTGAGTTCTGGACTGTCTGTAATCGATTACAGGCTGTATGTAATCGATTACACAGTTTGAATTTTGAATTCAAACTGCAACGGTTAGTGTAATCGATTACCAGGTTGTTGTAATCGATTACCAGGTCGACAGATGTGTTGTTTCATGAACCAATGTGTCTCATAACGTTTGGGAAGCCTTGTGATGGTTCATGGACGACCTCTAGTGCCTATATAAAGTCCGTAGACGCTCAGAAACACATATGACTTGGTCCACAACTTTCATATTCATTAAAGTCATCATTCCGAGTTTCTGTTCTCTCATTTTCATAAGAACACACATGTTGTTCATCTTTAGAGAGACTCAGAATAAAAGAGCCTTCATTGTAATTGTCTGGAGTATACAAACTAAGAGCAATCCAACTAGATTAAAGGATTGCATCAGCCACTCCAAGAACTTCTTCTTCATCTCTTGAATCAGTTTGATTCATTCACCGTGGTTTTCGGTGGTTGTGAAAAGGTCCATCGTAGTGTTCGATGGTTGTGGAAAAGGTCCTTTGAATCAGGTTTGATTCAAAATCCGTCGTAGGGTTCGGTGATAATGGAAAAGGTTCTTTGAATCGGGTTTGATTCAAATTCCGCCGTAGAGTTCGGCGTCATCAGTTGGTGGTTTGCCATCTGAGGTTTGACAAGAGTTCTTAAGGTTCTTGGTGTAAGTGCTTGTAAGAAATCTTGATCATAGTGGAAAAATCCTCAAGGGGTTTCTTGAGGGACTGGACGTAGCCTTCGATGGGTAGAAGGTGAACCAGGATAAAATCATTGTGTGATTCTCTCTTCCTTCATCTTTTACTTTCAAGCAACGCTTTATTCCGCTACATTCACAATCATCAATTGAGATTATCATTATCTTGGAAGTAACAAGTTTTGTAAAGGCGAAAATTGGAAGAATCTGATTAACCCCCCCTCTCAGGTTGCTATATATACTTACAACTAATATATAACATCATTCTGAGTTCTGAGTGGCAGGCTGGAGCTGAGTGACAGGCCGGAGCTGACTAATGGGGTCTAACACGTATCTAGATCAAGATGAGTCCGAAACTTCAGTGGACATTACCAAATACAGAGGTATGATCGGATCTCTTCTTTATTTAACAGCAAGTAGACCTGATATTATGTTCAGTGTATGTCTATGTGCTAGATAACAAGCATCTCCTAGGGAATCTCATTTGAGTTCAGTAAAAAGGATTTTCAAATATTTAATACGAACTCCAAATGTTGGTTTGTGGTATCCCAAAGGGAGTGTATGTGACTTGATTGGATATTCAGATTCAGATTTTGCTGGTTGCAAAAATGAGAGGAAAAATACAAGTGGTACTTGTCACTTACTGGGAAATGCACTTGTTTCTTGGTCATGTAAGAAACAGGCTTGTGTTTCTCTAAGTATTGCAGAAGTAGAGTATATTGCTGCAGGAAGTTGTTGTGCACAAACTTTATGGCTCAAACAACAACTCAAGGATTATGGCTTAGAGCTGGGCTGCATCCCTATCAAATGTGACAATACTAGTGCAATTAATCTGACTAGAAATCCCATCATGCACTCTCGAACGAAGCATATTGATATTAGACATCATTTTCTTCGGGATCATGTCTTGAGAAAAGATATAGAAATCTCATTTGTAGATACGCATAATCAATTAGCTGACATATTTACTAAGCCTCTTCCTAAAGATTCTTTCTTTAAAGTTAGAAGAGAATTAGGCATATTAGATGAACCTGATATATGATTATGTGCTTTACATGTTTGATTATGTGTTTATATGCTTTTTGTGTGTTTTTTAGTTTCATAATCGATTACATCCATCTAGTAATCGATTACATAGGAAAATGCAGTCTAGAACTTGAAAAATGTCTCATGTAATCGATTACATATATCCTGTAATCGATTAACATAAGTATTCTGGTCCTCATGCTTATCCAGAAACCTCAGATAATCGATTACCACTCGTACAGTAATCAATTACATAGTCAAAACATTTTAAAATTCAAATAGAAATTCCATTTCCCTCTCATTTTTTTAAATTTAAAATCATTAGAAACCGTCTAGTAATCGATTACATAACTTCCGTAATCGATTACATGCTCGATTTATATAATCAGATCATGTCATTTTAATCAGAATCCTCTTACAAGTCAAGATTCTATCATCTTCGACCTTTGCCTAATACACTCTAAAACTCTCAATCTTACACATCCCTCCTAATCTCTATCATGGCTTCGAATTCTCGTCCATCAAGTGGCACTTCTCCTGCCAATACTCCAAGACGCGAAACAGACAATGATCCATATGTCAATCATTGCTATCGAGTGGATGTGCAGACAAAGGTTGGATCTCCTATGAAGAAGGTCTTGCTCCTGACCCTGGCTGAGGTTTTGATGACGACAAACCCATCGACAACAAGAAGAAAAGAAGACTTAGAAGAAACAGCGCTACAAAGTCTATCAAATATCTAGAAGTCTTAGTTTTGGTGAGTTATGCTTCTAAAGGTCTATTAAAGCATAAAGGCTCTTTAAAACACCTAAACTAATCAAGCTTAATGTTTTCATAACTTAAAAGAAGTAGAAAACCTTAAGTCGATCTCAAAGGATCAAGTTTCTGGAAGATGGACTTCAGTGTAATTGATTTCAGCCTTCTGGTAATCGATTACACCTAGGCAAGCAATCGATTACCACTTGCTTGTAATCGATTACATTTTTGAATTTGAAATTCAAACTGAAACGGCTATTAGTGTAATCGATTACACTAAGTGATGTAATCGATTACCAGAACGAAAAGTTGCATCTTTTCGTGAACCATTGTGTCTCAAACCTTTTGGAAAGGGTTGTGATGGTTCAAGGACGTTTCCCCTTGCCTATATAAAGTTCATTTGAGTCCAGAACACAAGAAGACATGAGAATACAACATTAGGCCAAAGCTTTGTCAAAATTAGTTCATCTTTTAGAACTTAAACCTTCAAGAGCCTATATTCCGAGTTCATGATCTTCATGTTATAAGAACACTTTTGTTGTTCATATCTTGAGGAACTCAGAATCCTATTATGCTTAAAATCCTTAAAAGCATAAATTCTCATGATCAATCCACTTGTATGTTAAAGGATTGATTCAGCCAATTGTAAACTCTTCTTCATCTCTTTCTGTAAGATTGAGTATTCACCGTGGATTTCGGTGAAGGGTTGTTGGTACTGAAAGTGGTATACTTTCAGGGTGTTGATTGAAGGTGGTTTAGCCTTCAAGTTCTGAGGGTGGTTTGCCTTCAGGAACTGAAAGTGGTTTGCTTTTAGGGGCTGTGGAAAGTGGTTTGCTTTCACAGGAAATTGATAGAAATTCTTAGGGTCCTTGGGATAAGAACTTGTAAGAGATTTTTATCAATAGTGGAAAAATCCTCAAGGGGTTTTCTTGAGGGACTGGACGTAGCCTTCGGTGGATAGAAGGTGAACCAGGATAAAACTCTGTGTGTGAATTCTTCTATCCTTCATCTTTACTTTTAAGCAACGCTTTATTCCGCTGCAATTACAACCATAGTTTCGTGATCATCATTATCTTGAAAGTAATAATTTCAATAAGGCGAAAATTGGGGCAACACTGATTCACCCCCCCTCTCAGGTTGCTATCTGTACTAACAATTGGTATCATAGCGGAAGTTTAGGTAAGTTATTCCTAAGATCCGGGAAAAGATGGCATCCTCTTCCAATCATGGAACTAGTGAAGGATTCAATATAAACAGGCCACCATTCTTCAATGGAGAACACTATGACTTCTGGAAAATCAAGATGAAAATATTCATAAAGTCATTAGACGCAGGAATTTGGAAAGCCATTGAAGAAGGTCCCTTTGTGCCTGTAGCAGAAGTAGAAGGAAGTTCACAACCAAAACCAGAAAGTACTTGGAGTGAAGAAGAAAAGAAGAAGGTTCAATATGATCTCAAAGGAATGAACATTCTTACATCTGCTCTTGGCATGGATGAGTTTTTCAGAGTATCAACGTGCACTTCATCGAAAGAAATATGGGATACGTTGATGGTGACTCATGAGGGAACAGATGAAGTTAAGAGATCAAAGATCAATACTCTATCTCAGGAATATGAAATGTTCAGAATGCTTCCAGGAGAAAAGGTATTAGATATGCAAAAACGATTCACTCATTTGATTAACCATTTGATTGCTCTTGGCAAACAATTTTCAAAAAGTGACTTGAACATGAAAGTTCTAAGATCACTTACAAGAGTATGGCAACCAAAAGTTACTGCCATCTCAGAGAAGAAGAGTTTATCAAATATGACTCTTGCAACTCTCTTTGGAAAACTCCAAGAACACGAGTTGGAATTGAATCGTTTAGAAGAACATGAACAACATGAGAAGAAGTATCGATCCATTTCCCTAAAGGCAAAAGAAATCATCAAAGATGATTATGATGCAGATTCTGAAGAAGAAGACAATGGGAACTTGAATCTTCTAGTAAAGAACTTTGGAAAGTTTCTTAAAAGAAAAGGTATGAAATTTAACAACAACAAAACTTTCCAAAGGAACAATGAGTCTTCTTCCTCTCAAAATGTCACATGCTTCGAATGTGGCAAGCCTGGACACTTCAAGATGGAATGTCCAAATCTTCAAAAGAAGAAACATGGTCTAAGAGAAAAATTCGAAAAGAAGGATGAACCCACAAGAAGAGCATACTTGGCTTGGGATGATAATGAAGTAAGTTCATCATCAGACTCTGACAAAGAAGAAGCACAAGTAGCATTGATGGCCTCACATGATTCAGATGTTGAAGATTCACAGGTTAGTGACAATTCTATGTCCTTTCATGATTTAAAGTTTACTATGGAAAATATGTTTAAATTATGTCAAGAATTTTCTAAGGTTAGTTCTAGGCAAAATGATTTGATTTCATCCTTAGAAAGTAAGTGTAGAACTTTACAAAAAGAACTAGATGTAGTAAAATCTAAGTTAGATGTTACACATAAATGCACTAAGTGTAGTTCTTTAGAAGAAAAGATAGATAATCTTCAACAAAGAGGTCATAACTTCAACACAGGAAAACAAAAGTTAGATGATATTCTAAGTGTGCAAAGGCATTCAAACAATAAGTCAGGTTTAGGATATAATTCACACCCAAAGACAAAAGAAGTCAAGAAAACTGTGTTTGTAAAACCAAACAAAGTGGAAGGATCTTCTAAAAACACTAAGACCAATTCTTTTAGGAGTAGGAATAATAGGAAAAGTAATCCTCATAGGCCTCCTAAGAAGAATCATCCCTCTCTTAGGCAAACATCTAGTTGCAATCATTATTCTTGTACCTATTGTAACAAAATAGGACATACCCCTAGTAGATGTTACTACAAACATGTTGGAGTACCAAATAGGGAATACATATGGGTTAGAAAGGATGTTAACTTAGAAGGACCCAAAACTTGTTGGGTTCCTAATACCCATGTCTGAACTTTGTCATGTAGGTGTGTATGAAAGCAGCAAAGGATTTATGGTATCTTGATAGTGACTGCTCATCACACATGACAGGAGACAAAACCAAGTTTTCTTTTCTTATACCTTGGGAAAAAGGTTTTGTCACATATGGAAACAATCAAAAGGGAAAGATACTCGGTATTGGAAGAATAGGCACACCCCCTCAAACAGTCATCGATAAAGTTCTTTACGTTGATGGTTTGATGCATAATCTTCTGAGTATCAGTCAACTATGTGACAAAGGTTTGAAAGTTAGTTTCATTGATGATATATGTGTAGTAAAAGATGTGAAAACTAAAGAAGTTAAGTTTTCTGGTTATAAAGTCAATAAAGTCTTCATGATCTCCTTGGAAGAAATTCCACAAAACGTAAGATGTCTTTTGGCCAAAAACTATAGTGATTCATGGCTATGGCATAGAAGACTTGCTCATATACACATAGATCATTTAAACAAACTAGTCAAGCATGATCTAGTTGTTGGGCTTCCAAAGATAAAATTCGAGAAACACAAGCTTTGTGATGCATGTCAAAAAGGGAAGCAAACCAGAACGTCTTTCAAACCAAAGAACATAGTTTCGACTACAAGACCCCTCCAATTGCTACATATGGATTTGTTCGGACCTTCAAGAACAAAAAGCCTCGGAGGTAATTTCTATGCACTTGTTATTGTTGATGATTTCTCTAGATTTACATGGACATTATTCTTGCCTCATAAGAATGAAGCCTTCAACGCATTCAAGAGATATGCAAGGCTAGTTCAAAATGAGAAGTCTTTAAAGATCTCTTCTATTAGAAGTGATCATGGTGGAGAATTTCGGAATCATCAATTTCAAGAACTATGTGATGAGAATGGAATATCACATAATTTCTCTACTCCGAGAACACCACAACAAAATGGTGTTGTAGAAAGGAAGAACAGACTACTTGAAGAATTAGCAAGAACCATGCTAAGTGAGTCAAGCCTTCCTAAATATTTCTGGGCTGATGCTGTAAGTACTGCTTGCTATGTTTCCAATAGAGTTCTTATTAGACCAATTCTGAAGAAAACCCCCTATGAACTCTACAAAGGAAGGAAACCAAATATCTCTCATTTACATGCTTTTGGATCCAAATGCTTTGTCTTGAATAATGGAAAGGAAAACCTTGGTAAGTTTGATGAAAAATCTGATGAAGGTATATTCCTTGGTTATTCTCTAACAAGCAAAGCATATAGAGTCTTTAACAAGAAAGCTCTATCTATGGAAGAATCCATACATGTTTCTTTTGATGAGTCTAAATCTTCAATAGGAGATATAGTCAATCTTCCAGATAATGAAGAAGAAGATATCATTATCAATGAAGACTCTCAAAAGGAAAGAGATCAAAATCCAATACAAGAAGAGCACATTGAAGATGACACTTATCAACTTCCAAAGGAATGGAGAACCCATAGGGATCATGCAGTTGATAATATCATTGGTGATATTTCTAGAGGCGTTTCTACAAGGCTACGCTTAAATGATTCTGTTTTGAATATGACCTTTGTCTCTCAAATAGAACCATCAAAAGTAAATGATGCTCTGGAGGATGAGTATTGGATTGTGGCAATGCAGGAAGAATTAAACCAATTTGAAAGGAATCAAGTTTGGGAACTTGTTCCTAAGCCTAGTGATAAGCATATTATTGGAACAAAGTGGGTATTTAGAAATAAGTTAGATGAAAATGGTATCATAGTTAGGAACAAAGCAAGATTAGTTGCACAAGGTTATAATCAAGAAGAAGGCATAGATTTTGATGAAACCTATGCACCAGTAGCAAGGTTGGAAGCCATAAGACTTCTGTTGGCTTATGCTTGTTCTCTAAATTTTCCATTATATCAAATGGATGTCAAAAGTGCTTTCCTGAACGGATACATTCAAGAAGAAGTCTATGTGAAGCAACCTCCAGGATTTGAAGATCCCAAGTTCCCTTCACATGTCTTCAGATTAAAGAAGGCACTTTATGGTCGTAAGCAAGCCCCTCGTGCATGGTATGATAGATTAAGCACATTCCTTTGTGAAAAAGGATTCCAAAAGGGTAAGGCCGACACAACCTTGTTCATCAAAAGAACTAAAGGTAATACTTTATTAGTTCAAATATATGTTGATGATATTATCTTTGGTGCAACTAACGAATCTCTTTGTAAGGATTTCTCTAACATGATGCAAGAAGAATTTGAGATGTCCATGATGGGACAATTAAATTTCTTTCTAGGATTGCAAATTAAGCAATCACATGATGGAATATTCATCAATCAATCAAAGTTTTGCAAGCAATTATTAAAGAAATATGATTAAGATGATTGCAAAGCCATAGCCACACCAATGGGGTCTAACACATATCTAGATCAAGATGAATCCGGTGTTCAAGTAGACATTACCAAATACAGAGGTATGATCGGATCTCTTCTATACTTAACTGCAAGTAGACCTGATATTATGTTTAGTGTGTGTCTATGTGCTAGATATCAAGCATCTCCTAGGGAATCACATTTGAGTTCAGTCAAACGGATTTTCAAATATTTGAAAGGAACAACAAATGTTGGTTTGTGGTATCCCAAAGGGAGTGTTTGTGATTTGATTGGATTTTCTGATTCTGATTATGCTGGATGCAAAACTGAAAGGAAAAGTACCAGTGGTACTTGTCACTTGTTACGAAATGCCCTTGTTTCTTGGTCTTGTAAGAAACAAGCATGTGTTGCTCTAAGTACTGCTGAAGCAGAGTACATTGCTGCAGGAAGTTGTTGTGCACAAACTCTATGGCTCAAACAACAACTCAAAGATTATGGCTTAGAGCTGGGCTGCATTCCAATCAAATGTGACAACACAAGTGCCATTAATCTCACTAAAAACCCCATCATGCATTCTCGAACTAAGAATATTGACATAAGACATCATTTTCTTCGAGATCATGTCATGAGAAAAGATATTGAGATTTCATTTGAAGATACTCATTACCAATTAGCAGATATTTTTACTAAACCTCTTCCTAAAGATTCATTCTTTAAAATACGAAGAGAATTAGGCATATTAGATGAGCATGACATTTAAAGTAACATGTTATTTGCATAATCTTTGTGATATTATATGATTATATGCATTTAGATTGATTGTGTGCTTAAATGTTCAGTTAGAAATGTGTTACATAGGAATTCATAGGTTAGAACCTATAAAATTGTCCTAGTAATCGATTACCATAGGTCCTGTAATTGATTATCCCTGATCTCAGTCCTAGTGCCAGTTAGAAACCTCTAAGTAATCGATTATCATAACTGCTATAATCGATTACATGCACGAAATTTGAAAATTTTCAAATTTAAAAAACTGTTGTAATCGATTACTCTAACTGTCATAATCGATTACACACACAATTTTCTCTATAAAATCAGCATATGCCTCTTGCTTTTTCGTCTACTTATCCACATACATAACCTATCTTCATCCTCGAGTCTTGCACTAGCCATGGGGTCTCTTCCTCGTCCTTCAAACGTCTCCTCTCCAGTTAACATTCCTCGAAGGGACTCTTCCTATGATCCCTATGTGCATCATCGGTACCGCATAGACATCCAAACCAATGCTGCCTCCGCTGGGTTAACTCCATTCTATACTATACCTTCAAATTTCTCCCAGGAAACTAAGGTCATCCTCGAACGAATGGACATCCTGTCACTTCGTCTCTCTCAAAAGTTGGGTCAACTGGAAGATACCATTCGATCTCGATTCCTGCTTGTGGAAAATCGCATAGATGCAGTACACTCCTTCATGCGTAAGGAAATTGAGAGTCTCCAGGAACTTGACCCCTCTGAGAACTCTGAGGATTCTAGTCAAGCATAAATCCCGATCAACGTTGTCCCAGTATAGTTCTATAACTACTAATAGGATTTCTCCATATCTACTAATAGGCTTTCTCCTTGGTTGTACTATACACTCTACTACTTATGTTTGTAATGCATTTACCATATGTAACTTTTGAATTTTCTTCCATATATATAATATAAATATTGGCTGTGGTTTATCTTTGTTTTACAAATTTACCCCCATATTCCTATGCTTTATTTCGACATATATACTTGTATGGATATTTGCATGTTTTTTTGGCCTTTTCTTCTTTTTGATAAAGTCAAAAGGGGGAGAAAGGTTCTGTGTTCTTAAAAGACAATATGCAGGAATTCAACAAGTGAATTAAAAAGGGGGAGATGAATTCAACAAGTGAATGAGAAATACTGGAATACATCAAACAGGGGGAGTATTTCAACAAAAATGCATATATGATCTTCAAGTCTCAAGAATGTGTTTGCCATCATCAAAAAGGGGGAGATTGTGAAGAAGGTCTTGCTCCTGAACCTGGCTAAGGTTTTGATGACGATAAACCCATCGACAACAAGAAGAAAAGAAGACTTAGAAGAAACAGCGCTACAAAGTCTATAAAATATCTAGAAGTCTTATTTTAGGTGAGTTATGCTTCTAAAGGTCTATTAAAGCATAAAGGCTCTTTAAAACACCTAAACTAATCAAGCTTAATGTTTTCATAACTTAAAAGAAGTAGAAAACCTTAAGTCGATTTCAGCCTTCTGGTAATCGATTACACCTAGGCAAGTAACCGATTACCACTTGCTTGTAGTCGATTACATGTTTGAATTTGAAATTCAAACTGAAACGACTATTAGTGTAATCGATTACACTAAGTGATGTAATCGATTACCAGAATGAAAAGTTGCATCTTTTCATGAACCATTGTGTCTCAAACCTTTTGGAAAGGGTTGTGATGGTTCAAGGACGTTTCCCCTTGCCTATATAAAGTCCATTTGAGTCCAGAACACAAGAAGACATGAGAATACAACATTAGGCCAAAGCTTTGTCAAAATTAGTTCATCTTTTAGAACTTAAACCTTCAAGAGCCTAAATTCTGAGTTCATGATCTTCATGTTGTAAGAACACTTTTGTTGTTCATATCTTGAGGAACTTAGAATCCTATTATGCTTAAAAGCCTTAAAAGCATAAATTCTCATGATCAATCCACTTGTATGTTAAAGGATTGATTCAGCCAATTGTAAACTCTTCTTCATCTCTTTCTGTAAGATTGAGTATTCACTGTGGATTTCGGTGAAGGGTTGTTGGTACTGAAAGTGGTATACTTTCAGGGTGTTGATTGAAGGTGGTTTAGCCTTCAAGGTCTGAGGGTGGTTTGCCTTCAGGAACTGAAAGTGGTTTGCTTTTAGGGGCTGTGGAAAGTGGTTTGCTTTCACAGGAAATTGATAGAAATTCTTAGGGTCCTTGGGATAAGAACTTGTAAGAGATTTTTATCAATAGTGGAAAAATCCTCAAGGGGTTTTCTTGAGGGACTGGACATAGCCTTCGGTGGATAGAAGGTGAACCAGGATAAAACTTTGTGTGTGAATTCTTCTATCCTTCATCTTTACTTTTAAGCAACGCTTTATTCCGCTGCAATCACAACCATAGTTTCGTGATCATCATTATCTTGAAAGTAATAATTTCAATAAGGCGAAAATTGGGGCAACACTGATTCACCCCCCCCCTCTCAGGTTTCTATCTGTACTAACATCTCCATTCTATGCGATACCGTCAAATTTCTCCCTAAAGTCTCGAGTCATCCTTGAACGCATGGACATCCTCGCTCTTCGTCTGACCCAAAAGTTAGGTCATCTTGAAGACACTGTTCGCTCTCGATTTATTCTTCTGGAAAATCGAATAGAGTCTGTCCACTGCTCTCTGCGTAAGGAAATTGACAAACTCAAAGAATTTGATTTGTCAGAAATGTCAGAGGATTCTTCTGATACCTAATTTCATAAATAGCTTACTCCAACAACAAATTAAGTATTGATTGTAATAAGTATAAACCTAACTACTATGTAGTGTGTATGTTTTCTCTTCATTTTAGCGTGTTTGTCTAGTGTTACTTCTCTCAAGTATGTAAACTATTTGTAACTATGTAACTTTACCATATATATATAGTATGTTGTTTTCTTTTAAAAGTTATGACGTCTTTACCCCCACTCCCTATGATCTTCAACGCTTATATTCCTTGTTAGCATGTATAGTCTATTTCTTGGCCTTTTCTTCTTTTTGATGAAGTCAAAAGGGGGAGAACGGGTCTTGTGCTTTGTAAAGATCATTTACAGGAATGCTACAAATGGAACAAAAAGGGGGAGTTGCATCAAACAGGGGGAGCTTTGATAAATACATCATAATGATCTTCAAAGACCAAACATGTGTTTGCCATCATCAAAAAGGGGGAGATTGTGAAGAAGGTCTTGCTCCTGACCCTGGCTGAGGTTTTGATGTCAACAAACTCATGGACAAAAAGAAGAAAAGAAGACTTAGAAGAACCGGTACAACATGTCTCAAGCAATATCAAGAGTTCTAGATAAACTAAGTCTTTTGTAAATAGGTAAGTTATGCTTGCAAGGATTCTCTTAGCATAAAAGCTCCAAAACATCTAAAAGTAATTGAGTATAACACTTTTATAAGTTAAAAGTGGTAGAAAAACTCAAAGGAACCTTAAAGTTTCAGCTTCTGGATAATGGACTTGAGTGTAATCGATTACACCATTAAGGTAACCGATTACACAAAGGCAAGTAATCGATTACAGCCTGCTTGTAATCGATTACATGTTTGAATTTGAAATTCAAACAGCAACGGTCTCTTAGTGTAATCGATTATCTAAGTAATGTAATCGATTACATGCTCGACAAGTTGCATTATTTCATGAACCATTGTGTCTCAAATCATTTGGGAAAGGTTGTTTTGGTTCATGGATGATCCCTAATGCCTATATATAGACCATTTGAGTCCAAAAACATAACACACACGAAATAGGCCAAGATTACACTTGAACAACTCTTTCATGTTCATTTAAGCTTTGATCTTAAAACTTTCAAAGAGCCTATATTCTGAGTTCATTATTCTTCATTGTAAAAGAACACATTTACTGTTCATCTTTTGAAGAACTCAAAATTAAGAGAGCCTTCATATGCTTAAGAGCCTTAAAGCATAACTCCTACAATCAATCCATTCTTGTTTTGAAGGATTGATTCAGCCAGTTAGAATTTCTTCTTAATATTCATTTCGGTTGAGTGAATGATTCACTGTAGGGTTCGGTGAAGGTTGATTATCTGAAAGTGGTTTGCTTTCAGGGACTGAAAGTGGTTTACTTTTAGGGTTGTTGATAGAAACTCTTAAGGTACTTGGTGTAAGCACTTGTAAGAAGTTTTATCAATAGTGGAAAAATCCCCAAGGGGTTTCTTGAGGGGCTGCACGTAGCCTTCGGTGGATAGAAGGTGAACCAGGATAAAATCTCGTGTGTGATTTCTTCTATCATTCATCTTTTTACTTTCAAGCAATCCTGAATTCCGCTGCAATCACAATTGAAGTTTTGTGATCACTATTATCTTGAAAGTAATATTTTGATAAGGCGAAAAATCGTGCAACTCTGATTCACCCCCCTTCTCAGGTTGCTATTTATACTTACATGAACCTCCCAAGCCAGTGGAAGACACAAAGACATTGGAGCTGGGCAGCCGAATACTCAAAGTGGGCACTTAGTTGTCCACTACAAAGGAAGAAAGATTAACTTGCTTGTTAAACGAGAATTTGGACCTTTTTTCTTGGACGATCAAAGATGTCCCTAGTATAGATCCAAATTACATTTGTCAAAAGTTAGCACTTACTACAGGAACAAAACCGGTCACTTAGATCAGAAGAACAATGGGAGACGAGAAGGACAGAGCAATTAGGCAGAAGACTGCCAAAATATTGGAAGGGAATTTTATTCATGAAATCAAATACCCAACGTGGTTGGAAAATGTGGTTATGGTGAAGAAGGCAAACGGAAAGTGGTGAATGTATACGGATTACATGGACCTTAACAAGGCAGGTCCAAAGGATTCCTACCCATTCCCAAACATCGGTAAGCTTATCGATGGGGCATCAATGCTGAGATTGATGGATGATTATTCAGGGTATAATCAGATTTTGCACCCGCAAGATGAAGATAAGACTGCCTTCATGACTCCTCAAATTAATTACTTCTACCGAACGATGCCGTTTGGATTGAAAAATGCAGGGGTGACCTACCAAAGGCTGATGGATAAAGTTTTTGAGAAGCAGGTGGGTAGAAACATAGAATTATATGTTGATGATATGATAGTTACCTCGATAAAAGTTGACGAGCATTATTCGGATCTGGCGGAGGCATTTGGTCAAACCAGATGTTACAATATGCGTCTCAAACTTGAAAAGTGATCTTTCGGGATACTTAGAGGAATTTTTTTGGGATTCATGGTCATTGCTAGGGGAATAGAGATAAATCCAGGCAAGTGCAGGGCGATCCTGGACATGAGCAGTCCGAAGAAGGTCAAGGAGGTGTAGCGCTTGACAGGGCGAATAGCCGCTTTAACCCACTTCCTACCAAATGTTGGGGAAAATGCGGCTCCGTTTTTCAAGTGTTTAAAAAAGAATGTCACCTTTGAATGGACGAGTGAGTGTGAGGAAGCCTTTGGGCGAATTAAACAACTCTTGTCCTCGCCCCCGATTCTTCACAAGGCTTTTGTTGGCAGGTCTTTGCTTCTTTACTTTGCTGTAACAGATAGGGCCATAGGCTCAGTTATTTTGCAGGAGCTTGATGGGGAGTTAAAAATAATCTTCTTCGTCAGTCGTACATTTCAAGGAGCTGAACAAAGATATCAGAAGATAGAAAAGGCAGCCTTGGCGATCATCGTAACAGCTCGCCGGCTGAGGCCGTATTTTCAAAGTTTTCAGGTCAAGGTAAAGACTTATCTGCCTTTGAAGCAGGTGATGCAGAAGCCAAATTTGTCTGGTCGACTGGTGAGTTGGTCAGTAGAACTGTCTGAGTATGGCTTACAATATGTGTCGAGAGGGAAGATCTCCGCCCAAAGGTTAGCTGACTTTGTGGCAGAATTAGCCCCCACAGGCGGCGAGTCAAAGGAGAAGAAATGGGTGTTATCCATCGACGGCTCATCAAATGTGAGGGAAAGCGGTGCTGGAATTATCCTAAGTGGTCCTAACAAAGTGTAAATTGAACAATCACTGAGATTTGAATTCAAGGCGAGCAACAATAAGGCGGAGTATGAGGCATTGATTGCCGATTTAGCACTCGCCTAGGAGCTTGGAATTGAGGATTTGGAAATCAAAAGAGATTCTTTGTTAATGACTAACAAGTAAAAGGGACCTACCAAGATAAGGATCCTCATCTAGAGAAGTACTTATGGCGGGTGCAAGAACTGATGAGCA
Organism: Acmispon strigosus; assembly: GCA_030819835.1. NCBI lineage: Eukaryota > Viridiplantae > Streptophyta > Magnoliopsida > Fabales > Fabaceae > Acmispon > Acmispon strigosus. Next base: position 37,195,768 of record JAUAMA010000001.1, on the reverse strand, counting down.
TCATAGGGAGAGTTGCTATTGACTACGTCCTCAGGGAGCATAGTCAGAGGGCTGGCTTACTAGCAAAACTATAAAGTATAGCTATTGTACCTTGATCGAAGGCGAGTTGTACAGGAGGGGTTTGTCGGCACCATTGTTGAAATGCGTAACTGAACAGCAGGCGAGATGGTTAATGCAGGAGGTTCATGAGGGGGTTTGTACCAACCATATAGGGGGCGATCACGAGGAGAGAAAATATAGAGAGCAGGATTTTATTGGCTTACCCTCAGGAAAGATTATCAGGAGTACGTGAGAAGGTGCACGAAATGTCACGTGTTTCCGGATCTCCATAAGGCCCCGCTAGAGCTCTTGGTGACCATTTCCTCCCCTTGGCCATTTGCTTTGTGGGGGGTTTACTTGGTGGGACCATTCCCAATCTCCTGGGGTCAAACCAAATACTTTCTAGTGTTTGTGGACTATTTCACTAAGTGGATAGAGGCAGAGCCGTTGGCATCAATAACTTCGGATAAAATCAAAAGAATTTATTGGAAGAAGCTCATTTGCAGGTTTGGCGTGCCACATACGATAATTTCAGATAATGGGACTCAAATCGCCAGCAAGACCATGTTGCTTGTTGAGCTAAAAAATAGAACGTGGTGTGTCATGACAGTGAATGAAGAACATAATGAGAACAACTTGTTGATCAACCTGGACATGGCACCTGAACTAAGAGAGGAAGCCCACCCCAGAGAAGCAGCCATGAAATGAAGAGCGACGAGAAAATACGATGCTAGAGTGGTTCATAGAAGCATGCGCATTGGCGATTTGGTGCTTAGGAAGAAAATGGGAAGAACCATACAGAATCACGGAGTCTTTAGGCCAAGGGGCTTATCATTTGGAAGAGTTTTCAGGAAGAAGGGTTCCAAGGTCATGGGACGCCTCCAACCTGAGACACTACTAAAGTTGAGATTGTAATAAAGCAGGGGCACACTCTTTTCTTCCGTATGGGGAGTTTTTAACGAGGCGACCCCAGAAATCAATAAGAAATTATTGTGGCTATTGGAAATTGTCTTACAGAATTATGGTCAAGTGGCGACCTCAAAGCTGCTATTATTGTCGTTATTTGAAATTGTCATATAGAATTATGGTCAAGTGACGACCTCAAAAGCTGCTTCTAAGCAACCAAGGGGCCTGAAAACCCCCTATCTTTGGCGTCCCTACTTTGACCATATGGTGAAGAGTTTAGGGGTGGCACGGAGGTTCGCTTGGGATGGCATACGGCAAACGCCTAGCCTTGATCGAATTAAATCGAGCACCTGTCTTTGAGCCAAGCCTTGGGCAACCCCAATGGCCACTGGGATCCGAGCGAAAGTCTCATTGAGAAAAAGCCTCACCACACGAGCCAAAGCCTTGATCAAATTAAATCAAGCCAAAGTCTCACCGGAATAAGGTTGAGCAAAGCCCCGTTTTGGCGGGCCAAAGCCTCATAAACGACAGAACTTTAAAAGCACAACCACAGGGCGTACGAATCACAAATGTGACTCATAAAATAAAAAAGCCTTGGGGAATAACCAAGCACCTAAAGCCTTAGCCGCCCTATTTGCGTAAGCCCAAGCACCATAAAGTCTCGCCACACGAGCCATGGGATTCAATCTCGTCGCGCGAGATGAAACCATGAATGCATGTTACAACACCGCAGTGGCGAGTGAGATGACAAAAGTCCATATGAAGGGCAATATATTTCATTATATTTTTGCAAACTTTACAAAAGGCGGCATAAAAATATCGCTTAACAATTCATTACTAAAAAAAAATAAAAAAAAAATATGCTACAAAGTTAGCATTTTTCTTGCCAGCAGAGGACTCGCCACCCGAAGGGGTAGTGCCATCTTGCCCACATGTTTCCTCGTCATCAACTTCATCCCCAGAGTCGGGCCCCACGATGCCTTTAGGGGTAACTTCTTTCCATGTGCCCAACTTTGTCAAGTCAAATTAGGGTCCTAATAATGAAGTTGCGTCTTGGCTGCCGTGAAGCCTTCTTTGAATTTTTTAGTGCAACTGTCAAAAAAGTTTTCTTTCTGAAGCTCCAAATTTGCAGAGGCAGTTTTTAGCTCAACTTTTGTCGCCTGGTGGAGTTTAACCTCGCTCGCCAGTTCGAGGGTATGGGCTTCATCAAGTTCTCATTTTTGCTTCGCCAGAGCCTTGGTAAGTTTAGCTTCAGCAGCGTCCATTTGATCAGCCATGGATTTGGAGAAAGTTTCTTCCAAACTCTTTTTCTTTTCAGCAAACTAACCCTGTAATGTTGTTCTTTAGGCTGCCAAAACGCGCGAGTGATGAGCATCGCCATCAGATAAGGACTTTTACAACTTGACTCTTTCAGCAAGTAAAGCCTTATTTTCGACACTCAGCTTGTCGACTTGCTTTTGATAATCAGCAAGGGCCTTGTGGGCCTAGGCCTTCTTAGCAAAAAAATCCTTGTGCATATTAACCACGGAAATTGCCCAAGTGGATGATAACTGATTGAATCTGGCGATTTTCCCGCCATTACACTCCAAGTCGGTGCTGCTGGCGTCATTATAGAAGCGGGATAATGAGAAGTTTTGTTCAATGAATTGCAAGGACATGAAGTCCTTGTCAACAACTGAGTTTAAACTGTCTTCATCCACATGCACTCGGCGACCGTCGGCAACGGGCGTGTTTTGAGCCCCCACGTCATGAGTAGAAATGGTTTGGAGCACTGGCGAGTTTCCCGCTCCGTCATGGTTGATCGCATGGGGGGGCCGCCTTCGGAGACACTGATTTGGAAATGTGGCCCCATGCTTAACTCAGAGAAATTCGGCTTCGGTGGCTAGCTAGAGGTGGCAGAAGTCGACCCGCCTTTCTGAATCTTTGGATTAGGCCTTGGCAGGTTTTGCCTCGCCACAATCTGGCGAGCGGCATCCTCAGTTTTAGGAGTCTCATGGTGAGATTTTTCCTGAGCTGGTCTTTCCTTTGGCCTGGGCGCCCGACGTGAGTTTTTGGAACTGGTGGATTGGCGAGCAGTCTCGCGCGGATCATCTCAGCTTTTGAAATAGCGAAGTTGTCCACTGAAAGAAGATAGGGGAAGATCAGATAATATATGACTAATGAAGGCGAGATAACAGTTGGTTTAAAAACTTACTCAAAAATTTAGCGGCATTGCCTTTCAAGTGGACACTTATGAGCCCACCACTATTGATGGGCTCCGCAGTGGTGAAATACTCAACGACACGCCACTCCTCGACAGCCAGGGCCTCATCCTCTACGCTCAAAGAGTAATTTGGCCACTCAGTCCAGTAAAGGGAAACTTAACCCGTCCGTCGGCGATATTCCTGAATAAATGGGGATTGGCTGGGCTCTCCAAAACCTTGAAGAAACGACCTTTCCAGGTGCCATGAGTATTACTTTTCCAAGTTTTGGCGGATAAGGCGACCCACAAACTGATTTTGAGAGACGAATTTGTAAAATTAAAAGAAAATGTTGTAGGTTGGGGCGACATCAATTGCCTCGCATAAAATTTCGAAGGCACGGATGAAGGTCCGCGAGTTGGGGTTCAATTGTGTAAGGGGCGACCTACATGGCGAACAGGATATCACAGATAAAAGGTAAGAATGGAAGTTTTATGCCAAAAGCCTCGAATAAAAGACATAAACGTAGAAAAAATAGGGGTCATTTTCTTTTTTCCTGGTGTCACAGACTCGTTCTTTATAGGTACAAATGCTGGTGACTAGCTAACGATCATAATAATCCGAACAAAACCCGCCAACATTCTTTTGAAAATTGTAAAGATACGGGTGGGTGAGCTAGGCGGGGGTGGCTTCGACAACTTTGGGGGTAAATAACTCCACTTGGACTGTTCAGGGAAATGACTCCTCGAAGTTCTGGGCCCGAGTGGCCGGAGACAGCGGAGGAGAGGGACGATTCTCAGCATTGCCGGAAGGGAAGGCCATTTGTGCCATATATATATATATATATATTCAAAGAAAAATAGAAACAAGATAAAGGGAACGTACTGATAAAGAAGAGAAGAAGGCAACGAATGAACAGAGCGGCAAAAATACAGCGAAGAGCGGTGGAGAAAGAAAAAATCATCACCGGAAATGGAAGAGGAAGAAGAAAGAACACGAGAGGAAAAAGTAGAGAAGGAAGAAATGAGGAGGTTTATATAGAGAAATAAAGGAACCATTAAGTAGGGGAAGCAAATAAAAAGAGAATGAGTGGGAAGTAAATGCCATCGTTACTCGCATCATTTCACGTGAGCTCATGATTGTGCATTTAAGGTAGAACGACGTGTGAGTTAAAGAATCAAGAAAGCAGGTAATAAATGATGAACCAGCGCGTCACGTCAGCAGACTTCAACATTCAAGTAAATCGTTAGAAATTCAAATTTACATTGACAGGTACCATCAAGAAGCTGAGCGGTTGCAAGAAAAAACAAAGGAAACGATGAGGATCGTAGGACAGGCTGTCAAGTGATGGTATAATCACGCATCATGTCGTAACCTTTGGCGACTCATTTCTTTATGACGTGGTGTACTCTTTTTCCTTAACTAGGTTTTTATCCCATTGGGTTTTTCCTAGGAAGATTTTAACGAGGCACCACTCATAAAGATGACCGCCCAAAGGAAACGTGATCTTCATATACCAAGGTGACCATCTTTTGAAGACACGCTTTCCTTTCATACTTCAAGCACGGTGTCTTGTGAACTTGTAGACTGGGCGAGCACTTCTCCCAGGTGGCGAGTCAAGGATCCTTTTATGAAGACACGCTTTTCTTTCATACTTCAAGCACGGTATCTTGTGGACTTGTGAATTGGGCAAGCCCCTTGCCCAGTTGGCGAGCTAAATCAAGAATCAAGAAGGGCGACGCGGCAACTCTAGGCAATTTGTGACCAAGGCGCTGAAGCGGGGATCTGACCGTAGAAGGGGTTTAGAATGCTATAGGGGCTGTTGGGCTAAGTGTTTTGAGGCCCAGGAGCCCATCTAAGTGTAAATCTAGGGTTTTGTTTCTTTTCCCTCTATAGATAGTAGAGGAAGGTTCATGTAAAAAGGGGCGATTTCCTATTTTCTCTCACTGAATAATAATATATTGGTTGGATGCTAGGGTTCTCGACCTAGTGAGCCGTTTTTACTCTCGATCTCTTTTATTTTTGTTCAACGTTATCAAAACATTGGCGCCATCTTTGGGAAAGGTAAACTAACTCCTGCGACCATGAGGTGAAAAACTATGTCAGGCACCCAGAATAAATTAAACTTCACATAAGAGATTATGTTGAAGATGCATTATTTGATATTAGTATAAATATATGTTTATAATTCTAAAATGAATTGTAAAAGATAATTGAAAGCAATATTTATATTTTGGTAATGACATAAAACAATACTACATATTCTTAAAATATGTAGTATTTTAGCCATCGCTGCTATGTACTCTTTGTCATCTGTTAGCAACCCCAACACTGAGCATGCTTCTTTAAAAGTATCACATGTCGTTGGGTCGTAAAGCTGAAGAGTCGACCCGAACAATTTCAACTATCACAACCAAAATAAAACAAACCTAATCACCCCTATATATATATATATATATATATATATATATAGAGGATGTATCATATGAGAAAGATGTTTTTATATGAGAAAGTAAGAATAAATCATGACCGTTAGATCTAATCATGAATGGTCAAGATTAAAACATGAAGTCATGTGACTTTTTTAAAAAGTCACATGACATTTTTAAATAATTATGTGACTATTAGGTTGTTTTAATTTTGACCATTCATGATTAGATTTAACGATCATGATTTATTCTCATTTTCTCATATAAAAACATATATATATATATATATCCATTTTTTTCTTAACACCTAACTCTTTAATTTATTATAAACCCCAACATTTAAAATATTAACCAATCAAATAAATATTACCTCCTTGCTTTTATATATATATATATAAAAGCAATGAAAATATTTTCCTCTTCACCAATATATCTATATCTCTAATTATTCAATAATCAAATAAAATATTCTCCTTAGAATATAAATATATAAGAGAAATATTTCAATTAATTCATAAGTCATACAAAATCAAACAAATGTTCTCCTTAAATAATATACATATATCACGCTTATATGTAAATATTTATTAAATTCTAAATTAACTAAATGCCCTTGAATTAATATTAGGGTCTTACAAATTTAGTCCAAAATCCCCAAGACCATATTCTAACAATGATATAATTAATGATTTACTATTATACTATATTTATCTAAGGTTAACAATTGAAAAAAAAAATATAAGGTTAACAATAAATTTATGAGCGACAAATATTCAATGTTGTTAGAAGAGAGAAGAATGTTTAAGTTGTTTGACATGAAAAAATAAATGAGAAAAAAAGAGAAAATTTGAGGTAGGTATCCCTTCGTTTTGTTTGATTAAAAAAAATTGGTACATCAGAAATGATTTAAATTTCTTAGTCAGGGACTTTCCTCAACCAATATGTCCTTAACCTAATGCCATTAGTGAAAGAAAAAAAAAACAAAAAAGTATAATAATTAGAATAATATTACAATTGAAACAATTAATTTTATATAAAAAAAAATTCTCGAAATTAATCAAATTACTTAAATGAATTGCTTAATACTTCTTTTAAGAAATTTATTCCAAGATACATGATTCATATTTCTATCACAAATAAAAATTGTTTGTGATAGCAACGAAGTGGTGTTCCAGGACCTCTCACCGGATTGCCAACGTGCGTGATCCTACATTCAGGCTACTACTATCGATTCTAGCCACCGAGAACTCGCGTTCATGTTGTTCCCTCCTCTTTCTGCCCAACGGCTGGTTTCCGTTCCTCCTCGTCCTTCCGCGTCTCATGCTCTTGGTTGGCGAAGGCCTAATGCTGGTGCATTGAAATTTAATGTGGATGGCGCTGTCAAGTCAAACAAAACTACGGGGTGCAGTGGAATGTTGAGGAACTCGAACGACGAGTGGCTAACGGGGTTTTGCAACAACTTAGGGACTTCTAGTCTGCTGCTGGTTGAGGTGCAAGCTATTTGCACTGCGGTGCATATCTCCTTTGATCAGAATTTCTCTCAGGTGATTATTGAGAGCGACTCAGCAGAGGCGGTTTGTTTGGTTTCTTCCCCTTTTGATCCGGAGCACCCTCTTTCTGAGTTTTAGGCTCGTGTTGCACATGGTGTTACTTTCATGGGAATATTCAATTTGTTTTTGCTCCTAGGCATTGCAACTCGGTTGCCGATTGGCTTGCTACTACTGCTCTTCATTAATCGTTTGGGGTTCATGTCTTTTCGTCCGCCTTTGGTGATTGTCATCGTCTTCTTTCTTTGGACTTAGTCAAGAAGGACTCTGCATCACCAATTGAGCCAAGGGCTTAGTGTTTTGTTGGAGTTTTGTCCCCTCTTTGTAACCAAAAAAATAATAATAATAATTTTTTTTTTTGAAAAGCAAAAATAAGAATTGCTAGACCTCTATGATCTCTTGCGGGATTAATGACATTTAAGTAAAATAATTTCAACCTTAATATTTTATTTAGTTACTTATTCAAAACACAAATTAGATTAAATGGTATTTAAATATTGACTTTGATTTTTATTTCAAATCTTTCCTCCATCGTTTGAGTTTTAGTTGTTGGTAGGGCTGTTAGAAGTTTCAACTTATACACCTTTTCCACATTACATTTTTTAAGCGTTTTAAACACCAGCTTCATTAAAGTTAATGGTTTGATGCTATAAGGTAGTGGTTCTTCCACGTACAACTTACTCCCTTATTTTCTACAAATTTGAAAGCAATAAAAAATGTTTTATTAATTCCAATGGAATTGCTGGAAAACAAGAATGCGCTGCCCAATTCTTCTCACCTTCAACCTCTTAATGGCACCAATTACAAATAGTGGTTGTAGAAGTTGTTCATTTTCTTCAAAAAAACTCAGATCTATCAAGTGTTGTACAATGATCGGTCACATACTCCTTTTGGTCACAATAAAGATCATGAGGTTGCGACTAATGCTACCAAGAACCTAAAGCTCTATGAAAACAAAAAATTGGTATATGATCATATTCTTGCTCATATGCCTACGAATTTATTCGATCTATTATTTCAGAATAAATAAGCTAAGAAAATATGGGAGAAGTTAAGAAAATATATATGGAGAGGACGATGTGAGAACATAATGTATGGTAATTTAGATTAAATCCAAGATTTTGAAGAACTTTTGTGAGGGGTGATGAGTAGAACAACTTAAAGATCCATAACCTATCCAGCCCAACCGGGATTGAGCTAGCAATTACAACAAACGGTTCTAAAATGGTTCAGATGAAACTAGGCATGCTATTAGGATCCGACCCACCAACATACTTAGCGCTACCGTCAAAACATTGATATCCCATTTCAAAGATTTCTGACATGGCAGCCAAGTTAGGTATCAGAATATCATCATCGGCATCAGAGACTGATTCTGGTTCTATTACCGGGTCAGGGACTTGGTTTTCCCCATTGGCAACTGTGTTGTTGCGGTTCTCTAGAAGATCTGACACCAGCAAGGGAGAAGAACTCGACAAACTCGCGCTCCCGTCGTCGGAGGGTGACCTGAATTGTGAGGTATTGGGTAAATGGGTCGTTGATGGCTTGAGACGGGTGAAGCCAAAGAACGTGGTCTCGTAAAATGGTTTCTCATGATCATGGTCTCCGATGTATGTCACGATGAACATGCTTGGTTCTGTTGTGCTTCGCTCCACTAGCTTTCTCGCGGCACATGCATTTGTGCTGTTGCATCTATAATAGTTCCTGCAAAAATTAACGTCTTTCTCAAACATTAATACTTCTGTTCATCTTTGTACTTAAATGCGTGAAAGTTTTTGAGTGTTTGTGTCTTTACCTTGGATGTGGAGAACCTTTGATGGTTTTTCGTCCATATTTTCTCCATGCCCACATATCTGTCGTTATGTTATCAGCGGTCATATGACACACTCTTATCTTCTGTTCGGTTTTTCTACAGAAAAGAAATGTAGAATGTGCTTTGAAATTAATGTAATGGTAAGTTATGTGTTTAAAAAGCTTCAACTTTTTTTCAGATTTAATGAGATTGATTAATGATTATCGATTGTAAATGGAAAATGTTAATATTTTACCTTCTTTTTATCCTGGGTGCTTGGGCTTCAGTGCTTTGTAAAGCCACAGAACTAGTTTCGGGTACATGGGGTTGGATGTTTGGCAGAGCCGTAGAACTTTTTTGGGGTTCATGAACGGGTAGAGCCATAGAACTGGTTTGAGGTACTTGGGGTTGTTGTTGGTGGAGTTGGGGTTGATGTTGTTGTTGATTGAATATGTTAAGGCCATCCGTGGATGTTCCAATGGAGGTGCAAGTTGTGAGAACAGGCACAAGACGATGGAGGCCTTGTTGCATTTTTTGTTGTCCACTAAATCCTGTAAGTTTAGAAAAAGCAGAGTTGGGATTGGGATTGGGATTGATGGCGTTACCACTAGTGGTGGTGATAGTGGTGGCAATGGTGTTGCTGGGGTTCATGAAATTCATTAGCATTTGTTGGAGCCCTAGGTACCCATTTGTTCTAGGTTGCATGACATTAGAAAAAGAGAATGAGTCATTTTCTTGGCTAATAGGAAAATGGGTTGTGGTGTCTAAAGGGGATATGTTATTTGTGATGGTGTTGGGTTGAAATTTTGTGTTGGTTTTAGGAGCAGTAAAGGTTGCATCTTTGGGGTTGTGAACAATGGAAAAGAGATCACAGTTCTCACGAGACATCTGAGAGAATAATTTGGATTTCTGGGCGTGTCTAGAAATTTTCACAAAACAACTTTGTATGTGTGTGTGTGTGCATTTTGGGAGAACTATGAAACATGTAGAGAGAGAGAATAGGGAGAAAGAAATTTGGGGGTGGAGCACTCACCAAGATGGAAGTTCAGAATTAATAGAAGAGAGAAGTAAGAGATATAGGTGTTGTGATGGAAAAAAAAAAGATAAAAAGAAAAGTTAGTCAAAATAAGGTATGGAAGAGAAAATAAATGTGAATGTATCAAATAAAATCCACCATTTGCACTAAAAAAATAATAAACAAATGGGGTCAAGATATAGGTCATAGGTCAAAGCGTTTTACTCCTTAAACTTTTTTTCTTTAAGGATTTGTGAGTTTTTTCAGGGATTTTTTCTCTCTCTAAAAAAGACCAAATTAAATTCATTTGTCTTTTCCATTGACTTTGATATAATGTCAAAGAAGACCCAACCAGATGTGGCACTCATGATTCCTAAACTTTGTTAATGTCCCTCCACTGCCCACACTCAAGAAGATTTTACATAGTAGGGGAAAGCTTAGAAACTGCTCAACCAATGGCATGGCTTCCACTTGGGCCACAACCAGAATTGAGTCGCGTTTCTATTTCAATTTTAATTAAGAATTTAATAACTTTTGTACTCTTCTCTAAGCTTTATGTGAAAGTCAAAGCGTTAAGCAATGTACAGCATCAGTGTGTTTGAAAATCAAGTTAGTTATGCGTCGGGAGTGAGTATAAAAATATTATAAATGTAATATATAATTTTAGAAGTTAAATGAATTATTAAGAAAATCTAGCACAGTTAGTAGATAGTTAAACTCTTTAATCATCTAGTCAATGATTCAATTCATGGATGGTGTGTATAAAGAATAATTTATTGGAAGAGTTCTACTCATTTAATGTGATCAAGGAGTATGGAGAGATGAGGTAGTTTAAATTCACACTCTATTCTTTTTCAATAAGTCATTCAATTCACATTAATGATTTAATATTATAATTCATGTAGCTAAGGTCAATAATAGATTTATTAGTAATACATATCCATTGTTCACATAAAGGATGGAAAATATATTTAATGAATAATTAATTACAATATTAGTTAAATTTTCTTTGATTTAAAAATTATTCATTTAATAATATTTTATATTATTAAATATTTCAATTATTAAGTATAAATAACTTATTTATATCTAAACTATTAATATTTTTCGTAATAAAAATTTTAGGGTGAGGGATGATACTCCAGTTCAAAATAGGGAAAGCTTTCAAGTTTAAAGAGCACTTATAAAAGACTTTTATATATATATATATATATATATATATATATATATATATATATATATATATATATATATATATTTTGGTTATATTTTGAATTAGTGATACTTATTTATTTAAAAGATGATAGAGAATATATGCTTTTTATTTTAAATAAGGAGGTAATTGCTGAGAGTTTTTATTTATATGGGCAAATGTTAATTATTAGTTGTTAGTAAATTTGTTCCTTCCTAGAGTTTTAACTCTGACCCTTCACCCTTCATTACCCTTAGCTCAACCAAGTGAGCTACCCCTCCCCCTCTGAGAGTGATATCAGTTAGAATTTAGAAATTAATTGTCATATTTTATATTAATTAGGATTTACTAGTGTGGTGACTCGTGCATTGTACGGTAATTTAGTTTGTTCATTTTTGTATATATGAAAAAAAAAATTAAATTCATATTTATCGTAATATATCTTACATGTTAGTTATGATGGCCCGAGCATTGCACGGTAATTTAGTTTGTTATTTTAATTATATATGAATAAATTAAATAAAATTCATATTTATTGTAATATATCTTACACGTTAGTTAAGATGTATAATAGTACAATGATAAAGAAGTAAATTGGATAACATGTCTTCACATATATAATAAGTAAATGAATGTTCATTCAATAAATCAAACATTACCAAAACCTTCCTTAAACACTACATTTAAGGTGAAAGTCTATAGGTTTCCCGAATCATCGAGTATGCAAATTTTAAGACCCTTCTTTGGCCTTAATCTAGAAAGCACTACATACAAATGACCGTGAGTAAAGACGGATCTCGAATGAAAAAGTCCAACTTGAGCCAATGTTGGTCCTTGGCTTTTGTTTATTGTCATCGCAAAGCACACAAAAACTGGAAATTGTCTTCTTTGAAATTTAAGTGGAAATTGGGGATTTGAAGGAACCAAGTCCATCCTAGAAATGTGTATTTTGTCCACAATATTTGTTCTTATAATAACAGTTGCACTAATATCACGTTCTCCAAGGTCATCATCTATTAACTTGGTTTCATTGCACAAAACTGCTGCTTGGTCTATATTTCGCAAAAACATGATTGAAGTTCACACTTTTAATAATAATCTATGATTAGGGATATTGAGCATTTGATATCGTTCAAAAACACTGTGGTAAACCACTCACCTTTGATTTCAAAATCCTTATCAGATTGCAAAGTATTGTTAGAGTTCAAATATTCACATTCTGTTGTAGTTATCAGGCCAAGCATGTAAGTATTTATCATTGCATCAGCATTCATTGTTAGAGCCAATATTTCTCTGTCTTGAAAGAAATTCAAATCTTTCATGTTGCGTGCAAGATCCAAATATGTATATTTAATCAACTCCATTAATGGATCGGCACAATTCGGGATTAGCAGTTTCGAAGGGATTTGAACATCATAATCTCCAGTTCCACAATCATGATGATTGATAGCCAAACCGCAAGTGCACGGTTGATTATTGTGTAATAAAAAAGATCGAACCCAAGGGATAGGTGTCTTCTTATTAAATTATTTAGTACTTGAGCAGAAAATAAAAAGATGTATGTTGTTGATGGTTTGATAGTGATAGAACAAGATATAACAATAAAAATAATAAGAGATAAAGATGATGAAGATTAAGCTCTTGGGTTGAATTACATAGTCTATAAAATATGCTAGCAAGTTCCTACTTAATTTCTGAATTTTAAGTCCAAGTTCATGATGCTATAGCCTAGTATTTCTACAAGTTAATTGCCTTAAGAAATGTAGAACTTTCTTCCTAATTACTAAATCCAAGACCTAGTAATTTAGTTAATCAGAAAAGAAGATGAAGATTGAATTCGGGCCAACTTAAAGCTACGTCTATCCTAATGTCCTTTAGAGATATATACTTATAGCCTTTTTTAGATCCTATTTCCCTTACTACTTACCAAATGGCCTTATGATATAAGTAGAAAGCAAAAACACTTGTGATCATCAAGATAAAATTAAGAACAAGGAAATAAAACAAGAACTGGAAATATTATTCAGAAAGGTAGAAACAAACTAAAACATAAATTATAAACTACAACAACCCAAGAAACTTAAAAAGAATTAGCCAAGCATGGCTAAAAGAAGCATCGAATTACCCTGGATAGGAGCTCAAATTTGGCTTCCCACAATTCCTAGGAACAATGATCTTTAAGGAGGAAAGAAGAATACTTGTTGTATTCTGAATAGGTGTGTCTTACAAGTGCAAATTGCCTCCCTATTTATAGCAAAAATCTGACCTCCAGCGCTTGAGCGCTGGCATTCTCAACGCTTGGGCGTTGGGATGCATTAAAATCCCACGTTCAGACATAGGCCCAGCGCTTGAGCGCTGGCTTCCAACGCTTGGGCGCTGGGTGCAAACTCTGACTCACATCCTAGTCAGAGTTCCAGCGCTTGAGCGTTGGGCTTTCCAACGCTTGAGCGCTGGCTCGAACTCTGGCAGCTCTTCTTGGATTCCTTTCTTCTTCAATGGTGGAATTGATTGGCTTAATTAGGCTCCATTCAGCCTCTATTAAGTTCTGAAACTCCTCTCCACCACCATTAATCTTTCCAACCTTATTTTACATGTGCTTAAATCAAAGAGTGTTGCTTCACATTCTTGAATTCCACTTTAAGTCCTCTCTTTGTTAGAACTTAAATTCTGGCCCTCTGACTCCTTCAAACTTCACTTTTCATCCTCCGCTCTTGAACTTTTCCGCTTTGATCCTTTATTTCCTGAAACTTTACAATTCGGTCCCTGGACAAAAATGATAACTATACCAGCTTTCCTAAAAATATAAAAATTCCTAAAAATATAAAATAAAGTTAGAAAAACAATTTAAAAGCTAATCTATATGCAAAATGCAAAATAAATATAAAATCTACATAAAAAGAATAAAAATCATATATGAGACTCAAAAATAATAAAATAAAAAGACTAAAAACACCCTAAAAACATCATATAATATCCTATCATCAATGATCACCATTTCTAATGTTGAGAATCCAATATGCAAACTCTTTGATTTCCTTCGCCTCATCAACTATCTCTGTTGCGCTTAGCCTCATGTTCTTAGTCAGCTTTAAACTTTGCAATGTCACTATAATGGTGAAGAATTTACAGTAGCTTCAACAACATCTTGCCTGCTTCCTCCAGATATTACAAGGAGTATTTGTCTAAAATCACCTCCAAGGATGACAACTTTCCCTCCAGACCGTTTATTTAAGTTGCCTTCATTCTTTAATCTCATTAAATCTCTAATCGTATGATCTAATGCTTCAAAACAAAACATTTTTAACATAGGTGTTTCATCCCATATGGTAAGACTTGTTTCAAGCAGATGTTATGCTCTTAAACTTCCTTGCTTTATAATCCATGTGGTTGTCTCACTAGAATCTAGTATAATGGAATACAAAATTTAGAATGAGTTGTTCTGCCTCTAGGTTAGAGTAAAGTTTTTTTTTTTTGGTAAGCAAAATGGATTAATGGGAGTATAAGGGATGCCTCAACTCATATACAACCAATTGAGATATTGTTTAGAATATATTGAGATATTGTTTAGAATATACAGGATTTAGATACACTATTTGGTATTGTTTGGTTCAGGGGAAACGAATGGGAGGGGAGGGGAGGGGTTTTTAAAAATAAATTGTGTTTGGTTCAAATTTTTTGAGGGGAGGGGAGGGGAATGGAGGGGATCAAAACCCCTCCTCACTCAATTTTTTGTTCCCTCCAATAGTGGGGCGATTGGGAGGGAAATTTTGTTTTTTGACAAAAATATCCCTAGATAAATTTCATAATTCCCAAATTCAACCTAACCTCTATTTATAGCTTGGGCAGCCATTGTTCCACCATAAAGATCAATCCCAGCGAGGTCAAGGCGAAGGAAATCTCCATCGTGTGGAGGGGGTGGGGGAGTACTGGGTGCACGTGTGGAGGGTGAAGGACGAGGTCATTGCTCAACTGCGTGAGTACTTCAATACTTTGCTCATTGTGGTGCTTCGTGTTTCTGAGGATGGTGATGAGGCTCGCTTGTGGAGGAGCACAAATTGGGTTCGGGTTCAAGGTTCCTTACCAGATCTTGAAGTAATTTAATTATAATATTCCTCTTCTCCTAATAAGTAAATGACTACTTCCCCTTTCCTCTCTTCCCTTGAACCAAACAAGACAGGTTATTAAAATCTTTCCCCTACCCTTTATTAAAATCTCTCCCTTCTCATTCCCTCATTTGAACCACAGAGACCCTAAGGAATTATGCCACTAGTATAAATTCTGCCATGGACATATTCCAAACAAAACACATCTCACTGAGCACATGTAATTGCAGCACCAGTGTGCAAGAGCTGCGTGCCATTATGACCATCAAAGATTAGCTCCTCTACTAGCCCACCAATTTTTCCAGCCTAGAAGCATTTGCTTCGCGCAAAAAAATTGACATCAAAATTCCTCTACATGCTGCTCACCCCAATCACACTCAAGAAATTGAATTAAATTGAACCAGCACCCACTGCAACCAAAGCAGAGACTAGACAGCCACACACACACACAAATCACTCCATACAAAACATAGGATTGGAGAGCCACTCATACATAGAGTAATTGAAACCTTTGATTTTTGCTCTCAACCAGTTCCAAGAACGAAACTTGATCAAGTCCACTGCTCTGTTTTCATCCAGAATCCCACCCTTGAAACATATACTGTTTCGCATCATCCAGATTGACCAAATCACAGCAATCCATACAGTCCATATTAAAGTAAATGATATATTGATCTTATAAAAAATTTATACAGCATTAAAAACAGGTTGCGAATATAAGAATATAATTGACCATATTAAATGTTTTTGGCGGGATATCTTATTGTGCTTTTAATTTGTGGCTATAGCGGTAGCAAATCATTGAGGCAGTGTGGTGATTTGATATCAATTACACCCTATTACCATGTTTTCTAAACTACTTTTTTTATGTACTATTTATAACAGAGATATTTTTTCTTAACTTAGGCTTGCCAAATGTCTCTTTAGGGTGTGTTTGGTTCAATGAGTGGATGGGGTGGGAAGAGGGGAGAGAGATTTTAATAGATAGAAGGGATGGAAAGGTAGAGATGTTAATTTTTATCATTTTTTTAGGGAATTCTTATCATAATAGTCACAAAGAAAGGGAAGCTACACTTCTAAACCAATATTAAGATTCATCTCAATCTCAATCTATCACACTCGTTTCTTTGCATTCTGATCAGATTGATTTAAAAGAGAATCAACTAACTACAGGAGAAACAATCAGACCGCAAAAACAAAATCATGTTCTACAATCTACAATGTACCATAACACTTAACTAATTCATTCATTCAAACTCTCAGAATAACTTGAACGCGCACCTGAATCTGAATCCAATGTGAACAAAACACCATGTTAATTTGAATTTGATTCGACAACAATGACATTTCACAGAAGTCATTGCATTCAGTTCATGTTTTATTTTCTCCTACAATTTTCAGAGAGTCGAATTAAAGTGACAAGAAGACAAGAAATTCAAATGTTAATTAGGGAAAAAAGCAAAAAATGAGATCGGTAATTTCGGTGGTTGTGAATGAAATTTATGAGACAGCAGAATTCGGGAAAACCTCATGAAATTAGACGAGACAAGATTCACTAGAAAACCGTTTCCCTTTTCATTATGCAACCAATTTTGCACTTTCCAATCTTAGGTTTCACAATTTTTTTGGCGTCACACGTGTAGCCGGTCAAAACTCAAAACCCGGGCTTCGAGCTACATCAAGGCCCATTCCATCAAGGGTTTAGGCTGCCCAAATTTGAAACTTAAATACATACGTGAAATGCTTGTTTCACAAGTCTAACTAAAATTCAATTCATAATTAGCTTAATTATATTTTTGGTCCCTCTAATTTAAACTTTGTATGATTTTAGTCCCAATGTTTTTTTGGAACTAATTAAGTCTCCATACTTTTAAAAATAAGCAATTTTGGTCCCTTTGTCAACTTTATATATTCAAAAATCTTTAAATCTTCATTTTCTAATCAAATATTTTAGGCTTTATGATAGTGGCAATTTATAAATTAAAAGGATTTTATAAAATATGAAATTAGGGTTTAAATATGAGAAGTTTGTGATTTTTTTTTAAATTTAGGTGAAATTTAATAAATTGGTCAATGACTTCTGAGTCGAATGAGATTTACAATGATTTAATGAAATCAATTTATGAAAATTTCACCTCCAAAATTTGAATATGATATTTTTAAGTAAAGTAAAAGTCAATAGAGGATTTAATTGTGACGATTTTAAAACTTGATGGACTCAATTTGCTAAAAAAATATAAGGGACCAAAATCACATATCAACTAAAAAGACAAAAAATATAATTAAGATTTTTTTATTTTATACAAGTAAAAAAAGTGTGTATTAATAACATCTTTGGCTTTAGTATATTAGATCTAGATTTTTATTATAAATTTATTAATGTTGTATTTTTTTTACATCAGAAAACATTTAAACTCTCTTTCAGGGATTGATGCCTGGACCTACCTCTCCCCAACCCATATGTCATCCGCTCTTATCATTTTATATTTAAATCCGAATATTATTATTAAAAAGTATATGAAGTTTTTTAATGAGTTATTTATTTTATAGTTTAGAGATTTATGTATAAAATTAATTTAACATAAACATGTAGATAATCATAATATGTTTAACTTTAATAAAAATAATTTTTAATCAAATAAAGATATAAGGTGAAGTTAGAAAGATGCATACATATCATCTTAGCTTAAATAGCAGTTTTGGTTTCTCACTTATCATGAAGTTTCACTTCTGGTCCCTCATAAAAAAAATTAGTCATTTCCGTCTCTTTGACAATCAACAACAGTTTTGTTCCCTCATTACTATTTCGTAAAAAAAAACATTTACTGTGTTTTCATAGGAACGAAAATATGCTAGATCTTCACATGACATGGTCATCTAAGATTAACACATGAGAGTATCCAGTATGGTTGGCATTGTTTTTGTTAAGTCAATTTTACCCTGTGAATAGTAGGTTTTCTTTTAATGTTTTGGCTTCAACCAATAGTAATTATTATAAACAAAGTATTTTTTTTTTTGTATTGTGTTATTTAATTTTAGGGTTAATAATATACTGGATCCATGTATTTGTAGTGATGTTGACGATGACTCCTTCCCCGGAAAAAAGTTTGATATTGGTTCTGATAGCCAAACCGCAAGTGCACGGTTGATTATCGTGTAATAAAAAGATCGAACCCAAGGGATAGGTGCCTTCTTATTAGATTATTTAGTACTTAAGCAGAAAAAAAATAAAAAGGTGTGTTTTGTTGATGGTTTGATTAATATAGAACAAGATATAGCAATAAAATATAAAGAGATAAAGATGATGAAGATTAAGCTCTTGGGTTGAATTACATAGTCTATAAAATATGCTAGCAAATTCCTACTTAATTTCTGAATTTTGAAACCAAGTTCATGATGCTATAGCCTAGTGTTTCTACAAGTTAATTCCTTACACATTGTAGAACTTTCTTTCTAATTACTAAATTCAATTCCTTGCAACTTAGTTAACTAGAGAAGAAGATGACGATGAAATTCAGGCCAACATAAAGCTACGTCTATCCTAATTCCTTAGTGATATATACTTATAGCCTTTTTTAAATCATAGGTCCCTTACTACTTACCAATTTCCATTCGTATAAGTAATAAGCAAAACCACTTGTGATCATCAAGATAAAATTAAGAACAAGGAAATAAAACAAGAACTGGAAATATTATTCAGAAAGGTAGAAACAAACTAAAACATAAATTATAAACTACAACAACCCAAGAAACTTAAAAAGAATTAGCCAAGCATGGCTAAAAGAAGCATCGAATTACCCTGGATAGGAGCTCAAATTTGGCTTCCCACAATTCCTAGGAACAATGATCTTTAAGGAGGAAAGAAGAATACTTGTTGTATTCTGAATAGGTGTGTCTTACAAGTGCAAATTGCCTCCCTATTTATAGCAAAAATCTGACCTCCAGCGCTTGAGCGCTGGCATTCTCAACGCTTGGGCGTTGGGATGCATTAAAATCCCACGTTCAGATATAGGCCCAGCGCTTGAGCGCTGGCTTCCAACGCTTGGGGCTGGGTGCAACCTCTGACTCACATCCTAATCAGAGTTTCAGCGCTTGAGCGTTGGGACTTCCAACGCTTGAGCGCTGGCTCGAACTCTGGCAACTCTTCTTGGATTCCTTTCTTCTTCAATGGTGGAATTGATTGGCTTAATTAGGCTCCATTCAGCCTCTATTATGTTCTGAAACTTCTTTCTACCACCATTAATCTTTCCAACCTTATTTTCCATATGCTCAAATCAAAGTGTGTTGCTTCACATTCTTGATTTCCACTTTTAAGTCCTCTCTTTGTTAGAACTTCAACTCTGGCCCTTTGACTCCTTCAAACTTCACTTTTCATCCTCCGCTCTAGAACTTTTCCACTTTGATCCCTTATTTCCTGAAACTTTACAATTCGATCCCTGGACAAAAATGATAACTATACCAGCTTTCCAAAAGATATAAAATAACTATAAAAATTCCTAAAAATATAAAATAAAGTTAGAAAAACAAATAAAAACTAATCTATATGCAGAATGCAAAATAAATATAAAATCTACATAAAAAGAATAAAAATCCTATATGAGACTCAAAAATAATAAAATAAAAAGACTAAAAACACCCTAAAAAATATCATATAATATCCTGTCATTAGGTTCCTACGATTGACAGACGTAATTTTAAAGTCTCTGCCAGAGCCCGGAGCTCCCGTGAGCGTGATAAGTGCCAAACGTTAATAGTTTTAACATTGTTTTTAGGCACTTATTATGTGTTTTAATTGTAAAAAACCCCGAAGAAATGTATGTTTTGCTAAGGAATGATGAATTGCTATTAATTCTGGGTTAGAATGCATATTATTGATGTTTTTGACATATTAATGGTGTTTCAGGATTGAATATCCAAGAAAGAGCATGGATTCACTGAAGCTCCAATGATTTCAGTTATAAT
Organism: Acmispon strigosus; assembly: GCA_030819835.1. Taxonomy (NCBI): domain Eukaryota; kingdom Viridiplantae; phylum Streptophyta; class Magnoliopsida; order Fabales; family Fabaceae; genus Acmispon; species Acmispon strigosus. The sequence goes on along the minus strand of JAUAMA010000001.1, from coordinate 37,175,603 downwards.
CCCAACTTTTTTATGCAGAAATCTTGAAGCAGCTTGAGAAAAATTGTAATATCTCATTCGTTAACCGTTGGATTGAGCTAAAATTTGAGTATGTGGTTCCTAACTCATGGAACATCAATATGGACGGTTGGATCTTGATTTAGAGAAGTTTACGGGGCGCTAAGCGCCGCTACAAGATGCTGAGCGGCCAGCAGGGAGCATTCTAGGCGCTAAGCGCCGCTATGGGTGGCTAAGCGCCCAGAACATGGGGAAAAGGGCGCTAAGCGCCCCTGTAAAGGGCTGAGCGGCCAGAACAATTATTCCTGGGCGCTAAGCGCCCGTCGAGGGCGCTAAGCGCCCCTGCGGCGCCCAGGGCCTATAAAACACGTTTTTTAGCATGTTTTGGGCATTCTTTCAACCTTAGCCACCTCTAAACACCCCTTGGACGTGAGAGAGCTCGATATTGAGAAGAAGAAGAGGAGTTCCATCAACGGACGCTCGGAACCTCGCCGGAATCGTGGGTTCTACCCCGCGACGTCGCCGTCTTCCTAGTTTCTATTGATTCTCCTTGTAAGCTAGCTAGTTTCCATCCTATGGATAACTAAACTCTCTTTTAGTTGGATTTTTGGCGTAGTACTTCGTCTTGAAGGGATTCTTATTGTTTCTTTGTTTACTTTCTATCTTTAATTTCAATTGAACAGTTTTGCTTTTATTGCCTATGTTAGCTTGATCACCTTTCATTTGATTTGAGATTAATCTTGTATGTGGAAGCTACTCTATTAATCTGACATAAACTGTTTAATCTAGGGGAAGCTAATTTGCTAGGAATAGCGTTAGAACGCCTGCATGTTTACAGTTGCTTTGATTAATTGCCTGTGGAAGCGACAATTAGGAAAGTAATTGAATCAACTTCTCATACTAGGAATAGGTGAGTTAGTTAAGAACTGGCGGGAGTGAATTAAAGATTTTAAGTGATTGTAATCAAGAACAAGATAAATCCTGAATAGTGAAGTGTGAAACCATAATCCAACTGTTTTCCTAATCTGTTTATCTCTCCAACCTTTGCTTTCTTATTTTCATGCTTTTCAACATAAGTATTTCTAAACAAACACCTTCTATTTTCTTCCTGCTTAACTTCTTGACTAAAGAACGGCACTCTTACTCATTTGCTCTCTGTGGATCGATAACACCCGTACTATACTGCAATTGAATCTTAAAAGAGGTTTGAACGCAACTCAAGTATTGGTTTTTATTAAAAGACGTAAAAACCCTTTTAATAAAATGGCGCCATTGCCAGGGAGCAGCGTTGTTTGAGTTTGCATTGCTTTAGTTTTGTTTTTTTAAGTATTTGTGAATATTTTTGTTTTTATTTTCCTTTTATCTGCGGTCTAACACTTCTGTTTAGGTTGCTTTTGATCTTTGTTTATGCGAGGTAAGACACGAGTTGAGGAACTTGCTTTCGACCCAGAAATCGAAGCTACAGCAAGGAGGAATAACAGCAAGACAAAGAAAAGGAAGCAGCTAGCTAAGTTAAGACAAGAGCAGGATACTTCCACCCCATCAACATCTTCCCCAATCCAAGCTGAGCTAGACATGGCAGATCAAAACAGAAACGGTGGAGGTGTAGATCCCAATCCTGGATTCATCAATTTCACACTCAGGAACATGATCAGGATTGGTAGAGGTACTGATAATGAGAAAGCCCCAGAGATGAAGACAGGAATGGTGCAGTTGATGTATGCTAATCCTTTCGCGGGGTTAGACCATGAGAATCCTTAAAACCATCTCACCAAGTTCTATGAACTCTGTGGCACAGCAGGGATGAGGCCTTCTGAAGAGGACGCAGTGTTCCTCAGGCTTTTTCCATTGACTTTAATTGGTCATGCAAAGGAATGGTTTTTCGACCAACCTCAAGCTATTCTGGGTGATTGGACTCAGCTTGAAAGCAAATTCATGGCAAGGTACTTTCCTGATTCCAAATTTATGGATTATAAAACTGCTATTTCTACTTTTGCTCAGGCTGCAGGTGAAAGCCTATGTGAGGCTTGGGAGAGATACAAGTCCTTGTGCCGGAAGTGCCCAAATCATGGTTTTGATGCAAGGACCCAAGTTCACATCTTCAGGAATGGGTTGCATCAACAAAGCAAGCTCATTCTAGATGCCACTGCTGGTGGATCACTGATGTCAAAGACTCCCACTGAGGAGATGAATATCATAGAGGCTATGGCTTTGAATGACCAACAAAGCCAACATTCTAGAGGACCAGCAAGGAAAGCAGAAGTCTTAGAACTTGGAGTCAATGATGCTATGTTGGCCCAAAACAAGCTTCTTCAGAAACAGCTTGACGATCTGATCAAGAAGCTGGATGCTTTGCCCAAAAGCATAAGAGATATGCAAAAGGTGAACAGGTGTGATGCTGAAGTACCAGGGCAACAGTCTAATTTTTATTAGCCACCTTCTGAGGAGGAGATTCATTATTTGAATGGTCAGCAGAGGCCCTACCAGAATAATTACTCTAGGGACAACTATCAAAGCCGTGGTAACAATCAGTACAGCAACCAGCCTTGGAGACAAGATGCAGGTTCTTCTTCCAATAGACCACCAAGGCAACCTTATCAGAATCAACAGTTCCAGCAACCTCAGCAATTCCAAAATCAACAGGAGCAGTCACTGGAAGATAAGTTTTCCAAAATGAGTGATACTCTAACCCAATTTATGCAGGAAACTATGGAAGGTCAAAAGAACCAGGGAGCTTCTATTAAGAATTTGGAAACTCAGATGGGGCAACTAGCCAACCAACTTGCTGGGATGCAGAAGGGACCATTTAATGCTAATACTGAAACCAACCCAAGAGAGCATTGTAAGGCTATATATACTCGTAGTAGGTAGAGGTATTGGTGAGCAAAATATTGGTGAGGAAGATGAGGAGGTAGAAAAAGAGCAGAATAGAGAGAACACTGGGGTAGAAGCTGAAAAGAATAATGATGTGAGTGTAGCTCTTGAGGAAACTGTAGATAAGGGAAAAGAGAAAGAGATTGAGAAAGAGAAGGGTGAGCCAAATAAGGGGGGAGTTCAAAAGATTAAGGAAAAGATAGTGAAGACCCTACCTTATCCCAAGGCCCCTTCCAAACTTGACAGAGGTCGCCAATTTGCTAGGTTTATGGATATTTTTAAAAGTCTGCAGGTTAGCATTCCTATTGTAGAAGCTCTTGAACAGATGCCTACCTATGCAAAATTCATGAAGGACTTACTGACCAAGAAGCGGAAGTACCAGGAAGAAGTAACAATGCAGCTTGGAGCAACATGCAGTGTCATCATATCTAACGGCATTCCACCAAAGCTTGCAGATCGAGGGAGTGTCACCATTCCCCTGACCATTGGGGAAATATCAGTAGGTAAGGGTCTTGTTGACATTGGAGCCAGAGTGAGTCTGATGCCATTGTCCTTGATGAAAAGGATAAATGGATTGGACCTGAAGCCAACCAGGATGTCTCTTCAGCTAGCTGATTGATCAATCAAATATCCACTTGGCATAGCTGAGGATGTATTGGTAAGAGTTGATAAATTTCTTATTCCTGTTGACTTTGTTGTGATTGACATTGTAGAGGACACTGAGGTCCCCCTCATTATGGGGAGACCATTTATGAGGACTGCAAGAATGGGGATTGACATGGATGTTGGCAAGCCGAAAGTTCGAGTTCATGATGAGGAAGTACAATTTGATATCTTTGAAGCCATGCAATTCCCAAAAGACAAATGACAATGCTTCAGAGTAGAGTAGATTTGCTTGATAAAGTCAATAGGCAAGCAGAATAGAGACCACAAGCCATTGATCCTTTGGAAAAAGCTTTGACGGATTTACAGCCACAATTTACCGAGGAGGAGGAACTAGAGATTGAGAGGTCTCTAAGAGATCTTGATTCTTCTCCGGAAGTTTTTCCCGAGAAGGTGGAATTGGAAGATGTTAACAAGGAAGCCAATGACAGATTTCAAAAGAAAAGAAAGACCAGGAAGAAGAAAAGACTTTCACAGGTTTGGAAAGTAGTAAAAACCCGTGAAAGCTGTTTTAAAGCTCTTATTGAAAAGGAACCCGAGAGGAAGAAGGGAATTACTTTCTCCTCTTGTCTTTGGCCTCCTTGATTTTATGCAGATCACATGTCAAGCTAGTGACGTTAAAGAAGCGCTTTCTGGGAGGCAACCCAATGTGGTAACTTTTAAGTTTTTATTTTATTTTTATTTTAATGTGAATATGCATTTTGGTGTGGTTACATGTGTTGTTGAAGTGCCTACTTTGAGAAGAGAATGAGTTTTGCAAGTTTTGAGAAATCACTTGTTGCTGGTATTGTTTGGCCTGAGGACAGTCCAAATTCCTTGGAGGGGATGAGTTTTGAAGCAATTTGGAAGCATAAGAGACATAGCATCATGAGGGAGTTCTTTTTACTTTACTTTTATTGTTCATTATTTATAGTATAGTGTGATGTAACATGTTTGTCCAAGTCTCCATTGTTATTTGACTTTTTCAATGCTAGCATGGCTTGTTTGAAAATTGCTTGATGTGTGCTTTAAAGTGAATTGATTAGTGATTCCATAATAGAAATTGTGCTTGAACTCATTGATTACATGGCATGATATGATTGCATGATTCATTTGGAATTTTTGAGGCATAACATGAAAATTGCTTGAAAACCAGGGAAATTTGAAACTTTTAGCCTGTGAGGGAGTGTTCCTAGACACTGTGAGTTGAGAGAACATCATTGCTTTGCATGGTTGATTTTGTTTGAGTCTCTGATATCATTGGTTTCATGGAATTGATAGGAAATGATCAAGGCATTCTGTTCTATAGCCACTTAGCCAAATAGCCTACCTATTCAAGTTGTATCCATTTGCTACCCCCTTTGAGCCTAAAAATTGAAAAATTTCTTTCTTGATTATAACCCTGAGCCTAAAATAAAACAATGACTTACCTTAGCTTGATAGACTAAGAGAGCATTCATGATGGTAGGTTGTATTCAAGTTGGGGGGAGAAGGCTTTTGTGCAAAGTTGTTGTGTGATCTGCATCAATCTCTATGTATATACAATGAAAAATTCAAATGAAAAAGGAAAAGAAAAGAGAAAAAGCAAAAAAAGAACAAAAAGAGAATAAAGAAGGGATTGATACAAGAACAAAGGGTAGAACTGAAAGAAGATGGTGAATAGGAGTTGGTTAAAAGCAAGTTTGGAGGAGTGAATTACATGAAAGTAAGATCTGATTGCTCTCTTAGGCTTGTTGAGTTCCTTGCATACCCTGAAAAGCCAATTTATTTGAATCCAAGCCTCATTACAACCCTGAAAAGTCCTTAGTGATCCTTGATTGCACATGTGACCTTGATGATTGAAGAGACAAGTAACAATCTTGACTTCTGTGATTTAGTGATGCATATGAGTGAAACACAGACCTTGCTTGATTCACATGCTATATCTTGGCTTGATTGAGTGATTCCCTGGTTGATAGTGATTGATTGTGTGCCTATTGAGTTTCAAGTTGAATAAGTGATTGTATCAAGGTTGTGGATTCTATTGTGGGCATCATGTTTCTATTTTGGATCATTGATTCAATTTATTTGAGATCTTGCAATGTGTGTTTTGAAAATGTTTTGCCATGCTTGTTAGATTACAGTCTTTACCTTTTGTTTGAGGTCAAACAAGGTCCTAAGTTGGGGGGAGTTTGATAAGTGCCAAACGTTCATAGTTTTAACATTGTTTTTAAGCACTTATTATGTGTTTTAATTGTAAAAACCCCCTAAGAAATGTATGTTTTGCTAAGGAATGATGAATTGCTATTAATTCTGGGTTAGAATGCATATTATTGATGTTTTTGACATATTAATGGTGTTTCAGGATTGAATATCCAAGAAAGAGCATGGATTCACTGAAGCTCCAATGATTTCTGTTCTAATCCCAACTTTTTGATGCAGAAATCTTGAAGCAGCTTGAGAAAAATTGCAATATCTCATTCGTTAACCGTTGGATTTAGCTAAAATTTTAGTATGTGGTTCCGAACTCATGGAACTTCAATATGAACGGTTGGATCTTTATTTGAAGAAGTTTACGGGGCGCTAAGCGCCGCTACAAGATGCTGAGCGGCCAGCAGGGAGCATTCTGGGCGCTAAGCGCCGCTATGGGTGGCTAAGCACCCAGAACATGGGGAAAAGGGAGCTAAGCGCCCCTGTAAAGGGCTGAGCGGCCATAACAATGATTCCTGGGTGCTAAGCACCCGTCGAGGGCGCTAAGCGCCCCTGCGGCGCCCAGGGCCTATAAAATCACGTTTTTTAGCATGTTTTGGGCATTCTTTCAACCCTAGCCACCTCTAAACACTCCTTGGACGTGAGAGAGCTCGAGATTGAGAAGAAGAAGAGGAGTTCCATCAACGGATGCTCGGAACCTCGCCGGAATCGTGGGTTCTACCCCGCGACGTCGCCGTCTTCCTAGTTTCTATTGATTCTCCTTGTAAGCTAGCTAGTTTCCATCCTATGGATAACTAAACTCTCTTTTAGTTGGATTTTTGGCGTAGTACTTCATCTTGAAGGGATTCTTATTGTTTCTTTGTTTACTTTCTATCTTTAATTTCAATTGAACAGTTTTGCTTTTATTGCCTATGTTAGCTTGATCACCTTTCATTTGATTTGAGATTAATCTTGTATGTGGAAGCTACTCTATTAATCTGACATAAACTGTTTAATCTAGGGGAAGCTAATTTGCTAGGAATAGCGTTAGAACGCCTGCATGTTTACAGTTGCTTTGATTAATTGCCTGTGGAAGCGACAATTAGGAAAGTAATTGAATCAACTTCTCATACTAGGAATAGGTGAGTTAGTTAAAAACTGGCGGGAGTGAATTAAAGATTTTAAGTGATTGTAATCAAGAACATGATAAATCTTGAATAGTGAAGTGTGAAACCATAATCCAACTGTTTTCCTAATCTGTTTATCTCTCCAACCTTTGCTTTCTTATTTTCATGCTTTTCAACATAAGTATTTCTAAACAAACACCTTCTATTTTCTTCCTGCTTAACTTCTTGACTAAAGAACGGCACTCTTATTCATTTGCTCTCTGTGGATCGATAACACCCGTACTATACTGCAATTAAATCTTAAAGGAGGTTTGAACGCAGCTCAAGTATTGGTTTTTATTAAAATACGTAAAAACCCTTTTAACAGAGCGCTTGCGTGTCACGCTTACTTGTTTAATGAGTTTGATGTGTATTTTTTTTTATACACTGCCACGTTAGATAATAAATAATAATAATAATTTTTCCCAAATAAAAATTAATAAAAATACTAATCAGAAAATTAATTAATAAAATTGATTAATTTCTTAATTAATGCAACTTAACCCTAAATCCTAACATTTTACATTTTCTCATCTAAATCTCCATCATCATCATCATCATCATCATCATCATCATGTTCAACATCATCTACAACCATCATCTTCAAGATCTTCATCATCATCGTCATCTTATCTTCATCCTCCACCAGTCCACCACCACCTCCTTCCCTCAGAAGCCGACCCAAATCCACCAATCTTAGCCACATTTTTTGAATCATCCCAAAGACCCAAATCAGAAATTCCAGAACAAAGGAAACAGAAACACCCAAATCAACCTTCGCCACTTCTTGAATCAATCTCACCTAAGTTGAAGACGGCGAAACACCCTCGTTCCTTCTCGTCATGGTCGTCGCTGCAAGAACAACCCAGCAAGCTTATCAGAACAACCCAGCAAGCCAAGCCACCACCGATTTCACCAACCCAGCCACTGATTCATCAACCCAGAACATCAACCCAGCAAAATCAACCTCCAATCTCAAAAACCAAACCAGAACAAAACATCATCAACCCAGAACACGCCGTCCCACTCTTTGTGTCGCTCACCATGCCGTGCTCTCCACCGCGTTCCTCTCTACCACGCCGTCATCTCCTTCCTCTCTCATCATCACGATGCAACCTTCTTCTACAAAACCCTAATACTTCACCTGTGATTCTCGCTCTCACACACACGAGTAGGGTTCTTGATTTTGTTTCAATTCTTGATCCCAATCTCCATTTTCTTCTGACAGGCGGATTTCTCAATTTCTCGTTCTGTTATCTCATCAGTGTAAGTCAATTTTTGTTCCAAATCCCTAATACTTCATATGGGATTCTCTAATTCAGTTAGGTTTCAGTTCAAGCTCGGAAATCAGTAATGGTTTCAATGTTCTGTAATTCAACGTTGAGGATAGCTTTAAGGTCCCTTGCTAATCGTTCTAGAAGCTTTGTTCGAAAATCGTCTATTCTGTTGCTGTTCTCTTCGCCTTCCTTGATGCGCATTCCTCGTGCTTCAAGGTAAAACACAACGAACGCACTTCAACTTCAAACTCTGGCTTTTCTGCAATTGACGTTCTTGTTATGGACTTGCATTTTGGCACTAATTGGTGTCGTTTTTGCTTTTTTATTTGAAGGATTTTGTTGGCTAATTCGAGGCTCACATCCAACATTGCCTTTGATCCTACCTGTTGGTTAGTCTGGTTTCATTTTTTTGACTTATGAGTTTTTGTTACTTTTTAAAACTTAGGTTGCAACTGATTTGCTCACTTGTTAGTCTGGTTTCATTTTATTTATCTAATTGATAGTGTGTCTTGGTAGTGTATTCTTAGGTACTGAATAGCTTCACATATGACTAATGGAGATCATGTTTTTTGTTTTGTAAATAACGGTTTAAATGTCTACTAATGGATGCGCTGTTTTTAGTTGATGTGGTGTTATATGTTGTAACTTGAAGTTTATTTCTGATTTATCCTAACTATTATTCAGTGCTTATCTAGCATTGAACAGGTATGTTGAGTGCTTGTTTCAATCCCAATTTGTAGAATTACCTTGATGTTAACTTGACACTGGCCTCTAGTTTTGGTCGTTATCTTTTTGTACCTGTAAATTGTAATTGTTCTTTGCTTGATTTGCTTGCTCACTCATTTTGCTTTTTCATTTTTTATTCCACTTGTATTTTTCTCCCTCGTTTCCTGTTTAATTTTAATGTTTGTTATAAACGGTTTGTTTTTGTTTCCACTTTGCTTTGTAAATTCATGCCTGTTGTGTATGTTTCTTTTACCTTGATTGAAATCATCTTGGAAATTATATTGGTTGTGTCTACATTATGCCTTGACATGGGCTGTTTGCTGATGTGGTTGCTACGAAAGGGTGAGCAATGATTTGCTATAATTTGTCGATAAGCATTCATATTTACAGTATATTCTTTGAATGATGGTTGTGAAATGATCAATTGAGTTGAATGGGTGTTTGGTTCAGGTGTATCATCGCTTATTGGGCGCAGATGCTTTGTGTGCTTTTGGTGATTGCATGATTGCAGACTATGTGAACTGGTGTAATGAATGTGTTAGCCTGTCTTTTACAGCCTCTTGACTTCATCTGCTTCCCTTTTTAAGCTTTGATTCATATGATGTTAGTTAAAGCCATTGAGATAGATTAGTTTTGTACTCTTACCTGGATCATCTCAGCTGTTACAACGTTTATTTTGATAATATATTTATGGGTTATGGTGTTTTTTACTAGCTGACTTGGTACTTAGTTACATTTTCCCCTTTGGTTATCAATATTTTCTATTGCAATGATATACCCTATTGGTTCGATGATGTGATTATCTAATAATGTTTGTTGTACAATATAATATGTGTTGTAACGATAATGGGGTCAAAGATTACTATTTCCTAATGGTATATCAACTTAGCTTATCCAAAAGTATTTTAACTTAATAGTTATTTTTTCACCCTGGGGATTGACATCAGTTCTCACCGGCGCCAGTTTCTTTAATATGGTTTGATATCTCTATTCTTTAACAGGTTGGTTAGTAAAACATCTTTTTCTTTTTTTACTTCTATGCTTTTGAATTTTGATTGAGCTTAACCATCTTTATATGTAATTCACTTAGAAGTCAGAACATAAAAAATCTTATGTGAGTTGTTTGATTACTCTACCAACCTGAATGAAGAATTGGAAAAGCTGCATATGTTAGCATTTTAACTTTCCTTTTTACCCAAGGTAGCATGAGCTTCTTGTGTCACTGAATTTAGGCCACTGCCACTACGATCACAGCTCCTTCCTTTCTTTCTATGGTTTTTGGTATATAGCCTTAAATAGAGATGTTCGATATGGAAGTATTCTCACCTTTAAATGTGTGGTTAACCTTGTACATTTTTAATTATGACTCACAGCTTCTTTGGGCATTGTGTGGACAATGTGTTATATTCATGTTAATTTTCTTTTGGATTTGTTCTAAGCACTTTTAATTGTGTAAAACTGATTGATATTCTTATGCAAGTATTTTAGTTTGTTTGAATGAATTTCTTGTGGTAGAAATTATTTTTTTATGTTTGGATTAATTTATAATGTAAACAATAGAAGGCAGACTGAAAAAAATTTGTATACTTTTTTTAATCAATTTTCTAGAGAGTGGCAGCGGTTCTAGCCGCTAGTAAATTGTCAAAATAAATACACTTTCTAACTTTTCCGGCGGCTTAGACCGCCCCAAAATTTTCTAGAATATTTGCGGCGGTTTCAACCGCCGTGAAAACCTAAGATTGAATGTGTACAGGTGGTGACCCTGGCGGCGGTTGCAACCGCTGCTAAATGTTTTCTGGCGGTTTGAGAAACCGCTGGTAAATGTATTCGCGATGGTCAGCATAGCGGTGGTTGACCAACCGCCGACAATCATTTTTAGTGGCGGTTTTAACCGCCGTCGGTACTACTTTCAACCGCCGCGAAAGACATGTTTTGTTGTAGTGATCACAAAGTCTTGAATCTATCAGAGAGTGTCGTCGTAGCGTTTGCGTTCTATGGTCGCCAATCGCCTAGGTTTCTCCGCCGCTCTCAAGTTTTACACTGGTACAATTTTGGACCCTTACTTTTCTAAATTAGGGTTCAAAACTGAGGGACCAAGATTCTCATAACATGTGATGGTCTTCTATCCCTTTCTCTCTCCAATCATCTTCCCACATCATTTAACTCTTGCCACATAAGCTTCTAACATTAAATTTCTGATGTACGTTAAATAGAAAACCAAAAGTGCAACTTCTTGTAAAAATGAGGGACGCTGTAGGCTAATAAATTCAAAGAGGAAACAGAAATGTAAAATCGTGAAATGTGAGAGACCAAAACTCTAGCCTAAATTAGCATGGTTGAAAATTCAGGTTTTCAAAGGAGTTGTATTTTGCGTGGCCTCGTATCCAAGTGGGGTTGATTTTAGCATTCTAAATAATAAAAAATAAAAAATAAAAAATAAAAAATAAAAATGAATATGTGACATTCCATTTATTCTTAATCATGAGATATGGAAACGAGTAATGTTGCGTGCAGCTACAGTTTTTCTGGTCTGTTGCCTGCAGCAACACTTAACTACATCTTGTATTATTAAAATTTTAGACATATATACCATAATTATTTTTTCTTATTTTGAAAGTATTACATGATTTTTACGTTGTCAACACTATTAGATGTTTTTCTATACATGTATATAAATTAAACAATAAAATGTAGGAATTAATAGTGACAAATAAAATGAAGATTTTAAATGGATCAATAGGTTTTGGGCTTCACTATGAAAATGCTTAGTCATTAAATTAGTCTATGTATTTATACACCACCTTCCATTTTGTCCTTAATAGAAAAATTTCATCGTTAAAACCATGCAATTGCACCCTGGTTGGAATTGGTTCTTGCTGGAAGTTGGAGCTTCGGTGATATACTAAGTGACAAGTGAAGGTTGATATCACCACATTATTATTAATAAAATTTTAATTCCACATATTTAATTATCAATTAAATTAAATTTAAAAAAACTGAAAAATGATCCAACTTTAATATTTATACGAGTCAATGATGCACGTAAAATTGAAAAGGTGGGGTCTGAGCCGGCGAGAGGCGTAATAGGTTTTTCTTATATACTCCAAAGTTGTACCACCATAAAATTTTGAACCCCCTAGTCAGGTGATAGATTTATCACCCCAATAACCTATTTATGCATCATCTTTCCTATTCTGGGATTTAAATCTTGGAAGATAAATTTTTCGGGATTTAAAATCTCAGAAGCCAAATTTCTAAAATTTAAATCTCAGAATACAAAAATCAGAGGGTGTGAAATCTTGTTCATGTGGTGGGAAATGCAACACCGGAGTAGTTATGCATATACACAACCACCTAAGCAATACTAGTGAAAAGCAGAGAAGGGGACCCAATACTAGTGAAAAGCTTCTCGTTAATGGTATTTAAGTTTTTTTTCATTTCTATACTTCAGCACAAGCATCTGCATAAAAGAAGGGATTCTAGCGTAATTGTGATTCCAATTTCACAAGGGGTGGGTGGGTGGGGTGTGAAATGTGATTTCTCTCTCAAGTGGGGTTCCCATAGGTGGGATAGTCCAATTTCAACATAAGGCTATTTAGAACCCACTATTACTTCCTCTGATATTTCCCACTTGTTTTGTCTCTACCATACACATAAAATTACAGCATTTTGGAAAGATACATCTAATGTGGAATTTTAATGATTTGGTTTTGGTTTCCTATCATTTTTGTGATTTGGTTGGCGAGGAACCTCGTAAGAAAATGTTCACCTTCTACTTTCCAAGTGTTCATCCTGTTTAGATACAGACTAAAAAATACTTGTTAGAGCTTGTCGATAAGAAAAAAGTACTAAAAAAAGCTTCAGTACTTTTTGATCCACATCCAATTTGTAGAATACTAGCTAAGATAAAATTCAACACCAAGAGCTTAAATTTGAGCCCATGGTATGTTTTCGTCACATGTACAGATTTGACCTCTTACCCTGATATTTAAGGACAATTTTCCCTTCACCAGATGTGCTGCATGCTAATGCTCCTCCTTCATCTCTATAGTTTGCAATTCACAAGACTCTGCCTCATTGAAAGAGTTAAACCCAAAATCATGAATACCAAAGTCTTCACAGTCAAATAGCCAAGCACAATTATCCTCCCAAGATGGCACCAAACCCATGTCAATTTTAGTATTATCATGTGCTATAGGTGTAGTAGTGTCCCATAATGCTTCCACCAGTGGAGTTTCATCCAGCCACAAGCTATTTAATAGTGAGTCATCATCTAGCTAAAGGGATTCTTCTCCTAAAGAATTTTCATCTGGGAATGAGCTAGAATTCTCCTGAGTTCAGAACCCCTTTAGTTATCTTGACCTGAGGTTGTGGCGATGGCTCTGTAGGGGATGATGAACTTTCCTTGGATTCAGTTAGTTTATTGAGAGGTTCATGGGTAATTGGATCAATACCCATCTTAAGGAGTTTCTTCTTAATGTGGGTGTTCAAGTGATTCTTAATATCATTGTCTGTTCTTCCTGGTAACTTGGAAGCAATCTTGGACCACCTAAACAGCAAAATTTATGGAATAAATATTGGTGTAGATTCTTTGGAGTAGACCACTAGAAAGAGATAGGAATAGATGAGAGATAAGTGATAGATGTAATATATAATGTGATGTGTGTATAAGACAGATAAAAAGAAAAAAATTATGTCTAAAGGTGTCTAGAGTGGTTTATGAATATGTACTCATAAAATTTATATAATCGTTTTGCAAGAGGAATAGCGGCACAAAGCCCCAAAGTGCTAGAGTTTTTTTTTGTTTTTTTTGAAAAGTCAAAGAAAATTTTTAGTTCAAAAGTTGCAGGAGTTGCTGCACCTCTTATTTTATTCATTTCCTTATGTATATAAATATGATAGTTCTCTTCTTCATTAGAAACATTTCCTTCGTTCCCTTCGTTGCAACCATGGTGATGCCTACCAAAGTCATTTTTTTGCTTTCTTTCTTCTTGCTGTATTCATGTTCTTGCACTAGCATAACGTTTGTCAACAAGTGTGGTAAAACTGTGTGGCCTGCTCTGTTGTCAACAACCTCAGGATCCGCCACAGAGTTCTCCACCGCTGCCTCCTCCGCCTTGCAAACCGGCAACTCCAGAAGGCTGAATGTGCCATCATCATGGTCCGGCAACGTGTCGGCGTGGGGTCGAACCCTTTGTTCAGTAGATTATGTGGGAAAATTCTCCTGCTCCACGGGGGATTGCGGCTCGTCAGCCGCGGAATGTGCTGCTGCCGGACCCGGAGGCCTTAATTCTCCGGCGACAATGGTTGAAATCAGCGTGTCCAACTCCTCCATCTATTACAAACTCACCGCCAATTGTGGGTACAACATTGGCATTAAGGTGGAAACTCAGTCCAAATGCACCTCGGTGGATTGCGAGGTGAATTTGAACACGGATTGCCCTGAAGATCTTAAGGTGATTGGCGATGGGGGTGAAGTTGTTGGGTGCAACTGTAAAGAGCCCGAATGTTGGTCACACACCTCGGAGCTCGTTAGCAGCACTTGTCCATCTGCCTTCAACGACATCACAGTTTGTTGTCCTTCATCAGATTTTACCATTACTTTCGAATGGTAAGACTTGTGAAGCATATATGCTCTGTTTTTATTTGACAGCGTGCTCTGTTTTTCGTCCTCTTGTTCGAATTCGAACTAGTTGTTGACGTCTTGATTGATTATTTCATTCTTAATTCTCATATTTTGTATATACTGTTGATTTGAATTAATTTACATATATATTACAGTTCGATGGAGTCCGCAGCGGAGGACAACACTCATCATGTGATAAGGGTGATACTTGGATTTGTCATTGTAGCAATCGGATTGGTTCTTGGGGGCTTAGCAATACGCACAATGACGCGATGCTGTAATAATTGCTGTAACGATAGCTGTAACAATGCCGGGGCTTAACCACACACACAAACCCACACTCAAAAGGTCTCTATTTCCACTTTTATGATTTTATCTCATAATTTTCATCATCTTTAGTATGTGATGTGATTGAGTGAGTCAAAATTTCTTATTGACGTCAATGACCTTGTTAAAGTTGTTAAGATACCTTGTTTACCGTGGTTCGTGATTATTATATTTTCAACCATGTAATTTATGTTGTTGTCAAAGTTTATTTTCAATGATGAGAAGGACATCCCTAATACTACCTAGTATGTCGTGAGCAATTTCTCTTTATCCACCTTAATTATTCGCATTTGGATGCAATTCCTATCCAATGACATTCATTGTCATTTGCACAAATATAAAGAGAAATTAACATATTTTATCATATCTTATTACTTAGATTCATAGCATATTTTTTATTTGGCTTAATAGCACTTTTGGTCTCTCACTTATCACGATTTGACATTTTTGGTCCCTCTCGAAATTTATTAGCGTACAAGGTCCCTCACGTTTACAAGAAGTTGCAGTTTTGGTTTTCCGTCAACTTCCATCCAAAATTTAACAGAATATTCCTTTAAAATTAATTTAAAAATGATAAATAGCACTTTTAGTCCCTCACCTTTCGTGATTTGATATTTTTGGTCCCTCTTGGAATTTATTAGCATACAAGATCCCTCACGTTTACTAACTGTTGCAGTTTTGGTTTTCCATCCAATTCCGTTAAAGATTTAACGGTTTTTGAAAAAAAATTAATAAAAAAAAAAAAAAGAAACCCAGCATCTTCATGGGTTCTTCATCATGTTCATCAATCTTCATCTTCTTCACCATCATCTTCATCATCTTACCCAGAAAATTCAAAAAACATACATATTCATCTCCCTAACCTTATACCTTCCATCTTCGTCTCTAACATAATTCCATAAACATTTAATATTCTGAAAAATACGAATCTGAAATTACAATTACCAACAAAATCTTCAGGAATCCAAAAATTCCAACAAAAAGATAATAACTTTGAAAGCCACAAAACACTTACTTCTCTGAATTGTTTTTTACGACAAAAAACCTTTCAAGGTCTGCAACATCTCTATATAATTTTTTTTTCACCTTTCCAATTATCGTTAACGTTAACGCAATGAGAGAATCTTTTATGAATCAAAGATCCATCACAGAAAAATAAAATCAAGAGTTGAAACAAAAAGAACGAGAAACAAAAAATTGATAGAGAAGGAAGCAATGAAAAAGAAGAAGAGGAGCACCAATAAAGGCATACGGAATCGATTCTGTTCTCCCATTTTTTCACCACCAATTCTCCCACACGATTCAGCCACCACATTTGTTCTCTTAGTCAGCGCACGAGAGGCAGAGACAAAGAGAGAGAGGAGTGACTACTATGGTTCCTCGCAAGCCTCCACGGCAGCGTCCGATCCACAAATCAAAATCTTCTTCATCTATCAAGAAATTCCTTCATCCGTCTCCTCCAACTCCTCCCAGAAATTATAACCCACACACCCACCGAAGAAATCCCAGATCTAAAACCCAAAAATCATATCAGAGTAGCTTCATAGAGCAGAGGTTTCCCATTGACTGGGGTTGATTTTGGAAGTAAGTGGATGTGGTGGTCATGTATCCTTGGGGGTGGGAGGCCTTGAGGGGTGGAGAAGAGTGTGGTGTAGTATTGTAGAAGGGCCCAGAGGCCTTGAGGCCTTTGTGCTCTAGAAGCTTCAGCAAAGGAAGTCATCAAACTTGGCAGGCCTTTTGGTGTCCCTCTTGGGCCGGTTCGTGCTCTGCTGGAATGGCCCATCATAGACATTCCCATTTTTGGTCGAAATTCTCTTATGGTGTTTGCTTCAACCAACCTGAGACTTGGGAAAATTTTCAGGCTAACAGGGACAGTAGCTGTAATCCCGGCCGAGATCGGAGAACCGAGCGCAAGGGTAGAAGGTTTCGATGAAGAAGGGAATGACACCTTGATAGACATGGACCTAGATCTCTTGGAAGAATGAAGGAAGGTGGCCAACCTACGCAAGATAGTTGCAAAACAAAGGTCCAAGGACTACGTCAATGATCTAGTACTACGAAAAGCTAGCATCGGAGCACGAGCAACGGAGCGCTGACCAAGGGCGAGTAGCGACCATCAAATCCACTAAACGTGGCAGAAGATCCAACGGTCCTACGCCTCCAATCTTCAAAGATCGTGTCACCCACAGACCCCTATATAAAGGGACTTCCCCGAACCATAAGGTACACGCGTTCTTTTAACCCGAACTCTCTCAAACAAATCTTCTGACACCGATCTATGACTTTAGCATCGGAGTGTCTTTGCAGGATCCCCTCCGGGCTCAGGGACGACAGAAGACCACCACACTCAGACAACCCGACCATCAGCACACCGACTCCCCCATAACCGAGCAGACGTAGTCTGTTCAAGTACTTATGTTATTCAATTGAAATATTAATAACTTTTATTTTAAATATTTTTTTGAATGGAACTTTTATTTTAAATATTTAATTTGAGTATTTGACGGCAAATATAAATGGTTCATCAATATGTGGCATATTTTTTTTAAAAAATGATGTGGCGTACTCGAAGGGCACCATAGGAAGGAAAAAGTAAACAAAGACGAAATAAAGTGAGAGAGAGGGAAATTGAAAATGAATGAAACAGAATTAAAAAGCTGCACGTGCAAGGTTAACAGGATTCCTAAGGTGGCTTCTAGGGTGCACTTGCACCCTAAGTGGTGCACCGTGCACCACCGTAAAATACCTGTTATAACAGGATTTTTTACCTGATAATTAAAAAAATTCAAAATTATAATAATTAGTTAATTACCTTTTTAACCCAATTTAAAAAAATATTTAGTTTTTTTTTTGAAACTAAAAAAAATATTTAGTTTTTTTTTGTTACAAGAGAGGAAAAAAAATAACGTTTTAAGTTTTAAGTTTTTTCATCCAGTTCAAAAACCCGTTTCTCTTCCGTCCATTTCCATCCACTGCCGTCACTGGCCGCTCTGCCACCGCGTTCTGCCATCGCTCAACCATAACCTCGCCGCACCGCCACACTGCCGCCGCCGACCATCACCGTTAGGACGGTCGCTGCACGTCGTGACTAAAGCTCCTTCATCCCAGATTGTCGCTAGGTTTCCGCCACTAGGTCGCCTCTTCGAATCTCGTCCATCGCTGAACCATCACCTCGCTGGACCGCCACGCTGCCGCCGACCATCACCGTCAGAACCCGCCGCACCGTTCGCTGCTCCTCGCCACTAAAGCTCTCTCATTGCAGAACCCGATTCACCCTGTTTATAACTTGGTTAGCAGAACCCGATTCACCCTGTTTATACCTTGGTTAGTTAATTTTTGTTCCCCTTGTTGTATTATATCACTGGCATATGGTCCTAATTTAACCTAGTAGATATGTGTTCTTGTCCTATGTTGTTCTGTGCTATTTTGTTTGGAGATAAGGATTGAGTTCTTTTGTTCCCCTTTTTATTATGTTTGATATATGATGATGAATTGTTTGTCTGATTTAAATTTGGGTAGATTATGATCAAATCTTCGTTTCTTCTGCTGCGCTTTTTTTTATTGCTACCGTCCAGAATCAGTCCTTATATTGCTGGTTGTTTTTGTTTTGATTTTCTCTGTCGCTGATATCATGTTTGGATCATAATAAATGAAATCTTTGATAAAAAAAAATGATTTTTGGTTGTTTCTCAACTTTGCTGCAGTGGTTCTCTTAATAGTAATTCTCACCCATGTATTATGCAATCCTTTGATTCATGCTGGTGTATAATGAAGCTTTTGTGTTTGGATAAAAAAATGGTTTTGGTGTTAGTGCTTCTGATCAAGATTGAGTGTTTGCATTTGGTAAATTTGGCCAGAGACACTTTAGTTTTCCTCCCTTGTAGTTTAAGTTCGTTTTCATAATATTGATTTACGTCCCTAGTCGGTGGTGTTTCACCATGAACTATGCTCTCCCTCTGTTTCGGTGATTGTTTGATGGGTCTTGACCTCGCCACTTATTAGACCTTGTTTGATAATTAAAATGTTTGATCTGTAATGAAAAATGAGGTCTTGACTTGTTTCTAGTCTCACTAGTTTCGTAGTTAGAAAATAAAAAGGTGGAAACTAGGAAACTGGAGTGGTCCATTGCTATGGTCATCTCATTTATCCATCTCCCCATTAATTTATAGGAATCAAGAAAGGTGGAAACTAGGAATAATTCTTTTGTAGCCAGATCTAAATGTGATTGTGTGTTTGGATTAGCATTGTATAAAGTTGATTTTGATAGAATTAATTTTGATAATTTTTTTGAAAGTAATGTGATTTATGTTTGCATACAGTCACAAGGAAATTTAACGAAATCATTTGTTGTGAAATATACTCTCTAGTTTCTAGCAGAATTGATTTCATGGATGAGTTCTCAAAGTTGACACACAAACAACTATAGTCATTCAGAATTCATACCACTTAGACACCGAGTCAATTAGGAAGATTTACTTTTTCCATGACATGATTAATGTGTCCGTTTAGCATCGTAGACCCCTGGTTTTGTAAAGACTGCAGGAAAAAAGGCAACTAGGAAATAAGATTATGGAAAGCATGAATATTTTAAAAAGTAAGAAATGAAACACTAAAAAGAAGTCGATAAACCTAAGGTTTGATTGTATCATATAACCAGATAGATCAAAATTAGCTAAATAAATATATTGTCTGAACATTGAGTCTAAAAAATGGGCATTAAAATGGTTTCATAGACCTCCTATGGCTTTTCCCATAAGTTTGAGCCTCCATAGACGGTATTTGATAATACTGATAGGAGAATGAACCGATTATTTTACTTGTCCATATCCATTCATATAAATTTCTAGTGTGAATTGATTGCCTCTCCGTCAAGTGTGTCATTCAATGTCTTTGGAACCCTCATTCTCATATCATTCCAAGTAGATTAGTATTGTTTAAGTCCTTATGGACTAAATTTGATAAAACTTGGTTTTGCCTCCTTGTTCGCCAATGAAATCCATTTTATGATGTATCTGAAATTTGTAATGTTGATGTTTGAAGGGTTCTGAAGAGTTGTCAATTTTTTCCGAAGAAGAAAGTGAAATGGATGTAAATGATGATTTGGAGAATGAGGAGCTATCTTATTTTACTAAAGAAATGGACAACAACAGAGAAAATGGGGATGATTATGATATGGATGAAGAGGGGTGTTATAGCACTGATAAAATGGCCGATGATGATGATCTCGCTAGAGAGTTATGTTATTTTGCTAAAGAAATGGACAGCAGCAGAGAAAGTGTGGATGATTATGATATGAATGAAGAGGGGTGTTATAGCACTGATAAAATGGCCGATGATGATGATCTCGTTAGAGAGTTATCTTATTTTACTAAAGAAATGGACAGCAGCAGAGAAAGTGTGGATGATTATGATATGGATGAAGAGGGGTGTTATAGCACTGATAAAATGGCCGATGATGATGATCTCGTTAACAGCATTCAGATTGATTGTTTGGCTGATATTTGTACCATTGACATGAAGAGCTTTGTTCCTCAGGATGTTGCTAAGATTGATTTTCTGAATCTGGAAGTTGCTTATTCGTTCTATGTCCATTATGCTAGAGCCAATGGGTTTGCTGTTCGAAAATACAAGGTTATAAGAAGTCGAAAAACAGAGGAGATATTGCAACAAGAATTTGTGTGTAACAAGAACGGTAAACGCGAAGATAGGGGGTTGTCAGCTGAAAAAAGAAAACGAGAGCCTAAGCGAGAAACAAGGTGTGGTTGTGAAGCAAAATTTAGGCTTCATGTTGACATTATTAGCGGGCGTTGGTATTGCACTTGCTTCACAGATATTCACTGCCATGATTTGCATGATGATGTGGATTGTGGAATGCTGGCACCGCATAGGAAGATGAGTTTGAGTGATATAGTTCAAATGAATAGCAAGAGGGATGTTGGGATGGGTGTTTCCCAGATTTTCCGTGAACTTGCGAATCAGTATGGTGGACCTGAGAAAGTTCCATATAGTAAAAAGGATATGCATAACCAGATTGGCCGACAGAGGCGGATGCTAAAAAATGATGCGGTTAGTGCAATGCAATTTTTGACTGACTTGCATTCAAAGGATGATAATTTCTATTGTGAGGGAATTACAGATCATGATGGTAGGCTGCAGCACTTGTTTTGGAGTGATGGCATTGGACGCTTGACCTACCAGGTATATGGTGATGTGCTGGCTTTTGATGCGACGTATGCAAAAAACAAGTACTTATTGCCAGTAGTTATTTTCTCAGGTGTAAATAACCATAACCGAACAACTATTTTTGCTACTGCTGTGGTTGCAAACGAAAGTGAGGAAACATATGTGTGGTTGTTGGAACAGTTTTCCAATGCAATGAAGGGCAAGGCACCTATTGCGATAATTACCGATGGTCACCAGTCAATGAAGAACGCAATTAAGAGAGTCTTTCCTAAATCCAATCACCGGTTGTGCGCTTGGCATCTTCTTAGGAATGCAAACACAAATATAGCGAACCCGTTGTTCACACAAGCATTTAAGAACTGCATGTTTGGTGACTATGATGTTGGGAAATTTCAGAGAAAGTGGGATGAAATTGTTGCAAAGCTTGGTTTGCAAGACAACAAATGGGTTAAAGAGACGTATGAGAAGAGGAAAATGTGGTCTGCGGCTCATTTGCGAGGAATTTTTTTTGCTGGTTTCAGGACTACATCTAGATGTGAGGGGTTCCACTCTGAGTTAGCCAAGTATGTTCATTCTCGACACAACCTGACAGACTTCTTACAACAATTATGCAATTGCGTAGAGCACATGCGATTTAGAGAGATCCAAGATGACTTTCATTCTATCAATGGTGAACCTGTACTTCAAACAAGGTTAAAATCACTGGAGATGTCAGCTGCAAAGCATTTTACTCATAACCTGTTTTTGCTATTTCGTCCAGTTTTACAGCATGTTGGTTCGATGAAAGTTTTAGATCGCAAGGAAGCACTAACGTGCTCAATTTATACTGTTGTAAAGGTAAACAATGTGGAGAAGGAGTGGCATGTTTCTTATTACTCTGATAGCAAAGACCTCCAGTGTTCTTGTTTGAAGATGGAGACACGTGGGTTAGCATGTGAGCACATAGTTGCTGTGTTAGCTCATTTAAAGATGGAAGAACTACCTGAATGCCTCATTTTGAAAAGGTGGACAAAGGGTGCACGGGATGGTATCTACAGTCTTAAAGGGTATGGGAATGATTGTTGGGATTCCCAAAAGAGCAGTAGATGTGGAGCATTGATGGATCTATATAGGGTACTTGGTGCTTTAAATTCGGATACTGTGGCTGATTTCAATGATGCAAGAAAAAAGGCTAATCTTCTAATTGAGGAAAGCAAGTCAAAGAACTCATGTAAAAAGGGACTCGGGGTTTCATTGAGCCAAACTGATTATACAAATTTAAAGGATCCTTTGCATTTAAGTGCCAAAGGTCGAGTTGGAAATAACAAATCATCTTCGAAGTTGAGAGCTAAACGTATCATCAGCTGTTCGATGTGCAAGACACCGGGCCATAACAAGAAAACTTGTCCTTATCGTCCTCAACAAGGGGAGACATTGGATGGACTTGACGGTGGTGAAGGAGAGATTAACTTTTTCACTGCAGACCTTGGCGCTGACGATGTAAGTTCATTTCAGTTTTTGGTTGTGTGAGTGTATTATGGTTAGCTGTGTACTAACAAATTTGGTATTTTTACCCGCAGTGAACAAACATGAAGCAGTGAAGTTGTAACATGCATTACAGAATCGATTGTCCTGTATTGTTTCTCTCTAATTCCCGTAATACAATTCAGTGTTTTCTCTATCAATATACAACAACTAGTGAGTAGCCCGTGCATTGCACGGGTTTTTAAGAAAAAATTGTTAATGCATAGTAAGTTTACAATTTGTTTATACATCTATTTAATTGATTTTCGTTACATCAGAATTATATTTTTTATTTTAATTAAAAATTAAAAAAAATCTTAAAACTAATTTTTAATATTATTTATGTTGAACCATTTATTTGAAAATGGAAGTAAAGAAATCTAAATGTTAATATGTAAAAAAAATTAACTTTTTTATGTAAACATTCAATAATAATATTTTGACATGTTTCTATTTTAAGTTTTTTTAGATAGTATGGCAAAATTGTGAATTTTATTTGGATGTTCAGTACATAGTTATTAATCTCAATAAATAATTATCAAAATAAAATTATATAGGAAGTTTAAAATAATTGAGTCTTAATAGATGAAATCTTTCATTATCATAAAACAATCAAAACAAAGGGTAACGATATAACACTAATATCGTATTAGCATAATTACTAAAATGATATTTTTTAAAAATTATAAAATTAAATATCAAAATTTTAAAAATAATAAACATTATTTTGACTTTATTAAAACATTCAACTAACTTCATAAATTAGTTTAATTTTATTAAACTAATTTTTACTCAACAGAATTTTTATTAAATTGATAAAAGGGGCAAAACAGAATTTTAATATCTAATTTTGTAATCTAATACCAAACGTGGGCATTCCTTTTCCCATACTTCATATACCCATGAATCTTTTTCAAACCCCTCTACCAAACGCCCCTTAAGTACTAAAACTGAATTTTATAAAAAATGCCAGAAACATTCACTTTTCAACCATCTCTTCAACAATCTCTCATTGACTAAATTCATTACCAAAGCTCATTTGTCATTCTCATGATAAAATGTGAGTCCAAATAACTAAATCCAAAAACCATGAGACTGTACCGTAAAAGAAACGGAAAATGCATATTTTTAAAGAGTTTCGTTGACACATAATATGGGTCAAGCAAAAATGAAAATTCAAACAACCTATACAACAAATATGTCAATTCTCTTGGCCCTGCTTATTGGACAACACTTGCTCTTGGTTCTATTCCAAAAATCTAGATCAAGCCTGTAGCAGGAAAGGTAAGATAATCAATTAGTAAATGAAGTTATACATTTCAAGGTTGAAGCAGAAAGAGATAAATTTGAATTAGAAAAAAGTACTGAATACAAACTCGAAACAATAAAATTTATAAAAAAAAACACAGTCACAAGGATATATAACTAAACAAATGAAGTAAATGGTAAGAACAATATCAAATATGAAATATCATGCATATTAAAGAGGAAATAGTGAATCTTAAAAACTCAGCAAACAGAATTCATGAAATCAAACACAAAGAATTGAGAAACCTATAACATGTAAGTTCATCACTGCATCCTATCCCACTAAATGGATGTTATTTCATGAGGAAGTAAAAAGGTGGTTACTGAGTTTCAAAAATAGGTGGTTGCTGATTAGAACCAAAATAAACTCTCAAGACAGTTACTTTGCTGCTATATTTCTTAAGGAATAAAAAAGAACATAGTACATGTTTATTGGTTTATGTTGTTTTCCTTTACTGGGAGGCTAAAGCAATTAAAAAAAAGTTATCAGATTTGCTTAAAATTGTAAATGAGTAAATAATTAAAGAATAAAATCAGCCCTATATTAACTTTGCTCTACAATTATCTCTTATTTATCTCTAAGGTTCTTCAAGACTCACTCAATACCAAAGGTTTCAAAATACTGAGCAATTAAAATTAATCCAAGATGGATAAGTGGCTGAAAAGATAATATATGAAGCTGAAAACGAATCAACTATAGTTTTTACACTAATTGAAAGTCATGGCTTTAGATTGAGAGTTATGCAGACTTTAATGGCTTATTTGTTCTACCTAGAAGCTGTTCAACTTAGTTTCGACATTTGCAATTGATTGTGGGTTCCCAATTATATAGCACTGAAATGGTTTGAACATTTATGTTGCAGCTGGGTGAAGAGGCACACAAACAAATTCAGCACATTATAAAAATCATATTCTCGTAATAAGTTCATTCATCTAAAAAATATCGAGATAATCAAAGAGCAAAATTTGCAGTTTTACAACACCTTCCATAGGATTTCTAAATTAAGTAGACTGGTATATTCATAGCAGACCCAAACTTAACCACACATAAAAGTGATTGCAGAATCAAACTTATGTCTGATATTGTTGATTGTCCCACGACTTTTAAATTAACAGATTTCAGGACAAAAGTAAATTAATCACAAAATTGCTTCCCTATAATTCCAATTCATCTTTCTTAGAAAACAATCACAAAATTAACGTGCCGCATTCACATTAGCAGAATCAAACCTGTTTAATGCATGAAATTAGTGACCCAAAAAGAGAAAGGCCATAATGGAATCAAAAGTTGGAGGTGGACGCCTCCCAATCAATTTTTTGCACAGACTAACATTTTCCTAGATGAACAGGGTCATAACACCAATGTCCAATAATAAAAGAACTAAAAATTCCCACTACATTCCAGAACACATTAACAAAAGCTCAGTGGAGAAAATAGTAATTGTATTTTAAGATACAATAGGCACAAAAAAAAAGAATGATCCAAGAGGCAAATAGTTCTAAAGTCCTTGTTCTTGTATATAATGGACATTAGAGAGAATGGATGGTACTTACTGGTTGAAGCTACATAAGCATTCTCTAAAACAACTGCTCCTGAGAATTCTACCTTTTTCACTGCCTTTTTCACTGTCACAGGAAACAATACAACTGATCCACAATACTTAGGTAATCGATTACTCTATGTGACCGTTGCTGTTTGAATTTTAAATTCAAACGTGTAATCGATTACGAGAAAGCTATAATCGATTACTTTCCTATGTGTAATCGATTACCTTAAGGCCGTAATCGATTACACTCAGTCCAGATTCCAGAAAAGGAAACCTTTAAGAACGGCTTGAGTTTTTCTACCTCTTTTACTTTATGAAAATGTTAAACTCAATTAGCTTTAATGTTTTAAAGAGAATTTATACTAGAGTAGCCTTTAGAAGCATAACTCACCTATCTAAGACTTAGGCAGATATAGAAACATGTTGCACTGTTTCCTCTAAGTCTTCTTTTCTTCTTTTTGTCGATGAGTTTGTCGTCATCAAAACCTCAGCCAGGGTCAGGAGCAAGACCTTCTTCACAGAGGAGGATGACGAGAAAGAGACTTGTGTTCATGCCTTTAAACAAGGATTAAGGGTGGGCACCCTTAATTATAAGTTAAGCAGCCACCCGCTACATGACATGGCAGAGTTGAGAGTGAGAGTGCAGGAGTTTATCCTAGAGGAGGATGACGAGAAGCAGAAATGGAGGGATGCGTTGGACGGGCTAGGAAAAAGGCATGAGAAGGGCAAGCAGTATGACTCGCATGGATATAAAGAGTCACCAAAACAACGGTCAAGGAGGAGTCGCGCGAATCCATATCAACCTCCATCGACGAATACGAGATGGCGAAACCTTCATGAGTGTCCAGACTATGGGCGAAGGGAAGTACCTCCAAGGTGAATGAGAAATTATTCGCCAGTATAGGTTCGCGCCACAATTCCTTGGACAACGGATCTATCGAATGTTCTACCGGAAACTAAAGAAGCAAACCTCATCATATACCCACCACCGGCTAAGCGACCGCCTCAAAACGTTGATACAACTAGATGGTGTGAATATCACAAGACTTTGGGCCACAACACTGATGATTGCATGACTTTATAGAGGGAGATAGAAAGATTAGTTAAGGCGGGACATTTGACGCAGTATGTGAAGTGAGGCTTGGGTCATTGATCTGCAAGCCGGTCAAATCCCGAAATTGATGTAGAGGAGTTAGATGGAGACCCAAACCCTCTGAGCGACCCTTCTAGGCTGGTTGGTTGCATTTCAGGAGGGTTCTTAGGGGGGTGACTCAAGTGCGGAAAAGAAGCGGTATATTTGCGAGGCGCACGCCGCTGTTCACGAGGTACAAGAAGAGGCGTTCAGTTTTGACCACCCATATATTGTCTTCTCAAGGGATGATTTCAAAGGCGTCATACCCGACAAGGGCGACCCTATCATTGTACAATTACGGGTCAACAACTATGATGTACAGTGGGTACTTTTAGATCAAGGGAGTTCAGCGGAAATCATCTATGGCGATGCTTATGAAAGTAAGGGGTTGAAGGAAAGTGACCTCACACTATTCACTAGAACATTGATAGGGTTTAGTGGTGAGCATGTCCTGGCAAGGGGCTGTATTGATGTAAGGACTATTTTTGGTCAAGATGGATATGCGTAGGCGCTAAAGGTAAGGTACATAGTCCTTTCTTGCAAGTCCTCGTACAATGCACTAATTGGGCGAGATACATTGTGCAAGATATGCGCGATCATTTAAACAAAACATTTGGCTGTAAAATACCCGCTCGCCAATGGCAAGGAGGGAACAATAAAGGTTGACCAGATCCGGGTGTGTGAATGTTATAGGGAGAGTGTTGCCACGTACAGGAAGACAAACACCAAGATAGGTTACAGATGTTTTGAAGTAGGCACAGGTGGTGAGGGCTATACTTTAGACCCTCGCATTGAAGGAAGGGACGAACGTCCCAAGCCAGTGGAAGACACAAAGACACTTACTTCCATTACTACTTACTCTAGTTACAATTATTTTCCCTTATATATATTCTAATCAAGCCTTCTTAAAATAACTTCTATTATTTACCCTTTTTCCTAAACTTTTCCAATTACTTAAGCATGGTACTTTAATCATGTTCAGCCCTTAGTTATTTTTCTTAATCATTTATTTAGGCTGATTTAGAACAGCAATATTAACCACAACAACAACTACCTTAACAACAACATTAAAAGCATAGCATGTATTCTCCTTCTCCAAGTTCTTTCACTCCATTGAAGCTATTCATTGCTGCATGCAGGCCTTTCACGAGTTTCCTGAGAGCAATAGCAGCAGGGCAGTGAGATAGAAGCTTGGGAACCCATGGAGAATGCCATGCATGAAGAGTTCTCTCTTCAAAGAAGCTAGGGCACGAGTTAAAACTGAAAGAAATGATATTTTTCATATCCAAAATCACGAATAGAGGTCATGAATGAGTTCAGAAGAGTCATAAACGCACTGGGGAGGAAAATACGAATTTTCCGGTGAAGGTCTCGCCGGAGAAGATGACCAGAGCGGCGGCGGCGCGGCGGCGATGTTGCTGGAGCTCGAACTGGGTACTGGGCCTCCATCCTTTCGTGGCCAGAAACGCGATGGTGGTGTTATTTTCTCCAAATTCTCAAAGAATTTCTCGTAAATCGCAGTTGCAGGTCGTGTGCCACCGTCGGAGCATGCCCAGAACTCGACGGGACTTAGTCCATTGGACTGCTGACTTGTTCTACTTCGATTTGGTGCACTGAAACGATGTTTTTGTGGAGGTTTGGAGTGTTTTCGAAGACAACCATGTTCATGAGGTTCAACGGAAAAACATAGCAGAGATGGAGGAGTTCGTGTCTGCACTCCTCTACTTCGTGGTGGTGCTTCTTTCTGGGTTTACGGAGTTCATAATTCAGGCCAGAGATGAAAGAAACAGGGAATGTAAAATGAAGAATGAAGGAAGGTCGAATAAAGAGAGAGAAAATGAAGGTTAGAGAGAAGCTATGTTGTGAGGGATGAAGAGAACGCTGGGGCTCTCCCCTTTTATCCTGTTCGTGAGAGGAAGAAGTCTGAAACAGCAGGGGTTCTTCCTTTGCTTGTTTACATTGGAATCACAAGTGTAATAGTGTGTGCCTTTTGCATGGTAGACAAGAAATGAAAGGAAAGCTAAATGAAAGGAAAGCTTGTATCATAGTGAGTAAATAGGTGCTGGGATTAAATGCTGGAGGATGATGATGCTGCTGCGTCTGAAAAGAGAGGAAGGTGGCAGCAATTGCATATGGAAATGGTAAATGGGTAATAGTGTGCCATGTTCTTTGCATGCTAGACAAAGCAAGAATGAAAGCTTTATTGTTTATGGGAGTCAACAGTTGGAATTAAATGCATGATAGTGATGGTGAGGGTGCTGCGCATGAGAGAGAGGAAATAGCAGCATGTACAATGAAAATGGTGAGAAAGTTAATAACATGGAGATGTGTAACTTACTTGGTCTCCAAATGTTCAATGGATAATTAATGTACATGCACTATGTATTATGAGAGTGATGTTTTTGTCATGTAATGACATGTGAAATAGAAAACCATGTGAGTGAAGATGATGATGGCATGTGAAATAGAAAACCATGTGAGTGAAGATGACGATGGCATCGTGTATATGGGAAAGAAAGAAGGTATTTTGGTGTTGAAACAACGAATAACCGGTATAGTCTCCTCCTGACAGTGTGGGATTTTGCCGGTTAAATCGACACGAGAATTATTACGATGATCAAATATCATCGTAAATATTATTCTAAGTTCAATGAGATAATTAGGAATGATATTAGATCACTTAAGATAAATTTAAGTGATCGGATACAGAGTATTTCATCTATATTGAGTTCTTTGGCTATTGACTTGGCTCGGTCTTTCGCCAATCGTCTTAACATGTGCAGAAATAGTTTATCATATAAGCAGTTACATCCAACGGTAATTTCGAGTGGAATAACACCAAGTGACTTATTTGTCATTCCTTTATAGTCGAAAAGAACCAAGTTGTGAGGCTGAAGATCTGCCTCTGTCTTGCCTAATTTTTTCATTAGAAACTTATGCATTAAATTTATTGCTGCTCCTCCATCGACTAAGAATTTATTGATCCCTTTGTCTTCAACTCGAGCCCAAAAAAAAAGTGGCTTCAAGTGTTTTTTTCATTTCAGGATCCGGTTTCTTAAAGACCGCCTTTTGCTCTTCTACCCCACCTTTAGTCATTATGTAATAGCACAGAGGGTTGTCATCTTCTTCTTCTTCTTTGACGCAGTAACCGTCTTCATCTTCAGTTACCTCTGTGGTTTGGTCGAACTCAGAAGGGAGAATAGACACTACGTTATAGATAATGTCTAAACTTTCAGTATCACTGCCAAAGTTATCAATGATCAAACCTTCCTCTTCAACAGTCAATGCTTTAGGAGGCACAACTTTCAGTGTGAACGGTTCAGCTTCATGACTTAACTTAGGCTTGTACACTAAGTCCATGTAAGGTAAAGTCTTACTTCGACTAGTGTAATACCCTCTATTTTTAGTATTTATATTTTTGATCCCTGAGTTTGGATTACTTAATCTTTGGTCCCTGAACTATTTTATAGTTCAGTTTTAGTCCTTGTTAGACCTTTGTTTGAATTATATTTTGTTGGTATTATCTTTTGGGTTTTGATATGAGTAAAATCTTTATGGAATTGATTGATACTTGATTGAAAGTATATTTTTGCTTGAGTTAAAACAAGATGAACATTGGTTTAGTGGTTGAGATTTGAGTATTTTGCTTACGGGGCGAGGGTTCAAATCTAAGTTAGAGCTGATTTTATTTATTCTCCCTTCCTTATTATTTTGGAATTTTGGAGAAAGGATTGAAGAGGGAATATTCCTTGATGCCTTGGTTAATTTCAGATTTAATTAAGATAAATAACAAAATTACTTAAACCAAATTAAGACCCGATACATTCTGTTTTGGAGGAGTTTCAAGGAAGAAGTAGTCAGCCCTATTTTTACTAGTTTGGGTGTGTATAATATGCTGGCCTTCAAGAATATTCTATTGCTTTTGTTTCCTTTCTGTTACTGCTTAATTTGAATTTAGAATTTAATAAAAATAAAAAGGAGAAAATAGAATCTTAGTAGAGAATATGCTGCTGAAAATTAGGGGAGTAAGCTGAGATAACCTCCCACCCCTTGAGTTGTGCATTCATCTAATGTAGACAGAGACAAACTGCTTCCTTCCACTCCTCTTCACCCTGCAAACACGTTAAAACCCTGCAGAAAAACCACCCTTTGTTTCTTCTTCATATTCTTCTTGAGAAAGAGCCAAGCCTCCATTCTTCCATTACTAGTTCCTTCTACATTTTCTGCTGTCAATTCCTCTCATTGCTGTTGTGTTCTGCTTGGAGGAAGCTTTGGAAATCCTCTAACACTCTCCTTCAAGGCCCTATAGTGCTCTTGGTAAGCCCCCTTTCCTCAACACATTTCTGAATTCTTCTTTCGTTCGAAAACTCAGTATTTAACCCGAGCTTGAGTACGAATTCCCCTTCACTTATGAGACGAGGAATAGCGTTGGAGCGTAGAAGACGAACACCGACTTGTATGTTCCTTTCCAGAGCCATACTCGAGGTTCGTTCCACTCTACACCCATATCCCTCACTCTAGCTAATTTAGGACTTTGACGCCAATAAGTAATTTTAAAATTTATTTTTAGCA
Source organism: Acmispon strigosus (assembly GCA_030819835.1). Classification (NCBI taxonomy): domain Eukaryota; kingdom Viridiplantae; phylum Streptophyta; class Magnoliopsida; order Fabales; family Fabaceae; genus Acmispon; species Acmispon strigosus. The sequence continues at coordinate 37,144,554 of JAUAMA010000001.1, read as the reverse complement.
TGTTAGGACTCCGAGATATGATTCTAAATGGTTAGGAATTGATTATGATAAAAACCCTTAATGAAACCATGTTTGGAACCTCTTTTCTATGGAAAAAAGTGATTTTCGTGCCCTGCAGCAGAGTGGCCACTCCCACGCACATGCGTGGGAGGACTTTTCCTCTCTGCCTTGGCCACACATGTGTGTGGCTATTCCCACGCACATGCATGGGAGTGGTGGCCAGCAGGTGCAGTTTTTCAGAAACTTATCGTTTTGAGCTGTTTTCGATTCCGGTTTTTCTGAAACTTCTTTCCACCCTTAAAACAGCTTATTGAGGGTTGTTTGTGTGAAGAAGGTCTTGCTCCTGACCCTGGCTGAGGTTTTGATGACGACAAACTCATCGGCAAAAAGAAGAAAAGAAGACTTAGAGGAAACAGTGCTATATGTTTCAACATCTACCTAAAAGTCTTAGTATAGGTGAGTTATGCTTCTAAAGGCTTCTCAAGTATAAAGGCTCTCTTAAAACATCTAAGCTAATCAAGTTTAATGTTTTCATAAGTTAAAAGAAGTAGTATATCTCAAGCCGATCTCAAAAGTTCAAGTTTCTGGATATTGGACTTGAGTGTAATCGATTTCACCTTTCTGGTAATCGATTACACCTAGGCAAGTAATCGATTACTTCTTGCTTGTAATCGATTACATGTTTGAATTTGAAATTCAAACAATAACGGATTTTAGTGTAATCGATTACCTAAGTAATGTAATCGATTACATACCCGAAAAGTTGCATCTTTTCATGAACCATTGTGTCTCAAACCTTTTGGGAAGGGTTGCATTGGTTCAAGGTCGTTTCTCTTGCCTATATAAAGTCCATTTGAGTCCAGAAACAAAACAACACATGAGAATACATCATTAGGCCAAAGCTTTTCCAATATTGTTCATTCATTAGTCTTTTGATATTTAAACTTTCAAAGAGCCTAAATTCTGAGTTCATGATCTTCATTGTTAAGAGAACACTTTAGTTGTTCATATCTTGAGGAACTCAGAATCAAGAAAGCCTTCTTATGCTTAAGAGCCTTAAAGCATAATTCTCATGATCAATCTGCTTGTATGTTAAAGGATTGATGCAGCCATATTGTAAACTCTTCTTCATCTCTTTCTGGTAGATTGAGTATTCACCGTGGGTCTCGGTGAAGGGTTGTTGTTACTGAAAGTGGTGTACTTTCAGGGTGTGGATTGAAGGTGGTTTAGCCTTCAGGGACTGAAAGTGGTTTGCTTTCAGGGACTGAAAGTGGTATGCTTTCAAGGGCTGTTGAAAGTGGTGTACTTTCACAGGTGGTTGATAGAAATTCTTAAGGTACTTGGTGTAAGGACTTGTAAGAGATTTTTATCAATAGTAGAAAAGTCCTCAAGGGGTTTTCTTGAGGGACTGGACGTAGCCTTCGGTGGATAGAAGGTGAACCAGGATAAAATTCTGTGTGTGCATTCTGCTACCCTTCATCTTTACTTTCAAGCAACGCTTATTTCCGCTACAATCATTTGTATCTATATTCATCTGGAAAGTAAGAAGGTATCAAGGCGAAAATCGGGTAAACCTGATTCACCCCCTTCTCAGGTTGCTATCTAGGCTAACAATTGGTATCAGAGCGTAAGTTTAGGTAATTTGCTCCTAAGATCCGGGAAAAGATGGCATCCTCTTCCAGTCATGGAACCAGTGAAGGATTCAACATAAACAGGCCACCATACTTCAATGGAGACCACTATGACTTCTGGAAGATCAAGATGAAAATCTTTATAAAGTCATTAGACGTGGAAATATGGAAAGCCATTGAAGAAGGTCCGTTTGTACCTATGAATGAAGTGGGAGATAGCAGACAACCAAAACCAGAAAACACTTGGAGTGAAGAAGAAAAGAAGAAGGTTCAGTATGATCTCAAAGGAATGAATATTCTTACATCTGCTCTTGGCATGGATGAGATTTTCAGAGTTTCAACATGCACAACGTCGAAAGAAATATGGGATACTTTGATGGTAACTCATGAAGGAACAGATGAAGTCAAGAGATCAAAAATCAATACCCTATCTCAAGAATATGAAATGTTCAGAATGCTTCCAGGAGAAAAGGTATTGGATATGCAAAAACGATTATCTCATTTGACTAACCATTTGATTGCTCTTGGTAAACAGTTTTCAAACAGTGACTTGAACATGAAAGTTCTAAGATCACTCACAAGAGCATGGCAACCAAAGGTTACGGCTATTTCAGAAAAGAAGAATTTGTCTAATATGACTCTTGCAACTCTCTTTGGAAAACTCCAAGAACATGAGTTGGAATTGAATCGTTTGGAGGAGCATGAACAACATGAGAAGAAATATCGATCCATTTCCCTAAAGGCAAAGGAAATCATCAAAGATGATTATGAGGCAGATTCTGAAGAAGAAGAAAATGGGAATATGAATCTTCTAGTGAAGAACTTTGGAAAGTTTCTCAAAAGAAAAGGTATGAAATTTAACAATAACAGAGGCTTCCAAAGGAATAATGAGTCCTCCTCTTCTCAAAAGATCACATGCTTCGAATGTGGAAAACCTGGACACATCAAGTTAGAATGTCCAAATCTTCAAAAGAAGAAACATGGTCTGAAGGACAAGTTTGAAAAGAAAGATCAAACCACATGAAGAGCATACTTGGCATGGGATGAAAATGAAGTAAGTTCATCATCCGATTCTAACAAAGAAGAAACACAAGTTGCATTAATGGCTTCACATGATTCAGATACTGAGGATATCCAGGTTAGTGATAATGCTATTTCATTTCATGATTTAGAATATGCTATAGAAAATGTGTTTAAATTATGTCAAAGTTTTTCTAAGGTGAGTACTAAGCAGAATGCTTTAATTTCATCTTTAGAAAATAAGTGTAGAAATCTACAGGAAGAACTAGACATAGTGAAATCTAAGTTAGATACTCCACATGAGTGCATTAAGTGTAGTTCTTTAGAAGAGAAGATAGATAGTCTTCAACAAAGGGTTCATAACTTCAACACTGGTAAATAGAAGTTAGATGATATTCTAAGTATGAAAAGACACTCAAACAATAAGGTTGGGCTAGGATATACATCTCATCCAAAGACAAAAGAAGTTAAGAAAACTATCTTTGTAAAACCAAACAAAGTGGAAGGGTCTTCTGAAAATACTAAGACTAGTTCTTTTAGGAGTATGAACAATAGGAAGAATAATTATCATAGACCTCCTAAGAAGATCAATCCTTCTCCTAGGCAAACATCAAGTTACAATCAATATTCATGTACTTATTGTAACAAAATAGGACATACCCCTAGTAGATGTTATTACAAGAATGTTGGAGTACCAAACAAGGAATATATATGGGTTAGGAAAAACACTAACTTAGAAGAACCCAAAGCAAATTGGGTTCCTAATCCCCATGTCTGAACTTTGTCATGTAGGTGTGCATGAAAGCAGCAAAGGACTTATGGTATCTTGATAGTGGCTGCTCATCACACATGACAGGAGACAAAACAAAGTTCTCATTTCTTATGCCTAGAGAAAAAGGATTTGTCACATATGAAAACGATCAAAACGGAAAGATACTTGGTATTGGAAGAATAGGTACACCTCCTCAAACTGTCATTGACAAGGTCCTATATGTTGACGGTTTGATGCATAATCTTCTAAGTATCAGTCAACTTTGTGACAAAGGTTTGAAAGTTGGATTCATCAATGATATCTGTGTGGTAAAGGATGTGAAAACTAAAGAAATCAAGTTTTCCGGATATAAAGTCAATAAGGTCTTCATGATATCCTTGGATGAAATTCCACCAAGTGTCAGATGCTTGCTGGCCAAGAACAACAATGATTCATGGCTCTGGCATAGAAGACTGGCTCATATACACATAGATCATCTAAATAAACTAGTCAAGCATGATCTAGTTGTTGGACTTCCGAAGATAAGATTTGAGAAAGACAAGCTTTGTGATGCATGTCAAAAGGGGAAGCAAACCAGAACATCTTTCAAGCCAAAGAATATAGTCTCAACTACAAGACCTCTCCAATTACTTCACATGGATTTGTTTGGACCATCAAGGACTAAGAGCTTTGGAGGTAACTATTATGCCCTTGTTATTGTTGATGATTTTTCCAGATTTACCTGGACATTATTCTTGCCTCATAAGAATGAAGCCTTCAACGCATTCAAAAGATATGCAAGGCTTGTTCAAAATGAAAAGGCTTTAAAGATCTCTTCTATTAGAAGTGATCATGGTGGAGAGTTTCAGAATCATCAATTTCAGGAATTATGTGATGAGAATGGAATATCACATAACTTCTCTGCTTCAAGAACACCACAAAAAAATGGTGTTGTAGAAAGGAAGAACAGATTACTTGAAGAACTAGCAAGGACCATGATAAGTGAATCTAACCTTCCAAAATACTTCTGGGCTGATGCTGTAAGTACTGCTTGCTATGTTTCCAATAGAGTTCTTATTAGACCTATTCTGAAGAAAACCCCCTATGAACTCTACAAAGGGCGGAAACCAAATATTGCTCATCTACATGCTTTTGGATCAAAATGCTTTGTCTTGAACAATGGAAAAGAAAACCTTGGTAAGTTTGATGAAAAATCTGATGAAGGTGTGTTCCTTGGTTATTCTCTAAAAAGCAAAGCATATAGAGTCTTTAACAAGAAAACTCTATCTATTGAAGAATCCATACATGTTTCCTTTGATGAGTCTAATTCTTCGAAAGAAGATACAGTCAATCTTCCAGATAATGATGAGGAAGATAACATTATCAATGAAGAATCTCAAAAGCAGAAGGATCAAGGTTCAATGCAGGAAGAGCATATTGAAGATATCACTTATCAACTACCAAAGGAATGGAGAACCCACAGGGATCATCCAGTTGACAATATCATTGGTGATATTTCAAGAGGTGTTTCTACAAGGCTACGCTTAAATGATTCAGTATTGAATATGGCCTTTGTCTCTCAAATAGAACCCTCAAAAGTGAATAACGCTCTTGAAGATGAGTATTGGATTGTGGCAATGCAAGAAGAACTAAACCAATTTGAAAGGAATCAAGTTTGGGAATTGGTTCCTAAGCCCACTGACAATCATATCATTGGAATAAAATGGGTATTCAGAAATAAACTGGATGAAAATGGTATAATTGCCAGAAATAAAGCAAGACTGGTTGCACAAGGATACAATCAGAAGAAGGTATTGATTTTGATGAAACCTATGCACCAGTTGCAAGGTTGGAAGCCATAAGACTTCTATTGGCTTATGCCTGTTCTTTAAACTTTCCATTATATCAAATGGATGTTAAAAGTGCTTTCCTGAACGGATTCATTCAAGAAGAAGTATATGTGAAGCAACCTCTAGGATTTGAAGATCCCAAGTATCCTTCACATGTCTTCAAATTAAAGAAGGCACTCTATGGTCTTAAACAAGCCCCTCGTGCATGGTATGATAGATTGAGCACATTCCTTTGTGAAAAAGGATTTCAAAAGGGTAAGGTTGACACAACCTTGTTTATCAAGAAAACCAAAGGTAACACTTTATTGGTACAAATTTATGTGGATGATATTATTTTTGATTCAACTAACGAAGCTCTGTGTAAGGATTTCTCTAACATGATGCAAGAGGAATTTGAGATGCCTATGATAGGACGGTTAAATTTCTTTCCAGGATTGCAAATTAAGCAATCGCATGATGGGATATTCATCAACCAATCAAAGTTTTACAAGAAGCTTTTAAAGAAATATGATTTGGATGATTGCAAGGCCATAGCCACACCAATGGGATCTAATACTTATCTAGATCAAGATGAGTCCGGTATTCCTGTAGACATTACCAAGTACAGAGGTATGATCGGATCTCTTCTTTATTTAACAGCAAGCAGACCTGATATTATGTTTAGTGTGTGCTTATGTGCTAGATATCAAGCATCTCCTAGGGAATCACATTTGAGTTCAATTAAAAGGATTTTCAAATATCTGAAAGGAACTTCAAATGTTGGTCTGTGGTATCCTAAAGGAAGTGTTTGTGACTTGATTGGATATTCTGATTCAGATTATGTTGGATGTAAAACTGAAAGAAAAAGTTGTTGGGAAATGCTCTTGTTTCTTGGTCTTGTAAGAAACAAGCATGTGTTGCTTTAAGTACTGCTGAAGCTGAATACATTGCTGCAGGAAGTTGTTGTGCACAAACCTTATAGCTCAAACAACAACTCAAAGATTATGGCTTAGAGCTGGGCTGCATCCCAATCAAATGTGACAACACAAGTGCCATTAATCTCACAAAAAACCCCATCATGCATTCTCGAACGAAGCATATTGATATAAGACATCATTTTCTTCGAGATCACGTCATGAGAAAGGATATTGAGATTTCCTTCGTAGATACACATAATCAATTAGCTGATATATTTACTAAACCCCTTCCTAAAGATTCATTCTTTAAGATTAGAAGAGAATTAGGTATAATAGATGAACATGATATTTAATTAGATATTTATCTAAGTATGTGTTTATATGTTTTAATTACATTGCTTGATTTTTGTGTGAATTTATATATACTTACATGCTTATTTTATGATTTAATATTACTTATGTGTAATTGCATGTATCTAAGTTGCTTAGATGTTTAGTCATATGTCTTTTGTCTGATTTTACTCTTAAGTATTTTGATTAATTCTTCTAGTTATCTATTACATAGGAATTTATAGTTTAGATCCTGTAAAATGTCTTGAGTAATCGATTATCATACACCCAGTAATCGATTAACCTATGTTCTCTAGTCCTCGTGCCTTTCAAACCATCTAATAATCGATTACATAACTACTGTAATCGATTACTATTTCAAAATTTGAATTTCTATTCAAATTTAAACTGCCTGTAATCTATTACCAGTTCGATGCTATATATATCTGGGATATTTCTTTAATCGATTACACACCCCTCTCTTCGTTCTTTCTTCTCGACGAACCAGCCACTGTTTCCCTTCTTTCTCCTTCGATTCTTGACCATTTCCAGATTTCTTGGTGGGTTTTTCTCATCCCTCTTCTCTCTTTTCATTCAACCCATTCATTGCCTCTGATTTGGTTCGAATTCAAAAGCCCTCTTTCCAAAAACCCGAACCCTAGCACCCCATTTGCAAAAATTTCCGAAAATGGCTTCCTCCTCCTCACGCAGGCACCGCTTCAAGAACTTCTCCATGAATGCCCTTGACCTATCTCGACTTCTTGGAACAGAGGAATAGAGGGAACGATTCATGGCTCACTATCTTGAACGGCCAATTCTCCCTCCTAAATATGGAGACATGACTTCCTTCATCAATGCAGGGTTGCTCTTTCCAACTCTGTTTGACTATCAAGGGCTTGATGAATTCGTTGGCTTTTCGGGTATGTACTATCCCGAACTAGTGAAAGTATTCTACTGCAATTTAGTCAAGCGAGGGGGTAAGATATGTTCCTCTGTAAAAGGGATTGACATTTCCTTGACTCTAGAGCAGTTGGGAACTTGTTTGTCTATTCCCTATGTTGGAGCCAAACTTGGCCCTGAAATTCTTTGTCCTTGGCCTGTTTATGACAAAAAGACCTTCTATTTATCACTTTGTCGGTTTTCTGAGGAAGAAATACAGGTTAAGAAGCAACGAACTGAGGCTAATCGTTCTTGGGATATCCTTGTTGTTGGATATCTCAGTGTGGAAAACTGTTTACTTCACTACTTACTGAGTTATGTCCTCTTACCTCAATCCTCTAATCATGCTCAGATTAGTGATTTAGAGTTACAGATCATGTATGGGATGAAGCACAGTGAATCTATCAACTGGGCATACTTGGTCATGATACACATGTTGCTTCAAAAGGATAGAACTGGTCCTCTTCCCTTTGCTCCTGTGATTTCTCTCTCATCTTGCAGACATGAAGCAGCACATTAACCAGCGCTTTGATCGAATGGAAGGCCGGGTCGAGTCCATGTACACTACCTTACGTGCTAATATGGATAGTCTTAGCCTCCGCGTCGACCACATGACTCGCTCTCCTCTTAATTTTCCTGATTTGTCTGATGGGTCCGATGATATTTAGACTTCTTATGTTTTATTTGGACATCTTTTGGGTTGTAATAGCTTAGTTTAACTCTTGACTATTCTGTTGGATGTTTTTTTAGTATTTTGCACTGTTTTGATTGTGACTTTCGAACCGTGGAGTTAACTATGTTGGATATTGCTCATTTTATCACGTGTTTACCCCCAACCCCTATGCTTTATTTGTATATACACTTGTTTGCTTGTATGCCTATTTTTGGCCTTTTCTTCTTTTTGATGAAGTCAAAAGGGGGAGAAAGGTTCTGTGTTCTTTAAAGATTATATGCAGGAATTCAACAAGTGAATCAGAAAGGGGGAGATATATCGGACTACATCAAACAGGGGGAGTTTTCAACAAAGAAGCAACTCTGATCTTCAAAGTTCAAAGAATGTGTTTGCCATCATCAAAAAGGGGGAGATTGTGAAGAAGGTCTTGCTCCTGACCCTGGCTGAGGTTTTGATGACGACAAACTCATCGGCAAAAAGAAGAAAAGAAGACTTAGAGGAAACAATGCTATATGTTTCAACATCTACCTAAAAGTCTTAGTATATGTGAGTTATGCTTCTAAAGGCTTCTCAAGTATAAAGGCTCTCTTAAAACATCTAAGCTAATCAAGTTTAATGTTTTCATAAGTTAAAAGAAGTAGTATATCTCAAGCCGATCTCAAAAGTTCAAGTTTCTGGATATTGGACTTGAGTGTAATTGATTTCACCTTTCTGGTAATCGATTACACCTAGGCAAGTAATCGATTACTTCTTGCTTGTAATCGATTACATGTTTGAATTTGAAATTCAAACAGTAACGCCTTTTAGTGTAATCGATTACCTAAGTAATGTAATAAATTACATACCCGAAAAGTTGCATATTTTCATGAACCATTGTGTCTCAAACCTTTTGGGAAGGGTTGCATTGGTTCAAGGTCGTTTCTCTTGCCTATATAAAGTCCATTTGAGTCCAGAAACAAAACAACACATGAGAATACATCATTAGGCCAAAGCTTTGCCAATATTGTTCATTCATTAGTCTTTTGATATTTAAACTTTCAAAGAGCCTAAATTCTGAGTTCATGATCTTCATTGTTAAGAGAACACTTTAGTTGTTCATAGCTTGAGGAACTCAGAATCAAGAAAGCCTTCTTATGCTTAAGAGCCTTAAAGCATAATTCTCATGATCAATCTGCTTGTATGTTAAAGGATTGATGCAGCCATATTGTAAACTCTTCTTCATCTCTTTCTGGTAGATTGAGTATTCACCGTGGGTCTCGGTGAAGGGTTGTTGTTACTGAAAGTGGTGTACTTTCAGGGTGTGGATTGAAGGTGGTTTAGCCTTCAGGGACTGAAAGTGGTTTGCTTTCAGGGACTGAAAGTGGTTTGCTTTCAGGGACTGAAAGTGGTGTGCTTTCAAGGCCTGTTGAAAGTGGTGTACTTTCACAGGTGGTTGATAGAAATTCTTAAGGTACTTGGTGTAAGGACTTGTAAGAGATTTTTATCAATAGTGGAAAAGTCCTCAAGGGGTTTTCTTGAGGGACTGGACGTAGCCTTCGGTGGATAGAAGGTGAACCAGGATAAAATTATGTGTGTGCATTCTTCTACCCTTCATCTTTACTTTCAAGCAACGCTTATTTCCGCTGCAATCGTCTGTATCTATATTCATCTTGAAAGTAAGAAGGTATCAAGGCGAAAATCGGGTAAACCTGATTCACCCCCCTCTCAGGTTGCTATCTAGGCTAACAGTTTGTGTGGTTTTTGATAGGTGGAACTTGAAGCACATGCAAAGTAATAAAAGGTAAGGGTAACTTTGGTTTTAGAGAGTCTTGAGTCATGCTTGCCTTTTTCTGTTTTTGCATGCAGTTGATCAATGAAATCTCTTAATGATGTTGATGTTGTAATCTTTTGATGGTTGATATGTGCTGATTTATATGATGTGAAAAGTATGAGTGATATATATATGGAATTGATGGATGAGCTATGGATTGAGAATCGGCCATGACCATGTGGTTTTGTAAGGTATTAATTGTTGTTTTGATTGTTGCTTGAAATAGCATGAGAATCGTTGTGGATATTTTGTTGAGACTTATAGTAGTATTGAATTGATTATAAAACTTATGATGATACTGTGAATAAGAGAATATTGTGTGGACAGTTGGTTCGTGAGGAATTGAATACCTTTGGCATAGCATATGCATATTCTAGGTTGAAGTGGTGGGGTGGACGATATTGCCACGTGACCATGATAGCGGTGGGGTGGACGGTGTTGCCATGTGACCATGATAGCGATGGGGTGGACGGTGTTGCCACGTGACCATGATAGCGGCAGGGTGTACGTATAACCACGTGATTGGAAGGGCGGTGGGGTGGATGGTATTTCCACATGCCTCCCTGTTCCCGTTTGGAACGAAGTCGCTCCCGTTTGAAACAATGCATCGTGGCCAGATTCGTTGCACATGTAGTTGCATGAGAATGAAACTGATAAGTTGAAATACCATGACTTGATTGTAAGAATATGTATTGTATTGGATATTGTCGTTAGTGTTTCACATGAGGATATTATTATATTGTGTTGTTTCGTCTCGTGTTTCCATTTCAAATTTATATTATGTCATGTTTGACTATGATTATTTGTTTTAAGAAGTTAACCCTTTCTGTTTGCTTAAATGTTGTATGGGCGCTTAACGCCACAGATCCCAGGAAGGAGTTTCATGATGATTATTACTCTTGAAGAGAATTATGGGATCAGAGTGCGCAATGGAAGCATGAGAGATTCCTAAAGAAGATGATAGATGCTTAAGGACTTCCGTTGTCTATTATATTTTATTAACCTCGTTGTTTGAGCGTTTTTGGAAACACAAAATTAGGGTTATTTCCGCGTTATTACTATGTGACCCTTAACCCTAAAATTAGGGTGTTACATTTGTGGTATCAGAGCTTTGGTTGAGAAAACCAGAGCCTTGGGTAGATTTGTATGTTAGGAGCTTTGTCCCATGAGCGGATGATCTATATGTTAAGTGTTTGACTTTTTTGATTGACTGTTCGATTTGTTTGTTAGAAGGTTGTTCCATGAGTGGATAACCTAACAGGATATAGTTAATTAGAAGATAATAATATTTTTTGGTCCTTAGTTTACTTTTTGATTGACCTTATTATTATTAGAGTGAACCTTGTGTTAATTGATAATATGTTGTATTTATCACAAGGATTTTGGGAGAATAAATATACGTTTTTATCTTCTGGGGTGAGTTGTTAGAACAAAATATTTAAATGAATTAACCTATTTTGATAAATAACAATTTCACTAAGAGTTACTAATTTTCTTTATAAGATTTCATATTCAGGAACACTTATGAACAGAAGCTATGCTGCAAACATTATCAAAAAGCAAGTGCAGAGTACGTCCACCTATGAGTCTGCCTCCAGAGTAAAGTTCGTCCGCCTGCAAAGACTGTCCGGTTCAATCCTTGTCAAATACATGAGTTGACTAAGAAGCAATGATTGAAGACCCGGTACAAAAAGAATTTTCTTAGAAGAGATCGTTTGCTCAAACTGAAGATGAGTTGTCACGCACCTCTTGCTGGATCAGAGCATTAATGACGAAGAGACAGGATTAAGCGCCATATACCTTGAAGATTCAAATTCTCCGACATTCCTTAATTCAAGGTGCTTTTGCTGAATTAACGGGGATATCCTCTGATCATCGTATCTCCTCAACGGCCAAATTCAAATCTTCTGGTCAGAGCATTAATTGCCATATTAGCTGTAATGCAGATGCATTAATTGCAGCCTTTGAGAACCAGAATAAAAGCATTGCCAGACGATCTCACTCTCTATCTGTTGAAGAAACATTCTTCATCTGGCAGACTACAACAAGCAGATGCCGAAGTATCTGTTACTCACAATCAAGCAGTAACTCAACGGAACTATTTTGAAGATCTTCATCAGCACATCCAGTTATCATCCTACTGAAGATATAAATAGTGACCTCTGCATAATTTTTCTAATTGGCGACTTACACACTATCAAAGCCTTCAAATCCTTCAAGTCAGTTTATAATTTGAACAAGCTTTAGCTAAGAGCACTCAGCAACTCTAGCTTTCCTATTCTTCTGAGTTTAGTCGCCAACTAGTGTGAAACCTCTATAGAGTGAAAACTCTTATTCTTCTCACACAACCATTTCAGAGAATCAATTTATCTATCATCTCTGAACCTAGAACCTCATATTTTCTATCCACTCTTTGTGAAGAGATCTTTGTAGAAAACAAACCTTCTTGAAAAAGAACTGGGAGAAGTCCTGTCGAATACTTGAGAGATAAAGGAGAAGTCCTGAGAAAACTTGTAAAGGAGTAGTCCTCAGAATACTGGGAGAAGTCCCTGAGAACACTTGTACTATTCTGTTGAAATAGTGGAAAATCTTGGTATAGCCAAGGACTGGACGTAGCCCTATCGGTTTTGGGGGTGAACCAGGATAAATGTCTTGTGTGATTTACTCTTTAAGTTTTAAGTATATTTCCGCTGCACTTCTCTTTAAACGTTTTCAAACTTATAACAAGTATTTTGCGAAAAACTTTTCAAAATTCACACACACAATTCAAACCCCCCCTTTCTTGTGTGATTTTATTACTATCAATTGGTATCAGAGCTTAACCGCTCTGAGAATTACTAACATCTTAACAGGTGTAGAGTGAAAAGATCCATGGACGGAATTGCCTACCCAACCGGAACCGCAACCAACAAGCCACCATTCTTCGATGGCTCAAACTATGCCTACTGGAAGAAGCATATGCAGCTATTCATTGAATCAACTGATTGGAAATTATGGGACGTGATATCTAAAGGAAACTACGTTCCTAAAGATAGTGAAAGCAAGGCCATTCCAGCTGACAAATGGACAGATGAACAAAAGACTGAAAATCAGAGAAATGCCAAGGCAAGGCTATTTCTTATATGTGCTCTCAGCAAAAGTGAGCATGACAAAGTTGACAGCCTAAGCACCGCAAAGGAGGTCTGGGACACACTAGCCGTCGCTGATGAAGGAACAACTGCTGTTCAAACCACCAAGATGAGTATGCTGGCCTCCCAATACGAAAACTTCATGATGGACGATAATGAGTCCATTGACTCCATGTTTTCACGACTTCAAACCATTCACAATGGTATGAGGAATCTGGGCAAAACTTTCACTAATAAGGAGAAAGTGGTCAAGATTCTCAGAAGTCTTCCCACCAACTGGAGAAATTTCGTTACCTCCCAAAGATCCGGAAAGAATATGGATACATATCAAGTAGAAGACTTGCTGGGAGAAATGAAGATCCACGAGCAGGATCTTGCCAATGATGCTGCAATCATAAAAAGAAAAGATGCTGCTGCAAAAGCTGTAGCTTTTAAAGCCAACAAATCAAAGGCTTTGAAAGCTAATGAATCCTCAGATGAGGAAACCGCTCAATCTGATCGATCTGATGATGAACAGGCTCTGTTCAACAGACGATTCAGAAAAATGGTGGGAAACAGGAAGCAGTTCAAAGGAAGACCATCTTCCTCATCAAGAGAAGAAGAAATGATCCCAAGCAAGGGAGGGATCGTCTGCTATGAGTGCAAGAAACCTGGACACGTCAAAGCCGATTGCCCTCGTCTAGGGAATAAGCCTTCGCAGAAGACTTTCTATAAAAAGAAAGCCTTTTCCAGCCAAAACGATGAATCAGAAGATGACTCTAATCAAGAAGAAGAAACCAAGGGAGATAATGAAGAAGCTTCATACTGTGCGTTTATAGGATCCATAGACACTTCAGATATTGAAGCAGACAGAGAAGCAGAGGCATTAATGATTTATGTCGACCAATCCAATGACGAAGAAGATGATCAAGATGAGGTAAGTCCCGAAATCTCATCTGATGACTACAATGAACTACTAGAATATGCTCATGCATTAGCCGTTAAGTATAGTTCACTCAAAAAGAAGCATGATAAAACCTTGAAAGAATTGCATGCATCTAAGGAAGTATCCATCATGCTAACAAAGAAAAATCAAGTGCTTTTAGAACAAGATGCAAACAAAGAAATTAAACTCTTAAAACAAAGAGTTAGTAACTTAATTAAAGATTTATCCATGTTTACCCAAGGTCATGATAATCTAATTAAGTTAAGTGGAAATAACAGATTAGCTTATGATCGAAGAGGGTTAGGTTATGAAGAAGAAGAAGATTGGGATATAGTTGCCATTAAACATAATTCTTCTATTGTCCCATATAGATATCAACCTGAAAAGAAAAATGTTTCATCACCATCTATTAAAATTCAACCCGAAACTTTCATAGTCAAGGGTAAGGAGAAACAAACTCCTCAAAAAATAGTACATGGGAGGAAAAGTCCACCCAAGGTGATTACTAACAAAAGAGGACCCAAGAAAGTTTGGGTACCTAAATCTATGATTATTCCTCTTGCAGATGTGCTTAACAGTTCGAAACCAAAGAGAAAAATGGTACATGGACAGTGGATGCTCACGGCACATGACGGGAAAAAGGTCTTTATTCCCAAAAATCCATGAGAAGAAGACAGGAGGGACAGTGACCTTTGGAGGTAATCAAAAGGGCTTCATTGCCGGAGAAGGTAATGTTGGTAAGAACCCCCTTCCAATAATTCGGAAGGTTCTACTAGTTGAAGGATTGAAACATAACCTACTTAGCATAAGTCAATTATGTGATAGTGGGCTCACTGTTTCCTTCACCAAATTGAAGTGTAGTGTCACTAATGAGGATGGCAAGATTATCTTTGAAGCTCAGAGACAAGGAGATCTATATAAGACCTCCTTGGAAAACCTTGCAAGTCAAAAGGTAACATGTCTAGTATCAGCAGAGGATGAGAAATGGATCTGGCACAGGAAGCTAGGGCATGCATCCTTAAAGACCATTGCTAAAATAATCAAACATGATTTAGTAAGTGGTCTGCCAAATCTGTCTCTCAAATCTGATGATACATGCTCAGCATGTCTCCAAGGAAAGCAATTAAAAAGTCCTTTCCATGCAAAGAACGTTGTTAGTACAAAGAGACCTCTGGAGATGTTACACATGGACTTGTTTGGACCCACTAGAACGGCTAGTTGTTCTGGAAAAAGATTTTGTCTTGTCATCGTTGATGACTACACCAGATTCACCTGGGTACAATTCCTTGGAACAAAAGATGAAGCTTTCAGGTCCTTTCTAATCATTGCAAAGAGAATTCAAAATGAAAAAGGGAGTACTGCATCACCAACATCCGCAGTGACAGAGGAGGAGAATTCATAAATGAAGAATTTAATCATTTCTGCGAAGAGAATGGTATATTCCACCAAGTATCTGCTCCGAGAACTCCTCAGCAAAATGGAGTAGCGAAAAGGAAAAACAGGTCACTTCAAGAAATGGCAAGGACGATGCTTAACGAAACATCTCTGCCCAAGTACTTCTGTGCTGAAGCCATCCATACAGCATGTTACATTCAAAATAGAATATTCATGCGCCCCATTCTGAAGAAAACTGCTTATGAGCTATGGAAAGGAAGAAAGCCAAATATCTCATATTTTCATCCATTCGGAAGCTCATGTTTTCTACTCAACACAAAGGATGATCTTGGAAAATTCGATGCAAAATCAGATAAAGGAATATTCTTGGGATATTCACCTAATTCCAAAGCATTCCGAGTATACAACTCCAGAACCATGGTGGTTGAAGAATCTATCAATGTTAAGTTTGAAGATAAGCACGTAGGTGTAAATCCGATAACTTCAGAAGATGATGAACTGGAAATATATGAAGCTCCTTCATCAAATCCGGCTCAGCCATCATCGTCCAGCAAAGAGACAAACTCAACTATTCCTTCCTCAACTCAACCAGACGAAGTTGATGAAACTACGTCTGACAATATCTCCTCAAGTCAAGTTATAACCTCCAGTGGTATATCACTGCCTCGAGACTGGAGATTCAAACCAGACCACCCTCCAACGCAAATCATTGGAAATGTCCATGAAAAGGTAAGAACTCGATCTACTTTTAATGATTATGCTAACTGTGCTTTTCTTTCTGAGATAGAACCAAAGAACATAGGAGAAGCACTTCAGGATGAAGAATGGATCCTAGCCATGCAAGAAGAACTAAATCAGTTTGAAAGAAGTAAAGTCTGGGATTTGGTGCCTAAGCCAGAAAACAAATCCATCATAGGTACTCGATGGGTTTTCAGAAATAAAATGGATGAAAATGGAAAGGTCACAAGAAACAAGGCTCGTCAGGTGGCACAAGGGTATAATCAACACGAAGGAATCGACTATACAGAAACGTTTGCACCAGTAGCGAGAATTGAAGCCATACGTATTCTTCTAGCATTTTCATGTCAGCACTCTATAAAACTATTTCAAATGGATGTAAAGAGTGTGTTCCTAAATGGATTCATTGAAGAAGAAGTCTACGTAAAGCAACCTCCAGGATTTGAAGATCAGGATCTACCAGATCATGTCTTCAAGCTGAGAAAAGCACTATATGGGTTAAAGCAAGCACCACGTGCGTGGTACGATCGCTTGAGTTCATTTCTGATGAAAAATGGATTCTCTCGAGGAAGCATCGACAATGCTCTTTTTAGAAGAAAGTGGTCCAAAGACTTCATTCTGGTACAGCTGTATGTCGATGATATAATTTTTGGGGCTACTAATGAAGCTCTCTGCCAAGAATTCTCAAAGCTAATGCAAAGTGAATTTGAGATGAGTATGATGGGAGAATTAAAGTTCTTCCTAGGATTACAAATCAGACAGGAAGGAACTCGAACGTACATTCATCAGACCAAGTACATCAATGATCTACTAAAGAAGTACTGCATGGAGAAAGCAAAAGCCATGGGAACTCCAATGCATCCTGGAACTATACTTGATAAAGGGGATGAATCAACTCCGGTTGACTCAACCAAATACAGAGGCATGATAGGATCACTATTGTATATCACTTCAAGTAGACCAGACATCATGTACAACGTTTGTGTATGTGCAAGATTCCAGGTAAGTCCCCAAGAATCTCATTTTTTGGGTGAAGCATCAATTAGAAGATTATAATATTTTTTAGCATAACATCCCATTATTATGTGATAACACAAGTACCATTAATATAACAAAGAACTCTGTGTTGCATTCACGAACCAAACACATTGAAATTAAACATCATTTCATTCGTGATCATGTAGCCAAAGGAAATATTGACATTTCATACATACCCTCTGATGATCAACTGGCAGACATCTTTACTAAACCACTAATTGAAAATAAGTTTGCATGTCTTAGAGAAAGAATAGGAATGTTTCCTGCACTATAAATATCTCTATATTATGTTCGTCTGGCTAGTATGTTCTAAATTTCATATCCACTACGAAATATGCATTTAATGCTGAAACAGTTGTGTCTTTTCATATGTATTACTTGCTCAGCACGCATACACAAATTTTGGCACTTCTTATCTCTCATCATTTAATACACATTAATTAACTGCTTTATTCATCATGAGAGTGATAAGATCGAGAAAATATTTGCACTATCCAACATAAAAAAAAAAAACTGACGGTTTTTGAAAATATATTTCTCATAACTGTTCCAATACACTCATTCACCATACTCCGTGCACTTGTAGTTGTCGTTCCATTTTCCCTTTCTACAGATATCATGGCTCCCAAAAAACGAAGAAATGGAAAAGCTCAAGGAGTTCTAAGCATGGAAGAAACTCAGATCATCCAGAAACAGCTTAATCTTACTGCTCGCAATCGCAAACTACAAAGTGATGAAATTGGTCCTGTGAAGGTTGAACATCTGGGGGACAAAAAGCTTGTCACTCCTAGGTATATCGATCTGAAGCTGTTTGAACTTGCAAAGGTGGCCAGACTTGATCTCCTGATCTCACAGGCTTGGGGAAACCTGTTCGCAGTCTCCACAACTTCAGTTATCAAGCCCCTCGTTCAAGAATTCTACGACTGTGCTGTCAAGATGAACCCTAATCACATCTGAACACGGTGTTTGGGTCAAGTGATTGACGTACACACCAGCGACATATCTCAACTCCTCAATCTTCCTCTCGAAGGAATCTGCTACTCCTCCTCTTGGGAAAGCTCTGAAAGCTCTCCCTTCACTATCTGGAAGGAGATTCCAAAAAGCTCTACTTCTCGGCGAGTGAAAAACCTAGTTGAAGAATGCGTTTTCCCCCATGCAGTTCTTAGCAAGGTTATTTTGCCAAAAGAAGGTTCTCGAGACTTAGTAAATAAGTTCTCTCAATGGGCTCTATTCCAACTACAGCATCGCAAGAAAATTAATTGGCCGAACCTTCTGTTTCAATACATACTCCATACTCTAGAACAGTCTAACACCAACCTTCCCTATGGAGCTCTTATCTCAGCTCTTATGCATCATAAACGACTAATCAACCACTCTATTGAAATGGTGCAATACATTTCATCTGATTATGTCTCTGCTACTCCGATTAAGTTTAGTGATGTCCGCCAAATGAATTTGTATGTTGACATATCTGGAGTACCCACTGAACTCTTAAGTTACTGGACCAAGAGGACGCAAAAACGAAAGACTTCTTCACCAACTACGTCTGCTGCCAGTCTCAAACGTCGTCGTTTGGCCACTTCTTCTCCATGGTGTTCTAGTCATGCTCACCAGACTGAGTCTCTTACCCATCTACCTACTCCCACAATCTTACATGCATCAACTTCGTCCAAACCGCCCCCTGAGACTGTGCACTCCACAGCTGAACTTATCTCAATCTCTCATGCCAACTATTTGAAGTTCCTGCCTCAAATATTTCATAAATATATATCATATGTCTTTGATGTTGAAGATGATGGCAATTGCGGTTTCCGCTGTCTTGCTCAATGGATGGGTCACCCTCAGGATTACTGGCCAGAAGTTCGCAAACTGCTCATTCAGGAACTCCTATCTCATCGTGTGCTCCATTCCCAAACATTTTGCTCCGATAAAGATATTGATACATTGTGTCAGGCTCTTACGTTCAGTGAAAATGAACCTGCACCTATGTCCAAGTGGTTTACAGTTCCGAATATGGGATTGCTAGCTGCTACTGCGTTTCGCATTGTTCTAGTCACTCTAGCTCCCAATCAGTGTTGCACGTATCTGCCACTTCTTGGCCCTGTTGATACTACTCCTACTATCGCTGTACTGGGCAACATTGCCAACCGACACTGGGTTCGTGTCAAGCTCTCCGAAAACTCTCCACTACCCACTATTTCACCTCAATGGAAGCATCATTGTTCTCCTGATGCCCGAGGATGGGAACTGTCTCTTCAATCCAAGATTCTTCATTTCAAAAATCTTCTACAAATTGAAGCTGAGCAATTTCTGGACTCACTATTTGACGTCCCCAGCTCTGATAATCCTATCCATCTTGATGACGACTCTGAGCCTGATCCCTCTCCCAACACTGATCTTTCGTGCTTGGATCTTGACTTTAGCCGTCTCAACTTAACTGATACTGAAGTTGATCTTCGTCTGCATCTTGGTCAAAGTCAACCGGCTCATTCAATGTTACCATCGGTAGATGCTCACATTAATACATCTATTAATACATCTATTAATGCATCTTATCCGTCCCCACCGGCTCCTCTCTATAAAGTTATGGATCTGGATCTCAAGCTTGCACCTCCGGGTTTCTTCACTACTGATTCTGGCATGTCTCTCCATCAGCTCCACTCCATGCCCCGTAACCCTCCTCGATCCAGCTCAACTTTGGGCAAACGCAAGCGCTCACAAAATGCACCCAATGCTCACCTACTTTCAGATCTCTGTCTTCAGGCATTCGGGTTTCCATTTGCTTTCAAGCTGGATTGTGGCTTCCCCATGGATGTCTTGCCCCTCACTTTACCCAATCAATGCCCTCATGTCAACAATTCTTCCATTTTGACTGGGAACTCCAGGTTCACCGGGATGTCCACATTGCTTCAATTCCTCTTCATCTGGCTGGTAGTGTCGAAACTCTGGTTCTAAAGTTTCGAGCATGGACCCTGATACTCCTTCCCAAAATATCACCTATTTTGAAGACTCTGCGTTATACTTGGCTGTATCTGTCTCCCGCGCCGCTCATTCCCACTGTGGCATACTTTACTCCCATTCTGCCATCTCGTCCACCATCTCCGTCAATCACTCACTGCTCACATTCTGACTCTGATGAAGATCGCTCTATGGTCTACCTCCTCTCTCAGGAAGTTAAAGCATTCACTGCTCGTTTATCTCTTGAAAGGGACAGTCGAGATCAAGCCGTGAATGATCGCCTTGAGTCCATGGATGCCAGGCTTTCTGCAAAGATAGACGCTAGTTTCGCTCAGCTGCAGGCCTCTATTGCCTTACTTCTAGGACTATCTAAGCCTTCTTCTTAATATACATTTCTGCTGTTATATTTTATCATTCTCTCTTGTTATCTCATTGGCTATGTTATCTGCGTTTTTGATAATGTCAAAGGGGGAGAAATTATATAACAAATGACTAAGTAGAAGATAGGAACATGCTTAGGTGGAGCTAATAAATGCTAATAAAATAAATGACTAAGTAGAAGATAGGCACATGTTTAGGGGGAGAAATTACACAGGCCTTACTCGCATTTGTTTGTAGAAATTGTCATTATCAAAAAGGGGGAGATTGTTAGAACAAAATATTTAAATGAATTAACCTATTTTGATAAATAACAATTTCGCTAAGAGTTACTAATTTTCTTTATAAGATTTCATATTCAGGAACACTTATGAACGGAAGCTATGCTGCAAACATTATCAAAAAGCAAGTGCAGAGTACGTCCGCCTATGAGTCTGCCTCCAGAGTAAAGTTCGTCCGCCTGCAAAGACTGTCCGATTCAATCCTTGTCAAATACATGAGTTGACTAAGAAGCAATGATTGAAGACCCGGTACAAAAAGAATTTTCTTAGAAGAGATCGTTTGCTCAAACTGAAGATGAGTTGTCACGCACCTCTTGCTGGATCAGAGCATTAATGACGAAAGAGACAGGATTAAGCGCCATATACCTTGAAGATTCAAATTCTCCGACATTCCTTAATTCAAGGTGCTTTTGCTGAATTAACGGGGATATCCTCTGATCATCGTATCTCCTCAACGGCCAAATTCAAATCTTCTGGTCAGAGCATTAATTGCCATATTAGCTGTAATGCAGATGCATTAATTGCAGCCTCTGAGAACCAGAATAAAAGCATTGCCAGACGATCTCACTCTCTATCTGTTGAAGAAACATTCTTCATCTGGCAGACTACAACAAGCAGATGCAAAAGTATCCGTTACTCATAATCAAGCAGTAACTCAACGGAACTATTTTGAAGATCTTCATCAGCACATCCAGTTATCATCCTACTGAAGATATAAATAGTGACATCTGCATCACTTTTCTAATTGGCGACTTACACACTATCAAAGCCTTCAAATCCTTCAAGTCAGTTTATAATTTGAACAAGCTTTAGCCAAGAACACTCAGCAACTCTAGCTTTCCTATTCTTCTGAGTTTAGTCGCCAACTAGTGTGAAACCTCTATAGAGTGAAAACTCTTATTCTTCTCACACAACCATTTCGGAGAATCAATTTATCTATCATCTCTTAACCTAGAACCTCATATTTTCTACCCACTCTTTGTGAAGAGATCTTTGTAGAAAATAAACCTTCTTGAAAAAGAACTGGGAGAAGTCCTGTCGAATACTTGAGAGATAAAGGAGAAGTCCTGAGAAAACTTGTAAAGGAGTAGTCCTCAGAATACTGGGAGAAGTCCCTGAGAACACTTGTACTATTCTGTTGAAATAGTGGAAAATCTTGGTATAGCCAAGGACTGGACGTAGCCCTATCGGTTTTGGGGGTGAACCAGGATAAATATCTTGTGTGCTTTACTCTTTAAGTTTTAAGTATATTTCCGCTGCACTTTTCTTTAAACGTTTTCGAACTTATAACAAGTATTTTGCGAAAAACTTTTCAAAAGTCACACACACAATTCAACCCCCCCCCCCCCCCTTTCTTGTGTGATTTTATTACTATCATGAGTATTTTGGGTTGGACTATATATTAGGACCCGACATATAAATGATATTAATGAAATATCTTACGTAACAGTATACTTATGTTTATATAAATGATTATTTTATTATTAATGAGAGAAAAACTGTTCTTACATCTATATGATAGGCATGTTTTGCAGATATAATTTTTTTTTAAGTGCATTTTACCGTATCACAATTAAGAAGATTTGATTTGAAAATGTAGATGAGCATCTTACCATTTATGTGACACGCTAGTAGCTGTCTTAATTAATTATACTATCAAGTTTGTTTTCATAAGTTGTAGACTTAACAAAAAATTGGGGTATGTTTTTTATATGTGATAGTGAAATGTTTTGAGAAAAAAGGGAGGGGAGTATTCTTCAAATTTAATGAGTAGGGTTTAGATTTTTAGTGCATGTCTATTATAATTTTCTCTCCCTTTTACTTTCTTTTTAGTAAGTTTTGGTTTAAAATAGCGGCGGTTAAACCGTCGGAAAAGTTTTAAAAAGGAAAGGCAAAAGATTTGGATTTCCACGGGTGCAAATGCCACTAAATGGAGATGCAACTGGCATTAAGTTTAGCGGTGGTCACAATGACGTTTGGCATATAACTGCCGCTAATCATTTGCATCGGCACTTTTCACGTCACTTTTTTGTATTGACGCAAAGTGTTTTTAGCGGCTATTATAACCAATGTTAAACGCAAAATAACTGCCGCGAAAACCCAATTTTTTTATAGTGAAACACGAGTCACCAAGTAGTGAATTACTTTGGCTCTAACGGTCAGATTTTTCATCTTTAACATCTAACCTTTTGGAATAAACTTTCTTCCAAAACGAGTTGTATAGATCTCAAAGGCATATAGGTCTTTCATCCATTTTGGAGAGTAGCGAACACCTCTGTTAATACATGGTAGAAATCAATTCGAGCTTCTTCATTCCAAAGGAAAGTTAGATTCCTTGAACTGAGCCGTAGAATTCAGTTACATCTTCACCGCCACCAGATTTGGCATTTCCCAAACAAGAGAAATGAATAATAAATTTTAAAATTCATCAATATAAATATTTAAATGTGAAAAAATTATTGGGTAAATGTTTGTTCAGGTTAAAAAAAATAAAAAACTAATTAGTACCCCTAATTTGAACTGATAAGTATTGTAATTATTTTAATCCTTTGTTTCTAAAACCCATTATTTTAATTCCTTATTTTTAATATAATCTTATCTTAATTCTTGTCGTAATTTTGAGATGACTGAAATACAATGATTTTATTATTATGTCAAAATTTTGTGCATAAAAATAGTTTTTACCCTTATGCAAATAAACTTAACTTATAGTTTAAATTTAAAATTTAAAGAAACAAATTAAAATCTTGATACACAATATAAAAATGTTTTTTTTAATTTTAATATTTAAAGAAAACTAAAAATTAAATCTAATGCATACATGTTAATTTTAATCTCCCAAAATAAATGATTTTATTATTATGTCAAAATTTTGTGCATAAAAATAGATTTTACCCTTATGCAAATAAACTTAACTTATAGTTTAAATTTAAAATTTAAAGAAAAAAAATTAAAATCTTGATACACAATATAATTTTTTTTTTAAATTCTAATATTTAGAGAAAACTAAAAATTAAATCTAATGCATAAATGTTAATTTTAATCTCCCAAAATACAATGATTTTATTATTATGTCAAAATTTTGTGCATAAAAATAGTTTTTACCCTTATGCAAATAAACTTAACTTATAGTTTAAATTTAAAATTTAAAGAAAAAAATTAAAATCTTGATACACAATATAAAATTTTTTTTTTTAAATTTTAATATTTAAAGAAAACTCAAAATTAAATCTAATGCATAAATGTTAATTTTAATCTCCCAAACTACCCTATTTACAGCACATAATTTGTGGGAAGCAGATATATCCTGCTCACGCGTAAGTTACACGCGCCAAATTAGCCGTTAGCAATCCGGCGCGAATATATATAGGTGCGCGCGTGCTCTCTCTCTCTCTCTCTGTCTGTGTGTGTTTCCTTAAATTTGTTTACAAAACCTCATAACTGATCAAGAAAAACCAAATCCTTATTTTGAACTCACAACACCAAAGAACAAGTGATTCAGTGTCTCTCACAAACAAACATCAAACATGGAAAATGGTTACTTCCATTGTCCACCTCAACCTGAATTTCCTGCTGGTCTGCGAGTTCTCGTTGTCGCTGATGATCAACCATGGCTCAAGATCCTTGAAAAGATGCTCGAAGAGTGCGATTATCATGGTTGATTTTTCTTTTCTTTTCTTTTCTTTTCTTTCCTTTCTTGTTTGTTTGTTTCAGTCGTGGGTAGTTCTTACTTTCTCTTTCTTGCGTGCCAAGTTACCAGTATTAATTTGATGTAAAATTTAGTTGTACACTATTGCTCTGCCATCTACCATCATGCGCTCCCATGTTCTGTTTTAGCTGAGTTAATGTATGCGGGGAATTGTGGGCATATTGTTAGGGTTTCAGTTTCCAAGAATGTGTCTTTTTTTATGACCATGTGAAAATTCATGAAATTGAAGTTGTTGCGTAATGTTAATTTAATGTATTTTTGCAGAATTTTTCATTTTTAGATATTTTTTGTGGTTCTTTTATCTTTTACCTGTCAAATTAGTCCTGCAAATATTTTAAAACAGGGTTCCTTTCATTTTTTAAGGGGAAAAAACTTGAATTCCTGTGAAGTTCTTTCAAATTGCAAAAGTTATTTGATGGGGGCAGGGTTGTAACCAGATTATTAGGTTTGGGGTTCTGTGTGTGTGTTGCCAAGTCTGCTACTGTTAAAAAGCTAAATAATTCGACTTTGTGACTTAAAACTGAATACCGCTATTTCCTTCTAAATTCTGTTACGATGGCTGATTTGTTTCCTTATTCTGACTCTCTTCCTGTTACTTGCTTCAGTGACTACCTGTTGTTCAGCAAGACATGCTCTAAACTTGCTTCGTGAAAGGAAGGACGGATATGACATAGTGATCAGCGATTTCAACATGCCTGACATGGATGGGTTCAAATTTCTTGAGCATGTTGGACTTGAGATGGATCTTCCTGTCATTAGTAAGTTTTCTGCCAACTTCAATTCAAGTTTCGTTTTTTTTATGTTGAACGATATCATTGATTAAACAAGTCATTTTCTTATAATGTTGTTCAGTGATGTCTGTGGATGGAGAAACAAGCCGGGTTATGAGAAGCGTTCAACTTGGAGCGTGTGATTATCTCATCAAGCCTATACCGATGAAAGAACTGCGAAACATATGGCAGCATGTCTTCAGAAAAAGGATACACCAGGCTAGAGAATTTGAAGGTTGTGAGAGCAATCACTTGATGAGAAATAGATCAGAGCTGTTTGATGATGGGAACCTGTTTGCTGTACAAGATATGACCTCAACAAAGAAAAGAAAAGATTTAGATAACAATGAATTTTTGGGTCCATCCTCCACAAAGAAAGCTAGGGTAGTTTGGTCCGAAGATCTTCATCAGAAGTTTGTTAAAGCAGTGAATCAGATTGGATTTCATAGTAAGTTTATTATCTCTAAAATGGTATTTGGATTCATCATTGGGATTGTATAAATCTTGGTGTTATGCCTAACCTAAATTTCCTCAATGAATCAGTCTGACTGCACAGCATATATAATATTTTTGATCTAGTCATCATCATATCTTTCATGCATAAAACTTTTTCTAACAAAGAATTTTTGTTTTTCAGAAGCTGGTCCCAAGAAAATACTAGATTTGATGAATGTTCCATGGCTGACTAAAGAGAATGTTGCTAGTCACTTGCAGGTAATGCTATATTTCCACTCCTTGAATATTATCCTTAGACAATTGAAAAGAAAGATGCATAATATCTTTCATTCTGATTTTTTGTACAGAAATACCGGCTTCATCTTCAGAAAGAAAATGAACAGAAATGTTCCTCAAGTGAAATGAAGAATTCAGATTTAACTACAAAAGATGGAGGAAGTTTTGATCTTCAGAACTCAATAACAAAGGAACAAAATGATGTTTCAATTGATAGCTACAATTATTCAGATGGAACATTACAACTTCACAGTGCAGAAACCAAAAGTCATGAAGGAAACCATACAGTGTTTGATTGTGGAATGCCAACAGAGTACTCATGGACTGAAGTTCCACAAATACAAGCCAAGGAACATGTGCAAGTTGATCAATCACATTCACAACCAATTGCTTCAATTATTTTGGGAAGTGATACACCTTCTGCATCTTTGGATGATATCTTTTATTCTTATTGCTTAGGTCTGCCAGATTTATAGATGCCTGAGTATTGCTTCAAAATTTGAGTTCTTTTTTATCATATTGTTATGGTTTCAGTTTAAAAGAACAAGAATGTGCCCTTTTGAACAAGAATGTGTTCTTAGCGAATGTTAATTACATTCATTTTTGCAGCATCTTTCATTTTTAATTTTGGGGTTACTTTTATCTTTTACCTGGAAAACTACTCTTGCAATAAAAAACTTGAATTGTTAGAGCACGGCTGAGATTGCAAAAGTTATTTCATGGAGCAGAGTTGTGACCAAATTGTTAGGTTTGGAGTTCTGTGTTGCCAAGTCTGCTACTGTTGAAAAGCTACATAGGAGCATAAAGAAGTTCCCTTGTGGAATTCGACTTAATATAAATATACAGTTTAAATATGTTCGGGTTCCCTAACATTAGAAACGGAATCAATTTAGGTCCTTGAAAAAATAATTTGCAAAATGTCTATCACTAGCAATTTTTTTTAATTAAATTAAGGACAAATCTCAATTTTGAGCTGATTAGTCATCTAATTATCCCTGTCATCATTTCCACATGGCTTTTACTCATTTTTTTAATTTCACATCATATTAAAACCTAAAAATTAAAAACTCAAAGTTAAAAATTAATTCCACATCCTATTCGTCTTCCTCCGACCTCCCTTCCTCCCTCTCCGACTCCATATCAGCCAAGAACAGCAATCCAATCTACCTCAGCCACCACCATCCCTTTCATCAGATCAGCCACCCCAAACCCACTGAAACCCCCAACACAACCCAACCCATCGAGCCACCCCAACCAAATTGAAGAAGCACAAAAAACCCAGATTCGATGGAAAGCTTGCCACTGTCAAAACCACCAATTTTCTTCCACCATAACAGAACATCCAGAAAAAGAAGATGAAAAGAAAAGGGACTAAAATTAACTGAACCATGACCAACCCCGTCGCCACCTTCTCCCCAAGCATCAAAACTAGAACATGTTCCCCAATCGCACATCGCAATCAGTTTTCTCCAACCAGAATTGCATAGCTTCTCCATTACATAATTCAAACCCAAATCTTCAAACCAAAGTCATCCAATCCAAACCCATTTAAGGAAACCATCACTTGAAGCCCCAACCGAACTGACCCTGCAACCATAGTTCGTTTGAACCACAAATCAGCCTTGGAGCCACCGTCAATCGCCAATCGCACCACCTCTGGTCGAGCCTCCCACCACCACAGACACAATCAAAGAGCAAAGAAAAGGTATGAAAGAAAAAGGAGAACCTTCATGAGTCCCAAAATAAAACCCTTGGACCAGAGTCAGAATCCCAGCCTTCAACTCGCTTAAGACTACCACCGCCACCACCTCGTGCCGTCAAGCTTTCGTGGGTTCTCGACTTCTCGTCTTTGAAATCCCTCTTTCTCTCCATCTTCATCTTCAACCTTAACCACCACCACAACCCATCAGATCTAAAAGAAGAAGAAGAGATTCAGTGAGTAAGGAAAGGGAAAGAATAGAAAATTTCTTTTTATTTCACACAATTTAAGCTGATTGTTTTCTGAGGTCGAAGGACAGGGAAGAAGGAAGTCAATCGGCAGTGGCCGGAGGTGATGGAAGTGAGCGACGGTGAGGAAGAGAAAAGACGATGGCATGAGGACGAAGGGGAGTGTTGCGGCGCAGAGGAACAACAGGAAGGGAAGTTAGGGTTTGGTCTTGGTGGAAGAGGAAGAGAGGTGGCGGCTGAGTAAAGGGAGTAAGAAATTAGGGTTTCAGAAGTGAGAGGAGAGGTTGGGCGGCTGAGTGTTGAAGGAGAAGGGAAGGTTTCTGGTGAGAGAGAGGGCAGAGGAGAAATTAGTAATGTGGAATAAAAAAAATTAAACTTAAGTATAAAAAAAGATGACTGGGATAAGTTAATTACACGTGGAAATGGTGACAGTGAAAATTAGATGTCTAATTAGCTTTTGGGATGTGTCCTTAATTTGATTAAAAAAATTTGTTAGGGATGACATTTTGCAAATTATTTTTTCAGGTATCTAGATTGATTCTCTTTCTAATGTTAGGGAGCCCGAACATATTTAATTCTAAATAAACAGTCAAATAGCAATTCTTGCAACAACACATTACATTAAACATAGCCAATTTAAAACTGAAACATGCATTGGAATCTTGCTAAAGTACTTATTTTAGCATTACTTATGTTTTGTATCAGTTACTAGCATCCTTTCAATAGTTAAATTAGCGAAAATTGATAGTAAGCAACCACAAACCCTGTGGAGACGAATTCAAGCTAGCACACATTCAAAAAGGGTTGATGATGAAAATGCCTCTCATTCCACTTCTAGAGCCGATAACATTTTAAGTTTTAAGCTAGCACACAATTACACCAATGTTTGTTGAAAATGTTAAACATGACTCTCTTTATTATCCTAATCAACATACTATGCAAAATGTTTTTACCAATTTTCCTGAAGTTAGAGGGCATAAAAGAAGTGAAGTAATCATATGCAGCAAAAGGAAATATTACCAGTACCATTAACATGATACCTGCTCATGGGGACCAACTTGTTTAAACACAATACTTCGTATCTACAAAATGCCAAAAGAAATTACTCAAAATAATTTTTTGAACAAATATTTCATTGAGAATCAAGGTGGACAAAAACAAACTTCCATTTAACGAATAACATGGACAAAATGAGGAAATAATTATAACAGTTACATTTAAACTGAATGACAAAAG
The DNA here is from genome assembly GCA_030819835.1 of Acmispon strigosus. NCBI lineage: Eukaryota > Viridiplantae > Streptophyta > Magnoliopsida > Fabales > Fabaceae > Acmispon > Acmispon strigosus. Next base: position 37,115,419 of record JAUAMA010000001.1, on the reverse strand, counting down.
AATCACAATGAATGACTAAAAAACACAACACAAAAGAATAGAACACATAGTTATATTATGTCATAGGCACACAGAGTAAAGACACAAAACAAACAATAGTGACATCAACATAACTGAAACAGTAACAAATTTTATCAACTTTGAATAAGTTTGTAATTGAGTAGCAATACTGTATATGATATAAAAATTGCTTTACCTTGTCATCCATGAAGATCATGTCCATAGCAATTATTTTTCTAGCTTTTTCTCTCAAAATCAGATTTGTTATCCTAACTTCCAATTTCCAAGTTTCTTTGGAGTCATTGATTTGAGCGATTGGGGTCACTTTGCGGGCCATATCTTAGTTTGAAAATAGAAAACTTTATCAATATCAATATAATACATTGTCAATCTGAAGTTTGAGAATCAAACCAATTTGAGGAGACAATAAGCTATCTCAAGTTTTGAGTCATTACTATTTTCATTTGAGAATCAAGATGATAAAAATGTAAGTAGCGTACATGGGATACCAAGTACACTGCAACACACAATCAAAGGCCAAAGATCCCTGGAAAATTGATTTTGATTTAAGGAAGTCAACAACTCCTCATCTTCCTCAGATGCAAAGGAAAACACAATATATCTACATAACATACAAGCTTTGGGTCCAAGGAAACAATACTTGCAAAATGTAGTTAAGTTCATAGTTAGTTAACAATGGACTAAATTACGACTAAAAATTACATAGCATATCCATTCAACCTACATAAAGAACAGAACTGGTTAAATTGCTTTCCGATATGAGAATATAATGTTGTTCATCTATACATACTCCAGTATGTACCAGAATACGTAGTGTGTAACACCCCAATTTTGGGTTGAGGGTCACATGGTAAATACGTGGAAATTAAAACCTCTCAGAAAAATAACTCAATTTTTCAAAAAGGTTTTCGTCTCTCATAATTACTTAAATAATATTGGTAATATTTACCCATAGCTAATATTTATTACGCGGAAGCAAAACGAGGAAAATATTACAACAAAGAAAATTGCTCAACAGCGAGCCCAAAAATAAATTAAAACAGAATATAATAACAACGTAGTTCGTCATCTTCTTCTGAATCCTCCACGCTTCCGATGCGCACTCTGATTCCGTAAAGCTCCTCAAGAGACGACGATCAACACCCTGTCTATTTTCTGGCATTAAGCGCCCAAACACAAACAGAAAGGGTTAACTCTTAAAACAAACAACAAATACCAATCAACATATTGAAGAGAACTTAACATAAGTGACAACAGCAATATCTTCAAAATACAACAACTCCTTCAACAATATACTCATTTCCTCATGAACAACAAACACAACCCATGCTTATGAGTCCTCAAATGCAACTACAAGTTAAGGCACGATCACATGGGACTAAAACCCATCTCATCATCCTTAACCACGACCCCATGGGACTAAAACCCATCTCATCGCCCTCAGGCACGATCACATGGGACTAAAACCCATCTCATCGCCATCAGCCCCAAAAAAAATGTATATGCCATGCCAACATGTTCAACATCATCATGAATGAACAATTGTCAATATAACATAATCAACTTCATCATCTTCAACATAATCATGTAAACAATTCTCAATTCCAAGCATCACAATACCAACAATTCCATCATAACAAACAAAGTAATTTCCAACAGCAAAATCATATGTAAAGCACAACTGACTCTATCTAGACCCAGAGTTACCCTTACCTTTTAATCCTTTGCTTGGTCTTGTCCTCCAACCGATAAAGCTAACCTCAAGGGTTCTTGAGAGAGGGTTAGAGAGAGAGGTAAAACACCACAAGAAGAGAAGATAGTCGACTCCAAGCAACACCGAAGTCCAGCAACACTCCAAAGGATTCAGCTCTAGACTTCTAGGTTTCTCTAGCAAAAACTTCTGTGTGAAACAAGCAATGGAAGCCAACACTCTTAAGCTTTGAGTTTTCAGCAACTAGAGGGAGAGAGAGGGAGGAAGAGCAAAGCATTAAACTCACTTAACACCCCTTTAACTCATTCAAATTCAGCTTGTAACTCATTTCCTCCTCATTAAACTCTTGTCTACAACTTCAAATTCGAAATTAGCCTTAAAAGCATCAAGAATCTAATTAAAATTAAAACATACCTCACTAGGATTCGAACACAAGCCTTGCCAATCAAATGCTTAAGTCTTAACCACTAAGCCACAACTCTTCTTGTTAAAAATCTTAACACAATACTCCTATAATCCTCTAAGTCGAGTCATCATGACCCCATTTCAAATCTGGATCCCAAAACCTCCTTAAAAGCTCTTAAATGCGGAATTCAAATTCAGCCTTGACTAGTCCATGGACTAAAACGCAAATATCCAAACTTAAAGGACCAAAACCTAATTATAAAATCTCCAAGGACCAAAGTATAATTACTCAAAACTTGAGGGTCTTACATAGTGTGATAAATTAGACAGTTTATGTCCTTGTAAAATAAAATTCAAATCTTGTCTAAAAAGACAACGCTGCATAGATTCATTCAAATGCTCATAAAAAATAAGGAGAAACCAAGTTGGTATTGTTAAATCCTTAATTTTCTAAAGCAATCATATAAGGAGTTAAGAAATTTACCAATAGAAAAAGCATAACTATAAAAGAATTTAACATTTTAAAAGCCCGAACACCTAACGTTGGAAGGAATAATCTTGCTTACCTAAAAATAGAATTGAGTGGTCTACAGGTATGAAAATTAATTTTAGGAGGAGGAAAAAATGGAAGAGAAAAAGAAGAAGAAGAATCCGAACCTGTTGAGGATAAAATGAAGAATCCAGATTGCAAGGGCAGCAGCGTCGGGATCAGGTGTGAGTTCAGGGGAGGAGGAGCGGCGACGTGAAGGACGTAGGAGTGGCGACATCAAGGGCAGAGGAGCGACAGCGTCAAGACGCAAGAGCAACATCTTCAAGGCGGGAGATGCGACTTCAGGGGTGGAGGAACAGGGAGATGCGACTTCAGGGGCGGAGGAGCGGGGAGATGCGATTTCAGGAGCGGACGAGCGGCAGCGTAAAGGGCATAGGAGCGGCGACGTCTAGGGCGGAGGAGCAACAACGGTTTGTGGGTTTTTTTCGTATGAGAACTTGATTCAGAGCAGAGGGGGTTTTTTGGTTTGAGAATGAGGGGTTGTGTGCAGGCAGGAAACTGAAGAGTGGTTTGTGGGGTTTTGCTGGTTTGAGAAGAGCGGTTGTGTGGAGGCAGCAAACCGTAAGAACGGTTTCTGTTCACAAGAGAAGTAAGGTGTGGGTCTAGGTAATGATCAATTAGAGTGACATGTGTCCTAGGGGTTTCTTTTATTATATTGTATATAGATGGGGTTGGCGGTTTTTTTTTTTCCGTTAGGTTAAATGAATGAGAACGTGCCACGTGGAAAAACCACTCCTAAAGTTGCTCTCGTAGCAGAGTTATTCTGGTGGTGACACGTGGCAGATTTGATCTTGAAATCATTTTTGATTGTAGAATATATAGATATGATAGTCTTTTCTGTTGAGACATTCTTGAATGAGTTTTTTTAATGTTAAATTGCTCTCGCAATTTCGATTCGGATGTGGTGAAGACCAAATGTTTTTTCAAGAGTGCAACTTCTAAGATTCGAACTCTCAACCTATGGATTCAAACAACCACTTTTTACCACTACGATCGACACTTATTGGGTATTCTTAAATTAGCTTAACAATATGCACTCACAGATTATAAAAAAAAATTATACTGACATCCAATTAAGATTTTTTTATTTTATTTTCTAAAGTATCTCATAGTTGATAGTCATGAGACTAATCTATTGAAGATCATAACTGACATTTAGTGGGTAAACTTCTCCTAATAAATGTTTTTCCATATACACTACCCAAGGATTAAACGCGATACAAAATTCAATATTTTGCCACATCATAAATAAATCAAATTTAATAATAAAAATGAAACATTTCAACATATAATTTTTTTTTCCTTAAGGTATTCTATATAGCCGGCTGCTATAAAACTAGTCATCTTAAAATATAATTGAATACCGTGATACCGTGAGTGTATATAATGATATCCTTCTTAAATTAAGAGAGTATTTACATTAAACCAAGTGTTGGAAGATTTCAGATTTGATATTATTTTAGTTTTTCATAAAAAAATTGGTTTTGGTTTAAGTCAAATTGATGATATTATTATTATAATCATATTATTGTCTTCAAATTTAGTTGAAATCTTATTCAACCTTACAAATGTTTTATTGGAGGAAATCTTTACAAAGCCGAACATTATGCAAACCGTGCCCAGGCTAAACATCAAACTCAACAACTTCACTCACTGGTAACCTCACCCTTGCCTTCCACATACTCTTCTTGTCTTCTTTTCTTTAAAAGTTTGGGTTTTTTAATGCCCTTCTGCTTGTTTTATATGAATAATGTGGTTTGTCCGCAACTGGAACTGTATTGAATTTTAAATCTCATTCAATTTTACAAATGTTTTATAAAATTATTTTATTATATTTTATTATCTTATTTAATATATACTCATGGTGATTATTCACACAAAAACATAAGAATTCACCAAAAAAAAATTATTATGGTAGTTATTTCAAGTAATACATACTTAATTCCTTTTAAATAAGAGTTAACTTTCACCATAACGTGGATGTTTTCAATTCAAAAATGATTATCTTTTGTATGAATAACTGTGGTTTGTCCACAACTGAAAACTGTATCAAATTTTAAATCTCATTCAATTTTATAAATGTTTTATAAAATTATTTTATTATATTATTTAATATATAATTATCATGGTGGTTATTCACACAAAAATATAAGAATTCACAAAAAAAATTATCATGATAGTTGTTTCAAGTAATACATACTTAATTCCCTCTAAATGAGAGTTAACTTTTACCATAATATGAATGTTTTCAACTCAAAAATGATTGTCTTATGTGAAAATACTTGTAAATATCGAATAGTTATTTTTATAATTTGAAAAATAGTAAGCATCAAACTCTATTTTAAATAAATAAATAAAATTCTGAATATTTATAAATAAAAAAATGAGAAGATTGATAACAGAATATCCAAAGTCACGCCAAAGCAAGATTTAGATCTTAATCTTTTTTTTTTACAAGATTCAGATCTTAATCTAGATTAAATATATCAAAATGGTATATATATTAAAAATAAAAACAATCCTTTGTTATGACATAAGAAAGAGTAATGGTTCATAAACATTTTTTTAAGTCTAGACATCTAGAGAGAAGGGAGATAAGTAGTGAATGTGATACATAATTGATATAATAAAAAAAGAGAAATAAAATAAAAATAAAAATGTTTAACGGTGTCTCTTTATATGGTTATGAATATTTTTTAATAATAAAATCGCAAGAATCTGATCAATAATTTCCTATTTTATTATTATATATATATTTTGGGAGACTTGTAAAAGTCTACTCTCAAGTCCCTTCCTTCCCCTTTCCCTCTTGAAGCTTGCGCGTACAGTTTCGCTCTATATACCTTCCGTCTCAGGTCAATCAACCGTGTTCGTCTTCTCTCTCTCTCTAAACTCTTCTTCTTCTTCTTGTAACCTTCTCCTGTTCTCTCTCTCCTTTTTCTCCTTTCTCTGTTCATCTATCTCTCATGGCTTCCGATCTCGAAGCGAAAGCCAAAGAGGCCTTCTTGGAAGACCACTTTGAACTGGCGGTGAAACTTCTCACTCAGGCCATTGATCTCGACCCCAAACATGCTGAACTCTATGTAGACCGTGCCCAGACTAACATCAAACTCAACAACTTCACCGGTAACCTCTCCCTTTGCCTTCCTCACGCTCTTCTTGATTTTCTTGAAAAAGTTTCGGTTTTTTGAATATCCTTTTGCTTGTTTTGTATGAATAACCGTGCCTTTGTCAGCAATTGGAACTGTGTTCAATTGGGTCAATTGTTCTGGTTATGTAATCTGGTAGGAGCATGTGAATTCAACCAAGATAGGATTTTGTTTTTTATTGCTTATTTGTCTTCACTTTTAATATGGTGAAAAAATATGTTATTGAGTATTGGCATGTCTTGGTAACCATGTTTGATACTCTCTTTTGCATACGCTTATTTCGCCATACTAAACGGATTTGGATCCTCTCTCATGTTTACGACGAGAGAGACACAAAACTCTCTCTCACATGATGACACATGAGAGAATTCACATGAGAGGATCCAAATCCCTGCTGACCACAAAAAGGATAATGGTAACCCCACGGTTAACTACTTCAATTTAATAGTAATATAAAAATACATGTCCTACCAAGACAGAACTTGTAACTTGCTATCCTCTTGCCTAGCATGCAAAGATTGACCTCCGTGGAAAGGATAATTCATTCGGATCGATATAAGAGTCCAACCAAATTGCATTGCCAGAACCCGTGTTGGATATTGGAAAGAGGTTGACCTCCTTGCTTCTCTCATGTTACAATCCTCTTGCCGCTGAGCTCCCTTTCTCCTCGGTCCACAGAGACAAAATGTAGGATTGGCTAAAGATATGGCTAAATAAATCTTTATAAGGGTAGAGCAACCCTCAACTCTCAAGCTAGCTTTTGTGGTTGAGTTAGACTTCCAATTTCTAATTTGACATCAAAGCCTATCCTAGATCCATTTGTTGTGAAGACCTCCCATATTTGGGCCTTTATTTCACACTCTAGATGTCCAGCCCTGATCGTGTGAGGGGGTGTGTTAGAAGTCCCTAGAGATATGGCCAAATAAGTGTTTATAAGGGTAGAGCAACCCTCAACTCTCAAGCTAGTTTTTGTGGTTGAGTTAGGCCTCCAAATTTCTGATTGTGGCTGCCTGAGGATGTTTGTGTCAATGACTTTCAAATACTAACTCTACTCTTTGTTAGTGTACTGTGGTACTGATTTTGGCGTTTCTAAACTACCAGTAATATGCCACTAACAGCCCTTATTGCTTATATTCATGAAGAAAAAACTATAAAACTTATTTCCAACAATGGTAGGAATAATGTATAAACTTCAATGATCAAATATAACAATTGAATTGTGTAATGAACAAAAAACTGATCAATTAAATGGTAACAATATGAGTTCTCTTGTTCAAAGCATTATAGTAATTGGATAAAAAACATCATTATTTGTATAAAGATTGTGAATACAAATCATGTGACAGCATGAGATAAACATAATTAGTAAAGTTAAAATAGAGTTATGATTAAGGTAATGTATATTCAAAGAATTATATTGTTTGCCTTGGTTGTTTATTCCTTTAGTTGGGTTCGGAACATGATTCTTGCTCACTCCCTTTTATCCCCTTGGTTACAAATGTTTTTAAATGTAACTTTTCTGTGTACCTTTGATTTTACTTGTTATTTGGGGTGTATAAGTTAGCCACAAACAATTTGTTATGATTTTCTAATATTGGAAATGAAATTTCTGGCTTTTTGTGTAGAGGCTATTGCTGATGCAAACAAAGCAATTGAGTTGAATCCTTCTCTATCAAAGGCATATTTACGCAAAGGGTAAGTACAAAACCACCTTGTCTTTCCCTTTCTTATTCTTACATGTTTGGTAATCGACATATGTTGACATTTTTAAATATAATATGTTGAAATGTTGTCTTTGCTAGTTAATGTCAAAAGCAGCCACTAAGCTGCCTAGGCATATGGATGTAGGACTGAAACAAGGCGACCTGTGTAACATGTGTTTATAACTCAATAGACAACCTGTATCTAATCTAGAAGGCTATTCTGCCCCAGTAATGATATGCCCTATTACTGAGGGAATGAGAACTAAACTGATGAAAATGCATGGGTGAGGCTGATAGAATTGGGAATAAAGTTAACATCCATTCAGTTTGGGCGAAATGACAATATAAGAGGAATGGATAAGTAGTTTAGAGTAGGCATGACTTGAGAGGAGAAAGAGAATGGTTTGGGCTAGAGCTTAAGTGCATTGTAAAACTTTAGATTTATTTGTTTTTTCCTGCATATTCAGTTCTTGTAAGGATCTAGGTTCTATTGTTTTTGACAGTAAAAAGTTGGTTCTTTTCGAATGAAATCATTTTCAACTAAATAATACCTACAAAATCCATATAAATAGATTTTAAATTACCTGATTTGAGTAACTAAAACACGTCTTGATGCCTGCAAAGAAGTGTGTAAGTTTATCCATTTATCCTTTACATCAATGATCTTTATTCATAGCCTCTCCTGTATACACTTCTGAAGCTGCCATTTTCTCCAATCTTTTTCCACTGTTTGTGTCATGGCCTTCTTCCTATCTATATTTGATTGGGTTTTGCTCAATTTTTTCATGAGCATTCTATTTTACCCCGTGTTTGCTAGTACTACTATATTGGGTCTTCATGTCATGACTTGCATTTAGTTGGAAGTGGACTTACATTGCTATGTATATCGCGTTTTTATTTCGATTACTCTGGTTTAAATGCATTGTCATGATTCATTTTTGTTCAAATATTATCTTGGTCAACTTGGCTATCATTGTTATTCTTTAAAATATCTGCATCCCTTCAATGATGTTGCCATACAACCTTGTTGCGTAAAAGTAGTGTGGTTTTGGGAGTGGCTGCCTCAACCTGCCTTTTTCCTTGTGGAAACTCTCTGCAATATAAACACAAATGTTGTCAATTCCATTCATATCTCATGTGGTAGAACTGTAAAATATTAAAATATAACTACAAAACTCTAATGCAACGGATACTTCAATCTAATTAAAGTTGATACTGGGTTATCATTATTTTATCTAAAAAAAATTGAGTGTTGCAAGGATATATAATAATTTTTTGTGCAGTGCATCTGATCACATTTTATGTAATATTTTCTCATGGTTTACCTGTTTAAATGGTGTTGTAGTTACTAAATTTCTTCACTTAATTTTTTATTTGTTACTTTGGTTGCAGTACTGCATGTATGAAGCTGGAGGAATATCAGACTGCTAAGACTGCTCTGGAGATGGGTGCTTCATTGGCTACAGACAAATCCAGATTCCTAAATTTGATCAAAGAATGTGATGAACTCATTGCAGGTAACTTTATTCTTTTTGTGGTAAAATTAATCCTATTTTGTTAAAATTTTATTATTTATTGATTTTTTTGTTTAGTTTTGTGTTCTAGATTTTGTTTAAGTTATATCTTACGGATGACTGTGTCTTGACTGTTGGAAGGAAAATGTGGATATATGTCATTTTGGTTAGGAAACTGACATGAGCTTGATGTACATATTGTCTTGAACAGAAGAATCTTATACCATGCCTATACAGGAAAAGGCCAAGGCACAGGATGCATCTCCAAAAGATTTTCAGCCAGATAAAGATCTTCCAGAGAAGCCTATAGTAGCAGTGGCTAAACCTAAATATAGGTCAGTACAGCTTTCTGATTGTTTATGTCCTTTGCTAGGAAGAAGGAAGAAAAAATGTATTTTAGTAAAAGAATGCTCTGAAACTACATTGAATTCCTGGATATCAGAGAGATCCCCAAAGATGCTAATCCTCTCTCTCCTCTTATTTATGACTAGTGCTCCTTCACTCCCTAGCTAACTCCCTCCACTAACAAACTAAACTAATAATAGTTGAAAGGAAGGAATATTATTCTAAGATCGATAATTTGATTGATTTGTCTTACACTTAGAAGTATAATATATAGAAAAGTGTCTCAGCCTATCTCAAGATTAGGTTTCCGAGTCTATCTCAATTCTCAACATTCTCTACTAGATTAATCATATTTTATCACAATCAAACATATCTAATATCTCAACACTAACTATGACCTATGAGATTATTGTTTTTGTGGAGAGTGCTAGTTATGTTTAACCTATAATGCGTATCATTTGGTATTTAGTTATTTTGTAAGTGTCCATAATTAACTCTCTCAAAAGCTTAAGCTGTTTGGTGAAGTTCATAAAATGGTTCTATTTCTATACAATCTGCACACACATGTTCTTTTTTTAGCCTGAGGCATGAACAATGCACAGGGCCGATGTACGTTATGCTTAAACTCAACTTTATTATCGGAGGAGCCAAGGATCAAATTCCTAACCACTTAATCAAGTTGGCTCTAATACCTTGTCGCAAGCTGAGTGTCTTGAATGTTTAGTTTGTATTATTTCTATTATTGCGTAAGATGGTTTGTGCTATGTGTGCATTGACAAATTTCTATTAAAGGAAGATACTAATCACTCAGACATTGTTAACTTTGAAAAAAAATATTGTGCAGGCATGAATTCTACCAGAAACATGATGAAGTGGTTGTAACCATTTTTGCCAAGGGCGTATCAAAGGAAAACATTACTGTTGACTTTGGTGAACAAATAGTATGGCTCTTATTTTAATAATATTTAGTCAATGCTTTATATGCTTGTTTTTTATTACACTTCCATGCATCTTGGTGGAACAAGTTGGTAAATCACATTCTAAGCTTACTCCCTTTTTCCTCTTTTGTAGCTAAGTGTTAGCATAAATGTCACTGGAGAAGAGGCATATACTTTTCAACCTCGCTTATTTGGAAAGGTATCAACGCGAGCTTTAGTCTCTGGATAATATGCTTGGGTCACTGGGGCAAATGTAGCTTACATCCTTACATGGGCTTATATTATAAAATTGGTTATGGTTATACTGTGGATACTGGACATGGTTATAATTTTGGTTATCTCATATTTTATTTATTTGTTTTTTTTTTGTCTCAAGCCCTCTATATGAATTATCTTGGCCTTGTTTTGTTATTCTGTTTATTATGTTAATTTTTGGTTATCTTCAATCAGATCATACCTTCCAGATGCCGGTATGATGTTTTGTCTACCAAAATTGAAATTCGCCTAGTGAAAGCAGAATCTATTCACTGGAATTTGCTGGAATACACTAGAGAAGTTGCAGTTGCGCAGAGGGCTAATGTTTCTTCTGGTAATATCAGATTTATGTGGAGTTTTCATCTGCAGTTTACCTTCCTGTTTTGATGACTTCTGAAAAATTGTTTCCTTTTTTCAAACTTTATGTGGCTTTTGCATTGATTTATTATGATCACTTTTTTTTTTCATATTAATGGGTATCATGGTAGTTAATCCTAGATAATTCTGTACAGTGGCTGATCCCAGAATTGCTAGTGGAATAGCAGATTGCTGAGAAGCTGTCATACTGATGATAGTAGATACAATGCAAATAAACTTGTAATATCCATATATTAATAACTAGTAAAGATTATTCAGATTTTTAGACACAATAATTAGTAATCTCAACTAACAAGTTAATAATAACAAATCCACGACAAAACAGCGTTGGTTTGCCCGGAGAAAGCTGGAACAGGGAACCTGTTAGGAATAGGCGTGGGCTGCCGGAACTTTCTGAGACAGATAAGAGTTGTGAAGCAGGTGAAACCTACCACGGACTTGCACTTGTGAGTATAAAAAAACTGATTTTGCATTTGTGAGGATAGAAGGCTGTGAGCTTTCATTTGTGAGAACTGCAAGCTGTGAAACCCCTCTGTGCTTTGGGTTTGTGTGGGGAAGGTGGCGGTTCTTAGTGCGATGGATTTGGATTTAGGAGACAAAAAACGCAGGACTTCAATTGGTGCAAGAGGTGATGTGAAGATTTACCGACTTAAAGTCAGGGTAAAAGAGAAATTTCATGAGTTCAATTGAAGGAAGAATAGAAATTTCATGACATAAAGGGAGGGTAAAAGTGAAGGAAAAAATCATTTATATCGGCCAGAGACTTCTACCTCTGGAAGAATATAAACCATTTTATAATAAGTTAGGTTTCTTCAGATATTCTAACCCTGTTTTATGTGTAGTGAAGCTCTAGCACTGGTGAACCCTAATTTGTATGGCAAAGAATAGTGAAAGCTTTTAATAGACAGCCTACAGTTTCTCGAGTTTGCAGTAGTGTTATCAAATATCCGCCATGGTGGAATCTCATGGCTGGTTTTTGGCTCTCTGCCATGGCTGATATCCTGCCATCCGCCATCATTATTTGTCAAATACCGCCATCATTATTTGTCAAATATGTGGGTTGTTGGCTCTCTTCCATGGTCTGCCATCCCCATCAACAACATTGGTTGGCAGTGCTTTCTATGTTGTACCAGTACTGGATTTAAATGAGTTTTGCTTGTTGTTTGAACTAATTATTTACATATCCACCACTTCATTTTTACCATGATTTATATGTTACTCATATCCTTATATCTCTTGCTGACTTTCGCAGTTATTGGAAGTCAAAGACCTACTTACCCATCCTCAAAACCAAAAGTAGACTGGGATAAGCTTGAAGCTCAAGTTAAAAAAGAGGTCTGTCTGCTTCCTGTTAACAAGTTTTAATCCTTTGTTTTTCAGTTCACTTCTTCCTCCTAACATTCTTCATTTCAGGAGAAGGAAGAAAAACTTGACGGTGATGCAGCGCTCAACAAATTTTTCCGGGAAATATATCAAGATGCAGATGAGGATACAAGAAGGGCAATGAAAAAGTCATTTGTAAGTTCTATATATTTTCTATCTTGAATCCTGCTTTAGAGTATTATGATGCCATTTGTTAATCCTTCCTTATTGGACATCTTTCATGTCCTAAAAATGACAGATATTTTGAGACAAACAACAACAAAGCTTTATCCCACTAAGTGAGGTCGGCTATATGAATCAAAATATCACACTACGTTATTGAACTCAAAAAAAAAACTAGATTAGAAGGGAAACTAATATTTTTATGATCCAAACAAATTTTGATATTTCAATTTTCTTGTAGGTGGAGTCTAATGGAACAGTACTGTCAACCAATTGGAAAGAAGTGGGAACAAAGAAGGTAGAGGGAAGTCCTCCTGATGGCATGGAATTGAAGAAATGGGAATATTAATATATTTTTCTAATCAATGTCAATATTTATATACTTTTTGGTGTGGGATTATACTTTGGATGCTTCATATTGGTTAGGTAACAGTCGAACAAAAGGAGTACTACTTAACTGCTTTCATTTTGCTGATGTCTTTTGATTGTCTTCGCTAAGACCTGACTATTCCTGATTGATGTTATTTTGTCATTGGTGAATATAAATATATAATAATCCACGTTCTGTTTTGATTTTCCTTCTTTATGCTTGGTTTGGTTTTTGAAGAGAAAGAGAAAGAGAGAAGAGAGAAGAGAGAAGATAAATAGAGAGAAAATGTGAGAAATAAGTAGATTTTGTAGGTTGTTTGGTACGATAGAAAGAAAAAGGAAGAGAAAAGAGAGTTTTTTTTTTTTTTGTCTGAAGTCAATTTTATTCAACTAAGTAAGACATAATGTTTTTTCGGTAAAGGTAAAATTGTCAAAACCTAGAAAACAAGAGTCCCACCCCTTTCTCTCTATTTGGAGAGGGGCATTGTTATTTGTGTCACCTACAAAATAGTTATGCCACCCCCAAATTGAGGAAGGAAAATACTTAAAATACCCTTTATTAAAAAATATCTCTGCTAATCACCCATCACCCCATCAAATGTAACCACACTTTAACTTCCCCCTTCCTCATCACCCCCATTTCTCTCCCTTTGCCTTACTCACGATGATTCACTCTTCTTTGCTCGCTCTCCACTCTACGCTCTTCGATCTCCGCTCTCCCTCTCGGCTGCTCTTCGATCTCCTTCTCCGCCGTTCTCCACTCCATTCCGTGACGTGATTTCACGGTAAATTCTTCTGTCGATGTCCCCATTTTTTTGCATTTTAAAGTGTGGTCCTTCCGCAATGTAAAATACGACAAAACTGCAATTTAAAGCGTGAGGTTGCCTTTCTGTAACTCCTTGCAATGCTCTGTTTTCACTTTAAAGTACGTAAGTATCACACTTTAAAGTCCTCAAGCACCGCAATTTAAAATGCGTAAGTATCGTATTTTAAATTGCGCTGGTTTCGCAATTTAAACTTTGATGTTATCGCTGGTAAGTGCCAAATTTACGTGATTTCTAATATTAAAATTGACACTTATTTGTTCTAAATATGTGATTTATTCTTCAAACTATCCCTCATTTTCTTAAGTTGCAATTATATAGATTTTAGTAATATTTCATCTTATATATAGTTGGAATCATAGTTAAACTTTGTCTTTTCTTTGTAGGAAACAAATTGGTGAAGATCCAAGCTTTGGAGTATAAATTGGAGTTTCCGAAAGAGGATGGCGCCGAGCCCCGTTTTATGGCGCTTAGCCCCATTGGGACATGAAGAAAACCCATTGAAGAAGGAAACTTAGTGTTTAGCTCCAAAAGTGGCGCTTAGCGCCATTTAAGGTGGTCCAGGCAAATTTTCAAGGGCGCTTAGTGCCAACTTGCTGACCTGTTTCATTTAAAGGGTCGAATTCAACAGAGAAATTGATCTTTTTTGCAACTTTTGGGATCTTCAGAAAGAGAAAAACGACTAGAACGAAGAGGGAACTTGAGCACAAGGATTCTCGACCATCCAACGAGCATGGAACAGTTCTAGGACATTACGGATCGCCGATTTCATCTTAGTTTTCTCTTGTAAGATTTGTAAGCAATCCATGGCTATGGGTTGCTAAGTTTCTCTTGTTGGATTTGGATGTAGCCTTTAATATGTAGTATTTTTCTTTATTTCTGTATGAAAATATCATTTCTATCATATGATTCAATGGTTTCCTCTTGTTCTTAATGTTATGCTTTAGTTTACCCACCTAGAACATATCGCTTGATTCAGCATGAGAGCCGAAGCTATGACGTCTAGAGTCTGACCTAGAGTTAACCATCTAATGAACCTAATGTCGAGGGGTGGAATTAGGCTTTGTTAGTCACTTAAACACCTAAGCTTAAAGATAACTTAGTTTTGCTATGCATGTGAGGAATCAATGTTTAGGAAAGTGAGTTATAGATATCCACCCATGTGAGGAATCAATGAAGTAGGGTAGAAATGGTGTAGATGAATCATTGATAGGAATGAATTTGCATATAGAATCATAGGATGCTTAGTAGTTAAAGGGTGAACTCCAATTCCAACAACTTTCTCGCCTCGATATCCAATCATTTTTATTATAGCTTTATTTACTTTATATGTCATTTGGTTACTAAACAATCATCAATCTCTTGGAAACCCTCATTGCTTGAGTAATCTAACTATAAAACGACATTTATGTTAGTAATTTCTTGTGGATACGACAAAACCCTATACTATACTTCAATTGAGTTTTGAAAGGATTTGAAAGTAGCTAGTGGGGAAAATCTCTTTCATCAAAATGGCACTGTTTCCGGGGAATTGTGTCAATACAAAAGCATTGCTTTAGTTTTCTTATTTTAAGCAATTGTTAATATAGTACGTAGTTTTATTTTTACATTTTTGTTTATCTTGTCTTCTGATCTCTTTGGCTATATTGTATTCTCACTTTGTTTATGCAAAGTTAGACTCTAGCTGATCAACTCCTGTACGATCCAGAGATTGAAGCTACAACCAAGAGGAACAAAAGTAAGACAAAGAAAAAGAAACAACTTGCCAAGTTGAGAAAGGAGCAAGAAGCATTTTCTTCTTCAATTTCTTCATAAAGCCAAGAAAAAGAAACCATGGCTAGAGTTGGTGGCTGAAATGACGATACAAATGCAGGTTTTGTAAATTTCACTGCGAGGAACATGATGATAATTGGTAGACCTACAGGGAATCAAAGGCCACTTGAGATGAAGTATGGATTGGTGCAGCTGATGAATGCCAATCCATTTGCAGGCTTGGACCATGAGAATCCCTACATGCATTTAACAAAATTCTATGAACTTTGTGGCACTGCTGGAGTTAGCCATGCTGAGGAAGAAGCTGCATTTCTGAGGCTCTCGCTTTAACTCTGATTGGGCAAGCAAAAGATTAGTTCTTAGATCAGCCACAGACAATTCTAGCTGATTGGAATGAATTGGAAAGGAAATTCATAGCCAGGTACTTTTCTGAATTTAAATTTATGGATTATAAAACTGTTATTTCTACTTTTTCCCAGATTGCAGGTGAAAGCCTATGTGAAGCGTGGGAGAGGTACAAATCATTGCTGAGGAAGTGCCCGAACCATGACTTCGATGCTAGAACTCAAACCCACATTTTCAGAAAAGGTCTTCAGCAATAGAGTAAGCTGATTTTGGATGCTACATCAGGAGGATCTTTGATGTCTAAATCTCTACCTGAGGCCATTAAGATCATTGAGGCAATGGCCTTAAATGACTAGCAAGACCAACATCACAGAGGTCCATAAAGGAAGGGAAGCATGCTTGAGCTGGGAGCAACTGATGCTGTTTTGGCTCAAAACAAGAAACTCCATCAACAATTGGATGAAGTGAAAAAGACATTAAGCGGTCTTCCCAAACAACTCAGGGAGATGCAGGATTCCTCTTCCAGGAAACAAGTTAACAGGTGTGATGTGTACATTGGTGACCATCCTACTAGTGGTTGTGATCTGACTAAGGAAAAGGTGAACTATGTGGAAATTTAGTAGAGGAATGGGAGACAATCAACAATACAGCCAACCTTGGAGGCAAGATGTAGGACCTTCCACTAGCAGGGCACCACCACTATATCAGAATCAACAATACCGAGTACCAACAACCACCACTAGATAGGACTGCAAAGCTGGAAGACACACTGACTCGGTTTATGCAGATGTCTATGGCTAATCAGAAGAACACTGATGCTTCCATCGAGAATTTGGAGATCCAGGTAGGCCAGTTAGCTAGGCAGATGGCTGAGAGTAAAAAATGAGCATTCATAGAAAATACTAAGCCCAATCCCAACGAGAGTTACAATGCAATCTTCACAAGAAGTGGAAGAGTAGTTGGTGATGAGGTTGGTGTGGAAGAAGAGAAAAATGAGAGTCATGGTGAAAATGTGTGTGAGAAGGAGGAAGAACTTGAAAAAGAGGAAGAAAAGAATAAAGAAGAGGTTGTAGATAGAGAGAAAACGATTGAAAAGAGTGAGAAAACCAAAGAATGAGTGAGTGAGGAAGTAAGATGGATCCCACCTATCCAACACTTGCCATATCCTCCAAATTCCAAGAAGATTGACCAAGAGAGGCAAAGGAGGAGGTTCATAGATATTTTCAAGCATTTGAAGATCACAATGCTGTTTTCTGAGGCATCAGAGCAAATTCCCTCCTATGGCATGTACATGAAAGAGTTTCTGAACAAAAAGGGAAAATTGAAAGAATTACATGAAGATGAGGCGATTAAGCTCAATGGAAGTTGTAGTGCAATTCTACAACATTTACTACCTCCTAAGCATAGAAATACTAGGAGTCTTGTCTTGCCAGTATCACTTGACAACAACCAATCTTGTAATGCATTGATAGATTTCGGGGCCACCATCAATTTGTAAGAACAGATAGCAACCTGAGAGGGGGGGTGAATCAGTGTTGCCCCAATTTTCGCCTTATTGAAATTGTTACTTTCAAGTTTATGATGATCACGAATTGATCGTTGTGATTGCAGCGGATATGAACAATACTTGAAAGTAAATGTGAAGGATAAAGAGAATCACACACAAGATTTATCCTGGTTCGCCTTCAATCCACTGAAGACTACGTCCAGTCCCTCAAGAAAACCCCTTGAGGATTTTTCCACTATTGATAAGAATTTCTTACAAGTTCCTAACCCAAGGACCCCAAGAACTTCTACCAATATCCTGTGAAAGCAAACCGCTTTCAACAGCCCCTGAAAGCAAACCGCTTTCAGTTCCTGAAGGCAAACCACCCTCAGACCTTGAAGCCTAAACCACCTTCAATGAAAACCCTGAAAGTAAACCACTTTCAGTGACAACAACCCTTCACCGAATACCACGGTGAAAAACTCAATCTTACAGAAAGAGATGAAGAAGATATTACAATTGGCTGTTTCAATCCTTTAACACACAATTGGATTGAACATGAGAAATTATGCTTTAAGGCTTTTAAGCATAATACAATTCTGAGTTCTTCAAGATATGAACATCTAATGTGTTCTTGTAAACATGAAGATCATGAACTCAGAATTTAGGCTCCAAAAGATTTAAGTTCTAAAAGATGAACTAATTTTGAAAGAGCTTTGGCCTAATGTGTTTTTCTCATGTGAAATGTGTATATTTCGTGTGTGTTGTGTGTTCTATGTTTTCTGGACTCAAATGGTCTTTATATAGGCAAGGGAAACGTCCTTGAACCATCACAACCCTTTTCAAAAGGTTTGGGACACAATGGTTCATGAAAAGATGCACTTTTTCGTTCTGGTAATCGATTACCATACTTGGTGTAATCGATTACACAAGTGACCGTTTCAGTTTGAATTTGAATTTCAAACATGTAATCGATTACAAGACTGGAGTAATCGATTACTTGCCTTGGTGTAATCGATTACCATAATGATGTAATCGATTACACAAAAGCCCATTTTCCAGAAACTTGTTCTTTGAGACTTGCTTAAGGTTTTCTACTTCTTTTAAGTTATGAAAACTCTTAGCTTGATTAGATTAGGTGTTTTAAGAGCCTTTATGCTTTAATAAACATTTGGAAGCATAACTCACCTAATACTAAGACTTTCTAGACTAATGATGGACTTGAGTGCTTGATTCTTTGAAGTCTTCTTTTCTTCTTTTTGTTGATGAGTTTGTCGTCATCAAAACCACAGCCAGGGTCAGGAGCAAGACCTTCTTCACAATCTCCCCCTTTTTGACGATGGCAAACACATTCTTGATATTTGAAGATCATATATGCATTCTTGATGCTTAACTCCCCCTATTTGATGGAATTTAGTATTTCTGATTTTTTTCTCCCCCTTTCTAATGTACTTGTTGAATTCCTGCATATGATCTTTAAGAACACAGAACCTTTCTCCCCCTTGTGTAAAATAGGACTGAAACATAACAATCCAAACATAGCATTTAAAAGAAAAACATACATACAATGGGAACACAGTACAAGATGAAATAAATAAAAAAACATGAAAAACTCCTAGAAAACTAAGTACTAGTAGGAGAGTCAACATCAGCAATGGTATACATGGGTACGAAATCTCGACCAGTATCATGAATTTGACAAGGAAGAAGAAAGAGGCCAAAGTCATTGGTGATGTTGAGCGAAGGAAGAATGGAGGTGTCTATACGTTTGAGATGAGATGACCGCATGTCATAAAGCTTGGCAATAGGTACTCCAGAGTAGAGAAGGAGGCGGGTGATGATCGATGCATAAGGAAAAGAATCCGCCAAGTTACGACTTCGTAGCATGTGGTGCATAACTAAGAATGCCCAATTGATTTTGTGACAATGAAGAATGCCATAAAGAATTTGTAACTCAAAGTCGCTAATGTGAGCAAGAAGAGTTTCTTCAGGCAGAACTACTTGATTAATGAAGTAGTGTAGAAGATGATTGTTTGTCGTGAGGACATCAGTGAATCAGTGTTGTATGGGCAAGAGGTAGTATGTGGTGGGTGAATTCTCTGGAGGTCTACTGACTCAAATCGACACAGAGATTTGTAAAAGGAGTCATGGCTATAGTCAGACCAGGGGCAGGGGAGGTTAGGACCCAAGAGAGCACCGGATGAAGGAAGTCCAAGGCATCGACCAAAAGATGACAGGGAGTGTCGAATAAGAATCCCCTTGACAGAACTTTGAAATCCATCTTGCAAAGGTTCTAAGTTGCAATAAAAGACTTTTACTAGTTCAGGATAGTAGGGATTGCACATAGAGATAAACTCCTCAAGATTTTGATAACGGAGATAGGCGGGAAATGTGTGACCATTGTCGACACAGGAATCCAAATCACCAAACAAAGGTTTACGGATGAGTTGATTGATGAATCGTGAAGCAAACCTAGTTCTTTGATGGGTGGTTGTGAGTAGTCTTGTAAGGTTCATGGGTCGAGAGGAACGAGAATGATAGGAATCCATAGCTGGTTGAGGAGGAAATTTGAGAGGAGAATATTCAGCACCTTAAGAGGGTTTTGGAGGATATTACTAATCAATTCCTAATGCTAGCTTAAATATCCCGAACATGTAATCGATTACAGCAGTTTAAGTAATCGATTACGGAGCAGTTATGCCAAGTTTGAATTTCAAAAGATGGAGGGAAATTGAAATTCTGGCAATTTTTCGAGTATGTAATCGATTACGGCAGTTAGGGTAATCGATTACATCAGTTACAAATTTGAAAAATTTCAAATTTTTGAATATGTAATCGATTATGGCAGTTATGATAATCGATTACTCAGATGTTTCTAATGGGCACGAGGACTTAGAACATGGATAATCGATTACAAAACCTAGGGTAATCGATTACTAGGACACTTTTATAAGTTCTAGACTCTAGAATCCTATGTAACACATTTTCATATAAACACTTAAGCACATGATGCATATGAACATATAATTGTCATAAAGTTTATGCAAATAACATGTTACCTTAAATGTCATGCTCATCTAATATTCCTAATTCTCTCCTTATTTTGAAAAATGAATCTTTAGGAAGAGGTTTAGTAAAGATGTCTGCTAACTGATTATGTGTATCCACAAATGAAATCTCAATATCTTTCCTCATAACATGATCTCGAAGAAAATGATGTCGTATATCAATATGCTTAGTTCGAGAATGCATGATAGGGTTTTTAGTGAGATTAATGGCACTTGTGTTGTCACATTTAATTGGAATGCAGCCCAGCTCTAAGCCATAATCTTTGAGTTGTTGTTTGAGCCATAGAGTTTGTGCACAACAACTTCCTGCAGCAATGTATTCTGCTTCTGCAGTACTTAGAGCAACACATGCTTGTTTCTTACAAGACCATGAAACAAGAGCATTTCCTAATAGGTGACAAGTACCACTTGTACTCTTTCTTTCAGTTTTACAACCAGCATAATCAGAATCAGAATATCCAATCAAATCACAAACACTTCCCTTGGGATACCACAATCCAACATTTGTAGTTCCTTTCAAATATTTGAAAATTCGTTTAACAGAACTCAAATGCGATTCCCTAGGAGATGCTTGATATCTAGCACATAGACACACACTAAACATAATATCAGGTCTACTTGCAGATAAGTATAAAAGAGATCCGATCATACCTCTATATTTAGTAATATCAACTTGATTGCCGGATTCATCTTGATCTAAATATGTGTTAGACCCCATAGGTGTGGCTATGGCTTTGCAATCACCCAAATCATATTTCTTTAATAGTTCCTTGCAAAACTTTGATTGGTTGATGAATATTCCATCACTTGATTGCTTGATTTGCAAACCAAGAAAGAAATTTAATTGTCCCGTCATGGACATCTCAAATTCTTCTTGCATCATGTTAGAGAAATCCTTACAAAGAGATTCGTTAGTTGCACCAAAGATAATATCGTCAACATAAATTTGAACTAATAAGGTATTACCTTTGGTTCTTTTGATGAACAAGGTTGTATCAGCCTTACCCTTCTGAAATCCTTTATCACAAAGGAAAGTACTTAATCTATCATACCATGCACGAGGGGCTTGTTTAAGACCATAGAGTGCCTTCTTTAATCGGAAGACATGTGAAGGAAACTTTGGATCTTCAAATCCTGGAGGTTGCTTCACATAGACTTCTTCTTGAATGTATCCATTCAGGAAAGCACTTTTGACATCCATTTGATATAATGGGAAATTTAAAGAGCAAGCATACGCCAATAATAGTCTTATGGCTTCCAACCTTGCTACTGGTGCATAAGTTTCATCAAAATCTATGCCTTCTTCTTGATTATACCCTTGAGCAACTAATCTCGCTTTGTTCCTAACTATAATACCATTTTCATCTAACTTATTCCTAAATACCCACTTTGTTCCAATAACATGTTTATCATTAGGCTTAGGGACAAGTTCCCAAACTTGATTCCTTTCAAATTGGTTTAGTTCTTCTTGCATTGCTACAATCCAATATTCATCTTCTACAGCATCATTTACTTTTGATGGTTCTATCTGAGAGACGAAGGCCATATTCAAAACTGAATCATTTAAGCGTAGCCTTGTAGAAACGCCTCTAGAAATATCACCAATAATATTATCAACTGGGTGATCCCTATGGGTTCTCCATTCTTTTGGAAGTTGATAAGTATTACTTTCAATGTGCTCTTCTTGTATTGGATTCTGATCTCCATCCTTTTGTGAATCTTCATTTATAATGATGTCATCTTCTTCATTATCTGGAAGATTGACTTTATCTTCTATTGAAGATTTAGATTCATCAAAAGTAACATGTATGGATTCTTCCACAGATAGAGTTTTCTTGTTAAAGACTCTATATGCTTTACTTGTTAGAGAATACCCAAGGAATATACCTTCATCAGATTTTTCATCAAACTTTCCAAGGTTTTCCTTTCCATTATTCAAGACAAAGCATTTTGATCCAAAAGCATGTAGATGAGAGATGTTTGGTTTCCTTCCTTTGTAGAGTTCATAGGGTGTTTTCTTAAGGATAGGTCTAATAAGAACTCTATTGGAAACATAGCAAGCAGTACTTACAGCATCAGCCCAGAAATATTTAGGGAGACTTGATTCACTCAGCATGGTTCTTGCTAATTCCTCAAGTAATCTATTCTTTCTTTCTACTACACCATTTTGTTGTGGTGTTCTCGGAGTAGAGAAATTATGTGATATTCCATTTTCATCACATAGTTCTTGGAATTGTTGATTCTGAAATTCTCCACCATGATCACTTCTTATAGAAGAGATCTTTAAAGACTTCTCATTTTGAACAAGCCTTGCATATCTTTTGAATGCATTGAAGGCTTCATTCTTATGAGGAAGAAATAAAGTCCATGTAAATCTAGAGAAATCATCAACAATAACAAGTGCATAGAAATTACCTCCGAGGCTTTTAGTTCTAGATGGTCCGAACAAATCCATATGTAACAATTGAAGGGGTCTTGAGGTCGAAACTATGTTCTTTGGTTTGAAGGATGTTCTGGTTTGCTTCCCTTTTTGACATGCATCACAAAGCTTGTCTTTCTCGAATTTTATCTTTGGAAGCCCAACGACTAGATCATGCTTGACTAGTTTGTTTAAATGATCTATGTGAATATGTGCAAGTCTTCTATGCCATAGCCATGAATCACTATTATTCTTGGCCAAAAGGCATCTCACATTTTGTGGAATTTCTTCCAATGAGATCATGAAGACTTTGTTTACTTTATATCCAGAAAACTTAATGTCTTTAGTTTTCACATCTTTCACAACACATATATCATTAATAAAACCAACTTTCAAACCTTTATCACATAGTTGACTAATACTCAGAAGATTATGCATCAAACCATCAACGTAAAGAACTTTATCGATGACTGTTTGAGGGGGTGTGCCTATTCTTCCAATACCGAGTATTTTTCCCTTTTGATTGTTACCATATGTGACGAAACCTTTTTCCCTAGGTATAAGAAAAGAAAATTTGGTTTTGTCTCCTGTCATGTGTGATGAGCAGCCACTATCAAGATACCATAAATCCTTTGCTGCTTTCATACACACCTGGGAATCTTCAACATCAGAATCATGTGAGGCCATCAAAGCAACTTGTGCTTCTTCTTTATCAGAATCAGATGATGAACTTACTTCATGATCATCCCAAGCCAAATATGCTCTCCGAGTAGATTGATCCTTTTTCTCGAACTTCTCTCTTAGACCATGTTTCTTCTTCTGAAGATTTGGACAATCTGATTTGAAGTGTCCCGGTTTACCACATTCGAAACATGTGATCTTTTGAGAGGAAGATGATTCATTGTTCTTTTGGAAAGATTTATTGTTGTTGAATTTCACACCTTTTCTTTTAAGAAACTTTCCAAAATTATTTACTAGAAGATTCACATTCCCATTATCTTCTTCTTCAGAATCTGCATCATAATCTTCTTTGATGCTTTCTTTTGCTTTTAGGGAAATGGATCGATACTTCTTCTCATGTTGTTCATTTTCTTCCAAACGATTCAATTCCAACTCGTGTTCTTGGAGTTTTCCAAAAAGAGTTGCAAGAGTCATTTTTGATAAACTCTTCTTCTCTGAGATGGCTGTTACTTTTGGTTGCCATACTCTTGTAAGTGATCTTAGAACTTTCATGTTCAAGTCACTGTTTGAAAATTGTCTACCAAGAGCAATCAAATGATTAATTAAATGAGTGAATCGTTTTTGCATGTCTAATACCTTTTCTCCTGGAAGCATTCTGAACATCTCATATTCTTAAGATAGAGTATTGATCTTTGATCTCTTGACTTCATTTGTTCCTTCATGAGTCACCATCAATGTATCCCATATTTCTTTCGATGAAGTGCACGTTGATACTCTGAAAAATTCATCCATGCCAAGAGCAGATGTAAGAATGTTCATTCCTTTGAGATCATGTTGTACCTTCTTCTTTTCTTCTTCACTCCAAGTGCTTTCTGATTTTGGTTGTAAAGTTCCTTCTTCATCTGTTGTTACAGGCACAAAGGGACCTTCTTCAATGACTTTCCATATTCCTGCGTCTAATGACTTTATGAATATCTTCATCTTGATTTTCCAGAAGTCATAGTGATCTCCATTGAAGAATGGTGGCCTGTTTATGTTATGTCCTTCACTTGTTCCATGATTGGAAGAGGATGCCATCTTTTCCCGGATCTTAGGAATAACTTACCTAAACTTCCGCTCTGATACCAATTGTAAGAACAGATAGCAACCTGAGAGGGGGGGTGAATCAGTGTTGCCCCAATTTTCGCCTTATTGAAATTGTTACTTTCAAGTTTATGATGATCACGAATTGATCGTTGTGATTGCAGCGGATATGAACAATACTTGAAAGTAAATGTGAAGGATAAAGAGAATCACACACAAGATTTATCCTGGTTCGCCTTCAATCCACTGAAGACTACGTCCAGTCCCTCAAGAAAACCCCTTGAGGATTTTTCCACTATTGATAAGAATTTCTTACAAGTTCCTAACCCAAGGACCCCAAGAACTTCTACCAATATCCTGTGAAAGCAAACCGCTTTCAACAGCCCCTGAAAGCAAACCGCTTTCAACAGCCCCTGAAAGCAAACCGCTTTCAGTTCCTGAAGGCAAACCACCCTCAGACCTTGAAGCCTAAACCACCTTCAATGAAAACCCTGAAAGTAAACCACTTTCAGTGACAACAACCCTTCACCGAATACCACGGTGAAAAACTCAATCTTACAGAAAGAGATGAAGAAGATATTACAATTGGCTGTTTCAATCCTTTAACACACAATTGGATTGAACATGAGAAATTATGCTTTAAGGCTTTTAAGCATAATACAATTCTGAGTTCTTCAAGATATGAACATCTAATGTGTTCTTGTAAACATGAAGATCATGAACTCAGAATTTAGGCTCCAAAAGATTTAAGTTCTAAAAGATGAACTAATTTTGAAAGAGCTTTGGCCTAATGTGTTTTTCTCATGTGAAATGTGTATATTTCGTGTGTGTTGTGTGTTCTATGTTTTCTGGACTCAAATGGTCTTTATATAGGCAAGGGAAACGTCCTTGAACCATCACAACCCTTTTCAAAAGGTTTGGGACACAATGGTTCATGAAAAGATGCACTTTTTCGTTCTGGTAATCGATTACCATACTTGGTGTAATCGATTACACAAGTGACCGTTTCAGTTTGAATTTGAATTTCAAACATGTAATCGATTACAAGACTGGAGTAATCGATTACTTGCCTTGGTGTAATCGATTACCATAATGATGTAATCGATTACACAAAAGCCCATTTTCCAGAAACTTGTTCTTTGAGACTTGCTTAAGGTTTTCTACTTCTTTTAAGTTATGAAAACTCTTAGCTTGATTAGATTAGGTGTTTTAAGAGCCTTTATGCTTTAATAAACCTTTGGAAGCATAACTCACCTAATACTAAGACTTTCTAGACTAATGATGGACTTGAGTGCTTGATTCTTTGAAGTCTTCTTTTCTTCTTTTTGTTGATGAGTTTGTCGTCATCAAAACCACAGCCAGGGTCAGGAGCAAGACCTTCTTCACACAATTTAATATCCTTTCCTTGTTGAAGAGGATGAGAGATGTCGAAGTGGAACCATAAGAATGAAACTGCAACTAGTTGAAAAATCAGTCAAATTACCTCAAGGAGTTGCAGAGAATGTGGCTGTGAAAGTGAAGTCGCTAAATTTTCCAATTGACTTTGTGGATGTAGATGTTCCTGAGGATAAAGAGGTTCCACTCATCGTAGGAATGCCATTCATCGAGATAGCTAGGACTGCATTTGATGTGGATACTGGGATCCTGAAGGTGAGACAAGGAGAAGAAGAGGTATACTTTAAGTTTAATAGTAGTCATCATCAACGAGGAAAATGTATGGTTGCATTCATTGAGGATGTTGATTTTGATCTTGAAAAGTTGCTTGATGAGAACAATCCACTTACTTCTTCAAATGATGCATCAAGTCACTTATTTCAACATTAAAATGAAAAAATCTGAAGTTTCTGAAAACAAAACATGTGATTTTGATGCTATTGAGGAAGTCAAGGAAGCATTAAGGAAGAAACGAAGGATAAGGAAGAAGAAAAAGTTTTCAATAATTTGCAAAGCTTTGACAACTTGTGAAAAGTGTTTTAAGGAGATTTTGAAAAAGGAGAAGGAACCAAAGAGGAATAGGGGCATTACTTTCTCCTCTTGTCTTTGTCTTACATGACAAAGCTAAATTTAAAAGCGTCAAGCTATTGACGTTAAAGAAGCGCTTGCTAGGAGACAACCTAATTTTTTTGTGTGATTTTCTTTTTATGTGTTTTAGTAAGTTGTAATATAAATATGTGAATTTGTGCTTAAATCTATGTGCTTATGTGCTTCACAAGTTTAATTTAGTATCTTGAGTGTGTTCAAAGGCTTGGAAAGAAATAACGTTGGAGGAATTGAAATATAAGGGTGTGACTTGTAAGCCCCTCAAGTTTGAGTATTTATATTTTGGTCCCTGAACTATTTCATATTTATGAAATGGTCCCTAGACTATTTTATAGCTTCAGAAATTTCTATTTTGGTCCCTGTTGACTGTTATTTGTATTGTTGACTTTTCGGTAACTGTATTTGTTTTCTGTTAGTAAATTTTCGATTGGGATTGAGAAAATAAGATGATATCTTTGAATTCAGGATTAATATATTCTGAATATTTGGTTGGGATATTGTTATTAAGTGGTAATTAATTCAAGATTAAAATTTAATTAGAGCAGATTCTGTTTTGTTTTAAAATACCTCTTAGAATTGTTTTTTGAAGAAGATTTGATAGAGTTTTAAAACAAAATCATTAAGAGAGAATCTAAAACTAAAATCCTCCTACTTTCTCCTAGGGTTAAGTTCGAGCAGCTCTATAAGTGCTTGGGCTGCCTCCTTTTGTTTTCTATCTCAAGCCTCAAACCCTAGTCTCTTTGTGAGCTGCGAACCCTACTCCTTACTGCTGCTGGCCGCCTCGCTTTCTTCTTCTTTGGGAAATCAAAACCTTCTTCTTTTCTTTCCTTTTCTTTTTCAAGAGAACAAGGTGAGTGAATTTCGGTAGGTGGTGGTGTCCTTCTCCGGTTCTGAATTCATGTTGATGTTAGGGTTCTGAATTCATGTTGATGTTAGGATTCTTAACCTTGACCTGAAACAATTCTAATTTCTTTTTTCATTCCTTTCCAAGGGTTTTACCATAGAGAGTTTCCTTCCTCCGATGTTAGACGGTTCCTTCTCGAAGTTCTCGGCGTGCAAGTGTCGCTCCTGTTGCTCCTGGATTGAGCAAGACACAAGGTAGGTTCTCTTTCATTTTCTCGATCACCTGGGCTGTTTTTATTCTCAAAACCTTCTTGTTTTAAGAGATTCTTCCTTAAGAAAAATGTTTATGGAACCTTAAACCTTTGGAAAATCTATGTTGTTTTGGTGGAAGAAACCCATTTATGAAGAACCTATGTTAGAAAACCTTTCTGGACTGCTTTCTGTGTGAAAAATTGGAATTTCGAACTCCTTGGAAAGAGAGCCAACGCATGAGCGCTGGCCTCCTGGCGCCAGGGTTCTACACTGGGCGTGTTTCTAGGCTGGGAGCCAGCACGTGAGCGTTGGCATCCCAGCGCATGGGCACTGGGCCCTTGTCAGCCCAGTTTGTTGTTTTGTTTTAAATCGTTTTAAATCCTTTTGAGGTTAATTTCCATCCTTCCAATGATTGATTGAGTGTTATTATGTGTTTATCATGTCAGGTTGAAATTGAAGCTTATGCGACACGTTCGACGGTAAGGGTAACTCATGTCCTAGAGAGTCTCGAATCATGCATGCTTTTATGTTGTTTTGCATGAGATAAATGTGTTTTTTGATTGTGATTGAGTTCCTTATTGAATTCTGGATATATCTTGTGAAGTTTGCGGATTGTTGTGGGTTATATTCTTTGGGCTGAACTTGTTTGCATGTGATATAATATGTTGATGTGAAATTAAAGGAATTATGATGATGATGATACTATATAAGCTAACACTATGAACAGGTGCTTTTGCAAGAGCAGAGCTAAAGTGTGTTCAATGGCGTTGAACTTTTGATTCACAAATTCTTTGAGCTCTCCAACTTCTTGAGCTAGAAACTGTTGAGACGTTGAGGCTTCTGGAACGGGTGCTTCAAGTTGCAAGGAATTAGGTTGTTCTTCAGAGTGTCCTGCAGAGGAGTGAACTTGATCAACCTCAATCAATGAGAGTTCATGAACTTCCTCTTCAGGCCTTGCAAGCTGGACGGGTTGAAAGGCTTGAAGCCAAGCAGCATCTATCTCCACAGTAGCATCTGCAAGAAATAAGATGGAAATCCAGGAACCAAGTGCAAGCACTAGTGGTCCAGGCTTAGTTAGATAAAAGAAGGGCATGTGGCCAACATATCCTGCGGATACTGAGATTTCCCAATCTTCATGTGGTAGGTTTTCATCCTTTCGAGAAAATAACATATATCTTTCATATGGTGCCACTGAAGGGACCCATGCATATCAAGGCAGCTTTACAACCTTCATGTGATTCACGTGGTGCCTTGTACCTTCCTTTGAGAGAATAATTTTGCTCACCATTGAATGTGGGAACCAGCAGTCGTCAATCAAGTTATTGACCTCATATCCAGAAGACTGAGGTGGTTGAACCCATATTTTATCACAATTAGGAGCATCTCTCTTCCAGGGCGAAGAGTATCGTTCACCAGATTCAGTATCAATTCCCAATGCCTCAGCTATATTCAATACTGTGATGAAGGTGACTATGTTGTTGAGTCTCGTCTTGATGATTCCTCTTTCAAAAACAGCACAATTATAAAACTCCTTCACCAACAGAACGAACGCTTCTATCTTCGAGATTTCATAGACTATCTCCCAGTCTTAGTGAAACAATGCTTGAATTCCAGGGATCTTCAAATGAACAAACATCTTCATCTCTAGGTA
Organism: Acmispon strigosus; assembly: GCA_030819835.1. NCBI lineage: Eukaryota > Viridiplantae > Streptophyta > Magnoliopsida > Fabales > Fabaceae > Acmispon > Acmispon strigosus. The sequence continues at coordinate 37,086,071 of JAUAMA010000001.1, read as the reverse complement.
TCGAGGGGAGACGACAAATTTGTCTCCTAACTTTGCAACAACAGGTTTCCCAATTTCAGATACTTGGCTTTGGCTTGATCAAGAACCCTTTCTCTTCTTTCCCTAAGGATCTCCATCTCTTCAGCTGAAAGATTGAGTACCTTTTGAGATTTTGATGAAGTTGCCATTGTTAAGTGCTGGAAAGCTTGAGTTATTGTTTTCTCTTTTCTGAAACTCATAAGTTAGTTTGCAGAGAGAAAGCAAGCAATTTGGAATTGTGAGAATGCAAAGAGATTTTCAGAAATGTGAACAGGTGAGTAAGTGAGAGAGAGAGAGAGCAAATCGGATTTTAGGTTTTTTCAAAAGCAATCATGAATTGTGCGTAAATTGAGGCAAAATAAACTATTAAAATATAAAAACCCCACGCGCATTTAATTCGATGTTATAGCTGCTTTTTCAGATTAATATTAAAATAATAGAGAAGCATATGTGAGAAGCTAGCTTGTGTGACGTCAACCAAGGTATGAATTCACGATAGGTGAACAATAGATAGCATGTGGCATCCTTGTCATTTGAACTTCACAATGAACGATATATGGTGAACATTGCATCTTCTTTGACAATACACTTGAGTGATTGAACAATTATAGTGTCGTCACCTGCACTTTGGTTAGTGTAAACGATACAAATCACATAGCAGGATACATTCCAATACTTTCCCTCAGATATGCAAACCTATTTTCTATGAGAGGCTTAGTAAAAATATCAGCTATTTGATCATCAGTATGCACATAAGATATATCAATATTACCATTTGCAACATGATCACGAATAAAATGATGCTTAATTTCTATATGCTTGGTTCTTGAATGTTGAATAGGAATTTTGGTAATGTTTATGACACTTGTGTTATCACACAATAAAGGAATGTTATGCTCGAATATGCTATAATCTTCTAATTGATGTTTTACCCATAAGAGTTGGGTACAACATGAACCTGCAACAACGTATTCATCTTCAGTAGTAGACAAAGAGATTGTACTTTGTCATCTGCTTGCCCAAGATATTAAGCATTGCCCTAGAAAGTGGAATCCACCACTTGTACTCTTTCTTTCTATGCGATCTCCAGCAAAGTCCGCATCACATAATCCTCTTAACCTGAAATCTTCACCTTTCTCGTACAGTAAACCAAGATTAGTAGTACCTAATAAATATCTAAATATCCTTTTAACAGCACTAAGGTGACATTCTTGAGTACTTACCTAAAACCTAGCACAAAAGAAACTCTAAACAACCAATTAAAAATCAAAGATCCAATCCCTGACAACGGCGCCAAAAACTTGATAGCAATTCTACAAGTGTACAGATTGTATCGAAGTAATATAAAAGATATCATCTCCACAGGGATTGATTTGACTTGAAATCGGTTTTTTAGAGTTTGAAAAGAAAAGATAAATATTTTTTGTTTTTGGATTTTAAAGAAAAGCATAAAAACAGAAATAATTGGTTAATAAAACAAGTACTTGGGTTGAGTTTCTCTACCTCTAGCTAAGCTATTCAGAATCAATTCTATATATGAAAATCAGAACATGTTATTAGGTGTTCTAGCCTAGGGTTTCTACTTGTTAATACCTTAATCAAATAGAACTTCCAATTCAATTTCTAATCCTAATACCTTAGTGATTAGTTAATCAAATTGAAGATAATTTCCAAGTTCAGGCCAACACGAACAATGTCTACCCTTATACCTAAGTGGCATACAATCATTCATTCTATTCCCATTTCTCCCAATTCCTACCAATTACCATTGCATAAGAATTAAGCATGAAGACTTGTGTACAAAAAGAATAATATTAAAACATGGAATGGAATCTAAGAGCTTGAACTTTATTCATATATAAACAAGAAAAGCTAGAGCATAGTTTGAAATAGATTCACTACAACCCAAATACTAAGAAAAACCTTGCCAAACATGGCTAATGAAAACATAAAATAAAACCTGAATTGGGAGCTCAAGGTGGCCTCCCACAACTCCGAGAAAGCTTATAGAAAACAAGACTTGTTCAAGTAGCAAAAGGTGTCTAGGTCTGATACAAAAGGAAAGCCAAAAACCGAATTTATAGCCAAACTGACAGGAAGCCAACGCTCAAGCGTTGGATTCCAGCGCTTGGGCGTTGGAAACAACATCAATTTCACAACTTTAGACAGAATGCCAATGCATGAGCGTTGGCGTCCCAACGCTCAGGCAGAGCACGACAGACTCCTCATTTTCTTGTTCTTAACCTTCTCTTTTGATTCCTTTCATCAATACTTTGATGGGGCATTATGGTGGCTTCAAGGAGGGTTTGAAACAGCTGAAGCTATTATTTCCTTCATCATTTCTCCATTTAAGAACATAGTTAACTGAATTAAAACCAGAGAATTTACCGGGAAACTTTGGTCCTGAAATAATAGATAATTTAGGAAAACTAATATACACAAAATTCGTAGGTGATGATATAATTAGAGAGAATGAAGAAGCAAGAAAGCAAGAAAAAGAAAAGGCTAAATGGCACTTATATAATATGCAGATATGTGATATTTTAATGAATATCCATGTGAATATGAAAAATTTTACTACCAATTAGACGAAAATGATAAAGAAAACTTTAAAGAAATGTTTATAAGTAAATTACCATTTCTGATAAATGAAAAAGTAAAAAATGCTTAGGAAAATAGGCTAAAATCTAGAGCAAACACACTAGGTGGAAGAATATCAACTGTATGAGATTTAATAAGAGAAACATGTATTATGTCCCAAACAAAATCTAAATTGAAAATGTTAGATAGAATATGTTGTGATGATAAAGACCCTGAAATACCACATATGTGGGGATGTGCAAAGAAAGGAAAGAAAGGATACATGAAAAAAAAAGATATAAATTCAGAAGACAAAGAAACCCAAAAGAGAAATAAAGAAGACGATATTTCAAGAAAAGAAAAACATATAAAAATACTAAATAAATTTTGTCCAGAAGGAAAAAAAGATTGTAAATGTTGGTTATGTAATGAAGTAGGACATTATGCAAATGAATGCCCTAAGAAAAAGGAGAAAAAAGATAAGGTAAACATATTCAACATAGCATATAAACATGAACTAGAACGCTTAGAAGAATGGAATAGTGATGATGAAATATATGAATATGTTTCAGAAACTGAAACTGAAGATGGTTCAGATTAGCACGTTCATAAAAATAAAATTAATAATAGAAGGATCAGAAACAAGTGTAACACATGCTTACACAGATACATGAGCATTTATATGTTTAGCCACTAAACATATAACAAAAATAATAATTGGAAAAACTTAGAGAAACCATTGAAAGTGGTTTTAGCAGACCAAAAACACAAATATATTAACAAAGTTTTAATATTTCCAAAATTAATATAGAAAATAAAATATTTCCAGTGCCAACTATATACCAACAAGAGACTGGAATGGATATAATAATAGGAAATAATTTTCTGAGACTATATCAACCATTTATCCAAACAATAAAAGAAATATCTTTAGTTTGCCCATACATAAAGAATGTACAGCAAAAACAGAAGTTTACAACCAAAATAATAGGTAAATGTAACCCAGCTACAACAAACCCATCAGAGTTCGCCCGAAAACGTGGTGAAGGTATAGTATCTATAAAAGAAAAAATTCAAGTGGTCCAACAAAAACTAATATTCTTAGTAGAAAAAGTAATAGAAGAAATGACAGAAGAAATTCCAAAAAGAATTTTAGAAAAACTTGAAAAAGCATGTAGTGAAAATCCTATAAACCCAAAAATAAATCAGAGTAACGAATTCATGGTAGAAATAAAATTGAAGGATCTGACAAAAGAAATAAAAGATAAACCTATGAACTATACAAAAAGGGATAGAGAAGAGTTTGCGAAAGATATAGAAGAATTAGAAAGAGATGGACAAATAAGAAAATCAACAAGTAAACATAGTAGCCCAGCATTCTATGTGGAAAAAGAATCAGAAAAGAAAAGAGGAAAAAGAAGAATGGTAATAAATTATAAAAAGATCAATGAACAAACAATAGGAGATGCTTATTATCTTCCCAATAAAGAAGAATTGATCGAAAAAATAAGAGGAAATAAACTTGACAGAAGAGAGTAAACCTCTAACAATCCACAAGGGCAATATGAATGGAATGTACTGCCTTTTGGCATGAAACAATCACCAAGTATTTTTCAAAGATACACATATACAGCCTTAAAAAGACTTAAAAGATATTTGTTGTGTATATGTGGATGACATAATTATGTTCTCCAAAACATTAGAAGAGAATTATGAAAGACTAGAAAGAGTTATAGATCGATGCATAGAAAAAGGAATAGTATTGTCAAAAAAGAAAGCTGTTATAGGAAAGACCAAAATAAATTTCTTAGGATTAGAAATAGAAGAAGTACAAATCCAAATACAAGATCACGTACTAACAAAAATAAGAGATTTTCCTTCAAAGGTTCTTAGGATTATTAACTTACTCAGAAGGCTATATTCCGAAACTAGCAGAAATAAGAAAACCTTTACAACAAAAATTAAAATATAATGTGAAATGAGAATGGAAAGATTCAGACACAAAGTATGTAGATACTATAAAAAGAAAATGTGAAAAACTACCAAAGTTATATCATCCTAACCCAGAAGATGAATTAATCATAGAAACAGATGCTTCTGATCAATATTGGGGAGGAGTATTAAAAGCCCGTCATAAAGGAAAAGAAGAAATATGTAGATACACATCTGTGAGTTTTAAAACCCATGAGTTAAATTACCATATCAATGAAAAAGAAACTCTTGCTGTAAAGAATACAATTAAGAAGTTTAATATTTACTTAATTCCCCAAGAATTTATTGTCATGACTGATTCTACTTACTTCTTATATTTTTTTAAGAACTAATATTCAAGGAGATTATAAGCAGGGTCCTCTACTCAGATGACAACAATGGTTTAGTTATTACCAGTTCGAAGTAGAACTGATAAAAAGTAACAAGAATAGCATTGTTGATTCTCTTACAAGAGAGCTAGCAATAAAATAATTTTAGCTAAATTGGCAAAATTTTCAATTTCAGGTGAAGATGAATGTAGATTATGACATGGAAATACAAATTAAGGAAGCTGAGTTGGAGCAATTAACAGCAAAAACATCTCTTTTAGAAAAAGAGCTACAATTATTAAAGCTGAAAGCTAAAGCCAAAGATAATATGACAACAGAACCAGAGAAGAAAGAAGAAACCAGCATACAATTTCCCAAATAATTCACAGAAGCAAAACAACAAGCATATGAAGACAAATATTATGTGATTCTCAATGGTCCCAACCAAGGTCTTTATGAAAATTGGGTAGAAGCTCAGCCATTATGCATAGGACAAGGAAATGTAGCTTTTTAGAAATGCAAAAGCAGGAAAGATGCAGAAGAGTTGTTGGCCAAAGCAGGAAAAAAGATAAGCTTGAGACTCACATATGAAAGAAAGGCAGATTCCATTAAACTTCTCTCCCACAGATTACCACAAATGAGAGAAGAATTAAAGAGACAAATTGAGTCAAATAAGGAAGAATATATAGAAATGATGAAAGAGTTATATTCCTGGAATGGAGATTGTTCCAAAATGTGGTACACCACAGACAAAACACATTTTGGATATAAAATAAACATTATACCAGGCGCTAATCCACTGTGGACTTGGAAAGCGTTCTTGTATGGAATGGTTGAAACCATATATCCATCACCAGACATGTAAGAATTAACTAATTTTGCTGAAGGGATTAAGTCTGCGATAACACTGTGGAGAAAAAATATGTTCAAAAACAACACTAATAACCCTCAAGATGTTTATATTAAATGTTTTGGGATTTATGGTGAATTCTTTGAAGAAATTTATGCAAAACCCAATTATTTCATTAAGCTTGGAATCTCCAATGGTAATTATCGAGTAGCAGATGCAGGACCAGAAAGTGTACCAAGTCAGTTGAAAGTAATACAAGTGAATCAGTTGATCTCTATATTTGAGAAAATGAGAGAGATAGACAAAGACTCAAGAATCAAGATGAATTATAAAAATCCAGACATCATTATCACATCTAGAACCAATAAAGGAATCTCTGAAAAGGAGTACAAACTATTGGTTGCATGGGAGGCACAATACTATGACTTTACAGGCATTAATTACTCTGAAGAAATAAAGATGGAGCTCTTCGAAAGACTCAAAACAGTAGAGGATCACATGTGTAGAAGATGCCAAGAGAGCAGCAGTAGCTCACTAGAAATTATTGAAGAGTGAGGTACTTTTCAAACGTAAGCAGTGACAAAATAATTTAAGGGTATAGAAGTCACGGCAAAATAATGTAAGGGCATAGAGGTCATTAGTTAAGCCTCCACCCCATTATAAATAGCTACACAAAGTGCTTGGAGAGGCAGAGTGAGTTTGTATAATCCTCTCGTAGAAGCTTTCATGCTTTCTCCCTTCCTTGTAAGGTTGAGTTTCTGAGAACTCATTTGGGTTCTTGTTTTATCAATGAAATAAATCTGCTGTTTCCAAATATTTTCTGAGTGATTTCTTTAGTACATTAGAATCAGCACACTAGAAAATCATACCCCACAAATAGTTCCTTCAATAACGAAGCAGAAATCTTATAAAGAAGTTCTTATTGAAGTAGACCAGAAGCGGAAGACGTTGTGGACCCTTTTCAACAAGCCTAAGCAATTTCAAGTATACTCTCAAATCTAAAATTATGAGTAGCATTGAACACACTTTTGCAAGAGATATTACTGTAGATAGTTCAGACATTTGTGTAGAGTTTTTAATAGATAAGAAAAAATTCAAACAAATTTAGAAATAAGAAATAGATCTTTCTGAAGGAGATAATATAAAGAAAGAAAAGAAAAACTTAAAAGAATTACTTAAAAAGAAAAATAGCCTCGAAAATATTATCTATTTGGGAAAAACATTGCAAGAAATAATTATAGATCTAAGTGAAATAGATGGAAGACACAACTTGCAACGGGTAACTGCCAAACATATCAATGAAAAAATACGGAGTATAAAGAAAGAAGAAGACGGAAAAAAGATTAAATATATTCACATAGGAGCAATACAAGTTTTAATTAAAAGTACTTTTTTTGAAGGAATAAATAGTCCTATAAAATTAGCATTAAAGGATAATAGAATAAGGGAACCAAGAGATGCTATATTAGGGATGATTGATGGAAATCTAGCATATACCAAGTTAAAATTTAGCATATATCCTAATTTAGGAGTACCCATTAATAAAAAAAATATAAATGAAATTTTAAGCTTATATTATCCGTTCAAAAGACAAGATTTAGTGAACAAATGTGATAAAATATTTAGCTTGACATATAGTATCAGTTATACCTTAAGTAATTCTCATCATTCGATAGAATTTAAAAACAATGATTATATACATATACTTGAATTATTTGATGAAGTTGAAAAATATTATAAACCAACAAAAAATCAGATAGAAAACTTACCTGAGGAGTGGAAAAATAATTTAGAAATAGAGTGTTATGAAGAAAATATTCCCAAACCACCTCTAATAATTATGAGAGATAATATTGAAGAGGAACTAAGAAAATTAAATAAATAAAGTGAAGAATTAAAAACTGTACTTTCCTGGGGATGATTAAGAATAACCCAATTAAAAATAGTTGGTATCAGAGCAGATAATCCAAGATGCAATCAATAAATGAACAAAATAGGTATTATAGAAGACAAATTGAAAAATTAAATAAAGAAGAATAAAAATACTATGAAAAGTCAATTTGTGTTAAATATAATAAAAACAGTGAAAAAAGATTATAAAGAATTAATGCTAAAAACTCCAAACTTAGGATAGAGTAATAAAATTTCAGTATATAGACCCTAGTAATTATGAAGAAGAAATAATATTAATTTGACAATTATCTTTTAATAACTATATTAAAATCATAATAATTAAAAAATTTCTAGAAAATTTAGATGAAGAAATAGAAATTCAAACACTTTTTTGTACACTAGATGAATAATATATGAATAGAGATATTATTATAAAAAAGTTATAAAAAAAAAAAAAAAAAAAAGCTACCTACTAAACAGGTGAGAGTGTAGGATACGATATTTAAACTTGCCATTATATAATTGAGACTTTTCACCAAAGGTGATTTAACCTAGACAACTCCAATGTAGTGTCTAACATCCTAAGTGGCAAGCACATGTAAACTGCTGACGTAGTAAGCACCCTCAGATATGTTAAAATTTGAAGATTTTGGAAACTGGGGATTGCCTGACCGGTAACATGAATATATAGTGGAGAATAGAAGATATCTGTGGTATTGTTAATAGCATAGAAAGAAATGATTTGATTTGTGCTTGAAATTTGTTTTTAGATGACAATCATATACAATTGGCACATAGTTAGTTAGTGTGTCCTTCAAATTTTCTCTGTCCCTTTCTATTAAAATTAAAAAGGCAAAAATATCGGTAAATATACAAATAATGTTAAACATCAAACACCTGTGTTTAGTGTTTTACACTGTTCACATATCTAGGAATCATAAGGTGCTGCTGTTTATTCTAGCTTTTGTCATCTATATTTAGCACTTTGTTATATTAACAAGAAATAGCATTTGACAGCAACAATAGCAACATATGACAGAATCCAATTTACAATTTTCATATTATTAGAATGATAACAGTAGTTGCAGTTATCCGTTAATTGTAAATGATTGCTATTTAATGGCTGGAGAGACAAAAACACCAACAGAAGTCCATTATGAAATTCTTAATTCCTAGCATTTGAGCTTCCATTTTTGGTGCTAAATTTTTCCTTTTCTCTTGTTTCTTTCCTTGTGATTAATTTACATTCTTTTCTTGCTTCGTTGAAGGGAAAATAAACACAAAGCATGGCCGAGAGAAATAATGAAACAGATAATCATTTTAGAACATGCATATTCATGCCGCCGCGGGTGAATTCAGAGACACCATGGTTTCGCATAAATGATTCTCAGATATATCCAGTGAATTCTTTGCCAGTGTTGCAGATACAGATGTGTTTGATATTTTCTGCAACTCTTTTCTTCGAAACCATTTTGCGGCGTCTAGGAATCCCGAGATTCACTTCAATGTGCATGGTAAGTTAAAGTTTTATGACACAATCAATTATATGAAATATAAATTTTAGGTCATTGCTTGTAAGCAAAGCATAGTAAAAGACTGAAAAATGAAACTTGTCATTCTAAGATTGCTTTTTAATCATGAACCTTATATTCTTATGAAACCTAGGAGGATAGTGATTGATTCATTTTCTCTTGTTACATTTTCACATTGATGCTTATGGACAAAAAACCTTCAGTACCCGTCTTCTTTTCTTTTCTGTATTACCAAGCAAATTTTGTATTGATATTTAAAAACCACCCATGTAATTTTATATCTACATGATACATTTGCAGTCCTTTTTGAACATGCACTGACATATGCCGGTGAGATTTGTTGAGCAGGTTGGGGTGCTCTTAGCAACTACCTTCAGCAAGAGATGGACTGAAAATGTTGAGAGACTATTCTTCTTCGATTCACAGGAAAATTTAGGGCTAGTTTCCGTATTCGGCTACATGTTATTCCTGTTCTACACCGGGGTCAGAACAGACGTGAGCATGATCCACAGAACTAGAAGCACCGCAACCAAAATTGGAGCTATTGCCATACTTGCCCCATTTTTCTCCGGCATGTTAGTTCTGTATTTCCACTCATCAAAGCACCTAGAACCATCGCAGGCAAGACAGCTCGTAGTTCTCATCGGCGTTCTCTCCTTCACCACATTCCCCGTGGTTTCCTCGGTTTTAAACGATCTGAAGATCCTGAATTCCGAGATCGGAAGATTAGGCCAATCCTCAGCACTGGTATGTGAAATCTTCAACATATTCTTGGCATCATTCATGCAATTCGCGCAAATGGCGTACACAGATGGTCCACTGAGAGCTCTCATCGGTCTCGCATCTGCGGTTTTTCTTGTTTTCTTGGTCATGTTTGCCATCCGCCCGGCGATGTTTTGGATTATAAGACAAACACCAGAGGGTTCTCCGGTGAACGATCACTACGTCTATTCGATACTCACGATGGCTCTTTTCGCCGCCTACGCTACGCACCGGTTAGGGTTCTTCGCTCTGTTGGGGCCTTTTATGTTGGGCTTGGCGATCCCTGAAGGGCCTCCTTTAGGCTCTGCTATAGTTAAGAAGATTGAAACTTTTGTGAACGGGGTTTTGATGCCTCTGTTTGTGACTACTTGTGCAATGAGGGTGAATCTGAGCAACTCCTTTGATTGGACGGATAAAGAAAATGGGGGAGTTGATAGCTTCATGGTGCAGACGCTGCTCATTGTTGTGGTGACTTCTGTTGTCAAAATTCTTTCATGCATGGTGATTCCTTTGCGGAGAGAGATGCCGTTGAATGACGCTCTGTGTCTCTCATTGATCATGAATTGCAAAGGCATTGTGGAAATGGCTGCGCTCTCTTTAATCAGAGATGTAGCTGTAAGCAAGCATTTTATTTCATACTTTGTTGCTGATCAAATTTAAGCCTTGATTAGAAAGAAATTAAAGTTATGTTGAATGATTCCTGAGTAGGTAAAGATAGTTGAAATATGACTTGTTTGCTTATTTCAAATGCAGGGCACGGCAGATAACGTGTTCTCATTACTGATGTTGTGCATCATATTGAACGCCACGGTTCTTCAAATGTTCCTAGGTGTTCTCTACGACCCTATGAAGAAATACGCAGGCTACACAAAGCGGAACATCATTGATCTCAAGGGAAACTCAGAGCTACGAGTCCTCACAATCATTCATAGAAGTGAGGACATCCCTCCAACAATAAATCTTCTAGAAGCAGCGTACCCGACGAGAGAACAACCGCTCTGCGGGTACGTGCTGCAGCTGAGAGAGCTCATTGGAAGAGCCTCCCCTGTTTTCATCTGCCACCAGCTGCAGAAAAAGAAGAAAGCAGATTCTAACAGCTCCATGGCGGAGAAGCTTCTAGATGCTTTCGAGAACTTCGAAAGGGAGTTCAAGGGCGCTCTGGTCGTGAACACCTTTACGGCGATCTCGCCGGCTGAGATGATGTACGATGATATTTGCAGCTTAGCGCTTGACAAGTTCACGTCGCTTATTGTGCTCCCTTTCCACAGAAAATGGTCGTCTGATGGTAATGTTAAAAATAATATTAGAATATAAAAAGTTGCATGTGTCGCAACTCAAGCAATATGTGTCGCAAATAATAATAGAATTTCTCATTTTCTATTGTGTTTTTTAACAGGCAACTCCATTGAGCTTGAGGACGAGTCCCTGAGGGACCTGAACTACCGGGTCATGGAAAGAGCTCCATGCTCTGTTGGGATACTCATTGAGAGAGCTCAGATGACACATGTTTTCTCACTTGAGACACCATACAAAGTGTGTGTTCTTTTCATCGGAGGAAAAGACGATAGAGAGGCGCTCTGCTTTGCCAAGAGAATGACCAAGAACCCGCACGTCAGGCTCACGGTGGTGCGGTTCTTGGCCGCAAATGAGGACCCGGAGGAGTGGCATGTAGCAGTGGACACTAAGCATATCCAAGATGTTAAGGTGAAGAGCAACGTGGGTGGGGATGCAAGTGTGAGGTACATAGAGGAGACTGTGAATGATGGGCCGGAAACTGCTCTAGTGATTCGTTCTTTGGTGAGTGAGTTTGATTTGATCATTGTTGGGAGACAAGCAGGGGTTGAAACTCCTCAAACTAGTGGGTTGTTGCAGTGGAGTGAGTATCCGGAACTTGGAGTGTTAGGAGATTTGCTAGTATCCACTGATGCTGCTGGGAAGGCTTCTGTGTTTGTGATACAACAACAAAGAACAGTTGTGGGGTGATTCAATTTTGGTTGTGTTTGTTTGAGACGTGAAATATTAATGTAACTTTGAATTGGATTTTTTTTTTTTTTTGATAGTAGGATTTTGGGAGATTCTGTTTAATTGTAGTGTGTACAAAATTACTTGTAGAAGATTTATGAAAACTTGTATGTTATTAGTTTAGCCTTTTTGTTGTGTTATGATAGTTTTATGGGGAAAAATTGATGGCAAGAAAATTATTGGACAAGTTACATTTGAAAACTTAACCAGCTATTCTAATCATTTAACTCTTTTTATGGACCAAAACACTAGATTAGTCACTAATGAGGTGTCTAAATAACCTTAGTCAAAGTTGGGCGTTTCTCCTGTACCCTCTTAAAATGTGAGGGTTTAGAACCTTTCATTGATTATTTGGAGTATAAAGGACTACGTACATAGCAAATTATAAAAGTTTATTATAAAAAAATCATGAAAAATTAAACTTAGAGGGTTGGGGTGTCCATCGGTCGGTTTCGGGCCACCGCTGTCGGTTTCGTCGGATGAAAATCACCAATAATCCAGACCCGCCACCGTCCGTATAAAACATCGGTTTCGTCGGATCTCGGTTGTTGCGGGTGCGGGTAAATTCGGTCGGTTACATGGTAACCACATAGAGGATCTAGCTTCAGGAGAAGGGAGGAGGAGCGGCGACAACGGTGGATTCAAGTGGGAGAGAGGTAGTGGTGGGGTGGAGGTGCGATGGCAGTGGTGACTAGAGAGACTGTGAGAGTGAGACGGAGATGGTGAAAGCAACAGCGGCGCAGCGGTTGAGAGGGGTGAGAGCAGAGGCGCGGAGGGCGGCGCTGGGTTGAGAGGACGGAGCAGTAGTGGGGCGGCGGCGCTGCGTTGAGAGGATGGAGCAGTGGTGGGGTGGCGACTAGGGTTGGGAGGAAGAGAAGGAAAGAGATTTATCCTTCAGACTCTGATATTGGGCCTGGGCCGGTTTTTTTTCTTCTAAGACCTGGTTCGGTCGGTATGGAGCCCAAACCGAAATCGACATGAACCCATAAAAATGGACCGGTCAAACCCGCAGCCGAACCGAACTGACCCGTTTAGCAAAAAAACCGTTGGTTTGCTCGGTTTCGGTTCGGTTTTTTTTTTATTTTTATTTGGACAGCCCTATTAGAGGGTATCAAACCACTTCATTTTTAGAGGGATACAATAGAAATTGCGAGCAAAGTTTGGGTTAAATCACCTACTTCTATGTGGACCTGTTTGAGGTATCAAACCTGTTTGATTACAAATTTTAAAAACTGTACTAAAAAATAGATTTTAGAAACAGTTGTTGAAAATATTTTTTCAAAAAAAGAAGAAGTAAAAAACTGTTTGAATGATATGCTTTTCAACATTAAAAAATTGTAATTTAAAAACTAAAAACATAACAGAAAACATCTTTTAATTGTTTTGGTTTTATATTTTAAAAACGAAAAAAGTAAGAATAGTTTTTAAAAACAATTTTGCCAACAGTTTGTATCAAACAAATTTTAAATTTTTCAATATTAAAAAATAAAAAACATTTTTAAAAAGCGGTAATCATCTGAATCTCTCAATAGAAGAGTTTCCAACTCAACGTCCGTAAACTCTATTACATTCACACATGAAGTCATAAATCTAACCCCATATTTGGCAAACCAATCAGTCGGAGCATTGCAAGCTCAGAGAATCCACTGCAAAGTAACCATCCAATCTCGACACAGAAGTTGCTTAATATCATTCTGAAAGCACAGCTTTTTATCCCTTCACCACTTATAATTAACTATATTAAATTAAATAAGTGAAAAAAATAAAACGTTGAATATTTTAAATATTAAGAATTTAATTGTAAATTTTTTCTTAAAAACTTAGTAAAATTGGATTTTAGCCCACACAAAAGATGGCCCCTCACAATTTGTTTACGGTTTTTTCGGGAAGAAAATGTAAATATGTTAGTAATATAGTAGAACTCGAACAATGACCATCAAGACTTCATGGCCCAATGGATAAGGCGCTGGTCTACGGAACCAGAGATTCTGGGTTCGATCCCCAGTGAAGTCGTGTATAATTTATGTGGTTTTTTTTTTCTTTAAAATGCTCACATAGGTCTTGCCTTTTATTTGAACTCACAGATTCATGTTCTGAAAGTTTTCGCAGCTCATCATCACTTATGCAATTGCATTCGAGCATCATCATAGTTAATAGGGGGCAAATTGTGTATGGCTCAAATGTGTTGCACTATTCCTCTTTACCTATGTATACCCCTCATTGTCATTGAATGTAACATTGATAAGGATTGGTGAAAATATACATCCTCTTACTTCTTCGGTGTCTCTTGCTCTTTCTCACACTTCTCACTTGCATTGTTTCCTTCATTTTATAACATGTTCCCATTTTTTCATCTCAGCCCAAAAATGGTTTTTAAAAAACTGTTTCCTCGAATTATCACTAACACTTTTTAAATTACTTTTTACTCGATTATCACCTCGACATTGTAAAAACATTACATGCCAAGCTGATGGGCTCTGTTCTAGCAAGTCCAGATGACCACAAGGCCCAATATCATCCTGATCTACCCAGAGGATTTACAGCCAAAATGAATGTCGTGTCGGTCAGTAAAGATGACCAAAGTGAAGCCTTAACTCCTCCAATAGCTAGCTGGGCAAAGACAAACTAACAGGATTAACGATCCAGAGGCCGTTCAAGCACAACCATCATATCACAAGCTATCCACAGTAACGAAACTAAGGTTATACACCTCCATTATTGTTCGTATTGAATTCTATAAATACATATTTGATCATTTTTTAACTAAATCATTATTCATTTTGCTACGTATATTTCTCTTTTAAGACATTAAACTATTATCTTTGATCTTGAGCTGATGAACGCCATAGTGCACTTATGTGGCAGAACTAGGAAAAAATAGTTAGGAGGGCCAAAATAAATAAAATTTCAATACATGAATATACACACAAAAATATAGATTAAACTAATTCATATATATATATATATATATATATATATATATATTAAACTAATTCATATATATATACATGAATATTGAGAATTTATTATAACTTATATTAATAATCTTGGAAATTTACTTTTAATTTTTTAAATTTAAAATTTCTGATATATTTTTTAATTTTAAATTGAAATTTCTCACAAATCTTATTAAGTTCAAACGATCTTAGAACGTTTATCATATGTTGAGTGATAACAATTTTGTTTAAGAGTTCAACTGTGATAGATAAAAATTTCCTAAACATTGTGTATTATGCTTTTCAGGAAATATCTCTATTGTTTCTATTTCAAGAGAAGTCTCGTCTACACGCATTGTCTAACATCTATAAATGTCTCATTTGTTAGATCCAAATAATTAAATGAATTATTGTGTTTTGATAATTAACAATTTCTTTAAGGTTTAATATCGTTAGAGATAGAATTCCTAACACAGTGAAATTTCTCATATCCAGGAATGTTTATCTACTGAAGAGACTGAATGAATCTTAAAGCATCATCAATAGAATCAATTTGCCAGGAGAAACCGTCCGGTCATCACTACATACATCCTGAAGGAAATACTGTCAAAAACATCCAAAGGAAAAACACTCATGTAAAGACAGTCTGGTGACTCACGAGAGATAAAGCAGTGACTTCAAATAGCAAACATCCCTTCTCAAGGACACTCTATCAAGCCACGCTCTCTCAAGTCAAAGTCCACTTCATGAAGCTGAAACAGTCCGCTGCCTAAACCAACAGTGATCAATGGAAGACTGTTTCATCTAAAGCTGAAAGAATATGAAAACTCATGAAGAGACTCCTCCAGCTTCGAAGCTTCTTTAGCATCACATAAAGAATTTGTGGGTCAAACCTACTCAGATGAAGAACTTCAGTGGAAGCAAAAGAAAAGGAAAGATTCAGTCTTCTATAAGCCAAGAAGATTCTCATCCTTAAGAAGGACTGAATGAAGAAAGACCGTCTGCCTATACAAGTCATTCAATAACGGAATTCTAAATACTCTATGGAGACTGCGTCTGCCAAACCCTAAGGAAGAATCCGTCTGCTCAAGCATCAGAATGCACCAAAGGTACAAACATTAAGAAATGTGCATTACGAGGATATTGGCTCAACTGAAGCACTAAAGAAATTATTCACTTCATCCGGAATAATTGCTTCTTGGATCAAAAGACATCGACCTCGTCTGCGTATTAATTAAAGTACTGGCAATGGCAGAAAGTAGAAAGGGACACAATTAATACAATATTCCTTGGTCCCACTGCTTTCCTACTTTTCCTAAATCAAGCTGACATTGCGGAATCAACGGCAAGAATCTCTGAGCATCGTACACTTTCAACGGTCGAAATTCAAATATCTGATCAAAGCACTTGATGAGCACTAGCTGGCATGCACTGGGGTATAATGGTCAAAACAAGTACCACAGCTGTAACTCCACGCATTAAATACAGAAGACATAGCTCAAAGCTACTCGCTCAAATGGAGCCAGACGATGTCAACCCAGGCAAATCAATGCTTCTCAGATCGTGTCTCATACCTGCTGAAAAATGCAGAACTAGCCGTTACTTACAGTCAAGGAAGTCGGAGCACTAACGGGCAGGTTTTCACTCCTTCTGTGAAGGAAGGACAAAGATCTTCAACTGAAGATATATATAGAGAATCCTGCTTCCGTAGCAACATGGCAACTTAGACTCAAACTCTCATATTCCAACTAAGTTTGTCCAAAGAACCAAGACTCCATTGGTTCCAACTCAGAATGCTTCAAGCCTACCTTTACCTGAGTTGCAGTGCTCATGTGTGAGAAATTCATAGAGTATTACTCTCATCTTATCCAACTCACACAACCCAAAAACAGAGAACCCAAATTCCTATTCTCTCTGTATAAACCGAGCCTCATTGTTTCTACCCACTCTTATTTGAAGAGAATTCTTGTAGAAAAGCAAATCCTTGTAAAAGGTGTCAGGAGAAGTCCTGTATAATACTTGTAAGGAGAAGTCCTGATAATACTTGTAAGGAGAAGTCCTGATAATACTTGTGATGAGAAGTCCTTCGAATACTTGATAGGAGAAGTCCTTCTAATACTTGTTGGGAGAAGTCCCTGATAATACTTGTACTATTTGTTGAAATAGTGGAAAATCTTGGTGAAGCCAAGGACTGGACGTAGCCCTGTCAGTTATGGGGGTGAACCAGGATAAAGATTATGTGTGCTTTACTTTTCATGTTATGTTATATTTCCGCTGCATGCATATTCATGTGCTTCATGAATAACTCTCGTTAAAAGCAAATAAATGATTAACATTCAAAATTAATGAAAGAAACTTTGAAAATGAGTCACACAATTCAAACCCCCCCCCCTTTCTTGTGTGTTTCTTGCACTTTCAATTCTCATTCTGTAAGACCCTCTATTTTTGTAAAATTTCATTTTGGTCCTTGAACCTTTGTGAATTGTATTTTAGCCCTTGGAGTTTGTGATATTCATGATCGGTTCTTGAATGTTGTGATATTAATTTGAACCTTGTTAGATATTTTGTGTGATGCTTGATTGTAAGAATATTTTCGCTTGAGTCATAACAAGATGAGCTTTGGTTTAGTGGTTGAGACTAGAGTATTTCAGTTACGTGACGAAGATGAGCCATTTTGGCTGATTACCCTCTTCTAATTTTGCTTATTTAATTTTGAAAACAGAATATTTTGCTGAAAAGAATTATATGCTTTAAGATACCATTTGATGCTGCTAGAAAGTAGGGAAATAGAAGTTGTAACCTCCAACTTAACCCAAAATTCGTGCAACTTATAGTAGAGAGTATTCTGAAGTTATTTTCCACTTTCTCACTCAATAACACGTCAAAAACTTCCAGCGAAAAACCACTTCTTTCCCTTGTTGTTGCTGTTGCTGCCAAGTTCTCTTCTACATTCTTCTGTTACTAGTTCTCCTTCTTGTTGCTGCTGAATTCCTCTTAGAGAAGACCTTAGAACTCTCTAGCAATCACTTGCAGAGACTCCTCCCTTGTGTCTTGGTAAGTTTTCTTCCTCAATCTATTTTCGAGTTCCATTCTTGGTTGTAGACTCGGTTCCTAACTCGAATCCTTCTCTATTTGGCTCAAATTTTCCTTCTCAAGGCCAAATTTTGAACACGTGACTCCTTCCAACTCTGAGACGAGGACGGGCGTTGGAGCGTAGAGGACAAACACAAGATTTTACGCACGGTTGTGAGGTCTTAATCAAGGTTGGTTCCTCTCAGAACCCTTGTTCCACTACTCTAGCAAATTTAGGGCTTTTGACGTTGGAATTCTTAATTTGAAGGAAATTGATTTTTGGCATGTTTAGACCCTGGGAAATGATGTTAAGTGATTGTAAGACCCTTAATTTTGTATAATTTTCAGTTTGGTCCTTGAACTCTTTGTAATTGCAGTTTAGTCCCTAGAGTCTTTATAATTGTATTGTGGTCCTTTGATTAATGATAAATGAATCCTTGGGATATTCAGATATTTAGTTGGGTTACGTTGGCTTTACTTTGAGAGTTATAAAAATAGTTTCGTTTGAGTTATAATAAGATGAGCTTTGGCTTAGTGGTTAAGACTTTTGTATTTCGGTTAGATGGTAAGGGTTCGAATCATGGCGAGGTAAGTTTTTTTATTGGTTTAGATTTTTGGTGTGGCTTGATATTTTAAATTTAAAATTCTAAAATCATTATTATGGTCATTAAGGGTGGTTAGAATTCAGATTTTATGAAGGAATAATGGGTATTAAGGGGGTATAATGTGGGTTAATGAGTTGTCTATGGCTTTAATGGGTTTTGAAGGAGAATCATGGTGAGTAAAATAATTTTTGGTCGAGCTTATCCCTCCCTTATGAGCTTGAATTTTGAATTTCAAAAACCAACAAGTGCATTGATGGTGGTAAAAGGAGGTTTGATGGTTGTTTAATGAATTTGATGGAGAATTATGCTGAGTAATGAACATGTTTTTCTGAAATCCCCTTTTAATGTGAGAAAATTTTCGATCTCCCTTGATATAGTGGCAGCCTCCTCTTCATTTTTCATTTCAAGCTTGACCCTAGAATCCATTCTACTGCTGTTGCCTTTCTTTGTTGCGTTTCTGCTGCTCCTCTTTTCCGTGCTGCTGCTGTGTTCTTCACTTTGGGATGGGAAAAAAAACACTCCAATCTCCTTGTTGCAAAGGTTCCTTGTTGTTATTCGGTAAGGTTTAATTCCTAATCAATTTCTGAGTTCCGTCATGATCAAAACTTGACTCTAACCCAATACCGTTTCTGTTTGATATCAATCCTCTTCCTCCAATTCAAGCTTGATCACGTGTTTTCCTACGTAATTCTCAAGGGCGTGGACAAGCATCTTCGTGTGGTGGACAAACTCATATTCCGTACGATCGGTTCCGAGGCCATAATCGAGGTTGGTCTCTTTTCCCTATCGTAGTCGAAAACTCTTGTCATTCCCTTATTTACATGGATTAGGATTTTGAGAACTCTTGGAATTTTGAGTAGAAAACATATTTAATCGATTTTAAAATGATTTTTGGGCATGGAAGAGGTTTATTTTAAAAAAGTAGAGCTTAGAATCGATTTTGGGGTGAAAAACTACATTTATGGGCTTTCTGGCAGGGAGCCAACGCATGGGCGTTGGTATCCTAAATGGGCGTTGGGCCTCTGCCTGAGCCACGCACATGCATGGGGTGTGCATACAGCTTCTTCTGTTTTTTCAAAAAAAAAAACCCTAATTCGGCCAAACGATTTCCAGTTTATTTTGAGGTCAATTTCCACCTATCCTATGGTTGACTTATTTTTATTTATACGTTTATTTTGCAAGGTTGGAGTTCAATTGCATGCAACCCTCTCGAAGGTAAGGGTAACTCATGTCCTAGAGAGTCTTAAGTCTTGCATGCTTAATATTGATATGCATGTGGTTGTGATTATATCTTGGTATGCTGTTGATGCTGGAAGTTTGTGATTTGAGATAATATGACGTATTTGATTGATGATAATATTCTTTGATGAAAGTTGTTGTTGTGTTAAAAGTTTTGATACTATGTTGTTGAGGCTTGGAGGAGATAATTTATTTGTGCTAACATACCGTGACTGTTGGATATTTTGAAGAACTATTGGTTCATGAGTTATTATGGTTTGTCATGGCATGTGCATCTTTTAGGTTGAAGGCGGTGGGGTGGACGGTAACTGCCACATGACGTAGAAGGCGGTGGGGTGGACGGTAATTGCCACGTGACCGTTGAGGGCGGTGGGGTGGTTGGTAATTGCCACGTAGCCGTGCCTGAGGACAATGGGGTGGACGGTAATTGCCACGTGATTGTCCGGTTCCTGTTGGAACGATGTTTTTGGCCATAAATGAGCATGTAGACGTTGAGGAACTAACAAGCATAAGCTACGTCTTACTGTTTGGTGGATGAATTGAGTATGCTTCAATTATATTCTACTACTATTGTTTATGTATTTTAACTCCTTTTAAGCATGCTACTCATTATTGATTTGATGTTTGTTTTAGGAGTTAACCATTTCTGTTTGTTGTTTGTTGCTTGGGCACTTAACGCCAGAGGTGTATAGCGCGATTATTTGAAGAAGCATAGATTGCGAGTGGCTAAAGAAGATGGTGTCGGGATGACTTGAAGATATTGAAGAGTTTATATTATCCGCTGCTTTGAAATGTTTAGCACATGTGGTGCAGTTTAATTAATAATTTTATTATGCGTTGAATTATTATTATTATGGGAATATTATTGATTAAATATTTATCGAGAGACGAAATTTATTTTGAAAAATTGAGTTGTTTTTCTGAGAGGTTTTTGATTTCCGCGAAATTACTATGTGACTCTCAACCCAAAATTAGGGTGTTATAGTGATGTTGGATCAATTTCTATAAAAACCCTTGGTCATCCTGGACAGAGAGCCAATGCATGAGCGCTGGCTCCAGGTGCTTGGGCGTTTGGAACTGGGTTCCCAGGCAGGGAGCCAACGCATGAGTGTTAGCATCCCAACGCACATGCGTTGGGCTTCTGCCAACCCAGTGCTGTTTGTTCGTTCTTTCGTTTAAATGGACTTTTTAAGGTTTCTTACGTCCTCCCGATGATTGATATAGGGTTTTTACTTATTATATGATAGGTTGGACTTGAAGTTGATGCAAAACATTAGGAGGTAATGGTAACTTCTTTTTAGGAATTGATTATCGTTTTTGTGATTGCTATAGTGTTGTTTTGGAAATTCGGTTGCTGTTTTGCCTTGTATATTTCCATGAGTAGTCATTGCTGCTATAACATGATATGTCTTGAAAATTTTGTGGTTGAGTAATGAGACTTGAAATGAGTCGTTGGAATTAAATTGAATCTTGAGGAAAATATGATGATGATGATGATGATTTTAAGAGTAATTGGAATAAGTTTTGCATATGAGACTATGACTTAAATTGTGTGAACTGTTGGTTCATGAGGATTGAGATATTGGTTTAATTATGTCATAGCATATGCACTATACTTAGGATGTTTAGGTTGATGTGACGGCACTTTGTCCCGTGGGATCAACCGAGGGAATGTGGTGGGTCTTTTTCCGACGTGATTGTCCCACGTGATTGTCCTGCCCTTGTTCTGGGAAAATCTTGGCCATAGATATGCATATAATTATTATAGGGATAACTTGCATATTTTGGAAATTAAATGAAGTTTCTGTGTATTTATTTGTTGTATATTCCTGTGGCTGTTTTGCTGCTGAAAATTTATTGTTGTTTGTTAATTTTTGCTGCTGTTGTTTTCTGTTTTTATTGCTGTTACTGTATTTAAATGTTGTTGTATGTTGTTTCTGTTCTTATAATTATCATATGGTGATAAATTTTTTATTGATATTTTTGAAGTTGACCCTTTAATGTTTGTTGTGTGTTTTGTTTGGGCGCTTAACGCCATAGATGAACAGCATGAAGATTAGATGGGAGATTAATGTTGGAAGCTATGATGAAGAGAAAAAGAAGAAGGAACACGAGTTTTACTGTTTTATTTTATTAGAACTTAGTAAATTTATGTTGTTGACAAGTATTTATTTTTCTGCACACGTTAGATTATTTTATTATGGGATAATATGTAATGATTAAATATTTTGAGTGACATTTCGTTTTAAAAAAAGATGAGTGGTCTTTTTGAGAGGTTTTCAAAACTTACATTTCCGCGTATTTACAATGTGACTCCTGACCAGAAATGGGGGTGTTACACATTCACTCAACCAATGTATACTCAGACGTGAAGGAAAGCACCATTTGAACAATAGAGAAGCATTGTCTAAGGGAAAGCAAGAGACTATACTATATCAAGAAAATATCTCAAGTATGGTCTTTTGCTTGCAAGGCCACATACCAAGGAAAATATGTACATATCACTTGACAAGCGTCAGAGTGTCAACGGTCACATATTCCCAGACTCAGTACAACATTGTCAATAAGACAAAATGGATCAACTATTTCCTTGAAATGGAAAAGATTCGCTGCAACAGAAGTCTACTTTTGAATACTTCATCATTTAAGGAAAGATTGCAAAGACAATAAGACAAATTCATTAAATGCAAGCAAAGAGCCGTTGATGAACAGTCAAGGAAAATGAGTGGCTCACAATGATTCACCACGTTATCTTCAGAAACCCTACCTTTGGGGTAATTCAACACATATAGGAGCTGGATTACACAACATTCCGAGTTCCTGTGTTTGGTTGTAAGTGGGTTGACAGTAACTTTGGAGTTCAGATTGACAACTCAGGGTTTATTCAGGTAGATTTTAATAAGGTGGGGTCCAAGGATGATCCATTTATTTTGGCATCCCAAGCAGAGAAAATATTTTATGTCCCTGATCTCGCTGACAATAAAAGGTCCATTGTTATTTTATCAAATAAGGCACATGATAGCCAAATCGCAAGTGCACGATTGATTATCGCGTAATATAAAAGATTGTCGATCCCACAGGGATAGGTGTCTAATTACTAATTTGTTTAGAGCTTAAACAGAAAAATAAAAGGATATATTTTGCATTTTGGTTTCTGGAATAAGAACATAAAAAGCATAAAATATAAAAGAAGAGATGATGATAAAAATAAGCATTTGGGTTGCATTGTATAACTTATAATTTATGCTAGCAAACTTCTATTTCATTTCTGAATTCCAAACAAAGATTCATGATGCTATAGCCTAGTGTAACTACAAGATAATTCCTTAAGCATTGTAGATCTTTCTTTTTAATTACTAAACCCAATTCCTTGGCACCTAGTTAACTAAAGAAGAAGATGAAGAAGATGTTCAGGCCAACATAAAGTTACGTCCTTCCTAATTCCTTAGCGAAGTATACTTATAACCTTTTTTAAATCCTAGGTCCCTTACTACTTACCAAATGGCCTTATGTAATAAGCAATAAGCGAGAGATCTTGTGTGCACCAAGATGAATGAAGAACAAGGAAATAAAACATGAACTTTGAATATTATTCAGAAACAAATAAAAGAAAACTAAAACATAAACTAATAAGCTAACACAACCCAAAATACTTAAAGAGAATTAGCCCAACATGGCTAAAAGAAGCATTGAATTACCCTGGACTAGGAGCTCAAATATGGCTTCCCACAATTCCTAGGAACAATGTTCTTGAGGGAGAAAGAGGAACACTTGTTGTGTTCTAAGAAAGGTGTGTTTTACAGGTGCAAATTGCCTCCCTATTTATAGCAAAATTCTGGGCTCCAGCGCTTGAGCGCTGGCTTTCCCAGCGCTTGGGCGCTGGGAAGCATTTAAATCCCACTTTCAGATCGAGGGCCAGCGCTTGAGCGCTGGCTTCCTAGCGCTGCAGCGCTGGGTGTGATTTCCAGCTCAGGTCCTATTCAGAGTCCCAACGCTTGAGCGCTGGGATCCCAACGCTTGAGCGCTGGGTCGTTGCTGCTTCATCTTCAAGCTTTTCTTTCCTTCATGGTAGTGGGTTTTTAATGTCTTCAATTGCCTTCATTCAGCCCTTGATCATTTCTGAAACCTTCTTCCCACTATCACCAATCCTTCAACATAATTTTCCATGTGCTAATTTAGAGAGTGATTCTTCATATTCTTGTTTTCCACTTTTGGTCCTCTCATAGTTAGCACTTCAATTCTGGCCCTTCTACTTCTTGCAACTTCAATTTTCAGTCCCCAACTCTTGTACCTTTAGACTTTGGTCCTTCATTTCTTGAACTTTACAAATAGGCCCCTGAACAAAATTGATAATTTCTACCAGCTTTCCTAAGAATACAAAAATACCTATAAAAATTCCTAAAAATATAAAATAAAGTTTAAAAACCAAATAAAAACTAATCTATATGCCAAATGCAAAATAAATAGAAAATCTACATAAAAATAACAAAAAACCTATATGAGACTCAAAAATAACAAGATAAAAAGACTAAAAAGACCCTAAAATTATCATACAAAATCCAGTCATCACACCACTATACCCAACGACAGCTTGTCCTCAAGCGACAAAACTTTAAAGAAAAACTTGTCCTCGAGTTTAGATAAAGTTTTATCCAAAAAGAAATGATAATTTTCAAGAAAGCATGGCGGATTCGGAAAGCAAACATGTTTCAAAAGAACTTGATCAAGAGAGTTAAGCTTGGCACCTGTAACATATTGAGTTCATCAACTTCAGCTCACAAAAAGATATCCTCAATGAAAACATGAAAGCTCAAAAATTCTGCCTATCATTCAAATCAAAGTTGAAATCATGCACTATGCAACTTAAGAAGAGATTCTTGAAGGTTGAAACTTTTGACCAAGGTTCAAACAAGGTATGGATTCAGAAAAACTTGGCAACTCTATTGGCTTGACTCAGAATTTTTGCTAGGTGATTCTTTTGACTAAGAGCTTTAACAATTACAAACATAGGTTCTCTCAATTTTTCCTTTTCTTTTTTTTTTCTCTAAGGCACATACCTTAAATTATTATTATTTTTTTCTTTCTCTTTTTTTATTTATTAATTTTGAGAGAGAAACCTAAACATACATAGCTCTAGAATTTTCCATTTTATTGAATCACACTAACACCTTATAATATCACACAAAAGTAGGCTCCAAAAATGACTCTTTTAAGGCTCAAAGAGGCTACTAATGGATTTTTCCTTTTCAATCAAGAATCTGAGTTTTCAAAGAAAGCCTAAAATCTCTTCACAAATTCACAAAAGTTAACACGATTCAACCAACATGCAACACAAGGCAGAATAATTTTACAAGTCATGCATTAGAGTTCTCAGCACTCAAAAAGATTGGAGTAAGTGGTACTCCTTTTCGAACTCAGAAAAACTTTGCCAAAACTTTCCAATCAAGATTTCAGTCCATCCTAGCAACATGCAATCCTAAACCGCATTCAAGAACATATTATCTTTTTGAAAGCAATATTAGTTCAATGGATAAAACCTCACAAGAAATTATCAATAGCAGAATGTTAACTGGATAAGTACTTAACCACGCAGTTTAAAAATCCTAAAAACAAAAATAAAAGCAGAAAGATAAAAGCAAAAATTGTCCAAAAATCAAGCTGGTAAAAATTATTCAATTTCAATCAAAGTGCATCGGGGCCTCCTCTTCTGCAGCAGCTCCTGAACCTTCAGCCTGTTCAGTGATGTGCAAACCCATCAATCTCCTCCCCAGATCAGTCGGGGCAGGACACCTCTGCCAGCTGGGATCACTATAACCTGCATAATCCCACATCAGCTGCTGGTTATGAGATATCTTGTGCATATGCTGGAACATGGTTCCAAAAGCTTCCTCCTGCCAAGTGTTGGTGGAGGACTGAGATGATTCCCCTGCATTTCTGGATCGGGCTCTAGTGTTGGTTCTGGGCCTGGGCTCTGCATAACGGGCTTCAAAAGGGTCCCCTTGCCTCTCAAGGGAAGCAGCATGCTCTCTGTAGATCCTATCAGCACCATCAATGGACATGACGGGAAGAGGATGGATGTAAATCTCGATAGGAGGCATGGCAGCCACCCCGAGCTTAGCCTGCACAAGCTTAGTAATCAATGAAGGATAACCAAACCTCTTACCCTTTTTGTCCAAGTTAACAGAATAGTGGATCCTCTAAGCAATTATCCGTGCTGTATCAATAGGTCTTTTTTTCAGCAAGCAGTAAATGCAGAGAGCACTTTGCCTCCTTAATTCTGATTTGTTAGAACTAGGGAAGAGAGTGTCTCCCAAGAAATGGTCCCAAACTCGGACCTCTGGCTTCACAAATTTCCTGTAAATGAAGCTTGGAGTGATCCCATCTGCTTCAGTCTCCCATTTAGCTCCTGGTACAGCAAGAGCTTCCAAAATCTCAGCGTGAGGGTAGTTGTTCAACATCTCATTAAAGCTGGCCCCATTCTGCCCAAACTTAGCCCAATCCTGGGCCTCAGTTGGAAGCTTCATAAGCCTCGTAATCACTTCCGCACTATAGTTGATCGTGGTTCCCCGGTACCATGATTTATAGGTGGGAATGGCGGGGATCTCTTCATCAGAATCATAGTGGGCATTAGCATAAAACTCCCTCACGAGAGTTTGACAAGCATCATGGATTGGAGCACAGAGTTGCTCCCACTTCCTCTCGAGCACAGCCTCTTGGATCCCCCATGGATCCATCCGATCAAAATGGAGAGGCCTCTCCCGGACCAGCTCCTTCTGTAATAGCTTCCCCTTGAAAAATTTCTCCTTTTCAAGGGAGAGGAAGCGGTTATAATCAAACTGCTCCTCCCCCTCTTCAAGGACTTCCTCAACCGCCCTTCTTTTGGGTGCCATAATCTGCAAAATAAGACAACATTTCCACAAGCAAGCCACTTTGTTAAAATGTTAGTTCAAATACAAAACCAACATCCTCTCTTTGAACACCCTCCAAAATTACAACCAAAAATAGCAAATTGCCCACCAAGTTTATAAAAACCATCCTTGAGTATTCCATTAATCATGCAAAGCAAGAATCAAAGCTTAAAAACCAGAAAAGAATCAAGAACTTCATTCAGACATTTTACCAAACACTTGGTGGGCAAGCCAAAAACAGCAAAGATTATGGACATCAAAGATATGCAAAAACAGAAAAACTACCAAGACCCAGCAAATAACTACAACCCATAAACCATATCAACTACATCCTACTTAATATGTGCAATTTAAACATCAAGGTAAAAGAAGAAACTTTGAGAAAAAAACAGAAACAGACCTTGAAGTTCCAAAAATTGCACACAAACAAGAGGAAGAAGCTGAGATTGTTTCGAACAAACACTTGAGGGAAGTGGGTTGTAGTTGAGAGAAGTGAAATGTGAGAAAGAGAGGTGAAGGAGAAGAGCTGGGTTCGTGGGTAAGAAAGGGTTTAGGAGTAGATAAGATAAAAAGTGAAAAAGTAAAAAGAAATTTGAACTTAAAAGGCCCCTGCCCGAGCCCCAGCGCTTGAGCGTTGGGTTGGCCAACGCTTGAGCGCTGGTAAGTGAAACAAAACAGTGGCTTCCAGGGGCCTAGCGCATGAGCGCTGGCCCCCAACGCTTCAGCGTTGGTGAAAACTGGAAACTGGGACTTTTAGGCAGGGGCTCATCGCATGAGCGTTGAGCCACCAACGCCTTGGCGTTGGGTCCCCCTGCAAGTTATTATATTATATTTTTTTTTATTTTTTTTTATTTTATTCTATTTTAAACAGAGAATAAAGCAGAAAAAATTAATCTAATCCTAAGTTGGGTTGTCTCCCAACCAGCTCAATTTTATAGTCTTTGATAGACTTCTTCAATAATCACTTTTTCAACCGGGGTCTATTACAAAATTCATTAAACCCCGCAAATCATGTATATTTTTACAACACTTACACATCAAAATGATGCACAAGTGTTCAGCTTTAACCTTACCGCTTTTCTGCACAAGATCACCTATGGACACTTCTTTTGGGAAGTCTTGTTCTTCCTCCTCCGGGGTGGGAAGAGGAAATTTTTTTACAATCACAACATAATTCTCCTTTTTCCCAACTTTGAATATTTCAACTTGGTCCATAGGTTCACTTACTGGGATTGTGGATAGTTGATCACTAACTGGATGCCTCTTTAAAATACCTTGTATCTTGACTTGTAGCTCCTCCATGGCCTTACATTTTTGCTCAGGAGTTGGCAAAAATCCGGTTTTGTACTTACATTCTAAATCGGAGCAAAACTCGTCAATTAGAGTGAAGGCATCTTGTTTCTTCTTTTCATATTCCTTTTCAAACTGAGCCCGGATTTTTGCCTCCATTTGCTCAAATGTTTCGGCCATTGCTGTACCTGAAAATACTCAGCACCCAAGTTAGCAGCACCAATTCTTCACACAAATATTTTTTTTAAAAAAAAATTTATATAAAAGAAAAGCACTAAACAAAATAATAACAAGAACAAAACCTATCCCCGGCAACGGCGCCAAAAACTTGATAGCCAAATCGCAAGTGCACGATTGATTATCGTGTAATATAAAAGATTGTCGATCCCACAGGGATAGGTGTCTAATTAGTAATTTGTTTAGAGCTTAAGCAGAAAAATAAAAGGATATATTTTGCATTTTGGTTTCTGGAATAAGAACATAAAAAGAATAAAATATAAAAGAAGAGATGATGATAAAAATAAGCATTTGGGTTGCATTGTATAACTTATAATTTATGCTAGCAAACTTCTATTTCATTTCTGAATTCCAAACAAAGATTCATGATGCTATAGCCTAGTGTAAGTACAAGATAATTCCTTAAGCATTGTAGATCTTTCTTTTTAATTACTAAACCCAATTCCTTGGCACCTAGTTAACTAAAGAAGAAGATGAAGAAGATGTTCAGGCCAACATAAAGTTACGTCCTTCCTAATTCCTTAGCGAAGTATACTTATAACCTTTTTTAAATCCTAGGTCCCTTACTACTTACCAAATGGCCTTATGTAATAAGCAATAAGCGAGAGATCTTGTGTGCACCAAGATGAATGAAGAACAAGGAAATAAAACATGAACTTTGAATATTATTCAGAAACAAATAAAAGAAAACTAAAACATAAACTAATAAGCCAACACAACCCAAAATACTTAAAGAGAATTAGCCAAGCATGGCTAAAAGAAGCATTGAATTACCCTGGACTAGGAGCTCAAATATGGCTTCCCACAATTCCTAGGAACAATGTTCTTGAGGGAGAAAGAGGAACACTTGTTGTGTTCTAAGAAAGGTGTGTTTTACAGGTGCAAATTGCCTCCCTATTTATAGCAAAATTATGGGCTCCAACGCTTGAGCGCTGGCTTTCCCTGCGCTTGGGCGCTGGGAAGCATTTAAATCCCACTTTCAGATCGAGGGCCAGCGCTTGAGCGCTGGCTTCCTAGCGCTCCAGCGCTGGGTGTGATTTCCAGCTCAGGTCCTAGTCAGAGTCCCAGCGCTTGAGCGCTGGGATCCCAACGCTTGAGCGTTGGGTCGTTGCTGCTTCATCTTCAAGCTTTTCTTTCCTTCATGGTAGTGGGTTCTTAATGTCTTCAATGGCCTTCATTCAGCCCTTGATCATTTCTGAAACCTTCTTCCCACTATCATCAATCCTTCAACATAATTTTCCATGTGCTAATTTAGAGAGTGATTCTTCATATTCTTCTTTTCCACTTTTGGTCCTCTCATAGTTAGCACTTCAATTCTGGCCCTTCTACTTCTTGCAACTTCAATTTTCAGTCCCCAACTCTTGTACCTTTAGACTTTGGTCCTTCATTTCTTGAACTTTACAAATAGGCCCCTGAACAAAATTGATAATTTCTACCAGCTTTCCTAAGAATACAAAAATACCTATAAAAATTCCTAAAAACATAAAATAAAGTTTAAAAACCAAATAAAAACTAATCTATATGCCAAATGCAAAATAAATAGAAA
Organism: Acmispon strigosus; assembly: GCA_030819835.1. NCBI lineage: Eukaryota > Viridiplantae > Streptophyta > Magnoliopsida > Fabales > Fabaceae > Acmispon > Acmispon strigosus. The sequence goes on along the minus strand of JAUAMA010000001.1, from coordinate 37,056,281 downwards.
ATCTACATAAAAATAACAAAAAACCTATATGAGACTCAAAAATAACAAGATAAAAAGACTAAAAAGACCCTAAAATTATCATACAAAATCCAGTCATCAGCACATATCAACAACGATGATGGACAAGACCTTCATGGAGAAGATGCTATTGAGGATGACCCATTCTTAGAGATACAACAACCAATCGACCATTATTCAGATGAAGATGATTGTTTGAACGTCCGAGATGATCATGAAGAGGGAACTTGGATGAATATAGCATTCCTTGAAAAAATAGGAATAACACATATGCGCCTTTTGAAATAGAAGAGGAAAAGATCTAGTAAAACAAGTTAAAGAAAAGAAGTATTCATTTTTTTTATAATGAATGTATGTGTAGATATATTTCATATGTATGTGTAAAATAATTGTATTTTTCACTTATACTTTTGACATGTTGTTTCAGGAAATTAAATGGATCCTTCACAGCAAGGCAATGGTGATTTGGTGGTTAGACAAAGTTTGTAATTTCTGGAGGCTAAAATGTGTATATATAGGGGGGCTGTACATATTATAATTTGTAACTATTTGATTGGTTGTACATATTATATATATATATATATATATATTGCTTGAGCATTACGTTGTCATGGTTTTTTCCATTGCATTGCAGGTCATGGTTATAATTTGTTTACTGTTTGAGTTGCATATCTCTTATTGTACGTAACACCAAAAAAAAAAACACATATTACCATGGTTCAGCGCAGAACCGGGTATTTCAGAGGTATGATGTTACCACGGTTCCGCCTTGAATCGTGGTATTTTATCTATTACTTCAACGCCTGATACCACGGTTTAACTGTAGTAATAGGCTGCCTAGAACCGTGGTAACATGGCATTTCTGTAGTAGTGTTACCCTGATTCAAGAATCAAATTGGGTAACTACAGTATACAATGACGCTGCTATTTCATTCCATTCTTCAAGAGGGATATGAAGAAGAAGAAGAAGAAGAAGAAGAAGGTAATACATTATTGACAGCAAAAGCAACAAAGAGGTAGTTAAGCATGTTATTCAATGTTTCCTTCTCCCTCACCAATCTAGTTGCAGTGTCCTCCAATTCAAAGGTGCTTCCAACAATGAACGGAAATGTCGGGAACAAGTTCCTCCTCAAATCCTCAACCTCTTTCTCTGATTTCCCTCCCAACCGATTCGATAACCGAATCATGTCCTTCATGTACGTCTCCACCTCGCTCGCCAAACCGTCAATATCGAGGTCCGCGTCGGGGGAGGGGGAGGGTTTATCCTCGAGCCACATCACCTGCGCCACCACGTAGGGTTTGGATCAGACGAGCTTCATGACGCAAAACTGCTCCAGATCAGGAAAATCGGTCGTCGAGGAGGCGCTCTTGCTTGATGACATCGCCGACGCAGCCGACCTCAGCGATTCCGGCGACGGCGTCGGTGTAGATGGCGCCGAAGCGGAGATCAGTGTGGAGGAGCGTGTGAATCATGATGCGGTAGCGGAACACGAAGATCTGGAGAGGGAGGATGGCGTCGGGGAAGAGCACTAAAGGGAGAGGGAAGAGAGGGAGCTCCACCACGTCGTCGGACCTTGGGGAGTCGGTGTGGTGCTTCTCCGAGAAAGACGACACTAAGCAACGAAGACTGCGGCGGCGGAGACGGTGGCTGACGACATGAGCCGTTGAGGAGGATAGGATGTTAGGGTTTATGGAGAATCTGGTGAGGGTTTTGTGAGGTAGAGAGGAAGATGATGGAGGTGAAGGAATGAGCTAATGGAAGAACCAAAATCGCACAAAAAAAAATTAAGGGACTTAAATCGAGCGTTTTAAATACCAGGGATCCAAATTGTACAAATGTGAAAGATAAGGGACTAAGGGGCCGTTTGGGAGAGCTTATGAACAACTTATTTGAGCTTATGTTATAAAATAAGCTCTTTTGTATGCGTTTGGCAGAGTTTGTTGAAATAGCTTATAAGCCCTCCATAAGCTCTTTTTAGCTTATTTCATTAAGTTGATAGAAACAGCTTATGCGGAGCTTATCCGGTCCTTTTAATGAGATCCTCACTTCGAATCCTGTAGCCCTCTTTTTTTCACATTAAACATTACTTTTAAACATTACTTTTTCATAAAATTTTCCCCTAAAATTAGAAACCCTTGCAATTGCAATTTGCTTCTTCTCCATACAGCAGCCGCGACCTACAGCAGCCGCGACCTGCTTCTTCCTCGACCACGCCGCAATGAAAACGGCGCTGCCGCCTCACTGAAACCCTCGCCATCGCGACGCTCACAGGTTCGCCATCACCTTCTTCCTCGAGCACGTCGTTCTGCTTTCTTCTCCAAACAGCAGTCGCGATCTGCTTCTTCCTCGACCACGCAGCACTTAAAATGGCGCTGCCGCCGCACTGATCCATTCGCCATCAACGCTCTTTTGCAACACCAGGTCGTTATTTTCTCATCTGCAGGTCGTTTCAAGCTCTTGAAGATAAACAATTTTTTTTGATGGCCCTGCAATGTTGTGTCAATGATTGTTGTATTGTGTTCATGTGAGGGTATTAATCTTTTTTGTTCATGTGTTGTGTCAAGATATTAATCTGTGTTGTGTTCATGTGAGGCCCTGCAATGTTGTGTTCATGTGTTGTGTCAAGATATTTCGGTTTGTATTTGGTTTCATGTGAGGTTATATGAAGGGCTTTTCAAAAAGAAAGATATGTAGTTGACACTTGACAGTGAGAAGGAGAATCGCGTAAGAATTTATTGTGCATCGAAGTGCTGTTGGTAGCTCCAAATCCGAAGAGAAAGCCACACTTCCCTTGCCCCGAACGCCTTTGTCAGATCAGGGCACACACCTCCGTCGTTCCACTTTGCGCTCCGCCATTTCCGCCGCTGTCGATCCTTGCCGTTAAGCTCTTAATCGCTATCTGTTTTTACGTTCTGTCTGAAATTCTCTCTCCTCTCATTTTCGACTTGAGTGAATTTTGCTCATCGCTGATTTTGAAACTGCATATCTGGATTTGGCTCAAGGGTTTCAGTTTGGGCTTAGATTCGGCATCTTTATAATCTGATTTTGTTGGAGATTGCTGGTTGTTTTTGTTATTGTGGTATTTGTTTTATGAATCAGTTCATTGTTATAAAGAAAACCATGATCATCATGATTATATCCAAGCAAATGTTGATGTCTGTGATGAATTATGGCGAAGATTAACCCTTGCATTATGTTTTTTCTTATTTTCATTTTTGCCATGTATGCTCTTAGTTTTGTAGACTCAAATCCTTTGTACCCATGCCTTGTGTACTTTGATGCATTTGCTGGCCTGTTGCGAATTACTGTGCTTAATGTGATTAGCATATATTTCAGGGTTTTTGGTTTTCTGGCAGTGCCAATCTATCCTACATCCCTGTTGATCAAGAATGCAATTATTTGGGGGGTCTGAGATAAGTCCCTCACCACCTGCGCCTACAGCTTCAGGAAACAATGGTCATATGATGTATGTATTCAATAGGAATGGTGTATGCTTGCTCTATAGGGAGTGGAATCGCCCCCTGCGGACGTTGAATGCCCAGCAAGACCATAAGTTGATGTTTGGTCTGCTTTTCTCTCTTAAGTCCTTAACTGCCAAGATGGACCCCACTAGGTGTGCTTAACTCTTTTGAATTAGAAAAGCTCATTTCGAAGTACTTAAAGTAACTTATCACCTTAAATGTAATTTGAACATTTCTTATGCTCTTATTCTAATGCAAGGAAATAGGAATACTATTGGAAACTTATATTTTGGTGTTGCAAAGTATGCTTGCCTTTCAAGTTATTTTTATCTTGAAGTCATTGTAGCTTCTGCATTCTAGCACAGCTTTTGCAAAAGATATTATTTTCTTATGCAATACATAGACAATGCTTTTAGTGTAAAAAATGAAAAGCTGATGAGTTGTGCTAAGGTGACAGACCTGCATTTTAAAATGTACTAGTTTTTAGCCGTGTATGCCAAAATGGACTTGTATAAATAATTTTCAGAAATAATGTAAATTGAGTAATTATGGGTTGATTAGGTGCTGCATATTTTTGTGGGGTAAGTTTGTGGTGTATGATTTTCCTTGACTTCTTTATATGCGTAAAAATATCATTTTTGGTTAATTTGGTCTCCAACATTTAATCGAACTTTTGTTTATTCTAACACATCAGTCATTCTTTATCTTGATTCTTCTAGGATTCTCATGTCGCTTATTCTTTTATTCCATATAACTACACATGTTTTATGCTTTGCATATTTAATATTGGATTATATTGGCTTGTTGACTGTTGCAGTCATGATCAACAAGTAATGCATATTATGTTAGATATATATATTTTTAATTATTAAAGGAATTATATCGATATTATTGTTTCTTCTCTATACATTGTAGATTGCTCCGGTAGGTTTGATTCAATATTCTCCAACTTATTGTGCAGTGCGGAGAAAGGAAATCTTGGTGTGCCTCAGTTACCTGGCCAAGGTTGTTCATTTCATAGTTTTCGAACTAATACATACAAACTTAGTTTCATGGAAAGTCCTTCGGGAATAAAGGTAAGTTGCAACAATATTTGTGTTTCCTTATATATTATTACAGATCTTTGTGGATGCAGTCACTACTGATTCTATATTTTTGTGTCAATATTTTGCACCCCCTTGGCTGCCTTGCAAACTAATATTTATTTGAACCAAATATTAGAATGCTTGATTTTTCAATGTCCACTACAGTTTGGCTTTCAAAACTGCATGTTGGTCACAAAATAATAAATAATTAAATATGATTATGAGTCTTACAATTCAGGTTGAACCTAACTCTACCCCAAAAACTAGCTTAGGGGTGAGGGTTGCTCTACCCTATGTGAACACTTATTTGGCCTTATTTTAGTCAATTTGAGACTTCTCAACACACCCCTCACGCCCATGGTTGGACATTTGAAGCTTAGAATTTGCAGGAATGAACATCTGTAGGTTGGGTGGCCATATATGGGTGGTCTCCAATAAACAATTGTGTTAGTATTTTGTAATTTGTTTGTAGGGACTGATATGTTCCCATAAAAATAAGTCAGGGAAGTACATGGTTATTTACTCTTGAGATTTGGATAGGCTGAAATGGATAGAACAAGTTAATATATATTTTGTCAGCTTTTTTGGAAAGGCTTTTAGTGATTGAATGTGTTAAACTATGTACACACTAGATGGAAGTGAACTTGGAAGGATAAATAAAATAGATGAATGAATTGAGATAAATCGTAATTTATCCTTGGTAAGAATGAGAATTGTAGGGTTGAAGTTAAGACTGTTTCCATTTCAACATCATCACGAACAAACTTTTTGTCCTAAGGAAAAATGTCATCCACTTTTTTGTTAGAATAAAAATTTGGGGCTGTGCTAAAAAAGTGTTAATTTTTGCAGGGATCAAATCCTGGAAATAACTATGACATTAGCTTATTGTTCAAATGTGCTAGTTTCATCAAGGATTATGATGAAAGCTCATCTATTCAGTTATAAGAATTTTGTCTATTATTCATGTCAAATCACATCATCAACATGTATGAGTCCAAATCTTTATATGATATAAGTTATGCACTCCTATGCCATTTCAAAATAAAATGTTATTACTCTCCAATTTCTATAGAAAAAGGGGAAGTCAAGGGAAACTGACAACAACAACAACCAAGCCTTTTCCCATTAGGTGGGGTTGGCTATATGGGTCATGTGACACCATAATGCCCGATCATGTATTAGGATTTAGGTTATTAACAGACCATTTACCGCGAAACCTTTCTTAATTATTTGACTTGTAGTTTTTCTTGGCCCCCTGCCATCTCGAACTATTGACTGTTATATCCATTCATGCCCAAACCACCTTAGACAAGACTCTACCTATGTTGTCAATCCTAGATCTCGGCGCGTAGTGGTTGGCCCCAAAAATGGGGATAGTGAGATAGTAGATAGCGGAATGGCCGGGATAGTGAATTTTTGTCTATATTTTGTATAATTTATATATATACTAAATCAATGATAAATATTACTTGAAATTCATTGCATATTCATACTTTCATAGTAGCAAAGTTGCAATAAAAGTCATAGGCCTTGAGAGACCAATGGAAGTGAGGAGAGGGTTGAACTCGTCCTCCCATCTAGGGTTTTCTTCATCGCAAAAACCTGGAAATGCCCCTAAAAGGCACCCCAACGTTTAAAATTGGAGGACATTTTAAAAAATGTTAGACCCTTCCTTGTCGGTATTGCGGTGGAAATTTAAGGAAAATGAACTGATGACTGACTGAATTATAGTGCTGTTGTTCTCCCAATCCGTGTGAATGAGGTTCTGCTTTGGAATAGTTAGTGTCATGCTTTTATGATGTTATGATCTCTGCCTGGTATTGATCTGTCAGCATAATGTTAGTGGTCTAGTGGATAATTAAGTTTGGTAGATTACACTGGAATATTCTTTCATTTTTGTAGAAGTTGTGTGAAGTAAGATGGACTACTTAGCTCTAGTAACACAATGAGCTATTTTAGCAATTCAACAGATATATTACAGCAAAAAGTAACAAAAATTATCATATATGCTTTCAAAAATGCAATCAATTTAGCAATTTTCATATATCGGTGTTTTTTATACTGATTGTATTGTAACTCTGCCACGATATCCATGCTCCATGTAGATTATCTTGGTGACTCATCCTAGAACTGGCGATCTACGGGAATCCTTAAAGTATATCTACAATTTGTATGTTGAATATGTTGTCAAGAATCCACTCTATACACCTGGATCTCCTATCAGGTAATAGAACTTAAATTTCTAAATGACATGCTTGTCTATTTACCAAATAAGAATGGGATTATTGTCCTGTGCATTTGTGGACTCATTGTCATCTGTGTGCAGCTTTTTTCTCAATACAGCGTAATTGTTTCATGTGGCTCCCATGCCCTGTTTTCTATCATGCTTATTCTTCTCCCAGTTAAACGGGCCATTGTTTTCTCCTCACCTTTTTTATATTCTCATTTTTACTTCATAATGAAAAGTGATAAAATTAACATTGCCACAGCAGGGAATTAAGGTTTTAAATTTTGCTTCCTCGTATTAAACTTAAATGATATTTGATGTAACCCAAAAAATATTCTAATGGGGGATCCAGATCGTGGACTAGAATCAAAGCTAATTTTCCTTTAATTTTTTCGAGCCAAAGGCAGCTTGGTTTTTTCTGCGACAACATACATATTATAGAACATTGAGTAGATCTGCACTTCAAAATCCCGTCTATATTAATTTTTTATTTATAATTTCTCAATTAAAGTTACATTTTTATTTTGTCGTCTAATCTATTGTTAATGTTATTTTTTTGATCAAAGTGGATATATAGTGTTCAAAAACACCCTCAAGTTGCATCCCTAATGCATATATCAATACAGATCTTTGCTTATAAAATAAAAAAACCTCAAGTGTTTTGGTTGGATAAGTTTACAACTGCATCCTGTTACTGTGCTGGGTGGGGGCTCATAGTATTGATTCAATTTAATCAATACCCTAATTAACTGCCATTTTTGGTTAATTTCCCTGTTGCATATAATTGGTTCAGGGATTATGTTTTATATGGTTGCATTAAAGTTCATTGATATAAGCCTTCGATGGATTTTCGTAGGTGTGAGCTGTTCAATACAACGTTGGACCAGTATGTGAGGGGTATTGCATAGAAGCTGAGTTGTTACTAGTGCGCCACTGTTGATGATGACCGATTGTGTTGTATAATGCATTATTTTGCGTGGTGGTCACTGCATACTCACGTGGTTCATGCTTTTTCTTTTTCTATTGTTACAGCAATGGATAAGGTTATGTTGATTGGAATTCATGGACCAAAATTTAAACCATATGAGCTCTTAACTTTTCTGGTTGTCACTCCCTTACATATTTATTATGGCTAACTAATCATTTTGGTTTATGTGGATTATACTGAGCTTTTCCTTTTGTTACACGCATAGTTTAGAAAAACTTATTACCAGTTACAATTTCTATGATTATTTTTGGGTATTGAATTATCAATTTCTACTAATGCGTCATACTCACATTGTTATGACGTTTTGAGCCATTCGCTGTCAGTGTTTGTATTGTGGAAAAACGTATCTTCACTCATTCCACCTACATCCCAATGAGAGAATTAGGAATAGAAGAGAGAAATTTGAAATATAATAGGTAGTGTGATAAGAAAAGAAAAGAAATAGGAAGAAAAAATGGATAAAAATAGAATGGAAGAAAAAGAGTGTGAATAAATAAAAGGCTTAATAACACTTTTAGTCTCTCACTTTTTCATGAAAGTGAATTTTTGGTTCCTAACAAAAAAAAAATAGCCTAAATGATCCTTAACTTGTACAAACTATTGCAGTTTTGGTTTTCCGTCAACTTCCATATAATATTTAACGGTTTTTTATTAAAAAATTAAGTAAAAAGAAAAGGCAAAATTAAAACCTAAAATATCGTGAATATTCATCTTCTTCAAGCATGTTCTTCATCATCTTCATTCAAAAACCTAGAAAAATCTCATACAGTTCTTCATCATCTTCAAATATCTTTACCATGTTCTTCTAAAAACTCGGAAAAAACCAGAGATTCACCATTTTCATTCTAAACTTTCCATCCAGAAACAAATCTTCATCTTTATCAAAATAACAAAACCTTAATTCACCATGCCCAAACCCAGAAAACATTTAATTTTTTTGTCTTGTCATCTTGAAACCTAGAAACCCAGAAATCAGAACAGGGAGGGATACATTTTCCACCAAAAGAAGAAGCTACTATAATTGATCTCCTTATCTTCAAAACAAAATGCCAACAATCTGGAAGACGAGATAGCAGCAACAGGGTAAAGCACCTGGATAATGAAGTAGACAAAACAGTGACACCACAAACCAAAAAAAGGAGAGAAACACCTGCAACAAAACCCAGTTATCAAACGTAACAGAAATAGATGCTTCCCAAGCCCGTATCTGAATCAGACACAGGGAAAGGAACAATATTAAAGCAACCATGAGGCAAATCCAAAAGTTCAAGGGAGAAACGAGGAGGAAAACGAAGTAAAAAGGAGATCTTGCTTATTATCTTCGTTATCCCGACCTAGATCCTTGAGGAACCTCCAAAATATCCAATGTAAACACATCCTGCCTAAACACAAAATTCCACATTGAGAAAAGCAAAATCCACATTCAGAAACACAAATCAGAGTAAAGAGCATCTTGAAACAGCAACAATAAACACTAAAAATTCAATCTTTTAATGAAAAGAAGAGCTGAGAAGTGAAAAAAGATTACTTGACAGCAATTTTGGTGATGTAAACAACAAAGGGAGTGTTCTCTTGGACGAGACGAACGGGGGCGAGTTCATCGGACTGCAACTTCCTCGGGGGCGTGACGACGAATGCGGCCAGAGGCGGAATCAGCATTGTTGAAGAAAAGGGTGAGAGAGAGGGCGAGGGAAGTGTAGAGAAGGAAAAGGGAATCGAAGCAGGTGTGAATGATATGTCCCCTTCTCTCATTCATGGGTTGATTTGGGGAAGACCTGGGTTTGAAAACTCCAGATTTGAGTTTCTGGGTCTCGATCAGAATCCATCAATCGACGACAAGGAAGAAGGCACAACCACTCTTCCAAGCCGCGATTTCCGCCAGGAGCACCTCACTGCATCACCGTCGTCGACCTGAAGTTCACCTCACCTCGGCTCTGCTGCTTCAGTCGTGAAAACAACCTCCTTCTCCATTCCGTAGTCGACCCAGCCACGCTTACAGCTCGTTGGAGCTCTCCACTTACCTACCTCTCTCCATCTTTTCGTCTGAAATGACACCTTCTTTCTCTTATGTGTGTAGACCTTATGTGTGATAAGCTGCTGATTACAGAGGGTTTTTTTCCTATCTGTGGGTGTTTCAGAAATTAGGGATAAATGATTGATGTGTGTGTTTGATTTTAGAAATCTGAGTTGTTGAAGATTTTTGTAATTCTGGGTTGAATGGGTTGAAAAAGATGATGAATGTTTGAAGATGTTTAAAGAAGATGAATAAATTAATGAATGTTCTGAGTTTTAATTTATTTAAAGGAGTATTCCGTTAAATCTTTGACGGTTTTGTATGGAAAACCAAAACTGCAATAGTTTGTATAAGTTAAGGACCATTTAGGCTAATATTTTTTGTTAGGGACCAAAAGTTCAGATTCAAACGATTTCATCTTTTATCACGTTTTGATAAATAACAATTTTATCCAAGGTTTAATGTTGATAGATAAAGATTTCCTAAGACTTTGAGTATTTCATATTTCAGGAAACATCTATCATCGGGAAGAAACGAACGTCTGACTTCTATTCGAAGACTACATCAAAAGAAGCGCGTTTGAATACGACGAAGAAGTGAAACGTCTGAGTCAACGTCTTAGTATGTTCAAGAAGAACGTCTGAAAATAACGTCTTAGAAGAACGTCTGAGTAGAACGTCTGGGCAGATCGTCTTACTTCACGCTAAACAAAGCATCAACCTTAATGTTTCAAACAACTAAGACTCACTACGTCTCATTATTTAATGAAGCACTGTTTTCAGCAGATTCAAGACAAGCACACATTTAATATTTTATTCCTCGTATCTGCCTTCCCTCTCTAACATTCCGTAAATCAAGATAACTTTTCAGAGTCAACGACAGTATTCTCTGAACATTGTATCACATCAACGGTCAGAATCAAATCTCGATGATTAGAAGAAGATTCTATTTGTTGCTTTCCTTTGCATTTAATGCCTAGACGACTATATAAGGAAACCGAACAGTAAATACATTAAATACCCAGACGACACTAGCAAGTGCATTAAATGCTGCAATTAATTCATATCAGGTTGTATTTAATACTTCTGAAGAGCTTGCCAGAAGTATCCGTTGCACCCTCAGAAAAGAAGAAATTCAAACAGAACTTCATAATATTCACCAACGTTCATCCTACTGAAGATATAAATAGAAGACTTAAACACTAAAATCAGTGGCAAATTTCTACAATCAAATTCTCAAAGCATTCTAAGTCTTTCATTGCCAATAGCTCCAAAACCTACTCAGATACAAATAGTCTTATCATTCTGAGTGAAGTCGTCTGCCTGTACGAAACCTTCATAGAGTGAAAACTCTTATCCTCCTCACACACTAAAACAGAGAACACATCTGTTAGAACAGATAGCAACCTGAGAGGGAGGGTGAATCAGTGTTGCCCCAATTTTCGCCTTATTGAAATTGTTACTTTCAAGTTTACGATGATCACGAAATGATCGTTGTGATTGCAGCGGATATGAACGATACTTGAAAGTAAATGTGAAGGATAAAGAGAATCACACACAAGATTTTATCCTGGTTCACCTTCAATCCACCGAAGGCTACGTCCAGTCCCTCAAGATAACCCCTTGAGGATTTTTCCACTATTGATAAAAATCTCTTACAAGTTCCTAACCCAAGGACCCCAAGAATTTCTACCAATATCCTGTGAAAGCAAACCACTTTCAACAGCCCCTGAAAGCAAACCGCTTTCAGTTCCTGAAGGCAAACCACCCTCAGACCTTGAAGACAATCTTGTCTTCAATCGAAACCCTGAAAGTAAACCACTTTCAGTGACAACAACCTTTCACCGAATACCACGGTGAAGAACTCAATCTTACAGAAAGAGATGAAGAGGATATTACAATTGGCTGTTTCAATCCTTTAACACACAATTGGATTGAATATGAGAAATTATGCTTTAAGGCTTTTAAGCATAATACAATTCTGAGTTCTTCAAGATATGAACAACTAAAGTGTTCTTATAAACATGAAGATCATGAACTCAGAATTTAGGCTCCAAAAGATTTAAGTTCTAAAAGATGAACTAATTTTGACAAAGCTTTGGTCTAATGTTGTTTTCTCATGTGTAATGTGTTGTCTCTTGTTGTGTTATGTGTGTGTTGTGTTTTCTGGACTCAAATGGTCTTTATATAGGCAAGGGAAACGTCCTTGAACCTTCACAACCCTTTTCAAAAGGTTTGGGACACAATGGTTCATGAAAAGATGCACTTTTTCGTTCTGGTAATCGATTACCATACTTAGTGTAATCGATTACACAAGTGACCGTTTCAGTTTGAATTTGAATTTAAATTTCAAACATGTAATCGATTACAAGACATGAGTAATCGATTACTTGCCTAGGTGTAATCGATTACCATAATGGTGTAATCGATTACACAGAAGCCCATTTTCCAGAAACTTGATCTTTGAGACTTGCTTAAGGTTTTCTACTTCTTTTAAGTTATGAAAACACTTAGCTTGATTAGATTAGGTGTTTTAAAAGCCTTTATGATTTAATAAACCTTTGGAAGCATAACTCACCTAATACTAAGACTTCTAGACTATTGATGGACTTGAGTGCTTGATTCTTTGAAGTCTTCTTTTCTTCTTTTTATTGATGAGTTTGTCATCATCAAAACCACAGCCAAGGTCAGGAGCAAGACCTTCTTCACAATCTCCCCCTTTTTGATGATGGCAAACACATTCTTGATACTTGAAGATCATATATGCATTCTTGATGCTTAACTCCCCCTATTTGATGGAATCTAGTATTTCTGATATTTCTCCCCCTTTCTAATGTACTCGTTGAATTCCTGCATATGATCTTTAAGAGCACAGAACCTTTCTCCCCCTTTTGACTTCATCAGAAAGAAGAAAATGCCAAAAGGTACAGGCATACACATATCCATACAAGTATATTGCAACAAAAAACATGGGGGTAGGGGTAAATGTGTAAAACGTGAACAGAACAGAAGCATCCAAACATAGCATTCAAACGAAAAAGTTACATACAATGTGAGCACATTACAAGAAGAAAAAAAGAAACATGAAAAACTCCTAGGAGACTAAGTACTAGTAGGAGAGGCAACATCAGCAATGGTATGCACGGGTACGAAATTCCGACCATTATCATGAATTTGACAAGGAAGAAGAAAGAGGCCAAAGTCATTGGTGATGTTGAGCGAAGGAAGAATGGATGTGTCTACACGTTTGAGATGAGAGGACCGCGTGTCGTAAAGCTTGGCGATAGGCACTCCGGAGTAGAGAAGGAGGCGGGTGATGATCGATGCATAAGGAAAAGATTCCGCCGAGTCACGACTTCGCAGCATGTGGTGCATGACTAAGAATGCCCAATTTATTTTGTGACAATGAAGAATGCCATAAAGAATTTGCAACTCAAATTCGCTAATGTGAGCAAGAAGAGTTTCTTAAGGCAGAACTACTTGATTAATGAAGTAGTGTAGGAGATGATTGTTTGTCGTGAGGACATCAGTGTTGTAGGGGCAAGAGGTAGTATGAGGTGGGTGAATTCTCTGGAGTTCTACTGACTCAAATCTACAAAGAGATTTATAAAAGGAGTCATGGCTGTAGTCAGACCAGGGGCAGGGGAGGTTAGGACCTAAGAGAGCACCGGATGAAGGAAGTCCAAGGCAACGACCAAAAGATGAAAGTGAATGTCGAATGAGAATCCCCTTGATAGAACTTTGAAATCCATCTTGTAGAGGTTCTAAGTTGCAATAGAAGACTTTTACTAATTCTGGGTAGTAGGGATTGCTCATAGAGATAAACTCCTCAAGATTTTGATAACGGAGATATGTGGGAAATGTGTGTCCATTTTCAACGAAAGAATCCATATCACCAAACAAAGGCTTTCGAATGAGTTGATTTATGAAACGTGACACAAATCTAGTTCTTTGGTGAGTGGATGTGAGTAGTCTTGTAACGTTCATGGGCTGAGAAGAACGAGAATGATAGAAATCCATAGTAGTTTGAGGATGAGATTAGAGAGGAGGATATGCAGCACCTTAAGAGGATTTTGAGGTCAAAAAGGTAGAATGATGGGAATAGATTTGGATCAACTAAAGTTGTTGTTTAAATAGACCTGAGGATGTAATCGATTACAGCAGTTAAGTAATCGATTACAGAGCAGTTATGCCAAGTTTGAATTTCGAAAGATGGAGGGAAATTGAAATTCTGGCAATTTATCGAGTATGTAATCGATTACTGCAGTTAGGGTAATCGATTACATCAGTTACAAATTTGAAAAATTTCAAATTTTGAATATGTAATCGATTATGGCAGTTATGATAATCGATTACTCAGATAGTTCTAACAGGCACGAGGACTTAGAACGTGGATAATCGATTACAGGACCTATGGTAATCGATTACTAGGACACTTTTATAAATTCTAGACTCTAGGATCCTATGTAACACATTTTCATATAAACACTTAAGCACATAATGCATATGAACATATAATGATCATAAAGCTTATGCAAATAACATGTTACCTTAAATGTCATGCTCATCTAAAATACCTAATTCTCTTCTTATCTTGAAAAATGATTCCTTAGGAAGAGGCTTAGTAAAGATATCTGCTAACTGATTATGTGTATCCACAAATGAAATCTCAATATCTTTCCTCATAACATGATCTCGAAGAAAATGATGTCTTATATCAATATGCTTAGTTCGAGAATGCATGATAGGGTTTTTAGTGAGATTAATGGCACTTGTGTTGTCACATTTGATTGGAATGCAGCCCAGCTCTAAGCCATAATCTTTGAGTTGTTGTTTGAGCCATAGAGTTTGTGCACAACAACTTCCTGCAGCAATGTATTCTGCTTCTGCAGTACTTAGAGCAACACATGCTTGTTTCTTACAAGACCACGAAACAAGGGCATTTCCTAACAAGTGACAAGTACCACTTGTAATTTTTCTCTCAGTTTTACAACCAGCATAATCAGAATCATAATATCCAATCAAATCACAAACACTTCCTTTGGGATACCACAATCCAACATTTGTAGTTCCTTTCAAATATTTGAAAATCCGTTTAACAGAACTCAAATGTGATTCCATAGGAGATGCTTGATATCTAGCACATAGACACACACTAAACATAATATCAGGTCTACTTGCAGATAAGTATAGAAGAGATCCGATCATACCTCTATATTTGGTAATATCAACTTGATTGCCGGATTCATCTTGATCTAAATATGTGTTAGACCCCATTGGTGTGGCTATGGCTTTGCAATCATCCAAATCATATTTCTTTAATAATTCCTTGCAAAACTTTGATTGGTTGATGAATATTCCATCACTTGATTGCTTGATTTGCAAACCAAGAAAGAAATTTAATTGTCCCATCATGGACATCTCAAATTCTTCTTGCATCATGTTAGAGAAATCCTTACAAAGAGATTCGTTAGTTGCACCAAAGATAATATCATCAACATAAATTTGAACTAATAGGGTATTACCTTTGGTTCTTTTGATGAACAAGGTTGTATCAGCCTTACCCTTTTGAAATCCTTTATCACAAAGGAAAGTACTTAATCTATCATACCATGCACGAGGGGCTTGTTTAAGACCATAGAGTGCCTTCTTTAATCTGAAGACATGTGAAGGAAACTTTGGATCTTCAAATCCTGGAGGTTGCTTCACATAGACTTCTTCTTGAATGTATCCGTTCAAGAAAGCACTTTTGACGTCCATTTGATATAATGGGAAATTTAAAGAACAAGCATACGCCAATAATAGTCTTATGGCTTCCAACCTTGCTACTGGTGCATAAGTTTCATCAAAATCTATACCTTCTTCTTGATTATATCCTTGAGCAACTAATCTTTCTTTGTTCCTAACTATAATACCATTTTCATCTAACTTATTCCTAAATACCCACTTTGTTCCAATAACATGTTTATCACTAGGCTTAGGGACAAGTTCCCAAACTTGATTCCTTTCAAATTGGTTTAGTTCTTCTTGCATTGCTACAATCCAATATTCATCTTCTAGAGCATCATTTACTTTTGATGGTTCTATCTGAGAGACGAAGGCCATATTCAAAACTGAATCATTTAAGCGTAGCCTTGTAGAAACGCCTCTAGAAATATCACCAATAATATTATCAACTGGGTGATCCTTATGGGTTCTCCATTCTTTTGGAAGTTGATAAGTATTACTTTCAATGTGCTCTTCTTGTATTGAATTCTGATCTCCATCCTTTTGAAAATCTTCATTTACAATGATATCATCTTCTTCATTATCTGGAAGATTGACTTTATCTTCTATTGAAGATTTAGATTCATCAAAAGAAACATGTATGGATTCTTCCACAGATAGAGTTTTCTTGTTAAAGACTCTATATGCTTTGCTTGTTAAAGAATACCCTAGGAATATACCTTCATCAGATTTTTCATCAAACTTTCCAAGGTTTTCCTTTCCATTATTCAAGACAAAGCATTTTGATCCAAAAGCATGTAGATGAGAGATGTTTGGTTTCCTTCATTTGTAGAGTTCATAGGGAGTTTTCTTAAGGATAGGTCTAATAAGAACTCTATTGGAAACATAGCAAGCAGTACTTACAGCATCAGCCCAGAAATATTTAGGGAGACTTGATTCACTCAGCATGGTTCTTGCTAATTCCTCAAGTAATATATTCTTCCTTTCTACTACACCATTCTGTTGTGGTGTTCTCGGAGTAGAGAAATTATGTGATATTCCATTTTCATCACATAGTTCTTAGAATTGTTGATTCTGAAATTCTCCACCATGATCACTTCTTATAGAAGAGATCTTTAAAGACTTCTCATTTTGAACTATCCTTGCATATCTTTTGAATGCATTGAAGGCTTCATTCTTATGAGGAAGAAATAAAGTCCATGTAAATCTAGAGAAATCATCAACAATAACAAGTGCATAGAAATTACCTCCGAGACTTTTAGTTCTAGATGGTCCGAACAAATCCATATGTAACAATTGAAGGGGTCTTGAGGTCGAAACTATGTTCTTTGGTTTGAAGGATGTTCTGGTTTGCTTCCCTTTTTGACATGCATCACAAAGCTTGTCTTTCTCGAATTTTATCTTTGGAAGCCCAACAACTAGATCATGCTTGGCTAGTTTGTTTAAATGATCTATGTGAATATGAGCAAGTCTTCTATGCCATAGCCATGAATCACTATTATTCTTGGCCAAAAGGCATCTCACATTTTGTGGAATTTCTTCCAAGGAGATCATGAAGACTTTATTTACTTTATACCCAGAAAACTTAATTTCTTTAGTTTTCACATCTTTCACAACACATATATCATTAATAAAACCAACTTTCAAACCTTTATCACATAGTTGACTAATACTCAGAAGATTATGCATCAAACCATCAATGTAAAGAACTTTATCGATGACTGTTTGAGGGGGTGTGCCTATTCTTCCAATACCGAGTATTTTTCCCTTTTGATTGTTACCATATATGACGAAACCTTTTTCCCTAGGTATAAGAAAAGAAAACTTGGTTTTGTCTCGTGTCATGTGTGATGAGCAGCCACTATCAAGATACCATAAATCCTTTGCTGCTTTCATACACACCTACATGACAAAGTTCAGACATGGGTATTAGGAACCTAACAAGTTTTGGGTCCTTCTAAGTTAACATCCTTTCTAACCCAAATGTATTCCCTAGAGGTTACAATATGTACAAGAGTAATGATTGTAACTAGAGGTTTGTCTAGGAGAGGGATGAATCTTCTTAGGATGTCTATTTTGAGTATTCTTCCTATTGTGTGTACTTCTAACGGAATTAATCCTTTTGTTACTAGAAGATTCTACTATATGGTTTGGTTTTACAAACACGGTTTTCTTGACTTCCTTAGTTTTTGGGGGAGAAGTATATCCTAAACCTGATTTATTGTTTGAATGTCTTTGTACACTTAGGATATCATCTAACTTCTGTTTTCCTTTATTGAAGTTATTTACTCTTTGTTGAAGATTATCTATCTTTTCTTCTAAAGAACTACACTTAGTGCATTTTTGTGTAATATCTAGTTTGGATTTCACTATGTCTAATTCCTCTTGTAAAGTTCTACACTTACTTTCTAAGGATGAAATCAAGTCATTTTGCTTAGTGCTAATCTTGGAAAATTCTTGACATAATTTAAACATATTCTCCATAGCAAACTTTAAATCACGGGAAGACATAGAATTATCACAAACCTGGGAATCTTCAACATCTGAGTCATGTGAAGCCATCAAGGAAACTTGTGCTTCTTCTTTGTCAGAATCTGATGATGAACTTACTTCATTATCATCCCAAGCCAAATATGCTCTTCGAGTAGGTTGATCCTTTTTCTCGAATTTTTCTCTTAGACCATGTTTCTTCTTATGAAGATTTGGACAATCTGACTTGAAATGTCCCGGTTTGCCACATTCGAAACATGTAATCTTTTGAGATGAAGAAGACTCATTGTTCCTTTGGAAGACTCTATTGTTGTTAAATTTAACGTTTTTCCTTTTAAGAAACTTTCCAAAGTTCTTTACTAGAAGATTCAGATTTCCATTGTCTTCTTCTTCAGAGTCTGCATCATAATCTTCTTTGATGCTTTCTTTTGCTTTTAGGGAAATTGATCGATACTTCTTCTCATGTTGTTCGTGCTCTTCTAAACGATTCAATTCCAACTCATGTTCTTGGAGTTTTCCAAAGAGAGTTGTGAGATTCATATTTGATAAACTCTTCTTCTCAGAGATGGCTGTAACTTTTGGTTGCCATACTCTTGTAAGTGATCTTATAACTTTCATGTTCAAATCACTGTTTGAAAATTGTTTTCCAAGAGCAATCAAATGATTAATCAAATGAGTGAATCGTTTTTGCATATCTAATACCTTTTCTCCTGGAAGCATTCTGAACATTTCATACTCCTGAGATAAAGTATTGATCTTTGATCTCTTGACTTTATCTGTTCCTTCATGAGTCACCATCAACGTATCCCATATTTCTTTTGATGAAGTGCACGTTGATACTCTGAAAAATTCGTCCATGCCAAGGGCAGATGTAAGAATGTTCATTCCTTTGAGATCATGTTGAACCTTCTTCTTTTCTTCTTCACTCCAAGTACTTTCTGATTTTGGTTGTGAAGTTCCTTCTTCATCTGTTGTTACAGGCACAAAGGGACCTTCTTCAATGGCTTTCCATATTCCTGCGTCTAATGACTTTATGAATATCTTCATCTTGATTTTCCAGAAGTCATAGTGTTCTCCATTGAAGAATGGTGGCCTGTTTATGTTATGTCCTTCACTTGTTCCATGATTGGAAGAGGATGCCATCTTTTCCCGGATCTTAGGAATAACTTACCTAAACTTCCGCTCTGATACCAATTGTTAGAACAGATAGCAACCTGAGAAGGGGGGGTGAATCAGTGTTGCCCCAATTTTCGCCTTATTGAAATTGTTACTTTCAAGTTTACGATGATCACGAAATGATCGTTGTGATTGCAGCGGATATGAACGATACTTGAAAGTAAATGTGAAGGATAAAGAGAATCACACACAAGATTTTATCCTGGTTCACCTTCAATCCACCGAAGGCTACGTCCAGTCCCTCAAGATAACCCCTTGAGGATTTTTCCACTATTGATAAAAATCTCTTACAAGTTCCTAACCCAAGGACCCCAAGAATTTCTACCAATATCCTGTGAAAGCAAACCACTTTCAACAGCCCCTGAAAGCAAACCGCTTTCAGTTCCTGAAGGCAAACCACCCTCAGACCTTGAAGACAATCTTGTCTTCAATCGAAACCCTGAAAGTAAACCACTTTCAGTGACAACAACCTTTCACCGAATACCACGGTGAAGAACTCAATCTTACAGAAAGAGATGAAGAGGATATTACAATTGGCTGTTTCAATCCTTTAACACACAATTGGATTGAATATGAGAAATTATGCTTTAAGGCTTTTAAGCATAATACAATTCTGAGTTCTTCAAGATATGAACAACTAAAGTGTTCTTATAAACATGAAGATCATGAACTCAGAATTTAGGCTCCAAAAGATTTAAGTTCTAAAAGATGAACTAATTTTGACAAAGCTTTGGTCTAATGTTGTTTTCTCATGTGTAATGTGTTGTCTCTTGTTGTGTTATGTGTGTGTTGTGTTTTCTGGACTCAAATGGTCTTTATATAGGCAAGGGAAACGTCCTTGAACCTTCACAACCCTTTTCAAAAGGTTTGGGACACAATGGTTCATGAAAAGATGCACTTTTTCGTTCTGGTAATCGATTACCATACTTAGTGTAATCGATTACACAAGTGACCGTTTCAGTTTGAATTTGAATTTCAAACATGTAATCGATTACAAGACATGAGTAATCGATTACTTGCCTAGGTGTAATCGATTACCATAATGGTGTAATCGATTACACAGAAGCCCATTTTCCAGAAACTTGATCTTTGAGACTTGCTTAAGGTTTTCTACTTCTTTTAAGTTATGAAAACACTTAGCTTGATTAGATTAGGTGTTTTAAGAGCATTTATGCTTTAATAAACCTTTGGAAGCATAACTCACCTAATACTAAGACTTCTAGACTATTGATGGACTTGAGTGCTTGATTCTTTGAAGTCTTCTTTTCTTCTTTTTGTTGATGAGTTTGTCGTCATCAAAACCACAGCCAGGGTCAGGAGCAAGACCTTCTTCACAACATCTTCATATCCTCTCTGTAATTTGTACTTAAACTATTTATACCTTACTCTTGTTGAAGAGACTCTGTAGAAAAGAAAAACCTTCTTTGTAAAAGAAATGGGAGAAGTCCTATTCAATACTTGTAAGGAGAAGCCCTGCAGAATACTTGTAAGGAGAAGTCCTTCGAATACTAGGAGAAGTCCTACATAATACTTGTACCATTCGGAGTAATAGTGGAAAATCTTGTTGAAGCCAAGGATTAGACATAGCCCTGTCGATTAAGGGGATGAACCAGGATAAACTTACTATGTGCTTTACTTTTCAGCTCTGTCAACTTTCCGCTGCACTAGTCTTAGAAAAGAATTTTGAAACTTATACTTGTTTTATAAGAAAAGATTTTAAAATCACACACACAATTCAAACCCCCCCTTTCTTGTGTTGTTTCACTATTATCGATTGATAATAGAGCTTAAAGGCTCTGAGAAACTAACATCTTAACAGGTGTAAGAGTTAAAGATCCATGGAGAACAACGCATTTCCATCTGGCACGGCTACAAACAAACCACCCTTCTTTGATGGCTCCAACTACCCTTATTGGAAGAAGCACATGCAACTATTCATAGTATCAACAAACTGGAAACTCTGGGACGTTGTGGAAAAATGTGACTATGTTCCAAAGGATGCTACAGGAAAAGTCATTCCTATAGAACAATGGACAGATGAGCAACACGCCAAGAATCAGCGCAACTCGAAAGCAAGGTTGTTTCTCATATGTGCCTTGAGCAAAAATGAGCATGACAAAGTTGACAGTTTAACTACTGCCAAGGAAATATGGGACACACTGGCCACCACCCATGAAGGAACCTCGAGTGTACAGGAGGCTAAAATAAGTATGCTTGTTTCACAATATGAAGCCTTCAAGATGAAGGAAAATGAATCCTTAGATGATATGTACTCCAGATTTCAAACCATTCTAAATGGATTGAGAAATCTTGGGAGATCATACAACAATTTGGATCAGATAACCAAGATCCTCAGAAGTCTCCCAGCAAAGTGGAGAACTATGGTGACAGCTACTCGATAAGCCAAGGATCTAAGGACCCTGAAAATGGAAGATCTTATGGGAGGTTTGAAAGTTCATGAGATGGAGATGACTGAAGATGCTGAGGCTAAAAAGAGCAAATCTGTGGCCTTCAAATCTAAATCCTCCAAAGCTCTAAAGGCTGAAGAATCATCTGAAGAAGCTGAAGAATCGTCTTACCACTCAGGCAACGAGCAAGCCCTCTTTAACAGAAGATTCCAAAAGATGTGGCTAAAAAGAAAGCAGGCCAAGAATGAGCCAAGGAAAGAGCAAGCTAAAGGAAAGATCTCATCCAGCTCAAGAAAAGATGGAGAGAAGAACTCCAGCAAAGGTTCAATCATCTGCTTTGAATGCAGAAAGCCTTGTCATATTAAAGTAGACTGTTCTCGTCTTTCCAAGAGGCCAGTCCAAAAGAACTTCAACAGGAAAAAGAAGACTCTTTGTGAACGGAGTGGACAGCGATGTGTGCCTCACGAATGTATCATTTCCTTGTCGCGCTGGATTCTCCCCTGCTTGAGAAGCCCCCCGATATGTAGTTTACCAGTCTAGATGGGTTGCCCAGAGGGTTTGCATCATCCAATTCTTCCACATCATCTTTCTAATATCCCCGGCGATCAAAATGGGGCTCTGGGTCTCGCCTGACATATTGTCTAAGGTGGCCTTCTTAGATCAACCTCTTAATCTCTTTCTGTAAGGTCACACAATCATCTGTATAATGTCCTGGAGTTTAGTGGAAGTCGCACCATTTTCTGGTATCAACATTCTACGGCAGCCTTCTAGGAGGGAGTGGGTACATGATAAGATTAGTCTCCTTGTTGTCCGCCAAGACTTTTGATAAACCCACCGTCAGAGGAATCGTGGCACGAGCCTGAACCAGCGAGTAGTCATTCACCCGCCGTGGAGGCGCTTCCCTTCGCCCGTAATTTGGGCGTTCTTGATAGTTGCGTCGCTTTGGGTTTGTGAATGAGGTGTTATGATACAGATCAACGCAATCCCTTCTCACCTGCTGCCTTGGGACTCCTTTTGTGTGTGTGAATCTACTTGTTTTCCCTTAATCTCCTGCCTTCTTCTCGAGGCATCCAACACATCCCTCTGTCACTTCTGCTCGTCATCTTCTTCCTCATATATGAAGTCTTGTACTCTCGCCCTGAGCTCTCCCATGTCATGTGGTGGTGGCCTGCTCAATTTGTTGTTCAGTGTTCCCGCTCGCTTGAAGGCGTCCACACATGTTTCTTGAGGAGGATCCTCGATCCGCACGACAGTGGCGCTGAACCTCGCCATGTACTGCTTGATTGTCTCCGATGGGCCCTGTCGAATGTTAAACAACGCAGCTGTGGTAACCTTCTACGCCATGCTCGCTGAAAAATGCGTAAGAAACTTA
The DNA here is from genome assembly GCA_030819835.1 of Acmispon strigosus. Lineage (NCBI taxonomy): Eukaryota > Viridiplantae > Streptophyta > Magnoliopsida > Fabales > Fabaceae > Acmispon > Acmispon strigosus. The sequence goes on along the minus strand of JAUAMA010000001.1, from coordinate 37,033,315 downwards.
CGCGAGAAATCCGTGAAGCTTGTTATTGAGTGCAAGGGTAGTTTGGTAAACAAAGCTAACGTCGTTCCCTTGAAAGTAGAAGGAAATAGGTGACACTTCACCGCGTCAGACGCTTGACTAATTACCATTTTTGTCACGAAATATTGTAAGTGTTCTTTTGGATCGGAGTCACCTGAATACGTTTTGAGTGTTAACGTTTTCAGCGCGTCTTGCATTGGAACCGCCGCAACAGCCGCCGAAAAAGGCTGAAACTCAACAACAGTTTCAGCCTCCCTGTAACTCGCCATGTTATGATCCTTCTGCTGACGGAAGTACTCCAATTGAGCTTGGAGGTGTTGGTTTTGTTGCTGAATTGCATCGATGGTGCCACACACCTGATTCCACTCGTTTGGAGAAATACTAATCATGACTGGCTGGCCAGAGCCCATCGTTGTCTGTGCAGCCTGGTACTGTGTTGTTATCGCATCAAGATTTGGGGGTGGTGGTGCCGGAGTCAGTGATGGAGGAGGAGACGGTGGCCGCTCATCCCTCGCCGCTTGCCTTCCACCACGTCCTCGACCATGTCCTCTTGTCTGGATGCCTGACATAACTTCATTCCTCTTGGTCGCAAGGGTTAATTTACCTTTCCCCATAGACGACGCCACTTGTTCCGGTAAAACAACCGGAGGGGGTGGAAGAGTAAGAAGTAAGGGTAGGAATGGAGTATTCAATTTATTCAGTTGAGAAAAGTGATAGAGAGATCTTTTTACATGAGCCCCCCCTGACTATTTATAGAGGGGGAGCCATAAATAGCATTTAAAAGTCATAAATAGCATTTAACCCCTAGAATACGTGATTCTAGTTGGACTTACCTGTGCGAGACACAGGTAACTTTGGATAAACTAAAATTATTGTGTGTGGAATGATTTTTTTTATAACTTCTTATACATGTTGTTGTGAGGTCGACAATAGTGACCAATACTGTAGCCGTGAGAAATAGTTACTTAGCAGTAAATGGTTGGCGACAATTTGCGCTTAACTTTGATGGGCAAGGATCGAAACCCCCTTCTGCATGGTCGAGAGACAAAGTTAGCTAACTACCACGCCACATCCTGTGCTATGTTTAGATGTTATTTTATCATGTTGATTCCTCGATTATGGGTATAGGAATCTTTAGCCTGGAGTGCGTTGTCCTCTCTCCGGGCAACAACAGTGCTGCAAACCCACTCGAGGCATCATTAATGACAATATCACCTCTCGATCTAATAGATACCGATAGAGTGTTCCATACAAATGTTTTACCTGTTCCTCCATACCCATACATAAAGAAAAAACCACCTTTGTTTGATGGAGGGAATCAAAATATTAAAATTTAATTTTAAATTTAATTTGTAACTTAATATAATTATATTTTATAATATGTATAATTATTGCTAATTTTATTTGGAACATAATTAGTCATCAATGATTTTTATAACTAATGGTATATTGAAAATTTGTTTTATATTTAAATTAAAATATTTTAGAATTTCTGAATTAACTAAAAAGGATCAATTATTATTTATAACATATTAAAACAATGCTATTTATAACATAATAAAAGTATCTACTATTTATAGCATGGTTAGAGGGTAATTCAATATTAATTAGATTATTTATGCATTAGATTGTTCAAATTTGAAAATCAAATTTAAGTTGGTTTTAAAATATGATTTCATATTAATTTCAAAGACAACTTTTAATGGAAATAATTATTTACGTATAATTATTTATATCAATTTTTTCCAAACTGATATCAAATTAGTTAAAAAATATTCAAAGTATTTTACATACTATTTTTCATTTTTGATATATATATTCTTATTTTTTCTTCGAAAAAGATATATGTATATATATATTTTCATATTTAAAAAAGGGTTCCAATTAAAATTAATATTTAAAATTGAAAAAAATTATTTCATCATTTATTTTACAAAATTGATTTAGTTTTTAATTACTTAATTGTTTCAATAAAATTATTGAATTTTTTAAAATAAAATCTTTAAAATGTTATATTTAACAATATTTTTTAGTTTTATATTTTATAAATATTTGATATATCAAATAAAGGATTTCACATAAAATTAAGAATCAAATTTTCAAACTGGTTAGGTTAAAAATAAAATAAAATATATTCATGCTTTCATAAAAAATATATTTTCTTGAATTAATATTATTTTAGGTGATCTCCATAGTCGTGCAACTCTGACCATTATCTTCCACATCTTTTAAGCGTTGGAGATGTTGATGGAGGAAACTGGGTCTACTTTGGAACTCACCACCATAATCGATTACTTTCAGAATGATGTAGTAGAAAAACAATTTAGAAGTATGCAATAGTTCTCATGATTGATTTTTGAGTTTATTCTTTCCAAATGATATAGCAGAGAAACCGTAGTGGTACAATTTATAGCATCAAGTGAGGAGACTAATTGTCAATAAAAATTCATATTTCAAAAGAATATATTTTTAAAAAATCTTAAAATATTTTCGTAAGATTGAAAACATTTTAACCAGCTAAAATATTAAAAAAATTATTGCAACTAAAATTAACTAAAAAAAATATTGTTAAGATTGCAAATATTTTCGTAATATTTGGTATTTGTCTAGAACTAAAATATTTTGTTAATTCAACTAAAATCAACTAAAAAAATATTGTTAAGATTGCAAATATTTTCGTAATATTTGGTATTTGTCTTGATTCATTCCCTATTTAATACTTGTAATAAATTTTATAAATATTAATTATTTAGGTAGGGACAAACATTTTCGTAAGATTTGATATATTAAAACATTAATTTTTAAGTTTATTTTTTTAAAACGATATAGAAGAGAAACTGTAGTGGTACAATTTATAGCATCAAGTGATGAGACTAATTGTTAATAAAAATTCATATTTCAAAAAAAATCTTAAGATTGTATGTTAACTATTTCCTATTAAAATTTGGTTAAAAATTTTGTATTAATTAGTTATGATTCATTCCTTATTTTAAAATTTGGTTAAATATTTGGTATTAATTAGTTAGGGTTCGTTCCTTATTTAACATTTGTAATTAATATCAATTTTTGTTCCTATTAAAATTTGGTATTAATTAGTTATGATTCGTTCCTTATTTAACATTTGTAATAAATTTTATAAATATTAATTTTTTGAAAGATATTTTTTAAAAAAATCTTAAGATTGTAGTTAGTTTTGATACGTTCCTTATTTAACATTTGTAATAAAGTTTATAAATATTAATCATTTAAAAGATATTTTTTAAAAAAATCTTAAGATTGTATGTTAACTATTTCCTATTAAAATTTGATTAAAAATTTGATATTAATTAGTCATGATTCGTTCCTTATTTAATATTTGTAATAAATTTTATAAATATTAATTATTTAGGGTAGGTCATAGTGGGAATAGTTAGGATTTATACCTTATTTTAGTGGGTAGGTGGGTATAAACCTTCTTTTATATAATACTAGTTGGATTTACCTGTGCGAAGCACAGGTAACTTTGGATAAACTAAAATTATTGTGTGTGAAATGATTATTTTTATAATTTCTTATACATGTTGTTGTGAGGTCAACAATAGTGGCTAATACTATAGCCGTGAGAAATAGTTACTTAGCAGTAAATGGTTGGCGACAATTTGCGCTTAACTCACATGGGCAAGGATCGAAACCCCCTTCTGCATGATCGAGGGATAAAGTTAGCTAACTATCACGACACATCTTGTGCTAAATTTAGATGTTATTTTGTCATGTTGATTCATCGATTATTGGTATCAGAATATTTAGCCTGGAGTGCACCGTCCTCTCTCCGGGCAACAACAGTGCAGCAAACCCCTCGAGGTAAAATTAATAACAATATCACCTCTCGATCTAATGGATGCCGATCGGTTCCTGTTTGTGTTGTGTCGCGCAACGGGTGAGTAACTATGATTCCTTTTCCACCGCCTAATTCTGCCTCTTCACTGATATCCATTACCTGCTGGCTCCACCCTCGCATCACACCTCTCCAACGCCCTCTCTCTCAGGAACGAACACGCTCGCTCCCTTCTCCAGGTAGCTGCTTCCTTCGGTCACTCCTATGAATGCTTATGCGAGACTCGCTCAGGGGGTGATCAAGTTTAATTTTGGTGCTTCATGTCTGAATGCAAACATTGCTGGTTTGGGGTGTGTGGCGAGATCATAGCGTCGGTGACAAATTTTCTCGTTGCTGTGTTCTCTCCGAAGATGGCTGAGGCTATTGCTTTTCGGTCGTCCCTGAGATTAGCTATCAGTTGGTTTTCAGCCGTATCTAGTTGAGACCGATTGCTTGTCGTTGGTGGAAAAGTGGAAGAAACCTTTGATGTCCTCTTCTTATTTGCATTCTATTTTGTTGGATTGTAAGAATTTAGTTTTGGCTTTTTCTGTTTTTGAGTTTGGTTTTGTCCGCCAATCTGGGAACTGTGTTGCGGACTTCCTCTCTCGTCAGGCTCTCTCTTTTATCAATCGTGTTTGGGTGGAAGAGGGGCCTCCGGGGTCTGGGCATTGAAGCTTTCTCGCTCTCTGATGTAATTGCATCTACGACTTCTTCTTTGTATTATTTCAGCTTCCTAAAAAATACATACTTGATTTGTTCAAAATCTTTAGACTTAAGTATATTTATGTAAATTGTTCATTATTTACATTGTTTGAACTTGACATTAAAGCTTTCACTAAAAATTTCAAAAAGAATTTGAATTCAATCTCAAATTACTTGTGAAGATTCATTTGTTTAAAAATAAAATTAAACCGTGCAAATGCACGAATAAGTTTTGATAAATCAAAGCTAAAATGTGTGTAATGTTATGTTTTTGTAACGTTATATACTTCTAATAATTGTAAAAAGATATAAATGGTTGTTAGAAATGTATATTTACAGTTATGTTAGTGTTAAATTTAAAAAAAAAAACTTTGGATGATAATTTTTAAAAAGATGAGTCTAGGATATCCACGCTGTTAATTAACCTATTTATAAGGATTAACTAATTTATTATGATTCCTTTTGAATTACTAAGTATAAATGTTTTGATTATTTGATCCCAAATTGCAGAAATACTAATTAATATATTAAACTAAAAATCTTCTATTAAGTTTTATATTAGATTTTTTAAATTGTGAATAACAACATGATGCATCAATACTATCATTTGACACCAACTTTTGAAAATTAACAGATGAATTTTTTTTTTGGAATTCCAAATATTTGCCATAACATACAGTAAAAGCAAAAAGATTTTGTCAAATTTAAATGAAAATATGATTTCAAAATAAAGATTTCAAATCATTTATTTTGTAAATATTTAGGTGAGACCATATTAATCACGTTATAATGTCTTTAAATCCAAATTTAATTTATAACATGGTTACAAACGATTTTGTCAAATTTCATTTATAGTTACTTTTTAACATAAATTGGTTTAAAATATCGTGTCGTTCTACAGAAAAATAAGTTAGACGCCACTAATAAAACAGTTTTCCTATGACGCCACTTGTTTCTCATTCAAAAAAATAAATTTAATTAACTTAAATTAAAAATTAGTTCTCATTTGAATAATTTTCATTATTCATATGTGTCAATGATATATTATTCATTAGAGTGATGCTAGATAGATCGAATGATACATGTTTTGCTCGAAAACCAATTCAGCATCCAAAAATGTGTTTTCAAATTCAATATTTTCCTCCGTATATTTAATGAACCGGCTCTCACAGAATGATCCTTACTAATTTCATCTTCTTCTTGTTGTTGTTTGGTGCTCCGCTTCCAAAATCATTGATGCATGTCTATAGAAAGTGGCCAGTAGAACCCAAAGATACAATTATGAGAAGCAAGTGGAAAAGAGTTTATAACATGAGAAAGTATCAAACAAAATCAATTCGATAAGGTTAAGCATAGCAAGCCAGAAGAAATCAAAACTAAGATGAACCAAAGGATCAAAAAGAAATAATATCTTTCTTACCTCTAACATTAGTCCTTTCCTTGTGCCTTCATCTCCTAAACCTAATTACAAAAATATGGAGAAGATAAATATTACAGTTGAGATAAAAAGAGAACCAAAAAAATTATTGTAACATTAGAATGAATCAAAACAAAAACGAATTGAAGAATTCAAACATAATAACGTTGACATGATCCATTTCCTCATGACGGGATTTGAGTTCGCTGATCGTTTAAAAATAGAGGAACTCATTGTCTCTCTCTCTCTTGTGGAAGAGCGTGCTTCCCATCGCCTTCATCTCCTATACCCTACAAAATTGAGGAGAATGTGAATATTGCAATCAAGATGATAAGAGAACCAAATAAAAAATAGATAAAATTGCAACATGTGAAGCAATTCAAACTAAAACAAATTGAATGATTAGAACACGGTAACGTGTGCAGAATAGAAAAGCAAAGTTTGTAAGAATGAACAGATTGCTTACACAGAGATTTCTACTTTGAAACTCACCACCATAATCGATTACTTTCAGAATGATGTAGCAGAAAAACAATTTAGAAGCATGCAATAGTTCTCACGATTGATTTTTGAGTTTATTCTTTTAAAACGATATAGGGGAGAAACCGTAGTGGTACAATTTATAGCATCAAGTGAGGAGACTAATTGTTAATAAAAATTCATATTTCAAAAAAATATATTTAATTTGGTATTAATTAGTTATGATTCGTTCCTTATTTTAAAATTTGGTTAAATATTTGGTATTAATTAGTTAGGGTTCGTTCCTTATTTAACATTTGTAATCAATATCAATTTTTGTTCCTATTAAAATTTGATATTAATTAGTTATAATTCATTCCTTATTTAACATTTGTAATAAATTTTATAAATATTAATTATTTAAAAATATTTTTAAAAAAAATCTTAAGATTTGGTTAAAATTTTGATATTAATTAGTCATGATTCGTTCCTTATTTAATATTTAGGGTAGGATGTTAGTGGGTAGGTCATAATAGGGGTAGTTAGGATTTATACCTTATGTTAGTGGGTAGGTTGGTATAAACCTTCTTTTATATAATACTAGTTGGATTTACCTGTGCGAGACACAGATAACTTTGGATATACTAAAATTATTGTGTGTAAAATGATATATTTTTATAACTTCTTATAGATGCTATTGTGAGGTCAACAATAGTGACCAATACTGTAGCCGTGAGAAATAGTTACTTAGCAGTAAACTGTTGGCGACAATTTGCGCTTAACTCACATGGGCAAGGATCGAAACCCCCTTCTGCATGGTCGAGGGATAAAGTTAGCTAACTACCACGCCACATCTTGTGCTAAATTTAGATGTTATTTTGTCATGTTGATTCCTCGATTATTGGTATAAGAATATTTAGCCTGGAGTGCGATGTCCTCTCTCCGGGCAACAACAGTGCAGCAAACCCCTTGAGGTAAAATTAATGACAATATCACCTCTCGATCTAATGGATGCCGATAGAGTGTTCCATACAAATGTCTTAGTTGTTCCTCCATACCTGGACAGGGCGAGCGCCCCACGACAGTAAGAGGGCGACCAACATCAGTAAAGGGCGGCCAGAATGGCGACCCAGGGGCTTATTTGTAATACATAGGAGATTGGGCCTGATCTTTGAGGCCCATAGGCTTAGTCTGAGTTAAATGTAATTTATGGCCTTCCTCCCTATAAATAGCCAAGGGAGACTCATGTAAAGGGGACCTGAATTCTCTTATTCTGATAACACTTCTTTTCTCTATGCTCTCTCAATTCGAGAACATTTGGCGCCGTCTGTGGGGAAAGGTAAAAATTTTCCCACAACCACGAAAAAGCTTTCGTGTCTGCCTGAGTGAGGGGCGGGAGAAAAAAAAAAAAAATCAAAAAACCAATGAGCACTGCCATGAACCCTAGCAGCCTCTGCTTCTCTCCTTACGCCGCCGCCACCACTCCTTTTCCAATCGGCCTTCAGCGCCGCCACCCCTCTTCCCTCATCTCCCTCGACCTCATTCTCCTTCATCATCGACCTTCTCCTTTTCTTCCTTTAAATCGCAGCAACCATCATTGCTTTCAGTTTCCACCACCCAACCCTAAATCGCCGCCACCGTCCACGAGGTTGTCTTCCTTGACCCAGGTTCCGGCGCCGTCGTCGCCACCTCGTCTTCCTCAGGATCCAACGCCGCCGTAAACGAGTCGACAAGGGGAACAGGTCAGGGACGAGGAAGGAGAAAACGGAGGAAACGCCCAAACCGAAGCTTCATCACCTCCGTTCAAGGCTTCAGGCTTCTCCTTCACTCCAAGCCGCCACCTCTGCTTTCTCTTTCGCCTCAAACCCTAGCACCCTAGGGCGGCGCAAATCACAGAGACCAGCAGCGGTGAAGAAGAAACTTGCTGCCGCCAAACTCAAGCAACGGGGGCGACCTGAGAAGAGAAGAGCCAAGCACAGCGGCTAGCGGCGGTGATTCAAGTCTGAAGCCGTGACGCTCCCGGACTCTGAGAAACTACGACCCTGCAATCATTCGAATTATCTTTTACCGATTCTTTTCCATATTTACATTATGGTTTTGATGCCTGTTATCTGTTTGATTCAATGCTTGACCGAAGTTCCTTTCTTTTTCTTCATGTTTTCGACCGCAGCCTATGATAACATTCGATCTCCAAACTAGAATAGAAGGAAGAAGGGAGAAAGAGAGCGGGGTGACGACTCACACAAACCAGATTGCCGTGCCCGCCGTGGTCTCAGCTTTGGGAGTAAAAGGAATCAATGGCAAATATGCAGCTCCAGTGAGAAGATGTGTCTCAGAATTTGATACAGCAGTGAAGATGCGAAATTAGGACATGGGAGCAGGAACTGAAATAACATCTCTGACAGCGCTGGCCAATAACGAGGAAGGCAACTTGGTTTTTCATGAGTGCAGTTCATTTTTTGTCGCTGGTTCGTCGCTCGCTCGCCCAGCGCTTAGGTTCTGGACCGGAGACACCCCGCCAAGTTAGTACAATATTTTGATTAAAATACCTCATAATCTGAAGTTCTGATTATTGTTCTGAGAGCTTGAGTTTTCCAGTATGGGAATTGTTCATTAAATTTCTGATAATTGGTGTTAGAGATGAGGCTAGATAAGTTGCTTGGACTGAATCTATTTTCAAAGGAAATTTGCATAAACATTAATGTTTCTCTTGAGTGCTTTATTCCATGTGGTGATTCCATTGACTCACAACGGTCCCAAACCTCTTATTTCATGTGAACTTGGCTGTGATTAATATCCTATGGCGATTGCTAGAGTAATGTGATAATTGCTCCATGTTTTTATCTCTGCTTGTTTGAGTTCTTTAAACTTTTGATTGGTTGTAAACGTTGCTCATGCTAGAATTGTTTTGTAGTGGGCTGGTGACCCATTTTAGTTTAGAATTGCATGTTTTGTGCTGGAAATTGATCTAATATTCTGGTATTTAGATCTTAGACCAAACATTATCACTTTGATAGGGTCAATGCACCTTCCAAATTGCCTTCCAGTATTATGTACAACGTCTTGCTCTCTAGTTTTTCGTGCAAGTTGTAAGCATGAGTTGATTTGGTAAATCTTATTTAAAATTTTTCTGATTTGTTTATCCTTCTCTTTATTTTTATGCTGATACAGATATGGGTTTCAGTCTCTTTGATTAATTGTTGTAGTCTATTCAGCATTTGTCCAGAGCATATTTTATATTAGATATAAAGCATATTCTATTCAGCCAACTTTATACATATAGAACATTGCCCAAAAGGTGCCAGAAAAAGCTAGCATGCCCTGTATTTTAAATTTTCAGAATATGTAAATAAATTATTTACATACCAAAACAGAAATAGTTAATTAATCTAGCATTTCAGTTTTCCTGTCAAACTTGAAAATTAGTAAGAATATATTTATTGTTTATTTAACTCAATCAAGTTGAATTACATATCATGTACTTTTTGAACAATTCATTTACTGCCAGATAGGTTAAAGTGAAGACTAGAGAGCTTTATACTATAAATATAGTGATAATGTGATGTAGATAGTTAGTTAATATTCCTTGAGTCCCTGAAATTATTACTACTGATTTTAGCTTGTCCTGCCTTTCCTTTCCCAGAGATCCTGGATTTTCTTTTCTTCCTACAAAGCGTTACACTGTCGGTTGAGTAATATTGACAAAAACTGTTTTATGTCTTCTATGTAAACTGTTTCACATTATAACATGACAGCCAAACTCTCTAGAATTCTATTTTACCTGGAATTTAGAAGTTATTCTTGGTTTCTTTATTCTGTGAATTAGTATCACCATGTTTATCACTTTGTTGCGTTTGCCATGTTGGCCAAGGACTTATTAATATCTTTCTTGTTGCTTCGGCTAGTCATATTGGTCTCAGTTTTTATATCCTCTACTTGTCTTTCCTTATTCAACTGAGACACCATTGGTATGTCCATTACAAGAATATCATACATGTGTAGTATTTCTTTCAAAAGAAAGGGAACAGTCCATAGAGATTCTAATTCTGATTTAATCAACCTTGTTAGGATTTCATGTCAGATGTAATTGATTTTGCTATTTTGCTTTCAATTGTCACTTATTTGCTTGATCAGTCATGGGTGTTAGGGGGTCTTTATAATTGTTTAATTGCTGGATTCCCTATTTAAAATAAGGGCAGTGTTTTTGAGGTTTTAATGAGATTAAGCCAAGTGGAAAAGTGATTCCGAAAAATCAACTTCGTCAGTTTTTGAAGAAAATGGATTATATGGATAAGTTAGCGAATTTTCAGAACAGTTTGAATGTTAATATGAATTTAGAAACAACAATTTGATGTCAGATTCACAATTCAATAAATTTAAATTTGAATACTATTGCTGTTTGCTATCTTTCTTATTTTGAAGAAGCCTTCTTCTGCTTAGTAGATAATATTCCTTATATGCATGGGTAGTAGTATGGTTAGTCGAGATTGTATCTCATTTAAAATATTTTGTAAACTTCAGGATATTACAAAATTGATTCTTAAAGCCTAATTGCATAATGTGCTGATAGTGGTTACTATGCAGTAGTATGTTCATAGAGTTTTGAGTATACACATTGCATTATTATGAATATATCAATGGATATGTATATTTTGTTTTTAACTAACAATTTGAGGCAAGTTAAGCATAGGAAAAACAATAATTTTATTCAGAGAAAAGGGCATCTCGAAATCCCAAGCAACAATGTAAAAGAGCTTCTGCAGAATGCTTATCCAGAACTGAGAGAACATATCAAATGATCTTATGATTCGCTAATGTTTCCCGGGCAACCGCCATTTGGCGATCTTCTTGCAAGTGACCGCCCTTTGTTTGTGAAAAATTCCATGGTAGCATTTGGTGGTGGTTTGGTTTAGGGCGAGGTTTTGGTTTAGGGGGATGATGGCGTTGGAGTGTTGGTTGAAAGGAGGTGTTGGTTTAGAATGGAGTTTTTGTTTAGGAGATGAGGGCGTTTGAGTATGGTTGGAAGGGTGATCTAATGGAGGCTGCCATGGAATTTGTATGCAACTTTTCTTGTTGTTTTTGGGCGGTCCTGTTTTATGTTTCTTTCAGGCACGGTGGAGATAAGAAATGCACGCAATTTCTGGGCCAAGGCGCCTGGAGAAATTATCAGTTAGAAGGATGATAAGCAAAATCGCAAGTGCACGATTGATTATCGCGTAATATAAAAGATTGTCGATCCCACAGGGATAGGTGTCTAATTACTAATTTGTTTAGAGCTTAAGCAGAAAAATAAAAAGATATATTTTGCATTTTGGTTTCTGGAATAAGAACATAAAAAGCATAAAATATAAAAGAAGAGATGATGATAAAAATAAGCATTTGGGTTGCATTGTATAACTTATAATTTATGCTAGCAAACTTCTATTTTATTTCGGAATTCCAAACAAAGATTCATGATGCTATAGCCTAGTGTAACTACAAGATAATTCCTTAAGCATTGTAGATCTTTCTTTTTAATTACTAAACCCAATTCCTTGGCACCTAGTTAACTAAAGAAGAAGATGAAGAAGATGTTCAGGCCAACATAAAGTTACGTCCTTCCTAATTCCTTAGCGAAGTATACTTATAACCTTTTTTAAATCCTAGGTCCCTTACTACTTACCAAATGGCCTTATGTAATAAGCAATAAGCAAGAGATCTTGTGTGCACCAAAATGAATGAAGAACAAGGAAATAAAACATGAACTTTGAATATTATTCAGAAACAAATAAAAGAAAACTAAAACATAAACTAATAAGCTAATACAACCCAAAATACTTAAAGAGAATTAGCCAAGCATGGCTAAAAGAAGCATTGAATTACCCTGGACTAGGAGCTCAAATATGGCTTCCCACAATTCCTAGGAACAATGTTCTTGAGGGAGAAAGAGGAACACTTGTTGTGTTCTAAGAAAGGTGTGTTTTTCAAGTGCAAATTGCCTCCCTATTTATAGCAAAATTCTGGGCTCCAACGCTTGAGCGCTGGCTTTCCCAGCGCTTGGGCGCTGGGAAGCATTAAAAATCCACTTTCTACCCGAGGCCCAGCGCTTGAGCGCTGGCTTTCCAACGCTTGAGCGCTGGCTTTCCAACGCTTGGGCGCTGGGTCAATATCTGACTCAGCAGCCAGTCAGAACCCCAGCGCTGGAGCGCTGGGATCCCAACGCTGGAGCGCTGGGACACTGCTTCTTCATCTTCAAGCTTTTTCTTCCTTCTTCATTCATGGTAGTGGGTTTTGATGGCCATAAAAACCCACTTATCAGCCCTTTAATCAATTCTGAAACCTCTCCTCCACTATCATCAATCCTCCACTCATCCTTTAATCCTTTTTTTCCATGTGCTTAATTTAGAGAGTTGCTTCATATTCCTCTTTTTTACTTTTAGTCCTCTCTTGGTTAGCACTCCAATTCAAGCCCTTGAATTCTCTCAATCTTCACTTTTAGCCCTCCACTCTTGAACTTTCACATTTTGGACCTTGATGTCCTGAAACTTTACAAAGTGGTCCCTGGACAAAAATGATAACTAAACCAGCTTTTCCTAAAAATATAAAATTGCTATAAAAGTTCCTAAAAATATAAAATAAAGGTAGAAAAACAAATAAAATCTAATCTACATGCAAAATGCAAAATAAATAGAAAATCTACATAAAAATAACAAAAAACCTATATGTGACTCAAAAATAATAAAATAAAAAGACTAAAAAGACCCTAAAATTATCATATAAAATCCACTCATCAAAGGATTCCAAGGAACGCTCTGAATCTAAAGCATTATTACAGTTAAGGTAGTACAAAGCAAGGGCGCGCAGGATTCTCCCCATGGAGAATAAAGATAATAAATTCAGCCTATGAAAAGGTCAATAATTGGGCCTTAAGGTGGCCCAGCCAAAACCCAAAACTTTACTCTTGCAGGTACAAAACAAGGGCGTGGAGGACTTTCCTAATAGTCTTAAGGACTTCCGAGGGTAAAGTCTGATGAGGCGACCCTTGTAATAAAATTCGGCCGCCCCATATGTCAATACAATGCAAATTGGCGCTAATATGGGATCGCCCGAATAAGCAGGTCAGAAATCCGAGGCCCAGTGGCGGTCTAAATCCCAAGGCCATAAAATGGTCTAAATCTCAAGGCCCAGTAGTGGTCTAAATTCCAAGGCCCAGTGGTGGTCTAAATCCCAAGGTCCATAGAGGGTCTAAATTACATTTACAGATTATGTGGTCCAGTAGTGACAAAATAAATTTCTTTGCCGCTTCCAAGATGCCAAGGGGGAAATTGTACTCTCTAGCCTGGCGCATTGTCCCGTTTTCCAGGTGGGAAGGCGCGGTGCGTGAACGGTGGTTCTCTTGGAACGGTGGGGCGCGACCCTTGTGCGATACGGCGAAGAAAGCCCAGCCTTGATCGAAGAAGATCGAGCATGTCTATTGAGCCAAGCCTCGGGCAACCCCAGTGGCCACTGGGATCTGAGCAAAAGTCTCACTGAGCAGAAGCCTCGCCATGCGAGCAAAAGCCTTGATCGAATTAAATCAAGCCAAAGTCTCACCGGAATAAGGTCGAGCGAAAGCCCCGCCTTGAGCGGGCCAAAGCCTCATAACAGACAATTAGCACAAACACAGGGCGTGCGGGTCATCACGTGACTCATAAAATTTCTAGCCTCTGGCCGCCCTAGCTGCGTAAGACCGAGCACCCCCAAGCCTCGTTAGAAGAGCCATGCGAGTACGACTCGTTACGCGAGCGGAAACCATGCGTGCAACAAAGGTCCAATGGCGGCCTAGAGTCTCACTTTTACCATGGCCTAGAAGCGCCCTCAAACATTATTTCTTTGAAAACAATGGCTTACAGAAGCGCCCTCAAAATTATTTCTTTCAAAACAATGCCCCAGTGGCGATTTCAAACTTTTTTTCAAAACAGTGGCCTAGACGCGCCCTCAAGCTTTATTTCTTCAAAACAATGCCCCAGTGGCGATTTCAAACTTTATTTCTTTCAAAACAGTGGCCTAGACGCGCCCTCGAACTTCATTCAAAATAGTGGCCTAGAGGCGCCCTTAAACTTTATTTCTTTCAAGATAATGGCCCAGAGACGCCATCAAACTTGGTTTCTTCAAAACAATGATCCGAGGCAACTTTAAAATTATTTCAAAATGGTCCAGTGGCGACCCAAAGGTTATTTCTTTCAGAATAATGCCCCTGTGGCGACTTCAAAAATTATTTCTTTCAAAATGGTCTAGTGGCGACCCAAAAGTTATTTCTTTCAAAAAATTGCCTAGTGGCGACCTTGAAAATTATTTCTTTCAAAATGGTCCAGTAGTGACTTGAAGAACTAATGACTGTGTTTGCAGGTGAGAAATATAGAAAACAGGTAACAGGATGAGGAAAGCATGAGGCACAGCTGGGCGAGTAACCCCAGCCCAACCTGGAGAGTGATCCTCCATTGTACTTACACTTTCAAGATTGGCGATCAAGTTGCAGTATGGCGAGCTGTTTCATACTTCCCTCAGTTAGACTTATGGGCTGACGACAACTCCTATAGGGCGAGCGACTCACTTCATTCCACACTAGGCATGTCGACCCCACCCAGCGTCACATTCACTCACATTTCCATGCTAGGATTGGCGACATATTTACTCTCCGCGCCCAGGCCTTAGGCGACTCATTTCTCTATAGAATGCTGTACTCTTTTTCCTTCACTAGGTTTTTATCCCACAGGGTTTTTCCTAGGAAGGTTTTAACGAGGCACGTTCTATAGGGATGACCGCCCAAAGGAAGCGTCGGTTGGAATTACATGGCGAGTACTCTTTGAAGACACACTTCATCTTCGTCCCTCAGACTTGGTGTCTTGTGGGCTTGTGGGCTGGGCGAGTGCCTCCCCCCGGTGGCGGGCCATGAAGATTTATGAAGACACTTCGCTTTCATACTTCAAGCTCGGTGTCTTGTGGGCTTGTGGACAGGGCGAGCGCCCCACGACAGTAAGAGGGCGACCAACATCAGTAAAGGGCGGCCAGAATGGCGACCCAGGGGCTTATTTGTAATACATAGGAGATTGGGCCTGATCTTTGAGGCCCATAGGCTTAGTCCGAGTTAAATGTAATTTATGGCCTTCCTCCCTATAAATAGCCAAGGGAGACTCATGTAAAGGGGACCTGAATTCTCTTATTCTGATAACACTTCTTTTCTCTATGCTCTCTCAATTCGAGAACAATACCTATACAGGAAGAAAAAATCACCTTTGTTTACGTATACAACGCTCAAATCTAGCGATTTCAATTGTTTACTATAATAATAAAATATTTGACATGAAGGGTTTAAAATGAAAAAAATTATCAATTATTATTTATAAATTATACTATTGATACATTAAATTTGGGCAAACTCTCTCACATGTGTGATTTTAACAACCGATTCATATAAATATAATTAAATTGATAATTTGCTACTTTTAAGTAAAACTACTATAGTTTAGGTGGTCTAATATTTTGACATGCAAAATTCTATCTTATGATACATGTCAAAATATATTGGTGACCTAAGAGGCAAAGATTAAAGTGAGTTTACCAAATATTTACCTTGAGTGATTTAGACAATCTCATAAGTAATTGTTGTAAAAGAATTTCTATTGTTTGACCATGTTAGGAATTATATATATTATATGTTTGATTCAAATTATGAAAGTAAGTTTTTTTTTTTATGGTAGAAAATAAAAACAAAGCTCTTTTATTGCTAAAAAAAACTAAAACTTCCTCACTGCAAACAAAGGAGACAGAAGATAAGTGACTTTTGGTATCTATACTGTTAAATATGTGAAGATGGTATACTTGGAATTTGCATTCTATTTTGTTGGATCGAAGAATTTAGTTTTGACTTTTTCTGTTTTTGAGTTTGGTTTTGTCCGCCAATCTGGGAACTTTGTTGCGGATTTCCTCTCTCGTCAGGCTCTCTCTTTTATCAATCGTGTTTGGGTGGAAGAGGGGCCTCCGGGGTCCGGGCATTGAAGCTTTCTTGCTCTCTGATGTAATTGCATCTACGGCTTCTTCTTAATATTATTTCAACTTCCTAAAAATTGTTCAAAATCTTTAGACTTAAGTATACAAGTCCGGCTCGTTAAGCATAGCAAGCCAGAAGAAATCAAAACTAAGATGAACCAAAGGATCAAAAAGCAATAATATCTTTCTTACCTCTAACATTATACCTTTCCTTGTGCTTTCATCTCCTAAACTGTACTACAAAAATATGGAGAAGATAAATATTACAATTGAGATAAAAAGAGAATCGAAAAAATTATTGTAACATAGAATGAATCAAAACTAAAATGAATTAAAGAATTCAAACATAATAACGTTGACATGATCCATTTCCTCGTGACGGGATTTGAGTTCGCTGATCCTTTAAACATAGAGGAACTCCTAGCCTCTCTCTCTTGTGGAAGAGCGTGCTTCCCATCCCGCTCATCTCATATACCCTACAAAATTGAGGAGAATGTGAATATTGCAATCAAGATTAAAAGAGAACCAAACAAAAAATAGATAAAATTGCAACATGTGGAGGAATCAAAACTAAAACAAATTGAATGATTAAAACATGATAACACGTGCAGAATAGAAAAACAAAATTTGTAAGAATGAACAGATTGTTTACACAGAGATTTCTACTTTGGAACTCACCATCATAATCGACTACTTTCAGAATGATGTAGCAGAAAAACAATTTAGAAGTATGCAATAGTTCTCACGATTGATTTTTGAGTTTATTCTTTTAAAACGATATAGCAGAAAAACCGTAGTGGTACAATTTATAGCATCAAGAGACAAATTGTTAATAAAAATTCATATTTCAAAAAAATATATTTAATTTGGTATTAATTAGTTATGATTCGTTCCTTATTTTAAAATTTGGTTAAATATTTGGTATTAATTAGTTAGGATTCGTTCCTTATTTAACATTTATAACCAATATCAATTTTTGTTCTTTTTAAAATTTGGTATTAATTAATTATGATTTGTTCCTTATTTAACATTTGTAATAAATTTTATAAATATTAATTACTTAAAAAATATTTTTTAAAAAATCTTAAGATTTGGTTAAAAATTTGATATTAATTAGTCATGATTCGTTCATTATTTAATATTTGTATTTAAAAAAAAATCTTAAGATTGTATGTTAATTATTTCCTATTAAAATTTGGTTAAAAATTTGATATTAATTAGTCATGATTAATTCCTTATTTAATATTTGTAATAAATTTTATTTTATAAATGTTAATTATTTAGGGTAGGGTCTTAGTGGGTAGGCCATAATAAGGGTAGTTATGATTTATACCTTATTTTAGTGGGTAGGTGGGTATAAACCTTCTTTTATATAATATATAGATATAGATATAGATAGATGGGTCACTAGGCCTCTATAAATTGGCCCAGCAGCCTCAACCTTCCTGCTCTTGGTTCGCCCAGCTCCCCACACTCTAGTCCTTACTTTGGTCACCAGGTCATCCTTCACTAGGCGGAGTGCTCGCCCTTCCACCCTATCAAAGCTATCACATGCAATCCAAATTTTAATTATCACAAGGGCACCGCAATGTGTTTTGAAATAATAATAATAATAATAATAATAATAATAATAATAATAATATTAATCATATTAATAATAATAGTAAAATAGACTTGACATCACATTAATAACAATATTAGTTAGTTATTAATAACCTCTTATATTATTCATTATAGTAATTACTAATTGAAAAAAATTCAATTTCTCAAAATTTAAAATTAAATATTAGTATCATATAAACTTTAATTTTTATTCACAACTTAAGGAAATGGTTTAAATAATAATAATAATAACTAAAATTGATTTGACCTTTATATTGATAAAAATATTA
Organism: Acmispon strigosus; assembly: GCA_030819835.1. Taxonomy (NCBI): domain Eukaryota; kingdom Viridiplantae; phylum Streptophyta; class Magnoliopsida; order Fabales; family Fabaceae; genus Acmispon; species Acmispon strigosus. The sequence continues at coordinate 37,014,966 of JAUAMA010000001.1, read as the reverse complement.
GTTAGTAGTTAATAATATTTTATGATTATAAATAATTGTAAAAATTTTCAGTTTCACATATATTAAAGTTAATATTAATATTAGTATTAATAATATTATTATTTTTATTTTAATTAATAATCACTAGTTGAGCGTAACACCCCAATTTTCGATTGAGGGTTACATAATAATTACGTGGAAATAGTATTTTCAAAAACCTCTCCGAAAATTCTCAAGTTTTCAAAATCGACGTCTCTCAAAATAAATACATTATAATTATCTCATAATTAAATAAATAATGCCACAAAGATATTCGCGAGATAATTAAAATATTACAATTGCACGTGCTAAATTATTAAAAACAACGGAATACGGCAAATAAATCCTCTTCAAATTAGTTTCAGTTTTTTCACGATCCTCTACTCCATATCGCATTAACTCAAAAACACAATAATAATACAACGCATTAATTGTGATAAAACACCCAACAATAAAATACAGTAATTACAAATCGTTAAGCCTATAGCAAGTTTCAGCGGAGCTAATTGACTTATTTGTTCTGCTTTTATATCATCAGAAGAAAAATAAAATACTTGAGTTCCTTCTTCTTTCATGATGTTTCAAAACACCACATTGTATTCGAATAAAGATTATAGTTTGAAACAACTTGTTAGAGAGTGTAACATTTTGATAAATTTATAGATCACAAGAGTACCGACTAGATGTAAAAGGAATGCAAAACTTTTTTTTTTCAAGAAAGCAAATTAACAGAACTTAATCAACGCAATCAAAAGATAAAAAATTGATACCTAACATGGGTTGTATCCCAAGAAGCTCGGTTTTATAGTCTTCGATAGACTCTTTGAATTCACTGCTCAACCAGGGCCTCTCACAAACTGTTTTAGACCCCTTAAATCATGCAAATTTTTGCACATGCCCATCAAGATATTGCATGTGCTTTCAGCTACTTTGAGCTCACCCTCTTTATCTGTTTCCTCGCTACTCTTTTCATTCCCAGGAACAATCCTATCAGGCATAGTTCTACCACTCCTAAGAATAATTGCAGATACATTCTCTACTTTTTCTTTTGGATTAACAACAGTGTCTGACGAGAACGTACCTGGGATTCCCTCCGCTATGGTCTTGGTCAGTTGGCCAACCTGAACTTCCAAATTTCTTATGGAAGCTTCGTGATTTTTGGAGTTCGTCCTTGTCTCGTTCATGAACTAAGTAGTTTGTTGGGCCATTTGACCAACTATCTCTTCCAAAATCTTCTTTCCTTGCCCTGGATTTTGAGGAGCTAAAGACCTTTGGTTTTGGTAAGGCCTTTGGAATTGTCTTTGTCCTCTAGCCTCACCCTGATTCTGATCCCTCCAGGAAAAATTAGGGTGGTTCCTCCAACTTGGGTTATAAGAATTACCATAGGGATGATTTTGAAAATTGCCCATGGCCTTCACTTCAGCTTCGAGTTCAGCCTCTTCCGGGCTTAGCTAAACTCCTTCTATCCTTTGTACCATAGCCTCAACCTTTCGGGACAGCAGTTTGTTAGAGGCTAACACAGCATCGAAAGCCTCAACTTCATAAATTCCTTTTCTCACCGCCCTTCCTTGATTGGAATGGGCTACCCTTGCAGCAAGCTTGTTGATGAGATCAAGAGCTCCCTGGGTAGGTAAGGCATTAAAGGCACCATTGGCAGCAGTAACCAATTTGTCCCTGGTATAGTCATTAAGTGCAGCATAAAACTTCTCCACTTGATCAGCAGTGGAGATGTTATGACCAGGACACCTTCTTAATAAAACTTTGAACCTTTCCCATGTCTCATACAGGTTCTCTTGATCTTGCTGGATGAATGAATTAATCTCTTGCTTGAGCTTCCGAATCCTGTTGTAAGGGAAAAATCTAGCTGTAAATTTTTTAGCTAAATTGTCCCAAGATGTAATGCTTTGATGGGGCTGAGATTGCAACCACTCCTCAGCTATGTCCCTTAGTGAAAATGGGAATAACATGAGCCTAACTGTATCCAAATGAACATGGTTGCGTCTGAGAGTGGAGCAAATTCTTGTGAACCTCTCCAGATGTGTGTGGACATCTTCCACAGCATTACCTCCAAATTGATTTTGACTCACCAATGTTATGAAGTGAGGAGGTATCTAGAAGTCCGGTGGGGCGTCTACCGACACAACAATGCTACCCTCAAAGTTTTAATCAACTCTGGGAGCTGTGATGTCACAAAGAGATCTTTGAGCATCTCTCTCCTCTCTTTCCCGCTGCTCCCGGAGTGCACGGGCTGCTACCTCCGCATCAACTCTTGCATTGAATTCAAATTGAATCTGTGCAAGTTCAGTTTGAAGCCTAGCTTCCATCTCAGCATTATTCTTAACTACTTGTTGTGCTAGTCTTTGAAGTGCAAGTCTGCGATGAAACGTTCTCTCAATTTCAGGATCAAAATTAAAATCATCTAGCATGCAGAACACACATTAAAAGCACCTATTCACAACTCAGCAAAAAATTCTAGTAACCAAAAATCTTTAAACAATCAAACAGAAAGGTCTTAAAAACAAGAACCTATCCCCGGCAACGGCGCCAAAAGCTTGATAGCAATTCTACAAGTGTACAAATTGTATCAAAGTAGTATAAAATATTATCGTCTCCACAGATATTGGATTGACTTGAAATCGGTTTTCTAGAGTTTGAAACATAAAATTAAAACTTGGTTTGATTTTGATATTGCATAAAACTACAAACACTTTCGATAAAAACAGCACTTGGGTAATAGCTTCACCTAATCAAATTAAGATTTTCACAAACAGATAACTATATGAATTCAGAAATCATTTCATGGTGATTTAGCCCAAACCTCTACTTGTTAATACCTTAATCAAATAGAACTTTCAATTACAATTACCAAACCTAATGCCTTAGTGCTTAGTTAAACCAATTGAAGCATTAGAGTTCTTAGTTCTGGCCATCACAAGTGATTCCCACCCGCATACCTAAGCGGCGGATAAACCGGTTAATCTATTCCTAGTTTTCTTAATTCCTACCAACTACCGTTGTGCAAGAAGAAAGCATGGCACTTGCGTCTACTCAGGCAAAATAATCAAAGGGAAAAGATGCAAGAAACGATAACTTTATTCATATAGTGCAACAGAAAGCTTAAAGCATAACTTAGCAAGGGTACACATAATACCTAAATGCAAAAGAAAACTAGCCTAGCATGGCTAGCAAAGACATGATAAATAAAAATAACCTGAAATGGGAGCTCAAGGTGGCCTCCCACAAGTCCAGGCAAAGCTTAGAAACAAGGTATTTTCGAGATGTGTAGAGATATTTAAAAATAAAGGAGAAGCTGCTATTTATAATAATTCTTGACAGCACTCCAACGCACGAGCGTTGGCTTCCAACACCTATGCGTTGGAATTTAACTTAAAATAGCACTTCAGACAGAGAGGCAACGCATGGGCATTTTCTCCCCAACGCTCAGGCGTTGGTCACGTCTGAAGCTTCATATTCTTTTCTCTCTTCTTTCCTATTTGATGGCAAGGCTTGATGGCAATAAAGGGCCTTCATGTGGCTTCATTCTCATTTTGCAACAGATGGAACAACCATCAATTCCTCACTTTAGCACATGTTTCTTGCATGTTGCTTCAATTCTTCATTAACCACAAAACCATTCAGCTTGTAACCTCCTTCTCTTCATCATTTCTTCCATCAATTCTTCAATCAAGGACTAAAACTACAATAAAATAACACTAAAAGGACTAAAAACACAATAATTGCTAATCTATATGCAAATGCAAATATAAAACAAAAACTCTAACAAATTAAATAAAAACTATATGAGACACAAATAAAAACAAAGAAAAAGATGCTAAAAAGATCATACAAATCCCAGTCTTCACACCACTATACCCAACGACAGCTTGTCCTCAAGCCTCAAGCGTAAAACACTTAAAGAAAGCTTGTCCTCAAGCTCAAAACAAATTCCCCAAACTAGCACAAAATAGCGCAAGATACATTTTCAAGAAAAGCAAGGCTGGTTGAAAACATGCAAGTCAGGAAAACAAAGTTCATCAAGAAAGCCAAGTATGACAATGATCAAAACAGCAGAATGAGTTCATCAATTAAGCTCACAAAATAATCAGCTCATGAATAACAAGTGAATTGAAACTAATCTGCCTATCGTTCAAATCAAAACCGAACAAGTACAGCAGTGCAACTTTGGGGTTGAAACTTGGCCAAGGGTTCAGAAACAGGTATGGTTTTCAAGAACTTGGCAACTCAAGTGGCTGACTTAGATAATGACATGTTAAGTGATTTCCTTTGAATAAGAGCTTGAACAATTCAGCACATAGTTTCTCTCAAATTTTTTTTTAAAATAAAGCACCGAGATGTATGGGATGAATGAAATGAATTTTACTACCCTCATAGTCTTTCTCACCCAATCACTTCATTGTAATATTCCTTTTTCAATTTTTCATATTTTTTTTCAAAGAGAAACCTATACATACATAGCTCTAACATTTTCCTTTTTCAATATCACTCAACAACTCAACAATAATTCCAATAGTAGGCTCCAGTAAAAATAGACTCAATTTCAAGGCTCAATTGGGGCTACTAAGGGAAAATTAACATATTCAAGATCAAATTTTGAGTTCACAAAAATTCCTAAAGTCTCTCTCAAAATAATAAAGCATGCAAGAATTCAGTCAATATGCAATACAAGGCAGAAAAGTACAATCACAAGTAATCAGAGTTCTCTCAATAGCTCTCAGAAAAATAGGGTAAGTGGTACCCTCTAAGAACTCACTAAAGATCATACCAAAACTCAGTCAACTAGAACCCATTCATATATCCTAACAACATGCATTTTTACCCAGCATAAGATCAAATGTATCATTTTCAAGAACAACATACCATAGGGTAAAACTACTTCAGAGTTAAGTAACATGGCATAATTATCTGGGATACAGATCACTGAATCAAATGCAATACTTAAAATCTTAAAATGATAATCCTAAAATAAAAATTCTAAACTAAAAAGAAAAATAAAAACTAAAAACAAAAACAAGTACTCTTGTCAAAAATCAAGTGTTCATGGGTCTTCCTGCTCTTCTCCAGTTTCTCTAGCACCACTGCTTCTTGAACTACCTGTCTTTTTATTCAAAACAAAGAAAAACAAACAAACTTAAGTTGCTTTCTCGAGCCTCAACGAATGAGCGTTGGAATTCCAACGCTTGAGCATTGGAATTAAAAACAAACTCTGGGATTCCATGGGCTCAACGCATGAGCGTTGGCCCCTCCAACGCTTGAGCAGAAGGTCGAGGAAGAGCCACACGTATCTGACCACGACATGGATATGCCAACACCACAACCAACAAACATTGACTTCCCTAAGGTAAGTTGTTTTATTAGTGTTTGCATTCTATTATATTTTTTTAATCTTTTTCTTTCACGATTAAAGTTTTTTGTCATTTTCTTAGGGTATTACCAGATGTTCGTTGTGTTTGGAGAGTCCATATTTCCGCGTGGTTGCAGAAGGTAGAGTGTATAACACAGGTTGTGATACACTCCATACCCGTCCAATTCCCGCCGGCCATGTAAAGGTTGGTATAGATGTTGCACTCGAGGGTGGTGCAGCACTGCCTGCCTGATGACGTCGGCAAATTAGTATGCATCCAGGAAGCAATAGGTTCAACTGTGGCGTGGCCTGTCAACCTTGTTCAGGTCGTAAGCACGATATGTAATATGATATAATTCTACAAAATCAACAAATAATGTCTGTATTCAATCATTGATTATACATGAACTTATAATTTTCAGGCACAAGAGAATAACAGCGGTAAGGCCCAAGAGGGGGTGGATGTGAAAGGGAAGGGGAAGGAGATTGAGACAAAATTGACAAGGGAATCTGTTGCATCCCTTAGTCATCAACATAGGCCTCAGATCCGTAAAAATGAATATCCCCTCAAGAGCTGCAAATTTCTGGATGTATATGCAGATAAGTTCCTTACTGACGGCAGCCTCATCATAGTACCAATAAAGAAAGAATGTTTGGCAACGCCTGTTTTGAGCATATTGGTAGAGATGAGATCCGTCAGCTCACTCAACATGGTGAGCTAGGTGCTTCAGTGATATGCATTTACATAAGGTACTTTGTTAAACTTAAGTGCACACAAATTTTTGGTTTTCTAAGTTCAACAATGATGTTTATTGTATATGATTTGTATAATCTTATTTCAGGTACTTGTTTGACAAATGTGTGGTTGAGAATCTCTTAGAGAGATTTGCATTTCTCAGTCCGCATCGAACAACGCACCTCGTGAAGAACCAAAGCCAGTACATTGCAGACACAATACAGGAACATGCACACCCAGACCAGTTATATCTCACCCCAACAAATACAGGGTGAGTAATTTATATGATCAATTTGTAACTTTATAATCAATTTAATTATATGAAACTTATAGTTACTTGATGGTTTGTTCGTTTAACATGTGTTGTAGGGGACATTTGGTGTTGGTGGTGATCAATGCCACCAGAGGGACCTTATTTTCCTTGGATCCCTTGCATGGTGAACTAAAAAACCGCAAAGAAATGAAAGACATTTTTTATCGGTAGGCATGTAGATCTACCGTGCTATGTACTCTTCTTTCTACTATGTTTACTCATTATTAATTTGTTCATCTTGTTAGCACAATGAGGATATACCATGCTACTTGCGATAGTAACAGTATCAAATGGAAACTAGCCAAGTGGATAGTTATAAAGGTATATCCATATTTACATATATAACCCAAATCAATTACATACACACCAAATCACTTATATATTTTATTTGTTTTTGTAGTGCCCTCAACAAACAAATAACATCGATTGTGGGTACAACGTCATCAACTTTCTACGTGACATCATTGTACACAATCAATCCAAAATTCCTAATGTGGTATGAAAATTTACGATTATTTGTTGTTTATATAACAAAATTCTTATCTTTTTGTATTTTTAATTTGTAATCTAACTCTAACTCTGATTATTTTTACTATCATTTTGCAATACTTTCCTAATTGTCAGTTCGACTCCTACGATCAGGATCAGCTCAATGTAATTAAAGAAGAGTAGGTTGGTTATGTGTTTGACAAGTTTGTAATTAATTCATTGGGATTAAAATGTGTATAGTGGACGTACATATTATTATTTGTACATATTTGCTGGTTTGTTGTACATTATATATATATATATATATATATATATTGCTTTTATGGATTATATTGTCAGAGTTGTTTCCATTACATTGCAGGTCATGGTTTTACTGTTTGAATTGCATGTTTTGATTATACGTAGCACAAAAACATATTACCACGGTTTGTAAAGGAACCGAGGTAAAAAAAAAAAACTTACCACGATTGAAAAATAACCGAGGTAACAGAGTGACAAATTACCTCGATTCCTACTACAATCGTGGTAACAAATGCATATTATTACCACGATTCAACGATAAACCAGGTACTTCAGAGGTATGATATTACCACGGTTCCACCTTAAACCGTGGTAATTCATCTATTACTTCGACGTCTGATACTACGGTTTAATCGTGGTAATAAGCTGCCCGAACCGTAATAACATGACAATTTTGTAGTAGTAGATCATAAGGATAATGATTTAAAATTCTTATCGTTAAAGTAGACATTGACATGCAACTTTCATGATTTAATTATCATAATAAAAAATTGGTGATTTTATTTTAAGGAGATATTTGTACATTTAACGGATAAATCAACATGTTGACAAAATCTTGCTTTAAAATAACCTAGTTAGTAGCAATAAGAAATTAATGATAAAACTGTAAAATAAATAAATAAAGGTGAATCGAATATAATTGGCATCATCATCAAACAATAATTATTATATAAAAAGCAAAATCATAAATTACATGATTTAAATTTGTAACAGATAATTATTTGAATTCTTTTATCATCGCAAATCATAATTTAAATTCAGAAAACCGATTTGATAGTGGGAGAAATTGTTGAGTTGATAAAGTGACACATGTCAACATATAAATGAGTCTTTTTTTAAGAGTGGCTGAGGTTTCAAATTAAGAATCACAATTAGTAGATAAAGTAGTAGATTGTTGAGTTAATAAAGTGACACATGTCAACATATAAATGAGTCATTTTTTTAAGAGTGACTGAGGTTTGAGATTTAAGACTCACAATTGGTAGATAAAATACTAGATTGCATTTGAAACATTCTCAATCTAATTTTTATTCACCTGATTTTTATTTCTATCTTTCTTTTTTCATCCATCACAATTCATACTTCCTCTTTCTTTTTCTTTTCTTTCTATTCCTGTCCTACTCCCGTCTCGCACGTGAACCAAATATTAATCATATACAAGTACATGACGGCTAAATAAACGCTAAATCTCAACAGAATCTATTTCTCCCTCTTCTTCCTCCTTGTTGGCCAAGACCCATTTTTACATGCTCATTTTCCTTGTCTACCCATTACATGCTCCTTTTCCTTTTCTTCCCAATCAGTTTCTCTCTTCTTTTGGATAACACAAGTTTATAGTGACAATTTTTACGCCTTTGATATCTCCTTTTTGAATGATTCATTCAAAAAAATCTGTGAAATTCACTTCGATAAGTTTTTTTTAATAATAATATATAATTATTATTATTATATTCTTGCTTGCATCCTGTTGCATGTTCCGTATTTATCTTTTTCTGATCTGTCTGTTTGGTTCGTTCTATTTCAATATCAATTATGAATACTTGGCACCGATTTTATGGGAATTTGTTATTAACGTTTTTCTTGGTGGATATCGTTGAAATTTTTAAGCAATATTTATTTTATTAAGGAAAAACATAAGGAAAAACATTAAAAAAACTATTTTAAAGTAATTTTAAGCTTACGAACCAAAGTTAGGTCTATCTATGTATAGAAAAGGTGGAGAATGAACCCCACAACAACCCTAATGCATCCGTCTTAAGACATTAATCTTAAATTGATTGTGCATGTTTTGATTATTTAGAAAATATTAAGTTGCCCCTTTAAAATAGATTAATATTCATGTTTTAATTATTAAAAAAAAATTAGTTTATGAACACAATTTTTATTTTTTAATTTGGTGCGCCTGTCGAGACTTAACCCGTCCTACGTACCCTCCAAAGAGGCGTCAAGGCTTACGTAGTTCTTTAAAAAAAGAATTTTAAGTTCAAACCACTTATGCACGGGGTTCAAGGACTTAAATAATGTTAAGACTCAAAATCCCTTACGCACAAACACCACTTGAGAGAGACGCCCTATGGACGTTCTTAACAAGATTGCCACACGTCGCATGAGATGTATTTAATTAATGTTCACCGTAAAAAGAAAGAGATTAGTATAAAGTCTTCGTTTGAATATTTTATTTTTATTTAAAGACAAGATACGAAATTCATCCACATTTATTTCTTAATACGCTTTATCTCGCTCTTTACTAAATTTATCTTTCTCTTTGATTCGTCCTTACTTTCACTCATTCGACATTTATCTACAATCAATTTTCATTTTTTAACTCAAACAACATCAATAGAATAATAAGGAAGGAATTCATTAAACTAAGGCTGCCACCAAAAGACTTTGACAAATTTTATTATGTTAGAAGAGAAAACATCAGCACACACTAAAAAAAACTCTCCAAGCATTAAAGAAAAAAAAAAGCACTCGCATCAATGGTCCTGGTGATTTCCTTGAATAAGTCCAGACATCAAATTGGCTCAGGCATATACCCATTCCAACATAGCAACAAACACTAAGTATAACAACGAAACAAGAGAGGCAAAAACACAATTATATTATAGCAAAGGTACATCTTTATCAAATAAATTACAAAGCATACTTCCTTGTTAAACAAAACTCGCCATGCTGACATCCTTATCAAACAAAACTCACCAATTTGACATTTTTATCAAACAAAATGTCAAGTTGAGCAAGCAAAGAATAAAGGTCATCAAGAGCAAGAACAAACAAACAGCAACAAAACAGCATTAAATCAACATGTATGAGCTCTACTGGAATATATTCAGAATAAAAAAAACTTGAAGATTCCATTACTGACCAGTTCTTAAATCAAAACACATTATCAATGATAATAAGAGAAAGAAAAAAATGACCACAACCCATTCAGTGATGAAACAGCCCAGACTAAGTAGGGAAGAATATCAAGCAACCAATAAAAGTATAGAACTCATAGCAGAATCAGAGAAATAAGGGGAAGAAGAAAAAAAACAAACCGATTTGAACAGGGGAAGGAGATTACGACGGTTCTGGGTGGGTAACGGCGAGACTCGTATGGCAGCGGCGCTGCGGCGGAAGATGTCAGCGGAGGTCAGAGGCGAACAGAAGAATCAGTGGCTGCGGCGAACCTCGAAACGGTGGTGGAAACGGCGAGGGGAGGAGCGACCCAGAATCAATGGCGGCGGTTGATGGCATGGTGGAAACGGCGAGTCAGAGCAGGAACGCGAGCCATGTGAACATGTTATGGAGGAGGGTTTCGATTTGCTGGCTGAAGGAGGGGAGGAAGAGAATCGGTGTACATGAATGGTGGCTGAGAGGTCGAAGAGGGAAGGAAAAGAAGGGGCGGCGGCGCTGTATGGGTTGAGAGGAGAAAGGAGGTGGTCGTGTTTCAGGTGGTGGTCAAGTTAGCAAAGAGAGAGGGAGATGAGGGATGGGAGCTGGCGGCTGTTTAGACGAGAGGGAGGCTTTAGGTTTTTGGTGTTTTAGGATGAGAGAATTAGGGTTGGGTGAATAGTGAATTCTGGTTGCTGCGGAACCCGATGAAGGTAGGCTTAAATAGCTGAAAAATTAGGGTTTTGGGTGGACAAAATTACCAGAGTGCTCTTCTCCTTGCTGCTAGGATTTTTTTTCTTGGGCCCTTTTGTCTTGGGCCGCCGGCCTTCTTCTTCCTTCTTCTTTCTTATTTCATTTTTTTTTGCTTGCAGTTGGGCCACCCTTCTTTGTTTGGAAGCTGATTTGATCACGTTGGGCTCTTTTTATTTTTATTTTTTATTTCTCTCAAAATTAACCAACACAAATAATATAAAATTAAACTAAAATCTAAACTCATTGCATTAAGCCTTTATGTATTTTGTATTTTTTTTTTCTAGATTTTTATCAATTTTATGGATTTTCACCATTTTTAAGTTTTTTTCATGATTTTTAATTTTTTTAGATTTTTAACTAAAAAAACTACTAAATTAATAAAAACTAGGGCAAAATTGGAGTGTTTACAACACATTTCTACACGCCCCTTTTCCTTTTCTTCCCAATCAGTTTCTCTCTTCTTTTGGATAACAAAAGTTTATCGCGACAATTTACGCCTTTCATATCTCCTTTTTGAACGATTCATTCAAAAAAATTGTGAAATTCATTTTGGTAAGTCTTTTTTTAATAATAATATATAATATATAATTCTTATCGTTAATATAGACAATCACGTGCAACTTTCATGATCTAATTATCATAATTGAAAATTAGTGATTTTATTTTAGGGAGATGTTTGCGCATTTAACAGATAAATCAACATGTTGACAAATCTTACTTTAAAATTGGCTAATTAGTAGCAATAAGAAATTAATGATAAAACGGTAAAATAAATAAATGTGAATTGAATATAATTGATAACATGATCAAACAATAATTATTATATAAAAAACAAAATCATAAATTACATAATTTAAATTTGTAATAGAAAATTGTTTAAATTCTTTAATTATCGCAAATCATAACTTAAATTCAAAAAACATATAAGTGAATTTTTTTTAAGAGTAACTGAGGTTTGAGATTGGAGACTTACAATTAGTAGATAAATGAGTAAATTGCATTTGTACAACAAAATATTAAACGGCACTAATCAAGTATTATCTATAAGTACTTGTAACCCAAAAATATTATATATGGAAATTTGATAAATTCACACTCTAATTTTTATTTAGGTCATTTTCTCACATTTTCATTTCTCCAACTTCTGTCTCTGTCTGTGAACCAAATATTAATAATATCTACAAGTACATGGCGACTAAATAAACGCTAAATCTCAACAGAATCTGTTTCTCTCTCTTCTCCCTCCTTGTTGAACGATTCATCCGAAATTCACTTCGGTAAGTTTTGTTTTAATAACAATATATAATATATAATATATAATTATCATTATTATATTCTTGTTTGCATCTGTTTGCATGTTCCGTGTTTATCTTTTTCTGATTGCGGCTCCTGTCTTCTCTGTCTGTTTGGTTACTGAGATTCTTCAAGAAAAGTGAAAAAATTGGTACACTGAGATCGGGCTTTCTGTTCTTGAGCTGGAAACAACTGAACTCAGGTATGGCTGTTCTATTTCAATCTCAATCATGAATACGTGCCACCGGTTTTGTGTAAATTTGTTATTAACGTTTTTCTTGGTGGATATCGTTGAAATTTTCTTCTATGGGTATTTCGGATTGTTTGTTCTATCAATTTGGTATATTCGTGATAGTAGCATGTCTTTGAGATATGAATATCAAATTGGGTTTGCAGATTCATAAATTGGAGCCAACAGTGGTTGCTTCACCTTGTTAGGATCTTAACATCACCAATAATACCCAATTGTTAGGCAATTGGTGAGTACCGTTGTAAGTGTTCTCTGATACGTGCTTATATATGCCATGGATTAACAACCATGCTCTGTTGTGCATGATTAAATTAGTTCAACGTGAACTGAACTTGTTCTGAAGTGCATGGTTTTGATGAAACAAGCTAGACCCATTTAAATTCGTTTATTCAGTTCATTTTTCATTGTGCACTACCTTTCTTTCCCATTGCAGAAAGAGATGGTTAACTTTGGTAAAAAGTTGAAAGACAGGCAACTTCAAGAATGGCAAGGGTATGAAATTCTGCCCTTGTGTTGTTGAAAATTAGTTCTGCAGTAATGGTACTTTGTGTTCATAAGTTTGATTTTTGGGTTTAGGTATTACATAAACTACAAACTGATGAAGAAACGTGTGAGGCAATATGGTCAACAGATTCAACTTGGTACACTAGATCGGAGACATGTGCTCAAGGATTTCTCACGGATGCTGGATAGTCAGGTTTTGCTGTTTTCTTCGCTGAATGCTTTATCTTGTAATATTAAATGATGGTTGGACCTATCCATTACTTTGAGCTCAAATTAGATTCAGGTTATATCAGTACTTGTGATTATCTCAGTATAATGAATCATAACATGTCTAAGTGTTTTTGTTATAGAACGAGGAATCTTTTGCTTTGTATTTGCTTCAATAACTTTCCTTTTGTTACAATTCAGATTGAGAAAATTGTCCTGTTCCTGTTGGAGCAACAAGGGATTTTGGCAAGCAGGATAGAAAAGCTTGTAGAGCAGCATGATGCTCTGCAGCAGGAACCTGAAATAAACAAAATAAATGAACTACGAGAAGCTTATAGAAGAGTGGGACAAGATCTATTACAGCTTCTCTATTTTGTTGAGATCAATGCTGTTGGCTTGCGCAAGATATTGAAGAAGTTTGATAAACGCTTTGGCTACAGATTCACTGATTACTATGTCAAAACTCGTGCAAATCATCCTTACTCCCAGCTACAGCAAGTGTTCAAGCATGTGGTAATATGTTTATTTCAGACATGAACTTCTCAGAATTAAGCACACAAAATTCAATTCCCACAGATATATTATTTTAATTGTCATGAACGAAATATCCCAAAAACTTAAACAGGTGGGTAAAGACACATGGATGATTTTGTATTATATATTCTAACACACCCCCTTGTGCAAGAGTCCATTGGTCTTGAAGTGTGGCCATATACAAACCCACATATCTTGTGCTGAAATTCAACTTTTTATTAGAATATTGGGAAGCAACCAAGATAGAATTGTTGACCTCTTAGTCACAGAGGCTTTGATACCATATTATGAACCAATTATCCCAAAAGATTAAGCTGCTGGGTGAAGACAGATGAATGCCTTTATATTATATTTCCAACATTAATGAATGAATGTTGACGTATGAATATGGATTTTGCAGGGAATAGGTGCTGTTGTCGGAGCCTTATCTCGCAATCTTCATGATCTTCAGGACCGACAAGGAAGCTACTTATCAATTTATGATCAGCCTGCTCTTCCCCTCCAGGTTTCTTCTGCGTTTACTTTGCTCCATCATAGGCTTATTTTGTTTACTTAAGTTCTCTCTTAATTTTCAAATGCATACTTTATTAGCTGATTAGGGTGCAGAGCAAGGTTGGTGGTAATTTTCTGTTATTTTCTTGGTTTTATATGCAGGATCCTGTCATTGATTCTATAAACGCAGCTGTTGATAGGTTAACCCACTCAACAAACTTTCTTAATTTTTTGGCACAACATGCACTCATTATGCAAGAAGATCTGCCTGCCCCTACTGAGGAACCTATTGACGATAAAAGATACCATTTTATGTCTCTTCTCCTCAACTTGGCAAACACATTTTTGTATATGGTCAATACATATATTATCGTCCCTACAGCAGATGATTACTCTACGAGCCTTGGCGCAGCACCGACAGTTTGTGGTATTGTGATTGGGGCAATGGCTGTTGCACAGGTGTTTTCATCTGTGTATTTTAGTGCGTGGTCAAACAAATCATACTTCAGGCCTCTTGTATTCAGTAGCATAGCTCTTTTTTTCGGGAACATCTTGTATGCATTGGCATATGATGTTAGTTCGATATGGGTTCTCTTGATTGGTCGTCTTTTCTGTGGGTAAGCAATCTTCTATTTGTTAACTTTCTTCCTATCATCACTTGAATAAGCATAACTTATCATACTGTGCCTTCAACCTTTCAACCGTAGATATGTATGATAACATCTCTTATGCATTCTCCCCTCTAATCTGATTATAATTTTCAGCAACCTACAATAAGGTACCTCATAAAATCAACTCCAAGGAAATGCAAATCCACTGGAAGTAAAAGAGGATCAAAAGTTGGTTTTGAAATAGGAATGTTAGTATGGTAGTTATTTGTGCATGCAAATTAAGTTATTTGCTTGAGTTGAGTTTTATGTACCCTGATTACTGTCATGCTATGAACAATATGATATAATGACCACACTAAGACCTTTTTTACTGATAAAAACTTAATTATATTGCAGATTGGGTTCTGCAAGGGCTGTTAACCGGCGTTACATTAGTGATTGTGTTCCGTTAAGAATCCGCATGCAAGCATCTGCAGGTTTTGTTAGTGCCAGCGCTCTTGGAATGGCATGCGGTCCTGCATTAGCTGGCATACTGCAAATTGAATTTAAGCTTTATAAGCTTACATTTAATCAAAATACCTTGCCTGGTTGGGTGATGGCTGTTGCTTGGCTGATATATCTAGTATGGTTGTGGATTACTTTTAAGGAACCTTCTCATGACATAGAAGAAAGTCAGACGCCACAACAGTCAAATGATGATGGTACTGGACTTATATTGCCTTAACATGCTACTTATTGCTTGTACATTTTTTATTATCTCCTTGTAGGATCATTAAGCTACATGAGTCCTCTAATTTTACGGTTGCGTCCAAATATTCAATATCGAGAGGAACATTTTGGTTCTGAAAGTTTTTGAGTTCATTTTATTTTTTCTAAAATACATGAGTCCATATACCACACTGTTTATAAATTTATTTTGATGAATTTCAAAATAAGTGAAAAGGTAGGG
Organism: Acmispon strigosus; assembly: GCA_030819835.1. NCBI lineage: Eukaryota > Viridiplantae > Streptophyta > Magnoliopsida > Fabales > Fabaceae > Acmispon > Acmispon strigosus. The sequence goes on along the minus strand of JAUAMA010000001.1, from coordinate 36,999,275 downwards.
AAGAAAATGTTGCTATCTAAAGTAGGAACTAGATCATTAGACTTGCAACAACAAAAAAATCTTTTCCCACTGTAAAGTGGTGGTTACTTGGATCAAATTATGCCATTGTGTGTCAAACTAGGTTTCTGAGGAGCCATTTAGATATAGGTCTTTACTTCTGGTTTATTTTTATTGATCTTCCTAAACCTCTTTCTTATTGGGCCTTTTCTTCGTCTTCTCTTTAAATGACCTGACCAAACCATTATAGATAAGATTATGTTTCAATAGGTATTACTCCCACTTTCTTTCAAATACATAATATCTTTAATCAATTTAGTGCATTTTTTTGGCATTGGAAAAGTTCAAAATCTTGGTATTAGAATTGGGCTTGGCTTAACTCAAGCTCGAATAATAATTTGTAAGGTGAGGATTACCAAAACATTTATAAGGAGTATTTTGGGCTTATTCTAGGCAAAGTGGGGCTTCGACAGACCTCCTAATGCCTAGGACTGGACATCTAGAGCATAAAGTTTGTAGAACTAACGGTTGCAATGAAGGCAGCCTAGGGTGGTTGCAATGAAGGTTGCTAAGGGCCCGCAATGAAAATGGAATTTTGGGTCCAATATCAAATATAGGACAAACTTTGATAGCATCTTAGAATTTGGGCTCAATTCAATCTCAAAAGCTAGCTTGTAAGGCGAGGGTGCTAAAGCCTTTATGAGGACTATTTATTTTCATATCTCTAGTCAATATAAGATTTTAATAATACTTTTGGCAAAAGCTTTTGTCTTGTAGTTTTTACTTAAACTATGGTTTTGGACTTCCTCCAAGACTAAAACAGACATGCATTTAGTGGTTAGTTTTGTTGGGGCTTAAGAGTTAAAAAATCATTGATTATGGGTTTCCTTTTGTTGAAAATAGTATTCAACTAATAATTTCTATCACTTGAATCAATAACCTCTCGCTATCCAAACTCCCATTTTAACAAAATGCTTGAACCCTATAGCTTATATCTTTTATTTTCCTGCCATTTTGTATGATATACCATATGATATGCTGTAGTCCCCCTCTATTTGTCACTTTAGTATTTATAGAAAGTCATCTATGATTATGTTATTACTTTATGTTGTAGTTTAATGCATCTTATTTTCATGAGTTTTATCATTATGTGAAGCCTAATAGAAAATAACTCTCTTTTTCTTCCTGTCTAGAAGCAAACAGTGCACTTGAAAATGGCCTAAAACAGCCTTTGCTAATTACCTCTAAGGATAAGGTAGATGAAGACGCTGACCAAGATTTTGATGAAAGTGAAGAAGCTCCAGAGGAATCTCGCCTACCCGCCAATTCAATTGGATCTGCATACAGACTCCTCACACCTTCTGTAAAGGTTTGTAAGAAACTCTTCGTCACCTGTATGATATTGGATCTGTATCAAGCAGTAATGATTTCATTAGATGTAAAAGTTTTAAGCCATTGTGGTTGTTGAGATGGAAAACTAATTTGTTGATTGAAAGTTACACACATGATCCTATGTGAGTATGAAAAACTTGTTATTTGTAGAAAATCATGAATGAGATACAATACTAGTGAACTAGGCTATGCCAATTGCCAACTAGGAAAGGTGATCCTGTCCTCTTGTGAAGTTTTGATAACTATTTTAAGTTAAGAGGGTATTGAATATCATATAACTAGATTCCATAGGTACTTAATTAATTTTCTGACACACTTGGACGCTATTCTGTAATGTATTTGTGTAAAATGTCACGAGAGTTCTTCATATTCTTACACTCAGTTGATTTTCCATAACCTTGATATGAATTAATTTATCAAAAAGTAGCATAAAAAGTAACCAAAATATAATTTGTTAACTTAAAGTTAATCTGCTTTCCACAAACAGAAAAATAATATAGTCAAGGCCTTATAAGTCTTAATTTACAGATTTATAGAAGATTATAGGTTAATAAAGTTGGCTGCCAAGGTAGCTCATATTTGAATAGGATCAATCAGGTTAAATAGGTAACAGGCATCTCCAGTTTTTACATAAGATCAAATCTGATAAAAAAGAACTGAAGAGGCTTGGGGATGACATGAGTTTAAAAGTTGATTTCTAGTCTCTTCAGTGTGCGATAGAAATACATGAAAATAGAGTTGATGGCTACTTTTACCTTTTAAATACATGATTACCATTTGTTAATTGAACCATAACATACTGAAATATTCATACACCTAAGTCTATGATACTATAATTAGATGTTTATATTATACTACATATGTATCGCTTTAGCATGTTTGACTCACCATATAGAAGTGCTTCTAATTTTCTAGAATGGGCACTTTCTCCTATCATATAAGATGATTTGGACATATATCTTCCTTTTATGAATGCCTTTTGTGATCTAGCTTATTAAAGACTATTTTTGGATAACTTAGGATTTCTTGAGATACTGTTTATTTGATATTAGAAATCAATGGTAGGTGATGATTAAATAAAATATTGGGAAGTTACTTTACCTGACCAAATTTGTGTAACTTCTCCAGGTTCAGTTGTTAATATATTTCATGCTCAAATATGTAATGGAGATTTTACTATCCGAATCTAGTGTCATCACAACATACTACTTCAACTGGTCAACAAGCACAGTTGCAATTTTTCTTGCATGCCTTGGCTTGACTGTTCTTCCTGTAAACATTATTGTGGGAAGCTATATAAGCAACTTGTTCGAGGACCGGTAATGTCTTAATGAAGCCCATGCTTCATTTCATTCTTATTCAAATTGGATTTTTGAAAACTGTATGATGGCAGATAGTTCTAGTTGATACTTAATAAAAAGAGAAGGAAAAAGAAAAGATCCTATAAAGAATAAGATCCTCACCCTGTGACCCATTGAGAGCCTTAAAGTAGTTGAAATACTTTCCATATCACCTGATAGTTCATTTTCGTATCTGTTGTAGGCAAATTCTGTTGGTTTCGGAGATCATGGTTTGCATTGGTGTGATACTGAGCTTCAATATAATCTTTCCATATTCTGAGCCACAATACATATGTTCGGGTCTCCTGTTATTTGTTTCTGCTGAAGTACTTGAGGGTAAGATCTTCTTTTGCTTAACTATTTATGGTTATGGATCAGAATGTATTGTTAAGGTGCAAAGGAAGCATGATAATTTTTCCCTTTAAGTGAAACAAAGATACTACAATGGCGATACATTTTTTTTAGCTCCAGCATCAAGAACAGTATTATAGCCAATAAAGAGCATGCACTTATTTTTGACACGTTATCTTTGTTCTGTTAAATTCCTGAATGCCTTTGATGTTGTTAAGAATAATTTATGAATATTCCCAGTAACAGTACTAGGAATATTATATAAACCCGTTCTAACTTCTATGTATTTAATATTCCCAGGAATAGGGGATTATATTCAGAATAACTCATTCCAAAAGGAATGGAATAAATGAAAGGAATGATGACGGTTATTATTTTCCTAGAAAGAACTTATCCCCTAAAATATATGTTCTCAATCTTATAACAAATATGAGAATATCGGTTCACAACCTATATATTCTCCGGAATGCTTTTATGACTTGAAACAAACGCCTGGTATGGGTGATAGGGACACAATGTAGTTGTTTCCTTGATTCACAAGTATCTATAATCAAAACAAGATTTAAAAAGGATGTCTGTTCATTACTGATGTGAATGTGATTCGTTTTTATATTTTTGTTTATCCTCCCCAGATTGTAATTGATTTGTATGACCTGTTGACTATCTATCAATTCATTCCAGGTGTCAACTTGTCACTGCTTTCGCGTGTCATGTCGTCAAGGCTTTCGCGTGGAACATACAATGGTGGCCTTCTGTCCACGGAGGCTGGAACAATTGCTAGAGTGATTGCTGATGCTACTATTACCCTGGCTGGATACGTGGGTGAAAGTAGGATCCTTAATGTTACCCTGCTTCCTTCACTCTTCATTTCCATATGCTCTATTTTAGCAACCTGCTATACCTACAATTCTTTGTACTAATTTCTGTCCATGAGGCTGAGATGGAAAGAGGAGATTGCTCTTCTTCAACAAGACTCGGTTTCTTCTCCAGAAAGTTGGAGAAGTAGCTAGCAAAATGGATTCCTCAACTATCACTATTATTTGTTACGTTGTGAGTGTTTGAAAATTATTCTACAATTGATTTTAAAGTCAAAATCAATTCTGAAAAAAAAGTTTTTATGAGTAGTTTTCTGGGTTGCAGAATTGATTTTAAGGAGGAAGAAATTGATCTGAACATGTTATTTGTTGTCTGTTGGTAAATGAAACGTGTGTTGCTTCTTTGGCACGCGACACGGTGAGTTGAGCTATTGTTATTGTTCATGTTTAGGTAGAGTTAGAAGTGTAAATGAACTGACCTATTAAGCCTTCATTTATAAAATGTCCAATAATGAATTAAACGAACATCTTGAATTTAGGTTCGATATTATAAATGATTTAATATGATTTAGTCGTATGCCTTGCAAATAAAGCTGTCAATTTGGCCCCAAGCCCCAGGGCCAGCCCCAAGCCCCACTATCTTGGTCCTAGCCCACACAACCCCCTTTTTAAATATGGGCCAAAAAGCCCCAGTCCATTTAGCCCCACTAGTGATGTGGGCTGGACAGGGCCAGCCCCAGGGCCAACCCACACTGCACCTTTTAATTTTTAATGTTTTTAAAAATTTTAATTTAAAAAATTAATTCTGAAATAAAATAAAAACTGGCTAAAAAGAAACCCTAATTGCTAAATCAGTTTTCAGCCTCCTTCCTCTAACCTTACTCTTCTTTCTCCTTGGACCTCTCACTGCCGCCCTTTCTCTTCAGCTCACCGCCGCTCCCTCCGCCTCTGCCCTTCCTCTTCTTCTCCTTCGACCTCTCAACGCCGCTCTTCCTTATCCTCTCACCGCCACCGCTCCTTCCTTTGTCCAACCTCTTCTTCTCCTTCAACCTCTCCTCCACCGGCGCCGCCCCTTCCCCCATCGCTCCCACGCCCAACACGCTTACCCTCACCGCCGTCAACCACAACTCCCGAATCGGCATTTACTACCAGAACCTCCACGCCTATGCCTCATACAGAGGCCAGCAAATCTCCCTTGCGGCGGAGCTTCCCCTTACCTACCAAGACCACCGTGACGTCCCCATCTGGTCGCCGTATCTGAACGGCCCCGTCGCTCCGGTGTCGCCGTTCGTGTTGGAATCTCTGAGGCTGGACCAGAGCGCAGAGGTGGTGCTGGTCAACGTGAAGGTCAACGGGAGGGTGAAGTGGAAGGTGGGGATGACGATGCCGGCGGAGTCGCCACTCCGATGGCGGCGGTGAAGTATCAATTTCTGTAGAGTTTTGGACTGTCTTTTTCTTTTTGGTGCTTTTTGGGTTGTCTTTTTCATATAGATGAATATATTTTTTTTAAATTATAAGGGCCATGGGCTGGCCCCTAGCCCACAGGGCTTTTGGGGGCTTTTGGCCCTATGGACTTTTTTGTGTGGGGCTTTTTGGCCCTGGGGGCTTTTTGGCCCTCGCCCACATGGGCCAGGGCTGGCCCTGGGGCTTGGGGCCAAATTGACAGCTCTACTTGAAAATAAGAAAATAAACTGCAATTCTACCTGGAGAAATGATATTACATTTATAACTACCAACGATCTAATTCTTCCATCAAAACAAAAAAAAGTTATAATTCTAATATCCAAATAGTATTGTATTTGCTCTTCGTATTATTTTACTTTTTAGCACAAAGATGTCTGATAAATTCTAGGCTAATAAACATAAAAGATAGTCAGAAAGTTGAACTTACGTTTTATACAGTTTAAGAAGCTAATCATGTTTCAAATTTGGTTCGTTTATAGTAGGATGAATAACAATATTGTTTTTTTCCTTTAAAAAAAAATATTGTTTTTAATGCTTGTTTGAATTTGGGGTCTGTTTGGATTGGTGGTAAAGGTTGGGATTAAAGTTATTGACTTTTTTCTTTTTTGCATAGGAAAATAAGTTATTGACTTGATTTTACTTGTTTATTTTAAAGTAGCTTCATTAATCAAGAAGAGTCAGTGTCAGACTAGAACATCATTCTGAATGAAAGGCAAAAGACGTGAGGAAACCACTTCCACCCAGACCAAGTTAGGGGAGGTAAATGCTTCGGACCTAGATAATTAGAAGCATAATATGTCACTCTTACGAAGAGAAGAAAGCAGGATAAAATCAAGGGCATTGCTATTGGCGCCACCCTCATAGCTATTGGCGCTATCCCATTTTCGTAGAAATGGCTAAAATACCTTTTAATTAAAAAATAACTTCACACTTCCTCACCACCCCACCTTCATCACCCATCTCCTTCCTCATACCCATTGTTTAACACCCCACCACCCTCCTCATCAACTACCTCCTTACTCCCTCACACCCACCATCTCCTTCTTCCCTCATTCTTCTACTACTGCTGCCGCTGCCAAAGCCACCAACGCCATCCACCGCCGCCGCTGCTACTGCTCGCTGCCACCATCTCCAACTTAAATTCCAACATCGGGCATTTGTTCTGTGGAGGTAAGCATCTAGAATTCGAATTCGTCTCCCTTTTCTTTTGTCGCTGCTGCGGTCGTTCCTAGTTTCAAACTGCGTGACTATGCAATTTTAAATTGCGGACGATCACAGTTTAAACTGTGGGTCGCTTGACAAATTAATTTCTTTCAGAGTGGGTCCAATGAAGTCCGAGGAGGTTGATAAGCCGAAGGCTATTGCTGCTGCTCTAGAAGTTTCTGTTGATTTAACGAGAACTTTTACTACTGATAAGGTGTCTATTTAACCATGGTTACATATATTTTAGTATCATAAATAGTTGAATTTATTGACCATGACCAATGTCTTGTTGGGTGCAGATATTTGAATCTCGGGATGAGCTTATTGATTGGGCTAGGAATATAGGCACGGAAAATAGGTTGTTGTCACTGCAAAGTCTAATAATGAGAGTCTTACAAGGAAACCAATTTTGACCTTAGGATGTGAGCGGGGTGGGAAGTACAAGCAGTACAAGAAGGTGTTGAAGCGCAAGGGCACGATGTTAGAGAAATAAAGGATTGTTTGATCTTCTCAGATATCTTATCGTCTGCCTAGCTAAGTCGGCTACCTAATGTATCGTCTGATCGGTAGTCATGTCAGCCGTATAAGTTGACCATGCGTGATAGGTGTCAACTCTCATTAATATGACTGTGACTCGCAGTTTATGTTGACTCGGAATATCTGGGATCTTGTCTGTTTGTCTATTTTCCCTCTGTATAAATACAGAGCTTGTAACCGTGGAATATTCAGAATAGAAAGATCAACTTATGTATCATCGATTTCTCAAGTCTTTTTCCTTTTCTTTCAAGAGCTAGTCTTTATCTGTGATTATTTTTTTTTCCTTTGCTTTCCGCTATGGCAGAAGCTCAGACTTCATCTTCACTTTCCTTTTCTCATATTGTTTCCATCAAGCTTGATGAAACCAATTTTTGATCCTGGGTTCAACACATTGAAGGTGTTGTGCGCCAACATAGTTTACAAAAGTTTCTTGTAGATCCCATAGTCCCACCCCGTTTTCTGAATGATGCTGATGGAGAAAAATCAATAGAGAACCCCTTATACACTATCTGGATCAAACAGGATTCGACCCTCTTTACCTGGTTACTCTCTTCCCTCTCGCCTGACATTCTACCTGCAGTTGTTAACTGCAAACAGTCGTCAGAGATTTGGAAAGAAGTCCATGACTTCTTCAATGTTCATTCTCTGGTTCAGTCTACTGCTCTCCGCTCTAAGCTTCGCACCATGGTCAAAGGGGCAAAATCCCTCTCTGATTACTTACGGTGCATCAAAACCATTGTTAATGCTCTTATTGCCATTGGTGATCCGATTTCACACAGTGAGCACATTGAAACTATATTCGATGGTCTACCAGATGAGTATATCTCTATTATGCCTCTTGTCAACAATCAAGAAGTGTACTGCTCCATCTCTCAAGCAGAGGCCATGCTTGTTGCCCATGAAGCCTGCCTACTTCACTCTCGTAAGCGACAACTTCTTGACACACCACCGTCTGCACTCCTCACTCATACACCTGTGCAGACAACAGATTCTCCCGCCCCGCATCAGCAGTCTGCCAAGGTGAACTATGCCTTTGGATCACCTGTTCAACTTGGCATATTACCCACCCCTGATGCCTCATCCCTTGGAACTCAGGGTTACTCTGAGCCATCCCACAACTATGGCTCGTCTGGTAATTACCGTGGTTCTGGTAAGCGCTCTGGTGGTTGTGGTGGTCGCGGCCGTGGGCGTGGGCGTGGGCGTGGGCGTGGTGGACGTTCCTCCGTTCAATGCCAGATCTGTCACAAGTGGGGCCATGATGCCAGCATCTTCTATCATCGTGTTCCGTCTGCTACTCATCCTGGTATAGTTAGCTCCTCACCATTTCAACAGGTAGGCCTTGGGCCTCCACCTTCTATCAGATTCACACCACTAGGCCCTCCCAACTACCCTTTCCCAGTGCTGGTCCAAAGTCTGATCCTCGTGGCTATCCTTCTAGTATTTCCTACCCTCCGTTTGCTGGATATGTAAATGGTTATTCCTAGCAAACAGTTGGCCCATCACCCTTTGTACAACAATTTCCAGGCCACTCATTTCCTCAGAAGATGATGGGGCAAGCTCTGCTCACTGCCTCTGTAGGCCCCAGTCAAGGGACCTGGTTACCAGATACTGGAGCAACTCATCATGTCACTCATGATGCTATTGCCTTCTCCAACCCTGCACCCCTTCAAGGAAATGATCACATTCTCATGGGGAACGATCACGGTTTGCGTATTCACTCTGTTGATACAGTCTCCTTTTTATCACCATGTCAAACTCATGCTACTCTTTCTCTTCGTTATTTATTACTGTTAGATTCAAACGATTCCATATTTTTAATATATTTTGATGAATAACAATTTTACCTAAGGTTTAATAATGATAGATCAAGATTTCCTAATACTTTGAGTATTTCACATTTCAGGAATATTTATCTACATGGAGAACATCTGCATATCCTTTGAAAGCATTATAAAAAGCAGAATGTGGACGAAAAACAAAGAAGGAGAGTACGTCTGGCAACACTTTAAAAGAATACATCTACTTATGGAGTACGTCTAGCAACTCGTTGAAGAATACGTTAGCCAGTAAAGTACGTCCTCCAGTAGAGTTCGTCCGCTAGTAGAGTACGTCCGCCAGTAGAGTTAGTCTGCCAGTAGAGTACGTCTGCCAACAGAGTACGTCTGGAAAACACTTGAAGAGTACATCCGCCAAAGTGCTAAAGAGTACGTCCGCTAAAGGGCTAAAGAGTACGTCCGCCAAAGTGCTAAAGAATACGTCCGCCAAAGTGCTAAAGAGTACGTCCGCCAAAGTGCTAAAGAGTACGTCTACCAAAGTGCTAAAGAGTTCGTTCGTCAAAGATGCTTCAAGCAATAAAGACTGTCTTCGTCAAAGCATTTAATGAAGCACTGTTTGCAGTAGATTCAAGACAAGGACATAATAAATATTTTATTCCTCGTATCTGCAAACACTCTGACATTCCGTAAATCAAGCATAACTTTTTAGAGTCAACGTCGTGATTTCCTGAACATAGTATCCCCTCAACGGTTAGAATCAAATCCTTTGTTCAGAAAGAAGAAATTCTCTTTGTTGTGTTCCACAAGCATTTAATGCTCAGACGAGCACTTAATGCAGAAGCACTGAAGAACCAGACGAAGTCAACCAAAGCATTTAATGCTGCAATTAATGCATGGCAGAATACATTTAATGTTGTTACAGAGCTGCAGAAGTATCCGTTGCACACTCAAAAGCAGAAATTCAAACGGAAACACTTCAATCTTCATCAACGTTCATCAAGGGGTTCCTTACAGAAGATATAAATAGAGGACTTAGACACTTGATTCAATCGACGACTTCCAACGATAAAATTTCACAAGCTTTCTAAGTCATTCTCTTGCAATAAGCTCTATAGCAAAAACTCAGAATCTCAAACTTATTCTTTCCTGAGTTAAGTCGTCTGCCATAGTGTGAACCTTTCATAGAGTGAAGCTCTTATCTTTCTCACACAGCCTAAACAGAGAACCAACTTTCATATCTTCTCTGTATATTGTTCTTAAACTTTCTACCAAACTCTTATTGAAGAGATCCTTGTAGAAACACAAACACTCTTTGTAAAAGAACTGGGAGTAGTCTTGTTGAATACTAGAAAGGAGAAGTCCTATAGGAAACTTGTAAAGGAGTAGTCCTTCGAATATTGGGAGAAGTCCTGAACAATACTTGTACTATTTGGAGTAAATAGTGGAAAATCTTGGTGAAGCCAAGGACTGGACGTAGCCCGGTCGATTAAGGGGGTGAACCAGGATAAATATTCTGTGTGCTTTACTTTTTAGCTTTAATTAATTTCCGCTGCACTTAGCTCTTGAAAATTATTTTGAAACTTATACTTGTGTTTAACAAAAAGATTTAAAAAATCAAACACACAATTCAAACCCCCCTTTCTCGTGTGTTTTATCAATATCAATTGGTATCAGAGCTTAACGGCTCTGAGAATACTAACATGTTAATAGGTGTAGAGTTAAAGATCCATGGAAAACCACGCTTTCCCAGCAGGCATGGCTACCAACAAACCACCATTCTTCGACGACACCAACTACCCCTACTGGAAGAAGCATATGCAGCTCTTCATAGAATCAACTGACTGGAAACTATGGGATGTGGTCGCCAAAGGTGACTATGTGCCAAAGGGTGACGCAAATAAAGCCATTCCACAGGAAAAATGGACAGACGATCACCGCACAGAAAATCAACGTATCGCTAAAGCCAGACTATTCTTTATATGTGCTCTGAGCAAAAACGAGCACGACAAAGTCGACAGTCTGGGCACTGCAAAGGAGATATAGGACACATTAGCTGTTGCCCATGAAGGAACCTCAGGTGTGCAGGACACTAAAGTAAGCATGCTTACAGCCCAATATGAAGCCTTCAAAATGAAGGAAAACGAGTCCATAGATGATATGTACTCCAGATTCCAAATCATTCTCAACAGTTTGAGAAATCTTGGAAGAGCCTTCACCAGTAAGGAGCAAGTCACAAAGATCTTCAGAAGTCTACCTCCAAAGTGGAGATCGTTTGTTACAGCTCAAAGAGCTACCAAGAATCTATCTACCTTGCAAGTGGAAGGTCTCTTGGGAGAATTAAAAATCCATGAGATGGAACTTGCAGAAGATGCTGAAGTCGAACGAAGCAAGCCCACGGCCAGCAAATCTGTGGCCTTCAAATCTAGCTCCCCTAAGGCTCTTAAGGCTGTGGAATCGTTTGACGAAGTTGAAGCCTCGTCTGACAACACAGATGACGAACAAGCCCTCTTTAACAGAAGGTTTAAGAAGATGTGGGCTAAAAGAAAACAATCCAAGTATGAGCCCAGACGAGATCAGGCCAAAGGAAAATCCAGTTCCAACTCAAGAAGAGATGGAGAGAAAAGTTCTGGCAATGGGTCGATCGTCTACTTCGAGTGCAAAAAGCCTGGCCACATCAAGGCAAATTGTCCTCGTTTGGCAAAGAGACCAGCTCAGAAGAAGAACTTCCACAAAAAGAAAGCTCTCTCAAGTCAGAATGAAGAGTCTGAGGAACAATCTGAACATGAAGTGGTAGAAGAAGATGATGATGAAGAATCATACTGTGCCTTCATGGTGTCTGTTGACTCGTCTGATAATGAAGCAGACGAAGATGTAGTCATGATGGCGACTGTGGACTCGTCTGATGCTGAGACAGACGACGAAGATGAGGTAATTTCTGAAATTTCACAAGATGATTATAATGAATTACTTGATTACTCTCATTCTCTATATGCTAAATAAAGTAGTTTAAAGAAGAAGTATGCTAACTTGAAAAAGAACTTCATGCATCCGAAGAATTAACATTTTTGCTAATGAAGAAAAACAAAACTTTACAAGAACAACATTCAAGTGAAGAAGTTAACATTCTTAAACAGAGAGTTAAGGTTAAATGAACTTTCTACTTTCACTCTAGGTCATGATAACCTAGTCAAGCTATGTGGTATTAATAGAACAATCTATGATAAAAGTGGTCTAGGGTTTGATGAAAATGATGATAATACTGTTGGTAAAACTGCATCGTTTGACAAATTTCATTCATCACCTAAGCATGTCGCATCTGAAATAAAGTTCATATCGTCTGATCCTAAATTATCCAAACCTAAGACTTTTGTTGTGAAAAGAAAAGAAAAACATATTCCAAGTAAAACTATTTATAGGAAGAAAGTCCTACCCAGGGCTGAGACTAACAAGAAAGGACCCAAGAAAATCTAGGTACCTAAGTCAATGATTGTTCCTCTTGCAGATGTGCTTAACAGCAGAAAACCAAAAAGAACAATGGTACTTGGACAGTGGCTGCTCACGTCACATGACGGGAAAAAGGCCTTTGTTCCCAAAGATCCATGCTAAAAAGAATGGAGGAACGTTACCTTTGGAGGTAACCAAAAGGGCCTCATCGTCGGTGAAGGAGATGTGGGTAATCCTCCTCTTTCTGTAATACGGAAGGTTCTTTTGGTTGAAGGATTAAAACATAATCTGCTTAGCATTAGTCAATTATGTGATAGCGGGTTCACTGTTACCTTCAAGAAAATGAAGTGTAAAGTCGCAAACGACGATGACAAATTAATCTTTCAAGCTCAGAGACAAGGGAATCTATATAAGACGAACTTGGAAAACCTTGCGAGTCAAAATGTGAAGTGTCTAGTGTCAGCAGAGGATGATAAATGGATATGGCACAGGAAGCTAGGGCATGCATCCTTAAAGACCATTACTAAGATGATCAAACATGATCTAGTACGTGGTCTGCCAAATCTATCTTTCAAATCTGATGACACATGCTCAGCATGTCTTCAAAGAAAGCAATTAAAAAGCTCTTTTCCATCTAAGAGCATTGTGAGTACTGATGACTGGATTTCATATGATGTTTTTAGGGTCTTTTTAGTTTATTTTATTTTATTTTTATTGAGTCCCATATAGGTTTTTATTCTTTTTATTTAGATTTTCTATTTATTTTTGCATTTGCATATAGATTATCTTTTATTTGTTTTTTAAACTTTATTTATATAATTTTAGGTATTTTTATTAGTTTTTAGTCATTTTAGAAAACTGGTTGAATTAAGCACATTTCTGGGGACCAAAAGTGCAAATTGCAGGAATTGGGGGACTAAAAATGAAGTGGAAGATGAAGCACCATTCTTATTTATCACATGTGAAAAAGGCCATGAGTGGAGAATTGATGAAGAATGGTGGTTTCAGAAGTAAAGAGGGGACAAGAAGGTGGCCATTTGAATGCCATTAAGGGCCATGAAACTCCACCCAATTGAAGAACAAAACAGCCAAGAGGAGAAGCTGCAGAGGTGCCCAACGCCTGAGTGTTGGCACCCTGCCAGACGTGGGAAATTAATTATTCCCAACGCCTAAGCGTTGGTAAGCCAATGCCTGAGCGTTGGGACACTGCCAGTTTTATTATAAATAGGGCATTTCCTTTCCTTTGTAAACACACCTTGACACACTTGGATACTTTGAGATACCTTAGTTCAGAGCAATTTCCTGGACTTGTGGGAAGCCTCTTTGAGCTCCCAATTCAGGTTTTTCTCTTTATGTTTTCATTAGTCATGCTAGGCTAATTTCTCTTGTATTTGGGTTGATATGAATCTTCATAATACTATGCTTTAAGTTTTTAATCTTTTTATATGAATGAAGCTCTTGTTCTTAGTATTTTATCCCCATGTTTAATTATTCTTGGTGCACACAAGTTTACTTTGCTCAATTCTTGCACAATGGTAATTGGTAGGATTAAAGGGAAATTGGAGTAGATTAATGGTTTATCCATCACTTAGGTATAAGGGTGGGAATCAATTGTGTTCGCTAGAACTAAGAACACTAATGCTTCAATTTGATTAACTAATCACTAAGGTATTAGGCTTAGTAATTGGATTGAAAGTTCTATTTGATTAAGGCATTAACAAATAGAAATCCTAGGCTAAAGCACCTAAGAACTAGTTCTAATTTTATGTGTAAAAGTGATTCTGAAAAGCTAACTTAAGTGAAGTGAAATTCAACCCAAATACTTGTTTTATCATTTTTATCATTTTATTGCTTTTAGTCTTTTTCTGTCACAATATCAAAACAAAAACATATTTTATTTTACCAACTTTGAAAAACCAATTATAAAATCAACCAATCCCTGTGGAGACGATATCTTTTATATTACTTCGATAACCTCCGTACACTTGCGGATTTTGGTCATCAAGTTTTTGTGAAGAAGGTCTTGCTCCTGACCCTGGATGAGGTTTTGATGACGACAAACTCATCGGCAAAAAGAAGAAAAGAAGACTTAGAGGAAACAGCACTATAAAGTTCATCATTTACCTAGAAGTCTTAGTTTAGGTGAGTTATGTTTCTAAAGGCTTCTCAAAGCATAAAGGCTCTTTAAACCATCTAAACTAATCAAGCTTAATATTTTCATAAATTAAAAGAAGTAGAAAAACTTAAGCCGATCTTAAAAGTTCAAGTTTCTGGATGTTGGACTTAAGTGTAATCGATTTCAGATTTCTGGTAATCGATTACACCTAGGCAAGTAATCGATTACATCTTGCTTGTAATCGATTACATGTTTGAATTTGAAATTCAAACTGTAACGGCTCTTAGTGTAATCGATTACCTAAGTTATGTAATCGATTACACACACGAAAAGTTGCATCTTTTCGTGAACCATTGTGTCTCAAACCTTTTGGAAAGGGTTGCATTGGTTCAAGGACGTTTCCCCTTGCCTATATAAAGTCCATTTGAGTCCAGAACACAACAACACATGAGAATACATCATTAGGCCAAAGCTTTGCCAAAATAGTTCATTCATTAAGTCTTTTAGTACTTAAACTTTCAAAGAGCCTAAATTCCAAGTTCATGATCTTCATGATTAAGAGAACACTTTAAGTTGTTCATATCTTGAGGAACTTAGAATCTTATTATGCTTAAGAGCCTTAAAGCATAAATTCTCATGATCAATCCACTTGTATGTTAAAGGATTGATACAGCCAAATTGTAAACTCTTCTTCATCTCTTTCTGATAGATTGAGTATTCACCGTGGGTCTCGGTGAAGGGTTGTTGTTACTGAAAGTGGTGTACTTTCAGGGTGTTGATTGAAGGTGGTCTAGCCTTCAAGGTCTGAAGGTGGTTTGCCTTCAGGAACTGAAAGTGGTGTACTTTCAGGGGCTGTTGAAAGTGGTATACTTTCACAGGAAATTGATAGAAATTCTTAGGGTACTTGGTGTAAGAACTTGTAAGAGATTTTTATCAATAGTGGAAAAATCCTCAAGGGATTTTCTTGAGGGACTGGACGTAGCCTTCGGTGGATAGAAGGTGAACCAGGATAAAATTCTGTGTGTGAATTCTTCTACCCTTCATCTTTACTTTCAAGCAACGCTTATTTCCGCTGCAATCATTTGCATTTACATTTATCTTGAAAGTAAGAAGGTATTAAGGCGAAAATCGGGTAAACCTGATTCACCCCCCCTCTCAGGTTGCTATCTATACTAACAATTGGTATCAGAGCGTAAGTTTAGGTAAGTTACTCCTAAGATCTGGGAAAAGATGGCATCCTCTTCCAATCATGGAACCAGTGAAGGATTCAACATAAACAGACCACCATACTTCAATGGAGACCACTATGACTTCTGGAAGATCAAGATGAAAATCTTTATAAATTCATTAGACGGTGAAATATGGAAAGCCATTGAAGAAGGTCCATTTGTACCTATGAATGAAGTGGGAGACAGTAGACAACCAAAACCAGAAAACACTTGGAATGAAGAAGAAAAGAAGAAGGTTCAATATGATCTCAAAGGAATGAATATTCTTACATCTGCTCTAGGCATGGATGAGTTCTTCAGAGTATCAACATGTAAAACATTGAAAGAAATTTGGGATACGTTGATGGTGACTCATGAAGGAACAGATGAAGTCAAGAGATCAAAAATCAATACTCTATCTCAAGAATATGAAATGTTCAGAATGCTTCCAGGAGAAAAGGTATTGGATATGCAAAAACGATTCACTCATTTGATTAACCATTTGATTGCTCTTGGTAAACAGTTTTCAAACAGTGACTTGAACATGAAAGTTCTAAGATCACTAACAAGAGCATGGCAACCAAAGGTTACTGCTATTTCAGAGAAGAAGAGTTTATCTTCTATGACTCTTGCAACTCTTTTTGGAAAACTCCAAGAACACGAGTTGGAATTAAATCGTTTGGAGGAGCATGAACAACATGAGAAGAAGTATCGATCCATTTCCCTAAAGGCAAAAGAAAGCATCAAAGATGATTATAATGCATATTCTGAAGAAGAAGATAATGGGAATATGAATCTTCTAGTAAAGAACTTTGGAAAGTTTCTCAAAAGAAAAGGTATGAAATTTAACAATAACAGATCTTTCCAAAGGAACAATGAGTCCTCATCTTCTCAAAAGATCACATGCTTTGAATGTGGTAAACTTGGACACACCAAGTTAGAATATCCAAATCTTCAAAAGAAGAGACATGGTCTAAAGGACAAATTTGAAAAGAAGGATCAATCCACACGAAGAGCATACTTGGCTTGGGATGAAAATGAAGTAAGTTCATCATCAGATTCTGACAAAGAAGAAGCACAAGTTGCATTAATGGCTTCACATGATTCAGATGCTGAAGATACCCAGGTTAGTGATAATTCTATTTCTTTTCATGATTTAAAATATACTATGGAAAATATGTTTAAATTATGTCAAAATTTCTCTAAGGTTAGCACTAAGAAAAATGACTTAATATCATCTTTAGAAAATAAGTGTAGGATTTTACAAGAGGAATTAGACATAGTGAAATCTAAGTTAGATATTGCACATAAATGCACTAAGTGTATTTCTCTAGAAGAAAAGATAGATAATCTTCAACAAAGAGTTCACAACTTCAACACAGGAAAACAAAAGTTAGATGATATTCTAAGTGTGGAAAGGCACTCAAACAATAAGTCTGGACTAGGATATACATCTCATCCAAAGACAAAAGATGTTAAGAAAACTGTGTTTGTAAAACCAAACAAAGTGGAAGGATCTTCTAAAAATACTAAGACTAATTCTTTTAGGAGTATGTACAATAGGAAAAGTAATTTTCATAGACCTCCTAAGAAGATCAATCCTTCTCCTAGGCAAACATCCAGTTACAATCAATATTCATGTACTTATTGTAACAAAATAGGACATACCCCAAGTAGATGTTATTACAAGAATGTTGGAGTACCAAATAGGGAATATATATGGGTTAGGAAGAACGCTAACTTAGAAGAACCCAAAGCTTATTGGGTTCCTAATACCCATGTCTGAACTTTGTCATGTAGGTGTGCATGAAAGCAACAAAGGATTTATGGTATCTTGATAGTGGCTGCTCATCACACATGACAGGAGACAAAACAAATTTCTCTTTACTTATACCTAGAGAAAAGGGATTTGTCACATATGGAAACAATCAAAAGGGAAAGATACTTGGTATTGGAAGAATAGGCACACCCCCTCAAACAGCCATCGATAAAGTTCTATATGTTGATGGTTTGATGCATAATCTTCTAAGTATCAGTCAACTCTGTGACAGAGGTTTGAAAGTTGGTTTCATTAATGATATCTGTGTAGTAAAAGATGTGAAAACTAAAGAGATTAAGTTTTCCGGATATAAAGCCAATAAGGTCTTCATGATATCCTTGGATGAAATTCCACAAAATGTCAGATGCCTTTTGGCCAAGAAAAATAGTGATTCATGGCTATGGCATAGAAGACTGGCTCATATACACATAGATCATTTAAACAAACTAGTCAAGCATGATCTAGTTGTTGGACTTCCAAAGATAAGATTCGAGAAAGACAAGCTTTGTGATGCATGTCAAAAGGGGAAGCAAACCAGAACGTCTTTCAAGCCAAAGAACATAGTATCAACTACAAGACCTCTCCAATTACTACATATGGATCTGTTCGGACCATCAAGAACTAAAAGCTTTGGAGGTAATCTTTATGCTCTTGTTATTGTTGATGATTTCTCTAGATTTACCTGGACATTATTCTTGCCTCATAAGAATGAATCCTTCAACGCATTCAAAAGATATGCAAGGCTAGTTCAAAATGAAAAAGGCTTTAAAGATCTCTTCTATTAGAAGTGATCATGGTGGAGAATTTCAGAATCATCAATTTCAAGAATTATGTGATGAGAATGGAATATCACATAACTTCTCTACTCCAAGAATACCACAACAAAATGGTGTTGTAGAAAGGAAGAACAGACTACTTGAAGAATTAGCAAGAACCATGCTAAGTGAATCTAGTCTTCCTAAATACTTCTGGGCTGATGCTGTAAGTACTGCTTGCTATGTTTCCAATAGAGTTCTTATTAGACCTATTCTGAAGAAAACCCCTTATGAACTCTACAAAGGAAGGAAACCAAATATCTCTCATCTACATGCTTTTGGATCAAAATGCTTTGTCTTAAACAATGGAAAGGAAAACCTTGGTAAGTTTGATGAAAAGTCTGATGAAGGTATATTCCTTGGTTATTCCCTAACAAGTAGAGTTGTCAAAACGGGCTGGCCCGTCTGGACCCGTTTCTAAACGAGCCAGAAACTAGTGAACCCAACCCGGCTCGCGGGTTGGCGGGCTGGCCCGTTTTGTATGTGAAAAAATTAAAAGAACTAAAAAAGGGAAAATTTATTTAAAAAATGTTGAAAAAATAATATCAATATATCAACAGCATGCAATATCAATATATCATTGAACCAGTAATAGGAAAATAAACACTATCCATTGGTTTTTAGGACAGGAATCACAACATGCAATATCAATATATCATTGAACCAGTAACAAATCAACTAATTCATACAATACTAATACTAATTGAAATTTGAACATGAAGGCATAGCAGGTCCCTTCCATTTCCTGATTTCCATATCAATATATGTGACTATGTGAGTAATTTGGAGTTGAAGATAAAATGAGAAAGAGAAACCATTAAAATTAAAACTAAACCAACCTGAACCACAACCACAAGAATCAAGATGGAAAAGATGCGGCGGCGGACCTGAGCAGTGAGCAGGTGGCGTGGCGGAGAGGGGACCAGAAAGGGGGGCGAGGGGCGACGGTGGTGAAGCGCGAAATGAAGGGGGGCGACGGTGGTGATTGGTGAAGTGTGTGCCGCAGCGGAGAGGGAATCAGAAAGGGGGGCGACGGTGGTGAGGCGTGTGCGGTGGCGTCCTTCTCACGTTCATCTCCTTCTCTCTTTCACGCGGCGGCTCTTCTCCTTCTCTCTTTCACGAGGCTGTCTTGTGTTGAAATGAAAATGTGACAAGTGAAAACCCTAGCCCTGGTTTCCCCCAATCAGTTGGGCCGCCCTTCACTGATTCACTCCCTCACAAGCCC
Organism: Acmispon strigosus; assembly: GCA_030819835.1. NCBI lineage: Eukaryota > Viridiplantae > Streptophyta > Magnoliopsida > Fabales > Fabaceae > Acmispon > Acmispon strigosus. The sequence continues at coordinate 36,979,774 of JAUAMA010000001.1, read as the reverse complement.
AAAAAAAAAAAAAGCTGCCAACCCGCGGGTTGGCCCGTGTGACCCGCGGGCTGACCCGCATTGACCCGCGGGTTGCACGGTGCGGGTTGAGCTGGCCCGTATTAGAAACGGGCTCAGTTTTAGGCAACCCAACCCGCCCTCGGGCCGGGTTGGCCCGCGGGTTGCAACCCATTTTGATAGCTCTACTAACAAGCAAAGCATATAGAGTCTTTAACAAGAAAACTCTATCTATGGAAGAATCCATACATGTTTCCTTTGATGAGTCTAACTCTTCAAAAGAAGATATAGTCAACCTTCCAGATAATGATGAAGAAGATATCATTATTAATGAAGACTCTCAAAAGGAAAAAGATCAAGATCCAATACAAGAAGAGCATATTGAAGATAACACTTATCAACTACCAAAGGAATGGAGAACCCACAGGGATTATCCAGTTGATAATATCATTGGTGATATTTCTAGAGGTGTTTCTACAAGGCTACGCTTAAATGGTTCAGTCTTGAACATGGCCTTTGTCTCTCAAATAGAACCCTCAAAAGTGAATGATGCTCTGGAGGATGAGTATTGGATTGTGGCAATGCAGGAAGAACTGAACCAATTTGAAAGGAATCAAGTTTGGGAACTTGTTCCTAAGCCCACTGACAAGCATGTCATTGGAACAAAGTAGGTATTCAGAAATAAACTAGATGAAAATGGTATTATTGTTAGGAACAAAGCAAGGTTGGTTGCACAAGGATATAATCAAGAAGAAGGCATAGATTTTGATGAAACCTATGCACCAGTAGCAAGGTTGGAAGCCATAAGACTTCTGTTGGCTTATGCTTGTTCTTTAAACTTCCCATTATATCAAATGGATGTTAAAAGTGCCTTCCTGAACGAATTCATTCAAGAAGAAGTCTATGTGAAGCAACCTCCAGGATTTGAAGATCCCAAGTTTCCTTCACATGTCTTCAGATTGAAGAAGGCACTTTATGGTCTTAAACAAGCCCCTCGTGCATGGTATGACAGATTAAGCACATTCCTTTGTGAGAAAGGTTTCCAAAAGGGTAAGGCTGACACAACCTTGTTTATCAAGAGAACCAAAGGTAATACTTTATTAGTTCAAATATATGTAGATGATATTATTTTTGGTGCAACTAACGAATCTCTATGTAAGGATTTCTCTAACATGATGCTAGAAGAATTTGAGATGTCCATGATGGGACAATTAAATTTATTTCTAGGATTGCAAATTAAGCAACCACATGATGGGATATTCATCAACCAATCAAAGTTTTGCAAGGAACTTTTAAAGAAATATGATTTGGATGATTGCAAAGCCATAGCCACACCAATGGGGTCTAACACATATCTAGATCAAGATGAATCCGGTGTTCAAATAGACATTACCAAATACAGAGGTATGATCAGATCTCTTCTATATTTAACTGCAAGTAGACCTGATATTATGTTTAGTGTGTGTCTATGTGCTAGATATCAAGCATCTCCTAGGGAATCACATTTGAGTTCAGTTAAACGGATTTTCAAATATCTGAAAGGAACTACATATGTTGGTCTGTGGTATCCCAAAGGGAGTGTTTGTGATTTGATTGGATATTCTGATTCAGATTATGTTGGATGTAAAACTGAAAGAAAAAGTACAAGTGGTACTTGTCACTTATTGGGAAATGCTCTTGTTTCTTGGTCTTGTAAGAAACAAGCATATGTTGCTCTAAGTACTGCTGAGGCAGAATATATTGCTGCAGGAAGTTGTTGTGCACAAACCCTATGGCTCAAACAACAACTCAAAGATTATGGCTTAGAGCTGGGCTGCATCCCAATCAAATGTGACAACGCAAGTGCCATTAATCTCACTAAAAACCCCATCATGCACTCCCGAACTAAGCATATTGATATAAGACATCATTTTCTTCGAGATCACGTCATGAGAAAGGATATTGAGATTTCCTTTGTAGATACACATAACCAATTAGCTGATATCTTTACTAAACCTCTTCCTAAAGATTCATTCTTTAAGATTAGAAGAGAATTAGGCATATTAGATGAACATGATATTTAAAGTGATGTGTTTACATGTTTTAAATATTTACATAATTTTTGTGTGAACTTATATGATTGCATGTATCTAGGTTGCTTATATGCTTCAATGTTCTTCTAGTAATGTATTACATAGGAATATATAGTTTAGAACCTAGAAAACTGTCCTAGCAATCGATTACCATACATCCTGTAATTGATTACCCCTGTTTTTCAGTCCTCGTGCTTTTTTCAAATCCTCTAGTAATCGATTAACATAACTGCTGCAATTGATTACCTACACGAAAACTGCCAGAATTTCAAAATTCCCTCCATATTTTTGAAATTCAAAATCAAGGAAACCGCTCTGTAATCGATTACTCAACTGCCGTAATCGATTACATGCTCGTGTTATATAATCAAAGCTTTACATATCAATCGAAATTGCCTTCCCATTCCAATTTCTATCATTCTAACCTTTGATTTCTAACACCCTGAAACTCTGTTTCTATTCCTACGCCCCATCTACCCAATCTATCATGTCTTCCTCTCACTTTCCTCCTTCCAATCCAATGAATTTAACCAGACATCTTACTTCAACAAACCAACGGAATAGGTTTGTTTCAAGGTTCATGTATCAAATTATCCGAAAACCCACGTATGGTGACTTGGATTCTTTTGTTGAGAGTGGTCATACCTTTCCGGCCTTCCTCAGGAATCAAGACCTAGAAGAGTTCATTGCCATAAGCAATCCATACTATCCAGAACTGGTTAAAATATTCTACTGTAATCTCGAGAAACTAAGAGATGGGTTTCAGAGTTCAGTCAAGGGAATTCTCATTCGCTATTCCCTTTCAAATTTTGGGCGATGTCTTGGGCTCCCCTCCACCGGTGCCTTCTTGGGTCCAAACTTGCCCTGCCCCTGGCCTGACTACAATCAAGAGTCTTTCTATCAGTCTCTGTGCCGATTCCAGCCATCCGAACTTCTAAAAATCCATCCTCCTCACACAACTTCTTGTCCGTATCATATTGACGTTCTCACCATGGATAATCACTTTCTTCACTCGATTTCAGATTTCTTGTAATCGATTACACCTAGGCAAGTAATCGATTACATCTTGCTTGTAATCGATTACATGTTTGAATTTGAAATTCAAACTGTAACGGCTCTTAGTGTAATCAATTACCTAAGTGATGTAATCGATTACACACATGAAAAGTTACATCTTTTCGTGAACCATTGTGTCTCAAACCTTTTGGGAAGGGTTGCATTGGTTCAAGGACGTTTCCCCTTGCCTATATAAAGTCCATTTGAGTCCAGAACACAACAACACATGAGAATACATCATTAGGCCAAAGCTTTGCCAAAGTAGTTCATTCATTAAGTCTTTTAGTACTTAAACTTTCAAAGAGCCTAAATTTTGAGTTCATGATCTTCATGATTAAGAGAACACTTTAAGTTGTTCATATCTTGAGGAACTCAGAATCTTATTATGCTTAAGAGCCTTAAAGCATAAATTCTCATGATCAATCCACTTGTATGTTAAAGGATTGATACAGCCAAATTGTAAACTCTTCTTCATCTCTTTCTGATAGATTGAGTATTCACCGTGGGTCTCGGTGAAGGGTTGTTGTTACTGAAAGTGGTGTACTTTCAGGGTGTTGATTGAAGGTGGTCTAGCCTTCAAGGTCTGAAGGTGGTTTGCCTTCAGGAACTGAAAGTGGTGTACTTTCAGGGGCTGTTGAAAGTGGTATACTTTCACAGGAAATTGATAGAAATTCTTAGGGTACTTGGTGTAAGAACTTGTAAGAGATTTTTATCAATAGTGGAAAAATCCTCAAGGGATTTTCTTGAGGGACTGGACGTAGCCTTCGGTGGATAGAAGGTGAACCAGGATAAAATTCCGTGTGTGAATTCTTCTACCCTTCATCTTTACTTTCAAGCAACGCTTATTTCCGCTGCAATCATTTGCATTTACATTTATCTTGAAAGTAAGAAGGTATTAAGGCGAAAATCGGGTAAACCTGATTCACCCCCCTCTCAGGTTGCTATCTATACTAACAGTTTTTGGCGCCGTTGCCGGGGATTGGTTCTTTGATTTTTAATTTGTTGTTTAAAGTTTCTTTTATTTTTAATTTTTGTTAAGAATTGGTATTGCTAATTCTGTTTGCTGAGTTTTCTCTTTAGGAATAGCAATGACTGAAACATTCAAGCAAAGGTTGGCAAAAATCCAGTTAGAAGTTGAAAAGGAATATGAAAAGAAGAAGCAGGATGCCTTCACTCTAATTGACGAGTTTTACTCTGAATTAGATTGCAGGCGTAATGCTGGATTTTTGCCAAGTCCTGAGCAACAATGTAAAGCCAGGGAAGTTCTTCGAGAAAGGATACGAAGCATTCTGAGGAGGCAGCCCGGGGATGAACAACAACCACCCGTTCATGAAAGTGAACCCGTGGTTCAAAAAGAGGAGGAGGAAGACGAACATCAAGGAACCTATGTCATAGGTTCAGAAGAGCAATGCAAAGAACAAGGAAGGGAAAATTTATTTATCCCTTCCATTTTTAATTTGAATATTGTTGCCTTGTTGGCTGAAAATTCATTGGGCACCATGATGTTTTTGTGCCAAAATTTGCATGATTTGCGGGGTCTAATGAATTTTGTAATAGACCCTGGTTGAAAAGTGATTAGTGAAAAGTCTACCAAAGACTATAACATTGGGCTTCTTGGGAGACAACCCAAGTGTTTCTATTGCTTTTTTTTTGTTTTGCTGAATAAATTGTTGCAGGCACCCCAACACTCAAACGTTGGAGGCTCACCTGCCAAAGCTGCCCAGGATTTCATAAATCCAACGCTCAAGCATTGGAGGGGCCAACGCTCATGCGTTGAGCCCCTGGAATCCTAGTTTTTGTTTTTAATTCTAACGCTCAAGAGTTGGAACCCCCAACGCTCAAGCGTTGGAGCTCGGGCAGGGCTGTTTAAGTTGTTTTATTTTGTTAAGTTATTTTTTAAAAATTTCCCCACTTCCCTTCCACTTCTTTCAACTCCCCACTCTTCCTTCCCATAATCCATGAATCCAGAACACCTTCTAACCTTTTTTTTTGCAAGCACTAATTGATCGCACACTTCACTTTGGTTGGGTATTTTGGTTCTTCTTGGTTTTTATCTTCATCTTCTTATTACACATTTGGTTCATTGACATTCAAGGTATATCTTCTTTTTTTCTTCTAGTTTCTTCCTTGAATTATCTGAACCATATGTTAGTATTGAGATTGCTTGATGAAATTGGATTGTGGGAGGAGTTTGGTTCTGTTTTTGCATGATGGATTTGCATTTAAATTGTGATATTTTTAGGACTGCCCACCAAGTGTTTGTTAAAATTTCTGAATGGTTTTCTTGAGTTCTTCCAAGGTTTTTCTTGCCTAGTTCTTATGCTATTGATTATGGAAGACTCAAGAGTTTTTTTTAAATAGGTGGGCAAGTTTCCAGTCCTTGGAACATGGTTTTGGAAAAGAAGCTCTCTTTGGGATTTTGTTTTGGAACTAACATTTTAACAAGTTTGTTACTTGTAGAAATTGTTTGTTCATTTTGCAGTATGGCACCCAAGAAAAGAGCCATTGAGGAAGACCCCATGAATTATGTTTGAGCTTAACCAGTTTTATTTTTAGCTTTTGTCAATTTCTTTTTATTTTCTTTTTTTTTTGCATGAGTCAGTACTATGAATCCAGTTAACATACCATGATACTTTAAGTATTTTATCCAATTATCTACTGTTTTAAAATTATGATACATTGCTTTGATGCGGATAGGATTGCATGCTGTTAAAAAGGGTACCACTTACCCTATTCTGTTTCTGAGTGATGAGAACTCTGATTTCATGATTGTGAATTTTTCTGCCATGAGTTACATGTTGATTGAAACTTTGCATGCCTTGTTAATTTTAGAAGAGACTTTAGGAATTCTTGAGAACTCAGAACTTGTTATTGATTTGTATCATTTTCCCTTAGTAGCCCCTATTGAGCCTTGAGTCTATTTCTTTGAAGCCTACTATTGGAAATGTTTATAAATTGTTGGGTGGTGAAAAATCATGATAGAGCCATATATGCTAGGATTCTCTCTGAAAAAATAAATAATTTAAGGTATGTGCCTTAGAAGAAAAAAGAAAAAGAAAAATTATAATGAAGTAGTGGGGTGAGAAAGAGTATGAGGGTAGTAAAATTCAATTCATTCATCCCATACATTCCACTACTTTGTGCAAAAAAAAAGAGAAAAATTAGAGAGAACCCAAGTACTGTAATTGTTTAAGCTCTTGTTCTGAAAAGGGAATCACGTAACATGAGTCATGAGTCATGAGTCTGAGTCTGAGCCATTAAAGTTGCCAAGTTTTTCAATTCCATACCTATTTCTGAACCCTTGGCCAAATTTCCACCCTTACTAGTCTTTTCAAAGTTGCATGGTTGCATTGTTTTGGTTTTGATTTGAATGATAGGCAGAATTATTTAACTTTCTTGTTATCATTGAGTAAACAATTTTGTGAGCTTTATTTGAATGAACTTTTGAAGGATTAAGTACCAAGCCTAGTTTCCTTGAATGAATACCTTTGAACATGCAAGTTTTCCAAATCCGCTGTGCTTTCTTGTGAAAATGTATCTTGTGCTTCTTTGGTTGATTGGATAAAACTTATTCAAAGCTTAGGGACAAGCTTTTCTTTAAGTTTTGATGCTTGAGGACAAGCTGTCGTTGGGTATAGTGGTGTGATAACTGGATTTCATATGATGTTTTTAGGGTCTTTTTAGTTTATTTTATTTTATTTTTATTCTTTTTATTTAGATTTTCTATTTATTTTTGCATTTGCATATAGATTAGATTTTATTTGTTTTTTTAAAATTTATTTATATAATTTTAGATATTTTTATTAGTTTTTAGTCAGTTTAGAAAACTGGTTGAATTAAGCACATTTCTGGGGACCAAAAGTGCAAATTGCAGGAATTGGGGGACTGAAAATGAAGTGGAAGATGAAGCACCATTCTTATTTAGCACATGTGAAAAAGGCCATGAGTGGAGAATTGATGAAGAATGGTGGTTTCAGAAGTAAAGAGGGGACAAGAAGGTGGCCATTTGAATGCCATTAAGGGCCATGAAACTCCACCCAATTGAAGAACAAAACAGCCAAGAGGAGAAGCTGCAGAGGTGCCCAATGCCTGAGCGTTGGCAAGCCAACGCTTGAGCGTAGGCACCCTGCCAGACGTGGGAAATTAATTATTCCCAACGCCTGAGCAGGAGGGGCCCAACGCCTAGGCGTTGGAGGCTCAACGCTCATGCGTTGAGCCCCTGCCAAAACCCCTGGGCTCAAATTACACCCAACGCTCAAGCATTGGGGGGGCCAACGCTCATGCGTTGAGCCCGTGTAATCCTTTTTTTTTTCTTTTAATTCCAACGCACAAGCGTTGGAGGGGCCAACGCTCATGCGTTGAGCCCCTGTTTGCCCAGTGTTTGAGTTAATTCCAACGCTCAAGCGTTGGATCACAGGTTATTTTGCAAACTTTCTCACTTCCCACACACTTTCTTCAACTCCCCACTCCCATTCTTCATAACCCACGAACCCAGAACACATCTTTGCCCATTTTGCATCCCTAATTTTTTCAAGTTCTCCACTTTGGGTTGGTCTTTGATTGTTCTTGGTGTTCTTCTTCTCCTTCATACTACTCATTTGTTTCATCATTCAAGGTAAAGTTCTCTTGATTCGAAAATTCTTTCAAATTATCCTTGAATTACTTGGATCATGTGTTAGTATTAGGATTGATTAATTGAATGGTTTGTGGGATGAGGAGTTGTTTCTGATTTTTGCATGTTGGAATTGTACATAGCTTTTGTTGTTTTTAGGACTGCCCACCAAGTGTTTGATAAAATGCCTGAATGAGTTTCTTGAGTTATTCCGAGTTCTTTCTTGCCTAATTCTTATTCTATTTGATAATGGGAAGACTCAAAAGGATTTTCATGAAAAGGGTGGGCAAGTTTCTTGTTCTTAAAAATGGTTTTGATTTGAAGTTTTCAATTGGGTTTTTGATTATTGTTGGACTAACAATCTAATGAAACTTTCTGGATTATTTGGAATTGTTTGTTCAATTGTGCAGAATGGCACCCAAGAGAAGAGCCGTGGAAGATGCTCCTATCATTGATGAGGAATTCGATGATGATAGATTTCTCTCCTTTGAGAAGGAGAAGTACTTCAAGAAAATAGTCTCTCAAAAGGAGCTAATCAGGGAGAGACCCCTCAAGATCGGGGGCAAGGATCCCTGAGGGATGCAGTAAGACATTATTCAGAGGAAGTGGGAGGTACTCTGTGACCCATTTGCTGATGGGTTCCAGACTCTGGTGAGGGAGTTTTATGCGAACACCCGATATGACTCCACAGAGGAGATCCCTGCCATCCCAACCTACAAATCTTGGTTCAGAGGGACAGTCATTAATTATGGTCCCGAGGCTATCTGGAGACTGCTGAAACTTCCTACTGAGGCCCAAGATGTGGCTAAATTCGGAGAAAATGGGGAGAGCTACAATGAGATGCTGAATCATTACCCATTTGATGAAATCTTAGAGGCCCTAGCAGTGCCGGGAGTAAGGTGGGAGATCGAGGCAGACAAGGTAACCCCTAGCTATATTTATAGGAAATACGTGAAGCCTAGGGTCCGAGTTTGGGACCCCTTTCTAGGAGACACTCTCTTCCCAAGCTCCAATAAAACGGAGTTGCGGAGGCAGAATGCCCTTTGTATATATTGCTTGCAGAATAAGAGGCCTATTGATGTGGCTCGCATTATTTCCTGGAGGATCCACTTCTCTGTCAACATTGAGAAAAAGGGCAAGAGGTTTGTCTATCCTCTTTTGATTACAAGGCTAGTGCAGCAGAAATTGGGAGCAACTGCAATGCCCCCTGTGGAGATTCACATCCACCCTCTGCCAGTCATGAATTGGGAAGCTGCTCAGAAAATTTATGTTGATCATGAGGATGCACTAGATAGGCAGGGACACCCAATTCACAATGCTATAGCACCTCCCAGATCTAGAGCCAACACCAGATCAGTGATTCTGGAGGTAGGAGGATCTTCAGCTCAACCAGCTCAAATAATTGGCAGGAGGAGGCTTTTGGAACCATGTTCCATCACATGCACAGAATTCCTAGCAACCAGCAGCTGTTGTGGGATCATGCAGGTTACAGTGATCCCAGCTGGCAGAGGTGCCCAGACCCCACTGAGCTGGAGAGGAGGCTGATGATTATGAGCCTACATGCCTATCAGGAAGGAAGCAGTGGAGCAGGTGCTAGTGCTGGAGCTAAAGCTGGAGGTTCAGGAGCTGTTGCTGAGGAGGAGGACCCCATGAATGATGTTTGAGATTGACCAGTAGTATTTTCACTTTTCTTTTGACAATTTGTATTTTTATTTTTATTTGTTATTTTTCTTTCAGGATTTTTAAAATTGCATTTGAGTAAGTTGTTTTGTATCCAGATAATTATACCATGATGCTCTATCTTTTAAGTGGTTTTATCCAACTATCTACTATTTTGAAAAATGATACATTAATTTTATGCGGGTAGAATTGCATGTTGTTAGGATGTAGGTGGATTCTACTTGACTTGGCTTTGGTATGATATTGGTTGAGTTCTAAAAAGGGTACCACTTACCCTATTTTTCTAAGTGCTGATTAAGAGAGCTATGATTACTTGAGTTTGCATTTTTCTGCCTTGTGTTACACGTTGACTGAAGCTTTGCATGCCTTGCTATTTTAGAAGAGACTTTAGGAATCTTTTGAAAACTCATAATTTGCTTTGATAAGAACTGAATTCCCATTAGTAGCCCCCTTGAGCCTTTGAATTGAGTCTATTCATTTGGAGTCTACTATTGTGAATATTACTAATGCTGTTAGGTGATGCTGGAAATGAAAAATTAGAGCTATACATGATTAGGACCCTCTCTAAAAAAAATTGGAAAATCTTAAGTATGTGCTTTTGATAAATTCAATGAAAAAAAAGAGAAAAGAAATGAAAAGAAATAGAGAGGTCCTTTGTGCTGAATTGGTGTTTGAAGCTCTGAAAAATCACCTAACATGATTCTGAGTCAGCCAGTTGAGTTGCCAAGTCCTGAAATCCATACCCTTTGCTGAACCTTTGGCCAAGTTTCCACCTTGATTAGTCTCTTCACAAATTGCATTGCTGTATTGTTTTGGTTTTGATTTGAATAATAGGCAGATTAATTCAATTCTCTTGTTCTCATTGAGTAATTATTTTGTGAGCTTAATTTAATGAACTCAATCTGCTGTATGATCAAATACCATACCTGGTTTTTTTGATGAATCTTGTATCCTTAACATGCATGCTTTCCAAATCCGCTGCGCTTTCTGTGAAAAATGTATCTTGTGCTTCTCTTGGTTAATTGGATAATTTATTCTGAGCTTGAGGACAAGCTTTTCGTTTTGACCATAGTTGTGCATTTAGACATTGAGGACCATGCATAAGATTAATGGATTTTGTAAAATGAGAAAATATTCTATGTTGATATCATTGTTACGTTGTGGTGATTCTGTTTTGTTAATTATGTAATCCACTGTTTTTGTCACAATTGTTGTATGTTATTTCCTTGATTTTTTTCGAGTTAACCCTTTCTACTTGTTTTTTTATTTATTTTTTTGGGCGCTTAACGCCATAGATGTTCAGGGCAATGAGGCTCAAGAAGGTTGATTCGGAAGTGAAGACAAGTGAAGGAGAAGACTCAAGGAAAAATAATAAATGTTGTAATTTTCTTTTCGCGTTGTTTGGATTTCTTTTGCGCATGTCGTGCCACTTTAATTATTTTTGAATTACGTCGCGTTGCTTGAAATTATTATCTTATTATGGGGCGATAATTATATTTACTATTATTGAGTGACATTGGTTTTTTTTTTTTAGAACTTGAGTGTTTTGAGAGGTTTTGAACTTAAAATTTCCGCATAATTACTATGTGACCCTCAACCCAAAATTGGGGTGTTACAATTCCCCATTCTCTGTATAGGTGACCACGAGAGGCTTCGACCCTATCCAACCATTTGACGTAGTCAGAACTACTAGTTGGCCATCCCTTAAAGGATTTGGGGCAGTCAGCCAGAGTGTACCAGCCATAGGTAATGGGAGGTTGGAAGCCACCTAGAGTAATGAAACCATCCAGCATTTGAGTGATTTCCTGGGGAGCTTGGGTATGAGGCCCAAGCAGTTATTGTTTACTTACAAGTCCAAAATGAGCAAGAACGTTGATTCTAGATGAAGCTCCAGGACCTTCGAATGGAAAATGCAAAGGCAATCCCATGATCGATGAGTAACTGGTTTGGGAAGATTCGGAGGATTGCTGGCACCATTATGAGTGGCTAAGGTTTTGGGAATCGCTTGCGGAAGACGTAACCTATTTCGGAAGAATGGGCTTGGCTAAGAAGGTGAAATTGATTAATAGAAAGCCAAGGGGTTCGGATGAGATAACTAATTCTTTGAACGTAAGCTCTAAGTCAAGGAAAAAGTTTGAAGCAGAGAGAAGGTTTAGATTTTTGTAGTAACAACCTACCTTGGGAAATGTGCATTAGTGATTGCATTCTAATTCATCGCAACAGCTAAATCCAGAATACACGGGGACAATGTGTTGGCACCCAAAATATCTGTAACGGGTTGTTAAGCAGCGGAAGCGATTCGCTAGCCCTTGGAACAAAATAGTCATTCGGGGAACCAACCGAAGGGTAAGGGTTAGTTGTTGTATCGCTACGGTGGAACGACTGAAATGAGGAATGATGTATCTGGACAAGATTTGCTGAAAGGTACAGAAGCTTGGGTGCAAAAGCTGAATACAGGAAGAGCAATAGGCTCAGTCTCACTAATTTAGGGAAGACGGTTATGAGCCAGTCGAAGCAAAGAAGAGCAGCTTAAACAAAATCTCTAAGATGACTAGGAGAGATAAAAAACCAACACTCCCCACAACTTATAAATTTATGTAATGATCGGAAAACGTAGGGGAGTGGTAGGTGGATATCAACTGCTAAAAGTTAGCCAAATTTTCCTTATAATTAAAGGAAGGGTCAATTGTAAACGACAAAACTCAAAAACCAATCAAATATACAAATTTCCCACATTTTACCTTTCCTTTACCTTTTTGCCTTTACTTTTCAGCACTTTAAATTCCTTTGCAGTCTTTCTGTCATTTATCTTTCAGTTGTTTATAGTCTGTCGGCCTTTAATTTCTTTACTGCTTTTATGCACTTGATCCATTTTTAGCAGTTCAGATTAGTTCATAGTCATGTCTTAGTCACAATCTCTCAATAGCGAGAAATAAGAGCTTTTTGGAGTATTTTAGAAACCAGCATTTAGGAGCAAAGTCTTTTTCCTCGACTAGTCGCTTGATTTGGAAATCGTGATGTTGGTTTTCGAACCCAACTAAACACCAACTTGATCCATGATTTCTCCCAACTGCATAGGGGCTACTTGATGGGCATACACGTACACTTTTTTTTATGGTTGCTGGCAGGTTATCGCGATACGTTTTGCATGTGAAATGCATAGGGCTGGGCTAACTTGCTGAGAACTTGCGGCCAATCTTGCCTCACTTTATTACAAAATTATTTGCAAATCATTGTATGGAGACAAAAATGAATTCTGTATAGAACCCGACCACTTGACCATGAAAGTCAATGTCATAAAACTAGAATAGTTCATCAATTCGGTTCAGATGTATTTCCATGTAGCAATTAAAATTAATTATTTTCTTTATTTGAAACTTTTTGTAATCTTTAATAAAAATAACATAAATATAATTTGGAAGGAGCAATGCTATTTGTTATGGTAAAAATTTTAACGGAACCCACGAACATGGAAATTCAACACAATGAAACGACAACTCAAACAGAGCAATATGTAGTGGATAATAATTTTCCCAACTTGCAAGAATCAATGAGAAACAATAACAAATAATGGCAGCAACAAAAATCACACAAAGGAAGAAACACAGAGAATTTAACATGGAAAACCTTCTCAATGTGAGAAGTAAAAACCACCGGCACAAGCCAGTCAATCAAGCTCCACTATGATCAAAATGAGGGTACAAGAGAGTCTCAAAACATAGCACAATTCGTGCTCAATACTCAGCCAAAGAACAAGGCAACAAATATGAAATAGAGAACAAAAGAAAACCAGAAAATTAGATTTTTGCTGCTACTGTCCAGACGCGATTTCTTCCACCTCAGACCACTTATCGCCGATCCAACCGTCCAGATTGAAGAGTCGCAAGTCACGAACCTGCTTTCAAAATTTCATCCCGATCCGACGATGAAGGAAGGCGTGACGGCAGATTTACGAACGCTGCTCTGTGTATGTGCGAAAATCCTTTCTACTCTTCTCTCTCACTTTTCTCTTGCCTCTCTTTTTCAAAATCAGTTTTTCTCTCTTACCCTAACTGACCCTTCTCCACTTGCTTAAGTGAGACAAAGTGGGCTTGAAATATTTGGGCCTTTCTCCACATAGGATGGGAGCCCAAAAAACCCAACATATCTCCCCCTCACAACTATGTGGAGGTGATCGCCAAACCAGCGATCTCACAACATGTTTCAAACTTTCATCTCGGTAATGTCTTGGTCATCATATCAGCACCATTATCATTTGTATGGACCTTGGCCAATTCCAACAACCCAGCATCCAAAGCATCACGTATCCAATGATACCTCACATCAATATGCTTGGACCTATTATGAAAAGTTGAATTATTACCAAGATGTATTGCACCTTGACTATCACAAAATAGGAAATATTTGTCCTGAACAAAACCAAGCTCCTGCAAGAATTTCTTCAACCAAAGCAATTCCTTGCATGCTTCTGTAATGGCAATGAACTCTGCCTCAATAGTGGAAAATGCAACACACCTTTGCAATCTAGATTGCCATGCCACTGCTCCCCCTGCAAACTTAATCAAGTAGCCTGAAGTAGTTTTTCTGGAGTCAACGTCTCCAGACATATCAAAATCAGTATAGCCCACAAGGGTAGGCTTATCACCTCCAAAACAAAGCCTTAAACTAGTAGTACCACGAAGATACCTCAAAATCCATTTCACAGCATTCCAATGCTCTCTACCTGGATTAGACAGAAATCTACTGACTGTACCAACAACATGTGCAATATCTGGTCTTGTACACACCATTGCATACATCAAACTTCCCACAACAGATGCATAAGGAACCCGTTGCATATCTGATTTTTCAGCTTCATTGGAAGGACTCTGTTTAGTACTTAATTTAAAATGAGTAGCAAGAGGAGTGCTCACCGCCTTAGCATTTTCCAGGATAATGAAATCATCACCAGTAAACTTTTTAAAAAAGACACAGTGATCAGAAGTAGTCTTCTTGTAGCCTTGCTCACACATAACAGACTCAAATTTCTCGTACCACTGTCGCGGAGCCTGCTTTAAACCATATAGGCTTTTTCTCAGCTTACACACATAGTCTTTCTTGCCTTCAACAAGAAAACCGTCAGGTTGCTTCATGTAAATATCTTCCTCCAAATCACCATGAAGGAAAGCAAAGCATATTTGACATCCATTTGCTCTACCTCTAAATCAAGAGTAGCAGCCAAACTCAACACAGTTCTAATGGATGACATCTTCACCACTGGAGAAAAAATCTCATTGAAATCAACACCCTTTATTTGTCTGAAACCTTTCACCACCAATCTGGCTTTATACCTTGGAGATGTAGAATTGCTTTCTTGCTTTACCCTGTAAATCCACCTGTTTTCCAAAGCCTTCTTGCCTTTAGGCAATTTCACCAAGTCAAAAGTGTGGTTATCATGCAACGAATTCATTTCATCTTGCATTGCATCCAGCCACTTTTCTTTTCTTCACTCTCCATGGCTTCATGATAACACTCAGGTTCTCGTCCATCTGTTAAGGCAACATAATCATCAGAAGAATACCTGGTAGATGGTTTCCTCTGCCTATTAGACCTCCAAACTTGAACTTGAGGTGGTTCAGGAGCATCACCAAGATCCCCATCTGGTGACATCCCATGTTCCTCTTCAACATCATCAATAGGAACATCAAAATCATCTTCAAGGTGCTGATCACCAACATCATCATGTTGCTCATCATTTTGAATATTATTCTCAGTAGTATCCAGATCATGTACAGACACCCGAACTGGATCAACATCAGACAAACTATTATCTATCCCAGATGTAGTCTTCTCCATCTTATCAATGTATTCAATGGTTTGGTCTTCCATGAACATCACATCACGACTTCTAACTGCCTTCTTCTCAACAGGATCAAAGAACTTGTAGCCAAATTCATCCTGACCATAACCAATAAAGATGCACTGCCTTGTCTTCACATCCAACTTGGATCTCTCATCCTTTGGAACATGCACATACGCTTTGCAACCGAAGACTCGCAAATGATCATACCTGACATTCTTGCCAAACCAAATCTTGTGTGGAACTTCGGCATCCAAAGCAACTGCAAGACTCAGATTAATAACATGAACTGCCGTGTACAATGCCTCACCCCAAAAATGCTTAGGAAACTTTTCTTCAGAAAGCATGCACCTAACACTTTCAATCAATGTCCTGTTCATCCTCTCTGCTAAACCATTCGATTGAGGAGTTTTAGGAGGAGTCGTTTCATGTATGATACCGTGCTGCTTGCAATAAACATCAAACGGTCCACAATACTCACCACCATTGTCAGTACGAATGCATTTCAGCTTCTTGCTTGACTGTCTCTCAACCAAGACATGGAATTCTTTGAATTTCTCCAGAACTTGGTCCTTTGTCTTCAAAACATAGACCTAAAGCTTCCTGGAGAAATCATCAATGAAGGTAAAAAAATAAAGTGCACCACTAAATGACTTTACCTTCAATGGGCCACAAACATCAGAATGCACCAATTCAAGCAACTCTGACTTCTTTGAGGGAGGATGCTTCTTGAAGGATACTCTAGTCTGCTTACCAACCATGCAATGAGAACACTTCTCCAACTCTGCACTTTTCAATCGCGGAAGCACATCCTTTTTAGCTAAACAGTTCAACCCCTTTTCACTTATATGACTAAGCCTGCGGTGCCACAAAGAAGCCTCCATATCCATGGCATTCACACTGTCTCTAGCAACCAATGCTTTAGTCCAATACAATTTATTAATCTTCTCCCCTCTAGCCGCAACCAAGTTACCTCTGGTGAGTTTCCATTTTCCAAAACCAAAGTGATTTAAATAACCATCATCATCAAGCACATTCACAGAGATCAAATTAAAGCGAACATCTGGAGCATGTTTGACTCCTCTAAGCAACAACTGCACTCCCATGTTGGTCTACAAGCAAACATTGCCAGTACCAACTACCTTAGACACGCCATCATTACCCATCTTCAGCACTCCAAAATCACCTGAAGTGTAAGATGTGAAGAACTCCTTCCTAGGTGTAACATGCAATATACAACCACTATCAATAATCCACATGCTCTCGTCCGATACAAGATTAACCAATCATGGTCACAGAGAATAATAAGATCATCATAAGTAGCAGCAGTAACACGATCATCATCATGACTCTTCTCTTTCTACTTCCCTTTCTTATCGTTGCTCTCCCTTTTCCATAGAAAACAATTTCTCTGTATGTGCCCTATTTTATGACAATAATGACACTCCACATTCTTGTATCTGGACTTGGACTTACTCCTGCTATTCTGTCTACTCCCTTTCGGTTCCTTTCTATGACTTCTCCCCCTATTCTCAGTGACAAGTACCTCGGAATGAGATGAAGTACCATGCGCCTTCCTTCTCATCTCCTCATTAAGAACACTGCTCATTACATTTTCCAAAGAGACAACACCATCAGAGGATGAGTTTGTAATTGAAACCCGAAATGTTTCCCAAGAATCTGGTAGAGTATTCAGTAACCATAGTCCCAACACTTCATCATCAAACTTGATGCTCATTCCTGACAATTGATCCCGGAGCCCTTCAAAATCATTCAAGTGATCTGAAATAGAAGTCCCCTCCTTGTACCTCAAATTCATCAAGGAATTCAACAAATATAATTTATTATTCCCTAAACTAGAAGCATACAAAGTCTCAATCTTCTTCCACAAGGCTTTTCCATCTTCCTCATTAGCAACGTGATTATAAACATTGTCTTCAACATACTGCCGAATAAAACCACAAACCTGTTGATGCTCAAACTTTCATTCCTCAGCAGTCTTGTCTTTCGGCTTCTCAGCACCAAACACAGGAAGATGCAATTTCTTCACAAATAATAGATCCTTCATTTTTCCTTTCCACAAGTGATAATTAGTGCCATTCAAACAGGCCATATTATTTGTATTTGCCTCCATCATTCAAGCAAGTCAAATAACCTCAACCAAGGAGCTCTGATGCCACTTTGATGGGAAATTCAACACAATGAAACGACAACTCAAACAGAGTAATATGCAGTGGATAATAATTTCCCCAACTTGCAAGAATCAATGAGGAGCAATAACAAATAATGGCAGCAACAAAAATCACACAAAGGAAGAGACACATAGATTTTAACGTGGAAAACCTTCTCAATGTGAGAAGTAAAAACCACGGGCACAAGCCAGTCAATCAAGCTCCACTATGATCAAAATGAGGGTACAAGAGAGTCTCAAACACATACATATCACAATTCGTGCTCAATACTCAGCCAAAGAATAATGCAACAAATATGAAATAGAGAACAAAATAAAACTAGAAAACCAAATTTTCGCTGCTACTGTCCAGACGCGATTTCTTCCACCTCAGACCACTTCTCGCCGATCCAACCGTCCAGATTGAAAAGCCAGAAGTCACGAACTTGCTGTCAAAATTTCATCCCGATTCGACGGTGAACGAAGGCGTGACGAAAAATTTACGAACGCTGCTATGTATATGTGCGAAAATCCTTTCTACTCTTCTCTCTCACTTTTCTCTTGCCTCTCCTTCAAAATCAGTTTTTCTCTCTTACCCTAACTGACCCCTCTCCACTTGCTTAAGTGAGACAAAGTAGGCTTGACATATTTGGTCATTTCTCTACATAGGATGGGAGCCCAAAAAACCCAACAGAACAGCGATGTGTGTTCATATTATTTGTGGTTTGAAATAATACACTAGGAAATTGGTAGTACTACAGAAATTATAACTCATCATATGCGTTCGTTTTGTTTTGTTATACACTTTTGTAAGGTTAAGAATTTCCGTAATCACTAGAATACTTGCTTGTACTTCCTCCGTTCCTTTTTATAAGAGTTAAATTGAGAAGTGTTGTGTTCCTTTTTATAAGAACTGACTTAAAATTTGTAGTGCATTAATTATTTTTTAACAAACTTACTCTTGCTTAATTAGATTTTCTCTCTCTTTCCACTATGTAATGCATTAATGATCAATAGAAATTTTAGAAAGTAAATTGGGGCAATTTTGAAAAGTTGATGTAAATTGAGAACAAATTAAATACTAACAACCATCTTAACTACTTTTCTTAAGGGGTGTACAATAGTTATTTGACTCTTATAAAAAGGAACGGAGGGAGTATAAGAAAACGAACAGAAACTCATAATTGTGTAGAAAGAAGCACAACTTTGTCTTGTTATCGTTGATTAGCTCAATAATTTGTTTTTTTAAAGGCATTGATTAGCATAATAAATACTAGATTGATGGGACAGATGATAAGAAAATGAGTAAAGAACTATTGCAAGATTACAATAATTTGATTTTTTAAAGGCGTTGATTAGCTCCATAATTTGTTTTTTTAAAGGCATTTAGTTTATTTTTAATGATTACAAGATTACGACCGAAATAGTTAAAAATGATTGTTTGAGATTTTGCACATATATTAAGGAATTGTATTAATGTTCTTATTTCTATCAAAATTACTACCTAACTTTTTAACATACTCTTTTATTTTTCTTCTTAATTTAGACTCTTTAATTTCCTATCACCATTAATTAAAGGGTAGAATTGATAAAACATAATTAATACTTTCTTGAACTTTGTAAAGTGACAAATAATTAGAAAAAAAAAAGATAGAAATAATAACACTTAAATAGAAATGAGTAATTAATAGTATGATGATATACTGTACTCTCACTCCGTTTTGAGGAGTCAATTAATCCTCCACTTCCATATGATTATGCACCCAAGGTTCAAGAATCTCACCACCCAATCATGAAGTTGCTTACTCATTATGATCTGTCTCCACGTTCATCTCCCTCAATAAATGATTGAGGCGAAGCTAGAATCCAAGACAGCTTCCAGAAGCTTAACGAGGGTAACAACGAGTGCTGCAATGGAGGCCACGCGGATAGGATTCCCTAGATCGAGTTCTAAATTAACTGCACCAAGTTGCACTTGTGATCCAAGTCCAACAGTGAAAGTTATTCAGTTTATACATGTAATATTAGGGATTGTTAAGCATTCAGCATCTTAAAAAACTGACGACTAGAAAGTGTGGTTATTGGCCTCATCAATAATATTTTCCTGACGTCTTTCAAAAATTGTCTGTAATTACCGTTAATCTATGCCGCTAGTAATTTACTGTCAGTTTTTCTGTCGGTAATTACCGAAGTCCTAAATTGTTATTAATTAATTTGTTATGGATAAAAGTATTATTTGTCTATGAATAAAAATGTCACTTTCATGAAAGTTTCATACATAAAAGTAACACCCTTATCCACAACATAATGATCATTTTACGACCTTTAAAAGATTGCGTCTTTTAGTAGGGCCTCTAGTTCCTCATCGGTTATGGAGAGTCAAGATTGAGGACTTCTTTCTCCTCCTAGGACCACGAGTGTTTGAACCCTCGGGCCAAGTTGGTCGTTTCTCATTTCTAAGGGTTTTGGTGCTATCAGCTCTTCGTTAACTTGAAATTTTACTAATTTTGAATTAAAGGCTATAAAAGGCTAGTAACAGAAAACAAATTTTCTCGACATTAATGGTGATGATTGGGTGTGTAGCCTGTTAGAATTGACTAAGTGTTGAGATAGATGGTGTTTTCTTGTTTTTCAACCTCTTGAGAGTAGAGTCTAAATGAAGCAATAACTTAGCCAAAATAAATCTGAGAATTGTGTAAGCGCTTAAGCAATTGTTGAATCAAAGCTAAAGACACGTGGAGGACTTGAAGACCGTCGATAAAGACAAGTCAGAAGCCACACGTTGATTTTGTATGTTTTAGCCGTCGTTGGTAGTTAGTTTTCCTAAGTCTATATATAGGATTTCTTCTGACGTAATAAGGGTTCACATTTCATTACTTGATACTCGTGTACACTTAAAAGTTCCAAACAACCGTGACTAAACAATGATTTTGGGATCATAGAGTACGCACTTGTGAAACTTTCTTCATATTCAAATGCAATGTTTATGCTTATGTGAGATTTCATTTCATTTAATCATGTTTTGTTGCAAGTTTACTTTAAGATTATTTGAATTCATGTTCTTCTGCTCATACTTCTGGGTCAAATTCTTAGTTCGTGTAAGTTTCTTATTTTAGTTCTTTTTACTTTAATGGGTCGAATTTTGCATGTTCTTCATTCGTTTACTATTAAAGCTCTATTTAAATACTTTTCAAAAGTGTTTTCATTAAAGAACTCACAAAGAGGAGTAAACAAGTTGGAACGCTCAGTGGGACAAGTTTGTGAAAATTATGTTTTTGAGAAAGTGTCATTTCATTTCTTTGGAATAATTAGTTGAATTGCTTGGTTTGTTTATACTTCTGAGAAGTGGAAAAACTTTAAGCAAGACGAACAATAACAGAAACAAGAATTCTCCTCCTGGTAATTCTAACGCAGTAGACCACGGAGTTGGTAATGGAAATGAAAACAACAATAATAACAATAACGGTGTTTCCAACGCCAATTCTAGTAGTTCTAGACAAAGTGTTGCCATGTCTCCAGTGGTAGAAATGCTAGTTTCTGCTTCAGTGGTGGGTGTAACCGCTCCAGCAGTTACAGGAGCGATTTCCAGTATCCCAACAACTCCCATGGCTACACAAGTAATCGTTGGAGGTATTTGACCAGGGTTTGTGTCGCACTTGTTCAATATCATGCCCATGAGGGATCCTCCTCATGGGATGCCTACATCTTTGATGCAGGGTTTGCACACTAACCCCTCTATGTTTTCTGAGAATATTCCCCCTTTTGGTTCTCCTAGGAATTTCGTCCAAGGCTCTGGGTCTGCAATTAATAATGGGGGTCGTGTTAATTACACCCAGACTGGGTATATGGGTCCTTTTCCACCCTTTGCTGCAACTGGTGTGACTAATAACTCATTACAAGCAATAAGGAAATGATGACTGGATTTTATATGATGTTTTTCCTATCTTTTTCTTTTCTTTTATTTTATTTTTATTGAGTCTCATATAGTTTTTATTCCAATTTGTTAGAGTTTTCACTTTATTTTTGCATTTAGTTTAGCTATTATTTTGTTTTTAGTCCTTTTAGTTGTGTTTTATTAGTATTTTATTATAGTTTTAGTCCTTGTTAGAGTGCTGGTCATTGTTAGGTGGTTTATGGGTGATTTTATGGAAGAATTGATGAAGAATGGTGGCTGATTATTATAGATGAAGAAGCATCAATCTCCTTTTGCTTGTTTAACATGTGGGAATTGAAGAATTGAAGAGGGAATTGATGGGAAAATGGTTGTTTCAGAATAAAAGGGACAAAAGGGAGGCTACATGAAAGCACTTCAATGCCATCAAAGTGTGTCATCAAGGAGGAAAGAAGAGAGCAAAGAATGTGAAGCATCAGACGAGCCCAACGCCTGAGCGTTGGCTCTCTGCCAGACGAGCTGTATTAATGTAAATTCCAACGCCTGAGCATTGGAGGCCAACGCTTGAGCGTTGGGTCACTGACAGGAAATTGTTATAAATAGGCTGCTTTACTTCTTTGTAAAATACACTTGCTAGACTTAGACACTATCTTGCACCTTGTTCCTGAGCTTTGCCTGGACTTGTGGGAGGCCACCTTGAGCTCCCAATTCAAGTTTTATTTTATGTTTTCCTTAGCCATGCTTGGCTAAGCTTTCTTGTATTTGGGTTGTAGTGAATTTACCTTAGAACTATGCTTTAGGTTTCTTGTTTCTATATAAATAAAGTTCGAGTTCTTAGTTTCTATTCTCTGTATTAATATTATTCTTGATGATCACAAGTCTTCATGCTTAATTCTTATGAAATGGTAATTGGTAGGAATTAAGGGAAATGAGAATAGAATGAATGATTGTATGCCACTTAGGTATAAGGGTAGACATTGTTAGTATTGGTCTGAACTTAGAATTAATCTTCAATTTGATTAACTAATCACTAAGGTATTAGGATTAGAAATTGGATTGGAAGTTCTATTTGATTAAGGTATTAACAAGTAGAATCTCTAGGCTAGAACACCTAAGAACATGTTCTGATTTTCATATATAGAATTGATTCTGAATAGCTTAGCTAGAGGTAGTGAAACTCAACCAAGTACTTGTTTTTATCAACCAATTATTTCTGTTTTTATGCTTTTCTTCAATATAAAAAACAAAAAAAAATATTTCTTTTCTCTTTTTCAAACTCTAAAAAACAAATTTTGAATCAAACCAATCCCTGTGGAGACGGTATCTTTTATATTACTTCGATACAATCTGTATACTTGCAGAATTTGTTTTCAGGAAACATGTGGGTGATAGTAACCATGAAATAGTAAACATGTTGACCCAACAAATGGGGAACGTTTTTAACTCAATCCTTCAAAAACCGACTGCAAGTTATCAATAATAAGCGCAACAAATGGGAGGAATTTCTGATATATTTGGTGCTCCTGTTGAACCTGGGGGAGGCCAAGGGGTTAACGTGAATCAAAATGCACCACGTCAAAATAATCCTATACCTCGAGTTTACCAAGCACAACCAAATGTAGTGAAAAATGAACCTGTAACGCCCCAATTTCCGGTCAGGGGTCACATAGTAATAAGCGGAAAATATATAAACCTCTTTCAAATAACTCAATTTTTAAAACAGATCGCCACTCAATATTTATGATAAATATAACCCCATACTTAGATTTAATTTAAAACAACATATAATCAATAAATAAATATTAACAAGCTTGCACCAACATTGTGCTAAAATATTTTAAATAGGGAAAACTATGGAAATAAAATAAAGTATATTCTTCAAGGTCTCCCTAATTTTCTGACATCTCCTAAAGCTTGCATCAAATTATTCTTCACGTAAATCCTCATGTTGTACATCTATGGCGTTAAGCGCTCAAACATCAAACAGAAAGGGTTAACTCTTTAAAATACAACAAACATAATTATCAACAATTGTGATAATTAAAACCGAAGCAACAATTTTAAAACAGCAACAGTAACGATAAACAGAAAACAGTTAACAACACTATTAAATAGAACCGAAACAATATATATTTTCTTAAAATAGAAACATCAGTTTACAACGTCAACTAGTTTAATTCTTCAAAAACAGTAGTAATTATAGCACTGTGTAATGTTCAAGTTTTCAATTAATTCCTCACACAAACATGCTTGTTAGTCCTCAATAGCTATATGCATAACTATGGCAAGAAATTTACCCAAACAGGGCCAAGACGATCATGTGGGACAAACTACCACCACATTTCCCTAGGAAGATCCTAGGGACAAAGTGTCATCACATCAACCTTAAATAATCCTACATAATGAAAATGCTATGACAATAATCATCAATCATCAAGTGAACCAACAGTTCATAACATCCCTTAGTCATGGTACGAGCATATGTTAGCAATCTCAATTCAATTCCTAAATCCACAACCACATGTTAACATCATGTGATCAATTACTCTTTCAATCATGTTATAATCAAAATTCAATAGATTGTCTCAGCCTCAATAAAATGCTTCACAGTACAAACAAACAAGATATATCAAGATAACATTCAGAAAATTCCCAAAGGGAATTGCACAACACAATCACAATTGACTCGATGTTACTAGCACTGAGTTGCCCTTACCGTCGAATGGGTTGCATACGTTTGATCTCCAACCTTGCAAGATAAAACACATATATACAACAATCAATAACCATTGGAAAGGTGGAAATCAAACTCAAAAGTGTTAGTGCAGATAGCAACCTGAGAGGGGGGGGTGAATCAGAGTTGCCCCGATTTTCGCCTTATTGAAATTGTTACTTTCAAGATAATGATGATCACGAAACGGTAGTTGTGATTGCAGCGGAATTGAACATTGCTTGAAAGTAAAGATGAAGGATAGAAGAATTCACACACAAGATTTTATCCTGGTTCACCTTCTATCCACCGAAGGCTACGTCCAGTCCCTCAAGAAAACCCCTTGAGGATTTTTCCAATATTGATAAAAATCTCTTACAAGTTCTTATCCCAAGGACCCTAAGAATTTCTATCAATTTCCTGTGAAAGCAAACCGCTTTCCACAGCCCCTGAAAGCAAACCACTTTCAGTTCCTGAAGGCAAACCACCCTCAGACCTTGAAGGCTAAACCACCTTCAATCAACACCCTGAAAGTATACCACTTTCAGTACCAACAACACTTCACCGAAAACCACGGTGAATACTCAATCTTACAGAAAGAGATGAAGAAGAGATTACAATTGGCTGAATCAATCCTTTAACATACAAGTGGATTGATCATGAGAATTTATGCTTTAAGGCTTTTAAGCATAATAGGATTCTGAGTTCCTCAAGATATGAACAATCAAATTGTTCTTATAAACATGAAGATCATGAACTCAGAATTTAGGCTCTTGAAAGTTTAAGTTCTAAAGAACTTAATGAACTAATTTTTGACAAAACTTTGGCCTAATATTGTATTCTCATGTGTTGTGTGTTGTGTCTTGTGTTCTGGACTCAAATGGACTTTATATAGGCAAGGGAAACGTCCTTGAACCAATGCAACCTTTCCCAAAAGGTTTGAGACACAATAGTTCATGAAAAGATGCAACTTTTCGTTCTGGTAATCGATTACATCACTTAGTGTAATCGATTACACTAATAGCCGTTTCAGTTTGAATTTCAAATTCAAACATGTAATCGATTACAAGCAAGTGGTAATCGATTACTTACATATGTGTAATCGATTACCAGAAGGCTGCAATCGATTACATTGAAGTCCATTTTCCAGAAACTTGATCCTTTGAGATCGGCTTAAGGTTTTCTACTTCTTTTAAGTTATGAAAACATTAAGTTGATTAGTGTAGGTGTTTTAGAGAGCCTTTATGCTTTGATAAACCTTTAGAAGCATAACTCACCTAAACTAAGACTTCTAGGTATATGATAGACTTTGTAGCGCTGTTTCCTCTAAGTCTTCTTTTCTTCTTTTTGTCGATGAGTTTGTCGTCATCAAAACCTCAGCCAGGGTCAGGAGCATGACCTTCTTCACAAAAATATTTTCAAAATAACGCAACAATTCTGGCCAGATAGTGGCCCAACGCATGTGTGTTGGAATGCTAACGCCAATGCGATGGCACCTTGTCGTGCCTAGGAGGGGAAACAGCCTCCTGGCGCATGAGCGCCCAAGTAATCAGCGCACATGCGCTGGCTCCCTCCCAAGGAACCCAGATTACAAATTTTCCACATAATTTGTTTTAAAAGTCTTACTTTTTAAAAACAAGGTTTTCCCATAGACATCAAATATTCGTTTCCCAGAGTTCTAGCGTTCCATAAACGATTTTCATAAAAAGACCATTTACTTGGAAAGTTTTGGAAATCAAACGGCTCAAGAATAAGGATTAGGATTGAGGGAAACCAACCTTGTTGTTTTGAACAATCAAAGTGAACAGCAACAGGAAGGTGCTCGTCCAAAATTCCAGAGATAGCCTTCAACGGGTCGGAGGAGAAGGCTGGAAAGACCTTGTGATTAACCTTTGGAAGGAAGGAAAGGATAAGGATTAGAAGCAATTCAGGAACCGTGTCCTAATAACCTTAAACTCTTGACTAAGTTCAGAACAGAATTTCTCACCTTAATTCTTGGAAAGAAAAGAGAGAGGAACACTTATGACTTTTCAAGGGATAGAGGAAGACTTCGAGTACCAGCAGCAACAACAAGAGAGTGTTCAACACTTGGGATGGATATATAAAGAGAGTAGCCACCACATATAGTGGTTCGAAACAAAATCAATTCCATGCCTTGATTCTTTCCTATCAATTCCATGCAACCAATGATATCAGAGACTCAAACAAAATCAACCATGCAAAGCAATGATGTTCTCTCAACTCACAGTATCTAGGAACACTCCCTTACAGTCTAAAAAGTTTCAAATTTCCCTGATTTTCAAGCAATTTTCATGATATGCTTCAAAAAATCCAAATGAATCATGTAATAATATCATGTCATGAAATCAATGAGTTCAAACACAATTTCTATCATGGAATCACTAAAATCAATTCACTTTAAAGCGTACATCAAGAAATTCTTATAAAAGTCATGCTAGCATTGGAATAGTCAGATAACAATGGAAATCAGAACAAAAGTGCTATATATAACCGTATACTATAAAATTATAAAAAAAAAACAAAGTAAAAGGAACTCCCTTATGATGCTCTGTCCTTATGTTTCCAAAATGCTTCAAAACTCATCCCCTCCAAAGAATTTGGACTGTCCTCAGGCCAAACAATACCAGCAATAATTGATTCCTACTAACAGTCACTTGAACTTTATGTTAGTACAGAAAAGGGAATTAAAAAATCACAACTTACACTAAAACAATTAAAACTCTAGTTTATATGAATGTAGACTTCAAGAGCTTTCCAAAGAGTGGTCATTTGCTTAATTCTGATAAGAAACGAAGAAGTTATGATCGTTTGAAGTTAAGAGTGCAATGTTGTTTCTGCACAGGTCGCTGAGTGACCCAGGGATGCCGCTGGGTGACCAGATTGAGCGATCACAGAGAATCATTTATGCAGAAAAACAGCAGAAACACAACTGGATTGGTCAAATTTTGATTTTTAAACATTCTAAGCATGCCAATTGACCCAACCACACTCATTTATCATATGAAACATGTCTAAGCTTTAAAATCCAACATTCAAGCACATCTTTTGAAGGATTTAAAACTCTAAACATTCAAACTCATGTTTCATGCATTTTCACAACTGGATAGGCTATATTTTGATATAGCCATCCTAACCACAAACCAATTAATGCAAAAGCACATATGTACCAAGAGAAACCTGTGCAAACTTCCAAATTGACAATTCAAGTTCATTTAGCACAAAATTGGCCCTAGGGTTCAATTAAGCACAATTTTGCATTAATTCACAACTCAATAGGCCAAATTTTGATTTACACATTTCTAGCACATGCCTATTGATTCAAACACATTTATATAGCATAAGAAACTTGTGCAAACATTAGAATTAGCCATTCAAACTCAATTTCCTCAAGATTCAAAATTTCATACTTCCAATGGTGATTTTCAAACAAATCCACAAGTGTATGTCTAAATTTTGAAATCTTCATTTATAATGTTTCCAAAACATCATGAGAACATCCCAAATACTAAATAAGACTTGTGAAGTACAAAGTTACGCACTTGTAAGCACAACTTCACAAAATCACTACCCTAGTTACAATACAAACAAAAACAAGACAAAAAAAAAAAAAAACCTCTGGGTTGCCTCCTAGGAAGCGCTTGTTTAATGTCATTAGCTTGACGCAAATGTGATCAAGGTAACCGCAAACAAGGGTTATAGTACAACCCCTTCCGCTTCTTTGGTCGTTTGACATGGATTTCACCTAATTTTCTTTGAAATCCTCTCCAAGACAACAACCTCCTTCCTTTGTTTGGTTAGTTGTTTCTTTTTCTTTGCTGAGCTCTTTCTTACTGTAGAGAGCGTCAAATCTATTTCAGGATCGAACAAGAGCTGATCCGCTGGAGTCTTACCTTGCATAAACAAGGTCAAGATACAATCTAACCAAGAAATTTAGTAATCAAGATAAAAAAATCTAAAAGGAAAGGTATGTACTGTATTCACAATGAATATTGAATTTAAAATTTAAACTATACACTATATTCACAATTGTTCAAATTAATCACACTAAAGCTATACTTTCGTACAAGCGCAACTCCCCGGCAACGGCGCCATTTTGTTGAAATGTATTTATGTTCTTATTCAAAACCGTTCCCCAAAAGAATTTATTAATTTGTCACTTAACTATATTTAAATCCCTTTTAAGATTCGAATGTAGTATAGCAGCGAGAGTTTGTTGAACCACAGAGAATTGCGGAAAAAAGTCGTTCTTTAGAAAAGTTAACTAAACAATGGATAAAAATAAGATTTTTTGAAGGGTTGTTTAACTAACAACATAAACAAATAAATAAGGAGTTTTCAAGCAGATAGAGAAACAGTTGGGATTTAGTTCATATTACAACTTTCTCGTATCCTTACTTTTATGCACGGAATTCATTATATGATTGATTTCTCCTCACTGGTTCTTATCTCACTCATCTATGTCTAGCATGAGAAGATTATCAGCCACTTTATTAACAATCGATGTCTTGCATATTTAATATAGCAACAACATTAGACTCTGGTGTTAACAGGACTAATTATACCAATTGTATGTCTAGAAATCGGTATTAGTAGATGATATGAATATTTCAGATTCAATTATGTAGTTGTCACTCACATAAAGAACCTAAGATCATGTTCTAACCGGCCAAATCAGAACAAGCATTATAATTAAACTCATATCATGAACATCAATAGATATAACATAGATTCATATACATTAAACTATCATGGATACATTTGAATTTCAATATTACACTAAATCCCAACAAGAGAGGTTTAGCAACCCATAATTATGGATGTTGTAAGCTTACAAGAAGGGAGAACAGAAACCGGAAGCTTGGCGACGTCCCCGTTGTGTGTCCACCTCGGCGGCGTAGAACCGTGTTTCCAAGACTTTCACTCTCACTCCTAGCTTGCTTCCTCACTCTTGGATCCTCTTCCTAAGTCAAATCCTCTCTAATTCTGAGTATCTTAGCTTAACTATGAAAGTAAGAAAATGTAAAAACTATATCTTTCAGTTCTGGTCGAGGCTCTATTTTTATAGGATAAAACAGAGCAGGTCATTGAGTGACTTAAACAGGTCACTGAGCGACTTAGTCGTTGGGTGATCCACTTGAGTCGCCGGGTGACTAGAGAGGGTGTTCTGGTTGCTGAGCGGTTGTCCTGAGGCGCTGAGCTGCTAGTGAGGTTGTTCTGGTCGCTGGGCGGTCCACTTGAGACGCTAAGCGGCCAGTGAGGTTGTTCTGGTCGCTGGGCAACTGTCCTGGGTTGCGGAGCGACTAAAAACTTGTATTTTTTGCCCAGTTCTTTCTGCCTTTGTGAAAATCCATCCAGAACTTCATTTCTACATCAAAAATGGGCATAAAACATAATAAAATCCAATACAACTCATTCTTAGCATAATTCCAAATATATGCAAATTAAGAGGAGTTTAACACATAATATTTCTTAAACAGTCAAGATAAGTGTCATTTAAAGGCTATAAAACTATGCATATTTGACACTTATCGTACGTCCTGGAATTTATCCGAGTTGACTTCTATTCCCCGTTGGGTGAGCATGAAGCCAAGGAGTTTACGGGCACAGGGCCCAAACGTATATTTATTTGGGTTGAGCCTCAACTCGTGTTTTTATAATTGGTCGAATACCCTCCTTAAGTCATCCACGTGGTTCCTACCTTTGGAAATTTCACAATAATGTCGTCGATGTAAACTTCCACCGACTTTCCGATGAGATCCTCGAAGACCTTATTCATCATCTGTTGTTAGGTGTCCCCCGCGTTTTTGAGTCCAAATGAAATCATTGTATAGCAAAACGTTCCCTTTTTTTGTTATGAATGCGATCTTTTTCTCATCCCGGTGATACATGGGGATATATTTATAACCGAAGTAAGCGTCCATGAACGAAAGTCACTCATAGTCGGACGGGTTGTCAACTAGGGAGTCAATGTTGGGTGATAGCGAAATTGCAAGTGTACGATTAACTATCGCATAGTAAAAAAGATCGAACCCAAGGGATAGGTGTTCTTATTAATATAAAATTTAGTACTTGTGCAAGAAATTAAAAGATGAAAAGATGTTGTTGTTTTTAGAACAAGAAATAAAAAAAGCATAAAATGATAGGAGATAAGATGATAAAAATTTAAGCACTTGGGTTGGTTTACATAGTCTATAAAACATGCTAGAAATCTCCTACTTAATTTCTGAATTTTAAATCCAAAATCATGGTGCTATAGCCTAGAATTTCTACATCCTAATAGCCTTAAGAAATGTAGAACTTTCTTTCCTAATTACTAACTCCATAGCCTTGTTTATTAGTTAATCGAAGAAGAAGATGAAGAAGGAATTCGAGCCAACACAAAGTTACGTCCATCCTAATTGCCTTAAGAAATGTATACTTATAACCTTTTTTATTTCCTATTTCCCTTACTACTTACCAAATGGCCTTATGACATAAGTAGAAAGCATGAAATCTTTTGTACACAAGATTAATGAAGAACAAGGAAATAAAACATGAATTGAAAGTATTATTCAGAAATGTAGGAAAAACTAGAACATGAATTATAAACTAAAACAACCCAAAAACTTAAAGAAGAAGTTAGCCAAGCATGGCTAAAGGAGTCATTGAATTACCCTGGATAGGAGCTCAAATATGGCTTCCCACAAGTCCTAGGAACAATGCTCAAAAGGGAGAAAGAGAGAATACTTGTTGTATTCTAAGAGGTGTGTTTTACAAGTGAGGAAAAGGGTCCTATTTATAGTAAAAATCTGGACTCCAGCGCTTGAACGCTGGCATTCCCAACGCTTGGGCGTTGGGATGCAATTAAATCCCACTTCCAGACCGAGGGCCAGCGCTTGAGCGCTGGCTTCCCAGCGCTGCAGCGCTGGGTGCTGCTGTTTCAGCTCCAAGCTTTTCCTTTCTTCTTCATGGTAGTGGGTTTTGAATGCCTTAAAAAGCCACTAATCAGCCCTTAATCAATTCTGAAACCTTCCTCCCACTACCATCAATCCTTCAACATAATTTTCCATGTGCTAATTTAGAGAGTGATTCTTCATATTCTTCTTTTCCACTTTTAGTCCTCTCTTGGTTAGCACTCCAATTCAAGCCCTTTAAATCTCTCAATCTTCACTTTTAGTCCTCCACTCTTGAACTTTCACATTTTGGTCCCTAATTTCCTGAAACTTTACAAATTGGTCCCTGGACAAAAATGATAACTAAACCAGCTTTTCTTAAAAATATAAAATAACTATAAGAATCCTAAAAATATAAAATAAAGGTAGAAAAACAAATAAAATCTAATCTACATGCAAAATGCAAAATAAATATAAAATCTACATAAAAATAACAAAAAATCCTATATGTGACTCAAAAATAATAAAATAAAAAGACTAAAAACAACCTAAAACATCATATAATATCCACTTATCACACCACTATACCCAACGACAGCTTGTCCTCAAGCGACAAAACTTAAAGAGAAACTCGTCCCTGAGTTTTGAAAAAGTTTATCTAATTAAAACTTGAAGCACAAGAACCTTTCCAAGAAAGCTTAGCGGATAAGGAAGACATGCATGTTTACAGATATTTAATCAAGAAAGTTAGGCTTGGATTTTAACATGTTGAGTTCACCAATTAAGCTCACAAAAATGATATTCTCCATGAAAAACAAGAAAGCTCAATAATCCTGCCTATCATTCAAATCAAAACTGAAATAGTGCAACTGAGTAACTTTGAAGAGATTTTGAAGGTTGTAACTTGGCCAAAGGGTTGAACAATTCAAGGTGTGGATTTCAAGAAATTGGCAACTCTAGTGGCTGACTCAGAATCTGTTGTTAAGTGATTTTTCTTAACTTAAGAGCTTCAACAATTACAAACAAGGGTCCTCTCAATTTTTCCTTTTCTCTTTTTTTTTTGAACAAAGTAGTGGAATATATGGGATGAATGAATTGAATTTTACTCCCCTCATACTCTTTCTCACCCCACTACTTCATTATTTTTTCTAAGGCACATACCTTATTTTTTTTTTTCCTTCTTTTTCTAGAGAGAAACCCAACAAACATAGCTCTAACAATTTCAGGACATGAATCACAATAACAACTTTAAGAATTATCACACAAAGTAGGCTCCAAAGAATGACTCTTTTAAGGCTCAAAAAGGGGCTACTAGTGGATATAACATTTCAAGCAAGAATCTGAGTTTTCAAAAATGCCTATAATCTCTTCTCAACTCACAAAGTATACAAAACTCCAATCAACATGCAACACAAGGCAGAAAAATTTTACAATCATGCATTCAGAGTCCTCAACTCTCAGAAAAACATAGGGTAAGTGGTACCCTTTTTGAACTCAGAAAAACTTTTTTTGCCAATAACCAAAACAATCAAGATGTCAAAATCAATTCTACAGCATGCAATCCTAACCGCTTTAAAACATGTAACTTTTTCAAAAGCAGTTCAATCAGATAAAACATTCACAAAGCTATAGCAATATTCAGAATGGATAAAATACTCAAGACTCATGCAAAAATAAAACAGAAAAACTAAACTAAAAATAAAAACTAAAAACTATAAAAAGAAAAACTAAAAAAAAAACTAAGAAGCTGGCATAGTACACAAATTTTCCACAAAGGTCCAAGGGAACCTCAATGCAAAAATCAAATTGAACACTTAAGTTCAAGAGGGTTCCTCCTTCTTCCGGTACCTATCCTGTAACATTGAACAAACAAAGCCTCACAAGCAGAAAAACTTGCTTGACTTGTTAGTTCTAAACACAGCACACTTAAGATCATGGGTTGAAAAATTGTGTTCACCTTAAAAACAAGAATCCTTGAGTTCCCAAAAAAATCAAAACCAGTGTAGAAACAAGGGAAAACTCATAGAATCTAAAACTTTCAGAAAATGGTGAACACAAAATTTATTAAAAACTAAAAACAGCAAATAAAAACAAAACAACAAATCTGCCCGAGCTCCAGCGCTTGAGCGTTGGGGTTGCCAACGCTTGGGCGCTGGAAATAAAATAAAAAATTGGATTCCAGGGGCCTAGCGCATGAGCGCTAGCCCTCCAACGCTGGAGCGCTGGAATTAACTGGAATCAGAGGTGATAAGCAGGGGCCTAACGCTTGAGCGTTGGCCTCCAGCGCTTGAGCGCTGGCCTCTCCTGCAGCAAAAACATAGAATTTTTTTCTTTTATTTATTTACAAGAATGATGCAGAAAATTAAAAGACATAAATTTAAACTATCCTAAGTTGGGTTGTCTCCCAACCAGCTCATTGTTAAGGTCCGAGATAGACCCTTCAAAAATCACTTTTTCAACCGGGGTCTATTACAAAATTCATTAGACCCCGCAAATCATGCATATTTTGGCACAAGTACAACATGGTGCCCAATGAATTTTCAGTTTTCAAGGCAACATCAATCAAATTACAAATGGAAGGGATAAGAAAAACTTCCCCTTCTTGTTTCTTGCCTTGATCTTCTGAACCTATAACATAGGTCCTTTGAGGTTCTTCTTCCTCCATCTCCAATTTGTCTTCAAAGACAAATTCTAAAATGGAGATTTCTTTAACCTCCTCTTTTTGTACCACGAGTTCATCTTCATGAACAGGTGATTGTTGATCCCTGGGCTGCCTCCTTAGAATGCCTTGTATTTTCACTTGTAACTTCCCATGGCCTTACATTCATTCTCAGGAGTTTGCAAAAATCCCGCATTTCGCTTGCACTCTAAATTAGAATAGAATTCGTCAATAAGAGTGAAAGCTTCCTGCTTCTTTTTCTCATATTCTATTTCAAGTTTAGCCCGGAATTTTGCCTCCCTTTGCTCAAATGTTTCAGCCATTGCTATACCTGCCAATACTCAGCAAACAAAATTAGCAGCACCAGTTCATCACACAAATAATATTTTTTTACATATTTTTTATATATATATAAACAAGAAGCACTAAACAAAATAATAACAAGAATAGAACCTATCCCCGGCAACGGCGCCAAAAACTTGATAGCGAAATCGCAAGTGTACGATTAACTATCGCGTAGTAAAAAAGATCGAACCCAAGGGATAGGTGTTCTTATTAATATAAAATTTAGTACTTGTGCAAGAAATTAAAAGATGAAAAGATGTTGTTGTTTTTAGAACAAGAAATAACAAAAGCATAAAATGATAGGAGATAAGAAGATAAAAATTTAAGCTCTTGGGTTGGTTTACATAGTCTATAAAACATGCTAGAAATCTCCTACTTAATTTCTGAGTTTTAAATCCAAAATCATGGTGCTATAGCCTAGAATTTCTACATCCTAATAGCCTTAAGAAATGTAGAACTTTCTTTCCTAATTACTAACTCCATAGCCTTGGTTATTAGTTAATCAGAGAAGAAGATGAAGAAGGAATTCAGGCCAACACAAAGTTACGTCCATCATAATTGCCTTAAGAAATGTATACTTATAACCTTTTTTATTTCCTATATCCCTTACTACTTGCCAAATGGCCTTATGACATAAGTAGAAAGCATGAAATCTTTTGTACACAAGATTAATGAAGAACAAGGAAATAAAACATGAATTGAAAGTATTATTCAGAAATGTAGGAAAAACTAGAACATGAATTATAAACTAAAACAACCCAAAAAACTTAAAGAAGAAGTTAGCCAAGCATGGTTAAAGGAGTCATTGAATTACCCTGGATAGGAGCTCAAATATGGCTTCCCACAAGTCCTAGGAACAATGCTCAAAAGGGAGAAAGAGAGAATACTTGTTGTATTCTAAGAGGTGTGTTTTACAAGTGAGGAAAATGGTCCTATTTATAGTAAAAATCTGGACTCCAGCGCTTGAACGCTGGCATTCCCAATGCTTGGGCGTTGGGATGCAATTAAATCCCACTTCCAGACCGAGGGCCAGCGCTTGAGCGCTGGCTTCCCAGCGCTGCAGCGCTGGGTGCTGCTGTTTCAGCTCCAAGCTTTTCCTTTCTTCTTCATGGTAGTGGGTTTTGAATGCCTTAAAAAGCCACTAATCAGCCCTTAATCAATTCTGAAACCTTCCTCCCACTACCATCAATCCTTCAACATAATTTTCCATGTGCTAATTTAGAGAGTGATTCTTCATATTCTTCTTTTCCACTTTTAGTCCTCTCTTGGTTAGCACTCCAATTCAAGCCCTTTAATTCTCTCAATCTTCACTTTTAGTCCTCCACTCTTGAACTTTCACATTTTGGTCCCTGATTTCCTGAAACTTTACAAATTGGTCCCTGGACAAAAATGATAACTAAACCAGCTTTTCCTAAAAATATAAAATAGCTATAAGAATCCGAAAAATATAAAATAAAGGTAGAAAAACAAATAAAATCTAATCTACATGCAAAATGCAAAATAAATATAAAATCTACATAAAAATAACAAAAAATCCTATATGTCAAAATTGGTCCCTGGACAAAAATGATAACTAAACCAGCTTTTCCTAAAAATATAAAATAGCTATAAGAATCCTAAAAATATAAAATAAAGGTAGAAAAACAAATAAAATCTAATCTACATGCAAAATTCAAAATAAATATAAAATCTACATAAAAATAACAAAAATTCCTATATGTGACTCAAAAATAATAAAATAAAAAGACTAAAAACAACCTAAAACATCATATAATATCCACTCATCATTGGGGAAGGGAAAAGGATCCTTGGGACATGCTTTTTAAGATTGATGTAGTCAACACACATGTGCCGTTTCTTGTTTGATTTATTGACTAGCACCATGTTTGAGAGTCCGATGGTGTATTTGATCTCCCTGATTATCCCTACTTGGAAGAGATCCGTAGTTTGGCATCTGACTCCGTCTTGTTTTTCAGCACTAGTTTTTCTCTTATTTTGAGCGACCAGCGTGCACTTTGGGTTGATGGGTACCTTATGGCAATGGAAATTGGGGTGGATCCCGGGCATGTCAGATGAAGACCATGTGAAAATCTCTTTATAATCTTAAAGTAGAGATTCGATCAGGCCGTTATCTTCCTGAGTGAGATCCCTTCTGATTTTCACTGTGTTCTCGACCATCGATCTTAGCTGGTGGGGTCGACTTCTCCATCTGGTTGAAGATGTATTTCCTCCCTAGATTGGTCAACTCGAGGGTCTAGATCAGTGAGGAATATTTTTTGGTTGCTCGTGGTACGCGCTTTGATCTCTTCTTCTTTCGTCCCTGTGTGACCAATCTTAACCTGATATCATAACAACTCCTGGCTTCTAGTAGGTTTCCTCTGACCGATATCACTCATCTAATCCACGCATATTTGAGCAGCAAATGATGCTGGGAAATCATCACTCGATAGATATTCTGACTTTGCCTTCCGAGAATGGCATTATAGGTCATGGGGCAGTCAACCACAAGGAAACACACCCTAAACATTCGATATTCCTCCTTATTCCTCATGGAAAGCCAGGTGTCGATACATCCGAGTGGGGTGACCCAATCACCAGTGAAACCTACGAGGTCGTGGTCGTAGGCTATCAGTTTCTTTTCCGAGAGCTGCATGGCTTGGAAGGCTTCATAGAACAGGATATCTGCGAAGCTTGATATCGATGAAAACACTCTTGACATTACAGTTTCCTATGGTGTGTTAGAATCAAATAATTAAATGAATTATTATATTTTGATAATTAACAATTTCTTTAGAATTTAATGACGTCAAAGATGAAGTTCCTAACATAGTGAAAATTATCATGTACAGGAATAACCATCTCTGAAAGGAATGAATAAACATCATAGCCTTATCAAGAGAATCAGTCCGCCAGAGGAGTTAGTCCGGTCACCTCGAAGAAAGCAATGTCAAAGTTATACGAAGAAAAGCTCTCTCGTATAAGACAGTCTGATGGCGCAAGAAAGGAAAATATTCAGGTACAAGACTGTCTGGTGATTCAAGACAGATAAATCAACAGCTTCTCCTCTCATGATCACTTGATGAAAATCTGCACAGCTTACCTGAATCAGTCCGCCACCCAAATCTACAAAGATCAAATTAGAAGACTGTGCTGATTAAAGGAGAAAGAGTGAAAGAGCATAGCAACCTATGAAGAAACACCTTCCGCCTCGAAGCCTCTCTAGCATCATATAAAGGAGTTGTAGATCAACTCTCTCAGATGGAGAACTTCAGTGAAAACAAATAGAAAGAAAAGTTTCAGCTCATTAAGACAAGAATGCTCTGTTCATTAAAGAAGAACTGACTGAAGGAAATTCGTTTGCCAATGCAAACCACTCAGTGACGGAATTTCAAGCACTACGTGAAGACTGCGTCTGCCAAAGATCTATGGAGGAATCTGTCCGCCAAAGTATGAATCGCGCCAAAGATACAAAGATAAATAAGTATGTCTTTTGAGGATATCAAGTCAACAGAAGCATTAAAAGAATTATTCTCTTGAGTAATTGCTTCTTTCCTCGTCTGCACTTTTATCACAGTTCTGGCAATGGCAGAAAGTAGAAAGGGACACAATTAATACAATATTCCTTGGTCCCACTGATATTCTACTTTCCCTCAAATCAAGCTGACATTGCGGAATCAACGGCAAGAATCTCTAAGCATCGTACACTCTCAACGGTCGAAATTCAAATATCTGACCAGAGCACATAATAAGTATTAGCTGGAAAGCACTGGGGAAAAGTGGTCAAAGTAAGCTTCACTGCTATTCCTCTACGCATTAAATACTGAAGACATAGCTCGAAGCTACTTGCTCAACATGGAGCCAGACGACATCAACCCAGATGAACTGATGATTTCCAGATCATATCTTACGCTTGCAGAGAAATTTCAGATATTGACCTACACCTGCTGAGAGATACAGAACTAGCCGTTATGTGCTTCCCGGAGAGGACGAAGCACTTCGGACAGGTTTTCTCCCTTGCTGAGGAGAATGAACAAGGATCTTCAACTGAAGATATATATAGAGAAACCTGCCTCCGTAGCAACTTGGCGACTAGAACTAAATTGTACACATCTCAATCTAGTTCGTCCAAAGACCAAGGCAACCTTGGTTTTCAACTCAGGATATTTCAAGCCATATCCCAACCTGAGTTGAGTTGTTTATGTGTGTGGAAACCTTATAGAGTTTAACTCTAATCATATCCCACACACATAACTTAGAACAAGAGATCAACTTGCTTATGATCTCTCTGTTCTATAAGCTTCATTTCTTCTACCCACTCTTATCAAGAAGAGAATATTGTAGAAAAGAAAAACCCTAAAAAAGATGTCAGGAGAAGTCCTGCACAATACTTGTAAGGAGAAGTCCTGAAAATACTTGTAAGGAGGAGTCCAAACAATACTTGTAAGGAGAAGTCCTTCGAATACTTGATAGGAGAAGTCCTTAGAATACTTGTTGGGAGAAGTCCCTGATAATACTTGTACTATTTGTTGAAATAGTGAAAATCTTGGTGAAGCCAAGGACTGGACGTAGCCCTGTCGATTATGGGGGTGAACCAGGATAAAAATTATGTGTGCTTTACTTTCATGCTATATTGCTTTCTCGCTGCACATTCATTCATTATCCAATAGAAAAATTTATTCATGCTTTCATAAATAAACTATCTTGATGACAAGTGATTAACTTTCAAAATTTGTTAAATGAATGTCACGTATTCATACCTATTTCATAGAATATCTTGTAATGAATATAAATGAATATTAATGGATGTTTAACATGCAACTCTTTAGAAAAGAAATTTAAAAATGGGTCACACAATTCAAACCCCCCCTTTCTTGTGTGTTTCTTGCACCTTGAATTGGTATCAGAGCCTAAGCACTCTGAAAAGCACTAACATCTTCACAGATGCAGAGTATAAAGATCTATGGAAGTATATGTTCTTCTCGAACAAACGAAACCATGATCCACATCATGGTGGAGGAAGAACATACTAAAGAAATCTATTCAAGAAAGGAGTAGACCCTTTAAAGATAGATAGTTGCAAATAAATTGAGAAAAAGCAAAGAAATCTATAGTCATCCAAGAAGAGGAAACAAACGAAGAATTTCACCCTTGCAAGCATCAAAGGAGCACCTAACAAATTCTCTGCAAGGTTGATGAACTATGTAGCCACAAGAAATACAAATGAGGTAATCCTGATCTCACAAATATCAGACATTACTCATTTCCTTTTCTGCTTTAAGTCAATTAGAATTAATGACATATTAAATGTGATAAAGAATAGAGAAACTGAGTTTCTTGTTTCCTGAATATAAGCAATTTCTATATATGACAATATCACATTCATTTGAAAGAAACCAGAATTATATCAATCTTCAAATTCATATGAGTCATACTCTCTGAAGCATCATCATAGACATTCAATAGCTTTACGTACACCCAAACTTATATATATATATATATATATATATATATATATATATATATACATGCATGTACATTCAAGTCTTGATGATTTATCCTATCTCAAGTATGTCTCTCAAACACTAATGCTGACACCTCTGTGAGTAACCAACTAACCCACCGGACCTACCTAAAAGTTGGGTACCACAAGAGTATACAATAACTTTTGCTGCAGGAACTCATAGTGAAGAAACTCACTGAAAAGAGAGTTAACAGAAACTGATTAAGCATGGAGGACAAAAGAAGAGAGATGAAGAAGGTTGCTGGACAACTCAAAACTCATGTCATAAGATGAAATATGTCCACAATGAAAAGATGGTCTCACCCAGTAAATGGCAAAGAAATGATAAAGAAGACTGATGAGTGGATTTTATATGATGTTTTTAGGTTATTTTTAGTCTTTTTATTTTATTATTTTTGAGTCACATATAGATTTTTTATTATTTTTATGTAGATTTTCTATTTATTTTGCATTTTGCATGTAGATTAGATTTTATTTGTTTTTCTACCTTTATTTTATATTTTTAGGAATTTTTATAGCAATTTTATATTTTTAGGAAAAGCTGGTTTAGTTATCATTTTTGTCCAGGGACCAATATGTAAAGTTGCAGGAAATCAGGGACCAAATGGTAAAAGTTCAAGAGTGGAGGACTAAAAGTGAAGATTGAGAGAATTCAAGGGCTTGAATTGGTGTGCTAACCAAGAGAGGACTAAAAGTGGAAAAGAAGAATATGAAGAATCACTCTCTAAATTAGCACATGGAAAATTATGTTGAAGGATTGATGGTAGTGGGAGGAAGGTTTCAGAATTGATTAAGGGCTGAGTAGTGGCTTTTTATGGCATTCAAAACCCACTACCATGAAGAAGGAAGGAAAAACTTGAAGTTGAAGAAGCAGTAGCCAGCGCTGCAGCGCTAGAACCCAGCGCTCAAGCGCTGGGCCTCGGTCTGGAAGTGGGATTTAATTGCTGAGGCCAGATTTTTGCTATAAATAGGGAAGCAACTTGCACTTGTAAAACACACCTCTTAGAATACAACAAGTATTCTCTCTTTCTCCCTTTTGAGCATTGTTCCTAGGACTTGCGGGAAGCCATATTTGAGCTCCTATCCAGGGTAATTCAATGTCTCCTTTAGCCATGCTTGGCTAAATTCCTTTTAAGTTTTTGGGTTGTTTTAGTTTATAATTCATGTACTAGTTTTCTTTTACATTTCTGAATAATATCTTCAATTCATGTTTTATTTCTTTGTTCTTCATTAATCTTAGTGCACAAAAGATTTCATGCTTTCTACTTATGTCATAAGGCCATTTGGTAAGTAGTAAGGGAAATAGGAAATAAAAAAGGTTATAAGTTTGCATTTCTTAAGGCTATAAGGATGTACGTAACTTTGTGTTGGCCTGAATTCCTTCTTCATCTTCTTTTCTGATTAACTAATAACCAAGGCTATGGAGTTAGTAATTAGAAAAGAAAGGTCTACATTTCTTAAGGCTATTAGGATGTAGAAACTCTAGGCTATAGCACCATGATTTTGGATTCAAAATTCAGAAATTAAGTAGGAGATTTCTAGCATGTTTTATAGACTATGTAAACCAACCCAAGAGCTTAAATT
The DNA here is from genome assembly GCA_030819835.1 of Acmispon strigosus. NCBI lineage: Eukaryota > Viridiplantae > Streptophyta > Magnoliopsida > Fabales > Fabaceae > Acmispon > Acmispon strigosus. Next base: position 36,938,744 of record JAUAMA010000001.1, on the reverse strand, counting down.
CTTATCATCTTATTTCTTTTTATTTTATGCTACTATTTTCATCTTGTTCTAAAACAACAACATTTATTCATCTTTTAATTTCTTGCACAAGTACTAAATTCTATATTAATAAGAACACCTATCCCTTGGGTTCGATCTTTTATATTACGCGATAGTCAATCGTACACTTGCGATTCCGCTATCAAAGACTAAACCTAGGAAGAACTCAATGTCATTTAGAAATGAAGTTTATCATCAAAGGTGATCGACGCGAAGGGCAGTCACCGTCCGGTGACTACACATACAACGCGAGAACGTCTAAGCCCACTCGAAAGGACACTACAAAAATAGTTCGTCTGGGGCCACAGGTAAACAGCTGTATCGTTCCACTTGATAAAAGCGTCCGTAACACGCATTAAATCCTCAACTGCCATAACTGCACATCTTTCTATTATTACTTAATGCGCATGTGATATTTGATATCTCACATCAAATGGCATGCAATCATTCCATCCCACTAAACGAGTAAAAATTGTCCGGCTTCTAATCAACCTAAACAAAAGCAATTGAAAGCAAAAGTCTCACACTCACATTTCACTTGCATCTCAGAACTCTTGCTATACTCTGCTTGCATTCTCTAACCTCTCTCTGCATAATTCTCAAATGGCACCCAAGAAGCAAACCGCTGTTAAGCCAAAACTCACTCAGGAACAAGAAGCCATCCTTGAACTAAGAAAGAAGAACACTGAAGCTAACCGCCGTGAACAAGTCTCGAAGATTGGGGCTCAAAAGTTTGCTGACCTAGGTGAAAGGGAACTGGTCTCACCAAGTTATCTTGAACTGAATCGTTTCCAGTATGCAAAGGTCGCCGGACTGAATTATGTCCTTTACCAAGACTGGGAAAAACTTATGAAGGTGTCTGAAACACCTGTTCTTGAACCACTGGTAAAGGAGTTCTACCAGTGCGCTGTAAAGACAAACTCTCGAACCATCACAAGCAGATGTTTGAGAATAATTGCAGAAATCTACCCTGGTGATATTGCCTTAGCGCTGGACGTGGATGTGAAAGACGGAGTCCACTACTCCCCGAAGTGGGAAATCTCTGCAGTAGATGGTGATTGTATCTGGAAAGAAAACCTCAAAATACATGGAAACGCTGTCAACAATCTGGTGGAAGAATTCAAGTTTCCCCATGCCGTTCTCAGTAAAGTTGTTATTCCTAAAGAAGGTGCCAGAGATATTGTGAACAAGATGGCACACTGGGCGCTTTACCAAATGAGCAACATGCAGAAGATCAACCTTCCCTCGCTGATCTTTCATCACATAGTGGGAACGATTGAAAGTCCCGTGACAAATCTTCCCTATGGGGCCCTTATTACAAAGATTATGGGAATGAAAGGACTGGTGACAGAGGAGAAACTCCAGAATGAATTTATCGCTCAGGATTACATCTATCCAACTCCCATCCGGTTTGGAGATGTCAAGCGGATGAACCTAAAGATTGACTTCTCCAAGGTTCCAAAGAAAATGATTTCCAAGTGGGAAAGGAAACAAGTGGAGGACAATGAAGAAGCTGAGCAAGGAAAAGAAACTCATCCCTCTCCTCCAAAGACAAGAGCTTCACGGATAAGAAAGCAAACTATCCCTACAGCACTGTCACCAGCTAAAAAGCGTGATGCTCTAGAATCTGAAGAGGCAACCAAGGCCTTGCCAACACCTGCACTTCGAGCAAAAAGAAGACGCCTTGTGAAGGCTGCATCCAGGCAAGACACAACTTCGTCTGAAGATGATGAAGACTCCCTGCCAATAGCCAAATTGGTTAGGAAAGTAAGAAAAGAGCCTCCGAAGGTGACTCCAAAAAGAGATCATTCTTCATCCTCTCTACTGAAGTATCTTCCATATGTTCCCACGATATTTCACGAATATGTGGAAGACATCATTGATGTGGTAGACGATGGAAACTGTGGCTTTCGATGCATTGCACAGTGGCTTGGAGTAAACGAGAATGAATGGCCTGCCATCAGAACTGAAATGAGGGAAGAACTCAAAATCAATCATTCCTTACTTGCTGGTGTAATGGAGTCTGAAAAGGATATGGAAAGAATAAGAGCTGCACTGAACTTGCCAACAGGAGAGTTGGCCTCATCTTCTAAATGGTTCACAGTTCCTGACATGGGACTGCTTGCTGCAAGTACATTCAAGATCATCCTGGTAACTTTGAGCTTAAAAGAGTCTTGCACTTATCTTCCTCTAGCTGGTCCAGCCTTCATTCCGCCAATCATTACAGTCATCTGCAACATTGATGATCATCATTGGGTTAGAGTGAAGCTGAGGAGTGATTCACCACTTCCTTACTGCACTCCTATGTGGGGAGCCAACTGTAAGAAGAGTGCTAAAAGATGGGGAAAACATATCCATCCAAGGATATTGAAATATAGAGAGATTGTTGATCCTGAATATGTTCGACAACCTCAAAGTGCTCCAAGCCCATCTGATAATGCGTCCACTTCTAACAGCAATGGGATTCCACAGAACTCACAATCCCAGCAAGAAGCTCCCTCAAGTCCATCTCAACAATCAAATTCACCTCAAGTCAAGAACTGCTCACCGGACGGCAACTTGCTCAGCACAGATAAAGAAACTGCAACGTGCGCAGTAAACAAAGAATCAGAAGGATCAGTGGTTCATGAGGAACTCCATCCGTCTGCAGCAAAGGAAGGTGTCTTGAAAAATAACACTAAGAAGCGGACCAAGTCAAGTGAATCAAAGAAGAGTCTGCCCAGAGAAAAGAAGCAAAAGGGTGGAGCTGAAAACCTCAGTGATCATGTTAATGATCCTGAAATATCTCTAAATGAGATATTGACATCCCAGTAGAAGGCCTCAACACAAAAGAAAAATCTGGCTACTGATGAGGAAACTACCACATCCATCAAACCTTCCCAGAACATAGCAAGATTCTTTCTTGCTCATCTTCCAAGAAGGACACGTCAGACGACATCCTCTTCTCATTTGCAGATTCCCAGGATGCTGACTATGGACAACGCTGCATATGCTCCACACTTGCTGATGAAGTCTCTGGGGTACAACTTCTGTTTGCAAGCTCGACTTTGGGCTCCTCCTGTTGTAGATGGCATAAAGATTGCATTTGTGACAAGGTCTAGGTATGATATATTTCATCATGAGTGGGAATTGTCTGTTCCCAGACCAGTTCACCTCGGCACCATCCCATTTGGACTAATTCCTAATGTCGAAAGCATTATGGTTCAACATGGATCATGGGTGCTTCTCCTACTGGTAGCCAAACCAAGACCTGAACCCTTGTCATCAGTCAATGCACCCTCCAACAACCATCCATCATATACACCAGTCATTCCCTTACCTCAAAACATCACCATTCCACAAGACATATTCACCACATCCTCCGATTTAGAGGAAAATCGGCTTCAACCATCCCCATCATCCTCCCAAGAGTGCCTCCAAAATGAAACGTCATCATCTGCACAGGATGCTGAGGTTACCAAGGCTCAACCTATTTCATTTTCACTCCCAAACAGTGACACTTCTCAAGCTGAGAAACTCCCTGAATCCAAAGTCACAAACGAATCTTCATCAGCTGACGCATCTTTTGATGCCAAAGCTACAGTGATGGAACTACGCACTGAAATAAAAGCAGGAAATTTGAGTGCCGCTAAGGAGAATGAAGAAGCGCGCAAAGATGCATTCAATCATATTAATGCTGTGTCCGAAAGACTTGAGCACAAGATTGATGCAGGTCTTGAGCGCATAGAGGACCTACTACGGAGATACATGCAGCACCGACAGCAGCAACATGATTAATTCCTATCTCCTATTCCCTTATCTTACATTTTTGTTATATACAATATTCGTACTTGTTGTTTACTGCTTCTTCAATATATATTCTCTTTACTCAATCATTATTGCTTGCTTGTTTCAATTTTTTTTGATAATGCCAAAGGGGGAGAAGAGTTAGGAAAAGAAGCATTTAAGAACTAAGAATAAATTAAGAGTAAGTAGTATCAAATTTAGGGGGAGCGAAGGTAAGTTTACTTAGGAAAACATTTGCTAGACAAACACTATCTAGGAATATTAAATTTAGGGGGAGCAAAGTGAAGTAAACTCAACAAGTCAAATTCGTCCGCCCAAAAACAAATTGTTCTTGTCTAAATAATACCACTTACAAAAGAGCGATCATGTTTTTCTAACATAATGCAATACTCTGAAGAAAAACTATTATCTGAAAAATAACAAAATGCTTTATGCTCAATTACATCTTTAAATGAACCTTTTCCAAAGAAATTGTCATTATCAAAAAGGGGGAGATTGTTAGAATCAAATAATTAAATGAATTATTATATTTTAATAATTAACAATTTCTTTAGAATTTAATGACGTCAAAGATGAAGTTCCTAACATAGTGAAAATTATCATGTACAGGAATAACCATCTCTGAAAGGAATGAATAAACATCATAGCCTTATCAAGAGAATCAGTGCGCCAAAGGAGTTAGTCCGGTCACCTCGAAGAAAGAAATGTCAAAGTTATACGAAGAAAAGTTCTCTCGTATAAGACAGTCCGATGGCGCAAGAAAGGAAAATATTCAAGTACAAGACTGTCCGGTGATTCAAGACAGATAAATCAACAGCTTCTCCTCTCATGATCACTTGATGAAAATCTGCACAGCTTACCTGAATCAGTCCGCCACCCAAATCTACAAAGATCAAATTGGAAGACTGTGCTGATAAAAGGAGAAAGAGTGAAAGAGCATAGCAACCTATGAAGAAACACCTTCCGCCTCGAAGCCTCTCTAGCATCATATAAAGGAGTTGTAGATCAACTCTCTCAGATGGAGAACTTCAGTGAAAACAAATAGAAAGAAAAGTTTCAGCTCATTAAGACAAGAATGCTCTGTTCATTAAAGAAGAACTGACTGAAGGAAATTCGTTTGCCAATGCAAACCACTCAGTGACGGAATTCAAGCACTACGTGAAGACTGCGTCTGCCAAAGATCTATGGAAGAATCCGTCCGCCAAAGTATGAATCGCGCCAAAGATACAAAGATCAATAAGTATGTCTTTCGAGGATATCAAGTCAACAGAAGAATTAAAAGAATTATTCTCTTGAGTAATTGCTTCTTTCCTCGTCTGCACTTTTATCAAAGTTCTGGCAATGGCAGAAAGTAGAAAGGGACACAATTAATACAATATTCCTTGGTCCCACTGATATTCTACTTCCCCTCAAATCAAGCTGACATTGCGGAATCAACGGCAAGAATCTCTGAGCATCGTACACTCTCAACGGTCGAAATTCAAATATCTGACCAGAGCACATAATAAGTATTAGCTGGCAAGCACTGGGAAAAAGTGGTCAAAGTAAGCTTCACTGCTATTCCTCTACGCATTAAATACTGAAGACATAGCTCGAAGCTACTTGCTCAACATGGAGCCAGACGACATCAACCCAGATGAACTGATGATTTCCAGATCATATCTTACGCTTGCAGAGAAATTTCAGATATTGACCTACGCCTGCTGAGAGATGCAGAACTAGCCCTTATGTGCTTCCCGGAGAGGACGAAGCACTTCGGACAGGTTTTCTCCCTTGCTGAGGAGAATGAACAAGGATCTTCAACTGAAGATATATATAGAGAAACCTGCCTCCGTAGCAACTTGGCGACTAGAACTAAATTGTACACATCTCAATCTAGTTCGTCCATAGACCAAGGCAACCTTGGTTTTCAACTCAGGATATTTCAAGCCATATCCCAACCTGAGTTGAGTTGCTTATGTGTGTGGAAACCTTATAGAGTTTAACTCTCATCATATGCCACACACATAACTTTGAACAAGAGATCAACTTGCTTATGATCTCTCTGTTCTATAAGCTTCATTTCTTCTACCCACTCTTATCAAGAAGAGAATATTGTAGAAAAGGAAAACCCTGAAAAAGGTGTCAGGAGAAGTCCTGCATAATACTTGTAAGGAGAAGTCCTGAAAATACTTGTAAGGAGGAGTCCTAACAATACTTGTAAGGAGAAGTCCTTCGAATACTTGATAGGAGAAGTCCTTAGAATACTTTTTGGGAGAAGTCCCTGATAATACTTGTACTATTTGTTGAAATAGTGAAAATCTTGGTGAAGCCAAGGACTGGACGTAGCCCTGTCGATTATGGGGGTGAACCAGGATATAAATTATGTGTGCTTTACTTTCATGCTATATTGCTTTCTCGCTGCACATTCATTCATTATCCAATAGAAAAATTCATTCATGCTTTCATAAATAAACTATCTTGATGACAAGTGATTAACTTTCAAGATCTGTTAAATGAATGTCACGTATTCATACCTATTTCATAGAATATCTTGTAATGAATATAAATGAATATTAATGGATGTTTAAGATGCAACTCTTTAGAAAAGAAATTTAAAAATGGGTCACACAATTCAAACCCCCCCTTTCTTGTGTGTTTCTTGCACCTTCATGGTGGCTTGGATCACAATTGGGTCATCATTGTAAGTATAGATAGCAACCTGAGAGGGGGGGTGAATTAGGGTTGCACGATTTTTGCCTTAACAAAATTGTTACTTTCAAGATAATGTTGTTCACAAAACGACAATTGTGAGAGCAACGGAAATAAGGGTTGCTTGAAAGTAAAAGATGAAGGATAGAGGAAATCACACACGAAATTTATCCTGGTTCACCTTCTATCCACCAAAGGCTATGTCCAGTCCCTCAAGAAACCCCTTGAGGACTTTTTCACTATTGATAAAACTTCTTACAAGTGCTTACACCAAGTACCTTAAGAGTTTCTATCAACAACCCTGAAAGCAAACCACTTTCAGTCCCTGAAAGCAAACCACTTTCAGACAATCAACCTTCACCGATCCCTACGGTGAATTGATCACTCAACCAGAATGAAGATGAAGAAGAAATTCTAACCGGATGAATCAATCCTTTAATACAAGAGTGGATTGATCATAGGAGTTATCCTTTTAAGCTCTTAAGCATATGAAGGCTCTTTTGATTCTGAGTTCTTCAATATTTGAACAGCATATGTGTTCTTTCACAATGAAGAATAATGAACTCAGAATATAGGATCTTCGAAAGTTTAAGAACAAAGCTTAAATGAATATGAAAGAGTAGTTCAACTGTGTTTTTGGCCTATGTCATGAATTGTACGTTTTTGGACTCAAATGGACTATTTGTAGGCATAAGGGATCATCCATGAACCAACACAACCCTTCCCAAACGATTTGAGACACAATGGTTCATGAAATAATGCAACTTGTCGAGCATGTAATCGATTACAATACTTAGGTAATCGATTACACTAAGTGACCGTTGCTGTTTGAATTCAAATTCAAACATGTAATCAATTACAAGAAAGTTGTAATCGATTACTTGCCTTTGTGTAATCGATTACCTTAATGGTGTAATTGATTACACTCAAGTCCATTTTCCAGAAAATGAAACTTTAAGGTTCCCTTGAGTTTTCCTACCACTTTTAACTTATGAAAAGGTTAAACTCAAATACTTTTAGATGTCTTAGAGCCTTTATGCTAAAAGAAGCCTTGGAAGCATAACTTACCTAATTACATAAGACTTAATTAATCTTCAACCCTTGATATTGCTTGAGACATGTTGCACCGGTTCTTCTAAGTCTTCTTTTCTTCTTTTTGTTCACGAGTTTGTCGTCATCAAAACCTCAGCCAGGGTCAGGAGCAAGACCTTCTTCACAATCATCGTCTCTGTTGTCCTCGCCATAGTCGTTGTCGATGAATGTGATTGGGGGAGTTGGTACTGGAGAGACGGTCGAGAGGTATGACTTTTTGGAAACATGCATAATCTTTTTGATGTGCTTTTTCCTAGAGTTCTTCGTCGACCCTCCTCCAGCAATGGATCCTATCATCATTCTATTTCGGTATTGGGGGGCCCTTCGGTTTTTCTTATCCTTCCTTGGGGTTCTTACCCTCTGGTGGGTAGGAGCCTCCCTTGACTGTTGTCGCTGCCTATCACGCCTCCTGGGGGATCTATCTCTCTTGCAAGGATGGTTAGAGATTGGAGAACGCAGGTATTATCGTCGACATTCGTCTTACCATCCGCGGACGTAGTTTCTCAACCGTCCCTCTCGGACAAGTTGCTCCACGGTGTCCATTATATTGACACACTCATTTGACCTGTGTCCATGCCCTTCATGGAAGTCTCAATACTTTGAGGTGTCTACTCTTGCCCTTGGTTTCAGGGACTGGGGCCCGTCGAAATCCCACAAATTAGAACTTATGGCCTCCTTGTAAATGAGAGACAATGGGGCATTCAGTGGGGAATAGCTATTGAACTTTTCATGGGCCCTTTGTGCTCCGCGTCTCTATTGGTACCTCTGAGTGGGGTCGTTATTCTTTCAAACAGGCGTTTGGCTTGCGCTGCTTTTGCGTCCTCAAGGTTGAGGTACTTCTCCACCCTTACCTCGAGTTCATCCAAAGTTTTTGGGGTAATCTTGGGAAAGGATCGTGCGAGGGGATCGTCCTGCAATGCTTCCAGTAAGATCGAGAGCTTGACCTCGGGGAGGAGGCCGTGTATCTGTCTGACTTCTTAGTTGAATTGTGTTAGGAAACTCCTGAGGGTCTCATCCTTTTCTTGTTTGATTCTGCACAAGGTCCTTGAGGACTTGGGGAGATCTTTGCTAGAAACAAATTGTCTGAAAATGAAGGATGTTATGTCGTTCCAGCAGCGAATGGAACCTGGGGGCAAAGAATGAAACCACAGGACGAGGGACTTCTTCAAACTCAAAGGGAAACATCTACAGATCAACGGGTCGGTTGCCTCTCCGAATTGCATAGTTCCATAGAAGGTGTCCAAGTGTTCTTGGGGGTCGGAGCTTCTAGTGAAAGGCTCGACGTATGTGTGGTCAGACAAAGTTCACTTGTATGGAGCCGCATGTTGGCCTAACAAAGTAGGTTCTTGGCTAGGACGGACTCTTCAGTGACGAGGACGAGCACGACATGGTCCAGGAAAACACATGGTTCAGGTCGTTGGGGTCGCTCTGGGCGTTGTGTTGAGTTTGGCTCATTAGAGCTGCATCGTCTGAGTAAGAGAGGCTTGGATCATCTTAGTCAGAAAGATCTTCTGACTTAGAGTTGCTTGGCCTCGTCTGTGTCAGAGATGCGTGGTCTATCGAAGACAGCTAATGTGCACTGAGACTCCGTAATATCCACTGTAATTAGGATCTGATTGGTTAAGGGGATTGCGATAGGATTTAATGATACGTTGTTGTGTAGCATTAGAATCCTGTGTATATATATGTTGTAACACTTAAACCCTAAATTATTATGAATGAATCGAAGCTATAGCCATTTATAGCCGCAGAGGTAGACAAATTGGTCGAACTGCGTGAACAATTTTTTTTGAGTTCTTTCTAACCCTAATCTCTCCTATGTTACTCTGAGCAATCCAAGTGTTTCTAACCCAAACCTCTCCTAAGTAACCCTATAGACATCTATAGCGACTGGTGGTGAAGACTGATGATGAGGATAAAGCAGTTATTTTGTTGTGTTCGTTACCAAGTTCCTACGACCACTTGGCCACTACTCTTACTTACGGGAAGGACGCTATCACGCTTGATGCGATCACGTTTGCACTTTTGTCTCACTCTCAAAGGAGACAGAATGCAGAGGAAGGAAGTCAAGGTGAAGGTCAATTTTCTAAGGGAGGACAAGATCGTGGATGGAATAAGGGTAAATCTACAGGGAAGAAGAAACGTTCTAAATCCAAGCAGAAGAGGAATACAACAGAGTGTTATAGCTGCAAGCAGGTTGGTCACTGGAAGAGGGATTGTCCAAATCTCTCTAAATCTGCAAACGTGGCTCATACTGATGATTCCGACAGTGAAGAAGTTATGTTAAGTGTCTCGTTTGATAAATGCACAAATGCATGGATTCTTGATTCTGGATGCTCTTACCATATGGCACTGCACCAGGAGTGGTTCAGTTCGTTTAAGGTGGGCAAGCTTGGATTTCTATATCTAGGTGATGACAAGACGTGTGAAATCACTAGAATAAGGCATGTCAAAATTGCTATGGACCATGGTAGCTCGCGTATACTAGGTAATGTGAGGTATGTCCCAGAGTTGAGGAAGAATCTGATTTCCTTGGGTGCTTTACAGGAGAACGGTTACTCCTTCCGTTCAGATGCAGGTAAGCATACTCTGAAGGTGTGCAAGGGTGAATTGACAGTGATGACGACAAAGCATACTGTAAGGAATATCTATAGCTTGTTGGGAAGCATTGTTGTAGGTGATGTTGCATCAGTTGAAACTGAAAATGATGCAACGAGGCTCTGGCATATGCGTCTGGGTCATCCCAGTGAGAAGGGGATGATGGCACTACATAAGAGGAATCTTTTGAAGGGTGTTCATAGCTGCAAGATGTACTTTTGCAAGTTTTGCATGTTAAGAAAATAGTGTCGTGTCCGTTTCATGACCAGGAAGCATGAAACATAAGGAATCCTCGACTATGTTCATTCATATGTGTGGGGGGCCACTAGGGAGGCCTCCATTGGAGGTTGCAGGTACTTTGTTACATTCATTGATGATTTATCTCGGAAGTTCTGGGTATATTTCCTAAAGCACAAGTCTGAGGTTTTCAGTAAGTTCAGATTGTGGAAAGCTGCGGTGGAAAATCAAACAGGGAGGAAGATCAATTATCTACGGTCAGATAATGGGACAGAATACACTGATGCAAAGTTTAAGCAGTTCTGTGAAGAACACGGGATCCAGAGGCTTTATTCAGTTAAGAAAACACTACAGAGAATGGTGTTGCTGAGAGGATGAATCGATCTCTCACAGAGAAGGCAAGGTGCCTTCAGTTGCAGGCAGGACTGTCGAAGGGTTTTTGGGCAGAAGCAATGAACATGGCATGTTATCTTTTCAACAGGTCTCCAAGAGCTTCATTGGCTGGAAAGGTTACAGAGGAGGTGTGGACAGGTAACCCAATAAACCTTGACAATTTGAGGAATTTTTGTTGTCCAGCTTTTGTGCATGTTTCTAGTGATGAACGACCCAAGAAGTGTATCTTTCTTGGTTACACAAAGGGTGTAAAGGGATTCAGATTCTGAGATCCAGCTTTGAAGAAAGCATTTCATAGCAGAGACATTGTATTTGATGAACAGTGCATGTTAAAGCAGTCAGATTCAAGGGAAGAGACTACTTCGGAGGATGAAACTTCCACTGCTGGGAAGGTTCAGATTGCTGTCGAACCACTAAAACCAACGCAACATTGTCTACCGCACAGTGCAGCAGACGATCAAGTCACGTCTAGCCCCCATAGTCCTGGGTAGACATTACCTGATTTGCATGCCAGTTCAGGTTCTGATACTGAAACAGAAGATGAACCAGTTGATTCAGGTGGAGCACTATATTATGTTCTTGTGCGTGATAGGGAACCTCGTCAGAGAGGACCACCACCCAGATATGGTTTTGAAGACTTAGCTGCCTATGCTCTTCTTACCAGTTCTGGAGATCCTTCTACTTTCTGTGAGGCTATGGCAAGCCAAGAACGACACAAGTGGATGGGTTCTATGCTGGAGGAGATGGAGTCCTTGAAGAAAAATCAGACTTGGGATCTTGTTCAGCTTCCTCTAGGGATGAGAGCCATTGGCTGCAAGTGGGTGTTTAGGAAGAAGCCACCTGTAACAGAAAATGAAGGGCAAAGGTCCAAGGCTCGCGTAGTAGCAAAGGGCTATTCACAGCGGAAGAGGATTAATTATGATGAGATATTCTCTCCGGTGGTTAGACACACTTCCATCAGGGCAATGTTGGCCCTGGTAGCATTCCAAGACATGCATCTAAAGTATATTGATGTGAAGACAACGTTTCTTCATGGCAATCGAGATGAACAATTGTACATGCAGCAACCTGAAGGCTTTGTTGAGTCCGGTCAGGAGAATCTGATATGTAAATTGAAGAAGTCTCTGTATGGGTTGAAACAGTCACCAAGACAGTGGTACAAGAGGTTTGACTCATACTTGCTGAGGATTGGCTACAGAAGGTGTGACTATGACTGTTGTGTCTACGTTAGCAGCCTTGGTGATAATTCGGTAATTTTCTTGTTACTATATGTTGATGATATGCTTATTGCTGCTAATCACTTGCGTGACGTGAGTGATTTGAAAACCAAACTGGGTAGGGAGTTTGACATGAAAGACTTAGGAGCTGCTAAGAAGATTCTTGGAATGGAAATTCACAGGGACAGACGAGCCAGAAAACTGTGGCTCTCTCAAAAAAGCTATGTTGAAGGTGTGTTAGACAGATTTGACATGAGAAATTTGAAAACTGTGAGTACTTCGTTAGCCAATCACTTTAAGCTCTCGATGGATCAGTTTCCAAAGACAGCTGAGGAAGTCGAAGGTATGCCGAAGGTAAGCCTCTGTTCATGTGTAATTTTAACTAACATGGAAGCTTCTTATCCGAGGAACAGGTAGAGAGACAAGCTTTGGAGATAGAGGATTTGAATCCTCTAAAAAGAGAGATAAAAACATAAATGGAAGGAGATCAAGTTACATAAAAAATGTATAAAAAGTAGAAATTGTTAAGTTCAAACGATCTTAGAACGTTTATCATATTTTGAACGATAATAATTTTTTGGAGGATGATAGCCAAATCCGCAAGTGCACGGTTGATTATCGAAGTAATATAAAAGATATCGAACCCAAGGGATAGGTGTCCAATTATTAATTTATTCATAACTTTGTGCTGGAAATTAAAATATTGATTTTGATGTTGGTTTGTTTTAGAACAAGAACTTGGAATAAGCATAAATAAATAGAGAAAAAGATGATGATGAAGATTAAGCACTTGGGTTGAATTACATAACTTATAAAATATGCTAGTAACCTTCTACCTTATTTATGAATTTTAAAACTGTTAGTCTAGATAGCAACCTGAGAGGGGGGGTGAATCAGGTTTACCCGATTTTCGCCTTGATACCTTCTTACTTTCAAGATGAATGTAAATGCAAATGATTGCAGCGGAAATAAGCGTTGCTTGAAAGTAAAGATGAAGGGTAGAAGAATTCACACACAGAAAGTTATCCTGGTTCACCTTCTATCCACTGAAGGCTACGTCCAGTCCCTCAAGAAAATCCCTTGAGGATTTTTCCACTATTGATAAAAATCTCTTACAAGTTCTTACACCAAGTACCTTAAGAATTTCTATCAATCACCTGTGAAAGTATACTAATTTCAACAGCCCCTGAAAGTACACCACTTTCAGTTCCTGAAGGAAAACCACCTTCAGACCTTGAAGGCTAAACCACCTTCAATCAACACCCTGAAAGTACACCACTTTCAGTAACAACAACCCTTCACCGAGACCCACGGTGAATACTCAATCTACCAGAAAGAGATGAAGAAAGGTTTACAATTTGGCTGTATCAATCCTTTAACATACAAGTGGATTGATCATGAGAATTTATGTTTTAAGGCTCTTAAGCATAATAAGATTCTGAGTTCCTCAAGATATGAACAACTAAAGTGTTCTCTTAACCATGAAGATCATGAGCTCATAATTTAGGCTCTTTGAAAGTTTAAGTGCTAAAAGACTTAATTAATGAACTATTTTGGCAAAGCTTTGGCCTAATGATGTATTCTCATGTGTTGTTATGTTCTGGACTCAAATGGACTTTATATAGGCAAGAGGAAACATCCTTGAACCAATGCAACCCTTCCCAAAAGGTTTGAGACACAATGGTTCATGAAAAGATGCAACTTTTCGTGTGTGTAATCCGATTACATTACTTAGGTAATCGATTACACTAAAAGCCGTTGCAGTTTGAATTTCAAATTCAAACATGTAATCGATTACAAGCAAAGTCTTTCCTAATTCCTTAGTGATATGTCATATTGCTTCTTTTAAATCCTATTTCCCTTACTACTTACCAATTTCCATTAACATAAGAAGTAAGCTTAAACACTTGTGTGCACCAAGATACATGAAGAACAAGGAAATAAAACATGAACTTGTAATATTATTCAAAAACAAAGATGAAGAAAACGAAGACATAAATTATAAGCTAAAACAACCCAAATACTTAAAAAGAAATTAGTCAAGCATGGCTAATAGAAACATTGAATTACCTTGGACTAGGAGCTCAGGAATGGCTTCCCACAATTCTCAGGAACAATGCTCTTAAGGAAGAAAGAAGAATACTTGTTGTATTCTGAAGTAAGGGATGAATGTTACAATGGAAAAACACTCTTATTTATAGCAAAAAGTCTGCCTTCCAGCGCTTGAGCGCTGGGATCCCAACGCTTGAGCGTTGGGTCCTATTAATTCAAGATGTTGAAAAAAGAGGCCTAGCGCATGAGCGCTGGCTGCCAACGCTTGAGCGTTGGGTCGAACTGCAGACTTGGATCCTAGTCAGAGTGCCAACGCTTGAGCGTTGGCTCGTCTACTGATTGCACTTCTTGCTGTTTTGTTCTTCTTCAAGGTAGTGGGTCTTCAATGCCTTCAATGGCCTCCACTATGCCTCCTCTTAACTTCTGAAACAGCCTCTCCACTACCATTAAACCTTCAATCATCATTTTTCACATGTGCTAATTTGGAAGTGATGCTTCATATTCATATTTTCACTTTTGGTCCCCTCTTTGTTAGCACTTCACTTTTGGCCCTTTATTCTCCTGAAACTCCAATTTCAGTCCTCAATTCCTAAACTTTTGTACTTTGGCCCTCATTTCCTGAAACTTTACAATTTGGTCCCTGGACATAAATGACTAATTCTACCAGCTTTTATAAAATATACAAATACCTATAAAAATTCATAAAAAAATATAAAATAAAGTTTAAAAAACAAATAAAAGCTAATCTATATGCAAAATGCAAAATAAATAGAAAATAAAAATAAAAATAATAAAAAACCTATATGAGACTCAAAAATAACAAAATAAATAGACTAAAAAGACCCTAAAATTATCATACAAAATCCAGTCATTAGAGGACAACTATGATAGATAAAAATTTCCCTAAACTTTGTGTATTATGTATTTCAGGATATACTCTTATCGTCTTTATATATCAAGTGGAGAATTGTTATAGAAGTCTTGTTTAATCAAGCACTGTCTAATCAGACGAGAAGAAAAGCACCGTCTGAACACAAGAGAAGAATCGTCTAAGGGAAAGCAAGAGACTGTATCGTTCAAGAAAATATCCCAAGTATGGTCTACAGCTTGCAAAGTCACGTCCCAAGGAAAAGAAATACATATCACATGACAAGCGTTAGAGTGTCAATGGTTACATAATCCCAGATGCAGTACAACATTGTCAATAAGACAAAGCGGATCAACTCTTTTTCTTTCTTTAAAATGGAAAAGATTCACTGCAGCTCAATTCTACTTTTGATTGCCTCATCGCTTAAGGAAAGCTTGCAGAGATAATCAGACAAACACATTTAATGCAAAGCAAAGATTCGTTGACGAACGGTCAAGGAGAAATGAGTGACTCACAATGCACCACAGCCTTATCTTCAGAAACCGTAATTTTGAAGTGAAGATATAAAAGGCGACTTGAAGATTTCAAAATAGAGAACTATGATATTCTAAGATTTTGAATTCAAGTGAACCAGATCTCAAGTGTAAAAATATCTCTAGACTGAAAAACTTCCAAGTGTGAGAAAAACCTAAGAGTCAAATACTCTCAAGCCTTTCACACATCACAGAGAACCTATCGTCTAATCTTCTCTATTCCAAAACTCAAAGTATTTTCCCAAGTGTCAAATTCATTATACAAATACTTTAAAGTTAGCTGAGCTTAAATCTTTCTACCTAACTCTTACAGAAGAGAACTTGTAGAAGAAAAATCTCTTGAAAAAGAAGTTAGGAGAAGTCCTTGATAATACTTCTATTAGAAGAAGTCCTTGATAATACTTGTACTAGGAGAAGACCTTGATAATACTTGTAGTAGGAGGAGTCCTTGATAATACTCTGGTGAATAGTGGAAAATCTTGGTTAAGCCAAGAACTGGACGTAGCCCTATCGTTTACGGGGTGAACCAGGATAAAATCTCCTGTGTGCTTTCGCATTTACGTTTTTCCTTTATCTTTCCGCTGCCTAACGTTTACGAAAATTTTTTTAAGAACTTATATCTGTTTTTGAAAATCAAGTTTTTAAAGTAACACAATTCAACCACCCCTTTCTTGTGTTGTTACATTATTTCTTAGTAATTGGACAAAAAGAAGCACTAAAGAGGAAAGAAAAAATCTTTGTTGTGATTTGTGCTAGTTATGATACTTAACCACGTTATTTTTTTATCGACAAATGTTAGTGGTTAGTTGTTAGTAAATTACAAATGTCTTTCCTCAGGATTTGAACTCTGGCTCATTCACCTTCAATACCCTTAGCTCACTTGGATGACCAAGTGTGCTACCCCTCCCCCTTACTTAACCACGTAAATGGTTCACAGAGCCCATGTGCATCTTATTTTTTATTTGCGAAAAAGTTCTATCGATTTCCCAATTACACACTCAAGAGAACTAAAAAATACTAATAAATAAGTGATTTGATAAGAAAGATAGGAAAACAAATGGTATGGTAATTGGTATGTATGTGCGAGGAAAAAAAAATAAACAAAAGAAGTGAAAAGAAAATTGAGTAGAAAAAGATATTATTTTTAGATTGTTTGGTTAAAGAGAAAATAACAAAAAAAAATTGAGTGAAAAGAAAATTGATGTTTCTAAAATAACATAAATATACTTAATTAAAAATTAAATTTGATAATAACTTCATAAAAAAAAGATATGATTTTGGAATTAATATTAAATAATTTTTCATGTTGTATTATTAACGTTTTAGTATTTTTACAATCATTATCAAATATAAAGTGGAAGGTATTTTGGCAAAATTATACAAAATAACCTTTCTTCCAAGTTTTCTAGTCTTAATAGGGGACAAAACAATGTGTAGGCCCTATCCCAATTCTTCTTTTCTCTCCGTATATTCTTATGTAAATGAGAGAGAAAAAAAATGAAATGTGTGTTTTCTTTGATCCATTTTATCTTCTCTTCATTTTTTTGCTTTTCAAATCAAGCAAAAGGGTTGGAAATGGAATGACCCCTTTAACCTATCTTTTCTAGAGCGACCTATCTTTTCTAGTAGCTCTACCGTGGTTCAGTTTCAAAGTTGGGGGTTAGAATTGGCACCCCCTTCACCCAATTCTAAACCCCAATGTATTTTTAAAAATACCAATAATACCCCTTTCCGGGTTATAAAAGCCGGAATGTAGGTTGTACAATAGTACTACCGGGATATATAACCCGGTATTTTAGGTTTTTAGCTTCGTTTTAACGGGATATATATTCCGGAACTTGGTCGGCATTCCGGGATTTAAAACCCGGAAGCGTAATTAGAGTATATATAATACTGAACTTCGTTTTCTTCACCATTCTCACCCCCTTTGTTCTTCATTCTTCTGGTCCTCCCAGCCACACCACCACCATTACCCATCACTAGTTTCGACCTTCAAATCCCATTGTTGTGCTCCTTGTTACCACCATTCAACAACCCATGAAGCTACCACCACCCTCAAGCATTGTGTTGCCACGATCTGCTTGATTCCAATTTCGACGACGTCGAAGTCTTTCTGATTTTCGGATTCTATTTCCTGGTAAGAAAGTTTTTAAGTTTCCCTTCCGGTTTTTATATCCCGGTATTGCTTGAATTCATTTCCGATTTATAAATCCCGGAATATATATATCTTCCGAGTTTTAGAAACCGGAAATGATATAGTAATTTGGAATTTTAGTTTTCCAGATTGTAAAATCCGGAATTCCAAAATGAAGATGCCAGACATGTTATTTCCGGATTATACATCTCGGAATGGCAATTTGTATTCCGGGTTTTAAAACTTGGAATACAGACAGTGGTGTTTAATTTAGACGTTTAAAGCATGTTTATGGAACAGATATGGCAGATCAAAAATCCGAGGAGGTTGATATGTTCCCGTACGATGTAGTCCCGGAAGATGACCTGGATTATGGTGAAAAAAATGACGCACAGGGTGAAAACGATAACGGTCCGGTTCCTTGTGTTAATGTGGACTGCACTGATATGTTCACCACTAACCAGGTAATGTCATATGTAACGTCGACTGCTGATTTTGATTATAAACGGAAAATTTTTCCATATGTACTAAATA
The DNA here is from genome assembly GCA_030819835.1 of Acmispon strigosus. NCBI lineage: Eukaryota > Viridiplantae > Streptophyta > Magnoliopsida > Fabales > Fabaceae > Acmispon > Acmispon strigosus. Next base: position 36,920,570 of record JAUAMA010000001.1, on the reverse strand, counting down.
CATTGGTTTTTCTACAATAACAGATTTTTGAGACTCGTGGTGATCTCTGTGCATGGGCTCGAGGGATCGGGAGGCAGAATGACTTTGTTGTTGTGATCACAAGGTCTGATCTTGGAGGTCTTAACAAAAAGGCATTTATCACTCTTGGGTGCCAAAAGAGCGGAAAATACAAGCCCTATAAAGACCTACAATTGTTTAAATACAAGACCACTGGTAGAAGGAAAGGCAAGGGTGGTGGCTGAAAGTAATGTGTGGAATACACAACCACAAACCAGCTGAGACATTAGTTGGGCACGCTTATGTGGGTCGTCTGACGAATGCTGAAAAGGATATGGTAGAAGGCATGGCAAACAACATGGTACCTCCAAGGAACATGCTTCTATCTTTGAAGGAGCACAATCCCGCCAACTTGACAACCATCTCCCAGGTGTATAGCATATGTAAAAAGATTCGTAGCTCGAAGAGAGGTCCACTAAAAGAGATGCAGCACTTGATGAAGCTCTTGACGATTGACAAATACGTGCACTGGCACCGGCTTCAGGAAGGTACTGATATTTTCAGAGATATTTTTTGGACACACCCTGATGCAATTAGCCTTTTCAATACATTTCCTGGTGTTGTGGTGATTGATAGCACGTACAAAACCAACAAGTACAAAATTCCACTTGTAGAAATGGTTGGTATTGAAGGTGCAAGAAACACACAAGAAAGGGGGGTTTGAATTGTGTGACTTATTTTTAAAATTTCTTTTTGTTAATCTTGGATGTTAATCATTTATTTACTTTTAACAAGAGTTATTCATAAAACTTACAAATATGCATGCAAACGGAAATCTGACATAAAGTAGAAAATAAAGCACACATAATTTTTATCCTGGTTCACCCCCATAATCGTCAGGGCTACGTCCAGTCCTTGGCTTCACCAAGATTTTCCACTATTTAAACAAATAGTACAAGTATTATCGGGGACTTCTCCCAACAAGTATTCTAAGGACTTCTCCTATCAAGTGTTCGAAGGACTTCTCCTTACAAGTATTATCAGGACTCCTCCTTACAAGTATTATCAGGACTCCTCCTTACAAGTATTATACAGGACTTCTCCTGACACCTTTTACAAGGTTTGGCTTTTCTACATGGTTCTCTTCTTAATAAGAGTGGGTAGAAGAAATTAAGCTCAGTTTATACAGAGAGGATAGGAGTTTGGGTTCTCTGTTTTTGAAGGGGGTGTGAGTTTGAAAAGATGAGAGTAATACTCTATAAGTTTTCTCACACAGAAGCACATAAACTCAGGCAGAGGTAGAGGTGGGCGTGAAGCTTCCTGAGTTGGAACCAAGGTTCCTTGGCTCTTGGGACAGACTTAGTTGGCATATGGAAGTTTAAGTCTAAGTTGCCCAATTGTTTCGGAGGCAGGGTTCTCTATTTATATCTTCAGTTGAAGATCTTCATTTTTCCTTCACAGCAGGAGAGAAAACTTGTCCGAAGTGCTTCTTCCTCTCTAAGCTGCACATAACGGCTAGTTCTGCATTTTTCAACAGGTTTGAGACACGATCTGAGAATCATTGATTCGCCTGGGTTGACGTCGTCTTGCTCCATGTTGAGCGAGTAGCCTTGAGCGAGTTCCTCTGTATTTAATGCGTGAAGATCCAGCTGTGGTGTCTTTTTTGACCATTATGCCCCAGTGCATGCCAGCTAATACTCATCACATGCTTTGTTCAGATGTTTGAATTTCGACCGTTGAGAGTGTACGATGCTTAGAGATTCTTGCCGTTGATTCCGTGATGTCAGCTTGATTTGAGGAAAAGTAGAAGGACAGTGGGACCAAGGAATATTGTATTAATTGTGTGTTAGTTCAGATAGCAACCTGAGAGGGGGGGGTGAATCAGAGTTGCCCCAATTTTCGCATAGTAGTACCAAGTGACTTTCATCGCAATTAGAGTTGTAACGTAAGAGCGTTGTTGCAGCGGAATATTGTAATTGCTTTAAAGTAAAAGATGAAGGATGAAGGAAATGACACAGAGAGTTTTATCCTGGTTCACCTTCAATCCACCGAAGGCTACGTCCAGTCCCTCAAAGAAACCCCTTGAGGATTTTTCCACTATTGATAAAAAATCACTTACAAGTTCCTAACCCAAGGACCCCAAGAATTCCTACCAATATCCTGTGAAAGTAAACCACTTTCAACAGCCCCTGAAAGCAAACCGCTTTCAGTTCCTGAAGGCAAACCACCCTCAGACCTTGAAGACTAACCCGCCTTCAATCGAACAACCCTTCACCGAATACCACGGTGAAGTTAGAATCCCTCAGAAAGATTACCACTTTCTGAAGAACCACTCCACTGAATTCCACAGTGAAGATTTCCCATGATCGAGTACTCTTAACGAATGCTTGCACCAAGGACCCTAAGATATCTTATCAATCTTCCTGAAGCAACCCACTTCTGATTGATCAAGTCTTCTTAGCAATACTTGTGCCAAGGACCCTAAGAGAACCCATCATGCCTCAGAAAGCAAACCACTTTCTGATGACACCGTATTACCACGGTGGACTTTGAATCAAACTTGATTCAAAGGGCCTTTTTACAAACACCGAAAACTATGGTGAATGAATCAACATGATTCAAATAGAAGAAGAAGAAGATGCCTTTTCTATGCATGATTCAATCCTTTAGACAAGAAGGATTGATCTTAGTTTGTATGCTCCAGGCAATTACAATGAAGGCTCTTCCATTCTGAGTTTCTCAAATGTTGAACATCATGAGTGTTCTTATGAAAATGAGAGAACCGAAACTCAGAATGATGAGTTTCCAAGTCATTGATGTTTCTGAGTGTCTAAGGACTTTATATAGGCACTAGAGGTCGTCCATGAACCAACACAACCTTTCCCAACCGGTTTGAGACACAATGGTTCATGAAATAACACATCTGTCGACCTGGTAATCGATTACCACAGTTAGTGTAATCGATTACACCATGCCGTTGAAGTTTGAATTTGAATTTCAAACTTGGTAATCGATTACACACATCTGTAATCGATTACAGACAGTCCAGAACTCAGTTTTAACCATCTTAAACCCTAATTGAGTGTTCCTACCAAGTTTAACTTGTGAGAACATATTGTACTCAATTAGTTGATCTTTCATGAGCCTTCTAATGCAATTAAACCTTAATAAAGCATAGCACACTAAGTTGACAAGACTTACTTAAAACTAGAACCTTCATGTTTTGATCTTGACGTTCTAAGCCTGGTTCTTGAAGTCTTTCTTCTCTTAAGTCTTCTTGAAGTCTTTCTTCTTTTTGTTCCTTTCTTTCTTGAAGTATTCTTGAAATTAAACCTTTTCTCTTCTGAAGTCTTTCTTCTTTTTGTGATGTGTTTGTCTTCATCAAAACCTCAGTCGAGTCCAAGGACGAGACTTGATTTACATTGTGTCCCTTCCTACTTTCTGCCATTGCCAGTACTTTTAATAAATATGCAGACGAGGTAGATGACTTTGATCCAAGGAGTAATTATTCAAGATGAGGAGAATAATTTCTTTAATGCTTCTGTTGATCTAATATCCTCGTAGAACACATTTCTTGATGTTTGTACCTTGGCGCAATCTGACGCTTGAGCGAACGGATTCTTCCTTAGAGTGTGGCAGACGTAGTCTCCATGTAATGCTTAAGATTCCGCTGCGAAGTGATTTGCATTGGCAGACGGACTTTCTTCATTCAGTTCTTCTTTAAGGATTAGAGCCTTCTTAACTTTTAAAGGACTGAATCTTCTCTTTTCTTTTGCTTCCACGGAAGTTCTCCATCTGAGAAAGTTGACCCACAACTTCTTTGTATGATGTTAGAGAAGCTTCGAGGCCGAAGGTGTTTCTTCATAGGTTATCATACTCCTTCAGCTTTAGATGAAGCAGTCTTTCTTTTGATCACTGTAGATTTGAGTAGCGGACTGTTTCAGCTTCTTGAAGTAGACTTTGACTTGAGCGTGCAAAATTTGGTGAAGTGTCCTTGAGAGAGGATGTTGACTGTTTGAAGTTATTGCTTTAACTTTCTTGAATCACCGGACTGTCTTATACATGAATGCCTTCCTTTGTATATCTTTGACAGTATTTCCTTCAGAGTGACCGGACGGACTCTTCTGGTGGACTGATTTTCTTGATGATGCTTTGAGATTCACTTAGTCCTTTAGTAGATAATCATTCCTATACATGAGAGTTTTCACCATGTTAGGAATTTTATCTCTGACAAAATTAAACCTTAAAGAAATTGTTAATTATCAAAATATAATAATTCATTTAATTATTTGAATCTAACAATCTCCCCCTTTTTGATAATGACAATTTCTTTGGAAAAAGGTTCATTTGGGATTATCTTTATCGATTAAGCATCTTGTCATTTTTCAGATAATACAGAAATAGTTTTTCTTCAGGATATTTTAGTGTATAGAAAAACATGATCGTTCTTTTACTAGTACTTAGACTTAGACAAGCACATTTTTGTTTTTAGGCGGACGATTTTGATCTCTCGAGGCTCCCCCTAAATCTAATGTTCCCTAAATAACATTTTTGTCTAACATATGTTTTTAAATAAGCTCCCCCTGAACTGATGCTATTAACTGTTCGATATGTTTGGGGTGGTTTAAGAACTATCTTTCTAAATCCTTAATTGTTGCTTATCTATCTCTTTATCCTTTCCTAATGCTTTCTTAAACTTACCCACCTTTTTCTTTACCTAATTTTTCTCCCCCTTTGGCATTATCAAAAAGAAATAAGTGATAAGTGAATAGCAGAAAATGAGAATGAGAGAGTTATATAACCAACAGCAAATGTAAAGTATGATAAGAAGTGAGTAAATAAAGGAGTATAAGATGAAGAAATCAGTTGTGTTTCTTCTGCTGCGATTCATTGTCTCTCCTCAGCGGTTCTTCAATGATTTTGAAGCGAGTTAACATGATTGAATATGTCACTGCGCAGCTCCTTGTTTTCTTTGGTGTTGTTGGAGCAGGATTTTTCAAATTTTTCGGATAGATCCATTATAGCAGCTTTGGCATCAAAGGGCTCTTCAGCAGACGGAGTTTCACGCGACTGCCTTTGTTCAGGAATTTCCTTAGTTGAAGAGGGATGATCTTTAGGAGAGGTAATGATGAGTTGAGCCGTTGTGGTCTCAGTCTCCAAGGTCTTTTCTGATGTATCAATTGCAGGGATATCTCTTGGAGAGATTGGAGATACAGCATTGAGGCTTTCCTCAGAGTCTGAGGAGATGATGATCACATTTTCAGAATCAGTTATAATTGGAGGTTGAGGAGTGACCGATTCATGTAGAGAATGAACATTTGGAGATGAAGCAGCAGTTGATACGGGGTCATGTGGAGGTCTGTCAGCGACCAAGATAAGCGACCATGATCCATATTGGAACACGATGCGCTCAACACCATGCCTGGCACCGCTTCTAAGACCTTGCCTGGCACCGCCTTTGTGAGAATATCTGCTAGTTGACCTTCGGACCTTGCAAAAGGAAGCTCAATAGTGCTATCTTCAATTTTCTCCTTTATGAAGTGTCGGTCCACTTCAACATGTTTTGTTCTATCATGCTGAACAGGGTTCTCTGAGATGCTGATTGCTGCTTTATTGTCACACCAAAGCGGAGTTGGGACCCTTATTGGGAACCCCACCTCGCTCATCAACTTCCTTAGCCAAAGGATCTCTGTTATCCCTTTTACTATGCCTCTGAATTCTGCTTCTGCACTTGATAATGCAACCACCTTCTGTTTCTTACTTCTCCAAGTAACAAGGTTTCGTCCAACTAAAGTAAAGTACCCTGCAGTGGATCGTCTATCATTTGGATTACCGGCCCAATCGGCATCAGTATAAGCTTCTATGTTCAGATGTCCATTTTTCCTGAAAATGATACCTCTCCCTAGAGTAGGTATCGAACGATCCTCATGGCTGCTTCCATGTGCTCTACTAGTGGGTGGTGCATAAACTGGCTTACTACTCCAACAGCGTATGCAATATCTGGTCTAGTATGAGCTAGATAAATCAGCTTTCCCACCAGTGTCTGATACTTCTCTTGATCTGCTGATTCAGCTCCCTCAACTATCTTGAGTTTGTGATTCACCATTATCGGACAGTCACTGGGTTTACAATCCACCATACCAGTTTCAGCTAGCAAGTCTAGTATATACTTCCGTTGAGAGATATAAATCCCTTCCTTTGACCGGAGAACTTCGATCCCTAGGAAATACTTCAATCCCCCGAGGTCTTTCATCTCAAATTCTGTAAAGAGATTCTTCCGGAGTTGAGATATTTCTTCTTCATCACTCCCTGTTATGATCATATCATCAACATATATAATTAGACAAGTAACCAAGTCTCCCCTTCTTTTGAGAAAGAGAGTATGATCAGCATTGCTCTGTTTGTATCCATACTGCTTCATAGCCATAGTGAACCTTCCGAACCATGCACGTGGAGACTGTTTGAGCCCATATAGGGCCTTTTTTAACCTGCAAACTTCCTCTCCGTGGAAGTCATCTGAGAATCCAGGTGGAGCCTTCATATACACTTCCTCTTTCAGGTCTCCATGTAGGAAAGCATTCTTGACATCAAACTGGTGGAGCGGCCAATCTTTATTTGCTGCTACTAAAAATAACACCCTGATGGTGTCAAATTTAGCAACCGGGGAGAAAGTTTCTGAGTAGTCAATGCCATATGTTTGTGTGTATCCTTTGGCTACCAATCGGTCTTTGTATCTTTCAATGGTTCCATCAGCCTTATACTTGATGGTGAAGACCCACTTGCACCCAACTGGCTTCTTTCCTGCTGGTAGTATGCATTTTTCCCATGTGCCATTTTTTTCAAGAGCTCTCATCTCTGTATTCATTGCTGCTTTCCATTCAATCTTCTTACTTGCTTCCTGAGCTTTTTTTGGAATATCTTCTGAGAGAAGAGTGACTGAGAATGCCTTGGCTATCTCAACAACCCTCCCCCTGGTTATATTAACTGGATATCTTGAAGTACGGGATACTCGCTCAGGTGAGTATCGATTAGGAGGCACTCCTCTATTTTTCCTCGGGGGTAAGATGTTAGTACAGATAGCAACCTGAGAGGGGGGGTGAATCAGAGTTGCCCCGATTTTCGCCTTATTGAAATTGTTACTTTCAAGATAATGATGATCACAAAACGATAGTCGTGATTGCAGCGGAATTGAGGATTGCTTGAAAGTAAAAGATGAAGGATAGAAGAATTCACACACAGAGTTTTATCCTGGTTCACCTTCTATCCACCGAAGGCTACGTCCAGTCCCTCAAGAAACCCCTTGAGGATTTTTCCACTATTGATAAAAATCTCTTACAAGTTCTTACACCAAGGACCCTAAGAATTTCTATCAACTTCCTGTGAAAGTACACCACTTTCAACAGCCCCTGAAAGTACACCACTTTCAGTCCCTGAAGGCAAACCACCTTCAGACCTTGAAGACTTGACCGTCTTCAATCAACACCCTGAAAGTACACCACTTTCAGTACCAACAACACCTTCACCAAAATCCACGGTGAATACTCAATCAACACGAAAGAGATGAAGAAGAGTTTACAATTGGCTGTTTCAATCCTTTAACATACAAAAGGATTGATTATGAGAATTTATGGTCTAAGGATTTTAAGCATAATGGAATTCTGAGTTCCTCAAGATATGAACAACAAGAGTGTTCTTATAAACATGAAGATCATGAACTCAGAATTTTGGCCCTTTGAAAGTTTAAGTCCTGAAGACTTAATGAAAATGAAGTATTTTGGCAAAGCTTTGGCCTAATATTGAATTCTCATGTGTTGTGTGTTGTGTCTTGTGTATGTTATGTTTTCTGGACTCAAATGGACTTTATATAGGCAAGGGAAACGTCCTTGAACCATCACAACCCTTTTCAAAAGGTTTGGGACACAATGGTTCATGAAAAGATGCAACTTTCCGTTTTGGTAATCGATTACATCACTTAGTGTAATCGATTACACTAATAGCCGTTTCAGTTTGAATTTCAAATTCAAACATGTAATCGATTACAAACAACAAGTAATCAATTACTTGCCTAGGTGTAATCGATTACCAGAATCCTGAAATCGATTACACTTAAGTCCATCTTCTAGAAACTTGATCCTTTGAGATCGGCTTAAGGTTTTCTACTTCTTTTAAGTTATGAAAACACTTAGCTTGATTAGTTTAGGTGTTTTAAGAGCCTTTATGCTTTAATAGACCTTTAGAAGCATAACTCACCTAAACTAAGACTTCTAGACTATTGATGAACTTTATAGCGCTGTTTCTTCGAAGTCTTATTTTCTTCTTTTTGTCGATGAGTTTGTCGTCATCAAAACCACAGCCAGGGTCAGGAGCAAGACCTTCTTCACATAAGACACACCCCTCTGGCTCTTCTGATTCAGGGGCTATGCTGTCATCATGAATAGTGGCATCAATAACAGAAAGTGACAAATCTCCAGAGTTAGGTTCATTTACCTCATGTTGGACATCCTCTGAATTCTGAACATTGGTTGTGTGTACTGGTCTGTCAGTGTCTACTACATTGATAGTGACTGGTTCAGTGGCTCCATCTACCTGATCTGTTGGAACAGTTTCAGAACAACTTAAGTTTAGCCAACTTAGTGTTTCACTGATGCTTTCCCCCTGAGCACTAAGTTGGTGATAATAAAATTCAGATTCTAAGAAATCACAATCCATAGTGATATGAATGCGACGAGTGGAAGGATTGTAGCACCGATATCCCTTTTGATGCATGGCATATCCCACAAAGACACATTTTTCGGCACAAGGATCAAGTTTGTTTCGGTCAGTTTTGGGGACATGGACAAAAACAGAACATCCAAAGACGCAGGGGGGTAAGGTTAGGATAGATGGGATCGTGACTTGGGTGGCTAGGGATTGTAGAGGAGTTTTTTGGTTAAGGATATGGGCAGGTAAACGGTTAATGAGGTAAGCAGATGTGGCTAGAGCTTCGGGCCAAAAAGAGGTAGGAACTTGGGAGTCAAGTATTAGGGCACGAGTCATTTCAAGTAAAATCTGATTCTTACGTTCAGCCACACCATTTTGTTGAGGTGTGTTAGGACATGAGGTTTGATGGACAGACCATGTTTTTGGAAGAAAGCTTGCATATACTGATTTACAAACTCACCACCATTGTCAGAGCGAAGGATTTGTATTTGCTTTTGAAACTGAGTTTGGACCATTTTGTAAAACAGAATAAATTTCTCGGGTACTTCTAATTTATGTTTTAAAAAATATATCCAAGTCATGCGAGAAAAATCATCCACAAATAAAACAAAATACTTGAAACGACTGGTAGTAGAATTTGGAGCTGGCCCCCAGACATCAGAATGGATTAAAGAAAAAACTGAATCAACTCTAGTATTATTTTGAGGAAAAGAAACACGATGGTTTTTGGCACGAATACAAGTTTCACACTTCTCATAAGTGGATTTATTTAAAAAAAAAGACTAGGAAACAAAAGCTTGAGGTACCCGAAAGAGGGGTGACCAAGACGTCGGTGCCATAACCAAAGTTGTCGGTCAACCGTTCCGTGAGCAAGCATGGCATGTCCCGGGTGAACCACTTCGTCAACATAGTAAAGACCTTCACGCTCAGTACCACGCCCAATGATCTCCTTCGTAAGAATGTCCTGCAAAAGACAAAAATTTGGATACATGAGCACTACGCAGTGAAGTTCCTTGGTCACTTGACTGATTGACAGCAACTTTGAAGACAAAGACGGAACATAAAGACAATTATTCAATTTCATCTTATCAGAAAAAACAATAGGGCCTCCTCCTTGTACAGTGACAAGCTCTCCACTAGCAGTCTCAATATGTGTCTTGGGTGATGGGGATAAATTTAAAAAATCTTTGGAATCATAAGTCATGGTATCTGTGGCTCCACAGTCAAAAATCCAATTTGATGATTTTTCACTACACATATTTGTAGCTGATTGGGCTTTGGAATTTTTATTAATATTTTCCTTGGGAGTATTTTCAGTATCCAGTACAGCAAAGCAATCCGTAGGAAAATATTTTGGGTTTAAAATAGATGGGCTTGGGTTATTAATCCCAAACCCAATACCTCTAGGGTTCTCATGTTGCTGGTTGCCTGCGCCGTTTCTGCCTTCCCTTCCTGCTACGTCGTTTCTTCCTTCCTTTCTTGCTGGGTCGTCGTTCTTCTTGCCTGTGACTTGCCCAGCAGCGTCGGTCACCCTCGAGCTTCCTCCTTGGTGGTCGACGTGGTGTTCTGGCCAGGGTGCAGCGGCGGCGGAGTTTGGATTGGTGGCGGCGGCGGCGGATCTCCCTCGGTTTCCTCCAGATTTTTTATTTTTCTTCCCACCAATCTGGGTATCCTAAAATCCTGAAGCATGTCTCTTTTGTGTGCTTCTTCATCCCACAGTGGGTGCACATGAGTTTTGATTTGTCTTCTTTGTCCCTGTTTCGTTCTGATCGAGACTTCGCCTTGCCGCCCGCCTGCCCTTCTCTATTGCTCCGATCTCCTGCGTTTCTGGCACTTAAGACCGGCACTAATCCTCGATGATGAGTCAACCTCGGAGGTTGCCGCTTTCAGAATATGGAGCCTGGCGACCTCCGGCCGTATAGTGGCGTAAGCAGTTTCGACTGAGGGGAGCGGGTCCTGTTTTAAAATATCTCTTTTTACTGGTTCAAGCTTGTCATCAACAACAGTTAGTAACTGAAACAATCTTTGTTCTTGATTTTTTTTTTGTAAATTTGAATGTCTGCAGGACATTGCATCTGATTTGGGTCTCGTCTGTCAATTGCTATCCAGAGGCTTTGCCACTTGTTCCAGCAATCTTCCAAGGTATCACCACCTTGTCTCAGCGTGTTGGCTCTCCTATGGAGATCAAAAACCTGCAAAGAATCAATTCCAGCACCATATGTCACAGCTAGCCCATCCCATAGGTTTTTGGCGGTTGGATATTGCGAGACATTATTCACCAGATGTGATTCAATGTTTTGAATCAACCAGGTAAATACGCATTGATCATCTTGTTCCCATTGTATATAACGGGAATCTGTTTTTGCCGGCGCTGCAGGTTCTCCAGTGATATGGGCACTCCTTCCTCTGCCTCCTATGGCCTTCTTCATCAAGGTCGCCCATAGTGGATAATTGTCTCCACTGAGCTTGATTCCGAGGGATAATTGTCTCCACTGAGCTTTATTTTTTTACAATTTATTTCACTCGGTTTTTATTTTTGTTTCTTTTAACTTTTCATATCATATCACATATTATATCACTTATTTTTCTCACTCTATTCTTATATCTCTTTAAAAGTGTTGAGGTGAAAGTGTGAACAAAACATAGTAGGTACCCTTTCGATGCATCTACGCTGACGGAGGGAGCTGGAAACGCAACAGTGCGGGAATGGATCTGGAATCTAATTGGTAGACAATAGTAGCACTGTCTTTTCTGGTACGTAACATTTTCGTTGTTATATATATATATATCTTCGCTGCTTACACTTAGCATTGCCCGTTGTGCTTACATTAGCCACTAATTGAAACTTCACTGGAGTTCAGCTCAATCCATCATCACTATAAACATGAAAGGGGACACCATAGTTCTATACCCTGCTATGGGGAGTGGACACTTTATCTCCATGGTTGACCTAGGCAAGCTCCTATTAACCCACCACCCTTCCTTATCCATCACAATTCTCATCCTCTCCCCACCCAACAACAACCAACACACCCTTTCTTCCACCACCATCACCACTGCCTCCGGCCACGACGCCACCTCCCAATACATCTATCTCGTCTCCCCCGCCGTACCCTCCATCACCTTCCACCACATTCCTCTCCCGCCAGTCTCCGCCACGCTCCCGCCTCACTTGCTCGCCCTCGAACTCTCCCACCTTGCCAGCCAACACGTCCACCGTGTCCTCCAATCCATCTCCAAAACCACCAACCTCAGAGCCGTTATCTTGGATTTGTTCAACTACAAAACCGCCCACTTCACCTCCACCCTTCACATCCCCACTTTCTTCTACTACACTTCCGGTGCCGCCACTCTCGCCTGCTTGCTAAACTTCCCAACCTTTCACCAAAACCCCATAAGACACATCAAAAACCACGTTCACGTGCCTCTTCAAATCCCCGGGTTACCAACGATTTCCACGGATGACCTCCCTGACGTATCGAAGGACCCTGAGAGTCCTATTTACCATGTTTTCCTTGAGGTCGCGAAAACTATGAGTAACAGCTTTGGCATTATCACAAACACCTTCGATGCAATTGAAGAAAAAGCTATCAAAGCGATAGGTGAAGGGCTCTGTGTGCCGGATGGTAACACGCCGCTCTTGTTCTGCATTGGGCCGTTGATTTCAGCGGCGCACGGCGGAGATGAGAAAGGGTGTTTGAGCTGGCTCGACTCGCAGCCGAGTCAGAGCGTCGTGTTGCTGAGTTTCGGAAGCATGGGGAGATTATCGAGGGGTCAGTTGAAGGAGATTGCTGCTGGGTTGGAGAGGAGCGAGCAGAGGTTTTTGTGGGTGGTGAGGAGCGAGTCAGGTGGGGGTGACTCAGAGGAGGAGCCGAGTTTGGACGAGTTGTTGCCAGAAGGGTTTCTGGAGAGGACGAAGGAGAAGGGGATGGTGGTGAGGGACTGGGCTCCGCAGGGTGCGATTCTGAGTCATGACTCAGTGGGCGGGTTCGTGACTCACTGCGGGTGGAACTCGGTGTTGGAGGCTGTGTGTGAGGGAGTGCCGATGGTGGCGTGGCCTCTGTACGCGGAGCAGAAGCTGAACAGGATTATCATGGTGCAGGAAATGAAGGTGGCTCTCGCGGTGAACGAGTCGAAAGATGGGTTCGTGAGTGCAACCGAGTTGGGGGACCGGGTCAGGGAGCTGATGAACTCGGACAGGGGAAAAGAGATTCGGCAGAGGATTTTCAAGATGAAATTCAGTGCATTGGAAGCAAGAGGCGAAGGTGGGTCTTCCCTTAATGCTTTGAATCGGTTGGCTCAATTGTGGAACACTAATTTATGATTTGATACAACATTTTCAGCTCACTCTTGGCTAGGAAAGAAAAAAAGATTGAGAAATAAATTATGAGTGATTTAATTAAAAAAGAAAAAAAATATAAAATATGTAAAATTAGTGATGAGGATTTCAAGGGAGAAGCTCAAAGCCTAAGAAGTTTGAGATCCAATATGAAATCTAGGTGGCCCATGGCAAGAGAAAAATCTAAAAGGACGGAATAAGCTCTTAAAGAGGTGGTAAACAAGGTTCAACAATAAATTGAGCCCCAACAAGTAGAACAAAGGATTTACACATGCATTACTATGTTGGAATGAGAGGAAAATAACCTAAAGCTTGCAAGAATTAATATATTTTTAGGATTATTTGTATTCATGTCTTCTATTATATTTTTAGTTCTATTGTGTGTGGTTGAGTTTTAAAAAAATATTGTTTGAAGCAGGATTTGAAACCAAGGTACTTGAACCTGCATTAGACTACTTAGCAACTTTGACACATTAGTAATTTCATGCTAAGTTTTTTTTTTAGCTTTGTTAAGTTTTGAATGGGCTAACTCCTGAACAAAATTGCCTTATAATCTTTGGAGATCAAGAGGTCAAACCATATTTTTTCAGAAAAGACAACAGTTAGACTTGCTCTCCCAAGGTTCTTCGTAGAATCTTTGAACTTATCAAGGTTTCTCATCCTTTAAGTATTTTTTGACTTATCGATCTTTGATCATGGCGCATTCCTCTTTCCCTTTCTCAGTCCCTTACAATTTTTAGTTTGGGTTTCCATTTACATCAAATTTTATGTAAAACTTGTGACGTCCATAACTTGAGAAATACGAGGAAATTGTTGGTGATTGAGGTGTCTAAATTGAGTTTCAAGAAGCCTTCTTTCACCTCGCTTTGGAATTGCCCAATTCAAAGGTTTGTAGCTTGAGTCGAGATATAAGAATTTTGTAGCATGATGTCATTCTGTTTCCAGTAGTGCTAATTCCACTCTAGAACGGTCTTGAAGTGAATCATGCCAAGGAGGATCTCATCAGGTAGAGTGGAAGTAAAAATCAGTGTGAAATGTGTATGTATCAAATGTGGCTGTGGAAGGGAAATTAATCGTTTTTAGTAACAATAAGTTGTTTTTCACACTTTTTCTACACTTATACGAAGTAATGGAAAGAAAGAAAAAATAGACAATGAGATATATGATAGGTTATGTGTGGAAAAATAAAAGAGACATAAAAAGAGAGAGTGAAAATGAAATGAAAGAAAAATAAGAGTGTGAAAAAATCAAAACTCATTTAGTAATGTTCTATTAGCTTCTAGATAATAAAATAAGACGAAAGAAAAAAATTAATTAAAAGGATTTTTATTACCTTATTGGTTTAATTTTCTTTTTGAATTAACAAAGTGGTGTTGTTTTCTTTTTTTTTTAAACAATAAGGGGTGAACCCAACGGTAAATTAAACTAAAACAGATTTGGGACTATAAGCTCCCATACAATTACCAAAAAGGAGATAGAAACATTTTATGGGAGAGGCTTGAAGAACATGGATTCTTAATTTTCATGTGTTCACAAAGTGAACTGAAAACAGACAAGCCAAGATCAATTGAAGAATCCAGAGATTAATTTCCAAGTTTGTATTCAAGTGAACATAGGCTCTCCTTTTCGGCACACATTTCCTATAAATAGTCCAAACTTTCAATCATCTTCAACCGTGACCTCGTACATGGATGCTAAAGGCCAACATTGGAGATCATGTCTTTCATCCAGTTTGAAGTGTCAATAACTTACAGCATAACCTCTTATCTTTAGGGCATAGGTCGCCCAAAGGCACACATCAATTGATTGCCCTATAAAAACAAGGGTCATGTCTCAGAACTAAAACGTAACATTTCATCACCCAGTAGCTATTTGATGACATTACATCGCCCGTTGACAACCGACATGATGAGATTAAACCGCCTATAATGATGGGGTTGTCATGATAAGGTTATGTCACTCGTCATAAGGTTAAGCTGTCATGATAAAGTTAAGTCATCGTGATGAGGTTAAATTCCGTCATGAGGTTAAGTCACCGTGATGATGAGGTCTCTCATTTCAATCCACTAGCTCCGAAAACACCAAGCCTTAAACACTGAGGTGAAGTGTCTTTAAGCCTATTTTGGTCGAGATCTCTTTAAAGAAAACATGCAATAGTCTTTTTGTTTTCCGTGTTCCATGACCTGTCATTTGAGTTCCCACTGCAACAAATTATGCCTTAGGCCGCGGCCAGAAAACCGCGGTTGAATGTAAAAAAACCGTGGCAATAACCTTCGACCACGGTTTTGCAATGGATTCCCGCCTGTGGGATATGCGGCCGTGGCCTATGCTAATTGGCCACGGTTTGACACTTTAGGCCACCATTCTCTGACAACCGTGGCAAGAATAGGCTGCGGTTTAATCACGCTGGTTGAGGCCACGGTTTACAGCTGCTTCTTTAAACCACAGTTTTCAAACCGTTGCTTTGATGTTTAGGCCGCGATTGCTGGCCGTGGTATTATTCAACCACGGTTTACAGCTCCTTCAATACACCACAGTTTTCAAACCGTTTCTTTGATGTTTAGAGCGCGGTTACTTGCTGTGGTATTATTCAACCACGGTTTACAACTGCTTCTTTACACCACGGTTTTCAGACCGTTGTGTTGATATGAGCGGGACCATATATAGACCACGATTTTAACTTATTAACAGGAAGTTGAACCAGAAGTTATACCACATTAAACCAAGAAATAGGGCAAGGCACTTATTTCCAAAATTTTATTCAAAGTTGAAGATTATAGAATCAGTCAAATTTTCCTATTTTAATATTATAATTACTTTCTTCCATATCCCTCTTCTTCCTGCGTTTACTTTCTCATAGCATCTATTAAATATCAGAATTGCTACTTCTTGTTCAAAATACATCCCTGTGGAACTATGTCCCTGTAAGTCTACTTTTAATCAATAAATAAATATTATAAAAAACTATCTAAAAGAAATCATATTATCATTAACAGTTAACTCTCATGTCAATATTAACAGGATGGTGATAATAATCAAGTTGCAGCAATTAAACAAAATCATCCATCAAGTTTGGAAATACAAATCAACATATTAGGTACTCTTTCCAAACATATAAATACAAATCAACATATTAGGTACTCTTTCCAAACATATACATACAAATCAACTATTAAGCTGACGTTAATGTAAGCTATACCAAGCTCTCTCTTACATCCCCTCGTCCTTGAACCTTCTCTTTGAATCCCTCACGAAAAGCTCCTTCAAATTATTCAAATCTTCAAGTTGATTTAAGTCCTGTGAAGAAATGGAAAACCTGTTAGCTCAAGATCAGGTAACAATGCATGGAATAGATTTTGCTGCAGTTTACATGTAATTCCAAATGCATAGTGAGTTGCTGAATCAGCCATGAATCCTACAACCCATTCCTCCAACTTCTTAAGTTGTTAATGTCTACTGTTACTATGCAGTGAAATTATATGCTACACAGACTTACCACTGTTAGAATCAAATAATTTAATAAGTTACTATATTTTGATAAATAACAATTTCGCTAAGTGTTGCTAACTTCTTAACAGTTTTCATGTTCAGGAACATTTGTTACTTGGAGATACACTGCATGGACCTCGACAAAGCATTATCAAAATCAGATATTCAAATAAAGGACAATAGAGAAATCTGTCCGGTCACTGCCTTTGTGAATCAGTTTGCCACCTGCGAGAGTCTGTCCACCTATGATGAACGTCTGGTTGATCAGTCACTGGATGTATTTATACGAAGAATGTTGGGTTGACTAAAGCAATGATTGAAGACTCGTGCAAAAAGTAATATCAGGAGGTAATCGTTTGTTCAACCTAAAGATGAGTTGTCAAGCACCTCTTGGCTCCTCAGAGCATTAATGGCGAAAGGGACAGAATTAAGCACCTCATTCCCTGAAGATTCAAATCCTCTCACATTCCTTAATTCAAGCTGCTTTTACTGAATTAGCGGCGATGCTTTCTGATCATCGTATCTCCCCAATCCCCAACGGTCAAATTCAAATATTCTGGTCAGAACATTAATGACTCAATTAGCTGTAAGGCATGAGCATTAATTGCAGACGCTATGGCTCAAGGTAAAATGCATCACCAGACGATATCGTCTTCCGTCGTTGAAGAAACATTCATTATCTGGAAGATTGCAATAGCAGCTGCAGAAGTATCCGTTACTCACAATCAAGCAGAAATTCAAACGGAACTATTTTGAAGATCTTCAGCAAAGCTTCCAGTAAACATTCTACTGAAGATATAAATAGTGGACTTAGCATCAGTTTCAACTTGGCAAATTTTACACAATCAAAGCATTCAAACTTTCCAAGTTTATTATCTACGATCAAACAGCTCTAAGCCAAAACACTCAGCAATCTCAACTTATCTATTATCTGAGTACTATCGCCAACTAGTGTGAAGTTCTTTACAGAGTGAAAAACTCTTATCCTTTCTCACACAAGCCCTTCAAAGAACCAACCTATTCATTATCTCTGAATCCTGTTCTTCACATTTTCTACCCACTCTTACTGAAGAGATTTTGTAGAAACCAAGTCTTCTTGTAAAAGAACTGGGAGGAGTCCTGTCTAACACTCGAAAAAGGAGAAGTCCTGCTAGAATACTTGTAAAGGAGTAGTCCTAAGAATACTGGGAGAAGTCCCTGAGAACACTTGTACTATTTTGTTTAAATAGTGGAAAATCTTGGTGAAGCCAAGGACTGGACGTAGCCCTGTCGATTAAGGGGGTGAACCAGGATAAACATCGTGTGTGCTTTATTGTTCAGTTGTAGGATTATTTCCGCTGAACTTCTTTAACAAATGGTTTTGAACTTATAACTGTTATTTCGCGAAAAGAAGCTTAAAAATCACACACACAATTCAAACCCCCCTTTCTTGTGTGGTTTTATTATTATCAATTGTAAAGGAGTAGTCCTAAGAATACTGGGAGAAGTCCCTGAGAACACTTGTACTATTTTGTTTAAATAGTGGAAAATCTTGGTGAAGCCAAGGACTGGACGTAGCCCTGTCGATTAAGGGGGTGAACCAGGATAAACATCGTGTGTGCTTTATTGTTCAGTTGTAGGATTATTTCCGCTGAACTTCTTTAACAAACGATTTTGAACTTATAACTGTTATTTCGCGAAAAGAAGCTTAAAAATCACACACACAATTCAAACCCCCATTTCTTGTGTGGTTTTATTATTATCAATTGTAAAGGAGTAGTCCTAAGAATACTGGGAGAAGTCCCTGAGAACACTTGTACTATTTTGTTTAAATAGTGGAAAATCTTGGTGAAGCCAAGGACTGGACATAGCCCTGTCGATTAAGGGGGTGAACCAGGATAAACATCGTGTGTGCTTTATTGTTCAGTTGTAGGATTATTTCCGCTGAACTTCTTTAACAAACGGTTTTGAACTTATAACTGTTATTTCACGAAAAGAAGCTTAAAAATCACACACACAATTCAAACCCCCCTTTCTTGTGTGGTTTTATTATTATCAATTGGTATCAGAGCTTAACCACTCTGAGATTTACTAACATCTTAACAGGTGTAGAGTGCAAAGATCCATGGACAACATTGCCTACCCAACTGGAACTGCAACCAATAAGCCACCATTCTTTGATGGCTCCAACTATCCTTACTGGAAGAAGCACATGCAACTCTTCATCGAGTCAACCGACTGGAAGCTTTGGGACGTGATATCCAAAGTAAATTATGTCCCCAAAGATAGTGAAAGCAAGGCCATCCCAGCTGAGAAATGGACTGACGAACAGAAGACGGAAAATCAAAGAAATGCCAAGGCTAGGCTGTTTCTCATATGTGCTCTGAGAAAAAACGAGCACGACAAGGTTGACAGCTTGAGCACCGCAAAAGAAGTATGGGACACCTTAGCCATTTCTCATGAAGGAACATCAGCTGTACAAGATACTAAGATGAGCATGCTGGCATCTCAGTATGAAACCTTCATGATGGAGGACAATGAGTCTATTGACTCTATGTTTTCCAGACTTCAGACCATCCACAATGGGATAAGGAACCTGGGAAAAAGCTTCACCAACAAGGAGCAGGTGATTAAGATTCTCAGAAGTCTTCCCACCAACTGGAGTAACTTCGTCACTGCCCAACGGGCTGGAAAGAATCTTGATAACTATCAAGTGGAAGATCTTCTGGGAGAACTGAAGATTCATGAGCAGGATCTTGCCAATGATGCTGCCATTATACGAAGAAAAGCGTCTACCGCTAAAGCCGTAGCATTCAAAGCCAACAAATCAAAAGCTTTGAAAGCCAACGAATCCTCAGACAAGGAAACTGTGCAATCTGACCACTTTGATGATGAACAGGCCCTGTTCAACCGAAGATTTAGAAGGATGATGGGAAACAGGAAGCAGTTCAAAGGAAAACCGTCCTCCTCATCAAGAGATGAAGAGAAAATTCCGAACAAAGGTGGGATCGTCTGCTACGAATGCAAAAAGCCCGGACACGTTAAAGCTGATTGTCCCCGTCTGGAAAACAAGCCTTCCCAAAAGAGTTTTTATAAGAAAAAGGCTTTCTCCAATCAAAATGATGAGTCAGAAGACGAATCTGACCAAGAAGTAGAGGTCAAAGGAACCAATGATGAAGCTTCATATTGTGCATTTATGGGATCCATAGACACATCTGACATTGAAGCAGACAAAGAAGCAGAAGCACTGATGATCTCCGTTGACTTGTCCAACTACGAGGAAGAGGACAAAGATGAGGTAACTCCCGAAATCTCCTCTGAGGATTATAATGAACTATTAGAATATTCTCATGCATTAACAATTAAATATAGCATACTAAAAAAGAAGCATGATAAAACTGAAAAAGAACTGCATGCTTCAAAAGAAGTTTCAATCCTGCTAACCAAGAAAAATCAAACACTTATGGAGCAAGATGCAAATAAAGAAATCAGATTTCTGAAACAAAGAGTGAGTAGCTTAATCAAGGACCTATCCACTTTCACTCAAGGATATGATAACTTAATTAAATTAAGTGGAAATAACAGATCAGCATATGATCGTAGAGGTCTAGGATGTGAAGAAGAGAATTGGGACATAACTTCTATAAAACATACTTCTTCTGCTGTTCCATATCGTTATCAATCTGATAAGAAATATGCATCATCTCTACCTCATAAAATCAAACCCAAGACTTCTGTGGTCAAGGGTAAGGAGAAACAAACTCCTCAACAAATAGTGTATGGGAGGAACAGTCCACCCAAAATTATGACTAACAAGAAAGGACCCAAGAAAGTTTGGGTACCTAAATCGATGATTGTACCACTTGCAGATGTGCTTAGCAGCTCAAACCCAAAAAGAGCTATGGAACCTGGACAGTGGATGCTCACGGCACATGACGGGAAAAAGGTCTTTATTCCCAAAGATTCGTGAGAAGAAAACCGGAGGAACAGTTACCTTTGGAGGTAACCAAAAGGGATTCATCATCGGAGAAGGTGATGTTGGTAAGGTTCCCCTTCCGGTAATACGGAAGGTTCTATTGGTTGAAGGACTAAAACACAATCTACTTAGCATAAGTCAATTATGTGATAGTGGACTCACTGTTTCCTTCAACAAAGTGAAGTGTAGTGTCACAAATGAGGATGACAAGATTGTCTTTGAAGCACAGAGACAAGGAGATCTATATAAGACCTCCTTGGAAAACCTTGCAAGTCAAAAGGTAACATGTCTAGTATCAGCAGAGGATGATAAATGGATATGGCACAGGAAGCTAGGGCATGCATCCTTAAAGACCATTGCTAAAATGATCAAACATGATCTAGTAAGTGGTCTGCCAAATCTGTTTTTCAAATCGGATGATACATGCTCAGCATGTCTCCAAGGAGAGCAATTAAAAACTTCTTTTCATTCAAAGAACGTTGTCAGTACAAAGAGACCTCTGGAGATGTTGCACATGGACTTGTTCGGACCTACTAGAACGGCTAGTTGTTCTGGAAAAAGATTTTGTCTTGTCATCGTTGATGACTACACTAGATTTACATGGGTACAAATTCTTGGAACAAAGGATGAAACATTCAAGTCCTTCCTGATCATTGCAAGAAGAATTCAAAATGAAAAGGGTTACTTCATCACTAATATTCGCAGCGATAGAGGAGGAGAATTCATTAATGAAGAGTTCAAGCACTACTGTGAGGAAAATGGAATATTTCACCAAGTCTCTGCTCCAAGAACTCCTCAACAAAATGGAGTAGCTGAAAGAAAGAACAGGTCACTTCAAGAAATGGCCAGAACTATGCTTAATGAAACATCTCTGCCCAAATACTTCTAGGCTGAAGCAATTCACACTGCATGCTACATTCAAAATCGAATATTCATGCGCCCTATCTTGAAGAAAACTGCTTATGAACTATGGAAGGGAAGAAAGCCAAGTATCACTTATTTTCATCCATTTGGATGCCCATGCTTTCTACTCAATACAAAAGATGATCTTGGGAAGTTCAATGCAAAGTCAGACAAAGGAATATTTCTAGGATATTCACCCAACTCAAAAGCGTTTCGAGTATACAATTCTAGAACAATGGCTGTAGAAGAATCCATCAATGTCAAGTTCGAGGATAAGCACATGGGTGTGAATCAAATGACACAGGAAGATGAATATCATGATCTGGAAATAAGTGGAGATCCCTCTTCAAATCCAGTCCAGCTGTCGACATCTGACAAAGAGACAAATCCAACCACTTCGTATTCAATTCAACCAGATGATGTTTGTGTAACTCCGTTTGACGATAACTCCACAAGTCAAGTCATGACCTCTAGCGGCATCTCTTTACCCAGAGATTGGAGATTCAGACCAGACCATCCTCCCACACAGATAATCGGAAGCGTACATGAAAAGGTAAGAACTAGGTCCACATTTAATGATCATGCTAACTGTGCGCTTTTGTCTGAAATAGAACCGAAGACCATAGGTGAAGCTCTACAGGATGAAGGTTGGATCTTAGCTATGCAAGAAGAGCTAAATCAATTTGAAAGAAGCAAGGTTTGGGATCTGGTGCCCAGACCCGAAGAAAAATCCATCATTGGCACAAGATGGGTATTCGGAAACAAAATGGATGAAAGCGGGAAAGTTACTAGAAATAAAGCTCAATTGGTCGCAAAAGGATATAATCAACAAGAAGGAATTGACTACACAGAAACCTTCGCCCCTGTCGCAAGAATTGAAGCCATTCGCATTCTGTTGGCATTTGCATGTCAGCATTCCATAAAGCTATATCAAATGGATGTGAAAAGTGCTTTTCTAAATGGGTATATCGAGGAAGAAGTATATGTAAAAAAGCCTCCAAGATTTGAAGATCCAGCCCTGCCAGACCATGTTTTCAAATTAAGAAAGGCGCTGTATGGACTGAAGCAAGCTCCACGTGCGTGGTATGATCGCTTGAGTTCATTCCTGATGAACAATGGATTCTCAAGGGGTAGTATTGACAATACCCTGTTCAGAAGGAAGACATCTAAGGACTTCATCTTGGTGCAACTATACGTTGATGATATCATTTTCGGTGCTACTAATGAAGCTCTCTGTCAAGAGTTTTCCAAACTGATGCAGAGTGAATTTGAGATGAGCATGATGGGGGAATTGAAGTTCTTCCTAGGACTGCAAATTAGACAGGAAGGCACCAGAACTTACATTCATCAGACGAAATATATCAATGATATTTTGAAGAAGTATAGCATGGAGAAAGCCAAAGCAATGGGTACTCCGATGCATCCTGGAGCTGTACTAGACAAAGGTGACGAGTCAACGCCTGTTGACTCAACAAAATACAGAGGGATGATAGGATCATTATTGTATCTTACCTCAAGCAGACCAGACATTATGTACAGTTTCTGTGTGTGCGCCAGATTCCAAGTAAGTCCCCAAGAATCTCACCTAAGTGCAGTAAAACGCATATTTCGATATCTCATTGGAACCACTAATCTTGGTCTAGTTTATGAGAAAGGTGAAGATTTCAGGTTAAGAGGATTTTGTGACGCTGACTATGCTGGAGACAAAATCGAAAGGAAAAGCACAAGTGGCGGTTGCCACTTTCTAGGGCAATGTCTAATATCCTGGGCAAGAAAAAGACAAAGCACAATCTCACTTTCAACTGCTGAAGCAGAATATGTGGCGGCAGGTTCTTGCTGCACCCAACTCCTTTGGGTGAAGCATCAATTAGAAGATTATAATATTTTTTAGCATAATATTCCTTTGTTATGTGATAATACAAGTGCCATCAATATCACAAAAAATCCTGTTTTGCATTCACGAACTAAACACATTGAGATAAAACATCATTTTATTCGTGATCACGTAGCTAAAGGAAACATTGACATCTCATATATACACACCGATGATCAATTAGCAGACATATTTACCAAACCCCTTATTGAAAACAAGTTTGCCTGCCTTAGAGAGAGAATTGGAATGTTCCCTGCATTATAGTATGCTTGCACTAATTTCCTCTAAGTCCGTCTGCCCTAGTAGCTCCCAATATAACAATTAATATTTCTTTTATCTCTGCATTTAATGATGAATAGTTGTGTCATTTCGAATAGATTGCTTACTGAACACGCATTAATTACTGCTGATACTTATTTATCTCTCATCATTTAATGCCTTAATATCAACTTTACTATCCATCATGACTTTGACAATATCGAGAAAATGTATGCGTTTTCAAAAATGAAAACGAATGGGCTTCCAATTTTGTTTCTGATAACAACCTTAATATATTCATACTTTCATTTAAACGCTTTATCTTCATTGCACTTTGATAGCGGAATCGCAAGTGTACGATTTACTATCGCGTAGTAAAAAAGATCGAACCCAAAGGATAGGTGTTCTTATTAATATAGAATTTAGTACTTGAGTAGAAATTTAAAAGATGAGAATATATGTTGATGTTTTTAGAACAAGAAATAAACAATAGCATAAAAATGATAAAAGAAAGAGATGATGAACATTAAGCTCTTGGGTTGGTTTACATAGTCTATAAAACATGCTAGAAATCTCCTACTTAATTTCTGAATTATAAATCCATTTTCATGATGCTATAGCCTAGTGTAACTACAAGTTAATTCCTTAAGCATTGTAGATCTTTCTTTTTAATAACTAAACCCAATTCCTTGGCACCTAGTTAACTAAAGAAGAAGATGAAGAAAATGTTCAGGCCAACATAAAGTTACGTCCATCCTAATTCCTTAGTGATGTATACTTATAACCTTTTTTATTACCTAGTTCCCTTACTACTCACCAAATGGCCTTATGTAATAAGTAATAAGCAAAACCTCTTGGGATCCACAAGATAGAAATTAAGCATAAGGTAATAAAACATGAATGGAAATAATATTCAGAAATGTAAGAAAAAACTAGAACATGTATTATAAACTAAAACAACCCAAAAACTTAAAGAAGAAGTTAGCCAAACATGGCTAAAGGAGTCATTGAATTACCCTGGATAGGAGCTCAAATATGGCTTCCCAAAAGTCCTAGGAACAATGCTCAAAAGGGAGAAAGAGAGAATACTTGTTGTATTCTAAGATGGTGGGTCTTACAAGTGCAAATTGCCTCCCTATTTATAGCAAAAATCTGGCCTCCAGCGCTTGAGCGCTGGCATTCCCAACGCTTGAGCACTGGGATGCAATTAAATCCCACTTCCAGACCGAGGGCCAGCGCTTGAGCGCTGGCTTCCCAGCGCTGCAGCGCTGGGTGCTGCTGTTTCAGCTCCAAGCTTTTCCTTTCTTCTTCATGGTAGTGGGTTTTGAATGCCTTAAAAAGCCACTAATCAGCCTTTAATCAATTCTGAAACCTTCCTCCCACTACCATCAATCCTTCAACATAATTTTCCATGTGCTAATTTAGAGAGTGATTCTTCATATTCTTCTTTTCCACTTTTAGTCCTCTCTTGGTTAGCACTCCAATTCAAGCCCTTTAATTCTCTCAATCTTCACTTTTAGTCCTCCACTCTTGAACTTTCACATTTTGGTCCCTGATTTCCTGAAACTTTACAAATTGGTCCCTGGACAAAAATGATAACTAAACCAGCTTTTCCTAAAAATATAAAATAGCTATAAAAATTCCTAAAAATATAAAATAAAGGTAGAAAAACAAATAAAATCTAAACTACATGCAAAATGCAAAATAAATATAAAATCTACACAAAAATAATAAAAAACCTATATGTGACTCAAAAATAATAAAATAAAAAGACTAAAAACTACCTAAAAACATCGTATAATATCCACTCATCACACTTGTTCTTGCATCTATACTTACTTCTTCTACAGAGAACATGGCACCCAACAAACAGAAACATGCAAAGACTCAGGAGCCTCTTAGCAAAGATGAACATCAGATTGTCAAAATTCAAAAAGAATCTATCATCCAGAATCGCAAACAGCAAGTCTCCGAAATTGGTCCTGTGAGGATCGAACATCTAGGTGACAGAAAGCTTGCCAGTCCTAGATATCTTGATCTAAGGCTATTTCAACATGCAAAGGTTGCCGGCGTTGATCTATTTCTATCTCAGGGTTGGGGAAATCTGTTCGATATCTCCGCAACTTCAGCACTATCTCCCCTTGTGAAGGAATTCTATGACTGTGCCATCAAGGTTAACCCTAACCACATCCGAACACGATGCTTACGGAAAGTAATAGACATTCAGTCTCGTGATGTGTCTGATCTACTAAACCTTCCACTCGATGGTGTCTGCTACTCATCTTCCTGGGAAGCTTCTGAAAGCAACCCCTTCACTATTTGGAAGGAAGTTCTGAAGTGCTCTACGTCTCGCCGTGTGAAGAATCTTGTTGAGGAATGTATCTTTCCTCATGCTGTTCTTAGCAAGATTGTATTGCCAAAAGAGGGTTCTAGAGACTTAGTCAACAAGTTCTCTCAATGGACTCTATTCCAGATGCAACATCGCAGAAAAGTTAATCTGCCTGATCTTCTAGTTCAATATATGATTCACACTCTGGAACAATCCAACACGAACCTTCCCTATGGCTCACTCATAACGGACCTTATGCGACATAAGAAGCTGCTCACTGCCTCCATAGAATCAATGAAGTTCATCTCGCGTGACTCTATCTCTGCCACTCTCATCAAGTTTGGAGATGTTCGTCGAATGAACCTTAACATTGACATATCTGTTGTACATGAAGACCTCTTAAGTGACTGGGCTAAGCGGAACAAGCAAAGAAAAATTCAGAGGAAGTCTCCTGACCTGACACCGTCCGGTGATTGCCTCAAACTTCGTCGTCTGGGACATACTTCTCAAATGAATTCAGACCACTCCCACCAGACTGAATCTCAGGAACCACTACCTACTATAGAATCTTTGCCTCCATCAACTTCTTCTAAACCTCCTCCCGAGACTGTGCATACCACTGCTGAACTTATCTCACATTCTCATGCAAGATATCTGAAGTTCTTGCCTCCACTCTTTCACAAATATATCTCAGATGTCTTCGATGTCGAAGATGATGGAAATTGTGGATTCAGATGCCTTGCTCAGTGGCTAGGTCATCCCCAAGATTATTGGCCAGAGATTCGCAAACTTCTAATCAACGAACTTCTCTCTCACAGAGAACTGCACTCTCAAACCTTTAGCTCCGATGAAGATGTTGACACTATTCACTTGGCACTAACCTTGAATGCAAATGAACCTGCTTATGAGTCCAAATGGTTCTCAGTTCCAGACATGGGGTTACTAGCTGCTACTGCATTCCAGATTATTCTGGTTACTTTAGCTCCTAACCAGTGCTGCACATACCTTCCTCTCTTGGGTCCTGTTGCTGAAGCACCTACCATTGCTGTTTTGGGAAATATTGCCAACAAGCACTAGGTTCGAGTCAAGCTTTCCGACAACTCTCCCTTGCCTACTGTATCACCTCAATGGAAGCATCATTGTTCTACAGATGCTCGCGGTTGGGAAATCCCTCTTCAGTAAAAAATTCTGCACTTCAAGAGTTTGCTACAAAATGAAGCTGAGAGATTTCTCGATTCATTGTTTGAAGTTCCAAATATTACTAATCCTATTGAACTTGACGATGACTCTGAAGACGAACATGCTCCTCCTGCATCTATCAATCCGGATCATTTACCTCAATTTGTCTTCCCTGATGCCTTAGTTCATTCCTTCACTCGCCTCCAACTGAATGATATTGATCTTGATCTCCGTCTGCAAGTGGGTCAAAGTCAACATTTTGCTTAGCTCTCGAGAAGGGTAGATGCTCAAATTAATACAAATATTAATGCATCTCACCCGTCACAAACTGTCCCCTTCCATAAAAATCTGGCTCTGGATCTCATGCTCGCACCTCCGGCTCACTCCGTTCCTAATCCATCTTCATCCACTCTCTGCATGCCTCACCACCCGATCTCCTTCATGCCCTGCTTTCCTCGACGTTCTCGATCTGCCCTGGGAAAACGCAAGTGCTCCACAACTGCACAAAATGCACACCTGCTTCCAGATGTGTGCCTACAGGTTCTTGGTTTGCCCTTTTGCTTCAATGCAGGTCTGTGGATCCACCCTGGCTGTCATGACCACCAGCTTGTTCCATCCCTGCCTTCATGTTGCATGTTCTTCCACTTCGATTGGCAGTTGGTCGTCTCTAGAGTTACTCATGTGGCTTCCATACCTCTTCATTTGGCTGGTCGAGTTGATCCCTTGCTCCTGAAGTTCAAGACCTGAACATTGGTGCTCTTTCCTATGCTGCCCCCAGTACTGAAAGCTCCTAGTTTCGGTTGGCACTGCCTTACTCCATCTCCACTCATTCCCACTGTGGCATTCTTTATTCCAATTTTGCCATCGCTCCCTGTCTCGCCGCCGGTTAATGTCACCTCCACTTCCGAGCCAGCTGACATTCGTACAATGGTCTTCATGCTTGATCAACGAATTAAGGCCGTTCATACTCGCTCTTCCCAAGAAAGGCGTGTTCTTCATCATGATGTGCATGCTCGTCTTGACAACATGCAGCACCATCTCACCACCATCATGGACACTCGCTTTGATCGCCTACAGGACACTATGGCTCTGCTCCTTGGGCACTTGAAGCCATCTTCCTAACTCTTGCTTTTATTGTTCTCTGTCATATTTAACTACCTATCTTATTAATGGCTATCTTATTCACTGCTTTCTCTGCATCACTCTATTTTTTGTTTTGATAATGCCAAAGGGGGAGAAGAATAACTAAAAATGAAAAAGAAGTGTAAAAGTGTAAAAAGAAGAGCATAAACTTAGGGGGAGTAATCTCATAGAAGAATCTTGGACTAAGGGGGAGGAAATCGTAAAAATACATTACTCTCATTCTTAAGGAAATTGTCATTATCAAAAAGGGGGAGATTGTTAGAATCAAATAATTTAATAAGTTACTATATTTTGATAAATAACAATTTCGCTAAGTGTTGCTAACTTCTTAACAGTTTTCATGTTCAGGAATGTAACGCCCCAATTTTTGGATTGAGGGTCACATAGTGAATAAGCGGAAATTAATAAACCTCTCTTAAAGTAGCTCAATTTTTCAAAAGAATTTTTGAAAACTCAATAATTATTATTTAACATAATAATAATCCCATAGAATAATAATAATTATGCGAAAGCGGAAACGAATAATAATACAACAACATTTAACGCTCCCCAACAAACTAAAAAAATAAATCGCGGGAGTCCTTTAAGCATTAATAGTCTTCTTCAGATTTCCCCCACGCTTCCACTGCGCACTCTGATTCCATAATGCTCTTTAAGAGATGAAACTCCTTGTCCTGCCAGTCTCTGGCGTTAAGCGCCCAAACAACAAATAGCAAACAGAAAGGGTTAACTCCAAGAACAATCAACAACAAGAGTAGCAGTGTACAACATGTATAAAATCAGAATAGCACAAATAACTGCAACAGAACATAAATAAAAACATATTCAATTATAACCCATAACAGTGACATTTCAGCAATATAAACATGTTATCAATCATAAACATAGTTCATGCTTGTTAGTTTCCTCAAAATCTATATGCTCACTATGGCCAAAAACATCGTTCCAAAGGAACCGGACAATCACGTGGTTAAACCGCCACCCCATTGCCCTCAGGCACGATCACGTGGTTAAACCACCACCCCATCGGCCCTTAACGGTCACGTGGTTACACCACCACCCCACCGCTCTCAACAGTCACGTGGTTAAACCACCACCCCACTGTCGTCAATCCTAAAATGCACATGCCATGACACCCATCCTCATGAACCCACAGTTCACACATACATCTCAACAATCATGGCAAAACGATCCATTAACACACTCATCCCAATTCTTAATCCATGTCAACATGTTATAAAGCACGTAAGCATATCAACATGTTATAGCAATAACCAATAAAGTTCTTCAAATCAATTCTCATTTCAAACAACTAGCAGAACAATAATCTCAGCATCAACAAATAATGAAACATCTTCATCTCAATCACACACAAATTTAAAAAGGCACACATGACTCAAGACTCTCTAAAAATGAAGTTACCCTTACCTGGTCTTAACAAGCGGTCCAAACTCAACCAAGTAAAAGAATTCTCCGAAGAAGATGAACCTTCAATTAATTTAATAGTAAAAAAAAGAAATCAATACTCACACAAGTATGCATGCATGCGCATACCATATATATAATTATACGTTAGTCCCCTTTCTATTTTCCTAAGATAGTTATGAAAACTTACTATATATATTTAACTTGAATTCAAAATTATGGTTCCAACAACCTAACATAGCCTTATATTTAATTTAAATATCAACACTTATTTTCCCTATATAGGTCGGGTGTATGTGTGTGTATATATATATATATATATATATATATATATATGTATATATATCTTTAAACTTTTAATCTATAATTATTTAAATCACATATCTTCTATTCAAATATCAACAAAATAATCCTATACCATCATGCATGGAGGGAGCACGATACAACTTCAAAATTCCTAATTGGGTTTTTAACTTATTATTGAACTTATCTGGACAAAATTAAACATGTTCACAAGGAAGGGAAATCAGGGATTATGAACACAGATAGTAGTAGAATCAATGCAGATTGGTTATGCCAAGAAAAGGGAAGCAAATTCATTTTTGTCCCCAGAATTCATAAAAAAATACCATGAAATAGCAGAACATAAAGGCAAAGAGGAAAAGAGCTAAAACATGAACAAAATCCATAAATCACTTACCGAGATGAATTGGGAAAAAGGAAAAGAAAGGACCAACCAAAACAGTGACTGGCGGCTAATAGCAGTAGCTCCGGCAACGGCAAAAACAAAACCACGTGTTGATGGTGGCAGCAACCCAGAACCCGCGGTGGTAGTTGATGGCGTTGTGGGGTGGTCGGTGCAGCGGAGGTTGCAGCAAGGACGGAGAGCGAAACAGGGAAAGAAGATGTCTTGGGTGAAGACCGCACGCTAAGAGGAAGAGGAAGACGCCAGCGATTGGTGGTAGCGGCGACGAGGATGACGACGAACGAAGGAAGGGGACGTGCTTTGAGGAAGTGACAGCGGCGAGAGGAGTGGCCACGAGGATGAGATCCGAAAGGAACAGCAGAGGAGGCGCAGGTGCCGAACGCAGCAGCGGCGGCTTCGAGCTGTGGCAACGGCGGCAGAGATCACGATCTAGAGGTGGCGGCGCCGTGTTTAGATGAAGGAAGACAGAACCGCGACGGCGGCGCGGCGATGAGGGAGTCGAAGGCTTGGATGGTTCGAAGAAGGAGGGAAGGAGATTGAGGGGAGTGACGGTGTGAGAGGAGAGGTTCTGATGGAAGAAAAAGAAGAAGGGCGGCAGCAGTGTCGCTGGAGGAAAAGAAAGGAATTAAGGGTTTGAGCGGGATAGTTGAATTTCTTATCTAAAGGGAATAAGTTATTTCAGTTTTTCTTCTCTATCTCTTAACCAAAATCCATATCTTAATTTTAAAATTCATACTTAATCTTGATATGATAAAACACAATCTAGTATATTTTAATTAGGTTCATAATCCAATTAACTAATTAATATATATTAAAGACAGAATTTAATATACATATATAGATATATATATATTAGCTCGGCTGTAAGGTATAGTTATTATTTACTTTTCTTTTTCTTTTTCTAATAAAATATATATATATATATATATATATATAAAAAAAACTTACTAAAACAAAACTATAACTAATTAAAACATAACAAAACAGCTATTAGTATATCACATAAAAATAGGTAATATGCTCATTTTAATTTTCAAATCAAATCTCCTTAATTTTGAGAAAGATAAAATACAATTTATGTTCAAAATATGATCTCAATAAAAAACTAACAAACAAAATATGTTTAAATAAATATATGAGTTATGTCTGTGTTATATATATACGGTTATATATATATATATATTAAGATATTTCTTTTCTTTTTCTTTAATAAATAAAAACATTATTAAGATATTTCTTTTCTTTTTCTTTAATAAATAAAAACATTTATAATGAAAACATATAATAAACAATATCAACTAACATAAAGCTTATTCCAATAATAATAAAGTTAGTCAAACGGTCAACCAAGGACCAAACTAAAACTACTAAGTAGTTCAGGGAGCTAAACATAAATACTGAAAATAGAGGGTCTTACAAGGAACATTTGTTACTTGGAGATACACTGCGTGGACCTCGACAAAGAATTATCAAAAGTAGATATTCAAGTAAAGGACAATAGAGAAATCCGTCCGGTCACTACCTTTGTGAATCAGTCTGCCACCTGAGAGAGTCCGTCCGCCTGTGATGAACTCTGGTTGATCAGTCACTGGATGTATTTATACGAAGAATGTTGGGTTGACTAAAGCAATGATTGAAGACTCGTGCAAAAAGTAATATCAGGAGGTAATCGTTTGTTCAACCTAAAGATGAGCTGTCAAGCACCTCTTGGCTCCTCAAAGCATTAATGGCGAAAAGGACAGAATTAAGCGCCTCATTCCCTGAAGATTCAAATCCTCTGACATTCCTTAATTCAAGCTGCTTTTACTGAATTAGCGGTGATGCTTTCTGATCATCGTATCTCCCCAACGGTCAAATTCAAATATTCTGGTCAGAACATTAATGACTCAATTAGCTGTAAGGCATGAGCATTAATTGCAGACGCTATGGCTCAAGGCAAAATGCATCACCAGACGATATCGTCTTCCGTCGTTGAAGAAACATTCATTATCTGGCAAATTGCATCAGCAGATGCAGAAGTATCTGTTACTCACAATCAAGCAGAAATTCAAACGGAACTATTTTGAAGATCTTCAGCAAAGCTTCCAGTAAACATCCTCTTGAAGATATAAATAGTGGACTTAGCATCAGTTTCAACTTGGAGACTTTTACACAATCAAAGCATTCAAACTTTCCAAGTTTATTATCTACGATCAAACAGCTCTAAGCCAAAACACTCAGCAATCTCAACTTATCTATTATCTGAGTACTGTCGCCAACTAGTGTGAAGTTCTTTACAGAGTGAAAAACTCTTATCCTTTCTCACACAAGCCCTTCAGAGAACCAACCTGTTCATTATCTCTGAATCCTGTTCTTCACATTTTCTACCCACTCTTACTGAAGAGATTTTGTAGAAACCAAGTCTTCTTGTAAAAGAACTGGGAGGAGTCATGTCTAACACTCAAAAAAGGAGAAGTCCTGCTAGAATACTTGTAAAGGAGTAGTCCTAAGAATACTGGGAGAAGTCCCTGAAAACACTTGTACTATTTTGTTTAAATAGTGGAAAATCTTGGTGAAGCCAAGGACAAGACGTAGCCCTGTCGATTAAGGGGGTGAACCAGGATAAACATCGTGTGTGCTTTATTGTTCAGTTGTAGGATTATTTCCGCCGCACTTCTTTAACAAACGGTTTTGAACTTATAACTGTTATTTCGCGAAAAGAAGCTTAAAAATCACACACAAAATTCAAACCCCCCCTTCTTGTGTGGTTTTATTATTATCAACCACTTCAAAGTGAAAGCTCCATTTACAATGGTTATATTGGTAGAAATATCTACTCTAAGATAGCTATATCCAAGTTGAATTTGTACCTTTACCCGCTTGAAATATTTGAGAATTAGTCCCAGTTAAAATTGATTGTAGCCTGAAAAGAGAAGAGAAAAGAAATCACTGAATCACCAGCCTTTCAATACAATTTAGAGTGCTTATAAATGTATAACATTAATATATAGTACCTAATTGTATTGAGTCTTACCCCAAATGGATTGTAATTTCTCTAAACAAGTGTGACCGAATGAAATAATTGAGCTTTTTATTAATCAGCTTAATGACATGCACAACTGATCAAGAAGATCTTCACTTTCTTGCAAACCCCTGCACCAACCAGGGTGAACTACGCTGCATATCTGTTATCTGGGGAGGCAGAGCACTGGTGGAATGGTGCTAGGGCGATGATGGAAACTAACCATCAGGCCATTACTTGAGAGACATTCAAGAGGGCTTTTCTAGGAAAATATTTTCCTAGAAGCTCCAGAGCTTCCAGAGAGAAGGAGTTCACATAGCTGAAGCAGGGGAGCATGTCCGTAGCTGAGTTCGCTGCCAAGCTGGAGTCGTTGGCCATACACTTTTGATGTTTCCGAGGTTAGATTGACGAGGAGTTCATGTGCGAACGTTTCGTCGATGGACTGAACTATGAGATGAAGAGAGCAGTGCAACCGTTGGGCATTGAGTGCTATCAGATGCTGGTGGAGAAAGCGAAGGGCATAGAGGCTATTGATGACCGCCGAGGCAAACAACAAGGGAGTGGAGGACCAGCCAGGTCCCAGCCAGCGAAGAACGACAAGGGTAAGAGGTCGTACCAACGTCCTCAAGCCAAGGTAA
This sequence comes from Acmispon strigosus, assembly GCA_030819835.1. Lineage (NCBI taxonomy): Eukaryota > Viridiplantae > Streptophyta > Magnoliopsida > Fabales > Fabaceae > Acmispon > Acmispon strigosus. The sequence continues at coordinate 36,886,635 of JAUAMA010000001.1, read as the reverse complement.
GAGACCGACCTGCTGGAGGTAACTTGGGCATTCGGGGAGAACCGAAGCCGCTGGAGGAGATCGTGTGCTCCAAATGCAATCAAAAGGGGCATTACGCCGATAACTATACTGAGAAATCTATTGTCTGCTGGAACTGTAATAAGCCTGGACACACTACGAGAGATTGTCGTACTCCGAAGACTGAAGGTACTATGAATGTCGTTCGAGGGAAATGTCATGTCGCTCATGGTAGAGTCTACAATATCAGTGGAGTAGTAGCTGACAACATTGAGGGGATGATCAGAGATAGTTGTGACATTGCGGGTACCACTTTGACTGTACTTTTTGATTTGGGTGCTACTCGCACTTTTATTGGTGTTGATTGTGTGGAAAGGCTTGATTGCTTGTGTTAGAGTTGTCGTTCGACTTTGTGGTATCTATCGTTGCTGCCGAAAGTTTGACAGCAACCTCTGTTTCTTTTGATTGTCTTTTGATGTTCCGAGATAGGAAGTTCATTGTGAACTTGATCTGTCTACCCCTTAAGCATTTGGATGTGATCATAGGCATGGACTAGCTCTCTCATCACCATGTTCTATTCGAATGCACCAATAAGGAGGTAGTTGTTCCTGATGCGACGATGTCTAAATTCTTGAATTCTTACCTTTCGAAGTCCTCCTTGAAAAGAGGAACTCGGAAGGTTCTGTTAGCAGCAACCGTGGGAGAACTGCAGACAAGTGGCGTACAACGTATCTTGATAGTTTGTGATTTTGAAGACATGTTCCCGAAGCACGTTCCGGGAATACCCCCTGTTCGTGATGTGGAGTTCTCGATCGATGTGGTTCCTGGAACCGGACTGATTTCCATAGCATCGTACCGGATGGTACTGATAGTAATAAAACCACACAAGAAAGGGGGGTTTGAATTGTGTGTGTGATTTTTAAATTCTTTTTCGAAAAACAACAGTTATAAGTTCGAAAACGTTTGTTAAAGAGTGCAGCGGATATTATTCTAAAACTGAACAATAAAGCACACAAGATGTTTATCCTGGTTCACCCCCTTAATCGACAGGGCTACATCCAGTCTTTGGCTTAACCAAGATTTTCACTATTTTATCAAAATAGTACAAGTGTTCACAGGGACTTCTCCCAGTATTCTGAGGACTACTCATTTACAAGTATTCTAGCAGGACTTCTCCTTTACGAGTGTTGGACAGGACTCCTCCCAGTTCTTTTTCAAGAAGAATTGGTTTCTACAAAATCTCTTCGCTAAGAGTGGGTAGACAGTATGAAGAACGAATTTCAGAGAGAATAAACAAGTTGATTCTCTGAAAGGGCTTTGTGTGAAAGAGGATAAGAGTAACACTCTGTGAAGATCTTCACAGTAGTTGGCGACTGAACTCAGATAATAAACAAGTTGAGACTGCTGAGTGTTTGGCTTAGAGAGACTGGATCGCAGATGATAAACTTAGAAAGTTTGAATACTTTGATCGTGTAAAATTCGCCAAGTTGAATCTGATGCCAAGTCCTCTATTTATATCTTCAGTCGGATGACCAATGGGACCTTTGTTGAAGATCTGAAGATAGTTCCGTTTGAATTTCTCCTCTATTGTGAGTAACGGATACTTCTGCATCTTCTGCTTTAATAAATGCGATCTGCCATGCATTTAGTGCTTCTTTAATGGCGGAGGTTGATATCGTCTGGTCTTTAATGCATTTTTCCTTGAGAACTCACTTCCGTAATTAATGCTCATGCATTCCAGCTAAGGGAGCCATTAATGTTCTGATCAGAAGATTTGAATTTGAACGTTGAGGAGATACGATGATCAGAGAGACTCGCCGCTGATTCCGCAAAAGCAACTTGAATTAAGGAATGTCAGAAGATTTGAATTTGCAAGGAATAGAGAACTTAATTCTGTCCTTTTCGCCATTTATACTCTGAAGAGACAATTGGTGCTTGACAGCTCATCCTGGGTTGAGCAAACGATCACCTCCTGATTTCTCTTTTGCACTAGTCAACCAAACATTCTGTCTGGAATTTAGATGTTCTTTCTTTCAGATGAACCTTATGACTGAGTGACCAGACGTTTATCATATCCAGACGGACTCTCTGAGGCAGACGTTGTCAGCTGGCGGACTGATTCTCAAAGGCTGTAGCCGGACGAATTCTTCTACTATCTTTTACTTGATGTTCCTGAGCATGATTAACATTGAGAAGTTAAGAATTCTATTTTTGACAAGATCAGTACTTAGCTAAATTGTTATTTATCAAAATATAATACTTCATTAAATTATTTGATTCTAACAATCTCCCCCTTTTTTTATAATGACAATTTCTTTTCGAGAAAAAGTTTTTGAGGGTAATAAATTTTTAAACTTCCTCCCCCTGAGTTTAAGATTTCTTTAAAAATTACTCCCCCTAAATGTGTGCTCTCCTTTTTCATTCTCAGTTATTCTTCTCCCCCTTTGGCATTATCAAAACAAAACAGAGTAATGCAGATAAGACAAGAGTAAGTAGACGAAAGAGATAACCATTAGAATAGAGTAAATTAAAACAAGACAAAGAGCAAGAAAAGTAAGAGTCAAGAAGAGAGGGATGTCTTCAATTGCTCAAAGAGCAGTTTCATGGTGTCCTGCAGCCGGTCAAAGCGGGTGTCCATGGTTGTGGTGAGGTTGTGCTGCATGGAGTCAAGACGGGCATGCACATCATCATGAAGATCACGCCTCTCTTGAGAGGTGATAGCACGAACTTCTTGAATCTCTTCAGCGAGCATTGTGACCAATGCGCAAATGTCGGCCGGCTTACTGGGAGCAGAAGGTAACTGCTTGGAAGTGGAGGTAACCGATGGCAGAATTGGAGTGAAAGGTGCCACAGTGGGTATCAGTGGAGAGGGATGAATGCAGGGCCAAACGAAACCATAGGTCTTCATCATGGTTGGCAGGACAGGAAAGAGGACCAATGTCCAGGTCTTGAAGTTCAGTACCAAGGGATCTACTCGACCAACCAAATGAAGAGGAATGTAGGCCACATGAGTGACACCAGAGACGGTCAGCTGCCAATCGAAGTGGAAGAACATGCTGCACTGAGGCAGAGACTGAACAAGCTGAAGGTCATGGCATCCAGTGGGGATCCACAAACCTGCATTGAAGCAAAAAGGCAAACCAAGAACCTACAGACACACATCTGGAAGCATGTGTTCATTTTGTGTAGTTGTGGAATGCTTGCATTTTCCCAAGGCGGATCGAGATCGACGAGGAAATTTGGGCATGAAGAAGATCTGGTTGTGAGAAGGAGAATAGTGTCCAGCTGAGGCAATGAAGGGATTGGACCTGACCATTTTGATATGGTGATGCATGCAGTGAGTGGATGGAGGTAGAGCATGAGAGGAGTGAGCCGGAAGTGTTGGCATAAGATCTAGATCCAGATCTTTATGTAAGGGAGTAAGTCTTGAGGAATTGAAGGTTACAGTTGGTGAAAGATAGGATGCATTAATATTAGTATTAATGTGAGCATCTACTTTCCTCGAAGACGGTGCAACATGTTGACTATGATCCACAGCCAGACGGAGACAAAGATCAATATCATTCAGTTGAAGACTGTCGAAAGCATGTAGTCGGGCATTTGGAAAAGCAGACTTAGTAAAGTTTTCCGGGCTTTGAGATGCAGTGGATGATGACGCAACGAAGTGCTCCTGAACTGGTCGTGCAATTGAGGAGGAACATTCATGCATGAGCACAACTGGAGTGGAAGTACCAGTTGAATGTTGAAGAGAGGTGAGAGCATGTTCTTCTTCAGAGTCATCGTCAAGATCAATGTGATGAATAATTTTGGGAACTTCAAACAGCGTGTCGAGAAACTTCTCAGCTTCGCCTTACAGCCCTTTGAAGTGCACAATTTTTGACTGAAGAGGAATTTCCCAAGCACGAGCATCTGCAGAACAGTGATGTTTCCATTGAGGTGATATGGTTGGCAAGGGAGAATTTTCGGAAATCTTGACTCGAACCCAGTGCCTGTTGGCGATATTTCCCAAAACAACAATGGTAGGTACTTCAGGTACAGGACCTAAGAGAGGAAGGTAAGTGCAGCACTGGTTAGGTGCTAACGTAACCAGAACAATGCGGAGTGCAGTAGCAGCTAGTAGTCCCATGTCTGGAACTAAAAACCATTTGGGTTCATAGGCAGGTTCACTATCGCCAAGGGTTAGTGCCAGACGAACAGCTTCGATATCTTCATCAGAGCTAAATGTTCTAGAATGAAGTTCTCTGTTGGAGAGAAGTTCCTTAATCAACAGTGTGCGAATCTCTGACCAATAGTCTTGAGGATGACCCAGCCACTGAGCAAGACACCTGAATCCACAATTGCCATCGTCTTCGACATCAAAGACATCGGAAATGTATTTGTGAAAGAGTGGAGGCAAGAACTTCAGATATTGTGCATGAGAGTTCGAGATGAGTTCAGCCGTGGTATGCACGGCCTCTGGAGGAGGTTTAGAAGGAGTAGTTGTAGATACGGGTGCTGCAGTAGACAATATTGCCTGAGATTCAGTCTGGTGAGACATGGCTGATTTCAACTGAGGATCCTTTACCAACCGACGACGTTTGAGTGCTGGGTCCACAGTAGTGGGGCAGTCTCCAGACGGTGTCAATTCAGGAAGCTTCCTATTTTGCCGATGTGCTCTTAGCTTGTTCTTCTTATCCCAATTGCTTAACATTTCTTCAAGCACGGCAGATATATCAATGCTGAGTTGCATTCGACGGACATCTCCAAACTTGATGGGAGTGGCAGATATAAAGTCACGCGCAATGAACTCTACCGATTCTGTTGAGGTAGTGAGCAACTTCTTTTGATGCATAAGAGCGGTGATGAGTGAGCCATAGGGAAGGTTCGTGTTGGACTTTCCAGAGTGTGAAGCATATTTTGGACAATGAGATCAGGCAGATTGACTTTCCGGCGATGTTGTATCTGGAATAGAGTCCATTGAGAGAACTTGTTGACCAAGTCTCGAGAACCTTCTTTTCCCAATACAATCTTGCTAAGAATATCATGAGGGAAGATACATTCCTCAACAAGATTCTTTACACGGCGAGACGTAGAACCCTTGGGTACTTCCTTCCAGATAGTGAAAGGGTTACTTTCAGAGGCTTCCCAAGAAGAGGAGTAACAGACTCCGTCGAGGGGAATGCTCAATAGGGAAGACACGTCGCTGCACTGAATATCTATCACTTGCCGCAAACATCGTGTTCGGATGTGGTTAGGATGAACTTTGATGGCACAGTCATAGAATTCCTTCACGAGGGGAGAGAGTGCTGGATTGCAGAGATATTGAACAAGTTTCCCCAATCCTGAGAGAGCAACAGATCAAGACCGGCAACCTTTGCATGTTGATATAGCCTTAGATCAAGATATCTAGGAGTGACAAGCTCTCTGTCACCTAGACGTTCAATCTTCACAGGGCCAATTTTGGAGGCTTGCTCCTTGCGATTCAGGGTGAGAAATTCTTTTTGGAGTTCAAAAATTCGATGTTCATCTTCGTTGAGCGGATCTTGAGTCTTTACCTATTTCTGTCTTTTGGGAGCCATGTTCTCTATAGCAAAAGTTAGTATAGATGCAGGAACAAGTATGATGAAGATAAAGAGTTTGAAGGAAAATATGAATAGTTTAAGGTTTTCACCGGAGGCAATATTAGAAGTCCGTTCGTTTTCTTTCTTGAAAATAAATACGTTTTCTTGATTTTGCTAATGTAATGATGAATAATAAAGTTGATACCAAGGCATTAAATGAGGAGAGATAAATAAGTATCAGCAGTGGTTAATGCGTTCTCAGTAAGCAATCTTTTCGAATTGACTCAACTATTCATCATTAAATGCAGAAAAAAATGATAATTATTTTATGTTGAGGTTACTAAGGCAGACGAACTCAAAACTGTGAACAGTTATATCTGTGAGAGGAAGTTAATACATGCAAGCATATTATAAAGCAGGGAACATCCCAATTCTCTCTCTAAGGCAGGTGAACTTGTTTTCAATCAGAGGTTTTGTAAATATGTCAGCCAATTGATCATCGGTGTGTATATATGAGATGTCAATGTTGCCTTTAGCTACATGATCACGAATAAAATGATGCTTTATCTCAATGTGTTTAGTTCGTGAATGCAAAACAGGATTCTTTGTAATGTTGATAGCACTTGTATTATCACATAACAAAGGAATATTATGCTAAAAAATATTATAATCTTCTAATTGATTCTTCACCCATATAAGTTGGGTGCAGCAAGAACCTGCCGCCACATATTCTGCTTCAGCAGTTGAAACTGAAATTGTGCTTTGTCTTTTGCTTGCCCAGGATATTAGACATTTCCCTAGAAAGTGGTAACCGCCACTTGTGCTTTTCCTTTCGATTCTATCTCCAGCATAATCAGCGTCACAAAATCCTCTTAACCTGAAATCTTCACCTTTCTCATAGACTAGACCAAGGTTAGTGGTGCCAATGAGATATCTAAATATACGTTTTACTGCACTTAGGTGAGATTCTTGGGGATTTACCTGGAACCTTGCACATACACAGACACTATACATAATGTCTTGTCTGCTTGAAGTAAGATACAATAATGATCCTATCATCCCTCTGTATTTTGTTGAGTCAACAGGCGTTGACTCGCCACCTTTGTCTAGCACAGCTCCAGGATGCATTGGAGTACCCATTGCCTTGGCTTTCTCCATGCTATATTTCTTCAGAAGATCATTAATATATTTCGTCTGATGGATGTAAGTTCTAGTGCTTTCCTGCCTGATTTGCAGTCCTCGGAAGAACTTCAATTCTCCCATCATGCTCATTTCAAATTCACTTTGGATTAGCTTGGAAAACTCTTGACAGAGAGTTTCATTAGTGGCACCAAAAATGATATCATCAACGTATAGTTGTACCAACATGAAGTCCTTTGATGTTTTTCTTCTAAACAAGATATTGTCAATGCTACCCCTTGAGAATCCATTGCTCATCAGAAATGAGCTCAAGCGATCATACCAAGCACGTGGGGCCTGCTTCAGTCCGTACAGCGCCTTTCGTAATTTGAAGACATGGTCTGGTAGGGCTGGATCTTCAAACCCTGGAGGTTGTTTTACGTATACTTCTTCCTCGATATACCCATTTAGGAATGCACTTTTCACATCCATTTGATATAGCTTTAAGGAATGCTGACAAGAAAATGCCAGTAGGATGCGAATGGCTTCAATTCTTGCAACAGGGGCGAAGGTCTCTGTGTAGTCAATACCTTCTTGCTGATTATATCCCTGTGCGACTAATCTGGCTTTATTTCTTGTGACCTTCCCGCTTTCATCCATTTTGTTTCTGAATACCCATCTAGTGCCAATGATGGACTTTTCCTCGGGTCTGGGCACCCGATCCCAAACCTTGCTTCTTTCGAATTGATTTAGCTCTTCTTGCATTGCTAGAATCCATCCTTCATCTTGTAGGGCTTTACTTATGGTCTTTGGTTCTATTTCAGACAAGAGCGAACAGTTAGCATAATCATTAAATGTGGATCTAGTTCTTACCTTTTCATGTACGCTTCCGATTATCTGTGTGGGAGGATGATCTGGCTTGAACCTCCAATCTCTGGGCAAGAAGATGCCGCTGGAAGTCATGATTTGATTAGTGAGGGCATCGTCAGACGGAGTCACATTGGCATCGTCTGGTTGAGTAGGAGACGAGATACTTGAATCAGTGGCTTTGTCAGATGTTGATGGTTGAGATGGATTTGAGGAAGGCTCTCCATTTATTTCCAGATCATCGAATTCATCTTCCAGTATTGCTTGATTTCCACATATGTGTTTATCCTCAAACTTGACATTAATAGATTCTTCTACAGCCATTGTTCTGGAGTTGTATACTCGAAACGCTTTTGAGTTGGGCGAATATCCCAGAAATATCCCTTTGTCTGACTTTGCATCGAACTTCCCAAGATCATCCTTTGTATTAAGTAGGAAGCATGGGCATCCGAATGGATGAAAATACGTGATACTTGGCTTTCTTCCCTTCCATAGCTCATATGCAGTCTTCTTCAAGATGGGGCGCATGAATATTCAATTTTGAATATAGCATGTGTTAGAATCAAATAATTAAATGAATTATTATGTTTTGATAATTAACAATTTCTTTAAGATTTAATGATGTCAAAGATGAAATTCCTAACATAGTGAAAATTCTCATGCATAGGAATAACCATTTCTAAAAGGAATGAATAGACATCAAAGCATCATCAAGAGAACTAGTCCACCAGAAGAAGTTCGTCCGGTCACCTCGAAGGAAACAATGTCAAAGATATACGAAGGAAAGCATTCTCGTATAAGACAGTCCGGTGGCTCAAGAAAGCCAAAACAGCAACAACACTCTACATCCTCTCTCAAGGATGCTTCATCAAAGTCTGCTCGCTCAAGTCAAAGCCTATCTCAAGAAGACAAAACAGTCTGCCACTTAAGCCTACAGTGATCAAAAGATGACTGCTCTATCCAAAGCTGAAAGAGCATGACAACCTATGAAGAAACACCTTCGGCCTCGAAGTTTCTCAAGCATCACACAAAGAAGTTGTGAAAGATCAACTCTCTCTCTCTGATGAAGAACTCCCAAAGAAGCAACAGAAGAAAAGAAAGGATTCAGTCTTCTAAGCCAAGAAAACTCTAAATCCTGGAAGAAGAACCAAATGAAGAAAGTTCGTCCGCCGATATAAATTTACTCACAGCGGAATCTCGAACACTGCATGGAGACTGCGTCTGCCAATCTATAAGGAAGAATCCGTCCGCTCAAGTATCAATTGCGCCAAAGGTACAAAGATCAAGAAATGTGCTTCTCAAGGATATCAGGTTATCAGAAGCATTAAAGAAATTATTTTTCTTCTCTTGAGTAATTGCTTCTTGGATCAAAGACATCTACCTCGTCTGCACATTTATTAAAGTACTGGCAATCACAGAAAGAAAGAAGGGACACAATTAATTCAATACTCCCTGGTCCCACTACTTTTCTGCTTTTCCTCAAATCAAGCTGACATCGCGGAATCAACGGCAAGAATCTCTGAGCATCGTACACTCTCAACGGTCGAAATTCAAATATCTGACCAAAGCACGTGATGAGTGTTAGCTGTCAAGCACTGGGGTAAAATGGTCAAAACAATATCCACCGCTGAATCTTCACACATTATATACAGAGAAACTAGCTCAATGTTACTCGCTTAGCATGGAGCCAGACGACATCAACCCAGACGAATCGATGATTCTCAGAACATGTCTTACGCCTGCTGAGAGATCTCAGATCATGCCTTACACCTGCTAAGAGATGCAGAACTAGCCGTTATGTGCTGCTTGGAGAGGAAGAAGCACTACGGGCAGGTTTTCTCTCCTTCTATGAAGGAAGAACAAAGATCTTCAACTAAAGATATATATAGAGAACCCTGCTTCCGTAGCAACTTGGCGACTAGAACTAAATTGTACACATCTCAATCTAGTTCGTCCAAAAGACCAAGACAGTCTTGGTTTCAACTCAGGAAACTTCAAGTCATATCACAACCTGAGTTGAGTTGCTTATGTGAGTGGAAAACTTACAGAGTATAACTCTCATCATATCCCACACACATAACTAAAAACAGAGATCAACTTGCTTATGATCTCTCTGTTTTTATGTGCTTCATTTCTTCTACCCACTCTTATCAGAAGAGATTTTGTAGAAAAGAAAAACCCTGAAAAAGGTGTCAGGAGAAGTCCTGTAGAATACTTGTAAGGAGGAGTCCTAATAATACTTGTAAGGAGAAGTCCTTCGAATACTTGATAGGAGAAGTCCTGCGAATACTTGTTGGGAGAAGTCCCTGATAATACTTGTACTATTTGTTTAAATAGTGGAAAATCTTGGTAAAGCCAAGGACTGGACGTAGCCCTGTCGATTATGGGGGTGAACCAGGATAAAAATCATGTGTGCTTTATTCTTTATATTATACTGTTTTTCTGCCGTATATTCATCTATGCTTGCACAACAAATTAATTATAACTGAAAAACAAGTAATCAACCTTGCAGATCTATCGAATAAATTTCAAAAATGATTACACAATTCAAACCCCCCCCCTTCTTGTGTGTTTCTTGCACCTTCAGCATGCAGTGTGAATTGCTTCAGCCTAGAAGTATTTGGGCAGAGAAGTTTCATTAAGCATAGTCTTGGCCATTTCTTGAAGTGACCTGTTCTTTCTTTCAGCTAATCCGTTTTGTTGAGGAGTTCTTGGAGTAGAGACTTGATGAAATATTCCGTTCTCCTCACAGTAGCATTTGAATTCTTCATTTATGAATTCTCCTCCTCGATCGCTGCGTATACTAGTGATGCAATAACCCTTTTCATTTTGGATTCTTTTCGCAATGATCAGGAATGACTTGAATGTTTCATCCTTAGTTCCAAGAAATTGTACCCATGTAAATCTTGTGTAGTCATCGACGATGACAAGGCAAAATCTTTTTCCAGAACAACTAGCCGTTCTAGTAGGTCCAAACAAGTCCATGTGTAACATCTCCAGAGGTCTCTTAGTACTTACAACGTTCTTTGAGTGAAAAGAACTTTTTAATTGCTTTCCTTGGAGACATGCTGAGCATGTGTCATCAGATTTGAAGGATAGATTTGGCAGACCACTTACTAGATCGTGCTTGATCATCTTATAGCAATGGTCTTTAAGGATGCATGCCCTAGCTTCCTGTGCCATATCCATTTATCATCCTCTGCTGACACTAGACATGTTACCTTTTGTCTTGCAAGGTTTTCCAAGGAGGTCTTATATAGATCTCCTTGTCTCTGTGCTTCAAAGATAATTTTGTCATCCTCATTTGTGACTCTACACTTCACTTTGTTAAAGGAAACAGTGAGTCCACTATCACATAATTGGCTTATGCTAAGTAGATTGTGTTTTAACCCTTCAACCAACAGAACCTTCCGTATTACCGGAAGGGGAACCTTACCGACGTCACCTTCACCGACGATGAATCCCTTCTGATTACCTCCAAAGGTAACTGTTCCACCGTTTTTCTTCTCACGAATCTTTGGGAATAAAGACCTTCTTCCCGTCATGTGTCGTGAGCATCCACTGTCCAGGTACCATAGCTCTCTTTGGCTTTGAGCTGTTAAGCACATCTGCAAGTGGTACAATCATTGATTTAGGTACCCAAACTTTCTTGGGTCCTTTCTTGTTAGTCATAATCTTGGGTGGACTCTTCCTCCCATACACTATTTTTTGAGGAGTTTGTTTCTCCTTACCTTTGACCATAAATGTCTTAGGTTTAATTTTCTGAGGGAGGGATGATGGAGATTTCTTATCAGGTTGATAAAGGTATGGAACAACAGACGAAGTATGTTTTATTGCAGTTATATCCCAATTTTCTTCTTCAAATCCTAGACCTCTACGATCGTATGCTGACCTGTTATTTCCACTTAATTTAATTAAATTATCATATCCTTAGGTGAAAGTGGATAAATCCTTAATCAGGCTATTTACTCTTTGTTTTAGAAATCTGACTTCTTTATTTGCATCTTGTTCCATAAGTGTTTGATTTTTCTTAGTTAGCATGATTGACACTTCCTTTGAAGCATGCAGTTCTTTTTCAATTTTATCATGCTTCTTTTTGAGTAAGCTATATTTAATTGCTAATGCATGTGAATATTCTAATAACTCATTATAATCCTCAGGAGAGATTTCGGGAGTTACCTCATCTTTGTCATCCTCCTCATAGTTGGATAGGTCAACGGAGATCATCAGAGCTTCTGATTCTTTGTCTGCTTCAATGTCAGACGTATCAATAGATCCCATGAATGCACAGTATGAGGTTTCATCATTGTCTCCTTCGGCTTCTTCTTCTTGGTCAGACTGATCCTCTGACTCCTCATTTTGGCTAGAGAAAGCCTTTTTCTTATAGGAATTCTTTTGGACAGGCTTGTTTCCCAGACGGGGACAGTCATCTTTAACATGTCCGGGCTTCTTGCATTCGTAGCAGACGATTCCACCTTTGCTTGGAATCTTCTCTCCATCTCTTGATGAGGAGGAAGACTTTCCTTTGAACTGTTTCCTGTTCCCCATCATTCTTCTGAACCTTCGATTGAACAAGGCCTGTTCATCATCTGAGTGATCAGAGGATTCGCTGGCTTTCAGGGCCTTTGAGTTATTAGCCTTAAAGGCTACAGCTTTCACGGCGGACGCTTTTCCACGTATGATGCTAGCATCATTTGCAAGATCTTGCTCATGGATCTTCAATTCACCCAGAAGATCTTCTACCTGATAATGATCAAAGTTCTTTCCAGCTCTTTGGGCAGTAACGAACGTCATCCGGTTGGGAATGACACTCTTGATAATTTTAATTACTTGCTCCTTATTGGTAAAGATTTTTCCTAGATTCCTCATCCCATTGTGAATGGTCTGAAGTCTAGCAAACATGGAGTCAATTGACTCATTGTCCTTCATCATGAAGGTCTCATATTGGGAGGCCAGCATGCTCATCTTGGTATCTTGTATGGCTGACGTTCCTTCATGAGCCATGGATAAAGTATACCATACTTCCTTGGCAGTGCTCAGACTGTCTACTTTGTCGTGCTCGTTTTTACTCAGAGCACAGATGAGGAATAGCCTAGCTTTCGCATTTCTTTGATTTTCCGTCTTCTGTTCGTCCGTCCACTTCTCAGTTGGAATGGCTTTATTTTCACTATCTTTGGGGACATAATTGCCTTTGGATATCACGTCCCAAAGCTTCCAGTCAGTTGATTCGATGAAAAGTTGCATGTGCTTCTTCTAGTATGGATAGTTGGAGCCATCAAAGAATGGGGGCTTATTTGTTGCAGTTCCAGTCGGGTAAGCAATGTTGTCCATGGATCTTTGTGCTCTACACCTGTTAAGATGTTAGTATATCTCAGAGCGGTTAAGCTCTGATACCAATTGATAGTAATAAAACCACACAAGAAAGGGGGGGTTTGAATTGTGTGTGTGATTTTTAACTTCTTTTTCGAAAAACAACAGTTATAAGTTCGAAAACGTTTGTTAAAGAGTGCAGCGGAAATTATTCTAAAACTGAACAATAAAGAACACAAGATGTTTATCCTGGTTCACCCCCTTAATCGACAGGGCTACGTCCAGTCCTTGGCTTAACCAAGATTTTCACTATTTTATCAAAATAGTACAAGTGTTCTCAGGGACTTCTCCCAGTATTCTGAGGACTACTCCTTTACAAGTATTCTAGCAGGACTTCTCCTTTACAAGTGTTGGACAGGAATCCTCCCAGTTCTTTTTCAAGAAGAATTGGTTTCTACAAAATCTCTTCGCTGGGAGTGGGTAGACAGTATGAAGAACGAATTTCAGAGAGAATAAACAAGTTGATTCTCTGAAAGGGCTTTGTGTGAAAGAGGATAAGAGTAACACTCTGTGAAGATCTTCACACTAGTTGGCGACTGAACTCAGATAATAAATAAGTTGAGACTGCTGAGTGTTTGGCTTAGAGAGATTGGATCACAGATGATAAACTTAGAAAGTTTGAATGCTTTGATCATGTAAAAGTCGCCAAGTTGAATCTGATGCCAAGTCCTCTATTTATATCTTCAGTAGGATGATCAATGGGACCTTTGTTGAAGATCTGAAGATAGTTCCGTTTGAATTTATCCTCTATTGTGAGTAACGGATACTTCTGCATCTTCTACTTTAATAAATGCGATCTGCCATGCATTTAGTGCTTCTTTAATGGCGGAGGTTGATATCGTCTGGTCCTTTAATGCATTTTTCCTTGAGCACTCACTTCCGTAATTAATGCTCATGCATTCCAGCTAAGGGAGCCATTAATGTTCTGATCAGAAGATTTGAATTTGAACGTTGAGGAGATACGATGATCAGAGAGACTCGCCGCTGATTCTGCAAAAGCAGCTTGAATTAAGGAATGTCAGAAGATTTGAATTTGCAAGGAATAGAGAACTTAATTCTGTCCTTTTCGCCATTAATGCTCTGAAGAGACAATTGGTGCTTGACAGCTCATCCTGGGTTGAGCAAACGATCACCTCCTGATTTCTCTTTTGCACTAGTCAACCAAACATTATGTCTGGAATTTAGATGTTCTTTCTTTCAGATGAACCTAATGACTGAGTGACCAGACGTTTATCATATCCAGACGGACTCTCTGAGGCAGACGTTGTCAGCTGGCGGACTAATTCTCAAAGGCTGTAGCCGGACGAATTCTTCTACTATCTTTTACTTGAACATTTTCTTTTGATAATGCTTTGTAGAGGTCCATGCAGTGCTTTTCCAAGTAGAAGGATGTTCCTAAGCATGATAAACATTGAGAAGTTAAGAATTCTATTTTTGACAAGATCAGTACTTAGCTAAATTGTTATTTATCAAAATATAATACTTCATTAAATTATTTGATTCTAACAGGTACCAGCAGAGTTGGGAGATATGAAGAGTCAGTTTGGCAATCTCATGGAGAAGGGTTTCATTCGGCCCAGTGTTTCACCATGGGGAGCACCTGTGTTACTTGTGAAGAAGAAGGACGGGAGATCGCGACTGTGTGCTGACTACCGGCAGTTGAACAAGGTGACGGTGAAGAATTGTTATCCTCTACCCAAGATTGATGATTTGATGGACTAGCTTCGAGGAGCAGCTATTTTCTCGAAGATCAACTTGAGATATGGGTATCACCAGATTCGAGTCAAGGAGGAGGATATCCGGAAGACTACTTTTCGTACTCACTATGGACACTACGAATACTTAGTGATGCCATTTGGAGTTACGAACGCACTTGCAGTGTTCATGGATTATATGGATAGAATTTTTAACCCTTTTCTTAACAGGTTCGTGGTCGTGTTTATTGACGACATTATCATCTACTCGAGGAGTCAAGAGGAGCATGAAGATCATCTACGACATTTGGTTCTTTCAAACAACATTCGGGGATTTATATCCCGGAATATACATTCATTTTGCAGTTGTTTTTCGGGATATAAAACCAGGAAAAAAATAACATTGCATTCCGGGATATAAAAATTGGAAGCAATAGTGTAGTGAAACACTTACACATGTTTTACAACTTAAATAACTATTCCAAATTGTATATCCCGGAAGCTAATACCTTTCTGGGATTACTGTTCCCGGAACCCATTTATTAGGGATATTCTGACAGTTCCCCCTTTCTTTGCTTTGCTCCTCCGCATTTCCCTTTCTCTTCCTTCCAACTCGCCCTAACCTATCTTCCACTTCCCCTTTCCTCCATGAAATCAGCCTTTTCCCATCCCCTAGTTTCTCTATCTCGCTGGTTCCCCTTCCATCATCAAGTTATTGATATGGGTCATGTGTTCCTGAGATCAAACACAAGCTTTGCAGAGATTGCAAGCGATGAGCTTGATCTTGTTGTTCTCCACCCAAATTCAAGGTTTACGATCTCAATCCTTTAGCTCCATTGTTATCTTCCATCCCACCACCTCTCTTACCCACCTTCAATGACGATGCTCCGATGACGACAACGCCGGAGATGAAACATGATGCGCTAGAGGTGGTGGCTTGAAATCATAGATTAGGAAGAAAATTTGAAAAAAGAGAAAAAGGGTATTTAAATAAATGTATACTTAAAATTAAATAAATCTACCCCTTCATTTTTGTAATAATATATTTAAGGGTAGGGTTGAGATTAAACTGAAAACAATTATGATACATTTTTTTTACAATTTACTAGTTGGATTTACCTGTGCGAGGCACAGGTAACTTTGGATAAACTAAAATTATTGTGTATGGAATGATTTTTTTTATAACTTCTTATACATGTTGTTGTGAGGTCGACAATAGTGACCAATACTGTAGCCGTGAGAAATAGTTACTTAGCAATAAAGGTTGGTGATAATTTGCGCTTAACTCTCATGGGCAAGGATTGAAACTCCATTCTGCATGGTCGAGAGACAAAGTTAGCTAACTACCACGCCACATCTTGTGCTATGTTTAGATGTTATTTTGTCATGTTGATTCCTCGATTGTTGGTATAGGAATCTTTAGCCTGGAGTGTCGTCCGCTCTCCGGGCAACAACAGTGTTGCAAACCCACTCGAGACATCATTAATGACAATATCACCTCTCGATCTAATGGATGCCAATAGAGTGTTCCATACAAATGTTTTAGTTATTCCTCCATGCTCATACATAAAGAAAAAAACCACCTTTGTTTAATGGAGGAAATCAAAATATTAAAATTTAATTTTAAATTTACTTTGTAACTTAATATAATTATATTTTATAATACGTAATTATTGCTAATTTTATTTGGAACATAATTAGTGATTAATGATTTTTATAACCAATGGTATATTGAAAATTTGTATTATATTTAAATTAAAATATTTTAGAATTTCTGAATTAATTAAAAAGGATCAATTATTATTTATAACGTATTAAAACAATGCTATTTATAACATAATAAAAGTATCTACTATTTATAGCATGGTTAGAGGGTAATTCAATATTAATTAGATTATTTATGCATTAGATTGTTTAAATTTGAAAATCAAATTTAAGTTGGTTTTAAAATTTGATTTCATATTAATTTTAAAGACAACTTTTAATGGAAATAATTATTTATGTATAATTATTTGTATCAAATTTTTCGAAATTGATATCAAATTAGTTAAAAAAAGATTCCAAGTATTTTATATACTATTTTTCATTTTTGATATATATATATTCTTCTTTTTTCTTCGAAAAAAGATATATGTATATATATATTTTCATATTTAAAAAAGGGTTCCAATTAAAATTAATATTTAAAATTTTAAAAAACTATTTCATCATTTATTTTACAAAATTGATTTAGTTTTTAATTACTTAATTGTATCAATAAAATTATTGAATTTTTTAAAATAAAATATTTAAAATGTTATATTTAACAATATTTTTTAATTTTATGTTTTTTAAATATTTGATATATCAAATAAAGGATTTCACGTAAAATTAAGAATCAAAATTTCAAACTGATTAGGTTAAAAATAAAATAAAATATATTCATGCTTTCATAAAAAAGATATTTTCTTGAGTTAATATTATTTTACATTTTTTTCAAAAATCCTGGAGTGGTTAAATATATTAATATATTGATTATTGTTATAGGCAGTATTAAAATTCGAAATTAATAGAATAGGAAAAAAATTCAGAGATATTGATTTTTTGTTTTGGAAGGAAAATGAATGACTTAGGTGGAGGGGACACGTGGGAGAAGGTTATAGAAAATAAACTTTCTTTCATATGTCCCAAAGAATTGTACGTACCACTAATACATCAACTTAGTTTGGAACACCTAAATTTGAATCATCTAAAACAATATCTAATCTTACCATATAATCAATAAGATGAAGCAATATAAATCTATCAAGTCAAATATTATAAAAAAAGAGGTATCTTTTCTTTTCGAATTTATATTTTCAATTAATCAAAATGAATTTAGGATATCAAACAATAAAAAGACAAAAGATAACTTAAATACATTACTGGCTGCATTACACGTAACAAGAAAAAATGTAAATAAAGAATCAACTTCTTGAAGATAATACGCAACCAGAGAAAAAAAAAACTGTGAGATGAAAGCATGGACAACACTAAAAAACCAATGTTATAGAAAACTAGAAAAATTAAAATAAAAGAGTCAACATTGTTGAGAGAAGATTCATCGCGAGAAAGAGAACAACCTCAAAAATTTAAAGAATATCGTAGCCTTAAGGTAGAAACATCTAAATATTAATTATATAAAAGATATTTAACATTATAGTCATTATATTTAAAAGATATTGTCATTATATTCGTTACTTATTTAACATTTGTAATAAATTTTATAAATATTAATTATATAATTTTTTTTTTTTTAAATCTTAAGATTGTACGTTAACTATTTCCTATTAAAATTTGGTTAAAAATTTGATATTAATTAGTCATGATTCTTTCATTATTTAATATTTGTAATAAATTTTATAAATATTAATTATTTAGGGTAGGGTCTTAATGACTAGGTTATAGTGGAGATAATTAGGATTTGTACCTTATTTCACTCTGTTTTTATTTTTGTTTCTTTCAACTCTTCATATCATATCACTTATTTTTCTCACTATTTTCCTATATCTCTTTAAAAGTGTTGAGCAGTGTGAACAAAACATAGGTACCCTTTCGATGCATCTTGTGGATAGAAACGCTGATGGAGGGAGCTGGAAACGCAACAGTGCGGGAAAGGATCTGGAATCTAATTGGTAGACAATAGTAGCACTGTCTTTTCTGGTACGTAACATTTTCGTTGTTATATATATATATCTTCGCTGCTTCACTTAGCATTGCCCGTTGTGCTTACATTAGCCACTCAATTGAAACTTCTCTGGAGTTCAGCTCAATCCATCATCACTCTAAGCATGAAAGGGGACACCATAGTTCTATACCCTGCTATGGGGAGTGGACACTTTATCTCCATGGTTGAGCTAGGCAAGCTCCTATTAACCCACCACCCTTCCTTATCCATCACAATTATCATCCTCTCCCCACCCAACAACAACCAACACACCCCTTCTTCCACCACCATCACCACTGCCTCCAGCCACGACGCCACCTCCCAATACATCTCTCTCGTCTCCTCCGCCGTACCCTTCATCACCTTCCACCACATTCCTCTCCCGCCAGTCTCCGCCACGCTCCCGCCTCACTTGCTCGCCCTCGAACTCTCCCACCTTGCCAGCCAACACGTCCACCGTGTCCTCCAATCCATCTCCGAAACCACCAACCTCAGAGCCGTTATCTTGGATTTGTTCAACTACAAAACCGCCCACTTCACCTCCACCCTTCACATCCCCACTTTCTTCTACTACACTTCCGGTGCCGCCACTCTCGCCTGCTTGCTAAACTTCCCAACCTTTCACCAAAACACCATAAGACACATCAAAAACCACGTTCACGTGCCTCTTCAAATCCCCGGGTTACCAACGATTTCCACGGATGACCTCCCTGACGTATCGAAGGACCCTGAGAGTCCTATTTACCATGATTTCCTTGAGGTCGCGAAAACTATGAGTAACAGCTTTGGCATTATCACAAACACCTTCGATGCAATTGAAGAAAAAGCTATCAAAGCGATAGGTGAAGGGCTCTGTGTGCCAGATGGTAACACGCCGCCCTTGTTCTGCATTGGGCCGCTGATTTCAGCGGCGCACGGCGGAGATGAGAAAGGGTGTTTGAGCTGGCTCGACTCGCAGCCGAGTCAGAGCGTCGTGTTGCTGAGTTTCGGAAGCATGGGGAGATTATCGAGGGGTCAGTTGAAGGAGATTGCTGCTGGGTTGGAGAGGAGCGAGCAGAGGTTTTTGTGGGTGGTGAGGAGCGAGTCAGGTGGGGGTGACTCGGAGGAGGAGCCGAGTTTGGACGAGTTGTTGCCAGAAGGTTTTCTGGAGAGGACGAAGGAGAAGGGGATGGTGGTGAGGGACTGGGCTCCGCAGGGTGCGATTCTGAGTCATGACTCAGTGGGCGGGTTCGTGACTCACTGCGGGTGGAACTCGGTGTTGGAGGCTGTGTGTGAGGGAGTGCCGATGGTGGCGTGGCCTCTGTACGCGGAGCAGAAGCTGAACAGGATTATCATGGTGCAGGAAATGAAGGTGGCTCTCGCGGTGAACGAGTCGAAAGATGGGTTCGTGAGTGCAACCGAGTTGGGGGACCGGGTCAGGGAGCTGATGAACTCGGACAGGGGAAAAGAGATTCGGCAGAGGATTTTCAAGATGAAATTCAGTGCATTGGAAGCAAGAGGCGAAGGTGGGTCTTCCCTTAATGCTTTGAATCGGTTGGCTCAATTGTGGAACACTAATTTATGATTTGATACAACATTTTCAGCTCACTCTTGATCATGGCGCATTCCCCTTTCCCTTTCTCAGTCCCTTACAATTTTTAGTTTGAGTTTCCATTTACATAAAATTTTGTTTAAAACTTGTCACGTCCATAACTTGAGAAATACGAGGAAATTTTCGGTGATTGAGGTGTCTAAATTGTGTTTCAAGAAGCCTTCTTTCACCTCGCTTTGGAATTGCCCAATTCAAAGGTTTGTATCTTGAGTCGAGGTATAAGAATTTTGTAGCATGACGTCATTCTGGTTCCAGTAGTGCTAATTCCACTCTAGAAGGGTCTTGAAGTGAATCATGCCAAGGAGGATCTCATTAGTTAGAGTGAAAGTAAAAATCAGTGTGAAATGTGTATGTATCAAATGTGGTTGTGGAAGGGAAATTAATCGTTTGTAGTAAAAATAAGTTGTTTTTCACACCTTTTCTACACTTATACCAAGTAATGGAAAGAAAGAAAAAATAGACAATGAGATATATGATAGGTTATGTGTGGAAAAATAAAAGAGACATAAAAAAAGAGAGTGAAAATGAAATGAAAGAGAAATAAGAGTGTGAAAAAATCAAAACTCATTTAGTAATGTTCTATTAGCTTCTAGATAATAAAATAAGACGAAAGAAAAAAAATAATTAAAATGATTTTTATTACCTTATTGGTTTAATTTTTTTTTTTGAATTAACAAAGTGGTGTTCTTTTTTTAAACAATAAGGGGGGAACCCAATGGTAGATTAAACTAAAACAGATTTGGGACTAGAAGCTCCCATACAATTTCCAAAAAGGAGATAGAAGCATTTTATGGGAGAGGCTTGAAGAACATGGATTCTTAATTTTCATGTGTGTTCACAAAGTGAACTGAAAACAGACAAGCCAAGATCAATTGAAGAATCAGAGATTAGTTTTCAAGTTTGTATTCAAGTGAACATAGGCTCTCCTTTTTGGCACACATTTCCTATAAATAATCCAAACTTTCAATCATTTTCAACCGTGACCTCGTACATGGCTGCTAAAGGCCAACATTGGAGATCATGTCTTTCATCCGGTTTGAAGTGTCAATAACTTACAACATAACCTCTTATCTTTAGGGCATAGGTCGCCCAAAGGCACACATCAATTGATTGCCCTATAAAAACAAGGGTCATGTCTCAGAACTATAACGTAACATTTCATCACCCGGTAGCTATTTGATGACATTACATCGCCCGTTGACAACCGACATGATGAGATTAAACCGCCTATAATGATGGGGTTGTCATGATAAGGTTATGTCACTCGTCATAAGGTTAAGCTGTCATGATAAAGTTAAGTCATCGTGATGAGGTTAAATTCCGTCACGAGGTTAAGCCACCATGATGATGAGGTCTCTCATTTCAATCCATTAGCTCCAAAAACACCAAGCCTTAAACACTGAGGTGAAGTGTCTTTAAGCCTATTTTGGTCGAGATCTCTTTAAAGAAAACATGCAATAGTCTTTTTGTTTTCCGTGTTTCATGACCTGTCATTTGAGTTCCCCAACTAAAAAAATAATCATTACTTTTTAAATTTAATTGAAATGTTATGTCATAGTTATTTGGTGGATATGTTTTTCTTGACTCCATCAGACATCGCTCTTCTAGTCCACAAGATCCCAAGACATTAAGCTTTAACCATTAAGACAATACGAGTCTTTGGGCTAAAATCATCATCTCATTCATTGGATTTTAGCCGACATGTTGTCGATTTAGATTGTTTTCATGGAATTTATTTTCATCACACCAACCGACTTTCATGCCAAATATACTAAGGATTTTACCGGATTTTAAGGCTTGTGTTTCATGGAATTCAAGGCTCGTGCTTGATGTAAGTTCTGTAAACGTTATGCACTAATTAGTCACAAAACAGTATAAAAACCATAGTAAAAAATATGAAGTTATACTTCCATCAGTGGTGAATCAATTGGGAATGTTTAATGTTGAGTTGGTCCAACTTCCTCATAGTAGAATAAGCTGATGGATGGATCCCTTTTAAAGCACTAAACATATTATCACAAGAAAAACCTAGTATTATGAATTGCTATCTTGGGGTCATTGATAGCGGGTGATTCATTGTAATTTTAAATTTAACGCATGAAGGATTACTGAAAAATAGCTATGAATATGTTACAAGAGCATAAAAGAATGATATGAGATAAGATAATAATCTATATTTATGCAATGTTTAAGATAAACATACAGTGTCAAATACTTCTTTGATAATGAAGCTTTTGTGATATTACTTTGAGATGTTTTCTACAGGAACCTTGTAAAGCAACATTGTTGATTAAGAGAACTAAGTAACCAAGACAAGCTTAAAGATATGACTCAAGAAGAAGACTTTTAAGCAATGGATACATTAGAAGAAGACTTCTAGACTTCAGAAGAAAAGCTAACCAAAAGAAAGCTTAATCTCTCTAGCTTCCACACAACAAACATTCAAATCTTGAAGATTGAAGAAGAAGCTCTAAAAAAGAGATAATTTGATCAAATGCAACTCTTAAAATACAGAAGCTAGTTCAAACAATCAAAGTTGGACTAAGGAGTTGATCAGAAAAGAGTTTAGAAGTAAGGCGATTCTTAATGGACGAAGCAAATGAAAAAGCCTCAAGAAGATATCAGAATCAAGCGCAAACCAAAGGAGATAATCTCTTTAGAAGACAGTCTCTGCTGAAACTCCCTTTCAAATGAAGGACTAACACAGAAGATCCTACAAGAAAACCCATACCAACTCATCCAAGAAGATAATAAGATGAGTATCAGCTAAAGGAAGAAAAGCAGAGCAACAAATATTGTGAGTTACTTATGCTGAAGCATCAAACACTCACATATCTAGTAAGTTCAGATAAGAGAGGAAGTCATCAATAGAAGAAATAAGACGACAAGAAGAAAGAAAGTGCAAGGAGAATGTTCGATACCAACCGAACGGCCACCCAGGAGGGAGTGGTCGGAGATGAAGGGACGACTTCCAGACTACTGCGGTAACTGCGGAGATGGCCCGAGATCCTTCCACTGGTCGATTGTGGGGGGTACCTGCAAAGACACTCCAATGCTCAAGTCAGCGATCGTCTCGAGAGGGGGGGTCGTTCTAGGGAAAGTGAATGTACCTTGTGTGACAATGAGGCTGGGTTTTATAGGGCTGGGATCTCCTGACACTCAGTTGGTAGATTCAAGGAGCTGTCAGGGATCCCAGTTTCTTACCTTGACGCGGTCGTCGGCGAGGGTTCCGACTAGGATTGTCGGCTTAGCCGGCCGTGTATGCTCCGGCAGCTTGTTCTTGGCCAAGCGTCGCCATGCTCGACCGGCTAGTCCGTTGGTTGACCCACTGGTTGCTGCTGACCGGGTACCGGTCGGAAAAGAGAAATTATCATGGTCCCAAGCATATCTCATATATGACCACCATGATAATCAGAATCAGAAGAAAATGCCAAGTGCTGATCAAGGGTTCTACTAAACACAAAGATAGGAAACAAGGCCACTCCTTAGGAAAAATAATTCAAAGACTTCAGAAGCTCTTGATAAGACGTTGCAAGAAGTCTTACCATCCCTGATCAAATGTCATGATGAACACAATGATAAGAAGAGGAAAAATGAGGAAAAAAACTGAAGAAGATCAGGAGCAGTCAGAACTTGCATTAGAAGGACTACTGAAGATTTTTATCCAAGTCTAGACCAACTACTGATCATCAGAAGAAGGAGTTGAACAACTTTCCGCATTAATTCCTATTCAACGAAATATTTTTCGACTAAAGATCCATGTCTGATTCTTAAGGAGGAGCTTACACTGAAGATAAAATAATCCTCAAAGAAATCAGAATTGAAGACATTATCAAAGAAGCAGTCAAGGGACTTCAACATGGTGATCTTTGATTAACTGCTATTGCACTAACCAATGCTGAAGTTTCCCAACATCAGAAGATGTTGAACTTATTGGAACAATAACCACAAAACATTCATAATCTACCATCTGCTGAGGACTGCTAATTGGAAATGACCATTGTAGCAAGAGGACAAAATACTAGTAACTTATCTGCGTTGGGCACAATTAATTGCCCGCATTCAGCAGAGTGCCAACGCTCAGGCGTTGGGTGTCTCTGCAACTTCACAGCTTTGCTGTTTTGTTCTTCGTCTTCATGACCTTCAATGGCTTTGATGTAGCCACCTTCTTGTCCCTTATTATTTCCGAAACTTCTCCTTCATCATCAAGACTCCACTCATGGCCTTTTTCACATGTGCCAATTAGAAATGATGCTTCCTCTTCCAACTTCATTTTCAGTCCTTTATTTGCTGAGACTTTACTTTCAGTCCTTCCCCTTCTGAACTTTACACTTTGGTCCCTGGACACAATGACTATTTCTACCAGCTTTTCTAAAAGACTAAAAAACTAATAAAAACTCCTAAAAATATATAAATAAAGTTTAAAAAACAAATAAAAGCTAATCTATATGTAAATGCAAAAATAAATAGAAAATTTAAATAAAAAGTATAAAAAATCTATATGAAACTCAATAAAAAGAAAATAAAAAGACTAGAAAGACCCTAAAAACATCATACAAAATCCAGTCATCAAGGACCATTAGTGTAATTTGATTATGCATTGTGTCACTTCTTGCAGCTTCAAGTTTGTTTCAATGGGAAAAATTCTAAAGCTTTTTATCCTTAGAGGGGCCTCCGCCAAGGGGACCCTCTTTCCCCTTATTTGTTTTTTTTTTTCTGCATGGAGAGATTGGTGCATATAATTAATGATGAAATTTAAAGTAGGGGGTGGAAACCGATAAGGTTGTCTAGGAATGGGCCTCCTATTCGTCATTTATTTTTTCAGATGACCTCCTTCTCTTTGGTGAAGCTTATGTTAGTCAGATGGAGAGTATTGCTTCTTGTCTGGATGAATTTTTTCAGGCTTCAGGGATGGAGGTTAGCATCTCTAAATCCCGCATGATGGTTTCTTGGAATGCTAGCTCTTCAGTTTCTAGTCATCTTTGTCAGGTTGCTGGTATTCCACTGACTAATGATCTTGGGCACTACTTGGGGGTGTCATTGGCTCATTAGCGTGTGATAGTCAATGCTTACCAGTGCATTTTGGACAGAACTCAACAACGACTCTCTACTTGACGTTCTAACATGTTGAATATTTCTGGTCGAGTTACCCTTGCTAAGTCTTTGATTGCAGCGCTCCCTACTTATTATATGCAAACAAACCTCCTTCCGAGGAAGATGTACAATAAGTTGGAGAAGATTCAGCGTGACTTTATTTTGGGTTCTTTAGATGGTTCCCACATAGCTCACCCTATTGCTTGGGTAAAGTTCTGACGTCCAAAGCAAGAAGGGGGTTTGGGCCTTCGCCGCTCCCATGACTTCAATAGATCCTTGGTCGTGAAACTAGGTTGGGGTCTTGTCCCTAACCTAGATGCTCTTTGGGCTAGAGTGATTCTAGGGAAGTATGCTTGTAGTAGTAATCCCATCCCTGAGGTGCAGAAACACAACTCGTAATTTAATGTTAGGCGGGCTATTAGAAAGACTTGGGATGAGCTTAACTTAAAACTGCGTTGGTGTCTTCGTGACGGCTCTTCAATCTAGTTTTCGGCCGATCTGTGGCTCCACTATGGGATTATTTTGAATGAGGTGATGCGTCATCCAACTCAGTTTGTCGATACTATAAAGACAATTGTTGATTATTATGATTTTGATCGGAGAGCTTGGCGAGTTTCTGACTTCAACCACCTGCTTCCTCCTTCTATTGTAGCAGAAATTCTGTCCATGTCTCCTCCTTCTCCTGATATAGGGGTGGACAAGGTCATTAGGGCCCTTGCGAGTGACGACTCCTTCTCTTCTAAATCTGCTTATGAAGTGCGCGCAACTGGAATTTTTGTGAAACAATCTGTGAACTGGGTTCCTCTTTAGGGTTGCGAAGGCCCTATTAAAGTCTGTAATTTTCTTTGGTGCCTGGCTAATAACGGTGTCTGGGTCAATTATAGACGATGGCAAGTGGGCATGGCAAATGATTCCCTTTGTCCTTTGTGTCACACCGAGGATGAAACTATCCTTCATTTCTTCTCGGACTATTCTTGTACCAAGCCATTGTGGTCTCAGCCGGTGATCCACCAACACAAACCTGCCTTCTTTGCTGCTGATCTTAGGAGTTGGGTGTTGGATAATCTGCAAGGCAAGTCGCTGGTCATGATTTATAGGAGCCGTTCACCAAACTTTGGCATCTTGCTTTGGCATATTTGGAAGTTGCGAGTTAATTGCGTTTTCTGGGGAGCTGCTTTTGGATTGCAACAGATCCTTATCTCATCCATGAGGTTTCATCTAGATTATCATCACTGTCGAAATTCTCTCCAGGTGCATTTGTTGCTGGCTGATCGTGGGTATCACCGAATTCAAGTGGGTTGGTCTCCTCCTCCACTATCTTGGTTTAAATGCAACACAGATGGTCCGGTGAAGGGGTACTCGATGTTCGCTGGTTCCTTATTTCAGAAACCCATTGGAGAAGGCTGAGCTGGAAAGCAAGTTCCTCAAAATTAAGAAACAGTTCCTTGCACAAGGAACTTTACTTTATAGGATCCTATATTAAAAAACTATTTTTTCTCTCTCATTCCTGAGCTGATTTTCGGTTAAAACAAGAGGGAAACAATGATCATGAACAGAAGAGGAAGATGAACGGAAGAACATTTCTCAACAAAATCAACCATAGGAAAAAAATCACCAAATTTACAACTGAATATCACATAACAGAAGAGGAAAAAATAGAAAATGAAATATTTGCAACCAATCCAGTGGAGAGGGAGATGAGCACCAACATCGACAGCGATGGCTTCTGGCATGTCGTTGATCTGGTGCGGGGAACTCAGATCTGGTGGCTGGAAGCGTCGTTTCGCGATTTTCTCCGATCTAGGTGTTGGGACCTCCTATCTCGCGATTTTCTAAGATATGGTGGTGGGGTGACGAAAATTTTGCGATCTGGTGGTGGGGGGCGACGACAGTGATATGATTGAGAAGGGAGGGAGACGGAGAGAGACGCGACAGGGAGGGAGGGAGCGGTGCGGCCAGGGAATGGTTTGGATGGAAGAGGCATGGAGTGAGAGAGGTATATCTAGGAGGGAAAGAGCGGTGGCTCGAGCGGAGGGAAGATGTACTAGTCAAGATTAAAAGAAGTAGCTATTGTAAATGTAGTCGTTGTAAAAGTAGCCGTTTAAAAAGAGCCATTGTAAAACTAGCCTTTATAAAAAGAGCTGTTGTATAGCCGGCGCCAAATACTTAGAACTAAATATTATTTTTCATGCAACCGTTGACCTCGACCTCTCTCTCACTCGACCTCTCTCTCACTGCAGCTTTTCTAGGGCTGCCGCCGTGCCTCCTCTCTCCCGGCGCGGCGGCAACCCCATCTCCTGTGCTCCTTTTCTCTTCTCCTTCCTCGCCGCCTCCAGATCTCTCTTCTCGGAGCTTTTTATGTTGTTTTGCGCCGCCTCCGTTTCTTTGCCCTTTTATGCCGATGGCCGTTTCTTCTCCTCGCGCGCCTCTGTTTCTGCTCGTGTGGGTGGCTCTGTTGGTGGTGGCGACGGTGCTCTGCGCCGGTCGGAGATCTTGGGCCGCCTCACCCTTCGGCTTGTGTCGAAGTCTGGGGACGACCTCTTTGAAGAAAGGGGAAACCCGATCTGAGGAAGTCATCGCCGATCTCTCGGATCCTTCACCGATCTCTGACGTCGTCTTCTTCCTCTCCTTGTTTCGAAGCCTCCTGTGTCTACCCTTTGCATTGGTGCTCCAGATCTGCTGACAGTTTGGCCGCGGTGTGGATTTTCAGGTGGGTTTTGTTTGTTTGTTCAGGTGCGTCGGTGCGTGGCGCTGGTGGAGGTTCCGGGTTGGAGTTCTGCGGGGTTTTGCCAGTGTCGATCTGCTGTGCTTGGTGGCAAGGTCCTGACTCAGTTGGTGTGAAACAAGGTTGTGTCCCCGGCTTTCGGAGTGCGGAGTGAAGTTGGAGGTGACGATTTTGGGATGGTGACTCGCAGCGTTGGTCGCTGGCTCCGCCGTTCGCTGTTGGTTCTCTGTTTGGGCTCGCCCCTGTTTTTTTGTTTTTAGTTAATTTTCCTGGATGGTTAGGGACTCAGCTATTTAGCAAGGTGGTGGGTGTTTTGTTAGGTGGGTATTTCCTGTCTGTAGGTGTCGAGCAGCTTGTCGGGTTCCCTTACCGGTTGAGCCTGTTGCTGCTTTTCGATTTCGATAGGAACTTTCTGGATTGTAGATTGGGGTTTTATTGTTTGCTAGCACGTGTCGTGTGCTGGTGGGGTCTTTGTGGTTCTTCTTGGGAGGTTTTGATATTGTGGCTGAGTTTTCTAGCAGTTGATTAGTGATGAGTGGATTTTATATGATGTTTTTAGGCTATTTTTAGTCTTTTTATTTTAATATTTTTGAGTCACATATAGGTTTTTTATTCTTTTTATATAGATTTTCTATTTATTTTGCATTTTGCATGTAGATTAGATTTTGTAGCTTTATTTTATATTTTTAGGAATTTTTCTAGTTATTTTGTATTTTTAGAAAAAGCTGGTTTAGTTATCATTTTTGTCCAGGGACCAATATGTAAAGTCTCAGGAAGTCAGGGACCAAATTGTAAAAGTTCAAGAGTGGAGGACTTAAAGTGAAGATTGAGAGAATATGAGGGCTTGAATTGAAGTGCTAACCAAGAGAGGACCAAAGTGAAAAAGAAGAATATGAAGAATCACTCTCTAATTTAGCACATGGAAAATGATGTTTAAAGAATTGATGTTAGTGGAGGAAAGGTTTCAGAATTAAACAAGGCTGAGTAGTGGCTTTTTATGGCCATCAAAACCCACTACCAAGAATGAAGGATGAAGAAGAAGCTTGAAGATGAAGAAGCAGCGTCCCAGCGCTCCAGCGTTGGGATCCCAGCGCTCCAGCGCTGGGGTTCTGACTGGATGATGAGTCAGATGTTGACCCAGCGCCCAAGCGTTGGAAAGCCAGCGCTCAAGCGCTGGGCCTCGGACAGAAAGTGGATTTTTAATGCATCCTAGCGCCCATGCGTTGGGAATGCCAGCGCTCAAGCGCTGGGGGCTGGAATTTTACTATAAATAGGACCCTTTTCTTCACTTGTAAGACACACCTCTTAGAATACAACAAGTATTCTCTCTTTCTTCCTTTTGAGCATTGTTCCTAGGACTTGTGGGAAGCCATATTTGAGCTCCTATCCAGGGTAATTCAATGTCTCCTTTAGCCATGCTTGGCTAACTTCTCTTTTAAGTTTTTGGGTTGTTTTAGTTTATAATTCATGTTCTAGTTTTCTTTTACATTTCTGAATAATATCTTCAATTCATGTTTTATTTCTTTGTTCTTCATTAATCTTTATGCGCAAAGGATTTCTTGCTTTCTACTTATGTCATAAGGCCATTTGGTAAGTAGTAAGGGAAATAGGAAATAAAAAAGGTTATATGTTTGCATTTCTTAAGGCTATAAGGATGTACGTAACTTTGTGTTGGCTCGAATTCTTTCTTCATCTTCTTCTCTAATTAACTAATAACCAAGGCTATTGAGTTAGTAATTAGGTAAGAAAGTTCTACATTTCTTAAGGCTATTAGGGTGTAGAAACTTAGGCTATAGCACCATGAATATGAATTTAAAGTTCAGAAATTTAGTAAGAGTTTTCTAGCATGTTTTATAAATTATGTAAATCAACCCAAGAGCTTAAATTCTCTCATCTTATTTGCTTTATTATTTTATGCTATTGCTCTCTTCTTGTCCTAAACCAAACATCAACCATATCATTTTATTTTTATTGCACAAGTACTAAATTAAATATTAATAAGAACACCTATCCCTTGGGTTCGATCTTTTGTATTACGCGATAGTTAATCGTACACTTGCGATTTTCTTTATCAAGTTTTTGGCGCCGTTGCCGGGGATAGGTTCTTTCAAGTTCTTGTTTTTATTTTATTTAGTACTTCTTGTTTATACATAAAAATATATAAAAAAAAAAGAAAAAAAAAAAAGAAAAAATTGTATTGAATAGGTGCTATTAACTTCTTTGGCTTGTTTGCATGGTAGGACATTTTGAATTGGACCCTGAAATTGAAAGAACTTTGCATCGTAGATTAGCGGAGCAAAGGAGATTAGCAAGGGCCATGGCTGAAACACAAGCACAAATGGAGGAGCGCCTCCTTGCTGAATACAATGCAAGGGTAGAAGATGAAGTCCAAGCTAGACTTCAAAGGCTGAGAGAGGAGGAGGAAGAGCAGAATGCTAATCGCTCTCTTCGTGATATCACAGCTCCTCAGGTAGATTACAATTTTGAAGAGAGTATTGTGGTTCCGGAGGATGCTTTGCCAAATTTCCAGATTCCTCCACACTTCATCTCTTTGGTAAGTCAAAACCAATTTGGTGGAAGTGTAAATGAAGAATGCCATACACATCTGGAGCGATTCACCAGGCAATGCTCCACCTTAAGGAGAAATGATGCTCACTTGGATACGGTAAGACTTATGCTGTTTCCATTTTCCTTAAGAGATGTGGCAGAGGAGTGGCTATCTTCTCAACCACTCAGAAGCATTACTTCATGGGATGATTTGGCTGAAAAATTCACGGCCAAATTTTTTCCTTACAACCGCATAAGGAAGTTGAAGCAGGAAATCAACTCCTTCATTCAACAAGATGCTGAAAACCTGTATGAGACATGGGAGAGGTTCAAGGGACTTCTCAGAAGGTGCCCAGGTCATAACATCTCTATCGCAGATCAGGTAGAGAAATTTTATGCTGCTTTGAATGATTATACCAGGGATAAATTGGATACTGCGGCAAGTGGGGCATTCGATGCTTTGCCACCACAAGGAGCTCTTGATTTAATCAACAAACTTGCTGCAAGAGCTGCTCATTCAAACCAGGACCGGGCAATCAGGAAAGGTATTTATGAGGTTGATTCTTTTGAGTCCATTGTTGCTTCAAATAAACTTTTATCCAGGAAAGTTGATGCAATGGTCAAAAGAATGGAGGGGGTTCAACTGAGCCCGGAGGAGGCTGAATTAAAAGCTGAGGTAAAAGCTATGGGGAATTTGCAAAATTCCTATGGCAACACCTATAACCCAAGCTGGAGAAACCACCCCAATTTTTCTTGGAGAGATCAAGGGGGTGGTCAAGGAGAAGTCAGGCAACAATTTCAGAGGCCATTCCAAAATCAGAGGCCACCAATGCCTTTGAATCCAAACCAGGGAAGGAAGATTTTGGAAGAAATTGTTGGTGAAATAGGCCAACAAACTGTGCAATTTATGAATGAGACCAGGACAAGTGCCAAGAATCATGAAGCCTCCATTAGAAATTTGGAGGTCCAGGTAGGCCAGTTGGCCAAGACCATCTCAGAAAGGATTCCAGGTACTTTTCCGTCTGATACTCTTGTCAATCCAAAAGAAAATGTTGAGAATGTTTCTGCCATCACTCTTAGGAGTGGTAAGACTATGCCCGAAAGGGTAGTGGAAATTGAACAAGAGGTAAGTGGTGAAGAAAAAGAAAAAGAAAGGAGTGTGCCTATTGTTGTTGAAAAAATTGCTGAAAATGTAATTCCTCCTTCTAAGAAAATTGGCAAAGTTCCATTTCCTAAAGCTTTTAAAAAGAATTTGGAAAAGCAATTCTCAAAATTTCTTGAGATTTTCAAAAGACTTCAAATTAACATTCCTTTTTCTGAAGCTTTGGAACAAATGCCAATTTATGCTAAATTTATGAAGGACATTTTATTTAGAAGGAGGAAATTGAGTGAGATGGATGAAACTGTAATGTTAACTGAGGAGTGTTCAGCTATGGTTTTGAGGAAGTTGCCCCAAAAATTGAAGGATCCGGGGAGTTTCACTTTGCCTGTGGAAATTGAGGGACTACCAAATGCAACAGCTCTTTGTGATTTAGGAGCTTCTATAAACCTCATGCCACTCTCCATGTTTAGGAAATTGGACATGGGAGAGGCCACTCCTACTTTGATGTGTTTACAATTGGCGGACAGGTCAATTAAGTACCCCTATGGGGTGGCTGAAGATGTTTTGGTAAGGGTTGACAAGTTTGTCTTCCCGGTTGATTTTGTGATACTTGATATGGAAGAAGACTCCAAGGTACCATTAATTCTTGGGCGGCCATTCCTTGCTACGGGAAACGCCAAGATTAATGTAGCAGAAGGCCTCCTATCTTTCAAGGTAGGGGATGAAAAAGTGAAGTTTTCTGTATTCCGTACTTGTAAGCACTATGAGTCTGAAAGTGAGGATGAGTTCAAAGATGATGTTTGTAGCAAGAAAAGAAAAAGTACCCCCAATTGATTAAGGGGAAGGGTCTATCTCGGACCTTAACATTGAGCTGGTTGGGAGACAACCCAACTTAGGATAGTTTATGTTTCTGTTTTTTAATTTTTGCACAACTCTTGTACATAAATAAAAGAAAAGAAATTTTATGTTTTTGCTGCAGGCGAGGCCAGCGCTCGAGCGCTGGAGGCCAACGCTCAAGCGTTAGGCCCCTGCTTCACAACCTCTGATTCCAGTTGATCCCAACGCTTAGGCGTTGGAGGGCTAGCGCTCATGCGCTAGGCCCCTGGAATCCACCCAGTTATTTTTCTACTTTCCAACGCCATAGCGTTGGAAACCCAGTGCTTAGGCGTTGGGACCTCTGATGCCCAATTTTTATTTTAATTCCAGCGCCCAAGCGTTGGCATCCCCAACGCTC
Organism: Acmispon strigosus; assembly: GCA_030819835.1. Taxonomy (NCBI): domain Eukaryota; kingdom Viridiplantae; phylum Streptophyta; class Magnoliopsida; order Fabales; family Fabaceae; genus Acmispon; species Acmispon strigosus. The sequence goes on along the minus strand of JAUAMA010000001.1, from coordinate 36,854,070 downwards.
AAGCGCTGGAGCTCGGGCAGTTTGCTGTTTTTACTTTTGTTTGCTGTTTTTAGTTTTTAATAAATTTTGTGTTCACCATTTTCTGAAAGTTTTAAAGTTCTTTGAGTTTTCCCTTGGTTCTAAACTGGTTTTAATTTTTGGGGAACTCAAGAATTCTTGTTTTTAAAAGGTGGACATAAATTTTCAACCCATGATCTTACTTGTGCTGATTTTGGAACTAACAAGTCAAGCAAGCTTCTGCTTGTAAGACTTTTTGTTTGTTCATTGTTACAGGATAGGTACCAAAAGGAGGGAGAGCCCTCTTGAACTTAAGTGTTCAAAATTGATTTTTACATTGAGGTTCCCTTGGACCTGTGTGGATAATTTGTTACTATACCAGCTTATTAGTTTTTGTTTTTGTTTTTATAGTTTTTATTTTTAGCTTAGTTTTTCTATTTTCTTTTTGCATGAGTCTTGAGTATATTATCCATTCTGAATGTTGCTATAGCTTTGTGAAATGCTTTATCTGATTGAACTGCTTTGTGAAAAGTTCTATGTTTTTAAGCAGTTAGGATTGCATGCTGTAGAAAGGATTTTGATATCTTGATTGTTTTGGTTGTTGGCAAAGTCTTTTTCTGAGTTCTAAAAAGGGTACCACTTACCCTATCTTTTTCTGAGAGCTGAGTGTTAGAACAGATAGCAACCTGAGAGGGGGGTGAATCAGTGTTGCCCCAATTTTCGCCTTATTGAAATTGTTACTTTCAAGTTTATGATGATCACGAATTGATCGTTGTGATTGCAGCGCATATGAACAATACTTGAAAGTAAATGTGAAGGATAAAGAGAATCACACACAAGATTTATCCTGGTTCGCCTTCAATCCACCGAAGACTACGTCCAGTCCCTCAAGAAAACCCCTTGAGGATTTTTCCACTATTGATAAGAATTTCTTACAAGTTCCTAACCCAAGGACCCCAAGAACTTCTATCAATATTCTGTGAAAGCAAACCGCTTTCAACAGCCCCTGAAAGCAAATCGCTTTCAGTTCCTGAAGGCAAACCACCCTCAGACCTTGAAGACAAACTTGTCTTCAATCGAAACCCTGAAAGCAAACCACTTTCAGTGACAACAACCCTTCACCGAATACCACGGTGAAAAACTCAATCTTACAGAAAGAGATGAAGAAGATATTACACTTGGCTGTTTCAATCCTTTAACACACAATTGGATTGAACATGAGAAATTATGCTTTAAGGCTTTTAAGCATAATACAATTCTGAGTTCTTCAAGATATGAACAACTAGTGTGTTCTTGTAAACATGAAGATCATGAACTCAGAATTTAGGCTCCAAAAGATTTAAGTTCTAAAAGATGAACCAATTTTGAAAGAGCTTTGGCCTAATGTGTTTTTCTCATGTGAAATGTGTATATTTCGTGTGTGTTGTGTGTTCTATGTTGTTGTTGTGTTTTCTGGACTCAAATGGTCTTTATATAGGCAAAGGAAACGTCCTTGAACCATCACAACCCTTTTCAAAAGGTTTGGGACACAATGGTTCATGAAAAGATGCACTTTTTCGTTCTGGTAATCGATTACCATACTTAGTGTAATCGATTACACAAGTGACCGTTTCAGTTTGAATTTGAATTTCAAACATGTAATCGATTACAAGACTGGAGTAATCGATTACTTGCCTTGGTGTAATCGATTACCATAATGGTGTAATCGATTACACAGAAGCCCATTTTCCAGAAACTTATTCTTTGAGACTTGCTTAAGGTTTTCTACTTCTTTTAAGTTATGAAAACACTTAGCTTGATTAGATTAGGTGTTTTGAGAGCCTTTATGCTTTAATAAACCTTTGGAAGCATAACTCACCTAATTCTAAGACTTCTAGACTATTGATGGACTTGAGTGCTTGATTCTTTTGAAGTCTTCTTTTCTTCTTTTTGTTGATGAGTTTGTCGTCATCAAAACCACAGCCAGGGTCAGGAGCAAGACCTTCTTCACAATCTCCCCCTTTTTGATGATGGCAAACACATACTTGAAACTTTGAAGATCATATGTGCATTCTTGATGCTTAACTCCCCCTATTTGATAGAATCTAGTATTTCTGATATTTCTCCCCCTTTCTAATGTACTCGTTGAATTCCTGCATATGATCTTTAAGAGCACGGAACCTTTCTCCCCCTTTTGACTTCATCAAAAAGAAGAAAAGGCCAAAAAATGTACAGGCATACATACAAGTATATTGAAACATAAAGCATGGGGGAATAGGGGTAAACATGTAAAATAGGACGAAAACATAATAGTCCAAACATAGTATTTAAAAGATAACATACATACAATGGGAACATAGTACAAGATGAAATACACAGCAAGAAAAATTTCTAGAAAGCTAAGTACTAGTAGGAGAGTCAACATCAGCAATGGTATACACGGGTACGAAATCCCGACTAGCATCATGAATTTGACATGGAAGAAGAGAGAAGCCAAAATCATTAGTGATGTTGAGCGAAGGAAGAATGGAGGTGTCTATTCGTTTGAGATGAGATGACCGCGTGTCATAAAGCTTGGCAATAGGCACTCCAGAGTAGAGAAGAAGGCGGGTGATGATCGATGCATAAGGAAAAGAGTCCGCTAAGTTGCGACTTCGTAGCATGTGGTGCATAACCAAAAATGCCCAATTGATTTTGTGACAATGAAGAATGCCATAAAGAATTTGTAACTCAAGGTCGCTAATGTGAGCAAGGAGAGTTTCTTCAGGCAGAACTACTTGATTAATGAAGTAGTGTAGAAGATGATTGTTTGTCGTGAGGACATCGGTGTTGTATGGGCAAGAAGTAGTATGTGGTGGGTGAATTTTCTGAAGGTCTACTGATTCAAATCGACACAGAGATTTGTAAAAGGAGTCACGGCTATAGTCAGACCAGGGGCAAGGGAGGTTAGGACCCAAGAGAGCACCCGATGAAGGAAGTCCAAGGCATCGACCAAAAGATGATAGGGAGTGTCGAATAAGAATCCCTTTGACAGAACTTTGAAATCCATCTTGCAAAGGCTCTAAGTTGCAATAAAAGACTTTTACTAGTTCAGGATAGTAGGGATTGCACATAGAGATAAACTCCTCAAGATTTTGATAACGGAGATAGGCGGGAAATGTGTGACCATTGTCGACAAAGGAATCTAAATCACCAAACAAAGGTTTACGAATGAGTTGATTGATGAATCGTGAAGCAAACCTAGTTCTTTGATGGGTGGTTGTGAGTAGTCGTGTAAGGTTCATGGGTTGAGAGGAACGAGAATGATAGGAATCCATATTTGAGAAAAGAGTATTCAGCACCTTAAGAGGATTTTGGAGGATATTTCTAATCAATTCCTAATGCTAGTTTAAATATCCTGAGCATGTAATCGATTACAACAGTTGAAGTAATCGATTACGAAGCAGTTATGCCAAGTTTGAATTTCAAAAGATGGAGGGAAATTGAAATTCTGGCAATTTTTAGAGTATGTAATCGATTACTGCAGTTGGGGTAATCGATTACATCAGTTACAAATTTGAAAATTTTCAAATTGTGAGTGTGTAATCGATTATGGCAGTTTGAATAATCGATTACTCAGATGTTTCTAATGAGCACGAGGACTTAGAACATGGATAATCGATTACAAATCCTAGGGTAATCGATTACTAGGACATTTTTACAAGTTCTAGGCTCTAGATTCCTATGTAACACTTAAGCACATAATGCAAATGTACATATAAAGTTTATGCAAATAACATGTTACATTAAATATCATGCTCATCTAATATGCCTAATTCTCTTCTTATCTTGAAAAATGATTCTTTAGGAAGAGGCTTAGTAAAGATGTCTGCTAACTGATTATGTGTATCCACAAATGAAATCTCAATATCTTTCCTCATAACATGATCTCGAAGAAAATGATGTCGTATATCAATATGCTTAGTTCGAGAATGCATGATAGGGTTTTTGGTGAGATTAATGGCACTTGTGTTGTCACATTTAATTGGAATGCAGCCCAGCTCTAAGCCATAATCTTTGAGTTGTTGTTTGAGCCATAGAGTTTGTGCACAACAACTTCCTGCAGCAATGTATTCTGCTTCTGCAGTACTTAGAGCAACACATGCTTGTTTCTTACAAGACCATGAAACAAGAGCATTTCCTAATAGGTGACAAGTACCACTTGTACTCTTTCTTTCAGTTTTACAACCAGCATAATCAGAATCAGAATATCCAATCAAATCACAAACACTTCCCTTGGGATACCACAATCCAACATTTGTAGTTCCTTTCAAATATTTGAAAATTCGTTTAACAGAACTCAAATGTGATTCCCTAGGAGATGCTTGATATCTAGCACATAGACACACACTAAACATAATATCAGGTCTACTTGCAGATAAGTATAAAAGAGATCCGATCATACCTCTATATTTGGTAATATCTACTTGATTACCGGATTCATCTTGATCTAAATATGTATTAGACCCCATAGGTGTGGCTATTGCTTTGCAATCATCCAAATCATATTTCTTTAATAGTTCCTTGCAAAACTTTGATTGATTGATGAATATTCCATCACTTGATTGCTTGATTTGCAAACCAAGAAAGTAATTTAATTGTCCCATCATGGACATTTCAAATTCTTCTTGCATCATGTTAGAGAAATCCTTACAAAGAGATTCGTTAGTTGCACCAAAGATAATATCATCAACATAAATTTGAACTAATAAGGTATTACCTTTGGTTCTTTTGATGAACAAGGTTGTATCAGCCTTACCCTTCTGAAATCCTTTATCACAAAGGAAAGTACTTAATCTATCATACCAAGCACGAGGGGCTTGCTTAAGACCATAGAGTGCTTTCTTTAGTCTGAAGACATGTGAAGGAAACTTTGGATCTTCAAATCCTGGAGGTTGCTTCACATACACTTCTTCTTGAATATATCCGTTCAGGAATGAACTTTTGACGTCCATTTGATATAATGGGAAATTTAAAGAACAAGCATACGCCAATAATAGTCTTATGGCTTCCAACCTTGCTACTGGTGCATAAGTTTCATCAAAATCTATGCCTTCTTCTTGATTATACCCTTGAGCAACTAATCTTGCTTTGTTCCTAACTATAATACCATTTTCATCTAACTTATTCCTAAACACCCACTTTGTTCCAATAACATGTTTGTCACTAGGCTTAGGGACAAGTTCCCAAACTTGATTCCTTTCAAATTGATTTAGTTCTTCCTGCATTGCTACAATCCAATACTCATCATTTAGAGCATCATTTACTTTTGATGGTTCTATCTGAGAGACAAAGGCCATATTCAAAACTGAATCATTCAAGCTTAGCCTTGTAGAAACGCCTCTAGAGATATCACCAATAATATTATCAACTGGATGATCCCTATGGGTTCTCCATTCTTTTGGAAGTTGATAAGTATTACTTTCAATGTGCTCTTCTTGTATTGGATTCTAATCTCCATCCTTTTGAGAATCTTCATTTATAATGATGTCATCTTCTTCATTATCTGGAAGATTGACTTTATCTTCTATTGAAGATTTAGATTCATCAAAAGTAACATGTATGGATTCTTCCACAGATAGAGTTTTCTTGTTAAAGACTCTATATGTTTTGCTTGTTAGAGAATATCCAAGGAATATACCTTCATCAGATTTTTCATCAAACTTACCAAGGTTTTCCTTTCCATTATTCAAGACAAAGCATTTTGATCCAAAAGCATGTAGATGAGAGATATTTGGTTTCCTTCCTTTGTAGAGTTCATAGGGTGTTTTCTTAAGGATAGGTCTAATAAGAACTCTATTGGAAACATAGCAAGCAGTACTTACAGCATCAGCCCAGAAATATTTAGGGAGACTAGATTCACTTAACATGGTTCTTGCTAATTCTTCAAGTAACCTATTCTTCCTTTCTACTACACCATTTTGTTGTGGTGTTCTCGGAGTAGAGAAGTTATGTGATATTCCATTTTCATCACATAGTTCTTGGAATTGTTGATTCTGAAATTCTCCACCATGATCACTTCTAATAGAAGAGATCTTTAAAGACTTCTCATTTTGAACTAGCCTTGCATATCTTTTGAATGCATTGAAGGCTTCATTCTTATGAGGTAGAAATAAAGTCCAAGTGAATCTAGAGAAATCATCAACAATAACAAGTGCATAGAAATTACCTCCGAGGCTTTTAGTTCTAGAAGGTCCGAACAAATCCATATGTAACAATTGAAGGGGTCTTGAGGTCGAAACTATGTTCTTTGGTTTGAAGGATGTTCTGGTTTGCTTCCCTTTTTGACATGCATCACAAAGCTTGTCTTTCTCGAATTTTATCTTTGGAAGCCCAACAACTAGATCATGCTTGACTAGTTTGTTTAAATGATCTATGTGAATATGTGCAAGTCTTCTATGCCATAGCCATGAATCACTATTATTCTTGGCCAAAAGGCATCTCACATTTTGTGGAATTTCTTCCAATGAGATCATGAAGACTTTGTTTACTTTATATCCAGAAAACTTAATTTCTTTAGTTTTCACATCTTTCACAACACATATATCATTTATAAAACCTACTTTCAAACCTTTATCACATAGTTGACTAATACTCAGAAGATTATGCATCAAACCATCAACGTAAAGAACTTTATCGATGACTGTTTGAGGGGGTGTGCCTATTCTTCCAATACCGAGTATTTTTCCCTTTTGATTGTTACCATATGTGACGAAACCTTTTTCCCTAGGTATAAGAAAAGAAAACTTGGTTTTGTCTCCTGTCATGTGTGATGAGCAGCCACTATCAAGATACCATAGATCCTTTGCTGCTTTCATACACACCTACATGACAAAGTTCAGACATGGGTATTAGGAACCCAACAAGTTTTGGGTCCTTCTAAGTTAACATCCTTTCTAACCCAAATGTACTCCCTATTTGGTACTCCTATATGTTTGTAGTAGCATCTACTAGGGGTATGTCCTATTTTGTTACAGTAAGTACAAGAGTAATGATTGTAACTGGAGGTTTGTCTAGGAGAGGGATGAATCTTCTTAGGAGGTCTATTTTGAATGTTCTTCCTATTGTTTGTACTTCTAACAGGATTAATTTTATTGTTACTAGAAGATCCTAAAACATGGTTTGGTTTTACAAACACAGTTTTCCTAACTTCTTTTGTCTTTGGATGAGAAGTATATCCTAAACCTGACTTATTGTTTGAATATCTTTGAACACTTAGAATATCATCTAACTTCTGTTTTCCTTTATTGAAGTTATTTACTTTTTGTTGAAGATTTTCTATCTTTTCTTCTAAAGAACTACACTTAGTGCATTTGTGAGTAATGTCTATCTTAGATTTTACTACATCTAGTTCTTCTTGTAAATTTCTACATTTACTTTCTAGGGAAGAAATTAACTCATTTTGCCTAGTGCTAACTTTAGAAAATTCTTGACATATTTTAAACATATTTTCCATGGTAAACTTTAAATCATGAAAAGATATAGAATTCTCACTAACCTGGGAATCTTCAACATCAGAATCTTGTGAGGCCATCAAAGCAACTTGTGCTTCTTCTTTATCAGAATCAGATGATGAACTTACTTCATTATCATCCCAAGCCAAATATGCTCTTCGAGTAGGTTGATCCCTTTTCTCAAATTTCTCTCTTAGACCATGTTTCTTCTTCTGAAGATTTGGACAATCTGACTTGAAATGTCCCAGTTTGCCACACTCGAAACATGTAATCTTTTGAGATGAAGAGGACTCATTGTTCCTTTGGAAGACTTTATTGTTTTTAAATCTAACATTTTTATTTTTAAGAAACTTTCCAAAGTTCTTCACTAGAAGATTTAGATTTCCATTGTCTTCTTCTTCAGAATCTGCATCATAATCTTCTTTGATGCTTTCTTTTGCTTTTAGGGAAATTGATCGATACTTCTTCTCATGTTGTTCATGCTCTTCTAAACGATTCAATTCCAAATCATGTTCTTGGAGTTTTCCAAAAAGAGTTGCAAGAGTCATATTTGATAAACTCTTCTTCTCTGAGATGGCTGTTACTTTTGGTTGCCATACTCTTGTAAGTGATCTTAGAACTTTCATGTTCAAGTCACTGTTTGAAAATTGTCTACCAAGAGCAATCAAATGATTAATTAAATGAGTGAATCGTTTTTGCATGTCTAATACCTTTTCTCCTGGAAGCATTCTGAACATTTCATATTCTTGAGATAGAGTATTGATCTTTGATCTCTTGACTTCATCTGTTCCTTCATGAGTCACCATCAATGTATCCCATATTTCTTTTGATGAAGTGCACGTTGATACTCTGAAAAATTCATCCATGCCAAGAGCAGATGTAAGAATGTTCATTCCTTTGAGATCATGTTGAACCTTCTTCTTTTCTTCTTCACTCCAAGTACTTTCTGGTTTTGGTTGTGAAGTTCCTTCTTCATTTGTTGTTACAGGCACAAAGGGTCCTTCTTCAATAACTTTCCATATTCCTGAGTCTAATGACTTTATGAATATCTTCATCTTGATTTTCCAGAAGTCATAGTGTTCTCCATTGAAGAATGGTGGCCTGTTTATGTTATGTCCTTCACTTGTTCCATGATTGGAAGAGGATGCCATCTTTTCCCGGATCTTAGGAATAACTTACCTAAACTTCCGCTCTGATACCAATTGTTAGAACAGATAGCAACCTGAGAGGGGGGTGAATCAGTGTTGCCCCAATTTTCGCCTTATTGAAATCGTTACTTTCAAGTTTATGATGATCACGAATTGATCGTTGTGATTGCAGCGGATATGAACAATACTTGAAAGTAAATGTGAAGGATAAAGAGAATCACACACAAGATTTATCCTGGTTCGCCTTCAATCCACCGAAGACTACGTCCAGTCCCTCAAGAAAACCCCTTGAGGATTTTTCCACTATTGATAAGAATTTCTTACAAGTTCCTAACCCAAGGACCCCAAGAACTTCTATCAATATCCTGTGAAAGCAAACCGCTTTCAACAGCCCCTGAAAGCAAATCGCTTTCAGTTCCTGAAGGCAAACCACCCTCAGACCTTGAAGACAAACTTGTCTTCAATCGAAACCCTGAAAGCAAACCACTTTCAGTGACAACAACCCTTCACCGAATACCACGGTGAAAAACTCAATCTTACAGAAAGAGATGAAGAAGATATTACACTTGGCTGTTTCAATCCTTTAACACACAATTGGATTGAACATGAGAAATTATGCTTTAAGGCTTTTAAGCATAATACAATTCTGAGTTCTTCAAGATATGAACAACTAGTGTGTTCTTGTAAACATGAAGATCATGAACTCAGAATTTAGGCTCCAAAAGATTTAAGTTCTAAAAGATGAACTTATTTTGAAAGAGCTTTGGCCTAATGTGTTTTTCTCATGTGAAATGTGTATATTTCGTGTGTGTTGTGTGTTCTATGTTGTTGTTGTGTTTTCTGGACTCAAATGGTCTTTATATAGGCAAAGGAAACGTCCTTGAACCATCACAACCCTTTTCAAAAGGTTTGGGACACAATGGTTCATGAAAAGATGCACTTTTTCGTTCTGGTAATCGATTACACAAGTGACCGTTTCAGTTTGAATTTGAATTTCAAACATGTAATCGATTACAAGACTGGAGTAATCGATTACTTGCCTTGGTGTAATCGATTACCATAATGGTGTAATCGATTACACAGAAGCCCATTTTCCAGAAACTTATTCTTTGAGACTTGCTTAAGGTTTTCTACTTCTTTTAAGTTATGAAAACACTTAGCTTGATTAGATTAGGTGCTTTGAGAGCCTTTATGCTTTAATAAACCTTTGGAAGCATAACTCACCTAATTCTAAGACTTCTAGACTATTGATGGACTTGAGTGCTTGATTCTTTTGAAGTCTTCTTTTCTTCTTTTTGTTGATGAGTTTGTCGTCATCAAAACCACAGCCAGGGTCAGGAGCAAGACCTTCTTCACACTGAGGACTCTGATGCATGATTGTGAAATTTTTCTGCCTTATGTTGCATGTTGATTGGAGTTTTGTATACTTGGTGAGTTGAGAAGAGATTATAGGCATTTTTGAAAACTCAGATTTTTGCTTGAAATGTTATATCCACTAGTAGCCCCTTTTTGAGCCTTAAAAGAGTCATTCTTTGGAGCCTACTTTGTGTGATAAATCTTGGAGTTGTTATTGTGATTCATGTGCTAAATTGTTAGAGCTTTGTTTGTGGGTTTCTCTCTGAAAAAAATAAAGGAAAAAGTTGGAAAAAATAAGGTATGTGCCTTAGAAAAATAATGAAGTAGTGGGGTGAGAAAGAGTATGAGGGGAGTAAAATTCAAGTCATTCATCCCATACATTCCACTACTTTGTTTGAAAGGTTTTTGTGCTTCAAGTTTTAATCAGATAAACTTTCTCAAAACTCAGGGACGAGTTTTTCTTTAAGTTTTGTCGCTTGAGGACAAGCTGTCGTTGGGTATAGTGGTGTGATGAGTGGATTTTATATGATGTTTTTAGGCTATTTTTAGTCTTTTTATTTTAATATTTTTGAGTCACATATAGGTTTTTTATTCTTTTTATATAGATTTTCTATTTATTTTGCATTTTGCATGTAGATTAGATTTTCTAGCTTTATTTTATATTTTTAGGAATTTTTCTAGTTATTTTGTATTTTTAGAAAAAGCTGGTTTAGTTATCATTTTTGTCCAGGGACCAATATGTAAAGTTTCAGGAAGTCAGGGACCAAATTGTAAAAGTTCAAGAGTGGAGGACTTAAAGTGAAGATTGAGAGAATATGAGGGCTTGAATTGAAGTGCTAACCAAGAGAGGACCAAAGTGAAAAAGAAGAATATGAAGAATCACTCTCTAATTTAGCACATGGAAAATGATGTTTAAAGAATTGATGTTAGTGGAGGAAAGGTTTCAGAATTAAACAAGGATGAGTAGTGGCTTTTTATGGCCATCAAAACCCACTACCAAGAATGAAGGATGAAGAAGAAGCTTGAAGATGAAGAAGCAGCGTCCCAGCGCTCCAGCGCTGGGGTTCTGACTGGATGATGAGTCAGATGTTGACCCAGCGCCCAAGCGTTGGAAAGCCAGCGCTCAAGCGCTGGGCCTCGGACAGAAAGTGGATTTTTAATGCATCCTAGCGCCCATGCGTTGGGAATGCCAGCGCTCAAGCGCTGGAGGCTGGAATTTTACTATAAATAGGACCCTTTTCTTCACTTGTAAGACACACCTCTTAGAATACAACAAGTATTCTCTCTTTCTTCCTTTTGAGCATTGTTCCTAGGACTTGTGGGAAGCCATATTTGAGCTCCTATCCAGGGTAATTCAATGTCTCCTTTAGCCATGCTTGGCTAACTTCTCTTTTAAGTTTTTGGGTTGTTTTAGTTTATAATTCATGTTCTAGTTTTCTTTTACATTTCTGAATAATATCTTCAATTCATGTTTTATTTCTTTGTTCTTCATTAATCTTTATGCGCAAAGGATTTCTTGTTTTCTACTTATGTCATAAGGCCATTTGGTAAGTAGTAAGGGAAATAGGAAATAAAAAAGGTTATATGTTTGCATTTCTTAAGGCTATAAGGATGTACGTAACTTTGTGTTGGCTCGGATTCTTTCTTCATCTTCTTCTCTAATTAACTAATAACCAAGGCTATGGAGTTAGTAATTAGGTAAGAAAGTTCTACATTTCTTAAGGCTATTAGCGTGTAGAAACTTAGGCTATAGCACCATGAATATGAATTTAAAGTTCAGAAATTTAGTAAGAGTTTTCTAGCATGTTTTATAAATTATGTAAATCAACCCAAGAGCTTAAATTCTCTCATCTTATTTGCTTTATTATTTTATGCTATTGCTCTCTTCTTGTCCTAAACCAAACATCAACCATATCATTTTATTTTTATTGCACAAGTACTAAATTAAATATTAATAAAAACACCTATCCCTTGGGTTCGATCTTTTGTATTACGCGATAGTTAATCGTACACTTGCGATTTTCTTTATCAATTAGGTTACTTTACCCATGGTGAGAGGGGTTGTTTCTCACCTTGCTTATCTCTTAATATATATCGTTGTTCTTTCTAAAAAAAAAATAAAAAGAGCTGTTGTAAAAGTAGCTATTGTAAAATTAGTCGTTGTAAAAGTAGCCGTCATAAAAAGAGCCGTTGTAAAAGTAGTTGTTGTAAAAAGAGTCGTTGTAAGAGTCTCTCTTATTTATATATACATTGTTTCATCTCAAGGTGCAATATTATTTCGCTCTCTCATCTTTTCATCATATCAAATTGCACCAATATTCTCTCGTTCTGTTCCGATTCAATACGCCATATAATAGATCCAAACAATTTACTCAACTTTGATACTTTTTTTGAACAATGTTTAGATGATTTTATTCATGACAATAGTGTCGAAGATCACTTGAGGTCAGTACTGGAGAGCCAACAACAACCTGATAACACTGTTAGGCCTAGACGAAGAAGAAGAGTGATAAAGCAAGATCGTGAAGAAGGGAAAATCCGAATTGGTCAATGACTACTTCTCTGAAAATCCTGTATACAAAGAAGCTCAGTTCTGAAGAAAGTTTCGAATTCAAAGCATGTGTTCCTTAGAATTGTAGAAGCTGTTGTCAACCATGACGCATACTTTCAAATAACGGTTGATGCAGTTGGTAGACGTAGTCTTTCACTATTACAAAAGTGCACTGTAACTATTCGTATGTTAGCATATAGATCACCTGCTGACAGCCAAGATGAGTATGTTCGAATTGGTGAAAGTACTACAATTGATTTCTTAGAGAGATTCGTAACGGGTGTGAATGAAATATTTGGTGCGGAGTACCTGAGAAAGCCAAAAATGAACACAATGCACGCCTACTACAAATGGGAGAGTCTCGTGGATTTCCAGGTATGTTAGGTTCCATTGATTGTATGCATTAGGAATGGAAGAATTGTCCAGTTGCGTGGAAAGGACAATATTCATGAGGTGATCATGGAAAACCCACAATCATGCTTGAAGCAGTGGTATCACAAGATTTGTGGATTTGGCATGCATTTTTTGGCATTGCGGGTTCTAACAATGACATCAACGTGCTAAACCAATCTCCTTTGTTTACTGACATTTTGAACGGAGAAGCTTCGGTGGTGCAATATAATGTTAATAGAACACCGTATCATATGAGATACTATCTAGCAGATGGTATCTATCCTGAGTGGGCTACATTTGTGAAGACCATCTCAATGCCGCAAAGAGAGAAAAAACAATTATTTGCCAAACGACAAGAAGGACCAAGAAAGGATGTTGAGCATGCATTTGGAGTGTTGCAATTTCGATTTGCGATTATTCGTGGTCTTTCACGCCAGTGGCATGTGAATACCATGAAGCAAATAATGTATGCTTGCATCATATTGCATAACATGATCGTTGAAGAAGAGTGCGGTGAGTACGATAATAATTTTGAATACGATCAGGCTAATAATGACAGTGTCTGCTGAAGTATCAAGTGATCCTATTCCCACTTTTACAACATTTTTGGAAAGAAGAACACATCAACTTCAGCGATCCATCCATCGCCAACTTCAAACAGATATGGTGAAGCATATTTGGGAGCGTTTCGGAAATGATAATAATGAAAATTAATTATTATACGAAATTATGTATTTCATTTAAAATGTATTGTTATTTATTTTCCGATGATATGTATTTCCTATCGTCTTTAATTATATAATATAATCTAATGTATTTTTTATTATTTTTAATTTATCATGTTCAATTTTAATTATAATATTATTATTATTAATATTAATTAAATTAGTAGTTAAATTAAAGTGCTGAATTAATATTAAAATTTGAATCAAATTAGATAGTTAAAACAAAATTTACATGAATTCTTCATGATAGGATCTAATCCTATATGGGAGTTTTTTTTTTGAATATTGTAAAAAAAAAAAATTATTATCAGATTGTGGTTGTTGTTAAATTATTTGTCAATATGGGGTAGTTTGTAGGTTTGGGTTTGATTAAAACTTATCATGTTGTGAAAAAATTAAGAAGTTTCATGTGTAGGTATATGTAAGGCGTTTTCTGTGTAGGACAAAGGAATCAGAATCAGAATCTTACTGGGCTGATGGGATGTGGGAGGCAGGGGCACAGAAAATGAGTCAAACACGCCTTACATAAGGCTGCAAATGACACGCCTTATGTAAGGCGTTTCATGAGTAGGTTTATTTAAAACCTCTCATGTTGTGACTTGTGTGAGGCGTGTTGTGTACAAAAAGTGCACACACGCCATGCAGACCATGCACACTATATATATGGCCATAAATCCCAAGCAATTCCTCACACATTCACCCTCATTCTCCTCTTCTACTTCTACTTTCATCCATACAAATTATAGATTTTTGTTGGCGTTCATCGATGGCTGAAGTTGTTGTATTGATTTACTTCAATGGTAGAAAATATCAAGGGAGTGAAGGACAAATGTTTGAAGGTGAGATAAAAACGACACGGATCAAGCACGGCATTAGCATGAACAACCTGATGAAGAAGCTGCTGGTCAAATTGAAACTTAGTCCCAACCAGGTCATATCCGGAGTAACTTGTCGATTCTTGGCCTCAAGCCATCCGAGGCAATACGTTGGATCGCAGATATGTGACAACGAAGATCTGAGAATCGTTATGGACACATTTGCGCAGCAGACATTCATGAATGCGCTTGAGCTGTATGTTGACATTGATCAGGCCGGTAGCTCGTCTGCACCTCCCCCACCCGATGGTTCGAACACACACCTTGCACCACATGATGATGCGACTTACTGTGTAGAAGAGCCTGAAAGTCAAGCTCTCACTGTTCCTTGGTCAGACGAGTGTGAGCATGACACCAATTTTAACGTTGATCTTGAAGCATATCGTTCCGTAGATGACGAGGAGCGTGAAGACGATTGCCAACTCGTTGATGATTCGTCGGATGAGGAACGTCCAATGGCCCCGGTCTCCCCTTCATCACCAATTCATGCAGAAGTTCCCATCAACGTCCATCCAGGAACAAACGGTATGGTACACTTTTATTTTTACTCATTCGCTAATGTTTATGTACAATTAACAAGAGTGTTTAATTTTTGATGTTCAGATGGTCCCACCGTGCCATTTTGGAACGACATTCCCCACTATACAAACATTAACTGGGACTATCCAGACCAAGAGCCAGATAGAGATTCGTTGGCCGTGCCTGTTAATTGAGAGGCTGGGGACGAGTTGTACGTTGGTCAACGCTTTGATTCCAAAGAAGCCGTTCAACATGCCTTGAAGCACTACGCGTTGAAGATTCACCAATCGTTTCGTGTGGTGGAATCCAAACCAACTGTCTACTATGTGAAGTGCCCGAATTCCACGGAGGAGCACCCTTTTTTGTGTCCCTGCCTCCCACATCCCATCAGCCCAGTAAGATTCTGATTCTGATTCCTTTGTCCTACACAGAAAACGCCTTACATATACCTACACATGAAACTTCTTAATTTTTTCACAAAATGATAAATTTTAATCAAACCCAAACCTACAAACTACCCCATATTGACAAATAATTTAACAACAACTACAATCTGATAATAATTTTTTTTTTTACAATATTCAAAAAAAAAAAACTCCCTATATGGCGTTGGACTCCACAAAAATAGTGTTTAAACTCCTAAAGTTAGTAGCACCGTGCTCCAATGTTCCAAATTGGAACTTACTAAAAATGAAGATGGCGGTTGCTGTTTAAAAAACGAATTTTTCTGTGGATGATGATTGATGCAGACATGCAGTAGTGACTACTCTTGCTGCTGCTGCTCCTCCATGAGTAACATGTAAGATTATGTGATATACAATGCCCCATGTCACCCTTATTCATCTTGAAATGGTTTCAGCCACATGTTAAGTTGTTGTCACTTGTCACTTTGTTTTTACTGTCTTGTAATGATGTGATTCGAATCTGTGTAATGGTTGAAAGAAGAATTTTAATGCTCTTCCTTCAAAAATAGTAAATGTCATTTCTAAGACAATAAAAAATAAATATTTATGACGTGTAATCAATATTTAATACATAATCAATATTTCTCTTCACTCTTTATTTTTCTCTAAAAGAAATAAAATTTTCATTATTTATACTTTAAATTGAATTATTAAAGAAGATACTTAATATAAAATTGTTGTAAAATCTCATTATTTCACACAAAAATTAAAAATTGCTTAAATCATATGTAAAGTTAACAATGTTATAAGATAGATTGAATAAGTTAACTATTTTATCTATTGAAAGCGAAATGTTACAATTTCTTAATTATAAAAATCTAATAAATAATTTCTCAGCTAAAATAATTAGAAGATTTTTAAGATTCTTGTCAAAAAAAGAAGATCATTTTAGCCTTAGGCCCCAAAATGTCTATATACTGTCTTAAATAACTTCACAAATTATCATCAACTTATGTCCCTAAATAATAACTCAAGTAATAAGAGCTCCATAACATATGAGTTATAAGAAACAACTTTAGGGATCAAATCTCCGAAACAAAATTTTCACCGATAAAAATAAAAATTTCTCATCGACTTTATGAAGATGACACTAATGTCATCAGAATTCTCACTGCTAAATATTGTTGTATTTTTACAATATTTATGCTGTATTTTATATTTTTTATAAGATAGTAATAGGAAAGTTTGATAGATGATTAAGACATAAAACTTGTCCAAGAATTGAAAGAATAGGAGAGGAACGGTGTGGGGTTGCAGTTCGTTTGTTCTAGATTCCCACAAAATAAAATATGTTTGGATGTATTAAATATGCTGTCCAAATCACTCATCAGGGCCATGAGTGGTTTACCTTACTATTGTGGACTAAAAAATTCATTTATAAAAAAGAATGAAAAAAATTATAGAATTTCTTATCCACATATTTTAAATTTTTAAGTGATTTAAACAACACCTCAGAGTAGCTTATAAAAAGAGCTTATACTTATATATAACTTATTTTCAATTTATTTCAATACATTTCTTAAAATAGCTTATAAATAAGCGCTTAGTTAAATTGTTTATCTAAACTCGATTTAAAGATATCTTGTTGTTTGACTACATTAAATATATATAGTTAAAAATTAAGAGTAAAATTATATTTTACTCCTATAAAAATATACTTTTTATTGATTTAGTTACTCAAAATTAAATTCTCCTCTCTAAACTTTTGTTCCTCCATTTTGAACAAGCTACGCTTGCTCGAACCACCGCATATGGTGGTTGAGGAGAGGTGGGAGCGATAGGTTGATGTCAGGGCCCTTCAGATGGAAGTCGTTCGTTGCCGTTCTTGAGCTCGGGAGGGGTTCCTGCAAAGACACTCCAATGTCAAAGTAAGAGGTTGGGGTCAGAGGGTGAATCCAAGTAGGTTGAGATTACAAGTGTGTACTTTTATGGTTTAGTGGATCCTCTTTATATAGAAGTTTGGAGGTGGCGCGATCCTCGAGGATGGGTAATGATGACCATGCTAGAGGGTCGTCCCAGATCATTGGATCTTCTGCCACGTCTAGGAGATCGAACGGTTAGGGCCGGTCCTGGGTCAGCACGCCTACGAAGGTAATTAGTGACAGGACTGCTGATTTGACGTGAGGGAGCGGTCGGTCGTCGGTGTGCTTGTCCCCTCTCGGCCTGTTGGGGGGGGGGGGTGAAGGGCTCTGCTGGCCGGGTAGGGTTCCCTTGAGGGGTGGTCGCATGGCCGAGAGGGTTACTCCCGAAATAGTAGCCCCCAGCCTGGGTGCTTGGTTACGAGGGCCCAGGGTTAAGTTGTGAGTGCTTGGCGGTTCTCAGGGTGTCTCCCGTTCGCGCCTCTCCGAGACGGTAGCTCCCGGGATAGTGGCCCCCCAAGCCTGGACGCTCGGTTACGAGGGCCTAGGGTTAATCTGTAGTAGGTGGGCTACTCGGGTTTTAACAGGGTAGCCCGGACATCTTCATTGCACAACTACATAATTGTCTTTTTACCACGTCCTTGTTACCACGGTTCCGTGTCTGACCATGGTAAAATGGTGCCCAGAGCTCTGTTTCCACGGTACCGTGTCATACCACGATACTAAGGTTCTCTATTACCACGGTTCCTTGTCACCTGTGGTAACTGACATAGTTTTTATTATTATTTAATTAAAAAAGACTATTACCACGGTTACACGGTGAACCATGGTAATATAGTTTATTATGTGAGGATACTAACTGATAGCTTGATATTTAACAGTAACTTTTGACATGTTGTTTCAGGAAAATGGATCCTTCACAGCAAGGCAGTGGTGAAACTGGTGAGAACAAGACAATCAGGCGCGGATGGACCATCATGAAAGCAGTCTGTGTTATGAGGAGTAAAGGACTAAAATTTAAGGCAATGTTGAAAGTGCATTTTTTACAAAGGTTTTTTTGGATCCGCTTCCTTCTTTGCCCTCGACCTTCCCTCCTCTATTTCTTTTTATTTCTTTCTTTTCTGGATTGATAGAATTTCGTTAGGATGAAGAGAGAGCTGCCAAATGCTCTATTTTCTTCTTTTTTTGCAGTAATGACCCTTCATTCTTCATTCCTATAGCATGGATTCTAAGCAATTTAACAAGTTTACACTCTACTAACTGTTAGAACAGATAGCAACCTGAGAGGGGGGGGTGAATCAGTGTTGCCCCAATTTTCGCCTTATTGAAATTGTTCTTTCAAGTTTATGATGATCACGAGTTGATCTTTGTAATTGCAGCGGATATGAACAATACTTGAAAGTAAATGTGAAGGATAAGGAGAATCACACACAAGATTTTATCCTGGTTCGCCTTCAATCCACCGAAGACTACGTCCAGTCCCTCAAGAAAACCCCTTGAGGATTTTTCCACTATTGATAAGAATTTCTTACAAGTTCCTAACCCAAGGACCCCAAGAACTTCTACCAATATCCTGTGAAAGCAAACCGCTTTCAACAGCCCTTGAAAGCAAACTGCTTTCAATTCCTGAAGGCAAACCACCCTCAGACTTTGAAGACAAACTTGTCTTCAACCAGAACCCTGAAAGCAAACCACTTTCAGTGACAACAACCCTTCACCGAATACTACGGTGAAAAACTCAATCTTACAGAAAGAGATGAAGAAGATATTACACTTGGCTGTTTCAATCCTTTAACACACAATTGGATTGAACATGAGAATTTATGCTTTAAGGCTTTTAAGCATAATACAATTCTGAGTTCTTCAAGATATGAACAACAAATGTGTTCTTGTAGACATGAAGATCATGAACTCAGAATTTAGGCTTTAAAAGATTTAAGTTCTGAAAGATGAACTTATTTGAAAAAGTTTTGGCCTAATGTGTTTTTCTCATGTGAAATGTGTAGATTTCGTGTGTGTGTGTATTCTATGTTGTTGTTCTTGTGTGTTATGTTTTCTGGACTCAAATGGTCTTTATATAGGCAAGGGAAACGTCCTTGAACCATCACAACCCTTTTCAAAAGGTTTGGGACACAATGGTTCATGAAAAGATACAACTTTTCGTTCTGGTAATCGATTACCACACTTAGTGTAATCGATTACACAAGTGACCGTTTCAGTTTGAATTTGAATTTCAAACATGTAATCGATTACAAGACTGGAGTAATCGATTACTTACCTTGGTGTAATCGATTACCATAATGGTGTAATCGATTACACAGAAGCCCATTTTCCAGAAACTTATTCTTTGAGACTTGCTTAAGGTTTTCTACTTCTTTTAAGTTATGAAAACACTTAGCTTGATTAGATTAGGTGTTTTGAGAGCCTTTATGCTTTAATAAACCTTTAGAAGCATAACTCACCTAATTCTAAGACTTCTAGACTTATGATGGACTTGAGTGCTTGATTCTTTGAAGTCTTCTTTTCTTCTTTTTGTTGATGAGTTTGTCGTCATCAAAACCACAGCCAGGGTCAGGAGCAAGACCTTCTTCACAATCTCCCCCTTTTTGATGATGGCAAACACATACTTGAAACTTTGAAGATCATTTATGCATTCGTGATTCTTTACTCCCCCTATTTGATGGAATTTAGTATTTCTGATTTTTCTCCCCCTTTCTAATGTACTTGTTGAATTCCTGCATATGATCTTTAAAGACACTAAACCTTTCTCCCCCTTTTGACTTCATCAAAAAGAAGAAAAGGCAAAAAATGTACAGGCATACATACAAGTATATTGAAACATAAAGTATGGGGGATGGGGGTAAACATGTAAAACATGAACAACCAGCACTTATATATATATATATAAGAGAGTAAAGACATAAAAGTACAAACAGGAATGGTGAATAAAACAATTACAACCTATAGACTTAAGAATCATCAGACATGTCTTCATCATCGGACAAGATGCCAATGCCGTCATAATGAAGTAACCAGGAAAGAGTATCAATTCCATAGTCATGAAATAAACCTAAGCTTGAGAGTATCCTAGAATTAACGCACTTGTAATTTAAAGAGCGAACATCATAGGAGTCGTCAATGGGAACTCCAGATTGAAGGAGAAGACGAGTGATACTTGGAGCATAGGGAAATGATTGTGCTTTAGTTCGGCAAGTAAGCATATGGTGCATTACTAAGAATGTCCAGTTAATGGCATGGCCATGAAGGATGCCA
This sequence comes from Acmispon strigosus, assembly GCA_030819835.1. Taxonomy (NCBI): domain Eukaryota; kingdom Viridiplantae; phylum Streptophyta; class Magnoliopsida; order Fabales; family Fabaceae; genus Acmispon; species Acmispon strigosus. The sequence goes on along the minus strand of JAUAMA010000001.1, from coordinate 36,833,438 downwards.
TATAATACTTGAAGTTCTAACTCACTAATATGAGCATGAAGGTCTTCTTGAGGAAGAAGGATGTGATGAACAAAGTAATGAAGCAAGTGGTTGGTGGTGGTAAGAACATCAACATGATAAGGACAGGTTTTGGTGCGAGGAGGATGAAGCTTCCGAACTTCAGAAGGGGTAAAGCGACATAAGGTTCGGTAAAATGCATCAGAGTTATATTCAGGCCAGGGGCAGGGTAGATTTGTTCCCAACTCGGCACCAGAAAAAGGAAGACCCAAGCACTTGCCAAAAGAGACAAGAGAGTACTGAATGGTAGTCCCTTTTACAGAAGAGGTAATACTTGTGCCTTCAACTTCCAAGTTGCAGTAGAATATTTTGACCAACTCGGGATAGTAAGGTGTGGTAGATTGAAGGAAAGTATCAACATATTGATCTCCAAGTAAAGCGGGAAAGGTTAGACCGGCTTCGATGAAAGATTCTAATTCAGCATAAAAGGGGTTTCGAACTGTTTGGGTGAGAAAGTGAGAAATAAATCGAGTTCTTTCGGCAGAGGTAGGAAGAAGACGGGAGAAATTTAGGGGATTGTGAGGACAAAAGGCTGAGGATAAGCATGGAAAGGAAGACATGTTGCCGTGGAAGATAAAAATCAGAACTTAGAATGATTTTGGAAGGTATGACTGATCAACATCAAAGGCTTGTTTTAAATATCCTGAGCATGTAATCGATTACAGCAGTTTTGGTAATCGATTACAGAGCAGTTGAGCCAAGTTTGAATTTCAAAAGATGGAGGGAAATTTGAAATTCTGGTAATTTTTCGAGTGTGTAATCGATTACTGTAGTTGGGGTAATCGATTACATCAGTTACAAATTTGAAAATTTTCAAATTGTGAATGTGTAATCGATTATGGCAGTTTGTATAATCGATTACTCAAATGTTTCCAGCGAGCACGAGGACTTTGAACATGGATAATCGATTACAAATCCTAGGGTAATCGATTACTAGGACATTTTTACAAGTTCTAGGCTCTAGAATCCTATGTAACACATTTTCATATTTAAGCACAAAATGTAAATGAACATATATAAAGTTTATGCAAATAACATGTTACCTTAAATATCATGCTCATCTAATATGCCTAATTCTCTTCTTATCTTGAAAAATGATTCTTTAGGAAGAGGCTTAGTGAAGATGTCTGCTAATTGATTATGTGTATCCACAAAAGAAATTTCAATATCTTTCCTCATAACATGATCTCGAAGAAAATGATGTCGTATATCAATATGCTTAGTTCGAGAGTGCATGATAGGGTTTTTAGTGAGATTAATGGCACTTGTATTGTCACATTTAATTGGAATGCAGCCCAGCTCTAAGCCATAATCTTTGAGTTGTTGTTTGAGCCATAGAGTTTGTGCACAACAACTACCTGCAGCAATATATTCTGCTTCTGCAGTACTTAGAGCAACACATGCTTGTTTCTTACAAGACCATGAAACAAGAGCATTTCCTAATAGGTGACAAGTACCACTTGTACTCTTTCTTTCAGTTTTACAACCAGCATAATCAGAATCAGAATATCCAATCAAATCACAAACACTTCCTTTGGGATACCACAATCCAACATTTGTAGTTCCTTTCAAATATTTGAAAATTCGTTTAACAGAACTCAAATGTGATTCCCTAGGAGATGCTTGATATCTAGCACATAGACACACACTAAACATAATATCAGGTCTACTTGCAGATAAGTATAAAAGAGATCCGATCATACCTCTATATTTGGTAATATCTACTTGATTACCGGATTCATCTTGATCTAAATATGTATTAGACCCCATAGGTGTGGCTATGGCTTTGCAATCATCCAAATCATATTTCTTTAGTAGTTCCTTGCAAAACTTTGATTGATTGATGAATATTCCATCTCTTGATTGCTTGATTTGCAAACCAAGAAAGAAATTTAATTGTCCCATCATGGACATTTCAAATTCTTCTTGCATCATGTTAGAGAAATCTTTGCAAAGAGATTCGTTAGTTGCACCAAAGATAATATCATCAACATAAATTTGAACTAATAAGGTATTACCTTTGGTTCTTTTGATGAACAAGGTTGTATCAGCCTTACCTTTTTGAAAACCTTTATTACAAAGGAAAGTACTTAACCTATCATACCATGCACGAGGGGCTTGCTTAAGACCATAGAGTGCTTTCTTTAGTCTGAAGACATGTGTAGGAAACTTTGGATCTTCAAATCCTGGAGGTTGCTTCACATACACTTCTTCTTGAATATATCCGTTTAGGAAGGCACTTTTGACGTCCATTTGATATAATGGGAAGTTTAAAGAGCAAGCATACGCTAGTAACAATCTTATGGCTTCTAATCTTGCTATGGGTGCATATGTTTCATCAAAATCTATACCTTCTTCTTGATTATAGCCTTGAGCAACTAATCTCGCTTTATTCCTAACTATAATACCATTTTCATCTAACTTATTCCTAAACACCCACTTTGTTCCAATAATGTGTTTATCACTAGGCTTAGGGACAAGTTCCCAAACTTGATTTCTTTCAAATTGGTTTAATTCTTCCTGCATTGCTACAATCCAATACTCATCCTCTAGAGCATCATTTACCTTTGATGGTTCTATCTGAGAGACAAAGGCCATATTCAAAACTGAATCATTCAAGCGTAGCCTTGTAGAAACGCCTCTAGAAATATCACCAATAATATTATCAACTGGATGATCCCTATGGGTTCTCCATTCTTTTGGTAGTTGATAAGTATTACTTTCAATGTGCTCTTCTTGTATTGGATTCTGATCTCCATCCTTTTGAGAATCTTCATTTATAATGATGTCATCTTCTTCATTATCTGGAAGATTGACTTTATCTTCTATTGAAGATTTAGATTCATCAAAAGTAACATGTATGGATTCTTCCACGGATAGAGTTTTCTTGTTAAAGACTCTATATGCTTTGCTTGTTAGAGAATAACCAAGGAATATACCTTCATCAGATTTTTCATCAAACTTACCAAGGTTTTCCTTTCCATTATTCAATACAAAGCATTTTGATCCAAAAGCATGTAGATGAGAGATATTTGGTTTCCTTCCTTTGTAGAGTTCATAGGGTGTTTTCTTAAGGATAGGTCTAATAAGAACTCTATTGGAAACATAGCAAGCAGTACTAACAGCATCAGCCCAGAAATATTTAGGGAGACTAGATTCACTTAACATGGTTCTTGCTAATTCTTCAAGTAACCTATTCTTCCTTTCTACTACACCATTTTGTTGTGGTGTTCTTGGAGTAGAGAAGTTATGTGATATTCCATTTTCGTCACATAGTTCTTGGAATTGTTGATTCTGAAATTCTCCACCATGATCACTTCTAATAGAAGAGATCTTTAAAGACTTCTCATTTTGAACTAGCCTTGCATATCTTTTGAATGCATTGAAGGCTTCATTCTTATGAGGTAGAAATAAAGTCCAAGTAAATCTAGAGAAATCATCAACAATAACAAGTGCATAGAAATTACCTCCGAGGCTTTTAGTTCTAGAAGGTCCGAACAAATCCATATGTAACAATTGAAGGGGTCTTGAGGTCGAGACTATGTTCTTTGGTTTGAAGGATGTTCTGGTTTGCTTCCCTTTTTGACATGCATCACAAAGCTTGTCTTTCTCGAATTTTATCTTTGGGAGCCCAACAACTAGATCATGCTTGACTATTTTGTTTAAATGATCTATGTGAATATGTGCAAGTCTTCTATGCCATAGCCATGAATCACTATTGTTTACTTTATATCCAGAAAACTTAATTTCTTTAGTTTTCACATCTTTCACAACACACAAATCATTTATAAAACCTACTTTCAAACCTTTATCACATAGTTGACTAATACTCAGAAGATTATGCATCAAACCATCAACGTAAAGAACTTTATCGATGACTGTTTGAGGGGGTGTGCCTATTCTTCCAATACCGAGTATTTTTCCCTTTTGATTGTTACCATATGTGACGAAACCTTTTTCCCTAGGTATAAGAAAAGAAAACTTGTTTTTGTCTCCTGTCATGTGTGATGAGCAGCCACTGTCAAGATACCATAGATCCTTTGCTGCTTTCATACACACCTACATGACAAAGTTCAGACATGGGTATTAGGAACCCAACAAGTTTTGGGTCCTTCTAAGTTAACATCCTTTCTAACCCAAATATACTCCCTATTTGGTACTCCTATATGTTTGTAGTAGCATCTACTAGGGGTATGTCCTATTTTGTTACAATAAGTACAAGAGTAATGATTGTAACTAGAGGTTTGTCTAGGAGAGGAATGAAACTTCCTAGTAGGTCTATTTTGATTAATCTTCCTATTGTTTGTACTCTTAACAGGATTAATCTTATTATTACTAGAATATCCTAAAACATGGTTTGGTTTTACAAAAACAGTTTTCCTAACCTCTTTTGTCTTTGGGTGAGAAGTATATCCTAAACCTGACTTATTGTTTGAATGTCTTTGAACACTTAGGATATCATCTAACTTCTGTTTTCCTTTATTGAAGTTATTTACTCTTTGTTGAAGATTTTCTATCTTTTCTTCTAAAGAACTGCACTTAGTGCATTTGTGAGTGATGTCTATCTTAGATTTTACTACGTCTAGTTCTTCTTGTAAGTTTCTACATTTACTTTCTAGGGAAGAAATTATCTCATTTTTCCTAGTGCTAACTTTAGAAAATTCTTGACATATTTTAAACATATTTTCTATGGTAAACTTTAAATCATGAAAAGATATAGAATTCTCACTAACCTGGGAATCTTCAACCTCAGAATCATGAGAGGCCATCAAAGCAACTTGTGCTTCTTCTTTATCAGAATCAGATGATGAACTTACTTCATTATCATCCCAAGCCAAATATGCTCTTCGAGTAGGTTGATCCTTTTTCTCAAATTTCTCTCTTAGACCATGTTTCTTCTTTTGAAGATTTGGACAATCTGACTTGAAATGTCCCGGTTTGCCACACTCAAAACATGTAGTCTTTTGAGATGAAGAAGACTCATTGTTTCTTTGGAATGCTTTATTGTTGTTAAATCTAACATTTCTCTTTTTAAGAAACTTTCCAAAGTTCTTCACTAGAAGATTCAGATTTCCATTGTCTTCTTCTTCAGAATCTGCATCATATTCTTCTTTGATGCTTTCTTTTGCTTTTAGAGAAATTGATCGATACTTCTTCTCATGTTGTTCATGCTCCTCTAAACGATTCAATTCTAACTCATGTTCTTGGAGTTTTCCAAACAGAGTTGCAAGAGTCATATTTGATAAACTCTTCTTTTCTGAGATGGCTGTTACTTTTGGTTGCCATACTCTTGTAAGTGATCTTAGAACTTTCATGTTCAAGTCACAGTTTGAAAATTGTCTACCAAGAGCAATCAAATGATTAATTAAATGAGTGAATCGTTTTTGCATGTCTAATACCTTTTCTCCTGGAAGCATTCTGAACATTTCATATTCTTGGGATAGAGTATTGATCTTTGATCTCTTGACTTCATCTGTTCCTTCATGAGTCACCATCAATGTATCCCATATTTCTTTTGATGAAGTGCATGTTGATACTCTGAAGAATTCATCCATGCCAAGAGCAGATGTGAGAATGTTCATTCCTTTGAGATCATGTTGAACTTTCTTCTTTTCTTCTTCACTCCAAGTACTTTCTGGTTTTGGTTGTGAAGTTCCTTCTTCAATTGTTACAGGCACAAAGGGTCCTTCTTCAATGACTTTCCATATTCCTGAGTCTAATGACTTTATGAATATTTTCATCTTGATTTTCCAGAAGTCATAGTGTTCTCCATTGAAGAATGGTGGCCTGTTTATGTTGTGTCCTTCACTTGTTCCATGATTGGAAGAGGATGCCATCTTTTCCCGGATCTTAGGAATAACTTACCTAAACTTCCGCTCTGATACCAATTGTTAGAACAGATAGCAACCTGAGAGGGGGGGTGAATCAGTGTTGCCCCAATTTTCGCCTTATTGAAATTGTTACTTTCAAGTTTATGATGATCACGAGTTGATCTTTGTAATTTCAGCGGATATGAACAATACTTGAAAGTAAATGTGAAGGATAAGGAGAATCACACACAAGATTTTATCCTGGTTCGCCTTCAATCCACCGAAGACTACGTCCAGTCCCTCAAGAAAACCCCTTGAGGATTTTTCCACTATTGATAAGAATTTCTTACAAGTTCCTAACCCAAGGACCCTAAGAACTTCTACCAATATCCTGTGAAAGCAAACCGCTTTCAACAGCCCTTGAAAGCAAACTGCTTTCAATTCCTGAAGGCAAACCACCCTCAGACTTTGAAGACAAACTTGTCTTCAACCAGAACCCTGAAAGCAAACCACTTTCAGTGACAACAACCCTTCACCGAATACTACGGTGAAAAACTCAATCTTACAGAAAGAGATGAAGAAGATATTACACTTGGCTATTTCAATCCTTTAACACACAATTGGATTGAACATGAGAATTTATGCTTTAAGGCTTTTAAGCATAATACAATTCTGAGTTCTTCAAGATATGAACAACAAATGTGTTCTTGTAGACATGAAGATCATGAACTCAGAATTTAGGCTCTAAAAGATTTAAGTTCTGAAAGATGAACTTATTTGAAAAAGTTTTGGCCTAATGTGTTTTTCTCATGTGAAATGTGTAGATTTCGTGTGTGTGTGTATTCTATGTTGTTGTTCTTGTGTGTTATGTTTTCTGGACTCAAATGGTCTTTATATAGGCAAGGGAAACGTCCTTGAACCATCACAACCCTTTTCAAAAGGTTTGGGACACAATGGTTCATGAAAAGATACAACTTTTCGTTCTGGTAATCGATTACCACACTTAGTGTAATCGATTACACAAGTGACCGTTTCAGTTTGAATTTGAATTTCAAACATGTAATCGATTACAAGACTGGAGTAATCGATTACTTGCCTTGGTGTAATCGATTACCATAATGGTGTAATCGATTACACAGAAGCCCATTTTCCAGAAACTTATTCTTTGAGACTTGCTTAAGGTTTTCTACTTCTTTTAAGTTATGAAAACACTTAGCTTGATTAGATTAGGTGTTTTGAGAGCCTTTATGCTTTAATAAACCTTTAGAAGCATAACTCACCTAATTCTAAGACTTCTAGACTTATGATGGACTTGAGTGCTTGATTCTTTGAAGTCTTCTTTTCTTCTTTTTGTTGATGAGTTTGTCGTCATCAAAACCACAGCCAGGGTCAGGAGCAAGACCTTCTTCACACTAACTTGTTTGACATTTACATGTATTAGATTTGTTGGGATTCAGATGGTGAACACGTTAACCCCAACAATAAATATTTCGTAGGCTATATTGGGTTCCTTGCTCGTACAATGGTTCCAATTACTAAAAGTTGGTGGCCTGCTGTGGACGACGAACTCAAACAACACATATGGGAAGAATTTGAGGTTAGACACATAGTACTCTTACAATTTGTGCATACTTAACATCAACAGAACTTGTGTTGTTGCAAGCTGACTTTCATATTGATCCAAAGTGCAGAGACTATGTGCTCGAGGAAACAGGTTCTTTGGCTAGATATTTTCGCGCATAACTAGCCAAACACATCTTCAATAAAGATGGTAATCTAATTAACCATCCACCATGCGCTTATGCCCGAGTGATCGATGATAGCTAGTGGAGGGAATTTGTCACCCAACTCCAAACTGAAGAGTTCAAGGTAAAATATATATTCGTGAGATGTTCCATGCTTACATCATGTTTTGAATATAATTATGTAATGATACATATCTTGTGTTTTGAAATAGAAACTCAGCGACGCGAATAAGAAACGAGCACTGAAGCCGAAGTACCCATACAGATGGTATACAGGCACACATAACGCACTTTAATTTCAACTATCGTGTATTAAATTTAAATAATTAATTGTTTTTTGTGATTTTTTGCTTCTCTTAATATAGTTGCAGGAGTTTGGATCGGACGCCACATTCGTTCCTCGCCATGTCTTGTGGAAGCGTGCTCGTGTTTCTAAGAAGGGGAAAATCTGAGATGAATATGTTGAAGAAGTGATTAGCACATGTGTAAGTACGAATTCCCAAATAAATAATAATCATTTATTATACCCATAATTGAAATTTTTTATATTTGCTTCTGGAGGCTCTCTCACAATCTATCTCCCAAGAGGACTTGGCCAAGCGTACACCAGATGACATTCTTGGCCAAGCATTGAAGACCCCCAAGCACCCAGGTCGTGTAAGGGGAGCCACATTTTCCATTTTCCAAAGTACCTACTTCAAGGTTCAAAAGAAGGAAAAGGGAAACGAGACTGACCCAGTGTTTACGCTGGTTTTTGGTAACTAGTGTAACACCACAAGAAAATCGAATGTTTATGAAGAGGTTGGATTCTATCCAATTCGGGCCTTGGGAGTACAGAAATCTTCCGCGCGCACGTGTGGAGTGGGTGGAGTGGAACCCGTTGAAAGTGGTTCGAGCGGAGTGGGTGCGTGTTTCGGCATGAGTTACTTGAGAGCGAGGCACTTCCAAGTGTCAAGGAGGGGGTTATAGGTAGGGAAAGGGTTATAGGCAGAAAAAAAAAAGGAAAATAAACAAAAATAAAATTGCATTGAAATGTAAAATTACAGGGAAATGTAAAGGTTTGGCCAATCGACCACCACTCAGCCACTCACGTGTGTCATGTTCCTGTTGCTCTGCATTACTACCAGTTGGACTTATGTCGTAGGGTTGAGGGTTAACGCTACCGGGCGTGTCTTTATCAGGGCGAAAGACCCCGAACTCTGCCTTTGCTTCTTCTATTTATAGGTAAAATCTCTCTACTCCTTGCAATGGTCACTTCTTCTTGTATTTACACGTGTCTCCTGTTTACTTCTTTAGTCTCCACATGTCTTGTTAGTCCTACTGCCTTCCCGCTCTCTGTTGAACTGCTTGTAACTTCCGTCGACATACCTTCTTGTACTCGCTGGAGCTTGAGCTGGAAACAAGTGCAACACTTGTTCATTTTAGCGTCTTGTTCCCTGGATCTGACTTCGACTCAACTTGTCAATTTAGTCAAAGTACCAGAATCCTCTTTATCAACCCTCATTGCATATCCTTGTTTTGATCGAAACCACCTTGCCACACAGTCTTCGACTAGACTGAGACTTAGCAAAAATTCTAGGCTAATAGATGCCCCCCAAAATATCAAACTTCGAAAGATTTCCTCGTTGAGAAGTGTGATATTTTTAAACAAAACAAGACTTCAAACCATCCTTCATTTTAGTTGAATCACAAGGGAGGGTGACGGTTTTTTGTAATGATGGTGGAGCGCTTACTAGCCCACCATACTAGCTGGTAGGTAATGATGGGTATTAGATTTTCAATGCAAATAGCCCTCGTTATGTGAACTTTGCAGCAGGTTCCAGCCATCTCTGAATGGCTTCCCTGCTTCGTTTATCGAGTGAGGAACCTTTGCACCTTCCTCCACTGGCTTATAAATGGAGTTTCCCCATTCACTCATTTCCATTTTCCCTCTGCTTAAGTCCTCTTTTAAATCTATTCCTAAGGGAGATTTTTCATAGATCACAAACACCATGGTGACTATCTGTCTCCCTTTCTCCATCAACCTCGCCGAACTCCGCTGTTACCAGGTCCCTGGCTCAATCGCTTTGAGCCGCACCATCCTCCTGGAACTATGTGAGGCCTCTCATGAATCCATGTACCCTGAGTTGGTCTTGGATTTCTAGTCATCCCTCTCTCTTCACCGTAATGGCAACTTCACGGGACACGGGCTGAACCGCCGCATTTCCCTTACGAGGGGGAAACTCTCGGAGCTTCTCAACAGTGACAACGACGGCAAGGTTTGCACAGAGTGCTGGTGGAAGAATCATGACAGGGAAGATATTGATGAGGTTATTTATCACATGGATAACCCTTCTGCTGCTAAACGCTCTCTTTACTCTTCTCTTTCCTCTGCATCCAAGTTCTTCCATCAAATAATCACGAAGATGATTTATCCTAAGGTTGACCACTTAGAGGACGTGTTAGAAAATGACTTTTTCCTCATGTATGATGACTGGATTTTATATGATAATTTTAGGGTCTTTTAGTCTTTTTATTTTGTTATTTTTTAGTCTCATATAGGATTTTTATTCTTTTTATGTAGATTTTATATTTATTTTGCATTTTGCATATAGATTAGCTTTTATTTGTTTTTTAAACTTTATTTTATATTTTTAGGAATTTTTATAGTTATTTTTATATTTTTAGGAAAGCTGGTATAGTTATCATTTTTGTCCAGGGACCAATTTGTAAGATTCAAGAAAGGAAGGACCAAAGTGTAAAAGTTCAAGAGTGGAGGATAAAAAGTGAAGTTTCAAAGAGTTAAAGGGTCAGAATTGAAGTGCTAGCAAAGAGAGGACTTAAAGTGGAAATCAAGAATATGAACCAACACTCTGTAAATTAAGCACATGGAAAATAAGGATTAAAGGATGAGTGGAGAATTGATGGTAGTGGGAAGGAGTTTTCAAAAGTTAATTGGTGGCCAATGAAGGCCATAATGGCCATCAACTCCTCCACCATTGAAAGGCAAAGTTTTGCTATAAATAAGAGTGCTCATCCTTTGTAAAAATGACACCTATTCAGAATACAACAAGTATTCTTCTTTCCTCCTTAAGAGCATTGTTCCTAGGAATTGTGGGAAGCTAAACTTGAGCTCCTATCCAGGGTAATTTGATGCCTCTTTTAGCCATGCTTGGCTAATTCTTTTAAGTTACTTGGGTTGTTTTAGTTTGTAATTTATGCTTTAGTTTTGCTTCTACATTTCTGAATAATATTTCCAGTTTATGTTTTATTTCCTTGTTCTTCATTTCCTCTTAAAGTACACAAGAGTTCTTGCTTACTACTTATACGAATGAGAATTGGTAAGTAGTAAGGGAAATAGGATTTAAAAAAGGCTATAAGTATATATCGCTAAGAAATTAGGATAGACGTTGCTTTATGTTGGCCTGAACTTCATCTTCATCTTCTTCTTTAATTAACTAAATTGCAAGAAATTGAGTTTAGTAATTAGAAAGAAAGTTCTACAATGTGTAAGAGATTAACTTGTAGATATACTAGGCTATAGCATCATGAACTTGGTTCTAGAATTCAGAAATTAAGTAGGAGTTTGCTAGCATATTTTATAGACTATGTAATTCAACCCAAGTGCTTAAATTTCATCATCTTTATTTTCTTTTATTTCATGCTATTTTATTTACTTGTTCTAAAACCAACATTAAAAAAATACATCTTTTAATTTTCTGTTAAAGTACTAAACAAGTTACTAAAAAGACACCTATCCCTGTGGGTTCGATATCTTATATATTACGCGATAGCCATTCGTGCACTTGCGGATTTGGCTATCAATGTACTCCATGCTAACTGAGGTGTACATAAATGTTGTAGACGTTGTGTACAACCACTTAGTCTACACCCTTATCGACATGGAACGGGCCATCCCCTATGGCTTTCTTGTCACCAAGATTTTCAAGGGCCCCAACGGGTTACCTCCCTAGGCTTTGCGTGATTTGGAAGAAAGAGCTTGCCGAAGGATCGGGGTAGAGTTTCTTCGAGCCAATGTTCCTTCATGGATTACCATTAACATATCCCATATTTCTTTTGAAGTTCTACACGTTGATACTCTGAAGAATTCGTCCATGCCAAGAGCAGATGTAAGAATGTTTATGCCTTTTAGGTCATATTGAACTTTCTTCTTTTCTTCTTCACTCCATGTATTTTCTAGTTTCGGTTGTCTGCTATCACTCACTTCATTCATTGGTATAAACGGACCTTCTTCAATGGCTTTCCATATCTCCGCATCCAATGACCTTATGAAGGTTTTCATCTTGATTTTCCAGAAGTCATAGTGATCTCCATTGAAGTATGGTGGCCTATTTATGTTGAATCCCTCACTAGTGCTAGGTCTAGAGGAGGATGCCATCTTCCCTGATCTTAGGACAAAATTACCTAAACTTACGCTCTGATACCAATTGTAAGTATAGATAGCAACCTGAGAGGGGGGTGAATCATGTTTGCACCATTTTCGCCTTAACAAAACTTGTTACTTCCAAGATAATGATAACCACAATTGATGATTGTGAATGCAGTGGAATCAAATGTTGCTTGAAAGTAAAAGATAGGGGTTAGGAGAATTCACATACAGGTTTTATCCTAGTTCACCTTCAAATCACTGAAGGCTACGTCCAGATCCTCAAGAAACCCTTGAGGATTTTTCCACTATTGATAAAAACTTATTACAAGTGCTTACACCAAGAACTTTAAGAATTTCTATCAACAACCTGAAAGCAAACCACTTTCAGAGTGCCAACCTTCACCGAACCCTACGGTGAACTTTCACTCAACCAGAATGAAGATGAAGAAGATTTCTATACAGCTGAATCAATCCTCTAACATAAGAAAGGATTGAATATAGAAGTTATGCTTTAGGAAATTATTGTATGAAGGCTCTTTATTTATTCTGAATTCTTCAACAATTGAACAACATGAGTGTTCTTATTGAAAATGAAGACTTAAAGACTCAGAATTTTGACTCTAATGAATATGAAAGTTGTATATCAATTTTGTTTCATTTCTGAGCCTAAATGGACTATTTATAGGAACTAGGAATCGTCCATGAACCAACACAAGCCTTCCCAAACGTTTTGAGACACAATGGTTCATGAAACAATACAACTGTCGAGCAGGTAATCGATTACAGTACTTAGGTAATCGATTACGCTATGTGACCGTTGCTGTTTGAATTTCAAATTCAAACATGTAATCGATTACAAGCAAGCTGTAATCGATTACTTGCCTCTATGTAATCGATTATCTTAAGGGTGTAATCAATTACACTCAAGTCCATTTTCTAGATAATGAAACTTTAGGTCCTAATTGAGTTTTTCTATCACTTTTAACTTATGAAAAAGATTATACTCAATTACTATTAATTTTCTTTGAGCCTTCATACTTAAAGAAACCTTAGAAGCATAACTTACCTAAAATGTAAGACTTAGTCAAAGCTAGAACCCTTGAATGTTGCTTGAGGTATGTTGCACTGGTTCTTCTAAGTCTTATTTTCTTCTTTTTGTACACGAGTTTTTCGTCATCAAAACCTCAGCCAGGGTTAGGGGCAAGACCTTCTTCACATGGAATTATATATTGTTTAAGCCTTGGCTGAAATGGCGACATTTTGAAAGGAAGGTTGAGATCGTTTGACAGTTGAGACTGTTTGACTGATGAGAGATCGTTTGACAGTTGAGATCGTTTAACTGATGAGAGATCATTTGATAAAGTTGAGATCGTTTGACTGATGAGAGGTCGTTTGATAAAGTTGTGATCGTTTGATGAGATCGTTTGTTAGAAATCGTTTGGTAGAGATCGTTTGGTAAAATTGATGTGAAGAAGGTCTTGCTCCTGACCCTGGCTGTGGTTTTGATGACGACAAACTCATCAACAAAAAGAAGAAAAGAAGACTTCAAAGAATCAAGCACTCAAGTCCATCAATAATCTAGAAGTCTTAGAATTAGGTGAGTTATGCTTCTAAAGGTTTATTAAAGCATAAAGGCTCTCAAAATACCTAATCTAATCAAGCTAAGTGTTTTCATAACTTAAAAGAAGTAGAAAACCTTAAGCAAGTCTCAAAGAATAAGTTTCTGGAAAATGGGCTTCTGTGTAATCGATTACACCATTATGGTAATCGATTACACCAAGGCAAGTAATCGATTACTCCAGTCTTGTAATCGATTACATGTTTGAAATTCAAATTCAAACTGAAACGGTCACTTGTGTAATCGATTACACTAAGTATGGTAATCGATTACCAGAACGAAAAAGTGCATCTTTTCATGAACCATTGTGTCCCAAACCTTTTAAAAAGGGTTGTGATGGTTCAAGGACGTTTCCCTTGCCTATATAAAGACCATTTGAGTCCAGAAAACATAACAACAACATAGAACACACAACACACACGAAATAGACACATTTCACATGAGAAAAACACATTAGGCCAAAGCTCTTTCAAAATTGGTTCATCTTTTAGAACTTAAATCTTTTGGAGCCTAAATTCTGAGTTCATGATCTTCATGTTTACAAGAACACATTTGTTGTTCATATCTTGAAGAACTCAGAATTGTATTATGCTTAAAAGCCTTAAAGCATAATTTCTCATGTTCAATCCAATTGTGTGTTAAAGGATTGAAACAGCCAAGTGTAATATCTTCTTCATCTCTTTCTGTAAGATTGAGTTTTTCACCGTGGTATTCGGTGAAGGGTTGTTGTCACTGAAAGTGGTTTGCTTTCAGGGTTTTGATTGAAGACAAGTTTGTCTTCAAGGTCTGAGGGTGGTTTGCCTTCAGGAACTGAAAGTGGTTTGCTTTCAGGGGCTGTTGAAAGCGGTTTGCTTTCACAGGATATTGGTAGAAGTTCTTGGGGTCCTTGGGTTAGGAACTTGTAAGAAATTCTTATCAATAGTGGAAAAATCCTCAAGGGGTTTTCTTGAGGGACTGGACGTAGTCTTCGGTGGATTGAAGGCGAACCAGGATAAATCTTGTGTGTGATTCTCTTTATCCTTCACATTTACTTTCAAGTATTGTTCATATCCGCTGCAATCACAAAGATCAACTCGTGATCATCATAAACTTGAAAGTAACGATTTCAATAAGGCGAAAATTGGGGCAACACTGATTCACCCCCCCTCTCAGGTTGCTATCTGTTCTAACAATTGACAGACTAGTACTTCGTTTAGTTGGCAGGGCTTCGTTTTAGTTAAATCAGTTAGTTTTGTAATGCCTGGTCTGATCAGCCGTTATTGTTGACCTTAAGAGATAAGTGTCAGATGCCTTAGGAATGATAAATTTCCGTTTTTATTGATTGACTCTTATGAGACAAAATGTCAGAATCATTAATGAGCATTAATGATTTGCCATTTTCTTTGACTTAGAATATTATAATCCTTTCTAAGTCGGTTTCCTCACTCTATAAATACAAACTCCTGTCAGTACGTTAATCCTTTATTCTTTCCCACACCTTTCTTCTTTTCAAAGTAAGTTGTAATCCTTGACACTCTTCTGAAGTGTTGTTGTTTGGCAGAGCTGTTCGATATGCGTTCTTCTCGATTCGTGAAGGACAGAGTTGAAGTTTCAAATCTCTTAATCATTTAGGCCATACAAGGTTGGTTTCCTTTCTAGTCCTTACGTTAGAACTTTGTTGTAACCTTTGTGTTTCTAAAATATCCCTTGGAAAACCATATAGAAACTGTTTTAAATCAATTTTGTAATGATTTCTATCTATAAAGAAGTTTGGGTTTTGAAGAAATGAGTTTAAAAGTGATTTTACGTGAAAAACTCTGATTCTGGACTCTTAGGCTGAGAGCCAACGCTTAGGCGTTGGGATCCAACGCTTGGGCGTTGGGTTTCTACGAGATTTAACGTGACCAGATGAGGGCCAATGCTTGGGCGTTGGGGACACCTTTATTTTACGAAAAATTCTGGTTTCGACCGTTTTGAGTTCTGTTTCTTTTTAGATTATATCCTACCCTTAGGATAGTTAATTAAATGAGTTTATATGCTATTTCTAGGTTGAAGATCAAGTGTATTAAACCTAAACGAAGGTAAGGGTAACTCAGTCTTAGTGTTGTGTCATTTATGATGTTTTTTTTTACTCTGTTTTCAGAACAATGATTGTGACTGTTTATAAACTTGATTGAATATTGTTGATAATATTACAGTATGTTGAATAGGTTTGTTGAGATTGAATTGCTTGATTATAATATGATGAATATATTTCCATGAAAAACTGACTATATTATGCATATGTTGATACTATGACTGTGACATGAGTGAACCGTTATTTTTCATGAGGATTCTGTAAATTGTGGGAACTGTTAGTTCCTGAGGATAATGATTGTTTGTCATAGCATATGCATTACATATAGGATTTTCAGGTTTTGATGTGGCGGCACTTTGTCCCGCAGGATCATAACCGAGGGTGATGTGGTGGATAGTATTCCACGAAATCGTCCTGGGCCCGGATACGGCAAAACTTATTGACCATAGATTATGCATATAGTTATTGAAAACTAACAAGCATGATTATGTGAAATCTGAAATGAGTAGTTTGTGAAATATCTGCTGTTAATATAGATGTAATTCATACTCTGTTATTTATCACTGATTCTGTTTTTCATCACGGTATTATTGATTTTTACTTGTATTTGGAGTTAACACTTTTCTTCTTGTTATTTTATTGTTTGGGCGCTTAACGCCAGATGACCAGCGATGAGGGAAGACTTGAAGGCTGTTTTGATGCAAGCTTGAGGAACTTTTGGGGCAGATTTGAAGATGATGTTTAGTTTCCGCTATTTTGTAAACTTAGCACATGTGTGCAGCATATTACTTTCATTATGTCTTGTTTTCCTTGCTATAATATTATTGACTATGAGCTACACTTATTAAATTTATGTGATACGTTGTTTTGGAAAACTTGAGATGTTCTGAAAGGTTTTTACATAAAGTGTTTTTCCACATTTTTCAATGTGACTGGCGTTAAGCGCCCTGGGGAAAAGGTCTGAGTAGATCGATTCCCCGCCGGTGAGGTCCTCTTGTGGCTTCTTATGGAGGTCGGCTTGCTCTTGGAAGGCGTCGCAGTTATTTACGTACTCGGCGCAATCCTTTTCTAATGAGGGCCAGTTGTACCTGACTTTGATGATCTTTTTTGCGAGAGACTTTCTGCTGAGGTGATGGCCACAACTACCCCCATGGACCTCGGCCATGACATAGTAAGTTTGGCCAGGCTCCAAACACTTGAGAATTGGGGATGAGAATCCCCTTTTGTATAGCTGGTTCGCTAGCATCGTGTACCATGACACCTTTTGTATGACGACTTCCTTGGGGTCGGTAGAGAGGGTACCCTCCTTCAGGTAACGGTTGATAGATCCATACCATTCTTCTGGGTACCCAACATTCATTGCTTCCTCAATATCCGGGACGAGGGAATTGATGCTTGGCTGGGGTAGGGTCTCGATTATAACTATGTGGCAATTTTCGGGGCTATGGGCGCTTGCCAACCATGACAGCGTGTCTGCCCCGACATTTCAGTCTCGTGGCACATTCCTAAAGTTTACTTCTTTGACTTGTTTGCTGACCTCATGGATCTGGTCGGCGTACCTTTGCAGTATGGAAGATGGAAGCTAGAAAGCAACAAGAAGGTAGGAAATATTGGTGGGTGGTGGCGGCTCTAGTGGTGTTTAGGGAAGGAGAAAGATTTTTCTCTCCAAATCCTCACTTTCTCTCACTATGAACCTCTCAATCAACCAAGAAAGATGAAGGAAATGGAACTCTCACAACACTTTGTGTTGTGCGTCCAACATGCCCTTATATAGGGGGAAATTTGCTTCTAAAATGTCTAACATGTCCATGCATTAAAATTCCTATTTACCCTTGTACCCATGCTTTCATCATCTTTGTCTAGTTGACTATACACATGCCACTATCTCTTTAATTACCTATTTGTCTTCTTCTTAGTCAAAACCTAGTCTTACAAGAAATGATGTCACATTGTCTTCATTTAGGCTTTTGATCAAAAACTAATCCTAATTTACCCAATACTAATGTAATTTGAACCATATAGATAATTGGGTGATGACCATTATCTTTTTCTAATCCTAATTAATCCTAGTCAAACTAGTTGACTTGGTCAAAATGTCGCTTTCTACATTTAATACTCAACATTGGATACTCTTCCATGTGACATAAACTTCATTTTCAACCAAAATCACACTCAACCTATTTGAATATAACCTCTCCAATAGATAGCAATTCATGGTTAATGGAATTAACCAATTTTACTACAAAATAATATATATGGTGCGCATAGCACATGTATAGATACATATATTTATTTTTCGATGTCGCTTCGTTTCGGTAACGAATTAAAACATCATGTCGTATAATATTAGTATGTAATATTATTTTATTTAATCATATACGTCAAACGTCACACGTCATCCAAAATAACAATAATATTATTATTTAATAAATAGGGCAAAACAACAATACGCGTAAAACATCTACATCGTATATTTAATTATTTAATACAACGCTAAAACATATTTATTTAATACGTATAATATTAAAACTTAATTAATTATTTTGGGTCTTACATCGGGGGTTTCAGCATCACTAAGTGTGTTATTGCCTTATAAAAGTGATGGTAATGACCTTTATTATTTTAGGGGGTTATAGGCGGCTTATTGATTGTCGGAGAAGGTCATTTAAGAAGGTCCGATAGTCTATTGGAGGCTCAACATTTGGGAAATCTGAGGAGGCTCTAAATAGGTCTTTCTAGATCAAAGTTAAGATATAGTGGATCTGAGTCCTTCGGGCCCCCAACCGTGAATGCTTACTAGGCTTAAACAGGACTTTAGTCATTAGAAGGACTCAGTTATTGGGTTAAAGCACCCTTAAATCGCCCGAGGAGATCACAACCCTCCAAGCCCTTAAGTGTAAGCATTTATTGGGCTTAAAAGAATGTGGAGAGTGCTACCAACATACTATTTTAACAACACACTTCTTCTTAGGGAGTTGGGTTTGGGGCCACCCCATTGGACCCCAAACCACCCCCTTAACAATCAAAATTACTAATACACCCTTAAATAAATAATCTCATTCCAACTATATCCCCAACACCTTCATTCCCCCATTCTAACATACACCACCCCCATCAACTTCATTCTTCCATTCCCACATTCACCACCCCCATCAGCTGCATTCTCCCAATCCCACATACACCATCTCCATCATCTTATATTACCTCCAATTTGTATCATCATCAACATTTCATCCACCCACAAGCACCATCCCTTTCCCCCAAAACGTAAAGATCGTCACCTCGCTCACACCCAACTCCATCTTTTTCGCACCCATCATCCTAGAAGGCTTCTACAACTTTTTTCGAGTAAAATTTGATAGGTACGTGCCCTTTCGTGTTTGATTACATTTTTTAGCGTTGTCTGCAGATAAGTCGCACATGTAAGTGCGACTACACTGCAATGTAGGTCGCACTTATATGTGCGACCAAAAACTGGTATCTTTGTGAATGTGGTCGCACATTAAGGTGCGACAACAAGCTTCTGTTTCGCACTTCAAAGTGTGATTGTGTCAGATTTTTAAATGTTAAGTCTAACGATTTACAGAAACAGGTCCTTTGTGCATTCCGTTATGGCAGAAGAGGCTGATAAGTCTGATAACGTGGCAGAAGTGCCTGAGATGGACAAATCAAGTGGTGAAGGGAAAGAACTTGTTGTCTCCCTGAACCAGATAGATCAAAGTACCAAAGAACACGCAGACAATGAACATGGTGCAAACTTTACTGATCATTTCGATTGCACAGATGCATTTACGACTGATAAGGTTCGTGTTCGTGTTTTTTTTTTAATACGGTTTAAAGAAACGACAAGTGTTTTTAGGTGTTTCCATTTTTTGCAGATATTCCATGATGGACATGAGCTCGTTGACTGGGCTCGGACAGTCGGGAGGCATAATGGTTTTGTGGTAGTTATTAAGAAGTCTGACTATGGCAGCCTTAACAGGAAAGCACTGATGACGTTAGGTTGTGAGCGTGGAGGGATTTTCAAACCTTACAAGGGGAAGCTCACAAGCAAGAGCAATGGTACAAGAAAGTGTGACTGTCCTTTTAAGTTAAGAGCTAGACCCAGGAAGGATGATGGGTGTTGGCGGTTGACGGTGCTGTGTGGACTTCATAATCATGCAAGGGCACAGTCACTGGTGGGGCACGCATTTGCTGGACGATTGTCCCCAGACGAAAAGCTACTGTTGCGAAAAAACTCAACAAAATAGGTGGAAAAAAATAAAAAACACTATTCGCACTTGTATGTGCGAAATCTAATCGCACTTACAAGTGCGATTCAAATGTTGGACAACAAGAGCTCTGGTCGCACTTGTAGGTGCGACCACACATTCCCCAATCGCACCTACAGGTGCGACTTTTTTGCAGAAACTCGTTTTCCAATTACTTCACGCACGGCGAAACCCAAATCCAATGCCAAACAAATACAACCAGAACGCACACGAAAGCACAAAATTGAATGGATAATACCAAATATTATGGGGAAAAATGATTACCTCCTCCTCCAATGGAACGGAACAACAGAGGAAGGAAGAAGACACACGATGCTGGTAGGAAGAACGAAGAAGAACGCCGGCGACGATAACTGCACCTTCAAGGGCGACAGATGCAGAATCAGAGAAGTAGGGAAAGAGGAGTTAGGAAATTTTAGGGGTGGTGCGTTCAACAAATTTACAAAAAGAAGTTTTGATTTTTTTTAAGGGTATAAATGGAATTCAGGAAATAAGGGGAATGCTTGGGGTCCAATGGGGGTGGCCCCAAACCCAACTCCCAAACAGTTTAGTAACAATGCACACACATCAAATCGAGCAAAACAAAAAGTGTTACAATACATATTAACACATATTTTTAACGAAAAATTGGGATAATGTTGTATTGTACTCCCTTAGTTCCTTATTCACTATCTACTCAGAGTAAAAAAAATATTTGGAATTTCAAGAAAGCATTAATTAATTGATATTTTTTCAACTAATGCCCTTATGAGAACCATAAATGAAAAGAGATAAATATATTTTAAATGGTAAAATAGGAAAATACATAATATTTTTCTAAAAATTAACAAAATTAATTACACTCATTATTATGTATATTTCTTCTCTTTCTAAGGAGTAAGTATCTAGCTCTTAAATCATTAGGAATTGGTGGCGTTATTCTACACTAAATTTTTTTTCCTTCGAGATTATTTTAATTAGAGCCGGTGAGAAGGGACGTAAAGGCAACAATGGCTTGATTCCCATTTCAACACTATATTGGCGTTGGCACTGCCTTGTGGTTTTCTTTGAGTTGCTGGAATCACTCTGGTTTGACATTATATTGTCCCTTAAACATGCATCACAAATCCAACTTGAACCCACATGTCCAAGGATTTGAATTACCTTCCACTTTGGACTAACACTTATTGGAAAAGGAATAAAAATATGCTGAAAATTATTAAAATGAAACGTAAGAATGTTGATATTCCAATCAACTGTCCTAATTCTAAAGAATACTTGGAGTCTTGTAACCACATAAAATATGGAAAAGGTTGTTTGCACACCCCAAATTCGGGTGGAAAAAGCGGAAGGATGAGAGAGATAGGAAGAAGAAGAAGAAGAAGAAGAAAAAGTAAAAGAAAAAAAGTATAAAATGTGATAGATGATAATAAGAGAAAGATAGAAACAAACATGAGTGGAAGTGGGGTGGATAAACAAATGGGTGTGTACATATCATTACTGCGTAAAATATAGGCATTTGAGGGCTCAAGTTTCAACTATGTCTTGGTGAAAAAGAGGTGTAGAGATCAAAGATATAAAAAGAGAAGACCAAAGAATGAAAAAGAAAGTAAGAGATATAATAAATTATATGATTAGAAAAAAAAAAGATGGAAATGGAAGTTGAAAACTAAAAAGAAAGCGGATGTGAATGCATCATAGATGTGATTCAAGCTCTAGCTTGTTATCTTAATATCATATTTAAACTATTAACATCCTTTCACGACTTCCCTTTCTCTTTGATAGTTTTCAGCTAATTCAGTTTAAAGAGGAATTGGCTGTCTTATGAAATGCAAGTCAATTCCCAGAAATAATTTATCCAAACTCAATGAACAACGTAGCTACACAATCAATGTATATAATTCAACTGTCTAGAAATTCTGATCATATATAATACAGCATACCTAAAATGCTTGGTAAAAAATATTCCTAAATCCTAAAGAGCTATTGCATCTTCAAACTCAAACATAACAGAATATAAATCCCCAACACAGGTGTTCATTGGTTTGCAGACAATCCAAAAGTACACATAACCGAGAACCCCCTCCATACAAGATGATGCATAATGATCTAAACATCCTTTGGAGGATATACGCGCCCGGACTCGTCGTGCTCTTCTGAGAGAGATAGATCTCATGGCTTTTGATCTGTGGGACAGTTCAGCAATGCTTTGAACTCAATAACATCTCTGGTGAAGGACTCTTTCCTTTGTTAACATATATCCTTTTGGATGAATGGTGACAAATCCAAAACTAAAGTAGTTTTTTCGCAATTTAAAGGAAGTATGTGAGCTGCTGTTTCTTCCTTGTACCTCCTTCTCCATACAATTCATTCCATTGCTTCAGCTCAGCCATTACTGATCCTTCTGCCGCAAAACTAGCAGCCACCTGCATTTAAGAAGAAATGTATTAGTTCATCCATATGAGAACAAGATATAATGCTTGAAATATCAGACTTTCGTTCTTCAATAGTGTAGGTTAAAACATCAAGCATGAATTGAATCCTTAATTACATGTACTATTAAATGGAGTTTAATAGTAAGATCTGCTGTACCAATCAATTATAATAAGATTAACTCAATCATATATCTAATCCAAATATGTATTGGTGTTATAAATAATATAAAATCATGTGTCCTTTACCCTACAACTTAAGCATTTGGGATACTTGGCTCATTATATGGTATAGGATCCTCTATGACCAAGTGGTCAAGAGTTCAACCCGTATTGCCTCATTATTCTAATAAAGAAGTTAAATTTCAGCACAAGGTAAGTCGGCTTGTGCATTGTCCACGCTTCAAGCAAAGTGACTCTTGCGTGAGAGAGCGTGTTAGAAATATAATATAAAATCACTCATGGGTCATTTATCCAACAACTTGAGCTTTTGGGATATTTGATTCATGACAGCTGGCATATAGATACTTAAGGTAGAAAGTATGTCCCATCAAAGGAATGGGGTAAGAAAAATATAGTGTGCAATCCAATGATAAATGGAAGACATTATTAATTGAAATTCACAGAAGACTCACTCCAAAGTTGAACATTTAATTGCTCACATATGATGTAAATGTTTAAGTTCTGCTTCTAAAGATATCCTTAATATCATTTACCCAAATGACAGATATCTATCATTGTATTCCTTTGTAAGACCATTTAACTTCATAGATTTAAACAAAACCAATTTTAAACATGCTTAAATAGCTATTTAAGAGAATGATTTTCAGTTCACCCTACCTGGCCCTTTGCCTGTTTCATGTCTTCCATGTTTAAAGCCCTCAGAACAATTTCTTGGTCCTCTTTATCTTTATTATTTGAAGCATCTTCGGAGTTCGGGCCTTCTGCCTCTTTTTTCTTCTTTTCCTGATAGGAAATACAATTGATATTTAGTTAGCTCTTCATCTCAAAATAAAGCTCTGCATTGGATACAGATATTAATCTTAACAAGGTAGAAGTTTAACAACTACCAATTCCTTCTTTCTCTCTTGCTGTATTAGCTCCCTGACAGGTCGATAAGCTGCAGTGATGCACAAATTCTGTGTACAGAAATTTATTTCATCAGATCATTATCACCACAAGATAAAACTAGTCAATCTCTGACAAAATTTACCTTAAGATCACTTCCACTATACCCTTCTGTCATGGTTGCCAGCTCTTTAAAGTCTAAGCTTTCATGTTTTTCCTTAGACAGGAGAGTTTTCAGGATCATTTCCCTGTTCTCAACAGATGGAAGGCCAACCATGATCCTGCTCAACATTAAAAAAAAACCATTATGATGCTATTCACAAATCAAAAGAGTAATAATTTTTTGGGAAAAGAAAATTGTATAATGATATTGTTCATATATGGTTCTGCCAGTTCTCATGATTGATGAGTATTGTCATAGCACAGTTGAAAACAACACTTGATTTTATCGTTTTCCCTGAAGATATCTTAAAGAAGATCTGTCTTCTGAGGGAGACAACACTTGATGAACAATTATAAGGCCAAAGAAACAAACAATTACTGAAAGTGGTGAGACAAAAGCTACAGAAGATCTGCCTTCTGAGGGTGAAATGTACTAGACCTCAAAATGAAAATTAAACAGCATAGTTAAATGATTCAAATAATTGAGATCCCATGCTTATTTTTCAAAGAGAAATTGATGAAATGTCAGTATTACGAACTGTTTATCATGAACATTCTTGTTTTCTTATGGCCTTCCAGCCGTTAATCACAAATAATGAATACAATGCATGTCTTTGTTCAATTGGCAAAAATGCTGTACCTGAACAGAACCAAATGATCATGTCAATAATAGGTTAAGGAAAATGTTTTATTAACACTCATTCCACCTCCACCTTTAGATAGAGATAGGAATAGAAGAGAGAGAAACGAGAGATATGATGGGTGATAAGATGTGAACAAAAGTGAGAGATAGGAAGAAAAACTGGGTGGAAATGATATGTAAGAGAAATTGGGTGTAAATATATCAAAGTTGGTAAGTTAAAGATATGTCCTACCTGCGCTCAAACCGTCTAATAATTGCTTCGTCAAGGTCAAATGGCCTGTTGGTTGCAGCAAGGACCAGAATTTGCTCACCAGGTGCAGTCAATAGCCCATCCCAGTGTGTCATGAACTCATTTTTAATCTTCCTCATGGCCTCATGCTCACCAACTCTAGTCCTCTGACCAAGCATGCTGTCAACCTCATCAACAAAGATAATAGTAGGGGCAACCTTTGCTGCTAGCGAGAAGAGAGCGCGGACATTCTTTTCGTCTTCTCCAAACCATTTTGAAGTGATGGTTGACATTGAGACATTGATGAAACTTGCTCCAGCTTCATTTGCAATTGCCTTTGCTAGCATTGTTTTCCCGGTTCCCGGAGGTCCGAAAAGTAATATACCTCTGCATGGCTTCAGAAGCCCACCTTTGAAGAGGTCTGGTCTTCTAAGGGGAAGCATTACGAGCTCTTGAAGTGATTCTTTAATCTCATCCATTGCACCAATATCTGCAAATGTAACCCCTATCTCATTTGCAGGGATAACCTCAGGTCTTATGCGCTTCTCAAACTCGTTGTCAGGAACTTCCTACAAGCACGCAATTAAATTATAGTAGCACAAAAAAAATAAGCATGCAACATGTTAGCTCAAATCAGCCATGAACAATTATAAAGTCATGGAATGTCAGCAAAATATTCACAATGTATGATAGTAATATTGGTGAAATGCAAGCATTAACGGAAGTGTATTAATTGTCCAGATTGAAAACAGCAAAATGGTCAGCTGATAAAAGTATGCATAATGATCATGTTCATTTATTGTTTCCTGTTTCAACTACTACATGAGGAGGACCAGATCAGTAGGTAAAAACTATGTATGTTTGGATCGGTGTTAGCAGAATTGATTCTAGACAGAATTGATTCTACAAAAATTGCTATGGTAAACGTAAGTTAAATTAATGTGATTTACGTTTAGATACATTTATGAAAAAAATGGTTTTAGTAGGGTAATGTTGAAATTCAGCTGTAAATCTGAGAATTGATTATGTTTAACGCACAAGAAACTATTTGTTGTGGCAAGTGGATCCAATTCTTGACTCATGAAATCAAATTACTGGTACTCGCAAACATCATTTCAACTGATTAGAATTCATTTAACCAAGTAGAAGTGTGGATACATTTATGAGAAAATTGGTTTTAGTAGGGTTATGTTATGAAATTCAGCTGTAAACCTGAGAATTGATTATGTTTAACGCACAAGAAACTATTTGGTGTGGCAAGTGGATCCAATTCTTGACCCATGAAATCAAGTTACTGGTATTCACAAACATCATTTCAACTGATTAGAATTGATTTAACCAAGTAGAAATGTGATGCATTAATGAAAAAAATGGTTTTAGTAGGGTACTGTTATGAAATTCAGCTGTAAATCTGAGAATTGATTATGTTTAACGCACAAGAAACTATTTGTTGTGGCAAGGGATCCAATTCTTGACCCATGAAATCAAATTACTAGTACTCGCAAACATCATTTCAACTGATTAGAATTGATTTAACAAAGTAGAAATGATTCTGTTGAATTGATTCTGCTTTTCAAACATGCTCTAAGACATGCTTAGGTGGTGAGAAAATTGATCTTACAGCTTTTGCAGGTGTTGGATTTTCGCCATCTTTTTTTGTTACAGGGATGGATTTCTCTGTCTCATTTTTGTTTTCAGGTGCTTGGTTGTCACACCGCACCTCATTCTTCGCACCAGTAATATCTTCTCCAGCATTTTCCTAATATTAAGGAAAACACATCAATGAGCAAATGCATAATCATAAGCACACTTCAACATTCTTTAAGTTCTAGCTGATAAAACAGTAAACAAACATACCTTGCTCGAATCATTAGTCTTCAGATTCCCACTGCTCTTGCCTTCCTGGAATAAGCTCAATCCATGGGACAAACTGTCCACATACATGATCAGTAACTAGAAAACCTTGTCATGTAATCAATTGCTTAAATAGTCATTTGATAATATATTTTACCTATTGGATGATATAACTAGCCTTCCATTTCGATATTCCGGATCCTTTGTGTTCATCAAGTGGTATGATATTGCAGATACCACAATTTCTTCGATGTAATTACTGAGTATCATAGTGTCTGCATGGCAGATTGAATTCAAGTCATCACAATCAATGTCATTTTGTGCAAGTACTTCAGCAATGTGGTTTCTGTTATCCTGAAACTGAATAATTTTCATGTCCTCTTCTAGCTGGCCTTTCCAGCTCCCATGATGAGTTTCATCTTCAGGAGGTTTGACCTCAATGATGTAGGGGAATACCATAGGGAGCCTTTCATCGATTTCTTTGCACTCATCTTCAGGATCTGATATCTGGGAACCGAGTACCAACACCGAGCCTGACAGTTTCTTTATCATTTTTTGCAGTAAATTATATAACCTTGGTGATTTGAGAACGAGCTTCTCAACATCTCTGATATATAAAATAATGGAACTGGTTTCTGAAATAGAAACCAAAACCTGCCAAAATCACACTAATCTTGTTAGAAGTGTGACTAAGTGTTGCCACAAAGGTTGTTCAAATAAACTAAGTTTTCAGTAATTAAATTACCTTGTAAAGTGACTGCACGAAGAGCTTTTCATCAAAACACAAGCTACTTGCGCGCCTTAAAGAACCTGAAGACATCATCCAAAAATGTAATAAGCATAGCTATAGAGAAGACTAATTTACTTCTAAAAGCATCCTAGTGATTAGACCTAGCTAAACAATTCTTCTTGACAGAAGAATTAAGAAACGATTGGTCTACTATTTTAAGCATTGTATTGAAAAGAAGCTCAGAGGGTATACTAATGAATTAAAACTTAAAAGTGTTCAAATCAATCTTTGAAACATATGAGCAAGCCCAAACTTGTTTAATGAGTATCCTTTCTAATGTATGACCTGGAATTGTTGAACCACTCTGGGAAGCAGTGCTACTTAAATCAGACGCAGCAGAGGCATTCCGCCGAAGCTTTGGAAGATTGTTGTAACTTTCCACACCACTGCTTTGTTGACGCAGAGTTCCTTCCAAAAAAATTATCAATCAAGATCAAATAAAGTACATGTTCTATAAATAAACTAAGCAACATATAGATAAAGGTCAATAACTAGAGGGTATCAGTCAATATAAATTCTATGGAGTCCTCACAACCACATGCTGTGTTATGACTATGATAACTGGCTGAGATATTAACATTGAATGCTAAACCATTCCTAAATGTTAAAGCAATGTATACAATTTTAAAACATACATTGTCTTGAAGTCATGGATTATCAAACTCTATAGCAGGTAAGTAGACAGACTAATAAGTAAATTAGTACTTTTAAATAGAAGTTTCATTTCATCTAGTACCTCTAGTTTCGCCGGTTGAAGGCAGCATTGAAAAGGAACCAAACAAACCAGACATTCTCTCCAAAGTCATCTCTGATATTGACCTTTTGAAAGACTATACAAACAGAAGCAAGTTAGTCAGGAAAATCTCACCATGACCAAACAACTGAATGGTTTAATATTTTTTAAAAGTAAATATGCAATGAAGCCAGAAACTGGCAACTTAGTCAAGTGTACAGACTAGAATGACTAGTAAACCCCCAATGTAGCGCCCATAATTTAACCGAGACTCCAAGTTAGTCCTCCAATTAAAGAAATACTCATGTATGTCCTCCAGCTATTCATATGTTGACCAGATTATTCCCTGAAGAGACAAAAGTTAACAACACCACAGGTCTAACATGATCAACGTTTGAATAGTTTGAGAACATAAAAAGATGTTTTTTAGAGTAGGGGATTAACTTTAAGTCGGTAATCAACAATGGAAACCAATTGAGGGTTTTTCTCTAAAAGCACTATTGTATAGAGAGCAGACCAAACTTACTGGTTCTTTTCTAGTATAACCAAATTTGCTCTGCAACTGTAAGGGAAAACATGAAAGATATGAATATATGTATATGATCAGTCACAGCAAATAAAATGAGAAGTTATGAAAATATTACCTTCACAGAGAAGTCGTTGATATCTATCAATAGCAACTTTGATTCAAAGTAATGTGCTAAAGCTTTGGCAAGCATTTGTTGGTAAAGTTCTTTAAAAATTAAAAAGTAACTTGAATCAGTCAAACAAACTTGAAAACTAAGATGATTATGCGGCAAAAGATAAAACTAAGGTACATAATGCACCTGCTGGACCAGAGAGCAAAATTGCCCTGCTTGCTGGGGAAAGGTTCCTGGTGTGCTTGGACACGTTAAGATGTTTTAGATGAACATATGCTGCACTTGTCAACAAAACTCGAGTTCTTTCACTGCAAATGCCATATAATATGAAAAGTTAGAAACCTCCAAGGTTAGGTCAAGTCCACCTGTGACTGTATTTGAGTTCCACATATAGAGAACAAATTTGTTAGAGTTTGTCATTCCTTAATTGGAAAGTCATTTAATATAAATTTAAAAGAAATAAGCCAGAGTGTTAGTTGAATTGAATACAGGCTGCACAATCAAAGATAGAAAGAATATATTTTTACTTTCATTAGTTAATTCCCCCCCAGACACTAAAAAATTCCTAAAGTGTAGTCATATAACATTACATTCTTTAGCCTATGAACTGAAGAATATAAGAACCGGAAAAGGATAGAAGAAACTAATGGTTATGATAAAGCTTGCTTGAGCATCTAGATATAAGGAACTTTAAAAGACTATGGAATTACATAACATTCGTTTTATTTTTTGGTTGCATAACTTGCAGCACATTAAGGATCTGAAAGGCTCCTTTGAACATAGTGGTCATGAATTGCCGTTGCAAAAATAACATCTTAGACCACAGGCCGAGGAGGTTAACATCAGAATGGTGGAGTGTTGAACACTTGGCACCCTTTTAACTTCAAGTAGTTGTTACCACAACTTGAACTTCGGCCTCAATCATAGTAGCTTTTCAGATAACAGAAGTATGATCTTTATTTCATCTGGTATAAATTATATGAATTTAAGTGCCCACAATTCTACCGTTTCGTGCTCTGGATCGGAATTGAAACACTAGCTTGAAGTAGACAAGAAATGTAGAAAAGTACAAACAGCACTTGTTACATCTTCTATTAAGAGGGTGAAGCTCTAATTTGTAATATAGTGCTATGTTACAGAGAACTCATATGAACCATAACAAAGCTACAAAAGGTGCAAGTGCACGTAATAAGATCTATATTTTACAACAGTATTGTATATCCAAACAAGCCATCCTTTGAAACTCAAAAAATCAGGTTTCAGGAAAAAAAAAAAAAAATGTTATCAGATTCATCCATTTATCTATTTCAGAGAAGCAACACATACTTACAAGAAAGTTCCATCACTTATTCTTGCAGCTTCCCTGTTTCTGACCCAACATATGATCAAAATGCAACAATTTTCTTTGTAAAAAAAAAAAAAACAAACAAAAATATGCCAATGGAAAATCTGACAAAGTTTGGCCTTGACAAAGGAGCAAAGGTGAACTCAGTAACCAGCAAACAAAGAAACTCTCAAAGAAGAAGAGAAACCCATCATAAAAGCCCCATAAAGAGAGGCAAAATTACATATACCAGAAGATTCAGAGCAGATAGCCATGAAAATTACAAGTCAAACTAAGACAGATCCATGTTAAATCAACCAAGGGTTATCATGTATTATAAGCATAGATTCAAATACCTCTCCAAATAATGCTGATAATGTCTATTTATCATTCAACAAGGTCAAAATGGCAACAAAAGCATACATGTCTATAGGATCAAGTTTCAGCCATATTATAAAGAAATTTCAAAATCACCTTAAGTAATAAGGAAACTCATCAAATGTAACTTTGCTGTCCTTTCCATTAACCACAAGGTTCTTCAGCTCCTCCACAATTTGCTCCCCAGAAACCTCATCAGAGTTCCCTCCAACCCATTTCTGCACAGCCTGTCCTGAACTCAATCCAAGCCCCACACCCAACCCCACCCCAACACTCAATGCTGACAACAGAACGTGCTTCTGTTCCATCACAACGACCCTGAATCGGAGACAAAGTTTGGTACTTTATGACCCCAGAAGAGATTTCTCACCAAAGGGTATATTATCAGGAATTGTTAACCAAAATGAATGATTCAAGGGATTTTTGCAAAAAGATTCAGAGAAAAATGGGTACACACACCGGATATTCTGGTAAAAGAATAGCAGCAATAATAAAAGAGGCTCCGAAGACGACGTTGGTTTGAAGGATTTTGACAGGGCAATGACTCGCTCTGGTGTTGTGTGTGTGCCCCTCCTCAATGCTATATATAGCATGGCATAACTAATGGACGTTAAATGTTTATTGCTTGCCATGAACCCCAAACTTTGAAAGGCAAAAGGAAAAGAAGGAAAATAAAAAGTTGAGATTTTTACTTTCCTATTCTTCTTTTTGACATGATGTTGAGGACTGAGTGGTGACACCAAATCTGGGTTCTCTCTCTCTCCCAAACTCTACAATAATTTTATTTATTTTTTATGTTTTGCCTACTTGGAAACCTTTTTTAAAAGGTTGTTCTTTTAGTCCGCTATCATCACTACGTGATTAATCATTTCGTCGCAAATGTTCGCATTAAGTCGTAAATGGTTGGTCACGAAATGCACTTCATTTCCATGGGTAAAGATTGAACCATAACATCATACTTAAAGGTCGATGGGAGCTAACCACTGCACTTCACCTTTAATTAAAATTTATTTTTTAATATAGCAAAACTTTTGACAATTATTTTTAGTATAATTTATTTTTGCTCCCCCTTGTTTGTTTGGTGCAGCGTCATTTTGGTGGTTTCTTAATTAATAAAATTAAAGTAAATGAAATGAAACGGTATGGTTGGAATCTGGCATATTGGTTTTATCCAAAGCACGTTGAAGTCAGGACCATGCCTGAAGTTTTTTATAAAGAATTACCAAAAACCTTACCATTTCATGGTACATTCTAATTTTGCATATTCTGTTCAGAAGAAATTGTGATTTCAGATTTTTCAGTTATACTATCTTGTATTATTTTGTAGTCTGTGTGAATTTTGTCTTAGAAATCTCCAAATGATAGTTTAGGAAAAAGTTGATTTTCCCCAAACAATAATTTCGGACTTTCCAAATGCTGAACTAATGGGGCCTTCTAAATTGTGTGAGTTTATCTCTCTCCATTATCTATTAAATAGGAATAAGTGGGACTCCTAAAATGTTTATAAAGTGATAGATGGGCACAAAATTTTAACATGGAAGAATCCTAATCCGGTGCAATACCTCTTAAATCTGGTACTGGTGCAACACCTCTCACAACCATAAATGAAACAATTCCTTCGTCTTCTCTCACAAAAACATCAACAACTAGAGACAGAGAAACAAACAAGACCCTAAGTAAAATGAAACAACCCCTTTGTTCTCTCTCACAACAACACCAACAACCAAAGACAGAGAGAAGAGAGAAGGAACGTGTTAGAGAGAGAAGAAAAAAGAGATATATGAGAGAGATCATAAGGAGAGACGATG
Source organism: Acmispon strigosus (assembly GCA_030819835.1). Lineage (NCBI taxonomy): Eukaryota > Viridiplantae > Streptophyta > Magnoliopsida > Fabales > Fabaceae > Acmispon > Acmispon strigosus. Next base: position 36,801,471 of record JAUAMA010000001.1, on the reverse strand, counting down.
TAGAGGGACAGTCGTAGCGTAACGGTGCTGAGGCAAAGGTCCAATTGTCAGAGTGTAGCATGATAGCTCCGGGGTGTGGTGGCTTTGGGCATAGATGTGGTTCTCACGAGCTGTGGGTTTGTTCAAGGAGGTAATGGTTGAGGAGAACATAGGGGAGAGATTTTTTATCGTCATCTCCTTCCTAATCGCATTTGGATTTGAGGAGGTCATTCAATTCCCTACCATTAGGGTTTTAACGAAAAGAGAAAAAGGAAAACTTGTAGTGGTAGTGGTGGTTCCCACTCAGGATGTGTGGCACCCCCTCATCTCTCTCTCTCTCTCTAGATTTTTCTTTCAATTAGGGTTAGGGGTGTGAGGACGTTGGGGTTGGTCAAAGATAGTTGTGCCACGAAGACGACAACGGCGTCACGAAGAAGCAGACTCAGAAAGGAGAAGATAGAGGCAAAGAGATAAGGGGGAATGTAAAAGGGTATTTTGCAATCTTCCTTTTTTTTATTTTTTCAGAAACATGATGTAACACCCCGATTTCTTGATGGTTAAAATTGTAAATATCAAATGAATAAATGAACTCGAAAGGCAGCAAAAAATTAAAACCAAATAAATAATCATTTATTCAAAAAGTCAACTGGCATAATAACCGAAAGTAAGAACAAAGCTGAAGAGAAACTGAACCAACGCTCCAAGCCTCCTACGCAGGGAGTAAAACTTCAAGAATGATGGCAGAATAAAACCCTAAACCCTAACTACTGCAAACCGCGAGAAACTCAACACTCTGAAACTCAAAATCACTCTTGTTCTCGTCGTATACTATCTCTAGCACGCTAAGCCCTCCACTCACGCTCACGATTGTAACGCCCCAATTTCAATTTCAGTGGTCACATAGCAATAAGCGGAAAATATATAAACCTCTCAAACAACCCAATTTTCAAAAAGAATTTCGACTCTCAATTTATTTAATCTTAATAATATTCCCATAAATAAATAATTGAATGTGTAATGAAAATTAATGAATAATAGTTTGCACTACACTTGTGCTAAGTCATTTTCAAAAGAAAACAGCGGAATATAAAATCTCTTCAAGATCCTCGAGCCATCCTTCATCATCTTCTTTAGCTACTCACAATTTATTCTTCCTTCAAAATCCTCGCGCTGTAAATTTATGGCGTTAAGCGCCCAAACAACAAACAAAACAAGTAGAAAGGGTTAACTCCTAAAACAAACAACATGAGCAACAACGAACAACATGCTTAAAATGTAAAAGAGTAACAGCATTAAATAAACAGAAACAGCAGAATAGTAAATACAGCAGTTTGATATCCTCTTGTTTCTCAAGTTAAATTCCACAAATCAATGAAAGTTAGATCCTCAATTACTATATGCATAAATCTGGCTGAAACAAATATATCGACACAAACGGGGGCGAATTCGTCCCAAATGGGGACAGGAGGAATCCATGGGACTAACCCATCTCATCACCCTCAGGCATGGTCACATGGCAAAACCATCCACCTCACCGCCCTCCGGCATGGTCACGTGGCAAAACCATCCACCCCACCGCCTTCAACCTCAACAGATGTATATGATATGACAGACATCAACAACCTCAAGAGAACAACAGTTCTTAAACATCCTCATGCTCATAATGTTAGCACAATTAGATTATCATCATCAAGCAGTTCAATTCCTCAATCCTTAACGACATGTTACCAAATCATTCAAAGAAAATACCTAAGCCTCAATAGTATAATCCAATTAATTCACAACAACAAGTTATACTCAGAATTACAGAGAGAACTCAATCATATACAAGCATGTCCAACTCAGGAAAAAACAACATAAAAAGCATGCATGACTCGAGACTCTCCAGGACGTGAGTTACCCTTACTGTCTTACGTAACGCTGCATAAAATCCTTGTGTCCAACCTTGCAAGAAAACGCAAAACGATTAATTGTCGGATAAGGAAAAATGATGATCAACCCTAGACTCAAGTAGGAGAAGGGAGTGAAAATCCTACCTCGTTGATCTAATCGATCAAGGAGAACGGAAACGGTCTTGAGCCCCTTGGAAATCTTCCGGTTAAATTCTGGGAACAGAAACAACACCTCCGCACGTCAAATATCGCTTCTCTAGAAATCGCCTCGTTCGGATAAAAGGGAATGGTCAGGAACACGTCGTCTTTGGATGTCGTCTCGTTCGATCACGGAAGGAAAGGAAACGACACTCCTAAAGCTTGGGAATTTTTCTAGCTTGTGTTTAAGGTTGCTGGGATTTCAGTATAATTTTGGGAAAAGGATGGGAGGGTCGAGTGTAAGAGGAAAGGGTGAGAGGGTTCTTTTTCTTCTTTCAAGGCTTGAGATAAAATAATTCTGCTTTCTGAAAATTTTGAACTCCTTCCTCCTCCTTATGCTGCTCGAATTTTTTCTGTTTCTCAAGGGTGATAAAATCGGTTTTTCTCTTATCTTTTAATACTAAAATCTTTATCTCTTTTGTTTAAAACTGAAACAACTCTAACCTATTTCATTTAAATCATAATTCTGAATTCTATTCTCCCTTCTAGATGATGAATTTCGAAATTACTAAGCCTAGGTTATATTTTTTTCGGTTTCTATCCTTATCTCAGTCAACAGCAAAATCTTCACTAAAATCTTCCAGTTAATATCTCGACCGTTTAAATTAACAACAGAACCAAATTCAGAAATTAATAAAGATATTATTAAATCACACAAAATCTCTAATGAATAATCATAATCCAATATACTCAAAGTCAACCGAAAAGTCAATAGGGTCCAAAACTCAAAAACAGCATAGTTCAGGGACCAAACTCAAAAGGTGCAAAAATTCAGGGACCAAAACATAAATACTAAAAATAGAGGGTCTTACAACGACGAAGCCACCGAATAATGTCATTATGGTTATCCTCTGAAGATGTCGTCTCCTCTGGTTGATCCGGTGCTTGGCTCCGCATAGTGTCATCAAAACATATCATCTGATCCAAAATCCAGCGAGGTGGAATAGTAACAGAAGTAGTACCACAGTAGTAACGAACCTCCACAGTGTCTCCATAACGATCTCATAAAACTCTCCGTACGTAGCCACGATTGATCACCATCCTATGCACGCGACTGAAAGTCCATCTCAATCTATCTGGGTAATCCAAGAAATAAAACTCTTCCTCCAAAGGATAAGGAATGCATTGAAACGGTCTATTATAATCTATCTGGCGATAAGTTCCCACACAAGACACAATAAATAATGCAAGGGTCAAACTCCAAATATGACGCACATATAAGTATAACATGTGTATCATAGTAAATCATATTATAAACAAATCACAAGTTATAAAGCCAAGTAACACAAGCAACATCATTAGTCAATGGAAACCTGGAGTCAATCTAAGTATGATTGCACAATATCCAATTGTACTAAAAACATGATTCGGATAATTAACGTCAGCACTAACGAAGACGGGACAACCACAACCTCCTGCACATACGAGGGAAACAACACCAACAAAACTAGCTGTTTGCACGGTATGCCACTTATACATGAACAACTGGATGACAAGCACCAGGTGAACCGAGAAATGCAGGAACGATCCTCGATCGAACCAAAATAATGTTATGCCATGAGTTAGTCAACCAAACACAATATCTATCCAACAAAAGGGATAATAAAATTCTCCCAATCTCAACATGTTAGAGAAGTATATCTTCTGCTGTGAAGAGATACGCAGTATCGTTTGAGGTATCGTCTGAGGTATCGTCTAATACAACATTCTATAATTTGATCATATCGTCTGAGTAGGATCATCTACATAAGGAAGAAATGTATGAGCAGTCGCAACGTCTGACCTAAAGCATCATCTGAGTTAGTGCGTGACAACTGTAGCCAGAAATTTTTTCGTACTAGCAATCTCGGAATAGACGAGATTCTACCTTATCTTATCTTGTATTTATTATTGTTTGTTGTAGTTTACATTTCCAATGTAATAGTTGACCTCGGGATATTTGGAACGGTCATTATGTTTTCTGTATCGTCTTAGTTATCTACTCTGTATAATTACAGAGCTTGTAATTAAGAATAATTGTGAAGTTAAGAATAGTTTGAACGTTAAGTTGTATCACTCAACCTCTTCTTCACCTTCCATTATTTTTCACTTCTAAGAACCACCTTTTCAGTTCTTTAACACAACAATATCACATGGTATGGTCATGTTAGCAACAATATAGCAAAACCACATAAGCATGTTATCAGATAGCCAAGTAAAACATATGATAACACATAGACATATATTCACATAGTAACATTCTCATATAAACACATATATCAACAAATGATATAAACAATATTCACAAAAATAAACCACAAGAATCACATAGCAGAAATCACATGCAGACATTCTAAGGACTGAGTCACCCTTACCTTGGCCTAATCTAAGTGTATACACAAGTCCAAAAGAGATGTCCTCCACAGAAAACCTTTAGAACAATACACATTTACTCTACGTAATTAGTCTACGTACTCTTGCATAAATGTGCATACTTAATACTATCACTTCTTTTTATTTTAATTCTCAATAACTACCTCATGCATAAGTATATAATTTAACTACTTTATGTGAAGAAGGTCTCGTCCTTGGACTCTGGCTGAGGTTTTGATGAAGACAGATACATCACAAAAAGAAGAAAAAGAAAGACTTCAAGAACCGGCTCAAAACATCAAGATCAACGTCAAGATCAACTACTAAGGTTCTAGCTATTAGTAAGTCTTGTTAACTTAGTGTGCTATGCTTTATTAAGGCCACATTGCATAAGAAGGCTCATAAATAATCAACTAATTGAGTATAATATGTTTTCACAAGTAAGACTTAGTAGAAACACTCAATTAGGGTTTAAACTTTCATAAACTAAGTTCTGGACTAGGCGTAATCGATTACAGGAGCTGAGTAATCGATTACCCATGTCAGTAATCGATTACTCAGTTGAAAAAGATGGCACATTACTACAACGGCTAGTAGTGTAATCGATTACCATGTTGCAGTAATCAATTACACAGTTCAAATTTCAAATTTGAACTACAATAGCTAGTGTAATCGATTACCAAAATACTGTAATCTATTACCAAGTCGGCAGATGTGTTGTTTCATGAACCAATGCGTCTCAAAACGTTTGGAAAGCCTTGTGATGGTTCATGGACGACCTCTAGTGCCTATAAATAGCCCATTGATGCTCAGAAACGAAACAACAACTTAGAAGCTCTTGAACAACAACTTTCATATTCATTAGAGCCAAAATTCTGAGTAATTGCTCTTTCATTTTCATAAGAACACTCATGTTCAACATTTAAGAAACTCAGAATAATTGAGCCTTCATTGTAATTGCCCGGAGCATACAAACTAAGGCCAATCCAACTAGATAAAAGGATTGCATTAGCCATAGCAAAATTTTCTTCTTCATCTTGAATCGATTTGATTCTTGATTCACCATAGTGTTCGGTGGTTGTGGAAAAGGTCCTTTGAATCGATTTGATTCAAAGTCCGCCGTAGTGTTCGGTGTCATCAGTTGGTGGTTTGTCTTCTGACGTTTGACAAGAGTTCTTAAGGTCCTTGGTGTAAGTGCTTGTAAGAAATCTTGATCATAGTGGATAAATTCTTAAGGGTTCTTGAGGGACTGGACGTAGCCTTCGATGGATTGAAGGTGAACCAGGATAAAATATGTGTACAAATTCTCTCAACCTTTATCTTTTACTTTCAGCAAGTTCTTATTCCGCTGCATTCACAATCAACAATTGTGATTATCATTATCTTGAAAATAATTGAGTTTTGTAAAGGCGAAAATTGAGAGAACCTAATTCACCCCCCCTCTTAGATTGCTATCTACACTTACAATTGGCATCAGAGCGTAAGTTTCGGTAATTTACTCCTAAAGATCCAAGAAGATGGCATCCTCTTCTAGACCTAGCACTAGTGAGGGGTTCAACATAAACAGGCCACCATACTTCAATGGAGATCACTATGACTTCTGGAAAATCAAGATGAAAATCTTCATAAGGTCATTGGATGTGGAAATATGGAAAGCCATTGAAGAAGATTCGTTTATATCAATCAATGATTTGGGTGATAGCACACAACCGAAACTAGAGAATACATGGAGTGAAGAAGAAAAGAAGAAAGTTCAATATGACCTAAAAGGCATGAACATTCTTACATCAGCTCTTGGCATGGACGAGTTCTTCAGAGTATCCACGTGCAAAACTTCAAAAGAAATATGGGAAACTTTAATGGTAACTCATGAAGGCACTGAAGATGTAAAGAGATCAAAAATCAATACTCTCTCACAAGAGTATGAGATATTTAGAATGTTACCTAGAGAATCTATTCTAGATAGGCAAAAAAGGTTCACTCTCTTGATTAACCATTTAATTGCTCTTGGAAAAGATTTGAACTTAAAGGTTCTTAGGTCATTGTCAAGAGAATGGCAACCAAAGGTAACAGCAATATCATAAAAGAAAAGTCTTTCAAAAATGACATTGGCTGCACTTTTTGGCAAATTGCAAGAACATGAACTTGAACTCAAAAATATGGAACAACAAGAAGCAATTGACAAGAACATTCGACCTATTGCATTGAGAATTAAAGCTACAAGATTTGATAGTTCACAAGAGGAATATTCTCAATCCGATAGTGATGATGATGATGATGATGATGATGATGAGTATATGGAAATGCTTGTGAAGAAGCTTGGAAAAATACTCAAGAAGAAAGAATGTCATAATCTTCAAAGAAAGGAGCTTGGCTTAAAGAAGAGATTTGAGAAAAAGAATTCCAAATCAAAGAATGCACACATGGAAGACAATGAAGCAAGTTTATCATCTGATTCAGAAAATGAAGAAGCACACCTCGTCTTGATGGCAACACATCATTCTGATGATGAAAATGATGAGGTTAGTAATGATAAATTTTCATATGATGAATTGAAAAATACCTTTGAAGAATCGCATGATATTTTCTTAAATATTTCTAAATTATATGCAAAAAAATACAAGATTATCTCATCTCTACAAAGTAAGACCGAAAGCATGCAAGAAGAATTAGATGAAGTTAAAACCAAAGTGGATATTCAAAGTTATCTCATAACTCTTGATAAACGTGCAACACTTGAATCAAAGATTGATGAATTAGATCAAGTGGTAAGCAAGTGTGAAAAAGGCACAATTGATATGAATGATATGTTAAATCATCATAAGCATGTTACTTGTAAAAGTTATCTAGGCTTGTCTGATCAAGTCATTCTAGTTGTATTGAGAAAATTACTTTTAGACCAAGTGATTCATATAACTTTGATCACACAAGGAGAATACATGATAATGCTCAAACTAGAAAGGCATGTTTCAAAACTTTTTATTATCCTAAAAAGAAAATGCCTGTTATGAAACCTAAGTGCTTTTACTATACTCCTAATCAATGCTTTCATAGAAATGATGGAGTCCCCAATGGAAGGTTTATATGGTATGTGAAAGGAACTAACCCAAAAGGACCCAAAGACTATTGGGTACCTCAAAAATACCATTAAGTTTATTGTGCAGGTGTGCTTGAAGACCTTGTGATCAGAAGTGTCATATACAAAGATCAAACCACTTCATATTTCCATAATCCAATGAATTCTATGAAGAACATGAAGAAATTATTCAAACAAAAACCTTAAACTTCATATAATAATTCTTAATAACCCAACCATTTTATTAACTAATTATCAATAAAACTCCTACCGCATGTTTCTAAGGAAAAGGATTGGATCTACCAACCTTGAAACGATGAAGTTATGAAGAAAATGAAGAAGACTTGAAGAATTCCTTGAATATCTCCTTCACAAACGCTTCCTTGTGCTTCTTCCTTCACGAACTTGAATCGCCACGCCAAAAGAAAGAGAACTTCGAACCAAGAAAGGATGAAGGCCAAGAAAAAGAACTAAGAAGTAGTGAGAACTCTCCCAAGGAGAAGAACTCAAAATCTAGAGAAGGAGGAGGAGAAGTGTTTCCGTTATTCTGGTAAATGAAAAACTATGAAGGTTTGCAGTCTATTTATAGCTGAAAACTCAAGCCAGACCTACTTGGTCACTAAGTAGCCTAATCATTTTAATTCAATTAAATGAATTAAAATTAATATTCAGAAAATAAAAACATAGATTCTAGGGAATATACCTTCTTCAAGTAAAGCACACGCAGATTTATTCTAGTTTACCCCCAGAACAATGGGGCCACGTCCAGTCCTTGGCTTCACCAAGATTTTCACTATTCAACCTAGAATAGTACAAGTATTATGCAGGACTTCTCCTATCACTGATTTTTCAAGAATGAAAGAGTAGACATGTAAGAATAGCTTGCTGAGTACCCGTCATGGCGGTTTTGCTATCCACTCACACAGCAACACTCTCTTCACTCTCCTTATCCTCCAACATTTCTCAGTACTTGCAAACCCTCTCCTTCGCTGGAACCACCCAACCCCTCTCCCTTTCGCGCGTCCCCAAAACCCCTTCCCTCATTGTGTTCGCAGTCGCGGTCGCATCTTTGACAGAGCTTAAAACTGAAGACCTCATGAAGTACGTGAAATAGAGGATTCCCGGTGGTTTCACTGCTCAGACAATCTTCGGCAACGATCGCCGGAAGAGCGCCATTGCTCGCGTTGTTCTCCCGGAAGAAACTGGAAAGTTCTGTTAGATTAAAATAATTAAATGAATTATTATGTTTTGATAATTAACAATTTCTTTAAGGTTTAATATCATTAGAGATAGAATTCCTAACACAGTGAAATTTCTCATATCCAGGAATGTCTATCTACTGGAGGGACTGAATGAATCTCAAAGCATCACCAAGAGAATCAATCTGCCAGGAGAAACCGTCCGTTCATCACTACATACATCCTGAAGGAAATACTGTCAAAGACATACAAAGGAAAGCACTCATGTAAAGACAGTCTGGTGACTCACGGAAGATAAAGCAGTGACATCAAATAGCAAACATCCTTTTCGAAGACACTCTATCAAGCTATGCACTCTCAAGTCAAAGTCCACTTCAAGAAGCTGAAACAGTCCGCTGCCTAAACCAACAGTGATCAACAGGAAGACTGTTTCATCTAAAGTTGAAAGAGTATGACAACTCATGAAGAAACACCTCTAGCTTCGAAGATTCTCAAGCATCATATAAAGAAGTTGTGAACCAACTTTCTCAGATGGAGAACTTCAGTGGAAGCAAAAGAAAAGGGAAGATTCAGTCTTCTACAAGTCAAGAATATTCCCAATCTTAAGAAGGACTGAATGAAGAAAGACCGTCTGCCGATACAAGCCAATCAATAACATAATTCTAAAATACTCTATGGAGACTGTGTCTGCCAAATCCTAAGGAAGAATCCGTCTGCTCAAGCATCAGAATACGCCAAAGGTACAAACATCAAAAAATGTGCATTACGAGGATATTAGCTCAACAGAAGCATTAAAGAAATTATTCACTTCATCCGGAATAATTGCTTCTTGGATCAAAAGACATCTACCCCGTCTGCGTATTAATTAAAGTACTAGCAATGGCAGAAAGTAGAAAGGGACACAATTAATACAATATTCCTTGGTCCCACTGCTTTTCTACTTTTCCTCAAATCAAGCTGACATTGCGGAATCAACGACAAGAATCTCTGAGCATCGTACACGTTCAACGGACGAAATTCAAATATCTGATCAAATCACTTGTTGGGCACTAGCTGGCATGCACTGGGGTATAATGGTCAAAACAAATACCACATCTGGAACTCCAAGCATTAAATACATAAGACATAGCTCAAGGATACTTGCTCAAATGGAGCCAGACGATGTCAACCCAGGCAAATCAATGCTTCTCATATCGTGTCTCAGACCTGCTGAAAAATGCAGAACTAGCCGTTACTTACAGCAAAGGAGGAAGGAGCACTAACGGGAAGATTTTTTTTCCTTCTGTGAAGGAAGAACGAAGATCTTCAACTGAAGATATATAGAGAGAATCCTGCTTCCGTAGCAACCTGGAAAAACTTAGACCAAAACTTTCATACCCCAACTAAGTTTTCCCAAAGAACCAAGACTTCATTGGTTCCAACTCAGAACGCTTCAAGCCAACCTCTACCTGAGTTGAAGTGCTCGTGTGTGAGAAATTTATAGAGTGTTACTCTCATCTTAACCAACTCACACAACTCAAAAACAGAGAACCCAAATTCCTATCCTCTCTGTATAAACCAAGCTTCATTTTTTTTTCTACCCACTCTTATTTGAAGAGAATTATTGTAGAAAAGCAAAACCTGTAAAAGGTATCAGGAGAAGTCCTGCATAATACTTGTAAGGAGAAGTCCTGATAATACTTGTAAGGGGAAGCCCTGATAATACTTGATAGGAGAAGTTATTCTAATACTTGTTGGGAGAAGTCCCTGATAATACTTGTACTATTTGTTGAAATAGTGGAAAATCTTGGTGAAGCCAAGGACTGGACGTAGCCCTGTCGATTATGGGGGTGAATCAGGATAAAAATTATGTGTGCTTTACTTTTCATGTTATGTTATGATTTCCGCTGCATACATGTATATTTGCTTAAATCAATAACTCTCTTTGAAAACCAATAATTAACATTTATAATTAAACCTAGAAGTTTTCAAAATAAGTAGCACAATTCAAACCCCCCCCCTTTGTTGTGTGTTTTTTACACCTTCAAGTTCATCATCAATTTTCGTGACGCCAAGGTGACACATCTCAAACTTTATTTCATTTTTGTTTATAACTTCCCCTGATTTGAGTATCAGAAAATAATTATTATTGTGTTTCCCTTGTCTTTTGTTCTTGATTTTTCTATGCAGATATATGTCTTACAATCGGAAGCTAACAGGATCACTTCCTAACAAAATTGCAAACTTGAAAAAGTTGAAATTATTGTAAGGCTACATTGAATGTTTTTAAGACTAAAACTCAAATCTAATTAAGTTTTATCAAACAACTCTAACAATTCTCTTTCCTATTTCATCTTTCAGAATTCTGATCATTTGTGGTTTTAGTGGTCCGCTCCCGGAGACGATAGGAAATCTAGAACAGCTTGTCTTTCTGTAAGTGTTGCTCTCTTCATTTTTAGAAGATATATATTAAAGGTCTCTTTATTTTTGGTGGTCATCTTGTATCTTAGCATATAACATGTATAAAAATAGTTCTCTTGATTGAATTTCCATTTACTTGTGTTTAAATTATTCTTTCGTAACCACCACGGTAATGTTGGTAGTTCATATGGAAGCAAACTACGATCATTCTTTATTGGAATGGGATTCTTGCCATGCATTGTTTATAAAGTCATATAGACAAAAATTGAAGAGATTCAACATATAATTATTCAATGGATCAAGAGAAATATGCGATCTAAACCCACGTGTTATCAACCACGATCCAAATGTAAGAAACAATTAAAAACGACAATAAAAAAGAAATATAACTTAGAGCCAAACGTAAAATTAAAGTCTTCACATTCTTGCTTATTCCTCATCTTCCTGCTTAATCATCTTTGGGACCTTATTAGAAGACATCTGACTATCGTCCGTAGCAGTTGTAAAACACTTCGACTTCTCACCGACAGTCCTTCCTGTTGAACCTGGAGTACTAGAACATGATGAATCAAGCTCGCTTTGTTTGGGTGATTCTGTTTCCTAGTTATTCAAATTAAGAGGATTAACATTAGAAAGATATTAGTATAATATTTGATTCAAAAAACTAATCCAAATGGTTTAAGAAATTATGTTATGGTTACCTTGATTGTGTCATGTGTGTGGAGATTTTCTAATAACATATCGGAAAAACCGCTGTGAAGTGGGCCCTGGAAGGATAACAATAACGGTGATATTATGTCATGTTTTTTCTTATAAATATTAGATTTTTCCAATCTTTAAATAACACTTTGATTACCTTTTCTAATTTGTACTTTTGCACAAATGACTTCATAAGTGTGTCGTCCACAAAAAGCTAGTAAATTTGGATATTAGTCTACTCTGTATAGTTGAAATACTGAATTTTGACCTGCACCTTAAATATGAATGGTCTTTCCTTGAAAGCATTAAGTTCTTGTGGATATTCCTCATCCTCTTGACCCTAGTAATGTTAAATAGATTTGTTATATTAAAAGGAGTTGGCAAGATATTTGATGTAACTAAAATGACAATTTACCCGTGCTGCGTATAAATTGTGGACTTCAGCCACACTCTTTTTTAGAAAATTGGTAGTCTCACAATCAAATATGATGAAGGTGGCACTATCAGTTCCATCAACCACCGTTAAATGAATTTTGTACCTGGAGGATCATGTTCAAAAATGTAATTAAGAAATTAACAACTACATGCGATAAGTTAGTATTCACACACCAGGGTCATTTACCTAAAAGTAGCATTACTATAGCCCTTGTTGCATTTTCTACAATAATATTTTCCATCTACATCCCTTACAGCAATTAAGCAATTATTGGTTGGACACCCACGATATGACCAGCCGAACCTTAAGTCAACGTCATATACAGTTCCATAAGTCACGAAAGAACCATCCTGGATCAAAAAAATAAAAATAAATTGTGCTGAATTATTATTACAGTATCCTTGATTACATGTATATAATATTTAGTCTATGACTTAATATAATATAATATGATAATGCACTTATGATAACTTTTCTAATTAGACATGGTAGGTTATTAAATATGATGATTTATGAATAATAACATGTAATACCTCGGTGGAGCTCTTCAACTCTGTTCTCGAATAGAGAGAAAGGAAAGAGATATTATTACTATGATGTAAATGAATAATTCATAACCCCTTTTACATGAGCCTCCTACTAGCTATAGACCCCTGGGCCTCGAGAACTCGGCCCAATAAAGCATAAATTTGCACCTCCCATAAGCTATGAATTCACACCCCCTGGTGGTCCAACTTGCCATTGCCTCACCCTACTAAAGTTGCCTGGTCGCCCTTATGCTGGGTGACGTCGCTCACCTAGTCCACAAGCCCACAAGACACCAAGCTCGAAGTATGAAAGCAAAGTGTGTCTTCATGTCTTCGTGACCCGCCACCAGGAAAAAATGTTGGCCCAGTTCACAAGCCCACAAGACACCAAGTCTGAAGCACGAAGATGAAGTGTGTCTTCATAGAGTGATCGCCCTGGAATCCTAACACACGCTTCCTTTGGGCGGTCATCCCTATAGAATGTTCCTCGTTAAAACCTTCCTAGGAAAAACCATGTGGGATAAAAACCTAGTGAAGGAAAAAGAGTACAACATCCTATAGAGAAATGAGTCACCTAAGGCAAGGGCGCAGTGGATAAATGTGTCGCCATTCCCAGCATGAAATATACCTCGGTCCGTGACTGAACCCGGGTAACAGGGCCGAGGTAAAAAGGCAAAGTTGTAGTAGTGCGGCTTGATGTACTGGCTGAGATACCCCGCCTTAATTAGTCTCTATACCTCCTTATGTAACATGATGCAATCGTTGGTGTAGTGTCCCAGGACTTTATGAAAGTCACACCACCTTATGGTGTCAACATTCGTGGGCGGCCTTTTGGGTGGAGGCGGGTACATTATCAAATTAGTTTTCTTATTGTCCGCCAAGACCTTGGATAGACCCACCGTCAGTGAGATTGACGTTCGAGCTTGTACTAGCGAGTAATTTTTTACACGCTGCTGGGGTACCTCCCTTCGCCCGTAGTCTGGGTGATCCTGATAATGTCGTCGCGCCTGATTTGCGAATGCTGCAGTTTGATGCGGGTCTCCTCGATTTCTCCGAGGTTTCTCTCTGGGCGGCTCTCCCCGTGGTTGTGGATCTACATGTTTTCCTTTTCTTTCTTGCCTCCTCGCCGAGGCGTCCAACTCATCCCTTTTTCTTTTCTGTTCGTCGTCTTCCTCTTCGAAAATGAAATCCTGCACTCTCGCCAAAGATCACTCATCTCCCTGGGCGGGCGCCTGCTCAATTTATTGTTAAGCGCTCCCGCCCTTAGGCCCTGCTTAAAGGCATTTACACACGTCTCCTGAGGAGGATCCTCAATTCTCACCATTGTGGCACTAAATCTCGCCATATATTGCTTAATTGTCTCCGCCGGTCCCTTCCTGATATTGAATAGTGCAGCTGTAGTAACCTTCTGCGCTTTGCTCGCCGCAAAATGTGTGAGGAACTTGTGTGAAAAGCCCGTAAAGTTGGTTACGCAATGCAAGGGTAGCCTAGTGAACCAGGCTAGCGTTGTGCCCTTGAATGTCGACGGGAATAGCCTACACTTGACCGCGTCGGAAGCCTGGCTAATCACCATCTTAGTCATTATGAATTCACACCCCCTGGTGGTCCAACTTGCCATCTCCTCGCCCTACTGAAGTCTTCTGGTCGCCCTTATGCTGGGTGAGGGCGCTCGCCCAGTCCAAAGTCTACTATTGTCTTGTAGACCGACACATTCAGGATATCATCAGTTACCGAGTACATAAAAGCTGCAGGTAACTTTGGTAGTGGGACAGACGATGCGTCTGAATGAGTGATGACATACCTAATATCAATATATTAGACGTTTGTTCGTTAATATTTGATTCAAAGGATAGGGAAAGTCAAACAGGCGCAAAATCATAACCAATTATTGTTAAATTTACCTTGAATTTAAATCACGAACTTCAGGAATATCAATATTTATCAGTAGCCTAGTATTGTATATTGTGTTTGATAAACTCATCTTTCCTGGAAATGAGAACAACTTTGGTATAACGATCATTTCCCTAAAAATTGTTGCGCAAATGGTTCCTAGAGTGTACAAAGCATATTATCACCTCCTCTGAAAAATATATTATTATATAAATGAATTAAAATATTGTTTAATAAATAAATAGGTTCATATATAGGAATGTTTTTGCTCCCATAAAATTATAAAAATTACGTACTCAAGATTATCCAACTCGAGAACAATATAAGTGGTTGACTTTTCACCAGAGTTATATTGTGTGAGCTCTTCATGGGATGATACGACACCAATGACATCTGTTGGGAAAAAACACGCATACATGATTAAAATCATGTTAAAAATAATAAATTACATGCGAATTTTTGAGGTGTCACTGTAGAATAAATAGAAGAAACTCACTGACTAAATGGAATCCTCTGTGGGTGATTCGAATATAGTGGTATAATTTTTGAAATTAAGTCCACACAGAGGAATGCTAGGATCATCAATTGGCTTCACAGAGCTTAAAGTATAACCTGTAAGGAAGTTGTGATGGCTTGTACTTGTATGAGTTCATAGCCACGGTAGGGTTGACAATCTCGTAACATATGCATTCCCTCAAAAGGCCCTCAAATTTGTTCACATGATTACTGCAGACGGTGCATGTATCGTGTCGTTCTACAGAAAAAAAAATTAGACACTAATAAAAAGGTTTTCCTATAACGCTAAAGAGCACAACATTGTTCAAAAAGAAATTAATTAATTTCCAAAGGTATACACACATACCTTCGCATCAACAAATAACATTTCAATGAAGTCTAGTGCATCAGGATGCTTCCTATTAGTCGTGCAACTCTGACCATTGTCTTCCACACCTTTGAGCGTTGGAGATGTTGATGGAGGAGATTGGGTCTACTTTGGAACTCCTGATGAACTATTTTTGATTTTATTATTTCAGAATGATGTACCAGAGAAATAGAAGTGGTACTATTTATAGCATTAAGTGAGGAGAGATTCCTAGCATACAATTTTATAAACATATCAAAATCTCGTTGTTACTAAAAATTGATAGATAATTAATTTTAAATTGTTTTTATAAATATATCAAAATCTAGATATTACTAAAAATTGATAGAGAAATAACTATCATGAGAAAATATATATGTGATTATCCTATTGAGATTCTCTTACTATTATTAAAATCTGAAAATATTAAATTGAAAAAAATAACAACATCAGTTATCACCAGCCAGCTTTTGTTGTCGTGTATAACATGGACACAACTGAAATTGTATCTTTTTATCAGGTAAATCTTTTTGTCCTCTGTTTTATCAGGTAGATGTTGATGGAGGAGACTGAGTCTACTCTGGAACTCAAGATGAACTTATTTTGAGTTTGTTCTTTCAGAATGATGTAGCAGAGAAATAGTGGTACAATTTATAACATCAAGTGAGGAGAGGTTCCAAGCACACAATTTTATAAATATATCAAAATCCCGTTGTTACTAAAAATTGATAGAGAATTAATTTTAAATTGTTTTTATAAATATATCAAAATCTAGATATTACTAAAAATTGATAGAGAAATAACTATAATGAAATAATATATATGTGATTATCCTATTGAAATTCTCTTAAAAATTCGAATCGCGGTGCAAGTAACTTTCATGAGATATAATTTTGAAATCAGCATACTGTAATTGCAGTTCAAGGAATTTGTTAAATTTCAAATTTGAATGTTTTTTAATTTATTATAAATATAAAATTATCAATTAATAGCCAAATTATATGAGGCAAAAATTTGGGAGGTATATTTTTTGTTTTAATATTAAATTGAAAAAAAAAAATTAGTTAGGGTAGGGATTTAGTGGGTATGACATGGTGGGGGTAAGTGAGATTAAACCTTACTTTAGTATATATATAGATTTTATTCTAAAAGTTTCTTGATTTGGTATTGTAAGTTTTTTCAAATTTCAAAAAGAGTTTAATTTATGTGCATTGTACGAAAGTTTTAGATTGACGCCCGATTATAATATGTCATATAGAGTTGTGGTTACATTCCTTTTTAATTTTAAATAAAATAAAACCATAACTATAGATGTAGAAAAATCAATTGAATGAATGTGTACATTGACTGTATATCAACATTTTTCTCTTTAAAAAAATGCATGTATATATAATGCTTGAAATACTTTTATTTTATGTTTACTTCAAGAGAAAGTGGTGGTAAAAAGTTGGGTGCAAAGAAAATAAGTGAAAAACTTATTATTTTCTTTAATTTTTTAGTTACAAAAAATGGTAAAACAGAGAGAAAGCACCTCAAACTATCTGACAGGGCCCCAGTAGCATGCTGAGGAGGTCGGCAGAGGTGCACTTCTTTATTTGGGTAGGGAGAGAAAACAATATTGAGAAAAATATACTGTAATGACTTATGAAAAGATTTTCCTCTCTCGTCAGAAGTAAACAGGAATGGGAAAGCACCTAAAACTATCGGACATGGCCCCAGTAGGATGCTGGCGAGGTCGGCAGAGGTCCACTTCTTAATTTGATTAGGGAGAAAAAACAATATTTAGAAAAACATACTGTAATGACTTATGAAAAGTTTTTCCTCTCTCATCCGAAGAAAACAGGAAAGGGATATAGTTATTATGAAATGATTAGTTTACCCTTCTCTTCCCTACTCACCGTTACAGTAAAATGAATAAAAAATTATTTAATATATATATATATATGCATTTTATTATTTTTCATCCAATTAAATATAAGGAAAAACTACCAAATTTGTTGACTAACTAAATTATTCTAACTTAATCAGAAGTCTCGAGTTCATTTTACTTTTAGTTTTTCTGAATGTTTTTAACACCAAACCGGTCATTGAATGGTCAAGACATTGATTTAAGGTTTAATGGCTCGACCTGGTTGAACTTCTGCCAAACCAATATTAATTAAATAATATTTTTAAAAAAATAATATAACATATTAAGTAATATTAAGAACACAAAATGAAGGGATTATCATCAAATGGTCCCTGTGTTTGGGTTGTCATCTGAGGTAGGTCCCTCCCAAAAAAATTCTTAGCAAATGGTCCATCTGTTTGCACACTGTTTGAATTTGGTCCTCACCAGAGACCGAAGCTCAAGCGAATGCTTGTGTGGCATGCTGACTAGTTAATGAAGTCCACGTGGATTTTATTTAAATAAAATACCCATTTACACGTCTAAAAATAAAAATGACTTAAACCTTATAATAAACTACAATTATAAATTTGCCCCCAAATCCCTAAATCCCTAATTTCACAAATCAGAAAATGAAATTGGTCCCTAAATCCTTTTCACATCAGAGCATGAAGAGTGAAGAGGGGGGTTTCTAAACAGGTGCAGGCCATTCATTGGTCTAGATGGATGTCACTTGAAGACAAAACATGGTGGAATCTTTATGGCGGCTGTTGGTAAAGATGCAAATGATCAGTATTCCCCTCTTGCCTTTGGGGTGGTTGAGTCAGAAAATAAAGACAATACAGGGGGTTGTGGTTTATGGAGATTTTGATGTCTGATATAGGGGTACAAGGACAAATAAATGGAACTTTATGTCAGATTAATAAAAGGTAAACCTAAACATATTCCAGACTAATCATCTAATATTTACTTTATTAATGCAATCATGATCTATTTTGTTGCATACAGGGTTTGATGGAGGTTTTTAAAGAGGACATTCTGGAAGGTGTGGAGCACAGACTTTGTGTGGGGCACCTCTATGCTAATTTCAAGCAGAAATTTGGTGGTGGTGTGCTCTTAAGAGATTTGATGATGGCGGCTGCAAAAGCTACCTACTTTGAAGCATGGAATGATAACACGATGAAGATCAAAGAGAAGAATGAGCTTGCCTGCAATTGGCTTATGGATAAGCCAACAACCAGTTGGTGTAGGCATGCATTCAAATATTTCTCCATATGTGATGTTGTTATGAATAATCTCATTCAATGCAACCATATTGCTGGCTAGAGACAAATCAATACTAACAATGTTTGAGTGGATCGGGACGCATGTTATGGGGAGGTTTGCTACCACGAATGAGAAGCTGGAAAAATACAATAGAGAAATTATGCCAAAGCCATTGAAGAGAATCAACAAAGAGGTTGAGAAGAGTAAGAATTGGATCCCAAGGGCTGTTGGGCCAGATTTGTATGAGGTCCCTCATTCATACTATTATGAAAGACATGTAGTGAACTTGAAGGATAAGACATGTTGTTGTAACTTTTGGGACCTTAATGGATTTTCTTGTAGGCATGCAGTCGCAGAAAATTATTTCATGGGGCACGATCCAAAAGAGTATGTCCACTAGTATTACAAGAAGGATGCCTGCAAAGCATGTTATGGACACCCTATCATTCCAATCCCTGGGTCTGACCAGTGGATTAAACTACCAAGTGATCTTGAATACATTCTGCCACCACTTTACAAGAGAGTTGTGGGAAGGCCTAAGAAATTGAGAAGGAGAGATCCATATGATGACCCAAATCCAACAACATTGAAAAGAAGGTGTTAGATTCAAACAATTAAATAAATTACTATGTTTTGATAATCAACAATTTATTTAAGGTTTAATATCATTAGAGATAGAATTCCTAACACAGTGAAATTTCTCATATCCAGGAATATCTATCTACTGGAAGCACTGAATGAATCTCAAAGCATTATCAAGAGAATCAGTCTGCTAGGAGAAATCGTCCGGTCATCACTACATACATCCTGAAGGAAATGCTGCCAAAGACATACAAAGAAAGCATTCATGTGAAGAGAGTCTGGTGACTCACGGAAGATAAAGCAGTGACTTCAAAACAACAAACATCATTTTTGAAGTCCTGATAATACTTGTAAGGAGAAGTCCTGACAATACTTGTAAGGAGAAGCCCTCATAATACTTGATAGGAGAAGTCCTTCTAATACTGGGAGAAGTCCCTGATAATACTTGTACTATTTGTTCAAATAGTGGAAAATCTTGGTGAAGCCAAGGGCTGGACATAGCCCTGTCGATTATGGGGGTGAACCAGGATAAAAATCGTGTGTGCTTTACTTTTCATGTTATGCTATATTTTCCGCTGCATACATGTATATCTGCATAATCAATAACTCTCTTTGAAAACCAATAATTAATGTTTATTATCGAAAGAAGTTTTCAAAAATGAGCCACACAATTCAAACCCCCCCTTTCTTGTGTGTTTCTTGCACTATCAGAGGGGTGCATTTACAAAATGTAGCAGGTGCAAGCAATATGGGCATAATAAAAAGGGTTGTAAAATCAATGTTGAAGTTGATGTTGATGTAGATGAAGTTCCACATGTGGAAACTCCTCAAGCCCAGCAACAAACTGAAGTTGTTCAAGCCCAGCAACAAACTAAAGCTATTCAAGCCCAGCCACAAAATGAAGCTGCTCAAGGACAACAATAGAATGAAGCTGCACAAGCCCAGCCACAAGGTGATGCTGCCCAAGCCACTGTTGCAGAACCTGCAGCTGTGCAGAAACCAAAGAGGGTATGAAAACCTATGCTCAAAACTAATTCTCTTATCATGACAATGAAATTATTAATTTCTAATTTGTGTCTGCTGCGAGGATTTAGAAAATGTAGTAAATCCAAGCAATTTGGCCACAACAAACAAAGTTGCAAGAATTATTTGTGTTAGTATAGATAGCAACCTGAGAGGGGGGGTGAATCAGTGTTGCCCCAATTTTCGCGTAATAGTACCAAATGACTTTCAGTGCAATTAGAGTTGTAACGTAAGAACGTTATTGCAGCGGAATATTGTAATTGCTTGAAAGTAAGAGATGAAGGATAAGAAGAACACACAGGGATTTTATCCTGGTTCACCTTCAATCCCAGAAGGCTACGTCCAGTCCTCTGATCACACAGAGATTTTCCACTATACCAGAAAGCAAACCACTTTCTGAAAATCACCGCTCACTGAATCACACAGTGAACTGATTACAACCCTCAGAACAGATCACACTGTCTGAGTCAAACCCTTTACTGAAGACCATAGTAAAGTCAGAACCCCTTCAGAAAGATTACCACTTTCTGAAGAACCACTCCACTGAATACCACAGTGATGATTTACAATGATCAAGATTTCTTACAAGTACTTACACCAAGAACCCTAAGAAATCTTGTCAAACCTCAGATGGCAAACCACCAACTGATGACGCCGAAACCTACGGCGGACTTTGAATCAAACCCGATTCAAAGGACCTTTTCCACTATCACCGAACCTACGGCGGACTTTGAATCAAACCCGATTCAAAGAACCTTTCCCACAACCATCAAACACCATGATGGACATTTTTACAACCACCGAAAACCACGGTGAATGAATCAAACCTGATTCAATAGAAGAAGAAGAAGATGCCTTTACAATGGCTGATTCAATCCTTTAGACAAGATGGATTGATCTTAGTTTGTATGCTCCAGGCAATTATAATGAAGGCTCTTCCATTCTGAGTTTCTCAAAAGATGAACAGCATGTGTGTTCTTATGAAAATGAGAGAACAGAAACTCAGAATGATGACTTTAATGAATATGAAAGTTATGGACCAAGTCATTGATGTTTCTGAGTGTCTAAGGACTTTATATAGGCACTAGAGGTCGTCCATGAACCAACACAACCTTTCCCAACCGTTTTGAGACACAATGGTTCATGAAAGGACACATCTGTCGACCTGGTAATCGATTACAGAAGCCTAGTAATCGATTACATCATGCCGTTGAAGTTTGAATTCAAAATTCAAACTTGGTAATCGATTACATACATGTGGTAATCGATTACACACATCCTGTAATCGATTACAGACAGTCCAGAACTCAGTTTTTGACTATTTAAAACCTAATTGAGTGTTCCTACCAAGTTTTACTTGTGAGAACATGCCGTACTCAATTAGTTGATCTTTTATGAGCCTTCAAATGCAATTAATCCTTAATAAAGCATATCACACTAAGTTGACAAGACTTACTTAAACGCAAGAACCTTCATGTTTGATCTTTGACGTTCCGAGCCGGTTCTTGAAGTCTTTCTCTTCTGAAGTCTTCTTGAAGTCTTCTTGAGGTCTTCCTTTTCTTTTCTGAAGTCTTCCTTCTTTTTGTTCCTTTCTTTCTCGAAGTCTTCCTTTTCTTTTCTGAAGGCTTTCTTCTTTTTTGAAGGCTTTCTTCTTTTTGTGATGTGTTTGTCTTCATCAAAACCTCAGCCGAGTCCAAGGACGAGACCTGATTTACAATTTGAACAAAGGGGCTGCCTTTGTACCTGCTAAAACAGAGGTATATCATGTTAATTTTATTAAATGGGAGTATGGATAGATCTTGCAAAGGGGAAACAACTCCATACTAACCTGAAATCTTAATTTCAAAATGGGAAAGAACGAAATGAGGTTAGACCTGCAGAGAAAAGGTGGAGTCAACTGCTTACTGCAATCATTCAAAAATTACAAGGTGCATGCTGTTCAACTGTTCAAGATCCAGTGCAAGGGCTAACAGATCCACAAACTGCAGCAAATGAAGGAGTAGATATGACTATGGCTGATGGAGGCAAGGCTATGGAGGAGGGACAAAATCTGCCTACTCAATGCAGTGTTGTTATTGACAAAGCTCTTGGGGCATCCACTTAACTTTGATTTGGGTGAAGGGATAGCTTTTTGACATTGAGAAAATTGAAGAATCTTTTGCTTTGTAATTTTTTAATGGTGCACATGGTTCTTTATGTGTTATAGAAGTGTGTGGACCACATGACCACTAGGGTTGGTTTTTTGTAATATGTATATAGATATGATGGGTGTTGTGGACCAGTATTTTAGCCACTTACTTTGGCATTATGAATGT
The DNA here is from genome assembly GCA_030819835.1 of Acmispon strigosus. Classification (NCBI taxonomy): domain Eukaryota; kingdom Viridiplantae; phylum Streptophyta; class Magnoliopsida; order Fabales; family Fabaceae; genus Acmispon; species Acmispon strigosus. The sequence continues at coordinate 36,778,887 of JAUAMA010000001.1, read as the reverse complement.
GTATTTGGTTATGGACCAGTGCAAGTAGACACTTTTTTATAATGAAATGTGTAATGGTATTTGCCAAGTATATTGCAATGGGCCCTTTTCAATTCCCCATGTCTGTTGATAGTTTAAGTCATTATCAGCTTGTGTTTTTTTAGTTTGGTGTCTTTTGAAAGTATTTCATGGAGTGGGTGGTATACAATAACATCAATACAGTACTACAACTCCTTTCCACCAAAAAACATCACACTGTCACAATCCAAGACAACACAACAAATCCACATGCAACATGCTTTTGCAATCTCTCTGCATCAAGCTTCTTCTTCAGCTTCTTTATCTTCTTTTTGTTGTCCACTACATGTTGAACAAAATTGGGTGAATTAGCAACCTCAGAATTCATGCTCATGGTATCAGCCTCAAGCATTTCATGCCTTTTCTATATAGGATCATCAATCCAAAAAAAGAACCCACAAGTGCCTGGCATCTGCAACAAAAACATGAATTTCAACATCATCATACAACTGTGGGAAAAAAATAACAGAGGAGACTGTGAACCTTACCTGCCAATTTTTGCATTTTAGGAACCTCCTACCTGGGTTTTCTAGGGTATCAGCAGTGTAGACCAAGAGGGGCACACCACATTCACACTTTGCCTTTGCCCCTGTAGACTTTCGCTTGAAATGAGATGGGGATCCAGAAGACATGTTCATGGTAAAAATGCAGAAGACGATGCAACAAACGAAGAACAGAGAACGTTGACAACAAAATCAACAAGGAGGAATTGAAGAATCCACAACACCAGGGACGAAACGTGTACATGAATTCGTAGGTAACAGAGCTTGTATGAACCCTAATCTGGGAAGACGATGAAGCACAAGTCGATGGAGAGGGCAGAAGGAGATGGGAAGACGAATAACAAGGAGGAACTGAGAATCCACACACCAGGGACGAAACGTGTATAGGAATTCGTAGGTAACAGAGCTTGTATCGAGCCCTAATCTGGGAAGACGATGGAAAGACGATGAAGCACAAGTCGAAGGAGATGGGAAGACGATGGAAAACAATTTCTGATTTGTGCAGTTAAGGATTTAGGGATTTGGGGGCAAATTTGTAATTGCAGTTTATTATAAGGTTTAAGTAATTTTTATTTTCAGACGTGTAACCCTTAGGGCCTGTTTGGTGGTCAGGATAAGATAAGAGCAGGATAGGATAAATGATTGGATAAGTACAGGATATGATAAGAGCATGATAGATTCTTATCCTATCCTACGTTTGAGGTGGAGAGGATATTGATATGATACGATACAAACAATGAAAAATGTATCAAATTTTCCTTAAAAAAAATACATAATATTTTTTAAAATCTAATTTTCTAAATAGTTTTTTTTAAAGTGATTATTCTATTAAATTTAATTTTTTACATTTTTATAAATGAGCTTATGTTTTAATATTAACTAAAATAAAATTAATTTTTATTAATTCAAATATTTTAATTTTTTTTCGAAGGGAGTCTATTTTAATTAAAGTTTTTATATATGTAACCAATGAGTTTTAACTTAGTAGGGGTAAGTGATAAATGGTAAAAATTAATCAAATTTTTAAAAATTATTAAAAGATATTATTCTTTCAAAAATAATTTATATTTAAATTATTAATTATAATTATATAAGTAGAGAAATAATTTTAAATAATATCATATGATAATATAAAATTAGTCTATATTTATTATTAAAAAATTAATATATATATATATATATGAGTAGCCAATTTTATTGTTAGTGAAGAATTATTTTGTGTATTTTTATTATAATATAAATAACGAAAAATATTCTTAACTAAGTAGTAGTAAGTGATAATGAAAATTTAATTATTTTATATGAGTAAATCCAATATTTTCACCATTTATAAATAAGTTTATTTTTTAATTAAATTTACCAGTAACTAAATAATTTAACTTAACAATAACAATTAGTAATTGATAAGTAATAAAATTAATATTTTATTAAAATAAAAAATTTATATTTATTAATTAATATTATTATAAATTATATAAAATATGAATATTGAAATTAATTTTGGGCCTGGTAATAAGCAAACAAAAAATTGATATCTTATCCATCCTGTCACGATAATTTCTATCCTAGCTCCCCCTCAGGATAACTTTTACACATGATGGACATGATATGATAAGGGACAGAATAATGTTATCTTATTCTGCTGGCGCAACAAACAACAGATAAAAACAGGATATGATTACTATTCTATCCTGTCTCTGTTTATCCTGTCCACCAAACGAGCCCTTAATTGCAAAATATTTCAGCTCAATTCTTCACTCGTTTAATTTTTCGCTCGCACTTTAAAGTAAGATACCACCATACTTTTAAAGTGAGATACCACCGCACTTTAAAGTGCGGGAGTACCACACTTCCAGACTTTAAAGTGCGGTGGTATCACAATTTAAAATGCGGTACAATCGCAATTTGGGTAAAAAAATTAATCGAGTGAGGAGTTGAGATGGGATATATTTAACTTAAGGATATTTTGTTATTTTACACAGTTTAAGGGTAGGATAGTTAGGCATGGAAATGACAACAATAACAACAACGTATCATCATCAATGCTAAATATATGCAACTAATACAACCAATCAAGAAATGAGATGCCAATCAAAAACTCCATTCCCATGACAACGCAGAATGAGCATCTAAAATAGAATAAAGGAGCATCTAAAATAGAATAAAACATCATGAATCTGCAACGGTAATAAATTAGAATAACGCATCAGGTAGCACAACTTCGTCCCTACGAGCAAGACAGCTTTGCTACACCAAAAACAGAGCAACTTACTCACGGTACTGGACAACGATGGATTCTGCTTAGTTCTGAGACCACAGATAGACAACCCCAAACACAAACGCCTGAGAAAACCCAAGATCAACGTTTTTAAGGCTTATTTGATTGAACCGGCCAGAATCATTAAACCGCCGATTTTACCGGTTTCACCGGTTTTTGACTGATTTTACCGATTTTAAAGACACCCGACTTTGAGAGCAAACTGAACCGTTCATAGGCGGCTCCCGGTTCCACCAACCGGTCAGATCCAATTGTTTTGTTTGATAAAAAAAGTTTGGGTGGGTTAAGCTCCAGTTACCACCCTTTAGTCGCTTATAGTTACAGATCGCTCACTAACACCGCTCTCTCATCAGCTGCGGAATTTGAACACATGACTTTAAGAGAAAGTGATTTCTCTTTATCAACTAAACTAACATATGTTGGTAGGTCCGATTTTGACAACTATGGTTTTTGGTTTTTCCACGCAAATACTATCCTCTAAAGGAGCATTTAATTAGGCTGGAGGATTTATCCTTCGTAGGCGTTTCCCAAATTTCCTGGAACTTCACTTGAAGTTTCTTATATGATTTTTCTCCTACTTTATGAATATGAATATCAGCAAGATATATTTGGATTCTTTGAGGGTGTAATACACGCTACGGTTAAATTAAAGACATACCATCAATGGAATGTATATCACTTAAGTCAATGTCAACTGATATAAATAAAGCTCGTCAACTGTATTTCTCATGAAATATCCTACTTTCATACTATAATGTTCAAATAAAATTATTGACTGTAACCAAAAAAAGAAAAGAAAATTATTGACTGACATAACATTTACATTTTCTTCACACAAGAAAAAAATATACTACCCAAGGTACAATATGGAGATTCATATCATCTCTTAACTATGAGATTAGGAGTTCAATCATCATTTATGAGAATGGAACATATTTCGTGATTAGCCATTTACTGCTTAATGCAAGCACACGTGATAATAAAATTAGTCACTACTGTCAGTTATAAATACATTGGATTAAAAAAATGAAAAAATATATAACTGGGGGAAAGTTATAATAATTGAAATGTCAACCGCCTAGGAAATGTTTCGACACAAAATGGAACTAAACAGAATAAAATGAAAGAGAACATAACAGAAAGGAACATAACACTAATGTTGTGTGTACTGCGTTTTAAAGAGAGCGATTTTGTTCTATTCTCTTATGTTCCACTCTTTTTTATGGAATTAAAGTGTCTCATATCAGGAACCTTATTAATTATTTTCTTGACGAACGCAAAATGAAACCTGTTATGTCATGTTTCGTCCTCTTCCCATCCGTCCACTAAACGGTTCCTAAATATAAATGCAACCGGTTTTGGTAAGGACTAGAATAAAAAATTTCAAAAGTTTTAAAGACTACATTGCAACTTATTCTGGTGAGTGACTAAATTCAGCCGACGATACAGTTAAAGCTTTAAAAGCGATAAGTAATGTATATTGAACCTTCGTTTTTCATTTCAACCTCAAATTCGTATAGATGCAATTATCACAGTTGTAGGTATTTTTTTATGTGTGCACATAGTTTAGGAGAATGATTTTTTCATTATTATATGGACCGTGTCTACTCTCACTATTACTTGCTAAACATTGCATTACATGGTTTTCAAATAAAAAACAATAATGTATGCTTTACGCACCTAAGTAAAACGCTCTTATACCACCTAGTGAAGCAAAGGAATCGTTTAAAAATGCAGGCACAGCCGAAATCTTCAAAATATTATTTATAAAAGCACTTTCGGCCATTGCTTTTGTCTTTGCACATGGACGAGGCCACAAAAGAGTCCTTTTTCTTGCACGTTTGGTGTGTATTAAATCGGTCTTGTATTTATGCCATAAACTAGTTATGTGGGAAATGGGTGTTACCTACACACATTATATTTACATGTATATGAATGTGAGTGTGATTGAAAGAAAAATATTGATAAGTTATCTATAATGAGAAAGGAAACAAGAGATAAAGAACAAACTATGGTAAATTATACGGAAAATTATTGGAGATGCATTACTATAATTGATATTGTAATTATATTATATATACAATAAATGATATTTTGTTTTTAAAAAACATGTATTTTTTATAGTAAGACTTGAATCCTAACTACTAAGTATTTAATGTAAGTTGGATTCGTGAGGGCTTGAACTGAATATTTTACTAAAGTTAGAATAATTTCATGTCAGTTAATTTACGCGTTTGATGGTAATAAATGATTAGTTATAGAATAACGACCAACCATTTTTTTGTTTGAAATAAAAAACATTATGTCACTTTTTGTTAAATTATTTTTTTGGTACATTTGGTTAATTCAAATTATTAAGGTAATTTTGTTAAATTATTTGAGTGAACATGAACCCTAACTACTAAGTATTTAATGTAGTTAGATTCATTAAGACTTGAATTGAATCTTTTACTAAAGTCAGAACAATTTCATGTTAGTTGATTTACACATTTAATGATAATAAATGATTAGTTATAAAATAATGACCAGCCGTTTTTTTGTTAAAAATAAAAAACATCGTCACTTTTTGTTAAATTATTTTTTTGGTACATTTGGTTAAATCAAAATTTTAAGGTAATTCTGTTAAATCATTTGAGCGAACATGAACAAACATTCATATTACTAATTTTTAAAAAGCGTTAAATTCGATTTTTGTATTGAAGTATACAGAATTTGCATTTGGGCCAATGAATACCCAGATATAGCTCTAGTTTGTTAGACTAAACATATACACTCTATTTGTTAGAGAAGAGTAAAAAGAGGGGAAAGAGAGATAGAGTGGAGAAAGGGTATCATTCTTGTGATTTTATTTTATTTTTTTGCATTTTTTCCTGTTTTGCCCTAATATCGGAGGTTTCAAATTTTCAGGAATGCAGATAGGGGTGGGAATAGGCCAGGCCACCGACAGGGGCCTATGGCCTGGCCTGTTTAAAGCCTGGCCTGGCCTAGCCTGTTTAATATAAAGGCTAGGCTCAGGCTTTTTAAAAAACCTATTTAGCTAAATAGATCAGGCTTAAGCTTATAAAAAAGCCTATTAATATATTAGTTTAATAAAATATACAAATAAATCAAAATATTAAATTCAATTTACATCCATCTAATATGTCACCAGTTTTGGTATTTGTAGAAAATTTAATTTTACCTTTTTGAAACTTGTCGATTGACAAACATAGTTGACATATTTAGATGTAGGCTTGTTGGCCTACTTAGATGTTGGTCTGTTTAGATGTAGGCTTTTTGGCCTATTTAAAGACCTTATGCGAAAATAGGCCTATAAATAGGCTTCAGGCCAGACCAGGCTTTCAAAAAGGCCAGGCCCAAGCAAAATAAAAAGCCTATGATAGGCCACAGGCCAGGCTTAAGCCTTAAATTTTTTAAATAGGCCAGGCCTATTTACGCAAAGTCTAGCCTGGCCTAGCCTATTCCCACCCCTAAATGCAGACTTGAACCGTCGGAACTTAATTTATGTGTGCTTGGATAAAAATGTCTTCTAACAAACCATTTATTGTCTCCATTTCAAAATATATGTTATTTAAGGTTATAAACACAATTTAAGAGTTCAATAATTGATGATATAATTTGACTGAAATACCTTTATTTAATGTTGAGTTATTAAAGAGAGAGAATTATAGTGCCGGTTTGACTACCGTTTTAAAAACTGAAAAATTTAAAAACCTACTTGACACAACCTGTTTTTCAAAATTGTTTTTAAAAACAGTTCTTGTTTTTAGTTCTAAAAACTAAAATACCAGAATAGTTAAAAGATGTTTTCAGTTTCTGTTTTTAGTTTTCAAATTTTAATTTTTTAAATGTTGGAAAACATTTCATTCAACAGTTTTTTTCTGCTTTTTTTTTTGGAAAACAATTTTCAAAAATAGTTTCTAAAAACCATTTTTTAAACAGTTTTCAAAAACTGCAATCAAATAAGGTGATTGATAAGAAATATAATATTAAGTGAGGCTATATGTGAAAGAAAATAAATAAAATATTTTAAAATTGTAAAACAACATATATTTTATATTTTAAAAAATAGAGAAAAAATTAAAACAACTATTTTAAAACGCAACTGCATATAAAATTTGTCCCTTTCTCATTTCTTTCTCTTGATTCATATTTTTCCCTCTCTTTTACTCATAAACTAAACAGCGCAATAGGTCCTTGTAGACAAAGTTGGATGAAAGGAAGTAAAGAGGTGCTTTTGATAAAAGTTCCTTAGAACGCGCACTCACATTCACATAAGATTGGAATGTAAAGAAACATTCTATAAATTAATATGAAAATTTTGATGGAAAAATAAATTTATATTTTCCATTAACTTATTACAATAACCTATGTCTGTGAAGCGTGAAACGTGGATATACAGCGTAGTGGGCGCTGTGCGAGTGCGTGCCACTGCAAAAGCAGCCAAAACACACACGGAATAAAAAGGCGGCTACAAAAGGGGAGTGGGCCCCACCATCGTTAAGGTCAAATTGTTGAGATGAAAGGACATCTCATCTCGTGCCTTTTCCACGTACTGCGATTGGCTGCCAATGAATCTTACCGGAAAATGATAGATACTTGCGCGGACAACAAGAAAGTGAAAGGGTTTCACTTTCAAGTTTTCATGCACCCAAAAGGAATTAAAAAGTAGGATAAAGCAAACAAATCAACGATTGACAAATGGAAATTCTAAATAGAAAATTCAAACTGTTTCCTTCTTATGAGAGGGCATGAACACCTGAATGTTTGCTTGTCCATCAGGGAAAGAAAGCCCCGTAAAAAGGGTTACTACAATTTTTCATTTATAATTTTTAAACGAAAAAATTAAAACTATTTCCTTAAACCCTATTTTAAAAATTTAAACCAATTTTTAATTTTATAAGTCTAGTTTAGGCTCCGTTCGGGGTGGGTTTTGGTTTTATCTTTTGAAATTTTTAAACTTAAAAAATGTGGTTTTCAGTTTAAAAAAAAATTATTGTCAACTTTGTACATTCATAATAGTCATCACAATTATCAACTTAGTAAATTCAAGATAGTGGTGTTAGCGACGATGGGATAATGAAAGAGTCAAGAAGCGGTGGTGGTAGAGACTGATGTTACGTAATGGCGGTTGTAACGCCCCGATTTCTTGAGGGTTAGAATCATAATATCGAACAAATAAATAAAGACAATAAATGCAGCGGAAATTTGAATCAAATAAGACCTTTAAAAGGGAGTTATGAAGGCAATAATTCAAAAACCATGAAGAAAATGAATAAGGAAACTATGTCATGCCTCCCGAGTCATCACGCAGGAAGAGCTTTAAGGACGGACATGACCCTAATGGCAAAAAGCATTAAAGATAGTACGAGAGTACATACTCAACCCTAAAAGACCAATCAAAGATCTAAGGCCTACGGATCCTACGCTGGCATCCACCAGTTGAAGAAACGCATCCGCTCACATCGAAGTCATCACGTCGTCGATCATCTAGTATTAAGCCCCCTCACAACATACATAAAACATTGCAAGGGTCAACTTCAAGTAAAGACACCACATAATATTTGTCCTAAGAATATCTTATATAACATGTTAGACAACAATCAATAAATAAACACGTTAACAAATCAAATCAACAACAAGATATTCTCAAACAATTCAAGAAGGGGAACTTAGGGTTAGTCTAGATATGATGCACGTACGACCTCTTCGTAAAAAAACATGATCCAAATATTTTAACGCTAGTCCATTAAGGAGGGCGGGACAAACACGACTCCTCGAACGATAATGAGGGTGAAACTTAATCACGCACCGTCGCCTAAACCGTTTGCCACTTCACAGGAACAACCCAAGGCGAATGACCATGACCGGTAGAACCAAAAACCATAGGAACAACCCTCCGGTCGAACCCAATGCAAATGCCATGTGTTAGTCAACCATCCAAAAGAAACCGTCCTCTGACGTTCAAAATAATATCCGACGACAAGGATATATTAATATCAAAATAAACAATATTTGCATGACATTATGAACGTAATCATTTTTCAACAGTAATCCACAACTATTCTCAAATATCATGTGATTTCAAAATAAATACCATAAAACACTTAGCATATAATGCAGATAATCACACACCACAATTTATATCATATAATCACATGCTAAATATCTAAAGATAATAATCAGAAGATAATAGTGTAGGACCCTCTATTTTTTGTAAATTGCATTCTGGTCCTTGAACTGTTTGTAATTGTGCTTTAGCCCTTGGGGCTTATGATGTTATGATTTGAACCCTTGAATATTTTGATGTTGGAATGTGTTCCTTGATTTAAAATGATTTATTTCTTGAGTTACGGTAAGATGAGCTTTGGTCTAGTGGTTGAGACTTGAGTATTCTGCCTACGGGGCGAGGGTCGAGTCTTGCTTGAGACTGATTTTATTTCTCCTCCTTGCCTTATTAATTTCGAAATTTTAGAGAGGAATGAAGAGGGAATATTCCTTTGTGCTTAGGAATAGTTTTGAATTTGTTGTGAAGAAAATAATTAAATGGATTTAGTAACAGAAATTTGTTTTTAACTGAAAACGTGACTAGATATGTTCGGTTAGTGTCGGAGCTTTTGGAGGAAGAAGTTGTTAGGATTCTCCCCTTCATTTTTGAAATTAAATATTAGAGAGGGAATATTCTCTTATTTTTTTAAGATTCTTTCTGAATTTAATTACCTGAGATTAATAAAAATTAAGTAACAGAATTTACTTAAACAAGAATCAAGACCCGGTTCATTTTCTTTTTTGGAGGAGTAAAAAGAGGAAGAAGTCAGTCTTGTTGTGTGCTAGCGGGGCGTGTTATATGCTGGTTAGTGTGCATATTTCCTTTCCCTCATTCTTTTCTGTTTCCGCTCTCTTTGAATTCAAAATTTAAACAAAAGAAATTTAAAAGAGAATAGATTTTAGTGGGAAAATGCTGCTGAAAATGTGGAAAGAAAACTGAACAAACTTCCCACCTCCCTAGTGCTACACGTTCAGCATAAGGTGAGAAGAAAAAATGACTTCATTCCTCCCCTTTCTCTCAATCACGTTCAAACCTCCTAAGAGCAAAGCCAAGCTTACGTTTTGAACTATCCTCTTGCCGCTGCCAAGTTCTCCTACTCTCTGCTGCCATTTCTCCTCTCCATTGTTGCTACATTTCTCTTGGAAGAAGCTTTGGAACCCTCTACCATTCTCTTACAGAGGCCCTTATTGTGTTCTTGCTGGTTCTTTAAACCAATGAGTCCTTCAAATAATCGACCTGTGCACATGAGTGATGATCCGCTTGAAAAGGAGATGGAGATAATACAAAGGGCAATACAATAAATTGTGAGGAACCATGAAGAGAGGAAAAAACAATTGATGTCGGATTTCGGAAAGGAGTTAGAGGATCTTTGCAAGAAGTACGATATTAAATTCCAGGAAAAATCAAGGTTGGTTCCGCTCTACACTTGTATTTCACTATTTTAGAAAACTATAGGTTCTTGACGCCAATTATGTTAATTTGAGAAAATTAATTTTGTCATGTTTAAGCCCTGTAAAATAATGTCACGATGGTGTAGAATCAATTTCATAAAAACCCTTAACTAAAATCACTTTTCGGGGCTTAAACGGTGAAAAACGATATTTTTGGTCATCCTGGACAAAGAGCCAATGCATGAGCGTTGGGCTCCTGGAGCCTAGGCGTTGGGAATCAGGTCCCAAGCTGGGATGCCAACGCATGATCTCAGGGCTCAAGCACTGGGCCCCTGTCAGCCCAGTACTGTTTTTCGTTCTTTCGTCCTTAATTGGTTTTAGGGCTTTCACCTTACTTCCAGTGATTGACTTAGGCCTATTATTTATTAATTGATAGGTTGGGTTTGGAGTGGATGACAAATACACGAAGGTAAGGGTAACTTCTTTCTATAGGTTGATTATTATAGTGATGTTCATGATTCTGTTTTGGAAATTATTTGTGATGATTTGGAATGGTCATTGGACTGTTGTTGTAACATGCCATGATGCTGTGATATTCTGTTGTTGATGTTCTGTTTTGGTACATGATTTGATTCTGTAAACCATGACGAGTACATAGTGATAACATGTTATATAGCTTGAATATTTGAGTTTAGAATTGATCATGCTATAACATGTTATTGGAATTGATTTGAGATGATATGTAAGCATGTGCTATTATATGACAATGTTTAAAGAACTGCTGGTTCGCTTGTTGAATTGTTTATGGAGATTACTATGGACTGTTGGTTCATGTATTTTGGGGGATTATATTGTCATAAGCATATGCATTACTAGGTGTTTTGGTATGATGTGACGGTAATTTGTCCCGTAGGATCATCCGGAGGGTTTGATGTGGTGAATATTCGTCCCGCGTGATCTTCCCTACAAGGGAAATGTGGTGGATACTCGTCCCACGTGATTGGCCTGCTCTGTTGGAGCAAAACTTGGCCATAGATTTATGCATATAGTTATGTAAGAGCTAACTAGCATATTTCATGATTTGGTTGATAACATACTCTAATTTTCTACTGCTGTATTTTTATTACTGTTTAGTGTATTTACATACATGCTGAATGCTGTTTCTATTTTCCTAAATTTTCACATAGTGATAATTATTGATTTGTTGTTTTTCGAAGTTAACCCTTTCTGGTTGTTGTGTGTTTTGTTTGGGCGCTTAACGTCACAGATGAGCAGCGCGAGGAGTAAATTGCAGATCCAATATTAGTGATGGGAGATGAAGATAAATAAGAAGAGCTTGGAGCATTATTATGTTTTCTTTTTATTTAGTTTATGTTTTGAACAACTAGTTTATTTTTGTTTAATTTCATTAGATTATTTAATTATGGGATAATTATTATGATTTAATTATTTATTGAGCGACGTTGTGTTTTCGAAAGTTGAGTGGTCTTTTTGAGAGGTTTCATAAACTTAAATTCCGCGTATTTACAATGTGATCCCTCAATCCAAAATTGGGGTGTTACAAATAGAGAATTCGAAACACATATATCAAGAAGCACACTTCACATGCAGACATTTCTAAGGACTAAGTTACCCTTACCTTGGCCTAGCAAAGGAACTGATCTCAATTTAATAAGGGAATCCTATGAAAAAGATGAACCTTCAAATGATAATTTAATACAAAAGTAATCAATACTCATACAACACATGCATGCAATCGCACGCTATATATGTATACACTACTACAGAATTGCCTTTTTACCACGCCCCTGTTACCACGGTTCCGTGTCGGACCGTGGTAAAATGGTGCCCGGAGCTCTGTTACCACGGTTCCGCGTCGAACCGCGGTAATTGAGGTTTTCTGTTACCACGGTTCCTTGTCACCCGTGGTAACTGACATAGTTTTTATTATTATTTTAATTAGAAAAAGACTATTACCACGGTTTCACGGTGAACCGTGGTAATAGAGTTTATTTTTTTTTATCTGACATTGTCTATTACCATGGTTGTCAGGGAACCGTGGTAATATGACATTATTTTATTAAAAATATGGTCATTTTCGACTACCTCCTGTTATAGCAATAGGAAACCCTTCTCTCGAGAAAAACCTTTTGTCTTCCCGCTTCTTTGTCTCGACTCCATATATCTTCAACATCGTCACTGCCACTCAACATTCCTTCCTTTTGCACCCCATTACCTCCGCTTCTTGCCGCCTATCACTGCACGTCATCACCGACACGCGTTCTCTCTGCATTCGCTCTGCTCGCTGCGGCTAATACTTCTCTTGCTCGCGGCCTCCCTCTTTGTGTGCTCACTAAGCTCGTTCCTCCTGCTACTCAGCTGTTCATCTTGCTTCCACACCTCACTTGTGAGTCCTCTTGACCTGCTTCTACTTCTAGGGTTTTCTTTCTTTTTAAGATTTTTGTTGTTGTTCAGTACCTTCGCCTGGCGTTTTAATTTTTGTGGTAGTTAAGGAGCTTATCTGTTTGATAATTACCAGTTCTTATGCCTTTGCTGTTGTTGTTCAGTACATTTTATGGAATGTGTATTATGTTTAAGATTTTTGTTGTTGTTCAGTACTTTTCGTGGAATATATGTGTACTATATTTTGTGAGGCCATGTTCTTTTGTAAGGAGTATGTGAGGATACTAACTTGTAGCTTTTTATTTAACGGTAGCTTCTAATGTCCCGAATATCACATATTTTACAATAACATAACATGAATTTTAGAATCCCGGCTAGAATAGGAACCTTCCCCTCTGAATTTTAAGAGGTTCATATTTGTAGACATTAACATCTGTTGATCAAGTACGTATGGATTGTAAATGGATGTTTGCTAATCACTTATCCGATGAATATGCAGTCGGAGTGAAAGAGTTTGTTTCATTCGCGGTTCAACGCGTAAAGAATCTCAATAGCATGTTATGCCCCTATTTACGTTGCTGTCATGATCTTAGAGTTAACCCACTTGAATTGGAAGGACATCTAATCTGCACTGGAATTGATAAGAACTATATACGTTGGACAAATCATGATGAGCCCAGATTCGATTCTAGCGATGCAACAGATACCCTGGGATGTGCCTCAGTTGATATGGAGAAAGATGAATGTGAGGCTAACTGTGTTGTTGAAATAGTGGAGGCGATGGAAGATGATCTTTGTGATTGTCCTGAAATGTACGAGAGGTTTAAAACTAATGCGAAGACGCCTCTTTATGAAAGATGCTCTAAATTCACAAGATTGTCTGCGGTCTTAAAGTTGTACAACCTGAAAGCTAGAAATGGATGGTCCGATAAGAGCTTCACCGACCTACTTTCTCTCTTAAAAGATATGCTTCCGGAGGAGAACGTTCTTCCCGGTTGAACATATGAGGCTAAACGAATGCTTTCGTCCATTGGAATGAGTTATGAGAGGATTCATGCATGTCCTAATGATTGTATTTTGTTTCGTAATGAATATGCATCTCTCGATACATGTCCTAAATGTAAAGCTCCACGATATACGAAGAAAAAATCAGGTCCCTTAAAGGTGTTATGGTATTTCCCCATAATACCCAGATTTAGGTGCATGTACCGTAGTGCTGAAATTGCGAAACGCCTAATATGGCTTAAAGATAGAGGGGGTGGTGATGGAATGCTTCGACACCCGGCGGATTGTCCCCAGTAGAAAAAAAGTTGATGTGAACTATCCTGAATTTGGCACAGAGGACAGAAACCTGCGCCTTGCATTGTCTACTGATGGAATAAATCCACAGAGCTGTAAGACCCTCTATTTTTGATATTTATGTTTTGGTCCCTAAACTATTTCACATTTATGAAATGGTCCCTGGACTATTAGTAGTTTAATGTTTTGGTCCTTGTTAGACATTGCTTAAATTTTGTTGAAATAGGAACCTGTTTTTGATTGCCTTGCTCGAATTTTAATGTACAAATGAAATATTATCTTCATATATTTGATTGCTAGATTTTTTTGTTAATTGTTTATTTCTGAATATCTTTTAATAGAGCAGATTTTATTTACTGTTCATCTTTTATTTAGTGAAGATTTTTTTTTTATTTATGTTCTGTTTTCTATTTTCTTATTTATTTCGAAAATAAAGAGAATTGAGGTAGGAATATTCTCTTGGTTGTTGAGTATATTTTCAGAATAAATTGTTAAGGAGTAAATAAATAATTAAGTAATAGAAACTAGTTTAGCCAATATCGAGACCGGATTCATTCTGTTATGGTTAGAGCTCTGGAAGGAAGAAGTTTCATCGGTACAATGTTTTAAAGCGACGGTTTGCCGTAGAACTCTAATCTTAACTCGAATGACGTTCGAGCGAGAATAATACTTTCTCCTTATCTTTACGACGATCAGTGAAGAATGACTGAGACTTTGATAGGGTTTCCTTCTAGGGCCCGGGGAAAATATTTCCCTTGCTGTAGAAACTTCTGCAAGACGAAAGGAGATGTTCTGGACCTGTTTACTCTGATTTTTGGTAAACAAATAGAATCAGGTAAAATCACAAGAAAATTCAAATGTTGATAAAGAGGCTAGATTTTGATCCTCTTATGGGCTCTGGGATATGGAAATTAGTGCGCGAAAGTGAAATGGAGTGGATGGTGATATTTGTCGAAAGTGGTTCAACCGAATTGGATAAGAAAATTTAAAGAGAGATTAAAGGTGAAAAAGGGCTTAAAAGCAATAAAAGGTTAAAAGGGAAAGAAGAATAAAACTGCATTGAATTTAAAGTGCAAGAAAACATAAAAGTTTTGCATGAAATGTAAAGGTAGTCAATCGAACTCGCTAAGTCACATACGTTTGACTCTTCCTGTTGCTGTGTGTCACAGTTGCTTGGACTTATAGCGTGAGGGTTGAGAATTAACGTTTTCTGACGTGTTGCGAATGGAACGAAGACCCTTGATTCTGTGCCCGACCTTTCCTATTTATAGGCTAAGTCTTCAACTGCTTGCAACAGACGAATCTTCTGAGCCTTACACGTGTCCTGTGCTTGCTTCTTTGCTCTCCACGTGTTCTGTCTGGTCCAACGGTCTATAACTTCCGTCGAAATGCAACTCCTTGCACATCAAGGCTTTAGTCAAAAACAAGTCTAACACTTGTCTGTTTTAAGATCTTATCTCCAATATAACTTCGACTTCAACTCAGCATGCTGTCTTTATTTTAGTCTAATATTGGAAACTGTCTTATCAACCTTAGCTAAATACCTTTCATTTTGGTCGAAATCATCTTATTGTGTAATCTTCGACCAAGTTAAGACTTAGGAAAAATTCTAGGCTAACGGATGCCCCCAAAATATTATGCTTCGATGAACTCCATTCTGAGAAGCATGATATTTTAATTTAAACAAGAGATAAATTTAATTATCGTTTATTTAATGGGAAATTACGACCTAACGGTTTAATCATGATAGTGGAGCAGTTACGAGCCCACTATGCTAGTAAATAGGCAATGATGAGTATTGAGTTTCCAAGGCTTCAGCCCACGTGACCCAAAAATATGATGGAAATATAATCATTTTTTATATAGCCTTTCAATTCCATCAATCCAATCACAACCCTTTCACTTCCCTCTTCTTTTCTTATAAATAGAAGTGTCTTTCACATTTCACCTCTTTACAAACTCCTTCTGCTTCATCTGTTTTCTTCTTCCCAGAAAAATCTCTTTCCTCAAATTTCTGAATTTGTAGAAATTCTGAATTTTAATGGCTTCTGATTCATCAACATGTTCAATGTTCGTTCCTTTTGCAAACCAAATCGAAGGTCCTCTACCTTCGGTCCACTGTCAATATGTACCGGAACCACCTCATGAAGCTGAAAAGCTTGCCATCTGGAAATGTCAGGTACTTATACCCTTCTCTGTTGGGGATTCCACTCATGTGTTTCTGGGTCCTTACCTTAGTAACCATCCCAAGAACTATGATGAATTCTTTCCATGCCCTCTTGACTCTGAAAAGATTTTTGCCTTTAGAGATGCATATGAAATTTCATTCTTAGAAGAACCTAATAGGGTGTTTAGGTCTTCTCCTATGTCGAAAATCGAAAGGTTTACCAACTGGTTGAATAGGGTAGAAGCTAAGAAATCTAAACATTGGAAAAAAAATTAGGAATTTTTGACCTAATTCAACTCTCCAGATACAGCTTGAGCTATAATCCTCCCATGTTACTAAGTTCTTTCTTCTTCTGGGAATGTTCAACTAATTCTTTTCACATTCCCTTAGGAATGATTTCACCCACTCTATTGCCATCACAGGTCTTCGCTTCCATTAGCAACTCTTCTACATGAAGGTGTTGATATTTGTTTAAGTAAACTGCTCTTAGCTAGTTTATACCATACCTTAGGAGAATCTGTTTCTCACCTTCAGAACCAAACCAATAAAACTTTTGCTCCAGGGGGTCCTTTGTGGTTATTACAGCTATGGTTGAATGCTGTATTCGAACTAAAACTTTCTGCAGTTTATCCAAAAAATATCTATTCGACTATTGGTGGTCCCAGACTTAGCTTCTTCACACCCAAATCCAAAAAAAATCTGCAAAAGGGGATTTTAGGAAATTCTTCTCATATTTCCTTGACTTAAAGGACCATACTAACTCGACTGCTCCTTTTAGTAATCGAAAGTGTGGTCCCGACTGGTTTACCAGGCCCTTTCTAGGTGAATCTGTTGGAACTCAAGCTGAGAGTTTAGCCATTTGGGCTGAATTCTTAACTCCTAAGGTTCTTCTTTCTCGATTCACTGAAGAAGAACATTGTGTATTTGGCTACCAACCCCAACTAGTAGCTCGACAATTTGGGTTTAGTCAATTTCAACAAACTGCCATGTTCAACAAGCCACAAGCCATTTTTTATACATAGACCGAAGTCGACTCCGACTTCATTGCATAAGCTTGTAAATACTATGAGAGGCGTGCTCCTTTCTTGACTCCTTTCCATTTCGAGCCTTCTTTCTATTGTACCAAAGCTTTCAACAGATGGTGGAGTCAATACTATTCATCGATCAGTCTTACCATGGCTGAATGTATTAAGAGAATGACTACTGCTTTTTCTAACTTCCAGACTAAAGAGCCAAAGAGGAAAACCAGAGAGGTATGCACATCAAAGAGATTCAACAATTTCAAAAATATTTTGAAACAGTTTACTTACCTAATCAAATCGAAAGTACCATTTGTCAGACGATTTTGACTTTGAGGGAAAAACTAGAAAATATGTTTTCAAAGATTCGATTTCCCCCACATGTAGACAAATATTTATACACTTTAAAATTTTACCATCCAAAATTTCCACCTTTGCCAAAGTGTGAAATGGCTTTAGCTATTCCAATTGCACCTCAACCTTCTTGGCTTTTGGTAAATGTTTTAAATGTATGTGCTAACGAAGCAAAACCGCCTCGCAAAAGGGTTACTTGGTCTAAACTGTATAATTACAACTACCGCGACCATATTCACATCGATGAACATTTTGTCAAGGTTCTCGATCGTGTAGGCCAAGGTAATTCGAGATAAAATTCTTTGCATTACCTCCACCGTTTTGATTTCTTACTGACTTTGAGATTTGCAGCTCGACCTCTCCCATCAAAATCAAACACTCTTGAAGAAGAAGATGATGATGAGGATGAAGATAGTGATGATGACAATAATAACATATCTTATAGAACCAAATCTTTGAGCAAAATCTCTCGGGTAAAAATCTTTTTAAAGTATTGTTTTGCTCGAATCACTCTATGTTCTGACTCTACATATATTTTTAATTTTCACAGGTCAAAAGAGATCTAGAACGTGCAAGACTTCAAAAGCTTCTAAGAAGCTTAAAGGAAAGGAAGTCACAACAATCTCCCTTTCAAGCGATGAAGATAGCTTCAAAGATAATGAGGTATGAATTGATCCTCACTTTATTTAAGTAACCTTTTGACCATTAATGATCTTTGGTTTATTTTTAACTTGAGCAGGATGGTCAACAAGTGGAGCAAGAAGCTCAAACTCAAGATGATTCCGAAGGGAATTCGCCTCTTCACGTTCAAGATGAACCTCCAATTATTAATCCTGCCAGGACTATCACTTCTCAAACTCATGTCTCTTAAGATCCTCCTTCAAAGGAGCCAAGTTTGAGACGGGGATACACTCAAAGCTCTGAAAACTTGAGTCCTGAGAAAAATAACCCTCTACAGGTAAAGAGCTTAACTCATCATTCTCAAAAATCTCACATTTCGTCTCCAAAGACTAACCCTTTTATTTTTAAACAGGGTACACCAGTTTCCAAGACTTTTGTTGCTGAGAGTTCAAGACCCCAAGTAATTGAATCTCCTTCAAACTCTTTCAATTCTTTGAACACTTCTGATTCTTCGAGCAGTTTTGATCCTCCTGAACTTCATTTCTCTATAAAACAACTATTGGGCCATAGTTTTCCTTTAGCTTCTCAACATCCTAGTTGCCCAATTGTTTACCATTCTCTAGATGCTGATCGAAATGATTTTCCTTCACAGGAAAACTTGAACTCTGAATTTCAAGAGAAGGTAAACGATCCACTGAACAATGCTGCTGAACCCGAAAGGCCAAATATCATTGGGACAACTTCCCCTTCGACTGAAACGGAGGCAAATACTTCAAATACTCAAGGCTCTACTTAGACCGCCTTTCTATCGAAGATATTGAAAAAACTAGCTAAAAACCCTATGGACTTGCTAAAGAAGTACATAGATGCAGAGATGTTAGCAGCAAACAACCAAAGTCAACCAGCACCCGAAGTTGAAGTCAACATTCCCAATGATGACGTTGAGCAAATGTTGGCAAGACTAAGGTATTTATCTTTTGAGCGAGATTTTCTCGAAGATCTCAAGGATCAAGCTACTGCTAAAGAGATTAAAAGCCTTATCCAGATTTTAGCTGACAAAACCCTCTCTACTGATCAACAACGTGACATTTTTTAGCTTCGGTCTTTCGTCAACGACGCTTGGGCCAACTTCGATCAACTTGCAGCCTGCCAACAAAGTCTGAACTCTAACAAGGCATCCAATAAATTCGTGAAAGGAAAGATCTTCCAGATTCAAAACACGATTGCTGAGATCGAAAAAGTGGAGAAACGGTCGGCTGATAGGCTTTTGGTACTTGACCAACAAATTGAGAAAATAATGAAAGAAAAACAAGTGTTGTTGGAAAAGGCACCAAAACTAGTAGCTCGAAAGACTGACATGGTAAATCAAGCAATTCCACAGATAAAAGACAGTGTTGGACTTAGCCAAATCATTGCAAATGAAGAGAGGACAACAGCTATAGTTCAAGGAAAAATCAAGAGACTGAAGAATCAATTCACCCGCATTAAGGCTAAATCCTCTATTTGAGTTTTGTTAGTCGAAATGTAATCTTCAATTTCTCCGAACAAAATAGCCATGTTAATGGCTTAGTCTGTACATAACAATCTTTATTTATAATCTGATTGTTTATTCATCTTTCTCACGCAGTATTCTTAATTGAAATGCTTTGAACCCTAATTAGGAATTAATCCAACAAACAATGAAGGAAACAGTTGAGTCAAATTCTGACCAGTCGAACCTGGTGGTAGACTTTGACTCGTTGGAGCATTTGTAACTGCCATGTCTGGATTGGAAATGGTTTCCATCCTTGGAGGATTAACACCATCGTTAGTAATAATCAGACGTTCTCCATTGACATTAGAAGTGTTACTGGGTTCAACATGAGACCCAAGAGATTGGTTTCCTCTAGAACGGTTGGTCATACTAACAAATTTACAACTCCGTAATATCATACACTTTTCTAAATCTTATAGTTTAAGAAATTATTTTTTATGATTTAGAAAATCAAGGCACTGGGGAAGATTTCTAACGAAAACATATCCCTTTGTCCCACTGGGCATGCCAATTTGTTTACTCTGATTTTTGGTAAACAAATAGAATCAGGTAAAACCACAAGAAAATCCAAATGTTGATAAAGAGACTAGATTCCGATCCTCTTACGGGCTCTGGGATATGGAAACTAGTACGCGAAAGTGAAATGGAGTGGATGGTGATATTCGTTGAAAGTGGTTCGATCGAATTGGATAAGAAAATTTAAAGAAAGATTAAAGGTAAAAAAGGACTTCAAAGCGATAAAAAGTTAAAAGGGAAAGAAGAATAAAATTGCATTGAATTTAAAGTGCAGGAAAACATAAAAGTTTTGCATGAAATGTAAAGGTGGTCAATCGAACTCGCTCAATCACATACGTTTGAATCTTCCTGTTGCTGTGTGTCACGGTTGCTTGGACTCATGGCGTGAGGGTTGAGAATTAACGTTTTCTGACGTGTTGCGAATGGAACAAAGACCCTTGATTTTGTGCCTAGCCTTTCCTATTTATAGGCTAAGTCCTCAACTGCTTGCAACAGACAAATCTTCTGAGCCTTACATGTGTCCTGTGCTTGCTTCTTTGCTCTCCACGTGTTCTGTCAAGTCCAATGGTCTATAACTTCCGTCGAAATGCAACTCCTTGCACATCAAGAGTCTAACACTTGTCTGTTTTAATATCTTATCTCCAATATTACTTCGACTTCGACTTGACATGCCGTCTTTATTTTAGTAGAATATTGGAAACTGTCTTATTAGACTTAGCTAAATACCTTTCATTCTGGTCGAAATCATCTTATTGTGTAATCTTCTACCAAGCTAAGACTTTGGAAAAGTTTCAGGCTAACAGGACCTCAAATGAAAAATCCGGGAATCACCAAATGATTCAAATAACGAGACGAATCCAAATATGTGATATAAATATTTTGGTCAATAGTTTTTTTTTTTTGGCCGGAAACATACCAAATCCCGAGGAAATGTTCCGGGTTATTTTGACGACCAGTGCTCGAATTAAGCGAGCGATTGGTTCGAGATGAGCGAGTGACCGACGTTAGTCATCTTGACATCTTTTGGGAAGTGTTTAATCTAGATTAGAGACTTTATTAGAGGGTTATGACAATGTGTAAGTTAGATTAGACATAATCATCATTAGTGATATAAGCTTATCCAAAAGCAATGTTAGTTTAATATAAGATACTCCTAGTGTAATCCAAGATAATCATAGTTTAATCAAGATATTTTACTTAACCTTTTAACAATTAAAACTTTGGTCCCTAGGCTTGGTAAAAAGTAAAATTATCCCCTCCTCTTTGAGTCCCTAGCTAGCCGCAACCCACATAGTAGAAAATAGAAGGATTAGTGTTTTTTTTCATTAAGTGAAATTAATGGATAAGTGAGTGAGATTTGTGGAGATAGAATTATAGAGGAAATAGAAAGCACTCACCATCTTCTTCCTTTTTCTCCTCTTGGCTGAAATAACATCATCATCATTCACCATCTTCCATTCTTTTTTTTCCTTTGATTCTTTGGAGAGAAAGGTAGTACTCCTTGAGCTCTACATGGTTTTAGATTTTGAAAAGGAGATTCTTGGATGATGAAACTTGGTTAGAATCCATGGATCCTTTGATAATAGTTGTTTCCCTTGATCTTAGCTTTCCATAGATCCATTTAATTTTGTGAAAAGTTAAGTTTTGGTCCCTAACTTGATTTTTGGTTTGAGATTTTGGAATAAATGCTTTTGTTAAAGTTATTCCTACCATATTGATATATTAGGAGCTTAATTTAGTTTTTCAAAAAGTTAAGTTTTTGAAAAGTACTTATTTTGGAAAAGTGAGTTGCCTTTTGATGTGTACTAGTTAGTTTGAAGAAAAAAATGGACTTTGATAATTAACTTGAAGTGGCAGAATTTATGGCTATGTTTTTGGGTGGGAAGAATTGATTTTTTAACTTGATTTTCATGTGTTTAAAGCTTGTATGTGAAGTTTGGAAAAAAAGAGAAATCATTCCCTAGAGTTTTGGGTGAAGCCGAGAGCACAGGGCAAAGTTTTAGCTTAGAAATTGGGTTTTAACTTGTTTTTGAGTGTTGAGATCTCTTGGGGTGAAAATCAAATTCTTAGGTCAAATGGTTTTGGAATGAAAAGCTTGGTGGAGGTTTGAAGTGTTTTTGTGATTTTTGACACTTAATGGTTTTAGTGAATTCAAGGACTAGAGGTTGTTTTAGAAACTTGTAGAAAAAGTTTGAGTTTTGGCTTGAAAATTTGTTTTTAAGACCCTTGAAATGTTGTTGGAAAAAAGGAAGGTTTTGCCCTAATTTTGAGGCCTATGGCTGAATAGTACCCTTAAGGATTTCAGTAGGATTTTGTCTTCAAAAACTTGTTTTAAGCTTCTAAGTGTTTAATTGTAAGCCTTGCCTAAATTCTTCATTTGGAGTTTTAAAGTTTTGATGTTGAAGCTTAAAAGTTTGCAAAGTTTCTAAAGGTTTTAAAGTTTGCCAAAAACCTTGTTATGTGGTTTTAATTCTCGAGAACTATGCCAAGTTTGCCTAACTGTTAGAAGCTTCCTTAGAACCTTAGCTTAGAGAATAGAATTTAGTTTGAGAAACGCTAAACTAGGTTATGTGTTTGTGTAGGTTTGCGAGACTTAGGAACTCTCGGAGCAAACGTTGCACTCGGGAGCGAAGGCAACTTCGGTAAGGGTAGTTGGTTATCTATTTAGCTATCATAACACATATGAATATACATATATTGTGACCTTGAGAATTGATAGTTGATAACACTAAGTGAATGCCTGATTGTTTGGTAGTCATTGCTTGCTTTGTGATATTGCTTGAATGATTGTTGATTGTTGATTGATGTTTGATATATCCATGCTTCCTTGCTAAATTGTTAAGTGATAGCATGATGTTTATGACATGGTTTTATATCTTGATTATGGATATGTTCACATGCTCTACATGATTTAATTGTTAATTATGAAGGCATGTTATTTAGCTCATGTGAAAAGAGTAAGTCATACATGGATTGTATGTTAAGGTATGTTTGATAACATGTTGCTTGGATTAATGTTTTTTCCCCTGAACATGTCGGGACAACAAGTCCCTTTTTCCTTCATCACAACTCGGGGTGAGGCACTAAGACGATGAAGTTCCATCAGGACGGCCGTGAAGGTACCTGGTGCAAGTGACATTTCAATGACAGTGCGTTGGCATAGGCTAACCCCATTTTGACGGGACTCGAGTGATTTGTCCCACCCCATGTTTGGTCACTGGTATAAGAGGCATCTACAAACCCGGTCCGAAGTTTTGGCGGTACGACTAGTGGTTCGAGTGTTGTCCACAGTTCAACATGCATTGACGTTAAATCCGGATTAGGAAAATGCACTAGTCAACACATAGTCTAACCCTAGGAAATGACTTGTTGCTTGAGTTTATGTTTTACTTGTGATATGTTTTATGTGATGTAAATTGTTGATTTCCTTAACTGAACTTAAACTGTCGATACTCTTCCATATTATGTCTCATTATTTTGGAAGTTGACCCTTGCACAATGTTTGCGTTGCCTGTGTTTGGGTGACCATTTGCCAGTTGGACAACTACTAGTTAAAGAGTAACCAGTGGATGCTGGGTCGAGAAGAGTTCGTGGGGACTAAACAGACAACTCCCACTTGGTGAATATAGATAATAAATTGATTATCGTGTCTGTACTTTTTTATGCCTAGAGTTAGGGTAGAGTTTCAGAACTATATGCCTTTGGCGGTCACCCTGCGTGAAATCATAGGAGGTATACTGGAGCAGGGAGTCTTGGTTTGGAGTTTTTATCGTGGCATCATGTCCTTCTTTAATTAACGAGTCAGTTGTTTTATAAAAGTATTTCATCGATGCTGACCACATGACTACGTCACCAATATGGTTAATTGTCGATCTAGGTATTATATATGTAATGCACATTTTCGACAGCCTGTCTTGGAAAAGAAAAAAAAAATTTGCATTTTCACAGCTTTGAAAGATAACTAGCATATTTATTTACTGTTGAAATCATTACTGTAGCCGTAAAAATCAGAGGTTATATCTATTGCGGTTAGGAGCGACACTTCTTACATGAAATGAAAAATAAATACAAATCATATCGTAGTCAGTCAAACTAATCTCAATCAAGCCATGGAAATATTCATAACAGGAGACAAGTAGTATAAAATTTGATGAATGTCTGGTTAGGGCTAAAGATGAAAAGCTCACTCGTGTGTCTAGAATATACTATGGCTTTTGACTATAACCACTAAAGATGTCCATGTTTCTAATTTCAAAGATGGTTTCTTTTTTCTTTTTAAAAGAAGCTTTTGGAGTGATGCAAGCTTTCCTGGGTAAAGTAGTGTATACCAGTGATGAAAGATTATAGTGGCATTGCGTGTAACCCACCAATCAAAACCTTAGCAAAATATTTTGAACCAAAGCATGTGATGCTGAGTTGGAAAAAGGGAGTCAAGGACTAATGAAGGTAGCAAGATACCTAAGGAATCAACAAATATTGTTTAGAGATTAGCCAAGAATGAAGGGAAAAAAATGACAAATCTCAAAAAAGATAGCATGTGATGCCCTTTTGATAACTTGATAAGAGCTCTAACTTCTCACAATACAATTTTAAGAACTTTCTCATCAGCTGGTACCTACAGCATATTTGACGAAGTCTAAAGGCCACAACTTTAGAGCTATTTGAATGCCTTTACACTATGGACCGAACAAAATCCTCGATTTGCAGCATTTAGGCACTTCATAGACCCCCACTCACCCATCAATGGAAACATTTTATGAACAACAGAAAAAGTTGGAAAAGAAGATAAAAGCACGAGGAAAATGGTGTCCTTCAATAAGTTAACTGCATGTCTGATGTCTTGTCCTCTAAGCAAAGCAGTACCAACATTGTTTTCATTAGAAATTAATTATCAATTAATTACAAAATTAATGAGTTTGATTTTTTTTAATCATTTAATTTGTTCCTGTGGCGGTAAGGGAATTCGAGTTCAGTCCCTCCCCGGAAAAAAGTTGGTCTTTATCCCCACGATTGCAGCCAGTTTGGTTTTAGTCCTCGCATGAGGGCGGAGCTCCGACGAAGGAGTAAAAGTGGCTGGCGAGTACTCTAAAATGAAAAACTACAACCAAACTGCATTCTATATTTAAGGAACTAGTTCAAAACTCAAAACTGAATGTACTTATAAGCATTATATCCAAACAAGCTAATCATCACTCGGCTGCCACTCAGATTCAATGAGGACCAAAATCAAACCGACTACAATCGTGGGGATAAAGGCCAAACTTTATTCCAAAAAGAGACTACACTCAAATTTCCTTACAAACAGATATACTAATTTGATAATTAACACAAAATTTTCTGTTACTTCCTAGTTTATAGCTTTAGCATTAAATTAGCTAAAAAAATTAACTAGAGATATCTTCAAGTAATTCGTAACTATATGATCACACATTTATTGCAAGTGTAATTAAAAAGATATGATCGCACACTTTACTTAAGGTCAAATGCTTTGTTTGTTATGAGAGATTTAGAGGAGAGATGCAAAAAAGAGAGATACGAGAGAAATAGAGAATCACCTTTGTTTGATATTGCTTTGGGATGCAGACAAAGAGAAGTGATGTCCCCATTCTCGAGGGACGCCAAAAGCTACTCTAGTACTCGGATGAGATCTTCACGGAGATCTCTATCGCGACTTGCATGTCCTCATTCTCAGGAAGTTGTTGTGGCTGCGGGGTTTGATGATTCACCTCCATCTCCATATGATTATCATTCCAATTAGATTCTTCTTCATCAATTGTAACTAGGACTTCTTCTCGCGAAGGGATGTGGTTTACTTGTTGCCCTCTGGTAGCTAGATTTGAATGGGAATACGATTTAACGTTTCTCACACACGACTTTAATGTTTGGATATATAATTGCTGAAGCTTATTAAGGTGGCGTCGACTAAGTGGGTATGTCTTGCATTCTCGTATCCAAGTGATAAAGTGGGCACCAAAAATGTGTAGATACAAGACACTTTGACGCTCAAATTAACAAGGCCGAGAGAGGCGGGATAAGAGCTAGATAGATAGTGTGTACATGAGATGTGTCTCCTCATCACGTGTGTATACATATGTGTGTGGGGGGGGGGGGGATTGTTACAAATTAACCTCAAGATAATCAAATGAAGATATATGATGTCATCATATATGAATATATTCCAGTAATACATGGTATCAATTTAATTATTATTCCTTATTCTTGTAAATATTTAAGACCTCATCAAAGTGGATGAATGTCTTAGGTCTATCATTTTAAGTAAAAAAATAATGCAGTGTACTGCCCGTATGTTTTATGAAATATGAAAATGATCGAGTAACGAGAGGTTGTCTAAATTATTCATGTGAAATAATTTTGTCTCAATCTAATAGACCAATTGGATTATTTATAATTAATAAATATTTTTTTTATAAAATTCTAAATCCACTTATCTTGAAAACATCATTGGTCCATTAGACTTGAAGAAAGTTACGTGTTCTGAGGGGAAGTACGACTGACCGGAGCCACCCAGATGACCATCTCCCTTCGACGGTCAAGCTACATGCTCAGTCGCACGCCAAATGTTCAGGAGTACGAACAGCACCTGTGAGCTTCTAGAAGGACCCTCTGAGCAGGCTGACAACCATCTGTATCATGACGCCTGTAAGATCAGAGTCATAAGGACCTGATAACGACATGTGCAGGGGACACCCCGAGGCACCCTAGGTGCCTATAAAAGGTCAAACCCCCAACCCATTAAGGTACATGATCCTAACCTCACATAACTCTCTACTCCTACTGCCACTGACTTAGGCATTGGAGTGTCATTGCAGAGACCCCTCCGAGGCTTGATCAGTAGCGGAGCACGACAATCGTCCATAATCAACACTCACCGGAAGCACATTCTCCCTCCACAACAAAGGCCATCTTCGGGTGATTGAACAACTAGTTCCGTTCATTACGCACATGAGCAATTAAGACTAAGGTATAAAGTAGTTAGTGTTACAAAATACTTAATCATTCAATAATGTGTTTTGAAGCTTTTCGATCGAGCCTAGAGAGAGACAACACTATTTGCACACTTTGGAGAAATAACCAATCAGAAAAATTAGGGACGAAAGAGATGTTCTATTTGAAAAAAGGGATTATTATCAAACTGGTCCTTGTGTTTGGGTCACCATCTGAGGTAGGTCCCTCCTAGGAAAATTCTTAGCAAAAGGTCACTCTGTTTGCACACTGTCTGAAATTAGTCATTGTCGGAGCACGGAGCTCAGGCGAATGCTGATGTGGCTTGCTAGCATATTTAATGAAGCCTATGTGGATTTTGTAAATAAAAAAAAACAATTACATGTCAGAAAATAATTTAATTAAAAACCCCAATTTACAATTAATTAAAATTTAACCCCCAATCCCTAAATTAAAAAAACCCAAATTAAAACTAAATCCCTAAATCCAACAAAATTCATGAGATCTTCATCATCTTCAACAATATCTTCATCATCGTCTTTACATCATCACCTTCAAACCAACCCACCTCAAATCCTTTCTTCATCTTTTCTCTCTTTCGACCTCTTCGTCCTTCCTGTCCCACAAATCAAAACCCTCTCATTAATCAGTCCCCCAACCCACAAAATCACAAAAGAGAGAAGATAGAGAAGGAAGACGGCACAGTGGTGGAGTTTTTGATGACGGGTACCCAATAACATAAAGAAAAAGAAGGCAGAGATTAAAAAATTAACCCACAACGGGTACCCAATAACATATCACGAATACAGTTATTAATCCTGCAACACCTCAATTTCTAATCTCATCAACATAATGCATCACACATTCTGATACCAAACGATGCCACAATCGTATTATCAAAAACTTAACATGCGAAGATTACTGGTAGATTTCCACAGATGGGGTAATTTTCGTCTAATTGAAAGTTGCTGGGAAGAGAGGGCTCACTTTGCAACTGGAAAGAGAGGTGCGAGTGGTGCGTAGGAAGAAGAAAGGTGCGGCTGGGAAAAGAGGTGTTCCGAAGGAGAAGAGAAGCTCTCTGCGTAGGGATTTTGGATTGGAGAGTTTTGATTAATGAGAGGGTTTAGATTTATGGGAGGGGAAGGATGAAGAGAGCGAAAGAGAGGAAAGAGAGAAAAGATGAAGAAAGGATTTGAGGTGGGTTGGTTTGAAGGTGATGATGTAAAGACGATGATGAAGATTTTGTTGAAGATGATGAAGATATGATGAATTTTGTTAGATTTAGGGATTTAATTTTAATTTGAGATTTTTTAATTTAGGGATTGGGGGTTAAATTTTAATTAGTCGTAAGTAAATTGGGGGTTTTAATTAGATTATTTTCTAACTTGTAATTGATTTTTTTTTATTTACAAAATTCACATAGGCTTTATTAAACGCGTCAGCAAGCCACATCAGCATTCGCCTGAGCTTCGAATGACCAATTTTAGACAGTGTGCAAACAGAAACACCTTTTGCTAAGAATTTTTTAGAAAGGGGCCTACTTCAGACGGCAACCCAAACACAGGAGATATCAGTTTGATGATAATCTTGGAAAAATTGACCATAAAAAAAAAAAGCACATGGCGTGCATTTTGATTTCGTGGAGGTAGGCTTCGTGCCACCTAGCATTTTTGCGATCGAAAATCTTCACCCAAACATCCTGATGAAATGAAATTGCAGAAAAAGACAAGAGTAGAACCGACAAGGAGAGTGTAGAACCTAACATACCTAATATTGATATTGGCAATGAAAACAGAGGACGAATGTAGAATAAGCCAGAATGGCCCAGTCACAAGCTGCCAATTGGTTTTCGTGGCGTGCAAGTTGGTGCCACTTTTCCATCTCCATTATTTTTGTTTCTGCTCCCATGCATGCTGCAACTTGGTGGCAACTGGCAAGTGAACATTATTGAACTAGTTTTCTATAACGTTTCAGTCACAGTCATGTGCATTTCTACACCATAAAGTTTTTAGTTATACCTTTTAAAAATAACTAATAAGGTGTATTATCAAAAGTACTGAAAGAGAGAGATAATTGTGAATTTTCATTCTATTGATCTGAAGAACGCTTTCTGTTACAATCTGATATATATATACATGGATTAAGCTAAATCAACTCTCACTGCCTCTAACTATCATGTAACAACTTCTAACTATCAAGTTTAACCAGCTAATTAACCTAACTTATTTCACTCATAAATTACTGTATAATTAAACCCTAAACCCTAAACCCTAAACAAATGAACCATATTTTTACTAGTGATATTTAGTACGTGTTATTTACTATTTTCTTTTTGGCTTAATAGCACTTTTGGTCCCTCACTTATCACGATATAGCACTTTTGGTCCCTAACAAAAAAAATTAGCCATTTTTGTCCCTAACGTTTACATACCGTTGCACTTTTGATTTTCCGTCATCCTTCCATCTAATATTTAACGGTTGTTGATTAAAAATTAATTAAAAATAAAAATAAA
The DNA here is from genome assembly GCA_030819835.1 of Acmispon strigosus. Classification (NCBI taxonomy): domain Eukaryota; kingdom Viridiplantae; phylum Streptophyta; class Magnoliopsida; order Fabales; family Fabaceae; genus Acmispon; species Acmispon strigosus. The sequence continues at coordinate 36,749,220 of JAUAMA010000001.1, read as the reverse complement.
TATGAAACCCAGAAATATATGATTATTCATCTTCTTCTTCATCATCCTTACCTAAAAAGTCAGAATATCTTCCCCTTCTACCATCATCACCAAAACTTCAAAATCTAAACACCTCATCTCAACCCTTTCTTTCCCCTTTCTAACACGTACTAAATATCACATATATATATACATGCAAGGTTTGGTGAAGGCGGTGGAATGATGGTGATTCAGATATTGTTGTCTGTAAGGTGAAAAAATTGTTTGAAGCTATAATATTTTGTTCTTGTATGCATCTCAAAGTCACAGTTTCTCCTTAAGCTTATGGATTTTGAGTTTGATTGAGCTTTTGAGTTTGTGATTTGGATCTAGAAATTTGGATCAACCTTACTTTCTGGGTCTTTTTCAAGATAAAAATGAAGATGATGAAGGTTTTGTGCTGCTACCTTGATCTTGGAGGTGTGATTTGTGGCTATGAATTAATTGATGAATGAGTAAGATTGTGAATGAATTGATGCAGATGTTTATTTTTTGGGTTTTTGATTATGATTATGCAGATGAAGATGATGAACAAATTCATCACTGATTCTAATTTTTTATTTTTTTTTATTTTTTAATTAATTTTAAAGGAATATTCTGTTAAAATTTGGATGGACTTGGATGGAAAACCAAAAGTGCAACGGTATGTAAACGTTAGGGATGAAAATGGCTAATTTTTTTTGTTAGGGACCAAAATTGCCATATCGTGATAAGTGAGGGACCAAAAGTGCTATTAAGCCTTTCTTTTTATATGATTTGTGAAAAAACTTTTTTAAGTTGTGAATCCAATTTTTCGTGCTCCACGAGAGACAAAACAAAATTTGAATGACCATTCTATTTCTCCATGTAACAATGTTCACAAAATTAAAAATGAATATGATAGTCCCTCCGTCTTAATTATAAAACATTCTAAATTTTTTTGTTGTTCTCTAATACAAGACCCTCTTCTTTATTTTTGACAAAATTATTATTATTTTCCATATTTAAACCTGTATTTATTAAAGATATAATGAGATATAATTAATGTAATGATGGATGAGTTTTATTTTAAATAAGGGTAAATATGGAAGATAATAACTTTTTTTAAATCAATGTATTAATTAGTTTCATACTTTCATTACATGTTTTCTTAATTAAACATAATTTTTTAAGTGATGTCTTAGGACGGTGAGAGTAATTATTATAATACGCTTGAAAAGTTGTCCACGTATGATCTATGTTCTTACAACTAATATTGAGTACATGTAATTATTTCGGACAATATGCTTTTTATATGATAAAATAAATTTGCAGAAAACTCTTTTAACTTGTAAATGTATTTTTTATAAATGTATTTTTTATCTACCGAAAACAAAGCCTTATAATAATAATAATATACATAAAACACATAAGACTGGTTTAACTTTCCTAAGTATAAAAAATCTCATCAACTAGGTAGAGCTGTATTTAAAATAAGTGCGTTGAGAATTATACACACCAGCTTTTAAATTGATTTTTTCTAAATAATTTTATTAGTCTATTTAGGCTAAGTTTGGATATTAATTTTATACCGATGTAAACGAACATTAACATGTATTTTGTTGTGAAAAGTTAGTAGAACTCTTCTTATAAATTAAGATAAAAAGTTTATTTAAGTTGCACTCAATTGGTACTTACATGCACAAAGAAAATGAGATTACCTATCCTTATTGGGGAAGTTAAACAAGGACGATTAGTTAATACTTGAAGTACTAATTATCTAATAATATTATGGATAATAAAAAAAAATTACTAATATTTTACGTGAAAATGAATAGGTCAGAAGTCAAGCACCACGGATACGCGCGGCGTGGACTAATTAAACCAGTTTTCATACTTGAAAGCAGTGCTGGTATATTTGGACAAATTAAACCAGTTTTCATACTTGAAAGTTCTTAGCCTATCATTCTTCAATCAAATTATGTTTTTTCTAGTGGGCATAGACGAAGACTTGGGTGCACAAGGACTTGAAACAAAAAGATGTTGGTGCATATACAAGTCGTTTTCACAGTGAACAAGACAAGATGCCGTGACAATGCATGCACTTCCATAGCTTTCAGATGGGATAAAATGCTGGTTTTGATTAAGACTAAGTGAATTTTACTTTGTGTTCTCCTTTTTGATGGCTGCACTTGTGAGGATCAATATGTTTTTATTAAGAAGTTGCAGAAAAAATTTGAGTTAAATCATTATAATTTTTGGTGACCAATGATATTTAAGATAAGTGGGCTTGAAATTCCACTTATCTTAAATATTTTTTATTTACCTAAGACTATAGTGAATTAACCCAAACTTTTCCCAGAGTTATTTAGACAAACTCTTGTGCTTCATTAATTCATTTGGTTTGAAGTTCTTGGGGTAAGCACTTGTAAGAAGTTTTTATCAATAGTGGAAAAATCCTCAAAGGTTATTGAGGGACTGGATGTAGCCTTCGGTGGTTTGAAGGTGAACCACGATAAAACCTGTGTGTGAATTCTCCTAACTCTCATCTTTTACTTTCAAGCAACATTTTATTCCGCTGCATTCACAATCAATACTTGTGATTCTCATTATCTTGAAAGTAATCAGTTTTGTAAAGGCGAAAATTTGGAGAACCTAATTCACCCCCCTCTTAGGTTGCTATCTACACTTACAATTGGCATCAAAGCGTAGGTTTAGGTAATTTGCTCCTAAAGATCCAGGAAGATGGCATCCTCTTCTAGACCTAGCACTAGTGAGGGGTTCAACATAAATAGGCCACCATACTTCAATGGAGATCACTATGACTTCTGGAAAATCAAGATGAAAATTTTCATAAGGTCATTGGATGTGGAAATATGGAAAGCCATTGAAGAAGGTCTGTTTATACCAATGAATGATGTGGGTGATAGCACACAACCGAAACCAGAAAATACATGGAGTGAAGAAGAAAAGAAGAAAGTTCAATATGACCTAAAAGGCATGAACATTCTTACATCAGCTCTTGGCATGGACGAGTTCTTCAGAGTATCCACGTGCAAAACTTCAAAGGAAATATGGGATACTTTAATGGTAACCCATGAAGGAACAGATGAAGTCAAAAGATCAAAAATCAATACCTTGTCACAAGAATATGAGATGTTCAGAATGCTCCTTGGTGAAAAGGTATTAGATATGCAAAAACGTTTTACTCATTTGACTAACCATTTAATTGCACTTGGTAAAAACTTTTTCAGAAGTGACCTAAACATGAAAGTACTAAGATCACTCACAAGAGCATGGCAACCAAAGGTGATGGCAATTTCCGAAAAGAAGAGTCTATCAAATATGACACTAGCAACACTCTTTGGAAAACTCCAAGAACATGAATTGGAGTTGAATCGTCTAGAACAACATGAAAAGAAACATCGGTCCATTTCTCTAAAAGCAAAGGAAAGCATCAAAGAAGAATATGATGCAGACTCTGAAGAGGACATCAATGAAAACATGAATCTTTTAGTGAAGAATCTTGGAAAACTATTCAAAAGGAAAGATATGAAATTTTACAATAATAGAACTTTCCAAAGGAATAGTGAACCTTCCTCTTCTCAGAAATTCACATGCTTTGAGTGTGGGAAACCTGGACATATCAAAATGGAGTGCCCAAACCTCCAAAAGAAGAAACACGGGTTGAAAGATAAGTTAGAAAAGAAGGATTCAACTTCTCGAAGAGCCTACATTGCATGGGATGATAATGAAGTGAGCTCTTCATCCGACTCTGGAAAAGAAGAAGCACAAGTTGCTTCAATGGCTTCACACGATTCAGATGACGAAGATATTGAGGTTAGTAACAATGGTATTTCATTTGATGATTTAGAATTTTCCATAGAAAATGTTTTTAAGTTATGTCAAACTCTTTCTAAAGTAAGTAGTAAACAAAATGCCATTATTTCATCATTAGAAGATAAGTGTAAAACCTTACAAAATGAACTAGATGTTGTAAAATCTAAGATAGACATCCCACATGAATGCTATAAGTGTAGTTCACTAGAAGAGAAAATAGATAATTTTCAACAAAAATTTCTTAACTTCAATCTAAGAAAGAAAAAGCTAGATGATATCCTAAGTGTACAAAGACACTCAAGCAATAAGGTTGGACTAGGATTCACATCTCAGATGAAGACAAAAGAAGTTAAGAAAACTATTTTTGTTAAACCAAACAATGAAGAAAGAACTTCTAAACATCTGCATGCAAGAACTTCTAAGATTATGAGCAATAAGAAAAATTATAATCAAAGTTATTCTAAGAAAAACAATCCTATATCTAGGCATACCTTTGATTACAATAAATATTCTTGTAGTTATTGCAATAGAATAGGACACACATGTTATTACAAGAATGTTGGAGTACCAAATAAGAAATATAAATGGGTTGAGAAAGTCACTAACAATGAAGGACCCAAAGCACATTGGGTACCTAACACCCCACTTTAAAATCTGTTTTGCAGGTGTGCATGAAAACAGCAAGCAACTTATGGTATCTTGACAGTGGCTACTCATCACACATGACAGGAGACAAAACAAAGTTCTCATATCTCATGCCCAGAGAAAAGGGATTTGTCACATATGGTAATAATGAGAAAGGTAAAATACTTGGCATTATAAGGATAGGTATGTAAGTATAGATAGCAACCTGAGAGGGGGGGTGAATCAGGTTTGCACAATTTTCGCCTTAACAAAACTTGTTGTTAGTTCAGATAGCAACCTGAGAGGGGGGGGGGGGGGTGAATCAGAGTTGCCCCAATTTTCGCGTAATAGTACCAAACGACTTTCAGCGCAATTAGAGTTGTAACGTACGAGCATTATTGCAGCGGAATATTGTAATTGCTTGAAAGTAAAAGATGAAGGAGAAGGAAATGACACAGAGAGTTTTATCCTGGTTCACCTTCAATCCACCGAAGGCTACGTCCAGTCCCTCAAAGAAACCCCTTGAGGATTTTTCCACTATTGATAAAAATTACTTACAAGTTCCTAACCCAAGGACCCCAAGAATTCCTACCAATATCCTGTGAAAGTAAACCACTTTCAACAGCCCCTGAAAGCAAACCACTTTCAGTTCCTGAAGGCAAACCACCCTCAGACCTTGAAGGCTAAACCACCTTCAATCAACAACCCTTCACCGAATACCACGGTGAAGTTAGAATCCCTCAGAAAGATTACCACTTTCTGAAGAACCACTCCACTGAATTCCACAGTGAAGATTTCCCATGATCGAGTACTCTTAACGAATGCTTGCACCAAGGACCCTAAGATATCTTATCAATCTTCCTGAAGCAACCCACTTCTGATTGATCAAGTCTTCTTAGCAATACTTGTGCCAAGGACCCTAAGAGGACCCATCACACCTCAGAAAGCAAACCACTTTCTGATGACACCGCATTACCATGGTGGACTTTGAATCAAACTTGATTCAAAGGGCCTTTTTACAACCACCGAAAACTACGGTGAAAGAATCAACATGATTCAAATGGAAGAAGAAGATCCCTGTTCTATGCATGATTCAATCCTTTTGACAAGAAGGATTGATCTTAGTTTGTATGCTCCGGGCAATTACAATGAAGGCTCTTCCATTCTGAGTTTCTCAAATGTTGAACATCATGAGTGTTCTTATGAAAATGAGAGAACCGAAACTCAGAATGATGACTTTAATGAATATGAAAGTTATGGACCAAGTCATTTTTGTTTCTGAGTGTCTAAGGACTTTATATAGGCACTAGAGGTCGTCCATGAACCAACACAACCTTTCCCAACCGGTTTGAGACACAATGGTTCATGAAATAACACATCTGTCGACCTGGTAATCGATTACAGTAGTTAGTGTAATCGATTACATCATGCCGTTGAAGTTTGAATTTGAATTTCAAACTTGGTAATCGATTACACACTTGTGGTAATTGATTACACACATCCTGTAATCGATTACACACATCTGTAATCGATTACAGACAGTCCAGAACTCAGTTTTTGACTGTTTAAAACCTAATTGAGTGTTCCTACCAAGTTTTACTTGTGAGAACATATCGTACTCAATTAGTTGATCTTTTATGAGCCTTCAAATGCAATATGAACCTTAATAAAGCATAGCACACTAAGTTAACAAGACTTACTTAAAACTAGAACCTTCATGTTTGATCTTGACGTTCTGAGCCTGGTTCTTGAAGTCTTTCTTCTCTTAAGTCTTCTTGAAGTCTTTCTTCTTTTTGTTCCTTTCTTTCTTGAAGTCTTCTTGAAGTCTTCCTTTTTACTTCTGAAGTATTTCTTCTTTTTGTGATGTGTTTGTCTTCATCAAAACCTCAGTCGAGTCCAAGGACGAGACTTGATTTACACTTGTTACTTTCAAGATAAAGGTAATCACAAATGATGATTGTGAGTGCAGCGGAAATAAGCGTTTCTTGAAAGTAAAAGATGAGGGTTAGGAGAAATCACACAGGAAATTTATCTTGGTTCACCTTCAATCCACCGAAGGCTACGTCCAGTCCCTCAAGAAACCCCTTGAGGATTTTTCCACTATTGATAAAAACTTCTTACAAGTGCTTACACCAAGGACTTTAAGAATTTCTATCAACAACCTGAAAGCACACCACTTTCAGAACCTGAAAGCAAATCACTTTCAGACAACCAACCTTCACCGAACCCTACGGTGAATCTTTCACTCAACCAGAATGAAGATGAAGAAGAATTTCTACCCGGCTGATTCAATCCTCTAACATAGAATGGATTGAGTATAGAAGTTATGATTTTAGGCACTTATCATATGAAGGCTCTTTCTTATTCGGAGTTCTTCAATAGTTGAACAACATAAGTGTTCTTTTTACAATGAAGAATAAGGAACTCAGAATATTGACTCTTGAAAGTTGTAGAGAACAAAGGTTTTTTGTATATGAAAGTCTTGTTCAAGTATGTTCAAGTGTATATGAGTCTTGTTTTGTTTCTGAACCCAAATGGACTATTTATAGGCACAAGAGATCATACATGAACCAACACAATGCTTCCCAAATGTTTTGAGACACAATGGTTCATGAAATAATGCAACTAGTCGAGCATGTAATCGATTACATTACCTAGGTAAAAGATTACGCTATGTGACCGTTGCTGTTTGAATTTCAAATTCAAACATGTAATCGATTACAAGAAAGCTGTAATCGATTACACTCAAGTCCAAATTCTAGAAAATGAAACTTTAAGTTCAACTTGAGTTTTTCTATCACTTTTATCTTATGAAAATGGTTAAACTCAATATGTTACTTTATCTTAGAGCCTTCATACTTAAGGAGACCTTAGAAGCATAACTTACCTAAATATGTAAGACTTAGTTAAAGCTTGAACCCTTGAGGTTGCTTGAGACATGTTGCACTGGTTCTTCTAAGTCTTCTTTTCTTCTTTTTGTTCACGAGTTTATCGTCATCAAAACCTCAGCCAGGGTCAGGAGCAAGACCTTCTTCACAAGATACGCCCCCTCAAACTATCATTGATAACGTTCTCTATGTTGATGGTTTGAAGCATAACCTGCTAAGTATTAATCAATTATGTGACAAATGTTCGAAAGTAGGATTTATAAATGATATCTGTGTGGTGAAAGATGTGAAAACTCGTGAAATTAAGTTTTCAGGTTTCAAAGTCAATAAAGTCTTCATGATTTCATTGGATGAAATTCCATCCAATGTTAAATGCTTGTTAGCCAAGAACAACAATGACTCATGGCTATGACATAGAAGACTGGCTCACATCCACATGGATCATTAAATAAACTAATGAAACATGATCTTGTCATTGGCCTTCCAAAGATAAAATTCGAAAAGGACAAGCTAGGTGATGCATCTAAGAAAGGAAAGCAAACTAAGGTATCATTCAAACTCAAGAATATAGTTTCAACTACAAGACCACTCCAACTACTTCACATGGATTTATTTGGACCATCTAGGACCAGAAGTTTTGGAGGAAATTATTATGCTCTTGTAATTGTTGATGATTACTCAAGATATACTTGGACTATATTCTTATCGCATAAGAATGAAGCCTTTAATGCCTTTAAGAGATATGCTAAGCTTGTTCAAAACGAAAAATCTTTGAATATTTCTTCAATAAGGAGTGATCACGGTGGAGAATTTCAAAACCACCTTTTCCAAGAGTTATGTGATGAAAACGGAATTTCACATAACTTCTCCGCTCCAAGAACACCACAACAAAATGGTGTTGTGGAAAGGAAGAACAGGTCATTAGAATAACTTGCAAGGACTATGTTGAGTAAGTCCAATCTCCCTAAATACTTTTGGGCTGATGCAGTAAGCATTGCATGCTATGTATCCAACAGAGTACTCATAATGCTCATAATGAAGAAGATTACCTATGAGCTTTATAAAGGTAGAAAGCCTAACATTTCTCATTTTCATGCTTTTGGATCAAAATGCTTTGTCTTGAATAAGGGTAAGGAATACCTTGGTAAGTTTGATGAAAAATCTGATGAAGGTATCTTCCTTGGTTATTCTTTAACAAGTAAAGCATATAGAATCTTCAATAAGAAAACTCTAGTTGATGAATAATCCATTCATGTTTCTTTTGATGAATCTAACCCCTCAATTGAGGATAAAGTTGTTTTTCCAGATAATGATGAGGAAGAAAACATAATCAAGGATGATCATCAAAAGCAAATGGAGCAAAGCTCAGAACCGGTAGAACAAGTTGAAGATGCCACTTATGATTTGTCAAAAGAGTGGAGAACACACAGAGATCACCCCATTGACAACATCGTAGGTGACATATCAAAAGGAGTTTCAACAAGACTAAGACTAAATGATTAAGTCTTGACAACATCATAGGTGACATATCATTGGAATGAAGTGGGTGTTTAGGAACAAATTGGATGAAAACGGTATAATAGTCAGAAATAAAGCAAGGTTGGTAGCCCAAGGATATGATCAAGAAGAAGGTATAGACTTCGACGAAAGCTATGCACCAGTTGCTCGTTTGGAAGCTATAAGACTTCTGTTGGCATACGCGTGCTCATTAAACTTTCCATTATATCAATAGTGGAAAAATCCTCACATAATCAGGGGGAACTGGACGTAGCCTTCGGTGGTTTGAAGGTGAACCAGGATAAAACCTGTGTGTGAATTCTCCTAACTCTCATCTTTTAGTTTCAAGCAACACTTTATTCCGCTGCATTCACAATCAATACTTGTGATTCTCGGCGAAAATTGGGAGAACCTAATTCACCCCCCTCTTAGGTTGCTATCTACACTTACACACAGTGCATTCATGTGGGGTATCTAGCTTAGTTTTGACTACATCTAGTTCATTTTGTAAAGTCTTGCATTTATCTTCTAACGATGAGATAATAGTATTTTTTTTCGTACTTACTTTAGAAAAGCTATGACATAATTTAAACATATTTTCTATTGCAAATTCTAAATCATCAAATGAAATTCTATTGTTACTAACCTCGATGTCTTCGTCATCTGAAATGTGTGAGGCCATCAATGCAACATGTGCTTCTTCTTTTTCAGAATCCGATGAAAAGCTTACTTGATTATCATCCCATGCAACATAGGCTTTTCTTGAATTTGAATCCTTCTTTTCAAATTTTTCCTTCAACCCGTGTTTCTTCTTTTGAAGATTTGGACATTCCGATTTGATATGTCCAGGTTTTCCACACTCAAAGCATGTGAACCTTTGAGAGGAAGAGGGCTTACTATTCTTTTGGAAATTTCTATTATTGTTAAATTTCATACCTTTTCTTTTGAAGAGCTTTCCAATATTTTTCACCAACAAATTCATATTTTCATTGATGTCTTCTTCAAAGTCTGCATCATATTCATCTTTGATGCTTTCCTTTGCTTTTAGGGAAATGGATCGATGCTTCTTCTCATTTAGTTCATGTTGCTCTAGGCGACCCAACTCCAATTCATGTTTAAGTCACTGTTACAGAAATCTTTACCAAGAGAAATTAAATGGTTAGTCAAATGTGTAAAATGCTTTTGCATATCAAGTACCCTATCACCAGGCCACATTCTGAACATTTCATATTCTTGTGACAATGTATTGATTAACCATTAGAGTATCCCATATTTCCTTGGAAGTTTTGCAAGTAGATACTCTAAATAATTCATCCATGCCTAGGGATGATGTAAGAATGTTCATGCCTTTCAAGTCATATTGAACTTTCTTTTTCTCTTCTTCACTCCATGTATTTTCTGGTTTTGGTTGTGAGCTACCACCCACATCAACTAATGGTATAAAAGGACCTTCTTCAATGGCTTTCCAGATTTCCACATCTAATGACCTTATGAAGATTTTCATCTTGATTTTCCAAAGGTCATAGTGGTCTCCATTGAAGTATGGTGGTCTATTTATGTTGAATCCCTCACTAGTATTAGGTGTAGAAGAGGATGCCATCTACCTGAACCTTAGGAATAATTTACTTAAACTTACGCTCTGATGCCAATTGTAAGAACCGATAGCAACCTAAGAGGGGGGTGAATTAGGTTCTCTCAATTTTTTCCTTATCGAAAACCGAATTACTTTCAGTATGATCAGAATCACAATTGTTGATTGTAAATGCAGCGGAATAAAGACTTGCTGAAAGTAAAAGATAAAAGTTGAGAGAATCACACACGAATTTTATCCTGGTTCACCTTCAACCACCGAAGGCTACGTCCAGCCTCTCAAGTACACTTGAGGATTTATCCACTATTGATAAAGAGTTCTTACAAGTACTCACACCAAGAACCTTAAGAATTCTTATCAATAACTAGAAAGCATACTGCTTTCCAAGTACCACCATTCACCGAACACTACAGTGAACTTTCACTCAAACCAGAATGAAGATGAAGAAGAATTTTACACAGCTGAGTCAATCCTTCAACATAAGAATGGATTGAATGTGCAAGTTATGCTTCAGGCACTAACATATGAAGGCTCTTTTCAATTCTGAGTTCTCAAGAGTTGAACAACATAAGTGTTCTTTGAAAATGAGAGATTAATGACTCAGAATTATTTCTCTAATGAATATGAAAGTTGTGTGTCGAGTTCTGAGCACCAGTGGACTTTATATAGGCACTAGAGGTCGTCCATGAACCATTTCAAATCTTCCCAAACGTTTTGGGATGCATTGGTTCATGAAACAACACATATGGTCGTGCAAGTAATCGATTACATTAGTAAGATTACGCTATTTTCCTGTTGCAGTTTGAATTTCAAATTCAAACATGTAATCAATTACAAGCCTTGTGGTAATTCATTATGTGCCTATGCGTGGTAATCGATTACTCAAAGCGTGTAATCGATTACACTCAAGTCCAATTTCTAGTTTATAAAACTTTAAGTCCTAATTGAGTGTTTCTATCATACTTTACTTATGAAATAGTGTTATACTCAATTAATCAATTTGTTTATGAGCCTTCATAAGTAAAGTAACCTTAAAAGCATAACTTACCAAATAATGAGACTTAGTTAAATCTAGAACCCTCTTATGATCTTGAAGTATGTTGAGCTGGTTCTTCTAAGTCTTCTTTTCTTCTTTTTATAATGATTTTTGTTGTCATCAAAACTTCAGCTAGAGTCAGGGACAAGACCTTCTTCACACATTTGATTGTCTGCATGGACTTATGTATGTTTAAGTATCCGTGTAGGGAGTCTTAGCTTATTTTATTACAACTGGCAGCAAAGTCTTTTGAACTCAAAGTCAATCGTTTTGTAAACTATTTCTAAGTCGCTGACCAAACACCTCACGCCCATGTGCGGCTATTTACGAATCAGGGTATCTATATTATTAATGCATCTCATCTTCGCACATTTCAAAAACGAAAAAAAAAATCTTCTTTTCTACAGCCTTGGAAATGTTTTTGCATATTTAGTTATTGTTCATTTGCTACAGTAACGCCCTGAAAATCGGGGTGTTACAGTTTCTATGTAGAAAACAGCTTGTAATCTACCAAACATAGGGTTGGTCGAAACTGACTAAACCCAAATTGTCGATCTACAAGCTGCGGCTGATAGCCGAAGATGCAGCGTTCTTCCTCAATAAGTCCAGAAAGAAGAACTTGAGGAGTTAAGAATTCAACCCAAATGGCTAAGCTCTCAGCTTGAATTCGAACAGTTTCACTAGGAAAAGATCTAGTGAACCAGTCGGGGCCACATGTTCGACTACTGAAAGGAGCAGAGAAGTGAGCATGATTCTTTGAATCAAGGAAGAATGAGAAAAATTTCTTGAAATCTTCTTTTGCAGATGATTTTTTGGATTTGGGGATGAAAAAGCTGAGGCTAGGGCCATCAATATTTGAATAAACTTTTTTTGGATAGACTGCTGATAATCTTGGTTCGAAAACAGCATTCAACCATAGTTACCGCAACCGTAAAGGATCTGCTAGAGCAAAAGTTCCGTTTGTTTGATTTTGAAGGTGGAAGACAACTTCTCCTAAAGACTGATATAAATTGGCTAAGAGTAATTCGCTCAAACAAATATCAACCCCTTCATGAAGGAGAGTTTCTAATGGAAGTAGGCCCTTAGGAAGTTGAAGGGATTTAGTACAGAAAATAAAAGCTGAGAGCCATAGCCAAAAGAAAGCCACATGCTCTATATCAGAAACTTCATCCGAAGTTCCATGGAATTGGATGATGAACGTGTTAGATTCAAATGATTTCATCTTTTATCATATTTTGATAAATAAATTTTTTGTCCAATGTTTAATATTGATAGATAAATATTTCCTAAGACTATGAGTATTTCGTATTTCAGGAAATATCTATTTTTGGGAAGAAACTAACGTCTGCTTTCTATTCAAAGAATACATCAAAAGAAGTGTGATTGAATACGTCGAAGAAGAGGAATGTCTGAGGAGTACATCTGAGTAAACATCTTGAATGTTCAAGAAGTACGTCTGAGAAGAAAGTCTTAGGAGTACGTCTGAGGAGTATGTCTTACTATACTCTAATTAGAGCATCTGCTCAATGCTGCTACCAACAAAGATTCACTACATCTTAGCATTTAATGAAGCACTGTTCTCATCAGAATCAAAACAAGAACACAATTAATATTTTCAGAGTCAACGACACTATTCTCTGAACATCGTATCACCTCAACGGTTAGAATCAAATCTCGATGATCAGAAGAAGAATATCCTATTTGCTGCTTTCCCTTGCATTTAATGCTCAGACGACCATAAAAGGAAAGTGAGCAGCAAATGCATTGAATACCCAGACAACGATAGCAAGTGCATTAAATGTTGCAATTAATGCATAGCAGGTTGCATGTAATGCTTCTGAAGAGCTCGCCAGAAGTATCCGTAGCAAATTCAGAATAGAATAAATTCAAATAGAACTTCATAATCTTCACCAACGATCATCCTACTGAAGATATAAATAGAAGGCTTAAACACTGAATTGAGTGGCGACTTTCTACGATAAAATTCTCAAGCATTTTAAGTCTTTCATTGCTAACAGCTCTAAAATCCACTCAGATACAAATAACCTTATCATTCTGAGTGAAGTCGTCTGCCTATGTGAAACTTTCATAAAGTGAAAACTCTTATCCTTTCCACACACCAAAACGGAGAAACTATTTTCATATCCTCTCTGTAATTTGTGCTTAATCTATTTCTACCTTACTCTTGCCGTAGAGACTCTGTAGAAAAGAACTGGGAGTAATCCTGTTTAATACTAGTAATGAGAAGTCATGTCTAATACTTGTAAGGAGAAATCCTGCAGAATACTTGTAAGGAGAAGTCCTACGAATACTAGGAGAAGTCCTGCATAATACTTGTACTATTCGGAGTAATAATGGAAAATCTTGGTGAAGCCAAGGACTGGACGTAACCCTGTCGATTAAGGGGGTGAACCAGGATAAACCTTATGTGTGATTTACTTTTCAGCTCTATTAACTTGTCGCTGCACTAGTCTTAGAAAAGAGCTTTGAAACTTATACTTGTTTTGAAAGAAAAGTTCTTAAAATCACACACACAATTCAATCCCCCCCCCCATTTCTTGTGTTGTTTCGTTATTATCAGAATGGATTGAAAGTAAACATGTGAGGAAGAAGTTGAACCGGGTTCGAGGGAAGAGTTTCACCGGCTTTGAAGACTATGCCAGTTGGTCGAAGACCAGTGATGGCAGTAGTATCAAACAGAGTGGGCGAAATCATTTCGTAGGGAACATGAAAAGAGTTAGTCAAACATTCCCCAAAGAAGATGGAACTCAACAACATTGGGGAATTGTAATTTAAGCTATACCTAGAAAAATGAATTAAGTCAAAAATCCCTAATTTTTCCCAATGTCCAGATTTTTTGGATTCAACCCTATTAAGCCAGTTTTTAAATCTGTCTATTTTTGACATACGGGAGGATCTAAACACTCGATTAGGATCTTCCAAGAAAGAGATGTCATACACGTCTCAGAAAGCTAATTTTTTTCCAGTGGCAGGTGGACAGGGAAAGAAATAATCAAAACTCTCGGGAAAATTGCCACTGTAAGGACCTAAGAAGGCGAAAGTATCGTCTCCAATGGAAAAAGGGATAAGTACCTTGGATTTTCAGATTGCAAGATTTTCAGCTTCATGGGGAGGCTCTGGTACGTACTGACAGTGGCTCGAAGGCAAATGACCTTCAATCTGGCTTGAGAAGGGAATGGACATTGAACGAGACAAAGAATCGGAAGCCATGGATGTGTGAGATTCTGGAAAAGGTGGAAACTTGGAAACTTGAAGGAAGCTTTTCAAAGAAATGGAAGAAATGGAGCTAATGAAGCAAGTAAAGAGGAGAAATGAGTGAAACCCTCCTATTTATAAAGAAAGAAGTCAGAGACGGAAAATATTTTGACGGGACAAATGGAGCCAAAAATCTTATTCAAAATAAGTCAAATTCGGTCAGTCACTTGAGGCACGTTGACCAACACGTTGGAAACCCTATACCCATCATTGCCTATTTGCTAGTGAAGTGGGCTACTAACTGCTCCACCATCATGAAAACTGTCATTCTTCTTTTAATTTAATTAAATAAAGGATAATTAGATTTATCTTGTATTGGTTAAAAATATCACACTTCTCAGCAAGAAAACTCTTCGAAGCATGATATTTTGGGGAGCATCTGTTAGCCTAGAATTTTTTCCAAGTCCTAACTTGGTCAAAGACTGCATAATAAAGTAATTTCGATAAAAAAGGAAGGATATGAATCCAAGGCAGATAAAGCAGTTTCTGGTATTTCGACTAAGACGGCATGCTGAGTCGAAGTCGAATCCATGTCGGAGGCAAGGTCCTAAAGTGAACAAGTGCTAAACTTGTTTTCAACTAAAGCTCCAGTGTGCATGAGGAGGCATTTCGATGGAGGTTACAGGCAGTTATTCAAGTTGGACGTGCAGAAAGAAAAGCAGCAAACATGAGACGTGTGGAAAACAGGAAACATGCGCAGGACACGTGTCAAATGTAGGGGATTCATCCGTCACCCAACGGTTGAAGACGCAGCCTATAAATAGAGGAAGACATGCAAGGATTAGAGGTTTTTCGTCCAACCCGCGACACGTCCGTAAACGTTAATTCTCAAACCCTACAGCCATAAGTCCAAGCTAACGTGACGCAGTGCGACAGAAACGAGTCAAACGTGAGTGACTGAGTGGCGTTCGACTGACCAACCCTTTATATTTCCTTCAAAACTCTTTATGTTTTCCTACAATTTACATTTCAATGCAGTTTTTCCTTTTCTTTTGATTTTCCCTTTTATTTACTTTAAATTCAGTCTTTTATCTTTAAAACGCTTAACCGGTTCGCTGGATCCACTTTCAACGGACGCCACGCACACCCACTCCACTCACACCATTTCACGCACTCACGATTTCCATATCCCAGAGCCCGTAAGAATATCAGAATCCAGTCTCTTCATCAACATTTGGATTCACTTATGGATTTACCTGGTTTACCAAAAATCAGAGTAAACAAGTTCCTTCCACTTAAATCATTAAATTGGTTTTCAATTCCTATCCACCCCTTCTTTGTAAAGCTGGTACCTAGGCTTTCACCGGCGGCAACTTAAAACAAGCATGCTTGAACAAAATATCCGATCACTTGAACGTCCCAAGAAGCTTTTGATTTTTTCACAATACTCATTTTGCTATATACATAGGACAATAAAATTACAAAGATTAGAAACTACACGTATTATACTTCAATTAAAAAAATCATAAACTACTGCACAACTTGATTGCGCCACACAAAATGTAATTTAGCTCAAGATTCATTATGTATCTCTAAAAGTAAATTGTGTTATTGTTTACTATATGAAGATGGAAAAAGAAAAAAGCCCTTGGGTTTACAATCATCAACAGTTGCAACAGAAGGGTAAAACCAACTGCAAACATTTATATTTCATTTTTCAATTCTTACACTCCATATAATTGTAAGATGATCAGGTCAAGCATATAGCATATAAGATAAACCAAAATAAGAAATGAGCAGTGAGTAAACGGTTGCTTAATGTAGGCTAAGATACAAAAGACAGCAAAATACAACAGGGGCCAACAGACTAAGATTAAAACCAGAAATTACTAGTGCAATAACAGCACAAAAACATGAGAACAAAATGCAACACGAGGAGAGGTAAAAACTTATCTTGACACACACCAGCAGCAAATGAGCCACACCAATAGCAAACTTCACATAAAAAACAAGCTTTACAAACCAAGAAATGAAGGAAGGAAGTAAAGAAACACAATAAATACAAAAGCTGGCACTAAATTTTGTTGGTAAGTGTTAGTTGAGCCAAATAAGTTAGTTGGTAGAAATTAACTTAAGTTTTTCACCAATAAACAAATACCCTAACTGTGCCATCAGAAAAGCAAAATAGGAAAAGACAGACTTACAAGTATTAGACACGGGACTTCTCCAGAGTATTCGAAGGATTTCTCCTAAGTATTCCCACTGGACTCCTCTAGAGTACTCTCAGGGACTTCTCCCAACAAGTATTAGCCACAGGACTTCTCCAGAATATTAGATAGGACTTCTCCTAAGTATTCGAAGGACTTCTCCTTTTACAAGTGGATTCTTCTACAAAAGATCTCTTCTCAAAAGAGTGATGGTAGAAATTTTAAGCATAGATAAACTCTAAGTGTTGTGAAGGATTTGACACTTGGGTAAACACTTGAGTTTTACAAACAGAGATAATTTGCAATGGTTCTCTGTTTGAGTGTGGAAGAGGTAGATGGTGTTTGACACTTAAGATCTTTTCACACTTGAGTAACTTCACTCGAATTTGTGGTTTGACACTTGGGTTTCGAGTGAGGAAACTATGCTTGGGCGATTTCAGAAAGATTGAGAGCTTGTGTTTGAATTACGTTGTAAGTTGCTCAGAGTCGCCAAGTTCTTCAGTCTTCAAATCTTTTATTTATATGACTTTGAACTTCACTTCTTTCATCACGTTGCCCAACGGATCTCTTCTTGACCGTTGACAGCTAGCATTTAATGCATTCTGACTTTTCATTTAATGTTGTGCAGAGAGAGATATTAGATCCGTTGATATTCTGACTTGTCACGTGATTCGAGTTCTTTTCCTTGGTTGTGCTTGACAGTTGTAGACAGTGTGGCATCGGACGATGCTGTCTCGTTTCATCAGACGATGCTTCTCTTGATTGATCAAACAATGCTTGCTCATTCCATCAGACGATGCAGCTTGTCTTCAGCAGACGATGCTTCTTGTCTTCAGCAGACGATGCTTTCTTGTTTTTGATCTTTGGTCAATAGGGATTATTTCCTAAAAATAATAATTCATATAGTTTAGAAAATAAAATTGTTATCAATCAAAACATAAAAAATGATATAACTTGTTTGAACCTAACAACCCTGACGTGATTAAGTCGATCCGCTCCCAGACATCCGCAACGCCGCCACGATCCGCATCCTGACTGGAGAACGCAATTCTCACCGACGCGATCCGCTCGCAAACACACCCATAGTTTCTGCTAACATTGTATATATACTTATACATGCATTATGACCAAGAGTGTATTATATCATCCAAACACGAATTTATATTGGTTAATTTATTTACGGACACGTTAAATATCTCTATAGTTGTGTTTTGTATTTTTTTTTTTTTCTAATTCCTGTTTTTTAAACTTCTATACCATATAGATAAAATATATAACGCAACAATTAGGTAATTAAATTTTTTTATATTATACCTTTAAAAGTAGAAATTAGGGTGAACTTTTTTTTCTGGGACTATCCTGGTACTCGTGCTTTTAAACCGTTAAATCATGGAATTTAGGAATATTCCTTAGATGGGTGGTTAGGATGGAATTACAAGTAAAAGGGTAAAAATGTAAATGCCCCCCAACATAAAAAAATGAATTCTCTGCAGAGCTTTGACCACCACGAGCCGTCTTCTTCTTCGACTACCGTCGCTACCGCGAGCCACCTTCTTCTCCGGCGAGAAAAAACAAACCAAATTTTCAATCTTTATTTTCCCCCATTCAAATTAATCTTCCAAGCTCCAACCCCTCTTCCCAGATCACATTACATTCTGGAATCCTCTGTTTTTAGGCCTGTAAAAAGAAAAGGTCCTAGGGCTGCACCTGGTCCTTCCTCTTCACCTAATCGCCGTCTACATTGCCATCTCCCTTTTCCTCCACCTTCTACTCGCCTTGTTCCTCCGCCACGGCCGACCCGTCCCTCTCGACCCCTTACCCGCGATCCATTTCCTCTCTGTGTCGCTCGTCTCCGTTATTATCTTCACTGGGATTTTTCTCTTCATCGCCGTAGAAATCAAAGAGACGCGGTGGTTCTGGCGCCGGTTGAAAACCCCTCTCTAGTGGCTCCTATGTTTCCCTCTCGGCATGCACCCCTCCGGGTGCGTGTTCTTGTGGTCCTACGTCTTCTACCTCTCGTGCTTCCTTCACATGTTGAGAATCGTCTTCGTGATCCTACAACGGCGTAAGATTGCTTTCTTCTAGCTGTTCTACCGCTCGATCTCGACTTTCACGTCGTTCACCCCTCTTCCCAAATCACACTACCGTGGCGGCGCTGGAAAGGGAAGCGAGATTAGGGTTTGGTTGAGAGGGAGAAGGTAGGGGGAGAGGAAAAGACAATGTCCAAAATAACTCTGAGACCACGGTGGTCCCAAAAAGAAAAGGTCCACCCTAGTTTCTACCTAACTTTAATAACTTAAACTAATTGTAAAAAGAATTGCTATTCCTTACGAGTAGCAAATGTGTGAATACGGATGAGAATAAGATCAACTAGGTTGGGCTTTGTAAGGGTGCTTCCCTAACTTTGGTCTTATTCTGGCCCGTTGGCTTGATATAAGTCATTTTTCAGGCTTGATTTGTTTTTAATATTAAATTAGAGTAATCAATCTTTAATCTCATGAACTACGGTCATCAACTTTTTCTCATGAAGTTTTTTTAAATTGATTCTTTTTAAATCAAAATTTAAAATCAAATCAAAATTGAAATTTTTTTTTAATTACATATTCAATCAATCAAATTTATTATCTTGGGGTTCGTGATTGGTTTGGTCTGTTTTTTTGGGGTGCTTTCCCTTGGTGTTTTTGTGTATGGGGATGGTGTTGCTGTCTTTGCTTTGGGTGTGGGTAGGTAGGTTGGGCCTAGCTTTCATTTTCTGTGTTGGTTTTGTTTTTCTGGGGTTGGCTTTGGTTGGGTTGTCCTGGCCTTGCTTTGGCTTTTTGGTGGCGGTCTTGTTCTAGCATTTTTCTTCTGATAGGGTTCTTCTCAGATTTCTTAAAATTATTAATCAATTCTGTTTTTTTTAAAATAAGACTGAATTATTAAATAATGAAACTTCATGTCCATTATTGTTTCACCGGTTTTCAGTAATTAATCAATCTTAACCACTTATTTATTATTTATTATTATATCTAATGGTAGAAAGTCACTTTTTCATTTAAAAAAAAAAAAAGCCACTTTTTCACCGTGAGCTGAAGCCCTTGTTCTGTTCTTCTCGATTATGGGCCATATTGTGGAAGTCCCGAGTGGTACAACACCTTTCCCTTCAAACTTTTTTTTCAATTAAGTTCCAATATTAATACTGCTACTTATGCGGATAATGTCACACACAAAAGAAAAAGAGTGAGAATTTGATAACCTACCTTATAAACCAATATGATGAAAAACTAATGGATCACTTTATATAATTTGAAATTAACAATGAAAGTCACTAGTGATGATCGAAACTATCACTAATTGAATTATTCCCTTTTTTTAGGAGTTTGAAAAAAAGTTAGTAACACTCACTTAAACACTGTCTTTTCCATACTTTTTCATTGCTTGTTGAAATTTATGTAGACCCACTAAAAATATGGCCGCTTCCAATTTGGTAAGGCCCAAGTGAATTTCAACCCATTAATAAAATAATATTAAAAAGAGAATGTTAAAAGTAAAAAGGGTACTAGCATTTCTCATATGAGTTTTAAGGCATGCTATGTTACTTTCTATCATTAGTTTGTTCTGAGACATACGTATGTAATTTAGATTTGATATGTCACTTTAACTTATTCATTTGTAACATCGATTTTAGTTAAGATTTTGATTTATATATATATATATAGGTTCAAATAAATAAGGTCTAGAAATAATTGTGTGAGTCGGCTTAGAAATTAATGCAATGATAATCGTAGATAAGTAATTACTTGAGGAATGAATAGTAAATAACTAAAAAAGCTAAGGTAATGGAGAAAACGAATAGTAAATAACTAAAAAAGCTAAACAAATAAGCATAAAACCTATAGTAAGGTTGAAAAGAATAACAAAAGTGTTGAAATAAGTAAAGATAACTAGAAAATAAACAAAAGAAAATTTGGAAATTTGTATGTTGGCTTATAATTTGATTGTGTTTGTACATATAACCATTTTCCCTATTTATAAGGAGAGTCTCGACTGACTAAACCCGTTATTCAGCCCCATAACCACTAATCCATGCCCTAATTCCATACAGTGCATTACAAATCGTGGGGGTGTCCGTGCATCTCACACCAAGTCAGCTTGGAAAACTGTTGCCCCAAACACTCTTTCACCGTTTCTCCTAGTTGTTGAAGTATGTTGAACAAGATAATTGATGTAACTTTCTAAGCCTAATTGACTGAGAATTGAGACAAAAACTTACTTAAATACTTAGTGAAGTTGACAATGGATCTTGAAACCTGGGTAGTGAACCAATTCATGGCTGAATTTTTTAATATGGAAGGCAACATCTTGCACTTGATCAATGCATTTGTTGCCCTATTGATGGTTGTATTAGTACTGAAATATGGTAAGTTCTCCTTTGGGTCGATGTCTCTGGTATACATATCCAAAACCATAGTGTTAAAGTTATCTGGTATAACCACGTTAGCTATTTCCTCAGAGAATAGTTAAAACTCAACCATTACTTTCACTCCTCGCCATTCGCCACCTCGCTAATCATATTCCTCGGTAAGATCAGTAACTTGTGCTTGTAATTGCTCATTGTATTATGAAGTTTCGCCAATGTATTCATCATCCCCTGCAGCACATTCGAGGGGACATTGTTGTTGTTGCTATTTTTGTTTCCAGAGGAGTTTACATTCAAGTGTGCATGCACGGTGAAGAATTAACCTTTGAACCCAGGAAGAGTTTTATCAGGGCTCCATGGTGGGTGTCAAAGTTCACGCAGTGAATTTAGGTGAGAATAAGTAAAGAACCAAAGGGAGAATTCAAGACCTAGTATTTTTTCTGCATTCAAGTGAGCATGAGGTCTCCAACGGAGAGTTTCCTCTTTATACATAAGAAACCTCAACTTATTACGCAACCGCTGTAAGACCCTGAATAAATTAAATAATTATTTAATCATCCGACACATACCTAGGGGTGCTTGCAGGCGGGAGTTAAGGCTAAGAGCTATTTGGATCATCGTAGCGATGTTTTCCAAACGACAGTTCGTTGTAGGACCGATCTTATCTCGATTTTGAATTCGAGCTAGAATAAGACAATCTCATTATCTCGAAGATGATTAGTGAAGAATTTTGAGATGAACGGCTGTAATATCGCTATGGTTTCCTTTTGGATCCCGGAAGAGGCATTTCTCGCTAACGAGACTTTCAGTCGAAAATCCAGCAAGCGAAACAGACGACTTCGGGACCTCAAATCAAAAATCCGGGAATCACCAAACGACTTCGTTTGACGTGACGATCCAGATATGCGATAAAAACTTTTTGATGAACAGTGTTTTCATGAATAGTGTTTTATGAGCAATGTTTCCATGAATAGTGTTTTCGGGCCGAAATCGGCATGAATTTTGAGAAAAATGACCCGGGCTCGAGTTGTACGACCACGAGGTTCAAAACGAATGAGTAACCGATGTTAGTCACTCTCAACAAAGTTGGGAAACATGCCAACGATCGGATTCGAATAACGATGAGAATTATGACGCGACTGACGCAACTGGCGCATATGACGCCCGATATGACGACGTGTTAGTGGCTTAGACATTTAATATTAAACTAATCCTAAGGATTTTCCTAACTTTAGATTTTAGTCTTTATACTTTGATACTTTAGAGTTTGGTCATCCAAATAGTAACTAGATATTTTGGGAAACTTTACTACTCTTCAACTTTGGTCCCTAGGGTTTTAGGGGAATTTTAAGTTGGCCCCTCCATGGGCTGAATACCCACGGCCTCAAGGCCATTTTGGGTGATTTTTTGTTCTTTTTCCTTCTAAGTTTCATTAAGGAAAGTAAAGGGAATCAAGAGATAATTAAGAGAGAGAAAGTGAAGAGTAAAAACTATTCATCATCTTCTCCAAGAGAAGCTCCCATGGCCGAAATTCCTCCATGCTTTTCCAACATCTTCCACTCATTTTCTCACCTTGATTCTTTGAGGTAAGTTACTCTCCTCTTCAAGTTCTTCACTTCCATGGTTTTAGATTTCAAAGAGGATGAGTTTTGAGATGTTGATAGTTGATGAAATCCCAAACCCATTTCATATTTGTTGTTTTTATGATCTTCCTCTTTGATTTGAACCGATTAGAGTGGCTACGGAACTTTATTTCAAGACTTGGAGTAGTCGACAATATTGCCAGGCCATTGAAAATTTATTATGATAATTCCGCAGCAGTTTTCTTTTCTAAGAACGACAAGTATTCCAAGGGTGCTAAACATATGGAGTTTAAATACTTTGTCGTTAAAGAAGAAGTTCAGAAATATAGAGTGTCTATTGATCATATTAGCACTAACCTTATGATCGCTGACCCTTTGACAAAGGGGTTACCGCCCAGGACATTTACTGGTCATGTTGAAAGTATGGGCATTATACCTACTAGTGAATGTTGAACAATAATGTCATTATAAAGTTTTATGTATGTGTTAGCCTGGAATTTTTTCCTAAATGCTACTTTGGTCGGAGAATGTAAAGAAGGGTAATTCCGACTGAAAAAGGGGAAAGGTATGAAGCCAAGGCTGATAGAATAGCGTTAGCCTGAAATTGTTGCCAAGTCTCAACTTGGTCGAAGAGTGCATTCGACTAGAGGAGAAGATTTACAATGAAGGCTAATAAAATGACTTCCAACATTTTGACCAGAATGGCATGCGGAGTCGAAGTCAAATACGTGCTGGGGATAAGGCTCTAGGATGAACAAGCGTTGAACTTGTTTTCAATCAAAGCTCTAGCATGCACAAGAAGGCAGCTCTACAGAGGTTACTGGCAGTTACTTCAAGAGGACGTGCAAAAAGCAAAATAGAAAGCATGGGACACGTGTCAAGTGCAGAAGACTCGTCCGTTATGTAGCAGTTGGAGATACAGCCTATAAATAGAGGAAAGTAGGCAAGAAGAAGGGGTATTTCATCCATATCACAACAGGTCCGGTAGCGGTAATTCTCAAACCCCACAGCCATAAGTCCAAGCGAATGCGACATAGTGCGATGAGAACGAGTCAAACGTGAGTGACTGAGTGATGCTCGACTCATCAAACATTTACATTTCCTTGCAAACTCTTGTATTTCCTGCACTTTAATTTTAATGCAGTTTTCCTTTTTCTTTTTCTTTTGCTTTGTCTTTTCGTTTACTTTAAATTTTGCAATTTCTTCTCTCTAAAACGATCAACCTGTTCATTCGACCACTTTCGACGGACACCACGCGCACCCACTCCACTCATACCACTTCGCGCACTCACGATTGCTGTATCCCAGAGCCTGTAAGAGGATCGAGATCTAGCCTCTTCATCAACATTTGGATCCACTTGTGGATTTACGGGGTTTACCAAAAACCAACGTAAAACAATTGGCACACTCAGTGGGACCAAAGGGAAATGTTTCATTAGAAATCATTCCCAGTGCCTGGATTTTCTAAGTTTTTAGAAAATTATCTTTGATCGGTGTATGCTATTACAGAGTGGAAAATTTGTAAGTATGGCAAACCATTTTAGAGGAAACCAATCTTCAGGGTCTCAAGTTGAACCTAATAATGCTTCTAACGCAAGTGTAGAATTTTCGACCAACACTAGTCATAATGTTCATCTTCAAAGGTTGGAAACTACGTCCAACCAAGACATGGAAGTTACAAGTATTTCCGCGAGTCAAAATTCACAACCGGTTTCGACTGGTCAGAATTTATCTCAAGCGATTTCCTCGATGCCTGTTGGATTAAATCTTGGTCAGGCATCCAATCAATACACGTCAAGGCCAGTTTTAACGCCAGTTATGATCCCGATTCCAATTCCGAGTCCTACAACTCCTGCGATCTCACAGGCTGTTGGTGTCGTCCAACCAAGGTCTTGGAATAACAATAGAATTCCCCAACATTTTGTAAATCAACCTTATGGAATGCCTTGGTCGATGATGCAGGGGATAGGAACTTGTCCCATGATGTATTCCAAAAACATGGTTTCGACGGGTTACCCGGAAACCAGTACGTAGCATTAGGATCTAGAGCAGTTGGATCAAGAAATATGGGACCCCCTCTCCCTAATATGGATGGTTCCCCATTTTCCTTGACCAACAACGCATTTAATGTTCTTAGGCAACAAATGGACAACAATAACCATGAGTTAGTCAATACATTAACTCAACAAATTGGTACAGTCTTTAATCCCATGATTAAAGACACTACAATTGCCTACCAACAATTGACGAGTCAACTGGGTCAAATTGCGGATATTTTTGGCGCGCCAGATCCTGTAATTGGAAAAATTGGTTAGGTTGGTCGAAAAGCGCCTTATTCGATCATTCAGCCCCAGATGTTGGAGATTTGACCTAATCAACAGGTTCATCATTATGAACCTTTTCGCCAAGTCAATCTTGGTCGAAACAAACAGGTTTCGCAAAACGAATCTGTTCACCAAATTAATATTGGTCGAAACGAACAAGTTTTGCAAAACAAACCTGTTCACCAAATTAACCTTGGCCGAAACGAACAAGTTCCACGAAACGAGCCTGTTCACCAAATCAACCTTGGTTGAATCGAACAAGTTCTACAAAATGAGCCTGTGCACCAAGTTAATCTTGGTCGAAACAAAGGGGTTCCTCATAATGAACCCGTTCACCAAAGTTAATTTTCGTTGAAAGGAAGGAGCTCTGATTTTTGTAAACAGAAACTAGAATGCTTAGAAAATCATAGAAAGATTTCGACAACATAATATCAGGGGGCTACAAAATGTTGCTAATATTGTCGAACAATTGTTGAATCAACACAGATGCAATGTGGGCTACGCTAACAAACCACACTTCGTCTCGGCTTTTCTTGAGTTGGTTCTTCAAACTGAATTGCCAAGGGGATGGAAAGTCCCTAAGTTCACTAAATTCTCAGGGGACGTCGAAGAGTCCGCGATCGAACACGTTGCCAGATACTAGGTTTAAAGTGCAAAATTTATGGGACTTACAATGATTTGCACTATAAGTGTTGCTGAAATTCTTGAACCAAAAACTAATCAAATTCAAGATTCGGCTTAAAGCCGAATATAAAAATAAAAGCGGCACTAAAAGCTGAGAATGTATTGAGAAGAATGCGAGTCGAATTACGAAAGTGTACAAATTTTACATTGATATACGACGATGGCGTCGAAATGTAATGTCATTGCCTTAGAAACCTAGACGACGTAATAATAGGCATGTTCGAAGTATTATGTTATGTCTGTGATTGTATTCTTCATAAAATTAAATAAAAAGTCACTTTAGCGTTATACGGTGCTTTCAATTTCCTTCCAATCAAACTGTGTATTGTTTAAGCCTACGCGATATTAAATTAATAACTGTCTTTGACAATCTATTTTAGTCAAAACGCAAAGATGATGCTAACTTGGTTCAAGCTAAGTTTAGAAAAGCAGGATTCGACTAAAAACACTTTGAAGGATATACATTCTTACGAACAGAGCGAAATAAGCATCTTCGTGTCACCTGGGTGAAGTTCTGTTGGTGATACATAGTGTTGGGTAGTAATTTAAGGTTTGCTTACACTAGTGCCTTTTTCAGAATGCTTTAAGATGAGTTGATTCTCATCTCGATCGAGTTATCATTCTAGTTTAACTTGAACTTTATTTGTTAAAGCCGGTAGTGATTAAAGTAAAATTAACAATCAAGCTTCGGCGAAGCGTTCAGTTAATCCAAGAAGAAATCGATTGATTGCTTTTCAACGCGGAAAGTGATTAAAAGGCACAAAAGCAAATTAACAATAAACTGCTTAATTATAACTATTCAAAATTGTTAAGATACAAGTTTTAGGCCATGCCATCGATAAAAAATACAACTTGATTGAAACGACCTAAAGAGGAAGATTCAACCCTTGTACTTGTTTTTGGAAAAGGATTGAGGACTAACAAGTCTAAACAAGCTTTTGCTTGTAGACTCTTGTTTGTTCAATTTTGCAGGAAAGGTACCAAAGAGGAAGATTCCTCTTGAACTTGGAGTGTTCAAAGTTGAAGTTGCAATAAGGTTCCCTGGACTGGTTGTAAAAAAAAAAAAAAAAGAAGAAAAAATACCAGCTTTTAGTTTTTCTGTTTGATAGATTTTAGTTTTATTTTTTTTATTTTTAGTGTTAGTTTTTTGTTTTTGCTTTTAGGTTTTTAAACTGCATGAGTCTTGAGTGTCTTTATCCAGTTATTCTGCTACTATTGCTATTGATGCTTGAGATGTTTTATCCAGTGAACTTATAATGCTTTTGAAAATATAATTTGTTTTTTGATGCGGTTAGGATTGCATGCTGTTAGAAATGATTTGATCATCTTGATTGTTTGGTTGTTGGCAAAGTTTTGATGAGTTCTAAAAAGGGTACCACTTACCCTATGTTTTTTTTAGAGCTGAGGACTCTGAATGCATGATTGTAAGATTTTTCTGCCTTGTGTTGCATGTTGATTGGGATTTTGTATACTTTGTAAGTTGAGAAGAGATTATAGGCATTTTTGAAAACTCAGATTCTTGCTTGAAAATTTGATATCCACTAGTAGCCCCTTTTTGAGCCTTAAAAGAGTCATTCTTTGGAGCCTACTTTGTGTGATATTTTAAGTTCTTAGTGTGATTCATAAGCTGCAATTGCTAGAGCTATGTATGTTGGGTTTCTCTCTAAAAAAAAGAGAAGAAAAAGAAAAAAAATAAAAAAATAAGGTATCTGCCTTATGAAAAAAAAATAATAATAATGAAGTAGTGGGGTGAGAAAGAGTATGAGGGGAGTAAAATTCAATTCATTCATCCCATACATTCTACTACTTTGTTCAAAAAATTTTTTTTGAGAGAACCCTTGTGTTAAATTATTTAAAGCTCTTAGTCAAAAAATCACTTAACAACAGATTCTGAGTCAAGCCAATAGAGTTGCCAAGTTCTTGAAATCCACACCTTGAATTGTTCAACAACTTTGGCCAAGTTACAACCTTCAAAAATCTCTTCAAAATTACTTAGTTACATGGTTTCAGTTTTGATTTGAATGATAGGCAGAATTATCACGCTTTGTTGTTTTTCATGGAGAATATCTTTTTGTGAGCTTAAATTGATGAACTCAACATGTTAAAAATGCCAAGCCTAACTTTCTTGATTAATATCTGTGGAACATGCATGTCTTTCCAAATCCGCCGTGCTTTCTTGAAAATTATCATCTTCTTTGGATAAAACTTTCTCTAAACTCGGGGACGAGTTTCTCTTTAAGTTTTTTCGCTTGAGGACAAGCTGTCGTTGGGTATATTGGTTTGATGACTGGATTTTATATGATAATTTTAAGGTCTTTTTAGTCTTTTTATTTTGTTATTTTTTAGTCTCATATAGGATTTTTATTCTTTTTATGTATATTTTATATTTATTTTGCATATAGATTAGCTTTTATTTGTTTTTTAAACTTTATTTTATATTTTTATGAATTTTTATAGTTATTTTTATATTTTTTAGGAAAGCTGGTATAGTTATCATTTTTGTCCAGGGACCAATTTGTAAGTTTCAGGAAAGGAAGGACCAAAGTGTAAAAGTTCAAGAGTGGAGGATGAAAAGTGAAGTTTCAAAGAATTAAAGGGTCAGAATTGAAGTGCTAGCAAAGAGAGGACTTAAAGTGGAAATCAAGAATATGAACCAACACTCTCTAAATTAAGCACATGGAAAATAAGGATTAAAGGATGAGTGGAGAATTGATGGTAGTGGGAAGGAGTTTTCAAAAGTTAATTGGTGGCCAATGAAGGCCATAATGGCCATCAAATCCTCCACCATTGAAAGGAAATTTTTTGCTATAAATAGGAGTGTTCATCCTTTGTAAAAGACACACCTATCTAGAATACAACAAGTATTATTTCTTTCCTCCTTCAAGAGCATTGTTCCTAGGAATTGTGGGAAGCCAAACTTGAGCTCCTATCCAGGGTAATTCGATGCCTCTTTTAGCCATGCTTGGCTAATTCTTTTAAGTATCTTGGGTTGTTTTAGTTTATATTTTATGTTTTAGTCTTCTTCTACATTTCTGAATAATATTTCCAGTTCATGTTTTATTTCCTTGTTCTTAATGTTATCTTGATGTACACAAGAGTTTTTGCTTATTGCTTATAACAATGGAAATTGGTAAGTAGTAAGGGAAATAGGATTTAAAAAAGGCTATAAGTATATATCACTAAGGAATTAGGATAGACGTAGCTTTATGTTGGCCTGAACTTTATCTTCATCTTCTTCTCTAGTTAACTAAGTTGCAAGGAATTGAATTTAGTAATTAGGAAGAAAGTTCTACATTTGTAAGGAATTAACTTGTATAAATACTAGGCTATAGCATCATGAACTTAGTTCTAGAATTCAGAAATTAAGTAGGAGTTTGCTAGCATATATTATAAACTATGTAATTCAACCCAAGTGCTTAAACCTCATCATCTTCCCTTCTCTTTTATTTTATGCTATTTTATTTTCTTGTTCTACAACTAAACATCAATATAGACCTTTTAATTTTCTGCACAATAGCTCTAAATAATTTAATAGAAAGACACATATCACTTGGGTACGATATCTTTTATACTACGCGATAACCATCCGTGCACTTGCGGATTTGGCTATCACATGTAATCGATTACGAGCTTTGTGGTAATCGATTACGTGCCTATGTATGGTAATCGATTACTCAAAGCGTGTAATCGATTACACTTAATTCCAAATTCTAGTTTGTTAAACTTTAAGCCCTAATTGAGTATTTCTACCATGTTTTAATTATGAAATCATGTTATACTCAATTATTCAATTGTCTATGAGCCTTCATAAGTAAATCAACCTTAAAAACATAACTTACCAATATATGGAGACTTAGCTAAATTCAGAACCCTTTGGATAGTCTTTGAAGTCCGTTAAGCTGGTTCTTCTAAGTCTTCTTTTCTTCTTTTTGTAATGTATGTTTGTCGTCATCAAAACTTCAGCCAGAGTCCAAGGACGAGACCTTCTTCACAAAAGAGACTCAGTGGAAGCTTCACACAGTGCGGAAAGGCAAGTACGGTGTAAGGCATGAGAACCAGGAACGTGGTAACGACGAAGTTGGAAAAATTTAAGAGAATAAGGAGGGCAGATAGTCATCATGTTGATGATTATCGCAGTAAGACATTCTTTGGAAGAAGTATGGAGAAAGAAGACAGAATATGAAAAGAGGATGGAAGAAAGTAAGCAATGTAATGTCACTTATATGTAAATGGAAGGAGATGGAAAGAATTCTTATTTGATAGATGTAATTGAAAAGCTATTCAGAAATGGCAAAAACTCGATTCGGAGTTTGGATTACGAGGATTGCATAAATTGGAAATCCAATATCCATCATTGCCTACCTGATAGTTAATAGGGGGCTACTAACTGCTCCACCATCATTTCCGAACCGTCAATCTTCCTTTCATTCTAAAATAAAGGATAATTTAAAAATCCTCTTATATTTCGAAAATATCATACTTCTCAAACATGAAGTTTCTTCGAAGCATGATATTTAGGGGGGCATCTGTTAGCCTGAAATTTTTTCCTAAATGATACTTTGGTCGGAGAATGTAAAGAAGGGTAATTCCGACTGAAAAAGGGGAAAGGTATGAAGCCAAGGCTGATAGAATAGCGTTAGCCTGAAATTGTTTCTAAGTCTCAACTTGGTCGAAGAGTGCGTTCGACTAGAGGAGAAGATTTGCAATGAAGGCTAATAAAATGACTTCCAACATTTCGACCAGAATGGCATGCGGAGTCGAAGTCGAATCCATGCTGAGGATAAGGCTCTAGGATGAACAAGCGTTGAACTTGTTTTCGATCAAAGCTCTAGCATGCCCAAGAAGGCAGCTCGACAGAGGTTACTAGCAGTTACTTCAAGAGGACGTGCAAAAAGCAAAACATAAGCATGGGACACGTGTCAAGTGCAGAAGAGTCGTCCGTTATGTAGCAGTTGGAGATACAGCCTATAAATAGAGGAAAGAAGACAAGAAGAAGGGGTCTTTCATCCACATCACAACAGGTCCGGTAGCCGTAATTCTCAAACCCCATAGCCATAAGTCCAAGCGAATGCGACGTAGTGCGATGAGAACGAGTCAAACGTGAGTGACTGAGTGATGCTCGACTGACCAAACCTTTACATTTCCTTGCAAAATCTTTTGTATTTCCTGCACTTTAATTTTAATGCAGTTTTCCTTTATCTTTTTCTTTTGCTTTGCCTTTTCGTTTATGCAATTTCTTCTCTCCAAAACGATCAACCAATTCGTTCGAACCACTTTTGACAGACACCACACACACACACTCCACTCACACCACTTCTCACACTCACGATTTTCATATCCTAGAGCCCGTAAGAGGATCAGGATCCAGCCTCTTCATCAACTTTTGGATCCACTTGTAGATTTACGGGGTTTACTAAAAACCAACGTAAACAGTAGGGGTGTCCAAAACCCGGCCCTGTCCCTTGACCCGTCCCGGCCCATGTCTCTTAAACCCGCATTTCTTCGGGTTTCTTCGGGTTTAAGGACGGGTTCGGGTTTGAAAATTGAACCCGATCAACATTTAGGGCCGGGTGAAAGTCAAATTCAATCCATCTGAACCCGTCCCACAAACATTATTTACACACTAACTTCAAAACATGGTTTTGTATATCTTCATTTATAGTACAGTTTCAAGTGAATATAGTTTATATTCTTTTCTCTAATTAAGTATATTATTATGAAAATCTTCAGTTTTATATAGTTTCTTCCATAATTCAATGATAAGATATAAATTAGTCTTTTTACAGAATGATATGTGATAGCCAAATCACAAGTGTACGATTGATTATCGCGTAATATAAAAGATCGAACCCAAGGGATAGGTGTTCTTATTATTATAAAATTTAGTACTTAAACAGAAAAATAAAAGATGAATAATTGTTGTTGGTTTGAGAACTAGAAAGAAACAATTGCATAAAATAATAAGAAAAAGAGATGGTGAACATTAAGCTCTTGGGTTGGTTTACATAGTCTATAAAAACATGCTAGCAATCTCTTACTAAATTCCTGAATTATAAATCCATTATCATGATGCTATAGCCTAGTGTAACTACAAGTTAATTCCTTAAGCATTGTAGATCTTTCTTTTTAATTACTAAACCCAATTCCTTGGCACCTAGTTAACTAAAGAAGAAGATGAAGAAGATGTTCAGGCCAACATAAAGTTACGTCCTTCCTAATTCCTTAGCGAAGTATACTTATAACCTTTTTTATTACCTAGTTCCCTTACTACTCACCAAATGGCCTTATGTAATAAGCAATAAGCAAAACCTCTTGTGATCATCAAGATAGAAAATAAAGCATAAGGTAATAAAACATGAATGGAAATAATATTCAGAAATGTAAGAAAAACTAGAACATGTATTATAAACTAAAACAACCCAAAAACTTAAAGAAGAATTTAGCCAAACATGGCTAAAGGAGACATTGAATTACCCTGGATAGGAGCTCAAATATGGCTTCCCACAAGTCCTAGGAACAATGCTCAAGAGGGAGAAAGAGAGAATACTTGTTGTATTCTAAGATGGTGTGCTTTTCAAGTGCAAGTTGCCTCCCGATTTATAGCAAAAAAATCTGGCCTCAGCAATTAAATCCCACTTCCAGGCCGAGGCCCAGCGCTTGAGCGCTGGGTTCTAGCGCTGCAGCGCTGGCTACTGATTCTTCAACTTCAAGCTTTTCCTTCCTTCTTCATGGTAGTGGGTTTTGAATGCCATAAAAACCCACTTATCAGCCCGTTAATCAATTCTGAAACCTCTCCTCCACTATCATCAATCCTCCACTCATCCTTTAATCCTTTTTTTCCATGTGCTTAATTTAGAGAGTTGCTTCATATTCCTCTTTTTTACTTTTAGTCCTCTCTTGGTTAGTACTCCAATTCAAGCCCTTGAATTCTCTCAATCTTCACTTTTAGCCCTCCACTCTTGAACTTTCACATTTTGGACCTTGATTTCCTGAAACTTTACAAAGTGGTCCCTGGACAAAAATGATAACTAAACCAGCTTTTCCTAAAAATATAAAATTGCTATAAAAATTCCTAAAAATATAAAATAAAGGTAGAAAAACCAATAAAATCTAATCTACATGCAAAATGCAAAATAAATATAAAATCTACATAAAAATAATAAAAAACCTATATGTGACTCAAAAATAATAAAATAAAAAGACTAAAAAGACCCTAAAATTATCATATAAAATCCACTCATCAATATGTATTTATAATTCTTTGGTGAAAGTTGAAATTGATATTCAATTTGTCCTTCAGGCCAACTCGGGCCCGTCCTTTTGCGGTCGTGTCTGTGTTAAACTCGCACCTCATCGGGTCTCTCCGGGTCTAGGGACGGGTTCGGGTTTAGAAACTGACCATATCAATATTTAGGGCCGGGTAAAAGTCAAGACAAACCCATTCCACCCGTCCTATGAACACCCCTATATAAGAGTATCTTTCTCATAAAAGAAATCACATATATATTATATAGGGGTTCGGGTTTAGAAACTGACCGTATCAATATTTAGGGCCGGGTAAAAGTCAAGACAAACCCATCCCACCCGTCCTATGAACACCCCTATATAAGAGTATCTTTCTCATAAAAGAAATCACATATATATTATTAGGGTTAATGGTTTACTTGGTCCCTGTGGTTGTACCAAGATTTGGAATTGGTCCCTCCCCGGAAAAAAGTTTGCAAAAGGTCCCTGTAGTTGGTCAAAGTTTGAAATAGGTCCCTGCCGGAGACCGGAGCTCCGGTGAGTGCACATGTGGCAGGCTGACTGGGTTAATGAAGCTGACGTGGTTTTTTTATTTATTTTTATTTAAATACAGGTCAGATTTTTAAAAAATAAAAAACAACTAATTAAATTTAAAAAAGACCAAAACCCTAATTACCCTAACATTATTCCCAAATCAATTACATTTCATTTAACCTAATTCCCAAATCAAATACCCAAATCAGAATTAGAAACTCAAAACCCCAAAACCCAAGTCCCTCAACCTTCGACAGTCGCGGTGTTCTTCCCCAAATCGAGTCCTCGCCGCTGGTTGTCGCCGTTGTCAGCCTCGCCGCCGTGTGCCTCGCCGTCGTCGATTCACGTCCCCACGTTGTCGTCCTGCTTCTCGTTGTTCTGCGTTCTCATTCTCGTTGTTCTGCGTTCTCATTTTCGTTGTCCCAGAGGCTTGGTTCTTCGCCATTCGCGACGGGAAACCCTTCACCCTCAATAAACCCCTTTTCTCGTTGCTGCTGTTCACCATTACAACAATGTAAGTCCCATTTCCCCTTCTTCATCATTTGGTTTGATAGTGTTTGATTTGCCCTTTCTCCTTCCCACTCAATACATAGAATATGTTGATTTTTGATGTTCACAGAGATTAGGGGTTAGGGGCTTTGGTAGAATGTGTTATAGTACATTGATTTTGGTTTGGGTTGAGTAATTTACAGTGATTGTTGTTCCTATCTCCTTATGCATATTGGTTCTGAATCATCATTTTGATCCTGAATTTTTTTTGAATGCTTAGATAGTGGTAGTTTGTTGGAAATGCCGGTTGTGTTGTAATCTTTCTGATTTCTGATTGCACAATTTTTTTTCCTTGAATGCAGTTTGCTGAATGGCTTTTTCGTTGGTTGTACATCATGGAGGTTCTTTCAGAATGACTCCTTTTTGGCATTATTTTGGTGGGAGAGTCAGTACTCATCCGGGACAAGATGAGGATAAATGGTCTCTGTTTGAAGCTCAAGACATTGTGAAAGAACTTGGTTATACCTCATTTGCTATTTGGTGGAGAACAACGGAGGATGCCGCTGATCACCTTTTCAGGATGTTGGAGTCAGACGATGATGCTCTTATGATGGCAAGAAGTGTTGTAGCTTCTAATGAAGATGCGCATTTATTTGTGGAGAAATTATCTGATTCTTCTACAGTTCAGGTTGATGAAGTTTTACCCATTCCTACAGTTGAAGAAGAGCAAGTGGCAACTACAAAGAAGGTGAAATCTGTGAAGAAGAAGACAGGAATTAGGAGATCTGCCAGAGTACAAGCAATTGTGAAATCATCAACTAAGGAGGGTCCCAAAAAGGTGGTTGACATATCGGACGATGATGATGTGGCTGATTTCTGTGTCTCTAATCCAGTTTCTGATACTGCACCTGACATAAGTCCTGTTGAGAATCCAGCTGACTTTGATTTACCTTCTCATCCCGATGACGAACCTGTTGTTGATGGAGCAATCTCTTCTGATGATGTATCTGCTACTAGCATTCGACTGAATGATAGTGAAGAGGAGAGGGAGCTTGAAGCTGATGATGGTTTTGGAGCCGAAGGTGTTGGAGAGGCGGAAACATTCCTTCGTGAGCAGATTAGAGCCATGCATGGTAGACAAAAATTAAATGGCAGCAGTAGTGGAAAATCCAGGGTGCCGGTAGATTGTGATGATGAGGAATTTGAAGCTGATCATGTAAGTGAGGATCTTTCTAGTGATACAACCGATAGTGAGGGACCTAAATCAGTAAGGAGGAGGTTTCAAAAATTCTACCCTGAGGACATGTGTTCTGATTTTGTGTTCTCCTTGGGAATGGAATTCTCTTCCCTCCAACAATTCAAGGATGCAGTCACTGAGCATTCTGTTTTGAATGGGAGGGAATTTAAATTCCAAAAAAATGATGCCATGAGATGTAGAATATGCTGCAAAACCGAAGAGTGTGGATTCTTGATGCTGTGCAGTAAAGTGGGTGATAAGAGTACATACAGAATCAAGACTATTAACCCTACACACACATGTGCAAGGGTGTTTAACAACAGGTCTGCTACTACCAAGTGGGTTGCCAACAAGCTGAAAAGCAAGGTAAGGATTACCAACAAACTTACCACTTTTGAAATTGTGGATGAATTCAGGGTTTCTCAGTGCGTTGGCATATCCAAGCATAAGGCGTGGAAGGGAAGGCAGCTAGCAAAAGATGAGGTTGACGGTGCTGTGAACGAGCAAGATACCTTACTTTGGAGGTTCGGTAATGTGCTAAGAAGCAAGAATGCAGGGAATAACTGCAAGATGAGTTTCGACAACATACCGGGAGCTTTGACACCGCGGTTTGGGAGATTTTACATGTGTCTAGACGGTTGCAAAAAGGGGTTTCTTGGTGGATGCAGGCCATTCATAGGTGTTGACGGTTGCCACTTGAAGACTCGGCATGGTGGAATCTTGCTAGCTGCTGTTGGCAGAGATGGTAATGATCAAAACTTTCCGCTAGCCTTTGCTGTTGTCGAATCCGAGAACAAAGACAGTTGGAAATGGTTCATGGAGCTGCTCTTGGGAGACATAGGAGATTCTAGATGGGTTTTTATCTCTGACCAGCAAAAGGTAGTAACTGATCATGTTGAATTATGCCTTTTTAAAGATTATTCTACTGCTGAATTTATACCTTCATTCTTCTTTGTTACAGGTGCTGGAATCACTTTTTAAAGAAATGCCGCAGCTGGAAGGTGTTGAGCATAGGCTATGCGTCAGGCATTTGTATGCAAACTTCAAGAAGAAATTTGGAGGAGGTGTTCTAATCAGAGATCTAATGATGGGTGCAGCAAAAGCAACATACAAGCATGCCTGGTCAGTGAAAATGCAACAAATAAAGGAGAACAATATCCTTGCTTATGAATGGCTGATGGATAAACCGGTCGAAACTTGGTGCAAGCATGCCTTCCGCTTCAATTCGAGGTGCGACGTCATTATGAACAACCTATCCGAGTCTTTCAATTCAACCATACTGCTGGCCAGAGATAAACCAATCCTTACGATGTTCGAGTGGATCCGGACGTATGTCATGGGGAGGTTTGCCGTTATGTCAGAGAAACTGGCCAAATACAGACACGACATTATGCCTAAGCCATTGAGGAGAATATCAAAAGAGATTGAGAAGAGCAGAAACTGGTTGGCAAGACCCGCTGGACGTGATAAATATGAGGTACAACATACTTACATATCAGATAGGTTTGTTGTCAGCTTAGGGGATAAGAGTTGCAGCTGCAACTTCTGGGATCTGAATGGGTTCCCGTGTAGACATGGTGTGTCTGCCATTTCATGGAAGGGTCATGACCCTCTAGAGTATGTCCACCCATTTTACAAAAGAGCAGCATATTTGGAAACATATTCACAGGATATAACCCCCATTGAAGGGCCTAGCCAGTGGCCAGTGACTCCTCAGGATCCTGAATTTATTCTCCCTCCTGCATACAAAAGGAGTGCTGGTAGGCCTAGAAAATTGAGGAGAAGGGACCCATACGAGGATCCCGAACCTGGAAAATTAAGAAGAGGAGGAGTAGCCTTAAAGTGTGGAAGATGCAAGAGTTTTGGCCATACTGCTAAAAATTGTCAGAACATGGTATTACCTGAAGAAGAGCCAAAGTGTGGTAGATGCAACACACTTGGACACAAATCTAAAAAATGTCAGAACATGGTGCTTCCTGTAGAACAAACACTTGGTGCATCTGCTCCAGAAATTACTACTCAGGCTGCCCAATCTAGCCCACCTCCACCAGCTGCTCCTCAATCGACTGCTGCTGCTCCTAGAGCTGCCAAGGTACATAAATATGATTTTAATTTTTAATTTCAAATTTAAAATTAGATATTTGCCTATTTCACTCAATAGTATTCTATTTGAATGTAGAGAGGGTTCAACAAGTGCGGTATCTGCAAGGCTTACGGTCATAACAAAAGAAAATGTGACTACAAGACAAGAGCTGCTGCTGGTCAAGTTCAGCAATCAGCAACTGAATCTGCCCCCTCTTCTGCTCCTGTTGTACAGGTCCCAGATCCCATTGTTGCCACTCCTCATGCTGCTATGTGTCCAGATCCAATTATTGCTACTGCACCTGCTCCTCTAGCTACTGACTCAGTTGTAGAAGCTGCAGACGAAGTATGGTATCATGCAATTACTTATGCTGTTTCAATGGAACCTTAATGACTTACTTATGCATATTCAATGGAATCTTAATTTAGACTTTGCACAAGGATAGGGAAAGTAGAATGGAACCATGATGACTTACTTATGCTGTTTGTATTTTTCAGATTTGTGTTGATGAGGCTTTGGCAAGATGGAGCTAGTTGCTTGCTGCCATGATTGAAAAGAAGAAACAAGTAGGTCCCGAAGGTGTTGAAGATGCTCCAACCTCTCTTGTTGAAGATGAAGCAAATCTGAATGTCAATGAGCAGGGACCATGAAGTGTTCTTTATAACCAAAAAGCTGATTTTTATATTTTGGATGCACAATTTTAGCTATTTTATATTTTGGACCACTGCTGCTAATTGTCTACTTTATGGCACCCACCCCATGTGTGGACCACTTTTGTATTTCTTTTTTGTACATTTCGTGGGATGCTCAATGTATGGCAGCACCTTTTAACCCATTTTGTCCTTGGTTATATCAATGTGGTCCACCAATTCATTTGAATATGTCTATTTTATGACAGGGGAATCAATGCATGTGGGTGTGAACCACCAACTTGTTTGAATTTTGGGTACCTTATCCCACTTGCTCAATGTGTGGTGTTGGACCTTTGCTGTCGATTATTATTGAAATCAATAAATATAACAGGTTCATATTGTGGAATTCAAATTCAATTACATATAATTGTTCCAGAACATTTGGTTTGAAAAACCTTGGAAGAATACAATTGTGTTGAAGTTTTCTTTGATACATTAACAACTATTCCTACCCAAGAAATAACACCCTACTGAAACAATACAAGACAACAATGCTAAACCAAATGCAACCATCTTCTGGGCTCTCTCTGTCTCAACCTTCTTTTTAAGCTTTTTGGTCTTCTTTTTCAAATCTGTTATTCCTTCAACTGAATTTCCATAATTTAGCCACTGCGAATTTATGCTCCTTGTATCGTCTTCACATTCAGGACCATGTGTAGCTCCATCAATCCAGAAAAAAAAAAACCACAAGTTCCTACCATCTGCATATACATTACAAAAAAAAAGTCAAAATCAAATACAATAAATGGAAAGGATAACCAAATTCAAATTCAAAGAGTTACACATAGACTTACATTCCAATTTCTGCATCTCAGGAACCTCCTACCAGAGTTGTTAGCAGTCCCAGCAGTGTAAATCATGAGGGGAACACCACATGCACACTTTGCCTTTAGACCTGCAGATCTGCCAGTACCACGTGAAGAAGATGCAGAAGAGTTGGCCATTTT
Source organism: Acmispon strigosus (assembly GCA_030819835.1). NCBI lineage: Eukaryota > Viridiplantae > Streptophyta > Magnoliopsida > Fabales > Fabaceae > Acmispon > Acmispon strigosus. The sequence goes on along the minus strand of JAUAMA010000001.1, from coordinate 36,710,128 downwards.
AGTTTGCAGGAGAGAGGCAAAACCACCCAAGAAAGGCACGAACAGGTCCAAAATTTAGATGCCTCGATCTGTTCCAGGAGCACAACGAAAATGATGTAGCAGGACGAAAATGAAACATAAAAAGAAGAGGAAGAAGAGGACGCAGGGGAAGAAGAGGAGGAACAGGAAAACCACGAAGAAAGAAGAACAAGATGAGGAAGAGGAAGAAGATGAAGCCAACGAAGAAGAAGAACAGAAAGAGGACGAGGAAGACATTCAAGAAATAGAAGGAACAACGAACCTGTCTTCAGCTGCTGCGTGATTGATTTGGGGAAGAAGAAAGGGGAATTAGGGATTTGGTCTTTTTTTAATTTAATTAGTTGTTTTTTATTTTTTAAAAATCTGACCTGTATTTAATAAAAATAAATAAATAAACCACGTCAGCTTCATTAACCCGGTCAGCATGCCACATGTGCACTCACTGGAGCTCCGGTCTCCGGCAGGGACCTATTTCAAACTTTGACCAACTACAGGGACCTTTTGCAAACTTTTTTCCGGGGAGGGACCAATTCCAAATCTTGGTACAACCACATGGACCAAGTAAACCATTAACCCATATTATTATTTTTAAAATAAATAATAAAATACTATTTATATAATAAAATAAAATAATATTAGAAATTTAAAATATACATATTAATATAATATATTTATATTTTATTAATATAATATATTTTTATTTTTATTAATATAATATATTGTTATTTATATTAATATAATATATATTATTTAAACAATATTATTTTCCGGAAGTTGTCGTTTTGTATTAAATTAAATAAATAATAAATAAAATAGACTTGAATGTAGAAAACTGAAGACGGTTGTAAACCTAATCTGAACTTATAAAAGGGCATCCGAGCGCCATCCATGAAATACCGTCTCTTCAAGATTCAAAGTGAGAAAAATGCCGAACACATCTCGATCCCAAGGTCCAAGGTCAAGCAATCGACGAGGGAACGCTCCAGATCCTCAAGGTATTACATGTTTCTTAATTTGTCTTTTCTTCACTTTTAATATACTTTTCCTCCTTTTACTACATTAACTCTGATCACCTCTTATCTTGGTGTTACAATGATCGGTCGTACAGGATCTTCATTAACCCTTTCCGGCGAAGGCATTGCAACAAATTTAGCAGGGGATGATATGAGGGTGAAGGTCACAGAAATCGGTTAGGAGCATGATCATTCTTTTGTTGAATTGGTTTTTTATTTTATTTATATTTTTAAAAGATTTAATTTTACATAAATGATGAAATAAAAACTTTATAGTTTATACCAATTATAGAATATTTTTTAATATTGTCTTAGATTTTAGACAACTGAAATTTAATGTTGGGAGAAATACGTTGGTGACAAGAGGCCTAAATCGCCAGCTATTCCAAAACACTAGATGAGTTTTTTAGAAAATGTTTTAACATAATTAGTTTTATAAGATTAATCTGTCCATAAATAATTTTGATAAGCAAAATACACACTAAATAATATTTGTATAAAAATATAACGGGAGGGGGCGTATATAGGAAGACAAGGAAAAAGTAATTTAAGATATGAAGAAGTATAATTAATGCATATAGTATAGGTTCCAGTTAATTGTCATAATTTTTTAACTTTAATTTTGCAGGATCAAATGATAGTTTTATTAAAGCAAGGACAATCGTTGCGCACTGCTCGGAGTATGAGGTGCTTCTACTTTTCCTTATCTCCATTAGTATCCTTCTTAATTAACCTAATTAAGAATAATTACTATTTTATAGTAATATTTTTTAGGAAAAATAATCATTTTTATTTCATAAGTCATCAAAATCTTTTTTTTAATATTTTTTTCAGGATATTTTAGCAAGTTTAATACCGCTGGCTGAAAAGGAAGATCTGTGTATCATTGCAGCGACTGGGACTATATCGCATGTTGAATTTCTCAATAGACAAGGAACTCCAGTACCAGTTCAGGTTTGTATCTTTTGTCTTTTTTTCATTTTTTTTTTCATCGGAAAACTCTTTTCTTCATTTCTTTTACTTTAACCTTTTATAATTTCTCAATTAAAAAAAACCATTTCTAAATTCTTTTTTTTCAAATTCAAGTTCTTATCATATTTTTTAAACATATAAGTATTTATTAATTTCTATCACAATTAAATTTACTAATATATTTTATCTATGCTTTGAAATATTTTAATTTAGTAAAAGTTAACAAGTTTTTGTGAGTAGAGACGTACTTTAAGATTTTTAGAAGTATACTAATTATGATTTGTAAAAACGGTTGAAACAGAGGTAAATATTTAATTAATAAAGCCTAAGTGGTAGTTTTACTTTTTTCTTTCTTTTTCAAAACTGGATATGTGCATGTGGCTCAAATAAACGGATCAAGAATATCATAGTTTATAAATAAAAAAAACCTTATTTCTTTAATTGTGAGAATAAACTTTTTATTTTGAATAATACTACAACAGAATATATATTTTTCATTGATATTTCCTTAGCTAAGTGGTTTTCATTATTCATAACAAAGATATAAACCTCTACAAAATCACACTAGATGTTAATTATTGATTAAGTAGGTGCTTACCATTTCATTTATCAAACAATTAGTAACTTTTTAATCTATGCTTATAGAAATTCAATCATAGACTAATAAATTAAACCCACATGCAGAGAGATTTTCAAATTCTGTCACTTGAAGGCACTGTTGTATACCCAAAAGAAAATGGTAAGAACTCACCAAGCTGGGCAACAGTTATGTTGGCTGGAGAAAATGGTCTTCGAGGAGGACCAGTGAAAAGCTTAATTGCTAAATCACCTGTTCAGGTTTTATTTTCAATCCTTATTATTGTTTTTAATCTAGTTTTTTGGCTTTTAATTAATTGAACATATATATATATATCTTTATTCTTTCAGGTTTTTCTTAGTACAGTTGGTAAATCAAATCTGCAAAGCAAGGCAACTGAAGATATGGTGAAAGATGAAAAATTTGTTGTATTCATGAACCATGTAAATGGTGCGAATGAAGTGATGGATAAGGTCTATGAAGAAACCTTGAAGGAGCTCAATCAGCCATGATATATGTTCTAATTGGATTATGTGGACCTTAATTTAGTTTTTAATTGTGGTTTGTTTATTGCGTAAGGTTATATGGACATTTTAATTGTGTTTAAGTTTATCAGCATTTTATCCAGACATTTGATGTTTTTATTTTAAATTATATATGCTATTACATAATTATGACAATTGTTCGAAGTTTATTCGCGTGATTTTTGTGTTATTTACCTTAATACTTTGCACTTCAGCTTGTTGAGAAATCCTCCAATTTTCTTGATATTATTTTTCCATGAACCACCTATTTTTAACCTTTTCAAACAAATATATCTCTCAAGATTCAAAGGTAAGGTGAATGATTCTGATATTCAACATACAAAAGTAACACATCCAGCTTATGGTGGCGATTATGTGCTTGACACCATTTCACTTGTTATAAAATGTTTTTTACTTGTTTTACAAAATTAAAAATAAAAATGAAGTTTACAAAAATACCCTTTGCTTCTCGAAATTTCCAACCTCCAATTGCAGAACTCAGCAACCAAGGTAGAACTTGACTCTGTCATCACTCTTTCATCGCTCGCCGCTACAGGGACTATTCAGATTTGCAGCGGAGCATCCTCAATCTGCAAGCAGCACACAAATTTATTCTGTGGCGGAGCCGTCTCGAACGCGATCAGATCCAGATCCACGACATACCTGTTTGGAGCTGCGGCAGCGGGTTCCTTCATTCGAATCAGAGAATGGAAAGGTTGGAACTTTACATGTCCATTGTTGACACCGGAAAGGTTCGATCATTTGGGTAGAGAAAGCGAAGAACAAGTTTTGGCTGAGGGGTTCCAATTTGCTTCTGTATGTAGTTTTGGTTGAACATTCTGGAATAATATAGTGAAATGAATTAGATCTGGTGCTTTGTGTACAAAGATTCAAGCAAAGCATAAAAGCTATGGACACTGGTTGTTTTAACCATGACTTCGTTCTAAATTTTGGTATTTAGTTTTACCTTTTGTTTTGTTTGTTAGTATACTGTTCAAGATAAATTGGTTTCCAATTCATGAATCTATTTTTCCATCTTCAAAAAAAATTATGGTGAAGATGATGAAGCAGCGGAGCTCGGTGGTGGTTTCTGGTGGTTCTAGAGGTTGTGGGTGACAACATTCAATACACTAAAAGGCATATCTGTAAAAACATAAATAAAATTTAAATAAACCATAATTACACTTTTCCTGATTCAAACGGTAACAGATATAGCATCTTTATGAAATATTCTATTTCTGTGGTTATAAAGACGTCATGCACCGGTGTAAGACTTAGGCATATTGCACCTTAGACAGGGCCCAACTTATGCATCAGTGCCCTATATCAACCCATTTAATTGCTAAAATGGGCTCAAATCAACTACCTAGATGTAAGTTGGGCTTGGGCTAAAAGACAGATAGTGTTCAACGAACTTATGAGTTCAATATGCACGTCCTGCAAAGTTGGCATCAAATTATTGTTTGTTAGATACCATCCACCTAATGATACGATACTTACATATTGCACAATTATCAAAGGGCAACATGAAACGTGAGTTAAACGTTAAAAAAATGACTAAAAAAAACACGGAACTTGCTTTTTTACAAAAGTAGGGTTTTTGAGGATCGAACACTCAACTTAGGGGTTCAAATAACCAATTTTTAACACTGCGACGAGCACCTGTTGGAAAAAAATTGTACCATTGAACTCTTTACTCAATAAATTATTTTTAACAAAAAGAATAATATTGTTAGTAAAAATTTTTTTTAACATAAAGAATAAATAATAATTGTTAAATGAATAAAAATATGTTTTTCGATGTACCAAATATATATATATATAATATTTACATTTATATAACTTATTTTAATCATCTGTATATTTACAATATATTGACATTAAACTATATTATTCTAATATTTATTTGTTTTAGTATTATATGTGTTTATATACATTATATTTGTAATGAATTTTTAATATTTTTATATTTATAGTAAAAATAAATGGGAGAGATGCATTTAATCCATGGGTAACTCAGTAAGAGTTACTTTGTTTAATATTTTTTTATAGTATATGAATTTCATAAATCTAACCATTTATTTATGTAATATATAGGGATGTATAAGATTGTTTTATATAAGAATGGTAGGAATAAATCTTAACCGTTGGATCTAATAATGAGTAGTCAAGATTAAAAGTTAATGCATGGTCACATAACAACTTAAAAATGTCTCATGTGGTTTTTTTTTTAAAAAGTCACCTAAGTTAATGTTTTAATCTTAACCATTCAATACTAGATCTAATGGCCATGATTTATTCTTTCATTCACATATAAGAGTAGGGGTGTACGAAACCCGGCCCTGTCCCTTGACCCGTCCCGGCCCATGTCTCTTAAACCCTCATCTCTTCGGGTTTGAAAATTGAACCTGATCAACATTTAGGGTCGGGTGAAAGTCAAATTCAATCCGTCTGAACCCGTCCCACAAACATTATTTATACACTAACTTCAAAACATGGTTTTGTATATCTTCACTTATAGTCCAGTTTCAAGTGAATATAATTTATATTATTTTCTCTAATTAAGTATATTATTATGAAAATCTTCTGTTCTATATAGTTTCTTCCATAATTCATTGATAAGATATAAATTAGTCTTTTTACATAATGATATGTATTTATAATTCTTTGGTGAAAGTTGAAATTGATATTCAATTTGTCCTTGAGGCCAACTCGGGCCCGTCCTTTTGCGGTCGGGTCTGTGTTAAACCCGCACCTCATCGGGTCTAGGGACGGGTTCGGGTTTAGAAACTGACCCTATCAATATTTAGGGCCAGGTAAAGGTCAAGACAAACCCATCCCAACCCGTCCTATGAACACCCATAGTAAACTGTATGTTTGACACTCTGAGCTCTTTAATATTTAAGTCTCTTATTGGTTTTCTATTTTCATACTTATGTACACGTGTGAGAATGATGTTGTTGAAAATAGAATTTATCTTTATAAATGACATTATTATTAGATATATTATGTATTTCCTGTTAATGTGTCATGTTAGGAAAAAAGTTAGTATAGTAGTACATGGAAGGGACTATTTCGGATAAATGATGTACAACCGCCATGACTCTTATTAGTTTTTATTCTTAATTATGACTTATGATGTAATAAGTATATAAAATATATATTCTTGTTACGTGCATTATGTTAATTTTATTAAATCATAAATTGTATTTCATCACATGACCCAAGTGGGAGAATGTAAGAAATGTCTCATGTGATATATTAAATAATTGATTTAATAATTAATTGAAGGGATAAATTATTAGATATTTGGATTAAAGGATGTGTCTCTTAAATAAAGAGAGGCTTTTTTTTATTAATGCAAAAAAAAATTTAACAAAACCAGTTATAAAAAACAAAAATTACAAAACTATGGTAGTTTTGTAAATGTTGGATCCTAGGTGGCGTTGGGAAGAGGGAGGCGCAGAAGGCAGTGCGAATCAAGCCTCGGCATGGAGGAAATCGCATTGGTCAATGCGACTTGTGCTACTAGTGTTGGAAAAGCTGAAGCTGTCGGAGGACAAGACAGCACTGGGAGTCGCGTTGACTGGGGCGACTCCCAGGAGCCGCGTTCTGACCCGCAACTTGTGCTGCATGCGTGACACGTGGTATGAAGTCGCGGCCCCTCCTGCGACTTCCTCTGCAATCTCTGGCGGTCAGAACCTCCATAAATACCCCCCCCCCCCCGAAGCTGCACACTCACACACTCCTTTTTTCACTCTACTACTCCTTCTTGCATTTTCCTCTCAAATTTCCTTCAAAGTTTCCACTACTTTCCCTACCACAAAAATCAAATTCTTCATTATCTACAAGTTTTCAAGAAGTCCCACTCACATCAAGTTGAAGCAAGTCAGCATCTCAACATACCACTCTCTTCTTTGAGTATCCTCATATTTTGGTTAGTACTTGTTTATTTTTTTTAGAATAGAGTTGTTTATAATCAAGTTTTTTTTACCGTTTAGATATGTATGATGTTAGGAGTTTTAATTTTTTTGATACGCTGGTTAGAAATATAGATCGTTTACCCCAAGTTTAGAGCTATTAGGAGTTTTAAAGCTATACAAATATTGATGGTATAAATGTTATTGAAAATATAAGTGTTGGTTACTATGTAAAAAAGATATAGTAGTTTGTAAAAAAAATTGTAGTTTAAACCATAGTTAGTAATATAAATTATGTAGATAAATTTAGAAAATATAATTTGTTAGGAATATTTTGTAGAATTGTTTAAGGTTGAAAATTTAAATTTTTTAAACTGCTTATGGCTAATAAAAGAAATGTTAGACACAAGTTTAGAAATGTTAGTTTGTTTAGGAATAATTTGTTATTATTTGTAAATATTTTTTACAATTATTTGGTAGATAAGTTTAGAAATATAAACTTTTTAGAATTGGTTATTGTTAATAATAGAAATTTTGTAGACAATTTTAGGAATTTTATTTTGTTAGAAATAATTTGTTATTATTTGTAGATTTTTATTACAAATATTTTGTAGACTCATTTTAGTTTAAACCATAGTTAGTAATATAAATTATGTAGATAAATTTAGAAAATGTTAATTTGTTACGAATATTTTTTAGAATTGCTTAAGGTTGAATATTTAAATTTTTTAGAATTGCTTATGGTTAATAAAAGAAATTTTGTAGACAAGTTTAGAAATGTTAGTTTGTTTAGGAATAATTTGTTATTACGTGTAAATATTTTTTACAATTATTTGGTAGCCAAGTTTAGAAATATAAATTTTTTAGAATTGGTTATTGTTAATAGTAGAAATTTTGTAGACAAGATTAGGAATTTTATTTTGTTAGGGATAATTTTTTATTATTTGTAGATTTTTATTACAAATATTTTGTAGACACGTTTTAGGGTATGTTGATTTGTTAGGAATATTTTTAAGATTTTATTATGATAAAAAATATCAATATTTGAGCATTGCATGTGGTTAAAGGTATAATTTTTGTAGACAAGTTTAGAAATGTTAGTTTGTAAGGAATAATTTGTTAGTATTTGTACAAAAAAAATTACAATTATTTGGTAGACAAGTTTAGAAAATGTTAATTTGTTAGGAATATTTTTTCGATTTTCTTATGGTTAGAAATATAAATTTTTTAGAATTGGTGATTGTTAAAAATAGAAATTTTGTAGACAAGTTTTTATTTGTAAAAAGGTTTAAATCCCATCAATAATTTTGTTTGTTATTGAAATGTAGGAACCTTATGGCGAATGAAGCTTACATGAATCCGGGTCCTCTAAACCCAAGTCTCCTACACCTGCAGGACAAACATGTGTCTAATCTAGTCTGGAACGAACAGGAGAACATAATATTAAATGTGAGAAAACCGGGCTGTATGAGGTGGCATGTGTGAGGCCTGAACCTCTAGACAAGGAACTTATATATGCGATGGTGGAGCGTTGGAGGCCAGAGACGCACACCTTCCACGTGCCATTTGGGGAAGTGACCATCACGTTACAGGATGTTGTTGTCCTCTTGGGTCTGAAAGTGGATGGCCTTCCCGTTACGGGCAGCACCTGGATGGATTGGCCCTTTCTCGTGGAGAATATGCTAGGTCAGTGACCTCCAGCAGACGCTATTAAGGGAGGGGTAATTAAGTTGTCTTGGTTGAACCAGCTCATGCAGAACATGGTCCTGGACCCCGATGATGACGAAGGCTTGGACCAAAACGCTAGGGCGTTCATTCTCGTGTTGCTTGGTGATTTCATGTTCACCGATCATACAGGCGCAAGAATCGCAATGAGATACCTAGCATTGCTGGGTGATTTTGACCAGGTCGGTCTTTATAGCTGGGGATCTGCTCTTCTTGCTCATCTGTACCACGAGTTGTGTTCTGCAACCGACCCTCGGAAAGCCGAGATCTCTGGCTGCACATATATTCTACAGTTGTGGGCCTGGTCAAGGATACCCGGCATTGGTCCACATGTGCCGAAACTTGACACCATCATCGTACATCCACTCGCCACTAGGTATGCTCCTAGTCTTCATGTATTGTCAATATTTTTATGTTAACACATTACTATTCAATTGCCTTACATACCTAACTTTATTATTTGCGCAGGTGGAACGGCGTGGGCGGAGCTGACGAACGGTTGTCCATTGACAAATACCGCACATTGATGGATACACTTCGCAGTAACGAAGTTAGTTGCTTGTAAAATTACCTTCGTTAGATAAACCAAACTTGATTTATGTTTTCCATTATTCATGTCGTCCTCTATGTTCTCAGTTTCGATGGATGCCGTATGGTGATGAGATGTTGGCGGCGCTTCCAAATGAGCTTCAAACAACTAACAGGCTGTGGAGGGCTGTTGTCCCAATGATCCTATACTGGCGCATAGAGTGGCATCAGCCAGACCGGGTTATGCAACAATTTAGGATGCAACAGCCTGTCCCTCAACAGCCCTTACAAAGCGAGGAGTTGCATGACACTTCGCTGAAGGGGAAGGAGAAAGAGAATTGGGTCCAGAAGTTGCAACCATTCTTGAATTTGTGGGAGCACCGCCACCAATACGTGTTCACATAGTCTATGGTGTATTCATTTGTAGGCCCGAGTGATGAATACACCTTGTGGTACGCCCAACATTCTAGGCGATGGGTAACGCGTAAAGCTGCGGCCACCGGTCAAGCGGTACTTATCTTATATTTTATTATTTGAAGGTCTTTTATCAATAGTTATCCTTAACGTTACTTATGCGGATGATTTTTGTTTTCAACAAACAGGCAGAGCGTCTTCATCACATTTGGTATGCGTTGTCCCCGGCGACCCAAGTAACCTGGTCAAATGAGGAACTGATGATAGAAGTGGAGCGATGTCTTGCCCTAGTTCAAGAAGTCGATCGGATACGAAGGCCATCCACACCTGCCCCACCAAGACAGATGGAGGTCCCAAGATCGACACAACAAGATCTTGAACCTGTGCTTGGTAGGATTGAGGGAAAGGGACTTGGACGGCGGAGAACAACCAATGCCGCGCAAAGAGTTTCGCTTGGTGGTATGGTAAACCCTGCCCTAGGGGTATATTTTGTGCCTACACAAGAACCTAATAATCCATACATGTGTTACAATTGGTATGGGTCATCTGAGCCAGGTTAGAGCCAGCAACAGCATGGACAGGTTCCGGAGTCTCAGCAAGCGCATTATGGCACTGATCATTGTGAGCCCTCCGGGTCGCGTTCTTATGTACCTCAATTTGACAGTACATACCACACGCCGGTTCATCTCCAAGGGGATACACACCAGTGGAGAGACTTTTCTAACATGCTCTTCAGTCCCCCAATGCCGTCACAAACTGGACCCAGTTACGATGTTGACCCCGCTCAGGCACGTTCCACTCAGGAGAGCTTTCAGCTTGACCTAAACGAGGCGTTTTCCCCTCCACCACAAGTGAGGAAAAATAGGGACAGGCAGGCGAGACACATGCATTGGCCGCCTTGTGGGACCGATGAACGTCACGACCATTGAGGGTGTTAATGACGGCGTTTTATGAATGAGATGTATAAGACTGATTGTTATTTGTTTTAGCTATGTAATGCGACATGTGATGTTAAACTTTAAATTTGGATTCATTTGCCTTGCTATTGTTCCACTTATATAAGTATTACAAACGGTGATGAGGTCATTATTCACATTTTAACTTTGTAGCGAACTTGTTCTCCGACTTGGCTGTGACTCTAACAAATCCATCTCGTTCCGGATACAAGTCGATTTCGGGCAACCCTTGCCACGAACTGTCGTCGGATCTGGAATAATCCAAGGCCCATCAACATGACCCATGTTCGCTCTCTCCTCGACGGGGTACCACTGAAATTGGTAGGCATCAACAATACTCTGTAACTTGTACACGGGGTCTATGTACAAGAAATAATTGAACGACCACTTCAAGCAAGAGGCTATGGCATGTTCACAAGGGTATTTAAATGCTTGGAATATACCACATGTGCAAGTCCTGCTGTCCAGATCGACCACCCATTTGGTACAATGCCTCCAAGGCCGGCGGGGGTTGTAACCTTCCTCCACCTCAAACCTTGTCTTATCGACATTGTAAGTGTGTACCGTATGACGAGTTGCATCACTCCTCCACAGTTCCAGTTTAGCCATGATTTTTGAGCAATAATGGAGACCCCCTGCCAATTCTCCCCGTGCAATGGTTCCTCTATGGACAAAGTAATCCACGAGCCTCCCGTACATGCACTTCACAAGGGCTGTAATCGGCATGTTCCTTGCCCCCTTTAACACCTTGTTCACCGCTTCAGACAAGTTGGTAGTCATGTGACCGTACCTAAGACCCCCAACTCCACAGGAAAGGCTCCATTTCTCCTTTGGTATGCTGTCAATCCACTCCCGGACCTCAGGGCTTTGTTCTCGAAACCACTGGAGTCTTCTCTCAAAATAGTGCGGGCAAGGATCGTACCCTGCACATTTTTCAACAATTAGTCATCTTGACCGGGGAATACAAATGGGTCACACAATTAGACATGACAAGCAAGATACCTTACCCATTTTTATCAATTCTCCTTTCAGCTTGACATTTTTAAACTTGAGGTTAAAGCTGCTAGCAATGTGGCGGATGCAGTAGACATGGTGAGCTTGGGGGGGGGTTGCCAACATTTGTCAGGATTCCTCACAGCCGCTTTTATGCCCGCATGCCTGTCAGATATCAGACATATACCATGTCTCTGGGTAACCTTTGAACGTATCAGCCGCAGAAACCATGACCAAGAACTTGTTGATTCCCCCTCGACTACGGCAAAGGCCAAAGGTAGGATATGACTGTTTCCGTCCTATACTATGGCTATCAAAAGGGTTGCCTTGTACTTCCCGTAAAGCCATGGGACATCTACCTGTATCATTGGCTTGCAATAGTTGAAGGCATCGATGCACTGTTTGAAGGTCCCAAAAACCCTACGGAATTTCCGATACCGAGGGTCGATCTCGCCGTCACGACCGACATAGTCATCCGTTATTATCTTGTAATATGACCCAGGGGAATACATCATCATATGCTCCAACCACCTTGGAAACTCATCGTACGAGGCTTCCCAATCTCCGAAAATCTTGGCAAGCGCCTTCTGTTTTGCTTTCCAAGCTTTGTGGTAAGACACCTTGTAGTGCAGCTGCCGCTGATCCTCTCTTGTATAAGAGAAATTGGGATAGCTGGTTGCAGACTGACCATGCCTGCGAAGTCAAATAAGTGAGGTAAGTCCGTAGAGTTAACATGAATAGCAAGTGCGTGAAAGCGTACAGTAGCATATAAACTAAGTTTCAATACCTGTATTGTACGTGCAGATGAAATCAGAATTCAACTTGTTATGGTCCATAGATCCTGTCGAGCTTACACAAGTATGCGGACCCTTCCACTTGGAAATTACCCAATCACCTGTTTTCTTGGATAGCATTGCCCTCATCCTCCACTGACATCCATCCTCTGCATTCGGTTACTTTGCGGTGAAATATGTTGTGCAAGATTCCTGAATGACGTATGTTTGATTTTTTTTGATGCTGAAGTGCTTCAAGGCCATTTGCGCGTCAACCTTGCTTTTGAAACGTAGCCCTTCATACAATTCTTCACCTGTTTGCCATGATCCTTGCACAACCAAACCGGGGAAAAAATCTGTCTCCTCATCAGGGTGGTCCCAATTAATATACGTATAGTGTGAAGAGGTACTCCAGAAGGGGTTGGAGCTAGGGACACCTACACAAAACAATTTAATATAGCATCAAAATTACATAAATTAATGGACGAATAAGCTATTTGGAATTTACATACCTTGGGGTTCAAGTGTACATTCACGGGAACCGGAGAAGCAGGCAGAATATAGGTTTGAGATGGCTGCTGACCTGCATTGCCACCCATATCAGTCTCCATATCCATATTTGAGTCTGAAGATCCTCCTTCAAACAATCTATCGTCTTCCTCCACTTCATCGTCTGAATGGTAATGGTTAACATCAGGGTCTACATTGTCTGGGTGGATGTTGTCAATGTCGTCCGCCAAACTAACGGTGTTTCCCGTGTTTCCAAAGGTCAAAGACTCTGGATCCGCAATCGCCTCCTTATCTTGCCTAACCCCGTCATCCGACAACATCTCATGTGTTTCCACCGAAAACGTTGACATTGGTATTGACGATCCTCCAGCCTCGGCAATATCAACATATAATTCCAGCATTCTCATCGCTGATTGTTGGCTAAAAGCATCCATCATGATTCTGACATCTTCGTTATCACATATCTGGAGACTTGTAAAAAATAGGGTTTTCTGAGGCTAGAAATCTGTAAGTAACGCTCGAAATAACCTGGTTACTGTTGAGTTGTAACTTCTCATGTATTGTTCTCTTCAGACGTTGGAAAGAAATGCCTCGTTTCAGATATATAGCCTTTCTCGGACCTTCGAACATAACACCTTGCCCGCCTTCGTAAGCCCTGCCATTGTAGTACACAAAGATAATTTGTTGATCCATCGCAAAAGATTCAGGTTCAGTGTTCAAAGTCAATTTGTAGGTGCAGGGGACTCGAGATTAGAAGGCCTGGATTGATATACGCTTCACTCGCCTTAAGGTGCCTACAATTAATAACAATCGAAATTATTCCTTTGCAATAAGCATCATAAATTCAATCGAAACAATGAACATTCACATAGAGTAATAGTAGACATAAAACATGGATATTGGAGTTTTGGGTTTAGGGTTTAGAAATTTAGAATTTAGGGTATGCAGTTTAGTGTTTAGGGTTTAGGGTTTCGTGTCCAAAAATTTCTACATACTAGTCAAGGCTTATTATTTCTTGTAAGTATTATCCACGTTACGATTTTCTATACAATACTTTACAAGTTATTATTTCTAAACAATTTATATTGCTCTCCTAGGTCTCCAAAATTTATATTCTAACCTTGTTGGAATTCTAAATAATATTATTAACCATTTAATATTTCTTAAACTTACGGACAAAATTGCTATGTCTAACTATTATTTAAAATAAATATAATATTACTATATGCATACTAACAAATTAACTTATTATTTCTATACAATAAAATTAACTTATTATTTCTAGGATACAATAAATTTAACTTATTACTTCTAGGATACAATAAAATTAACTTATTATTTTTATACAATAAAATTAACTTATTATTTCTAGGATACAATAAAATTAACATATTATTTCTATACAATAAAATTAACTTATTGTTTCTAAACAGTAATATGTATACATAATACTCTAAACTTTAAACTTTAATATTTCTAAACAATTAATATTTCTAAACTTAGATTACCAAATTTATCCTTCTAACCATTACCTAACCTAAATAATATTATTATGTGCTACGCAATTTAAAAAATAATATTCAACACTTAGTATTTCTAAAACAACAACGTATAAATTATAAAATCTAAGGATAATAAAAACGATAGTATTTCTGAAATTAGTCTACAACTTATATTTCTAACCATTGATTGATCTAAATTATTTACTATGTGCTATATATTTTTTACATATTAATCAACATAATATTTCTAACTATTATAGTTAAATTTGACTTTAAATATAGAATTAGGATATAGAGAGAATTTCAAGACAAACCTGAATTAGGATTGAGTGAGTTTGATGAAATTTTTTGATAAATTTCCCTTCAACTTAGGAGCTTGATGCAAAAAAAATTGAAAGGGAGAGGTTGATGCAAGAATAGGGTGAGGAAAATATGAGACCAAAATATGTGGGAGAAGAGAGTGAGAGAAAGTAGATGACGGATGATCCATTTATAGTGGCCTGGAGGATGATGGAGTCGTGCCCATCACTGCGACTCGTCGGCCACGTGGCAGCCATGCATGTGAGTCACATGGTCTGCTGCGGCTCGTGCTGGGAGTCGCGTGGGTCAACGCGGCTCCAACCTGTCGCCTCTGGTTCCTGCCAGATTCTGATTCGGATTCCTTGAAGTCGCGGAAAAGTTAGCGACTTGTACCACGTCATACGCTGATGTGGCTAAAACTACCATAGTTTTGTAATTTTTGTTTCTTATAACTGGTTTTGTTAAAAAAAAAAATTTGCATTATTGAAAAAAAAGAGTCATAAAGAGATGTAACTCTTTACATGAAAGGACATGACTCTTGGAAAATAGTCTATATATAGTGCTTGATGGGAGCACCATATGCATGTTGAAAGACTTGAAACATTGTCCCTATCTCTACCTATAAAAGATTGTCTCTATATTTTCCATTATTAAAAGCAAGAGCATAGAAGGAAAGGGAACGAGATAGAAGAGTTTGTCAATTGCAAGAAGAGCATTCTACAGAACATCAAAGAGGATTAACTACAAACATGGATAGAGGTTAGTACCCATAACCATTCTCATATGTGATGACTATAAATTCTTAAGATCATTTATCCATGCTTCCTATGGTTAAGTTTACATAGGACTCTTATCACTATCACATTCCCACACGGCCTCCTTCACTTAATCAAGAGTAAAACCAACAACAAGTAGTTTGTTGTCATCAGCTGTTATGCACTTGAAGGGAACCTCGTCCGCGTCCAGCTTCGGGAATGGTTAACCATTATACCTGAACCTTTCTTTAAAAAAAATCATTTAATTCCTTTTTAAGTTTTTGACCGTTGTTGGTTCCTCCACCCACCTCTCTCCAATTTGCACTCCAACTAAAGCATTTGTATTACGCCTCCAATTAATGAAAGAATGAAAAAACCTGGAATTGGAACTTCCTTGATCCATTTCACTCTTGATCTTTGGTGAAGAAAACCTGGAATTGGAACTTCCTTGATCCATCTCACTCTTGATCTTTGGTGAAGAAAATATTCATTGTGTCGCGCTACGTTCCAATATTCGGCAATTAAGTCCTTCCTCCTTCTTATTTCTTCGCTGCTAGCCTCGCCCACGGTGCAAAAAAACCGTTTTTGGTGAACCAAACCAGAACCAGTCCAAACCAGAACCAAAAAAATCCAGCCCATTAAGCCAAAAACCAGATCCAACCCATATATAAAATCCGGTTTGGTTAACTGATCCACATTTTAAAACCGGTTTTTTAATAAATTGCAAAAACTAAATTGTAACCCAGAAAAGAAGTCCAGAACCCTTGTGCTTTGTGCCCGCGCCGCGACTCCATTGTCTTCTTCAATCTTCTTCTTCCGTCCGCCGCCGCTTCTTCTTCTGCCCGCCGCTCCTTCCCCTTAGGTAGAGCACATGAATCTTTTGCTTGTTCTTAGTTGCTGTGAGTTTGACAAATCCAAGGATATCTGCGACTGAGAAAGACACTTTGTCAATGACTAAACTAGAAGCAATTATTCTTTTCTCCAATAAAATGTAAATTCACCCTCTAATGTTTCATTCACCACTATTTTCCACCTCCACCTAGAGCGAGAGAGAAAGAAAAGAGTGACAGGAGAAGAAGAAAGAAAGAAAAAATGAGGTTGAATATGAGTTTGTGTCAAAATTATGGGTTTCTTGCTTCAATTTTTATCACACTTTTGTTCAATCTGAGTTACTCTAGATTATCTATGTTTGTATGTATGTATGTATGTATGTATGTATGTATGTATGTATGTATGTATGTATGTATGTATGTATGTCATACTGTATGCAATCTGCATTATAAATCTTTGCACTTGTTTCAATTGAAATGTTGATATCTTGTCATGAAGTTTATTCCAAGTAGCATATTTTAGTTCAATTTTGGGGGTTGTCCACTTGTCCAGAATGATTGTCATCATGTCAGAATCACAAAGAGTCCTATCCTATGATTTCAGGGGGTTGTTCAATTTTAGCAACCAAGGTTTGGTACTCCGTCACGCACAACCGTAGCACGTGATGTTTTTAAGTATTTTGAGAATTCGTGAAGCTATTAGATATGTGAGGTCTTCCTTTATTAAGCAGAATCTCTTTAAGGCATGTGTTGATAAGTCGAATATTGAATAGTTTTGATTTACAAATCATGTTACTTGTTCTAAGAATTTGAAACAGTGCATGTATTAGTGAGTGGTGGGGTTATTCTGAGATTATTTCCACAAGACTGGTAGATTGTGTTAATTATTGTTGTACTATATTGAATTACAGAATTTGATTTTGAATTATGAACTGCCTTTTTTCCATTGCTTGTTTTCTCAGTTTGGAAATTGGTTAAAACTGGTTTTTAAACTGGATTTTCTTCAAAAAAAAACCAGTTTTCAAAATGGATTAAAACTGGTTTTGTACCGGAACCGGTTTTTAAACTGGGTTTTCTTCCAAAAAACCAGTTTTCAAAATGGATTAAATCTGGTTTTGTATTAGAACCAGTTTTTAAACTGGAATTTCTTCCAAAAAAACAAGTTTTCAAAATGGATTAAATCCGGTTTTGTACTGGAACCGATTTTTAATCCGGTTTTGAACTCAAACCGGTTTTGAATCCGGTTATGGACATAAACCGGTTATAAACCGATTTTGGAAAATTAAAGTGGATCAGTTTATAAAACCAAACCATTAATTAGATTTTCATTGGATATGGTTTGGTTTGGTTAAAAACCAAACCATGCACACGCCTACGCCCACCTACAGTTTCCTATCAATCTCATTTCTGGAGAACCAGTGAGAAGGATCATATCATCATGGATCCTCTCAATGTGAAATTTCTCTCATGTACCATCGTGTGAGAGTTTTGTGTCTATCTCTCTTCTTAAATTTTTAAAGAGTCTCACTATATCTATTTAATGCATATAGGTGAAGAGGGAGATAAACTTCACATTATTAGAGAATCCAAATCCTATCATCACCTAGATACCTTACTTTCACCATATTATTTCCTTCAAGGATAAAACCTTATTGCAGCTGTTATGTGGTTGCAAAGTCTTTCACTTTCCCAATTAAACAATGCGCAATCCATTGGGTCCTTATGTCTTCCCTGGATCAGTACCTGCTTGTAAGACCTCCCAAGCTGCGTTAGTCTTCCAGCTTCCGCCTCCTGCGTTCTTCATTCCTTCCGCCAGTATGGGATTCTGCATGCGAAAATCCATCGTCCTCGACGAGTGTCCTGACAGCATACCTTCCAGTTCCATCCCAACCTTCCTGAACCCTGGAACGTTCACAAACAGCTTCTGATTCCTGATAAGAATCAGGTCCAGTCATCTCACAAAGCCAAACATTTTGCCTGATACATGCCTCTTTTGTGGGATAAATACCACCTACACTGTACCCCAGGAAGATCCTCCACATCTGCCCTTCCCCAAAATTTTCAGGAAAATGTTTGAAGAAGAAAGACGTGGTCTTACTTCTAGGATCTTCCAATCTTTTCCTTCTCCATCCGTCGATCTCTAGCTGACTGTCTCTCCTCCGCTCCCTCCATGTCGCTCTTTCTCTCTCTACATGTGGAAGCCTCATTATGCAATAGAGTATTTAAATGTAAATCACAAGTTTAGCTCTAAATAAAGTCATACATTCAAATCTTTATATAGATTACCATGTTTAAATCTTTTAATAACTCAATAATTATATAATTTTAAGACATTATAATAAAATCTAATATAATAATATTAATAGTAATAATAAAATAGTATTGTATTATTTATATTTTTTTCAAATAGATCAACATGTTTGGCCGAAAAGATTTTTTAAATGGTTTGAAACCTTTCTTTTTCACTTTTAAATTAGTGGTGGATTGGTTTATCACGTTTCTTTAGTAGATTGGTATGTTTTTTTTTTTTATGCCAAATATAGGCTAGGCTAAAGCCCGAACAAAGGTTATGAATGTAGAAACATAATATAACAAGTCCTATAACAAGTAATAAAAAATCTACTACTGTATCTACTAATTGTGGGTCCTCAATCTCAAGCCTCAGCAACTTTTAAAAAAAAGACTCTCTTATATGTCGACACGTGTCACTTTATCAACCCAATAATTTCTCCCTCTATCAAATCAAATTTCCGAATTTAAATCATGATTTGCGATAATTAAGGAATTCAAATAATTATTTATTACAAATTTAAATCATGTAATTTATAATTGTTCTTTTTATATAATAATTATTGTTTGTTGATGTTACCAATTATATTCAATTCATATTTATTTATTTACGGTTTTATCATTATTTTCTATTGCTACTAACTAGCTTATTTTAAAGTAAGATTTTGTCAACATGTTGATTTATCCATTAAATGTGCAAACATCTCTATAAAATAAAATCACCAAGGAAAGAACCGTCTAGAGAAGTATCGTCTGCTACTTAGATAGAAGTATCGTCTAAAGGAAAAGCAAGAGACTACAACGTCAAAGTCATAACTCAAGTATAGTCTACAGCTCTATCGTCTGCTCAACAAATATCTTTATCGTCTGCTCAACAAAATAGAAGGTCGAAATAGCTCATTAGCTCTATCGTCAGCTCTAAGAAATAAAAGGCGGAATTATCCCTATCGTCTACTCTAGAGAAGTATCGTCTGAATACAAGAAAAGTACCGTCTAGAGAAGTATCGTCTGAAGACAAGGAAAGTATTGTCTATAGAAGTATCGTCTGAAGACAAGGAAAGTACCGTCTACAGCTCTATCGATTGTGAATTATCCTCAGTGCTACCTACTCTTTATCCAGATATTGTCAATTCTCTTTACAGAACAATATTAGCCTAATGTGTCATAAAATTATTTCCTATTTATTGAAAAATATTTTAATCTTTAGATATTCTTCTTATTTCTTTATTTATATTGCTTGCTTAATTTATTTTGTATTGATCTAACCTCACAAATTTTTAAAACAAAAGAAGTCAATAATATTAAAATGTGATTAAATATAATAAATTTTTAAAAGAAATAAATACCCCACAATTTTGTCTACGCTTCCTCCTTTCAAACGTGTTGATGATGACACTACATCCTTAATTTCAAACGACCATAAAATCTTCATTTTTTATCAGTCTTATATTAACTTTCTTTATTATGAAAAATAACTTTTGAACTATGGTTAAAACGTGTTGAGATAGAGAAGTGAAATAAGATCTTCACAAGCTTCCTCAACTAAAGAATTAAAATGTGTCAAGATAAAGAAGTGAAATAAGATCTTCATTGTGTTAAGACTATTGCTACATAAGTATTTGTTGGATGTTTTTCTATTTCTGCTGTCAAAACTTAATTACGTTGTTTGATTTTGGTATGACATAAACTTTAGATGAACAATTTTAATATTAGTCATTGTGTCTACTTTGGTTTTATCAATTGAGGACTTCAATATATCATGTGATATTACGCGTGTTTAAAAATGTTGACATATGTCATATATTTATTAGCTTTACAACATCAACTAAAAAAATATTGCAAATTAAATATTAAAAACACCCGTGCATTGCACGGGTTAGTGGGTTACTTACTACTTATAGATAAGTAATGTGTTTATCTTTTCTTTTTAAGGATGAAGAATGAGACCGTTTAC
The DNA here is from genome assembly GCA_030819835.1 of Acmispon strigosus. NCBI lineage: Eukaryota > Viridiplantae > Streptophyta > Magnoliopsida > Fabales > Fabaceae > Acmispon > Acmispon strigosus. The sequence goes on along the minus strand of JAUAMA010000001.1, from coordinate 36,689,575 downwards.
CAATCCTAAAAAGCAATCATGGTGAGAAAACTCTAGTGTGATAAAAACTACCATATTCATAATAAACGTATAAAGTGTTTCAAGTTCCTATTGAGATTAATCAGATGAGGGGAGAGATCTCTTGACAAAGAATAACTGAATGAGGTCAAGGACCTCTCCACAACTTTTTTTTGTTATGCTAGACTTAATTACATTTTCAATAGCCTGATTTTGGATTATGTGATTTTAATCTTAGGTTTTTTATAATCAAGGTTCTATACTTTTAAAATTATGTAAATTTGATCCATCCACAAAATCATTAAATCTTCATTTTCTATTCAAATGTTTTACTCCCTCCGTCTCAAATTATAAGACCCTTTAGAGACAAACTTGGTTTCCCAAATTATAAGACCCCTTCTAGATTTCAGAAGAAAAAAAAATAAGTTTTTCCTTTTTTACCCTTGCATTCATTATATTTTCAATTCTAAAATAGACTTAATAACACTGAAGTGAGAGTTATAAATAGGGGTATATATGAAAGATTTGTACAAAAAGTAACAAAACCAAGATATTAATTAGCTTATTACATGTTTTCTTTATAAGCGTGTTTGTCTGAATAGAACCTTATAATTTGGGGCAGAGGGAATAAGATTTATGATCAAATGGATATATGATGCAATTTAAACGTTTCAAATTAAAATTGAATAGTTAAATATTGATAAATTATGAAATATTTTGTAGGATATGAGATTAGGATTTATAGATGAAGAAATCGGGATTTCTTATTTCTTAGTTTGAAATTTAATATTTGGAATAGTGACTTTCTATGAAGAGCGAATACAAAAATTAAATTCATTCAATTTATTATATTTTTGCTTAAAAGTAAGAATTTAAGAGTTTTAAGTAGGATAATAGTGGTTTGGGCATTTGATTGCAACAAATAAGAAAATAAAGGGATTAAATCTCCTCAAGAAATTATAAAGGAGCACAATCACACATAGTTCAAACTTAAAGAATTAAAGTGCAATTAAATCTAATATTATAGCATCAAAATTAGTATTATATCTTTAAGTGTGTCCGCACTTATTTGTTTTAATCCCAGAGCTTAATGGTTTTACTTCTAATGCTACTAAAATCTATGTGTTTTGATTATTTAATTTAAAATATTTAGAAATTATATTGATGTGTTTTAATTATTGTCATTTTTTACTATTTTGTTAGGATAATATTCATGAAATTGGATGAAGAGTAGTTGAGGACTGAGAGTACTCACGAAATTCAATAGGGGTTGGTCTCCTCCATTCTCCTCCCTCCATTTTCATAAAATTTGAACTAAATAAGATATGTTTAAATTTTTTTACTTCCCCTCCTCTCCTCTCCCCTCCATTGCTCTCCAAATAAATTTGCACTCTATATATTAAATTAGAGTAATTAATCTTGAATCTCATGAACTACGGTTATCAACTTTTTCTGATGAAGTTTTTTTAAATTAATTTTTTTAAATCAAAATTTAAAATCAAATCAAAATTGATTTTTTTTTTCTTAAATTACATATTCAATCAATCAAATTTATTATCTTGGAGTTCGTGACTGGTTTGGGCTGTTTTTTTTGTGCATGGGGATGGTGTTGCTGTCTTTGCTTTGGGTGTGGGTGGGTAGGTTGGGCCTAGCTTTCATTTTCTGTGTTGGTTTTGTTTTTCTGGGGTTGGCTTTGGTTGGATTGTCCTGGCCTTGCTTTGGCTTTTTGGTGGCGGTGTTGTTCTAGCATTTTTCTTCTGATAGGGTTCTTCTCAGATTTCTTAAAATTATTAATCAATTCTGTTTTTTTTTAAATAAGACTGAATTATTAAATAATGAAACTTCATGTCCATTATTCTTTCACCGGTTTTCAGTAATTAATCAATCTTAACCACTTATTTATTATTATTTTTTTTTTTTTTGAATAACACTTATTTATTATTTATTATTATATCTAATGGTAGAAAGTCACTTTTTCATTTAAAAAATAAAAAGGCACTTTTTCACCGTGAGCTGAAGCCCTTGTTCTGTTCTTCTGGATTATGGGCCATATTGTGGAAGTCCCGAGTGGTACAACACCTTTCCCTTCAAACATTTTTCTTCAATTAAGTTCCAATATTGATACTGCTACTTATGCGGATAATGTCACATACAAAAGAAAATGAGAATGAGAATTTGATAACCTACCTTATAAACCAATATGATGAAAAACTAATGGATCACTTTATATACTTTTATATTAACAATGAAAGTCACTAGTAATGATCCAAACTGTCAATAATTGAATTATTCCTTTTTTTAGGAGTTTGAAAAAAAAGTTAGCAACACTCACTTTAACACTCTTTTTCCAATACGTTTTCATTGATTATTGAAATACATATAGACCCACTAAAAATATGGCCGCTTCCAATTTAGTAAGTCCCAAGTAAATTTCAATCAATTAATAAAAATAATGTTAAAAAGAGAATGGTAAAAGTAAAAAGGTTACTGGCATTTCTCATATGAGTTGTAAGGCATGTTATGTTACTTTCTATCATTAGTTTGTTCTGAGACATACGTATGTGATTTAGATTTGATATGTCACTTTAACTTGTTCATTTGTAACATCGATTTTAGTTAAGATTTATTTATATCTCTATATATATATATATATATAGGAATATTATATTAAGTTTAAATTTTTAATTATTCATGCATAAAATTTCTAGATCCATAGGAAATATAATAACACGAGATCTAAATTATTCTTTAAGTTTTAATTAGGTGTATAAACTTGATCTACAAAAACCACTTTAGATCTATCATAATTAAACTAAGGACGTGTTTAAAAATCTTTTAGATCGTAATCAATTCCTGCATAGGCATGACTGCTAGCCTTACTGCCTTATCATTAGGAGTTAGTGCTTTCCTCCACCTTACAGGCCAACCAGATCAGATCTAAAAGGTTTTTAATTCCTTAAATAAAACATTTTCAAAAAGAACTTTTAGTTCAGTACGATACATCAAATACTATCAGCAGATCCAGTTATATCTTTGATTAAAATTGTAGAATAAAGCAGATTAAAGAATGAAGTAGGACCAAGAACGATAGGACCAATATATATATATATATATATATATATATATATATATTGGTTCAAATAAATAAGGTCTAGAAATAGTTGTGAGAGTCAGTTGAGAAATTAATGCAATGATTATTGTAGATAAGTGATTATTTGAGGGGTAACTATGTTTCTCTATGCAGATTTCTAAAATACCCCAAAAAACTTTGTTATTACTACTAAGAGATGATGGATGAATTGGTTAAATATCAACTTAAGTAATGGCGAAGAAGGAATAGTAAATAACTAAAACAGCTAAACAAATAAGCATAAAACCTATAGTAAGGTTGAAAAGAATAACAAAAGTGTTGAAATAAGTGAGGATAACTAGAAAATAAACAAAAAAAAAATTGGGAAATTTGTATGTTGGTTGATACTTTTTGATTGTGTATTTATACATATAACAATTTTTCCTATTTATAAGGAGAGTCTCGACTGACTAAACCCATTATTCAGCCCTATAACCACCAACACATGCCCAAATTCCATACAGTGCATTATAAATTGTGGGGGTGTCCATGTATCTCACTCCAAGTCAGCTTGGAAAACTGTTGCCCCAAGCACTCTTTCACCGTTTCTCCTAGTTGTTGAAGTATGTTGAACAAGATTATCGATGTAACTTTCTGAGCCTAATTGACTGAGAATTGAGACAAAAACATACTTAAAAACTCAGTGAAGTTGACAATGGATCTCGAAAGCTGGGTAGTGAACCAATTCATGGCTGAATTTTTGAATATGGAAGGCGACATCTTGCACTTGATCAATGCATTTGTTGCCCTATTGATGACTGTATTAGTATTGAAATACGGTAAGTTCTCCTTTGGGTCGATGTCTTTGGTATACATATCCAGAACCATAGTGTTGAAGTTATTGGTATAACCACGTTAGCTATTTCCTCAGAGAATAGTTAAAAATCAACCACTACTTTCTCTCCTCACCATTCGTCACCTCGCTAATCATATTCCTGGGTAAGATCAGTAACTTGTGTTTGTAATTTCTCATTGTATTATGAAGTTTCGCCAATGTATTCATAATCCCGTGCAACACATTTGAGGGGACATTGCTGTTGTTTCTATTTTTGTTTCAAGAGAAGTTTACATTCAAGTGTGTATGCACGGTGAAGAATTAACCTTTGAACCCGGGAAGAGTTTTATCAGGGCTCCACGATGGGCGTCAAAGTTCACACGGTGAACTTAGGAGAGAATAAGTAAAGAACCAAAGGGAGAATTAAAGACCTAGTATTTTTTCTGCATTCATATGAGCATGAGGTCTCCAACGGAGAGTTGCCTCTTTATACATAAGAAACCTCATCTTATTACGCAACCGCTGTAAGACCCTAAATAGATTAAATAATTAAATAATTATTTAATAATCCAACGCATACCTAGGGATTCTTGCAGGCGGGAGTTAAGGCCAATAGCTATTTGGATCATCGTAGCGATGTTTTCCAAACGACAGTTCGTCGTAGGACCGATCTTATCTCGACTTTGAATTCGAGCGAGAATAAGACATTCTCACTATCTCAATGATGATCAGTGAAGAATTTTGAGAAGAACGATTGTAATATCGATATGGTTTCCTTCTAGAGCCCGGAAGAGGCATTTCTCGCTAACGAGACTTTCAATCGAAAATCCAGCAAGCGAAACAGACGACTTCGGGACCTCGGATAAAAAATCAGGGAATCACCAAACGACTCCATTTGACATGACGGATCCATATATGCAATAATTTTTTTTTATGAATAGTGTTTCCATGAATAGTGTTTTCGGGCCGGAATCAGCACGAATTTTGAGAAAAATGACCTGGGCTCGAGTTGTGCGACCACGAGGTTCAAAAAAAATGAGTAACCGATGTTAGTCACTCTCAGCAACATTGGGAAACGTGCCAACGACCAGATTCGAATAACAATGAGAATTATGACGCGACTGACGCAACTGACGCATATGACGCCCGACATGACGACGCGTTAGTGGATTAGAAATTTACTATTAAACTAATCTTAGATATTTTCCTAAACTTTAGAGTTTAGTCCTTATACTTTGATACTTTAGAGTTTGGTCATCCAAATAGTAACTAGATATTTTGGGAAACTTTACTATTCAACTTTGGTCCCTAAGGTTTTAGGGAAATTTTAAGTTAGTCCCTCCATGGGCTGAATACCCACGGCCTCAAGGCCATTTTGGGTGAGTTTTTGTTCTTTTTCCTTCTAAGTTTCATTAGTAAAAGTAAAGGGTTTTAGTCCCATGGGATCGTGGTTAAGGATGATGAGATGGGTTTTAGTCTCATGTGTTCGTGCCTTAACTTGTAGTTGCATTTGAGGACTCATAAGCATGGGTTGTGTTTGTTGTTCATGAGGAAATGAGTATATTGTTGAAGGGTTGTTGTATTTTGGAAATATTGTTGCTGTCACTTATGTTATGTTCTCTTCAACATGCTGTTTGGTATTTGTTGTTTGTTTAAAGAGTTAACCCTTTCTGTTTGTGTTTGGGCGCTTAACGCCAGAAAATAGACAGGGTGTTGATCGTCGTCTCTTGAGGAGCTTTACGAAATCAGAGTGCGCATCGGAAGCGTGGAAGATTCAGAAGAAGATGACGAACCACGTTGTTATTATATTCTGTTTTAATTTATTTTTGGGCTCGCTGTTGAGCATATTTCCTTTGTTGTAATATTTTCCTCGTTTTGCTTCCGCGTAATAAAATATTATCTATGGGGAAATATTACCTATATTATTTATGTAATTAAGAGAGACGAAAACCTTTTAAGAAATTGAGTTTTTTCTGAGAGGTTTTAATTTCCGCGTTTTTACTATGTAACCCTCAACCCGAAATTGGGGTGTTACAAATTCCATGGATTCATTCTTGTGAATGAAGGTATTTTCCTAAGTATTGGAAGTCCTCTAAGTTCATTAGCTAATGTCTTAGAACTAGTGTATAAGTTCTAAACTAGGTTATGTTTCATAAATGTTTACGGGTCATAGGAACTTTCAAGACAGACATAGCTTCTAGAGCGGACGTAGCTTTCAGAACGGACGTAGTTTTCAGAGCAAATGTTGGAGTTAGGAGCAAAGGACCTTGGTAAGGGAACTTCGCTAATCTTAGCTACTAAGCATATGTATATGGTTATGAGAATGTATACTATGATTTTTGAATTGGTAGTTGACGACATTCTGAGAACGACCCGATTATAATTGTATTGATTGAGATTTATTAATGCATGGAGCTGAATGCATCTGATATTCTGGATTAGAATTGTTTGAGGTGTGATATTGATTTGGAATTGTGGCTCGACTTATTGAATGCTTCCTTGTTATATGGCTAAGTTTTAAGCATGATTTTCTTGTGACATGATTTATATCTGATTTAGATATGTACATATGCTCTACATGATTCTTTGTTAATTATGAAGCTATGTGAGGCCACGTATTCGGACGATTTAGCCTTGAGTTCAGGTTGTTATTTTCATGTCGTGTCAAGCATATTCGAGGGTCGTCGTGGTTCGGAGCTACACATACCATCGGACTAGAGATGGAAATTATCAGGGCGTTAAAAAGAGCGTACTCGTGTAGGAAGCCACTCATCGGCTGCTAGGAATACAATTTAGTCTGCTGGAATCGGTAGAGTGTCCCACCTGCCTGCGAGATTTGGTGTTACATCCGGATGAAACTTTTGTACAATGAGGGATTGTGCGTGCAAATAGGGAGTTGTAGGGTCATCGACAACCTGAGTCTGTAAATCTTGTGTAGTATGGCTGCTACATGCTTACTTGGATATTATCTGATTGCTTGCTTAAATATATATCCAATATTGTTTGAAGTTGACCCTTGCACATGTTTGTTTGTTTGTATTTGGGCGATCCGTCGCCAGCTAGACAACTACTAGCCGAAGAGTACCCGGAGGATGCTGAGCTGAAGGAAGTTCGAAGGAGCAGGACGAATAGCTTGTCACTTGATGATTAGAGATAGTACGTATTTGATTATTGTGTCTTTACATAAGCATGCCCAACGGTAGGGTAGAGTTCCGAGACGATATGCATTAATGCGGTCACCCTGCGTGGGGTTGTAGGAGGTATACCGGAGTAAGAAGTCTTGGTCGGGGTTTTAATTGTGGCAGCATGTTTTCTTTATAAACGAGTCTGTTGATTACGAAACTATTTCACTGATGTTGTTCACCTAACTCTGTACCTTATATGTTTTGTCGAACTGGGTGTATATATATATATAAGTAATGCATGTTTCCTGTAGCATGTCTTGGAAAAAGAAAAAAAAAAACTTGCATTTCCACAACTTTGAAAGATAACTTGCTTATTTGTTTATTGTTCATTCATTACAGTAACGACCTGAAAATCGGGTGTTACAACCATCCTCTAGCCATGTAGGTACATACATAAGGTACAATAGTCAATTCCTTAATCTTTTCAAAGTGAAAATATCTAAGCTTCAATGCAACGATCATTAGAAAGACACGAGTTAGAAGCAGCATAAATATTTTGTGGCCTTCATCAAACCACTTCGCTCATGGTGAAGGATATTGCCCATGATGGACCACTTCGCCTATAGGGAAGCACATCGCCCATGATGAGCAGAGCGCGTATAGGGAAGAACATCGCCATTTGTGGACTACCTCACCCATATTGGATAATAGCCTAGTAGAATAGGCCTAAACCTCCTGGTGCTTTGTTCGCACCTGGGCCCAAATTTATTGATCTTTGTCCAAGTCGATCGTTTCATTCCACAAGCCCACAAGACACCAAGCCTTGAGAATAAAGGTGAAGTGTGTTTTATTGAGCTACAATCATCTTCACGTCGCCCTCTCTGAATATTGAATCAATAGTTGGCCTAAGTGTTGACCAAACTCATTCCAGTCCACTTTCCATTATCTTTCTTTCCTTGATTTTTCTTCTTCTTATTTTCTTTCCTCTTATCGTTCATATATCAAACACACCCTTATGGGATATGAATTTTTGAATTTATTTTAAAAAAGCCCATCGAAGAGGTAAAAAAAGGGAGGGAAAGTGGCTTGTAGGTCCTCTACAAACGAATCATTAGTGAAGAGTGAGATTCAATGAGCAAGAGGGGAAGATAAAGAGAGATGTGAATAAAATAAATTGTAGATTTCTTAACAACGTAGGGTAGCTATCAGATCAAATTAATTTGAGCCTAGGGTTGCCGTGGGAATCGGCTAAAAAACCAATGCAATGATTATCTTAACAAGTGATTACTTGAGGACGAGACTCTATTCCTCAATGCAGGTTCCTAAGGCACTCCGAAAAACTCTTAGTTATTGCTATTGAGAGGTTGAAGACGAGGTAGTTGTATGTAACTAAGGTAATGAAAAAAATGATAATAAACAACTGAAACGGCTAAAGATAAAATATAAAGCTCAAAGTAACAGCTCGAAAGAATAAATAAAGGGCTGAAATAAGTAGAGAGTTAAGGAAAAATAAGCAGGAAAATGTGGGTAATTTATATGTTTAATTGATAATTTGATTTGTATATGTACAAATAATTCTTTCCCTATTTACAGGGAGAACTCTGCGGACTACAACCGTTGCTCAACACATCTAACCACTAACCCACGCTTTTACTTCCATACAAGTCACTATAATCATGGGGTGTTAATGCTTGCTCATTCCTAATCGACTACAAACCGTTGCTCATTCCTAATCGACGACAAACCAATCTGATGGTTTAAATGATATTAGAACTGGACCCACATGGATGAAGTTAGAACAAAAAACGGAGTTGTTGCACATTTGAGTGATGGCGTGCATTTCATGGATAGTGTGGCTCGTGCCACATAGCTTTTTCATATTCAATATTCCACGTGACAAAAACCTAGCGTCTGAGTATAATTCCTAAATCTTCTTATTCTTCCATTTCAAACCTAAGTTGATGTTTTTTTCATAGATCATGTCGAGATACATAATGCCTATCACTCGACAATCTTCTTCTCTGGCTCTAGTGCTCCGGCTAACTTCTGTACCACGGCTTACTTGTTTTATCGACTTACCCTTATAGCTGTTACGAATTAATGTGCCAACCGTTACAAAAGAAATTAAATATGTTCATAAATCCTTTACCATATATACTCCATATTAAGGATTAAATTAATGAACTTCAAATCTTTTAAAAACTAAAATAAATTTTTAGGGTTAATGGTCAAATAAGTCCCTGATTTTGTAAGTGAGTTTGTTTTTAGTCCTTCGGTGGAAAAATGACGTTTAGTGGCGGTCATTTTTACAATTACTGGCAGTTTTTGACCGCCACTAAATGTCATTTTTTTACCGAGGAACTAAAATCAAACTTCCTTACAAATTCAGGGACTGGGGCAACATATTTTTTCGTACACATCAAAACTGTCTTCCCAAAGATAAGAAAGGACTATCACTGTATAGTCTCTGTATTCAGTATTCACATAATCCAAGTGGGAATTTGGTGTAGTGACGCCAGATACGGAAATGCGAAATGCTGACATTGTTGCCTCCGCTTAGAAAGCAAGAACCTAACTTTTGTAGACGTCGTTTCAAGTAGGTTTTATTAGGTCTTTTCTAAAAGTGATATTTTCAATCATAAATGGACTCCGAGTAATGCCCACCTCTATTGTATTACAATTATTTTATCTGCATTTATTGTCAAAGTGAATCTATTATTAAAATGAAAAGCACAACTACTCTAAAACAAATTTATTTTTTCTACCTAAATTAGGTCTTTAGTCAATGGATTAAAATGAGAGCTTGTTCTATGGCATCATTCTCCAAGGTATTAAATGACAAAAATTTATGAGCTACAACATAAAGTATAAATAAAGTAAAGGAAATAATAAATTTTAAATATTAGAATAAGAAATTTTTGGTTTTCCGATGAAGAAGAAAAAAGAATAAAAAAACTTAAATGATTGTCAATTTATAAACTAAAAAAAAGTGACAGCAATGTTATCTGAAATCTAGCTGCATTAAAGAATCCCCATTAAGGGTAAAATATGTTTTAAGTCTTGTAGAATAATGGTGCATTGGATTTGTAAAATATATGAAGTCAATCCCTGTCATTCATTTTTTGTTGGTTTAAGCCGCTGCTGATAAAAAAATTGGCACAAAACGAACGATAGATACTAACTTCATAAATTTCATAAATTTTAAGAACTAAAAGCTATATGAATCTCTTTTGGAGGAACTAAAACCGATTCACTCATATTTTACGGGACTACAAACATATCTAACCCCCATTAAATATTTGCACACTCTTGCTATAAATTTTGTTTACACAAATATTCAATTAATTTTTCTCCATCAGAAAATATATTTTGTTTTAATTAAAATTAAAAATGAATTGTAACTGCTCTTAAAACTATTTTTCATTAATAATGCACGAAAATTATATTTGGCAACGGGATACTAATGCTTCTATTCGGGCGATGTTGGCTGGGGATTGAAAGGTTCAATTCTGTTATGATTTTCGAGATAGAAATGCTGAGGCGGATGCGTTGGCGAGACAAGTTTCTCAAACAGTGTGTCCGATGCGTATTTGGAAAGCAAAGCATGAAGAAGAGCAATTAGCAGATGAGCCAATGCTCCAGCGTTGGAAGTCCAATGCTCAAGCGTTGGCACTCTGACTAGGATCCAAGTAAGCATTTCATCCCAACGCCCAAGCGTTGGAAGCCAGCGCTCATTCGCTAGGCCTTTGTTTGCAACGTTTGGAATAAATAGGACCCAGCGCTCAAGCGCTGGAAGACAGATTTTTTGCTATAAATAGGAGTGTTCATCCATTGTAAAAATCATCCCTTACTTCAGAATACAACAAGTATTCTTCTTTCTCCCTTGAGAGCATTGTTCCTGAGAATTGTGGGAAGCCATTCTTGAGCTCCTAGTCCAGGGTAATTCAATGTTTCTATTAGCCATGCTTGGCTAATTTCTTTTTAAGTTCTTGGGTTGTTTTAACTTATAATTTATGTCTTAGTTTTCTTCATCTTTGTTTCTGAATAATATTGCAAATTCATGTTTTATTTCTTTGTTCTTCATTTCATCTTGATGCGCACAAGTGTTTAAGCTTATTTCTTATGTCAATTGAAATTGGTAAGTAATAAGGGAAATAGGACTTAAAAGAAGCAATATGATATATCACTAAGGAATTAGGATAGACTTTGCTTTATGCTGGCCTGAACTCTATCTTCATCTTCTTCTTTAATTAACTAAGGCCCCGTTTGGAAAAACAGCTTAATTAAGAGCTTATGGTATAAGCGCTTATGGCATAAGAGCTTATGTTGTAAACGCTTAAATTCAACAAGCTGTTTGCGTTTGGATGCACATATTGAAAATAGCTTATACAGAGTCAAAGCGTTTGGATGCATTTTTACATAAGCACTTATTAGTAGTTGAGATTAAAAAATTAAAAATTGAAAAACTAAAATTATTATAAATAAAATTAATGTTTAAAAATTATATTTTTCAAATGCTTGTATTCATAAGATCCCATTTATTTTTCAAATGCTTGTATTCATAAGATAGCCATGTTTGTCTATTAAAATTTGTTATCACATTTGCCCACCCTATTTTATTAAAATGTTTGTGTGGCTTATTCCCGGCGCGTACTTGTGCAATACAAGCCTTTAGAAATATGTCCAAGTTTGAATCATTCCAATAAGCCTTAAATCGTTTGGCTCTACCATTATTTCCATTCTTTTGACTTTGGGTTGAATCCATTTTTCGAGCTGCTCAAACACAATACAACAAGATACAAACAAATTCAAGCAAAATGAGTTATACAAATAAGTATCTATGATCACAATAATAATCAATATGGTTCCAATAGTCAAACCCAACAAGCCTTCCCATAGGATTAATAAATAGAACTTAGTAAGCTAAAGTGAGTTCAAACATGTTTTATGCCTACTTCCTCTTTTCTTTTTTTCAACATGCCTTCTTTTTTTCCTTATTTGTTCTTATGCTTTGATAGGATGGCAAATGGTTGGAAAAATTGAGCATAAAAGACTGTTTGTTGATGTATTGCTGGTCTTTTGGGAACCCTTTGGAGGCTAGTAGCTAGTTAACAAGTCACTAGTGAGGAGTGAAATCCTGCACCACATTGATGGATTTCATTTAGTTCAGTCTGCTTTTTGCATAGTCATAGGCTCATGGCCAACATCTACTTTATCCTGCTTCCTTATTTTACAATATCAAATTTTTTGTACTGGTTATACAGCTCAAGGCAGTGGCATAGATGTTTTGTAATGATTTCTGTCAATGTTTTTTTTTTTCAAATTTTTTGTACTAGTTTTATATGGAACCTTTTTCTGCTGCACTTTGCTCTAGTTCAGGTTTCATGCTATTGACAACTAGTTCTTCATTTTGCTCTTGATTCTAATCCTTCTTTTTCCAATCCAAAACATTAATATTTTAGCCTTTTCTTCAACTCTCTTTGCAGTCTCTTCTTCTATTAATTTCAATTTTGCTTCCTGTTGATGTCTGTGAAAACAAACAAAATGTTAGGCAGGAAAATGGCCATTCGAAGTTCGAACAGGGGAAATGCCACATATAAGTGGACTCAGTGTTCTTATCATAGACAACTAACACATCAACTGGATAATATACATCTCTGCTTCATTTGTAAGTCTTAAAGAACATATCATGCAGTTTACAGAATGTAATCTTTTGAGGAAAAGATAACAGGAATCTTTGGAAACTAACAATAGGAAACAGAAGGAAAAGATTGAAACCACAAAAAAATTGAAACCACAAAAAATTGAAACCATAAAAAATTGCAGGGCCAACAGAAAGGGACGAGCGCGGACCAGATGAGAGCAAGGAGGCGCCGCTGCCAGAGGAGAGGAAGGAGGTGCGCGCCGAAGGAGAAGAGAGGAAGAGGTACACGAAGCTGCTGCAGTTAGGAGAAGAGGCTCGAACAGAGAGGGAGGGAGGAGCGCGCGACCAGAAGAGAGGAACGAGGCACGCCACTGCCAGAGGCTGCCGGAGGCGCGCCGCTGAAGGAGGTGCGAAAGGACAGAGGAGAGTTGGAAGAGGTAGCTGCTGCAGAGAAGAAGAGAAGAAATTCTCTTTAGGGTTTCTATAATAAAATAAAATAAAATGAATTGTAAGTGTAAAAATAGGGGTCGTCCGGATTCGAACAGAGGATCTCATTAAAAGGTCTCATAAGCTCCGAATAAGCTCCGGATAAGCTGTTCCTATCAGCTTATGGAAATAAGCTAAAAAGATCTTATGGAGGGCTTATAAGCTATTTCGATAAGCTCTACCAAACGCGCACAAAATAACTTTTTCTATAGCATAAGCTCAAATAAGCTGTTGAAAAGCTCTCCCAAACGGCACCTAAATTGCAAGGAATTGAGTTTAGTAATTAGAAAGAAAGGTCTACATTTGTAAGGAATTAACTTGTAGAAATCATAGGCTAGAGCATCATGAATTTTTGTTTTAAAATTCAGAAATAAGGTAGAAGTTTGCTAGCATATATTATAAGTTATTTAATTCAACCCAAGTGCTTAATCTCCATCATCATCATTTTTTTCTTATTTTATATTTATGCTTTTTCCAAGTTTTTGTTCTAAACAAACCAAAATCAAAATCAATATTTTAATTTTCAGCACAAGCTCTAAATAAATTAATAATTGGGCACCTATTCCTTGGGTTTGATATCTTTTATATTACTTCGATAATCAACCGTGCACTTGCGGATTTGGCTATCAATATCTTCCAAGGCCAGTTTTCACCCATTGACAGTTATACGTTGCTTTATCAAGAGTAACGACCAAACAAAGACTGATGATACTAATAGAAAATCATGACGACCTCCCTCCTAACACAACAGTTAATGTTGTGTATGAAGAAGTTTTTGGAAATATAACTCCATAAGGTACTGCTTACTGATATTCTATAAATCGTATTACGATTGATATTATACTCCTATGTGTTAGAACGTTAATTCTAACATGTGATTTGCCTTTTTGTGTACCGGGTGACTTCCTATTATACTTTCTCATTCATCATCCATGAGTTAAATAATGACAAGTAGGATGTTGTTATTTTTCTTTTATTTTACAAATTGTAACATAAAATGACAATTAATCTCATGAGTAATTTAGATAACCTCATACATCAAAAATTGAGGAATCAACATGACAAATTATCATCTAAATTTAGCACAAGATGTGGTGCGGCAGTTAGTTAACTTTGTCCCTCGACCATGCAGAAGGGGGTTTCGATCCTTGCCCATGTGAGTGAAGCGTAAATTGTCGGCAATCGTTTACCGTTAAGTAACTATTTCTCATGGCGAGGGTATTGGTCACTGTTGTCGACCTGACAAAAACATGTATAAGAAGTTATAAAAATAAATCATTCCACACACATTAACTTTACTTTATCCAAACTTACCCGTGCCTTGGATTAGCTAAAACATTTGTATGGAACACTCTATCAGCATCCATTAGATCGAGAGGGGATATTGTCATTAATGTTGCCTCGAGTGGCGTGGTATTTAGCTAACTTTGTCCCTCGACCATACATAAGGGGGTTTCGATCTTTGACCATGTGAGTTAAGCGCAAATTGTTGTCAATCGTTTACTGCTAAGTAACTATTTCTCACCGCTAGAGTATTGGTCACTATTGTAGACCTCACAACAACATATATAAGCAGTTATAAAAAAAATATCATTCCACATACAATAATTCAAATTTATCCAAAGTTACCCGTGCCTTGCACGGGTAATTCCAACTAGTTCTTAATATAAGAAAAAGAAAAAACATATATATGTATAGATAGAGGGAGAAAGAGATAAAACATATAAAAATTCAAATTTCATATATATTAATTGAAGTCCCAAAAAGTACACACCAAGTCAAATAGACACTTAGTGGCACTTATTGGTATACTTATTCAAGACACACAATCATACTTAAGAAACTAAGAGAGGTCATTAATTATAGGCTAGCTCTTTCCTACCCCTAGAGCCCAGTGTTGTCCTCACCTTGCAAATCACTAAAATATTAATTTTAAAATTTATTACAATTTATCTTGACATGACACAATATTTATAACATCAGACAATTTTTTATTGGTCAATTATAAGAGAGGACAACAATCACGATAGTATAAAAAAAATTCCTTAACTATTAAAGCTTAAGATTGAGATCCAGATCCTTCTTGGAGGTAAGCATCTTGATCATCCACTGATCAATAGCACCCGCAGGTTGACCACCACAACCTCTTTCAAAGAAATTGTCCTGGCAACCACCTGCACCTACACCTGCACTGACGCCAGCAACTCTCAGTGGTATGGAATCTCTGTGAGCCTCCTCATGAAAAAACATACCTTGTCTCTGAGCACCAGTGAATATATGAGGATGGGTCTGGTTAACCCCAGACCCATAATGAGAACCATAGCGGTATCCTCCATCCCTCACAAAAGGCATGGGCCCGCTAACTTCAACCACCTTGTTGGGGCGATCTCTGTGAACCTCCTCATTAAAAAACATACCTTGTCTCTGAGCACCAGCGAATATATGAGGATGGGTCTGGTTAACCCTAGACCCATAATGAGAACCATAGCGGTATCCTCCATCCCTCACAAAAGGCATGGACCCACTAACTTCAACCACCTTGTTAGGGGGAACAACGCCAAGGCGCAGCTCCAAGTCAATTCCACAATTGACGCCCGGTGCAGAAATGATCATTGAGGATGGTGCACATTCAACTCGCTTGCCCGCTTGGATCTCCCTCTGCTTTTGATCTTCTTGCATCTTTTGCATGTACATCTTGTGCATCTGCTTTTCGATTTTCTCAGTTTGGTGAGCATTCTGATGCCCTACCAGAGCCTTCATGGATCTGAACTTCATGTTGCAGTGCGGACAACCATAGGTTCCAGGTTGGTGAAGGCTCAACAAGCTCCCCATATTCTTCTTTCTTGTTGTGATGGAATTTTCACCAATAGAAGCAGCAGAAGAAGATCTTGCCACAGGTGCCATTTTTGTGAGGATATCAATAAACAAGGCTATAGAAAGGGGTGAGAAGTGATGTGAAGAGTAGAGGGCCCAGGGGGTCCTTAAAAGGAGACTGGAGTAAGCTCAAAAAGTAGGAAAAAGTTAAGGTATTTAATATAGCATTAATTTTGGAGTGTAAAAAAGTCAAAAGAAGGAGTAAATATCAGTATTGAAGTTAATTAAAATCTCTCCCTCTCATCCTCTTCCCCCTCTCCTCTAGTAAAATTCCTCCCCTCATTTGAACCAAACAGACACTAAACCTTGTTAATTGATCCACGTGACTAGTGCAAGTACATTACCTCATATTTCAAATTTAAAATATAAAAAATAGTTAAAAATGACCTAATTTTTTTCAGAAGCAAAATTTATTCAATTGGATAAATATCACCATAGAAACTACTTTTATAAGTCCAAATAATTATAAAATAGTAATTACATGTCAACACACACTTTCTAGCAGACATTTAATCGAAAAATACTTTAGCGGTGGTTTCTAAGTGCCGCAAACATTTGCGGACATTAAGAGTCACTACTAAAATATGGGTTGATAGAAAGTTTATATCTGAGCATCATTTTCGACAATAAAATACACAACAACACACAACATTCACTCAGAGGAAAACAATTCATGATCAACTACTCTTTAAAAATGACCTAGTGCATATACTACTAAGGGGTAGTCTAAATCATCTAAGATTTATCTTCGGTAAATTAACATAGTTTAGGGGACACAATAATATTTTGATATGTGCCTTAGAAAATCCTAACTCATAACACATGTCAAAATATTATTGGGCCACATAAGAATATGGTGATTTTACCTAATTTTACCTTAGGTGATTTAGACTACTCCACTACTAAATTGTGGAAATTTTCGAGCTTCGACCTTTCTCTAGTTACCTGAGTGCGATATTAATACTTCATCACCACAATTTCAGCCACGTCTAGACATAGTTGGGAAGAAAAGAGAAGCAATAAGATATATGATATGTAATGTGATAGAAGATGCTGTGAGAAATCTACTACTTCTTATTAGCAAGTTACTGTTCATAAGAGAGGCTCCATCTTGGCCATCCATTCATTCTCTTCATCCAACGGTTCGGACTTATTCAGAATAGGTTAGGTTTCACCAGTTCCGATGTCGTCACCCCCTTCCCTTCGTCATCGCACGCCGCCGTTCGCCATCCCCTTCGTCATCGCACGCCGCCGTTCGCCATCCCCTTCGTCATCGCACGCTGCCGTTTTCGCCATTCCCTTCGTCATCGCACGCTGGCGTTTTCGCCATCCCCTTCGTCATCCGCCACTGTTTTCCACATCCCCTTCGTCATCCGCCGCCGTTGACGCTGTCGCCGTTTTCTTCATGGATGCACATCGCAGCAGCCTTCGATTTTTGTGTCTTCCTCTCCCCATCCCCGTTCGCGATCTATCCCTTGATCCGCCGCCGTTTTCGTCATCGCAGCAGCCTTCACATCGCTGCCGCCGTTTTCGTCATGGGTTCCAATAGTTCTATCTTCTCTTTATAAATGGTATCAACATGGTGGAGTTTCATTCATTCCCCATCTCATCTCACTTCTGCAAACTTCTCAAATTCTCAAATGTCTTCCCCTGTTAATCCCATTCGGACCTTATGCCCAGGTAGAGATACATGGAAAATCAGAGCAAGGGTGATTCGGAAGTGGGAGTTGTTTCCAATTAGTGAAACCAGCAAACCATATGCCCTTCAACTTGTGCTCATTGATTCTGAGGTAATCTTTCACCCTCTTGCTCATATGTATCAATCTGTTTTGTAATTTATTGTTTAGATATTTAGTTAATAATAAATTTTATGTACTGTCTGAATGTTTCCCAGGGGGTTAAGATTGAAGCAACTATCAAGAAGAACCAAATTAGTAAATTTAGAAGGGAAATTGTTGAAGGCAATGTTTATAAAATTACTTATTTTGTTGTCGCTGAGAGTACTGGTTCCTATCGTGCTTCAGAACATGAGTTCAAGATTATTTTCAGTAGCAGGACGAAGATACAGATTGAACAGTGCAATTCGATACCTCGCATTGGACTTACTCTGAAGACTTCTGCAGATATTGAAATGACTATGGGAGAATCTGATCACTTGATAGGTTAGTTCATTTCAATGAGTTACTCTTTACCTCATATTTAATGTAAATTATACTTACTGTAATTTAGGTGTTCATATGTACCAATTATCTGAATTTAATTGTGTTATTATTCTTTTGTAGACATGATTGGCTTAGTTACAGCAGTGTCAGATCAGAATCAATATTCAAAAGATGGGAAAGTTACAAAAAGGATTGCACTTGAAATCACTGACCACAAGTAGTTTGATGAAAATTATGATCATAGCTTATAATCATTGTTAAATTATCTCTTATTATTCTGTTTTACGTTTTTGCAGGGGGAAAATAAAGTGTACTTTATTTGGTACCTATGTTGACATTGCCAATGAGTTTATCGCAACATCTGGAGTTGGGTTGTCAGTTATTGTTGTGCAGTTTGCTAAGATTAATTTATACCGAGGTATTTTTACATCCATTTATATTGTTAAGTTCAGACCCTCTCTTATTTACATTGCGTTCTAAGTTACTCTCAATAATTTATTTTTGCTGAGCTATCCATAGTAATGATGTTTATAACATGATTTTGGATTGTCTTGGCTCTGACTTGGTTTCAATGGAATTTTGGGTTTTTCCATTTGGATTGTTCTACTTTTATTTTTTTTAAGGAGTTTTCTGGATTTATGATTGTTGTGCTGTCATGTGGTTTGAAAGGCCTGATTCTTTGTTGTGTTTTTTTGCCAATTGTAAAATGTGAAGTCCTTACTCATGTCTCATTTGGTCTTACTCATGGTGTTTGACATATCATGACAAGGTCCCTGCCCTTTGTTGTCTAAGAATTGTCAATACTACTCTTTAACTAGACAGTGTTATGATAGATAGTAAAGAAACATAACAAGATAGGATTAGGATTGAGCACATTGGGGAGAGACTTACGGTAGCACCTATGTTGACAAAGATGATAAAATCTTATTTTAAGTTGTTTATATATACCAATAAAATTAATATACCAAATGAACAAGAAATATTTAGATACAAATGGTTTGTCATAGAAATGATTCATAAAAGGACATTATGAGTTGCTTGATCCATGTAGCTAACCCCCTGTGGGTTAAAAAATTTGTATGTCATGTGTGGTATTGCCTTTTCTGATATTTGGTTTTGAATCTCTTGATTGCCTTATGAAGTGGATCTCCTACCAATAGTAGTGCTGGTAATAAGATTCATTTTCATCAACTAATGATTTAAAATTTACTCAGTTGGATAGTTAAACTTAGAGTTCTTTTAATAAGTTCTTCTTTGGAGTTATCTACTCTAGAGTTGGAATGATTGAACAATGTATTCCCCAATTTGGAACTTAAGTTGGATTGCAATGTATTCCCCCAATTTATAGTGAGAGTTTAGTAGATAATTCTGTTACATATCAAAAGTTTAGGGATGAAATCTAAGCTACCTGGAAAAAAAAAGGAATTGAATGTGGAATATTGGAGTGCAATAGTATATCAGCATTCTGCTAAGTATGTAGTAAAGGGGATTGTCTTCCTCAGTCATTCAGCTTTTCATTATTTGTATATAACCTGATCAGAGTGGTTGTTTCATTACCATCTTCTTTTCTTTCGAGAACAAACATTGCCCAATCTGATTCTCTTGCAACAGAACTGAGTTCATCAAATGAGACTACAAGTTTCACTTACATATGCGTTCATTCATAAGATAGAAAATATAGACTAAACATATTTATTCTTCTTATCAATGTTTCTATTATGTTCCTTATGTGTAGTAAAAATAAAACTACTTCCTTATATTGCAATGGAGGTCTCGAGATTTTTATTCCATATGCAAATATAATTGTAATTTTACATGTTTCAATTTTTCAAAGATGACAATGTTATCATAGATAGTAAAGAAACATAACAAGATATGATTAGGATTGAGCACATTGGGGAGAGACTTAGGGTAGCACCTATGTTGACAAAGATGATAAAATCTTATTTTAAGTGATTTATATATACCAATAAAATTTATATACCAAACGAACAAGAAAGATTTAGATACAAATGGTTTGTCATAGAAATGATTCATAAAAGGAAATTATGAGTTGCTTGATCCATGTAGCTAACCCCCAGTGGGTTAAAATTTTTGTTGTTATGTTCAGTCCCTATAAATATATATTGTTAAGTTCAGACCTTCTCTTATTTATTATATTGTGTTGTCAGTTACTCTTAATCATTTATTTTTGCTGAGCTATCCATAGTAATGATGTTTATAACATGACAATGTAGGAGAAGTTGGTATCCAGAATGTGATGCATGCTACTAAAATACTTTGGAATGCAGATATACCCGAAGTTTCAATATTTCGTGATGGGTAAAATTTAACTTCTAAAATACTATAATACTAAAATACTTTGGAATTCAGAATGTGTCAATTATTACTTCCTTTAAATTTAATGAATTCAAACATTTTCATCAAGGTTGGCCTTACATGGTATTGATGCTGATATGCCAATTGGAAAAATTGGTAATGATGTTCAGCATATTTCTATGCATGAGGAGTTTATTTCTATGTTTCCTCGGAAAAGTATCATT
The DNA here is from genome assembly GCA_030819835.1 of Acmispon strigosus. Classification (NCBI taxonomy): domain Eukaryota; kingdom Viridiplantae; phylum Streptophyta; class Magnoliopsida; order Fabales; family Fabaceae; genus Acmispon; species Acmispon strigosus. The sequence continues at coordinate 36,668,839 of JAUAMA010000001.1, read as the reverse complement.
GAGCTTCATGACACTACTGAGGTAAATTCCTTATCCATGTATTATTCTTTATTTTTTTGTTGAAATGTATACCTTATGTACAATATATAATTATTTTATATATCATGTTCTCTAGGAGGGTTTGTTCATAGTTTTGGCTAAAATCAGTGGTTTTCTTGATGGCGAAAAGTGGTGGTATACTTCCTGTCGCTGTCGTAAAGCTGTTACTGTTGAAGATGGAATGTATTTCTGTGCTGCTTGCTCATCCCATGTACTTGATGTTACTCCTAGGTTGTATAATTTGTAAATTATATTGCACACTTCTACCATATCATTTATTTAATTTATCAGTCAACTGAATCAAAGTTGCTGTTACCGATAGATTTCGAGTTAAAGCTGAGGTTTCTGATGGTCATGAGGTTGCCAATTTCGTAATGTTTGACACTGATTGTCAACACATTCTGAAGAAAACTTGCAGGGATTTAGTAATTAGCTCAAAGGTATTTTTTTTGTCTGTCCCAATTAGTTGTATTTCCTTTGTTGATCCTATATTCAGTACAATCATCTGCTTTTGTTTGATATTTATTACCTTATTTGTGAAGGGTAAATCTGTTGATGAATATCCTGATGAAATCATGGGAATAATTGGTAGTGAAATGCTTTTTAAAGTTGAGAGGCGTGCTGACCATGGGTTGAAGTATGATGATTCTTTCAAGGTGAAGAAAATTTGTGACGATTCTTCCATAATTGAACTGTTCAAGGATGAGACCAAAGTCTGCACTCCAAAGAAGGTTTGTGAGTGATTTTTTTAATCCTTGCTTTACATATTCATTTTTTATCATTCAGCTTTCATTTCTTCATCTAATAATTGATCTGTTCATTTTGAAGTCTGAAATGTGTGACAATGCTGTGTCCCTTGATGACATCTCTCAATGCGAAAGCTCATCCATTGTTTCATCAGTTGGCACATTTGAAAGCGGGGGTGGAAGTGTTGCAAATCCTTCAAAGAGGAAGAAGTTAATGGATATCAAGACTGAGAAGTAGTTGTAGTCTTCACATTTTATTACTGATAAGTACAATGTGTATTGTGTCTATGTGTCAACTATCTTGCTATTTTGTTATCTTTTGTCTTAGTATAAAGTCCATGTTTTGTTGTCCTCTTAAGTCTAGGATGTGTTTAAATTGATATATGATACTCTCTTTTTTACGTGTAGTGAGGAGTATCATAATCATCCCTATTGTATTTTGGATTCAGACCTATTAATCTATTAATCATCCCTCTTAAGTCTTGGTTCTAACCTTTTAATACACATTTATGTGTGTTTAATTTATAGTTGATATAGTTAACTTCAGCTCGGGTACTGAATCTTGAATTTTGCCTCTTCAGAAAGTCCTTCTATCTCCCTTTGAAAAGAATTTTTTTAATGCACTGGAAAGTCATTCTATCAATTTATTAACAGGAAAGCAGGTTATGTCTATGTTGATGTGAAGTAAGCAGGTTAATTTGAATGAGGGAGTCTCTACAGAAGGTATTCTCTTCATGTGTTTTTGTTGTTGTTATTGTCTATAAATACTCCTACAGTTAATTGTTTGGTTATTATCATTCCCCTCTGCATTGCTGTACAACTTCCTCCTTTCGCATTTGAGATGCTGGAAAATTTTCTTTGGCTTGCTTCAGCAGCTTTCATTTTATACTATGGTGACCAGAATTCCAATTTGATATATCTCCTGTGCTACGACAATCGAATAAGAAGGTAACAACATTCCAACTTCACTCTAATTCATGGTGGTTTGAATTATGTTTATAAGTTGCCATCGAAACTTCAATGATCTCAAAGTTCATTATTTTTTTATTTACTGTTCATGGATTATTATTGTTCAAAAGATTGTTGCAGCAAATGGTGTTTGAAGCCTGGTCTAGGTTAACCCTCATGGTTTGTTTGGACTTTGGAGGTATAATTGTTTGAGAACATTTACCTTTTCTATTCATGTTTCCTTCAGGACTTATCAGAAAGAAAGAAAAGATAGGTATAGATTCCAAACTAATTAAGTGCTGGCTCTTTATCTTTTATTAAAAATTCAGTATAACCGAAAAGATTCACTTGATGATCATTAAGATTGTAACATGCTTAGTAAGTATTGTTGGTTGATATCATATACACTATCTAACATGATAAAACAGAAGTGCAGAGAGACACTTTTTTTTTTCTCTTTCATCTACTGGTGATTTCCTTTCTAAAAAATGTGTTTACACAAAACTTGATTGTAACCACTACCATCTCTATTTGATTGATCAGAAACAGAGAAAATAAAAATTTGTTAAATGTTACCCATGTTAATTCATATCCTTTGTAAGAGCCACATGTTAAATCTTGAATACCCATTATCTAATACCTACTCTATCACCTTTCTACTTTACACACAATGGTACTCTTTGTGTTTTTAACTAAATTTATCCTGTTCCAAATTGGTATTTGATCCATTATAAGCAAGAATTGCATTTAATTACTGGGTAGAATGAAAGTCGTTTTTGTAAAGCATAGTATCCATATATCTCTTTAAAATTGCAATTTCTTATATTGGTTTTTCTAATCAGTAATTAGTTCTCTATTATAATTTTTTGTAAATAGATCTAAACTCCAGTTATTGAATCTATGTTAGGAGGACAATGATGAAGTTTATATTTTTAGCGGTTCATGCCTTACTACACACAAACCCCACTTCATCCTTATTTACTATATATGGTGGGTAGTTTAAGTTGCCTAAGGCATATACCAGTTCTGAAGTTTGAATAAATGGTCTTTTTGCCTTTTTTTTAAGCTCACATTCTACATACAATTAAAATTGCTTTTTATCTAGGTTCTAATATCGTTGCTTTGAGATAGAATGGTTTGGTTTATTGATGTAGTTTGAATTTTCACTCAAACTTATCAAGATTGGTTTATCACATAATGTGGATTTTGTCATTGCAGAAGCAGTTGTGTAAGCTGCAAGGAGAAGCTTTGAATATATTTGAAGGATGTCGAAGATTTAGAAGTTCAAGCTTATATGTACAGTTGTGACATTAGGAGGGCAAGGATCGGTTCTGGCAGTTAAATTTTTATTCATTATAATGTACTAATGCTTAGTAACTTTATTTAAAATATAAACATTGAGGTTTCATTAATGCATAACTTTTGACATGACAGTGGTTATTCCTTTTGTATCAACAAAGAAATAAATTGTATACTCTTGAGACTGATTCAGCTTTAGCATATGTTTGTTCAATAAAATGAATTGTCTAAATTTTTTTGGGTGGAACTTAGAAGTATGTAGAGAATGTGCAGCGATATCTATTTCTTATATGAAATGCAAAATTGGTTTATTCAAAAGGAATATATCCACGATAGAAGTGAAACCAAATTTCATCTTGATTGTTTTGTTTCAGCTTTCATGTTGTTGCTAACCAAACTATTGTGCCCCACCACTTTAATAAAAGATATTTGACACATTCAATATGTTCACATGGGTTCTACACCATAACCACATCATTCTATTTAGAGAGTTTATATAATTCGTAAATAAAGTATTACAATTTTGGTATTTATAAAATCGGCGCAACCTCAATTATAGATTAGATAGTAGATAGTTAATATTAAGAAAATAGTTTTTTGTCATTTGTTAAATGATAAATAATTTTTTGGTTTTTTATGGTATTTCATAGTTGGTAGTCATGAGACTAATCTCTTCGAGATTCAGAGATTATTTTAAGTGGGTTATATGATTAATAATATTATTTACATTTTCATGCATTACCAAAAAATCATTGTGAAGCATGAGAGATGATGCTTAATAATTCTTTTGCTCCATTTATCTCTAACTATTTACCAAAACTGTTGCATAGACACCTCTTCACTTCCAAATATATAGAAACAAATGAGTGAGAAACGTGTGATGTGATAATTGATGCGACAAAATAAAAGAGAAAAATAGAAAGAAAAATAGGTGATGTCATTTTATTTGAAAGGAAAATAATTTTTTGGTTTTTTATGGTATTTCATAGCCGGTAGTCATGAAACTAATCTCTTTGAGATTCAAAGATTATGTTAAGTGAGTTATATGATTAATAATATTATTTACATTTTCACGCATTACCAAAAAATCACTGTGAAGCATGAGAGATGATACTTAATAATTCTTTTGCTCCATTTATCTCTAACTATTTACCAAATCTGTTGCATAGACACCTCTTCACCTCGAAATATATAGAAACAAATGAGTGAGAAACGTGTGATGTGATAATTGATGCGACAAAATAAAAGAGAAAAATAGAAAGAAAAATAGGTGATGTCATTTTATTTGAAAGGAAAATTAATAGTGCGTTTGTTGTAAACCGAATAATGGTAATTTATAGTAATCTTAAAAAAGAGATTATTTTTTACAAATATATAGCAAACTCATAACTTGATTTGTGTTTAATTTAGCTAATTAAAATCTTTTTTTTTCCCTCACATCTGTCACAATAGATTTTTTGATAATCTATTCCCAAAATAATTTTCTAAATAATATGATTGCCTTTTTTTTTTTTAACTTTGATTATGAAAAAAGTAATAAAAAACAAGTTTAAAATGATTGACTTTTTTTCCACCTAATAACTAATTATAAAAATGACATCTTAAGTTGATTATATATATGTTTTTTGAAAAAAAAACAAAGTTTTTATAATTTTCCAACACTGATAGACTTTGGATCCTAATTTTCAGCCCCATAAACCTATTTCACGCAGCCTCCTTCTATTTCACGCAACCTCACGCAGCCCCCCTTCTATTTCACGCAGCCTCCTTCTATTTGAAACCCTAACCCCTTTCTATCTTCATCTCATTCTGTCTGCTTCAGCAATCTTTTCTTATACAGCTATGGGCAAATCAATGTATAGAATCAAGATTTCTAGCAATCATCTCCCTACAAGAATCGCCTCTCACCCTATCGCCTCTGGAAACTCTCTCTGGTCAATCAAGCTTTCGAAAAGCTCTGTTGGTTGCGATTGGGGCGAGCTTTCGAAAACGGTCAGCCTCACGATTCCAATCGCCGTCTTCCTTGCAACGCACGCGGAGTTCTGGCTGCAGATGGGGCGAGCTTCACCTTGATGTCGTATTTCATCATCTGCTGGTGGCCAGTAGCCTCAATCGACGATATGAACAGTGTTCTATTCCCCTACATCCATCATCTACAAAGTCTGCGATAATTTCTTCCAAGGTAACCTTTCTGTTTGTCTGCGATATATTCTTCCAAGGTAGGTATAGGGGCAATAGAATGCATATCTGATCTAACCATGTCAAATTTTTAAACTGAACATCACTTTTATATCATATATTTTTCATGTTCTGTCATCTTATTTCCATTCTCTCTTTTAATTGTTTTATAATTGACATCATGGACTATTTGTATTACTCTGAAACAATCATTCTCTTTAATTTTTAAAATATTTTTCTAAAAACTGACAGACCATTTATATGAATTTTCCTCAACTATTTGTTTCATCTTTAGCTATTAATAGTTTAAAACCAATTCAGTGAGTCACAAATTCTCTCCTCAAAAAGTGTTTTAAACTAATTACGCTTAAAATTTCCATTTTCTTTCATTTTTGGACAGCTGTATGATTGGTAGCTGAGTTTTTCTCACATGTTAACATCTATACTCCTACGTGTTAGATATATGTACTTCTGACATACACTGTTCAAAGTACAAAGTAGACATTTTCTATTCCTCAAAGCTACTTCTCTATCAAATTTTTTTATTGATAAATTGTTAAGCTCATTTGCAGAGATTTTATATTTATCCATTACATATCTTATCTTATATACATATTCTTATTCTGATTTTTATATCTTTTCTTTTTGTTGTTACAAATTTATTAGTCTCTGTCTTCTTCTTATATCCTTTTTTTAACAAAGTGTTAGTTCATATATTTATTGTTACTACACTTGAGATTTATCCTTTTTTGCTTATCCTTATTTAAAGAATCCTACATAATCATGTCATACTTCCAAACATGAATGGTTGAATTTACTTGCATTTCAGTCCTTATATTTCAGTTTTTCCATTCCATGCGGTTATATATGTTTGACATTTCACGTACACCATTCTATTTTAAAACTGTTTTCAGTTTACCTTGAACCTATACTTCATTATTTATCAACTTTTTCTTTCTAAAATCATACAATGTTGTACTTTAGGCATTGTCCTAATATAATAATAATATTTACTTCTCTATATAAGCACACTTTATGTTGTCCATAAAACCATTCATCATCTCATCTAGAGTTCCATTGCACTAAAGCATTCTCATATCCCTTCATTCATCATGATTTCTTCTGCCTTGCCCCCCTTTGATAAATTGAGTGACATTTCTATGAGGTTCCATCCATGGAGGCTGAAGGTTCGGGTTATTTCACTGTGGAAAATTCCTGAACATATTCTGCCATTGTCTCCTTCATCATTTGAGATGGTGCTAATTGACAATGAGGTAACTACTCTATTTTGGGGATTCATATCATCTAACTTTTGTACAGTTAAGTTTGTTGTTCATTTTTTAAAGTCTTATCTTTTTGTTGATGTTATCTATCCATATGGTAGAAACCATCTTTTGTTGGATTCCCACCATTACAGTGCTCATCACTAACTTTGTTAATGTGTTATTATGTCATTATAGGGTGTCAAAATTGATGCTTCTGTTTGCAAGAATCACCCTATTCGTCATAATATTGTTGAAGGACGTGTGTACAAGTTATCTTACTTTAGGGTCGTTCACAATATTGATGGTAAACGTTACACATCCCATGAGCATCGTCTATTTCTGCATTCACGTACCAAAATTGTCCCCACGGTAGATGACCGTATCTCTCACTATGGATGGAATTTTTTCCATATGCATCATATCAGATCCTTTGGTGATTCATTCGGCCACTTAGTTGGTAAAACTTCCATTAAGTGTCATTTCTTTTTATATCTTTTACTCATACATTTTGCTTAATGCTTATAAATTTATTTTATCTCATTCTCTTTGCTAGATGTTATCGGATACGTAGCAGCTGCATCTTCTGAAAAACTACTCATTAAGGATAATAGGGTATACAAGACAATGGATATTTACCTACTGGACAATAGGTACTTTGAATTTAAATTAAGTTTTTATATTTATTCAATTTTATTTTGACATTATTATCTATATTTTGATTGTAATCCCTCCCCTTTCTATGACAAATGCAGTGGCATAATTCGTTGTAACCTGGTTGGTGATATTGTTGACACACTATCAGAGTATTTATGTTCTGACTGGGTTGTGAGACCTGTTGTTGGCCTCCGCTATGTTGATGTGAAAAGAGTTCGAGGTATGTGAAAGTTTATCTATAGTTTGATTAATTTCTATCTATAATTATTTTCAAACTTGATAATGCACATTTTTTACATAGAATTGGGTTCTTTACTCTTTGTAAAGTTTTCAATACATTCTCCGGTCAAGAGCACTTGGATAATTTTAATAACCAAGAAAATTTTAGTTTATAAATTATAATACTCTCTCAAAATTAATTTAGCACTCTAATTAATGTATTTTTTAACATAATCTATCGTGAAAATGTGTGTGTCCAGATCATACTTCTTAAGTAAATGATGTTTGAGCACAATATTAATTATGCAAATAATTCCAGTTATGAGTACATTGTTTCTATGATGATATGTGATCATAATGTTATGTTTGTGAAGGTAATAATCATATTCAATGTGTCCCATACGTCTCTAAGATTTATGTCAATCATGTTTTTGAAGAAGACGGGGTAATTGGTGATAGGTATGCAAGACTCTATATTACAAGTTATTTTACAGTTATTATTTACTAGGATACACTCTTTAGTTTGAAAACAATTAAACAAATTATTTGGTTAAGACTTACTTGTGCTAATAACATGTACAGGTTTGTGGGCCTTAATCCAGGCGTGCCCGTGGAGTACATTGGCCACTCTGATCTGAATGTCAGAATTTCTGCTGAAACTCTTGATTTGTTCCCAAGGAAAACCATTCCTCAACTTCTGCTAAACAAAGAGGTGACTATGGTTTCTCCACTACTATAAGTGATTTAATTATTTACTATTGTTGACATAATACTATACATTAATTAAGTTCATTTATTTTTCAGAAAGGTATTTTCATTGTACATGCTTGCATTGAGTCTTTGCTCAAGGATCGTCCATGGTCATATCCATCCTGTCGTTGTCATACGGAACTTGAAGTTGCTAACAATGTTTATAGATGCAATCGTTGCTTTCGAACAATTGGCAAATTCATCCATAGGTCTTAACTCCACTTTTCATTTAACTTAACTTTATTTATGAATTACATATTATTTCTTTGGATAAACTATATTTGTATTATGCTTTTTTTACAAAATAATACTAAAAATTGTATTCTAATAGGTACCGCTTGAAGGTTGAGGTATTTGATGGTTATGACAGCACTGTTTTTGTTCTAAATGATCGTGAAGTAATGCAACTTACCAACATACCATGCGAGAAAATGATAAGTTTAAAGGAGGTATGTTACAATTAAATTAATATATTATGTGTTTATAGTTCTATAGTGTTATGTTCCATATTTAGTGGTTTCTAACCCTATTTTATTTTATAATCACCATTTTGAATCAAGAACCCACTGTCAAATGAATATCCTCAGCCACTTGAAGAGAAAATAGTGGGCAAGGAAATGTTGTTCAAAATTCGTGCTGGTTCTGGTATTATGTATAATGGGCAAGAGGTATATGATGTCATTAGGATTTGTGAGGATACTTCAACAATTGAAATGTTTAATGCTGCCAAGTTTGCTGTCACTCCTTTGAAGGTTAACATTACCTCTCTTTCTATATTCACAAACTACTTTTTTAGTTGTTTTTAGTCATTATGTAATAATATTCATTTGTTTACAACAAATTCTAAACTTATATGTTTGTGAATCAGGCTCAATTTGCTCCACCATTTACTAAAATGTATAACAGTAACCAGAATGGTGTTGAAGTAAATTTTGATGCAAATATGGAAGAACTCACTGAATCAATTGGTGACAATCAGAAACATATCTTGTGCTCATCTGTGGTCTCTAACTCCAACATTTCCCACCTTCCAGTGAAGAGGAAATTGGAAAAAGAATTTGAAGATGCATCTTTAATTAAAGATAATGGAGTTAATCAGAAGCTAAAATTTGTTGAAGTGGTTGATCTTTCAAATGTTGATCAAGAACTTGGTGTTTATCCTACTCAAAATCCTACTAAAAAATTGGAGTTGATTGAAGTTGTTGATCTCACTGACTGATTCATAGTTGTCTCTATGTGTCAACTATCTTAATATTTTGCTATCTTTTTGTCTTAGAATGAACTCCATGAACTTTTGTCCTATTAAGAAATGAGTATGTAAAGAAGAATTGATCTTGGCTGCCCTGAAATTTTTTTATGATACTTCCTTTTGTATCTATAGTGAGAAGTATCATAATCATGAACATTGTATTATGGATCCAGATCTACTAATCCACTTTCAATTATCTAATGATTTCAATTATCTTTATTACTCTCACACTCATTAATCTTCAGTTATTACCTTTTATAGTTGTGTGAATGATAAGAGTGATTATGATAGAAATCTGATTATTTTATATATGCAGTATAATAATTATTTTGTAGTAGTCATCTACCACTACCATTTAGCTGAAGTACTGTGTTGTGAAGTGAGGTGCATTAAATGCAATATCATGTGTCTATTAATATTATAGTGAATAGCTTGAGGTGCATTAAATGCAATATCATGGTGTCTATCAATAATATAATAATAGATCATCAAGCTGATTTTTGTCCTTCCTCCCACGTCAGTAAGGCCTAAGGCCTGCACACTCTACAAATATAGCATTTAATGTCAATTGTACTTCTTTTTCATGGTTTTACACCTCATCAACTATTGCTCTATATAATGCCTTCAAACCAAGTTGGAAACTCTCATTTTTCATTTCACCTGTGCTCTCAAGCTCACACTACTTCCTACCAACTTCATGTCTAATCCCCTTCAAGGTAATCATTTTAAATCACTGCATATTGTTGTTGAAATTGTACAATATACTCCCTCCGTTCCAAATTATAAGGACCTACTCAGACAATTACGCTTATTAAGAAAATATATAATAATCTAATTAATATCTTGGTTTTATTGTTTTTTATATAAATCTTCCATATATGCCCCTATTTAAAGTTAATTGGTGCATTCATTGTATTTCATTCCAATACCCAAAAAATAATGAATGCAAAGGGTAAATTAGGAAAAGTTTATTATTCATTTTCTGAAATATAGAAGGGGTCTTATATTATGGAACATCAAGTATGTCTCTATAAGGTCTTATAATGTGAAACAGAGGGAGTATTTGATTTTAATAATCTTACATCTAACATTGTTGATTCTATTAACACTTATTATTCACAATCATTTGTATTAAAGAGATATTCCTATTTTATTGAATTATAGATGTATCGAATCCACTTGGAATTTCATCTAATGACCAAGTAGAAAATACAAGAGGTAATATTATTTGTTTTCTTATATTTGTTATATTTTCCACATGTATGATCAGTAATTAGTTATTATCAATGTATAAGTTTAATATTTTTAAATATTCTTTTATTTAATATACCATGAATAATTATTTTATTTAATCATAATTGTACATGTGATAGGAACCACTCGAAAGAATTACAGACGTGAACCTATTCGAAGAAAATCCAATTTGGAACGTTCTAAGAAAAGAATCAACATGAGTTAGTATCTATTTCAAGATAACTTTCAATGAGTTATTTAATTTTAGTAATGTATTCATTTTTATTATATCATTATTTTATCCAGTGGTAGAATGGGAGTTGCCTGGTGAAAGTTCAATGCATAGTTTAACACAACAAAATAGTGACAGTAATTCAGGTATTAATTATACTATTTTATCCGTATTTTATATGTTACCCTAAAATATGCTTTTGGTCTCTGAAATATGAGCGAGATATTGTTTTATTCCTCGCTTGTGTAAATGTGTATTTTAGCCCCTGGAATATGAGAAATTGCTGGTTTTAATCCCTTCTGAACTTGGCGTCGACCCCGTGTCTAGGTGTCATGTTAGAGCTGACGTGTGCCTTCCTACAATGCAGCATGTTTGTTCCCCTCTTTTTTTCCTTACATACTCATTCCTCCTTCCATTGTTTACTCATTTCTCCTTGCATCGTGTACTCCTTTCTTCCATCATCAAGAAACATAAATCAAAATGTTGGGGGAAAGAACACCGTGGTTCGCACAGATTGACAATGGAGAAAATAGGGAGGAGAAGACACAAAAATTTGTTCATGCAGTTCGGCCAACATGTCTACCTCTGTGACTATAGGGCAGCTATAGCTCCTTTCTCATTCATGAATAGAAAGCTTTTGTTCACGCAGTTCGACCTTCGTCTACCTCTGTGTCTGGTACCAAGTACCATAAAATTTTAGAGTTACAGAGTTTACACTATTTATGGGAATTCTAATGATCCAAATATTACAATAAAATATCTCATTAAATCCTATCATAATCCCCTCAACCAATCAGATTCTAGCAACAACGGATAAGGTGAAGTCCCAATGCTCATTAGTTTTCTGCCACTAGCCACGTGTCTTGATCAGACGCGGCCTAACGGTTCCAATCGGACAATCTCCTCAGGCAGACGATCTCCTCAGGCAGACGATCTCCTCACGCAGACGATCTCCTCACAGGACGGTCTCCTTAGGAAGACGATCTCCTCAGGAAGACGATCTCCAACTGAAATGAGCCAAGCTCATCAATCTCCACATTGGCGAATTTCAACTCATGATCCCCAGCGTCCGTGCGCTAAGATTGAGCCAAATTCCCAACACAAAACTTAGAGGATGTAGAAATCATAAGGTGCGAATTAGATCAATCATGTCACCGTTGGCAAAGATAATCCATAACTCGCATAGAATTGATGAAGAACAAGATGAACGAAAACAATATCTTCACAAAAGCAATGTTGCTGACCCAAAACCCCTCCAAAAATCCCAACCAAAATTAGCACAGATCGATGCGCCATCCCCATATGCATGTACTCCCGATCCTAACGCAATTTATTTTCAAACTCACATATTTAATTGCTGCTAATAATTTTTATCTTATTTGTGAAATAATGTCAATTGTAGGGTTGACTCATAATTCGAAAAATCAAAGGTCTTCGTCCTATAGTTTGGATACCGATACCAACTTTGCTGAATTTGAGAAGTTGTGTAAGATTTATTATCATTGGGAATCATTAGAATTAACTTTACTATATGCTTATTACATCACTTAGAGTAAACTTTCATTATTTTCACAGCCTATGTTGATTTGGGAGAAATGAATATCAGTTGTAAGCATTGTGGGGCTATCTTGTGGTATGATGAACGAGCTGAAAAATCTAGAACTTCACTTTGTCCTGATTTCTCTATGTGTTGCATGAAAGGAAAAATTTTTATACCTTATCTTATGGATTCCCCTCAATTGTTGTGGAACTTATTGACAAACATCGATCCAAGGAGTCAACATTTTATGGATAACATTAGGTGTTACAATAGTATGTTTGCGTTCACATCAATTGGTGGTAAAATTGATAATAGCATAAATGATGGTGGTGGTCCTCCTCAATTTATCATTAGTGGTCAGAATTATCATCGTATAGGAAGTTTGCTTCCAAAGGATGGTGATTCTCCGAAATTTGCGCAATTATATATCTATGACACAAGGAATGAAGTTGATAATAGAATGAAACATTTCAGGTACGCCTATTTACTATTTTTATATTTGATGCATACTTACATTTCAATTCGTTAATTTAAATTAATTTGAACTTCACTTATATTGTTAGTGCGGGTCAATCTAGCATTGATCCTGGATTAGTTACTGACTTGATGAGAATGGTTGATGAGTTCAATCGTCTAGCAAAGTTATTTAGAAAAGTACGAGACCGTGTGGAGGAAGGTGATGTTGATCATGTTGCATTAAGATTATTTAGGAACACTTCACCCGACGCAAGAATGTATAACCTACCAAGTGTAGACGAAGTTGCAGGTTTAATAGTAGGTGATTTTGATAGCTCTGATTGTGGCCGCGATATTATCCTTCGTACAACAAATGGACAATTGCAAAGGATTTATGAAAATCACTCATCATTTCTCCCACTCCAATACCCAATATTATTCCCTCATGGTGAAAAAGGTTTTTCTGATGATATTTGCTTCTCATTTTCCAATAATGACAATCAACATTATAAGCGCTCTCATATTTCACTTCGTGAATGGGTGGCTTTTAGATTGCAAGAGAGGAATTTTGAGTGTAAGAGAATTTTGCTATCTCGACGATTGTTCCAACAATTTGTTGTTGATTGTTATTCCATGATTGAATCTCAAAGATTATATTTTATACGGAACAATCAAGCCACTATTCGAAGACATTTTCTATCTGGGATTGAGGAGGCAATTAGTCGTGGTGATACAAATCCATCTTTAGTTGGATCCAGGATATATCTCCCCTCATCCTTTACTGGTGGTAGACGTTACATGTTTAATAACTGCCAAGATGCAATGGCAATATGCAAGACCTATGGATATCCTGATTTGTTTTTGACAATGACATGCAATCCTAAATGGCCGGAGATTGATCGCCATCTTACTTTGTATGGTTTATCTACGCATGATCGTCCAGACATTATTTGTCGTGTTTTTCACATGAAGTTGCAGCAACTAATGGATGATTTAAAGAAAGGAGATTTCTTTGGCAAAGCTATAGCAGGTTTGCTAATTTATTGTTTTACATTTCATTTCATTTGTAAACTATACTTACTCTTAATTATGTGATATGTCTTTAATATACTAGATAACTAACGTGACATATGTATTATAGGTATGTATACCATTGAGTTTCAAAAGAGAGGTTTGCCACACGCCCATATTTTATTATGGCTTGGCTCGGAGTATAAACTGCATTCCCCTAATATGATTGATTCTGTCATATGTGCTGAGTTACCGGATCCCATTCTCTATCCATCTTTGTTTGAATGTGTGTCCAATTATATGGTTCATGGTCCATGTGGTCTGAGTAAGCCTGACTCTCCTTGCATGAAGAATCATAAATGCTCCAAGTTTTTTCCTAAAAAATTTGTTGAGGTCACATCTTTCGATAGTGATGGATATCCTGTATATAGGAGGAGAAACACTGGAGTCATTGCTAATAGGAGAGGAGTTCAACTGGATAATAGGTTTGTTGTTCCTTACAATCCAAGATTATTGATGAAATACCAGGCTCATATCAACATTGAGTATTGCAACAAATCCAATTGTATTAAATACTTATTTAAATACATAAACAAAGGAGTTGATAGAGTAACAATGTCAATGTCAGTTGGCCAAGCCAGTAAGGATACAAGTCATGAAGTTGATGAAATTAAACAATACTATGACTGTAGGTATCTTTCTCCCTGTGAGGCTGTATGGAGGCTATTTTCATTTGAAATCCATTATAAGTGGCCATCTGTTAAGAATCTCACGTACCATTTACCTAGGAAGCAGGTTATACTGTTCAATGAACAAGAATCTATTCAGAATGTATTTGAAAAGAATAAAGAAAAGAACAGTATGTTTATGGCATGGATGGAAGCAAATGCAAAATATGCTGATGGCAAGGGATTAACATATGCAGAATTTCCTTCTACATTTGTTTTTGATGAAAAAAACAAGCTGTGGCGTCCAAGAAAGCAAGGAATCTCTATTGGCCGAATGAACTTTGTTCCACCTGGATGTGGAGAGTTGTATTACTTAAGGCTTCTATTGAATGTTCAGAGAGGTTGCACAAGCTTTGACGATTTGAAATCAGTCAATAATCACATCTATGAAACTTTTAGAGACGCATGTGCTGCCTTGGGTTTGCTAAAGGATGATCGTGAATTTATCGATGGTATACATGATGCAGCCTTATTATCATCTGGTTCCTATGTAAGAGGATTATTCGTCAATTATTTAATGGGAAACACTTTGACTAATCCTTTACGCGTTTGGGAAAAAACATGGCATGTTCTCGCTGATGGAATTCTGCATGGTTTGAGGAAAACTCATAATAACCGAGGTACACTTAATATAATTTTTTCATAGTCTTTAGTATATAAATATTAATTTATATGCCTAATTATTTTATTTATTATTTATAGATTTGGTCATTGAGCAACAACGATTGAAAGATCTATGCTTAATGGAGATTGAGAAGTTGTTGATGCTTAATGGAAAATCTCTTAAAGATTTTGATGGCATGCCGTGTGTTGATCCTACCATATTGGCAGAGTATGGTAATGTTCTCTTATTCAATGAGCTTAACTATGATGCTATAGAGATGAGCAACTTGCATGTTGAATGCTTTAATAAGTTGAATAGTGGGCAAGCAAAGATATATGAGGAGGTCATATCTGCAGTAAATCAAGATAATGGTGGATTTTTCTTTGTATACGGATATGGTGGAACTGGCAAAACTTTCCTATGGAAAACGTTGACCTATAAAATAAGATCTGAGAAAAAAGTCATATTGAATGTTGCATCAAGTGGAATCGCATCTCTTTTACTTCCTGGTGGTAGAACTGCACACTCCTTATTTTGTATTCCACTCAATGTGAATGAGGATTCGTGTTGTGGGATAGCTCAAGGTAGTCCAAAAGCTGAGTTGTTAAAACGCACCAGTTTAATAATTTGGGATGAGGCCCCAATGGTTAGTCGGTATGCATTTGAGGCGTTAGACAGGACATTGAGAGATATCATGAGGTTCACAGTTGAGGGTAGTTTTGATAAACCATTTGGTGGGAAGGTTATTGTTTTGGGAGGTGATTTTAGGCAAATACTTCCCGTTATTCCTAAGTCAAGTAGATCTGAGATAGTTATGTCCACCATTAACTCATCCAGGTTATGGAGATTTTGTAAGGTCCTCACATTAACTGAAAACATGAGGTTGTTATCCATCCCTGATTCTACAAATATTAATGAAACACATGAATTTGCGCAGTGGATTTTGGACGTTGGTGACGGTAAATTGGGAAACCATAATGATGGTGAGGCTGATATTCGAATTCTTGATGAACTACTTATTCACCAATCTTCTAATCCAATTTCAGATATTGTGCATTACATGTACCCTAACATAATTGAGAATGTTGGTAGCATCAAGTATTATTGTGATAAGGCAATACTTGCTCCAACATTGGATGCTGTTGATTCCATCAATCAATTTGTGTTATCATTATTCCCTGGTGAAGAGAAGACTTATTTAAGCTCAGATTCAGTATGGAGGGCCAATGAGGATATTGGAATTGAAGCAGATTGGTTAACAACAGAATTTTTAAATGATATTAAATGCTCTGGTATTCCTGATCACAAGTTGGTTTTGAAAAAAGGTGTCCCTGTTATGCTAATGAGAAATCTTGACATATCTGCAGGTTTATGTAATGGCACAAGACTTATTGTTGATGACCTTGGACCACGTGTTATTGCTGCTACTGTTCTTTCTGGCACTCATGTTGGTCATAGTGTTTTCATTTCTAGAATGGATTTAATGCCTTCTGATCAAAGCATGCCAATTAAGTTCCAACGAAGACAATTCCCTTTGATTGTGTCTTTTGCAATGACTATTAACAAGAGTCAAGGACAAACACTCTCTCATGTTGGCGTCTACCTCCCGAACCCAGTATTTTCTCATGGTCAATTATACGTTGCTATTTCTCGAGTTAGAAGCAAGTCCGGTTTGAAGATATTGATCTGCAATGAAGACATCAACCAACGATGTGTTACTAAAAACATTGTTTTCAAGGAGGTTTTCCAAAGGATCCATTGTAATTAGGTGAAATGACTTTGTATCAGTTTGGTCGATTAATTTTATTAATATATATATATATATATATATATATATATATATATATATAAATCTTTGAACAATATATTTCTCTTTTATAACTATAACTATATTACTACTTGACGAATAATTTCCCGTGCATCGCACGGGCCACGGGTTCTATCCTAGTATAAATAAAAAGTGAGTTGAAATAAAAAGAAATAGAGTAAATGTTAATAAATCAAAACCTACTCACAAATATGGGTGGCTACCAAAGATTATTCTAATATATGAATGCGCTCAGGATAAATCATAGTAATTGAAGACGTTTAGTTCTTCCATAGGACCTGTTTACTTACAGTTTTTGAAAACTGTATTTAAAAAGAGTTTTTAGAAATTGTTTTTAAATACTGTTTTTCAAAAGAAAAGCAGAAAAAACTTGTTGAATGAGATGTTTTCAAACATTTAAAAAACTGAAATTTTAAAATTAAAAACAGAAACTAAAAACATCTTTTAGCTGTTCTGGTATTTTAGTTTTTAAAACTGAAAACTAGAACTGTTTTCAAAAAAAGTTTTTAAAAACAGGTTATGCCAAGCAGGTTTTTTGAATTTTTGAAAACAGAAAATAGTTTTTAAAAACTGTAATTTTTATATTGATTATGCATGTTGTATTGTAATTTTTTTTCCCATTGAAACAAATATAAGGATTTTAACCAAAACAATGTTCAGACATACATTTTCCATCGGTATACACGTTAGCGGAGGTTAAATATAATTAATTAATTCATTAATATTTTTTTCATTAATTTATCATAAACTATTAATACAATTAATATTATAGCTCCACATTAATATTTAATTAATATTATTATTAATATCAAATACAGGTTAATTTTACGTTGAGTTACTATTGGTAATTAATCTTGTAACAATATTAATTATCAATAATATTAAGGTTTCTTTTAATAATGCAAAGAAAAATTTAACAAAATAAAGACACAAAAATAAATTTAGCAAACTTTGGCTCTTTTGGCCATGTATGATGGTGACCTGGCCTGGGGATCAAGAATCGCAGCCCTTTATGCGACTCCTACTGGAGTCGCAGGGCTTTATGCGACTCCTATTGGAGTCGCAGCACATGCTGCGAGTTGTGCTCTATAAAAGCCTCACACTCCTCTGCTGAAACCGTTCAATGTGCTTCAGTTCGACACTAAACCTCAAACACTGAACCTCAAACATCTGCGATGGATTGACAAATTGTCTTTGTGTACTACAATGGTAGGGCTTACGAAGGCGGGTAAGGTGTTATGTTCGAAGGTTCGACAAAGGCCATATATCTGAAACGAGACATTTCTTTCCAACGTTTGAAGAGGAGAATTCATGAGAAGTTACAACTTCGCAATAACCAGGTTATTTCGAGCGTTACATAAAGATTTTTGGCTTCAGAAAACCATATTTTTTTTACAAGTCTCCTCATATGTGATACTGAAGATGTCAGTATCATGATGGACGCTTTGAGCCAACAATCATCAATGAGAATGCTGGAGTTATATGTTGATATTGCTGAGGCCAGAGGTTCGTCAATACCAGTGTCAACGTATCCGATGGAAACGCAGCAGATGTTGTCGGATGAAGGGGTTAGGCACGTTGAGGAGGCGGTTGCTGATCCAAAGTCTTTGACTTTCGGAAACACGGGAAACACTGTTAATTTGGCGGATGATATTGACGACATCCACACTGACAATGTGGATCCTGAAGTTAACCATTCAGATGATGAAGTGGACAAAGATGATAGATTGCTTGAAGGAGGATCGTCAGACTCAGACATGGAGACTGACTTGGGTGGCAATACAGGACCTCAGACAGCTCAAACTCCTCTTCCTACTGCATCGCCTGTACCGGTGAATGTATACTCCGAAGCCCAAGGTATGTACATTGTCAATAGCCCTTGAGTCCTTCAACTTATGTAATGTCGTATACTGTTCCGCAATTCCTCTGCCACGTGGTAGCCATGCAGTGGAGTCGTGTGATCTGCCGCGAGTTGCTCCCTTACGGGAAGTCGCGTTAGTCAACGCGATTCCCAGACTGCTCCCCTGATTCCCACTACACCCAGATTCCCACGCTAGTGCAGTTTCCAGACACTCAAGACGCGAGAGGTCCTGCGACTTCTCACTCTTCACTACGTCAGCAGCCAGCTTGACCAAAAGTGCCATAGTTAGCTAATTTTATTTTTTTTAGCCTATTTTATTAATTTTTTTCCTGCATTGTTAAAAAAAGCCTAATATTAAACATCATGATATATTTCAAATTTTTAACTTTAAGTCATAACTTATAACCAATACAAATATTAATATTTCATTAAATATTTCTTTATACGTTTTCAACTTATTATTAATGATTTATATTTTTTTAATATTATCCTAAGTTTATTTTAATATTTATTTTAATTTAATAACTAAAATCTTTAACTATATAAAATATCATTAAATGAGTTTTCAATTTAATTTCACGTAGTGTCCAGCATTTCGTCCATTAAACAAGTGGTTAAATGTTCGAATTTCAACTCTTGTGAATGGAAAATACACACTGAGCAGCCATCTATCACTAAATGCACTGACCGTGGTGCAAATGATTAGTCCCGCTGCTATCGGTTGTAGATATACCCTCATTAAGACACATTTTAAACTCACTTTGATTCTTTCATTAATATTTTCTCATTAATTTATAATAAAATAATAAATGAAATTAATAATATATCCCATCGTTAACATTTACTTATTATTATTATTAATATAAAGTACTTTTTATTTTGAGTTTCTATTAATAATTAAACTTGGAACGATATTATTTATAGTATTAAATATCATGATGCATTTTACGTTCTCCACTTAAGAATAAATAGAAATATTTACTCTTCACTAAAGTATTTATTTATATACTTTTTAAATTTATTATTAATTATTAATATTATCCTAAAATTATTTTAATACTAATTATTTTATTATTGCAATTAAAACCTTTAATTATATAAAATATAATTAAAATAACTTTCAATTTTAAACTTAACTCGGTATTTTTCCCCTTTAACAACAATAAAATAAAATCTTAACTCAGTATGAATCCCTTCCATAATGTTTTCTCATCAATTTGACATCGACTAATCCTTTTCTTGGTCAATGTGAGAGATTAGGGTTTTATGGTTGCATCAATGAGAAACCTCAGTTGGGGATGAAGTGTGTGAGCAAGTTAGTTAACTTGTCATCAACAAAAAAAAAAAAATTTGATTACAAGGAGGGGGATCAAAGCCCCAAGAAACAGAAGCTAAGCACTAGGCCTTGGCGCTGAAGATAGCACCTCAACGGCCAAATTAAGCTCAACCACACCACACACTGCGGAACAAATTGCTTGAAGCTCCACACGAAGAGGACTCGAAGTTCCAAGGTTATGGCAGAATCCCGAGATCTATTCGCCTCTCTCGTTCCGAAGAACACCACCACACCCAGCAGCTCTTTCCGATTTGATGGCACCGTCAACATTATACTTCACCCACCCCGCACTCGGCTTCCTCCAGCTCTAAATCTCTGAAGCGCTTGCCTCCATGGGAACCCAACCTCCGTGGTTCGAACCTGCCACTGCAGGACGCGAATCTGTCAAGACTGGGCACAAACCCAAAGCAAGATCGTGATGGCTCACATCCACCGCCGCGGCCTGAATATACGCCCAAAGCCGCCGGCAATCTGGCGCCAACCCCTGGAAAACCGCCTCGTTCCTCAATCGCCACACCGCCCAGAGAGTTGTCATGAAGGTTCGGGGCCACAGGGAAGCAGCCACGTTCCGGTTGCGAACTTGCAGATTGGAAAGAACCCAGTCTGACAGATTACTTGAGAAGAAATTGCGCACTGCAGACAGCGACACCAGTTGAACCCACGAAGGCGAGATACACCGGAAATCGCGAAAGAGGTGAATCAGAGTTTCCGGAGCAGAACCATACCTCTCCTAACACGTTGCACATTTGTGAGAATACCATTATTCAAGAATTTCCACGTAAACATCTGAGCCCGATGCGGCACTCTAACCTTCCACACAGTCTTTTTTTTTTTTTAAGCCAAAAGATATTATTATAGGGAGTACGGGGGTACTTCAACCAAAGGTACAAGATACATGAAAATTAAAACAATGCTAACAAAGCATAAGACATAATTCAGCAGAAACCAGAACCAGTACAAGCATAGAATTAAGGAACCTATCACTCCAGTTTCACCCGAACAACATTTCTACAATCACGCCTTCACCAGTATGCATCACTGCCCAAAAACAGCCAACCAGACTTGTGAACACAGCCACAATGAAACAGCAGTACAGCATCATTATAGCTCAGCAAGACACAATACTGGCTCTTTAACCCATTCCTGAAATGATCTCCTAAAGCTTTTCACTAACCTTCGAAGCCAAGTCCACGCCTTAGCTTGGACCAACTCAAAAACAGCTTCCACACTCCTTTGATTTCCCTTAAATACAATAGAGTTTCTATGCAGCCAGATGCACCAATTAACAGCAAACCAAATTACATCCCAAGCCAGTTTTTGGTTTTTGTTTCTGCCCCACAACCCATTCTGCAACAAATGTGTTTCACAGTCGCTTGGCAGTGATAAATAAATACCCAGCCACTTATAACAGAGCATCCACACACTGTAACAAAAATTGCACGAAAAAAACAAATGAGAGACAGTCTCTTCCCCACCCTCACAAAGGTAGCACCCAATACCCCTCTCCTTACTAAATTGTCCGTTGTTGGTAACCTTCCAAGAGCGAGTTTCCAAATAAACGCCTTTACCTTAGATGGTGTTGGTGTAGCCCAAATTATTTTGTAGACTGATGAGCTGTTCTGTTGTTCTTCCCTTGACAGCATCACCTTGTAAGCTGATTTGACCGAGTATACGCCACTTTGTTCCGCTGACCAGCTCCACCCATCTCTACCATCCCTGGTGAGCCTAATTTGAGCCAGGACCTGCATACATCTATTCAGCAAATCTGTTTCCCATTCGAATAAGGATCTTCTCCACCTAAGCTGCCAAACCCACCCCTCCTCTCCCCAAAACCCCACATCTGCCACACACTTCTCTTTTTGTTCAGAAACATCAAATAACCTCCTAAACTTCTGTTTCAGGGCCCCATCACCCACCCAATTATCTACCCAAAACCTCACCTCCTTTCCCTCACCCACCACCCTCTTCAAGCACTTCCCAAACCATTCCCCCTCCTTACTATCTGCACACACCTTTCCTAAATCCTTCCACCAAATTGACCCCTCTTTGAAGCACTCCTCATCCCCATATCGGCAACTCTCACCATACTTTGCTAGTAGAACCCTGATCCACAAATTCTCCCTCTCCCCTAATAACCTCCATCTCCACTTTCCTAACAGAGCCCTATTAAATTTCACCAAATCCTTCACCCCCAAACCCCCTTCCTGTTTTGGCTTGCACACCGTATCCCATTTTACCCAAGATATCTTTCTCTCACTCTCATCCCCTCCCCAAAGGAAACTTCGCTGCAAACTTTTCAATTTGTTAGCCACAGAATTAGGAATCTTAAAAAACGAAAGGTAAAAGAGAGGGATAGAGCTAAGTACCGAGTTCAAAAGGTCTTAAACAAAGCTTCTCTTGGACTCCTAACCTCGTTACCACACAGCAGGTCATATGCCGTCCTAGTCGAAAAACTTCCATCCCACGTACCTGACCAAGACGGCGTGTCTTGCCCTCGCTGAAGAGCAGGCCCTGGAGACATAAGAATTTCTTGAACCACGGCAGGTGGAAGAAGGTTAGAGAACCCGCGAACCTTCCACCCATTCGAAGAATCGAAGAAGTACGTGATAGGGTGCTCCAACATAGACTCTGGGATATGAGCTGTAGCTACCTGGTCCAGAATTTAATCGACCTCCCGTCGCCCAGCTTCCAACGTAACCCTTGCTCCAAAACACTCCAAGTCTTACGAAACCCTTCCAAACCTCGGATTTGCAACACCACTGTCGGACAGCTGGAATAGTCTCAGAGCCACACCCATATTTACTTTGAATATCCCTCGCCCACAGAGATTCAGCATTGGAGATCAAACCCCAACTTGATTGAACTCCTCCATCTTGCGAAGGCCATGGCCGCCATGAGATTTCAGAGAACAAACAATCGACCAATTCACCTGGCTCATTTTCTTAGTTCCATTCTCGGCACCCCATATGAAGCCACGTTGAAGTTTCTCTAGCTCACCACAAATACCTTTTGGGAAAAACACTGTTTGCATGCAATATGGCGGAAGGGCCTAAACGACCAACTTAGTAAGCGTCATTCTTCCCGCCAAGCTCAAGGAGTTAGCTTTCGAAGAGGACAAACGCCCTTTAGTCCATCCAAAATAAATTGGTAGGTTGCCTTTGTCGGCCTCTTATGAATGAGAGGCACTTCAAGGTATTTACCGAGATCCATTGTCAAGCCAATACCCATCACCTGACTAAACGACGAGGCCAACTGCCAAGAAACATTTCGAGAGACAACATCCTAGACTTGTCAATGTTGACTTTCTGCCCTGATGCCGCACAAAAATCATCCATGTTAAGTTCAGAACGTTAAAGGGGATTGTTAAGTGGGGAGATTGTTATTATTAATGTAGAATAATAGTGCATTGGATTTGTAAAATATATGAAGTCAATTCCTGTCGTTCATTTTTTATTGGTTTAAGCCGCTGCTGATAAAAAAATTTGGCACAAAACGAATGATAGATACTAACTTCATAAATTTGATAAATTTTAAGAACTAAAAGCTATATGAATCTCTTTTGGAGGAACTAAAACCGATTCACTCATATTTTACGGGACTACAAACATATCTAACCCCCATTAAATATTTGCACACTCTTGCTATAAATTTTGTTTACACAAATATTCAATTAATTTTTCTCCATCAGAAAATATATTTTGTTTTAATTAAAATTAAAAATGAATTGTAACTGCTCTTAAAACTATTTTTCATTAATAATGCATGAAAATTATATTTGGCAACGGGATACTAAGGCTTCTATTCGGGCGATGTTGGCTGGGGATTGAAAGGTTCAATTCTGTTATGATTTTCGAGATAGAAATGCTGAGGCGGATGCGTTGGCGAGACAAGTTTCTCAAACAATGTGTCCGATGCGTATTTGGAAGGAGCCTCCATCTTCTGTGATTCTGCTCTTGTGCAAAGATGCGGTAGCTTAGTTTGTTTCTAGCTGTTTGTTTTATTTCATTATGTAACAAAAAAAAAACTAGTTTTATGATATAATTCTTCATTAGCTCATATTTTTATAAAGGAGCAATTTTTTTCAAGACAGGTGTCCTTATTTGGAAGCAATTTTATTCGAGTTGGAAACATCTATATCACGGTGGGACTAACTCTCCAGTGAGGGTTTTCTTTATCCACAATATTCGAACCCAAAACCTTGCTTAAGAGAAATCAAGCATGTATTACTTGAACCAACCACCCATTGGTATAATAGCGACTTTCTTATTTTAATAAAAAGAACATAACTATTTCATTAATTTTATACTCGTATCTATAGGGTCGAAAAAATATTCAATCTAAGTCACAAATTTTAGGACCTCCAACTAATCTATTTTCTCAATTTTTACCAAATTACTTAATATAAATTATTTCTAAGGTATATATTCAATCTATACTTAATATATATTTTTACCAACTAATCTAAGATTTTTGTAGAAAATTATGTTTTAAATAATTAATATTTATAAAATTTATTACAAATTTTAAATAAGGAACGAATCATAACTAATTAATAAAAATATTTAACAGGAACAAAATGATATTGATTACAAATGTTAAATAAAGAACAAATCATAACTAATTAATACCAAATATTTAACCAAATTTTAATGTTTTAATATATCAAATCTTACGAAAATGTTTGTATTCTTAAGGATCATAGACAAATACCAAATATTACGAAAATATTTGCAATCTTAACAATATTTTTTAGTTTGATTTTAGTTGGATTAACAAAATATTTTAGTTCCAAGGTGGAATTATATATTAAATCTATTATTAAAAAAATGAAAATAATAGGTGGAATTGATGACTGTGCTAATTAGAGTCCTTAACCAGATTAAATTGGGGTTAGGCCTTAATTTGATTAAAAAAACAATGTTAGTGAATACATTTTGCAAATTATTTTTTCAGGGACCCAGACTGATTTCCTTTCAAATGTTAGGGACCCCGAACATATTTGAGCCAATATATTTCGAAATATGTCCTAACATGTCTATCTTCTATGCATTTTTTGTTAATTTTCTACACAAGCCATGTGGGACATGGGAGATCCTGTTCATAATTGTCCGCATTGCAAGACAATGATGTGGTACAATGAACGATTAAGGCGAAATGTGCCTACAAAGACCCCAAAGTTTTCTCTATGTTGTTTGCAAGGCAAGGTGCAGCTACCATTGCTCGAATCAGCACCTAAAATTCTCCAAGACTTGCATACAGGTGAAGATGACAAGAGTCGTCGTTTCTTGAAGAACATTCGGATGTTCAATGGAATGTTCGCATTCACATCTATGGCTGGAAAGGTGGACAAGAACATAAACAATGGCCGTGGACCTCCCATTTTCTTGCTTGGAGGCCAAAATTATCATTCTATTGGAAGTCTTATACCTCCAGTTGGTGACAAGCCTAAATTCGCACAACTCTATATTTATGACACTGACAATGAGGTCGATAATAGGATACATGCAATCAAGTATTCATCTAATTATTAATATTAATTATCATGGGGCTTCTTTAATAGTTTAAATATGCATAGTACTACATTGTTGTGCTTTTTAAAACCAATTAATACTCATTCCGTTGCAGGTGAAGTGCTAATTCTCATAAGTTTGATGAGATGATTGTTAGAGACTTAAAACAGATGCTCGATGCTGAAAATCGTTTAGTGCAGAGCTACAAATATGCTAGGGAACGATACAGAGGCGGAGATTTCTCTAACGTCAAGTTGCGATTAATAAGACGGAGGGACAAGGACGGGAGAACTTATAACCTACCCACTGCATCTGAGGTTGCAGCATGGGTTGTGGGTGACTTTGATGCCTCTGTTGAGAGGGAGCTCATTGTTGAAACACAGTCTAGGATGTTGAAGTATGTTGATCCTAAGCATCCGTCATTTCTTGCACTTCAATATCCACTGTTGTTCCCTTACGGAGAGGATGGATTCAGAGACGGCATATTAACTAAGGATGCAAGTGTAAGTACTAGAAAAAAGGCAGATATTACCATGCGTGAGTTCTTTGCATATAGGTTGCAAGACAGAGATGGAGAGTCACCTATTGTACTTCAATCTAGGAGACTCTTCCAGCAATTTCTGGTGGACTCTTATACCATGGTTGAAACTGATAGACTACGGTTTATTCAATTTAATCAACCAAAGTTAAGAGTTGAATGTTACAAGGGGTTGCATGAGAGCTTCGTCCGTGGTGAAACGCATGCAGCTGCCACAGGGCAACAAATCATACTACCATCATCATTTATAGATGGCCCCAGGTACATGATGAATAATTGCAAGGACTCATTCTCCATATGTAGGCATGTCAGCTTTACAAGCATATTTATCACTGTAACATGCAACCCCGAGTGGCCAGAAATCAAGCGTTTCGTTGAAAAAAGAGGTTTAAAGCCCGAGGATAGACCCGACATACTGTGCAGGGTTTTCAAAGTTAAGCTAGACGAATTGATACATGACTTGAAGATCGGAAATGTGTTCGGAAAAATTAGTGGATGTGAGTATGTAATTATATTATGGAATTTACTTCTTTGCATGTGACTTCAGCGTTGTTTTTATTTTAATCAATTAATGTAAAGTTCAAAAATAACTAAACTCATTTCATGATTGCAGATTCGTGCACAATCGAATTTCAAAAGCGAGGACTTCCCCACGCCCACATTTTGTTGTTTTTCCATGCCCAGTACAAGCCCAAAACACCTGATGACATCGACAAGATAATTTCCGCAAAAATTCTAGACCGTAACGATGATCCTGAATTATTTGCAGCGGTGCAGCGATATATGATACACGGTCCTTGCGGAGCTGAAAATTTGAAGTCTCCGTGTATGAGCAATGGAAAATGTTCCAAGCACTGTCCTAAAGAGTTTAGGATTCGGACCATTATTGACAATGATGGGTTTCCTAAATATAGGAAAAGAGACGATGGTAGAACGGTCACAAAGGGTAAATCTGTGCTAGATAATAGGTACGTTGTCTCGTACAACCCGATGCTTCTAAAAATGTTTAGAGCTAACATCAATGTTGAGTACACATGTCAGACGAGTGCTATAAAATATCTTTTCAAGTATGTTCATAAAGGCAATGACAGGGTGACAGCTGCACTTTTTTGCAGTCGGGAATCAGCTAACAGTGGTGAGGTGATTGATGAAATTAAAAATTATTATGATTGCAGATACATCTCTGCCTGTGAGGCAGCTTGGAGATTGTTTGGATTTGAAATCCATTACAGAGAGCCTGCGGTTGTGAGGTTGCCATTCCATCTTCCAGATGAACAGAGTGTTGTCTACAGAGATAATGAGACAGTTCAGGATGCAATTGATAAAGCTGTATTGAAGAAAACAATGTTTATGGGTTGGATGGAGGCTAATAAAAAATTTCCAGATGCGCGAAACATTACTTACGAAGCATATCCGACCAGATTTGTTTGGAAGGATAACGGTAAAACGTGGTGTCAAAGAAAACAAGGCTTTTCCATTGGTAGAATATCACATGTGCCTCCGACATGCGGAGAAGATTATTACTTGAGGATGCTTTTAAATGTTCAAAAAGGATGCACGAGTTATGAAGATATCAGGACTGTAAATCAGGTGACGTACAACACTTTTCAGGATGCATTTTATGCACTTGGTCTGCTACAAGATGACAAAAATATAGTCAGAGCAATAAAGGAGACCAGCTTTTGGGCATCGGGAGAGTACGTTAGAGGACCTTTTGTGATATTGTTGGTTTCTAACAACATCTCTAGGCTTGAAGTTGTCTGGAATACCTGTTGGCAAGAACTTTTGGAAGATATCCTCTACCGACAAAGAAGGCAGCTAGATTACACAGGTGAGCTCTTGAGTTTTGCTTCATTCAAAATTGGTCCTTTCAATATTTTAAATGAGTTTCTTTTTGCACCTTATGAAACAATATATATGTCGTTTGTTTTCGCTCTTTGTTATTTTTATTACACAATTAACTTTTATTTAATTGCATACTTAGACTTTGTTGTTTCTTATTCCATACAACATATGATCTATTTTCTGTGCTATTGTATTAGGCAAAAAATAAGATATTTTTCATGTCTGCAGACTTGACTTTAACTGATGAACAGAAAAAAAGCCTAGCACTCGCCCAAATAGAGGACCTCCTACAAAAAAAAAGGGAGGAGTTTTCAAAACTTTCCATCCATGCCTTATCCATCAGAGTGTTATGTGGCGGAAGTTAGTGAAAGATATCTTGTCTAAAAGGAGGAAATTAAGTGAGGTTGAAGAGACTGTGTTGTTAACTGAGGAATGTTCAGCTATTGTTTCAAGAAAGCTTCCCCAAAAATTGAAAGATCCAGGGAGCTTTACTATACCTGTTGACATTGAGGGGTTACCAAACGAAAAAGCTCTTTGCGATTTGGGAGCAAGTATAAACCTCATGCCGCTCTCCATGTTCAAAAAGTTGGATATGGGATAGGCCACTCCTACTCTCATGTGTTTGCAGTTGGTGGACAGGTCCATTAAATATCCATATGGAGTTGCTGAGGATGTGCTTGTGAGGGTTGACAAGTTTGTCTTCCCAGTGGATTTTGTAATTTTGGACATGGAAGAGGATTCAATGGTGCCATTAATTCTTGGTGGACCATTCCTTGCTACAGGGAATGCCAAGATAAATGTGGCTGAAGGCCTCCTATCTTTGAAGGTAGGAGATGAAAAGGTTAAGTTTTCAGTATTTCGGACTCTTATGCATTATGAGTCCGAGGAAGAAGATGATTTCAATGATGATTTGGTCACCAAGAGGAGAAAAACTTCCCCTAATTGATTAAAAGGGAAGGGTCTATCTTGGACCTTAACAATGAGCTGGTTGGGAGACAACCCAACTTAGGATTAGTTTAAGATTATGTCTTTAATTTTCTGCATCTTATTGTAAAAAAAAAGAAAAAAATGTTATTTTGTTTTGTTGCAGGAGGGCCAGCGCTTCAGCGCTGGAGGCTCAACGCTCATGCGTTGAGCCCCTGCCAAACCCCGCTGGGTGAGTTTACACCCAACGCTCCAGCGTTGGGGCCAACTCTCATGCGTTGGGGGGCCAACACTCATGCATTGGGGGGCCAACACTCATGCGTTGGGCCCCTGGCATACTCCCAGTTTTTATTTTATTTCTAGCGCTCAAGCGTTGGGAAGCCAACGCTCAGGCGCTGGAGCTCGGCAGTTTTTTCTGTTTTTATTTTCTGTACATAAATAATTCTGTTATGTGCGCACTAGCTTTTGGAAAGATGTGTGAATGGGATTCTTGAGTTCTTTCCTTGCTTTTATAGTTGGTTTGAGCTCTTGATATTTGGGAACTCAAGAACCCTTGTTTGTTTTAGGTGGGCACATTTCCAACGCTTGGGCTTGTTTTTTTTTTTGTAAAAGGACTTAAGTATGTTGGATTGAGGACTAACGAGTCTAAACAAGCTTCTGCTTGGAGACTCTTGTTTGTTCAATTTTGCAAGAAAGGCACCAAAGAGGAAGATCCCCCTGAAGTTGGAGTGCTCAAGGAAGAAGTTACAATGAGGTTCCTTGGACTAATTGTGGAAGAAAACTATTGTACCAACCTTTAGTTTTTCTGTTTGGGTAGTTTTTAGTTTCATTTTGTAGTTTTATTTTATTTTTGCTTTTAGGTTTTTAAGACTGCATGGTTGAGTACTTTATCCAGTTATTTTGCTACTACTGCTTATGCTTGTGAGTGTTTTATCCAGTGAACTTATAATGCTTTTGAAAAGATAATTTGTTTTTGAATGCGGTTTAGGATTGCATGATGCTAGGCTTAACTGAAATCTTGATTGAAAGGTTTTGGCAAAGTTTTTCTGTGTTCGAAAAGGAGTACCACTTACTCCAATCTTTTCTGAGTGCTGAGAACTCTGGATGCATGACTTGTAAAAATTTTCTGCCTTGTGTTGCATATTGGTTGAGTCTTTGTTAACTTTGTGAATTTGTGAAGAGATTATAGGCATTTTTGAGAACTCAGAGTTTTGTTTGAAAAGCAAAAATCCACTAGTAGCCCTTTTGAGCCTTAAAAAGAGTCATTTTATTGGAGCCTACTTTTGTGTGATACTTTGAGCTGTTTGTGTGATTCATAAGCTGAAAAATACTAGAGCTATGTATGTTTAGGTTTCTCTCTAAAAAAAAAAAGAAAAAAAATGGAAATAGGAAAAAATATAATGAAGTGGTGGGGTGAGTACGAGTATGAGGGTAGTAAAATTCTTTTCATACATCCCAT
Organism: Acmispon strigosus; assembly: GCA_030819835.1. Taxonomy (NCBI): domain Eukaryota; kingdom Viridiplantae; phylum Streptophyta; class Magnoliopsida; order Fabales; family Fabaceae; genus Acmispon; species Acmispon strigosus. The sequence continues at coordinate 36,638,387 of JAUAMA010000001.1, read as the reverse complement.
AACATCTCACTACTTGGTTAGGAAAAAAGAGAAAAAAATTGAGAGAACCTATGTGCTGAATTTGATAAAGCTCTTAGTCAAAAGAATCACCTAACATGAAGTCTAAGTCAAGCCACTAGAGTTGCCAAGTTTTTGAATCCATACCTTGTTTAACCCTTGGCCAAGTTTCAACCTACAAAAATCTCTTCTAAAGTTACATAGTGCATGGTTCCAACTTTGATTTGAATGATAGGCAGAATTTTTTAGCTTTCATGTTTTTCATTGAGTATATCTTTTTGTGAGCTGAATTTGATGAACTGAACATGTTGAAAGTGCCAAGTTTAAACTCTCTTGATCAGTTTTTGTAAAACATGCATGCTTTCCAAATTTGTCGTGCCTTCTTGAAAATTATCATGTTTTAATTGGATAAAACTTTTTCTATACTCGATGACAAGTTTTTCTTTAAGTTTTGTCGCTTGAGGACAAGCTGTCGTTGGGTATAGTGGTATGATAACTGGATTTTGTATGATAATTTTAGGATCTTTTTAGTCTTTTTATTTTGTTATTTTTGAGTTTCATATAGGTTTTTTATTCTTTTTACTCAGATTTTCTATTTATTTTGCATTTTGCATATAGATTAGCTTTTATTTGGTTTTCAAACTTTATTTTATATTTTCTAGGAATTTTTATAGGTATATTTATATTTTAAGAAAGCTGGTAGAATTAGTCATTTTTGTCCAGGGACCAAACTGTAAATTTCAGGAAAGGGAGGACCAAAGTACAAAAGCTCAAGAGTTGGGGGCTGAAAGTGGAGTTTTAGGAAAATAGAGGGCCAGAAGTGAAGTGCTAACAAAGAGAGGATCAAATGTGAAAAGCAAGAATATGAAGCATCACCTATAATTTTGCACATGTGAAAAATGATGATTGAAGGATTGATGTTAGTGGGAAGGCTGTTTCAGAAATTAAGAGGAGGCTATTGAAGGCATTGAAGATCCACTACCATGAAGAAGAGAAAAGCATGAAGAAGAGCAATCAGCAGACGAGCCAACGCTCCAGCGTTGGAAGTCCAATGCTCAAGCGTTGGTACTCTAACTAAGATCCAAGTAAGCATTTCATCCCAACGCCCAAGCGTTGGAAGCCAGCGCTCATTCGCTAGGCCTCTGTTTGCAACGTCTGGAATTAATAGGACCCAGCGCTCAAGCGCTGGAAGACAGACTTTTTGCTATAAATAGGAGTGTTCATCCATTGTAAAAATCATCCCTTACTTCAGAATACAACAAGTATTCTTCTTTCTCCCTTGAGAGCATTGTTCCTGAGAATTGTGGGAAGCCATTCTTGAGCTCCAAGTCCAGGGTAATTCAATTTTTCTATTAGCCATGCTTGGCTAATTTCTTTTTAAGTTCTTGGGTTGTTTTAGCTTATAATTTATGTCTTAGTTTTCTTCATCTTTGTTTCTGAATAATATTGCAAATTCATGTTTTATTTCTTTGTTCTTCATTTCATCTTGATGCGCACAAGTGTTTAAGCTTATTTCTTATGTCAATTGAAATTGGTAAGTAATAAGGGAAATAGGACTTAAAAGAAGCAATATGATATATCACTAAGGAATTAGGATAGACTTTGCTTTATGCTGGCCTGAACTCTATCTTCATCTTCTTCTTTAATTAACTAAATTGCAAGGAATTGAGTTTAGTAATTAGAAAGAAAGGTCTACATTTGTAAGGAATTAACTTGTAGAAATCATAGGCTAGAGCATCATGAATTTTTCTTTAATTAACTAAATTGCAAGGAATTGAGTTTAGTAATTAGAAAGAAAGGTCTACATTTGTAAGGAATTAACTTGTAGAAATCATAGGCTAGAGCATCATGAATTTTTGTTTTAAAATTCAGAAATAAGGTAGAAGTTTGCTAGCATATATTATAAGTTATTTAATTCAACCCAAGTGCTTAATCTCCATCATCATCATTTTTTTCTTATTTTATATTTATGCTTTTTCCCAGTTTTTGTTCTAAACAAACTAAAATCAAAATCAATATTTTAATTTTCAGCACAAGCTCTAAATAAATTAATAATTGGACACCTATTCCTTGGGTTTGATATCTTTTATATTACTTCGATAATCAACCGTGCACTTGCGGATTTGGCTATCAATATCTTCCAAGGCCAGTTTTCACCCATTGACAGTTATACGTTGCTTTGTGAAGAGTAACGACCAAACAAAGACTGATGATACTAATAGAAAATCATGACGACCTCCCTCCTAACACAACAGTTAATGTTGTGTATGAAGAAGTTTTTGGAAATATAACTCCATAAGGTACTGCTTACTGATATTCTATAAATCGTATTACGATTGATATTATACTCCTATGTGTTAGAACGTTAATTCTAACATGTGATTTGCCTTTTTGTGTACCGGGTGACTTCCTATTATACTTTCTCATTCATCATCTAAATTGAGCACAAGATGTGGTGTGGCAGTTAGTTAACTTTGTCCCTCGACCATGTAGAAGGGGGTTTCGATCCTTGCCCATGTGAGTGAAGCGTAAATTGTCGGCAATCGTTTACCGTTAAGTAACTATTTCTCATGGTGAGGGTATTGGTCATTGTTGTCGACCTGACAAAAACATGTATAAGAAGTTATAAAAATAAATCATTCCACACACATTAACTTTACTTTATCCAAACTTACCCGTGCCTTGGATTAGCTAAAACATTTGTATGAAACACTCTATCAACATCCATTAGATCGAGAGGGGATATTGTCATTAATGTTAGCTCGAGTGGCGTGGTATTTAGCTAACTTTGTCCTTCGACCATACATAAGGGGGTTTTGATCTTTGACCATGTGAGTTAAGCGCAAATTGTTGTCAACCGTTTACTGCTAAGTAACTATTTCTCACCGCTAGAGTATTGGTCACTATTGTAGACCTCACGACAACATATATAAACAGTTATAAAAAAAAATATCATTCCACAAACAATAATTCAAATTTATCCAAAGTTACCCGTGCCTTGCACGGGTAATTCCAACTAGTTCTTAATATAAGAAAAAGAAAAAACATATATATGTATAGATAGAAGGAGAAAGAGATAAAACATATAAAAATTCAAATTTCATATATATTAATTGAAGTCCCAAAAAGTAGACACCAAGTCAAATAGATACTTAGTGGCACTTATTGGTATACTTATTCAAGACACACAATCATACTTAAGAAACTAAGAGAGGTCATTAATTATAGGCTAGCTCTTTCCTACCCCTAGAGCCCAGTGTTGTCCTCACCTTGCTAATCACTAAAATATTAATTTTAAAATTTATTACAATTTATCTTGACATGACACAATATTTATAACATCAAACAATTTTTTATTGGTCAATTATAAGAGAGGACAACAATCACGATAGTATAAAAAAAATTCCTTAACTATTAAAGCTTAAGATTGAGATCCAGATCCTTCTTGGAGGTAAGCATCTTGATCATCCACTGATCAATAGCACCCGCAGGTTGACCACCACAACCTCTTACAAAGAAATTGTCCTGGCAACCACCTGCACCTGCACCTGCACTGACGCCAGCAACTCTCAGTGGTATGGAATCTCTGTGAGCCTCCTCATGAAAAAACATACCTTGTCTCTGAGCACCAGTGAATATACGAGGATGGGTCTGGTTAACCCCAGACCCATAATGAGAACCATAGCGGTATCCTCCATCCCTCACAAAAGGCATGGACCCGCTAACTTCAACCACCTTGTTGGGGGGATCTCCGTGAACCTCCTCATTAAAAACATACCTTGTCTCTGAGCACCAGCGAATATACGAGGATGGGTCTGGTTAACCCTAGACCCATAATGAGAACCATAGCGGTATCCTCCTTCCCTCACAAAAGGCATGGACCCGCTAACTTCAACTACCTTGTTGGGGGGAACAACGCCAAGGCGCAGCTCCAAGTCAATTCCACAATTGACACCCGGTGCAGAAATGATCATTGAGGATGGTGCACATTCAACTCGCTTGCCCGCTTGGATCTCCCTCTGCTTTTGATCTTCTTGCATCTTTTGCATGTACATCTTGTGCATCTGCTTTTCGACTTTCTCAGTTCGGTGAGCATTCTGATGCCCTACCAGAGCCTTCATGGATCTGAACTTCATGTTGCAGTGCGGACAACCATAGGTTCCCGGTTGGTGAAGGCTCAACAAGCTCCCCATACTCTTCTTTCTTGTTGTGATGGAATTTTCACCAATAGAAGCAGCAGAAGAAGATCTTGCCACAGGTGCCATTTTTGTGAGGATATCAATAAACAAGGCTATAGAAAGGGGTGAGAAGAGATGTGAAGAGTAGAGGGCCCAGGGGGTCCTTAAAAGGAGACTGGAGAAAGCTCAAAAAGTAGGAAAAAGTTAAGGTATTTAATATAGCATTAATTTTGGAGTGTAAAAAAAGTCAAAAGAAGGAGTAAAGATCAGTAATGAAGTTAATTAAAATCTCTCCCTCTCATCCTCTTCCCCTCTCCTCTAGTAAAATTCCTCCCCTCATTTGAACCAAACAGACACTAAACCTTGTTAATTGATCCACGTGACTAGTGCAAGTACATTACCTCATATTTCAAATTTAAAATATAAAAAAATAGTTAAAAATGACCTAATTTTTTTCAAAAGAAAAAGTTTATTCAACTGGATAAATATCACCACAGAAACTACTTTTATAAGTCCAAATAATTATAAAATAGTAATTACATGTCAACACACACTTTCTAGCAGACATTTAATCGAAAAATACTTTAGCGGTGGTTTCTAAGTGCCGCAAACATTTGCGGACATTAAGTGTCACTACTAAAATATGGGTTGATAGAAAGTTTATATCTGAGCATCATTTTCGACAATAAAATACACAACAACATACAACATTCACTCAGAGGAAAACAATTCATGGTCAACTACTCTTTAAAAATGACCTAGTGCATATACTACTAAGGGGTAGTCTAAATCATCTAAGATTTATCTTCGGTAAATTAACATAGTTTAGGGGACACAATAATATTTTGATATGTGCCTTAGAAAATCCTAACTCATAACACATGTCAAAATATTATTGGGCCACATAAGAATATGGTGATTTTACCTAATATTTACCTTAGGTGATTTAGACTACTCCACTACTAAATTGTGGAAATTTTCGAGCTTCGACCTTTCTCTAGTTACCTGAGTGCGATATTAATACTTCATCACCACAATTTCAGCCACGTCTAGACATAGTTGGGAAGAAAAGAGAAGCAATAAGATATATGATATGTAATGTGATAGAAGATGCTGTGAGAAATATAAATAAAAAATTCAAGAAATAGAGTAAATGTTAATAAATCAAAACCTACTCACAAATATGGGTTGCTACCAAAGATTATTCTAATATATGAATGCGCTCAGGATAAATCATAGTAATTGAAGACGTTGTTTAGTTCTTCCATAAGACCTGTTTACTTACAGTTTTTGAAAACTGTATTTAAAAAAAGTTTTTAGAAATTGTTTTTAAATACTGTTTTTCAAAAGAAAAGCAGAAAAAAACTGTTGAATGAGATGTTTTCAAACATTTAAAAAACTGAAATTTTAAAATTAAAAACAGAAACTAAAAACATCTTTTAGCTGTTCTGGTATTTTAGTTTTTAAAACTGAAAACTAGAACTGTTTTCAAAAACAGTTTTTAAAAACATTTTATGCCAAGCAGGTTTTTTGAATTTTTTAAAACAGAAAATAGTTTTTAAAAACTATAATTTTTATATTGATTATGCATGTTGTATTGTAATTTTTTTTCCCGTTGAAACAACATGCATAATCAATATAAGGATTTTAACCAAAACAATGTTCAGACATACATTTTCCATCGGTATACACGTTAGCGGAGGTTAAATATAATTAATTAATTCATTAATATTTTTTTCATTAATTTATCATCAACTGATTAATATAATTAATATTATAGCTCCACATTAATATTTAATTAATATTATTATTAATATCAAATACAGGTTAATTTTACGTTGAGTTACTATGGGTAATTAATCTTGTAACAATATTAATTATCAATAATATTAAGGTTTCTTTTAATAATGCAAAGAAAAATTTAACAAAATAAAGTCACAAAAATAAATTTAGCAAACTATGGCTCTTTTGGCCATGTATGATGGTGACCTGGCCTGGGGATCAAGAATCGCAGCCCTTTATGCGACTCCTACTAGAGTCGCAGGGCTTTATGCGACTCATATTGGAGTCGCAGCACATGCTGCGAGTTGTGCTCTATAAAAGCCTCACACTCCTCTGCTGAAACCGTTCAATGTGCTTCAGTTCGACACTAAACCTCAATCACTGAACCTCAAACATCTGCGATGGATCGACAAATTGTCTTTGTGTACTACAATGGTAGGGCTTACGAAGGCGGGTAAGGTGTTATGTTCGAAGGTTCGACAAAGGCCATATATCTGAAACGAGACATTTCTTTCCAACGTTTGAAGAGGAGAATTCTTGAGAAGTTACAACTTCGCAATAACCAGGTTATTTCGAGCGTTGCATAAAGATTTTTGGCTTCAGAAAACCCTATTTTTTTTACAAGTCTCCACATATGTGATACTGAAGATGTCAGTATCATGATGGACGCTTTTAGCCAACAATCATCAATGAGAATGCTGGAGTTATATGTTGATATTGCTGAGGCCGGAGGTTCGTCAATACCAGTGTCAACGTATCCGATGGAAACGCAGCAGATGTTGTCGGATGAAGGGATTAGGCACGTTGAGGAGGCGGTTGCTGATCCAAAGTCTTTGACTTTCGGAAACACGGGAAACACTGTTAATTTGGCGGATGATATTGGCGACATCCACACTGACAATGTGGATCCTGAAGTTAACCATTCAGATGATGAAGTGGACAAAGATGATAGATTGCTTGAAGGAGGATCGTCAGACTCAAACATGGAGACTGACTTGGGTGGCAATACAGGACCTCAGACAGCTCATACTCCTCTTCCTACTGCATCGCCTGTACCGATGAATGTATACTCCGAAGCCCAAGGTATGTACATTGTCAATAGCCCTTGAGTCCTTCAACTTATGTAATGTCGTATACTATTCCGCAATTCCTCTGCCACGTGGTAGCCATGCAGTGGAGTCGTGTGATCTGCCGCGAGTTACTCCCCTACGCGAAGTCGCGTTAGTCAACGCGATTCCCGGACTGCTCCCCTGATTCCCACTACACCCAGATTCCCACGCTAGTGCAGTTTCCAAACACTCAAGACACGAGAGGTCCTGCGACTTCTCACTCTTCACTACGTCAGCAGCCAGCTTAACCAAAAGTGCCATAGTTAGCTAATTTTATTTTTTAGCCTATTTTATTAATTTTTTTTCTGCATTATTAAAAAAAGGCCTAATATTAAACATCATGATATATTTCAAATTTTTAACTTTAAGTCATAACTTATAACCAATACAAATATTAATATTTCATTAAATATTTCTTTATACGTTTTCAACTTATTATGAATGATTTATATTTTTTTAATATTATCCTAAGTTTATTTTAATATTTATTTTAATTTAATAACTAAAACCTTTAACTATATAAAATATCATTAAATGAGTTTTCAATTTAATTTCACGTAGTGTCCAACACTTCGTCCATTAAACAAGTGGTTAAATGTTTGAATTTCAACTCTTGTGAATGGAAAAAACACATTGAGCAGCCATCTATCACTAAATGCACTGACCGTGGTGCAAATGATTAGTCCCACTGCTATTGGTTGTAGATATACCCTCATTAAGACAGATTTTAAACTCACTTTGATTCTTTCATTAATATTTTCTCATTAATTTATAATAAAATAATAAATGAAATTAATAATATATCCCATCGTTAACATTTACTTATTATTATTATTGATATAAAGTACATTTTATTTTGAGTTTCTATTAATAATTAAACTTGGAACGATATTATTTATAGTATTAAATATCATGATGCATTTTACGTTCTCCACTTAAGAATAAATAGAAATATTTACTCTTCACTAAAGTATTTATTTATATATTTATAAAATTTATTATTAATTAATAATATTATCCTAAAATTATTTTAATACTAATTATTTTATTATTGCAATTAAAACCTTTAATTATATAAAATATAATTAAAATAACTTTCAATTTTAAACTCAACTCGGTATTTTTCCCCTTTAACAACAATAAAATAAAATCTTAACTCAGTATGAATCCCTTCGATAATGTTTTCTCATCAATTTGACATCGACTAATCTTTTTTTGGTCAATGTGAGAGATTAGGGTTTTATGGTTGCATCAATGAGAAACCTCAGTTGGGGATGAAGTGTGTGAGCAAATTAGTTAACTTGTCATCAACAAAAAAAAAAATTTGATTACAAGGAGGGGGATCAAAGCCCTGAGAAAAAGAAGCTAAGCACTAGCAAGCGGTTACAATCACCAAATGGGGATCGTAAAGCATGGAAACCAAAAGGAGAATAAAAAAATAAAAATGTTTAAAGGGATAGATCACTAGAGAGATAGGAAGATAGGAGATATAAGTGATAAGATCTATTTGGAAAAAAGAGATAGGCATAAAAAAAAAAAAAAAAAAAAGTCTTGAAAGGAAGCTGCCTGGTGAATTTTGAATAATAAGATCTTCACGACCCGCAACAACTGAAGAAGACACCAAATGAATAGCCTCCGTCGAATCGCTATCAACTATCACGTGAGGGAAGTTAAGCTCAATCACACCACACACTGCGGAACAAATTGCTTGAAGCTCCACACGAAGAGGACTCGAAGTTCCAAGGTTATGGCAGAATCCCGAGATCTATTCGCCTCTCTCGTTCCGAAGAACACCACCACACCCAGCAGCTCTTTCCGATTTGATGGCACCGTCAACATTATACTTCACCCACCCCGCACTCGGCTTCCTCCAGCTCTAAATCTCTGAAGCGCTTGCCTCCATGGGAACCCAACCTCCGTGGTTCGAACCTGCCACTGCAGGACGCGAATCTGTCAAGACTGGGCACAAACCCAAAGCAAGATCGTGATGGCTCACATCCACCGCCGCGGCCTGAATATACGCCCAAAGCCGCCGGCAATCTGGCGCCAACCCCTGGAAAACCGCCTCGTTCCTCAATCGCCACACCGCCCAGAGAGTTGTCATGAAGGTTCGGGGCCACAGGGAAGCAGCCACGTTCCAGTTGCGAACTTGCAGATTAGAAAGAACCCAGTCTGACAGATCGCTTGAGAAAAAATTGCGCACTGCACTGTCCTAGTCGAAAAATTTTAATACTTAACTATACATTATGTTTTTTAAGACTATCCCCATCGTCCAATGAATAAATGATGATTTGTCTACGTCGTTCAAAGATGCATCGTTCGCACGTTTATAAAGAACAGACGCATTGTCCGAAGACTAAAAGAGACGCATCGCTTACAAGCTAAAAGAAGTATCGTCTATGTGGATGTGGAACGTATCATCCAAAGTAAAGAGTATCATCTGAAGGCCAAAATGCAAGTATCGTCTGAAGGCCAAAATGCAAGTATCGTCCAAAGGCGTAATGCAAGTATCGTCCAGACACTAAAAGTAAAGTATCGTCCAGAGACTAAAAGTGAAGTATCGTCTAGAGACTAAAAGTAAAGTATCGTCCAGAGACTAAAAGTGAAGTATCGTTCAGAGGCAAAATTTCAAGTATCGTCCAAAGGCGTAATGCAAGTATCGTCCAGACACTAAAAGTAAAGTATCGTCCAGAGACTAAAAGTGAAGTATCGTCTAGAGACTAAAAGTAAAGTATCGTCCAGAGACTAAAAGTGAAGTATCGTTCAGAGGCAAAATTTCAAGTATCCTCCGCAGTGCAATGTCTGCTTACGTCAGTCATTGAACGATACAAGTCTAGCGCTGGAACAGACCAAGTCGTATTTCAAAATGGAAGCCATTGATGATCGAACTTATTGCAGAAGCGTAAATCAAGCACAACATCGAATATATCTGCTGGAAGTCAACGACACAACGCATCATCAAATTAAAGGGAGAAAATCATGCTGGCATTACTCAAAAAAGTCAAAGCTATTCAAAGACAAATAGTCGTTGGTTAACGGTCAAATATTAATGGGAGAAGCAAGTCAACGACAAGAATTATCAGAAAATTGAAGTCGAGCTTACAGTATAAAAGGAGCACTAGAGGTTTCGAAGAAGACACAGAGCAATACACAGCAAGTCTCACAGACAACAATTCTTACACTTCTATTCTTTCAAATCCTGTACGGCTTACACTAAATCTATAAGAAAAGTTTTCATCTGAATCGTGAAAAATCAATGAGAGGGAAAAACAGAGCAGAGTCATATTTTTGAAAACAGCCTCACCTTACAGAGAAGCTTTTGTTCCATATTCTCTATTTTACAAAGTCTCTAGTATTCGCCTGAGAGTCAAATCCATTTACCAATACTTAGAGTATACCGAGCCAAATTGCTTATACCATTACTTTTTTGAGAAGAAAACCTTCTATAGAAGAACTTGTTGTAAAGGAGAAGTCCTGCATAATACTTGTGGTTGGGAGAAGTCCCTAAGAATACTTGTTGATAGGAGAAGTCCTGCATAATACTTGTACTATTCTAAGTTGAATAGTGAAAATCTTGGTGGAGCCAAGGACTGGACGTAGCTCCATCTTTCAAGGGATGAACCAAGATAATTCTACGTGTGCTATAATGCTTACTGCTTTACTTATTGCTTTACTATTTGCATCGTTTAGCTATAACTTGTTTAATTCCACTGCTTACTCTATCGTTCACTATTAGTTTTCTAAAGCTTATAAAAAGTTTTGAAACTCATATAACTGGTTTTAGAATAACAAGTTTTTATAAGCACAAACAGGCGCAGAGAAAAGATCAATGGAGGGACCTTATTTTATCAATTGGTATCAGAGCTTCGGCTATGAGAAACTAACACCTTAACAGGTGCAGAGTAAAGATCCATGGAGGGGAATACATTCCTAACCGGCGTAGCAACAAACAAGCCACCATTTTTCGATGGCTCAAACTATCCTTACTGGAAAAAGCATATGCAATAATTTATTGAGTCTACAAGTTGTAAATTGTGGGATATTGTTGAGATTGGTAACCATGTGCCTAAAAATGCTGCAAGTGAACCAATTCTGAGGGCTCAATGGACTGATGAACATCGAGTGGAAAATCAACTAAACTCCAAAGCCAAGTTGTTTCTCACATGTGCCCTAAGAAAAACGGAGCATGACAAAGTGGACAGTCTCGAAATAGCAAAAGAGATTTGGGACACATTGGCAATGGCTCACTAGGGAATATCCAACGTCAAACACACGAGGATAAGCATGTTGGTTGCTCAATATGAGGCGTTCAAGATGAAAGAAGATGAGTCAATTGATGAAATGTTTTCACGGTTCCAAACCATCATCAATGGACTCAGAAATCTAGGAAGAAGCTACGAAAATTTGGACCAGATAACTAAGATACTGAGACGCCTTTCAAAAAAATGGCGACCTAAAGTCACAGCCATTCAAGAAGCCAAGGATCTCACCACCTTAAGAATGGAAGATCTTCTAGGATCACTGAAGGTACGCGAGATCAAACTAGCATAGTGAGTGGAAAGAAAGAAGAACAAATCTATAGTATTCAAGGAAAAAAGCTCCAAATGTTGAAGCATCGTCTAAAGAAGCAGAAATGTCATCAGAAGATACTGATAATGAAGAAGCATTGTTCAACCGAAGATTCAAGAAGATGTGGAGGAAACATCAACAAGGCAGAAATGAATCTAAAGGTCACGGAAAGGAGTCCAAACAAAGAAAGCTCCAATCAAGCTCTAGACGAGAAGGAGGACAAAGATTCGACAAAATCTCTATCGTCTGCTTTGAGTGTAGGAAGCCTGGACACATGAAAGCAGAATGCCCAAAGTTGAAAAAGCCTTTCAAAAACAACAGAAAGAAGAAGGCGCTCATATGGAAGAATGATGATTCTAAAGAATCCTCAGACGATGATGAAGATGAAGACGATGACGAAGCATTCTATGCATTCATGGCATCCGTTGATGAATCAGACGACGATGTGGAAGATCAGGTAACATCTAAATCTCTTGAAGATGATTATAATGAACTGCTTGAATATTCCCATGCTCTATCGTCTAAGTATGCATGTCTAAAGAAAAAAATTTCACAAATGCAAAAAGATTTAGAAATAGCCAAGCATGAAAACATTTTATTAATTGAGGAAAATAAAATTTTAAACGAAAATAAATTTTCAGAAGAAATCGTCGCTCTTAAAAAGAGAATCAAGGTATTAATCCAAGATCTTTCGTCATTTACAAATGGACATGAAAATTTGGATAAACTAAGTGGAAATAATATAGAACTATATGATAAAAGTGGTTTAGGATATAGTGAGACGTCATTTGAACATGGATCGTCTAATGTGTCATGTGCATCGTCTAATGTTATATCGTCTAACACTGCATCATCTGATATCAAGTTTGTATCGTCCAATGCCATGTCGTCTAAACCCATGACATTTATGGTAAAACGTAGTCTTAAACAAACAACAGAAGAGACATCCTATTATAAGAAGGTTCCACCCAGAACCAAAACTAACAAATCAGGACCCAAGAAAATTTGGGTACCTAAAACTATGATTATTCCTGCTGCAGATGTGTTTAACAGGACAAAGCAAAAGCGAACATTGGTACTTGGACAGTGGATGCTCGCGACATATGACAGGAAGAAAGTCTATGTTCCCAAAGATCTGTGCTAAGGACAATGGAGGAACGGTTACCTTTGGAGGTAACCAGAAGGGCTTCATCATAGGAGAAGGAGATGTAGGTAGTCACCTTTACCTGTGATTGTGATAAGCAGGGTTCTGTTAGTTAAAGGGATAAAACATAACCTACTTAGCATAAGTCTATTATGTGATAGTGGGATGACCATTTCCTTTAATAAATTTATGTGTATTGTCATTAATGAGGACGACAAAATCATCTGTGAGGCTCAAAGACAAGGGAATCTTTACAAGACGAACTTAGAGAGCCTCGCAAGTCAAAATGTGACATGCCTAATGTCATTAGAAGATGATAAGTGGTTATGGCACAGTAAACTTGGGCATGCATCCTTAAGGACCATTACGAAGATAGTCAAACACGACTTAGTATGTGGTCTGCCAAAACTGTCTTTCAAGTCTGATGTCTTTTGTTCAGCTTGTCTTCAAGGAAAGCAATTAAAAAGTTCTTTTAAATCAAAGAACATTGTGAGTACAAGTAGACCCCTGGAGTTGTTGCATATGGACTTGTTCGGATCCACTAGAACTGCTAGCTGCTCCAGAAAGAATTATGGTTTTGTCATAGTAGATGACTACACAAGATTTACTTGGGTATATTTCCTAAGTCATAAAGATGAAACTTTCAAAGCCTTCACCATATTTTGAAAAAGTGTTCAGAACGAGAAAGGGTACTGTATATCAACTATCAGAAGTGACAGAGATGGAGAATTTATCAACGAAAAATTTGAGAAGTTCTGTGAACACAACGGTATCGCCCATCAGTTTTCAGCACCTAGAACACCTCAACAAAATGGCATTGTAGAGAAGAAGAACAGGTCACTATAAGAAATGGAAAGAACAATGCTTAGTGAAACATCCATGCCAAAGTACTTTTAGGCAGAAGCAATACATACAGCCTGTTACATTTAGAACAAAATACTTATGAGGCCAATCTTGAAGAAGACCCCATACAAACTATGGAAATGAAGACAGTCGGATATCTCTTATTTTCATCCGTTTGGTTGCCCCATTTTATACTCAACACCAAGGATGATCTTGGTAAATTTGACAGAAATTCAGATAAAGGAATATTTCTCAGGTATTCTCCAAATTTGAAAGCATTTCGAGTTTACAATTCTCGAACCATGGCAATAGAAGAATCTATCAACATAAAGTTTGATGATCACAGCACCGGCATTAATCCAACTGACCTTGAAGAAGAATTTTCAAGTCTTGACCTGAATGAAAAATCAACATCCAGCAAAGCCCAGTCATCCAATGATCATGTATCGTCCATACAATCAGCATTGTCCAACGACAGTTTATCGTCCAAGGAAAATGAGGAACCATCGTCCAACCCTACATCGTCTGATCAAATAATGACATTCAGTGGTATCTCATTTCCAAGAGATTGGAGATTCAAGCCAGATCACCCTCCCAATCAAGTAATTGGAAGCATTACAGAGAAGGTTAGAACCAGTTCCTCATTCAATGATCACAGCAACTATGCACTTCTATCTGAAATTGAACCAAAGACCATCGCTGAAGCTCTACAAGATGAAGGATGGATTCTATCTATGCAAGAAGAGCTAAATCAATTTGAACAAATTCAAGTCTAGAACCTTCTTCCCAAACTTGAAGGGAATTCCATCATTGGTACTAAGTGAGTTTTCAGAAAAGGACATAATTAATATTTTATTTCTTGGTTCCTATGCCTTTCTGCTTTTCCTCAAATCAAGCTGCTTTTGCGGAATCAACGGTGCGAAATTCTGAACATCGTACTTCTTCAACGTTCAAATTCAAATTTCTGTTCAGAGCATTTAATGATCATTAGCTGGCATGCACTGGAATATTATGTTCAAACAAAAGCCCAAAGCTGAACACGGCAACAAGCCAGACGATGTCAACACAAGCAATTAATGCTTGACTGAACACATTTAATGCTGATCCAGAGTCACAGAATTAGCTATTACTCACAAGGAAGCAGGAGCACTAACGGATCTATTTTCTCTTCTTCGTCAAAGCTAAATAAAGAATTTCTACTGAAGCTATAAATAGAGAAATCAACTTCCTGAACAATTTGGCGACTTGAATTCAACCTATTGCATATCCCAACCAAGTTTCCCACAGAACCAAGCTTTCATTGGTTCAAAGTCAGAAAGCTTCAAGCCATTCCTTAACTGAGTTAAGTCGTCCACTTGTGTGAAGAACTCATAGAGTATCACTCTTATTCTAAGTCACACACTAAACAAAACAGAGAACCTGAAATTCTTATCCTCTCTGTAATTCGAGCATCACTTCTTCTACCCACTCTCACTGAAGAGAATTTCTGTAGAAAAACAAACCCAATTTGTAAAGGGAATCAGGAGTAGTCCTGTAGAATACTAATAAGGAGGAGTCCTGGAGAATACTTGAAAGGAGAAGTCCTAAGAATACTAGGAGAAGTCATGTACGATACTTGATAGGAGAAGTCCTTCTAATACTGGGAGAAGTCCCTGAGAATACTTGTACTATTTGATGAAATAGTGGAAAATCTTGGTGTAGCCAAGGACTGGACGTAGCCCTGTCGATTATGGGGGTGAACCACGATAAATATTATGTGTACTTTAAATTTCTGTTCTACAATTAATTTTCCGCTGCGTACACACACACACTTTAACATTCTTTGAAAACCTAATAACTGTGATGTATTAAACAAAGAAGTTTTCAAAAATCACACACACAATTCAAACCCCCCATTTCTTGTGTGTTTTCTGCACTATCATAGATGATATTATTTTTGGTGCCACTAACAAAACTCTATGCAAGGAATTTTCAAATCAAATGCAAAGTGAGTTTGAAACGAGCATGATGGAAGAACTGAAGTTCTTTCTTAGACTTCAAATTCGTCAAGAACAAGGCAGAACATACATTCACCAGATGAAGTACATCAAGGATCTCTTAACAAAGTACTATATGCACAAATCCAAGGAGATGAGCACCCCAATGCACCTTGGAACTATACTGGACAAGAACGATGAATGATCATTAGTTGATCCTACAACATACAGAGGTATGATTGGATCACTGCTCTATTTAACATCTAGCAAACCTAATATCATGTTTAGCGTATGCCTATGTGCAAGGTTACAGGTAAATCCACAATATTCTCATCTTAGTGCTGTAAAAAGAATTTGTAGATATTTACCAGGAACTGCTAATCTTGGTCTTGTGTACGAGAAATGTAGTGATTTCAGGTTAAGAGGATTCTGCGATGCAGACTATGCAGGAGACAGGATTGAAAGAAAAAGAACAAGTGGTGGATGTCACTTTCTTGGTCAATGTCTAATCTCATGGTCAAGTAAACGGAAGAGTACAATTTCACTATCAATTGCCGAAACTGAATACGTTGCAGCAGGTTGTTGTTGCACCCAAATTTTGTGGGTGAAACACCAATTAGATGATTATAGCATTCATGAGCATAATATTCCATTACTTTGTGACAACACTTGTTCTATAAACATTACAAAGAACCCAGTTCAACATTCCAAGACTAAGCATATAGATATCAAGCATCATTTTATTAGAGATCACGTAGCAAAAGGTAACATTGATATATCATATGTGCACATTGATGATCAACTTGCAGATATCTTCACAAAACCCTTAATTGAAAATATATTTTCCTATATGAGAGAGAGCATTGGTATGCATCCTGTTTTATGGATTATAATGTGTATACTAACCAAAGTGCAGGAGACGGGAGAGACACAAACAATACGACTATCGTTAAATTAGTCTAAATGCGTCGTCTGCTCCCTATCGTCTAGTGTGAAGATCAAACGTGAATGAGGTCTATCGTCTGCTGACGTCACATCGATTACAGAAGCAACTCAACAAATCTTCCAAGGATCAAAAGATCACGAACAAATTAAGACCATCTTTTCCCTAACTCTATTTACAAAATTATTATACTGTTTGATGTGCCCCTATCCATCATATTGCATCTGCTCTGATATTACTTGCTCTGATATCATATTTATGCATTACATCTGTTTTTGGTGATAAATGATATAGGAGGAGAATAAAGCGAAATAAAGCATTGACATGGGGAGAATAGAGAGAAGTAGAGAATTGACAACGGAAGAGAATCGAGAATTTAGGAAGAAGAGAAAAATGTCTGTTCTAATTGATCTAGGGGGAGAAAAAAGAAAATGATCTTTAGCTGTTTAACAAAGGGGGGAAATGATTAAAAACAATTAATTAAAAGAGGGAGAGAAAACTAGAAAATGAAGGACAAAGGGTGAGAGTGATTAGAAATATTTTATTGGAACAGAGAGGGGGAGCATATACATACATATATATATATATATATATATATATATATATATATCTTTCGTCTGCTCTTATCTGTTTTCTAGCTTTGTTAATTATTTACTGCTCTGACTATTGCTCTATTTATTACTTATCGTTTTGGAAAAGAAAGGGGGAGTTTGTTTTCAAAGTTTATCCTATAACAGAGGGAGAGTTTTTGCTAATGACAAAGGGGTAGAGATAGAGAAAAACAGAACAAAGGGGGAGAGATAGAGAAAAAGGGAAAAGTTTTTCCCGAAACTATACATGTTTGCGTATATAATGTTTTTCTCTAAATAAAATTGTCATCATCAAAAAGGGGGAAATTGTTAAGTTCAAAACGTTAAAGGGGAGATTGTTATTGTTAAGTGGGGATATTGTTAAGTTCAGAACATGTATTTTGATTGATAACAATTTTAATACTTAACTATACATTATGTTCTTCAGGACTATCCCCACCGTCCAATAAATAAATGATGATCTGTCTACGTCGTTCAGAGATGCATCATACACACGTTTATAAAGAAAAGATGCATCGTCCGAAGACTAAAAGAGACGCTTCGTTTACAAACTAAAAGAAGTATCGTCTATGCGGATGTGGAACGTATTGTCCAAAGTAAAGAGTATCGTCTGAAGGCCAAAATGCAAGTATCGTCTGAAGGCGTAATGCAAGTATCGTCTAGAGACTAAAAGTAAAGTATCGTCCAGAGACTAAAAGTGAAGTATCGTCCAGAGACTAAAAGTAAAGTACCGTCCAGAGACTAAATGTGAAGTATCATCCAGAGACCAAAAGTGAAGTATCGTCCAGAGGCAAAATTTCAAGTATCGTCCGCAGTGCAATGTCTGCTTACGTCAGTCATTAAATGATACAAGTCCAGCGTCGGAATAGACCAAGTCGTATTTCAAAATGGAAGCCATTGATGATCGAACTTATCTGCTGGAAGTCAACGAATATATCTACTGGAAGTCAACGACACAACGCATCATCAAATTAAAGGGAGAAAATCACGCTGGAATTACTCAGAAAAGTCAAAGCTATTCAAAGACAAATAGCGGTTGGTGAACGATCAAATATTAATGGGAGAAGCAAGTCAACGACAAGAATTATCAGAAAATTGAAGTCGAGCTTACAGTATAAAACGAGCACTAGAGATTTCGAAGAAGACACAGAGCAACACACAGAAAGTCTCACAGACAACAATTCTTACACATCTATTCTTTCAAATCCTATACGGCTTACACTAAATCTTGCAGAAAAGTTTTCAACCGAATCGTGAAAAATCAGTGAGAGGGAAAAAACAGAGCATAGAGTCATATTTTCGAAAACAGCCTCACCTTACAGAGAAGCTTTTGTTCCTTATTCTTTGTTTTACAAAATCTCTAGTATTCGTCTGAGAGTCAAATCCATTTACCAATACTTACAGTATACCGAGCCAAATTGCTCCTACCATTGCTCTTTTGAGAAGAGAACCTTCTGTAGAAGAACTTGATGTAAAGGAGAAGTCCTGCATAATACTTGTGGTTGGGAGAAGTCCCTGAGAATACTTGTTGATAGGAGAAGTGTTGCATAATACTTGTACTATTATGGGTTGAATAGTGAAAATCTTGGTGGAGCCAAGGACTGGACGTAGCCCCATCATTCAGGGGGTGAACCAGGATAATTCTGCATGTGCTTTACTTGTTTTATTGCTTTACTGTTTGCATAATTTAGCTATAACTTGTTTAATTTCGCTATTTACTCTATCGTTCACTATTAGTTTTCTAAATCTTACGAAAAAGTTTTGAAACTCATATAACTGGTTTTAGAATAGAAAGTTTTTATAAGCACACAATTCAACCCCCCTTCTTATGTTGGCCCTTATTTTATCAATCCAAACACTTCTGCATAACCTTCATTTGATCAATTGAAGCTTCTCCAAAAAGCAAAAGGTCATCTGCGAAGAAAAGGTGAGTAATAGGAGGACCATCCTTAAACAACCAAATTGGCTTCCAACGAGCACCAGCAAGCTCTACCTAAATCTAGTGCGCCAGCACGAAGAGATAAGGGGACAGAGGGTCTCCTTACCTAATCCCACGAGTGGGGAAGAAGCGCTCCGACTTCTCTCCTTAAACATAACCTGAAAGGAACTCAGAGAAAAACAACTGAGAATAAGACCACAAAAAAGAATAGGACAATCCTATCTTAGCAAGAGTATCCCTCAGAAAACTCCAACTGACTCGGTCATAGGCCTTCTCCCTGTCGATCTTCACAGCTACCCACCCCTTTCTTTGCTTCAAGTATCTCATAGAATGAAAGACCTCCTGAGCTATAATAACATTATCTGAACTACGTTTACCCGGGATGAAACTACACTGGTTGGGAGCCACCAAGTCATTAAGAAAACCTTTCAATCTATTAGCAATTACCTTTGTCATCACCTTTTAAATAACGTTACATAAGCTTATAGGACGGTATTGTCGAAGACTATCCGGTTGGTCTACCTTAGGAATAAGCATAAGAAGAGTATCATTGATCTCTCTCACCTTAGGAATATCCACCACTGACCGGCCTATGACACCCCATTGAGACTGAAAGAAGAGAGGGTTCAGCCCACCCGAACCTGGTAATGGAGAAAAGACCAATGGTGGAAGAATTTTGGGGTGGGGTAAAATGAACCATGATGTTCAATATTATTAATAATTAATATTATCCCAAGTTTAATTATTAATAGTAACTCAAAGTAAAACTACCTTGTACTTTATGTTAATAATATTAATGAGAGATTTTTTTTTTTACAATAGGAAAACCATGATGGGATATATTAATTGTATTTATTAGTTTATGATAGATTGATGAAAACATTAATGAAAAAATGGATAATAATTGTTGAGTTTAAAATTAAAAACTCAGATATTTTATTTTATATAATTAAAGGTTTAATTGTTAAAATAAAAATAGATATTAAAATAAAATTTGGATAATATCAATAATTAAAACTAAATTGAGAAAAATACATAAAGAACTATTTTAGTAAAAATATTAATATTTGTATCAATTATTACTTAACTTAAAAATTTAAAACAAGTGACAAATTTTTATTTTTTTTTGAAACTGAAGATGTTTAATATTATTGAGAGTTAAAATTGTCCGAACTTTTAATTATTAATAGTAACTCAAAGTAAAATTAACTTGTACTTTTTATTAATAAAAATATTGATTGAAGATTAATGAGGGTATATATTATACTTCTCCCGTCCTTATTATAATCTAACATTGTAAAATTCTCGTTGATTAAGAAAATAAATGATAAAGGTAGTTATACATTGGTTTGAAAAAAATTGTACAATCTCCCTATTTACCTCTATTTAATTTAAGATCAAACTTTTCATTCATTATAGTATTAAAAGACCAATAAATGCAAGGACAAATATGGAAAGAGAAATTAGCTTTTGTTAAGTTAGTTTATATTTAATGACAAGTGTGAATGTTAGCTTATAATTAGAAATGGAGGCAATATTGTAATTAAGAATGGCTACCGCTCTCTCTACACCTACTGGAGGGCGGAGGCGCCGGTGGTGAAGGGCCGTCAACGGAGGAGAAGGACCAACTCCAACGTAGTACCTTTAAGGAGAAATCTGTGGAGACTCAAAAGAGGAGGGTTGTCTCTTACAAGGATGTATGTGTGGGAGTGAATGGAGGTGTAGACCACACTACTACCGGCGAGATGGAGGTGATTGACTTGGATTTTGACTTCTTTGTTGTCCGTTTCTCATACTGGGACGACTATGATAGGGTCTTTGATGGGGGTCGTGGGTGGTTCTTGGCCATTATCTGGTGGTGCAGAATTGGAGACCGGAGTTCGTTCCTGCGGAGGGTGACCTGAACAGAGTGTCGGTGTGGGTCAGGATTCCCCGATTCCCGGTGGAGTACTATGAGAAGCCTTTCTTCCGCAAGATTGCGAAAAGGTTGGGACGTTTCATCAAGATTGATAGCCATACCCTGAAGGAGAAAGATCTCATGTTTAGCACAGGATCGTCGACTGAAAGAGCTAAGTTTGCCACGCTATGCATTGAGGTGGACCTTCGGAAGTCTCTGGTATCGAAGTTCTCGTTTAATGAGAAGGAAAATGGAGTGGAGTATGAGGGGCTCAATCTCATATGCTTCAGTAGTGGTTGTTATGGCCACAAGAAGGATCATTGCACTGTCAACCCCCCAGCGGAGCCATCGGCAACCCCACCAGGGGAGCAAAGTCAGTCGAGGGTGGAAGAGGAGCAACCGAGGTTTGGGCCCTGGATGATTGCGAAGAGGCCTACTCGCAAAGTGGCTGGGCCACCGGTGGTTGGGAATCCTAAATCGCAACCGGCGCCAACGTCGAGAACTCAGCCAGCAAGAGGTGTACCAGTGAAGGGGTCGGGATCAAGGTTTGAGGTTCTGACAGGAGAGGAAGCGGATCAGCCGGTAGGTGAAATGATCGGAGACTCACCGGTGGCGGCGGCGCTAGCTACTCCTGAGCTAGGTCAAACGGAAGAATCATGAGCACCATAATGAGGCAATGATTGTGGAGGTTATGGGATTCAATAACGGCGGGGAATTTGAGGACGTGCATGTCATGCGTTGGACAATGGTGTGGGGACCACAACAGACTACATAATTATTGCAGAAAGCCTTACTAATGATGGGCGGAAAATGTTCGTCTACACCTAAATAGTACAGACACCTCTTAACATCATTTTTTCGTCATATCATATATTACACTTATCACTTATCTCTCATTTCTTCTTATTTCTCTAGTGAACGACATCCTTTAAATGTCTACCAATCTTTATTCAATCATGGTGCTCGACAATGTCCTGCGAATCAGCAGTCAATATGGGGCCAGGGAGGAGTTGTTGGATATGGTAACTAATGATGGTGTTGGTGTGAAGGTGGACATGGGCCCACCGTCTTTGAATTTGATTAGGTAGTCAACAAGTTTAGAAAGTCATGATGGTGGCAATCATGAGGCGGTTTTGACACGCATTAGTGTGCAGGAGGAAGGTTTTTCTTCCAACGTTGTTCCTCAAATTTAAAGAACCAGGAAAGGTCAAAGGGCAAGAATAAATCCTCTAGCAGCAGGGATGTTGGAGCAACCCTTATTGTTTCATTAATAACCGCAAGATAGGTACTCGTGTTGAAGAGTATCCTGTCCCAGGCCTAGGCCTAGGCCGCCAAGACCGGGAAAGGAGTGCATCTCCTAGGTTCCACAAGAGTTATTGATAACTCTTTGTTCTCTTTCTCTATGGTTTTAATGTGTAACACCATGTGCTAGAATATCGGGGGCTGCTGCTAAAGGTGTCCCTCTCCTTATTAAAGACTTAGTTCAAACACTAATACAGAATTGTCTTTTTACCACACTTCTATTACTACGGTTCTATATTAAACTGTGGTAAAAAGAGGTTACAAGCTCTGTTACCATGATTCCGTGTTGAACTGTGGTAGTTGATGTGCTCTACTAGCACGGTTGTATGGTAGCCGTGGTAAATGAGATAGTTTTTATTATTTTTTAATAAACAGCGCCTATTACGACAGTTGTTAGGGGAACCGTGGTAATAGGTTTTATTATTTTTTAATTAACATTATCTATTACCATAACTGTTACCGTAAACGTAGTAATAGATTTTATTATTTTTCTAATTACTACGGTTGTCAGGGGACCGTGGTAATATGTATTCTTTTATTTAAAAAATAGTGATTTACCACGGTTATTAAGGCAACCGTGGTAATAGGTGATTAAATTTTTTGATTTCTCTTTGTTATAGCTATAGGAAACCCTTGTTTCGAGAAAACTCATTTGTCTTCCCCTTTCTCTGTCGCGACTCCATCGCTCTTCAACCTCATCACTGTCACTCGACACTCCTTGCCGCTACACCTCATTACCGCCGCTCATTGCCGCTTACCGCTGCACCGAGAAGGATAACATCGTTTGCTACTTTGGAAGTATCGTCTGATGATCATCGTCTGATGACCACCGTCTGAGGACCATCGTCTGATCCTATCGTTTGGTATTTATCGTCCAATAGTTATCGTTTTGTGTCTATCGTCTGAACCTATCGTCTAATATCGATCGTTCGATACCTATCGTCCAACATCTATCGTTTGGTGTGTATCGTCCACAGCATCGAAAGTATCGTCTGCAACACGTTGAAGTATCGTCTAGGAAGTATTGTTCGTTGCTTGGGAGCTTATCGTCCAGTAGCCATCGTCTGATGTCTATCGTCCGACGTTGGTGTTCAATGTCCAATACCTATCATCTGGCAGTGTACCGTTCACTGTTTTCTGTTTCATTGACTTTGTTTGACTTTCCATAACAGATTTCGTGGGTTTGAAATTTGAATATGGAGAAGAGATATTACCTCTGAATTTTGGGAAGATATATTCTGAATATTTGACTTGGAATAATGGCTATTAAGTGGTCTCTATTTAGAATATCCGCCAATTGGGGGTAGATTCGTTTCTGCTACCATTAGAGCTGTTAAGGGAGAAAAATATACAACTTCCTCCTACTTTTCCTAGGGTTAGGCGTGCAGCTCACTTGGCAGCTTATTTTCTGCTTAGTTGGCTTTTAAAATCAAAGTTATGTTAGGATTGGTTAAGATACAACTGATATTTTGGCTAAAAGATAGGAGAGAAAAGCTGAAACCAACTTCCCACTACCTTAGTGGTTCGACTAGCTTTAAGAGGGAGAAAGCTGAGTTATTTTCTATCCTTCTTCAAGCAACACTCTTAGCATCTTAGGGAAACCCTAACCCTCAAGTGCTAAAACGTCCCTACTCTTGCTGCTGCTGCTGCTGCTGTTACTCGAAGTCTTCCTCCATTCCTTGGAAAGTCATAAGCGTTCTTTTCTCTATTCTTTCCAAGAATTAAGGTGAGCAATTCTGTTCTGAACTTAATCAAGAGTTTAAGGTCATTTGGACTTGGTTCCTGAATTGCTTCTAATCCTTATCCTTTCCTTCCTTCCAAAGGTTAATCACAAGTTCCTTCCAGCCTTCTCCTTCGACCCGTTGAAGGCTATCTCTGGAGTTTTGGACGAGCACCTCCTGTTGCAGTTCGCTTTGACTGTTCGAAACAACAAGGTTGGTTTCCCTCCATTCCAATCCTTTTCTTGAGCCGTTTGATTTCCAGAACTTTCTTAGAAATTGGTTTTTTTATGAAAATCGTTTATGAAACGTTAGAACTCTGGAAAATGAATATTTGATGTCTATGGGAAAACCTTGATTTATAAAAGTTAGACTTCTAAAATATATTATGTGGAAAATTAGTAATCTGGGTTCCTTGGTAGGGAGCCAGCGCATGAGCGACCAGGTAGTCAGCGTACATGCGCCGGGAGGTTGTTTCCCTCCCTGGGCACGACAGGGTGCCAGCGCATTGCCCCTGGCATTCCAACGCACATGCGTTGGGCCCCTGTCTGGCCAGAATTGTTGTGTTATTTGAAAATCTTTTGTGGTTGATTACCACCTTCCAATGGTTGTTGATTGTTGTGGGTATGTGTTTATTTTGCAAGATTGGAGATCAAGTTTATGCGGCCCGTTCGACGATAAGGGTAACTCATGTGCTAGAGAGTCTCGAGTCATGCATGTTTTTATGATGTTTTGCATGTGGGTTAGATGAATATGTTTTGATTGTGATTGATTTTCCCATTGAATTATGAAAATATCTTGTTGTTGTGGATCGTTTTGGATTATGATATAGAGGTTGACATCTATTAATTGATTATAACATGATGATGTTGATTATTGAATTGTGATGAGTTGATGTTGGATATTGAGTTAAGAGGAGACATCATTTTTATGCTAATATATTATGATCTAGAGGTTGATAAGAACTGTTGGTTCTCTTGAGGTTGGTGATTACTGTCATAGCATATGCATCTATTGAGGATTAGGTGGATGAGATGGGTTTTAGTCCCACGTGATTTTCCTGGGGGTGATGAGATGGGTTTTAGTCCCATGAGATCTGCCTTAAGGGTGATGAGATGGGTTTTAGTCTCATGTGATCCTCCTATTCCCGTTTGGAAAGAATTCGCTCCCATTTGTAATGATATTTGATGACTGGATTTCATATGATGTTTTTAGGGTCTTTTTACTTCATTTTATTTTATTTTTAGTGAGTCTCATGTAGATTTTTCTTTATTTTGTTAGGATTTTCTTCACTTTTGCATTTTCATGTAGGAAAGTAGTGATTTTGTGTTTTTAGCTATTTTTAGTCTATTTTTAGATGTTTTTGTTAGGTTTTTAGTCTTTTTAGGAATCTGGTTAAATTAAGCATATTTGGGGGACCAAACTGCAATTATCAGAAGTTGGGGGACTGAAATTGAAGGCAGAAGATGAAGCATTCCTCTTGTTTAACACATGAGAATTAAGCCATGAATGAAGAAATGATTAAGAAGGGGAAGTTTCAGAGTTAAGAAGGGACAAGGAAGTGGCTACATGAAGGCCATTGATTGCCATGAAGTCCCATCAAGAAGAAGAAATAAAACAGCCAAGGCATTGAAGCAGCAGCCGTGCCAACGTTTGAGGGTTGGAAGCCCAACGCTCATGCGTTGGCATTCTGCCTGGAGCCTAGTTTTTGCAATTAGCCAACGCCCAAGCGTTGGAGGGGCCAACGCTCATGCGTTGAGCCCCTGTTTGGCCAGGTCTGACAATTAAATCCCAGCGCTCAAGCGCTAGGTGCCCAACACTCAAGCGTTGGGTCGCAATTACAGAAAATCTATAAATAGGGAATTAGGTTTCTTTCGTAAGATATCTTGGGGTACCTTGATACACTTAGATACTTCTTCTTCCTTGTTCCAGAGCACTTTCCTGAGTTGTGGGTAGCCTTTCTTGAGCTCCTAATCCAGGTTTTTAATTATATCTTTCTTAGCTATGCTTGGCTAATTCCTTTAAGTTCTTGGGTTGTAGTGTTTAGCTTGTAAATATTCTTTAAGTCTCTGTTTCTATATTTGAATAAAATGTAATTCATGTTTCAATTCTTTGTTCTTCATCTATCTTGCTGTACACAAGTGTCTTTGCTTATTTCATATACAATGGTAATTGTTTGGAAGTAAGGGAAATAGGAATTGAATGAACATATTGCATGTCACTTGGAAATAACGATGAGCTCTGTTTATGTTGGCCTGAACACAAAATTAACCTTCTTTTTGATTAACTAGACACTAAGGAATTGGGTTTAGTAATTAGGAAGAAAGCTTTGTTTGTTTAAGGAATTAACTAGTAAAGAAAATAGGCTAGAACATCATGAAACATTTGCTAAATTTTCAGATATAAAATTGATTCTTAAGCATGATTTGTAAGTTATTCAACTCAGCCCAAGTTCTTAGTCTTTATCATTAATTTTTCATTGCGAATTACAGTTCTGATTCCTTACAAACAATCAAAATCAAACAATTTATTTTTCTGCTCTAAGTTCTAAACAATTGAAATTTGGACTTTGAAAACACCTATCCCTGTGGAGACGATAATCTTATATACTACTTCGGTAACCACCGTACACTTGCGGATTTGGCTATCAAGTTTTTGGCGTCGTTGCCGGGGATAGGTTCTGTTTTTTAAGGTCTTTCTAATAATTGTTTAGAGCTTTTGTTACTAGAATTCTCTGCATGGTGAATAGGTGCTTTGAACTGTGTTTCTGCATGTTAGGTAAATTTGATTTTGATCCTGAAATTGAAGGAACATTTCATCGCAGACTAGCACTACAAAGACTAGCAAGAGCCATGGCAGAGACACAAGCTCAGTTGGAATTCGTGCTGAGTATGAGGATCGAGTTGCTGGTGAAGTTGATGCTCGACTCAATGCTGAGGTCGAGGTTAGACTCATTAGACAGCAGCAAGAAAATGAAGAACGGGATGCTAACCGTTCTCTTCGTGACATCACAGCTCCTCGTGTGGACTACAATTTGAGGGGAGCATTGTGGTGCCGGCTGATGCATTGCCGGACTTCCAAATTCCTCCACACTTTATCTCACTGGTTAGCCAAAACTAGTTTGGAGGAAGTGCAAATGAAGATTGTCACACCCATTTGGAGAGGTTCACTAGGCATTATTCCACCTTGAGGTGGAATAATGTGCACTTGGATACGGTAAGGTTGATGTTGTTTCCTTTTTCCCTTAGGGATGTGGCTGAGGAATGGCTATCCTCACAACCTCACCAGAGCATCACCTCTTGGGATGATTTAGCTAAGAAGTTTACAGCTAGATTCTTCCCCTATAACAGGATAAGGAAGTTGAAGCAAGAAATCAAGTCCTTTATTCAACAGGACTCAGAAAACTTGTATGAGACTTGGGGAGATTCAAAGGTCTCCTAAGGCGCTGCCCAGGCCACGACATTTCCACTACTGATCAAGTGGAAATTTTTTATGCAGCTCTCAATGACTACACATGGGACAAGCTTGATACCGCTGCCAATAGAGCCTTTGATGCCTTACCAACGCATGGAGCCCTTGATTTAATTAATAAACTTGCTGCAAGTTCTGCACATTCCAACCAAGACAGGGCCATACGCAAAGGTATGTGTAAAGTAGAAGCATTTGACGCTGTTTTGGCTTCCAACAAATTGTTGTCCAGGAAGGTTGAGGCTATGGTTAAGCGGATGTAAGGAGCTCAGCTGAGTCCTGAGGAGGCTGAATTAGAGGCTGAGGTGAAGGCAATGGGGAATTTCCAAAATAACCCCTATAGAAACACTTACAATCCTAATTGGAGAAATCATCCTAATTTCTCATGGAGGGACCAAGGCGGTCAAGGTGAGGCCGGTGCTCAAAGACCATTTCAGAGGCCTTGCCAAGCTCAGAGACCTCCAAATCCTCAAAATCCAGGGCAAGGTAAGAAGAGGCTGGAAGAAATTGTTGGTGAAATGGCCCAACAAACTGCTCAATTCATGAATGAGACAAGAACAAGTACCAAAAATCATGAAGCTTCCATAAGAAATATGGAAGTTCAGGTTGGCCAATTGGCCAAGAACATTGCTGAAAGGATCCCAGGTACGTTTCCTTCAGACAGACTTGTAAATCCTAAGGAGAAACTGGAAAATGTATCCTCTATTGCTCTTAGGAGTGGTAGAGTCATGCCTAATAGGATAGTTGAAATTGAACATGAAAAGAGTGGTGAGGAAAAAGATAAGGAGCGTGATATTTCTGTTGAGAAAAATGATGTTGTGAACCCTGAAAAGGAAAAGGTTTCTGCTCCTAGAAATGTTGGCAAGGTTCCATATCCTAAAGCCTTATTGAGAAAAAACTTAGAAAAGCAGTTTTCTAGGTTTCTTGACATTTTCAAGAAACTTCAGATAAACATACCATTTTCTAAGGATTTGAAACAGACGCCAACATGTGCTAAATTTATGAAAGATATTCTTTCTAGGTGAAGAAAGCTGAGTGAAGTAGAAGAGACTGTTATGTTAACTGAAGAATGTTCTGCCATTGTTTCTAGGAAGCTTCCCCAAATATTAAAAGATCGGCAAGCTTCACTATTCCTGTTGACATTGAGGGGTTGCCAATTGCTAAGGCTCTTTGTGATTTGGGAGCTAGCATAAACCTCATGCCACTTTCTATGTTCAAGAGATTGGACATGGGAGAAGTTAGATTCAAATAATTAAATGAATGTAGAAATAAACTAAGACATAAAATATAAACTAAAACAACCCAAGATACTTAAAAGAATTAGCCAAGCATGGCTAAAAGAGGTATCGAATTACCCTGGATAAGAGCTCAAGTTTGGCTTCCCATAATTCCTAGGAACAATGCTCTTAAGGAGGAAAGAAGAATACTTGTTGTATTCTGAAAAGGTGTGATCTACAAGTGAAGAAAAGACCCATATTTATAGTAAAAATCTGCCTTCCAGCGCTTGAGCGCTGGGATCCCCAACGCTTGGGCGTTGGGTGCAATTAAAATCCCACTATTAGACCGAGGCCCAGCGCTTGAGCGCTGGCTTCCAACGCTTGAGCGTTGGGTGCAACTTCTGACTCACATCCTAGTCAAAGTCCCAACACTTGAGCGTTGGGAGTTCCAACGCTTGAGCGTTGGCTTGACTGCTGGTTCATCTTCAAGCTTTTCTCTTCTTCATGGTAGTGGGTTTTCAATGCCTTCAATGGCCTCCACTCAACCTCTATTAAGTTCTGAAACCTCCTCTCCACTACCATCAATCCTTCAACCTTATTTTACATGTGCTTAAATCAAAGAGTGTTGCTTCATATTCTTGATTTCCACTTTAAGTCCTCTCTTTGCTAGCACTTCAATTATGGCCCTTCAAGTCCTTGAAACTTCACTTTTCATCCTCCGCTCTTGAACTTTTACACTTTAATCATTCCTTTCCTGAAACTTTACAATTCGGTCCCTGGACAAAAATGATAAATATACCAGCTTTCCTAAAAAAATAAAAATAACTATAAAAATTCCTAAAAATATAAAATAAAGTTAGAAAAACAAATAAAAGCTAATCTATATGCAAAATGCAAAATAAATAGAAAATCTATATAAAAATAATAAAAGTCCCATATGAGACTCAAAAATAATAAAATAAAAAGACTAAAAACACCCTAAAACTATCATATAAAATCCAGTCATCAGCTTTTCTCTTCATCATCAGTGTTGTTAGACGATTCAGCAGCTTCATTAGACGATTCAATAGCTTTTACTGCTTTGAATGAGCTGGACTTGAAGGCCATAGTTTTGCTAACTGTAGGCTTTCCTTGAGAGATCACATCATCTTCTGCAAGGTCTTGTTCATGTATTTTCAGCTCTCCCAAGAGATCCTCCACCTGATAGGTGGAAAGATTCTTTGCTGCCCTTTAAGCAGTTACGAACGATCACCAGTTCGAGGGAGACTCCTGAGAATCTTAGTAACTTTCTCCTTGCTTGTAAATATTCTTCCAAGATTCCTCAAACCATTAAGAATAGTCTGCAGCCTTGAGTACATATTGTCAATGGATTCATCATCCTCCATCTTGAATGCCTCATACTGAGCAGTCAGCATATCACCTTAGTATCCTACACAGCAGAGGTTCCTTCATGGGCCACGACTAAGGTGTCCCATATTTACTTCGCAGTGCTTAAGCTATCTATTTTATCATGTTCGTTTTTGCTTATAGCACATATAAGGAATAGCCTAGCCTTGGCATTCCGTTGATTCTCAATACGT
The DNA here is from genome assembly GCA_030819835.1 of Acmispon strigosus. NCBI lineage: Eukaryota > Viridiplantae > Streptophyta > Magnoliopsida > Fabales > Fabaceae > Acmispon > Acmispon strigosus. The sequence goes on along the minus strand of JAUAMA010000001.1, from coordinate 36,608,135 downwards.
TGTTCATCTGTCCATTGATCCTGTGGGATGGCTTTTCCTGCAACATCCTTTGGAATATAGTTGCCTTTGCTATGACATCCCAAAGTTTCCAGTCTGTTGATTCAATGAACAGCTGCATGTGCTTCTTCCAGTATGGGTAGTCGGATCCTCCAAAGAAGGGTGGTCTGTTGGTAGCCGTGCCTGAGGAATATGCTACGTTATCCATGTAAATTTTCACTCTACACCTGTTAAGATGTTAGTATTTCTCAGAGAAGTTAGGCTCTGATACCGATTGATAGTAGTAAAACACATAAGAAAGGGGGGTTTGAATTGTGTGTGTGATTTTTGAAACATCTTTTCAGTTAAAAAACAATTTTTAGTTTCAAATACTTTTCTAGAGTAAGTGCAGCATAAATTAACTTTAGACTGAAAAGTAAAGAACTCGGAATATTTATCCTGGTTCACCCCCTTAATCGACAGGACTACGTCCAATCCTTGCCTTCACTGAGATTTTCCACTATTTTCACACAATAGTACAAGTATTTTACATGAAATCTCCTAGTATTCTAAGGACTTCTCCTTACAAGTTTTATACAGGACTTCTCCTAGCTAGTATTATACAGGACTACTCCCGGTTCTTTTTCAAAGTTTCTTTGAGGTTCTACAATGATCTCTTCAAGAAGAGTTGGGTAGAAAGATGAAGAACATATTACAAAGAGGATATGGAATTCGGTTCTCTGTTTGGGTTGTGTGAGAATAGAATAAGAGTAATACTCTTTGAGGGCTTCACACAGGCACACGACTTAACTCAGTTAAAATATTTCTTTGAGCTTTTAAGTTATGGCTGTAAAAATGATTACTATGAACGACTTAGAGAGCATATGAGATTTTAACGTATTCAAGTCGCCGAATGAATCCGGATGCTAAGTTCTTTATTTATATCTTTAGTAGGATGTGCAATATGAAGCTTGATGAAGATTTCAAAATAGTTCCGTTTGAATTTCTGCTTCCTTGTGAGTAACGGATACTTCTGCATCTCTGTATCAGCATTAAATGCATTGTGCCATGCATTTATTGCAGCATTAAATATTTTTGTTGACGTCGTCTGGCTTTTCAATGCTTTCATCCATGAGTTCTCGTTTGGGAATTAAATGCTCATGCAAGCCAGCTAAGACAACATTTAATGTTCTAAACAAGAGATTTGAATCTGACAGTATAGGAGATACTATGTTCAGAAAATCACGTCGTTGACTCTGAAATGGTTTCTTGATTTTAGGAATGTCAGAGTGTTTGCAGGAACGAGGAATAAAGTATTAATTATGTCCTTTTCTTCATTCTGTAATCAGCAGTGCTTCATTTAATGCTTTGACGAGGTAGATAATCTTTATTGCTTGAAGCATTTTGTCAAACGAACTCTTCTGTTCTTTTGGCAAACGAATTCTTCAGAGCTTTTGACAAACGAACTCTTCAGAGATTTTGGCAAACGAACTCTTCAGATATTTGCCAAACGTACTCCTAAGGCGGACGTACTCCATGGGGTGTGTGGCCAGACGTACACCTTGTTGAGTAGCCAAACGTACTCCTAAACCGGATGTACACCTTTGGCGGACGTACTCAAACTGTCAAGCATACCCTTTTTGACAAACGTACTTCACTGTCGGAAGAACTCAACTTGTCAAGTGTATTCCAGTGTCGGACGGACACAACTCGTCAAGTGTCTTTTAGTGACGAATTGTCCCAACTGGAAAACTAGCTCTTCAATAAGTTGTCGGACGTTCTCCACTTCTTTGTTTTTCTTTGAACTTCTGCTTTTGATAATGCCTTGTATAGATGTTTGCAGTTGTTCTTCAAGTAGATAGATGTTCCTAAGTATGAAATATTCAAGCATTAGGACATCATTATCTAACGATATTAAACCTTGAGTAAAATTGTTATTTATCAAAATATAATAATTTATGAAATCGTTTGAATCTAACACGTTCTTGCGGAATGGCTTTTCCAGAAGCATCTTTGGGAACATAGTTGCCTTTTGCTACAACGTCCCAGAGTTTCCAGTCTGTTGATTCTATGAATAACTGCATATGCTTTTTCCTGTAGGGGTAGTTGGAGCCGTCAAAGAAAGGTGGCTTATTGGTAGCCGTGCCAGACGGAAATGCGATGTTGCCCACGGATCGTTTCACTCTACACTTGTTAAGATATTAGTATTTCTCAGAGCGATTAAGCTCTGATACCAATTGATAGTGATAAAACACACAAGAAAGGGGTGGTTTGAATTGTGTGTGTGGTTTTTGAAATCTTTTAATTAAAGGCAAGTATAAGTTTCAAAATACTTTTCAAGAGCTAAGTGCAGCGAAAATAAGTTAAAGCTGAAAAGTAAAGCATAGAAAGTATTTATCCTGGTTCACCCCCTTAATTGACAGGGCTATGTCCAGTCCTTGGCTTCACCAAGATTTTCCACTATTTACTCAAATAGTACAAGTATTGTTCAGGACTTCTCCCAGTATTCAAAGGACTACTCCTTTACAAGTATTCTTACATGACTTCTCCTTTCTACTATTTAACAGGACTACTCCCAGTTCTTTTACAAAGAAGGTTTTGTGTTTCTACAAGAATCTTTTCAATAAGAGTAGGGTAGAAAGTTTAAGAACCGTATACAGAGAGAATATGGAGGTTGGTTCTCTGTTTAGGCTGTGTGAAAAGGGTATGAGTTTTCACTCTATTAAGGATTCACACAACGGCAGACGACTTAACTCAGGAAGGAATAACTGTGAGATTCTGAGTTTAGGAATAGAGTTGATTGCTTAGAGAATAACTTAGAATGCTTTGGAAATTTTATCGTTGGAAGTCACCAATTGAATCAGGTTTTTAAGTCCTCTATTTATATCTTCAGTAGGGAACCCCTTGATGAACGTTGATGAAGATTGAAGTGTTTTCGTTTGGATTTGAACATTTGAGTATGCAACGAATGCTTCTGCAGCTCTGTAACAGCATTAAATGCATTCTGCCTTGCATTAATTGCAACATTAAATGCTTAGGTTGAATTCGTCTGGTTCTTCATTGCTTCAGCCTTGAGTACTCGTTTGATCATTAAATGCTCGTGGAAGACAGCAAAGAGAATTTCTTTTTTCTGAACAAAGGATTTGATTCTGACCGTTGAGAGGATACTATGTTTAGGAAATCACGTCGTAGACTCTTAAAAGATATGCTTGATTTAAGGAATGTCAGAGCGTTTGCAGAAATGAGGAATAAAATATTTATTATGTCCCTTTTTTTTCATTCGGCATTGAACAGTGCTTCATTAAATGCTTTGACGAGGTAGATTAGCCTTTATTTCTTATAGCATTTGAGAAACGAATTCTTCAGCACTTAGGCGGACAAACTCTCTAGGCAGACATACTCAACTGGAAAACGAACTCTTCATTGTGTTTACCAAACGTACTCTCCAAGCGGACATACCCAACTGGCAAACGAACTCTTCAATGAGTTGCCAGACGTACTCCATAGGCGGACGTACTCTTTTGGCGGACGTATCCAACTGGCAAACGAACTCTTCAATGAGTTACTAGACGTACTCCTCTTCTTTGTCTTTCTTTGAAGTACTGCTTTTGATAATTCCTTCAAGGGTGTGAGCATATTTTTTCAATATGGAAAGATGTTCCTGAAATTTGAAATACTCAAGGTATTAGGAAATCTTTATCTATCAATATTAAACTTAAAGTAAAATTGTTATTTATCAAAATATATTAAATTATGAAATCGTTTGAATCTAACAGTATTGGTCCTCGGGCACTCAGTTGAGTGTGCCGAGAGGATTATTCCCAAAATAGTAGCCCTCTAGCCCAGGTACTTGATATCAAGTGCCCAAGGGTAAGTTGGGACATGAGTCAGGGTGCGACAGTTTGATGGAGTTACTCACCCAGGTGGGCCCAAGAGGGGTATCCCCGAACAAGTACTTTGAGGGGTAAAAATTCATTTAATATGTCAAACAAGTTGTGAAAAAACAAGTTGTTTTGTGCCGTACAATTCATATGTCAAACAATACCTAAGTGTGTGCGCGTGTTCGTAAATTTTTCAACCCAAAGGTAGATGATGAGATGGTCCAAGACTAACGTTTTGTTTTGTGTTTGAGACACACTAATATTTTCTTTTAATAAAAAATAGTAGAACAGAAAGCATCTCCGGTAAGCGGACAAAGCACTAGTGACATGTTTGGGAGGAGCATTAGGGGATCTTGCTAAGTAGAGTTACCCACCAACTGAGATTTTATTAACTCTCGAGGAATTCGGACCCTTGCGCCAAAGGAACTCCTTGAGTAGAGAGCTTCTCACCAATTGTAAATTTTCTGAACCCCAAGGGAATTTAAACCCTTAAGCTATGGAGATGTGAGAGATAAATCCAGAATCTCTCATCAGTTTTGTCTAACACACACTAATATTTATACTACTGTAATTGCACTAGAATCGACTGGAATTATGCCGAAATTTATGATAGTGATATACGGTGCTCAAGTTGCTGGAATAGACCTGACTTCAAGTACTATAATAAACATCTATTTGAAATTAAAGTATTTAATTTGCAGGTTTATCAATAAAAAAAACTTCTAAATTTGCAGAATTTAACAATTTGAGAATGAGGTGGAGAAATATGGGTTAGAAAGTGGAAGGTCCAGATATCAATCTCTGAAAAAAAAAATTAATTAATATATTGAAATGATATTCGGACATATGGTTTTCACCGGCACTTTTTAAAATACAACTTAGCGGATGTTTTTAACTGTCACTAAAATTCACGGCAGCTAAAAAATGTCACAAAAATGTATGTCAGTTAGATGTATGTTCATATATCATTACTCATTAGTATATGTTAAGACATCCAATAATATTTTTCATTTTATTTCTTTTTCCTTGTAATTTGATTTAATTATTTTGTGGTAAATTGATTTTTTTTATTTTGGTTTCCTTTGTGGTAAATTGATGAAACCCAAATGAATGTTTGTATACAACTTATTTATTTACACTATATATTCTTAAACTAGTTGAGAACAATTAATATATGAAAGTTTGTGAATATTTGGTGAGTGGAGAACTTGAGATATAACATTAGAACCTTTTCTTGACGTTCTACCAAGAGAGTTTAGGGAACATTCCAAGAAATTTAGATGCGTGTAGCACTTGTAGGGCCATATTTATTCTAATTACCAAACAAAATAAAAGAGGCGTGTTCCAACTACAATTTTAAGCCTATCATAATTCATACAAATTTTATTGAAAATTTGATGACACATATTATATTCTTAGCTGTATGTGGGTCTACCCCGCCAGCGCTGGGTTGGTGCCTCAACTTGCTCCTGCACGCTCTTGACTTTATTTTTCGGGTTCTCATTGTTTCCATTATACAAAGCATATTCCTTGGCAGCTCAAAATTGACGGTATAATTGATTTTATTTTGATCACAGATACATGAATGTACATAAAACAGGCTCTTTTTTTTTAATAGTGCAAAAGAAAATTAACGAAATATGCCAAAAAAAAATATTTAGCCAACTATGGCACTTCTGGCCACGTTAGGCATCTGACTGGGCAAGCCATGCAAGAGTCACAGGCCTGCATGCGACTCCTATTGGAGCTGTAGGGCTTTATGCGACTCCCAGGGCTTTATGCGATTTCTACTGGAGTCGCAGCCCTTGCTGCGATTTCTGCCATATAAATCTCCAAACTTCCCTGCTGAAACCACACCTCACTTCGACGCTAAACCTTAAACACTGAAACTCAAACCATTGCGATGGATCAACAAATTGTTTTTGTGTACTATAATGGCAGGGCTTACGAAGGCGGGCAAGGCGTTATGTTCGAAGGTTCGACAAAGGCCATATATATGAAACGAGGCATTTCTTTCCAACGTTTGAAGAGGAGAATTCATGAGAAGTTACAACTCAGCAGTAACCAGGTTATTTCGAGCGTTACGTATAGATTTTTAGCTTCAGAAAACCCGATTTTTTTTTACAAGACTCCAGATATGTGATACTGAAGATGTCAGTATCATGATGGACGTTTTTAGCCAACAATCATCGATGAGAATGCTGGAGTTGTATGTTGATATTGCTGAGGCCGGAGGCTCGTCAATATCAGTGTCAACGTATTAGACGGAAACGCAGGAGATGTTGTCGGATGAAGGGATTAGGCACGTTAGGAGGCGGTTGCTGATCCAGAGCCTTTGACCTTCGGAAACACGGGAAACACCGATAATTTGGCGAATGACATTGACAACATCCACACATACAATATGGATCCTGAAGTTAACCATTCAGATGATGAAGTGGACGAAGACGATAGATTGTTTGAAGGAGGATCGTCAGACTCAGACATGGAGACTAACTTGGGTGGCAATACAGGACCTTAGACAGCTCATACTCCTCTTCCTATTGCTTCGCCGGTACCGGTGAACATATACTCCAAAGCCCAAGGTATGTACATTGTCAATAGCTCTTCAGTCCTTCAATTTATGTAATTTCGTGGCATTATTAAATAGTTTTGTTTAGGTGTCTCAAACTCCAACCCCTTCTGGAATACATCATCTCATTATACATATGCTAATTGGGACTACCCCGATGAGGAGACAGATTTTTCCCCCGGTGTGGTTGTACAAGGGTCATGGCAAACAAGTGAAGAACTATATGAAGGTCTACGTTTCAAAACCAAGGTAGATGCTCATACGGCCTTGAAGCACTTCTATATCAAAAAAAATCAAACATACGTCGTGCAGGAATCTTGCACAAGATATTTCACCACAAAGTGTCCAAATTCAGATAATGGATGTCAATGGAGGATGAGGGCAATATTGTTCAAAAAAATAGATGACTGTGTAATATCCAAATGGAAGGGTTCGCATACGTGTGTTAGTTCGACAGGATCTATGGACCAAGACAAGTTGAATTCCGATTTCATCTCCACGTATATTAAAGGTATTGAAACTTAGTTTAAAGGTTACTGCATGCATTCTTGCACTTGCTCTTCATGTTAACTGTATGGACTTACGTTCTTTATTTTACGTCGCAGGCATGGTAGTCTGCAACCAGTCATCCTAATTTCTCTTATACAAGAGAGAATCAGCGGCGAGCTACACTATAAGGTGTCTTACTTCAAAGCGTGGAAAGCAAAATAGAAGGCCCTTGCAAAGATATTCAGGGACTGGGAAGTGTCGTACGACAAGCTCCCAAGGTGGCTAGAGCATATCATGATGTATTCCCCTGGATTGTATTATAAGATTGTAACGGATGACTATATGGGTGGTGATGGTGAGATCGTCGGTCGATTTAAGAAATTATGTAGCGTCTTCTGGACATTCAAACAATGTTGCAATGCTTTCAATTATTGCAAGCCAATGATACAGGTAGATGGCACTTGGCTTTACGGGAAGTACAAGTCAACCTAGTTGATATACACAGCACAGGATGGAAACAGTCATGTGTTGCCATTAGCTTTTGCGGTCGTAGAGGGGGAATCAACAAGTTCTTGGTCATGGTTACTGCGGCTAATCCGTTTAAAAGTTACCCATAAACAAGGTACATGTCTGATATCTGACAGGCATGCGGGCATAAAAGTGGCCGTGAGGAATCCTAATAACGGCTGGCAACCCCCACACGCTCACCATGTATACTGCATCCGGAACATTGCCAGCAACTTCAACCACAAATTCAAGAATGTCAAGCTGAAAGGAGATTTGATAAAAATGGGTAAGCTTACCTCTTGCACTAAACATCTAACTTTTGACGCATTTGTATGACTAGTGTCAGATTATTATTTGTTGATAATGGGTAGGATACGATCTGTGACCATATTATTTTTAGAGAAGGCTCCAGAGGTTTCGAGAACAAAGCCCTAAAATCTGAGAGTGGATTGACAGCATCCCGAATGAGACATGGAGCCTCGCTTGTGATGTTGGTGGATGTAGGTACAGCCACATGATGACCAACTTGTCCGAAGCTGTTAACAAGATGTTAAAGGGGGCAAGAAACATGCCGATCACAACACTTGTGAAGTGCACATATAGGAGGCTCGTGGATTACTTTGTCCAGAGAGGTACTGTCACACGGGGAGAACTGTCAGGGGGGCAAGCTTATTGCACAAACATAATGAAAAAACTAGAACTGTGGGCGAGCGAAGCAACGCATCATACCATACACACGTACAACGTGCAGAGGACCAGGTTCGAAGTGGAGGAAGGGTTCAACAACCGCTGGCCTTGGAGGCAGGGTACGAAATGGGTGGTCGATCTGGACAACAGGACATGCACTTGTGGTATATACCATAGATTCAAATACCCTTGCGGACATGTCATAGCCTCCTGCCTGAGATGGTCGTTCAATTATTACTTGTGTGTAGACCCTGTGTACAAGATAGAGAGTGTTGTTGGCGCATATCAATTTCAGTGGTATCCAGTTGAAGAGAGAATGAACACGGTTCTAGTTGATGGGCCTAGGATTATTCCAGATCCGACGATAGTGCGTGGCAAGGGTCTCCTGAAGTCAACTCGTATCCGGAACGAGATGGATTTGTTGGAGTCACAACCAAGTCGGAGGACAAGTTCGCTTCAAAGATAATCTTGATATAACCGGTGTGTTTGTAATCGTTGTCGTTTGTAGTTGTAATAACACTCAACCCTTATTAATAATATTTAAAGACGCAGATTAATAGCTAGTCTTATGCATTCTAATATCAAGTAAAATATCACATGTCTCATTAAATAGTTAAAACAAATAGTTTAATACATCCGTTCCACAAATGCCTTATTTACGCCCTCAATGCTCGTGACGTTCGTGAATCCCACAAGGCGGCCACGACCGGTGTCTTGCTTGCCTGTCCATATTATGCCTCAGTTATGGAGGGGTAAACGCCTCGTTCAGGTCAAGCTGAAAGCTCTCTTATGTGTCACGTGCCTGTGCAGGATCAACATCAAAATTATGTGCACCTCTTGATTGCATTGGGGCATCGAAGACCATATCAGAAAAGCCTCTCCACTGTTGCGTTTGCCCCTACAGATCAACCGGCGTGTGATAGTCATCGTCAAATTGGGAGCCCCCAGTGAACGATTGCGACCCATAAGGTTCAGGTACATAAGGACGAGGCCCGGACGCCTAGTAAGGATCCAGAATATAAGGTCGCGACCCAGACGCCTCACAAGGATCCGTGCCATATTACGCTGGCTGGGACTCTGGAACTTGTCCATGTTGCTGCGGGCTTTGACCTGTCTCGAATGCCCCATACCAATTGTACTACATGTATGGATTATGAGGCTCTTGGGTTGGTGCAAAATAAACCCCTGGACTTGGGTTTTCCGCGCTACCTAATGGAACTCGTTGTGTGACATGGGCCATTCTCCGCCTTCCAAGACCCTTACCTCAGTCCTGCCAACCACAAGTATTGCTTCATGTGTGGGTATTGGGACCTCCATGGGCCTGGGCGGGATGGGAGTGGATGGTCGTCTGATCCGATCGACCTCATGAACTAGTGCAAGGCAACGCTGCACTTCCAGCAGCAGTCGCTCATTTGATCATTGGACTTGGCTCGCCGGAGAATACGCATACCAAATTTGATGAAGACGCACAGCCTGTGTGTTCAAAATAAAATCGAAACATAAGTAAAGTTAAGAATAATTATCGATGAAAGATAGAACGAAATGAACAAATAAGAATAGTACCGCCTGTCTGGTTGCCGCAGCTTTACGCGTTACCCATCGCCTCGAATGTTGCACGTACCACAACGTGTATTCATCATTCGGGCCTACGAAGTTCTGCACCATGGGCCGTGTGAATACTTATTTGTGCTGGTGGTCCCATATGTTTAAGAGGTAATGCATCTTCTAGACCCAGTCCTCTTTTTCCTTCCCCTTCAGCAAAGTGTCACGCAACTCCTCACTCTGCAGGGGTTGTTGAGGGGCTGGCTGTTGCATCCTAAATTGCTGCATAACCTGGCCGGGTTGATGCCACTCTACACGCCAGTTCAGGATCATTGGGACAACATCCCTCCATAAGCTGCTACTTGCTTGGACCTCGTTTGGAAGTGCCGTCAATACCTCATCACCGTATGGCATCCATCAAAACTGAAAACATCAAGGACGATGTCAATAATGAAATACATGCAAAGGATTTATCTAAAAAATCTAATTTTACAAGTAACTCACTTCGTTGTTGCGCAGTGTGTCCATTATGTTGCGGTATTCATCAATTGACAGTCTTTCGTAAGCTGCCGGCACGTCGCTCCACCTGCGCAATAAAGTGAAGTACGTAAGCCACATGGAAATTAATGTGTTACATTATCAATATTGTAAATCTAACAAGATTTAGATCATACCTAGTAGCGAGTGGATGTCCGACGATGGCATCAAGTTCCGACATCTGTGACCCAATGCCGGGTATCCTTGACCAGGTCCACAGCTGGATAAGATATGTACAGCCAACGATCTCGGCTTTGCAAGGGTCGGTTGCAGCACACAACTCATGGTACAAATGAGCAAGAAGTGCGGATCCCCAGCTGTAAAGACCCACATGGTCAAAGTCACCAAGCAGTGATAGAATCCCCGAGCTGTGATCGATGAACATGAAATCCCCGAGCAAAACAAGAAATCCCCGAGCGGATCGGTGAACATGAAATCCCCGAGCAAAACAAGAATGAATGCTCGAGCGTACCGGTCCAACACGTCATCGTCATCGGGGTCCAGCACTATGTTCGCTATAAGGTGTCTCAACCATGTAGCAAGAAACTTGCTTAGCTGATGTCAAGAGAATGGAGCCTATTGATGGTTTGAGTAGAATTAGCAAGGTAGGCTTTCATACTAGTTATTCTTTGCGCAGTGAGTGCTACGAAACCGTGAAATATTGGCATTTTCTCTTAAATGCCACTAATGAGGTACCACTAAAAAATGTTTTTTTTTTTATAGCGACACTTTTGCCTATTACTTAAATCGGTGTTACTAAAAGAAAAAATGGTGTAGTGACAAATCAATATTCTTTAGCTTTGATTATATGTCCAGTCAATTAAAAACTTGAGATGTATTAAAATAAAAATAAGTAAGACATCAAAATTCATACTGAACAATGTTTAATAATATTTACACTGATTTTCTTTATAGACATCATGTCAAACATGTAAGAATTTTATAAAACGATTTTGGGAGAAAATGGTTAGTTAAATATACGCATTTGAATTTTGTTTTGTCTTGTGATAACTTTAATTTCCATTTGAAAACTCTATCCACTAGACGATAGTGAAAGTTAGTGACAACTTATCACCAGTTCTTCATGCGTCAATTTGCAACTCTCAATTCAACCTACATTGCATTTTGAAAGTAAAACCTGTGTATTATTTATTAAATATTTGTCTTCTTCATCATGTCCTTGAATGTGATTATCTCGAGTTATCATCATCAAAATTCAGGCATATAAACAAAACTACATTACACGTCAACTTTGTTGGATGATTATTGCATATAATACTGATCATTATCGGTTAAATATTTTATTTCGCCGTTGGTAAATTAAAGTACATATAATATGGTACATTAATTTTATACTCCTTCCCTTTCAAAATACCTATCTAGAAATATAAAAAACACGCATTAGGAATGCAATTAATATTGATATTTTTAAAATATATCATTTAATTTCCTATTTTAACTTTTAAAAAGTATTTTATTTCTCTTCATTTATTGTTTTTATTAAGGTATTATATGAAAAAATATCAATTAATACTATTTAAAATTCTAAGTGGACAATTATTATAAAACAAATGTGTACTCTTGCTGAGTTGTTTTGAAATGGAGGGAACAATTGTTTTCTCCCTCAATTTTTGGGTAGTTTTTCAATTTGGTTTGAAATTAAAAAGTGTGGTTGATGACAACTGTCGCATGTTTTCTGTTGGAAGAAATCTTGAGTTTCGAATAAGAAACCAATATATTCAAATCAAACAAAAATTGCAGCCGAGGCTTTGTTGTCCTGACAGTGACTGAGTTTGAAAATAGAAACAATGCTAGTCCTATCGCAGCGTATCTTACACTTTTTTTGATACATTCATTTCTATTTTTTATTCTACCCAATTTTATTTTTTTATTTTATTTTTCACTACTTTTTTCATCACATTATTCATAATATCTCTAATTTCTGTCCATCTGACTCTAATATTTTATTTATTACTTTCTCGGTTTCATAATAACTATCTACAAATAGAAGAAACAGACACATTAAGAAATACAATTAATTTTGTTAATTTTTTAAAATGTATTATTTATTTTCTATTTTACCCTTAGTTTTTTTTTTTCAATATCTCATCATCTATTCTTCTCATAAGAGCATTATTTTGAAAAGTATCAAATAATACTCTTGAAATTCTAAGAGCATCCACAGTGATAATTGCTTATATGAGTTGCTTAATATTATTTATGTGAGTTCAAAATGTTACATAGTATTTAAGCAATTCATAAACATCACATGCATATTTAACTCAAATGGTTAATTTTTTTTTCATAAGCAACCCATATATTTTTATTTTTTTATCCACTTAATGTAGGAGAGACAATGAATTGTTAATGCAAGAAAGAGCAATAATATACTATTTTAATTATAAGATATGATTGCTTGTAAAAGCACCAAACTCATTTTTAAGTTCTTTGGAGTGTCACCTAGACTTGCTCTAATGAAACAAAAAATAAGGTATGGTTGCTTGGTGATAAGATACCTCTAAAATACTCTTATTATGGATGCTCTAAGGACAAATCTATTTTCTGCCCAAGGTATCTCCACAGCTGGCAGCCATGAGACTAATTTCTCAAGGCTCGAAGATCACGTTAAGTGGGCAGCCATCTCCCAATAAATGATTCTCCATATGCACCGTGAACAGACTAAGTCTTCAAGATCACCGTGAGTGGTGTTTGTGAGAAGTGAGGACGGTAGAGAGGGTCTTGATCTTCTTTCGAGCACTGTCTACCTAAGGTTAAAAGGTAGTCGTCCGTTGTCTTTAAGACCGAAAGGGGTCTTGCGAAGACATTCTAATGCCAAAGTGAGCGGCAGAAGTGAGAGGGAAAGGAGGTGAAGAGTTGGAGTCAGAAGTGTGTACCTTGGAGACCTGGTAAGTCTTCCTTATATAGGGGTTTTCGGGTTGGTGTGATCTTCGAGAGTTGTAATGATGGTTTTGTTCTTGTCCCCTTTTGAACCATCAGCTCCTCTGTTGTATCTAGAGATTGGATGGTGTAGATTTCCTCGAGAAAGCGCGACAAGGCTTGGAGCGATGTGCCTGATAGAGTAATCTGTCTTAGGTGATCTGCGATGTGATGTTCGGGGGTGTTAGCGGCAGGATACGTCAGGACAAGTGTCCATGTCCAGAATTTTGGGACCACGTCATTGCCGAGGAGGGCTTTGACGGGCAGTTGTTAATATAACGCCCCAATTTTCGGTTGAGGGTCACATAGTAATAAGCGGAAAGTATATAAACCTCTCTCAAATAACTCAATTTTCAAATGACATCTCTCAATAAATATTTAATCATAATATTATTCCCATAAAAATTTATCAACGCGTAGTAAAAATTAACAATAATTTGCAACTCAAATGTGCTATGTCTTTTTAAAAAAAATAAACAGCAGGATGTAAAAGCTTCTTCATGGTCTTCAAGTTGCTCCAAGTCCCTTAGGTTTGCAGAAGTAACTTAATCTCCACAAAATCTTCAATCTGGAAGTCTATGGCGTTAAGTGCCCACACAACAAACAACAAATAGAAAAGATTAACTCCAAGCACAAGAAATAGTTAACATCATTTGTGATAAAACAAAATAGTAATAGTACACAGTAAACAGAGGCACGGAATACAACAACAACAATAAAATATTCACAAGTTCTCATTCTAACATGTCGCATAACCATACTTATTAGTTCCTCAAAATCTACATGCATAACCATGGCCAGAACTCGCCACATAGAGCAGAACGGTTGCAGGGAACAAACTACCCTCTCACCGCCCTCAAGGTAGATCACATGGGACAAATTACCATCTCATCTCCTTAGGTATGACCACATGGGACAAATTACCATCTCATCAACCTTCCAAACTCATCACCTTAGGTATGATCACATGGGACAAATTACCATCTCATCAACCTCCCAAAACATACAAGATGCATATGCTATGCCAAAAATTTAGCAACCTCATGAACAAACAATTCACATTACGTCTCCAAAATAACTCAATTCATTTCTCCAAACCTCAACAACATATAAAACATGTAATTCATGTTACAACATCAACAAAAAGTCCAGAATAAGTCCAAAGACCAAGCACGGTATGAATTCTCAAAACAGAATCATTAAACATCACAAACCGATAAGACAATTCCTACAACGAGTTACCCTTACCGTCAAACGAGTTGCATGCACTTGATATCCGACCTTGCAAGATAAAACACATGTATATATAACAATCAACAACCATTGGAAGGGTGGAAAACCAACTTAAAAGGATTTAAAACCAATTAAAACAGAACAACAAAATTGTTGTCAGGGGCCTAGCGCCCAAGCGTTGAATCCCTGTCTGAAAACATGATCCTGGGCAGAACCCTAGCGCCTAGGCGTTGGGAGTCCAGCGCCCATGTGTTGGCTCCCTGCCTAAGAGCCCAGAACAGTAGTTTTTCATGGAAAATTCATTTTAAACTCTACCTTTTCAAAACCAAAGCTTTTCCAATGACAAAAAAAAAATTATATAATTGATCAAAGACAAATTTCTTTCAAGAACTCAAAGGATTTCCAAACCACAAGATTATGTTAAAATGGAAGAATAACAAGGTTTAAGCACAAGAACAAAGGAAAAGACCAACCTTGCTTGGCTTGTTTGATCAAGAAGGAGTGAAGCACAACTCTTTTCCTTCAATTGAGTAGAGAGAACTTGAGTATGATTGAATGGAAGGTACTGGAAAAGTATCAAATCAAAACCCTAGGAAGGGAGAAAGGAATTGAACACAAAGAAATTCAGAAATGAAAGTGTTTGAACAACCTACCAATGAACCAACACCAAGCACTCTTGGAGAGGAGTGAAAGGAAAAACTTGATCACCAATGGAGGGAGAGAGGGGCGGTACAGCAACAACAAGACTCAGAGGAAATTTTAGCACTTAGGATTAGGTTTTTCAATTGAGAAGTGAAGGAAAACAAAGAGAAAACCCCCAAGATATAATGGTTTGAAATCTCCAGCACTAAGGAATAGAGAGAGAGTCGACCAAGCACATAATGAGGTGTTACTCCTCATAAAAACTAATCAAAAACTCGAGACCAAGACTTAAAGCCTCTTCATTCTCATAATTCTCCCTCAAATTCTGATTTTAACCACCATTAAGAGCCAAATAAAGGCTGAATTCAAATTCAAAACTTAATAGTACAAGGACTATAATTTAATTATTCAAACTCAAGGGACCAAATCATAAATATGAGATATTCTAAGGACCAAAACACAAATACTCCAAAATTGAGGGTCTTACAGTTAACATAGGGAAGTCGGGGAGAACCTCTCAGTTGTGTGATTCTCCAGGGAGCGGGGTGACTCTCGTGCTCTCCGGGAGGCTACGTGTCCCGCGGTTTATCTCCCAGAACAGTAGCCCCCCAGCTCGAGTACTTGGTTACAAGTGTCTAGGGGTGTAATCGGTACCTTCTTCGTGTGAGCCTTGCGTACGTCATCGAGGGGAAGTGGTCGAGAGGTGTTGGATCACTATATACCCTAATATTCTGAAAGGGGTATTTCTCCCTGTCGGGTATCTGGGACTGATATGCCCCAAAGAGATATCTCTCATAACAGTAGCCCCCCAACCTGGGCGTTTGGTTACAAGTTCCCAGGGGCGTTTTAAACTCTAATATGGAATGGGGGTTGTTGTGTTGGTGCCTTTACGTTGGATTTATTTGTAGATGGTGGTCGTCTTCCCCACACCCCCAACCCTAGTATCCAAAGTAGATTGCCGAGGGATCTGGATTAGTGGGCCTTTGCATTGGGCGTTGTGTGGTTTCTCATGGAATACGACTGGGTCTGTCACGACATACTTGGTTGTAAATCTAATCGGGCCAATGATGATCCTCTTTACTTCCGCCGGTACAAAAACACTTTCCAACATCACGTTAGTCCAGGGTACGAAGTGTATTCCACGGCACCCGACGACCGAATCTGCCACTACCCAGGGATTTGGGTTTACATTCATATCTTCACTATGCACAAGTTGAAGGTTTGGTTCCCTTTGAGTGACTTCCAAATGGACGTTCTTCGACACATGAGGGTGGCCTCCTCCTAATTGCACCCGGGTGATTGGGCCTTTGTCAAGGCCTTTGAGAATGCGTGTCATGTCTTCGATCGAAAAGAGCCATCTCTTTGGATTTTCTTCCACCTGTACAAGCCTCTGTATACCAAGGTGTTCAGGGGATTTGCCCTCGTTAGTTTGAGAAGTAGGGTGATACAAGTGTTCCACTCGTATGCAGACTCTTACCGAGATTTCAAGGATTGTTACTTTTGTGTCGCTTAGGAAACGGAGACGGTCCCGTTCTGGCGTTACTACTCTGAGGGGAAGAGTTACTCGCGGTTCCCTTTGGTGTGGGATAGGCATCACTTTAATCGTGGCCTTATGTGGTATGCCATTGAGGAAGAGGAGTCGTTATCTTCTGAAGATCGAGTGTTCTTGGTCTTACTATGGATGACCGTCGTCATCCTTGAGGGGGACGAGAAAACCACTCGATTGTTGAGGTGTTACAATTTGATTAACCTTGGGGTAACCGAGTTTCGTAACCATTTTTGAGATTTACTTAGTAAGCTCATAACATTTGCAGTGTTTTGTGCTATTCCTTATTCATAGACGCTTTCTAACCCACCCATTTATTTTGTCATAAGGAAAATGAAGTTTGATGAAGATTTGACCGCTTGCATGGATCTGGTGAATGCTGACTTGGACCCTATTTAGATTACACCGGATATGCCCTCTTTGGCTAATGACTTGGATCTCCGTGGTGGCGAGGATGGGAGGGTTCCTTCTTCTTATGAAGTTAGTAATGAAGGTAATCAATAGGCGTTAACTGAAAACATTGGGGATCTCGCGACTCCTTCCCTTGGAGTAGGTATAACCCAGTCGTGTGAAGTTTCTGGTCATCAATTTGTTCACCAAGTTTCCACGGACGAGGTTTTACCCACACAAAAGGAGGCTAAAGGACCTCATTCGAGTCGTGGGCCAACCATCGATCAAGACGGGTCCGGTGGGTCTCAAGGGCCGGAGGTCTCGCCATCCCATAAACTTCATCGTTTGGTGGAGGAAAACGAGAAGACCGACAAAAAAAAAGGTGCGGTTGAGGCGAATAAGGAGTGAGTGGTGGTTATTGAAAGTACTGTTGTTAAGCCGCCCCCTTGGCAGGAAAGAAGGGCAACCGAACAGTGCCTTCTTTCTTTGGCTCCTCCCAATCTGGTAAGAAGGTGGTAGTGATCCTCGAGTCCCAGGTGGTCCGTCGGGAACCAAGTCATATGGTGTTTCCGTCGGATCAAGGGCAAGTTTGTCTCAGGGAGAGGCAAGCCCGATTTCTTCCATTTGGTGCGAGAGTGCTTTAGGTTGTGCTGAGAAATTCAAGAAATTGGACCAAGTCCTCTACACCCCCGAAGATCGCGGCCATCTATGCCGGGTGGGTTTATCAAAGTCGGGTGCTATCCAGTTGCATCTACTTTGTGCCTTCTCCCTCTTGAGGCACTTGGACTCTGATGGCCATGGGCCTTTGTCGGAGAAGGACAAACGGATTTCAAAGCTAGATGCCCTCGCTGCTTCTCAAAAGAAACAATTGGAGGTGTATGAGGGTATTGTGAACAAGTTCACTCAGATAAACGAGGAGCTGGCAACTAAGCGCTTGGAGGCCGAGAAGACGGCCTAGCGGGTTCGAGGTCAGTTGGCTAATTGTGAATCTGAGATGCAGAAGATCATTGATGGGTCCTCGTCAGTAAGATGGAAGCTTGCCAAGTGCGAAAAAGGGCTCAGCAATCTGAGTGTTCAGAATAAGACTTTGAAGGAGACCTCTGAGACTGCTGAGGGATTTAGGGCTGAGAATGATCTATTGAAGGTTATTTATGCGGAGGTGGAAGTTTTGCAGGGAGAGAACCATAGGTTGAAGGATGTCACCAGTGAGCGAGAGGGGTTGGAGACCGAGCTCGAGAAACTGAGGGGTTCTATCAAAGACCACGTCAGGGTGGTCGACAAGCGGGATGCTGAGATTGTTGCCCTGAAGGCTGAAAAGCGATCGGCGGATGAGAGGATGAAGAGGGTGTATCTGAAGTCATTTGATAACGCAGTTGAGTAGCTTAAGTTAGGAATCCTAGGCTGGTAGCCGAGCACACCTCATTCCGCTATTGCGTTGTGGGAGGGAAAATTGGGATTCTGAAGGGGAAGGACATTACGCTCATCTGCCGAATCGAGCAGCAGACCCCCCAATCTTGAAGTATTATGATTTAATTATGTTGTAGCTTGTAGGAATTTGTACTACCCTTTTCATATTATAATGAAAATTTTTACTCCGGCTTTTCTCAAATTGCACTTGAATTGTCTTCATTTTCATTCCTTGTTCTTGATGTTAATTATCGTTATCGATTGTCGTGCGAGTAGAGTATGGATATTGTAAAGGGAATGTTATTGTGAGTAGACGTTGGTCGTGTAGCACGACAATCTTATACATATTCACCACGAGTGATTCATAAGAGTAGCACGAGGGGCCCCTGCCCGGGTTCGCCGTTGACTGTCAACCGAGTGTTGTTAAAGAGCAACACGAGAGACTTAGCGTGAGTGCCTCGTCTAGAAACTATCGACCTAGTATTTCTGAAGAGCAACACGAGGGACATAACGCGAGTTCCTCATCGAGCGACTCTCGACCTAGTGTTGCTGAAGAGCAATGCAAAGGACTTAGTGCAAGTTCCTCGTTGAGTGACTGTCAACCAAGTGTTGCTGAAGAGCGACACGAGGGACTTAGCGCGAGTTCCTCGTCAAGCGACTGTTGACCAAGTGTTGCGGAAGAGAAACACGAGGGACTTAGTGTGAGTTCCTCGTCGAGCGACTGTCAAAGTATATGTGATAGAACCATTGTTTAGGTGATAGAACCCCTGTTTGGACCAGCCCCTTGACCTTAGGTTTAAGTTCAAAGTTCTAAGCTAGGTTTTTTTTGTTGAAGGATAACGAGACCCGAACCGATCTAGACGTACGGAGCTCACAAGATCGCGAGGATCGACTACCTTTACAGTAAGGGCACTTCGCTATTCTAGCTTTTAAGCATATGTATATGTGTATACCTTAATACTGATTGTTAGTTGACGACATTCTAAGAACGACCCGACTTATATTGAACTGATTTGATTGCAGTATCTGAAGGCATAAGATATGCTGGATTAGAATTGTTTGATGATTGCTTGTATGTGCATCTTGAATTGATTGAAGTTCTTGCACTACTGTTTCTTGTAAGCATGCTCTCCTTTCCGCACATGTTTTATATTTGTTTAGATATGTACCCATGCTCTACATAATTAATGTTAATTATGAAGCTAACTTAGGCAATGTATAAAGACAAGTAAGACCTAGATTGGGTAGTTAGGTGAACATACGTTCCATGCGGTAAGTAACTATATACAGAGTTGCTCGAGCCTTTCTTGGAAAATGTATAAGGTGCAGGAGAGCTCACGCCGAACCTGCAGAAGTGGCGAATCACAGTGGTCGATGGAAAGCCACTGTCGTACCTACACTGAGGAAACGTCCCGCCTCCCAAGAATCGGAGTTGGTGCTATATCCGGATAAATAAAAAGTCTTCGAGAGATGCGACTTAGAGACATCATGAGATACGTTTGTCAAAACCCAATGGCTTAGGCATAGAGACAAATATGCTAATTTAATGGGTTTTGGGGGTTTAGTAGAAACACTAACTTTCATGTTTATTTGATTGTCCCTCTGCTTAGATAATTTGTCTGTTAGTAGTGTATATTCATATAGGAAATGCTATACGTGTTGTTTCTTTTTGAAGTTAACCCTTGCTTGTCTGTTGCGTGTGTTTGCCGACAATCCGTCGCCAGTCGGACAACCCTTAGCCAGAAGTTGCAAGTGGATGCTAAGTCAAGGGAGATCAAGATAGAAGATGGATGCTTATTGGCAGGGCGACTTGTTGCGGATGTTCTGATTGTGATGTATGGCTAAGTATCCGTGTAGGGAGTCTTAGTTTAATTTTATTACAACTGGCACCAAAGTCTTTTGAATTCAAGAAAACCATTTGTAATTATTTTTAAGTTGCTGGCCAGACACTTTAGGCCACATGTGTGGCTATTTACGAATCGGGGTATTTATATCATTAATGCATCTCATCATGGCATATTTCAAAAAGGAAAATGATTTCAAAAAAATATATACCCTCTTTTCTATAGGTTGAAAAAGTATTTTGTACATTTATTTACTGTTCATTTGCTATAGTAACGCCCTGAAAATCGGGGTGTTACATATCTCATTGCTGCTCTCTGTTTGGCCACTAGCTCGCGCATATTGGCAACCTTCCTTCTTTCTTCTAATAAGTCCAAGTCTTCTGCGATTAGGGTGTCGTTGCCCTGTTCGTCGATTCCTTCTACTCTACCACTCGACATACCTATCTTGGCTGGGATACGGCCTCTGAGCCATAGGTCAGCCTAAACGAGCTTTCTCTTGCATAGAGTGGGGGGTTCTTCTGTAGGTTATATGCGATGTGACGTTCGGGGGCGTTGGCGGCAGGGCACGTCAGGACAAGTGTCCCCGTCTAGAATTTACGGACCACGTTAATGCTGAGGAGGGCTCTTGCGGGTAGTGGTTAACATAAGGCAGTTGGGGAGAATATCTCAGTTGTGTGATTCTCCAGGGAGCGGGGTGACTCTCGGGCTCTCCGGGAGGCTTCGTGTCTCGAGGGGTATCTCCCAAAACACACCGCCTAGAGATTGAACTATAAACTAGATGCTTAATGAGTCAAATTATTTAAGAACAAATATATTGAAATAAATAATTTTGCATCAAATGGTCAATTATTTTGAAATGGATGAAGAAACGAGTGAAAGAGAGATGTGAGAAGGAAAACAGCATGAAAAGAGAATCTTTTTCACTTTGGTTGTGAGTGAAATATGGGAGGAAGGACAAATTCTAGTGGGTTCTACTTAAAATATATTTCTCCTCATTCGTGCAAAGAAAATGAGTGGTGGACAAGTGATTGGGAAAAAATAGGAGACAACACTTTTTCATTTGTGTTGTTTTGTTCGGTACAGCAAATTTATTTGAGTTATTTTCTATTATTACTACTTGAATACATTTTGAAAAATTAATATTTCAAAAATAATTTTCGATAAATCAAATTGCAATCTATTTTAAAGTTAAAAATGTTAATACAAAAAAGTATATTTTCATAATAATTTGACCTGTAAATCAAACTAGCTCAGTATCTCAAAAAAAAATTCATTTCTTTTAGCATTTTAGCCTCATCTTCTCTTCCACTTGGTTGGAAGATAATAGTAGTACGTACCTTTTTACGTTGCAATATTTATTTTTTCCATGATATAGTGCCCCCTCCAGAACATCCAGTGCTAAATTTGCGCCATTAAGAAATCCACTTATGTTGTTTTGCACAATAGATCCAAATTCCAACGGATCTTGCATATTAACGACCCAAAAACATGCAAGTAAGAGTTTTTTTTTTAATTCATTGTATGTAGATGTTTACAATTTTATCAGTCCTTTTACATAGATCTTGCTAAAAAAATTCATATAAATTGTGACGGTTTTTTACATATTACAACGGCCTTAACCGCAATTTTTTCATTCGTGGCGGTTTTGATTTACGTTGTAGTTATATCTGCCATGCACTATAAAATAGCAGTTTATGGTTAAGCACCGTTGCACCATTTTGTACATTCTTTTGTAGTGTGCTGGCGTTGTTGAACATACAATTAACATTTGAGTTTTTGTGGTGGTTTTAGATCGCCTCACAACTTGTGAAGTAATTGAAAAATTGAGATAACACATTTCTGAGGATCACGCTTGCAGTCCAAACTATCACAAATGCGGATACCTGAAGTATACCCGCACTATGTTGTGTTTTTTTTTTTGTCAGGTTCATAATTCATTCAATATTTAAAGGATTGCCTAACAACATTTACAACTGATCATTCACTCATCAATGAAGAAATTAGGGCCATAAAAACAACTTACAAGACAGTTCATTAACACCTAAACCTGCGACTTCTTAGTACATCTAATCAGAGTAAGAACTCAGCGAGATTAAGAAAAACTACTTGCAAGAACACCCAAGAGGAATTAGGTCTGTAACACTAGGCCCATGAGAAAATGGGTCTGCCAAACCTTAGCCTTTAGCAGTCTCCAAATCCTAGCCAACCACAGAAAAGATGCGGCGCAACGGTGGCAGAGGAGGAACAGCTCCAAAAACATGACTTGCTGTATACGAAAGCAAAAATTTGATCTTGAAACTTTAAATGTCGCTTCTTCTAAACCTTGTAGGCTCTGTCGTCTACAAGGTTATCTTCAACAAAGGTGCACAACACCACTAAAAATAGGGGACCAAAACACAAGAAAACGACCAGGTGAAAGGAGCAGAGACCTTAGATGTACGCCGTAGTTGGTGGTTGTAGGTGGACGCCGCAGAGGTAACACCGGTGGACGTTGGAGCTACTGCCACAAACCGTGGACCAAAGGCACAAAACCCCACTTTCACTCCAAAACAGAACCAAACAAAGCTCAACTCTGCCAACCTAGACCGTCGCTAAAAGAGGCGAAGGAGAGGTTGGCCTCATGCTTGGGTGCAGAGGTGCGTCATTGCAAAGGATCATGGAGGTTTAACCGGAGACTTCGCTTCCTCTGGATTTACCGATTCAAAGATTGATCTGAAGTTGGAGGTTGCTCTCGATGGAAGATGGAGGCGTTGAAGGTGGCCAAGATGGAGGCATGCGTGGCGGGTGGATGAGGCGGTGGTAGAGGCTAAGAAAAGGGGAAAAGTCTAGACTTAAATAAAAAAACCATTTATTTAGGTATCAAATCCACCTAATGTGGAATGAACCCACCTGATGTGGAAAAACAACTTCTACCAAACAGAAAAGGGGCCTCCATAGAGGGGGAGGAACCCCCCAATAGGGGAGGATACCCCAAAGGAGGAGCGGTGGCGCTGCACAAAGTGAGCCCTAGCAGAGGAAGAAAACGAGAGACCTCTGTAAACTTATTAATATGTTTGCTGGTAGTTTGAAGATCACATCTGCAATTTTATCATGATTCTTGTCCTTAACCTTTTTTTTATGACATTTAATGCGCAAAATGTTTTGTACACATGCCTCATTATAAGTGGGAAAAAGGTGGAGGGATGAGAGAAATAGGAAGAAAAGAGAAAAAAAATATGAGATTTGATATGTGATGTGATAGAAAATGAGGAGAACGATAAAAATAAATGTAAGTGGAAATAGAGTGGAAAAAAATTGAAGTGTAAATAAATCAAGGTTGTTTGATATCCCAAACTAGTAACTACGCACTCAATGCAGTTGTACGCCCACTTTCATACCTACTCGAATAGTTTGCATAATTCAACTCGAATTGTCAGTTTACATTACTTGGTGTAATTTCGTCTTATTTTTGTTTATTTTTTACTTTTATAATACTATATTACTGTATCTTTGTTTCTATCAAGAAGAAATTAAACACATATTGAGGAGTGCAATTAATCTTGTTAATTTTCAAAAAGTTTTATTTGTTTTCCTATTTTATCCTTTAAAATTACTAGGAAAAACTTTAATATATTCTCTCTTGAAATTCTACATGAATAGATATATAGAAATGATTTATTTTTCTCTAAGTAAACAGTTAATAAATAACGACAGGAGTATTATTCTATTATATCTATGAATTTTTCTTTTTATCTTTTATCTTTTGTCACTCTTCTTATTTTAGGTGATATACTTCATATGATATCTATTAGTTTTATATTTTGTGGAGCACAACTGTTCAGCTACAAACACTACTAAAAAAATTACAAATTAGCGAGGGGAGATATCTCTCACTAAATGTGAAAAAATCCCTTATTAAACAGTTAGCTACAGAATAAAATTATCAGAGACAGATTCCAAAATCCGCCTCTATTGAAGTC
Source organism: Acmispon strigosus (assembly GCA_030819835.1). Lineage (NCBI taxonomy): Eukaryota > Viridiplantae > Streptophyta > Magnoliopsida > Fabales > Fabaceae > Acmispon > Acmispon strigosus. The sequence continues at coordinate 36,583,986 of JAUAMA010000001.1, read as the reverse complement.
ACTAAAATATACAATTTCGTTTCTAAACAACTTGTCATTTTAACTTTTATTCTATCGCTAACAAATAAAATTCCGTCACTAAATTTAGACATTTTAACTATTATTCTGTCACTAATAATGATGAAATGATTTTCCTCACAAATATAGCGAGGTAGTTATTCCGTCGCTGATTTATTTGAATTCATCATTTTAGAGATGGATTTTCCCCTTGATAGTTTAGTGTCAGATTGTTCTTTTGTGAGCAGTTTTTTGCCCGTGAATTTCTCCATTTTGTTAGAATTTTTTTCGCAAATCCTAAGTGATTTAAATCAAAATCTAATATTGGTTCAAAATTTCAAATTCATATTCATCAAAATATATAATCATGGTAAAAAGTCACAAAAATCATTAAAAACATTAACGTCAACATAACATGAAATACATAAATATTCATCTAAATGCTTTAAAGGTATCAAACTAATATCTAATTCTTCATCATCTTGGTTTTGTTGGTTTGTAGTTGGCTGGAGTAGTGGATGGTTGGAGAGGTGGATCTACACTTGAAGGCATGAATGTGGATGACCTTGAGTTGAGCTCTCATAATAGCTCTATTAACTTTAGTATTTCATTGAGATACGTAGGATCGGACATCCAACCAGTCAGACACTCTAAAAATTATACCAGAAAATCTTTAGTATTTCATTAATGATGAGAAGTCAATTTGAAGTTAACAACTTCTTGCGTCCATGGTGGTTTTTTGATGCTTTGTCAATTGTCATCGTGGACGTGAATAACATGTATTCTTTCTCTTTCATTTTTCCTATCCTTGTAATAAAAAAAAAACCTATTAAAAAATGTAGCAACATTTGTCTGCTAAGCATTAATATTTTATTGAGATATTTTTTAATTAGAAATATAGACAACCGTAGGTTTACACGTACAAACAAAATGTATAACATCGTTTACTTCATATTATTTTATTTAGGCGCGACATGAGTTTTGCATTTAAGTTCTAATCCTCTTGTCACCAAAAAAAGGTTATAATCTATTTTTCAAGTGCTATACAAGAAATAATAAGGGACGGCATGTTTGGTTGTGTGATTACGCGGTTGAAACCAATTTCTAATTTTTATAAAATCAATTTTATGATATTTGATCGAATCTCCTTGAAAACATGTTTGCCAAAGTGTTTTAAAATTTCATCGGTATATATTATGAGTTGAATGGATATGTATTGACAGTGTAAAATTATTTTATAAAACATACCAAATAGTTACATTCATTTTTAATTTTAATTAAATTTTTTTTCTAATTTGGCGAAATTCAATTGAATTTTTGTGTAAACAAACTTAACATTGGTAGTCAACCACGAAAATTTGGATACACAGCACATTTGATTTTATAGCAATTTTTTATCATCTTAAATGGAATTTAATAAAAAACAAAAAATTGTGATCGTGGCAATTTGAAATCGCTACCAACTTTAATTTATATATTATATGAGAAATGATAGGTCAACCACGAAAATTTGGACACACTCCACATTTGACTTTATAGCAGTTTTTTATCGTCTTAAATGAAATTTAATAAAAAACAAAAAATGTAATTGTGGCAATTTAAAATTGCTACAAAATTCACTTATATTTTTGTACCTAAAAAATGTTGTTATTTTATACCGCAACAATCGAATTTTATATTTTTTATTTTAAATTCTCACTGTGTTAAAACCACCATAAAATTGGACATTGCCCGAGTGTTGAGAATGTACGTGATTAACAACAACAAAAATTTCGATATCACATTTTTTAAAATTAAATTAATTAATTTTATTAAATTTGAACTGATCTTCAACTCAGTTAGGATATTGAGTCAATGAGTCACTAATTAGCTTATTATATAATATTGTTACTTGGAAAGGAATTATTAGATCAATCAAAGGTAAATGAGTCATTAATAATAATTATAATTAATGTAATAAAATAAAAGCAAAAGAGATTACATTAATTAAGGCATAACGTGAAAAAAATACATTGATTTAGGCCCCGTTTGGAAGAGCTTATTTGAGCTTATATTATAGCATAAGCTATTATGTAAGCGTTTGAAAGAGCTTATATAAATAGCTTATGACCTACCTATAAGCTGTTTTGAGCTTATTTTCATAAGCTATTCAGAATAACTTATGAAAAAAGACGAATAGCTTATGAAAAAAGGCTTATGCTTATATATAACTTATTTTCAATTCATTATAATAAATTTCTTAAAATAGCTTATTAATAAACGCTTATGCCATAAGCGCTTATGGTCATAAGTGTTTAATTAAGCTGTTTCTTAACGGTGATTTGTCTGTAGTACCTTGTTTGATTATTCCATTTATGTGTGATTTTCAGCTATGAGTGCGGGATCAATGGTTAAACTATGAATATGAACCTCTCTTTCAATTTCACCCAAATCAATCACTTGTAGCACGAATCCACCCCACATAGTGCACTCACGGAGGAGAAACGTTGGCAGCAGGTGGACGATGATAGACAACGACAACACCGCACCACAAGAAAGCAAGCAAAGAGAAGAGAAGTGTTCACTTCCATATTCACTTCAAGTTTTAAAAAGTAATTGATCTTTTTCAACAGTCTCTCTCGTCGACTCATTTTCTTCTTTTTTTTCTTTTTTCCTAGAAAAGAATTAAGAAACCACGTCATTTTCTACAATAAAACTGGAAATTTTTTTTCGTGACTCCACTACTACAGATCTACCTTTTTACCTCGGCCATGTTATCCCGGTTCAGTCACGGACCAAGGTAAAATGGTGCTCGGAGCTCAGTTACCACAATTTCGTGTTGAACCGAGGTAACTGATGTTGTATATTACCCCGGTTCCATGTCAACCGCGGTAACTGTGATTGTTTTTATTATTATTTTTAATAATAAAGGATTTTCACCACGGTTGCAAGCTGAACCGGAGTAATAAAACATGTCTCTTACCCCGGTTATCATGCCAACCGTGGTGATAGGTATTATATTATTATTAAAATGTTGATATGTTAACCACAAAACCCTAGTTTTCAGATCGAAAAAACCCATATGTGAACCCTTTCTCTGTTGCACCTCGTGACCATCGTTGCTGGCCGCTGCACCTCATCACCGGCCCTCCTTCTCTCCGCAATGGTACCGTCGCTACTGTGCATGCTCGTCGGCGCCAGGCTCGTCTCCATCTTCGTGCCTCGCTATTCCCGTCTTCTCCGGTTGGCCACTCTTCTCTGGTTGCTTGATCTGTTCGAATTCTTCTTCTTGCTCTGCCCCAAGGTGAACTTCTCGGCGTGTTTCGCCTTTAGCAAAGGTGAAAATGCCTTGAGTTTTCTTGCCGAGTTGGCTATGAACCTTCTGAGGAAATCGATCTTCCCTAACAAACTCAAAAGTTCTTTCTTGATTGTAGGAGGCCTAGCTTCCAGGACAGTTTTAGCCTTGTTTTGTCCACCTCGATCCCTTGATTATGCATAAGGAACCCCAAGAAGTTTCCAGCCGAAACTCCAAACACGCACTTAGCTAGGTTCATCTTTAGGCCATGGCACCTTATATAGGTAAAGGCCTGCCGCAGATTAGCAGCATGGGCCATGATGTTGAGAGATTTGACCACCACATCATCTATACAGACTTCCACTAACTTGCCGATAAGCTCGTGGAAGATTAGATTCATGGCTCTTTGATAGGTGGCTCCAACATTCTTCAATCCAAACAACATGACCACCCACTCATAGATTCTGAGGGCCCCTGGGCATCTAAATGCAGTTTTAGGAACATCCTCTTTAGCTATGTGTACTTGTTTATATCCTGAGTGGCCATCCATAAAGGAGATAATCCCATTGGCTGCAGCTGAGTCGACTAGCATATCAGCTATTGGCATAGAATACTCATCCCTTGGGTGTCGCTAGATTGTGATCTCTGTAATCTGTACACACCCAAACCTGTCCATTTTTCTTCAAAACTGGAACGATATTGGATAACCATTCGACGTACTTTACAGTTCTGATGAATCTAGAACCCAATAGTCGTTCCACCTCTTCCTTTACCTTGGGCAGTACTTCGGGGTTAAATCTTCGTGGTGGCTGCTTGTGAGGTTTAAAGCCTTCTTTCATCGGCAGCCTGTGTTCTACCAATTCCCTGGACAAGCCAGGCATCTCATGGTAGTTCCACAAGAAACAGTCTTTGCATTCTCTTATAACCTCCAGTATGACTTCATTGTCATTGGCGACAAGAGGCTGCTGATTCTAGTTGTCCTTGGTTCCTGCTCGGTCCCTAAATTGACATCCTCTAAGGGGTCCTGATCTTCGAAACTAGTCTTCTTTTGTTAACTCCCTTTGTTCAGGAAGGTAATCCGAATTACACGAGATACGCATCAATTCCGCAACCTTGTCCAGGTTCTCTTGGAGCACCTTATGTTGTGTCTCCATTGTAACCTTTGGTTGACCGTGGATCGGCCTGGGTATTGTCTTCCACTTCTTCTATCTTTCGTTGCATCTCTGCCATCATCATGACTGGCAGAATTTTGGGATTATAGAACGTGGCATCTCCCATTTCTGCAACGGAAACATCACTTGCAAAGGAATTCTGATCGGCTGGGAAAACTTCGATCTTGTCACCAATCCAAAAGATTAGCAACTAATGCAAAGTCGAGGGTACGCAAAGACTGGGGTGTATTCAATCCTTTCCGAGCAGAACGTTGTAGCTAGATTTTCCGTCGACCACGAAGAAAGCTGATCGACTTGCTTTGGGTCCCACCGTGGTATCAGCAATGAGAACCCTTGCAGCACTAGTGGATCCTCTCGTGAAATCAGCGATCTTCATCTTGGTTTTCAATAAGTCCTGAGTGCTTTTGCCTAATTTTCTCAGGGTTGAGAATGGTATGACAGTCATCACATCACCGGGGTTGACGAACACCCTTGACATCAACTTTCCATTGATGTGAGCGCTGCCAAACAAAGGTTTAAGATGCTTGGCCATCTCTTTGGCATGTTTTTTGAATGGTACCACCGCGTCGGGAATAGATACCAAGGAAGCCCATTCGGCTTCATCTACCATGATATCTCCTCCCAATGTAGTAGCTTGCCCCTGGACTGACGCAAACTACTGGGGAACTATCCCTGCTGCTTCCACGTCAAGGAGGTCATTCTCCTGGAGGAAAGCTTCCAAATACTCATCAGTTAGGGAAAAATCCAGATCCAATCCTTCCTCTCCCCATTGCGAAGCTAGGACTGTCTGAACCCTTAGATCGAAACTGCTTTCGCTAGATTCTCCCATCTCTGGTAAGAATATAGCTTGTTGGGAAACCGCCATTTCCCCTGCCGAGGCAGGTTCCTGCACCTCGGGAGGTGCAACGACCATAGTGCTTCAACCAAAGTGGGTTCGTTGATCTTAGGAATGGGATCGGTAATCTCCCTCGGCTCTTTAGTCGTGCTAAGCTCTTGTATGGTTTGTTTCATCTGCTGCACAACCCTAATTCTCTGCCTTCTCCTTTTCTGAGAATGAGAGAGTGTTCAGGGTTCGGATGGATGGTCCTTGTCACTTTTATTCAAGACCCACTTATCCTTTGTCACCCCTGACTTGGGCTTGATCATTTTCCCGGTCACCAGAGAATCTTTCTCCTTGAGGTAAACCTTGAGTGAGGTTTTCCCTCCGAAGGTAATTATCCCGGCAATCCTGGTTTCTTCTGCAAAGAAGAGCTTCTCATCGACCTTGGCTGGGGTTTTGATGAAGACAACTGCATCAACAAAGATGAAAAAGGTGAAGACCATGAAAAACACGACCACAAGCTTTCAAGACATTTGGTTAAGGTTCATAGGTTTTATTTCTTAGGTCTTTACCTTTAATGGATTGTTTTTTTAGAATTCATGATCACTTAAGGGCTCTTTAGAACATGGTTAATAAGAGGCTAAAATGTTTTCTAAGATAAGAAGGTAGAAATCACTTGAATAGATGTTAAAAACATAATAACGAGTTTTTTTTACTGCTGTAATCGATTACAACATCAAGGTAATCGATTACACGTATTTCAGGTAAGCATAATCGATTACCACATTAATGTAATCGATTACATGACCAACAAAGGCATGTAGTCGACTACCTCGCTCCCTGTAATCGATTACCAGCCTGACAGAACACGTTTTTTCATGAACCAGTGAGTTTTTGGACGTCTTTTAAGGGTTGCAATCGTTCATGATGACTCTCTAGAGTCTATAAATACTTCCTGGAACTCAGGATTCGAACAACAACTTTCAGGTTACAAACTTACATGATTTTCAAGTGATTTCACAAAACTATATTCAGGTTCTTATGTTGTTCAAATTTTGAAAAATCAAAATCATAAGCCCTTGAGTATTAGAGTTCTGAATATCAATCTTGATATGGATTCTAAAATCATATTTTGAGTGTGTGAATCTTCAGCGTATTGAAATTCTTCTTCATCATCATAGTCAACAAAGATCGTAATCACCATAGTGTTTGGTGGAGTAAACTTGTAACTGAAAATGTGGTATGCTTTCTTGGTGGGGTTTGGATGATTGTGTTGAAGAGAATTCTTGGTGTGAGACTTGTACAATTCATCTAAGATTATAGTGGAAAAATCCCTGAGTCAGAAAGGGGGACTGGACGCAGCCTTCGGTTAGAAGATGAACCAGGATAAATTGTTGTGTGATCTTCTTCTTCCCTTTACTTTTAATTTCAGGAATTTTTATTTCCGCTACATATTATCATCATATGCATCTTGATCTTGCTGCATCAAAGAAATTAAGACATAGTTAAAGTTTTAATTATGCAACATTTTTAAAGAACATAATTCACCCCCCTCTTAGACAACATTAATTAGGCAACATTTTTAATTAGGCAACAGTTTCAATTTTCCGGTTAGCCCGATACTTGGCTTGGAGTTCTTGTGTCGTCGGCCCAGTTAATCGCCTCTTCTCGATGATAGGAGGTTCCAATTGATCGAACACGCTCTCCCTAGCAACAAGCTCCAGAGCATAGGTTCGTACTTCCTCTTTTCTCGCCCACTCCTTAACTATAGAAGTCATTCCTTGAAAGGACGCCATATTCGCTGGAGAAGAAGGGAAAGGATCGGTGTCGATCTTTAAGCGTGTCGTTGTTTGGTTTGTTAATTTCAGTCTACCTTCCCGAGTGCACTTCTGGACAACGTTCCGGAAGACAACACAGTTGGCTGTAGGAAACATGCCATTTACAATACTTCTTTCCTTTGATATCCTCAACTGAAGGGATTTTGTGATCATTGGGCAATCATATTTGCTGATCCTTAAAGAGTGAATCGAAGATCTAGTCGGCGCGAGTGATATCAAAGATATATTCCTCTCAGATATCCATTTCCTTGCCCTTGGGAGGTCTTAGTGCATGACAGGTGTAAGGTTTCACCTGTAAGAGTTCCGCAGCCATTACTTCCCCATAGGGATCCACAGCCTCCTACTTCGTTGCCTCATCGTCTATGAGAGAGATAAGGTGAGGCCCTCTGTCTGTTCTGTTTGAGCGTTTTGCTTCCTTCTCTTTGATGAAGGACTCGATGCGTGAGGCTTTTGATGCTAATTGAGTCAGATCACTGTAATCGTGGGAAATATGCCTATCTGCAATCTGAGGATGCATAATTTTGGTAACCATATACGTGTACTCAGATTCGGGAAACTGAGCAGGGCATCGACTTTTCAATTTCCTGAACCTTTCGAGATACTCAACAACCGATTCATTTTCTCTTTGACAAGTAGCCATTAAATCATCAACCAAAATATTAGGGCAAGGATTGTAGAACCTATCATGGAAACTCCTTTCCATTTATGCCTATTTATTAATGGAATTGGGAGGCAAGGAGGAGTACCAACTGAATGCTGTCCCTGTTAACGACAAGGGGAACAATTGTAAAACTTGTTCTGATTCGCCTCTCCACATTGGGCCATGAATCGGCCGATGTGTTCCATCGTGGACTTGTCATCCTCGCCTGAGAAAGTAGTAAAGTCCAGGACTTTAAAAACCTCTAGGCAATGGGACAGTCCTATCCACCAATTCAGGGTACGGCTTCCGGTAGACAGGTTTATCGATGGGCCGTAGCTGAACGCCAAAATGTCGCTGCTGAGCATCGACAATCATGTTGGGATCAATGAAACTTGGTCCCCTGTTCTCTCCTGTGTTACGAGGGTTCCCCTGGTGTTCAAATCCTTGAACTGGTGGTGGTATGGACACTGATCGCGGCTGAGTTGGTAGTGTCTGATAATGATCAGCCAGCTGCGCTGGCTTCTCATAATAAGGTTGCTCAGGCACTCCTCCGAATCTAGTGTTGCATGTGGGAGTCCACTGCTGGTTGTTGTCTCTCCCAGTCCATTGAGACATGTTGGGCCAAACGAGTTCGGCTGACAACGGTGGTGGTTGGACTAATGAACCTCCTCCAGCGTGGAGACAAATTCAGTTGTGGGGAACTTCCGATTCTGACACCCTCTCCACACCTTGCTATGGAAACTTGTCCATACTGAAGGGAAGCTATGTGGGGATAAACTTGAGTGGCCTGCCCCCCGAGTGTGGGCATGTTTTTGAACAGCATGGGGCAGAAAATATGGCCCTCGTCGTTGTGAATCCTCCTTGGCAAAGTGCATCTCGTTGTGTACCATGGGTTTGACAATTTCGACCAAGTTCTTAGAGACTTGAGCGATGATATCGTTAATCCCCAGGTTGATCTGCTGCTGAATGAGGGAAGTTGTGGTAACCATTCTCGGGTCTCTCTCTTCGTTTGCTGTCTCAACAACTTCAACGTAAAGAGAAACAGTTGTTGCCGCTATTGCCAAAATGGCATGGCCGACAGGATCCGTAGCAGGTTCTTTTTGTAATGGCATTGTAGTGGAGGTAGAAGCTGTACCAGCGAGCGAGGTACGGCTACTACTGACTTTGCAATTGCTTGAAGACTCCATTTTCTTTCCAAACCTCAATTGCATACGCAGATTTAGGCCGTGAGTAGGTGATGGAAATCGTTCAATAGCGAGAGTGGTCGCATTGGATGTGCCGATTTTTTTGTTCACAAATAGATTTGGTCGATTAGGAAATGGATTCGGTCGATCAGAAAGTTGTGTGGTCGGCTGGAAAACAAACTATGATTCCTTAATCAAGCGATTGCTCGAGGAATAGACTCTGTTCCTCAATGTAGATTCTTAAGATACTCCAAAAAGCTCTTAGTGCCTCGCTATTGAAGGATGTTTGAAATAGGACTTTGTCTATGAACTAAGGTCTACTCCTAAGGAATGTAAAGAGCTGAAAAGCGATAAAGAAAATAAAGGCTGGAAGCTGTAAATTGGCTGAAAGATAAATTGCAGAAAGCGATAAAAAATTTAAATGACTGAAAAGTAAAGTGCTAAAAAGTAAAATAAAGATAAAATGTGGGAAATTTGTAGATTTTAATTGATTGATTTTGCGTGTTTGTTAAAATGACATTTCCTCTATTTATATAGGCAAATGAGCTAACTACTAGGCAGTTGGAAGGAACATGCGACACCCCACGTTCTCCGATCATTACAAGTGCTTACAAAATCGTGGAAGAGTTCTCTCTCTCTCTCTCTCTCTCTCTCTCTCTCTCTCTCTCTCCTAGTCGGCCTAGAGGCTTTGTTTTAGCCGTTCCTCATTGCATCGGCTAGCTCGAAACCATTTTCTCCTATTTGCACGGGAACGAGCCCACTAACTATTTTTGCACGTGGAAAGCTTCTAGAAACCTAGTGACTCATCCTACTTGAATCCTAAGTTTCTGCATCTTCCCTGTATCTTGCCCTTGTACACTCGATTCACCTTGGTCGATTACTTGTGCTTCCCATCGGCTAGACCCACTCGAATCGGCTACTATTCTACTCAACCATGTTCCCAAATTAGCTCGAGTGGCCCTTCGGCTTCTTACTAGACGTTACGAATTTTTAGGTGCTAACATAATTATTATATTTGAATTTGGAACATCTAACTCTATCCAAAAACTAGGTTGGAGGATTCCCATAAGAACTGTGTTAACTATATCTCTTGCTATGTGAGACCTCCCAACAGTCCGAATCGACCGAGTCAAACCGACTCTTACAAACTCTAATGCATGTCCGATATAGTGAGCAACTCAAACCAGTTAAGTCACCATTTTTTTTAATCTGACCAATTTGAACGGCCGGTGTTCAAAGACTGCTATCAATCACATCTCTTCATTTTACTTTTTGTTGTTTTTAATTATTATGTGATAATATAGTGACATATATATTATAGTAGGCTAGGAGAAAATAAAAAAATAATTTTAGTTAGTGTAATAAAAAATAAATTAACTTATGCTTTTCTTAGAATCTCTAAAATAATCTTTTTTTTTTAACACGTAAAAATGAGTTTTTTCTTGTTCTAAAATAAATAGACTCTTAAATTTTTAAACAAGTTTTGGAGTTGAAACGTAGTTTTAATAGAAAAAACAATTTTAGCACTTTCCTTTAATTAGATAAAATTAATACATACATCACTTTTTTTAATCAAACAAGTTTTACCAAAAAAAAAAATCACTTTTAGAGTCAAAAGCATATTTTTGCAAAAATTGACCTAAAACAAACACTTGCATTGCGGACGCGTCATATTCAATTCAAAGAAAACAGATAAGCAACCGGGATTATCTAACAAAATGGGGTTCTTTAAACGTAACAGCTGCAATATACTACACTTAGCCTACCACAGCCTTGCACTATATATAGTCACCTAACTAACTAATTTCATCACTTCAAAACCCATTCATTATACGCTGTTGTTCCCATTCTCATTTTTTTCTGGAAGCTTTTTTTCTCTTCTTCTTCTTCTCTGCTGAATTCAACTTTTTGGTTCATTTTCAAAATTCACTCTTTTGGATCAACTACTCACAAGGACGTTGTCCAAAGCTTACCTTGAGCTTTCTGCACCATAAGTTCCAGAACAAGTCCTTCAGTAGAGAAGAGGAGAGGAGAAAAAAAAAAAAAACAGAGAAAAAAGAGTTAAAAGGTATGGATTATCATGCATGTAATGTTTTTTTCCTTGCTGGGTTAGGACAATGATCTTCTGCAAATATATGAAGTATGCAATTGGTTTTGTTTGTATGTGTTTCATGAGCTTTTGATTAAGTCTTAACTATGGGCCCTTTCATATCTTCATGTGGATATCTATGATCAGTAGGAATCAGATTGATTTCTGGGGTATGTTGCATTTAAGGCTTTAACCAAAAATAGTAAATGTTAGTCCTGTTCCTGGTGAAGATGTGAAGGACTAATTAAATTCCTCATCTATCTGAAGCCACTATTTTATAATGCTTACTGGTCCTTATGGGGAAGGGAAAGTTTTACCACCCATATAAGTCCTACCCAGCTCGAACATGATTTTCTCCATAGTAGATGATACATGTGGTTTACCCAAAAAAAACTTGTCCTTGTGTATTCTTTCTGTCCATTAGTTTTCTGGGGAGGGAAAAAGGACAAGGACTTCCCCTTACTTTATTAATTATGGTTCAGAAGAACCTTACTTAAGGAATAAAAAGTTCTTGGTTAGGAAAAGGATATCTCCATATTCAATTATTCACTGATTTTGACAGCCTGGATTTTGAGCAATGCCCTTTAGATTTGTTTACTGAAGGAGTTCATACCTAACACAGAACATTGTTTCTCTTAAAATAAAAGTACCCTCTGAAGTAAGTAAATGAATGTGGGCAAGATTTAACTGATAGGCATAGCTGGTGCATGATTCTTGGTTAACCATCTGATCTTTCTGTTCTGTATGTAATTTGTTTCTTGATTTTGCAACCCTTCTAAGCAGCTTTACTTGTTTCTTTTAAGCTTACTGTTTAGAATATCAGATCCTCTGATTTAGAAGCAATTTGAATTTTATATGGGTGTGATCATATGCTACTGATTTTGCAATAATGAAGAGTCTTCTCTTGTCACTAAACCTTATTCTACCTTTTCAGGTCAAGCATGGGAAAGGACATAGTAATTGAAATTACAGAACAAAGATCTCCTGAAGTTCCATCACTGATTCAATACATCTCAACAAATGAAGTTGATGGTTTTGACACTTTTGGCTCTGCACTTCCCAGCCCAGCAACCAAAGTAAGACTTCTTAGTGATTTCACAATACTCTGTTTGGATGCGGACCAAAGAATGCTTATTGAAGCTTAAATAATGTTTTTCCAGTAGATAAACTCCAATAAGTGCTCTTAAGTCAGCATCCAAACAGGCCTATTCATGGTTATAACTTTTGTGACAACCAAAATCTAACTGTTCTATGTTTGATATAGGTACATGAAACAACCTCACCAGGTAGACATCATGATGAACCTTTAGGGATCAATCATCAAACGAAGCATTCTGTAAGCATGCCACTCTCTGCTGAAGAAGTTCAGCTTCAGCAAACTAGCAACAAAAAAGTGTATTTCAGCGGCGAGACGGTGGTTCCCATTCCCTCATCTGAATCAGGAACTGCAGGTTCTCTGCCTCCACACCCATCAAAGTGTTATTCTCAACCGATTCCAAAAGGTTCTGGGTACCCAGAGGGAGTTGCTACTAGTAGTGCCAAAATTTCAAACCAACCTGGCATCAAAATGTTCAGGGATAAAAGATTTGATTCTTTTAAAACGTGGTCTGGGACACTTGAAAGACAGCTAACAATGCTACGAGGAAAGACACCTGGGTCGAGCGCGGATAATGGAAACAACTCCCAGAGGAGCAATATTGATAGGCCTTTACCGGTTGACCGCTATTTTGATGCTTTGGAAGGTCCAGAGTTAGAAACTCTTAGGGTATGCAATTACCTTCTACCAACTCATTCAATTATTAGCATGTTTGGAGAAGATTTTGTGTGAGTAGCTTCTGAAATAAGTTGATCCAAAATGCTGTATATGTTAAAAATAACCCACCACATCATAGACAAGGCAATTTTGGTAATCCCATAATTAGCATCCAATTTCTAAACATCATATATACTCTGCCATATAAATAGGATCTCAACATATTCTCAGTGTTAATTGAAACTAACATGCAAGTATATATGCAAGCTTTTTTGGTTTAAACCTTGCGGTATCTAAATTCAATAATCTAGAGCTGAGTTGAATGGAATCAATGGATCAATTAAGGGGTAAACTCTCCCAGTATCTTTTGCATACACAATAGAATCCTTGAACCAAAAGCTGATTTAAGTAGAACCAAATTTATTGCTACCGGGTGTATGTTTGGAAATCCTGAAGCCATAATCAATTATGTGAAGACGCTTCTATGAGTAGTTTCTGGTTTCAGAATTGATTGTGGGAAAAGAGAAGTTGATCAAACATGCTATGAATCAATGATCTTTGCATCAAACTCAACAATATCATATTTTACTTATTAAAGATCCTAATTTCTTTTTCCTTACTGATGATTGTAACATATTTTGACATGTTTTGTTTCTCTACTCCAACAGTCTTCAGAAGAGATTGTGCTTCCAGATGATAGACAATGGCCGTTTCTTCTTCGGTTTCCGGTTTCATCTTTTGGTATCTGCCTTGGAGTTAGCAGCCAAGCCATTCTCTGGAAAACTTTAGCCACATCTCCTTCCACTGAATTCCTCCATATAAGCCTCAAAGTGAATCTAATCCTGTGGATCATCTCAGTTGCTCTTATCACAGCGGTTTTTGCCATCTACACTCTTAAAATCATTCTCTACTTCGAGGCGGTTCGTCGCGAGTACTACCATCCGATTCGTGTCAACTTCTTCTTCGCCCCGTGGATAGCTCTCTTGTTTTTGGCTATGGGGGTTCCTCCATCAGTCACCAAAGTCCTGCACCACTCTCTTTGGTACATTCTAATGACACCAATCTTCTGTCTTGAGCTCAAGATCTATGGACAGTGGATGTCTGGGGGCCAAAGGAGGCTCTCAAAAGTTGCTAACCCTTCAAATCACTTATCCATTGTTGGGAACTTTGTGGGGGCTTTACTTGGTGCATCTATGGGTCTAAAAGAAGGGCCTATTTTCTTCTTTGCTGTGGGTTTAGCTCACTACACTGTGTTGTTTGTTACTCTCTACCAGAGACTTCCAACAAATGAGACCCTACCAAAAGAGCTACATCCAGTGTTCTTTCTGTTTGTTGCAGCACCTAGTGTTGCTTCCATGGCTTGGGCTAAGATTCAGGGCTCTTTTGATTATGGATCGCGGATTGCCTATTTCATCGCCCTGTTCCTTTATTTCTCACTGGTAAGTTTTTATTCATTCTTGTTTAACTTTCATATGCAGAGTCTAAAACAGTCACCGTGATTCGGCCATTGTCGCTTCAATTCGTCCTTAATCTGAAAGAAGGGCTTATATAATTTTCACACCTAACACTTACATTTTCTTTTGCAGGCTGTCCGGATCAATTTTTTCAGAGGATTCAAGTAAGATACATCTCCAGAATCTCTTATTTTGTTTAGTGCATGTTTGAAAATTCTTCTACTCTGAATAACTTCTCTGTTCTATAATTGATTTTGAGAAAAGAGATGTTGATCCAAACATGGGATTTCTGACAAATGTGTTTGTTTTTTATTATGCAGATTCTCTCTTGCATGGTGGGCCTATACTTTTCCAATGACTGGTGCAGCAATTGCAACCATAAGATACTCAAATGAAGTCCCAAATGTTGTTACTAAGACGTTGTGTGTTGTACTGGCTCTCATCTCCACACTCATTGTAACAGCACTGCTTGTGTCAACAATTTTGCATGCCTTTGTGCTCCGAGACCTCTTCCCCAATGACATAGCCATTGCAATCAGTGATAGGAAGAGAAAGCCACATAAGAAGTGGTTAGGCTTCAGACATGGGAGCCATGATGCCAAAGAGATTGAGAATTTCTTGAAGTTTGTGAACCAGGACGAGATTAACTTAGAAGATTGTACCCCGGAACCACACTCGAGTGGCTCGGAAAATTCACCATCAGTCTGAGTGCATGTTTGAATACACGGTAGAAAATTAAGCCGAAAGTATGATGAATAGAAACAGCTTCCCTTAATAATCTTCGGTAGTTAAACATGTGAGGAACAAAAGTAGGTGTTTTGATTGTTCCGGTGACCATGTGTAGTAAATAGAGTATGAGTTTATGTATGATGAGCCTGTTTTTGTAAAAACCGTTCCCACCTTAATATTTTGTAAAATAAGAGAGTGGTATAAAATATATGGTGATTTTGGTATCTTATCACATATGATAAAGAATACTTCTCAATCACAATGTTACACACCAAATATTTGTTGATTCGGGTTTGGCCTAACCCTATATAAAAAACTAGCTTAGGGTTCAGGATAATTCTACTTTTTATAATTACTATTTTAATTATATCTTTAATTAATGTGAGATTTTATAACATAATAATTAGATTTTTTAACTAAGGAGTACATAAATTCTTGAAAGTTTTAAGAAACTTTTATGGGTTAATTATTCTTTTGTTGGAGCCCCGCATGCCATTGGCTGTCATCACCACGCAACGAGACCCGCTAACTTTAGCGGGAGCTACCATGATCTAACCACCATTTCTAATGCTATTATTGATTCTAATACACGCTGGGCTAAAAGCTATAATAGAAAATAAATGCTACGTCTTTCACTGAAAATCTCAAGACATTGAGTGTATGGATCCTTTTTTTTTTTGTTACAAAAGGAAAAAGAAAAACAAACTAGCTACTCAACGCGTCAAGGTACATAGACGAATAGACAAAGGACGGAGACTGTTTCCAGACCCGCCGAGGAGTTCGATCACGCGCCGCTTGCCTCGCAAGACAATCCGCAGTGTTGTTTTCCTCCCTTGCGACCTTGGTAACGGTTACATTCCAATCCCAGCTAAACATATCCCTCACTTTTGCAATCTCCTCCACTTGAATTCTCACCATAAACTTGACATTTAAAATAATTTTTTGGGAATTTCATTTTGTAGTCCTCTTCTTCCAATACTAATCGAAAGAAAGATACATCAAAATAACAATGAGAATAATGAATCTTATGGTAAAGTTATTTTAATGTAATATTAGTTTTTAATTTGTCATATCATCCTATAGTAGATTCATTTTATGATATCACCCTCAAAATCATGTGTAAACATTAGAGTTTCGTATCCATGAGCCAGAAGGCCCACCCACTTCCCAATTCTCAGGGTCCAGTAGCTTTCAGAGTTGAATACAATTTATGTTGTACTGATCTTTGGGCCGGGTTGAATTATTAGCTTGACCGATTCTACAAAGTGGCACATTTCATTCCTTGTAAGAACACAAATGATGTTGTCTATAATTATATTGATGATATTTATTTGAAAGAAATTGTTCTTCTTCATGAGATTTCAGAACTATCACTTCTGATCGAAATGTCAAACATTTGAATCACTTTTGGAGAACCATGTAGAAGAAAATGGCTACTAGGCTAAAATTTAGTAGTTCTAGTCATTCCGATGGTTAAACCGAAACAATTAATTAGCATCTAGGAATTTTATTGCGAAGTTTTGTTAGGAAGAATCTTCGGCACCGGGATTTGATTTTGGGTCAAGTTGATTTTTCGTATAACAATTCCACCGGTCAAACTATAAGAAAATGTTTAACCTCTCAGTCGTTTTGATCTAGCTCTCCTATCCACTAAGAATTAGTTTAGAGTGATGCCGACCAAAGAACAAAAGAGATCAAGAAATTGCATGAACAAATTCGAAAAATTAGGATTGAAGTAAAACTCAAGGTACTAAAATTAGTCAGATAAACACTAAAGGCAATTCACATTCAGAGAAGGATATTGTGTAAGGATTCACTTGAGAAAAAAAAATTCCTAAACAATAAAATGTTAAACTTTCTCCAAGAGCCGTTGAACTATTTTGAGTGGTACAAAAGTTCAATAGAAATGTTTATAAGATAGAATTGCGAGGTTTGTATGGTGTTCCTTCTACGTCAATATCGCTGATCTTTCACCTCATTACGATAAAGATAATGATTAGTTTTGAGGATGATGCGACCCTGGCTAGAATGATGTAGAACACTAAGCCCAACCCACTTGACTGGGTGCACATGGTTAGGTGCATAAGGTTTGCCATCTACCCAACTTCAACGACCGAACTCTTTGAGTCTCTTTTCAATAATTGATTCTCTCATTTAACCTATAAAAGAGAAATCAAAATATGTTTTATTTATCCAAGCTTGAAGCAAATTTAGTTATAGAATTTGGAATTTTCTTTTTTCTATTTTTCTTTAGGCTTCTGAGCCGCATTGTTGGGTCATTCTTGTTTAAGTGTCGTGAAAATAGAAAAATAAGCCAGGAGAGTGTTGCAATTTAGTAGACTCACCCATTTGGTTGAAAAGAAAGCTTAAAGTATAATTTTTTCCATTATTCAAGAATTCAGTAAGGATTGCCACATTTAAGTCCAAAAGAATGGTGGAGAGAAAAGGCAGGGAGGGAAGCACCTACTCGTGGGTGCCATCTAAGTTAATATATTTATGTTTATTAGTTATACGTTAAATTCGTTCCTTAAATTATATATGAGTGTCCAGATGGGTAAACAGACAAATAGTGACAAATATTCCGGCACCTACAATTGATAACGGCTAAAAAATGCCACAAGTTGTAGAGTTTAATAAACATGTAATTTATTGCAGTTTTTAACCGCTACAAACTGGACACGTGTTAAAATATTTGCCGCTATTTTATTTACATATATTCGCTTCCGACAACACGTATATGTAACCAAGTTATGGTCTCCTTACAGAGTCGTTCTTATGAAGCTAACTTCTGGAACATTATCCATATCACTTGCCAGCTTTGCCATTGACCTTTGGCTTCTATAATTCTATTCTATGTATATATTACACGTACTGAACAAACCGCAAAAAATATGCCCTAATTTATGGCAACAACTCTATCATGTATTGTGATTGATATAATAAAAAAATCGCCTTAAAATTAGGACACTCTTCCCCTAACTTGTCAAAGAAATGGTATTAAGGACATATATTCTTTTAGTCACGGTTGTTAATTTAGCAATTTCTGTGCTCTACCGATAATGGTTTTGTTGGCTTTGCTATATCTAGGCTTGTACTCAAGCCGAATTTTAGAGGTTGTGTGTGTGGGCGTGTCGCTTTTTGTCTGAACATGAGTTTCAAGGGCCTTTTAGTTGATAATTGAGTATTAGTTGGTAATTCTTTTTAATTTCATTTTTTCTACTGTGGGCATTTCTTTTTCTAACTTTATTTTTTTGGACTTTTTATTTTATTTTTGAATTGTAAGTCCATTTAGACTCTATTGCCACTTGTTAGGCTTGGGTGCTCGAACCCATAATGTACTCCTAGAAAATGATGGCTATTGGCTGTGGTGTATGATTCAATAGCATTAAGGCAATTGGAATGTAAGACAATTTGGATTCAAATACTACTAGTTGGATTTGGAAGTGCGAACCAAAATGTAATTTTAGAAAGAAAAAATAGTGTGGAATGTGATCCTATATGACTATACTTTAACTCTTTAGGCAATTAGACTTGAAACATCCAATACCACTTGTTGAAAGCGCAGACCCAAAACGTAGTTTTAGAAAAATGCGAGTCTCTTCAGCTAAGTGTCAATATGGAATGTTATCCTATACCTTAATTAATGCAATTAGACTTAGAACACTCAATTGTATAAACCATGCCATATTTGTCTTAGTGAAAATAAATGTGAAATAATTGACACACTAATTGATAATAAAGTTCGGTCAATAATGCTTACGTCTTCGGACTGCAATAAATCTTTTACTAGAAGAGAAAATATACAATGTTTACAACACATTCAAAACACACTCACAACTCAATTCTGCCCATAAGCTAAACTATTTTTCTCTCTATTTCTCTCTCTTGTTTTCATTTTCTCTATTTTTCTTTAATTCTTGCTCGCTCTGGATTGTGTGTTATTATTGTTTTTGTTCTACAATCTTATATAGCCAAAACATAGGATGCATGTTCCGTAACCCATGCATTACGATTCCTAGAAAGTAGAAGTCTCTTCCATTTACTTAAGATACTTCTGAATAATAGGGAAAAAGTGACCATCCAACTTTTGTATGACTTTTTTAACAATCTCCACTTGAAGGCCGATTTCAATAAGTCTTCACACCTTGATCAATAGAACAGTCTTTTCTGATATGTTATTCACACCTTGAGCACAACTTTAGTTGTCAATAGTCACCACCTTTGTTAGCATGTGAACAGACAAAGCCTGCTCGGGGAAGGGGAGTCGGTAGCGGTGGAGTCGGTACGCCTGAGGGTGGTGGTCTTCCGCTGTTCTTGCGCTCGGGAGGGGGTTCTGCAAGACACTCCGATGCTAAAGTCAGAGATCAGTGTCAGAGGGGATTCCCGAGTGGGTAAGAGTTAGAAGGGATGTGTGTACCTTATGGTTCGGGGGAACTCCTTTATATAGGGGTTTGAGGGGGGGCGCGACCTTCGAGGATAGATGGCCGTGATCTGACCAGCGGGTCTATCTGGGTCGTTGGATCCTTAGCCGTGTCAGGACGGTCGTGCGGCCCATGCTTGTTCCGGCTCGGCGAGTTCTCTAGCTTGGCTCTGTGGTGAGACCAGGGGCTGGGCGCCTAGGTGAGGTCCCTCGGTAGGACTTATTGCTTCCGGTTTGACGTCTGACGAGTGGGGGTGGTTAAGTGCGGTCCGGTTGGTGGTGTTGATGGTGGCCGAGAGGGTAGTAGGTTCTAAGAGATCTACTCCCGGAACAGCATGTCTGTTGGATTCTTACTTCTAACAATCTTCTTCAATGTTAGCTCATCATCTTCAAGCAAGGATCTGATGAAGTGGTAACGCATATCAATGTGTTTAGTCGTATAGTGAAATTTTGAATTCTTTAATGTTTCAAGGATCTTCAATGATGATCTATATGTGACTCAACTGTGAGTGAGTACAATAATCAACATGAAGGTGCAAGACACACACAAGAAAGGGGGGGTTTGAATTGTGTGGCTTATTTTAAATTTCTTTTCTCATATATTACAAATAGTGTATATATATATATATATATATATATATATATATATATATATATATATCATTTGTTATTTAAATTTTGGCATGGATCACTTTTGTAGGAGAGCATGAAATTCATTTCATAAGAATTAAAACGATGAATATTTATTTTCCATAATCGTTTGCAAGTTGCAAACGTACGAATGAGCATGCAGCGTAAAATTAACAATATGAAAATAAAACACACATGATTTTATCCTGGTTCACCCCCATAACCGACAGGGCTACATCCAGTCCTTGGCTTCACCAAGATTTTCACTATTTCATCAAATAGTACAAGTATTTTCAGGGACTTCTCCCAACAAGTATTCTAAGGACTTCTCCTATCAAGTATTAGAAGGACTTCTCCTTACAAGTATTATGAGGACTTCTCCTAACAAGTATTATACAGGACTTCTCCTGACACCTTTTTCAAGGGTTGGCTTCTCTACATGGTTCTCTTCTTAATAAGAGTGGGCAGAGGAAATGAAGCTCAGTTTACAGAGATGATAAAAATTTGAGTTATCTATTCAGAAGAATGTGTGAGTTGGGAAAGATAAGAGTAACACTCTATGGATTTTCCTCACACAAACTCATATACTCAGGTAGGGATAATCTTGAGGCATTCTGAGTATGAACCAAGGTTGCTTGGTTCTTGGGACAGACTTAGTTAACATATGAATGTTTAAGTCTAAGTTGCCCAAGTACTTCGGAGAAAGAATCTTCTATTTATATCTTCAGTTGCTTCTTCTTCTTGAGAAAGAGAGAAAAACTGTCTGAAGTGCCTCTTCCCTTCTGAGCTGTGCGTAACGGCTAGTTCTGCATCTTTCAACATGCGTAAGTCACGATCAGAGGCTTTTCTGCACGCATAAGATATGATCTGGAAATCATCAGTACTTCTGGGTTGATGTCGTCTGGCTCCATCTTGAGCAAGTAGCCTTGAGCTGATTTCTGTGTTTATAACGTGTGAGAATACAGCGGTGAAGACTACTTTGACTCTTTTGCCCCAGTGCATTACAGCTAATACTCATCACGTGCCTTGATCAGAATTTTGAATTTCGACCGTTGATATTGTACGATGTGCAGAGATTCTTGCCGTTGATTCCGCGATGTCAGCTTGATTTTAGGAAAAGCAGAGATGTAGTGGGACTAAGGGATATTATATTTGATTATGTCCCTTTCTACTTTCTGCCGCAGCCAGTATGTTAATAAATGTGTAGACGAGATAGGAGTCTTTTAATTCCACGAAGTAATTACTCCATATGAGAAAAATAGATTCTTTAATACTTCGATAATCCTGATGTCCTTGAAAACCACATTTCTTGATCTCCGTTCCTTTGGCGCAATTGTTACCTTGAGCGGACGGATCTTTCCTTGTAGCTCGACAGACGTAGTCTCCATTCAATGCTTGAAGTTCTGCTGCAAGGTAATTTGAATTGGCGGACGAACTCTTCTTTATTCAGTCTTTCTTGACTGTTGGAATCTTCTTGTCATGTAGATGACTGAAGTTCTTTCATCTGATAGAGTTGATTCACAACTTCCTTTTGTGATGCTAGACAACCTTTGAAGCTGAAAGAGCTTCTTCATATATTAACCTGTCCTTTGATTTGAGCGGTCTTCTCAAGTGGCAGACTGTTTTGTCTTCTCAGGATAGGCTTTGATTTAGAGCTTGCAGACTTTTATGAGGTGTTCTCAGATGTTGGTTGTTGATACGCTTTAGACTCTTGTGATTCACCAGACACAATTTTCTTCATGGTGACCGGACGAACTTCTCCTGATGAACTGGTATTCTTGATGACGCTTTGAAGTTTACTCAGTCCTTTTAGAAATAGTTATTCCTGTACATGGGAATTTTCACTGTGTTAGGAAATCTAGTTTATTACAGTATTGAACCTTAAAGAAATTGTTGATTATCAAAATATACTTATTGATTTAATTATTTAAATCTAACACAACATACATGTCATACGGAATGAGATCCTCTATCCTTGTTTGATTTACTCTTCTCTATCCAACAAATAAAATTATGTTATGTCATTTTTAAAAATCAACACATAAAAGTTATAAGTCATTCTCATACTTACAAGATAATTTAATTGATGAGACATAAAAGAAGACATCAAATGAGAACAGAGGATCTCCATCTTATACATTGCAGTGAACATTTCGATTGCAGCAGTGGGTATGACAGCATCAGGCTACAGGTGTAAATTTACTTCAACCATAACTGAACCATATTGCCCTGCAACAAGCAAGCATATAACACAATGATAGTCATAATTCAAAACCTTAGTTATCAGCATCTATTCTCCATTATTGATCTTGTCCTTTTGAATTGTACATGACTAGTCACAACTTATATACAACATCTTCTCAAACCACATCTATCTTGTTTAATTGGTTAAAATTGCAACTCCATAGGTAAAATTATTATATATATATCTATTTTGGAAAGAAAATTGAGACACCATTTGTGCACAGAATTACAGAAGATTTCCGTTTGGTAATTTGAATTTGTTATCTTTATGTGATTAATGCATGGGAATGCGTTGAAGTTGGATAATTTGACAGATTCTGCTTAGCTTATCCATTTTGTCTAATATAAATTAAACTTTGTTTAGCTATGAGACAAGACATGATAAAACATAATAATTGAGTAGTGGAAAGTGCGATAACCATCATAATATTTATTCCTAATACCATGTCACGGGCATCTTGATGCCACAAAAACGTAGTCTGTCAGCATCAATATGAAGTTGTGTCGCATGGTTGTCTCAGTTGAAGTTGAGAATCATTAGTTCATATAACCAAGTAACTAATAACATTATCATCTCCGAACTATAGAAGAAGGATCCTAATCTACATCCCTAAGAGGCTTAGACATGAATTCTTGTATTTCTGTTTACACTGATGCTGGTGTAGATAATTACAATCATTGCAAGCTAGTTTAGCTCATTCGGCCTTTCACTTTTTACCATGTTATCTTTTTTGTTCCTATGCCCTATTGTTGTTTTCAAGATTGTGCCCCATATCTTAATCTTTTGAAGGTATTATCATTACATGTTTTTTTGTAGTGTGAGACCTTGATCTTAGGATGATTATAAGTTTCTGCTACATACCTAATTTAAGCTTTTTAGGTATAATAATAATAATAATCTAGGTGTAGCTCAGATCAAAGGTCTATGGTGAAAATGAAAAAGACTCATTTCTTTAATTTTATTATTTACTTTGCTGATTAAAGGAACAACACATTCACTTTGTGCTTTCAGTTTCTGTTTTCTTTGCTAGACAAAAACTGTTAACTATTATTCTGTCCGGGTATAGATGTTGTCACTTATTTTCCTCAATTAATTCGACAATCAATGCTTTTAGTTTCAATGAAAGATGCAGATGCAGCCATGAGTTTTATAAAGGTGCTGAGAGGGAAGAAGGATTAGCATTCTCTCATGTAAATTTTTTGAAATATGACTCATAAACATTTATTAGTGTAGAAACTTAGAGAAAAAAAAGAAGAAGTAATGAATTGATATATGATATGAAGTGATAATAAGAACTAAAAGTGAGAAATAGAGAGAAAAAGAGATGTTTATGAATGTCCATACTGTTTACATGTCTATGAATTATAATTCAAAATTCCACTTACATAAGTACATGTCATGTTATAATGCAGTGACATTTATGTCTCACTACATAAATATTAAATATGTGTAACCTGTAAATTTTTATTAAAACACATAATTAAACACAATATTATCGTTTTTCCTCTTGTAAAAAAAAACACAATATTGCCATGTAACATGCAACGATATGGCAAGATGAGTATGATCAAGTATCATTATATATTTGTAAGAGTGGTCCCCCACAGTCACAACCTAAGCTAATGTAGAAACAAAAACAAACCATGTGATAACGGTACCACTGTGCTTTCCTCACCGCAAAGTATAAAATCCAAAGAGGAAGACAAAATGAAGTAGAAAGAAACAGTAATGAGACATTGGCATTTCTCCCAGCACAACTTGTCTGTGTCTCCTTCTCTCTCCTTTTGACATGTGTGATGAACTTCTAGGCTATCTTAGCTAAATCCTTAACCACTTTCAATGGCTAACATTGGGCCAGTTAAGCTTTGGGGGTTAGATTCCACATGGGAATGACTAAAACTTGAGCTTCAAGAGTCAAGACCCATCACAAGTTGGACTCAATGCTTTTAGGACCATTTCTATGTTTTATCATGTCTTAATTTCACCGGCAACAGAATGAACCTGTAAAGTGAAGTTAAACAAAAAGGATACCTACAACTTAGACCCTTCCAATACTAAAGTGGCATATGCAACCTTCATAAGAATTTACCTACATTAGATACTTTTTTGACTGAGGAGCTACTACTATATCAGGAACAAATAACAATGGTCTTTTTAACAGTTTCTGAATGTATTTTTTAAGTGCCAGCATCTGCCTTTTACACAGACTAGTTTAAGTTAGATACTAGATACTTTGATGTAACCTGTTGATGTTGCTTGTCTTTTGGGGTATCATAACATTTTCAATTATGAATGCCATCACAATAACTGATCTCACTATATATACTTTGCTTGCTACATATGTTATTTAAAATAAAATAATGTATACTAAAATCTAAAGTTCCCCACTAATAGATATGCAAAGTAGAATAGGTTTTGACTTAAATTTAAAGATAATAGGCTAATGATCACATTACTGAAGTTAATTTGAATTTTTATTCTTTAGAACTGTACTGCATTTTTTAATTTATTTCACCTAACTTAATATGTAAGCGCTTATGGGAATAAAGGCTTGTTGCATAAGTGTTGATTCATAAGTAATTTTAAGCAAATCAAGAAAACGTCTTTACTAGCAACCATTAGCCATCAACGGCCAATAGCCATCAATAAAGGTGAAAAAATTTCAGTAACTACATTTTTCTAACAGTTTACTGACATATTTCACGCAACCAGTAATGGTCTCGCCTGCAACTACAACCGTCGATTGCTTCAGAACATTGTTGGTACCTAACTGATAGTGTCCATCGTTGGCAACTTACCGATGGTTGCTGCAGTCGGTAATATATATGTGGACGAGTCACTCAATAACTTATGGACGACCTAAATCGTCAGAAAAAGCAAGAAGTGATCGATGGACTTCGTGCCATCGGTACCTATGAGTTTTTTTAAATTAGTAAAAATGAATATAAAATATGAAATGCAAAAATAAAATATAATAGAAAAAACAAAACTAAAAGTATAACCACATTAATACAAAGTAATAAAATAATACAAAAATGTCTGTGTAACGCCCCAATTTCGGTCAGGGGTCACATAGTAATTAACGAAAACTTTATAAACCTCTCTCAAAACCACTCCTTTTATTCAAAAACAGAAGCGTCAACTCAAATAATATGATATAATAAATACTCATACTTATATTAAATAAATATATCGCATAGTCAAGATAATAATATCGCTTACACAAACAGTGTGCCCAAAAAACCTTAAGTACGAATAGCAGCAGAAAAATAAAGTCTTCAACTCTTAGTTGATCTTCAAGTCAATCCAAAGTTTCCTTTAGCTTGCAAAGATAGTTAAACTCCACGCAAATCTTCAATCTGAAAGTCTATGGGGTTAAGCGCCCAAACAACAAACAAAACAAGCAGAAATGGTTAACTCCTAAAACAAATCAACAAGAGTAACAAAATCAAACAACATGCAGAACAGTAACAACATTAACAGCACAAACAGTAGAGTAAATTTAAACAATAATATAGAAACGGCAACAGTAATGCAGAATACAAAACAATAGCAGGAAAACAGAATCATCAAACAGCAGTTATAAAATACACATGTAACCCAATCAATTCTCATCAAAGTCCATGCTTGTTAGTCCTCCAAAATGCAAGCTATATGCTCAACTATGGCCATAATTCTCCAACTAAGGTAGGACAATCACATGGGACAAAAATCCATCACACTGACCTAAGGGTTGATCACATGGGACAAGGATCCATCAAATCAACCTTTCAACTCCTACAAATGCACATGCCATGATAAGAACAACAATTCCCAAAAGCTGAACCAACAGTTCAATATCCATCCAAACAGTCATGGTATGTTAGCACGAGTAGGCATGTTTCAATCCAAATCAACAGTCAACATGTTAAAATCAGATAACAAATTTCATCCTCAATATCATAATCCAAAACAATCCACAACAAAAAGATATATTCAGAATTCAAGAGGAAACTCAATCACAATAAAAAACATATTCATCTCATCCACATGCAAAACAACATAAAAACATGCATGACTCGAGACTCTCTAGGACATGAGTTACCCTTACCATCGAGCGGGTCGCATAAACTTGATCTCCAACCGTGTAAGATAAAGACATAAGCAACAATCAACAAACATTGGAAAAAATGGTGGAAAACAGCCCCAAAAGATTTTTAAAACAACACAATAATTCTGGCCAGACAGGGGCCCAAGGCATGTGCGTTGGAATTCCACCGCTTAACGACCCACTGGGTCAAGGGCTCCCAACGCATGTGCGTGGGAGAAGCCAGCGCTCATGCGCTGGCTCCATACCAAGGATCCCAAAAAACAGCAATTCCACAAAAAAAGGTTTTTAAAACTTGAATTTCATAAACAAGGTTCTAAAACATACCAACATGTATTTTCAAAGGTTTAGCGCTTCATAACCAATTTTTTCTCAAGAGGGAAAACATTTTAGGAAAAAGGTTTTAGGAACTCAATAGCCCAAACCCATTGAAGAATGATCGGAAACCAACCTCATGCGTCGTACGATCAAGGGGAAATAGAAATAGTAAAGTGCTCGTCCAAGACTCAAGAGAAAGCCGTCTACGTGCCGGAGGAAAACTGAGAGAATTCGTGATCAACCCTTGGAAAGAAGGAAAAGATGAGAACGAAAACATAACAGAACCAACATTGTTTAAGAATCCTATCGTCATAAAAGACTCAGTATTGAAGAATTACAAAGGCTTACCAAAGACCACTCACCTAAAACTCTTGAAGAGGAAAGAAAGAACAAAAACTTGGCCTGAAAGAAAGGAGAAGGGCGGCAGCAGCAGCAGCAGCAAAGAGGAGAGGGTTTACACACTTGAAGACTAGGAGTTGTTGCTTGAGATAAAGGAAAGGAAATTGCAGCCCTACCTCTTATAGCTGCTTGAAACCCTAGTGATGCTAGGGAAGATTGTTTTCAGATTTTCCTCCATTAATTCTAACCAATATTGTTTTAAAACAGAAACAGAATCTGCACTAATTAAAAGATATTCTGAAATAATAACCACTTAGTAACCAACATTTAAAAACAAATATTCAAAAAATAACATTCAAAACTCAGAGATATTATCCTATCTCCAAATTCAAATTAGAATTTATTACAGAACCTGTTACCGAAAGTCAACAAAATCAAACAAAGGTCAACAGGGGACCAAAATTGAAACTACTAAATAGTCCAAGACCAAATCATAAATATGAAATAGTTTAGAGATCAAAATATAAATATTAAAATTCGGGGGTCTTACAGTCTGAGTAAAAAACAAAATATGTGATAAAATACTTGTCATCCTCGTCCTTGTTGTCCTCTTCATAAGTACGAAACAAATCATTTAAAGATCAATACTGCAGAAGAGTGGCCAAAGCTCTGTCGCCAATCCAACTAGTTGTTTCTCACTGAGATGCGCACATCCTTGAGCATGTCAGGCATGTGATGTGATCACCTGTGATAAAAAATTTCCTCACCTGCTTCTCGTCCTAAGGAAGCCATCCCACCTACCTTGTGAATGGATAAAAAGTTGTGTTAGAACCATATATATAACATATTATGAATTTAATTAATGGAATTGATACATATTTCATAACAATCATCGTACCCTAAAGATCTCAAACCAAGAATCATGTTCAATTTAATCCTTTTTAATGGTCTGATATGATATGATACCATCCCGATATTGGCCCTGAATAACAACAACTTGAAGCCACCTGATTAGGTAAGAGCTTGCATTGCGAGTTATAAAGTTAATAAAATCATCATCACAAATGAATATATATATATATATATATATATATATATATATGTATTAATTAAGTCAAAAATCAAATCTTATTCGTTGCACATCGAGCCAATCATTGGTTTTTCTTGATGATCATAAGTAACATCAATAGTCAGCGAATGAGGAGATCCATATCAAAAAATATGTCTCCCGAGCTCAAAGCTCTCAATACTATGTGTGTCTTCATCAACGACATAATCGTTGTGTGGGGTGATGATGGAGGTGGGTTAGGAAGATGATGGCTCGATGTTTGGATGTGTCTCGTGAAACCTCAGAGTCTGCATGTGGGGTGTATTGCGTGTATGTAGTTTGTGGAATGGAAGTTTGATAGGATGTGGAGGATTGAGGTGTGTAAGCAAGTGAGGAAATGGCGGTATGAAGGGGGTGGGTGAAGCGCTGTGGTGCTTGGTATGAGGGGATGGGAGGATGGGTGTTGGTGTACCAATATTGACATCATGTTTCATATTTCGGGTCATCTTCTTCTAAGAAGAAGGATGCTAATGATGAGCTACCTTCCCTCGAGAAGGGTCTCAGCCATCATGTGCATCGCGTGATGACATATGTTTAACTTATAGCATAAGTTAATATAACAAAATTTATCACATATTTATGATCATGCTAAAATCTAAATTTCATAAAAAAAAACCCATGCATCTCAACTTAAAAATTAATAAAATTAAAAAAAAATCTCAATATTCCTAGTTTCATACATTTCAAATCATAAAGTAGGTTCAATAATCCTATTTTCACACATCCTTATTATTTAGAGTTGCATATCTTTCTAAAACAACATGCTCATTATTCATAAACAGACTTCAAAAATAGAAAATTAAGAAACAAATATCGATTACTAATCATATGAACTGTAGAATAATAGATATGCAACCTCAGTGAACCATGTACACTCAAGCTGCAAAATAATTAATTAAAAAGTAAGAAAATGGAATTCCAAAAAAAATTAACAAAACTAAGGGAAGAATGAATTAGAAACTTACCAAAAAGATTAAAATGAATGACCTAAAGTAGCAAGAAGAGTAAAATATATGCTAAGAAGAAAAAAATGAGAAGAGGAGGCGTGAAAATGGCGTTCTTCAAACACCTATATAAACCTTACGAACAGTTGCAGACGTCGATAAGAGCGAAAAAAATTCAAATCACTGATTTCTAAATCATCTGTACCCGAACGATCTCATTAATGTGGTTGTTGGGTGGTTACCGATAGTCATGGTCATCAGTAATTCAAAAATATTGCCTCATTACCGATGGATTTGGGCGTTGACAATTAATGGACAGGATTTGAAAATACCGCCATGTTTCTGATGTCCATGATCATCGGAAATTAGGCGACATTTCCAAATTACTAGCCGTTAGTAATTTGCCAAAGAATCTTCACAGCTGGATATTATTTTCACATCAACCACTCTCATGTTCTAACTATTTCACACAAAAATTAAGATAAAATGTTTTGATCTACGAAATTCTTAGCCTTAATGCTTTGAAAGAGATTTTGATGATAACTCTAAGAATGTTTTCTCTGTTTGTATCTAAATAAATGTAGGAGAAAAACTTATGGACAAGCAAAGAATGAATGAATGAAAAGTGTTGAATGCGTTTGAATAATTTGTATTATGTTGTTGTATTCTCTATTTTTCTTCATTCTTTTTTAAATCCTTTTATATCCATTATATATTCATTTAGCTTAGATGACTGGTGGATTGCGTCTGTTTCAAGCATTTAATGCGAGAAGATATTTTGGACAAAAGCAATGCAGTTATATGCTTTATAGTGTTGGAGTTGACATGCTTTAGACCTTGTATTTAGAACTTGTCTTTAGCACTTGTCTTCAAACATTGTTCTTCAGACTTTGTATTCATCACTTGTCTTCAAACCTTGTTGTTCGCATGCTTTTGATCATAGGTCTTACCTTGTACATCTTAACAAAATTTGTGCAATATGGTTGATTTTTGGATTCATTAAAACATGAGAGGTTTATACTCCCTCCGTTCCTTTTTATAAGAGTTAAACCAACTTTGCACACCCCTTAAGAAAGTTAGGTAGTATAATTTTTTGGGCTTAAATATGTTTGGGGTCCCCTGACATTTAAAAGGGAATCATTCTAGGTCCCTGAAAAAATAATTTATAAAATTTCATCCCTAACAAAATTTTTTTAATCAAATTAAGTCCAAATCTCAATTTAAGCTAATTAATCGCCTAATTATCCCTGTCATCATTGCCACATGTAATTTACTAATCCCAGTCATCTTTTTTTATAGTTAATTTTTTTTTTTATTCCACATCACCCATCTTCTCTCTCACTCTCACCCAACAAAACCCTAATCCTCTCTCTCATCACACAGCCGCCACCCTCCACTTCCCCTTCTCCCTCACTTCATCTTCTTCCTCTCTGTTGAAGAGAACGGTAACAGAGTCAGGACACAAGTTGGTAAATTTCAAATAACGACACCAGCAACAACTTGCTCTAGTTGGAGGCAACCAATCCATCCAATCGAATACCCTCCCTTCCATTTTCTTCTTCCCCACTCTGTTTTTTCCCCATTTCATCATCATCACCATCCTCTTCCCTTTCAATGAAATCGAAGTCAAAACCCTGATTCAGATATTCGACCACCACCACACCAAATCCCAAACCCTTGCCTTCCTCAACCGCATCAGATCTTCCCTAAGGGAAACCCTCGACTCTTCCTCTTCCTGCAACGGCTCCGCGCCGCTCTCGATCCAGCTCGGCGACGCAACCCTGATTCGGTTCTCCAACTCGACGGGAACAGGTCGTCGGCGGCCGTCGTCGGGATCCCACACGCCGAGAGGTTGAAGAAGAAGAGGCTCGGCGACGCAACCGCTAATGGGACGGACGGCGCCAAGGACCACGGCGCTGCCACCGTTGCGATGGTCGATGTCAACGACAAGCTCGGTTCGTTGCCAGCGGCCGCGTTGAAGGTCGCCGTGGGAGATCACCGCCACAAGGCCAAGCACATGTGGAAGAAACACGTGTGGGTGGTGCTGCTGCTTGATTTGAACCAAAAATGAAGGTTTGGAGAGGAAGAAGATGAAGTGATGGAGAAGGGTTGAACCAAAAATGAAGGTTCGGTGGCAGAAACAGAGAGGAAGAAGATGAAGTGAGGGAGAAGGGGAAGTGGAGGAAGAAGGAGAGAAATGACGAGAGAGAGGGTGGCGGCTGTGTGATGAGAGAGGATTAAGGTTTTGTTGGGTGAGAGAGAAGATGGGTGATGTGGAATAAAAAAAAAATATAACTATAAAAAAAGATGACTGGGATTAGTAAATTACACGTGGCAATGATGATAGGGATAATTAGGTGATTAATTAGCTTAAATTGAGATTTGGACTTAATTTGATTAAAAAAAATTTGTTAGGGATGAAATTTTACAAATTATTTTTACAGGGACCTAGAATGATTCCCTTTTAAATGTCAGGGACCCCAAACATATTTAAGCCTAATTTTTTGCATTAAATTTGTTCTCAAATGTTGTTGAATTTCCAAAATTGTCCTTAACATATTTCTTTTTAATCTCTTTCCATCATTAATGCAATTTCATATTTCCAAAATTGAATAGGGGTAAAAATGTGAAAAAATAATTAATATGGCACAAAGTCTTATGTGGTTCTTATAAAAAAGAAACGGCCAACACCCCTCATTTAACTCTTATAAAAATGAACGGTGAACGGAGGGAGTAATATTTTAACCTTAACAATTAGCAATAAAGAACTTCAAGTTCTACATGTTCCGTCCAGCCACCAACTAGCTAATTTTCTCACATGCCTTTATCCTCACCGCGGCAAACTTTCTCAAAATCAAGATCGGTGTGCGCATTGCATGTGTTATACTAGAATTTTTGGATTTCAATTGTTCTTAATATGAGAATGTTTTGATTGGGTTTTGCATTATCACACTCAAATAGACTTTGTTGTGAAATGTATTTAATTTTATATTTTTAGCTCTAAGTAGACATTTGATATTTTTACAGGTCTTAGCTAAGAAGTGGTTTGTTCCACCCTCCTCAATGCCACCATCATCCTTTCTTTTCTTCTGAGAATCCGGATTGATGGTTCTCCTTGAACTCGGCGGTGGTGCTTAGCCTTGTTTGATCAGAGAAGGTGTTGATGCTGGCCTCGAGCGAATGGGAGATTACCTGCAGAAAAGACTCTGACGCTCAAGTCAGTATATGAGCAATGATAGGATCCATGAGTCTTAGAATAACTAAATAAATTCTGGAATGAATAACATGTTAAGTAAATGAACGATATAACCTTTATTTATAGGCTCGATATTTGTGTTCAGTGTCTCTACAAGTGTACAAGAAGTCCTTAAGAGGAGCTTCGAATAGAATGGTTGGCTCGGTACTGTCATGCTTTGTGTGTTTCATCTCATCCTTTTGCATTGCCGCTCGGACACTTTTCTAGTTGAGTCGGGGAGGTCTGTTCCTTAACCAGGCTGTCCAAGCCTCCTTTATGGTGTTCACTTAAGAGAAAACCCTTGTGGGTTGGCTACGACGCTGTTGGGCCTTGTGGCTTAAGAGCTAATCGGAACATGAGCCCCTCAATTTGGCGTGTCATCTTTGGCATGTCAAGCTTCTGAACCTTGCTTAGACCTCTTTGTAAGATGATGTGGGTAGCAGTTTTTTTTGCTAAGTCTCGTATAGTTTACAAGATGTTGTCCTAATAGACTTTCCAGATTCCAATTAGTGCGAAAGTCCATTTCTCATTCATTTTCCCTAGGGTGGAGAGTTTTTTGTGAGGCAGTCATGCTTTTGTTGCTTCATTGCGGATTTGATGTCCCTACTCCTTGTAGTTTTTTCAACCTCTTCGCTTTATTTCCCATTTTAAATCGAGGTATGAGCTTTTCATTTTTGGCTCCTTTTTTTGGATTTGAAAATGGTTCTTCTCTATTGTCTGAAAAGGGAAGTTTCGAAGATGAAGATCCTTTTTTCTCTGCTCTCTTCCCTGATTTCCATTTTCAAACTCCTGAAGATCCCCATGAGATTCCTCCCCTTTTGAAGCATTTTGGATTACCCTCATCGTTATCTAGCTTAAATTCCTTTTGAGTTATCAATCTGGATCGCTTTTGAAGGAAATTAAATTGGTGAATATCAAAGAAGTTTCCTATAACTTTTATACTTATAATTCTACATATTATTTGTCCTTGGATCGTCGTTGTCTGCAACTTCCTTCGTCAATCCCAGCTAACCTCGTAGGTTTTCGCTGGGTTGATAAAGATATCAGATCCATCGGCTATCAGTATGACTTCAAAGAAAAATTTGGCTATCCCGTATTACTATAGAAATGAGTCAACTGAGCCGGTATACTTTCAGCATCTTGCACAAATATACTTGTGTTTGCTTGGAACCTCCTGGAGGGTTCTTCATGTATTATTTTGCATTTTCTAAGCCGAGGCTCGAGATTCCTTTTACTAACTTTGAATGTCATATTTTTTCCCATCTTTGGATCGCTCATTCTCAACCCCATCCGATTTCCTAGAGCTTATTCAGAGGATTTAAATCCTGTGCAATTTCCTTAGGATTATAATCAGTCCTTCACTATTTTTTCATCAATTTCCAACTTAACCGATTATTTGGTGGCAAGAAAGGATTTGCATGCCTTTGTAGTCAAAACCATATGAAGATACTAGAGAGGTATCAAGACGATATTTGGCACAGGGATGAATTCATCCCAATTGATCTTTTCCTCATGTAATCCCTTATTTTTCTCCCTTGAAGAGTCAGAGTAATGGGTTTGAACTTTTCCCTTGGAGTTTGAGTTCTAAGCACTACGATATGGGGATCAAAGACTTCGTTTGTACCACTGGAGACCCTTAATCCCAAGGAATGTTCTTACACAGAGTTTCTCCTAAAATTTGTTCAGAAGACGGGATCTCATTTCCCGTGCAAAGTTCTTCTTCAGACTCCGACCGCTCAGGTGCTCACCTTTCTTCTTTTTGTCTTGAGTCCACTATAATTTCTTGAGATTCTTGTATTATTTTGCAGATGATATGGATTTTTATATTCGTCAATTGCAATGTAGTATTTATGATGCAACCCACTGCTTGACTAGGACTTTCACAAGCCCTACTTCTGATCTAACGGTTAAGTTGGGAGTTAGTTACCATGAAGAATCAACTCGTTCTAATGAGGAGCAAGGAATTATAATCTTTTGTCATAACCCTCAGAATCGTCTTGAGCAAAATCATACCCTTCCTCTCAAATCTTCTTTATCTGATTTAGCAGCCAATGTGCTTCAGGATCTGAGGGGAAGTTTCGTAGGGGAAGTTTCGTTGCCAACATTCCTGAAAGTCGCTAAAACTTCAAAAAAGAGCAAAGTGAATGTTCCATCTTCTCCTGGAGGGCGTAAGTTGTCTTTAGAATCCTGTGGTTTTGACAAGATTATCGAGTTTTTTTCTTCCTGGGATTCATCGCACCTTGCCTCTTTGAGTTGCGAAGAAATTGTAAATCTTGCAGTTGAAGACAATCTCAAAGCTTTGACTGTTATGTGCTACGTCAGCACTTCCATCTTTTCTCTTTACAAAGAGAAATTGGAAGAATCTGATAAGGCCAATCAATTTTGTGAAAAGACTACTCACTTGAGGGAAATGCTGACAAAGCTATGAAGGAGAACAAAAAAATGAAGAAGGAACTTAAAACTCTCCGCTCATCTAAGAAATCCGTTGACCAGGACCTTGATGATATCAAGACAAGCTCGTTCGTGCCCAAAAGGTCGTTGTTTCCTCTTCGACCCATTTGGAAGAGAAATGATGTCGAACCTCTTCCCTTGAGTCTAAAATCCTTTCTTCTAAGTAAAATATCAAGAGCGTTATTGGTGAGAAAGAAACTCTTATCGCTTGTCTTGAAGCTGAGCACCTTTGAAATGCCTGTTTGATGGAGACTATCAAGGCGAAGAAGAAGAAATTAAGATGTCTCTTCGCGACCATGTCCGGTAACCTTCAAATTATTTTTAGTAACGTTGCTACCCAGTTGCGTGTTCTTAACCCTAGGCTTCACACCGAGGGTGTTGCGCCTGATGATCAGATTGCTCATGTTGGGAAGATTTACACATTTGATGGGGACAATTTCATCCATTTCCCGGATGTTCATCCTCCAACAGAGTAGATTACATTCTCTTTTTTCCCTTTATGTAAACATTTATTTACACATATATTCACTTTTCCTCTTAAGAGTTGTAAATTTTTTTCCTTAAGAAATTGCTCAATTTCAATCCATCATAGGAGCAATCATTCTAGAATTTACGTACTTTAAACACACTATTTTATCTGATTTCTAGTAAACAAACAGAATCAAGTAAAACCACAAGAAATTCCAAATGTTGATAAAGAGGCTGGATTCCGATCCTCTTACGGGCTCTGGGATATGGAAAATTTCTAATGAATCGTGAAATGGAGTGGATAAAGATGTATTCGTCGAAAGTGGTTCGAGCGAATTGGATAAGCAAATTTAAAAGAAAAGATTAAAGGTAAAATGTGCTTCAAAGCAATAAAAAGGTAAAGGAAAAAGAAAGGTAAAACTGCATTGAATTGAAAGTGCAGGAAAACATAAAAGTTTTGCATGAAATGTGAAGGTGGTCAATCGAACTCGCTCAGTCACTCACGTTTGACTCGTTCCTGTTGTTGTGTGTCGCGGTTGCTTGGACTTATAGTGTTAGAGGTTGAGAATTAACGTTTATGGAGGTGTTGCGAATGGGACGAAGGACCTCGATTCTTTGCCTGGCTTCTTCTATTTATATGTTGATTCTTCAACTGCATGCAACGGATAAATCTTATGAGCTTTCCACGTGTCTTATGCTTGTTTCCTTGCTTTCCACACGTCCAACTTGATTAACTGCCCAATACTTTCTGTCGAAGAATAAAATCCCTCGTGTGTCAAGCTTTTTAGTCGAAATGAACCTCACACTTGTCTGTTTTTAAGGCTCATTTCCAACAAGTCTCTGACTTTGACTAAACTTCTTATCTAGTCTAACGGTCTATAACTTCCATCGAAATGCAACTCCATGCACAACAAGGCTTTAGTCGAAAACACGTCTAACACTTGTCTATTTTAAGATCTTATTTCCAATGTGACTTCGACTTCGACTCAGCATGCTGTCTTTATTTTAGTTGAATATTGAAAACTGTCTTATCAATCTTAGTTAAATACCTCTCATTTTGGTCAAAATCATCTTATTGTGTAATATTCGACCAAGCTAAGACTTGGGGAAAATCCCAAGCTAACAGATGCCCCCCAAACTATCATACTTCGAAGAATTCCTTTGCTGAGAAGTGTGCTATTTTCAACTAAATAAAAGACAAATTTAATTATCCTTTATTTTTAATTAATTAAATGAAGATTGACGGTTTATTCATGATTGTGGAGCAGTTAGTAGCCCACTAAGCTAGTAAATAGGTAATGATGGATATTGGATTTTCAATGCAATCTGCCCACGTACTCAAATTTCAAATTGAATTTAACCATTTTTGAATGGCTTTTCAATTCCATCGGTCAAATCTAAAAACATTTTTACCTTCTTCCATTTTTCTTATAAGTATAATCACTTCGCACATCTTCTCTTCTTCATCTCTTTCCATGAAACGTTCCCTCT
The DNA here is from genome assembly GCA_030819835.1 of Acmispon strigosus. Lineage (NCBI taxonomy): Eukaryota > Viridiplantae > Streptophyta > Magnoliopsida > Fabales > Fabaceae > Acmispon > Acmispon strigosus. The sequence continues at coordinate 36,547,300 of JAUAMA010000001.1, read as the reverse complement.
TTCAAATTTCTCTTTCAAAGAAGGTCTCGTGGAAAAATGACCATCTGTCTCCCCTTCGCTGTTAATTTTCCCTAGCTGCGCCATTATCAGTTTCCTAGTTCTAATGCTCTGCGACACACACGTTTATTTGCATTGTGCTATGCCTCCGATGAATCCTTGTATCCTGAACTCATCATGGCTTATTAGTCTTCTCTATCTCTTAACTGTAACAAAGGTTTTATCGGAACGGTGTTAAATCATAACATCTCTTTAACCAGGGAAAAACTTGCCGAACTTCTCAATAGTGAAGATGAAGGACAAATATATTCAGAATTCTGGCAAAGAGAACGTAATAGAGAAGACATTGACCAGGTCATTTATCACATGGAAAACCCTACTTTTTCTCAGTGCTCTCTTTACTCGTCTCTCACTTTTCCTGCCAAATTTTTGCATCAAATAATTACAAATGTAATTTGTCCAAGAGTAGATCATTTGAGGGATGTACTTGACAAAGATTTATTTATTATGTACTTTATCCTAAATGAAGAGTACATTAATGTTGTAGATATTGTCTACAACCAACTTTCCTCCGCCCTGATCAACAATCAACAAGTCATTCCTTATGGTTTCCTCATAACCAAACTCCTAAAAGGTCCAAAAGGTCTCACCATCAACGATCCACCTTCCTCTGAAGATTCAGATGATTCTTCAGATGGTTCTCATGACCCAATAAAATCTATCGAGGAATCAATAAGCTCTTCCTCTTTACCCGGATCTCAACACAAAATGACTTTTTTCGGCTGCATGGCTGTATAATATTGTTAGAAAAACACAACAGCTTGAAGGTGTGGAGCAGCCGAGAAAAAGCTACAAAAGTAATTCCAAGGCAAAAAAATCAAAGATTAAAGAAACAACTCATTCAAATCAAGGCCAAGCTTTCCTTACAACTTCATCGGTCAACTTGTGATCTTTAATCTTTTAGTCGACGACTCGGCTTAATCTTTGTATTTTGATATTTTTTGCCTTTATTATAATCGAATAGTTTTTATTTTTAGAAAGCAAAATTATATATTAATAATAAAGAGGCCGCCAAAAAACCGGCAGAGGGCAAACAAAAGAAGAGCTGCCCACCCACCACAAAAACAGGAAAGAAACAACAACACCAAACAAAAGGGGAATATACAATGTCCCAACCAAAAGAACACCACCCTATACAGAGAAAACAATCTCCCCAAAAAGCAAAACCCACACCAAACGCCAACCCTATGAGCATCTTCGCTCCAAGATTTGAGCTGCAATCTGATTCACAGCAACTTCATCAGGATAGGAAAAAACCACACCCACCTGCATACCCACCGAAACGGCACGTCTTGCTCTCGTCAAAACCCCTGGAGGCACTGGGGACTCAGCCGGAAAAGGATCAGAAAGATGACCGACGACTCCATCGCCAACCACCAAACCCTCAGCTTGAGACTTGGAGGAGGAAGAAGCAACAAGGCTACACAACAAAGAACTGTTGGACCCTGACTTCCTGGGCCGAGCCCGAGCTCTCTTTTTCCCGAACCCACGCAAGCAAACTGCTGGACTAGCTACCAACTCAGAACCACCTGCCCCAGCCCGTTTTTTGGGTCAACCCCGTCTTCTAGGAGACTGCAAAACCAACCCCTCCTGAATCCCGTTAACTCTGCCCCAAAGCTGTCGTCACTTTCAGGAAGAAGAGAACTGAGCTGAGGCAAGGTCCCACAGGCCAAAGGCTCCGACTCACACGGAACCCTCCCCTCAGAAGAACCAACTACTAATGGGCTAATCTCGGGAAAGAGAAATTCAACGGGAATTCTTTCCCCGATATAGCCACCCTTGTCCGAATCCAGAATCAAGGCCGCCTCAAGAGAAGCAGAAACAGCGAGCTTCCCCACAAGAGCCTCCTTCCACGAGCGGAGCCGCGCCACACCGCCAGCCTTCCCAAGAGACCTGTTCAATTCATCCACCATCTCAGACGGACCTTCACCGCGAGTGCCCCGCACCACCGGGCACTGCGGGCCGACCCTGGGGAACCTAGCCGGCGCCACCGACAGAAAAGCTCCACCCACCTTAAGACCATCCAGAGCATCGATAGCAGAAAGGGCCTGCTTCTTGGAGAAGAAGCGAACGAAACCAAGTCGAAATCGCCTCCCAAATTTCCGTTTCTGTTGAAAGAATACATTTAGAATCCTACCGAAAAGAGAAAACAAACCTCGAATATGATGGTAACCAATCGCCTCCTCGATGCCATCCACGAAGAGGGTAGAGCAGCATCGCAGTGAAACGTCGCAGGCCTGAACCGTAGTGTCCTTCTCTGGCTCCATCGAATCAAAACCCACCAGAACCGCCATAATTGGGTCGCCTGACCCATCCGCCGTCATCTCCTCTTCTGCTACGCATTTTTCTGTCGCCATGGCGCAAGGTTAGGTCTCTTCGACCACCTCTGCCTCCATTGGGCCAAAACCCACCTGCAACGTCTGAATCGGGTTGGCGAAGTCAACCACCGTCTCGTCCTCATCATCGACACCTCCTTCATCTACCATCTCCCCCTCTTCAGCATCGCAACCTTCTATCACCACAACGCAAGTTGAGCCTTATCGGTCTCCTTTGAATCTACTAGACCAGAATCAGCCGCCACTCTTTGAAACGGGCCATCGAAGCCATCCTTCGTCATGTCATCTTCCTCGTCATCGCCTCCGGCAGCCGCCTCGGTACTTCCTTCCTCTGTCGCTGGGTCTAATTTCGGTAGTGAAACCCTAACAGAGCAGCATGTTTCATTCTCTGTTTTTTGATTAATCGAATAGTTTGTTATTGATTTATTTCTTTGTAATTCCTTTTATTTATTCGTTGTAAGTTTAGATAGCAGCCTAAGAGGGGGGTGAATTAGGTTCTCTCAATTTTCGCCTTTACAGTCTGACTACTTTCAAGTTAATGAGAATCACAAGTATTGATTGTGAATGCAGCGGAATAAAGTATTGCTTGAAAGTAAAAGATGAGAGTTAGGAGAATTCACACACAGGTTTTATCCTGGTTCACCTCGTCTGATGACCGCCCATCGTCTGATGTGTGGGCAGCCTAACCTTTGCTTATTCTGAAGGGTTTACATGGAACTACACTGGTCCAAATTAAGCATAAGATAGATGGTTGGGAAGCTAATAGAAAGAGCTAAAACAATTACTTTTGCTCGAGATGTGTTTTGATCTCTAGCTTACTCAAAAGCTAAGTGGAAGACGATCCTGAATATGATGTATTCTAACATCATCTTCCTTGAGCACTGTTTTTTCTGGAAGTCATATCTCGAGCTGTAGATCTCCAAATTCAGCGAAGTGTGTATAAGTATAAAACGTTTAGGGTTACAACTTTGATGATGACACCTCATTCAAATTCATCCATAAGAGGGTCAAATTTGGGATGTAGAGTCAACAACATTAATGCACAATTATGTAAGATCGTCTGGACAAGAAGTTACTCATTTCAAGTCAGAATTGACAACAATAAAAGGGCATGGAGGCATTAACTGATAATAGGAATATAATAAATTAGGCATAACTTTTAACACCTTTTGTCGTTTTGACATAATTCTCGTAACCTAGTATTTTCCATTTGTGGTTGTTGCTATGTTATTACTATTTTTATCTTTTCTGAGTATTCACTCAAACCTAGTTGCTAAGCTGAAATCAGTGAGAGGAATCTTGAACTAATTAGAAAAATGAAGCAATTGTGGATTCCATTAACCATAGAGCGTAAATCTCTAACACCGTTTTGTTGTTAGTCTTGGGAATTCTAGGAAAGAGATTGTTCTTGTAGAGAATCACAAATTCCCGACTTACGATTGGGTTGAGGATTAACTCATAGACTCTAATAACAAGTTAAATATATATCTAGGGACCAAGAAAGGTATGCTACATTTGAATGATTGATTCCCCAGGGTTGACGTTAACTCTTATTGATTTTTAATCTCTTTTACAATTTTGTTTTCACTGCAATCAAACCCACCCACCCCCACTTATTTGCTTTATTGTTGCTTTGCTCACTCTTATTCCAATCAAACTACCACTGAGTCTTTGTGAGAAGTAATTGGTGTCTTAACAACTTATACTGCATTTATTACAAAATTCCTTGACTCGCATCTGCGAACGTCAGTGGTGTTGACCCCTCCACCATCTTGCTGGTTCAATTAATATATTCAATTTTGTATTTTAATTTTTTTTTTTAAGATGTAACATCCTTCTATCTTATTGTTTATTAGTCTTTTAGTTTAACAACCTTTTATCTTGTTGTTCATTAGTTTCATATCATACATTGTTATGTACAGAATTTGTACTCAAATCAAATCTAGTGAAAATATAAATTTAAACGAAAATATTGATTTAATCTCTTTTCTATATATCCTTCATCATTACCTTAAAATTTGAACAAGTGACAAGCCGGTTCAAGACTGCGGAGACTTTTTTAAACTTCTTACACTTTCATAAATCACTTGAATCATGATTTTGTTCTCTTTTATCATTTTCTTATCTTCACATCCAGATAAAGTAGGCAAAGTAAAAGCAATAACAGAGTAGATAAAGTATACAAGTTATCAGAAACATATGTACATATTCATTCATCTTTGGCACACATTTCTAATTCCAAAACCAAACCATCCAAGATAGGGATGCAGACTCTAATCTGTTGTAAAGTGTTTCTTCTCATATTAGCAAGATAAACAAACAAAATTGTACTCACCAACCACATATTTATATCCTATTGACATTTCATTGATATTCAAGCAGAGAGAGGATGGTGATTCTATTCCTGATCATAGTTTGGCCTCGGATGTCTACAATAGGGTTTTAAATTGTGGTCTGCAACTGCAATTGTGGCTGTTTTGAAGTCTCCCTGAGGATATCGCGACCGCAGTCGCAACTACAATTTAAACTTTGATCTTCAACTCGCTTGTGACTCTATTGCTCCTCTCTCCCTTCCTATTCCCCCTTCTTTCATAATTTGATATGCAAATTCTTGCTTTTGCAAAATGCTTTAACTCATTCTTTCTGCAATAAATGAAGTGTTCAAATGTCAATGTTAGTACCACAAAATTGCACAGCATACTATATGCATAATTGATATATGTATATATTTTGAAATTGTAAATACCAATGGATCTTTTGCAATGGAGAACAGCTTCATAAATTGAACTATCAGAATCACAGGACTTGCGCCAGTCATCAGCAGAATAAGCTACGCTAATTCTTGGGGATGTTTCAGAATAGTGTCTCCTATTCTTCACTGACTGACTTCTTTTAACCACAGTTTCAGGATTTGAACCTGATTTGTGTTGACCCCTCAATCTTCTACACAAAGGCCTCAAGAAATTCAGATACTTCTGAAACATTCTCCTTGATAATGTTCTGCACCTTTTTAAAGAAGGGCATCTAGAAGGACCTGTGGGAACCACTTTTTTTGGCACATGTGATGACGAAGAAGAAGGTAACCTTGGATTTTCATCTGAAGCACTATCTGGTTCCATTGATTCTACAAAAAGAGGCATGAGGTAACCATTGGAAAAGAGCTCATCTGCATCAACAAGAGGAGAGTTCTGTGAAATTTGAAAGTCAAATTTGAAGTCATGGGAGTTCCTGAAGAATCTCTTGGAGGGTGGCATTCTTGGGTCCATCTCAATGTAGGAGGAAAAAGCTTCATCAGAAGCATCAAGATCAGAAGTTCTGAAAGAGCTATCAAGGCTTTCTAGTGAAGGCTTCAGGTTCACTAACCAACTATAAGAGAAACTCTCAATAGAAAGAGGATGGGAAGTTTCCATGGCTTCTGCTCTGAAGGTGTAGAAGGAATAATCTTTAAAATAATTGACAATTTGGACAGTGTAAGGTAGCAAAAGCCTCTACTCTTATGAAGCATATCTTTTATCTTCTATGTATATATATATTGCTTAAGGTGGCATCTCTCTCCAACAATTGGGTATGTGGCTGTCTGGCAAGAGACAATGAAATTTAATTATTGAAATTGAGGAAAGAAGAAAAGAAGCAGAAAATGTGAGCCCCACTAGCTAGACCATGATGTGTTGTTGCATCTGGTTAACCTCACCCTTTCTTTTTAATCATTTGCTAGCTGCTTTAAAAAAAATTTACAAGGGAGGGGTTGGATTGTTTCTAGAACTTTGTCTAATTTATCATATAATGTTCTATTTAATGAAAAGCATAAAGTAGTTCATGCATGCATCTAATTCGGATGAGATACATTAGTGTGTGCTTGAATATAAATCGAGCGTAATGTAAATAGACTTTCATCTTAATTTATAAGAAGAATCTATTGAAATTTCACTTTGAATTAGGTGTTAATGTTCGCTTCTATTATCGTCAACCGATATCCAAAAGTAAAAAAATATCAAAAAATAATTGGAGCTAGCCTTTTGCTTTAGAAGTTAAAAGAATAGAATATGTTTTTGGTCTATGTAAATATGGAAATGTTTGAGTTTAGTTTCTCATTGGAGCAAAGTTGCACCTCGATCCCTACAATTAAAGAAAAGTTTGGATTTGATTATCGCTTGAATTTAATTAAGGTCAGGCCAGCGGGCACTTATATTGGACTTTTATCTCAATCCATATGAAGAGTTCCATTGACTTTTTTTATTGTGAATTGAGTGTTAATATCAGTTTACCCGGGCCAGATATCCAAGTTAAATAAAATGATTCAGAAAAATAAGCAGAGCTAGACCTGTGCTTTAGAAATTAGAATGTTGCCTTCAACCTTTTGTTCAGTAAATCAAAGACAGCTAAGCAAAGGGAATCATTGTAACTACACATGCTTAATAAGGAAAAGAATATAGTTAGTTCAAATCCTACCAATTTGTCCTGTCATAAACCGATTTTGTAAAGGAATATAGGCCTTTTTTCTTGATTTTGCTTGCTCTGTTTGGTTGTTGTCTTCTTGTGTTGGGTTTTGTTGACAATTAGATGGATATGCCAATTGGAAAGGATGATTTCATCACTTTGATGATCACATCTCAACAGCTTCAAATAAGGTTGATTATAAATGACAATGAAATATCCCATTGTACTGTATTTATTATGTGCATGTAACCTAAATGACATTAAAAGCCTACTTTATTTGACCATTAATTATTATATGCATGAGATGCTCTTGAGACAATTTCATTTGCGTCAGGGAACAAAAAAGAGGTGTGCCATAGGCTTGTAGAATCATGCAATTTTTAAACTATACAAGTCAGGTTAGAGTCTTATTCAAGACTCGTGGAAGGTGAAACTGAACTATTCATTGCCTAATTGGGCAAGTCTCTCCAACAGCATGAGGATGTGTTCATCAATAAATTAAATTTAACTTAGATTTTTCACCACCTTGAAAGCAACAAAGTTTTACTTTTACACTTAGTTAATAAAATCATTGTAAACCTGAGACGTCGTATCTATGATCCTTGGTTAGCAATTCAAGATTACATGAAATTTGCTCACTGACTAAGGTTCCGTGAGGCTCTTTCTGTGAGGCTCGTGCAATGAAGATGTTGGATATGATGGACAAAGTGTAATTTTCTTGACCTGGGAACTATTGATTCCATGTTTACCTGGGATAAGAAACATAAGAGGACAGGGTTCTTAGCTGAAAGACAGGATAGGGGGTTAGAGATGTTGCGGGGAGGTTGTTAGTTGGTCTCTCCTTATTTAGTGGGTCACATTAACTTTTTTGAACTGAATAGATATATTAATCAATAATACGGCTAGAGGCCACAACATCCTGCTGCAAAGCAGCTAAAATCTCTTGAGGAGCATCCTCAACCCAAACAAAAGACAAAGTAGAAAAAGATAATTTGGCAAGGGAGTCCGCAACCATGTTGCCTCCCCGCCTAACAAAGGAAATATCCATAAAATCAAAATGACCAGAAAAGAAACGACAAATCCCGAATGATAGAAAAAGAAATAAGTTTATGGGCCGCAACCCGTGTGCCAACTCCTTCTTTTACTTTAAGGGGTCAAATACACTTGATCCCGAGTGTGAGGACAAGTGAAGTGCTACACAACCTAGAAGAAAAAACAGAAAAAGGAAACACGCAACAGTGTTGGGGAGAAGAAGTTTGAGCATTGTGGCAGAACTTTTAGAGTACACTATTTGTACTCTGTTTTAGCTTAAATAAATTTCAGTATGTTATTCTCGTTACTAAGCTCGTTATTTTGATTATTTTATTTGAGCTCTTTCCTTCTCTATTGTCTGCTGCAGTGCCCTTTGTTTTTTGGTGCTTTGTGTTGTGTTCATTTCCATCCTTGAAGGTGAAGTTTTAGACGTCTCTAGTATTGTTAGAAGACATTATGTTGTACCCATTATCTTTTCTATAGTGGATGATTTTCTGGCTTGGTCCGTGGTTTTTATTCTCTCAATTTGAGGGAAGTTTTCCACGTTAAAATTGGTTGTGACCCTGTTTATTTTTACTGCCTCTGATGTTGTCATCATTGGTGTTGAATTGTTTGCTTGTTGGAAGCTTTTGGTTTTCAGGTTCTCACGGTGAAGGAGTTTCTGTTGCTCCTAATTTCTCCACTGCGCCACTCAGGTACCCCAACAGAGGTTGCTCTCTCGGAACCATATGTGAAGCGTTTTTCGCATGTTTACTTTGATCACTCTCCCCTCATGGTTAGGTGCAAGGTGGATCCTAGTAATAGGATTACCGGCCGTTTCGTTTTTATGCAGCTTAGGCCACCCTCACTTCTTTCGAGCATCGGGTGCATGTGACATTGTAAAAGGAGCCAGACTCTTTGATGGGTTAGTTAAGAAATATGAACGAAGCGTCTATAGATTTTATCAAAAACATTTTTGGTAATAGGAGGAAGAGGAGAGTATAGGGAAGGTTGCATGGGGTTCAACAAGAGGTTGGTTGGTTTGCTTTTGAAGCCTTGGTGCGTCTTGAACGATCTCTTCAAAGGGAATATGAGGATATCCTTCTCAAGTAAGAGTTGCTTTGGTACCAAAAATCAAGTGAATATTAGGTGATATTTGGGGACCGAAACACTAAATTCTTTCATGTGCAGACGATGGCGAGGAGGAAGAGGAATAAAATTCATGGGCTTTATGTAAGCAATAATCTATGGTGTACTGATCCAAAAGTGCTTTAGGAGGAAGCACAGATATATTTACTAATGTATTTTTTTTAGGATGTCCAGGTGTCAAGGAATTATATTATGAAGGACAGAACCCCTACCATTCCTCCAATGGAGAGGGATTTTTTTCTACCTATATATGTGGATGAGGCAAGGAGAGCAGTTATGGAGATGCAGCTGTTTAAATCTGTGGGGCAAAGAGGACCCAATACTTTTAAAGACTCTCTTTTTTATAGATTCTAAAGTGGATAACCCTGTTCATTTTAAGGAATTAAGGCCAATAAGTCTCTGTAACGTTACCTAAAAAATTGTTATAAAGGTTCTTGTCAACAGTTTAGACCACTTCTTGCAGATTTGGTGGAGCTTCTTCAGGGAAGCTTCATACTAGGTAAAGGAACCAGAGATAATACCATCTTAGCCCAGGAGGTCACGCATACCATACGCGCACATAGGAAGGGTGGAGGACTAGTATCTTTGAAGATTGATTTGGAAAAGGTGTATGACAAAGTCAGCTGAGATTTCCTTTGTTCTACCTTATATTGGGAATCTTATTATGTGGGAAGTGCAGGCTTCCAGTATATTTGTTCTATGGAATGGGTGTTTATTGCCTCTGCTTACTCCAAAACAAAGACTTAAACAGGGTTACCCTCTCCCTTTATCTCTTTGTCCTTTACATGGAGAGGCTTGCTATTCAGATTCAAAGGTTAGTGGATGAGGGTATGTAGCATCCAGTGCGTATTACTAAAGAAGGTATTGGTATCTCTTACATTTTCTTTGTAGATGATGTTATCCTTTTCTGTCAAGCTAAAAAGGAATAGATGAGTTTGATTTCAAATATTTCGTGTGACTTTTGTGAAGCAATACGGTTGAAGGTGAACCTCGATAAGTCAATGATGTTGTGTTCGAATAATATTGATCATAGCAGGCAAGAGGAGCTTTCTACCATCTCTGGGATCTATAAAGCAAACAATCTTGAGAAATATCTTGTTCTGCCTTTGCTTAAGGGTAGAGTAACCAGAAAATATTTTTCTCTAATTATTGATAATATGAACCATATCAAAGGTGTTGACGGGTTTACGTTGGTTGCCAAGGCCTAACACAGCCCTCTTTGTAAGACCCTCAAATTTTAATATTTATGTTTTGGTCCCTGGACTATTACATATTTATGATTTGGTCCCTGGACTATTTAGTAGTTTCAGTTTTGGTCCTTGTTGACCATTGCTTGGCTTTGTTGACTTTTCTGTAGTAGATTTTATTTTCTGTTATTTTTTGAATTTGAAGATGGGATATTTTCTCTGAGATTTGAATGTTATTTTCTAAAGATTTTGTTTTAAATGTTGGTTATTAAGTGGCTATTATTTCAGAATATCTTTTAATTAACTGTAGATTTTGTTTCTGTTTTAAAACAATATCTTTAGGATTTGTTTTTAAATAAAATGTGATAGAGATTTTGATTAGAAATAATATAGGAAAATCTGAAAACAATCTTCCCTAATATCACTATGGTTTCGAGTAGCTATAAGAGGTAGGGCTACAATTTCCTTTTCTTTATCTCAAGCAACAACTCCTAGTCTTCAAGTGTGCAAACCCTCTCCTCTTTGCTGTTGCTGCCGCTGCCGCCCTTCTCCTTTCTTTGAGACCAATTTTTTGTTCCTCCTTTCCTCTTCAAGAGTGCTAGTTGGTGGTTCTCTGGTAGGTCTCTTGTGCTCTTCCACTCTGAGTTCTTTTGACGAGAAAATTCTATAGTAACGTTGTTCCGTTTCCGTTTTCCTTTCTTATTCCCTTCCTTCTTTCCAAGGTTTGATCACGAATTCCTTCCGGTCTCTTCCTCCGACATTTTGACGAACTCCTCTTGAAGTTGTGGACGAGCACGATTCATTTCTGTTCCTCTTGATCGAACGACGATACAAGATTGGTTTCCTTTCGCTTTCTCGAGCATTTTTTAGATTAAGGGCTTTATAAGCCTTCAAACCCTAGGGGTTTCTAAATAAGAAAATCTTTTTTGAAGCTTTAAAACTTGGGAATATGTTGTTGTTGATTTGTCTTGGAAGCCTTGTTTATGAAAATTATAATCAAAACCCTTTTGTGAGTGTTTTCTGGGAAAACTGGAATTTCGGATTCTTTGGACAGAGAGCCAGTGCATGGGCGCTGGCCTCTTGGCGCCATGGCGCTGGGATTCTGCACTGGGCGTGCTGCCGGACAAGTAGCCAACGCATGGGCGTTGGGCCCCTGTCAGCCCAGTTTGTTGTTTTGTTTTAAATTGTTTTAGATCCTTTTGAGGTTAATTTTCATCCTTCCAATGATTGATTGAGTGTTATTATGTGTTTATCATGTCAGGTTGAATTTGAAGCCTATGAGACAAGTTTGACAGTAAGGGTAACTCGGTCTTAGAGTGTCAAGTCGGTTTATGTTTTGGTTGTGTGCTTTCTCTTTTTAATGCTGGATATGTCTTGTGAAATTGTGGATTGATGGGTCATGATTACCTACTGAACTTTGCTATAACATGAGGGAATGATTTAGTATGTCATCAGGATTGAAATTGGTGATGTGATTATAACATGATGATGATTATTTGTCATAGCATATGCATTATATAGGATGTTTGGGTTGAGGTGACGGTAATTTGTCCCGTGTGATCTTCCTGTGGGTGATGAGATGAGTTTAATCCCAAGTGAATCTGCCCTGAGACTTTGTGGGTGATGGGATGGGTTATATCTCAAGTGAATCTGGCCTAAGACTTAGGGTGGTTGGATGGGTTGTCGTTCCCATGTAATCCTCCTGTTCCCGTTTAGAATGAATTCGCTCCCGTTTGGAACGATATATTTGGCCATAGTTATGCGTCTAGTTATTGAGAAACTAACAAGCATGTTTTGTGGAATTTAACTTGAGTTGTGTGAGGTTATAAACTGCTTCTGTTTTCTGTTTCTGTTTATAAAATGGTTAGTGTTGTTCTTGTTATTGTTTCTGTCTTACTAATGTTGTGTGTGTGTGTGTGTGTGTGTGTGTGTGTGTGTGTGTATATTGTTTTGTTAAGAGTTAACCCTTTCTATTTGATGTTTGGGCGCTTAACGCCATAGTTGTCAGAACAAGGATTTGTGTGAAGGTTAAATGATGCAAGTTTGAGGAGACGTCAAAATGACTACAAGATTGTGGAAGATTCTTGAAGGAGACATTTACTTTATTTTCCTCTGCTTATACGTTTGGGGCACACGTTGGTGCAATGAACTTTACTATTTTAATTGTACGCCGTTGTATTTATTTTATATGCTGGGTATTAATATATGATAATTATTGAGAGACGTTCTATTATGTTTGGTTTTGAAAAAAAAGAGTGACTTCAAGAAAGGTTTTCATATTTTTTTACTTATTACTATGTGACCCTCAATCTTGAAATTGGGGTGTTACACTCCTCCTTTTTCCGTGTTGAGAACATAGCGTTTAGTCCTGCAAAGAGAGGAAGAGGGAGACCAAAAAGACATGGAAAGATATTGTTAGAGATGATCTCATTATTAATAATATCCCTTATAATTTAGTTTTGATCAAGCTCAATGGCCTAGTGTGATCCATATAGCCGACCTCACTCAGTGGGGTAAGGCTTCTCTTGTTGTTGTTGTTGTTGTTGTTGTTGTTGTTGTTGTTGTTGTTGTTGTTGTTGTTGTTGTTGTTGTTGTATTGATACTGTGGACACCTGATTGGCATCTTGGAAAAATAATTTGTTAAATAAGGTAGGAAGTTTATGTCTTGCTAAATCAGCCTTTATTCTCTTCCAATTTGTGCGATGCAAGCTCTTTGGCTACGACGTTTGTGACCACGTTGATAAAATGATCTATAATTGGATTTGAGCCAAGGGAGGAAAAAAAAACACAATTGCAATTTGGTGGATTAAAAAGACATTTTTATATCCAAAGAAAAGGCTTAGGCGTGCTCGTGTAAATAATGAGGTTTTGCTTGGAATGCTTTTTCACATTTTACTCCATGAGAAAGATAAGATTTGGGTGTGGTTTCTATCTCAAAAATATTTAGGAACAGATTTGGTGCTTGCGGCTGAATACAAACCTGGTGATCCCTATGTTTGGAAGGGTGTCATGAAGGTGAAATTTGTTATTACGGCTGGGTATGGGGTTCGGTTGTGGAGGGGACATCCTCTTCTGATATACTCATTGGCTAGGAACAAGGAGACTTTGTGATAATATCTCTTTTTTCAACTTAGCGGATGCAGATTTACGCCAAATATATAGAGTACTGGCCTTTGGGATTTTTCAAATTTATACATCGTGTTGCTTGCTCAGGTGCATAAGGAGGTGGAGAGTGTAGATACTTATTCTGCCATAGGGGGGCCGGTTATGTGGAAATGGGGGTCTGATGGGAACTATGGTAGCCACAACTTATGATTTCAACATCAATCATAGTAGACCTACTTGGAAGTTAATTTGGATGAGTTTTGCAACAAAAAAGGTACCGTTCTTTTAATGGCGTATTGGGCACAATGCTCTTCCCACCAATTTCCGCAACAACCTTATCCCTGATGCTGCGTATAGTCTCTGCAACGAGCAGGTATAAGATTTGAATAATCTTTTCCTTGGTGCATTTAGCGCCACATTGGTCCATTATTGCCTATTTTTCCTTACCATTTTTTGTTTAGCGAATAGTTTGGGTGGCTTATCCAATACAATCATCATGTGTTAGTTGTCTATATTTTATGGTGGATATGAAAGTGATGTAATAATCATGTCTTTGATGAAAATGCTTGACCTATTTTTTTTATTAGAATGATTATGGTAGTTGTTCAAGATTTTAGTAAATTTAGGCATTTGGTGTACACCCCAACAACGTCGATGTCCCCTTCTCATGGGAGGGCGGAATTAAATGTAGATGGCGTCTAAGTCCAGAGTCTGTGTCGAATGGGATAGGGTGGAGTCATTCGGGGTTATGGTGGGGTTGGCTTTTAGGTTTTTCCCACAATGTTAGTGATGGAAGTTCTCTCCATGCCAAGTAACTAGTGGAGGAGGGGTTACGCCATGCTTGGGAGCTTGAGTATAAGAAGATTGCTTGTGTGTTTGATTGTATGGACGTTGTGCAGCTAGTTACTAGTCATATTGGCGTCCAGAATCATTGGCAAAGGGATATTATTTTAAGCATAAGGAGTACGAGGTAGTTGGGTTTGCGATGATAAGTTTGCTCGTATTCCCAGAGAGAGTAACATTTTTGCAAATTCGTTGGCTAGAAAAGCTTCTAAAAATGACTCACATGTAGGTATGTGGAGGTTTTCCCTCTTTTAATGTTATTCAACATCTCCGTCTCCGTAAGGATGTAGTTTCTTGTGTTATTTTCCGATTTAAAAGAAAAAACAATTGTCAAACGTTACAGTACAATTGCTACATAAGAACAAATGTGAAAGGGACGATGGACATGTTCTTATCTTAAACCCAGATACGAATAAATAAATTACATAATCCCAATACCATTATCACAAGAGTTCTGGACACACAGTAGCTGTATAATTGTCCTTGAACCAATTCAACAGAAATCTGAAATAAATAAATAAATAAATAAATAAATAAAGCAAAAAATATCTCGAGATTTTAATGGCAAGGAAAATTCAGGCCGTTTCATCCACTACAACCCTTGTGTGGTGCTGCAAACAAATCTCCAATAGTTTGAAAAATGAACAAAACTGTGTCCTTTTCATCATGGAATGAACTAGTTAGTTTTTGACAAACAATTTCCTGAAAATTCAAAATAGCAGACAAGGGTCCCCGGGGTTGTCGGATAAAGAAGGAGACATCAACAATGGCTTTTTGGGGACAAAAGCCGCTTAGCAAGGATTACAGAGTGACTTGAAAGTTGGAACCAATTGGTCCCCTCTCTTATGTCCCCGTTTAAGACAATAACTATTGAATGCTAAATCCAACATTCATTAATGCTGTCTAATTCTGAAAAGAATGTTACACCATTCATGATTCATGCAAGTACAAAAGAACCTAAGTACGACACAGAATTTTACCTGCAATAATATACATAGTTGCAGATAAACTCCACATTGGAGAATCAGTTAATCCAGCTTGCTCTCCAAGATATGTTTTTCAATAAGTCTCTACCACTAGGGCCAGGAAGTAAAGATGTCACAGACTCACATACATCATAGGATTTTGCACTGCTTAAATGTAGCCACTATTTTTAGTTTTGCAGATATCCTTAACTGCACAAAATCTCAGATAGCATGGCTAAAAATGAGGTTGCGGTCACGCGATGATTATGGCTACCGGGATAATTATTGCGGTCGATGTGAATTTATATAGTGTTTATACTTAACAAAACTCATGGTAAGTGTTCCGGATGTTGGCCCCTAGCAACAAATTTTTAAATTGCGGTTGCGGTCATAGTTGCAATTAAGGATGTGTTCGGTTTCGTCGCAACGGTTTTGGGTGAATTGGAATCATTCCGCGATTGCGGTGTGATGCTGTTGCGGACACCTTCGCAACCAGAATATTGCGGCCGCATATTGTGATGCGGTTTGCAATTTGAAACCCTAGTACCAATTAACTATCGGTTAGTGATTACTAGAGCTAAAGAACTATTGTTCCAGAAACCGTAACTTTAACTCACCAAGATACAATCGAGTATGCCACATCCACAGCCAACCATGATGGCAACACGCTATCCAACAAGCACAATGTCTCCCTTGTCAAACAACATAAGGCAACCAACTAACAAACCCATCTACGAAGAGTGGGCTGCGGTCAATCTTATGGTCGTCTTTTAATGGCATGGGACAACCATGACGAATCCACTACCGCCAATATAGACTTGCCTTGCAAATGATCAACAATTCTCCCATTCATTACCGGCCAAAACTATTTTAAATAACTTGGTGCAAAAACCATAAGGCACCATCGCTCATACCGTCCTCGATTCTAGTTTTTAGAATCCAACGGCTCTCAGCTCGAGAAGAAGAGTCACACTCAAGATAAAAGAAGCGGCATGCACCCTCTTTTCCTACTGTTTGATTGACTACTCCAAGTGCTTTCTGTTAGGCAATCGAACGACTATGCACAAACATCGTCGTCACTCAAACTCTAGACAACAGGGGCTGAACCTAGGACTCCAATGATGGAGACACATCCTAGGACACTCCAACCACAACCTTATATAAGGAGAGGTCAAAGCGCAGTAAGGTACATACATTTAACATATCATCTCCATGTATGTTACTTACATAGTAACTAAGGCGTTGGTATGTTCTTGCAGGTACCACCAGCGGAGTATCCTACAATTATGGAGCAACCTTGAAACGCGAAGCACCGTCGTCCTGGTCATCGTTCCTCACTAATTGAAACACTCGGACCATAGTGGTTGGTTGGATCATTCTGATTGATTGACACTGTCTATGGTGTCGCAATTGAGTCACAAAGGTACGATGAAAAAACTCAATAGCACAAATAAGTATGGAGTCACCGTCAAATTATTTTAGAAAATTGGAGCACGTAAGAAAGGTATCAACACCTTACGACATTTGTAAAAACTGGTACCTCTGATGAGAAATATTCTCGCTACTACATAGCTATATAGAATGGCTTACATAGTTCAACTAGTTGAAATTGATTGGTTTTGGAGAGATTTTGATCATGATGGTTGTGTGAGTTTTTGAAAATTAGGATTAAACACATTTATACAATGAAGTTTCTTAAACAAATATTTACAAAGTATACATATTTACAGTGAAACAAAACTTGAACAAATATATTTACAGAATAAATTGGGAGAATATTTATCGTTAAAAATAGACTAAAATGATATTCTAGAATACGTAATAAAAAAAATTTGAGTCTTCCTCTTATAACCAAAAAACATAGCAAAATTTGAGACAATCAGAAATTGGACCGAGCCCAAACTCATCTCAAAAAATGTGTCTTGTAGTTTTATTATTATTTGTCAAAACCATCCTAATCTAAATATTGGGCCTCTCGACCGAGCTGCTCCTCACACCTACCCACACACTCATTTTTTGTAAGAACAACATTTTTAGAAATGTAACCCATCCATGTACAAGATTTCACACCCTCCAAATTTTGGCTTCCGGGATTTTTAAAAATGTTTCGATTTTTTTGTTTTCAAAATTGTTTTCTAAAATAGTTTTTAAGAACTACTTTTTAGAACAATAAAAGAAAAAAACTTGTTTGGTAATATGATTTTAAAAACATTTTTGAAAATAAAAAAATAAAAAATCATTACTTTCTAATTCCTTTTAATTACAGTAATGTCATTAATTAAACAAAACTGAAAATAAAAAACAAAAACAACTTTTTTCTGTTTTGGTTTTTCTGTTTTAAAAACAAAAAAACAGGAAACTGTTTTTAAATTAATTTTAAGAAAATATCTTAACCAAACAAGTTTTTTTGTTTTTTAATTTTATAAAACAGAAAACTGTTTTTAAAAACAGAAATCAAACAGGCCCTTTCAAATTCCGGAAAATTTGTCTTTCAAGTTTTAAATTCCGAAATAGGTAAGGAGGTGCAAAAATGGGTTATTAGGGTGAGAAATCTAATACCCCAACATAAAATAAACTAGCCGAAAAGGGGTCCAATTACTAAACCTAATTAAATTCCCATTCCCCCCCAAAATTAAAAATGGAACTCTTTCCCAACACCAGTAAACGGCGCACAGAGCAAGAAGGGCGAGATTCAAGAGCGAGAAAGTGATAGGCCGGGAAACGATGATGGGCTGCGACGTTGACAGGTTGAGGTGGTCTCAGAGGTGAACGGTTTGTCTGGGAGAAGGGGAACGTTCTGGTTTGGCTATGGAGGCAGCAAGGTGGTTGTTTCTGGGTTTCTGTTCTTTTGTATTTGTGTGAGATTGAGATGATACAAGAAGCAAAAACTAATAGCAGAACTAGTAGCGAACAGAGATTAAATGAAAACAATAGTTACTCACTTACTTGGTTGATGCTAGCTCGTGTCTCTGCTCTTCCTGTCTCTTCCTCTTATTTGGTACGCGATATTAAGTATTAAGTATGATAGTATTACTTTATATAATAATACATTTTTGGTTTATCTATTATTTAATATTAACATTTAATTATATATGTTTATCTATCAATTGGCTATTGTATTATAAGTAGTGGTGTTCGCGGATTGGATCGGTTTTAAAAGGAAAAATCATCTTATCCAATCGCATTGATTTTATTGTTTTATCATCCAATAAATTTGTCTTTAAGATTAAACAAAAACCAATTGGATCCAATATATAATAGTTTGGATTGGATTGGATTTTTCAATTTTTTTAACTTATCTTTTTCTTTGAGATCGTAGTATATAAATTTAAAAATATAGTATAATATATAATGAATACAAAGATATATAATTTATAGCATCAATATAGCATTAAAAAACTATAACATAGGCAATAACTTTGTAAATTACGATTATATTTGTTTATCTTGATGGATATGTATTCAAATAATTATTTGAGTATGTTTTTATTCAAATATATTTTCATGCATGAGCATGAGTCATATAATAAATATATAAATATACAAGGATGTAAATATGCAAGTATAAATTATATGACAAATGTGTAATATATTTGCAAATGTTCGGATTGAAAATCAAATCCGAAAACCAATCCAATAAAAAAGAATTAGTTTTTTCAGTTTTTGGTTTTTTCAGTTTTCGCTTTAATTGGGTTTTGGTTATTTTGATCGGTTTGTCAGTTTTATTTGGATTAGTTTGGGTATGAACACCCCTACTTATAAGATTGTGATGTATAAGTTATTTGAATGCCACCACCATTGTCACAACTATTGCTGCCACCACAGTCGCTGTCGCCACCACCTTCCACAACAACCACCATTATCATCGCCACAATCACTATTGTCACCACCATTACCACCATCACGGCCACCACCACCACCGATACCCTTCACCACTACCACTATCACTTCCATCACCATCGTCGCAGTCATCAACGCTTCCACAACCACCAACACCATCCTCCACCACTACCGCCAGCCTCCACCACCGCCACTGCCGCCACCACCACCACCACTATCGCCACCGCCACGATCACCATTACCCTCCACAGCCACCTTTCATTGTCGCCAAGGTTTAAAATATCATAACGATATGCAAATATCGTCCGCAACATATTAGTTTCGAAGCTTAACGTTACCGATTCATGACATTTTAACGAAACTGATGAAAATCTCGTGTGCCGACTGTGACGTAACGGCGTTTCGTCCGCAACGAAGATAGTGTAACGGCGCTTCGGCCGTAACAGTGTTTTTCCAACAATAAAAAACCCGTTTTAGAACCAATAATTGAAAAAACATTGTATGAAATTATAATTTTATACATATTCAACTCTGAGATAGCACAAAGAGACAAAAACCTAACCTATTTTCAATACAATCAAGATTCTTTGCCCACTCCAATCTCTATCTTCCTGACTTCCTTTGAGAGGCATAACTCAGAAGCCGCAGAACCACCACGTTCTTCAGTCTTCAGTGTCATCTCCGACCATCTCCGACCATCTCCAGCCTTGAGGTGAGGTAAGTAACCAAAACCCACCCTTCAATCTCTCCAGGTCTGTTGTTTGCCACTGGATATGTGTTTTTTGTTTATGTTTTGGGGAGAGAAGGAGAGGCAATTGTGAGGGAGGTGAAATAGTCGACGGTGGCAGCCGAACAGGGGTGAGGGTGTGAGGGAGGGTCGTCGTTCGTGCACTCAATGGAAGCCATCTCATTTGCTTTTGAATTTTTATTTTTAAGGTGCTGAAATGCTATTGTGCAACTTGTGTTTGGTGTCCACTTCCAATAATGTTCATTTATTGAGTTTTGACCCGCATGCTTTGTTTGGATGTAGAGGTAAAAATAAGAGGAAGAAATACGAGGGGAAGGAACATGAGAGAAATGAGTATTAGAGAAAAATATGTGACTTTTAAGTTGTTTGGATTGAGAAAAAAAGAAAAGAAAATGAGAGTGATTAGATATTACTAATTTACCTTTTACATATTATTTGAACTTTTTTTTATTTTCCAAAGCAATTTTAATTTAAAATTTAATAAAATTATTATTATATCATTTTTTGTTCTCCCATATTATTATTAGAACATTGTAACCAAAAAAAATATTATTATTAGAACATTTAAAAACTTATGAATATAAGTATATATTTTAACTTTCAAAAGTATTAATATACATTATTAATTTGTATATATGGTGTATCGCAATTCCGACTAGACTGTGGTGAATGTCAAAAGTCTTTCCACGAGTGCGACTCCTAAAGATCGAATATTCGATCTAAGGGTTCAAACAGCTACCTTTTACTACTGCGACCGACACCCGTTGGCTAATAAATATTATCATTGTGATTGTTAAGTGTAACAACCCAACTAACAGCGCATGCACCTTCACCGTACCGTCGCGCCACCGCCGCGCCTCGCGGTCGCAGCCGGCGGCCACCGCCGACCTCGCTCTGTTTCGCCGTCGCTTCCTTTCGCCCTCTCCGCCTCGATCTGCTTCTTCTCCCCTCTGTTTCGATCTCCTCCTCTTCCCCTCTCTCCCTCGACCTTCCTCTCAATCTCTCCCTCGCTCTCTCTCCCTCAATCTTCCTCTCTCTTCTCTCCCACGCTCTCTCTGCCTTCTCCCTCGTCTCACACGCTCCCTCCGATCTCCTTCTCTCTCTCTATCTCGCCACTTCTTCTCTCTCTCACTCCTTTTTCAGTTCTGATTTGCTCCTCTTTTCTTTTTTATTTGTCCTTTATTTCACTCTTTTTAATTTTTAATTATATTTAAGAATATGAAAACCGTTAGTTTTTTAACAAGAAATGGATGAAAAACTAAAAATGCAATTGTTTGTAAATGTTAGGGACAAAAATGGCTAATTTTTTTTGTTAGGGACCAAAAGTGCCAAATCGTGATAAGTGAGAGACTAAAAGTACCATTAAGCCTTAAAATTAACACCCAAAATGTTAACTTCACATTTTTGTGACATATTTGACTCCTCTAAAGTAAATGGAAGATA
The DNA here is from genome assembly GCA_030819835.1 of Acmispon strigosus. Lineage (NCBI taxonomy): Eukaryota > Viridiplantae > Streptophyta > Magnoliopsida > Fabales > Fabaceae > Acmispon > Acmispon strigosus. The sequence goes on along the minus strand of JAUAMA010000001.1, from coordinate 36,526,179 downwards.
AAGTAAGTATCATAACCATTAATAATTATTATTTACTTTCATAAAGTCAATAAAATAACACAATCAATAATTGTGACAGTTACTTTACACTCTAAGTGAATTCACTCACTTTAAAGGAGTCAAATTTTTTTTTTTTGGTTACATGGAGGGTGAAAGCCCGAAAAGAAACAAAGAACTACACTAAGGTAGAGCGCGGGAAAGTGACTCCCGTACAGTTAAACAAAAGCAAACTCTACCTTAGTGTCGCGCTCTACCTTAGTGTAATTCTCTGTTTCTTTCTGGGCTTTCACCCTCTATGTAAAAAAAAAAATCATGAGAAATTTGTTTAACACACTCTTACATCAATTCCACTACTTTTAAGTTTAATTCTGAGATAAATATATTGAATATTTTATGAAAAGATAAATCAAAAGAAATAGTGTGTGAATAGTAGTCTGTATCATGTTTAAATTACACTAATTAAGATTGTACCCGTGCAATACACGGAACAACGATTTTACGACTTATTAAAATAAATTAATCAATTTACAAATAAATTTTACAATTTACATACCATACTAATTTTTATTTTTATTTCTACTGCTATATAAATATAAATTAATCATTTTAATATATGTACATTACACACACGCATATATAGAGTAGGGGGTTGCATTTGGCGCCCCCTATTGCGCCATACGCCCCCCTATTTTTAAAAAATGCCTAAAACACCCTTTGTACGAAAAGAAAAACTAAACAAAAAAAAATCATAAAAATTTCAAAACTCCAATTTCTTCCTCTTCAACTCATCACCATCAACATGTTTCTCCATCCACTTCATTATCATCTCCTTTTATGTTATTCTGTAAAAGAAGGGGCAAGCAAGAAACCTTGAAATCCTCATTCCGATAGAGAAAACGAATTTTCGAAGTGAACCACGAAGCCTGGTTATTATTCGCATCTTAGAGTGCGATTTGTGTACATATAACGCATTTAAGGATGCGATTATAATTTTAACAATTTTTTTATATTCATTTAAAAATCGCATCTAGGAGTGCGATTTCATATTAAAAAACATCTAAAAAAATTCAAAAAATGCCCAAATGATTTTTAAAAATTATGGGACCACCACAGTTAGTCTAGTTGACATATTTAGAAATTTATGGTGAAATATTTTATTTTCAAAAAAAAAAAATAGCAAACGATGGAATTTAGCCTCGGGACCATAAGCGCCCAATTACTTTTTTTTTCTCTTCAACTTTGTAGTTCAGCCCGTCGCCATCCGAGACCGTTAGAAATTCTTTTTTCAGGGCCAGAAATATTAAAATACTATTTCGCACATATAAGTGCGATTTGGAGGCCCATTTCGCACTTTTAGGTGCGATGAAAAAATAAAAAAATAAAAAAATACTAATTCGCACACCTATAAGTGCGATTTGGAGGCACATTTCGCACTTTTAGGTGCGATACACACTTTGAAAAAATAAAAAAAATAAAAAAATAAAAAACTACTAGTTCGCACACCTATAAGTGCGATTTGGAGGCACATTTCGCACTTTTAGGTGCGATACACACTTTTAAAAAATAAATAAAATTAAAAAATGCTAGTTCGCACACCAATAAGTGCGATTTGGAGGTAAATTTCGCACTTGTAGGTGCGAATTTTAACCAGTATTCAATTTCTTGCGGTTAACTATATGAAAATAATAGGAAACGACGGGAGGGAGCAAGGAGGAAACAAGAGGAAGGATGTTGATGGTTAGTAGATGAAGGAGGTGGTTGGTGGAAGATGATGAATGTGGTTGTTACAAGATGATAATGTTGGTGGTGAAAGGATGGAGAGAAAGGGGGGTGGGAGAATGGTGGAAGGATGAAGAAGATGATATTTATTTAATTTTTTAAATTTAAAAGGGTAAAATAGTAATATTTTAAATTTTAAAGGACAAAATAGTAAAAGACGCATTAAAGGGGAGCGTATGCGCAATAGGGGGCGCTAAATGCAACACCCTATAGAGTATTGATCGTTCAATAATGTTATTATTGTTAGTTTATAATGCAAGAGTCGGACTATACCATATCTTCATTGGCTTGAGCCTTGAGATAGTGTTTGTGAATGATTTGATGTTTAAATAGATGGGTGAAACCTAAAAAATGGTGCATTTTAAAAATTAAGGATTTAATCGATAACGTAAAAAAAATTAAGGATTTAATAGACGAGAACCCAATATTTGTTTTTCATACTCTCTCATCTATCTAATTAGATTTACACTGAAAAGAAAATCATAGTACATTTTATTATAATGATTTATTAAAAGTTAAAACAAACACTTAATACAAAAAATAATTTTATTAATAATAATTTGTTAATAAGACAAGTAGAATTTGGTGTAAGAAAAAGTAAAGCAACATGTGTCACAAGATGAGATTTGGATCTTCTTATGACAATGCCAAGTGAGAATTATGTCTATATCTGTCTTCTTAAATATTGAAAGGATTTTATATATTTAATTCATTTTAAGAGAGATATAAATACAAAATTTTCACAGGAGAATCCAAAGAGAGGGGATCCAAATCGGTGGGACAATTTAGATGTCGGCTAACCAAATTTCAGCGATCAAATAGAAACTTGACCGCTCAAAGGATAAAAAGCAAAATCCTTTACGTACAGCAGCGAGATAAAAAAATGGTGGGCCTCCTAATTAAAAGCCCAGCCCATTAAACGCAAGTTGATGAGAAAAAAATACAGTTGATGAACAGTAGCTTTTAAAACTTGGAAATAAGGGTTAAAAATGATGATTTGTCGATGCAAACGAGGCCTCCCTCCTAAGTGCAACCTTTTCTTCTCAGAAGCTCCGCCAACTTTAGCGGCTATTTGTCCAACCTTCCTCCTTCTTATAGCTCATACCCTCTTCATATTCTTCTTCCAAGCTACTCTCTCTCTCTTTCTCACACAAACAATGGCTCAGGTTGTGGCCACGCGATCCATTCAGAGCACCCTCTTGTGCCCCGGTTCTGGATCTGCCCATGACAGGGCTCAGAAGCTCTTAAAGCCTGCAACTTTTGCTTCCACTGTGTTCGCCTCTGAAGGGAAAAAGCACTCAAAAGTTGGCTTCAGAAGCTCTCAGATCAGTGCAAGGAAATCGGCACCTGTTGAGGTCATCCCTGTTTCACCTGAAGATGATCCAAAGGTTCGTGCTTTTCATATCCCTTGCTGAAATTTCGCCATTTCTGTTGCTTGGTTGTCGAGAAAATGATGGGAACATGCAATTGGTTGCGAGTATTTTTGTGAAAATTGTTGTGACCCCTTTTGTGTTATGGTGATTAGATTGAGCAGCATTTGCAGCAATTGCGTGGTGTGGAGCCAGTTAGTGACAGTTCGGTTGGAGTGTGGTCAAAACCAGCGTTTAGGCGCAAGACAAAGATAGTGTGCACTATTGGACCTTCTACTGATACCAAGGAAATGATTTGGAAGCTGGCTGAAGCTGGAATGAATGTTGCTCGCCTCAATATGTCTCATGGAGACCATGCTTCTCATCAGAAAGTTATTGACTTGGTTAAAGAATATAATGCACAACACAAGGACAATGTGATTGCAATTATGCTTGATACTAAGGTTTGTTCTTCCTTCAACTTCCTTTTTCCCCATGTGTAGGGATAGTGCTACATAGCTCATAATATATTTGCTTTAATGCACAAACCAAGGATACTGATTTAACGGAATGCTACTATTTGATTGCAATTGGCAAATTACTGTGTACTTGTAGTTTTAAACTATTCTTTAAAAGTAGTCAGCAGAAGACATACTGGATACATTGCAAGTTTAGCTTTTTTCTTGTTTGACTGCTACTTCCCTCTTCCCTACTTATCAAAGGTCTGATCAATGATTTTGGGTATGATAACTACATTCAGGAAATGAGACCACATGTATCATTGCTATTTACTATCATGGAGGGCTCTGCAATGAAATGGAATCCACTTTTCATCTTAGATCTTTGGACATTTCGTTGTTGCACCCTCCATGATGATTGTGATAGCTGTTTTATAACGCTCCTCTTCATTGGGTTGTCCAAATGTTCTTGATGAATAGCAGTTTGATTAGTATGATATGGTTTAGCTGGTATGACTGGTTAATATTTTATGGCTCCTAAGTATGGTTTGTGAAAATATGTTCTAATTTAATCTTCTGGTTTAAAAAAATTGCTAGACAAAGTGAAAAGAAGAAATGTGGAAGATAATTGGCTGTTCAGCTTTTGGTTTAAATCAAAATATTAAAACACAATAGGTGTTGGAAAGTATTAGAAAGTATTGTACAGTCAGTCATTGAAGTCTTTCAAATATTGGGAAGATGATAGGACCCTTAGGATAGGAGAACCATACCATAGAAGCTACCAATTGTAGTTGGAGAGCACAAGATCTCATAAACCACACACTAGAATCCCATATTTTCAATGTGGGACCCAAGTCCCATTCATTGCAATGGGATCCTTACATCCCACCACGCTCCGCAGCCATGGCGTCCATGCATGCTAGCTGTGCACTTACACTTTGACTAGTCCCGAGTGAACACTACAATGCCGACGTCACCACCCGCGTTGCTCGTTTGCAATTGAGAGACATGGCAGTGGAGATTCCAAGGCCTTAAAAACCTCACACTAGAATCTCATACTCTCAATGTGGGACCCAAGTCCCATACCTAATTGGATCATTGCAGAAGGAAAAGAAAAAACCATACTAGCAATGAATGAGATCATATAGAAAAATAGAAAAAGGGCAGCTCGGCGCACAAAGCTTCCGCATACGCAGGGTCTGGGAAGGGGTCCCACCATTTGGTGTATTGTACGCAGCCTTACCCGGTTTCTTACACAAGAGACTGTTTCTTGGACTTGAACCCGTTAAACCAGTTACATGACAGCAACATTTTACCATTGCACCAAGGCTCACAATAAAATAAAATTTATTTAAATGTTTAATTTATTATTTTACTACTCATAAGTGTTATCACCTATGATTACAATATTACGTTTTCAATTTTTTTGGAAAATATATATTAAGAATATATCACTTAATATTTTCAAACATACCGCAACCCCAAGTGATATATTGAGTAATTATACCCCAAGTGCCATGTAAAGCCATTCTCAAACTAAATTTACCAAATAGGATACCGTAGATTTCATGTTACCATTGAAAGTTGACCTCTATACTTTGACCAGAAACCCCAAAGCTAGTCAGCAGAAATTGATCTGGCTGAATGGTCAAGGGTATGCACTATCACATGTGTTTAGAATATTAGCACTTGTCAACTGCAATCAATTTGATTAGCTAATGATTACCCTAGATCGTAGAAGCTGTTCATCAGGCTGTCAGTTTGCTTCTAATTAGCCCCTTGATTGCTCTGTTAATTGATTGTAATCAAGCTATAAGTAAGAGTAACTTATCTGGTTTTGATCAAATTGTTAATTGTGAGAATATTCGCTCTTTTTTTTTTCCAGTTCTCTTGACTTCAGCTCTTAGGACAGATTTTAAGGATGAAAAGCTAGAAAGTTTTTATTGGAAAGGGGAGTGTCTTTTGCACTTTTTCATTTCCGATCTAATAAATACTTTTCCTAACAATGACAAGTTCTCATTTTTTATATTTAAAATCAGCCTTTAGGGCTGATATTAACAAAAAAAATTCTTTTTCCTTTTCAAAAGTTTTCTCTATGAACTTTTAATCATAAGATGTTTTAAACCATATTAAGCTAATCCAAACATACATGGGATCAAATGCGAAGCTTATAACATAGTTTTTCTTGAAAAAACATCTTTTCAATTCAATAGTATATATTTTGTTGTTCTCTGATTTTTTTCTTCTTTCTTTTCAGGGTCCTGAGGTTAGGAGTGGGGATTTGCCACAACCAATCACATTATCAACTGGGCAAGAATTCACTTTTACTATTCAGAGAGGTGTTGGAACTGCAGAATGTGTTAGTGTGAACTATGATGATTTTGTCAATGATGTGGAAGTGGGGGACATGATTCTTGTTGATGGTATGGTTATCAACAGATCAATTAAAATGTTCAAATTAGATACAATTTTGTGCTATGCTCATTGATTGATAAGTCTGCACTCTAACACTGTAGCAATTTAATTTGTGGTCCTGATTCCTGAATCGGGGTCAAAATCCATAGTCTCTACAAAAATAATGTATTCCAGAGATAGGTCTTCCAAAACTACCTTTTGATTAAAATATGTTACGAATATCTTTGCATTTTATTCTATTTACAATTAAGGTGCATGGTTGCTTTCTGATATAAGAAACATGATTAGGTTTAAGGATAAAAGCCTTTTGGGTGAAAAGACAATGTTACTAACTCTTTGATTCATGCAAATAGTGCTTCAATAGGCTTCTGACTCTTTATGCATGATGTAGGCGGCATGATGTCTCTGCTGGTTAAGTCTAAGACAGATGATTCTGTGAAATGTGAAGTTGTTGATGGAGGGGAGCTCAAGTCAAGACGACATTTGAATGTTAGAGGAAAAAGTGCAACACTGCCTTCAATCACTGGTTAGAGTTCAGATTAGTTAATGTCCATAACTTTTAATGTACCTTTGTGTGAGCGTACATGGTGATGGTTGAATTATGGTAGTTTCCTTTGATTTTATGATCTTCATTTTGATTTGTTGCAGAGAAGGATTGGGATGATATCAAATTTGGAGTGGATAACAAAGTTGACTTCTATGCTGTTTCCTTTGTTAAGGATGCTGAAGTTGTTCATGAACTGAAGAATTATTTGAAAAGTAAATATATAAAACCTTAAGAAATACTTTCTATATGTTTGTCTGATTAGTTTGTTGCATATTTAGATTATGTAGATGATAAATCTCATTCAATACTGCAGGCTGTGGTGCTGATATACATGTCATCGTAAAAATTGAAAGTGCAGACTCAATACCAAACTTGCATTCAATTATCACCGCGTCTGATGGGGTGCTAACCTAATCCTTGCATTATTTCTTGAATGTATTTGATTAGTAGCTATGATAGAGGTTGTCGAGTACATAACTGCTGCTTGTTGATGTTGACCTGTCTACTATTTTTCCTCCTGTTTAGGCTATGGTTGCCAGAGGAGATCTTGGTGCTGAGCTACCTATTGAAGAGGTTCCGCTTCTGCAGGTAAACTCCTTTTCTGCAGAACTGAGAATCAGTAATGAAAATATCAATTGGTGTCATTTATGTAACTGGACGATAAGTTGAGCTGATCTTAACTTCTTGAGTGCCTGTTATTATAGGAAGAGATAATCAGGTTGTGCCGTAGCATGGGAAAGGCTGTTATTGTGGCAACAAATATGCTGGAAAGCATGATTGTTCACCCAACTCCAACCAGAGCAGAAGTATCAGATATAGCAATTGCTGTTCGAGAAGGTTCTGATGGAATAATGCTTTCTGGAGAAACTGCACATGGAAAGTAAGTGAATAGCTTTCCCTTCCCACAAGTGCCAAATTATTTTGACAGGCTAGTTTAGGGAGTTGGTCAAAGTAATTCAATTCACTGTTTCTGTTATCTAACCAAAATAATGATTCAATTTGTTATAATGCAGGTTCCCACTAAAAGCTGTGAAAGTAATGCATACAGTAGCATTACGGACAGAAGCCACTATACCAGGTGGTCAAATGCTACCAAATATTGGTCAAGTGTTCAAGGTTTCTAGTTGATCTATTATGTTGCCATGTTCTCTTTCTTTTTTTTTCTTTTTTTTTTCTGTTGCCATATTCAAAGTGTCCACTGCTCCTTTGAATATCAGAACTAAAATTTGTATATCTTTTTTTATTTGGTGGTACTATGCAGAACCACATGAGCGAGATGTTTGCATACCATGCAACCATGATGTCTAACACTCTTGGAACCTCGACTGTTGTCTTCACGAGAACTGGTTTCATGGCTATCCTTCTTAGCCACTATCGTCCTTCGGGCACCATATTTGCGTTTACAGATGAGTGAGTTCTTTTTACCCCTTTCTCTAATTTATACGAAAAACTAGTATAGATATTCTCCCTTATTTGTTCAAAAATTAACTTAAAATTTCTCAGTTATGTTGTTGAATTAATGTGCATATTTTTTTTGGTATGCCAAATAATATTAAAAGGGGGGGCACAAGGGGTGCGCCTCAAGTCCTCAACCCATTACAAAGGAATAGGAAAATAATGTGCATAATTACATACAAAGCGTCCTACTGGTGACCTTATCAAATGTTGATGAATTCTAGAGTCCTCTAGTCTTTACTCCTCACTGAAAATAAATCATATGATCGTTCTACTTTTTAAGCTGTTATATGTAGCTGTTTACCCCGGTGCATTGATTCTTTAGTTAACATATATGTCTGAAAAATGGGAATTGGTTTGCATGTAATCATGTATCTTCTTTTTATACTATGATAGATTCATTTTTGACCTAATTTGCTGTTCATGCAGGAAGAGGGTACAACAGAGGCTGGCTTTGTATCAAGGAGTCTGTCCTGTATACATGGAATTCTGTGATGATGCTGAAGCGACTTTCAGAAGAGCCTTGGATTTGCTGAAGGTAATGTTTGGAGGACATATACAGTGATTGAGTTCTTCTGGGTTTAAAACACTTATAACATAATAATAGGTGGTTTGAACTGATTAAAATCCTCATGGTTTCGCTTTTACAATTCAAGATGTGTCTGGGTCTATTCAAGCAATGCAATACTTTATACCTTTGAACTTCTTGCAGCTGCTTTGTATGCCAATGCTTCATTTTGTAATTACCTGTGGAAATGTCTACTGTTTCTATTTAACTAACCTTCTCAAATGCAAACAAATTTTCATGTTATGCAACTAGTGAGAGGGACTGGGGACAGTTGATTCTCCAATTCCTTTTGAAAGGCTTTTCCTATAACAAAAAAACTCCATTTAAATAGATTGTTAAACTTCTTTTGAAAATTACCGAGTTGATTGCTTAAACTTCTCACATGACTGCTGAAACTAGCATTCCCCTATTTCTTTTTGTTTCTTCACATGATCATATTTGTGTGGTTTCCATCTGCAGGGTCAAGGAATGGTGAAGGAAGGTGAAGAAGTGGCACTTGTACAAAGTGGTAGGCAACCCATATGGAGGTTCCAATCCACTCACAATATCCAGGTCAGGAAAGTGTAAACAAAGTGAGTTGAGAGCAGCCACCAATCACTCCAAGACAGTGCATTAAATTTTGGAAGAGCATATCCTAATCTGTTTCCTTCCTAGGTATCTTCTTGTTTTTTTCTATTTTTATTAGTATTGGTGTTGCTTTTTTCTCTGTAATTTTATTATGGTTTTAAATTTGCCACTAACAAACTGTAGTCCATGAAATTTTGATGACAAGTTAAAATGAAAAATGCTTTCATCCGTCAAGGGCTGAATTGGGCCTTTAACTATTGCATGTAACAATTAGAGCTAATTTTGTATTTGCGTAAAACACACTTACCCCTCCGGGTTTGATTAAAAACACTTAACCCCATTTTTTATTTAAAATATGCATTCTTATTTAAAATATACATTCCACCCCACGTTTTAACCACACTTTAGTTGCATCATTTATGCTATTGGGTGATATTATATGAGTAATGTTAACAAATGAGATGGAGTGTTTATTTTAAATAAGAATAAGTCGAAGTATTATTGTTGCAAACTTGGAGAGTGTATTTACTTTTTGTATTTTGATACTTCCAACTTGCTCTTTTTTCTTTTTTCTTTTCCGCATTATACACAATGCTTAAGTGGGTAAGTATCTCTAGATGAACATTCTCCATACACACTACTTAGTATTGAATGTTTAAGGAGGGCAATTGAAAGTAATCTTTATCTTAAAATCAAATGATTATGGTCTTTAAATTAGTGTGACTTCCCTTAGAAACTCTTTCCTTACGTTTGGTTGTGTGCATCGGATATAAATCTATGAAAAATTGTTTACTCATGCTCAATACATCCACATCAATTTGAGATATATATGAATAGAAGAAAGAAAAGTGAAATATATAATAGGTGATATGATAGAAAAAAAAAACAAAGATATATGAAGAAAATGTTAGTGGAAAATAAAATGAAAAAGAAAATAAATATGTAAATGTAACAAAGGTTATTTTTTACTCTTCTAATGTTTTTTTTGAAGTTGTGACTCTTCTAATGTTGCGCGGACCTATGATTGTTTTTGCCTTTGGTTAAATTGTTTATTATGCACGTGGTGAACATGTGGTTGGTTGTCATGTTTTTTAATCAATGGTGGGGGCCAACTAATATTTTTAACGAAAATGTTTAGCTACGTGTGATTCTAATCACCAAATAATTTTTAAATGAATTAATTAGTCAGTTAATAAACTTTAATTGTTACATCAAGTAAGTTTCAAAAAAAATTGTTACATCAAGTCTCTCAATCACTACCTTTTTTTTTCTTTCGTAAACAATTTTTTTTTTAATGTTTGCATCGCGAAACATGAGAAATAGTCCCTCCAATTTGGGAAAAAATCGGAAATAGTCATTGCCGGAGTGGTGGCTCCGGCCAACATGTCAAGGTGTATGGCGGCGCTTACGTGACATGCTTAGGTGTAATTTTTAACTAATAATTGTATAAGTGTATAATTAATAAATAAAAATTAAATTTAAATCATTAATAAAAAACAAAAATTCAAAAAAAGCGTTTATTATATATTTTATTTTGAAATAACTGTAATAATATTATTAAATCACCGGCTTAGAGGCCAACATATCAAAATAGAGAAAAGCGTCAATACCCGGAGGCCCCTCTTCGACCCACACACGGTTGGCAAAGGAAGGTGCCTGACGGGAAAGGAAATCAGCAACACAATTGCTAGTACGACGAACAAATAAAAAATCAAAGGACTGAAAGCTAGACGCCAACATTTTACAATCCATCAAAACAGCCCGAACATAAGAGGTAGAAGATGGAAGCTTCTTCCACTTCTCCACTAAAGAGAGACAATCCGTCTCCACTCAAACAAACCCCAACTTCGGCGCAAGGCGTAAAGTCCACTAAAAAGCCACCGCCTCCGCCATCTCAGGGGAAAGAGCCACCACTGGATATGTTGTCACCGAAGCCATAACCTCGCCCCTATAATTACGAGAAACACATCCAAGAGTTTCCACCCATTGATCAGAGCATGCAGAATCAAAGTTCAGCTTGGTTACACCTTGTCGAGGCCGCTGCCAAGCTGAGCGCTGGTCCGACGAAGGGGAAACCACCTGAGACCCATCGCCAGAATTGGGTAAGAGCATCACAGCACGAGCAAGGATACCGTCCCACGTTGAACGCCTGCCGTGGAAAACCAGTGTGTTCCTCCACTCCCAAATGCAATATAACACCGTGAGGAACACCCCTACCACCTGTTTGTCTGTGCAACAAGCAACCCGAAGAAATACATCATGCAGAGAGTCTTGTTCCTCGACCCGTAAGCTGAGGGGCGAATTAAACCAAGCCCTCCGAGCGTCACCACACTAAAGCAGCGCATGAGCAATCGTCTCCTCCGTCATGCCGCAATCATGACAGGTCCCATCAACCTCCAATCTTCTTTGTCGTAATTGGGCCGCCACGGGGAGGATGTCTAAGAGAGCTCGCCATGCCACATCTCGACAGCTGGGAAGAGCATAAGCAGCCCAAAAGAGCTTCCATTGAGTTGGTGACAAACCCACCCCTCGCGACATAGACGAACGCGAAACCATTGCATGTTGCCGAAGGAAATTGTATCCTGACTTAGTCGTGTAACCACCACCCATTGTGAAAGGCCATGAAAGAGATCCGGATGAGGCACAAAAGGTAGAGGAATTGCCAAAATGGCCCTGATAGACGTCGGATGGAGAATGAATTCCAGCAAGGGATGGTTCCAAGTTCTAGCCCCCGTACCAAGCAGAAGCTCCAACGCCTTTGAGATGCGAAGCTCCTTCACAAGATCCTCATGAACAAGGAGAGGAATACTACCAGGGATCCATTTATCATTCCAAGGATCAATGGAGGTGCCGTCACCCACCATCCACAAGCAACCGTCCACAAACATCTAGCAAGAACTCAACGTACTTGACCAAGCATAGCTTGGTCTATACGCTCTCTTAGCCATTATGCGGTCACAATGAGGGAAATAAACCCCCTTGAATACTTGAGAAAGCAAAGAGTCCGGACAAGAAAGGATTCGCCGCCTGTTCTTTCCCACCAAGGTAATATTAAAGGATTTGAAATCCCTAAAACCAAGGCCATCCAACTTGGAACAAAAAAGCTTGTCCCATTTAAGCCAATGCAAAGAGCTCTTCGAGGCATCACCTCCCCAGAAGAACCTGCCAATCATACTCTCAATTCGACTACACAAACCATCCGGAAGAATAAAACAAGAAATAACATTGGTTGGGATAGCTTGTGCCACTGATTTGATAAGCACCTCACGGCCTGCTCTCGATAGAGAACGTTCCTTCCAACCCTTGACCTTCTTTAAGACTCTCTCCAAGAAAAAGTTGAAAATTTGAGTTTTAGACTTACCCACAATAGTAGGAAGACCCAAATAACGATTGAAACTCTCCACTTCCTTTACTCCCAACAACTGTTTAAGCTCATTAGAACAATTGTCCGACACATTTCGGCTACATGAGAGCATCTATTTGTCTAGATTGATCATCTGACCATAAGCACGTTCATAGGTCCCAAGAACATCCTATATACAAGTCATATCCTCAATCGTTGCACGACCAAAAATAATACTATCATCTGCAAACAACAAATGTGAGATAACATGTGCATTTCTAGAAATCTTAATGCCATGAAGGGCAGAAGATGCAACAACTCTATTAATCAATGTTGACAAAACCTTACCACACATAATAAAGAGTTATGGGGAGAGACGGTCCCCTTGACACAATCCTCGCTTGGGAGCGAAAGGGGCTTGGGGGTTACCATTCAATATAACCGAGAAATTTACCGTTGTCACACAACTCATGATCAGAAAGACCCATGAAGCTGGGAAACCCATCTAATGCAACACACTATCAAGGAAAGACCATTCAACATGGTCATAGGATTTTGACATGTAAGGATTTAAAGCCATCATGCCATTCTGTCCATTTATCTTTTTCTTCATAAAATGAAAACACTCATAAGCTACCAGAGCATTATCTATAATTAGGCGACCCGACACTAAGGCAATTTGGGCGTCACAAATGATATCAAGCAATATAATTTTAAGTCTATTTTCCAAAATTTTAGTGACGATCTTAAAAATCACATTACAAAGGCTAATGGGCCTGAAGTGACTCGCGTGCAAAGGTTTCTTAATTTTAGGAATGAGCACTAGAAGAGTCTGATTAGTTGTACCTAGAAACACTTGGCCGTGGAGGATTTGTAAGAAAAAATTTGAGACATCGTCCCCCACTATGTTCCAGAACTTTTGGTAAATAAGAGCTAGAAGACCATCCATACCTAGAGCCTTTGTTGGGTGAATTTGAAAAAAAAGCCTCTTCAACCTCTTCTCTTGAGAAAGGAGCCGATAAAAGAACCAAGTGATCTGGCGAAAGCCTACCAGACACCAAAGATGTGACCTCTTCAATCCCCTCTAGGCGAGAAGATGAAAACAAACTCTCAAAATAAGCCGCTAGGACTCTGGAAATATCCTCATCTGCATCAAAATTTTGACCATTATCATCTTCCAATTTTATACATTGGAAAGCATTCTCATGAAAGAAATGCGTATTCTTATCACCATGAGATAGCCATGTTGCCTGCGATCTTTGAGCCCACCAGATCTCTTCTTGCTTTAATAAAGATTCCACCTCCCTCTCCGCCTGTGGCGTTGCCACAATCAGATCTTCAGATTGATCTTTCTTCTGGAGTTCTAGGAGTTGAGAGCTCACATGTTCTGTCTTTCTTGGGATTTCCCCAAACTTTTGTTGTCCCCATGAGTCAAGAGCCACCCCCACATCAGACGATTTTCCACAAAGGTGGGGACCCGTGTATGTCCAGAAAGTAGACACCACCTCCGAGCACTCGTCCTCTAATTGAAGCCATAATTCCTCAAAGAAAAATCTACAGAATTTGCATAGAATTTCGACCATCCGGGTGACCCAGCTTAAACAAGATATGATTTAAAGATGCATGAATTACCTCAACATCAACACCCCCTCTCCAAAAGAGACATAAACCCCCAGCTCGGGATCTCCCTGAGCCAGCACATTGCACGGGAAAGATGTTTGTCAGGCCTCCCACACCACGGAACCAAGACATTTCCAACGAGTCCTTTCTAGTTTCCATCGTGAAGAACATGTCAGGAACTTGCGATCGGAGAAGCTTCTTCACAGCTAAGACTGCCTCGGGGCTTCCCAACCCGCGAAAGTTCCAAGATAAAAGTCTCATTTAGGTGGGCGGGATGGCCGAGCAGGTGAGAACGAAGGAGCAGAAACGGAAGCCCCATTTCTCTTGCATTGCTTGACAGAGTTGAGAGGGAAGCTTGAGGAGCTGCCCTGCCTTGCACCATACTCTGCAACACTTGAATAGAACCAAAGGAAATTTGCACAAGAGCTTGAACCGAAAACGTACCCGGGGTTGCATCCAGTTCGCTTGGGCTAGCCGTAGGTTGTTTCAAATCCGTCACGGCCAAAGCATCCACTGTGCTTCGTTCTTCTGCCTCCAACAAAGCCAACTCCTTGTCAACATCAAAATTATCCCCGTCCTCATCGAGCAAGTTGCCATCATCTAGAGGATCCACGCTGTCGTTATTCACCGGCACCTTAGCAACCTTTGTGTCCACGACCTTGTCCACGGGCCCCCTTCGTTTCTTCAGCTTCGAGGTTGGATTTGCCGGCGTTGGAAGAGCCTTTCCCCCTCCCCATGTGGTGTTATCATGGTTGGCCCTAAGCTATGCCCCATGTGGGTTATTAGACGAGCCGTCACCCACCACTTCCGTACCTCACAGGTTGTGATTTGATGGTCCATCAACCCACAGCGGAAACAAAAATCATGTAGTTTTTCGTACTTGAAAAGAACCCAAAAAGGAGATCCTCCCTTCGAAGCCAAATATTGAACACGCCATAAAGGCAACGTAACATCCACCCACACTCTGATACAGATAAAATGGGACTTCTCTTTTGGCCTGGAACCTGTCCCACTCAATGAAGCATCCAAACGCGCTTCCCAACAATCTGACAATGGTGATAGTTTTGAAGCTAGGAGGTAGGTCAAAAAACCAAACCTAGAAAGGCACACAATGCAACGAAACTTGCAAAGGAAGCTTCCCTGCCTCAAGCACGTTGGTCACCACTGTAGTTCTATTGAAAAACTATGGTCATGAGCGGGCTATGATGTCCCGATCCCGTTTAGAGGCAAACCTGAAGATGAACATATTGTTGCTAAAGAATTTTGACTCCATGCCTCTCCCTGGATCGCCAAATATCAAGCATTACATTCCTGAAGGCCTGCGCATTGAAGGAAACACGATGGAGAAACCTTGAAATGAGCCAAACATCCGAGTCCAGAGCAGGCTCAACGACACCACTCCCACATTCAACACCAACGCCTCCCCCTCTCTTAACTGAATTTGGAAAGGGTGAGACATCTCACAGACGGTAGGGCACCAACAACAGATGGTAGTTCAGACAACAAAAACTAGAAAAAGAAACCGACATGCGTAATAATATGTGAGGTCATGAGAAAAACCCAAGCCGCAAAAACCCTAGAGGGAGGGTTTTAAAGAGAGCTACGAGCATGCTCCTTGAGGGGGATCAGCCGTCACGTTCACCGTTGCATGAAATCCTAGGTGCCGCCGCACGGAAACCCTAACAGAGACATCATACTTTTAGTGACGGTGAACCTATTATATCATTAAATTACTAATTAAATTCTATAAATCCTAATTAAACTAATATAAAGTTTATTATTATTTTTATTTAAATTTCAATCTAATCCTAATTTTTTTTCTCAATCACCATCAGCGACACCTCTTCTTCTTCTTCTTCTTCACCCCTATCTTTTTCTCTTCTTCCTCCTCAAATCTACCTACTCTTCTTCTTCCTACTCCTCCTCCAATCCTTTCTCTCGTACTCTATAGGAAGGATGGAATCCACCCGAACCTCCTCTTCGAGACCCAGACACCATCACTTCGAACCCTCTTCCTTTCTCCCTTACATCGGCCCCTACTCTAGATCTGTAAACCTTTGTGTTTGATTTGGGAGTAGATCTGCGAACCCTGATGTTTGATTTGGGAGTAGATCTGTGAACAATAGATATGCTTGAGTAGGTCTGTGAGCAAAACATGGATTTTCTTTCATCTTCTCTATTTTTGGCTGCGATTTGGGAATCAGGTTTCTGGTTTGGTTTATTTTCCCTAGAGGTCTGGGGTTGTCATTTTTTAAGTTTAGGCAAGGGAGATTTGGGGTTTTGGTTCGAGAGAAAGCTTCTAATGAAGGGGACAGTGGTAGCTAAGATGGGTTGTTGAAGGTGGAGGTTGCTGGTGGTCCTGGAGGTTGCGGGTTTCTGAAGGAGGTGGGGGATTGGGTCTGCGGTGGGGGTGGGGGTGGGGCATGCCAGCAAGTGGTTGCTGAGTGAAATCTGGTAATCTGGGTTGCTTGTTTGATGAAGAAATTTGGGTTCATGTTTCTAGAAGTTTGATGGAAAAATCTAATTCATGCTTGTGTGATGAAGAAATCTAGGTTCATGTTTTTGGAAATTTGATTAAGATTACGTATTTAATTGTTTTAAATTAGTTTAATTAGGATTTGAGCACCATCATTAGTTGCGATTTCTCCCTCTTCTCTGTCATTTTCCTCATTTAACTCCCAAACTTCAAAAAAAATGCATAGCATTTGATTCAAACAGAGAATTACTAGATTCTGATTTAGATGAATAACCACTTCTATGGACGCAAGGCTTTGAGGAGTGGATAATATTATCTCTAAACACTTCTTCAATGACACGAATACTAAAAATGTTATCATTAATCTTCACCTTTGAGACCTTCTTAATGGGATATTGCAGAGAGGTTACAGTGAAAATCTTAGCGAATTTAATTATACTTTAATGATATAATAAAGTTTTTTTTTTTTTTAAATTTTTTAATTTATTAATGATTTAAATTTAATTCTTATTTATTAATTATACACGGTTAATAAAAATATTAGTAAAAAATATCACCTAAGCATGTCACGTAAGCGCTGCAATACACCTTGGCATGTTGGCCGGAGCTACCACTTCGGAGAATACCATTTCCAACTATTTCTCAAACCGGAGGGACTATTTCTAAACTTTACTCTAGCGAGAGACTAAAACCAAAACTCAATCAAACTTTAGGGACCATTTACTTAGTTAACCCTTTAAAGAAATAACATTGGATCGAGTGGGAAATATAAATATGGGTTGAGATGTGTGGACGCTGTTTTAGACGTACACTTATTATTTATTAATATCCCTTTTTTTATTTTCCAAGATATCCTCGCAGCTGACAGTCATGAGACTAATCGCACGATTATCTGAGATCACGTTATGTGAGTAGACCTCTCCCTACAAATGTTTCTCCACACCCACCCACCCGAGATCGAACTCTGAACTTAATATTTAAAAAGTTCAACTATCTACCTATTGTTGTGCAACACATTGTTGGTTAATATTCCCACTTTGAGAGAGTTTCTTACCAATACAAAATACAAAGTTTTTTTTCTTCTTAAATTCTATAAATTATGATGATCAGAAACTTCCACAAAATAAAGGTGTCTACGAGTGTCCACTTGCCTGCTCATCTTTTTTATATAAATATCAACCTCCAAAGTCCAAACTTCAAAATAAAGCTCACACTGGGCCGTGTATTGGGCAAGGCAATATAGGCAATTGCCTTAGGCACTACAAAAAAATTTTAGTACCTATAAATTATATATTATTGAGACTTGAGAGATATAATGAAAGAATAAAAAACTAGGCCATATTAATTGCAACGTGGGCAATGCAACGTAGTATATATTATAGTAGTAGTGTTTTGTATTAGCAAATTTACATTTTTCAAAAAATAAATAAATAAATTATCTGTTATTTTTACATTCTCAAAATTGAAAAATTAATTTGTGTTTAATCATAATCGTTAGTTTTTTATGACTTATATATTTACAGTATTGTACAACTTTGCTCCTCACTCATTGTTTTTTCTCTTAAAAAAGAAAATTTTCGCTGTCTGTCTTGAAGTGAATTATCAAAGGAGATACTTGATATTAAAATGTTGCAAAGCCTCTCATTGTTTCATTCCTCGCGGCTTGCATTCTAGGTTCTATTGTTCATTATTTTATATTTATTTTGCAATATTATTTTATTTATATTTCTTTATTATTTTATTTATTATTATTTATTTTGATTCGTGGCAAGAGAAAATATCAAATAGAAAGTATGAATCTTTGTTTTGAAAAATTGAAGAAAAAAGAAAAGTTGATAAGCAATGTTATAAGATAGATTAAATGAGTTAATTATTTTGTAACTTAAAAATTTAAAAAATTAATAAAAAGATTAATAATTTATATGATATATTAACTCTATAATTCTTGTAAAAAGAAATCACTTTAACATTTTCACCTTAGGCCTCAAAATGTTACACGGCCTGAGGTTACATTTCACGTTTTTTTTAAGGTAACATTTCACGTTTTTTTTTCGTGGAAAAGTAATTGTCAACCAGCTCACATATTTAACGTATTAGAGTTAACATATTAGAGTTAAAGTTGACCAAAATACCAATATCGTTTGAAAAAGTTAGGGATGAGAATCATTCAAAACACATGGATGCGAAGAAATAAAAAAAATTATGGGACTAAAAATTATTTAAACCAAAGGTAAACTAATGTTATAAGATCTGTACATAATCACAAGGAGACGGTCGACACAATAAAAAATATATATAATATAAAATTATTTTAAAGAATTCAATATTTTAACTGTAAAATGAAAATGAGTATTGCGTTTACGCTGAAAGAAAGAGAATATAGGTTATCATATGATCTGATCAATATAAATTTGTTTAGGCTTAATTGTAGTTTTGGTCCTTAATGTAATACGATTGTTTAATTTTTGTTCTATTTGTTTAAAATGGGTGATTTTGTTCCCCTTTGTTTTGCGAACGTGTAATTTTGATTCATCCGTCAATTAACTGTCAAAAAATTAACACCGTTTGTCTATGTGGCACTGCTATTTACACCACCTTCACTTATTGCACCACCATGTCTTCTAATATCACCCTCCTATCTTCTAATCTCACATCATTTGAGCCACATGTGTAAAAAAATAAAGAAAAAGAAAATATAACAAAAGAAAATAAATAAAACACATAAATTAAAAAAATAACCCAAATCTCCTTCAGTTCTTCTTCAACCCTCCTTTCTCTCCTTCATCACAATTCACAACACCACAACCCAACCAACCCAGATCTTCTACTTCAACCTCCATTCAAATATCAAAGACGCAATTTCTCTGTAAAAAAACTCCAAATTGACTTTTAATTTGCAAAATCAACTTTTCTGTCAAAGAACCCCCAAATCAACCCCTAATTTTCAAAATCGCGAGGCTGAAGTTCATGATGGTCCAGACGACACTCCAACAACGGCGTTCATGACTGGAACTTGCGAGGCTAAAGTGGCGAGAGAGGTCGAGACCGGTAGGGCTTCGAGGCGGTGTGCCATGCCTTGTGGTGGATGTGCCTTCGCCGTCGTTGGCGGTGGTTGTGCCGATCCGATGCGGTGGCGTGAGATATTTCTCGCGGTGGTTGTTGACGGTGGGTGTTTGTAATGTTGTGTTCATGCTCCTTGCAGATCTGGGTTTTTGTTGTTGTAGACAATTGTTTCTTTCTGGGTTCCAGATTATTTCTGAATTTTATGTTGTTTTTGGATTTAGGTGAGGGGAAGAGGAAAATATTGTTTATATTTTTGGAATTTATCTTGTTTCTGGAATTTCTTCTTGTTGGATTTGATTATGTGTTTGTTGTTGTAAAGAACGTTAATTTGAGTTTCTGGGAAGAAGATGAAGTTCCCCTGTTCTGGTTTGTTGTTGTTGATGGTGATGAAGAAGATGAAGATGACAATCAAGAGATGAAAGTTTCATTTTTTTTTGTTTTTTTTTATTTTTAAAAACGTTAATTTGTTTTAATTATAATTAATGTGTTTAATTTTTTTAATATTTTTTATTTAATGAAATGGCATCCTAGTGACACGCTGCGTCAGACCCACGTCATTATTTTAGCCCACATCAGCTAGATCCGTATGATGATTAGCAAAAATTGACGCATGAACCAAAATTGCACATTTGCAAAACAAAGGGGACCAAAATTGCCTATTTTAAACAAATGAGACCAAAATTAAACAATCGTGTTACATCAGGGACCAAAACTGCAATTAAGCCATTTGTTTATGTCACCTACACGGGGGATGGCACCCGTGCGGGGCGGGGGTGGGGAGTGTCTTCCCTGTCCCCATCCCCACATTTCTCATATGTTCCCACACTCATCCCTGTTCCCCACGGTGGGGTAAATTTTCGCTTCATCCCATTCCGCACCTCCCTCACAGGTTCCCGTGGGGATCTCGTACATGTCATTAAAAATTTAAATTAAATGTATAAAATACAATAATTTATGTAATAAATTTAAAACCATAAGTGATAATGCATCTATGTCAAATAAATACAAATATATAATAGAGTTTAACTAACATTAAGTAAAATTTATCACACAATATGTGAAGTCTACAAAACTTAAAATTTAAAATGTAAAGTACACCATTCAACTCTGATAATAACGAAACAACACAAGAAAGGGGGGGATTGAATTGTATGTGTGATTTTAAAAACTTTTCTTTCAAGACAAGTATAAGTTTCAAAACTCTTTTCTAAGACTAGTGCAACGGAAAGTTAATAGAGCTGAAAAGTAAAGAACACAGAAGATATATCCTGGTTCACCCCCTCAATCGACAGGGCTACGTCCAGTCTTTGGCTTCACCAAGATTTTCTCTATTACTCTGAATTCTACAAGTATTCTGCAGGACTTCTCCTTACAAGTATTCTACAGGACTTCTCCTTACTAGTATTAAACAGGACTACTCCCAGTTCTTTTACAAAGAAGGTTTTTCTTTTCTACAAGGGTCTCTACAACTAGAGAAAGGTAGAAAAGGTTTAAGCACAAATTACAGAGAGGATATTAAAATAGGTTCTCTGTTTTGATGTGTGAAAAGGATAAGAATTTTCACTCTATGAAAGTTTCACATAGGCAGGCGACTTCACTCAGAATGATAAGGCTGTTTGTATTTGAGTTGTTTTAAGAGCAGTTAGAAATGAAAAACTTAGGAAGCTTGAGAATTTGATCATAGAAAGTTGATAAGTGTCAAATTTACGTATATCTGGATATCATTTTAGACACTTATTCAATTTATATGCTTGAATTATTGATCATTTGAACCCTCAAAGTAGTTAATTCAGTATATACTTAATTTCAGCATATAGATAGTGTAAATATTAGTTTTTCTATGTATTAAACTTTGAATTTTGATGCAAAGAAGAAATTCACAAAGAATCCAAGTTTTAGGTGAAAAACAGACCCTCGTCTGAGTTCGTGGTGATCGTCTGGCTTCATAGATCGTCCAACTCCATGATCGTCTAGCCTCATGGAAAATCGTCTGAGGTCTCGTTTTACTCCATGAAACAAGAATCTGGAAGAATCCCAAAGCTCATGCGTTGGAACTCAACACTCATGCGTTGACTTTAAGGCAGACGAGGGTCATTTGACAAGAGGCGGTGTAGGAAACTTAACGATGAAGAAAAACAGAGCAGTTGATTCAGCAACCAACAAAGGCGGTTTGACTAAGCATGCACTGTTCAGCAAGTTGGCAAAGGCGGCTAAAGAAAACTTACCAATGAAGTTTTCCGCCATGAACAACACCTTGAACCTGCTCTGTTTTTGTCTATAAAAACAGAGCCTCATTCAGAACAAAGGGAGTTGGATTTTTATAAGGATTACTTTTAAAACAGAGGCAGAGCACGAGCTAGTGAAGGATTCTAGTGAAGAGGAAGTAAGTCGAGAGAGAGAAAGGAAGTTCTGTGCATCAGTACGTCGCCGTAACGTGGGAACGCGTCGCCGTCGTCGCCAAGCCTCCAGAATCCAATATTCTTCTTGTAAGCTAGTAGCATCCACGGAAATGAATAGCTAAACCTATTGTTGGAATTAGTTGTAGCCTTTTGATCCTCTGATGTATTTATAGCTGATGTTTCATATATAAATCAATGTTTCTGTGAATGGTTTCAATGGTTTACCTTATGTCTAATGCTTGTTTTAGCTTAATTACCTAGAACATGATTATGGATTGGATAGTATAGTGGGAACTAGTTACTTGAATCTGAAATAGGTAATATCATCTATTGTATCAAAGTCCTAGGAATAGGGTTAGATCATTAGTCCAAAAAAAATCCATATCTAATGCTTCTTGCTTTATTAATCGATCAAGCAGCTTCCATAACTGCTTAAACTCCAATCTGATATTTGGTTTAGTTCTGTTTAAATTCACTCCAAAACAATCAATTCATTTTATCCATTGTTTAGTTAATTGCATTGAAGTATCGCATTTGTATCGCAATTCTCTGTGGTTCGACAAAAACCCATTGCTATACTACATTCAAATCTTGAAAGGGATTTTGATAGTGATTAAGTGACAATTTTATAAATTCTTTTGGTGAACGGTTTTTAATACGTACAAATCCTTTGAACAAAATAACGCCGTTGCCGGGGAATTGTGCTTACACAAAAGCATAGGTTTAGTGTGATTATTTGAACAATTGTGAATATAGTATATAGTTCTTTTGTATTCAAATTGTACATAGTTTAAATTTTCAGTTAACTTTCCTTGTTGTTACTAATCTCATGTGTTAGCTTGTGTTTCTTCATCCATTCAATTAGAAAGCTACATGGAAAATAGAAACAAGAAGCTTTTGAATCACCAACTTCTAGAAATGACTCAATCATCTCAGGTAAGGTGGTGTGAATGTTGTTTTGGTACTCATCATGTTGGTTATTGTCAAGAACAGGTACCACCATTATATCAGTCATATTAACCTCTTGAAGAGGAAATGATATCCAAGCTTGAGGACACCCTGATGCAACTCATGCAGATGTCAATGCTTAATCAGCAGAAGACTGATGCATCTATAAATAATTTGGTAAGTCAGACAGGACAAATGGTTAAGAAATTAGCTGAGATGCAAGAAAGGCAGTTCACAGCTATCATTGAACCTGACACCGAGGAAGGCAGGGTGATCTTCATCAAGAATGGAAAGGAGGATGGCAAGGAGATGCATCAAAGAGAAGTGGAAGAAAGTGAGATAGAGGAAGAAAAACAATAAAAAGAAGAAAGACATCCAACCTTTCACCTGTCACTAATTCCTTCAAGCCCTCTATTGGTAAGACATGAAAAGGATGAGGTGAGTTTTGAAGAATTTGATAACATACCACATAACCAATGCAATTTTGAAAATATAGACCTTGTGTTTGTTGAGCATATTGCATTGAATTCTTCAAAGAATAGAAAATGTGCATTCATTCATATGCATGTAGATACCTTGGCATGTGAGTTGAATGCAGGTGAATTAGGTTGGATGGTGAAGATCAAGAGAAAGATAGTTTACTTGTTGACTTGGAGAGGATTTCAAAGACAATTAGATGAAATCCAAGTCAAAAGGAAAAAGAAGAGGAAGGGGTTATTTTATAACCCTTGCTTGTGGTCACGTTAACAAGAGATACTTCAAACGTCAAGCTAGTGGAATTAAAGAAACGCTTCCTAGGAGGCAACCCAGTGTCTGGTTAGACTTTTTAGTTTTTCCAATTATATAGTAAGCAATATTACTTTGTGAAGTTTCAATTACAAATGTGATTTTAAGACCTTCACAACTTTTGGTGAGTAAGAATTTGTTTTTACTTTCATTCAGAGATGGAAATTCGCTTGATAAGTCATTAATCCAGTTGTGTGCTTCTTAAGCTCCCAATGTGTTTAATTTGTGCCATATGGTTGATTGGAAAGGCCAATGTGAAGAGAAAAAAGGAATTTGAAAGATTTTTTGTGTGTGGAATTTTAAGGCCTAGACAAGTTTCATAGGTAGAACAAAGAGTGATGAATCAAGTTTCTTGTCTTGTAATCAAAGAATTCAAATTTTGACCCCTTCAATTGTGGAAATTCAAGTTTTGGTTCAAAACGGTCAATTTTGAATAATTGATTTGGCATGGAAGTGATTCTTTTCAAGAGTTATGAATTTGATGAGGTTTTTGGGAGCTTGATATGTTTGAGGGTGTTTAAAAGCCTTGAGAAAAGGGGAAGAATTGAATTTAAATAATTTGGGCCAAAATTATGCAGAAGCAGATGCTTTGGGCCCAATATGGGCAGGTCTCAGGCCGCTTTGCGGCAACATACAATACATATACTGAACAGACGCTGCGCCTTGCGCCGCAAGCTATTCTTCATTCCTTTCAAGCCCTACCCAGAAAAACCACCAAAATCCCCATCCTTTTCAAAGAGAATCAAGAGCAAAGCTCTCTCAAAGTGATTTTTGAACTCCTCTACCTTGTCTCAACTTGGAATCATGTCAGTTTTCATCTTCTTCCTTCTCTTCTCATTACTAGGAACCCTAGGTTAAAGAATTGGAAATTTGTTTTTGGTCCAGGTCGATGAGCGACAGCTTGCATAGAATGAGAATCGATTTAACACAGAATATTGCAAAGTTGCATGTATAAATCCATTCCTAACATTTTCTGAACCACAATGTACATGATTTGATTGTCAATTGAACATGTTTTGAATCTATTTGAATTCTTGAAATGATTGGATTGTTGATTAAATTGTCTGATTAATTCTTTGAAACCATGTTCATGGCTCTTGATGAAATCCCAATTCTGAATTTATTTGTTTCTGGACATTTTTGAATTAAACTTGAATTGATTTAATCCTTTAGCTAATAATGCCAAGTCTGGAAATTGGGTTATTGATTATTTTGCAGGACTAAGAACGTTTCAAGAGGAGGTGACTCCAAGAGGCTGGCAAAGTCCGGAAGCCCCTCTTACTTTGACAGGAAGAGGGATTGGACATCTAAGAGGGGTGGTATTGGACATCAGCATTCCACCAAAGGAATCAGATACTGGTGAGGAGGATGATCCAGAACAGACTAACAGGCAGATGATGGACAAAATAATCAGAGATCAGCAGCAATTGACCAGAGATCTCCATCATCAGCACCAGCAGAACACAACATACTACATAGTTATGAGCACTATCTACAACAGCATCCACAATATCTGGGGATCCCATCTTGGGTTTGTTGGACCCACTCCTGTAGATTTCACAAGACAGAATGCGTGTCCTGGGGATGGGCCATATTTCAGCCAGGGGGAGGGAAGTGCCAGAGCTGGAGCATCCAACAGTCGAGCTCAGATGGACATAGATGATGCTAATGAGGATGGAGCATCCAGCAGTCGAGCTCAGATGGATATTGATGAGGATGATGACTTCTGATTTGCTGATTCTGCAAATTCTGAGTGATTTATTTTAAATTTTTGTTGAACTCTTAAACTGCTTAACTGATGATCTTTGT
The DNA here is from genome assembly GCA_030819835.1 of Acmispon strigosus. Lineage (NCBI taxonomy): Eukaryota > Viridiplantae > Streptophyta > Magnoliopsida > Fabales > Fabaceae > Acmispon > Acmispon strigosus. Next base: position 36,500,597 of record JAUAMA010000001.1, on the reverse strand, counting down.
TGGATATTTTGATATCTTGGATTTTTTACTAAATAGTGCTGGGTTACGCACGTTGGTTTATATTTTTGTTATATATTAACTGTGTAGTATAATATAGTAGTATAGTATAGTATACCACTTTTTGCCTAAATGCTTAACTGCGTACATGATCCAATTCTTTTTTATGAGCATAGGCAATGAAAAACCAAAGAATTGCATGATTTTTTTTGTTTGTTTTGTGAAACGCATGATTCTCAAGTTTTTATAAATTGCATTCACACGTGTTTTCAAACAGAATTCCATACACTTGCATGTGAAATCATAAGCATAGCCCTTGAAACATGTTTTTGAATCATAAAAGAATTTCCAAAAGGGTAATAGAGCTACTTACAATGGCTTGTTTTAGGCTACCCTCCTCAAGAAAAGCATACTTAAGGGAGGAGGGTAGAGGTTTCAGTTCCTTTTTCTCCTCTACCCGAGTTCCTTCATCTATTCTCAACTCTTCTACCCAAATTTTCCTTGAAGGGATAAAATGGGCAGCCTCCAAGTACCGTGCAGTTTCTATGACCTGTTCGTCCTCACTTTCCAGATCAACAAGTTCCAACCCCTCCATGATTATGGTTTCCAAGGGGTCTTCCCTTGAGATCATGATAGCTCAAATTGCATAGTAAACAATTAGTGACAAAAAGTTCTAAAACAATCAACAAGAAGGTCTCAAAAACAGAAACCTATCCCTGGCAACGGCGCCAAAAACTTGATAGCCAATCCGCAAGTGCACGGAGGTTATCGTGTAATATAAAAGATGTCGAACCCACAGGGATAGGTTGAATTACAAGACCCCAAATCAATTGTTCATAGCTTAAAAAGAAAAGCATAAAAGGTTTTGATTGTTGTTGGTTTTTTAGAACAAATGAACAGGAAAAAGAACAAGATAACTATTTGATAAAATAAGTACTTGGGTTGAGTTTCACTACTTCTAACTTAAGCTATCGGAATCAATTCTATATATGAATTTCAGCACATGTTTTTAGGTGATTTAGCCTAGGGTTTCTACTTGTTAATACCTTAAGCAAATAGAACTTCCAATTCAACCACTAAGCCTAATGCCTTAGTGATTAGTTAATCAAATTGAAGGTTAATTTCTGAGTTCAGGCCAACACTAACAATCTCTACCCTTATACCTAAGTGGCATGCAATTGTTCATTCTATTCCCATTTCCCTCAATTCCCAACAACTACCATTGCATATGAATTGAGCATAAACACTTGTGTACATCAAGATAAATAATAAGCATGGAATAGAAACTAAGAACTTGAACCATTATTCATATATAAACAAAAACTAGAACATAGTTAAAGAGAAGATTCACTACAACCCAAAATACTAGAAAGCTTAGCCAAGCATGGCTAAGAAAGACATGATAAAAACCTGAATTGAGAGCTCAAGGAAGGCTTCCCACACCTAAGGTATTGCTCAGCAAAGTGTATTACAAATTATCAAATGTTATCCAAGTGTGTTTACAAAAGAAACAAAGCATTCTATTTATAGACTTTCCCAGACTGCGTCCCAACGCTCAGGCGTTGGGTTTAAGTGCCACCAACGTGGCCAAACAGGGGCTCAACGCATGAGCGTTAGCCCTTCCAACGCTTGGCCGTTGGAATTAAATTAAAACTGGGCACAAGTCAGGGACTCAACGCATGAGCGTTGGCCCTCCAACGCTTGAGTTTTGGAATTATAATAATTTTGGAACCCAAGTCAGGGATCCAACGCATGAGTGTTGGCTTCCCAACGCTTAGGCATTGGAAACACCTGATGCTTCATTGTCTTGCCTCTCTTCTCTTCTTTCTTTGATGGGTCTCGATTACCATCAATGCTCATCATGTGGCCACTTCTTTGCCTCTAAAACAGCTGAATAACATCAATTCTCCCTTCAATTCCTTTTTCCCACATGTTTAAAAAACAATAATAATTGATGCTTCTTCTTCTTCGTTTAATTTCAACCACTATTCTCCCTTTAATTACATCAAGATCCCCACAAATGTTCCTTAGATTGGTCAGGTTCCTAACAAGGACTAAACTATGATAAAACATAACTAAAAGGACTAAAAAATAACAACTAAACTATGTGCAAATGCAAAATAAAACAAAAACTCTAACAAAACATAAATAAAACATATATGTGACTCAAGTAAAATAAAGGAAAATAAAATAAAAATAAAGTAAAAATAAAGTAAAAATACCAAAATACCCCCAGCCATCAGCAGACGAGGGTTGAGTACTTTGTTCAAGAACTGGAAGATCAGGAATTTCCCCTTCTTCAATGGGGCCAGCAATAGCTTGTGGAATCACTTCAACATTTGGAGCACTTGACATGACAGGCTTCACTTGAGCAACCTGTTCACAAACAGTTCTCATCTTACCAATTTTGGTAAGGCGTCTTCTTTTAGGAGCAGGCTTAGACAAGGGAATTCCTTCAGTGGAAGGTAAAGCGTCCCTCTTATAAGACGAGGGTCTTTTAGCTCGAGTGCTTCTAACAGGAGGAAGGGGAAGCACTTTGTCTTTATCAACAGCAGACGAGGCAAGTACAGGGACTGCCTTAGGCTCTTGCGACTGTTTGGTGAATTTCCCTAGCAACTCCTTTGGCACTTGGGAGATATCCAAGTCCACTTTCATTTTCTTGAAATCGCCTATCCTTATTGGAGTTGGATAGATATAGTCATGAGAGATGAATTGAGTTTGCTCGATATCCTTCGTGATATGACCTTGTTTTCCCAACATTGCAGGAATTAGAGACCCATATGGTAAGTTATCTCTTCCTATTTTTCTTTAATGGTCTACACCCTTCGGATGTCCACCCAATTTTATTCTCCCTAACATGCTTTTGAATTTGAATTATTTATTCTGTATAGTACTAGAAAATAGTGAATTTCCTACTAATTTTCAAGCAAAATTTTTCTTTACAGTTTTCCTAAAATGTTTCTTTTTTTTCTTTCGAAAACTAACAAAAGCAAAACAACAGAAACTAATGAAGGACTAGAGAATCTATTAAAAAAATCAACTATAGCAGAGTCTGGGCTAACAATAATCCTTGTGCCACGAAGAGAAAGATGAGCACCCTACTTAGCAAGCGAGTCCGCCACGACATTACCATTATGATGGACCCACCACAAACAAACACGCCAGTTACAATTCAAAAGGTCTCTAACTTGAGGATGTATCATATGAGAAAGATGTTTTTATATGAGAAAGTAAGAATAAATCACGATCATTAGATCTAATCATGAATGATTAAGATTAAAACAAGTTAATAGTCACATGACTACATAAAAATGTCATATGACTTTTAAAAAGTCATATGACTTCATGTTTTAATCTTGACCATTCATGATTAAATTTAACAGTCATAATTTATTCATACTTTCTCATATAAAAACATTTTTCTCATATGATACATCCTCCTCTAACCACCCTTAACTAAACGATTTAAATTTGATGAAAAATAAAATTGAATCTTAAAAATTTATTACTATAAATATATAATAAAAAAATTAAAATACTCCTAAATATAATATATTCATTCTTCATTTCTTCTATCACAAAATTTGTAACTAAATGAGTAGCTTAAATATTCGTCGGCAGTCCTATTATTCATACTCAATGTACCTACACTCAGTGAGAGATATAAGAAAAGAAAGTAGATGAAAATGAAATAAAAAAAAAAAAGTGCGGATCAAAATTACCCCTAATTTTAAACATGTAAAACATGTATTCCACTATTGCTTTAGAAAGAAACAGCCTAAGCCAAGTTCCCTAGCACCACTATAAATTGATTACCCCTCCAGCGTTAATAACAGGCATCAAGCTAATTAAACAGAAACCAACCATGGCTAACACAAACCAAGCATCAACACTCCTCCTCTTGGCCCTTTTAACCCTGATCTCTTCCTTAACCGATCCCTCCGACGCTGCTGATTGTGTTGGCAGCGGAGCCATATCCGTGTACTGGGGTCAATCACCCAATAGCCAAGATGAAGGCACCTTGCGTGAAGCATGTGAGACTGGAAACTACGCTACGGTGATCCTTGATGGCCTTATTGTGTACAACGATGGCACCACCCCAACACTAAACTTGCAAAACCACTGTGGCTCCGGTGACTGCTCCGTGCTACAGCCGGACATAGAATACTGCCAGCAAAACAACGTCAAAGTCTTCCTTTCCATTCTCGAGGACGATTCAACTCATCCATCATCATCGTCATCCAATGTTGAAAAGGAACTCGCAGACTATCTCTTGAACAACTTCCTCAGTGGCCAACCTGGTCCACTAGGAAGTGTGTCCTTGGATGGCATTGATATCAATGACGTTCCAGATAGTGCAAACCTGAAATGGGATAAGCTTGTTGGTGCTATTAATGCATCCACAACCACGAGAAAAATTTACATATCTGCATCACCACAATGTGTGTACCCAGATTACTACCTTAATCCTGCAATCAAAACCGGGCTTGTAGATTACATCTGGGTTGAGTTCTACTATCAGAACCCTTGCATCTACTCCAACGGAGACGCTACTAATCTTTTGAAAGCTTGGAAAGAATGGACCTCAAATGTTCCCAACAGCTTAATATTCCTGGGTCTTGCCGCTTCTGATAAAGCAGTATCAGCAGGTTATATACCACCTGAAGATCTCATATCTAAAGTTTTACCAACTGTAAAGGAAGCTTCTAACTACGGTGGAGTTATGGTTTGGAACAGGTATTTTGATAAAATCAATAGCTACACTGATCAGATAAAAGATGGCGTCGGAAAAGTTTGTCGATGTGTGTGTGATGAGTCTGCATCGACCAGTTTTTATGGTCTGCAGCAGCGTCCAGGGTCTCTGCTGACTGCATGATTCAGGCTTCGATGATGTTGTAACCTTTTCTGGGCATGCACACTGTTTGATTTGCCATTAGGCAATCTATATATGTATGGAAATAAGTGTGCGACGAATGCATGTTTGATTACAAACATGCATGTGACTGATTTCACTTGATATAAAAGTTCTGTTGTATATATGCACCACCTTATATTTTTACTAATTACTATGGAAAAAAAATGAACACTAATAATAACTTAATATGCTCCACATCACCATTGTTGGATCCAGCGGAAGTTCAAAGGGAATAAAGGATAATGTTTTCGAGTGGAGAGAAACTGATTTTTCTTGTATTCCCACTCACTTGAATATAAACTTACATTGCTTTAACATTTATGCTGATGCAGAGAGAGCTTAAGGGATATGTGATATATCCAATAAATTACACATTTGTAACTCAGGAATATCAAAAACTACATAAAAACATTTATTGGAAATTACAAATTACTTTCAAGTTTCAACACCCTCAATTTGTAATTTTTAGCTGCTTTCTTAACTTGTTCAACTTGTTCTCATTTGCTGCCTAAGTAAGAACATCAGCCGGTTGCTCCAAATTATCAATGAACTTCAAGCCAATTTCATCATTACTAACCAGATCTCGAATAAAATGATGTCTCATCTCTATGTGCTTGGATCTAGCATGAAAAACAGGATTTTGTAGTAATTGCAATTGGTGACATATTATCACAATAAATAACGGTTGGCTCATTCTGTTTTTGCTGTAAATCAGCAAGTATTCTTTTCACCCAAACACCTTCACATGCTGCACTTGTTATATTCAGCTTCAGCTAACGATAAGACCACAGTTACTTTCTTGGTGAAATTTAAATCTCCAACTCCCAAAAAATAGCTAGAGAATTTTTTCTGTTGCTATTACAATTTAGTTATGCTCAATCAATGTGCACAGCTTGCAAAATTCTTATAGTAGCATATTCCACATACATTTCATCAGGAACCTCACCAATAATCACCACATGAGCATAAGCCATCCTTAAAATGGTGGAATCGAATGGTGTCCCTAACAACAATTTCACGTCCAACTATCTTGGAGATAAGCTTAGCAGCAATATGGCAATCTCCACAAACGCGAAGGTTTTTTGTAATTCTGATTGGGGATTCATGGGTATTCAAAAGAGCAAATACAATAGCTAGCTTTTCACTGTGAACAGCTAGATGGCCTTCCTTATCCTCCTCCTCCACGTCATGAAGTGCAGAATCAGTTTCAGGAACATAACCCAACTCTTTCATCTTCCCCACCAGCACACTTAGCTCTTCATAGATCTCCTTTGACTGTGGATGCGATGTGTCACCTGCGAGAAAGGTGTGAACCTGATTGTTCAGCTCAACATTGCTGATGCCGGGCGTTTTCCGAATTCTTCTTCTCTTCATTAGTGATCTTACTGCTGTTACTTCTTTCCATCTACCAGCCTTTGCATAAATATTAGATAACAACACATAGTAACCTGATTCCTCGGGAGCCAGCTGAAGTAGGTTGTCAGCTGCTAAGAGCCCAATATCCATGTTGGAGTACACCCTGCAAGAACTAAGCAGTGTCCCCCAAATTCTTTCATTAGGTTCTAATGGCATCTGTTTGATGATATCATAGGCCTCATCTACTCGCCCAGCACGTCCTAAAAGATCCACCAAGCAAGCAAAATGTTCAATTCTTGGTGTTATTCTGTAATCATCTGTCATCTGTTTAAAGTAAGCTTTCCCTTCATTCAATAATCCTGAATGGCTACAAGCTGAGAGAATTGCGACAAAGGCGATAGGATCTGGACTTAGACCTGAATTTTGCATTTCAGTGAAGAGTGCCACAGCATTACAGCCCTTTCCAGTCGTACCATAGGCAGTAATCAATGATGTCCATGATGCAACATCGCGAAACTTCATTTTGTCAAACACCTTTTGTGCATCTTCTAGACATCCACACCTAGCGTACATGTCTATCAATGAATTTTCCAGTAGCACATTCGGACGTAGTTTCTTCCTCTCAGCATATTCATGAATCCTCCTTCCTAACAACAAAGCAGAAAGATCCCCGCATGCTGGAAGAACACTAGCACAAGTGATTGCATCTGGCTCAACCGCACTTTTCTCCATTTGCAAATACAAATCTACAGCTTTTTCCGGCATGGAATTTTTCATATATACAGTTATCATCACATTCCACGAGACCAAACTCTTGTTCTCCAAATTCATGAAAATATCCTTAACATACAAAACATTGTCCCACGAAGTGTTAGTTACTGCTGGCATGAGACTGGCCATTGTACCTGCATCGGGTTTTTGTCCTAAATCATCCATTTCCCGGCAAACTTCCAATGCATCATCAAACTGCATATTCTGCGCATATCCTGCAACCATGGAGTTCCACGAAACAACATCCCTCCTTGCCATTTCATCAAGAACATACCGTGCCTCCAACAAGCAACCACATTTCCCGTACATGGCAATGAGACCGTTCCCAACAAACAAATTCCAATCCAGCCTAACCTTCAACATAGCTCCATGAAGCTGCAACCCAAATCTCAAATTGTCAGAGCAAGAGCAGGCCTTCATAACACAAGGGTAGGTATAATTGTCAGGTCTATATCCACTATTAACCATCTCCCTGAAAACAAGTAATGCATCACTGTACCGATGGTTATTCACGTAGCTTCTGATCATGACATTGTAGAAAACAACATTCCTGTCAGGAATTTCATCAAACACCTTGCGTGTCAACCCTGGTTCTCCACAGGCAGCATAGGCCCTCATGAGTTTGATTCCCAGAGATGGGTTTTCATGGGAATTGAAATAGAAAAGCTTGGAGTGGACATTTTTCAAGGTTTTGATATCTGGGTATTGGTCTAGTACTTTACCCAGAAGTTCCACAGCAATAGCTGAGCTCTGAAAGGATGCCAGAGGCTTTTGGATTGAAGAAACCAAGGCTTGCAATTCGGAAATGTTTCGAGACAGAGGAGGTTTCATGAATTTGAAGCTGCTACTTTGGTCAAGTTTGACGGCACGGCATTGTCATGCAAAATCTGGGATTTTTAGCCTGCTATGACAAAACTGAGTGAACTCAAAACTAGTTAAAAAATGACAGCTAAATGCTAAAAATAATGGCTTAATAGCACTTTTAGTCTCTCACTTATCACGATTTGACATTTTTAATCTTTAACAAAAAAAATTAGCTTAAATAGTCACTCACTTTGTCAAACGGCAGCAGTTTTAGTCCCCGTCACTATTCCGTTAAAAAACTAACTTTTTCTGTCAAAAAAAAATGTAACAAAAAAAAAAATCTTTCTCTAGAAGCTCAATCTTCATCTCTTTCATATCTTCATCTCTTTCCAAATTCAAAATTCAAACCCCAAATTTATCACCAAATCAAATCTCAAATTCAAACAAAAAATTTCATGTTTGCTCAATTCATATTTCATCACCAAAATAATTCCAATTAAAACCCTAAAAAACATTCCATATAAAACCATGAAAACAATCCCAAGTTTGATATCCCTTTTGGTTATAAAACCCTAATCCTATTAGTAGCAGTTTTTCTTCCTGCTCTCCTCAGCCACCACGCTGTGGGTTGATGGAAAAACACAACTCCTTCCTCTATGTTCGACACACCCTGCTTCTCCCTGCTCAGCTAGCATCATTGTTGTTCGTCCTGTTGCGATTTGGCCTTCGATCATCCCTGTTCTGCTTGTGTTTGATTTTGCCTTTGTGGTGGTGTGATTTCATCTCTGTTGTGTGCGATTTCAATTATTCCTTTCTTCCTCCATGGCTAGCAAGCTCCTCGGCTTTCCCTTTTTCCCAATCATGTTCGTTTCTTTCTCACAAACCTCTCCTTTCTTTCTATCTCTCATTTTTTTCTATCATATCACACATCATGTCCTTAAATCATCTCTCTTTTATTCTTTTCTCTCTCTTGAGGTGGAGGTGGAGAGGTGTGGACACTTTATTATCCTATTTAAAATGCTTATATAGGGATGACAATATGGACCAGCAGGGCGAGGTAAGCCCGACCTCCCATTTGCCCGTTGAAATGTAGGTGGGATTGAGTTAACCCACTTTTTGTATTTGGGTTAAAAGACTCAACCCAGTTCACATTTTGACGGGCTAACCCACTATAAAAGTTAGTGAAAAAAAAGAGGTTATGCTGTGACTAAAATGTCAAAAAAACTCGCATTTTTTTGTGTAAAGAGCAAAAAACAAAAATGTGCAATTAGCAACACTATCACACTAACACCTCAAATAAGAAGATGTGGTTGCTCCATATTTCTTTGTACGGTCTTGCCATTGGATTTTGATTCATCTCAACTAGATAATAATAAAAAATAAAAATCTCAAAAGAATTCCACACTAAGAATCAATTCCACAATTACATAATGAGTAAACAAAGTCATAACCAACTCACAAGTTGCAAAAATTCACACTCATCACAACTTATAAATATCTTTTAAAACAACAAAAGCACAATTCAAAGTCTAACAATCTCACAATAACATGGTCTTAGTTCAAAACTTCTAAGTTCTAACATAGTCCTAGTTTGGAACATTAGATGCTCTTTTGAAGGAAGATGCATCTGTTTTTCATTACCACCACCACCATCGTCTTTCAAATCTTTATCACCATTAGGGGCAGCAATATGGGTTGTGGGGCGGGGCGAGTCCAACCCGCCATTGACCCGCCGAAATGCAGGTTGGGCTGACCTACTTTTAACATTTAGGTTGAAAGTCTCAGCCCAGCCACTAAATGAGTTGGCCCAGCGGGTCAAGTCCATTTTACAACCCCTACTTATATGAGAGAGATTCACAAGTGAAGACGTTCAAAATTTTGACACGATTGTTTTAGTCTAATCTAAGAAAAATAATTATTTTAACCTTTTATGGGAAGAAGATAACGATCGATTATAATTTTAAAATAAATTTTATGCACTGAATTAGTAAACACATTCAGATTTAATTTTGTTTCTCTAAGCACAAATATTCTCAATAGAAAATGAGTTCAAGTGGGGATATTCATACTGTGGGGGTTATTTTTTCTAGCAGTTTTATTTGTTCATAAGACTTGAATATGAAAAACCTTAGAGAATTGTGCGGGAAGGTTGTGTGCGAAATGGATTGTGCAGAGGTGTTAGTGCTTTTGGAGGACTCAGAAAGCTTGCGTCTCTTCCTAGCTTGAAGGTCTGCTAGTACCAAAAGTGCCATGCTTTGATTATATTATCCTGGGCTGCTATATATCGAAGGGAACAGTATTGGTAATGTAAATTGAATTGGTTTACTAGCTTTGGTTTATATTGGAATTTGAAGGTCCGGCATAATATGGAGTTATAAGCCTATTATCATAGTCTGAGGGGGGCATACATTTTGACATAATAATATATTTCAAAGGGTGAAGATTGCATCTGTCAATGGAATGGAATAAGGGGAATGAAGAAATTTCCAGTATGGTAGGAGAAGTTTTTGGGATATTGAACTGGATGCAGGACACTGTCTCTTATTTTGGATATTTCAATCTGTTCTTACTGCAACCTATTTCTTCGTGTAATTCTATGATTTTTGTATCCTTTTCTTGTTTGGTTCTAAATCTATCTACTATGGATGGATTTTCACACTATTCTGTATGTACTTGGGTTGAGCACCCCTTGTGCTTAGTTTAATACATAATAATTTGTTGGCGAAGGACTGGTCAGTGTCTCTTTGCCGCATCTGTCATGAGTGCAGTACCTAGTGGGTTCGCGTTTTGGATGTTCTATTCTATAAGTTAGAGACTCTTATGTTAAGAGACTCATTTTCGTTTTTCGTTTTTGTAATTTGCTTTTGTTTTGTAGTTTTTCCGAAGCATTAAAAAAAGTTTAAATGTAACTTTTACTTGAGATGAAGTTGAGGTGCTAAATGTAAGTGTTACTTGAGATGAAATTTCAATAGGAGCAAAGTTCTAAATAATTTTCTAAATAGGAGCAAAGTTTCAATACTAAAAAAAAATACCTCACTACATAAAGCAAATGGAGGCTTGAATATTCAACTGATGTCCTCCTGGGGTTGTTAATTTATATTGAATTGGATTTGATATGTATTTTTCAAATGCTCGTGTAGTACACACTCCTCCATCATAAAACATGACACCTAGCATTTATGGAAAGTTATTCCAAATTTTATTTTATTTTTTAAATTAATATAAGAGAAGATAACTATCAAATTGTCAATGTCTTGTGTAGTATTGAAACTTTGCTCCTATTTAGCACCTCCCTTCTTGATCATCTGAAAAAGAATTTATCTAACTGTTTAGAAATGCCATGTGTTAAGTAATTTCATGAAATTCCAGCAGGGTGTACCCTCTCCGTGGGGATGCATGTAGCAGAATGAAGTTAAGCACAACTCTTTCTCCAAGATAATTCATTTTTAATCTACACTTATCATATATATCGAACTGATTAGCTGAATTTTTTTGGGCAGACATTCAACACTATACAGTAAGGCAACTAGTCGTGTTAGTATACTCAGGTCATGAGCAGTGAGAAAGAAACACGAAGGGCTTAACTCCAGATATTAACATCCACCATTGGTAGTTTTGAATCTGCATGAGACAAAGTATCAATGTTGTTAAGAGGGTGAAAAAAAAAGTGGGGTAAAATAACATTGAGTTTCCACTATCTATCAACCATGGTAATTGTGACCAATATGTGAAAATTTATGCTTTTGGGTATACATCTAAACGCTGCAAAGCTTTGGTTGATTTACAGTATTGAACTTAAATAAAGATGGGAAGACATCCAAGACCACTAGAGAGATAGGAAGAGAGAAGAGATAAGTGATAAGTGTGATATATGATGTGATGTACTATTTGAGTGTACACCAATCATTGTGAGGGCAACAGGCATTCAACATAATTGACTAACAATATCCAACAAGGAACATGTGTTGTAATTAGGTTTAATCGTAGAATAATTGTTTCTATTATTAGGAGATATTTTCATTAGTAAGAGATTTGTTCTCTTATTAGGAGATTGAGTACATATTTAGTTTCTTCTATATAATGTAATCACTTTGTAGTTTTGATTCAAGAAATAAAATTATATTTCTCCATATTTCCCGACGCGTGCAGCTCACGCGCCGCCTTCCTAGCCTCTGTTCGCGTTCGCGCCTGCACAGAACTGTTCGTCGGCCCCTCCTTGATCCGTTCCAAGGGTCCTTTTTGCCAGATCAGCCTTCGTTGCCGGCCGTTATTGACATTTGGCTCTTCCTCCTACTTTGTGGACGTGAAAGATCTTCGTGTCTTTGTTTTTCTTTGTTATTTAACTCTGTTGCAGGTCCTTTTATTCTCACTATGTCAGGATAGGAGGAGATACGCAAATCTGAACTCGAGAAAATCACCTCTGAGAAAATCACCTCTGATGGGAAGACCACATCTCTTCAACCCTTAACTCACAATGATCTCTCGATACTACAAGGGCCATACCGATGATTCTTCAGTTTCTTCAAACGATTCTTCAGTTTCTTCAGATGATTCTTCAGCTTTTAGAGCTTTGGAGGATTTGGATTTAAAGGCTACATATTTGCTCTTTTTAGCCTCAGCATCTTCAGCAAGCTCGATCTCGGGAACTTTCAGAGCTCCCAGAAGATCTTCCATTCTGAGGGTGGTAAGATCCTTGGCTTGTCGAGTAGCGGTCACCATTGGCCTCCATTTGGGTGAAAGACATCTTAGGATCTTGGTTATCTGATCCAAATTGGTGTATGACCTCCCAAGATTTCTCAATCCATTTAGGATGATTTGAAATCTGGAGAACATGTCATCGATGGATTCGTTGTCCTTCATTTTAAAGGCTTCATATTGTGCTACCAGCATACTTATTCTGGTCTACTGCACGTTTGAGGTTCCTACATGGGCCATGGCTAGTGCATCCCATATTTCCTTGGCAGTATTTAAATTGTCAACTTTGTCGTGTTCATTTTTTCTCAGAGCACATGTGAGAAACAACCTTGCTTTTGAGTTGAGTTGATTCTCAGTGCTTTGTTCACCTGTCTATTGTGCTTTGGGAATGGCTTCTCCTGCAACATTTCTGGGAACATAGTTGTCTTGCTCCACAATGTCCTAGAGTTTATAGCTCGTTGATTCTATAAACAGTTGTATGTGCTTCTTCCAATAAGACTAGTTGGAGCCATCAAAAATGGCGGTTTGTTTGTAGCCGCGCCAGTTGGAAATGCGTTGTTCCCCATGGATCTTTAACTCTTACACCTGTTAAGATGTTAGTTTCTTAGAGCCGTTAAGCTCCGATACCAATTGATAATAACGAAACAATACAAGAAAGGGGGGGTTTGAATTGTGTGTGATTTTAAAAACTTTTCTTTCAAAACAAGTATAGGTTTCAAAACTCTTTTCTAAAACTTGTGCAGCGGAAAATTAACAAAGCTGAAAAGTAAAGCGCACAGTGAGTTTACTTGGTTCACCCCCTTAATCGACAGGGCTACGTCCAGTCCTTGGCTTCACCAAGATTTTCCACTATTCACACTGAACAGTACAAGTATTGTGCAGGACTTCTCCTAGTATTCGAAGGACTTCTCCTTACAAGTATTATACAGGACTTCTCCTTAAAAGTATTAGACAGGACTTCTCCCAATTCTTTTACAAAGAATGTTTCTTTTCTACTAAGTCTCTTCAACAAGAGTGAGGGTAGAAAGAGTTTAAGTGCAGATTATAGAGAGAATATGAAAATGTATTCTCTATTTTGAAGTGTGAGGAGGATAAGAGTTATTCACTCTTTGAGGATTTCACACTGGCAGACGACTGAACTCAGAATGGTATGACTATAAGTTTCTGAGTAGGTTTCAAAGCTTGATTGCGATAAAAGACTTTGAATGTTTGAGATTTTGATCGTTGTAAGTCGCCACTGATTCCATTCTTCAAGTCTTCTATTTATATCTTCAGTAAGATGAACGTTGGTGAAGATCGTGAAGTTCCATTTGAAATTCTTCTTCTCTGAAGGTGCAATAGATACTTTTGGCAAGCTGTCATAAGCATTAAATGCAAACTTGTGATGCATTAAATGCAACATTTAATGCAAAGGAAAGCAGCAAGGAAAATCTTCTTCTTCTGATCACCGAGATTTGATTCTGACCGTTGAGGTGATACGATGTTCAGAGAATAGTGTCGTTGACTCTGAAAAAGATGTATCTTGATTTACGGAATGTTCAGAGAAGGCAGGTAGATACGAGGAATATATTATTAAATGTTTCCTTTCTTGATTCTGGTGCAAACAGTGCTTCATTTAATATTCAGACTTTTGCAAGGCTTCGTTGCTTGAAGCATTGAGGCAGACGTTCTATTCAGAACGTGGTCAGACGATCTGCATGGTCATAGTCAGACGTTCTTGTTGAACACGGTCAGACGTTCTTCTTCTTCGATACATTTAAACGCGCTGCTTTTGGATTCTTCAAAAGAGGGCAGACATTGCGTTTCTTCCTACTGATAGATACTTCCTGAAATATAAAATATACAAAGTCTTAGGATATCTTTATCTATCATAATTAAACCTTGAGTAAATTTTTTATTAATCAAAACATGATAAAAAATGAAATCGTTTGAGCTTAACATCAGAGACTTGTGTGGAAGTTCATTTATTTATCTCACAATAGACCTAATATAGCTTATATTGTTAGTGTTGTCAGTCAATTCATGCATGACCCACAGGAGAAGCACTCACAGGCTGTGGATAGAATCTTGCAGTATCTGCAGGCAAGTCCAGGGAAAGGTCTATTATTCAAGAAAAATGACTAATTGTCTATGGAAGTTTATACTGATGCAGATTATGCAGAATCAATTGTTGACAGGAGATCCACTACAGGATACTATATGTTCTTGGGTGGAAATTTAGTTACATGGAGGAGCAAGAAGCAAAATGTCGTTGCCGGATCAAGTGCAGAGGCAGAACTCAGAGCGATGGCTCAAGGAGTTTGTGAATTATTGTGGATGAAGATCATACTAGATGACTTGAAAATAAAGCATGAAGCTCCTATGAGATGCTTCTGTGATAATAAGTCTACCATTAGTAATGCTCACAATCCAGTCCAACATGGCAGAACGAAACACATAAAGATAAACCGGCACTTCATCAAAGAGAAATTGGATAGTAGTCTTATTTCTACACAGTACGTCCCCTTAGGACTACACTTGGCTAATCTTGTCACCAAAGGACTTCCCTTGGAATGATTTTGAGATCTTACTTGCAAGTTGGGAATGATAGATATCTATTCACCAGCTTGAGCGGGAGTGTTGTAATATCTAGCAATTAGGTTTAATTGTAGAATAATTATTTTTTATTATTAGGAGACATCTTCATTATTAAGAAATTTGTTCTCTTATTAAAAGATTAAGTAGATATTTAATTTCTTCTATATACTATAATCGCTTTATAGTTTTGATTCAAGAAATAAAATTATATTTCTCCGTATTTGAGTTAAACCATTGTATATTTGACAGATAGAAAGCTAAAAGGCTATGGTCCTCCAAGTACAGCATTCTCAATGTCTTCTCTGCTCAAAGCATAACTAAACCTCCTCTCCATGTCTTTGTCAAGATTTCCAGGTCCACTCTTCAAATACCTGCACCAAATTAAAACTCTTCAATGTCTACCAGGAGGGAGTTAAAACCTACATTTCATTTTTTTTTTTTGAAGTTTACATTTCATATTAATCATTCATATTAACGTGCCAAGGAAACTCCATCATGCACCTTTGCAATGGGATTTACTCAATTAAGGTTACCAAGTATTTGACATCCAACTTGTAACAAGACCAGCAATTTATTCGCAAATGAAAATGAATTTACAGTCAGTATCGTAAATAGTGCATGTTCGGGTACGGTGGAAAATCGTGTCGAGTCCAAAATTAAGATGGACAGAAATAACTTCTTAGATTTTGCAGCTGCCCACCGTGATTTTGGCTACACCGTAGTTTTTCACCATATATCCAAACACGCACTTAGTGAAGGATCGAAAGTGCAGCTCCCAATAGAAAATTTCAGAATTCAGATAGCAAATTAATGAAAAATATTCAAGACGAAGTCTACTTATTGATTCTAGCAGAAGATTATGACATCATCGGACCTTGCTAAAATCAGCAGTATCTCCGAGAAACATTAAAGCACCATTTTTCCAAAAATTTAACAGACATCTAAGTGATTTCTTTCTTCCTTTTCACCTTCTAATAATGACACCAAATTTTTAAGATTCAACTATCTCTCACTTCAGCTTTCCTCAATGGAACTAAAAGACATTCATATTTTCAGTTTGTAAACTCTGACACATATTCCTGACTCTTAAAAACAGGCACCCATAGAGGAAGGCAAGGGAAAGTTTCTCCATAGAAAATTGAAATAATTATTCAAACTTAATTACTAGTGTTCAACTATGGAACATGGACCGGAACAGGCGATGATCATTGAAGTTGGGCCTAGAAGCGGATGTATGGGCCAGAAGACTTGAGCTTGTTCACACTCCGATTCAGGCGATGTAGTCCAGCTTGGGCGACTTAGTTCAACTTGGGAATTCAAAGTGGGTGGCCTACTCATTTCCTCACGTGGGTTGCCAAACTGTAGTTTTAGATATTTTATGTTGAATATGTCAAAGAGCACGACTCCCATACCCGACACTAGTAGGTACGTGGTCATGGGTGGTTACGCAATAGACTAAGGTTTTATATGTAGATAGAGACGACTCACCAGAGGAGACCTCATGTTCACTTGAATTGAATACCAGAAAGGACTAGGTTTTGAATTCTCTCTTGATTCTTAGCTTAGTTTCCCTCATGTTCACATCGTGGACAGAACACATATGCTAAAGTAAACCTTTTGAAACTTTGGAAGCAACACATGAATGCATTGATATGTTCATTCTAGAGGAGAATGCAACCCTAAACCAATATTGCCTGATTTCTTACATCTTCATTGAGAATAGCACTTGAAATTTAAAACAATGGATAGCTTACTAGTTACAACTATGTTCCTGGTAATCATCATTTAGCTTGCTAATTGTTTGCAGTCCTTTTTGCAGATGTATATGATGGACAACTACTTGAGCTATTTTTTATACTGAAAATAAAAAAGGGCTTGTCGGAGTTTACTTTTGCTCAGCATAATTACCAGTAGCACTATACATAATTTTCCTACACCTTTGTTGAGGCTAGATTGACCCATCATACTTAATTAGAAGATAAATAACACAAGGGATTACAAAACAAATCCATAAAGGTGAGTTGTTTTTATTTGATCTAATCTACTTGTAAATATCACTATGAAGTCCCCTTTTATCGAAAAAGCTAAATTAGTAAAACATACAGCAGTAAAGAACTAACCACAACCCAAAAAATAATAATAACAAACTAATGGTCTAATTCTTGCAGTGGAGTTTCACAGTGTACTATAACCATGATTCACAGTGGAGTTTCACCCCAATTCTTGCATTTGAAATTCATATTTTATAAAGATTTTGTTCCATGGACATATTAACATTTAATACTGCAAAACAAAGTTTATTTCTTCTCCCAAACAAAAAACTAAAATATTCATCACAATGGCAACGCATTGGGAGGTGAAACACATGAAAGTTTGAAATTTTTGGTTGATCAACAGAGAAGTAGAGCAAATAAAGGACTATATTCAGAGATGGTTGGAGATATAAGAAAGATACCAAATGATTGAGGTTAACCTGCCTCATAATTAGGACTATAGACAGATTTTTCACTGTTCTTCATTCTATATCTAAAGATGAACATGTGTATATAGCAATATCTAATCAAGTTCACTTCTGCGATAATAAATTTGACACAGCAAAGTCTGTGCAGGGGAACAACAACAACAATGTGAAAATGAATAAAGAGCAGGCATAACCATACTTATCTTCAAGCAACCTAGTCAATTACTCAATAGACAAAACAATGTTACTTAAACTATTCAAAACAAATCAAACCCTTCACAAAATTCCAATTGAATACCCAACTACACCACTTAGCAATTTTGAACCACACAAAAGTGGATAGATAGCACGGTTTGCACAACTTCATACATGAAAACCCACACACGCATAAACTCAAACATCTAAAGCGCAAGAACCCACAACACAAAACACCACAAAAACAACCCGAAGAACAATGAAGAAACCCACTCACCTTATGTTGAGGTCAGTGATATCCAGAGAGAGGTGAGCATGCCAATCAGGCTTGTGCACAAGCCACATAGCCCTATCAGCCTTGCTCTGCTGGAACCCAAGGCTCTTCAGCCACGCCTCAATGCAAGGCAAGCTGTGTGAGTAGAGGGGTTTGGTCTTCTCAGGGAGCTTCTGAAGCCACTCATCTTCAGGAATTGGGGGTTCTTCTGCTTCAGGGGACTTGCAGAAAATTGGGGTGGTAGTGGTAGTGGATTTTCTGGGTGAGAAGGAAAGTGGGTGGAGAAAGGGGAAGGGTTTGGGGAAAAGGGTAGTTTGAAAGATTGGAAACTGAGAGGCAGATAGAGTGAGCAAAGAAGGAGGGAGAGAGACATTGGATTTTGTGAGTGGTGAGGATGAAATGAAGGACATGTTTTGTTGCTGTTAATTTTTTCTGTGCTGGTTTTGTTATTTGAGTGATGAATTTGGATGGAGTTGAAAGAAAAATGTGAAAAGAGTGACAAAGGAATGAGGTTGGATTTTTTAAGATGGAGACTGTTGGAAGAAACGAAAACTGTTAATGAATTTGGATTATCAGCTCCACGTGGGACACGGTTAAGAGCACTTTTATGAATGAATACACATTTTTGTCCTTGTATTTCTCTTAATAACCTTCGCGTGATTTTTGAATATTTAAAATGTCGGTTTTATTAGTCTTTTTAATCACATAAAATGTTGGTATGTAGGAACTAACTTGAATGATATTTTACATATTTAGAGATCACATGTGGTATTTGTTTTGTTTAAGGACGAATTATTAAACGAGATACACTAGCGACAGGGACAGAAATATTTATTCACTCCCACTTTTTTCCAAGGACAGATATGGGAAGGGATTGGGAGCTCTTTATTTTATTTGTTTATTTATTTTTGAAACAGTAATATTATTGAGATAAGTCAAGAGGTCATAGAGGCAAGTACATCAGCAGAAATGAAAAAACATTCAGTAGCACTTCTTCAATCCAAACTGAGTCTGGAAAATTGGAAGCATTTTTCGCAAAGCAATTCGCCACGAAATTTTCAGATTGACAAACAAAAGATAAATGAAAATAATCAAAACAAGAGATTAAGTAACAACAATCTCTAAGAAGTGAAATGAAATAAGACGGGTCGCGTCATCCAATGGTTTACCCATGTTCATATAATTACAAGCAATCCGTCTCAAAGTAAACATATCTAAAGCAAAGCTCCATCGCCTTGAGAATGGACCAGTGAAAAGCCAATGTTTCTACCAACAAAGGAGAAGATGTAGCAATAAGAAAAGCGGACGTCACTGCCATCACATAGCCATCGCGTTTCCTAGCAATAAGATTACGAACATAGGAGGCATCACAATTTATTTTAATTATATCTCCAACTGGGCGTTACCAACTCGCAGCAAGAAAACGATCACGGGGAGCCAGGTCCTGCTACTGATTGTCGTCCATCTGCAAAGCCGGCACCGGCAACAGCAGTTTCTCTAAAGAAAAATGATCTTGTTTCTTTAGCTTGGAAGCGAACTCCAACCGGCGAGGCTAACCTCCACCACTTGAAGATAATCGGGCACAAGAAGAAGAAGACATGGGTCATTGTTACACGAGCCACCGGCCAAGCAAGATCCTTACAACGGGGGAGTGCTTGAGCAGACCAAAGACAACTCCAAAACCCAAAGCCCAACTTGGCAGAATATACACCATCGCTTCAGCCCAGCCAAAACATTTCGTCCTCTTGTGGCGTAAGCGTAAGCGGAATAGGAATCTGCATAATTGCTAGAGCAGTCAATACGGGCCAGCCCGGCCCATATGGGCTGACCCGTCACGGGTTGGGTTCAAAACGGGTTGGGTTGGAGCAACCCGTTTCTAAACGAGCCAGGAATTAATCAACCCAACCCGGCTCGCGGGATGGCGGGTCGGCCCGTTTTGGCAGTAGGAAAATAAAAAAAATCTAAAAATTAGGAAATTCAATTAAAATATGATGAAAAGGTAAAAAAAAATCATATTAAATAAATACTAACACATGCATTTTACCAAACCTACTAATTCAAGATCATAACAAATTAACAATGTTGCACCATACACTTTGTGCATATCTAAATTCAAGTTCAAACTCCGAGTCATTCTTGAATTTCAATACAAACACAACCCAAGATGGAAGAAAATCACTCCCTTATCTTAGCAGACTCACTTCACTTTTCACGTGACACTTGGACTTAGTGGCCCAACCCAAGATTTAAGAGAATCAGCTAAAAAAATGTTTTATTTTATTTTATTGCCCAACCCGCGGGCTAGCCCGTTTAACCCGTGGGTTAAACAAGCCGGATTGCTCTAACCCGTATTCTAAACGGGCTGTGATTTCATCAACCCAACCCGCCTACGAGCCGGGTTGGGCCGGGCCAGCCCGCGGGTTGGAACCCATATTGACAACTCTAATAATTGCATTTGTTATAAGAGGAAGACTTGCAAACTCTTTATTTATATTGTAACTAGTCTTTTAGCGTGTGTAATGCACCGAAAAATAAATGTAAAATTATTAAAACATAATTTTGTAATAATTATTGTAACATTAATTTACTTTGTAGATTTAAAATAAAATAGATTAAATTTTAATATTTAGAAATAAAAGTATAATTTTTAAATAAATAGTTTTAAATTTAATATACAAATATAAAATACTGTAATCTTAAATTTTATTTTAATTTAGTATTTTTGAAAAGTGTTAAAATATGAATTAAAATTTTTACGTTATTAAGCAAGAATCAAAAAATAAAGATAAAAAAATATAGTCATAACAAATTTAATTAAAAAGGATAAATAGTATACATTGAATTAAAAATAATTTTTTTATATAATTTATTACGATTATTTAATTTTAATAATAAATTTTGATATTAAGTATATTTAAAAAAATTAAAATGATTAAAAAGTAATTTAAGTTTATATTAAAAATAATAATTAATCATAACTAAAACAAAAATAGTAAAGATTTTAAATTTGAATTTCAAAACAAAAGTTAAGCATTAAAATAAATAAAATCATTTAAATTTAAATAATTAATTTAATTTGGGAGAATCACACTCTCATAGGTAGTGTGTCAAACTCACTCTCCATTGAGAGAAGATGGTGACTATTGCAAACATACTGAGAGAGCTCACTATAATATCACTCTCTAAAGTAAAGACTCTAATTTATATGATAGCGAGTAGATTTTAATATATATATATATATATATATATATATATATATATATATATATGTTGGCATCAACTAATAGATTTTTTTTTTTTGCAATGGGCCATACTTGTGGCGACCCTACTCATCCCTTTACCGGGATAAATTTTTGGCTTAAATATGTTTGGGGTCCCTAACATTTGAAAGGGAATCAGTCCGAGTCCCTGAAAAATTAATTTGTTAAATTGGGTCCCTGGCATATGTTTTTTAACTAAATTAAGTCATTTTAACCAATTTTGAGTAGTCAATACCTAGTCATCACCTCCACATCATCCCACTTATCCTACATGGATTTTGATTTTGATTAAAAGGACTAGTCAAAATTGATTAAAATGACTTAATTTGATTAAAAAACATATGTCAAGGACCCAATTTAACAAATTAATTTTTCAGGGACCCGGACTGATTCCCTTTCAAACGTCAGGGACCCCAAACATATTTAAGCCTAAATTTTTATTATTAAGTTATTCTTAAAGCATAAATATAGTGTCTTAAAATTTTTGCAACCATTAACAACAAAACTTTGAGTCTAATGCAAGCAAACAACTCATTTTAAATATACATATGCTTGGAGTTCATACGACATCATCAAACATCACATTACATTTAGTCACTCCCCACAGGTAAGAGAATTAACCAGATCCCACATGTCTACCACAATGAGTTGATTAAGGTTCTCAACATTTATTTATAACACAGACTACTAACGGTCAGCTAAAGATTAGACAACCAACATATGTTCATCTCCCTTCTCACATTCCTCAGCGTTCCACCTTCAATTCTTCACTGTCTGCTACTCACAAGCAGAGAAGAGAAAGAGACAACATATAAAAGAGGGGTGAGAAGCACTACATGCATACAAAAATGCCTTCCTGGAGTGAGAGTTTCTTGCAAAATTAAATGGCAATCCTTATGAGAAAAACTTCATAGCTATTTCATTATCAAGGTCTCTCTACCTCCATTATTGAAGGAATTTTCTATAGAATCTTGTCCTGATGTCTTCCACTTTTTTGGATCATAGTTCTCACTAGAAAGCGGGGGCAAAGAGACTGTTTTGGCTTTTGACTGTTCAATCTTGAGAGCAGCCTCAACGTCTAACTTCTTCAACTCATGAAGCTTAGAAGACGTTATCCTTTCACAAATACCAACACCGGACCCCGGCTCCTTCAACAAGTGAGCTCTTACTCTAGTGTAGGATCCAGTGAAAAGTTTAGGACACAAGTTGCATTTGATTAAATAATTCCCACCTCCAGTACCCGTTAATGATTTTTGTTTTGTTATAAAGCTCCATAGAGGCTTGGTGTCATTCACTTGATTAGAACCTAGCATAATTTCATTCAAACACTAATTCACGGGAGTTAGACCTGACATGTTCGTAAATCATAGGAAATTAGGAAGTAGGTATAAATAAAAAACAGGGGAGGAAATTTCAATTCTCAAGAAGATAGTACACAAACCAAATTACAGTAACAAAAAAACAGGGGGACTGAATCTGTGAAGTGCGTGTTCTCATAAAAAGGGATCAAATCGTAAATCCACATTTCAGTTCTCATGACCCATAGAGAAAAAAAAGGGGAGGAAGCAAGGGGGAAGAAAACTGAAAACCTAAATCACAAGAACAACACAACACAGCAGAAACATATGGGTTTTGAGTTCAACTTCAATTAAACAATCAAGAATCAGGAGAAAAGCAAGGGGAGGAGAAAATCATGTGAAAAGTTGTTACCTTTGTGATGGAGAAAATTTTGAAGAGGAAGAGGAAAGCAGATGATGCCACGGCGGTGAATGAAGCACGATGCCGGATGAAGCACGATGGTGATGTTGCAACGGTGCAATGACGGCTGAGGCAGAGGGAGAGTGCGTGCGTGAAGGCAGAGGAGGGTGAGTGCATGAAGGACTGAAGGCAGAGTGTCTCTTTCTCTTATGTCTCTTTCTCTTCTGTTTTTAATTTGGGTTCAAATTAAAATAATACTTAAAAACCCACTTGGGCCGTGTCGGTTCCTTCATTTTGGCGTGTCGGCGCCGCATTGGAGTCGCGTTCGAGTCGTGTCGGCGCCATGTCGAAGGGGAACTGTTAGAGATAAGAATCGTCTCCTGTTGGAGGCGTGCAGAAACAATCACAGCATCGTCTGTGATTTTTAAAGAAGATCAACAACGGATCGTGTGATGAGGATCTTCTAATGTTGGAACTATGGACCATCTGCCAAAGCCAAGATAATCGTCTGACCAGACATGTCATCTGAGTGCACGTCAGTTGTAGCGCATGTTATCTTGTAATAATGGCAATCCTGAATTACCCGAGATTCTACCTTATCTTATCTTGTATTTATTATTGTTTATTGTAAGTTACATTCCTAATGTAACAGTTGACCTTGGGATATCCGGAACGATCATTTAGATTTCAATATCGTCTTAGTTTTCACTCTGTATAAATACAGAGTTTGTAATTGTTAATAAACATGATAGAAAATATGTAAGAACCTTGGATTCAGAGTGTCTTCAATTCCTCAACCCTTCTTTTATTTTTCCCTTTCAAGAACGCTCCTTCACAACGTTCTTAACACGAACAAAAACATTTTTTTACTCGGATTTTGGTGTGCCCGATGCCAATCGCATGCGCGTCGCACGCGAGTCGCCTGTCGGCGGAAAATCCAACACGGACACGGCCAAAATTTGCCATGTCGGTGCATCAGAGTATAATATTGTCCTTCAAACACTCATGAACTTGCATAACCCCCTTTTCTCCAAATACACAATAAACCCTCGCTTCTATTCTCCGCCCGAGAGAATTCCCATTAAAATTCCTCATCACCCCATATAAGTTTACACTTCCTGACATCAATTTCCTGTAACTTATTTTCTTGAATGCAAATCATATCGACCTTGAATTGAGAGACCAGCTTCTTCACAACCTGTTGCTTCAGACTGCTACCAATGCCCCTCGAATTGAAACTCAACACTAACATTTAGACATTACCACCTGCAGTAGCTGAGGTTAATCCACCAGCCCCTCCCCACCATCCCTTTTCTCCATGCTGACCAACCTATTGATAATATTTCGCTCATCACCAGAAAACGTCACTCCAAGTACCTTGCCCAGTTCCCGTAAATTCATTGCTTCCTCCTCATTGTTTTTGAGCCAATACACCTTATTACAATTCTCAATGCAAGAATCAGACGCAGGTGCTAAGCGAACTAAAGATGTTAGTCCAGGTAACGCTATTTTAACCCTGCTTTTTTCAATGTATGTTTTCTATTGCGTTAATTTCACCAGTATCTGTCTGACACCCACATGAACTAGAAGTTGAGCAATATTAATTATATATTTTCCATTTTCCAGTTACATGATTCATAACCTGATAGAGTTCGACCTCCTGTCACTAAGGTCTATAGGAGACGTCGTGACCGAGAAGCAAGCGCTGCCCTTGCTAGCGCTGGAATTGGGGCTGAAAGTGAGCCAAGTGGGTCAAGTGGGCCATAGATCTCAGCCCAACAGGCCGTGGTTATCAGCCAAACAGCCTAGGGCTGTTCTGTTTTCCTTAATTCAATCAGTTTTATAATTTAATTATCCAGTCAGCATTAGTTAATATTTTATTATTAAGCTTAATTAGGGTTTTGAGGGGTTTAGTTTAAATAGAGGTGGTTGTGCCTCTATTCAGCAGCTTTTGGGAGAATTAGGTTTTGGTGGCTGGCTATTGGTGTCCAGTTTGTAATTCTTCTCAAGAGCATTTTTATCTAATAAACAATTTCAGTTTCTCTTCTCTATTGTTTGTGAATCTGTTGGGCTAGGCCAGATTGATCCAGTTTTCCCTACTGTTTGGTACCAATCTATCATTGGTATCAGAGCACCGATCCGGTGCCCTGAAAATCCACAATTCCTAGGCTGTGCATGGTGACTACAAGGCAGATGGAGCAGAGTTGGACGAAGGAGAAGGAGGAGATGATAACCCGGCTAGAACTGAATGAAGCCCGGACCAAGAAAATCGAGGATTTGTTGACAGCGATAGCAGCCAAGCTTGACGTGAAGGATGCAGAGGCCAATCGCGATGACGACAACAAGGAAAAACATGACCGTGACCGCGACGACCCCACGAACCGAGAGCGCGAACAGTGGCATAGGCTGGAAATCCCAATTTTTGCAAGGGAAGATGCGTTTGGCTGGACCCATAAATTGGAACGCTATTTCAGCCTAAAAGGGGTCACGGAGGCGGAACGAATGCAGGCAATCATGGTCGCTTTGGAGGGGGGGGCTTTGAGTTTGTTCCAATGGTGGGAAAGATGCAATCCGGCACCTACGTGGGAGGCATTTAAATTAGCCGTTGTTCGGCGTTTCCAACCCTCTAGGGTCCAAAATCCTTTTGAGGTGCTGTTATCCCTCAAGCAAACCGGAACGGTAGAGGAGTTTGTGGATGAGTTTCACAAGTATGTTGGGGCTTTGAAGGAGATTGGTCCTGAATTTGTGAAGGGAATATTTCTTAATGGGTTAAAAGAAGAAATTCAGGTAGAGCTGCGATTATACGACCTTGACACTCTCTCAGACGTTATGCAGAAAGCCCTCATTATAGAGCAGAAAAATGCAGTGTTGAATAAAAAGGCGCCGGCTACTTACACTAGAACTAATGGATTTTACCGCAGCAATCCCACAAATAAGGTTGTCACGGTCGATTCCAAAGCCTATCCGGAAAGGAAAGCAGAGAGTTCTTCCATAGGAAGTGTTGTGGGCAGCAATGGCAACAAGATAGCAGGGGAAGTATCTCGCACCAGGGGGGAGAATTCAAGTACTTGACGGGAGCAGAGATGAGAGAGAAAAGGGAAAAAGGGGTTGTGTTTTCGCTGCGACGAACCCTACACCCGGGAGCATCGCTGCAAGAACATGCAGTTCCGTATGATCGTGCTAGAGGAGGAAGAAGAAGATGAGGAGGCGGAGGAAATTCTTAACATGCCCGAAAGTTTCAATTCTATGCAACTCTCACTGTTTTCTATGACGGGTTTTACTTCGGCTAAATCTTGGAAGGTAGGAGGAAGTCTACAGGAACAATCAATAATTGTACTTATTGATTGTGGGGCCTCGCACAACTTTATCTCCAAGGATCTAGTGGAGAAGTTGCAGTTATCAGTGACCGATACTGCCCCTTATGTGGTAGAAGTGGGGGATGGACACAAGGTATGATGCCGAGGAAAATGCAAGGAGCTTATGATCCGGGTGCAAGACTTGGACATCGTGCAAGATTTTTACTTGTTCACATTGAGTGGTGTAGATGTGGTTTTAGGGCTGGATTGGTTGGCGAGCCTTGGGAAAATACAGGCCGATTTTGGAAGGCTGGAACTCACATTGAAAAAGGGAGATCTGATGCATACAATTACTGGGGATCCTGCTTTAACCAAAGCAGAGTTGAGTTTTAGTGCATTCATGCAGGTCTTGAAGGAAGAGAAAGACGGGTTGTTCATTCATGGCAGAGAGAAAACCGAAATTCAAGAAACTGGAGATAAAATCCCTGGTGAGATTAATCGGCTATTAGAAGATTTTGATGAGATATTTCAAGACCCAACTAACCTGCCCCCGACTAAAAGACAGATCACGCGATTTATCTCAAGGAAGGAGCTGAAATTCCAAATATCAGGCCTTACAAATATCCTCACTACCAAAAATCAAAAATAGAGAAGCTGGTTTCCGAAATGCTAGATGCAGGGTTGATAAGGCCAAGTATAAGCCCCTATTCCAGCCCCATCATTCTAGTTTAGAAGAAAGATGGCGGGTGGAGGTTCTGTGTCGATTATCGTGCACTGAACAAGATCACTATACCTAATAAATTTCCCATTCCGATCATCGAAGAGTTGCTAGATGAACTGAGCGGAGCTACTATATTCACCAAATTAGATCTTAAATCCGGCTACCATCAAATCAGGATGAGGGGTGAGGACGTTGAGAAGACAGCATTCAGAACCCATGAAAGTCACTATGAATTTCTGGTGATGCCTTTTGGACTCACAAATGCCCCTTCCACATTTCAGGTCCTTATGAATGAGGTGCTGAAACCTTTTCTCAGAAGGTTTGTTTTAGTGTTTTTTCATGACATTTTAGTGTACAGTGGAGATTTGGAGCAACATCTGTCTCACGTCCGTCAAGTTCTTGATGTCTTGAAAACAAACTCTCTGAAGATCAACAAGAAGAAGTGCACTTTTGGGCAGACCAAATTGGAGTACTTGGGACACATAATATTCGCGGAAGGAGTAGCAGCTAACCAACGGAAGGTGAAGGCTATGTGTACTTGGCCAAAACCCAAGGATATAAAAAGCCTTAGGGGATTCTTGGGGTTGACAGGGTACTATAGAAGATTTGTCAAAGATTATGGGAAGTTGGCGAAACCATTGACTAACCTTTTGAAAAAGGATAGTTTCAGCTGGAGTAAAGAGGCTGAAGCCGCTTTCCAGACCCTCAAGAAGGCCATGGCAGAATTACCTTCTTTGGTGGTACCCGATTTTTCAAAGGAATTTGTTGTGGAAACTGATGCTTCGAGTAAAGGTTTGGGAGCAGTATTGATGCAAGAAGGAAAACCAATTGCTTTTTGGAGCCAAGGGTTGTCCAAAAGAGCTCAATTGAAATCTGTGTATGAGAGGGAGTTAATGGCTTTGGTGCACGCTGTTCAGAAATGGCGTCATTATTTGTTGGGCAGACATTTTGTCATCAGAACTGATCAACGAAGCCTGAAGTTTGTGACAGATCAGAGGTTGTTTAGTGAAGAACAGTTTAAATGGGCAGTGAAGTTGATCGGGCTGGATTTTGAAATTCAATACAAACCAGGTAAAGACAATTCAGTGGCTGATGCATTATCTAGAAAGGGGATATACTCGGTATTATCAGTCATCACATCTCCCGAGGTGGTAAGGTGGGATTCTGAGATTCAGCAGGATCCTAAGCTTCAACTCATTATTCAGGATCTGTTTGCCGATGCATTGACACATCCAGGTTACTCCCTCATCAAGGGAAGATTATACTATAAGGGTAAGTTGGTGGTGCCAAAATCGTCTTCCCAGATTCCAACTATCATAGCTGAATGTCATGATACTCCTACGGGAGGTCATTCGGGGTTTTTTTCGTACGTACAAGCGTGTGGCCAGTTTCTTATTTTGGGAAGGTATGAGAGGAGACATTAAGAAGTATGTTCAAGAGTGTGATATTTGTCAGCAAAACAAATAACAAACTCTGGCCCCTGGAGGACTGTTGCAGCCCCTACCTATTCCTACCCACGTTTGGAGTGACATTTCTATGGATTTCATTGGAGGACTGCCCAAAGCTAAAGGCAAGAATACGATCTTCGTTGTGGTTGATCGTTTGACTAAGTATGCACATTTTTTTTTTTTTCCGTTGGGACATCCTTTTTCTGCACCAGACGTTGCTGCTGTTTTTGTCAAAGAGGTAGTACGTTTACACGGGTTCCCTTCTTCAAGTGTCCAATAGAGACCAAATCTTCTTGAGTCAATTCTGGAAGGAACTTTTCCGTTTAGCAGGTACCCAGCTTAAGCTTAGCATCGCTTATCATCCGCAGACAGATGGCCAAACGGAGGTCGTTAACCGCTGTCTTGAGACTTATCTTCGTTGTTTTTCGGGGACTAAACCGAAACAGTGGCCAGATTGGCTACCTTGGGCTGAATTCTGGTTCATCACCAACTATAATGTTTCAACCAAAATGACTCCTTTTCAAGCACTTTATGGCCGAGACCCTCGTTGATTAAGTCTGGCACCATTCCTACTAAAGTGGAGGCTGTAAGCCAGCTCAATGAGCAACGTGATCACATCTTACAGGAATTGAAGCAGAATTTGTCGAAAGCTCAGGATCAAATGCGTTCTTATGCGAATAAGCATCGTAGGCTGATCGACTTTGAGGTTGGCGATTGAGTCTTCTTGAAATTACAGCCTTACCGCCTCCGCTCGTTGGCCAAGCGACCTAATGAAAAACTAGCTTCGCGTTTCTATGGCCCTTTCCGGGTTCTTGAGAAGGTGGGTGCCGTTGCTTATAAGTTGGAGTTGCCAGCTCACTCGAAAATTCACCCAGTTTTCCATGTCTCTTTGCTGAAGAAAGCGCTCAAGCCCCACCAGTTATCACAAACTTTGCCACCTATGTTGAATGCAAATCAGGAGTTGGATGTTCAACCTGAGGATATTCTGGATTGGCGTGAATCTCCAGTTGGGCAGATGGAAGTGTTAGTGAAGTGGCAACTTCTTCCCGCTTGTGATAATGCATGGGAGTTGGCTGCATATATACAAGATGTCTTTCCGCACTTTCCCCTTGAGGACAAGGTGGTTCTTTTAGGGGGGGGGGTATTGATAGAGTTCGACCTCCTGTCACTAAGGTCTATAGGAGACTTCGTGACCGAGAAGCAAGCGCTGCCCTTGCTAGCGCTGGAATTGGGGCTGAAAGTGAGCCAAGTGGGCCAAATGGGCCACAGATCTCAGCCCAACAGGCCGTGGTTATCAGCCAAACAGCCTAGGGCTGTTCTGTTTTCCTTAATTCAATCAGTTTTATAATTTAATTATCCAATCAGCATTAGTTAATATTTTATTATTAAGCTTAATTAGGGTTTTGAGGGGTTTAGTTTAAATAGAGGTGGTTGTGCCTCTATTCAGCAGCTTTTGGGAGAATTAGGTTTTGGTGGCTGGCTATTAGTGTCCAGTTTGTAATTCTTCTCAAGAGCATTTTTATCTAATAAACAATGTCAGTTTCTCTTCTCTATTGTTTGTGAATCTATTGGGCTAGGCCAGATTGATCCAGTTTTCCCTACTGTTTGGTACCAATCTATCATAACCACACTTGTAAATTATGAATGAAAATAAGGTCATTGTTTTTATAATTGTTGATAAAGGCATTCAATTGAAAGCATATAACTTAAGGAAATCCAAGCCAAGGATTGGGTTAGTGGTAGGAGTTTGAATAGTGTGAATGAGGAGTGGTCGGACCTATTTTGTGGATTTAATGTATGCAGTTTTACCTTGTATTTTTGCAAGAGACTGATTTCACAACTCGATCTTGTGACTGCAAAGTCACATGGGAGCAACCTTACGGTTGCGTCCAAGCTCGCCTTCCATTGGGCATAAATAAATAAATAACCTAAGAAATTTGTCACCATTATAAACCAACTTTATCAGTAAGGAGTTGAGCTTCTATAAAGTGTAGCTTTTGGATACTAGTGCATTAGCTTTTGTGACCATCACACAACACAACCAAACACACACTAATATCAAAATCCCTAAATAAAGCTCATTTATCATCCTAGAAGTGGTACATTTGAATCCACTTGAACCTTTCTTTTCATTTCCCTCATTCCTCTTCCACTTCTAATTACATTTCTTGTCTTATCGCTGAAATCAATGAAAGAGAGACAACAGGGTTGGCATAAACAAAATTCCTTATTAGCATCAATGTGATTCTGCAGACTGAGAATGAGACCGGTACTCATTGACAAGTTTCCTGAACAGTGATCCTTCTATCTTCATCAGGTTCATTGGCTCATCATACTCCGCCAATTTTCCTGAAAATTCGATCAGACATTTCCTTTTTTATAGAACAAAACAGAAGTGGTTTTATAGATTTATCTGAAAAAGTTTGTTAAATAAAGGGACAATCAATATGCAACTTACCATCACTGATTGAAAGAACCATAGTGCAATCCATCACAGTTGGTATCCTGTGTGCAACTGTGATCACTGTACAATCTGCAAACTCAATCCTAATTGTTTTCTGCAGAATCAAATCAGTTGCATTATCAATTGATGCAGTTGCTTCATCCAGCACCAATATCCTACTTCTCCTCAAAAGAGCGCGCCCCAAACAGAATAACTGCCTTTGCCCCATGCTCCAGTTTGATCCATTTTCAACAACTGCATAACAATTTGTTTTGTTTAGGGTTTAGGATTTAGGTTATGAAAGAAGAGCTTCAAAACATAGTTACATCCATGAAACTTTATAGTGTACCTGAGGAGTTTAAGCCCTCTTCTTTAGCTTGGACGACTTCTCGCAATTGACACTTCCCAAGAACCTTCATATTGACCAAGAATCAGTACACGTTCACTATGCAAATGCAGATATTAACAGAATTTAGCATGTTTTATATACCTCCCATATTTCTTGATCAGAGTGTTGAGACAAAGGGTCCAAATTATATCTAACTGTTCCAACAAATAGGGTAGGATCCTGAGGTATAATTCCAATCCTTGATCTCAAATCATGAAGGCCAACAGAACAAATGTCTATGCCATCAACTATAATTTTTCCTGCAGCTGGCTCGACAAGACGAAACAAAGCACTTATCAGTGTGGATTTCCCACTGCCTGTCCTGCCAACAATACCAATCTTTTGCCCGGCTTCAAATGTGCATGTGATCCCATGAAGCACAAGTGGTCCCTCAGGTCTGTATCGTATCTGTTTTGGTATAAACAAACACATTATGCAGTTTAACATATCATTTTTCTGAACATTATGCTTCACATTTTAAAATAAGGCTATGCTTTGAAGTGTTTATTTGAGTTTATCTAACCATGTAAGTACTTATCCACGTGTTTGAGAGAGCTTATATAAATAACTTATGATGAGCCCTTATACTACTTACCTGTAACTTATTCTGATTTGCTTATTCGTAAGCTGCTCAGATTAGCTTCTAAATAAACGCTTATGCTACCTATAACCTATTCTGAGATTATTTGAATTAGCTTATCAAATTAGCTTATAAGCGCAGTTATGTCTTAAGCGCTTATGGTCTTAAGCAGTTAATTAATCTGTTTACCAAAATGCAACCTAAATACCAATTACCTGCAAATCATGTATTTCTACTTTTCCTGCCACTGGCCAATTCAAAGAAGGACGATTTCCTTCTATTACTTCCGGAGCCTCACTTGGTATATGCATATATTGGTTCAGCCTCTCTACTGATATTATATAATTTGCAAGATTGCATTGACTTTGAATTGAAAATACTAAGGCGGCGTTCAGTGAAAGGCCATAAGATAGAGCCATGCCAATAAATCCTGAAACCAAGGATATTGAAATTCAGAAACTTGCATCAAGAGAGTTAGAATGCTATTTTTTTAGGATAGAAGTAAATAATTTGAATATAATCACAATGCCTAGACCAGAATCTCACCAGAGGTGAAAGTCCCAGGTGGAAGCATAACCATGCATAAAGCTGCTGAGGCTAGAACAACTGCAGCAACTACTTCTAACCGTTGGATCAACCACTCATTTGAGGCAGAACTATGGAAGAAAGTACTAGCATTGACATCAATTAGGTCAAGATTCTTCTCGAAGAAACGATCTTCATCCTCAAAAGCTCTTATTGTCATAGCTCCAGCAACAGTTTCAGCTAAATGATTAGCCACAAAGGATTTCGTTGTGCCATTCATCCGCATCACCTCTTTTGCCGTGGCAAAGTAGTATCTCTATTTAAAATATACACACAAACACCAACAACAAAAATAAGTTTCCATGTTTACTTTCGTACACTCTGGGGAAACATTATTGAAATTAACAGAAAGATAAAAGCTGAAGGAGGGTTAAAAGCTAAAATAAAACATGTTTTTCCACCCTTCCTGCACAATCCCTCTTTTCAAAGAAGAATGAGCATTATGTACTTAAATGTGATAGCTTTCAATTGGAAAAGAAAACAGCATGTTCAGAAATCCTTCAACAATTTATTGTAAAACCAAAATCAAATTCTAGGGGATATGCTTATGTAACTAGTTTTTAGATGTCAGAATTGATTCTGTAGAAAAATAAGCCCGAAAACATGCTAATCATCTCAGTTATGATTCACAGAAGAATATGTTCCTGACCTGCAAGCGAATCGCTATATAAATCATTGGTATAGAAACAATCAAGACTTGCCAAGTTACAACTGCTAAAACTGTAAGATTTGAATAACAATTTATAGTGCCTCCCACAGCATAAGTGAGGATAAATGGGAGATCAAGATCCACAATACTCAGATCTGATGAGACCTGTGAAAAGGAAATCACAGTTAAAATACCATTACCCCACCATTAATTTCATAGCAAGGAAAAAGAAATGTATGATATGCTTACCCTACTAAGTATCCTTCCCAATGGTGTTGAGTCATAAAAAGACATGGGTGCGCGAAATAGCGAGTTCATTAACTGTAAAAATAGTAATTTTGATGATTGAATACCCAAATCAACTACAAGTAGACTTCTGGTCAACATGAAAAATGTTGAAATGACCCCAATTAGGAAGTAAACTATGATCAGTTTCAATGTGCTGACATGGGGATTGTCAACATTAGCAGCCATCCATGAGTTTTGCAATATGTGACAAATCACAAATATTAGGTGACAAAGGGAAGCCAGAAAGAAGTATATGTAGCCTTTCATCTGATTCAGATACTGCAAGTAAGGCTTCAATCCTGTGTCTCCTGTCTCTCTTTCCTCTTGTTTAATTAATTGATTTCCAATTTCTGCTTTAAACTGCTTCTCTATGAAAGCTTGTGTAATCTCTCTAGCAGAACTTGAATGTCTTTGGGAACAAGTAACATTCACAAACTGGTCAGAACCAGCAGTGTCCTTGTAAGCATTGACAAGGTCTTGGAATTCCTGGCTTGAAGTCAATAGATGGTGATAAGGAGCAGCTTCTAGGATTTCCCCATTTGACATCAACTATGAATAATTTTTTACAGTTATTAGTCGTTAGTTACATGTGAGGAAAAGGTGGAAAAAGATGAACAATGGTGCATGTTTGAAAATCCTTCAACAATTGATTTTGAAGCCAAAATCATTTCTGGGGAGAAGCTTCTGTGAGTAGCTTCTGGCTGCCAGAATTTATTTTGATCCAAACATGCGAATAAGTAATGTATTAAGATGAATGAAGTTACCAAAACAGAATCAAATGCTGGGAGGAAGTCAACTTGATGAGTCACAAGTAAGACAGTTTTCCCTTTAAGTCCTTCCATGATGTATTCCTGCCCAGTTTGGAAGCCATGTTTTAGTGAAGAGTGACATTGAAGATAAAAATGGAGGACATGAAGAAAGAAAGATATCATTACATTGAACAAATTTGTAGCAGTATGTGCATCAACAGCACTGAATGGATCATCCAAGAGATATACATCAGCATTTTGATAAAGAGCACGGGCGAGTTGAACTCGCTGCTTCTGGCCTCCACTGAGGGTAACTCCTCTCTCACCTATTTCAGTGAGGTCACCATGGGGAAACAACTCTAGGTCTTTCACTAGTGAAGATCTTTGAAGAGTTTCTTGATATCTTTGAGCATCCAAATCAGATCCAAACAAAACGTTGTCCCGGATTGTACCTGTCTGTATCCATGCTGTTTGGGAAACATATGCAAGCTTCCCATAAACATCAATCTGTAATTCAGAAAAGAGAATCAGATACCTTTTATATCACAGCTGATATAAGGATTGGAAAAGCTCACTACAATATTTGGAATTTATACGATAGGACATTATTTCAATATAAAACTGGTTGTTGTAGTAAGTTAAATTTATGTGCTGAACTGACAAATATCATGTTTGGATCAAATTCTCCTTCATCAGAATCAATTCTGAAACCCAGAAGCTACTTACAAAAGCTTTCCTTGATAATTGATTCTTCCACAAGGCTCAATTGTAGTAGGGTTTTCAAACATGCATAAGAAGATAAGATAGGAATGCAAAACTTATAACCAATTAGAGTATCACAAGATTTAGGAATGTATTGTATGAGCATAAAAAGAACAAAAACTTACAACTCCCTTTGTATTAGGAACTTCTCCAAGAATTGTGGCTAAGAGAGTAGATTTTCCTGAGCCAACTTCTCCACAAATAGCCACCTTTTTCCCAGGTCTAACCTCAATATTTATGTTCCTCAGTGTTGGCTTTGATACATTACCTTCCCATGAAAATTCAGCAGATTTGATTAAAATTGATCCCCTGAGATTGTTGTCACTAATGAACTTGTTCCTGAAATTTGCATTCTGCAGTTCTGGTGCCTCAAGGAATTTAACAATCCGGGCGAATGCAACTTTCGCCTGAATGACCACCCCAACAACATCCGGGATGGCTGTAATTGGATCTTGCACAAGGCGCAAAGTTGCCACAAAAGTGAAAACATTATTTGCACGCAAAGGAATGTTTAGGAAGTAACATGCCAAAAAGGAAGCAGAAGACACCAACATTGGCGCGGTCCAAAAGAGAAAGATGTTGTAAGCCTTTTTCAGTTGCAGTGAATTCAACAGTTTCAGCTCTACACTTCTGAAGTTCTCTATAGCATTCTTAAAATGGGATTCCCATGCATATAGCTTCAGCACTTTAACATTCACTAAAGCCTCAGAGCTAGCCTTCAGTCTCTTATCTTGTGCCACCATGAGTTTGCTCTGAAACTTGTGCTGCAACTTTGCTAGTGGAGTGTTGCAAAGCACAGTGAGAACTATCACCACCAATGAGGCAATTGTTGCCAGTCCAATAGCGCGGAAGAGAATTACTAATGCAATACATAGTTGGAGGATTGTTGTCCAAGATTGGTGAAACCAAAATGGAAATTCTCCAATCCTGTAAACATCTACTGTCACATAATTCATTATCTCACCACCAGAGTGAACCAATCTAGCAGCATTGGATAGTCTCAATATTTTTTTGTAAATGGCTGCAGTAAGTAGTGACCTAACTCTCATGCCAACTAGTCTACTGTTGAAAAACCACTGCCTTTGTGAAAGGGATTCTATGATCTTTATAAAGAAAAGTGACATGGCTAACACATAACCTTCGTATTTGAAGCTTTCATTACCCTCAGCAACCAATATAAAGGCATTCAGAAGCAGAGGACCAGCAGATATTGAGAGTACCTTGAGCAAAGCGAAGAATCCGGTCACCAAAATCTCTCGCCGGTGGCACGAAACTATTGTCCATAAAACTGATGACTGTGATGATGGTTCCTTTTCTGTTTCTCTGCTCAAGTTTGCAACAAATGACAAGTAGCAACTTTCTGCGCGGTCAGGTTCCCGTAGCTTTAGGATATCCTCATCCTGAAGTGTTTTCTCTTGACCCCTTTTCATCAATGGATTCAGCCACCAAAATGACATCCTACTAAATAATCCAGCTTTGGCAAATGGTGTTACAAGATCATCTTCATTGAACTTGCTATTTAAAGGTGCATAGAGGCTTTCATCAATTTCTCTGCTGGTGTTTCCACATTTAGATTCTGTATATGTGCACAAGAGCAGAAAAATTGCTCCTGGAAAAGCTAGAACATCTAAAACAGCCTTGAGGGGGAACTTTCTGCTGCTTATTACATAAGAAAAGGATAAAGCACAAAAAACACCAGAAACAAAGAACAGAACAGTAGAAAACAGCCACAACCATGCTCTTTGAAGATGATTCACTTGAAGGCTTACAGTTAAACCTACTAACAACCATGTAAATCCTTGAAAGAGTTCTAGTAGCCACCAATGAAGAGGAAAAGCTGTGTGGTTTTTCCTTAGGTTCTCCTCCAAAATCCAGATTCCTAAGCATAGATGGAACAGCCCCAGAGAACC
The DNA here is from genome assembly GCA_030819835.1 of Acmispon strigosus. Lineage (NCBI taxonomy): Eukaryota > Viridiplantae > Streptophyta > Magnoliopsida > Fabales > Fabaceae > Acmispon > Acmispon strigosus. The sequence goes on along the minus strand of JAUAMA010000001.1, from coordinate 36,463,775 downwards.
ATTGGTTATGGAAGAAGCTAGCTGCAACTTTGAATACTTTTCCTCCCCACCGCGTGAACTGCGATGTTGCCTCAACAAAGACTTCTGTATCATAATTAATGACAGCATGATCAAGAGTGACACATCAAGGCAAATGACCAACAAATGGTTGATGCATTTGGAAGGATCTTTCAGAAACTTCATATCATAACAGAAAGGAGTTCTTCCAGTCTCAGAACAACTAGAATCCCCACAAATCATGGTCCAAAATTCCTCCATCATCTTTTCAGCTACTCTCTGCTGTTCAAACAAGAAGGGAAGTCATTATTGAGAAAAAAATCACTCTAACACTTGAAAGGAATGGAACAAAAAATGGTTAATCATTTACCAGAATGAACAACAACTCTTCTTAAAATTAAAGTTGCTATAAATAGAGGCTTCACTTGCTCGTTCAAACATCTGTTAGGTTTCAAATATTAAAAGTTGTATTAACATTCAACTTGCTGAAAAAGAGTGGAAACTCAGCGATATATACAAAAAGGACAAAAAAGGACTTTGGACAATCTTATTAAACATGTCCTCATTGCCAATAATATGTGACAAAATTCAGTATTTTATCAAGCTTAATGATGTATAGTGTGATTCACATATATATTGTTGTTGTTGTTTTAACATTATTTTTTTATTAGAAAGATGAAGTGTGACTGTGTTAGGAATATACTACAATAAACAGTGTTGCTGCTATCCTAGGTCGTCTTACCTCTGGGTTCGTCTTATATCAATGACTAATTAAAAAGGCTTATATCATTTAATAAGAAAACTACCCTAAAGTTTTAAACTTATATGAAAACACATGAAAAGTTATAACAGCTTGTGTGTATAAAATACTTAGGAGTAGAGGATTTGCTAACGTCAAATGGCAACAACCTACATTTGTTTGAAGAAAATTTTGCTTCTGTAAAATACACAGTAACGGACCTTTTAGCGCATGCAAGAGGAACAGGTTTCAGCTTTGCCCCTCAGGCCTAAAAAAAGAGTGCGATTCAGAAGCTGGAGATGGCAAAGAAGAGTGTGAGTAGAAACCTTGAAGTAAAAGACGTTTATATATACAGCAAACTAGAGCGTGACTGAGGGAAATGAATGATGAACAAGTTGAAGTATAGACCTTGTTATACAAAACTATAATGATTTTTGTACATAAGGGTGGAATCGACGATCAATTGATGCACGCAGATTGTGGCGTAAAAAAAAACATTTTTTTGGTGGTTTGGGAGACCGCCTCAAAGTTGCGTGTTTATTTTGCGGGGTTTCAAAACCCTGCTAAACTATTTTTAAAGTTTTCTGACGCATTTGGAACACTGCCCAAATTGTCACAAAATTGGGTCTTTATTTTGCGCAGATTTGCTAAACGCCTTTTCTTTTTAACTCTTTATGTTGAGTAGCTCTCAAAAACCGCCGCTAAACGCCTATGTTGGAAGTATATTGAGCGGTGGTTCACATATCATTACTCTATACCAAAATGTCAGAGAAAAGATTGATTGATAAGCGTTAATTTTTTTTAAAATTGAACTTAATCATGAGACAAGAAACTGTAAAGGACTGGGCGGTGCGTATGAAGAAGCAGAGTCTCGGGGAATTAATCTCATAGCTGTTTTAGTTTTCCGCCTATTTTTTTAAAATTCAAGGTGTTTGTCTATTGGTAGGCAAACTGGATCGTCTTAAGGGTGAAGTCATAAGATCGAATCTCAAGAAAGTCATTTCTTGAGAGAGACCGCCACCGTATCCCAAACAGCAGGTTAAACCTGTCAAGGAAGAAAAATAATTTCACGATTATTTTTCACATTTTATTTCATCTATAATTTCATTCAATGGTATACCGCTCACCTACCACCTATTATTTTAACACGTATCACAATTCTGATTAATTATTTAACCAATAATTATCATTCTATTTTTTTAATATTTTTTTGGTATTAACTAAGGTATCCCCACAGCCGATTGTCATGAGACTAATCCTTCGCCCCAAGGTCAGCGCACGAAGCGGTAGGGGGCTGGCCAATGAGTTTTTTCCATTCACAAGAGTTGGGATTCGAACCCCAACCACTTGCTTAAGGGACGAAGTGCTGAACCACTACGCCAACCCACTTGACTCAACTTTAAATAAAAATATTTTAATTAAATTTTATATCAAGGATCTTAAATAAACAAGAATCATTTAATAATACAGGTAGGAGTAACATTCATCCACCTTTGATTATACCTAACTCTCTGTCCCGAAGTTAGTGGGTGTATACCCTTTCCTTTATATGGGTTATATTCTGACATAAATTCATTCCGACTTAAAAACAGTTCTCGCTCGAAACGTGAAATGAATGGTCGGTTGGTAGCTAAAATTGGAATCAAGTACTTGTCCAAAAGTTGCTTCATGGTAATTCTTTTTCGGACTAATATTTATTCACACTCCTATCAGGTGAGAGAAATAAAGTAAAAGGAGAAATATAAGAAATATGATAAATTATGTGATATAAAAAAAAAATACAAGAAAATAAGTGAAAATATAATGAAAAAACAAAATTCTTTGGGAATGAATTAAAAACTTGTTTTTCTTATTCTCCTTGTGGTTGAAAGTGGTGTGTGCAGAAGACAAATTATTACACACTTGTGTGGGATGAGAAAACGAGAGCTTGGAGGTGGAGAGTAAGCCTGTACGTGTAAACAGAGCATAGAGCTTCGTACACATTGGAACCATATAGGAGATGGACGATGTCGTCATAACTCACGTGGGCAGTACGTGGTCACACGTTAATATTTGCATTTGCTTGTTAAAAAATTCAGTGAATTCGTTATGTGACTAAATCGGACAGTTTAACAAAAAATCAAATTATCAAATTTGGTTTTAAAATTTAGAAAAAAAAAGTTGGGTCCTGGAATTTGTAGACCCCCAATCAGTCAACTAGTAACGAGGCCAAAAATAGATATTGCGGACGAGATAACGTCATAGAAGCTATGGGTGTTCACGGCATGTATTAGTTCGGTTTTTAGGGAAAAAGTTATCCGATCCAATCATTTCGATTTTGCCACTTCATCATCCAATTGGTTTTTTTCTTTTTATAGATCCGAACCAATCCGATCCAATTTTTATCGGTTTGGATTGGATTGGATTTCGATTTTTTAAAGACATTGTAAGTATCAAAATCAATAAAGAAATAAAAATTAATTTGAATCATATAACGTCACATTACAAGCCTAAACGATGAGAATTTGAAATAAAAAAAATAAAGGCGAACCAAAAGTCTCAAACAAATTTCCACTTTACTTTAACATATTTTTCAAATTATTACTTGAAACTCTATTTACCCAAATATATCTTGATAAATAAGATCGTGTCATATGATAATTATATAAACTTATAAGGACGGAAATATGTAAGTATGAATTATATGATATAATTACAAATAAAATTATATATATTTGCAAACATTCGATTTGTATTGGTTCGGTTTTGAAAAACAAATCCGAAAACCGATCCAATCCAACAAAAAAAACCAGTTTTCTCAATTTTGGATCCGTTCGGTTTTTAGTTTAATTAGATTTTAATTTTTTTAGATCGATTTTTCAGTTTTTATTGGATTTGATCGGCTATATATGAACACCCTTAATAGAAGCCGTGGAAAATTAAAATTCTCCAAAATTCCTCCTCTTTAAGCCCTAACTTTTTTCTTTGGTTATTTTAAAGCCTAACTTTAAATCCTACTAAATCCTTCACAATTTTATTAAATTTTTGTTAAAATTTTACTTTTAAACATGTGAAATTTTCATATGTCCAGTCCATCATAAACTCTAACAAAAATTAAAAGTTAGTGAAAATTTAAAATTTTTAAGTGTATAGAAATTGATGGAATAATCAAATTCGCTCTACTTTAAAAGTATATTTTATTAGCTTTGAAGAAGTTAGGGGAACCAATATCAAACATGCTCATGCCATGAGTTCAAAATGAGGAAATGACTTAGATAAGGTGACCCAATGGGCCCCTTCCTGTTTTTAATTGTCGCTAAAGGTTTAAATGGGTTTCTTAGGCAAGCAGTCAACCTGTAGAAATATGTTGGATTTAACTTCGGGGTGAATAGGAGGTCGAAGTATCAATACGGCAGTTCGCAAATGATACAATATTTGTGAGGGATGCTTTCTTAAAATATATTATGGTGCTCAAAAGCATACTATGATGTGTTGAATGAGCAGCCGACCTCAAAGTGAATTTTAGCAAAAGTAAGCTTACAGGAATATTCATGGACGATAGAATTACCCAAAGGTATGCTTTGTTTTCGAATTCCAAAATTATGCCCCCCTCCCCCCGGTTGTAAACCATGGAATTCCTATTGGCAAAAATCCATAATGGTTGTTATTCTAGAACCCCATTATTGAGGAGATGAAGATGAAATTGTCCACATGGAGACAAATGACGTTTTCCTTTGGAGGGAGGCTATGCCTCATCAGGAGTGTACTCTCATTCTTCAAGGTAATTTCTGGAATTACTAAGCTTAGCAAAAGCATGATAAGGAACTTCTTGTGGGGAGGAAAGGAAGGGGAAAAAGGATTGTGTGGGTTAAATTGGATGTCATTTTCAAGCCAAAGGAGGAGGGTGGGCTAAGGTGAAGGGTTGGGACAATTTTAACAAAGCTCTTATTCGGAAATGGAGGTGGTGACTTATGCATGACAACTCTAGTCTTTGGAGTACAGTCCTAAGAGCCAAGTACAAGATCTCAAGATTTGGGGAGGTACAGGACATATCCCCAGCAACATCAAATGGATGGAGCGATGTGTTTTCAGAATTGAGTCATATTTCCCATCCCAATCTTCTTAGCACAACAGTAATCAAACCAACAAAGAGGACATTTAGAGAAGCAAGTAGTAAACACATTGCTCCACCTGTTTGATGCTGCTGGGGATATGTCCTGTACCTCCCCAAAGATTTTTCGACGTAGCATCTCAAAAATATTGTTGTGTAAATGAAATGGTAAATGAGTGAATGGCATATGGTAGTGGGAATTTCTCTGGAGCCGGAACTTGTTAGAAAGAGAAATCGCAATTTATGAAAATTTACGTAGGAACCTTGAGGGTGTTGTGCTTCATTAAGAGGTGCCGAATCGTTGGTGTAACACTCCAATTTTATTTAGGGAACTACACATAGTAACTAAAAAACCATCGACCAAAAAAATGGGGCCTGTTTTTTTGAAAATGAAACAACATCATATTTAGGTAATAAATAACTACCCGATAACATAACTGAATAACGATCCATAAATCAAAATAATATTCCAAGATATTTATCATCCTTATGCCAACACAACTATGCATAAGGGAATTATTGAAATCGGAAGGAAAAGAAAGCTTATAAAAATAAAGTCGTTCAAGTATCAGCAATGAGGAAAGAAACTTGAAGCTAAGCTCGACCGGCAAAAGCCCGATTAATAGTCCACGGACATCCTCCTAGAAAATTGCCAGCCTTGCCTTCACCACTCGTCTCACAATTTGTTCCACGGATTGTTCCTCCTCCAGATCCTCCTCAATCGGCTCTAACTCCTCCTTCGCTGGAGTAGCTTTGGGTCCTGGTGAGTACTCTGGCAAACTCAGAACCCTAGGTGACTGAGGTGGGCCGCTAGCAACTGCAAGGTGACCCTCCAGGTCAACGGCTCCTGGCGATGAAAGTTCAAAGAGTAGTTCCCCGTACAAGAAGCGATTACGCCTCCAAGTATCTCTATTGTGAACTATCTCACGGTAGTGACCTGTGTACGTTAAGGTTCGCATGTCATAGTCCACTGCCCATGCGGTCGGGCGATACTTCTCTAAGAGCTCATGGCTGGTGCGAAGCTCGGGTCGCCCTTGCCTCCTCATCATTGCTACCTAATGGCGTTAAGCGCCCAAAAAACAAACAACACACAAAGAGGGTTAACTTCAACATTCCATAATCATATAAGGTAACATAATAAAGCATCAACTATAGAAGTCATCGTCAAATAAGCAAGATTAACAAGAGATAGCATGTTATCAAAGCATAAAAACATCGAACTCAACCATAACGTTAGTATGCATGCTGGTCAAGGCCCTTCACATTGAATCATATGCTCTGGAAAAACACCACGACTCGCAAGTGTGATGGGACAACCACACAAACACCCGAAATACTAGCCTCTCTACTAGCATCCTAGCGTTGGTCAGCCACCATGTCAAACCTAACTGGTTCCTAACAGCCGGATGGTTGCCCCAATTATCTGGCTTGAATCACTCAAGCCCCGCTAGGCCCTTCATGCTATGCCATGCAGCTCAAAAGCTCTCACGAGCTCAAACTGTTAGTCACAAGTGATTTCAAAACATAAGATGAACATTATTGCTTCATAACAATGTAAGCTGAACTATAAAACTTCATTTTCCAGTACAAAAGTCAGCAAACAAATAATTGCATAAAATAACCATTTAACAGGCTTCCAAGTCTCAAAACATAGGCAATTCTCCATAGAAAAATAAGCAAACATATAATCTCCAAAACCTCAACAAGATTGCATGATACAAGTCCAACGACTTAGTAATAACCGCATATAAAATTCAGCAAGTTATTATCAACAAGTAGGAAGCATATCATCATTAACATCACTCAAAAATCAATGGCAAGAACTAGCATAAAAACGTCTCAAACGAATCAAACATGACTCCGACCTCTAGGGTCGAAGGTATCGCTCACCGTTTTTTCACAAATGTGTTATCTCATGAACAAACACGTCCGATCCTTCAAACAGAAAATGTCAAGAGTCACAAACCATCACACACAAAAAAATGTTTGAGAGTTCAAAAACCAACCCTCCTATTCCTAAGAGACCCGCGGCTATAACCCCTAAGATAGACAAGTTCAGAAAACGATTTTCAACCCCCAAAACCCTTGAACCTGCTGCCTATGTGCCATAGAAAGACTAGAAGTTTTCTTAGTTTTGAAAAAAAAAAAACCATATAAACCTCTTAAAAACAGAACTTAAAACATGTTCAAAAACAAATTTTTATCTCTCTAAACATGCATTAAAACTGCAGCTACAAAGCCCTAATAATAATCAGAATTTTCTTCTTATTAAAGAAAAAACTATGGTGATTTAACTTCACAAAAACAGATATCAAACCATGTATCAAGCCTCGTAAAAGATGTAGAATTTTTAATAACAAAACCCTTCTCAAAACAGCCCACGAAATTGCTTTTTAATTCTTTAATTTTTTTTTGAATTAGAAAAAATATGCCATTATAAAAGATTATTATTTTTTGACCGAAAACTGTATATTACCAGATTTAAAACTAAATTAATTTAGATTACATAATTAGTCTGCAGCATTCAAGAATATATCAAATTAAATGCCATTTTAAAAGATTCACTGATTTTCGAAAATTGACGCACCGTTTTCTAAAATTTAATTCTAAAATTTAATAATCCATAATTTCGAATTCCATATCTTGCAATTGATCCACTATTGGTTTATTGACCAGTTACTTCTGATACACAGTTTTCAAACACACTTTTCTAAAATTTAATAATCCATAATTTTCGAATTTCATATATCACGGTTTTTTGAATTCCATATCTAGCAATTTATCCATTACTGGTTTAAAAATATAATTTTTTCTTCTAGTTTATGCTTTCGAGTAAGCAAATCACTGCTACCACCGAAATACTAAAATAAATATTATGAGATGTTATTACTTTTACAATTTAGATTTTATTAAAAAACATTTAAATACGGGAAAAAGAAGGCATAGTACAGTTTATTATTTTACAAATTACAATCCCTTTAGATAATTAGGTTATTTAAAAATATATACAACCCAAAAAAGACGGCGGCAGATACTATATATTTACAAATATTGTTAACATGGAAGCTATATTTTATCCTATAAATACTATTTCTCCATAACACACCACTCACCATTAAACGTGAGAGCGTGTTACAGAAGTCAATATACTTTGATTACCCACCTCGCTCAGCTTTGTTCTCTCAATCCTGCGAAATATCAACTTTTTACCTTCATGTTTGAGTATGAAATGAATCTTTTTTTCTTCTTCTTAAACAAAAGGACCACGGCGTGCTTCATCAGATAGATACCAATCTTGCTTACCCACCTACTATTCGTGGGAATCAAAAACACTTCTACACCAGAATTTTCCGGATTATATTTTTCAAAACTGCTACCAAACCCTGGAATGTATATTCCTAAAAATACTTTTCCAATCCGTGAAATAAATTTGACAAATTGAAAAAAGATACCTAGAAATCTTATGGTATTCCATAACATCTCTTAAAAATGAGTGTTTCAAATTTTTTTTAAATATTACTGAAAATAGTAAAAATAGTTATAAGTTAAAAATGCATATTCCCAAGAATATTTAATGAAATTCATAAAATACTCTTATGTTATTTAATATTTAAATTAATTATGAAAAACGGAATAATAAAAATGACATTATATTATACTTTGGAATAAATATTTACTATAGAAATTATTTATGTAAAAAAATTTCACGGTAAAAAAAATTTAAATTTTCTCAAACCACATCAGTTAATATTACACTAATATTATATTGTTAGAATTACTAAAGTTTCAAGGTTTAGAAAATATAGAATTAAATAGGCTTAAGTTTCAAATGCTACTAAAATAAAATAAAAAATGTATTTAACTTTTATTAAAAGCTATTTGACTAAATGGTAGCATTTCCCGCATTACAATTGCTAAAGTTTCAATACCTTTCTTCGACGTCATTCATGATATCAATCTTGAATCATGAGTTTCAACAAATAAAAATTCAGGAATCATGACTATGCAAAGAACGTGGGTAGCCTTCACCAAAACAGAAAAGAATATGCGTTGTGGGTAGGGGCAATTCAGAGTTTTCACAATTTAAATCATATTCCCAAGTCATCGGAAATTAGCTTCCCCACCATTTATGGTGGGCCACCATTTATGGTGGGAATGAAAAACACCTCTACATGGAAATCTTGCTTATTTGGTGTTGGTTCATAAGTAGATTTTGTCAGTCAGGAAATAGATTCAGTCGATTAGAAAATTGTGTGGTTGGTTGGAAAATCAAATATGATTCCAAGCAAAGGGATTAAAATCTAATCAAGCAATTGCTGCCTCGCTATTGAAGGATGTATGAAATATGACTTTGGCTATGAACTAATGTCTACTCCTAAATGTAAATGGTTGAAAAGCGCTAAAGAAAATAAAGGCTGAAAGGTAAATTGCAGAAAGCGATAAAGAAGGTAAATGACTGCAAAGTAAAGTGCTGAAAAGTAAAGTAAAGATAAAATGCGGGAAATTTTTAGATTTTGATTGATTGATTGTGTGTTTGTACAAATGACTTTATCTCTTTATATGGGCAAATAAGCTAATTACTCGGCAGTTTGAAGAACATGCGACACCCCACATTCTCCATCGACTAGCTCGCAACCACTTTCTCCTAGAAACCTGATGATTCATCCTACTTGAAGCCTAAGTTTCTGCATTTTCGCTGAATCTTGTCGTTGTACACTCGATTCTCTTTGGCCGATCACTTGTGCTAACAATCGGCTAGACTCACTCGGATCGGCTGCTATTCTGTTCAACTATGTTCCCCAATCGACTCGAGTGACCCCTCAGCTCCTAACTAGCCGTTACGGATTTTTAGGCGCCAACACATGGGAATGAATAATATCCAGGATTATATTTTTCAAAACTTGTATCAATCCCAAGAATGTATATTATCTTTCATGAAAGTAATGAGTATTATCTTTCAAAGCAGATAAAAATTCTTTGACCTCAAATAATATCTCATTTCTTGTTCCATTAATGAAATAGTGTCACCTCAAATAAAAAGCACATATGTAAGCTCATAAATATCATGTTCATGCACTATTTAATTGATACTGAAATAATATTATTAGTTAGAATAGGGAATGAGACACCCTTCAGCATTAAAAGATTTTAATCCCTTTTAATGAAATGAAGCATTGACGTGAATTCCGAAGCCATTTCATCATGTATGAAATTCAAAGATGAATAATTTAAATTGCACGGTTGCAACGTTTTCCTTTTATTTAAATTGATTTGTCTTTAGTTCTCATCCTTGAGGTGGCTGTATTGAAAAGTGACAAGTCTTTCTATTTTTTCTATTTGTTTCTTAAGGCAGAATATAACACTTTAGAAAGGTAGCAGTTAAACTTTATATATCACTATTTGTTTCTTGAGGCAGGAACTTAATAATTTAGAGTGGGAGCAGTTGGACTTCTATTATAGGCATAGCTCTTTTGCCATGTTCGTCTATGCGTCTGTGTTTCTTTGATTCATATATCTTAAATATTAAATTTTTCTGGTTTCCTTAGTTTAGATTATAGTTAGGACTGTGTGAACATTATTTGGTATGATACTCTTTGTTTGATCAAGTAACCCTTAAAGAGTTTGAAGGTTGAATGGATGAGATTAAAGATGTCCAGGAGCTACGTATATACTATATCGGACAAAATGGTGGTTGTTCTGTTCAGTGGCAATGGTAGGAGTGGAAGTAGAGGAGGCCAAGTCAGGCTTTTCATAAATAGGCTCGGCCCACTTTACAAATTCAGGGTCTAAGTCTGGCCTATTATCTATTATAAGCTTTTATTTAGACCTGATTTGACCTTTTTGTAAGTCTAACCTGACCTATTAGCCTATTTAAAAGCCTATTTCTTTGAAGGCCTTGTAATAGGCCAATGCCTATACCTAAATAGGCTAATTCCTAAAGGCCTATGTCTAAACAAGCTAACATAAAAAACACTTGCAACATATAACATTCATCTAGCATCAAATTAACACACATCAAAATCAAATAATTAAGCCAATGAGTTTTTCATGAATGAATTAAGCAGATTAACAACAATACTATTCTTGATTGAAATCTTCAATAATATGATACCACAAATAAAACATAAGAGAATTATATAGCATGAATCGTTGAAGCTAATGTATCAAGTCTTAACAGTGTGAAGTGTGAATAAAGAAAGAAAATTGAAGCAATAAGAATTCATATTCAATTTAGAATAGCAGGACAATTATTCTGTAATTTAAAGGCTAAACACACAATTAAAAAATTGGAAAAATTGTAGAGAAAGTCATGTGAAGGGAAATAGAGAGAATGAAAATGGGATTTACCTCAAGTGAATGACGGAGACGAAGGTGAACGACGGCAAAGACGGTGCTTGATGTGGAGAACGGTCTTGTCTGGTGAGTACTGAGTAGGGAAAAAACCATACATGGGAAAAAACTTAAAATTTTAGTGCATTGTTTAACCATATAAAACATGGAACTATACAAATCAACCACATGGGGTCACAAATGGACACGTATTGTTAGAATGAGAGTGAAGTGCAAAGGCTGAAAATTAAAATTATATGGTACTGAAACAGACACTGGAAATTGGAGAATGAGGTTCATTGGTCCTGAGTTGACGGCGGTGAAATAGACAGTCGCGAGACAGTCGCGAGGAGTGAAATAGAAAAAATGGAAAGGGATTTTGTGTTACCTCTTACCTGAGTGAAGACTGTGACGCCGTGACGATGGTGATGACAGCGTGAGAGATGACGACGATGGGGTGACGGTGGTGAATGATGGCGGTGACGAAGCTGGATGTGGAGAGTGGCCCTGTTGTGGGCGTTCTTACTAGATGACGGTGATGGCGTGACGGTGGTGAATGATGGCGGTGACGAAGCTTCAGCCTTCAAGTTTCAAGTTAGTGTTTTACTAGTAGTGGTGAAGACGTGAAGTAGTGATGAATGAGAATGACTTGGGAAATTGGAATTTGGAAAGTTGAATCACCATTGAGACCTTTCATTTCTTTAATTTTTTTTTCGAAACACGAAACTCTTCATTTCTTATTTCTTAATTCTTCATTTCTTATTAAATATATCATATAATTAAACAAGCCGGCCTATCATGCCTAATAGACTTTTTTAAAAGCCTTAACCTGACATACTTAATTAAATAGACTTTTAAAAAAGCCTGAACCTAGCTTTTTTATTAAATAGGTTAGGCCAGGCCATAAACAGGTTAGGCTATAAGCCCATGTCGGCAGTCTGACCTACTTTCACTCTTAGATAAAGGCTCCGATCATTGAGGATGAAAATGTAAATGAATATTTAGGCCTTAGGGTAATGTAATAATTGATTGAGAAAATTAAGATTAGAGTCAACATATCTTATTATGTGTTGTTTATTAGATGGTGCACAGCTAAATTGTACTGTTCAGTTTGAGATCTTCTTTAGTTGCAAGTGCTCTTAGACTTGCATTTTCAATTCAAGCTAGTTCGTAAAAAAATAACGTTATATTTGTGGCGTAAGGAAGCAGACTTTACTACACTAAGTTTTGGTATGGTTCACTCTCTGTCGTACTAAATATATTTTTTCATTAAACAAAATCTGCAGCCATTATGATGATGAAAAATGTTACTGTTACTTGTACATACATTTTTTTTAACATACCGCCATACACATTAGTGACGGCTTTTAACCGCCTCTAAGTGTTGCGGCAATAAAAAACGGTCAGTAATGTGTGATGTCCACAAAAATGTGGGTACCCATATCATTACTCTATGATGATAGGCTCAATATTTTACATTCAACTTCTAATTGTACACTTTATTGGCTTCTTCATTCTTAGATAATAACAAAATCAGAGAAAAATTATGGAACAAAAAATCATTTACGACTTCCTATTTGATTCAGCAGACTGAAAATGAGACCAGTATTCCTTAACAAGTTGCCTAAACAATGATCTTTCCCTCTTCATCAACTTCATTGGCTCATCATACTCTGCTAGCTTTCCTGCAAATACAGTACACATTTCATTTCATTTCATTAAAACTGAAACAAGTACATAATCAAACTTTTGTTACTAATCTTTTGTATGTAATACAACTTCATATGTGAAATCAAGAATGGACAGCATATTTTATTTACAGACATTTTGTGCCACAAAAAGTAAAAAAATTAAATCAACTACCTCATATATATTACCCTGTCTAACTAGATGAACCCACCAAGACCCTCTTCTTTACAAGTGGAATGTGTCAAAACAAGTGGTGTGCTAGAATTGTATTGCGGAACAGTTTGATGGACTACTGTTTGTGCTCTTACCTTATCAGGTTAATTGCAAGCAAAAGATTATATGACATCAACAGTAGAAATTGGCAATGGAGTAAAAGGACTAGTCTGAAAAATGTCTGTTCAATTAAATTAAACAAAGGACATTTATATGTAAATAATCAAATTAATCCAGAAAAGGTACAAAGTGGATATATAAGTTCATGAATAATTCAAATTTTATTTGAAGTCTTTGAATCTATACTATATCAGCCAAATGAATTCTTGTGTAATGAATTTCTAAAACTAATTTAACCGATAGAATACATTATACACATTGAAACGAGTTGAAATATGGAGAAATATATTTTTATTTCTTATATTAAAACTCCAAAGAGGTTACATTATATAGAAGAAAACTAGATATGTACCCAATCTCCTAATAAGATAACAAAAGATAACAACCTAACTAGATAATGAAAAATATCTCCTAAAAACAAATATTCAATATATCACAACACTCCCCCTCAAGCTGGTGAATGGATGTCTATCATTCCCAGCTTGCAAGTAAGATCTCGAAATCGTTCCAAGGGAAGTCCTTTGGTGAGCACATCAGCCAATTGTAGTCCTGAGGGGACATACTGTGTGGAAATAAGACCAATGTCTAACTTTTCTTTGATGAAGTGCCGGTCTATCTCCATGTGTTTCGTTCTATCATGTTGGACTGGATTGTGAGCAATACTAATGGCAGACTTATCATCACATAAAAGTCTCATGGGAGCTTCACGCTTTATCTTCAAGTCATCTAGTATGATCTTCATCCACAATAACTCACAGACTCCTTGAGCTTACAACCCAGTTTGCCAGTCTCTTTGAGAAGATCAAGAACGTACTTTCTCTGAGAGATGAAAATGCCTTGTTTTGAGTTTGCCACCTCCATACCTAGGAAATATTTCAGCTTTCTAAGGTCCTTCATTTCAAACTGAGTTGCTAACTCCTTTCTCAAGTTCTGCTTCTCAAGATCATCATTACTTGCAATGATCATATCGTCTACATAGACTAATAGAATAGTGAGTTTGCCATTTTCAGTATGTTTTATGAAGAGCGTATGATCTCCTTGGCTCTGTTTATAACCAAGGGAAACCATATCTTGAGTAAACCTCCCAAACCAAGCTCGGGGAGACTGTTTGAGCCCATATAGGGCCTTTTTCAATCTGCACACTTTATTTCTTCCTGAAGTAGGATCGTACCCCGGCGGAATTTCCATATACACTTCTTCCTCCAAATCTCCATGCAAGAATACATTTTTAACATCAAATTGTTACAGCTCCCAATCAAAGTGAGCTGCTAAGGAAAGAATGATCCTTACAGTGTTCATTTTTGCAACCGGAGCAAACGTCTCCTCATAATCAATTCCATAAGTCTGGGTGTATCCCTTTGCAACTAGTCTCGCCTTATACCTGTCAAGTGTGCCATCAGGTCGATACTTCACTGTATATATCCACCTGCAACCTACAGTCCTCTTGTCACTTGGCTTCTCAACAATCTCCCAAGTCCCATTCTTCTCTAGCGCATGCATCTCTTCATTCATGGCTTGAATCCAGTTCTTATCTGTTAATGCTTCTTGTACTGATGCAGGGATTCTAATAGAGTCAATAGTTGATATAAAACTCTGATGCTGCAAAGACAGATTTTTAGTAGACACAAACTGGGATATGGGGTACTTGGTACATGATCGTTTTCCTTTTCTCAAGGCAATAGGTAGCTCATCAAGGTTAGGCTCAGAAGAATTATTAGGCTCAATGTTAGGCCCACTTACCTCGGGTTCAGACGATTGAACTTATTGTTGGAACAGGACGGGTTTAACTTTCCGCTTGTATGTTATCTTATATCTGTCAACACAATCATTATTCTGGACGGGTTCAGGATCATTGTCATCACCATCATTATTTTGTACCTGTATTGCTTTAGGATCATTGTCATCATCGTCATTCTGGACCGTCGGCATTGGCTCTGGATCATTTTCCTCAGTGGTAGGAATCGAGGAAGGCATCAAGGGCTCCCGTGTTAGAGGAATAACAGACAAATCTAGAGACTCAGCTTCCTGACTATTCTCCCCCTGAAGCTGAGAGCTAGGATAAAAAGGCTCTGTTTCCTGAAAGGTAACATCCATGGATTTGTAGACACGACGACTAGGAGGATGATAACATTTATATCCCTTCTTATCTGAAGCATATCCGATGAAGATACATTTAATAGCCCGAGGATCTAACTTTCCCCGATGAGGACCATGAACATGCACAAAGGCAGAACAACCAAAAACACGACCTTTGAGACACGACATCATGGGAACTGACGGAAAGAAACTAGTCATAACCTACACGGGACTAACTCCAGATAAAACCCTAGAAGGTAACCTATTGATTAAATAAGCAGAGGTCAAGACAGCTTCCCCCCAATAAAACTTAGGGATATTCATTTGAAAGCGTAATGCTCGAGTGACTTCAAGAAGATGACGATTTTTCCTTTCAGCTACACCATTTTGTTGTGGGGTGTCAACACAAGTCAACTCATGAACAACACCATTATTTTTTAGAAAATTGTAAAGATTCTGATTGACATACTCTTTCCCATTGTCTGACCATAACCTCTTAACAGGTTTCCCAAATTGTGTTCTAACCATGTGGAAAAAGTTAATAAACAATTGAAACACCTCAGACTTATCTTTCATAAGAAAAACCCATGTAACCCGAGTACAATCATCAATAAAAGTAACAAACCATTTTTTACCAGAAATACTAGAAACTGCCGAAGGTCCCCACACAACAGAGTGAACAAGATCAAAAGGTTCAACACTCCTAGTATCACCGGGGGAATAAGTTGCTCGATGAGATTTTGCATACTGACACACATCACAGTGAAACGACTCAACAGACACTTTGTTAAATAAGTTAGGGAATAAAGACTTAAGCATACGGAAAGGAGGATGCCCAAGATGCCTGTGTTGGAGCCATATTTGTGAAGAATTCCAAGATTCTGAACTTGTCTGATGACACTTGCTTATCTTATGCGGCAAATAATATAACCCGCCCTGTTCAAAAGCAATTCCAATCGTCTTCCCCGTGGCAATATCCTGAAAAGCACAACCGTTATGGAAAAAACTTAGAACACAGTGCAACTCGGTAGTGAGTTTGTGAATGGACAAACGACTGTGAGAAAGATTTGGAACATGAAGTACATGACTCAGGTAAAGAGATGGGCTGAGGTGGAGGTTACCATAACCGGCAACCGGTTCTCGAATTCCATTTGCAACAGTAATGTGATGAGGGGTGATGTGATCAGTTGCACCAGAGTCAACAATCCAGAAATCTTCAGTACAAGAAGCATTTAAAGATAAAAAGCTAGAGTTCGTACCAGTCATTGTGAAAGAACTAGTGTCAGAGGACTTACTCAAGGAGTCCATGAAGAGAAACAAACCTTCCCACAGTAGGAGAAAGCAACAACGTCGGAAAAGTAACAAAGATTCCAAGGTTCGCCAACAAGGACGCCAACAAAGATGGCTTCAAAGGCAGCAACCAAGTAAGGGCAGCAAGCATCCAGCAAGAAACAAACGCTCAAACGAGAGCAAACAACTGCAACAACGGTGAACGTATGAGCAGAAAACGTTCAGAAAAGCAAAAGGGCTTCACGAACACCCAGAAAATACTCTAAAGCTGGACACACGAGCCTCTTCTTACGCTCCTACAAAGGGAGGAAGAATCAAACGTCACTAGCGGCAACAAACGGAGGCCGATCTGGACAAAAGGAGGCTTGGAACAGCAAGAGGAGAGGCTGGCGACCCATTATGGGCAATCTCCGTCGCAAACAGAGGCCGGTAAGGTGGTGCATGGAGATCATGCGCCGGGGACGTACATGCGAGTGGATCTCACTCGCCGAGAAAGGTACGGCGCGTGTAGGCGCGTCTGGCGGCGCGGCTTCTGGGGCTGACCGATCGGGGCAGGGCGAGCACGGTGGAGGTGGTGGTGGTACACGGTGGTGGCCGGAACAGCGACGGTGGACGTGGCACAATGGTGGCTGTCTTACCAAGGGAACTATGTTCCAAGGCTGCAAAGAAAATATTCAGCAGGGAAAAAGAACTTTGAACTACGCCGCAGTGAAAAACGACTAGGGTTTAGATGCGGAAGCAGAGCCCTCAAGATCGAGAGCTCTGATGCCAAGTTGAAATATGGAGAAATATATTTTTATTTCTTAAATTAAAACTCCAAAGAGGTTACATTATATAGAAGAAAACTAGATATGTACCCAATCTCCTAATAAGATAACAAAAGATAACAACCTAACTAGATAATGAAAAATATCTCCTAAAAACAAATATTCGATATATCACAATAAAAGGTTAAGTTGACAAACAAAATTTTGTTTGAGACATTAGCATAATTTTAACCATATAAGATTTCATAAACTAATTTGACAAACAATTTCATTTTGATGGGTCCTGGAACTTTTTGTGATCCAAGATTAGGCTAAAAGCATATCTTGTATTGGATGTTTGGGGTGTTCCCCTTTACTTATATGTTACTCCACATATTCATTTCTCATCAAATATGACACTTGACACTTAATACATTTGAAGACCTTTAGCACAACTTTAAGCATTTAGGAACTAATAAGCAAATTTGGCATCAAGAAAGATTAAATTGACTGCTTAGTCGTCATTCAAAAATATAAAACTTACCCTCATTGATGGCAAGAACCATAGTGCAATTCATCACAGTTGGTATCCTGTGCGCAACTGTGATCACTGTACAATCTGCAAACTCAGTCCTAATTGTTTTCTGCAGAATCAAATCAGTTGCATTATCAATTGATGCAGTTGCTTCATCCAGCACTAATATCCTACTCCTCCTCAAAAGAGCACGTCCCAAACAGAATAGTTGTCGTTGTCCAGTACTCCAGTTTGATCCATCTTCAACAACTAAGTAACATTTTGTTTATACTCATTAGTGATGATGCCTTGCATCAAATCAAGTTACAAAAATGAAATTTGAATGTAGAAAGTGTACCTGAAGAGTCTAAGCCACCTTTATCCTGGACAGCTTCTCGCAACTGACACTTGCCAAGAACCTTCATGGAAGTTACAATTAATTAGTCCACACTTTCTATGAATAGCATAATGTAGCAGGTAATAGTGTTACCTCCCATATTTCTTGATCAGAGTGTTGAGATAAAGGGTCCAAATTACATCTAACTGTTCCAATGAAAAGGGTAGGATCCTGAGGTATGATTCCAATACTTGATCTCAAATCATGAAGGCCAATAGAACAAATGTCTATGCCATCAACTATAATTTTTCCTCCAGCAGGCTCAACAAGACGAAACAAAGCACTTATGAGTGTGGATTTTCCACTGCCTGTCCTACCAACAATACCAATCTTGTGCCCTCCTTCAAATGTGCATGTGATACCATGTAGTACAAGTGGCCCCCCAGGCCTGTATCGTATCTGTTGTGGCATATTATGTAGTTTTGTCAGGGATAAAAAGATCGGTGGACATCTAAAGGGTGTAGACCACCAGAAAGAGATAGAAAGATAGGAGATATAAGTGATAACTGTGATATATGATGTGATGTAATTGGAAGAATGAGATAACTACCTGCAAATCCTGTATTTCTACTTTGCCAGCAAATGGCCAATTCACTGGAGGACGATTTCCTTCTATGACTTCTTGGGCCTCACTTGGTATATTCATGTATTGGTTTAGCCTCTCTACAGATACTATGTAATTTGCAAGAATGCATTGGCTTTGAGTTGAAAATACTAAGGAAGCGTTTAGTGAAAGGCCATAAGATAGAGCCATGCCAATAAATCCTGATACAATAATAGATAAATGAATATAAGAACACTTGCATAAAGAGAGAGGGTCAGCTAAATGACCCCATGATTAATTGGGGTCATTCAACTCCATGTCCATATGGACCATGTTAGAGAATAAAAGAAGACGATAACAAAATAAACGAAGTCTCACCAGAAGTTAAAGTCCCAGGTGGAAGCATAACCATGGAAAGTGCTGTGGCGGCAAGAACAATCGCATAGACTGTTTCTAACCGTTGGATCAACCACTCACTTGAGGAAAAACTATGGAAGAAAGGACTAGCATTGGCATCAATTAGATCAAGATTCTTCCTGAAAAAACGATCTTCCCCTGCAAATGCCCTTATTGTCATAGATCCAGCAACAGTTTCAGCTACATGATTAGCTACAGAGGATTTTGTTGTGCCATCCATCCGCATAAATTCTTTTGCACATGCATAGTAGTGTCTCTATTGAAAAAAACAAGAAAAATTCTTCACATGTTCACTATCCAATTACTGAAAATATAAAACCATTCATTACCTGCAAGCGTATAACGACATAAACCATAGGTATAGAGATAAACAAGACTTGCCAAGTGATGGCTGTTAAAACTATAAGATCAGCATAATAGCTTGTAACACCTCCCACAGTATAAGCGAGGTTAAGTGGGATATCAAGATCCACAATGCTCAGATCTGCTGAAACCTAAACCAGGAAACAAGCGGTTAGAAACAATTGAGTGCATGTTTGGAAAAGGGCGCCTGGATCCACGTTTGCAGAAGCAAGAAATAGTTGCTTTTGGATTCATGAAAGGACATAGGTGCACGAATAAGGGAGTTCGTTAAATTTAGGAAGCTTACCCGACTAAGTATCCTTCCCAAAGGTGTGGAGTCATAAAAGGACATAGGTGCACGACTAAGGGAGTTCATTAACTGTGAAAATAATGATTTGGATGATTGAAAACCCAAAGCAACAGAGAGAAAAATTCTAGTCATTAAGAAAATTGTGGAGCCAACTCCTATGAGCAAGTAAACTAGAATCAGTTGCAATGTGCTGACATGGGGATTGTCAACATTAGCAGCCATCCATGAGTTTTGAATTATCTGGCAAATCACAAACATAAGGAAAGAAAGACAACTCCCACAGAAGTATATGTAGCCTCTGCTCTGATTCAGATACTGTAAATAAGGCTTGAACCCTGTGTCTCCTCTTTCTCTCTCTTCTTGCTTAATTAATTCAGCACCATTTAATTCTTTAAACTGCTCCTGTTTCAAAGATTGTATAATCTCTCTACCAGAATTTGAATTTCTTTGGGAAGAAGTATCATCTACAAGCCTGTCAGAATCAGCAGTCATTGACTAGGTCCTGGAATTCTTGGCTTGAGGTCAATAGATTGTGATAAGGAGCAGCTTGTAGGGATTTTCCATCTGACATCAACTGTAGAGAAAAAAGTGACAGTCCATTAATAGTTTTGAGATAGCAAGAACAACATTGGCACTGATGAAAGAAAATATAATTGAACAAGAATGATAAACTGACAAAAATTCTGCCCAAAAGAATGAATCATAGAAAATAGGTTATACAAATTTTTATGGTCAAATCAAACCCTTGCTTTTCAAGATCCTTTAGTGCAGAAAACTTAATAGATGAACAAATATTTTTCATACTTCAAACTTTTAGTTATAAGGCCAACTTCAGCAAGAGATCGCATGCTTCAATCAGTTTTTTTAAACCCCATAGGTTGGAGTAGCATAAATAGTTGGAGAAGGGAAAAACAATGCTCTAAGATTCTTCTATGGCTTAAGTAACCAGAAGAGATGTGGAGACCAAACAACAACAGCTACAAAAGCTTTATCCTACTAAGTGAGTTCGGCTAAGATGTTGTTCTGGGAGTAACCCTCTCGGACCGATCGAAGGAGGAAATCCATGCCGAGCGGCCATGAGCCGGACATAACATCTTACAACTCTCGGCATTCATAGCTGAATGTCAGAGCTGGGGGGCTACTGTTATGGGAGTAACCCTCTCGAACCAACTGAAGGAGGAAATCCCTACCGAGCGTCCACGAGCCGGCCATAACATTTTACAACTCTCGGCATTAATAGCTGAATGCCAGAGCTGGGAGGGGGTACTGTTCTGGGAGTGACCTTCTCGACGCACGTACAGCCCAAACGCCTGAGGACTACCGCCGACGGTGACCCGGGCATTGCGCTCGAACTGAGGTTTCCGGACAGCAACATAAGCAGGTACCTCCTTGGATGCACGTGACCGGAAAACGTCCGCAAACATCCAATCACCCGCCGCTCCTTCCCGAGTAAATCTCCACCGTCCAAGCACCTGAACCTAACAGAGGATTTAACGGCTCAGAAAGAGGCAAGTACAAAGCCATCATCACAAGCCCTCGAGAAGCGTGTCGGCTCAAGACCTCTATATAAGGAACTCTCTCCAAACCTCAAGGTACACAATCTCTCTCCCATAAACTCACTTTCCCTCAAAACCCCACGCCTCTAACTTGAGCGTCGGAGTGTTCTCGCAGGGACCCCTCTCGGACTCGACGGAAGATAGAGTGCCGCGAAGACCACCGCCTCGTCCCGCCGGAGTTTCGCCGTTCCTCCCCAACCAACACCCCTCGAGGTGATCTGACCGGATTAGTCCGTTCAAATGTGGAGACCAAAGATTAAAAAATATATATATAAGTTAAAGTTTGTTAATTATTAGTTATAGTGGGGGAAAAAATGAAAAAAAAAAAGACAATGACATGAATCTATGCCTTAAGATGGAAGAAAATACCAAAACAGAATCAAATGCTGGGAGGAAGTCAACTTGATGAGTCACTAGTAGGACTGTCTTTCCAGTAAGTCCATCCAATATGTATTCCTGTCACATTTCAATTCTTTCAATAAAGAATGATGTTGGGAGATACAAAGGCAGTCTGTGAAGAAAGAAAAGAATAATTACATTGAACAAATTTGTAGCAGTGTGTGCATCAACAGAACTGAATGGATCATCCAGGAGATATACATCAGCATTCTGATAAAGAGCGCGTGCTAGTTGAATTCGCTGCTTCTGACCTCCACTCAGGTTAACTCCTCTCTCACCTATTTCAGTGAGGTCACCATGGGGAAACAACTCAAGGTCCTTCACAAGTGAACATCTATCAAGTGTTTCTTGGTACCTTTGAGCATCTAAAGCTGATCCAAACAAGATATTTTCCTGTACTGTTCCTCTTTGTATCCATGCTGTTTGAGAAACATAAGCAAATTTCCCATAAACTTCAATCTGTAAATCACAAAACAGAATCTGACATCAATTAATATTACTGCTAAAATGAAGATAGTAAAATTGCACTCTAGTAAGTTGAACTTCAGCACACTGCTGCAACAGCAACAACAAAAGCCTTATCCCACTAAGTGAGGTCGGCTATATGGATCACACGCCATTTTGCGGAATAAGTTGGATTTCGGCGATAAATGACATAAATCTATAATAAGCATAAAGGTTGCAAAAAGCTTACATTTCCTTTAGTATTAGGGACTTCTCCAAGAATTGCTGCTAAGAGAGTTGATTTGCCTGAGCCAACTTCTCCACAAATCGCTATCTTTTGCCCAGGACTAACCTTTAAATTCATGTTTCTAAGTGTTGGCTTTGATGCATTACCTCCCCATGAAAAGTCAGCAGACTCAATTAAAATTGTGCCCTTGAGCTTCTCATCAAAGCACACTTTTCTGACATTTTCCCTCTGCAGCTCAGGTGCCTCAAGGAATTTTACAATTCGGGCAAATGCAATATTTGCTTGAATAAAAACTCCAATAACATCAGGGATGGTTGAAATCGGATCTTGCACAAGACGCAATGTTGCCACAAAAGTGAAAAGATTATTTGCATGTAAAGGAACTTTCAAGAAGTAACATGCCATAAAGGTAGCAGCAGAGACAAACATAGGCGCAGACCAGTAGATAATGACATTATATGCTTTCTGTAATAGCACTGAAGATAACCATTTGAGTTCCACATTTCTTAAGCTTTGTATAGCATTTCTAAAATGGATTTCCCATGCATAAAACTTCAACACTTTGACATTCACTAGAACCTCCGAACTAGCCTTTAATCTTTCATCTCGTGCCTCTAACAGTTTGCTCAGAAACTTGTGTTGTAACCTTGCTATTGGAGCATTGAAAAGCACAGTGAGAACTATCACCACTAATGAGGCAATTGTTGCCACTCCAACAGCATGAATAAGAATTACTAGTGCAATACACAGTTGGAGGACTGTTGTCCAAGTCTGGTGAAACCAAAATGAAAAATCTCCAACTCTGTAAGCATCTACAGTCACATAACTCATTATCTCACCACTAGAGTGAGCCAATCTTGCAGCATTTGATAACCTCAGTTGTTTTTTATATATGGCTGCAGTAAGTAATGATTTAACTTTCATACCAGCAAGTCTACTACGAAAATACCATTGCCTTTGTGATAGCGATTCTATGATCTTTATAAAGAAAAGTGATATGGCCAATACATAACCTTCATATTTGAAACTTCCATTATCCTCAGAAACTAATACAAAGGCATTCAGGATTACAGGACAAGAAGACAAAGTGAGTACCTTGAGCAGTGCAAAGAACCCTGATATCAAAATATCTCTCTGGTGGCACAAAATTATTGTCCAGAAAAGTGATGAACGTGATGATGAGTCCTTTTGGTTCTGCATGTTCATCTGATCTACAAACAAGAAATAGCATCTTTCTGCTCTTTCTGACTCCCGCAACTTTGGGATATCCTCATCCTCAAGTGTTCTCTCTTGACCCATTTTCATTAATGGATTCAACCACCAAAATGACAACCTGCTGAAGAATCCAGCTTTGGAAAATGGGGTTACATTGCTAACGGGATCAACTTCATTGAACTCCCTATTTAGAGGGGCATAAAGACTTTCATTGATTCCTCCTGTGTCTGAACAACCAGAATCCCCACAAGACATGTTCCAAAATTCTTCCATATTCTTTGCAGCTTCTTTTGCTTCTCAAACTCTTTAAGTTAAATTAGAGAGAGCAATGAGCATATATAGAATTTGAAAAATATGTTGTCATGTTTGAATTTATGTTTATAAATGTTTAGAACATATCACATGTATAATAGATTAATAGTCTATATACTACAAAATATAGGGATATCATAGTTCACGTTTCCTCCTTTTCTTACCTTCAGTTTACTTATGTGTTATTAAATGTTTCTGTGTATTTAAATGGCGCACTGTGTTTATGCAAAATTGTGTTTGCAAAATGTGTATTGAATTTTTATGGAAGCTTCTAGTTGGGTTGATTTGGCACTTTCACTTTCTCTGTTTTGATTGACAATTGATGCAGCATGGGTTGTAAGTGTTGGTCTTTTCCTTCTATTTTTGTAATGAGTTGGGGTAATCCTTGCGCTTCCTATTAATTTAGGTTTTTTATCAAACAAAAACAAGAAAGGTGGTATATAAATTAGTAGTATGCAACTCTTCATAGCTAGTTGGCTAATAGTGTTGCTAAATTATTTAAATGTGTTAGTGGTAACAATTGGAGATATATAGGTTGAGGAGGAGAAGATTTAGGAATCAATCACTGAAAAGTAAATTTAAATGTTTTCTAATGTAAAACAAAATTCAATATGTGGTAGTAAAATTGGTCCATTGATTAAAGAACTCCAACTCTTAAGCTACATCATATTTCATCCAAATATTTAGGAAAATAGTTTTAAATTGTACAACTTGATACTTCTAATAACCTTCTTTATTACTCCCTCCGTCCCAAATTATAAGACTCTTTAAAGACAAATTCGGTGTCCCAAATTATAAGACCCTTTCTAGATTTTAGGAAGAAAAAAAAAAGTTTTTCCTTTTTTACCCCTTG
Source organism: Acmispon strigosus (assembly GCA_030819835.1). Classification (NCBI taxonomy): domain Eukaryota; kingdom Viridiplantae; phylum Streptophyta; class Magnoliopsida; order Fabales; family Fabaceae; genus Acmispon; species Acmispon strigosus. Next base: position 36,438,935 of record JAUAMA010000001.1, on the reverse strand, counting down.
CATTCATTATATTTTAAATTCCAAAACTTTAATTACCATCTCTACTAATTACTTCTTTCATATTCCCAACCAACTTTTGGTATATCCAATACTTACATTAACAATTTCCAGATTTTTTTAAATAGGGGCATATTTGGAAGATTTGTATAAAAAGTAACAAAACCAACATATTAATTAATTTATTACATGTTTTCTTAATAGGCGTGATTGTCTGAAAAAACCCCTATAATTTGGGACGGAGGGAGTAGTAAATAAAAATTAATTGAATTTTTTTATGTTTGTCAAATATTAAATATTTTTTTTATTAAAATTATACTTTTAAGAAAGTAACACGAAGATTTTTTTTTTTTTACATTGGAGATATAGCATTGCTCCATATCTAGTACATAAAATATAAAAAAAGAAACTTATAATGGTGGACAAGACATATTTATTGTCCTTTTCAAACCTCGTATCCTTGATTTTTTTTTACTTCGGAAAACTGTATTATTGATTCAAGATTAGAGGTAATATGTGAGCAGGTAAACATTGTTATTTAAAATCTTAACTGCATCTATTCTCCACGATTATGCGGCGAAAAATATGTTATATTTCTACCGTTCTTAGTCTATGAGAAAGTGATTGAAGTACACTTGTCAACCACCCTTTATCTATCTATATAGCCAGGTCAAAAAATATTATATAAGCACCAAGAAGGTACATTTCAATTAACGCTTTGAAGTAGTTGAAGACATGTTAGACGTGTGAAAGCCAAGGAAATCATTTATAACACGTGTAAGGTTGAGATTTTTCGACCGTTAGTTTTCGCAAGGATTTAGGCTTATAAATAGAGATTTTATGCTCTATATTCATGGTTCGCGATCAATTGCTCGAAAAAATTTGTTTATTGCTCAAAGTCCAAGCAGCAGTGACCAATAGCAAATTAAGAGTTATTGAGTATGTATCAAGAAAAACCACTTCTAAAGTAATGCATATTTACCTCCCGTAACACCTCAATTTCAGGTCAGGGGTCACATAGTAATTAACGAAATCTTTATAAACCTCTCTCAAACTCAATTTTTAAAACAAAACGTCAACTCAAATAATATGATATAATAAATACCCATACTTATATTAAATAAAAACATCGTGTAGTCAAGATAATAATATTACTTGCACAAACAATGTGCCCAAAAACCTTAAGTATGAATAGCAGTGGAAAAATAAAATTCTTCAACTCCTAGTTGATCTTCCAAAAATCTTCTAGTTAAGCCAAAGTCTCCTTAAGCTTGCAAAGATAATTAATCTCCACGCAAATTTTCATTTTAAAAGTCTATGGTGTTAAGCGCCCAAACAACAAACAAAATAAGTAGAAATGGTTAACTCCTAAAACAAACAACAAGAGTAACAATCCGAACAACATGCATAAAATTAAGAATAGTAACAACATTAAAAGCACAAACAGTAGCAGTAATTTTAAACAGTAATACAGAAACAGCACCAGTAATGCATAATACAGAACAACAATAGGAAAACAGAATCAACTATACAGCAGTTATAAAATACACATGTAACCCAATCAGTTCACAACAAAGTCCATGCTTGTTAGTCCTCAAAATGCAAACTACATGCTCAACTATGGCCAGATTTCGCCAACCAAGGCAAGACAGTCACATGAGACAAAAATCCATCACAATGCCCAAATGGTATATCACATGGGACAATGATCCATCACATCACCCTAGGAAGATCACATGGGACAACGATACATCACATCAACCTTTCAACTCCTACAAATGCACATGCCATGACAAGAACAATAATCCCAAAAGCTGAACCAATAGTTCAATATCCATCCAAACAGTCATGGTATGTTAGCACGACTAGGTATGTTTCAGTCCAAATCAACGATCAACATGTTATAGTCAGATAATAGGTTTCAGCCTCAATATCATATTTCACAACAATCCACACCAACAAGATATATTCAAAATTCAATAGGAACTCAATCACAATAAAAAACATATTCATATCATCAACATGCAAAACAACATAAAAACATGCATGACTCGAGACTCTCTAGGACATGAGTTACCCTTATCGTCGAACGGGTCGCATAAACTTGATCTCCAACCTTGCAAGAATAAACACATATATAACAATTAACCAACCATTGGAAGGGTGGAAAATCAACCTCAAGATTTTTAAAAAAGAACAACAATTTTGCCCAAATAGGGGCCCAACGTGTGTGCGCTGAGATGCCAGCGCCAATGCGCTGACACCCTGCCGTGCCCAGGGAAAAATAGCCCCCCAGCGCATATGCTCCCGGGAGCCCAACGCCAATGCGCTGGCCCTCTACCTTTCCCAGCGCATGTGCGCCCGAGTAGCGAGCGCCCACGCGCTGGCGACCTGCCTCGACCCACTTGGTCAAGGACTCCCAGCGCATACGCGTTGGAGAAGCTAGCGCTAACGCGCTGGCTCCCTGCCAAGGAGCCTAGAAACTCTGATTTTTCACAGAAAAAAGATTTTAAAATTTGAATTTCATTAACAAGGTTCCAAAACATACCAACATATATTTCCAAAGGTTTAACGCTTCATAAGCAATTTTTCTCGAGAGGGAAAACACTTTTAGGAAAAAGGTTTTAGGAACACAATAGCCAAACCCATTGAAGAATGATAAGAATGATCAGAAACCAACCTCGTGCGTCGTACGATCAAGGGGAAACATAAACAACAAAGTGCTCGTCCAAGACTCAAGAGAAATCTGTCTACGTGTCAGAGGAAAAACCGAGAGAATTCGTGATCAACCCTTGGAAAGAAGGAAAAGAAGATAACGAAAACAGAATAGAATCAGCATTGTTTCAAAATCCTATTGTCATCAAAGACTGAGAATTGAAGAAATACAAAGGCTTACCAAAGACCACCCACCTAAAACTCTTGAAGAGGAAAGGAAGAACAAAAACCTCCATCTTCATTGTCCCTGTCATGACCTTTCTCCCTTGAGAGCCCTCCCTATCTCCCATTTTCGGTCCGTGTTTCTCTCCCTCTCACCCCTTCATCTTCATGGCTTTTAATCTGGGTTTCCTGGGGTTGAATATAGGGTTTCTGGTTGTGAATCTAGAGGCTCAAAAGGGGCTACGGTTTTGGGTTTTCTTGATGGGTTTGTGAGAGTTAGAGAGGGGGATGGAAGCGGATATGGTAATGGATGATGGAAGAAGATGCCAGAGGAAGACCGCGATTGTTAGCTTTGATCCAAACAAAACAAAATATGGTAGTGTGAAGCATTTTTTCGTTTTTCTGCGTTCGTGGGTATGTTGGTTTTCTGGGATTTCATGGTGGGTTGTTGGGCTTTGGGTTTTGTGGGATCTCTTGGTGGGTTGGTGGGATTTATGGCTTTGGTTATGAATTCAAAAGGTTGGATGATGAAGATGAAGATAAAGATGATGGTCAAGTTAATAAGTGAGTTGATGAAGAAGGGGAAGAGTTTTTGTGTTCATGATTTGATTTTTGTAATGATTAACAAGTTAAAGAAGCAATTGAGCAAGTTATTCAAAATGAAATTATTGGAGCTACTGAGCAAATTCTTGGTATAATAATCATGCATGATAGAAAGGAGAAGAGGATTTGGCTGTCACGGGAAAAGTATACTGAAAAGGTGATACTAAGATTCCATATGGGAAAAGGCAAAAGAACTCATCTTGCTACTCGTTTTAAATTGTGTGCTATACAGAGTGCTTCAAATGAAGATGAAAAAATTGAATATGAAATAGGTTCTTTATGCTTTTGATGTGGGTAGTTTGATCTATGAAAATAATACGAACAATACCAAATGTAACATATATTGTTGCTACAGTTAGTAGATTTCTATCAAATCTAGGTAGACGACATTGAAATGTTGTCAAATGGACTTTGGTGGTACTTTCATGGTACAACTAGTATGCGACTTTGTTTTGGAGTTGATAAGCCTACTTTGGTGGTTGGTGTAGCCATAGTTATGACTCCTCATATAAAAAATCTTTCTGGCAAGGTGGTGGCCGAGTGGCATGTCTCGTTGACACAGTGAAAGAACTACGATTCAAGTGTGGTTAGCTTACGCTGAGGGGAGCATGGTAAAGTGGTGGTGACTCACATTTGAGAGAGAATGTTGAGAATTCAAGTGTGAGTTTGAGTGATATATTTGTTTAGTATAGGTAGTGAAGACCTAATAAGACATGTAATACATAAACTTAATGCTTTAAGGTTTTGGATACAAATGTAACTCGAGTTTTCTCAGTGCTTATTTTCTTGACTCATGAGCTCCCCTTGTCTCCCAACACTAGTAAGTCAAAGAAGAACCACATTATTTAATTCCTTCACTCACACACAGGACCACATAGGAGCACATATGGGACAACTAGGATCTTAGTGTCAGAATATTAAGAAATCAAAGCAATTGAATACGCAATCAGAGCAATTAAATGAGTGAGGAAAATAGGAGGAGATTAGAAGTAATTAAGGAAAAAATATTGTGATATTATTATTCATTATTGTGTATTATTTTCTACTAGAATTAGAGCAGAGCTTGTACTATAAGTAGAAACCCCTATGTACAATGAAAAATATGAAAAAATAAACTTTCCTCTCATCTTCATATTTTTTAATTCAATATGGTATCAGAGCAGCGTTCTTTGATTCTGGTATCACCTCATTTCATCTCTTCTCCTTGAAACAACCTGAAATCACCACCCAAACCATGTCAGACGTTAACCCTGACAATAATACAACCAAAAACCCAGAAAAGTCAGTTAGCATCCCTAATGAACTGACATTCCAAATTGCGGCTCTGCTGCGAAATAGTCTTGGCACACAACCGTCAACCACCAACTCCGAGAATCTGTCTCTCGGAATCAAACTCAGTGGAGATAATTATCCACTATGGGCAACCTTGATGAAGAAAGCCATTGGAGGCAGGGGAAGAAATGCACATATCACGGGTGAACCTGTAACACCAACAAAAATCGATCCCAGTTATATACGCTGGGCACAAGACGATCAGTGTGTGTTTACCTAGTTGATTTAGAATATTGAATCACACTTGGTAAACAATGTCTCACAATATCCTACTGCAAAGAACCTATGGGACGGGCTTGCCGTAACATATGGTTCTGGAACTGACTCTTTGCAGGTATTTGATCTCCATAGGAGGGAAAACACATTGAGACAAGGAACTGATACCTTGGAAGATTGTTGGAACAAGCTGCAGAGCATTTGGATTGCCATCGACAGGCGAGACCCGAATCCCATGAAGGACCTCGAAGACATTCAAATCTACAACAACAAAATCCAGGAACAGAGGCTATACCAATTGCTAATAGCCATTGATGACAGGTTTGAACCAATCAAAAGAGATATTCTGAAATGTGAACCTCTCCCCTCAGTCGAAACAGCTTACGCCACTATACGACGGGAGGTCACCAGGCTTCACATTTTGAAAGCGGCATCCTCCGAGGTCGACTCATCATCGGGGATTGGGGCAGGACTGGTAGCCAGAACAGCGGCGGATCGAGGAAATCGAGACTCTGGCGGCAAGGCCAGACCCTGTTCAAAGGACAAAGAAGACAAGTCAAAGCTTGTGTGCACTCATTGCGGAATGAAGAAACACACCAAAGAAACATGTTTCAGAATTGTGGGTTACCCAGAATGGTGGGAGGACAACCACAAAGAGAAATCAGGAAATCGAACGGGCAAAGCCGCCGCCGCCATGTCGGGCACCCACGACTCCGACGCTGCTCCCAGACCACCGGACCGACGCGAAGGCGGACAGGAAGGAGGAACGAACGACGGCGCTGTGAAACAGGGCAAGGAGGCTCTCGAACTAGGTTACCCACAAGGTAACAGAGGTGGCGCTGTGCAACAAGGAAGAGGGTCACGCGACTGAGGTTACCAACAAGGTAAAGGGCTTGGGAGTCATGACCCAAGCCCAATCCTATTAAATCCCACATATTATTGCCAACCTGAATGTGTTTTTGGTCCTGAATATAGTGTTTGTGATGAAACTAGGCCACGTGGCAGCGCTGGGCTACATACTGATTTTTTTATTAGGCTTAAATGCACTTTTTGCCCCTAATAATTCACACAATTGCAAATCATACCCCACCAAGTTTTTTGTCACCAAATGTACCCCTCTGAATTTTGAGATGAGCACTTTATGCCCTTCTGCAGTGTGCCGTTAAAAAATTGACGGAAGGGCTGACATGGCGCTGACGTGGCATGCCACATCATTAAATGAGTTTCAGAAATTGGAAAAATGGGTGGGGAAGATTCGAACACAGGATGAGGAAGTGGAAAAACACTCCTTTAGCCAGTTGAGCTACATAATCAATTAAAAATAATGAACAAACTTTTATTTATATCATCAATAATAATATTATTTTTATAAATAAAAGAATAACAAAAAATTTGAAACCACCCTAAACGATTTTTTTTTCTAATCCTAGCCATTTTCTACCATATTCATCCTCATCATTTCACCCTTCTTGGATCATCTTCACCAAAATTCCAAAACTCAGAAAATCAAAATCTCATTCCTAGAAAATCAAACTCAGTTTTTATTTTCCTATTCAAAGGGTTTCAACATAATAAATAACATGAAAAAATCTGGTAAAAATTCCAAAGTTCAAACCACAAATAACAAAATTGAGAAAAGAATTCTTTCCACTCCCCACTCTCTGCAAAGTTCCAAAGTTCAAGCTTTCATCGTCAGATCTGCAAACCAGCTGCAATCAAACTGAGGGTTTCTTCTTCTCCCCACTCTCCCTTCCTCCCCAGGCTTCAACCAGCAAATCTGCCCCAACTCTCCACCTACCTGGAATGACCAACGAAACCAATTCTTCCCCTCGCCAAAATCTCAATCTCAATTGGTAATAAAAGAAACAACTTATGAAGATGAAAGGTTGGAATTTGGTCAAACGGCATGAAGAAATCAGCGAGAAGCATAGAAGCGATGGAGGAATCCAGATCATGAGAAACGTTTTGATTGTTGAGGTTTTGCAGCAAGAGGATGAAGGAACCAGAATGCGAGGCAGAGAGAATGAGACTGAGGGAGGGGAACGGCCAGTAGATGGCGGCAGTGGTGCTTTGACTGAGAGGGGAACTCGGTACGGCGACCCCTGGTGGTTCCAGCCGTGCGCGGTGGTGGATGATTGAGGTTGCTGGCTTGATGGAGGATATCGATGGCGAGGTTGGAGGCACGGCGAGGCGCCGTTCGCCGTTCGTGAAGGTAGAGCGGTGGTGTGCGTGGTGGCGCTGGAGGAAGCCCAAAGAGGACGAGCGGTGGAGGTTGAGGTCTGGGTTTGGGGGTGAGGGTTTCGTTTGGGGTGGGTTGAAGAAGAAGAAGAAGAAAAAAAAAAAAAAGAGAAGAAGGACGTAAAGAAGATGAAGCAGGGTTTCAATTTTTTGTTTTTCTTTTATTTATAAAAATAATATTATTATTGATGATACAAATAAAAGTTTGTTCATAATATTGTTAATTGATTTTGTAGCTCAATTGGCTAAAAGATTGTTTTGCCACTTCCTGGTCCTGTGTTCGAATCTCCCCCACCTCTTTTTTCAATTTCTAAAACTCATTTAATGACGTGGCATGCCACGTCAGCCCTTCCGTCAATTTTTTAACGGCACACTGACGGAAGGGCATAAAGTTCTCATCTCAAAATTCATAGGGGTACATTTGGTGACAAAAAACTTGGTGGGGTACGATTTGCAATTGTGTGAATTATCAGGGGCAAAAAATGCATTTAAGCCTTTTAATTAAAAAAATATTTATTCAGAGCCCAAGGCATATACAACTCAATATGCTACCAATTTTTGTTCTAAAAAATCAATTGGGTGGATTTTTGATTGTGGAGCTACAAATACTATGACCTATGATCATAGGGATTTTTCAAATCTGTCCTCACCATCCAAGACCCATATTGAGACTGCTAGTGGAGAACTTATTTCTGTGAAAGGATGGGGCTCTATTTTGTTTTCTAATAAAATGAAATTACATAATTTCCTATATGTCCCAACTCTATCCGCAAAATTGCTGTCAATTAGTCAAGTGACCAAGGAACTTCACTGCGTGGTGCTAATGTATCCCAATTTTTTCCTTTTGCAGGACATTCTTACGAAGGAGATCATTGGGCGTGGTACTGAGCGTGGAGGTCTTTACTATGTTGACGAAGTGGTTCACCCGGGACATGCCATGCTTACTCACGGAACGGTTGACCGACAACTTTGGTTGTGACACCGACGTCTTGGCCATCCCTCCTTCGGGTACCTTAAGCTTTTGTTTCCTAGTCCTTTTCCAAATAAATCCACTCATGTGAAGTGTGAAACTTGTAGTCGTGCTAAGAGTCATCGTGTTTCTTTTCCTTCAAATAATACTAGAGTTGATTTAGCATTTTCTTTAATTCACTCTGATGTCTGGGGTCCAGCTCCAAATTCCAATACAAGTCGTTTTCAGTATTTTGTATTGTTTGTGGATGATTACTCTTGCATGACTTGGATATATTTTTTAAAACATAAATCAGAAGTACCCAAAAAATTTGTCATGTTTTACAAAATGGTCCAAACTCAGTTTCAAAAGAAAATACAAATCCTTCGTTCAGATAACGGGGGTGAATTTGTAAACCAATCTATGCGAGCTTTTTTCAAGGACAATGGTCTAATCCATCAAACTTCATGTCCCAACACACCACAGCAATATGGTGTAGCCGAACGCAAGAATCGGATTTTACTTGAAATGACTCGTGCTTTGTTACTTGACTCCCACGTTCCCTCCTCTTTTTGGCCCGAGGCTCTTGCCACATCTTCCTATCTCATCAACCGCTTGCCTACCCAAATACTTAACCACAAAACCCCTCTACAAGCTCTAGCCACCCAAGTAACCATCCCATCTATCCTATCCTTACCCCCCCCGAGTCTTTTGATGCTCGGTTTTTGTCCATGTTCCAAAAAATGGCAGAAACAAGCTTGATCCCTGTGCTGAGAAATGTGTTTATGTAGGGTATGCCATGCACCAAAAGGGGTATCGGTGCTATAATCCTACCACTCGTCGCATTCATGTCACCATGGATTGTGACTTCTTAGAATCTGAATTTTTCTACCACCAACTTAGAGTTCAGGGGGAGAGCATCAGTGAACCACTAAGTTGGCTACATAACCTGAATTGTCCAGAAACTGTTCCAACAGAGCAGGTAGATGGAACCACTGAACCAACTACTACCAATGTAGTAAAGACTGACACACCAGTGCACACAATCAATGCTCCGACTTCGGAAGATGTCCAACATGAGGTAAATGAATCCTACTCTAATGATTTATCAATTGCTTTAAATGATGCTACTATTCATGATGACAGTAGAGTCTCAGAACTAGAAGAACCAGAGACAGGTGTCCTAACCCAGAGAAAAAATAGATAGGTGCGTCCCAATTGATACTCACCTAAGCATGTGCCTCGTGCTTCAAGATATCCAGTAAATATAGTCAGAGGGGGAGTTGTTGAAATGGAAAAAACATTTTCTGCTACTCTTCTCTCAGAAGACATTCCAAAAACAGCTCAGGAGGCAAGTAAGGTGGAATGGTAAGAAGCCATGAATATAGAAATGGAACCTCTTGAGAAGAACGACACATGGGAAAAATGTGTGCTACCAGCAGGAAAGAAACTAGTTGGGTGCAAGTGGGTCTTCACCATCAAGTATAAGGCTGATGGAACCATTGAACGATACAAAGCAAGATTGGTGGCCAAGGATTACACACAGACGTATGGTATTGACTACTCTGAAACCTTCTCCCCAGTTGTCAAAATTGACACCATCAGGGTGTTATTCTCAATAGCAACAAATAAAGATTGGCCACTCCACCAGTTCGATGTAAATAATACTTTTCTACATGGAGATTTGAAGGAGGAAGTATATATGGAGGCTCAACCTGGATTCTCAGATGACTTCCACGGAGAGGAAGTCTGCACGCTAAAAAAGGCGTTATATGGGCTTAAACAATCCCCACGCGCATGGTTTGGGAGGTACACTATGGCTATGAAGCAGTATGGGGACAAACAGAGCAATGCTGACCACACTCTTTTCTTCAAAAGAAGAGGAGACTTGGTTACCTGTCTAATAATATATGTTGATGATATGATCATAACAGGAAGTGATGAAGAAGAAATCTCTCAACTCCGGAAGAATCTCTTTACAGAATTTGAGATGAAAGACCTTGGGGGATTGAAATATTTCCTAGGGATCGAAGTTCTCCGGTCAAAGGAAGGGATTTATATCTCTCAACGGAAGTATATACTAGACTTGCTAGCTGAAGCTGGTATGGTGGATTGTAAACCCAGTGACTCTCTGATAATGGTGTATCACAAACTCAAGAGCATTGAGGGAACTGAGCCAGCAGATCAAGAGAAGTATCAGAGGCTGGTGGGAAAGCTAATTTACCTAGCCCATACCAGACCAAATATTGCATACGTTGTTGGAGTTGTAAGCCAGTTTATGCACCACTCACAGGTAAAGCACATGGAAGCATCCATGAGGATCATTTGGTACCTTAAGGGTACTCCAGGGAGAGGTATCATTTTCAAGAAAAATGGACATCTGGACATTGAAGCCTATACTGATGCAGATTGGGCCGGTAATCCAAATGATAGGCGATCCACTGCAGGGTACTTTACTCTAGTTGGAGAAAATCTTGTTACTTGAAGAAGTAAGAAATAGAAGGTGGTTGCATTGTCAAGTGCAGAAGCAGAATTCAGAGGCAGAGTAAAAGGGATAACAGAGACCCTTTAGCTAAAGAAACTAATGAGTGAAGTTGGGTTCCCAATAAAGGTCCCAACTCAGCTTTGGTGTGACAATAAATTAGCAATTAGCATCTCAGAGAATCCGGTTCAGCATGATAGAACAAAACATGTCGACGTGGACCGACACTTCATAAAGGAGAAAATCGAAGATGACACTGTTGAGCTTCCTTTCGTGAGGTCTGAAGGTCAACTAGCAGATATTCTCACAAAGGGGGTGACAGACAAAGGTCTTAGAAGCAGTGTTGCACAAGTTGAGCATTGGAGATCCCACTACTCAACTTGAGGGGGAGTGTCAAAATATTAAGAAATCAAAGCAATTGAATACGCAATCAGAGCAATTAAATGGGGGGGGGGGGAATAGGAGGAGATCAGAAGTAATTAAAGAAAAAAATATTCTGATATTATTATTTATTATTGTGTATTATTTGCTACTAGAATTAGAGCAGAGCTTGTTCTATAAGTAGAAACCCCTATCTACAATGAAAAATATGAAAAAATAACCTTTTCTCTCATCTTCATATTTGTTAATTCAATACTTAGCACTAACGTAGGAGCACACGTGGGCACACTAGGGTCTTCGCACTAACGTTGTGTTTGTTTAAAACAATTTGAGTAGAAAGGAGAAATCTCAACCTCCATTGTTTGGTAGTCATAAACTTTAAAGAGATATTGATAAGTCACTCTTTTTCACTTTTTATGGTTCTCTCAATGCAGCAAGGAAATCGAAGGAGAAAGGGTGTTTTTATCTCACTCTCCTATTGATAACCCCCTTACGCAATTTTATCTAGTTGGTTTGTAGTAATAAAGATCGAACTATTGTGAATGTTTAGTACAAAAATTCACTAACTTAGTCACTAAAAGGATGATTGAAAGGTTGTTTGTTTGGTAAACGCAATACTTGCATAAAATAACTGAAATCAATTGAAACTTGTTGAAACAATTGGATAAGCGTACTTAGGTTCGGATTTCGTACTTAGCCACTATAATTATATATATATATATGTATATGTATGCGCGCGTGTGAATTTAAATCAGTTTATCTGATGTGTTTTGCCTAATTATTTAATTACTAATTTTTCTTAGTTAAATGAACATTTTGATTAAACAATGATAGCTAATCTCTTGGTACCTAATCCTATTCAATTGAAGATTAAGTACAATTTTAGGTAAACACAAATAAGAACTACCCTTATCCCTAAGGTGTAAAACCCTTGTGTCAATTTCTTCTTAAATCTCTAATTCCTACTGATTTTCCAATTCTGCAGAAAATAGCAAAATAACTACTCGCGATCGGGTTCAATTAAAATAGAGAAGATTCATATATAAATTATAGAGTATCAAAACATAGTAAATGTTAACTAATGGAGAACATGGAAAATAAAGCAAAAGACGAAAAGGAATCCATAACCGTACAAGAGATTCGTTAAGTCCCACATTGGATAGAGATAAGACTAATAAAGTGTTTATAAGTGGGTAGACAATCCTCAATTCTTAAGCTAGTTTTGGGGTTGAGTTAGGTCTCCCCAATTCTAATATGATATTAGAATTAATCTTAGATCCATTGTTGGGCAACCCGGATCACCCTTTTATGATATCTCATGATGGACAGGGATATCAGCATGATCATTAACCATCACGCTCCAGATGTCCTAGGCCTGGCGGGGGGTGTTAATCCCACATTGACGAGAGATTTGGCTAATAAAGTATTTATAAGTGGGTAGACAATCCTCAACTCTTGAGCTAGCTTTTGGGTTGAGTTAGGCCTCCCCAATCCCAATAAGATTGAATGTTGCCCTAGCAGAGCTCCAAATATCTTAGAATGGCTTCGCTAAGAGACTTTGATATGTTCCAATAGCATAATATACTAAAAAATAGGTTTAAAATGCGAAAATTCGAGTTTTTGGTCATTCATTATCTTCTCTTTCTATCATACTAAACAACCTATAAAATCTACTATATTTCTCATATCTTTCTCTCTACTCCTCTTCTCGCTTTCTCTCTTGCTCTCCTTAACCAAACAAAGCATAAAACTGGAAATCTCAGCTGTTAAGCTGAAATAATGGGTCAACTTTTGAAAGAAGAGGACATAGATAATATCAAATTGGCTTAACTTCACTTTTGGTCCCTGAAGTATCACGATCATACGATTTGAATCCCTGAATTTCCAAACGGGCAATTTTGGTCTGACATTTTTAATTTGTGAAAATCTGGTCCCTCCTTCAAGTTGCCGTCAAATTGATAACAGACGTAGCTTTCGTGGCACTGCTATTTACACCACCTGGACCTATTTTTGCACCACTTTATTAATTACATCACTTATTATGACACATCACTAAATAAAAATTAATTTTATTACAAAACCAATTAAAATTAGAATATATATATATATATATATATATATATATATATATCTTTAAAAAAATCCAAATTCCAATTTATTTTCTCCTTCAAATCATGCCTTCATCATCGCATCTTCACTATCTTCATTCATCATCACATCTTCACAGTCTCCATCCCCTCTCTTCATCTTCTTCCCTAGCCCCACTTTTCACCAAATGCTCTTCTTCTTCTTCCCCAACCCCTCTATTCATCAAAAGCTCCCAACTTGAGATCGAGACGGAGAGATCGAAATGGAGGGTTGCTCGTTGTGAGAGATTTGAACACAGTGATAGATCGAGACAGTGGAGGGTTTCTCACAAGTTCTGTGCCTCCTTTCACCAAGTTCCAACCTTTTCTCCCAAATACTGACGGTGGAGGGAGAGATCGAGGTTGCCGAACCCTCACCACGATGGAACCAGAAACATTGCACGTCTTCGACACTAGAGAGGGAGATGGAGACGGTGTTGCCACCTTCATACAAACAACCCATACAACTCAGGGTCAAATTTCCTCCCTGCCCTTCAGACGCTTTCCCTCTTCACTAGGGTTTTGGGGTTTTGATCATAACAGGTTTGGAGAGATTTTCGTGATTTTGATCTGAAGAGGTTTAGAGGGTTTGTGATCTGAAGAGGTTATGATTTGCTTCTTGCAGTCTGAGAAGGCTTTGATTTATCTTCTTCCCCAAAAATCTCTCCTTTATTTATGTGTCTCTTTGAAGTGTTTTTAGGTTGGGGAGAAATAGAAGAAAGAAGAAGAAGAAGAAGAAGAAGAAGAAGAAGGAGCGATGGTAGTGGTGGTTGGAGAATTTGAGAGAATTATTTATGTGTCTCTGTGAAGTGTTTTTGGGTTTGGGAGACATGGAGGAAAGATAAAGGAGTGATGGTGGTGGGAGAAATTGAGAGAATTATTTCTGTGTTTTTGGGTTGGGGAGAAATGGAGGAAAGAAGAAGATAAAGGAGGGTTGAAGAAGATTAAAATTTAAGAGAAAATATATGATATGGCATCCCAGTGGCACTCATTGTCAGATCCACGTCATTAATGAATGACACATAAGCACATCTGTTATCAATTTGACGGCAACTTGACGGAGGGACATGATTTTCACAAATTAAAAATGTCATGACCAAAATCGCCTGTTTTAAAATTCAGGGACTCAAATCGCACAATCGCGATACCTCTGGACCAACCCTATCAACTTTCAACTAAACCACAATGTTGTTTGAGGCAAACTGGACCACAAGTAGTTCACACCGGATTTGGATCCCCTCCTTTGAGGGATTCACATGACATGGTCATGTGGTTAATCTGGTCCATTCATTCCTTTTAATGAAATCCAATAGTCCTGATTTCTTGTAGTCTATGCTACACTACCATGTACCCCAAACACAATTAAACCCCTATTTTTTTCTTCTTTCTCTGCAACCTCAAAGTTTACGGCGCGAAACCTCAAATTTTACACACGTTGCTCTGCCTCCATCACTGCTCCACGTCCCCACGTCCCGACGGCCGCCTCCATCACCGGCGAGCCTCCCCTCTGCAAGACCGCCACGGTTCGTCCAACAGTGGCAGTTCGCGACCCCCTCGCACCGCCTCCACCACTGCTCGACGCCCCCACGCTGCCCCTCTCGTCGTTCTGCACCACCTCGCACCACCTCCACCACTGCTCCACGCCCCCACGTTGTCCCTCTCGCCGTTCTGCACCACCTCGCACCGCCTCCACCACTGTTCCACGCCCCCACGTCCGCCTCCATCACCAGTGACCACGCTGCCCCTGTTCTGCAATTGAAGATCGTGAAGGTATTTCTTGAATTTGGACTATTGTGTTTGTCATGCATTTCTTTCACGTCGATGCATTTCATAAGGGGGTGACCAATATTAAAATTGGGGTTACTTTTACTTCTCTCTGTTACATGATTTTCAGAATGTGTCTCCATGATATATAAATAAAACCTATGCAATTAACATGTTTCCATGTAATTCTGTTCCCAGTGCAAATTAATATGCAGTTTAGTTTTTGTTATTAAGTTTGTGTTTGATTTTGCTATTTTCTTATTTAGGATGTCAAGTGATTCAATTGTTGCACCAAATGAACCTAACATGAATTCAGAACTAGATTGGCAACCAAGAAAAGGAAAGGCTTTTGATACTTTAGAAGAGGCATGGAAATTTTGGATTGACTATGGAGTGAAAATTGGGTTTAATACCCGAAAGCAGTACTTTTACAAGAACAAAGATGGAAAAATATTGTCGGTTAGATATGTATGTAGTAAAGAGGGTTTTCGTAAAGCAGATAAAAGATATCATTTGACGATCAATCCTCGGCTTGAAACAAGAACGGGTTGTCCTGTTAGATTAGGACTGTAATACATTAAAGAGATTGAGAAATATGAAATACATGATTTTGTGGGAGAGCATAATCATGTTTTACATATTCCAGCGACAGTTCACATGCTCACATCTAATAGAAAATTGTCAGAGGTTCAAGCTCATGAGATTGATTTGGCCGAGGATTCAGGCATCAAGCAAAAAGCTACATTTGAACTAATGAGTAGACAAGTTGGTGGAAGAGAAAACCTTGGCTACACACGCTTGGACCAGAAAAATTATCTTCGTAGCAAGAGATTGAAGAACATGGCATATGGGGAGGCAGGCAGCTTATTACAGTACTTTCAACAAGAATTAATTGAAAATCCATCATTTTATTATGCTGTTCAATTATATGTTGATGAACAAATAACAAATATTTTTTGGGCTGATGCAAGAATGGTAATGGATTATGAATACTTTGGTGATGTGGTTACCCTTGACACTACATATAGTACCAATAATGCTTGTAGACCGTTAGCTATGTTTGCAGGTTTTAACCACTTCAGGGGGGTGGTAGTTTTTGGAGTTGCACTTCTTTATGATGAGACTATAGACTCATTTGTGTGGTTGTTTGGAGAGTTTTTGAAGGCACATAAGAATAAGAAGCCTCAAACTATTTTCACAGATCAAGACCAAGCAATGGCTAGAGCTTTACTTGAGGTTATGCCTGAAACGCATCATGGTTTATGTTGTTGGCATTTGATGCAAAATGTGATAAAACATCTTGGTAATTTGATGAAGAATGAGTCTAATTTTTTGAGAGACTTCAATTTTTGCATGTATAAGTACTTGGAGGAAGTTGATTTTCAAAGAGCATGGGATAAATTGTTGGATGAATATAATCTTCGAGAAAACAGGTGGTTAACATCTTTGTACAAAATCAAGCAAAAATGGGCAAAGTGTTATATGAAAAACTCTTTTACCATTGGCATGCAAAGCACCCAACTTAGTGAAAGCCTAAATGCAGATTTGAAAGCTTGCTTGAAATCTGATCTGAAAATTATCCAATTTTTCAAACACTTTGAAAGGGTGATTAGTGATAAGAGATACAATGAGTTGCATTGGGAATTTGTATGTAGAGATAAATTACCAAGGTTGAAGATGAAAAGCTCACATTTATTGCAACAGGTTGCGCAAATATATACTTTGCCTCTTTTTGATTTGTTTCAAAAAGAGTATGACAAGTACTCTGCAGCTTATATAAAGCAAAGAAATGAAGGTGACCAAAACCATGAATATATAGTGGGGATGTGCAGTCACAATGAAGAGTATACAATTTCATTTAGTCCTTCTTTGAGCACAATTGCTTGCAGTTGCAGAAAATTTGAGACTGTTGGCATTTTGTGTTGTCATGCAATCAAGGTTCTCGAAGTGAAAGACATTAAATCAGTCCCTATTCAATATATACTAAAAAGGTGGACAAGGGAAGCAAAGAATAGTTTTGTGAAAGATACACATGGGAGAAATGTTGAGGAAGATGCAAATCTTGATAGTACACAATGGTATAGACAGATTTGTCCTAAATTGGTGAGAATAGCCACACGAGCCTCTGATTGTAAAGAAGCACGCACCATTACTGAAAAGGCCATAGAGGAGTTAGAAAATCAAGTTGAAGATATTTGCAAAAAAGAATATGAGCCTACAAAAAAATGATACTAATTCTTCACCTCCTATCCCAAATGCAAACCTTCATTCCCTACAGGTCAAAGGCTTGAAAAGAAGAAATAATGGGAAGAATTTTAAAAAGCGTCCAAAGAGTTGGGTTGAGAACCAAACCAAGAAGAAGAAAAAGATTCAACCAACCAATGCTTCACAAAATAACCAGTTCAAGGTGATATAATTTGCAATATTAATTAGTTAGGTAGTAGGAACCTTAATTTTTTGGCATCTAAATAATACTTATTTGCTTTACATTTGGTTTTACTATTTTACACAGGAAAAAAATGTTCCTTGTGGCATGCTTGAAGTTTCAAGTACTCGTGAAAGTATTCATGGTTTTAATAGAGTTTTGTTGGTGAGTTTTTTTCATTATGTTAATCCTATTTTTATTGATAATTTTACTTCATTTTTCTATTTACACTTTTCTCTATTATTTGTATAATATAGGAACCACTTGATGATGGTTTTCTGCAATCAACAAGCAATGAGTTCGATCAAATGTATATTCCTTCAAGTGATGCTTCAAACTTCACAAACAACCAAGCTCTTAACTTTGATGCTTCAAACCTCATGGATGCATTTCACTTCAGATATGATGGTGGTCAAGGCGGGAAATTTTGATGGGCGTGTTGGTTTATTTTCAGTAGGGGTGATTCAAGGACAAGGATTGTTTGATGATGTACCTACTGTGTTTATTTTTCTAGTTTAGACAAAGTTGTTACTTTAAGCATTAATTGTGCTATGCTACTAAGAGAATTAAATAGTTTAATACCCGAAATCTAGTCTTCGAAGTTGGTTTTGAAGTTGGTTTTGAACTTAACAAATCTGGAATGGGTGCAAAACAGGCATGATTGATTTTAAGCTTTTTACTGACCAAATTGATATTTGATTCCTCACACATGCCTGTTTGAATTAATGAATTTAAACAAAATTACAACTTACTGAAAAAACTTGAAAACAGATAAGCGGTTCTCATAATTTAAATATTCCCAAGCAAACACTGAACTGTATGTTAATAGGAAGCTCACTCAAGTTCTGCAAAAGGATATTTTGACTCTATCTGCACATATCTCACATGTTTTATTTTATGACAGAAACCAGACAAATTGTGTATATTTTTTGTCTCCAAATAAAAATTCATGTAATAGGACTTAGTTTATATACCCAGAGATAATTAAGTTCTGTATCATACAAAGACTTGTAGAAAGATATATATACTTTTCTAATTTAGATGATAAACAAATGAATAAAATGAAATTCATTGGATTCTCAGTCTCTTCCAGAGATGCTTCAACTTGAAGAAGAACAAATCCTATGGCAACCTCCACAAGAACAAGCCTTTTCATGATGACTGCAATCTGGAAAATTTCACCTGCAGCATTACATGTTCAAGAGGAGGCTCCTTATTGTAATCATAGACAGTTTTGCTGTTTCAACTATACTTAGATTCTGTTGTAACTAAACTTAGCTATCTTCTAAGCTCTCCTCCACCTCCGCCCTTGCCCTGCAATGGAGATTTCAAGGAGTTTACGCTCGGTCATTGTTCCTTGTAATGAAGAGATACAAGACAGAAATTATACAAATTTGATGCTATAGAAAATTGCTAGTAATGAAGGAAGAGAAATACAAGTCTGATGCTATAGAAAATTGCTAGTAATGAAGGAAGAGAAATACAAGTCAAATAAAACAACCTGAGATTGTTGAAGAAAAAGGTTATAGAATGGAAGAGACTATTGGGACTTAGAGAAAGAAATAGATAAGGTAACAAGGGTGTGGTTGGTTAAAAAAAAAGCATGATAGCTTCTTGTTTATGTGGCATTCAACTTTAGATGATAGCATAAAAAAAGACTCCAATCTTATAGCTAATAAAGTTCACTCATTTGAACCATCTTAATTCTGCTTACAAGCTGGCTTTGATACTCTGAATGGCATAATTGCTATGTTCAACAATTGAAATTTAAGGCCCACTTCCTAAAACACTTTCAAGCCATTTCAGTATCAAATTGGATCACCAATCTCTCATATGCATAAAAACTAAACCATGTATAGAGTTTGAAAGCTTCAATTTCAGTTTTAAAAATAATAAACTTTTGAAATGTAAAATTGTGGCCATCAAAATTCGAGAAATCATGAAATGGAGTCTTAGTTGATTTTGGAAAAGCTAGCACACTCAATACTAAAATTATCGATGATTAGTTAGTTGTTTGTTTCAAGACAAAGCTGTTCAACAAAGTCAATCCAGAAGAAAAGACATGGGAAACACTTAGGATAAAATTATTAATAGTGAAACAAAGCCAAACTAACCCAGTGCAAATGCAGTTTATTCACTCAAATATCATTTTGTGTCTCTGGCTTTTTTTCTTGAGGAAATGCACCTCATAAAAGTGTATCAAGCTTTACCTTTTCCAGAATGATGCTTTGCTCGCTTCTGGTCTAGTATTCGTAAAATTATGAACAAAAGGGGAAGAAGAACGGTTATGTGGTGATGTGGGGAAGAAGAACCAGATACAGCGGTGATGTGGGGAAGAACGGTGGTGCGTTGCGGCGCGGCGGTGCAGAACGAGGCCGCGACTCACGATTGAGGGGCGGCATAGAATGGCGGCATCGGAAGAGAGAGAACCAGAAGGAGAAGCGGCATCGGGAGAGAGAGAACCAGAAGAAGAAAATTGAGGTTTTGAGAATTCCAATTGGGACATTGTTGAGGGAGGTACATGGTAGGGTAACATGAGCTAGAGGACATAAGGACCATTAGATTTCATTAAAAGGAATGAAGGGTCCAGATTAACCACATGACCATGTCATGTGAATCCCTCAAAGGAGGGGATCCGAATCCGTTCACACCAAACCCACTTCTTAGTACATTTAACAACGCTTCACTTCAATTTTTATCTATTTAAGGACTTGAGCTTTCAAATCTCTACGATACAAAAGGGGGGGAATCAAATTTCCACACCAAGTAAAATGGGGTAATGATAAAACATTGATCCTATCTTTATTAATTTCAGTTACTCATTTTACTTGAATTTAGAATTGAATTTTTATTTAATTATAAAACTGGAAAAATGTAGTGTTCACTGTAGCAACTTGTATAAAGAGACCGGCACCAGTACAAAATTCAGTCATAAAAAAGGCTTAAATATGTTTGGGGTCCCTGACATTTGAAAGGGAATCATTTCAGATCCCTGAAAAATTAACTGGCAAAATGTAATCCCTAACATATTTTTAATAATCAAATTAAGGACAAATCCCACTTTAAGCTAATTAAGGAATGTAATTAGCACAGTCATCATTTTCACATGTTAATTTCTTTTTTTTAACACCAAACTTAATGTATAATGATCCACATCATATTTTAACAGTAAATTATTTTAACTTTCCCCAATTGAATTTCCCCCAAAGAACCCTAAATTGAATAAGGAAGAATGCAGGTAGAATGAAGGAGAAGAAGAACGAAGAACGGCAGGAACGAAGGAGGTTGAAGAACGAAGAACGGCTGGAAAGAAGTGATTCGACGAAGGTCCAGGAAGGAGACGAAGGCTACGTTTCGACTGTAAGGTCTGTTCAGTCATATAATACTTGGCTAATTACTTCTTTCACCGTTGATTTACTCATCTTTGGAATCTCCGACCTTTGTCTCCTCCGAGACTACATAATCATCACCGAAAACACTGGGTGTAGCTTTTGTTCTCGCATTCCTCGGGGCTCTGATTCTATTTCACGTCGCTTATTCAACCATCCAATGTATGCGTCACTCGCTATGATTCATATTGATTCTTTTATTTTTTATTTATGTATTTGAACTTCGTTCAAGGAAAAAGGGATTTGATGTTCATCTGATAATCAGATTGGGTTTAATTTAGTTTGCAGACAGGGCTTTGTTGAAGATTACTAAGGAAGAGTTTTCTGGGCCTTCGTTCAGTTGTGTTTGATTTGATTTGTGTTGGTGTATTATTGGAACTTTGTGAAGATTAACCTTCATTCTTCGTTCTTCTTCTCCTTTGTTCTACCTACGTTCTTCCTTCTTCAATTTAGGGTTCTTTGGAGGAAATTGAATTGAGGAAAATTCAATTGGGGAAAGTTAAAATAATTTACCAATTTGTTAAAATATGATGTGGATTATTATACAATAAGTTCGGTGTTAAAAAAAAATTAAAAGGTAAAAATGATGACTGGGCTAATTACATTCCTTAATCAGCTTAAATTAGGATTTTCCTTAATTTGATTAAAAAAATATGTTAGAGATGATTTTACAAATTAATTTTTCAGGGACCTAAAACAATTCCCTTTGAAATGTCAAGATCCCAACGAGAAGTACAGGTTAGTCCTCGAAGTATTCAGAGGGACTAAGGGTTAAGGACAACACAGGTTGCTTTGCTCTGAAGACTCCCCACAAGTAATACTTTGCCTGAAATCCTGCAAAATGAGTGACACATAAGTTAAGACAATTTTTTTAACAAACAATAAATTATGAAATGTGGCACAGAAAAAGTAGCATAAATGTAACTCACTCCTGTATTGGATTGGGAGAACTGTTGAAGGAAAAACTAAAAGCTCTGCATTTTTTACCACAGCTTTTATGGCAAGGTCATGGGAAATCATGTCATCAACTAAATTGTCAAAGGATCTCTCGACCCTGGAGAAGAGAGCAATATTCAATAATAGATTAAAGAAA
This sequence comes from Acmispon strigosus, assembly GCA_030819835.1. Lineage (NCBI taxonomy): Eukaryota > Viridiplantae > Streptophyta > Magnoliopsida > Fabales > Fabaceae > Acmispon > Acmispon strigosus. Next base: position 36,417,063 of record JAUAMA010000001.1, on the reverse strand, counting down.
TGACAGAAAGATCAATAATTACAAAATTACTCACTCTATTTTCAGCTTGTCTTCTATTTTCAAGCATTTATACAATCAAAGCAATAAAAATGTTGTTTCATTATTTGTTACACGAAAAAATACGAAAATCAGAAGAAATGATTTTTGGAAAACAAAAGGTAGTTGGTTTTCCTCAAAAAAACAAAAAAAACTTACCTTTCACTCCCAGGAAAGAAATAAAGAGCAATGCTCTCACCATTTGGCCCAGATCTCATGAAACGCTTCGGCCACACCGCAGATCTTTGAAGCAAGTTAGCAGAAAGCACCTTAGGGAAAAGACTTGTCTCCTCCAGAACTTTGGGGCATGCTAAAGTGCACAAATGAGCCAAAAGTTCAGTGACAGTATCAGAACTTTGGTTGCTGAAGCACCAACTTCCCCTATTGGACAGAAAATTCAACTTCAGATATTTGCTTCGCCAAAGAATTAACCAATTTAAAAAGAAGGCAGCGACACAAATTTCTTACCTCCAGATTGGATCAACAATAGGGCGCGGATCGTGAACAGTCACAGACCCCTCACTAGAATCAGCTTCAACATTTGGACCTGATTGACAATCTTCCTTAAACTTATCCTCTTCTTCACAGTTGTTAATGCTTTGAGACTGAGCTTGATCACACAAACTGTGACAATCTGATAAAAGCACCGTTGTTTTAGCAGCAATGTTCTGTTGCTGTTGATTGTTATCCTTTACTCTCTCTCTGTGATTTGTTGGATCACTTTTGACCTGAGATGCATCTTTAGCAGAATTTGCAGAGTCACTTGTCCTAGATGGGAGAAGAATGCATTGATAATGATAAGATTTGTCTACCTCGTGTGCTTCACAATCTTCACAAAACCAAGTAACGTCATCATAAAAATTCACAGGTCCATCTAAACAATACCTGAAAGGGGAAAGTTGAGGAGTATAAGGTCAAATGTATTTAAGAATTTGAATCTGCAACTTTATAAAATGCAAAGGCACATGGTTTGGAAAGTCCTGGGGGAAAATCTCAATAGCATACTAAAATGACTATGATTCTAATGTCGGAAAGAAGTACGTGGTATTAATAAAAATGGGTTGTGCTTCAACTCGAAAGAAAAGAATGGTGGTATACAACTTATATGATGGCATAAATGCATCTATTATCTGCAATACACAGACACAATATCTTATTACATAAAAATGTAAAGGCACAATTTTTTAATAAAACTATTATTTCTTATATGCATCTAAATCAAGTTTTGGTTTAGTATCAACCTCATTTTAGAATATAAACAACCACTGCTCCCACCTTCAATACCAACCAATAAGGATTTAAGTGATGTTGTTAAGAACCAAGGGTTCTTAGAAAATTTGAGAAATCGAATATACTGAAATGTTATTTCTATTCTGATTAATTCACTATTACAAGCTCTGTATTTATACAGAGAGAAAACAGACAAACAGACAAGATCCCGGATATTCCGGGTCAACATAATCAGCGGGTCATCTATCACATAATGACAGCTGACACTTATCGCGCATGGTCAACATAATCAGCGGGTCACCTATCACACATTGACAGCTGACATGACTAACTGACCAGACGATACAATTATGCAATCGATTCAGCTAGGCAAATGATAGAATGCTGAGCCAGGAAGACGATAGAATGCTGAGCCAGGCAAACGATACTGCATTTCTCTAACAGATCTCCATATGGCAATAGAATGAGATGCATCTGCATCTAAGTGTGATGATGAAAACTTACATGAACCGACTATCCAAAAGCTTAAACTGTTGGGTGAATGATTTTACATTATATTTCTAATATGCCTCCGCACAAGATTCATTGGACTTGAAGCGTGGACAATGCACAAGCCTATCTACCTTGTACTCCACTATTTATTAAAATAATGAGAGGTAATAAGGACCAAACTCTAGACAACTTGGTCGGAACGGTTTAGATACCGTTCATGAATCACTATCCCAAAAGCTTAAGTTGTTGGGTTAACACGCATGTAACTTGTTTAATGTTATATATTTAACAAAACGTGTAGACATCACAATTTCCCTAGAACTTCTAGTAAAATATAAAATCACATTTCTGCCTTACTGTAATAGGAGGGAAAAAATCTAGAGAAGATCAAAATCCATGTAGATGTGAACAAAGGTTCAGGGTATTAAACCAAGCTATATCAGACCAATATTTTCCTTGGACTCACCCCCTTAAATACCTTCTATGGAAATAAAGAAAGTCCACATGACATTAGAAGTGGTAGAATCTGCAACCAAGTGTTATGACAATAATTTGTGACAAGCACATTCGAGCAAGTAGACAGAAAGTGAATAACAAGTACCTATGCAATGCATAAGCCTCACACTTGTTGCAAAAAACAAATGTTTCTGGAAAGCCTTCATGGCCACACTTGAGACAAACGGTGACCTGCAACAAGTGTACAACCTACAGAGTTTCTGAAATGGTTCATGAAAGCAAAGGAAGAACTCCAAACGAACCCATACTTTTCCACAAAATAAAATAGAAGTATGCAGATAAAATCTGTAAAACATGGATATGATTATGGGTTATTTATGATTGACAAAAGGAAAATTTTCAAAAATTTTATAAACTTGCTCCATTCAGAGCTTCAATATTAGCTGGCTGCGGAACACTCAGAGCTCCTTCTGATCATTTCAAATTTTTATTATGTCCATCACTTTTTATGAAGGCAAGAACTTGTCAATAAAAATAAATAAAATCAAAATAAAAAACAAAAAAGCTCCAATATGGTTATTCAATAAAAAATGAGCCCATATGTTTCAACTTTAAGAAAGTGTTTTGAGATTGCGTAAATAAGATTTATTTTTCATCAGGTAACAATCATCAAAAGCACTTTCTATTTTAAAAAGTAGACATAATTTCAGTTTTTTTTCCAGATTAATCATGAAACTGAATTTTTGTTTTTTTACATTTTGATTTTTTTCAAAACTTTAAACGAACACTCTAAAAACTTCAAAGGTATTTTATTCATGAAAAGAGTTGAAACAAACATCACATGTCATGGAGTAAGACTAACACCACCAGTAGAATTGCTGGTCGTTTTCAACTAAAAAACAGATAAGTCAAAATTGATAGGTTAAGTAGAATCATGCCTGTTCACAGTAACGCTGATGCTTCACCAAACAATAATTATAGCCAAACTCAGAACTAGATATTTTAAGGAAAAAACCACTGTCTCGTTTGAGACTTTAAGGGAAAATTAGAAAATAAAAAACACCTGAGACAACTGAGTTATCCCTAACTCAGTAGCGAGAACATCTGCCTCCGCTTCAGCTTTAGAACTTCCATCTGCAGTTTTGGTGTTAGTATTGATCCCTGATGGGGCATCAAACTCCATTAAGACTGATGGTAGGAGTTGAATATTTGTTTCATCAGTAGAATTTTGGCTGTCAATCTGGGATTCAAAACTTGATCCCATGGCTTGTGGAGGAATGAATACCTGAGATGCCATAGGACCTTCTATTGTTGCTATTGCTGCAGAATCAGAATCCACGTTTTCAGTTTGTGCGTTAATATCAGAAACTGCAGGGGCATGCACCTCCACCGAGATTGATTGCGGCTGATCAATTATTTCGATAGTACGATTCTGAATCTCATGCTGTTCTTTGTCTTTTAACACTTCTGTCTGTAAAACATGTCGATTTTCAGGTTCAAAACTTGATCCTGGTGCTGGTGGTGGGGCAAGTACCTGAGAAGCCATAGGCCCTTTTGGTGATGCTGCTATTACTAGGGCTGCAGAGTCAGAACTCATATCTCCAGTCATGGTGCTAACATCAGAAGCTGCATGGGCATGCAACTCCTCTGAGGTTGATTGTGGCTGATCATTTTTATCTGCAGCAGGATTTTGAATCTCATTATGTTCTTTGCCTTCTGATTCTTGTGTCTGTGAGGCTGAGACATGTTGCAATTGTAGCTTCAAACTTGATCCCCCTACACATGTTGGTCCCATTATTGGTGAAGCCGGCCCTGGCGGTGGTGCTAATGCAGGAATTTTGACTAGAGATTCTGCAGAATTTGGCAGCGCACTGACATCTGGTTTTGATGACTCCATGGACCTTTTCATCCCATTATTCATCTTCATGAATTTACCAACTGTGTCTCCTCCCATCTTACGCTTGAAACCATGACCATTTCCACTAGTGTTATCTTTGGGTTTCCCTTCAGACCCTTCAGCTGGAACTTTAGAAGAAACCCCTATATCTTTCTGCTGGAAATTCTTGTGCTTGGAAATAGTAGCCTGAGACATCACATTTTCCACATGGCATTTTTGTGCTTTTGAAGCTTTTTCTCTCAACATTGATTGATGTTTCCTTCCATTTATATGCTCTGCCATATTTTTGTGACTAGACAACATAATGTCACAAATTTCACAGTATGGCCTTGTTTGTGGATGTCGAAATGGGGCTACAGAAGGACTAGGAATAGTTGGTCGATAAGGTTGATGAAATCGAGCATGGTAGTTAAACTGGCCCTGATAACTATTAGGGTACTGGAAACCCCAACCATGAGGACTTCGGTCATGGTAGTTAAACTGGCCCTGCCTTCTGCCTCTGAATGACATATCTTCCCAGCCACTTCTATGATTATTTTGAGAGTTCCCAATCTGCAAATAACATTCCAACATGAAGCAATGCATAAGTTGATATGGTTGCAACACTCAAAAACAAGATTGTGAGAAGTGTTAATAAAGATAGAAACTTAGAAAGGCATCCTTTGGCCTCCATTGTTTTAAGAACTAGACTGAACCAGTTGAACAACCATCTTGGCTTGCTTGCAATAAGGCTCAGCCACTGAACCATTTGAGTAACCCAACTCAAAAACAGACTAAATCACTCAAACCTGATTGAACTGCCAACCTCGCAAGTTGTGGACATTCAATATAAAATGTTGAAATATTATCAATATCATAATAATTATAGTAACTGCCAACCTCGTTCAAGTTTTAGAAATCATTCATTTTCAATATGAAATGTTGAATTATTAGTCAATCCTGGCACGTAGCAGCCGACCCCGAGAACGCAATAGCGGTATAGCGCATAGCGGGACGGCCGCTGTTCTGAGTTTTTATATATTTTATATCACATATATATAAATGCTCAAAATTAATTACAAATTCAAAATTCATGTTGGATGAGTGAAAATTCAAAATTCATGTTGGATGGGTGAAAAATGAAAAAAGGGGTAAATGAATACTATATAAAAGCAACAAAAAAAAAAGAAAATGGAATAAATAAGAATCAAAACAGAGATACATAGAAGAAACAGAAATTGGATGAGGAGGCTTAAGAAAATAAAACTCATGGTGCTGCAAGGATTCGCCGGAAGGCCGGTGCTCATCGGAGATCGCGCAGTAGCCATGGGTGCTGGTTGACGGTGGCTGAAGGAGGTCGCATGGTGGCCATGGATGCTGGTCTGCTTATCTGCGCAGATGACTGAAAGATGAGTGGCAAGATGAAATCGTAAGTTTCACTTATTCCGAAACGAAATCCCAAAAGTACCCTCAAATTTAACCAAAGTTTAAATTTTCGAGGGAAAGGTTGCGTTTTCCCGCGAGTTTCACTTATCTTCTCCCTATAGCACCACGATCTGCCGAAATTATTCGCAATTTTGGCCGTAATTCACACCGCACCAGTCGCAATCGTCATCTGCGACGCAATTACACCCATATCGACAGGAGGTCGCGACGCACCACTATAGCGCACTATTGACTACTATTATCAATATCACATCATTATAATCCCAACACAAACTCTGTCATTTCCATGTTATCTATCAGCAAGTTCATTTATTATCATGATAGTTATGGTAATTGTCAATGTCATTTTCAATATTTGTCTTCATTTTAGCAAATCTGGTGCTTCATATCTTTCCTAAATGAAATATGTTGTGCAGAGACCAAAACTTATTCTCATAGAAGTTCTAGAAGAAGTCCCCTTCACTATTGCCATCTTGATAGAAAAAAAATTGCTAAGGCGCATGTGTTTATCATCTAACACTATCTATGTGCTCAGCCTCTCTTACATACATCAAGGACTATAACATGTGATTCTAAAAATCAGACCTAAAGCCCATAAAAACATTAAGGAAATTTACCCATCCTAAACGAAACCTAATAAATTTTATTTCTATGAATTCGTCATTTTGAATCTTCACTCTAATAGGCCATATCAGCAGTGTTGTTAATGGCAGGTTATTGTGGAAAGCCAAAAACAGGCCAAAACAAATACTGATGGCGGATTATGACCGATTATGGCAGGATATCGGCCATGGCAGCTTGCTAGAATGCCACGGCGGATATTTGGCAACACTGCATATCAACCACAATTTCTGAGACTAGACACCATTCTCACACCCATAATTTCTCTTACATTCTCACATCCTCCCCCCTCCAAAACCTAACACCTCTCTTACATACAGTGCTATGCCTACACAGGCCAGGCTCTCGCATTTTCGCAACATCAGGCTTATAAATAAAACAATCGACAATTTTGTCATTATCTATTGACAGTAATTAATTACAAATCCAATTCAAAATAATGACTGAATGAAAAAGAAAAAGAAATAGCATAACAAAAGCAAAAAAAGAACTTCTACCACTTACACCGACTTTTCTTACCCTTTGATCATTCATTCATGATCCGTTTACCCTGATTGAGAATTCACATTCAACCTTAACCCAACAACCCAATTTTCCAAAAGAAAAGCAAAATTCCATCAAAACAGAAAGATTCATAAAGATTCCAGGTACAATCATCAACTAACGAACAAAGTACAACATGGAGATTCCAAACTACAAATTGACGAATTTAAAAGTTTGTGATCCACACAATAAAAAATAGACCGATGAACTTGGTGAGGGGGAAAATTCAAAAAAAGAAAAAGAAAGAAAGAAACTAACCACAGTGTCTGTTTGAAGCGGCGTTGCAATTTGCAGCAATAAGGATGACGAGGATAATGGAGAAAAGTGATATGAAGAGGAGAGAATGAATGCATGCAAAGGTTTCCGTGAGAAGTGAAAAACAGAGTGAGTGAGTGAGTGAGACGAGAAAGAAAAAGGTTTTTTTGTTCCTGACTGACACGGTAATATCTTGGAAGACACAATTGGCATCCCAATTACCTAATTTTAAACCCCAATCAACTTTTCGAAATGCCACAAATACCCCTATTTGTAAAAAACTCAACACCCCACCCGTGACCTCCCCTTATCCTAGGGCTGAGCAGCGGTCGGTTTCGGTCGGTTTCGGGCTCATTTTGACCCAACCGACCAAAACCGAAATGTGTATAACCTGGCCCGTGACCAACCATGGCTAATAGCGGGTTCATCGGGTCCGGGTCACGTCGGGTGGCGGGTCATGCGGGCGGTTTGAGGCGGTTTGAACCCAGTGTGGCCTCACAAACATCAGATCGGCAGGAAAAAAAACCGAAAAAAAGTATTGAACAAAGAAGATGAACCATAAAAACAAGAAAGGAGAAGAGTCACTGATAACAAATTACAGGGAAGAAGATCGAAAATAAAAAACAAGAAGAGTTCTTGCTCTCAGTCACCGGCACCGGAGATAAAAAGCTTTCATCTTGCAAGGTTTGTTCATCTAGCAGCAAAAACAAAAAAACATGCTGAAGGAAGCAAAGAACTCTTCACGAGACGGAATCGAAGACTAGTGGGGGTGGAGGTGTATGTTTGTGAAATAAGAAGAGAAAGTTCATAGGGAAGTGAAAGGTTTGCTTTGCCTTTATTAATTCATTTTGTTTTTCCAAATATAAAATGTTAAATACTTGTGATAGAGCATTGAAAGTGCACACTGCACAATGCATGGATACAAGTGCAGCGTCAGTAATTATTACACTTTGGTAGCAGTGTGCAGATAAAGCACATGCTATGAAAATAGGGTGTAAGCTGGCTATCATTTTTAATTCGTAGCTTCGGTCAGGTCGGGTTCCGATGGGTGACAAAATTCAAATCTGAACCCGACCGTATTACCCGCATTTAACTTGCTTTTCTTCACCCGATGGAACCTGGACCCGAATCAACCCACCCGTGACCAGCAATTAAATTTCGGGTTTTTCGGGTGGCGGGTCGAAATGGATATTCTGCTCACCCCTACCTTATCCGGTTTGTAAGACGCGGTACGTAGAAGTTGGCTCAACATCATTCTGAGATATATATTCCAGTATACCAAGTTAGGAGTATAATTTCGGGATATATAACCCGGTATACTAACGTGATGTCTTAGTGTTCTAAGTTATTGAACTCGGAAGTCTAAATGTAGTATATATACTCTTGAACTTCATTTTCATTCAGCTTTCCATTCACTTCACCTTCATTCTTGCATCTCTTGTACCTGCACCCCTCCACACCACCACCTTTACCCAGCACTCTTAATCACTATTTTGCACCACCACACCCCACTCTTGTGCTCATTGTAACCACCATTCATCACCCCCAACTCGTTACCACCATCTTCATCCTCAGTCTTCCCTGCAATCTGCTGGTTTCCAATTTCGTCGTTGTCGAAGCCCTTCAATTTTCCGGATCCTATTTCCCGGTACGTATCCTGAACTTTCTTACTTCCGAATTTTATATTCTGTTTTGTCAAAAATTGTTTTCCGAATTGTATATCTGAGAAGATAATTTATTTCCAGAATTTATAGCCCGGAAAGCTAAGATGCATATGTAATCGTAGCTGTTTCCGGTTTCTAAAACCCGGAATGCCAAAAAGTATTCCGGGATATAAAACACGGAAGACTGCAAGTGATGCGTATTTGAGAGGATAAAAGGATGTTGTTGTAACAGAGATGGAAGATCATATATCGGAGGAGGTAGATATGTATTCGTAGGATTTAGTCCCGGAAGATGACCCACATTATGGTCAAAAGGATGACGCACACGATGAAAATGGCAATGGTAACAGTGTGGTTCCTTGTGTTAGTGTTGACTGCACAGATGTAAGGCCCTGAATTTCGCATTGTAATTAAATTACTATTTAATTATTCTATGTACTATTTGGATCCACTCGCAAGTACCAATCGATGATAACGTCGGCCAAACCACCGATGAAGCACTTCTTGTGACATCTGGTAGTGAACCAAGTTGGGATGGACTTTGAGTTTGGGTGAGAATAAGACGTTCTCACTATCACCATGACGTTCAGCGAAGAATTTCGTGAAGAACGACTGTAATATTGATATGATTTCCTTCCTAAGCTCGAAAGAGACTTTTCTCGCTAACGAGATTTTCAGTCGAAACTTCAGCAAGCGAAACAGGCAACTTCGGGACTCTGAATCGGAAATCTGGAAAGCACCAAACCACTTCGTTTGGCCTGTCGAGACCAGTTTTGCAATAAGATTTTGTGAATAGTAACCTCCATGAATAGTGTTTTTGGACCAAGCGAGGCACGAACTTCGAGGAAGAACAACCCAGGCCCGAGTCGCACGAGCACGGGGCCGAGATCCAAAGAATGTCCGAGGCCAGACACTCTCAATGACATTGAGATACTCACTGATGACTAGAATCAAAATGACGACCGGTGATTTGACGCATTGACGCACTAACGCGTCATAGATGGGAATTTATTAATAAACAAATCTAGATATTTATTGGAACTTTCTAAGCTTAGAGTTTAGTCCACGAACTTTGAAACTTTACGGTTTGGTCCTCAAATAGTAAAAAGTCTTTTACCTTAACCTTTTACCCTTTCTACTTTGGTCCCTAGAGTTAAGTGAAAATTTAAAAACCCACCCCCATATTAACCCCATAGTCGCGGCCCACCACCCTCATTTAAGGGTGTTTAAATAGCTTTCCTTCCTCACCAAGTTCATTAGTGAAGTTTAAGGGAAAATAAGAGAGATTAGAGAGAGAAACACTATTCATCTCCTTCCTTCTTTGAAGCTTGGCTGCACCTCCCTTCTCAACTTCACCACTTGCTCCTTTGAGGTAAAATACTCACCTCCTCTTGATCTACACTTCTACCGACTCAGAATTTCAATATGTTGAGTTTGGATTTTATGCAAATGCTAGAACCTTAAAGTCCCTTCATAAATGTTGTTCCCGTGATCATAAGCTTCAATTTGAACCAATTAGAATTTTGATTGATTGAGTTTTGGTCCCTTGAATAATTTTTAAGTTGAGCTTTTGCTAGGGTTGTCTTTAGAAAAGTCATTCCCATGACCTTGATCTATGAATATCTCTTTTTAGTTTTCTTGGAAGTCATGTTTTTGAAAAATTGATCATTTGAATAAGTGATTTTCAAACTTTAGAATTTAGTTTCACCATAGATTTTTTGTTGTCTTTTATGTGTGCAAATCAGATTTGAAAGAAAAATTAATCTTGGTATTGTTAGTGCTAGCCGAATTGACTTGAGTTGTGGGACAATGGATATTTGATTTTCTAACTAGCTTTTGGGTGTGTTAAAATGCTTGTAAATGATTTTGGGTATTAAGGAAAAGTTTTTCCCTGTTTAATGTGCAAGGGCCTAGAGAAACTTGTGCATTTAAGACTTGGAAATTTGATTTTTAGAAAGTTTAGGAAACTTGGAAACTTAAAGAGTGAAAATAGAGCTATTGGGTAAATTTAATTTCTTGAAACTCATAGCTTGAATTAAGGTTTTTGGGCAAATTGAAAAATTTGGTGTTTTTAGGGTTTTGGAACTTTTGGACAGAATTGAACACTTGGTGAATTGTGTGTTTTTACTTCCAAAACCTTGTTTAAGGCCCTCAAAATGGTTTGTGGGCATCTAGCCTTGATGCCCTTCGAATGTTTTAAAGCTTTGAGAAGTTTTGGTTTTTGTAACATAGTGTTTTCTGAATTATTTTGACACTCGTTGAAGTTGCTAAAAACTCTTTCAGCTTCCAAGGATTTCCTTAAGTTGTAGGACCATTGTTTAGGTGATAGAAACCTTGACTAGACCAGCCCCTTGACCTTAGGTTTGAGTTCCAAGTTCTAAGCTAGATTGTATTTATTGAAGGATCATGAGACCCCGAATCGATCAAAACGTACGGAGCTCACGTGACCGCCAAGATCGACCACCATTACAGTAAGGGCACTTCGTTTCATTTTCTACTAGGCATAAGTATATAACTATGTCAATGTATGCACTATGATTTCTGAAATTGTAGTTGACGGCGTTCTAAGAACGACCCAACTTTAAACTGTATGATTGAAATATTAATGCAAGTATCCGAAGGCATCTGATATGCTGGATTAGAAACTGTTTGATGTGTGACAATGTCGAAATTGATTTGGATTGTGGCTTGACTTATGGAATGTTTATTGCTATATTTATAATTGAAAGCATTTCCTTCAACATGATTTATATCTGTTTTAGATATGTACGTATGCTCTACATGATTATTTTTAATTATGAAGCTATGTTAGGCCACGTATACAGACGTATGAGTCCTACTTGAGTTTTGTCTTCATGTCGTATCAAGAATTCTTTAAAGTCGTCATGGTTTGGGGCTATACAGAGTCACAGACTGGAGATGCACCCTATTGGGGCGTTATACAGAGCGTTCTCGTGTAAGAGGCAACTCCCGACTTACCATCCTACTCTCTAGTTGGTACGGAGTTCGGAAGAGTAACCCACCTACCTGCGGGAGTTGGTGTCATATCCGGATAAAAAAACTTTTGTACAACGGGGTTTGTGCGTGCATATAGGAGTCCTAGGGTCTTCGACCACTCGTTTCATACAACTGTAACTTGTACTTGTTAGCTGTTACTTGGTTGATATTTACTAAATGATATTACTTGATTGCTCTTACATGTGATATTGTTTTTGGAAGTGACCCTTTTTCCTGTGTTTCATTGGATGAATCGTGGACGCTTCATCAGGCAATGAAAGACGTGAAATCGGAGCCCCCAGCCGTGGACAAACCTCCTCAGGGAGGTCTGACCCTTCTTTTCGTTGACTCCGAAAGCCCGACATCGTGGACAGTTGACCCGCTGTCCAACGGAGTCCCGTACTCAGGTCGCGTTGTGGAGGTCCGGTCTACTCCTCTAGGACGATGCTACACCTTGCACCTATGCCATGTCACCTTCAATCTGCCTCTACCATCCTCCTTGGAAGCCCTGCAGGGTCCGTAGCGATGGTTTAAGGACTATGGGGTAGTAATAGGGGTGCATACAACATTTTGGGTGGTTAACAAATATCGTTTTGGGGAAAAACCCAAGGTAGGTTCTGGTATATGACTTTTGTGGGGATCCCTTGATCGGGGTCCACAGGGAAGTATATCAGTCTTATGAGGTCTAGTCATAGGATTTCGTAGCCTAGATATATTTGCCACTTTTGGGGTTGATCGGTCTGTAATATAACTTTACCTTTTCGCAATACAGCTGCTGATGTAATTATGCACGACTTAAACTACTTTGAAAACACCGCTCGCCGAGAGCAATGTAGATATGGGTAATTACGTGTGCATACTGTTTTAGCATGATCTCAAGAAAAAAATATATGCTCACATTTTCGAAAACCCCAAAGATTTCTTTGCATAGTTATTCACTGTTCATTGCTACAGTAATGCCCTGAAAATTGGGGTGTTACAACAGACATGTTCCTATGTCATGACAATGGCAGATTTTGAATACAATGACAGATTTTTTCAAGTTCACTAAATACATTGGTATGACTATAATGGCAGATTTTCGAGACTCATGATGATCTCTGTGCATGGGCTAGAGGGGTCGGGAGGAAAAATGGCTTTGTTGTTGTGATCACAAGGTCTGATATTGGAGGTCTGAACAAAAAGACATTTTTCACTCTAGGGTGCCAAAAGAGTGGAATATACAAGCTGTATCAATACCCTAAATTGTTCAAGTACAAAACCACTGGTACAAGAAAATCCCAGTGTCCATTTAGACTTAAAGGAAGACCGAGGAAAGTAGAAGGAGGGTGGTGGTTGAAAGTGATGTGTGGCATACAAAACCATGAACCAGCCGACACTTTAGTTGGGCACGCTTATGTGGGTCGACTGACAACTGATGAAAAGACTATGGTCGAAAACATGGCAAACAACATGGTTCCTCCAAGGAACATGCTTCTATCGCTGAAGGAACACAATCCTGCCAACTTGACAACCATTTCACAGGTCTAAGTATATGTAAAAATATTCGTAGCTCAAAGAGAGGTCCACTAACAGAGATGCAACACTTGATGAAGTTTTTGACGCTTGACAAATACGTGCACTGGAACCGGCTTCAAGAAGGTACAGACATCTTTAGAGATATTTTCTGGACGCACCCTGATGCAATTAGCCTTTTCAACACATTTCTTGGTGTTTTCGTGATCGATAGCACGTACAAAACCAACAAGTACGGAATTCCGCTTGTAGAAATGGTTGGTGTAACGTCAACTGATTTGACATTCTCTATAGCTTTTGCGTACATGATTGAAGAGAAAGCACATGTCTATGTTTGGGCTTTGGAAAAATTAAAGGGGATGATCCAAAGGAAGGAAAATATGTCTCATGTCATTGTTACTGACAAGGACAATGCATTGGCAAGTGCAGTTCATGACATTTTTCCAGAGGCAAAGCATATGTTATGTCAGTTCCACCTTCTAAAGAATGTCAAGGCAAGGTGCAAGATGTATGTGCCTGATAATGACCTAATTGAAACTGTTCTGGAGAATTGGAAAGAGTTGATTGAATCTCCCACTGGGGAAATTTATGAATCACGACTTACGGGCTTTTGGATGTTCTGTAGTGAGTATACTGAGTTATTGACTTATCTTGCAAAAGTATGGTTGCCACACAAGGAGAAGTTTGTGAGTGCGTGGAAAGACACAGTCATGCATCTTGGTACCGCAACAACTAATAGGTAAATTCATTTAGTAAACCTAATATCTTCATCTTTCATATCTTGAATTGCTCATTAAGTTGAATTTGATAAATATTACCATACATATGTAGGGTGGAGGGTGCGCATGCAAAGCTAAAGATGTTGCTTCGTGACAGCAAGGGTGATATGTGTGCTTCATGGGATGCAATGAACAAGTTAACAATTTTGCTGCATAACAATGTCAAATCATCTTTCCAAAAGAGTCTAAATATTATGGACCACCGATTCGTGGGTGTGATGTACCTGAATTTGAGAGGATTCGTATCCAGGAAGGCTCTTGAACTTATTGCCAGAGAAAAGACACGAGAAAATTCCGTTGGCACTGATCAACGACAGTGTGGTTGTCAGTTTAGAACTGTTTATGGACTTCCTTGTACTCGTGAGCTGGCAAAGTACACTTCTGTACCACTTATGGTAGTTCATCCTTTCTGGAAGAGGCTGTCTTGGAATGCTCCCCCGCATGAAGACCCGTCATTGGAATTGAATATGGATTACGAGATTGAAGGGTTGATAATTCGGTTTGGTCAATTGGATGTGCCCGGAAAATGGGCTATTAAACACAAACTGAGAGAGATTGCTTGGCCCGATACTACTTTAATGTGTCCTCCACCAAGTAATATAAATACTAAAGGGAGGCCCAAAGGTCAGGCAATAGGGTCCAAGAAGCGTGATCCTTCGTATTAGGAGCATGTCGACACATACATGGATTAATGAACGATAACAACACTCTAAATAATCCAGTTTTTAAGCAAACCGGTGCCCAGAGTCGCAGGAAAATCCCTACCCGTCGGGGTATTAAGCACATTGATAATTTTCCCGAACATTTACGATGTTATATCGATAACGTGGTAGATATTATGGGAGATGATAATTATGGATACAGGTGTGTTGCTGCGTTACTGGGTATGAATGAGGGGCAATGGAATTATATCAAGGTTGAGCTGTTGAATGAGCTTTTACAGTTTTCTAAACACTATGAGGAACTGTATGCGTGCCCAAAAAGGTTCAAGGCAATACACGACGCACTCAATCTCTCTCTTGGCCAGCTAGCCACTGAAGATAAGTGGATGACTTTACCAGACATGGGGTATCTTATTACAACAAGGTTCCAGTCGATATTAATTCAAGTGTCAAATACTGGAAATTCTACATTCTTGCCACTCAGAGGCAGTCCACCAGCTATGGATGAACAAAAGGTTATAGCGGTTGGTCATGTCAACAGAAATCATTGGTTTCAAGTAAGTCTAATTTTAATTACGTTTCTTGTTCGTAATCCTGATAATTCACACCTTCTAAAGATTCATTCATTTTCCATTATAGATATTTTTGAAGGCAGGACATCCTATGCCTACAATAGCATTTGCAATGGCGTCGTTATTCTTCAGCCCAAGCAAAACAATGGGAATGCTCGTACCAGGAACGTATATAAGTATATGAAGAACAACTACAACAACAGAGAAGAAGTGACAGTTGTAGCACTATGGGGTCCGGGCATTGGTAGACGTAACACAAGATTGATGATTTGTAATATTTGATCTATTGTAGTTGACATTATCTAATATATGATCTATTTGAACATGTATTGTTATAGACATTTTTTAATATTTGATCAATTTCAATGTATAGTAGTTACTGTCATGTTACAGGACTGATTTCTACCATTAAACCAAATACCGGGTTTTAAAACTCGGAATATAGTTCATTCAAACTTCATTCCGGGATTTAGAACCTGGAATGCATATTTTCATTTGAGTTCATTTTTGGGATATTATTCTCGGAGAACTAGGAAATTGAATTCTGGGAATTATAAACCCGAAATCTATTTGAATATGAGTGCCAGGATTTCAAAAACCAGTAGCTATAGTGTGGGGAACCACTTTAACTTCTTTTTTTTAATTTTTCGTGTTACACCCCGGGATATAGAACTCGGAAGCTAAATATCATTTCGGGATTTAAAATCCTGGAAGTCATTTTAGTGTGTATTTCGGGATCTACAAAACCGGTATGTATGTAAATACACACGGGGACTAAAATTCTTGGAAGGTGCTTATAGTGAGTAAATAACATTCCGAGATTTAAATTCCCGAAAAAATGGTTATATGCATACCGGGATTTAGAAACCGGCATACAACATTCAGAATATCTTACGGGATTAGAAAACATGGAACTTGCATCAAATATTGTTCCGGGATTTTAAAACCCGGAATGTAAGCCGTGACAGGAGTAATCAGGACAATTCAAATTGGGTGTATGGGGTGGGAAATCTAACTCCCTAATTCTTTTGATTAATACAATGAAGCATTTTACTTACAAAAAATTCTTCATGGCCATGCCAACCCCTTTATCTCGAATTATTAATTTTGATCTCACCATCAATTTTTGTGGCAGCTTAAGAACTGTCATTGCATAAAAACTACCAAAAATGGGATTTAGATCCTCTCATATGTCAATACCACATGATCACGTCATGTGAGTGGATCTTAACCCTTCAATACTTTTAATAAAATCCAACAGTGCCATATTATTTCTCATATAATTTTCCCCTTCATGTTGTTCCTTGAAGATCCTGACAGTCCTCGGATTTGGATCCAAGACCACGAATGCCCTCCGACCACAGCTCCACCTCCGCCTCCATCACTAGTGAGCCTCCCCGCTCTGAGACCTCGAACGCCCTCCTCCGCCTCCATCACCGGCAAGCCTCACCCTTTGTGAATGGTGTCGCAACCCACCTTTCTGCAACCACGAGCGACTGTCATCTCTACCTTTGAGAATGTCAAGCCCCATGATGAGTGGATATTATATGATGTTTTTAGGTAGTTTTTAGTCTTTTTATTTTATTATTTTTGAGTCACATATAGGATTTTTAGTCTTTTTATGTAGATTTTATATTTATTTTGCATTTTGCATGTAGATTAGATTTTATTCGTTTTTCTACCTTTATTTTATATTTTTAGGAATTTTTATAGCTATTTTATATTTTTAGGAAAAGCTGGTTTAGTTATCATTTTTTTCCAGGGACCGATTTGTAAAGTTTCAGGAAATTAGGGACCAAAATGTGAAAGTTCAAGAGTGGAGGATTAAAAGTGAAGATTGAGAGAATTAAAGGGCTTGAATTGGAGTGCTAATCAAGAGAGGACTAAAAGTGAAAAAGAGGAATATGAAGCAACTCTCTTCAAATTAGCACATGGAAATTTATGTTGAAGGATTGATGGTAGTGGGAGGAAGGTTTCAGAATTGATTAATGGCTGATAAGTGGATTTTTAAGGCATTCAAAACCCACTACCATGAAGAAGGAAGGAAGAGCTTGGAGCTGAATCAGCAGGTCCCAGCGCTGCAGCGCTGGGAAGCCAGCGCTCAAGCCCTGGCCCTCGGTCTGGAAGTGGATTTTTAATGCGACCTAGCGCCCAAGCGTTGGGATTGCTAGCGCTGAAGCGTTGGAGGCTGGATTTTTACTATAAATAGGACCCTTTTCTTCACTTAAAAGCACACCTTCTTAGAATATAACAAGTATTCTCTCTTTCTCCCTTTTGAGCATTGTTCCTAGGACTTGTGGGAAGCCATATTTGAGCTCCTATCCAGGGTAATTCAATGACTCCTTTAGCCATGCTTGGCTAACTTCTTCTTTAAGTTTTTGGGTTGTTTTAGTTTATAATTCATGTTCTAGTTTCTTCTACATTTCTGAATAATACTTTCAATTCATGTTTTATTTCCTTGTTCTTCATTAATCTTAGTGCACAAAAGATTTCATGCTTTCTACTTATGTCATAAGGCCATTTGGTAAGTAGTAAGGGAAATAGGAAATAAAAAAGGTTATAAGTATACATTTCTTAAGGCTATAAGGATGGACGTAACTTTGTGTTGGCCCGAATTCCTTCTTCATCTTCTTTTCTGATTAACTAATAACCAAGGCTATGGAGTTAGTAATTAGGAAAGAAAGGTCTACATTTCTTAAGGCTATTAGGATGTAGAAACTCTAGGCTATAGCACCATGATTTTGGATTTAAAATTCAGAAATTAAGTAGGAGATTTCTAGCATGTTTTATAGACTATGTAAATCAACCCAAGAACTTAAATTCTTATCATCTTTTCTCTTATCATTTTATGCTATTGTTATTTCTTGTTCTAAAAACATCAACACATATTCTCATCTTTTAAATTTCTGTTTAAGTACTAAATATTATAATAATAAGAACACCTATCCCTTGGGTTCGATCTTTTTATATTACGCGATAGTAAATCGTACACTTGCGATTCCGCTATCAAGTTTTTGGCGCCGTTGCCGGGGATAGGTTCTTTTCAAGTTCTTATTTTTATTTTGTTTAGTACTTCTTGTATATATATAAAAAAAAAAATATTTCTGGCTAACAGTTTGTTGCCATGTGGAAAGAAGATCCTTTAGAGACTATAATCTCTGAAGGGTTGGATTTTGAAGATATTGAAAGCAATGACGAACAGGTCATTGAAATGGCAAGATATCTGGAGGCTGCCCATTTTTTCCATCCAAAGGGAAATTTGGTACAGGAGCTCAAGAGAGAAGAAGAAGTTCAAGAGGAAAAGAGGGAACTGAAGCCCTTACCTTCTACCCTTAAGTATGTATTTCTTGAGGAAGGTAATAATAAGCCAGTCATTGTGAGTAGTTCCCTCTCTCCTCTTGAAGAAGAAAAACTGGTAAGAATTCTTAGAGCTCATAAATGTGCTTTGGGTTGGACTATTGAGGACATTAAGGGCATAAGCCCCACTGTTTGTATGCATAAAATTTGTTTAGAAAAACAAGTTAAACCTGTAGTCCAACCCCAAAGAAGACTTAATCCTGCCATGAAAGAGGTGGTAAGGAAAGAAGTGATTAAGTTGCTAGATGCAGGGATCATCTATCCCATTTCTGATAGTGAATGGGTTAGTCCTGTTCAGGTAGTTCCCAAAAAAGGGGGAATTACTGTGGTCCCGAATGAGAACAATGAATTGATTCCCACCAGGATGGTAACTGGATGGAGGGTTTGTATAGATTACCGGAGGCTAAATTCTGCCACCCGGAAAGATCATTTCCCCCTTCCCTTTATTGATCAAATGCTTGACAGGTTGGCTGGCCATGAGTACTATTGTTTCTTGGATGGATACTCAGGATATAATCAAATTGTTGTTGATCCTAAGGATCAAGAAAAAACTGCTTTTACTTGCCCCTTCGGGGTGTTTGCTTATAAAAGGATGCCTTTTGGCTTGTGTAATGCTCCAGGAACCTTCCAAAGATGTATGTTTGCTATTTTTTATGATTTAATTGGTGAATGTATGGAAGTGTTCATGGATGATTTTTCTGTATATGGCCCCAACTTTGACAAGTGTTTGAGCAATTTGGAAAGGATTCTAGTTAGGTTCCAAGAAAAGAATTTGGTACTTAATTGGGAAAAATGTCATTTTATGGTAAAAGATGGCATTGTGCTTGGGCACAAGATTTCTGAAAAAGGGATTGAGGTAGATAAAGCTAAAACAGAAATTATTGAAAATCTACCTCCTCCCACCAATATTAAAGGTATAAGAAGCTTTCTTGGCCATGCAGGTTTTTATAGGCGGTTTATAAAAGATTTTTCTAAAATTGCTAAGCCTATGACAAATCTCCTTGAAAAAGAGGCTCCTTTTATCTTTAATAATGAGTGTTTGGCTACTTTTAAATTATTAAAGGAAAAACTTGTTTCAGCCCCTATCATTGTTGCTCCCCAATGGGATTTTCCTTTTGAAGTTATGTGTGATGCTAGTGACAATGCAATAGGGGCTGTTCTTTGTCAGAAAAATGGAAAAGTTTTGCATGTGATTTATTATGCTAGTAAGGTTCTGAATGAAGCTCAAAAAAATTATGCTACAACTGAAAAGGAGTTGTTGAGCGTAGTCTATGCTTTAGACAAATTCAGACCTTACGTTTTGGGTACTAAAGTAATTGTGCATACTGACCATGCTGGATTGAAGTACTTGTTTGCTAAGCAGGAAGCTAAACCCAGGCTGATCAGGTGGATCTTACTCTTGCAAGAGTTTGATCTTGAAATTGTGGACAGGAAAGGGAAAGACAATGGTGTAGCAGACCATTTGTCAAGACTTGAAGAGGGGAACTCTGATCCAATTCCTATTCAAGAGGAGTTCCCAGATGAGAGGCTTTTAGCTGTCCAAGAGATAGCTCCATGGTATGTACATTTAGCTAATTTTAAAGCTGCTGGTGTGTTGCCTTCTGATTTAACTTGGCAACAAAAGAAAAAATTTCTGTATGATGCCAAATTCTTTTTCTGGGATGAACCTTATTTGTTTAGAGAATGTTCTGATGGGATCATTAGAAGGTGTGTTCCAGAAAAAGAGTTTGAG
Organism: Acmispon strigosus; assembly: GCA_030819835.1. NCBI lineage: Eukaryota > Viridiplantae > Streptophyta > Magnoliopsida > Fabales > Fabaceae > Acmispon > Acmispon strigosus. The sequence continues at coordinate 36,396,830 of JAUAMA010000001.1, read as the reverse complement.
GCTATTTTATGGCATTGCCATGGCTCCGATTATGGAGGCCATTTTTCAGGTGAGAGGACTGCAGCTAAAGTCCTCCAAAGTGGTTTTTATTGGCCTACTATCTTCAAAGATAGTAGAGCATTTGTGGTAAGGTGTGATCGCTGTCAACGAACAGGTAATATCTCAAGAAGGAATGAGATGCCCCACAAAATGATTTTGGAAGTTGAGCTTTTTGATGTATGGGGCATCGATTTCATGGGACCTTTTCCACCTTCTTTTGGTTGCCAGTATATTTTGGTTGCTGTTGACTATGTTTCTAAGTGGGTTGAAGCATCAGCCCTTCCCACAAATGATGGAAAAGTGGTTCTGGATTTTTTGAAGAAAAAGATTTTTACTAGATTTGGGGTGCCAAGACCAATAATCAAGTGATGGAGGTAAGCATTTTTGTAATAAAGCTTTTGAAACTCTTTTGAAAAAATATGGTGTTAATCATAAAATTGCTACCCCCTATCACCCCCAAACTAGTGGACAAGTAGAGGTTTCTAATAGGGAGTTAAAAAGGATTTTGGAAAAAACGGTTGGTATCTCAAGGAAAGATTGGTCAAAAAAATTAGATGACACCTTGTGGGCTTACCGAACTGCGTTTAAAACTCCTATTGGAACCTCTCCTTACCAGTTGGTTTATGGTAAGACTTGTCATTGTCCTGTGGAACTTGAGCATAAAGCCTTTTGGGCTTTGAAACAATTAAACATGGATCCCAAAGAAGCTGGGGATAAAAGACAGGTACAGGTACATGAGCTGGATGAATTTAGACTCCAAGCATATCACAATGATAGGATCTATAAGGAAAAAACAAAAAGGTGGCATGATAAGAAGATCTTGCCAAAAGAATTTAGTCCAGGACAGCTTGTGTTATTATATAACTCAAGGCTGAGGTTGTTCCCTGGAAAATTGAAGTCAAGATGGACAGGACCATTTTTGGTCACCAAAGTCTTCCCTCATGGTGCGGTTGAGTTGGAAAATCGGGTTACAAAGAACACATTTCTTGTCAATGAGCAAAGACTGAAACCTTACCTAGGAGGAGATTATGAGAGTCAAGTGATGACTGTTGAACTTGCTGACCCCTAATTGATTAAAGGGAAGGGTCTATCTCGGACCTTAACAATGAGCTGGTTGGGAGACAACCCAACTTAGGATAGTTTATTTTTATGTCTTTTTAATTTTCTGCACTACTCTTGTAAATAAATAAAAGAAAATAATTCTATGTTTTTGCTGCAGGAGGGGCCAGCACTCAAGCGCTGGAGGCCAACGCTCAAGCGTTAGGCCCCTGTAAAATTCCCCTGGTTCCAGTTTATTCCAACGCTCCAGCGCTGGAGGGCTAGCGCTCATGCGCTAGGCCCCTGGAATCCGAGTTCTTTATTTTTTAATTTCCAGCGCCACAGCGTTGGAAACCCAGCGCTCAGGCGCTGGGACCTCTGATTGCCCAGTATTTGCTTTTATCCAGCGCCCAAGCGTTGGTATCCCCAACGCTCAAGCGTTGGAGCTCGGGGCAGATTTGCTGTTTTGCTGTTTTTAGTTTTTAATAAATTTTGTGTTCACCATTTTTCTGAAGGTTTGGATTCTTTGATTTTTCCCTTGTTTCTACACTGGTTTTAATTTTTGGGAACTCAAGAATTCTTGTTTTTAAAGGTGGACACAATTTTTCAACCCATGATCTTGTTTGTGCTGATTTAGAAACTAACAAGTCAAGCAAGTTTTTGCTTGTGAGACTTTGTTTGTTCAATGTTACAGGATAGGTACCAGAAGGAGGAAGAACCCTCTTGAACTTTAGTGTTCAATTTGATTTTTGCATTGAGGTTCCCTTGGACTTTGTGGAAATTTGTGTACTATGCTAGCTTCTTAGTTTTTAGTTTTTCTTTTTATAGTTTTTAGTTTTATTTTTAGTTTAGTTTTTCTGTTTTCTTTTTGCATGAGTCTTGAGTATTTTATCCATTCTGAATATTGCTATAGCTTTGTGAAATGCTTTATCTGATTGAACTGCTTTGTGAAAAGGTTCTATGTTTTGAAGTGGTTAGGATTGCATGCTGTAGAAAGGATTATTGATATCTTGATTGTTTGGTTGTTGGCAAAGTTTTTTTTCTGAGTTCTAAAAAGGGTACCACTTACCCTATGTTTTTCTGAGAGCTGAGAACTCTGAATGCATGATTGTGAGATTTTTCTGCCTTGTGTTGCATGTTGATTGGAGTTTTGTACACTTTGTGAGTTGAGAAGAGATTATAGGCATTTTTGAAAACTCAGATTCTTGCTTGAAAATTGATATCCACTAGTAGCCCCTTTTGAGCCTTAAAAGAGTCATTCTTTGGAGCCTACTTTGTGTGGTAATTCTTAAAGTTGTTATTGTGATTCATGTGCTGAAATTGCTAGAGCTAAGTTTGTTGGGTTTCTCTCTGAAAAAATTGGAAAAAATAAGGTATGTGCCTTAGAAAAAATAATGAGGTAGTGGGGTGAGAAAGAGTATGAAGAGAGTAAAATTCTAGTCATTCATCCCATACATTCCACTACTTTGTTCAAAAAAAAAAAAAAGAAGAAAAAAATTGAGAGGACCCTTGTGTGAACTGTTGAAGCTCTTAAGTCAAAGAAAAATCACTTAACAACAAGTTTCTGAGTCAGCCACTAGAGTTGCCAATTTCTTGAATTCCATACCTTAAATTGTTCAACCCTTTGGCCAAGTTACAACCTTCAAAAATCTCTTCAAAAATCACTTGGTTGCTTTACTTCAGTTTTGATTTGAATTATAGGCAGGATTATTGAGCTTTCTTGTTTTTCATGGAGAATTATCATTTTGTGAGCTTAATTGATGAACTCAAACATGTTAAAAGCCAAGCCTAACTTTCTTGATTCTTTATCTATAAAACATGCATGTCTTCCTTATTTGCTAAGCTTTCTTTGAAAGGTTTTTGTGCTTCAAGTTGTAATCAGATAAACTTTCTCAAAACTCAGGGACGAATTTCTCTTTAAGTTTTGTCGCTTGAGGACAAGCTGTCGTTGGGTATAGTGGTGTGATGAGTGGATATTATATGATGTTTTTAGGTAGTTTTTAGTCTTTTTATTTTATTATTTTTGAGTCACATATAGGATTTTTAGTCTTTTTATGTAGATTTTATATTTATTTTGCATTTTGCATGTAGATTAGATTTTATTTGTTTTTCTACCTTTATTTTATATTTTTAGGAATTTTTATAGCTATTTTATATTTTTAGGAAAAGCTGGTTTAGTTATCATTTTTGTCCAGGGACCGATTTGTAAAGTTTCAGGAAATCAGGGACCAAAATGTGAAAGTTCAAGAGTGGAGGATTAAAAGTGAAGATTGAGAGAATTAAAGGGCTTGAATTGGAGTGCTAATCAAGAGAGGACTAAAAGTGAAAAAGAGGAATATGAAGCAACTCTCTTCAAATTAGCACATGGTGTTGCAGGATTGATGGTAGTGGGAGGAAGGTTTCAGAATTGATTAATGGCTGATAAGTGGATTTTTAAGGCATTCAAAACCCATTACCATGAAGAAGGAAGGAAGAGCTTGGAGCTGAATCAGCAGGTCCCAGCGCTGCAGCGCTGGGAAGCCAGCGCTCAAGCGCTGGCCCTCGGTCTGGAAGTGGATTTTTAATGCGACCTAGCGCCCAAGCGTTGGGATTGCTAGCGCTGAAGCGTTGGAGGTTGGATTTTTACTATAAATAAGACCATTTTCTTCACTTGTAAAGCACACCTTCTTAGAATATAACAAGTATTCTCTCTTTCTCCCTTTTGAGCATTGTTCCTAGGACTTGTGGGAAGCCATATTTGAGCTCCTATCCAGGGTAATTCAATGACTCCTTTAGCCATGCTTGGCTAACTTCTTCTTTAAGTTTTTGGGTTGTTTTAGTTTATAATTCATGTTCTAGTTTCTTCTACATTTCTGAATAATACTTTCAATTCATGTTTTATTTCCTTGTTCTTCATTAATCTTAGTGCACAAAAGATTTCATGCTTTCTACTTATGTCATAAGGCCATTTGGTAAGTAGTAAGTGAAATAGGAAATAAAAAAGGTTATAAGTATACATTTCTTAAGGCTATAAGGATGGACGTAACTTTGTGTTGGCCCGAATTCCTTCTTCATCTTCTTTTCTGATTAACTAATAACCAAGGCTATGGAGTTAGTAATTAGGAAAGAAAGGTCTACATTTTTTAAGGCTATTAGGATGTAGAAACTCTAGGCTATAGCACCATGATTTTGGATTTAAAATTCAGAAATTAAGTAGGAGATTTCTAGCATGTTTTATAGACTATGTAAATCAACCCAAGAACTTAAATTCTTATCATCTTTTCTCTTATCATTTTATGCTATTGTTATTTCTTGTTCTAAAAACATCAACACATATTCTCATCTTTTAAATTTCTGTTTAAGTACTAAATATTATAATAATAAGAACACTTATCCCTTGGGTTCGATCTTTTTATATTACGCGATAGTAAATCGTACACTTGCGATTCCGCTATCACCCCAAGCCGCCATGATGCTGTTGTCCTGCATCAGTTGATTTCGATTCCAATCCGTTATGATTCTTACAGCTAAGATGGTGAAGATCAAGAATTTGCTAACTTTTCAGCAAATTTAGGAAAAACTCTATTTTCCATTCTACTTAAGCTTGGGTATTCTGGTTTAGAATCAAATCCCTTATGAGTTTCGCCATTCTACATTGGCTTGACAAGTTATTTTGTCTATCTTATAGTATTGTTTTGACTAGGCTTGTTGATTTTAAAATCTCTTATTTCAATTTCAGGAAAAGAGGCATTTTGCATAATGTCAGTGTTTAAACTGTAAAAGAAGATGAGAGGAACATTGTAGGGTAACGTGGGAAAAGGAAATTATATTAGAAATAATATGGCACCGTTGGATTTTATTAAAAGTAATGAAGGGTTAAGATCGACTCACATGACATGGTCATGTGGAATAGATACATGAGAGGATCCAAATCCCACAAAATGTGTTAGTGGCAGTTTAAATCACCCAAAAAATGGATAGAGGGACCAAATCCACAATTCACTGTTATAGAAGATTAAAATCAATGAAAGTGATAAAGGAGGTTGTTATCCATGAACAAGTTGAGCTGTTATGTATCCATGAAACAAAATTGCAAAATGTGGATGCCAGAATTTGCAGACAGATTTGGGGTGATTCTAACTTTGAGTGGAAGGGTGTTCCTGCTGTAAATCGCGGTGTAGGCTTGCTATCTATCTGGGGAAGTAACGTTTCCAGTCTTCAAGAGTGTGCAGTTGGCCATGGCTTTTTGGAGCTGGTTGGTAGATCGGAAAATCAGGAGGATAGTTGTATGGCTGTTAATAATTATGCATCATGCAACCTGGAAGAGAAGAGGATTATGTGGTCTGAACTATTGGAGTGGAGGAATAGAAGTCAGAAATTAGTTTGGTGTCTCGTAGGTGATTTCAACGCTGTGAGAGGTGAAGATGAACGATGAGGATTAGGTGAGACCACTAGCTCCCAGAGAAGAGAAATGGAAGAATTTAATGAGTTTATCAATGTCATGGAACTCGTTGATGTTCCAATTGTTGGTCGATGATTCACATGGTTGAGGCCGAATGGTCAAGTGCAAAGCAAAATCGGTAGGTTCCTTCTCTCAAATGATTGGAATGTGTCATGTCCTAACTGTTGTCTGTTGGTGCTTGACAAAGATATTTCCGATCATTTCCCCTTATTGTTGAGATGCTCTAATCAGAATTGGGGCCCTAAGCCGTTTAGGTTTCTGAATTGTTTGTTTGAGGACCCCGTATTTTCTGTAACGGTGGAGAAATCATGGTCTGAATTACAGGTGCAGGGCTGGGGTACCTTTGTTCTTAAGGAGAAATTAAAGGGTCTTAAAGCCAAGCTGAAAGAATGGAACAGTGTGGTGTTTGGAGATCTGAGAACTCGGCGAGATGAAACTGTACAAAAAACAAATGAACTAGATATAAAGGAGAAGGAGGTTGGCTTATCACATGAGGAGATAAAGATTCACAAGGAGCTGACCCATGAATTCTGGTCTTTGTTGAGACTTCACGAGTCTCTTCTCTATAAAAAATTATGTTCCAAATAGGTCAAGGATGGGGACCAAAACTTCGGATTTTTCCATTCCATGATAAATTGGAGAAGAAGTGCTAATTCCATTGTGGGATTGATGGTTGACGGTAATTGGATCAATAACCCAAATTTGGTCAAAGAGGAGGTAAGGCGTTTCTTTGAGCAGAAATTTTCTATGGAAAGGTGGGTGGCACCAAAATTGAATGGTGCACCTGTCAAATCTTTGTCTCAAAGGGATAATGAGCTTTTAACTGCCCGTTTGGAGGCAGCAGAAATAGAAATAAAAGAAGCGGTTTGGGAGTGTGGGGCCGACAAGAGCCCAGGGCCAGACGAATTTAATTTCAAATTCATCCAGAAATTTTGGCACTTACTCCAGGAGGATTTTAGCACTGTTCTTGAGGAGTTTTGGAATAGGGGGTTTGGCCAAGAGGAAGCAATGCGTCATTTGTTGCCTTGATCCCTAAGGTGAATTCTCCCCAAAGCTTAAACGACTTCAGACCCATTTCTCTCATTGGGTGTATCTACAAAGTTGTGTCTAAGCTGTGGTAATCAGACTTCAAGCTGTTCTTCGGAAAGTGATTGACGAGCAATAGTTTGCTTTTTGGGGGGGAAGAAATATGTTGGACAATGTGGTTATAGTCAACGAAATTATCCATGAAGCAAAAGGTAGTAAAAAGCCAACTTTAATCTTCAAAGTGAATTATGAGAAGGCTTATGACTCGGTGCGATGGGATTTTCTGATTTATATGATGGAACAAATGAAAGTCTGTGGCAAATGGATTTCTTGGATTAAAAGATGTCTATATCTTGCCTCTATTTCTGTTTTGGTAAATGGAAGCCCATGTAAGGAGTTTAAAATGGAGAAGGGGCTTAGACAAGGCAACCCTCTTGCCCGTTCTTATTTTTGATAGTAGCAGAAGGCCTCAACGGGCTTTTCAAACAAGCGGTAAGTCGGGGCAGACTCACAAGGTTCAAGCTTGGTGGGGACCAAAATCTAGATTTTTCGATGCTTCAATTCGCGGATGACACTCTCTTTATAGGGGAGGCATCTGTCCAAAATGTGGTGTGATGAAACGTGTCTTGAGATGCTTTGAGTTAATATCCGGGCTGAAGGTAAACTTCCAAAAAAGTAAGTTGGTAGGAGTGGCAGTTAATGGAAGCGATACGCACAGATTTGCCTCCATGCTACACTGTAAGGTGATGACTATTCCTTTCGTCTACTTGGGAATACCTGTTGGTGGGCGGGCAAATAGAATTTCTATGTGGGATCTTATTATATCAAAGATGAGAGGTAAGCTTTCATCATGGAGGAAAAAAACATTTTCCTTTGGGGGGAGAACATGTCTTATCCAAAGTGTGTTGTCTTCTTTACCGCTCTTCTTTCTTTCTTTCTTTTTTCGAGTCCCGGTAAGTGTGGTGAAGACTTGCACTAGAATTATGCGTAATTTTTTTTTTTTGGGGGGGGGGGGGTTGGAAGGATGTCTGCCAGAAGAAAGAGGAAGGGGCTGGGGGTCAAGGAGTGGATTACATTCAACAAGGCCTTGCTTTGAAAATGGAGATGGAGGTTTCTGATAGAGCCTAACAGCATGTGGTGCAGAGTTATTTGGGCCAAATATGGGTCAGGGATGGCATCTAAGGAATCACCTTGGTGGAGAGATGTTAAGGCTACATGCCTTCAGGGTAATCTTGACTGATTTGAGTCTGGAATTAAAAAGACTACTGGTGAAGGTAATGCGACGAAGTTCTGGTCTGAAAACTGGTCGGGAAGTGGAACATTAAGTGAGAAGTATCATAGGCTGTATAATCTGTCTAAGCAAAATTATGCTTTGGTGAAGGAGCTTGGACAGTGGGTTAATGGTGTATGGTTTTGGAAGTTGGAATGGCGGAGATGCTTAAGGGGGAGGGAGAAAATCTGGCTTCATGAAATGATTACTGATATTAGTGGTTTCAGACTCAGAGAAGGGGTGGGGGAAAGTTGGGTTTGGCTGGCCAACATTGAAGGAACTTATTCTGTTAAATCAACATATTCTTTATTGCAGGGTCAGATTATGCCTTAAAATCAATCTGGGCAGCTCCTACTCCATCGAACGTCAAAGCTTTCACTTGGCGATTATTGCTACCTGCTCTTATTCACTTGATGTGTGGCGTGAGTGCTAGCATCCTTGGCTTGATCTGCGATGTTATCTGCATCACATTTACCTCATAATAAATTTGTATCTCTTGTTGGGGTGGGGTTTAATGTCAAATGCTCTTGTTGGGATTTTGTTTATTTCAGGTGCTGTTTGTTTTAGCGATATTGTTTATTTCAGGTGTTGTTTGTTTTGGCCTGAACAACTTTTGATAACTTTATTTGCTTATAAAAAAATAAAAAATAAAAAAGATCACGATCAATAATTCATTATTTTTAGGGAAAAAATATAAATAACCCTATTATCAAATTTCAACAAAACCAGAAAATATGAATCGAGACAAATGGCAAGGACTTCACAGTTCACACCCAACCCACTTCCTAGTGCATTTAACGTTTTGCTTCAAGATTTTTCCATTTAAGGACTTTAAGCTTTCAAATCTCTACGATAAAAAATAGGGGAGGGGAATCACATGGTCACTCCAAGTACAATATGGTAATAATAAAACATTGATTCTACCTTTATTGATTTCAGCTTTTTATTTTTCTTGAATGTCCATTAAATCACACACCTCCACCATTACCGCCAACTTCTCTGCTCTAACCGAAGAAAAAGCACCACAGTTCTGATCAGAGGGAAGGAGAGTCTCATTGAAATCCCCAACCAACATCCAAGGCCCCCAAATTCTCCGCCGAAGACCCTTCAGATAGTCCCAGGTAGGAATACGAGCGGCAAGAGAGGGACTAACATAGATCCTAGTACAGCACCAAGAAGAAGCCACAGCACTGACTCTAACAGTAACTGCATGGGCATTGGTCTCCACCACACCGAATGTGAAAGGAGCATTAACTTGACGAAGGGACCAAATCCTGCCTGACCGGCCTCGAACCTCCTCCACATGCAGCGGCGACAGCCAGAACCTTTGCACGACGTGAAACTTCACCTAAGGCTCCAACAAGAACACCAATGTAGGATGGTTGACATGCAGTAACTCCCGAATGTGCCTCTTAGCGGACGCATTCACTGCTCCCCTAATGTTCCAAGCCATAACAGAGCAATCGTTGTACTCCATCATGAGAAAACAAAATCAAAGGGAGACCACCGGTCAAGGCCTACTAATGGTCGTCGCCGGCATCGGCGCCATCAGGTGGCTTCTCCTTCGTAATAAGGGGTGGTTGGGTTGTAATCTCAGGACGGCTTGGGACCATAGGAGCCATGACCAGCACTTGCACGACTGTTGTATGCTGAGTAGGCTCGATCAAATTCCCAACATGTCCGCCATGATTTGCCACCTGAAATAACCTGCGTGATACAATCTTCTGAACGGCCGTTGCAGTCCCAGAATGAGGAGGTCGTGGTGGCGTTGCGATCACAATACCGTCGCTCCCACGCCGCCGTTTGGACGGCGTTAACACAGGAGAAACACGAGCCTGTCCATTATTGCTATTAACTAACGCAGCAATGAATGCAGGACCTTCCAAATCAGAAATGGCATTTACAGAATCATGATTAACCAAAGCCTTCTCCTTCAAAAAAAGGCATGTTTTTTGAATTTTCCATAACATTCGCGGGTTGATTTAAAAATGGCGTGATTTTCTCCTTCCCACCTGCAGGTTGTTTTAAGCGATGCTGTTCTTGTGTTTTTCGAATTTGATTTCTTATTTGCTCTTTTATTTCTGGCCACTGCCCACTCACCACCTGGATTAGATTCGTAGGCCCCCTCCTCTCTTGCATGAACAGCAGCTCCTCGCTTAGGGTTTGCATGGGAACCTGTGGGTGCCATCGTATGTGGATCCTGCGATGTGGCTACCGTCTCCACCATGTTATTATCGCAGTTTCTGCTGAGGTGGCCATAACAACCACAATGATCACAGATGACATGAAGACCTTCATACTCCACTCGAACCCACTGATCTAACTTTACCTGCAACTGGCTGGCTCAAGACGATCTCCACACACACTCGCACATATCGCCCTCGATGGATCTGCTTCGTGTTCGTGTCCACCCTAACCGGTCTACCCACTGAGGAGGCTAGCGCATGAAGAAAGCTCTCGTTGCAGTACACTAGAATAAGTCCAGGGAACCGAATCCATACCAGTGTTTTCAGAGCTAGAGTTTCAGACGTTACAAAATCCGGACTCCATAGCTAAACCACCACGCACCGGTCGAAGATCATCCATGGTCCTCCTTGCAACACCTTGTTCTTATCATCTGCTAAGTCAAACTTCACCATGAACATGCCATTGTCGGCATCAATGATCTCGAACCCTCCCTTTGGTTTCCACAAGGCCTGAAGTTTGGTCCTCATAAGGGTGTAGCCGAGGTTTTTCCCCAAGATTTTGACCACCAATGCCTCCTTCCAGGGAGCGTTGAGTCGTTCAATCACTAAATCCACCGCAAACACGCGAGGTAGCCGCCTGTTACCACCATAGAACTTAACGCGGACTAGCTTGTTGGCAATGGGGTCCACTTGTGGAGGGGCCTGCTCCGTCGCTGTTCTGCCTATAACCATGTCTCGAAAAGTGGGCCTACGCCCACCACCACAACCCCTTCCTGGGGTCTCTCTCTCTCCCCCTCCCTCCCTCTCTCTCTCTATTAAAAAAAAGCTTAATCAAATGTTGACAAGTAACCTGGAGATACATAAATCACTACAAGAGAGTAATGTGCATTGCAACCAAAAGTCCAAAACTATATGTTAGTCCTCAAAGTATTCACAGGGACTAAGGATTAAAGACTTGTCAACATAGGTTGCTTTGCTCTAAACACACCCCATAAATAATACTTTGCTTGAAATCCTGCAAAACGAGTGACTCAAGTTAAGACAATTTTGTTTAACAAACAATAAACTTGAAATGTGAAACTGAAAAAGTAAGCATAAATGTAACTCACTCCTGTGCTGGATCGGGAGAACAGTTGAAGGAAAAACTAAAAGCTCTGCATTTTTTACCATAGCTTTTATGGCAAGGTCATGGGAAATCATGTCATCAACTAAATTGTCGAAGGCTCTCTCAACTCTGTAGAAGAGAGTAATATTCAATAATAGATTAAATAGAGATCATAGAAAGATCAAGTTAGGGCCTCTATGGTTAGAAAAAATACATTGGCTTAAATGTTTTTTGACACTATAAAATAAAATAGGATATTTGGGTTTTGGCCCTACATTTACATTTTGACGGTTCTGGTCCCTATGTTGAAAGAAATATGATTTTAGTCCCTGCCATTTGACTCCGTTGCAAAAAGGTCGCGTGGTTAGCAGAGATACGTGTGGCTGTTTGAAACATCATCTAGTTTACCCATGTGGCATCCTACATGGCATTTTTAATCTAGTTGGCCCAAAGTAGGGACTAAAACAAAAGGACCCCTATTTTATAGGAACTGAAAAAATGTTTTAAGAAAAAGAAATCTATGTTTTTCGTTTCTGTTTTGATTACTAACTACAAAATTGTCACTTTATTTGCACTTTGCCTTCTATTTCAAGCATTTGTACAGATAAAAGCAATAAAAATGTTTTCAACATTTGTTACACGAATATCTAAAAATATGAAAATCAAAGCAGCATTTTTATAATTATTTGTTGAGGACAGGGTTGTCAATCCCTGATGGCCGTTGCGCTGAAGAAGGAGGAGGAGGAGGAAGGAGAGGAAGGAGAAGAAGGAGGAAGAAGAAGAAGTTGAAGGACGCCGGAGAAGTCATCACAAGCTTGCTAGTGCTCATCGGAGGTCACACAGTGGCTAGAGCTCGTCGGAGGTCTCGCAGTGGCTGGGCGTCGGGGGCTAGAACTCTAGGTTGAAGAAGGATGCGTAAATGGAACGCATGACTTAATGTTTAAAGGGAAAACGTAGTGTTTCATTAATTTAAAGGGAAAACCCAAAATGCCTTTTAAAAGTTTGAACTAATGCTTATATCTGGGGACAATTTTGGGTGTTCACCTCGATTACCTAGGGTTTTCAATCTGCCTTTCCTCTCACACAGCTATGGCGTCACAAATCAAGGGATCCAGTCCGCGTTCTTGCTCGCAACCACCGCAAAGATTGTCTGCTCCGCTATGCGCCTCGCGTCACGGTGAGGCTTTGCACCGCACCACCGCGAGCGCCACGTTTGCGCGCTACTAACAACCCTAGTTGAGGAGTGCTATCAACACTCACTTTAACACTTTTTCCAACACATTGAGTGGTTCAAATTCATTTTGGTCCCATGAAATTTGAAGTGGGGCCCATAATTTTAGTGGACCCCACATGAATTTCAACCAATTAATAAAAGTGTTAAAAGTGAATGCTTCTAGCATTTTTCTTATTAGTCGAGCATTTTGATAATTATTAGTTAAAAGAAATGATTTTTGAAATCAAACAGGTACTTGGTTTTTCTCAAAAAAAATTTACCTTTCACTTTCAGGAAAGAAATAAAGAGCAATGCTCTCATCATTTGGCCCAGATTTCATGAAACCCTTCGGCCACACCGCAGATCTTTGAAGCAAGTTTACAGAAAGCACCTCAGGGAAAAGTCTTGTCTCCTCCAAAACTTTGGGGCATGCTAAAGAGGACAAATGAGCCAAAAGTCCAGTGACAGTATCAGAACTTTGGTTGCTGAAGCACCAACTTCCCCTATTGGCAAGAGAATTCAACTTCAGACATTTGCTTAGCCAAAGAAATAACCAAATTTCAGAGAAGGTAGCAACACAAATTTCTTACCTCCAGATTGGATCAACAATAGGACGTGGATCATGAACAGTCACAGACCCCTCACTAGAATTAGATTCAATATCTGGAACCGATTGACAATCCTCATTAAACTTTTCTTCTTCTTCACAGTCGTTAATGCTTTGAGACTGAGCCTGATTAGACAAACTGTGACAATCCGATAACACCGCCTTTGTTTTAGCAGCAATATTCTGTTGCTGGTGATTGTTATCCTTTACTCTCTCTATGTAATTTGTTAGATCACTATTGGCTTTACATGCATCTTTTGCAGAGTCACTTGTCCTAGATGGGAGAAGAATACATTGATCATGACAAGATTCGCCATCCTCGTGTGCCTCACAATCTTCACAAAACCAAGTAACGTCATCATAAAAGTTCACAGGTCCATCTAAACAATACCTGAAAGGGGAAAGTTGAGGAGTATAAGGCCAAATGTATTTAAGAATTTGAAACTGCATCTTTATCAAATGCAAAAGCTTCTAGTTGGGAAAATGCTGGTAGAAAAATTCAATAGCATACTAAAACGACCATGATTCTGATGCCGGAACGAAGTCCATGGTATTATTAAAATAACTGATTCTGATGCTTCAACTCAGAAGAAAAGAATGGTGGTATACAAATTATATACATGCATCTACTATCTGCAATACAGACATCTTAAGACATAAAAAATGTATCGCACAATTTTTTAATAAAACTTTTGTTTCTTATATGCATCTAATTCAAGTTTTGGTTTAGTATCAACCAAATTTTAGAATATAAACATCCACTGCTCCCACCTTCAATACCAACAAATGGGGATCTAAATGAATGTCCATATAGCAATAGAATGAGATGCATCTGCATCTAAGTATGATGATGAAAACTGTCATGAACCAACTGTCTTAAAAGTTTAAACTGTTGAGTGAAGACATGTTAAGACCCAATTGCAAGGTATGGGATTTGAGTCTCACATTGGAAGTATGAGATTTTAATGTGTGGTTTATAAAGCCTTGGCTCTCCGACTACAATAGCTAGCTTTTGTGCTATGGTTCTCTCAAGATTCTTATCAATTGGTATCAGATCCTTACACCATGTCTCTCAGCTGAAAATGAGGGCACGGGCGGTGACACCAACATTGCAGTGTTCGCCATCCTCGATGGTACTCTCAACTTCTTCGCTCAGGAGGCTAAGGTGAGAGAAGGCTTGGAGGAAAGGGTTTTGGGGTTTGTGAAATTTGTGAAAACTAGTTGAGGGAATTTCATGGCAATCTTTTTGGGGAAAAAAATTATTTTCATAAATGTCTGGGTTAAGATTTGCGAGATTTGTTTTCTGAAGAGGAGAAAGGAGGGGGAGTTTCTAGAATTTTTGGGCTTTTAATTTCTGGGTTTTAAATTTCTGGGTTTGAGGATTTGAGCTATGGAGGATATGGAAGAAGGGGGAAGAAGAAGAGGAAGAAGGTGAAAGAGAAGGGACTGAAATTGATTAAAATATTTTAAAGGGACCAAAATTGATGTTAAAAAGTCCACGTGGTGACTCTTTAGGTGACTAGGCTCGCCACTGGACTGTTGACTGGTCAAAATTGATGACATGTAAGCAAAAGGATTTAATTTGATTAAAAAAAATTCTTAGGGATGACATTTTGAAAATTATTTTTTCAAGGACCCAATTTGATCTCTCTTACATTGTCAGGGACCTCAAACATATTTAAGCCTAAAATATAAAATCAATTTTCTGCTTTAAATAATGTATTAGGAGGGGAAAATCTAGAAAAGTTCAAAATCCATGTAGATGTGACACAAAGGTTAAGGGTATTAAACCGAGCAATATTAGAAGTGTAGAATCTGCAAATATTCCTTGGATTCACCCCCTTAAGTACTTTCTATGGAAATAAAGAATGTCGACATGACATTAGAAGTGTAGAATCTGCAACCAAGTGTTATGAAAAAGATATGTAGACAGTGAATAACAAGTACCTATGCAATGAATAAACCTGACACTTGTCGCAAAAAACCAACGTATCCGAGAAGCCTTCATCACCACACTTAAGACAAACCATGACCTGCAACAAGTGTACAAAGTTTCAGAAATGGTTCATGAAAGCAAAGGAAGAACTCCAAACAAACACTTACTTTTCCACAAAATACAACAATAGAAGTATGCAGATAAAATCTGTAAATTATGGATATGATTTTGGGTTATGTATGGTTGACAAAAGGAAAATTTTCAAAATATTTAGAAACTTGCTCCATTCAGTGCTTCAATATTAGCTGCTGCAAAACACTAACTATTCCTTCTTCTGATCTTTTCAAATTTTTATCATGTTCCTCACTTTTTATGAAGACAAGAATTTGCCCATAAAAAATAAATAAATAAATAAAAGGGTTCCAAAATGGTTATTCAATAAAAAATGAGACTATTTGTTTAATCTTTAAAAAAAGTATTAGAGGTCTCGTTATTTTTGGTATTGGTTCTGGTTCAGGCATTTGGTTTGTTACTTTTGTTTCCTTTTGACTCTTGCCCTTTGGTTCAGGGTTGGTTTTTGCTGTGCCCCTTATAGGGTGGTTTGGGGGTTGTGTCATCATTATCATAGATGGGGATTTTTGTTTTTGTTGTCCCCTTTGTTGGCCTGTTATTTGCTAGGTTTTTGTGTTCAGTTTCTGGGCTTAGTCCCTTGCCTCTTTATCAATATATTTGGATTTCCAAAACAAAGTGTTAGATTGTGTAAAAAGTTATTTATTTTTAAGGATTTTGAGTAGAGCATAAGTTATTTTTCATCATGCTACAATTATGAAAAGCACTTCCTATTTTAAAAAGAAGACATAATTTCAGTTTTTCCAGAAATTACTCAAAGTAGATTATCAAGTTAATCATGAAACTGTTTTTTTAACATTCTGATTTTTTTAAAATTAAATAAACACACTAAAAACTTAAAAAGATGTTTTATTCATGAAAAGAGTTGAAACAAACATCACATGTTAAGATCAACCACGAGTAGAATTGCTGGTCTATTTCAATTGAAAACCAGATTTGTCAATATTGATAGGTTAAGCAGAATCATATGCCTGTTGGCAGTAACTCTGATGCTTCACCAAACAACAATCATGGCCAAACTCAGAACTAGATATTTTAAGAAGAAACCACTGTATAGTTTGATACTTTAAGTGAAAATTAGAAAATAAAAAACACCTGAGACAACTGAGTTATCCCTAACTCAGTAGCGACAACATCTGCCTTTGCTTCAGCTTTAGAACTTTCATCTGCAGTTTTGGTGTTAGTACTGACCCCTGAAGGGGCGTCAAACTCCATTAAGACTGATGGTAGGAGTTGAATATTTGTTTCATCAGTAGAATTTTGACTTTCAATCTGGGGTTCAAAACTTGATCCCATGGCTTGTAGAGGTATGAATACCTGAGATGCCATAGGACCTGCTATTGCTATTGCTGAAGAATCAGAATTCACGTTTTCAGTTTGAGTGTTCATATTAGAAACTGCAGGGAAATGCAGCTCCACTGAGATTGATTGCGGCTGATCAGGTATTTTGACAGTATTATTCTGAATCCCATACTGTTCTCGGCCTTTTAAAACATCTGTCTGTATAACATGTTGATTTTCAGGTTCAAAACTTGATCCTGGGGCTGGTGGTAGGGCATGTACCTGAGAAGCCAAAGGCCCTTTTGGTGATGCTACTATTGCTAGGGCTGCAGAGTCAGAACTCATATCTTCAGTCATGGTGCTAACATCAGAGGCTGTTTGGTCATGCAACTCCTCTGAGGTTGGTTGCGGCTGATCATTTTTTTCTGCAGTAGGATTTTGAATCTCATGATGTTCTTTACCTTCTGATACTTGTGTCTGTGAGGCTGAGACATGTTGCAATGGAAGCTTCAAACTTGATCCCCCTATATGTGTTGATGTCATTACTGGCAAAGCCGGCCCCAGCGGTGGTTTTAACGCAGGTGTTTGGACTAGAGATTTCGCAGAATTTGACAGAGCGCCGATATCAGGTTTTGATGACTCCATGGGCCTTTTTATCCCATTATTTATCTTCATGAATTTACCTACTGTGTCTCCTCCCATCTTACGCTTGAAACCACGACTTAAATCTTCAGTCATGGTGCTAACATCAGAAGCTGTTTGGTCATGCAACACCACTGAGGTTGATTGCGGCTGATCATTTTTTTCTGCAATAGGATTCTGAATCTTATGATGTTCTTTGCCTTCTGATACTTGTGTCTGTGAAGCTGAGACATGTTGAAATTGCAGCTTCAAACTTGATCCCCCTACACATGTTGGTCCCATTATTGGTAAAGCTGGCCCTCGCGGTGGTGTTAATGCAGGTTTTTGGACTAGAGACTCCGCAGAATTTGACAGAGCACTGACATCAGGTTTTGATGACTCTATGGGCCTTTTTACCCCATTATCCATCTTCATGTATTTACCTACTGGGTCTCCTCCAATCTTACGCTTGAAACCATGAACATTTCCACTAGTATTATCTTTGGGTTTCCCTTCAGACCCTTCAGGTGGAATTTTAGAAGAAACCCCTATATCTTTCTGCTGGAAATTCGTGTGCTTGAAAATAGTAGCCTGAGAGCTCACATTTTCCACATGGCATTTACTTTTCTTAGATTCCAAAACTGTCTTAGGTTGAACTACTGAATTCATCTGAGAATTCGGAATCTGACTACTCTCTTGTCCATTTGAAGCTTTTTGTCTCAACTTCGATCGATGTTTCCTTCCCTTGTTATGTGTTTCCCAACATTTGTGACTATGCAACACAATCTCACAAATTTCACAGCATGCCGCCCATGGTTGTGGATGTCGAAATGGGGCTACAGAGATTGATTGCGGCTGATCAGTTATTTTGACAGTATGATTCTGAATCTCATGCTGTTCTTTTAACACTTCTGTCTGTAAAACATGTTGATTTTCAGGTTCAAAACTCGATCCTAATGCTGGTGGTGAGACATGTACCTGAGAAGCCATATGCCCTTTTGGTGATGCTGATATTGCCAGGGCTGCAGAGTCAGAACTCATATCTTCAGTCATGGTGCTAACATCAGAATCTGTAGTAGGATTTTGAATCCCATGATGTTCTTTTCCTTCAGATACTTGTGTCTGCGAGGCTGAGACGTGTTGAAATTGTAGCTTTACACTTGATCCCCCTACACATATTGGTGCGATTATTGGCGAAGCCGGCCCTGGCGGTGGCGTTAATGCAGGTTTTTGGACTAGATATTCTGCAGAATTTGACAGAGCACTAACTTCTGGTTTTGATGACTCCATGGGCATTTTTATCCCATTATCCATCTTCATGTATTTACCTACTGTGTCTCCTCCAAGCTTACACTTGAAACCATGACCATTTCCACTAGTGTTATCTTTCTGCTGGAAATTCTTGTACTTGGAAATAGTAGCCTGAGAGCTCACATTCTCTACATGGCATTTACTTTTCTTAGATTCCAAAACTGTCTTAGGTTGAACTACTGAATTCATCTGAGAATTCGGAGTCTGACTACTCTCTTGTCCATTTGAAGCTTTTTGTCTCAACTTCGATCGATGTTTCCTTCCCTTGTTATGTGTTTCCCAACATTTGTGACTATGCAACACAATGTCACAAATTTCACAGTATGCCACCCATGGTTGTGGATGTCGAAATGGGGCTACATAAGGACTACGAATAGTTGGTCGATAAGGTTGAGGAATTCGGGCATCGTAGTTAAACTGGCCCTGACTACTATCAGCGTACCCGAAAACCCAGCCATGAGGAATTTGGTCATGGTAGTTAAACTGGCCCTGCCTGCTACCTCTGAATGCCATATCTTCCCAGCCAATGCTATGATTATTTCAAAAGTTCCCAATCTGCAAATGAAAATTCCAACATGAAGCAGTGCAAAAGTTGATATGGTTGCAACACTCAAAAACATGTTATAGAATATAGATAGATAGAAAGGCATCCTTAGGCCTCCGTTGTTTTAAAAACTGGACTTAACCAGTTGAGTAATCACCTTGACTTGCTTGCAATAAGGCTCAGCCACTTAACCATTTGAGTAACCCAACACAAAAACAGACCAAATCACTCAAGCCTGATTGAACTGCCAACCTCGTAAGTTGTGGACATTCAATATAAAATGTTGAAATATTATCAATATCACAATAACTATAATAACTGCCAACCTAGTCCAAGTTTTGGAAATAATTCATTTTCAATATGAAATGTTGAATTATTATCAATTTCACATAATTATAATCCCAACACAAGCTCTGTCATTTCCATGTTATCTATCAGCACGTTCATTCAATGTATCGTGATAGTTATGGTAATTGTCAATGTCACTTTTCATATAATATCCTAGCTTCTCTTCATTTTAGTAAATTTGGTGCTTCAAATATTTCCTATGTTGTGCAGAAACAATAACTTCTTCTCAAAGAAGTTTGACAAGCAGTACCCTTTACTATTGCAATCTAGATAGAAAAAAATTTGCAAGGGCGTATGTATGTGTTTCAGTGTTTATCATCCAACGCTGTCTATGTTCTCAGCCTCTCTTACATACATCAAGGATAGTGACAAGTGATTCTAAAAATCAGATCTACAGCCCATACAACCATTTAGGAAATTTACTCATCCTAAACTAAACCTAATAACTTTTACTTCTATGAATTCGTCATTATGAATCTAAACCCCAATATGCCATATCAGCAGTGTTGTTAATGGAGGATGGCAGATTATGACCGATTATGACAGGATATCGACCATGGCGGCTTGCTGGAATTCCGCCATGAGATTATACCATGGTGGCTGATATTTGACAGCACTGCATATCAGCCATAATTTCTCAGACTAGACACCATCCTCACACCATAATTTCTCTTAGGGTGTTAGATTTGGCACCTCAAGCACTCAATTTCAAACCCCACTTAAATGTAGTAATTGTCATAATTACCCCTATTCTAACGTCTATTACGGATTTTTAAATCCCGGAACCAAAGTTGATGTACAAATCGGGTTTTATAACCCGGAAGGTGTATTGAATTTTGTATACCGGATTCTATTTCCCGGAATGATATTGAAACAATATTGACAATTTTCCGGGAATTGTAAACCCGGAAAGTTTTTGTACAAACCGGATTACAAAACAAACCTTATATTCCGGGTTTTGAAATCCAGGAATACAAAATAAAATATCTTCCGGGAAATTAAATCTCGGAATGTTATTTAGTTTCCGGGTTCTAGAACCCGGAATTTAACAGAAAAAAAAAAAAGCATTCCGGATTTTAAATCTCGGTGCATAAGAAATTGATGGGGTGTGGTGAGTAATGAAAGAGAAAAGAGTATTTTTGGTATTTTAAAAAAATGGGTAGAGTATTAAATTTGTGCTTGGGGCTTTCTCTTACATTCTCACATCCTCCCCCTCCAAAACCTAACACCTCTCTTACATACAGTGCTATACGCCTGTACCTACTCAGGCCAGGCTTAGACAAATCTTCCCACCCATCTTGCATATTCGCAACATCAGGCTTATAAAATAATCTACAATTTTGTCATTATCTATTGACAGTAATTAATTACACAAAAATTACAAATCCAATTCAAAATAATGACTGATTGAAAAAGAAAAGGAGAGAATTAAGAACATCTCAAAAGCAAAAAAGAAACTTCTACCAGTTACACCGAATTTTCTTACCCTTTGATCATTCATTCATGCGTCATTTACCCTGATTCAAAATTACATTCAACCTTAATCGAACAACCTAATTTTCCATTTTTTAAAAACAGAAGGATTCATAAAGATTTCCAGGTACAACCATCAATTAACGACCAAAGTACACCATGGAGATTCCAAACTACACATTGGCGAAGATAAAATTTTGAGATCCACACAGTAAAATTTAGACTGATAAACTTGGTGCGGGGAAATTCAAAAAAAAAAAAAAAGGTTCTAACTAACCACAGTGTCTGTTTGAAGCGGCGTTGCAATTTGCAGCAATAATGATGATAGCGAGAATATTGGAGAAAGCTGATATCAGAAGGAGAAAATGAATGCATGTAAAGTGGCTTTGAACGCGCAAAAAATTCTGTGAGAAGTGAAAAACTGAGTGAGTGAGACGAGAAAGAAAAAGGTTTTGTTGCTGACAGGGTAACATGTTCTTCCGTGCCTCGCCGCCACATATATAACCAAAGACTGGTTTTATGTTGTTTTTTAGGTTAACGGTAAAATTAGTTCCCGAGTGAGTATGATTTTAGTCTCTCGGCAGAAAAATGTTTTTAGAATTATTAACTGTTTTTTACCGCCACTAAATGTCATTTTTTCACCGAGGGACTAAAATCAAACTTCTTTACAAAATTAGGAACTAATTTGACTATTAACCCAAAAATAAACATAAAATAGCCACTAAATTCCGGAAAAATGACTTTCATAAATCAAAAAAATATTTAACCCATTTTTCTTCTCCGGTTAAATTGGACAAGGAACGAAACTACGATATTGTTGTTGATCTTCTCGTGTCACTTCTCAGTCTCACACAACACAATCCCCTTTCACTCTACTTCCAATAGCTCTCCATGGAGGCCAGGATCTCTTCCTCTCTTGGCCTCCCATCTCCCAAACCCCACGAATCCTCAACCCTCACCGATTTCCCAGCCCTCCTTAACCACTTCACCGCCACTCTCAACACCACCACCACCACCGCCCTCCCCTTCGCCTCAACCTCCGACCCAACCCGCTCCCCGAAATGGCTCCGACCCGAATTCCGACAATCCCAAACCCTCACCAAGTCCCTCTCCGTCCTCGAGCGCGCCCTCATCGGCGCCGGCGGAGGCGGCATCGCCGGCGCGTTCACCTACGCGTGCCTCCACCCGCTCGACACCATCAAGACCAAGATGCAGACCAAAGGCGCGTCGGAGCTTTACAAGAACACCCTCGACGCCGTCGCCAAGACCTTCGCCTCTAACGGCATCCTCGGCTTCTACAGCGGCTTCTCCGCGGTGGTGGTGGGCTCCACCGCCTCCTCCGCCGTTTACTTCGGCACCTGCGAGTTCGCCAAGTCGTTTCTGTCCAAACTCGAAACCTACCCCGCCGTTCTGATCCCTCCGACCGCCGGCGCCATGGGAAACGTTGTCTCCTCCGCGATAATGGTCCCCAAGGAGCTCATCACGCAGAGAATGCAAGCCGGCGCGAAGGGAAGGTCGTGGGAGGTTCTCGTCAAGATCCTCCAAAACGACGGCGTAATGGGTCTCTACGCAGGGTACTCCGCCACATTGCTGAGAAATTTACCCGCTGGGGTTCTGAGTTATTCATCGTTTGAATACCTAAAGGCTATGGTGCTGAGCAAGACGGAGAAGAACCACTTGGAACCGGTTCAGAGCGTGCTCTGTGGGGCGCTGGCGGGTGCGATTTCCGCTTCGCTGACGACGCCGCTGGATGTGGTGAAGACGCGGCTGATGACGCAGGGGCACGGCGAGGCGGTGAGCAAGGTTGCGACCGTCATGTACGGCGGCGTTTCTGCTACCGTGAGGCAGATCCTGAGGGAGGAAGGGTGGGTGGGGCTGACACGTGGAATGGGCCCGAGGGTTCTTCACAGTGCTTGTTTCTCTGCGTTGGGGTACTTTGCGTTTGAAACTGCGAGGCTTGCGATACTGCAAGAGTATCTTAGAAGAAGAGAGTTGGGTGAAGTGGCTGTTTCTCCTAGCTGAGTTGATTGCATTTGCGTGGTATTTTAGATTTTCATTTTATCTTGTTTAATTTATCTTCAGATTTTGCTTGGCCTTGTTTTGTTCGGTGTTTACATAAGCTTTTCAATAGCAATGGTAAATTAGTTATCTTGATGCATTGTATCATAGTTATTATATTAACGGCAAATGTGCTACTAGAGTGGCATATCCAAATTACAAACTCACCTGTCCCATTTTGTGTGTTTCTTTCTGGTTTTGTAGTCACTGTAAAACTGAAATAGAAGGGGAGCCTTTGCACTAAGTTAGAGGTGTTGTCCTGTGATTAGTAGTAAGGTTGGATCTGCTTTTAATTCACTTTCGTAGAGAACCCCCACCACTTAACTCAAAAAGATAAGTCACTGTATGTAAGTTCTGCGATTTAGACTGAGAATAGCGTAGAAGCTTAGGACATGTAATTTGGTCTTAGCATATACGCACCTAGTTCCATCATTAAAGTGGTGTTGACGTTTCCTTCTAATCTCAAAATCTACTCACTGACAATAGTAAGTTAGTTCAAATGAGAGATTATCAAGAACAGAGAGGGAGAGATGAGTTACTAGGTTTTGAGATTGGAAAGGAAAGTGAGGAGAGTTCAAGGTCCCCCGAATACCTAGTGTAATTGAGTTTTGCTATCAATAAACAATGTTTTTTGTATTCTGATTGAGTTTCTAACAGATATTCTTTCTCGGGCTGTACATTCCTTGTGTCAATTCTATGTAAACTATTGTCGTGTATGAGCTCTGACTCGGACAAAAGGAGGGTATAATTTGACAGAGGGATTTGGAGGGAAAGAGAGAGGAGGGTTAATTTTTTAATTTTAAATCAATGTAATCTTACATTCCCTTCCTTCCTAACTCCTCCATCCTACCACATCCTTTCAAGTTCTAACTACAGGCAAACAATATTTTCCATATGTCTGAAATGATTCCTTCACTTTTCAGGCTTCTTCAACTTCTATTCTAGTTGAAAAATTAACTAGATTACTGTTTAGCATTGTCTATTTTTGTACTTCTACCCTATCAAAGCTGGATTCTTCTCAAGAGGAATGGCAGTTGATGGACCAGAGGTTTCTCAGGGTTTTCATTTTTCAGATATTGACTACCTTTTACTTTGTTTATCTGAACACGAACAACCAATGATTGGTGTGTTGTATGTTACCATGTTATTATGCCTCTGAACATAATCAGATATCGAAGATAGAAGATGATTCTCCGGTTTTCTTAATGGCGAATCAATCTCTAGCCATGAGGCAGAATCTTATCCCAATTCCTAATGAAATTATTACTTCATTTCTTCAAAACCTGAAAGTGCAGAAGTTCGCTGATATTCAGAATAGTGATAGATAGATTACTCTTCTGCAAAGGCTCTACATGAACATTTAATTGGAAGGTTATTTGCTCATTGTGAAAATGTGAATCCCGAAATATGGACTGAACGGTGTTGTTGAGCTTTTGAGCTGGTTGGTTGAATATCTGATATATTTGAATGTGCTTGCTGCATTGCTATTGATAGTATTGATTGTAAACTTTTAGTCCCTCACTTATAGTTATCACGAAAGTGCGATTTTAGTCCCTAGTGAAAAAAATTAGTCAAAAGCATCCCTCACTTTGACAGACAGTAGCACTTTTGGTTTTCCGTCCATTTCCATTCACAATTTAATAAAATATTCCCTAAAAAAATAATTAAAATATCAAAAATCCAGAAACATGAATCTTCATCTTCTTCATCACCTTGTTCGTATTCTACCTCTTCATCTTCAAACATCTTCATCTCCACCACTCATAAGCCACCTTCAATTCCTCAATCACCAAAGTGCTAATCCAAACCCTACCCTCGAATCCCCAAATCCAGATCTGATTGATTCATCATGAATAAAAACCCATTTTAATCTGAACTAGAACAGAAAGCTTTTCACTTGTAGATCTGAACCAAAAACTCCAACCCCAACTTCCTCACCCCGCAGTGGGTTGAGAGAGGGATCGGTTGATGAAGAGGGAAAGGGATCGAAAAATTCGAGAGTAGGATGACGGCCGCGAGAGACGAGATGGGATCGGCGAGAGGAGAACAATGGCGGCCAGACACGCGACCTTCGACGAAGACTGAAGCGGTAGAGGCGTGGTGCAGCGCAGCGGCACTCAAGGCGGGGGTTGTTCGACTTCGGCGGGTTGTCTTTGTTGGATGAGGGCGACTGGGTTCGAACAGCATGATTGATCGATGGACTGGCGGGGATGGGTGGTGACCACGATGCGGTCGATGACAGTTCTGGTTTACCTGTTCATTCTTAATTTCTCTAGATGGTTTTTTTATTCACTTCTAATCTGCTGCATGATTTACCAACCGTCAATATGTTGTCTTGATGTGTCCACCAAGCGGTTGATGCATGCGGCAAATTTTATTCATTGAAGAGTCTGATGCAGTAACATTAGGCATTTTCTATTCCATTTTATCACAAGGTTGGTCCCGATCTAATATGAGTGGTTTTTCTCTTTTTCATTTCATTCTACAGATTTGATATATCTGAGTATATACTATGTGGGTTCCTGTTTCCACTTTCCAGTTGAGTTTTCCATTAGTGATATTGTTATTCATTAGGTTGGAATTTTCTGTGGATTTGATAAAGTGGAGGTCAGAGTCATGAAAACATACTGGAGAAAAATAAAGAGTAAGCTTGGTAGATATGGATCTCTTTTTTGTTCCTTTTCAATCTTCAAGGCAGTTCCAACAGTTGCGCATGTTGTGCTTGTTGGATTTGGGTATTTATTTGAAAAGAGATGAAGATGGAAAAGATGATGTTTGGGAGATGGAAAAGATGATGTTTGGGAGATGAATATGTTTATTTTTTGAATTTTTCTGGTTAAGACGATGAAAATGATGCTGAAGAACCCATGAAGATGCTGGTTTTTTTTAATTAATTTTTTTTCAAAAACTATTAAATTGTTGATGGAAATGGATGGAAAACCAAAAGTGCTACCGTCTATAAAAGTGAGGGACATTTTTAGCTAATTTTTTTTTGTTACGGACCAAAATTGCATTTCCATGATAAGTGCGGGACCAAAAATGCTATTAAGCCTTATATTATCATATGATTAAGCAAGTATTTAATGAGGGGCATCCCAATTTTGCAAAAACTCGAAGTTAACCTTTTGTCCGTAGTTTGTAATCGTGGAAAATATATTCTCCGCAGTTTGAAACTGCGAACAATTCCGCAGTTTAAATTGCGACAAGTAGTCGACCACGTTGAAAACCTCCAATTCTTGAACTCTGTTACGGTTTAATCACATTAATGGCTTGTTTAATACATTTGACGGTTATATTTAACGCAAAAATGTTAATTTTCATGATAAAACCGTTAACTTCGACGCTTTTAACGTCCGCAGTTTCGAACTGCGAAATTAAGATGCGTCCGCAGTTTCAAACTTCGGACGTTAAAAGCATCCGCAGTTTCAAACTGCGGATGTATCTATTTTGGGACTTGCAGCACGTTCCGTTAGTTTCTATGCTTCTTTGCCTATATATATGGCTTTCTTGCATTCCTACAAAACACTTATGTAACCACTCTTCTCCTCTTCCTTGAAGCTTTAAGTCAAGGTCCTTCCATTTTCGAGTCTCCCTGTAAGGTGGACTCCATGTTAAGTTCAAACGATTTCACTTTTTATGCAGTTTTGAAAAATAACAATTTTATTCAAGGTTTAAATATAATAGATAAAGATTTCCTAAAATTTTGCATATTTTATATTTCAGGAAGCATCTAGCACAAGGAAGAAACACAACGTCTGCCCTATCTTGAAGAATTCAAAAGCGACGGGTTTAAATGTATCGAAGAAGATCGTCTTACTGCATTCAAGAAGAATGTCTTACCATAACCATGCAGAACGTCTTACTACGTTCTAAAATAGAACGTCTGCCTCAATGCTTCAAATAACGAAGATTTACAAAGGTCTGAATATTAAATGAAGCACTGTTCGCATCAGATTCAAGGAAGAACACATTTAATATAATATTCCTCGCATCTATCTGCCGTGTCTGAACTTTCCGTAAATCAAGACACACCTTTTTCAGAGTCAACGACACTATTCTCTAAACATCATATCACCTCAACGGTCAGAATCAAATCTCCGTGTTCAGAAGAAGAAGATTCGCTTTGCTGTCTTCCTTTGCATTTAATGCTGAGATGCTATATAAGGAAATAGAACAACAAAGACCAGACGACATACACAAGTGCATTAAATGCTGCAATTAATACTTAGCAGGTTTGCATTTAATGCTTCTGATAGCTTGCAAGAAGTATCTGTTGCACCTTCAGAAGAAGAAGAAATTCAAACGGAACTCCATGATCTTCACCAATGTTCATCCTACTGAAGATATAAATAGAAGACTTAAACATTGGAATTAGTGGCGACTTGCAACGAACAAAATCTTAAGCATTCAAAGTCTTTCATCGCAATCAAGCTTTCAAACCCACTCAGAAACTTATAGTCATATCATTCTGATTTCAGTCGCCTGCCTATGTGAAATTCTCATATAGTGAAAACTCTTATCCTTCTCACACTCCAAAACAGAGAACCCTTTTTCATATTCTCTCTGTAATCTGTACTTAAACTTTTTCTACCCTCACTCTTGTTAAAGAGATCTTTGTAGAAAAGAAATACTCTTTGTAAAAGAATTGGGAGAAGTCCGGTCTAATACTTGTAAGGAGAAGTCTTGCATAATACTTGTAAGGGGAAGTCCTTCGAATACTGGGAGAAGTCCTGTACAATACTTGTATTGTTCGTGCGAATAGTGAAAATCTTGGTGAAGCCAAGGACTGGACGTAGCCCTGTCGATTAAGGGGGTGAACCAGGATAAACTCTTTGTGTGCTTTACTTTTTAGCTCTGTTTATTTTCCGCTGCACAAGTTTTCAAAAACACTTTCAAATCTTATACTTGTTTAGAATGAAAAGATTATTAAAAATTACACACACAATTCAAACCCCCCTTTCTTGTGTTGTTTCATTACTTTCAATTGGTATTAGAGCTTAACGGCTCTGAGAAACTAACATCTAAGTAGGTGTAAGAGTTAAAGATCCATGGAGAACAACGCATTTCCGACTGGCGCGGCTACAAACAAACCGCCATTCTTCGATGGCTCCAACTACCCATACTGGAAAAAGCACATGTAGCTGTTTATAGAATCCACAAGCTTTAAACTCTGGGACATTGTGGAGCAAGGCAACTATGTCCCCAGAAACGCTGCAGGAGAAGCCATTCCAAGAGCACAATGGACAGACGAACAACGCATATAAAATCAACTCAACTCCAAAGCGAGATTATTTCTCACGTGTGCCCTAAGCAAGAATGAGCATGACAAGGTTGATGGCTTAGACACTACTAGGGAGATATGGGATACGCTGGCAATGGCTCATGAAGGAACCTCAAGCGTGCAACAAACCAGAATAAGCATGCTAGTCGCACAATATGAAGCCTTCAAGATGAAGGACAATGAGTCTATCGATGACATCTTTTCCAGATTTCAAATCATCCTAAATATACTGAGAAATCTTGGAAGAACATACAACAATATAGATCAGATAACCAAGATCCTGAGATCTCTTTCACCAAAATGGAGATCAATGGTGACTGCCACTCGACAAGCAAATGACCTCACCACCTTAAGAATGGAGGATCTTCAAGGAGCCCTAAAAGTTCATGAGATGGAACTTGCTGAAGATGCCTTGTGTTGCATGTTGATTGGAGTTTTGTACACTTTGTGAGTTGAGAAGAGATTATAGGCATTTTTGAAAACTCAGATTCTTGCTTGAAATGTTATATCCACTAGTAGCCCCTTTTGAGCCTTAAAAGAGTCATTCTTTGGAGCCTACTTTGTGTGATAATTCTTAAAGTTGTTATTGTGATTCATGTGCTGAAATTGTTAGAGCTATATTTGTGGGTTTCTCTCTAAAAAATGATAAAGGAAAAAATTGAAAAATAAGGTATGTGCCTTAGGAAAAAAATAATGAAATAGTGGGGTGAGAGAGTATGAAGGGAGTAAAATTCAAGTCATTCATCCCATACATTCCACTACTTTGTTCAAAAAAAAAAAAAAAGAAGGAAAAAATTGAGAGAACCCTTGTGTGAATTGTTAGAGCTCTAAGTCAAGGAAAAATCACTTAACAACAAATTTCTGAGTCAGCCACTAGAGTTGCCAATTTCTTGAAATCCATACCTTAAATTGTTCAACCCTTTGGCCAAGTTACAACCTTAAAATTCTCTTCAAAATCACTTGGTTGCTTAATTCCAGTTTTGATTTGAATTATAGGCAGGATCATTGAGCTTTCTTGTTTTTCATGAAGAATATCATTTTATGAGCTTAATTGATGAACTCAAACAAGTTAAAAGCCAAGCCTAAACTTTCTTGATTCTTTGTCTATAAAACATGCATGTCTTCCTTTTCTGCTAAGCTTTCTTTGAAAGGTTTTTTGTGCTTCAAGTTGTAATCAGATAAACTTTCTCAAAACTCAGGGACGAGTTTTTCTTTAAGTTTTGTCGCTTGAGGATAAGCTGTCGTTGGGTATAGTGGTGTGATGAGTGGATTTTATATGATGTTTTTAGGTAGTTTTTAGTCTTTTTATTTTATTATTTTTGAGTCACATATAGGTTTTTTATTGTTTTTATGTAGATTTTATATTTATTTTGCATTTTGCATGTAGATTAGATTTTATTTGTTTTTCTAGCTTTATTTTATATTTTTAGGAATTTTTCTAGTTATTTTATATTTTTAGAAAAAGCTGGTTTAGTTATCATTTTTGTCCAGGGACCAATATGTAAAGTTTCAGGAAATCAGGGACTAAATTGTAAAAGTTCAAGAGTGGAGGACTTAAAGTGAAGATTGAGAGAATAAGAGGGCTTGGATTGAAGTGCTAACCAAGAGAGGACCAAAAGTGGAAAAGAAGAATATGAAGAATCACTCTCTAATTTAGCACATGGAAAATAATGTTGAAAGAATTGATGTTAGTGGAGGGAAGGTTTCAGAATTAATCAAGGGCTGAGTAGTGGCATTTTATGGCAATCAAAACCTACTACCATGAATGAAGAAGGAAGAAAAAGCTTGAAGATGAAGAAGCAGCGTCCCAACGCTCCAGCGTTGGGATCCCAGCGCTCAAGCGCTGGGACTCTGACTAGGAAATGAGTCAGATGTTGTCCCAGCGCCCGAGCGTTGGAAAGCCAGCGCTCAAGCGCTGGGCCTCGGACAGAAAGTGGATTTTTAATGCATCCTAGCGCCCAAGCGTTGGGAATGCCAGCGCTCAAGCGCTGAAGGCTGGATTTTTACTATAAATAGGACCCTTCTCTTCACTTGTAAAACACACCTTCTTAGAATACAACAAGTATTCTCTCTTTCTCCCTCTTGAGCATTGTTCCTAGGACTTGTGGGAAGCCATATTTGAGCTCCTATCCAGGGTAATTCAATGTCTCCTTTAGCCATGCTTGGCTAATTCTTCTTTAAATTTCTTGGGTTGTAGTAGTTTATATTTATGTTTTAGTTTGTTTTTACCTTTCTGAATATTACTTCTATTTCATGTTTTATTTCCTTGTTCTTCATTCATCTTATGCGCATAAGAGTTTTTGCTTATTACTTATACGAATGGAAATTGGTAAGTAGTAAGGGATCTAGAATTTAAAAAAAGGTTATAAGTATACTTCACTAAGGAATTAGGAAGGACGTAACTTTATGTTGGCCTGAATTTCTTCTTCATCTTCTTCTCTAGTTAACTAAGTTGCAAGGAATTGAATTTAGTAATTAGAAAGAAATTTCTACAATGTGTAAGGAATTAACTTGTAGATACACTAGGCTATAGCATCATTAAATTAGATTTAAAATTCAGAAATTAAGTAGGAACTTACTAGCATATTATATAGACTATGTAAACCAACCCAAGAGCTTATTCTCTATCATCTTATTCTCTTTTATTTCATTGCTATTCCATGTGCTACCTTAAACAAACTTTCATCAAATACTTCTTTTTAATTTTCTTGTTTAAGTACTAAATTTTATAATAATAAGAACACCTATCCCTTGGGTTCGATCTTTTTATTACGCGATAGTTAATCGTACACTTGCGATTTTCCTTATCAAACTCTGTTATCGTCTGATAAAATGAACGTCTGAGGTCAACATTGTAAAGTTCAAACGACACCGTTTCACCCACCGGTTCACGTCTTGTGAAAATGAAACGTGCTGTCTCCTTAGTAACTAGCTTCTTTCATACGCTTTAATTATTTAACACTACTACAGATTTACCTTTTTACCTCGGCCCTGTTACCCCGGTTCAATCACGGACCGAGGTAAAATGGTGCCCGGAGCTCAGTTACCATGGTTCCGTGTTGAATCGAGGTAATTGATGTTGTCTATTACCCCGGCTCCGTGTCAACCGCGGTAACTGAGATTGTTTTTATTATTATTTTAATAATAAAGGATTTTCACCACGGTTGCAAGCTGAACCGGGGTAATAAAACATGTCTCTTACCTCGGTTATGATGCCAATCGCGGTGGTAGGTATTATATTATTATTAAAATGTTGATATGTTAACCATAAAACCCTAGTTTTCATGTCGAAAAAACCCATATGTGAACCATTTCTCTGTTGCACCTCGTGACCGCCGTTGCTGGCCGCTGCACCTCATCACCGGCTCTCCTTCTCTTCGCAATGGCACTGCCGCTGCTGTGCATGCTCGTCAGCGCCAGGCTCGTCTCCATCTTCATGCCTCGCTGTTCCCGTCTTCTCCGGTGGGCGGCTCTTCTCTACCTCACTGGTGAGTCCTCTTGACATACTTCTAATTCTAGGGTTTTGTTTTGAATATTGTTGTTGTTGTTGTTGTTGTTGTTGTTGTTGTTGTTGTTGTTGTTCAGTACTAGCCACTAGGGTTTTGTTTTCTTGGAGCACAAGAAGTGTGCGCCATTTTGGTCTTAAATGCATGTCTTTCCACCCACTTCATTGTCTCCCGCACGTGAGGTTTCGTTCTTCTAAACAGTCATGCCGGTTCTCCTTCCCAATACATCTCTTTACTCTGCACTTCAGAACAGTCATGGTGGTTGCTCTTCTTCATATCGTTTCACTTTCCTCGTTTGCTTATAAATTCCAAAATATTTTCCCAGTTCTCCATCCAATGCTCCATCTTCCTTTCATCCTTCTTTTTCTGTGTTCATTATACTTCAGTAAAAACAGAAATGGCAAACGGTTTCAAAATCTGTCTTCCTTATGCCGTAAATTTCCCTGAACTAGAGCACTATCAAGTTCTCAGCACCAATTCGCGGAGTAACACACGTTTCCGAGCATTGTGTGATGCCTCTAACGAGTCCATGCATCTCGATCTTATCTTCGCCTTCTGGTCCTCCTTAACATTTTCTCATCACAGAGGCTTCGTTGCAACAATGGTGGGTCATGAGTTCTCCCTAACCAGAGGGAAAATTGCTGAACTCCTCAATAGTGAGGACGAAGGAGACACATACAATGAATTCTGGAAAGTAGGTTGCGATGAGGAAGATATAGATGAAAGAATCTATAGGATGGAAAATCCATCCGCATATGAGCGCCGTCTCTACTCATCCCTCAGCCACCATTCCAGAGTTCTACATCAATTGGTCACTAAAGTGTTGTGCCCAAGACTTGATCGTTTGGATGACGTGCTTAACCACGACCTATATATAATGTACATGGTCCTAAATAATGAGCGTTTTAATGTTGTAGACATCGTCTACAATCACCTTGTTTCTGCTCTGGTTGACAACCAGCAAGGCATCCCCTATGGTTTGCTCGTAACAAAACTCTTTAGGGTCCAAATGGGTTGCCATTACTGGCTTGGAACTCTTTACATGAGGTGGCTTGTCAGGTGATCGGAGTAGAATTCCTCCGGTCAAGGGGTATTGACATTGGTGAGCCACTACTGGACGAACCCTCTGAAGACTCGGATGACTCTTCTTCGGATGACTCCTCTGATGATTATATGGAATCGATTGCCTCCAATCCTGTAGACAGATTTTTTGTACCTTTTAATCCTCAGCAGTTATACTTTTTTTTTTTTGTTAAATTTGGATGTACAATTTTTCTTTAATGAATATAATTTTTCTTCTAGTTAATTCCCAATAATCTCCTTCTATTTTTATTTATTGTTATGTTTTTTGGAAACAATATAATGCCAGGAACTGTTCGGAATGACTTAACAGTATATTATGTCCATACGGAATGGCTTAGCAATATATTACGTATGCTAAGAAACATTCCGGGCTAGGAGATACATTGAAGGCGATGCATCAGAAGCAGGTGGGAGCACAAGTTGGAGCACCCATTTCCAGTAGAAAATGTTATGAACCAACTGCTGAGATCTACTGCCTGCCTTGATTTTATTTTATTTTCATTTGAGTTTTTCTTTTGTTGTGCACAGTTGACATTGAGTTGTTCTTCTGCTGAACTGTTTTTGCTTTAACTTGTTCTTTTGCTGAACTATTTTAGATTGAGTTCTTCTTCTGCCTAACTGTTTTGGCATTGAATTGTAACGAGATATTAGAATAGAATTTCCTAATGCTGAACTGTGTTTTGGCATTGAATTGTAACGAGATATTATGATAGTTTCCTACTACTAAACTGTGTTTTGGCATTGAATTGTAACGAGATATTTTTTATTTGGTAATTTGGTATTTATAGTTGTCTGTATACTATGTTTTAGTTAATTTGGTATTATATATTTTGGCATTGACTGTATTTTATTTGCAATGACAATTTTTTCTTTTAGTTTTTCTTATGTTCACTTTCACCTTAATTAATTGTACGTGCAAATAAAATACAGTCAATGCCAAAATATATAATACCAAAACACTATTTAATCTCAGTAATATGTTATCCAAACTGGTAATCTATTACCCAATTGGTTAAGCTTATCTTTTAAAAACACTATTCAAAAGCAATTTTCCTAAGGTTTCTAAGACTTTTATTTATGAAAACAATTAAACCTTATTAAACACAACTTTAATAAGATCTAGAGAGAAAAGATGATCAAATAACTTGAAAGCTCTTCCTAAGAAATGCATGACCTAAAAAACTAGAATGCGATAAAATATTACATTCTAAATAATAAGCATAAAGGTCTTCATTTCTTCATCAATGTTGGTGTTGTTTTGGAAGCATCAAAACCTCTTGCAATGGTAGGAGAGGATCTTTCTTCACAGGTTTTATGGGAAGCACTTGAATTATTGGCCCGTTGCGAACTTGCAAACCTGAACCTCGCAGTCCTTGCCCTTCGTCGCTCAACACCTCTCCTCGCCATTCCAGGCCTCCACCATTAGCAGGGTCGTGGGTTTCCCCTGAGGTTTGTACTCTAACGGTCGATGCACGATTGTTCCCTCTCACCTTCTTCTACTTCGGATCTAATTGCTGCCGTGGGAGTCTATGGGTTTGGGGCTGATTTGCTGGGTTTTGATTTCGGTTGGCAACAGATCTAGTAAAGTTTTGATTTTAAGGAAGTGGGTATATGGACTATGGATGTTGGGGTTGGATTCTTGACGGAAGAAGAGTGTTTTTGGGATGTGTTTCAGTTTCTAGTGTTAAGTTCAAACGATTTCACATTTATCATGTTTAGAATAATAAAAAATTTACCTAAGGTTTAATCACGATAATAAAGTTTCCTAAACTATATATATTTCAAATTTCAGGAAATATCTATCGTTCGATGAAAAGAAACGTATCGTCTGCCCTCTCATGAAGAATCTAAAGAAGCTATATTCAAATGTATCGTTTGATGAAATGAAGTGGAACATCTGCCTAAGTTTAATATGGAACATCTACCTACGTTCAAAATGGAACGTCTGCCTACGTTCAAAATGGAACGTCTGCCTGAATGTTCAAACAATGAAGGATTACAACGTCTGCCCTAATCAATGAAGCATTGTTTCATCAGAACCAAGAAAGGACATATTTAATGGAGAAATATTCCTCGTATCTGCCAAGATCTCTGAACATTCCGTACTTCAAGATATAGCCTTTTGAGAGTAAACGACTCTTTTTTATGAACATTGTACAACCTCAACCGTCAGAATCAAATCTCGGTGATCAGAATAGAAGATACGCTATGTTGTTTTCCTCCGCATTAATTGCTCAACACTATATAAGGCAACAAAGAAGAGAAGAGTGGACAATAGAGTCAACTGCATTAAATGCTGCATTAATGGCATAGTAGGTTCGCATTTAATTCTCTGAAAGCTTGACAGAAGTATCCGTTGGAACAACAGGGAAGACGATGCTCAATGGAACTTCATTATCTTCATCAAAGTGCATCCTACTGAAGATATAAATAGAAGACCTGAAGACTGAAAAACTTGGCGACTTATAATGAAATTCAAGCACAAGCTTTCGATCATTCTGAAATCGCCCAAGCATAGTTTCCTCACTCAGAACTCAAGTGTAAAACCACAAATACGAGTGAATTAACTCAAGTGTGAAAAGATCTTAAGTGTCAAACTTTATTTACTTCTTTGACACCCCAAACAGAGAACCATTGTCATATCATCTATGTTTGTCGAACTCAAGTGTTTACTGTAACACCCCAATTTTGGGTTGAGGGTTACATGGTAAAAACGCGGAAATTAAAACCTCTCAGAAAAACAACTCAATTTTTAAAAGAGATTTCGTCACTCACAAGTTCTTATAAATAATATAAGTAATAATTTTCCCCATAAATAATAATTACTACGCGGAAGCAAAACGAGGAAAATATTACAACAAAGAAAATTGCTCAACAACGAGCCCAAAAAATAAATTAAAATAAAATAGCGGAAAATCTTAAGACATCAATCGTCTTCTTCAAATTTCTTCCACGATTCCGCTGCGCACTCTGATTCCGTAAAGCTCTTGAAGAGACGACGATCAACACCCTGTCTATTTTCTGGCGTTAAGCGTCCAAACACAAATAGAAAGGGTTAACTCGAGAACAAACAACAAATACCAAATAGCATGTTGAAGGGAAATTAACATAAGTGACAACAACAATATTTCCAAAATACAACAACATCTTCAACAATATGTTCATTTCCTCATGAACAACAACACAATCATGCTTATGAAACCTCAAGTGCATCTACAAGTTATAGCATGATCACATGGGACTAAAACCCATCTCATCACCCTTAACCACGATCCCATGGGACTAAAACCCATCTCATCGCTCTCAGGCACGACCACATGGGACTAAAACCCATCTCATCGCTCTCAGGCACGATCACATGGGACTAAAACCCATCTCATCGCCATCAGCCTCAATATAATGCATATGCCATGCCAACATGTCCAACATCATCACGAATGAACAATTTCCAATACAACATAATCAACATCATCAACATTAGCATGTCTTAAAATTAATTCTCAAATCCAAACATGTATCAAAAACCAATAATTGCATCACAACAAACAGAATGGTTTCCAACATCAAAGTCATATTTCAGGCACAACTGACTCTATCTAGACCCAGAGTTACCCTTACCTTTTACTCTTTTGCTTGGTCTTGTCCTCCAACCTATCATGATAACATGTGTGTACAATCATCAACAATCAAGGAAAAGACCAGAAAACAACTCCACAAAATTTAAACTCAAAACAAGCAAAACAACAACTTGCTGTCAGGGGCCTAGCGCCCAAGCGTTGGCTTCCAACGCTCAAGCGTTGGGTCCCTGTCTGGAAACACGAACTGGGCAGAACCTCAACGCCCAGGCATTAGGAGTCCAGCGCTCATGCGTTGGCTCCCTGCCAGAAACCCTGAAAATGTGTTTTTCATCCCAAAATCAATTCCAAACTCTAATTTTCGAAAACTAGCTTCTTCTATACTCAAAACCCATAAAAAAAACTGATTAGAATCATTTCCTAAACCAAAATCCAAAGGTCTCTAGTTTCTACAAAACTATTTTCACAAAGAGGATTACTAGGTTTCGAACCGAAGGATGAGAGTGGATACTAACCTTATCGAGAGAATTGGTCAAGGTAGAAATCCTAGACCTTTAGGAGTGCAAGGAACCTCAGGGACTAAGAAGGTTGCACGTTGTCTTACTCCTTCCCAATACGAAAATGCAGCAGCAAAACAAAAGGAGAAGACAACAGAAGAAAATGCAGCAAAAGGCTAACGTGCAGAAGAGTTTTGGAGGCAGCAGCAAGGGAATAGAGTTAGGGTAAAAATCTCCTCAGCCATAACACCCCTCATAACTCAGAATTATCTCTCCATTAAATCACCCATTAACTCACCATTACTCACCTATAACTCCTATTAAACTCCATTTGAACCCATTTATTGCTCATTAATTTCATGTCTCAATTCAAATTCGAAATTCAGACTTTAACCACCAAAACTCTGATTAAAATTAAAACATACCTCACTAGGATTCGAACACAAGCCATGCCCATCAAATGCCTAATACTCAACCACTAAACCAAGGCTCTTCTTGTTAAAACACTTACACGAACATTGTTATAAACCTCCAAATCGAACCATCATGTTCTCAAAACAAAATATTATAAAAGCTCTTAATACTAAAACCCAAACCAACCTTGACTAGTCCAAGGACTAAACCACAAATATCCAAACTTAAAGGACCAAAACCTAATTACTCAAAACTTGAGGGTCTTACATTTACCCAAGTGTCAAACCCTTCACAACACTTAGTGTTTTTCTATGCTTAAACTTTCTACATCACTCTTTATGAAGAGACCTTCGTAGAAGAAATTATTTATCTTGTAAAAAGAATTAGGAGAAGTCCTGATAATACTTATTAGGAGAAGTCCCTATAATACTTCTTGGGAGAAGTCCCTGAGAATACTCTGGAGGATTCCTATAGGAATACTTAGGAGAAGTCCTTCGAGTACTTTGGAGAAGTCCTGTGTCTAATACTTGCACTATTCTGGATTGAATAGTGAAAATCTTGGTGAAGCCAAGGACTGGACATAGACCTAACGTTCCGGGGGTGAACCAGGATAAACTCTGTGTGTGCTATTTTTATTGCTTGCATTGTTTACTTTCTTATTGATTATATCGTCTGCTGCATGCATCGTCTGATCGTTTAACTGCTTGCATCGTCTGCTCCTTTACACCACACATCGTCCGCACTTTTATTCTTAATATTTCCGCTGCATTAAAGTGTGTTTCATCCACTGCTTTATTATCTATACTCTGATGAATATTATTCCGCTGTATCATATACGAAAAGCTTTTAAGAAACTAATAATTGTTTTTGAAAGTCAAGTTTTACACGCACACAATTCAACCCCCCTTCTTGTGTCGTTTGCCCATTTCCTTTTTCTATCAATTGGTATCAGAGCTTCGGCTCTGTATAACTAAAACCTTTACAGGTGCAGAGGAAAAGATCCATGGAGGGGAACACATTTCCATTTTCAACCGGAGCAACTACAAATAGGCCACCGTTCTTCAACGTTTCAAATTACGCATAGTGGACGAAGCACATGCAACTATTCATTGAATCAACAAGCTACAAAATATGGGATATTATTGAGCTTGGTAATTTTGCGCCCAGAAATAATGCAGGTGAACCCATCCCAAAAGCACTATTGACCCATGATCAAAGGGTGGAAAATCAACTGAATGCCAAAGCAAAGCTATTTCTCACCTGTGCACTGAGCAAGTCAGAATACAACAAGATAGACAGTCTTGACACAGCAAGGGAGATTTGGGACACACTGGCTATGACGCATGAAGGAACATCCAGTGTCAAACATACGAAGATAAGCATGTTGGTTGCTCAATATGAAGCATTCAAGATGGAGGAGTATAAACCCATTGATGACATGTTCTCAAGATTCCAAACCATCATCAATGGACTGAGAAATCTAGGAAGAAGCTATAACAATCTTGATCAAGTGACCAAGATCCTCAGATGTCTCTCAACAAAGTGGAGACTAATGGTAACTGCCACCCAGCAAGCAAAGGACCTCACTACCTTGAAAATGGAAGATCTTATGGAATCTCTAAAAGTTCATGAGATCGAGCTGGATGAATGTAATAAAAGAAAAAAGAACCAATTCATAGCTTTCAGATCCAAAATCTCCAGAGGCCTAAACAAATAAGGATCGTCTGATGAAGAAACTGAAGCAGACACTGAAGAGCTATCAGACGATACTGAAGATGAGTAAGCCCTTCTCTACAAGAAATTCAAAAAGATGTGGTTCAACCAACAAAGAGGAAGAGGCAAGTTAAAAGAATCTGAACAAGAAAAATCCTAATCAAATTTCAGACAAGAGAAAGGACAACTCTCAGACAAATATCCTATCGTCCGCCATGTTTGTGGAAATCCAGGACACGTAAAACCTGAATATCCTTATCATCCAAAGAAACGATCAACGAAGAGCTAATGAACCTCAACAAAATCATCCTACAGATATCCTTACTCAAACTCTCATTGAGAATAGGTTCATATATTTGAGAGAAACTTTTGAAATATACCTTGCCTTGATAAATTATATATTACTTGTACTAATCAAAGTTGCAGGAGAAGAAAGAAGCACAAACGGTACAATCCTCGTTCAAACACTCATGTGCGTCGTCTGCTATCTATTGTTCACCCATTGTGAAGTTCAAATGAGGATGACATCACAAACTACCTATCGTCCACTATTTATGACGCTAAAAAAAAGATGAATTCATACATAATCAATCATTTGCTAATGATAACTTCAAGATCACTAACATCATCGTCTGCAGACAACCATACAATGCTCCTTGAAGAAAATTCTATATATAAATCCATCTCCACATAGATTGAAGAAGCAAAACCTTCATGGAATAAAAGTTCATGATAAGACTATCCTTAGCCCTATCTCTCTCGAAATATTGACCATGATTATTGAAAACTTCACGTTGATATATGTATTCATTGTTCATACGTGCCATACCATGATATTATTTCAACAATTGTTCTGATCCTTGTCTCATCAATTAATACATGTTTAAAATGCTATATCATTTGCTCTATAGAATGTGTCATCTGCACTAACTCTCTTGCAAAAGATGACAGAAGCACAGACGACAGGATCATCCTCAAATCAATCAAGGTTATCGTCTGATAACTTGGATCATCTACTGCGAATTGTAAAGTTCAAACGGCGCAGTTTCAAGGTTCACTCACCGGTTCACTTCTTGTGAATATGAACAGTACATATCGTTTCAGTAATATCTTCTCTCACATGTTTCCATTATTTAATTAGTTTTACTGAAGCATTTATCACATCACATTAAATGTGTGTGGGGTTTCTCATTTCTCTCTCATCATATTTCGAAAAGTAATCATTACTTTTGTAAAAACCCTAAACCCATTGCATTCCATGCATTTACTCAAAAGTCCTATCCTGAAACTATTCAAAACACTTTCTTCATCTCACTAAAACTGCAACTGCTAGCATTTTCTCTCTCTTTTCCTTGCACTCTAACCCTTGTTTCGGAGAATTCAAA
This sequence comes from Acmispon strigosus, assembly GCA_030819835.1. Lineage (NCBI taxonomy): Eukaryota > Viridiplantae > Streptophyta > Magnoliopsida > Fabales > Fabaceae > Acmispon > Acmispon strigosus. The sequence goes on along the minus strand of JAUAMA010000001.1, from coordinate 36,356,750 downwards.
AATGGCACCGAAGAAAATTAGCAAGAAGCAGATGGAGACAACAGCTAAGCTTACACAAAAGGAGGAAAGGATCCTCACAATCAGAAGCAACTACTTCGCCATCAACCGAAGAGATCAAGAGGCTGCTATAGGGAAGCCGACATTCGCGAAGCTTGGAGATAGGCCTATTGTATCTCCGTGTTACTTAGAAATGAAGGTCTTTGTTCACCTAAAAATCACTGGAGGAGAGGAGCTCTATCACCAAGACTGGGAGAAATTATATGAAGTCTCTCAACATGAAGCCCTAGTTCTAGTCGTAAAGGGATTTTATGACTGCGCAGTAAAGTGTGGCGGAGCTATTCGGACCCGCTTTCAAAGGGAGATTGTTGATATTGCACCTTCACATGTTGTTGTTGCTCTCGATGTGGACCTCATCTTAGGAGAAAAGTACATGCACAAATGGATGAAAAACATAGATGACGCCCACTACATATGGAAAGAGGACCCAAAGTCTAAAACAGGCAGTGCCTCAGTCAGCAACTTGGTGGAATCATGCATTTTTTTCACATGGGTCATAAGCAAAGTTATCCTTCCCAAAAAATGATCTAGAGACTGTGTTAATAATTTGGCACAATATGCTCTCAACAAGAGAGTGAAGAAAGTGAAGGTGAATCCCGCCTATCTCATTTTTGCACACATGCTAAATTTTCTTGATAGTGCCCACGACTCATCAGGTCATGTTTGGCAAGATGGGGAAGCTAATTACAACAGTGGAAATAATACTTTTCGTTGATCAAGTTCATGTTCTACCTACTCCGGTAAAGATTGGAGATGTCAAAAGAATGAAGGTAGAAGTTGATGAAACAGGTCTGTCGGAGGAACTTAAAGCCAAATCCAAGAAAAAGCCTACAGTTTCTAAAACAGTTACCAAAACTGTTTCTGTAGAGGCTCCATCGTCTACCGCTCTACAGGTGGTTGTCATTCCTCCACTGTCTGCTAGAAGGACTCGCTCTGTGAGACCATCGTCTGTTAAGAGGAAATCAACACCTTCTGCTCAAGATCATCCATCGTCTGCTCCCAAGCCAAAAAGGAGACGTTTGGTCAAGGCTGCAGAGAAGGATACAACTGAGAAGCTTCCTTCTCCAGATGTCTCTATTTAGGGTGTTGAAGCTGCATCTATTCAAGAAGTTGAAGTCGTTGCTGAAACGGTTCAAGTAGTTAAAGACTCACCTTCTGCTTTCACCCAGTGCCTCGAGAAGTTGCCCAATAACTTTCAAACTTTCATTGAAAACATCCTCGATGTAAAGGATGATGGAAACTGTGGTTTTCGGTGTATAGCAGAACAGTTGGGTTTGGGAGAACATCTCTGGTTCGACATCCGAACCAAGATGATAGCTGAAATGGAAAGCCAGACCAAAGTTCATGAAGTTATTCTCGGCTCATCTTTATACCCAATTGTGTTGAACGCCTTGAAGCTCGCCCCTCAAGAGCTTGCTTTCGAGCCAAAGTGGTTCACAGTACCTAACATGGGGTTGGTAGCTGCTACTACCCTCAACATTGTTCTGGTCACTTTGTCCAACTTTGGGAGTTGCACGTACCTGTCGCTTATTGGACCAATGCCTTCATCTCCTTGCGTTGTCATCCTTGGAAACATGAATAAGAATCACTGGGTTCGAGTACAGCTCAAAGAGAACTCCTCGTTGCCTCTGACGTATGTTCAATGGCAATACTGTTGCTCTTCATATGCTGTTGAATGGGAAACCCCATTTCTTGATAGAATGGGCAAGTACCAGAAGATGCTAGATGAACAACACACTTCTTTTGAGCATACACTATTCTCAGCACCTCCTTTAGTTCCTGACCTCTTGCGATTATATGAAGAAGAACCAAGCACTCCTCATTAATCTCCATGTGCTGACCAACAAATTATTCCCCCAACTGCTCAAGACATGGATAAACTCTTCTCGCCATCCCCAATAAGAGTTTCTGCTGCAATTGCTTCCACTGAGGAAAATCCAAAGGAATGTCTATATACTGGAACGACCGCTCAAATTTCAAATAAGAGAAGACGCATTTCCAGCTCGTCGAAGCTCCTAAAGAAGACCAAGCCTAAGTTCTCTCGTCTCCTCATTCCTTTATCAATAGAGACTCTTGGATTCCATTTTTGTTATGCAGAAAGCCTATGGATGCCTTCTTCCATCCCTCGCATGAACTTCAAATTTCTGGAAAGCAAGGAAGCCGATCTATTTCATTTTGAATGGGTCGTGTGGCAACCTCAAGGATACTTTGGTTATGCTTCCTTCTTCGTTCTTCAAAGGCCTGGAGCTTTGATTGTTTGACTGGGATCATGGACCTTCATCTTGCTTCCTACTTGGACTTCGTCTGTTGATCCTATTGAAATTCCAGTTAAATTTGCCAAGGAGGATTTCAGCTTGTGAAGGCCCTTGAACTTACATTCGCCAACACAGTCCTCTACATCAGCAGTGCGCTGAAAATTTTCAAATCTCTTGAGTTGCAATGTGTTTTGAATCACATGGATACTGGAGCTGATTATAGGGTTGAATCTCCACCTACTCCAATCTCCGTGGAGATTACTCAATCTCCAGTGAAGGCTGTAGAAGAATTTGCGGAAGAATTTGCTGCATTCAAGGCTGCGATCTGGGAGGATATTAAATCAATGGACACGAAGGCTGAGAAATGATTTGGTGAAATTGATGCAAAGGCTGACCAACATTATGAGGAAATGAATGCACGATTTAGCACGATGGAGATGATGATGGCTAAGATTTTGGAAAAGCTACAATGAAGAAACCCTTCATACATTACACTAACAGTTTTTATACATATATACATCGTTTTCTTTCATAGTCATATTTTATTGCTATGTTGATTACTTTTTCCATGCTTACTTTATATATCGTCTGCTTGAACCTTTGTTTGTTGTTTTGCTGATGACGAAGGGGGAGAGAAGAGAAAAAGCTTAGAGACTAGAAAAAGGCTTAGATTGAGGGGGAGAAAAGAGAAATATAACCTTAGCATAACCTTAGAATAACTTAGAAAATTATTACATTAAGGGCAAGTTTAAGATCATGTTAGACAAAAATAAGGCATAAATGTGAGGGGGAGAGTTCGATCGTTTGCCTTTTTATATCGACTATCATGCTATTAAGTTATACGTAGCTTACACGTATTTTGATATGTTCTAATACTATGCTTTAATTGTTTCAACAAAATGCTCTGATACATATCATCATAATAAGCTTTGATGCCTCTATGTTTTATTAAAACTAGAAAAAGCTTTGACAAATAACTCTGATATATTTCTCAAATAAGTTCATGTTTTTCAAACCAACAAAGCTTAGTATTCATGCTCACATATGCTCTAATAATCCTATGCTTTAAGAAATGTTGCTCTGATATCTTAGGTTTGTTAAAACAATAAGCTCTGGTACATTTTCACGAAGTTAGATTAAACATTTTTCTCAATAAAATTGTCATAATCAAAAAGGGGGAGATTGTTAAGTTCAAACAATTTCACATTTATCATGTTTTGAATAATAACAATTTTACCTAAGGTTTAATCACGATAGATAAAGATTCCCTAAACTATATATGTTTTATATTTCAGGAAATATCTATCGTTCGATGAAAAGAAACGTATCGTCTGCCCTCTCATGAAGAATCTAAAGCAGCTACATACAAATGTATCATTCGATGAAATGAAGTGGAACGTCTGCCTACATTTAACATGGAACGTCTGCCTATGTTCAAAATGGAACGTCTGCCTGAATGTTCAAACAGTGAAGGATTACAACGTCTGCCCTATTCAATGAAGCACGGTTTCATCAGAACCAAGAAAGGACATATTTAATGGAGAAATATTCCTCGTATCTGCATTAATGGCGTAGTAGGTTTGCATTTAATGCTCTGAAAGCTTGACAGAAGTATCTGTTGGAACAACAGGGAAGACGATGCTAAATGGAACTTCATTATCTTCATCAACGTGCATCCTACTGAAGATATAAATAGAAGACTTGAAGACTAAAAAACTTGGCGACTTATAACGAAATTCAAGCACAAGTTTTCAATCATTCTGAAATTGCCCAAACATAGTTTCCTCACTCAAAAATCAGGTGTCAAACCACAAATCCGGGTGAATTAACTCAAGTGTGAAAAGATCTTAAGTGTCAAACTTTATTTACTTGTTTCACACCCCAAACAGAGAACCATTGTCATATCATCTCTGTTTGTGAAACTCAAGTGTTTACCCAAGTGTCAAACCCTTCACAACACTTAGAGTTTTCCTATCCTTAAACTTTCTACATCACTCTTTCTGAAGAGACCTTCGAAGAAAAAAATCTTTATCTTGTAAAAAGAATTAGGAAAAGTCCTAATAATACTTGTTAGGAGAAGTCCTGATAATACTTGTTAGGAGAAGTCCTGATAATACTTGTAAGGAGAAGTCCCTATAATACTTGTTGGGAGAAGTCCCTAAGAATACTCTGGAGGATTCCTATAGGAATACTTAGGAGAAGTCCTTCGAATACTTTGGAGAAGTCCTGTGTCTAATACTTGTCAGTTCTGGATTGAATAGTGAAAATTTTGGTAAAGACAAGGACTGGACGTAGACTTAACGTTCTGGGGGTGAACCAGCATAAACTCTGTGTGTGATGTTTTTATTGGTTGCATTGTTTACTTTCTTATTACTTATATCGTCTGTTGCATGCATCGTCTGATCTTTTAACTGCTTGCATCGTCTGCTCCTTTACAGCACACATCGTCCGCACTTTTATTCTTAGTATTTCCGCTGCATTAAAGTGTGTTTCATCCACAGCTTTATCATCTATACTCTGATCAATATTATTCCGCTACATCATTTACGAAAATATTTTCAGAAACTAATAATTATTTTTAAAAGTCAAGTTTTACACGCACACAAGTCAACTCCCCCTTCTTGTGTCGTTTGCGATTCCCTGCACAAGTTGCGAAAATTCCTGCGACTCCCATATTTTTGCCACGTCACATCCAGCGTGTCAAAAACTACCTTACTCCACTAAATAAATTTTTGTGTGCCATATTTCACTCATTTTTTTTTTTTTTGCAATATTAAAAAAAAAAGCCTAAGGATCAAGTGGAGAGAGAAAATCAGATTCTGCCAGCACCGGGCGTAGGCACCCCAACTTGCTGCTTGTTCCAGCGCTGCTGCGCCCATTAGTGGTGCGGCCGCACCAGCTTCGGGTTTTAGAGGTTGTTTTTCATCTCATCTTTTGCATCCTGGGCCATTTTTTCTGCATCATTTTATCTGGAGATCAAGGGAGAGGTTGTTAAGGTTCGATTATGTGCTTAAGGATCGATTGAGTTGATGAATTTTAATCCTGTAATCATGTTAGCCATGAGCGGCTAATCCTTTTACAGTTCTTGGGGTTGATGAGTTCTTATTATTTATTATGCTTTAACATTTCCAGATTCTATATGAACACGTTCTATTATCTATGAATTCTTTTTTCTTTTTTTAATTTATCTTGAGTCGATGCAAGAGTTTTATAATTTCTCACACAAACGATACGTTGGTTACAAATATGGATTTGGAAAAGGGGTTAATGAAGGGTTTTTGCACCTTATACATAAGGGTAGGACTTAGATTTGTTGGTTGGAATTTGAATGAATTTAATCCTCAATTTAATTGGGTTAGGACCTAAGACATTTGGACTAGTAATTGAATTGAGAGTTCTATTTACTTAAGGCATTCACAAATTAAAATTTAGGGAAAACATCATAAATAAGGAACGTGTTTCATACATTAATTTAGAATCACTAAAAGCATAACTAACAATTTGATGAAGTCATACCCAAGTACCTTTCTCTCATAATTTTTTTCCATATTTATTGTTTTCGTTATCTTTCTATTATTGAAACCGTGAACTAATAACTATTTATAAGATTTTTATAGTAAAGAAAATTAAACTAAGCTGGTACTAAACCCACAATCCATGTGGATTCGATCTTTTATTACTTCGGTTAATTTTGTACACTTGCAGAAGATCTATCACCCTGCTAGAGAAAAGTAGTTGCGATATGGAGGAAGATCTTGAGATGGTAATAGGAGGAGATCCAGATGGAGGAGATGGCTTGGCTTAATGCTTGTGATGTGCATATGTGTGTTATGTGATTTTAGTAGGTTTTATGTATTGTATCTTATTACGGATATGACTCTTAGACTTGGTGTTCTTTCGGACTTTTAAGAGAGGGTTGCTCGACTGACCCCCCACAATGTCAGACTTGGTACGTTGTGACCTTTATTAGCTATTTGTATGATAATACGTGTGATGTGCTCATTCAGATGAGTTCCGATGTAGTAGTTGATAGTAATAGTAAGTAGTGCGTCAATGTTCATGAAAGATGAGATGGATGCCTGAGATTCCTAAGGGAACTAGCTAGGTTTCCGCATGATGTCTAGTTCCAGGTAGTCTAGATTTGCATAGAGTGAGAAGAGAGGATGCAAGATAGTCGCGTAGTTGCGCTTATGGATGTAAAGAAAACGTTGACTTTCACTTTTGGAGACGATAAGAGTAGGGTGTAGACGCCGCCCCACAGTGGATGTCAAGTTCACCAGAGAAAAAGATGGATTATGGAGGCTTGAAAAATTAAGTACATAATTGTTAGTGCATCTTAAAAAAATTAGTTAATAATTTTTAATTATCATTCATAATACTTATTATATTTAATATTAATTGCAAATAAAATAGGGGTTAGTTACTAAAGTTAAGCAAAATAAAATTTTTATTTGGATACATGATTAAAAAATAAATTATCCTTGGTTTGATTAAAATATAGGTGTTTAAATTAAATTTGTAAAAATATGAAAGTAACTTTCATTAAAAGGGATTATAATGATATTTATAAATATTCTATGTTATTTTCTTGTTAATTGATGAAACTTAAGTACTAATTAATTAAATTACGAAACATAAAAATATTTGAAAAAGTACTTAAGAAATAAAAAATAGAAAATGTAGTCTCAATTTAATATATTAGAGGTAACAAAAGTTTCTCATATTATATAGTAGATATATTACGTAAAAGCTGTTAAATAAGGTATTATCAAAAACATTATTATTAATATATATTATTCCCTTCAAAAAGAATTATTATTAAATAAAAACTATGAGTTTTGCCAATTAAAAAATGTATTTTCCCTTTCAAAATAATTTTACAAAAATGTCAGTAAATAAAATATTCACACCTAATAAGGTGTTGATCTAGTAGTAGACAAATTAAATTCATGTAAGGGTGAGATTACAAAATCAAATCTCAAAAAAGTCATTTATTAAGGGAAACTACGATCGTATTTTGAACAGATTAAAGAATCTGACAAGGAAAAAAAAAATTGTTCACAAATAAATAAAAAGTTGTTCACGAGTATTTAATAGGATTGACGTAACTTCACACATAAAGCATATATAAAAAGAGTAAGTGAAAAAAATAATTACCTATATTTCTTTAATTACATAAAGTCAATACGTGCTCCCTCTCGCTCATGTCACCTAAACATTAATGTCATTGTCTCCTGTACGTGCCTCCCTCTTATATGGTGTTCTCTAGTATGAGTCATGAACAATAAATGAAATTTCACCTTAAAATAGTAAATAAATAAAATGCAACTCTATTTCATTTCACATCTCCATCCAATCGCAAGCGCACCTATTCTCTCTCCATTGACCAGAGATTTATTAGAATTTGGATTAGGTCCAACTTTACCGTAAAAATTATCTCAACAGTAAGGACTATTTGTTCATATATTTAATCAATGTGAAAGCTCAATGCATGCATGTAGAGCTGGGTATGCGGGTTGGCCCGCCCTGCGTTGGTCCGCAGCTAAACGGGCCCCTTCTGAAGTGATCCGCATTCGCCCCGCGGTTTCGCGGGCTAGCCCGCGGGTCAAGATGCATAATTAAAAAAAACTAGAAAATTAGCACTATACAACCATAAATTTAGCAGAAAACCAAAGATTGCATAATGGACATTGTCGATATATGGTGATTAACATTGATGATAATGAAACATTGAAGAAGAATCACAAATTTTAGTGTTTGGAGAGAAAAGAAGAAACGATTTGCTGTTGAGAGTGCTTGTTGGGAAAATTGAGAAAAGAAGAAACATCCTCTGAGAGTGTTTGTTCAGAAAAGAAGAACCATCACCAATTTCCTTGTTCTCTCGTCAGGGGTGACGATGCAATAGTGGGAAACAGCGCGATGGCGCGACGGCGGGCGACGGACGATGGCGGGCAACGGACGTTGGCGGGCGGCGGACGGTCTAGGGCGACGAGCTCAAGAGCGGCAGCGGCGCTCGAGAGTTAGGGAAAAAAGCTAGGGTTTCAAGAGAGAGGAAGAGGAGAAAAGGGTGAGAAAGTGAGCAACAGAGTTGAAAGAATGAAAGTTGAAATACGATCAAAAAAAATTTGAGTGACAAAATATATTTGGACTTTTATTTTCCTTCCTGGGCCTGCAATTGAAGAAGTTTTTTTTCTGGCCACCAAATGGGACTTTTCTTGTTTTTTTTTTTAAAAAGCCCGCGGGTTAGCCCGTCAAACCGTGGTCTAACCCGCGAACTAAGCGGGCTGACCCGTTTAGGCCCGCATTTAAATGAACTAGCATTCACTGGGCTGTAGCCCGCACATATTGCGGGGCCCGCGGGCTTTGGCCCGTTTGCCCAGCTCTACATGCATGCTAGGGTTGGACATATAGGGCCGTTTGGTGGTTAGAATGGGATAAGAGTAGGATATGATAAAGGATTGGATAATCACAGAATATGATAAGAGCATGATAGACTCTTATCCTATCCTGCGTTTGAGGTGAACAAAATATTGATAGGATATGATACAAACAATGAAAAATGTATCAAATTTTCCTTGAAATTAAAAATACATAATATTTTTTAAAATTTAATTTTCTAAATTTTTTTTCAAAAAGTGATTATTCTATTAAATTTAATTTTTTTACAATTTTATATATGAGCTTATGTTTTAATATTAACTAAAATAAAATTATTTTTATTAATTCGGCTATTTTAATTTTTTCGAAGGGAGTCTATTTTAATTAAATTATTATTATATATGTAACCAATGAGTTTTAACTTAGTAGGAATAAGTGATCAATGATAAAAATTAATTCAAATTTTTAAAAAATTATTAAAAGATATCATTCTTTCAAAAATAATTTATATTTAAATTATTAATTATAATTATATAAGTAGAGAAATAATTTTAAATAATATCATATGATAATATAAAATTAGTCTATATTTACTTTTGAAAAATTAATATTTATATATATATGAGTAGTCTATTTTATTGTTAGGGAAGAATTATTTTTTGTATTTTTATTATAATATAAATAACAAAAAATAATGTTAACTACGAAGTAGTAAGTGATAATGAAAATTTAATTATTTTATATGAGTAAATCCAATATTTTCACCATTTTAAATAATTTTATTTCTTAATTAAATTTATTAGTAACTAAATAATTTTAACTTAACAATAACAGCTAGTAATTGATAAGTAATAAAATTAATATTTTATTAAAATCAAAAATTTATATTTATTAATTAATATTATTATAAATTATATAAAATATAAATATTGAAACTAATATTGGGTTATTATAATAAACAAATAAAAAACTGATATACTATCCTGCTAGGATAATTTATATCCTACCTCCCTCCTCAAGATAACTTTTACACATGATGGACATGATAGGATAAGGGACATGATAGTGTTATCCTATCCTACTGGCGCAACAAACAACAGATAACAACAGGTCTCTATTTATCCTTTCCACCAAACAGGAGCATAAAGTATCAAGTTTTGTTAACTTGACATCTTTAGTACTGGTAGCTCATTTATAGATCTAGAATATGCTTTGATACTTTTACTGAAATTCGAGTTAGACATAAGTTCTGGTGTGCAAAACAAGCTCATATGTGATAACTACTCTGCCCGATGGAACTATTTTGACCATTTCTATAGGCAATTAGAGATCTAAACAAGGAGTACTGATTCTCCACTCTTCCATTTCTCTCTTTCTCGCCCTTTCTCTCTAGGCCCATAAGTATACCACCTCCTTTCACTGTCTCCACCCTCTCATCAGCTCCTCCGAAAATCAGAAGGGTGACCTGGATACCCGAGTTAAAGGGTGGGTTGAGCTTATAAAATTCAAACCCAATCTAACAACCTTTTAAGAACCAAGGGTTCTTGGAAGAAAGGAAAAAGTGAGAAATCAAAGATACTAAAATGTTCTTTCTATTCTAATTAATTCACTATTACAAGTTCTGTATTTATACAGAGAGAAAACAGACAAATAGACAAGATCCCGGATATTCCGGGTCAACATAATCGGTGGGTCATCTATCGCATATTGACAGCTAACACCTATCACACATGGTCAACATAATCGGCGGGTCACCTATCACACATTGACAGCTGACATGACTAACTGACAATGCTGCCATACAGACGATAGAATGTTGAGTTATTCATACGATAGTATCAGACGATACAGACGATATTGCATTTATCTAACAGCCCCCCTCAAACTCAAGGTGGGTGAAAAGGAGCAGCCTTTGCAAACACATTGAGTTTGGCCTTCATTGCTGCAAAGTGTTGAGGTGAGATAGGTTTTGTGAAGATATCAGCCAATTGATCCTGACCAGGAATGTGATATACAAGCAATGACTTGTTTTGAACTTTCTCTCGAACGAAGAAGATGTCCAATTCCATATGTTTGGTTATGGTGTGCAAAACAGGGTTGTGAGTTAAGGCCACAGCTCCCATGTTATCACAGTATACTGTAGGAACTTGGAAAGGAATCTTTAGCTCCGTGAGAAGAGATTAAATCCAAAGAAGTTCAGCAGTGGTGTTGGCCAAGCTTCGATATTCTGCTTCAGTGCTGGACCTTGCGACAATCGTCTAATTCTTGGAGCTCCAAGATACTAAGTTTTGATAGTGAGAAAAACACACAAGAAAGGGGAGTTTGAATTGTGTGTGTGATTTTTGAAATCCTTTTCAGTAAATGACAGTTATAAGTTTTAAAGATTTTTGCTAGTAAGTGCAACGGAAGATAATCTAAAGTTGAAAAGTAAAATACACAAGGTATTTATCCTGGTTCACCCCCTTAATCGACAGGGCTATGTCTAGTCCTTGGCTTCACCAAGATTCTTCACTATTTTCACAAAATAGTACAAGTATTTTTCAGGACTTCTCCCAGTATTCTGAGGACTACTCCTTTACAAGTATTCTATCGGGACTTCTCATTTACAAGTATTAGACAGGACTTCTCCCAGTTCTTTTTCAAGAAGATTTTGGTTTCTACAAAGTCTCTTCGGTAAGAGTGGGTAGAAATATTGTAACGCCCCAATTTTTATTGAGGGATCACAATATAATTACGCGGAAATAAGTTTCTTAAAACCTCTCAAAAGAGTCACTCAATTACTTTTCAAAATCAAAAGCATCGCTCAAATAAATACTTAAAATACCATAACCCATAAATCATTATAATCTAACGGAATAATTAAAAATAAGTAGTGACAACATATCTTCTAAGTCAAAAACAAAAAAAAAAAACAAAACAGAAAATAAAATTCCAAGTCCTCCACGCTTCAGCTCCATCAATCTACCGAAATCACTCAATGCGCTGCTTATCTGTGGCGTTAAGCGCCCAAGAAAAACACACAAACAAAACAAGAAAGGGTTATCTTCGAAAAATAAAAATATTAACCACCATTATGTGATAATTAAAAGAAAACAGCACTAAATACAGCATACAAAAATATTAATCACCATTATGTGATAATTAAAAGAAAACAGCACTAAATACAGCATACAGCAGAATACAGTAGCAACAAATACAGTAAACAGATTACTGTACGAAATCAGGATACAGCAGTACCATAAAACAGAAACTAGACGCAGCAGTATTAAAATACAGTAACAGAACAGACACAGCAGAAATAAAATACAGCAGTGAAAACAGAACAGCAGGAACAGCAATACAGAACAGCAGTTTAAAAAAAACAGAAAACAGAATGGAATACAGCAGTATAATATTCAGCAATAACAATCTCAAGGTTCAATACCATCCTCTTGAATAGCAATCAACTCCACTTATAATACCACAAGAAAATTAGAGCATGTTATCAATCAAGTCATGAAATATTAGTTAGTTCTTACGTAACTATATGCATAAATCTATGGCCAAGTTTTGCTCCATCGAGCAGGACAACCCCGTGGGACAAATATCCACCACGTTGCCCTAGTAAGGGAGATCACGCGGGACAAATATCCGCCACATCTACCCTCCGGATGATCCCACGGGACAATTCCCCGTCACATCATCCCAAAACACCTAGTGATGCATGTGATTATGACAATATGAACCTCCAAAATAAATGAACCAACAGTTCTTGAAACATTGTCATACAACCGCACATGCTTATATAAGATCTCAAATCAATTCAAACAACATGTTATACAGTGTCAATTCCAAATCCTCATCTCTTATTATCATTAGGTCTCAATTAGAACATATATCACAACAAATAACAAAATTATCAAGCCTGAGTTCAATCAAAATTTCAAAATAGGATTAAAACACTCACAAACGACAACCGGTTACTAAGAAAGAAGTTACCCTTACCTTCTCGGGTTTCGCATCCAATTCCAAGTTCAACCTATTATTTAATAAGTAAAAGCCTAAATTAATATCTCATAAAAAGATGGAAGAAAAATCCCTGAAACCAATTAATTCACAAAAACAGAAAAACAGCACTGGGCTGGCAGGGGCCCAGCGCTTGTGCGCTGGGATGCCAACGCTCATGCGTTGGCTCCCTGCCTGGGAAATAATTCCCAGCGCCCAGGCGTTGAGGTGCCAACGCTCATGCGTTGGCTCTCTGTCCAGGGCGACCAGAACGTCGTTTTTCCACTGTTAAAAAGAGCTGTTCGAAAATTATAGATTTTATAAAAGAAATCAGAAATCTCCCTCCCTTGGTTTCGAACCTTAGTCTTGTAAATCAAATGCTTAAGTCTCAACCACTAAGCCACAACTCATCTTGTTGCAAGTAAGCAAATAAATTCCCTTAAACCAAGGGCCAGAATCACAATATCAATAATTAAAGTATCAAATCTTAATTATCTTAAATTCCAAGGTCAATTGCAAACTACAAAGATTTGAAAGGACCAAAGTGTAACTAAGAAAAATAGAGGGTCTTACAATTGGTTCTCTGATATATTTGTGTGAAAGAAAATAAGAGTAACACTCTGTGAAATCTTCACACTTGTTGACGACTTAACTCAGGTAAGAAATAGCTTGAGGTTGCTGAGTTTTTGGCTTAGAAAATAACGTCGCAGTTGATGAACTTAGAATGTTTAAATGCTTTGATCGTGTGTAAGTCGCCAATTTGAATCTGATGCCAAGTCCTCTATTTATATCTTCAGTAGGATGTTCAATGTAAGCTTGCTGAAGATTTGAAAAATAGTTCCGTTTGAATTTCTTCTCCATTGTGAGTAACGAATACTTCTGCATCTCTGGTTCGGCATTGAATGCATTCTGCCATGCATTTATTGCATCTTCAATGACGGAGGTTGTCATCATCTGACTCTTCAAGACTTTCTGCCTTGAGCTTTAACTTCTGCATTTAATGCTTGTGCATCCCAGCTAAGATATCAATTAATGTTCTGAACAGAAGATTTGAATTTGATCGTTGAGGAGATACGATGATCATAAAATCTTGCCGTTGATTCCGCAAAAGCAGCTTGATTTAAGGAGTATCAGAGGATTTGAAGAAACGAGGAATAAAGTATTAATTATGTCCCTTTCTTCATTAATGCGTTGAAGAGGTCGATAGTGTTTGACAGCTAAGCCTGGGTTGGACAAACGATCTCTATTGAGTCTTCGTCACACGAACTCCAAAATGTGTTTGTTGAAGAGCAAACTCTCTGACAGAGTTCCAGGCGTACTTCCCTTCAGATGGGTAGCCAAGTAAACACAATGATTGAGTGACCAGACGTTCCTCTCAGCCGGACGGACTCTCTGAGGCAAACGTTCTCAACTGGCGGACTGCTTCATAATATTAGTAGCTGGACGAACTCCTCCTCTTTTCTTTGCTTGAAGGTCTGCATTTGATAATGCTTTATATGGATCCATGCAAATTTTCTTCAAGTAGATAGATATTCCTGAGTGTGAAAATATTCAAGAAGTTAGGAATTCTATCTCTAACAATATCAAGGCTTAACAAAATTGTTATTCATCAAAATATAATAATTCATTAAATCATTTGAATCTAACAATCTCCCCCTTTTTGATAATGACAACTTCATTCGAGAAAAAGGTTTAATATATCAAAAATAGTTCATTATCTAGAAAAACATGATTGTTCTTGAAAGGACTTGCATACGATATCATTTTTATGTTTGTCAAACGATGACATTCTCTTAAGAGTTATTTGAAAAAGATATTCCTCCTGAATTTTTAAATTCTCGTTTCCTTTGCTCCCCTTGAGTTTTACATATATTCTCAATTAAGATTTCTAAATTAGCTCCCCCTAAGTCAGTGCTCTTCTTCTCTTTTTCTCTTTCCAATTATTCTCCCCCTTTGACATTATCAAAAAAATTAGAAGTAGCCAATCGAAGCAGAGAAAATAGCGGTTAAGCATGTGAGCAAGGCAAACTATGAACTGAATCATAAGCAATATTATAGGAAAAACGGGTTATAGTGCAGACAAATTTAAAGAAATGTAAAAGGAGATAAATGTCAGGGATTGAAGGATGTCTTCAAGTGATCGAAGAGTCTGTTCAGCGTATCCTGCACCATTCCAAAACGGGCATTCATGACTTCCGTTATCTCTTGACGCAATTCTACATTTTTTTCTCTCATTTCTTGACGCAACGCAATGGTTTCTTGAGTGGTAATGGCATGTACTTCTTCAATGCGTTGGGCCATCATAGCCATCATAGCACGGGTATCAGCCTGCTCAGAAAGGATGGTTGGATTGGCAACGTCTGCGGAGGACGGTTCCTCATGAGTATCCACTTGTGGAGTGAGGACGTCGTTGGTCGGCAGAGCAGCAGAATCAGATTGATGAGCAGGAACAGTGAGGCAAAATGCAGAAGGTAGAATTGGAGTAGAGGGCGCCACGGTAGGAATCAGGGGTGAAGGATGAACGCAAGGCCAAATAAATCCATAAGCCCTCATAGGTTTGTTCAGAAATGGAAGAAGAACAAGTCTCCAGGTTTTGAAATTCAGCACTAGTGGATCCACACGTCCAGCCAAAAAGAGAGGAATGTGAGCCACATGAGTAATACCAGAGATTGCCAGTTGCCAGTCAAAGTGGAAGAAGACATGGCAATTTCCTAGAGTCTGAAAAATATCTAGATCGCGACATCCAGTTGGTACCCATAAGCCTGCATGAAAACATAAAGGCAATCCAAGAACCTGCATAGACACATCTTGAAGCATATGCTCATTTTGTGCAGTTTGTGATGGTTTGCGTTTTCGAAATTGAATGGCCACAGAGGATTGAGATCTGCGAGGAAACCTTGGCATGAATGAGATCTTGCTGGTGGAAGGAGTGTAGTGACCAGCTGAGGCAGCATATGAATTAGGCTTGACCATCTTGGAAGGTGGACGCACGGAGTGAAGAAGTGGAGGTGGCACTCGAAAGCAGAGATATGTAGATGGTGTAAGTGCTTTGAGGCGAGAAGGAAGAGCAGCAATGGAAAATAGATCTGGATCCTTAGGGAAAGAAATATCTCGTTGGGAGAATGCGGTTGCAGCCTGTGACAAATGAGATTCATTAATTTGGTCATTAATTTGGGCATCTACCAACCTCGAAACTGGTGCCAGACTTGGACCATGATGCTCAACCGGACGCAAACAGTTATCAGTAGGGACCTCTACATCTTGCAACTTGAGTTCCTCCAGTGCATGGAGTACATCAGCATTATCAGCTGGATCAAGTTCACCCTCCTCAATTTTGGATTCCTCATATGTAAGTTCGTGCGGAAAAGAGAGTGGTTCCACAGTGGTGACAATGTCCGGGGCAACTGCTGCAGGTGCATGAGACAGTGCAACAGGTGAAGCAGCAACAACAGCTTCTGGTTCAAGTTTTTCCATAGTATGAATTACAAAGTCTGCAATGGGGTGCTTGACTTCAGCGGGCACTTGTGCAGGCATCTCATCATTTGGAGTAAGGGCATCAACTGACGGAGCATGTACATCTTCATGCACAGGCACATCAGTAGACGGAATTTCAAGTGGTCTTTGAAGAGATGCTAGACCACGTTCCTCCTCAGAATCATCATCAAGATCAATGTGATGAATGATTTGTGGAACTTCAAACAGGGTATCAAGGAATTTCTCTAACTCTCCTTGTAACAGCCCTTTGAAGTGTTGGATTCTTGATTGAAGAAGAGTCTCCCATGCATGAGCATCGGCGGAACAATGATGCTTCCACTGAGGGGATATGGTTGGCAAAGGCGAATTCTCACTGAGCTTCACTCGTACCCAGTGCCTGTTGTTGATATTTCCCAACTCCGCAATAATGGGTTCTTCAGCAACAGGGCCTAAAAGAGGTAAGTACGTGCAGCACTGGTTTGGCGCTAACGTAACTAGAATGATTCTGAAGGCTGTTGCAGCAAGTAACCCCATG
The DNA here is from genome assembly GCA_030819835.1 of Acmispon strigosus. NCBI lineage: Eukaryota > Viridiplantae > Streptophyta > Magnoliopsida > Fabales > Fabaceae > Acmispon > Acmispon strigosus. Next base: position 36,340,067 of record JAUAMA010000001.1, on the reverse strand, counting down.
TTTGGAACTGAAAACCATTTTGGCTCAAATGCAGGTTCTCCAGAAGCCAGTGTAAGTGCCATACAAACAACTTCAACGTCCTCATCAGAACTGAAGGTTCGAGAATGAAGCACCCGATTGGAGAGAAGTTTGTTGATCAGAAGCTTGTGAAACTCTGACCAGTATGCTTGAGGGTGACCCAGCCACTGAGCAATACATCTGAAACCACAGTTTCCATCATCTTCAACATCGAAGACATCTACAATATATTTATGGAAAAGTGAGGGAAAGAATTTTAGATAGCATGCATGGGTATCGGATATCAGATATCAGATTAGCAGTTGTATGCACTGCTTCTGGTTATGGTTTTGAAGGAGTAGGTGGTTGAGTAGAGGTGGTCTGAGGAACAGCGTCTTCTTAGACAGACTCAACCTTAGGCGATGATTGTAGTGCTAAGAGAGCTGATATGGGCAGTGTATCTTCATCAGACAACGTGACTGAGGAGGTAGTCTGGTGGATTGTATCCTTAGCCAAACGAGGACCTCTAACCAGACGACGACATTTGGGTGTCGGGGCAACCTGAGCTACGTCAGTACTGCTGCCAGACGGTTTCGATTCTGGAAGAGCTCTCTTTACTCGTTGATTCCTTTCAGTTGGAGCTTTGGAGGATGGAGGTACGCCTTTTGCCTTGTGCTTCTTTGCCCATGTGCTCAAGAGTTCTTGAGGAACAGCAGAAATATCAACATCAAGCCGCATTCGTCGGACACCTCCAAATTTGATAGGAGTTGCAGAGATGAAGTCTCGTGCAATGAACTCCTTTTCTTCCTTTTCTGTAGTGAGAAGCTTCCTTTTGCGCATTATAGCCGTTATCAGTGAGCCATATGGAAGATTTGTGTTGGAGTTTTCCAGAGTTTGAAGCATGTACTGAATGATGAGGTCGGACAAGTTGATTTTCCGATGATGTTGCATTTGATACAGAGCCCATTGAGAGATTTTGTTTACTAGGTCACGGGATCCTTCTTTTGGCAGCACAATCTTGCTGAGAATGGCGTGAGAAAAGACACATTCTTCAACGAGATTGTTCACGTAGTGTGAACCTGGTACCTTAGGCACCTCCTTCCAAATGTTGAAAGGGTTGTTTTTAGTGGCTTCCCGTGTGGAGCTGTAACGAACTCCTTCATAAGGTATGTCCAACGTAACAGTGATATCTCCAGAATGAACATCTATCACTTGCCTCAAGCATCTTGTCCGGATGTGGTTGGTGCTTAGCTTGATGGCACAGTCATAAATTCTTTCACCAGAGGGGAGAAGGCTAGAGTCTCTGAAATTTTAAATAAGCTTCCCCAGTCCTGAAACAGGACCATGTCCAGACCGGCAACCTTGACATGTTGGTACACGTTCATGTCAAGATATCTGGGAGTGACAAGGTATCTGTCACCAAGATTTGCAATCCTTACCGGACCAATCTTGGACATTTGCTCCTTGCGATTTTGAATGATGCACTTGTTTCGAAGTTCAAAAATCTTTGGTTCGGCTTCGTTGAGAGGTTCTTGGGTCTTGACTTGCTTCTTTACTCCTTGCCTTTTGGGTGCCATTCTTCTGCAACAATGGTTAGAGCGTGCGCAAGAACAAATGTTGATGAAGATAACACGTCTAGATAGAATGCAAATAGTTTATGAGTGTAATGAACTGTGTATTCAGAAACCTTTTTGTTATCTTTCATGGGAACTGAAAAGTTTTTCATGATTCTCACAACATAATGATGAATAAGAAAGTTGATGTGAGAGAGAAAAGACACAACATGCGCATTAAATGAGGAGTGATAAATGTGCAGTAATAGAATTTAATGCGTGTTCAAGAAGTAATTTATTGAAATGACCTAACTGTTCACCATTTAATGTTAAGTGAAGTAGTTGGTCAAACGACAACCATTCTTGATCATGACCTTTCAGTCATACCAGACGGTCACTAATGCAGACCTGTACACTTCTGTGTTTGTCTGTTCCTGTATCATTTTCTGCAAAGTAACGTTAGTGCATGCAAGTGTACTATAAAGCGGGAAACATGCCAATTCATTCTCTAAGGAATGTGAACCTGTTTTCAATAAGAGGTTTAGTAAATATATCAACTAATTGATCATCGGTGTGTACATATGAAATGTCAATATTGCCCTTAGCAACATGATCACGAATGAAATGATGCTTAATTTCAATATGTTTGGTTCTTGAGTGTAGAACAAGATTTTTATTTATATTAATAGCACTAGTGTTATCACACAATAAAGGAATATTGTGCTAAAAAATATTGTAATCCTCTAATTGATGTTTTACCCTTAAGAGCTGGGTGCAGCAAGATCCTGCCGCCACGTATTCGGCCTTAGCAGTAGATAATGATATTGTGCTTTGTCTTTGGCTGGCCCAGGATATTAGACATTGCCCTAGAAAGTGGCAACCACCACTTGTGCTTTTCCTTTCTATCCGATCTCTGGCATAGTCAGCATCACATAATCCTCTTAACCTGAAATCTTCACCTCTCTCATAGACTAGACCAAGATTAGTGGTGCCAATGAGATATCTAAATATACGTTTCACAGCACTGAGGTGAGATTCTTGAGAATTTACCTGGAACCTTGCACACACACATACGCTATACATAATGTCTGGTCTACTTAAAGTAAGATACAGCAACGATCCTATCATCCCCCTGTATTTCGTTGAATCCACTGGAGTAGACTCGTCACTTTTATCCAGTACAGTTCCAGGGTGCATTGGAGTGCCCATTGCCTTGGCCTTTTCCATGCCATACTTCTTCTTCAAGAGATCTTTGACATATTTGGTCTGATGGATGTAGGTTCTGGTGGTCTCCTGCCTGATTTGTAAGCCTAGAAAGAACTTTAGTTCCCCCATCATGCTCATCTCAAATTCGCTATGCATGAGCTTGGAGAATTCTTGACAAAGAGTTTCATTATTAGCACCAAAGATAATATCATCAACATATAATTGTACTAAAATGAAATCATTTGATGTTTTTCTTCTAAATAACGCGATGTCAATATTTCCCCTTGAGAACCCATTGCTCATCAGGAATGAGCTTAAGCGATCGTACCATGCTCGTGGAACCTGCTTCAATCCATATAGTGCTTTTCGTAGTTTGAAGACATGGTCTGGTAGAGCTGGATCTTCGAAGCCTGGAGGTTGTTTTACAAAGACTTCTTCTTCGATATAGCCATTCAGAAATGTACTTTTCACATCCATTTGATACAGTTTAATGGAGTGCTGACATGCAAATGCAAGGAGTATGCGAATGGCTTCAATTCTGGCAACAGGGGTGAAGGTCTTTGTGTAGTCAATACCTTCTTGCTGATTGTATCCCTGTGCAACTAGTCTGGCTTTATTTCTTGTAACTCTGCCATTTTCATCCATCTTGTTTCTGAATACCCACTTGGTTCCAATGATGGATTTCTCTTCAGGTCTAGGTACCAAGTTTTAGACCTTGCTTCTTTCAAACTGATTCAGCTCCTCTTGCATGGCTAGGATCCACCCTTCATCTTACAAGGCTTCACCTATGCTCTTTAATTCTATTTCAGACAAGAGCGCACAGTTAGCATAATCATTAAATGTGGATCTAGTTCGTACCTTTTCATGTATGCTACCGATTATTTGTGTAGGTGGGTGGTCTGGTTTGAACCTCCAATCTCTTGGGAGTGAGATGCCACTAGATGTCATGATTTGGTCAGTGAGGGCATCACCCGACGAAGTTGTGTTGTCAACGTCCGGTTGAATGTCAGATGAGACACTTGAATCAGCGACCTTATCAAACGTTGAAGGTTGAACTTGGGTCGAGGAAGGTTCTTCATTTAACTTCAGACTTTCAAATTCATCTTCATTTCTCTACTGAGTCTTCGTCACACGAACTCCAAAATGTGTTTGTTGAAGAGAAAACTCTCTGTCAGAGTTCCAGGCGTACTTCCCTTCAGATGGGTAGCCAAGTAAACACAATGATTAAGTGACCAGACGTTCTTCTCAGCCGGACGGACTCTGTGAGGCAAATGTTCTCAACTGGGGGACTGATTCATAATATTAGTAGCCGGACGAACTCCTCCTATTTTCTTTGCTTGAAGATCTGCTTTTGATAATTCTTTATATGGATCCATGCAGATTTTCTTCAAGTAGATAGATATTCCTGAGTGTGAAAACATTCAAGAAGTTAGGAATTCTATCTCTAACAATATCAAGACTTAACGAAATTGTTATTCATCAAAATATAATAATTCGTTAAATCATTTGAATCTAACAAGTTTGGTCTAAAGAAAACACATGAACCAAACGTGGAACGTCTATCGTCTGGATCTGAACCTCAATCAACATCACAGTAGGCAGTCAAGGGCACATCAACTTTAGTATTGCGGGGCTTGAGAAGCAAACCATGATAGATAGTACCATTGAGATATCTTAGGATTCACTTAACAACCTTCCAATGAACATCTAGAGGCTGACTCATGAACTTACAAGCTTTGTTGACAGCATAGCTAATTTCAGGTCTGGTGAGAGTGCCATATTGCAATGCGCTAACAACAGACCTGTAATTGGTTGGATCAACATATAGATCAGTACCATGTTTGCTGAGTTTTGCGCTACTAAGCATAGGCGTAGACTACCCTGTTGCATTGGTCATATTTGCCTTGTCAAGAAGATCTCCTATGTATTTAGATTGTGATAGGAGAAGAGGCCCATCTTGCATATGCTGAACTTGAACGCCAAGGAAGTAATCCAACGTGCCTAGTTGTTTGAGTGAAAACTCTGCATTAAGCCAGGCGACAATTTGCTGAATGAGAGGTAAGGAACTTCCAGTGATGATTATATCATCAACATAGACCATGATGTAAATGCAACAAGAACCTGTACTGTAGAAAAATAAAGATGGATCACAGCAACTGGCCTTGAAGCCAAATCGGACCAGAGCCCCTTTTAATTTGTCAAACCAAGCTCGGGGAGCTTGTTTGAGACCATAAAGAGCTTTGTTCAGTTTGCAGACCAAGGTTTGATCTTCAGTTTGAAACCATGGTGGCTGGTCCATGTAGACGTCTTCATCAAGTGTGTCATTCAAGAAGGCATTGTTGACATCAAGTTGATGAATATGCCAACGTTTGGTGACAACTAAGGACAAAATGAGACGGATGGTGATTGGCTTCACAACAGGGGAAAAGATTTCTGAATAGTCAAAACCTTGAATCTGATTGTACCCTTTGGCCACTAACCTAGCTTTGTACCTTTCAACAGTTCCATCAGCTTTTTGTTTGATTCTAAACACCCACTTGCAACCTATTGATTTTCTGTTTGGTGGTAAGGAGACCAACGACCATGTGGTGTTTTATTGCAAGGCATCAAACTCTGCCTACATAGCCTAATTCCAGTGAGGATCTTGAAGAGATTTCTTGTAGGAGGTTGGTTCAACCTGAGTTAGAAAAATTTGTGGTTGAACAGTGGCAGTCTTCGAACGAGTTTGCATATTGTGAGTGTTGACTGGAGGAGGCGGAACTGGGGATGCTTGGGGCCGAGTGATCCCAGCTTTTGATCTAGTTTGCGTGGCATGAGTGTTAATTGGTGCGTGTGACTACCAAACGATGCCATAACATCAGACAATTGATGAGCGTCAGACGAGTGATGAGCGTCAGACGATACTACAACACAAGATGATGTAGGAACATCAGATGATGAAGGAACTGTAGTCAGTGCTGGAACATCAAGCGATGCTGCAACTGAATGATCAAATGAAGTCTGTTGCTGCTCTTGATGTGGAGTGACATAATACCTTGGAATAATGATGTTATTGAAGGCCCTTCCATGGTGGTAGAAGGAGTTGAACCTTGGAATATCTCTGTGTATGGGTACCTGTACTCATTGAAAATAACATCTTTTGACACAAATATTTTACCACTGGCATCTAAACATTTATAACCTCTGTGGGCAAGGGAATAACCAAGGAAGACACACTCCCGAGACTTGAACTGAATTTTAGAGACATTGTAAGGACGGAGAAAGGGATAGCATGCACACCCAAAAGCTTTCAAGAACTTGTAATTTGGGTGAACATTGTGAAGTTTATAGTAAGAACTAACATTGTCTAAGACAGAGGTAGGCAATCTGTTTATGAGAAAGGTAGTTATTAAAAAGGCATGATCCCAGTATTGAAGGGGAATTTTGACTTGAGCAAGTAAAGAAAGTCCAATTTCAACTACATGTCTATGCTTGCGTTCCACACTACCATTTTGATGATGTGTGTGTGGGCAAGTCAGACAATGAACAATTCCTAATTGAGCAAAATGAGAACTGAGGGGTTTAAATTCAATGCCTCCATCAGTTTGAAAGCTTTTATTTTCAGATTTAATTGCAATTCAATCATTGCTTGAAATTGAAGAAAGTGGCATAAGTTTCCGTTTTCTTCCTTAAAGGAAAAATCCACGTATATCGTGTGTAGGCATCAACACAAGTAAGAAAATAAGAATAACTAGCAGAAGATTCAATGGAGGCTGGTCCCTATAAATCAGAAAACACAAGTTCTAGAGGATGAGAATAAACTATATTTGATTGAGAAGAGGGCAATCTGTGAGATTTGCCCATACAACATGCACTACAAACACGAGAAATAGCTCGAGAAGGAATTGGAATATTACATTTAGTCAAAACAGAATGTAAAATCTCATGAATAGGATGTCCCAGACGATGATGGCAAAGGTCATAGGAGGTGAGTCCTACAAGTGAACTACTGGTGCTTGTGGTTACATGTGTTTTAAGTAAACTAAAAGAGGAGGAAGTGGGAGCTGGCATAACAGAAGACTTGTTCTTGAAGAACTTGGAAGCATGCATGCCATCAAAATAATAGAGACCATCATCCCCAACAGTCCCGTGAAGAAGAATTTTACCATTGGCTTGAGATTTGACAAGACAGTGAGCATGATCAAACTCAAATTTAACATGATTATATCTAGCAAACCTACTAACACTGACAAGATTTTTAGTGATTGAGGGAACAAGCAATAAATCACTAAGAGAAAGAGTAGCATGTGTTTGACATGGTGATTTAGAGGAAACTGTAGTAGTAGATTGAATAGGCAAACCTTGACCATTGCCTATGAGGATGTGATCATTCCCTTGAAGAGGTGTTGGATTACAGAAGGCAGTAGCATCATGGGTGACATGATGAGTTGCTCCAGTGTCTGGTAACCAGTTCCTTGCACCTAGGCCTACAGATGTAGTTAGTAGAGCTTGGCCCATCGTCTGCTGTGGAAACAATTAGCCTGTTGGTTGTTGGGCAAAGGAGAAGGGCCTATCGTTTGCCGGGGAGACTGAAGCACAGGTGCATGCATCGTCTGCTAGTGATAACCATTGATATATCCAACAAACGGAGGATAAGCAATTCCCAACGGATATGCATGTGGATCAGTCTTTGGACCAACATTGGGAAAAGGTAATTGGGTAGGCCTAGTTGGTTGAAGATTATAAAAGGGCGAAGGACCAAGTCCTGTTGGTTGAAAATGAGAAAAAGGTGGTGCAAAAGCTCCAAAGGCACTTGCCTGCTGAGGAACTTGATTAAACTGACCGCCATATGGTGATGAGCCAACTATTCCTGGAAAATTGGCAGACGGTACTCAGTTATAGCAAGTGTTGGCTTCATGACCCCATTTGTAGCATATTTGACATTGGACAGAGGAGCGTCCACCACATCCACGCCCACGGCCACCAAAGCGACTATCAGGACCACGATAATCACCAGACGGGCCATAGTTCTAGGTCGACTCAGAGAAACCCCGATTAATAAATGGTGAGTCATTAGTGGTGTGCATGACACAATGCTGGGCAGGTGAACCATAAGCATAGTTAGCTTGAGCAGACTGCTGGTTCAAGACTGGTGAGTCCATCGTCTGTGCAGGTGTATGTGTGAGCAGAACAGACAGTGGAGTGTCAAGAAGCTGACGTTTGCGAGAGCGAAGGAGATAGGCATCATGAGCAATAAGCATTGTTTCTGCTTGAGAGACAGAGCATGGCATCTCCCGATTGCTGACAAGAGGCATAAGAGAGCTATACTAATCCGGTAAACCATCAAAGATAGCTTCAATGTGATCTCGATAGGAAACTGGATCACCAATGGATATGAGAGCATTAACAATGGTATTGATGCATTTAAGGTAGTCAGAGAGGGATTTTGCCCCTTTGACAATGGTGCGAAGTTCTGAGCAAAGAGTTGCTGATTGTGCCAGAGAATGTACATTGAAGAAGTCATGGACTTCTTGCCAAATTTTCCAGGACTGCTTGCAGTTAACAACTGTAGGCAGAACGACAAACGATAAGGAAAAAAGCAACCAAGTAAGAAAGGCTGAATCTTGTTTGATCCAGGTAGTGTAAAGAGGTTTTTCAACTGACTTTTCACGATCATTATTAGTCAAAAAATGAGGTGGGATTGTTGGATCCACAAGAAACTTTTCTAGACTATGTTGTCGTACAACACCTTCAACATGTTGTACTCGAGAACGAAAATTTGTTTCATCAAGTTTGATTGAAACAATATGTGAAAAGGAAAGCAAAGATGAAGTCTGAGCTTCTGCCATAGTTGAAAGCGAAGAAAAAAATAACCACAGATCGAGACTAGCTCTTGATACCATGTTAAGAACCAAGGGCTCTTTAAAGAAAAGAAAAAGTGAGAAATTGAAGATACTGAAATGTTCTTTCTATTCTAATTAATTCACTGTTACAAGCTCTGTATTTATACAGAGATAAAATAGAAAAATAGACAAGATCCCGGATATTCTAGGTCAACATAATCAGTGGGTCATCTGTCACATATTGACAGTTAACCCCTATCACACATGGTCAACATAATCGGCGGGTCACCAATCACACATTGACAGCTGACATGACTAACTAACCAAACGATACAGTTATGCAATCGATTCAGCTAGGTAGACGATGTTGTCATACAGACGATAGAATGCTGACTTATTCATACGATAGTATCAGACGATACAAACGATAGTATTAGATGATATTGCATTGCTCTAACACAATCCAACTTAACCCAAAAATTGACAAAACTATTGTGAGCTAGCTCAGTTGCCCAAAATTTTATTTTCTTTAGTACTTAAATTATTTATTGAATATAAATTTATTAAAATAAATCATAAAAATCAAATAAAAAAATTTCTTTTTCATAGAGTTTCCTTTTAATTTTCATTTTTTTAGAAAATAATAATTTTACCAAACCTATTTTTCACTTAATTTTTAAATGGTTTTTTTTTTAATTTGCCCATATGTCAACCCATTTACCTTTAAGCATGTAGAGGGTTGGGCTGGTAAGTTCATACCCCATTTAAGTATTTTCTCAGTCTATCTCGACCTGGAAATATGTTGACTAGCCTGATTTAATATCCTTAGCTTACCCCTTCACTTATCCAACCTACAACCATCAACACCTATGCAAAAACACTACAAGAAAAGCGCTCACTAGGGTTGATCGAAAACTGACGCTAATAAGCCAAAAATTGATGCTACATCCATTTTAGCGTCGATGTCAGCGTGGACATTAAAATGGTCGAAGCTAACTCATAGAGCTAGCCTGTAAGCCTCCGCTAAGTGCTAGCATCGGTTTAGCCAACTCACAGTCAACTCTATTCATTTTGCGCAGTGATCGATGCTGGTGTAATGTTGTTAGCACTAGTTGTATAGATCAACTCTAAACTTTACGATGTAGCATTGACCATGACCATATCTAATTAGGAAATAGTTCTAAAAAAATGAAAAAACCACACAACATTATGTCAAACTCAGAAATTGAAAATCTTAACAAAATGATCTACATGGATGGAAATAGGGAAAAGAAAAACTCTTATAAAATAGTCTCAAATGCATTTACTGGGAACACAAATCTTGACAATCACTTGTCAAGTTTTTTCTACCAGCAAATGCATTTAAGACCATTTTTAGAATCTTTCCCTATTCCATACATCTAGAACAGTTCGTTAAGTTTTTGGACTCTTTAGTGTTCATTATCTGGTATGGTAATTTCATTTTTTATCATATTAGTTTATTCATATACTTACAATAGGTATTCAACATCAAAGCAAAATATTTCTATAATTCCTATACATTGTTTCCAACTTATACATACAATACATCAAAGCAAAAGAATATTCCTACAATTTCTATATAGTGATTCTCACTTTTACATATAATATATCAAAATATGAGATTATTCCTATAATTCCTATATAATACTTCCCACTTTTGCATACAATCTCGACCTAAGAAATAGTAATGAGAAACACATCGCTAATCGGTTTCATTATTATTTACAAGCTTTGAGATTGCCCCTTGCCATATATTGCATGTTGTCCCTTTAAATATAGTGTAGGAACGTCCCTTTCCATATAGTGCGGGGACATTACTCTTTGTGTGCTCGATTTATTGTTGTTCAAGGACATGGTTTGTCTTTGGTTACACTTTAGCAAATCAATTTACAACATAGAGGCAACCTAACAAAATAAACTCAAACAAATTAGCATTTAGAGTCTCTTAAGCAAACTAAAACTCAAAAACAAGTTTAAAATAACTGACGTACCTGTGTCAAGTCGCTCTTGATCCTAAATTTCACTTAGGATAACCAATTCATAACGTATTCAATTCGATACATCTATCACAGAGAATTACAATTAACCAAAATATTATAACGCACAAAGTTCAGCAAAATAAAACTCATCATTTGCAAATAAAACACACAAATTGGATATTTATCAAAAAAATAAAATTCAAATCAGATAGACATATACACCAAATCCAAAAGAAGGTAGTGAATACAGTGACAACACGACAGTAGAGCATCGACTGTGGTGGCAGAGGCGCATCAATGGGATGACAAAAATGGGGCAGCGATGGCGCAACAATGGGGTGGTGGGAGAGGCCAAGGGAGAGGGTGAGGTAATAGAGGAAGAGGAAGAGGGAGGGAGGGAGGGAGGGGCGTAACACATAGCTTCGTTGGAGGAAGGGTGAGGGATGCCGGAGGGAGGGTGATAGTAGAGGAAGAGGGACAAGGGTGGCTCAAAGCGGTGGAGGAGGGTGAGGATAAGGGGGAGGGGCGATCATAAGGGCGAGGGTGATGGGCTGCAAGGAGGGTGAAGGTCGAAAGGCGGTCCAGGAGGGTGAGGGGTGATGGTGGCGGAGGAAGGTGAGGGATAAGGGTGTCAGAGGTAGGTGAGAGGAAAGGGCGGAGGAGCAAGGTGAGTGGCGAAGGGCAGCGTAGGGTGAGGGGCGACAATGAGGGTGAAGAAGAGGAGCGGAAGAATGATGAAAGGGGCGTCAGAAACCGATGAACCAGGGAAAGAGGCGAAGGAAGGTGAAAAAGAATATGGTATGGGTAAAATGTGGAAGAGAAAGACTTATAAGGAAGCCTGGGAGGATAAATCTACATTGATTAGCATCGGCTAGGCCGACCATAACTTTCTTGCCCACAAAGTGGGTCCTTCATACACAAAGTTATCATCGACTTCGGCCTACACTATGTAAGTACAGAAAGCAACCGAAGGGGTGAATAAGGTTCTCTCAATTTTTGCCTAATTAAAAACCAGATTACTTTCAGTATGACCAAAATCACAATTGTTAATTGTGAATGCAACGGAATAAAGACTTTGCTGAAAGTAAAAGATAAAGGTTGACAGAATCACACACGGATTTTATCCTGGCTCACCTTCAACCACCGAAGGCTACGTCCAATCCCCCGTTTTGATTCAGGGATTTTTCCACTACGATCAAGTAATCTTACAGATGCTTGCACCAAGGACCCTAAGAATACCTATTAATCTTCCCGAAAGCACACCACTTCCGATTGATCAAGCGTTCTTACCGATACTTGCGCCAAGGACCCTAAGAAGACCTATCAACCATCAGAAAGCACACCACTTTTTGATAGAACCGAACACTACGGTGGACTTTGAATCAAACCGATTCAAATGACCTTTTTCCACTACCACCAAACACTAAGGTTAATGAATCAACCCGATTCAAGATGAAGAAGCTTTTTCTATGGCTGAACAATCCTTCAATCTAATTGGATTAGTCTTAGTTTGTATGCTCCAGACAACTTACAATGAAGGCTCAATTATTCGGAGTTTCTTAAATGTTGAACAACATAAGTGTTCTTATGAAAATGAAAGAGCAATTACTCAGAATAATGTTTCTAATGAATATGAAAGTTGTTGCTTCAAGTTGTTGTTCGTTTCTGAGCATCAATGGACTATTTATAGGCACTAGAGGTCGTCCATGAACCATCACAAGGCTTCCCAAACGTTTTGAGACGCATTGGTTCATGAAACAACACATCTGTCGTTCTGGTAATCGATTACATTAACATGGTAATCGATTACTGCATGTCATTGCAAATTGAATTCAAAAATTCAAACATGTAATTGATTACATAGATGTGGTAATTGATTGCTGATTTATGGTAATCGATTACTCTTAGTCCAAAACTCAGTTTATGAAAGTTTAAACCCTAATTGAGTGTTTCTACTTGTGAAAACCTATTATACTCAATTAGTTGATTATTTATGAGCCTTCATATGCAATTTAACCTTAATAAAGCATAGCACACTAAGTAGCAAGACTTAAGCTTAGAACTAGAACCTTAATAGTTGATCTTGCAATTTGAGCTGGTTCCTTTAAGTCTTCTTTTCTTCTCTTTTCTTCTTTTTGTGATGTATGTTGTCTTCACCAAAACCTCAGCTAGAGTCCAATGACAAGACCTTCTTCACAATCTCCCCCTTTTTGATGATGACAAACCACATTCTTGAAAGTTGATTGATCATTTGACTTTCTCCCCCTGTCTTGTATAACTCCCCCTTTGTTTTGAAATTAATGCTCAATATCCTGAAAATGATCAAACATACTACAAGACTTTCTCCCCCTTTTGACTTCATAAAAAAGAAGAAAAAGCCATACAAAATATTCCAGGATAAAAGAATAAAGGGAAGCAAGAATGACAAAGATATTATGCTAAAAAGAAGTGCAAAATCAAAGCATATTATGGGGGTTATGTTAAACAAACCAGAACATATGAAAATTGAAGCCAAACTCAGAAAGTCAATTATTTTTCACTTTTGCCCTGATGTAATCGGTTACATTGTTCCAGTAATCGATTACTGAAAATCTCTGGTAGATGATGACTTGAAGGTCTTGAAGAACAAGTGTTTCCGCTGTTTTCTTTGAAATGTCTTAGCACATGTGGTGTAGTTTAATTATTTATTTTATTATGCGCTGATTATTTAATTAAGGGGATTATTATGTTAAATAAGTATTGAGGGATGAAATTCATTTGAAAATTGAGTTGTTTTCTGAGAGGTTTTTAATTTCCGCGAAATTACTATGTGACCTTCAACCAAAAATTGGGGTGTTACACTGGCTCCCTGCCAAGGAGCCCAAAAACAACAGATTTTCACGCAGAATCAATTTTAAAACCCAATTTTTCGAAACAAGGTTTTTCCCATGGACAAAACAAAGGAGAAATCAATTGAAAAGGGAAATTCTTAAAAACACAAGAAGTCTTTAGACACAAAGGTTGCTTGAATAGGAAGGTAATAAGGGTTTTAAGAAAACGTTTAATCGAGAAACAACAACTTAACGACAATTCGAATCTCCAACACAATGAAAACGAAGGGACCAACCTGAGTTTAGACCGATCAAGAAGAAAAGGAATACGCTTGCACGACTTGAAATCGAGCAACGATCAACCAACGATTACGGCAACGACTGGAACCTTTTGACAATGGAGCCCGTTAATTCTTGGAAAGAAGAGAACGTCTTTGGTCTTCCAAGAAAAGGAATAACACTCGACCAACAGCAAGAGGGGAAAAGGAATTTCGATTCTCCAAGGAAGGAAGAAGGTCTCAACAACAACAACAACAACAACAACAAGAGGGAAGGAATGTTTGAATCTCAAAAGGAAGAAGAAGGATCCGACAGTGGCACTAGCAGTAGGGGAAATTTTCAGCACTTGATAGAGTTAGTGTTTGTGTTTTTGGATGAAAAGCAACAATGGGCAGCCACCACATATAGTGGTTTGAACCCTAGGAGAATAAGGAGGATTTGGTTGCAGAATTTTCCTTCAGATCAGAATCTCCTATCAAATCTTTCCCTAACAGCTCTAAGTGATAACAGTTTAAAACAGAAACGAATTTACCCTCAATCATGGCTATTCTAAATCATGATCACTTAATTACCATTCCATAACATATATATTTAGAATATATTTTCCCAAAATCAGAGATATTATCTCTTCTAATCCCTTTATTTTTTAAAACAATAAGGTAACAGAAAACAAAAATAAAATCTGCACCAAATAAAAGATAATCAGAAAACAAAATATGCTTTAATAAAAGATATTCAGAAAATAATCAATTAACAATCAAATCTAGCAACCAAATATATGAAGATTTTATTTTATTCTCAGCTCAAATTCGAGTAGGATAATCAAACAAAATATATTTTCAGAAAATGAAATTCAAAAAAACCAATCAATGTCTAACAGGGACCAAAATTGAAACTACTAAATAGTCCAGGGGCCAAATCATAAATATGAAATAGTCTAGGGACCAAGATATAAATATCAAAAATCAAGGGTCTTACAATATGCGAGCCCAAATCCTAGTAGAAGAGGGGACCTCTGGCCGTACTTGGTTAACCTCCACCAAGAGATTGTCGAACCTTGGATAGCCATTGGGGACTTCGATGAATTTTGCTCGCCTTTGGAAGTGTTGGGAGGTGTGTTTAGTGAGATCAAAGCCTTGGGTATGTTAACCATGATCGAGGACTGCGAATTTATTGACATGGGTGCCACAGAGAGTAAATTTACGTGGGAGAGGCGGAATATTGGGCGAAGAACTATAGCAAAGTGCCTGGATAGAGCCCTAGGGGATCTATCATGGAGGCACTATTTTCCTGATGCATATGTGGAACACCTTTCTCGGGTGTATTCTGATCATGCATATGTGGATCTATCTCAGCCTTGGACCGTGAGGATTTGAGTCGCCTAGTTTCCTTTGAGGAGGTACAGAGCATTGTCATGTCCATGCAGTCCTTCAAGGATCCTGGTGATGATGGTTTCCAGGCTTTTTTCTATAAGCAGTACTAGCACATTTTGGGCAATAATCTCCACAAGTTGGTGGCTGAGGCTTTTCAGACGAGTAGTGCTGACACCAAACTCGTAGAGACTTTGATTTTTCTTATTCCAAAGGTGGAGGACCCCCTAAGCATCTCAGACCAATTAGCCTTTGCAATGTGGCTTACAAAGTTATTACCAAGGTTCTAGTGAATAGATTCAGGCCTTTTCTAGCTGATCTTATGGGACCTCTTAAGAGGAGTTTTATTCTAGGGAGAGGTGCTAAGGATAACATCATCTTGGACTGGGAAGTCATGCACACGATTCATACTCACAAAAGAGGAGGTGGTCTTGTAGCCTTGAAAATTGACTTAGAGAAGGCATATGATAGGGTAAGCTGGGATTTTCTTCGTGCTACCCTTTATGATTTTGGTTTTCCCCCTTCAGTTGTGGATTTGATTATGTGGGGAGTTCAATGTGGTAGTATTTCTATCTTGTGGAATGGCTCTAAGCTTCCATCTTTCACTCCTCAAAGAGGCCTTCGCCAAGTGATCCTTTCTCACCTTACCTGTTTGTGCTTTGCATGGAAAGGCTTGCCATCCAGATTCAGAACTTAGTGGATGGCGGCGCTTGAAATCTCATCCGTATCACTAAGGAAGGTATTGACATCTCTCACTTATTTTTTGCAGATGATGTCTTATTATTTTCTCAAGCTAATAAGGAAAAAATGCAGTTGGTGGCTAGAACGCTTCATGACTTTTGTGAGGTTTCTGGTATGAAAGTAAACTTGGATAAATCCTGAATGTTTTTTTCAAAGAATATTGCTACTAACATTCAGCAGGAGATTTATGATATTTTAGGGATATCTAGGGTGAGCAACTTGGGTAAATACCTTGGCTTGCCGCTTAATGACTGGATTTCATATGATGTTTTTAGGGTCTTTTTACTTCATTTTATTTTAATTTTATTGAGTCTCATATAGATTTTTCTTCATTTTGTCATAGGAATGTTTCTTGTGCCTCTGATTGCATGCAGGTTGTTGACCTTCTTCAGAGTAATGTTGACGTTTCTACTTACTGGGAGAAAGAAACGATTTTGCGAGTTCGTAGGTTGCTTTCTTGGGAGTGGAATGTTACGATGGTTTATGTTCCTCGAGAAAAGAATAATGCAGTGGACTTCTTGGCCCAACAAGCATCTAGAGAGGGTTCTCCTCATTGGATATGGCGGCATCCGCCGTCATCGGTCATAACTTTATGTTTGTATGTGATAGCGTAGTTATTTTCTCCTTTAGTTTTCCTATAAAAAAAGGTGACTTCTAGGGTGCACTTGCACCCTAAGTGGTGCACCGTGCACCACTTTAAATGACTTGCTACAGCAGGTTTTTTTAACTGATATTTAAAAAAATCCAAAATAATAATAATTAGTTAATTACATTTTTACCATTTTTTATAAAAAATGGTAAAAATGAATTATAAAAAGAAGATTTACAGAGAAAATGGGTTGTAGTAATTAAAAAATTAAAATTATAATAAATTATAAAAATAAAATAACGTGTAGAACCGGTTACCGGTTACTTACCTGGACACTTGGCGCGATTTTATTGGTCAAAAGCTGGTGGTGCATGGTGCACTACTTAATTGGTAGTTCACGTTAGACAACCTCTAAAAAAACGCCACTTTAATTTATTTTTTCCATTTTTCTTCATCTTTGACCCGTTGTACTTCTTTTACAGACTCCTGTTCTCTCTCTTCACCCGTCAGTGTTTTTTTTTCTCTCTTTTTATTTATTATTTTCTCTCAATCCTCTTTCTTCCTCGCCAGAACCTGCATTCCGCGCCGGATTTTCTCTTCGGGAACCGCTCTTCCGCCTCGAATCACACTACTCTTTGGAAAAACCGGTTCAACCGGCTCGAAAGACGGTTTTTTCCCGGTCCAAGTCAGTCTCGTGAGTTGAAAGAAGAACAAGCGGTGTGGTCTTTGACTTGGAATCGTCAATGGAGTTTCTGGGGTTTTGATTTCTGCAAAGTGGAGCGGATCCGTGAAGCTTATTTGCGTTCTAGACCTAGAATTAGAGCTGGGTTTCGTTTCCTAGAGAGAGAGGTTTTGGTTTGGCGTGAAGTTGAATGGTTGTGCTAAGAAGAAGAGGTTGGAGTCGTTTATGATGACCGGAGCTCCGGCCAGAGATCGCAGAGGGTGGTGGCATTTCGGTGAATCTCTCACATGGAATGGCAGATCTTGCTAGCTACGGGAATGCCAACGGTGACATTGAACATGTAAGCTCTCTCTCTCTCTTGGAAGGTTATGAGTTTGGTCTGGAAGTTCCAATTGCTGTATCAAATTTTAATCCTTTGTCGTGTTTTTTATTTTCCTCTTTTTTGTTGGCTAAGAATGTTATAATCGTGTGTGTGTGTTACCTTTTTTCTGGGAACTTTGAGGGATAAAAGTGGAGAATGAACTTGTGTATTGCTGTATTGCGATTATTTGTTTGTTGAAATTTTTCATGTTGTTCTCCTTATGAAGTGTTATTTTCTCCCCTTTAGACTCTAGCTGATTAAACGGTTTAATGCTTTATGAATTGCCATGGAATGGGGAGTCTACATTGGCATGCCTGTTTGTTTTTGAATGGGTTGCAGCTAGATGCAATACGTGGTAACTTGGTTTCAAGTAATTAGCGGATCAGTCACTAGATGTTTAGGGTGAAGCGTTTTATAACTGTCTTCAATTGTTTCAAACAGGGTATTGAACTTTGGATCAATGTTATTGTATTTATCTATAGCACCTTCAAACCAAGTGGGTTGGCGTAATGGTTCACTACTTTGTCCCTTGAGCAAGTGGTAGGGGGTTCGATACTTTGTTTAACACCGAAAGTCTATAGCACCTTCAATTTTGTTTACCTGAAGGATTGATTGCACTTACTGACCCTTTCATGATGTAGTTCTTAATCGAAGATTACTAAAATAGAATTTATCAAGTGAAATTGAGACAGGGACCATTGTTTGTATATTATTTGGGCAAAACTGCGCAAGTGATTGTGCATGTAGAAATACCTGCACACAGTACTATATTTCTAACCTGTAATTTAGGTCAACATTAAGATGAAAGAGAGATAGGCTTCTCATAGAAATTGAATCTATTTTGTAATTTACTGGATTTCTCATGGAATTTCACAGCATTTATCATATAAGATAACTTAAATAATTCTTCTGCATTCCTCCCTATCGGCTGTGTCTTTTGTGTTAATTTTTCTTTGATTTTTTTTTTTCCTGTGGTTTACAAGGTTACTTTTTCATTTTGCAGGCACTGGTTGCCTTGAAAAAGGGCGCTCAACTACTTAAATATGGTCGTAAGGGAAAGCCCAAGTTTTGCCCATTTAGACTTTCCAATGTAAGTCAATTGAAAGGTTTATCTGAAATATGTTTGTGGATTCTCTATTTCGTTTGCTTTTCATCCGCCTGGTTAGACAGTGATTAACTGAATATATACTCTATTATTAATCTATGAGAGATACTTCCTTTTGGATGCTTACTGATGTTATATTATTTGAGTGATCTAGAACAAAAATACCTCTAGTTTGTGTTTCTAATATTTTATATATTCCGTACATATCATGAGGTGTTTTGTTGTTCTTGATTAAGATTAAATTCTGACATACTGGGTGTGCTGTGTTTTTTTGTTTCACCAGTAGTCCAGTAGGGAGTTACTACTAATTTATTATCACAGGCTAACTGATTGAACTTGCTCAGAATACAAAAGGAAAATTTGATTTATGGACAGAAAATTCTCCAGGCTTCCATAGTTGATTTGTTGTACTAAGGGTTACTCAGCCATTGAATAAGAATAGGGTTAAATATGTTTTATTCCTATAAAATAGAGCTAAATGTGTATTGGTCCATGCATATTTTTTATCGGTTTTGGTCCCTTTAATTTTTTTATTCAAAAAAGATCCTAATGACTTAATAAACATGATCTGGACCATTTTTGCCGAGTTACCGGCCCATGTGGTGGGTTCATTAATCCTAGCCAGATCTCCACGTGAATTTTTCCATCGGTTTTGGTCCCTTCAAATTTTTTTTTGTCGGTTTTGGTCCCATATCTTGGCGCATTGGTAAAATGTTGTCATGTGACTGAGGTCACGGGTTCAAGTTCTGGAAACAGCCTCTTGTGTAAAAAACAAGTTAAGGCTGCGTACAATAACCAAATGGTGGGACCCCTTCCTGGACCCTGCGTATGCAGGAGCTTTGTGCACCGGGCAGCCCTTTGTTTTGGTCCCATCTCTTCTCCCCTTCTTCCTATTCCTCTTCCCCAACCCTAACACCACCTTCCGAAACGGAGGCCATCGCTCCAGCACCACCAACGACATCAATAACCACCCACTTCACTTCCTCCTCCTCTGCTCGATCCCTCAAACACTTTCACTTCTAACAAGTCACAACAGTAACCTCCTTTGGATTCTCCATTACCATCCATAACCATAATAGCACCTTTTTCTCACTCAATCTCTACCCAATTGGCACCATGTTCCCAAATCAATCATTGCCGCTGTTTGAGTTCCTTCCTCCCCAACTTCAACTATCATGAGAACTTACATGACTTTGGGGTGTTTTTAGTTCTAGTCCATATTTAATATTTCATGGTCAAGTTCCTGGATTCACCTTTTCTATGGCAGCGCAAGACGTGCTTCCATGCGTGTTGATTTTGGTGAATACTTTTTGGGTCCCGATCTGGCTGAACTTATAGAACAACTCACCATGAATGATCAGCGTGGTCCAACCCCATCTGCACAGTCTTCAATTGATGCAATGCGTACCGTTAGGATACACAGGCTCATCTTCGCCCAGATTCACACTGTTCAGTTTGTAAAGAAAGATTTGAACTCGGCTCTGAAGGCAGAGAGATGACGTGCAACCATATTTACCATTCTGACTGTATTGTTCCTTGGTTGGTTCAGCATAACTCATTTCCTATTTGCCGTGTTGAGCTGCCACAGAGAAGGTTATTGTTCTGACTTGTTACAGGTGAAGGTGTTTGAGGGATCTGGTGGAGGAGGAGGAGGTGCAGTGGTGGTTGTTTTTGTCGTTGGTGGTGGAGCCATGGCCATTGCCGCTGAAGGCGGTGTTAGGGTTTGGGGGAAGAGAAGGGACCGGAGCTGATATTTGTTTTCTTTTTGAATGGACCAAAACCGATGAAAAGTCCACGTGGAAACCCCTTCTTCTGACTGGGATTAATGAACCCACCATGTGGGTTGATGACTGGCCAAAAATAGTCCAGTCATTTTTGGATAAAAAAAATTTAAAGGGACCAAAACCGATAATTTTTTTTTGCAGGGACCAATACAGATTTGGCACTGTTTTATAGGGTCTAAAATCATATTTAACGTATAGGAATGAGATGAAATTACAGCCAGGTATTCGAGAAACCTAGAACTCCCCCTCCTTAATTTCCTTTGCGATACTCAAGACAAACCCTCTAATCCCTCCATCCTGTTGTTAATATCTTATCATCTCTAACTCTCTAACTTACTAACTATTCCAACACTAACTAAACAGTTCGGTTAACTTACACCAACTTTCATGTGTTGACTGTAATTTATAGCTTGCTCCTAATATTTTTTATGTCTATTTTCTCCCTTTACTGCCAGAGAATTAGATGACTACATCCTGATGTAATTTAATTTTACTTCTAAGCCATATGTAAATATCATTTTATGGGTAAGATCTGTACTTTCGTGAGTTGGCATGGGGATGTCTGTTGGCTCATGCATTTTAGTGGCAGATTGCAGGTCATATTTTTCATTGCAATCCATATTTGTGTGGTTTGAACTGATTTTAGGTTCTATTATTTACACTCTTTGGATTGGGATTGAAATGATTTATTTGGTTTGTTCACCATGCACTGGGTTCAGTTCAGAAATATACAGTTATGTAGTTTTAAGATTAGTTTGAAATCTTTTATTGTATTTTTTTGATAGGGTTAATACTGTAATTAGACCTGCTATTAAGCAGGTGTATGTTAGGCGTCAGTTTAGAAGAAATAAAGATAACTAACTGCATGTCAGCAGTTAGTCTTTTCTATAAATAAGAGACAGTTTAGTCTCATTAGTCAGTTTTGGGAAGTTATTGGTTTGGTAAAACTGATTCATTGGGAATCAGGAACTGATTCATTGGGAATCAGAATCATTCTATCTCATCTAGTATAATTTGTAATTTCTGTTTCATTCAATGATAGTTATTCCTCTGTTTGAGTTATTCTTCCTAATTCTCTATATAAATTCTATCACTGGTATCAGAGCACCGATCCTGGTGCCCTGAAAACCCCACGCGACTCTTGTGCTGCGTATGAACACAAGGAGTATGGTGAGATCTTTAGATGATTGGGAACAGGAGCGCGAGGAGTTGCGCACTCGTGTGGAATTGAACAAAGCCAGAACCAAGAAGACGGATGATCTTCTTGCAGCGGTCGCTGCGAAATTAGGGATTCATCAAGGAGAATTCCCTAACAGTGATGAAGGGGAAACTAGTTGGGAGCGAGGGCCACCCAAAGACACATAGCGCGATAAATGGCGTAAATTGGAGATTCCGATTTTTGCGGGAGACGACGCTTATGGTTGGACGCATCGTTTGGAGAGGTATTTTGTGTTGAAAGGCGTCACTGATGAAGAGAGGATGCAAGCGATATTGGTAGCATTAGAAGGTAAAGCCCTCAATTGGTTTCAGTGGTGGGAAAGATGCAATCCGGATCCTACTTGGGAGGGGTTCAAGTTAGCAGTGATAAGGAGGTTTCAACCATTGATGATACAAAATCCCTTCGAATTGTTATTGTTGTTGAAGCAAACGGGGACAGTCGAAGAATTTGTTGAAGCAAACGGGGACAGTCGAAGAATTTGTTGAAGATTTTGAGAAGTATGTTGGAGCCTTGTAGGCGATTGATCAAGATTTTGCTAAAGGCATTTTCTTGAATGGCTTAAAAGAGGAGATACAAGTTGAGGTGAGATTATATGAACTTCACACTCTTTCAGAAGTTATTCAGAAATCAATTATGATTGAACAAAAAAATTTAATTCTGAATAAGAGGAGTAGTGTTTCATACAATAAATCTAGTGGATTTTTCAAAAGTACTCCTTACAGTAAAAGTGTAACTATAGAATCTAAGTCTTTTGCTGATAAAAAGGCTGAGAATTCTGGAGTATGAAGTGTGGTGCATGGTTCCGGGACTGGTAGCACAGTAGAGAGTTCCAGAAACGGGGGGGGGGGGGGGATTTAAGCACTTAACTGGTGCTGAAATGAGGGAAAAAAGAGAGAATTTATGTTTTCGTTGTGATGAACCCTACAACAGGGAACACAAGTGTAAAAACAAACAGTTCAGGATGCTTATACTTGAAGAAGATGAGGAAGAGGAGGAAAAAGAAGTGGCAGATTTGGCTGTGGAGGGATTGAATTCATTGCAACTTTCATTATGTTCTATGGCCTAGGTTGACATCTAAAAAGTCATGGAAGATAGAGGGCCAATTAAAGAACAAATCAGTAGTGGTACTGATTGATTGTGGGGCTTCTCATACTTTCATTGCAAAAGAACTAGTTGTGCAACTACACTTGTTGGTAGAGGATACTCCTTATGTGGTGGAAGTAGGGGATGGACATAAGGTGCAGTGCAGGGGTAAATGTTCTGATTTATTGCTCAAAATGCAGAACTTAACCATTGTGCAGGACTTTTATTTGTTTGACTTGAAAGGAGTGGATGTAGTATTGGGGTTGGATTGGTTAGCTAGCTTGGAGGAGGTCAAGGCTGATTTTGGAAAGCAAGAACTGATTTTGAGGCAAAGGGCTGGAGTATATAAGATCACTGGGGATCCAGCTCACACAAAAACTGAGTTATCATATGGAGCTTTGATGCAGGTGTTCAGGGAAGAAGGCAGTGGACTTATTCTGCAATGTCAAGCAGAGGAAATGTCTCAAAGGGCAGAGCTAGGTGTTCCAATAGAGCTTCAGCAATTGTTGATGGATTATAAAGAGGTGTTTTCGAATCCTCAAGGCCTTCCTCCTAATAGGAGGCAAGGTCATGCTATTAACCTTAAGGAAGGTGCTGAAATACCTAATTTGAGACCCTACAAATAACCCCACTATTAGAAATATGAGATTGAAAGATTAGTTTCAGAAATGTTAGAGGCAGGGGTGATAAGGCACAGTATCAGTCCATACTCATGTCCCATTATCTTAGTGAAGAAAAAAGATGGTGGTTGGCGATTTTGTGTGGACTATAGGGCCTTGAATAAGGTCACAATTCCTAACAAGTTTCCTATCCCTATAATAGAAGAGTTGTTGGATGAAATAGGAGGAGCAACTATCTTCACTAAATTAGATTTAAAATCTGGTTATCATCAAATAAGGATAAATGACATTGATGTGGAGAAAACGGCTTTTAGAACTCATGAAGGTCATTATGAATTTGTGGTGATGCCGTTGGGCCTTACAAATGCTCCTTCCACCTTTCAAGCTCTCATGAATGAGGTTCTTAGACCTTTCTTAAGAAAATTTGTTTTAGTTTTCTTTGATGATATTTTGGTCTATAGTGACTACTCATGTGGGACATTTACAACAAGTACCAGAATTGTTGAGGGAGAATGTCTTGAAGGCTAATTACAAGAAATGCAACTTTGGTCAACATAGCTTAGAGTACTTGGGTCATGTTATTTCAGGTGATGGGGTTGCAGCTGATAAATCTAAGGTGCAGGCCATTTGCACTTGGGCAATTCCTAAAGAGATAAAAGGACTAAGGGGAGTCCTTGGTCTCACAGGCTATTATAGAAGATTTGTGCTAGGCTATGGAAAAATAACAAAGCCTCTAACTGACCTTTTGAAGAAGGATAATTTTCTATGGAGTGTAGAAGCTACACTAGCATTCAATGCATTGAAGGCTGCTATGGTTGAGCTACCATTGTTAGCAATCCCGGATTTTTCCAAACAATTCATTGTGGAGACTGATGCCTCAAGCAAAGGTTTAGGAGCTGTGTTAATGCATGAAGGAAGACCTTTAGCTTTCTCGAGCCAAGGTTTATCTCCTAGAGCCCAACAAAAGTCAGTTTATGAGAGGGAACTAATGGCTCTTGTACAAGCAGTGCAAAAATGGAGGCATTACCTCCTTGGAAATCACTTCATCATCAGAACAGATCAGAGAAGTCTTAAGTTTCTTACAGACCAAAGGTTATTCAGTGAGGAGCAATTTAAATGGGTTGTGAAACTCATTGGATTGGATTTTGAAATCCAATTTAAACCAGGAAAGGACAATTCAGTAGCCGATGCACTCTCGAGAAGGGAAATGTATTCTGCAGTTTCAATTCTCTCTATTACTGATTAAGACAACTGGTTTTCTGCAGTGCAGCAAGATCCTAAGTGGATGAAGTTTATTCAGGACTTACTTGTTGATCATGCTTCTCATAAGGATTATAGTTACAAAGGAGACAGGTTATTGTATAAAGGCAAGCTGGTTTTGCCCCAGGCTTCAAATCGGATTCCTATTATTTTGGCTGAATGTCATGATAGTCCTATTGGAGGGCATTCTGGTTTTTTCAGAACCTACAAGAGAGTGGCCAGTTTTTTCTTTTGGGAAGGAATGAAGAGCGATATCAAGAGGTATGTGGAGGAATGTGATGTTTGTCAACGTAATAAATACTCTACTCTTGCACCTAGTGGGCTGCTCCAACCTCTTCCTATTCCTACTCAAGTTTGGATGGATATCTCCATGGATTTTGTTGGGGGTCTTCTTAGATCAAAGGGTAAGGACACAGTGTTTGTGGTTGTGGACCGCCTTACCAAATACTCACATTTTTTCCCTCTCGGCCACCCTTTCACAGCAAAGGAAGTAGCAGCACTCTTTTTGAAAGAAGTGGTCAAATTACATGGATTTCCCTCTTCCATTGTATTTGACAGGGATCAGATTTTTCTCAGCCATTTTTGGAAGGAGCTGTTTCGATTGGCTGGTACAAGTTTGAAGCTTAGCACTTCATATCATCCACAAACTGATGGCCAAGCAAAGGTTGTGAATAGATGTTTGGAGACTTATCTCCAGTGCTTTATGGGACCTAAGTCAAAGCAGTGGGTAGATTGGCTATCTTGGGCTGAGTTTTGGTTCAATACCAACTACCACATATCTATTGGCATGACTCCTTTCAAAGCCCTTTATGGCAGAGATCCTCCTTTTTTAGTTAAAGGCTGCACTTTCACATCTAAGGTAGAGGAGGTTAATAAATTATTGCAAAATAGGGATGAGGTATTGGGAGAATTGCAGCAAAATTTGTTGAAGGCTCAAGATCAAATGCGGGCACAAGCTAACAAGCATAGAAGAGCAATTCAGTATGCTGTGGGTGATTGGGTATACTTAAAGCTTCAACCCTATAAGCTTAAGTCTTTGGCAAACAGACCTTGTGCTAAGCTTTCAGCTAGATTTTATGGTCCCTATCAGATACTGTCCAAGGTGGGCCTGGTAGCATACAAGTTGGAGTTGCCAGATCATTCATTTTTCATGTTTCATTGCTGAAAAAAGCATTGAAACCTCATCAGTCCCCTCAACCATTGCCACCGATGTTGAATGAGGAACTTGGGTTACAGGTTCAACCTACATATATTTTGCAATGGAGGGAAAGCTAACAAGGAGACATTGAAGTGTTGGTTCAATGGGATAAGTTACCTTCTTCTGACAACACTTGGGAGCTTGCAGCCAAGATACAAGACAATTTTCCTTCTTTCCAACTTGAGGACAAGTTAGCTCTCTTAGGGGGGAGTATTGATAGGGTTAATACTGTAATTAGACCTGCTATTAAGCAGGTGTATATTAGGCGTCAGTTTAGAAGAAATAAGGATAACTAACTGCATATGGGCAGTTAGCCTTTTCTATAAACAAGAGACAGTTTAGTCTCAATATTCAGTGTTTGGGAAGTTATTGGTTTCGTAAAATTGATTCATTGGGAATCAGAATCATTCTATCTCATCTAGTATAATTTGTAATTTCTGTTTCATTCAATAATAGTTATTCCTCTGTTTGAGTTCTTCTTCCTAATTCTCTATATAAATTCTATCATTTTGCTACCCAAAAAAAGAGCATTTGGTTTCAAAAGTGGTGACGGATTCAAAAGTTTACAGGGTACCAAGTAGCTTGTTTTTGGACGCCACATTTCAGGTTTATTATAATCACTTTAGGTAGAATAATAATTAATTCTTAAATTAGATTCTGGCCAGATATACTGACTTGTTACACGAGTTGCCTAATCCCCTCATTTGAGTAATTAGTGCTACTACTACCTGGTATTGGTGTTGCAGCTTCATTGCTGGACTAGCATTTCTTGTTTGTTTAATATACTTGAATGTTTTAGCCACAATTGAGTTATTCCTATGTGTGCACATTTTAAATATACAAAACTGCAGGATGGATCATCTTTAATCTGGATTTCAAGTAGTGGAGAAAGAAATCTGAAGCTATCTTCTGTGTCAAGAATTGTTCCTGGACAAAGAACTGTGAGATTCGTGGACTTATATTTAATATTATACTTTGCCATGGACTCTTTGTGATTAACCAAGTGATTTCATTAATTTTCCCCCATAAGCTTACTTTTATCTGTTCTGTATTTTCTTTCCGTAATCATTTGCCAGGCGGTTTTCCAACGTTACCTGCGTCCTGAGAAGGACTATTTGTCTTTTTCACTCATTTATGAGAACGGAAAGCGATCCCTTGATTTGGTTAGTGACAAAATTATGTGATTCCACGGATAAAGACATCATTATTTTGTTTTCATTTTCTGTATCTTCTATTATTCTAAATAATTTGTGTGTTGCTTTTTAGATTTGCAAAGATAAAGTTGAGGCAGAAGTGTGGATTTCTGGTCTCAAAGCACTGATATCTTCTGGTCAAGGTGGTCGGTCCAAAATTGATGGATGGAGTGATGGGGGCCTCAATCTTGATGTACGTACACCAACTTGTGGTCATTGTAATTAAATTCATTTGTGTGTTACATTTATAATAGACTTAGACCATGATTGAAATAGCTTATTCAAGTTTATCTTATAGCATAATAAGAACATAAGAGCTTATGCTAATGTTTTGGTAAGCTTATGAAAATAGCTTATGACCTACCTATAAGTTCTTTTATGCTTATTTTCATAAGCTATTCAAATAAGTGTGTGAATAAGTGCTCATACCTTCATGTAAGCTATTTTGAGTTTATTTCAATAAGCTTCTTAAATTAGCGTATGAATAAGCGCTTATATGATAAGCTCTTAATTATATATGCACTTAATTAAGTTGATTACCCAAACACACTCGTAGTCTCAAGTGAATGGTGGTGTGTTGCATTATTTTCCTTAGCATTTGTTAGTATGTTAGGATGAGAAAGAACATAACATATAGATTCTATTCTATCATTGGTGCATTTTAAAAATAGATTAAAATTAGACGAGTTTTAAAAGTAGTACATTTTGGTTCAACTGAAAAGGGTGGAACCAAGAAAAATTTAACTGAACCATTCCATCGCTTTTATCTGTTCCTTTCATTTTTTTCTGCGTGCCCAACTCTACCTTTGGGTGCATGTCTTGGACAAATCAAGATAGAGAGAACTTGTTGGTTTTTTGATAATTTGATTCATTATAAGAGTGATTAACCCTTACTCTAAGGAAAGCTAGTCTTTATTTCTCAGTTAGTAGCTTTATTTGATTCATTATATGATGCAGTTCCCCCCCCCCCCCTGAAACAGGCAGCCACTTACTTATCTCTTCTTCGGTCATTATTGGGCTCAAACTTAATTGATTGTCTTGATTAACGGACTCTAATTTTTTCTAGGATGTGATCTTTTTGCGAATAAAATCAACTGATTTTACATGCTTTTACTACTATTGCCATTATGCTTTGTGATAGCTCCCTGATGAAATACATGGTAAATTGCTCATAATTAATTCTGGCTCAATTAATTTCAGGATAGCAGAGATTTAACATCAAATAGTCCAAGTGACAGTTCAGCTAGTGCGTCACGAGACATTAGTTCTCCTGACATTCCTGTGAGTCTTCCAAATACCTCACCAAAGTCCTTTTGGCCTGACAATATTGTAAATTCTGAAAGGTCACATGCACCATCAGACTCAACAAATATGCAAGTAAAAGGATCTGGTCCAGATGCTTTTCGTGTCAGTGTTTCAAGTGCCCCCAGCACGTCCAGTCATGGATCTGCACCAGATGACTATGATGCTCTGGGGGATGTATATATATGGGGGGATATTATCTGTGAAAATGTGAAAGTTGGTGCTGATAAAAGTGTCAGTTATTTCAGTCCAAGGGCAGATGTGCTTCTCCCCAAACCCCTAGAATCCAATGTAGTTTTAGATGTACATCATATATCATGTGGAGTTAGACATGCTTCTTTAGTCACTAGGCAAGGTGAAGTTTTTACATGGGGTGAAGAATCGGGAGGACGCCTTGGCCATGGTGTTGGGAAGAATATGGTTCAACCTCGTCTAGTTGAAGCGTTGACTTCTACAAATGTTGATTTTGTTGCCTGTGGGGAGTTCCATTCCTGTGCTGTTACAGTGGCCGGTGAACTATATACCTGGGGTGATGGTACTCATCATGCTGGGCTGCTTGGTCATGGCACTGATGTTAGTCATTGGATACCAAAGAGAATTGCCCGTCCATTAGAGGGACTTCAAATTGCATCTGTTGCCTGTGGTCCGTGGCACACTGCCTTGATAACTTCAAGTGGGCAGCTCTTTACATTTGGTGATGGAACTTTTGGTGTCTTGGGTCATGGTGATAGGGGAAGCATTTCATACCCTAGAGAGGTGGAATCCTTATCAGGGTTGAGGACAATAGCTGTTGCATGTGGAGTGTGGCATACTGCAGGCGTGGTAGAGGTTATTGCAACACAAACCAGCGCGAGTTTATCATCAGGTAAATTGTTTACTTGGGGTGATGGAGACAAAAATCGCCTTGGGCATGGGGATAAGGAGGCACGACTTGAACCAACTTGTGTGCCTGCACTTATTGATTACAATTTTCATAAAATTGCTTGTGGACACAGTTTGACAGTTGGCCTGACAATATCTGGACGTGTTTTTACCATGGGAAGTACTGTTTATGGTCAGCTTGGGAATCCCCAATCTGATGGAAAGCTTCCCTGCTTGGTTGGAGACAAGATTGCTGGGGAATCTGTTGAAGAAATTGCTTGTGGTGCATATCACGTGGCTGTTTTAACATCCAAAAATGAAGTTTACACTTGGGGTAAGGGTGCAAATGGGAGATTGGGTCATGGAGACCTTGAAGATCGGAAAACACCAACTTTGGTTGAAGCGTTGAAGGATAGACATGTGAAATATATTGCATGTGGTTCAAACTACTCTGCTGCCATATGCCTTCATAAGTGGGTATCTGGTGCTGAGCAGTCTCAATGCTCTGCTTGTAGACAGGCATTTGGCTTCACTAGAAAGAGGCACAATTGTTACAATTGTGGACTAGTGCACTGCCATTCATGTAGTTCAAGGAAAGCATTAAGAGCAGCACTAGCTCCTAATCCTGGCAAGCCATATCGTGTGTGTGATTCTTGTTACGCAAAATTGAACAAGGTTGCAGAAACTAACCATAATAATAGGAGGAATGCCTTGCCACGTCTGTCGGGTGAAAACAAGGACAGGTTAGACAAGTCTGAGCTAAGATTGTCCAAGTCAATAATTCCTTCTAACATGGATTTGATAAAGCAGCTAGATAGTAAGGCAGCAAAACAAGGAAAGAAGGCTGATACATTCTCACTAGTTCGCGCCTCACAAGGAGCTTCCTTGCTACAGCTGAAAGATGTTGTCTTCTCTGCTGCTGTTGATCTGAGACGAACTGTTCCAAGACCGGTGGTTGCACCATCTGGTGTAAGTTCAAGGTCTGTGTCCCCATTCTCTCGAAGACCAAGCCCCCCTCGTTCAGCTACTCCTATTCCAACAACATCTGGGCTTTCCTTCTCAAAAAATATTGCTGATAGGTTGAAGAAAACAAATGAAATTTTAAATCAGGAAGTGCAGATGTTACGTGCTCAGGTGCATTTTGCTTTCTTCTCTCATGTGTATCAAGTAGCCAATGTACCCTTTATTAACAATAAAACTATTGTCCATTTAAATACTTTCTCTACCATTTTGAGCCTGCAAATGAACCTTACAAAACATGAGCGGCATCTCTTTTGCTCATTTTGCCAAAGAAGTTAATGTCACATGATTATTAAAATATTTTGGATTTTTTTTTTTTTACTTTTTATGGTATCAAGAAAGGTCTAATTGTAGATATCATTAGGTTGATAGCCTGAGGAAGAGATCTGAACTACAAGAGTTAGAGCTTCAAAGGTCAACAAAAAAGACACAAGAAGCTATGGCACTGGCTTCTGAGGAATCTGCTAAATCTAAAGCTGCAAAAGAAGTTATAAAGTCACTTACAGCACAGGTATTTTTCTGGTTAATGTACTTCTCTTGGAGCCAGATGTCTTTCAAATAGTTTATTTTCACGTGGAGCTTCATTATTTGTAGCTTCATTTTAACTTTTCCTCATTATCATTTGAATAAAATGGACATCCAGAATAAACCATGTATCAAATTGAAATTATATGATATTTTTTCACTGTAACAAGATTCTATGAACTGATTATTGATGAATAGTTATCATTCATGATCTTGTTGCATGGTATTTAAGAATATACTTTCATTTTCAGTTATGTTTTAGCTTCACTAGTATGCTAAAAATTACATATTTGTTGGGGCATACACACGGAGGTCTGAGTCTCATAGTATACCGTTATGATCTTTACTCAGATTGAATTATCCCAAATTTTCCTTCATCTTCCATATACTGATAAGCGTGGCTGTTCCATACTTAAATTGATGCCCACTTTCAGCTTAAAGATTTGGCTGAGAGGCTTCCTCCTGGAGTTTATGATGCTGAGAACATTAGACCAGCTTACCAACCAAATGGTCTTGAGCCAAATGGCATCCACTATCCTGACTCAAATGGGGAGCAGCAGTCCAAGGCAGAATCAATCAGCGGCCCTAATTTGGCCTCTATAGGACTTGAATCCTCGCTGTTGAAAAGAAAGCAGGGGAGTTTTCCAGGAGCCAATGGAACCAATCCTCACGAGCAAATCCGGACCATGGTGACCTCTAACGGAATCAATAATCATCCAGGTGTGAAATTGCCAAATGGTGGTGCTGATATTCAGGCAAACAGCAATATCATATCAGACACTGTTGATGGAAGGGATTCTGGGCATTTCCAAGATGGTGAGAGTGGTTTGAAACAAAGGAATGCTGCGGCGGCTGCTAATAGTAATGAAATTGAGGCAGAGTGGATTGAACAGTATGAACCTGGTGTCTATATAACACTTGTGGCCCTGCGTGATGGAACAAGGGATCTGAAGCGAGTGCGGTTCAGGTAATATAGGTCCTCAACATAATCAGGTTATCCATACCTGGCTCTACTAGAATATTTGATCAGTGATAGGCCTATGGGTTGGCCTGCAGTAGGCCTAGGCCAAGCTAGCTGGTCTTATTTACTAAATAAATTAATTCAAATTGTTTTTAAAGTTCATTACTTCATTTAGACAAAAAAGTCAGGTTTAGGTTATCCAAAAAACCTTTTGGGTTTGACAGGACAGTCTATTTAAGCACATATCAATAATATGGTAATTTTTTACTAATTGATTTTATAATTATGTTAGATTTTTATTATAATGTCATCATAGACTTGCTGACTTATGTAAAGATTTAGGCCTCTTGGCCTACTTAATGACAGGAGCTTGTCACTCTTATTTAGAGGTAGGCTTATATATAGCCTATTTAAAAGCATTATTTCTAAATAGGCTTTTAAATATTCTCAGATTAAGCCAGAGTTTCAAAAAGGTCAGGTTAAATCTTCAAAAAAAAGGCTTATATCATGTAAACAGCCCAAACTCTGGCTTTAGGTTTGAGAAATAGGCCAAACCCAGGGTATATATTGCAGAATTTAAAAACGGTATGAACTTTTTTGGTCTTTGACTAAGATGTCCCCACTTGTTCAGGAAACCGTAGTTGTCCCTCCTAATAAATGACTTTCCTTGGAAATGGTCTTATGTGCTCACCCTTCGTAAATCTAGCTTGCTTACCACTAGACCAACACCTTGTTGGTTAGAACATATGAACTTTAACCATGCATTGCGGAATTAAAAAATTTGAACTTAAACTAGAATCTTCTTTACTCTTAGGTCATTGCTTTGCTAGTAATTCTATATCTTGGAGGGATTCTGCATGAATATCTTTAACTAGATCTTTAGTATTTCTTGCAATCGTAGATTTTACATAATTGATGGTGTAAATGTAATTGCAGCCGGAGGAGATTCGGAGAGCACCAAGCAGAGATTTGGTGGTCGGAGAACCGGGAGAAGGTATATGAAAAATACAATGTTTGTAGCGTGGACAAGTCTTCCAGCCAAGCTGCACTTAGGGCAGAGGGTGCTGCTGGTTCTCCTGTTTCCCAAAAAACTTAGGAAAGTAGAGGGAGGGAAGTTCTCCATTAACAGATATTGTCACAACTGAACAAATTGTAGAGAAGCAAGGATGAATATGAAGTAAAGAGGAATCCTTTTCTTGGGGTGGTTATGTCTAACCTTATTCTCTTCTCAATCCCTCTAATTAATTGTCTCCCATCTAATTTCGGTAGATGCCCTTTACATATCTTTTTGTAGTGTAGTGTACATAAAATCATCAGTTCTCCATTTAACCTTCCATATTTTTGCTTGTTATTTTGTGACACTTTTTTTCTGACCATATACACTCCATGCGTTCAGATGTATTCATGGTGATAGTTTGTTATATCATTCATTAATTTTTTTGTCGATAATACTGTGGCTTGTTGCATATTTGGTTGATCATTTCAGTCCCTTATTTTGGAGGAAAAATAAATGGTTCCTATTTAGTAATATCACCTGTATTTTTCGTTTTCGAGAGACAAACGTTAAAAACTATAAATGCTGCTATTTGATGCAATGTTATTATTGATCTAATCGATGTGAAACTCTAGATGGTCGAAACGGTGTTGGAGTGAGCCATGGATCTAATCTATCAATAAATTATATCAAGAGATAATTTGATGACGCTATATAATTAATTAATAGTTTGAGGTTAATCATTATCTTATGATTGAATTTCTTTGATCTTAATGCTTGTTTGTGTTTTGCCAAGACTAAACTTGATTCTAAGGTTGATTGTAACATGGGGGATATGTCATGTTGATTTGGACATGGGATATTCAAAATTAATTGAAGATTATCCTAGGGATAGAAGTTCTTGATAGATGAGATTATTGTAAATTCTAGAACTTAATACAATTACCCAATTTATTTTCTTTTTTCTTTTGCTTAAATTTGTTTCCAGTCCCTAAAATTAGTGATCCTTTGGTTTTTAATTCCTACCTTTAGGTTCATGTGGACTCAAAAATCCCATGTAGAGTGCCACGTAAGCACGATGGATGATGTGTCAAATGTTGACGTGGAGCATCATTAGTCACATCACATTATTTTGTAATGAGAATCGACGATAGGAACTAAAACCATCTATTTCATTCAAGATAGGAAACAAAACCAATGAAATGAATACGAAGGGACCAAAACTAAAGGACCCTAATTTTATACGGACCAAAACATATTTAAATCTAAATTTATTTTAGTCTAGCATATCTTAAAAACTTTGAACTTTACTATACGAAAATGATGGCCAGACATACGGTTTATGTCTACATCCAATCGACATACACCAGCGGTGGTTTTTAACCGCCTTAAACATGTGCAACGGTTAAAAACCACCGCTAACATGTTTCACTTCAAGAAAGAGTCATTCTAGAGTAAAAACAAGCATTGGTCTTGGTGCTAATTTGTGTTCTTTAGTGTCAACTAAGCCAACATAAAGTGTTAAAAGTAACTCACTTAACGATAGCGTTGGCTTAGCCAACACTAATTAGAGTCAACTTACCAGCAATTAGCGTCGGTTATGATAGAGGCTAAGACCATCGACCAATTAATGTTCGACGATTTCTCCGTCCCACCGTTCATATAAGCTCCAGTACTCCCTGGCTCCCTCAAACTTCAAACCCTCACCCCGTCTCCCTCACTCCCTCAAACCTTAATCTCTCACCCTCTCTCCATCCTCTGCCCCTCCCCCTCTACCACAAGATCTGTCACCCCTTCCACCCATGCGATGCCACAATGCCACCTTTGCTTCCCTCGTCCTTCCACCAGCTCACATTCTCCTTAATCCCATCTTCCTCTTCCTCTTCCTCTTCCTCTTCCTCCGCCCCCACTCCCCCCCCCCCCCCCCCGCAACCAGATCCGCTGGCCCTTCCTCGTCCTCCCTCGGCCACTAGTTCACTATCTTCGCCACCCTCACCCCCACTCCCTCCGTCGTCACCTCCACCCTCCGCCACCAGATCCGTCACAACACCACTCACTCCCCATCCACCAATAGTTCACTCTCTCCCTAACATTCACTTCCTCTGCCCTCCTTGCCCCTCCGCCACCTGTTCTGACGCCACTCTCAGCCCCACAAGTCCGCTTCCGCCCCTCGCTCTTCTGCCCACCTCCTTCGCTTCCACTGTGATGGCCTTTGTCGTTACCATAGCCTCCTCTGACATAACCTTCGTCTTTTTCGTCACCTTTGCTTCTATCTTGCCGCTACCATCTCTATGAAAGGTTCTTCTTGTTGGGAATTTGGCTCATTGAATGGAATGCCAGCACATGGGCGCTGGCAATCATGAATAGAATTCTCCAAGGTGGAGATTGTTGAGTTTGGCTCATAAAGAGTTGCATCGTCTGACTTCGAGATGCTTGGATCGTCTGAGTCAGAGCTGCCTGGATCGTCTGAGTCAGAGATGCTTGGTGTAACACCTCAATTTTCAGGGCGTTACTGTAGCAAATGAACAATAATTAAATATGCGGAAACGTTTTCAAGACTGTAGAAAAAGGAGGTATATATGTTTTTTTTCTTTTCGAAATATGCCATGATGAGATGCATTAATAATATTAATACTCTGTTTCGTGAATAGCCACACATATGGCATAAAGTGTATGGTTAGTAACTTAGAAATGACTAACAAAATAATTGACTCTGGGTTCAAAAGACTTTGCTGCCAGTCGTAAAAAGGTAAACTAAGACTCCCTACACCGGTACTTAAGCTTACATATCAATCAAACGTCTGCGGCAAGTCATCCTACAAATCAGCATCCATCTTCTACCTTGATCTCCCTTGATTCGGCATCCACCTATAACTTCTGGCTAAGGGCTGTTCGACTGGCGACGGATCGCCAACAAACACACACAACAGACAATGCAAGGGTCAACTTCTAAAACAGAAAATACAGATAAGCAATTCAAGTCATCATATAGAATATTAACAGATAGATGTCTACATTGAGAGGATGCACGAAAGCAAAACTAAAGGACATACAAACTAGTTGTTCAATTAAACCCCGAAACCCATTAATTAGCATATTACGCCAACTCCGATTCGTGGGAGGCGGGACAACTCCTCAGTGAAAGGTGCGACGATGGCTTTCCATCGAACACTGGGATTCGCCACTTCATAGGTATGGCCTAAGCCTCCCTGAATTTTACGTATTGCAAGAGAGGGTTTGAGAAACTCTGTATATAGCTGCTTACCGCTTGGTACGTATGTTCAATTAACTACCCAATCTAGGTCTTATTTGTCTGTATACATTGCCTATCATAACTTCATAATTAACAAGAATCATGTAGAGCATGGGTACATATCTAAACAGATATAAATCATGTGCAAAAATGAGATCATGCTTACAATTAACGATATAACAAGAACTTTAATCAAGTCAAGTCGCACATACAAGCAAAACATCAATGTCATACATCAAATCAATTATAATCTAGCATATCAGATGCCTTCAGATACTTGCAATCACAATTCAAGCAATTTAAAGTCGGGTCGTTCTTAGAACGTCGTCGACTGAAAATCAACATCATAGTATATACATATGCTTAATAGATAATGTAGTGAAGTGCCCTTATCAAAGAAATGTTCGATCCGGGTAGTTACGTAAGCTCCGTTCGTCCTGGTCGGTCCGAAGTCTCATAAACCTTCAAGAAACATAGCCTAGCTTAGAATTTGAAACTCAATCCTAAGGTCTTGCCTCTGGTCTATCAAGGTTTCTATTTCTTAGGCTTTGGTCCTAACTCTTAGGAAGATCCTTCGAAGTCGAAAACAATTTTAGCAATTTTGGCGACCGTTGAAAAAACTCAGAAAACTCTAAGTTACAATTTTCAAAACTTTCCAAAACTTCAAAGCTTCTAAAGAGCATC
Organism: Acmispon strigosus; assembly: GCA_030819835.1. Classification (NCBI taxonomy): domain Eukaryota; kingdom Viridiplantae; phylum Streptophyta; class Magnoliopsida; order Fabales; family Fabaceae; genus Acmispon; species Acmispon strigosus. The sequence goes on along the minus strand of JAUAMA010000001.1, from coordinate 36,303,595 downwards.
AAGGCTAAATAATTACAAAATCAATTTGAAAGCCTTAAACAATATTTTGAAAGCAAAAACACACACAAAACCCCAAGGGTTCAATTCTGCCCAAAAACTTTAAAACCCTAAAAACCTCAAATTTTCACCAAATAATCCATTAAGTTACCCAAGACAATTTCACAATCTAAAACATAACTTGTATTACAAGTTTCTAAAACAAATTTTCCAAGTCTTGAGTTCAAAAACCCCTAAGTGTCCAAAAACACAAAACTCCATTCTAAAAGAAAATTTCCAAAATCCAAGTTTTCTTAACTTAGAAAAAAGCCTAAACAAGCTATGAGTTCCAAAATCCAATTTATACAAAAGCTCAATTCTAAACTTCCAATTCCAAGTTTCCAAAATCTCTAAAAATCAATTCTCTAGGGTTTTAAACATACAATTTTCTCTAGGCTCTTTTGCACTAATTAGGGCAAAACCTTTCCTTCAAACCTAAAACCATTTACAAGAATTTAAACACACTCAAAGCTAGTTGGAAAATCAATTTCTCCCCTTGTTTCAATTATGTCCAATTCGGCCACACACCCATAATTATCAAAATCAATTTTTCTTTCAAAACTAACTTGTGCACATCAAAGGTTACATGAAATCTATGGTGAAACCAAATTTTAAAGTTTGCAAATCATTTATTTCAAATAATCAATTCTCAAAAACCTAGCTTCCAAGAAAACTGATTAGGTAAACCCATAGATCAATATCATGGGAACAACTTTCCTAAAGGCAACCCTAGCAAAAGCTCAACTTGAAAATTCTCTAGGGACCAAAACTCAACCAATCAAAATTCCAATCGGTTCAAATTGAAGCCTAAGATTATGGGAACAACATTAATGAAGGGAGTTCAAGGTTCTAGCAAATAATAAAAATCTAAACTCAACCTATCAAAAATCTGAATCGGTAGAATCGTAGATCAGGATGAGGGGAGTAACTTACCTCAAAGGATCAAGTGAAGGAGATGAATGCAAGGGGCTGAAATAAGAGGAAGGAGGTTCGTCCATGGTGAAGGAGAAAGGAAGAAGATGATGAATAGCTCTGGCTCTCACATTCTCTCTCTAATTTTCCTTCCAAATCTCACTTAATGTGACTTTATGAAAAAAAATCAACACGGAACCCTATTTAGAGGGTGTGGGCCGCAACTCTAATGGGCTTTAGGGGGCCAATTTCAACTTTTAATTAACCATAGGGACCAAAGTGTGAAGGGTAAAAGGTTAAAGTAAAAACATCTTTTTACTATTTGAGGACTAAAGTCTAAACTCTCAAAGGGTAAGGACTAAACCATAAACTTCCAAGGGGCAAGGACCAAACTAGGATTATGGAAGATTAGGAAAATATCTAGAATAGTTTAATATTATATTCTTGATCCATGTCGCGTCAATGCGTCAGTGCGTCAGTCGAATCTGGTCGTCATTGCTGAGGTTTCTAACTTGGTCACTCATTCTTTTTGGGCCTTGTGTTGTACTACTCGAGCCCGGATCATTTTCCTAGAAGTTCATGCCGATCTGGTCCGAAAGTACTATTCACAGGAAGCTGCTCGTGAATCACTATTCACAAAACACTATTCACTAAAGTTACTATTCACGAAATTTTTTATCGCATAGCTGGATCCGTCACGTCAAATAGAGTAATTCGGTGATTCCCGGATTTTCGATCCGAGGTCTCGAAGTCGTCCGTTTCGCTTGTTGGATTTTTGACTGAAAGTCTTGCTAGCGAGAATTGTCACTTCAGGCTCCTGAAGGAAACCATATCAATATTACAGTCGTTCTACATGAAATTCTTCACTGAACATCAGGGTGATAGTGAGAACGTCTTATTCTCATCCGAACTCAAAGTTAGGTCAAGGTTGGTTTACTACCAAGTGTCAAAAAGAGTACTTCATCGGTACTTCGGCCGACAATATCGCTTGTCGATACCACCGAGCGGATCCAAACAGTACCTGAAATAATTAAATAATTATTGGGGGAAAATTTAGGGTCTTACACTTGGATACTCTGAGTCAGAGTTGCCTGGATCGTCTGCCTCAGAGATGCTTGGATCGTCTGACCCAGAGTTTCCTGGATCGTCTGCCTCAGAGATGCATGGTCTGCCGAAGCCAGCTCATAGGCACTAGGACTCCGTAATATTTGCTATAATTAGGATCTGATTTGTCGAGGGGATTGTGATAGGATTTAATGGGATATTATCTTGTAATATATGGATCATTAGAATCCTTATAAATAGGTAAACTCTGTAACCCTAAAATTGTGTGGTACTGGGTACCAGCAGCAGAGGTAGGCTCGAAGGCCGAACTACGTGACCAAAAGCTATCATTATTCTGAATGAATCGGAGCTATAGTCACTCTATAGCCGTAGAGTTAGACAAATTGGTCGAACTGCGTGAACAAAGATTCTGTGTGCTTTCTAACCTAATTTCTCCTAAGTTACTATGAGTAATCCAAGGTGTCTGAACTAACAGTTCTTCTTTCCCCTTTGAATTGGTTTGCCATGAATTGGAATATGTTGTCTAGTTATGAATTGAGCTACCAAAGTGGAACAAAGGAAGAACACAAATTTATAATTGATGTTTACATATTCTAGTTTGAACCTTGTGGTAATCCTTGAATAACAACTCCAAGTTCCAAATCATTTGGTTGTAGGCACACTGTATAGAATGAGGCAGATGAATCACTTGGCAGATGTCATACCAATGATGACATGACTGTGAACGGTGGAGATGTTGAAATCGAAAATTATCATGTTTTGATGTTAAATACCTACAGATTGTATGCAAAGTGAGAAACACTTTATACAAATTGCAGAAAGATTAACTATGCATTCTTTCAGTTTCAAGAAAAAAAAAAAACTATGCATTTTTTCATCTTATAAATTCATCTTTTTGTATGAAAGTGTGATATTTATGTTGTCAAAATATTGTAAGCATGTTGATAATTATTAATGTAAGGTGTGGGTGAACTAATATGACTTATAAAAAAAGCAAATTAGTGGACCACATAATGTGAAAATTGAAAATTTAATGAATGAAAATTAAGAAAAACCTCTTCAAAATGAATTAAAATGCATTTGAGAGAGCACAAACCTTAACAACCCTCGTACTCGTACTAGTTGTGCCTCAAGAGTATCGTGCTCAATAGCGCTGCTCTATTCATAAAAAATCGTTACTAGTATAAGACAGCATGAATGTCAAATCATACGAACCCACATAATTAAGTCTACTTCTTGGTCACCGACAATCAACAGTATATGTAAAAGAAATAAAAACAATCAACAGTAATTTCACGTTCACCCAATTAAACAGCTATTGATCCTTAAATTTCAACGAATACATTTGTATACCAATGAAGGATTATTTATTTAACCAAACCTGATTGAAACTTGAAATTTGCACCCGTCAAACCCCAAATTAATAATACTATTAGTTAGCTACCTTTGACCTAGGGGATTTGCAATTGAAGATAAATCATTAGTTAATGTGGGTTAAAAAACGAGTTTTTAATCACAAGGTGTGGTGTGATGCTTAATTCACCTTGTCTCGTAATCACGAGATTGGGGGTTTCATCCTCATTCATAGAAATGAACCGCATTTCGTGACTATCTATTACTGCTTAATGCAAGCACCCGGAGTAAAATGATTAGTTACTATTGTCGACAGTAGATATCTGACTAAAAAAAAGTTTCTATTTTGTAATCAGGGTATGACACATGAGACAACTTAACCAATTATTTTGTTTACCAAATAGATCGATTAGATTCTAAAGTCTCCATATTATGTTTATTTTTAAGAACTATTTAGGGTGGGAGGATTGTGCACGGGTCCAAGGCAGTGCAAGACATAAAATTCATTTAAAGAAGACTTATATTTACCTCACTCTAAGGGAATTAGTGGGGTTTTTACTTACGACCTGTTAGACCAGCCTCACGAGCTTCATAACATAACGGAACAAGTCGTTCAATCACCTATTGTTTACCTCGATTTTTGGTAAAAACGGGTAAATCCACAAGAAAATCAAAATGTTGATAAAGAAGCTGGATTATGATCCTCTTTGGGTCCTTTATGTGAAAACGTTTAAGTGTTGTTTTCGGGTTTTGATGAAGAGCGGCACAATGTTATTCAAAGTTGAAAAAGAAGTGCAATAGAAAAGTATAAAATCGAAAGAAAAGAGAAGTGAAACTGAATTCAAAAGAGAAAAGGGATTAAAAGGAAAAGACAAACCAAAATGGCAAAGGAAATAAATTGCATTGAATGTAAAAGTGAGAATCACAACACCCTTTGAGTTCTCTTAGTTAGCCGTCTATCGCATAAGACCTGTAGGCGTCATTTGAGAGTTTTGAGTAGTTGTGTAAATCTGAATATTTTTACAATGAGAAGTCCTATTTATAGACTAGAAATGAAACCGTTACATCCAGTCCTATTTTCTAAAACTTGTGCATCGGAAAATTAACAGAGCTGAAAAGTAAAGCACACAAAGAGTTTATCCTGGTTCACCCCCTTAATTGACAGGGCTACATCCAGTCCTTGGCTTCACCAAGATTTTCCACTATTCACACCGAACAGTACAAGTATTATGCAGGACCTCTCGCAGTATTCAAAGGACTTCTTCTTACAAGTATTATACAGGACTTCTCCTTACAAGTATTAGACAAGAGTTCTCCAAATTCTTTTACAAAGAATATTTCTTTTCTACAAAGTCTTTTCAACAAGAGTGAGGGTAGAAAGAGTTTAAGCATAGATTACAGAGAGAATCTGAAAATGTGTTCTCTGTTTTGAAGTGTGAGAAGGATAAGAGTTTTCACTCTATGAGTATTTCACACAGGCAGACGACTGAACTCAGAATGTTATGACTATAAGTTTCTGAGTAGGTTTCAGAGCTTGATTGCGATAAAAGACTTTGAATGTTTGAGATTTTGATCGTTGTAAGTCACCACTGATTCCAGTCTTCAAGTCTTCTATTTATATCTTCAGTAGGATGAACGTTGGTGAAGATCATGAAGTTCCGTTTGAAATTCTTCTTCTCTGAAGGTGCAACGGATACTTCTGACAAGCTCTCAGAAGCATTAAATGCAAACCTGCTATACATTAAATGTGGAATTTAATGCACTTGCTTCTGTCATCTGGTGTAAGACCCTCTATTTTTAGTATTTGTATTTTTGGTCCTTAAAATTTGAGCTAATTATGCCTAGGTCCCTAAAATATTCTATATTTCAGTTTTAGTCCATGCTAGACCTTTGTTCGAATTATATTTTGTTCGTATTGTCTGTTGAGATTTGATATGAATGAAATCCTAATAGATTTGATTGATACTTGGTTAAAAGAATATATTTGCTTGATTTATAACAAGATGAGCTTTGGTTTAGTGGTTGAGACTTGAATATTTTGCTTATGGGGTGAGTGTTCGAATCTTATTTAGAGCTAATTTTATTTCTTCTTCTTTTCCTTATTAATTTCGATATTTTAGAGAGGAATAAAGAGAGAATATTCCTTTGTGCTTAGGAATAGTTTTTAAATTTATTGTGAAGAAATAATTAAAAGGATTTAGTAACAGAAATTGTTTTTAACAAAAAACACGACTAGATACGTTCTGTTAGTGTCGGAGCTCTTGGAGGAAGAAGTTGTTATCATTCGCCCCTTCATTTTCGAAATTAAAGAGTAGAGAGGGAATATTCTCTTATTTTTGAAGAAGCCTTCTAAATTTAATTAATTGAGATTAATAAAATTAAATAACAAAATTTACTTAAACCAGAATCAAGACCCGGTTCATTTTCTGTTTCGGAGGAGTAAAAAGAGGAAGAAGTCAACCTTGTTGTGTGCTAGTGGGGCGTGTTATATGATGGTTAGAGAGCATATTTCCTTGCCCTCATTCCTTTTTGTTTCCACTCTTTTTGAATTCAAATTTTAAATAAAAGAAAATTAAAAAGAGAATAGATTTTAGTGGAAAATGCTGCTTGAAAATAGGAAAAAGAGTTAAAACATAACCTCCCACTTGACCCTAAATTTCGTGCAACTTATAGGAGGGAGTATTCAGAAGTTATTTTCCACTTCCTCACTTATTAGCACGTCAAAAAATTTCAGAGAAAACCACTTCCTTTGTTGCTGCTGTCAAGTCTCGACTGTGCTCTCATATTGTTACCTTTTTCCGTTGCTTCTGTGTTTCCTCTTGGAGAAGGCCTAGGACTCTCTAACACTCTCCTTCAGAGGCTTCCCACTTGTTCTCGAGCTTGAGCACGAAATTCTCTTCACTTCTGAGACGAGGACGAACCTTGGAGTGTCGAGGTCAAGCACGAAATTCTACACTCAATTCCGGGGTCTTACTCGAGATTAGGCTTGAAGTGGATGCAAAATAATCAAAGGTAAGGGTAACTTCATTTTTAGAGAGTCTTGAGTCATGTGTGCCTTTTTAAATTTGTGTGTGATTGAGATGAAGATGTTTCGTTATTTGTTGATGCTGAGATTATTGTTCTGTTAGTTGTTTTGAATGAGAATTGATTTGAAGAACTTTATTGGTTATTGCTACAACATGTTGATACGCTTACGTGCTTTATAACATGTTGACATGGATTAAGAATTGGGATGAATGTGTTAATTGATCGTTTTGCCATGATTGCTGAGATAAATGTGTGAACTGTGGGTTCATGGGGATGGGTGTCATGGCATGTGCATCTTAGGATTAACGAAAGTGGGGTGGTGGTTTAACCACGTGACTATTAAGAGCGGTGGGGTGGTGGTGTAACCACGTGACCGTTAAGGGCCGATGGGATGGTGGTTTAACCACGTGATCGTGCCTGAGGACAATGGGGTAGCGGGTTAACCACGTGATTGTCCGGTTCCTTTGGAACGATGTTTTTGGCCATAGTGAGCATATAGACTTGAGGAAACTAACAAGCATGAACTATGTTTATGATTGATAACATGTTTATACTGCTGAATATAATTGAATATGTTTTTATTTATGTTCTGTTGCAGTTATTTATGCTATTTTGATTTCATACATGTTGTACACTACTACTCTTGTTGTTGATTGTTCTAGGAGTTAACCCTTTCTGTTTGTTATTTGTTGTTTGGGCGCTTAACGCCAGAGACAAACAGGACGAAGATTTTCATCTCTTGAAGAGAATTATGGAATCAGAGTGTGCAGTAGAAGCGTGGGGGAAATCTGAAGAAGATTATTAATGCTTAGTGGACTTCCGCTATTTTTTTTTCAGTTCGTTAAGGAGCGTTTAACGTTGTTGTACTATTATTCGTTCCCGCTTCCGCGTAGTTATTACTATTCTATGGGACTATTATCATGTTAAATAATAATTATTGAGCGCCGAAAATTCTTTTGTAAATTTGAGTGACCTTTTCGAGAGGTTTGTTAAAGTTAATTTTCGCTTATTCACTATGTGACCCTCAACCCAAAATTGGGGCGTTACATCTGGTATTTGCTGTTCTGTTACCTTATATAGCGCCTAAGCATTTAATGCAAAGGAAAGCAGCAAAGTGAATCTTCTTCTTCTGATCACCGAGATTTGATTCTGACCGTTGAGGTGATACGATGTTTAGAGAATAGTGTCGTTGACTCTGAAAAATGTGTATCTTGATTTACGGAATGATCAGAGAAGGTATACAGATACGAGGAATATATTATTAAATGTGTCATTTCTTGATTCTGAGGAAAACAGTGCTTCATGAAATGAGTAGACGTTGCAAGTCTTCGTTGTTTGAAGCATTGAGGCAGACATTCTATTCAGAACGTGGTCAGATGATCTACAAGGACATAGTCAGACGTTCTTCTTGAACACAGTCATACGTTCTTCTTCTTCGATACATTTAAACGCGCTGCTTTTGGATTCTTCAAGAGAGGGCAGACGTTGTGTTTCTTCCTAATAATAGATACTTTTTGAAATATAAAATATACAAAGTCTTAGGAAATCTTTATCTATCATAATTAAGCCTTTAGTAAAATTGTTATTAATCAAAACATGATAAAAAGTGAAATCGTTTAAACTTAACAAAGCAACATATTGAACTAAAGTTAACTCACAGAATCTAGCGGCACAGATGTGTGGTATAATTTCTTCAAGAACATGGCTTATTAGCTTATCCAACCTCAAATCACATGTTTATGTCGACCTCATAACTCTATTGTGTTCCCCATTCCGAACATGTTTTGAAACGTGTGTAGATTGATGGCGCAACAACTTCGTCTTAATCAGTCCAAGGTTAATCATTATTTCCCCGAACATTTCCAATACCTTCATAAGATAAACTTATTTAGTCAATATATTAATATATCAATGATCAAATAAATTACAAATGATACGCAAAAAAATAACCTACAAATAATATCACAAAGATATTTGAGAGACTTAGATAAGAGAATTTGTGAGATAACTTGAGCGAGATTGAGAGTAAGAGTGAGAGAAGTGGGAATTTGAGGAGGGATGGCAGTCCTTTTATAGCCTTCCTGGGGTTCTTAACTGTCACAAATTTGTGTGAAACTCGCCTCATCTCAGACTCATGTCATGCACAAAACTTGCCTCGGTCAAGGCTACTCTTGACCGTTCAAGGCATGACAAGACCCTGTCACCGACAAGACCAGCCTTTGACTTAAGCGCGACTCACTTGAGGAAAATTTGCAACACCCAGACATGAGATAAGCCACTTTTGACCGCATTTAATGAGGCATACCTCGCCTCATGTGAGGCGATTTTGCACCGTTTTCCTTGACACGAGACAAGCCACTTTTGACCGCATTTAATGAGGCATATCACCAATAGCCACATCTGCTGCTTACATGTCAAAAACAACCCCATATAAGTAATTTTGTTTATTTTTAATATAAAACTAAGCAGTTGCATACATTCAGTTTTACTGTTGTCCAATCACAACATGACACATGAGTTCAAAAAATGAAAAGAAATATTACATCAATAAATTAAGAAAGTGGGTGGTTGGACTTCTTATTGGCATGTATTTAAATTTTATCCTTTTTCATTAGCTTTGCATTCTAATAAACACACTTTTCTTCCAAAATCGGAGCTAGACAATGCTCTTGATTTTTTGTTGTGGTGCACGGTCCAGATCAAAAGATCTTCCGATATGATGGTGTGGTTTTGCAACGGCAGGGAAGGTACCCGCAAAGGCACTTCGACGCTCAAGACAGTAACGGACCAATGAGAGGAAAACTCAGTCATAGAAAAATAATGAGATAGCAAATGAGTAATGCTTATGTAATTGAACGACCAAACTTGTATTTATAGGTGTGATCAAGGTTTTACTCAAGGCGTTATGCCCTAAAGAAGTCTTTGTATAAGACTTTTGAGATAATGGTTTCATGTGAGCAAGCTTGTTGTGGCATCATAATTGTATCGCTTGAGTTCGTTTGATTATGAGTTGGATGAGATAAACTCGCTTCTAGTCGTCTCAGTTGGCCATCGTAGAGCTCACTCAACTGTGAATCATTTGGGCCGCTCATACAATATTTTGCTCGATAATCTGTTACGCTGAGCGGAACATACCATTAAATATAATTTCAGAAGAATATGTTTGATGAGCACCCCACTGATCACCACAAATGTTGAAGCCATTATGTAATCAATGATGGGCACCTTTTATAATTAACGTACCATCCTAACGCATTTTCATGGAATATTGGTCAATTAAACAAAATTAAACATTTAATTAAAAAAGTATGTAGTAGATGAAAAAGATAAAAGTCATTTCATACTTACTATTTTTTATTTTTTTAAGGAATTAAACATTATTTAACAAAATGTACTAAATGTCCCTTATAAATGTCCTTTACACAATAGTAGTAAAAAACTTCTCGTGACTGGCTGCAATTTAAGAAGAAACATTCAATACAAACTGTTTCTGAAGTTTTATGTATTAAATACTTTATTTTATACATGGTATCTAATATTATTATTTCCTCAAATTGCAAAACAAATTTCATTAAAGATTTTATTACATTTTGTTTTCTAAAGAACGCAGCTTGTATATATAAAACGCGAGAATCTTCCTACCCTAAGTTGGAATGAATTTAAGCATTAGTAGTAGACACATACATTCCAAATAAAAAAAACACATTAGTCAGTCTTCTTCTCCTTAGAGCGCTGATAATAAGGTAATGAATTAGTTTCACGACTATTAGCGGTGTGAATATCAGAAGAAAAAAGGAAGAAAAAAAAGTTGACACATACATAACTAGACAACTTCGCTGAGTTTGTCACTTGTTTGTCTTTGCTTTCACGTACAAGAGCTTAAATTTTAAGTGAAGCCACAAAGTACATCTTCCCCTTAATAAGATTTCTATTACAAGTGTGAACTTAAACCAGATATACTCCACACATGTAGTGTGAAGGCAATCTAAGATTCTATACAGCCCTTATGAAACATAAAAAGTATCCCAAAATTGATGGGAATATAATACACAAAATATGAAAGGAGAATTGATCAGGACAGTATATACATTACACAATCTTCATTTTCTCTGTTAATAGAAGATGAGTGAAAGAAAGGAGGAATAAGATAGATACACCTCTATGGTTTTCCCCATGTGTTTTGTGCTTCAATGCCGTTGTGCTCTCTAGAAGGCCCTGAAGGTGTCATTGGGATTGATTTTGGCATGGAGCCAGAGAAATTTTGAGGCAAAGCTTGAGACTTGTGCTTCACATTAAGGACTTGAGTGTTTCTTGAGCCATAACTTTCCCCAACCAAATATATCAGCAAAAGAAGCAGCATTATTAGCAATACACGAAGATGTCTTCGTCTACCCATTTAGACTTTTAGAGGATACCACAAGAAGGGAAAGAGAAAAGAGAAGGTTTGTTAAACTGGGGGAAAACAGAGGAAAAATTCAGAGGAAGTAGAGAATTATGAATGGTGCAAACTACAAGGTGATAGGATACACACTTAATCAATGAAGAAGGAGTTTGGGGGTGCTTGTAGTGCCAAGAGTAGCTTGTTTATGAAGGGTAGATGAAAGAATGGAAATGGTACCGGCAATGAAGGACGAGTGTGTGCGGAAACATAGGGAAAGTAAATGCAAGATCATGTGCTTTTAAGATTTGGATGTCAATATATTTAGTACGAGACGACGCAATGTTGTGCACTCATCTACATTTATACTTTGGTGAAGTTAACTCTTCTTCTTGTTCAGAAGTCATTAGAGATATGATTAAGATGACCCTTTTATATGAAAAGACAAGCATCAACTCTTGATTTCGTTTTTGGGTTAAGATAGATCTTCCAAATTCTAATATAGTATAAAGTTTATTCAAATTAATTTCATGGAAACCATTCGTACATGAGCAACCGGCAGATGTTCATTTCTGCATATCTCACGCTCCAGTTAAGTCCTGCATGAGGGGATGTGTTGATAAGTTCTACATTGACTAGTGATATAGCTAAAATAGCTTTTATATATGGCAAGACAATCATCAACTCTAGAACCAGTTTTTAACTTGAGTTAATCATTTCAAATTCTATTACATTCGGTTTGGGCAGAGATTTTCTTTCATATACAAGATTTGAATTCTAAAAATTAAGCACACGCCACTCAAATCAATCACATATTCTTAGATTTGGATGTTAGGAATAGTATTTGTGTTAAGCTTTTGGTGACTTGCAGTATTAAATGAGACAACATGAAGCAATAGTCCTCTTGTCCAATTAAATAAAGACTAGGAAAGCCTTTTAAGAGGCCATGAACGGGTCATTAGGGAGTGTGTTCAAAGTCATAAAAGTGGTCACAACACACAAAACAGCCAAAAGGATATTGCCAAATTAGATAGCAAATCAAAAGGAGAGGGGAAAAGTTATATCTCTTCTTGGTCTTGGTACATGAAAAATATATATTGTACAACAGTATTGAGAGCAAAAAAGGGAAGCTGTCTTCTGGTTAGGTGAGTTTGTGGGCCTGCATGGAAAATAATGGCTTAGTAATGAACTGAAAGTTGTGCCAAGTCTCACTCCAACGTGCAAATGCATCCATCAATAATAGCTTCTATCTCTTTCTCTCTTACGAAATTCAGTTATTCAATAAAATTTGTGCTAAGTAAATAACACTTATGTTTCTAAATCATGTCATAATCTGATTAAGTTCATCTCTTTCAAAATGTTATCTCGATTTTCCAATTCAAAAATAAAAAACAATTAAAAATTAATTCTAATTAGTATACACCATTTTTATGATAAACACTAAACACCCACAATTTATGGCAATTCTTACGAACTTTGCTACCACAAAACGCAGTCTAACTCAGCCGTTTGTCGTGGTTTTTGTTGGTATTTAGTATTTGCTATAAAAGTAGTGCACAAAAATATTTTTCGATTAAAACACGACATAGGTGGAATAATTAGAAACTTAAATGATTTTTTGGTCTTGACCAAAATATCCCCACATCCGGTTGCTGTGAGACTAATCCTTCGCCCCACGGTCAGCGCACGAAGCAGTAGGGGGCTGACCAATGAGTAACTTAAATGATTTAAATTGACGTGTGGGTGTTAAAATTATATTAGTGAGATATAGAATGAGAAATAATTTAAGAATATGAGATTTCAATCATGAAATAATTGATGAGGGGAAACATTTCCATGTTGTTATAAGGCTTGCGAGTAAACCTAATTTTAAATTGAAAGCTTCCCACCCTGCTAGGCTACTACACACAGGAGGGAATTGATGAATGAGGCATGCATTGCATGAGTGGAGTGGATAGGAGGAAGAGTTGGGTGTTTCTTGAAATAATTAAGAGTGGACATGCACAGTAGATATGGCCCCATGGAAAGAGGAAGGTAAAGTGGGACCCACATTCTGTGTGCAAACAGAGATAGATATGACAGATGAGAGAAGAGGGTGGATTGTGTTGTAATCAGAGCTTGTGGTTTTTCAATGAAGGGGAAAATCTATGTTCATACTTCATGGGAGAGTGAAAAGAAAGTTGGACAACAAGTTCAAAATACTAGCCCGACCTGGACATGTTTGAAGAGTGACTAATTATGTGAGCTTCGGGAAGATTGGATTTTTGTTAGAGTTACTATTTTAAGGAAAGATACCCAAATTATTGGTTAAATACTGTGGCCTTAATTATGTGGAAGTTCTTTCATTGAACCATTGATTCAATAGTAGAGCAAAAATGAGAGATACTTTAATCAACAGCTAAGATGGAGATTTGTACCCAAGAGCTCCTATGAAGAGAACATAGTCATTGCTAATGCGATCCTTGATAGGATTGCTGCCAACTCACCTTCCTGAGTTATTAACAAAGAGTTTTTTTTGGTTCAACATTGTTATGATGACTTTTCCTTGGTGATTCAAGTATGATGTCTAGAGTCTCATGTTGATTAAGAGTTGATGGAATAAAGATAATATATGAAATGTGGCTCGTAAATTCAATCTTAAGATTTTGGGCGTTTGGTTCTCTTTGTAGTCTTCATTGTTAGCCTTTCGATGCTGGTTCTCCTGCTTTGGGCTCTCCGATCTACTCATCATGTGGTACCAAAGCTGATGGTTGATAAGGCCATTGTGTGACAACTCATTGTATTGAAAATCGTCTTGAGAAACACTCAGTTGAGGGGAAGATTGTTGAGATATTAAGTGTAAGAAAAAAAAAATGTCACAGGATGAAGAAGAAAATGTTGAGCTATATATAAGTGAAAGGATATATGCACTCAATGTGGCACCCTCGCCTGAGAACGGCATCGATACCCTACTTCTATCAATTCCACAAGCAAGGACCACAATTTATAGTAACTTTTTTCCCTCCTTCCTTTCTTTCTAACTCACACTTAACTACTATACGTGTCTTAAAGTAAACAGCTAAGGAAACCACTTATATGTGGAATTTAAATTTAGTTTCCTTTACCGATTCGTTTCTTACCGTTCGTGTTCCGATCCTCTTAGGGCTTCAAATTATAATTACAATATTAATTAACCTGTTCAAGAGAACCATATAGCCATACAAACACACATGCATATCATACACAGTGGAATATCATACATAAGTCATAAGTATTTGAATCACGCAGCCAAGAGAGCACCATAGATAACTCTCTCATTGATTAGCACACACAACAAAGTATAAAGTCATAAGTTAGAGTACAGATACAAAACACCATCATCATCTCCATTGTCCAGGTGAACTCCAACCTCCTTGGGCTCCTCTATATCACTTGTATCCCTCGTGCGCGGGGAGGAACTCTCATAGTTGCAGCCTTGGATGACTCTCCCCTGGTAAACAGGCCTCTATACTCCCTAGCAGTCATCCTCCTTCTTGGGGACCTAACTATCTTCCTGGCGGTATGGATGATACGAGGTCCTGGCCTCCTAGGTGTAGGTGAGGTAACAGGCTAAGAAGGTACCGGGGGACTGTGAGACACGTGTGCTGGGCTAAACTCCCTAATAGGTACAACGAGAATAGGTTCAAGAGGTGGAGCTGGTGCGAGTGAATCTGGTAGATCACCTCAATGGATATGACGGGCTCTACGAGGCAAGTAAAATGAAAACATCACATGTAGGGCAACATGAACACCTACATTGTCTGAACCAGGAATACGAAACTAGAAAATAGTAACATCACTGTACAAACAGAATCATGTGGTTGGGTCGTGACTCCAGACGGATGTGGACGGGAAATCAGCATGGATGGAGATCACCGACGGAAAGCTCATTGGTGCACCTGTCAAGATTTATAAGAAAATAAAGTGCGAGGGTGAGTCAAACGCAACATTGTACATGTTACACCTCATATAAGTGATCTATCACATTTCAAGATAACATATCATCATCACATACAATCACAATCAACAAGCACACAACATGCAATTATGCTGGTTAATATTCCACCTTATAACGCATAATCGTCAGTCAGACTTCTCTTCCAATTACCTCAATAAGTAAACCCATTGAGAAGAAAATCCCTTGTCCAACTTTTTTTATTATTAAAAAATGAATGTTGTTAGTGTATAAGGCACAAAGCATAAGCTTCTACACTCTTCGGAAAGTCACCTCGGGAACATGGAAATTCCAGGCATTCCACTCTTTACCAGACTTGATTACCTTGAGGCTTCTCCGACAGATATACACAGTTTTCCCAGTCCTTTTAACTTCATGTCAGCCCAACCTGAGGGATCCAGCCTAGCACTAACATAGAGGTAGCACCATCGTATATTCTCGAGCCTATTCATCTCTGAACATGGCCACCTAAGGTATCCTTGTATTATCAACTCACTCTTATGTAGTAGTGACAATACTTTCCTACTCCTTATCTCTCCATATATGAAATTGCAGCATATAAACATCATCCCTTGGGTTCTCCAAAATTCACAAGAGATTCATAGCGAAGATGAATTCTATTTATGCATTTGTATCCTCACCCATTGAATAAGTGAACCTCGACACTGACAGAGGTTGGATATATATACACAATAGGTCAGTAGGGTTTTACACACAGAAACAACGTTATTTTCAGTAATCATCCTACACTTAAACATTCCAAAATAGGCTTTATTTCCTACTTCATTTATCCTCTTATATCCATTAACCTATCTAATCCTAAGGCACATCTTGTTCAGTCATCAGGTAGGCTACTTTTCATAAATAAGTGACAGGCCTACAAGTACTTCAAGATTTTTCCCTCTTCCCTACTACCTCATATGCTCATAGGAGCTGTCAGAGACAAACTCAAGATCAAGCCTAATGGTTGTATTTTCTAGTACCACTATATCCTTGAGTGTACTTATCCCTTTTCTAGTTCACAATGCAATACATCATGTTACAAGCAATTCAAACACATCAACATGTCATCATTAACGGTCAGTCATCATCACAGATTATCAACCATCAAACAAGAAATCATATACTCCATCTGTTCCTTTTTATAAGAGCTAAATGAGGGGTGTTGGTCGTTCCTTTTTATAAGAACCACATAAGGTTTTGTGCTATATTAATTTTTTTTTCCACATTTTTACCCTTACTCAATTCTGGAAATATGGAATTGTAAAACCATCCATTTATAAATTAGATTTAAATTAGTGTCGACTTTTGGGACGAAAACCATCCCTTTATAAAACTCATCACTAATTCTTCTCTATTATTCATTATCCAACGATTTTGTGACGTATTTTAATATTATGTCGCAAAATTTAAAAAGGGTTAAAAAAGAGTATATATTTTAGACAAAATTGAGGTGGGGTATTATTTTAATAAATTTTGAGAGGGCCAATGTAATTTACTCATTATATTAGTTTGGTTTGAACAATCAGATTCATTGAATCAATATGAAATGATGTTGATATGATCAACACCTCTAATTAAAACCATATTTATTAATCAATATAAATATTTAAGTAATTATTTAATTTAATGAGGTTTTCATCATCTTAGTTTTTAAAGGGAAATGCTTTTTCTTACATAAGAGCCTCCCACGAAATGTATGAAATAACCACTTCATTTGTTTTGTGTCAAAATTCATTGTATGCAATTTCCTTTTTCAAAGTTATTATTTGTTTTTTTCATAAACACTCAAGTGTTTTTACGACATCCATACATTTCGTCTCGTACCAAATAGCAAAGCTCAATTTTAAACTAATATCAAATACATTAAAATATTTTTGAGTAATTATTAAAAAATTCGTTAGTCGAAAAATCAGTTTATATTTTGATTATCATTTAAATAAATTTCAATAAATTAAAGTAATTCTTAAAATATTTGTAATTTAAGTTTTTATAGTTTTATTATTTTTATAAAAAAAAAATAACCGTGATTGCTAATTGGAATACATAATTTTCACGGCTACAAAAAAAAAAAAAACATAATTCTCTTACAAAATTAATGTAAAAACAAAGCACATAACTAAATTAAAAATTAAAAATTAAAAATGAATCTTATTTCTCACTCTCCGCATGATCGTGCAGTAGAACTGGTCTGAAGCAGCAACTGTAACAGCCAACAGCGACAGCACGCCACCACCTAAGTTAGGGTTTCTGCCATTCTCCTAAGTTAGGGTTTCTCGTTCCCCTTTCTTTTCGCCATGGCGGATGGCTACTGGAACCGTCAGCAGGCGCTTATGCCCCACTCCGGCATGCTCAAACGACCCCGTTCCGACTACGGTTCGTTCCCCCTTTCTTTCACGCTCGAGTCTTAATACTTTTGTAGTTTGTTTCGTGCAATTGGCTCTCTTTCTCTTCATAATTTGTGATAAAAGTGCGTTTTTTTTGTAGTTCTTATTTTTATACTTTTTGTCCTTGCTGGTGTTGGCAATTTGATTGGGCTTTAATTGGTGCCATTTTGTATGCTCTTGCTTCTTGGGGATTTGTTTTGAGTGGTTTTACTGTTGTGTAATGTTACCCTGTTGGTGATGTGCAGTATGCTAATTGGTAAGTAGGTTGTGTTATGGATGTGATTTTTAAGGGAGGAGATGATCAATTTGCAATCTTTCAACTTTACAAGGCTTCTTAGGCTCTGCGTAGGATTTATATTGAGGGTGCATTCGGATTTGAAATTTTATTAAGGGCTTAGGACAATAAACTCTTATATATAAGCACTTATTATTCATGGTTTTAAATTGCGGTTGCGGCTGTGTTGCAGGAACTCCGAAACCCTTTACGTTGCGGCCACAATTGTGATTGCGTAGGCAATTTAAAACCCTGTGCTTATTCATAAGCTTGTTTGAGACATTTATTGAAATAAACTTAAAATAGTTTATAGATGAGAATAAGCTAATATGAGAAGCTTACATTTCCTCTTGTAACCAAAAAAAATGAGAAGCTTATGGATTGAGGAGTTCAGAGGTGGGGGGGGGGGGGGGTTAAGAATTTTCATTTGCAAATTGAAAAAAAATCATGAAGTGTTTATAGAGATGAATAATAAATGATTGGAAGGTTACACTATAATCTCTCATTTCAAAAAAAAAATCCGTTAAGGGAAATATTACTGCGATTGCGAATGAAATATTACTGCGTCCCTCTTTTCTCTTTTCCATCCAAAAATACCCTATGAATAATTGCTGGTCCTCTTTTTTTTCCTCTAAATTATTATTTTAGTTTTCTGGGCATATCAGCATATGTTTTCAATACTTTGTTATGCCTATTTATTACCTTGCATGTGGGCCGGGTGGAAAAGTAATGGGTTGTCTGTGCATACTGTTCATTTTCTGTTGAAGAGATAGTCCAGTGTTTTGGTGGATAATTATAGCTGTCACTAACACAACTTTTTTGGCTTCCATTTGGCATTTGTGCTGCAAAGATGTGGTCAGGAGGCATTCTCACTTGAAAAATAATTCCAGACTGTTTTTAACTTTTTATGCTTTCTTCTGAGAACAGCACTTCTAGTTGAAGATTATAATTCGCTGCAATATATTCGGTGTGTCTAATGTAATTTCATGGAGATGGCGTTGAATTCACTAATGTTTTGGTTGTTTTATGAGTTTAAATTAGGGACGTTGATTGTTTGGACTTTAAAGTTAGATTTGATGTTAGAGGTGTTAGACCGTAATATCTTAATAACTAAATTGATTGTGGGATTCACTGGGTTATGATATCTGTCTGACACACACACACATGACCTTATTCAATTTCCTAATATTTTCAAAGGATTTATGGGTTGAACAAAATTGATATGATAACTTATGTTTCTGCATTGTAAATAATCACGATATATTGGAAACAAAACCATTGATTCTTCTTCAAGCATGTTCTTCCACCACCTCCTACTGCAATAAAAGTACTGTGTCTCTGAAATGATTTCTCATCACTCAGCTTCACAGAAAGAAACTCAATAATCTGTTTGTGAATGCATGCTTGGAATAAGGCTTATAAATCCATAATTTTCTTACCTTGAAGGACCCATCCTTCGTATTCATAGGCCCTGCCCTATAGTGATAAAGGTACAATTCATACTTATCGCAATTGCAATGAAGTTTTGCTTCACATTGAGGAGATTTTCCTTGAAAAGTTCCCAACTACTCTTGAAAAAAAGAAATTGTAAAACCTTTGAGTTTTGATGTTTTTCCTTATTTATATATATAATGATTCTTGGGCTTCCTTTACCAATAAGATACAATGTTCTGATTTGGATTGGCATTTGTTTAACGGTGTGTTTTCCTATCAAAGACAGAAAGTGGCTTCAAGCATCACGAGATTCAGCTTTTTGAACCTTTAACTAGGGTTAGTTTGAATTCATAATTGATAACAGAGTTTCTAGTTTTTTCGTGGCTTGTATTAGGTTTGTGATTGACTCTGTATTTGACTGAAATATTGTTTGGATAGTATGGTTAGCTGTAGTTAGGTCATGAGAGTGTGGTTAATATCTTTTGCAGTGAACCTTTACACAGTAGAACCTTCCTTGTGGCTTGCCTTTGATAACTGATATATAGTCCCTTTGCTTGCCCACAAAGAATCCCGTTGGCAACTAGCCATTAGCTCTGGCCTCCAAGTTGCATCGAGATCAATGTGCTAAAAATGTGTTGTCCCATGTGGCAATTTGATGATTTAGTTTGTTTGGTTTCTTTTCAATTTTTTTCTTTAATTTTAATTTCCTCGAGCTAAAATTTTATCTTCCGATTTTGAAATTTTAGTATTTTAGAAGCCAAGTTTGGCTGACATAGTTTGAATATAATTACAAATTCACCCCCCACATTTGAGAAAGAATTAGTGGTAACAGCTTTTTCAGGCCTGATATCGTTTTCATTAAAACCCTCAAAACATTTTCAAGTATGTTTTCAGAATTTTATTTTAGTGAAAGCAGAAATACACAAACCAGGCATGCTTTAATTACATATTCTTCCATAATATTTGGTTGATGTTTATGAAAATAAAAATTTAACTTAAGCTGGAAAGTGCAAACAACTCTTTCCATATTATGCATCTTTGTCAAATCTTTCACTATTTCTTTAATATATAGTTATTCATTAACAGTGCTATTTATCATTTTTTTCATATTCCTTGTTTGTCATTGGAGCATATCTTTTCTGTATACTGGTTATGCTGCTGCTTTTTTCTATAATAACTTTATCTTCTAATTTTGAGGGTAGGTTGGAGTTTTATTAGTTAAGTTTTATTATTTATGTAAACTTTTATTAGATCCAGAGTTTAATGGTGAGTTCATGGAAGCTAAATGTGTTGTATTTATCATTTTCTTGTTTATTCTTTTGCACAGTTTTCTTATAACTTTTTTTCTTTTCATGTCATCCTTCATTTCCTTATTCTTTTTTAAAATGTTGGATCTTAATATTCTAATGGTGCCATGAGTTTACCAACAATGACATACTTCTGCTACTTGTCTTGTAGTTGTAGTAATTTATTGATTGTTGTCTGCGTGATACGTTTAGTTCCAGGAGAACTTTTGTAATCTGGGAAGGGGTAACTTGCAGTCTGATCTTCCTTTTACTATTACTTCCTTGCATTATGGGGCATATGCTCAGTTACACGAGTTTTGTTAGCG
Organism: Acmispon strigosus; assembly: GCA_030819835.1. Classification (NCBI taxonomy): domain Eukaryota; kingdom Viridiplantae; phylum Streptophyta; class Magnoliopsida; order Fabales; family Fabaceae; genus Acmispon; species Acmispon strigosus. The sequence continues at coordinate 36,283,144 of JAUAMA010000001.1, read as the reverse complement.
TTTATATATTTGTTCGATGTATAGCATGTTTGGTGCTGTTAACTTGTGAAGATTCCCAAACCATGATTTTGGGGTTCCCAGATTGTTTAGATGCATCATTAGGACAAAATAAGGACAGGACAACTGTTTGCTTAGTGGGTTAGTCCATTAATTTGTTAGATTAGTTAGTTTGTTAGAATGGATTGGTTAGATAAGTAAAAGGAAATCAGATAAGGGGGATTCATTCAGTGCATTTCTCTCTGAGTTCCCATCGAATTGGCCTGACCTGCCAGATCCAAAATTGTGGAGGAGATGGAATTGCGTTTGGAGGCTTTATAGTGTTTGCTGAAATGTTTAGAAAGGTATATTGGTAGCCGGGGTCTAAGTTGTTCGAGATTAAGGTGAACCTTGACTGAATTAATGAGCTCAAGATGAGACTTGATGGGGTTAATGAGCTCAAAATTGCTTATGATTATATAATGGAGCAGCTGCGGTTAACATTGGGGGAAGAGGGGATGGCCGTAAACCTTTCTATGGAAAGAAAGGAGTCAAGAGAACTTGGTTGTGACGAGATGAGAGATCTGCTGCACTACTCGGATAATTTGGAGGTCAGCCCAGGGAATGTCTGACCACTTTATGCCAAACGGGGTTGATAGAGGAGTACATTCAGGATTTTGAGATGTTGGTTGATACAGATTGAAAAGTAAATGGGACATTTTCATTATATTATTATCTTCCTCAAACCAGGAAGATGTAAACGATTTACGGTAAACCAGAAGAATAACAGTAAAGAAAATACAAGAGAGCATCCCCTGTCCTCTCTCGCCGAAGCCAGTGATTGGTCGTTTAACATTTTCTCAACTGCTTCATCATCCTGATCCCGTGCTCTTGTCTTGAATGTTATCTATCTTTTAATATCTTACAATTATTATGTTGAATGATTTAGTGCTTCTTTATTATATATTAATCAATTGTATAATAAGCTAAAAAATCTAGCTGTGCATCGCACGGGTCTTACACTAGTTCAGTACATTTGTCAGTGAAATGAAAGAAAATATCATTTGTAAAGGGGAAACTCTTCGGGAGAATTCTATTCTCCATTCCTTGTTCAGTTTACAATAGTTCATTTACATTTTTAGTTCTGTCAAATCTCCGTCTTCTCTCTCTGAGTTCCTATCACAAATCTTTAAAATACATTACACTCTTCTATTATATTCATTGTGCAGCAGTGTATGAATGGGAATGATATACGGCATGGAGAAATTTTCTGTATTTTTTTTAACTTCAGTGCTGTTTGCTGGGGATGAGTTCAACACTAGAATATTTTTATTAATCATTATTAATTTACATTGCAGATATGCCAGCTTCTGGTAATGATATTAATAATTATATTGCTCGCGATGATGACCGTGCTGGTCCCCGAATGCTAAGGGACACAAAAACAATTGGATCTGCTTATGACCGCTACCTACAGAGTGGGGTAAGTATAACATTTCTTATGTTTGTTCAAAACTTAAAATGTCTTAGTTTAATTTTGGGGCATTTCACTGCTTGTTTGCTGAAAGCATGGATCCTGTTTGGTTTTGAAGCAACTTTCTTCATTTACTTCTGGCGAAGCCAGTACAATTGGTGGTCATGGATTGGCAAGGGGCGCTGGTGGATTACCAGGCCATTCGCTAGCTGATCATGCTGTCATGGGGCGTCATGGAGGTGGTGGTCCTGATATTGCACCAAATGGAAGAGGTTTTAATTATGGTGGTCAGCCACCAGTAGATGCTGTTTCCAGGCCTGGACCTGAGACAGTACCTCTACCTCCAGATGCTTCAAGTACTTTATATGTTGAAGGTCTACCTTCTGATAGCACAAAAAGGGAAGTGGCTCGTATCCTTTTGGTTCTGATTCAATGCTTAGAAATTGTATCATCTTGCTTTCATCTCCGTCTCCTGAGCTTTATTTATTTCAGTTATTTATATTTCTTGACGTCATCTTAGATATTTTCCGCCCTTTTGTTGGCTATAGAGAAGTGAGACTTGTAACCAAAGAATCCAAACATGTAAGTGTACTGTTTGTATTCCTCTTTTGATTATTTAGTTGATTGGTTGAAACGTGGAAGTTACAATATCTTCTTTATGCTGAAATTTCAGCGTGGTGGAGATCCTCTGATTCTTTGTTTCGTTGACTTTGAAAATCCAGCTTGTGCAGCAACTGCTCTTAGTGCCTTGCAAGGTATCATTTCTAGTTACCTGCTGGTATAAAGGAAATTAGTTGTGTTTTGGCTGTAAATCATCTTACTGAATCACCTTGATCTGAAATAACATGTTGTGAAAATAGATAATGCACTTAGTGTTTGGTTCTCTGTATGAAGATGTGATTATTGTTTCGAACTAATTTCTTGGATTTTTGCTACAATTATGCAAAATAAGATGAAATGTTGAAGTTGGATTATATAGATATGGTATGCTTATCTGACTAATAAAACACACTATTCTAGAGATGATATTCATACCACCTCACTGAAGTATTAGGTAGTGTTTGATGGACAGGATAGAGCGACAAGAAACAAGTGTTATGTCCTATGTTTATGCACATTTAAAATATAGAACAAAATCACATATAAGGCTAAAAGGTACGTTTTGAATCCACTAAAAGGTGGAACCAAAGAAAATGGAACAGAACAGCTTGTTTCTTTTTGTTTTGTTTGCACGCCAAACGCTACCTAGCAAGCTGGTATCTTCATTTTTTTTTTTCTCTTTCTGATGGACTTGATTCAAGTACTATCTCGAATAGATCGTCCTTTTAATTTGGTAAGAACAAATTTGTTGTTCAGTAATTAAAGGAAATTTAGGTTCAATGAAATACCAAGTAAATGGCAAGACAAGAACAAATAGGGATTCAATTTTAACTATAATGCAAAGCTCATGCTACCATCCATATTTATGCTTATTGTTGTTGACCGTGTTCCAGTTGTTGGCGAAGCAAACAGCAATATTCTTGAGTATCATATGCATTCATAAAGTTCATTCTTGAACTCGGTGTTTAATGATTTTTGATATTTATGTATCTCTTGGTGTTTGCTCACCTTGTGGTTGGCGCACAGGTTATAAAGTTGATGAACTCAACCCTGAGTCTGGTCACTTGCGACTTCAGTTTTCCCGGTATCCTGGTCCTAGAAGTGGGCCTGGATTTCGTGGTAAGAGGTGAGTCACATAGGCCATTTAGGTTTTATGCTCATCAGAATGTCGGTGGTTTTCTTCATACATCATCCGTCTGGGGGCGAGAATGTCCATGGGTCCACAAATGCAATTTTATTTGCTCCCTCTGGCTTCAATCCTTGTTACAGCCCTTGAGTGCACAAATTATTAACAGGCCGAGATCAAAGTACAATTTCATTTTAGCAAATCTAAAAATTGGAGATTTTTGGTACATGTATCCAATTAATCTTGTGTATCATTATTGCTAAATTTGTTTGAACCTGCTGTTTAATTTTATTGTAGTGTTTACTGTGTTGCCCAATAACTCTATTGTTCTATTATTATTTTACGGTTCTTCTATATTACCTATTATCCTAGTATTATATACACTTGTTTATGTGCTTTAGGTAGAAAAAGTTATGTGGGGGGTATATCTGAGGGGTTATTAGGTTGGTTTTGTGATGCCCCGCCCTAAAAGTTATGATGGCTAGTGAAATGTATTTCCCTTCACTGGCCCTCGTTTGTCTTTCGTTCGTGTTTAGGGCCACTAGTCCGATAGGTTTCTCTCTGTATGTAAAGCAGGAATGAGTTCATCTGAGCTTTACTCCAAAAATCTGTTTATCCAGAAAGTGACATGATATGCATAGCTAGTTTAGACAACAGAACTGTTGTAGGGATTTATTTTCTACTAAGGGGGGATATAGAAGATTACTTTTGGAATTTATTTAGGCTTTTGCACAAGTATTTAATTAGATATTCGATTAAATTTGTAAAAATAACTCGTAGTTTACTTATAAACTCATTTGGATTTATTTCAAAGTTTTTCAGTGTAGCATATAAAAACGATCTCGTGAAAGCTGTTGAAGTTTGTCGAGGTTTTACATTTCTTCTTGGAGTCAACATGCTTAATGAGTTTAGAAGTATGGAGGATGTGTGATCAAGGGAAGAATTGATAGATGCTTAGCATATTGGAAATGGCGGAAAAGGTTCCCTAATGCTCAAGTCTTGGCTATTCATGGGGCAAATGTGACCATTATAGGGTCCTAAAAGGTCGGAGAGGAAGCTTCCCATTTAAATTTGAGGCATATTGGATTGACCATAGCGAATTCAGTGTTACCATAAGCAACTTGGAAGTGGAAAGTGGATAAGAGGAATTCTGACACTCAAATTAGTAGATGAATGAGTAGTGTCAGTTCATAGAAAAAAGAGTTTTTGAAAATTTGAAGTTACTCAAGTTCGATACATGTTGACAAAGACCAAAAGAAAAAAGGATACCATGTAGTTAGACAAGTTAAGCACCTAAAATGAATAAGTATGAAAAACAATATGGTCAATGGGTATTTAAGATTTTTGTGTTTGGCACCCCAAATTATCAATTGATTATTGTTATTTATGCTGGCCTGACGTCGACATTATGTTCCTTCTCTTTCACCCTTGGGCTGTTAAGCAATAAGCATACCCTGTTCACAAAAAGGCAAACGATAATGGAGGAGGATGACAAGTTCTTTTTGGTGTCTTTGGTTTTGTCTTTGCAACACCTAAACTCTCATAGGCATATTTAAACATGATTTGCTGATCTAAAAAAATGAAACAAGATTTGGTTTTTTAATAATGTTTGTTTGGTCTCACATTGGAACCATTATTTAATTTGAAATTGATTTGTTAACTAAACCTTAGTTTGTAAATTATTGTCTTATTCCAATGATCATGTTGCCAATATTCCAATGGTCATGTTCACACCGTAAGGAAAATATTCAGGAAAATAAGATATAGTTGATAAAAATAGTCATGATACACAAACCACTCAACAGTGCAGTCCACTTTAATAAATCTCAATTATCGGCGGTTTTTGAACTACACTATTGGTGATTTGGGTACTTTTTTAGATAAACATATAGTAAATTCATATTTTCAGCAATAGTCAAAGTTACTTTAGAGGCAAAACTTTGCATACATAACTCATGTTGCTATAAACTCATTTAAACTAAATAAAATTAAATTTAAAATTAAGTTAATTTAAGTATAAGTTCACAATCATAGTGGCCAACACTTTTACTTGCTCCAGCAACTTAAGTTTCATCCGCACCATGAAACTACTGGTTTATCGATCTTAAATTTCAACTAGCCAAACAAAAGCAAACAGATTAACGTGCAAACAAACAGATTAATGTGCTATATGCAGCTACTGGAAAAAACAGAATCAGTGACGGACAAATTCGGTCACAAAGTCTATTAGTGATGGATCACTTGTGAAAATTATAGTTCGTAACAACTTGGTGACGCATAATATAAAATTCCATTACAGAAACCTAAAAGAGTATTTGGAAAGACTTGGGGAAATATGCGTTGGGGAAGAGTAGATCTAGGATCAATATCTGGACGGGAAATTTAAATATTTTTCGCAAAAATATAGTAGGAATCGAAATTTTGAACCAAATTATTCCTTTAATATACAATATTTCTGAAGCACGGCAAACAAAACTAGTTGTACATGGATTGAATTTTCTTAGATGATTTATCGTTGGGGACATTTTCTTTTTGGTACAAATCATAGGGGAAACATATGATTGGTTGAGTTTTACAATGTCAATACATATCATTGAAACTTTTATTTATAAAACAATGATTATAGTAGAAAGTATATAGAAACGGTGGTTATTTTATTTTATTTTGTCTTTAACAGGTATTAATTTATTCAGGATGCGATGGTGATTCCTGACAATTAAATAATATTTTTGGAGTTTGATTTTGTGACATCACTCTTATGAGAATTTAGCTTGCTTGTCCTTGTTTTTATGGTTATAATATTTTTTTAAAAATGAATTATATTGATTGAAACCTTTTGCTTTTTGAAAAAAATCTAAGTACATTGGCTAAAAAGAAAAAAAAAAGAGAAAAAAAGACTGAATGCATATCACACACACATAAAAAATCCCATGAAAGTGACATAGTACCGTATAGTTTAGACTTTAGATAGAATGGACAGTTTCAAGCCCAATTCACTAATTGATCACACTATCTCCCTTGAGGTTGAGGGTCTCTTCTGGAGTTGGTGCGCGACTTTTCTTGCATGCCTCTATTTCCTTAATTAACTCTATTTTTAGTATAAAAAACGAAAGAAAAAATCTTCCTCCACCTAACTATCCTCTTCTTGCCTTGGCCACAACTTAGATCATGATTTAATTCGTTCAAGAATTAGCGTGTAGAGTAGGCTACTAGGGTCTCCCTTGTCGCACTTCTGTTATATTTTTCCGTACTTAGGATGTGTTTGGTTTAGAAAAAAAAATGAGAAGGAAGAATATAAGTGAAGACACTGGTGAAAAAAAAACGTAGAGGGACACATCACTTGCACCAACATTCAGCTAAGTGTGTTCAAAAGCAGATTAAGATGAAAGACCGTAACAAAGGGCAGACATTCATCATGCCTAAAACAGTACAAGGCAAGCAAGAGTTAGGATTTGGAAATTATGATCCAGAAAATACAAAGAAGTTGTTTGCTAATGCAATTATCATGCATGACTATCCGCTATCAATAGTGGATCATATTGGTTTTAGGAGAGTTTTAGGTTCTCTCCAGCCATTGTTTGTAGTTCCCAGTCGAAAACGATCAAGAATGAGATTTTGAGGGTCTATGATAGTGAGAGACAATGTGCTATGAAGATGCTAGACACTCATGAAGGAAGAGTGGCCATTACCACGGACATGTGGACTACAACCAACCAAAAAAGGGGGTATATGGTTGTCACTGCTCACTACATCGATTGCACTTGGACTTTACAAAGCCGGATTTTGAAGTAATTAAGTTTAAATTTTAACTTTATTATATTTGCTGTTTTTAATGATAAAATGATAAACTATAAATATTGTTATTTAGGTTTATTTATGTTCCAGCCCCTCACACTACTAAGAGACTTTGTCAAGTACTTGTCGAATGCTTGATGGACTGGAACATTGACTCAAAACTCTCTACTATCACTTTAGACAATTGTAGCACAAATGATAAAATGATTGACCTTGTTAAGAATAAGTTTCCGTTGGGGTCTTTGCTAAGTGATGGGTCTTTACTTCATATGCGTTGTTCTGCTCATATCCTAAATTTAATTGTTAAAGAGGGGCTACAAGTGGTGAAGGAGGGGGTAGAAAAGATTCGGGATAATGTAGTGTATTGGAATAGTACACCAAAAAGGAAGCAAAAGTTTGAAGAAACAGCTAAACGATTGAGAATTACTTCCACTAGAAGTTTAGCTTTAGATTGTCCAACTAGGTGGAACTCAACTTTTAAGATGCTTGATATTGCCATCCCATACAAGGATGTGTTTATTCGACTAGCGCAACGTGATACTTTATACACTTGTTTGCCAAGTAATTCACAATGGCAATTTGCAAAGGATGTTTCTGGGTGCCTAAGATTGTTTAATGAAATGACTGAGTTGATTTCTGGTACAAAATATCCAACTGCCAACATTTATTTTGCAAAGATTTGTAAGATCAAGTTGGAAATAATTGAATGGAAGAAATCCTCCAATGGAATGATTAGGAAGATGGCAGATAATATGATGGAAAAGTGTGAAAGCTATTGGAATGTTATTCATGAAATTATGGGAGTTGCTACAGTTCTGGATCCTAGGTTCAAGATGAAATTGCTTGAGTTCCATTTTTCAAGGTTGTATCCCAATGAGTCTGATGCACAAGTTCAAAGAATCCGAGATTTGTGTTATGATTTGCTTTCTGATTATAAGCATAATACAAATTCTATTGAAAGCCCTCCATTGATTGGTGCAAATGTTGCTAATAATGACCCTGTGGATGAAGAATATGATCAATATGTTGAGAGGACGGAAGAATCTAGTTGTTTAAATGTTAAAAATGAGTTAGATCATTATTTGGGTGAGAAAGTTATAAAAAGGACACCAAATTTTGATATTTTAAATTGTTGGAAGGCAAATGGACTTCAGTATCCAACACTTCAGGCAATTGCAAAAGATGTCTTAGCTATTCCTATCTCTTCAGTAGCTTCTGAATCAGCATTTAGCACTAGTGGTCAAATATTGAGCCCTCATCGTAGTCGACTTAGTTGGACTACTTTAGAGGCCTTGATGTCTGCTAGGAGTTGGCTATGGTCTTCTGAAAATGATGGTAAAGTTTTGAACTATTAATTCAATATCATATTTAATATTGAATAATTTTTATGTATTGACAACTAATCATTCTTCGGTGTTATACATGGGATATTTATTGGTGGTTTGACTTCTAGCTCTGCACAAGATTATGCTACTCTATTGAATGAAATGGAATCCGATGGCGAAGGTATTTAATACTTCATTTGCTTTAAGTAGTTTTAAGCTTTGATGTTATATTTAATTTTGGTTTACTTCTTATTGCAGCTGAACTGGCGGGTAGTTGTTTGACATACAATTTTCATGATGAATAGTTGTTGCGTCTATGCTTTAATGCTAAACATGGTTAGTATTGTGGTTAACTTTGATTAAAACTACTTGTTTCAATATTGTTTTAAGTAAAATTACTAATGAGCTTAATGTGAATATAACAGATTAATAAGCGTCTATGTTTTGGAGGGTCTGCTGCTGCTATTTTAATCTGGAAGAGGTTGATGTCGAAGACTTTGAAATTTGAATAACTTGAATTGTGTATTTGTATTTGTTATTGAATTTTGTAAAAATGTTGATTGCAGACGTCGCTATTTTATTTTAGATCCTTGTTGTTCTTGTACTCTAGATTTATATCATGATCTTGAATATTGAATTTTGAATTGGCTTCTAGAGTCATTTTTTAAATCATTATGAAGAATTAAAGATTTTGTTGTTACTGCATCAGTAATCGGGTTCGGGTATGGGTCGGGTTTTCGGGTTTTTCTGTTTCCTCTCCATTCATCGCGGGTACGGTTTCGGGTATTGGGAACCCGAAACCCAACGGGTTCGGGTATATTTTTTCTACCCGAACAGGGTTTGGGTTTGGGTTTGGGTATGTTATTTCGGGTTCGGGTGCGGGTAGGGTTAAACCCGCACCTGACCCTACCCGTTGCCATCCCTACTCACATACCTAAAATCAACAATGCCTAACCTACCAAAATTCTATCATGCCACATGATCCATATGCATCAAATTGGACCTGTTCAAACTTTAAACACACAGATTACAAGCCAGCATGCACAAATTAACTGTTTTCACTCAAAGGCTTGTAATTTCACAAGTAAAAATCCAAATTTTAGAATTCTCTAAGTCTAACGCCTCAAATCATTATGAACACATTCTATATATTAATTAAGATATGTGAAGCAGATAATTACACATTTTTTAGCATAGCTTCACAAAATCACTATACTAGTTCTAAAAACACTAAAAACCTGTAAATACACATAAAAGAACAAAAATAAAACAAACCTCTGGGTTGCCTCCCAGGAAGCGCTTGTTTAACGTCATTATCTTGACGCCAATATGGTTATGGTGACCACAGACAGGGCCGCAGGGGTTATAGTATAACCCCTTCCGCTTCTTTGGTTGTTTGACTTGGATTTCACCTAATTTTCTTTGAAATCCTCTCCAAGCCAACAACAAGGACTTCTTTTTCTTTCTTTTCATTATCCAACTCAATTCACCTGCATTCAACTCACATGCCAAGCTACATACATGCATATGACTGAATGCCAATGTATAATCCTTTGAAGAAATCAATGCAGTATGCTCATCCAACACAAAGTCTATATTTTCAGAAATGCATTGGTTATGTGGTATGTTATCAAATTCTTCAAAACTCACCTCATCCTTTTCATGTCTTACTAATAGAGGGCTTGCAAGAATCAGTGACAGGTGAAAGGTTGGATGCCTTTCTTCTTTTTGTTGTGTTTCTTCTTCCTCACTTTCTTCCACTTTCTCTTGTGCTTCAATCACTTCTCTTCCATATTCAGCTACCTTGTTAGCTAAATTCCCCAATTGATTCGTCAATTTCTTGATGGAAGCTTCGTTATTCCTTTGATGAATCATTGTCAATTGCATGAATTGTACCAATGTTTCCTTAAGCTTGGAATTTCTATCCTCTTCAGGGGGATAATATGGTTGGTATGACGGTTGATATAACTGTTATGGATAATAACCATCATGATGAGTATCAAAACAGGATTCACACCACATTACCTGAGATGATTGATACATTCTGAGAAGTTGGTGATTCAGAAGCTTGTTGTTGCTGTTTTCTCTGTACTTAGCTAACAAAATAGTCAGGAGAACACAAGTTAATACAAGAGAATAGTAAAAACAAGGAAAGTAAAATTGAAAGCTTAAACTATACACTATATTCACAATTGTTTAAATTAAATACACTAAAGCAAAACTTTTGTACACACAATTCCCCAGCAACGGCGCAATTTTGTTGAAAGGATTTTTACGTGTTCAAAACCGTTTTCACCAAAAGAATTTATAATGTTGCCACTTAAATACTTTTAAAATCCCTTTCAGGATTTGAATGTAGTATAGCAATGGGTGTTCATCGAACCACAGAGAAATGCGGACAAAAGCCGTTCTTTAGTATAATTAAATAAACAATGGATAAAATAATGTTGTTTAAAGGTTGTTATAACTAAGAAATATAAACAAAGCAGTAAAACAAATTTAGAAGCAAGTTAAAGGAACCATTGGGATTAGCTTTCACTGATTAACCTTCATGCATTCTATAAATTCATACATAAACCTTGTTTAAGAGTCAGACACTTCTCAGGTTCACAACTCACAGGTAGTTTAACGGTCATTCCTTTTTCTCTAATCAAAGCTCCTAGTATATTCTCAAGAGTGAAATCCTTATTACAAATACTAGAAGAGCGTCTGTACTTCATTGTATCTACATCATCTCTGAAAAGAGAGAACTCGACTTGAGAAATTTTTACTATCTTATAAAAGGAGAAGTCCTGCAGAATACTTGAAGGAGGAGTCCTGTAAAATACTTGAAGGAGAAGTCCTGTAGAATACTTGAGGGAGGAGTCCTGTAGAATACTTAGGGGAGGAGTCCTGGAGAATATTTGTTAGGAGAAGTCCTCGATACTTGATTAGTGAAAATCTTGGTGAAGCCAAGGACTGGACGTAGCCCCACCAATTTATGGGTGAACCAGGATTAATCGCTTGTGTGATTAATTTTTTACACCATTTACTACTTTAATTACCTCCGCTGCACTTACACAATTTGTGTGTGCACTGTCTACTAGGGGTGTACAGGACCCGGCCATATCCCTTGACCCGTCTCGGCCCATGTCCTTTAAACCTGCATCTCTTCGAGTTTCTTCGGGTTTAGGGACGGGTTCGAGTTTAAAAATTGAACCCGGTCAATATTTAGGGCCGGGTGAAAGTCAAGTTCAACTCGTCCCACATACCATTTACACACTAACTTCAAAACATGGTTTTGTATATCTTGATTTATAGTCTGGTTTCAAGTGAATATAATTTATATTCTTTTATCTAATTAAGTATATTAATATGAAAAACTTCAGTTCTATATAGTTTCTTCCATAATTCATTGATATGATAGAAATTAGTGAGATTTGAAATTGATATTCAATTTATCATTCGGGTCAACCCGGACCCGTCCTTTTGCGGTCGGGTCTGTGTTAAACCCGCACCTCATCGGGCCTGTCCGGGTCTAGGGACGGGTTCGGATTTAGAAACTGACCCTATCAATATTTAGGGTCGGGTAAAAGTCAAGACAAACCCATCCTAACCCGTCCCATGAACATCCCTACTGTCTACTACTTTATCCTTAAAAGTCAAGACAAACTCATCCTAACCCGTCCGTCCCATGAACATCCCTACTGTCTACTACTTTATCCTTTACTGTTCGTTCTGCTTTTATTGTCGATTTGCTACATATAACTCTGTTTTCAAACGCCTATCTTAAAAGAGTTGGTAAAAAGTTTTTAAAAGTAAAATTGTTTTAAAGACACAATTCAAACCCCTCACTTATATCATTACATTATTCCTCACTATTTGTCATCAGAGATTTACTACTTGTATGATTTTGGAAAATTTAAGCAACTTCCAAAGTATATGCGCATTGAATTTGGAGCATCAATTTCAATACCATATAAGAAATTAAAGTTAATTTGCTATATTTGAGGAAAATAGGAGATAGATATAACTTTAGGGGCTAGATTTTCAACCCATGAACAAGATTTCACATCCTCCTATTTTTGCCTTTCGAGATTTAAATTTCGGAAATTTTGCTTCCGAGATTTCAAATCCTAGAAAATTTGTCTTCCAAATTTTAAATCCCGGAATAAGAAGGGAGGTACAGAAATGGGTTGTTAGGTGAGAAATCTAACACCTAAACTTTAATGCCATTGTACACTGGCCCTCAAACCCAAACCAGGAAAGAAAAGTCAGCATTCAATAGTAGTTAGCTTTCACAAAAAGACTTTTGGACTTTTTGTTTGGCAACTGTCCAAACTCAGAGGAACCTTCAAAGATGCCAAACACTATGGCTTGATAAACCATTGGCTATGATGTGAAACTAACTTGGCTGTTTGTGTGGATTTTGGGTACGTGTTTTTGGTGGATGTGAGCATGTGATTCATTTCCCTCATTTGTTAGCTGTATAATTATTCATTCACACTCCTCTTTCTTTTTTATCTTATTTTTCATTTTATTTTCCACTATATTTTCTATCGTATTACATATCACTCATTTCTCTTTCTTGTCGTTATATCTCACTTTAAGTGTCATGCGAAAAGAAGTGTGAATAAGTTATTATTCTTGTTAATTTGTCCTGTACCAAATTGTGAGAGTCAGATTCCAGTTCATGATTCATGCCGGTGTATTCTTAGATTGTGCATATCAGTCACAGGGTATAACTTCTTTGTCGTCGGTAACTGAGGTGTTAACTATATAGGTATTCAACACGAAAATTATAAAATATAAGCCAGTTGTTCCATTCATTGATTAGGTTCTACTTTGACCTAGCAGAGCAAAACATCTATTAAATAATGGTTATCATACAATAATAATGCCATGGTTATCATGCATATGCAGCTTACCGGATATGAATTTTGAAACATAATGTCTATTGATTCGAATTGGGAGGGTCCACCTTCTGTGTGGCTACTACTAGAGTAGAGTTTTTCATTTCATATAGAATTTGATATTTTGTTAAAGGAGAATCAAACGTGCACACGCTTAAATCAAATCATTTTTTTCTACTAGCCAAACTATTTTTTTGTCAGGAACAGAGTTTTATCCTTAGCAGGAATCGAGCCCTGCACCTACATTTACATGTCTTTTAATTCTTATCACTTAAAATATCTTTTAGGGACCAAATCGTTGATGCCTACCTATTGATGCAATTTTACTTTATAGTTTTCTCATCGATGCATATAATTTTTTAGCAAACCTCCAATTTCGTCCCTGAAGTTGTTCACTTATGACTGTTTGGTCCTCGGTCTTGTTCCACCCACCACTCTGGTCCCTGAAGATAGCGCCGTCGGTCAGTTTCGTCCATTTGCACCATTTCCGTTGGTCCCTGTTAACCAAAATGTCAAATAAGAGAGAGGGTTGTCACGCAAGCGTGTCACATCAGCTCCAACAGTTATAATTTAACTTTCTAAAACCAGTCAAATCAGTCCCTTTGTCATCTACCAGGAAAGTATGATTAAATTAAGGGGATATGGTGAAAAGAGGATGAAAACTAGAACCTAAGAGAAGGAGACTGAGAAGTCGATAGAGATGAAGACCGCTAGGACGACGATGACACGATGTGGGCTCAGTGATCCCGAATGTCTCAGCGATAGTGCCAGTGCAAAGATCGGTGGCTGGATCGAAGGAGGAGCGAAGGTTGACGAGGTGATGTGACGGCGGCAGAGTTGTTTGACTTGGACTGCGGCTAGGGCGAGGTTCTGGATCGATGTGGTGGCGGTGAGAAGTAGTGATTGACAGCAGAATGGGGAAGGTTGGCGACGGCCTGGTCCGACAGAGATCTGGGTCAATCTGAATCGCTCTGATGAGAAAAGAGGTCCACGATCAGCGGCAATGCCTCCTCAGGCGCGGTGGTTCAGGGGCCTCTGGTTGGCTCTATTTTTATTTATTGATTATGGTGATTTGAAGTGGTACTTAGTTATGGCTATGGAGGAATGAAGAAGAAGATGGAGGAAGAGCTTTCATGGAGGTTGAGGTTGCTATGGTGAAGATGAAAGAAGCTTGAGATGGTAATGGTGGTGGCAAAGGGAATTTCGGTGGTGATTGATTATGGCTGAGATGATTGTACGGAAGTTGGGGTTCAGGAAGAAAGAAGGTGGTGGTGGAAGCTAAGATTGAAGGTGATGGAGGTTTACATTATGGTGTTTGCTGGAGAGTGGTTTTTCCTGGTAGATGACGAAGGGACTGATTTGACTGGTTTTAGAAAGTTAAATTATAACCGTTGGAGCTGACGTGGCACGCTTGCGTGACAGTCCTCTCTCTTATTTGGCATTTTGATCAACATGGGCCAACGGAAATAGTGCAAAAGGACGAAACTGACCGACGGTTACATCTTCAGGGACTGGAGTGGTGGACGGAACAAGACCCAGGACCAAACAGTCATAAGTGAACAACTTCAAGAATGAAAATATAGGTTTACTCTATAATTTTTCTTTATATTTCCTTTTAAATTATCTCACCTTACATAGTCAAATAATAGTGTGTTTGGTTTACGTTTGCAAATTATAGGGTTAGTGTTATAGTAGAGATAGCAAATTAAAGGAAAACGTGTTTATTGGTATATAAAATAGTTTTTTTTATGTTCATTCCTAACAGAGCCTTATTATTTATAGTGTCTGGTTTGACACTTTACAATAACTAACTAGAGTTTAACAAACTAACCCAAGCCTTAGGTTAGGTAACTGCAACTAACAGAACTTCTAATTTCTATTAAGATCATCTAGCTTGAATCAATCCCAATAGTTAGTTCTAACTCAGTGAATAGTCATATTACAAAAATGAATTTAAAAAATAAGTGAGTTTATGCTTAATAATTGTCAAAGGCCGGTTCTGCTCTCGTTGGTGTAGTCCAGCTAATTAAGTCATAAAAAATTGCAATCTGTTATCTAAATTTGAAAATCGTGCATGCAGATAAATACATCAATCACACCTAATTTTAGCTAAGTAAAAGTTTGAAAATTTATTGAATGCTGTGACCGTTAGAGTGTATATTCTAACTTCTAGAAGTAATTGATCGTGCCAAACCTTTTTACGGTCCGTACAGTATCACTTAGATTAACGTGGTCAAAAGTTTATTATGTCCTGAAAAACGTAAGATTCATTTCAGATTTAGAATTATTAAAGATGTAGATCACTTTTAATTTAATGGGTCAATTGAATTTTAATTAATAAATGAGAAATGTTAAAGAAAAAGAGTTACCAACACTTTTTTTTATATCATTTTGTGCTTGACACTGAAAAGTATGTAACTAATAAAAATAAGGCACGTTGTTTGGTAACAATTCAAAATAGATGGGTTTAGTACACTTTTGTCTTGATGTATCACATTACCTTTTATTATAATTTTTATAATTTAAAATTTAATCCTCATATTTTAAAAAATAGACAGAAAGAAAGGTACTGAACTCTTCCATTTTTAAAGGGATCCGGGCCGGTGGCGGTACATAGTGAAGACTGGGGATGGCCATGGCCTCCCCAAAAGTTATAAAAAAATCACTTATGTATGTATACATTTACTCCCTCCGTTCCTTAATAACTGTCACTTTAAGGTTTTGCACATATATTAAGGAATTATATTAATGTTCTTGTTTCTATTAAAATTAGTACCTAACTTCCTAACATACCCTTTATCTTTTTTTCTTAATTTAGACTCTTTAATTGCCTATCACCATTAATTGAAGGGTGGAATTGGTAAAACATAATTAATACCCTCTTGAACGTTGTAAAGTGACAGATAATTAGGAACAAAAAAAGGATAAAAATAGTGACATTCAAATAGGAACGGAGGGAGTATATATATATATATATATATATATATATTATATATATATATTATATATATATATATATAATATAGTAAATCAGTATATATTACTTAACGGATGCCGCACTCTTAATTGAACCTATAGGTTGAGAGTTTAATTCCTAGGAGCCGCACTCTTAATAAAAATGTTGGTCTTTATCACACTCGATCAAAATTGTGAAAGCAATTTAACACAAAAAATAGTAATATATTTTATACTAATACTACCCTAAAGCCAAAAAGCACACGATTAGTTTTTTTTTTAAGCCAAAAAGAGAAGGGGAATACAAATAGACGGTGGAACTCCAAAAAGAATAAAAAGCATTCTGCAATTGCTTCATGTTTGGCAGTACCAAAGAGCAACAGAACAGTCCCACACACCACACGATTTCCATCTCTGCATAAAGCTAGTGCTAGACTTTTCTTTCTTTTCTTTGCTGTAGAAGCTTAAATATTGTTGCTCATACTTTGGCAGCAGAGAGTTCTATGTATCAAACTTGTTCATGGTGGGGAGAACCCCCCGACAGTACTCTTCTTCACTTAGTAGCTGAGCTTTTGACTTAATGAATTGATTTGATTCTGATTTCAAAAACAATTATGCATAAAATTTTACTTTTGGCCCTTCCAAATATCATTTTCTGGTTCCGCCACTGATCCAGGCAATGCCCAATATTAATAGATTCAACTAAATGAGTTTTCAAATGGTGTATATTCATCTATTTTTTAATGAAACCTTTTTTTCATATAAGAAAGACATTTTATCCTGAGTATCTACGGTCATCAGATGTCGATAGAAGTGACTAATTTATTAAATTATATGGAATCAACATAGTATCATTTGGAACTTGTTTGATTTTTTTCAATTAAGGTTTTGGTTCAAGTCTTGTAAATGTCTTATAAGATAGAGAAAATATATATTAGCAGATAATTTGTTTAAAGATATAAATTTAAATGTATAATATTATCTAAATTTTGTAAGAGGGAACTCACTTACTCCACCACTAACTCACGTATAATAATTTTTTATAGGATATGAGTTACAAAATCTAACTCTTAAACTATATAATATTATTATAATGATTATGTATAGCAAATTTATGTTAAATCGAAATTTCATAGGTACGTAAACTCATAGTCATGTAACAAAAAAAATACTCATACTCAATATTTATTTATATTTCAAAAATGTAAATATTCGATTAAATTGAAGTTATCTGATGAAATATCAAATAATTTTAAAATTTATAAAATTTTGTATATTTGATTTACTCACTTGAAACGTTTAATTTAGTGATTAGATTGTTAAATTCATATTTTATAAAATATTATTAAATGAGACCTCGTCCGGGGTGGGTTTTGGTTTCATATTTTGAAATTTTAAAAAATTAAAACTAGTTTTTTAGTTTTACAAATCCAGTTTTAGTTTTTGTGGTTTCAGTTTTTAAAAATTTGTTGTCAACTTTGTAAATCCACAATAAACACGACAATTATCAACTTTGTAAATTCAAGATAATGGGTGGTGCGGCAACAAGATAATGAAGGGGATATGTAGCAGTGGTGGTTGAGGTCTATGTTACTTAATGGCGGCGTTGGTGGCAAAAACGTGGTGGTGGAGGAAGTGGTGGCAGTGGCAGTGGAGGTGGTGATGGTGGTACCAGGATCAAGGGTGGTGGAAATGACGGTGGAGGTCGTTGTGATGGCGATGAAGGTGGTGGTGTAGATGAATGTTACCTGGTGGCGGCGATGATGGTTGCAGTAGCAGCGGTAGTGGTGTTGGTGGCTGTGACGGCAATGATAGTGGTGGAGGTGGTGGTGACAGTGGAAGTGACAGGGCAGTGGCAGTGGTGGTGGAAGGGGAAGTGGTGGGTGGTGGCGGAGGTGGAAGTGGTGTGTTGGAGGGTGGTGGTGATGGTGGAGGTGGCAGCAGTGGTGGTGGTGGTGACGCTGGAGGTGGAAGTTATGTTGTTGACGGTGGTGGAGGTGGAAGTGGTGGTGTTGGAGGGTAGGGGTGGATGTGGAGGTGACAGCGATGGTGGTAGAGGAGGTGGTAGAGGGTGGTGGCAGTGGCAGAGATGGTGGTGGTGGCGAGGTGGAGATAGTAATGGTGGTGGCAGCAGCGACAATGATGGAGGTGGTGATGAAGGTGGAGGGTGGTGGTGGTGGCGGGCGTGGTAGTAGGAGAGGGTGGTGGTGGCGGTGGTGGAGGTTGAAGTGGTGGCAACGGTGGCAGTTGTGGAGGGTGGTTATGGAAGTGGAAGGTGGTAGTGGTGGTGGTGGCAGTGGTGGAGGGTGGTGGCGGCGGTGGTGGAGGTGGAACTGGTGGGGGTGGTGCCGGTGGTGGTGGTGGGTGGTGGTAGTGGTGATGTTACGTGTTATTGAAACTAAAAATCATAATTTGAAAACAACATTTTTTGGTTTTAAAGTTTAGGCTAAAACTGTTTTAAAACTGATTAAAAACTAACTTCAGCTCCAGTTTTATCAAACACGTTTTGTTTTTGAAATTACTTCTAAAAACTAAAATAAAAAATTGACAACCACAGTACGAGACCAAAATTAACTTTGATAAGAGTTACTCTTGAAGGGAGTTGATCGATCCTCATTTTGTAATAATTGATAATTTAATCGATAATTGATAATTTAATCGATGGCCTTGACTTATTGTGAACATCATGTGTGAAAACTGGCTTCGCAGCACTATGAACCTTACCTCAGATAATGACTAGCTCCATCCTCCATGCATTTTTTCTTGTCATAAAAGCCCAAGCCAATAAGATGAACAGCCTCCTGTCCCCTCACATTATATAGCTCAAATAATACAAAGTTAAAGAAGAGAGTATAAACTAAAATATACCAATACCACTATATCCTCATTTCCTCCCCAACCCCACCCCTTGGCAAAAATTAAAAGACTTCTAAGGTAGTGAACCATGTTAAAAACTAATTTATTCATTAATTATGTTTTTATAACTAATATTTACTATATTTATAATATAATTTTTATGTATTAAAACTAATTTGTAGAGAAACCTTTTAGTTTGTTAACTATATTAATACAAAAATTAAGCCCTAGTGTAGCCCACTTAAATAGGTGATGTATGAATGTTCCAAGGTAATTTAGATTAGTTTCGCCTTCAATTAGTGATGGTAAATGTTTGTTGCTAACTTCCATTACTAATTTTTCAGTCTTTAATTAAAAATTGAACTATTACAGATTATCTTAGACTAGCAGTATATCTCATATTTAAGTAGTATATCCTAGAACACAACAAAATAAAAAGAAGAAACGTTCTTGCGTAGTCTCTTTTGGACTCTACCGGCATCACGTACACATCATGAAAATAATTGTCCCAATTCACGTGCTAATTACCTACCATTTTTCGAGAAGTTTTATTTAGCATAAATAACTTTTTTTTTTGTCCCCGTAAGACATCACATTTCTAAATTTAGTCATTGTAATTTTATCATTTTTGGTATCTCAAAAATTTTGATTTTTGATTTTGATCTTTATTATTAAGTTTTCCATTTAAACAAACAGAAGTCAAAGTCAGTTGTAATGTGTCATTTTTTTCGTGTTTGCGTCCCTCCAAATTTATTAGTTTGGTTTTTAATCCCTGTGTTAGCCTGAAATTTAACCAAGTCCTTTTTGGTCGAAATAATAGAACAAAGATTCTCTAAAAATGTTGTCCATGTATTATTTGACAACTAAAACGTTTCGACTAAATATGATTCGACTAAATCTGTTGAAACACAAAGATGAACTTAGACAATTATTGATCAAGAAACGAGGAGGTTTATTTCGACTAACATTTGAAGCGGTTAAAGACTTTTAAGACGTGTGGAAAACAAAGAGAACATTCAAGAAACGTATAAGGTCAGAGTTTTTTGGCCGCCGGGTTTCAGTTAGATGTTTAGGCCTATAAATAGAGGACTTCATGTCTGAAACAGGGATTCACAAACAATTACTCGAAAGACTCTTGTACTTGCTCGAAGTCCAAGCAATCGACACTAATAGCAAAGTTAGAGTTTCTGAGTATCTGTACCCTCATTTTCTTGTTGGCCTGGAGTTAGTCCAGCAGACGACGAAGAAGGTGAAACAGATTAGAGAGAAGATGAGGACGTCCCAGAGTAGACAGAAGAGCTACGCGGACAAACAGCGAAGGGAGTTGGAGTTCGCATCGGGAGAGCATTTGTTTCTTCGTGTGACCCCAACTACTAGAGTCGGGAGGGCGATTAAGTCGAAGAAGTTGACGCCGAATTTCGTCGAGCCATATCAGATCAACGAGAGAGTTGGACCGGTGGCTTAGCGTATTGCCTTGCCACCCTTCTTGTCCAAAATTCACGATGTACTGCATGTGTCCCTGTTGCGCAAATACGTTCCGGATCCTTCTCATGTTATCGCTCAGGATGACATTCAGTTGAGGGATAATTTGACATTTGAGGTTCCGCCGATGAGGATCGCTGATCGCAGGATCAAACTGTTAAAGAACAAGCAGATTCTGTTAATGAAGGTGATCTGGAATCAGGTCACGGGAGACGCTACATGGGAGCTAGAGGAGAAAATGAGGGAACAATATCCCAATTTATATCTTGACTTGTACTTTCGGGGACGAAACTCTTTTTAGGGGGGTAGTATTGTAAGACCTTCAATTTATTGTAATTGCATTTTGGTCCCTTGAATTCTTGTAATTGTAATTTGGTCCCTTGAGTTTGAATAATTTTATTTTAGTCCTTAGACTATTCAGATTCGAAATCAGCCTTAATGGGCTCTTGATTGTGTTTGAAATCAGAATTTGAAGGAGAATTATGAGAATGAAGAGGCTTAATGACTTGGTTTGGAGTTTTTGATAGGTTTTGATGAGGAGTAATACTCCATTATTGTGTGTTGGTTGACTTTTTCTTTCTCTCTTGGGGCTCGAATTTCTGATCACTATATTGTGGTGGTCTCACACTTGTTTCCTCTCATCTTCAAGTGTTTTGGCCTAACTCAAATACCAAAATCCTTTGAGCATTTTTCCTGCTGTTGTCGCCTCTGTCTTCTTCATTTGTGTTCAAGTTTTACTTCTCCAATCCTCTCCAAGAGTGCTTGATGTTGGTCCATTGGTAGGTTGTTCATACTCTTCCAATCTCTAAATTCCTTTGTGTTCTTTTCTTCCTCTCTTCCTAGGGTTCTAACTTGGTATGTTTCCAACACATCCTTCCACTCAACCACCCGAGTTCTCTGCACCATTGAAGGACAAGGGTTGTGTTTCACTTCTACTTGATCAAAAAAGCCAAGCAAGGTTGGTCTCCTTAACTCCTTATTGTGTTTGAACCTTGCTATCTCCTTTTTACATAATCTTGTTCATTAGTAATCCCTTGTGTTTTTGAAGAAATTTGTCCTTTAATCGGTTATATACTTTGATTTGTCAATGGAAAAACTTTGGTTTTGAAAAAGTAGAGTTTAAAATGAATTTTCCATGAAAGCTGTTGTTTTGGGCTCTCTGGTAGGGAGCCAGCGCTCCAACGCCTGGGCGCTAGGGTTCTGCCCAGGTTCGTGTTGCTAGACAGGGAGCCAGCGCTTGGGCGGTGGGCCCCTGTAAGCCAGGTTGTTGTTTTGTTTTAATTTGTTTTAAATCCTTTGAGGTTGATTTCCACCCTTCCAATGGTTGTTGATTGTTATATATATGTGTTTTATCTTGCAAGGTCGGAGATCAAGTGCATGCAACCCGTTCGACGGTAAGGGTAACTCGTTGTAGAATTGACTTATCGGTTGTGATGTAGTGTGGATTGTCTGTTGAAAATTCTTTTGTACCTTGCCTTTGGAATTATTTTGGACTTGTTGTTGATGTTGTAATATATATATATATATATATATATATATATATATATATATATATATATATATATGATTCACATGTTGTTGAGGTTTGGTGAATTTAATTGAGTTATATTGTTTTAACATGAAGAAGATTATTTCTATGACTATATTTGCATATGATGATACTATGACTAAGAGGAGTTTTGAACTGTTGGTTCATGATGTTGATTATTATTTTTTCATAACATATGTATTATATATAGGATGTTTAAGGTTGATGTAATGGTACTTTGTCACGTGGGATCAACCTAGGGCGATATGGTGGATCGTTGTCCCACGTGATCGTCCTGGCCCTGTTTGGGTAAAATTCTGGCCATAGTTATGCATATAGCTATTGAGGACTAATAAGCATGGTTTTGTGATATTTAAATGAGAATTCTTGTATATTTTATTGCTACTGTTCTGTATTTGTTGCCTTTTTTGCTGTATATAACTACTGTTTGTTTTATTACAATTATTGTTAATTATTTCTTGTATTTGAAGTTAACCCTTTTTGTTTGCTGTTTGTTGATTGGGCGCTTAACGCCATAGACAATGAGGGCGAGGATGTGCATGAAGGCTGAATCCTGATACAAGTGTAAGACGGAACCTAGAAGGTCTAGAAGAATCGGAGTCTCTTGAGGAGAATTTACTCATTGTATTTTCCGCTGTTTTTAAATAATTGGCATTTGTTGGTTCAAACTTATTATTTTTAATTACCTCTCGTTTCTTTGATGTTTAATTAAATTAATTATGGACCGAATATTATTCTAAATATTGACAGACGTTCAGTTTTGAAAACTTGAGTGGTTTTTTAGAGGTTCCGAAGTATTATTTTCTGCTTATTTACTATGTGACCCCTGACCATAATTGGGGCGTTACATAATGACTCCCATCGTCATCAGTGATTGAATATGGAATCAACTCTTGGTTGTCCTCAATCATTCAGTCTCAAGCTTGGTACGTTACTGTCACCAAACCCTTGATATCACGACCATGATCTCAATTTGATAACTCTGTATAGTTACCAACCTCATTGTCATTCTCCATGAATGTGTGATATGTTATGATGTGATATCAACAACCAACAACACAATAGAAACGTCTTTATACGAGTCCAGATTCACCAGCAATCACAATACCAACGAAAACGTCTTTATGTGAATCCGAGTATTCTTGTCTCTTCATCATCATCAAGGTCATCCGTCACTGAGTGTCCGAGTCTCATCTTCACTTACGAATAAACTTTCCCCTTTTCTTTTGAAAAATCTTGTATGATTCCTTTCGAAAGATATGTCTTATGCTTGGTGTTATGATTGAAATCTCGTATTATGAAGCTTTCATATTCCGTAAAAAAACAAAGATAACATTAAGGGTTTGTTTGATTGCAGTTTTTGAAAACGGTATTTAAAAACTATTTTTGAAACCTGTTTTTTAAAAGAAAAGTAGAAAAAGAAACTGTTGAATGAGATGTTTTCCAACATTTAAAAAACTAAAATTTGAAAACTAAAAACTGAAACTGAAAACATCTATTAGCTGTTCTAGTATTTTAATTTTTTTTAAAACTGAAAACAAGAACTGTTTTCAAAAACAGGTTTTATTAAGCAGATTTTTCAATTTTTAAAAACAAAAAACAGTTTTTAAAAACTGTAATCAAACATACTCTAAGTTTTTAATTCTTAACTTAACCATCCCAATAAATAATAATCACATTCGTAATAATTATTATTAAGATTAAACTTAAACTAACAATTTTTTATTTTTATATTAAATTTAAAAAAGTATTCATTTAAAAAATATTTTTTCATATCTAAATATTATATTTATTTATTTTATTTTAAATCTATAATATTAATAATGTTTAAAATAATTATTAAAAAATTAAACTTTATTTTTTAAAAATATTTGTCTCATACAAGCCAAAGTATCAGTTAACCATTACTTTAGACCCGGAATTAGTCTCCACGGTATATTTGTGTAGATTCTGAATTTAGAAAAATAAAGCAAAAAAACAAAAATGAGTTGTATAGACCTTTGCTAGTTATTATCTTTTCTATGATTCCTGCGGCAGAGGGAAAAAATAATGCAATATATAAATATAGTAAAAAATTACTCACACCCCAAATAGAGTACAACTATGACTAATAATGCGATTATAAAATACGAGGGCAATTCTTACTTCTAAATCGGCTTTTTTATTTATTTTTTATTCAATTGCTCTTGCGCAGGAAATAGGCTTTTTTTAATAGAGTCACATTCATCCCTAATTTTAGTGATAAGAGGAAAAAAAATGTAGATATAGATTGTTGCATAAAAGAAAAATAAGTGTGAATGAATTTTAATAATTTTTACATCTAAAGACATTTAAGCTCTTATTATTTAAGCAATTTATCGGAAATTTTAATTTATTTAAATACGTTATATTAGCCACGCCCATACTTTCAATAAATTAGAGAGATAAAAAGTAAATAGTTATAATTTATAGATCACTATTTGTGGTAGACGCTTAGAGAGAGAAAGAAATAGAAGAAAGAAAAGTAATGAATGTGATATGTAATATGATGTGCTAAGAAGTAAGAGATAGAGAGAAAAATAAGTTGTTTGTAGGTGTCTGTGTATATATTTATGAATTTTTATTAAAAAGTAAATAGATGCCTGAAAATCATTGTGGCAGCAGCCCTGTGCCGGAACTTGAAGAGGAGACACGTCTAAATTAGGGCATCATGAAGAGTCAAAGTTCGCTGGGGAATAATACATGAAGAGGAAAAAGGACAACGTAACTAGATCAAATACCCTATAATTAAATAGACGAAGACTATACCTTTATTTAGTTTAATTATTGAAAGGAAAAAAATTATATTCACACTTAAAATACACTCTTACCTAAATAAAATAGGAAGAAAAGAGAAGATTATCTAAACAATTATAAGAAAAGTTTGGGTTTAACCATTGTAGTTCTATGTCGACCAATAATATTTAAAATAAGTGAATTAAAAATTTCATATTTATTTTTTATCTTAAATATCATTACTTCAGTTAGTGGTAGGGTAATTTAGCTCAAAAAATTTCTAGCTAAGGTCATTTAAATAACTTCAAAAGAGATAAAAGAACATATGATAAGTGATTGTAATATAAAATGTAAAGATAGATAGAAAAATGAGCAATGATTATCAAATTTTTGTTGAAAAAATGTTTACAAATAATAAAATAGTGGTTGGAGGCTTCTTGCAAAGAAAATATGAGCAGGGTCAGTCAACGGCTACAGCTAATTAGCTGGTTACTTTATTCGTTTATTTTATATTTCATGCAAAGATTGCTTTCTCTATCAAATCCAAATCCGCGTTCCGTAACCCACTTGGATCGAATCGGTCCAGAAAAGCTCAATAATTTTATTCAAAGAAGGCCTAATGCTTTAATAATTTCAGATTTTTCACGAAGGTGAAACGTAATTAATCGAATCAAAACTCACCAACCAATGTGAAAAGTTTGAGTTAAATGGGTAAAGAAAGAAACTATATAAAGGGTGACACTACGTTGCTAATACAAGTACCAAAACCCACTCGGGAAAAATGGGGTCTCTCATGGCCTCTATTACTCTAACTCTTGCATTAGCAATAATCTCTCTTAGCTTGCCAAACCAGATTTCAGCAGACAACTACATTTATTCATCTCCACCACCACCACCAAAAAAGCCTTACTATTACCACTCTCCACCACCACCAGTGCACTCACCTCCTCCTCCTTATCATTACTCTTCACCACCACCACCACCAAAGAAGCCATACAAGTACTCATCACCTCCACCACCAGTACACTCTCCACCACCTCCCTACAAGTACCCCTCTCCTCCTCCTCCACCATACAAGTACCCATCCCCACCACCCCCAGTTTACAAGTACAAATCTCCTCCTCCACCCTACAAGTACCCTTCACCTCCACCTCCCCCCTACAAATACCCATCTCCACCACCACCTGTGTACAAGTACAAGTCCCCTCCACCACCAGTTTATAAGTACAAGTCTCCACCACCACCACCAAAGAAGCCATACAAGTACCCTTCTCCTCCACCTCCCGTTTATAAGTACAAGTCTCCACCACCACCAGTATATAAATACAAGTCTCCTCCACCACCACCAAAGAAGCCATACAAGTACCCTTCTCCTCCACCTCCCGTTTATAAGTACAAGTCTCCACCACCACCGGTATATAAATACAAGTCTCCTCCACCTCCAGTTTATAAATACAAGTCTCCACCACCACCAGTTTACAAGTACAAATCTCCTCCACCTCCATCAAAGAAGCCATACAAGTACTCATCCCCTCCTCCACCAGTGTATAAGTACAAATCACCTCCTCCTCCTTACAAGTACCCATCTCCTCCACCCCCACCATACAAGTACCCATCTCCACCACCCCCAGTACACTCTCCCCCACCACCATACAAGTACCCATCTCCTCCTCCACCACCTTACAAGTACCCATCTCCACCACCCCCAGTACACTCTCCCCCACCACCATACAAGTACCCATCTCCTCCTCCACCACCTTACAAGTACCCATCTCCACCACCCCCAGTACACTCTCCCCCACCACCATACAAGTACCCATCTCCTCCTCCACCACCTTACAAGTACCCATCACCTCCACCACCTGTACACTCTCCACCACCTCCCTACAAGTACCCATCACCTCCTCCTCCACCATACAAATACCCGTCTCCTCCACCACCAGTGTACAAGTACAAGTCCCCTCCTCCTCCTCCTTACCACTACTCTTCACCACCACCACCACCAAAGAAGCCATACAAATACCCATCTCCTCCTCCCCCAGTTTACAAGTATAAGTCTCCTCCTCCTCCTGTTCATTCACCACCTCCACCACATTACATCTATGCTTCACCTCCTCCCCCTTACCACTACTAGATAGTGGTTTAGCATAGCATCTCATGGTAAGCTTCCTCGTACAACCTATATTATCCTTGATAAAGATATTTTTACAAAGTCACATTCAAATAATATACATACAAAGTTAAATTATGAATCGATACGGTAGAGCACGTTAAAAATTAATTATATGCAATATGAACCATATTTTACTTGTTTCACAGTAGACGAAGTTGTCTGTGTTTCTCTAGTACGAAGAAACATTACTTCAATAAAATAATATTAGTTTAAATCACTTATGATGACTCATTTACCCCTAATATTAAACATATCTCACATTATTATATTTATCTCTTATATTTTTCATTTCTTATAACATTATATCATATCATATATTACATTTATTATTTCTCTATTTTCTCTTCATATCTCACTCTGTAATATTTACACTAATTAATCAAGTGTTTACCCAATATTTTCCTATAAACTTCACTTTCACTTTTCTATTTACTAATCTTTAAGTATACATGTATATTTTTCTCATTTATTAATATTATGGAGGGACTAATTAATGACAGGGACTGATATATCCATGTGTGTATGTACTTATGTAGGATTTGAAGAATATATTTGCAAATAAGAACATAGTGGACAGGAGGAAGATGCACTTCGCAATTATACAAAAAGAAAACGACGTCGGAAGCAAAGTTTCCGCGTATTTTGTCTTTAGAAAAAGAAATTAAGAAGTGTTACTCCTTTTCTCTTAGTTTGTTTTACTCAATTATTATTATTGCTGTGTGTTTAGACATGGTTGCAAGGCACTGCTTTTGCAATACTGTCATTGAATTTTCATGATTGTATTTTTGTTCGATACCTACATCGTTTGAGGAGTTGTGAAGCCATGTCTATAGTAAATGAATAATACATATTTTATGTTACCCTTGGACTCTTGGAACAATATTCATTGAAAAATTAACTGCATTAGAATTTGATTTAGTTAAAGGTCACAAAAATAAATTGAGTAACCTAAAATTATGCAATTTATGTTTGTATATTACCATTTTATTTGACTGAGTATTATGAATATTTAGGGGAAAATATTTAAGAAATTATGTTTAAAATAGTAATTTAATTTATATGCATCTGCTGTATAAAGAGTTTTATGCATATTTCAATTATATATATTATTAGGTTTTTCTTAATTTATTTATGATGTGACATAATATAAAAGATTTTTTTTAAAGGATAAATGAGTCTTAATTGGACGTTTATGTAAAAAACATAAAATAATTTATATTGTTAATACATAGTTATTAAACTCTTAAAATAAGTAGAAAATATTCAAAAAAAAGTTTTATCAATTATATAAATATGATATAAATTAGGTATTGGGGTGAATTCCTTGTTTAAATCTCAATTTACAGTAAAAAGTTCATGGGTCAGTCTTCTAGCGCTTAGTACGCTGACAGTGGGGTGAAAAATTAATCTCACAATTTTCTATTGTAAGAATACTTGATTAACACAGGAAAGAAAATCTCAACTCATGTTTTTCAGCGCTTTTTTCTATTAAATAAAGTTTAGCTTTGGAAAAAAATATTCTAAATCCACAATAGGAAGGTATTTGGTTTCCGGACAAAACTATTAATCCTTTGTTCTTCTAATGTGAAAAATAATCCAAAAGAATTGTTGTTGTGGTAGAAATTGCAAGTCACCCAAACAGATCAATTTTTGGTGCTATCTACTTGTTATGTAAAGCAGATATACGTTGTTGTTACTCCGTACAGTTTTTATTTGGCAATAACTGCGACGATTAATTTGATTATTTTTATTTTCCACAATAATGATAGTGAGCAACCCTGCTCCTGTGTAGGGCAAGGATAATGACTCCATAATTTTATCTATGAATGAAGGTGTGAGCAATTTTCAACAAGTATTCAATTTTCTTCTATTTTGAATTATTGAAAAAGTTGAAAAGAGAGAAAATTTATCATTCATAAGACATGTGTCGTGAATGAAAGAAATACATACTACAGTAGGACTGAAGATTTTCCTCGTTTAACACAAACCATCTTACAAGTGGCACCCAAACACCACCCTTTACACAGATAGATATTGTTCTTCCAAAATCGGAGCTAATGGATGCTCTAGATCTTCAGTAGTGGTGATCGGTGTTGGATGGATTCTCCAGCATGATGTGTGTTGTTGACACGATAAACGGAGGTATCTGCAAAAGCACTCAGACGCTAAATTTTGTATGAGAGAATAAAGAGAAGTTCAAAATCATTGAGGAACATGAGTTTGCAAAATGAGTAACGCATATGTAAATGTACAGTCGAACATGAATTTATAGGTGTAGTAAGAGTCATACATGAGGCGCTGAGCCCTTGATGAAGTCTTTATGTATAACTCTAGGGGTGATGGTTGCTTGTAGGCAACTTTGCAATTGTCTTATAAACGTATCGGTTTAAATACCTTGGCTAACCATTTGACGAGATAAGACTAGATCACTTCTAGTGGTCTCAACTAGCCAACATGGTGTCCACTTAGTTGTGGGACCTTCAAGCCGCCTCGAACGATATTTAGCCAAGTAGTTTTTGAGTCTATCAGACCAGGAAGCCCCTCAATTTAATATAGAATGCAATTCAATATCAAGTTTGACTAGCTTATGGTTATAAAATGTTCAAGATATAATGCAATCATTTCGAGTTTAAAAATCACTTAGAAGTGCAAACTTAATATGAGATAAATATTTGATATGATTTAAACCAGTTTCTGGTCAAGAGACATAATTCACTTAATTTTACTTGAAATTGATTGGTCCTTTTATGCTCTTTCAAACTTTAAACGTTATGATTAATGAACAATCATTCATGGTAATTATGATTCAATCATTAAGACATGTAATAAAGTCTCAAATTTCAATGTAGTCACTTTTAACATATCACGTTTTATCCTACATTTTGTACCTCTTTGTGTTCTCTTTATTTTAAAATTTTAAAATTGGGGGAAAATAAATTCCCGAAGGCTACCCCTTTATTTCCCCTCCTTATAAATGATGTGCTTGAGAACATCGTTTCTTTACTCAAAATTTTATAAACTCACTCCCTTATTCTCTTGAAAAGTTTGTTTAAGTTCGCTCAATGGTAAACCTTCAAGCTTCTTCGTTCCAAAATTTTCAAAGTCTCCTCCTCACAGGTATAACCCTTTCCTCTTTATTATCTTCCCATATTTCCAATGAGAGTGAAGACATTAGTGAAGATAATCTAAACTTAGAGAGTGAAATTGAACCCACTCCAACCCTTTTACTATTTATAAGGCATCTCCCCCTCCTAGATGAGGAATTAATAGAAATAATCAAGGAACTCAAGGGGGAGGATTCAAGTGGTGACTTGAGTGAGGATTCTAACCCCTTAAGAGACTTCACTAACCTCGATATTGACTCAATCCTTGCGGATTTTGAGTCGTGGGCGTAAGTCGGGCAAACAAACGTATGAAATTCCTACTTCAATAAAAGAGTAATCTTGGATAGACACTGATGTCCGAGGGAGAAGTTGTTCATATCCTCCGGGATCAAAGAAAAAGGTGAGGAAAAACGTTGAAATGGAACCAATAGATGAATCACATGAGAAATACACCCTCGTAGTTAGGGGTGGGAATAGACGGGGCCGAGCTAGGTTTGTGTAAATAGATCTGGTCTGCTTAAATTATTTAAGGCCTAAGCTTGAACTGTTACCTACCATATGTTTTTTTATTCAAGCCTGACCTGACCTTCATAAACCTGGCCTGGCTTGGCCTGATAGCTTATTTAAAGATCTGTTTTATAATAATAATATTACGTCTGCCAATAAACTTATTTGTAAAAAGGGTTAAAGTATACTAACATAAGTCTTTCTATAAATAGTTTAGAGAGATTATAAGCTACATTATGTTGAGGTTTTAGGTCAAAGATCCTATTTTAAGATATTTAAATGGATCATGAATCTATTTCTAAATAAACCAATATACTTAAATAATTATACAAGCCAACTTGTTTAAATATTTAAAAATATTAATAAGTATATAAAAATATATTATATGAAAATTCTAATGAAACAATAGTAAAAATGATAAAATATATTTACAGTAATCATATATTTATTTAAATAGACTAACCTGTAGGATTACAAGACTTTTGAATGGCCTGAAACTAGTCTTTTTAACTAGATAGGCTTTTAAAAATCATAAACCTTGTTGATTTATTAATTTGGTATAGTCTGACCTGGGCCTGCTGTAGGCTAAGCCATAGACCCCTACAAACAGCCGAGCCTATTCCATCCCCTACTCATAGCTCTAGAAACGGACGTCAGCCTCTACTCTACGTGTACTGAGGGTTTCTATTTGTACACTTAAGTTTTCTCTAAGCTTAAACTTAGGATTCCTCTAAGTATCTCCGAATCCTTCGTGTTAGACTCCTTAGAAGTAGCTCCATCCCAACACTATCCAAATACATGGGGCCCTCGTTAAGGCTTATGAAGCCTCATTTTTTCACTATAAGGAAACACTAATTACCGACGGCCAAAAGCTGTCAATAAGACCTAAGAGTCATTGGTAATGTAGTTTTTTCGACAGAAAATCGTTTGCCAAAAAGCCGCAGGTATTTGCCTCATATAAAACTATTGTTGAGGGTTGCTAAAAAGTTGTAGGTATTTGCCTCATCAGAAATATTACTAATGGTTTCTGAAAAGTCATAGGTATTTGCCTAATCGAAAAACCGACGACCACAAACAATAAACAATTATATAAACAAGACACATATTTATAATATTCTAAAATTCTAACAAATATTAATTTACAATTTAAACAAAACATACAATTAGCATAATTAATTACAAAAAGATTAAATCTTACATGAATAAAAATATTAACTTCATACAAATATAATTAAACTACAATATAGGTTTATGGAACAAACTTATACTAACCTCAATGATTTGAAGGACATTGTAAATATGCTCCATCAAAATAGCAAGTACTATAAAGTAAAGGAAAATAAATTAAGAATAAAACAAAAAATAATTAACAATAACAAAAAATAAAAAATAAAAAATAAAAATAAAATCGAATGGAAAAAGGAAAGAATTAAAAAGAGACAAGAGAAGTGAGATGTGATTAAAGTGACGTGCAGACGCGTTATATATAGGTTACCGACGGTTTGAACTCTTAGTAAAGTCGCTAGTAACTTATAAAAAGGTGAAGTTAGTGAAAATTCTGACTGTTGGTAAATGGGCGGTGCCATAAATGCTTCAATTGACCTCTATAATGACAGCTAGAACAATCGAAAAATGGTCGATGACATTACCGATGACAAAAACCATTGGCAAAGGCCATCGGTAGTCTTTACCGTTAATTTTTCTCACCACTCGTGGCTGTTGATAACAATATTTTTATTCCTGGAAGAACAAGCACTACAGACGGCTAAACCGTCGGAAATTTGGGAAATTACCGATAGATTTGTTGATGTCGGCAATAATCCGTCGGTAATTACCAGTATTCTTGTAGTGTTTAAAATTGACATTTTGCAATTGTTCTTGTTTTGAAGACTCTTAAATGGAAAACTCTGATCTCGTGGTCGAGATGCTTATTTCTTAGGGAAAAAAAAAAAGAATAGGATAAAGAGCAAGCTTTAAAAATGGTCAGAACATCTTCAGCTAGGAATCATATTCAAGTTACAGTTCTTGAGAGAGACTCCAAGACCTCAAGAAAGAAACAAGATCAAAGATCAACATGCAACATGGCCCCTGAAAATCTAGTTACTAGTTCAGCTCCGACCGCCACTAACCAAGGAGATAAGCCTAATATTGTTCCTTCCCCTAACCCCAATAAGAAAAGGACAATAATGACCCCAACCGGACCATTATTAAGAAGGCTAAAGTTGTTAAAGAAAAAGCTCCTTAAGCTGAAATCCTTGTGGAAAATTCGGAAAGAGGTGAAGGGGCCATGTTAAGAACCAAGGGTTCTTGAAGAAAAGGAAAATATGAGAAATCGAAAGAAATTGAAGGTACTTTCTATTCTGATTAATTCATGGTTACAACCTCTGTATTTATACAGAGTGAAAACATACAAACAGACAAGATCCCGGATATTCCGGGTCAACATAAACAGCGGGTCATCAATCACATTAATGAGAGCCTCCACTTAAGAACTTGGATCCCTTAGGCAGAAAGTTATGGACATGGAAACTAAATGTTCTCAAGCTGAGACTATAGATTCCTTAAAGGAAAAAGAAGGGTTATTTTTTAGAATGATATAGCTCTCGCCACTGCCCAAGATGAGAATAAAAAGAATGAGACGCTTGAACCATCTCTTGCAAATTATAATGCCCATATTTCTAAACTAAGAGGAATGGTCTCTCGTGTGATAGCTGTGGCTTTTGAGAATGTTGTTGAACAATTGGCCATCCTGAATTCTTGCCTCAAAAGGAAAGAAATTCTGGAAAAAGAATGGTTCATGATGGGGTGATTGGTGAAATGATCAACATGGCCTTTTCCCCATGCGAAGTCATTTTTCCGCCATTCCATAGCTTAAGTACTAGTGTTAATTTTTCTCTAACCTTAAAGGCTCATAGTTTTTTGTATTTTATTTCCTTGATGATTGTAAGTTTCGTTCCTCTCTCTTCAGTATATTTAATGGTTAGGATGTATAAACATTTTAACATTAAAATTACACTTAATGCATTCAAGACTTTGCAAAAATGCAAGGATATAATCTCTATGAAGCATAAAGGTATAATTCATACTTGTAAAGTTTTAAAACTTTGTGTTCAAGTTTTATTGAAATTACACTATTTACTTTAACCAAGAGGAAATATTGTCTTGTTTCTTTTCACGATAAAAGATTGCATTCCATAAATGGATCGCTTATATGTATTTCTTGCTGAGATGAAAGATTGTGCTCCTTAAATGGATCACTTATATGTCTTTCTGGCCGAGATGAAAGATTGTGTTCCTTAAATGGACCACTTATATGTCTTTCTTGTTGAGATGAACGATTGTGTTCCTTACATGGATCGTTTAAGTGTCTTTGTTGCTGAGGTAAAAGACTGAGTTCCTTAAATTCATCACTTGTATGTCTTTCTGGTCGAGATGAAAGGCCCTGCTCATTAAATGGATCGCTTGTATGTATTTCTAAACGAGATGAAATATTAAGCTCCCTAAATGGATCACTTAGATGTAAGATTGTGCTCCCTAAATGGATCACTTATATGCCTTTCTTGCGGAGATGCAAGATTGTATTCCTCAAATGGATTGATCTGGTTTGGCACTCTACAATCCCCAACGTTTGGATGCTTTGTCTAGTTTCCAAAGCCTTGGTTGTTAGGTGGATGATTTACCGTACATTACAAGAAAGAGTAGATTTAGCGTCGATACCCGACGATGATGATAATAAACATCAAAGCTGACATAAAACATTAAAATAAGGTTCTAAGTTAATTCAAATTAGCATCGGCTGGCCAATGCTAACACTATGAGAATCGGTTGTTCTGTGTTCCGACCAGCTACAAAGTCGTTGGGCTTGAAAGCATCTCAACCAACCAAAAGACGCGCACCTAAGAACTTGCCATAAGGATAGACTAAATGACTAGGAAAGTCACATCACATAAAGGCTATCATTCGATCGACCACAAAATGACCGAGACACAGCGAACTAAGATGAAACAACCAAAGGCTGCTTGCATGCTAGGAAGTTCCACTGGATGAACTTCTCATATACTTGTAGAGACAATCGCAATGGAAACTTAGTCAATACAAGTTATTTCATTCATTTACATAACATGCTATTCATTTTAAGACTTTTTACTTGAGTTATGGTAAGTCTCAAGAGAGTCTCTCCCAAACACCTGTCCTTCAGCAAGTACCCCCATCACCGTGGAACCAGCAGCACCACCATCATCTCAGGGAAACACATTACCGCATGCCAACGTCAGCTCCGAGGGAAAATCTCCTATGATTCTCAGAACTGAAGAACTAATTTGCGTCAGCTAAACCGACGCAAAGATGACACGAGTAACATAAAATAAAAAATGCATTGGTCGACGCTATTGTGCGTCAATTGATTGAGATTTAGCGTCACTACTTGCAGACGCAAAAATCTCTGACCAATATAGCGTGCGCCTGCAGAAAAATTTGACGACTATGGACCAAGGCTACATTCACTAAACACCTTAGTGTCACTTCTGAACAATGCTAATTGCGCATGTGAGAGACCCATTTCGTGGGCAGGAAAGCTTGCGCTGACCAATTCATTATAAGCATCTCTCTCCAACATTTTCCCAAATATCATTTTCAATCTTCCTCCACCCCTCTCTGGTCTGTTTCCCTCCCCTATGTTTGTCTCCCCTTTCTTTGCTTCGCCGCTCCTCCCCCTCTCACCTCTATGGCTTTTTGCCTTGCTCTACCGCTCCTCCTCCTCACCCTTCACAGGCCCTCTCCCCATCACCTTCCTCTGCCAACCTCACCCTTGTCATCCTCCCGTCTCCACCCTCCTGGTCCTCCACCACCCTCACCCTTATCCATCCTCCTTCCTCGCCAATTCACCCTCTCCCTCACACCCTCTCACCTCCACCATCATCCTCTCCCTTGGCCTCTTCGTCCTCCCTCCGCCATCCTCCTTGCCCTCACCTTCTCCCTCGACCACCAAATCTCCCTCCCTCCTCCCCCGGTCACCCAATCTTACTTCCCCGCCGCTATCCCACTATCAATCCGTCGGGAGCCGCCATCCACTACCATTTCGGTGCCCCGCTACCATTCTTCCGCGAGCTTCTGTGTCACACGATACCCCATTGTCGTTGCTTCTGTCGTGTTGTTCCTAGAGCCTCCTAATGACCTAGGGTTATGATGGGTTGTTGTTGTGTCTTTTGCTTGTTTTCTTTTGTATTTTTGAGTTTTAGTTAGTATTTTGATGTGTTTTGTCTAGCATTTGCATTTTCATGAGCATTTTAGGTAGTTTTAGATTTGTGGTACTATTCTTAGGATTCTAGTTGTTTTCCTCTTGTTTACCTTATTCTGGTTTTTATGTTGGTTTTGAGATGATTGTGGATGGATTGATGTTTGCTCAAGTGTGTTTTAGTAGCAGAAATCATATTGATGAGGACTTGAGGTAAGATAAACTCAATGTTCAAGATCAAGGTTGAAGGAGAGCTAAGGGTTGGAATAAGTCTTCCATCACATCTGCGGTGGAGTTAGTTACACCAACTCTCTGGAGTTGTGTTTTCCTACCATGCCTCATCGCAACTGCGGTGGAATATACACACTACAGCTGCACCAATTTTCTATTTTTGAAGAAATCTTGTTCGTCCTCCACTTATGCTGCAAAGGCATGTTGTACCGCAGCAGCGATAACAAGGCGTTATCGCAGCCACAGTGGCTTCTATTGCACCGCAGGTGCGATGCGTTAGTGGCTATAAAGGGAAGCTCAATTCATTCAAGGAAAACCTAATCAGTTTTGAAGCCTTGAAGGTGACTATTGCTGAAGAACTATTGGAGGATTTGAAGACTCTTTCGATGCTACTTTCTTAGGTTTTACTTCTTTAATTTTGTTATGAATTCTAAAGCCATGTTAGGCTAAGCACTTTTCTAGCTCTTGGGGTGCTGAACATTTTTTATCATATATAGCTTTTGCTTCGTTTGTATGACAGTTATTTTATAATCTACGAGTATCATTTCTTGTGTTTGATTGCAAGAAAATGTTTAGCTAATTTCTATTAAGCTTGGAAGAGTGCATAAAAGTTAGGGAATCAAGGGAATGGGCACTTTTCAGATTTTCTCTACGACCTTAGGAATGAGGGTAGGAGTTAATAGTGGTGGCCAGTAGAATAAATCTTCATCTTTAATCTAAGGGTCTAGGTGCTCATAATATAGGATGGCAGGATCCCACTTTTCGATACATAAGGAACATGAGCTTATGGAAAAGCAGTGATGTCTGTGGGGACCCTATACTCTGCTTACCCCACACCCCATAGACACAGAACCCTAAACTACTACCATTTTTTTATAAGCTAAAAAATTGCATTAAAGTGGGGTACTATGGGTACCCAACTCTATATACAGATGAAAGGGAAGAGGGAAAAGGGAAAAGAGAACAAAACAAAATCAAATTACAGGCCTAAATATAAATTGGTCCACTATGATGGACGTCGTTCATTTGCTATAATTGAGCAAGCCTCATCAATTTGCCCCAAACCCAAAGCTTCTGAAGCTCGCGTGGAAGGTTGAGGACTTTCCTACTACACCTCCCTCAAAGCAACACGCAACTGAGTTGAGCAGAAGCATCTGCACCACCTCCAGATGTTGTTCTTCCCTCTCTCTGAAGCTCCACCTCCTTCACACCGCCCATCACCGTCTTCAACCTCCACTTCTACTATTGGTTCGTAAACCCTTTCGTTTGTTCTCGCTTGCATCTTCGTTCTTGCGAGGTTTCTTGGTCTCCGTTGATGGTGCGTTGACATGCATGATGTTGTTGTGCTTAGGGATGTATGCGTATGAGTAGGCATGGATAGTACAATATATCACCCACTTCATAGGTAAAAATTTACATCTATATTAGATCATACCCACATGGATATTCATTAACTAGATTTTAAATAGTTCTAGAATATGCATAGGTATCTTCATGGATATTTATTAAAATTAAAAAAAAGTAAATTTAAGATAAAAATTATAATACAATATTAAGTTCAAACACATACTAAAATTATATTTTTGTTATGTTTAATTGCTCTCGCAATTTCAAGTCGGACATGACCACTATGAGCGGCAAAACTCTTCCTATCAAGTATACTACTCCCCCCGTCCCTAATTATAAGCTAACATTAACATCTATATGGTGTCACTAAATATAAACTAACTTAACAAAAGTTAAATTCTCTTTCCATATTTGCCCTTACATTTATTGATAGTGGAGCACTATTAGTACTATAATGATTGAAAAGTTTCATCTTAAATAGGGGCAAATAGGGAAGATTGTACAATTTTTTTTTAAAACCAATGCATCAACTAACCTTATCATTTATTTTCTTAATAAGCATGAATTTTACAATGTTAGGAACGGAGTGAGTAAAATTGTTTAACTTATATACACATTTATTTAATTATTAACTATTTAAATATGTACATATCAAAGAATTTGATCAAAAAAATTTATTATATATATTTATGGGCATATTAGATATTAGGTATCCATGCACATAAATATATTGATATCTGTACCCGCTCAATAAATAAACATGAATAGAAAATATCCATTAAATAAATCTATGAGTATGTGTGGGGATGTGTACAAAGATGTGTGCTAATCTCTAAATAACGTTTATTAGAATATGAAATTATATTCATGGGAATGCTATATTCCTAGGTATAATTTTCTCTTGGGTAATTGTATAAATGTGTTTGGTAGCTTTTCTTTATTCTCGGAAATATTTTCAAATTTTATTTAATTAAAAAATAAAAAGACATGTTATAGAATTATAAAAGTGTGAAGTTATTTTCAAATACTTATCCTTCATTTTGGGAATAGAATTGTGACACAATGTATAATAAACTTTCCTAGGATTAAATTATGCCTAAGAATATTTTTACAAAACTTCTATTAAGTGCGAAAATACAACATTTCCACACATATTTTTCCATGAATGTTTTTAAATACCTACTAACAAATGCCCCTTAGCTTTCGACAACTCTCACTCTACACAGATTCTATATCCGGAATGAATCATTTCTAACCAATCTTCACTCAAATATAGAAACTGTAACAAACTATTACTATTAACTAATTTGACAGTTACAGCTAGCTATCAATGTAACTAAGAAACAATATTCCAAGACCCTTCGTTCAGGTTCAGCCCTTTAACTATCGGACCCTGATAACAGGGCCAGGCCCACAATTATTCAGTCCTTTATTTAGGTAATATATTTTTATCATATATATTGATTCTTTGATATACTAGGAGATCTATTTGTGGGAACTCGACTGTGTGAACTCTAAATTTTTTTTTTTTTTTTTTTATCTCGAACGTAACTCAAGTGTGTTAAATTATCCTCCAAAGTCATTTGCTTTTAAGTAGTTTAGGGCATCTTTTCAAATTTGGATCCTCTCGTGTCTTAATCTCACATGACCATGTCATGTGAAGACCTAAACCTTTAATTTTTTTTTAATGAAATCTAAACCCTTAATGAATATATAGAGAGAGAATATTAAAATTGTGCAAGAAATAATATTGACCATCGGATTTCATTAAAAAAGTAATTAAGTGCCCAGATCTTTCACATGACATGGTCATGTGAGATTAACACATGAGGGGATCCAAATCCCATCTTTTCTTGTAGGCTAAAATGCACTTTCTGCCCTTGGTAATTCATATAATTGCAAAACATATCCCACTTAGTTTTTTGTCACCAAATGTTCCAATCTGAATTTTTAGATGAGCACCGTATGCCCTTCCGTGAGTGTGCCTTAAAAAATGGACGGAAGGGAAGACGTAGCAAGTAGCAAAACACACATGTTGCCAGTTGAGCTACACAACCAATTAATAATATAATGAACAAAATTTAATTTATATCATAAATAAGGAACACAATCAAAAGAACAAAATAATCCCCAAAATCAACGCAAAAATCAAAAGCAGAAATCAACCCCAAATTAACCCATAAACTTGTTGCTGCACAAAACGAACAAGAACCAATACTGATGGAGCAAACCCATAAACTTCATTCCTCCTTAATTCCTTTTCCAAATTACACCATAAAGTTCATTCCTTTCTTGCTAAATTTGTTCCAGAATCCACATGCCTCTGCTTTTTTCTAAATTTTTGCTCTGATGATGATTGCACTTTTTTCTTTCCCTCTACACATGGAAAATTCAAGACAATACTCATATTATTAACATCCAAATTAATCAGAGGCTGGGCCTATTTCAATTTCCAATTACTAAGAATTCACAATCACTTTTTCTTCTTCTTCGTATTTAAGCTCATGAAATTCATCTTCTTCATCATCCCAAAATAAAATCCCAGAAATCAAACTAACCTAGTATCAACCCAGAAATCAAAAGCAGAAATTAGTGCATGAAGCAAACAAACAAGCCATAAATGTGAGAGATGAAGAACCCCAAATCAACCAAAAAATGTGACAAATGAAGAAGAACAAAATCTAACCCATAAACCATGGAAGCACAAAACCTCCTCCAACATCTTGTAGTGACTCATCGATTCTCCTTC
Organism: Acmispon strigosus; assembly: GCA_030819835.1. Lineage (NCBI taxonomy): Eukaryota > Viridiplantae > Streptophyta > Magnoliopsida > Fabales > Fabaceae > Acmispon > Acmispon strigosus. The sequence continues at coordinate 36,243,016 of JAUAMA010000001.1, read as the reverse complement.
AGATTCATTCACCAATTCAATCTTCTCCACCAAATCTCCATTAAATTTCTCCCATCTCCGTTCACCACATACATAAAGCAAAACAGAGCATGAGAGGGTGAAGATGCTCACTGGAGCGACGTCGCGGCCTAGCTGCCACTGCGAATGGAGGTCGCAGTCTCGCCCGCCGCGGATGGGTATCGCGGCCTCACACCGCTTTGAACGGCAAGGTGGATCTTCAAGGGTGGACCCAAAGGTGCTGCAACAGAGCCTGTGGTGGCCACGCCGGAGCTTCGTATGTGAGGGTGAGCAGAGGAGTGGTGGCAGCGCGGTGAGAGATTGAGAGAAAGATGGATTGGAGTTCTGTTTTGGAGAAGAAGGTGGAGAGGATGAAGGTGGAGTGCGGCGGTTGAGGCTGGGTAAGGAGAGAGGAGTTAGGGTTTTGATTGAAAGGGGGAAGAGAAAGGAAGGCTGGGCCTGCAATTTTTTATTATTGTTAAGATGGAGCAGATATAAATTAAATTGTGTGCAGTATATTATTAATTGGTTGTGTAGCTCAACTGGCAAAATGTGTGTTTTGCCACTTTCAGATCTCGTGTTCGAATCTCCTCCACCCCTTTTTCCAAATTCTAAAACTAATTTAATGACGTGGCATGCCACGTCAGCGCCACATCATCCCTTCCGTCCATTTTTTAACGGCACACTGACGGAAGGGCATACGGTGCTCATCTAAAAATTCAGAGGGGTACATTTGGTGACAAAAAACTTGGTGGGGTATGTTTCGCAATTGTGTGAATTACCAGGGGAAGAAAGTGCATTTTAGCCTTTGTTTTATGAGTTGATGACCCGAATTCGTATGATGTTTTTAGGGTCTTTTTATCTTGTTTTTAGTTCATTTTATTGAGTCTCATATAGTTTTTATTTCACTTTGTTAGGTTTTTCTCTTTATTTGTGCATTTGCATATAATTTAGTAACTTTTGTGTTTTTAGTCCTTTTAGTTATGTTTTATTGCATTTTTAGTTCTTGTTAGAGGTTCTGGTCAATTAAGGAATATTTGTGGGGATCTTGGTGCAAATAAATGAAAGAGTGTGGCTGAAGTTGAAGAAGAAGAAGAAGAAAAATCATCAAACCTCCTATGCTTGTTTAACATGTGCCTAATTGAAGAAATTAAAGAAGGAGATGAAGAATCAAGCATTTAGCATGTGCTAAAATGGAGAAATGATGAAGGAAATGGAGGTTTCAGCTGTTGCAAAACATCCATGAAAGCCACAATGAAGCCCCTTAATTGCATTGATGAAAGGAATCAAAAGAGAAGGTTAATGACAAGAAAATGAGGAGTCTGCCGTGCTCCCAATGCTCATGCGTTGGCATTCTGTCTGAAACTGATGAATTAATGCAGTCTCCAGCGCTTGAGCGTTGGAACCCAACACTCAACCGTTGGCCTGCTGGCAGATTGGCTATAAATTCGGTTTTTGGCTTTTCTTTTGTATCAAGCCCTGGAACCTGAGTTCCTTCCTTTGTAGCCTTATTCTTGAAGCTTGTAAAAGGCCTTTGGAGCCCTTGTTTCAGGTTTTGTTCTTTTTATTTTAATTATGTTTTCTTTAGCCATGTTTGGCTAAGCCCTTTTGCACCTTGGTAGTATGTGAATCTTTTCTAAGTTTTGCTCTAAACTCTCTATTGCTCTATGTGAATAAAGTTGTCTTTTCTTGAATCTTTTCCCCATGCTTATTTTACTTGAAGTCGACGCAAGTACTTTGCTTATTTCTGCGCAATGGTAATTGGTAGGAATTAAGGGAAATGAGATTAGATTAATCGGTTTATCCGCCACTTAGGTATAAGGGTGGGAATCAATTGTGATGGCTAGAACTGAAGAATTATAATGTTTCAATTGGGTTAACTAATCACTAAGGTATTAGGGTTGGTAATGTAATTGGAAGTTCTATTTGATTAAGGTATTAACGAGTAGAAATTCTAGGCTAAATCACCATGAAATCAATTTCTAAATTCATATAGTTATCTGATTGTGGAAAGAATAATTTGGTTAAGTGAATCTATTACCCAAGTGCTATTTTTATCAGAATTGTTTTTTGTTCTTATTTTATATCTTTTCCCAAAATTAAAACAAATATTTCTTTTCTTTTCCAACTCTGAAAAACCAATTTTAAATCAACCAATCCCTGTGGAGACGATATCTTTTATATTACTTCGATTACCTCCGTACACTTGCGGATTTTGCTCATCATGAGTATTGTGAGATGTTAATATTTTGGTGTCAAGAAAGCGGTTTCTGGTGGTCTATAACTCAGGCTGTCATTTTAATAGTCTTACAAGCTGCTGTGGTGATTTTTAATTGCTACAAATTGTTTAAACCTCCAATAAATAGCGTTGGCCCAATTGGCGCTAAAGTTGAGAAATTAGCGTCGGCCTATATATACTGTTAAATTCAAATGATCTTAGAATGTTTATCATATTTTGAATGATAACAATTTTTAGGAAGACAACTATGATAGATAAAAATTTCCCTAAACTTTGTGTTTTATGTATTTAGGAAATACTCTTATCATCTCTATATATCAAGTGGAGCATTGTTATAGAAGTCTCGTTTACACAAGCATTGTCTGATATCAGTAGAAGTCTCGTTTACTCAAGCACTGTCATCAGAAGAGAAGAAAAGCACTGCCTGAACACAAGAGAAGAATCGTCTAAGGGAAGTTAGCTAAGCAAGAGACTATATCGTTCAAGAAAATATCCCAAGTATGGTCTACGACTTGCAAAACCACGTGCTAAGGAAAATCAAGAGATATCACATGAGAAGCGTCAGAGTGTCAACAATCACATGTTCCCAGATGCAGTACAACGTTGTCAATAAGACAAAACGGATCAACTCTTTCTCTTTCCTTAAAAGGGAAAAGATTCGCTGCAGCTCAATTCTACTTTTGATTTCCTCATCGCTTAAGGAAAGCATGGAGAGATAATCAGACAAACACATTTAATGCAAAGCAAAGAGTTGTTGATGAATGGCCAAGGAGAAATGAGTGACTCACAATGCACCACAGCCTTAACTTCAGAAACCCTAATTTTGAAGTGAAGATATAAAAGGCGGGCTTGAAGATTTCAAAATAGAGAACTCTAATATTCTAAGATTATAAATTCAAGTGAACCAGCTCGCAAGTGGAAAAATCTCTCTAGAGTAAAAATCTTCCAATTGTGAGAAAAACCTAAGAGTCAAATACTCTAAAGCCTTTCACACATCACAGAGAACCTATCATCTAATCTTCTCTGTTCCAAAACAAAAGTACTTTCTCAAGTGTCAAATTCCCTATCCAAATACTTTAGAGTTAGCTGAGCTTAAATATTTCTACCTTACTCATACATAAGAGAACTTGTAGAAGAAAACTCTCTTGAAAAAGAAGTTAGGAGAAGTCCTTGATAATACTTGTACCAGGAGAAGTCCTTGATAATACTTGTACCAGGAGAAGTCCTTGATAATACTTGTACTAGGAGGAGTCCTTGATAATACCCTAGTGGAAAATCTTGGTTAAGCCAAGGACTGGACGTAGCCCTATCGTTTAAGGGGTGAACCAGGATAAAATCTCTTGTGTGCTTTATCGTTTATACTTTCTTTATCTTTTCGCTGTCTAATGTTTACGAAAAGGTTTCTAAGAACTTATATATATTTTTGAAAATCATGTTTTTAAAGTAACACAATTCAATCCCCCCTTTCTTGTGTTGTTACATTATTTCTCATATACGACTGAGGTTAAGAAAATTACATTAGCATCGACTTTCTTGTCAAGTGAATAATGTAAGATTAATGCCGACTTTATCGATGAATATATCAATTATCCAAAGTCTTAGTAAGTGTAATTGCCCAAAAAATTCATCTTGTATGCTAAGCTTATATTTATCAGCCGACATCTTCATCGGCTATTACCCCAGGCCTAAAGTTATCTGTTAACCTGATCATGGCTTACCCATATTCGGTTGAATTGGGATTTAGCCGTTATGTATTGTTCAATATTTTGGTGGAAACAATTATTTTAATTAAAGTGATAGAGTTTAATGAAACATGAGAAGGGAACATAAGTGTTAAAGAGCATTGTTATTAATGTGATCCCCATAGCTATTAATATCACCCCCAAAGTTAGTAAAATACAAAAATATCCTTAAGTAAAAAATGCCCCACCCAACTCCCTACCACCCACCTTCACCACTGATCATCCTCCCTCTCCCTTCCTAATTTCCAACCTCACCACCCCATCTTGACCCCCGTCCTTCTCCATCTCCATTCCTCATTCTCCATTTTCCTCTGTCAGCTCTTGCTCTCTCTGTTGGCTTCACTCTCTCTCTCTCTCGGCCCCGCTCCCTCTCGATGTCGCTCTCTCTAAATCGGCCTACATTGTGAAGGTAAGCACGTTATCGTTATTCTCCATTTTCGGTCTGCAACTTTCCACACTTTAAAGTGCGGAACTTCCGCATTTTAAAGTGCGTCAACATCGCACTTTAAACTGCGTCACGTCCGCACTTTAAAGTGCGATAGTCCTGCACATTAAAGTGCAACAGTTTCCAAAAAGTAACTTCAAAATCACATTATTGAATATATTGCACTTTATGAGACAAAGAAAGAGTACCAAAAAGTACTTAATGGTCTGCATGTTCTTCCAAACGAGTCTATTACACAAGATAAGTGGATGTCCATTCCGGATATGGGCTATGTAACACCCCGATTTTCAAGGTACTACAGTAGTGACTCCAAAAGTAAATTAAACATGCTAATTAACTTCCAAGACGTGAAAAAGGGTGATGTATTTTTTTTTCTTTTTCAAAACATACTACTGACAACATGCATTACATATATAATATCTTGTTCCAGATTATATCCATATACATGGCATAAACATATGGCCAACATTAAGAAACATTTTCACGAAACGTAACTCATTACTTTATGAAAGACATGCTGCCACAGTTCCAAGAGACACAACCTCTTACTCCGGTATGCCTCATGTGATCCCACGCAGGGTGACCACATAAAGACATAGAATCCCGAAACCTACTATGTCCAAGACATGTAAGATTACAGACACCGCAACCAACTAGCTACAACTATACCAAGTACTATATCCTTCGTTTGACTCCCATAAACTCTTCTCAGGTGCCCCGCTCGTCGTATGTTCCTCAGCTTGCGGTTTCCTAGTTGGCGACGGATCGCCTAAACACGAACAACAAATAAAGTGCAATGGTCAACTTTCAGAAATAACAATATCACAGTATATATTCATATAGGTACATAACCGAGATAACCCATAGCACAATAGAGGTCGGCATCATCATATAGTAAACATTATATAACAATAATCATCATATGATAAACACTATCACACAAACAACTAAGATGCAATGTTCATGTCCATGTCATGCCAATGCACATGAGTCGTTCGCTCATGACTTTTATCCGGATATAGCGCTCACAACCGATAGGGAAACACTTCTAGTTGTGGTTCAATGTCCTCAACATTAACCTCTAGAGTCGCCACTTTCCCAGGCATGAACCTCGGTCACCATGAATTCTCAACGACACAACTAGACTTTCGGTTCAGCTAATCGTCCCAAGTCACACGACTCATAGCCGCCCTATAAGTTTAATTTAGTGAAATGTTGTATGACAACTAGTCTTAATCACTTACATATTAAGTCTAATCACTTACACAATCACTATTCACATCATAATTACTTTTCTTATCATACTTTATCACGTTTCTGTAAATATTCCATTTTGTGACTAACTTCGGTCACTCGTTCATCTCGACTCAGACGCTCGCCAAACTCGAGGGTCGGTCGCTAAAATATCTTAGAATATATTTCCGGAGATTCCGCTCGTTTCTAGTTCAAAAATACTATTCATCAAAAATGGGTTTATTGCATAAATGGGTTCCTCACGACATTGTAAGACTTTTCATCTCATTAAAAAAATTTAGAAATGCCTAAAACTGCCCCGTTTCTGCACGACAGGGTTTCCACAGACCCTTTACTGTGTCCCAAAAACTTTTCCGGGCCCCGGAACCAAACCATATCGACCTTATAGTCAATCTTCACAGAAACATGCATACATTGTCATACAGATAAGCAAAAAGTCCAATTCTCATCCGAACGTCAGTCAAGGGTTTAATTGACGTTTCTACGGCGAAGTGTCGTCTCAAAACCTTTCATGGGTAACTCAAACAACTCTTAACATTAACTTATGCTTCAAAGCACCCACATATATTTAAGGATAATTAAATTACCATATTATTATTATTTAAAACATCCATGGTCTTACCGGCTACCTTATTGATACAGTCTTTCATGTTGTTTTTGTGTCGTTGTCGCATAAGGGATGCACTACATTCTTACTTGTTACTGGTCCAATACCACATCCCCTTAACCAGAAATTTATAGCTGTTTTGCATGTCAACAACAATCACTGGGTGCAGGTTTAACAACAAAGCCTTTTTTTTGTTTTACTTTACAATGTATTTTAAAACAAAAACTAACACCACGTATTTTGTTGGTGCGCTTAAAGAATAGATTTCCTACGGCAGCTACTGCTCCTCAATGACATGCTCATTGTACTCCATCAGTTGTTGATTGGGTTGTTTTTTGTTTTGGACCGTATTGTTCAATATCAAGAAAATATTGCACAACAGAATTTATCGACGATCCCTTAATTTGTAGATCTAATTATTGATTAAATAGAACATTATTGTAATTCTGATTAAATTATATTATGATCTCAAGTATTTTTTTTGTATGATTAAAGTATGACCCTAATTTTGTTATCTTGCATTCCAAATTTGTGTATTCTGCTTAGGCGACAACACACCAAAGTGTGGTATATATTTTTTGACGAAATTACTACAATATGCACTTTAAAGTGCGTTATTGTTTTTTATGGAAATAATTACGTAAGTGCGGTACATAAATTTACAACATGGTACTTTTGAAGTGCGGGCATATTTGTACGCACTTTGTAGATACGGGTAAAAAACTAAAGGATGAAAATTAAAGATATTTTTAGATTTTTGAATTTTGGAATGACATTAATCATGTGACAATGACATTAATAACAATGCCCATTGTGGAATGGTACAATGACAATCAACATGATTCTCCCTCATTAAACCTTTAATAATCTTAACTTAACTTGTGTTTATTTATTACTTGTGATTGGTTAACGCTGCCTCAATCTCAAGCCTGAGCTACTCTTGAAAAAAAAAAAAAACTCTCTCATATGTTGACACATGTCACTTTATAACATAAGAATGATTTAAATTTTTTTAAATTGATAGAATTTCGTTTTATATTTAAAAATGGTCAACTCTTTATTTTTTTTGTTTACATATGGAAAGGAGATCAACTCTTTATTAGTTATACCATTTATTTATGATAATTAATTAATAAACTTGATTACAATTTATAACATTAATTTTGAATTGCATATTTAAGCTTGCGAAATGGTTGGAAGGAAACGGATTATTTTTTGCATTTAAAATTTGAATTTTTTAGAATTGATACTCGTAAGGATTTTAAATTCTCATTTTGCAGAACTTAATTTAAAATGTTTTTTTAGTTATAATATAAATAGGCTTAATAGCACTTTTGGTCCCTCACTTATCACAACATAGCACTTTTGGTCCCTAACAAAAAAATTAGTCATTTTCATCCCTAACGTTTATGGACAGTTGCACATTTAATTTTCCATCCAAGTCCATCCAAATTTTAACAGAATATTCCTTTAAAATTAATTAAAAAATAAAAAAAAATAAAAATTCAGAAACACTAATGAATGTGTTCATCATCTTCATCTTATTCTTCTTTCTGCATAATCAAAAACTTAAAAAACCCAAAAAATAAACATCTTCATCAATTCATTCACAATCTTACTCATTCATCAATTCATTCATAGCCACAAAACTCTGGTTATATAGCTTATAATCATATAAAAACTAACCAGAGTTTCAATATATCAGGGAGCAACAATAGTTGATTTGCCAGTTAGCATAACTCTGGATCCAGATTACAAGCTTCCCTTGCTGCCTTGGCATCATCTATAAGCTTTTTAAAGATCCTCTACTTATTTTGCTTAAGTAACTAGATTGTTTTTGCGTAACAACTGTGAATGTTTATCAGGAAATCGAGAGCAAAACTCTGGGTGGTGCTGAATCTGATTAACGGAAGGCAGAGGGTGTGGTCACAAGCATGCTTGCCAAGGGCTTAATCTTGAGTAAAACTCCGGGTGGTGCTGAATCGCTATGTGAATCCCACCGTCAAAGCCGCCGCTTCACTCCACCGCCACCGGGATCCACCGCGCCGCGCCAGAGCTAGGTTGTCGGAAATTGCCTCCCCACAGCGACGCACGACGGAGTAATGAACGGTCCATGGGGTTTTGACTCGGACCCAAAGAGGATTCTGACAGTGGTGGTCTCGTAGTGAAAGAAGGCTGGAGATGGCCGGAAAACACCGCCGAAGCTGACGGTGGGGGCGGTCCACGGCGGCGTAACGATGATCCGTTTAGGGGATTTTGTTGCGGACCTCAAGGGGATTCCAATGGTGCTGCTGGTTTCTCCAAAGGGCCTGTAGATTCACCAAGATCTGAGAGAGAAGGTGGCTGCGATGTCACGCCGAAAATCGCACAGGGAGCTCGTGGTGGCTCGCCGTGCAGGCAATGAGAGGAGGAAGGTGAAGGTTGGTGTCCTGTGGTGGTGGTGCTTCGTGGTGCTCAGTGGCCATGGGGTGGTGGCCTATTCAGTTGAGGGAGAAGAAGGAAAGAAGGAATAAAAAAGAAGATGGAAGGGAGAAGAAGAAACAACAGTGAGAAAGAGAGGAGAAAATCATATTCAATGAGGATTGAAGTAGTGGTGGGGAGAGTGGGTAATTTTATTTTTTTCTAGATTTTTGGAGTTTAATATTGAAGATGATGATGAATATGGTTGAAGGTGATGAAGATCCTCAGTTCCTTTTTTTTAACCCACAAACTGTTAAATCCTTAACGAAGTTGGATGGAAAACTGAATGTGCAACTGTATGTAAACGTTAGGGACGAAAATGGCTAATTTTTTTTGTTAGGGACCAAAAGTGCTATGTCGTGATAAGTGAGAGACCAAAAGTGCTATTAAGCCATATAAATATTCAGTATATTTCAAAAATATTCCAAATAAAATTAATTTTGAATTACTTAATTTATTTTAGAATTTTCAAATTAATTACTTAAAAGGGACTAATGCTTTAAATTTTTACCATTCATCCTTCCATCGTCTAAACCATTCCTTCTTCCATCGTCTACTCCTTCCTCCTTCTATCGTCTACTCTTCCTCCTTCCATCGTGTAAACCATTCCTCCTTCCATCATCTACTCTTCCTCCTTCCATCGTCTACTAACTGCACTGCATCATTAACTTCAAACGACCATAACTTCTTCATTTCTTATCAGACTTATATTAACTTTCTTTATTATGAAAAATAACTTTTGAACTATGGTTAAAACGTGTTAAGATAGAGATGTGAAATAAAATCTTCACAAGCTTCCTCAACTAAAGAGTTAAAATGTGTCAAGATAGAGAAGTGAAATAATATTTTCATTGTGTTGAGACTATTGCTACATAAGTATTTGTTGGATGTTTTTTCTATTTCTGTTATCAAAACTTAATTACGTTGTTTGGTTTTGGTATGACATAAACTTTAGACGAACAGTTTTAATATTAGTCATTGTGTCTACTTTGAGTTTATCAATTGAGGGATTTATTTATTTCGACATATCATGTGATCTTACGCATATTTAAAATATGTCATATATTTATTAAATTATAACATTAAATAAAAAAAATGTTGTAAATTAAAATTAAAAATACTCATGCATTACACGTACTACTTACTAGTTTTTTTCTTATCTCTATCATCTTTTCTTATCGTATCACTAATTATTTATCAATTGTATTTTTCTATCTTTTTGAGTGAGATGAAACTCGAGGGCGAACAAAATTGTTTTCCATTAAAATCATTGAGGCTGAAAAGATCAACGCTAAAAAGATAAGAAATTTAGAAACGACATATTAGTTACGCAACCAAGTACACAGTTTTTCAAAGTTTGTTATGAATAAGAAATGGCCCAAATTAGAATAATACTCATCAAAGACTTTTACTTGTCTTTGAGTCTATGAATTATTAGAAAAACTTGTTTACATAGTACAAAGCTGAAATAATTAAATAAAGCTGCTATCTTTTTCTTTAAAAGAAAATAAGGGTACGGCCAAAATAACCAGCTAATTAGCCAGATACTTTTCTCCCTGCTTAGATGGCCATCTCTAATGCAGCTATGAGCTACTAGGTCATAATGATTGAAATATTCAAGTTCGTACGCCCTGTTTGGGAGAGCTTTTAAACAGTTTATTTGAGCTTATACTATAGAAAAAACTATTTTGTGCGCGTTTGACAAAGTTTATTGAAATAGCTTATAAGCCCTCCATAAACTCTTTTTAGCTTATTTCCATAAGCTGATAGAAACAACTTATTCGGAGCTTATGGACCAGTTAATGAGATCTTCTCTTAGAATCCAGATAACCCCTATTTTTCACACTACATTTTATTTTTTCCCCCTAAAAGACTAAACTGAGAAGGAGATTGAGACAGAGAGGGAGAGAGGAAGCGATGGTGGCTGGAGTTTTGGGTGGCTACGGTGAGGCGTGGCTGTGGCACGAGGAGCGGTGTGGCCGCGAGGTATTGGTTGTCGGAGCACGGTGATTGATGGCAGAGATGGGGGTTTGGGTTTTCTCCTCATCTTTTTTCTCCTCACCACGTCGCAAATCTGTCAACTAGAAACCACCACGTCGCAGATCTAAAACCACCACATCGCATACAGAAACCACCGAGTCGCAAATCTGAAACCACCGTGTCGTTATTTCCCTTGCGCCATTTCTCTCCTTCTAGCGTCGTTTCTCTGGATTTGCATCAAGGTGGAAGGAAGATGAAGGTTTGATTTTTCTGTTTTGGAGTTTTCATCAGGGTGATTGGGTCTGTATAAGCTATTTTCAATATCTGTATCCAAACACAAACAACTTGTTGAATTTAAGCGCTTACGACATAAGCTCTTATGCCATAAGCGCTTATACCGTAAACTCTTAATTAAGCTGTTTTCCCAAACAGTGCCTAAATAATTAAATATGAATAGAAAAAGATTCGTAGAACACATATAGTATCATCTCCTAGGCTAATACCCAACTTTGCAGGATTTAACCGTCGCAAAATAGAAAGTTCAAAAAAAAATAATAGAACACAATTGTGGCAGTTTAAAACCCATAAAAAATTTAAGAAAATATACAAGAACTTTATGGTCGTTTCAGCCCACCACAATCATGTTATGGTTAGAAATCACCTTGGCTAGGTGTGAGTTGAGTGTCCAAACATATAGGAATCATGTGTAGATCAAATTGTAGTTGGTAGACAAGGTTTCCGTTAATCAAGATTATGGATTCAAGTCTAATGTATGAAATTTTTTTATTCAAAGAATTATTACCATGAGAAAGTTGGTTTAGGTTCAAATATAATTATCTCCCATAAATAGTGCCCTAAAGAATAAAGTAAACCTAGGAAAACTAATGACTAATTGGTGTTAATTTGGTAAAGAAAAAAACTATATAAAGGGGCTCTACCTTTCCTCAAAGCACAACCAAAACCGATTTTGAAGAAGTTAAAGGGTGAAAATGGGGTCTTTAATGGCCTCTGGGACTCTCACTCTTCTTGTATTGGCAGTAGTCTCTCTCAGTTTATTGCCCACTCAAATATCAGCAAACTACATTTATTCATCTCCACCACCACCACCACCACCAAAGCCTTACTATTACAACTCTCCACCACCACCAGTGCATTCACCTCCTCCTCCTTACCATTACTCTTCACCACCACCACCTCCAAAGAAGCCATACAAGTACCCATCTCCTCCACCACCAATTTACAAGTACAAGTCTCCACCACCGCCCTATAAGTACCCACCTCATCTACCCCCACCAGATAAGCCCTACAAATACCCATCACCTCCTCCACCAATTTACAAGTACAAATCTCCTCCACCACCTTATAAGTGGCCATCTTCTTCACCACCACCAAAAGTCCCCTACAAATACCCATCACCTCCTCCACCAATTTACAAGTACAAGTCTCCACCACCACCTTATAAGTGGTCATCTTCTCCACCACCACCAAAGAAGCCCTACAAATACCCATCACCTCCTCCACCAGTTTACAAGTATAAGTCTCCACCACCACCTTATAAGTGGCCATCTTATCCACCACCACCAAAGAATCCCTACAAATACCCATCATCTCCTCCACCAATTTACAAGTACAAGTCTCCACCACCACCATATAAGTGGACATCTTCTCCACCACCACCAAAGAAGCCCTACAAATATCCCTCACCCCCACCACCGGTATACAAATACAAGTCACCTCCTCCACCACCTAAGAAGCCATACAAGTATCCATCACCACCACCCCCAGTTTACAAGTATAAATCGCCTCCTCCACCTGTCTACTCCCCACCTCCATCACACTATTTCTATGCATCACCTCCACCTCCTCCTTACCACTACTAGATAATGATTTAGTATATATAGAATTCCATGGTAAGCTTCTTCACAAAGTCCATATCATTCTTATTATTCCTACACAAGTTTCCATTTTATATGAATTCGTGAAAAGTTTATTTATGGAAATTCGAGAATAATGTTTGGTAGGTGCTTAAGAGGGCAGTGTTTTAGGGGTGCCTATACAGTTAATGGTTATATTATAAAATGTTATTAAATTAAATGGAGTAAATGAATTCATACTCAATGTCATGCTAGTATTCAACTTTTGTTTTATTAGATGAAGGTGACAGTAATTGAACTACAGACATTTTAGTCATAAAGTTTTTGATACTATATTATGAACTAATTATCTTAAAAATTTAAAATGTGAAGTAAAATATATAAATATACTCAACACACACTTGAGGATTTCGCTTTCATTTTTGTCTTAGTGTAAGATTATTTTTTTTTAATAATCACAATTTTAAAACTTAAATTTATTTTTATTATTTTATGAATTAATTTTTTATTTTATGTAATTTTTAATAAGTATGATGCTTATAAAGATATATTGTCTTAAAAAATAACAGATATACCTGAAAACATTAAATTAATTTTACTTAAATAAAAATCGAGTATATTCTTAATTAATTTATATGCTTATAATTACTACACATATATATAAATATTGAGTGACCAATTAATGACATGTGATGATGACATTAGGCACATATGTATATGGTTTTTACAGGATCCAAAGAACATTGCAAATAAATAAAGGAGACGATGGCTGGATGCAAGAATCACCGAACAATACACAGAGATGAATGAAGCGCGTATTCTGAGAACATTCTTATGTAGTTTGGTGTCCCTTAATTTGTTATATTTTTAAAGTTGTATAAGGCACTGTTCTTGTCTGATCCACGTACTCGTTCCTGTCTTGCATTGCATGCATTGTGGTTTCATGCCAATATTGTATCATCAATAAACAGTTGTTTTCTGTGGCATGTATGAGTATGACTCCTGCTCTGGTCTACTCTTTGAATTTTCCATTTTAGAAGTGTGTACAAGAATAGAATAGTATGAGATGCAAGAAACGCAAAAATGGAAGGAAAATGACGTGCCTCATTTTTCCTTCTACATTATTTTATTTCTACAAAACAGTGTCAAAATACTTAATAATTAATTATGATACTGATGCACTGTGTTAGGGTAAAAGAACTTTATACAGATAATCAATCATAACTCCTAAATTTGCAACATCATAGTCTAATTTTATAATTAATTGAATAAGTTTTGAAATTAATTATCTGATATTGTAAAAATCTAAATTATTATTAATTGTCTGTGTGTATGAGTATTAAACTCATAAATTATGTATTTAGTGAACTCAGATTTTAATAGAATAATCAACATAATTGGCAGTCCTCATTGTTTTTTTAACATTTAAAATCGAATCTTAAATTAGATACTTAATTAACGAGTCCAACTATCTACCAATTATTTTAACATCTTAGTAGTTGCTTGTTGTCTCTATATAAGGGAAAAATGCATGAAGCCCCTATAAACTTGATAGATTTTAGAAATAAACATCATTAACTATAATATCATCAGTTTAAAAAAAAAAACTATAATATCATCTTAATTGATCCTTAAATATAAATCAAATAAAATTAATTTTACATCATTAACTCTTTTCTTAGGAAGCCATGTGACATCGACTTCCATATATAAATATAATTCAAATCAATTTTAATTACATCTTAAAATAGATGTTGAATCAATCAAAATTATTGGTATTAATATTATAGAAATTATTTAATAAGTTACCCACCTTAAAATTTAAGTTTTTTTCGCAAGAGCTTGTCTATATCATCCTGAGTAAATATGAGGTAAAATTATTTTAATTTTAGGTTCTTCAATAATATTTTGACACGTGTTTTAAGAATATTTAACTCATGATACATTTTAAAATATTACTGGACCACCTTAGATTGAAATTATTTTACATTATATTTACGTGGGTGATTTAGACAACTCATTTTGCAAATAGGCACCCTTAACAATTATGTCAAGAAGAAGTATTGTTTAGAAGAAGTATTGTCCAAGGCTAAGCAGAAGACTATGGTATATCAAGAAAATATCTCAAGTACAGTCTACAGCAGGCAAGGCCACTCCCCGAGGAAAAGAGTACATATCACATGATAACGTCAGAGAGTCAACGACTACATTCCCCCAGACACAGTACAACATTAACGGATCAAATCCTCTATCTTTTCTCAAAATAGGAAAGATTCGCTAGAGCAAATTTCTACCTTTGTTTTGATTCATTGCTTAACGAAACTCTGCAAAAGTTACAAGACAATTGCATTAAATGCAATAAAGAGACTCATTGATGAACAGTCAAGAAGAATTGTGTTTTTCACGCAGGCTCTCTACAACATCTTCAGCAACCCTAATTTGAAGTGAAGATATAAAAGGAGGACTTGAAGATTTCAAAAAAAAAAAAAAGAGAATACGATTTACAAGCTTACAACACACGAAGCTCTGAAATTCAAAAAACGCTATCAAGCTATTCACCCTACATAGAGAACCTATCATCTGATCATCTTTGTTTTACAAAACTCTGGTATATTCTTAAGATTCGTATCCTCTACCTAAATACTTAGAGTTAGTTGTGCCTAAATCTTTCTTGAAGGTGCAAGAAACACACAAGAAAGTGGGGGTTTGAATTGTGTGACCCATTTTTAAATTTATTTTCTAAACATTTGTATGCTAATCATCGATTAGTATTCATTTATATTCATTACAAATTATTCTATGAAATAAGTAAGAATACGTTAAATTCATTTGATAGATTCTGAAAGTTAATTACTTGTTCTCAAAATAATTCATCTATGAAAACATGAACGAATGTGCAGCGAGGAAGCAATATAGCATGAAAGTAAAGCACACATAGTTTTTATCCTGATTCACCCCCATAATCGACAGGGCTACGTCCAGTCCTTGGCTTCACCAAGATTTTCACTATTTCAACAAATAGTACAAGTATTATCAGGGACTTCTCCCAACAAGTATTCTGAGGGCTTCTCCTATCAAGTATTAGAAAGACTTCTCCTTACAAGTATTGCTAGGACTCCTCCTTACAAGTATTATCAGGACTTCTCCTTACAAGTATTATCAGGACTTCTCCTTACAAGTATTATAGAGGACTTCTCCTGACACCTTTTTCAGGGTTTTTCTTTTCTACAATATTCTCTTCTTGATAAGAGTGGGTAGAAGAAATGAAGCTTATAGAACAGAGAGATCATAAGCAAGTTGATCTCTGTTCTAAGTTATGTGTGTGGGATATGATGAGAGTTAAACTCTATAAGGTTTCCACACACATAAGCAACTCAACTCAGGTTGGGATATGACTTGAAGTTTCCTGAGTTGAAACCAAGATTGCCTTGGTCTTTTGGACGAACTAGATTGAGATGTGTACAATTTAGTTCTAGTCGCCAAGTTGCTACGGAAGCAGGGTTCTCTATATATATCTTCAGTTGAACTCCTCACAGAAGGAGAGAAAACCTGCCCGTAGTGCTTCGTCCTCTCCGGGAAGCACATAACGGCTAGTTCTGCATCTCTCAGCAGGCGTAAGTCACGATCAGAGGTTTCTCTGCAAGCGTAAGATATGATCTGGAAATCATCAGTTTGTCTGGGTTGATGTCGTCTGGCTCCATGCTGAGCGAGTAGCTTTGAGCTAGTTTCTCTGTATATAATGTGTGAAGATCCAGCGGTGGAGACTGTTTTGACCATTTTACCCCAGTGCTTGACAGCTAATACTCATCACGTGCCTTGGTCAGATTTTTGAATTTCGACCGTTGAGAGTGTACGATGCTCAGAGATTCTTGCCGTTGATTTCGCGATGTCAGCTTGATTTGAGGAAAAGCAGAGAAATAGTGGGACCAAGAGGTATTGGATTAATTATGTCCCATATTTCTTTCTGTGATTGCCAGAACCTTGATAAATGTGCAGACGAGGAAAGAAGTAATTATTCAAGAGAGGGAGAATAATTTCTTCAATGCTTCTGTTGACTTGATATCCTTGAAAGACACACTTATTAATCTTTGCACCTTTGGCACAATTTGTACTTGGGCGGACGGATTCTTCCATAGAGTTTTGGCAGACGCAGTCTCCATTGAGTGCTTGAAATTCCGTCACTGAGTGGCTTGCATTGGCAAACGAATTTCCTTCAGTCAGTTCTTCTTTAAGGAACAAAACATTCTTGTCTTAGAGAACTGAATCCTTTCTTTCTATTTGTTTTCACTGAAGTTCTCCATCTGAGAGAGTTGATCCACAACTCCTTTGTATGATGCTAGAGAGGCTTCGAGACAGAAGATGTTTCTTCAAGGTTGTTATGCTCTTTCACCTTTAAACAACACAGTCTTCCCATTTGATCTTTGTAGATTCGGGTAGCGGATTGATTCAGCTGCTTCAAGTAGGCTTGATTTGGGTGTGCAGATTTCCATCAAGTAACCGTGAGAGAAGATGCTGGTCATTTGAAGCTGTTGATTTATCTCTCTTGAGTCACCGGACAGTCTTGTACTTGAATGTCTTCCTTTCTTGCGCCATCGGACTGTCTTATACGAGAATGCTTTCCTTCGTATAACTTTGACATTGTTTCCTTCGAGGTGACCGGACGAACTCTTCTGGTGGACTGATTCTCTTGATAAGGCTATGATGTTTAATCATTCCTTTCAGAGATGGTTATTCCTGTACATGATAATTTTCACTAAGTTAGGAACTTCATTTTTGACGTCATTAGATTTTAAAGAAATTGTTATTTATCAAAATATATTAATTCATTTAATTATTTGATTCTAACATTTCTACCTCACTATTTCAGAAGAGACTTTGTAGAAGAACCCATTCTTGTAAAAGAATCTAGGAGAACTCCTGTAGAGTACTTGAGGAGAAGTCCTGTAGAATACTTGTTGGGAGAAGTCCTGTCAAATACTTGTTGGGAGAAGTCCTGTCGAAAACTTGTTGGGAGGAGTTCTGTTGATTACTTGATAACGGAAAATCTTGGTTAAGCCAAGGACTGTACGTAGCCCTATCGTTTGAGGGGGTGAACCAGGATAAAACCATTTGTGTGCTTTATCGTTTATGCTTTGTTTATTTTCCGTTGCCTATCGTTTACAAATATATCTGCTTTTGAAAACTAAGTTTTATAAATACACAATTCAAGCCCCCCTTTCTTGTGTCATTTATTTATTTATCTATTGGTATCAGAACTTAGGCTCTGAGAAACTAACACTTTAACAGGTGTAGAGAAAAGATCCATGGAGGGAAACGCTATTCCAACCGGCTCAGCCACGCACAAGCCACCATTCTTGGATGGCTCAAACTATCCATACTAGAAGAAACATATGCAAATGTTCATTATTGTGAAGGTAAAGCTGGAGCCCGATTACACTCCATCTTCTCATGTCCGATTGTTACACCCGATGATTACCAAGCGCAATGTAGTGGAGACTACTCATGTAGATCTAACTTGGGTTATAGTGTACTTGGATGTCGAGGGAGAGTTAGGTGACCACGTTGAGGCCAAAGAGGACGAGGACTTCATTGCTGAGGATGACGAGGCGGAGGAGAACCCTTCCATGGTGAGCAAGGAGTCAAAGGAGGAGGATAGCTTGGGGACCTTCTTGGATGACTAGTTTAGGACTCTCTACTATACCTCTTGTCTGTATTTCTATTTTATCTGGTAGCGTTTCGAAAGATGTTTACCTTACGAGCACCTTCTTGCATGTTGGGCTCATAGGTAAGCCGGCAGGGATTCTTTGGTTCTTCCGAGTTATATCTATATTTTTCGTGAGGGTTTTTCTTTTGGACCATTGTAGTGTATCTAATTAACACTTATGACTATTACTATTTATTATGGGTACTAATGTATGAGATGAGGCGAGTTATGCTTACAAGTTATTTATTTTCTTGTGTTAGGGCATAAATGTTTCTTCGTTACAAATCAGAATAAAATACTCGTTATTTCATAAACTGTGTAGATGATTAATGTGTTTAATTCCACGTTTAATTCACTAAACGTAACGCCTCGTTCTTGCTTAAAAATGAGGTGTTACATTTGTGTATCAAAGCTTTGGTTGAGAAAACCAGAGCTTTTTGGGGAATTGGCCTGACGTGCCAAGTTGTGTGAACTCTGCGATTGATTGATGGGGAGTCAATCGATAGTACGGGTAATTGTCTGACTGATTTTTAGTATAGTTTGTTTAATAGTTAGACAGATTGCCTGATTGCTTGTTAAGTGCTTGGATGTTGTGTTGTCTGGTCTAAGCTTGTAGTTACAGGTGGTTATAATCTGAGGAGACGCGATGGAACAACTGGCAAATACCATGGCCACTATGGCTACGGTGCTGCAACAACAAGCTGCTGCGAACGCTGCTCAAGCTGCAACTACTGCTCAAAGAGCTACGAAGGAAGCTGCTCATCGAGAAGCTCAACGCCAACGAGATAAGGATTTGGCAGTAACTCAAGGGATGATTGAATTCCGACTCAATGAACCACTGAAGTTTCATGGAGAGGCAAGCCCGAATAAGGCGGATTTGTGGATACAGGAAGTAGAGAAGATATTCAGAGTGCTTCAGACTCCGGAGGAATACAAGGTGGGATATGCTGCCTACTTGCTACTTGGTGATGCCGAGTATTGTTGGAATTAGGCTAGTCAGATTATGGAAGCCAACCATGTGGAAGTTACTTGGGATTCTTTTAAGCGATTCTTCTTGCAGAAGAACTTTCCAGTCAATGCTAGAGAAGAGAAGGAGACGCAATTTTTGAAGTTGCGTCTAGGAGACATGATTGTGGCTGAGTACGCAGCCAAGACGGAGTCGCTATCAAGATACTTCCGTTTCTTTAATGCTCATATGGATGAGGATTATCTCTGCACTCATTTAGTGCAAGGACTGCGATATGATATCAAGAAAGCTGTGAGGTTGTTGGGGATAAGGAAATTTCAACCACTAGTGGTGAAGTGTAGGGAAGGTAACGCAATGCTGAGGGAAGAAAGAAAACAAAGAGGTTCTAGAGGACCAATGAGGCCAGGGAGTGTGAATCACGGAGGAAGATTCAAAGAAAAATAACCATTCAAGAAACCATATGGACGTCCACAAGGGAACTAGTCATCTCATGGATAGTATCGTTTCGTGCAAGTTGCATCTGGGGGACAGAATTCTCAAAGGGAAGTGACGTGCTATTGGTTCAGAAAGAAGGGACACTTCGCCAATAACTGTCAGGAGAAAGAGCTGAAATGTTCTAATCTCCTCAAGACTAGGCATTATGCTAGTGATTGTAATGTGCCAAAAGTGGAAGCATCAACGGGAACAACAAGGGGGACTCTTCCTGTTGCTAAGGGTCGAGCATTTTCTACGAATGGAGAAGAAGCTGCTGGTCGAGATGGACTGATTGAAGGATCTTGCAACATTGCGGGTAATGCTTTAAATATTTTATTTGATTTTGGGCACAATGCACTCCTTCATTTCTATGGATAGTGCAGAACGTCTAAAGTTGCACGCTGCTACTTTACCTTTTGATATGGTAGTTACTACTCCTGCTAAGACTGTGACTGCTAACTCTGCTTGATTACGTTGTCCTGTGAAGTTTCAAGACCGAGACTTCATAGTTAACTTTATATGCTTACCTCTTGAGGGTTTGGACATGATCCTTGGAACGGATTGGTTGTCTGAACATCATGTATTGTTAGATTGTACCGGTAAAACGGTGATCTTTCTAGACTCGGGTGTTTCTGAATACCTGAATGCTACCCTTATGGGAACCGTTCTGAAGAAAGGAGCTCATGAGCATCTCATGGCTGCTTGTGTGGAAGAGAAGACGAATACTGATGTGCTCAGCATAACAGTAGTGAGGGACTTCGAGGATGTATTTCCTGGAGATGTACCTAGTTTACCACTGGTAAGAAAGACTGGGTTCACCATAGATATGGTTCCGAGAACGGGACCGATTTTTATCGCACCTTACGGCATGGCACCGACCGAGTTGGTTGAGTTGAAGAGTTAGATAACGGATTTTACTGACAAGGGATTAATTCGACTGAGTGTTTCACCTTGGGGAGCACCAGTACTGTTGGTGAAAAAGAAGGGCAGGAAGTTGAGACTTTGTGTGGATTATCGACAGCTTAACAAAGTGATGGTGAAGAATCGTTACCCTTTGCCAAGAATTGATGACTTGATGGATCAATTGCGGGGATCAGCCGTATTTTTGAAGATTGATACGAAGTCAAGATATCCCCAGATAAGAGTGAAGGAAGAGGATATACCTAAGACTGCGTTTAGGACTCAATATGGTCATTATGAGTACCTTGTAATGCCATTTGGGGTTACTAATGCACCTTCTTTGTTCATGGATTACATGAACATGATCTTTAGTCCGTTCTTGGATCAGTTCATTGTTGTGTTCATCGATGACTTTTTGATCTACTCGAAGAGTCATGAAGAGCATTTGCGACTAGTATTGCAAATCCTGAGAGAGAAGAAGCTTTACACTAATTCCTCTAAGTGCGAGTTTTGGCTAGATGAAGTGAAGTTTCTAGGTCACGTGATATCTAAGGAAGGTATCGCAATGGACCCATCTAAAGTAGAAACGGAGTTAGCTTGAGAGCAACCTAAGACCATGACGAAGTGAGAAGTTTTGTTAGTTTAGCTGGATACTACTGAGACTTTATCGAAGGTTTTTCTAAGATTGTAGGCCCTTTGACCTAATTAACTCGAAAGCATCAGCCATTTGCTTGGACTGATAAGTGTGAAGCTAGTTTCTAGATGATGAAGGAACGTTTGACGACTACAACTGTTTTGGTTCTACCTCAAGCTAATGAACCATATGAAGTGTATTGTGATGCATCTTACCAAGGTTTAGGATTTTACTGATGCAACATCATAATGTTGTGGCTTATGCTTCTAGACAGTTGAAGATACATGAAAGGAATTATCCGACTCATGATTTGGAACTTGGTCAAGTGGTTTTTTCTTTTAATATTTGGAGACACTATATGTATGGGTGTACTTTAACTATCTTCAGTGACCACAAAAGTTTGAAGTATCTGTTTGATCAGAAGGAACTCAATATGAGGCAAAGAAGGTGGATGGAGTTCATTAAGGATTATGATTTCACTCTACAATAGGAAGGCTAATGTTGTAGCGGATGCATTGAGTATGAAATCAATTCACATATCTTCTATGATGGTGAAGGAGTTGGAACTTTTGGAGAGATTCCAAGATATTAGTTTGGATGTTAAAGTTTCACCCGGAAAATTGCAGTTTGGTATGATTACCATTGCAAGTGACTTCATTGCAAGTGACTTGATGAAGGAAATCAAGGAGAAACAGTTGCTTGATGAAGGACTCAAGGAAAAGAAAAACTTGATTGTTCTGGGGAAAGCACCTGACTTTGAAGGGGGAACCGATGATGTGCTACGGTGTAAAGGGCGTGTTTGTGTACCAAATGACGCTGAGATGAGAAGATTGATTCTCAATGAAGGGCACAAGAGTAAGTTAAGTATTCATCCTAGAGCGACCAAGATGTATCAGGATATGAAGTTACATTTCTGGAGGCCGGGAATGAAGAAACAAGTTGCTGAGTATGATGCTGCATGTTTGAATTGTCAAAAGGCTAAGGTTGAACATCAGAAGCCTGCACGAATGATTCAATATTTGAATGTACCAAAGTGGAAGTGGGATAGCATATCGATGGACTTCGTGGTAGATTTACCTCGAACTCAAAAGAAATTTGATTCGATTTGGGTATACGTCGATTGATTAACCAAGTCTGCTCATTTCCTACCTGTGAGAACCACTTACAATGTGGAGAAACTTGCAGATATTTACATTGCGGAAATCGTAAGACTTCACTGTGTACCGTCAAGTATTGTTTCAGATAAAGATCCAAAATTTACTTCACATATGTGGAGAGCTTTGCAAGAAGATTTGGGAACAAAGTTGAGGCTCAACTGAGCTCATCATCCTCAGACAGATGGTCATAGGAGAGAACTATTCAATCGTTGGAAGACTTGTTGAGAGCTTGTGTGTTAGACGACCGCGGAAGTTGGGATCACTTGTTGTCGTTGGCCAAGTTTACTTATAATAACAATTTCCATGCTAGTATCGGCATGGCACCTTTTGAGGAACTATACGGTCGTAAGTTTCAGACACCTTTGTGTTGGTACCAGAATGGAGAGAATTTGATCATTGGACCGGAGATGGTTCAACAGACTACTGAGAAGGTGAAGAAGAACCAAGAGAAGATAAAGCCTTCTCAAAGTAGACAGAAGAGTTACATCGACCAGAGGCTTAGGACTTTGGAATTTGAGGTTGGAGATCATGTATTTCTACGCGTTACTCCAACCACAGGAGTGGGAAAAGCGATTAAGTCAAGGAACCTTACACCTAAGTTTATCGGGCCGTATGAGATCATTTAAGGGAGAGCTCATGTTCACCACTAGGTGCATAGATGAGTAGTAGACCTATGAAAGAAAAACAAGTTTTTGTTTTTGTTTTTATTTTTATTTTAAATTCTAGACTAGACCACCCAACCCTTCCTAACCCGATTATCATTGTTTTGGGTCGGTTCGGATTTGTACCTGAAAACAACTAAAACCGATTAACCCAACACATACCAGAGTAAGACCAAAATCCTATGAAACTTGAATACTATCTGAAAGTCAAATCACAGTATATTATTTATTGCAGTAAAAACATAAAAGGAAAACATACCCAATCTTTCTGGACCCGTGCAACCTGGTAGGTGCATGATTGGAAACTGGAGTGCATGACCAAACAAAACCCCGAGTTATGAATTAAAAAACGAAAAAGAAATAGCAGATGTTCTTGTATTATTTCTGCTATTAGTGCAATATGATGTCCATGTATTTCTTAGATAGAACTATTGATTGGTACTCAGAAAAATAAAAAGAAACTCACCTCCTGAAAGATGTAACCTTTACTGAATATTGCAAAAAGAGATTACAAATTAACAGTGGAATATCTCTGAACAGTAAAGAAAAAGATAAAACAGAAAAAAATATCCCACAGGTCAGCAAAGGTTAGGGCCCAAGCATAACAATTGATCAGAATTTTGGCCATTCCCCATGTTCCCCTCCTAATAACCATCTCCTCAGAGAACTCTCTCTCCCCTCCACCTCATGCATAACTACTAAATGCCTCCTCAAAATGTGTTCCCCTTTCTTCCTACAATATAAACTTTCCAGATAAGTGGCCCATGACACAATTGATGAGAATTTTGGCCAATTCCTACCTTGACCTGGATCTCTACCACATGATAAGCTCATCCCTAAACATCTAGATATGAATTTGAGGTCAATAGCTTTTATGTACAGCTTGATTCACCATCCTGCCATTCTTTTCCTCAGATATTAAGGGTGCCTCTTTCCCAGTTCTCACTTATTTTGTGACACTTAAAGGATGAAAAGATGAAATTGAATGAAATCATACCAAAAGCTAGCTTTAGAAAGCATACTACAGCTATTTCACATGTTCATAACAAATAGAGAGTCCATCTCTTGTCCATCACTTACCAAGACATGTCTGTTCCTTTTTTATTTTACTATAACTTCTTTAATTTATAATCAGATGAATCAACAGGGCGACATTACACATGTAGTGAAGGGAAAAAATCCTTGCCTAGACAGTAATACTGTTTAAGACATGTTTCATGGCACAGCATCTTATTACCACAAGTTAAACACTAATTAAAGTTGAAATTTGTCTATGTATTATAGCAGCCTATATTCAGATCCTCAAAGAAGCTAAACCCACTTCATGCTCTTCTTCTAAGAATGTTGTTTACTTTTCATATCCAACTTAACATGAGAAGTTTGAAAAAGTAAACTAGAAGTGAAACACATAGCCACAGAAAATTGTAAAAATTAATTTTTCTCGTTTTCATCATATGTTTACACTTCACAACAGCTAATCTCCATCATATTCAAAAACATCACAACTATGAAAACATGGAACCAAGAGACCAAATTGATTCCTAATCCATTTTTAAAAAAATCCATACAAAACATTCAGTGATTCTTTTATATCTTATGCCAAAACTTTAAATCTCTTGTACTGAAATTTAGGAGATAGGAGAAATAGGCTCTGTACCTTAAATGCAAACTTCTAGTGTAGAAGAGCTGAAAATTCTTGGTGCCCAATATTTGAAAGAAAAAATAGTTCATGGCATGTATATATTTGAAAGAAAAAATAATTCATGGCATGTATCTAGTCCTATAGTTGAGTTGTTACTGGGGGCAATAATTTTTCCTATGGTAAATGGAGACATGAAAAATTTAATAGAGCAATAAGTTGCCTATAGGATACATGCTATCACTTTAGGAAGAAGCTGTGTCTAACCTAATAATCATAGCTTGCATATAAGTTTAGAACTGCAAAGAATAGAAGATTCACATCAGAGGTTATGCTACATGATAAACTAATCAAATCCATAGTTAAGTTGAAGAGTTGGAGAGGCGATGTGCTCAACTACTCATCCAAAGTACCTTGGACAAGCATATTTGGATCAATCATGTTAAATTCAACTGATTACGACAAAAAATTGCTAACCTTATAGAATCTATATAAAAGTGGGCTTATCAGGTCCAGCCACACACTAACCTTTCCACTTACAAAAAATCACCTCTTTTTTCCATGGATGCATTAAATTTAGACCAGTGGCAGAACCCCATCCATCAACCCTTTTCGGCAGAAACCCACAGGAAAATCCAATGACCTTACACTGACTAGAAATACTAAAAGACCCTACAGTCTACACGTCTACCTACCTTCATTCAAAGGATTAGTTTACTACTAGCATATAGATATGTTCACAATCAGCTCATTGGATTGAGCAGTCACCAGTGATTGAGGTGCAGTCTGGTCTGGTTTTCAACCTTCAATCCAGTCGGGAATCAATACATCATATATGTCTATCAAAGCAAAATCTACTAAGCCTTAGAAAGGAAACAACAAAAACAAAAAGTGAAGAACAACAACAACAACACAAATATAGCAAGTCAATGTTTCTGTGCACCCTTTTAACAACAACAGCAACAACAAAAGTCTTATATATCCCACTAAACTTTGCACCCTTGTAAATTGCATTGAAAAATTAATGACACCATACAATCACAACATAGTTCAGAATTGTTTCACTCGTTCATACAGACAAAAAAACAAGAAACAACATTAATTGGGAACATGCTCTTTGGCACCAATAATTTTTCATACAAACTGTATGAATGAATATGATTGATTGAGGCTTTAAAAGTGAGATACACAGTTATCTTTAAAACAGTTTTCACATGAACCCCAGTTCCATATTCTCACATTTCATACTCCCCTTCATAGCAATTTCTTCGTACTAAATAAAATTGCTCCATTAATCAACATACCGTTATCAGCCACAGAAACCCTTCCTCTAACAAAAACTCTTCCATGGCTGCATTACTTCCGTCCATCAACACTTTTCTGCAGATGCCCACAGGAAAATCCAATGACCTTTCAGTGATTAGAACTACAAAAACCCTACAGGCGACACGTCTACCAGCCTTGCTCATTCAAAGTATTCGTTTACTACACATGTAGACATGTTCACAAGCAGTTCATTAGATTGACCCGTGACTGAGGTGGTGTTCCATTCAATAGAGTTTCAGCCTTCAACCCACCAGGGATCAATATATCATATATGTCTATCAAAGCAAAACCTACTGAGATTTAGAAAGCACACAACACAAACATAAAATGAAGAACAAAAACATAAATATAGTAAGCCAAAGTTTATGTGCACACTTGTAAATTGCATTGAAAAACTAATGACACCATACAAGCACAACATAGTTCAGAATTCTGCTAACCGTTCATACAGACAAAAAATAAAAAGCAACAATAATTCAGAACATGCTCTTTGGTACGAAGAATTTTCATACAAATTGTATGAAAGATATGATTGATTGAGACAACGAAAGTGAGATACACAGTTATCTTTAAAAACAAGTTTCAGTTTTCACAAGAACCCCAGTTCTGCATTCTCACTTTTCATACTCCCATTCATAGCAATTTCTTCATACTAAATTAAATTGCTCCATTAATCAACATACGTTACCAGTGTCCAATTATGAACTCAATAAATGCAAATAAAATGAGTGAACCCTCAAGGCAAAGCATCGAGCCTCCCTTCAAAGACGAATCCCCGGTAGAGCCCGTCGCCATTTCGGGGCACGTTATCGATCCACCGCCACTCAGCCCCCTTGTCGGCGCCGCGGTCCCAGAGCGCCAGCTTGCCGATCCTCTTAGCGGAGAAGCAAACCCTATCACCGGCGCCGAAGACCTTGAACTTGCCGGACTCCTGGAAGCACCGGAACATCTCCGGCGGCATCCTCCCGGCCTCATCCCACTCGAGCGTGCCGAGGTCGAGCCTTAGAATAAGGATCGTCGAGCACGGCGCATTCAGAGAGAACGACGACTTCAACCCGCCGACCATCAGGACCCGGTCGCCGGCGCCGCGGACCAACCGCGGCCGCTTTAGGATGTCAAAGACGTCGCCCCACTCGTTCCGCTCCAGCCGCGACCAGGACGTCTTCGCCGGTGCCAGCGCAAGGCGGCAGGTGAAGAGCTTCCACTGGCTCCGCCACGGCGAGCCGACTTCACAGAGGGCGAAGGCGGAGTCGCCTACGAGGACGGGGCTTCGCGGCTTGGAGGGGAGGTTCGAGGAGAATTTCATCCATCGATTGTTACTGTTGTCGGTATCGTTGACGGAGGAGTAGTAGAGCGCGGCGAGCTCGGTGAGAACCATGACTCGGTGGGCCGAATCGACGAGGACGCAGCCGTGGCGGCACCAGGCGGAGCCGAGGTGGGGGAGGACGCGGAATTGACGGGTTAAGGGGTTACACGCGAGGAGAGATTTGGTGGGGGTTGAGGGGGGAACTGCCTGGCTGGGATTGAGGGGGGAATTGGGCTCGGCCCAGAGGTAGAGGAGGCCGCGGGAGGAGGCGACGGGGAGGGGTGAGCGGAAGGGGAGGAAGTCGAGGGGGAAGTGGAGCCAGTGGTTGAGGTCGGGGTCGAAGAGGTGGAGTAGGGATTGGTGGTAGTGGTGGTGGTGGTTGTGGCGGAGGGCGAGGAGGTTGAGGGGAGGGAGGGTGGTGGAGAGGAGGTGGAGGAAGGGAGGGGTGGTGAGGAGGTGGTGGAAGAATTTGGAGAGAGAGCGGCAGATGATGATCTGGCGGAGGGGGAGGGAAGAGAAGATCTGGTGGAGTGTGTCGTGTGGGAGACGGTAGATCGGTGGCTCATCGTCCATTGTGACGGCGGCTGGTGGAGGTAAGAGGTAGCCGGTGGTCGGGTTGGAATTTGGAAGGATGACTTTCCTTGCTCCCTCTCGCTGTGCTACTTTTTCAACTTTTCAAAGCTGTCGAATTTTGTACTTCCTTCTTCTTCTTGACTTCTCTTTTGCAACTTGTGAGATCTCATTCTCAATATGTTCGCCCTTCAACTAATTTTCCATTAATCCTTCTCCTTTCTTTTCCTGATTAGATTACTAAAGAAAAATTACTTTTTTTAATTAAAAAAACATATTTTAAAATTTTAAGGTGTTGTTTCAGCTTTTAAAAAAAAACATAATATTAAGTTATTGGCAAAAACTACTTTTATCGGCTTATCAGAAAAATCTAGATGTGGAAGAAGATAAAAAAAAATTAATTTTA
The DNA here is from genome assembly GCA_030819835.1 of Acmispon strigosus. Classification (NCBI taxonomy): domain Eukaryota; kingdom Viridiplantae; phylum Streptophyta; class Magnoliopsida; order Fabales; family Fabaceae; genus Acmispon; species Acmispon strigosus. The sequence continues at coordinate 36,214,673 of JAUAMA010000001.1, read as the reverse complement.
ATTAGTGAAAAAAACTCAAATTAGCTTCTTTTCTAAAAAATCTCTAAAAAATATTCTCTTTTTTAAAACAGTTGAAATCATTTTTTTTAATCCAAAACAAACGTACCCTATGGTGAGTGTAAGTAATGTGTTAGCATATACCGGTACTAAGTGCATTTCTAACCTATTTTCTCTTTCAATTAAACATAAGAGTTAAATAAGTTTTTAGTTCTGAACCATAGCTAGTTATTGTTATTGATCATTAAATAAAATTTTCAACGAAATCAATTCCTACATATGAAAATAGCCTGGTTTTTCATCCGTCTACCCATTTGAGGGCTGATGCAATGTTGTCAGAATCGAGTTCGTACTTAAGATTGGAACGGGATGTAAATGATCATAGATCCTAGGATCGAGATTCAGATCGTAAATCCTGTAAGATCCTACTAGGAATGCAAATATAAACTTCATAAAATACACATACATAAAAATTCACATGTATAAGAAAAATAACTCATGATTCACATAATAAATCACACATAGTGACATAATAAATTCATAACATAAGAAACATAATCTAAGTGTCATAACATATAAGTCATAATATCATATCATATGACATATCAAAAAAGAAACATAAGCTCATTATGATAACATAAAGAGAAGAAGAAAAATAGAGACAAAGAGAAAAGATCCAAACATAGACAACAATGAGCAGGCAAGCAAAAACAATTGCAGCAAAGAGAACCAGAATAATGGAGACGACAAAAACATAGACGCAGTGGCCAACGACGGTCAATAGTGGTGGAGCTTCAGGCTTAGCCCACAAGAGATGGAAGTAGGTCACGTTGCCGACAAGAACCTATAGCTTAGCCTACATCAGGCTAAAACCAAGTCAAACCAAATTACTGAATAGACAAGACCAAGGCTTTTTTAGAAGCCTATTTAGTTGGGAAAAAGGTCAGGCTCAGCCCACTCAAAAAGTCATGTAAGTCTAACTGACCGATCTAATTAAATAAAAATAATGAATATAATTTTTTTTATTATTTTTATAATGGATTTTTATTATAATATCTTAAAATTATAAACTTATTGACTTATTTATATGTTTAAACATGTTAAAGTGTATAGTGATTTAACCATATAAACCTCTTTAGAATAGCACTAATGACTTTTTTTTTTACTTAGACGAAATAATGATATTAATATATTTTAGGTCGTTAGCCAATAAGTTTGTTTTCATATTTACAAATAGGTTTATTGGTCTACTTGAATATCTTATCACAAAACATGTCTTTAAATAGACTAGCAGACCAGACTTTAAAAAAATCAGACTCAACCCTAAAAAAAACATATGACAGGAAACAGGCTAAACTCAGACCTTAATTTTTTTTAATATATCAAACATATTTAAGTAAAGTCTAGCCTAGATCAACCCAATTCCACCCCTAATCCCCAATCATCTTCATCCTTCATCCACTTCTTCCATCTTGAACCCTTAATCCATAAAATTTTCCTCTTCATCATTTGCAATTCTTAAACCACCAAACAAAATTAGAAAGGAAGGAAAAACAACAAGGTCAAAATTCAAATGCCCAAAACAGAATTCAATTTTGATTAGAATCGAAGAACAAAACAACTAATAAGAAGCAAACTGCACACACCTATATTTCCAGTTTTATTAACTCAATTCTATCTAACAGAGAGTGAGTGAGAGAGAAATAGAAAACATGTAATTAACGTGGTTGCTTCAGTATTGCAAGTTTAGGTACTCTACATTTTTGCTAGCAAGAGCGAAATGAGGAAGAAAAGAAAGAGGGATTTAGGAAGAGGACAAAAATTACGCGTCGAATCAATTTCTCACGCGACGGAAGAGCCTATCATGATCATTATCGACGAGCTGTCAATTTGGCCCCAAGCCCCAGGGCCATTCTAAGGTTAGGGCCAAAATGTCCCACACAAAAAAAGCCCCTAGGGCCAAAGCCCCAAAAGCCTTGTGGGCTAGGGCCAGCCCATGGCCCTCTAATTTTCAAAACATTCTCTATCTCCCTACCCTAAACCCAAAAGTTGGTCCAAAGCCAAAAAATCAGCCTTATAACCAAGAATCAGTCGGGAACCCAAAACAATGACCCGAAACCAAAAAATCAGCTCAAAACTCAAAAGTCGACTTGAAACCCAAAAATCGGCAAGGAACCCAAAAAATAGACCCGATACTCAAAAATCGGCCTGCAACTAAAAAATCGACCTAGAACCCAAAAATCAGCCAGGAACCCAAAAAATCGATTTGAAACCCAAAAATTGACCCAAAACTCAAAAACCGACTTGAAATCCAAAAATTGACCCCGAAACTGAAAAATCGTCCCGAAACTCACAAAACGGGCAAAATCCAAAAATCGCTCGAAAACCTAAAATCAATGCTAAACACTTAAATCAGTAAAAAACTCAAAAAATGCTCAGAAGTCAAAAATCGATAAAAAACCCTAAAATCGGCACAAGACCCAAAAACGACATGAAATCCAAAAATTGACCTGAAACCCTAAAATATGTCCAAACCCTAAAACCAGCACCCAAAGCCGAAAAATAACCTGAAACCGCAAAATTTGTCCAAACCCAAAAATCAACTTCAACTCTCAAAAAACAGTCTGAATCCGTAAATCAACCCAAACCCCAAAATTTGCTCGAAACCCTAAAATCGACGCAAAGATCCTAAAATCGATGCTAATCACCAAAGTCAAACCTAAACTTAAAAATCGTTTTCGAGTCGATTTTTCAGTTTCAGACCAATTTTTCATTTTCAAGCCGATTTTTCAATTTCGGGCAAATTTTTCGTTTTCAGGTCGATTTTCGGGTATCAGGCTGATTTTGAGTTTTGGGCCAATTTTTGGGTTTCAGACTGATTTTTCGGGTTCGTGGCTGATTTTTGGGTTTCGAGCCGATTTTGGGTTTCAGGTCAATTTCTTAGTTTCAAGCTGATTTTTTAGTATCGGGCTGATTTTTTGGGTTCCTGGCCGATTTTGAGTTTCATACCAATTTTTTGGGTTCCTGGCTAATTTTTGGGTATCAGGCCGATTTTGAGTTTCAAATCGATTTTTGAGTTTCACGCTGATTTTTTAGTATCGGGTCAATTTTTTGGGTTCATGGCCGATTTTCGGGTTTCAGACTGATTTTTTAGTTTCAGGCCAATTTTTTGGGTTCCTGTCTGATTTTTTGGTTTTTGGCCGATTTTGGGTTTCAGGTCGATTTTTGAGTTTCAAGCTGATTTTTGAGTATCAGGCCGATTTTTTGGGTTCCTGGCCGATTTTCAGGTTTCAGACTGATTTTTGCTTTTCAGGCCGATTTTGGAGTTTCGGACCAATTTTTTGGTCAACTAATTTTTTCACAATATTTTGGTCAACTATTAAAATGATAGGGTTTGGGCTGGCCCCGGGGCTGGCCCTGTCCTAGCCCGCATCTCTTGTGGGTTAAAAAGCCCTAGGACTTAAAGCCCCAGGACTTGGTGGGCTGAAAAAGTTAGGGCCAAAATAGGGGGCCCAGTGGGCTGGCCCCGAGGCCGTGGGCCAATTTGACACCTCTAGACGAAATCAATGAGCCTCTCTAGAAGAATGCGTTGTTGGAAATTACGTACTATTTCAAAAGTTCAAGTCCCACATTGCCTAGTTCACAAGCTTTTCAAGAGTTTATATACCTTAGCTCACTTTGAGGTGGAAAAGGGCTTAGTAAGGGAGTTGGGCTTGCGCGCATGAGTTTGGGCCATTTGGGCTCGTCGAAGTGCAAATCGATGGATTCCCCCCCTGTGCGCACGATGCGAGAGCCTTATTAGCCTTTTGCAGAGTTTTTTTAGACCGTTCATGTGCACCTGTCCAACCTTGAATTCTGTTTTTTTTTTTGTTGACTGTGCTGCCGCCCTGCATTAAAGGCTTGCCGCCCATACTTAATTTATGTTGCCCATAAATTAATGGCCATTTGGGCTCGGCGAAGTGCAAATCAGTGGATTTGCCCCCCCCCCCCTGTGGGCACAATGGGAGAGCCTTGTTAGCCTTTTGCCGAGTTTTTTTTAGACTGTTCATGTGCACCATCCAACCTTGAGTTCTGTGTTTTTGTTGACTGTGCTGCCGCCCTGCATTAAAGGCTTGCCGCCCATCCTTAATTTCTGCCGCCCAGAAATTAATTCCCCACTTACCTTGAAACCTGCATTTTTTCCTTATAAATATAAACCAATTTTCATGACCTATTTTAACTAGTTTTTTCCTCCCTTTCAACATTCCTTCCTCCTCCTTTCCTGGGAATACTATTTTAGTTCTCGCTAGTTCTGTCACCTAGCTTCATACCGGAAGGTGCTGTTTTATCCTGGGGAGTGTTCGGAATATCACCCGAATAATACTCTCGAGTGATATTGTCTGCATTTTATGAAATTTATTTATATTTTTAGTTGTAAGAGTTAAAAATCTGTTAAGTTCTTTTGTTAGTGGATTGGATATTGATAATCTCTTTATACTTGATGAATAATGGAATGTGCATACTGTAATTATCATAACTTTATTATTTAGCTATGTTTGTGGTATAACAACTTAACTGCTCAAAACCCATTTAATATGTCAGGGTTTATTTTAAGACCAAGAATTGATATTGAAAAACTATGTCATATAACCACGGTTTATTATTCACGGCCTAAAATACAACCATGGCCTAAACTTGCCTAATGAAGCTGCGGCCGAAAGGTTTAAGGCCTTGGTTTCATAAGGCAGGTTAAGACCACGACTGTCTTTTAGGCCGCGGTTTCTGATATGTGGTATAAAGGTAACCGTGGTCTTTAAGTTTTTGAACAAGCCATGGCATAAACTTGACAAAACCGTGGCTCTTGAGCTTGGCCACGACCACTTGCGCCGCGGTAAAGAAACCACGGCAAAATCGTGGCGCAAGCATCTAACTATGGTTTTTTCACATGAGCCCGCGATTTTCTGTTTGCGGTAGAAGGCCAAATATGGTATAGTGCCAAGTGACCAAATATGAGATTATGTAAGACGGGCAAGGACCCGCATTTAGTAAGGAACCCGGATTCGCAAGAAAAGTGTTTTCGGTTATGCTTGCTTATTTGCAATTAAGCTTGCTTGTTGTGAATGGCATGACATTCCATGCACACATAGGCAGGCCACTGAAGTTAGTAATCGTACAGGGTGACTATGGATCGTGTGAGTTGGGATGATTAGCCGAACCGAAAGTCTGGTCATGTCATTGTTGAATCTAGGGTGACTTCAGGTTGTGACCTGGGAAAGTGACAGCTTTAAGGGTTGGTGGATGGTGATCCATCGACTACATAACTGAAAGGTCCTGTCCTGCCTACCTTGCGAGGAATTGACAAGAAGGGTCATAGCGCCCTTTACATCAAAAAAGAAGAAAAAAAGGAAAAAGAATGAAGGGCATGAGATGCCTTCTAAACTAAATAAATCACCCCATTCTGGAATACCGTATCAGCTCCAGCACCCTGAGTGACAAGGTTGGGATTCAAGATCCTTAGTTGAGCCACCGTGTTTTGGAATTGAGCCTCCACAGATTGGGCAAGCCAGGTCTTGGAGAAGAGGAGTAGTTCTTTGCTGCGAACCGAGCCAGCCTCGAGCTCCTTAACTCTGCTCTCTAGTTGTTGTGCTCGGGATTCCGAAGATCAGACGTCTTCTTCAAGAACTTCCTTTGATAAAATGAGCTCGTCAACTATTCCCTTCAGTGAGTCCCTTTCACTTGCGAGCTTAGAATATGAGAGCTTGGCATGGGGTAAGGAGGACTCAACCTCATTTTACTCCTCCTTCAAAGAGGAAACTTGGCCCCGAAGATCATCAGCTTCTTTCAAGGAAGCCTCTTGTCGCGAGTTTCCTCTAAGAGGTTAATGTTCAGGGTACCCTCCTGGTCAGATAACATATAAATAGTATCACCAAGCTTCTTCTTGTCCACTTGAAGTTGTGATATCTCTGCTCAGATTTGCAGAAGGACGATGTCCTTGAGGATATGATACACGTAAGCAGAGTCCATTTCTTGAGAGAAGAAAAGCTTTGCAGTATCAAAGGGGTCGGCACCATGAAGCGTGTGGATGATGCTACTGTCGGAAAGGATACGGTCCAGCTCGGCCGCCTTGCTGGGCAAATCAATTGAGACAGATTTCTTCATGGCACGGGAAGAAATGGCTTGATGGGAACGAGGAGTCACTCGCTCGGCCTGGGAAGAGGCTTTCTTTTGGCCACCGGGAGAAGCTTGAGAAGTACGAGCCTCTTTGTTCACAGGACAACCGTGTTGCTTCTTCAACCCCTTCTTTTTCTTAGGAGGAGCATCCTCAGTCTCTTCAGCCGCCGCCTTGGATTACACAGGCTTTGGCACAATCTCCGTCTCCTTCCTCTTCCTCTCTTCTAAGAGCCTCCTTCTCTCGATGAGGCCAGGCTCAAGAATTTGCTCTGCAGGGATTTAAAATTCTCCGGTCTGCTTGGCTTTCTTGTAATCTTCCTCTATGTATCGTACCCGAATCATCTGGGCAACAAAGTTGGAGTGCTAAAACATAGAGCCTGCAAACAAGAAAGAAAAGTTAGATTTTGTATGACAGATAAGACTCCTACTGTAGGAGTTAAGAAGGAAATTACCCGAGTGCTCCTTGGTGTTTTAGATGACCTCCTTCCCAGAGATCAGAGATGAGCTTCTGGTTGTTGATGAAGGGAAAAAGGTGGATGTAGAAATCTCGCTCGGCCGCGGAAAGACCTCCCCACTCAATGGCATAAAGTTTAGCGTGACCTCCTTATCTGTGGATGGGTCAGTGGCCTTCTTTTACCAGGAAAGGGGAAAAAAGTTGTCCTCATCCACCTTCCAAAGATGGAGTCGGTCGCCCGTATATTGAATGAAGACGAATTCATCTCGGAGCCAAGTCTTGGATGATGATGTGTAGCCAGTGAAGAGCCTCTTTTGGTTGTCCCTATGGAGGGATCGATGATCTTCGCAGGAGAGGATCACATCAAAAAGAGAAAAAAGAGCTTCTCTGGGGGGTGGAATGCTCAGGTAACTAAAGAGGTTCTCATACCCCAACACGAACCCCCAAACATTTGGGTGGAGTTGAAAATGGGTTATATGCAAGTGGGTAAGTACCTGACTTTGGAAGGGAGAGAAGGGATGTTTGATTTTTTACTCCTCCAAAATATAGGAGTACATATAGAAACCACTGGGCGGAGGAGCGCAAACCACACAAATCGGTTGGTAGGCTTAGGAATTGAAAATGAGTAATCCTCCAAATGGGGAAAGGAAGAAGAAAGTTTCTCTTTAAGAGAAACAGAGTCTGTAGAGGAAAAAGACCAAGTGTTAAAAGGGTTTTTATGTCTTTTAATAAAAACCTATACTTGAACTGTGTTCAAACCTCTTTTAAGATTCAATTGCAGTATAGCACGGGTGTTATCGATCCACAGAGAGCAAATGAGTATGAGTGCCGTTCTTTAGTCAAGAAGTTAAGAAGAAAGACAATAGAAGGTGTTTGTTTAGAAATCTTGTGTTGAAAAGCATGAAATTAAAAAGCAAAGGTTGGATGGTTTAACAGATTAAGAAAGCAGTTGGATTATGGTTTCGCACTTCGTTATTCAAGATTATTCTTGTTCTTGATTACAATCACTTAAAACCTTTAATTCACCCCCACCAATTCTTAACTAACTCACCTATTCCTAGTATGAGAAGTTGATTCAGTTACTTTCCTAATTGTCGCTTCCACAGGCAATTAATAAAAGCAAACTGTAAACACGCCGGCGTTAAGGGACTAGGTGATCTAACGCTATTCCTAGCAAATTAGCTTCACCTAGATGAAACAGTTTATGTCAGATTAATAGAGTAGCTTCCACATACAAGATTAATCTTAAATCAAGTGAAAGGTGATCAAACTAACACAAGCAATAAAAGCAAAACTGTTCAATTGAAATCAAAGATAGAAAGTAAACAAAGAATCAATCATAATCCCTTCAAGACGAAGTACTACGCCAAAATCCAACTAAAGAGAGAGCTTAGTTATCCATAGGATGGATACTAGCTAGCTTACAAGGAGAATCAATGAAAACAAGGATGACGGCGACGTCGCAGAATGCAACCCCCGACTCCGGCCAGGTTCTGAGCGTCCGTTGATGGATCTCCTCCTCTTCTTCTTCTCACTCTTGAGCTCTCTCTATCATTCTGGGTCTGTTTCAAGGTGGCTAGGGTTGTAGAAGTCCCAAAACATGCAAAAACAGCGTTTAAATAGGTTCTGGGCGTCGCAGGGGCACTTAGCGCCCAGGGAAACATGCACTGGCCGCTCAGCGGCTTACTGTGGCGCTTAGCGCCCTGGCCTCCTGTTCTGGGCGCTTAGCGCCCTGTGGCGGCGCTTAGCGCCCAGAGTCACCATTTTCTCACGTTGCTGGGCGCTTAGCGCCCTGTGGCGGCGCTTAGCGCCCAGAGTCTTGGTTTCTTCAGTTTTTCTTCGAATCTTTGCATCCTTTGAGTCCTGAAACATGTGAAAAACACATCAAAAGCACAAGAAACATATTTTAAAGCTTATGATTTCCTTATTCTTTCATCTAACCAAAAAATTTATAAAACAAGGGCGTTTTACAATGAAAAACCATGATAAATGCCACTAAAAACACATTAAAACTACTAGCAAATTGGCACTTATCACCAAGCAGTGCCTCAAATCTCCTTGCTCATCTAGTTGACACCCTGAAGCCATAGCGGGATTGTGAGTAGGGATTTGGCTCCTTGACGATGACCCATTTTTGCAAAACCTGCACGGTCGGCCATGGGGTCAGGCTTAAAAGGAAAACTTAAGGGATTGTCAGAGTCATAGGATGAAAAATCCGTTTCAAAGAAAGGTTTTCTGAAAACTGTGGACAATGCACCGTTGTACGTGTACCCCTCTTGGTAAACTCTAAGAGGTTGAGGGTTCATAATGGGTTGCATATCGAGCGAGGAATCTACATCAATAGCAAAATCCACGCTCCGGCAATCCAAGTACCTTTGAAGGGAACCCTTTTATCAAAAAAGTAAAAGGAAAGATTGAAAGTAGGGGCAATACCTGAAGAAGCTTCTTGGAAAAGAGTAAGATCTGGTAAAGGAAAGAACTATAACCCTCTGAGCAAGTAAGTGGTGAGGAGGATTGATCTCAAAAGGGAAGCAGAAGGGGTTTCTCTGAATTTGGGGATTTAGCGGATAAGAGTAAAGGTAGAATTACTGAAAGGAATAACTAAAAGAAAAAGATAAACTGCATCGGGAAGCGAGAAGCCTTGAACGAACAGTTTTGATTAAAACAAAATATCTCACTAAACAGGCACGCCCGGTCAGAAGTAGAGTAACGTTACAGTTACAAGGCTAAAATGACCAACAATCTCCCTCTCCTGCTCGGATCAGAGCACAGTCAGCTCAGCAAGCCACTCTTGGCCTGGTCAGATATATTCATCTTGGTGCTAGACAAAGTAGAACGACAAAACCTTAGGAAAGACTCTGAGTCAAAACAAATCAGAAGGTCTCGAACGACGGCATAAACAAAATCCTAACACTCAAACACAGGGGGGCTTCAGAACACAGCAAAAAGGGATCTCGACAAAAGCTTCATACAGCTTGGCATGCCAATACTTGCCACGCCAAGTTGGGGGCTCCTGTTCCGGTCGGCTCTTCAACCATACGACTAGACAGTTTAGTAGCTAGCCCACTAGGGATGCTCTCCAGCATACACCCAAGAGGAAGCCTGCATGACCTGGGCTAGAGACAAGCACTCTTGGCTTAGTGGTCCTTTATCCGATTGGCTCGGACAAAGGCTTAGGGAAGCGCTCTGCATCCGATCGATTCTCAATCGGTCTCGCTCGGAAGCCTCACTTAAGTGCTCCTTCCAACACCTGCATAGGACCTCCGACGCCTATAAATACATGTTCCACTGTTCCTTATGGGACACTTCTCACTCATTACTTACATTACAAGTTCGCTATGCATTGTTACATGTTTGAGCTGAGATCTTGGAAGCTCTCATTGCTGCAACACTGACTTGAGCTTCAGAGTGTCTTTTGCAGGTCCCTCTCAGTGCACTGCAACTACAACATAGAGGCACCTCAATCATGATAGAGCAAGGCTGAGCTCTACCACTGCTTCGTCGAGAGCACTGTCATCCAAGATTCATGCACGAACAATATTTGTAGAAGCAAATCCTAATTATCTCCTAACAACTAGTTTACATAAATTACACGTGTCATTTGACACAAGAAACTAGCTAAAACTATAAACTTCCATGCGCTCAAGAATGTAACTTATTCTGACTTATTCTTCTTATGTGGTTGTGCCCAAGCTTGACTTAAACCTTGATCCTTCGACCCGGTATCAGTGAGCAACGACCATGCTTTCTCAAGTAACTACCATGTTGTTTTAATAAGTCCCTGAAGCAACTTTGACCCGAAACTATCAAACAATTTAAGTCAAAAAAAAATAACTCTTCAATGTCTAAGCCAAACTTAACTCTCTAATGACTTCCTTGCCTTTTTCTGCATGAGTTATAAATCCTTAGGTCTTAATTTCTCCATTTGATCTTTAAGATTCTGATTTATAGTTTACCTTCAACCTAACTTAAAGTCATGTTAATTGAACATTCATGCAAAAAAACTTATCACTTAAGTGTTTGGGCATCAACTTATTTCTCACATTTATTAAAATAAGTTCAAAATAACTTATAAGTAGGATTAAATTTTATTCGAAAAATACTTCTTTCACATTTATTTTAGGGAAAATTGCACTTACTCCCCTTGAGATTTATCGTTATTGAACTAACCTCCCATTTATTTTTCAAAAAGCATTGACCTCCTCTATATCATTTAGAATAATAGAGAGGTGCTGAGTGTTATACTAATAAATATTAGAGAAGTAGTGCAATAATGATAAATATTAGGAAAGAGTTAGTGCAATGTTTAAGATAAAATAAAAATGGTTAGTGGCTTGTTAAATAATAACAGAGATCTCAGTGCAACAATGATAAATCACAAGAGAGCTAAGTGCAATTTTCTCTTTATTTTACTAAAGTAATAAGTAATTAATGTGAAAATTAATGTTTCCTCAAATGAAATGCAACCTGTTTAAAAGACATTAAGGTGCATGGCAGACCTTGTTAGAGATATTAGTAATAAAGAAGTGGGTATTTTAGTAATTTTATTTATATTAGATCTTCACATTTTTAAACAAAGTAGTTGGCTTAATGATTTATCTCCTACAAATCCTCAAACTACTATGCTCCCTCCGTTCCTTTTTATAAGAGCTAAATGAGGGGGGTTGGTCGTTCCTTTTTATAAGAACCACATAAGGCTTTGTGCCGTATTAATTATTTTTTCACATTTTTACCCTTATTCACTTCTGAAAATATGAAATTGCATTAATGATGGAAAGAGATTAAAAAGAAATATGTTAAGGACAATTTTAGAAATTCAACAACATTTGAGAACAAATTTAATGCAAAAAACTATACTACCTAACTTTGTTAAGGGGTGTGCAAAGTTGGTTTAGCTCTTATAAAAAGGAACGGAGGGAGTATAAAAAATAGAATTAATGAAATGTGTTTTTGATATCTTGCAAATATGAAAAACGTTTAATAATTTTTAATTTAGTACTCCCTCCGTCCCAAATTATAGGGTCATTTTCAGACAATCACGCCTATTAAGAAAACATGTAATAAGTTAATTAATACGTTGGTTTTGTTACTTTTTATACAAATCTTCCAAATATGCCCCTATTTAAAAAAATATGGAAATTGTTAATGTAAGTATTAGATATACTAAAAGTTGGTTGGGAATATGAAAGAAGTAATTAGTAGAGGTGGTAATTAAAGTTTTAGAATTTAAAATATAATGAATGCAAGGGGTAAAAAAGGAAAAACTTTTTTTTTCCTGAAATCTAAAAGGGGTCATATAATTTGGGACACCGAGTTTGTCTCTAAGGGCCCGTTTGGTGGTCAGGATAGGATAAGAACAGGATAGGATAAGGGATTGGATAAGCACAGGATATGATAAGAGTAGGATAGACTATTATCCTATCCTACGTTTGGGGTGGACAGGATATTGATAGGATATGGCACGAACAATGAAAAATGTATTAAATTTTGATTGAAATAAAAACTACATAATATTTTTTAAAATTTGATTTTCTAAATAGTTTTTTTTAAAAAGTGATTATTCTATTAAATTTAATTTTTTTACATATTTATAAATTGCTTATTTTTTAATATTAACTAAAATAAAATTAATATTTATTAATTCAGCTATTTTAATTTTTTCGAAGGGAGAGTATTTTAATTAAAATTATTATATATATAACCAATGAGTTTTAACTTAGTAGGGGTAAGTGATTAATGATAAAAATTATTAAAAGATATTATTCTTTCAAAAATATTTTATATTTAAATTATTAATTATAATTATATAAGTAGAGAAATAATTTTAAATAATATGATAATATAAAATTAGTCTATATTTACTATTAAAAAATTAATATATAGTAGGTCGTAGGACCTGTGTATTGCGTTTTGGGCTCTTGGGTTTTTGGGTTTAGGCTATCGTCTGTTTTGGGTGGGGCTTTGTATATTCTCTTTTTGTCTGGTGCTGCCTCCCCTTTCCTGTTTTTATGGTGAGAGGGCAGCTCTCTTGGTGCTGTATCGTCCACTGATTTATTTATATATATTTTCGCTTTCTAATATATATAGGCCCCGTTTGGGAAAACAGCTTAATTAAGCGCTTATGACCATAAGAGCTTATGGCATAAGCGCTTATTAATAAGCTCTTTTAAGATATTTATTATAATGAATGGAAAATAAGCTATACATAAGCATAAGCTCTTTTTCATAAGCTACTCTGAATAGCTTATAAAAATAAGCTCAAAACAGCTTATAGGTAGGTCATAAGCTATTTACATAAACCCTCCCAAACACTTGCATAAGCACTTATACTATAAGTTAAGCTCATATAAGCTCTTCCAAACGGGCCCATATATATATGTGTGTGTGTGTGTGTGTGAGTAGCCTATTTTATTGTTAGTGAAGAATAATTTTGTGTATTTTTATTATAATATAAATAATGAAAAATAATGTTAACTAAGTAGTAGTAAGTGATAATGAAAATTTAATTATTTTATATGAGTAAATCCAATATTTTCACCATTTATAAATAAGTTTATTTTTTAATTAAATTTATCAGTAACTAAATAATTTAACTTAACAATAATAATTAGTAATTGATAACTAATAAAATTAATATTTTATTAAAATAAAAAATTTATATTTATTAATTAATATTATTATAAATTATATAAAATATAAATATTGAAATTAATTCTGGGTCATTGTAATAAACAAACAAAAAACTGATATCCTATCCTGTCAGGATAATTTCTATCCTAGCTACCCCTCAGGATAACTTTTATGGCCCGTTTGGTGGTCAGGATAGGATAAGAACAGGATAGAATAAAGGTTTGAATAAGCACAGGATATGATAAGAGCAGGATAGACTCTTATCCTATCCCGCGTTTGGGGTGGACATGATATTAATAGGATATGATACAAACAATGAAAAATGTATCAAATTTTCCTTGAAATAAAAAATACATAATATTTTTTAAAATTTAATTTTCTAAATAGATTTTTTTTAAAAAGTGACTATTCTATTAAATTTTTTTTTTCATTTTTATAAATAGCTTATTTTTTAATATTAACTAAAATAAAATTAGTTTTTAGTAATTCGACTATTTTAATTTTTTCGAAGGGAGTCTATTTTAATTAAAATTATTATATATGTAACCAATGGGTTTTAACTTAGTAGGGGTAAGTGATTAATGATAAAAATTATTAAAAGATATTATTCTTTCAAAAATATTTTATATTTAAATTATTAATTATAATTATATAAGTAGAGAAATAATTTTAAATAATATCATATGATAATATAAAATTAGTCTATATTTACTATTAAAAATTTAATATATATATATATATATATATATATATATATATATATATATATGAGTAGCCTATTTTATTGTGAGTGAAGAATTATTTTGTGTATTTTTATTATAATATAAATAACGAAAAATAATGTTAACTAAGTAGTAGTAAGTGATAATGAAAATTTAATTATTTTATATGAGTAAATCCAATATTTTCACCATTTATAAATAAGTTTATTTTTTAATTAAATTTGTCAGTAATTAAATAATTTAACTTAACAATAACAATTAGTAATTGATAAGTAATAAAATTAATATTTTATTAAAATAAAAAATTTATACTTATTAATTAATATTATTATAAATTATATAAAAAGGATAATTTCCATCCTAGCTCCCCCTCAGGATAACTTTTACACATGATAGACAGGATAGGATAAAGGACATGATACTGTTATATGATTACTATCATATCCTGTCTCTGTTTATCCTGTCCACCAAATGAGCCCTTATAATTTGGGATGGAAAGAGTATGTAGGAAGGTTTTTAGGAGAATGAAGTATGATGATATCACATTACTCTAGTAGTTTAGCTTGCATGTTAACCATGGTAGACAAAGCTATCCAAATAAATTCTCCATCTCAAGTCTTCGTGCTTTCACTCACTCATAAATATCATTAAATGAATTCAAAGTTTTCAACTCAATATTTACTCTATCATTAATTATTTTTCTGTATCTCTCTCATAAATATCATTAAATGGTTTCAAAATTTTCAACTTGAGTTTACTCCTTTCATCAATTATTTCTCAAGGCATTAGGTAAAAGATTTTAAGGTGTGGTGGTAGGCCTGGTGCAATGGAGTGAAAAAGAAAGGGGTATTGTAGTCTTTTCATTTACTTTTAAGTCTTTAATTCATTCATTCAAGTTTTAATGTTTTATATTATTATCTACTAGTGTACACTTTCAAGTCTTCAAGTTTTGTCTTTTCTCATAAATATTATTAAATGAATTCAACTTTTTAACTCAATGCCATTAAATTGAAAGAAGTTGCGCCAATTACATGACATTAAATATCACCCTTATCACTTATCTCTCATCTCTTCTTATCTCTTTAGTGTTCTACACCTTTAAATGTGCACCATCTTTATTCTATAAATACATGCTCCTAAAGGTATACTTTCTCATTCCAAGAAACACACACCCACCTAGAATTGGAAGTACCTAATGATGACAAGTTCTTCACTACTTACGCTCATCTTCCTTCTCCTCACCATTACCATAAAACTGAAGTTTGTGACTGCTGGTGGTAGTGTTAAAGACACAGACGGTAACGTTTTGAATATTACAAGCGAGTACTTAATCTTGCCGGACAACAAAGACGGTGGCGCGGTTGCAGTTGCTTGGATCAAAAAGCAACTAGCTGTTGTTCTCTCTAGCGACGCCGTGCCGGTCACATTTACTGACTCCAATACAACAAAGACGACCATCCTTACAGATGACATTGTATCGATAGATTTCACTACCATTCCCAACTATAATGGTGCTACTTCTTGGATTGTTGTCTATGATGAATCGACTCATGAGTCGTATGTAGATGTTGGCAGTGGAAAACACTATCCCGCTGTTAAGACAGGAAATTTCAAAATTGAGTCCGTTGGTGCTCACTACAAGCTTGTTTTTTGCAGTGATACCAAAAACTCAACTTGCAAAGACGTTGGGGTAGATCATGCGAATGGTGAAAACAGACGTCTAGCTCTCAATGGAAATGCGTTGTTGATTAAGTTCAAAAAGAATATATAGCATATGAATGTATGAGTATTATCTTCTATTAGTAATCATGGTTTCAGATAAGGAAAGGTGGGATTAACTCTTAGGTTCATTCCTTTGTAATTCAAAACATTAGTAAGATAATTAGTAAGAAGCCCGTGCGTTGCACGGTTTTTTTAAAAAATCTAACTATGCAATACATGATTAAATAATTAGCATTGAAATATTATGAATCTATTCATAATTATTAATTTGCATAATTTCAAAATAAAATGATATCAAAATTGTATATTTAATCAAATATTTATTTAAATTTCGGCAAAATCAATATGTTTATCTTTTATTTAAAATAAATTAATAACTTGAGTGTCATAATTATGCAACATAATTACGTATTCTAAAGAAAAAAAAAGTTAATATTAAATAAAAAAACAACATTTGAATCATTGATTATATTTTAAAATTTTAATAAAGCGTACATTTCAAAATATAAATATGGTTTAAAATTTTTTAAAGCAATATAAATTATTGAATTATGCTAATTTTTAGGAGAAAAATTGGAAATCATAGAGAGAAGATATGCTCGTGAAGAGAATTTTTAAATGTGCAAATTGAAAACAAAGTGCATTAAACAAGTGATATTAATATACACTTGCTCTTTTAGAGAATAAGAGCGAGACAGTATGTATTTTAAAATTAGTATTTCAGCCCGTGCAATGCACGGTAAAATTATTTTTAAATATTTGAAGCTAAATATAAAATTTGAATATAAACAACTACAATTTTCTAATTCAATTAAGTTTTAGTTTAACACTAGTCAGTAGCCCGTGCAATGCACGGGTTTCTTTAATTTATAATTTACATATTTAAATTATTTTATATTAAAATTGTATTTTAAAAATAACAGTAAAATAGAGTATTTAATAAATATTTTATCCATTAGTATACATATATAATTAAATTTCTTTTTTAAGCCAAATAATATAATTGAATGGATAGTACATCTTCCACCTCAGATATCTTGCACCTCTAGATAAACACCCACCCAAAATTTCAAATGTCAACTTTTGATCAAACCTCATTAAAGTTTCATTCATTGAGGTCATTGATTAGATTAAAATCTCATAAAAAATGTCTAAATTAGATAAAAAAAATTTAAAAGATAATGACTTAACGAGAGTCCAGAATGAGGACTCAAAATTATAGATATAGTGTCCAATCTCAAATGTGGGTCATATTAAAATATACATGTCACATGTAATATTTCACTGGTTAATACAATTTATTTACCTTCAATAGTGGGCTACTAAAACAGTCACATACCTCGTTAATGCAATTAATTTATTTCTTCCATTTCAAATTTAAATTATTTTAAATTGGACCGCCCGATATTATTAATTTAATACTAATAAGTTTCTATGTCTTCTATTTCAACTTTGATTGTTTTCAAATTCCACCCCTTCTTTATTTTTTTCAAATTAGTCTTTATTAGTTACCGGTATTAGCTTCAAGTATATTGGAAAGTAATTCAATGATAATTACTACACTTTAATTCACAAATGTGATTCTATGGTTTAAGTTTAATACAATGACTTAATTATTATTTAATTCACTAATTTAATACAATTTAATCAAATCTCATTAAAGTTTCATTAATTGAGGTCATTAATTAGATTAAAATCTCATAAAAATGTCTAAATTAGAGATTTTTTTTAAAAGATAGTAACGTGACTCAATGAGAGTCCAAGATGAGGACTCAAAATTAGAGATATGACGTGGCTTAATGATAGTCCAGAATGAAGATTCAAAATTAGAAACATAGTGTAGATTTGAACCATAAGAGCTACAATTTTAAATTCATAATCTATGCTACTTTTAGTTTTTTTTATATAAAAAAAAGAAGAGAAATACGTAAGCTTATCTCTCTAAACTTTACACTAATTACAAAGACTTACACCTTTTTGTTTAGAAAATTATATTTTACTCTCACTTTATGTACTTCCCTTGCATGTTGATACCTTTTTTAAAGAACTTACGCATGCCTTTGTTCTATTTATGAACAAATAGTACATTATGGGCCCGTTTGGTGGACAGAATAAACAGAGACAGGATAGGATAGTAATCATGTCATGTTGTTATCTGTTGTTTGTTGCGTCAGCAGGATAGGATAACACTATCCTGTCCCTTATCTTATCCTGTCCATCATATGTAAAAGTTATCTTGAGGGGGAGTTAGGATAGAAATTATCCTGACAAGATAGGATATCAGTTTTTTGTTTGTTTATTACCATGACCCAAAATTAATTTCAATATTTATATTTTATATAATTTATAATAATATTAATTAATAAATATAATTTTTTGATTTTTTAAAATAGTAAATATATAAATATTTTATTTTTTAATAGTAAATATATATATATATATATAAATATTAATTTTTTAATAGTAAATATAGACTAATTTATCATATGATATTATTTAAAATTATTTCTCTACTTATATAATTATAATTAATAATTTAAATATAAAATATTTTTGAAAGAATAATATCTTTTAATAATTTTTATCATTAATCACTTACCCCTACTAAGTTAAAACTCATTGGTTACATATATAATAATTTTAATTAAAATAGACTCCCTTCGAAAAAATTAAAATAGCCAAATTAATAAAAATTAATTTTGTTTTATTTAATATTAAAAAATAAACTATTTATAAAAATTAAATTTAATAGAATAATTACTTTTTAAAAAAAAATTATTTAGAAAATTAAATTTTAAAAAATATTATGTATTTTTTGTTTCAAGAAAAATTTGATACATTTTTCATTGTTTCTATTATATCCTGTCCACCCCAAACGCAGAATAGGATAGGAGTCTATCATGCCCTTATCATATTCTGTGTTTATCCAATCCTTTATCTTATCCTGTTTTTATCCAATCCTTTGATTTTTTCTTATTTGTCTTCTTGAACCTTTCTTTGTGTATCTTCGACCTCGGGGGTCGCATTCATAATATCATCGGCTTCAACAACTGCTTCCAATTCTTTTTTCAGCTTAGAAAGTCATTTTCATTGTTTCCTCAACTTCTAAGGGCGTTTTAAATTTTCGCTTGGCTACATAAGATGAAATTGGAGCTAATCTCGATTCAGTCATCATGTTCTACTACTTGCCACTCCTTAGTGGAATCCTATGCATTAAACTCATGTTCCTTATGAAACCAAATTCCGGATGTAGTCAAATAAAGTTGCCTATAACCCCTTTTCGATTGAATTATACGAAGAAATTTGTAGGGACCTCCTATTCCACCTTCCCCACAACTAAGAGAACCTAAGCGTTAGCTACTACTTCAACCTTACGTCTCGAGTTATAAAGCTTTAAAAGCCAATATACATTCTACACTTAAGCATTTCCATACCTTCATGGTAACTCTTATCACTATCTATATCCTAGAAATTTGTCTTTCATTGGAATCATTCTTTAAATTGAAAAATATTTTAGGAAAAGGGGATATATAGAACTTTTTTCCAAATTGTGCACTTGTTCTCTTTCATTTTTTATGAGCTTCCTATGGATCAAGTAGACTATATAAGTGATGATATTTATAATTTAGCATAATGTCACTATATGCAAGAACTTGATCCTAAATAGATTCCATTTACTCACTTTTGGTCTTTAATTGAGTAATTATATTTGATATACTCGCATCTGCTCCGATCTATCTTGAAATATCTTACCTTGAAAATTACACTCCATTTCAACCTTTTGAGGTCTCTCCGACTTTAAAAATTGCTTCTTTATTTGGTATGATTGATTTAACGATCCGTTGCACTATGTTTGTACTATTAAGTTGAGTGAATTCTTCCTATGCAGCTATTAAGTGATAAGTGAGTTGTGTAAATCATTTATGTTACTATCTAAGTTGAGGCTCTAAGAAATCTACAAGTGATGTGTATGCTCTAGTACCTCGATTAAATAACTTAACACACGCAATTTTTTTTCCAATAGGGAAGATTCATTTTTTTTCCTTCTTTCTTTCTTGAAAAATATTTTCTGACGCCAATGTGTATCTCTCAATTAGAAACCAAAGGAATTTGACCCTTATAACTTACTTTGTGGGCTAAGGCCCACAAGCCTTGTTTATTTATTTACTTTTGTTGATAATAATAGACAAGTGCGCTCACTTTGAATTGGTGACTCACATACAACACTATGTTAGATGCCCCCACCAAAGTGGCTTTAGTTTTAGGCTGTGCTTTCGGTGTTGCACCAGTCCAAATTTAGACAATCTTTTATTGAAAAAAATGTGTTTAAGTAGAGTTTTTTGATTTGAGTTCTTCTTAATGCAGCTGCGTTAAAATTTTATAGGGAGAATTTTGCCGTTCATAATGATCCTGTCAAGCTCAAAATTGTGAGAACAATTAAATAAAATAAATCAACCGTTAAGGCACGGTGGGATTAGGTCTTAGGTTCAATCCTTTGCAAGTTAAAACACTAATAATGTCTTTGAATTGAAGGAGCTGAAATTCTAATTGCATATATAGTCTATGCCACTTTCAGTTTCACAAGGTCAGCCCTACTTAGTACTTACACTTACCTTTTTGTTGTTTAGAAAATTACACTTTCCTCTGACTTTATGAACTTTGCTTGCACGTTGACACCCTTTTTTAAAACCTCAATTTTATGTACCAAGAATACATAAAGTTCAATAACAATTAATAACAAAGGGACTTTTTAAATAAGAGTGTAAATGTAAATTGGTGCTAATGTGCTGCTCTTTAAGAAATCATTGGTTATGGAGCACTAGAACCAATAATTTGCGGTTAAAGATGGAAAGACGTTATTGCTCTGATAATTTTTAGGTGGAGTTAGGGAATTGGTTTTCATTGATTTTTTTACCATTCTTATTTTCTTAATTCCCATAATACCTCTAATTATAAAAAAAAATCTTTCCTCTTTATACCCATAAGTCCATAACCGTTCCTCTTCTCCTTTCCTCTTTACACCCACACCATCCCATTCTACCTTTCCTCTTTACACCCACACCATCCCTGCATCCTTCTTCTCCTTTCCTCTTCTTTTGCTCTCGTGAGTCCTTTCCTTCTTGTTCCTCTATTTTAATTTTTTATTTAAGTTTTCGGGATCTGAAAAAAATTGCACTTGTAAGTGCGAAATAAGACCAATTTTCACACGTTAAAGTGTAATTTTTTTTCAGATCGCGAAAATCTTAAAAAAAATTAAAATACAATTTTCGCACTTGTAAGTGTGACTAGGGAGGAAAAATCGCACTTATAAGTGCGATACACATCAATTTAATTAAAAAAAATTAAAATACTAATTTCGAAATATGAGGAAAAATTGCACTTACAAGTGCAATTATTTCAGATCACGATTTTTTTTTTTTAAAAAAAGGACGTTAAATATGGGAGGAGGTTGGAAAAGGTGATGGGTGGGCTGGAGAAGATGATGGGTGAGGTTGGATGAGGATAGTTATGAGGGAACGTCATGGTTTATGGAGAAAAGAAAGATAATGATGGCTGTGAAGGTGAATAATGAAAGGGGATAGATGCGAGAATGGTGATGAGGAAAGAAAAGGGGATGGTGGTGAAGGAAAGGTGAAGAAGAAGGAAGGTGATGGTTGTAAAGGATATGTAGGGAATATAATTTGTTTTTTAAGGGTAAAATAGTAATTAAACCATTGAAAGGGGGTGGTGGGAGGACCAACGAAAATGGTTCCAAAACCAATTCCCATATAATTTTGTTTTCCCTCCTAAATTGACATTGGCATCAGGTGGCCAGAGTGAATTTGTGGATGTTGTAAATCTTAGATGGTTCCAATGTTGTTAATTGCAGATGATGGATCATGACAGAAAGGAAAAATTTCGCCATACATAACAAATAATAGTGGAATAATGGAAAATAATGATCGTATGGTGGGATATTGATTATGACAAAAAACTAAAAAACCTTCATGAAAAACTGCGCCCCATTACAGATATTTGATAATACTAATATGAAGATGTACAGTGGTTTTTAGTCGGAATTGGAAGAGATTAAGGGTCCGTTTGGTGGACAGGATAAACAGAGATAGGATAGGATAGTAATTATATCCCGTTGTTATCTGTTGTTTGTTGCGCCAGTAGGATATGATAACACTATCATTTCCCTTATCCTATCCTGTCCATCATGTGTAAAAGTTATCCTGAGGGGGAGTTAGGATAGAAATTATCCTGACCGGATAGGTATCAGTTTTTTTTTTTTTTTTTTTTTTTTTTTTTTTTTTACCATGACCCAAAATTAATTTCAATATTTATATTTTATATAATTTATAATAATATTAATTAGTAAATATAAATTTTTGATTTTAATAAAATATTAATTTTATTACTTATCAATTACTAATTGTTATTGTTAAATTAAATTATTTAGTTACTTAAAAAATAAACTTATTTATAAATAGTGAAAAATATTGGATTTACTCATATAAAATAATTAAATTTTCATTATCACTTACTACTACTTAGTTAACATTATTTTTCGTTATTTATATTATAATAAAAATACACAAAATAATTATTCACTAACAATAAAATAGGCTACATATATATATATATATATATATTAATTTTTTAATAGTAAATATAGACTAATTTTATATTATCATCTGATATTATTTAAAATTATTTCTCTACTATTAATTAATAATTTAAATATAAAATATGTTTGAAAGAATAATATCTTTTAATAATTTTTATCATTAATCACTTACCCCTACTAAGTTAAAACACATTGGTTACATATATAATAATTTTAATTAAAATAGACTCCCTTCAAAAAAAAAAATAGCCGAATTAATAAAAATTAATTTTATTTTAGTTAATATTAAAAAATAAGCTATTTATAAAAATGTAAAAAAATTAAATTTAATAGAATAATCACTTTTTAAAATAAAACTATTTAGAAAATTAAATTTTAAAAAAGATTATGTATTTTTTATTTCAAGAAAAATTTGATACATTTTTCATTGTTTGTATCATATCCTATCAATATCTTGTCCATCCCAAACGCAGGATAGGATAAGAGCTCTTATCATATCCTGTGTTTATCCAATCCTTTATCTTATCCTGTTCTTATCCTATCCTGTCCACCAAACGGGCCCTAAGACTCACGAATGATACATATAGGCTGATATTAAGGATAATGCATAAATGATAAAATATTATAATTTGATGAATTGCTTTTAAAATTAGAGAGAAAAATATTAGACATGTCACAATTTACTTCCAAAAACAATCTTCCACATACATCAATTGCCTAACATTTTTATGTAAAGTTTTCGTCGGGCTTAGGCAAGTACTTCATCCGTCCTTAATTATAAGCTAACATTGACATTTATATGTTGTCACTAAATCTAAGCTAACTTAACAAAAGTTAATTTCTCTTTCCATATTTATCAATGCATTTATTGATAGTGGAGCACTATTAATACTACAATAATTGAAAAGTTTTATCTTAAATAGGGGCAAACAAGGAAGACCATACAATTTTTTTTAAAACCAATGCATCAATTATCCTTATCATTTATTTTCTTAATAAGCGTGAATTTTACAATGTTAGTTTATAATTAGTGACGAATAAGTATATGGTAAGAACTATACTGTATAGGTGTGTGAAAATAGCTTAATAAAAAATCATATATTTTTTCAAAAGAATTTATTTTTGTTATTTCTAATCCTGATATTTAAGGGGATAAGCACAATTTCCTTCATTGAGAATATGTTAATATTTGTTGAGTCTGGACTGAATCAGATACCTCTTTCACAAGCTTACCATCCCACTAAAGGGGAAAGAAGAGTCAGCCTAAACAAGCAATGGGATTAATGTCATCATGGTATATATTATTAACATTGCATTATACCTTAAGAGTGCATTTGAGTAAATAGTTTAAGGCACTTATTTAGAATTTAAAAGCTAATTTCAAAAATTTATTAAAATAAGTTGATTATACATCATAAATAAAGATAAGCTGTTATTTATAAAATAATCTGAACAATTTGTGAAGATAAGCTTAAAACAACTTATATGTAGTAAAAAACTATTTACTTAACTTCTCTAAAACAAATGCATAAGCATCTATGCTTTAAGATAAGCTTAAATAAGCTCTTTCAAACTGGCCTAAATTTTTTGAAACCGTGCAACTTTGTTCCATCGTAGTTGGACTTGAAAACTAGAGGATCTCAAACTAAAATAACAATTATCTAACAAATTTGGCACTACTCCAAAAAAAATTAAAAACCTATATTTTCTTTTGATAAAATTCCCAACATTATCAATATCATGTTTTCAAGGAAAAGAGTGAAAATTATTACCCCACGGAATTTGAAACCCATGAGAAATACAAATAAACTTGTGTGGACGAAAGGAGAAAATAAATCAAAAAATTCTTTGCTTGCCCAGTCTAAGTTGATTATCATGGATTGTGCTCAAAGATTTCACAAAACAATCAATGCTTGGAATTCTCTTCTTCACAGAACTTGGAGTACTGATCTGAATCCATCAGGTTTTTTAGTTCACCATTGTCATTGATTTCAACTTTAATTATCCACCCATCTTCATAAGGGCTTGAGTTGACCTGCAAGAAGCAAAGAAGGGCTCCATAAAATAAAAGGATTTAATGTCTATACACCGTCGGTGTAAATTCTTTTTACACAGACACTCAATTATTTTCCGGCATATTAGAAATTAAAATTTTAATTTAATTTAATAAAAAGAGAATGTAACCATTAGTCCTATTAGTCCGCATGCAATGGTTGATGTTAGTTTACAATTTACACTGAGAGTGCATACAAATTATGCTCAAAATAAAAGGTTCACATCAATTCTTTATGACCATTATGCAAGCCTAGTGATCTATAATTCAGAGAGTACATACTAAAGATAAAAGGGGAATCAAAATGCAAAAATGCAAAAAACATAAGTACAGAAACCCAGCTTTCATATTCTGTCTTTTGTTTTTCTTTCTTCCTTTTGGTTTTGGTGAAGTTTCTATAAGAATTAGACAATGAAACTCACCAAAGCAGGGGAGCTGTTAAGCTCTTCATTAACTTGAACCACTTTTCCAGAAACAGGAGAGTTAATATCACTAGTTGCCTTCACACTTTCAACTGCACCAAAACTACCTCCTTGTGTTACTGTTGCTCCCACTTCTGGCAATTCAACGTATACAACATCACCCAAATGGTCTTGGGCATGATCAGTTATGCCGACGGTTGCAGAATTGCCATCAACCTTCGCCCACTCGTGAGAATCCGCATACTTCAGATCTTTCAAAACTATGGACATAACAGAGAATGGGAAGGTAGATTTGTAACAGAAATCAATAATAGTCTTAACTCTTAATATCAGCCAGCAATAACAGATAAATACAATAAATTGGCATTATTTTTGGAAAAAACATAACTATTTTGATCAGCCTAATTTTTAAAAAGAGAAACTTTAGTACTTGCAATAGAAAGGGAGAATTCACAGTTAACATAGAATAAATCCACCCTATGAAAGGAAGAATAACAGTCCCTTTTGATTCTGTCTAGCTTCAGCCTAGGTATCTATTTCATATGCTTAGAAGTTAGCGAGTAGCGACACTTATTCTCAAATACTAAAAGCTAAAATCACTTATTCATCCTGAACATAATCTGATTTGGTGAGAAACTTTCTACTCAAACTGTTCAGAAAAGCATAAAAAGTGATGATGGTACAACACTAATCAAAGTAAAAACAAATCAGAAGAAATCAAATGTTAAACAGTTTAAGAAATTATATCAAGCCAATGCAAATTTAGAGAATTCAAGACAATACTCGCACGGTCACACTTATTGAGAAGCCAATAAAGAATAAGAAATGAACAAAAACTTGAGGTTTCCAGCGGGCTAGGAAGCAGGAAGCAATTCAGAAATGTTGAAAGTATTTCTATGACTAGGACCTCTGAAAACTAAGCTAATAACAATGAGATAAACAACACAACACTATACAGGTGGGGCATGGTTGACATGATAAAAAAGTTAATAACGATGAGATCTTTTATCAATGTCTACCCTAATTAGGCAAGCTATTTCTATGACTAGAACCTCTAAAAACAAAGTTAGAAGGTAAAAATTTGAATATTATACCAAAGCTCACCCTCTATACTCTATAGGGCGGAGCATAATTGACATACTAATAACATAGACAACTTTCTTTTATCTTCTAGGATAAGATAACTAGACAGACTAAAATGCTAAAAGTATATTGTGTGCACAAATTTTAAATCCAACTCAAAAACACACATTATGCGTTTTCTTTTTCTTCCCTTTTTTGGCCAGGGATAGTAAATTTGAAGTTCATTGAAGAAAAGAAAATCCCAGCATGCACATAATGACACAGTCCTAAATGAGCCATGTAGCTAACCTACTGCAACTTATGTTTGCAATAATCTTCAATAAAGAATGAATCAACAAAAATTACATTTCTTCTGTATCATCAGTATAGGAACTCTTACAATTTTTTACCTTCACACATTCAATATTGAGATTCAGAAAACTAATATCAGTTCTCTTACAAATTATATTGGGCCATTGCGGCCCAATACACACAGTGCGGCCCATTACTAAGTCAATGATGGAAACGGTGCAAAGATGGTTAACGGGGGTAGAGGGTGGTGCATTTTCTCCGCCCATGACCATGATCAAGAAATCGCCATTCATGGCTGAACCTTATTATATTATAAATCAGAATTTCAAGGAGAAGCGTGTATTTACCATCCTAAAGAGAAGAGACCCAAAACTTGAAAACCGAAGTATAAATGAAAATTGAAATGGAATGTGGACTGTGCGTGGGGATAAAGATTAAGATCTACAAACATGATCCACAAAATACGCATTGCATGAGATAAAGAACAATACAATCTAAGTGATCATTGAAACAAAAGCATACGAAAATTAGCGATCACTGAAAGAACAAGAAGAAGATGAAGATTTACCAGAAGAAAAGCCTCTGCGAAAGACAGAGATCCTCAGGTAGGAAGCAGCTCCCGAAGCCCAAAACTGCCTACAAGCCATTTCTCTCTCACTCTCACTCCCTCGTTCTCGTTCTCGTTCTCGCTCTCGCTCTCTCGCTCTCTCGCGTTCAATGCTTGCACACACACTGCTTCTTCTCAACGGCCGTTTCTGTTTACTCAAAAATTGTAGGGCTCGTGATTTGTTTTTTTGACTTTTTTCCTCTTCATTAAAAAACTCGCTTAAATATGTTTTTAGGGGTGAATTGAATTTATTTCTTCTAAACAAATTATAATTTTTAATGCTAATATTATAATTTTTAATGTCAATATTATTAAAATAGGTAAATTTAGCTCTATCATATCTTTGTAGCGATTTTTGTTTATTTACGGTGATTTTTAATCATTATGATTTTTTTTAATGACGATTTAAATCAATAAGTTCGCCGGCCCAACCAACATTCTCTTTTTTAAAATGATCTCCTTTTTATTTCAATATTAATAAGTTGGAGGAATCATATGAGAAAAATATATTAATATACTAAAGAATATTATTGTTCTTCAAATATCTAATACACTAGTTTTTCTCTTATAATCAAAAATAAAATCTAATACAGTACAATAAAAATCCATTTTGAGGACTAAGGTATTGTTTGGTTGAAGAGGAACGGAGGAGAGGGGAGGGATTGGAAGGGGTTTTTAAAAATAAATGGCTTAATAGCCATTTTGGTCCCCTAGATTTTACGATTTTGCATTCGTGGTCCCTCTTGCAATTTATTAGCACCCAGAGTCCCTTTATCTTTGAAGATTTTGCATTTCTAGTTTCCATCCAATTCCGTTAATGATTTAACGGAATATTCCTTTGAAATTAATTAAAAAAAATAAAAAATTAATTAAATAAAATAAAATTTAAAGTTTTCCAGAGAATTCACATATCTTTATCAAAACTTCTTCTTCCTCTTCTCCTACAATCACAAACCCTAGCAGCCACCCCCCAACCAAAACCCAAACCCTCTCCCAAACACTCAGCACCACCACCCACACTCGGCCTCCATTGCTCCGATTCGCAAAGCCGCCGCCGCCCCTCTCCTTCCTCCCTGTTCACAAAGCCACCACCGCCGCTGCTCCTTCCTCCTCGCGAAGCCGTCGCCGCCGCTGCTCCTTCCTCCTCGCGAAGCCGTCGCCGCCGCTGCTCCTTCCTCCCTGTTCGCGAAGCCGCCGCCGCGCTGCTCCTTCCTCCCTGTTCGCGAAGCCGCCGCCGCCACTGCTCCTTCCTCCCTGTTCGCGAAGCCGCCGCCGCCACTGCTCCTTCCTCCCTGTTCACGAAGCCGCCGCCGTCCTCTGGCCCGTCGCTTTTTTTTCCAGATCCAAGTCTTCTCTTTCTCTGATTTTGATTTGGGTTTTGTTTTTATGTGTTGTGTGATTGCTCATAATATTTTTTCCAGATTCAAGTCTTCTCTTTCTCATAATTTTTGTGATTGCTCATAAAACAACCTTTATACCTTGTTCGTTTGCTGTATCTCTGTTTTTTGCACGCGTTCTTCAGTTTGAATTACTGACTGACAAGCGATTTCTGCTCTGTATATGGGTTTATATGAGTTTCTTAGTTATTAATGTTTCTTTTTGTCACTACTACTCTTCAATGTTTGTATGATTGCTCATAATATTGAAGAAACATGATGCTGTTATTGTGAAATGGGTCTTAGCTTCTGCAATTAAGATCAAAATTGGTGGGGCTTGGAAATGGATGTTTCAATTCATGTTCAGTATTATAGATTTTTCAGAATGTTAAATGTTTATGGAATGATGTTAGAAATGAAGATGGAAGGTATAATATTAGGAAGATGAATATGTATGTTTTTTGATTTTTTCTGGGTAAGATGATGAAGATCTTGGTGAAGAAGATGAAGATTGATGAATGTTCTGGACTTTTTTTTTATTAATTTTTTTTTCAAAAACCGTTAAATCTTTAACGGAATTGGATGGAAAACTAGAAATGCAAAATCTTCAAAGATAAAGGGACTCTGGATGCTAATAAATTGCAAGAGGGACCACGAATGCAAAATCGTGAAATTTGGGGGACCAAAATGGCTATTAAGCCAAAATAAATTGTGTTTGGTTCAAATTTTTTAGAAGGAAGGAGAGAGGAATGGAGGGGATCAAAACCCCTCCTCACTCAATTTTTTTGTTCCCACCAATAGTGGGGGATTGAGAGGGAAATAAATTTTTTAACAAAAATATCCCTAAATAAATTTAAGAATTCTCAAATTCAAACCAAACAATACATAAATTGCTTCTCATTCATCTTTCCCATTCCTCTTCTCGTTCTACCTGCTTCTCACACGACGTTCTTCCTACTTCTGGTCCAATTTGCAGAATTGCAGCTGATAGTAGTTTCTATATTCCCTTTTCTCTAACTCAGATACTGCCTATATGCATTTCAACTTAACTGAATTATTATGTACTTTGACGCATACACATCTCTTCTAGGTTCTGGTCTGTCAACTACGAATACTTTTGTGCATGGTATGAAAACTAGAGCTCCATTGGCAGAAATTAACCATTATGGGGAAGGGGATTAGGGATTTGTTGTTATGAAGAAGAAGATGATGAACATTCGTCATTAATTCTGAGATTTATTTTTTTAATTAATTTTAAAGGAATATTCTGTTAAATTTTGGATGGCTTTCGACGGAAAACCAAAACGACAACAGTTAGTAAATGTGAGGGGCCTTGTAGGATAATAAATTCCAAGAGGGACCAGAAGTACAAAATCGTGAAAGGTGAGGGACCAAAAGTGCTATTAAGCCTAATCTATAAAAAAGTTAGGCCAAATGCTACCAAAGAGTCAAAATGCCGCTTTCACCTTTCTCTTTTCTTGCATTCTAGCTATAAGAAAAATATTAACCTAGTAATCCAATTGATCCTTATCCATTTCAAGCTTAATCATTCCTCCAAAGTCTATGGAGTCTCTAATAAATCTGGGTTAAGAAAATAATAATATACACTCCTATACGCGTTATATATATATATATATATATATATATATATATATATATATATATATATATATATATATATATATATATATATATATATATAGAGGATGTATCTAGTGAGAAAGCTCTTCTTATATGAGAATGATGAGAATAAATCGTGGCCGTTAGATCTAACAATGAGTGGTCATGATTAAAAGAAATAAGTCACGTGACTTGTTTAAAAAGTCACATGACATTTTTAATTGGTCATGTGACCACTTATTTCTTTTAATCATGACCACTCATTGTTAGATCTAACGGATATAGCGTATCAAATGAGAATTACTAATATCAACCATTAGATTAGAATGAACGGTTTAGATTAAAACATCACACTAATGTTGCAAGATATTAGTATCAATGTGCATTGTGCCGTTTTAATGTGCATTAATGTGGCATTAATATGTTGTTTTAATCTAAACCGTCCATTCTAATATAATGGTTAATATAACTAGTTCACCTTTGATAAACTCCTTATATATATATTTGCCGCTGTAACCATTTTGTTTACGAAACGAAATTATTTCCGCTGCGGAAATATTTTCCATCACAATAATTGATTTCACTACATTATGTTTAGTTGTGGCATACAACCCATGCCCCTCATGGAGTCCCATTCGTTCATTTTACGCAACATAAAAATATAGACGACAAGCTGCTGCTCGAAAAATTTTCCGACGTTCGGAAAATAATATATTCAACATTATATTAAAAACTTATGAAATTAATCATAGTTTATTGTAACGATATTGCTTGCTATCAAATTTCAGCTCGAATAATTATTCGAGGTTTATTTTAGTTCTACGGTGAAACGTCATTTTCTGAACATTTTTGAAATGCGACCGAAATCTATCGTCGTCGTTTCCTAAACCTCCTCATGATAAATAATATGACAAACAAGCACCAAATGAAATTACTCTCCTCCTCATAAGTTTTGAGTAATTAAATATATCAAACACACGCTAAAATCCGTTTAAATTTCATAATTATTAATTAATTAATTAAGATATTTCTTAATTAATTTGGGTCTTACAATGACGGAAAAGTTTGTTGGCAATTTAGTGATGAAAAATCCATCGGTAATCTCAAAATATGAAATTGGCGCATACCGCAAACTTTAAAAAAATTCAAAAATTAGTTACATTCAGCTTTAGCGACGACCAAAATCGTCGGTAACCTATAAATACGATTTTTCATACTATCTTAGTCACACTTTATCCTCCTCCTAGCGATAATTTTAAAGACCTCAAAATTCTCCTTTAGTTGCATATTAGAATGTCACTTGACTTTTTTATTCACAACAAAATGAGTTTTTTTTTTTTTTTTTTTTCAGACCAAATCCATTACTGACAGAATAAGTTGTCGGTAATTAGCAACTGAAAAAGCCGTCGGTAAGTTAGTGACAAAAAACCATTCATAATTAGCAACGAAAAGAGCCATCTGGAAGTTAGAGATGGAAAAATCCATTTGTAAAAATCGACGGTTTTTTGAAAGCTGCCAGAAAATATTACTGACGAGCCAAATAGCGACAGTTTGTTGGCCATCGGTAATTAAGCACTATTGATGGTTTTTTTAGCTTACCGACGAATTTTGGCCGTGGGTAATAAACATTTTTCTTGCTGCCTGTGATTTGGTGAGTTTCTACACCCCACTTCCTCATGAGCTTCAGAAGCTGTCGCATTCCTAGTTTATGCATATGAACCCTCAAAAGGAAGATTTATTAGCTTGGATGGCTCCTTCTCGGTTAACAGTTGCTACAGGTGGTTGGTGGAGTGTGAAGATGTTTCTTTGCAGGCTATTCCTTGGGCGTGGATATGGCAACAGGAGGTGCTTGAGAAAATGAAGATATTTGCATGGCAAGCATGTCACAATTCACTTCAAACAGCGGATGTCCTTCACTATCGCGGGGTGCCATTGACACCACTTTGCAAACTCTGTGGTTCTCATGTGGAAACACAGCTCCACTGCCAACGGGATTGTGAAACTGTCGCATTTGTGTGGAATGCCCTTGGTGTGTCTTCCCTGCCGAACTTCCTTACAACCCACCCTTTTTCTACACGGCTCGATTTGTTTCCGAAGGATAGAGCTGCAGATATGCTGATTCATGCACGGTTCCTCTAGAGACTTCGCTGCACATTTGTTTTCGACCACTCCCTTGAGCCTTGGTGATACCTGGGTTCTTATGGTATTTATCAAAGTATTTTCTAGTGTTTTTCATAATTACGTGAGTTATGCTGGTAGCTTTTATTTGAGTTTCTGCTTAGTTTTGATATTTTGTTATTAGTGTTAGTTTACTATCTTTTTGTTGTTTTGTTAGGATTTAAGTTTTTATTTTGAGTTGATTATTTTGTTTTATTTTCTTGTTATCTAATTTATGTTATTTATCTTTTTCTAGGTGAAAATAATGCAAAGAGTCAGAACCGCGCCACCAAGAGATCCGCGCGACCGCACGACGTAGAAGAGTCAGAACCGCGCGCGCCGAGAAAGTCTCCTCGGGAAAGTCCCGTGCGAGCTCGCGTGAATTGCCTATCGAATTCCGCGCGGCCGCGCTGGTGAGCGTCATTCGGCAAGAAGCCGCGTGATTTCTCGGCGAGTCAAGGGTAGTTTTCCGCGCGATCGCGCTTATGTTGCCTTGGGATTTCTTCGCGCGAAGTCACGCCATCGACCAATGTCAAAGCCGCGCGGGCACGCGCCATATCGTCAGCAGGAGCAGGGTCACGCAAATTTTCGCGCGGACCCAGCGTTTTTTTCGCGTGAAACGCGCCACGGTTGCCCAATACTCTATTTAAGAGAGTGTTTCACCTATTTTGTGATTTTTTTGGCTGTTCGAACTTACTTTGGGAGATATCTTGAGGAGAGTGTTAGGTTTTAAGTTCCTTCCAGGTTCTTGATTATTTTTATGCTATATTCATTAGACTCCTGTTTGTGTAACTAATCTCCCTTGTATCAGGGGAGATGGATTTGGTTATGATTATGGATTGAGATGCTTTGGTGTCATTCAGAGTCACGTTGGTGGTGGATCTTTGGCTTCACTTGCTCTATTGGGGTCTTTGGAATCCTGAAAGCATAACTTCTCTCCGTCCTTTACGAGCTTCGGTTTTGTTGAGAGTGTGATTTTCGTCAGATTGTTGTCTATACTGAGTGTGTGTTTGGATCAACGTTGGCCAGAATTGAGTTTGGCCAGAATTGAGTTTGGCCAGAATTGAGTCTGGTAAACGTGATTTAGGTGACGTGATTTATGTTTGGAAACATTTACCCAGAATTGATTTTTGTAACAGAATTTCGTTTGGGTAATTTTGATTAGAATTGATTTTGATTATATGTAATGACCAAAATGGGTATGAATATTTTAATCATTATAGGAGTATTGAAACAATTTTTTAAACTTTATATTAATGAGAATCAATTTAAAATATAACTTAAAAAGTACAATAAGAAATACAAATTATAGTGCAATACAATTTAAAAATAACTACAATACTAGTTAATGTTCTTGAACATTACAATTTGATCTCAGTGCAAATACAATTGAACACTACAATACTAGTTAATATGAGTACCATCTTGTTCAAATGTTGGAGTCTGCCATGCTGATTATTTCCATTGTAACTTCCTCTGAAGCATTTCTGAATTTCACTGATGACCAGAAATAGACACCAACATAGAGATCAAATTCTGGGAGATTGTTTTCTCCATCATAGTTCCCATACAAGAAGGAAGCCCTGATCAAATGTAAACTCCCTCTTCTTCCTGCAGCTAACCTGTAACAGTTCCTTATTCCCTGAGGAAAACTTCTGAGATCTGAGAGTGGTTCTGGTAGATTGGGATTCTTTGGGTATGCATACTCAGAGGAGATGTTTTTGTTCACCCCTGTTTGTATGTAGGCCCCATCTGTGTTGTACCTTATTTTAGTGGTTTCATCTGTGTACTCAAAATTCACTGGACCACCACAATCAATGCTTAGGAAGCCTGAACAGAAAGAAAGACAAAGAATTGCTTGAGAAATACAACAAAAGACTACTTTAGCTTGTTCACACTTCAAAATGGGAAAAGATTTGCAAATTCTGCAGGTTTAGTTTACATATCATGAGTCATGAATGAATGACAATAACAATTAACAAACAAACATTCTTACTAGTTGGTGCCTGTTACATGTATGAATTAAAGCTTCAGTGAAAATAATACCAAGATCCATTCTAACACAGCTAGTGGTGAATAAATACTAACCTCTTTGTTGCTGTGCATGAACTACAACTGAGAGGTGAATGCAAAGCATCAGCAACAGGATGAATCCAATAGAACTTGCCATCTCTAGTGCTAAGAATACTGAGCCTTATCGAATTCTACAATGTTATAATTTAGCTATGCATGTCAGAGACATTTTCATTGGTTGAGACCATCTAATGTTTACTTTTCTATTACAATTACAATAGAAAGGGAATAGTGCATGAAACTATGAAAGCAAAACAGTGGGTCAATTGTCAAATGGGACACGCCTTTTGCTGGTTTTGACAAAACCAACCTATAACATTATTATGTTTCACACAACTCACATTGCATACATACAAAATCTCAGTGCACATAAAGGATATTTGACAGTGCTGTGTTTAAAGATATAACTTCTCAGAATAGGGATAAACTGACCCCAGCAGCAAATTACACATGGAAACTGTTTTATTGCCCAAGTAAATGACCAAATAACAAACAAAAAGAAAAGAAAAAACAGAGTTAACAGAGCGAAGTAAACAGGGAGAGGATTTTACGCTGGTGAGAAGAACAAGCCGAAGGAGATGACATTGCCTGCACAGAAAAAAATTGAAAAACGAAGACACATCTCGGCTCAGCATGCTACACGAATCAAACGTTGATGCTGTTATTATTATTTGTTTTTTCACGTCTAAATTGATTATAAAACAGAGCAAACCAGAGCCCAAAAACAATTGGAATAAAATTGAAAATTTATTTTCACAAGAAAATGTGTGCTCTGGTTCAAACAAAACGAAACAAACGAATGCAAATCAATACTCGTACAGAAAATTTTGATTTTTGAATGGTGATGGTGAAAGCCCCAAAATGTCAAAATTCATGCATGTTGCTTTCATTGCCGCAACCAGAAACAAGGAAGATGAAGAGAAGGAGCAAGGAAGAGGGGTATACCTCGAAACCCAGCAGCAGCAAGATTCAAGACCCAATTTCGAAATAACGGAGAAGCAGGCTCTACAGAAACAAGGAAGATGAAGAGAAGGAGCAAGGAAGAGGGATATAGATGGAAAGCCAGCACCAGCAACATGCAGACGCGATTATCGCTGAACGGAGAAGCTGGCTTGGATCGATTCTTCAGGACGCGCGTTGAAATCCAGGACGCGATTCGCACACGCGTTTCCCAAACGTCGCCGCCGGCAGCCGTAATCGCGTTTGGGGTTCCAAACGCGATTTTGAAGGCGACTCAACGCGTTCCCAAACAGTACCTGATTCTATGATGGTCATTTCTCTTCTCCAGAAAGAGGCTCATTTTCATCTCTATGCTTCAATTATTCGATAAATGTGCGTTTTTCTTTACCAAAAGTAGCAGTGGCCGATCTTTTTTGTTTGTTTAAGCACTTTTGCACCCAAAAAAAGTAAATTAAACATGCAAAGTTATATATGTGATTAAACTTGTACTTCTGTTCTAATGAACTAGAGTTACAAAACTTAGTACATTAATTTCATATTCCATTATGTTACTTATGTTCTAGTATGTTTCATTTTATTACCAAACGCTCTCCTAGTGTGTGCTTGTTTGATCTAAAATGATTTAGAAGGAAAACAATATATCTGCACTCTAATTCCGCAATACAGTCACACTTTTATATATATATATATATATATATATATATATATATATAAAATAGAAGAAAGAGAAGAGTTATGATGAGTGATGTGGTGATAATATAATAGAAAGAAAGGAAGGAAAAATTAGGAAAAATGAAATAGAATAGAAAGTGTCTGTGAATATATCAAAACTGATCTTAAAAAACGGATCAGGATCCAAGTTGTGTTTTAAATACACACGCAAATAAGAGCGGATGCACTATATCAAAAATAGTAATGTAAGAATTGAAGTCCAAATTATTTAACCCAAGAGACCAAATAAGGTCTAACTCTAGATTGAAACTCATAGTTTAGGCAAATAATATTGAAGTTGATTGTGAACATGGAGGAAAACTAACAAGCAAATAACACAGATAAAAAAATCATATTAAAGTTGCCTCGAGACTGCTAAGTAATTAAATCATATTCCTAATTTTATATGTTATGCCCAAAATCCTATATGACCAAACTCTACCTCTGAAAAAACTAAGTTTCAACCTGCCATTTCATTCCCAACATAGGCGATTGTCAATTTGCAATTATCTATTTTGTAATCGGTACATATACTACCATTGCATAATACTTAAAAGAGGGAAATGCAACCATTTATTGAGGATATAAAGCAATATTTGGTTCATGATATCTTTCAGAGCAGACACTGATTCTGTTCATGTAAGAAATGCTTTCCATATCTTTTTCTATACACAACCACTCTTCTCGCTTTCAATTGTTTGCCTATGGAGGAATTGATTTACAGTGACTCAACTGTAACAGGATACTTGTTCCTTGGCATCCTTACTAGCGTTGGTTGAACTGAATTATCTCTCTCTAGTGGGCTCCACCTGTGACACAATTTTCATTGCAAGCAATGGAACATTTAATTCAAGCAAGTAGAAAGAATGCAAATGAAAACATACTGATAGATAGGAAAATGGAATAGTTAGTTGTTATAGGAAAATTCAGTAAAGATTAAATATTTGGATTTTAAGTAATCCTCTGCATAACTCTCAATTATTTTTTTCTCATCTTACTTGTATCTGGTAACAAGGTGATGGATAAAGACACATATTTCAAGCTTGGCAAGGTTCATTCCAGGACACATACGTGGTCCACTACCAAATCCAAGAAAGCTGAAAGGCCTTAAAGTTTCCTGCAAAATTGAGTGAAATGAAAATGATCAAGTTTTGTTCCATAGAAATAAAAGCTGAAAATTCTTGTGACAAAGGAACTTACACCAAATCTAGAGGGATCAAACTTCTCAGGATTTGGGAAAACTTTAGGGTCATGGTGTATAGAAACAACATCTAGATTGATGGACCAACCTTTCTTAATTTTATATCCTGCAAATTTCAACATCAAGCACAACCGTTTAGTAAGACACACTCACATACCAAACAAGGTTTGCGATCCTAAATTGTGGTCTGCAACTGCAATTGCGGCTGCAACGTAAAGGGTTTTGATGCCCTTCGTAACCGCAATTGCAATTGTTTCAACCCGCATTTGTCCGCAATCAATGCGGTGGTTGCAACCGCTATTTAAAACCTTGATTAAATATGCATCAAGTTGGTCATGGCATACCATCAATTTCAAAATCTTGAGAAGCCTTTCTTGAATACCAAGGCAGTATTGTGGCTCTTCTAAGTGTTTCACTTATCACCTGAAACTCAGATTATCAATAATCTTGGTGAGCTATGAAAACTTGAAGTTACTCACAAACTAAAATGCTGATTCTCACTTTGGCTGTGTAAGGCATGCTATTTACTTCAGACCATGTAAGATCTGTTCCACTTTTTCTGTTTGCTATAATTTCCCTGTGTTCCTCCTGCAAAAAACCATGAAGTTACACATTAAAATCTTAAAGAAGAAAGATGTAGGGTCCTTAATATGTAGAGCATGTTTGGATGCGGACCAGATAACACTTATTGAAGCTTATTCAGTGTTTTTTTTCCAAACAGTAAGTTTTATTTAGTCCATATTCAAACAGGGACTTACTCTCAATTGTTCTAGAACAGTTGGATTTTCTTCAAGAAATTTGATAAGCCAGGTAAGAGCAGCAGTTGTAGTATCATGGCCTGCAACAAGGAGAGTTAACACATTGTCCTTCAATTGATTATCAGTGAGTTTATTTTCATCTTCTTCTCCACCAGCTTCTCTGCTGTGTTTCATAATCAGGGATTCTAAGAAATCCTGCTGAAACTCTTGGCCACTTCTTCTCTTAGAAATCACAGAATCTAACATGTCATACATCCTATCCCTAGCCTGCACATGCATAACATTGCATTAGAGGAAAGGAGAGTTCAGTGATCTTCATATTTGTGACTCCAGGAACCTGTTATGTGTTTTGTGGCTAGTCATGTATTATCTACTTAATTACCTTGATACCACGATAAAAAGCTGTCCCTGGAAGTTTAAAAGGCAATGAGGCAAATGAGGAAGAAATAATCTTGAAATTTGACCTAAACTTTTCTTGTTCCTCCCCAGTAGGCTCTAAGCTCATGATCATGTGTCCAATCACTTTGAGAGTAAACTGCCATGTTCAAATAATTAACTCAGTATATAGAATAAAATATATATAGCTAACTCCAAGGGGTTGGTCAAGTGGAGCATGACAGAGTCTCATATTTGATGGGTTTCAAATTCGAGCCCACACTCGTCCCCCTTGGGGTGAGGTAAATGTAAATATACGGTAACTGCTCTTTGCACCCGACAACTTTCATTGCCTAGGAGTGACCTGTGACCCTAAATTTTGTTAACAAAATGTGTTTAATAACATAGTGATACTCAACTGTAGAAGCCTCTTCAAGAACCAGTACTTTCCTTCCTTGCCATTGATCTAATGTTTCAATTGCCTGAGTGTTGATGAAATGGAAATATTTTTTCAGGCCATCCAGAGACAAAGGTTCAGCAATTAGCCTTCTTATCCTCTTGTGTGCTTCTCCAGTGGTTTGAAGCAAGCTGGCAGGGCCTAGAACTTGCTGGCCAGTGTAAAATAAATTCAAACTCACAAGCCCATCCTTCCCAGTTAACAGTATCTTGCTTGCTTCTCTCCCAGTCATGAAGACAGTGAACCTCCCTAGGACAAAGCTCTTGAAAACCTTTCCATATCTGCAACAAAAATAGAACTGTTCATAGTGAAGAAAATCTCTGAACTCCTTAGCAACAATATATTATACCCTTACTAAATCCTTATTCCACCAGGTGAAGTCGGCTATATGGAGCACATATCCATATTAAAGATATCTGCGAGCAAGGGTGGAGGGAGGGGGCACACATTGTTGTCATGGCCCCCTACAACTTTTCAATTTTGTTTTCTTACATGTGAGGCATGCATGCCATATTCTATGATCTTGGCCTCCCCTTTGATCTCGGCCCCGGCCCCCAATTCTCAAATTCCTGCCTACTGTCGGCGAGTTTTACATTAGTTGACGAAAGCCTAACACAACCTAGCTCCTTTAACAGGGCTTAGAATAAGCTATGCAAAAGCATAGGCGGAGTTCACCAACATATTATAATTATAAAAAATTCTAAATTTTATTGTCTTTTTACCTCTTCTGCCTCTCCTCCATGAAGCTAAAGATCCCAGATGGACTTGAAAAGCCAGAGATGAATAAGAAACTCTCTCCCACAATAGGCCAACCAAGGCTGCCAGGGATGCCTCCCAATTCTTTAGGGGAACGAGTGAGATAAACCAACAAAAGTACTGATAGCACTGACAAGCAAATGATCAATGAAAACAGCATATTGACCAGCTCCATTCCTAGTTGATTAAAGAAATGCTTCCTTCATTTACAATCAGCTGAGATTGTTGGTAGTTTCTCTACATCAGTTACTTCCTTGTGCTTAAGACATTTGTAATAAATTTGAATTGGCTCAAAATAAGATATGAGTATTTATATTTATTATCCAATGATTGCAGGCCAATGTGACTGTGAAAGTAACGAAATGGACTTGTAGGCGATCATTTTGAGACAGTAATTCCAAAAAAATTCTTTGGTAGAGGCTTAAAGTTGCTTTGTTCTTGTTGGTGTTATGATGTTGATTGCTAATGTGACAAATGTACATTTGGACTTTTAATTTACCATGACATATATTTGAAACAAACAGAAGTTCAATTTGCCGTCCCTGGGTACCCATCGTCTGGCTTGAAATGCATAATCATCTGCTTATATTATAATAACGAAGGAAGACTTAGACTTTACTGATCCTCCAAGTTTTATAAGATTCTTGGGTCCAGTACCACTATCTAGGAAGAACTCCGATCAAAATCTTCTATTCCCAAATACACCCAAATAGTGTTTATTCTGAGTCTACCCAATAAAGTTGTGTTAGGGTTCTCTAATTGATTATAGGTAAAGTTTGGTTTAATCACTCTAATCTTAGGTAGACCAACATTTAAGATAAATGAATTAAAAATTTCATATTTATTTATTAGCTTGAGTATGTTTTAGATCCTTGACATTGGGTCCCTAACTTTCAAATCCTTTACAATAGTCCCTAAATTTTTTTTTAATTAAATTAAAGAAAGATGTCAATTTAGAGTTTGTGTCATCATTCATCAATTTGGCACACTCAGACCCAGGGAAGGTGATCTTGAATCAGATGAGGAGGAGGAGTCACTTCCCTGAGAGTGAGAATGGTTCTGCGAATCGCTTACGAAAGACATGTTGTATGGCAAAATTGGAAGGTCAGAGAATGCAGCTAGGGTTTCTGGGGGAATAAAAAAGAAACGTGATAAAGAAGGGATGAAG
The DNA here is from genome assembly GCA_030819835.1 of Acmispon strigosus. Lineage (NCBI taxonomy): Eukaryota > Viridiplantae > Streptophyta > Magnoliopsida > Fabales > Fabaceae > Acmispon > Acmispon strigosus. The sequence continues at coordinate 36,174,317 of JAUAMA010000001.1, read as the reverse complement.
TGATGAGGGTAACAACTTATGAAGGAAATTTGAAAGTTTGTTATAAGGAGTTTGAGTGATAACATGTTTTGCCTCGTAAGCCGCAAAACTCATCATTGCATTCTAATTCATCTCTAACGGATAAATCGAGAATGCAGGAGGGCAATGTGTTGGAACCTGAAAATCTGTAACGGCTAGTGAAGAGCCAAAGGTCCACTCGAGTTGATTGGATAGCATGGTCGAACAGAATAGTAGCCGATTCGAGTGGGTATAGCCGATTGGTAGCACAAGTGATCGGCCAAAGGGAATCGAGAGTACAAGGACAAGATTCAGGGAAGATGCAGAAACCTAGGCTTCAAGTAGGATGAGTCATTAGGTTTCTAGAAGCTTTCCACGTGCAAAAGTAGTTAGTGGGCTCGTCCCCGCGAAAATAGGAGAAAGTGGTTGCGAGCTAGCCGATGCAATGGGGAACAGCTGAAACAAAGCCTCTAGGATGACTAGGAGAGAGGGAACAACGATACCCCACGATTTTATAAGCACTTGTAATGATCGGAGTACGTGGGTTGTCATATGTTCTTTCCAACTGCCAAGTAGTTAGCCGATTTGCCTCTATAAATAGAGGAATGGTCATTTGTACAAACACACACAATCAATCAATTAAATCTTCAAATTTCCGGCATTTTATCTATATTTTTGCTTTTCAACACTTTACTTTTCAGTCATTTAAATTCTTTATCGCTTTCTGCAATTTATCTGTCAACCGATTTACAGCTTTCAGCCTTTACTTTCTTTACAGTTTTCCAGCTCTTTACTTTCCTTAGGAGTAGATCTTAGTTCATAGCCAAAGTCATATTTTAACATCCTTCAATAGCGAGGTACTAAGAGATTTTTGGAGTATCTTAGGAATCCATATTGAGGAACAAGGTCCCTTACTCGAGTAATCGCTTGATTAGGGTATCATAGTTGGTTTTCCAACCAACCACATGGCTTCCTGATCGACCAAATCTATTTGTGAACCAACATATATACATATATTAATAAAGTTAGAGTTATATATATTGTCTTGAATCTATTATCTATAGGAAAAATGGACTTTTTTAAAAATGATTTATCTTACGGTTGTTTATACACTACTCTTTTTTTTTGTTACAAAAAGTTTCGGTGGGTTCGGCTCCGGTCACCACCACAGGAAAGGGCAGACCTTTGGGACCTTCAGTCGCTTACAGAGGTACTTATAGATTCCCACCAACACCGCCCTCACATCGGTAGCGAGTTTCAAACACATGACATTTGAGGGAAAGTGGTATGTCCTTACCAATTGAGCCAACATGTGTTGGTGTTTATGCACGACTTTGATTTTAATATATATGAGCAGTTTTATTTGTCCTAAATTCTAGGTGTTTCCATATTAAAAATGAAAGCGAGTTCGGGTTCGGGTTCGGGTAAACTCGAAACTCGACGGGTTTGAATCGGTTTACCCAAAGGGGTTGGGTTTAGATTTGGAAAAACTGAAACCCGGACTCGACCCAACTCGTTGCTATCCTACATCATTCGGGAATTAAGGATCTTAATCGCAAGAAGATGCTGACATGGACAAAATAATTTGAGCGGGACAAAAATATTAAAAATTGGATAAAAATAAATAAATAAACAAGATTGAAATAGAAACTACCCCCTATTTTCCCTGCTAACAGCGGCAACCCTGCTCCCTCCTTTTCTGCCCTTAACGTATCTCACCTCTCATAGGTATCTCGTTTTTTAATCGCATCCTTTTCAACCTGCTGAAGCCGCTGGCGCCACGCCACAAACTTTTGTCGTTGCCACCACCACATTCTTGTTGCTACCCTGTTGCTGCCATTACTATATTATCACCACCCCTGCAACCCACCAGCACAAGCATGTTTTAAATCAAGGTTAGTGAACGGGATCTCGGCAATGTGATCTCGGCCGTGACGTCAAGGTTTTGGAGGTCCCTGAAAATCACGAGACAATGATTTCAGCCACAAGAAGTACGTTTATTCACAATTTTCTGCAATACAAAGGACCAGTGGCGGTACATAGTTAAGACTGGGGATGGCCATGGCCTCCCCAAAAGTTATAAAAAATTCACTTATATATGTATACCACATATATATATATATAATATAATATAATATAGTAAATCAGTAATATATTATTCAACGGACGTTGGTCACAGTGGTAAAAAGTAGTTAATTGAACCTATAGATTGAGAGTTCAATTCCGCACTCTTGATAAAACTTTGGTCTTCACCACACCTGATCAAAATTATGAGAGCAATTTAACACAAAAAATAGTAATATATTTTATACTTATACTAATATTACCCTAGCTGACAGTTCACATCACTTATTAATGATTTCAAGTCACTGAAAGAGCGCAGAGCGACACTTTGATTGATTGAAGGTAACTTTTAAAATTTACTTTGATATTATAGTCAATTGTGTGTAACATTGCACTTAAATTTTAAGTCTTTCTCTCAACTGATTGCAAACAATTTGTGTATGATTTCTAGGAATCAGCCAAGTTTCCATCTCTGCGGATTATTCTAGATGATTGTTTAAAGCTAGTGCTCGACTTTTCTTTCTTTTCTTTGCTGTAGAAACTTAAATACTGTTGCTCATACTTTGACAATAGAGAGTTCTATGTATCAAACCTGTTCATGATAGGGAGAATCACCCGACAGTATTCTTCTTCACTTAGTAGCTGGGGGATGTATCATATGAGAAAGATGTTTTTATATGAGAAAATGAGAATAAATCACGATCGTTAGATCTAATCATGAACGGTCAAGATTAAAACATGACTTTTAAAAAAGTCACATGACATTTTTAAGTAGTCATGTGACTATTAAGTTGTTTTAATCTTGACCATTCATGATTAGATCTAGCGGTCGTGATTTATTCTCATTTTCTTATATAAAAACATCTTTCTCATATGGTACATCCTCTAGTAGCTGAGCTTTTGACTTAATAAATTAATTTTATTCTGTTTTCAAAAACAATTACGCATAAAATCTAACTTTTGGCCCTTCCAAATATTATTTTCTGGTTCCGCCACTGCAAAGGACCGCAAGGCAACTGTGATGCAACCATCACGGCAACCGCAATTTAAAACACTGAGCACAAGTAAGAAATCTCCATCTCTTATTTCTCTGCATAAAAATTAATAAATAGATGTTGGATGAGATGAAAAAGTAAATGAAAATTTTGAAACTAAGAAAAGTAACGTATAAAGCTCCGGTGGAGGATGATACTGATGTGGAGTTTCAATTCTGCTCACTTTTGTCTTTTCTTTTAAGTATTAAAGAGATAGGTGTGGGATGTGGTATATTGTGATGAAACTATTGGTTTAGAGATTCAAGAGGCTTTGTTCTATTTTGCATAAATAGGGGCAACTGAATTCGAATTCCATGTAGTTGGCAAGTGAGAAACTCACCTGAACCTGTGAAAGAGTAAGTTTTTATTGAAGATATAAAGTTAAATGCTCATTAAGATTGGCATTTTTATTATTTGAAAAGGGATTGATTTAAGACATTATTTATTGGCCAAAGAAAATAGCATAGAATTTTTTCTGTAGTTTTTCGTGATTGCTAAACCTTGTTTAATGATTTTGTAGTTGTTTTTATGTCATTTGTTATATGTAGTGTTCTGATAGTAGTATGACATCGTTGGCTAATTTTTATATGGCAAAAGTTACTTATATGGAAATAATCATTTTAATATCCAGAAGAAGGTTACTCTTCTGTTCTTATTTGTATCAGTGGAAGAAAGACTTGCTTCTTCTGAGGAAGAGGATATAGATGAAGGGGATAACAAATATGGTGATAGTGTAGAAGAAGACACCTAATGCTGGGATGAAATTCAACTGTGAAGAGGAAGTTATCTGGTATTACATGAACTATGCTCGATACACAGGTTTTGGAATCACTAAAATAAGTTCAAAAATTGGAGATGATGAAAAGAATATCTTACACTATGATGTAGTTGTGCGAGAAAGTATGAGCAATTCAAATTCAAATAAAGTAATGATTTGTGTACACCTAAACAGTTGAGACACCTCTAGACATCTTTTTTTTCTTTCTATCTCTTCCTTCCAATTACATCAATCATATATCACACTTATCACTTATCTCTCATCTCTTCCTATCTCTCTCTAGGGGTTTACACCCTTTAGATGTCTACCGATCATTATTCATTCACATAATCTTTTGAACCCAAATCCATTAAAAAACACTATGTAGAGGTAGATTGAATGTATGTATGTATTATATGGGACTATAATGGTTTCCAAGTGTTGTTCTTGAGCCTAACCATAAGCTAAGCCCAATTAAAGCACGATATTGTAGATGCAACAAGAATTTGGGGTTTCATACGAAATGGAGGTTAGAACTTAATTATCAATTTGGGATTAATGTAAGTAGAAATTTCCCGTCTCTAGTTGTTGGAGCAAATGGATTTGAGAATCTTGTAGAAACTATATAGAGAAGGTAAGAAAGCTACGACTTGGGACATGAGATGCTAAAGCTATTCAAAAGTATTTTGCAGTCAATTTTATTATGTGATAGATGTGGATGATAAAAGTTGCTTGTGAAATGTATTTTGTGGAGATGCAAGACGCGTGGTTGCATATGAATATTTGGGTGTAAAGTCATAAATTTTGACACTTAACAAATACATATGACATGCCTAGTGCTCCTTTTGTTGGAGTCAATCATCACGAACAATCAGTCTTGCTAGGTTGTGCTCTACGATCGAATGAGAATAATGAAACTTTTACTTGGTTGTTCACAACATGGTTAGAATGTATGCATGGACGTGCTCCAAATTCCATAATTACTAATCAAGACAGAGCAATGAAAAATGCAATTGGGTTTATCTTTCCAAAAGCTCGTTATCAATGGTGCGTGTGGCATTTGATAAAAAAAAAATTCTGGAAAAGTTGGGCGGGCACTCAAATTATGACTCAATCATAACACTTTTGTATGATGTTGTATACGATTCTTTGAGAAAAAGTGATTTCATGAAGAAGTGAGAAAAAATGACTAAAGATTATAGATTGCAAGATAATGAATGGTTGAAGATTATGGATATCGCTCATCAAATATCCCTCTCAACTATTCATTATCGTGCAATCCATAATCTTCAATCATTTTTCCTACTTCTGCAGTTCATGATATCACTTTTGCTTAAAGAATCGTATACAACATCATGCAAAAGTGTCATGATAGAATCATAATTAGATAGTCTACCCAACTTTTTCGTAACCTCTTTCATCAAATGCCACAAGCACCATCGATGACGAGCTTTTGGAATGACAATCTCAATTGCATTTTTATTGTGTAGTCTTGATTTTGTAATTATCACATTCGGAGCACGTCCATGCATACATTCTAACTATGTTGTGTACAACCAAGTAAAAGTTTTAGTATCCTCATTCAATATTAGAGCACATCCAAAAAAGATTAATTGTGTAACGCCCTAATTTTTGGTTGAGGGTCACATAGTAATTTCACAGAATTTAAAACCTCTCATAAGACAACTCAATTTCCAAAAGATTTTTGTCGCACAATAATTATTTAACATAATAATAATCCCCTTAATTAAATAATCAGCACATAATAAAATAAATAATTAGACTGGACCACATGTGCTAAGACATTACAAAGAAAACAGCGGAAACACTTGTTCTTCATGACCTTCGAGTCATCCTCTACCATCTCCTTTAGCTTCTCACAACCTGTTCTCCAATTAAATCCTCGCGCTGTAAATCTATTGTGTTAAGCGCCCAAACAAACAGAAAAGCAGAAAGGGTTAACTCCTAAAACAAACAATAAGAGCAACAATGTACAACATGTATAAAATCAAAATAGCATAAATAACAGCAGCAGAATAAAAATAGAAGCATATTCATTTCATCAACCAAAAACAGTAAAACATGTTATCAGTACCACATAGCTCATGCTTGTTGGTTCCTCAAGTTTATATGCTCAACTATGACAAAAAAACGTCGTTCCAACATGAACCGAACAATCACGTGGAAAAATCGTCTACCCCATTGTCCTCGGGCACGATCACGAGGCAATTACCGTCCACCCCACTGCCCTCAACGGTCACGTGGCAATTACCATCCACCTCACCTCCTTCAACCTAAAAAATGCACATGCCATGACAACCCACAATAATTCATGAACCAACTATTCCTCAAAAATATCCAACAGTCATGGTATGTTAGCACAATAAATTGTCATCATCAAACATTTCAGTTCCTCAAATCCTCAACAATATAGTATCAACAAGTGATCAACAACTCTTGTAATCACATTATAAAAACATACCAAGGAACAACTCAACCTCAATAATTTAATCCAAACGATTTGCAGCAACATCGCATATTCGGCATACGATAGAAACTCAGTCACAATCAACTCATATTCAATTCAATCAACATACAACATGCATGACTCAAGACTCTCTAGGACATGAGTTACCCTTACCTTCTATTCCTTTGCATGAACTTCAAGTCCCACCTATCATAATAAACATATAATACCCTCAATCAATCATAGGGAAGAAGGAAAAATCCCAATAACCCAAATAAACGGGATAACAAAAAAACAGCATTGGGCTGGCAGAGGCCCAACACATGTGCGTTGCGATGCCAACGCTCATGGGTTGGCTCCCTGCCTGGGAACCCTGTTCCCAATGCCCATGCGCCAGAAGCTAGCGCTCATACGTTGGCTCTCTGTCCAGAACGACCAAAAACACAACTTTTCACCGTTTTGAGTTCCAAAAAGGGTTTTTCACCAAAGGTTTTTATAAAAATTATTCCAACATCATTAAACATCATTTTCCAGGGCTTAATCAGGCCAAAAATCATTTTTTCCCAATTTAAGAATTTTAAGCCAAAACCCTAAAATTTACTAGAGTAGGGGAAAATGGGTTTTGAGGTGAACCTACCTCGAATAAGACCCCGGAACTGAGCGTACAATCTTGTGTTTGTCCTCTACACGCCAACGTTCGTCCTCGTCTCAGAAATGGAAGGAATCACATGATCAATCTTTGGTTTGAGAAGGGGAAATTCGAACCCAAAACAGAAGAGAATTCGGATTAGGAACCGAGTTTACAACTAAGTATGGAACTCAGAAATGGATTGAGTTTGGCCACTTACCAAAGGATTATCACCAGGCACACCAGCAGAGAATTGAAGAGAAAACTTGGACACCAATGGAGAGGAAGAGTCGACCCCCAAAACACAAGAATGGAAAGACAACTTGGTCCTCACAAGAAGGAAAAAGGACGCAGCAGGAAGGATAATGGTTCAGCACTTAGGCTAGGTTTTTCCTTAGAAGTTTTTTAACGTGTTTGAGTGACAAATGGTAGAAGACTTCAGAATTCTCCTCTTCTAATATCTTGCACGAGATATTGGCTTAGTGGGGAGGTTATTTTCAATTTTTACTTCCTATTTTCCAGCAGCATCAACTTGGCATCTAATATCTTAGCAAAATATTCTGTTTTCAAATTAATTAAGCAGAAATAAAAGGGAAAAATAGAAGAATATGCTGCTGACCAGCATGATGCACACGTTCAGCCCTAGTGAGAATAGGGGAATCAACAACTTCTTCCTTCAAAAGCTCTAATACTAACAGAATGAAGCTGGTCCCGTTTTTGGTTAAATTAATTTCTGTTACTTAATTATTTACTTAATCCTCAACAATTATATTCAGAAAACTATCTCCTAAGAACAAAAGAATATTCCCTTCTTCATTCTCTCTTGTTTTCTAAAATAATAAGAAAATAGGAAAACAGAAACATAAGTTTAAACAAAATCTACATTTAACCAAGATTCAAACCCTCGCCATGTAAACGAAATACTTAAGTCTCAACCACTAAACTAAAGCTCATCTTGCTATAACTCAAGCAAAAATATTCTTACAATCAAGTATAAATCAAATCTATTAGAATCTTATTTTATTCTCAGCTCAACTAGAATAGAATAATCAAATATCACTTCTCTCAAGCAAAATGTCTAACAAGGTTCAATTTATAATATCACAACATTCAAGGACCAAATCATAAATATTGCAAACTCCAAGGACTAAAATGCAATTACAAGAAGTTCAGGGACCAAAGTGTAAATTTACAAAATAGAGGGTCTTACAAATTGTTTGTGATGATTGACTTCAAAAAGATCAAAGGCATGTCATATGTTAAGTTGGTCGTGTTAAAAGTTATGAATTTACCAAAATATTCATATGTAACCAAGAACCTTCCCAAAATACATTTTGCAAGTCACTTTTACAATCCACATCAATCACATAATAAAATTGACTATTTTGCTTTTGCATTCTAACAAAATATTTTTGAATAGCTTCAGCATCTCTTGTCCCAAACCGTAGCCTTCTTACCTTCTCTATATAGTTTCTACAATCTTTCTCTCCAAAGGCAAGATTCTCGTATCAATTTGCTTCAAAAACCTAAGACCAAAACCTTCTACTTACATTTATCTCGAATTGATCATTAAGTTCTAGCCTTCGTTTAATATGAGGCCCTCAAGTTCTTGTTGCATCTAAAATATCGCATTTTAGTTGGGCGTAGCTCATGATTATGCTCAAGACCACTTGAAACCGTAATAGTCCCATCTGAACACATAAATACATTCAATCTATCCCTACATTGGGTTTTTGCAATAGGATTTGGCTTTAAAAGATTTTTTGAATTGCTCACATACTTTCTTGCGCGACTACATTCTAGTGTAAAATATTTTTTTCCATCATCTCCATTTTTGAACTTATTTAGTGATACCAAAACCCTTGCATCGAGCATAATTCATGTAATACTTAGTAACTTCCTCTTCAGAGTTGAATTTCATCCCAACATTAGGTTCTTTATCTTCACAAGCAACAATTTCTTCTTGTACACTCACCATATTTGCCGTCCCCTTCATCGCGGTCGGCCAAGTTCTCGTTCTCCCGCTGACATTGTCATCTTATTGACAGTGATCGGATCCAATGTCACAGTGCGAGATGTGAATCGGTGCTATATATCATTTATGTTATGTAATTCCCTCATCCATGATTAATGTAATTAAATAATTAAAGAGGATTTCATTATATAAGGTGCACTCTGATTTGTTCGGTGTTAACCGAGTATCTCCACAGTCGATAACCGTTAGAGTAATCATTCATCTCATTGTCAAAGCACTAAGGTGCACTCTAATTAGAAAATGGACATGTGCAGTTAGGGTTTCAGGAGGCACAGTAAGAAGTCCGACTAAGTGCACTTCTCGAGATTGAACCTCATGTTGTACCTTATGAGTTGTTAGAAGATGTCTGAGGTCTCCGACATAATTATCACCAATCTTTGTCTTCACGACCAAACATGAAAATCAATATTAAAACTCATCAAATTGGACATTAACTGGTCTCACAGTCACCATGCTAGCGGGAAAAAAAAACCTATCTCAATATTCAAACCTGCTATGTAATTCCCGAAGCTACTCAATAAACTTCATTCACCATCTCTTATCAACTAGTTCTTCTACATCTTTATGTTGACTGTGATTCCACCCAAGAACTGTAACATGTGCATACATTTTTAAAGGCTGTGCTTCTAACCTAGAACTGCAGAAAGAACATAATAGGTGACTGTCCTATCCTAAATCTGCAGAAGACAAATAACACAGGACTAACGACACTGAACTGCACAAATAACATCCTTCACAAGCCTCATCTGTATTACATACATAAGTACATAAATGCATACATACATAAATATATACAAGATGTTACTTGCGATCAATACTCCTTGTAACCTATCATTCACTGCTGCTATTGTCTACTTCTGATTGAAGTCTCTGAAGTTAGGGTGGCCATGCCCGTTGAAAGAAGGCATGCGCGGCTGTCCCTGCTGTGGTGGAGGATCATTCAACTGTTGCATGGCTAGCTGGGAAGCCAAATGGGAGTAAATCCCACCAAAAGAAGGATTACCGCCAATAGAACTCAAATGATTCTTTTGCGCCCGAAGGCGCTGTAGTTCTTCCTTCAATGCCTCATTGAGATCTGCAATCAAATAGTGTAGCCATGTTGATGTTCATGTTCCAAATACAAAAACAAGCAAAAGAATAATTTGCAGATCTATCAAATTTCAATTAATAGTATTTTTTTTCTGAAGTTGAATGTTTTTTTAAAAATATATGCATGACACACATGAAGATTCATAAGATACTCTCCAGACAACAAACTACGGTACAGATTGACCTCTTTTTTTATCCAATTCAAAATGATATGATAAAGGGGGGAGCACAAGGCCACTTTTTCAGGTGGAAAAAAATTTGGAATAATGCATACCTTCTCTAAGCTGTGCTTCTTGTTCCAAAGCCTCTAACCGCAGTTTGAGCTCCTTATTCTCAGCGGTCAAATCTGTAGTGTCTCTCTGCATCATATCAGATATTGATAAGTTTGTTTCTTTTTACTTCTTTACTACATTATGTCAAGTGTACCAGAATTGAAATTAACTAAAAATACTAAAATAATGCTAGATAGACTTCGTTTGGATGCGAATTAAAGAGCACTTATAGGAGCTTATTTAATGCATTTTTTAGTAGAGAAGCTCCAATAAGTGCTCTTTGTTCCTTATCCAAACAGGCTCATAGTCAGAAAAGTTTGACACAATCCAACCAAATCTTTCTAAGATCAAAGGTGGTTGTTGGATGAGTTGGGATGGTGGGGACCAGTCATCCATCAAGGAGTCACATGCAAAAGCACTGACTAAGTATTGAACTGTAATCTCTTAACCGGAGTCTTGCATATAAAATAGACTTGTATAGTGGTGAATACCAATGAAACCAAGGGTACCTTGTACTGTCACCTGGCCTGGGTAATTACCACTTCTATAGTCCTTAGTCAATGTTTTAGTACATTGTAAGAAGTTCAGGAAGGATTTTTAAACAACTTTACTTTTGCCCTTACTTTCAACAATATAATTTTGAATTTGAAAACATGAGGAAGAGCATTTTTGTCCAACGAATTATCTTCCCTTCAAATCCCCCACTTTTAGATAGAAGAACGACCATATCCCAAATTAGTGGAAACATAAGGGGGTCATCCTTGATAACTTTTACATTTGTCTCCAAGCAAAGTAACCAACTCATCACATATTAGAACACTCAACACTGTCAAAAAACCTTGCCATCTTTACTAACAAAACTACAAAAAGGGCATGAGAATTCTCTCCAAACTCAACCGAAAAGTCAAGTTTCCCCAAATACACTACAAAGTATGCACTGTTAAAGTCTTGCTACGTAGAGCAAGTCTTGCTATGTAGAGCTAGATGCATACAAATCCTTTCTAAAAAACAATGTGATTAATTTACGTAGCAATCATGTCATTCATCCATGTTCTCTTGAATATGGCATAGGTAATTTCTAGCACAGTCAATTAGCTCATAAGTATGATTATAATTTTGAAAACTTGGAACTCCGCACATTGACCTTAACTCTTATCACAGAAGTACAAGGAGAGGAGTATCACCAGATTAAGAAGCTGGAGAAATACCAACCTACTACAAAAATGTCAAATAGTTTTGGAAAAATTATACACCATGGGTGCAGGCCTGTATTATATTTATATTGACACATAAAAATGAGATTACTATACAATGTACTACACCCTGTAGTACAAGTAGTTAAGAAATTCCTAAACTAACTTTCTAACATACAATAACCACAACAATGAAGCTTCATCCCATTAAGTGATGTTCACTACATATAGTCAATGCCTTGGGTAGGACAATATCAAAACCATTTTCATAATCAGCTAGCATAAGCATAATTACATAGCTGAACCAAAGAAGAGGAGATTGGATTCGACAAATCTTTATGTTTGCCAACTGCCAAATAAAACCCTCCTCTGTTTTGTTTGCTTGGGACAGTTTGGTAAAAGAAAGTACGAAATCGTTGGAGGTCTTAAAACTGACTCACTTGGTCAGTGCAAACTCACTTTGATCATATATAAAGATAGGAAGATGTTTAGTGACAGTAGTGGGTGGCAAAACTAAGGACACAGGACACAAGGGACTTTGTATCTATAATCATGAATAAGTGCAAATACACAACTCCATCCTCCCTTATCACCTGCACCTACAGCCTGAGAGGATTTTCAAACACATGTGAACAGGAACAAATGTCATCTCATCTAGACTAATTTCTCCTACATAATCTGATATAAGTCTACAGCAGTATTCTGTAAATATACATTCCAAGATTATGTTGTTACACGACAGTTATCTATTTGGTTCAGAACATGTGATTAATCCACATGCCATGTAACTATTATTAGCATCCAAAGTCCAAACTTGCATAGGCACATCTTTATGGTTATATTATTATATGCTTTTCGTGTATCACATCATAAAATTTGTTGCATGCATCCAAATTGCATTGTATTTCCATAGTTGCTGCTTCCAAGACTCTCTATTTTAGCAAAAAAATTGCCACTAGTCTTCCCAAACAATAGAAAAAAATGACAGAACTGTAACTATTAGTCTATTAGTCCTCAATTTGACTATTGAACCAAATTCTTCTTTTCAAATGACATGCATATGTTTTCATGATCAAATAAGTTTTTTTTTTCATATATATGCTGAGTATACGTTTTCATCACAAAATTCATCTTTATTTTCACTTATTTTTGGAATCAATGTTATATACTTCGGGCATGCAGGTATTCCACATTATCAACGTGTGTTAACTAAAGAACGTGTACAGATAGATAAACAGGGTCCAAATGCTTCAAACTACACCTGTTATCACATGACTAGTTTTAAACCTTCGAATATTTTTCACAGTTCATTTATAGCATCCAGCACTGAATTATCCGTTATGACTTCTCATATGACAGAAACATATGCATCAAGAGCCATTTCATGCTTATTGTAATCAAAATAAGTCCATAATATGTTTCAGATATAGAATTCACAGGTTTAACGGTCCACAACATTTAATCAGGCAGATATTTGACCAAAAGAATTCCCCATCTAATAAAACACTAAATTTTTGCATGAATGAAAAACAAAATAAGCACTGGTTAAAGATTATCTATACTGATAGACATCAAGCGATGGCCATTCAGTATTGAGTTAAACACACTAGTTATCTGATCCTTAATCACATCAGAGTTTTCAGAAATTACAGCAACTGCAACATAAACCAACTCTTGTATTTTAAATTTACATAAAAATCCCTTAAAGAAGGAAAAATTATAAATATTTCAGAGGAGGATGGTGAATGTTTCCAAGGAGGGAATTACATGTGAATTTTCAAAATATAAGGTATGTTTGTGTAATAAGTCAAAAATAGAAGAGATGTGAGAGAGTATAACTTAATCTAATTCCTACCAAACTATAAAAATACTTTTCTTTTCATGAACAGATAATTGTCTACAAATTATATTTATGTGGGTTCCATAAACCGTTGTGGCCACACAACTCACAATCAAGTACAAAATAAATCTACATAGTTGTTAACGATGGGGAGACCCCATCAACCATTGACAAGAACAAGTTACCAAATTCATGATTATTCATCTAAAGCTAGAACATAGAAAATGGAAAAACGAAAAATGAAAAATGAAAGAACATTCATACCTGAAGCATGGTAAGTTGTGCAGAGAGATTAGTTGCTTCAGTTTGAAGCGTTTGCACCTTCCTCTCCAGCTCACTTGTATAACGCGTTTTTCTCTCCTTTGATCGAGCAGCAGATTGTCTATTAGCAAGAATCCTGTAGAAACAAACACACAATCAGTGAACAACACCAAATTTTCCATAATCCAAAAACCCCTTTGTTAACTTTTTCATTAAAAGATTACAAAGCATCATAAAATTCAGCAGAAACAGTAGATAAAAATGAAAATTATACTTATAAAATAAAAAGCATCGATAAAAAAATCGACAAGATCAAAGTGGCAATTACAAATTCAATTTAAATGCACTCAAAATAATGTTTGTTAAGGGAATCATTATAAGAAGAGAAAGGGAAACTGCTTATGATGATGATGATGAACCTCTTAGCTCTCTTGGGATCAATACGAGCAAGCTCGGCGAGTTTATCAGGTGCCATTGACTTCTTCACACCGTCAATCATCGTCGACGAGTCAGCCTCGAACGACGTCGTAGAAGACCCGTCCATCGAATTACTGTGCCGGTGGTGGCCCAGCCTCCTCTCGCCGGTGTCTTTCCCGTTGATTTTCTCTTCGCCGGCGCCGGAGAATCCGATGCTGTCGAAGAAGTCGGAGTCCACGGACAAGCTCCGGAGGTGCGCGGCGTGTGGGCCGGACGCCGCGGGCCTCCCGCCTGACTCGTCCGAATCCACTGCCATGGGGACGCTGCCGCCGGTTTCGCCGGCGGAGTGAGGCGGGAGAGGGAGGTTGGAGATGTCGAGGTCGGAAGGGTCGAAGAGGAGGAGGTCGTCGAAGGTGGCGGCGAAACGGAAAGTGGTGTCGGAGTGAGACCGCCGGTGGTGGGACCCACGCTCCGGCATCCGCTCCAGGTCCACCGTCGCCGACGGTTTAACGATGAACTTTGAGTCCATAGAAGAAGAAACAACACAAAGGTTTCTTTTACTATTTCTCGCTCTTTCACTTTTTCTTCTCTTTTTGTTAGCTTCTCTTATGGGTTTGTGTTGTTAGTGGTGGTAGTTGTGGTGGAGAAAAAGCAAGTGAAGGAGCGACAGCAAGTGTTTTTGCGTTTCAGGTGGCAGTGAATGAAAAACAAGTGCCAACAACAAATAAGAGTTTTGACTTTTCATTCATATACATTTTACTTTCTTTACATCTCATTTTAACACATTTGTTTTTATTTTTCTTTATATTTTCTACTCTATAACATCATCTATCTATCGTATCATATAAATCATTTATCTATTTTTTAGTAAGTGGAAGGGAAATACAAGTGAGTACATACATACCTTTTTTTCACAACAAATAAGCACGATTTGACTTCGGTTACCAAAAGTTGAGGGAAGTGTCTTTAGCCACTGGTTTAAAGAGCATAACTTTTTTTTTACAATAAAGAGCGTCATTATTTCATTAAAGTTGAGGTTTGATTAAAATGAGTGACGGCAATGCCTAATTGGCTATGTTAATTTTCTTTCTCCCACTTATTTTTTAATTTGGTGACATTTAAATGAGCGAGAAAATGTTCCGAAAGGATAACTCAACTAATAAAAGTTAGAAATATATGAATTCGATAAATGAAGGTCCAATTTAAATGTTTTTTGATATAAAAAATAAAAAATCGAGGGAAGATAAAAAGCAACCATTGTCATTACATGTTTTATGGATGGAGAATGGTTCCACAGTGGTTACAACGTCCGGGGCAACTGCTGCAGTTGCATGAGACAATGCAACAGGTGAAGCAACAACAATAGCTTCTGGTTAGAGTTTTGCCTCAGTATGAACGACACAATTTGCAATGGGGTGCTTGGCTTCAGCAGACACTTGTGCAATCATCTTATCATCTGGAGTTGGTTCAACAACTTAAGGAGCAGGTACATCTTCATGCATAGGCACATCAGTAGATGAAATTTCAAGTGGTCTTTGAAGAGATACTAGGCTGCGTTCCTCCTCAGAATCATCATCAAGATCAATGTGATGAATGATTCGTGGAACTTCAAATAGGGTATCAAGGAATTTCTCTGACTCTCCTTGTAGCAACCCTTTGAAGTGTTGGATTCTTGATTGAAGAGGAGTCATCCATGCATGAGCATCTGTAGAACAGTGATGCTTCCACTGAGGGGATATGGTTGGCAAAGGCGAATTGTCAATGAGCTTCACTCGTACCCAGTGTTTGTTGTTGATATTTCCCAACACTGCAATAGTGGGTTCCTCAGCAACAGGGCCTAAAAGGGGTAAGTACGTGCAGCACTGGTTTGGCGCTAACGTAACCAGAATGATTCTGAAGGCTGTTGCAGAAAGTAATCCCATGTCTGGAACTGAAAACCATTTTGGCTCATAGGCAGGTTCTCCAGAAGCTAGTGTGAGTGTCATACGAACAACTTCAACGTCCTCATCAGAACTGAAGGTTCTAGAATGAAGCACCCGATTGGAGAGAAGTTCGTTGATCAGAAGCTTGCGAATCTCTGACCAGTATGCTTGAGGGTGGCCCAGCCACTGAGCAATACATCTGTATCCACAGTTTCCATCATCTTCAACATCGAAGACATCTGCAATATATTTATGGAAAAGTGAGGGCAGGAATTTCAGATAGCATGCATGGGCATCGGATATCAGGTCAGCAGTTGTATGCACTACTTCCGGTTGTGGTTTTGATGGAGTATATGGTTGAGTAGAGGTGGTCTGATGAACAGCGTCTTCTTGGACAGACTCAACCTTAAGCGATGATTGTTGTGCTAAGAGAGCTGATATGGGCAGTGTATCCTCAGCAGACAACGTGACTGAGGAGGTAGTCTGGTGGATTGTATCCTTAGCCAAACGAGGACCTCTAACCAAACGATGACGTTTGGGTGTCAGGGCAACTGGAGCTACGTCAGTACTGGTGCCAGACGGTTTCGGTTCTGGAAGAGCTCTCTTTTCTTGTTGTTTCCTTGCAGTTGGAGCTTTGGAGGATTGAGGCACGCCTTTTTCCTTGTGCTTCTTTGCCCATGTGCTCAAGAGTTCTTCAGGAACAGTAGAAATATAAACTGCAAGCCGCATTCATCGAACATCTCCAAATTTGATAGGAGTTGTAGATTAGCTTGCCTCAAGCATGTTGTCCGGATGTGGTTGGTGCTTAGCTTGATGGCACAGTCATAAATTCTTTCACCAGAGGGGAGAGGGCTGGAGTCTCTAAAATTTTAAATAAGCTTCCCCAGTCCTGAAACAGGACCATGTCTAGATCGGAAACCTTGACGTGTTGGTACACGTTCATGTCAAGATATCTGGGAGTGACAAGGTCTTTGTCACCAAGATTTGCAATCCTCACAGGACCAATCTTGGACACTTGCTCCTTGCGATTTTGAATGATGCATTTGTTCCATAGTTCAACAATCTTTTGTTGGGCTTCGTTGAGGGGTTCTGGAGTCTTGACTTGCTTCTTTACTCCTTGCCTTTTGGTGCCATTCTTCTGCAACAATGGTTAGAGCGTGTGCAAGAACAAATGTTGAAGGAGTTAACACGTCTAGATAGAATGCAAATATTTATGAGTGTAGTGAATTGTGTATTCAGAAACCTTTTTGTTATCTTTCATGTGAACCTGTTTTCAATAAGAGGTTTAGTAAATATATCACCTAATTGATCATCGGTGTGTACATATGAAATGTCAATGTTGCCCTTAGCAACATGATCACGAATGAAATGATGCTTAATTTCAATATGTTTGGTTCTTGAGTGTAGAACATGATTTTTAGTTATATAAATAGCACTAGTGTTATCACACAATAAAGCAATATTGTGCTAAAAAATATTGTAATCCTCTAATTGATGTTTTACCCATAAGAGTTGGGTGCAGCAAGATCCTGCCGCCACGTATTCGGACTCAGCAGTAGATAATGATATTGTGCTTTGTCTTTTGCTGGCCCAGGATATCAGACATTGCCCTAGGAAGTGGCAACCGCCACTTGTGCTTTTCCTTTCTATCCGATCTCCGGCATAGTCAGCATCACAGAATCCTCTTAACCTGAAATCTTCACCTCTCTCATAGACTAGACCAAGATTAGTGGTGCCAATGAGATATCTAAATATACGTTTCACAGCACTGAGGTGAGATTCATGAGGATTTACCTGGAACCTTGCACACACAGAGACGCTATACATAATGTCTGGTCTACTTGAAGTAAGGTACAACAATGATCCTATCATCCCTCTGTATTTCGTTGAATCCACTGGAGTAGATTCGTCACTTTTATCAAGTACAATTCCAGGGTGCATTGGAGTGCCCATTGCCTTGGCCTTTTCCATGCCATAATTCTTCAAGAGATCTTTGACATATTTGGTCTGATGGATGTAGGTTCTGGTGGTCTCCTGTCTGATTTATAAGCCTAGAAAGAACTTTAGTTCCCCCATCATGCTCATCTCAAATTCGCTCTGCATGAGCTTGGAGAATTCTTGACAAAGAGTTTCATTAGCAGCACCAAAGATAATATCATCAACATATAATTGTACTAAAATGAAATTGTAACACCCGGAATTTTCCCCAGTGATTACATAATTATTTAATTATTCCAAGGTACTGTTTGGATCCGCTCGGCGGCATCGGCAAGCGTTATCGTCGAGCGAAGTACCGGTGAAACACCTTTTGCAACACTTGGTAGGAAACCAAGCTAGACTTGACTTTAAGTTCGGACGAGAATTAGACATTCTCACTATCACCACGACGATCAGTGGAAAATTTTGTGAAGAATGACTATAATATTGATATGGTTTCCTCCCGGAGCCCGGGAAGCATTTTTCGCTCTAACGGGACTTTTAGCCGAAACTTCAACAGAAGAAACGGATGACTTCGGGACCCCGGATCGAGAATCTAAAAAGCTCCAAACGATTTCGTTTGGCGTTTCGAGACCAGATTCGTGAAGAAGAATTTCGTGAATAGTGACTCGGTGAATAGTGTTTTCGGGCAGCGTAACACAGGCTTCGAGAAAGATCGACCCGGCTCCGAATTGTGCGGGCCCGGTACCCCGAAACCAATAAATGACCCCGGGGCAGATATTCTCAGTGACACAGAGGTACTCACTGATGACCAGAACCTGATGATGACCGGTGACTGGACGCATTGACGCATTGACGCACTGACGCACTGACGCACTGACGCATTGACGCACTGACGCACTGACGCGTCATGATTAAGAATTTAATAATAAACAAACCTAGATATTTATTAGAACTTTCTAAATTTAGAGTTTAGTCCCTGAACTTTGAAAACCTTACGGTTTGGTCCCCGATAGTAAAAAGTCGTTTTTACTTTAACCTTTTACTGTTTTCACTTTGGTCCTTTGGGTAAATGAAAATTTAGAGTTTCACCCCTCTTTTTGGGCCAAAACCCACGGCCATGCACCCTCCTTAAGGCCCATGTAGTTCCTTTTTCTTCCAACTTCATTAAACCAAGTCATTAAGTGAAAATTTGAGAGAAAATTAGAGAGAGAAAGAGAAAGCTTCATCTTCTTCCTCTCCTCATCACCATGGCCGAACCTCCTCCTCTCCATGGCAGCCCCTTCCTCTTGTCTTCTTCACTTGGTGCTTTGAGGTAAAATACTCCTCTCATCCCGATCTACATTTCTACCGATCCGGATTTTTGATAGGTTGAGTTTGGTTTAATTTCATGTACTAGGATTTGAAAGTCTCTTCACAAATGTTGTTCCTACTACCATGAGCTTTATTTTGAACCGATTAGATTTTTGATTGGTTGAGTTTTTGATTCTTTGAAAAATTTGAAGTTGGGTTTTTTGTTAGGGTTGCTTTTGGAAAAGTTATTCCCAATGGATTGATCTTTGAAAATCACCAAGTAGTTTTCTTGGAAGTTTCTTTTTTGAAAAATTGATTGTTAGGGAAAAGTGATTTTCAAGCTTTAAGTAATTATTTGTCTTAGTTTTCCTATTACCTTTGATGTGTACCAACTAGATTTTGAAGAAAAAAATTGTTCTTGAATTTATGTGTTTGGCCGAATTTCATCACTGTTTTGGGCAGGGGATAAATTGATTTTGTAACTAACTTTGAGTGTATTTTAATGCTTGAAAATGGTTTTGAATTTATAGGAAAGGTTTTGCCCTAATTAGTGCATAAGGGCCTAGAGAAAATTGTGTATTTGAAACCCTAGAAATTTGATTTCTAGAGAACTTTGGAATTTTGGAATTTGGAGTTTGAAATTGAGAGTTTAAAAGTTGACAATTGAATGAATTTTCTTGGTTCTTGACACTTAGGTTTTGTTGAGTTTAAGAGTTGAAAAATTGATTTGGAAACTTGTAGAAAAAGTTGAGTTTTTGGGCAAGTTGGATTTTGAAACTTATAGTTCAAATTAGGGTTTTGAACATTCTGAAAACTTGGGTAAATTGGTGTGGAAAATGGATTAAAAAGTTATGTTTTTGATTGTGTGATTGATTTGGAAATTTTGTGAAGTGTTAGGTGAAAATTTGGAAAATTTTAGGGTTTTAAAGAATTTGGGCAGAATTGATGTTTGGTGGCTTTGGGTCTGTTTTTAGCTTCTAAAATCTTGATTAAGGCTTCAAAAATGGTTTATAAGCATCTAGCCTTGATGCTCTTTGAATGGTTTAAAGTTTTGACAAGTTTTGGTTTTTGTAACTTAGGTTTTTCCTAAGCTCTTTGGTAAGCGTCGAAAAATCTTGTTAAGTGTCTTCGACCTCCGGGCATTTCCTAAGTTTTAGAACCTTATCTAAGTGATTAGACCCTGTTAGACCAGCCCCTCTCCTTAGGTTTGAGTTCAAAGTTCTAAGCTAGGTTGTGTTTGTTGAAGGATAACGAGACCCCGTACCGATCTAGACGCACGAAGTTTACGTGACCGCCAGGATCGACTACCTTTAAGGTAAGGGCACTTCGTATCTTTGTCTATTAGCATAAGTATATATGTATATACCATGCTGCACTATAATCTTAGAATTGTAGTTGACGGCGTTCTGAGAACGACCCGACTTTAAACTGTATTTAATTGATATATGAATGCAGTCTCTGAAGGCATCTGATATGCTGGATTAGTTTTTGTCTGATGCGTGGCATTGTTGTGATATGTGGCTTGACTGATTGGATGTTTATTGCTTTGATGATAATTGAAAGCATGTTTCTTCCTTCGACATGATCTGTATCTGCTTAAGATATGTGCAACTGCTCTACATGATTAGTGTTAATTATGAAGCTATGCTAGGCCTCGTTTAAATACGTATGAGTCCTACTTGTGTTTTGTGTCATGTCGTGTCAAGCATACTTTGAAGTCGTCATGGTTCGGGGCTAATAAAGAGTCACGGACTGGAGATGCAACCTATCGGGGCGTTATTACAGAGCGTTCTCGTGTAAGAGGCAACTCTCGACTTACCGACTTACTTTCTAGTTCGTTCGGAGTTCGGGAGAGTGTCCCACCTGCCTACGGGAGTTGGTGTATCCGGATAAATTCTTTTCTGTACATGTGGATGATGTACGTGCATATAGAGTCCTAGGGTTTTTCAACTACTTGCGTCAAATGATTGTATGCGTACTTGTTATCTATCACATGTCGATTTGTTGGACATTTTGTGTTTGCCTTAGGCTTTAATTATACTCAATGTTTTATCTTGAGTTGACCCTTGCATCTGTGTGTTGCTTGTATATCTGGTGATCCGTCGCCAGTCGGACGTCCCTTAGCCGGAAGATGCGGATGGATGCCATTACGGGAGAAACCACGACCAGGAGTCGGACGTACAGTGCTGGAAGACTCGTGCCGCTGTTGTTATTATTATGTAATGATAGTATGTATGTTTACGTGTCAGGGTAGGAGTTTTAGATTGCTTTTTACAACTGACAGCAGGGTTTTGAAAACAAGTTAGGTGTTTGTAAATTATCCTTAAACTGCTGGTCAGTCATTTTATGCCATATGTTTGGCTATTTGCGAAGTTGTAATTATAATATTAATGCACTACAGCATGGCATGTTTCGAAAAGGAAAATGATTTAAAAAAAAAAAAAATATACCCTCTTTTTCAAGCTTTGAAAATGCACCTGCATATTTATTTACTGTTCATTCGCTACAGTAACGCCCTGAAAATCGGGGTGTTACATTGTGGTATCAGAGCTCCGGTTGAGAAATACCAGAGCTGTCGGGGAACGGGTTTTTCTGCGCTAAGTTGTGTGCTGTTTGTGTTTGCAATTAGGATATTTCGGTTGATTGCTAGGGAGTTAGGTTGTAAGGCTTAATCAGCCTTATGGCTGCTCCAAGCATGACAAATCCTGAAGTAGCCGAACTTGTAGATTGCTTTAGGTTTATCCCTTGAGAGGAAAACCTCCCTATGTATTTGGCTGCTATCTTTGTAGTAGTTAGTTTTGCGCTAGCTTACGTTTGAGCCTCTATTGTGTGATTATCCTAAGGCATGTTATTTAGCTCATATAGAAGAGCAAGACGCCTTGGAATCTAGTCATTCCTCGTCTAGATGAATGTTAGTGCGTTTCAGGAACGAGATGTCTTCACCATCAGGCCTAGAAGAGGGAATGTGTGTCAACCTAAACCAGATGGCTCAAGCAATGGCCAATTTGACTAACGTGGTTGCTCAGCAGGCTGCTACGGCTGAAGCACAAGAATCTGCCTTTGCTCAACGACAGACAGTGGAGGATGAGCGCCGTGCACGCCAGCAAGAAAGGGAAGAGACCTTTGCTCGCACTCAAGCACTCAACGCCTTTCGACGACAAGACCCGCCAAGATTCTTAGGGGAAGCTGGACCGGAGGAAGCGGATCTTTGGGTCCAGCAAGTTGAGAAGATCTTCAGAGTTCTGAACACTCCGAAAGAATCCAAGCTGGAGTTTGCTTCTTACCTGCTGCGAGGCAATGCAGAATACTGGTGGAAAGGAGCCAGACAGATCATGGAGGCCAACCAGGTAGCTGTCACATGGAACACGTTCCGAGACGCCCTTTTGGAGAGGTACTACCCGCCTAGTGCCCGTGAAGAGATGGAGTCCCGATTCCTGGAGCTGTGCCAGGGAAATATGTCGGTGGACGAGTATGCTGCAAAGCTGGAATCTTTGGCTAGACACTTCCGATTCTTCGCACGGAGGTTAGACGAACCCTACCTCTGTTCAAGGTTCATGAGGGGACTTCGATATGAGATCGAGAAGTTAGTAAGACCCTTAGGGATTTCCCAGTACCAGCCACTTGTGGAGAAGTGCCGAGAAATCGAAACCATGAGGAACGAGCGGAAGAGGAAGTTCGGAAGAGGTGGACCATCCCAGCCAAGGACACAAGACCGAGAGACTCTAGGGAAAGGACATCAGAAGAGGCTATATCAGCGGACGCACAGGATAGGCCGGACGACAGGACCACTCCAGTCGGAAGCTGCATCCGGGAGAGACCAAGCAGTTCCACCCCCAAGGGGAAGGGTGGCTTGCTACAAATGTGGAGAAGCAGGACATTTTGCGAGGACTTGCAAAGGGGAGAAGAAGAGGTGTCATCGTTGCCAGAAGACTGGACACTTTTCCAGGGAATGTCGAACACCCAAGGCAGAGCCGAAGTGATCGTCACGAAGGGAACCTGAGCGTACAATTAGAGATGACAAGGTGCCGAGACAGGACCTTCTATGGGTGCGACTCGTCATCAAGTTTTTGAGTAGGGAGCGGTGCTTTCGCATTCGATGAATGGCGAGGACCGCTATAAACTACATGTTTTCCCTTTGCCATTGATTTGACAGTACTTTCTGTTGTGGTTGTGTTGATTGTTAAACTGTTGCATGTTTGTATGCTGATGTTTATGAGAAGAACTTCTTCTCTTGTCTGTTATAAAAATATATATATGTATATGTATATTTCCCCCTACAATCTCTGAATGAGTCGATTATCCCAGAACATGTGGAACTGGATAGTCTATGTAGGATAGAACCGAGTGTCTCTGAATGTATACAGAGAACCTCGTGGGAACCGCTCGAAGAAAGGATTCCGACAGAGTTCTCCTATCAGTCAGCATTGAAGAGAGAAAGGAAATGGAGATGTGAAGTGTGCAAACGTCGCAAAACCCATCTCAGATGCAACTTACGGATTACGCCTGCGCCATCCACCAAGTACAAGTGATGGACCCACGGAAATTAACTCGGAGTGATCGTGCAAGGGTAAAGTTTTCGCTTGAGGAAAACGCTAGTGTTGCTATTAAGGGGGGAAGGATAGGAGGTCCCGACCCTGTATGGATTGCCGACAACTAAGTGGAACGACAGTAAGAGATCGACATCCTTACTAAGGACCGATGACTTGGCGAACCAACTTGAGAAGCAGTGTGGTTCCCTAAGATCAACCAGGACCACTACATCGTCAGAATCAGATTGAGGAAAAGGATATTCTCAAGACCATTTCCAGAACTCGTCACAGACAGGATGAGTGTTGTGCGGTGCCTTTGAGTGACAAATGCACCAGTCGTCTTCGTAGGATACGAGGACGGGGAGACCTCAGCCACTTTTGGACCATTCGTAGCCGCAGTTATTGACGGCGTACTTATGTGTGCCAAGACCTTTGAAGACAGGAGAAGCTCTCTCCGACCAGTACCGCACATATTACGGAGAAGAAGCGGTATGCCAGTCCTTCTAGTCCGAGTTAGATTCGGAGGAGTAAAACATTTTTGACATGTGATTTCAAGGGAAGGAATCACAGTCGACCCAGTCAAGTGGAATGAGGGTTAGCATGGGAACGACTAAAGACCGCGATTGAGGACGAGGAGTTTCTTTAGCCTGGATGGTCACTATCGGTACTTCACCGAAGAACTCTCAAAGCTAGTGGGACCGCGAATGCGACTCACTAAGAAGGACCAACCTTCTTGCAAGGACCAAGAGATGAGTCTAGCTATCAACGAGTGGAGAAACAGTGGATGACTTCGTCAACACTAGTTGCCACAAAAGGGAGAAAAATACGTAGTCGATGTCGATACGTATACCAAAGGATAGGCCGTGTTCTGAAGCAGGACCTCAGAGTGGTGGTGCCTGTTTGGGAACGGTTAAAGTTGCCAGGGCAGAGCTATCCAGAATATCAGCTGGAATTAGCCGCAATGGAGTTTGCGCTCAAGGTATAAAGACGCCACCTCTATGAGAGCGCTACACTACCTTCAGCTATCACGAGGAATTTGGAGTACTCGTTTGATTTGAAGGAGGAAGCTTGAAGCGGCGTGAATGGGCAAAGCCCATGATGGAGTAGGATTTTACCCCGCAGTACTATCTGAGGGAGTTCATTGTGGTTGCCAGGTCTTGGATCAACCAGCAATGAATGCCTCCACCATGACGGTGAGAAAGATGGAATTTTTCAAAAAGAGTTTCAAGGTCTGAAGTTGGATCAGGCTATCATGAACAAGGAAGCAGTCAGACTGAGTGTGATGGCGTACCTTACTTGTCAGAAGGCAAGAACGGGACATGAAGAGCTGGCAGAAATGTTTCAGCCCCTTAACGTCCCCGAGTGGAAGTGGGACGGTACATCGATGGATGTGGGTATTCGAGGATTGATCAAGTTAGCTCACCTCTACCCGCAAAGAAAATCTTCAGCGTACAACAGACGCCAGAAGTATGTTTTCGAAGGATGCTTAATTTCACGGGATGTGCCCAGCATCACCTAGGGTATGGAACGGTATTCCAGTCGCCCTTGAGGGAATGAATCCAAGGAGCTTAGAGTTGAAGCCTTCTCGTCGAAATCGAGAAATTTGAAGTCGTTACAGTTAGGGTTGAGCAGCACCCTAGACCGGAGATGCAATTTTTCGGGAACGTTGTGCGAAACGTACCCGTGTAAGTGACAACTCCCGACTGTCCGCAGCATTTTTTTTTTTTGCACGGAAATCGGTGGAGTGTCCCGCCAACCTACAGGGTTTGGTGCTATACTGGTGGATGAAACCTTTGTACAACAGAGAGTTGTACGTGCACATAGTAATCGTAGAGCCATCAACCACACTGTTTATTTCTGTGTGGAATGCGCCTTACGTGGAAACTTGCATGTTACCTACATGCTTAATTGCTCAGCTTTTTGCCCAATGATATTTGAAGACAAGACCAATATTCTTCTGTCACCCTTCGACGACAAAGCAAAACTAAACAGATATTGGGATCACTAGAGGATTTGCAAGGCTTGTGTTTTGGACCATTAAAAAGCTGGAGGGAACAGCTACCTTTGATGGAATTTATCTTCAGCAATGATTATCGTGCAACCAGGGATGGAACCCTGCGAAGCGAGTGTGGACGCGAGATGTTTCGAGCTACACCAAGGCGGTGGAAACCGGTACTTGGAGTTGAACTTGCTCGGCAAAACCATTGAAGGGTTTCAGTCGAGTAAAGAAGAGATGAGAGCATCTCAAGGCAGACGTAAGAGCTACGCCAACAAGAGACAAGGAGGCTTAGAGCATGGAACGAGGAACATGTTTACCTCGAAAGACACCGACGACGGGAGTCGGGAAGGCAATTAAGCCAAGAAGGCTTATGCATAGTTGTTGAGTCAGAGCACTCGCAGCTCAAGGATGACCTATCGCTCATAGTTTCATTTATGATGACCAAGGACAAGGACGGTAAGAAGTCCCAAGGAAAGAGTTTCCCCAGCCAAGTAGTATTGGACGAACCACGGAAGGAACAACGCGGAAACCCGAAGAGAAAGAAGGGAAAGGAAATACTCAAGCACTTCGCCGGCCAATAGTTTCGAGGACGAAACTAATTTAAGGGGGGTAGGATTGTAACACCCGGAATTTTCCCCAGTGATTACATAATTATGTAATTATTCCAAGGTACTGTTTGGATCCGCTCGGCGGCATCGGCAAGCGTTATCGTCGAGCGAAGTACCGGTGAAACACCTTTTGCAACACTTGGTAGGAAACCAAGCTAGACTTGACTTTAAGTTCGGACGAGAATTAGACATTCTCACTATCACCACGACGATCAGTGGAAAATTTTGTGAAGAATGACTATAATATTGATATGGTTTCCTCCCGGAGCCCGGGAAGCATTTTTCGCTCTAACGGGACTTTTAGCCGAAACTTCAACAGAAGAAACGGATGACTTCGGGACCCCGGATCGAGAATCTAAAAAGCTCCAAACGATTTCGTTTGGCGTTTCGAGACCAGATTCGTGAAGAAGAATTTCGTGAATAGTGACTCGGTGAATAGTGTTTTCGGGCAGCGTAACACAGGCTTCGAGAAAGATCGACCCGGCTCCGAATTGTGCGGGCCCGGTACCCCGAAACCAATAAATGACCCCGGGGCAGATATTCTCAGTGACACAGAGGTACTCACTGATGACCAGAACCTGATGATGACCGGTGACTGGACGCATTGACGCATTGACGCACTGACGCACTGACGCACTGACGCATTGACGCACTGACGCACTGACGCGTCATGATTAAGAATTTAATAATAAACAAACCTAGATATTTATTAGAACTTTCTAAATTTAGAGTTTAGTCCCTGAACTTTGAAAACCTTACGGTTTGGTCCCCGATAGTAAAAAGTCGTTTTTACTTTAACCTTTTACTGTTTTCACTTTGGTCCTTTGGGTAAATGAAAATTTAGAGTTTCACCCCTCTTTTTGGGCCAAAACCCACGGCCATGCACCCTCCTTAAGGCCCATGTAGTTCCTTTTTCTTCCAACTTCATTAAACCAAGTCATTAAGTGAAAATTTGAGAGAAAATTAGAGAGAGAAAGAGAAAGCTTCATCTTCTTCCTCTCCTCATCACCATGGCCGAACCTCCTCCTCTCCATGGCAGCCCCTTCCTCTTGTCTTCTTCACTTGGTGCTTTGAGGTAAAATACTCCTCTCATCCCGATCTACATTTCTACCGATCCGGATTTTTGATAGGTTGAGTTTGGTTTAATTTCATGTACTAGGATTTGAAAGTCTCTTCACAAATGTTGTTCCTACTACCATGAGCTTTATTTTGAACCGATTAGATTTTTGATTGGTTGAGTTTTTGATTCTTTGAAAAATTTGAAGTTGGGTTTTTTGTTAGGGTTGCTTTTGGAAAAGTTATTCCCAATGGATTGATCTTTGAAAATCACCAAGTAGTTTTCTTGGAAGTTTCTTTTTTGAAAAATTGATTGTTAGGGAAAAGTGATTTTCAAGCTTTAAGTAATTATTTGTCTTAGTTTTCCTATTACCTTTGATGTGTACCAACTAGATTTTGAAGAAAAAAATTGTTCTTGAATTTATGTGTTTGGCCGAATTTCATCACTGTTTTGGGCAGGGGATAAATTGATTTTGTAACTAACTTTGAGTGTATTTTAATGCTTGAAAATGGTTTTGAATTTATAGGAAAGGTTTTGCCCTAATTAGTGCATAAGGGCCTAGAGAAAATTGTGTATTTGAAACCCTAGAAATTTGATTTCTAGAGAACTTTGGAATTTTGGAATTTGGAGTTTGAAATTGAGAGTTTAAAAGTTGACAATTGAATGAATTTTCTTGGTTCTTGACACTTAGGTTTTGTTGAGTTTAAGAGTTGAAAAATTGATTTGGAAACTTGTAGAAAAAGTTGAGTTTTTGGGCAAGTTGGATTTTGAAACTTATAGTTCAAATTAGGGTTTTGAACATTCTGAAAACTTGGGTAAATTGGTGTGGAAAATGGATTAAAAAGTTATGTTTTTGATTGTGTGATTGATTTGGAAATTTTGTGAAGTGTTAGGTGAAAATTTGGAAAATTTTAGGGTTTTAAAGAATTTGGGCAGAATTGATGTTTGGTGGCTTTGGGTCTGTTTTTAGCTTCTAAAATCTTGATTAAGGCTTCAAAAATGGTTTATAAGCATCTAGCCTTGATGCTCTTTGAATGGTTTAAAGTTTTGACAAGTTTTGGTTTTTGTAACTTAGGTTTTTCCTAAGCTCTTTGGTAAGCGTCGAAAAATCTTGTTAAGTGTCTTCGACCTCCGGGCATTTCCTAAGTTTTAGAACCTTATCTAAGTGATTAGACCCTGTTAGACCAGCCCCTCTCCTTAGGTTTGAGTTCAAAGTTCTAAGCTAGGTTGTGTTTGTTGAAGGATAACGAGACCCCGTACCGATCTAGACGCACGAAGTTTACGTGACCGCCAGGATCGACTACCTTTAAGGTAAGGGCACTTCGTATCTTTGTCTATTAGCATAAGTATATATGTATATACCATGCTGCACTATAATCTTAGAATTGTAGTTGACGGCGTTCTGAGAACGACCCGACTTTAAACTGTATTTAATTGATATATGAATGCAGTCTCTGAAGGCATCTGATATGCTGGATTAGTTTTTGTCTGATGCGTGGCATTGTTGTGATATGTGGCTTGACTGATTGGATGTTTATTGCTTTGATGATAATTGAAAGCATGTTTCTTCCTTCGACATGATCTGTATCTGCTTAAGATATGTGCAACTGCTCTACATGATTAGTGTTAATTATGAAGCTATGCTAGGCCTCGTTTAAATACGTATGAGTCCTACTTGTGTTTTGTGTCATGTCGTGTCAAGCATACTTTGAAGTCGTCATGGTTCGGGGCTAATAAAGAGTCACGGACTGGAGATGCAACCTATCGGGGCGTTATTACAGAGCGTTCTCGTGTAAGAGGCAACTCTCGACTTACCGACTTACTTTCTAGTTCGTTCGGAGTTCGGGAGAGTGTCCCACCTGCCTACGGGAGTTGGTGTATCCGGATAAATTCTTTTCTGTACATGTGGATGATGTACGTGCATATAGAGTCCTAGGGTTTTTCAACTACTTGCGTCAAATGATTGTATGCGTACTTGTTATCTATCACATGTCGATTTGTTGGACATTTTGTGTTTGCCTTAGGCTTTAATTATACTCAATGTTTTATCTTGAGTTGACCCTTGCATCTGTGTGTTGCTTGTATATCTGGTGATCCGTCGCCAGTCGGACGTCCCTTAGCCGGAAGATGCGGATGGATGCCATTACGGGAGAAACCACGACCAGGAGTCGGACGTACAGTGCTGGAAGACTCGTGCCGCTGTTGTTATTATTATGTAATGATAGTATGTATGTTTACGTGTCAGGGTAGGAGTTTTAGATTGCTTTTTACAACTGACAGCAGGGTTTTGAAAACACGTTAGGTGTTTGTAAATTATCCTTAAACTGCTGGTCAGTCATTTTATGCCATATGTTTGGCTATTTGCGAAGTTGTAATTATAATATTAATGCACTACAGCATGGCATGTTTCGAAAAGGAAAATGATTTAAAAAAAAAAAAAATATACCCTCTTTTTCAAGCTTTGAAAATGCACCTGCATATTTATTTACTGTTCATTCGCTACAGTAACGCCCTGAAAATCGGGGTGTTACAGAAATCATTTGATGTTTTTCTTCTGAACAATGTGTTGTCAATATTACCCCTTGAGAAACCATTGCTCATGAGAAATGAGCTTAAGCGATCGTACCATGCTCGTGGAGCCTGCTTCAATCCATATAGTGTTTTTCGTAGTTTGAAGACATGGTCCGGTAGAGCTGGATCTTCGAAGCTTGGAGGTTGTTTTACATAGACTTCCTCTTCGATATACCCATTCAGAAATGAACTCTTCACATCCATTTGATACAGTTTAATGGAGTGTTGACATGCAAATGCAAGGAAATTGCGAATGGCTTCAATTCTTGCAATAGGGGCGAAGGTCTCTGTGTAGTCAATACCTTCTTGCTGATTGTATCCCTGTGCAACTAGTCTGGCTTTATTTCTTGTGACTCTGCCATTTTCATCCATCTTGTTTCTGAATACCCACTTGGTACCAATGATGGATTTCTCTTCAAGTCTAGGTACCAAGTTCCATACCTTGCTTCTTTCAAACTGATTCAGCTCCTCTTGCATGGCTAGGATCCACCCTTCATCTTGCAAGGCTTCACCTATGCTCTTTGGTTCTATTTCAGACAAGAGCGCACAGTTAGCATAATCATTAAATTTGGATCTAGTTCGTACCTTTTCATGTATGCTACCGATTATTTGTGTAGGTGGGTGATCTGGTTTGAACCTCCAATCTCGGGGGAGTGAGATGCCACTAGATGTCATGATTTGGTCAGTGGGGGCATCACCAGATGGAGTTGTGTTGTCAATGTCCAGTTGAATGTCAGATGAGACACTTGAATCAACGACTTTATCAGACGTTGAAGGTTGAACTTGGGTCGAGGAAGGTTCTTCATTCAAATCCAGACTTTCAAATTCATCTTCCAATGTTGTCTGGCCACTTGTATGTTTGTCGTCAAACTTAACATTTATGGATTCTTCAAAAGCCATTGTTCTTGAATTACATACCCAGAAAGCTTTCGAGTTAGGAGAATATCCCAAGAATATTCCTTTATCTAATTTTGCGTCGAACTTTCCAAGGTCGTCCTTTGTGTTGAGTAGAAAGCATGGGCATCCAAATGGATGGAAGTCGGCGATGCTTGGCTTTCTTCGCTTCCATAGTTCATACACAGTCTTCTTCAAGATGGGACGCATGAAGATTCGGTTTTGAATGTGACATGCGGTGTGAATTGCTTCAGCCCAAAAGTATTTTGGTAGAGAAGTTTCACTGAGCATGGTTCTGGCCATTTCCTGAAGTGACCTGTTCTTCCTTTCAGCTACTCTGTTTTGTTGAGGAGTTCTTGGAGCGGATTCTTGATGAAATATTCCATTTTCCTCATAGTAGCTTTTGAATTCCTCATTCACAAATCCTCCACCTCGATCGCTGCGTATGCTAGTGATGCAATAGCCTTTTTCATTCTGGATTCTTTTTGCAATGATGGAGAATAACTTGAACGTTTCATCTTTTGTTCCGAGGAATTGTACCCATGTAAATCTCGTGTAGCCATCGACGATGACAAGACAGAATCTTTTTCCAGAACAACTACCCATTCTAGTAGATCCGAACAAGTCCATGTGTAACATCTCCAGAGGTCTATTAGTACTCACAACGTTCTTTGAATGAAAAGAACTTTTTAATTGCTTTCCTTGAAGACATGTTGAGCATGTGTCATCAGATTTGAAAGACAGATTTGGCAGACCACTTACTAGATCATGCTTGATCATTTTAGCAATGGTCTTTATCATCCTCTGCTGACACTAGACATGTTACCTTCTGTCTTGCAAGGTTTTCCAAGGATGTCTTATATAGATCCCCTTGTATCTGAGCTTCAAAGATAACTCTGTCATCGTCATTAGTGACTTCACACTTCACTTTGTTGAAGGAAAAAATGAGTCCACTATCACATAATTGACTTATGCTAAGTAGATTATGTTTTAATCTCTCAACCAACAGAACCTTCCGTATTACCGGAAACCTTCCGTATTACCGGAAGAGGAGCCTTACCAACGTCACCTTCATCGACGATGAACCCCTTCTGGTTACCTCCGAAGGTAACTGTTCCTCCATTCTGCTTCTCACAAATCTTTGGGAATAAAGACCTTTTTCCCGTCATGTGTCATGAGCATCCATTGTCCAGGTACCATAGCTCTCTTTGGCTTTTAGTTGTTAAGCACATCTGCAAGTGGTACTATCATTGATTTAGGTACCCAAACTTTCTTGGGTCCTCTCTTGTTAGTTACAGGTTTGGACGGACTCTTCCTCCCGTATACTATTTTATAAGGAGTTTGTTTCTCCTTACCCTTGACAATGAATGTCTTAGGTTTGCTTAACTGAGATAAAGATAATGCAGGTTTTATATCAGGTTTATAAAGATATGGAACAACAGACGAAGTATGTTTTATTGGAGTAATGTCCCAATTCTCTTCTTCAAAGCCTAGACCCCTACGATCGTACATTGACCTATTGTTTCCACTTAGCTTTATCAGATTGTCATATCCTAGATTAAAAGTTGATAGGTCTTTAATTAAGCTGTTTACCCTTTGTTTCAAAAACTTAACTTCTTTGTTTGTGTCTTGTTCCAACAGGGCTTGATTTTTCTTTATTAACATAATTGAGACTTCCTTTGAGGCATGCAATTATTTTTCCATTTTACCATGCTTCTTTTTCAGTATGCTATACTTAATTTCTAATGAATGAGAGTATTCCAATAATTCATTATAATCATCAGTGGAAATTTCAGATGTTACCTCATCCTTGTCGTCTGCCTCATAGTTAGACAGATCAACCGAGATCATCAATGCTTCTGATTCTTTGTCTTCCTCGATGTCAGACGAGTCGATTGATGCCATGAACGCACAATATGAAGCTTCATCATCATCTCCTTCAACTTCTTCTTGGTCAGACTATTCTTCTGACTCCTCATTTTGGCTTGAAAAGACCTTCTTCTTATGAAAGTTCTTCTGAGTAGGTTTCTTTCCCAAACGAGGACAGTCTGCTTTGATGTGTCCAGGACTTTTGCACTCATAGCAGACAATTCCGCCTTTGCTGGAGCTCTTTTCTCCATCTCTTCTTGGTGATGGGGAGGGTTTTCCTCTAAACTGTTTTCGGTTCCCCAGAATTCTCTTGAACCATCGGTTAAATAGAGCCTGTTCATCATTGGAGTTGTCAAACGACTCAGCACCTTCGTCAGATGACTCATTTGCCTTTAGTGCTTTGGAGGCACTGGACTTAAAGGCCACGGCTTTAGTACCTGAAGATTTGCCACGCAGGATAGCAGCATCATTTGCAAGGTCCTGCTTATGAATTTTCAGCTCCCCCAATAGATCTTCCACCTAATAGTTGTCAAAATTCTTTCCAGCTCGTTCTGCGATGACAAACGATCTCCAGCTAGGAGGGAGACTTCTGAGGATTTTTATCACTTGCTCCTTGTTAGTGAAACTGTTTCCCAGATTCCTCATCCCGTTGTGAATGGTTTGGAGTCTGGCGAACATGGAGTCGATGGACTCATTATCCTCCATTATGAAAGCCTCGTATTGAGAGGTCAGCATACTCATTTTGGTATCTTGCACAACTGAGGTTCCCTCGTGGCCCATGGCTAAGGTGTCCCAGACTTCCTTAGCGGTGCTTAGGCTATCCACCTTGTCGTGTTCATTTTTACTCAAGGACCATATAAGGAATAGCCTGGCTTTAGCATTCCTTTGATTTTCTATTCTTTGATCATCGGTCCATTTATCTGCTGGGATGGCTTTTTTTTCACTGTCCTTGGGAATATAGTTTCCTTTTACTATAACATCCCAGAGTCTCCAGTTAGTTGATTCAATGAATAGTTGCATGTGATTTTTCCAGTACGGGTAGTTGGATCCATCAAAGAATGGTGGCTTGTTGGTTGCTGTTCCAGTGGGATATGCTATGTTGTCCATGGATCTTTATGCTCTACACCTATTAATATGTTAGTATATCTCAGAGCGGTTAAGCTCTGATACAATTGATAGTGAGAAAAACACACAAGAAAGAGGGGGTTTGAATTGTGTGTGTGATTTTTGAAATCCTTTTCAGTAAATGACAGTTATAAGCGTTAAAAAATTTTGCTAGTGAGTGCAGAAGAAGGTAATCTAAAGCTGAAAAGTAAAATACACAAGGTATTTATCCAGGTTCACCCCCTTAATCGACAGGGCTACGTCTAGTCCTTGGCTTCACCAAGATTTTCACTATTTTCACAAAATAGCACAAGTATTTTCCAGGACTTCTCCCAATATTCTGAGGACTACTCCTTTACAAGTATTCTATCAGGACTTCTCCTTTACAAGTATTAGACAGGACTTCTCCCAGTTCTTTTTCAAGAAGATTTTGGTTTCTACAAAGTCTCTTCGGTAAAAGTGGGTAGAAATATGAAGAGCAGATTACAGAGATGATAAACAAATTGGTTCTCTGATAGGTTTGTGTGAAAGGAAATAAGAGTAACACTCTGTGAAATCTTCACCCTTGTTGACGAATTAACTTAGGTAAGAAATAGCTTGAGGTTGCTGAGTTTTTGGCTTTGAAAATTAGATCGCAGTTGATGAACTTAGAAAGTTTGAATGCTTTGATCGTGTGTAAGTCGCCAATTTGAATCTGATGCCAAGTCCTCCATGGATCTTTTACTCTGCACCTGTTAAGGTGTTAGTTTCTCAGAGCCGAAGCTCTGATACCAATTGATAATGAAAGAAATAACACAAGAAGGGGGGTTGAATTGTGTTCTTATAAAAACTTGATTTTCAAAAACAATTGTCAGTTTACAAAAGCTTTTCATAAACTATGGCATCGAAATGATATTTGTCAGTGTGAACGATAAAGGTATGAACAAAACACACAAATGTGAAACGTGTGCTAGGTTGGACGATGCATGCTGTAAAGTTATAAACGATGTAGGCAGTTAAGCGATTGGAGGATGCAAGTAGTTAAACAATTAAACGATACAAACAATATAAATACACACAAGATATTTATCCTGGTTCACCCAAAATCAGTAGGGCTACGTCCAGTCCTTGGCTTCACCAAGATTTTCCACTATTCAACCCTGAACAGTACAAGTATTAAACAAGACTTCTCCTAAGTATTCAACAAGACTTCTCCCAATATTCAACAGGACTTCTCCCAAGTATTCAACAGGACTTCTCCCAAGTATTTAACAGGACTTATCCCAAGTATTATACAGGACTTCTCCTAATTCTCTTACAAGAATTTACACTTCTACAAAGTCTCTTCAGAAAGAGTGAGGTAGAAAGTTTAAGAACAGATAACTCTAAGTATTTTTGGTAGGAGATATGACTCTTTGAGCATATACTTGAGTTTAGTGATAACAGAGAGGATTGGACAATAGGTTCTCTGTTTGGGTGTGAAGGGATAAGGAGATTTGACTCATAGAGAATTTCACACTTTGAGCAACTGCACTCGTTGTGGGTTTGACACTTAGCTTCGAGTGAGGTTTCACAACTTAGAAGATTTCAGAAGGATTGGGAGCTTGATTTTGAATTTCATTGTAAGTCACCAAGTCGCCGTGTTCTTCAGTCTTCAAGCCCTCCTATTTATATCTTCAGTTGAAATGAACGTTGCTGAAGTTGTTAAATGTTAGCCTTTGATCTTCTCTTCAAAATTCTGTTGCACGTGATTTCTTCTTCTTCCCGTATACCAACGGATTTTTTCTTTTAATGCTCTTGACCGTTGAAAGCTTAGAATAGATGTTCTGATGGAGAAAATCGCTTGTAGCAGACTGAATCTTTGAATATATCCCTTTTGATTTAACTTGATGTAGACATATTGAGATATTTGGATGCTTTAATGTGTCTGAAAGAGCATTGCATTTAATGTTGTTGCTTGTAGAACACGCAGGCATTTAATGTTGAGAATGACTGAGCAGATAGGCATTTAATTCTTCGGCAGAGAGAGTGAATAAATTCCATTTGTTTATTCACAACGTTGTACCTTGCCTTTGGAGAATAGTCGTTGACGATCTGACACTTCAGCAGAGATTGCAGAGTTGTTCCTCGGGGATTGGCCTTGCCAACTTTAAACAGCTCATAAATGATTTTTGTTAAATATTAAATGAGTTCTGCTTCTTCGTTGGACGATGCTTCTCTAAGTGATCAGATGATACTCTTCAATGAGGTGTTGTACGTTACTTCTTATCTCTGGACTTTATTGCTTTAGACGATGCTTCTTCAAGTGATAAGACGTTGGTTGAAACTTAGACGATGCTTTTCCTTTTGTCGCTGGACAATGCGGCTTCTCAGACAATAGGTTGCCTTTCTTCTTATCGTTGAACGATACGGCTTGGCAGACGATAGATTGCTTCATTTGGTTATAGCCTTGCCAGACGATAGAAATGCTTCTCTTTGGTTTTCGTCTTGACAGAAGATAGAGATAACAAATGATAGATTGCTTTCCTGAAAATGATAATACACAAATTTAGGAAATTTTGATCTATCATAATTAATCACAAAATTGTTATCATTCAAAATCTAATAAATGTCTTGAGATCGTTTGAACTTAACAATAGTCACACAAAATATAATAAAGTGCTTATAATCACACCAAAATTTGTATGAACCCCATAAGATAAAGAAGTTCAACAAAGATTAGAGACTCTATCCATAAAGATCCGAAAGAAAATCAGTTCCATGGAACTAGCAAAGAGATTATACTATATATAAAAAAGATTCTAGCAAACTAAGGAACTTAAACCAAAATTTGTAGGTCTATAAGCCTTGATTACAGTAATAAGAAAAAATTACTAGATATTCTTAGGTGGATACAAATAAAAGCACACAAGATAATTTAAATTTTCCAACATGGAACTGACATTGCAAAATTTAACCATCAAAATGTGGTAGTCATATCACATATTTACATTTAACAACCACTTTAATAAAGAAAGTAATAACAAAGCATTGCAATGGTCAAATAATAACAAATTAGTTATTTTTTTTTTGGAAAAATATATCACACCATATATAATTGCATAATTAAATAAAAAATAAACATCAATAGGAGAATAATATTTTATTAACGAAATTCTCCAAATAAGCAATTATATAATAAATCAATATATAAAGATTTTGCAACCAATTTCAAAAAGTGTGACACTTATCCTCGTGAGTAGAACCAATAAGATTTTATAACTCAACGAGATCATTATGAAACTCAATATATTATTCTCTCAAATGGTTTATAAATCAAAACCATATTATAATAAATCTTAAATTTTAATCGGGCTCTAATTATCCATTAAGATAATATATAAACCATAAACCACAAGGATATAAAAAAATGCCTCAAAGATTTTCCAACATAATTATTTTAATAATCTGCATAAATGCACAATTAAAATATTTTGACTTCATAGTGAGATAGAATAGTATTTCATCCAGGATTAGAATTGAATCATTGATTCTAACCCCAATATCATGACATAGAAAATAACACAAAATCATACGATATACTATATCAAATCAATTTAGTCTAAAATATTCAGATTTATTTATAATGTCTATATATATTCCTAAACATATAAATTTAAATCAAATACACATGATTTAATTTACACAAATTTCACACAATAGTACTCAGAACTATTGAGTTCACAAATATACAAAATAAAGTTTTCATGCTAACATAAATGATAAATTTATATCATGCATAAAATAATAATTTAATATATATATATATATATATATATATATATATATATCAAAGTCTGCACCAAAACTACTTTCTCCATGACAGAGATAATAAAACGAATATATGTACTCCCTCCGTTCCTTTTTATAAGAGACAAATTGAGAGATGTCATGGTCCTTTTTATAAGAACCGACTTGAAATTTGTAGTGCATTAATTTTTTTTGACAAACTTACCCTTACTTAATTTGATTTTCTCTCTCTTTCCACTATGTAATGCATTAATGATCAATAGAAATTTTAAAAAGTAAGTTGGGACATCTTTATATAAATACTATTCCAGAGAAAGGGACGAAGAGCTATGCTAGGGTTTTCTTAACTGCTTCCTCTAGCGGCTGCAGCGGCTGTGGTGCCCTTGCCGGCTGCCCACCCCTCTTCCCTTGCCGCTTCTTCCTGTCGACCCCCTTCCTTCGTCGACCCTCTTCTCTTGCGTGCCTAATCTGTCTCCTCGACCACGCTCTGTTTCTCGTCTCCCCTTCTATGGAGGCCCTCGGATCTGCTTCGATCTCTCTCTCGGCGGCTGCAGGTGGCGGAACCAGACAAGGGCTGGCGGTCAAAGATGGTGAGGCGGATGAGGATGAGGCGGCGAATGATGAGGGTTGCCCGATTTCACGTCCAGTGGGAGTAGGTGTTCCAGTGGCCAAAAAGGATCTTGTGGCGCCGGATGGTGTGTCAATTCAGTCCTGCGACGCTCCTCGCTGCGGCTTCTCCACTCTTTTCGTTGACAGAATCAAAGAGGCGATTGGCTATCATCATATCCGAGCATGTTGTTTCTGCCATTAGTGCTCTGGATGGCCTCAAGGTTGGTGGATCGTTTTTTTCGGTGGCGCTGACAAAGTTTCCCAGGGATGATCTGTATTGCTCTGTGGCGCGGCCTTCGTGCGATGAGGGTGTGCCTTCGCAAGGGGCGGTCTCTTCCAGGGTCAATGTCCGCGGAGTGGTTGGCGATGGTGGCTTTCATCCTTCGTGGAAGGAGGCTCTTGTGGGGAAGCCTTCTGCCTCAGCGGCTCATGAGGTGGCTTTGTTTCTGGGTGTTCACAGGGGATTCTATGATGGAGAAAGAGTTCCACTTGTTTGCCTTTTTCCTGAAATTGATACCCTGGGTTTTGGCTCTTCGGAGAGGGAGGTTTCGTTTGCTTCTAAGGTTTTTTGTGCCGAGGCTACTTCTCTTCCAGCTCTCTCTG
This sequence comes from Acmispon strigosus, assembly GCA_030819835.1. Taxonomy (NCBI): domain Eukaryota; kingdom Viridiplantae; phylum Streptophyta; class Magnoliopsida; order Fabales; family Fabaceae; genus Acmispon; species Acmispon strigosus. The sequence continues at coordinate 36,135,499 of JAUAMA010000001.1, read as the reverse complement.
ATGGATGCGTTGTTCCCCATGAGGCGGAGGAGGGCGGTGTCGAGGAGGGCGTGGCTGTGCAGCTTCCTAGAAGACGTGGGAGACCCAAGAAACTGGTGACGCAGCTTTCTAGAAGACGAGGACGCCCAAGAATCTAGAGGATATAGGTGATCCATCAATGGCAGCAGGCTTGGCAGTCAGGGCTCAGGGGCATGGGGAGAAGAGGGCTCGGGGTCGCCCCAGGAAGGAGCTTTCCAAAGTTGGGACAATTTTGGAAAGTTGATGTAAATTGAGAACAAATTAAATACTAACAACCAGTTTAACTACTTTTCTTAAAGGGTGTGCAATGGTTGTTTGACTCTTATAAAAAGGAACGGAGGGAGTATGTATTAAGCCACGTAATTCCAAGTCAAAGTAAGTGACACAAACCATGATCATACATATATACATACAGTATCACATTGCCATCACATGCCATATTACAAGCCAAGTTTTGATACAAGGGAATCTGGAAAGTAGTTTTTTTTTCTTCTCTCGGGCTTCAGTAACAAAACAAAAAAAAATATCACCTCCTTTTCTGAAAAAAAGCTGTTACATAAAGAAATTACGGAAATAAATTACGGATCAAAATTCTTAGGGTTCATGAAATCCAAATGTAAAAGTTTTAAATTCTCACAAATTAGCACGAATTTTTAGCATGTTAATTGTATGACAAAGAGGATAAAAAAACCCTCAAACAATTTCGAATTCGTTCATCATAGTAAGAGCAAACCAGATCGAGAAAAAAAGGGTTGTTATACGACCCAAAATGAAAAGCGCACAATTCTCACAAATCACTCAATAAAATCATACAAATTTTTAGTATGATTTTCGTATAATATAGAGGATCGAAAACCCTCAATCAATTATAAAATCATGAAACAAAATTTTAATCCCTTAATGAAATCCAACATCATCGTTCAAATTCCCTTTTTAAAACTATTCATATACGGGAATTGGGTTTGGGACCACCCCATTGGACCCCAAACCACCCCCTTTACCAGCAAAATTACATGTACACCTTTAAATAACAAATTCCTTCCATCTATATCCCCATCACCCTTTTTCCTCAATTTTCACGTACACCACCCTATCACCTTCATTCTTCCATTCAACCTTACACCATACCCATCACCTTCATTCTTCCATTCAACCTTACACCATACCCATCACTTTGTTACCAATTTCACTCCTTTCCCTCCATTCCAGCCACCCCACGTTGTTCTGTTATCACCACCATCCCCTTCCTCCAAAACCTTAATATTCATCATCTCTATCACCACAACAACAATCTCAATCATACCCAATTCCATCGGTGTTGCATCTGTCACTGTAGGAGGTGTATTGAAGTCATTTGTCGCAGAATTTGACAGGTACGTGGCCTTTCCTCTTCGATTCGTTTTTTGAACGTCCTCTGCAAAAAAATCACACCTGTAAGTGCGACCACAGACATACCAGTTGCACATTGAAGTGTGACCAGTGGTCCGATCTGGGTTATTATGTTCGCACTTATAGGTGAGAACATAGTCAGTGTTCTCACTTATAGGTGCGATTAAACTGTAGTTGATTGTCAAACAGCTAGGCTGATGTTTTGTTGGAACAGGTCATAACATGGCAGAATCAAGTGGTGTAGGGAAAGAGCTAGTTGTCCATGTGAAGGCGGAAGATCAAGGTGGCAAAGACCCTGCAGGCACTGAACAGGGTGCAAACTGTACAGATCATTTTGACTTCACAGATGCATTTACGACTGAGAAGGTTCGTAATTGTGTTTTGCTTAATACGCTTTAAAGAAATGGCAAGTGTTTTACGTGTTTCCATTTTCTGCAGATATTCAAGGATCGACATGAGCTTGTTGACTGGGCTCGGTCAGTCGGGAGGGATAATGGTTTTGTCCTAGTAATTAAGAAGTTCGACTACGGAAGCTTGAAAAGGAAAGAATTTATGACGTTAGGGTGTGAGCGTGGAGGGAAATACAAACCTTACAAGGGGAACCTCACGAGCAAGAGCACTGGTACAAGAAAATGTGAATGCCCTTTTAAGTTAAGAGGGAGACCGAGGAAGGATGATGGGTGTTGGAGGTTGAGGGTTCTGTGTGGAGCTCATAATCATGCAAGGGCACAGTCATTGGTGGGGCACGCACTTGCTGGTCGATTGTCTGTAGATGAAAAGCTCCTGTTAGCTGACATGGTTGATAATAGAGTTAAACCTGGGCAAATGTTGGTGGCATTGAAGGATAAGAATCCTGATAATCTGACAACGGTTGACCAAATATATACCGCTAGCAAGAGGCACAACAGAACAATGAGGGGTTCACTGACGGAGATGCAACACCTTATGCAATTGCTGGAACGTGACAAATATGCTTACTGGCATCAGAAAGATGAAGGAACTGACGTGGTCGAAGATATACTCTGGGCACACCCTCGTGCGATTGAGCTGTTTAATCTTTTTCCTAATGTTGTGCTGGTTGACAGTACATACAAAACCAACAGGTACGGATTTCCCTTACTTGAAATGGTTGGTGTGACGTCGACAAACATGACGTTTAGTATCGGTTTTGCATATATGTCCACTGAAAAAGCTCACGATGTCGTATGGGCATTGAACCGACTGAAGGGGTTGATTGTTAAGGCCGAAAACATGCCTAGAGTGATTGTCACCGACAAAGACCTTGCCTTAATGGCCGCTGTGGCCGAGGTATTTCCCACAGCTACACACTTGCTATGCAGGTTCCATGTAAGCAAGAATGTAATTGCGTAATGCAAGTTATTATGTGACAAGAGCTTGTGGGAAATAGTCAGTGACGAGTGGTCTGATCTTATAGATTCTGCCTCCGAGGATGATTACGGCATCCACTTGAAGGAGCTAGAAGCTCTGTGTGCGCCATTTCCGCAGTTCACCACGTACATTCACAAGACGTGGTTGGATGACCATAGGCAGAAATTTGTTAAGTGTTGGATAGATGTTGCCATGCATATGGGAAACACAACAACCAACAGGTATGAACGAATCTGAACATTGCATTGCACACGTATTTTGTGTTTTTTTCCAATATGTTATTAGTAGTTTCTAATTGTGTGTTTATTATTTTCAAGGTTGAGGGTGCTCATGCAGCTTTAAAGCTCCTTCTTAAAGACAGCAAGGGTGATCTGTGTTCTTGTTGGACGGCCATGAACAAGCAAACCGTATTGCAGCACACGAAGATCATGTCGTCATTCGAGCATAGCATCTTCGTAAGAGATCACAAGTTTAAGAATAGATTTTACAGGAGCTTGCAAGGATTTGTGTCTAAGAAAGCCCTTGATATCATTGCAAAGGAGAAATCAAGGGTGGGACGAGCTGGGGTTGATAGTTCTTTATGTGGATGTACACTAAGGAGAACACACGATTTGCCATGCGCTTGTGAGCTTGCCCGGTATAGCTGCATTCCTTTGGAGTCAGTTGGGTATTTCTGGAGGAGGCTCTCTTGGGATACAATTGATCCTTCTGATGATCCGTCCAGTGATATGAACTTGAAGGCTGAGATAGAAGCCATCTGTTCCCGATTTGATAATGCAGAGCTTCCTGTTAAAAAGGCTATTAAGGAAAAGATGAGAGAGCTTGCCTATCCTGATTCTACATCTATGCGTCCTCCCCCGGTGAAGGTGAAGACAAAGGGGAGAAAAAAGGGAGAAGCAAAGGGATCAACCAAACACAATCCATCTTATTTTGAGTGGGTTGATGACTTCATGAATTCTGTCCATAGTAGCTGCTCTCCTAATCCATCTGTGAATGCACCAACACCCGTTTCTATCCCTAAGGAACCTGCACCTACTCCACCGGTTCCTAAGTGGACGGGATCTAGGGGTGCCAAGGTTGTAAATGCCACACCTAGGAGAGGAGGACCGAAGAAGCTTAAGGGGTTATCATTGAAGGAAAAGATGCCCGAGAGATTCCAACCCCACATCGTGGATGTCACAGATGTCATTGGAGATGGTAATTGTGGCTATAGGGCCATTGCGGCCTTGATCGGTAAAGGTGAACATATGTGGTCCGATGTCAGGGAATCTATGATCCAGGAGATGCTCACAAGGGCGGAAAAGTACACCGCAATGCACGGACCAAACGTTTCGGAAGCTGTGATGAATGCATTGATTGTTGCCCCGAAAGAGTTTGTCACAGAAGATAAGTGGTTTACCCTTCCGGAAATGGGATACATCGCTGCAAGTGCACTTAATGTGGTGCTCATTACACTGTCACCTAGTGGATGCACTACATATTTACCTCTTGCAGGACCAGTGCCTCAAGAGCATAAGATTATTGTGCTTGGTAATGTCGACAAAAACCACTGGGTTCAGGTATTATTCCATTATGCTGTGTCTATAATTTTAAGCGGATAAACCCAACACAATCCCTTACTATGTCCTTTATGTATGCAGGTGCGATTAAAAGATGGTCATCCGGTGCCACAAACGGCACCGCAGTGGAGATTTCACCGTGAAGCAAATGCTGTGGCGTGGGAATTCCCTTACCTGGACCGGATGACCCAATACCAAAAGGAGCTCGAAGATCAACACAAGGGAAAAGAGAAGATCGTGATAGACTTATCGATTGATTGATTAACTTAAATAGCATCTATCTCGTGTTGTTCACTTCTTTTAATTTTCCATTTTGGCTTGCTGTAATAAAACCAGCTTTATTGTTTCTGAATGAATTTTATTACAGCTTACTTGCACAAATGAAAGGCTAGTCATTTTGTTGTTTCCGAATTACATGTTAATTTGCATGCAGACACAACAATCGCACTTCAACGTGCGACCACTGAATTCCCCACTCGCACTTTAAAGTGCGTCCTATTTAACTGCAGAACGTACGACCACTGATCGCACTTGTAACTGCGACTAGTGAACAATGAGATCGCACATTAAGGTGCGATCAAGCACTTGTACGTTTTTAATTCAGTTCACATGCATAATCACTTGGTCGCACTCATAAGTGCGACCAGTGGATGGAAGTTAATTTCATTACCTTTATTAATTTTAAGCTCCATTTATTAATTTTAAGCGCCATTTATTAATTTTAAGGTGTAAATTTGTGTTTGGGCTGCAAAAATATAATGCTCGCTAATAAATTACAAACTTTTCGCGCGAATAAACGGTCACATTATAAGTAAAACCTAAAGTAATGCTCGATGGATGATAAGCAACAAAGTACAATAAAAGTAGCTTAAATAGACAAAGTAGCTTAATTAAGGATTCAGGGTTACATCAATTAGAAACTACAAATGAGTTCACACCTAACCACTAATACAAATACTAGTTATGCCTCCAAGACCTCTTATAGACTAGATCACCATGCAAGCTCTGAGAAACAACAGACTGTAGGTTCTGGAGGGCTACCCAAACCTGCGACCCCCCCGGCGGCGCCCCGGAACTCGTCGGGTCAAGTGCAATGCCCACGTACTTTTCGATAAGTGCGAATCGACCCTGCAAAAGAGTAACGTTAGTTTAGACCAGAAAGTAATATGAAAAGCACATTTAGACATTACACTTTAAAATGATCGCTTACAGTAGCAGAGGCGGTAGCCAGGTCCTTATTCTCTGCAGGTATCATGTACGGGTGCGAGATCAGGCGAAACCAACGCATGTAGTCATCGGCGGTTTGTGACGGAGATAACGCACGACGAGTGAGACGCACTAAGTACATGTGGTATGTGGACCACATCTGGTCGATGTCCTCACATGTCGGCGCATCAGATTCAGGATCGGGAGGTATGACTTGGATGCATCCGAACTGCCGCATTACCCTCTGCGGCTGGTGCAAGTACACCACACCAGACGAACGAATCCATCCGCCATACAACGAGATGTCATCAAATGGCCATGTAGCCCGGTGTTGGTCATATGGCGTCCACGACACAATGTCTCCTGACAAGTCATCCAGATTTGCCCGCTTTTGAGCAATTGACCCATCTGCCTTGAGACACGCCCACCGCATAGCTCGGGGCATATCCTCGGTGTACCCGCTGTTCTCCTTCCTAGCAAACAATGACTGCGGGAAGTGCTCATATATCCATGCCTGCCTATACATAAACACAAAATATAATAAATATAACCACGTCGATATAAAAGTAACCAATTTATACATAAACAGAAAAAAATTAACAAGACTAACCTGCAGTAGGGTGGTGAAGCCCGACATGGACAATGTGATCCTACGGCTACCCGCACGGAGGAAGTCGTACATATAAGCGAGGGCAGCAGCACCCCAAGCATAATTACCTACAGCCTGCAGGTCAGTGAGAAGGGAGAGGTATCGGACCTGAATACGTGTGCGGGTCTTATCAGAAAACAGGGTGACACCCAAAAGTCGCAGCATATAAGCTTTTGCTGCAGGCTCCCACTCACCAAGGCCGACCTTCTTTGCAATTATTTTATCCATCCAAGCAAACCGCACACTCCTCTCCTTGTTTTGCAATGTCTCATCGACTGCCTGTGTTCTTGAAACCCGTAGCTGGTCAATTAGAACATTAACACAGTCTTCTGGAGATAGCACCGGAAGGGTAAAGAAGTTTCCACGGACTGGGATGTGAAGTAGGGATGACACATCATCGAGTGTTATCGTCATCTCACCACAAGGCAAGTGGAACGACGACGTCTCCGGATGCCAACGCTCAACAAAAGCAGAGATCAGGCCTCTGTCTTATATGGTGTACCTACATCCCAGTAAAGGAGCTAGACCAGACCGGGCAAGAATATCAGCAATGAATGGCAAGCCTCCAAAAACATCCGACCTCAACCTCTTCTCGTGGTTGTAGAGCGCAAGCAAAGGCCTGTCAGGTATGCTGCTGTCAACATAAGACCGCCACACCCTACCAGCAACGTGTGTGGCATAGCTCTTCAGAATTGAAAGGTTTGTCGGCCCACCTGGAAACGAGGTCAGTTTCTTGTCGGCTGCGTCAATCTTCTGCAAACGACACTTAAGCTCCTTCTTCTGACCGTCACCACGGACCCGTACATCACCATCACCATCACCATTGCCACCGCCATCGCCATCAGTATCCTCTTCTGCAGCCACATCTACCTCCTCATCATCTACACTTTGCCCTTCCTGCTCATACTGGTCAATCAACTGCTCCTCTTCCTCATTACTCTCCTCACTGTATGAGGGCTCAACCATCATCGGGTCTTTTCCCCGTCTCCTACGATAAGATGCGTGGCCTCTACGCCGAATGTCTGCATTGTTGTGTGATTGGTCTGGTTCAGCCGGGGCACCAGTATGTCTAGTCCTTGCCATTTCTGTAAAAAGAATTTATCAACAGACAAGAAAATAAATTCTAAAATATATGACCAAAAGAATTGTTTCACTGGATGTAAACCAAAAATAAACAATAAATAAATATTTAATTGAAAAACTCAGCAACGGAAAAAAAAAAATATATATAACTTATTCGCACTTGAATGTGCGAATCATCAGGACTGGGTGACCCTTGGTCGCGCTTATAGGTGCGTCCACCATTTGTGGTCTGATTAACCTTTGGTCGCACTTATAGGTGCGACCACCACAATATGGGTTCGCACCTACATGTGCGAATAATTTGCAGAACGTATAACCCAGGAAAAATCAGACATAAGCCTCATCCAAATGTATTACCAAGCAAATGAAACCAAAAACAGACCCTAACAAACAAATCATTACAATTCCTAACACAGATTTGAAACCAAAAATACAGAAAATTAAGGGGAAGAATGATTACCTCCCCAAGTGGAAAAAGAGGAACAGGGAAGAAGCTCACACCACCGGGAACGATGGAGACCGCCGGCGACGTACTTGAAGGCCGCGAACGAACGGGAATGGGAGCAGGACGGATGGTTTGAAGAACGGAGAGCAGGACGGATTGTAAGGGAAGGGAAAGGAAAGTGGGTTAATTTTGGGGGTGGTGTGGGTAATGAGTGGGGTGGGTTAGTTGTGGTAGGTTTTTTTTTTTTTAAAGGGGTATAACTGGAATTTAGGAAATAAGGGGGTGGCTTGGGGTCCAATTGGGGTGGCCCCAGATCCAATTCCCTTCATATACAAACAACTCACTCTAACCAGGCTCTAATACCAATTGCTAAATTTAAATTACAGCCAAAGATTAAATGGCTGATGTAGAGACAGATTAGAGCATGTCATGATTCAATATTATAAAGGAAACTGTGTACCTGGAATGATGATCCATAGTGGTGTTCTTGGTTTCTCCACAAAAGCAAGCAAGAGTGGTCAGAGAGAGTATAACTGCTCTCTATCTGAAGTATGTTCCTCCATAAACTGTCTAATGGGACAACAACTCATATATACTATTAGATGAGACTAGGATCCTCTCAATAAACATGGTTAACTGACCTAACTTATTATAGGTCAGTTAATAATAAAAACCTAATATACCCTCTATCATAATACATGTATAATAATTAAGTTAATATCTCACACAATTGATATTAATGACCAAATAAATTATATTCTAATTAATTAATTAATTAATGTTAATCCATACGAATTATATAACATAATTCAACATAAGATACCTACATTTCATGGTAAGAATGATGTACAGGAATATTTAGATTAGGATCTTAAAATAGAAAGAAATTTTAAATACCACGAAATTATGAGTGATACAAAAATTAAAACAAGCTACCCAAGAGTTCAAAAATTATGCTTCGTATTGGTGGGATAAGATGATAGTTAAAGAAAATAAGAGTTGCAGTGAAGCATCTATCTCTACTTGGAAAGGGCTCAAAGCTATAATGAGAAGAATGCATGTTTGATTTATATTAAAAAATAATGAATTATATTTGAAATATTAAATTTTTTATAAAGGGTTTAAGTTTAAATACCTCGAAGTTTGGTAGCTTCTAGGGTGCACTTGCACCTTAAGTGGTGCACCGTGCACCATTTTAAATGACCTGCTACAATATGTTTCTTTACCTAATTTTTAAAAAAATTGAAAATAATAATAATTAGTCAATACTATTTTTACCGCTTCTTTCACTAAAAAAAAGTCTGAGAAATGAGGAGAAAGACATTAAAAGAGGCTTTATGGTAATGAACAAATTGAAATTGTAATAAATTATAAAAATTGAATAACCTGTAGAACCGGTTACCAGTTACTTACTTAGACACTTGGTAAGATCCCATTGGCCAAAAGTTGGTTGTGCACGGTCCACTACTTAATTGGTAGTTCACTCTAGACAACCCTTAAGTAGGATCTATAAAGTGCGAGTCTTCATTATTAAATATGAGAATTGAGATACTTAGGTAGCGTTTGGCCCAGTTTGTTTTTAACTTAAAAGTTACTTTTAAGTTAAAGCTCACAATAAGATCTTAAAAAAAAGGCAAAAGCTGTTTGTCAGTTTTCGTTTTTTTGTAACTTAAAAGTTACTTTTAAGTTAAAAGTTGTTTGGTAAAATATTTCTGGAAGTTTTTTTTTTGGCGAGAGTGTTGCCGGAGAAGACGACCGAAGCGGCGGTGGTGGTGGCCGGAGGCGGTTGTGGTGGCCAGAGGTGGTGGTGGTGGCCGAAGGTGGTGGTGGTGGTCGAGGGCAGTGGTGGTCGGAGGCAGTGGTGGTGGTCGAAGGTGGCGGTGGTAGTCGGAGGTGGCGGTGGTGGTCGGGGGCGGTGGTGTTCGGAGGCGGTGGTGGTGGCCAGAGGCGGTGGTGGTGGTCGAAGGTGGTGGTGGTGGTCGGAGGCGGCGGCGGTGGCCAGAGGCGGCGGTGGTGGCCGGAGGTGGTGGTGGTGGTCGAGGGCGGTGGTGGTGGTTGGAGGCGACGGTGGTGGTCAGAGGCGGTGGTGGTGGCCGAAGACGGTTGTTGCCGAAGCGGTGGGAAGTGAAAAAAGTATCTTATTTGAAAAAAGTTCCCTCAATTAACTTTTTACTTAAAAGTTACTTTTCAACATTTTCTATGTAAAAAAAATGTAACTTAAAAGTAACTTATTTTTTAAGATCTTATACAAAATTGTGTTTGGCCCAACTTATTTTAAAAACAACTTAAAAGTAAAAAAAAAACTGGGCCAAACACTACCTTACAAGAGTAAATAATTATAATTCTTACAATTTCCATTCCACATTTCATATACGGTTGAATTTAATATTGACGTGTGATTTTATTTTACTAAATTAATTAATTAATGTTTTTGATTTTTTTTATTAGACGAAATCACTAAAATCGAAATCAATTATTTAATTCATCGGAAAAAGACTAAAAACGAAATCACTATACCAAAGTTTTATTTCAGATACAATGTCCTTTAAAAAAATATAATGTGGTTTTTTTAGATAAATAAAAGTTTGGATGGAACAGTACCACCACGAGTCAATACATGCCTTTAGTACAACAAGTCGCTTATAAAGATGTTTACAGATTAAAGGTCATCTATCAATACAACTTTTACATCGACATCAATAATCAAACACAACTAATCTTTCGTCGTTAATAACCCAGTCAACTCGACTGGTTTAATTTACCCAAACAAGAATTGTTTTTGGTCAATGTCCCAAACAAGAATACAGCAACAGCAACACCAAAACCAAAAACTGAAGTATTATTTACGGCCCTAATCAACGAGAGCTGGACCAGAAGAGCCTCGTCCCATGGTTGGGCTGAATTAGCAACTCTTATTGTGCAAGAACAACTCCAAAACCATGATCCATGGGCTATATGGCTTTGGTTACCATTTTGGTTCTTTGTATATATATATGAACGGGTTCTTTGTATATTAGAGGATTCGGATCTTTGCAGTTTCAAAAAACAACTCAAAGTGTTGTATAGAGTGAACTACCAATTAAGTAGTACACCGTGCATAACCAGTTTTTAGCCAATAAGATCGCACTAAGTGTCCAGGTGAGTAATTGATAACTGATTCTACACGTTAAATATAAGAACCAAAAATATATTTAAACAAAATAAATATGAAAAAGTTTTCTTTCTCTCCAATTTGAATAATAATTTGAATCCTCAAACAAATTTTGAACGAATTTTTTTTTTCAAAATATTTCAATGTCGACAGCCATGAAACCAATCCCTCGAAGATACGAAATCATTTGTAGGTCTTTCTCAACAAATGTTTCTCTATTGAACTGTCCAGGGATCAAACCCTGAATTAGATACTTAAGGATTTTAACTATCTACCAGCTGTGTTACACACTTTGTTGGTAATGAAAATATTGAATTAGAAGCAAAAAAAAAAGAGGTAAATAGAAAATTTTAAAAATTTGTATATAATATGACATTACATAAAAGACGAGAGTGTAATTTAAATTGAAAATCAAAATTTTTCATAATTAGTAAAGTGAGAAGAGTGCTAAAGAAGCTATTGCTTAATGAGTATGCCACATAATCAAAGTTTCCTTCTAATATGGATTCCTTTAATTGTTTATTTATTTATTTATTTTTTGTACAGGAAAGAAATTTTTAAAAATATCGATATCCACTTATTTATTGTTAGTAACAAAATGATAGTCAAATCATAGCAATAAAATTCAAATAAATTAATCAGGGAGTAACCGTGATGGCTTACTTGAGAAACTAATATAAAGATTATCTAGTTAGAATAATTACTTAAGGAAATGAATATGTTCCTCAATGTATGTTTTTAAGAATACTTAAAAAAGCTGTTTTTAAGAATACTTAAAAAAGCTCTTAATTAACCACAATTGAATAATGAAAGATGAGCAACTTAGAAATAACGAAGTTGGAAGGCAAACGACTAAGGAATTAAGGAGTTGTTTGGTTTTCCCTTTCAAAGTGGTTTAACGTATGATTTTTTTTCTCTAAAATACATTAAAACATAAAAATTAGACGCTTTTATTTTCGGTGAAAATGAAAAATATTGAAAGCAGTGCGATGAAAAAGCATTGGTGATGAAGGAGGTGGCAGTGACAGTGGGGGCGGTGGTGATTAAATCAATTTAAAATTTAGTTTATATTTTTATAAAAAACATTTTATACGTTTTATTGAAAATTATTAGATCAACACATTTTCAATAATTTCGTTTTCTAAAAATAGAAAATAGAAAATAGAAATTAAAAAAAATGTGTTTTCTAAATTTTAAATATTTAAAATGAAAACTATTCTAAAAAAATGAAAAAAAAAATGTTTTCTCAAACCAAACAACCCCTAAGTAAACGACTAAGGTAAAATAATATAGACTTAAATCCAGAAACATAAGGAGAAGACAGGTAAAATCAAGGGAAGTAAAGTAAAGAAAGGAAATACGTGAAATTTGTAATTTTTTTTAATGTTTGTTGATTATTTTTGATACAAATGACCATATCCCCTATTTATAAGGTGAATCCTAACAAACTATAACAGTTGCAGGGCATTAACCACTTTACCTACGTCCAGATATTTCGCTTAACATGTAAATCATGGCAAAGTTCTTTCCTTCTATCCTAGTCAGCTTGAAAACTTGATCTTCTTCTTGTATCAGCTGACTCCATGCAATATAGATATTTCTTCTATTTTAAGGAACAAATCATTTCCAATTTTCAACGTGTCAAATAACTAACGGTTCTGGGGACTAAAAGTGCAATTAAGCCAAAAAAATTGAAAATAATAAAAATCCAGAAACATTTATATTGTTCTTCATCTCCTTCCTCTATCATCTTGATCATCTTTAATCCCAAAAGCCCAGAAAAAGGCATAAAGTTCCAAAAAATTTAGAAAAAAAAAAACCTGGAAATAAAACCCCTTTCAAATCTTATATTAAATTTAAATCCCTAATCTATCTACTGAAAAAATCCCTAATATGAAATCCCTCCCTCAAATCCCTGAATCTCATCTAAAATCCCTAAATCTCTCTCATCTTCTTCATTCTTCTTTAATTTCTGCCAAAAAAATCCTCCATCATCTGAACCTTCCCACTGTCAAAACCCTTCCTGACCTCCATTGACTAACAAACTGTTCCCGAGCTCCCTCTCCTTTTCCACTAAGAATAAAGAACCACACCCTTCTTCCATTAAATGATCTCTCTTTCGCGATCTGGTTTGCAACAAATCGAAGTCCCTGGGTTCGCAATTAGTCTTTGTCGTTATTGATGATGGGTGAAAGTGAAGGGATCTGGGTTCGCGATGTGGAAGCAAAGGTTTAATTTTTTTAAGGTTCCAAAGCCCTCTTAGTTGGGTATTGCTACTCGGATCTAGAGAAAAGGAAGGAAGAATGGGAGAAAGAAAGGGATCGAGAGAAGAGGAAGAGAAAGAGATCGATAGAGACAAAGAGATATCTTCCTCTTTTTTTTTTCATGTGTTCATATGTTCTATCTCGGATTTAGAAGTTTCTGGTTTTTTGTTGTTTATTTTGGAAATAAAATGTTGAAGAAGATATATTTTTCAAACGTATTGAGGTTCATCGTTTCCCTTGTTGAAGAATATAGATTTTTCCGGAAATGTTGATAAAAGGGTTTTATTTTATGGGTTTAATTGCACTTTAATGATGGAGAAGATGATGAAGATCATGGGTTTCTGGGTTTCTCACCTCTATTGTCTGATGATGGAATTTTTATTTTTTAATTATTTTTTTAATGCTAAAATGTTAGATTTTAGACGAAAGTGTGATGGAAGACCAAAACTGCACAATCACGTAACGTCGAGGACCAACAATGTGATTTTTTAGTTTAGGGACTCCAATTGCACATAGAGCTAATGTGGGGAACCAAATGATGTGTTTGTAGAAGAACAAGTTGCAATTTTCTTATTCATAATTGGTCACAATGTTCGGCACAGGGTTGCCTCGAATCGCTTTCAGCATTCCACAGAAATTGTTTCACCTTTTTTTAAGGAAGTATTACCAGAAGTATGCCGATTGGGGAAAGAGCTTATAAAACCAGAGTCCATAGAATTTCCAGCTAACATTAAAAATAACCAAAAGTATTATCCTTGGTCTAAGGTATGTATGCAATATATTTTATTAATTTATTTTATCTTGTTTCGATGGTTCTCATTGGTTTTTTTTATAGAATTGAATATGTGGAATTGATGGTACACATATAATTGCATGGGTTCCTGCTGACAAACAAATGTCATGTAGAAGTAGAAACACAACAATCACACAAAATGTTATGTGTGATTATGATTTCAATATGATGTTTACATTTGTATATTCGGGACGGGAAGGAAGTGCATATGATGCAAAAGTATTTTTGGATGCACTTACCAATGCAAATACAGAATTTCCTTGGCCATCTAGTGGTGAGTAATAAAATTATAAATGAAACTATTTTCTTAGATGGAATAAACATTTAAAGTTCAATATATATTTTATGTGATGCATGGTCTTTCTATCTTGTTGATTCAGGCTATCCATGTACTGGAGATTTTCTTCCACCTTTCAGGGGTGAAAGGTATCATGCACAAGAATATAAAAGTCAAGATAGACAACCTAAGAGCCGTGACAAGTTATTTAACTATAGGCACTCATCTCTACAAATGACAATTGAGCGTTTCTTTGGAGTCTTGAAAAATAGGTTTTGTATTTTGAAGATGATGTCTTCATATAAACCTTCTAGGAAACGCCTTATAGTAACAACATGTTGCGCTATTCATAATTGCATACACAAGTGGAAATTGAATGATGACAATTTAGCAAGACTATCAGATGAATGTGCAGTTGAATTAACAATGCAAAAGAATCAAATTGTAGATTGGATGTGGGCATATCGTAACATCTAATTGAACCATTTGGACTTTGTTTGATATTAGAGTGAATTGATTTAATTATGATTTGCACTAATTTTAAATGTTACTTTTGAGAATGAGATATTTTGACTTTGTTACTATTGTTATCAAGTTGTAATATAATAATATGACACTTTAACTAGTTATTATTATATTTTTATCAGGAAAATTTGTGTTGCAAACATGACTCTCAGAAAAGGGAAACAACAACATATATAATTTATGTCCTGTAGGGTATAAGTGTAGCAATGCCTTAGCAGAGGATGAAATACAAATAGATTTAGTCATATGGAGTGATAATAATATATACCAAATAATATATACCACTAAGTAACACATTCCACATCTCTATCAAGGCAAAGCTTCCTTTAAACGCCACCTCCATAGCCTTGGATTGTGGTTTTGCTCTTTGAGATATCATTTTGACTTTGTTACCATTATTATCATGTTGTAATATAACAATATGGCACTTTAACTAGTTACTTATTTTAAATTTTGAAATTAACATATTTAATTTTTTTTAGTTTAGCTTATCTAAAAATGTATTAAGTGCTTTTTTTAGTCTCAAAAAACTCATAAAAGAAAACAATACAAGCAAATGAGTTTTTAGTTTGGTGGTTGCCAGTTTTGGTTTTTAGTTTCCAAATGTAAATTTGAAAGCAAAATGTGTTCGGCAAAAATGGTGCTGAATTGATTTTTTTACCAAATTTCAAAACAGTTTTAGCCTTATTTTTAAAACCACAAAATATGGTTTTATGATTTTGGTTTTTAGTTTCAATAACATGTATCATCACCACCACCACTCACCGCCACCCCCACCACCGCCACCACCCTCCTCTACCACTGCCGCCACCGCCACCACCGTCGGCGCCACCACCACCACCGTCGGTGCCACCACCACCATCTCCACCCTCGCCACCTACACCATCGATGTACCACCCTCCACCACCTCTCATTGCCACACTCCACCCTCCACCGCCTCCTCCACCGCTACTGCCACCACCGTTGTTACCTCCACATCCATCATTACCCTCCAACAACACAACCAGCGCCAACAACACCACTTCTACGTCCACCACTACCACCACCTTCCACCACTGCCATAACCGTCACCACCACTGGCTCAAATGCTACCACCATCGTTGCCGACATGACCACCAACACCATCATCGCTGCCACCGCCACCATCATCCCTGCCACCAGGTAACATTCACCACCACCATCATCCCTGCCACCAGGTAACATTCACCACCACCACCACCACACTACCACCACCACATTCATCGCCACCACAATACTTCCACTATCACCGCCCCTGTCGATGCAAGCACCATTACCTCAACTGCCACCACTGCTACCTCCGCCACAGCCACCACCTCTACGACCACCAACCTCCACTACCACCACCAGCAAGTAACATCCATCACCGCCACCAGATATTTTATATATAATATGTATTATAATGATGACGACTATTGTTGATTTACAAAGTTGGCAACAACTTTTTTAAAACTGAAAAACTAAAAAAACTAAAACTGAAAACTAGTTTTGCTTTTTAAAACTTTCAAAACATAAAACCAAAAACCAACCCGGAACAAGGCCTTAGTTTTCAAAACTTGCTTTTAAAATGATTTTACCAAACAATTTTTCTATTTTCTCATTTCAAAAACACTTTCCAAAACTGAAATATCAAATAAGTTTTTGCTTTATGCTCTTTTCAAAAATAGTTTTCAAAAATTAATTTAGAAATTAATTTTAAAAACAATTTTTGAAAACTACAATTAAATAGGTCATTAGTTACAATTTTTTTTTGTTACATAAGAAAGAATTAGTTACATTTTAGTTATGAGTTTTAATTATACATTTCATCATGAAAAGTGTTTTTATTTCTTATCCTTGTAATGTGTTATTAAGGCTTGATTGCAGTTTTTGAAAACTGTATTCTTGAAACTTGTTTTCCAAAAGAAAAGTAAAAAAAAAAACTGTTGAATGAGATGTTTTCCAAAATTTAAAAAAACTGAAATTTGAAAACTAAAAACAAAAACTGAAAACATCTTTTAGCGGTTCTAATATTTTAGTTTTTAAAACTGAAAACAAAAACTGTTTTCAAAAATAATTTTCAAAAACACGTTGTGCCAAATAGGTTATTAAATTTCAGTTTTTGAAAACAGTTAGACAGTTTTTTTCAAAAACTGTAATTAAACAGTTTAAGTGTAATCAAATAGGTTTTTGACATATATATTAAGTTTAACCTTATATAGGGATTTTTTCATACCCAAACATGTCATTAATTAATTTTTATTGGATGCAGCTTGTTAATTTATTTTTATTTCACTGACAGGAATTCATGTGTTGATGGATGTCATTCTACTTGCTTTATTATTATTGGGCTTTAATGAGACAAAGTATGTGGACCTTGTTTAATTCTCCCCGTCATCCAAAGAAAACTCTGGTTACTATTTCTGATTTGAAGGAGATATATATATATATTGCAAGTTAGTTGGTATCGTTCGTGTGGGATGCACACTCCTTTCCATATTTTAATAGACCTAACTTCCCCACTCTCTCGCTTTTTTCTCAAAACACTTGTGCTTTCCTCTTCATCAATCCACTAAATTCTAACTGAGCTTTCGAGGCTTTCTCATTTCTTCAATTAGGTTGTGATGGGCAACAAAATTAATTTAACCGGTAATCAAGTTCTCAAAGGACGACTAGAAATTTCAAAGTGCAAACATAAGCTTAAAACTTTTTATGAATAAAAATGTTTCGAGAGAAACCTCTCGAAGTACATAGCTTCCCAGAAAACCTGAGAACCACCCTGCTCCTTTGAGAACTATGCGACTTGAAGGTTCTCCTCAACTGCCCTCCTCGGCAATGACGTGGTCAGTAAACTCCGGATGAGGACACTTGTCCTGACGAACCAGGCCGCCAATGCCCCTTGACGTCACGTCGTTGATCACCTCAGACATGCTACTCTAGCAGGCACGATGCTCCAAGTCCTGCCGCGTCTTCTCAAGGAAATCAACTCCATTCGATCCCTGGATGCAGCAGAGGATCTGACGGTCCAGAAAAAGACCAGGACAAAGCCAGCATTACAACTCTCGAAGACCACACCAGCCCAAAAACCTTAATATAAGGAAAAACTTGCCGAGTCTCTAGGGTAGACACTTCTAACTCCTACTCTCTACTCTATTCCCTTCTCACTTCTGCCTCTCACTTTGGCATCAAAGTGTTTTTGCAGGGACCCCGTCTCGAGCTTGAAGACCGTGGCCGACTACCTCCCCGGCCAAGGTAGACGGTGATCGAAAGCAAGCCAAGACCCCCTCGACCGCCCCCACGTCACAACAAACACCGTTCGTGGTGATCTGACAGACTTAGTCTGTTCAGTTGGCGCCGCATGTGGGGACGGTAAAACTCACCTAACACCACAACATGGTAAAATCCAAAGCCTCAAGACAACAACACTGGAAGTGGCAACAAACCCCTGAAGGACATGCGAAGATGATGGATGAGGATGCCCATTCCCATGCCTCCCAGTCCCTGATCTAGAGCTGGACAACCCGGGGGGACTGGAGCAAGACTCATGAGGTCCGAGTCCCAGGCTCAACAGACGCAGCCACCATCACAACCACAATCAATCCTCCCCCAAGTAGCTAGGGAGGCCTTGGACTTGCCGAACCAACGTGTGGCCGCCATGGAACTGAGGCGGAAGCAAGACGGAGCGGTCCGCGCCCCCATGGCCCCAAGTCCCTAGCCGTTATTCACTAACTCCAAGACCACATTCATCAGTTGGAGCTGGAGTGCGATCAGTATCAAACCGAGAGAAGGCTGACAGAGCCCGAACCAAGTCAGAGTGACAATCACGTATCCTCTCAACACGACAAGAGATAAATACGGGTCCACGCTCTAGGGGATGGCCCTGAACTACAACAACAGGTAGATCAACCAGCACTGGCCACCACCCCGTTACACCTCTGCACAACCTACTCTCGCATCATATCACTGGAGATAGTAACCATTTCAAAAGTTAACTCCCCTGGGGTTACTCTTATATCTAGGCTGAGGTCTATGGTGCCATTCCGACTCAAGGCGTCTGCAGCTGCATTAGCTTTTTCCTCGGTGGTATTGTAGTGCAAAGTCATAATCCTTTATGGACTCCACCCGTCAACGATGCCTCATGTTCAACTCCTTCGGATCGAACAGGTGTTTCCATCTCTTTGGTCACTGAAGATAGTAACAGTACTCCCAGAGTGGTAATGTCTCCATATCATGAGTGAAAACACCACTGCGCCTAACTCCAAGTCATGCGTTGGATAGTTCTGGTCATATGTCTTCAACTGTCTCAAGGAATATGCTACCACTCTACAATCTTGCGCCCACACACAGGCCAGTCCTTGGTGTGATGCGTCACAACAGACTTCGTAAGGTTCCCCTAGTTGTGGTAGGATTAACACTGGTGAAGTTGTCAATTTCTCCTTCATCCACTACAAACTAAACTCACACTTCTCTGTCTATGCGGAAGGTTGATCCCTTTCAACGAGTTGCATTTAAGGTCTCACTAGCTTCGACAATCCTCCAATGGCGCGTCGATAATAACCGGCTAAGCGCACAAAACTCCTTATCTCTGTCACGGCTCCCGATCGCTCCCATGCCAACACAATTTCTACTTTCGCTGGGTCGAGTGTGATTCCTTCCCTTGAAGTCACACGACATAAGGACTCCCTTCTTCGAGCCAAACTCACGCTTTGAAGGGTTGGTGCATAACTCCTTCTCTTTTAGAACTTGTATCACTTATAGCATATAGTGCCCATGCTCTTCATAATATAACACCCCGATTTTCAGGGCGTTACTGTAGCAGATGAACAGTAAATAAACATGCGGAAAATCTTGGGAGTTTTCGAAAATGCGTGTGTATTTTTTTGATCATGCTAAGACAATATGCATACATAATTTCCAACATTTACGTTTCCCTCGACGAGCAGTGTTACCAAAATAGTTTGAGTCGTGCATAATTACATCAACAGTGTAGTGCGAAGAGGAAAGTTATTTTATAGATCAGATGACCCAAAAGTGGAAGATACAGCAAGGCTAGGGATTCTGAACTAGACTCCTTAATACCGATATACTTCCCTGAGGACTCCATGCAAGAAGCACCCACAGAAAGCCATGTATCGGAACCTACCCCATTAATTACAAAACATGGACAGTCCTAGTCCACCAAAATATGAACTTCCCCCAAAATAAATAACCCAAAATCAACTAAGCTTCACCCTCCTCCTCCTCTTCTTCCTCGGGGTCCTCCTCGGGGTAGCCGTTAGATACCTCCAGCCATCCAGCACCACCCCCACCTAGGGCATGTCCGTCAGAGTCTGTGAGTTCGATCACGGGAATGTCCACGTTAATAATGGTAGTGGAGACCGTCATCACTACCTCATACGTCAGGGGAATAATCCGGAAGCGGTCCGTCGAAGAAGGAGTGCAGTCTGGGGATAGAGGAGTAGAGGTCTCCACCTTTACCTTGGGGGATGAAGGGTCAGGAGAAGCAGTAGCGACGGGGGATGCCGGGATAGCGGGTGTCCTAGACGCTGAGGCGTCGGTTCCGTCAAAGAGTGAGAGGGGAGGTAAAGGAAAGTCATAGGTGAAGCGGTAAATCTATCGCCCCTGAGATTCTCCAAAGCGATCCGTCCTGTCATCAGCCACTCGACCCGTGTACCGGTCACGCCAGGACGGCAGGTCAACCGTCCATGACGCCGGGTCGTCTCTGTCAATGAAGTGTAGGGTCGCCACCCCTAGGAAGGGTAGGCTAATGAACGGGTCCTCTATTGGTCTGCCGGGCATAGTCTGGAGGAACACACATGATTCGTCCAAAAGAAAACACAGAGAAAAGGGTCACTTCCAAAAAGAACAAGGTCATATAAAGAGAAATCCATTGAATCAACAAGCATTATCAATCAAGTAGCAAGTAGCAGAGAAAGTACAAATATTTGACGCAGATAATTGGGAAAAACCTTAGGACTCCTATATGCACGCACATCTTACTCATGTACTAAAAAAAAACTTTTATCCGGATATGTACCAACTCCCGCAGGAAGGTGGGACACTCTCCCGAACTCCGAACGAACTAGACAGTAAGTCAGTAAGTCGAGAGTTGTCAATTACACGAGAACGCTCTTTATAACGCCCCGATGTTGCGCCATCTAGAACGTGACTCTTTATAGCCCCGAACCATGATGACTTTCCACGACTACATGCTTGACACGACATGAAAACAAAACACAAGTAGGACTTATACGTATTTAAACGAGGCCTAACATAGCTTCATAATTAATAATAATCATGTAGAGTAGTTGCACATATCACAAGTAGATATAATCATGTCGAAAGAGAATCATGCTTTCCAATTGTTAATAAAGAAATGAACAACCCACATAGTCAAGCCACAATCCAAATCAAATCCAAATTGACACACTTCAAACAATTCCTAATCCAGCATATTAGATGCCTTTAGAGACTTGCATTAATATATCAATCAATACACTTTAAAGTCGGGTCGTTCTCAGAACGCCATCAACTACAATTCTAAAGATCATAGTGCAGCATGGTATATATTTATACTTATGATAATAGACAGAGATACGTAGTGCCCTTACCACAGAGGTGATCGATCTTGGCGGTTTTGGAAGCTCCGCACGTCTTGGTCAGTCTAGGGCCTCGTGATACTTCAACAAACACAACCTAATTTTAGAACTTTGAACTCAAACCTAAGGGAAAAGGGCTGGTCTAAACAGGGGCCTAAACACTTAGACATAGGCTCTACAACTTAGGAAATTTGTTAGAGGTCGACAACACTTAAACATGATTTCGACGATTACCCAAAAGAATTTAGAAAACCCTAAGTTACGAAACCTAACTTTTCCGGAATTTCAAACCATTCAACGAGCATCAAGGCTAGATGCTTGCAAACCATTTTGAGGCCTTAATCAAGATTTTAGGAAACAAAAGCACACAAAATTTCACTAAGTCCCAATTCTGTCCAAACTCTTAAAAACCCTAAAATTCTCAAATTTTCACCCAACACTTCTCTAAATTTTCCAAATCAATTGCACAACCAAAAACATAACTTCTAATACAAATTTTCACTTCATTTTCCCCAAGTTTCAGAACGTACAAAAACCTTAATTTCAACTATGAGATTTCAAAATCCAATTTGCCCAAAAACTCAATTTTTCTCACATCCAATTCCCAAATTTCCTAAGTTTTCAAAAACAATTCTTCAAGTCTTTAACACTCAAAATTTCTAGGCCAATGCACAATTTTTTTGAGAAAACATATCCTCAATACCCAAATTAATTTATAAGCATTTTAACACACCCAAAAGCTAGTTAGAAAATCAATTATCCTTTGTCCCCTAACAACACCCAATTCGGCCAAACACATAAATTCAAGGACAAATTTTTCTTCAAAATCTAATTTGTACACATCAAGGGTAATAAGAAAACTATGAAAAATAATTACTTAAAGCTTGAAAATCACTTTTTCCTAGTAATCAATTTTTCAAAAACAAAACTTCCAAGAAAACTAATTGGTGATTTTCAAATATCAACCCAATGGGAATGACTTTTCCAAAAGCAACCCTAACAAAACTCAACCTTAAAAAGTTTCAAGGAATCAAAACTCAACAAATCAAAAATCCAATCAGTTCAAAACAAAGCTCATGGTAGTAGGAACAACATTTATGAAGGAGCTTCTAAGTTGTAGCACTAGCATAAAATTTAAACTCAACAAAACAAAATTTTGAATCGGTAGAAATGTAGATCAAGAGAAGGAGAGCATATTACCTCAAGGAAGCAAGATGAAAAGACAAAGGATGATGGAGCTAGGGAGGAAGAGAGGATTCGGCCATGCTTGGTGGAGAAGATGATGAATAGTTTTCAAGTCTTTCTCTCTCTTAATCTCACACTTATCTCTCTAGTTTTTCACTAATGACTCACTAAGTGAATTAAGGGTGAAGATTCACCCCTTTAAGGCACTAGGCCGTGGGTTATGGGGGGTAAAATGGGTGGGCTTTTTAATATTTTTCTTACCTTGAAGGCTTAAGTGAGGGTGGTAACTAGTTAAGGTAAAAAAAACTTTTACTATTCGGGGACCAAACCGTAGGGTTTTTCAAAGTTTAGGGACTAAACTCTAAGTTTAGAAAGTTCCAAATAAAATATCTAGGTTTTTTATTAATAAATTCCCTTCACTGACGCGTCAGTGCGTCAGTGCATCAATGCATCAGGTCACGAATCGTCATCAATGAGTACCTCAGTACCACTGAGAATATCTGCCCCGGGGTCATTTACTGGTTCCGAGGTACCGGGCCTGCACGATACGGGGCCGGGTCAAGCTTTCTCGAAGTCCGTGCCATGCTGCCTGAAAACACTATTCACCGGGTCACTATTCACAAAAATCTTCTGCAAAAAATTGGTCTCGAAACGCCAAATGAAATTGGTTGGTGCTTTTCAGATTCTTGATCCGGGGCCCCAAAGTCGTTTGTTTTTCCTACTGAAGTTTCGGCTAAAAGTACCGTTAGAGCGAAAAGTCCTTCTCGGGCTCTAGGAGGAAGCCCTATCAATATTACAGTCTTTTTTCACGAAATTCTTCATTGAACGTCGTGGTGATAGTGAGAACATCTTATTCTCCTCCGAACTCAAAGTCAGGTCTAGCTTGGTTTCCTACCAAGTGTCGCAAAGAATACTTCATCGGTACTTCGGTCGACGATATCGCTTACCGATGCTGCCGAGCGGATCCAAACAGTACCTTGGAATAATTAAATGATTGGGGAAAATTCCGGTTGTCACACATAACTCTTGGAGTAGACGAGGATATCATCTATGAGCACCTTTATGGCCTGATCCAAGAATGGACTGAAGATTTGATTCAAGTTGCGCATGGAAACAACAAGTGCATCGAGCCTTCAAAAGGTACTACGAGGCGCTCATAATGTCCACGACGAGCTTTGCAAGAAATTTTCAGAATGACCTCATTCCCAACCCGTATATGATGATTTTCCGACAAATCAATCTTAGAGAATACCGCTGCTCCTCTAGGTTGGTCCATCAAGTCATCGATCCATGACAGAGGGTATCAGTTCTCCCCGTTACTGGGTTGAGTCATCAGGAACTACACAGATCCTGAACCTTCCATCCTATTTCTTTACTAGGGCACTGGTGCTCCCCGTGGTGAGGCATTGGATCTAATGAAACCCTTCCGAGTAAGATCCTCGAATTGAATCTTGAGCTCGGTTAATCTTGACAGTGACATTTTGTAAGGTGCAACTGAGATCGGTCCCGTGCCTGGAACAAGGTCAATCGAGAACTCCGCACCCCTTACTTGTCAAAAACCTGGTACGTCATCTTGGAAAATATCCACGGAGTCTAGTATCATTGACATGCTCTACACATCAATCCCTCTTCTTTCATCCATGTTGGCTGCCAAGAGATACTCTTGGGGTTCTTCACTCCAAGTTGGGCCTAAGAGATCCTCTGTCAAGTATTCGAAGATACTTGCTTCCGGAACATAGCTGACGTATTGCAGTCGTCAACCTTCTTCCCTTCGTCGATGCTTGCTGGACAGGAATATTCCTGAAATTCCTCCGCTAATGAGCTACTCGGACGATCTAGAGAACTTGGTGGTTGGATAACCAACTCATTCCAATAAGGCATACCTAACAAATAAGGGAAGCATCACAATAGTACTACTAAGGCAAGGTAAGTAATATCATGGAACAGGTTAAGAACATATCCACGTAACTCACTGATAGGAAAAACTACCAGTTCATGTGTATATTAATCAATACATATAACACACACTTTACATACCACATCTATGACCACGAGCATGAGATTCTGTCTTTCCTAGTGTTTATTCCGTTACTTCAATTCATGGATTAGTGCACCTCATTGACTTATGTCATTTTGTACCTGACAAACCTGCTCTGAAAGTTATCCTTAGTGCCTTCTGTTCAACCGGTACTCTTCCTTACTTCCTTAACCACCCTAGGTGGCTATTATGTCATCCTAAACATCTCATCCTCCATTTAAATACATCCATCCTAGCGTTGCCTGAAGTCCTTCAATCAATTTGATTCAGCCACATCTCATACAATTCATAGGTGTGCCTTGGCACCCTGCCATTCTCAACAGTAAAGACTTAGGGATTAAACTTGACCTCCAATTATCCATCTTAACCAAGTAAGTATACTAGATTTTACAACCCGTAATCATTGGATAGAGTAAACAAGATTGTCTATGCCTTAGGCAAAACTTCTACCTACTTAGGTTCTCTCTTACTCTCATTATATAAGACCCTGAATTAAGTTCAATAATTAAATAATATTTAATTATATGAAATATATATTGGAATGCTTTCAAGAATAAGTCCGTGCCAATGACTATTCGGATTATCGGTGCAATATTCTGAAGCGACGGTTTACGTAGAGCCCCTAGTCTTAATTCGACCAACGTTAGAGAGAGAATAAGACTTTCTCATTATCTATGTAATACCCTGGATATTATAAATGATTATGTAATTATTTAATTATCTGGATGTATGTAACGACTGTATTAAAGCCCTAGTTAATATTATGTTCAATTGCTCTACTCACGAGAAGTTTTGACGACGACCGTTACTGCGGGATGCCGATTGAACCTCAACCAACGTTTGGGGATGAATAAGGATAAACCCTTATCTGTATGATGATTAGTGCGTAAATTTATGAAGATCGACTATAAGGTCAATGGGGTTTGGTTCCAGAGCTCGAAAAAATACCTGGCACGCCGGCACGTGGTAAAAGGCCAGTTTAGGCCTTGTTGTGTGGAAACGGGGAAGTTTAAGACATTTCTAAAATGACTGATCGAGATGGAAAGTCTTAGAATTTTGTAGGGAACCCGTTTATGAATAAACCCATTTTCGATGAATAGTGATTTTGGGTCAGAAACTACCAGATCCTCGACAAAAAATATCCTAAAGATATTTTTAGTGATCGACGCTCGAGTTTGACGAGCGTCGGAGCCAAGACGAGCAAATAATCGAGATTAGTCACAAATAGTATTTTTGGGAGTTTGTGCCCAAAAGGTGACATGTGACTTGATTAGGACTTGTGTAAGGTTAATAAGTGACCTTATGTAAGTGTTTTATCTCCTCATCATGACTAAAATCTCCTTATTTGCATCCAAGTCCCTAAACTATTGAAAAGATCAAGATTCCCCCGTTTTGGGCCTATTAAGGTCGTGGCCCCCAAGCCCTTTAGGGGTCTTTATGTTGCTTTTCTTTCATTTTGCTCCATTAGCAACACATTAGAGAAATTTTAGAGAGAAGGTTAGTGAGAGAAAGAGAATGAGAAAATCTTATCATCTTCCTCATCCACACCTTCATGGAAGCGACCTTCCTCCTCCATTCTCACCATGATTTCTTCTTCCTCTCCTCTTTATTCTTTGGAGGAATGTAAAGCCCTTGTCGAGATCTACCTTGGGATGGTTCCGGTTTATTGATCAGCCAATTCTCAGGTCTACTCTTTCTCTTTTCATCCATGTAAAAAGATTTTGAAAAACTTGAGTTTTGGTCAAAAATGATTTTGGAAAAAAGTGGCATCTTACAACTTGTTTTCACAAAGTATGTTGCTAGAGGTTAGGTTAGGAAAAACCCTCAATCAATTTCTGAAAAGTTTTATTTCTAGAAAATTGATTATTTTGAGAAGTGACTTTGAGGATTCTAGGTTTGGTTTCACCTTAGTTTTTTCATGGACTTGAGTGTGTACAACTTGGTTTTGAAGAAAAGCTTGGTCTTGATGTTGTGTTTGACATGGCCGAGATTTTTCGATATGGGTACTGGGAAGAAAAATGTTTCTGGGTTTTTTGGCCTTTGTGTTATTGTATCCCTTTTGGTTATCAAAATTTTCCTATTGATTTCATGTAATTCCGAGTTTTGTATTTCACATTATGTGCGTTTTAGCGGGTAAAGGTCCTGCTACCTGGAAGCATGACCTTTAGCCCTTGTTTGTTTTTCCTTGATTTTTGTATTTTGATTTTGGACATGAAATTTTACAGGGGTTTAAGGGACATGTTAGTAATCATGGGATAAAAATTTAGAATTTCCTGAGTTGTTTTGATGTATTTAAAAATCCGTCCAAGTAAATAGACCATTTATGGTTTGTAGAACAAAGTGTTTTGGTTGAGAATTTTTGAGTTTAAGAGGTTGTCTGTATTTCTTGAAGGTTTCTCCTTGTTCAGAATTGTTTAAGTGTGCGAGAACCTCGATGATTGTCTAAGGAAACAAATTTAAAATCCCAGAACACAATGAGGGGATAAATCACATTTTCGAGCTAGTTCCATGGTTTTGACTAAGTGTAGGAAAACTCAAGGAATGTCTAGTACTAGAAATTTAAAACCCTAAGAGACAATGAGAGGTTAAGCTTGTATTTAAGCTTGCTTAGTTGTAGAATGGTTGTTAACTCATAAGCTCTGCTACATCTCCTGAGAGGTTCGTAACCATCCTTAAGCTTTAGTTAAGGTGTAAGGTTTAGATGGATGGGTACTAAGCTTGACTCTGTGTTTGTGAAGGATCGGGAAACGCAAGAACCGCGAGACAAACACAGGACATAAGGAAACCCCGAGGAAAAAGAAAACAAAATGCAGGAGCATACAGTATGGAGCATAGGAAGGAAATTCTTACGGTAAGCGCACTTCGTTATCTCCGTAGCTTTTTATAGCATATATGAATTTAGGCGTTATATCCGGATAAAAATTGTGGGCGAACGACTTATATGCACTGGCATGACACCAGTTGTGCATTACCTCATGTAGAATTGTTGTGTGGATGTTTTATGTGATGGGTTATTGTATGAGAATAGTGATGACTTATTATTGCCCGTCTTGCTTAATTATGGTCATCCTTTACGCATATACTGTGTATATCTATTGTTATTTTTATTAGAAGTTTACCCTTGCACCTTGTTTATTGTTTGTGTTTGTGCGATCTGTCGCCAGTTAGATGACTGCTAGCCAAGGAGAAACCAGAGGATGTTGACTTGAGGAAAGTTCGAGGGGAAAGGACGGATAGCTCATCACTTGAAGAGTGTTGATAGCTTTTTGTTTTCATGTTTGTACTCAAGCATGGTTAGAGACATGGTAGATACCGGGTCTATATGACTTTATGTGGTCGCTCTGCATGGGATCGTAGGAGGTATGCTGGGAGTAGGAGGCCTTGGGTTGGGGTTTTAATGTGGCTACATGTTTCCTTAACTAAAACAAGTCTTTTGCTTATGGAACTTTTGCAGCATGTTACTCACCTAACTATGTAAAGTATATCCTTTTACCAAACAAGGTATCTACCTATGTATTGCATATTATCCATGACATGTCTTAAAAGGAAAAAAATAGACTTGCATTCCTACGGCTTTTGAGAAATAACTTACATCTTTAATTACTGTTTAGTCACTACAGTAATGCCCTAAAAATCAAGGTGTTACACATTCCAATATTAACCTCGACCTTCCACATATACGACCATGCCAAATACAAGCCTACATTAAGCCTTGTCTATTAGCACCATTCG
Organism: Acmispon strigosus; assembly: GCA_030819835.1. Taxonomy (NCBI): domain Eukaryota; kingdom Viridiplantae; phylum Streptophyta; class Magnoliopsida; order Fabales; family Fabaceae; genus Acmispon; species Acmispon strigosus. Next base: position 36,107,200 of record JAUAMA010000001.1, on the reverse strand, counting down.
AGCTTACTTCTTTCAACTAGTCCATGTATCACATTTCAATGGTCCTAACCAATTCCTCATTCCAAGATCTTCAATGCTTCAGGGAGCATCTTCCTATCGTCATGACTACGACCGAAGGCTCCTCACTCCAAACGATTTTCAAAACAGCCCCACTAAAGGCTAAGGAGGGTCTCTAGCTTAAAATCTTCACAATCCTGCCCATTGACTAAACACTACACTATTCATAGCATACCAAACCTTTAAGTCCTTCTTTTTCCTCCCAAGATTAAATTCCATCATCCTTAGGTACTAAGGGCATCCTACATGAGGTTCAACCCTGACTTCGCCCTCCTGAGCTATCAGCTTCTAAAGAATCCCTAATATACTCCTGACTTAACCGAAAAACCCATCAATTAACCCCTAACAAAACAAAGCATTCATTAAGATTAACACATAAGTCAGGTATAAAAACAGCTTAGAAGCTAGCAAGCATGGGAGACAAACAACCAAGCATATATTAAGGCTCTTCGTACAAGGAAAACCTATGGACATCTACAATTTCAGATACTTCGGGATCTCGTCATGATTGGAGCGACCATAAGGTTTGTTAGGATTTACAACCCATCTCCCAAGCAATCAAAGCTGAAATATTCTACTTACAGACACACAACGACACAGAGTCACACGACCTAACCCAAAAGACCTATTCCCCAACACGCTCTAGTATTCTCAACCGGAGCTCTGATACCACAATGTAACACCTCGATTTTCAAGGCATTACTGTAGTGATTAAACAATAATTAAACATGCAAGTTATGTCTCGAAATCCGTAGGAATGCAAGTCTATTTTTTTTTTCCTTTTAAGACATGCCATGGATAATATGCAATACATAGATAGATACCCTGCTTGGTAAAAGGATATAATTTACATAGCTCTGGCATTCTCCAGGTATACCTCCTATGGTCCCACGTAGGGTGATCGCATAAAGACATATAGACCTGGTATCTACCCTTTCCATATATATGCTTGAGTACAGACACGAAAACAAAAGTTATCTATACTCTTTAAGTGATGAGCTATCCGTCATTTCCCCTCGAACTTTCCTCAGGTCGGAATACTCCAGTTTCTCCTTGGCTTGCAGTCGTCTAACTGGAGAAGGATTTCCCAAACTCAAACAACAAACAAGGTCAAAGGGTCAACTTCCAATAAAAATAACAACAGATATACGTAGTATATGCGTAAAGGATGACCATGATTAAGCAAGACATGAAATAATAAGTCATCACTATTCTCATACAATAACCCATCGCATAAAACATCCACATAACCATTCAACATGAGGTAATGCACAACTAATGTCATACTAGTGCATATGAGTCGTTCGCCCATGACTTTTATCTGGATATAACGCCAAAATCTCGCAACTCTAGCAGTGAGGCAAATACTTCCAATTGAATTGGTATGAAGCTTACTCCGTCAATCCTGGATTCCCACTTATTGGGATAGACCATTGGTCGTCCTGAATTCCCGACGTGTCCAAGCTCTTGGTAGGCTAACCTTACTCGTTTCCAATGTCATTGGGGCATCTTGTGTATGCATGAAATGCCATATTACTCATACGTACAAGGTTAACATATTCAATCAAGTATACAAACAAGATTAATATATTTAACCAAGCTTAACACCAAGATTAACCAAATTGAATCAGGTATACAAACAAGATTAATAACCTAATCAAGCTAACCAGAACGCCTTGGTCGTGAATCTTGGTTCCTTACGGATGCGGGGCCTGGCCTGACTTATACTTATTCTCCTAGACTTGTTTGGCAATGTCCCTGCCTTGAAATTTTATCAACAACAATATACAATGTACATGTTAAAGATTCATATTCAGCATATTAGCAAGCTTGTAGAGTCATGCAATTCCTCATACCATATAGTATGTTATCATTTAATAAGCAAGCTTGTAGAATTATGCAAGTCCTCATACCATATAGTATGTTATCATTTAATAACTTAGCAATTAGGCATGTATAGCTTAGCGTTAACAATTATGTAATCCTACAGTTCGGTTCAAACGAGTTAGATCGCTTATCATGTTTTGAATAATAACAATTTTATTTCCTAAACCTTGTATTATTATTTTCAGGAAATATCCCTTTCGTCCAGACGAAAGGAAAAGTATCGTTTGCTCACATCATTGTCCAATATCTAGAAGAGCATCGTTCAAAGAAGAAGCACAGTTCTGAGAATAACTATCGTCCAAAGACAAGATGACACAGCATCGTTCAACCAAGAAGAGAAGCATCATGCGTAGGAGAAGCAAGAGTGTACAACGTCAAATCTATCGTCTGCATGCATTATCAACATCAGAACAACTACCGTTCAAATACAAGAAGCAAGGAGCATCGTTTGCACGCAAAGATGAGAAGCATCGTTTGTACAAGAATGAGAAGCATTGCTGAAGACAAGAAAGCATCGTCTGAAGTACTGATAGCCAAATCCGCAAGTGTACGGTTGATTATCGAAGTAATATAAAAGATATTGAACCCAAGGGATAGGTGTACAATTATTAATTTATCTAGAACTTGTGCAGAAAATAAATATTGATTTTGAGTTTGTTTTAGAGCAAGAACTTGAAACAACATGAAAATATAAAGAAAAGATAATGATGATGGAAATTAAGCACTTGGGTTGAATTACATAACTTATAAAATTTGCTAGCAAACCTCTACCTTAGTTCTGAATTTTAAAACAAGAATTCATGATGCTTTAGCCTATGGTTTGTACAGGTTAATTCCTTACACATTGTAGAACTTTCTTCCTAATTACTAAACTCAATTCCTTGCAATTTAGTTAATTAAAGAGGAAGATGAAGATGAAGTTCAGGCCAACATAAAGCAAATTCTATCCTAATTCCTTAGTGATATGTCATATTGCCTCTTTTAAGTCCTATTTCCCTTACTAATTACCAATTTCCATTGTTATAAGAAGTAAGCATAAACACCTGTGTACATCAAGATAAAATAAAGAACAAGGAGATAAAACATGAACTAGCAATATTATTCAGAAACAGAAGAAGAAAACTAAAGCATAAAATATAAGCTAAAACAACCCAAGACTTAAAAAGAAATTAGCCAAGCATGGCTAATAGAAACATTGGATTACCCTAGACTAGGAGCTCAAGAATGGCTTCCCACAATTCTCAGGAACAATGCTCTTAAGGAAGAAAAAAGAAAACTTGTTGTATTCTGAAGTGAAGGTGTGTTTACAAAGGTAAAATGCAGTCCTATTTATAGCCTCTGACTGCATTCCAGCGCTTGGGCGCTGGGATCCCAACGCTTGAGCGTTGGGTCCAATTAAATTCAGACGTTGCAAAACAAGGGACTAGCGCATGAGCGCTAGCTTCCAATGCTTGAGCGTTGGCTCACATTAATCACTGGGCTTTAATTCAGAGTGCTAACGCATGAGCGTTGGGACTCCAACGCTTGAGCGTTGTCACGTCTGATGGCAGTTCTTCTTGGATGCTTTTTCTCTTCAATGTGTGGAATTGATGGGCTTAATTGGCCTCCCTTTTGTCCCCTTTTTAATTTTGAAACAGCCAAGGGTTTTACTTCTCCATTCATGCCTCATTTCCCATGTGCCAAATTAGCAATGGTGCCTCATCTTCAAACTCTTCACTTTTGGTCCTTTATTTGCTGAGATTTCACTTTCAGCCCTTCATCTTCTGCACTTTTCATTCCTGGCCCTTTCTTTCCTGAAGTTTACAGTTTGGTCCTTGGATAAAAAGACTAATTCTACCAGTTTTCCTAAAATATAAAAATAACTATAAAAATTCCTAAAAATATAAAATAAAGTTTAAAAACCAAATAAAAGCTAGAATATATGCAAAATGAAAAATAAATATAAAATCTAAATAAAAAGAATAAAAAACCTATATGAGACCCAAAAATAACAAAATAAAAAGACTAAAAAGACTAAAAAGACCCTAAAATTATCATACAAAATCCAGTCATCAAGTACAAAAGTAAAAGCATCGTCTGACAAAGAATGAACGTATCATCCGAGCAAGAATGAGAAGCATTTTCCAAAGTAAAAGATGATGACCAAATCCGCAAGTGCACGGTTGATTATCGAGTAGTATAAAGATATCGTTCTCCACATGGATAGGCGTTTTAAAATCTGGTTTCAAATTGTTTAGAACTAGTGCAGAAAATTAAATAATATTGTTTTGAGTTTGTTATGATAGAGAACTTGAACATGCAATTCGAAATGGAAATATAATAATAAAAACTAAGATCTTGGGCTGCGTAAATAGCTTATAATTTATGCTCTTAGAATCAATTTTATATCTGAAGTTTAAGCAAGAAAAACCATGATGTTCTAGGCTAGTTTCTTTACAAGTTAATTCCTTAAACAAGTAAAGCTTCCTTCTAAATTACTAAGTCTAATTCCTTAGATTTTTAGTTAATTTAAGAAGAAGACGAAGTTCTTTAAACTGGCCAACATAAACAAAGCCTATCCTAATGCCTTAGTGAAATGCAAAATGTTCTTTCAATTCCTATTTCCCTTATTACATAACAATTACCATTGATAAAGAAATAAGTAAAAACACTTGAGTACTGCAAGATAAATGAAGAACAAGGAAATGAAACATGAACTACTTTTATTCAGATATAAAGAAGAAACTTAGAACATAAGCATAAGCTAAAAACAACCTAAGAACTTAAAAAGAACTTAGCCAAGCATGGCTAAGAGAGACATTATATTAACCTGGACTAGGAGCTCAAGAAAGGCTTCCCACCATTCTCAGGAAATAATGCTCTAAGGAAGAAACAAAGAATAACTTGGATTATTCTGGTGTGTGAAGGTGTATTTACGAAGAAAGCAAAAGGCCCTATTTATAGCAAAATCTGCCAGTGTCCCAACGCTCACGCGTTGGATTGCCAACGCCTAGGCGTTGGGAGCAATTAAATTCCCACGTCCAGCATGTGAAGAAGGTCTTGCTCCTGACCCTGGCTGAGGTTTTGATGACAACAAGTTCATGGACAAAAAGAAGAAAAGAAGACTTAGAAGAACCAGTGCAACATGTCTCAAGCTATATCAAGGGTTCTAGATAACCTAAGTCTTTTGTAAATAGGTAAGTTATTCTTGCAAGGCTTCTCTTAGCATAAAGACTCTAAAACATCTAAAAGTAATTGAGTATAACCCTTTTATAAGTTAAAAGTGGTAGAAAATCTCAAAGGAACCTTGAAGTTTCAGTTTCTGGATAATGGGCTTGAGTGTAATCGATTACACCTCTTAAGGTAATCGATTACACAAAGGCAAGTAATCGATTACAGCTTTCTTGTAATCAATTACATGTTTGAATTTGAAATTCAAACAGCAACGGTCTCTTAGTGTAATCGATTACCTAAGTAATGTAATCGATTACATGCTCGACAAGTTGCATTATTTCATGAACCATTGTGTCTTAAATCTTTTGGGAATGGTTGTGTTGGTTCATGGATGATCCCTTATGCCTATATATAGTCCATTTGAGTCTAGAAACATAACACACATGAAATAGGCTAACATTACTCTTGAACAACTTTTTCATATTCATTTAAGCTTTGTTCTTAAACTTTCAAAGAGCCTATATTCTGAGTTCATTACTCTTCATTGTAAAAGAACACATTTGCTGTTCATCTTTTGAAGAACTCAGAATTAAGAGAGCCTTCATATGCTTAAGAGCCTTAAAGAATAACTCCTATAATCAATCCATTCTTGTATTGAATGATTGATTCAGCCGGTTTGAATTTCTTCTTCATCTTCATTCTGGTTGAGTGAATGATTCACCGTAGGGTTCGGTGAAGGTTGATAATCTGAAAGTGATTTTCTTTCAGGGACTGAAAGTAGTTTGCTTTCAGGGTTGTTGATAGAAACTCTTAAGGTACTTGGTGTAAGCACTTGTAAGAGGTTTTATCAATAGTGGAAAAATCCTCAAGGGGTTTCTTGAGGGACTGGACGTAGCCTTCGGTGGATAGAAGGTGAACCAGGATAAAATCTCGTGTGTGATTTCTTTTATCCTTCATCTTTTACTTTCAAGCAATCCTGAATTCCGCTGCAATCACAATTGAAATCTTGTGATCACTATTATCTTGAAAGAAATATTTTGATAAGGCGAAAATCGTGCAACTCTGATTCACCCCCCGCCCTCTCAGGTTGCTATCTACACTTACACAGCAGAGTGCCAATGCTCAAGCGTTGACTTGCCAACGCTCAGGCTTTGGGCACCTCTGCAACTTCTCTGCCTTGCTTTTTTGTTCTTCCTCTTGATGACCTTCAATGGCTTTGATGTAGCCACATTCTTGTCCCTAATTAATTCTGAAACCTCCCTTCCTCCACCAATTCTCCACTCATGGCCTTTTTCACATGTGCCAATTAGAAATGGTGCTTCATATTCCTTCTTCATTTTCAGTCCTTCATTTCCTGCAATTTGCACCTTGGTCCCCACAAATATGCTTAATTTAACCAGTTTTCTAAAAAGACTAAAAACTAATAAAAATACCTAAAATTATATAAATAAAGTTTAAAAAACAAATAAAAGCTAATCTATATGCAAATGCAAAAATAAATAGAAAATCCCAATAAAATGTATTAAAACCTATATGAGACTCAATAAAAGTTAAATAAAATAAACTAAAAAGACCCTAAAAACATCATATGAAATCCAGTCATCAAAAGACAAAAGCAACAACATCGTCCAAGGTTAATCAGAATATGATTTATTCGAAGAGAATATGCTTTATGAGTTGTCTACAGCTGTCAAGATCACAAATCGAGGACAAGAGCTCTGAATCACGAGACAGCATCAGAGAAGATCAATGGCTCTATTTTTTTTCTCTCTGCAACAACATTAAATGCTTTGTTCTCGAGACAAGGAGAAAGTCAGAATGCATTAAATGAAAAGTAGAATGCATTGAATGCAAAGCTTTCAACGGTCATTATTCAAAGTCTGAAACGAGGAAGAACAGAACACAAGGACGAAGCAAACATTGTTTCATCTCTGTGTCTACATCAAGTACAACCCAAAGAATAAATATTCAGAATGTGGCAAGCTACCTCTACATCTAAATGTCTACTTCAAGCTATGCCTCTGTTCAAAAGCTTTCAACAGTCAAGTGCATTAAATGAAAGGATTTGTTGAAGCCTAAAGGAAGAAGAAGAAATCGTCTCACAATCACAATCTTTAGCAACGTGATTTTGAAGAGAAGATATAAATAAGAATGCTTGAAGATTGAAGAACTTGGTGACTTACAACGAAATTCAAATTCAAGCTCTCAATCTTTTTGAAATCTTCTAAGCTCTGAAACCTCACTCGAACTTAAGTGTCAAACCCACAACGAGTGAAATCGTCCAAGTGTGAAATTTCTTAAGAGTCAAATATCTTTATCCCTTCACACCCAAACAGAGTACCTATCGTCCAATCATCTCTATTTCACCAAAACTCAAATTTATTCTTAAGATTCATATCCTCTACCAAAAATTCTTAGAGTTTGTATGTGCTTAAACTTTCTACCTCACTCTTTCTGAAGAGACTTTGTAGAAGTGTTTATTCTTGTAAAAGAATTAGGAGACATCCTGTATAATACTTGGGAGAAGTCCTGTCGAATACTTGGGAGAAGTCTTGTTGAATACTTGGGAGAAGAAGTCTTGTTGAATACTTGGGAGAAGTCCTGTTTAATACTTGTACTGTTCTGGGTTGAATAGTGGAAAATCTTGGTGAAGCCAAGGACTGGATGTAGTCCTATCGTTCAGGGGGTGAACAAGGATAAATCTCTTGTATGCTGTTTTTATTGCTTGCATCGTTTACTGCTTGCACCGTCTACGCCTTTATTTCTTGCATTGTTTACTGGTTGCATTGTCTACGCTAGCACACGTTTCACTTCTCCTGCATGAACTGATTTATCCTATCGTTTACAAAAGTGTGTCATTTATAGCTTTATTGTTTATGCTCTGATTAATTGTTTTCCACTGCAATCGTTTACGAAAAGCTTTTGTGAACTAATTTTTTTTTTTGAAAGTCATGTTTTATACGCACACAATTCAACCCCCCTTTCTTGTGTCATTTCTTTATTTATCACCTACTACTATGGATAGCAAGACTACCAATCATCTTGCCATTCATAGGCCTTCAATCGATCAATCAATTCTAATCCAGCATATCAGATGCCTTCAGCTCCATGCAATTACATATCTTAATGGAAAGAAATTATCTATATACATATATGCTATAAATAGCCACATGAGATAACGAAGTGCCCTTACCGTTGTTTCCTTGCTCCTGAATGCAATGTTTACTCTGAAGGCTACGTACGCTCCAAGAGTTTCTAAGTCTCGTGACCCTTTACAAACTCTTATCTAGCTTTAGTGGTTCTCATCAAAGTTCTACACCATAAAACTAAGCTTCCCTGAAGTACTACACTTAAGCAAAAACCAGGCTTCTAAAATTGACAAGACTTAAACCATACCTCAACTTCTTTCATACAATTTTTCCCCAAAATTTTTCACTAACCCAAAAAAAATTTTCATGTACAAAACCATGAATACACCACAAGTTATTTAACCCCAAAACTTCAAGGTTTAAACATAAGAAAGAAAGGCTAAAAACAAAGCTTCCAAGGCCCCCGGAAATGCCCATAGGTTCCGCCACAAGGACTTAATGTCCAAGGTCCATTTTTCATTCAAGAACACTTAGTACACATGCTAAACCTACTAAAACTAGTAAGTAAAAACAACTTTGTTCACCCAAAATCACTTCCTAGAAAAGCTATTTTCAAAACATCAACTTTTCAAAAAATTGATTTGGGGGGTTTTCTAAATCTAACATCAAGCAACATACTTTGTGAAGACAACTCCCCAAAATCACTTATTTCCAAAATCAATTTGACCAAAACTTAACGTTTTCCAAATATTTTTACATGGGTAGAAAGAGAAAGAGAAGACCTATAACTTACATAACTACGACATCCGCTTCCGGCGAGTTTAGAAACCCTAGAATCGGCCAATCAAAAAACTGAAACCTTCCCATGGTATATCGCGACAAGGGCATTACTTTCTTTCAAAGAATCAAGAAAAAAGAAAGAAATGAGGATGGAAAAGATGGTGGTGGCCGCGGCTGGGCATGGAGGAAGAAGAGGATGATGAAGCTTCTCTCTTCTCTCTTTCTCTCTTTCTCTCTCTAAAAACCCAATCTATTAACACTTATTAAACAAGCTTAAGATAAAAGGAATAAAAACTACTTGTAAGACCCTCTTATTTTATAAATATTAATTAAATAGTCTATTAAATAATAATAATAATAATTTAATTTTTTGTTTGGGTATTGACTTTGGTTGACTTTTAAGTATTTGATTTTGTTGGTTTCATTGAATTTTGAAGTGTTTGACTTCGATTGTTATTTGATTGACTGTTGGACCTTAGCCTGTTGATGGGTTGGTCGAGTATCACCATGAGCTAGGTGGACACTTTCTTGTCTAGATAATTGTTGATAAATGGGCTTTTATTTGATTAAATATGAGCATCTATTAATATGAGTTTGCGCAAAAGAAAAAAAAATATAGTTGTTGTATGTATGTGTGTGGCGTGTTTATATATATATATATATATATATATATATATATATATATATATATATATATATATATATATATATATATATATATATATATATATATATATATATATATATATATATATTTCTTAGTTTATTTTTCTTTTGAATTTGTTAAAAATAGAGTTTTATTTTAAATTGATCTTGGTTAGTTTTATCATGAAGTTGTTGGGGAAAATATGAGTATATGTATATATATATATTATATATATATACACGCATATTTTATATAAATATGGGTATATTTTATTTGTTTTATCTTATCTTTTGTTGGTAAAAGATTGGTTGTTATTCTAAGTTAAATTTTGTTTTATATATATGTAAATACAAATATAAATATAAATATAAATATATATATAGGGAATGTATCTAGTGAGAAAACTCTTCTTATATGAGAATGGTGAGAATAAACCGTGACCGTTAGATCTAACAATGAGTGGTCATGATTAAAAGAAATAAGTGGTCACAGGACCACTTAAAAATGTCATGTGACTTTTTAAACAAGTCACGTGACTTATTTCTTTTAATCATGACCACTCATTGTTAGATCTAACGGCCACGATTTATTCTCACCATTCTCATATAAGAAGAGCTTTCTTACTAGATACATCCTCTATATATATATATATATATATATATATATATATATATATATATATATAAATAAAGAAAAACAAAAATTGAAAATAGATATATATAACGTATATATATATATATTTATTTAATTAGTTAATCTTAGTTAGTTAACTTCTTTTAAAGTACTAGATTGTGATTAAATTTATCTATTATCTTGTAGGATTAGATTTGAAAATAGAGATATGACCTATATCTATGCGTGTTTTGAATTGCATAGATAAATAGGGCTAAAATCTAATTTTTAAATTAGATGTATCTTGGTTTGTTTATTTAAAATTAATATAAAGGAAATTTGGCACATATCTTCTAAAAATTGATAATGATGTGCGCATGAGCTATAGAAAAGGAAGAGGAAATTTGTTTGTGATATATTTGGCTAAAGATAATGTTTATTTTTACCATTATATCTTAAATAAATTTGGTTTTGACATAGTTTTGTTTGTTGTTGTTTTAAAAGATTGGTGATGTTCATGAGTGCTAATATAGGAAGAAAAACATAATATCTTCTCGATGGTGTGCATAAGATGAGTCTGGGAGGGACTGTATTTCTCTTTTACTGATGCGACCCAGGGTTGAGAAATTGGGGCATTACACTACCCATAGGGCACACATGGACGTGGGTTTTAGTCAAGAGAAGGAAATGATTAATACTTTTTTTCTAAGCTGAATGGTTTGGGAATTTAATTAAGATAGATATAGGATTTCATTAGAATGAAATAACATTATCTTAGGCTTAAGTTAGATTGCCTTTGGATAAGCTTATGTCGCTAATCATGTCATAAGAAATATTTAAATATATAATTAGCACACTCTCCTTTGTTGCTTAAAGTGACTGACATCGGTCACTCGTTCGTCTCGAGCCAAATGCTCGTTTAACTCGAGCATCGGTCGTCGTAATATCCCGTAATATTTTCCCAGGATTCGGCACATTTATGGCTTGAAAATACTATTCATCGAAAATGGGTCTATTTAATACATGGGTTCCTTACAAAATTATAAGACTTTCTATCTCATTCGGAGATTTTAGAAATGCCTTAAACTGCCCCGTTTCCGTACGACAAGGCCTAAACTGGCCATTTACCGCGTGTTGGGAACTTTTTCGGGTCCCGGAACCAAACTCCATTGACCTTACAGTCGATCTTCATGAACTTACGCACTAATCTTTGTACAGATAAGGCTTTAGCCTTATTCGTCCTTGAATGTCAGTCAAGGTTCAATCGACATCCTTACGGTAAACTGTTTGGTCCTTAAGCAATTTTCTAAAATGGCTCAAAGTGATTTTGGCAAAGTTATAGCCATGGTGATGACCTTGGGAACCATGGTTTTTTTTTTCTTCCAGAAAGATGAGTTTTAACTTTTGAAGGAAATGTTGAGGTTGAGTTTTGGGGTAAGCCCCTTTGTAACATGTTGTTGTGGATGTTGAAAACTCTTTAACCATGTATTTAGTTTTTTCTAGAGTTGAAGTTCTAAATACTTTCCTCATGTCTAAGGCTTAGTTTTGAAATTTTGAGGCTTGTTTCACCATAAAAATGCTTGTTGGGAACTTGTATGATAGTTGATTTAAAGAGAAATTTTATCTTGGTGTTTTTGAGTGTTTGGCCGAAACCTAGGGTTTCAGAGGGAAAAGGAAAAACTCAAAGCCTCACTTTTTTATGTGTTGTTTGAGTATTTGTAAAATAGTGATGAGATCCAAGTTTTTAAAAGGAAATTTTAGGGTTTTAAAGAGGGTTGGCCGTGTGAGTGTGGTTGTGGAAAAGTTAGAAATTTTCAAGTTAAAATGTATTTATTTTGGTGAATGGGAGAAATGCGTTTCTTAATAAATTAAAACCGAATAGCTTATTTACAATCCGAATAGCTTATTTGCATTCTGAATAGCTTTTTTTGTCTGAACTTCAAACTGAATAGGTTATTTGCAATCCTAAATCCCTTTTTTTTATTCACAAGAGCTGTGAATAGCTTATTTTCATCCTGAACTGCAATCTGAATAACACATTTTCAAGCTGAATAGCTTTTTTTACAAAATGAATATAGTATTTGCATCCTGAATCATTTTTTTCATTATGAATAGCTATGAATAGATCTGAATAGCTTATTTTTATCCTGAACTGCAATTTGAATAGCACATTTTAATTTTACTTTATATGATGAAGCACTTAGTTGTGTTATAAGTAAACCAATAATCACATTCCTTGAATGATGATGGACTTTGATTGTCTTTCTGAGTCCAAACATTAACTCCACTCAGATGATGGATTGCGTTCCTTAAGTGAAATGCTTTGTGACATGAATAATATCTTGATTAAATATTTATTAAGATACATCCTTTGTAAATTGAGTTATTTGAGAGAGGTTTATACATTTTCCACTTATTACTATGTGACCCCTGACCGGAAATTGGGGCGTTACAACTGCGTTCCTTAAATGGATTGCTTATGTTTGGTCTTCACCGAGACGGATGGACTGCATTCCTTGAATGGACTTCTTTTAAAGTCTATTCCGCCGGGGGACTGCGTTCCATAAATGAATCACTTATGTCCTATATTCGCTGAGACAAAAATACTTTATTCCTTAAATGGACTGCTGCTTTTTTCTCGGTGAAATGCATTTCATTGATGGATTGCTTATGTTCGGTCTTCACTAAGACGGATAGACCACATTCCTTGAATGACTTTCTTATTACATATATTCCACCCGAGGAATGCGTTTGTTAAATGCGTTTCGTATGTCTAGTCTTTTGCGAGACGAAAAAATTGTGTTCCTTGAATGAGTTGCTTGTTTTTTGCTTGGTGGACTATGTTCCTTAAATGTATCGCTTATGCCTGGTCTTCGTCGAGACAGATAGACTGGAGTGGATTCCTTGAATTGATTGCTTATAACATCTATTCCACCTAGATGACGGACCGCGTTCCTTTAATGGATTGCTTGTGCCTAGATAGTTTTGTTTGCAATTACAATTAAAAAACAAAGGAAACTTCAGGTACAATACAAGAAATCACGGAATTAACGTCATTCCCAAAACCATTGCAAAATCTTTCTATAACCAACGGTCAGGCCGTTGGTAACATGTTTTGAAAAATAAACAAACAAAAAATTTTACCGACGGTTTTTGCCGTCGGTAACATGATTTTAGGAATAAACAAAAAACTTTTACCGATGGCAAAAGCCGTGGGTAATTTGGTGGCAAACTTATTATTTTGGTGAGATTACTAAGCGCCAAATAACCGACGACCAAAAGTAATTTCAAAATTTGAAATTGTCACCTACCGATAACTTTGCGGGCTATAAAAAAGTTCAAAAACTAATTATTGATAGCTTTGGCCGTCGGTAATTTCAAATTTTGAAATTTTCGCCTACCAATAACTTGACAAACTTTAAAATATTCAAAAATTAGTTACCATGGTAATTTCAAAATTTGAAATTGGCGCCTACCACGAACATTAAAAAAAAATGAAATATTAGTATAAAAAAACGGTCTATAACCTATAAATAGGAGTTTGCTGACCATCTTATTCACTCCCTGTCCATGTCCTCCTCCTCCTCTCTAAACCCTAAATTATAAATAATGATAGTTCTATAGACCACAAAATGCTCATATTGTTGCAGATAATAAAAGGATTTTCTTATTGTGCAGACCAAATCAATTACCGATGGTCACTAAGGGGAAAATTCGTCGTTAACTACTGTTGGTAATTACCAATGGAAAAATTCCTCGGTAATTATCGCCCACATTTTTAAAAGCCGTCGAAAAAAAATGATTGACAAGCCAAATACCCATGACATTTTGACCGTCAGTAATTAAGCATTCCTAATCTTTTTCTTGCTTACAGATTGCTTTTGGCCTTCAATAATTAACATTTTTCTTGTAATAGTAACTTGTCGTCAGCTTTATTGAATTCAAATATTTATGGTCGAAATTGAAGCAAGCATTAACCAACTTATAGAGAGTAAGCTTTAAGAAATTAAAGGAAAATTAAAGACCACATCCTTTTAAGGTGTGGGGTAACTCCCTATGACAGGTTGACAAGTAAGCGGATAACGAGCTAGGATTTTTCCTTTTTTGGAATTTTTGATCCACGCTCTATTCAACAGCGTTCCCATGAAAAGACTATATTTTCTCGGGCGGGAAACTCTCTTTCAGCCATTGGCCGTTTCCCATCTACTATCATCAAGACTGTGCTTCGGCTTCTGAAACTCAACAAGCGGTTCTGAGTTGAGACAATGGCCTCCTAGACATGTAGGGTTGTCCGACTTAAGACCACATCGCACACCGGCGATTGGATTACTGCCAAAATGAATGCAGTTCGATCTTACTTTCCTCTCTAGCTTCTAAGGTGACTCGTAACCTCAGGAACCCCATGTTAACCACATGATCATGTGTTAAGCTTCTCCAGTTCATCACCAAAGGGATTAAATCTTCAAATTTTTGATACCCGACATAATAAGATATCTATAAGACATCAGCTCCATGGCACTCCCGGGGTCGATCAAGACTTATTAAAATTCTCTTATGGAAATCATGGTTGGGATTATCAACGGGAAATCAATGTTTCTTTCTTGGCCAATACCTCCCTCTTTATTAGGGAAGCTTGGGGAATTCATCTAGTAATTTCCGGTTTTTCTATTTGCTCGGTAAGGAACTTCTTCACATCCATTGCAACTGTCCGAGTATAGATGAACCTTTTGCTTTCGTTGTTGATGTCGAGCAATTGCATCTTCCCATTCCACTGTTCATGCTCAAAATTCGGTCAAGCTTATTGTTGGCGTCCTCATCAGGGATGCGTGAAAAGAAGTCCCATGTAGGGCTGCAACAATGACCATTTAAAGAATCTCATTCGTTCCTAAGCTAGGAAGCATCGCGACTTCCCTATAGAAGTGTGGTAATAACTCGATCAGAGGTTCATCCCTCCTCTCCCTAATTCTTTGATCAATGCACCATTTCTTGGATACACGTTCTCACTTAGGTTATTTTCATATTTTTTCGTAAAATGCTAATTGATATAATTGGTTATTAGTTGCTTCTACTCCCTCTGTACATATTTATAATTCATTTTTAACTAATTCGCTAAGATTAAGAAAAGTAGTTACTAACAATAAATTTGTAAGAAATTCTATTGATTTTCCTAGATTACCCAAGAATTTTTCTTTCCAAGTTAAAATCTCTTTCATATTAAATACGAGGGTAAACATGGAAAAAAGTAATTAATACTTAATAAATATTGGAGAGTGACTTATATTGGAATTTTTTTTTTAAAAAACTATGACTCATAATAAGGGAGAGAGTGAATATATAGACAAATCGTCCTGTTTTCCTTATATGTACATTAGAAACACTTGGTAAATAATGCATTTAGTTAATTTTTATTTTTAGAAAACATTTTGGTGAGCTCACAATATCCACAATCGACAACATTGATTAATCCCTTCGCCTTGCAGTAGGCAGTAAGTGGTTGATTGTAAGATGCGCTCCGTTCCCATGGGCGATAATCGAACCCTCAACCTAATTGTTAATGGAAGAAGTGAGCTAACCACAACAACTTATATTGCATTACTCGGGAAAAAATTTGAAGAGAAAAAATGAAAAAAATGTTTCCCAATGCTAAAGTTACTTTCTATCCCTTAATATTATCCAAGGAATCAGCTTAAATTAAGCATCACATGAATTTTCCAATGTTTCAAAATGCAACACGAAATTCTCTGTGTAACCAAGTCCTGTATGAAAGAGCAAGATACCTCAATAAAATAGTACACTTCTCCCCCAATCTTTGCGCATGTAAATGAAGCCTTTTGCATATGAGTTATCGTTACCTTTGTCCTTGTCTTACTCATGCTTATTGATAACTCTCATTTCAGAGCTTCATATGTGGTATAATATAACCGCCTAAATCAACCTTTGTCCTTTGAACTCACCAAAACCAATTATATTGGCTTTCATTTAACCTTTTTACTTTGTTTTCTTCTTCCTCTCCCACCAAATAAATCAATTCGCTTTGCCTTAATAGTTCAATTGCGTCTGGGGTGAAGCTTTTTGTCTGATCAACAGTCTCCTCATGTATGATTTGGAACTTTATAAAAGAGGTGATCTTTTTTTCCTTTATGGAGAAAAGCAGCGATAGTACATCTTATGAATATTTTTCTTCCACTTGATTAGAATTGTCTGTTATTAAAGATCTTTTAATCTTTAATTATGTGGGTAGCATTGGTCTCCAAAACATACGAACCAGCACTATTACTGTTTTCTTTTCCAACTTTCAGATGCTTTTGATTCCTGAAAAATTGACATCACATTTGTTTGATATATTTTTTCCTCTATTAAATTCCATAACCACCACAATTGATAAAATGTTGGAATATGCATATGAAGTAAAACAAAACAATAGTAACCTCTTTTGCTCATATTTGTTAAACAAAACAATAGAAACCTCTTTTGCTCATATTTGTTATATATATAGTAACCTCTTTTGCTCATATTTGTTAGAAATATATAGCAAAAACAAATAAGAATCTCTGCATCGTTTGCTGTATCATCTAATGAGCATCGTCTACCCTATTATCTGATAAGCATCGTCTGCTGGTTACATGTTCCTTATGTCTGGTGGTTTAGATTGCTTACCTCTGGTGGTCTAGTCTGCACTGAATGATAGTACGGAAAGCTGTCAGTGCACGAACCTGTCCTATCACAGACTTTAGGCTCCACTACTTTGTTGATAGCTGTCAAGAGACAACTGCAACCTTATCTTCTCTCTCTTCTATATATAACTTCACCATTGTACAAACAAATCAATGAATATAAATGAGAATTAGATTATGATATCTTCCTTACTTTCTTTATTTTCTTTATGGTATCATGAGCCTGAACAGAGCCTGAACCAAGCCAACCATGGCTGCTTCCTCTGCTACCTCTACCCCTCTCAGAGTGTCGAACGCTCTGTTGACTTTCAACCACACTCTCACCATCAAACTTGATGATACATACTTTTACTCCTGGTGCCAGGAGATTGAAGGCATAATCATGTCACATAAGCTACAAGCATATGTCACTCGTACTTCCATTCCTTCCCGATATCTCAACGACAAGGGCCGCATAGCTAATCGAACAAACCCTTCTTACTCCAATTGGGAACAACAAGATACAGAGCTGTTCACATGGCTTCTATCATCGATTTCCACCTCTCTTCTTCCCACAATCATACATTGTGTCCACACATTCCAAGTGTGGGGTGTTATTCACGGTTACTTTGAAGCTGTGGCACGAGCCAAAGCTACCCAACTTCGCTGAGAGCTTCGCTCCATTTCCCAAGTTTCCACAATTGTTGCAGAATATCTCAAGAAGATAAAAACGATTGTCAACACTCTCACCTCCATTTGTGAGCCTGTGAACTTTCAAGACCACCTTGACGCAATCTTTGATGGTCTTCCTGAGGAGTTTAACTCTCTGATGACTTTTGTCTATCACCGAGAAACTACCTACACGATTCATGAGGTTGAATCAATGGTGCTGTCACATGATGCTCGACTTGAACGCACCCAAAAGAAGCAACTAATGGATGATTCGATAAATATAACACAAGCCTCTCTCAATGTTACTCAAAATCTACCTAAAGGCTTTGCTGATCTCTCCATTTCTCCACCACCACCATCATTTGGAGCCTCACAAGAACTAAATGAAAGTATTGGAAACCACTGCGATGACTATCGCGACGAACGTGATGATGACTATGGTGGCTACCGTGGATGCAACGACAGTTCTAATGGCAGACAGGGTGGACGTGGCGGACGTGGCAGCATTCAATGTCAGATTTGCTTCAAATATGACCATGATGCTTCTGTCTGCTACCAACTCTTTGGACCAGCACAGAATAGATCGTCTCCCTTTGGTCAACTGGGATATAATCAATAGCAATACAGCCAAAAGGGACATGGTTATGGCTTTGTACCAAATCCCTTTGGCTCAAATTAGCATCCTCCGCATTTTGGTATGAATTATCCTGCTATCTCCCCTCTCTATGGTCCTCACAGCTCTTATGGACCACCCGGTTTTGGAAACCCAAATCAGTTTCGACCACCGCAAACTCAACTACAATTTGGGAGTCCTTCCCCTGGAAGCCAAGCATCTACGCCACCAATGTCATCATCTCAGTTCAACCCTAGGAAATCTCAAGTCTTTCTTCTTAGGTCAGGCCCTCAAAA
The DNA here is from genome assembly GCA_030819835.1 of Acmispon strigosus. Lineage (NCBI taxonomy): Eukaryota > Viridiplantae > Streptophyta > Magnoliopsida > Fabales > Fabaceae > Acmispon > Acmispon strigosus. The sequence continues at coordinate 36,088,742 of JAUAMA010000001.1, read as the reverse complement.
CTCCTCCATCAATGACAATCAACAACCTTGGCATCCTGATTCTAGAGCTTCTCATAATGTCAACAATGATCCAGCACAACTAGCAAAAACTTCACCCATGTCCAGCTCTGACAATCATGTGGTGATTGGTAATGGTGGTTTGAACATTCAACCTATTGGCTCAGCTTGTGTCAAGTCTCCTTATAACACACACAACACACTCACTTTGAAAAATCTCCTTCTTGTCCTTCTATAACCAATAATTCAGTAAGTGTACAAGTTTCGTAGAGATAACAAAGTCTTCTTTGAATTTCATGAAACTCACTGTTTTGTCAAATCTCAGGCTACGTCTAAAGTACTCCTTACTGATAGCCTAGGAAATGATGATCTCTATCAGTTTGATGATTTCACCCTATGTCACCTTCCTCATGGCCAGTCCAGAATCATCCCTTCACATTCATCGTCTGTTGTTCCTGTTTCATCGTCTTCTCACCCTGTCTCATCGTCTGGCCTTTTTTTTCAACTAGTTCTCTACCTTGCCTGAATGAAGACAATATTCAGTGTAACTCTAATGTATTGGGGCCCTCCTTGTATGAGATGTGGCACTATAGATTGGGGCACCCTCATCATGAGGCCCTCAAAACTGTCTTACTTCAATGTAATGTTCCTCTACATAATAATAATCCTTTTTCTATATGCTCATCTTGTTGTCTTGGTAAATCTCACAGATTACCTTCTCAACCCTCTACCACTGTGTATAATGCTCCCTTAGAACTTGTCTTTATTGATCTCTAGGGCCCTGCCTCTGATGTTTCTTCGTGTGGTTATAAATACTTCCTCACTTGTGTTGATGCTTATTCCCACTACACCTGGATTTTCCCATTTAAACTCAAATCTGAGGCCTTTACTGTGTTTATCTAGTTTAAGACAATGGCAAAATTACATCTTAACCCAAAGTTAAAATCTGTTCAATCTGATTGGGGTTGGGAGTTCAGACCTCTAACCAAATACTTCACAAACTAGGGCATCATTCACAGACTCACATGCCCTCACACACACCATCAAAATGGTAGTGTTGAAAGAAAACATAGACACATTGTTGAAATTAGCCTGACATTATTAGCTTATGCCAAAATGCCTATTGAATATTGGGACTAGGCCTTTCTCACTGCAACATACCTCAAAAACAGACTCCCAACCTCAGTCCTACAAAATGTCAATCCTTTCACCAAACTGTACAAACAACCACCAAATTACAAATTTCTGAAATTCTTTGGGTGTGCTTGTTACCCCTTCTTAAGGCCTTACAATACAACAAAACTCTCTCATAGGTCAATTGAATGTGTCTTTCTTGGGTACTACTCCAGTCACAAAGGTTACAAGTGTCTTGATGCTTCTGGAAAAATCTTTATTTCTAAGGATGTTATATTCAATGAACTCAGATTTTCTTTTCCAGACATATTTCCTTCTGAACAGCATCCTGTTGTCCCCATTGAATCACCACCTCTCCCTGCTACCATTCATATAGTTCCCACATCTCATACCACTCCAGCTAGTTCTGTACCCACTCCTGTATCTCCCAATGTAGAATCTGGCTCTAACTCTATTCCAGATTCACCTGTGTCTCCTACTACTAAATCTGGCTCTGATTCTGTTCCAGATTCCCCTGCCACCAGCTCTAATTCTGGTCCCGAATCCGTCCCACCACTTCTTTTTCCACAGTTCCAGTTGTTCCTCTCCCTGTATAGAGCCAAGTCAGGAATAGCCAAACCCAAACAGTTTCCTACTCTTCTTCTCACACAAGCTGAGCCAACTTCAATAATTCTCACTCTGGTCGTGTTCAATAGATGGTTAATTCAACAACTAGATGTCAACAATGCCTTACTCAATGGCACCTTGAATGAAGATGTTAACATGACCCAACCACCTTGTTATGAAGCATCCAATAAAAATCTGGTTTGCAAACTTCACAAAGCCCTTTATGGCTTGAAACAAGCTCCAAGGGCTTGGTTTGATAAACTCAAGTCAACTCTCGTCAAAACTAGATTCATGCCCAACAAATGTGATCACTCTCTCTTTTTTTTGCAAATAGCACATGACATTATCTATCTTCAAGTCTATGTTGATGATATCATCATCACTTGCAGCTCTGTTACTCTCATCCAGCAGCTAGTAACCAACCTAGACTCTCAATTTGCTCTCAAGCAACTAGGGGATTTGGATTACTTTTTGGGTGTTCAAGTTCAAAGAATGCAGGATGGTTCTCTTCTTCTCAGTCAAACCAAATACATTCATGATCTTCTTGCAAGAGCACACATGGAGGAAGCCAAGGGTATCTCCACTCCCATGGTTGGTGGCTGTAAACTCAGCAAACAGGGCTCAGATTACATGAGTGACCCCACTAAATAGAGGTCCATAGTAGGGGCACTGAAGTATGCCACTATCACTCGTCCGAAAATTTCCTTCTCAGTCAACAAAGTTTGCCAATTTCTATCTCAACCATTAGAAGAACACTAGAAGGCTGTAAAGTGGATTTTAAGATACCTTAAAGCTACTGCCAATCATGGTCTTCGTCTCAAACCTGCCACTATTTCCAAACCCTTCTCTCTAAATGCATATGCGATGCTGATTGGGCATCTAATGTAGACGACAGACGATCCACCTCTAGCTTATGTGTTTTCCTAGGACCTAACTTGGTATCCTGGAGCTCTAAGAAACAAACTCTTGTAGCTCGCTCCAGCACAGAAGCAGAGTATAGAAGTCTCGCCAACTCTGCAACAGAGGTTTTGTGGATTCAATCCCTCCTTAGTGAATTAAAGATTCCTTTTCAAGTACCTAGAATCTTTTGTGACAACATGAGCACAATTGCTCTCACCCATAACCCAGTTCTTCACTCCATAACTAAACATATGGAGCTAGACATTTTCTTCGTTCAAGAAAAGGTTCAGTCCAAAGCTCTTCTTGTTCAACATGTACCTTCTCTCGACCAATATGCAGACATTTTCACGAAAGCTCTTTCTCTAGCTCGTTTCACTGAACTTCGGGACAAGTTAAAGGTGGTTGACAATTTTCAAATTACTCACCCACCTTGAACTTGCAGGGGGCTGTTAGAAATATATAGTAAAAACAAATAAGCACCCCTGCATCGTCTGCTGTATCATCCAATGAGCATCGTCTGTCCTATCATCTGATAAGCATCGCCTGCTGGTTACATGTTCCTTATGTTTGGTGGTTTAGATTGCTTACCTCTGGTGGTTTAGTCTGCACCGACTGACAGTACGGAAAGCTGTCAGTGCACAAACATGTCCTATCACAGACTTTAGCCTCCACTACTTTGTTGATAGCATTCTCTTGGCAGCTGCAACCTTATCTTCTCTCTCTTCTATATATAGCTTTACTATTGTACAATTAAATCAACGAATATAAATAAGAATTAGATTATGATATATATCTTCTTTACTTCTTTAATTTCTATATATATCTTCTTTACTTCTTTAATTTCTTTAATATTTCACCATGTTCTGAGAGCAAGTGTTCTAAATTTACACGGGCAGAGGCGCAATAATTTTCAAAACACAAAGCCCCGTTAGTCCTATATTTCACAATTTGAGTGAACTTCCTTTCAGTAATTCACCTTTTTGCATATTATTTAGGTTAATGGTTAACAAGTCCCTGAAGTTGTACCAAAATTTGTGTTTGATCTCTCCCCAGAAAAGTGACGTTTAGTGGCGGTCTTTTTACAATTACTGGCTGTTTTTGACAGCCACTAAACGTCATTTTTCCAGGGAGGGACCAAACACAAATTTCAGTACAACTTCAGGGACTTATTGAACCATTAACCCTATTATTTAACAAGTGAGGCAAAATTTACACTATTTCTAAATCGAGCAGAAATTTAAATTTTCTGTACAGCTATTGGTAATCATGATATTAATTTTTGTTTAAACCACAGTTATTCTCCGGTGACATAATTTTGTTCGAGCAGATTATAACCACGAGGAGCGGCAAAATTCTATCTTTCAAGTATTATAACACAGCTGCATTCAGATAGACTCGAATACACTGAGCAGAACATCTTTTGTTTGTTAATTAGTTGCCCTGCCCCACTTTTGCAACCAACATAAGCCATTTTCATCCATAAATACCCCTTTGGTAACGTGTCTTCCACACTTTCTCCACACATCCTCTTTTTCACCATAATCCTCTGTTGTTTATCTTTTCTTAACTTCCTCAGTCTCATGGCATCCAATCAAACCTCCCTCAACCAAGACAAACTTGCCCTTCCAAACAATGACCTTGAGCAACAAGCAGCAACAACTCTAGAGATTGAAGCCGAGGACTTCGACTACTCGAAGAGATCTCAGTGGCTTCGCGCAGCGGTCTTGGGAGCCAACGACGGGCTGGTTTCAACCGCATCGCTGATGATGGGCGTCGGAGCTGTCAAGCAAGATATCAAGGCCATGATCTTATCCGGGTTCGCCGGTTTAGTCGCCGGCGCTTGCAGCATGGCCATAGGGGAGTTTGTGTCTGTGTACTCCCAGCTGGATATAGAAGTTGCTCAAATCATGAGAGAAAAGGAAAGGAGAAGTGATGGAGGCAGAGAAACTGATGATCCTGATGAAGAGAAAGAAAGTTTGCCAAACCCTTTACAAGCAGCAGCAGCCTCAGCTTTGGCTTTTAGTGTTGGTGCAATGGTGCCATTGCTTGCAGCCTCTTTTATAAGGGGATATAAGTTGAGAATTGGAGTGGTTGTTGCTGCAGTGAGCTTGGCTTTGGTGGTGTTTGGTTGGTTAGGGGCCGTTTTGGGTAAGGCTCCAGTGATGAGGTCTGGTATAAGGGTCTTGGTTGGGGGTTGGTTGGCTATGTCTATTACTTTTGGGTTAACTAAGTTGATTGGGTCAAGTGCACTTTAGTGTTTCCTTTGTAAACTGTGCTTTCTTATAAGTCATGATTATTGTGTGTTTTATTTATATGCAGTAGTGCTTATAGTAATGTACAAAAATTGGAGTTTTACATTTGGTTTGGAGGGTGGAGATGTAATTGTATTTGAATCAGTTAGTTGTGGTAATGGATGAGAAAATTGCACTCAATGATAAAAATTGTTTTCAATATGTAGAAAGGGGAATATGTAATGGCCCATTCTACCAAGAAACATTTTTTGGGTTCATTGGTGGCTTGTTGATGATTTGTGATAAATGGTTACTAGACTGACTATCTGCTCAAAAATGGGAAATTCTCAATGAACCAACATGAAACGCTTGCGCGTAAAGTTTGAAGAGAGTCATGAGCAGAATATTTAGGCCACCATGTTGGATTCCTGGTGAAGTTGTTTGTTGTTATTTAGGGTTCATGCGGGGACGGGGAAATTGCGTCTAGTGTTTCCTACACAAACAAATGAATTCAAAGGAAAACCTAAGACTTGGATTAGATCCTAGGGTTTCGGCTCTTTTAATTTGATGACTTATTAGTTCTCCTATGTGTTTAGTTCAAAAACTTGTTTCGAGGTGTAAGGTTTAGTCAAAAATAGTTTAGAAAACCACAGAGTTATCCGGTGATAACTCGTGAAGTTCGGACTCCGCCAAGTCTACAACCTTTCGAAGATAAAAATAACCAAATTATCCGGTGATAACTTTGTGAATCGAGGTTCCGGTAAATTAAGACTCTAGTTTTGAAAAGATTTCAAGTGACAAAGCATAACTTATTTAGTGATAACTTAAGGAATCAAGGATCTGGATCTGGTGAGCCAAAATTTGGGTTTCAAATCAAACTTAGAAAGAAAATAGCGAAGAATTGAAAGTAAAAGTGTATATAAAATAAAGAAAAGCACTTAAATAAAACATGAAATTAAAACAGAAAAAGGTAGAGAAATGCAGAAAAACAAGTAAATGAAAGAGAAATTGCATTAATTAAATGAAAGAAAAAGGAAAATGTGGAAGAAACTCTGATATTAATTCGTGTAGTCTCTTGTCTGTGTGATTGACGTGTGGGCTGTAGGGTGTTAGTATTTTGTTGTCCAACCCCTATTCCATAATACATTGTCCTATTTGTACTAGAATTCAAATAAACTAGTTAATCCTACGGTCTAGAAGACACGTAGAAGAAACTGCCTAATCTAAGTCATTCTCTCACAATGTCTTGCTTCTCCTCGAGCTCATATCTCGAACTCTTTTTCCCGCCTTGCCTTAAACTCCAAGTCCGCACATTCTGGTAACTACTCCCATCATGATCGTGTGATTTTTGGCGCGCTAAGCTTCCATATCCATGAGATCGTGCGTTCTAGATGTAGAAGCCTCTGATCATAGCCTTGAGCTTCGAGTCCCTCATGAGTCTCGATTCCCTTAGTATGATTCTTTCTATCTCAACGAAATTTATTTAAGTTTTGAAACAGAAAGGCCCGCAAAACCTTCTACAATTTCAAGCAAACTTCTTTCTCACACTTAGATTTCCTCGAAATACTCCCAACACTTATCTTTTTTAGAGTTTCCCATAGGTATTTATTCCAAGTCTTCACCCCTTGCTGAAGCATTCGCTGGGCAGCAGTAGCTCGATCCTCGATTCTTTGCTTTGAAATCAGGATTGTCTCAAATCTGAAATTTTGGTGATAAGTTTTAATTAGTAGATAATTGTGATTTGAGATACGTAGCTTGTTTTTTATTAAGATTAGTGATAGTTTAAGATAATGCATCATGCAACTCTAATTCATTAGATTTTCATATTAGTTTGGTAGCAAAAACTTACGCATCCACGTATATTTATCCGCAATTTCATAACACAACTACAATCATGACGACAAGCGTAATTTAAAATCAGGTTAATCACCAAATTAGTCCCTCATTTTGTAAGTGGGTTTGGTTTTAGTCCTTCAGAGGAAAAATGACGTTTAGTGAACGGTTATTTTTACAATTACTAGCAGTTTTTGACCGCCACTAAACGTCATTTTTCTACCGAGGGATTAAAATCAAACTCCTTTACAAAATTAGAGACTAATTTAACCATTTACCCTTTAAAATCTTAGGTAATGTATTATACAAACCAATCACTTATTAATGAGTTATGAGAGGCAACACTCAGGATAGACATGAAAAAGTTTTCCAATTTCAGAATCTACCGTTAGTGGTGTAGTTTTTTGTTATTTAGAATCTCACCTTTAAGAAAAGTACAAGTATCAATTCATTAAAGAAAAAAGAGCCAAGCACTTTATTTTGAGAAATCCACAATAGTTTATTTGGTTGTTCACCAACTTTTTCAATAAGCTATCTATGGTTTTTTTTTATTTTTTATCTCATATCAGAAACCTTTCCTAATTTCGAAAAAGGAGAGTATAGAATCGACATGAATTCTTTTGTATGTATACTCTCCTTGTGAATCCTAACAGATTGTTATTATTTGAAACTTTTTAAACTAAGCAAACACGCCTTTACTTTTAATAATTGGATGCTACAAAAGACAAGTAGCTCAAATCTATCTCGTAAATATCATTAACTTTTTGGAATGGGACACTAATTGTACACTCAACCATGTGGCACGGTATACTTATTTTGTTAACATGCAAAGAAAAAGGATAGACATAACTGTTTGGAGGGGCAAATAAAAAACACTGTGTTCTTACTGTTATTGTTGTTTCATATTCTGTTCTGGGAGTAACCCTCCCGACATCTGTTCAGCCACGCGACCGAGTAGTACCACCGCTTGACGCACCCTGACTGACCAACGGAACGTCCACACGCTCTCGACCCTACGACAATAGGACGAGAGGCCCTCTGACACACACCCAGCCGCTGAATACTCTTGTTTAAACGGATTTTTGGTAAACAAACAATTCCAATTCGTGATTTGGGTGTAAGTCAAATTGCAGGTTCTTTGATGAAAACGTTTTTCAAAAGTGTGAGAAATAAAACAAATAGAACTTTGCAGTCAAGACAGACTAATCTCGACCCAGAATCTATTTAAAATAACACATAAAATATGATAAAAGCTAAATCTCGGCCTAGAAAAAGAAAAACATACGATGTAAATTAAAACAACAAAATAACATAATTGCATGCAACGTAAAGCAAGTAAGATGAATTGACAGAAAAGTACAACATTGCATTAAATAATAAAGGTTTCGACAACACATGCTCAAGATTCCCAGTGAATGCTATTGAGTCGCATTTATTTGGACTTTTGAGAATATATGGGTGCTTGAGTGAAATGTTTTTCGAATCCGGATTACAACAAATGAAGTTCTATTTATAGACTTAGGAAAATAACTGCCAGCAACGGCTAACCACTCCTGAATGAACACATGCCTTGTAACACCCGGATTTTTCCCCTAGTAATTAAATAATTATTTAATTATTCCAAGGTATTATTTGGATCCGCTCGGCGGCATTGGCAAGCGATATCGTTGGCCGAAGTACTGATGAAGAATTCTTTGCGAAACTTGGTAGGAAACCAAGCTAGACCTGACTTTGAGTTCGGACGAGAATAAGACGTTCTCACTATCACCATGACGTTCAGCAGAAAATTTCGTGAAAAACGATTGTAATATTGATATGGTTTCCTCCCTGAACCCGGGAAGGACTTTTCGCGCTAACGAGACTTTTAGACGAAACTTCAGCAGGCGAAACGGACAACTTTGGGACCCCGGATCGAGAATCTGAAAAACTCGAAACGATTTCATTTGGCGTTTCGAGACCAAATTCATGAAGAAGAATTTTGTGAATAATGACTCGGTGAATAGTGTTTTCGGGTAGCGTGACACGGACTTCGAGAAAGATCGACCCGGCCCCGAATTGTGCGGGTCTGGTACCCCGAATCCAATAAATGACCCCGGTGCAGATATTCTCAGTGACATTGAGGTACTCACTGGTGACTTGACGCACTGATGCACTGACGCACTGACGCACTGACGCGCTGACGCACTGACGTGCCATGATTGAGAATTTATTAATAAACAAATCTAGATATTTATTAGAACTTTCTAAGCTTAGAGTTTAGTCCCTGAACTTTGAAAATCTTACGGTTTGGTCCTCAAACAGTAGAAGTTTTTTTTACTTTAACCTTTTACCGTTTCAACTTTGGTCCCTTGGGTAAGTGAAAAATTGAAATTTCACCCCCTTTTTGGGCCCCTTAGGCCGCGGTCCACACCCCTTAAGTGAGGGTTCCTTGTGTTTTTTTTCATTAAGCTTTCATTAGTGAAAATTAAGAGAGAATTTAGAGAGAGAAAGGGGAGCTCCAAGACTATTCATCTTCTTCGTCCATGAAACACCATGGACGCACCTCCTTCTCCTTCATGGCAGCCCCTTCCTCAACTCCTTTTCACTTGCTCCTTTGAGGTAAAGTATTCCCCTAACCTTTATCTATATTACTACCGATTTGATTTTTCAATTTGTTGAGTTTGGGTTTTATGCAAGTACTAGAACTAGAAAGTCCCTTCACAAATGTTGTTCCCACCACCATTAGCATCAATTTGAACCGATTAGATTTTTTATTGGTTGAGTTTTTGTCTCTTGAAGATTTTGAAGTTGAGTTTTTGTTAGGGTTCCCTTTGGAAAAGTCATTCCCATGACATTGATCTTTGAAAATCTTTGTTTTCTTGGAAGTTTTGTTTTTGAAAAATTGATTATTGGGGAAAAGTGATTTTTAAGCTTTGAGCAATTATTCACCATAGATTTCTTGTTATCTTTGTTGTGTGCAAATTAGATTTGGAAGAAAAAATAATCTTGGAATTAAAAGGGTTTGGCCGAATTGATGTAGTGTTTTGGGACATTGAAAAATTGATTTTCTAACTAGCTTTTTGTAGTGTTTAAAGCTTGTATGTGAGGTTTGATGCAAAGGAAAATTATTGCCCTAATTTTTTATGAAGAGGCCGAGAGTTAGAAAATGTTCTAAGGGCTTGGAAAATTTATTTTCATTTGGTTTTGAGAGTTAAAGTTTAGAGGGACTAAAATTGAACTCTTGGGTAAATTTGATTATGGAACTTCTATCTTGTTTTAGGATTTTGAAAAGTTGGGAAATAGAGAATTTAAAATTTGACAATTGAGTGAAATTTGTATGTTCTTGACACTTAAGGTTTTGTTGAATTCAAGATTTGGAAAATTGACTTGGAAACTTGTAGAAAAGGTAAATTTTTGGGCAAATTGGTTTTTGAAACTCATAAGCAAAATTAGGGTTTTGTGCATTCTGAAAACTTGGGGAAATTGGTGCGAAAAATGGATTTAAAAGTTATGTTTTTGGTTGTGTGGTTGATTTGAGAATTTAGTGAAGTGTTGGGTGAAAATTTGGAAAATTTTAGGGTTTTTAGAATCTTGGGCAGAATTGAGTCTTGATGAAAACTTATGTGCTTTTGTCTTCCAAAATTTTGCTTAAGGCTTTCAAAATGGTTTGTAAGCATCTAGCCTTGATGCTCTTTGAATGGTTTAAAGTTTTGAGAAGTTTTGGTTTTTGTAACTTAGAGTTTTTCTAAGTTCTTTTGGTAATCGTCGAAATCTTGTTAAGTGTCGTCGACCTCCGAGAATTTCCTAAGTTGTAGAGCTTATATCTAAGTGTTTAGACCCCTGATTAGACCAGCCCCTTTACCTTAGGTTGAGTTCAAAGTTCTAAGCTAGGTTGTGTTTGTTGAAGGATAACGAGACTCTGAACCGATCTAGACGCACGGAGCTTACGTGACCGCCAGGATTGACTACCTTTAAGGTAAGGGCACTTCGTACCTCTGTCTATTAGCATAAGTATAAATATATACCATTCTGCACTATGATCTTTAGAATTGTAGTTGACGGCGTTCTGAGAACGACCTGACTTTAAACTGTATTGATTGATATATTAATGCAAGTCTCTGAAGGCATCTGATATGCTGGATTAGGTTTTGTTTGATGCGTGGCATTGTTGGATTGTTGTGATTTGTGGCTTGACTTATTGGATGTTTATTTCTTTGGTGATAACTGAAAGCATGTCTCTTCCTTCGACATGATTTATATCTGCTTAAGATATGTGCAACTGCTCTACATGATTAGTATTAATTATGAAGCTATGCTAGGCCTCGTTTAAATACGTATGAGTCCTACTTGTGTTTTATTGTCATGTCGTGTCAAGCATGTTTTGTGAAAGTCGTCATGGTTCGAGGCTATAAAGAGTCATGGGCTAGATGGCGCACCATCGAGGCGTTATACAAAGCGTTCTCGTGTAAGTGGCAACTCTCGACATACCGACTAACTCTCTAGTTCGTTCGGAGTTCGGGAGAGTGTCCCACCTACCTGCGGGAGTTGGTGCATATCCGGATAAAAACCTTTTTAGTACATGAGGAAGATGTGCGTGCATATAGGAGTCTTAGAGTTTTTCAACTACTTGTGTCAAATAATTGTATGTATACTTGTTATTTTCTACCTGTTGATTGCTTGGACAATATTTGTGGGCCATAGGCTTCAATTGTATCCAATGTTTTATTTTGAAGTTGACCCTTGCATTTGTGTGTTGTTGTATTTTCTGGTGATTCGTCGCCAGTCGGACTATTTTAGCCGGAAGATGCAGATGGATGCCGTTACAGGAAAACCATGACAAGAAGCCAGGAACCTAGTGCTGGAAGGCTTGTCGCCGTCGCTTTTTAATTATATAATAAATCTTGTATGGGTATGTACCAGGGTAGGAGTATTAGGTTGTTTTCTTTTACAATTGACGACAGAGTTTTTTGAAACCAAGTTAAATGTTTTGTAAGTAATCTCCAAGCTGTTGGTCGGTCATTTTATGCCATATGTTTGGCTATTTGCGAATTATGTATTTATAATACTAATGCACCTCAGCATGGCATATTTCGAAAAGGAAAATGATTTCTAAAAAAAAATATACTATCTTTTCCAAGTTTTGAAAATGCCCGAGCATATTTATTTACGGTTTATTTGCTACAGTAACGCCCTGGAAATCGGGGTGTTACATGCCTTTTGATTTAACTTCATTGACGGTCCTCAACCACTCCACGGGTCTTCAATCTTGATTTCTTTTCAACTGCATAACTTCTAACCAAATTAACAAACCTGTTCACCAAGGTAATCTTGGTCGAAATGAGGGATCCCGGTTTTGGTTAATAGGAACCAAAATGCTGAACACGTTATAGAAAGAGTTCGGCAAAAATATTTTGGGGGTAAACAGAATGTTGCCAACACAGTAGAGAAATTGTTAAATCAACATGGATTGAATGTGGGATATGCTAATTGACCACATTTTGTTTCGGCATTTCCTGAGATTGGTCTTCAAACTGAACTTCCAAGGGGATGGAAAGTCCCTAAATTTACTAAGTTTTTAGGAGAAGTTGAAGAATTCGCTGCTGAACATATTGCTAGATACCAAGTCGAAGCTGGGGATCTAGCAAATAATGAATATTTATAAATGAAGTATTTTCCTAGTTCTTTGACGAAGAATGCTTTCACTTGGTTCACAACTTTACCACCAAATTCAATTTTTAATTGGAACCAACTGTTAGAGTAAAATATTTAAATGAATTAACCTATTTTGATTAATAACAATTTCGCTAAGTGTTACTGACTTCGTTAAAAGTTTTCATATTCAGGAACACCTATGAACTGAAGACATGCTGCAAAGATCTCGACAAAACATTATCAAAAAGAAAGTGAAGAAACCGTCCGCCTATGAGAAATTAGTCTGCCTTCAGAGGAAAGTCTGTCCGCTTCTAAAGACCGTCCGGCTTGACCTCTGACGAACACATGGGTTGACTAAAGAGCAATGATTGAAGACTCGTGCAAAAAGAATTAGCATAAAGGTGATCGTTTGCTCAAACCGAAGATGAGCTGTCATGCATCTCTTGGTGGTTCAGAGAATTAATAGCGAAAGAGACAGAATTAAGCGCCTTATTCTTTGAAGATTCAAATCCTCTGACATTCCTTAATTCAAGCTGCTTTTGCTGAATTAACGGCGATATCCTCTGATCATCGTATCTCCCCAACGGCCAAATTCAAATCTTCTGGTCAGAGCATTAATTATTGGATTAGCTGTAATGCATATGCATTAATTGCAGCCTCTGTAAACCAGAACAAAAACATCGCCAGACGATACCACTCTCTATCTGTTGAAGAAACATTACTCACCTGGCAGACTACAACAGCAGATGCAGAAGTATCTGTTACTCACAATCAAGCAAAAATTCAACGGAACTATTTTTGAAGATCTTCATTGAAGCCTCCAGTTATCATTCTACTGAAGATATAAATAGTGGACTCTGCATCATCTTCAACTTGGCGACTCATACACTATCAAAGAATTCAAATCTTTCAAGTCAGTTTACAATTTGAACAAGCTTTAGTCAAGAACACTCAGTAACCTTAGCCTTCTCATTTTCTGAGTTCAGTCGCCAACTAGTGTGAAATCCCTTACAGAGTGAAAACTCTTATCCTTTCTCACATAAGCCTTTCAGAGAACCAATTTGAATATCATCTCTGATTTTAGAACTTCATATTTTCTACCCACTCTTTGTGAAGAGATTCCTGTAGAAAACAAATCTTCTTGAAAAAGAACTGGGAGGAGTCCTGTCAAACACTCGAGAGATAAAGGAGAAGTCCTAGAATACTTGTAAAGGAGTAGTCCTCAGAATACTGGGAGAAGTCCCTGAGAACACTTGTACTATTCTGTTGAAATAGTGAAAATCTTGGTATAGCCAAGGACTGGACGTAGCCTTGTCGATTAAGGGGGTGAACCAGGATAAATATTGTGTGTGCTTTATTCTTCAAGCTCTAAGTTTATTTCCGCTGCACATATTGTTTAACGTTTTCGAACTAATAATCATTATATTGTGAAAAAGATTTAAAAAGTCACACACACAATTCAAACCCCCCTTTCTTGTGTGGTTTTATTACTATCACCAACTTCACTCCTGGTTCCCCCAAGCAAGCAATCATTGGTGATGTTGATGATGACGGCAATCTTTCATCGAGAATCAAAGGCTCTCGAGAGCCTACTGCAAGCAAGGTTTAAGTAAGTAAATCACTCTACTTTTCTCCTTTTCCTTTTATAATTCTCTAACACTTTCTCACCCTCTTCCTTTCAGTTTCGAAAGAGAATGCTCCAACCGTGACTTCTGAAACGAGGAAGTAGTCTAAGAATGAGGATGTGTAACACTAGATAGCAACCTAAGATGGGGGGTGTTTTAGGTTTTTAAGATTTTTGCCTTATTAACTTGAATTCCTATTCAAATACCTTTTACCTTAATCAAAGGACAAGTAATTGTAACGCCTGATTTCTGGTTAGGGGCCACATTGTAAATACGCTGAAATATAAGTTTTGTAAACCTCTCAAAAAGGTCACTCAATTTTTCAAAAACATTTATGACACTCAATAATATTTAATCATAATGATAATCCCATAAATATTAATCAACACATATTAAACAAATAATTACTTTTCCACCACACTTGTGCTAAAACAAAATCATTAGCGGAAAACAAAAACTCCTCAAGATCTTCAAGTCATCCCAGCATCATCTCCTTTAGCTGCTCGCAATCCATGCCTCTTTAAAATCCTTGCGTTGTACATCACTGGCGTTAAGCGCCCAAACAACACATAAACAAACAGAAAAGGGTTAACTCATAAAACAAACAACAATGATATAATGAATAGCATGCAATAACAAATTAAATAGTAACGACATTATCAAGTAAAGTAGTTTTCAAAACAGCAGCAACAACTTAATCAAAACAGAAATATCCAAACATCAACAACAGTGTATAACTCAAATTAACTTCCTCAACTTCTATATGCAAGACTCTGGCCAAAACTCTACCCAAACTGGGGGGGACAAATTACCCTCTCACCGGCCTCAAGGTAGATTGCATGGGACAAATTACCATCTTACCTACCTTAGGTATGATCACATGGGACGAATTTCCATCTCATCAACCTTCCAATCGTCAAAAATTCACATGCCATGACAACCATCCTCATGAACCAACAGTTCACACAATTACTTCAACACTCATGGCAAAACAATACGTTAACATATTTGTCAAGTTCTCAATCCACCACAACATGTTATAAATCACGTAAACATATCAACATGTTATAAAAAAAAATCATTAAAGTTCTTCATATCAATCCTCATCCAAACAATTAACAAGACAACTCCTCCCAGTTCTTTTTCAAGAAGATTTATTTTCTACAAGAATCTCTTCAGCAAGAGTGGGTAGAAAACATGAAGAGCTAAGTTCAGAGATGGTATACAAATTAGTTCTCTGAATGGCTTGTGTGAGAAAGGATAAGAGTTTTCACTCTGTAAGAGATTTCACACTAGTTGGCGACGGAACTCAGAAAATGAGAAGGTTAAGGTTACTGAGTGTCTTGGCTTAAAGCTTGTTCAAATCGTAAATAGACTTGGAAGGTTTGAATGCTTTGATTGTGTATGAGTCGCCAAGTTGGAGCTGATGCTATGTCCACTATTTATATCTTTAGTAGGATGATAACTGGAGGCTTTGGTGAAGATCTTCAAAAATAGTTCCGTTGAATTTCTGCTTGATTGTGAGTAACGGATACTTCTTTATCTGCTGTTGCAATCTGCCAGGTAAAGAATGTTGTTTCAACAACGAAAGAGGATATCGTCTGGTGATGCTTTTGCTTTGGTTCACAGAGTCTGCATTTAATGCTTATGCATTACAGCTAATTTAGTCATTAATGCTCTGACCAGAATATTTGAATTTGACCGTTGAGGAGATACGATGATCAGAAGATATCGCCGTTAATTCAGCAAAAGCAGCTTGAATTAAGGAATGTCAGAGGATTTGAATCTTCGAGGAATAAGGCGCTTAATTCTGTCTCTTTCACCATTAATGCTCTGAACCACCAAGAGGTGCACGACAGCTCATCTTTGGGTTGAACAAACGATCACCTTCAGGATATATCATTTTGCACGAGTCTTCAATCATTGTTTTTACTCAACCCAGGTATTCTTCAAGAGTTGAGTAGCTGATCAATCGGACGTTCTTCACAGGCGGACGTACTCTTCTCTGGAGGCAGACTAATTCACATAGGCGGACGGTTTTCTTCATTTGCTTTTTGATAATGCTTTTTGTCGAAATCCTCGCAGCATGTCTTCAATATACAAGTGTTCCTGAGTGTGAAAACTTTTAAGGAAGTCAGTACCACTTAGCGAAATTGTTATTTATCAAAATAGGTTAAGCAACAATTTATCAAAATAGGTTAAGCCATTAGATTTGAATCTTCAATATACTAAGTGTTACTAAAGCAACAACAGACTTAACATTAATTAGCGAATTCTGAAGAACAGAAATCTTCCCAAGCGAAGGGAAAAGTTCTTTTAACAGGTTTTACAAAGTTTGTTGGACATTTGAGCAAAAATATCAGATGGCTCGTCCTTGTGAACTAGAGTTACATAAAAAAACCGAAGATAATGACAAAGATACATACATCATACATTAGTCCATACAATAAAACAGCTATGTACATGAAAACTTCAACTCTTCTTTCTTTTGGTTTTGTCAGATCAATTTTCTTTTTCCTTTTACACCAACAAAATCACAGACCCATCACCAGCTGCAGAGGGCAAAGGGTCAGCATGTCCTTAAGCAGTCTAGTAGTCTAACAAAGGTTCATTCTGAGAAGACCCAAGTTCAGATACTTCAGAGCATCTTGTGCATGAAAAGCTTTGAATCTATGATTCCCACTCGGCTCGTATAGAACTAGTGTCAACACTCATGTGTCAGTAGTACATACCTGAGAGTTATCTCCAAAAGTAGCTGTAACCAGAACTAAGTTGGGATCATCTCAGTCAGTTTGAACAAAGTCCTAGATGAAAGCAAAATAATAAATGCATCAACATGAGCAGATTTTAGAAAAAAAATTAATAACCAAAGCAAATTCTGTAATTCACAGCTATTGTTTTTAGTTATTGACAATTAATCTCCTACTGTGTTTCCCAACGTGTAAGGAGTATAGGAAGTAACAAATCCATACTTTTCTTAAAGATAAAGAAATAGTGCACAAATTTAGGCTCCATTCTTATACTTACCATTGAACAAAGGCTTCAGCACAAGATCAGCCCAAATTTTAGTAGAGATTAAGATATGGACATACTAATTCTGGATCTACCTTCATTGAGGATCCAATATTTATGCTCTGTTGAGATCCCACATCGTCGAGAGAAATGGGTAAAGTAGAGCTCGTAAAGACTTGAGCAATCCTCACTTTGTGAACTAACTTTTGGGGTAAAATTAGGCGTAGCCTAAAGATAAAATAGTATTAAACCCTATCCGAAACGAAGCCCTTAACTACATTTTGCCAACGCAAATAAGCCAAACAAGAAAAAAAATGGCGAGTGATGTTCTTGACGGTAAATTTTGTTAATGAAACACAATCTTCATAGATGTTTTGTTTAATTTCAACAGTATGACTGTATGAAACTATGAACAGACTGCTAAAGCATCTGTACACCAATGTGTTTCTCAATTGAAGCATAATTATGGAATTTCCAAGAAATTAGCAAGGACATTGCTTGATGCTTACTATTTTTCAAATTGCAACCATAAAAAGTGCATAATGTTGAAATTTCTAGCCGTATACAAACATAAGTTTTCTGAAAGACAAATATAAGAAGATTATGGTAGTTGAATGGTAGAGCAATATTTGATGGTATGAATAAATTAAACTTCGGTTTTTTGCAGTTGTTTTAGAAAAATATTTGACATTAAAATGGTAAAGATCAAGGACATTCAGACTCTCGTCCAATCCAAAATGACTTGATATAACTTGCTCAAAACTAGGAAGCTGTACAGAAAAAGATCCTTACGCAAATCTAAGCTCTGATCTTGTACATCAAAAGCACAGCAAATCTATGATTGCCTTCCCTCCCTTCTAATTCATTCTCATTCGGTGTCAAGAACAACTATAGTCTACAAAGAGCACTGGTGTCAAGGACTATTATAAAAGTGACAGATCCATATTTTTATTCATGTCAAAGAAACTAGACAGAGAAGTTTAGAAGAATAATTATGGACGTACAGCATTCTGTCTCTCTAGCTTTGTATTTAATAGAAAATAAGTACATGGACAGACTCTCACTCACTCAAATCGGTAAAGCATAATCTATAGGCAAACAAAAGTTGAAAACAAGAACAAAGTTTACCAGCCTCATAAGCATGGAGAATAAACTTAAGAGCATTCTTCAAAATGATTGAATTGGGACTTCACTCCCCCAGTTCAGACAATTGTCACTGCAAGTTTGCTGCTTTGATGACCCTCATCCTACTTTACACACACTAGAGTAAGGGAAATTCAACATGAAGACAAAACTTAAACACCACACTCAATTAACAGTTTCCCAAAAAAATATTCTCTCCAGAGAAATGCTAGCAACACACTCTATTGGACATTCTTTAAACATTCTTTATGAGTGATTCATTTTTCAAGAAGTCAGCACAGTTTTTAAAAGAGATTACTTCACATAACAAGTAAGTTTTTAAAAAACAATAATAAGGGGTGAGTTATAGGGTGTGTTGATACTTGATAGCATTCTTCTTTCCCAAAATTGGTATTTCTCAGCATATATATACCTGGGAAGCTTGCCCCAAAGGTAAGTGGAGATAATCAATGTCAGTTATAACAAAGTGCTACTCGAAAGAAAAATATTTCATGCATGTTAACATTAGAGAAAATTTTAAAACACTTGCAGCAAAAAAGAAAATCACAGCTATAGTTCTGAATTAATGACACTTAGATGGTCGTCATTGCACCAAAATGCATGATATGGGTATAGGAAGTGATAGATCCATGTTTTTCTTAGATGTAAAAAAGTATTGGACCCCAAAAGTTTAAAAACAAAAAGACTTGACTGGGCCTCCATAAAATAATAATTTCGCACGATATAGCATTACTGTATTAGCATAACCATGTATCTTCTGTGGTGAAGATTGACACGTAATTTGCACCAGAGCTCGTTTTATACAACATGTCAAGCATTTCAGTAAAACTCTGAGAATTGCATTCTGGCTATGTACAGAAGCCAACTCAGAGAAAACATGGTGAGTGAAGTTTGAGAGATTTTTTTAAGAAATAATTAAAATCTTCAAAGCTGTCTGTGATTGTTTGAACAGATTATATTAAAGCACCAGTATATTAATGTGTTTATCAATTGAAGCAGGATGGACATATTCTGAATATCTTAGATTTTGTCTCCGTTAACACTTTGCACCAACAAATATATTGAAAGTTATAAGACTGTTCACATGATAAGGAAATTCAGCAGATCAGAACAAATTACCATTTGATAATCATGTGTCACCAAATTTAGCTATCAGCTAACCAATGTTGTGGATGCTTCATGTGGCACCATTCTTTCAGCAGAGGACATCTAAAGATGTAAAGATTTGTTAGAGGTAGGTAGCCTCTCTCCCGCTATATTCTCCGGCTTTGCACAATCTACATTACATAATTGTTGGAGAAGCCCTTTTCAGTAAAATGTCTAAGGTTGAAAATATACATAGTACCAGATACTTGAGGGAAGGAGGCAACAAACCCTTTTTTGGAAGGAAATGATCTGATCACATTGACCCTTGATGGCGACAATGGTCAGCATGTCCATAGATAGCCACGCTAAGCCACTCAGTAGTTTCTTGCAATTGGTGAACAAGTTGACCTCATCATTTGAAGTTAGGTGACATGCCCCCTTAAAGGGTAGTTTCTTGCAATTGGTGAACAAGTTGACCTCATCATCTGAAGTTAGGTGACATGCCCCCTTTAAGGCAAAAACCCAATTTCTGGGAAGTTTTCCAACTTTGGGAGAAGAGTATTCAATCATTTGATGAGACAATGACAAAGCGAGACATTCAGGGAACAGACAATCCTTCTCCTCTTAATGATACAAAATTGGAGCATTCATGGATCTCCAGAGAAGACTTGGATACTTGACCCCGAATTATGTGCCTTGAGGTACGACATCAAAGTAATTAAACATGTAAAACTCCATCTCTTCTTTCTTTTAACATTGTTGAACCATTTTTTTCCTGATACATAAAACCGTATTTTTCCTATTAGCAAATTGTGAGCAAGAAATTTCAATATAATCTGATATTAATTTCATTGTTATTTTGGGATTTGGTTCTTTAACAGATCAGAAATCAAAGGACCCTCCATGTGATATCTTATGAATATTATTAGATTGCAGAATGAAATCTTCCTTATTTCACACGGGATTACAAATGCACATAATAATCAGAGAGCTTAGACTTTCACAACAAACAACAAATATGGTTCGATATACTTGGATATTCACACCCAAACAGCAGAAAATGTCAAACTTCCTAACCATGAAGTCAAGTAAGCAAAAACTATGTTTCATTACATAGTTTACCAAGAACAGAAATGCCTGATGGTCATTCAAAGTTAAAAAGAGCAATGTTCCGTAGTAGACTTATCAAACCAGAAACATGTAACTTTAAATTTTTAAGACTTTTTAAGAAACCTTCAAGGAAAAATTATATTCTACGATTAGATTTAGATATATCCTGCGATAACCTTTACCTCATAATTCTAAACAAAGCCTTCGCTCTGACTGCAGTTCAATGGTGTGACCATCTTCCCATACAGCAAACTGAAAATAAGAAGACAAGAATCATCACTTAAATTTACAGTTACTTTTATTTTTTTTTAAAATACAGAAATGTACTCTGAAAATATAGATATAAAAGTTGCTGCTATTTACACCTTCAATCAACTATCAAACAGACAAACAAATCATAGACTTACTTGAATGCAAAAACTAAGTTAAATGTACAAAGAAAAAGACAAAATCAAAACCTTGACTCGAATTCAGACGTTGAAAATTGGCTCAACTGTTTTCCCTTCTTCCTAAGGGAAGAGGTCAAGCAAAGCTGAAAATTACCTGTCAATAATCCAAGATCACCACCACCTTTCACATATGGAGAGACTGAAATGAAAAACCTGTTAGAATTTGAAATAGATAGAAGGTTGGAATGGAAAATAGAAACCGTGTGGTTTATTAATAATGAGTAGTAGGTACAACACTTTGTAGAGGAAGTTACAAGGCTACTTGGTACAAGAGTAGTTTGATTTTTTGGATGTGCCTCAATACTATGCTTCATGCCTATTTATAGGCTTCTCACTCCGACAGTATTAAGTCGGTTTATATAATCTAGATACATCTAGGTAATTCTACTATACATTGGTTACAAAGCTATCTTCAAAATACTAGAATGATCTTGATAGATGTGGCAACTTCTTCCTAGAGGGTTCTAGAAATTTAGCATCATTTATCAACACTCCTCCTTGATGCAAATTTCTCTGACTCCAAGCTTTGTGCGCAGCTCTTCAAACCTTGGTCTAGCTAACACCTTTGTGAATATGTCTGCAATTTGATCTTCAGTCCTGCAATAGTCGAGCTTTATCTCTTTAGTTGTCTCTGCTTTTCTGATGAAGTGATATTTAATAGCTATGTGCTTTGTTCTGCTGTGATGCACTGGATTCTTTACCATTGCTATTGCTGATTTGTTGTCACAATTGACTTTAGTAGGGCCATCTTGCTTTTCTCCCATGTTTTCGAGTATCTTGCGAAGCCATATTGCTTGACTTGTTGCTTCAGCAGCTGCCACGTACTCTGCTTCAGCTGTTGATTGTGCAACTGTAGCTTGCTACTTTGATGCCCAAGAAAATATTCTGGATCCAAGTGAGAAAGCATAGCCGGAGGTTCTCTTCATGTCATCCACCGAACCTACCCAATCACTGTCGGTATAGCCTAGCAACTTTGAGTAGGATGTGGTAGTGTACCATATACCGAACTCTTTTGTTCCCTATAGATATCTCAGAATTCTTTTGCTGACTCCAAAGTGTATTTGACCTGGGCTTTGCATGAACCTTGATAGAAGACTTATGGCATACATGATTTCAGGTCGTGTAGCTGTCAAGTAGAGTAGACTTCCAACTAGACTCCTGTATTGGGATGCATCAGCTTCTGGTGCTCCATCCGCCTTTTGTAGTTTCTCATTCGTCACAAGCAGAGTACTTACAGGCTTGCACCCGTACATCTTGAATTTCTTGAGTAAGCCTTCTGTGTATTTCTTTTGTGATATGAATATCCCGTCATTTCTCTAAAATATGAATATCCCGTCATTTCTCTAACTTACCACTATAGAGGAAGTAACTAATCAAGCCAAGGTCGGTCATCTCGAAGGTCTTCATCGTATCTTCTTTGAACTCCATCATCATCTTTGTATTGGTTCCAGTGTAGATTAGATCATCTACATATAGGGAAAGTGTTGTGATATATTGTAATTAATATTAATTGTAGAATATTTGTTTTTTATTATTAGGAGATATTTTTCATTATTAAGAGATTTGTTCTCTTATTAGGAGATTGAGTACATATTTAGTTTTCTTTTATATAATGTAATCACTTTGTAGTTTTGATTAAAGAAATAAAATCATATTTCTCCATATTTCAAGTTGGTATCAGAGCCTATCCTAGATCCGTTTGTTAGTGGAGACTGCCCCTATGGGTCACCCGCAGATGTCCAGTCCTGCAAACTTCACGCTCCAGATGTCCAGTCCTGGGCGTGAGGGTGGTATGTTGAAATCCCACATTGGCTAGAGATATGGCCAATCAAGAGTTTATAAGGGTAGGGGAAACCTCAACTCTTAAGCTAGCTGTTGTGGTTGAGTTAGGCCTCCCAATTTGTAATATGGTATCAGAGCTCTCGATTCTGAGGGCTCTACTTCCGCATTTGAACCCTAGCCGTCTTACTACGGCACAGTTCTGAAATCTGTTTTTCCCCTTACAGCCTTGGAACATTTGGTCCCTTACAGCCACCATCGTGCAACACTTACCACCGTGCCACCTCCACCGTCGCTGTTCTGACTACCACCGTGTGTCACCGCTACATCCATTGTGTTCGCAAGACCCAAATCGGCCCTGCACCGGCGCCGCACTTCCAGAGAAGCCTCCACGCGCGTCCACGCGCCGCTTCTCCTTTCGCGAGTAAGATCCACTCGCGGCTTCGTCCGGGCACGTGCAGCTCACGCGCCGCCTTCCCAGCCTCCGTTCGTGTCCGCGCCGGCACAGAATGGTTCGTTGGCCCCTCCATGATCCGTTCCAAGGGTCCTTTTTGTCAAATCAGCCTTCGTTGCTGGTCGCTATTGACATTTGGCTCTTCCTCCTTCTTTGAGGACGTGAAAGACCTTGGTGTCTCTGTTTTGCTTTGTTATTTCACTCTGCTGCAGGTTCTTTTATCTCCACTATGTCAGGAGACAAGACTGAACCGGAGAAAATCACCTCAGGTGGGAAGACCACATCTCTTCCACCCTTATCGCACAATGATCTCCCGATATTGCAAGGATTATATCGCTTGGATGGGCGCAATTACCTCCAATGGTCCGAGATGGTCCGTCTTACTCTCATAAGCCGCAAGAGAATTATTTATACTGAAGGAAAAGCTCCTGCTGAAACTGATCCTCAGTATGAGACATGGCGTGAAGAGAATTCTCTTATTATGACTTGGTTTTGGCACTCCATGATTCCGGAAATTAGTCGAAACTATATGTTTTTTCCTACTGCTCAGGATATTTGGAAGAACCTGGCACAGGCATATTCCAAGAAACAAAACCTCTCAGTCTGCTATGCGTTGGAAAATAAAATTTTCAATTCGAAGCAAGGAAATCTTTCTGTGTCAAAATACTATGGGATTCTGAATGGTCTCTGGATGGAATTGGACCAGTATCAAAATTTGAAGATGAAGTGTGATGATGACTCCACAACGCTGACTCAGTTTATTGATAAATCACGGATTTTTAAGTTTCTCTCTGATCTTAACTCTGAATTTGATCCTATCCGGGTTCAAATTTTAGGCAAGGAGAAACTCCCTTCTCTCTCAGAGGTGTTCTTCATAGTTAGTGATGAAGAAGGTCGGAGGACAGTGATGATGGAAGACAAATCTGTTGATGGTTCATCCTTAGCCTCTGAAAAGGGTCCTGCAAAAGGATCTACCTCTTCCGAACGTTCTAATCGTGATGATCGATGGTGCACTCACGGTAAGAAATTTGGTCACACCAAAGAGAATTGTTTCAAACTTCATGGAATGGACAAAGTCCTTGCACGTATGAGCAGGTCCAAAGGTGGTCCTAAGAGGCGTGCAAATCACAGAACTTCTGACATGGAGGCTGAGGGTGAAGATCCACCTACCGCAGATGTCTCTAGCCTCAGCAAAGCAGAATTGGAGCGTTTGAGAGCTCTTTTGGGTTCCTTGAGTAAGCCCTCTAGTAATTCTCTCTCTCTATGACTGGTAAGAACTTTACTTTCTTATCTCTTAATGTTTGGTGTACTGAGGATAGCTGATTATTGACTCTGGTGCTACAGATCATATGACACCTCACCTCTCACATTTATCTTCTTATTCTACTTTGCCTGGAAACCATCATATCACTGTTGCTAATGGATCCCATACCCCGGTTACCAGATGTGGTAACTCTCACCTTAGCTCATCTCTACACCTAAAGTGTGTGCTTCATGTCCCAAAGCTTTCTAACCTTTTGTCTATTCACAAACTCACTAAAGATTTGAAGTGTGCAGTAACCTTTTTTGAATCACATTGTGTTTTCCAGGATCTTGCCACGGGGCGGACGATTGGAATTGCTAAGGAACAAGACGGGTTAAACTCTCTGCCGCACAAGGAGAACAAGTGTCATCAGGCAAGTTCAGCGTCATGGAGTACTTCTCAAATTTGGTTGCAGCACAAGCGTCTTGGGCATCCTCCCTTTAGTGTTCTTAGGACCATGTTTCCACATTTATTTTCAAGCGTGTCTGTTGAGTCTTTCCATTGTGATGTGCGTCAGTTTTCTAAACATCATCGTTCAACTTTTATTTCTAGTAATAATAAATGTGCTCAACCTTTTGATCTTGTTCACTTTGATGCGTGGGGACCTTCACCTGTTTCTAATGTTTCTGATGCAAAATGATATGTTACTTTTATTGATGAGTGTACTCGGATTACCTGGTATTTCTTATGAAAGATAAGTCTGAGGTGTTACAATTATTTGTTAATTTTTTCAAAATGGTTAAACACAATTTGGGGAACCTATTAAAAGGTTAAAGTCAGACAATGGGAAAGAGTATGTAAATAAAAAAATTTCCAAATTTCTCAATGACAAGGGTGTTGTTCATGAGCTTACTTGTGTTGACACCCCACAACAAAATGGGGTTGCTGAAAGGAAAAATCGTCATCTTCTTGAAATCACCGGGGCATTACTCTTTCAAATGAATGTCCCCAAGTTTTATTGGGGGGAAGCCGTCTTAACTCCTGCTTAACTGCGGAAGCAGAGCCCTTAAAGATCAAGAGCTCTGATACCAACTTGAAATATAGAGAAATATAATTTTATTTCTTAACTCAAAACTCCAAAGAGGTTACATTATATAGAAGAAAACTAAATATGTACTCTATCTCCTAATAGGATAACAAACTAGATAATGAAAAATATCAATATCTCCTAATAACAGAAAAACAAATATTATGGAACCATATCACAACAGTCATGGAGGCTTTGATATCATATCATGAACCCAACTATCCGAAAAACATAAGTTGTTGGGTGAAGACACATGAATGATTTTATTTTTCATTTCTAAATAAAAGTAGTGCAAGACTCAGGAGGAACACTACAATGTAAGCTTAAAAAGGAAAGAAAAGTTGTACTTTTCTTCACATTTCAGACATATTTTGGCAATTTTCCTAAAGTAATAGTCAAAGGTTGTAATTAGGCATATATTCCACGTTATTTTAAAAGTTTTAAATCATCTACAGTGTTGTTGTTATGTTGGTGATTAGTCTTTGGTATTATTAAAAAAAAATCTAAATCCTTATAAACTTTGAATGAAACCTTACCTATCCCAAACAGCTAAGTCATGACTTGAAGCCTGCATGCTCAGGAAGTTGCCATTGTACCACTTCAGGCAATGATATTATCATTAAATTCTTTGTTTTAACCATTCCTCTGTCCTTTAACCGTAAGCAATCTGCCATCAATCAACATACAAGACCTTCTTTCCCCATTCATAAGCCCTGGACAAATCAGGTTTACCCTCATAGACCCATGGTTTTTGAAGTATCCTTTCAATTGACCCAGGAGTTCACCAATGCCGAAATCTCCTGAGAAAACATAGAGAATGAAGAAAGCAAGTACCAAAGTCCTTAAAGGGATCCCATACATCCAGGAATACTAAAGTCATTGACAAGCAAGTTTCCCACTTTGATGTCCCTAATCCTAATTTATACATACGTAGAGAAGGAACAAACGTCAAAACTTAAACTCTTAAACACCATACTCAATTAACAGTTTCCAAACTAATCCCTCAATATAGTATTAGCCAAACCATGCATCTAATATAGGTTTACATGTAATTTGCACCAGATCTGGTGCTATGGAATGGAGCATACCAAGCATCCAAAAGAACATCTAGAAACTACATTTTTTCTATGCATAAAAGCAAACCCAGAGAAAATATGGAGAGCAAAGTAAGTCAGAGTAAAGTTTTTTGAAGAAACACAATCTTCACATCTGGCTGTGATTGTTTAAAAGACATCAACAAAATCACTAGTACATTAATGTGTTTCTCATTTGGAGCAGGAGGGACATGTTCCAAATACATTAGATTTCATCTCCATGAACAAACATACAAATATATAGAGGCTAGACTACCTAATTAATGAAATAAGTAATCATGTACAATATCTCTCCTAATCTTCTAAATAAAAAACAAATCTCCTAAAAACAAATAATATCAAATCAAATAATATTCTAATATTTTAACAAGATGGAAAGTTATAAGTCTGTTTTAAGTGGTCAATTACTGATGGCTTCCAAGTCCTAAATATCGACACTGCCCTATACTAACTAGTTTGCAACCATAAAAAAGAACCAAGTTAGAACACCCAGCTGGTAGAGAACTTGGTTTTCTCAAAAAGAATAAAAGAGAGAAATAGTATAAGAAGCTTATGGCATTTGAACAGTATCACTGAATTTGACAGCCATGGAAAAAGTATTCACAGTGAAAATTTTCAGGCAACCACATGGAGTATAATGCATACTCACTGAAATACAGGAATCATCACAAATATACATGAATAACATATGCCGTAGCTAACTAGACCCATAACTAATTGGTAAAATATTGACCACATAAAGAAAATGACATGAAAAGAAACACATGATTGACTCAAACTCGTGAAAAACGTTTTATTTTTTCAAAATAGGCTAATAAACTCATGCTACAAAATAGCTTTGCCTTTCGTAGAGAAGATAATGAAGAAAGTCAGTCAGTTAGAGCAGAAAAATTACCTTTTGATGATCCCAGGTCATGGAATTTGTGTCCCGTCAACGTCAATGCGGTGGATGTGGGATATTTTAGGCCAAATTTGAGGGTGCTTCATGAGACACCGTTCTTCCAGCAAAGGACATCTATAGATGCGAAGTTCAGTTAGAGAGACAGGTAGCCCTTCTTGTTGAAGTTGATGTAATTTTCTAGAATCTTCTACTAATGTCTACATAATCATATAGTGTAGAAATATCTAGTATATATGATTAATGAATTGTAAATGTATTGAGAAGTAGAAGTATCTAGAATGTAATGGAGATATCTAATAAGGTAGAGAAGTCTAGAATGTAAGGGAAATACATAATGATGTAGAATATTCTAGAACCACCCTCAAGCACCTATAAATAGGCAAGCTTGGGTGCATAGGTGAACAAGTCATCAAGTCATTTGTATGATTATAGAGAGCAATACAATCTATTCCTTTGCTCCAAACACCACATTACTAACTACTATCTTCCAACTATCAACTAAAGCCTTCTCAATTATCCAACTATTTTCTGAACTAACATCATATACTAAAATACTATCAGTGGTATCAGAGCTACGTTCGGTCATATACTGGGCGTAGATAAACTATCCAACTACCAACTAAAAATCACTACTATCACTCTACACTACTTCCATAATTTTCTTAGCCTATGGCTACCAACACCCAAACATCATCTAATATCCAAGTCCCTCCTTTTTCCGGTGAAAACTATGATTTTTGGAGCATTAAAATGAAGACATTTTTTTGCTCCCAAGATCTATGGGAAGTTGTGGAAGAAGGATATACTACTCCCGCAGATACTTCAACTCTTACTGCAGCTCAAAAGAAAGAGTTGAAGGAAAATAGACAAAAAGATTCAAAGGCATTATATTACTTGCAACAAGCTGTGGGTGACTCTATTTTTCCGAGGATAATGGGAGTTGCTAGTGCCAAGGATGCATGGAGTACACTACAGGAGGAGTTTCAAGGAACCGCAAAGGTACGTGCCGTCAAACTCCAAAGTCTAAGGCGTAAGTTTGAATTATTAAATATGAAGGATTCTGAGACCGTACAAGACTATTATACTAAAATAAAAGAAATTGTTTCTAAAATGAGAGCCTACGGAGAAAATATTTTCGACAAAAGAATTGTTGAGAAAATTCTAGTTTCTATTCCCAGTAAGTATGATCCAATTGTGACGACGATTGAACAAACGAAAAATCTGTCAAATTTATCTGTGACAGAACTAATGGGTTCTCTTGAAGCTTATGAGCAAAGATTGAGTAGGCGTGGTGATGACTCTATAGAAAATGTCTTTCAATCTAAGCTTAAATTACGGTCTCACAATAAAGGATATGAAGAAAACAAGAGTAGTGGAGAAAGTTCTAGAAACAGAGAGAATTCTAGAAATTTCTCAAAGAAAAATCAAGATGAGTATCGTCCATGTGGCATATGCAAGAGGACAAATCACGCCGAGAAAGATTGTCGTTGGCGAGGAAAGCCACAATGTCAGCATTGTAAGAAATTTGGGCACGTGGAGAAGAACTGTTACAGCAAAAATAAGCATCAAGCAAATTTTGTCGAAGAACATGAGAAAGACCAAAATAAGCATGACAGTGAAGAACATCTTTTCTATGCCTTCCAAGATTCGAACAATGACAAGGAAGGAACCTGGTACTTGGATAGCGGTTGCAGCAATCACATGACTAAAGATGAGAGCATCTTCAAGGAAATTGATGACTCTGTCAAATCAAAGGTTCGACTAGGAAATGGCACTACTGTGGAATCAAAAGGCAAAGGCACTGTCATGGTGGAGACAAAGAAAGGTACGCGACTCATTAGAGATGTCTTACTAGTTCCAAATCTTAAAGAAAATCTCTTGAGCATCGGTCAAATGATGGAGAAAGGCTATGTCCTTCACTTTGAAGGAGATAAATGCACAATCTATGATAACACTAATAAAAGGGCCGAGATAGCTCAAGTAAAGATGGAGACAAGAAATAGAAGCTTCCCGATAAATTTTAAATATACCACTAACATTGCCATGAAGGTGCAAGCTGATGATTCATGGCTATGGCATCGAAGATTTGGCCACCTCAACTCTAAAGCCTTAAAGTTGTTATATCAGAAGAATATGATGAGAGATTTGCCAAGTCTAAAAGAAGACAACGGAGCATGTGAAGGATGTCTTCTCGGAAAACAACACAGATTACCGTTTTCAACGAGTAATGCATGGAGAGCTAAAGATGTGCTAGAGCTCATCCACACTGATGTTTGTGGACCGATGAGGACACCATCACTTACCAACAACATGTATTTCATTCTCTTCATTGATGATTTTTCTAGAATGACTTGGGTCTATTTCATAAAGGAAAAATCAGAAGTCTTTGGAATATTCAAAAAGTTCAAGGTCCTTGTCGAGAAGCAAAGTGGTAAACATATAAAAAGGCTCAGGAGCGATCGAGGAAAAGAGTATAACTCTCATGAGTTTGATAAATTCTGTGAGGATGAAGGTATTGAAAGACAACTCACAGTCGCATATTCTCCTCAACAAAATGGAGTATCTGAAAGAAGAAATCGCACAGTCATGGAGATGGCTAGATCGATGTTAAAGGATAAAGGATTACCAAACACTTTTTGGGCCGAAGCAGTTTATACCGCTGTCTACATAATCAACAGATGTCCAACTCAAGCAGTCCAAGACAAGACTCCTATTGAAGCTTGGAGTGGGCAGAAACCTTCTGCTAAACATCTAAGAGTCTTTGGATCTATCTGCTACATTCATGTCCCAGACCAAAAGAGGCATAAATTAGAAGACAAGACAGTTCGAGGCATCTTCTTGGGATACAGTACCCAATCAAAAGGCTATCGAGTCTACAACTTACAAACAAAGAAGCTCATTATTAGCCGAGATGTCGAAGTTGATGAAGCTGCCGCTTGGAATTGGGATAAAGAAAAAATTGAGAGAAGCAACATTTCCCTTCCAGTACAGCAACCTCAAGAAGAAGTTGAAGAAGTAACAGAAGATCCAGGTATGCCTTCTTCGTCTTCTCTTCAACAAGATTCCTCACCAGAATCTACTCCGAGGCGAGTAAGATCTCTGGCGGATATATATGAGACTTGCAATTTGGCCATACTTGAGCCTGAAAATTATGAAGTAGCATCAAGGCAAGAAGTATGGGTCAAAGCAATGGAGGAGGAGATTAAATCAATTGAGAAAAACAAAACATGGGAGCTAGTAGACTATCCAAAAAATAAAGATATCATAGGAGTCAAATGGGTTTATAAGACAAAGCTTAACCCTGATGGCTCAATACAAAAGCACAAGGCTAGGCTTGTAGCAAAGGGCTACACACAACAACCTGGAGTCGACTACAACGAGACATTTGCCCCAGTTGCACGTCTAGATACAATAAGAGCTTTAATAGCTCTTGCAGCACAAAAAGAGTGGAGTATCTATCAACTAGATGTCAAGTCAGCATTTCTAAATGGAGTACTAGAAGAAGAGATTTATGTTGAGCAACCACAAGGCCTCGTCAGGAAAGGAAATGAAGATAAAGTATTGAGACTAAGAAAAGCTTTATATGGTCTCAAGCAAGCTCCTAGAGCATGGTACAGCCGAATTGATCAATACTTCATCGATCAAGGATTCAGGAGGAGTAAGAGTGAACCAACACGATATGTCAAGACCCAAGGTCAGCATGATACTCTCATTGTCTCCTTGTATGTAGATGATCTAATCTACACAGGAAACAACACGAAGATGGTGACTAAATTCAAAGAAGACATGATGAAGACATTCGAGATGACTGATCTAGTCATGATGAACTACTTCCTCGGCATAGAGGTAAAGCAACAAAGAGAAGGGATATTTATTTGTCAGAAGAAATACACCGAAGCACTATTGAAGAAGTTCAACATGAACGAATGCAAGCCAGTAGCTACTCCGCTCGTGACAAATGAGAAGTTACAAAAGGAAGACGGAGCGCCAGAAGCTGATGCATTGCGCTACAGAAGTTTGATCGGCAGCCTACTATATCTTACTACTACGCGGCCGGACATCATGTATGCTACAAGTCTTCTATCAAGATTCATGCAGAAGCCGAGTCAAATTCACTATGGAGCAGGAAAAAGAATTTTAAGATACCTTCAAGGTACAAAGAAGTTTGGTATATGGTACAAAACTGTGACCAACTCAAGACTACTCGGCTACACAGACAGTGATTGGGCAGGTTCAACAGATGACATGAAGAGTACATCAGGCTATTCCTTCTCACTTGGATCAGGTTCTTTCTCTTGGGCTTCAAAGAAGCAAGCGACAGTTGCGCAGTCAACAGCAGAGGCTGAGTACGTGGCAGCAGCTGAAGCAATAAGTCAAGCTATATGGCTTCGAAGAATACTTGAAGACATGGGTGAACAACAAGATCTCCCTACCACAATCTACTGTGACAACAAGTCAGCTATAGAAATGGCGAAGAATCCAGTTCATCATCACCGAACAAAGCATATTGCAATCAAATATCACTTCATCAGAGAAGCAGAGACAAATAAGCAGATTCAACTTGCAATACAACGTCTCCAAACTTGACAATTCCATTAGCTCAAGACACACAATAGAGTGAGGCAACAAACCCTCTCTTGGATAAGACTTTAAATTATCACATGGACCGCAGATGAAGGCAAAGGTAAGCATGTCCATGGAGGGCCATGCTAGTGATATCAATTTCTCACAATCAGTGATGTGAATTTCTCTCAAGCTGGACAGCGCACCTTCAGGAAATTACTCAACTCTTGGGCAGTTATGTATCCATAAATCTTTTAACTTCGGGAGAAGAGCATTCATCCTACAAGGCAATGAGTTTAACTTGTCGCAATCCGAAACGACGATGCGAGTCAAGCTGGGCGCAGGCAATCCTTCTCCAGCCAATGATACTAAATTGGGGCACCTGTCGATCTCAAGATCTATCAGATTTTGAAGAGAAACATCCCGCGACTGTGACACCGAAAGAGATTCCAGATTTTCACAGTTTGAGATGTATAGTTCTTTGAGATTTGGAAATGTCTCCAGTGGGAAAGACATGAGCGAATCACAACTGCTGTGTATTTCCAGGTACTCTAGTTGTAACTCGTTTGTCTGTTGCTGCTTAGGGAATTCTAGTTTTCTAAAATTACTTATATCCAGAGTCTTTAGCGAAGCAGGAAAACAATCCCCTGGAAATGACATCTCAGACGAACAATCACATAATCTCAGATATTCTATGGTAAGCGGTGACTCTTGCAAGACTACTTTATTGGCTTTAACTATCTTTAGATGCTGCATGACAGGAACCCTTGGGAGAAAACAGATAAGTTGCTCGCAATCTTCAATCTCGAGTGTTTCTAAAGCAGGGAGGTCACTTGGCAAATCTCCCCTCAGTTTTGGACAATTTTTTATATTGAGATGCTTAAGTCGAGGAAAAGCATGTCCCTCAAAAGAACTCCACACCTCCCAACAAGGCATGCGTTCAAAGTATAGAGATTCAAGGGAGGGAAAGGGTGTCAACAAAGAGGATTCATAATTCATGAAAAAACTGGAATCAATAACCTCCAACCCATTCAAGTCTGACATATACAGGTGCTTGAGAGACGGTAAATGTCGAAGTGAAGGGAGGATACAACAATTATTGCAAGAAGACAGTCTAAGACTATTCATATTGTGATAGTAAGAACTTCCAAGCCAATCTGGAAATTTGGTACCTCTAAATCCATATATATCCAAGTATTGTAGATTTTGGTGAGGCTGCAAGTTGCAAAGTATATTCATTTCTGTTTCAGAATTAATACAATCCTCATTGGAAGACCACCGCAACTCTAAACTGTTAATGTGTTTCTTATCCATCATTCTTGCCCCCAACGCTTCACTACCATTGGCAACATTCTCCAATTTCTGAACTGAAAGGAAACCATGAAGATTTGAAAGCCCTCCCAGTTCCATGATCTTGATCTCTTCATCCTTGCCCACAATATAGTAAGGTAAATGTTGCAGCTGGTTTAGTTTGCTCATTCCTTTGGGCATCTCCTTTATAGGAGTTTCATCAATACCAAGACGGCGCAACTTTAACAGATTTTGCATGCCACTGGGCAGCATAGTTAGCTCATAACAATAATCCAGCTTCAACGTTTGCAGGTTATACAAATTACATAATGACTCTAGCAATGACTTTATTAATGTTGTTGAGAAATCCAAATAGCGCAAATGGATCAATGTGCCTGCAGAATAGGGTAATACAATGGGATTGTAGAAAGCACGAACTGGCAAAACTCTCAAGTACTTAAGCTTCAATAGCTCGGTATGTAATGCATCTTCCACCGCTTTACTAAATTTGGTTAACAACAGTGTTCTTAAAGATTTTGCTCTATCAAAAGCTTCAAAGCCTTCCAAGAGTGGACCATAGAAATGACGCGTCTTGTCATTAATTTTGATTTCTTCCCCAGGTCCTTCTAATCTACAGTAGAATTCTCCACCAAGCAAAGTCACTAAATCATGCATGAGATCATGCATGACAAAAGACTTAGGCTTCTGCCATGGAGTATTTGAGCGTTGAAGAAATGAACTTGACACTAAATAATCAAAACACTCATAACCAACTTCTTCTAAAGTCTTTCTAGTTTTTGGTGGAGGTAAAAGATCTTCAGCCATCCACAACAAGATTAATTCATCTTCCATAAATTCGTAATCCTTGGGAAACAATGAACAATAAACAAAGCAGCGTTTTAAATGTGGAGGAAGATAGTTATAACTAATTCTCAATGCTGGAATAATCTTACTTTCACTATCAGATAATTCCCAAATATCACTATTCAATATATTATTCCAATCCTTAATATCATGCTTTCTTCGCAATAAACTTCCAAGCGATTGTGCTGCTAAAGGCAATCCCTTACACTTCTTCACAATCATCCTACCAATTTTTTCTAGGGATACTGTGTTCTCACCAGACGCTGAAGAAAGACATGAATGGTTTGCAAACACAAACCAACAATCCCAATCCGACAATTGGTTTAGATGGTAAGGGCAGACTGTTTGGACTATAGAAGCAACCTTTTCACTACGGGTTGTTATAAGAATTTTGCTACCCCTAATCCCTCGTAGCAAAGGTTTTCTAAGAAGATTCCAATTAACATAATCCTCAATCCAAACATCATCCAAAATAATTAAGAATTTTCTAAACTTCAAATTCTCCAGCAAATTTTCTTGAACTAAATTTAGATCCTTCATTTCACAAGTGTTTTTCATAAGTGCCTCTGTTAAAGTTTTTGTAATCCTCAATATATCAAGTGCTTCAGACACACAAACCCATGCTTTGAAATCAAAATTACAAATTCGCTTCAAATTGTCATCATTGTACACCATTTGGGCTAAAGTAGTCTTTCCCACCCCACCCATTCCCACAATAGGGATCACAGATACTTCTTCACTTTCCCTATTATCATCCAACAGTAACTTCATTAAGGCCTTCTTGTCTTCATCCCTTCCAAATATGCGAAATCCATCTTGCAGAGATGTTGATGGTGTTCTAGATGACAAGTTCCCCATTGCAATTTCTTTAAGATCAAGACTCTCTTTGAGTTTTAAGATAGATTCTAATCTCTCAACTATGTGTTCCAACCTACTAGCCATCTCCCTATCTTGCACATTGAATAGGCGAGAGAATATGTTAGGACCCGTATGCAAAATGAAGATCCTAATGAGCCATTGGTCCATCCATCCACTGTGGGGCCTAGAGTATGGAAATTTTATTCTAGAAGGAGTAAGAAGGCTGTTAATAGTAATTAGCTCTTGGGTGACGTGGAGAGAGAGAATTGGGGGTAGTTTGAGCTAGTAACCGTTTCCTGAATATAAGGAGTAGGATGTGGGAGAGGTGGGTATCTTGGATTGAAGGAAGTTGTTAGAATGAATAGGCAGGTTTAGCCTAGTCTAGCGGAGCCTAGCTCTGGTCAGATTCAGGGATTCTTCCTTTTTTCCCTTTGTCTGTAAAACTCCATCTTTGTTCATCAATAAAGCTCATAAATCACTCACCTGTCTTCATTTTTGTCTCTATTTCATTATTCTGTTTTTCTGGTTCCTAACAATTTGGTCCGACCTGCCGGATACAACTGAGAGGACCAGTGAATGCCACCAAAGAAGAATCAGTCAGCGTTGATCAGAAGTATGGATGCAAAGATCGCAACGTTGGAGGAAGAACTCATGGTAGTGAAGACAACGTTAACGGCGATGGAGAGAAATCAGGCGACGCTCATAGCACTGTTTGAGAAGAGTATGGGGAAGTCGCTGCGAACA
This sequence comes from Acmispon strigosus, assembly GCA_030819835.1. Classification (NCBI taxonomy): domain Eukaryota; kingdom Viridiplantae; phylum Streptophyta; class Magnoliopsida; order Fabales; family Fabaceae; genus Acmispon; species Acmispon strigosus. The sequence goes on along the minus strand of JAUAMA010000001.1, from coordinate 36,053,108 downwards.
GAGGAGGAGAGTGTAGTTAACGATGGGAGCTCGGGGAAGGTGTTAGGAGAAGGATCGGCGAAGAGAACAGAGAAATCAGGCACAAATCAGCTTCAAGGTGAAGCATTGGTTGAATTCCGTCGTTCCGTGAAGCTACTCATAATTTTATTTCACAAAGATTAGTGCATAAAATGAATTGGGCTACTGTTGATACACCAGCCATGAACATAAAACTGGGAGATGGGTCTTGTTCTAAGACTAAAGGGACGTGTGAAAATCTGGAAATAGATATGGATGGTCTGCATATTGTAGTGAATGCACAGTTGTTTGAGTTAGGAGGGGTAGATGTGGTTTTGGGCATTGACTGGCTTCGTACATTGGGAGATATGATAGTCAATTGGAAAAAACAGACTATGAGTTTTTGGTTTGAGAAAGAATGGGTTATAGTGAAGGGAATGGAGGACCAGCTAGGGGTGATGGAAACTTTACAAAGTATCGTATGTAGGTACAGGATGAGCACAATGGTATGGAGAGGAGGTGCAGAAAGTAAGGTAAGAAGTGGAGTCTTTCAAGCCTTAGAGGTGGGACAATCAAGGGAATTGGAATGCTTGTTGAATGAGTATGCGGATGTGTTCCAAGAACCTACAGGATTGCCACCCATAAGGAAGAAATAACATGTGATTACCTTGAAGGAAGGAGCAGGCCCTGTGAATGTGAGACCTTACAGGTACCCACACCACCATAAAAATGAAATAGAGAAGCAAGTGAGGGAAATGCTTCAAGCTGGAATTATACGCCACAGTACCAACTCATTCTCAAGTCCTGTTATTCTTGTCAAGAAGAAAGATGATTCTTGGAGGATGTGCATTGATTATAGGGCCTTAAATAAAGCAACTGTGTCTGAAAAATTCCCCATCCCAGTCATAGAGGAGCTGCTTGATGAACTTGATGGAGCTATATTTTTCTCCAAATTAGACTTGAAGTCAGGCTATCATCAAGTGAGAGTCAAGGAGGAGGATGTTCACAAAACTGCTTTTCGTACCCATGAGGGACACTATGAATTTTTGGTGATGCCATTTGGTTTAATGAATGCTCCTTCAACATTCCAAAGCCTCATGACTGATGTGTTCAGACCATTATTGAGAAAGTTTGTACTAGTATTTTTTGATGATATACTAGTCTATAGTAGGGACTGGCAGACCCACTTGAAGCACCTGGAGGAAGTTTTGAAGCTTGTACAAACACATGGGCTGGTGGCTAACAAAAAGAAGTGCCTGTTTGGTCAAAACTCAGTAGAATATCTGGGACATTTGATATCAGGTGAAGGGGTGGTCGTAGATCCAAACAAGGTAGACAGTGTAACGAAGTGGCCAGTTCCAAAGAACGTGAAAGGGGTTAGGGGATTCCTGGGACTGACAGGTTACTACAGGAAGTTTATCAAAGATTATGGTAAAATAGCCAAATCTTTGACTGAACTGACAAAAAAAGACGCGTTTGTATGGAATGAAGAAGCATAGAGGGCCTTCGAAGAACTAAAAAAGTGTCTAACCACTGCTCCAGTTTTAGCCTTACCTGACTTTAATAAAGATTTTGTGATAGAATGTGATGCTTCAAGAGGTGGAATCGGAGCAATCTTGATGCAAGAAAGGAAACCTGTGGCATATTTTAGCAAGGCTCTAGGGGTCAGGATTCTTACCAAATCTGCTTATGAGAAAGAATTGATGGCTGTGGTACTTGCCATTCAGCATTGGAGGCCATGTCTATTAGGAAGGAAGTTTGTAGTTTCTACTGATTAGAAGAGTCTCAAACAGTTACTTCAGCAAAGGGTGGTGACAGCTGAGCAACAAAATTGGGCTGCTAAGTTGTTGGGTTATGATTTTGAAATAGTATACAAGCCGGGAAGCCTCAACAGAGGAGCAGATGCTCTTTCAAGAGTCACTGAAGGAGGGGAATTCTGTCAAGTAGTCACTAGTGCTAAATGGAAGGATGAGGAATTATTAAGGACAGAAGTTTTAAAAGATCCACAGTTACAACAAGTAGTGAAGGACCTGCAGGAAGATGTGAATTCTAGACCTGGCTATGAATATAAGCATGGGGTGCTGTTGTATGAGGGCAGGTTGGTTTTGTCCAACAAGTATGAAATGATCCCTATTCTGTTAACAGAATTTCATGCCACTCCTCAAGGTGGCCACTCAGGATTCTACAGAACTTACAGAAGGTTGGATACTAATGTTTATCGGATAGGAATGAAGAACACAGTGCAGGAGTTCGTAAAACACTGTGATACATGTCAAAGACAGAAGTACTTGACTAGTTCACCAGGGGGATTGCTGCAACCACTTCCCATACCTGATCATGTTTGGGAAGATTTATCTATGGATTTCATAACAGGGCTGCCAAAGTCTAAAGGATATGAAGCAATTTTGGTAGTAGTTGACAGACTATCAAAATATGCTCACTTTATTCCACTAAAGCACCCCTATACAGCTAGAGTAATTGCAGAAGTGTTTTTGAAAGAAGTTGTGAGACTCCATGGAATACCTTTGTCCATAGTCAGTGATAGAGACCCACTATTTATGAGTAACTTTTGGAAGGAGCTGTTCAAACTACAAGGCACTAAGTTGAGAATGAGCACTGCCTACCACCCAGAAACCGATGGGCAAACAGAAGTAGTAAATCGTTACCTAGAGACTTATTTGAGGTGTTTCATAGCTGACCAGCCAAAGACTTGGGGTAATTGGTTATCCTGGGCAGAATATTGGTTTAATACGAGCTATCATGCAGCTACAGGGCAGACTCCCTATGAGATTGTGTATGGGAGAGCTCCTCCTGTTATTACTCGTTGGGTAAAAGGTGAAACCAGGGTGGAAGCAGTACAAAAGGAGTTGTCAGAAAGGGATGAGGCCATTAGACAGCTAAGGGAGCAGTTATTGAGGGCACAGGACAGGATGAAACAACTGGCAGACAAAAAAAGGTGTGACAGAAGCTTTGAAGTAGGAGAGTGGGTTTTTGTCAAACTAAGGGCTCATAGACAGCAATCCATGATCAGCAGAATTAATGCCATGCTAGCTGCTAGGTATTATGGCCCATATCCTGTGGTAGCACGTGTTGGGGCAGTGGCTTATCAATTAAAGTTACCCGAGGGATCACGTGTCCATCCTGTATTTCATGTGTCGTTACTTAAGAAGGTTGTAGGTAATTATCATGAAGAAGAAGAGTTACCAGAGCTGGAAGGGGAAAGTGGGAGGCTGATTGAACCAGAAGCAGTGCTGGCTCGCAGAACTGTGCAGGTGCAGGGAGAGAAAATTGATCAAGTGCTGATACATTGGAAAGGACAGGTGGTAGAGGAAGCTACTTGGGAAGATACTATTGTTATGAAAAGTCAGTTTCCAAACTTTTTCCTTGAGGACAAGGCAATGTTTTCTGGAGGGAGTATTGTTAGGACCCGTATGCAAAATGAAGATCCTAATGAGCCATTGGTCCATCCATCCACTGTGGGGCCTAGAGTATGGAAAGTTTATTCTAGAAGGAGTAAGAAGGCTGTTAATAGTAATTAGCTCTTGGGTGACGTGGAGAGAGAGAATTGGGGGTAGTTTGAGCTAGTAACCGTTTCCTGAATATAAGGAGTAGGATGTGGGAGAGGTGGGTATCTTGCATTGAAGGAAGTTGTTAGAATGAATAGGCAGGTTTAGCCTAGCCTAGCGGAGCCTAGCTCTGGTCAGATTCAGGGATTCTTCCTTTTTTCCCTTTGTCTGTAAAACTCCATCTTTGTTCATCAATAAAGCTCATAAATCACTCACCTGTGTTCGTTTTTGTCTCTATTTCATTATTCTGTTTTTCTGGTTCCTAACAGAATAAGTTAGTTACCTCCTTTTGCGTTGCAGCTTTGGTAGAAAGTTCATCCAAAAAGTCATCAACCATGTAGACAGCATCTTTGAGATCATCTACCCATTTGTTAACATCAGCGTCTCTGATTTGTTTCTTCTCAGCATCGTTAAGCACAGCTCTAACCACTTTCAGAGTAGTCTCCAACCTTTGAAGCAACTTGGGGTCAAGCTTCTTCCCTCGGATGAAGTTGAAAACCTCAGGTGAAGCCAGCTTGGTCAAAATCACCTCAAAAAAAGCACTGAGGAAAGCTCCACCCACTGCTGCTGCCATGATCACAAGAACAAGTGACAAGACTTCAAGTCAGAGAAGAGAGATAACCAGGAAAGGAATTGCTTGCAGTCGTGCTCTGAAATCACAAATTAAGCATGGTAGTGTTCATTTCTTTTGTCATTACTTTTATTAGGGGAACGATTTTTTTTCCTAATCCGACATTGGACAACGAATTGACTTCACGTGTAAACACACAGTTTGCAACACAAGTTCCGTGGATATCATGATCTCGTCTTTTTCCTGCAAGATATTTCCTTCGTATAGACTTTTTATATTTTTTTTCTTATTTTAATGAGGGTGGCTTTTACCGTGCCCTTACACCTAAGTGGTGCACCGTACACCACCGTAAATGACCTGTTACAGCAGGTTTTTTTACCTGATAATTAAAAAAGTTCAAAATTATAATAATTAGTTAATTACATTTTTACCCTATTTAAAAAAATATTTAGCTAATCAGTTTTAAGTTTCTCTTCATCCAGTTTCAAAAAAAAAAGTTTCTCTTTCGTCCATTTCCATCCATTATCGTCACTAGCCGCTCCGCCACCGCGTTCTGCCATCGCTCAACCATAACCTCGCCGCACCGCCACACTGTCGCCGACCATCACCGTTAGGACGGTCGCTGCACGTCGCGACTAAAGCTCCCTCATCGCAGATTGTCGCTAGGTTTCTGCCACGAGGTAGCCTCTTCGAATCTCGTCCATCGCTGAACCATCACCTCGCCGGACCGCAACGCTGCCGCCGACCATCACCGTCAGAACCCGCCGCACCGTTCGCTGCTCCTCGCCACTAAAGCTCCCTCATTGTAGAACCTGATTCACCCTGTTTATACCTTGTTTAGTTAATTTTTGTTCCCCTTATTGTATTATATTACTGGCATATGGTCCTAATTTAGCCTAGCAGATATGTGTTCTTGTCCTATGTTGTTCTCTGCTATTGTGTTTGGAGATAAGGATTGAGTTCTTTTATTCCCCTTGTTATTATGTTTGATATATGATGATGAATTGTTTGTCTAATTTAAATTTGGGTAGATTATGAACAAATCTTTGTTTCTTCTGCTGCGCTTTTTTTTATTGCTACCGTCCAGAATCAGTCCTTATCTTGCTGGTTGTTTTTGTTTTGATTTGCTCTGTCGCTGATATCATGTTTGGATCATAATAAATGAAATCTTTGATAAAAAAAATGATTTTTGGTTGTTTCTCAACTTTGCTGCACTGGCTCTCTTATTAGTAATTCCCACCCATGTATTATGCAATCCTTTGATTCATGCTGGTGTATAATGATGCTTCAGATGAAGCTTTTGTGTTTGGATAAAAAAATGGTTTTGGCGTTAGTGCTTCTGATGAAGATTGAGTGTTTGCATTTGGTAAATTTGGCCAGAGGCACTTTTGTTTTCCTCCCTTGCAGTTTAAGTTCGTTTTCATAATATTGATTTACGTCCCTAGTCGATGGTGTTTCACCAAGAACTGTGCTCTCCCTCTGTTTCGGTGATTGTTTGATGGGTCTTGACCTCGCCACTTATAAGACCTTGTTTGATAATTAAAATGTTTGATCTGTAATGAAAAATGAGGTCTTGACTTGTTTCTAGTCTCACTAGTTTCGTAGTTAGAAAATAAAAATTTTACCTTTATAAAAATGGTCTTTGAAGCTTACAATAGGTGCACACTAAGCCACCTCATCAGCATTATTATTTTTTTCAATTTATCTTCGGCAAGGCTTAGTTTGTTGAGTCACTTTGATTGTGTCCTAAAAGAACTTTGATATATAAACTAATGCAGACTTTTTTTATTTGAAGCTTATAATTGTTCTGGAGTGGTCCATTGCTTTGGTCATCTCATTTATCCATCTCCCCATTAATTTATAGGAATCAAGAATGGTGGAAACTAGGAATAATCCTTTTGTAGCCAGATCTAAATGTGGTTGTGTGTTTGGATTAGCATTGTATAAAGTTGATTTTGATAGAATTAATTTTGATAATTTTTTTGAAAGTGATGTGGTTTATGTTTGCATACAATCACAAGGAAATTTAACGAAATCATTTGTTGTGAAATATACTCTCTAGTTTCTAGCAGAATTGATTTCATGGATGAGTTCTCAAAGTTGACACACAAACAACTATAGTCATTTAGAATTCATACCACTTACACACCGAGTCAATTAGGAAGATTTACTTTTTCCATGACATGATTAATGTGTCCGTTTAGCATCCTTGACCCCTGGTTTTGTAAAGACTGCATGAAAAAAGGCAACTAGGAAATAAGATTATGGAAAGCATGAATATTTTAAAAAGTAAGAAATGAAACACTAAAAAGAAGTCGATAAATATAAGGTTTGATTGTATCATATAACCAGATAGATCAAAATTAGCTAAATAAATATATTGTCTGGACATTGAGTCTAAAAAATGGGCATTAAAATGGTTTCATAGACCTCCTATGACTTTTCCCATAAGTTTGAGCCTCCATAGACGGTATTTGATAATACTGATAGGAGAATGAACCGATTATGTTACTTGTCCATATCCATTAATATAAATTTCTAGTGTGAATTGATTGCCTCTCCGTCAAGTGTGTCATATAATGTCTTTGGAACCCTCATTCTCATATCATTCCAAGTAGAGTAGTATTGTTTAAGTCCTTATGGACTAAATTTGATAAAACTTGGTTTTGCCTCCTTGTTCGCCAACGAAATCCATTTTATGATGTATCTGAAATTTGTAATGTTGATGTTTGAAGGGTTCTGAAGAGTTGTCAATTTTTTCCGAAGACGAAAGTGAAATGGATGTAAATGATGAGAATGGTGATTTGGAGAAGGATGACTTATCTTATTTTACTTAGCAGCAGAGAAAATGTGAATGGTTATGATATGGATGAAGAGTTGTCATTGTTTGCCGTAAACGAAAGTGAAATGGATGTAAGTGATGAGAATGGTGATTTGGAGGAAGATGAGTTATCTTATTTTACTACAGAAATGGAAAGCAGTAGAGAAAATGTGGATGGTTATGCTATGGATGAAGAGTTGTCATTGTTTGTGGTAAACGAAAGTGAAATGGATGTAAGTGATGAGAATGGTGATTTGGAGGAGGATGAGTTATCTGATTTTACTAAAGAAATGGAAAGCAGCAGAGAAAATGTGGATGGTTATGATATGGATGAAGAGGGGTGTTATAGCACTGATAAAATGGCTGGTGATGATGATCTCGTTAACAGCATTCAGATTGATTGCTTGGCTGATATTTGTACCATTGACATGAAGAGCTTTGTTCCTCAGGATGTTGCTAAGATTGATTTTCTGAATCTGGAAGTTGCTTATTCGTTCTATGTCCATTAGAGCCAATGGATTTGATGTCCGAAAATACAAGGTTATAAGAAGTCGAAAAACAGGGGAGATATTGCAACAAGAATTTGTGTGTAAGAAGAACGGTAAACGCGAAAATAGGGGGTTGTCAACTGAAAAAAGAAAACGAGAGCCTAAGCGAGAAACAAGGTGTGGTTGTGAAGCAAAATTTAGGGTTCATGTTGACATTATTAGTGGGCGTTGGTATTGCACTTGCTTCACAGATATTCACTGCCATGATTTGCATGATGATGTGGATTGTGGAATGCTGGCACCGCATAGGAAGATGAGTTTGAGTGATATAGTTCAAATGAATAGCAAGAGGGATGTTGGGATGGGTGTTTCCCAGATTTTCCGTGAACTTGCGAATCAGTATGGTGGACCTGAGAAAGTTCCATATAGTAAAAAGGACATGCATAACCAGATTGGCCGACAGAGGCAGATGCTAAAAAATGATGCGGTTAGTGTAATGAAATTTTTGACTGACTTGCATTCTAAGGATGATAATTTCTATTGTGAGGGAATTACAGATCATGATGGTAGGCTGCAGCACTTGTTTTGGAGTGATGGCATTGGACGCTTGACCTACCAGGTATATGGTGATGTGCTGGCTTTTGATCCGACGTATGCAAAAAACAAGTACTTATTGCCAATAGTTATTTTCTCATGTGTAAATAACCATAACCGAACAACTATTTTTGCTACTATTGTGGTTGCAAACGAAAGTGAGGAAACATATGTGTGGTTGTTGGAACAGTTTTTCACTGCAATGAAGGGCAAGGCACCTATTGCAATAATTACCGATGGTCACCAGTCAATGAAGAACGCAATTAAGAGAGTCTTTCCTAAATCCAATCACCAGTTGTGTGCTTGGCATCTTCTTAGGAATGCAAACACAAATATAGCGAACCCGTTGTTCACACAAGCATTTAAGAACTGCATGTTTGGTGACTATGATTTTGGGAAATTTCAGAGAAAGTGGGATGAATTTGTTGCAAAGCTTGGTTTGCAAGACAACAAATGGGTTAAAGAGACGTATGAGGAGGAAAATGTGGTCTGCGGCTCATTTGCGAGGAATTTTTTTTGCTAGTTTCAGGACTACATCTAGATGTGAGGGGTTCCACTCTGAGTTAGCCAAGTATGTTCATTCTCGACACAACCTGACAGACTTCTTACAACAATTATGCAATTGCGTAGAGCACATGCGATTTAGAGAGATCCAAGATGACTTTCGTTCTGTCAATGGTGAACCTGTACTTCAAACAAGGTTAAAATCACTGGAGATGTCAGCTGCAAAGCATTTTACTCATAACCTGTTTTTGCTATTTCGTCCAGTTTTATAGCATGCTAGTTCGATGAAAGTTTTAGATCGCAAGGAAGCACTAACGTGCTCAATTTATACTGTTGTAAAGGTAAACAATGTGGAGAATGAGTGGCATGTTTCTTATTACTCTGATAGCAAAGACCTCCAGTGTTCTTGTTTGAAGATGGAGACACGTGGGTTAGCATGTGAGCACATAGTTTCTATGTTAGCTCATTTAAAGATGGAAGAACTACCTGAATGCCTCATTTTGAAAAGGTGGACAAAGGGTGCACGGGGTGGTATCTACAGTCTTAAAGGGTATGGGAATGATTGTTGGGATTCCCAAAAGAGCAGTAGATGTGGAGCATTGATGGATTTATATAGGGTACTTGGTGCTTTAAATTCGGATACTGTGGCTGATTTCAATGATGAAAGACAAAAGGATAATCTTCTAATTGAGGAAAGCAAGGCAATGAACTCATGTAAAAAGGGACTCGGGGTTTCATTGAGCCAAACTGATTATACAAATTTATAGGATCCTTTGCATTTAAGTGCCAAAGGTCAAGTTGGCAATAACAAAACCGAATAAATTATATTACTTAAAAACACAAGACCGTGTCCTGTTGCACAATGCATAGTTGCACAATTAAATCATTTTTTAATAGCACGTGGCTTGATCGATTCCCAGAACCTTTCCACTTTATCATCAAGCTCGGTCCACCATTCATTGTGTCGTCCTGCAACCAAGTTGATACCTAGCTTCATTCTAAGAACTTTTTCATCAAGCTGCAGAAGTAATAAGTTTATGTCAGATATTTTTAAATTTATATTATGAGCCTTACCATGGTAACGGTGCTCACCTTTGGTTTGACATTAGACATAAATGAAGACGCCATGCATAGCCAATCCATGACCCAAATAGGTGAGTTGTACATATAGGAATCCCCAGCATCCACAATACCTTGTACTTCTTTCACTTCCCAGTTATGAGCTTGCACTTTCCCATGGAATGGCATATTTTCAAACTTCTCGTGACTTGTAAGCTCATGGATCATCTTGCACTAATCAAACAATCAGTTAATATATTTTGTGCAATTACAAACCAAAACATAGAAGTAACAATACAAAGTAAGTCATGATGACATACCGCTTCACTCATACGGATTTGCCTGGGCCATAAGCAATCTTCTGTTATGTACGAGTCAAAGTGATAGACTCGACACTCTTTTATTGCAATTACAATTAAAAATATGTGCTCCTTCATCAATTGGGACATATATCTAAAAAAATGTTAACGTCAAAAATGATACTATAAGTCTATAACAATGGATATTGAAGTTCGTATACTAACATATGTCAAACCAGCGTATGGATGCAACCAATCTTCAAAATAATTATCTAGTATGTTATCAACTTTAAGTCTATTTTGCACATCAAGCTGCACAAGCAAGATTATCATGATATTAACAATTATCCACCACATCAATTGTCAAGGAATTATTAATTGACATATATTTCACCTGAAATGTGAGAGGAAGACACCATGTTGTTTGACTTCCATTATGTTGTTCCAACCATGTTATTTTTGCCGCCATGTAATCAACCAACTGAAAATATTAAAAACTTATTCAGCCTAATTTGTATGATAATACAACAACTCATTCATTAAATAGAGGCGGAGGTGCAACCGGTACCTTAGGTTCCACAACCCGTTCTGGGTTCAAGCTGTCCAAGTCCTTTCTTGTTGCTTCAACTTTTCCAATCTTGAGTAGAGTTTCACTGTATTATGACAACATATTTTAGTTAGTTGCTTTTGACCATAATTAAACCTATGACTACCTGAACATGTGGTAATTCTAAACTTGGTGGAACATATTTCTTTCATATTTACCTCATGTCTGTGTTAGGATGGTACATGTATGCGGCAAGATGAAGTTCCTTTGATGTGAGCTTCATATCCGCTGTAGGTTTAAACCTCAAGTCGATTAACTGCATCTGTATCAAAATTGCCATTATTAACTTCAGTACATCATGTAAGGTAACATATAAAACCTAAATAGACATATGTAACCTTCTGTGTATTTGACCCTTTGGTTTTTTGGTGTGCTCTTTTGGTGGTAAAAGGGGTGAGTTTCCCTTTGGCCACTTTCGTTACATCGGGCCCCATGGTTGTTGTGTTTCCACTTCCACCCTTACGTTCCAAATTTGGCTCCACATTCGGTTCCAATTTTGGACGTTTTAATGTTCTATCAATAGAAACCTGTGATGAAGTAGAAACTGTGATATGCAAGTTTCACTAAAAGTGAGGTAAAATTTGTGACATAATAATATCCACACTCCTGGTTTTTAATAACAAGTCATATAGAAAAGTAGATAAGTGTGCTGCATAATAATAACAATACCCCTGGTTTTTTAGGTGTCATTGGGTGTGAATGTGTCTTCATCTTCTCTAATTGCATAAAACAATTTCCAACTGGTTTGAAATTTTGTTGTTGCTATGTTGTGTTTCCGCACTTGGAAGACATTTGCACGAGACATGCCGAACCCTGGTCGTCTTCGTCGTCAGATAAGTCAAGCACTTGGTTATTGTAGTCTTCAGAATGTATTCCAAGACTAGAGGGTTGAGTTGTAACATTGAGTGCGCGCTTCCCACTAGATCCGGGGTCTAAAGTTTGTGCGCCAGTAGTTAGTTTTTTTGGTGTTTGGTAAGGGTCCTGCACTCGAGAAGCTTCCCAAACTTTAAGCTTTGATGTCATAAGGGTTAAGTGTTTTTCCAGATCACTGAATTTATTTGAAATGCCCTGAAAGAATTGAAAACGAATTATTTTTAATTATGTTGAGTCAATAATTTTTTACACTTGAAAATGACCGGAGTTTAGAAAAAATAACCTCATAATGCATAACAAGCATGTCACTGATGCTATTGACCCTATGTAGCATGCTCAGTGACCTCTGCTCCCCTTCAACCACTTGTGTTGCAATTGACTGATAATGAACATATGCTATGTTAATAATAAATAAACCACCTCCAGTAAAACAGTATAAAAAAATTCACTTTCCTAGCTCCTTAAGTACGAAAATTGGAACTATTTCGCGGCTAAGTAGTAGGACAGTGTCGAATATGGTAGCAAACTAATATGTAGCTCACTCACATGTTAGGCACAATCTCTACATACACATTAGGTCCTTCACATATTATATGGAAAACGAAAACTATAACAAAGTCTTACCAATGGTACTCACACAAAACAGCAACAATGTATCAAAAAATAAATAACATTAAACAGATTGAACTTTGTATGATAAAGGAAAAACTAGCTATTAAAATAGAACAAAAAGATTATACATATAATAGTGACATAAGGGAACTAGATTTAAAGCTACAACCTTATACAAAGCAAGCTTTGGCATTCATACATATATAAACTACCACCAACAATTTTAGACCCAAACTAAGCACGTACTCCATCACAATTCAGTGTTTTCTCTATCAATATACAACAATATAACAGCTAAATCCTAATTAATAGGAATGCAAATTCAAAAGACTGTTATCACAACAGCTGTTACATATTAGTGTTGAATTCAAATTCAAACATAGAATAAAAGTTCTACATTAAGATGCTAAATAAAAACTACAAAAGCTGAAACATCAGCCATTATTACTCTAATTTAAGTGTCACAAAATTAAATTCTTGTTTGTCTCAACAGCCTTGTATTCTTTCTCTCTAATTCCCATAATACAATTAAGTGTTTTCTCTATCAATATACAACAATATAACAGCTAAATCCTAATTAATAGGAATGCAAATTCAAAAGACTGTTATCAAAACAGCTGTTACATATCAGTGTTGAATTCAAATTCAAACATAGAATAAAAGTTCTACATTAAGATGCTAAATAAGAACTACAAAGCTGAAACAAAGTCTATCAGCCATTATTACTCTAATTTAAGTACCACAAAATTAAATTATTGTTTGTCATACCTATTCAGTACTTGTTTCATTTGCCTCGAAACCGAACTATCAAGAGGCAAACTCAAAGATGAAGCCAGAGTGGAAGATAATGAGCAGGCACCGCAAGAAGACGCTGGTATTTCTGACAAAGAGGTTGTCAAATCCGACAAGGGAATGTAAATGAGAAATAGAGAGCGAGCGATCAAGTAGAGGAGGAAGACTTGGAGGTAGCGGTTGGCGAAGCTAGGGGAAGGGGAGGGAGAGAGTTGACAGGGTGCGGGGAAAACTTCAACGCCAAATCCAAATCCCTCTTTCCAAAATCAGGACCCGAACAGATTGTCGCTACCCTCTGCCCCTCTTTATTTTTTGATGGTGGAGGTTTTTTAGATGTTGGTGACGGTGGATTGCACGTTGGCGGCGTTGGATTTGATGAATTCGAAGGCGGTGGCGGCGAAGCTTTCGTGGGTTCGGGTTGCGTGGACCGTGATTTGTGGGAAGCAGAGGAAGGAAATGGCGTGAATGGAAGGGTGGTCGTGGAGGCCTCTATATTTTTTATGGTGGAGGTGGTGACGGTGGATTGCACGTTGGCGGCGTTGGATTTGATGAATTCAAAGGCGGTGGCGGTGAAGCTTTGGTGGGTTTGGGTTACATGGAGCGTGATTTGTGGGAAGCAAAGTAAGGAGATGGAAGGGTGGGAGGTGGAGATGCGGTGGATCTAGGAAGCGGAGGAAGGAGATGGAAGGGTGGGAGGTGGATATACGGTGGATGTAGACGAATGGAAGGGTGGTCGTAGGGAGGCCCATGGTGAGGAGGACGGTGATGGTTCCTTATTAGGGTTTTGGAGGAGGAAAGAAGAGAAAGGGCTTTATTGTAATTAATAAATTAAAATTATAAAAATAAAAAAACCTGTTCTACAGGTTACCAGTTAGCTACCTGGACACATGGCGCAATCTTATTGGCCAAAGGCCGGTGGTGCACGGTGAAATACTTAATTGGTAGTTCACCTTAGACAACACCTTTAGTGGGTGGTAAAAAATAATGGTCTGGACGGTTATGTTGAAATTTCGATTCTTAAGAGTCTCGTTCTGGACAAACTTTTGACATGTACCGTTGGAATTGTGAGAGCACATTAATAAAAAAATTAATGTGTGGGTCTTGGGAAAATGTGTTTGATTTAGCACCCCACCACCCAATTTAAAACCTCACTTTGTTGTAGTAAAAGTTATAATTACCCATATTTTTCTTCACTTCCGGGTTTTTAAATCCCGTAACCAATATTAATGTTCAAACCGAGTTTTATATCCCGAAACACGTTCTGAATTTATTCATACCAGGTTCTATTTCGCAGAAGGTTATTGAATCAATATTGACATTTTTCCGGGAATTGAAAACCCGGTAAGGTTTATAGAAACCAGATTTTAAAATCCGGAATGTAAAACAAATCTTATGTTCCGGTTTTTAAAATCCCGTAATCTATATATATATTATATAAAATAAGGTTTAATCTCACCTACCCCAATATGTCATACCCACTAAGACCCTACCTATATAATTATTTCCTACCCTAAACAATTATTTTTAGAACTATTTCCTAATTTGATTTGCCCAGCTATACTTTTCAATTAAATATTAAAATAGCAATTTTGATTTAACACACTATTTTAAGTAATATATAATACCCTAAACAATTATTATTAGAACTATTTCCTAATTTGATTTGGTCAGCTATATTTTTCAATTAAATATTAAAATAGTAGTTTTGATTTAACACACTATTTTAAGTAATAAGGTTGATTTGTTTTTTTAAACATTATATCACGTAGGATATTTTAAACGTATTGATTTTAATTATTATATCGAAATTAGATTTTTTAAAAATATTTTGAACCAATTTATATTAAAAAGTAATTATAAATGAAATTTGACGAAATTATTTTTAACCACGTTATAAATAAAATTTGGATCTAAAGACATTATAACGTGATTAATATGGTCCCAACTAAATATTTACAAAATAAAGGATTTGAATTCTTTATTTTGAAATCGTATTTTCATTTAAATTTGACAAAATCTTTTTGCTTTTCTAATTATCGACAATTGTTTGAATAATATCACTTACACTAAAAAATTATTTAATAATTTTAAATAAATATTAATAGTAATCTAAAAAATAACGTGCTGATCACAATAACTATATAGTAATTTAGCTTCTTTTTTTAAATATTTAGAACCAATTTATATTATAAAAAGTATAATTTGCTGACCAAGATCTCAACCCCCAGCCTCTGCAATCATAAGTAAAGCAACAATCTAATTTCAAACAACCCTCTACCCTCTTTTTCCTAATCCTTTCTTTCTCAATTTTGATCTCACTGAACAATGGACAGTTATTGATGAGTGCAAAAAAGGCTGAATCAGTGAATGCGTTATCAGGAGTTATTATTTCAAACATGCATTAACAAGAAACAAACAAAGTTGTCAGAGTTGAAACTATGTTTGAAACTTTGTCTTTAAAAATAAGGTATTTAAAAATCAGTCAATGCGCTATCAGGAGGTACGTTATGACACTATGTTTGAAACTTTGTCTATAACATAGTGTTTAATAATGCATGTTTAAAAACTTCGCGTTCGTAACTAATAATACACATTGTAGACTTTTGTATTGGCGAACGTCCTTCTGACAAAACCATGCACTGCACTAATCACTCCCCCGTGTCTAACATCTCAAAGAACAGTACGTCTTTTATATCTATAGCTACAATTTAACTATATTAGTAACATTGTTACTTTTGCATGTTTTCTTCAAATCTATCTCTGTGTTCAATCTATTTTGGTCTTTGTAATATAGATGGAAGCCCACTGAATACTGGTTAAAAGAGACCACTTTGCATCGTACAAAGTAATGAACATGTTACAAGTAGGTATGAGTAACTGCACCAAACAACATGATAACATTTTCGACGTTGACCCGTTGGCAGATCAAGATGGTAACCGTTTTTTACTATTCTTAACAAGATTTTGACCCACTACAATGTTGTCCATCACAAAACGGTAATTCAATTATGCACTTGACCTTTGCATTTGATTTGCAAATCCTGTTGGTTTCGATGACATAAATTTGGGTGAGCTCGCTGATGATGATCCATTCAGCGACACTAACGGGTTTCAAGGTTAGTAAAATGTTATGTGTGCACTTAAACCAATATATATACATACATGCTCAAATAATATCCAACCGTCCATGTAATGATATACATAGTCTTTTGATGACTACTATGTGTAGATGACGCCTCAGTGGAATTCATGAACAACGTCGGTGGAACCAGTCAACAATTAGGTATTAAATGTTCATATCATAATTTGGTGTTCTAAATATATTTTGGAATATGTCCTAACATGTCTATCTTCTATGAATTTTTGAGTTGGATGCATTTTCCCCTGAGGTTTTGAATGCTATAAACTGTTCCAGGCTTCCTCCGCATAAGTTGACTTTCAAGGAAAACGTCCCGGTAATATTACTGAGAAATATTGATCAATCCAACGGATTTTGTAATGGAACAAGGCTGAGAGTGAGGAGGATGGGAGACCATGTCATTGAGGGCGTCACACTCACAAGGACTAAAGCTGGACGTATTGCATTGATTCCTAGAATGAAAATGGCTACAAGTAACGCAAACCTACCATTCATATTTCAGCGAACTCAGTTTCCTATATTCATTTGTTTTGGTATGACACTTAGTTTCTAAGTAGGTTTCTGAGCTTGATCGCAATAAAAGACTTTGAAAGCTAGAGGATTTTTCGTTGTAAGTCGCCACTGATTTCAGTCTTCTATTTATATCTTCAGTAGGATTGTCTTTGGTGAAGATTGTGGAGTTTCGTTTGAATTTCTTCTTCTCTGAAGGTGCAACGGATACTTCTGACAAGCTCTCAGAAGCATTAAATGTAAACCTGCTACACATTAAATGCAGCATTTAATGCACTTGCTTCTATCGTCCACTATTCTCTGCTTTGATTCCTTAAACAGTGTTCGAGCATTAAATGCAAAGGAAATCAGCAGGGCATATCTTCTATTCTGATCACTGAGATTTGATTCTGACCGTTGAGGTGATACGATGTTCAAAGAATAGTGTCGTTGACTCTGACTAAGTGTATCTTGTTGTACGGAGTGTTCAGAGAGTAGGCAAATACGAGGAATATTTCTCTATTAAATATGTTCTTTCTTGATCCTGGAGAGAACAGTGCTTCATTAAATAGTCAGACTTTGCAAGTCTTCATTTTTTTGAGCATTGAAGCAGACGTTCGATCTTGAACGTAGTCAAACGTTCATCTTCAAACGTAGGCAGACGTTCCTTCTTGAGAGTGGGCAAAGTTCCTTCTTTGTTTTCTCAGGTGATACATGTGAACATTCTGCTTTCAATTCTTCAAGAGAGGATAGACGTTGCGTTCTTCTCCATCGATAGATATTTCCTTAAATATAAAACATATAAGGTTTTAGGAAAGCTTTATCTATTATGGTTAAACCTGAGGTAAGATTGTTACTAATCAAAACATGATAAAACGTGAAATCGTTTGAACTTAACACATAATAGAATTGTCTTGCTTTTTGTGCAGCGATAAATGGATCAAAAGGACTATACACTTTATTCATATGGACTTCAATGATACCAGAATTTGGATCCACCATTGTGCCGCTAGTCGGTTCAAACCATCTGCAATAGAATAAGACGACTTTGTGCTCCAAGTAGTACTCAAATTCAAAGATCTTTTCTATGATTCTATGAAAGTCATTTTCTTGTCCTTCATCCGAACTAAATTTTACACACAAACCATAATACACAGTTTTTTCCCCACACTCCATGCTTCAGTGTGAAACCTATAATCGTTCACAAAATACTTATGCCATGTTGTAACCATTCTATTTGGACCCCGGGCTAAGACATGTAAGTTCTTATCTGTGATCATGTTTGTCTTATTATAAACGTATGCACGTAAAATATGTAAACACGTGATTAGATAATTAATACACAAAACAATATATGAATTTGGAAGAAAATATATATACATATTCCTGAAACCATCCTTCAAAGTGTCTGTGACTAAATCCTTTTATTTTCTTCATTTTTTGTTTTAAAACCTTAATCTCTCTTCTCTCCGTTAATCTAGAACTTTCCATGTCCTCCACAACCATCGAATCTCGCCGCCGACACGTCACCATTTCGAGTTTTTCCCTGGTCTACACGAAGAAAGAACGTATGACAGAGGCACATAAAACCAAGTGCGAGCATGTGGCAAGAGATAGCACATTACAATGTGTAGATGATGATGAAGGTGGAATTCGCCTAAGACGACTCGACCATAAGGGAAATATAAACAAGAGATAGCACATTGCTAAGTGTCATACCATTCTGAATATAGTCGTCTGCCTTAGTGTGAAACCCTCATAAAGTGAAAACTCTCATCTTCCTCACACTTAAAAAACAGAGAACTCATTTTCATGTCATCTATGTAATTCGTGTTTAAACATTTTCTACCTTACTGTTTGTGAAGAGACTCTGTAAAACCCAAAAATTCTTTGTAAAAGAATTAGGAGAAGTCCTGTAAAATACTTGTAAGAAGAAGTTCTGTGAATACTAGGAGAAGTCGTGTACAATACTTGTAAGGAGAAGTCCTACGAATACTGGGAGAAGTCATGCACAATACTTGAACTGTTCGAATCGAATAGTGGAAAATCTTGGTGAAGCCAAGGACTGGACGTAGCCCTTGTCGATTAAGGTGTGAACCAGGATAAACTCTTTGTGTGTTGTTTCTTTCTAGCTCTGATTATTTTCTGCTTGCACAAATTTTCGAAAAAGAACTTTAAAAATTATAATTGTTTTGAAAAACAAGTTTTTAAAATCACACACAATTTTCTTTTTCTTCAATCTTCTACCTTTCTATTTCATATCAACTTTGAAGAACATTGTACCTTTTTTCATTCCTAAAAAGGATCAAAATCCAGAATCTTTATCATAGGATTCCTAACTGTTTAAAAAAATCCGGGTAAACACATAATAATATTGAAATCACGTAAATTGCGAAAATGTAAATTTGATGATATATGTTATGAGATTTGATTGTATGTGCAGGTTGGTCTTGCTAAGCTTATTGGACTTGCTGGAGAGACCAATGTTCAGGCAAGTGCATTAATTTCTTGAAGAGTGAATACAATTTCTGATTGAAAAGTAAATTATTTGAATTGTGACAAAATAGACGCACATGATGAAAGTTATTAAAATCTAAACTTTTAATTAATGTTTTGTTACAGAGATATAGTTTCATACTTTATCTGATAAATTATATACCTCTTCGTTTAGAAAATTCAAATCCGGTGATGTGGTTGTTTCTTTTTTGGAATGAAGGGTGGAGAGCAGAAGAAACTGGATGTTCTTTCCAATGAGGTCTTCATCAAGGCTTTGATAAGCAGTGGCAGAACAGTGAGTGGTGGCTGTGTGATTTACTGTTTGTGAATTCTCTATTTCGGCTGTGTGTTGAGGCACTGAGATAGATGTATTGGCTTTTGGTGATTGTATATTTGTGTGGTGTTTTCACAGCGCATCTTGAAAAGGCTTAGCTTCTATTTATTGAGTCTGATCCTGCGAAGCACGGTACGTCCAAAATGGGGTGGTACCGGCACCGAGCATGTCCCCAGTGCGGGTCCGCGGCCGGTGCGCGCCGCTGCGTGCCGGAAAAGATGGAAACGCACCCGGTGCGTTTTGAATTGAAAACGCGTCGTTTCTTTTTTTTTTAAATTGAAAACGCGTTCAGCAAGAGGAGACAAAAGGGGTTTTGAAAACCTAAATCCCAAATAAAAAACCAATCGAACATATTCTTGGCTAATCCAGAAAAAGAACATTGGAATGCAGTGAAGTGGATTTTAAAATATCTCAGATGAACTTCCAAATTGAGTTTATGCTTTGGAAGTAGAAAACCTGAATTGATCGGCTACACAGACGCAGATATGGCGGGAGATATTGATTCTAGGAAATCAACTTCTAGATTCCTGATTACATTTTCAGGGGGAGCAGTACCGTGGCACTCAAAGTTACAAAAATGTGTTGCTTTGTCTACAACAGAAGCTGAGTTCATTGCCATAACAGAAGCTTGCAAAGAAATGCTATGGATGAAACAATTCTTGCATGAGTTAGGGCAAGAACAACAGAAGTATGTCATGCATTGTGATAGTCAAAGCGCAATTCACCTGAGTAAGAGTTCAAGTTTCCACTCGAGGTCAAAACATATCGACGTGAGATATCACTGGATACGTGATATATTGGAATCCAAGCAACTACAGCATGAGAAAATTCATACTGATGATAATAGTTCCGATATGATGACCAAGTCCTTACCTAAGGACAAATACGAGTTTTGCAGAAGAGCAACTGGACTGCTGGATCCCTCCACCTAAATCGGAGATTGACGGTGTCCCTCTTTATGAGGAGAGACAAATAATGAGAGGTGACAAATAAAATATTAATAAAGAGAAGTGTGGAGAAGTTGGAGAGAATGAATGGAAAGGAGTAAAACTCTCCTCCTATCTTGCCCATCAACTACATACAACGTTAGCTATAAAAGCCATGCAACCTTTTTATTTTATCATCATCCAGAGCAAGAATCCAAACATAAAGAGAGTTTTTTTTCTGAGAGAAAAATTAAAAGAGAGTTTAGCCACCAATATAGTCTGGTGAGATTATTATTATTGTTATTACAACCATATTTGTAATCCCATTAATTTATAGTGTAATACATTTTTTTTTTCTCATTGTGATTATACAAATTGTGGGAAAAGTCTAATCTTGACATAATTTAATTATCCGTTGGTCTTGTATTAGGTGACTAGTATCTTTCCCCACAGCTCTCTCCACGAACCTTATTTCCCTTTGTGGTTCTATTGCGAGCACTAATTCCACGCTCCACCCTGTAAGCGGACGCTCTTTATGTAGTCATGTATCGTCGACCATATCTTTTTGTTCATCGACGAAGCAAGAAATTTGCATGCTCGTCAACCAGATGAGATCACTGATAAATTGACCAAAAATTCTGGGGCAGTTCCTTTGTTGAATGCGTTCTAATTCAATCTCTTTCTATCACTGTATATTTCATTTTTTAATTTTGTTGAATGTATTCTATCTTCAGTTTCCTACTTGAATATGGGTTTAGACCTCGTTTGGACCTATTTTGTATCAGGAAATCAAAAGCAAATTTGAGACTTACCAAAAAAAAATCCAAATCCAATTCATATGAGCCTCGATTTTCTTTTCTTATCATTTCCTTAAATTTTGTAGACACTGCAATATTCTTAACACCTGATCCGAACCAACTCGTTTATGAGCATGTTGGATCTATTCAGGATAGAAATCAAAAAATATAAAAACCTAACCCATGTATGTCCCTGACATCAAGAGGAGTGTTACCAACCCACTTCATGACATTGGTTTATTTTTAAAAAAAGTCACCACATTTGCCTATTTTTTTACAAAATTTGTTGATTTTTCAAATTATAAATCAATCACATGAAATCATGTATAGCAACTTCAGCAACCATAGAGCCGTTTTTTTTTTAAATTTGAGTGTGTATGAGATAGATAGAGAGAGAGAGAGAGAGAGAGAGAGAGAGAGAGAAAATTTAATTTAAAAATGTTTTAAAATCTATAATATGTGGGTAAGTTTTCACCGATAAGTAAAAACCTTAAAACACTGTTGCAGTGTTTCTCTAAGGAGTTAAAAACAATTAATATATGATGAGACCTTTTTAAAACTTACCCTTAGCAATTCCGCAAGCTTTATAGGAATACACCAAACTTGACTACCATCAGAGTTTGCAGATCTCCCACCAAACTAGACTGGGAAAACAAATATAGAAAAAGACACCAAATAATTCAACTTATATATAACGACAGCTCCATTCTGCAGCCAAAACCCTTGTTCATGAGCATATGCCATTGATTCCCATGCTAAAAACAGAACATAAAACTGTCTGTTTGACAGAAATCACTAGCAAACATGTCAAATGAGAAGGTAATCTAGTCATATGCAATGAGATCAGTACTGTACTTAAGAAGTAATACAATTCCTTTAAGTTGTGATAATTATCATTAAAATGACTACATAGTTCATCAGTCCATATCATGCAGTCCTCAATGGCGGAGAAACCAATATCACCCCATCTCCTCTAACAAACAGGAAAGGAACTGTCCTCTTTGTAGTCTGAAATCAGAATAAAAAAAGTCATCCAAGGAAAGGTATCATCAAAATAAAGTACACGCATTTTCTTTTCGTTAGACAAGACAAATTTGATGGTTGATGCAAGGTTGAAGATAGTAAATATGCATCCGGCATTCTCAAGAGTTCAAAAAGAGCTCCTTTTCTTGTCTTGGGTGATTTACTTATTTAGGAAAGTCAATTTTCTTTTCACCAACAGAAAGTCAAGCAAATAGCCACCTCTACCTACATTTGTTGACATCCAAGTTCTGAGAAACCAATATCACCCCATCTCTAACAAACATGGCAAGTAATCTAATCTATAAACTACCCTGAAGT
Source organism: Acmispon strigosus (assembly GCA_030819835.1). Taxonomy (NCBI): domain Eukaryota; kingdom Viridiplantae; phylum Streptophyta; class Magnoliopsida; order Fabales; family Fabaceae; genus Acmispon; species Acmispon strigosus. Next base: position 36,030,803 of record JAUAMA010000001.1, on the reverse strand, counting down.
GTCTAGTTTTTACTATGCACGTGCTCATCTTTTTTCAAATGATGTTCCACAGCAAAAATTCATTCAAATTTTCTACTTAAAATACATTTTAACTTATAAACTATAACCATCTCTTCCTAAACAGGAGTATGTATGATAGTAACCCAGAAATTATAGAAGTAATATTGATGAAAGAACCCTAATCCCCAAATTGGGAATCAGAGTCAGTTACAAGAGGGCACTCCCTAAACCTAGAGAGCCCAATTCTCTCTCTAAACCCAAATACTAACTGAATACAAAAATAATCCCTAATGATCACTAACCTCTCTTATTTATAGGCAACATGCCTTATTAACACTAATTTACTGATTCTAAACAACTAACCCATGGGATATGCGATACCTATCAATACTCCCCCCTGAAAATTCACCTTGTCCTCAAGGTGAAGGACTTGGATCCAAGTGCTGAAAATTCACAGCAATTCCACCTGGATCCCATTGCTGAAAATGCAAATAGTACACCAAACATGAAGTGTTGGACTTGGGCCAGTTTCCCAAATAGGTGAGAAAACATATGCTGTGGTTGGAGCAAGTAAGAAAAATTCACAAAAGCAAACCCCTCCAAGCCAATATTTTCAAACCCATTTCTTTCCCGTGCCAACTTCAACTTGATTTATATGAAGAAACTCAAGGACTGTAACATGGCCATCAAGCTGCTGAAATTGGCCCAATAAATCCAAATAATTTCAGGCTTTTTCTACCTCCCAAACCCAATTTTCATAATTGTTCCCCAACAAATGTGCTAGGCCCAAGAATGTAACTCCAATGTGGCACTTGTCTTTACTTGGTTCATGTCTGGCCAGCACCTCTTTCTCCACTAGCCTCGTGTCTACGCGCAGTGGCTCCTGCAGAAGGTTTTTAACACTTGGGAAGCAAAGGAATGTCACATTCCCACCACCTCCTTCACAGCACAATCGCACCACCTCCTTCACAGCACAATCGCACCACCCTTTGGTCAAGCAGTTGACCCAAAAGTGCTAGTCCAATAATGTCCTCGGCTCTCCATTCTCTGCGCAGGTAAGTTCTCATCGCCACGCAACGCAACACAAGCAACGCTTCCACAGCCACGTTCGGCGGTTTCGGTGGCGACTGTTGGAGCGTTTCCCACTTCGTCAACGGAAATCCGTGGTTGCCGGAATGCGGTTGTCGGGGCTCAGCTGTTGACGGCACCTTGGCCATTCCTCTTTGCTGTGCCAGTGGCCGGAGATGCATGTGTTTCTCCATCGTCTTTTGTTGTTGATGGATCTTCCGTTGCTGTCCCCGTCGGAGTCCAAGCTTCTCCCCACCATCGCCGTTAGGTGGTTTCACCGGAGGACGTTTGGTGATTTCCAGCATGCAAACAGGCATGTTTGGCGGTTCCCATGGTAGGCACTTGGCGGTTTCCGCCATGGTAGCTCTTGCTTATGCGCGTGTCACATCTGCGTGAGTCACCTTGCCAATCGCTCCACCGTTTTGGAAACGTCGTGCCTCGCCAAACTTCTCCCCCAATCTCAGAATAATTCCGTCGAACCCTAAATTGACAATTTGGGGCCAAACGGTGAATTCTTCCCTTGACGAATCTTCATGCAACAACTGGGTGATAACGTCCACCTCTGCTCCTTGCTTTTCCACCGGCGCGTCAAGTTTGAGGTGCTGCATCTCAGAGGTTAATTTCCCTATATTTCAAATACATGCTCAACCATCGTAGCATGTCGTTCTTCCTCCACTGTGGACTGCGATTCCTTTCGCAACGTCTCCGCCGCTACTCGCTCGTCCTCCACCGCTTCAAGATTGAAAGGTGCCTTTTGGTTAACCATCTCTGCAACCTCTGATTTTCCCTGAGTCGCCTCCGTGGTTTCCCTCTCAGCCTCTCCGTCAGCCCTCTCCTCCTCCTCCGTTGTCACCTTTGATTCACCCTCTGTTTCAAGAATGGGTTTCTGAATTGCCGCCACCGTAGGCTCGATTGCCGCCTCCGATTCTCGCCGCTCTTGTTCCCTCTTCGGTCTCCTCGCTTCGAGCTCTTGCTACCGGTTTTCCAATCTTGAGATTTCTTTCTCAAGATCTGAGTTTGCAACGATCTGCACCCCAAATTTCTTCGCAAACGCCGCAAGTCTTAACTCGTTCTTCACAGTCATAGCTTCAAGCGACTCCATTCTCGCCCTAAAATCTTTGCGTTCCTGCAGCACTTCATCAAAATTTCTCGCCATATTTCTCATCTTCAAACACAGCACATGGAATTTGTGGTTTCAGGCGCTGGATCGGTGCTCTGATACCAATGATAGGAACCCAGAAATTATAGAAGTAATATTGATGGAAGAACCCTAATCCCCAAATTGGGAATCAGAGTCAGTTACAAGAGGGCACTCCCTAAACCTAGAGAGATCCCAATTCTCTCTCCAAACCCAAATACTAACTGAATACAAAAATAATCCCTAATGATCACTAACCTCTCTTATTTATAGGCAACATGCCTTATTAATACTAATTCACTAATTCTAACTAACTAACCCATGAGATATGCGATACCTATCAATGTAAATGGATGCTTCCCTCAACAATGCATATGGATGCTTCCCTCAACAATGCTCATTAACAGCTAAATAATCTATGAAATCAAATTTTCAAGCAATTATTCACAACTCTGCCATTTAACTTTGCTGAAAAGAATATACATATATTTCACATTTTGGTTGATTAGAACTTACCCTCACAATTTCTTCATATGTCTCATCATCAATTTCCACAGTAGTAACAATTTCTTCAACATCACCAAGAATCATATTCAGATGCTGATCATAAGCCTGCAAACTCAAATTGAAACCCCATCACAGAAAGAAAATTGGGGGGGGGGGGGGGGGGGGCAAAGGCATAGAAAGCCAATGAAACCTTAAAAATAAAATAAACACCAAGGGTCTATTTAGGAGGAGAAAAAGGAAATGGAATTAAGCAGATGCAAAAATTTTAAATCAATTCTCCCTTAACAGAATTTCATCCATTCAACCTAAATACAAAAATTATTATATTTTCAATAAAATAACATTCTAAATGAAAAGTTTATTTCCAATAGAATAATAATTTGACAATAGATCTGTCAAATAGAAGGTATTGTCCCTACTTTATGATGATGAATAAGTGGCTATGCGGCTGGTAAATAAGTCTAAAGAAAGGAAGTATTACCCAGAACCCATGAAAAAAGTGTGAATCCTTTAAAAACCAATTTCAATGACAGGATACGTTGAATGCTAAGCAGATACAAATTTATTTTTCTTGAAAAAAATTCTACACAAGACTCGATGTTTTATATTACTCAGGTACAAATTTTTGACATGTTTGATCAGCAGGTAACTGAGCACTTTCAACAAAGAATGCTCGTTTGAGCTTTGCACAGATGATAAGAAAAGCAAGAAATACATGTTAGAAGTAACTCCAATAAACTCATCATGTATTAGACTTAAAAGCTGAAAATTTTGGAAGTTTAGAAACCACATTAGTTAGACAACAAATAGGAATAGGAAACCAGTTGCAAGTCAATACAAGTGACTTGTATTGGAGTAATATAAAAGTTGCTTCTAGTTCAACAATTTGACACGATTTAGCAAATTATTTGATTGAAACACAAATTCACGCATTATTTGTTTTTAGGTTTAAGTTGAAAGTTTTATCTTATCAGTCATCACCCATTTTTTCATGACAAACTGATATATTCTGTAGTTAAGATCTTTCTCAGAGTCATACTTTTATATCAATCAGCGTGTTTGATTTGGCGTTCTCTTCTCCATAATCGCGTAAATATTGTAAAAGCTACTCACAGTAGCTTCTTAATATACGTGATTCATGGTGTGATGCGATTTTTCCAAATAGGAATCGTTAAATATACATAAGTCGTAAACAATTTTAAAAAAAAATTAGCACACTCTAGTTAATTTCAAATAGGAAACCCCTCAGTATATTAAACTCAGCTCATAACAATCTTATATAAATGCAACGTAAACAAACAAATACATGACTAAAAACTGCCTCCCCACCCACACACAATGCACCAGGTCACAGTCCTAGTTCAAAACACTAGTCATAGTCCTAGAAGAACCCTTTTACAAGTGAAATTTCATTCTGCATAAGAATGCTTGGAAGCCACTAAGGCATTGTTTGCAAGTTGGATTTTGGAGGGGAGGGGAGGGAAAGGAGAGGCTTATGAGAAGCCCTCCCCTTGTTTGAGAGTTTTTTTAAGAAGCGGAAAGGGCTTTGGGAATTTTTTGAAAGACCCTCCAAGACCCTTCCTTAGTTATTTTGTGGAGTTCCCCCAAATTGGAGGTTTTTGAGGAACTTTGAACTTCCAAACAAGGGGAGGATTTACCCTCCCTTCCCGCTCTCTTCCCCTCCCCTTCCCTTCCCCTTCCCTCACTCAAAAGCTCCCACACAAAACCTACCCTTCCAAATTTCATCAGTTTTTTTAATCCAATCATTCATTGGCAGCACAAAATTCTTAGCCTACCAAACACTTACAAATAAAAGAAAATTACAATTATTATTCATCATGCCAAACCTGTTTATCTTAAAATTTGGTATCCAAACAAACACATTCAAATTTTCATTCAGCAACAAATACCAATAACCTAAATATATGAATTTGGAATCACAAAGACTTGATCCGCTCTGACAAGTACTGCACTATCCATTATCTTCAAAGATTATGTATATCACCAATTTCCAGAAAAATAGAAACTTTCCATAAACCCTAAACCCATAATCTATCTATCTTAAAACCAAGTTAAAAACTGTAATACGGCGGCACCCAAAACACAATTGCAAACCCTACATGTTGATGGGTAATCATAAAAATAAGAGTGTAGAAGCTTAAAGCAACAGATAAAATGAGAGAAATCCATGAGAGAGAGAGAGAGAGATTGAAGAAGTACATGAAGCTTGCCGCGAAGCTCTCTGTCAGAACGAAGCTTGACGTAGATACGCTCGTCGAGGCTGAGCCTAATGAGATCCAAAGGCTCCTTCACCGCGCTTTCTTCCTCCGCAGACATTCTCACTTCACTTCTCTCTTACTTTTTCTCTGACTAGTTGTTGTTTCAACGGTTCTCTTCTTCAAGCTACTTGAGAGTTGGGTTTGTTATAAGTTGCTAGGGATCATGGTTCGTTCATATTCAGATTAAAACTTACTTATATGATTTGGATTAGGTGTGTACAAAAGTGGGTCCGGCCCGATGACCCGTCCCGGCCCGAGCCACTTAGGGGCGGGATGGACCCGGTCCGATTTCTAAAGAAGGAAGAAAAGGTTGTTTATCTCCAAACCCGGCTCCAGGTGAGGACGGGTTCGGGTTGACCATTGGGTCACCCGGCCCGGTACATAATTTTCTTAAAAAATTTCTTTAATGTTTTATACTTTGCAACGTACTGAGTCTGGCTTAAGGCTTGTTACCTTTTCTCTTTGAATTTCAAGTTTCTCCTTTGCAGTTGCGATGCTATCCTAGAGGCCCATGGCCATTGATCTACCTTCTGTTTACTCAAATTTTTAATTTTGTACTAATACCTTTGTGGCATGTTTTCTATCATGTTGTATCTTATAAATTTATTTTCGGCACCACATAACACTTATTGTCTCTTTTTTGTTTTTCAAAGAATACATACCTGAGACAATTGTAAATATTAATTTTTTGATAAAAGTTAGTCAAGTAATTTTTTTTTGCTTCAGGTCAACCCGGTTCTGTCCAACATTAACCCGGTCCTACTTGGATATGAACATTGTCGGGTTCTTTTGGGCTTGTGGACGAGTTAGGGTCCATAAAATGACCCGCACGATATTTAGGGTCGGGTGAGGGTTAACCAAAACCCGTCCTTACCCATCCCGTCTGGTTTGGATATATGAACCAAACCATTTTTATTCTTTTAAACTGGTTTTAGAATCCGATGGTTAAAAACCATTTTTAAATTTGATAACTTTTCAAAAGCGATTTTAAATTGGATATGGTTGAAAACCGGATTTATAAATATATTGTGTACAGTGGGTCCAACAAAAAAAAAAGTAAAATAAGATTCCAACCACTGGAGTGAGATCTTATGGGTGTCTTAAATCCTACGTGGCAGTATAAACCCACCAGAAGTGTTTAAGACACCAAAATAAGATCCCACCACTGAACATGCTATAACTACATTTAGTTAAAAAACTGGATTTAAAATGAATTTAGCCCAAAACTGGTTTTTATTATTTCCTAAATTAATATTCTGATATTCTAGCAGATGTACATATGAATGCCATGTTAATGTGTATGAGTCGTTTGCCCACGACTTTTATCCGTTTATGACGCCAAAATCCCACAACTTGGGTGGCGAGACAAACACTTCCAGTTCAATTGGTACGATGTTGCTTCATCAACCCTGGATTGCTACTTCTTGGGATAGACCATTGGTCATCCCGAATTCCTGACGTGTCCAAGTTTTTGGTAGGATAACCTTACTCGTTGCCAACCTCATTGGGGCGTCCCCATGTATGCATGAAATGTCATATTAATCATACATACTAGGTTAACATATTTAATCAAGCATACAGGAAAGATTAACATATTTAACCAAGCACAACGCCAAGATTAACAAACTATAATCAGGCATGTAAACAAGATTAACAGCTTTAATCAAGTTAACCAAAACCGCTTAAATTGTGAGATCGGGTTCCTTACGAATGCATAGCCTTTTCCGTCTTATAAATCAACGTCTTGTCACTTGGCCTTACTCACCAATGACCCTGCTTTGAACTACTATCAAAACAATACTCGAGAATGCATGTTAAAGAATTACACTCAACATGTCATCAAGCTTGTAACATAAAGAAAGTTCTCATACCATATAGCATGTTATCATTGATCAACTTAGCGATTAGGCATAGACACTTAGCATACTATCATTCACATCCTACCACTAAGGAACACAACAACTATCAATCAATCTTATCATTCATAGGCATTCAACCAGTCAATCAATTCTAATCCAGCATATCAGATGCCTTCAGTTCCGTGCAACTCTATGACTTAACCACATACAATTGTCTATATCCATATATGCTATAAATAGCTACGGAGATAACAGAATGCCCTTACCATAAGTATTTTCCTTCCTATCCTCCATAACATATGCTCCAAGCTGTAATCTCCCATGCTTCGTTTTTACCTCAGAGTTTCCCTGTGTCCCGTGTTTGTCTCGGTGTTCCCACGGCTCCTGATCCTTCACAAACACATAGTCTAGCTTAGTACTCGACCATTTAAACCTTACACTTTAACTAACGCTTAGGGATAGTTACTAACCTCTTAGAGGATTTAGCAGAGCTTACGAGCTAATGAATCATTCTACAACCAAGAAAGCTTAAAGAAAATCTGAACCTCTCATTGTCTCTTAGGGTTTTACATCCCTAGCCCAAAACTCAACTATTTACACGAACTTCCCCAAAACCCTTTCACTAACTCAACTGAACCTTCATGTGCAAAAACTTAAAGACATAAACAAGTTCTCTAACCCAAAACATCAAGATCTATAGGCCGTAAAATCAAACCATTTATGCAAACTTTTTTCAAAAACTTTTCATCAACATGAGATACTTTTCATGCATAACACTTAAGGTCATAAACAAGCTTTTCAACCCGAAAGCAAACTTCCATTTTTCAAATTAATCAAAACATGAAATGAAGCTTTAAAACCACAAACTCAAGCCCTAGAACTCATGGTGCTTTTGTCTATCACCATCACAAGGAGGAGGCCAATTTTTCATTGCACCATTTCATCATCCAAGGCTCCAACACGTGAAAACAAGTTCAAAAACAAAACCCAAATCCCCAAAAACAAGGAATAGGGTTCGACCATGGCTCTTTAATGGCCAAGGCCTCATTTTTCTTCCAAGCAAACTAGTACAAAACAAAGCCCTTGCAAAAACTATGGTGAAACTCGAACTTGATCGTCCAAAACCACTTTTCTCCTAAAAGTACTTTTCAAAAACTTGACTTTTTCAAAAATTAACCGGAGGGTTCTTAAAACCTAAGCATTATAACCAACTTTGTGAATTGTGAAGACAAGTTGTAAGAAGCCACTTTTTCCCGAAATCACTTTTGAACAAAAACAACTTCTTGAAAAACCAAAAATACCATTGGAAAGCTAAAGAGCAGATCTACAACTTACATAGCTATGGAACCCGCTTCCGGTGAGTTTTGAAACTCGAGAATCAGCCAATCGAAAAACTGAGACCTTCCTACGGTAGACTTCGACGAGGCCGCCATTTTCTCCCGAAGAAGCAAGAGGAGAAGATGAAGAAATCTTAGTGCTAGAGGGGCAACAAGGTTCGGCCATAAGGAGTTGGAAGAAGAAGAAGATGAAATCTTCTTTAAGCTCTTACCTCTCTCATCTTTCTCTCTCTAAAAATTCAACACTCATCAACTAATGAACCAAAGTCAAGTGAAAAGCAAAATAAACCCCACTAAAGGCTATGTGGGCCGCGGCCAAGGGAGGCAAAATGGGAGGAATCTTGAGTTTTTCCAACCTTGAGGGACTGAGGTGCAATAAGGTGAAGTTTGGTCATGATAGGAGACAAAACACTTACGCTTAGTCACTAATCGTGTCATAAGTCACTATTCACATCATAAACAACTTTTTTGTTACATTCTCCCATAATCCTAATTAAGACTAACGCCGATCGTTTTACTCATCTTGGCTTCGAAGCTCGTCAAACTCGGGCGTCGATCGCTAAAAATATTCTAGAATATTTTCGTCGAGATTTCGATCGTTTTCGACCCAAAGTCACTATTTATCGAAAAATGGTTTATGTCATAAATGGGTTCCTTATGACATTCTAAGACTTTCCATCTCATTCGTAGATTTTAGAAATGGCTTAAACTGCTTCGTTTACGCACGACAAGGCCTAAACCGGCCTTTTACCGCATGCCGAGAAATTTTCTGGGTTTCGGAACCAAACCCCATCGACCTTACAGTCAATCTTCATGAATTTACGCACTAATCGTCATACAAATAACGGCTTAACCTTATTCGTCCCCGAACGTCAGTCGAGGTTCAATCGGCGTCCTGACGTAAACTGCCGGCATCAAAACTTCTCGTAAGTATCTGATTATAGCCTTAACTAGGGCATTAATACAACCATTACATATGATAGGATAATTAAATACTTAAATAGTCATTTATAATATCTAGGGTCTTACACAGATACCGAGAAGGTCTTATCCTTGCTCGAACGTCGGTCTAGTTAAGATCAATGCTCTACGACAAATTGTCGTCTCAAGACATTGTACCGATACTCCGAATAGTCTTTGGCATTGGCTTATGCTTGAAAGCATTTTCAATGTACACTTTTGAATAATTAAATTATCATTTAATTATTTAATTTAATTCAGGGTCTTATGACTACCATCCCGTTTCCTTCTCCCTTTTTCCTCCACTTTTCCCCGTCTTCAACTTGCTTGAACCATCTATGTCCTTGCCAATCATCACTAACCTCCCAAATCACAACAATAAACCACAAATCACAACAACAAACCAGGAAAAACCAAGATCTTTAACAACCCATTCAAGGAGTTTGATGGAGACACTGCTTACTCGAGAACAGGGGACAAACACAGTGACAATCAGGGAGATGCAGACAGATCGAGAGGGAGCAAAAATGACAATGGGGCACAATACCTCCAAAGTTTCAAACTTTGGTGCTAGAAAATAAACAATCAAAGATTTTGCCATGAGTACCTTCCAAAGTTCGAACCTTATCGTCATCGAGGATGAGGAGTAACTTCAACTTACTGGTTTGCTCTTCGCCCTCTTTGCCCAAAAGGTCGACCGTTTCTGGTGTCAACGACGGGCAAACACTGGCATGCTGGTATGCACAGTGATCAGAGGAGCGACTCGGGGAAGGGGTGGCGATGGTCGTTGTGTGAACAACCAAATCTAGGTAGACACATTCACAGAGGTCAATGCAAGCGATGGTGGGTTGGGGCTTTGGTCAGTTTCGATGGGGGGTGGGCTTCGATGATGGTGACCGCGTGGCGATTGCCGGTGCTAGGGGTTCCCCGATGGAAGAGAGGAACAGCGGTGGAGGATGTTGGTGAGAAGGGAAAGGTTTAGCATGAGACTGTTTTTGTAACATAACCTTTCTAATTTTTTTTTTCAACAAATAATTACCTGTTATAACAGGTCAAATGTGCTCTTGTATGGTGCAAGACGAAGTATGCACTTGCACCCTATAAGTCACCAGATCTCACCATTAGTTAAAAATAACTTAATTGCATGTATATATCTTGTCTTATTATTTTAAATTAAAATGAAATATGATAATTCATTCATCGTAGAAATCTCTCCTAATACCAACAAATTATTGGTCTAGTGATAAGTTAACACATCTTAAAGACCAAAAGGATTATCCTAAACAAGAAATTTGTCGAACGGTCTCCCAAACTTTGAGTATAAAAAACAACCTAAACACCAGATTGCTAAATCCTTATAAAGTGCCACCAATTTAGGTATAATGCAGCTGCTGCTTTATTTAAAAAAAAAAAACAATTATTGATTTCTATGATTAAAATATTTTTGGGCTTCTTTCTGTGGTTTAAAAACAATGCAGCTGCGCGGTTCTTTCATTATTAATTTCATTTTAGGAATCCAACTATCCAAACTAAATAAACCAGTTTAGTTTGGATTGACTGAAAAATAGAAAAAAAAAAAATTGCAACACCTAACAAATTAATCGAAGCAAACCAATTTTTTTTAACTCAAACCAAATTAAGACGGGAACATCCTTGACTACGTAAGCAACTGAATTGTTGATAAATTTAAAAGAATGAGAAGATATCCACCTTGAATAGTTAACAAAAATCACTTTATAAACAAAACTAAAATGAAAAGTGAGTTAAATAATGGAACAGGGTAAATATGCATAAAAATACTCACCTGAATTCGATAAAAGTACATTAAGATATCTGAAATTTTTTCCAAATTCTCAACCAGAACCTACCATTCTAAAGAATAAGTGCATATCTCTCGTCATTATAATTGTTGCATGGCACCGTCACATCAAAATGATACTTGTATCTCTGTGAGCATGAAAAACTGCATATGGAATTAATAAATAGGTGAAAGCCACCCCACCCAGTTCACCTCAATTTTATAGGTTAGTGCAGGAAGGCCCTCAATACAACATATCATTCAAGCTTCCCTCGACCATCATCTTCTCCAAGTCTTCCTGAGACAACAAGGTTTTCTTGCCAGTGCCACCAGTCTTATCGTATGGTTGAGCCATTTTCCTGAGGAACTGCATCCAACAGATAAGGAGACTTCCATTATGCAATCATATTATCAGATAAACATGCAGGTCTGACAAGGTCATAACCCTTGCTGTAACTTCATTCCAGCATCAAATAGTGCTTATATATATATATATACACATATGTATGTATGTATATATATATACACACATATCTACTAATTGAAACTGTGAAACTTTGGTTTTTATATTTACAAAGATCATTCAATCAAGGGTACTGGAAAGCCTAGGTCTAATTGCTACTTCTGAACTCCCAGTTCTTTACTTCATACAAAATAGCAGTATAATAAATCTGATGGGAAATAACCAACCAAAAATGGATACTTGGATAGAACATAAACCAAAGAACAAGTTGGCCAATAGTCCAGAAATTCCAGAATAATGAAATATGTGAATTTAAACTACACAAACATCAGGACAGTTGAGGACCAACCTCACGCGCTATATGCAAAGCCATGTCAGTGCTCAAGTTCAAGTGGGCATCATGTAAATGAGAGAGTATCCAACCAGGCAATTTGGACCGTTTGTCATGACGACTATACCTGCATAAAGTAATAACCAACCATGTGTTTACTGCCAAAAGAGAAAATTAAAGTAGAAGACAGCCAAAATTGATGCAGTCATCCAAGGCGGATATGCTCAGTACATCTTCTAGGTCACATCATCTATTCTAGAAATAAGCTCTTTCACAATAAAAGAAAAGAAAAAAAAGAGATCTATTTGGTGTTTTACCCAAGCAAAATGATATACGTTAGGCTACTATATAATAATGCAAAGAATCTGTAACTAAAATAATAATAATTGATATTTACAGTAACATCTCCACAATTTTTGTTGAATACACCTACTGTATTTCTGTATTTGCTAAACAAACTGGATTTTGAAGCTTGTCAAGATTCTCATCATACGCCATTCAATATTAGGAGGTCAGTAAGTTCCAGTCCATCTCAGGACAAATCCCAAGCAGTTATAGAGGGAGAGTATGTTGTTCTTTTAAAACAGAAACTTGCAAACATTCAGAGGCTCAATCATATTAGAGCAATTTCAGAACTTTCTCAGTGCATGAAAAGGGTACAAGGACACTAACCTCTTGTCTGCAAAAATCATCATCCCGTAATCAGCCTTTGAACGTATTACACGGCCCACACACTGAGCAGCTTGTCTCTGCTTAAGCAAAACAAATGTTACTAATGATTCTAGTTTCACAAAGTTTAGGAAATCCAATTGCCAAATTATCAAGCAATATTTATGAGGGAGAGGGAGAGAGTCATACTAAGGCATCAAAAGTCAGAAAATCTCCTTCCTTAATTTGAAAAGTATCCCGGAGATATTCGAGGCGTGCAAGCAAAATCCTGAAAATTTAATACTCGAATAAGTTCTGAAACAAGCAACTTGACCTCCTCGTGTTTGACAAGAAAAAAGTATGCGAAACACAATAGTTCATGGAACTCACTTGCTTAACGTGTATTGAAAAGGAACACCAAACATGATTACTAATCTGCCATAATGTCGATCAAAATCTATACCTTCAGCAACTTTTCCTCTGCAAAGAGTACATATGTTCTTCTTAGGCTTTGATGAACATGGATAGATATGTATGGGAAGAAACAAAGTACAGCACCTGATCGCCCAATTAGTAAATAGGAAGAAAGACATTCTCTCTTCTATAACCAATAAAAGTAATGGAGAGAGAAAGGGAAATATATATCACAGGGTTAATGTTGGGTGGATAAAATGGAGGGATACTTCCAACTCCAAGTGTTCTTGTGATCAAAAGGTGTCAATCAAGCTTAAAGAAGAATTTATTGCACACTCATAAGACCAACAATGCTTTATGGTATTTAATTTTGGGTAGTAAAGTGCCAACAAGAGCATAGGCTTAATCTTTTAGAGGTGCGAAAGTTGCAATGTATGAGTAAACATACAAGAATAAGATAATGAATAAGGTATAAGATAGAAAGTAGCAATTGCACTTATTAAGAGAATCAACTGCGCCTGAGATGGTTCAGCCATGTGTGAAGAACAATACAAGCCTTAGTAAAGATGAAAGATAACATAATAGTTAAACTAGAGGAAGATCAAGAAAAACTTCACATAAAATGATTAAAAAGGAGTTGGATCTAAATGACATCTCCAAAGATTTGGTTTTGACAAAACACAAAGGCAGTTTTTATGCCACTTTCTTTTTTGGGAAATGATACTTTTTTTAACAAAAGCTCACTCAACAAGCTGCAAAAGAAGTTTTGATCACAAAATAAGCTTAATCCAAACACACATGGGTAAAGGCTCTTGTCTGTTGGCTTTTTATGTAAGTATAAACAATCAACATTATAGTATGCCTTACCCAGGGGTTTGTTACATGCACATCAAGGAAGGGAACAGGTATGCATATAAGCATGGACGTATAAAAGCAAAGAGCTATTGATAAAAAGATCAAACCTCAAGATCTTGATTTGATGTACAAATTAAGAAAAGGAGTTTGAAAGAGACAAAGCTAGTCATCACAAAGACATAAATGATGGAAGAGGTTCAGTTGTTAAACTTAGCAACCCTGCAAGTGCAGGGAATTCCATGAACGTTTGGCTTTGATATACAATAAATAACCAAGGCATGGAGCACATAAAGATAAACCCTCTAATCCAATTCTCTTGTCAGATTATGAAGTAGGACGTAAAAATTGAGTTTGCAATATCATCTAAATTAATGTCAACAGAACATTCTATTCCCACAATATCCTATTGTCAGCTGGAGCTAGATATGACATTTATATATTACCATATATAGTAAATATTTGCCTTTCAGTTAAATAGAGAGTGTAGTTTGATTAATCTTAATCTTAACAAGTATTACAAAAAAGTTTAAGAACCCAGGAGGATATGTTTCCGTTATCTTACCTAGCAACAGAAAAAAATATAGCACCTCTTCCACAATCACAAGCCTTGCGGTAGTTGTCAAGAGCCAATGTAGTTTCTACCACATCCTGAGTTTCAATAAAGACAAGCTTATGCTGCATTATTTCCTGCAAAAGAGATGCTTTTAGCAAACCCAAACAACATAATAGACACTACTAGTAAAAGTATTACAGAAATCAAAGAATTTGAATAGTTCACTTACCTTCAAAATTCCATTTTCATTCCAGCTATTGACTATCCCATCCATATACGAGTAACTGACAAAGAAACATACAATACCATCTGGAACAACTGAAGCCATCTCCAATAAGAGTCGTCCATAATTCCTCACTACACCTAGATCACTTCTCATATCAAATTTAGTACTGACTGGAAGCTGATCACTGAAACAACAAATCTATTAGGCATTTAAAAAAACAAAAGTGAAAGTGAAAGAGGCCTTTTTCAAGGAAATCAAATATTGAAAACGAATTAGCAAGATCTGCTTAAAAATACGGAAGAGCGAATAATGGGAATACCTGCCACGGGTAAGAACCATAGGGCATATGCAATCTCTTGTTAAGGACATTGTAAAACTTCGACTGACAACAGGGTTGAAATTCAACAGGCGAGGGTACAAATCTATAGGGCTTAGTGTGCCAGATGTAATAACAACTGATTGAAATCGTTCAAAAACTGGTTTTATGGCAAGAGAAGCATCATGGCAACAAAGCTGAAATGTCATTGATGAAGAAAAATAAGAAAAAAACATAGATATACGTATGAAATAAATAAATCTTACACAAAATAGAACTAATATTAGATTGAAAAAGTAATAGAGTAAATACAAATCAAACCAGCAAAGCTAACCTGCAATACAGGATCAGGAATATGTGGCATTCTCTCATCAAAAGGTTCAATTATAATGGAAAAACCACGGGCATATGTGCCAACAAGTGTGGCAAAATCACATATACTTTGGATATGAAGGAATTCATCAGTATCTGTAATTTCCAAAGTCATCATTAATGAATGAAGCCGATCATAACAAAACTTCAGTGTTTTCTGGTCAATTCCAGCATGGTTAAGAATAGAGGTAACAAAGCCAACAGGGCTTTCCTTTTCCACATTCTCTGTTTCCATGCGCCCTTCAAAGTATTGAACTAATCTACGTAAAACATGAATAAAATGCTCAGCTCGACGAATATTTCCTGGTACAGCCTCCTTTAGTATATCATCGGGCAAGGCTGGATTTGCTAGCCAGCCATCCGTGGCTATCCAAAGAAAAACAAGTTCCAGTTAGTGATGACTAGAGGTGACATTAAGACAGTATTAACAAAAGAGACATCCTACATACCAGGCAGGTCTCCTCTTAGTGCCAAACCCTCGACAAGCCGGTTGTATTCAGCACGGAGTCTACCAGCATCAGTGGCCTTGAACCTTCCTACCAGTTCAAATGGTTACGAGAATCTGAATCAAATTTCAGCTATGGGAACAAAATGGAAAATAAACCAAAATTGAGACTATGGTGAAGACGCAAAGTAATTTCAAGTGTCCCAAGACAAAATTTGATCAATTTTATGAATCCACCTAAGCAATGCAGGACAACAATAACTTGCATATGTATAGAAGTTTCCACAATCACCAGAAACGCTATTTTTTAAAATATATTATACCCTCTTCTTCCCTACTGAAATTGTTAGTGAAAACTTGGAACCATATATCATAGGAGGAGAAAGCTAGAAACAGCACATACTTGTCAATTTCCTGACGCATCCTAGTTAAATTTCTTCTAGCACCTTCAACAGTCTGTCTTCTCACACTCACACTAAGCGCTTCAATACAGACATTATCGATATTATGAGCTTCATCAAATACAACAACACATTCTTTCTGCATTTCCTTAGAAATTATGCCAGCCACCTTCGGATCAAGCAAATACTGATAGCTATACACAACCACATTGGCAAACTGCACCATATGCCGTGCCAGAAAGTAAGGACACCACCCCTTCTCCTTCCCAAACGCTCTCAGATCCTACAATCAAATATACATATTCAGGTTCAAACATTCTAGGAATTCTGGTACAAATCAAAAAGCACATCATACAGAACAATCTGAAAATGAACAAAATCAAAATTAAGTCAACCACACTCAAACTTTGAACATTTTAAAGTAAGGGAACTTCCAAAACAGCTTATAGTCGAAACCTTCAGTTAACCCCACTCAAAAAAGCCCAAACTTTACAGAATCAGGAAACAACCAAATGAGATTGAAATTGAATCATCTCATTTATAAAAATTTCAAATATCTCAGAATTGCGTAGGGGACATCCAAAACCGTTCAAAATCAAGGACTCCCCCCCCCCCCCCCAACCAAACTTAATTCCCAACATTATCAGCATCCACCATCCACAGATCATCTTAAAAAAAACAAAATCAAAATTAAGCCAACCACACTAAAATTTAAGCATTATAGAAGCAGGGAACATCCAAAATTGCTCAAATCAAATCTTTCAGTCAATTACACTCAACTCAAATGTTTAAGAATCAGAGAACACCCTGAAACCGACCAAATTTGACATTTTCATTCAACCCGTTAACAAATTCAAACATTTCAAAATAAGCAACATCCACTCCGATCAAAATCAAATGGCTTTATTTTTTTTTCATAAGAATTCAAACATTTCAAACTTAGGCACAGAACATCCCAAACCGAACAAAATTCAATTTTTTTTATTGCTATAAGAATTTCATCTCAGACATTTCAGAATTGGGAAGATAGAACCCAAAACCAATCGAAATCCAACACTCCAACCAACCAAACTCAAATTCCTAACACAATCGCGAAATCCCTACCTGCAAAGTGTAAACACCAGGCGGCAAAACCGCACCAGACCCAGCCCTCTCATACTGCTCGAAGAACTCGCAGGTCGGCAAGGCAGGGTTCTCAGCGGCGAGCGCCCTGACCCAGCTGGCAGTCAATTTCCGGCACCCGGCATCGACAGAATCACGATTCTCGGCGGCGAGGACACGGGTATTGACGCAGAGGTTCTTACGGGAAGAGAGACCCAGGGCGAGGATGGTAGCGGCAGGGCCGAGAAACCGCGTCTGGTAATCATGAAGGAGTCGGAGCTCGGCGAGGGTCTTCTCCATCTCGTGGACGGTGCGGGTGCAGTAGAGGAGCTTGAGGGGCGATTGGGGTTTGGAGAGGACGTAGCTGGTGATGAGGGAGAGGAGTGCTATGGTTTTGCCGGTGCCGGTTGGCATCTCGAGGAGGCAGTGGCCCTTTGCGTCGAGGGCTCGCTTGAGTTCCACCATGTAGGAGTATTGTTCAGGGTAGATGTTGTCGTAGGGGAAGTACACTGTTACGTCCTCGATTTGGAACTTCATTGTCGTTGTTGGATTTTGGGTTTGGAGGGATCAGTGATGATGATGGAACACGAAGCACCACCGTGAACCTTGTTTGAGCTTAGGGTTAAGCAGCAACGCCAACTTCCCCGTTAAAAGACAAACCAGTCCTCTTACTTAGTACTGACAGGTCTCAAGATTTTTGTGACGTGAAAATTCTTTATGACCGTGATACATGATAATTTTATACCTTTTCTCATCTGTATATAAATAAATCTATGTATAGCCGGTTCCAAGCCCCGCGAACGTGAAATTAATCGATATCTTCAATATGGTGGTGTTAAGTCTCGGCAGTTAACATGGAGTCTAGTGTTAAATGAGCTAGAGGCGTTGTATCGATGTTTAGATGCAATGTTAAATGAGCAAGGGTCCTCACATCTTCGTGGATGGATGTGATGAAGAAGCTAGCCCGGGATTGCTTGATTAGGTTTGGTTCTTGGAATATTGGTACTCTAATAGGTTACTATTGAGGTGGTGGATACAATGATTTAGAGAAGGGTTACCATAATGTTCCTTCTATAAACTAAATAGGTTGGGAAGAAAGCTAAGAAATTCGACACTACTGGATTTAAGTTTCGGTACATTGGGAAGGTTAGATGAAGGAACGACGTAGGTATTATTGTGGACAAGAACTGGAAATATAATGTTATGGGAGTAAAAATGATTGATGACCGGATCATATCTTCAAATTATTGTTGTCTAATGAGACTATTGATAAGGTAAAGACAACACAAGAAATGGGGAGTTTGAATTGTGTGTGTGACTTAAAACTTGTTTTAAAAAACAATATTAGTTTGAAAAAGCTTATCAGATGATAGCAGTGGAATTTAAAAGAGTGAATAATAAAACTAATAACACACAAAGATTTATCTTGATTCACCCCCAGAACAATAGGGCTACGTCCATTCCTTGGCTTCACCAAGATTTTAATATCAAGTATTCACATAGGACTTCTCCAGAAAATACAAGTATTCTCAGGGACTTCTACCAAAACAAGTGTTCTCAGGGACTTCTTCGAAATCAAGTATTCTCAGGGACTTCTCCCAAATCACGTATTGTACAGGATGTCTCCTAAACAAGATCGAAATCTTCTACAGTTGATTCTCTTCTTACAAGAGTGATAGTAGAAAGTGTGTAAGCACAATTTACAGAGATGATATGGAAATAGGTTATCTGTTTGAAGTGTGAAAGGATAAGAGGTTTGACTCTAGAGATTATCACACTTGGGCGGACGAGTGAACTTAGAAGAGTATGACATTGGTTTTCTAAGTAAAGTTCAGAGATTGATTGCAAGAGAGACTTTGAATGCTTAGATTTGAATGTCGTTGTAAGTCGCCAAATTCTTCAGTCTTTAAGTCATCTTATTTATATATTTAGTAGGATGAACACTGATGAAGATGATGAAGTTCCATTGAGTATCGTCTTCTCTTTTGCTGCAACAGATACTTCTGTCAAGCTTGCAGAGCATTAAATGCAAAACTGCTACGCAATTAATGCAACATTTAATGCAGTTGATTCTATCGTCCACTCTTCTCTGGCGTGTTTCCTTATATAGTGTTGTGCAGTTAATGCAGAGGAAAATAGTAGAGCGTATCTTCTATTCTGATCAACGATATTTGGTTTTGACCGTTGAGGTTGTACGATGTTCAGAAAGGAGAGTCGTTGACTCTGAAAAGGTAGATCGTGAAGTACAACATTACTTGAAACGAGGAATGTTCAGAGACTAGGCAGATACGAGGAATATTTCTTCATTAAATGTGTTCTTTGTTCTTCCTGTTGAAACAATGCTTCATTGAAGAGTGCAGACAACATAATCCTTCTTCTGCACAGACGATACGTTGCATCACTGTTTGAATATTCTGTCAGACGGTACATTTGAACGTAGCTGCTTTAGATCCTTCATGTGTAGGCAGACATTCCACTTCTTTTCATCGGACGATAGATATTTCCTGAAATATAAAACATATAGAGTTTAGGAAATTTTTATCTATCGTGATTAAACCTCGGGTAAAATTTGTGATTATTCAAAATATAATAAACATGAAATCGTTTGAACTTAACAATCTCCCCCTTTTCGGTGATGACAATTTTATAGAGAAAAAGGTTTAATCTAACTTTTTGAAAATGTATCGGAGCTATTGGTTTAACAAACCTAAGGGTATCAGAGCAACTGTTATCTTAAAGGCATAGGGGTATCAGAGCAAGAAATCTAAGCTTTGTTGGATTTTAAAAACATAAGCGTATTGGAGCAATGTATCAAAGCTTTTTCTAGGTTAATAAAACATAAAGATATCAGAGCTTATTATGAAGATATTAGAGCATTGGATATCAAAGCACTTATCACTTAATAGCATGGTATCAGAACACGTATAAGCGACGTATAAACTAATAACATAGTAGACGATATTAAAGAGGCAGACGATCGAACTCTCCCCCTTACATGTATAACCTACTTTCGTCTAACATAATCTTAAGCTCCCCCTTAATGCAATAATTTTCTAAGTTATTCTAGGCTTACTTTTCTCTTTTCTCTCCCACTCATGCTAAGTTTTTTCTCTTCTCTCCCCTTTTGCCATTAGCAAAACAACAAACAAGGGTCCATGCAGACGATATAAACGAGTATCATAGCAAATAAGCATGGAAAAAGCAACTATCATAGAAATTATATATAACTGTAAAGGAAGACGATATATAAAAGGCTTAATAGCACTTTTGGTCCCTCACCTTTCACGATTTGGCATTTTTGGTCCCTCTTGCAGCACCCAGAGTCCCTTAACCTTTAAAGAAATTGCATTTTTAGTTTACCATCCAATTCCGTTAAAGATTAAACGGAATATTCCTTTTTAAAAAAATAAAAACTCATCAGCTTTTTGGATTTTCCAGAAAATACCCCCTCTCCTTCATCAAACCTTCTTCTTCCTCTTCTCCCATCATCTCCTCTCTTATCAATCTCCAACCATCAAAACACCACAGCCACCACTTCTTCATAAAAAGCACAGCTTCCATAAAGACAGAGCCAAAAAGAGAGAACAACTGAAACCCCCCAATTTCAGCATCAAACTTATCTCAGCCATGATCAATTCGTGCCTCACGAGACCATCATCGAGCCAGCACCGCCCGGTCTTCGATCCACCATCTCGACCACCACGCTCTTCGTTCACAACCTCTGTCACAACCCTTCTTCCCCTTGCTGTCAACCCCAATTACCGAACCGAAACACCCATCAGAAGAGAAGAAGAAATAGAGGACAACAAACTCAAACAATCTGCTCCTCACCACCGCCACATGACCACCCAGTTCGTCACCAACCGCTACCGCTCCTTGCCGCCGTTCCCTTCACTTTCACCTCGTTCCTCTTCCGCCAGACCTCGTTCATCATCTTCATCTCCTTCTTCATCATCTTCATAGACAAAAAATCAGAAAATCCCAAAACCTCACACCCAAAAAAACCCAGAAACATCTTCATCTCCTTCTCCATCATCAAACCCAGAAAATCAAAACATTTTCTTCCCTTTCATCATTTACCCTCCTTCAACATCTTAAACCCAAAGAGAAAGAAGAACCCAACCCCAACCTCATCACCCCAATAAAACAACTCAAATCCTTACCACACCCATTTTCCCTAAATCCCTACCAAACCCAGAAATTGTGAGGTCGAGAGAGATGAAGAGCTGGGAGCGGTGGCTGCCTCGGTGTAGATATTAGGATAACGCCATAGTCGAAGAGAGGAGGTGACATGCACAAGCTTCGACGGGACGACCCAGCTCACGGAGGAGATTGAAATGGCGGTGGATCTGCTTCGTATTCGCCGTTGAACTCCGATCTGGGTTCGAGCGGCGCGCTAACTTCTCCTCCTCTTGGATCCGCTTATGCCGCGCTGCGCTAGGAGAAGAAGGAAGGTGAAAAAAGAGGTGTGGCGGTGGAGGCTGATCGGAGGAGGAGTGGTGGCGGCGCTAGGTTTGGAGTGGACAGGAAGGTGGCGGTTGTTTAGAGGAGAAGGGTTTGGGTGGTGGTCGCCGGTTTTCTGGAGGTTCGGTGGTGGTTGAGTGAAGAGGAAGACAGAGAGGTGGGTTTTGTTCATTTTTCTGGTTTCATTTTGAGTAAAGAAGGAGGTTTGATTTTGTTCCTTAGTTTACAAGAAGAACAAACGATGGGGTTCTAGGTTTTCTTTTTTCTTTTTCTTTTTAATTAAAATTTTAATCAAAAACTGTTAAATTTTAGACGGAAGTTAACCCAAAACTAAAACTGCAACTTCTTTAAAGGTTAAGGAACTTTGGGTGCTAATAAATTGTAAGAGGGACCAGAAATGTAAATCGTGAAAGGTGAGGGACCAAAAGTGCTATTAAGCCTATATAAAACTGTCAAAATAGTGTATTCTGCACAAAAATTAAAGAGAGTTTAAGGGTTAGAAATTGAAGGGGTCTTCATTTGATCTTTTCATGCAGCTGCGCCAGCATCAACTCCACATTGCAGAACCTTGCATCCATGGCATCAAATCATTGATCTACATTGACATTCATGGATCCAATCTCCTCTCTGACTTCAGCTTTAAAGGCAGCAAGCTCTTTAGCTAATTCTTCGACATGTTGCTCCTGAGATGGAGGAAATTCTATATTGATAGGAGTTGGTGGGGATTCAACAGTGTATGCAGCACATGTATCTTTGTTGTCCACTTCACATTGAAGCTCATAAGTTTGAACGATGGTGAGAGCACTGCTAATGAATGGAACAATGTTGGCAAAAGTGAGTTCGGGTTCCTCTAAAAACTCATAATCCTCCTTGGATAGAATGATTGGAGTTTCAATAGGAGTGACTGTTGATGTCCAAGTAGGTAGCAGAATGAAAAACCATGAGCCAAACCTAAAAATCAGGGCTCCAGACCTTCGTAAAGCAAAGAATGGAAGAGAGCCATAATAACCGCGGGTTTGCTAGATGACGCAACCAAAATGAAACAAGTCATCTTCCGTGTGTTCCAAGAATTGGAAGTTTACACATGGGCAAGAAGTGAGCACCCATAGACGTGAAGCATAGAAAAAGTTAGAGCCAAGAGTCTCTCTGGATAAATCCACAAAGAGGCAAGATAACTCAAGCTGTTTAAGCAAAGGAGCTTCAACAGACGATGGTGCGATCTTCTGAACTTCAGACGAAGGTTCATCAGTAGTAGACGATTGGATCAAGTTTAGACGCTTTAAAGAGCTTTTGATAATGGATGAACGTCTTCTCTTCATGCAGATCATGGCAGACTGTAGTAGTTGTATGTGCCTTAGACGATGATGTGGTAGGAGTGATGTAACACCCTGAATTTCCCCCAATAATTAAATAATTATTTAATTATTCCATGGTACTTTTTGGATCCGCTCAGTGGCATCGACAAGCGATATCGTCGGCCGAAGTACCGATGAAGTACTCTTTGCAATACTTGGTAGTAAACCAAGCTAGACCTGACTTTGAGTCCGGACGAGAATAAGACGTTCTCACTATCACCATGACGTTCAGTGAAGAATGGCTATTAATATTGATATGGTTTCCTTCCGAAGCCCGGAAAGGATTTTTCGCGCTCACGAGACTTTCAGTCGAAACTTCAGCAAGCGAAACAGACGACTTCGGACACAGGATCGAGAATCGGAAAAGCACCAAACGACTTTGTTTGACGTGTCGAGACCAGTTCTACAATAAGGTTTTGTGAATAATGACCTTCGTGAATAGTGTTTTCAGACCAGCGTGGCACGCACTTCGAGGAAGATCGACCCAGCCCCGAATTGTACGGGCCCGGTACCCCAAAGCCAATAAATGACCGGGGGAAGATACTCTCAGTGACACTGAGGTACTCACTGATGACCAGAACCAGATGACGACCAGTGATCTGACGCATTGACGAACTGACGCACTGACGCGTCAGGGATTAGGAATATAATAATAAAATATTAAAGATATTTTCCTAATCTTTCCATAATCCTAGTTTGGTCCTTGCCCCTTCAAAGTTTATGGTTTAGTCCTTGCCCTTTAAGAGTTTTACACTTTGGTCCTCAAATAGTAAAAAGAGATTTTTACTTTAACATTTTACCCTTCACACTTTGGTCCCTAGGGTGAATTAAAGATTGAAATTTGGCCCCCCATACCCATTAAGAGCCGCGGCCCACACCCTTAAATGAGGGTTCCATGTGCTTTTCTTCCATTAACTCTTCATTAAGTGAAATTTAGAGAGAATTAAGAGAGAGAAAGTGAGAGATCTTCATCTTCTTCCTCCCTAAACCTCCATGGCCGAACCTCTACACCTCCATGGCAGCCCCTTCCACTCATCTCCTTCACTTGGTGCTTTGAGGTAAGTTACTCCCCTCGTCCTGATCTACGGTTCTACCGATTCGGATTTTTGATAGGTTGAGTTTGGATTTTTATGAAGTTGTTGGAACACTAAACTCCCTTTGTTAATGTTGTTCCCATGACCTTAGGCTTTAATTTGAACCGATTGAAATTTTTATTGGTTGAGTTTTTGTCCCTAGAGGATTTTCAAGTTGAGCTTTTGCTAGGGTTGCCTTTAGGAAAGTTGTTCCCACTAAATTGATCTATGGATTTTTCTAATTAGTTTTCTTGGAAGCTAGGTGTTTGGAAAATTGATTATTTGAATAAGTGATTTTCAAACTTTAAAATTTTGTTTCACCATAGATTTCTTATTACCTTTGATGTGTACAAGTTAGTTTTGAAAGAAAAATTGATTTTGGAATTTATGGTGTCTTGGCCGAATTGGACAGAATTGGATTAAGGGAAGAAAATTAATTTTCAACTAGCTTTGAGTGTGTTTAAATGCTTGAAAATGGTTTTGGGTTTGTAGGAAAGGTTTTGCCCTAATTAGTACAAAAGGGACTAGAGAAAATTGTGTAGTTAAAACCCTAGAGAATTGATTTCTAGAGCACTTTGGAAATTTGGATTTGAAGTTTAAAATTGAACTTTTGGGTATATTGGATTTTGGAACTCATATCTTAATTAGGGTTTTTGGATAAGCTAAGAAAACTCGGGTATTGGAAAATTGGCGTTTGGAATAAAAGTTTTGTGCTTTTGACACGTATTAGTTTTTGAACTCAAGACTTGAAAATTTGTTTAGAAAACTTGAAATAGAAGTTATGTTTTGGTTTGTGAAATTTTCTTGAGTAGGTTAATGACTTGTTTGGTAAAAATATGAAGTTTTTGTGAATTTACACAATTTGGGCAGAACTGTACCCTTAAGGTTTTGTGTGCGTTTTGGATTCAAAATTTTGTTTAAGGCCTTCAAATTGGTTTGTAAGCATCTAGCCTTGATGCTCTTTAAAGAATTAAAGTTTTGGAAAGTTTTGAAAATTGTAACTTAGAGTTTTCTGTGTTCTTTAAACGGTCGATAAAGTTGTTAAAAACGTTTTTGACTTCCAAGGATTTTCCTGAGAGTTAGGACCTATGCCCAAGTGACAAGAACCATGTAGGACCAGTAGCAAGGACCTTATATTTTAGTTTCAAATTCTAAGCTAGGCTATGTTTCTTGAAGGTTTACAAGACTTTGGACCGACTAGGATGAACGGAGCTTACGTAATCACCCGGATCGAACAATTCTTCGGTAAGGGAACTTCGTTACATTAGCTATTAAGCATATGTGTATGTATATACTATAATGTTGTTTGTCAGTCGACAGTGTTCTAAGAACGACCCGACTTTAAATTGCTTGGATTTGATGTTTGACATTGTTGTTTTGCTTGTTTGTGCGTCTTAAACTGATTGAAGATCTTGCTGTACTATTAACTGTAAGCATGCTCCCATTTGCGCACATGTTTCATAACTGTTTGATATGTACCTATGCTCTACATGATTATTGTTAATTATGAAGCATGATATTTAGCTCATACGAAAAGAGCAAGCCATACCTGAATATGTATGCTATTTTATGTTGATAACATGTTGATTGAATTACCGTCTTTCCCTAATCTTGCTTGTTGCAATGTTGCTATGCCTTATCACCAATTGTTGTGTGCACTAGCTTGGGAAATTAGAGTAAGCTACCATGAGAATGGGGTTCCTTTCAAAATAAAGTATAAAGACCTTGTTTTGGAAAAGTAAAGGCTTAATAGTTTCGAAAAGAATAAGAGGAGAAACTTCTTTTAGAAACCTAATGAATGTTTTGGAAACATGCTTTCAAGAGAACCTGCAGTTAAACCGTGAGATTTCGAAATGAATCTGTCCTATCTTTCTTGAAGGAAATTTATAATGTACTAAAGGAATTCATCAACCCTTTTATGAACTTAAGGATGATTCCACTTCTTTTCTACAAGATTTATCTTGAAAAGAAAATCAAGTCACTTCTTGGAAAAATAACTATAAGAAATTCCTCACGAGGAATCACAAGACATGTTTTCTGAAAGCCTCTAAAGACCTTTACGAAAATATTTCAAGAGATGTATTCTCAAGAAAATTGGGTAGCTTATTCGGTAATGCCTTCGTTAGTAGTAGCGGGCATTTTACGCTTCAGCAGCTACCGACGAGAGATCACTGGACCAGGAGGGTTCAGGCGATCACAATCCCTCGAAGTAGACAGGCACTCCGACAAGGATGACACCGCCTTTGAAAAAGGGATTCGAATTCATAAAAACAACGTCTCCGCTAGGTGGGGAAATGGAATGAGAAACCCGTTCATATTATTATTGTTGTTGTTGTCTGTTCATAAATCTTGTATGCAGGAATGTTCCTCAAGACGACGTTGTCGTCATTATTCAGCTGGATGGAATAGCAGGCTATCCATCCAGCATGCTGTGTGAATACTGTGTGGAAATACTTTGTGGAATGTTGTGTGGATACTGTGTGGAAATACTGTGTGGAATAATGTGTGGATACTGTGTGGAAATACTGTGTGGAATACTCTGTGGATAATGTGTTGAAATACTGTGTGGAATGCTATGTGGAGGCTGTGTGGAGACCGTGTGCCGACTCTTTGCAGCAAACTGAGTAATCGGATCATATACACCTTAACTGCATCATGACATCCTGATTGATTGTAACATGATTGCTATGCGTGTTCTGAGCTGCTTATTGAGTGTATTTTGGTTGCAATTCTACTTGCTTTATAATCAATGCTTGCTTGTCAATTACCCTGCGTAGCTTGTATGTCCATTAGTCTTGTTTTCCTACATCCTCTCGATGTAGACATCTATCTGCTAATACTCTATATGATGACTTGATATACTTATATGTATTGATGTTTGTTGTCTCTCTTATGCGCTCGCATGGGGAGTTATTGTTTTAGAAGTTGACCCTTGCTTGTCCGTTGTGTGTGTTTGCTGGCGACCCGTCGCCATTCGGACAGCCCTTAGTTAGAAGTTGCAAGTGGATGCCAGTTCAAGGGAGATCAAGACAGAAGACGGGCGCCTAATTTCAAGAAGACTTGTCACAGACGCTTTAAATTGTTATGTATGAATTTGTGTATGACTAAATATCCGTGTAGAGAGCCTTAGTTTATTTTCTTACAACTGGCATGAAGTCTTTTGAACTCAAAGTAAATCATTTTGTAATTTATTTCTAAGCTGCTGGCCAGTCACCTTATGCCTCATGTGCGGCTATTTACGAATCAGGGTATTTATGTCATTAATGCATCCCATCTTGAAATATTTCAAAAAGGAAGAAAAAAAAAAACCCTCTTTTCTACAGGTTTGAAAAAGTAATTTGCATATTTAATTATTGTTCATTTTCTACAGTGGCGCCCTGAAAATCGAGGTGTTACAAGTGACGTCAGCAGACGTACTCTGAGAAACGACAAATGTTTCACCACTTGTTGCATTTGGATTTTCCAAGTTGAGAACAACAACAGCAACATAGCAGCTCATCGTTACTGGGGGCATGTGCCTCGTGCCCGGCACTCACTTCGGCACTCATCAGGATCCGCATCCTCTCAAGGTGCTTGGGGTTGCCGTTCGCCAACCGGGATTCCATGCCCATTATGTCGCGGCAGAACTCATTGTATCTCTAGAGATCGCCTGTCAAATCCGGATACTTACTCCTATCTTTCTTTGTCCTCTTTGACTTCTTGACCGGCCGAGAGGGATGTAATCGGAGGCCCTGGTAAGTAGTTTCTTTCTTGCAAACCATGGTAAACCTGAAAGGGGGCGCGAGGGGGGTTAACAAACTATTGTATCTCAGGGCCAATCACCCAAACCCAAGGAAACTCGATAGGAACCTCACTCTCGACCCCCCAACTACCCCTAGGCCGATCTAGTAAAATATATATATTAAAAGCAAAAAAATAGAAGGAAATCGGAAGTTTACTTGAAGACATCACGACGGGAGAACTACTCACAATGCAAATCCGACCACCAAGTAATTAGGACAACCGAAGGTCGCTCGTACTGCACTCTTCGCGGGCGAGGAGCTCAACAACAATTGTAACAAGTGAAGAAATGAAATGAGCCCACCCCTTTTTATAACCAATGCCACCCGAAGAAGAAAGGGTGCAGTCATTGCTCCACTAACAAAAGCGCGCGAAGGCACCCACTAGGGGGCATGTGAACAGTCACCTAGAAGAAGTGACAGCGTATTAATGCGCCACACACGCACACACACACGCCTCGAGAAAGAAGCGATACGTCTTCTCACCTAACAACCGAAAGGATAGACTAGCTCGGTCAAAGAGGTACAGCAACTGGCCGGACAGTTGGCAGCCCTGAGCAGTTTCCTGCCCAAAGCAGCCCTCATATCCCTACCCCTCAACGAACTCATCAGAAAGGGAAAGGCGTTCGAATGGACACCTGAGACCGAGAAGGCCTTCACGAAGTTCAAGGAAACTCTACAATCCTCTCCCATCCTTTCTAGTCCGATTAAGGGGGAGAATATGTACCTATACCTTGCAGTAAGGGATAAGGCGATTAGTGCAGTGCTGGTCAGAGAAGACCAAGAAGGCCAACGTACCATCAACTTTGTTAGCCGATCTCTACAGGGGCCAAAGATCAGATACCAGAAGTTAGAAAAGGTGGCCTCCGCTCGCTTGGAGGCTAAGACAGTACTTCCAGGCCCACACAATAGTCGTCCGAACCGACCAGCCAATCATACAGGTGCTACACAAGCCAGATTTAGCAGGGTGAATGATCGGATGGTCGAATGAACTGTCTGAGCACGACATTCAGTATGAACCATGCCAAGCCATAAAGTCACAGACCTTGGCCGAATTCTTGGCCAAAATGAAAGAAGGAGCAGAATAGCCGAGCAGTATCACCTGGACCGTTCATGTGGACGGATCCAGCAACAGCAAAGGAGGAGGCGCAGGGAATGTGTTAGTACAGATAGCAACCTGAGAGGGGGGGTGAATCAGTGTTGCCCCAATTTTCGCCTTATTGAAATGTTACTTTCAAGTTTATGATGATCATGAAATGATCGTTATGATTGCAGCGGATTTGAGCGATACTTGAAAGTAAATATGAAGGATAAGGAGAATCACACACAAGAGTTTATCCTGGTTCACCTTCAATCCATCGAAGGCTACGTCCAGTCCCTCAAGAAAACCCCTTGAGGATTTTTCCACTATTGATATAAATCTCTTACAAGTTCCTAACCCAAGGACCCCAAGAATTTCTACCAATATCCTGTGAAAGCAAACCACTTTCAACAGCCCCTGAAAGCAAACCGCTTTCAGTTCCTGAAGGCAAACCACCCTCAGACCTTGAAGGCTAAACCACCTTCAATGAAAACCCTGAAAGTAAACCACTTTCAGTGACAACAACCCTTCACCGAATACCACGGTGAAAAACTCAATCTTACAGAAAGAGATGAAGAAGATATTACAATTGGCTGTATCAATCCTTTAACACACAATTGGATTGATCATGAGAAATTATGCTTTAAGGCTTTTAAGCATAATACAATTCTGAGTTCTTCAAGATATGAACAACTAAAGTGTTCTTATTAACATGAAGATCATGAACTCAGAATTTAGGCTCCAAAAGATTTAAGTTCTAAAAGAAGAACTAATTTTGACAAAGCTTTGGCCTAATGTGATTTTCTCATGTGTAATGTGTTGTCTCTTGTGTATGTTGTTGTATGATGTGTGTGTTGTGTTTTCTGGACTCAAATGGTCTTTATATAGGCAAGGGAAATGTCCTTGAACCATCACAACCCTTTTCAAAAGGTTTGGGACACAATGGTTCATGAAAAGATGCACTTTTTCGTTCTGGTAATCGATTACCATACTTAGTGTAATCGATTACACAAGTGACCGTTTCAGTTTGAATTTGAATTTCAAACATGTAATCGATTACAAGACATGAGTAATCGATTACTTGCCTAGGTGTAATCGATTACCATAATGGTGTAATCGATTACACAGAAGCCCATTTTCCAGAAACTTGATCTTTGAGACTAGCTTAAGGTTTTCTACTTCTTTTAAGTTATGAAAACACTTAGCTTGATTAGATTAGGTGTTTTAAGAGCCTTTATGCTTTAATAAACCTTTGGAAGCATAACTCACCTAATACTAAGACTTCTAGACTATTGATGGACTTGTAGTGCTTGATTCTTTGAAGTCTTCTTTTCTTCTTTTTGTTGATGAGTTTGTCGTCATCAAAACCACAGCCAGGGTCAGGAGCAAGACCTTCTTCACAATCTCCCCCTTTTTGATGATGGCAAACACATTCTTGATACTTGAAGATCATATATGCATTCTTGATGCTTAACTCCCCCTATTTGATGGAATCTAGTATTTCTGATATTTCTCCCCCTTTCTAATGTACTTGTTGAATTCCTGCATATGATCTTTAAGAGCACAGAACCTTTCTCCCCCTTTTGACTTCATCAAAAAGAAGAAAAGGCCAAAAAATGTACAGGCATACATATATCCATACAAGTATATTGCAACATAAAGCATGGGGGGGGGGGGTAGGGGTAAAGAAGTAAAACGTGAACAGAACAGAACTTATATATATAGGAAAGAGCAAATACATAAGTTACACATAGTAAAACATAGCAAACATATGTAGTAGAGGGATTACAACAAGAGATAGAGCCTTTTTGCGAGAATAGGGAAATCCTAATAGTAAGTAGATAATTATATGGAGACACAAGACTTCTGAACTTAGGCTTGACTAGAATCCTCAGAGTTCTCAGAAGGGTCAAGGTCCTGAAGGCTCTCAATCTCCTTACGCATGAAGGAGTGCACAGCCTCTATGCGATTTTCCACAAGTATAAAGCGAGACCGAATGGTATCCTCCAGTTGGCCCAACTTTTGAGAGAGACGAAGAGACAAGATGTCCATTCGTTCGAGGATAACCTTGGTTTCTTGTGAGAAATTGGAAGGAATGGTATAAAATGGAGATAGTCCAGCCGATGCAGCATTTGTTTGAACATCGATGCGGTATCGAGACAGCACCAAGGGATCATTGGAGGAATCCCTTCGAGGAGCATTGATTGGAGAGGAGACATTTGAAGGACGTGGAAGAGACCCCATGGCGAAACAAGACTTAGAAAGAGATGGATTGTATAGGGAGGAAGGTAGGCAAAAGACAATAGACAAATGCTGATTTTATAAGAAAAATCGTGTATGTAATCGATTACGGTAGTTAAAGTAATCGATTACAGCAGTTGTAAATTTGAAAATATTCAAATTTTGAACATGTAATCGATTATAGCAGTTATAATAATCGATTACTCAGATAGTTCTAACAGGCACGAGGACTTAGAGCGTGGATAATCGATTACAGGACCTATGGTAATCGATTACTAGGACAATTGTATAAGTTCTAGGCTCTAGAACCTTAAGTAACACATTTTCATATAAACACTTAAGCATATAATCTATCTAAATGCATATAAACATATAATCATCACAAAGATTATGCAAATAACATGTTACCTTAAATGTCATGCTCATCTAATATGCCTAATTCTCTTCTTATTTTAAAAAATGATTCCTTAGGAAGAGGTTTAGTAAAGATATCTGCCAATTGATTATGTGTATCCACAAATGAAATCTCAATATCTTTCCTCATAACATGATCTCGAAGAAAATGATGTCGTATGCCAATATGCTTAGTTCGAGAATGCATGATAGGGTTTTTAGTGAGATTAATGGCACTTGTGTTGTCACATTTGATTGGAATGCAGCCCAGCTCTAAGCCATAATCTTTAAGTTGTTGTTTGAGCCATAGAGTTTGTGCACAACAACTTCCTGCAGCAATGTTTTCTGCTTCTGCAGTACTTAGAGCAAGACATGCTTGTTTCTTGCAAGACCAAGAGATAAGAGCATTTCCTAACAAGTGACAAGTACCACTTGTATTTTTTCTTTCAGTTTTACAACCAGCATAATCAGAATCAGAATACCCAATCAAATCACAAACACTTCCTTTGGGATACCACAATCCAACATTTGTAGTTCCTTTCAAATATTTGAAGATCCGTTTAACAGAACTCAAATGTGATTCCCTAGGAGATGCTTGATATCTAGCACATAGACACACACTAAACATAATATCAGGTCTACTTGCAGATAAGTATAGAAGAGATCCGATCATACCTCTATATTTGGTAATATCAACTTGATTGCCGGATTCATCTTGATCTAAATATGTGTTAGACCCCATTGGTGTGGCTATGGCTTTGCAATCATCCAAATCATATTTCTTTAATAATTCCTTGCAAAACTTTGATTGATTGATGAATATTCCATCATTTGATTGCTTGATTTGCAAACCAAGAAAGAAATTTAATTGTCCCATCATGGACATCTCAAATTCTTCTTGCATCATGTTAGAGAAATCTTACACAAAGATTCGTTAGTTGCACCAAAGATAATATCATCAACATAAATTTGAACTAATAAGGTATTACCTTTGATTCTTTTGATGAACAAGGTTGTATCGGCCTTACCCTTTTGAAATCCTTTATCACAAAGGAAAGTGCTTAATCTATCATACCATGCACGAGGGGCTTGCTTAAGACCATAGAGTGCCTTCTTTAATCTGAAGACATGTGAAGGGAACTTTGGATCTTCAAATCCTAGAGGTTGCTTCACATAGACTTCTTCTTGAATCTATCTGTTCAGGAAAGAACTTTTGACGTCCATTTGATATAATGGGAAATTTAAAGAACAAGCATACGCCAATAACAGTCTTATGGCTTCCAACCTTGCTACTGGTGCATAAGTTTCATCAAAGTCTATACCTTCTTCTTGATTATAACCTTGAGCAACTAATCTTGCTTTGTTCCTAACTATGATACCATTTTCATCTAACTTATTCCTAAATACCCACTTTGTTCCAATAACATGTTTATCACTAGGCTTAGGGACAAGTTCCCAAACTTGATTCCTTTCAAATTGGTTTAGTTCTTCCTGCATTGCTACAACCCTAGCATCCAAACCACTCCTTTGATCGGTCACGTCGCGTCTGGTGACGACTGGAAAAACCCCATTCGTAGGTATATTCAACAAGGCTGGCTACCGAAAGACGAGTTGGAGAAATAGAAGCTTACTCGGCAAGCCGCATGGTTCACAATCATCGACGACCAGTTATACAAACGGGGATTCTCGACCCCCCTCTTGAAGTGCTTAGGCCCTGAAAAGGCTTCGTACGTCCTAGCTGATATCCATGAAGGAAGATGTGGCCACCACCCGGGAGGGCATACGCTGGCCAAGAAAGTTATGAGAGCTGGTTATTACTGGCCCACCCTGAATCAGGATGCGATCGATTATGTGAAATGTTGTGACGCTTGTCAGAAGCATGCCGACCTCCACCGAGCGCCGCCCCAGGACCTATCCAGCATGGTCGCCCCATGGACCTTCCACCAGTGGGGCATGGACCTCTTGGGCCCTTTCCCCAAAGCCCTTGGGAAATTAAAGTTTCTAGTAGTCGCAATCGACCACCACACCAATTGGATTGAGGCCGAACCCCTCGCCATAATAACCTCCGCCCGGATACAGCGTTTCTTTTACAAAAACATCATCATTCGCTTTGGGGTACCCCACTCGGTGATCACGGACAACGAGACTCAGTTCACAAACAAGAACTTCCGGGAGCTGCTCGGCAGACTCCACATTAAGCAACACTTCACCTCGACCGAGCAACCCCAAACGAATGGGCAAGCTGAGTCATCCAACAAAGTCATCCTTAAGGGTATTAAGAAGAGACTCAAGGAAGCTAAGGGGCAATGGGCAGAACAGCTGGATCATGTCCTCTGGTCCTACCGAACTACCCCCTAGTCATCCACCGGAGAGAGCCCTTTCAGATTAACCTATGGGACCGAAGCAGTCATCCCGGTTGAAATAGGAGAACCCAGTGCTCGGGTGCTCGCATTCGATGTCGAGACGAACAACAACCGTTTAGCACAGGAATTGGATTTGGCAGAAGAAAGAAGACAAGCCGCCAACCTCCGCCAGACGATCGTCAAGCAGTAAGCCTCCCTCAGGTATAATAAGAAGGTGATTGTAGGACAGTTCTCGCCGGGCAACCTCGTGCTCCGCCGGGTAAGCGTCTGAGCCCGACCGGAGGACCGGGGCAAGCTGGCGGCGAATTGGGAAGGCCCTTACAGAGTAGTCCATTCTACCAGGAATGGATCATATAAATTGGAACGTCTAAACGGCTCGGAAGTCCCCCGCCACTGGAACTCATCCAACCTTAGGCGTTACTACAGCTAGTAAACTAGTTTCCTGCCTTATATACTGCAAACTGTAACTTTTTTGAACAGGCTAATGATAATCAGATTGAAGGAACACCAGGCTTGTTCAATGATTGCCCTTGGCGGCGAACACGAACGTTCGTCTGAACCAAGGTGACGAATCTTCAACACCCCTAAAGGGTTCAACATTGCCCTTGGCGGCGAGCGCTAACGTTCGTTTGAACCAAGGTGACGAATCTTCAACACCCCTAAAGGGTTTAACGATCGCCCTTGGCGGTGAACGCTAACGTTCGTCTGAACCAAGGTGATGAATCTTCAACACCCCTAAAGGGTTCAACGATCGCCCTTGGTGGCGAACGCTAACGTTCGTCTAAACCAAGGTGACGAATCTTCAACACCCTTAAAGGGTTCAAAAATTGCCCTTGCCGATGAATTCTAACATTCATCTGAACCAAGGTGATGAATCTTCAACGCCCCTAAAGGGTTCAACGATTGCCCTTGGCGGCGAACGCTAACATTCTTCTAAACCAAGGTGGCGAATCTTCAACACCCCTAAAGGGTTTAACGATCGCCCTTGACGACGAATGCTAACATTCGTCTGAACCAAGGTGACGAATCTTCAACGCCCCTAAAGGGTTCAACGATCGCCCTTGGCGGCGAACGCTAACGTTCGTCTGAACCAAGGTGAGGAATCTTCACTACCTCTAAAGGGTTCAATGATCGACCTTGGCGGCGAACGCTAATGTTCGTCCAAACCAAGGGTATGAATTTTAAGAAACCCTAAGCGTGCGACGATCAAACTAAAAAGGCCAAAAATGATCGACGGCACAAAGTATAAGCGGCTTAATTATAGTCGGTCAAATAGATAAAGCGACAAGGTAAACACAAAGTAAATATCCACTCAAAATAAAGCAATCTGAGCAAAGATGGAGGGGATACGAGCGTAGCTCTTACAAGGGGAAAATAAACAGGAGGAAACAAAATATAACACATAACCCTAATCCCAGTCCTGGTGCGGAAACTGTCCAAGACCAGGAGCCCACCCTTCTTGAACGACCGAATCCTCCGACGCGAGGCCTTCACCCGGATTCTGAACGGGTTAAGGTATAGGCCGGAACTCACGACCTACAAGGTCTCCAATCTGACCGCCCAATATGACCCTTCTATACGACGCACCAAACATTGAAATGCTCGAGTTGAGGATGCTCAGTTGATCCACGACGTTCTTGAACGAAGCCTTGCAAACTTTTTTCAGATTACCCTCTAACTTAGCTTTCTGGGCGGTCCAGGCGTCTACCTCCCCTGAGTGATGAATCGACGATACTTTGGAGCTCTAAGTTCACTGCCTTTAGCCCCTCATTATGCCGAGCAAGCTTCGCCTTGTCATCAACCTCGCTCTGCACATCCTCCTTTAGTCCCTTGATGACCTCATCGGCATCGATCAAACGACGGTTGAAGGTCCTTATCTCATTTTCTCGCTCCACAAGCCAACCACGGAGCTCACCGACTTCCTCATTCCGCTCGGTCACCTGACTCCGTAACTCGATGTTATCTTCGTTCAACTTGGTGATCTGCTCGTCCTTAACAGCTGAATCCATTTTCATTTGATCCACTCAGCAGACTAGGTGCTGCTTGATCTTCTCAAACTCAGCAAAATGAGCCTCCCGCTCTTTAGCCTCCCGATTACACTCATGAAGAGCACCCACCAACTCTTCTTGACTGTACTGTAGGACAGACGATACTCGCCCAAGGACCTGATGGCAGTACTTGAACATCCGGTTAGCCGGGAAGTCACTCATCCCCTCACATCCTCCTCTTGGTACACCAACTGATCGATCTTCTATATGTACTTAGTCACATCAAAATTATCGTCACTCCAGACGCAAATACCCCATGGACCCTTGTCCGGCGTCTCACCAAACACCAAACCTTCGCCAAGAGTGGGTTCAACCAAAGGAGATTTCCCTTGGTTTTGCCACTCGGGTGTCCCCGAGTCACTGCTCGAGGAAGAACCTGACCTACCGCCAGCCTGACCCTTGACCCCTGTGTTCTGGTCGGATTTTGAACTTGCCTCGATGGGGTCTTCAACAAGGATGAGGGCAGCAACGGGGGGCGGACAAACAATAGTGGTAGTCCTGATGTTGGATTGAACCCGACCGATGGCCTTGGGCTGCTTGCTTGGACCGGCTTCGTCCTCGAACCCCAAACTTCTCTTCGAGGAAGCAAGCGGCTCTTGGTCAATTTCATCATCGCTAACCACAACAGCGACCCTCGATCGCTTAGCCTCCGATTGCGCAGCAACCTGACTACTCGACGGACTATCGGGGCCATCGGCCTCCGTTAGCCGGATCAACTCTCGAACGGCCGGGTCGACCGTCATGTTCACTAAAAAGAAGAAAGGAAAAAAACAAGTTAAACATCCCATATAGTTACTAAAATCTACGAAAGCTGAGGTACTCACGAAAACGTCTCTTCAACGTGGAGACCGAGTGACGAAGAAGCTCTTGGCACTTCAACAAGAATTGAGGATTACTACCCTCCTCAATCACCACTGTCTTCTCTAAAACGGCCAAGAATTCATGGTCGGACGGCTTCAACTTTCGGGGGTCGTCCGTCCTGTACTGACTAGCATTCTTCTCAAAATGCTTGTCACTCCACCACAGAGGGAACTGTTTGAAGGTGGTCCCGACCGAATTGGACCGGTACCACCACGACTGACCTTCCCCGGTTGTGGTCACCCGAAAGAAGTCCTTCTTGAAATCCTTGTACGAATAATTGAAGTTAAGGAGGACTTTGGTCACCCTAGACTTCAAACTAACCATACCATGGCCCCCATACCCATGTGTGTAGGAAGGAACGAACAGGTGGAAAAATAGGTCCAGGGACAGTTTTTGCCCGAATACCTCACACAGAACCTCAAAGGAACGAGTGAAAGCCCACCCTCCCGGGTGCAGTTGAGATGGGGCCACCTAGAGGTAGTTTAAAATCCTCACCGTGAAGTTGGAAAACGGCATCCGCACGTCGAGCTTTCGGACGACTGATGAGTGGATATTATATGATATTTTTAGGGTGTTTTTAGTCTTTTTATTTTATTATTTTTGAGTCTCATATAGGATTTTTATTATTTTTATGTAGATTTTATATTTATTTTGCATTTTTCATATAGATTAGCTTTTATTTGTTTTTCTAACTTTATTTTATATTTTTAGGAATTTTTATAGTTATTTTTATATTTTTAGAAAAGCTGGTATAGTTATCATTTTTGTCCAGGGACCAAATTGTAAAGTTTCAGGAAATCAGGGATCAAAGTGGAAAGGTTCAAGAGTGGAGGATTAAAAGTGAAGTTTCAAAGAATTAAAGGGCCAGAATTGAAGTGCTAGCAAATGGAGGACTTTAAGTAAAAAAGAAGAATATGAAGCAACTCTCTAATTTAGCACATGGAAAATAAGCTTGAAGAAATTGATGGTAGTGGGAAGGAAGTTTCAGAAATGATTAAGGGCTGAGTGGTGGCCATTGAAGGCATTGAAAACCCATTACCATGAAGAAGGGAAAAGCTTGAAGATGAACCAGCAGGCGATCCAACGCTCAGGCGTTGGGACTCTGACTAGGAGATGAGTCAGATTTTCACCCAGCGCTCAAGCGTTGGAAAGCCAGCGCTCAAGCGCTGGGCCTCGGTCTGATAGCGGAATTTTAATGCATCCCAACGCCCAAGCGTTGGGAATGCCAACGCTCAAGCGCTGAGGGGTGATTTTTTACTATAAATAGGGGCCTTTTCCTCACTTGTAAAACACACCTATTCAGAATACAACAAGTTTTCTTCTTTCCTCCTTAAGATCATTGTTCCTAGGAATTGTGGGAAGCCATACTTGAGCTCCTATCCAGGGTAATTCAATGACTCTTTTAGCCATGCTTGGCTAATTATTTTTAAGTTTCTTGGGTTGTTGTAGTTTATATTTATGTTTTAGTTTGTTTCTACCTTTCTGAATATTATTTTCAATTCATGTTTTATTTCCTTGTTCTTCATTCTTCTTGGTGCACACAAGATATTTTGCTTATTACTTATACGAATGGAAATTGGTAAGTAGTAAGGGACTTAGGATTTTAAAAAAGGCTATAAGTATATATCACTAAGGAATTAGGATAGACGTAGCTTTATGTTGGCCTGAATTTCTTCTTCATCTTCTTCTCTAGTTAACTAAGTTGCAAGGAATTGAATTTAGTAATTAGAAAGAAAGTTCTACAATGTGTAAGGAATTAACTTGTAGATACACTAGGCTATAGCATCATGAAATTGGAGCTTACTAGCATATTTTATAGACTATGTAAACCAACCCAAGAGCTTATTTTCCCATCATCTTTTTCTCTTATATTTTATTGCTATTTCATGTGTTATCTTAAACAAACCATCAAGAATACACCTTTTTAATTTTTCTGCTCAAGTACTAGATATTATAATAATAAGGACACCTATCCCTTGGGTTCGATCTTTTTATTACACGATAATCAACCGTGCACTTGCGGTTTGGCTATCAACGACCACCAAGTGCAAATAAAAACTGGAAGGAGGCTCGAAGCAAAGCCGAATATCTTGATCGAGGGCATAGACCTCGTGACCAGCGCCAATTTCATCGCTCGTTACGATCTGCGAACTCTCTAAGTAGCGAGGGTCGACGTGCGCTAGCCGGGAAGGCATACTTAGAATGTCCTGACAAAACTCGTTGTACCGGAACAAGTCACTGGTCAAGTCCGAGTACTTAGTCCGATCCTTCTTCGTCCTCCTTGAAACCTTGGCTAGGCGAGCGGGCTTCAACTTGATGCCCTGGTAAGTTACCTCCTTATGACGCACCATGGTGGAACTTGAAAGGGGCCCCGAGGGGGTCAGCAAACTATGGCGACTAGGCGAGAAGACCACACTCGGCCCCCCTTCCTCATAATAATAATCTAAGCAAAACGGAAGAAAAGAAAACTAAACAAAGCAAGGTGGTCAGAGTCATACCTGTCGACGGAGATGGGGAAACAATAAACGGCCACTAGACTAAACTATTCGTTTGCACCCTGAGAAACAAAGCTCTGCACTGATTGTGAAAGTGAAGAAATGAGGAAATGAGGGCCTTTATATAGGCAACCCCAGCAGGAGACGAAAGGGTGTATTGATTTCCCACTACAGGAAATGGCGGGAAACCTCCCACTAGGGGGCACGTGCGCGGTCACCTCAAAAGCTGCCAACTCGTTAATGAAAGCGCACGCGGGCATGCAACCCAAGACGAAACGATCCGTCTTTTCACCTGAAAAATGGTCAAGCGTCACTTCACCAACCCCAAAGATCAATAAATACCCTTGAGTGATTGATTGCACCCGATCGCCGATGTTGACACGACGGCGACCGGCTGGGAGGCAGCAAACGATCACTTGGAGGAAAACGATTCGATGAACGACAGCCGAAACCGCAAATTAAATTTTTTTACCTCGCAAAGACACGAACTTACCTCGGTAGCCCTCTAAACGGTCAGTGACTATAGTGCGAACAACGAGGAGGGAAATAACTCTCACCATGCAACTACGTGCATGCTGGAGCTAGGGGGCAACTGTTTCGGTATAACCTCCGACCAGCTCCGCGGATGACCGCTCGACAACGCTCAAGAGGGATTCGATCACTTACCCCGCCAAGCGGTATAGTTCCACCCGTTCGGAACCTCCTCCAACACACATTTTTTCCCTCGGCCAACTAGTCAGTGAGTGGGAACCCACCAAATCAGCTGGGGGTCCAGTGGAGGATAGTTGTGCCGTCTGACACCTCTCCTAGCCTGTCACCTATCGTTCAGAGTACTCTGACACCAACCTAGGTTGCCAGACCAAATGGCAACTGGCTCACCCCTATAAAAGCCAACCCCATTGTTTTATAAGGCACGCATATTCTCTAACTTGAGATTATCAGCTCTCGAGACGACCGCTGACTTTAGCATCAGAGTGTTTTCGCAGGGTTCCCTCCCGGACAACCACCAAGAGCTCAAGGACGACCACCCATCTCACCGCCACCGGAAGCACCGTGTTCCCTGTGACAAACACCCCCGTCCGAGTGAGTGAATGACCAATTGCGTTCACATGTTATGTAAAAAAAATTAAAAATTTTAATGTGGCAGAAAATTTTTAGTGTAGCAGAAAATAATAGGGTTTCTGTGTAAAAAATTATTACACCGAAAATGCACAATCATTAAATCCAAACTGAAATGTGAATTAAAGTCATATACTTTAAGGGCCCGTTTGGTGGTTAGGATAGGATAAGGGCAGGTTAGGATAAATGATTGGATAAGCACAGGATATGATAAGAGCAGGATAAACTCATATCCTATCCTGCGTTTGAGGTGGACAGGATATTGATAGGATATATTACAAACAATGAAAATGTATCAAATTTTCCTTGAAATAAATAATACATAATATTTTTTAAAATTTAATTTTCTAAATGGTTTTTTTTTTTTCAAAAAGTGATTATTTTATTAAATTTAATTTTTTTACATTTTTATAAATGAGCTTATGTTTTAATATTGTAACACCCTGATTTTCAGGGCGTTACTGTAGCAAATGAACAGTAAATAAATATGCGAGAGCTTTTCAAAAAGGTAGAAAAAGGAGGGTGTTTTTTTCCTTGAAATCATTTCCTTCTTCGAAATATGCCATGAAGAGATGCAGTACTAATAATTAATACCCTGATTCATAAATAGCCACACATGTGGCATAAAGTGACTGGCCAGCAGCTTAGAAATAATTTACAAGATAGATTACTTTGAGTTTCAAAAACTCTGCTGCTAGAAGTAAGAAATTAAACTACCACTCCCTACCCTATACATAATCATACATAAAAATCAACGTCTGAGAGGAGACGTCCTGCGACCAAGCATCCAGCTTCTATCTTGATCTCCCTTGTATCGGCATCCACCTGAGACTTCTGGCTAAGGCTATCCGACTGGCGACGGATCGCCAGCAAACACACACAACATACAATGCAAGGGTCAACCTCCAAACAGATAATACGCATAAGAGATTCTAATAATAATATTAACAGACAAGAATCTACATCAAGAGGGTGCAGGGAAGTAAGATAGATAAACATAAGGGCCATGCAGGAAAACTAACAAGCAAGCGTCAATCACAGCACAAGTAGAATTCCACCCGAAAACGCACCCCATAAGCAGCACATAACACGCATAGTAGTCATAATATATTCACTCATGATAATTATGATGCATTTAAGGTGTAATATGGCCTGATCATTCGGGTTGCTGTAAAGAGTCTGCACATAGTGGATTGGTGATAAGCTTGTTATCCCAATCATATTGTCTGCACGGAGCCTGCACACAGCCGCACATAGCCTACACAAAGCCTCCACGTGGTCTACACCTAGCCTACACACAGCCTCTACACAGCTTCACACAATAACCACACAGTATTTCCTCACTCCAATTTCCCCACCTAGCGGAAACGTTGTCCTTACGAATCCGAGTCCTTTTTTCGAAGGCGGCGTCATCCATGTCGGAGAGCCCGTCTACTTCGAGGGATTGTGATCGCCTGAACCCTCTTGGTTCAGTGATCTCTCGTCGGTAGCTGTCGAAGCGTAAAGACGCCCGCTACTACCAACAAGGCATTACCGATTAAGCTACCCAATTTTCTTGAGAAAACATCTCTTGAAATATTTTCGTAAAGGTCTTTAGAGGCTTTCAGAAAACATGTCTTATGATTCCTCTTGAGGAAGTTCTTATGGTTCTTTTTCCAAGAAGTGACTTAATTTTCTTTGCAAGATAAAACTTGTAGAAAAGAAGTGGAATCGTCCTTAAGTTCATAAAAGGGTTGATGAATTCCTTTAGTACATTATGAATTTTCCTTCGAGAGAGGTATGACAGATTCATTTCGAAAGCTCACAGTTTAACTGCAGGTTCCCTTGAAAGCATTTTCCAAAACGTCCATTAAGTTTCTAAAAGAAAGTTTCTCTTCTTATTCCTTTCGAAACTGTTAAGCCTTTACTTTTTCCAAAACAAGGTCTGCGTACTTTATTTTGAAAGAAACCCCTTCCCATGGTAGCTTACACCAATTCCCCGGCTAGCGCACACAATAACAATTGGTGATAAGGCATAGCAATAATGCAATAAGCAAGACCAGGGAATGACGGTAATTCAATCAACATGCTATCAAAAATAACATAACATACATATTCAGACAATTTCAACAATGTCACACATCAAACAATTCTAATCCAGCATATCAGATGCCTTCAGATACTTGCATTAATATTTCAATCAATACAATTTAAAGTCGGGTCGTCCTTAGAACGTCGTCAACTACAATTTTAGAAATCATAGTGCATACATTAACATAGTTATATACTCATGTCTAGTAGCTAATGAAATGAAGTGCCCTTACCATAAAGGTGGTCGATCTTGGCGGCCTCGTGAGCTCCA
Organism: Acmispon strigosus; assembly: GCA_030819835.1. Taxonomy (NCBI): domain Eukaryota; kingdom Viridiplantae; phylum Streptophyta; class Magnoliopsida; order Fabales; family Fabaceae; genus Acmispon; species Acmispon strigosus. Next base: position 35,988,119 of record JAUAMA010000001.1, on the reverse strand, counting down.
CATGTTTCGATCGGCTTGGGGTCTTGTTATCCTTCAACAAACACAACCTAGGTTAGAACTTTAAACTTAAACCTAAGGTCAAGGGGCTGGTCTAAACAGGGGTCCAAACACTTAGACAAAAGTTCTACAACTTAGGAAAATTCTCGGAGGTTGAAAACACTTTTAACAACTTCGACGTTCGATAACAAACTTAGAAAAACCCTAAGTTACGAAATCCAAATTTTCCGAAACTTTAAACCATTCAAAGAGCATTAAGGTTAGATGCTTGATAAATTTTTCTTCCAAATCTATTTTGCACACATCAAAGGCAACAAGAAATCAATGGTGAATAATTACCTAAAGCTTGAAAATCACTTTTTCCAAATAATCAATTCTTCAAAAACTAAAATTCCAAGAAAACAGATTGGAGATTTTCAAAGATCAATCCAATGGGAATAACTTTTCTAAAAGCAACCCTAACAAAAACTCAACTTGAAATTATTCAAAGAACCTAAACTCATTCAATCAAAAGTCCAATCGGTTCAAAATGAAGTTAAGGGTAGTGGGAACAACATTTGTGAAGGGACTTTCAAGTTCTAGTACTTGCATAAAAACCAAACTCAACAAATTGAAAAACCGAATCGGTAGAAGTGTAGATCAAGAGGAGGAGAGCATTTTACCTCAAAGCACCAAGTGAAGAAGAGAAGAGGAAGGGTCTGCCATGGTGAGGAGGTTCGGCCATGGTGATGAGGAGAGGAAGAAGATGATGAATAGTGAGAAAACTCTCACTTTCTCTCTCTAAAACTCACTTAAACATGAATTAATGAAGTTTGAAGAAGAAAAACCACATTTAACCCTTAAGAAGGGTGTTGGGCCGTGGCTATAGGCCTCCAAAGGGGGGTGAAAATCTAATTTTTCATTTAGCCTAAGGACCAAAGTTGGAATGGTAAAAGGTTAAAGTAAAAAAAACTTTTTACTATCAAGGACCAAACCGTAAGGTTTCAAAGTTCAGGGACTAAACTCTAAGCTTAGAAAGTTCTAATTAATATCTAGGTTTGTTTAATAATAAATTCCCAATCATGACGCGTCAGTGCGTTAGCGTGTCCCTGCGTCAGTGCGTCAAGTCACTAGTCATCATCTGGTTCTGGTCATCAATGAGTATCTCAGTACCACTGAGCATATCTGCCCCGAGGGTCATCTATTGGTTTTGAGGTACCGAGCCCGCTCAATTCGGGGCCGGGTCGATCTTTCCCGAAGTTCGAGTCACACAGTCCGAAAACACTATTCATCGAGTCATTATTCACGAAATTCTTCTTCATGAAATTGGTCTCGAAACGCCAAACGAGATCGTTTGGTGCTTTTTAGATTCTTGATACGGGGTCCTGAAGTCGTCCGTTTCGTCTGCTGGAGTTTCGGCTAAAAGTCACGTTAGCGCGAAAAATCCTTCTCGGGCTCCGGGAGGAAACCATATCAATATTACAGTCGTTCTTCACGAAATTCTCCACTGAATGTCGTGGCGATAGTGAGAACGTCTTATTCTAGCCGAAATCCAAGTCAGGTCTAGCTTGGTTTCCTACCAAGTGTTGCAAAGAATACTTCATCGGTACTTTGGCCGACGATATCGCTTGCCGATGCCGCCGAGCGGATCCAAACAGTACCTTGGAATAATTAAATAATTATTTAATTACTGGGGAAAATTCTGGGTGTTACAATATTTTAATTTTTTTGAAGGGAGTCTATTTTAATTAAAATTATGATATATGTAACCAATGGGGTTTAACTTAGTAGGGATAAGTGATCAATGATAAAATTTAATTCAAATTTTTAAAAAGTTATTAAAAGATATGATTCTTTCAAAAATAATTTATATTTAAATTATTAATCATAATTATATAAGTAGAGAAATGATTTTAAATAATATCATATGATAATATAAAATTAGTCTATATTTACTTTTAAAAAATTAATATTTATATATTCGTGAGTAGCCTATTTTATTGTCAGGGAAGAATTATTTTGCGTATTTTTATTATAATATAAATAACGAAAAATAATGTTAACTAAGTAGTAGTAAGTGATAATGAAAATTTAATTATTTTATTTGAGTAACTCCAATATTTTCACTATTTATAAATAAGTTTATTTTTTAATTAAATTTATTAGTAACTAAATAATTTTAACTTAACAATAACAATTAGTAATTGATACGTAATAAAATTAATATTTTATTAAAATCAAAAATTGATATTTATTAATTAATATTATTATAAATTATATAAAATATAAATATTGAAACTAATATTGAGTAATAAACAAATAAAAAACTGATATCTATTCCTATCAGGATAATTTCTATCCTAACTCCCCTCAGGATAACTCTTACACATGATGGATAAGGGACAATAGATAACGACATTATATCTTATCCACCAAACACCCCAAAAAGGTTCCCATGCTGTTTTTTTTTTTAATAAATAGCTTTGGCCCACACAAGTTTTTCATACATTGAACCGGCTAAGGTTCATTACTTCATTCATTCTCTCTGTGTTGTGCAAGTATCTTCTGTTTATAAATAGTTTAGTTGAAAAGTAGATTGCTCAGGAACCCACTTTTGTCTTTAGTGCTTCACTCGTTTTCTTCTCTTCTCCTTTGTTTTGTTGTGCACTTTTTCACTCCTCCTGAGTTACACAGAAGATGTGCTTCTCGCGATCTTCGTCTTTGGATTTTCGGCTTGATTTCGAGATAAAGGTCCAGTCTTGGCCTCTGGGGATGCGAGATTCTGTGCAGATTTCTTAGCTGAGCTTCCTCACTGCTGAGCCTCTGAAAGGTGTTTTTTCATTTAAGCTTTTGTTGTGAATTTTTGTTGAACATTTCCTTTTCATTCTGCTGCGGGGTGGATGTTTGAGCAATTGGGTGGGTCCATCTGTTGGAATCTTAACTTCTAGTGTTTTTCGGGTTGGGGTCTGAAATGGGGTTTTGTAGTAGAAGGGTTCCAGTTTGATTTGGGAGATTTGTTAACTTGAAGATCTTGAAGGATAGTAGTTGAGAACTTGAGATTGAAATAGGTATTGAATGATTGAAAAGACATGGGTTTGTATGATTGCAATCTGTAGGTTTGGTGAACTGTGAAAGGCATTTCAAAATGTGTGTGGACTAGGATTTGAGGTGGAATGGTTCATTGGTCTGATCTGTTTTGTTGTTTGTGAGAAGCAATGGAAGGGAATATGTCACAGGGAGGAGGTATAGATCAAGGTGGAGCTTCTTTTGGTGGTTTTGATTTGCCTGGAGCAATGCGGGTTCATCGTCATACACAGCATCCGCATTCACATACCATGAACCAACATCAATCCCATCCTTGCCAAGGGTCTTCAGTGCGTCCCTCAGTTCATGATGGTTTTCCTCTTACCATGGGAACCCTGCAGAACTGTGATCAGACTATGTCAATGCCAGAGTTTAGTCAGGGAGATAGAAACAAGAATTCAGCAAGTGAGGAAGACGAGCCGAGCTATGCTGAGGAAGGTGTTGATGGTCATCATCATGAAGCGGGGCGAGGGAAAAAGGGGTCGCTGTGGCAGCGGGTGAAGTGGACTGATAAGATGGTGAGGCTTCTGATAACAGCTGTGTCCTATATAGGCGATGATTCAACCTCTGATGGTGGTGGGGGCGGACGAAGAAAATTTGCAGTCCTGCAGAAAAAGGGTAAGTGGAAATCTGTTTCCAAGGTCATGGCTGAAAGAGGTTATCATGTTTCCCCTCAGCAGTGTGAGGATAAATTCAATGATCTTAATAAGAGGTACAAAAGGCTTAATGATATGCTTGGGAGGGGCACATCGTGTCAAGTTGTTGAAAATCCTGCTCTGTTGGATTTAATAGATTATCTTTCTGAGAAAGAAAAGGACGATGTTAGAAAAATATTAAGCTCAAAGCACCTCTTTTACGAAGAGATGTGTTCTTACCACAATGGTAATAGATTGCATTTGCCCCATGATCCTGCATTGCAACGATCGCTACAGTTAGCTCTCCGAAATAGAGATGACTTTGAAAATAGTGATATCAGAAGGTCCTATCATGATGATCATGATGAAGATGACCATGATATGGAAACCGATGAGCATGACGACATTGAAGAGAATTATGCTTCCCATGGAGATAGTAGAGGAATCTTTGGGGGATCGGGGCCATCTACAAAAAGACTAAAACAAGGACAAAGCCAAGAAGATGCTGCTACTTTTGGGAATTCTTTAAATTGTCAGGATTACAACAAAAGTTCTTATCCTCATGGACAGATGGTCCAGTCTGATGCCAATCAAGCTTTACCTGAAAGCATGAGAGCGGCTTGGTTACAGAAGCAATGGATTGAATCTCGGTCACTTCAGTTAGAAGAACAGAAGCTACAGATTCAGGTTGAGATGCTGGAACTAGAGAAACAAAGATTCAAGTGGCAGAAGTTTAGTAAGAAAAAAGACCGAGAGTTGGAGAAGTTGAAGCTGGAGAATGAAAGAATGAAGCTTGAAAATGAACGTATTGCATTAGAACTAAAGCGCAAGGAAATGGGCGCTGGCTTTAACTAGATTGGCTGTCTTGCAAGCTTTTGGCAATGGCATTGCATGCATGGCTCTTTTTTTTTTCCCTTAAAAATTTTCTGCTGTTTTTGGTAAGATGTTGATTATTTAGTTTAAAGTATACATTTTTGATGGGGAAACTTGAGGGAAGAATTAACCCTCCCCCCTAATGCTGTTTAGATATGGGAATTCGAAAATCATATTGATTAGGCTTTAATGAAGCTTTGTTGGCTGAATTTAAATAGTGGGCGGCTGAAATCCCTTCAAATTTTATTTTGGAATATCAAATTTCTAATGTCTGTCCTGACCTTCTTCTTGCAGCTTTATGTTCTTCATTTCTATCATAACCTGTTCAACCGTAGTAGTGTAGATTTCACATTGCCACATGCATTTTTCATCTTTACCTTTCATATCCAAGAAAGCTAATCATAAAAAATTGGTCCCTAGACCTAGGGACCAATTCACCTAAAGGCCAAACTAGGAATTCCACAGAGAAACAACAGCAGAGTAGTTTAAGAACCAATGTGGAACTTATTTTAGCAGGTACAACGTGTAACACACACATAAGAGAAAAGAGCCTTGTGCTGCCTGCAAAACTACATGTTTCAGAAAAGATTTTCATGAAAACACCCTAGAAGGGTCGATCCACTGATTTCTTTTATCTGGATTAGAAGACCAATCTACGAAGTCGAGGAGACCCATACCCCAATTTAGGAAACGCCATAACTTAGATAAAGTTCCCGAGGTGCTTGTCTATGTGTTTGGTTTCACGTTTGGAGAGGCCAAATGTGGATCCAGCAATTCAAAAACAACTATTTCTTGCTTCTGGGAACGTGGATCTGGCCCAAACGTTAATCCTGTGTGAGTTTTCCAAACATGCACTGTGTTGTTCTATAATACGATATGAGGTGTTTATTATGTCCGACGCCTTAGGTGCTTGTGTATTAGAAAAAGTTCTTTTATTGGGAAATATCACAATAAGAACCTATTTTACCTAACTTAAAAATACTAATATTTGAGTTATGAAAAAAGAAATGAAAATCCCATTAGAACAACAGAATCTTAAACTCTTCAATTCTGGGCATCATAATTGTTAAAGGAAGAAATCCAAAAAGACATGGAAAAGCATATCTGAAAAGTATATCTCCTACCTGATAGTCCTCCCAGAAAGTTAAATTAGAGTGAAAATATGGGTAAATTATCTTTTTTTTAAAGTTGTTTTGCTTTCTCAGCATTCATTATGAAGCTCATTGAAAGAGGGGAGATTTATTTCCATGTAGTTCAGAAGCTAGCACATTGGAGTATTGTGAATTGGTAATCTCATTAATTCTGGTGAGTTTTATTTTAATTAAACTTCCATTTCTCATTCTTTCCTTTAATAGTAGGGAGAGATTCTTTCTTGAAAAGCAAATTTGGAAGTTGATATTCCATCCATGCTCATGTCTTATTAATAAGAGACTCAGGATTTATCATAGTGTATACTGCATATTTATAGACCTAAAAATGCTTTATTTCCTAGTAGTTGTATGATGTGTTCCTGATGCAGAAAAACGTACAGTTACCTTTAGAAGTTGAGAAGCCAGTTAGATCTGGAGTTCTTGTCTTCAGTCTTCACTGGGTCTTCTGGGATCATAGCAGAAGTCTTTTTGGCTTAAAGGTTTTGACAAGAGTAAAAGGACTAAGTTCCATTGCATCCTGCACTATATTTTCTTTGGAGGAAATGCTCATATTTTGTGGGTAGATTTCCATCCTAGAACCTATTCTGGTGAAAAGCTGTAATCATGTCTTATCTAGTAGCCTGGTGTTTAGCATTTCTCCCCCAAAGAATCTTCTTATAAGATATGCACACAGATTGTAGAGCTCCTCTGAGGGATGCTAAGGGCTTTGGTTTGGCCCTTTTTGAGCTGCTGTTTTTCTTTCTTTCTTTGTTGTTTCTTTTCTTTTTTCCTTTTTCTCCACCTTTACACTTCTTTAATCATTTCATGTGAATTAAATTTTGCCATAGTTCTTTGTGGAATAAATCATGCATTTCATTGGTAAATTTTTGTTCCGAGGTTATTATTGTGTGACGAAAATTGAAATATTGAGATTTTCAGAGCACTGCTCATTGAGGAGCTTAGAGTTACTTGATAGTGTAATGTGTTGAACATTATTGGTCCAGTTCCTTGAAGCTTAGCTTTTGAGATAGCTGGTTGCCTTGTTCCTTTTGTTAGTTGGCTCATGATTTAACTGAGTAAATATAATTAATATTGTATTGTTATGCAATCTCATCACGTGAACACAGGATTTTGTGTTTCTTTCTAAAATCACTTGTTTAAGTCCTGTTTCACTCTTGTTTGAATAAACTTTTCCTTTAATGTTTCTCAGTAATGCTCTCATTCAATGTTAAATTGTGTTGGAATCTCACTATGGACGAGTACTTATCTGGCAAACATTTCGCAGAATGGCATGGTTTCTAATTTCTATTCTGTGCGGTTGGGCTTTCTTCAGGATCCAATCAATGTAAGGGGAAGGATGTTCACACACACACACACACGAGAGATTGCTAACATACTTCAACTTGTTTTTTAGAAGGAGTACCCTACATATTTTGGAGTACAATAACAAGTTCTAAGTTTTATTTTGCCGACATACTTCTTTTAAAAAAGTAAATGAGAGATACCTTGAGATCGTGCAACAGTCCTGTACCACATATGTTGTCAACTTGAGATTTGTTGTTTATTTGTTTATGTTTCTTCTCCTAATTTATTTTTTTCGTCACAAATTGACGACGGTCTATAAAATTTTGTCCCAACTAAAACATTCATTTTGGAAGGAAGGATGGCTCAAAATTTTAGTGACACAAATATTTAATTATTCTGTCCCAATTTATGATGGAGTTAGCAATAATTTTCTGTCACAAATTTTATTAAAATATATTTTTTATTTTGGGATGGAACTGAAATTCCACCACAAGTTAGGGATGCATTTATATAGATCGTCGTGTATTTGCAACGACGTTTACATTCCATCCCAATTTAAATATTTAGTTTTAGAGGGAAATCACGGTGCCAACATTGGGGACGAAATGGTTTAAGTATACCGTCCCAATGAGTGACGGATTAAGAGATAATATTCCGTCACAAATGTTATTTTAAAATAAGTTTAATATTGTGGATAAAAGTTTATTTGATGTCACAATTGAGGGACTAAAATATATTAATTGTCGCAATTTAGGGACATAATCTATATTCTGTCCCAATATAAATTTTTTTTTTTTGTGCAAAGCATGATGCCAAATTTGGGGACAGGGTTTTGTAACTATTCCGTCCCAACTAGTGATAGAGTTAACAATAACTTTCTGTTACAATTGTTATTTAAAAATGAAATTATTATTTTAGTGCTTTTTATTTAAAATATTATTTCTTAAATTTATTTCATTTTATTATTCTATAATTAATACACTTAAAGCCCCAGACTTAGGCGTTGCAGACATTGATCAATAAAATTTTAGGCCCACTTATTTTGTGGATCAACCCAGTCCAATCTGTTTATTTCCAGGTTACGTGGAATGGGCCTAAACGGAATGTCAACCAAATTGAACTTCAAAGGATGATATGCAGATATCATAATGAGGTTTCATGTTGATCTTAAAGGCCTATAGACCCATTGAGCATTCATGTTGCATACAAGGCCCGTTAGGCCCAATATAACTCAATAATAAACTTATAGGCCCATCAAGCTCAATTAAGCTTTATTTCGACCTTTGACAATATCAATTTCGATGAGACCTAAACTTAATCTCCAATGTCCATCAGGTCCAATCAGGCTTCATGTTGACCTCGAAGGTCTATTTGATCTAATTATACTTCATGTTGATCTTAGAAGCTCATTCTATTTTATTAAGCTTCATGGTGATCTCTGAGGCTCATCATAACATAATGAGGTTTCATATTCATTTAAAAAGTCTATTAGACTCAGCGAGACTTCTGTTGGGTACAAGGCCCATCAGACCCAATACAAGTCAATAATTGATGTTACAAGCCCATGAAACCCGATTAAGCTTCATTTTGACCTTGGGCCCATCAAGTCCGATGATATCTCTAGTTAATATCCAATGTTCATCGGGTCCAATAAGGTTTCATGTTGACCTCAAAGGTCTATCTACCCTAATTATACTTCATGTTGTTCTTAGAGGCTCATCTAACCTTAATGGACTTCATGGTGATCTCTAAGGCCCATCATAACGTAATGAGATTTCATGCTGATCTCAGAGGTTGTATTAGGCCCAATGAGGCTTTGTGTTGTGTACAAGGCCCATCAGGCCTAATACAACTCGATAACTGGTCTCTAAAGCCCATCATAACATAATGAGGTCTCTTATTGATCTTAATGGCTCATCATAACCTGATACTAGTATTCAAAAGTTAATTAAATTAAAAAAATATCAAATATAATATGCTTCTATGATATCCTATTACTAATATTATAAAGACATTAAAATATAATTTTTAATAAACAGGAATTTTTTCTTAAGTATTTATTTTAAATTTTTTTGTCAAAATTTTAAATTTTAAATATATATATATATATATACACTTATTTAATACTCGAATGCTGTTATTGTAATTATACTAGATAAAAAATATATCATTCTATTATATATTATCATAATTCTAGCTATTAGATATTTCTTAAGTATATCTTATTACTTTTATTTAAAATCTAAAACAAATCTTTTGCACATTATTGTGAATGTTATTTCTTTTAACTATATTATACTTCATATCTTAATTTCAATTTAGAATATTATAACTTTTTTTTATCACAAGTTTCTAACACTTTGGTAGTGTTTGACCTTGCTTTTTTTAGGCTTTTAATTTAGAGTGCATTTCAGTTTTTTTGAAGAAGATGAAACAAATAACATCTTAAACAAGGAGCTCGCTGGGTTTCAACCTCAGCTTCAAGTGTTATCTGTTGATATCCATAGTCCGTCTAGGATTGATACGAGGGCTTGGAGGGCATTTATTGCTAGTCAACGAGTGTGTGTGCTTTTTGAACTACCCGAAGGAGGTGGTCATCCGGAGGTTGGCGGAGCAGATTGCTAGTCGCAGAAGATAGTAGGTGGGGGGTTCACGGGGTGGGCTTTCCTATTTTATGTTGGGTTTCTTTTTCCTCTTGTTAGGGATGTTCATAAGATCCTATATTATATATAAATAAATGAAATTTCCACTTAAAAAAACATCTTAAAATTTAAGAAAAAAAAATTTTTAATTAAAAAAACTGATTTTTAGTAATAAAAGATGAAACAAATGCCCTCATAGAGTGAGTTTGTTTTAGATTAAAAAAATTACCTTTAACTGTTTAAAAAAAGAGATTATTTTTTAGAGATTTTAATAAAAACACAAACTGATTCGTGTTTGGTCCCACTCATAAAAATTAGTTTTTTTATCTTCGCTTTCATCTATCATAATAGATATTCCCGTAAGCTAATTAAAAGCGCGTTTATTTCAGCTTATTTTTAGAGAAAATCACTTTTTTAATTTTTTAATGAAAAAAGCCATTTTTTTAAATTTTGAAATGTTTGTTTCAGCTTTTTAAAAAATCATTATTTTAAAAAAAAAAAGCTGAAAACAAATTATTCAGAAAATGTACTTTGATTAGCTTATCAGAAAAATCTATTATGATAGATGATAGAGAAGATAAAAATAATGATTTTAATTAGTCTAACCAAACACAAGTTTGCTTTTGCTTTTATCAAAATCTCAAAAAAATAATATCTTTTTTTTAAAACAGTTAGAAACCATTATTTTTTAATCTGAAATAAACGCACTCTAAAATTAGCTTTTTAAAATAATGATATTTCATAGATTTCATCTTTTTAAAATAGCAAAACAAGAATCTTAAAAGTTGAAAAATATGATTTTTTAAAGAAAAAGTTGAAATAAATGCACTCTTAATTTTAAACTAAAGGTGGACTAATAATAATTTGTGATAAACTCTTATCAAACAAGGTAATTGCAGTATCCTTTTACAAATAAAATATTAAAAAATTAGCTCTTAAACGCCCCTTTCAGAAGAAAAAAAAAACTAAGGGGGCGTTTGTTACAAGTTATAAAAAACATTCCTGGGCATGAGGATTCCCGGGAATATAGGATAGGAATGCTATGCCTGAACATATATTAAAAAATGTGTTTGGTTAACAAATTTTATTTTTGAAAATCCTTTTTTGTATTCCTAGGTATAATTAACATCGGTTTGGCATATTCCCGAGAATATATCACGAAATTCCTAAATTATCTTTTTTTTTTTAATAACATACAACAGAGCTTTATATGTATTTCATGTAATCAAACTATACAAAACTAAGAAAGATTACATTTACATATCAATATAAAACAAATTTATTTTCCAAAATGACAACACATGTATAGTGATTTAAAAAAGTTGGCAGTAGCAGTAAGACTAATTAACATGACCATTCTAACGCTTGGCTATAGTATATATCGAGTTAAATCAACAACACATCCCTTAGCAAAAAACGGCTTCTCATCCAATACAGAATATAAAAATAGAGGAGAGGGAGCCACAAAATTGACAGTAACAATGCTCCAAGAAGAAGAAGAAATTGACGAAAGGAATAGCATCGAAAATTGGGGGCTTGGAATCTGCTGCAACAAGAAAAGAGGGAGCCACGAAATTGACAGGAATGTGGTGAATAAAAGGGCAAAATTGATTTTTCCTTACTCACCAGGTTAGACAATACCCAGGAATGTTTGATACTCACCCCTGGAAATGGGAATGTTGAGCCACGTAAATATGAGAAAATAAGTTTCTCGAGAATGAGTGATGCTCGGGCATATATTTTTCTAATCTCCTACCAAACAAGGGAATCCTCAATCCCACACTCTCATTCCCGGGTATATTTTTTTATACCCACCTAACAAGCGCCCCCTAAAAGTCGTATGAGTTGAGAGTGTGCCCTGGTTTCTTCCCTGCTATGGGAGTCGCCCTGGTTCCTTCCGGCGTTCGCGCCGTTCCGCACTTCGAGCTATGCGAGTGCGCCGTTGTTCCTTCCCTGTTGAGCGGCCTGCCGTGGCCTCTAGTTCCTTCCCAACTCGTTATTTTCTCTGCTCCAGGTTTGTTTTTATTTTCTTATCCTCTCCTCCTTCCTTTTTTTTCCCTCATGCTTGGTTCCTTTCAAATTTTGTTCTTGGTTGTTGGCTTTTTCATGGTTGCTGGGATAGTTGTGGGAATTATCCCAACAGAATTGACAAGCCAAGAAAATAGGTTTTTGTGAACTTTCAATCTTCTCAGGTGGAAGCTACTGGATTTCTTTCTTCTTCTCAATTTAAAAGTTGCATCAATACATTCACCTCCCACAAAGCAGTTGAGTGTGAAAGACATTTATTTTCTCTAAACAAAGTTTCTCTCTTATTCCCCACCTTAGTCTTTGCATGCATATTTAACTCAATTAGAAAGTTATTTGCTAAAGAAATTAATGTATTCTTAGAACACTTATTTTACTAATATTTAACTTAAGAAATTAAAGTTTTATTTTGGCCCCCTCCAACATTTGGGTCAAGCTCCGCCACTGGGTGCTGTGCTTATTTTTTTGATTGGAGTGTAGCGAAGACCATTTTAGTAATCGGGTTCTGTGTTAATGAGGCTCCTCTCTAGCTTCTTTTGATTTTAGAATGGAGTTATATTCTGGGTTGTAATGTTATGTACTGATCCAAAATGTAAGGGTGGAAGATCCCTTTCTGTTAATATATATTATGTCGAATCCTATATATATTGGTTTTATTTTATATAATTTATTAATCACCAAATTTATTTATAATACTAATGTTTTATTTTTTTACTTACTGTTTATATCCATTTCTTTTTATAAAATTGACTTATATTTTTTGCCTTTATTATTGGTGTTTTCAAATTCTTAAAATGGAGTATAATTAGTGTGTAATTAATTTTTTAAATGCCAAATTTTGATTCTAAAAATTGAATGATTTTTTAATTTTTTAAATGCATGTTGTATGAATTAATAGTCTCATTACTTCGGACAAAAATTTGGTTGGTATTTTTTTGTTTTAGGAGGAAAATGATTGGTTGTGGGCGTGCCATGTATAGGGTAGGGGAAGATATTAGGATATGGTATAGGATATGGTGGATTTAACCTTTATTTAATATATTATATATATAGCCCGTAAAGACCAATTTTCACCTTCGGACACTAATTAATGCCTGTTTTTGGCTCATTTTCATTAACCGACTCATCAACCTTAAAGTCTTCCTCCATCTTCTAGAGGTAAAAGAAAGCTCATTGGAAAACTCCGTTGACAAGGTCTGTCCCTTCTCCAGCTTCTTGTTGTCTTTCCCCTTCTGCTGGGTACTTCACCAACCTAGTGGTTGTCTTTTATGCTTCAGTATGTATTTTCCTCTTCATTGAAGCCTTCTTCCTCCTTTTCTGGGTCGCTTAGATGATTTCAATTATGTCTCCTACAACCTCCTTCTAGATATAGATATTATTGATGGCAACGGCGTGGGGCGAGGGCAGGGAGTGCTTCCCCGCTCCCCATCTCCGAGTCCTCATCTGTCCCCGTCCCCACAGTCGAGTGAATTTTTTTCTCATCCTCGTTCCCCACCTCCCCATAGGTTCCTAGGGGATTCCCAACACGCCATTAAAAATTAAAAAATAAACAGAGAAAATACATAGATTTATGCAATAAATTTAAAAGCCACAAATGACAACGCAACCACATCAAATTCAATGAAAAATATAATAATGCTCAAATAAGTTAATCAAAAATCATTACAAAATATGTGAAGTCTACAAAATAAAAAATTAGAAATGAAAAGACCTAAATTCAATCTATCCAAAATGTGAAATCTAACACTTAAAGTGCACGGCAAAACATTCAACTCATCCAAAAAAGTGAAATTTTCATTATAAACATTATAATTTTTATGTCAGCCTAAAAGTTTTTTTTTATTGAAATTAGTTTTTAGTATTTTATTTATAATGGGTTGTTTAGGGTCTTTTGTAATTTTGTATTTATTTATTAGCTACTTAATTTTTTATTAAGAGTATTATTGTATTTTTATTTATATATACCGGGCAGAAACCCTGCGCGAGGCAGGGAGATCGATCCCCAACACCGTCCCTAAATTTGTCTGGGGGGATTTTCGTCCCCATCCCCACAGGGAATAATTCCTCAAATTCGAAGCCCCAAATGGGGCAATTTCTGTGGGGATTCCAATATGCAGTGGGAATTGTCACCCCTAATAGATATAAGTGCTACATTTTGTAATAAAATTTCACTCAAATTTCAAGTATATAGTATTAAAATTTTATTTTTATTTCTTTGTTGCAAATTTACTTATAAATGGGTAAGCATCACCATTACATGTCTTTAATGATTCCACGAATATATCTTATCGTAAAGACTATTATATTATGGTACCATTAAAATTTTAACAACTATAAAGGAACGAAGTAGTTTTATTTTTATTTTCCTTTCAACTCTTGCACTAATAATGGATTGTAGCTTCACCATGGGAATTTTTTCACCCAAGTGTCATATGGTTTGTACTGATAGTAAAAGTAGGCTCCATCTGGTCTAATACTTCGCCAACATTGCACATCACAGTGATCATCATCTCTCTTGGCGCTATAAACTTTAAAACTGTGATACACATCAGCCCAAGCAACATTGCACCAAAACAAAGTAGTGCTCCAAATATTGTCGTTGAAGCACCACTCTATGTATTCTCCATTATAAATATAATGTGTGCCAAGATCATCATCCTTTGAACGACAATGGACTAAGAGTGGAGTAGAATCATCATCCAAATCATTTTGAACACGCACAATTTTCCTATAAGTCGAGCAATCACGATCAAGTTGACCATGCACGGGTAGTATAAACTTGTCTGTCGCAATAATCACCAACAAAGAAACTATTGTAACCAACACCTTCAACATATTTGTGTGCGAGCTTTCCTCTCTATTTTCAAGTCCCCTGCTAAAGGCAATATCATATTTTGCAATTTATAAACATATAGATATAAATGCTCTAGGCATGCATCCTTGACTTTTGTGAAAAATCTTATCCATATTCGCTGATGCACATTAAAATTTGCAAGAGTAATCCAGAATTCCATCTCCTCAATATCGGTGTATTAAATTCATATTAATGATCTTCTTTATTTAGGAGATTCCCTCCGTATAATTTTTATATAAAAATAATATTGACTTGACATTTACAATAATCAAAATATTAATTAGTTATTATTTACTTCATTATATAAAAACTAATTGAAAAACGTTTAATATTTTAATATTTAAAACAAAATATTAGCATTATTAAAACTATTAAATAGTAATTAGTAACATTTAATATTATTCATTATATTAATTACTAATGGTAAATTATTTTTTAATTTATAATATATAAAATTAAATATCAATAATATTTTAGTGTTAATTATTAATAACAAGTTGAGGAAATTTTAAGAAATAATAAATGACATTAAGTATTATTTTATATATATAAATAATTTGAACATTAAATTAAATTACTAAAAATAGAAATAAGAGATTGTGGCCATCTGATTCAGCAACCGCTAAATATCTACTACCCACTAATTTGCAAAGAAATTAAATGCAAATTGTTCAAGTTATTTTTTCAAAATATTCGATAAAAAATTTTATTTTGAAATTAAATTTCTTAATTTGACATTTAAATAATTAATTATTCATAATATTTATTTGAAATATTTAATTTGAATTCCTAAATCAAAAGGATCTTATTTATTCAAATCATATTTATTATATATTAATAATTTATTTATTCAAAATTTAAATTCTAGCTATTTATAAAACGTGAAAGAATTTATAAACTTAAATTATTCAATTCAAATTGTATTTTAGATTCAAAGATTTCAAATATTAAAAGACTAATATTGTTTATACCATAATGTTTTTTTGAATAGCTAAATTAAAAATAATGAAAAGAAACCACTCCCTTGCACCTTTAAGGCACTACTTCTCAAATTACATTTCCACTCTTCTCACCAATTTCTCTCAGAGACCGTTGGAATGCATATAGACTCTTTTTTAAAATAGTTTGTTTTTTCTTTGAACTACAATTTAAATATAATTAAAAAATAAAAAAATAATCTACTAAGTGTCCCGGACCGTTAAATTAAGAAATTATATGCAAATTATTCAAAAAATGAAGTAAACTTCTCTACTACCCACTAATCTCAAAAACAAATTATATGCAAACTATTCAAATTTTTTTTCAAAAATTTAAATAAAAATTTTTATTTCCAAAATTAATTTGTAAACTATATGTAAAATATTCAAAATTGTTCCGGTTGGCTCATCAGCCATACGACCCAACGGCGTAGTAGCTGACCCACTAGGGATGCTCTTAAGCATACATCTAAGAGGAAGCCCGCACGACCTAGCTAAGGGACGAGCACTCCCGGCTTAGTGGTATCTTATCCGACCGGCCTACTAGGCCGGGGGGACAATGCTTCACAAGTCGCACGGCCTACAACTACTCTTGCTCGGAAGCCTCACTCATGAGCTTCCTTAAACATGCAGAGACACCTATGATGCCTATAAATACCAGGTTCTATTGTCTCACTAAGGATTTTTGGAACTTGGTCATCATTTCCCCCTCTTTTCACTTCCATGCTTCTTACTCACTCTTTACATTACAAGTTTGCTATGCATTCTTACATGTCTGAGTTGAGCTCTTGGGGCTCCCTTACTGACTTGAGCGTCAAAGTGTCTTCTTAGGCCCCCATGATGCATTGGACTTGGAGACTCCACCTCATTCATGCCGGAGCACAACGATAGCCAGCAAAGCCACGCCGAGAGCACCACCGTTCAGGATTCACGCCCGAGCATTTGACGCCATTTGTGGGGAATATTCGAGAATTCAACGTCGTTCTTTTTCTTCAAACAGAGTAGAAGCTCAAAATGATTCTGGATCGTTCTCTTTCTACAGTTAAGCACAATTATGATATCATTCTTCCTCAAGAATTGCCAATGGCTCCAAAATCTTCAAGCTCCCAGAGTCCTTGGGAAAAGACCGATGATGATCACCAATCACAGGTTGGAAGGAGAAGAGTGTTCCCTTCCTCAAACGAAAATCGAATGACATGTATCTTCAAGCCTTTATGTGCGACCGTCTATTAGTTCCTAATACCCCAAGGGTTGATCGAACTGCTTGATGTTGAGACTTTCTCTGGACAAAAGGTGTTCTGGTAACGTGAAACAACAAGAAAGGTAACAAGAGGTGCAAATGGCCTACTAGATCAAAAACTCTAGCAGCCAAACAATCTTATTATCAAGTAAGTGAATAAGAGAAGGCCCCTTTTTACATGAACCCTCCTTTGCTATTTATAGAGGGGAAAGAGATGAGAAAAAGATAGAAACCCTAGACTTACACGGAATGGGCTCCTGAGCCTCCAAACACTCGGTCCAATAGCCTCAACCCCCTTATGCTTAGAGCCTCGCTCCCAGGTTTCTGGTCGCCTAGCTCGCACCTACGTGCCTCTGGTAAACGTGCTCATCGCTCACTGGATAAAGTGCTCGCTCAGCCGAAGCTTTTTTTATGAATTCATAGCACATGTAGTATCGTAACTTTGTTGGATGGTATGTTATTGCATACATATATTTGCATATATGACATAGTTAAACATTTATGTTTTCATTGTTATTTTAGATGTCTGGTACTAATAGGCCTAGAGGACGACCTCCTGGTTCTAGAGGTAGAGGTAAGACTAAGGTTACATCTGATCATTCCAGTTTTCAACAAAGGAATGTTACTCAATATATGATTCAGTCACCTCAGAGTACATCATCTCCACCATCTAGTAATGCACAAGTTCCTGTCAGTACTTCACCTCTACCGTCTCCTATTGTAGAAAGGATGCCGATTCCAGAGTATCATATGCAACCAACAAATGACGAGTCTGAGACTATGCCACCTACATCTATTGATAATGATCATAACAGCCAACCACGACAAACAATCCCATTTGGAGATCTCACTTTACCCGGTTCTCATAACACACATTTACCATGGGGCAAGGATGATAGTAGCGTAAACACACAAGAAAGGGGGGGTTTGAATTGTGTGTGTGATTTTTAACTTCTTTTTCGAAAACTAGCAGTTATAAGTTCGAAAACGTTTGTTAAAAGTGCAGCAGAATTTAATCTAAGAATGAAGAATAAAGCACACAAGATATTTATCCTGGTTCACCCCCTTAATCGACAGGGCTACATCCAGTCCTTGGCTTTACCAAGATTTTCACTATTTTATCAAAATAGTACAAGTATTCTTCAGGACTTCTCCCAGTATTCTGAGGACTACTCCTTTACAAGTATTCTAACAGGACTTCTCCTTTACAAGTATTAGACAGGACTTCTCCCAGTTATTTTTCAAGAAGAATTGGTTTCTACAAAATCTCTTCGATAAGAGTGGGTAGAAATATGAAGAACAAATTACAGAGAGAATAAGCAAGTTGGTTCTCTGAAAAGTTTGTGTGAATGATGATAAGAGTAGCACTCTATGAAAACTTCACACTGGTTGGCGACTAAACTCAGGTAATGAACAAGTTGAGATTGCTGAGTGTTTCGCTTAGAGAAATAAGATCGCAAATGATGAACTTAGAAAGTTTTGAAAGCTTTGATCGTGTGAAAGTCGCCAATTTGAATTCGATGCCAAGTCTTCTATTTATATCTTCAGTAGTATGATCAATGGGAGCTTTGCTGAAGATTTGAAAATAGTTCCGTTTGAATTTCTCCTCGATTGTGAGTAACAGATACTTTTGCAACTCTGTTTCAGCACTTAATGCAATCTGTCATGCATTTAATGCATCTTCAATGGAGGAGGTTGTCATCGTCTGGCTCTTCAAGGAATTTGGCCTTGAGCTATAGCTTCTGCATTTAATGCTCATGCATTCCAGCTAAGGGAGCCATTAATGCTCTGATCAGAAGATTTGAATTTGAACATTGAGGAGATACGATGATCAGAAAGGCTCGCCATTGATTCCGCAAAAGTAGCTTGAATTAAGGAATGTCAGAGAATTTGAATTTGCAAGGAATAAAGTATTAATTATGTCTTTTTCGCCATTAATGCTCTGAAGGGACAAATAGTGCTTGACAGCTCATCATGGGTTGGACAAACGATCACTTTCGGGTTTTCTCTTGCACGAGCTCCAAGATAGTGTTGTTAGTCAAACAAACATTCTATCAGAGTTTCAGATGCACTTTCCTTCAGATGAACCCAATGATTGAGTGACCAGACGTTCACCATAGTCGGACGAACTCTTTGAGGCAAACGTTCTCAACTGGCGGACTGATTTATACGAGCTGTAGTCGGACGGATTCTTCTTCTTTTCTTTACTTGAATATCTGCTTTTGATAATGCTTTGTAGAGGTCCATGCAGTTTTTCCTCAAGTAAATAGACATTCCTGAGTATGAAAAACATTGCGAAGTTAGGAATTCTATCTTCAACGAGATCAAGACTTAACGAAATTGTTATTTATCAAAATACAATAATTCATTAAATCATTTGATTCTAACAAAGGATCCTTCAGATAACAAAGTCTGGATTTATCCTATACGTGGATAGTAAGTGAAGTTATTTAATTGTAAAACTATTGAGCTTAATATGATTTAATGTATTTCATTTTTTTCACCTTTGCAGCTTTTATCCTGATGATAATGCTACTAAAGACATATAAAAGGAAATTAAATCTATGTTTGATGGCCCTTACAACAATTGGAAATGTTGCACCGATAAAATAAAAAAAAATTGGTTTATTGAGTGGACGGTAATGCTAATATGTTACTTGTTATGGTAGTGTATACTATTATAATTGTAAATTGTTGTTGAATATAATTTTTTTATAACAATTCCTGAAAATTTACAAATGGATTGGTGAGCATGACTTAACTATTAAGGCTTTCTAGGAATCAAAAGCAAAGGACTTGCTCAGAAAGATAATGGCAAGAGCACGTGAAAAAAATTCATCAAAACCTTCATGGATTCCTGATAATGTGTGGGCTCAGTTGCTTGCTATGTGGGAAGATGCTCAAATATTGCATACCCAAGGATCTACAAAGAAATTTAAACATGAACTTGAATAGGTGAGCTATATTCCTAATAGGTCTTTCGTGATTAGTGTATATAGGTTATGTAGCCAATCCAATATTTGGTTAATTTGAGTTAATGAGTTAGTAGGTGGCTTGTTAATTGTCGTACTGAACTTGGTAGTTTTAATAAGAGTAAGCATTTCTGAATTAAGTATTGAAATAAGTTTAGAACTGCACGAAAAAAAAACCAACTGGTAGCATAATTTACTTATACTCATAATGATAGTGCATTAGTGGTTATCTTACATAAAGTAAGCTAATTATTTAAGGATTTTAGGTACTGTTCTTGTTGAAATTTTTTGTTGCACAAGTAACCATTTGGGTGGCATGATTCTATTGGATTTATTATCATATATATATGACTTCGTGGTGAACTGATAGAGGGTGTGATGTTTACAATTATTTGTTACTTTTATGATGTCCAACCTTCAATAAAAATATAGAGTACTAATATGTAGCAAGGGCTTACCGTCGTAAGTAGTTTTATATATAATTCTTGAAAGATTAGGTTTAAGTGTATATATGTATGTGCTCTATATTTCTGGACTTAGTTTATTTAGTTTGTAACATGAGTTTTGATGAATGCTTTGCAACGAGTAGGATGTTCAATTTAGGGAAAGATTTATGTGATTGAGCTTATTTGCTAGTTATCATAGTGGAATATACTGTTTTACTGCTTGTGTTGAATTTTCTAGTGAACAGGTTCATAACATATATTGAAATTGAAACATTGTTTTATTGCATTTGACCTTTGTTTTTAATATTTTTAGCACATGTCTATATGTTTAAATAAGTGCAGGCTAAGAGCTTGGGAAGAATGCCAAATAAGGGAGAAATATTCTAGAAGTGTCATCTTAGCAAGGGGACACAACTCTTTGTAGATAAAAGTGATTCTTATGTAAGTACTAACGCAATTATAATAAAGCGTTATCTAATTCAAATGTAACAATTGATTAAATTTCAAATAATTCTTTCATTTTTCTAGGACAAATTTTAAATCTTCCAAATCACAACATGCTAACTACATTGATATTGTCCGAGGTATGAGTGCTGAGGTTGAAGCAAAACTGAGACACAAAATTACAGAGCAACAATAAACCATTGATAATCTAAGTGCTGCCCTTATCCGATAAAATAAAATGATGACTTTATTTGCAAGACACAAACATTGATTTAGATGCAACGGAGATGATCCTAATGATGTTCCATTAAGTGATGCTCCAAATGACAATCAAAGTGATGAACAAATTTGATGACTTAATGGCTACATATTATTATAGATCATGGTTTTTTATGTATTAATTAAACTTATATGTTCTAAATCATTTCAAGATACTTAATTATACTTATGACTAGATAATTATGATTAAGATTGGATGTATCAATGGATGAATATATGTGAATATGATTGCTGTTTTACGGTTTTTCAGCTCATTAAATTCATAATAAATAAACTGAACACAATAGTAAATATATTCGTGGTGGAATTTCAAACGAGATTTTCTGTAAAAAAATTATACATTTGCGACGGAACTATTGCGACGGAACTAGTACCAATTTTTTTCAAATATTCACAACTTAGTGACATAATATATCCATTGCAAATATCAGTAGGGACTATGCTATTTTGAACTCCATCATTAAAAAATCATTATTTCTGTCCCCACTTTCGTCGTAAAATTCGGGACATACAATGGTATTATGAATCCTTACAAAAATTATTATTTCCGTCCCCAACTCTGTCACAAAATTATTACATTAAAAAATATAAACAAGTACATTCCGTCCCAAACTTGCGACCGATTAGTATGCTCCATCCCAAAAAGTTTAATGCGTTCGTCGCTAATTCTGTCGCAAATATATTATTTAAATGAATATAATTCAATATATTCCGTCTCTATTTTTGTCCCAAACTCGCGACAGAGTAAAATATTCCGTCCCAAAAGCTTTGTGACGATAAAAAATGTGACGGAATTATTTGTCGCAAATTCTGTCCTAAAATTATTTTGGGAGGGAAATTTTAACTATTTTGCGACAGATTTTTCCGTCTCAAAAGAGTGTTTTTATAGTAGTGTTTTATTTAATTGAACTTTCTCTCTCTCTCTTTCCACTCTCCTAGTTATTAATTATGTGTAGAAATTAAGAAAAGTGATTAAGAGTAGTTTTGGAAGTTCAATATTAATTGAGAACAAATTTAATGCACGTAACTATTTTAACTTAAATTCTTAAACTGCGTGATTTGGTATTTTAGTTTTTATAAATAGAAATGGAGGTAGTATTTCTCTAAACACATGAGTGTTTTTACAACTTTATTTTGATTAGAGAAAAATTAAAAACTCACACGTACGAAAAACTTATTTAACCCAGAATTAAAAGATGCGTGCGTGCTAATAAAAAACCGCAGGAGTGTCCTTTAGTTTTATCCCACTCTTTGTTAATTTGAACTTTTCTTATATTTTAAAAACGAATTGCTAGGGTTTAGGCTAATGAATATACAATACAAGCACCAACCTTTCAGAAGCTCAAATCGCCACATTTAGTGTCCACCTCTTTTGCTCAAAATTGGAATTTTGAACTTTCCCCCTATTGGTGGCTCATATATTTAATGTCACTGACGCCAGATAATTGGAATCAATGAAGGCCCAGATGTGGACATTTCCCACCCCTCATCTCTAGATATCAAAATGTGTGAAACAGTGAAGCAAAGAAACTCAAACACACAAATAAAATACATAAATAAATTCAGAATAGTTATATGTGTATATACATTTTTTATGTACATACAAAAGATACATATATAAATGGCTGATTTTAACTGACATAAAATTCAACGGTTATTAACCACCGCTAATAAACGTATTTTTTTAAAATTTCTATAAATTAAAGGACACAGCAATGACGGCACTAAAGCTTAACGTGGCTGAAGAACAGTGACACCCTATTGCTGCTTTTATTTATCTTTTGTTTCAACTTTCAACTTTTATTTATGCTTTTATGTTTTTTGTTTGTGTGTTTAGACCCTATGGGCTCAAGATTTCGAGAACTGTTCATCTTTATCCTGTTTGACTTTGAGATTGGTGGTTTGTTTGCTTTGTGGTCCATTTGGATGATAAAGAAGAGATAGAAAGAAATTAACTTACGTAGTGTGTCTATATGTTGGCACTGGCCACTTCAAGCTTATCCAATTATCCATCTGAGTCTTACATCATCGAAATGGATATGAGTGAAAATAATATAAAAAAGGGAAGTTTCAAAAAGAAGTTGGAGGAAATTTTAAAAATTAAGAGTTAAATACGTCTTTAATTCCTATAAAATGGGGAGAAATTGAATTTAATCACCCTAAAAGTCATAGTTTCTCATCCCAATATTAAAGAAATATGTGATATTAATCCTTATATTGCATTTTGTGGCGGTTTAAACCGCAACTAACACATTTTATGGCGGTTTTTAGTCGTCACTAATATATAAAAACTACCCTAAAAAGAATGATAGAGACCAACTACACATATTTTATTAATGTTGTGACTAAAAATTATGAGTAACCAAATTCATTCACTCATATCTATAGGTATAAAAGTTTAGTCCAAAAATTAATTAACCAAATAGAAAACGAAAAATAAAGAAGAAAGGAATGGGTTCTTTTGTTAGTTCTCTCTCCCTTTCTTCCCCCTAATGTAAGTTTGTTGTTTATGGGCACATGGACCCTCCACCCTTCCTTTCTCAATATGGGCTTTTTAAATGCTTCTTTCTCAGGGCCCACAGTGTGGCCCATTTAATTATTATCACCCTATTATAATATGTTGTTGGCAGACCAAAACAAAGATCTTAATTAATTAGGGTTGGTAATTGTGGCTTTTATGGTTAAACACATTAATCATCCATAAATAATGATGGTAATTATTTATCCTTGGGATCGCTAAGAATTTTGTTTATTACCTGAATTATGGTATGAGCACGTGCTTCCACGTTCCAATGAATCTATAGTACTTCAAAACTTGGATATTTTATTTTATTTTTCTTTTTTACGGTAACTTATAGTGAGAGTTGATAAGCTGGTTTGTTATTATAAAGAAATTTATTTTTTTATAAGATATCCCACGACCGGCACCCATGTAGTAAGTAATACTTTAAAGTTCGGTGATAATGTTAAGTGGATATAACTCTTTTAAATAAATAATTTTTCATACGCACCGTCTATGTATCGAACCTAAAAATAAATATTTAAGAAATTTAACTATCTACTCATTATACTGCACCTTATTAATTAGGTATAAAGAAAATCTTTTGCACATGGTTATGATTACTTGCAATTTACTCTCCACTTCCATATTCTTTGTAGTTGTTTACTTCGTAGTATATACTAGCTCTGAACAAGATATTATATGCTAAATCAAGCTTTCTTAAAGGCACAATTTAATGAAGAAAAAATAATGAGAGAAAGTAGGTTGAACACTCCACTAAGGAAGCTTCTATACCAATTCATATTATTATTAACTTGGGAAAAAACTGTCTAATTTACCCTATAAAATTTTTAGGCTTTGTGTATGATTAATCAAGAAAAGCACGGTTCATAAATTAAAATAGTTTTTTCTACAAATTTATTTTACCATATAAGGAGTATATTACAAATTAAATAACATAAACAAAATATATATTACCAGTGGTGGAGAGTCTTTAAAAGATAGCTTAAATGATAAAAGCTAAGAAATATGTAAGTGCAGATGCAAGGCCCGATCCTTGCCTTAGATAAAAAAAAAAACCCTCAGAAAAAAATAATAGCCATTAAAAAATTGGTGGCGGTTCTTGGCCCACCTATTTGATCTACGCCCCTCTAGTTTTAAATTTCCACCTCTGTATATTACACTTTATAACAAGTAAATAAAAGGTTTAATGGTGGACACTTTAATTTTAACATGATTTGTCATGGAATTGATCATAGTTATAACCTCATTTTAAGTGAAGCAATGGTAATATCTATAAAAAAATTTAAGTAAAAAAGTGATTTTTCAATATTCCACTTATCTTAAACCCTATTACTCCCTCCGTTCATAATTAAGTGTCACTATTTTTATTCATTTTTTGTTCCTAATTAACTGTCACTTTACAAAGTTCAAGGGAGTATTAATTATGTTTTACCAATTATACCATTTAATTAATGGTGATAGGAAATTAAAGAGTCTAAATTAAGAAGAAAGATAAAGGGTATATTAGGAAGTTGGGTAATAACTTTGATAGAAACAAGAACATTAATACAATTCCTTAATATTTGTATAAAACCTTAAAGTGACAGTTATTAATGAACGGAGGGAGTTGTTCTTAGAATGAAGTTATTTAACCTCATAAGATAAGTTAATTATATGACTTTTGAAATAAGAAAAAAAAAAAAAAAACAGGAGGAAAATGTCAATTTATTAAAAACACAACAGTTTTTACTTAATATGGCAGCTCCCGTTGTAGGGTGAATTATTGTAAATCTTATAATGAGGAAAATGGAATAAGCAATTCATAAAAAAAAAATGAAAAAAGAAAAAAGAAAAAGCCAAGTCTCGAACTTTTTAAGAAAAGGTTAAAAATAATTGTAGAATGTTATTTTTAAACCATAATGGCTTTGCTACTCCCACTTGCCATAATAATTTTTTTTTGTCTTGACCAATGTATCCCACAGTCAGTTGCTGTGAGACTAATCCTTCGCCCCACGGTTAGCGCACGAAGCGGTAGGAGGTTGGACTTGCCATAATAATTTGATTATAAAGAAAAAGAAAAGGAGTTATAAAAATCAATGGTTTTAGTGTTGAAACCCGAATTCCTGAATATAATTTCCAGTGATTTGGATTGTGGTGTGTATGATTTGTGAGATTTTGAATTAAGTTGGAGAAGAATATTAGGGAGGGAAGGGTAAGAGGAAAAAAAAGGGGCGGGGACAAAAAAAAAGAATCAAGTTGGTGGATTGCTTAGCTGGTGACAGAAAAATGTAAGGGTTAATCCACATCCACATCCACATGGTAGACAGAAAATGTAAGTGTACATTCACATCACATGCACGCCCCATGTGAAGTAAACCTTTTGTCTACATGTAAAAAATTTCTTTTTCATAAATGGGTCCTGTAATTATAAACTCACCCAGATCCACAAATTCTTACGTATTTAATGACTGCATATGCATATCTATATCTATGTGCCTTTCTTTTTTATCTACAAAAATCACAACCACTCCTCTTACTTTATCTACTATTATTCAAAATTGAGAGGTTATATCTCAACTACAAAAACTAATTTGAGAGTTCATGATTGCTCTACCCTTATAAATGATTGGTAGGTCAGATTTCTTATAAACCTCCTTACGTTCAGAATTGGACATTTGGAGCGTGGAATGAACATCAACAGGTGACTCAAATATGGGAGGTCACCACAACAAATAGATCTAGGATAGGCTCTGATACTATATTAGAAATTTGGAGGCCGAACATAATCACAAAAGCTAGCTTGAGAGTTGAGGGTTGTTCTACCTTTATAAATGGTTGATTAACTTTATCTCCGACTAATGTGAGATTTCTTACCGTTATTGATCAAGAAAAAGTTTAGTTCATAAATTAAAAAAATATCTCCGCAAATTAATTTGAATAAATTAATTTTCTTCCGAGATTAGTCTCAATAAATTAAGAATATATTATAAATAAAATATACTAAAATGTAAAAATATAATTGATAAGTGAACTGCTTTCGTGTGAATAAAGATTGATAGACATCTAAATGGTGTAGACCACTAGAGAGATAAGAAGAGATGAGAGATAAGTGATAAATGTGATATATAATGGGATGTAATTGAAGAAATAAATAGAGAGAAAAAATAAGTGTCCAAAAGTATCTATACTGTTTAGGTGTAAATAAATCATTTATTAAGAATTGCCCTTATTTCCTATTTCAGGAAGTTCCTTGTCTGCAGGGTTGGTCTACAGTGCCATCTTGTTTTTTACTTATAAGTTATAAGAAAATTTTGGTGGTACAAGCAGAAAAATGTGGTGGGGCATGTTCCTTTTCTTCATGCTTCTTTCTCAAACCTTGAAGCCTCAGATTTCATTTACCTTGCACGCGGTAGAACGTGTTATTCGCTGTAAAAGACAAACTGAAATGGACAATTAATAATCAATAAAACGTCGTTACAGCTGATTCAAACTATCTTCACGTTATTCTGTTTCAAAGTTTCCCGTGCAAGATTAATGCAATTAATTTGCAAGTTGCAGCCTCATTTCTACTTCTATTTTAAGTATTGTCTACCATGTAGTTTCACTCGCACACCAAATGAGCTCTAGTATATAAAAACATATTGTAAATAATTTGAACTAATTAATGTTAATTGTAAAAACATGACACCTCATAAGATTTTCCTTCTTATAACATTTGTATTTGTTTTATAATTTAGTATAACGAAAAACATTTGTTGGGAGGGACATTAAACATTTCCTGAATAGATGATGACATTCGTCAAAGAATTTTTTTTACGCTTTCGTTTAATCAAAATTCATCAATTTGATATATTATTATTAATTTAAATTTAAAAATATTTAAAATAAAAAATAGATTAATTAAATGCATGCGTAAAATTTAATGTAGTATCAATGCTCATAAATTAAATCCATTTGTTTATGTATCTGATTATATATATTAATTAAATTCAATGACTCACAAAGAAAGATCTAAATAGTGATATAAACAAGTCATGGGTGAAGTTATTAAACAAACAAACCTCTCCAGTCCTCGTACTATGCTTGAAATTGAGTTAATTCCAATCATTCTAGTATAAAATATTGTATAGATTGACAAAGAATTGAGATTATGACTAAGGAAAATTCTAATACTCTCTCTGTTCCTTTATAAAAAAAATTGTCAATATTTTAAGAGATTTTTTTTATTATTTATATGTCACTTTTAATATTTTAAAAGAGCATTAATTATGTTTTATCAATTATACTTTTAATTTAAAGTAATTTTATATAGTGATAGAAATATTAAAGAGTTAAAATTAATAACAGAGATAAATGGTATCTTAGAATATTAAATAGTAATTTTAATAAAAATGAGAATATTTTTGCTTATAAAAAATATTCTTTTTTACTAAGTCTACAAAACCTTAAAATGACAGTTAATAAGGAACATGGAGAATAACTAGTTCACATATAAATCATGCCTGTTTTTATTACTAATATTCAATATATATATTTACAATAAATTATTTACGTGTTTAATTTATAAAAAAGACATTTTAACTCGTCAACCTGGTTTTTCTTAATGAGGATAGACAAAGACAATCGTATCGGATTAATGGTTGAAATTCATGGAAACGTCATATGCCATTAGTGTTGGGTATTTTAGTGTATAGGTTAGGTTACACACACTACTTAGACAATCGTATTTTCATTGATGTTGTTTATTCTTTTTTCTTTTTTATATCTTCTTAATTTTCTGGTATGCGTGTTTGTTATAATGTACTGATTTTGCTTGTCAATATAATAATGAGACTGATCATATGAAATGAATATGTTTTACTTCTTCCATTACCATATATGTTACTCAATCAGTTGCCATTCGTATAAAACTATATTTCTTGAATAAGCTGTCAATGCCATTAAAGTATGTGATTGCATCCAATTTTTTCTTTTTATTTTTGCACTGCATGCTGCTCAGATTATGCATACCCTCCTCAACCATATCCCATATACTAATATTACATTATAAATACCTGGAGTGTGAACGGAGAGGAGAGAGAAAGTTACAGCTGTGGTATATATATATATATATATATATATATGTTAGGCTGTAAAATACAATAGTGAACATGCATGGTGGGTAGTGCAAGTGCATCGATCTTCTCTCTCCTTTCCAGCTAGCTAGGTTTGAGATGTTGTGCAAGGCATATGTCCTCTCCACCTAGAGAGGACAGCCAATGAAGCAAAGAAGACATCTATTCTGTAGAGCGAAACTGGAAATTTGGTTTTTTAAATGATACATAAATAAATTGATTTATTACCAAAGAGAAAAAAACATAAGAGGGGTAGTTTTAGCCACATCAGGTGGTGCAGGTCTGATGATTGAAGGCGAGAAGAGGTCTATGCAACTAAAATGCGACATGACCATGAATAATGTGAAGAAGAGATTTCACAACAAGTTGAACATTGGGCGTAACCAGGTTATTTCAAGCGTGACTAGTAGATTTTTGGTTTCACATGATCCAAATGAATTTACAAGTCTTCAAATATTTGATGACGAAGATGTGGAATGCATGACCAATGCCTTTAAGTAGCAATCGTTGATGACCGTTCTGGAGCTATACGTTGATATATTTTAGGTTGAAAGCTCATGACTGGGATATGATATTTACACGTGGACAGTGATAATTAGATGACTAATCAGTTTAAAATTAGGATTTGTCCTTAATTTGATTAAAAATCATTTGTTAGAGATGAAATTTTGCAAATTATTTTTTCAGGGATCCAATTTGATTCCCTTTCAAATGTTAAGGACCCTGAACATATTTAAGCCATATATATATATATATATATATATATATATATATTAATTGGGAACATCTAGATCAAGAAACAGTTTCCTGGTTTGGATGTGCGTGGCTCTTGCCGATTGATAAAGAATTATAAGTTGGTCTACCTTTTGATAGCAAACACGCTATCCAAATGGCTCTGAAGCACTACACAATGAAGTTCACCAATTGTATTGTGTGGTTGAATCCAATCCAACAATTTTGAGTGTAAGGTGTCCGAATTTCACATTAGAATGTTTTGGAGGATGAGGGCAATGTTGTCTAAAAAATCAAATAAGTTGGTTATATCCAAATGGGGCGGACAAACACGTACCTCGATGCTATTCTAAGTCAGGACCAAAACAAGTTGGATTCTGAGTTCATATATTGTTGTATACTATGTATGGAAACTTGTTCATTATTATTTGACCCTTAATCTTTACTTGTCAGATTAAAATTTAGGTAGTGTTTGACCCAATTTTTTTGGACTTTTAAGTTACTTTTAAGTTAAAGTTTGGTCAAACGCAATTTTAAAAAAGTTATAAAATTTTAAGTAACTTATTTTTTACAACACAAAATAGAAATAAGTAAAGCTTTTATCTTTTAGGGCTCATCTGGTGGACAGGAAAAGCAGACGGGATAGGATAACAGAAATTCTATCTTGCTGTAATCTGTTGTTTGTTGCGCCAGCATGATAGGATAACACTATTATGTCCCTTATCCTATCCTACCCATCATGGTAAAAGTTATCTTGAAGGGGGAGCTAGAATAGAAACTATCCTAACAGGATAAGATATCAATTTTTTATTTGTTTATTACTATAACCCAAAATTAATTTCAATATTTATATTTTATATAATTTATAATAATATTAATTAATGAATATAAATTTTTTATTTTCATAAAATATTAATTTTATTACTTATTAATTATTAGTTGTTATTGTTAAGCTAAAATTATTTAGTTACTAATAAATTTAATTAAAAAATAAATTGATTTATAAATGGTGAAAATATTGGATTTACTCATATAAAATAATTAAATTTTCATTATCACTTACTACTACTTAGTTAACATTATTTTTTGTTATTTATATTATAATAAAAATACACAAAATAATTATTCACTAACAATAAAATAGGCTACTCACATATAAATACTAATTTTTTATAGTAAATATAGACTAGTTTAATATTATCATATGCTATTATTTAAAATTATTTATCTACTTGTATAATTATACTTAATAATTTAAATATAAATTATTTTTAAAAGAATAATATCTTTTAATAATTTTTAGAAATTTGATTAATTTTTACCATTTATCTCTTACCTCTACTAAGTTGAAACCCATTGGTTACATATATAATAATTTTAATTAAAATAGACTCCCTTCAAAAAAATTAAAATAGCCAAATTAATAAAAAATAACTTAATTTGAATTAATATTAAAACATAAGTTCATTTATAAAAATGTGAAAAAATTAAATTTAATAGAATAATCACTTTTTTTAAAAAATATTTAGAAAATTAAATTTTAAAAAACATTATGTACTTTTTATTCCAAAGGAAAATTTAATACATTTTTCATTATTTGTATCATATTCTATAAATATTTTGTCCAACTCAAACGCAGGATATGATAAGAGGTCTTATCATATCTTATTCAATCATTTATTCTATGATATTATTAACCTATCCTAACCCAAGTGGTCCTTAGAGCATCTCCAACGCAGGGATCCTATCCCTGCTGGAGGCTCTAAGCTCTCGTTCCTTAATTATTTTACCATTGGAGAGAGATGATGTGGATAGCAGAGAGATTAAAAATAAGCTCTCGTTCCTTGCACAAGGAACTCAACTTTTGGGAGCTTATCATTAAAATACTATATTTTCTCTCACATTCACAACCAGATTTCAAGTAATAAAAAGAGGGAAGATGAAACAGAACCAGAAACAGTATTAAACAACCAAAAAATCAAAATAATTACAAAACTCAAAACAGAAGATGAAATAAATGAAAAAAAATTACAAAAAATTATGAATGGAAGAAGAAAAGCCATGATCTGCCTTGCATGGGTGAAAATACTCCGATCCGGTGGCGGAGGGTGGTGGATCCAGCGGCGGAACGGGGCGCCGGTGAGCGTCTGGCGGCGGTGAGGCGTGGGGGGCGGTGCGGCGGCGGGATCGAAGATAGGAAGGAAGGAGAAGAGAGGAAGGTTGGCATTGGGGGGTGGTGAGGCGTGGTGAGGCGTGGAGGGGCGGTGGGAGCATGTGTGGCCGGCAACGGGGAGAAGGAGAAGGGAAGGAAGAAGAAAGAGGAGCGATGATGCGACGGGGAGTGGCGATGGGGTGAGGAAGTGAGGCGGCGGCGGCGGGGGGATTGCAGAGCTAGGGTTTGGGGTTGGTAGAAGAGAGAAAGGTAGAGAGGAAGAAGAAGAACGTGTGCAAATGATGCTCTGAAAAGGCATTTACCCATTTAAATGGGGTAACCGGTTGTACCGGTTTCTTTTCAACTTCTAACAACCCCATGACCGGCTGTAGCCGGTTTCTGGCCGTTGGGCTTGGTTTGGCCGGCCCAGCCGGTTAGAATATGAACGTTTGGCTTTTTTTCAGATATAGTAATGGACAAAAATAAAGTTTGGGCCTTTTTTTTATAACAGAAAAACTGAAAAATTTAATTATAATGTTATTGCTATTAATATTAATTAAATTAGAATGTTGAATTAATATAAAAATTTAAATAAAAAATAGGTGGAAATAAAAATTATAAATTTATGTGGTAATGTGGAACCCAACCAAAAGTAAAATAAGGAACCATGGTTGGAGCAAAATCTGCTGAAGTTCCTTATGAGGAAGGTTAATCCTACATGGCAGTTCAGGCCCACCAAAAAGGTGTTTAAGCTCCCAACTTTGGGAGCAAGGATGGAGATGCTCTTAAAGCTTATTCCTATCTCGCGGTCATCATGAAGCAAAGCCATACATGACATGACAGGATGGGCTAAATTCTCCCTTTCATTTAATTGCGGCAGCCATGGCCATTATTAGTGTCTCCTCCCAGCAACATATTCGAAATGGCCTATTCCATATCTGTTCATGATTTTGGAACCTCCTCAACGTTGCATCGCCAACCAAACTACGATGAGGTCTAGTGCCGCTCGCCGCCATGGGCCTGCTATGCGAGATCTATGACAGATTGGACCCTGAGAGTGCAATACAACTGAACTAAGCATTGCATTTGTTAACCAAAAACAAGAATTGAGCACTGCATTTTTGAAATAGTGATACTAGTATGCAATTGAATAGAAGCATCACATTCTCATGAAGAATTTCAAGTCTAGTAAGATATGCGATGCTTTTAGACACTCTGTGAAAGCTTGAAACACTACCTTATATTAACTTTAAAGTAACTTTTAAGCTTGAAAAAAGTCGAGCCAAACACTACCTTACATTAACTTTCTATTTCTTTTAATTTCCTATGCATGGTAAGTGTTCAACCATCTATCCCCATTTATAGAGGATTAATGGAACACTTTAGTCCAAAGTATTATATAGGAAATCATGGAAACCCGAAAAGAAAGCGATTGCAAAGGTGTTTGATGATTACGATGAGTCCTACGATGAACTTCTGAGTTGGCTAGAGTATATGGTATTGTTTCCCTAACATCCTTTTACACAATTATCACATATTATTATGTAACTAATGGTCATGTTGATAATCGTTTCCAGATCTTTTGTCAGTGTTTTGGACGTCCAAGGTGAAGGAAAACACAAGACCGCAAGAAGAGGGTTGAATTGTGTCTGTGTGAAACCCTGATGGTAGACAAGTAAAAAATTTGTTTTCAAATTTTCCAAGTATTTCTTCAGAGTTAATTGCAGCGGATGATTGTTACAAATAAATTACAAGGAGATAGAGAGAAATGCACTCAAATTTTTTCATGGTTCACCCTAACTTGGGCTACGTCTAGTCCTTGGCCGCAACCAAGCTTTTCACTATAACAAGTATTAGCGGGACTTCCCATTTTTCAAGTATTCGCAGGACTTCTCGTAAGTGCTCTTTAATCTAGCATCTCTAAGCTGTTGAGTATTCTCAAGGATTCCTCCCAAGTATTCTTGCCTAACCTCTTCAGGCTATTGAGTATTATCAGAGATTCCTCCCACAATATAAATTCAATATGCTCTCAATATACTCTTGATTAAGGTGCACTAGATTTTTACTAGTTTGAAACCTTAAGAGCATTAGCAAGATAGAGCTTAATATTACAATGACTTTCTCTCTACACTTGTTTTGATTAGAATCAAGTAGATAAACATGTAAGCTCAATTCCTTGATCTCAATTTCTCAATTTCTCAATTGTGCTGTTGTGTCAATACACAAACACATTATTATTTTTTAGCACTCTCTTACTTTTTCTTGAGTATTATCACCGAAGTACATAAGAACTTCTTTGGTGCATTTGAATCTCTTAAGCACAGTTGCTGCATTATGGGTGTTTCTCACACATTTTTGATGTTGTTGAGCAGACACACTTTTTCATGTCTTCACACACACTCTGGTGGTTTTTCCACACTTAACTTTGTCATATTCTACCCTTTTTGTATCTCACATGATTCATGTGTAGCAATATGACCGTTGCTGATATTTGCTTGAGAGCTTTGTTCTTCTTCACGTTTCTCCACGGTTGAAGCCTCGAGGATGTGTAGTCTTTGTCTTGATATGCTTTTCTCATATAATCACAATGACTACCTACTTTTCTTTTAATTATTTAGCACATTTGGCAGGTTTCGGATGACCATTTCTCCAAGGCTTACCATTTTGATGATAGTTCTATGTTGTTCAGACGATTGGCAGAACCAAGGCTTCCACTTTGGTGAAAGTCTTTTTTTTGACTCTTGGGCAATGTGGCTAGTTTGTTTTCATATAGTTTTTTAGCCTTTTTCCTTGGTGTGATTACTCATGTGACAACTTTGCTATTGTTAAGAGTGTTTGAACATGGCTAGGAGAATATTTTGTACCTTCATCCTTATCCAAGTCTTTGAGCTTTATTTGATTTGCAGACGACATGATGTGTGTAGTTGAGCGGATG
Organism: Acmispon strigosus; assembly: GCA_030819835.1. Classification (NCBI taxonomy): domain Eukaryota; kingdom Viridiplantae; phylum Streptophyta; class Magnoliopsida; order Fabales; family Fabaceae; genus Acmispon; species Acmispon strigosus. The sequence continues at coordinate 35,953,801 of JAUAMA010000001.1, read as the reverse complement.
AGAGCTTCAAATGGATGGTGGATGATTCAGGTTTTCATAGTCTTGTAAATGAGCGTTGCTTAATCATTTCAATAGACTATTGATGCTTCCAATGGCTTCTGATGGACAACTCATGTTTCATGTTCTGAGTAGTCCATTATGTGCTTGTTCATCCTGGTAAACGATGCTTCAGACAGACGATTGATGCTTAATGTTTTGCATAGTCTAAAGAGAAATTCACCTTTGTGTACTTGATAATTTATGTTCAACACTTGTTAAATTCTATAGTATTTAACATAAGCTTTATGCATGATATGACTTTGAGAGCTTTGCTTCTTTGACTTCTTCAGCGGGCGATGTCTGACCTCTACATGCTTTATAGACAATAGAGCTTGTTCAGACATTGCTGATGATGTCCTTTGGTCTTGACAAGTAATGGAAATCATTCTGGCATATAAACCATCCTTTGCTTGATGTAGCTTGATCTAAGTAGCTATATCTTATATTCTTACAACATTGTAGATCATTAGATTTTATATCTTTGCCTTTAGTTATCATCAAAACTCAAGACGGGATTGTGACTAAGACATTTTAACCTAACACGAGAAATGTTGTGACACTTTCAATTATTGCAAGCCAATAATACAAATATATGGGACTTTCCTTTACAAGAAGTATAGAGGAACTTTCCTGATCTCCACAACACAATATGGGAAAATTCATGTCTTGTCGATAGCTTTTGCAATAGTCGAAGAGGAAACGTTAAATGGTTGGTCATGGTTCCTGCGTATGATACATCATCACGTCACCTGAACATGGGTATATGCTTGATATCAGACAAATATGCACGTATATTTTCGGTCGTGGCAGATGCATCTATTGGGTGGCTTCCACCAAATGCTTACCATATGTAATGCATCTGCAACATTTCCAGCAACTTCAACCAGAAATCTAACAACAAAATTTAAAACAAGAGCTGATAATGCTAGGAAATTTATATTTCAGTTCTCTGTAAGTTAATTTGTCTTTAGTGAAATTATTTAACTTTGTTCAAAAGATTCAGGTTATGATCCTTGTCCATATAATTGTGAGAGAAGGTTGGTGAAGTTTCGTAAGTCTAGCCCAGCTATCCAGTGCTGGATTGATAACATAAGAAAAGAGACCTGGAGCCTTGCTAGAAATCGTGATGGTTGTAGATTCGAGCACATGGAAACTAACTTATACAAAGATGTTAATAAGGTGATAGAAATTTACCAATCACAACTCTGGTAAAATTCACATAGAACACGCTCATAACCTACTTTGTAAAAAGGGTGGTCATCAAAGATATGAATTAGGGAATGGAAAAAAGATATTGTTATAAGACCATTGAAGCATTACAAGAAAATCAAGTCGATGCATCCTGTCATCAAGTGCACGAGTTTAACCTCCAGAATACAAGATCTGAAGTGGAGGAAGTATTCAGACCAATCATACATTGCAGTTGTTTGAAGTGTATTGGCCACTTAAATAGGAGATACTTTTCACTACAAGAATACTGGCAGTTACCGACAGTCGTAATTTTTTCGCTAACATTTGTTTTCCAAAAAAAAAACTTATCGATGGCAAATCCCGTCGGTAAGTGTCGGGAATGCTTAGCGGGAAATGTAGTTGGCGGAGAAATTTGACAAAAATTAAACTTTACCTACAGGTTTTATCAACGGGTATATTCGTTGGTTTAGGCCGTCGTTAATTGACCAACCAGTGCGCTTATTGCACCGCCTATTTACCAGTGGCTAATGTTGTCACTAAATTAACCTCTTTAAAGGTTACCACAAGAGCCGCCAATAACCTATATACAGTAGGGTCGGACGTCGCTTTCACCACACCACACCGTTCTTCTTTTCTCTTCTTTCTCTTTGTTTTATTTTTCTATGCTTTTTTTTTTAGTTTTTTCTACCTATATTGTAGCTTAATAATAATTGCATGACAGTAATATTTTTAAGCATATAACACTTGAATTCTACGTGATTAATTTAATTAATTATATTTCTTATTTATTTTTAAGCTAAAATTTATTTGTTTTATCTACCTATATATCTATGTTTTTACAAGATCATACTATATACGTTACTAGTATTGTACTCGTGTCATGCACGACTGGTATATGAAAAATTATCTTTTTACTTTAGAAGAGCCAAATTCATAATATTTTATCGCATGATATATTTACTTCAGACGTTCTTTTCAACGAAAATTTGAAAACTAAATTCATCCTTCTGCTAGCAAATTAACAATGGGAACCACTATGTGCGTGAGTGTTGGTTACACGTGATTTTGGGTGAATATAATTTGAATAAATTCATGATAAAGTAAATCTCAAAAGAGTTGTATTGATAGGATATAATGATTAGTAATCAATTTACTAATTGTTAATATGGAAAAATATATATTTTATTATTTTTGATTAGGTATAAAATAGGTAACACCTATATGGTTAATAAATTGAGTTCATATCAATAAAATTAGTTCATTATAATCAATGTGTTTGAATATTAATTAATTTTCAAATTTTTAATTGTATTAATTTCTATTTAAGGATGAATCAATTTAGAAAACCTTATAATGATAATGACCTATTTTTTATGACACCATTTATTAAGTTTGCATGATAAATCAAATTTATATCACACATTATATTAATTGTATCAATTTGTATTAAATTGGTTATCAAATTGTATTGATTAAATATTCTAGTATTAGTGTTTGAATTAAAAAGTCAAATTATTGATTTTTTAATTATGACGTCATCCTCTTCGTATTAATAGATCAAAGCAGACATAGCCTGGGAGGGTTACACGTGTGTGGATTTGCTAGTTCATGGCTTTGTCTTTAGTGAAAATAAACACATGAACACAAGAAAGGAGGTTGATTGTGTTTTTAAAATTTATGCAAGACTAAATTGATTGTTAAAAATTTGTTTTCAAAGATTCACCTTTTTATGAGTAGCAACGGATATAAAAAGACAAAGTAAAAAATAAGGGAAAATTAAAACACAAAAGAACACAGAGATTTTATCCTGGTTCACCCAACTTAGGCTACGTCTAGACCCTTGCCTTCCACCAAGATTTTCCCTTCAAATTGGGTCAAGTATCAAGGACTTCTCTTCACAAGTATTATAAGGACTTCTCCTTACAAGTATTATACAAGACTTCTCCTCAACAAATATTCTCAAGACCTCTCCTTACAAGTATTATACAAGACTTCTCCTTAAATCTTTCCGAGAGAGATTTTTATTCTACTTGGATTCTCCTATGAAGAGGGATGTAGAAAACTTAAACTTGATTTTTCTCTAGTAGGTGAATGAGATTTGACTCTTTAGAATATACTAGGAGGATTTTTGCAAAGATATATGATCAACATTTAGATCTCTGTGAATTCAATGAAGGTATCTGACTTTGAAGATTTTTGGTGATCCTTGGACTTCCCTGAAATTTTTGGATGTTCGAGAGTTTCTTTCTTCTTTCAAGTATCCATTTTTTATATAAGCTCTCTTGATATGGTTTTCAAGAGAGAAAGAGAGAGCTTCTTCAATGGTCTGATTTCAACGACTTTTTTCTCAATCATTGGTTCCTTTTTCTTTGGTGGTGTCAACATCTCCCTGTTGAGAATTTAATGCGTTTGAGCTTTTGGCAGTTGCACTTCTATTGAGGTGTTAAGAATAGTAGCTTAGAAGATTTGTATCAGTTATTCTCTGGTGAAAAGGCCATATTGACATGACTTCTGATGTGATAGACTTCTTTATCTTTTAACATTGTAGAGCGTGTCCTTGGAGAAATGATAATTCTTCACTTCTCAAAATGTTAAGGAAAATCTTCATTTTCCCTTCAAACGTTCAACTCAATTGTGTGCCGTGTTTTCTGTGGACATTTTCTTCATAGGATTATACTTTCAAGTATTATGGACATTTCCAGTACCTTGTCTTCATTGTACCATACTTAGGATTTCTTTAGACGATGGATGTTCTAGATTTTTCATATTCTGATGAATGTTCCAGCTTTCTGCTACTTGATGTACTTTGCTTAACCTTTTCTTTTGATATATATTTGTTTACCCAAGTCTTGCTTCTTGTTCTCTTTAGTTGATACTTTGATGTTGTGTGCATTATCTTGCATATTGTGTAGCCGTTGGAGCTTATGCAAATAGTTTCTTGGACTTCAATAGATGTCGGAGCTTATACAAACAATTGTGCTGTTGTTGAGCTTCTTTTTCTTGATCTTTGTAGCTGTATCTATTTGGATGTTGAAACACATATTATCATTATCCTTTATAACTTTGTCCCTTACACCATCAAAACTAAGATTGGGAAAAGAGAAGGAGACTTAATTGACCTAACATTTAGATTATAGTATTAAATTATATGATGTTTGAGCATGTATAGTTTAGAACATTGTTAATATTACTGATAATGTTTGACTACAATTTAATAAAAAAGTTAAAGTTTAAAACATTGTTAATATATATATATATATATATATATATATATATATATGCGTGTGGATGTATATATCTTTATATAGATGATGTTTGATAAGCAGTAAACCTGATCATAGTTTTATCCTTAGCAGTATTAATAAGTACTAGGGATTTTAGCCATGATGATAACGACATAAACCCTAATCACTTAACAACGTATTTTGATTAACTCTCATGATGATGGATGATATTGTCTCAGAGTAATCTTAATCTGAGGAGCATCAGTGACCTGGGATTTCTAACAACTCACTTCACATGAATTTGATCTCTAAGAGATGAAAAATACTCTAATTTCCCACAGTGTGTCGAGTCAAATAGGGAATAATGGCACTTCCATTTTGTTATGGAAACATATTCATAGTTGGTTTAAACGTACAACCAATTCGGCAAGATGAGGCACTATGCTTGATTGAAATCCACTATTCATCATCATGACAAACCCTAATGGCCTTTGACCTTCATTAATTAGCCACTAAACCATGCAGAACCCTTGACGACCCTGCTTAGTGGAGCTAAACAAGCTATATGCAGATCATTGGTGGTACAACATGCTTAAGGAAGATAATCTAGATTTCATCATTTAATCACTTCCAACTCTATATAAACGTTTGTTATAGTGCCTTTGATGTTCCAGAACCCTAACCCATAGGTCTATAGGGAGAATGATAGAGTGAGAAGCTCTCACTTCTCATCAACCTGAGCCAAAGCCTCCAAAACTTCTTATTTTCGAATCTCTTCATTCCTTTGTTATTTATGCAAAATTCTTGGCCCAATGAGTTTTTGAGGAGGTTAGGATCAATTATGGGTAGTTTTCTCGAAGTTCAGGGCAAGAAAACCATGAAGATGATGAAGCTTTGAAGATTCCGGCGATGATTCCCAGAATCCAGCGAAATTCGTGCCTCGTAACTGCATTTTCTTATCAACTTCGACCTCCGTAGCACTAACCACCACCACCATTCTCGTCCTCTCATCAAGATGAAGAAGGAACTGTAGCTAAACCAACTCTGGCAACGACGACCACCGTGAACGCTGCCATGTCTTCATCTTCTCCGACGAGCTCAACCCTGACATTTTCCATAATTCGGTTTTTGAGGTATCTAGACTTCCAAAACTCATCCCTGAGCTTATTTTTTCCACTTAGTGAATGAAAAATGTAGTTATAGACCTTGGAAGTAAATGAATAGAAAAGAATAAGTTTGAAATCATGCATGTTAATTCCTTCGATAACTGAGGTTCCGAATTAGTAGATAAGCTTTAAAATGACATGTTCTTAATTCTAGAAAGTAGTAGAATGAAGTAGGGAAGCCAGAAATGTAGGATGAAGCAAAGAAAGGGAGAACCAACTTCTTACCTTCTCGAGTAGCTTGAAGATAGCTTGATAGGTGAAGTATCTTGATGTTTTAGATACTAGAATCACGAATGGGAAGAGTGCATGTTAATGTAGTTAGGTTTTGAGCAAGAAATGAAAACTTGAGTGGTATAGATTTGCACTTTGTTCTTTCATGTTGAAGATAAGCCTAGGAAACTCTAGAGGAAAAAGAACTAGTATAAAATGAACAAGTCGTAGTGTTATGATGATGATAGCGATAAAGACCGTGGGAAAGGAAACAAGGAAGAGTCATGATAACTTGAGAAATTTACATAGGATATTAGGATTTTCCTTAATTGAGTAGTTTAAGTGATAATTGGGTTAGTTAAGATTTATTATGATAATTAGGGTTAGTTTAAGGAAGATTAGTCTTGACTAGGTTGAATAATTCAGAAATGAAAAAGGAAAATGCAAAGGAAAGTGGAACTTAATTAAGAATGATAATAGTGTAATTAGAGGAAAGGTCATAAATAAAGAATAAAACTTAAATAGTAATAAAAATAAAAATAAAAATTTTGAGGAACGTAGTAAGGAATGCAAAAGAAGCATAAATGAAAATGATTGAATTAAGTAAGTGGGTGTGTGTTCACACACACACACACACACACACACACACACACACACATATATATATATATATATATATATATATATATATATATCATTGGATTTACGTAATGACAACTGTGTAACAGAATATGCAGAGAAGCATGACCAAGACCTCAATCTCAACCATCGTAGAGTCGATAGAAGTAGGGTTTAGACGTCGCTCACAAGGGGGTGTCACAATACTTGTGGTTAAAATAAAAATTGTATTGTCAAACTTTTGTATTTTTTTCCTTCATTTGTAATTAATTGGTGAACACCAATGAATATTTACAACAAAAAGGTATAAAAATAAAATAATTTGGCATACTACTCATTTTCTTTCCACTTATTTTTACATCAATTAAAATAATTAAGTGAAGAGAAAAAATATCTTTTTTTTATTCATTTTCACTCCGTATAGATAACTTAAGTTTCTTTTTTTATTCATTTTATTTTGTTTCATTTTCTACTGTTATACAAATAATGTGTAAGAGAATATATTTGATTTCGAAATATCATTTACCACTTAAAGTTTTGTTCTTCTTCATAAATTGAGCTGAAAAATATCTATAATAAATATAAATATAAATATAAAAATGAGAATGATTTATATGGAAAATGGTATAAATGAATTTTTATAATGTCAACGAATTAAATATAAAGATGTGGGAGAAACATCATTTATTTTTTTTCGAAAGATTAAATATATATATAATAAGAAGGAACATCATTTATACAAGATGCTATTAATGTGCCATTTCATCTAATAGGTAGACACCATAAAAAATATATACAATGTCAATGCATATATATTATTCTCTATAAATATATGAAGGGTATCCCTCACTAATTAACCTATTGTTTCAGCCGATTTCTCAGCCACCCGACTTGAAGACATGTCAACTGATCAAAAAACATACATCAAAGCTTTCTTCATCAGGTTGGGCTAAGTAACTCGGGAAGAACATCCCACCCAGCAGTGTCCACTCAGCCATACGAAGATAGATACACAGGGAACTAAGGCAGGACGACCGGAGGCCATCTGCCCACTCAAACGCCTAGCTTAAAGGGCCTCCCTCACACTTGCAGAGACACCGCTAGGAGTTTTGACGCTATAAATACAGGTCCTATTGTTCATTTATAGAACATATTATTCATTCTTAGCATTTACAATTGAGTTCTAAATGAGTTTGGAGATTCTCTCTCAACTCAAAAACTAACTTGAGCACCGAAGCGTTATCTGCAAGTACCCTCTCCTTCCCGCACCGAGGAACTTGGAGCTCAGTCGTAACCTCAAGGATAGCAATCACACCTTTTCACCGTGAACCACCAACTCGACCAAGAGAGAATCGCACAAGATTCTCAGGTCCGAACAATGGTCGCCGATGCTAAAGAGACCTTACATATCCACTTCAGTTGTGACTAGTTATGGCTTGTGTTTAATAAGTAGTGTGTAATTTTATTGTAATTATTATTGAGATCAATAATTTTGTAACACCCAGATTTTCAGGGCGCTAGAGTAGTGTCCAAACAGTAATTAAACATGCTATTTACATTCTCAATGCTGCGGAAAAACAAGTCTACTTTTTTCTTCTTTTTCAAACATGCTTAAGACAATATGCAATGCATATAGATAAACCCCGTTCAGTATATATACAAGTTATATAAAAGTGGACAACATGGGTGAAATAGTTTCTTAAACACTGACTCGTTCATTAAAGAAAGAATTTTGCCACATGAAAACCCCAAACCAAGGCCTCCTACTCCCGATATACCTCCTACGATCCCACGCAGGGCGACCGCATAAAGGCATATAGACCCGATATCTACCCTGTCCCTATCCATGCTTGAGTACTAACACAAATTAAAAAAACTATCTATACTCTTCAAGTGATGAGCTATCCGTCCTTTCCCCTCGAACTTTCCCCAGGTCGGCATCCTTCGGTTGCTCTTTGGCTAGCAGTCGTCCAACTGGCGATAGATCACCCCAACACAAACAACAAACAAGGTGCAAGGGTCACTTCCAAGAATAAATAAACATACAATAAGAAGTATTAAGCTAACATCCATATCACAAGCCTATCATTCCACATAGCACAAGCACAAGTCATACACAAGGAAAATGTACATATGAATGGCATGTTAATGTGTACGAGTCGTTCGCCCACAAATTTTATCTGTATATGACGCCAAATTCCCATAACTCGGGTGGCGGGACAAATACTTCCACTTGAATTGGTATGATGCTACTCCATTGACCCTGGATTTCCACTTCTTGGGATGGACCATTGGTCATCCTGAATTCCTGACGCGTCCAAGCTTTTGGTAGGCTAACCTTACTCGTTGCCAACCTCATTGGGCCGTCCCCATGGATGCATGAAATGCCATATCAATCATACATGTCAGGTTAACATATTCAATCGAGCATACTGGTAAGATTAACATATTTATCCAAGCATAACGCCAATATTAACAAACTATAATCAGGCATGTAAACAAGATTAACAATTTTAGTCAAGTTAACCAAAACCGCTTAAATTGTGATTTCGGGTTCCTTACGAATGCGGAGCCTTGTCCATCTTATAACTCAATGTCTTGTCACTTGGCCTCACTCACCAATGACCCTGCTTTGAACTACTATCAAAACAATACTCAAGCATGCATTTTAAAGGATTACACTCAACATGTCATCAAGCTGGTAACATAAAGCAAGTTCTCATACCATATAGCATGTTATAACTGATCAACTTAGCAATTAGGCATGGATACTTAGTATACTATCATTCACACCTACCACTAAGGAACACAACAAATATCAATCAATCTTGCCATTCATAGGCATTCAACTAGTCAATTAATCTAATCCAGCATATCAAAGGCCTTCAGTTCCATGAAATTCTATGACTTAACCACATACAATTGTCTATATGCATATATGCTATAAATATCTATGGCGACAACGAAGTGCCCTTGCCGTAAGAGTTTCCTTCCTATGCTCCAAACTGTATGCTCCATGCTGTATGCGCTCGCGTTCCATTTTCTTTTGCCTCGGAGTTTCCCCGTGTCCCGTGTTTGTCTCGGGGTTCTCGCGTCTCCTGATTCTTCAAAAATTCATAGTCTAGCTTAGTACCCGTCCATCTAAACCTTACACCTTAACTAAAGCTTAAGGATAGTCACTAACCTCTCAGGAGATGTAGCAGAGCTTACGAGTTACGTTCTACAACTAAGCAAGCTTAAAGACAAGCTGAACCTCTCATTGTCTCTTAGGGTTTTAAATCACTAGTCCTAGACATTCCTTGAGGTTTCCTACACTTAGTCAAAACCATGGATCTAGCTCGAAAATATGATTTATCCTCTCATTGTCTTATGGGATTTTAAATCTTTTTCCTTAGACAATCATTCATGTTATCACACACTTAAACAATTATGAACAAGGCGAATAAAGCAACTGCCGTCATCAAAACTTCTCGTGAGTAGAGTAACTGATGCTACCTTGTCCATTCTAACCATCCACAAAAATAGAGATACCTTTTGGTGAAGAAATTTTGCTACACGCTTTGGAGTCAGCCAATATTGTGCCACAAAACACTTTCTGCCCAACCATGAAGAAAAATGACTTTTAAGAGAACGATCCATATTGATCAAACTCCCATATGATAGAATCCTGCACCGCGATGTTAGTCGACGCTAATTGGTCAAAATGCTATGTACTGGCGGCCTAACCGCCGCAAATTTAAAGTGATTTCCCCCCTTCTGTTTGTGTAGGTTTTGCGTTGGCATGTCGTGCCCGACGTTAAATATTGACACTAAATCAACACATTTTTGTAGTGGATCAATTGTCATTGAAATTGACAAAACCCAAAAATACACATAAAACAACATGTAAAAAGTAAAGATAATATACTTTTATACATTCATACCAGCTTTCTCTTTCATTTAGATTTCACGACGTTTTTCTTTATATCTCAATCTTCTATTTTCGTCATCATACTTGTCACTTTTCTCTTTTTTCTTTCTCTCTCACTCCAAGTGGAGGTAAAAATGAGTGGTGGATCAAACATTAACCATCTTCATGTTCACCCATGGAAAGAAAAACAAATTAAAAGAAAAAAATACTTCAAACACACCCCGATTAATTCCACCCATAGCCAATGGATTTGGATTTTATGCGGTAAAAAGTCCCAAAAGAGACCGCAAACATGGCTCCATAGTTATTTGATCATTTGACTGTACAAATTTAAAGAGATTTATTTTATGTGTAAGATTATCATTTTTAATCCCATTTGTTCGATCTTAATTTGACGACTATCAAACAATAACTACGGTGACTTTAGGAAATTTTGACGACAGGAAATTAAGTTTACATCTAGAGAAAATAGAAGAGAGGAGATGTGATAAGAAATGCAAAAATAAATATAAATAAAAAGTTAGTAAAAATGAGATGCAAGAGACGGTTAGTGTGATAGAACCAAAATCATTAAAAAAATGATAAATGATTCATTCACATCAACTTTCTCTTTCATCTAATTTTTTCTTCCTACTTGTTTCTACATTTTCTATCACTTATTTCTCATTATTTCCATTTATCTCTCGTGATGTGAGTTTGCTTGTGCATGAAACTTTATTGTAAAAGAAAAGTAAGCACAAGGTTTTTTTTGGCACAAAATAAACTAAAGCTTTTAAATATATAAAAAAAGCAAAAGGAAAAGCTGACCTACATGAGCCGGCCTTTAACTCAATTTAGCTGCACAGACAAAAACCAAGTTATCACTTCCATCATCTCTTTATGCAGGTGCTAAAAAAACTCTGCAAATGTTTATTAAATTTTTATTTCCTCTGTGCATAAACAATACAAAAATTACTGTCTGCATATGTCTTTCTGTGCCACTATATTATTACAGTGGGGGAAAACCCAGGTGCATGATTTACTTTGCCCCTGATGAAGATACCTTTATACAAGGATTGGAAAGAAATTAAAAAAATTGAGGATTCCAAAATAAAAATAACCAAGAAAAAATGAAAATAAAGGAAAAATAATTATTCTTGTTGTAATTACTGACATGATAAATTAATAAAATTAAAGAAAAATACAAAATAGCAAAAAAATTAACTTCTTGAGATTGCCAGGCAGATCCCACCCAAATAAATTAATAAATTCACACACACATGTTCATCCTTCATACACACATCTGTGATTAAACCCATCAAATAATTCACCACCCTTTTTCTTCTCTCCCATTAATTTTGCCCCTATATTTTTTTCCCTCCTCTGTAATTGCTTAGGTTCGGTAGGGAACAAATAGAAGAGAGAGAGAGAGGGAGAAAGAAAGAGGTAGAGAGAGAGAGATAGGTAGATAGAGACTGCAGAAACGAACAGAGAGAGAGTACTCCTATGCTGGGGGACTCAGCAGTGTTGGGAACAGCAGGAGGAGGAAGCTCTGGAGGAGATGCAGCAGTGGCTTCAGCTGCTGCAGCAAGAGCTCATGACGGCGCTGACACGGCAGCAGGTGGCGGCGGCGGAGGATCAAATTCAGGGGACGATGAAAGGGGTGACCGGAGCTTTGGCGGTAACCGGTGGCCTAGACAGGAGACTCTGGCTTTGTTGAAGATACGGTCAGATATGGACGTTGCTTTTAGAGATGCCAGTGTTAAGGGTCCCTTGTGGGAAGATGTATCAAGGTGAGAGAGTCATTCATTTTCATTTTCATTTTTACTTGTCTTTTTATCTTTTTCAGATTTAATTTACCTCAATTGAATGCTCCTTTCAGCTTCAGAGAGATCTGAAAATTCTCAATTCTTCTTCAACTTTTGTTCTTTAATTAATCACTTGAGAATGTGCATCTTTCACTTCAATTCTCTCCTCCCCTCTCTCCTCTTTGATTGGATTTGTTACCTGTACAGTTCCTTTTGTATTTTTTTTTATTATTCTTAAAATTCTGCTATACTACTTCCCCCCTTTTTTCTTCCATGGTCTTCAATTCAAACATAAACTGTTCATGAAAATAATTTTATAGACATATCCAGCATCTATGGCTTGGATGTGATTTGCTTTTCAGATATCCATTTTGGTACATGCTTTCTTTTTTCCTAAATAAGTTATAACCAACTTCAATTGAGTCTCCAAAAGCATGATTTGCCTCCTCCTTTATTTCAGTTACCCACTCTTATTGGGAAATTAAGCTAGATTTCAAAAATCTTCACACTTTGAGGCTCATGCGTTTTCCATGGGAAACATTTCCGTTCACATAATTGTCATGAAAAACACCACTTTCCTTTCCCTTAAATTCTGCTCTTCAGTTACTTACTCCATTATTTTCCATGCTTTCGGTCCTTGAATTTCTCTAATATTCTTGTTTTTATTTATTATCTTATGCTTCAATCGGTTCTTATCCCAGGAATTTGAGGCTATAAGATAGTATTTTTTAATTGTCTCTTTTTTGGGCTATTCAGGAAATTGGCAGAGCTTGGGTTTCACAGAAACGCTAAGAAATGTAAGGAGAAATTTGAGAACGTTTACAAGTACCACAAGAGAACCAAGGAAGGAAGAAGTGGCAAATCAGATGGGAAAACTTATCGTTTCTTTGATCAATTACAAGCCCTTGAGAACAACCCTGCAATTCAATCCCCAACAACTTCAAAACCGCCACAACAACAACCTGCAATTCTATCCCCAACGCCATTGAAACCGCCACAACAAATAGCACCACCTGCAACAACACCGGTAGCACTTGTGGCAACAACACCTGCATTATCATCATTGCCAATTCCAACAACAACAGTGTCATTGCCATTGCCACCACCATTAGTTAACACCATCCCGGGAACCACCACCATTACTGTTCCATCAACACCAATGCCTCAAGGCCAAGGAATTCTCAACCTCACAGTCCCTTCCTACCCTTCATTTTTCCCACCATCAACAACAAACCCTCCTCCTCATACCACCATCACCCCACCTTCCTTCCCCAACATACCAACCGATTTCTTTTCTGATTCAAGCTCTTCCTCGATGTCCTCCGAGGAAACAACGTTGGAAGCCGGAACGCGGAAGCGGAAGAGGAAATGGAAGGATTTCTTCGAGAGGCTAATGAAGGAGGTGATGGAGAAGCAGGAGCAGCTGCAGAAGAGGTTCCTGGAAGCCATTGAGAAACGCGAGCAAGAGCGAGTCGCTAGAGAAGAAGCATGGAAGGTGCAAGAGATGCAAAGAATCAACCGGGAGAGGGAAATTCTCGCACAAGAGAGATCCATTGCCGCAGCAAAAGATGCAGCTGTCATGGCATTTCTGCAGAAAATAGCTGAACAACAAAATCTTACTCCCACATCAAACAACAACACTCCACAGCAACAACCCCAAGAAACCGTTCCAGCACCACCAGCACCGGCACCCGTACCCGTGCAAACACCAACCGCAGTAGTGCAACAAATTACAGCACCGGTTCCTCAACCGCCGCAATCATTGGCCCCACAAGAGGTCCCACAACAACATCAGGTAGTGACCAATTTGGAAATGATAAAAGGTGATAATGGAGAGAGTGTGATGCCAGCTAGCTCCTCAAGGTGGCCGAAAGCTGAGGTTGAGGCACTGATAAAGCTGAGAACGAATTTGGACACAAAGTACCAAGATAGTGGACCGAAAGGACCACTATGGGAGGAGATCTCAGCGTTGATGAGGAAAATGGGGTACAACCGGAATGCCAAGAGGTGCAAGGAGAAATGGGAGAACATCAACAAGTATTTCAAGAAAGTGAAGGAGAGCAACAAGAAGAGACCAGAAGATGCAAAGACTTGTCCCTATTTTCACCAATTGGATGCACTGTACAGGGAGAAGAGCAAGATGGAGAGCAGCTTGATGAAGCCTGATGAGAGCGCCGCAGCGGCAGCAGCAATGATGGCGCCGTTGATGGTGAGGCCGGAGCAGCAATGGCCTCCCCAGCCGGCGGCACCGGAGTTAACCATGGGAGAAGCCGGGAATGAGCAGCGACACAGTGAGGAGGAGGACTATGATGAGGATAATGATTATGATGATGACAAGGATGTTGGTGATGAAGATGAAGATGATGAAGGAAGCGGTAAGTATGAGGTTGTGGCGAGTAAGCCAACACCTAGGTAAGTCGGTGGAAGTGGTGGAGGGTGATGGAGATTTTGGTTACACACATATTATAGAATGAAAATGGTATAGGGGTTGAGGCTGAGGAATCTGAAATTGAAGTACTGGTACTAGCATGTGGTCAGTAAGATTATATGTTTATTTTTTTCAATTTTGAAAAAGAATAATTAATTATTTTTTGAGCTAATTAATAAATAAGTTGAGAAGGGAATTTAAGATAGGGAGAGGTTCAGACTTTAGAGGTTCCATAAAAATGAATAATGGAAGAAGCTTTGATTAATGGTGTTGTACTTTTTTTCTAATGTTCAAGGTGGTGTAAATGGGAGAAACAATTTAATTGGGAGGGGTTGTTTTATCTTTTCTTCTTTAATTTGTTATTTTCTAAATTATCCTTTTCAATTTTGTCACTCTTGATCATATGTCAGTATCATTTCTGTTTTCCTCTTTCATTGTTTCATCTTCTTTTGATGAGAATTAATTGAATTTGCACAAGTTAGCATCACACAAGGAGAGAAAGAAGAAAGAGGGTTGAATACTTTTTACACGAGTTCTTAAAATAAAGATGGACACAAAGAGAGATAAAAAAAAATCGCTGAATAATAGATGTGATATGTGATCTTTAAGAGAAATAAAGATAAAAAAATAGTGTGCGAGATCCGAAGTATATGCATTGTGAAGTGATACACCATGCTTACTGAAAATGAAAAGTTAAATTGTGGTGCAGAAATAAATGAGAGGCGAAATAGGTTAATACTTAATACAAAATTGGAAAATGTAACCTTCACACCTCTCTAATTCTAGTGTGATATAGAAATAAATGAGTGATATGATTAATGATATGATAAAATATAGGAAAGAGATAGGAAGAAAAATAAGTGAAAATGATATGTATGAGAAATAGGGGTATCAATACCTTACAAAATTGGGAGAAAGTAGAAAAAGGGTCTAAAATGGTAGGGACGGTGAGCAGACCATTTGTGTTGGAATAGGACCCTTCCCGTAGCAGAAAATGGCAGCATCACACATGGAGTCATAAACCTTCAAGGAGGATCCACCAAGAGGAATCTTGTGAGGAGTGATTTATTAACCTCACTTTGAAGATGGAAGCTATAACATTTGCTGTGCATCCAAGCATACGTGTTTCACTTATCATGGTGTCAGTACTAGAAAATTATGAAGGTTTATACTACACATAATCTAATGAGTAAGTATTTTTCTGCAAACAAAATTTTGTTAAGCTTGTATCTAATGCTAATCATGTTTTGGCAAACTAAAATGTAAAAGTACCGGAGTTCTCTAAATTATTCATGATGGTGATTTAACTCCATTTTATAGGTTTTTCCTTATTTTTTTTATAAAAATCCTATTAATCCATTTGAGTGAAGTTATGTAACAAAAAAATTTGGGTGAAGTTAATCCTATTTCATAAGTTAAATCCATTAGACTATTGCCAACAAAATGAAGATGATTTTTCCTGATATTGTGAATGAAAGTGCTTTTGTACCTGACCATTTAATAATAGATAATGCTTTATAGTGACGTTTGAATGTTTCCACTATATGAAGAAGAAGATTACACGGAGTACGGGAATTATGGCATTGAAGCTTGATATGCCCAAAGCGTATGCGCAGGTACATAGGACTTCTTGTAGCAGACAATCCTTAATATGGGTTTCCCACTTCATTGGTTGAATGTCATTATGGGGTGCGTCAGATCAGTATCTTTCTCTATTATGATTAATGGACAACGAACTGTCATGTTCTCCCCTGAAAGGAGCCTAAGACAGGAGGATATTCTTTTTCCTTATTTGTTTATTCCGTACGGGGAAGTATTCTCTTCTATGATATCAAAAGTTGTAGCTGATTTATCACCTATTTTTCACTTGTTATTTCTCACCCGTTTTTTTGTAGATGATAGTCTCATTTTTTCTAGAGCCTCTCTAGAAGAGGCCTCTATTATATGCTCTATCTTGAACTTTTATGAGGACACGTCTAACAGGAAATTAACCTTGACAAATCTCAGCTTTCCTTTAGCTGAACATGCTTACTACCTGAGTTGATGAGCTTTCGGAGCTTACGAAGGTTGTGGAGAGTTATGAGAAGTTCTTGGGGCTTCCAACCATTATTGGGAGGTCAAACTTTGAGGTATTCACTTTTGTCAAGGAGCAGGTGTGGAAAAAAATTAAAGGGGTGGAAGGAGAAGGCCTTTTCCAAGCGGGGGATTGTTTTGGTGAAGTTTGTGGTTCAAGTTATTCCAGCTTATATTATGAGTAGTTTTTGCTATGCCTGCCTCGCTTTGCCTTGAGATTGAGGATATGAATAATAAATTTTACTAGGGTGGTGTTCGCGCTTGAACTCTGAACAATGGCTCTCTCGGTGCTCTGGTGGTGGTGCTCAGCCTGGGCTGGCCATGGTGCAACGCGTCTCTAGTTGAGGTGCGACAGATAGGGGGGCTGCAAAAGACACTTCGACGCTCAAGTAAGTGTGAGAGGAAAGAGATAATCCTATACTCAAGCGAACTCAAGAGTATGCAAACAATGAAATGCATCCTAAGAAAATGAACTGCAAAACTTGTATTTATAGGCACAATGATGTGCTGAGTGTCTCTACAAGTATGGTAGAAGTCCTTAAGTGGGACTTCCGACCGGGAAATGACTCTGAGCCAAAGCATTGTGGATGTTCCTATTAGAGAAATAAAGGATTATTTGATCTACTAAAAAAATGTCGTCTGACCAGCTAAGTTGGCTACCTAATGTATCGTCTGATAAGTAGTCATGTCAGCCGCATAAGTTGACCATGTTAGTATAGATAGCAACCTGAGAGGGGGGGGTGAATCAGGTTTACCCGATTTTCGCCTTGGTACCTTCTTACTTTCAAGATAAATGTAAATGCAAACGATTGCAGCGTAAATAAGCGTTGCTTGAAAGTAAAGATGAAGGGTAGAAGAATTCACACACAGAATTTTATCCTGGTTCACCTTCTATCCACCGAATGCTACGTCCAGTCCCTCAAGAAAATCCCTTGAGGATTTTTCCACTATTGATAAAAATCTCTTACAAGTTCTTACACCAAGTACCTTAAGAATTTCTATCAATCACCTGTGAAAGTATACCACTTTCAACAACCCCTGAAAGTACACCACT
This sequence comes from Acmispon strigosus, assembly GCA_030819835.1. Classification (NCBI taxonomy): domain Eukaryota; kingdom Viridiplantae; phylum Streptophyta; class Magnoliopsida; order Fabales; family Fabaceae; genus Acmispon; species Acmispon strigosus. The sequence goes on along the minus strand of JAUAMA010000001.1, from coordinate 35,936,101 downwards.
TTCAGTTCCTGAAGGCAAACCACCTTCAGACCTTGAAGGCTAGATCACCTTCAATCAACACCCTGAAAGTACACCACTTTCAGTAACAACAACCCTTCACCGAGACTCACGGTGAATACTCAATCTACCAGAATGAGATGAAGAAGAGTTTACAATTTGGCTGTATCAATCCTTTAACATACAAGTGGATTGATCATGAGAATTTATGCTTTAAGGCTCTTAAGCATAATAAGATTCTGAGTTCCTCAAGATATGAACAACTTAAAGTGTTCTTTTAATCATGAAGATCATGAACTCAGAATTTAGGCTCTTTGAAAGTTTAAGTGCTAAAAGACTTAATAAAAGAACTTATTTTGGCAAAGCTTTGGCCTAATGTTGTATTCTCATGTGTTGTTATGTTCTGGACTCAAATGGACTTTATATAGGCAAGGGGAAACGTCCTTGAACCAATGCGACCCTTCCCAAAAGGTTTGAGACACAATGGTTCACGAAAAGGTGCAACTTTTCGTGTGTGTAATCGATTACAATACTTAGGTAATCGATTACACTAAGAGCCGTTACAGTTTGAATTTCAAATTCAAACATGTAATCGATTACAAGCAAGAAGTAATCGATTACTTGCCTAGGTGTAATTGATTACCAGAAAGCTGAAATCGATTACACTCAAGTCCAATATCCAGAAACTTGAACTTTTAAGATCGTCTTAAGTTTTTCTACTTCTTTTAATTTATGAAAACATTAAACTTGATTAGCTTAGATGTTTTAAGGAGCCTTTATGCTTTGAGAAGCCTTTAGAAGCATAACTCACCTAAACTAAGACTTCTAGGTAAATGTTGATCTTTATAGCGTTGTTTCCTCTAAGTCTTCTTTTCTTCTTTTTGCCGATGAGTTTGTCGTCATCAAAACCTCAGCCAGGGTCAGGAGCAAGACCTTCTTCACAATCTCCCCCTTTTTGATGATGGCAAACACATTCTTTGAAACTTGAAGATCAGATATGCTTCTTTGTTGAACACTCCCCCTGTTTGATGTAATCCAATATATCTCCCCCTTTCTGATTCACTTGTTGAGTTCCTGCATATAGTCTTTAAAGAACACAGAACCTTTCTCCCCCTTTTGACTTCATAAAAAAGAAGAAAAGGCCAAAAACAGGCATACAACCATACAAGTGTATATTCAAATATAACATAGGGGTTGGGGGTAAAGATGTAAAAGCGTGGTAAACAACAATCAACATCTAAACATTTCAAACAACAAAAGAACATCCAACAATGCAGTCAAGAGTTTAAACTACGCTATTACAACCCAAATAAGATAAGATGTTCAAATAAAACATAAAAGATCTAAAAATCATCAAATTCATCAGATGAATCAGAAGAGTGATGAGGAGAGCGAGTCATGCGGTCTACACGAAGGCTAAGACTATCCATATCAGCACGTAGAGTGGTGTACATGGACTCGACCCGGCCTTCCATGTGATCAAAACGCTGATTAATATGCGTCTTCATATCTGCAAGATGAGAGAGGATAAGCTGGGTAGAGGCATCGGCATCTGCAGAAGACGAAGGACCACTCTCAGAAGATGGAGGACAGAAGGCAGCAGGGGCAGGAGCCTGGGTAGTGTCGGGACCCAAATCAGATTTGTGCCAGAAGGCACCATCAACATCCCTAAAATCCCCATTTTGTTCAAAATCTCCATGTCAATCCTCTGAGATTTTGCATCCATGACCTGGGCATATTCACCATTGGTAGAGACCCCGAAGTTCTTCAGGATGAGGGAAATCACAGGAGCAAAAGGAAGAGGACCATTTCTATCCTTCTGAAGCAACATGTGGATCATGACCAAGTAAGCCCAATTGATAGATTCACTGTGTTTCATCCCATACATGATTTGTAACTCCAAATCACTTATCTGAGCATGATTAGAGGACTGGGGCAGGAGAACATAACTCAGCAAGTAGTGAAGTAAACGGTCCTCCACACTGAGATATCCAACAGCAAGGATATCCCTAGAACGGTTGGCCTCCGTTCGTTGCTTCTTCATCTGTATCTCTTCCTCAGAAAAACGACAGAGAGATAAATAGAAGGACTTCTTGTCATAATCAGCCCAGGGACAAAGAATCTCAGGGCCTAGTTTGGCTCCAACATAGGGAATAGACAGACAAGTTCCCAATTGTTCTTGAGTCAAGGAAATATCAACCCCTTTGACAGAGGAACAGATTTTGGCGCCCCGCTTGACTAAATTGCAATAAAAGACTTTGACGAGTTCGGGATAGTACGTACCCGAGAAGCCAACGAATTCATCGAGGCCTTGATAGTCGAGCAGAGTTGGGAAGAGCAGTCCGGCGTTGATGAAGGAGTTCATGTCACCATATTTAGGAGGAAGAATTGGCCTTTCAAGGTAGTGGGCCAAGAATCGTTCCTTTTGTTCTTCGGTGACAAGGAGTCGAGAGAGGTCAAGAGTATTCATGGAGAGGTTTTTCGAGCGGTGCCTGCGTGAGGAAGAGGAAGCCATTTTCGGGTTTGAGAGGTTAGGGTTCGAGGATTTGAAAAGAGGGGTTTTGGGTTCAACTCGAATTGGAGAATCTGAATGGGTGGGTTGAGAAGAGAGGAAAAGCACGAGTGCACCCCACAAAGAGATTCTGAAAATGGTCAAGAATCGAAGGAGAAGGAGGAGAAACAAGAGCTGTGTCGTCGAAGAGAGAACAAGGAGAGGGTTTGTGTAATCGATTAAAGAAATAACCAGAGATATATATAGTATCGAATTGGTAATCGATTACTGGCAGTTATGTAATCGATTACCTGCAGTTTAAATTTGAATAAAATTCAAATTTTGAAAATGTAATCGATTACAGCAGTTATGTTAATCGATTACTAGCAGTTTAAATTTGAATAAGATTCAAATTTCGAAAATGTAATCGATTATAGCAGTTATGTTAATCGATTACTAGTAGATTTTAAAAGGCACGAGGACTGAAAACAGGGTTAATCGATTACTGGGTATATGGTAATCGATTACTAGGACAGTTTATAGGTTCTAAACTATAAATTCCTATGTGATACATTACTAGAAGAACATTTAAGCCTATAAGCAACTTAGAAACATGCAATTATAATATTATCTTGTAAACTAAGCATGTAATCATATAAGTTCACACAAAAATTCATATTCTTAGATAACTATCTACTTAAATATCATGTTCATCAAATATACCTAATTCTCTTCTAATCTTAAAGAATGAATCTTTAGGAAGAGGTTTAGTAAAAATATCAGCTAATTGGTTGTGTGTATCTACGAAGGAAATCTCAATATCCTTTCTCATGACGTGATCTTGAAGAAAATGATGTCTTATATCAATATGCTTAGTTCGTGAGTGCATGATGGGGTTTTTAGTGAGATTAATGGCACTTGTGTTGTCACATTTGATTGGGATGCAGCCCAGCTCTAAGCCATAATATTTGAGTTGTTGTTTGAGCCATAGGGTTTGTGCACAGCAACTTCCTGCAGCAATGTATTCTGCTTCAGCAGTTCTTAGAGCAACACATGCTTGTTTCTTACAAGACCAAGAAACAAGAGCATTTCCCAACAAGTGACAAGTACCACTTGTACTTTTTCTTTCAGTTTTACATCCAGCATAATCTGAATCAGAATATCCAATCAAATCACAAACACTTCCTTTGGGATACCACAGACCAACATTTGTAGTTCCTTTCAGATATTTGAAAATACGTTTAACTGAACTCAAATGTGATTCCCTAGGAGATGCTTGATATCTAGCACATAAACACACACTAAACATGATATCAGGTCTACTTGCAGTTAAATATAGAAGAGATCCGATCATACCTCTGTATTTGGTAATATCTACTTGAACACCGGATTCATCTTGATCTAGATATGTGTTAGACCCCATTGGTGTGGCTATGGCTTTGCAATCATCCAAATCATATTTCTTTAAAAGTTCCTTGCAAAACTTTGATTGGTTGATGAATATCCCATCATGTGATTGCTTAATTTGCAATCCTAGAAAGAAATTTAACTGTCCCATCATAGACATCTCAAATTCTTCTTGCATCATGTTAGAGAAATCCTTACATAGAGATTCGTTAGTTGCACCAAAAATAATATCATCTACATATATTTGAACTAATAAAGTATTACCTTTGGTTCTCTTGATAAACAAGGTTGTGTCAGCCTTACCTTTTTGGAATCCTTTCTCACAAAGGAATGTGCTTAATCTGTCATACCATGCACGAGGGTCTTGTTTAAGACCATAGAGTGCCTTCTTTAATCCGAAGACATGTGAAGGAAATTTTGGGATCTTTAAATCCTGGAGGTTGTTTCACATAGACTTCTTCTTGAATGAATCCGTTCAGGAAAGCACTTTTAACATCCATTTGATATAATGGAAAGTTTATAGAACAAGAATACACCAACAAAAGTCTTATGGCTTCCAACCTTGCTACTGGTGCATAGGTTTCATCAAAATCAATGCCTTCTTCTTGATTATATCCTTGTGCAACCAACCTTGCTTTGTTCCTAACAATAATACCATTTTCATCTAGTTTATTTCTGAATACCCACTTTGTTCCAATGACATGCTTGTCAGTGGGCTTAGGAACAAGTTCCCAAACTTGATTCCTTTCAAATTGGTTTAGTTATTCCTGCATTGCCACAATCCAATACTCATCCTCTAGAGCATCATTCACTTTTGAGGGTTCTATTTGAGAGACAAAGGCCATGTTCAAGACAGAATCATTTAAGCGTAGCCTTGTAGAAACACCTCTAGAAATATCACCAATGATATTATCAACTGGATGATCCCTGTGGGTTCTCCATTCCTTTGGTAGTTGATAAGTGTTATCTTCAATATGCTCTTCTTGTATTGGATCTTGATCCTTTTCCTTTTGAGAGTCTTCATTGATAATGATATCTTCTTCATCATTATCTGGAAGATTGACTATATCTTCTTTTGAAGAGTTAGACTCATCAAAGGAAACATGTATGGATTCTTCCATAGATAGAGTTTTCTTGTTAAAGACTCTATATGCTTTGCTTGTTAGGGAATAACCAAGGAATATACCTTCATCAGACTTTTCATCAAACTTACCAAGGTTTTCCTTTCCATTGTTTAAGACAAAGCATTTTGATCCAAAAGCATGTAGATGAGAAATATTTGGTTTCCTTCCTTTGTAGAGTTCATAAGGGGTTTTCTTCAGTATAGGTCTAATAAGAACTCTATTGGAAACATAGCAAGCAGTACTTACAGCATCAGCCCAGAAGTATTTAGGAAGATTGAATTCACTTAGCATGGTTCTTGCTAGTTCTTCAAGTAGTCTGTTCTTCCTTTCTACAACACCATTTTGTTGTGGTGTTCTTGGAGTAGAGAAGTTATGTGATATTCCATTCTCATCACATAATTCTTGAAATTGATGATTCTGAAATTCTCCACCATGATCACTTCTAATAGAAGAGATCTTTAAAGCCTTTTCATTTTGAACTAGCTTTGCATATCTTTTGAATGCGTTGAAGGCTTCATTCTTATGAGGCAAGAATAATGTCCAGGTAAATCTAGAGAAATCATCAACAATAACAAGGGTATAAAGATTACATCCAAAGCTTTTAGTTCTTGATGGTCCGAACAAATCTATATGTAGTAATTGGAGAGGTCTTGTAGTTGAGACTATGTTCTTTGGCTTGAAAGACGTTCTGGTTTGCTTCCCCTTTTGACATGCATCACAAAGCTTGTCTTTCTCGAATCTTATCTTTGGAAGTCCAACAACTAGATCATGCTTGACTAGTTTGTTTAAATGATCTATGTGTATATGAGCCAGTCTTCTATGCCACAGCCATGAATCACTAATGTTCTTGGCCAAAAGGCATCTGACATTTTGTGGAATTTCATCCAAGGATATCATTAAGACCTTATTGACTTTATATCCGGAAAACTTAATCTCTTTAGTTTTGACATCCTTTACCACACATATATCATTAATGAAACCAACTTTCAAACCTTTGTCACAAAGTTGACTGATACTTAGAAGATTATGCATCAAACCATCAACATATAGAACTTTGTCGATGACTGTTTGAGGGGGTGTGCCTATTCTTCCAATACCAAGTATCTTTCCCTTTTGATTGTTTCCATATGTGACAAATCCCTTTTCTCTAGGTATAAGTAAAGAGAACTTTGTTTTGTCTCCTGTCATGTGTGATGAGCAGCCACTATCAAGATACCATAAATCCTTTGCTGCTTTCATGCACACCTACATGACAAAGTTCAGACATGGGTATTAGGAACCCAATAAGCTTTGGGTCCTTCTAAGTTAGCGTTCTTCCTAACCCATATATATTCCCTATTTGGTACTCCAACATTCTTGTAGTAACGTCTACTAGGGGTATGTCCTATTTTGTTACAATAAGTACATGAATATTGATTGTAACTAGATGTTTGCCTAGGAGAAGGATTGATCTTCTTAGGAGGTCTGCGAAAATTACTTTTCCTATTGTTTATACTCCTAAAAGAATTAGTCTTAGTATTTTCAGAAGATCCTTCCACTTTGTTTGGTTTTACAAACACAGTTTTCTTAACTTCTTTTGTCTTTGGATGAGATGTATATCCTAGTCCAGACTTATTGTTTGAATACCTTTGCACACTTAGAATATCATCTAACTTTTGTTTTCCTGTGTTGAAGTTATGAATTCTTTGTTGAAGAATATCTATCTTTTCTTCTAGAGAACTACACTTAGTGCATTTATGTGAAATATCTAACTTAGATTTCACTATGTCTAATTCCTCTTGTAAATTCCTACACTTATTTTCTAAAGATGATATTAAATCATTTTGCTTAGTGCTAACCTTAGAGAAATTTTGACATAATTTAAACATATTTTCCATAGTATACTTTAAATCATGAAAAGAAATAGAATTATCACTAACCTGGGTATCTTCAGCATCTGAATCATGTGAAGCCATTAATACAACTTGTGCTTCTTCTTTGTCAGAATCTGATGATGAACTTACTTCATTTTCATCCCAAGCCAAGTATGCTCTTCGTGTGGATTGATCCTTCTTTTCAAATTTGTCCTTTAGACCATGTTTCTTCTTTTGAAGATTTGGACATTCTAACTTGATGTGTCTAGGTTTACCACATTCAAAGCATGTGATCTTTTGAGAAGAGGAGGACTCATTATTCCTTTGGAAAGGTCTGTTATTATTAAATTTCATACCTTTTCTTTTGAGAAACTTTCCAAAGTTCTTCACTAGAAGATTCATATTCCCATTATCTTCATCTTCAGAATCTGCATCATAATCATCTTTGATGCTTTCTTTTGCCTTTAGGGAAATGGATCGATACTTCTTCTCATGTTGTTCATGCTCCTCCAAACGATTCAATTCAAACTCGTGTTCTTGGAGTTTTCCAAAGAGAGTTGCAAGAGTCATATTTGACAAACTCTTCTTCTCTGAAATAGCCGTAACCTTTGGTTGCCATGCTCTTGTAAGTGATCTTAGAACTTTCATGTTCAAGTCGCTGTTTGAAAACTGTTTACCAAGAGCAATCAAATGGTTAATCAAATGAGTGAATCGTTTTTGCATATCCAATACCTTTTCTTCTGGAAGCATTCTGAACATTTCATATTCTTGAGATAGAGTATTGATTTTTGATCTCTTGACTTCATCTGTTCCTTCATGAGTCACCATCAACGTATCCCATATTTCTTTCGATGTTGTACATGTTGATACTCTGAAAAACTCATCCATGCCAAGAGCAGATGTAAGAATATTCATTCCTTTGAGATCATATTGAACCTTCTTCTTTTCTTCTTCATTCCAAGTGTTTTCTGGTTTTGGTTGTCTACTGTCTCCCACATCATTCATAGGTACAAACAGACCTTCTTCAATGGCTTTCCATATTTCTCCGTCTAATGACTTTATAAAGATTTTCATCTTGATCTTCCAGAAGTCATAGTGGTCTCCATTGAAGTATGGTGGTCTGTTTATGTTGAATCCTTCACTGGTTCCATGATTGGAAGAGGATACCATCTTTTCCCGGATCTTAGGAGCAACTTACCTAAACTTATGCTCTGATACCAATTGTTAGTATAGATAGCAACCTGAGAGGGGGGGGGGTGAATCAGGTTTACCCGATTTTCGCCTTAATACCTTCTTACTTTCAAGATAAATGTAAATGCAAACGATTGCAGCGGAAATAAAATAAGCGTTGCTTGAAAGTAAAGATGAAGGGTAGAAGAATTCACACACAGAATTTTATCCTGGTTCACCTTCTATCCACCAAAGGCTACGTCCAGTCCCTCAAGAAAATCCCTTGAGGATTTTTCCGCTATTGATAAAAATCTCTTACAAGTTCTTACACCAAGTACCTTAAGAATTTCTATCAATCACCTGTGAAAGTATACCACTTTCAACAGCCCCTGAAAGTACACCACTTTCAGTTCCTGAAGGCAAACCACCTTCAGACCTTGAAGGCTAGACCACCTTCAATCAACACCCTGAAAGTACACCACTTTCAGTAACAACAACCCTTCACCGAGACCCACGGTGAATACTCAATCTACCAGAATGAGATGAAGAAGAGTTTACAATTTGGCTGTATCAATCCTTTAACATACAAGTGGATTGATCATGAGAATTTATGCTTTAAGGCTCTTAAGCATAATAAGATTCTGAGTTCCTCAAGATATGAACAACTTAAAGTGTTCTTTTAATCATGAAGATCATGAACTCAGAATTTAGGCTCTTTGAAAGTTTAAGTGCTAAAAGACTTAATGAAAGAACTTATTTTGGCAGAGCTTTGGCCTAATGTTGTATTCTTATGTGTTGTTATGTTATGGACTCAAATGGACTTTATATAGGCAAGGGAAAACGTCCTTGAACCAATGCAACCCTTCCCAAAAGGTTTGAGACACAATGGTTCACGAAAAGATGCAACTTTTCGTGTGTGTAATCGATTACAATACTTAGGTAATCGATTACACTAAGAGCCGTTACAGTTTGAATTTCAAATTCAAACATGTAATCGATTACAAGCAAGAAGTAATCGATTACTTGCCTAGGTGTAATCGATTACCAGAAAGCTGAAATCGATTACACTCAAGTCCAATATCCAGAAACTTGAACTTTTAAGATCGTCTTAAGTTTTTCTACTTCTTTTAATTTATGAAAACATTAAACTTGATTAGCTTAGATGTTTTAAGGAGCCTTTATGCTTTGAGAAGCCTTTAGAAGCATAACTCACCTATACTAAGACTTCTAGGTAAATGTTGATCTTTATAGCGCTGTTTCCTCTAAGTCTTCTTTTCTTCTTTTTGCCGATGAGTTTGTCGTCATCAAAACCTCAGCCAGGGTCAGGAGCAAGACCTTCTTCACAGACCATGCGTGATAGGTGTCAGCTCTCATTAATATGATTGTGACCCGCAGCTTATGTTGACCCGGGGAATATCCGGGATCTTGTCTCTTTGTCTGTTTTCTCTCTGTATAAATACAGAGCTTGTAACAATGAAATAATTAGAATAGAAAGGTCATTTATGTATCTTTGATTTCTCAAGTTTTCCCTTTTCTTTCCAAGAACACCTTCGTTCTTAACATGGTATCAAGAGCTAGTCTCATTCTGTGATTTTTTTTCTTCCTTCGCTCTCCGCTATGGCAGAAGCTCAGACTTCATCTTCGCCTTCCTTTTCTCATATTGTTTCCATCAAGCTTGATGAAACCAATTTTCAATCATGGGTACAACACGTTGAAGGTGTTGCGCGCCAACATAGTTTACAAAAGTTTCTTGTAGATCCCATAGTCCCACCCCGTTTTCTGAATGCTGTTGATAGAGAAAAATCAGTAGAGAACCCTTTATACACTGCCTGGATCAAACACGATTCAGCCCTATTTACCTGGTTACTTTCCTCCCTTTTGCCTGGCATTCTGCCTGCAGTTGTCAACTGCAAGCAGTCGTTAGAAATCTGGAAAGAAGTCCATGACTTCTTCAATGTTCATTCTTTGGCTCAGTCTACTGCTCTCCGTTCTGAGCTTTGCACCATTGTCAAAGGGGCCAAATCCCTCTCTGACTACTTATGGCGCATCAAAACCATTGTTAATGCTCTTATTTCCATTGGTGATCCGATTTCATACCGTGAGCACATTGAAGCTATATTCGATGGACTACCAGATGAGTATAGCTCTGTTATGCCTCTTGTCAACAATCAGGAAGTACACTGCTCCATCTCTCAAGCAGAGGCCATGCTTGTTGCCCATGAAGCCTACCCACCTCGCTCTCGTAAACGGAAACTTCTTGACACACCACCGTCTGCCCTCCTCACTCATACCACTATCAGACAATAGATTCTCCCGCCCGCATCAGCAGTTTGCCCAGGCGAACTATGCCTCTAGATCACCTGCTCAACATGGTATATTGCCCACCCCTGATGCCTCATACCTTGGAACCCAAGGTTATTTTGAGCCACCCCACAACTATGGCTCTTCTGGTCATTACCGTGGTTTTGATAATCGCTCTGGTGGTCGTGGTGGCCGTGGTGGACGTTCCTCCGTTCAATGCCAGATATGTCACAAGTGGGGCCATGATGCCAGCACCTGCTATCATCGTGTCCCGGCTGCTACCCATTCAGGACTGGTTAACTCATCACCCTATGGTAGTCAGTCTAACCAAGTTCCATAGCAGACCAGCACCTTTGGTGGATTTGCGTCACCAACCTCCTCATTTCAACAGCCAGGCCTTGGCCCCCACCCTTTTATCAGCTTCACACCACTGGGCCCTCACAATTTCCCTTTCCCAATGCTGGGCCAAAGTATGATCCTCGTGGCTATCCTTTTGGTATTGCCTATCCTCCGTTTGCTGGTTATGTAAATGGTTATTCCCATTAGACGGTTAGCCCATCACCCTTTGTACAGCAATCCACAGGACACTCGTTTCCTCATCAGATGATGGGACAAGCTCTGCTCACTGCCTCTGCAGGCCCCAGTTAAGGGACTTGGGGCCTAGTTACCAGATATTGGAGCAACTCATCATGTCACTCATGATGCTACTGCCTTCTCCAACCCTGCACCCCTTCAAGGAAATGATCACATTCTCATAGGGAACGGTCAAGGTTTGCCTATTCACTCTATTGATATAGTCTCTTTTCTATCACCATGTCATTCTCATGCTACTCTTTCTCTTCGTGATTTATTGCTAGTCCCTTCTGTCACTAAAAATCTTGTCAGTGTTAGTAGGTTTGCTAGGGATAATCATATTAAATTTGAGTTTGATCATTCTCGTTGTCTTGTCAAATCTCAGGTCAATGGTGATATTCTTCTTCAAGGGACTGCTGGGGATGATGGTCTCCATTATTTTGATGGCATGAATGCTTCCAAGTTCTTCAAGAACAAATCTTCTTTCATGCCAGCTCCACACTCCTCTGTTTTTCAATTCCCTAAAACACATGTAACCACAAGCACAAATAGTTCACCAGTAGGGCCCACTTCCTATGACCTTTGGCATCATCGTCTGGGTCACCCTACTCATGAAATTCTACGTTATGTTTTGTCTAAATGTAATGTTCCAATTCCTTCTCGAGCTATTTCTTGTGTTTGTAGTGCATGTTGTATGGGCAAATCTCATAGGTTGCCCTCTTCTCAATCAAATACAGTTTATTCTCATCCTTTAGAACTCGTAAAGGAACCGTGGTAGCAGAGGGACAAATTACCACGGTTCCTCCTACAACCGTGGTAACAAAGTGCGATATTACCACGATTTCATGTTGAACCGTGGTAACAGAAGCCTGATATTAACACGGTTCAGTGTAGAGCCGGGTATTTCAAATGTATGATATTACCACGGTTCCACCTTGAGTCGTGGTAATTTATCTATTACTTCGCTGGATGATACCACGGTTTTACTGTGGTAAAAGACTTCCCGGAACCGTGATAATATGACAATTCTGTAGTAGTGACACTTGAATCAATGCCGTCATCCCTGGCGTCGAGCCTGATATCCAACTCTCTTACAATATGGGCCCGCCTAAAGGCAACGCTGACCCTGAAGTAGACATAACAAACCCTCAGTAAGAAAATAGAAATGTTGAGGGTGCTTCTCCCTTAGTCGCTCCTCTTTGAGTTGCTGGCTATAATCACCATTTTCTGGGTGGCACTGGAATGAGTCTCCTGAACCCTGCTCCCCCAAATATGGGATTCGAGCATGAAAGTTGCTGACAAACCAAGCGAGGGTGGTGTCAAAAATGTAGCTAGAAGGCCATCCCGTTTGATCCTTGAGGTTAATCCTCTAACCACTCGCTTCATTTTTACAATCTTCGGAGAGGATAGGACACTCTGTCTAACCCATTTGAGCCCCCACTTAAGGTGCCCAAGCTCCATCCTTGGATGCTAGATACCTTCAAGAAGTGCGAGGAAGACTTCCACCATTGTGGCTCCCAAATGGGCGTTATGAAGGACATTTCTTCTATAAGCTCACAGTTTGGAGCTTCTATGAACACCGACCCACTTGGCACCATGGATTCCATGATCTACGGCTCCCTTCTCCATACTTCCAATGCCTACCTCTTCAAGCACAAAGTTTTTCCTTCCTTTGAGCGTGATATTTCCCTAAAGGATAAAGAATTCAAATGTCGCCAGGACCTGGATCAAGAAATGACGTTGAAGACCCCTTGCCGAAGGAGGAGAATGAAAATATCTCCAAAGAAGTTGAGGACCTGCAGGCTCACTCCTCTACCATCCCCGAGCTAGAAAAAAAGAGGAGCTCTGAGCCAAGGAAGTTCGTCTTCTAAAAGATGAAAAACAGTCTATTTCCAACCGGCTGAAGAGCTCCAAAGAGAAGCACGTCGAGCTGAAGGTCCTCCTTGATAAGGTTAACAGCCATATCCTCTCCGCAAAATCCATGTTGGATGAAGGATGAGAAGGGCCCTTCCGAAATGCCATAGGTCAACTCAAAGTTTTGAATCTAGGGCTCACGACCCGTGGGATCTCCATCCACCACAATGTGAAAGAAGGAGTCGTCGGGGAGTATAAGGGCACAATCTTCCTCCAATCAAACAGTTCTTTTGACGATCTGACTAGCTCTTAATAGCACTTCTCATGATGCAATATTCTATGTGGAATTTTCCAACTTACTGATCAATTTTGTATTTGGGCTCACCTTTTTCTCCTTTCTTTTTACTGAAAGCTATTATAACATTTTGACATTTTAATGCAATTTTTGGATTTTTCCTTTACTGTTTCTCCTTTTCTTGTGTTTACTATTTCTACAGCCATAGTCTCACATCTTTTTCATCTAAAAGAATTTAATTTGAGAACCTTTTTAACGCTTTTCCTTCCTTCTAGTTGCAGGATTGCGTTCCTTTGTAAAATTGCTTTCTCGAGCAACTTTACCCCGAGGTGGTCAGGATAGTTTCCCTTAAAAGGATTACTTAGACCCGCCGCTTGGTTGGAATGTATCCCTTTGAAATGTTACTTTAGTCCATACTCCAATTCGCGTTGGTGCGAGCGATGAGGCTGTATCCCTGAAGAAGATTACTTGGGCTCGCCACCTGGTGGACCGTATCCCTTAAATGTGTTACTTGCATCCACGTCTTTAACTGAGGCGGTCAAGATTGTATCTCTGTAAAGGGTTACTTACACCCACCGCTTGGAGGACTATAACCCTTAAAAAGGTTACTTATGTTCGTCTTTAGCTTGAGGAAACGAACATAACCTGCTCAGCCTTTCCGGTCATCTACTAGGTTTGCCAAAAAAGTTGAGTCCAGCAAAAGCTATGACGTAAGTTCCAAATTTTTTTTATTAGTCAGCACGGGTGTTAAATCTTTTGCTTCATATTTGATCGGAATAAGCATCTGAAGGACATCAAATCCATCGAACTTCCAGGATCCACTATGATGTTCCTAAAAATTTCCCCACCAACCACGACCGATATCATTAAAAGACGATCTCTAATCCCCTGAGCCGGAAGTTCACCCCCGCCTTCCAGATATTTTCCATTGCCGAATGTTGTGCAGTTATAAATCGTGTGTCTTTCCCCTAATCCCGAGGAAACAATCTTTGTCTGCGTCACCCCTTGAGCCATCGGGGTTGGGCATAAACCATTTTTCTATCCACTCCGCTTATGCAGGTCACATGATCATTGATAGTCCTCTGCCCTTTTCTTTAAACTCCTTCCAAGTGGCTGGTTGATAGTTGACTAAGAAAATATAGAACAAAGTTCCAGGCAACACCGCTAGCACTATTTGGGTCAAGATCTCCCGTTGGTTGAGCCTGGTCGGCTGTAAACCTCCTCACGAAATCATTGAACAAACTCATTAAGAGACTCTCTGTTCCTTTGTTTCACTTTTGTGTAAGACTTGGCTTCCTCCTGTTTGAAATCCCGCCTCTTCCGCTTTGTATTTCCTAAGTTCCGGTACTGCATCCTGAAGAGGTCACTGAATTCTCAAAACTTGTAAATAGTGGACTCAAGACCTATCTTGAACCATTACAGAGCTTCTCCCTTAAGCGTTTATAAGAAAATCCTACACATGATCGCAACTTCTCCTTAGGGTCTGCTTGCGCAAGAAAGGTCTGCACATCAAGCAGCTATGCCAAACCTTTTGGAACCTTAATGTCTCGAATCCTTTGGCAGAAAGGTTTGAAAATGTACTCAGCTAAATTCCCTATGGAAAAGGCTTTTTCTATTGAGATTGTTCTCCATTACTCCGAGAACTTTCAGATCTTCAACCGATGCTCCCCGTGTCTCTTGTTATTGGGCTCCTTGTTACCTCCATCTTCCAATTTGAAAAACAACCAGATTTCTTTGTGATGTGCCAATCTGCAAGTGTACATATTCACCCAGGGTTTTAATTTATCGAATCTCAGGGATATTTGTATTTTACTTCTATCGTTACTAATTTCACGTTGTAAGGACGGAAAGTGAATTTCCCGATTGCACAGAAAATAACATAATAATCGTGTGCACTCAAGTCTCAATTAAAATGGAGAAGAAACTCACAGATAAAATAATCATTCATACATAAACGAGAGTATCAAAGAATTGCAAAATAGAGAACTACATCACCCCCAATACAATAGAGGATTAGTTCATCATAAAATTCATGGATACAAGATAGAAATTAGAGGAAAAATTCATAATCGTAGAAGAAAAGTGAAGAAAGGCTCTTCACGGTCCTAGAATGACTCCTCTCTGTGTCTCCAACAAGTTCCAACGTAAAAAAAGATCCTCAAATAGGTCAAAAAAATAAATTAAATAGAGTCTACCCGACTTTTGCGCAAAATCACAAACTCAGAGAAGGATCTGGTGCAGAAAATCCCAGTAGCTTCTCTCGTGTTTATGCGCAGTGCAAGCAGAAAATGGTGCAAAACTTGCGCAAAGCAATCCAGAATGCTAAAACTTTGAAATTCTCCACTTTCTCCCTTGATTTTTTTCCTTGTTTCCACATCCACTCCTAAAATAACAATAACAATAAAGGGAAATAATTTAAGAGATAATAAAGGAAAATAAATAGAAGATATCAGCTTGCAGAACACCCCGCTCAGATGCCCATACCGCTAGGTAAGGGGGTTACGGTAAGGATAGCAATAGGTAGGGTTGGGTGCGGGTTTAACCATTCTCAAACCCGAACCCGAAATCGTATACCCAAACTCGAACCCAAACCCAGACCCTTTTCGGGTAGAAAAGCTATACCCGAACCCGTTGGGTTTCGGGTTCCCCATACCCGCGATAAACAAAGAGGAACCATTTAAAAACCCGAAACCCGACCCATACCCATTAGAATTACTAATACAGTAGCAGCAACATCTTCATAATGATTCAAAAAAGGATAAAATTCAGTAACAAATACAGTACAAGATTAAAACAGGTAGTAGTAACCATTTAAAATTCCATATTCAAGATCATGATATAAAACTAGAGTATAAGAACAACAAGGATCTAAAACAAAAATGCGATGTCTACAATCAAAATTTATAACAAAATTCAGCAACAAATACAAATATACAATTCCAACTGTTCACGGCCTTCAACATCAACCTCTTCCAACTGTTAATCTGTTATATTCACATTAAACTCATTAGTAATTTTACTTAAAACAATATTGAAACAAGTAGTTTTAATCAAAGTTAACCACAATGCTAACCATGTTTTGCAACAGCTATTCATCGTGTTTTGCAATCAGTTTCAGTAGCTACTATAAAGCAATCATAAAACAGTGAGACAAAACTCCTTTTGTATTGAATACATTATAAAACATCTAAATATGTGATAATCAGATTTAACATCAGGCCATAGAAGTTAAAAAAGTGTTTGTTTATCAAATGCTACACAGATGCTATGTAGAACATACATCCAAACAACTAAGTAAAACAAATTGTTTATCTACACTGAACAAAAGGAAAGTATTAGGACAACGAACAGTTAAGTAAAACTAATTGTTAATCAACACAGTGTTTGCATCTTCCAATCAAATTCTCACAACTTCAATTTCTAGATTAGGACAATGAAATTTGATATGAACACTGAACAAAAGGAAAGTATTATTGATGAAAGTGATAGTAAACAACAAAATTAGTAATAGGGTGTGGAGAGATTTTGGTCTAGTTCAACAGCAAACAAGAGTCTAGTTTAAAAAAAGGTAGCAGGCACACATGAAGTAGAGTTGCAGAAAAATCAGTACTCACAAAAGGGACCAAAATAGAACCAATAGACTTAAAGTATCATCACCTTCAAAAGCACAATGGCAGGGGATCTAAACGAGTGCTTATCCTCTTCTATGAGAAAGAAAAACAAGGACGACGGCGACGACTTCAAGCTTTGGAGGACGATAGCGAAGGCAACGACTTCAAGCTTTGGAGGATGATAGCGATGACTTCAAGCTTTAGAGGACGACAACGACGGCGAAGGCTTCAAGCTTTGGAGGATGACAGCGATGACTTCAACCTTTGGAGGACGACGGCGACAACTTCAAGCTAAGGCGATGACAACGACGACAACTAAAGCTAGGACGATGGCAGGGGAATATCAGTGGGCAGAGAGGATTGCTTGGGAGAGCCTTTTGGGACGGACGACAGGATAGAGGATTGCTTGGTTTGAAACCCTAAAGGCTTACTGAAACCCAAAGGATATTTTAGTAATTTCATATATAAGGGTTCGAGTTTCGGGTAGGTTTCGGGTGTGGGTTTACTGAAACCCAAACCCGAACCCGAACCCGAACAATACTTTCAAAATCGGGTAAAACCCCAACCCAAACAGAACGGGTTTTACCTGTAAATTTGGGTCGGGTAGGGTCGGGTACCCGCAGGTATGGTTTTTTTTTCCATCCCTAGGTTACGGGCTATTAGAGCATAAGGGGGAATATACTGAGACCTTCCAGATTGATGGTGGGCTTGTAATTGAATCATTTTCTATATTTGATGTCGTTATTTGAAGAATGATTTCTTTATGAATGCATCGCATAATAACTATGAATCTGTATTGGCCTGATGATATGATTGAGAATTATGCGACATGGTCAGACATATGGATGTAGTTTATAATCTTATTTACAAAGCTTGACTTGATAAAATGAAAAGGGTTTTGATTGAGATGTTATTTCTGTGAATTATTGAACTTTGCATTTGTTTCATGAGAAAAGAGATAATGCCAGCTGAGAGCATATGAGGGATGGGGATAATGAAATATGTGATTGGCATCAGGTGACCTAACTCGAGGGATCGCTCGATGAGGAGTGGACATTGATCATAAGTCATTACCAAGACTTTTTAATTTAGGACCAATTGAATTTAAATAATAATCACTAGATTAAATGCATACAAAGGTTTTAACATGTTCATGGATAGGTCAATTTCTCATGAGTTTCAGGATTCTGAGGACAGGGCTTGAGGCAGACCGTCATTCTGTGATTCCCAACGTTTGGTTGGATGAGTAATGTATGCCTGAGAAAATCCAAGTAATGGCTGGTCATATATACCGGGCCAGGGATGTTTATTAAATGCGAGTGAGGGCAATTGATGCAGAGGGAATAAGGGGGAGATGATTTTCTTATGTGTGATATTGCTTGCCATAGTTCATATGCATTGTTGTGGAGGGATAAGGAGTAAGAACACGCGGGAACTTCCACTGTGTGAGAGTCCGGTGTGAACCCGTTGTGGATGCCCGAGATACCTGAGGTAGAATTCCAGAGATGACGTGACCTGGGGATGATCCAGTGGAGCGAATCAACACTAGGCCGTTGATTTTGGGATCCCTTGTATTCCGGGTAGTGGAGTGGGAAGCCCGAGAAATGCTACGTCATCCCAACTGAAAGCCAATAGGGTAATCAAGGCTCGGTAAGAGGAGTGGGTCAATGAGAGAACCAATGTTCCCAAGTGGAGTTCTGAAGAGTATGGTTGTGTATAGCCAATGGGCCCATCATTCATGAGAATGAATATGTGGTGGATGAGTTACTCTTCTATAAAGAGTGATGACATAGAGAAAGGGTGGCATGCATTGCATTTTTTGTGTGTTTGCTTGTGACTGGTGAATGATTTGATTGCAACGTTTGATCAGAGATCTGTCTTGTTTCTCTAGATAGCTATTTATGCATTATATGATTTGTGACTCAGCCTTGCAACTCTCAATTTTAAACACGAGGTACCAGGTCCTCGGGATGGCACAACCTCCCATCGAGACCATTATTGTGAACTTCACGGTGCCTGCGGGCTGGCAGGTGGACCCACCATAAGTTTATGTCGCTATGTGGGCATGTCCATCTTCTAGTATGGGCAGCCAGGTGCTGTTTGGCTTGGTTACCCTGTTGCTATGCCTAGATCCTTCTCTTTTTACTTGCCTCACCGTTATCTTGTTCCAATGTATTATGCTGATGCTGAAGTACCACCACCTCCACCTCCACCACCTGAGATTCCTCATCCTATGCCTGATGTACAGCTACCACCAGACCCATTCCCTGAGGTACCTGATGTTGATCCTACACCAATGCGGAGTGGACCCCGTTGGAGAGTGACTGCTAGGAAGAGGGTGCTTACTCCCAGGAGGACCAAAGGAGACGCTTGGGCTTATTGATGCCTGTTTTGTAGAGTTGGTCCTATAGGTCGATCGAGGGAGCCTGTAGTTGATGAAGTGGACTCTGACGGAGATGAGGGAGGACATGGGTCTCAAGGGGATGCTGAGGAAGGTGGTGTTTTCCTAACTTGTTGTTTTTGTTGTTCTTTGTGACTTCTGATGACTGTTAAGTACTGTTGGATAGTTGTTATTATGTTTGGATGATTGTATGAGGTTCATGATTAATGACTTGACATGACAAGTGCCCGGGACTGACCATGGTTAAGTCCCGTGGGCTTTTAGGATGTTTAATATATGTATGAAAATATTTTATTGTGCTAATGTAATTGATATGTAATGAATTGGTAGACAAGGTTAGCTATGGTACTAGGTGAATAGTACGAAACCATCACGTGACTGTGAGCGTGAAAGAAAGACAGTTAAATGAGAAGAAGGGAGAGAATGTGTGTGTGTATGTATATATAAAGAAGAAGAAAAAATGGGTAGGAAAGTATATAATAGAGGAGTAGTAGAAGACGTGGGGGTTCATGATAGAGGAGCTAGAGTGGGTCCCCACATGCTTCCCCTCGGCCTATGTCCAGGCCGGTCGGATAAGGTATCACTAAGCCAGGAGTGCTCATCCCTTAGCCAGGTCGTGCACGATGCCTCTTAGGAGTATGCTTCAGAGCATCCCTAGTGGTTCAGATTTTATGCCATTGGGTCGTATGGCTGAGGAGCCAACAGGAACAAGAGTCCCCCTCCCAGCTTGGCATGGCATATGTTGGCATGTCAAGCTATGTAAAGCTTTTTGGGCGAGATCATTTTGCTTCTTCTTGGAGCCCCCTACTTTTTTAGCATTAGGCCTTCCGCAGTTGCGCGAGTCTCTAGCTCAGATTTGTTCTGAGGCCTTGGACTGCCGCCCGGTATTGTACTTGAATCGAGCTGGATTTTGTTGACAAGGTCGGGTGTAGTTTGGCCGGTCTGGCTAACTTGCGATCAGAGCAAGGTTGTGATGGCCGGTTGGTTTTGCGGTGTATTTGTAACCTCGCGTTGCCCCTGACCGGATGTGTTAGTTAGCGAAATCACTGCGTTTTCCTTTATTTTGAGTTGTTCCTCCTTCTTTGTAATAGAACAAACTTTGCTGATAGCCGTATTCTCTCCATTCGAGCCACTTTTAGAAATCGGCTGCTGTTAGCTTGGAATTTTTCCCAAGTCCTAAATTGGTCGAAGACTGCATAGCAAGGTGATTTCGACCAAAATGGAAGATATGTAATGAAGGCTAATAAAATGATTTCCAATATTTTGATTAACATGACATGCTAAGTCGAAGTCGAATTCGCGATGGAGACAAGGTCCTAAAATGAACAAGTGCTGAACTTGTTTTCGATTAAAACCTCAGTATGCATGAGGAGGCATTTTGACGGAGGTTATAGGCAGTTATTCAAGGTGGACGTGAAGAAAGCAAAGCAGCAAACATGGGACGCGTGGAAAAACACGAAACATGTGCAGGACACGTGTCAAATGCAAGGGATTCGTCCGTTACCTAGCGGTTGAAGATGCAGCCTATAAATAGAGGAAGACATGCACGAAGTAGTGGTCTTTCATCCAACCCGCGACACGTTCGTAAATGTTAATTCTCAAACCCTACAGCCGTAAGTCCAAGCTAACGTGACGCAATGTGACAGGAACGAGTCAAACGTGAGTGACTGAGCGGTGTTCGACTGACCAACCCTTTAAATTTCCTGCAAAACTTTTTATGTTTTCCTGCAATTTACATTTCAATGCAATTTTTCTTCTTCTTTTGATTTTCCTTTTATTTTCTTTAAATTTAGTCTTTTATCTTTAAAACGCTTAACCAGTTCGCTCGAACCACTTTTGACGGACACCAAGCACGCCCACTCCACTCACACCATTTTGCACACTCATGATTTCCATATCCCAGAGCCCGTAAGGGGATCAGGATCCAGCCTCTTCATCAACATTTGGATTCACTTTTGGATTTACCTAGTTCACCAAAAAATCAGAGTAAACAAATTGGCACGCCCGGTGGGACAAAAGGGATATTTTAGAAAATTATTTTTGATCGGTGTATGCTACTACGGAGTGGTAAATTTGTAAGTATGGCCAACCGTTCTACAAGAAACTAGTCTCCAGGGTCTCAGGTTGAACCCAGTAATGCTTCTAATGCTAGTGTAGAAAGTCCGATTAACACTAGTCATAGTGTTGATCCTCAAAGGTTGGAAACCGTTTCCAACCAAGATTGACAGTTACAAGTGTTTCAATGAGTCAAAATTCACAACCGGTCTCGACTGGTCAGAATTTGTCTCAAGCGATTTCCTCAATAGGTGCTGGATTAAATCCTGGTCAAGCATCAAACCCATACACGTCAGGGCCAATCTTGACGCAAGTTACCCGATTCCAATTCCGAGTCCTACAACTCCTGCAATGTCACTGGCTGTTGTTGGTGTCGTTCAACCAGGATCTTGGAATAATAATAGAAATACCTAGAATTTCATAAATCAACCTTATGGGATGCCTTGTTTAATGATGCAAGGAATAGGAACTTATCCTATGATGTATTCTGAAAATATGGTTTCGACGGGTTCCCCAAGAAACCAATATGTAGCATTAGGATCAAGAGTAGTTGGATCAAGAAATATGGGACCCCCACTTCTTAATTTAGATGGATCCCCATTTGCCTTGACCAACAATACAGTAAATGTTCTTAGGCAACAAATGGATGGCAGTAACCATCAGTTAGTCAACACATTGACTCAACAAATTAGTATAATCTTTAATACTATGATTAGAGACACTACAATTGCCTACCAAAAATTGACGACTCAACTCGGTCGAATCGCGAATATTTTTGGCACACCAGATCCTATAATTGGACAAATTGCTCAGGTTGGTCAGGAAGAACCTTATTCGGTCAATCAACCCCAAATGTTAGAGATTCAACCTACCAACAGGTTCCTCATAACGAACCTGTTCACCAAGTCAATCTTGGTCGAAATGAAGAGGTTCCCCATAATGAACCTGTTCACCAAGTTAATCTTGGTCGAAACGAAGGAGCCCCGATTTTGGTTAATAGAAACCAAAATGCTGAACAAATCTAAGAAAGGGTTCGGCAAAATAATTTTGGGGGGAAACAAAATGTTACTAATATTGTAGAACAATTTTTGAATCAACACGGATTCAATGTGGGCTATGCTAATCGACCACATTTCGTTTCGGCATTTCCTGAGATTGTTCTTCAAGTTGAACTCCCGAGGGGATGGAAAGTCCCTAAGTTCACTAAGTTCTCAGGAGACGTCGAAGAGTTCACAATTGAACACATTGCCAGATATCAAGTCGAAGTAGGGGATATGGCAAACAATGAATATTTGAAAATGAAATATTTTCCCAGTTCTTTGACGAAGAACGCATTTACTTGGTTCACTACACTGCCACCAAACTCAATTTTTAATTGGAACCAATTAGAGCGGGTCTTCCATGATCAATACTTTAGAGGAGAATCTAAAGTTACTCTCAAAGAATTGGAAAGTGTTAAAAGGGAATTATCGGAATCAGTCGATGATTATCTAAGCAGGTTCCGACATATGAAGTCGAAATGCTTCATACAAGTCCCCGAACATGAACTGGTCAAATTCGCTGCTGGTGAATTAGACTATTCGACAAGAAAAAAGATAGATACTCAACATATAAGAGATTTGGCACAACTAGCCAATAGAATTAAACAAGTTGAGTACCTTAGGCAAGAGAAGTTGAAAAATAGTAAATTGCCTTAGAAAGAGAAAATAGCTTATATCGGTACAAGCGATATAAGTCGAGATGAACCTATGAATTTCGAGCCTCATGAGGATTTCGATTGCCATGATGTTCAATTAGCTGGACTCAAGGAGGGGCCTACCTATGTTTGCAAAATGTTAACGCCTAATAAATGGAGGTCAAATAATAATGATATGCCTCGAAATTCTAACTTCCCTGATAAAGTTTATAATTTTGTTATTTCAAAATGTGTGGCCATCTATGATATTTTGGTGAAAGATGGTCAAATCGACAATCTTGTTGATCAGAAAGTTCCTTCCATTGATCAAAGGAAAGTTCGAATATTTTGTAAGTATCATAATTATTTTGGCCATTGGACTGATCAGTGTACTAAATTCTAGGATTTGGTCCAAGTTGTCATTCAAGACGGAAGGTTGATCTTCGAGCCTAAGGAGAAAACAACAATGAAGATCGATTCTGATCCATTACAGGTCAAGAAACCAATTCGAGTCGAGATCTCAACATAATCGGACTCACAAAAGGAAATTTTTTGTTCCTCCGGCAGGGGTTCGACCTAATCAGTGGGTCACTGCATTTTGAACTAAACCTGCTTTGAGGTCAAGGGTCGAAATGAGACACTCTACTTTCAAAAGTGGGAATGCTCATGCTTCAATGGATCTTTCCCACGTTCCAAATTCTTATGTTGGAACTAAGCCTATGACTAAGACTCAATGAAGGAGGTTCCTGAGAAAGAGAAAAGCTGCCTGAGAGAAATTTGCTGCTCAAAAAGGAAAGGTTGTGGTCAAGGTTTTGGGAAAGAAAGGTCCTTCGACAAATGTGAATAAAAAAGGAAAGTCCTTTTTTGAAATTGGATAGTCAAGTCGAAGTAAGACTCTACCTTACATGGGCTTAGCGTGCAAGCCTAAGTTAAGTCCTGAAGCTGAACCATTCACACCTAAAGTTGTACCTCCTAAAACACTAACTACTGAAGAGGAAGGTATAATCACTGATAATTTTGGCAGTGATACTGAATGTTTAGACATTATTTGTAATGTAGTTTCTATTCTTCCTTCTGAATTCGACCAGACTACAGAGGTAACTGAAGATGAAGATGATTACTACATCGAAGAAGAAGAATATGACAACCCTCTGTGCTATTACATAATGACCAAAGGTGGGGTCGAAGAGCAGAACGCGGTTTTTAAGAAGTCGGATCCTGAAATGAAAAAGCACTTGAAGCCACTGTTTGTGTGGGCTCGAGTTGAAGACAAAGGAATCAACAAGGTGCTAGTCGATGGAGGAGCAGAAATAAATCTAATGCCTAAATTTTTGATGAAGAAATTAGGCAAGACTGAGGCAGACCTACGGCCTCATAATTGGTTCTTTCTGACTATGAGGGAAAGACAAATAAATCACATGGTGTTATTCCACTTGAAATTACCGTAGGAATGGTAACAAGAACCACTCTATTTGTGGTAGTTCCTGCTAAAGCAAACTACAAATTGCTTTTAGGTAGAGAGTGGATTCATGGGGTCAAAGCAGTTCCTTCAACCTTACACCAAAAGTTATCCCTTTGGAGAGAAGACGAAGTCCTCGAAAATGTTGATGCTGATCAAATCTAATTCTTGGCCGAATGTGATCATGTCAATAAAAAGACATTCGACAAGAAGCTTGCAAATATTCCACCTTATAACGAGTTAGAGAATGAAATGAAGGGGGAATATAAATCAAGTACTTTCAGGATTGATCCTGAATATGGTTTCTCCTGAAGAATGGAGTTCCATCAAGAAAATGAAGATGAAGATGCCATAAGTGAGTGGCACATGGTGGATCCTGATGAGTGGATTTTATATGATGTTTTTAGGGTCTTTTTAGTCTTTTTATTTTATTATTTTTGAGTCACATATAGGTTTTTTTTATTGTTTTTATGTAGATTTTATATTTATTTTGCATTTTGCATGTAGTTTAGATTTTATTAGATTTTCTAGCTTTATTTTATATTATTAGGAGTTTTTATAGCAATTTTATATTTTTAGGAAAAGCTGGTTTAGTTATCATTTTTGTCCAGGGACCAATGTATAAAGTTTCAAGAAGTCAGGGACCAAATTGTAAAAGTTCAAGAGTGGAGGACTTAAAGTGAAGATTGAGAGAATATGAGGGATTGAATTGAAGTGCTAACCAAGAGAGGACCAAAGTGGAAAAGAAGAATATGAAGAATCACTCTCTAATTTAGCACATGGAAAATAATGTTTAAAGGAATTGATGTTAGTGGAGGAAGGGTTTCAGAACTAAACAAGGCTGAGTTGTGGCTTTTTATGGCCATCAAAACCCACTACCATGAATGAAGAAGGAAGAAAAAGCTTGAAGATGAAGAAGCAGCGTCCCAACGCTCCAGCGTTGGGATCCCAGCGCTCCAGCGCTGGGGTTCTGACTGGATGATGAGTCAGATGGTGACCCAGCGCCCAAGCGTTGGAAAGCCAGCGCTCAAGC
Organism: Acmispon strigosus; assembly: GCA_030819835.1. NCBI lineage: Eukaryota > Viridiplantae > Streptophyta > Magnoliopsida > Fabales > Fabaceae > Acmispon > Acmispon strigosus. Next base: position 35,910,802 of record JAUAMA010000001.1, on the reverse strand, counting down.
GCTGGGCCTCGGACAGAAAGTGGATTTTTAATGCATCCTAGCGCCCATGCGTTGGGAATGCCAGCGCTCAAGCGTTGGAGGCTGGAATTTTACTATAAATAGGACCCTTTTCTTCACTTGTAAGACACACCTTCATAGAATACAACAAGTATTCTCTCTTTCTCCCTCAAAGATCATTGTTCCTAGGAACTGTGGGAAGCCAAACTTGAGCTCCTATCCAGGGTAATTCAATGATTCTTTTAGCCATGCTTGGCTAAATTCTTCTTTAAGTTTTTGGGTTGTTTTAGTTTATAATACATGTTCTAGTTATTTCTTACATTTCTGAATTTTATTTCCATTCATGTTTTATTACCTTATGCTTAATTTCTATCTTGTGGATCCCAAGAGGTTTTGCTTATTACTTATTACATAAGGCCATTTGGTGAGTAGTAAGGGAACTAGGTAATAAAAAAGGTTATAAGTATACTTCGCTAAGGAATTAGGAAGGACGTAACTTTATGTTGGCCTGAACATCTTCTTCATCTTCTTCTTTAGTTAACTAGGTGCCAAGGAATTGGGTTTAGTAATTAAAAAGAAATATCTACAATGCTTAAGGAATTAACTTGTAGTTACACTAGGCTATAGCATCATGATAATGGTTTTATAATTCAGGAATTTAGTAGAAAATTTCTAGCATGTTTTTATAGACTATGTAAACCAACCCAAGAGCTTAATGTTCATCATCTCTTTTTCTTATTATTTTATGCTATTGTTCCTTTCTAGTTCTCAAACCAACAACAATTATTCATCTTTTATTTTTCTATTTTAGTACTAAATTTTATAATAATAAGAACACCTATCCCTTGGGTTCGATCTTTTTATATTACGTGATAGTTAATCGTGCACTTGCAATTTCCCTTATCAAGTTTTTGGCGCCGTTGCCAGGGATAGGTTCTTTCAAGTTCTTATTTTTATTTTATTTAGTACTTCTTGTTTATACATAAAAAAAAAAAAAAATTGTATTGAATAGGTGCTATTAACTTCTTTGGCTTGTTTGCATGGTAGGACATTTTGAATTGGACCCTGAAATTGAAAGAACTTTGCATCGCAGATTAGCGGAGCAAAGGAGATTAGCAAGGGCCATGGCTGAAACACAAGCACAAATGGAGGAGCGCCTCCTTGCTGAATACAATGCGAGGTTAGAAGATGAAGTCCAAGCTAGACTTCAAAGGCTGAGAGAGGAGGAGGAAGAGCAGAATGCTAATCGCTCTCTTCGTGATATCACAGCTCCCCAGGTAGATTACAATTTTGAAGGGAGTATTGTGGTTCCGGAGGATGCTTTACCAAACTTCCAGATTCCTCCACACTTCATCTCTTTGGTAAGTCAAAACCAATTTGGTGGAAGTGTAAATGAAGACTGCCATACACATCTGGAGCGATTCACTAGGCAATGCTCCACCTTAAGGAGAAATGATGCTCACTTGGATACGGTAAGACTAATGCTGTTTCCATTTTCCTTAAGAGATGTGGCAGAGGAGTGGCTATCTTCTCAACCACTCAGAAGCATTACTTCATGGGATGATTTGGCTAAAAAATTCACGGCCAAATTTTTTCCTTACAACCGCATAAGGAAGTTGAAGCAGGAAATCAACTCCTTCATTCAACAAGATGCTGAAAACCTGTATGAGACATGGGAGAGGTTCAAGGGACTTCTCAGAAGGTGCCCAGGTCATAACATCTCTATCGCAGATCAGGTAGAGAAATTTTATGCTGCTTTGAATGATTATACCAGGGACAAATTGGATACTGCAGCAAGTGGGGCATTCGATGCTTTGCCACCACAAGGAGCTCTTGATCTAATCAACAAACTTGCTGCAAGAGCTGCTCATTCAAACCAGGACCGGGCAATCAGGAAAGGTATTTATGAGGTTGATTCTTTTGAGTCCATTGTTGCTTCAAATAAACTTTTATCCAGGAAAGTTGATGCAATGGTCAAAAGAATGGAGGGGGTTCAACTGAGCCCGGAGGAGGCTGAATTAGAAGCTGAGGTAAAAGCTATGGGGAATTTTCAAAATTCCTATGGCAACACCTATAACCCAAGCTGGAGAAACCACCCCAATTTTTCTTGGAGAGATCAAGGGGGTGGTCAAGGAGAAGCCAGGCAACAATTTCAGAGGCCATTCCAAAATCAGAGGCCACCAATGCCTTTGAATCCAAACCAGGGAAGGAAGAGTTTGGAAGAAATTGTTGGTGAAATAGGCCAACAAACTGTGCAATTTATGAATGAGACCAGGACAAGTGCCAAGAATCATGAAGCCTCCATTAGAAATTTGGAGGTCCAGGTAGGCCAGTTGGCCAAGACCATCTCAGAAAGGATTCCAGGTACTTTTCCGTCTGATACTCTTGTCAATCCAAAGGAAAATGTTGAGAATGTTTCTGCCATCACTCTTAGGAGTGGTAAGACTATGCCCGGAAGGGTAGTGGAAATTGAACAAGAGGTAAGTGGTGAAGAAAAAGAAAAAGAAAGGAGTGTGCCTATTGTTGTTGAAAAAATTGCTGAACATGTAATTCCTCCTTCTAAGAAAATTGGCAAAGTTCCATTTCCTAAAGCTTTAAAAAAGAATTTGGAAAAGCAATTCTCAAAATTTCTTGAGATTTTTAAAAGACTTCAAATTAACATTCCATTTTCTGAAGCTTTGGAACAAATGCCAATTTATGCTAAATTTATGAAGGACATTTTATTTAGAAGGAGGAAATTGAGTGAGATGGATGAAACTGTAATGTTAACTGAGGAGTGTTCAGCTATGGTTTTGAGGAAGTTGCCCCAAAAATTGAAGGATCCGGGGAGCTTCACTTTGCCTGTGGAAATTGAGGGACTACCAAATGCAACAACTCTTTGTGACTTAGGAGCTTCTATAAACCTCATGCCACTCTCCATGTTTAGGAAATTGGACATGGGAGAGGCCACTCCTACTTTGATGTGTTTACAATTGGCGGACAGGTCAATTAAGTACCCCTATGGGGTGGCTGAAGATGTTTTGGTAAGGGTTGACAAGTTTGTCTTCCCGGTTGATTTTGTGATACTTGATATGGAAGAAGACTCCAAGGTACCATTAATTCTTGGGCGGCCATTCCTTGCTACAGGAAACGCCAAGATTAATGTAGCGGAAGGCCTCCTATCTTTGAAGGTAGGGGATGAAAAAGTGAAGTTTTCTGTATTCCGTACTTGTAAGCATTATGAGTCTGAAAGTGAGGATGAGTTCAAAGATGATGTTTGTAGCAAGAAAAGAAAAAGTACCCCCAATTGATTAAGGGGAAGGGTCTATCTCGGACCTTAACAATGAGCTGGTTGGGAGACAACCCAACTTAGGATAGTTTATGTTTCTGTCTTTTTAATTTTTGCACAACTCTTGTACATAAATAAAAGAAAAGAAATTTTATGTTTCTGCTGCAGGCGAGGCCAGCGCTCGAGCGCTGGAGGCCAACGCTCAAGCGTTAGGCCCCTGCTTCACAACCTCTGATTCCAGTTTATTCCAGCGCTCCAGCGCTGGAGGGCTAGCGCTCATGCGCTAGGCCCCTGGAATCCCAGCTTTTTATTTTTTAAATTTCCAGCGCCACAGCGTTGGAACCCAGCGCTCAGGCGCTGGGACCTCTGATGCCCAGTTTTTATTTTAATTCCAACGCCCAAGCGTTGGTATCCCCAACGCTCAAGCGCTGGAGCTCGAGCAGTTTGCTGTTTTTGTTTTTATTTGCTGTTTTTAGTTTTTAATAAATTTTGTGTTCACCATTTTCTGGAAGTTTTAAGGTTCTATGAGTTTTCCCTTGGTTCTAAACTGTTTTTAATTTTTGGGAAACTCAAGAATTCTTGTTTTTAAGGTGGACACAAATTTTTCAACCCATCTTTTGTGCTGATTTTGGAACTAACAAGTCAAGCAAGCTTCTGCTTGTGAGACTTTTGTTTGTTCAATGTTACAGGATAGGTACCAAAAGGAGGAAGAACCCTTTTGAACTTGAGTGTTCAAATTGATTTTTACATTGAGGTTCCCTTGGACCTTTGTGGAAAATTTGTTACTATACCAGCTTCTTAGATTTTCTTTTTCTTTTTCTAGTTTTTAGTTTTATTTATTTTTAGTTTAGTTTTTCTGTTTTATTTTTGCATGAGTCTTGAGTATATTATCCATTCTGAATGTTGCTATAGCGTTGTGAATGCTTTATCTGATTGAACTGCTTTGTTAAAAAAGTTCTATGTTTTCAAGCAGTTAGGATTGCATGCTGTAGAAAGGATTTTTGATATCTTGATTGTTTTGGTTGTTGGCAAAGTCTTTTTCTGAGTTCTAAAAAGGGTACCACTTACCCTATCTTTTTCTGAGAGCTGAGGACTCTGAATTCTTGATTGTGAATTTTTTCTACCTTGTGTTGCATGTTGATTGGAGTTTTGTACACTTTGTGAGTTGAGAAGAGATTATAGGCATTTTTGAAAACTCAGATTTTTGTTTGAAATGTTATATCCACTAGTAGCCCCTTTTGAGCCTTAAAAGAGTCATTCTTTGGAGCCTACTTTGTGTGATAATTCTTAAAGTTGTTATTGTGATTCATGTGCTGAATTGTTAGAGCTATGTTTGTGGGTTTCTCTCTAAAAAAAAAAAAAAAAAAAGTAGTAGGAAAAAAAATAAGGTATGTGCCTTAGGAAAATAATGAAGTAGTGGGGTGAGAAAGAGTATGAGGGGAGTAAAATTCAAGTCATTCATCCCATACATTCCACTACTTTGTTCAAAAAAAAAAAAAAGGGAAGAAGAAGGAAAAAATTGAGAGAACCCTTGTGTGAATTGTTGAGCTCTTAGTCAAGAAAAATCACTTAACAACAAGTTTCTGAGTCAGCCATTAGAGTTGCCAATTTCTAGAAATCCACACCCTGAAGTGTTCAACCCTTTGGCCAAGTTACAACCTTAAAAATCTCTTCAAAATCACTTGGTTGCTTTACTTCAGTTTTGATTGGAATTATAGGCAGGATTATTGAGCTTTCTTGTTTTCATGGAGAATATTATTTTGTGAGCTTAATTGATGAACTCAACATGTTAAAAGCCAAGCCTAACCTTCTTGATTCTTTGTCTATAAAACATGCATGTCTTCCCTTTCTGCTAAGCTTTCTTTGAAAGGTTTTTTGTGCTTCAAGTTTTAATCAGATAAACTTTCTCAAAACTCAGGGACGAGTTTCTCTTTAAGTTTTGTCGCTTGAGGACAAGCTGTCGTTGGGTATAGTGGTGTGATGAGTGGATTTTATATGATGTTTTTAGGGTCTTTTTAGTCTTTTTATTTTATTATTTTTGAGTCACATATAGGTTTTTTTATTGTTTTTATGTAGATTTTATATTTATTTTGCATTTTGCATGTAGTTTAGATTTTATTAGATTTTCTAGCTTTATTTTATATTTTTAGGAGTTTTTATAGCAATTTTATATTTTTAGGAAAAGCTGGTTTAGTTATCATTTTTGTCCAGGGACCAATGTGTAAAGTTTCAAGAAGTCAGGGACCAAATTGTAAAAGTTCAAGAGTGGAGGACTTAAAGTGAAGATTGAGAGAATATGAGGGATTGAATTGAAGTGCTAACCAAGAGAGGACCAAAGTGGAAAAGAAGAATATGAAGAAACACTCTCTAATTTAGCACATGGAAAATAATGTTTAAAGGAATTGATGTTAGTGGAGGAAGGGTTTCAGAATTAAACAAGGCTGAGTAGTGGCTTTTTATGGCCATCAAAACCCACTACCATGAATGAAGAAGGAAGAAAAAGCTTGAAGATGAAGAAGCAGCGTCCCAACGCTCCAGCGTTGGGATCCCAGCGCTCCAGCGCTGGGGTTCTGACTGGATGATGAGTCAGATGGTGACCCAGCGCCCAAGCGTTGGAAAGCCAGCGCTCAAGCGCTGGGCCTCGGACAGAAAGTGGATTTTTAATGCATCCTAGCGCCCATGCGTTGGGAATGCCAGCGCTCAAGCGCTGGAGGCTGGAATTTTACTATAAATAGGACCCTTTTCTTCACTTGTAAGACACACCTTCATAGAATACAACAAGTATTCTCTCTTTCTCCCTCAAAGATCATTGTTCCTAGGAATTGTGGGAAGCCAAACTTGAGCTCCTATCCAGGGTAATTCAATGATTCTTTTAGCCATGCTTGGCTAAGTTCTTCTTTAAGTTTTTGGGTTGTTTTAGTTTATAATACATGTTCTAGTTATTTCTTACATTTCTGAATTTTATTTCCATTCATGTTTTATTACCTTATGCTTAATTTCTATCTTGTGGATCCCAAGAGGTTTTGCTTATTACTTATTACATAAGGCCATTTGGTGAATAGTAAGGGAACTAGGTAATAAAAAAGGTTATAAGTATACTTCGCTAAGGAATTAGGAAGGACGTAACTTTATGTTGGCCTGAACATCTTCTTCATCTTCTTCTTTAGTTAACTAGGTGCCAAGGAATTGGGTTTAGTAATTAAAAAGAAAGATCTACAATGCTTAAGGAATTAACTTGTAGTTACACTAGGCTATAGCATCATGATAATGGTTTTATAATTCAGGAATTTAGTAGGAAATTTCTAGCATGTTTTTATAGACTATGTAAACCAACCCAAGAGCTTAATGTTCATCATCTCTTTTTCTTATTATTTTATGCTATTGTTCCTTTCTAGTTCTCAAACCAACAACAATTATTCATCTTTTATTTTTCTGTTTTAGTACTAAATTTTATAATAATAAGAACACCTATCCCTTGGGTTCGATCTTTTTATATTACGCGATAGTTAATCGTGCACTTGCAATTTCCCTTATCAGATCCTATATAAGTGATGTAAACTCAAAATTCGGCCTACGTAGCCGAACATGATAATGAAAAGGCTCTAGAAGCCGAAATTATAAAAAGAACGCAATTCGACTTATGAAGATGTACAAGTTCTTACATCGAAATACGGCGATGATGTCAAAGTATAATGTCATTACCATAGAAACTTAAACGATGTAATGGTAGGCATGTTCTGATTATCATATTATGCCTGTTACTATATTCTTCATGAAGTTGTATATATAAGGTTAATTTAGCATTCCATTATGCTTCCAATTTTATTCCAGTCAAACTGTGTATTGTCGAAGCCTACACGATATTGAGTTAAGAGAAAAAATTGGCTTTAACAATCTATTTTAGTCGAAATACAGAGATGATGTTAACTTAGTCTCAACTAATTTTGAAAAATCACATCTCGACTTAACGACACTTTGGAAGAACCCATGGATTCCTATGGTTGGTATATGGAACAACCCATGGATCCCTATGGTTGGAGGTTTCAAACCCTTTCCTGGCCGCCAATTCCAAGAGCAAATCATTTTGGTCTCTCATATGATTGATCATGCCCGTGGTTGTTGGAATCTCCTAGCGGTGATTAGTGTTTTCTCACTTTATAAAGCCTCTCTTATTTTTCAGACTTCGCTGTCTCATTCCAGGCCTAAGGATGAGATGATGTGGGTAGGTTCAAAGAATGGGATTTACACAATGAAGTCTGCATATTCTTTCAATTTATAGCAAGCTAGCGCAACTTCATCTTCCTCTTTGGGTTTTGCTTCGAATCCTATATTTTGGAAGAATTTATGGCACTCCAAGGCTATTTCATGATGCAAAGCAGTGGCATGCACTACAAGAAAAATTCTTATTGCCAATGGCCAAAAGTTTCCAGTAAGCCATGAAAACCGTCTGTAATGCTTGGTTACCGACGTCTGTAATGCACTACAAGAAAAATTCTCATCGCTATGTGGCTCATCAGTATTTATTCAGACGACATTCAAAAATCATTGGTAATTATCGACAGTTTTTTCCGGCAGTAACTTACTGACAATTTACAGTTGTTTATGTTGCTAAGTTACTGATGACTTTTTCATCGATAATTACCATTGGTGTTTTGCGTCACTAAGTTACCGACAATGTTTTCCGTCGGTAATTAGCCACGGTCTAGACCTTCAGTTATTGATTTGGTATGCACACAAAAAACTCCTTTTGTTGAGAATAATAATGTTGAAGTGACATTCTTTTTGCAACCAAAGGAGCATTTTTTGATAGTGATAAAACGCACAAGAAATGGGGGTTTGAATTGTGTGTGTAGTTTTTAAACTTCTTTTCAGTTATAAACACCTTAGTGGGTTCATATGACAATAAGAGTGAGTGCAGCGGAATTTAGTTTAAACTGAAAAGTAAAGCACGCACAGTATTTATCCTGGTTCACCCCTATAACCGACAGGGCCACATCCAGTCCTTGGCTTCACATAGATTTTCACTATTTGATCAAGATAGTACAAGTATTCTGTAGGACTTCTCGTTGCAAGTATTATACAAGACTTCTCCTAGTATTAGAAGGACTTCTCCTTAAAAGTATTATACAGGACTTCTCCTAACTAGTATTCTGCAGGACTACTCCTAATTCCTTTTCAAGGTTGCTTTGGTGTTCTACAACATTCTCTTCAACAAGAGCTAGGTAGAAAAGATGAAGAACATTTTACAGAGAGGATATAGATTTAGGTTCTCTGTTTAGGTTGGCATGTGGGTAGAATGAGAGTAACACTCTATGAGCTCTTCACACTGCCGGGCAACTTAACTCGATTTAGGATGGCTTTAAGCTAGTGAGTTATGGCTTGGTTCTGTGGGCAACTTGGTGAGAATAAGTGATAATTTAGTATTCAAGTCGCCAAGTTGATCCGAAAGCAAACTCCTTTATTCATATCTTCAGTAGGATATTTCCAGTAAGCTTGACGAAGATTTGAAAAATAGTTCCGTTGGAGGTTCTGCTTCCTTGTGAGTAACGTAAACTTCTACAATTCTGAAACAGCATTAAATGCATTTTGTCATGCATTCGTTGCAGCATTAATTGCTTTTGTTGACATCGCCTGGAACTTTAATGCTTTCAGTCTTGAGCTTTTGTTTGAGCATTGAATGCTAGTGCAAGCCAGCTAAGAGAGCATTAATTTTTATGAACAGAAGATTTGGTTTTGACCGTTAAGAAGATACTATGTTCAGAAAGACCCGTTGTTGACTTTGAAAAGATTGCTTGTATTGCGGAGCAGGAGAGAGGTTTGCAAAAACGAGGAATAAAGTATTAATTGTGTCTCTTTCATCATTCTGCGATCAACAGTGCTTCATTAATGTGCTGACGAGGTAGATAACCTTTAATGCTTGAAGCAGTTATGACAAACGAATTCTTCAGAATCTTTGTTGAACGATCTCTTCAATGCTTCTGCCAAACGAACTCTTCAGAATGTTTAGGCAAATGAACTCTTCACCAGAGTCGCCAAACGTTCTCTTCAATAGTGTTGCCAAACAAATTCTTTAGATGTTTGCCAAACGTTCTTCTAACCTTGACTAGGCACACGAACTCTTTAACATGAGTTCCCAGATGTACTCCTTAGGTGGACGTACTCTTTACTGTGAGAGTACTCAGCAGACTGACTTTTTGATGAGTGGCCACACGTACTCCTCTAGATGCGTTGTCACACAAACACTTTGTTGAAAAGCCGGGAGTGCTCCTAAGCTAGATATGCTCCTTCAGGTTTGTGACCAGACTTACTCAACTTTGCCAAGTGTACTTCAATTTGTCAAGGCACGTTCAAACACCGGACGGTCTCAACTTGTCAAGTGTATTTTAGTGTTGATTGAGCACAGCTACTCAAGTGCTTTTAAATGTATGACTGTCACAGTAGGCAACTTGGATCTTTTGTGAGTTGCCGGACGATCTCCACTTATGTGCTTTCTTTTGAGCTGTCGGACGATCTCCATTTATTTGCTTTTCTTTGAACTTCTTCATTTTGATAATGCCTTGTAGGAGTGTATGCAGTTGTTTTTCAATTAGACATAGTCACATATTCAAGAAGTTAGGAATTTTATCTCTAACACTATTAAGCCTTGAGCGAAATTGTTATTTATTAAAACATAATAATTCATTAAATCATTTGAATCTAAGATTTTTGGGTCTTTAATATTATCATTATCTATAATTTATAGGAAAGTGAGGAGGAGGAGGATGTTGCTTTGGTAGTGGGCTATCCATCTTGCTGAGTAGTTTGGTTTTCAAGATGTTATCTTCGAGAGAAATAGCTTGATCGTCGTCATGACATGGAAAAGCCACCATGGCCATCTTTTGTATTTAGCGTATGTGTTAAACTGTCGTTCTTTTTTTTTCTGCTTTTAACTCTTTTGATTTTCTTCATGTTTCTCATAACAACAACCTAGTTGCAGACTTTATAACTAAATATACTCTTTTTGGTTTGAGTTATGTTTGGATTGAGGAAGCCCTGCGAGTATATATGTATAATCTTTTAAAAAAATAAAAAATAAAAATATTAATTCAATTGTTAAACCTATTCAAGATTTAAACTAGTTAATTCCATACTCTATAAATTTACAATAAAAAAAGTTTGTACTATGTTCTTCATCATTTTAAATTCATTTTTATGACCAACAATGTGTTGGTCAAGTGGTAGACAAGATCGATACTTATAAAAGTGAGGTAACTAGATCGAACACCAGAAACACTTGTTAATAACCCGAAAAAAATAATTCATTTTTCCATCCAAACAACTATGGATCTGTTAACCACGATATGCGGTGTTGTGGTTGCTCACATTGTTTCTTAACCATGAGGTTGAGGGTTCGATCCTCGCCTATAGGAATCAAACACATTTCATGGTCATTTACCATTTAGCGCGAACACCCATAGCAAAGAGATTAGTCACGACCATCCTTGTTCCAAGCTTCGAGGGGATTAATGTCGCGACTGCACCGGTGGAAATCTCATGAATACTAAAAAGAAAAATCCTTATTTTTGTTCTGAAAAAACTTATATATACGCTTAATTTATATTAATTATTACTTACTCCAACTTATAAGAAATTAAGAATAACATTTCATTCAAGGTGAAATTTAATGTAAGTAGGGGTGGCAAATTGATGGATTGGATGGATATGGATATGGATTGTAATGGATGGATCCAAAACAATCCATTATCCATTAAGGATCCATTAAAATTGATTAAAAAAAATCCATCCAATCCATCAATTAGTGAGTTTTTACTGGATGGATATCCAATCCATCCAATAACTTAAAAAACAGTCGAAAACCCAAAAAAACGGTGGAAACTCAAAAATCGGCCCAAAACCCCAAAAAACGGTGGAAACTCAAAAATCGGCACAAAACCCAAAAAAACGATCGAAAACCTAAAAATTAGCCCTAAACTAAAAAAATGGTCGGAAACCCAAAAATCAGCCCAAAACCCAAAAAAACGGTCGAAACTCAAAAATCAGCTCAAAACCCAAAAAAACAGTCGAAAACAAAAAAACAGTGGAAACTCAAAAATCAGCCCAAAACTCAAAATACGGTCCAAAACCCAAAAAAAACAGTCGAAAACCGACAAAAACGGTCGAAACCCGAAAAATCTGCCCAAAACTCAAAAATCTGCCCCAAAACAAAAAAAACGGTCTAAAACTAAAAAAAAAAGATGGAAACTCAAAATTCAGCCTGAAATCCAAAAAAACAGTCGAAAACTGATAAAAACAGTCGGAAACCCAAAAATAAAAAATCGGCCCCAAACCCAAAATACGGTTGCAAACAAAAAAAACGGTGGAAACTCAAAAATCGGCCCAAAACTCAAAAAAAAGTCAAAAACCCAAAAAAACGGTGGAAACTCAAAAAACAACCCAAAACCCAAAAATCGGCCCAAAACGCAAAAAAAAAAAAACCGACAAAAATGGCCGAAAACCCAAAAAACGACGCAAACTAAAAACTCAACCCAATACGCAAAAAAAACGGTCGAAAACCCAAAAAATGGTGGAAACTCAAAATCCATTTTTTGGGTTTTAGGACGATTTTTGGGTTTCCGACCGTTTTTTTGGGGTTTTGACCGTTTTTTTTTTGTTTTGGGCCGATTTTTGAGTTATGGGCTGATTTTTGGGTTTTCAACAGTTTTTTTGGGTTGTGGGCAGATTTTGAGTTTAGGCCGATTTTTTGGTTTCCGGCCGTTTTTTTGGATTTAGGCCGACTTTTGAGTTTCCACTGCTTTTTTGCATTTTGGGCCAATTTTTGAGTTTTCACCGTTTTTATTCACAATTCATTTAACTCATGTTTGTGATCCACTAGAATTTTAAGTTGATCCATCACAATCCATCAAATTTCAATATATAGACCCAATGGATTTTAATTTTAAATTGGTGGATTATGGATATCCAATGGATTAAATGGGTGGATTGAAATCCATCCATTTAAAAAAAAATTGTATGGATGGATTGGATGAGTATGGATTAATGGATAATTTTGCCACCCCTATATGATCCCCATACATTCCACTGTCAAGCTTACTTTTTGGGGAAACTCCTGCAATTAATTTTGGAAAATTATGATGTTAAACAATGGTTCACCATGAGTCCATTTAGTGGATCAATGTTGTTCAAAGGAAATCTAAACTAATATATTTTTATACAATGAACTGTTGAGCTTACTTGAAAGATGTGAACTAAGCCGGAATTTACACCACCAATGATTCCTCTTGCAAATTCTTAATCAGTCATCCATGCAGACTTAATCACTGCTCCAAATAAAAAAGAATAACCATTGTCAAAATGTACAATAAGATCAATGTTGGTCTCTGTTTATTTCCCCCTAATAGTAGTTGTTTATGACATTATTCAATTTCACCATCATACCCTACTTTACAAATTAAATTAGAGATACAACTCAATTCAAATTTCAAGGGTAAAGACACTAATACAAAAATAAACACCACCAAAACAACTCTCCCAAATTCGTTGTTTTCATAAACATAAAAAAGGATGCAACTTGTATCTACCAAACAAAATAAGCACCATCAACAGAAGACAGCTTTTATATAGGAGAAAGAAAATCCACTACATGACTCCAAGAAAGATGTAATTTAGAAATGCTCCTTAGAGAATTTGTCAATAACCACCAAAGCTTCACCAAAACATATAGCAATTGAACAAGACAAACACCCATAAATGGTAGATAGTTAATACCAAAGAAACAAAAATATACCTCAAAGATGACCACACTAATTCATTTTTACAATCTCTTTAATAGAAGTGCTTATAGCAACTACTAGTGGTCATCTAGTGGTTTAAATTAGCTGGTTAATATGAGAAGTAAACAGGTTTCTTAAACCATGAAATAGTGGACTCTTGGTTGATACATTTCATGATTTCTCCGAGTTTTCCTTACAGAATTTGCATTTCTAATTTCTTGCTATGACTGCATATGTACTGTTACATTAACTAATGTAATACTCCCTCCGTCCCAAAATATAGGGTCCTGTTCAGACAATCACGCTTATTAATAAAACATGTAATAAGCTGATTAATATGTTGGTTTTGTTCTTTTCTATACAAATATTCCAAATTTACCCCTATTTAAAGTTAGTTGGGAATATGAAAGAAATAATTAGTGAATGTTGTAATTAAAGTTTTGAAATTTAAAATATAATGAATGCAAGGGGTAAAAAATGAAAAGCTTATTTTCTTTCCCTAAAATCTATAAGGGGTCTTATAATTTGGGACACCAAATTTATCTCTAAAGGGTCTTATAATTTGAGACGGAGGGAGTATGACTTTATGATTTGGGTTTTCTTGAGATAAATTGAAGTAGTCCTTGAATGATTTGACGGACTTTGCAGTTGTGCCATAAATATAGAACTTAAATAATTAACTCATTGATAAGGTATGCAGGCATCGCGACTTTAATGCCATGAAACTCGAGTTTAGAATTTTTGGAAGCTACAATAACTAATTATGGATTCACATCTCAGAAATCATTTAAACACTTCTTCCTCCGCAACCCATATGTCTCAAGCTCTTACCTTAGTTTTTACTTTAACTCATCTCAATGAATACTAAATCAAAATATTTAAGATTAAATTTTATAATATAATCTTATATTAATATATTACATATAACTCATTTAGTTAATTGTACTTTAATATCTTAATATTAAAATTTTCTCGTTTATATTAAATCTATAATATACATTATATTTAAAATAATTATTGTAAAATCACATTTATTTATTTGAAGAATATTTTTTACACTACTTTGTATATAAATTGATCTCTGAAAGCCAAGTGGTTTGGCGTAGTGGTTCAGCTCTTTATCCCTTAAATAAATGGCTGAATGTTCGACTCTCAACTCTTGTAAATAGAAAAAACTCATTGGGAGCCCCCTACTTCTTAGTGTGTTGACCGTGAGGAAAGTGATTAGTCTCACTGCTACTAGCTGCAGTGGATGCCTTGATTATGACCAAAAAGTTGAACTCTCAAAAAAAAAATTATATATTCGATAGTAAATTTGGATACGCTTGCATGTTTATCACGTGTTACTGGTCACTAGCTCACTACCAAGTACCAATACCTCTCTCATTTTTTTTTCTTTCAATGGGTCAAAGTTCGATAGATGTGTGAAGCCCCCATGCCAATAAGCCAGACATCAAGGCCCATCAGACAACCTAGAAACATCCAGCCCACTTGCAATGATGAATGGCAAGAAAATAAACTCATAATCTATATAAACATCTAGAAGAATTCTAGAGTTTTAATCTAACACAACACGTGAAAACCTTCCAGGTTCACAAAGACCAAACCCTAACTCACATCTCTCTCAACTAGATACTAGCTCTACGGAAATTTGAGCACATAAAAACCTAATTCGCTACGTATTCAAAGATTTTTCAATCTCCTTTGATCTCCCACATTCTCATGGTGAAATTGCTGAAGAGGGAGATCTGAAGGCAACCCAGCTGAAAGCTACATAACAATCGTCGCTTCCCAGGAAAGAAGGAGGCCCGAACATTGAACCTTATCCTCCGATAGGAGGTTCAACCCAAATCGCGTGATGAAGTGAGTGATGGAGATGTGGACTTTTCTCCATTATTAAATTAATTGTTGCCTTCACTACATCTCTTTGTGCTAGGGTTTCCACTAAAACTTGAAACTCCAACCCTTCAACAACATTGCCGCAACAAAGATAATCATTGTGATCTCTCCATTCAATCCTTCAGATATGATGTAGACCTGCTAAGCTTCACACGAATTAGGTATTTAGCTTTCTTTGCTTCATAATTAACCATGTTCACTTCTTCGTCACATCTAATTCCCCAATTCCATTTTTTACCATTCATTAATTGCATCTGCTTTTCGTTGCTTAGGTTCTTTTGATCTCGTATCCAAGTTTGTTGAGATGTATCACACATATAGATTACTAAGCGATGGGACAACTCAACACAGATCTGCAATCGCTACTCTTCATGTGGTGCTTTGCTCCATCTTTGAACAATTGTGATTTCCTTGATTAATACACACTCAAGGTAACATAATATATTATCTTTAAAGATAAGCATATGAAAGTTCTAATATTTTATTAATAATTATGATATCGAGTCATTTATAAATCACTTCATTACCGTATGATGATAACATCTATTCTACATGTACACTATCATGTCATAATAGAGCATGTACTTTCTATATTTCATGCATATAAATATGAGATCATTAAAACTATGACACATGATTTTTGAAAAAAATTTATATGTATTTATATTTATGTGAATTGGTTTGTGTATGTATTCATGAATCAATTTAGGAGTGTATTTCTTGATTCGTGAATTATATTTTAATTTTCTATTTAATTTCCCACCTATTCATGACAAAAGCAAGTCAAGTTTTGTTTCCGAACAAGAGGACTCAAGCAAAGGTAATTAACTAATTAATCATTGTTTTTTCTTTAGAGTTTGACAGTTCATTGAAAATATTTTACAAGCTTCAGTTAATTGCTATGTGATTATACTAATTATAAATTCATAATGTGTGTATGTATGTTGTGATCTTTATAAGACCATAAATTGCATGCGAAGGATAAAAATGCTCTCCATAGTGAGAACAAAGCACATAGATCACTGTTTGAAATCATCCACAATCGTCGATAAGACTTAATTCAACGTTCACCATCCGCTCAATGCCACGTCCGAACAATACTCATCCTCTATATAACCATACTAACTCCTCCTTCATTTTTATCATCTTCTTCCCTTCCCTAGCGGCATACTACACACACTTCACCCTGCACAAGTCATAGTAAGAGTCTAGTGTCACCATGGACACCGTTGGAAAGGTGAAAAAAGGTGCCGAAGGAAGAAAAGAAGGAGGCCAAAAGAAGAACCCGGTCTCAAGGTCAGAGAAGGTTGGTCTTCAATTCCCTGTTGGAAGGATTGGGCGTTACCTTAAGAAAGAAACGTACGCTCAGCGTGTTGGTACTAGTGCTCCCATTTTTTTGGCAGCAGTTCTCGAATATTTTATTGCTGAGGTAGAAAAAAATCTCTTTTAGCTGCCCTTTTTCATTTTTGTGATTTTACAATTGAACCCCAACCATATTGGTTTCTTGTGTATGTGGTTGCTCAGGTGCTTGAGTTGTCCGGAACTGCAGCCCGTGACAATAGGAAGACAATGATCACTCCGAGACACATTCTGCTAGCGGTCAATAATGATGAAGAACTGGGGAAGTTTCTTGATGGGGTCACCATTGCTCATGGTGGCATCCTTCCGAACATCAACCCTATGTTATTGCCCAAAAATAATGATGAGAAGGTTGTCAAGGAGCCCAACAAGAAAGTTGAGAAGGTTGCCAAGGAGCCTAAGAAGAAAGCTGCGAAGGCTGAGATACGAAAATCCCGCACTGAGGGAGGCACTGAGAAACCTAAGTCATTGGTCAACGTTTGGTGATCAATAGACCATCAACATTCTTTGAATCATCTTCTTCCTGGAAATGATCATCGTCTAACACAAGAGGCTAGTATTCATTCATTCTCTTTTTATGCGAATCATTATTTGATTATTTTTTTTCCAGCTTTTTCTTCTTGATATGAATCGTTTATTTATAGTTATGTATTTATTTATCCATACAATCTCCATTTTTCGACATTCATAATATCAATTTCAATCAAATGGGCTGGTGTAATGGTTCAGCACTTCATTCTTTAAGTCAATAATTGCAGGTTTGAATCCTAACTCTTGTGAATGGAAAAACTCTTTAGCTAGCCTCATAGCGCTTAATGCACTAATTGTACAACAAGTGATTGGTTTCACGACTACTGGTTGTGGGATACCTTGACTGAGATAGAAAAACTTAATAATTTCCCATTTTTCTCAAATGTCATTTTTCTGTCTTCAATTTTTTACGTTTATACATTCAAACATTTTTTCATTTTTTTTATATAATTTCCACACATTTTCTTTTTTTTATTTGTCTCTAATTTTTCTAACATTCTTATCATTTACAATATATCTCTTTTTTCTTATTTCACTTTCAATGAGCCCATATTTTTGGTTCAAAGGGAAAAATTAGGGTTTCATGTTGCATCAATAAGAAACCACAGAGTGTGTGTGCACACCCTAATTCTAATGAGCCCATATTTAAATGTTAGGATTTTTTTGTGTCTACACTTATATTAGGATGTCCAACCTCCAGTTTTCAGTTATGATTTGATTTGTTCACACAATCATTGTTCATATTGATTGACCATATCAAATCACCAATGACACCTCTAAGTCCATTGTCTGTGGAGTTATAAGTTAATCGTGGATTCTAGTCCATATCCGTGACTGTTTTGCTTAATTTAATGTATCATTTATTATAAATTGTATAAATATAATAGTTTAGATTTCCGTAATTCGTGAAGCCTAGTCGTTTGTTTGTTTCTTGAATATTGTTTAACCTGTTGTTAGTCTCACTAAGTTTATTAACTTCTAATTCAGAATGACAATTATTATTCTTACTTAGTGATTTTGTATATGAACTTTGTGTTCTTTTTATCTTTTAATCTTGGCTTATTAATCTTGGTATCTATTTATTTATTTGCTCTGATTTCTACGCTTAATGTGATGCAAGGTTTTTTTTTGGGGGGGGGAGAGCGGGGTGGTTCCAACATTTTTAGAATCATGTTTGATGTAAAATATGTGGCTGAATTAGTGTGTTTGTGATATCTTAGTTTGTCTTGGCTATGTCAGTGCTATTTTTTATAGATATTTGATGTTGCATGTGTAGGATAATCATATTCTTTTTTATCCCCTCTTAAAAAAAGAAAAACCTTTAGAAGTTGACTTATATATGGAGTGACTAATTAATTACATATAAAAAACATGTCGTGTTTCTAACTTAGAAGTACTTCACGAGATAATGAAGTTAAAATTTAAAATTTTTGTTGCAGCCCGACCAGACACATCCCAATGAGTTGAGGCTATTACTGCTGCTCCAGTATCCCCAAACACAAGCATACCTCTGTTTCTTTGGATTGAAGAGAAAAAGGGATTCAAGGTCTTCAGGTTGCTTATGGCAGTAAAACAGAAGTTGAACTTCCTTTTCCATCTAACATGCCTTCATGAGATTAAGAGTTTCAGATGCCCGGACTTGAACTATCCTGTGAAGCCACTATGCCGCCAAAGATGTCTCGCCAACAAGGTCCAGAACATTTTGTGATTGTCCAAGTCCGATAAATAGATGAAATAACAAGAAGGAAAAACCGTAACCTCCATATTTCAGTTTAACTTTATCTGTAATCAAAAAAGTTTATTTCATCTTGAAGGGGAGAGCCTTGCCACGATGTTAAAAAGTTGTTGTCATGCTTTCACAAGTAGAATTTACAATTACATGTTGATATCAATAAGTTGTAGCACAAATGGTAGCTAATCGAGCTTCTTAAGCATCTAGTCCAGAGTTCGATCATTGGGTGTGCTAGCTGTGGGGATATCTTGATAAACCAAAAAAGAATTTACATGTTGATGTAATTATTGAGAAAGTTAAGTTAGATCCTCCGTGATAATTCGTCATTCCTTAATCGACTTTTGGTCGCTCAAAGGTTCAAACAATTGTAAAAGCATAAACATTTTTGCAAATGTTTGGGATATGTCATGTTAAAACATTTTTTAGTTTATTTTTATAAGTTGTCTAAATTAGCTTATGAATAAACATTTAGGCGATAAACTTTTATTGCATAAACACTTAATTAAACACATTGATAAGATATAATAGAATTTTGACGATTACAACTCAGCACACAAGGTTTTAGAAGCCAAAAATTTAGAATCTCATAAAGAAGCAGAGAATATTACCTGTTGTAGAATACTGTTTTGCTTGTATGATCCTGGGGGTGGCAAATGGATGGATTGGATGGATATGGATATGGATTGTAATGGATGGATCCAAAACAATCCATTATCCATTAAGGATCCATTAAAATTGATTAAAAAAAATCCATCCAATCCATCCATTAGTGAAAAAAATCCATCCAATCCATCAATTAGTGAATTTTTACTGGATGGATATCCAATCCATCCAATAACTTAAAAAACGGTCGAAAACCCAAAAAACGGTGGAAACTCAAAAATTGGCCCAAAACCCAAAAACCGGCCTAAAACTCAAAAAACGGCCCAAAACCCAAAAAAATGGTCGAAACTCAAAAATCAGTTCAAAACACAAAAAATAGTCAAAAACAAAATAAGACAGCGGAAACTCAAAAATCAGACCAGAACTCAAAATTCGATCCAAAACCCAAAAAAAAGTCGGAAACTAACAAAAACGGTCGAAAACCCAAAAATCTGCCCCAAAACCAAAAAAACTGTCGAAAACTAAAAAAAATTATGGAAACTCAAAAATCAGCCCAAAACCCAAAAAAAATCGAAAACCGACAAAAATGGTCGGATACCCAAAAATTGGCCCAAAACTCAAAACACTGCCCCAAACAAAACGGTCGGAAACAAAAAAAAACGGTGGAAACTCAAAAAACAACCTAAAACTCAAAAAATCGACCCAAAACCCAAAAAAACGGCCGAAAATCCAAAAAAACGATGCAAACTAAAAAATAAGCCCAAAACAAAAAAAAAGGTCGAAAACCCAAAAAAATGGTGGAAACTCAAAATCCATTTTTTGGGTTTTGGACCGTTTTTTTTTTTTGTTTTAGGCCGATTTTTGGGTTTCCGGCCATTTTTTTGGGTTTTGGGCCGATTTTTGAGTTTTAGGCCGTTTTTTAGGTTTTTGACCGTTATTTTTGTTTTGGGCCGATTTTTGAGTTCTAGGCTGATTTTTGGGTTTTCGGCAGTTTTTTTTGGGTTTGGACTGATTTTTTATTTAAGGCCGGTTTTGGGTTTACGACCGTTTTTTGGATTTTAGGCTGATTTTTGAGTTTCCACCGTTTTTATTCACAATCCATTTAATTCATTTTTGTGATCCACTAGAATTTTAAGTTGATCCATCACAATCCATCAAATTTCAATATATAGACTCAATGAATTTTGATTTTAAATTGGTGGATTATGAATATCCAATGAATTAAACGGATGGATTGAAACCCATCCATTTAATTTTTTTTTTATATGGATGGATTGGATGATTATGGATTAACGGATAATTTTACCACCCTAAATGTAAATGTGAGAGAGTACAACTTCTGTATCAAAACAACTAATATTAAAAGCAAAATTATGTCTTAATCACAAGGACAAGATGAAAAAAATAGTCTAAAGAAGAAATAAAGAAGATACTCGTAAGTGGAAAGTTTACATGGAGCTGTTATATTCCAAATAATGCACTTGGCAGATGCCAATCTTTCTCATCATGTTGCATCTACTTTGACTTGTGCATGCCCTACAGTTTTGTCCATTCTGATGAAAATAATAATGCTGCTGCCTATTTGCGCGTTAAAAACGTATGTGCCCGCCAATATTCATTGATTGATTGCCATGCACTTACCACCTACGGAAGAGGAATAAATATTCTGTTACACACGAGCCACAGTTTGAGATGCAGTAGCAGTACCCTCATTCATAGAGACATGCACCAAGAAAGTCTACGGATCCTATTCCTCTCTCATATGCAGTAAAACTATACA
This sequence comes from Acmispon strigosus, assembly GCA_030819835.1. NCBI lineage: Eukaryota > Viridiplantae > Streptophyta > Magnoliopsida > Fabales > Fabaceae > Acmispon > Acmispon strigosus. The sequence goes on along the minus strand of JAUAMA010000001.1, from coordinate 35,889,863 downwards.
TAGATTGAGAGAGACCCCTCTCCGGTGTTAACCTTTATTTATTGTTGCCATCAGTCACTGTCCCAATCCTTTCTAACTACGATACTTCATTTGGTTGTAATTTCATTTCTAAATATATAAAATAACATAGCTTTTGGTAGGTAGGTTGTGTTGGGAGTCATGTGCTAGGAACAACCCGACGTCACATATTTATTCAAAATATTAAGTCGTTGAGTTTATGAGTCACATTGTTTGTAAAGTATTCACCTCACTCATTTTTAACCTATATGAGATTTCAGGTCTATTTAAATTCTTAATATTCTCCCCCTCAAGTAGGGCGTGATATATTATTTTTCCTGGAAGAATATTTGATATTTGAAATAGCTTGATTTTATTGTTGAAGATATTATGTATTTTTTTAGATAATTTTTTTATGGCTTAATAGTACATTTAGTCCCCACTTATCATGAAAGTGTAAATTTGGTCCCTAACAAAAAGAAATTAGCAATTTTCGTCACTAATCATTATGATTTTTATTATAGTATTGAAAGTAAAAGATAAAGGTTGAGAGAATCACGCAAGGATTTTATCCTGGTTCACCTTCAATCCACCGAAGACTACGTCCAGTCCCTCAAGAACCCTTGAGGATTTATCCACTATTGATAAAGAGTTCTTACAAGTACTCACACCAAGAACCTTAAGAATTCTTATCAACAACCAAAAAGCAAACCGCTTTCCAAGTACTACCATTCACCGAACACTACGGTGAACTTTCACTCAAACCAGAATGAAGATGAAGAAGATTTTTACACAGCTGAGTCAATCCTTCATTAAGAAAATGGATTGAATATGCAAGTTATGCTTTAGGCACTAACGTATGAAGGCTCTTTTCAATTCTGAGTTTTCAACAATTGAACAACATAAGTGTTCTTTGAAAATGAGAGCTTAAAGACTCAGAATGATTGCTCTAAATGAATATGAAAGTTATGTGTAATTGTTGTTGCTTCTGAGCATCAATGGACTATTTATAGGCACTAGAGGTCGTCCATGAACCACCACAAAGCTTCCCAAACGTTTTGGGATGTATTGGTTCATGAAACAACACATCTGGTAGTGCAGGTAATCGATTACATTAGTAGGGTAATCGATTACGCTATTTGCCCGTTGAGTTTGAATTTCAAATTCAAACATGTAATCGATTACAAGCTTTGTGGTAATCGATTACATGCGTATAAGTGGTAATCGATTACTCAAAGCGTGTAATCGATTACACTCAAGTCTAATTTCTACTTTATGAAATTGTAAATCCTAATTGAGTGTTTCTATCGTATTTTACTTATGAAATAGTGTTATACTCAATTTATCAATTTGTTTATGGGCCTTCATAAGTAAAGTAACCTTAAAAGCATAACTTACCGAATAATGAGACTTAGCTAATTCTAGAACCCTTTGATGATCTTGAAGTATGTTGAGCTGGTTCTTCTAAGTCTTCTTTTCTTCTTTTTGTAATGAGTGTTGTCGTCATCAAAATTTCAGCCAGAGTCAGGGACAAGACCTTCTTCACAATTGTAAGAGACATTTAACCATGTGAAGGTGAAGGTGCTACTAAGCCTAATTAGTTAAGTTAGTTTCTTCAATTCTAACTTTTTGTTTATAGTTAGTTTAATTTTTCAGTTGACACATGCATATTAAATACACAACACAAAGTAAAAATGCAGAGGAAGGCAGATATAACATCAATTAGAACATCAAAATGGGCATATGGTGTCAATTGCAACATTTAATACTGAAATTAGAAGTTACCAATAAAATAACATGACAGCATAAAAAATGGTCTACATCTTCATAGGTAACAAATGTCAAAAGCCATAACCCAAGTCCCTCAAGACCATAGCTTTCCCTTGTTCTTCAAGCAGGTAAAGTAAAACTCAACAAGGATAGTTAGAACAAAGGAAATCAAACCAAAAGACAATTCTAAACTTAGCTATAAAAAAATACAAACTGACTCAAATAGAGGAAAACATTTGCTCAGTTCCTCAGACAAAAACAATGAAGAAAATGTAAATCAGCTACAAAATATCAGAAATTCAGCTACAGTCTCTCTGGTTTTCTTCCCCCCTCCATGAAACCAAGCTACATTAAACCAGGAAAAAAAATTTGGAATATGGGGTTAAGCTACATTACTTGTCTATCTCTTTATGACTATATATACTTGTCTACCTCTTTCACAACTCAGCAAGGTGCTGCTCCTGAAGAGATCAACAATGGATTTAGATAAGCAGTAGTAGATGTTAGCTATCTATCAAGCAATAGTAGATTTTAGCTATTCAGCAACAGGGGTTAACTAATCCTGAAAATGACTCTCAGAAATCTGAAGTTATCAGGCTAATAACACATTATCAAGTATCAACCGCACTGCTCCCATTTTTAAGTTTATTTTCTTGGGTCCATCGCCATATGATTCTCTTAGAGACATCGAGCATTCTTAAATAAATCACAACACAGAACAGGCTCTACTATATAGCATAATATTATCAGGGTCAAATTCCCAATACTAGGAATTGAATCAAACACAAATAACCAAAGAACTTGATATATGCTCAGAGACACAATCAGAAGGAAAGAATTAACAGAACGGGAAATTGATATAAGTTCATAAATAAAATCAAACCATTAAATGCAATTTTCAACTCCACTTTACCTCTTCATAATTGCTGGTACAGACTTCCAATTAGTGTAAGTAAGAGGACACAAATCTGCACTTCTTGCTATTGTTCCTAAGAAACTGCTAAGTTCAGAAACTATCTTTTGATTTGGTTTTGGTCCAACAGGTTGTCCTTTCTTATTCAAGATGATTTCCACTCTATCATCACGAGTGTGAACTTTTCTACATTTCTTCTTTCCCCTAATTAACATTATGAATGAATCAAAATTAAAACAAGCAAAGATAACCATAACACAAATGAGTCAAAATTAGAAACAATAGTGATGTTAACTTCGGTTGTATAATCATTACTTTCCTTATCTTCCCCATTTCCAAAGTCGGCATCCCCTTCAACTTCTTGATCAATGTCATGTTCTTCACTCTCTTCATCTTCTGTTTCAAGTTGATGACTATTATTTTTAATATACTCATTAAGTGACATTGATGCACACTTTGGAGCAGCCTTTCTACAAATTGCAAGGCAACATAATGAGGAAAAGAAGGACATATCACGTGACAAGCATCAAAGTGTCAACGGTCACATACTCCCAGACTCAGTACAACGTTGTCAATAAGACAAAATGGATCAACTCTTTCTCTTTCCTTAAAATAGAAAAGATTCGCTACAACAGAAGTCTACTTTTGAATACTTCATCGTTTAAGGAAAGCTTGCAGGGAGCTCCAAGAGTGTCAAAGACTCAACTCAGACATGTAAGAATGCATAGCAAACTTGTAATGTAAAGAGTGAGTAATAAGCGTGGAAGTGAAAAGAGGGGAAATGATGACCAAGTTCCAAAAATCCTTAGTGAGACGATAGAACCTGGTATTTATAGGCGTCATAGGTGTCTCTGCATGTTTAAGGAAGCTCATGAGTGAGGCTTCTGGGCAGGAATAGCTGTAGGCCAAGCGCCCTGTGAAACGTTGTCCCCTGGCCTATGTCCAGGCCGGTCGGATAAGGTACCACTAAGCTGGGAGTGCTCGTCGCTTAGCTAGGTCATACAGGCTTCCTCTTAGGTGTATACTTAAGAGGATCCTAGTGGGTCAGCTGCTACGTCGTTAGGTCGTATGGCTGATGAGCCGACCAGAACAATTTTGAATATTTTGCATATAGTTTACAAATTAATTTTGGAAATAAAAATTATTATTTAATTTTCTGAAAAAAAATTGAATAGTTCGCATATAAATTTTTTTAAGATTAGTGGGTAGTAGAGAAGTTTACTTTATTTTTTGAATAACTTGCATATAATTTCTTAATCTAATTATTGGGTAGTAGAGATTTAACGGTCTGGCACACTTAGTGGATTAGTTTTTTTTTTTAATTTAAATTCAAACTTTAGTTGAAAGAAACAACAAACTATTTTAAAAAAGTGTCTATATGTAATTTGTGAGAAGAGTGGAAACGTAATTTGAGAAGTAGTTCCTTAGAGGTGCAAGTAGGGATGGAAGTAGGTCAGGCCGCCGACAGCCGCCGACAGGGGCCTACGGCCTAGCCTACATCAGGCCCAGGCCAGGCCAGGCCAAATTACTAAATAGATAAGGTCAAGGCTTTTTTAAAAGCCTATTTAGTTAAAAAGGCCAGGCTTGGGCCACTCAGAAAGCCTTGTCAGCCTAACAGGCCGGCCTATTTAAGTAAATATTAATTTATTTTGTTATTCATATTATTTTGAATTTTTATTATAGTATATTTTTTGAAATCTTTATTATAATACCTTAAAACTAAATAGTTGTTGACTTATTTATATGACTAAATATGTTAGACTATATAATGAATTAGTCATATAAACTTCTTTAGAAAATGACTATACCTATTTACTTTGAATTGGATCATATAATCATATTATTGTATTTTAGTTCACTAATCTATAAGTCTGTTGACATTTTACAATTAAACTTTTCAGTCTAGTTGAATTTATTGCAATAAAACAGGCTTTTAAATAGGCTACCAGGCCAGGCCAGGCCAGACTTTCAAACAGATCAGGCTCAGGCCTAAAAAAAAGCCTATGACAGACAACAGGCCAGGCTCAGGCCTTGAATTTTTTAAGCAGGCCAGGCCTATTTAAGCAAAGCCCAGCCTACTTCCACCCCTAGGTGCAAGGGAGCTGACGAGCTGTTTCTTTTCATTATTTTTAATTTAGGTATTCAAAAAACATTATGGTATAAACAATATCAGTTTTTTAATATTTGAAATCTTTGAAATTAAAATACAATTTGAATTTAATATTTTAAGTTTATAAATTCAATCACGTTTTATAAATTGTTAGAATTTAAATTTTGAATAAATAAATTATTATTATATAATAAATATGATTTGAATAAATAAGATCCTTTTGATTTAGGAATTCAAATTAAATATTTCAAATAAATATTAGGAATAATTAATTATTTAAATTTCAAATTAAGAAATTTATTTTCAAAATAAATAATTTATCGAATATTTTGAAAAAATAATTTGAACAATTCGCATTTAATTTCTTTGCAAATTAGTGGGTAGTAGATATTTAGCGATTGTTCAATCAGATGGCCACAATCTCTTATTTCTACTTTTAGTAATTCAATTTAATTTTCAAATAATTATTTATATATATAAAATAATACTTAATGTCTTTAATTATTTCTTGAAATTTCCTCAACTTGTTATTAATAATTAACACAAAAATATTATTGACATTTAATTTTATATATTATAAATTAAAAAAATTACCATTAGTAATTAATATAATGAATAATATTAAATGTTAGTAATAACTATTTAATAGTTTTAATAATGCTAATATTTCGTTTTAAATATTAAAATATTAAAAAAATTCAATTAGTTTTTATATAATGAACAATACAAAAAGTAAATAATAACTAATTAATGTTTTGATTATTGTAAATGTCAAGTCAATATTATTTTTATATAAAGATTATACGGAGGGAATCTCCTAAATAAAGAAGATCACTAATATGAACTTAATACACCAATATTGAGGAGATGGAATTCTGGACTTGCAAATTTTAATGTGCATTAGCGAATATGGATAAGATTTTTCACAAAAGTCAAGGATGCATGCCTGGAGCATTTATATCAATATGTTTATAAATTGAAAAATATGATATTGCCTTTAGTAAGGGATTTGAAAATAGAGAAGAAAGCTCACACACAAACATGTTGAAGGTGTTGGTTACAATAGTTTTTGTGTTAGTGATTATTGCGACAGACAAGTTGATAGTACCCGTGCATGGTCAATTGGACCGTGATTGCTCGACCTATAGGAAAATTGTGCGCGTTCAAAATGATTTGGATAATGACTCTACTCCACTCTTAGTCCACTGTCGGTCAAAGGATAATGATCTTGGCACACATTATATTTACAATGGAGAATACGTAGAGTGGTGCTTCAACGACAATGTTTGGAGCACTACTTTATTTTGGTGCAACGTTGCTTGGGCCAATGTGTATCACAGTTTTAAAGTTTATAGCTCCACTAAAGATGATGATCACTGTGATGTGAAATGTTGGAGAAGTATTAGACAAGATGGAGCCTATTTTTACTATCAGTACAAACCATATGACACTTGGGTGAAAAAATTCCCTTGGTGAGGCTACAATCCTGCACGAGTTGAAAGGAAAATAAAAACAAAACTACTTTGTTCCTTTTATATTTGTTAAAATTTTAATGGTACCGTAATATAATAGTCTTTACAATAAGATGTATTCGTGGAATCATAAAAGACATGTAATGGTGATGCTTACCCATTTATAAGTAAATTTGCAACAAAGAAATAAAAAATAAAATTTTAATATGATATTCATGGAATTTGAGTGAAATTTTATTACAAATATAATGTAGCACCTATATCTATTAGGGATGACAATTCCCACTGTGTATGGAATTCCCCGTAGGAATTGCCCCATTTGAGGCTTCGAATTTGAGGAATTACTCCTTGTGGGGATGGGGACAAAAATCCCCCGAGACAAATTTGGGGACGGGGTTGTGGATCGATCTCCCTACCCCGCAGGGTTTCTGCCCCGTATATATAAATAAAAATACAATAATACTCTTAATCAAAAATTAGGTAGCTAATAAATAAATAAATAAATAATTACAAAAGACCCTAAACACGACCCATTATAAATTAAAAACTAAAAACTAATTTCAATTAAAAAACTTTTAGCTTGACTTAAAAATTATAATGTTTATAACGAAAACTTCACTTTTTGGATGAGTTGAATGCTTTGTGGTGCATTTTGAGTGTTAGATTTCACATTTTGGATAGACTGAATTTTGGTTTTTTCATTTCTAATTTTTTATTATGTAGACTTCACATATTTTGTAATGATTTTTGATTAATTTATTTGAGCATTATTATATATTTGTATTGAAGTTCATGTGGTTGCGTTGTCATTCGTGATTTTTAAATTTACTGCATAAATCTATGTATTTTCTCTGTTTATTTTTTAATTTTAAATGGCGTGTTGGGACGGGGACAGATGAGGGAAGCGGAGATGGGAGCGGGGAAGCACTCCCTGCCCTTACCCCACCCCATTTCCATCAATAATATCTATATCTAGAAGGAGGCTATAGGAGACATAACTGAAATCATCTGAGCAACCCCGAAAAGGAGAAAGAAGGGTTTAGTGAAGAGGAAAATACAGACTGAAGCAAAAAAGACAACCACTAGGTTGGTGAAGTACCCAGCAGAAGGGGAAAGACGACAAGAAGCTAGAGAAGGGGCAGACCTTGTCAGCAGAGTTTTCTAATGAGCTTTCTTTCAGCTCTGGAAGACGGAGGAAGACTTTAAGGTTGATGAGTCGGTTAATGAAAATGAGCCAAAAAGGGCATTAGTGTCCGAGGGCAAAAACCGGTCTTTACAGACTATATATATAATATATTAAATAAATGTTAAATCTGCCATACCCTATACCATGTCCTAATATCTTCCCCTACCCTATACGTGGCACGCCCACAACCAATCATTTTCCCCCTAAAACAAAAAAAATTACCTACCAAATTTTTGTCCGAAGTAATGAGACTATTAATTCATACAACAAGGATTTAAAAAATTAAAAAATCATTCAATTTTTTTTTTCGAAAGCAAAAGAAATCATTCAATTTTTAGAATCAAAATTTGGCATTTAAAAAAATTAATTACACAGTAATTATACTCCATTTAAAGAATTTGAAAACGCCAATAATAAAGGCAAAAAATAATTCAATTTTATAAAAAGAAAATTGGATATAAACAGAAAGTAAAAAAATAAAACATTAGTATTATAAAGAAATTTGGTAATTAATAAATTATATAAAATAAAACCAATATATATAGGATTTGAAATTTTGAAACTTTTTAAAGATTTAAATCCAATACATAATAAAATAAGTTGTTATTGATTTGTTATTTATTTACAGATTAAAATTCAAATGTAACCAAAAAAAAAAAGATTAAAATTCAAATAACCAGAAGCTAACTTTTTGAAATACAAATAACAAGATCCTAATATTGTAAAAAGTTATAAAAATAGGGCTTTTTACCGGATTGTTATTTCAAATTTAAATTTTCAAAATATCACATAAATAAAAATATTATATATTCACTTCAAAAATATATTTACGTAATCTTGATTTTTTGGTTGGATTTCGAATGTGTTCATACAACAGTTTAAGAGGTCTGGAAGGCGCTTTCGTTTCGGTTTCGTCCGGTTTTTCTCGGGTAAGAATGTTGTATCTGTTATCCGTGTAATTGATGGTCTGAAGGTGGGTGGTGCAAAGTTGTATGTGGCTCCGGCAAGGTCCCTCAGGCGCGTCTTGGATGGCTCTTTGGTGCGGGCTTCCCGTGTTTTTGGTTCGCATGTTGTGGTGTTTGTTCCGCCTTGCGTCTGCGAGCGTGGGGAGGTGGGACGCGCAGGTGGTCTGAAGTCGTGGATGGAAGCTCTCGAGGGCAAATTCTTTGATTCTGCTTCTCATGAATTGTCGCTGATTCTGGGCGTCGATAAGGATCGTGTTTTCGACGATAGGATTCTCGTGGAATTCCTTTTTCCTGAAGTTGGGTCCTGGTCGGATGGCTCATCCGATTCGTTGGCTTCTCCGGTCCCGGAAGGTGCGGCTAGCGGGGCCTCTCCCTTTCCTTGTCTCTCCCCTCTTGGGAGTGGTGTTACTTTTGGGACGGGGGAGCTTTGTGTTAGGGACAAGTTGGGTGTGCAACTCCATAGAAGAAGGGGGCGCCCCAAGAAACAGGCCTGTCGGGGCGGGTATGTGTTTGTTGCCGCTCCCTCTGTATGGGTGAGTGGCCTTGGTGTGAAGAGGCCCCAAGAACACTTTAGTTGTTCATGTCTTGAAGAACTCAGAATCAAGAAAGCCTTCTTATGCTTAAAAGCCTTAAAGCATAATTCTCATGATCAATCCGCTTGTATGTTAAAGGATTGATACATCCATATTGTAAACTCTTCTTCATCTCATTCTGGTAGATTGAGTATTCACCGTAGGTTTCGGTGAAGGGTTGTTGTACTGAAAGTGGTGTACTTTCAGGGTGTGGACTGAAGGTAGTTTAGCCTTCAGGGACTGAAGGTGGTTTGCCTTCAGGGTCTGAAAGTGGTGTACTTTCAGGGATTGAAAGGCATTGGCGTAAATGACATCCCCCGAGCTGCCCTGGTCCAACAATACTCTTTCAACATCATATCTGACGATGTGCAGCAGTACAACCATTAAATCATCCTGATGTGGCACAATCCCCTCAAAATATTTTACGTTGAAAGTTATATCGGGGTGTTCAAAACCATGCGGACCCACGTGAACAGAGTTTACTTAAAGCGTTTATTTCTTCCTCGTCGAGCTTGTCTCACCACCTCCACAGAATCCTTCGGAAATGGAAACCACAAGATCGGTTGGCTCGCCCAGAGCTGGGTTGTCTTCTGCCACTTCCTCCGCTAACACCTTGTTAGGCACACTCTCCTCTCGCCGCTGCTCGCTCCTTATGAATTGGCTCAAGTTAACATCCGCAATCAATCTTTCTATATCTCAGCTCAGTGTCCAATAGTCCTCTGTTACATGGCCCAAAACTTAGTGGAACTCGCACCATTGGTTTGGGTCTGCGTTTTGGGGTGCCCTTCTCGCCAGCCTAGGATAAGTTATCAAACCGGCCCTATCCGCCTCTGCCAAGATTTGACTCAAATGTTCGTTGAGTTGCACCCTTCGCCTTTCATTTTCTACATTATGCACTTGGTGTTGGCCTTGAGATTTCTCTTGGTGATTCCATTCCCTTTTGCATTGTTGGTGGAGAGGCTCGTACGGGGTGAGACGGTTATTTCTTTGCACGTTTGCCTGTCCTGGATGAGCTGGCTAAAACGCTCCTTCCTTCGAGGCCGCCTTGGTGGAATGGATTTCTCCATCTCGCGCCCTCTTATGCATATTATCCTCCTTTTCTAATACAAATTCATGTGCCCAATATCTCAACTCCACCATAGACTCTGTTGGGCACCTAGTTTAGTCGTTGTTCAGGTCGCCTTCTCTCAACCCTGTTTTAAACGCTGCAACACACACTGAGGGCATGGAGTCCTCCAAATGTACTGATAGCTGGTTAAACCTTGACAAGTAACTCTTTATCATCCCACCCTTCTTTTGCACTGTGTTGAACAATGCGGCAACGATCACCTTCTCCGTTAGGATCGCCTAGAATTAAGACAAGAACTTGGCTGAAAAAAGATGTGAAGTCCCCAACTAAACCAAGTGGCAGGGTAGTAAACCAAGTCATAGCGACTTCTTGAACGTCGATGACAACATCTTGCACTTCACCACATCTGTCACTCCGGCGATGACCATCCTAGTGTTGAAGTACACAAGGTGGTCTCTCGGATCTGTCTCACCAGTGTAAGGCTTCAGGAGCAACGTCGGCAAGTGAGTTGGGATGACTGGGTTGGCTATGGTTGTCGCAAATGGTTGGAATTTAGCGACGCTCCCTCTTGTCTGCATGCTGGAAATCATTTCTTTCTTGGTTCATCTGCTTTATTTAAGCTTGCAATTGCTCATTGGTACATTATAAACCATCAAATCTTTCTAGAATTGCTTGCATATATGGATGTGGGACGTTCCCTGCCATCGCGTTCGCTACCGTCGTGACCAACCGCGTCGCATAGGCCAGGTTTGCCTTAACTTAGGGCCTAGGTAAGTTTTACCGAAGCCCCACGGTGGGCGCCAATGTAATTGTATCTAAACCACGTGGTGGCAAGAGAACTAGATCTAGGGTTCCGGGAATCTTGAGTTCCTTAGATCTATGGTTCCTAACACCACCTCTAGAGAATAATTTGTAGGTAAGAGAGAACATGCATTAAATTGAGCAGGTACTTGCCTTTTATAGTGGGGGTAAGTACCCAAAACTCTAAATCTATTTCATCCGAGTTCACAGGTGCCCCTTATTGGGCTTTGTGTCACCTAACCTGTCCAGGCTCATAGTCTAGGGTGGCGACTCGCCTAGGCTCAGTATACATTGCTCGTCGGGGGTGTTGTCGCTGTTTAGGGCGTCTCTCCCCTTGCCAATCCAGAAGGTTTTCATACTACCCCTTGTTTTGGGTTGATGAGGGAAAATAGGCAAACTACAAGGAGATTCAGTGGTGGTGATTTAAGTTTCTAGAGTGGGATGATGAGCGACCCATAAGGTTTTTTTCTTTCTGGGTAAAAAATTGTTCTTTTTCTCTTAAGGTGAAAGTGAAAAACGTGAGAGTGGAGCTAGAAAGGGAGAAAGTGAGTGATAGGGGTTGGGGGAGTGAGAGGAACATAGGAAGAGGAAGGGAATGAGAGCGGGACGAAGAAGAAGAAGATGAAGAGATGAAGGGGAAATGTGGTGGGAAGAAGAAGATGATGAAGAACATATGAACATGGGATGAAGATGATGAAGATTAGGTTTCTTTAATTAATTTAGAAATTAAAATAGTTTAGTTAATTAGGATTGAGAGCTTTTGTTAATTTAATTTTAGTTAATAATTTCAAATTAAGGAGAGAAGGACTTGATTCAAGAATTTTTTAGGGAATAAAATCGACGTGAAAAGTCCATAGTCGCTTATGTAGATTGGTTATTAATAAATAAAATTATTAAATAAGCATTATGATATTAATGAGATTATTATCAATTTTATAAAAATATTGAGAGACTAAGAAATTATGAATTTTTTTTATAGGGATTATGTTAGATTATTATTATTATTATTATTATTATTATTATTATTATTATTATTATTATTATTATTATTATTATCGTGTATAAAATAATGTTCATCGCGTGAGACCAACGCCAACTCCAAATGCGTTAATCCAAAAAAAATTAAAACAACCGCATTTGTCATGTCATCATTCTTCACGTGCGCATATCATGTGGGGTAGGCAAGGAATAAAAAAAAGAGTATTGCTAAAATCATCAGCGATTCTGCAAACCAAGCGAACCGTTTCAAACGTATAAAAACCCCTTCAAATCCCAGCTTGTTCAAACACTCATCATACGAACCCCCTTTTGTCTTGTGTTTCAAAAGGGGAAACAAAAAATTTTCCTAAATTTAAAAAAAATAAAATCCATGATTTCCTATTTTGAAGAATTGAAAAACCCTATCATTCCTGTTTTTATTTCATTCATTCACTCTGAAAACTCTCACTGTTGTTTTTTCTAAAAAATTTGTCTAAAACACAATGGCGGCTGCGATCCCTGCTCCTGCGGCCGTTCCGACGGTGGCGGCGATGAGTGGCGTGCGATTCGAGAATTCGTCACTGTACGTTGGGGATCTTGAGGGGAACGTGAACGAGACGCAACTGTATGATCTGTTCAGCCAGGTGGCTCAGGTGGTTTCAATCAGGGTTTGTAGGGATCAGACAAAGCGATCCTCTCTCGGTTACGCCTATGTCAACTTTTCCAACTCTCAAGACGGTTTGTATTTTGGAACTTTGCTCTTGATTTCAAATGGAAATTTAGAATCATTCATTGATAAGTAACATTGAAAATTTTAATTGATGGTTGCACTTCTCAGAGAGTGAATTTTTTGTATTTGTAATGTCGTTGATCATAACTTTTAAAAGTGTTTTTTAGTAGTTTGAGTAATGGGTAGTGTTTTCTTCCCCCTTTTATTTGAGTTCTGTGTTGAATTGTAGTTGAGATCAGTGGTTTGATCAGAATTGATGAAGTAGTCTTCTGTGTGGGCTTTAGGGGTTGTGTTTTCATAAAGCTTGTGGGTGAATATTTTAATTAAATAAAAAGGGGAAAATGAGATCATGTGAGATTTGGGCTGATTCATTTGGAGTCGAATAATTAAATGAATTTTGTTTTTATGTGATGAGTGAGTGGTAATTTTGGGTCCCTCTCTGTATATTGTGTGCACCTGTAATTTTGCTCCTTTTCTTGTGTTCTATTCAGTGTAGTCAAAAGCACGCTTTTAAGCAAAAGCGTAGAGGGTCCTAAAGCGTAAAGCGCTAAAGCGTAGGCTTTAGCGCTAAATGGTATAAATAACAAAAATTCTTAGGATGCCATAGGACCAGCCCCACCAACACTTCCAGTTCCATCATCTCCAGCAGAAGCAGATATTTCAGAGGGGAAGGAGAAGAGGGCTGAACAGGGGCAAACCAGAAATTGCGAGTGAGAAGAGGGCAGAACAGAGGCAAACCAGAGATCGCGATAGAGAAGAGGGCAGAACAGTACAGGGGCGAGCGCTGCGCGAGAGAGAACAGGGGAGAACGTCACCGGTGGCAAAGCTTGGTCACCGGCGGCAGCTTTGTTCAAGGAGACAGAAGAAGTCGAGAGAGGAGAAGAAGGGGAAGCAGCAAAAATCGCGACAGAGAGAGAATTCACCTAAAGTGCAGAAGCGGCAGAGTCGCGCTTCTGCTACGTTTCGCCACGCTTTTGTTGGATTCGCGCTTAAGCCTGCGCTAAAAGCAGGGACTCGTTGTAGCGCGCTTTAGCGCGCTTTTGACTACACTGGTTCTATTATGTGAAGATAACAAATGAAAGGGAAAGGTTATAATAGAAAAAAGACTGTTTGTGCCAATCGTGATTTTTGGAATGACCTATATTATTTAAAATGGGGTTTTCATATGTTTGTTGTATTATTCTTTCACCGTTCTATGTCGTCCCCTTTTTGCATAAATTGTCAACTGGATTCTTGAGGAATTTCTTCGTAGTTATATGATAAAATCAAGTCGAAGCTTTTTGCTCTACCATTTTTATATTGTTATCGCTTGTTCTCCGAGAGTCAGGATTATATCATAGATTCATATCTACAAATGAAAATGATTAAGGCTAAGAGAATTTTTGCCATTTCATATTTCTCTTTATTTATTAATGTTTAAGATACTAGGAGCCAAATAGAGGTTGAGGGCTTGGGTTGTTTGCAGGAAGTTTTAGTGCATTCATTGTAAAAGAAAGAAAATCTGCTCAATTTATTAATTTAACATTAAAATGCATTTTGGGTCCTATTTTGGCTTCCCTAATTTCAGTATTTATAATGCAGCGGCTAATGCCATGGAGCATCTGAACTTCGCTCCTCTGAATGGGAAACCCATTCGTATTATGTATTCACATAGAGATCCTAGCATTCGGAAAAGTGGATATGCAAATGTGTTCATTAAGAACCTTGACACATCGATAGATAACAAGGCATTACATGATACTTTTGCTGCCTTTGGAACTGTGCTTTCTTGTAAGGTAGCCATTGATAGCTATGGTCAATCAAAAGGGTATGGTTTTGTACAGTTTGACAGTGATGAATCTGCACAGAATGCCATCAAACAATTGAATGGCATGTTGATAAATGATAAACAAGTTTATGTTGGACTCTTTGTTCGACGCCAAGAAAGGGCTCAAGCAAATGGGTCCCCAAAGTTCACTAATGTGTATGTGAAAAATTTATCTGATACATATACTGATGATGACCTTAAGCAGCTCTTCAGCACCTATGGTACAATAACCAGTGCTGTGGTCATGAAAGACACAAATGGGAACTCTAGATGTTTTGGTTTTGTGAATTTTGAAAATCCAGATTCAGCAGTTGCTGCAGTGGAGGGATTAAATGGGACCACAACCGAAGATGAAAAGGTTTTATTTGTGGGGAGGGCTCAGAGCAAGGCAGAAAGGGAGGCAGAGTTGAAAGTCAAATTTGAGCAGGAAAAAATAAGGAAATATGAGAAATTACAAGGTGCTAATTTATACCTGAAGAACCTTGATGATAACATTAATGATGAAACATTGAAGGAGTTATTTTCTGAGTTTGGAACAATAACATCTTGCAAGGTATATTAAAAATTTCTCCTTTATTTCTGTCTCTATGTCTTGGGCTCTTTTTTGCATGTGAGAGGACTCTGTCTATGGGTTTATGTACCCATACGTGCATTTTTGTTATCACTAACTTCATTCGTTATTATTCAATAAACAAAAGTGTGCACCTGATTTATATGTTTCTTTAGGTAGTGGTTGATTTCCATGGGCATAGCAAGGGCTCTGGTTTTGTTGCATTTCGTACTCCAGAGGAAGCACGTAAAGCTGTATGTAATTATTATTATTATTATTATTATTATTATTATTATTATTACTACTTTGTTCAAAAAGGATTAGCTGTGCTAAATATATTCCTTTGTTAATTGGATTCTTGAGCTATGTATTATGTTTTGTTCAGTTGAATGAAATGAACGGGAAGTTGCTTGGACGGAAGCCTCTGTATGTTGCTGTGGCCCAGCGCAAAGAAGAGAGGAAGGCTCGTTTGCAGGTGATGCATTTCTTTTATCTGGTTCATATATGTGGGGATTGAATTATGGATAAACCAATAACTTAATCCAGGATACTTCCTTAGTAGATGAAGTTTAAGTTCAAGAGGGTGTAAGATATTCGCTGAAATATTCAATTTATATACACAGTTATAACATGCCATTATATCTACTTTCCTTACTTAGTTCTGATTATTTTCAATTGTCGAATTGAATTTGACATGGTTTCTTGAATATCTTTCATGTCCACTCCAAATCCACCTTGTGCATAGAAGTTTATCATAATTGTATTTGTCAAAAAACTTTTTTACGTTCATTTTTCTATTTTCAAGCCTAAATTAATTTAGTCATGGTTACTTGATTTTTATGTATTTTCTATAAACTCAATTGATAGTTTCACAAATTGGATTATCTACAGGCTCAGTTTTCACAAATCCAAGTACCGGGTGGAATTGCTCCTCTGCCTGCAGGTATTCCTGGATATCATCCAGGGGCACCTAGACTTGCCCCTCCTCAACAGGTGTATTATGGTCAAGGTACGCCTGGTCTCGTACCACCTCACCCAGCAGGATATGGTTTCCAGCAGCAACTCTTGCCAGGTATGCGAGCTGGTGGTGCTCCAAATTTCATTATGCCATACCACCTTCAGATGCAGGGCCAGTCCTCGCAGAGGATGGGTGTTCGTCGAGTTGGAAACCTCCAACAGGCGCAGCAGAACCAGGTAGTTTTTCTTTAAATCAAAGTTTTATTGTTTTTGTAAATGGTTTTGCTAGTTATTTCAATACATTTGAAAACTTCAAATTTTGAGCCCAGGTGCTACATCATAACTCCAACCAAGGCTTTAGACATATGGGAAACAATCGAAATGGCATGGATCCATCAGTAGTTCCCCAAGGCCTAGTGGGTCCAATGATGCCATTGCCCTTTGATGGTTCAGGAGTTGCTGCAGCTCCTATTGATAATCAGCGTCCCGGTGCATTGTCCAACACACTAGCCTCAGCTTTGGCTTCTGCTACCCCAGAAAATCAGCATCTGGTATGTGAAAGTTTGTCAGTCACATCACATGTTGGCATCTGAATTTGTTGTTTAAGGTTTCAATTCTGTATGCAGATAATTTCATTTATAATTACTAATTACCTGTATAATGACACCACTTAAAATTTATGCCTACCTTTCATGGTATGTGAAATCTAATTTTCTTTGTATATGTTTGTTAAAACCAACAGATGCTCGGTGAATATCTATATCCACTTGTGGAGCGTCTCACGCCAAACCATCAGACAGCAAAGGTGACAGGAATGTTGCTGGAAATGGACCAGTCAGAGGTAATCCATCTGATTGAATCTCCTGAGGAATTGAAGATAAAGGTATCTGAGGCAATAAATGTCCTTCATCAAGCCGCATCAGGTTCTGAAGTTGGAGATCAGATTGGCTCATTGTCATTGAATGAATGAAATAATCTTAGTTTTAGTTGTAGAGACTTATATCACATGTTTAGACTTATATCACATGAGGTGAGCAATTTTTTCCGGGCTCAATGAGCCTTCATTGTTTCTGGGGTCTTATTCAGCTCCAGTTTTTATCAGGATATTTTTTCTTGCGGGATATTTGACTTGTGAGCCAATTTATAGAGAGATAGACAAGGATTTTCGTAAGTCTTTTATGAATTATTTATTTTGGATTGAGTTGGCAGTAAATGATCTAATTTATAGCCTTTGACAATATTGTTTGTGTTAGGACCCAATTGCAAGGTATCGGACTTGAGTTTCACATTGGACGTAAGGGATTCCAATGTGGGGTTTATAAGGCTTTGGACTCTCCAACTACAACAGCTAGCTTTTGTGGTATGGTTCTCCCAAGGTTCTTATCAATTGATATCAGAGCCTTCCACCACGTCTGTCAGCTGCATACCAGCGGCGCGGGCGGTGACGCTAGCATTACAGTGTTCATCCGGCCCTAGTGAAAGGGCTAGTGCACAGCCAACCCGCATGGGCGTCGAGGCTGCAGAGCGTGATGGGATTGGAAGTAAGAGATTTCAATGTGGGGTTTATAAGGCCTTGGGCTCTCCAACTACAATAGCTAGCTTTTGTGGTGTGGTTCTCCTAATGTTTTTATCAATTTGTTTAGACTTATATTATTTAAATTAGGATTAGGAATATGAGGGTTGGGAATTGAAAATGGATGCGCTATCAAAACCTTTGGGACAAATACTTGAGCTTAAATTCTAATTTTATCAATTGCTAAACTCTTAGTCATGATTATGATGAATTGATGATTATCGGGAAAAAAAGTTATGATGATTAGCAGATTAAACATAACTGATGAGAAACAAATGGATTGAGTTTAACACTTCTCATAAATAAGTGGTTGAAGGTTTAATTCCCAACTCTTGTGAATCGAAAAAACATTTCCGTTGGTTCCCATCAGTTTAGTGCGCTGGGCGTGGGACAGTGGATTAGTCTAAGGCTATCTAAAAAAAAAACTTGTTTTTAGTGCACCTCATTTGTGGCATTTACCAAAGAATGCCACTAATTGATATTTCCTCAGTCTCTAATTATAAGCTAACATTGACATCTATATGTGTCATTAAATATAAGCTAACTTAACATAAGTTAATTTATTTTTCCATATTTACCATTGCATTTATTGATAGTAGACCACTATTAATACTACAATGATTGAAAAGTTTTATCTTAAATAGGGGCAAATAAAAAAAATTGTATAATTTTTTTTAAAATCAATGCATCAACTAACCTTATCATTTATTTACTTTATAAGTGTGAATTTTACATTGTTAACTTATAATTTGGAACGAAGGGAGTATTATTCTGCCAATTAATTTGATTGCCACTAATTTATGCTATTTGGCAACACCCAATTATCAACCTCCAACTCTCTTTCTTAGGTCAACTCATTTCTCGTACTGGCTCTCGTCCTAGTTTCTATTCTTCAATTGGGCGCTCACCACAATTTGCAGGAAAAAAATTAAAATTACATGCGTTATTTAACACTTCACCTCAAAATTAAAAATCCTCTCAACTAAAAAGTAAAAACAGCAATAGTGCATTACCAGAGAGGTTTGTGTACACAAATAATAATTAAATACTACCAAGAACTAGGACTTGGTCAATAGGTGCATTAATGGATGAAATCTCATTGGTAGGGGAAGTAGATGAGGATAAGGTGTGGATTTCCAGAGAGAGAAAGAGAGTTGTTGGTGATCGCAAAATTACTCCAAGGCTCTGCTAAGCCTAGTACTATTTTTATTCATTCAAATATTAAAATATTAATGGGTTGGAAATGATAAAAAAGATTTTATCTAGAATATTCACGTGTGTAGCCCCTTCTCTCATACTCCAACACCCTGAGGGGCTAAGTTAGGGAACGAAGAACCTGTGCCCACTTGATTGAGAGAACCTTTTCTCCGGTGGATCTGGTCGAAGTTCATGTCGCTGGAGAAGAGGAAGCTTCACTTTACTGAGAAAGCCCTTGTTCCTTATTTGCTCCGCTCCGCGACGGCGCCGCTTGCCTCCAATCTGACTTTTTCTCTATTTTTCACCCTTTCTTTCTTTTTCTTTTTCTTTTTGGGCAAAACACACCCAAAACGCACCCAAGTTTTTTTTTGTTTGGTCGTGAAATTAGGTACGCACCGGCACGTACCCGTCGCGCACCCGCGTGCACCCGCACCCGGTGCCGGTGCTTCGTGATTTTTCACGTACCCGTGCTTCACAGGTTTTAAGCTTTATTAATCATGATCTGGGCATAGTTATCGTACTGTTTGCGGAGGCTTCTGGCAATCACTATAGCTTCGAATTCTGGGACTTATGTCTGGTGCTTATTTGGGCATGAGTTTCCTTTATTCCTCTTTTCTGGCTTATTAGGGATTGAAGTTGAAAGAAGACGATGAAGGTTGAACATGATTGGGGATGAAAAAGATGAAGGTTAAATCAAAATGAAAATAAATTACACATAAGGGGGTTGGTTTTAAGACCACCCCTCTTGGTCTTAAAACCACCCCATTAATAGGTAAATTACTAATTTGCCCTTAAATACTTTTCATGTTCCCTCCATGTCCCTCTTCTTCATCCCTTATACCACCCACCATCTTTCATCATTATTCATACTTCACTCCACACCACCCTCCCTTTCCATCCAATCCTCATTACCACCACACCCACCCTTCCTTCTCCATTCAAAAATCCATGAAACACCAACCTCATTTATCTCCAACCTCATATCATCCCCACGAAGTGAGCATCGTCACAAATCCAAGGTTTTTTTTCGTTCTCCAAGCTCTGCGTTGTTTTCTTTCCAACTACGTAACGTCTATGTTATTTTCACACCTTAAGGTGCGATTTTATGCTTCACAGATTCCCTCCCTTCAACCATCTTGGGTTTTTTTATGCCAAATCATACCGTTCATTAGTTGTAAAATATGTTCCATTTGTCATGCTAAGTTTGTCTCTTTCACTGTTTCAGTATTTACTCACTCTTGTTCAATTTTTACTGACATATAACTGGAACTGGATAACATGAACAGAATGCCAGAGTATGAGATGAAATGATGGGCGGTAAACATTCTACAAGAAAATAAGCTTAATGAATTTGTGGTGCTTTTTTGTCACTATTTTGTTTGTGTGACAGGGCTTTACGTTCTGGTTTATCCAACGTGAAGTACTTCTTAGAGGCAAGGACTGCAGCAGAACAAATAATGGAGGCGATAAAAAGAGTTCACTAGATTGATTCTAACAACATGGATGGAGAGGTTCTGGAGATTGTGCTGTGCTCCTGTTCAGTTGGAGCATGTACAGATTGCACAACAGAAATTAAAATGTTTTTTCAGCATTCCTCATTCTGCTCCAGTTTAAATAATTTCTTGTTTTTGTTTATGCTCTAAGGCCTTCATCAAACACTTTATAAAATATGCAGTGTTTCCATCCCTCAAATCTCCATAATGATCTCCCATCTACAATACAATTTAGGGAGAAATTTTCATGGTTTCTTAGTGCTCTGCCATATGCTGATTGTGCAAAAGGTGTTCACAGTTGTTACTTGTAAGGGTTATAAATATAAGGGTTTTAGTTTATTTTATTTTTATCTTTTAATTTAGGAGTCCAGGTAGTAGGGGTTAGCTAGTTAGTAGTTAAGGGGCGTTAGTAGTTTGCTAGAGGGCTTGTTAGAGGGCTTAAGAGGTATATTGTCTATAAATAAGAGTGATTAGGGAGCATTAGAATTTATATTTTTATTAGTATCTATTATCCCGTCAGCATTAAATTTTATATTTTATTAGGTTATTTGGTTTAGTATAAATAGAGGTTAGTATACTTTTATTAGGATTAGTATTTGGGAGAGCTAGGTTTTGAGTGGCTATTAGATACCAATTTCTAATTCTTCTTGAGAATATTCTTCTTCTCTAATAATGTTCCAATTTCAGTTTAGAATTAGGTTACTGTTTGTTTGACGTGTTCTTCCTTATGCATTAGGTACCATATCTAACACTAATATGAGAGCATCTTTCCGGGTGTTGTGGGTACCAACCGCAAGGAGATGGCTGGCAAAAGAAAGGGGATTTTTTGTTTTCACTATCATCGCAAAAGAGGGAGAAGATTCGTGTAATTCTAAGTGGAATCGCAAAATTGAGAGAGAAAAGTGAGAGAACAGGGAAGGAAGATGATAGAAGGAGGAAGAAAAAGCAAGGAAGAAGTGCATCGAAGGCATTGCGAATGGAATCGTGCATCAAAGGGGAAGAGAGAGGACAAAATTCTTCTTCAATGTCGTGAGGAGAACCTTCCTCCACCGTTGGATCCTTCGGACCATAGTTTTCTGCTGAGGAAGATGGGATCGCTCCAACGGCCGCCACCAGATCGACCGTTGCATTTAGGGGGGCGATGAATGAGTGGACCGAGGGACCGTCATAGTTGTTGAATCCATATCCTTACAAGTCGGAGGAAGCAAAACGGCCACCGGAGAAACCACCAGACTTGTGGGGTGGTGACGGTCGTGACTTAGCGCCGATGCTGGATGTGTCGAGCTGTGGCGGATGGAGAAACACGAACATCAACGAAAGGAAGGCTGCAGGAAAAATTGGGACTCACAAAACAAATTGGCCGAGCCCAAATTTCAGATGGGAGGAATTTGGCCTTGCTCACCAAACTTGGACAGGGGCTGCATGTTTTTAAAACATGAAGCTGGACACCCAAATGTGTTTGGGCCATGGAGTGTTAAATGAATAGGCTCAAAGCTTAAAGTTGTTAGAACAGATAGCAACCTGAGAGGGGGGGGGGTGAATCAGTGTTGCCCCAATTTTCGCCTTATTGAAATTGTTACTTTCAAGTTTATGATGATCACGGATTGATCGTTGTGATTGCAGCGGATATGAACAATACTTGAAAGTAAATGTGAAGGATAAAGAGAATCACACACAAGATTTATCCTGGTTCGCCTTCAATCTACTGAAGACTACGTCCAGTCCCTCAAGAAAACCCCTTGAGGATTTTTCCACTATTGATAAGAATTTCTTACAAGTTCCTAACCCAAGGACCCCAAGAACTTCTACCAATATCCTGTGAAAGCAAACCGCTTTCAACAGCCCCTGAAAGCAAACCGCTTTCAGTTCCTGAAGGCAAACCACCCTCAAGCCTTGAAGACTATCCCGCCTTCAATCGAACAACCCTTCACCGAATACCACGGTGAAGTTAGGATCCCTCAGAAAGATTACCACTTTCTGAAGAACCACTCCACTGAATTCCACAGTGAAGATTTCCCATGATCGAGTACTCTTAACGAATGCTTGCACCAAGGACCCTAAGATATCTTATCAATCTTCCTGAAGCAACCCACTTCTGATTGATCAAGTCTTCTTAACGAATGCTTGTGCCAAGGACCCTAAGAGAACCCATCATGCCTCAGAAAGCAAACCACTTTCTGATGACACCGCATTACCACGGTGGACTTTGAATCAAACTTGATTCAAAGGGCCTTTTTTTACAACCACCGAAAACTACGGTGAAAGAATCAACATGATTCAAATAGAAGAAGAAGAAGATGCCTTTTCTATGCATGATTCAATCCTTTTGACAAGAAGGATTGATCTTAGTTTGTATGCTCCAGGCAATTACAATGAAGGCTCTTCCATTCTGAGTTTCTCAAATGTTGAACATCATGAGTGTTCTTATGAAAATGAGAGAACCGAAACTCAGAATGATGACTTTAATGGACATGAAAGTTATGGACCAAGTCATTGATGTTTCTGAGTGTCTAAGGACTTTATATAGGCACTAGAGGTCGTCCATGAACCAACACAACCTTTCCCAACCGGTTTGAGACACAATGGTTCATGAAAAAACACATCTGTCGACCTGGTAATCGATTACAGCAGTTAGTGTAATCGATTACATCATGCCGTTGAAGTTTGAAATCAAATTTCAAACTTGGTAATCGATTACATACTTGTGGTAATCGATTACACACTTCCTGTAATCGATTACACACATCTGTAATCGATTACGGACAGTCCAGAACTCAGTTTTTGACTGTTTAAAGCCTAATTGAGTGTTCCTACCAAGTTTTACTTGTGAGAACATATCGTACTCAATTAGTTGATCTTTTATGAGCCTTCAAATGCAATATGAACCTTAATAAAGCATAGCACACTAAGTTGACAAGACTTACTTAAACTAGAACCTTCATGTTTTGATCTTGACGTTCTGAGCCTGGTTCTTGAAGTCTTTCTTCTCTTAAGTCTTCTTGAAGTCTTATTGAAGTCTTTCTTCTTTTTATTCCTTTCTTTCTCTTAAGTCTTCTTGAAGGCTTCTTGAAGTATTTCTTCTTTTTGTTCCTTTCTTTCTTGAAGTCTTCCTTTTCTCTTCTGAAGTCTTTCTTCTTTTTGTGATGTGTTTGTCTTCATCAAAACCTCAGTCGAGTCCAAGGACGAGACTTGATTTACAAAAGTGGGAAGGAGCATAGAAGTATTAAAGAGGGCTTGTCAAAAGCTAAATCAAATTGAACTTGCTGACTGCAAAATCTATGCTTCCTATGAACCTTGTCTTGTGTGCTTTGGTGCAACTCATCTTTCAAGTTAAGAGATTGGTTTACGGAGCTAAAGCAGAAGCTGCAATAGCAATTGACTTGAATGATTTTATTGCCAATGCGTTAAGAGGCACTGGTTTTTATCAGAAGGCCCACCTGGAGATTAAGAAGGCCAATGGTAGTGGTGTACATAACAAGTATTTGAGATGACATCCAATCAGCGTTTTACTACTCTTTTTTATGGCCTTTTAAAGGAGATAAAGAGTTTGGGTTGGGGGAAGTATGACAAGGTTACTGGGTATGAAGTTGGTTCTAGACATGAGAGTGTCTTTGGAAATACTAGCTTAGGATGGCTAGTTTTTTAAGGTTTTGCTACCTCTCTACTTCAACCTGTTTCTTCCAGCTAGATCTTCTGCAAATTATTTTTTCCAGCAATGGGGCTTAAGAGGCATCTTGCCTAAAAGTAAGAGTGATTAGAGAGCATTAGGATTTATATTTTTATTACTATCTTTTATCCAGTCAGTATTAGATTTTATATTTTATTATTGAATTTTATTAGATTATTTGGTGTAATATAAATAGAGGTTAGTGTACCTTTATTAGGATTAGTTTTCAGGAGAATTAGGTTTTGGGTGGCTGGTTATTGGATATCAGTTTGTAATTCTCTTGAGAACATTCTTCTTCTCTAATAATACTATATTCGAGTTTCTTTTCAGAACTCGATTGTCTCCGATAAGGATTCGCTTACTGTTTGATGTCTTCTTCCTTATCCATTGGGTATCTTTTTTATTATAAATAAGAGCTCTGTAATTAGTTAGATGTAGGATTTGATTGTTGTGTTAGTGAATGGTTTTTACCATTGGAAATGGGTTTCCCAATATAAAGAAGGATTTCCTTCTTTATGTCTTTTATTTTCCTATTTTAAATAATATATGTATTTTAATTTAGAAAATACCAAAAGATATGAATTTGATCCAACATGCCCTCTTTCTTTCCTCTTCCACTATCCAGCCACCTCCATGCACCACCGCTACTACCTAGCCACCACCGCCGCTGCCACAAGCCGGAAATAGTCCACGACCACCAAGTCTGAATTGCCTGCCAAGATGGGTCTTATCTCGCTGATTTCTCCTTATTGGAGTTCACATGCGCTCTCATGCACTGCAACGCCTTCTGCGTGTGAAAAGATGTGTCTCATGCCCTTAACTCACAATCAACAACTCAAGCAAGGAAACTTTCACACAAAGAGGTACTCATAAAAACATGCACAACAAGTTTCAGTTTCCCCCTATCAGAGCATGCAAATCACAAGCAGACATCTCAAAGAATCAATCCAAACATTATCATATAGGTCACACACCTCCATTTTACTCATGGGTGCATAGAAAGAATTCACTCAAACTAAACATACAAGCACAATGCATCAAATTTGACTATCAATTAACTCAAAATCAAACAAAGAGCTAGTGTGTGAATAGCAGAGACCTCAAAATGTTGTAATGTGGCTTTGGGTGCAATGCAAGGTATCATATAAGAAAATAATGGATAAGAAAAGGGCTACAAAATTTAGTTAAGTGATCCTACTTTTTCACTTCAACACTTTTTTTTTCCCTACTCTTTTTTTGTTTCCTTTTTCTAGACGTACATGCCTCGAAATTTAAAAAAGAAAAGCCTATTTTTCTTCTTTTTTTAGAACATGCTCTAAATTTCATTTCATTTCAATTAAATTACCTTACATATAGAATGACTCACCAAAGAAACAACCACATAAAGCTCAATTGTTTGAAAGCTGAGATGGGTTTTGGAGAGTCACTTAAGGAGTTTTATGGAGAGTAAACTAATCAATTAATAAATTTTAACATTTTTAAAATTATTAAATAATGTTAGTTATCTATTGCTAGAGGGTTTGTTTCTAAATTATGTTTATCCTTCCAATAAATTAATTTTATTTTTTATAATATTTAATTTTATTTTTACACGCCCCTGAATTATTTTCTCTCATGTTTGTGATGGAATAATGTTAATATTTTTTAAATCATGAGCAACAACCTTATAATTTTTTTGCATCACACTAGTTAATTCACTAGTAATGTTATATCATCTTAGTATATCGTCCTACACATCCTCCTATTACTATAAAGAAGGGTTAAATCTGGTCACCGTACGTAGGGTTAGTTTGATTTTAATCCTTTGCTGAAGTAAAGTCGGTAAAGCATCCTTGCATTTTAGGAAATAACCTACTTTTAATCCTCACCGCTTTGGAGACATTGCCAAGTGGTAACACCGGTACTATGTGGCTCGTCCACGTGTTTAATAAAGATGACATGGCATTTTAAAATTAAATTTTAATTAAAATCTAAATTCCACATGTACAATTAATAATTAAATGGAAACAATGAATGAACTATTTTCTTATGGGTAAATTGCACTGGTCTTCTGTGAAGTTTATCATTGTTGCATTGATTTTTCCTCTATTATTTAACTAGACAGTAACATCCCTTATTTTATTGGAAACTGATAACCCGGGATTTAAGGCTATTTTCCTAGTTTATTTGCATGTAGTTTAATATATTTTTAAGGTATTTTGGTTATTTTAGGACACTTTAGACTTAGTTCATGCATTTTAATGTTTGTATTTGGTTGTTGTTGAGTATAGGGATATGGTGACCCGGGATTTAAGGTTATTCTCCTAGTTTATTTGCATATAGTTTAATATATTTTTAGAGTATTTTGGTCATTTTATGACACTTTAGGCTTAGTTCATGCATTTTAATGTTTTTATTTGGTATTGGTATTTTTCTACATTTTATATTATTTTTGTAGATTTTATTAGGATTTATTTACTTTATTTTAGAGGTGATAAGTTTATTTTAAGTTGTTATCTTATTTTTATATTTTATTTATTTTCTTTTATTTCATTATATTTTTATTATTATTATTTTTATTGCTATTTTGGGAGAAGATTTGGAAAAAATAGAGAAAATATGGAATTAAAGAAGAATTATGGAGTCTAGAATCTTGTGGCACACGGGCGTGAGCTTACCGTGTTCCCCACGGCGCGATCGCGCCACATGTAGCCTGTTGGAAACTCATGCGCCAAATAGCGCGGGCTGTGCTAGGTGCTTTGCAGAAAACGCGTCAATCGTGTACCAACACACATCAGATGCTCCAAATTCGCGCGGGTTCATGCTCTTATGTTGCGCACGACCGCACCAGATCATTGTCAGCACCAGAAGTGAAAAATACTATAAAATCTGTTTCTAACCTATTTGTTTTAGGGTCTTATCATCTTTTCCCATTCTAAACCTATTGAACACTCTTTGGATACTCTTGAAGGCACTTGCTCGGTGGAGAGGAAGGCTAGGCCCTTGGGGGCCAGTGTCAGGGCACCGTGGAGGAAGGCGACAACTTCTCCGAACGGTCATGATTTCGTTCTATCTTGGGTTTCACTTTCCTCTTTATCCCATTTTTGTGATTTGACCCTATTTTAGTATTTGGAATGATGTAATTTAATATACTTCTTGTTCAATACATCTTTATGCAATTATTATGGTGGATTTTCATTATTTGGTGTTTTTCTCTACATTTAATGCTTCTTTTGGCCGATTAGTGATTTCAAGGGTTTATATTGATTCATAAATAGATTGAAAAATTGATATGGATTGATGTATGCTTAGTTGATATCGGGGGAAATTCACTCATGTATTGGGTTCGTTAATTTTCTTTTTGTGCGTTCATGTATCTTTTGGCAATATGATAATTTTTAGAATTTGCATGACAATTGGGAAGTTGGTGTGAATCTAGTTTATGAGAGGAACCACCCTTGCATCTGTCATCTTAAGAAAGGCTTGTCTTTGTTTAGGTTGATGTTTTCTAAGGGACTGATGAGTGGATTTTATATGGTGTTTTTAGGCTATTTTTAGTCTTTTTATTTTATTATTTTTGAGTCACATGTAGGTTTTTTATTGTTTTTATGTAGATTTTATATTTATTTTGCATTTTGCATGTAGATTAGATTTTATTAGATTTTCTAGCTTTATTTTATATTTTTAGGGATTTTTCTAGTTATTTTGTATTTTTAGAAAAAGCTGGTTTAGTTATCATTTTTGTCCAGGGACCACTATGTAAAGTTTCAGGAAGTCAGGGACCAAATTGTAAAAGTTCAAGAGTGGAGGACTTAAAGTGAAGATTGAGAGAGTATGAGGGCTTGAATTGAAGTGCTAACCAAGGGAGGACCAAAGTGAAAAAGAAGAATATGAAGAATCACTCTCCAATTTAGCACATGGAAAAAATGTTTAAAGGAATTGATGTTAGTGGAGGAAGGGTTTCAGAATTAAACAAGGCTGAGTAGTGGCATTTTATGGCCATCAAAACCCACTACCATGAATGAAGAAGGAAGGAAAAGCTTGAAGATGAAGAAGCAGCGTCCCAGCGCTCAAGCGTTGGGATCCCAGCGCTCCAGCGCTGGGGTTCTGACTAGATGATGAGTCAGATGGTGACCCAGCGCCCAAGCGTTGGAAAGCCAGCGCTCAAGCGCTGGGCCTCGGACAGAAAGTGGATTTTTAATGCATCCTAGCGCCCATGCGTTGGGAATGCCAGCGCTCAGGCGTTGGAGGCTGGAATTTTACTATAAATAGGACCCTTTTCTTCACTTGTAAGACACACCTTCATAGAATACAACAAGTATTCTCTCTTTCTCCCTCAAAGATCATTGTTCCTAGGACTTGTGGGAAGCCATACTTGAGCTCCTATCCAGGGTAATTCAATGATTCTTTTAGCCATGCTTGGCTAACTTCTTCTTTAAGTTTTTGGGTTGTTTTAGTTTATAATACATGTTCTAGTTTTTTTTCTACATTTCTGAATTTTATTTCCATTCATGTTTTATTACCTTATGCTTTATTTCTATCTTGTGGATCCCAAGAGGTTTTGCTTATTACTTATTACATAAGGCCATTTGGTGAGTAGTAAGGGAACTAGGTAATAAAAAAGGTTATAAGTATACTTCGCTAAGGAATTAGGAAGGACGTAACTTTATGTTGGCCTGAACATCTTCTTCATCTTCTTCTTTAGTTAACTAGGTGCCAAGGAATTGGGTTTAGTAATTAAAAAGAAAGATCTACAATGCTTAAGGAATTAACTTGTAGTTACACTAGGCTATAGCATCATGATAATGGTTTTATAATTCAGGAATTTAGTAGGAAATTTCTAGCATGTTTTTATAGACTATGTAAACCAACCCAAGAGCTTAATGTTCATCATCTCTTTATTCTATTATTTTATGCTATTGTTTCTTTCTAGTTCTCAAACCAACAACAAATATACATCTTTTTATTTTTTCTGTTTAAGTACTAAACTTAATATTAACAAGAACACCTATCCTTTGGGTTCGAACATTTTTATTACGCGATAGTAAATTGTACACTTGCAATTTCATTATCAGGGACAATAGGAGACTCTCACCCTTAGATATGAATATCTTAAGTCGGAAAGGAGGTCTAAACCAAGTGACTAGTCGAGGTACTCACCACTAGGATATGGTTATCTAGTTAGGAACTATTAGGATTTCTTGAGTGACAAACCAAGTGACTAGTCGAGGTACTCACCACTAGGATATGGTTATCTAGTTAGGAACTATTAGGATTTCTTAAGTGACAGTCAGATTTCTTGAGTGACAGTCTCCTTTTGTGATTACTAGGACTTAAGAGATTAAGGCTAGGATTTCAACTGATAGATTTTCTTAACCAAGGAATTAGTAGGTGAATACTCTTATCGGCATCTTAAATGTTAATTCTATCTTATAAGAGTATATTGGGTGAGAACAAGTTATAAATCAAGTGAAATCATTTTCCAAATATGCTTTCTTCTTTGTTTGCCTCCGTGAAACTTCTTTTATTGCTTTCTTTATTTTTTATTTACTAAAATTTAACAACATATCACTTTTGAACTGTTCAAACAATGTCTGGCTAGTGAGATTAGTACGTAGCAGCACAATCCTTGTAGAGACGACAAAACCTGATACTACACTACGATTGAGTCTTGAAAGGGATTTGATAGTAGTTAGTGGATGAAAACCTCTTAATCAAATATCTTTCATCAAAATTAGTTTTTGGCACCGTTGCCGGGAATTGTGCTTAGTTTTATTCTTTTGAAACTGATTTCAAATTGTGTAGGACTTTTTATTTTTCTTATTTTTATTTTTACCATACTTGTATTTTTAACTTGTTTGTTGAGCCATGAAAGGGACATACATGTCAGAAATCAAACAGGAAATAAGGAAACGGGTCCATGCTGAGTATGAAGCTAGACTTGCCCGAGATTTGTTGGAAAGAGAAATTTGAGTTAAACTTAAAGCATAATTTGCAAAAAAGCGGCACGATATATTGCATTTGAAGGAAGAATTTGAAAGAGTATTTCATGGACAAGACCAAGAGTGGAGAGTCAAATCCAGTGCCCTACGCGAAAAAGTATATTGCATTTTGGGGGAACGGCCAAGTCATCAAAGTCATGAGGAATCATCCATCGTTCATGAAAGTGAACCCTAGAGCAATGTGAGGAGCCACAAATTGAAGGAGATGAGGATTGTAAATTAGTTAAAGAAATTGTTTCTCCTCAAGCCTTTGAGGAAGAAGAGAAAGAATCATCTTAATAAGAACACACAGATTGCCTTGAACGAAAGAAGCATTTATTGACTCTGAACCCAGATAAACCTTCAAGGTGGATTTTGTGTTTAGAGATACACTAATGAACTCGGAAAAAAACTCAAAGTCTAAGTTCATGTCTCAAGAACCTATGGATCAATGGT
Source organism: Acmispon strigosus (assembly GCA_030819835.1). NCBI lineage: Eukaryota > Viridiplantae > Streptophyta > Magnoliopsida > Fabales > Fabaceae > Acmispon > Acmispon strigosus. Next base: position 35,859,640 of record JAUAMA010000001.1, on the reverse strand, counting down.
GAGCATGGTAGAGAATTTTCAAAGGGAAGGAAGTATCTGTGAAATCATAATGATAAGAATTCTCTTACCCTTCTCATGTTGTGTGAAAATTTGCATGATCTAAATGATTTAAAGCAGTTTGCAATAGACGCCGGATAGTTTTTTGAGTCCGGGGAGTCTAACAAAGACTTTAAACTTGTGCTTTTTGGGAGACAACCCAAACATTCAAAAAATAAGATTTTCCTTTTTAGTTTGAGTCTTTATTTTCTATGTTGAGTCTTAGTGTTCTCATGAGTTATTTGAGATATAACTGTGGAATTTTTAATTGTATGTTCATTTTTGCAAGGACTAATTTTACAGGAATAAATATGAGTTGGAGGGTCCCAACTAACAAGAGTCCTGGTGCTCTCACGTTTTTCACCCAAAATTGAGTATAAAGAGTTTTTCTAAACCACTTTATTTCTCATTCAACTTGTGATCTTGTATTTTGTAGTTAGTTGCACACACTAGTTTTTGCACATTCTCTGAATCCTAAGTACTCACATTTTTGTGCTTCAATGATGCTTGTTAGTGTTTTTAATGTATGTTCTGGGTTTGATGCTAGTTGTGATAAGAAAAGATAATGGATGCATGGGTGTGAGTGACACTAGTAGAGCATGTGGAGAGTTAGGTGATAGAGACTTGAGTGAATTTTCGAAAAGTGCAGCAAGGTTATTAAGATGTCAGGTTAGTGGGGATAATGCAAATATGTATTTCCTTTTAATCTTTATACTGAGTCTGCACTCTTTTTGTCTATGAGGTTAATCAAAAGGGCACACATGTCAAATTTAAAGCAAAGTGCACAAAGTGAAAAATGAGGGATGAATGTGAGTAAGGGAATCTGACGTACTCACACCACTAAGCATACCCCCAATCATATCCTTACCTTGTCAATACTAAGAAAAAAAGAGAAAAAGACATTCGCCATGAGTTGGTAAAAACTATGAAGGGTTGGGAAAGAGTGGAACTGAAAAGAAAAAAAAAACATGTTTACGCTTGAGAACAAGCAACCTTAAGTTTACGCTTGAGGACAAACTGTCGTTGAGTATAGGGGTGTGATGAACAGAGATTTAAGGTTATTTTCTAGTTTATTTTCATGTAGTTTAATACATTTTTAGGGTATTTTGGTCATTTTAGGACACTTTAGGTTTATTTCATGCATTTTACTATTTTAAATATATATTATTAATATTTATAATTTTTATATTATTTTTCTAGATTTTATTAGGATTTGAATTAGCTTTTATTTATTTCTATTAGGATTTAGTTGTTTTAATTTAAGATTAGATAAGTTTATCTCAGGTTGCTATCTCATTTTTATATTATATTTATTTTCTTTTATTATCTCTTAACTAAATTTATAATGTTGCGGGCGGACGCCTGTGAGCAACATTATAAATTTCATTTTTTTTACCTAGTTTTGGGTATCTTTTGACGTTGGAATCAAGAGTAAGCTTGGAGAGAAGTCGTTCCGGGTCATGGAAAGCATCGTTCTTCGTCGTTAGTCTATGGTTTCGAATTCTTTCTCTAATTCTTATCTTATTTCCATCAATTCTATGAGGAACTAATCCTCTTTTGTATTGGGGACTTGATGTAGTTTTCTCTTGTTTATACTTTGATACATTTCATTTATATATGAATGATTATTTTAATTCATGTATTTCTTCTTTGATTATGTTGAATCGAATCGCGAGTGGGTTTTATGCTATCGTTTGCACAATTGGAAAATTGGTAGATGATAAGGGTCTAAGAAGAAATTGATTAAGGGTCTCTACACCTTAGGGATAAGGCAGAAAATTGGTTGTGTTTGCTTGAATATTGAATTTGAATCTCTAGTTAATTAGGATTAGGTACTAAGGGATCAGCTATCACTAATTAACTAAAATGGGTGCTTTACTAAGGGATTTGCAAGTAAACAAATAGGCTTAGCACCATGAACATATTTAACTAATTTTATATATAAATGAAGTGGCTAGAAGCAAAACAAGGGTAGACAAAATCAATTCCCCATTGCGCTTTTCTCTAATTAATTTCAAACCAATAATTATCGTTTTCTAGGTTTTCATGTTGTTTCGTACTTTCAACCAACAAAAAACCTCTTTTTTATTTCGCTTTTTAACCTTACAACGTGAAATCAGTAATGATAGATGTAAACACCACAATCCTTGAGGTTCAATAAATTAAAACCTCGGCCGAATCTGTTCGCTTGCATATTGGCACATCAGAAACATTGCAATAACCTTTTTAGAAGTTTATTATTATTGCATTAATCTCCCCTAAAATTTGACATTATATACACTTATCATAGAAGTGTAAAAAAATCTAACACTGGGCTTTTAGCTTGGGTTTTTGCTGGTAGGTTTGCTTTCGAAGTGTTCATGTGCTTTGTTTGTGTGGTGGGGTTTTGTCACCATACTTTGTTAGCTAGATCACTATACCCATGTTGAGAGTATTTGTTTTTCAACATTTTTTTTATCAATATATTTGAGTTTTTCTTAAATAAAAAACATTCAATATTGTCTCTATTTAATATGAGAATATAACATGATCTCAGTGTCTCGAATGATGTCGGCCCTGAAATATGTTGAGAAAAAAACAAGGGTTAATGGTATGGTAGGTCCTTGTGTTTGTACCCAAGTTTGCGATAGGTCCCTCGCCGGAAATTTTTTTGATATAAGTCCCTTAGTTTACACCAAGTTTGGCTTTAGTCCTCGCCGGAGACCGGAGCTCCAGCAAGTGCTTACTTGGACTGCTGACTGTATTATTAACGATGACGTGGATTTTTTTAATTATTTTTGAAATTTCAAATAACAAAAATCATTATAAACTTAAAACTCCTAAACAATTCTAAATCCTAAATTAACCCCCAAACACATAAACCCCCAATTTCATCTAACCTAAATTAGAAACCCCAATTTCAATTCCTTCTCCCTACTGCTGCAAAATCGTGAGCCAGCCCCATTCTCCTTGTTCTGTTTGGAGGCCGTCGATTGCAGGTCGTGTCGTTCTTCGTCTTCAGGCCGTCGATTTGCAGGTCGTCGATTGCTGTTTCTTCTACTTCGTGGCTGTTCCTTCTTCTTCGTCGATTGCTGTTTCTTCTACTTCGTGGTTGTTCCTTCTTCTTCGTCGATTGCTGTTTCTTCTACTTCGTGGCTGTTCCTTCTTCACTCGTGGCTGTTCCTTCTTCGTCGTTGTTTCTCAGGTTGTAGTGAGGCATTGTTCTTGGCTGTTCTTCTCTACTTCCACTTGCCGTTGTTGCTCTTGTGTGTGGTAAGTTTCCTTCCCTTTCCTGTTCGTTTTCATCTTCTCTGGTTTAGGCATCTACTGTTCGTTTTCCCCCTCATGTTAGGGTTTTCTGCTTCTGTTTATACTGGTGATTGCTTTGGGGCTCTGGGTATATATTCAGATTGCTATGGTAGAAAGTCATAATAACATTTCGATGTCTGATTCATGAATAATATCAACGTTGTTAGTGAACATGGCCATAGAGATATCACCACACTGTTATAAATTTTGTTCTAAGGTTGTGATGTTGTTTATTTACACTTCACAGATGAATATCATGTCTGATTCATGTCTAAGAACAATTAACTTGTTGTCGGAATCTTGTGTCATTGTTTCTGATTCGTGTGTAATGTATCTTGTTTTCAGAACATGATTATTGGCCTGAGTTTTTTGCTGAATTGTTGTGATTGTTTGCAGAATGGGTTTCACATTGGTAATACATCCTGGAGGGTCATTCAGAACCACTCCATTCTGGCACTACATGGGTGGGGGTATCAGTGTTCATAAGGGGCTAGACGAGGATAAATGGTCCTTCTTTGAAGCACAGGATCTTGTGAAATCTGTTTTCAATTCCTCATTTGTGCTATGGTGGAGAACAACAGAGGACGCTAAGGATCATCTATACAGAAAAGTTTGAATCAGACGATGACGCCCTTTTGATGGCTAGAATTGCTTCTGCTTCAGGGTCCGATGCACACTTATTTGTTGAGAAAATTGTTGGAGCGCCTACAAATGATCTAGATGAAATATTTCCAATTCCTCGAGTTGGAGTTGAACCACATCAGAATGTTCAACTTAAAACAAAAAGGCAGGTTCAACCTCATAAAAAGACCCTTGGAATCAGGAGATCAGGCAGAATACAAGCAACCGTGAAACAAGCTAAGAATAAGGGGCCTATTCAGATTGTTGACATCTCTAATGATGAGGTTGTACAGCCTGGTTGTCAGCCTCCTAAATCGAAAGCAGCTTCTAATTTTCCCCTTCCCACCAAGGATGCCCACAATTCCCCCGGTGGCTGCTTGTGCTTCTGACTTTGTTGAGTCTCAGCCTGTTGAACCGAATGTGGCTTCAGAGGTTCCTCTTCCCACAGTGGATGATCGTGTTGTACATGGTGATGATGAAACAATCTCTGATGATGAGGTATCCGGTACTGGTGTCCGTTTGGATGATAGTGACGAGGAGAGGGAATTAGACACTGATGATGGATTTGGCAACCAACAAATTGGGGAGTCAGAGACTCTGCTGAATGCCCAAATCAAAGCTATGCGAGATGGAACCGGAAGTCAAAGGGTGCCGGTGGATATTCACCATGATGATTTTGACGGTGACCATGCCAATGAAGATCTTACAAGTGACAAAAGTGATAGTGAAGTTGAATCAAAGTTGAATCTATGAAGATGACATGTGTGTAGAATTTGCGTTTACTTTAGGCATGGAGTTTTCATCCATTAAGCAATTCAAGGATGCGGTTACTGAACATTCGGTGTTGAATGGGAGGGAGTTCCAATTCCAAAAAAATGATACCTCAAGATACCGGATCCGATGCAAAACAGAAGAATGTGAATTTTTGATGTTGTGTAGTAAAGTAGGAGACAAACAGACATATAGAATCAAGACACTCAATGGCAGCCACACTTGTGCTAGAGTGTTCAACAACAGGTCAGTCACCATCTGAACAATGGATACATGTTTGATGCTGTGTTCATTTATCATTTATTTTCATATCATCATATTTTAAGTTGTCACAGGTCTGCTTCCACTAGATGGGTCGCCTCAAAGCTGAAATCCAAAGTCAGGGTGGCAAATAAACTGACAACTTCTGAGATCATAGACGATTTCAAGGTGAATCAATGTCTTGGAATTTTGAAACACAAAGCATGGAAGGGAAGACAGATTGCTAAAGATGAGGTAGATGGTGCAGAAAAAGAGCAGTACACGCTATTGTGGAGGTTTGCAAATGTTTTGAGAAGTAAGTCTGCCGACAACAACTGCAAGATGAGCTTTGATAACGTTCCTGGAGCTCTTACTCCTAGATTTGGCAGATTTTACATGTGCTTAGATGGCTGTAGACGAGGGTTCCTAAGAGGATGCAGGCCATTCATTAGTGTCGATGGTTATCACTTAAAAACCAAGTATGGTGGAGTCTTATTAGCAGCAGTGGGTAGAGACGTTAATGATCAGAATTTTCCACTTGCATTTGCCGTTGTTGAATCAGAAAACAAAGACAGCTGGCACTGGTTCATGGAGCTTCTGCTTGGTGATATAGGGGATGCAAGGGAGAGAAGATGGGTATTTATTTCTGACCAACAGAAGGTTAGGACTATCTGACAAATGCTTTAACTATTAAAGGTAAAATTGTGATACTTTCTCCATCTTGTTTCTCTTCATTGCAGGGTCTTGAACCATTGTTTAAGGAGATGCCACAACTTGAAGGAGTTGAGCATAGATTGTGCGTGCGTCATCTATATGCAAATTTCAAGAAAAAATTTGGTGGAGGGGTTCTGATCAGAGACCTTATGATGGGGGCAGCTAAAGCCACATACAAACACCTTTGGAATGAAAAGATGTTGAAGATCAAGGAAATCAATCTTCTAGCATATGAGTGGTTAATGGACAAACCGACAAACACATGGTGCAAGCATGCATTCAGCTTCAATTCCAGGTGCGATGTAATCATGAACAACTTGTCTGAGTTATTTAATGCTTCCATACTTCTGGCTAGAGACAAACCGATATTGACTATGTTCGAGTGGATTCGAACATATGTTATAGGACGGTTTGCAACTATGACTGAAAAGTTGGACAAATATGCACATGACATTATGCCCAAACCACTAAAGAGACTATCAAAAGAGATTGATAAAAGCAGGACATGGTTTCCTTGAGCTGCTGGACAAGACTTATTTGAGGTTCAGCATACTTACCTACCTGAAAGGTTTGTGGTCAATTTGGGAAGTAAGAGTTGTAGTTGCAATTTCTGGGAGCTTAAAGGGCATGACCCTAAGGATTACGTACATATGTACTACAGGAGGGCTGCCTATGCAGATTGCTATTCTCACTCCATAACTACAATTGAGGGGCCTAGCCAGTGGCCTGTTACACCACAAGATCCTGAATTGATCCTCCCCCCTGCATATAAGAGAAGTGTTGGCAGGCCAAAAAATTGAGGAGAAGGGACCCATATGACGACCCGAATCCTGGATCACTAAAAAGAGAAGGTTATAGTGTGAGATGTGGAAGATGCAAGGGATATGGCCATAATGCAAAGGTTTGTCAAAACATGATTCTACCTGAACCAGAACCAGTGCCTGTACCAAAAGATGCAACTATACAGGAAGGACTAGCACAACCCCCTGTTGTGGATTCTATCCCTCAGACTGATCCTGCTCCTAGAGCTGCAAAGGTGTGTACTATATTAGTTAATTTTAATTTTTGCAGATTCAGGTTTTTTTACATCTAATTAAAAACTGGTTTTATTGTTACAGAGAGGGTTCAAAAAATGCAGCATATGCAAGTCATATGGTCACCAACAAGAGAAAGTGCACTTACAACGTAAGACCCACTGCTGCTGCCACTGTTGAGACAGGTCCAGCCCCTGCTCTTGTTCAAACAGATCCAGATCTAGGTGCTGCAACAGCTGCTTCCCCTGTTGAAATAGGTCCAGATCCAACTCCCCCTGCTGCTGATATTCATACAGATGGAATCAGTGCTGCTTCTGTTTCAGGAAATTCAGACGAGGTAAGGAAAAATAGAAAATCTTGAAATTTGACTGGTTAGAAAAGCAGAACAAGGAACATACTGCAATTGCTAATGAATTTCTCAATTTTCAGACTTGTGTTGAAGGAGCTTTGGATAGGTGGTCTCAATTTTTTACTGCAATGCATCAAGCATCACAAGGAATAGGGGCATCTACTGTTGAAGATCCAATTGTTGAAGATAATTTGCAAACACAAAATAGTGTGGTTGATAATAGCAACGAAGGGGCAGCATTATAATATTGGATGAGTTGCATTTTTTTGGGAAGCTAATTGACAGAGAACCACATGTTAGAACCACTTGTATTTATTTTGTATATTGCATATTGTGGGTAGATGCCTATGCTTATCTGACTCATTCGTGCACTGTATGGATGCTTTTATTAAAGCATGGACCACTTGCTAGTATTTAAATATTTTATAGTACTTGGTACAAGTGCATGTATTGTGGACAAGATTATTCCAGAATTGCTTTACATTCAAGTGGTATTTAAACTTTTGACTCATAATTTGTCATCTTCTATGGTGGTTGGACCACTTGCATATGGGTATTGAGAATTTCTTTATTATAATGCATGTGGGTATTGAGAATTCCTTTATTATAATGCACAGGAGTGTCATTTGCAGGGTAAGATAAAAAATGCAAAAAACAACCATGTGCCGTCTCCATGTATTGAAAGTGAGTAATTGTTCCAAAATGGTAACAATAAACAGAACCTAGTCTTGAAAGTGAATTAATGGTAGTAACTTGAAAGCACATGTCATTTTCTATAGAAATTGCACCCTGTTATGTCAATGTCAACCAAATTAATAGAAGTTAAATGCCTAGCCTTGCTGAAGAACTAATTCATCATGAAAGGGTTATGATTAAAAAAATTAATTTTACAAACTAACCCAATAACATGAAAACTGAAATTAATTGAAGGAATGTAACAAAGAAGTGGGCAGGTACCACAGAAGAAATTCAATAAAAACTCTGAAGTTTGTCATTACATTCAAAAGCAAGTACATCATAAAGGTTGGTCCATCAAACTAAGCTGGGAAATACAATGACATCAAATTGAATTGAATTCCTTCCCATACAGTAACATCCTACTGTTACTATCCAAGACAACACTGCTAAAACAATAGCAACCATCTTTCCAAATCTCTCTGCCTCAACCTTCTTCTTAAGTTTCTTGTTCTTCTTTCTCATGTCTTCAACACAATTCCCATAATTTAACCACCGAGCGTTGATGCTCTTTGAATCTTCTTCACCTTCCGGGTCGCATGTAGGTCCATCTATCCAAAAAAAAAAACCACAAGACCCTGCCCCCTACAATTAACATGGAAAAATTGAATCAGAATCAGTTAATACTAGATGCAGAAAAAAGGGAAAATTTTGGAATTTGAAGTCATATATACCAAGAGATTCAGAGTACCAGAATGGGTTTAACATCTTACCTGCCAATTTCTGCATCTCAGGAATCTCCGACCTGGGTTATGAGCAGTTCCAGCCGTGTAAATCATGAGGGGAACACCACATTGGCATTTAGCCCTTGAACCTGCAGATCTGCCAGAGGCACGTGAGGAAGATACAGAAAAATTAGCCATGTTCAAATGTACAGACTCAAGATGAACAAAAATTTCTGGGAATAAGAGGCACTACGATGAATAGGAGATGAGGAGGATGAAGAAAAACCCGGAAATTAGATGAATAGAAGATTATGAACAAGAAAACCCCAAATAATTTAGGATTAGAAGAAGAGGAAGAAGAACAGAAAACCTAGAAATTAAAGGAATAGAACAACAGGAACATGAAACAACCCAGAAATTGGTAGAAGAAGAAGAAGAAGAAGAAGAGGAAGAAAATGAAGAAGAATAAGAAGATTAGGAACAAGAAAAACCCAAATCATTTAGGATTAGAAGAAGAGGAAGAAGAACAGAAAACCTAGAAATTAGAGGAATAGAACAACAGGAACACGACACAACCCATAAATTCGTAGAAGAAGAAGAAGAAAATGAAGAAGAATAAGAAGAAGAAGAAGAATTAACCCAAAAACGAACCAAGAACAAGAAGAAGCACTCGCAGGAAATAAGGAAGAGAAGAAGAAGAACACAGGAAACGTGGAGAAGGAATTGAAATTTTAGATTGGGGTTTCTAATTTAGGTTAGATGAAATTGGGGGTTTATGTGTTTGGGGGTTAATCTAGGATTTAGAATTGTTTAGGGGTTTTAAGTTTATAATGAATTTTGTTATTTGGAATTTCAAAAATAATTAAAAAAATCCACGTCATCGTTAATAATACAGCCAGCAGTCTAAGTAAGCACTTGCTGGAGCTCCGGTCTCCGGCGAGGACTAAAGCGAAATTTAGTGTAAACTAAGGGACTTATATCAAAAAAAATTCCGGCGAGGGACCTATCGCAAACTTGGGTACAAACACAGGGACCTACCATACCATTAACGCAAAAAACAAATAAAAATATAAGTTTTTTTTGTCAATAAGAATATAAGATTAATTTTGGGAGATTAGTGCAATTTGTTGAGCCCAACAAAGCCCAAATGTTTTTTTTGTCAATAAGAATATAAGATTAATTTTGGGAGAATAATGCAATTTGTTGAGCCCAACAAAGCCCAACTGGATCAAAGTTCCAACATGGCAATTCACCATTGCTGTCTGCGGCACCGAATCCCCAACTATCATTTCCGGCACCAAATAACCTATTCGAAGAGGAGCCATCATGAGAAGAAGAGGCGGAGAGCTTCTGAGCCTCTCATATTTTCTCCACTCAACACTCTCGAAACCAGCACCACCATCACACATTGCTGGTTTTCAAGGCTCCACCAGTAATTTCTCAACAATTCCACTAATTTTGGAGAAGTTCGAACAGATGAAACTCAAATGGTCCTCCTCAAAAGACCTAAAGGGTAGCCCCCAGGTTTCAACTTCACTCTCATCAAGTGTGGATACTGCTGCTGCTGATGCTGATGCTGCTGAGACGAAGGTGGTCCAAAAGGGTTTGCAGAATGAGAGTGAACCCACAATTGTGTGCGCCTGTAATTTTTCTCCTTTTCTTGTGTTCTGTTATGTGAAGGAAGATAACGAATGAAAGGGCAATAAAAATCGACTTTTTTTGTGCCAATCATGATTTTTTTTGTTGTATTATTCTTTCACAGCTCTATGTTGTACGGTTGTACCCTTTTTGCATATTTTGTCGGCTGCATTCTGGAGGCAATTCTTCTAATTGAATCACATTCAAGTTGAAGCATTTTGCTCTGCCATTTCTATATTGTTACTGCTTGTTCTCTGAGAGTCAGGAATTGTATCATTATATCATAGATTCATATCTACAAATGAAGGCTGAAAGAAATTTTGTCATTTTATATTTCTCTTTATTTATTTATGTTTAAAATACTAGGCGTGACTGTGAGGGCTTGGGATGTTTGCAATAAGTTTTGGTGTATTCATTGTAAAAGAGACAAAAGCTGCTCAATTTATTAATTTAACATTGAAACGCATGTTTGCAGTAAGTTAGTCCTATTTTGGCTTCGCTGATTTCAGTATTTATATTGCAGCCCCTAATGCTATGGAGCATCAGAAGTTGGCTAGTGCTATGGAGCATCAGAACTTCGCTCATCTGAATGAGAACCCCACTCGTATTATGTTTTCTCATGGAGATCCTAGCATTCAGAGAAGTGGATTTGCAAATGTGTTCATTAAGAACATTGCCACATCGATAGATAACAAGGCGTTACATGATGCTTTTGCTGCCTTTGGAACTGTGCATTTAGTTATTGATAGCTATGGTCAACCAAAAGTGTATGGTTTTATACAGTTTGACAGTGATGAATCTGCACAGATTGCCATCAAACAATTGAAGGACATGTTGAGAAATGATAAAAGAAATTATGTTGAACTCTTTGATCAACGCCAGGAAAGGGCTCAATTGCCAAAGTTCACTAAAGTGTATGTGAAAAATTTCTCAGAAACAATTACTGATGAGGACCTTAAGAAGCTCTTCAGCACCTATGGTACAATAACTAGTGTTGTGGTCATGAAAGACGTGAATGGGAACTCTAGATGTTTTGGTTTTGTGAATTTTGTAAATTCAGATTCAGCCGCTGATGCAGTTGAGGGGTTAAATGGAACCATGACCGAAGATGGAAAAGTTCTATTTGTAGGAAGAGCTCAGAGAAAGGCAGAAAGGGCGGCAGAGTTGAAAGTCAAATACGAGCAGGAAAAAATAAGGAAAAAATATGCTAATTTATACCTTAAGAACCTTGCTGATAGCATTAATGATGAAACAGTGAAGGAGTTGTTTTCTGAGCTTGGCTATGCTCAATCAAAAGGGTATGGTTTTATACAGTTTGACAGTGATGAATCTGCACAGAATGCCATCAAACTATTGAATGACATGTTGATAAATGATAAACAAGTTTATGTTGAAGTCTTTGATCGACGCCAGGAAATGACTCAATCAAATGGATCCCCAAAGTTCACTAAGGTGTATGTGAGTAATTTCTCAGTAACATATACTGATGAGGACCTTAAGAAGCTCTTCAGCACCTATGGTACAATAACCAGTGTTGTGGTCATGAAAGACAGGAATGGGAACTCTAGATGCTTTGGTTTTGTGAACTTTGAAAATGCAGATTCAGCAGTTGCAGCAGTTGAGGGGTTAAATGGAACCACAGCCGAAGATGACAAAGTTTTATTTGTGGGCTGGGCTCAGAGAAAAACAAAAAGGGAGACAGAGTTGAAAGACAAATTAAAAATGTGGAAAAGATCTTGTAATTTATACCTAAAGAACCTTGGCGATAGCATTAATGATGAAACATTGAAGGAGTTGTTTTCCGAGTTTGGAACAGTAACATTTTGCAAGGTATATTAAAAAAAAATCCTTCTATATCCGTCTCTTTGTTCTTGTGCTCTTTTTGGCATGTGAGTGGACTTTGTCCATGGTTGCATGCATGCATTTTTGTAATACTTCATCATTATTATTGAATAAACAGAAGTTCACCCTTGATGTTTCTTCAGGTAGTGGAACATGGGCATAGAAAGGGCTGTGGTTTTGTTGTCTTTTGTACTCCAGAGGAAGCAAGAAAAGCTGTATGTCACTATTATTATTATTATTATTATTATTATTCAACAAGGATGACTCTTGAGCTATGTATTATGTTTTGTTCAGTTGAACGAAATGAACGGGAAGATGCTTGGACTGAAGCAGCCTCTGTATGTTGCTGTGGCCCAACGCAAAGAGAGGAAGGCCATGCGCATAGAAATGAGGAAGGCTCGTTTGCAGGTACTGCGTGTTTTTTATCTTGATGTTCATATATGTGAGGATTGAATTATGGATAAACCAATAATTTTATCCAGAATACTTCCTTAGTAGATGTAGCTTAAGGTTGAGAGGGTGTAAGTATATTCTCAGAATTTTAAATTTATATACATGGTTATAACATGTCATTATATCTACTTTCCTTTCTTATTTCTGATTATTTTCCATTGTAGAATTGAACTAGACATGGTTTCTTGAATATCCTTCCTATCCACTTCAAATCCTCCTTGTGCATAGAAGTTCGTTTATTAAAATTAATTCAAACAAGGTTTAGAAATAAAATGTGTGGGCAAGCTTCTTCCTAATTTCATCGGCGGGCAAGTCTGCCACTTTGTTTTTTCTAGTTTTCAAGCCTAAATAATTTAGTCATGGTTACTTGATTTTTATATATTTTCCATAAACTCATTTGTAGTTACAAGTTGAATTATCTGCTGGCTCAGTTTTCACGAATTCAAGCACCAGCTGGAATTGCACCTATGCCTGCAGGAATTCCTGAAGATCAAATGAAATGAGATACTTCTGCACATAATGATGCCATATGGTATGGGTTAGAAATGTTATTTTTGCTTCCTCTATTGCATTGTTAACTAACTCATTGTTTCTTTTTCTTATATTGTTTTTAATCAGAATGTGAATGAAAATGTCCATTGAAGGATGAAGATCTGATGATGTAAAACAAAATAATTGGCAAGATCAAGATCAAGTTTCAAGGCTTGAAGGAAATTCATATATAGGAATTTGATACAGACCAACACAGAAATAAAGAGAAAGAAGGTAAACGATGTATAATTTTTATGCTGAGAAAGGGAAAATACAGTAGGAGACTACTGTCCAGAGCTATGCTCCTATGGAGAATTAGCATTCTCCATTCTGCAAAACTGCAATATTCTCAACTTGATACCTACTCTCATGCTAGTCTGTGCCTATAAGGACACACACCTCACGCCCCCAAAAACCCTGTAACTAACTATCACTCAACCTTCTCTTTCTCACCCTCTCTCGGCCACCTCATCATGGTCTGTTAGCCTTTTCAATTCTGTTTCTCCTAGTGTACACACGCCACACTTTAGGCCTATGTAAACCTGGATCAGCTTGAACATTCCTTTGGGCCCATGAATCATTTTGGGTTCTATCAATTCCACCTTCTTGAGATACAACCTTGTCCTCAAGGTTAAAAGCAGGAAATTGATTGAGAATTGTGAGTTCATCTTCCCATGTTGCTTCATCTGCTGATTTGCCTTGCCACTTGATCAAACACTACTTCACCTCGTCGCCTTGCCGAGACTCTGTTCTGCTAGCTAACACCAATTCTGGTTCTGCTGTCTCAACAATTTCACCAGACAGACTCCCAGGAAGGTCTTTCTCAACCTGGCAAGTTCCCACTGCTTTCTTCAGTAAGGACACATGAAACACTGGATGAATGCGTGAGCTGTCAGGTAGCTGAAGCTTGTAAGCTCGATGAGCTACGGATTGCTGTCTATGTGGATGTGATTTCACAAAGACCCAATCCCCCACTTCAAATTTTTGGTCATGTCGCTTCTTATCAGCTTGAGCCTTCATCCTAACTTGTGCTCTGAGTAAGTGGCCTTTTAATTGTCGTAACGCTTCATCCCGATCCAACAACTCCTGCTGAACAGCCTCTACCTTGGTTTCTCCGACAGCAAATCGAAGTAAGGTTGGGGGGTTTGCGCCCATAAACGATCTCAAATGAGGTGACCCCAATGGACTCATGAAAGGTAGTATTATACCAATACTCCGCCCAATGGACTCATGAAAGGTAGTATTATACCAATACTCCACCTATCCACGTCTCTAAGCAACGGTTAACGACCTCTGTTTGTCCATCCGTTTCGGGATGATAAGCTGTACTCATGGTAAGGTGAATACCCTGCAACTTGAACAACTCCTTCCAAAAGTTGCTGACAAAGATAGGATCGCGGTCACTTACAATAGACTTCGGTATTCCGTGTAAACGGACCACTTCCGTGGCAAAGTGTTCTGCTACCACTCTAGCTGTGTACGGATACTTGAGGGGAATAAAATGAGCATACTTGGATAGGCGGTCAACGACCACACGACCACAAACATCGAGTCAACTCCCTTCACCTTTGGCAGTCCATTGATAAAATCCATGGATAAGTCATCCCAAATTTTTTCTGGAATAGGTAGAGGTTGTAATAATCCACCGGGAGTAGTTGCCAAGTACTTCTGCCTCTGACAAACATCACAACTCCTGACGTATTTTTGAACAACTCGTTTCATCCCTATCCAATAGATGTTGGCAGCCAACTTCCTGTGGGTACGGTAAAAACCCGAATGCCCTCCTTGAAGGGTGGCATGGAATTCGTGAAGCAGCTTTGGGATCCACATGGACTAGGCTGAAATTACTAAGCGCCCTTCATAGTATAAAACCCCTTCTCTATATGAGAAACCAAGTTTACTTGTGGTATTTGCTCTGAGTGCTGCAATGATAGTAGCCAAAGCCTCATCTTGATGAACATCCTCAATTAACTGCCCTCCATCAATCCACACAGGATAGGAAATTAAAGAATGCAACTCCCCTGTCTCGTACATTCTGGACAAAGCATCTGCCCCTCTGTTCGTGGCCCCTGGTTTATAAACAATGTCAAACTGGTACCCCCAAAAGCTTGGTAGCCCAATTCTGTTGGTCCATGGTGGAAATTCGCTGATGCAGTAGCTGTCGTAGACTCTTTTGATCAGTATATACAATAAATTGCCTACCCAATAAATAAGGACGCCATTGCTGCACAGCCAAGACAATTGCCATCAATTCCTTTTCATATGCTGACTTTGTCTGATTTCTTTCACTCAAGGCTTTGCTGAAAAAAGCCACAGGTTTGGAATTCTGCATAAGAATTGCCCCTACTCCACAGCCTGAAGCATCACTTTCAATGATGAAAGGTTGTGAAAAATCATGTAGTGCAAGAACTGGGGCTGTTGTCATCTTTGTCTTCAAAGAGTCAAATGCTAGTTGAGTTCTAGGATTCCAGGTGAATCCATCTTTCTTGGTCAGCTCTGTAAGGGGACGTGCTATCCTCCCGTAGTCCTTGACAAATTTCCGGTAATATCCGGTAAGTCCCAGAAAGCCTCGCACACCTTTCACATTTTTGGGAGTTGGCCAATTGATGATACTAGCAATCTTGGCAGGATCCATAGGCACCCCTTGTTGGGAAACCACATGACCCAAATACTCTATTGAACACTAAGCAAAAGCGCACTTCTTCCTGTTGACAACCAACTTCTAGTCACGTAAGATCCTCAACACTATGGAGAGATGCTGAAGATGGGATGGTCAATTGTGGCTGTATACCAGTATATCATCGAAGAAAACCAACACAAATCTTCTAAGCATGGCTCGAAACACCTCATTCATTAGGGACTGAAACGTAGACGGAGCATTCATCAGGCCAAAAGGCATTACCAAATACTTGTAGTGCCCCTCATGTGTGCGGAATGCCGTCTTGTGGACATCTTCACCTCGCACCAACACTTGGTGATACCCGGATTTGAGGTCAAGCTTGGAAAAATACATAGCTCCGTGCAACTCATCAAGCAACTCATCAATCACGGGAGTTGGAAACTTATCCGGCACGGTTGCTTTATTCAAAGCCTTATAATCCACACACATTCGCCACGATCCATCCTTCTTCTTCACCAGAATAACAGGGCTAGAAAAAGCACTCTGCCTGTGGCGTACTAACCCTGCTTGCAGTAATTCTTTGGTCTGTTTTTCTATTTCATCTTTGTGACGATGGGAATAGCGATAGGGTCGAACGTTTACCGGACCTTGTCCTTCCAACAGGGTGATTCTGTGTTCTATTTGTCGCCTTGGTGGTAGTCCAGCGGGCGTTGTAAAAATTTCTGCAAACTGCTCAATAAATAGTCAAGCTGCTGTTTCTGAATTGGAGTCAAACTCGTCATCTCTGTGGTCTATGAATCTCTGTTCTGGGGCACCAATTCAGAGGCAAAAAAAACATTCCTCAACCCACTTACATGTGTTTCCCACAAAGCTTTGTAAAGCTATTTGTGCAATATGTTTTGTACTCTGTCCCTGTACCATGATCCACTCCTTGTTGTGTTGGAACCTCATAGTTTGTTTTCCCCAATCCACCACCATTTCTCCTAAGGTAGCCAGCCACGACATGCCCAAAACCACATCAATGCCTTCTAAATCAAACAGCAAGGTATCCACAAATAATTTAATTCCCTCTAACTCAATTTCAACCTGCTTACATTCTCCTTTGGCTACAACCTTATGGCAATCCCCTAAACGAATTCTCATTTCCTTAGTGAATTCCACTTCCCATCCCATGGCTTGAACCAACCTCTTGGAAATGAAGTTGTGTGTTGCCCCACTGTCAATTAAAATCACAATGGGTACTCCCTTAATTGCACCTTCCAATTTCATTGTGTTGAACAGTACCCGTGTGTAGGCTCAAAACAGTGCATTCACCATCAATTTCCAGGTCCTCTTCTGCCACCTCCGTTGAAATTAAAACGTGCGCTTCACCCTCTTCCTCATGTTCTTCTAACACCATTATCCTCAGCTGTTTATCTGGACAATGGTGAAGGGGGTGAAATTTTCCCCCACACGTATAGCATAACCCTTTCTGCCTTCTTTCCAAGAGTTCCTGGTAAGGAAGATGGCAAATTCCACGATCCTTCTGTGTTGCGCGAATTTTCTTTGTCGCTGGTAGCTACCCCTGTTTTTCATCGTTATTTTGGATCATTACCCAGCCTTGACCTTGTTCACGGCCCACAGAAACCGGCCCATTCAGAGTGGGGTGGCTCGACTTATGGTACTGACCCGACCCATACCCGAATCGAAGACCCATGTCTTTAGACCCAGTGGCGACCCGATTGCGACCCTACAACTCGTTCTCCACCGCCTTTGCCAACGCGGCAACGGCCCCATCGAACGCATGCTCCTCACTTGCGCACGAATATCATCGCGTAACCCGTGGATGAAATACCCAAAATACTGTTCATCTGGTAATTTTGGACTCTGGGCTATTAAACGTTCAAATTCCAGAACGTAGGTGTCCACTGAACCAATCTGCTGGAGCAAAGACAATTGTTCAAAGACACCTCCCTCACTTGTGCGTCCATAACGCTCAAGCAACTCTTGGGTGAGTTTCTCCCAAGTCAAGCCAGAATCCAGATGGAGCAGAGAATAGAAGAAATCAATCGTAGATCCTTCCATACAAAGGTGAGCTAGGTTAACCCGTACCTCTGGACTGGTTCCCATGATGTGGTAATATACCTCGGCACGAGCAATCCACCCAACAGGATCGTCGCCAGTGAACATGGGTAACTCAACCTTCTTCGCGGTTTGACGGAATTCATCGAGCAGGGCTCCGTTCAACTTCGACCACCCCGATTTGAGTGTAGAACCGTCGCCCTCATCGTCGTGCTTGCCATCGGAAAACTTGTTGCGACTTCGTCGTCTTTCCCAGTTTGTTTCAAGTCCATGGTGACGAGTAGGGGTGTCTGTCGATCGGTTTCGGTCGGATTCGGGCCCAAATATTTAAAACCGAACGGAACCGACTAGTGAAAAAGTTAACCCGATTTCGACCACTAGCATGGTCGGTTATTGTCGGTTTCGGTTTGTGCGGGTGATGGTTTTGGCGGGTGGGTTCATTCGGTTTTGGACCCAATTTTTACAGCCCAAAAATTGATATTTATAAGCTTCAAAACTTGAAAAAATGAACATTCAAAACTTTAAAAAATAAACACTCAAAACTTTAAATCCATACAATCAAAGCCACACTTTAATTCCATACTTAAAAGTGAGATAACAATCAATCATGCTTTAAAGTGAGATAATAAACTCACCACACAATAAATCAGTCTTAAGGCATTTAAAATTAAAACACTTAAAATCCTACTGCAATCAAAGCTACACTTTAAATCCATACTTTAGTTTACAGTTAGATAACAATCAGAATTAAACAGTAACAGTATAAGTCGATACTTTTAGAATGCTACACTAAAAGCCACAATAACAATGAAGTTGATACTTTAAAGAGTAACAGATAAGTGATAACAATCAGAACAATCAATCCTGCTACACTTTAAAGCCACATTAACAGTATAAAACAGTAAAATAGATATTACAGATTTACAGTGATATAAATTCTAGGAGCTTGGATAAGTTTCCAGTGTCACTCATTTAGAAAACTTGAACACAAGTTAGAATGTTGGCCTCCTTCAATACATTGTTGTGGCCAATAATGATTACACTGGTCAAATACAATCCATATGTTGCCTTTGGATAAATCAGCTTCCCCTATTGCTTCTTCATCATCTTCTATCACAATAAAGTAAGATCATTAAACATAATTAATAAATATTTTTCCATGTGACGGTAAAAACTAGAGAGCAATGACAGTTTGAAATGACTTAATTAAATTGAAAACATACCCAAAATGTTTCGCAAACGAGCTTATTGCAGGCAAGAAATTCCAATCCACATTGATGTTGCTCAAAGTCCGAAACTGTCCAATGGCCACTGCCCACTGGCACTAGGGTCACTCAAACATAATATTGAATGCTTAAACCTAACAAATCACAATACACAATTACACATTGAAGTTGCTGTAAAAGTAACATGGAAGGGAAGCTCATTTGCAAGAATAAATTTTGTGCATAAGATAAAAAATTTACCTAGAATCAAAATGAAACCCCTCTACTTGCCAGGTCTGCAACAGCAACAACAGAGACAAATCTCTTAATGTAATTGTAAGGCAGGCCTGCGATGCAAACAATATTTCAAACTCAGATTGATGAAAAGATTTAAAAGGAATAGAATAAACTAAACTCACCACATATTAGAACATGTAACTCATGCTCAAGATCTAAATGAGGCTCAGGATCGCAGCTCCCCAAAAAGACCCTTGTTTGCGGTGCCATGTGTCAAAAGATGCAAACAAGTTTAATAAGTCATGATTTCTACAATACATGACTCCAAAAAGCCAAAAAGTCAGATCTGCATGGAAGGCAACAAAAACAAAATCAGTATTTTTATATGATTGAATAAATTAAAAAATGCAGTAACTAGTAACTTACGCTTCAATAAGCTATCAATCACAACGCATAGGCTGTGATTGAGATGATTGACCACCATCTCCAGCTCCAGTTGCTGCAGTAGCTCTAGTTGCTGTTATAACAAATTTTTGCAATTCTTGGAATAATGACAAACAAAGCAAAAAATACAAATGAGAACCAAGATCACAAAAAATTATAAATGAAGAGAAATAATATGAAACATATACCAGTCACAATCTTTTCAAATTCTTCAAGCTCATCACTGAAGTTGATGTCTGTGAATTGGAAGCGAGTAGGCCTCAACCAATTCTGAGAACAAATCAAACCTTCCGTCATTTCTGGTAAAAGACAGCTTCTGAATACATCAATGACCCTACCACCAGCACTGAAAGCACTCTCTGATGCCACAGTGGAAACAGGTGTGGCAAAAACATCCCTGGCCATCATTGATAATATGGGCAATCGAGAGCTATTATTTTTCCACCACACAAGTATATCAAAGTTCTCATCAGACTTCTCAATAGCTTCACCCAAATACCTTTCCAGCTCATTTCTTTGCTCAATAGAGTTTTTTTCCACCAAATGCTGCAAAAGAGCAGCTCTCCTAGCCGCATGTGATGGCACATCAGCAGAAACAGGTTTGTCTGCACTAGAAATTCCCGCATGAGCTTGTTCACCACCCCTAATAGACTGATCATATGCTGCCACATACCAAGAGTACATGCTACCCAGATTTTGCCTGATATTTTGGGACAACTTGCTCACCAAATTCAGGTTATTGGGATACATATCTTCAAGAGACCACTCCACATATGTCAACTTGTTGCGAGGGTCAAGAATCACACCGAAGTATAGTAGCTGATTCATATTTTCAACATTACCCCAATATTTATTGTACTTTTTCTTCATTTCCTTACCCATTTTACTCAAGACAGGATTTTGGCTCGCAATACAGCTTAGGATTTCAGTATAAATTGTACGAAGTTGATGGAAGGCCGAATGGATAGTCATATGCACAGATGCAGAAAAAAATTTGGTGGCCTCATAGAAGATCTTAAGAAATTTGACAAATGCTCTTGCAGAATCCCAATCACTACTAGTAGGGGGAGAAAGAGTACTCCCAAAGTACTCTGCATAGCTAGGGTCCTCAAACTCTACCCTTTCAAATGCAGTTTGGAACTTCTCCGCAGCATCTAGCATTAGGTAAGTTGAGTTCCATCTCGTTGGAACAACAAGACAAACAAGTTTTTTAGAGGAAATATTGGAAAATTGGATGGCCTCCTGAAACTTGGTTTTTCTCAAAGATGAAGACATCACAAACCTAATAGCAGTGCGGATGCTAGCTATGGAGGAGCTAAGGTCCTTCAAACCATCATTTACTATTAAGTTCAAAATATGAGCACAACACCTCATATGGAGAAACTCCCCATCGAGCACAAGGCCATTGAATTTTTTCAATCTTTCTTTTAAATAAGACACAGCATCGTCATTTGATGAGGCATTATCAACAGTGATTGTGGACACATTCCTTAGACCCCACTCCCTCATTATCACTTCTATTTGCCTACCTATAGTCTCCCCTTTATGGTTGGGAACTTCGGAAAAGCTGATGATTCTCTTTTGATAGTTCCAAGCATTGTCAATAAAATGGGCTGTTTGTGTCAAATAACTAGTGTTTTGACATGAAGTCCAACAATCAGTGGTTAGGGAAACTCTCCTACATTCAGATCTAAAGAATGTTCTTAACTTCATCTTTTCATCGAGGTAGAGTTGGAAACAGTCCCTAGCAACCGTTTGCCTCGAAGGGACAGTAAATTGTGGCTGTAGTTTTTTGCACAAAATCTTAAACCCATCACCCTCAACGGCACGAAATGGCTGCTCATCTAAGATAACAAACATGGCTAGAGCATTCCTACATTCTTTAAGATTGAACCTTTGACTCAAAGCAACCATATCAGTACCTTCTCCCGGCTTAAAACTTAGGATTGTTTGACTAGGGTCATTGATAACAGCATAAGGGTATCGAGGACAAACTTTGACATGAGCAATAAGATTAGAAGTACCATGCAACTTACTATCACAGAGATACCTCTTACCACAATAGTTGCAAGCGGCAGTGGGATCTTCAACTTCGTTATCAGGCACTCTTGTGAAGTGGTCCCATCCAGGTGATTGTCTTCGGGGACCACTTGCATTAGCCTTCCTCTTCTTTATACTTGCTGGATTAGGAGGAAGAGCAGGTTCAGTTCCACGAACTTCATTTGCAACACCTGGTTGGTTCATTGGCTGGTCTGCACCGCCTCCTGTTGCTTGTTCCGGCACTGTGTTTGGTAGATTCTGACTAGGCTGCTCCATGACTGTCCTATATCACCAATAAAACAAACAAGTTAATAAAAGTGAATAAAAAATGGAAGCATGGGTCTACACTTGAGGGAAAATACAATATAAGATAAATTGGGTTTGGTCCCTTTTGATACCCACTTATTTCATAGTACAACTTTTTATTAATAGCATTTGAATGCAGCAGCCTCAAAGATCCTACATATTCTTCTAAAACTTATTGAAATAATATAAATATATACATTTAGTATCTTGATTATAAAAAATACATTCAACACCTAGATTAAGTATAAGTAGATGGATTATTATTAAGAGAAATATCTAGAGAATTATATTTATTCAGCAAACATGCATATTGATTCGTGAAAGCATGACTCAACTGTTGCCATAAAATTACTAGTTACAACACTGTACAACTACAACCCTTCAGAAAAAGAGAAGAAAAGAAAAGACACAACTCAAGGGTAGAGTGTGTCTAAGCAACAGAAAAAGAAAACACATAGATCAGATACTATATATGAGAAGTCTCCATCCCTATGCAATAGAACAGCAAGCTCCCATCCCAGATATATTTCAGTTTTCCATTCCTACTAGCAGTAGCAGCCCCTGCCTATATTCCAGCAACCCAAGTGAACAAGTTGAACAACCTGCGCCTATATGCCAGCAAAACCAAGGAATTCCAATTTCAACATGCCAAAGTGAACAACTAGGTAAATTAAAATTAATCAGTAAACCAGTCCCTACAGCCCACACTACTGCACTAGAGTCAGTTAACACTAACAGTAACCATCTTCAAGCACATTACTGTTTCACTCTTTAGCAAATGCCATCACCTTGTTTCCCTGTGTAATTCCACATTGTTTAAACCAGCAGTAAGCAGAGGAATTTCAATTACTCTTCAATTCCAGAAAATTTGGTTACTAGTTTCTATTTCTCTTGAAACCAATTAGTAAAAGACAATAATATATAATACAACATGTTATTTTATCATCAATGACACTACAGGAACTGACACAAATGAGAGAATTTACCAAAATCGAATGCAAACAGAGTTTAAATGGCAAAGAAAAGCAAGGCTCTCCATCTTCCTTTGACTGTGAGTTACAAGAAACCAAAAGGGTTACAAGAAACCAAAACAATTTAACTGAGAAATGGGGTGACAAATGGGGTAACTGAAGAAAGAGGAAGGGAACAGACTCAGTGACTCACCACTGAAGTTTGGAGACGCTCGTGATGGTTACCCCTTTCCTGAACGACGGCGGCTGAACGAGGCAGCCTTCGCGACGACGGTGGCTGAACGAGACGGCCTTCGAGACGACGATGGCCTACGTCGGTGGGCTGAACGATGACGGCGCGATTCGATACCAACCCCTTGTAGCTTCGTTGGTGGGATGAATTGCAGCTTCGTCGGCGCGATTCTATGTAAGGGCTAGGCAAGTGAGGGAGGGTCGAAGGGAGTTCATTTCCGGAGGAGGCTTCGAAGCGATCGGCGCAGCGCTTGTGGGCTCATGCAGCGGCGCTAGGGTTTCCCAGGTTCAGCTTCAAGAGGAGAGAATGAGAGATTGAAAGTGTTCTTGGCTCTCCCTGATGTTGCATACCTTCCTGGGCTTGCCCAAATGAAAAATGTTTGCTACTTCTCTGGTTCGGTCGGTTCGGGCGGTTTTGCTACTGAACCGGAATCGACCGGCCAGACCCATACTAAACCGGATTTTTGAACCGGCCAGACCTGTGGATGAACTGAACCGGCCCAGAATGCAAAAAAATGGCCGGTTCGGCCGGTTTCGGGTTGGTTTTCTAATTTCTGACCAGCCCTAGTGACGAGGGCAGTGCGTAAACTTGCAACTTCATTCTCTAGGCTGTGACTTTGGCCTCCATTTTCTTTGGTGGCATCCGTCAAAATCGTCAAAAGCTTCCTGGCACCGGTTACCGCCTCGCAGATCCGGCAGGTCGGACCAGTTTGATACAGACCAACACAGAAATAAAGAGAAAGAAGGCAAACGATGTATATTTTTTATGCTGAGAAAGGGAAAATATAGTAGGAGACTATTGTCCAGAGCTATGCTCCTATGGAGAATTAACATTCTCCATTCTGCAAAACTGCAATATTCTCAACTTGATACCTATTCTCATGCTAGTCTGTGCCTATAAGGACACACCCCCCAAAACCCCGTAACTAACTATCACTCAACCTTCTCTTTCTCACCCTCTCTCCGCCACCTCATCATGGTCTATTAGCCTTTTCAATTCTGTTTCTCCTAGTGTACACACGCCACACTTTAGGCCTATGTAAACCTGGATCAGCTTGAACATTCCTTTGGGCCCATGAATCATTTTGGGTTCTATCAGAATTTAACATCTAAGGATCGAAAATTTTATGGAAAGTGCTATGTTAAAGTTTGTCAGTTACATGCAGCCCTATATATCTGTTATTTGTTGCTTGGAATTGCAATATTATATGCAGATAATTTAATTTATAACTATCAGTATCATGACATTGTGGAATTTTTTTTCATATCATGGTCTGACTGTATGAGAAATCTATTTTCATTTGTATATGTTGGTTAAAACTAACAGATGCTGGATGAACATCGCTGTCCACCTGTGGAGCATCTTACGCCGGACCATCAGAAAGCTTAGGACAGGAATGCTGCTGGAAATGGAAAAGTCAGAGGTAATCCATCTGACTGAGTGCATGTTTGGAAAAGGGGGGCTGGATCTACGTTTGCAGAAGTAAGAAATAGTTATTTTTGGATTGCTTGATCCACGTTTGGCCTCTCCAAATGTGAATCCAAACACTATGAATCTTCGGAGGACTTGAAGATAAAGGTGTCTGAGGCAATGCAAGTTCTTGGCTCATTGTATATATATCATGAGTCATTTTTTAATACTTTTAATGAGCTTTCATTGTTTCTGGGGCCATATGCAGATCCAGTTTTTATCAGGATCTTTTTCCTTCTTGCAGGATTTTAACTTGTGAGTTGGTAAGGAGGGACTCAATGATCTTTTATGAACTTATTTCATTTTCTTATTGAATTGGCAGTAAATGATTTAGTTAAATATAGCCATTTACAGCAATGCTTGTTTAGGCTTATATTAGTTGAGTTGGGATTTTGATGGACATCTCTTCCATGGCCTTAAATGAATTTTACTCCACTTGTGCATATAATTTATGTTGGGGAATTCAACCCAAGTCGATGAGCTCTCCACCTTTTGGGGGAGATACATACAACTTACCCTAGTTTTTAGCTGGTTTTCTAATTGCTTAGCAATTGCTAAATTCTTATTTGGTTTTGAAATTGTGGTTTTGAAATTGTTATTATGATTATTTATTATCGTTATTTCATTAAACACATTGCTAATAAAAAGTAGAGGCGGCAAAATGGCTTGGTGGGGCAGGTTAGGCTCGACCCACCATTGGCCCACCATAAAGCCGGGAGGGTTGAGCTGACCCACTTTTATTATGTGGGTGGAAAATCTTGGCACATCTCATATTTAGTAGGGCCGGTAGGCTGACCCAAATAAAAAATTTATTTCAAACTTTGTTCTAGAATTTATGATATATTTAACTCCCAAATTCTAGTAATAGAGAATGATCACTCTACCGTTACAAATAGTCTACCAGACTATAGGCAACAAAAATTAGACTATAGGCAACAAAAATTAGGAAATGTTTGATATAATTGAAATGTTGTGAGCCACAAAATTATGATATTTGCTTTTATTCCAGATTCTCCATTTGTCAATTGAATTAATGTTAGATATAAGAGAATTATTCTTAGTATATCTGCGTAAAAAATATATGAAGATACAAAATCAATCTTTATCTTTTAATCAACTCAACCTTCTTCATAATGTATTCACTTGTAAAACCAGCATCCTCACATTTCAAAAGCCAAAACTAATGTCAATTCAAATTAATTTTACACTAAATTATAATTCAGCACCCTAACTTCTAAGTCTTGAAACTTCAAAGTTCAAACCATGGTAAATTTAGTAAATAAGTGAAACTTGATTTAGACGTGATTTTGTTCATAATTAAAAATTATACCTCCAAATAAATTTTTCTTCCCTTTATTATTTCAAACAAATACCCTTAAATCCTAATAAAATAGAAAATTTTCTATAAGAGAGACAATAAAAATAGAGAGTATTTAAAAAAAATGGCATAAAACTTCTTGTAAGTTTCTTTATTCTCGGGGTGCTTGCTCTTAGACTTGCTATAAGTCTCCACCTTGCTCCTCTATTCACAATCCAGGAATGTCAAACACGATGAACAATTATTAAGAATCAGCGATGTTAAGAACAATGAACACAACCTGTGATAGAAGTGTAGTCAAACGTCCACGAGGCCCGAATATTAAGAGATAACATTGGACATCGGTAACATGGGGCAAAGAGCGACAGAGGCACACAAGAATCGAAGAAAGGAAGCAGATGAGATATAGAGAGGCAAAGCAGTTGCAAATTTTGGTTTGGGGTGAAAAATGAAATCAAAAGTCAATATTTTAATTTTTATAATATTAACAGCTTTTTAATATCTTGTCCGACGGGATGGGCCAACCCAACCCGCCACTGACTCATCATATCATCGAGCTATAAAAAATGGTCTAAAGTTAGTTATTGGGTTGGAATCCCCAACCCAACCCGCCAAAGAGAGTGGGTCAAGTGAGTTGGCCCAACAGGTCAAGCTCATTTTGTCACCCCTAATAAAAAGGTCAAACCCAGTGCTATAATGCTCCCGCTATGCGCGAGGCCTAAGGAGGGGTCGGATCCACTTTGTGGATCTAATGTAGACAATCTTGCCTCTCATATTTGCTAAAGGTCGATTCCACGATTCAAACTTGTGACCATAAAGTAACATAATAGCAACCTTACTATTGCACCGAGACTCACCCTCTTTTAAGAAAATTGATAATATTGAACAATAATTCTCTCTTGGTATATATTTTTTAAGATGAGTGCTATCAAGTATCAACATTCACTTTAATACTCTTTTCAACACTCTCATTGATTGGTTGAAATTGATACTGAGTCTAACTAAATTTGAAGTGGGGTCCATATTTTCTATAGAACCACATGAATTTTAAATAACTTGAAAGAGCCGGCTAAAGCGAGTGTTGCCAGCCCTTTTTATTTTATAATGAAATGTGTACTTTTTGAAGATTGGTGAAAACGTAGGCCTTACAAACATATGCTATTCCACAAAGACAGGCATTCATTGAAAAGTTGTGCTAAGCTGACAATAAGCAAGAACAGTGTGGATATTGGTTTGCGATATAATAGATATGATTATTGCCTTATTAGCAGAACGAACTAGCTTGGAGAATACTGCTCAATCCTAATCCCTTTTGGATGCAAAACCTGAAGGGTTATGCTTGAATGCACCTTTGTGGAAGAAGAATGCCTCGTGTATTGGTCAGCCTGCCTACCACAAGTTCTAAGCAATAGTGGAAGGTGGTCTGTTATGGACGGAAGATCTATTTCACAATCGAAAGATGCTTGAATTTCTGGTGAAAGACCTCCCAAATTAAGTTTCTCTATGTCAAAGAAACTAGTCGTTGTCCTTCAAAATAATTGACAGCTAGCCTCCAAGCTCCTTTGGAGATTTAGACAGTATCTTTGCTCTTTGATCATCATTCTGGCCAAGCTCTACATGTCGTGACTCTCCTGTTATCTGAGCTCTTTCATTAACATCACTCACAGGCATCAAGTTCCGTACCAAAGGTACTTTTATATGATTGTCCACAATATGAGGTTTACTGGGTTTTGGGCTGTCAATACACCAGAACTTTTACAGAAAACAAAAGTGAGAAATTGTGCGAAGTACTGTTTATATTCACTTGGTGAAGTGATAGTTTTACTCTAATTAGGCTTCTCTGCAGATAAACATAGGCACTCAACGGAATATGATACAATTCACATAAAATCTGGATGAATATCATCTTCTACCCTTTGCTCACTAGCCATGGCCTCCAAGACATTATTATTAGTATTACACAGACCTGAATGATCCTTGAAGTTAAAGCCTTCCTTCCACCCAAATTCCAAGCAGTCATTGACATTGTCCTCAGCTAAGTAATCGTTCCATTTGGAGGTAGCCTTGCTGATTGCTGGTTTGCATTTTTGAGTCCTCTGAGTATATGGTGTCACTTTATGATTTTTCTCTGTATTGATTTGAGTCAGTGATGTGATTCTTCGCTGATCTTTCACCGGCTCCTCTGCATCAATGTGTCAAGATACTGTCAATGCTAACCAACCCATTTATAAAATAAGATTCTTATTTCTCATATTCTCTGCTCTTACAACTTTATTAAGCTATCAGTAGGTTTTAAAAAGAAAAACATTTGGATGAAATCTTATTTTCCCTGTATTGAGAATCAATCCTTAGTTTAACCACTCATCCACCTGTGACCTGACCCACAAGCCCGGGTCGGCTTTAAGAAAATTGCTGGAGTAAAACCACATTCTGTGCAACATGAGTGATCATAGTTTTAACTTTGTGCAATTGCTTGCCTTACCATTCAATCAAAAATTTAGATAGTCTGGTTTTTAGTTGCAAACAATAGTCTAAACTCAGAGTGCTAAATACTAATATTACTCAAGTGCATAACAAATTTAACGAGGCATTGATTTTCAGTTGCATTGTGACTTATGTTTCTCCCAAAAGCACAAGTAGATCAAAGTACATAACAAATTTAACAATGCAACGATTTTCACTCATTTAGTCCTCCTCTTCAGCTAACTACAATTCATAAAATCTGTTGTTTTCTTTGCTGAGAACCATTAAAAAAAATTGAACTACAAGTTATCCACACACACAATGAAGGCATATTCACCTTGAGAGTTTGAGAAAAGTGGCCTTTCGAAAAGCCTATCACCTCCTGCAGTTGAAGTTTCCACTGGTCTGCGCTTCTTGGACATACTCTTGCGCAACTCGGTTACAACCAGTGGCTCAAAATCGTCTCCTGTCCAACACAATCCATCTCAAACTCATTAAAACCAACACAACGAATCAAAACCTAATCAACCTACAATTGTGAAAAATAAACTAGTGTTACTATTACCCTTTTCATATACAATGATTATGATTATCCCAAATTAATAGACTAAGAAACTACAATTTTGTCGCCCCTCAATTTTTAGACTTGTTTAGACCTCCATTTATCCTTTTCTTCTCTTGCCATCATCGATCTGTCAAACAAACATTACTGTATACACTAAAATTTAAGTGCGACCTGATCATACACTACAATTTTACATCAAATTGAACTTAAAACTAACCATGCTCTTGTTGCCTTCCTTCATAATGAAAACCTAATCAACATAGAATTGGAACTGCTGTTTATTTCCAAAATTCAGCTATCACAAATTGTAATTCTAGAGTATATTGCATAATTGGTTTTAAAATCGACCATCTTGTTGTTGTTTGTCGCCTCCACTGGCGCCGTGATTATCGTCTTGGTCGAGGTACGCGGCCCAATCGGTCCTCTTCTTTTTCTGGCTGGCTGGGAAGTCGTGTTCCGGCGGCGGAGCTAGGGTTTCGGCGAGGGTCCAATCGGCGTTTTCGTCAAGGAACTTGCGGGACATGTTGAAGGTCTGGACGAATTTGCGGATGTCGCTGGCGAGGTGTCCCTGGGCGAAGACTTTGCGAACAGATTGCTTCTGGTTGCAGACCGCGCAGCTCCATTTGTTGCTGCTCTTCTTCCTCTGCTTCACCTGAAACACCGTCGTCATCAATGAAAGGGATCAGAATCCACACAGAAAATGAGAGAAAATGGGAGAGTGAAAAAGAGTGTGTGCCTGCATGGTGGAGCATTGGCAGCATTGGAGGGCGATGAAGACAATTGAAGACGACGACATTCGATATGCGAAGCGAAGCAAAGTCTCTGATTTCAGTGGGGACGATGGAAATTTTGAGGGAAACTTGGGAAATTTGAAGACCCTTTCTGTTTGGCGCCTTAGTTTTGAAATATCGTGATTTGGGCTCAGAACGTAGAAGGTCACTAAGGCCTTGTTTGGAACAGGAGAAAAAATGAGAAGAGAAAATGAATCAATGAAAACATACATACTTCAATGTATTTTCTCTCCTTTAGTTGATAAAAAAAATATGAAGAGAAGAGGAAAAAATAAGGTGGGACCCACCTAAGTTTTTTTCTCCTCTAACATGAGTAGAAAACTTAAGGAGAAGGGATATTTTGTGTAAGTTGACCAAAATACCCCTCACTACATTTAATAATAATTTTAAAATAATAAAAAATATTAATAATACCTGTAACAAATTATTTTAATAATATTTCTATAATTGTATCTTTTTGTAAATATTTAATTATCATATTTTATTTTTAATTGAGGGTACTTATGTCATTTTATAAACACCAATCTTTCTTTTCTCTCACTTTTCTTTTTACTTTCTCTTCAACCAAACAACTTAAAAATCATCTCATTTTCTACTCTCTTTTCTTTCTTTTCTTTTCTCTTACTTTTCTTTTACATATCAAAGAGACCCTTAACTCTAGAAGAATTCCGAATTTTTTTAAACAAAAAAAAAAAATAGCACTTTACTATTTTTACTTTTATTTTGAGGTTTAGCATTATACTAGTTACTTCTCTTAAGATATTTATTTTTATTCTAAAAATAAAAAATATTTAAATGCCATGGTCCATAATCCACTCAAAATATGCATCACAATTCCAATTTAGTGAGACCCACATTAATTAGTGAGAGAATGTTGAAATTTTATTGCTAGAAAAACATCACAGTAGAGTTTGTTGTACACTTACAAATACATGATCCATCGTTCCTTAAGTACGTGGATGGGGATTCGATTCTCAGCTCTTGTACATGGAAAGAACTCATTAACCAATCTCTTACTGCTTAGTGCGCTGACAGTGCAGCGAGGGATTAGTCTCACGACTGGGGTTGAGAATCTGACTGCTTAGAAGTTCGTTGGATTAGTCAGGTTCACATCCAACCTTTCTAAAGTTCAAGCCCTAAGCCCAGTAAACCAACCTCCACAGTGAGTAGTTCAACATTAAAAGATTCTCCATTACTAAAACTGCAAGAGATGTCGGATAGTCATCGTCCATCACAATCCTACAAAACGACACCACATCCAATTCTATGAATGTTGGATCATCCACCTTCAAATGAATCACACCCTAAGGCAGTGGCGGAGCCAAGGGGGGACTTGGCTATGCCATGGCCCCCCACTACTTGTTGGTTTGATTTATTTTGTATAAAATTACTTGTTGATTTTACTCACTTTGTATAAAATTACTTGTTGGTTTTACTATTTTTTATAAAAGTTCATATTGGCACCACCCACCTCAAAGTTCTCCCTCCGCCACTGCCCTAAGGCACTGCCTCTGGTACTATGGAAACAACACTCATTGTCCTTCCTTAATGTCTGAAATCCTGAATAGGAACTGTTAATACCATAACTAAAATATGCCTTAAAACAAAATTAATAGGTCAAACATGAGTGTAAAAAATATGGTTGTTACGCCATTTTCATACCCACCAAATAGGGTGAGCGTAAAGTTTAAGGGTGGTTTGGGTCTTAAGGGTGCACAGCGCAATAATGAGGCTATGTTGGGAAAGATGGTTGATAGTCTTCTTATGGCAGTGCTTTTAGGGAAATATAAGGCTGAGGGGTGAGGCCTCTTATGTTTGGAAGAGCATTGTGAAAGCTAAGGATGTTGTTGTTGGTGGGTTTGGTATTTGTGTGAGCGTGGTCTTACATCTGTTTGGTAGGAGGATTTGCTTGGATCCGATAGGCTTTGTAATCAAGTTCTTTTTGTTCATATCAGTGATATGAACTTTGTATTGCAGATATCTAACATGGTGGCATATGGAAATTTTCCTAGCTTTATACCATATGCTTTCACCTAAGATTTGGGCGAAGATTGCGAGCGTTATATTCCAGCATTATAAAAAGAATATATTAAATGAAAATTTAAGTTATCTGATATTTTTAAAGAGTAAAAACATTTAGTATTTTCTCAATTTGATATCTAGGAGAGTAAAGTAGGAGAATATGAATCTAAACTAGTAAGTAGTCCATGCATTGCATGGATTTTTTTGAAAAAACTAACTATGCAATACATGGTTAGATAATTAACATTGAAATATTATGAATCTATTCATAATTATTAAGTTGCATAATTTTAAAATAAAATGATATCAAAGTTATATATTTAATCAAGTACTTATTTAAATTTCGTCAGAATCAATATGTTTATCTCTTATTTAAAATAAACCAATAATTTGAGTGTCATAATTATGCAACATAATTATAATTACGTACTCTAAAGAACATAAAATAAGTTAATATTAAATATAAAAAAATAACATTTGAATCATTGATTATATTTCAAAATTTTAATAAAGCATACATCTCAAGATATAAATATGGTTTAAATTTTTTTAAAGCTATATAAGTTATTGAATTATGCTAATTTTTAGGAAGAAAAATTGGAAATCATAGAGAGAAGATATGCACGTGAAGAGAATTTTTAAATGTGCAAATTGAAAACAAAGTGCATTAGACAAGTGATATTAATATACACTTGCTTTTTTAGAGAATAAGAGGGAGACAATGTGTATTTTAAAATTAGTATTTCAGCCCATGCAATGCACGGTAAAATTATTTTTCAAATATTTAAAATTAAATATTAATTTACAATCATGTTTTATTTTAGATATAATTTATGTTCTTGATTAAAATGAACAGATAAAATTTGAATATAAACATTAGACTATAATTTTCTAATTCAATTAAGTTTTCGTTTAACATATATTGAATTAGGAAGTTTACTGGAATATATATCTTCAATGATACTCCCTCCATCCCTAATTATAAGCTAATAAAGACACTTATATGGTGTCACTAAATATAAGCTAACTTAACAAAATCTAATTTTCTTTTCCATATTTGCCCTTGCATTTATTGGTTTTTCAATTCCAAAATTTTGATTCACACTCACTTTTATTCTCTTTCCTGCTGCTACCCAACTAAAAGTCTTTTAATGTTTGACACTTTGGCTTTTGCGCTCTTAGTCTTCCATACTAAACTTATTGAGAACGGAGCAACTTAATAAATTCACGTCCTTCACTCCTTTTGGATTTTCTTCTCCCTTGCTTTGCAATTTTCCTCTTTTCATAGGCAATGGAGAAAAAAATTATTGAAGCTTCAATGGAGAAGGAAACTCAATATGGAATTCTTGAAGACTTAACTATAGAAGTTGTTGCAAATTCATTGGATGAATTTGAAGAAGACACAAAAATTGGTTTCTACAAAATTCTCAAGGATAACAAAGTTGAAGCTAAAAATGTGGAAGACCTAAGAGAAAAGGTGGTTCAAGCTTTGATAGGAAAGAAAGTGGTTGCAGAATTTGATTTGAACAAGTTTCCTTTGGATGAAAATGAAGATGACATTGCAGAGCAAAAGGAACATAAAGAATTTTTGATGTCTTTGTTCAAGATTTATCTTGGTAGGTTCTATTAAAGTGGAAGACCCAAGAGCAAAAAGTGGTTGGAATTTTTATTTCTATTACTGTTTCCTTTCTTCAAGCACTCGATCTTAGGTTTTTTTGTTTCTTTTGTGCCTCACCTGTCTCTTTTGTAAGGTGGGGCAGGGTTTTTTTTTAATTTTTATGGTCATTGAAAGTGATTCCATAATAGGCCGTGTTTTATGATGCTATTGTGACCTGTGATGGATCCTTTTGTTTTGATAGTATGATGGCTTGTTTTGTATCTTGAGTCAAGTTCTTTCTCTCTATCTAAAAGTATCGTTTTATTCTCTAAAAAAAATTAGAAGGGGATTGCATCAGCTTTGATTCATTATTTTGGTGGAACAAATGCTACAGCACTTCAAGACAAATAAAAGGATTATGGGTACACTCTTATAATGAGATCATCCTTAAAGCATAGCTTCTTTAAACACAAAAAACAAACAGAATTGAATAACAAGTACAAATTTTATTGAAGCATAGCTTCTTCAAACATATCTGAATTGTGGTCATCTTTCAAGTGCCTGATGACTTCTTCAACTAATGAATGATCACATCTCATTTGAGTAGGCAACTGGCCTTG
This sequence comes from Acmispon strigosus, assembly GCA_030819835.1. Lineage (NCBI taxonomy): Eukaryota > Viridiplantae > Streptophyta > Magnoliopsida > Fabales > Fabaceae > Acmispon > Acmispon strigosus. The sequence goes on along the minus strand of JAUAMA010000001.1, from coordinate 35,825,761 downwards.
CCACTTCATCACATCTTTTTTAATATGTGGAATTTTGTAATTACTTGAACCCTTTTCCTTCATGACTTATATCATGCATGTTTGAAGTGTCAATAAAATCTTGTTAGAATCAGTAGAGGAAAATGTATCAAAGGCATTTTCCACAACAAAGATAAGGTCATCAATTGTCTTAGCGGCTCTATTTATGCTACTTCTCTTTGCTGCCTCATTAGTCACAAAAGGGAATACACCAATTTTTCCTAAGAATAGTTCATTCCCTTGTGCATCAAATCTAGGACGAGCGACCGCAACCAAAAACATTACCTTTGTAATAAAATTCTTGCTATGACAACTACGTAATGGTTCGTTCTCAGGTGGAAGCATGTAATAATTGATTGTCTTCTTTGTCAGGTAAAACCACTTCTCATCAATATGAACAATATTATCCATACTCTTGAAAATTGGATCATATGGTATGCTATCGCTTTGTAGCATTGACAAGCAAAACTTCAATCTAGCCACTTTATTTTCTTCTTTCAAAAATGGCTTGATGGCATTTGAATGGCGTCGAATTGATCCTTCCTTTGTAAGTCTACAAAGTGATGTCCGACTAAAGTTCAACGCACAAGCTAAAGATCAATAAGAAGTTCGTTTGCATAAAGGAACATCACAAAATTTAGCAGGATCCAACTCAATTCTCTTGCGTCCACAATTTTTTGTTTTTCTATGAGATACATCTTCTGATTCCTTTGTTCGCCGCCAAATTCTGTCAATGACACTTTTAGAAACTGAATATAATGAAGCTAGCATTTCTCTCGCACCTCTCTTCAATCTTCCATCTACAACATGCTGCAGCAACAAATGAGATAATACTTTGCGTTGCTCGTTGATAAGGAACATACGTTGACCGCGTATTCCACTAACTGGTGTTTCACTTGTATCGCCTGCTCAGAACAACATTGTGACATAGGTTGCTACTTGTACCAAAAAAAGTTTGAGGTTGTTACTTAAACATAAAGTGAAGAAAAAAAAGTGAAACGATTTTAAATAGTGGGTAAAAAAGAACAATTAATTAAGGGAGCACCAGTGAAATCTTCTGTTTCTTCATCGTTTGTGTCTCTTTTTGGTGCTTCTTCCACTTCAATGTCATTTTTTTCTTCATCCACAACCTCCTCTTTTTCATGAACACAATTTTCACTGTCTAAGCACACTGATTGATTCAAGTCCATACTGAACTTGTCATTTGTTTCTCCTTCCACAACCTCTTGAATTTCTTCATTTTCTAGGAACAGTTGGTTGTTCATGCCAAAAATGACCTCCATTTGGTTGTTATCCAGTTTTCCTTCCACAACCTCTTCTGTGTCATGAACGCATCTTCATTATCTGAGCACAATGATTTGTTCAAATCAAATTGCAAATTTCTTTTTCTCTCAACTGTTTCTCTCTCCATTGTTAGTAGGACTAAAATGCTTCAAATGTCGATACCTGTTCTTTTTATCTCGTTTGTGTCTCACAAGATTTGGTGGGAGGTGAAAATTTGGGGAGAATTGAAAATTTGTTTGTTTTAATTCAAATTCAGAATTTAATTGTTTTAAAAATCTTAATAACTTTCAACATTGAAGAAGTTGGTGACAGTAGTTGTTTTAAAAAATTAGATAAGTTTCACCTATTGATATCTCCTTTTTTTCTAAAACACCTATTGATATCTTCAAGTTCTTTAATTTGGGTGGGATGGCATTAAATTGATAAATTGATAGTGGAGCACCATTAAATATGGAAGATTTTACATTTTTTTTAAAACCAATGCATTAACTAACCTTTTCTTAATAAGCAGGAATTTAACAATTTTACCTTATAATTAAGGACGGAGGGAGTAATTGCTATGATTGATTTAGTATTTTTCCAGAAGAGTAAAATTTAAATATTATCATTTTTTGTGTATTTAATTGCTTTCGCAATTTTAAGCTGAGCAGGACCACTATGGGTTGCAAAACTCTCCCATAGTGGTCAATAAAATGATAGAAATTTGAATTTATGTTTGGATTTATTTTTGCATCGAAAAACTAATTTATATTTGAATTTGATTAGTAAAAAAATTACAACAATGATTAGAAAATGTAGAAATTTGAATAATAATTCAAAATTGAGAAAAAATGATTAGAAGAGAAAAACAACGTAATGATTAAATAGTTAATAGATGATATGAATTGAACTAAAATAAATATTAGAATGATTTAATTTATATCACTTCGTAAAAATTACGTTGAATTAAAATAACTTGCAATGAAATACATTTTAAATTTTTTAAAATGGATACTTATATATTTAATTTATTTGTATAAACGGAAAAATTATTTTTTAGATAAGTCCATCAACGTGAAGCAAAATAAAAATCTCACAGTAAAAATTCTGGAACCAGAAAATTTAAGTAAGGGAAAATGAACGGTAGCCTATTGGAAGGCAGAATTGAGAGATATGAGCTCGAGAGATAATTGAGTGAGCTTTATTTTTTAGGAGAGAGCAAGATAACTATTAGATACGCGTGAGAACCACAATTTAACATAATTGGAGACAAAAAAACCAATTTAAATGAAAGAGTAACGTGGCTAATTGTGAGAGAGAGTGTGCTGATTGAGTGTCTCACTCTTTAGAGTGAAGACTCAAAATTAATAGATAGGTAGATTTTTCAAATTCAACCTTCAGTTATTAGCACTTTAGTCTGTGCAATGCACGAAATTTAATTATTATTATTAAAATTTATAATAAAATATCATTTTAAGTATAATTTATTGTTTGATTTAAAATAAATGGTATAATGCAATTTGATGTATATAAATAAATATTAGAGGGAAAAAAATTAGTTATTCAAATTTGGGACAGTTAGTCAATTTAATTTGTAATACCATATTATGGTTGGATAAATATTAATTTTTTTTTGTTAGAAAATTTATATAATTTGACAATAAGTGATATTTAGATGAATTAAAATTGTAAGAATAATAATTTAAATTTATTCACAAAATAAAAATTTTATTACAAGAGAAGTGTTATAGTTTCAAATTTGAATTAAAAAATATGGATTGGTATTTAAAATTTTAAAAGTATTTAATGTTTGACTTGAGACAATCTCACTCTCATGAGGGGTGTGTGAAATTCACAATGCAATTGGAGAGGAGAGAGAATATTGTAAATAGTCTAATCAAAAGAGTGAGGGAGAGTGAGTGATGACTCAAAATTAATATATACAAAGTAAATTCTTTTTCTCAAATGATGTCTTTATTCTTTATCCCACCAATGAAATTGTGCTATGTTAATTAAAAATCACTTATTTAGGGTCCGTTTGGGAAAACAGCTTAATTAAGCGCTTATGACCATAAGCGCTTATGGCATAAGCGCTTATTAATAAGCTCTTTTAAGATATTTATTATAATGAATTGAAAATAAGCTATATATAAGCATAAGCTCTTTTTCATAAGCTGCTCTGGATAGCTTATGAAAGTAAGCTCAAAACAGCTTATAGGTAGGTCATAAGCTATTTGCATAAGCTCTCCCAAACGCTTGCTGATAAATGCCAATCTGCCATTAGTTTTCATATGTTTTTAATGGCATTTATCATGGTTTTCATTATAAAATACCCCTTGTTTATATAATTTGTGGGTTAAATAAAAGGGTAAAGTGATTTTAAGCTTTTAAGGATGTTTCTTGTGCTTTTAATGTGTTTTTCACATGTTTCAGGACCCAAAAGAGGCAAAGAAATGAAGAAAATATGAAGGAGTCAAGATTCTGGGCGCTAAGCCACCCTACAGGGCGCTAAGCGCCCAGGAAAATGAAGGAAAGGGGCTTTCTGGGCGCTAGGCGCCCAGTGGATAGCGAGAAGCGCGCGCGGACCGCCCAGCGCGGCATATGGGCGCTAGGCGCCCAGCAAGGACCAGCGAAGAATGGCGCTGACTGCTAAGCGCCCCACTTAGCGGCTCAGCGCCCAGCGAAGATTATTTAGGCGCTAAGCGCCCCGACCGCGGCTAAGCGCCGCTGGGCCTGGCCCAGGGCGCTAGGCGCTTGTCGGCGGCGCTAGGCGCCCCTGCACCGCCCAGACTCCTTTAAAACGCGATTTTGGCAAGGTTTTGGGTATTCTTTCAACCCTGATCTCCTCCAAACACCCCTTGGACGTGAGAGAGCTCTAATTTGAGAAGGAAAAGAGGATTTTCATCAACGGATGCGTGGATTCTTCATCGTCTCCTAAGTCCCTAATTGATTCTCCTTGTAAGCAATCTAGTTTCCATTCTATGGATAACTAAGCTCCCTTTTAGTTGGATTTAGGCGTAGTATTTCATCTTGATAGGATTCTATTTGGTTCTTTGTTACTTTCTATTTTTAATTTCAATTAAACAGTTTTGTTCTTATTGCTTATGATTGCTTGATCACCTTTCATCTGATTTGGGATTAATTTTGTATGTGGAAGCTACCTTATTAATCTGATATAAACTGTTTAATCTTAGGAGAAGCTAATTTGCTAGGAATAGCGTTAGATCACCTAGTTCCTTAACGCCTACATATTCACAATTGTTTTGATTAATTGCCTGTGGAAGCGGTAATTAGTAAAGTAATTGAATCAACTTCTCATACTAGGAATAGATGAATTAGTTAAGAACTGGCGGGAATAAATTAAAGATTTGAAGTGATTGTAATCAAGAATAAATAAATCCTGGATAGTGAAATATGAAACCATAATCCAACTGTTTTCCCAATCTGTTATTCTCTAAAATCGTTTCTTTCTTATTTTCATGCTCTTAAATTCAAGTCTTTCCAAACAAACAACTCTTATTTCTTTTCTGCTTAACTTCTTAATTAAAGAAATGCACTCTTACACATTTGCTCCCTGTGGGTCGATAACACCCGTACTATACTGCAATTGAATCTTAAAAGAGGTTTGAGCGCAGCTTAAGTATTGGTTTTTATTAAAAGACGTAAAAACCCTTTTAACACTTGCATAAGCACTTATACTATAAGTTAAACTCATATAAGCTCTTCCAAACGGGGCCTTAAGGTTATAAATACCATATCCCTGCATTTTTAGGTGGCGTGACACAATTTGATTTGTCCAAACATGAAATGAGACATTGTTTTGAGAAAGAATATATTCTTAATTTATGTGAATTAATTTGTGCAATTTGACAAGCCTAACAAGCCCATTAGCCCAAGCCCAACTGGGTCAAAGTTAATTCACTGGTGCTCTCTGTGTTAAAAACGCTTATTATTTTGTCAATTAAATTTGTGCAATTTGTTCAGCCCAATAAGCCCAACCGAATCAAAGCTCCAACGTGGTAAATTATAATTCACCACTTCTCTTTGCGGCACCGAAATCCCAACTCTCATTTCCCACACCACCTACTATTCGAAGAAGTGAAAACGATTCAAAAACCAGAGAAGAGAAGAGAAGCCATGAGAAGACGAGGCAGAGGACTTCTAAGCCTCTCTTATTATCTCCAATCAAAACCAGCACATGCACCACCACCCAATGCTGGTTTTCAAGGCTCTATCACTACTTTCTCAACATCTTCCAAGTCCCAAAGTGATTCACTAATTTTGGAGAAGTTCAAACAGAGAAAACTCAAAGGGTCCTCCTCAAAAGACCTACAGGTTAGCCCCCAGGTTTCACCTTCAGTCTCATCAAGTGTGGATACTGCAGCCGCTGCTGCTGCTGCTGAGATGGTGGTCCAAAAGGGTTTGCAGAATGAGAGCGAACCTACAATGGTGGTTGCCAATTTCAAGGAGTTGGGTGTGAGTGAGGAGCTTGTTGAGGTTATGGATGGGATTGGTGAGTTTGTTCCGAGTGAGATACAGTGTGTGGTTATTCCAGTTATTTTGGAAGGAAAGAGTGTGTTGTTGAGTTCACCCTCTGACCCTGATAGGACCTTGGCCTACTTGTTGCCCCTTATTCAGGTTAATTTTCTTCTCTTCTCTTTGCTCTTCCAAGGGTTTTGAGATTGGTGGATACTCTTAGAGCTCACGCTAAGCCTAACTCTACTCATCAGTTTATTAGGATAGAGTTAGGTCTGACCTAAATTCTAAAATGGTACTAGAGTATATCCTAGTTTCATTTATTGGAGACTACCCATATATGGTCACGCGCATTCACTCTTGCAAATTCCTCGAGAAGTCTCAAATTGATAGCGTCAAAATAATTCTTATAAGGGGTTGAGCATTCGTCACCCTCAAGCTAGCTTTTTGGTAGAGTTAGACCTGATTCAAATTTTAAGAGATATAAGATAGTGGAATTTTGGAAATGCATATGGTTTATTTCCTTTTATTTGTTATTTACTTGGTGGTATAGGTTTCACTTTGATTGAAAAACTTGGTGTTTTGTTTCATAAGAGAAGATGTCAACTTGTAATGGTTTTCTTAACCATGTTGGTTCCTGATCATTGTGTTATAGAATCATATGGAAGGTTTCTCAGCATCAAATCCCAAATTCGTTTTGCTTCTTGTTTGTTTGGTCTATTTGAACTCTGTTACAGAGCATTGATTGTTTACTTTAGTACTTAACTAAATAAAGAAAATAAATTTCTATAGCCAGTTAATATGATCCATGTAATGATTTTTCTTAGAATCACTTTCTCGGATATAAACTACCAAAATGTCTCTTCCAAGTGTTTCTATGTCAAGTGTCAACTTCAGGAACAGGAGGGGTGGAAATTATGGAGACAATGATTACAGTATTAGTGTGATTGAACTCGCTTATATTTTTCTGAAATTTGTCAATAGATGGAGAGAAAATTTGGGAGGTGTTGAGATACCACATCGACTAGAGATAGGAAAGGCTTTGGCAATCCTAACCTTACAAGCTAGCTTTTAGGGTAGACTTAGGCCTAACCCAAATTTAATAGGAGGAGAAAAGGTTAGAAGTAAAATTCATACTTCCTTCTTTGGAAGATAAGAATATTGTGGAAGGAATCAAATTCTAATAAATTATTGCACCTTGATTGTCCTAAGATCATCAGCTCTGGGACAGAGTGAAGGTGAGAATAAAATCAGAAATGAGGGTCAGTATTTCAGTATTTAGAAATTTCACAATCAGTAAAATATGAATTTGTCCTTATTTTCATGACATCCAGGCAAGGGAGAACGGGTTTCTATTTATAGCTGTTTTTCTTCTATATTCTTTATTTTCTTGTGAATAATTGTATTAAATCTGTGAATTTTTGTAGCTGCTGAGACGGGATAGAGAGTTGCTTGGTTCAAATTCAACGCATCCCCTAGCCATTGTGCTTTGTGCTTCAGAGGAGAAAGTTGCACAGGTGGCTCTATCCTTACTATCTACTATCATCATCTTCTCTGTTTTTTCGTGTAGAGTGTGTGCCTAGAATTAATGATTGATTTTGACCCTGGCAAATTTTACTTCATTTACAGTGCTATAATGCTGCACAATACATCATCCATGATGCAGAATTGAAGTCTGCAAATAATTGTGCTTCAGCAGACAAGGGGCAGTCCAATTCCTCAATCGGCCTCATGATTGGAACTCCCTGTGAGGTTCTTCAATACATTCAAGAGGGGACTGTTGTTCCTGCTGAATTAAGATACTTGGTTAGTATCACCGATAAAATTGTATCAGAATCTATGTAAAGTCTCTCAGGTTACCTGCTCTTTGGAGCATCTAGCATTTATCTCACCTGCATTCATGTTTCTTAAGTAGGTATTGGATGGCGTGGATTGCTTGCTTAATAGTGGCCATAGTTCTGAAATCCATAAAATTCTCAAACCATTACAAGATCATGGATCAACATCTACTGTCAAAAGATTGCAAACCATTTTGGCAATTTCAACCATTGCTGAGGTATGATGACCGTTTATGTTGTTTTAGTATTTGGACTGTTTTATAACCACAATGTGCTTAGGTCTGCATCATACTGGTTATGTTTTTGAGTTTATCTTTTTTCATATGGCAGGTTTTGGGTGAAGAGTCCCCCCTTGTAAAGCGTCTTGAGCGTGATCATGCAGGAAATATATCTGCAATGTCTTTAGAAATGGAGCCAACAGACGTCTTTGATTTCTCTGAGTCTCTGGATGCTCTTAGAAGAGAAGTTGCGGATGCCATGAATTCCCTTTTGAAATAACAGTACATCTTGTTCTAATGGTGCCTAAAATATTGCTAAAGAAAGTCAAAATAGGTTTTAAGATCTTCTTATAGCAATACAAATGAGATTGATTGTTTTTGTATATATTTTTATGTGTGTTCTTTTGACTACGATATATTTTTCGAGAAAAGTATATGTCTTTGACGGATATAAATCCGTTTGAGAAAACTACGTGAGTCTATCCAAACAAATGACTTTCTCAAAGTTTGAACTTGTGTCATTCTTTATAGAGATCTAACTTGGCTAGCAAGAGATCAACAATTCAACACCATGTGGGTAGTGTACAATATTTAAGAATGAGATTTTAACTTGTAATCTCGGGAAAACTACTTAAACCACCTACTTCTAACTATGCACTACTCTTTTATTATTGTTACTAGTATCCGTGACCCGTGCGTTGCACAGGGTATTCATTTTTTTTTGTACTTTATGTATTTTTTTGATTTATGCTTTATTTTTTTAAGATTATATTTGTATTAAAAGGTGAAAATTCCATATCAGAAATCTGGTTCTTGTAGGGCTATTTTGTGATAAATATGCTTTTTTTCAAAGCCTTAATTTTTTTAGATCAATGTGTTTGTTATTTTTATTTGTGTTGTTTGTCCTTGTTTATCTAATTGATGCCTTATTTTTTTTTTATATAAAAATTTGATAGTGCATTACAAAGAGATGAAATAACATATATGAGCTAATAATTGATTGCTTAAAATAATTGACTGTCAAACATTCTTTATTATTTTGCAACTGAAATGATTACATTGAGAATAAAATTGATGATTGTCTTGACGCATTCCCTGTAATAAAAAGAAAATAAATAGGGATGAATAATAGTTAGCTTAATGGATTTTTTATAATGAAATAATTATATTAAAAATTATAATATAATATTCACATGGAGGGCGAAACTTACCGCTGCTATTGTTGTTTCACATGTCCCTAAAGAAAAATATAAAATATTAATTATATAAGTTAAACTTGACATTGAAATGTTTTTTATTTATTTAAAGATGTAAAGAACTTACTCATGTGACATTGCAAAATACTTCTTTGTAAACCACATTTGAAATACTCTCAGAATTGTTGTCATCACTGTTGCAAATGAGGATTTTGAATCCTGTACGATTTGTAACTCTGGAGAATGCTACATATAGTTGGTCATGTGAAAATACTGGTTTTGGCAAATATAAACCGACATTTTCCAAGGATTGTCCTTGATGTTTGTTTATTGTCATGAAAAAAGAGTGTTATAGGAAACTTTCTCCTTTGAAATTTTAAAGGGAGTCTCCTATTTGATGGAGTTTAATGATAATCTTGGTATGTACACTCTTTGTCTAGCATTTGATCCAGATATAGCATTTACTTCTAATACATGCGTCCCCATTTTAGTGATTATCAAACATGTACCATTACACATTCCAGCTGATTGATTGATGTTTCTTAGAAGCATTATTGGAACACCAGTTTTTAACCTTAATTGATGATTAGGTAAACTTGAAGAGGTTATTGGGTTAAAAAACTCAGGTGTGTGGATATCATCTAGACTGTCATAATTGTTGTCTGACGCACATGTGTTGTCTGCACTCAGATAAAGTTTATCTTCTCCAGGAAACAATGGCATCATATATTCATTTAAATTATCAACAATTTCATTAGTATGAGCTAAAATTGCACGATGCTGGAAAAATTGTAGATTTGTGTAATTTTGTAGGCAAGAAGGATAAGTGGACTGGACTATAGAAGCCATTGGTTGACCTGAATGTAAAGTAAAAATTCATGAGTCCATACTAGTTCCATCATCTATCTGCCCACCTATGTTTCCGTCCTCTATGCTTAATATCCACTTTGAAAAAAAAATTAGCTCTGCAACTTCAGTGGTTGTGCTTTCGTTTGGAGCCTCATATTTTTAGTTAATGAAAGTATCTGGGAATGTTTTCAAAGATAAGTATGTAAGTTGTCAAGAACAAAGTATTTAAATAAATTTATATTTTAGTTTATAAAATATGTTTTTCAATGGGCTAAATTTTATTTAGCTTGATAATGATTTATTTAATTGTAAAGTATTACTATGCAGACAATTGTTAAAGCACCTGACAATGATCCCAAAGATAAGAAGAATTGATAGTGGCATGTATAATATATTGTCTTCTACCTTTAGGCAGAACTGGTAAACTTTGCCTAAAGTCTCCATTTAACACAACAACTTTTCCTCCGAAAGGTTTGTCGAAGTTGTTCTTATTAGTAAATCTCATAATATCTCTAAGTGTTCGATCTGCAGCTTCAAAATAATGCTTGTAAGTCATGGTGCTTCGTCCCATATAATGACTTTAGCTTTATGATGATCAATTTTGCAAATGGACTACCTTGGTGTATATTGCAGGTAGAATCCTCATGAACATTAATAGGAATACCAAATCTTGAGTGTGTTGTTCGGTCACCAAGAATGAGCAAGGCTGCAATTTCACTTGATGTAGCGGTTAAAGCAATTTCTCATTTGCATCTTATAGTTGCTGCTAATGCTCTCCAAATGAACATTTTCCATGTTCCTCCATAACCATTGAGGAAAAATAACCCCTCTTTGTTGTGATTAGTTGCTGACATGATAGTGTTATAAACATTTTTCTATTCTGATGTCATGTTAGTTAGAAGATGCACATGCTATGTGGCTAGAGTTTTTCTATCATAACACAATTCGTCCATAATAAGCTTATTTTGAGAAGCTGATATTGTGGACCTATCAATTTCAGGCATTTTATTTGGGAGATTTTTTTTTTGTATTATGGGTATTTTTTCGATTTATGATTTATATTTTAAATATTATATTTGTATTAAAAGGAAAAGATCATACCAAAAATTTGTTTTTTCTAAGGTTTTTTGTAATAAATGTTTTTTTTTTGTTGAAGCGCTTTTTTGTGTGATGAATGTGTTTGGTTTTTTTTTTTGTCAAAGATTTTTTTTGTTATGAGTACATTTGTTATTTCTCATTGTATTGTTTGTCCTTATTTATATAAATGATGTCTTTTTTTATTTATATACAATTTAATAGTGCATTACAGAGAGATGAAATAACATATATGATCCAATAATTGACTGCCAAAAATTCTTTATTGTTTTGCAACCGAAATAATTACATTGAGAATAAAACTGAGAATAACGATTGCCTTGACGAATTCCCTGTAAAAAAAATGAAAATAAATAGGGATGAATAATAGTTATCTTAATGGGCTTTTCATAATGAAATATTTATATTGAAAATTATAATACAATATTCATATGGAGGACAGAACTTACAACTGCTATTTTTGTCCTACAATTCCTGTAAAGGAAAATATAAAATATTAATTATATGAGTTAAACTTGACTAACTGGATTGAGATGTTCTTAGTTTTTCTTTTGTATTTAACGATGTAAAGAACTTCCTCATATGACATTCTGAAAGACTTCTTTATAATCTACTATTGAAGCACTCTGAAAATTGTTATTTTTACTGTTGCACATGAGGATTTTTAATCATGTACAATTTGTAACTCTGGAGAATGCTATATATAGTTGGTCATGTGAAAATACCGGTTTTAGGAAATATAAACCAACATTTTTCAATGATTGTCCTTGAATTTTGTTTGTCAGGACAAAATAGAGTGTTATAGGAAATTGTCTCATTAGAAACCTAATAGAAATCTCATATCTGATGGAGTTTGATGATAATCTTAGTATGAACACACCATGTCCAGCATTTGATCAAGATATAACATTTTCTTCCAATTCACGTGTTCTCATTCGAGTAACTATCAGACATGTACCATTGCACATCCTAGCTGATTGATCAATGTTTATTAGAAGCATTACTGGAACACCAGTTTTTCGCCTTAATTGATGATTAGGCAAACCTGAAGAGTTTATTGTATTCAATAATTGCTGTCTGATGCACATGTGCTATCTGCGCTGAGATAAATTTTCTCTTCTCCAGGCAACAATGACATCATATATTCATTCAAATTATCAGCAATCTCATTAGCATGAGCTAAAATAGCATGATGTTGACAAAATTTTGGATTTTTGAAATTTTGTATGAAAGAAGGATAAATAGAGTGGATAATAGAAGTCATTGGATGACCTGAATGTGAGAGTAAATTTATGAGGGGTGTCAAGGCTAGTTTCATCATCTATCTGCTCACCTATGTTTTCGTCCCCTGTGCTTAACATCCACTCTAAAAAGATTTTAGCTCTGCAACTTCAGTGTCTCTGCTTCCAGTTTGGAGCCTCATATTTTTTGTTAATGAAAGTACGTGAAAATTATTTCAAAGATAAGAATGAAAATTATTAGTAACAAAGTACTTAAATAATTCTTTTTGTTTTAAATATATGTTTTCCAATGTGTTAAACTTTATTTAGTGCATTAATGATTTATTTAATTGAAAACTATTACTATGTAAACAAATGTTATAGTACCCGACAATGATCTCAAAGATAAGAAGCATGGATAATATCTTGTATTCTACCTTTAAGCCCCACAGGTAAAATCTTCCTAAAGTCCCCCCTAAAACAACAACTTTTCCTCTGAAAGGTTTGTTGAAACTGTTTTTATAAGTAAACCTCATAATATATCTAAGTGTTCAGTCTATAGCTTTAAAACAATGCTTGTTGCCCCTGTAATTAAAAAAATATAAAGTAAACATTATTATGTTTAAAAGTATAAATAGTTTAATATAATCAATCAATGTATGAAGAAGACTCACTCCAAATCTTGTAGCACAACATCAATATGCTTGTTCTTCTTTCCATCTTTTTTATTTTCTATTAATTCATCTTTTTGAACTAAATGTCCAATAACATCTAAAATATAAATTTTAAAAAAATTAATAATGAGTTAAAACATGAAACATGTAAGGTGGTTATTGTATTAGAACTAACCTATTAGGTATTGGTCATCAACAGTTGTTTGAATATATGAAAATTATTAGTAACAAAGTATTTAAATAATTTTATTATTATTTTAAATATACGTTTTCCAATGTGTTAAACTGTATGTAGTGTGTTAATGATTTATTTAATTGAAAACTATTACTATGCAAACAAATGTTATAGTACCTGACAATGATCGCAAAGATAAGAAGCATTATAGTGGCATGGATAATATCTTTTCTTCTACCTTTAGGCACCACTGGTAAAATCTGCCTAAAGTCCCCACCTAACACAATAATTTTTCCTCTGAAAGGTTTGTCGAAGTTGTTCTTATTAGTAAACCTCATAATATCAAGTGTTCGGTCTACAACTTCAAAACAATGCTTGTTGCCCCAAAGTGTATACACCAGCTTGTTGCCCTTGCAATTAAAAGATTTATAAAGTAAATATTATTATTTTTAAAAGTATAAATATCTTAATACAATCAATCAATGTATGAAGAAGGCTCACTCCAAATATTGTAGCACAAGATCAATATGCTTGTTCTTCTTTCTATTCTTTTCATTTTCTGTTAATTCACATTTTTGAGCTAAATGTCCAATAAAATCTAAAATATAAATTTTAAAAAATTAATAATGAATTAAAATATGAAATATGTAATGTCGTTATTGTATTAGAACTAACCCATCAAGTATTGGTCATCAGCGATTGTTTGAATTTTAGAAAATAATACAAAATCATATTTGGTTGAAGGAATAGTGTCACTTGTAGCTTCTTCAATTTTTGAGATGCCCATTAAAGTAATCTTGTATTTGTGCTTCATGACCCTAAATTTCCTACCAGATGCTTGAACCATAAAATTCTGAATCACATAAACTTTTCCTTTACACATTGTGTCATTAAACTGTGCCATTTGATTGCAGTTAATGCTAGCATGGATCTTCGAGTGTTGTTTTGTTAACAAAATGAGAAACATCAATTTTAAAAAATCACGTTTTTTTATGGTAACAATAAATAGTTTGAATATGTTACCATGGAAATGGAAAAAACAAAGGAATTATAATACATGTTCATCGATTAAGAGCAGTTCGATACTATTAACAATTTGAGACTTTTTCAGTACTATATTAATTTCTCATTCAATGGAGACCTATTGCTCTGCTAGGGTTTCCCTAACCCAAACAGACACGGCAACAACAGTCGGCAAATCTGTTCAGGGGTCAGCGACACAAGGAGACGAGGCGGAAGAGGATGAGCCGGCAGATGTATTGGGGGGGTCTGATTTCGACTATTGAGGTGGACTTTGGTTCGGTGGGCAAAAAGGAAAACGAAGCAGAGGTGGATGTTTCGTTTCAGACTAGCGGAGAACCTCACCGTAGCTGCTCCACCCTTTTCGTTGACAACATCGACGAGGCGATAGGGTACCACCATATTCGTGGCCTGTTCTCTCTTTTTGGAAGGATCTTGAATGTTTTCATTCAAAGGAAACGCAAAATCGAGCGGCGATTCCGTTTCGGTTTCGTCCGTTTTTTTCTCGAAGAAGCAGGCTTGTTCTGCAATCTGTGCCCTGGATGGCCTTAAGGTGGGTGGGGCGTTTTTGTCGGTGGCACCGGAAAGGTTCCCCAAGGATTATCTACAGTGCTTTGTGGCGTGGGCTTCTCGCGGCAGGGGTTCGCCTGTGAAGGTGGTTGACCATCTTGGCCTAGAGTTTGTGGGGGTGACAGGTGGTGTTGGTCGACAAAATTTGTGGAAGAAGCTCTTGAGGGGAAGCTCTCTGTCTCATCTTTTCAAGAGGTGGCGTTGGTTCTGGGAATTGACAAGGGTTGCTATTCTGGTGAAAGAATTCCCGTTGAATTTCTTTTTCCTGAAATTGGTCACTGGGCGTTTGGCTCTGACGAGGTGAAGAATCCTAAAGCTCCTGAGGTTCCTTCCGGCAGAGCTTCTCCTCACCACTGTTTACTTTCTGTTGGGAGTGGTGAAATCTTTCGGGCGGAGGAGAGCGGTGTCAAGGAGGGGTTGGACTTGCAGTTGCCTAGAAAACGTGGGCGACCTAAGAAGCTGGATGGTAAAGGTGGATCAAAGAAGACAGCAGACACTGCAGAGAGGGTTCGAGGGTATGGGGAGAATAGGGCTCGGGGCCGGCCCAGGAAGAAGGAGTATTGGAGCCAAGAGTTGAGCATCCATATCGATTCAACCCTCTCTAGTGCGCAAGCGGAGGTCGCGACGGGATGTGAAGGAGATGAAGGTCGTCAACTCATGCTTTTTCCGTTAGAGTCTTTAGTGCCTCAGGGTGTTATGACAAGAGCAAGACGTCCCCTTTCGGTGGGTAAGCGAGTGGGGCTAGTTTTTTCTTGTCCTAACGACATTGCAGTGAACCAGATTGTGGCTCAAATTTTGGAGCGCAGATCCTCGTAAGGGCGGTTTTCTTGTGGTGGTTTTGCTTTTTGGGGTGTTTTGTATTGTGTTGTACAGAGAGGTTTGCTTTGGTTGGGGCTTTGTATATTCCCTTTTTGGCTTGAGTCATTGGCTCTCTCCCTCTCTTGTTTTAGTGGCGGTCGGGTAGATCTTCCTCTTTCTTGAGGTGGCTGTTTTTTGGCTTTATATTATATATTAATATATCCTTTTGCTATAAAAAAACAATTTGAGAATTTTTAAAATCCCTTGTTTCCCACATATGGAGCACACGAACTTTAATCTTCCATTCAATATTTCCAGCAAAAATATCGAATACCTTGTTCAAATTTTGGGACATCCTATATTACAAAAAGATGAGAAAATCAAAGATGAAATATTTTGTAAGATGTTTCAGTTATACATGGAAACTACCTAATATAAAGTATGCTGGAATCAAATAGAAAATCATTACGAAATCAAAAGCAAGTTATAACACATTTAGACATTATAATCTAGTCCATGAATAGCTAATGATGACAGGATAATATATGATGTTTTTAGGTTGTTTTTAGTCTTTTTATTTTATTATTTTTTAGTCACATATAGGATTTTTAGTATTTTTACATAGATTTTATATTTATTTTGCATTCTGCATTTAGATTAGCTTTTATTTGTTTTTCTAACTTTATTTTATATTTTTAGGAATTTTTATAGTTATTTTATATTTTTAGGAAAAGCTGGTATAGTTATCATTTTTGTCCAGGGACCGATTTGTAAAGTTTCAGGAAATAAAGGATCAAAGTGTAAAGGTTCAAGAGTGGAGGATGAAAAGTGAAGTTTGAAGGAGTCAAAGGGCCAGAATTGAAGTTCTAACAAAGAGAGGACTTGAAGTGAAATTGAAGAATGTGAAGCAACTCTCTTTTATTTAAGCACATGTAAAATAAGGTTGGAAGATTAATGGTGGTAAAGGGGAGGTTTCAGAACTTAATAGAGGCTGAATGCGGCCTAATTAAGCCAATCAATTCCACCATTGAAGAAGAAAGGAATCCAAGAAGAAGCTGCCAGTGTTCGTCCCAGCGCTGCAGCGTTGGAAGTTCCAACGCTCAAGCGCTGGACCTCTGACTAGGATGTGAGTCAGAGGTTGCACCCAGCGCTCAAGCGCTGGGCCTATTTCTGCCCGTTGGATTTTAATGCTTCCCAGCGCCCAAGCGTTGGGAATGCCAGCGCCCAAGCGCTGGAAGGCTGATTTTTGCTATAAATAGGGAGCTTTTCTTCACTTGTAAGACACACCTACTCAGAATACAACAAGTGTTCTTCTTTCTTCCTCAAAGATCATTGTTCCTAGGAATTGTGGGAAGCCATACTTGAGCTCCTATCCAGGGTAATTCGATGACTCTTTTAGCCATGCTTGGCTAATTCTTTTTAAGTTTCTTGGGTTGTAGTAATTTATAATTTTATGCTTTAGTATTGTTTTTACCTTTCTGAATATTATATCCATTTCATGTTTCATTTCCTTATTCTTCAATAATCTTGTGTACAAAAGATATCATGCTTTCTACTTATGTCATAAGGCCATTTGATGAGTAGTAAGGGAACTAGGAAATAAAAAAGGTTATAAGTATACATTTCTCAAGGCAATTAGAATGGACGTAACTTTGTGTTGGCCTGAATTCCTCCTTCATCTTCTTTTCTAAATTAACTAATAACCAAGGCTATGGAGTTAGTAATTAGGAAGAAAGTTCTACATGACTTAAGGCAATTAGCTTGTAGAAATTCTAGGCTATAGCACCATGGAATTGGACTTAAAATTCAGAAAATAAGTAATAACTTGCTAGCATATTTATAAATTATGTAAATCAACCCAAGAGCTTAATTCTCATCATCTTATCTCTTTATTATTTTATGCTATTGTTCTTGCTTGTTCTAAAAACCAACATCAACTTTTCATCTTTAAATTTTCTGCACAAGTACTAAATATTATAATAATAGGAAACCTATCCTTTGGGTTCGATCTTTTTATTACGCGATATTGAATCGTACACTTGCGATTTTGGTATCAAGTTTTTGGCGCCGTTGCCGGGGATAGGTTCTATTCTTGTTATTATTTTGTTTAGTGCTTTTTATGTTAAAAAAAAAATAAAAATAAATAAATATAAAATTGTGTTGAATAGGTGCTATTGACTTCTTTTGCTTTTTCTGCATGGTAGGACATTTTGAATTCGACCCTGAAATTGAAAGAACTTTGCATCGCAGATTAGCGGAGCAAAGGAGATTAGCAAGAGCCATGTCTGAAACACAAGCACAAATGGAGGAGCGCCTTCGTGCTGAATATAATGCACGAGTAGAAGAGGAAGTCCAAGCGAGACTTCAAAGGCAGAGAATTGAGGAGGAAGAGCGGGATGCCAACCGTTCCCTTCGTGATATCACAGCTCCCCAGGTAGATTACAATTTTGAAGGGAGTATTGTGGTTCCGGAGGATGCTTTACCAAATTTTCAGATTCCTCCTCACTTCATCTCTTTGGTTAGTCAAAACCAATTTGGTGGAAGCATCAACGAAGACTGCCACACCCATCTGGAGCGATTTACCAGGCATTGCTCAACCTTAAGGAGAAATGATGTTCACTTGGACACGGTAAGACTTATGCTGTTTCCATTTTCCTTAAGAGATGTGGCAGAGGAGTGGTTATCTTCACAACCACTCAGGAGCATTACTTCATGGGATGATCTAGCCGAGAAATTCACGGCTAAATTTTTCCCTTACAATCGCATAAGGAAGTTGAAGCAGGAAATCAACTCCTTCATACAACAAGATGCTGAAAACCTGTATGAGACATGGGAGAGGTTCAAGGGACTTCTCAGAAGGTGCCCAGGTCACAACATTTCTATCGCTGATCAGGTAGAAAATTTTTATGCTGCTTTGAATGACTATACCAGGGACAAATTGGATATTGCAGCAAGTGGGGCATTCGATGCTTTGCCACCACAAGGAGCTCTTGATCTTATCAACAAACTTGCTGCAAGAGCTGCTCATTCAAACCAGGACCGGGCAATCAGGAAAGGTATTTATGAGGTTGATTCTTTTGAGTCCATTGTTGCTTCAAATAAACTTTTATCCAGGAAAGTTGATGCAATGGTCAAAAGAATGGAGGGTGTTCAACTGAGCCCGGAGGAAGCAGAATTAGAGGCTGAGGTAAAGGCTATGGGGAATTTCCAAAATTCCTATGGTAATACCTATAATCCAAGCTGGAGGAATCACCCCAACTTTTCTTGGAGAGACCAAGGGGGTGGTCAAGGAGAAGCTAGGCAACAATTTCAGAGGCCATACCAGAATCAGAGGCCACAAATGCCTTTGAATCCAAGCCAAGGAAGAAAAAGCTTGGAAGAAATTGTTGGTGAAATAGGCCAACAAACAGCACAATTTATGAATGAGACAAGGACAAGTGCAAACAATCATGAAGCTTCCATTAGGAATTTGGAAGTTCAGGTAGGCCAATTGGCCAAGACCATCTCAGAGAGGATTCCAGGTACTTTTCCTTCTGATACTCTTGTCAATCCAAAGGAGAATATTGAGAATGTTTCAGCTATCACTCTTAGGAGTGGTAAAACTATGCCCGAAAGGGTGGTGGAAATTGAACAAGAGGTGAGTTTTGAAGACAAGGAAAAAGAGAGGTATGTGCCTATTGTTGCTGAAAAAATTGTTGAAAATGTAATTCCTCCTTCTAAAAAAATTGGCAAAGTTCCATTTCCTAAAGCTTTTAAAAAGAACTTGGAAAAGAAATTCTCAAAATTTCTTGAGATTTTCAAAAGGCCTCAAATTAACATTCCATTTTCTGAAGCTTTGGAACAAATGCCAATTTATGCTAAGTTTATGAAGGACATTTTATTTAGAAGGAGGAAATTAAGTGAGATGGATGAAACTGTGATGTTAACTGAGGAGTGTTCAGCTATGGTTTTGAGGAAGTTGCCCCAAAAATTGAAGGATCCGGGGAGCTTCACTTTGCCTGTGGAAATTGAGGGACTACCAAATGCAACAGCTCTTTGTGATTTAGGAGCTTCTATAAACCTCATGCCACTCTCCATGTTTAGGAAATTGGACATGGGAGAGGCCACTCCTACTTTGATGTGTTTACAATTGGCGGACAGGTCAATTAAGTACCCCTATGGGGTGGCTGAAGATGTTTTGGTAAGGGTTGACAAGTTTGTTTTCCCGGTTGATTTTGTGATTCTTGATATGGAAGAAGACTCCAAGGTACCATTAATTCTTGGGCGGCCATTCCTTGCTACAGGAAACGCCAAGATTAATGTGGCACAAGGCCTCCTATCTTTGAAGGTAGGGGATGAGAAGATCAAGTTTTCTGTGTTCCGGGCTTGTAAGCATTATGAGTCCGAAGGAGAGGATGAGTTTAAAGATAATGTATGTATCAAAGAAAAGAAAAAGTACCCCTAATTGATTAAAGGGAAGGGTCTATCTCGGACCTTAACAATGAGCTGGTTGGGAGACAACCCAACTTAGGATAGTTTTTAATTCTGTCTTTTAATTTTCTGCACCACTCTTGTAAATAAATAAAGAAAAGAAATTCTATGTTCTTGCTGCAGGGAGGTCCAGCGCTCAGGCGCTGGAGGCCAACGCTCATGCGCTAGGCCCCTGCCAAACCACCTCTGATTCCAGTAATTACCAACGCCTAGGCGTTGGGGGCCAGCGCTCATGCGCTAGGCCCCTGGAATCTCGTTCTTATTTACGGTAATTCCAACGCCAGAGCGTTGGAAACCCAGCGCTCATGCGCTGGGACCTCTGATGCCCAGTATTTGATTTAATTCCAGCGCCCAAGCGTTGGAAATCCCAACGCTCAAGCGCTGGAGCTCGGGCAGAGGCTCTGTTTGTTTTTCTTTTTGCTGTTTTGCTGTTTTAATAAATTTTGTGTTCACCATTTTCTGAAAATTTTAGATTCTTTGAGTTTTCCCTTGTTTCTACAATGGTTTTAATTTTTGGGAAACTCAGGAATTCTTGTTTTTAAGGTGGACACAATTTTTCAACCCATATTCTTATTTGTGCTATTTGTGGAACTAACAAGTTAAGCAAGTTTTCTACTTGTGAGACTTTTGTTTGTTCAATTTTTGCAGGAAGGAGAAAGAGCCCTCTTGAACTTAAGTGTTCAAAGTAATTTTTGCATTGAGGTTCCCTTGGATTATTGTGGGAAATTTGTGATTGTGCCAGCTTTTTAGTTTTGTTTTTTTTCTTGTTATAGTTTTAGCTTTATTTTTAGTTTAGTGTTTCTGTTTTATTTTTGCATGAGTCTTGAGTATGTTATCCAGTCTGAATGCTACTATTTCTTTGAGTGCTTTATCTGATTAAACTGCTTTTGAAAAGGTTACATGTTTTAAAGCGGTTAGGATTGCATGCTGTAGAATTGATTTTGGATATCTTGATTGTTTTGGTTATTGGCAAAAGTTTTTCTGAGTTCTAAAAAGGGTACCACTTACCCTATTTTTTTCTGAGAGTTGAGGACTCTGAATTCTTGATTGTGAAATTTTTCTGCCTTGTGTTACATGTTGATTGGGATTTTGTTTACTTTGTGAGTTGAGAAGAGATTATAGGCATTTTTGAAAACTCAGAGTTTTGGTTGAAAACTAAAAATCCACTAGTAGCCCCTTTTGAGCCTTAAAAGAGTCATTCTTTGGAGCCTTCTTTGTGTGATATTTTTAAGTTGTTATTGTGATTCATGTGCTGAATTTGTTAGAGCTATGTTTGTGGGTTTCTCTCTTGAAAAAAAAATGAAGAAAAAATAAGGTATGTGCCTTAGAAAAAATAATGAGGTAGTGGGGTGAGAAAGAGTATGAGGGGAGTAAAATTCAAGTCATTCATCCCATACATTCCACTACTTTGTTCAAAAAAAAAAAAGAGAAAAAGAAAAAGAAAAATTGAGAGGACCCTTGTGTTGAATTGTTTAAGCTCTTAGTCAAGAAAAATCACTTAACAACAATTTCTGAGTCAGCACTAGAGTTGCCAATTTCTTGAAATCCATACCTTGAATTGTTCAACCTTTTGGCCAAGCTACAACCTTCAAAAATCTCTTCAAAATTACTTGGTTGCACTATTTCAGTTTTGATTTGAATGATAGGCAGGATTATTGAGCTTTCTTGTTTTTCATGGAGAATATTATCTTGTGAGCTTAATTTGATGAACTCTAACATGTTGAAAAGCCAAGCCTAACTTTCTTGATTTTATATCTTTAAACATGCAGGTCTTCCTAATCCGCTAGGCTTTCTTGGAAAGGTTTTTGTGCTTCAAGTTGTAATCAGATAAACTTTTTCTAAACTCAGGGACGAGTTTCTCTTTAAGTTTTATCGCTTGAGGACAAGCTGTCGTTGGGTATAGTGGTGTGATGACAGGATAATATATGATGTTTTTAGGTTGTTTTTAGTCTTTTTATTTTATTATTTTTGAGTCACATATAGGATTTTTAGTATTTTTACATAGATTTTATATTTATTTTGCATTCTGCATTTAGATTAGCTTTTATTTGTTTTTCTAACTTTATTTTATATTTTTAGGAATTTTTATAGTTATTTTATATTTTTAGGAAAAGCTGGTATAGTTATCATTTTTGTCCAGGGACCGATTTGTAAAGTTTCAGGAAATAAATGATCAAAGTGTAAAGGTTCAAGAGTGGAGGATGAAAAGTGAAGTTTGAAGGAGTCAAAGGGCCAGAATTGAAGTTCTAACAAAGAGAGGACTTGAAGTGAAATTGAAGAATGTGAAGCAACTCTCTTTTATTTAAGCACATGTAAAATAAGGTTGGAAGATTAATGGTGGTAAAGGGGAGGTTTCAGAACTTAATAGAGGCTGAATGCGGCCTAATTAAGCCAATCAATTCCACCATTGAAGAAGAAAGGAATCCAAGAAGAAGCTGCCAGTGTTCGTCCCAGCGCTGCAGCGTTGGAAGTTCCAACGCTCAAGCGCTGGACCTCTGACTAGGATGTGAGTCAGAGGTTGCACCCAGCGCTGCAGCGTTGGAAGCCAGCGCTCAAGCGCTGGGCCTATTTCTGCCCGTTGGATTTTAATGCTTCCCAGCGCCCAAGCGTTGGGAATGCCAGCGCCCAAGCGCTGGAAGGCTGATTTTTGCTATAAATAGGGAGCTTTTCTTCACTTGTAAGACACACCTACTCAGAATACAACAAGTGTTCTTCTTTCTTCCTCAAAGATCATTGTTCCTAGGAATTGTGGGAAGCCATACTTGAGCTCCTATCCAGGGTAATTCGATGACTCTTTTAGCCATGCTTGGCTAATTCTTTTTAAGTTTCTTGGGTTGTAGTAATTTATAATTTTATGCTTTAGTATTGTTTTTACCTTTCTGAATATTATATCCATTTCATGTTTCATTTCCTTATTCTTCAATAATCTTGTGTACAAAAGATATCATGCTTTCTACTTATGTCATAAGGCCATTTGATGAGTAGTAAGGGAACTAGGAAATAAAAAAGGTTATAAGTATACATTTCTTAAGGCAATTAGAATGGACGTAACTTTGTGTTGGCCTGAATTCCTCCTTCATCTTCTTTTCTAAATTAACTAATAACCAAGGCTATGGAGTTAGTAATTAGGAAGAAAGTTCTACATGACTTAAGGCAATTAGCTTGTAGAAATTCTAGGCTATAGCACCATGGAATTGGACTTAAAATTCAGAAAATAAGTAATAACTTGCTAGCATATTTATAGATTATGTAAATCAACCCAAGAGCTTAATTCTCATCATCTTATCTCTTTATTATTTTATGCTATTGTTCTTGCTTGTTCTAAAAACCAACATCAACTTTTCATCTTTAAATTTTCTGCACAAGTACTAAATATTATAATAATAGGAAACCTATCCTTTGGGTTCGATCTTTTTATTACGCGATATTGAATCGTACACTTGCGATTTTGTTATCAGCTAACTCTTGGATATATGTACCTGAAAAATGACTAAAAGTTTGAGCCTTTGCAAAAATAAAAGCAAATACCTCAACAAAGTTTATGTGAAGTGCACTTGTTGAATGAGTATTGTTACTTATTTATATATTTGTAGGGAAAATGGTTAGTGTAGTTTTTTTAGTGATATCATATTTAATATTAAGTTTGCCCTATGAAATTCCATAACTCTTATGAACTAAATAATAATAAATTTATTTAAAATAATTTTGAGGTTAACAGTAGAAGGCTAGCATGACATTGATAAGAGGAAGGGGGAAGAGATAAGGGAAAAGTTTTTTTTCTTTTTTTGCATTGATGGGCCTTTAAGGATTAATATTAATATTAATTATTACTTAATTAATAATTCCACAAATCTAAACTAACTATGTGTGTCTTATGAAATTCTCTAAGTTTTTTTAAGTGATAAAATCTAATATTAAGTTTGTCCTATGAAATTCCATAATTCATATGAACTAAATAAAAAAAAATTCATTTAAAATAATTTTGAGGTTAACAGCAGAAGGTTTTATGACATTGATGGAGGAAGTTCAAGGGGAAAGGGAC
Source organism: Acmispon strigosus (assembly GCA_030819835.1). Taxonomy (NCBI): domain Eukaryota; kingdom Viridiplantae; phylum Streptophyta; class Magnoliopsida; order Fabales; family Fabaceae; genus Acmispon; species Acmispon strigosus. The sequence continues at coordinate 35,801,839 of JAUAMA010000001.1, read as the reverse complement.
AGGGAGATTTTTTCTTTTTGCATTGATGGACCTTTAACTTTTAAGGATTAATAATAATATTAATTATTAGTTAATTAATAATTTCATAAATCTAAACTAATTATGTGTGTCTTATGGAATACCCTAGCTAATATTAACCTAATTATTTGGAGTCTAACAAAATATTAACTATGATATTAAAAAAATTACTATGATCTCCTACAAAATAATATACACAGTTACAGAAAAAGTCTGTGGTAAAAAACACATATATGAGCCATAGTTTTTTGCTGGACTGTTTTATCCTCTAGATTGCCAAACTTCTTTTAAATATAATATATTGATATATATTAATATTTTAGCTCGTATAATCCATTATTAATGTGTTTTTTCTATTACGATTTAATAATAAATTTTAATAACTTATATTCGGATAGATACAAGGCATATGAAGAGTTTTATACAGACCTTGGAACAAAAAATGGAGAACGTAAAATCTATAAACTTGCCAAAAATAGAGAAAGAAAGTTAAGAGACTTAGACCAGGTGGGATGTGACCAACATATTAGAGAGATATGGGAGAATTATTTTAATAAACGCTTCAATGATGGTCAAGGATCAGACATTAACATGAAAAGCTTAGAAGTGAGAGATAATGAGCAAAATAGGACTTACTATCGTCGAATTCGATTTGGAGGAGTTAAAGAAGCTCTTAAGCATATGGATAATGACAAAGCGGTGGGTCCTGAGGAGATCCTTATTGAGGTTTGTAAATGTTTAGGAGAAAAATGTATCAGTTGGCTCATTAGATCGTTCAATGAGATTTTGAGATCTAGATATATGCCTGATGCGAGGAAGAGAAGTACTTTGGTCCCTATCTATAAAAGCAAGGGGGATATTCAAAATTGTGAGAACTATAGAGGGATAAAACTTATGAGCCACACTATGATGTTATGGGAAAAGGTGATTGAACATAGATTAAGGGAGGAGACTAGAATAGAGGAAAATCAATTTAGTTTTATGTTGGGAAGGTCTAGAACAGAAACCATCCACCTCCTATGTAGGTTGATGGAAATGTATCAGAGTGTAAAGAGAGACTTGCATATGATTTTTATTGACTTGGAAAAATCATGTGATCGGTCCCTAGGGAAGTGTTGTGGAAGGCTATGGAGAAGAAAGGAGTCCACGTGGCGTATATTCAAGGCCGTGTACGACATTTTGGGGCCTAAGGCGAAAATGTTAAAAAACTTTATTTTGACAAGTATCTTCAAGAGACTTAATATATTATATATATTATCAATTTTTTATATTAATCTTCTAACTTTTTGAGCTGCAAAATCATTTATCAGTGTTTTATAATCAAGCAATTCTAAAATTTTGCTTTCACTAGATAAGATAGCTAACCCATTCAATCTATCTTGTAACATTGTTGACCTTAAATATGATTTAAGAAACTTTAATTTTGAAAAACTTCTTTCAGCAGTAGAAACCATTACAGGGATTGCCAATAAAATTCTATAAGAAATTTATACATTTCGAATAAATCTAAAGTTTTAATATAACTCAATACTTCGATTAGAGTGTTAATCTCTTTTGTTAACACTTTCTTAGTACTTTCAGTTCTGAAAATTAATCAAAACCATCAACGTTAGAATATTCATTAAATCTTAAAACCTTTTCAAGATTAATAAAATATTTTTTCAATTCATCCTCATCTTTTTTTTTTGGTTACAATTCATCCTCATCTAAAGCATTAAATTTTTGGAATCAAATAAAAAACCAAAAATAGCCTCATATTGTAAAAATTGTTAAAATCGTGTCTCAATAGAGTTAATTGATTGATCAAATATGCATAAAAAATACTCAATACGAAATTATTCTTTAGGTGAATGTATGATCTCTTTACAACAAGCCACTTTATCCCTCATTTTTCAACTAACGGTCATTTTATTAGAGTACTAAAAATATTTTTTTTGGGGGGGGGGGGGGTGTGGGGGGCTAAGGCCAAGGCCTATGTGGCCTTGAGCTGTACACGACCCTACGTATATTCGAGCTATACAAGATATGTATGAGGGGCAGGTACTAGTGTGAGAGTTCTTGTGGATGTAACTGTTAGTACAAATAACAACCTGAGAGGGGGGGTGAATCAGTGTTGCCCCGATTTTCGCCTTAATGAAAATTTAACTTTCAAGATTATGATGATCACGAAAAGATTGTTGTGATTGCAGCGGAATTGAGCATTGCTTGAAAGTAAAGATGAAGGATAGAAGAATTCACACACGGAATTTTATCCTGGTTCACCTTCAATCCACCGAAGGCTAGGTCCAGTCCCTCAGGAAAACCCCTTGAGGATTTTTCCACTATTGATAAAAATCTCTTACAAGTTCCTAACCCAAGGACCCCAAGAATTTCTACCAATACCCTGTGAAAGCAAACCACTTTCAACAGCCCCTGAAAGCAAACCACTTTCAGTTCCTGAAGGCAAACCACCCTCAGACCTTGAAGGCTAAACCACCTTCAATCAATACCCTGAAACTATACCACTTTCAGTGACAACAACCCTTCACCGAATACCACGGTGAAAACTCAATCTTACAGAAAGAGATGAAGAAGAGTTTACAATTGGCTGTATCAATCCTTTGACATACAAGTGGATTGATCATGAGAATTTATGCTTTAAGGCTTTTAAGCATAATATGATTCTGAGTTCCTCAAGATATGAACAACACAAGTGTTCTTATAAACATGAAGATCATGAACTCAGAATTTAGGCTCTTGAAGGTTTAAGTTCTAAAAGATGAACTAATTTTGACAAAGCTTTGGCCTAATGTTATATTCTCATGTGTTGTGTGTTTTCTCTTGTGTTCTGGACTCAAATGGACTTTATATAGGCAAGGGAAACGTCCTTGAACCATCACAACCCTTTCCAAAAGGTTTGGGACACAATGGTTCATGAAAAGATGTAACTTTTCGTTCTGGTAATCGATTACATCACTTAGTGTAATCGTTACACTAATAGCCGTTTCAGTTTGAATTTCAAATTCAAACATGTAATCGATTACAAGCAATGGGTAATCGATTACTTGCCTAGGTGTAATCGATTACCAGAAACCTGAAATCGATTACACTGAAGTCCAACTTCCAGAAACTTGATCCTTTGAGATCGGCTTAAGGTTTTCTACTTCTTTTAAGTTATGAAAACTCTTAGCTTGATTAGTTTAGATGTTTTAAAGAGCCTTTATGCTTTAATAGACCTTTAGAAGCATAATTCACCTAAACTAAGACTTCTAGACTATTGATGATCTTTATAGCGCTGTTTCTTCGAAGTCTTCTTTTCTTCTTTTTGCCGATGAGTTTGTCGTCATCAAAACCACAGCCAGGGTCAGGAGCAAGACCTTCTTCACAGTAACTGGTGACTTCCCTATAAAGATAGGTTTACATCAAGGCTTTGAGGCCATACTTGTTTAATATGGTTTTGGGCATGCTTACTAGGGATATACAGAAGAGCATTCCAAACTCCATGTTGTTTGCCGATGATATAGTCTTAATTGAAGAATCAAGGGAAGCCGTTAATTCTAAACTTGAGATTTGGAGGAGGAGTTTGGAATCTTAGGGTTTCAGATTAAGCAGAAGTAAGACAAAGTATATGCATTGCAATTTTAGTAAGACTGATGTAGGAAGTAGTATGGAGGTGAGAATTGGAAACGACATCATACTACAAGTTTCGCAGTTTAAGTACCTTGGATCGATTATACAAGATAATGGAGAAATTGACAAGGATGTTACGGTCGAATCTAGGCTGAGTGGTTAAAGTGGAGGAAAGCATCAGGAGTTATTTGTGACTGAAAAAGTACCTACAAAGCTTAAAGGAAAGTTTTACCGGATCGCTATAAGACCTGCTATACTCTATGGTAGCAAATTTTAGGCTTTAACAAGATAATACGAGAGAAAAGTTGGAGTAGCACAAATGAGAATGTTAAGACGGATGGGTGGACACACTAGGAAGGAAGACCTATGGAGGCACCAGTGAGGCGTGTTGATAACATGGTTTTTAGTCTTGCAAAGGGAGGAAGAGAGAGACAAAAAAGAATATGGGAATGTATTGTTCGAGATGATCTCATTATCAATAATATCCCTCATAATCTAGTTTTTAATCGAGCTCAATGATGTAGTGTGATCCATATAGCCGACCTCACTTAGCGTGATGAGACTTTTTTTTATAGTTGTTGTTGTTGTTGTTGTTGTATATTTGGATAGATACAAAGTACAACTATTTTGAAGGATGATATTCAAATAAATTAAAATTATAAGATAAGAAATTGATTTTGTATTGAAAATATAAATTAGCATTTTAAAAATTGGATAGCCTGTTGAATTATAATTCAAAATTAAATATTAAAATTTCAATATTAAAAAGTATTTAAATTTAGATAATTTTGACTTATAGAAAATTTGTAATTTTGATCCATATTAAAGATATTGATTAGTTTTATGTTTGCTGAATGTTAAACCTTACACGGTAAGGTGTTAGTTTAGGGTTTTTAATTCAGTCCCGCCTCATTTTCTTCTCCATTTTATGGATTAGGATCCTCTCATGTGTTAATTTCACATGACCGTGTCATGTGAAGATCTAAACCTATAAAATTTTTTTAATGAAATCTGGACCATTAATGGATATATAGAGAGAGAATATTAAAATTGTGCAAGAAATGATACCAACCATCAGATTTCATTAACAAAGTAATTACGGGCCCAGATCTTTCACATGACATGGTCATGTGACATTAACACGTGAGAGGATCCAAATCCCCATTTTATCTGCATTAACTTTCACACCTCTTATCTTATTTTTCATTTCTCTATATTATATTCTGATCTTTACTAGGGCGTCAGACGTATTTGGGTGTCAAACAAACTTTTATTTTGATTTATAACTTATTTAGTCTCCGCCTGTAAGAGTTTATTTGAGCTTATCTTTTAGCATCACCGCTTATGCATGTGTTTGAGAAAATTTATGTAAATAGCATATGACCTACCCATAAGCTGTTTTGAGTTTATTTTCATAAGTTTTTCAAATTAGCTTATGAATAAGAACTTATGTTTACCTATAACATATTTTTAGCTTATTTCAATGAGTTTCTCAAATTAGCTTATAAATAAGCGCTTATTAGCACTACATACATCTTACCTCTTTTTTTCCCTTTGTTTTTCATATGGTTTTTACTTCAGGTTAATTTAAAATGGCTTAAATAAGTTTGTAGCCCTTGTAATATACTTCATTTTTAAGTTGGTCATTGTAAGAAAATCATTTTCAGCACGTCTAAAATATTTCTTTTTTTGTCCTTACCAGTTAAAATTTTCATCCAAAGCAAACAAAAGTCCACGTAAACATTAACTGTGACATTTTTTTAACTTTCATTGGGTAAATATTATGCCTAGGCGAACATGCAGACATACATGTGTCATTTTTTCAATATATTTTTCTACCCCATCTCCTCTTTCCCCCACCCTCCAACTCTAACACCAGTGCCTCAGCCACCAAATTCACTACCATCACCTACTTCATTTCCCCATGCTCTGCCTTCTTCTTCTTCTGCCCATCTTGTTCTTCCCCCCGTCTTGTACTTCCCCTTATATTGAATTCATAGATCATAGAAACATACGTTCATTAAAATAAACAGGGTACATAATCATCAAAGAATATGAAGGGAATCAACAAAAATCCAGCACACAAAAGAAAGTCTTCTTGCAGATAGAACATTTGAAAGCCTGACTCTCTTTCATTAACAAAAACATTTACAAAAACACCAGTATTCCCACTACAAAAAATTTCTTGCTCCTCCCCTCCTCTCCTTCCCCACCCATATCCCCCTTCCCCCACCCTTCCAACTCCAACACCACCATATTCTGATTTGACACCACCTCCTCAGTCACTAAATTCACATTCTCCACCTGCTCCACTTTCTCCCTCACCCCCTTCTCCCACCCTTCCAACTCCAACTCCATCATATTCTGATCAAACACTGATAGCTCATCTACAAGTGGACAGAGTTGCCCTAAGTAACAATAAAATCGAGCCATTGGGATCATGGGTTTAACACCAGTTTAATTTAATTATTCCTACTGTAGAAATCTTATAATCAACTATTTTTTCACAGTTTCAAAAATAGAACGATAACTAAAGCAATAAGAATGTAAAAGCACTTATGGGAGAGAAGTACTCGGGGTATGACTTCATTAAATTATCAATTATGCCTTTAGTGATTCCAAAATACTGTATGAAACATGCTCCTTGTCTATGATGCTTTGCCTAAATTTCTACTTGTTAATTTCTTAATGAAATAAAACTTTCGATTATAATTTTAGTCCTAACCTGTTGGAATCAAATAATTTAATGAATTATTGTATTTTGATGAATAACAATTTCGTTAAGTCTTGATTTTATTGAAGATAGAATTCCTAACTTCTCAATGTTTTCACACTCAGGAATATCTATTTACTCGAGGAAAAACTGCTTGGTCCCTCACAAAGCATTATCAAAAGCAGATATTCAAGTATAGAAAACAGGAAGAATTCGTCCGGCTACAGCTCTTATAAATCAGTCCACCAGTTGAAAACGTTTGCCTCAGTGAGTTTGTCCGACTATGATGAACGTCTGGTCACTTAATCATTGGGTTTACCTGACTGCCCATCTGAAGGAAAGTGCGCCTGAAACTCTGTCAGAGAGTTTGTTTGACAATAACTCTACTTTGGAGTTGGTGCAAGTGAAAACCCGTAGGAGATCGTTTGTCCAACCCAGGCTTAGCTTTCAAGCACTATTTGTCCCCTCAGAGCATTAATGGCGAAAAGGACATGATCAATACTTTATTCCTCATTAATTCAAATTCTCTAATATTCCTTAAATCAAGCTGCTTTTGTGGAATCAGCGGCGAGACTTTCTGATCATCGTATCTCCTCAACGTTCAAATTCAAATCTTCTGTTCAGATCATTAATGGCTATCTTAGCTGGAATGCATGAGCATTAAATGCAGAAGTTAAAGCTCAAGGCAGAATGCCTTGAAGAGCTAGACGATGACAACCTTCGCCATTGAAGATGCATTAAATGCATGGCAGATTGCATTCAATGCTGAAACAGAGTTGCAGAAGTATCCGTTACTCACAATAGAGGAGAAATTCAAACGGAACTATTTTCAAATCTTCAGCAAGCTCACATTGATCATCCTACTGAAGATATAAATAGAGGACTTGGCATCAAATTCAAATTGGCGACTTTCACATGATCAAAGCTTTCAAAACTTTCTAAGTTCATCATCTGCGATCTTATTTCCTAAGTCAAACACTCAGCAATCTCAAGTTGTTCATTACCTGAGTTAAGTCGTCAACTAGTGTGAAGCTTTCACAGAGTGCTACTCTTATTCTCATTCACACAAACTTTCCGGAGAACCAATTTTCTTATTCTCTCTGTAATTTGTTCTTCATATTTCTACCCACTCTTATCAAAGAGATTTTGTAGAAACCAATTCTTCTTGAAAAAGAACTGGGAGAAGTCCTGTCTAATACTTGTAAAGGAGAAGTCCTGTTAGAACACTTGTAAAGGAGTAGTCCTCAGAATACTGGGAGAAGTCCTGAAGAATACTTGTACTACTTTGAGAAAATAGTGAAAATCTTGGTGAAGCCAAGGACTTGACGTAGCCCTGTCGAATAAGGGGGTGAACCAGGATAAATATCTTGTGTGCTTTACTTTTCAGTCTTAGATTAATTTCCGTTGCACCCATTAACAAACTTTTTCAAACTTATAACTGCTACTCTTCGAAAAAGATTTGAAAAATCACACACACAATTCAAACCCCCCTTTCTTGTGTGTTTTTGTTACTATCATAACCGAATTAAACTGAAGATAATTTCACTATTATAGCCAACAAAACTAAGTCCTACCCTTATATCTAAGGTGCGAAAATCCTTAATTAACCTTTTTTCCAAATCCCTATTTCTAACCAACCTATCGTTTGTGTGAGAAACAGTAAAACTCTTGTGTCGACTCAAGATATATTTAAACGAGAAGAGAAATTCATAGGTAATCAAGCATGTTCATACAGAATACAAAAACGTTAAAGCATAATCAACAAAGAGAATTCATCAACCCCAACTATTATAGAGAATTAGCCGCTTATGGCTAACATGATTACAAGAATAAAAATCCTAAATCAATTGTCTTCCAAGCATGCAAGCAACCCTAGCAGCCTCTCATTTGATCTCTAGAGAAAAAAGTGGAGAAAGCATAACAGCAAAATGAAAGGTAAAAAACGCAAAACAACACCTCTTATGTTCTTGCTGGCAAGACTGCCCCAGGAACAACGTGAAAAGCTGGCGCGGCTGCGCCATGTATTCTGGTAGGAGCAATTTTTTTTTTCATTCTTTCCCTGATTTTCTCCATTTTTTCCTGAAATAAAATACCAACAGATAATAAAAAGTAGGCTTAATAGCACTTTTGGTCCCCCACGAATCACGACTTGACACTTTTGGTCCCCCTAAAAAAAATTAGCCTCCAAGGTCCTTCACAAATGCAAAGTGTTGCAGAACCCTTTTTCCGTCCAACTGCCGTTTGAGAATTAACGGCCCAGTCCTACGTGGCCTGTTTTTAATGGCGTGGAGCTTGATTGGAGAGAGAAGAATCAGAATGGGACACACACCTGAGGAGCACGTGACCTAAATCCCTCTTTGTGAACCCTAATTCGAATTGGTAGGGTCCAAAATAGCAACAGCCAAGATTTGGAGAAACAGAGAAGACTATTCCAGCGGCGGCCAACACTGAAGTCTCGACGATAGCGACGGTAGCCAAAGTATAGACGGTAACGGCGGTAAAGGATTGTGATGGGGAAGCATATGAAGAAGATAACCCCGAGGAAGAAGAAGGTAGAACAGGGGAAGGTCTACGAAACTACAGGCTCAAACGAAGGTCGTGGAGATGGGGACCATGTGGTCCCAAATAGAAGTCCAACAGAGAATCTCTTTTCTTGGTTTGATGAATCTTTGCCTGCCAACTACGTGTCAAGGTGAGTTTTCTATTCTTTTCATTTCTTTATGTGTTTTGTATCAGACCGTAGTGGTTGTTGAAGGAGTTGAATGCAAATTTTTTTCGTTATCTGTGGTTGAGTAAAGTGCTTGGTTGAAATCCCTTTTTTCTATGTTTTTTTGTAGGCCAATACCCTCTCATAAAATAGACTTGCACATGCATCATGAGGGTAAAATTACCTTGCACCCTTGTGAACCATATGTAGGAGGGGCTGTTTTCACTGTTTCAGAGTAGGATATTGATGAAATTTCTTCAAGAAATTGGTAAAGTAGTCAAGTCTCTAGGTTACCTAACCCATGAGAAGATTTATTTCAGATCTTCAGGGCTATACTAAAGTTGATGTGTATGTTCAACACAAAGTAGAAACAGTGGTTTATGAGCCTGTTGTTGATAGGGATGCCCCAGAATGTGATTCTGATTGTGAAATAATTGAAAGTCTGAAGGGTGATGCAGGGGGATCAGTGAATTTGAGTGATTGTGGAGGATTTGGTGACGAGGATGAGACAGTGTTAGTGAGTTCCAGAGAGAAGGAGAAAGGAAAGCAGGTGGCCCTTTCCTCTGATGATGACTCTTGTGATGATGAGTCTTATGTTCCACATAGTGATAATGATGGGTATGATTCCCCAGTTTCACTTGACGACTCTGACTATGAGGAACAGTAGGACTGGAATTCAGTCGTAGGCAGTGTAGATCTAAACCAGCCAAGTTCTGATTTGCTTCCTCTAGACTTGGATTTTCTGCAGGATGAACTTGTTGGGCCAAGCACGTTCTCAGATTTCGAAGATGAGGATGGAGACTCATCAGACTTAGAAAGTCCATCTGAGGGAGAAGGGGAAAGGAAGAAATCAAAGTTCACCAGGTTCAAGGCTGCTGAAGAGGGTGAGAAAGTGGTTTTTGAGGTTGGCCAAGTGTTCAACAGTAAGGAGTTGTTTAAACAGGCTGTCAAGGAGTATGCCCTACAGGAGAAAAGAGACATGAAGTTCAAAAAAATGACAGCAAACGGGTTGTGGTAGTATGTTAGAGGATTGTCCTTTTTATATGAGGGTGAGTAAAACAGAGACCAGGGATTATTTTCTTTTGGTGAGCTTTGTCCCAGATCATAACTGTTGCAGATCTACTAGCAACAGGCAGGCCAAGACACTTTTCCTGGCCAAAAAATCCATGCCCATACTGAGACACACACCTTCAATCAAGTCAACTGGTCTAATTGAAGAGGCCAGAGTTAGGTGGGGTATATTAATTGGAAAGTGGAAAGAAATCAGGGCCAAGAACAAAGCAATAGAGATGATCCAAGGAGCTACTACTCATCAATATGTGCACCTTAGGAAATATGCAAATGAGTTGTTGAGAAGCAACCCAGGAAGCACAGTCATAATTAAGACAACAGATGGAGAACTTGCAACTGGCCTAGTCTTTGAGAGAATCTATGTGTGTCTTGCTGCAACCAAGAATGCATTTGCAAAGACTTGCAGACCACTTATTGGTTTGGATGGTTGTTTTTTGAAGGGAATGTATGGGGGACAATTACTGGCAGCAGTGGGTAAGGATGGAAACAACCAAATGTTTCCTATTGCCTATGTTGTCGTCGAGGCAGAAACTACGGACTCTTGGAGATGGTTTGTGAAACTATTGGTGGATGATTTGGATAGTGTAGAGATGAGGAGGTGGAATTTTATTTCAGATAAGCAGAAGGTAAAAATTACTGATTTTTTCCTCACTTAGTATGTTGTTTTTTCCTTACTTAGTATGCTGTTTTTTTGTTGGCAGAATTAACTTGTTTTTTGAAATGATGTTGGTTGATGTTATATCTCCAGGGATTGGTTCAAACAATATCTGAGCTTGATGGAAACCTAGATCACAGACTATGTGTGAAGCACATGTATGGAAATTTAAGAAAAAAGTACCCTGACAATGACCTGAAGCAAGCTTTATGGAGAGCTGCAAGAGCAAGCACACATCCACAGTTCTTGGCCGCAATGGAAGCAATGAAAGGTTTGAATGAAGCTGCTTATCTGGAAATGATGCAGCAACCAGCAAAGCAATGGGCCAGATCCGCATTCAGCACTGACACACAGTGTGACCTTCAGGTCAATAACATGTGTGAAGCCTTTAACATGGCGATCTTAGAGCACAGGGAGAAGCCCATCATCTCACTGCTCGAAGGAATAAAATTCTACTTGAACAACAGGATCGTTAAGCAAAGGGGGCTGATGCAGAGGTGGAGGGGGCATATATGTCCAATGATTCAACAGAGGCTAGAGTTTGCAAAAAAATATTCTGACAGGTGGCTGGCAACTTGGAATGGTGATGCAAACTTGTCTAAATTCGAGGTGTCAAGGGACAATGAGAAATATGTTGTTAACTTAAGGACTAGGACATGTGCATGCAGAAGGTGGGACTTGACTGGAATCCCATGTCAACATGTTGTGGCCTGCATCTGGTTTGGTCGAGGGAGGCCTGAGGATTATGTGTCAGAATGCTATAGGTAAATTTCATAACATGCTCTAACCTTTAATTTGATTACTTTAATAATTGTTTGAATATTCTGCTTTGCCTTTATATGCAGCAAAACAACTTACCTACAGACTTATTCCTATCTCATTAAGCCAAGCAATGGGCGCAATTTGTGGGTTGAGGATCAATCCCTGCCACTAAACCCACCTTTCATGAGAAGGGCTGTTGGGAGGCCTAAAACTTCCAGGAGAAAGACAAATGATGAGCCAAAGGACCCCAACAGATTGAGGAAATGTCACAATACAGTGAGATGTAGGAGGTGTGGTGAGTATGGTCACAACAAAAGAACATGCTTTGGGAAGACTGCAGCAGACAGAGTTATTCCTGTGGGAGGAAATCAGGTTATTTTCCTAATTTTAATAGCCTGCAATTCTGTCTTATTATGTTATTAATAATGATTCCATGATACCTGAAAGATTGTATTATTAGTCTGTTTTAATACCCTGCCCTTGTATCTTATTATTATTCTGTTTTATTACCCTGCCATTCTGTCTTCGATTATTAAATTGGGAGTAGCTGTAATGTTGTTGTTGTTTATGTTGTTTATGCTGTTTATGTCGATTAGAATAGGTTTATGTTTATTAAAATAGGAATAGCTTTGATTATTAAAATATGAACATATATGTTGTCTTATTCTGAAATTATTCATGATTTCCAGGACAATACTCAAGTTTTGCAGCCTGAGCAAAGGACACAAGATCAACCACAAGCTGCTGCCACTGGAGTTCCTCATGGTTCTTAGCAACCAGAGTCCCAGGCAGCCACTGCAAGCCAGCCTGAAGCTTCTCAGCCAGCAACTCCTACCCAACCCCAATCTTCACAAACTGCCACTGCTAGCCAGCCTCAAGAAGAAAGAACGGTGCCAACAACCGGGGGAAGAAAAAGGAAGATCAATGAAGCTACCAATGAAGCTAGCCTGACTAAGTGACTTTGTATTTGTATGTAGGCAGCAGTAGTAATGGATATTTTGTTGTCAAGGATTTGTATTTGTAGGATCCAACCCACCCTTTTGTTGTGATGATGATGTCTTCAACTATTTTGAACCTTGCTACTTGGATAATTAACTTTTGATGTATGTTATCATGGTAGTGTTTTGCTACATAATTCAGGTCATCAAATCAGTTTATTTTGATTCAATTTAGATGTGTAAATGGGAACTTATGCTTCCTCATTATATATATTTCTTCATATTGAAGGTGATATATTATGCTTCGTCATTAGATTTGACAAATTATTTTGAAGAAACTTATACAACACTTTGCCATTTCAACCAAAACACTCGATTAAACCTCAACCAATTTTTTTACTCAATTAGAAATATGTAACAATATTACAATGCCATGATTCATCAAACCACATTCTTCTAATATAAACACTAATTTTTTGTTACAATTTCACCTACTTTGATACAAATAAAACCACAATGCCATGATTCATCCAACCATATTCTTCTAATATAAACACTAATTTTTTGTTACAATTTCACCTACTTTGATACAAATAAAACCATAACCATTACAGTTAACAGCAAAATGCACACACCAAGACAAATCTTCAAAAACATCTCTTTCTTCTTCATTGCTTCAAGCTTCTTCAATAACCCCGCAATTATCTTCTTGTCTCTTGGGTTCTGCTGATCATACCAAACAAAGAAATTACAAATTCTACTTCCATGTACCTGAAATAGTATATATGAGAACAACAAAACAGAGCATCAACTTCATCTTCTAAAATCTGAAAATATCATCTTCTAAAATCTGAAAATCACAGTATCCAACCCACACAACAAACTCAGGTTGGAAAATATGGTATTCTTATTCAGTACCCACCCCACCATCCCCAACAGCATGCCCAACAGCATCGAAAAACAGAGCAGTGGAAAAAATGGCCTTAGCTTGTACAGTCCACACCCATAGAACCTCCTACCTGGGTTCTCACCAGACCACGACGTCACCAACGGAGCCTCAACTCCACAATGACAGAGCAATGGCTTCCTGCGTTCATAACCTCCACCCATTTCGTGTCTCAACCTAGAAGATGAGGAAGATGCAGAAAATTCCATGCTACGATCAATGGGCAAGACAAATCTATGTCATTGTCTCTACTACTTCATGTAGGTATCTCGAAATTAGGGAGCTTTTGCTTCAATTTTCCCAGAACAGAAAAGCCCTCTTTTGTAGATGGAAGAGAAGAACATGTAGCCGTTGCAGGCTTCTTAATGAGGAAGACGAAGGTCACATGCTCCTTAGGTGTGTGTCCCATTCTGATTCTTCTCTCTTCAATCAAGCTCCACGTCATTAAAAACAGGCCACGTAGGACTGGGCCGTTAGTTCTCAAACGGCAGTTGGGCGGAAAAAAGGTTCTGCAACACTTTGCATTTGTGAAGGACCTTGGAGGCTAATTTTTTTTAGGGGGACCAAAAGTATCAAGTTGTAATTCGTGGGGACCAAAAGTGCTATTAAGCCTAAAAAGTAACAACCTTAATTAAAAGCTTATCTATTCTAGTCAAAGCCAATAAAAATCCTCACAAAATCTATAAAAGAAATAAGCTAAATAAAAAGTTTTTTTTAATATTGTCAGAAAAAAAAATAGTATAATAAGGTAGAAAAACATAAATTTAGCAAAGTAGGGTTGTTTTAGCCACGAGGTGGGGTCTGAGAAGGGGAGTCGCGGACAGCCGTGCGACTCCCGAAAAGCTGCTAAAGGTTGCAGGAGGGTAGGTGGGGTGCAGGATTGGGTTGTGGAAAACGAGGTGAGGGAGTCGCATGGTGGGGTGCGACTCCCTCTTCTTCTCCTCCCATTATTTTCCATCATTCCAGAACCGTAATCTCTAATCCCCTCTTCGTAAGTCTCATAAAAATGCATTCTTTTTCTTCTGGGCTTTGAGTTTCTTCTCTGCATAATCTAAGAAATTTCTGTTAGATCCTGAATTAGTATACTGCTCTATGTACATGTAAAGTTTAGATTTTTTTTTCTTTCTCTCATGCTTTTTGATCGAAATTATTCACCATGAACTTTTGTTTTATATTAGATCCCGTTTGTGTTAGTTTCCTCAATTTCCAATCTAGAATTTCGGCATCAAATTACCTGCTACTTCGATGTTAACTTTTGTTGTTTGTATATTGGTATGATTTTTCTTCTAATTCTAGCTTATGGGGGTTTAATTCAAATTTCTTATTTACTACTACGGTTCTGGAATGATGGAAAATATGGGAGGAGAAGAAGAGGGAGTCGCACCCCACCATGCGACTCCCTCACCTCGTTTTTCACAACACCACCTACCCTTCTGCAATCTTTAGCAGCTTTTCGGGAGTTGCACGGCTGTCTGCGACTCCCCTTCTCAGACCCCACCTCCCTCCTACGTGGCTAAAACAACCCTACTTTGCTAAATTTATTTTTTTCTACCTTATTATACTAATTCTTTTTTTTTCCTGACAATATTAAAAAAAAAGCCAAATAAAAATAGAGAAAATCTACAAATTCCAAGCTAATAAGAAAAGATCCAGAAAAGTCCTAAAAAGGCTAAAAATGCAAAATATGCTTAAAACAATGTTATCAACACGCCTCCCACACTTGCTCCACTTGCTCCCTCCCACACTTTCCCCCCGCTTGTAAAAAAAAAAACCCTTTCTCCCCCACTGTTCCACCTTCTCCCTCCCACCTCCTTCCCCTTCCCCTTCCCCTTCTCCTCACCACTCCCCACTTCCCTCTTTCCCTCATCCCTTCTTGCTCCCCCTTCCAGAATACTCTTTAGAGTCACTAAAATATAAGAATCAAACCATTTTCCCTCTTCTTGCTCAACACCTTCTAATACAAAAACCCGTCAACACCAACAACAACCAACACACTCAGACGCAACGTTCCATCTCAACACACAGTTCAAATCAACAATGACCCCAAGTTAAGGCTATGTTTGGATAGATGGGAGGGGCTTGAATGAGATGGAATGGAAGCGGGTGCTATTATGTTTTGTTGTTTGACTTTGTTAAATGAGGATGAATTTCATCACATTCCACCATCAATTTCCATGCCCCTCAAATTGGATGAAAGAGGATGAAATGAAAATACTAACAACTAAAACTATAAAATTATTGTTCTATACGTACCTATATTATGTCAACATTTGTGTTTTTAAAATAAGAGTAATATAGGAATATAAAAGTTATAACTCAATTCTTTCCGTCTATTATCTAAACAATGAAGTGGTAAATTTGTTCTGCGCCATCATAAAATATCCAAGCAAGGTAAAGAGGTTTTTATTCTGTTTTATCTCATTCCATTCCATTTCGTTCCATTATATTCCATTCTATATTTTTCCATTATGTTTCATCAATCCAAACGTAACTTAAGGGTTGTGCCTTTTTGATGTTTGGGGTGGTGAGAGCCCCTGCAGTGCATAGGAAGAAAAGGGAGGCGGTGAGTGTGACAAGAAACATGACACAAAACAATGCTTGGTTTGAAAGAGAGTCAAAGAGATGGGTACCCTTTATGGGGTCGTTGTCAGAGAGTAAAAGAACGAATAGAAAGGGAACGAGTATAGAGGAAGAAAGGGCTAAAGTGAGGGTTTTGGAGAGTGAAGAGTGCAAAGGTGTGAATGGTGGAGTTGGAATAGGGAAGAATGAGAGCGGGGATAAAGGGAGGTGGGAGCAAGAAGGGGTCCATGTATGCTTCCATTAAGGAAAAAAAAAAGCCAGGTGTCCTCCTTACATGGACCTTGGTCTTATAAAGATGGAAAATCTAACGTCAAGGACTAAAATTAAAACTAAAATTTTTGAAGTATTGAAAATGAAATTTTTTACAAAGACTAAATTTGAAAATAGGGTATAGGGACTACAAATTTATCTAAGCTTTAAGATAATAAATATTTAAAATATCTTACCCTTCAGCTGTGTTAGTTAGTTTCCAACCTTGCTTCACTGTAATGCTTCTCCTCAAAGGTTCACTCTATCTGAGCCTAAAACCCCAAATCAGAGTTAAGCGCTGCCACAACACAAGAGCTCCTTCAATGGCGGGAGCTACAGGAAGAACCCTCTTCTCTCTCTCTCTCTCCTCCAACCTCACTACGCGTCTCTCTCATCATGCCAAACGCTTCCCATTTCTCACGCACTCGAATCCCATCACCGTTTTCCCACGATTTAGGACTCTTTCTTCCATCACCGTCGCACCGGAAGCCGTGGACCCCGACCAGATGAGGCACTCCATGCTCCTCGAGAGGCTCAGAAGCAGGCACCTCAAAGACAGTGCTAAAACCCCAGAAGCCAAGAACCCCCCAAAGAAGGGTGCTGCGAGGGAGAACAGTGAGACGAGGAAGAAATCTGAGGAGGAGAAGAAGGTGGTGCTTTCTAGGAGTTTTCAGGAGTTGGGAATCGGCGATGAGGTTATGGGGTCTGTTAGGGAAATGGGTATTGAAGTCCCCACTGAGATACAGTGTATTGGTGTCCCTGCTGTGTTGGAAGGGAAGAGTGTGGTTTTGGGGTCTCATACTGGGTCTGGCAAGACCCTGGCTTACTTGCTTCCCCTTGTTCAGGTACTAGTTCTGCAATGATTTTCAAAATCTCACTGTATGTGTGAGCTTGTGTGGTTTAAAATGCAGTGTTGCTTTCAAGGAAGAAACTTGAATTTTCTGTAGATGTACTTTTACTCAGGAGAGATATGCTTTTTTTACATTTGATGTATTTGAAGTTGAGTAATATATCTCCATGTTAGAATAATGAAATTTAGGTAGTGTGCGGACAGAAAAGAATGGAAAAGACTATTTGTGCTGTAAATGTATCACTTTTGTTATCTCCTATCCTGTTCTATTTTTCAAATGTATCAAACATATGACAGAATGTGTATGCTATATTCCATCTTGTCTATACCAATTGCTTGATATGTGAAATATTGTTTCATCGATTGTTCTAACTTGTGTGGTTTTCTCAAATACTTGTTTCCTACATTACATTACATTTCTTTCATTTTTTATGTTATTGAGTTTTATGATTTCTTGCTGAGGCAAATTTGTCTGCCCTCTATTGGGGGCTGCTGAGAGCCTGAGACACTGTTAATTTGTGGCTGTAGTTGCTAAGACGGGATGAACAATTGAATGGAGTACTGATGAAGCCTAAACGTCCCCGAGCTGTTGTGCTATGCCCTACAAGGGAGTTGTCTGAGCAGGTGTTTGTGCGCGCATTTTACTCATGATTCAGAGACCACTTCTGTTGTGTTCGATTGCCCAAATTAATATATCATGGTATTGTAGGTTTTTCGAGTTGCAAAATCAATAAGCCATCACGCACGATTCAGGTGTACCATGGTAAGT
The DNA here is from genome assembly GCA_030819835.1 of Acmispon strigosus. Classification (NCBI taxonomy): domain Eukaryota; kingdom Viridiplantae; phylum Streptophyta; class Magnoliopsida; order Fabales; family Fabaceae; genus Acmispon; species Acmispon strigosus. The sequence continues at coordinate 35,783,972 of JAUAMA010000001.1, read as the reverse complement.
GGTGGTGGTCGTATTCGACCTCAGGAGGATTCACTTAATCACCCCATTGATATGGTGGTTGGTACTCCTGGCAGGATTCTTCAACACATTGAGGAGGGAAATATGGTATATGGTGACATCAAATACTTGGTTAGTATCCCAAGAATTGACGATTTTGACTAGGCTATAATGAGCTGCAAGCTTCACTTACTGACATTGGTAATTGGTCTTTGTTTTGCAGGTATTGGATGAGGCAGACACAATGTTTGATAAGGGCTTTGGTCCTGATATACGCAAATTCATTGGCCCATTAAAACATCGTTCTTCGAAATCTGAGGGACTAGGTTTTCAGACTGTCTTGGTCACTGCAACCATGACAAATGTATGCTGATTTGCACCATAATATTGTCGGCTACATGCGAAGTAAATAATAATGTTGTAGAAAATAATTCATAGAATGATTATAGTATTTTATTTCTTTGTTCTGTTACTAATAATCAAATTAATGCATGACTGTAATTTCTTTCATGTATCCCTCTAGCATGTGAAACGTATAAAACCAGCTGCAGCAATATAAGCCGTCACATGTATGTTTTCAAATGACTTGTAAAACATAAGCTCATAATACAATATAAATGCAGTACATTTATATGAATTCAGAAACAAAAAGGTTTATTTTGAGCAGTCCTTTTAAAGGTTGTTACTATATTTGTTTCGTGGTTAAAGGTAGCTTGCTTTTCTTCCATCTTTTCCCCCTTATTTGTTTGACATTATCTTATTATTTTGATTTTATGCTAAAAATATGTCAGCCTTCATTGTATTATTGCTATTTTCTCTTTCTATGGATGGGGGCTTTCATTGTCTAATTATAGTTGGCATAGTTGTTCTAATCAGGTCAGCTGGCAAGTCCTGCAACACCTTTGTCTTTTATGAAGGGATGAAGGGATGTCTTAGTCAAAGTCACTGTGAATCTTAAGAAAATCTGAAATTTAATTTTAGTATTGTAAGTTGTTGCTTGTTTGGATTCTGACGTCAACAATTGGATTCTTCTTTCTTCCTGGTTCATATCAAATGTTGAAGACATTTTGGGGCATCTGCAGTGTTGTTATATGCATTACTAGCTGCCTTGCTTTCAACTTTCTGTATGTCTTAGCACTGTTAACAAAGATTTGGTTCTTTTTTTCTGAGCTGCGGACAATTTCTGGTTTATATAAATCCAACGAACAAGTTCCAGGATGATATTTAATAACCAAGTTCCAGAGTGTTGACTTCTTTTAGTTTGCAGGCTGTGCAAAAGCTGATTGATGAGGAGTTTCAAGGCATTGAACATCTGCGCACATCAACGTTGCATAAAAAGATTTCTACCGCTCGTCACGATTTTATTAAACTTTCAGGTTCTGAGAACAAGCTGGATGCATTACTTCAGGTATACTCCTGTAGTTAGCCATCCGCCTTATACATGTCAACCAATGGTTGATATTTACATGTTGTTTTGAGATGTGGTGTAGCTCTAGTGGGACCATTCTATATGGGAATTGATTGATCCTGGGGTTGAATTGCGCTCAAGTTGCATTTATTCTTTTGCTAGTGGGATAAGTCTAGGTTGCTGTGCTTTGGTGTTGGGATGTGGTGGTGCTGGGCTGGCAATAAAAATACGACTCGTGTTTATGATTCTAGTTTTATATTTGTTTGCTATTACAGATTTCTTATTAGACATATATACCTTGGTAAGTGTTGCCAATTTTTTATATTTATGACATAACCACTTGAAAACAGAGGGAATAGGTGAAACTCCACGCACTAATCGCAGCACACAAGGAAATATTTATACTACTACAGTACTAACTTGAATCGTAATTGGAATAATAAGCTCCTTTGTCAGTGTATTATAGAATAGAGATACACATGTATGTAAGATATTTTCACCACTATCAGTATTAGGTAGGTGGTTTGGATGTTGTTTTGATTCCTTCGGATTTTTATTCTGTAATTTGTGATTATGTGATGGCAGGTACTAGAGCCAAGCCTAGCAAAGGGGAACAGGGTGATGGTTTTCTGCAATACATTGGATTCAAGCCGGGCTGTGGATCACTATCTTGATGAAAATCAGGTTTCTACTGTGAACTACCATGGGGAGGTGCCGGCAGAACAAAGGTAATATACTAATTTAAGATTCTTTATCTACTTCAACCACTTGATACTGTTGTCTGCTGTTGCAGTGACATTATCTTTGTGCTTAGATGAGTTATGTTAAGGTGCCTGGAAATAGCTGCATTGTCAGCGATTGAGATTTTTGGGATCAGATGGAAAAATAATTGAGTGTGGAAAATATTAAATACATTTTACTAATGATATTCAATAATTCTGTTACAAACCCTGACATCAACCTTTTTTTGTGCTAAATCTATGGCTATTAGACGACGACACCACCCTCTACTTTTGGGCCGCTACAAATAACTGCTAAGTTAGTCAGGAAAACTTTCCTAATCACATAATAATAATTAATAAATTCTTATTAAAACTCCTTCTGAATTTGTTACTGAAAAATCACTTGACCAAAGAGATACTTGTTGAATATCTCTTATTAAGATTGAGTTTGTTATTAGTCTTAGAAATAGAGATAAGATTTGTTTCTCTATTTTAGATTAGTATCTATTAAGATAGAGATAGATATAGGTAGTTTTTGATAGATTAAGTTCCTTTTTTATCTCTTTATTATCACTACAAATTGTAAATGTTTATTCATGAAATATAATGACAGAAATATTATTTTCATCATAATTCAAGTTGGTATCAGAGCTAGTTTCGATCCTATTGGCGCAACCGTTGTGAGGGGGGAGGAGTCCCTCACGGGGCTTTCTCCTTCTCCCTAATGGCAACTTTCCAAATCTCTTTGGATTATTTTTCCTCGTTCTTTGCTTCCGCACTCGTTACCCCTAGCCATTTTCTTATGGCTTCGTTCTCTTTGGTTAAGATTTCACTCACTTGGAACCCAAGTGACCCTTGTTATTCTTGGCGGCCACTGGCACCGTCTAGCCACAATCAACGTCCTTCCACCGCTGTTTTTCTTAGTTGCTCTGAACGGACCGGAACCGCCTCCATTAGGATCGCAGCTTCCCGATATACAAAACCTTCTGAAGTGCTGCAACCATATCTGGATCCACGCACCACCTTATTCTCTGCACGTGATATCACGCGCCGCCCATCTCACCGGCGCGTGGCGGCGCGTCCAAGCTCTGTTCTGTCCGCCACTTCTTCCGACGTGCTCGTCTTCATCTTGCGGTTCTGGATCCGCCATTTAGTTTTCAGTTTGAGCCTTTGAGGTCCATGGTGCTCCAGATATGAGATTTACCCCTCGGTTATGCTGTTTTTGGAGTGTTTCTCTCTCCTCCATTGATGATCCTGATTGGGGGCTGTTTTGTCCTTCTCCTCTTGCTGTTTCAAGCCTTATTTTGTCCAGGTCGGTCTTCGTTGCTTGCTGTCAGAGACGTTTGGTTTTTGGGTCCTCTACTTTGGCCCCGTATAGACGTCTCTCATCAACCCTTTGTTTTTGGGTGTTTTGCTATGTTTTTCATCGCTGACTGGTCTGAAGATCACTTGCCCGGATCACCTCTGGCAATCGCTGCTGTCGCCACCAACAGTTTATCTGGTTTTGCTTGTTTTTTGTGGGTCTTGTGTGTTTCAGGCTTATTTTTGAACCTGTTTTGACGTCTCCTTTTGACAATTTGTTAATTGTGGGTTGATCTTAGTTTGCCTCTCATGGTTTGAGATGCTCTCATTTCAATGATCTTGGCCGAATTTATGCAATCGGGTTTTGAAGGTGACTTAGTATGTCGTCTTCGTATGTTTGTCCCGATTTTTGGTTTTCTAGTTTTAAGGCTTCAGCTGCGGGTTGCGCTGGTCCACTCTCTAGTGTTTGAGAGTTATCGGTGTCAAAGTTGACACTATTGTTTGTCTCAGAAGCCATAAATCGATCGACCTCATATGTTTTTCTGTGTGGTTGCTATTGGTTAGTTGTTGCTTCAGCCTTGTTTTGTTTTTGGGCGTATTGTTGCTGGTTTTTCGTTCTAGTTCGCTGGCTCAGCTGACCCTACGACACTCCAGCAGAATTAGTTCTTTACTTGCATCAATCTCAGCCAGATCAAGTGTGGGAAGTTGTCTTTTGTGGGCCCATGGATTTAGCAGAAGTTCGAAAGGTTGACCTATTCAATTCAGATATTAGTCAAGACCGTCATTATTAAGAGATGCCTCTTAAGATATATCTTGTTGAGATAGATTTGTTACCAGCTTAAAGCTAAGTAAGCTTTAGCTTGAGCGGGGGTGTTGAATATCTCTTATTAAGCTTGAGTTTGTTATTAGTCTAATAGAGATAAGATTTGTTTCTCTATTTTAGATTAGTATCTATTAAGATAGAGATAGATTTAGGTAGTTTTTGATAGATTAAATTCCTTTTTTATCTCTTTATTATCTCTATAAATTGTACATGTTTATTCATGAAATATAACAACAGAAATATTATTTTCATCAGATTCAAGTATATCAAACTTAAAATCAAATAATGAACTAGTTGTAATGGGCTTCACAAACAACGACTTGAACTACAATGTAGTTGAACAAAATGGGCACTGCTTTAGAACAGCACAACAATGGCTAGACCGCTAGACACACAGTCAGGAAAAACAACAGTTCTGGAAATAGTTGCCGTGGGAAGAGGACTGGACTACTGGAAGGATTTGTGACTTAAGAAAACAGGCACAACTTAAAAGACACAGTTGGCCAGGAAGATACCTCGGCAAGTAGGCAGCTTTCTTCCATTTCTTGGTCACACATGCTGCAAAGTCCAAAATCCACCGAATAATTTCTCGTAATTCATCATGATCATCATTTGGAAGATTTAATAAACAAAAATTATTTCAAAATTGAATTTCGGAGGAACATGTTAGAACCCAAAAACTGGCTCTGGCTTGATAATGGTTCAAATGGGCTTGGTCAATGGCTTATATAGGTGATGTCAGCAGGAACACAGTTTGTACAATTTTGGGAAACTGTAAGGGTCTAAATATTATGAGTTCAGGTTTATTTTATTTTGGCTTAAATAACTTTTTCGTCCCCGCAAAATACCCCATTTTTGTTTTTCGTCCCTGGCAAAAAAAAATTGTTTTTCATCCTCCCAAAATCACACGTTTTGTTTTTTGTCCTTGCCGTCAAATTTTCCATCTAAATCAAACGGTAGTCAAGGTCAGCAAATCCAATGACATTGTTTTTGGTCTTGGTAATATGCCTCAATTTCGTTTTTTTGTCCTTCTAAATTTCAGATTTCGTTTAACTTGGATGGAAAATTTGACGGCAAGGACGAAAAATAAAACATGTAATTTTGGGAGGATGAGAAACAATTTTTTTCCCAAGGACAAAAAATAGAAATGGGGTGTTTTGTAGGGACGAAAAAGTTGTTTAAGCCTTTTATTTTTATCTTTTCAGATTTAGAGTCTATCTTAGGAGATCTTTTATTTTGGGGTTGGATTATCGTTTAGATTAAGAGTGTCTTTGATTTTAGGAATTGTCTTTTATTTTTGTTAGTCTATCTTCTATATTTCTTATTAAGTTTATCATTATTAGGATTAGTTTATTATAAATAGAGCTCTCTCATTGGGTCAGGAGTAAGATTTGTGTGTTAAAAGGTTTTTACCTTGTAAGGGTTTTCCCTTGTTATTGTTAAGAAGGTTTCCTTCTCGGGTCACTTTATTTTAATAATATCAGCTTTATTCAGCAAAATTACATCTCTGCCCCTGTTTCTATTGTGTTTGGCTGTTAGGGAATCCCCACCCTAACAGAAACCCACTTTCTACACACTTACTCTTATTTAGGCTCTACTACTGATTGAATGTCCTTTGTTTTTGAAAAACATTAGCTTTCAGGCACATTACTTGTTTAGGGTCAACTCTTAAATGTTGAAGATAAGTCAAATCAGGACATGAATTCAACATGCAGTCTATTGTATGTGTCATGAACCATCCCAAAAGTTTATACTGTTGGATGAAGACACATGAATGATTAATATTTCTAAGACGTCCCTTTAGCAAGAGCTCATTGGACTTGAAGTGTGAACAAGGGCATAGGTCCACCTACCTTGTCTTGAAATTCAACATTTTTATTGAAATAATGGGTGCAACGAGGATTGAATTCGTGACCACTTGGTCATAGAGGCTTTGACATCATGTCGTGAACCAGCTATCTCAAAATCTTAAGTTGTTGGGTGAACATACGTGAATAGTTTGATATTCTATTTCTAACCATATGCATACATGATGAATTTATTTTGGCAGAGCATATGTTGAAGGATATGTGTGTGAAGTGAGACATGTAATACATAATTAGTTAGGAAAGAAAACTTAATGTTTGTCCATTCAGAATGTGGGTGTGTTCTAACTTGTTTTTAAAAGCTTATCCATGTAATTATTGCACTTATCATTTTGTTTACTACTATTTTTTCCAGCATAAATATTATCAATATATAATATTGGTGTAGATTAAATTATCTATTTGATTATTTTATTTAGAGTTTTAGATTGGTGATTAAGGTTTTTAATTTGGGGGTATTTTATTGCTATTTACTTATTTAGTATTTAGGGGTTTAATTCTAATTTTGGATTATCTTTATCTTTGAATATCCAAAGTATTTATGTTTGAGGTGAAAGAGTATTCTACACCTAGACGAGTACACTTATTGGTAATTCAAGTGTGATGTCTAGAGTCTCACAGGTGAAGACAATATAAGAGATGTGACCCATTATGCCTTAAGGTTTTGGGTAAGTATGTGGTGTTCGGTTCTCTGGCTGGTCTTTGGTGTTGGCCCATTGGTTCCGGTTCTCCTTCTTTGGGCTCCCCCTATCTACCCAACACACTTCTCTCTTGGAATACTTATCATACATCAAAGATATAATCATTTTGAGTAACTTGCACTTTACCATAATTATGACTTTCCTGATACTCAGGTTGATGAATCATGCTAAATTTTTGTTGACTGAACTAAACTTCCTTATAAGACTTAGACACACATGTATGTGCAGACTGCAGACACTATACATCTTTTGCTTGCTCAGAAGATGAATAATTGTCCATAGAATGTGTTTTTTTAATGTTCACAGGCAATGTTTGTAATGTATAACATTTCATATGCAAATAATTAATATACAAACTAATGGAGTAAGAGGGGGAAAATCATGAAGATCTTACTGAAAGGATATACGTTTTATGTACATTCAAATTGCATGTCAGAAACTTATAACCCCCGGGTGTCATTTAAGCCAGTGCTTCCATAATCTTCTCTGCTCAGATGCCATTTCCTGTTATGCCCATTTACCATTTTTGTATTCTTTTCTCGTAAACCCAGGGTTGAAAATCTGAGAAAGTTTAAGAGTGACAATGAAGATTGCCCTACACTGGTTTGCACGGACTTGGCTGCTAGGGGTCTGGACTTGGATGTAGATCATGTTGTCATGTTTGACTTCCCCAGGAATTCTGTGAGATAATTTATTATGTTACAAAGTACATATCCTTTCTTGATACTAATCCGTTACTCAACATTGCTTTCCCTTTGAATTTCAGATCGACTACCTTCATCGCACAGGTAGAACTGCTCGAATGGGCGCAAAAGGTAACACATAATCCCTACATATTAAAATTTTGTCCTTATTCTTGAACTAGAGGACTTTCGCTAATCAAATTTTATTCTCATTGAACTACATGGCTTTCTTTTACATTAATGATCAGAATCTCATCTTTTACAACTTTTTGTTAGTTTTTATTCCTGTTAAATACTACATAAATTTTTGAATTGTCAATGTCAAAACTTACCATAACGTTAAGTTTGAAATTCATATATTCAAATTGACAGCCCTAGCAAATTAATAAACAGAAATTATGGTTTATCTTAGGGTCGTTGCTCCAGTACCCTTTCAAATGGGGAGGGTTTGGAACCCTTCAGTTCATTATTTAGAGTATAAAGGACTAAATTACAATTATAAAAGTTTGTTATAGAAGAAATCATGACAAATTAAGACTAAAGGGTATGAAACCTCTCCATTTTTAGATGGGTACCAGAGAAACTGCCTTATCTTAGTTTTTCACAATCTTTTTAAAAGTCTCATATAAACAAATTATGTGTTTTTCATTTATAATTTTGAATATTTTTCTTTTAATATTTTTCTTAAATTTTAAAATATCCGCAATGTACATAATACTTGGTGGCTCTTATGATGTGTCTATCTGTTTAGCCAAATTGAGAATCCTGTTTTCTCTTCTACTATATTTTTTATTTTTGTGAAAAGGTAGCAGCATTATTCACTGTTCTTGCAAAAACATTTTGCAACCGATCTTTTACTCAAATTATGGTGACCTTGGTATTGCTTGAAAATAAGAAAATAAGTGGATTACTCTGTCCTCAATGCGGGAATACATGTTTACAGCGTTTCACCTATATTATGAAGAGAAATGCTAACAGGCAGCAACACATTTTTTTGAGGACACTCTTTACCACCCATTATGATTGGTCTATTTCTGAAAATGCCAACAGACTTGCCTCGTAAAGTGAACACTTCTCAAAAGGTGTTTTGACTTTTTTAAAAATGGACCAATCATTGAGTATGTTGCAAGTGTTTCATAAAAGAACTCATTATGTACCAAAGAAGAAGAAAATAAAAGATCTTGATATATTTCATTTTCGATCCTGCAACTTACCTCTAATATTATTAAACTAAATCCATGCTGCTTTGTTTCCGACATAGCTTAGAAATGCATATTGGTCATTGCAATTGTGACTTTTAAAAATTTGCTGTTGTATTAGGAAGAATAAAATTACTCTTTTCTGTTGCAGGGAAAGTAACAAGTTTGGTTGCTAAAAAGGACTTGAACTTGGCCACCAAAATAGAAGAGGCAATAAGAAAGAATGAGAGTTTGGAGGCTATCACTAAAGAAAGTGTCCGAAAGGACATTACCCGGTCCCAAATCACTGAGCTGAGGGGAAAGAACAAAAACTTGGTAAAAGTTTCAAAAGTCAAGGACAAATCTGGTGGCCGTGCCAGTTCTGAGAATGCTGGGGCTGGTATGAAATCTGATAAAGGATCACCACCAGCAAAATCTATGAAGAAAGGGATTAACGTATCAAAACCTGGTGGCCGTGGCCGTTCTGGGAATGCTGGGTCAGGTGCGAAATCTGGTAAAGGATCACCACCAGCAAGATCTATGAAGAAAGGGATTAACGTATCAAAATCTGTAAAACCTTCCAGTGCAAGCAGCTCAAAAAAAGCTTCTTCAGAGTCTAAGCAAACAAGGAAAAGGACCAGTGGCACCAAATCTACAAATCCTAAACTCAGTGTTGTGGGGTTTAGGGGGCGGAATTCATCATCAAATAAAAAGCCATCAGCTTTGTGAAGTAGAGAGGGAGGGGGGTGGGGGGTGGGGGTCATTTTGTACTGAATAGTAAGTAATTGCCTCTTTGTTCTGTATTTTTAGATAATTTCTTTTTTCTGCAGCTAGAATAGTGTAATTATTAACATGGTTTGCCAGGCCTTTTAGGTGAATATTCCAAGAGAAAAATGATGAGGAAGATACTTCTAAACTAGATATGCATGTTCTTTCCAAAATACTTCTAAATTAAAGCAGTTTCATACAATAATACAAAAGAGACCCTCTTGACAGACTAAGACTATGTTTGGATACCTATTGAGACCAAGGCACTCACTACGAAATAACAAATGAACATAACTTCTAAGAATTGAGATAAAAGTTTGTTCATGTTACATTTAACTTAACTGGTATTTAAACACACTAACAATGCATAGCTTTGGTTTTATTATTATATGCAACTATATATTCTCTCTGCTGAAACTGAGACTACATGTAATGAAGCTCTGGCTCAGTTCTGGTTCTGCAAGTGAAGATGCTTGTTGGGTTCTTCACATCCTTATTTCCAGGTTAATAATGGACGAGAAGTTTTAGCAGGGTTTACTACATTGCCATCGGAGTCATATATTATGACACCAGAGAAATCTGGGAGCTGGCACTTCCCACCCATGAGTATGTTCTTCTGCCAAATTGAAGACTCTTGTTGATCACCTTCACAGATCACAGCTTCATTGTTAAGCTCTATCACAGGTTCTTCAACAAAGGCACCATAGCAAGAGCTCCACTGACGCCGCAGTTTGCGCGAATGAGAAGCACACATGAGCAAAGCAATGGCACATAGCGTGAGGGTCATAACAGCAAGACCAATGTTTGAGGTGCTTGGTAAAGGGTGAGTCACTGAAAGTGGGCGAGCCATAGGGGAGAGAGGTTTGAAAATGGGATGTGTTACAAACATGAAGTGGGTATGTAGTTATATATATGATGTCTTGTGCTATATGCAATTCTTATCTAGAAAGTGTAGTTGGTGGTCTTTAAGGATTTATTAGTATTTGGTTCGACATTGTGGTTCAAGCTTAAACGCTGGTGGTTTTGGTATTACTTGAATTCGGAGTGGGAGAGAGTAGGTTAGGTTAGATATTCTAGTCTAACCCTCTTCACTAAATAAGAAACTTCTCGAGATGAAATCTTTTGAAAAGAAAAAAAATATATTAAATTTGGGTTTTGGTTTGGGTGTTGGTTTTAAGACCACCCCAATTGGTCTTAAAACCACCCCTCTTATATGCGAAAATACATTTTTACTCTTTAAAATTTATTTTCATTCCTTTCATGTCCTTCTTCCTCTCCCTCCATCCACCACCCCCTTCCTCATTCTTCATCTTTCATTCTCCACCACCCTCATTTTCCATCTCATCACCATTACCACCACCCTTCTTACTCCATTCCTACCTCCATTAAACCATTAAACTCTAACCTCCTTCATTTCCAACCTCTAACCAAACCTCTCATCATCCCCACAAAGCAACTCTCCCTACCAAACGAAGCTCTGTTTCGTTCTTCATCATCTTCTACTTCTTCCTCGTTGTTTCTCCTTCTTGACATCTGTGTATTTTTCGCACCCTTAAGTGCGAAATTTATACAACATTCGCACCTCAAGGTGCGATCAAAATATAATATTTTAAAAAACTCAATATTTTTATTGTTTTCGCACTTAAAAGTGCGAAAATTGCTTTAATTTCGCGCTTAAAAGTGCGAAAATTGTATTTTTATTTTATTTTTTAAGTTTTTCGTGAACTGAAAAAAAATTGCACTTAAAAGTGCGAAAATTACTCTTATTTCGCACTAAAAAGTGCGAAAATTGCTTTCATTTCACACTTAAAAGTGCGAAAATTGTATTTTTATTTTATTTTTTAAGTTTTTCGCGAACTAAAAAAAATTGCACTTAAAAGTGCGAAAATTACTCTTATTTCGCACTTAAAAGTGCGAAAATTGCTTTTATTTCACAGGGTATTATGGGAATTAAGAAAGTGAAGGGGTGGTGAGAGAACCAATGGGATGGCCTTAAAACCAATTCCCTTTTGGTTTAGATACAAATCTAACCTGGCATGATATATTTTCGAGAAATTATTTTTCCCATTTACCTGGCTCAACAGTCTCATCTCCAGGGATGGGTATCAAAGATTCCTGGGAAGCTTCTAACTTGGGTGAGCAATTTTTTTTAGGGAAAAATCTATTTTGCCACTTCTATTTACCCACGTTCGCTCCCATTCTTCTTGTTGCGGCATAGTTCGTTCCCTCCATATTGGCTTCATTTTCGTTGCAAGTGGTTCCTCGATTCCTATCTTCTTCTTCGTGGGTGAGGTGATTGTTAGCTCCAATTGCAGCTTCTCCTTCATCATTGTAGTTAGGATTCTTCTTCTTTTTCTTCATCCCCTTTTACTCTGCAATGATCTCTATTTTAACTTTGTTCCTCATAGTTCTTTGACACAATTGTGATATCCACAACAGTCTCTTGACTCTGTTTCAATGTGGAAAATAGCTAATTTCCCCCTAGAGGTACGTATTTCAATATGCATGTACTGTGGAATTTCTATTGAATTTAATTGTTCTTCTCATGCTTGATGTTTTTTCTCCGTTTTTGATGTTCCCTTTTCACGGAAAGTAACAATTAGCTTTGGTTTGACTCTATTTAATAACACATGAGACTTTTTATTTTGACTTTCTCTTTACTAATCTGAATTCAATTTTATCTTTTCCCGTCACGTTAAATTATGCAGATGCTATTCTTCGGGTATCACACACACATAATATATATATATATATATATATATATATATATATATATATATATATATTATGATTTCACTAATTTGCTTTTACACTAAGAGTCCTTTTGGTGGTCAGGATAAGAGCAGGATAGGATAAATGATTGGATTAACACATGATATGATAAGAGTAAGATAGACTCTTATCCTATCCTACGTTTGAGGTGGACAAGATATTGGTAGGATATGATACAAACAATGAAAAATGTATCAAATTTTCCTTGAAATAAAAAATACATAATATTTTTTAAAATTTAATTTTTAAAATAGTTTTTTTTAAAAAGTGATTATTATATTAAATTTAATTTTTTAAATTTTTAATAAATGAGCTTATGTTTTAATATTAATTAAAATAAAATTAATTTTTATTAATTCGGCTATTTTAATTTTTTCGAAAGGAGTCTATTTTAATTAAAATTATTATATATGTAACAATGGGTTTTAACTTAGTAGGGGCAATTGATTAATGATAAAAATTAATCAATTTTTTTAAAAATTATTAAAAGATATTATTCTTTCAAAAATAATTTATATTTAAATTATTAATTATAATTATATAAGTAGAGAAATAATTTTAAATAATATCATATGATAATATAAAATTAGTCCAATATTTTCACCATTTATAAATAAGCTTATTTTTTAATTAAATTTATTAGTAACTAAATAATGTAACTTAACAATAACAATTAGTAATTGATAAGTAATAAAATTAATATTTTATTAAAATAAAAAATTTCTATTTGTTAATTAATATTATTAAAAATTATATAAAATATATATATTGAAATTAATTTTGGGTCATGGTAATAAACAATCAAAAAAATGATATCCTATCATGTTAGGGTAATTTCTATCCTAGCTCCCCCTCACGATAACTTTTACACATGATGGACATGATAAGATAAGGGGAAGGATAGTGTTATCCTATCCTGCGGGCGCAACAAACAACAGATAACAACAGGATATGATTGCTATCCTATCCAGTCCTTGTTTATCCTGTCCACCAAACGGGCTATAAAGTGATAATTTTCTGAATTCCATAGAAGCCCACAAGATAATGCTGGGCTTTCGGCTTAAGATTCACTACCAGAACTTAGTGTACTGGAGAACTCTAAATTCTACCTTCAATGACTTGATTAACTTAACAATAATTACTTTTCCTCATGGTGAATGTCTCCCAATACTTGGAAAATACTGAAACAACTCAATTATAATTATGAATAGCAATGCCTTCTTAAGAAACTTATGGGTTATGGGTGGAGTCACAAACTTCAACTAGTTATTTCTGATAGAAGTATAACTCAACACCTAACCACCATACTACAAATACGAGAGTTGAATTGAATGTTTGGAATCACATAAATGCTAGGAATAATAGCAAGTTGTACTGATAGACTAAGCCAGTGTGGCAGATCCAAATGTGTATGTGCATATGTGTACAGTTTGAATAAGGCCTGGACTTGTCTCGGATCGGTTAATTCCCTTGTTTACATAGGAACACAATGGTTAGGCAAAGTTTGGAGCAACGAACAGAAAGTGGCCACAAGTGATAAGAAATTCCATTATGGAGCTGCAGTTTGGTCCTTAGGACAATTCAGTTGGTGTGGTCTTGCTGGAATTGGTTGGCTGGGGCCATCCTGATTAGCTGTAGATTTTGCTTTTCCATTTTAAAACTGTGATAAATCTTTATTTATCAACCTCTGATACATGGTAAAATAGAAAAATATTGAATCACAAACAAAGTTAATGCCATCCCTTTTATTGTCTATTTATAATGCTTCTAAATGTAAAATAAAACATTGTGGACATTCACATTTTCTCCTTGTAGTAAAATGGGAGTAGGACGGTTAGTTTATCCTTCAATCTTAAGTTATCAAATGCTGGTAAGAGCATGTGTTTTCTTTAAGTAATATATCAAAGCACCAACCAAAAGGGCAAGAATCTTAATACAAAATATTCTGCACTGTGTCTGTAACTGAATCTGATATTTGAGTTTTTTGGCAGAATACCATTTTGGAACTGTTTAGTATATTTTTGTTACTTTAGAGAATAATATAGGATTGAATGCCATCTATAACTACTTATAATGTAGAGAATAATTTCAATTTGATAATGGCAGAATTGATGGATCTACGCCAAAGAAAGAAGAGGGTCGTGGTAATATTGATGCTATATTTGGAGATGTTGAATTGTTTTACTTTGATGACAATGATGTTGTGCTACATTGTTCTAATTAGGCGTTTGAGAAAGAGGAAAAAGGTCATCATGGGATTGTCATGAAAGGAGTTTAATTAGAGAAGTGCATTTTCACAAGATTATTTTCATAAGTGACTTGGCCTGTGTTGAAAATATTAGAATGGATAGAGCTGCATTCCATAAACTATGCACAATGTTAAAAACAGTAGGTGGTTTGCTTCCTACAAAAAATATGGGTGTAGAAGAGTTAGTTGCCATATTTTTACACATATTGACTCATCATGTTAAGAATAAAATGATAAAAAGACAGTTTGTTAGATCTAGTGAAACAATTAGTATGCACTTTTCAAAAGTGTTATTGGCAGTTTTGAGGTGCCATGAAGAACTGCTAAAATAACCTCAACCCATTTTGGAGAGCAACACTGATGAAAGATGGAAATACTTCAAGGTACATTAGGAAAACTAATCATATTATTTTCTATTAATGTGTTACTTAAACTTAAGTTGCAATATTGAAACAACTATAGTTATTCAATGTATAGAATTGTTTAGGAGCTATTGATGGCACATACATCAAGGTCGATGTACCCGAAGCCGAAAAAAGTAAATACAGAACAAGGAAGGGTGAGATAGCTACCAATGTATTAGGTGTATGTCCTCCAGATATGTAATTCATATATGTTTTGCCGGATGGGAGGGATCAGCCGCTGACTCTAGGGTCCTCAGAGATGCTATTTCCCGACCGAATGGATTAAAGGTTCCTCAAGGTATAGGATTAGGAGTATAAATTTATATAAAACAATCCATGTCATACTTATTTTTGTTGTAATAACTTAATTGTATTGATGATAGGGTATTATTATTTATGTGATGCTGGCTACATGAATGGGGAGGGATTTCTCACTCCTTATAGAAGTCAAAGATATCACTTGAGTGAGTGGGGGAGTGGAGTACAGCCGACTACACCAAAAGAATTTTTCAACATGAAGCATTCTTCCGCTAGAAATGTGATAGAAAGATGCTTTGGACTTCTGAAAGGATGTTGGGCTATATTGAGAGAGAAGTCATTCTATCATGTTAAAACTCAAGGAATAATAATAACTATTTGTTGTCTTCTACATAATCATATTCGTAAAGAAATGATTGTGGATCCTTTGGAAGCAAACTTAGATGAAGTTGAGTCCTCTAATGAAGTCTTGCCTGATGATAGGATGATTGTCGTGGAGCCAAGTGATGCATGGATTTAATGGAGAGATAGTTTAGCATTAGAAATGTTTAATAGATGGAGAGGTGGAAATCATTAATAGATGTCATGTTTGTTATTTACTGTTTTTCTTTTGTTATGTAAACTTTAATGTAAATGTGTCGTTTACTTTGGCTTATATGTTTCATTCTACCCAATCAATTAGTGTTTATAATTTTTATATATGCGATAGAGCATTTGTAATATAATGAATTATTTCTGTGTTGTGCTTAATTTGTTTACATACCTGCTGAGTTGTTGGATAGATGGAAGAGTCATCTGAAACTCAACAAGGGAGAAAGCGGCAATGGATCGCGGAAGAAGATGCATTGTTGGTGGCAGGTTTGATGCAATTGATTGGCGATAGCTGGAAGCCTGACGCGAATTCGTTAAAACCCGGTTATACTAAAGAATTGGAGAGATATCTTCAAAAGAATATCCCAAATTGCATGCCGAAAGCTAGCCCACACATTGAATCAAGGGTAAAGCACCTCAAAAGGCAATGTTTTGCAATTAAGGACATGCTGGGTCCAAAAGCGAGTGGCTTTGGGTGAGATGATACAAGAAAGATGATTGTAGTAAAAAGGGAAATTTATAAAGAATGGTGCAAGGTAATGTGTCACATGCCCCTTATATACAAATGACATTAAAGATATGTTGGGTATAATTATTTTTCACCAATAGTGTTTTTATCATGGTTTCCTTTTATTTCCACTTTCCATTCTCTTCCTTCTCATTAAATCAAGTCTTTACTTGTGGTCTTCAAATCAAGTCATAGCACAGAGTGATCCTTGGACAACTGACTACATACCACGTGTTCTGGGAATGATAAGGTAAAATAAAAGGGGGAGAGATGCTGGATTTTCTTATGATTTCACAGTGTTAAAGGAAATTTATCATATCTATATAGAACAATAGAACTGTTTTTAGTATGGTTGAAATAGAACGGTAAAGTTGTGAATGCCATAAAGAAGCTAGTGTTATGGGGCCTTTCTCAATGAAATTGAGGTCCATGGATAGGAGGTGGACACATTTTTGTTACTTCATGTTCTTGTGATTATATCATTCTGTATGGTTTACTATCTTTTATTTGACTGATTGCGCAATTGAAATGTCAAGTGTTTATTTATTTATTTATTTTTTCTTTCTAAAAAAAGATAGTATATTTTTTCCTTTTATCTTTTGCATCAAAAATATAATTTATACACCTTTTTTCGTTAATGCAGTCACATTCCACTCCTGTTAGTTTGTATGGAAAACCATTTTCTCACTATGACAGTTTGGACATTGCGTTCGGGAAAGATAGAGCAATTGGCGGTCATGCAGAAAGTCCAGCTGCAGCTGCATTTGCTATGTATAATGAGTATTATCCAGAAGAGGGTGAGCCTGGAGTAAACTTGAATGAAGTTGAAAACAATGTTGAGCCACAAATTCCAAAAACACCTATTTACAACACAACTGAAGGAGTAAGACCAACTGATCAGCCACAACCTGAATCGAATGGACCTAGAGGTGGAACACATGCGAGGAAAAGGGCTAAACACAAGGATGGCATTCCTGACATCTTAGTCACTTCACTGAACAAGTTGGGTGAGTTTTATGCTGGAACTGTTGGTAATATGCAACAACTTAAATCTTGTTTTTTACCTGAGAAACAAACTGCTGATCGGAGGAGTCAAGTTTCTGATATGTTAGAAGAAATAGAAGGATTATCTTCGATGGAGGTGGTAAGGCCAACTATCTTGATCACCAACGACAACAATCTCTATGATTGTTTTTTTTTATGTGTACTCTTCAAAGGAAGACGAATTTCGTGCGCTGTGTTTTAAATAACAATGGTGCTTGAAAAACCCCAAAATTTGTAGTTTGCTGAATCTTCATAGTAGGAAACTTATGCATGAACTATATTTATTAAAGTTATTATTATTTAGTTTTATTTGTATTGCTTTTTGTAGAAGGACAACTCTTTATTAAGTTAGACTATTTATGCAAAGTTTTGTTTAGTTGAATATATCTTTCAATTTGCTTTTGAGTAATGATTTCCCACTGAGTATTAAGTTAGATTGTTGTGGCTTGCTACTCTTTGGAGCCTTTGGAATTGCAGGAATGCAAAGGTCTTCAAGAATGAAGAACTAAATGTTTATGTGGTGTTCGATTCTATTAAATTCAAAGCCTGACTTTGGCTTAAGGTTAACAATTCTAATTTTCAATTCTCTTTTTATGAGTGGAACTTGAATCCCTTGATTTGCCTTGCGTGATGTGGCTTAGGGGATAGTGTTTATGTTGAGGAGGGTTATTTTTTCTTGTGATTATTGTGCTTCTTGTTGCTCTACTGAACTGTTTTCTTTCTATCTGCAATTTGTTGTTGGCTTCTATGGGAGTGGTAAGTTCTCAATGTGTTGGAAGGGGGGGTGGTGTTTGATGCTGGGATTTGAACAGGTTTTGGTCATTGAGGTGTTGGGGAAGAAAGCCAAGTTGTCACCTCAATTGAGAAGTGAAGTTTGCAGCAGAGTTTTCAATTTATCATGGCCTTGTATTATATTGGTTCCATTGCTTTGTATATATATGTTGCCATTTTGGAAAATGAATTTGTTTTATACTTGATTGCAAATGTAATTTTTCTTAATTTTATATAGTTTTATTATGTGAAATACATATAGAGCTCTTATGTATGTTATTTAAAAAAAGGGTACTTTAAGAATTTCATTATTTATTCATGGAAATATGTATTTTTAACCAAATGGATGTTATAATTATTCTCAAGAATATAAAAAAATATTTTCAGGAATTGAATTTGTTAATACACACATTTTTTAATAATATCAGACATAACATTCTTACTCTACTATTCCCAGAACTTGTAACAAACGCCCCTAAAATTGTGGAGCACCAAATTCAGTACGTAGCATCTAGCATGGAGTGTTATATTATTTATAATTAATTCTCTATTTTGGTTATGTGGATTAACATTATCAATTATTTAGAATATATTTTGTTTTGGTCATTAATATCAATTATATGAATTATTAATTTAACTCTTATGCATGTATTGTGTTAGATGATATATTAGGCTTTTGTTTATTAACTAACCTATGATGGGTTAGGTTAGTTAACTATGCCTAGTGAGAGGACCCTGGTCTCATCTGATAGTATATAAACTGATTCCCATTAATCAGTTTATTATTCTGGATACTTCAGGTACAGAGCAGTTCCCTGGCACGTACGTTCTCTGCTTCTTTTCTGTGCTTTCTGCAGCGAACATGGATCCTCCAGGTACACAATTCCTCTTCTATAATTACTTGAATTAACATGCTGTAGTCTTTATCATTAGAACTGTATGATCAGTTAGGATCTTCTTAGAATATTTAGCAATTGGTATCAGAGCCTGCTTGATATTGATTATGGCTGTATTGTATGTGTGCCTGATAAATTCGTATGTGTTTCACAAATTGATTGAGGGGTTTTGATTCTTGTTGTTATACAACCAAGATACTCAAATTTGATGTGATTTCATTGAGTAATTTGTGAGAATTGAAACCTTTTACATTTGGGTTTCATGAACCCTAGAATATCAATTTGAAATTTCTCTCTCTTTAGGATACATGAAATTCAAAATTTCTTGAGGGATTTTAGTCTCCATATCCATGTGGTTAACATGCTCCAAAAAACTTTCTTTATGATCCAGCATATATACAAAAGTTGAACTGCCTGTTATATTCAATATATGCTTCGCGTTGCTGTTCTTGTTCTTCGTCAAAGAAGGAGTTTTTTTTTACTGTAGTAATTAAAAAAAAAAAAACAGAACGGTTTTGGTGCTGCACGTCGCTGCACACGTTAATTTTGTTATCGTATATTATATATAATTGCTTATCTCCTTATGTATATAATATTATATATATATATATGTATATATATATTATGGATATAATTCTATATTTAGAGATTTTATGATAACTGTATTATGAATTCATGTATGATATATATTTATCATTTCTTGTGAGCATGAATATTGTTATTTTATATAATTGTGATGTCGTGGGCACAATTGTATAAAATTTTGTGAATTCAATTGGTTTAATTGAATTAATTTTATATTGCATTAATAATAATTATACCCTATCGGTGTTTGTTATTAGTGAAATTTGTGTTTGATACAATGCATTTTTAGTCTTGTCTTATGTCAATTATATTGTCTAATACCCTATCGGTGTTAGATTTCTGGTGACATGAGTTTGTGCATTGTATTATTGTTATATTTCTTATTTGTTATGATTCGGAACCCTTAGGCGGGATCATGATGAATGAGAAATTTGGGATGATAGGCATATTAAGTTGTGTATACAGAAACATTTAATTTTGTTATTGCATAATAAATTGTGCATATTAAATGTTTCTTTTGTTCATGATACCAGCATCTCTGCCTATGCTTTTGACTTTTGTCAAAATTTTGTATATTTGTGAACTCAACCGTCTTGAGCACAATTGTGTGAAATTTGTGTAAATTGAATCATGTGTATTTGATTTAAATTTATATCTATAAATTATTACTTTTCAAATTAAAGTGGTTGTTAAATGTATATATGTGATATGAACTACCACATTTTGATGGTTAAATTTTTACAATGTCAGTTTCATGTTGAGAAATTGAAATTATCTTGCGTGCTTTTATTTGTATCCACCTAAGAATGTCCAGTAATTTTTCTTATTACTGTAATCAAGGCTTATAGACCTACAAATTTTGGTTTAAGTTCCTTAGTTTGCTAGAGATCTTTGCTAGTTCCATGAAATTTATTTTCTTTCGGATCCTTATGGATAGAGTCTCTAATCTTTGTTGAACTTCTTTATCTTATGGTGGTTCATACAAGTTTTGGTATGATTATAAGCACTTTATTATATTTTGTGTGACTGTGATCTCATCTATCATGGGTGCACTCATGCAGATTTTTTGAGAAAAATTATATTATTTAAATTCTTTCAAGAATTCAATGGAATTTCTATGTATGTTTACATTAATGATAATTTACCATATCGGTATTTTGTTATTGGTGTAATTTGTGGTTTTTTGTAATGTATAATGCGTTGTTAACTTATGTTAATTAATTCCAATACCCTATCGGTATTAGAATTTTTCCGTAGCATAAGATTAGTTACATTACATTATTTGGGCAATTTGATATTTATATATATTTGAATAAATTGTATTATGTAAGTTATGACATCCCCTATCGGTATGACATTGCTTGACATGATTATTGTGTGATAGAGAAAATAGTTTTGGATATTAATTTAAGGATATCTCTTTGAATATTTGGTTAGGTTCATTTAACTTTTTTTCTCTATCAAGTGGTAGAATTGATTTAATCAATTATTATTTGCTCAAGCAAATTAATTAATTGCTCACTTAATTGAATATGAGAAAACCAATACATTTATGTGTGATATACTACTAGATATCACTTTATCGTCAAGACCTATATTGAGGATATCTGTAAGTCTCTTTGAGAATATTGTAATACAATAAACTCCCTAGTATTTATAATCAATAATTATTGCTAAGACAAAATACTAAATTAAATAATTATTCTTTAATGTTGTAATTTGGGGATAGTGGGAGTTAGAGACTGATTATTGTCATATCCTCTATAGTGATTAAGTATAGGTCATATATGCTTCCGCAGCTGTTGTGGTAACCCAATTTTGTTTTCAAGTGTTTTTCGTTATTGTCTATATTTTAACACTTGAACCTTTGAGTGAGATGTTAAAAAACTTGAAGTTGATCCCATATTCTATTTAAAATATTAGGGATTTTAATCTCACTCATTTGTTGATAAATTATGGGTTGCCTCATACATAAAATCTTTTAATGATTTAATGTTTGTAATGATAAAAGAAGATTTTCTGTTGAAAAATGTCAAGTGGACATTTATAATCTCCTTAGTTCTATATGCAGAGTATGGGGTTAACTTTGAAATACAAATTTTGTAAGAGCTTGTGATTGATATATTCTAAATATATTGGGCTCTATTTTGTGATTTCTATTGTTTAACCATTTCTCTTGGTAACTCTGTGTTATCATATTTCTCTCTAATTATTTATTTTTGAAGAGAGAAAGATTGTGAGTTTGAGACTCACTTAAATGACTTTACCATGGATTCATGATCCCACTATCAAAATTGTAACATTAGAGTATTTTGATACTAGTTGGCCCTAATGCAACTTCTAATGTTGCTATGGTTTATTGGATTAGTGGGAGTGTGCACACAATTATTTTGTCTCGAGAATTATGGATATACTAATACCATATATTATTGTGTGCACTTTTGTGTTAAT
Source organism: Acmispon strigosus (assembly GCA_030819835.1). Classification (NCBI taxonomy): domain Eukaryota; kingdom Viridiplantae; phylum Streptophyta; class Magnoliopsida; order Fabales; family Fabaceae; genus Acmispon; species Acmispon strigosus. The sequence continues at coordinate 35,761,997 of JAUAMA010000001.1, read as the reverse complement.
ATGGTATTTCTTGGAGCAGTTTTAATGTCATATATTCTTTTGCGCGCTTTGATGGTTAAATGACATGCTCTTTTGGCGACTTTGGTACTTTGTCCCATTTTGTTGTGCTGTCTTAAATGGGTATTTAGGGCTATATGTTGGTAACAGCACATTTGGCATGCAACTTTAAAGTGCTTTTGATTTTGACCAACATTATTTGGTTGGCACAGCACTTTTGGCATGCATTTTTAAAGTGCTTTTGATTTTGGCCAACATTATTTGGTTGGCACAACACTTTTGGCATGCAATTTTAAAGTGTTTTTGATTTTGGCCAACATTATTTGGTTGGTACAACACTTTTGGCATGCAATTTTAAAGTGTTTTTGATTTTGGCCAACATTATTTGGTTGGTACAGCACTATTGGCATGCAATTTTATTGTGTTTTTGATTTTGGCCAACATTATTTGGTTGATATAGCACATTTGGCATGCAATTTTATCGCGCTTCTGACTTAGGCCAGCATTATTTTGTTGGCACAACGCATATGACATGTAATTTCATTGTGCTTCTGATCTTACCCAACACTCCACATTTGTATGGTCAAATATATAAGTGACTTAAGTGCATAGTATCACTACTCCTATCGAGATTGATTTCTTGCATTCTTAAGACACTTATAATCTTTGTTTTAGACCATTGGTCGTAAGTGCTTGCTCATTATTGACGTTTAGTGTTTTATTAGTTCAAGATATCCTTTTGTCTGAACAAGTATTGTCCATGTTTTGTTAAACTGTAGTTTTACATGGATCTACAATAATTTGTTTAGGAAATCTTGAATTAATTTTATGTCAATTTCTGCTGAGCATTTTGTTGTTTAGCCAAATTGTAATTATTACTCTTGTTTGGCTGAATGCACTTAGACCTTTGTGGATTTTGTTTGTGGTTTCGTGTTACCAAAGGCACTTGTAGCCCTTCTGATAAAATTTTAGACTATGTTAGCAGTTTGATGTATGCTCACGTTTGTACTCGTCCCGATATTGCTTTTGTTGTTAATGCTTTAGGGAGATACTTGAGCGACCCAGGTAAGGGTCATTGGAAGGCCGTGAAAAAGGTCTTTAAATATTTGCAGGGAACCAAGAATCACATGTTAACCTATAAGAAGTCTGATCAACTTCAGGTTATTGGCTATTCTTATTCTGATTTTGGAGGTTGCCCTGACGACCAGAAGTCTACTTCTGGCTTTATCTTTATGATGGCAGGAGGAGCTGTATCTTGGAAGAGTGTTAAACAAACACTTACAGCTACTTCTACCATGGAAGCAGAGTATGTTGCTGGTTATGAGGCTACTCGTCAAGCCATGTGGTTGAAGAATTTGATTTCTGGCTTTTACATTGTTGAAAGTATTTCTAGACCACTTGTGATATATTGCGACAATACTGCTGCTGTTAGTTTCTCTCACAATAACAAAAGTCTTCTCGATAAAAGCATTTTGATATAAAGTTTATGTTTGTTAGAGAGAAAATCAAGGAATTTCAGACTCAGATTGAACATATTGCTACAGAGAACATGTTAGCAGATCCACTAACCAAAGGCTTAGCTGTTGGAGTCTTTCAGACTCATGTGATTCATATGGGTTTACTTAAGTCTTTTGATGTATTGGATTAGTGGGAGTCTGAAATTTATTTTATTATGAGATATGTTTGTAATGACGTCACTTGTATCATATCTCTTTAGCATTTTTTGAATGCTTGGGTCATTTATGGAATAGCTTTGGTATATTAATTATGCTTTCCATATTCATCTTTGTTTTGCATGAAATATGAGCTTTTGTTACATATGATTAGTATCTCTATCGGATATGATCTTTCTGTTAAGTAACTAATGATACAGCTTATATTTCTTTGACATAGATGTTTGGGTTATTTATGGAAAAGCTTTTGGTTTATGAATTGTGCTTTCCATATTCATCTTTGGTTTGCAAGAAATATGAGTTTTTGTTACATATGATTAGTATCCCTATCAGATATGATCTTTCTGTTGAGTAACTTATGATACAGCTCATATTTCTTTGGCTTACATGCACTCTGCTATAATTGATATCTTGTTTAATGATACATATATTCTATATTAATTGACAAATGCTAATCCAAGTGGGAGAATGTTATATTATTTATAATTAATTCTCTATTTTGGTTATGTGGATTAACATTATCAATTATTTAGAATATATTTTGTTTTGGTCATTAATATCAATTATATGAATTATTAATTTAACTCTTATGCATGTAGTGTGTTAGATGATATATTAGGCTTTTGTTTATTAACTAACCTATGATGGGTTAGGTTAGTTAACTATGCCTAGTGAGAGGACCCTGGTCTCATCTGATAGTATATAAACTGATTCCCATTAATCAGTTTATTATCTGTGCTTTCTGCCCCTTCTCTGTAACAGCGAACATGGATCCTCCAGGTACACAATTCCTCTTCTATAATTACTTAAATTAACATGTTGTAGTCTTTATCATTAGAACTGTAGGTTAGGATCTTCTTATAATATTTAGCATGGAGCACTAAAAATGTGGTTAATGGTGCACCACTAAGTTTAGAGTTCCCAAATTACCCTCAATCCCATTTCATCTATCTGGACAAAGTGGCTACGATAGCCCATGGCATGACGGCGAGGGGAAGAGCAGTGACAGCTGGGCAAGACGACGACTCTCCAGCGACACTTTGTGGCGGAATTTAGCAAAAGCTCAGAGGAGGAGCTTCCGTGGCGGTATAGTGGGTGGAAGAGAGCAAATCGATATCATCCAAGGCGGCGTCAAAGACGACCGCAACAGAGGCCATGCCACCACCACCACCAACAACGGCCTACTCGCATTCGTGTTCTGGTTCTTACTCAACAACACCCACTTATTCTTTCATCTCATTTCCATCCCTTTTTTCATATCTCTCTTTTTCCCCCGATCAATTGTACTGAATTCCGAAACCTAAAGATACACATTCAAGTTAAAAGAATTATAATGCATGATTGAACCTTACAACACCTAATGCAAATAACTTGAGTAAAGAAATAAAACTAAGTAATCATCTGATGTGTCAGCACAATAGCTCGATTTAAGAAATCATATATCATAAATAGATTTAACACTATAGTGTTAAGATTAAAACATGCGAATAATTTAATTTGGTTTAGTTATCGATCAAGTATTGAAAATAAATTTAGTGCTTAAGAAAAATACGATTTATAAACACCACAGAAATAGAGTTGAAAATAAATTCAGGTTTTAGGGGAAGTTGCATCAAGGATGGATCCTTACTAACAAATTATTATCTCTTTGAAATGTTCTCATAAAACTTAAATAGTAATCAGTAATTTGATTGACACAATCTTACTTTGGCTATTTTCCATGAACAACTTGGATGACAGAACATATTGTCTGAATTAGTGTAAGCAGAAGCAGAAGCACAGCAGCAATAGTAGATGCTATTTTCCAAGGAGTGTTGAAGTACTCATGTATAAAGATTGCCTTGTATTTGTTGCAACGGTTTTTGTAGAAATCATTCAAGCCGTTGCAGAGATTGAAATACTCTGCACTATAAAGTGGCATAGAAACATTCTTGCAGAGACTGTTTACCAATTTCACCACTTCCTTAGCATCACCCATCCAATTAACAATAATTTTCTTATCAACAAGTATATCCACATCTTTCTCATTATTGATAAGAAAATCGAGGACTGTAAAGTACTGAGCTATGTATCGTTCTTTCGGACGGTGACACTCCTCAAATGCTAGTATATTCCTCATACAATCCTCTGTTGTGTCATGCACCAGAAAGTGTGGCATTGTTAACACACCCTCTTTGAATTCCAAGTCAAGCAAGGATTTGTGTTTGTCTTCAGCCACCTTGAATTTCAAACCTGCTTCTGATAACTGGCTCACACTATATACATGTTGTATTACCCCTCCCTTCACTGTTCCAAGATCAAATTTTGATGGTATTATAAAAGTTCTCAGAAGATCAGTTACATGTTTTGGACTACATGCACCTTGAGGTTCAATGTTTTGCCGGTTGTATTGACCGAAATAGCTGAAAGTAACTCTAAGAAATGAAGGAAAATCCATGCTCATGATACCAGCAAGGTTGTATATTTCATCAAGAACAAAGAAAGGTAGCTGATTCTCAAGGAGTATCAAGTCACGGTGAACGTGATTGATCAGCCATTGTTTCAACAATATAGGGTCGTTTTCCTCCCAATCACTGAACCTATAACATCTGAGAAAGTGCTCAATTATGAAACAAGCGTCGACGAGGATAATCTTCATGAGATCATTGCTGTTATCGCTGAGAGTCATCGCGTAAGAGCTTCGAATTCTGTTTTCCAATTCCTGAAGTTTGAGAACAAGATCCTCCACTTTTACGCGCGTTCTGTTTAGGAATCCCTTGACGTATTTCAGTTTGAGCTCCTCCATTTGCCACAAAAATTTGTCACCAGAGCTATGTTTTCTGTGAAAAGGGCCAATGGAAACAACCTGAGGAGTGAAGGCTTTTGGATTGATTTGACGAATTTCTGGTGGGACTGCATAAATGCATTGTTCATGAGTTTCAGACATTTCTGGAGGAACCGATTTTTGCAGAGTTTCACTCAAATCTATCTTCCAATCTTTTTGTTTGTTTGCAGAATTATTTAACAGTCCTTCCATTTCCTCCAATTCGCTCATATCCTGGTGAATAGTCATGACAAACAATCTAAAAGTAGTCGGAGAAAACAGCTTAATTAAGCATTTATGAATATAAGTGCTTATGCTCATAAGTGCTTATTAATAAATTATTTTAAGAAATTTATTGAAATAAATTAAAAATAAGTTATATATAAACATAAACTCTTTTTCCTGAGCTACTCTGATTAGCTTATGAAAATAAGCTCAAAACAACTTATAAGTTGGTCCTAAACTATTTACATAAGTTTTCTCAAACACTTTATACTATAAATTAAGCTCATATAAGCACTTCTAGACGGGGTCTAAGTAAGAATCACTTAACTCTATATATTTTCAATTGCTTCTGATCTGTCTTTTCCTGTTTTTCTCCTTGGAACTACATTATTCCATTGTTTGTTTCATTTTCTTCTTATGACAAGGAGTCCCTCTTTATTTATTTTTTCTCTTTTCCGTAGGTTTAATTGCATTTTTGTCATGAAACTAAAATGCCTGATTTGGTCTCCATAATTTCATTGCTTTAATCAAGTATCTCTAATTTCAAATAGGGATGGAAATAAGTTGGACTATACTTATCTTGAATATATTCATTTTTTTCCCGATCGCTTGGAAAGAATAAAAGAAACATTTTGTTCTTTCTTCAACAATTTCTCTAACAATTTTTGTTCTCTAGTGGACCTCTCAGTAGGATTCGGACCTAGATGAAGTTCTGACAAGGTTTTACTCCCTCCATCCCAAATTATAAGGACTGTTCAGACAATCACGCTTATTAAGAAAACATGTAATAAGCTAATTAATATCTTGGTTGTGTTATTTTTTGTATAAATATTCCATATATGTCCCTATTTAAAGCCCTCACTTCAATAAAGTTGGTTGAGAAACATGAAAAAGAAGTAATTAGTAAAGGTGATAATTAAAGTTTTGGAATTGAAAATATAATGAACGTAAGGGGTAAAAGAGGAAAAACTTATTATTTTTTTTCTGAAATCTAGAAGGGGTCTTATAATTTGGGACACTAAGTTTGTCTCTAAAGGGTCTTATAATTTGGGACGGAGGGAGTACTTAAATAAGCTTGACCTACTTGAAAAGTTTAAGGTCTGAGCATGATCTGTTATATGTTATAGGTATTTTTTATGTTTGAGTATGATATGTAAGAAAGCTTGCCCTGACCTGGTATCCAATTTAAAGACCTATTATTATAAAACGTTCAAGTAGACCCGAAAAATTTATTTGTAAACATGTCAACAAACTTATAGTCTAATGAGTTAAAATTTATTAATATCATTATATTTTCTAAATCAAAGTAAATAGGTTATCGGTTCATTTCTCAAAAGGTTTATATGGTTAAATAATTATATAATCTAATATACTTAAACATATAAATAAGTCAATAATTATACTATTATTAGATATTATAGTAAAAAAATTAATGTAAAAATAATAATATAAATTTATATTAATTATATTTATTTAAACATGCTTGTTAGGTTTATAAAGCTTTTTAATGGGTCTAAATCTAACCTTTTTAACTAAATACCATTTTCAAGAAGTCTTTCTTTTTTCTATTTTTTAATTTGGGATAACCTGCATGCGTTATAAGTTAAGTCATAGACTCTTGTCAGCAACTTAACCTACTTCTATCCTACTTCAAATTAAACAAATATAATGTAAGCATCAACTTGTAATCCAATAAATAATTAAAAACTTAATGTCAATCACAATTTTTGACTTGGATGACATGCTAAACAGTCAATGTGACTTTCCACGTGAAAAAATTGTGATCTAGGTAAGCTTTTCACGTTAATTATTTGATAACAAGTTAATATTTTGATTAAAATTGTTCAACTTTGAAACTAAATGTAATTTTGGTGAATTTTGGTAGATAACTTGACTAGACGCTAAATATATACGTTGATCAAATTTGTGCTTATTAATAAGCTAATTTAAAGAACTTAATAATTAAAATAAACTAAAAATAAGTTATTTATAAACCTATTCCGAACAACTTATAAAAATAAATTTAAAATTGGCAGGTCATTAGCTATTTACCTCCTAAAAAAATTGCACAAACACTTATATTATAATATATATTATATTATTATATATAGCTAAAAGAAGGTGGAGGAACCTGATAGTCAAGTATAGCAAAGGATTGATCTTGATTCTTGACTCTGGAGTAATGTATTTTAAATTGAAGCAGATTCCAACTCCACTTTCAGTGTTGTGAACTTATAATAATCGATTGCTTTGGATTGGTACATTCTATTATGCTTTTCTGCTTTACCAAGTTATACCAAGTCCCTCAAATGGGAAAAGTTAGGCTTCAATAACTGGCTTGTTCTATGCTAGTTTCGAATCCCATGTGATACACAAAAATTGATAATCAAATATTATCTTGTACTCTTCGTTTATATTTTTACTTTTACAATAATTTCATCATCAGGGATGGTTTGATGCCAATTCTCCATAAATCTGCATTGCAGTTGACATTAGAGGTCCAAATATAAAGGACTTTATATTCCCAAAGGCAGATCTTCTCAAACCAGTATATTAGCTCCAGGTTCATTGATTTGTGGTTGATTAGAGGTGTAATTTTGATAGTGTTGTATTTTTACTGTATTTGTTGTGATGGTTTTGCTTTTGATTTTCTTCCAATTTAGTAGTTGTCAATTAGTGTTGGGGTTCATATTAAAACTGATGTGTGTAATTACTTCTGCTTTAAGGAATGTTGTTGGGGATTTCTTGAAGAATAAGCCCGTTGAGCCGACAACCATGTTAATGGCTTGACTTGTAGATGACAATCTTCTCGTCATTTCAAATGTGAAACTTATCCGTCGAGAAAATTTTGACTACTAAGGCCCCGTTTGGAAAAACAGCTTAACTAAGAGCTTATGGTATAAGCGCTTATGACATATGAGCTTATGCTGTAAGCACTTAAATTCAATAACCTGTTTGCGTTTGAATGCACATATTGAAAAGAGCTTATACAGAATCAAAGCGTTTGGACACTTATTAGTAGTTGAGATTAAAAAATTAAAAACTAAAGAACTAAAATTATTATAAATAAAATTAATGTTTAAAAATTATATTTTTAAAAATTAAACCATAATAAGTTATATCATGCACCTATCAATCACATATAAACACATCTATTTTTCCTTTTTTGAATAAAACACAATTTAAAACAAGCAAATGAATTTAAAATTAATATAAAATCATCATTAAAAATAAAATAAAATACCAAACATCACAGTACGTCGATATAAGTTAACAATAACTGAGTGCATAAATTTAAAACTTTATAACAATCATAAAAATAAAGCTAGACGGTCGTAGGCATCCCATCTCTAATAGCGTCTCTAACTCGCTCCATTTCCCTAACACTTTCTTGAGTTGGTTCCTCCCTCCCATGTCACATCTTCAGAGCTAGTCTCATTAGCATCAACATTGTACTCTAGGTTAACATTCTCATCAAACAAAAGAAATTCTTTATCACCTGTGTCGTTCCTTCTTATGAAATTATGTAAAGCCATACAAGCAACAATGATGTGAGTTGCAGTTTTCACCGGAAAAGACGGCATGTTGCCTAGTATTCTCCATCTAGCCTTGCAACATCCAAATGTCCGTTCAATCGTGCTTCGGAGACTGGAGTGCAAATAATTAAACACTTCATTTCTTCCTCTAGCTCTAGGCCCTAATCTAAAATGGGGGAGATGATATCTGGTGGTTTTGTAAGGTCCTAAGTAGCCAATAAAGTTAGGATAGCCGGCATCAACAAGGTAATATTTACCTGTAAATAAAGTGTACAATAATTTAAATACACACATTGGTGACAAAATAGAAGTTGCTAACAATATTTAAAGAAAAATAGAAGTTACTAACCATGAGGAGGATGTGGAAAATGCAACCTAGGCGTGCGCAAAGCATCCATAAAGATCCTAGTGTCATGTGCAGATCCCTCCCATCCAGCTAACACAAATGTGAAACACATATTGAAATCACAAACAGCCATTACATTAGTTGTTGTATATCCCTTTCTAGAAGTGTAAGGAATTTGATGTTCAGCTGGGACTATCAGTTTCACATGAGTGCCATCTATAGCACCAACACAATTCTTAAAGTAAGGATAGTATCTTTTATCACTTCTAATTTGATGGGGTGTATTTCTAAAGGCAGGGTCAACAGGCTTAATAATATCACTTGCAAGTGCAAGCACAACATTTAAGACTCTGTGGAATTGTCTGGAAATGGTCTCTCCAGAATGTTGGAATCTCTCCTCTGCATTACGAATGGAGCATGGCTGTCCTAAAATATATAAGAAACACCCAACCTGCTCATGAATCCCCAAGCCTCTTGTTGGTTTCAGACCATAATGACATTCCAAAACATTACATAATTGTAAAAACACATTTTTTCTCATCCTGAATTGTTGATAACAACGAATATCATGTCCATTCATAATCTCTTCAACCCATGAATGTCCTTGTAATTCAGAATCCCTGCATGGACTTTTATCCACATGATTTAAGAAATACTTTGCGGCATGCATCATCATCATCGTCAATAACACCTTTTTCTTCCTTCTACTTTGTGATAAATGAGTATTATCACATGAAGTATCACTATCTGACCCAGAAGTAGTATCATTTGTACTACTAGAAGTAGTAGACATCCTGTGTAAATTTCAAATATGAAAAAATAACATTACTTTCGTAGGTAAAAGGAGAAACGATGAACAATGTTGTCATAAATTGATAACTCAATTTTACAAACACAAGTTCAATTAACAACACATAAACACAAGTTCAATTAACAATACACAATGAAAAAGAATCTTAACAAAATGGAAAGCATATCAAAGTTATATGATAAATCACTGACGAGAAACATCAGCCATAGAGTGGCTCTTTATCCAATTAAGCTGAAGAATTGGGTCATCCAATAGAACAAAAGTCTCACTACCGTACTCCAATCCCGATAATTGCTTAAGCATGTCCAAGCAACTAGCAAGTGTAGGAACATTAGTATTTTCAGAATTATCACTATTCAAGCTTTCAATTACACGATCAAATTGCTCGCAAATTCGGTGACCAACACCGCCTCTCCTCCTGTCCGTACGACCCCTCTTCCTTTTTTGCCCTTGACTAGGTTGACTTGGGTTGGTTGCAGGGTCTCCAATCCCTTCAAATTCTTCAGTTTCTCCATCATGCTCATCTGTCATTTGTGTATCCAATGTACTGTTTACTTCAACCCGTCCCCCTTCATCTCCTAGGTCCTCAGATGGTGCCCATGCATTATGACCAGTTGCCACAGTATCCTTAAAAAGAATCTCCATGTCATATACATTTTGTAGACCCTTATTTTTGAACTTTTCAACCTCTGGGCATTCCTAAAATAAAAGATCTCATTACATATGTTAAACGTCAAATAAGATATAAGATAAAGATATAATTACATTACTAGATATGAATTCACCTTAATCTTAGCTGCCCACCACTCTTCACTTGCTGCAACGGTTTGCCTAGTGTCATCCCATCCAAGACCAGTCTCTGTTCCTATAAGTTTTGTTCATGCTCTCCATTCTCCTCTCAAAAGATCCCATTTATTTTTCAATTGCTTGTATTTATAAGATAGCCCAGTTTGTCTATTAAAATCCACTATCACATTTGCCCACCCTATTTTATTGAAATGAGTGTGTGGCCTATTCCCGACGCGTACTTGCGCAATACAAGCCTTTAGAAACATGTCCAAGTTTGAATCATTCCAATCAGCCTTAAGTCGTTTGGCACTACCATTATTTCCATTCTCTTGACTTTGGGTTGAATCCATTTTTCAAGCTACTCGAACACAATACAACAAGATACAAACAAATTCAAACACAATACATTCACATGAAGCCAAATACAAACCAAAATTGGACACAACATTGCAGGGCCAGTAGAAAAAATTTGCACATCCCTTGGTTCAAATTTAAAAGTATACACATCCCTTGATTGCTCACTCTTGCTCTGTCCCTCCCTCTTTGATTTTGGTATAGGCCATATTTAACTTGAGAGTTGAGACCACTATAAGTCATTTAACTAAGCAAGTACTATTTTCCTTTTACACTTACCAGTAAAATTCCAAATACTCTGAAATGCATTAGTATTTTTTGTACATAACATATCTGTTACATTTGCACCATTTTTTTTACATTCACACGATCAACTTTGCAGTGATATCTTTTTGCAAGTTTTTTCCAATAGTATATCTATCTGACATTAGTTCATTTTTCCAAAGAAGTGGGCTAAAAAAATCCAGGATGATTGGAAGATTTTAGAGAAGGATTTGCCAGGTGAGTTTGTTTAGTGTTCCTCTTACAATATAACTTGTAATATTTTCCGTTTCATATCTCATTAATTGTTTAATTTCATTTAAACTTGATGGACCTGTACTGTGTGGGTCATCTGCAATCACTGTTATTCTTTTTGTAGAATTCCAATCATTGCTATTGAAATGTTAGGCTAGGATCCTGTCATATGCAAAGGGTCTTGGCTTATTTTCTTTATGATATACCACTATGGAAAGCTTATCAATTTTTGTATCCTCAGTGGTGTCCAGATATTTGTTCTGAAATTTGGAGTTAAGAACTTCATAGCTGTAAAATTTTGATGTGAACATCCAAGTATGCAGCTTGCTACTATATTAAAGCAAGGAAACATAAGGAAAAGATTGAAACCACAAAAAATTGGAAACTATCACATGAATATTTGGAAACTAACAAAGGAAAATATTGAAACCACAAAAAATTCCAGGGCCAACAGAACAATCAGAACTAGAATGATGCATGGCAATCAGAACCAAAATTCATCTTACTATTTAGGGAAAATAGAAGGAAAAGAATGATGCTTACCTTTGATTTTTAGGAGAAGAGTCTCGGCCAGAGAGAGAGGGAGGAGCGCGCGACCGGAGGAAAGCAAGGAGGCGCCGCTGCCGGAGGAGAGGAAGGAGGTGTGCGACGAAGGAGAAGAGAGAAAGAGGTACACGAAGCGTGCGAGCAGAGAGAAGAACCAGGAGCGCGCGAGCCGAGAGAGGAACGAAGCGCGCCGCTGTCGGAGGAGAGGAACGAGCCGCGCCGCTGCCGCTGCCGGAGGAGGGGAAGGAGGTACACTCGAGCAGAGTAGAGTTGGAAGAGGTAGAAGTTGTTGCTGCTGCAGAGAAGAAGAGAAGGTTCTCTTTAGGGTTTCTAAAATAAAATAAAATCTAAGTGTGAGAAATAGGGGTTGTCCGGATTCGAAGAGGGGATCTCATTAAAAGGTCCCATAAGCTCCAAATAAGCTCCGAATAAGCTGTTCCTGTCAGCTTATGGAAATAAGCTAAAAAGAGCTTATGGAGGGCTTATAAGCTATTTCGATAAGCTCTGCCAAACACGCACAAAATAGCTTTTTCTATAGCATAAGCTCAAATAAGCTGTTGAAAAGCTCTCCCAAACAGCACCTAAATTCGAATGTTCTTAGCGTTTTTCGATTAAACAAATGAGTCGCCAAAACTGACTTTTCGTATTTTAATTGTAATATGGGTTTCGACGAATCATGACTCACAATAAAAAATAAACACGATAACCACTGTGATGCTAAGTCAATCTTCTTTTATGTATATGCTTTTATGAAAGTGCACTTTAGGCATAATCATGAGATCAAAACTACGCCTATAATTGCATCGTTTAAATTCACTAAGGTAATGACATTCTTTCTATGTCATCGCCGCATTCGACGTAAAGTCGTGCACTGCCCAAAAATTATTTGTCAAACAACACCTAATGGCTTTTCGGTACCGTTCGATTGTCATGTTTATCTAGATTACCCGTTCTCGAATAAGAATTTCTATTTTTATTATTTTTGTAACGGATTGGAATTAATCTTTATGGCGGGTTTTTCTTTAAGTTTGAAGACTAACCTCCCATCTTGGATAACGATTTGGATCAAATCCTTGAGCGCAAAATGATAATTAATCCCATGGCAAAAAAGATTATGGTATTTATAATACTTCCATCCTTTCCTTGAGAACCTAGTAAATCTAGGGACTTTCCATCCCTGTGGGAGCTTTGTTTGAAGCACTATCTCGGGAAGCGCCGAAACGAAATATGGCCTATTACCATAGCTCATGTTGAATCTGTGTTGATTTAACAATTGTTCGACAATATTGGCAACATTTTGTTGCCCCCAAACTTGTTTTGTCGAACTCTCTCTAGGATTCGCTCAGCATTTTGATTTCTGTTAACCAAAACTGGAGCTTCTTCGTTTCAACCAAGATTAACTTGATGAACGGGTTCAATATGAGGAGCCCCTTTGTTCCGCCCAAGATTGACTCGGTGAACGTGCTCATTCTGCAAGACTTGCTCGGTTCGACCAAAGTTAACTTGGTGAACAAGCTTATTCTGCGGAACCTGTTCAACTCAATTAAAGTTAACTTGGTGAACGGGCTCGTTTTGCGGAACCTGTTCGTTTTGACCAAGATTGACTTGGTGGACAAGTTCATAATGAACAACCTGTGGGTCAGGTCGAATTCCCAACACATGGGGTTGGTTAGTCGGGTAAGGCGCTTGTCAACCAACTTGAGCAATTTGCCCGACTATAGGATCTGCTGCGCCAAAGATATCTGCAATTCAACCTAGTTGAGTCATCAATTGTTGGTAGGCAACCGTGGTGTCTCTAATCATGGGATTAAAGACTGTACCAATTTGTTGAGCCAACGTATTGACTAACTCGTGGTTACTATCGTCCATTTGTTGCCTGAGAAGATCAGCTATGTTGTTGGTCAAGGAAAATGGGGATCCATCTACACTAGGAAGAGGGGGTCCCATGTTTCTTGATCCAAATCCTCCTGATCTTGATGCTATGTATTGGTTTCCTAAGGAACTCGTCGAAACCATGTTTTCCAAATACATTACGGGATAAGTTCTTATCCCTTACATCATCGACCAAGGCATTTCGTAAGGTTGATTTATGAAATTTTGGGGAATTCAAAAATTATCCCAAGACCCTGGGTGGACGACACCAGCAACTGCCTGTGAAATCGTAGGAGTTGTGAGACTTGGGATTGGAATCAGGGTCGTAACTGGCGTTAATATTGGCCGTGACGTTTATGAACTTGATGCCTGAGTGGAATGCATTCCAACAGGCATTGTTGGTTGTGGCTGAGTCAAATCCTGACCAGTCGAAATTGGCAGTTGAGTTTGACTCGTTTGAGCATTAGTAACCGCCATATCCGAAACGGAAACGACTTATAACCGTGAAGGATATATTGATGAATTAACACTATTCCTGGTATTAATCTGTAGTTCTTCACTAACATTAGGCCTTACATCAGACCCTGATGAATGGCTTGCTCTAGGACGGTTGGCCATTTTACCACTCCGTAATATCATACACTAAATCAAATTTCCTTAATTCAAAAAACAATTTTCTGAATTTAGAAAAATTTGTTTAAGGCACAGAGATGATTTCAAATGAAAACATACTCCCTTGGTCCCACTGGGCGTGCCAATTTGTTTACGCTGATTTTTGGTAACCAGTGTAACCCCACAAGAAAATCCAAATGTTTAAGGCACATAGATGATTTCAAATGAAAACATACTCCCATGGATTCTATCCTCATTCGGGTCCTGGGAATACGGAAATCTTTTGTGCGCGCGTGCGGGGTGTGTGTGTGTGTGCGGAGTGGGTGGAGTGGAATCCGTCGAAAGTGGTTCGAGTGGAGTGGGTGCGTGTTTTAGGACAAGTTACTTGAGAGCGAGGTGCTTCCAAGCGTCGAGGAGGGGTTTATAGGCAGAGAAAGGGTTATAGGCAGGTAAAAAAGGGAAAAGAAACTGGAATTTTTTTTGCATTGAAATGTAAATTACAAGGAAATTTTGAAGGTTTGGTCAGTCGACCATCACTCAGTCACACATGTGTGTCTCTTTCCGATTGCTCTGTGTCGCTACCAGTGGACTTATGGCGTAGGGGTGAGGGTTAACGCTACCGGACGTGTTGTGATGTGGGCGAAAGACCTTGAATTGTACCTTAGCTTCTTCTATTTATAGGCAAATCTCTTCAACTGCTTGCAACGGTTATTTCTTCTGGTCTCTCCACGTGTCTTCTGTTTGCTTCCCTAGTCTCTACGTGTCTTGTTAGTTCAATTGTTCCAAAAACTTCCGTCGACCAACAGCTTCATGCATATCCAGGCTCCAATCGAGAACAAGCTCTAACACTTGCTCGTTTTATGGTCTTATCTCCACTGTGAATTCGACTTCGAACTCGGAATGCCAATGTTATTTCAGTCGAACCCCGGAAACCACCTCGTTAACTTCAACCAAGTATTTCTCATTTTGGTCGAAATAATTTTATGGCGTCTACTTCAAAAAATTTGATACTTGGAGAAATTCTGGGCTAACAACAATAGGGTGCTAGCGCGTTGGCGCTGGCATTCCAACGCACATGCGTTGGGCCCCTGTCTGGCCAGAATTGTTGTGTTATTTTGAAAACCTTTTGAGGATTTATTTCCATCTTCCAATGGTTGTTGATTGTTGTGTGTATGTGTTTATTTTGCAAGGTTGGAGATCAGGTTTATGTGACCCGTTCGACGGTAAGGGTAACTCAGTGCTAGTAACATCGAGTCAGTTGTGATTGTGCTGTGTGATTCCCTTTGGGAATTTATGAATTTTGTCTTGATATGTGGATTATAGAAGCATGTTTTGAGGCTGAACTTTATTATAACATAATCAAATGAGTTATATGAAATTGAAACGGAAATTGATTACATGCTTATAACATGTTGTTGTGGATTGAGGAATTAAACTGATGTTGCTAACATATGCTTATACTATGACTAAAGGGATGTTATGAACTGTTGGTTCATTTGATAAGTGATATTTATTGTCATAGCATTTGCATTATGTAGGATTGTTTAAGGTTGATGTGATGACACTTTGTCCCATGGGATCTTCCTAGGGCAATGTGGTGGGTCGTTGTCCCACGTGATCGTCCTGACCCTGTTTGGGTAAAATTCTGGTCATAGTTATGCATATAGATATTGAGGACTAACAAGCATGATTGTGTGACAAATTAATTGAGATACTTGAGCATTCGATATTGCTGTAATTACTATTGTTTTCTTGAAGAATTAATTTTTCTGTTGTTGTACATTGGTGTTCCTGTTTTAAGGAAAATAATATGGTTTTTGTTATTGTTGCTATTGTTGTTTCTGATTATTGGTGTTGTTCGATAATTATGCCTACTGTTGTTACTGTTTTATGAATGTTGCTTCTGTTTTTAATTATCAATTGTTGATGATTATGTCTATTGTATTTTGAAGAATTAACCATTTATGTTTGATGTTTGGGAACTTAACGCCATAGATATACAGCGCGAGGACTTACATGAAGATTAAAATTTGATGCAATCTTAAAGTGATGTCAGAAACAACAAGGAGGTTTGGAAGATCTTGAAGAAATGTTATATTTTCTGTTGTTCGTATTTTAAAATGACTTAGCACAACGTTGGTGCAAAATTTATTATTAGATTTTATGACACACAATTTATTAATTATGGGGATATTATTGTTACTTAAATATTGAGGGTCGTTCCTATTTTGAAATCAGAGTTGTTTTGAGAGAGATTTTTAGGAAATTATTTTCGCGTAGTTACTATGTGACCCCTGACCGGAAATTGGGGTGTTACACATTGCATCTTTTGGTTCGGTCGAGGATCGTTCCTGTGGTTTTTGGTTCAATCGAGGGTTGTTCCTATGCTAGTGACAAACTTTGTAGACGGCGGTGCGTGATTAAACTTCACCCAGATTGTGGAGTCATGCGAGTGATCCGACGGCGGAGCATTGTTAAGTTCAACCCCAATTGCAGAGTCGTGTTTGTCCCACCAACCTTGATGGTTTGGTGTTTGTTATCTGGATCATTGTTTTTGTATGAGAGGTCGTATGGTGCATGGTATACCTAGAGTAACCCTAGGTTTCCCTTGAGATATTTTTGAGATCTTGTTGTTGATTTATTATATTGTTGATATCCTGTTGTTATCTTGTTGATATCTTGACTCACTGTATTGATATATGCTTCACTTGTTGCTATTATTTGTGAGTCATTATTTGGAGTTGACCCTTGCTTGTTTGATTGTATGTTGCATGGGCGCTTAACGCTAGTTAAGGGTAGTCGACGTTGGGATAGAGTGTTACACCGTTGGAAAGCCTTGTTCGTGATGGACCTTTCATCCGGTGCGATGTTGGAGATGACCAGGAGTGCGGACCTTGAACGGATGGATGTAGGGCTCCTTGAGTGGTTTAGATCTTTAGTTGGTCCTTTGGGGTTGTGTCTGTAACTCTTAAACCTTTCTTTGCTTTCAGTACTAGGGTCATCACCATCCTTGGAGTTTCTTCCTGTATGTTGACTCGGGAGGGATGACGTTGTTTCTTTATTTTTCTTGAGGTTTTGAATTATTAACTTCAAGACTCTCTTTTAATAAAGGTTTTATTTGATTCAAAATTTTCGCTGCTTTTATTGCCTTGTTTTATTTATTTGATATTTACGATAATAACCCTCGAGAAATCGGGGTGTTACACAATTCATAATAATATGGACAAACATAGTATTAGTAACAATTTATGCTCTAATTCTGGTCTATGTCATAAAAATTGATTTTTCATTTTAGTGTTTGGTAGAGAGAAACTCTACCAATGAAAAACTCTAGCAGAGCTATAAAATGGAAATTAAGAAAAATAAGCAAAATGAGGCTAAAACCAAATTTCTCATTACCATTCATAACCTAGAGTAAATGCAACGCCCTGATTTCTCGAGGGTTAGAATCGTAAATATCGAACAATAAATAAGGACAGTAAGGCAGCGGAAATTTGAATCAAATAAAACATTTATTAAAAGAGAGTCGTGAAGGAAATTTATTAGAATTATAAAAGTAAAAGAATCAAAACTATGTCACTCCTCCCGAGTCTCCACACCGGAAGAAAGCTTCAAGGACGAACGTGACCCTAGTAACTAAAAAGAATAAAGATAAAGTACAAGTAAAGACTCAACCCCAAAAGAACAACTAAAAACCTAAGGCCTACGAATCCTACGTCCGACATCCATTCGGTTGGAGAAACGCATCCGCTCATGTCAAACGACCCTCCTCGTCTAACAGCATGAACAAGACATCACGTCGTCAATCGTCTAGTGTTAAGCGCCCATGCAACATACAAAAAACATTGCAAGTGTCGACTCCAAATAGTGACTCACATACAATCTCAACAAGAATATCTTAAGTGAAATAACAATAATAATATCAACATATTATAAAGGATACTCCCAACAACATATCAGCAAGGGGAAACCTAGGGTTAGTCTAGGTATGAATGCACAGTATGACTCTTTGTACAAAAACATGATCTAGATAATTTTACGCCAGTCCATAAAGGAGGGCAGGACAAAGTGCGACTCCTCAAACCACAACGAGGGTGAAACTTAATCACACACCGCCGCCTAAACCGTTTGCCACTTAAAACAAGAACAACCCGAGCCGAACGACAACGACCTGTTGACTTAAAAACCAGGAACGATCCACGGTCGAACCAAAAGATGCACATGCCATGATGTAAGTCAATCATTCATCAACGAACCGTCCTCCAACGTTCAAAACCATATGCAACGACAATGATATAAAAGTTATCTCAAAACTTGCATGGTATGACATCTTCAACAATTAATCATATATTTGCAATTGATATCATATGATAACACTTAGGAAAATAACCAAGTAAATCACATAAAAAATTGATTCAACATATCATATAAGCATAATAACAACATTATACAAGCATATGATATAGACAATAAATCACAAAAGTCACCAAGCACTTTTCACATGCAGACATTCTAAGGACTGAGTTACCCTTACCTTGACCTAGTAAATAGTCCAAACTCAACCCAATAAAAGAATCCTCTAAAGAATATACACCTTCAATTAATATTAATAATACAAGAATTATTAATACACATCCCACATATATGCATGCATACGCATGCAACATATCTATATTTATAATATTTTAGAAGCCTAGAATATTCCCTTATCATTCTCTAAGAATTAAATTCTGATTTTTATTTTAAATAAACCCTATATCACAAATTAACAACTTCAACTTGAGTTTTCAAATAAAATAATTATCACAAAATAACCGGTAACCGGTTCTATAGGTTATTTTATTTTTATAATTTATTATAATTATAATTTGTTAATTACTATAAACCACTTTCCCTCTGTTAATCTTATTTTTATAATTCATTTTACATTTTTTTTTAAAAAGGGTGAAAATATAATTAACTAATTATTATTATTTTAATTTTTTTAAATATTAGATAAAAAAAAACTGCTGTAGCAGGTCATTTAGAGTGCAAGTGCACCCTAGAAGCCACCCTATAGACTCCTCAGTTCACTGTAACTGTTGCTTTCTCCCAATCCGAAAAGAAAACCATAGATCCATAGCCCCTACATAGCCTCAACAACCGCGTCATACTGCGATGTCTCGGAATAGAGAAACAACATCCACACATGATCACAAACCCTTTCGGTTCTTCAAAATTGTTATCAACAACAACCTCGAAGATGGGGGATTTGTAAGTACTGCTCACCTGTTTTCTAATCAATGTTTTTTCCAGTTACAAACTCTCATGCATCAAATTTGCTACACATTACAATATAAACCATGGAAGCATGTTGACAATCGAGTGCTACCATGATTATCCCTTGTATTTCTGGATATATGGTGTCAACACGCTGGAAATTAATTACCCTCTGCTGAAGGTGAGATCTCTACAGGAATTCGGTCACATATTGTTTTCATATATCTTGCATGAGATACCTTATTTCTAAGAGCCCACCAGTTCTCACAGTTATCATCACTCAAAATGAGGAATCACTGACTTCATTACTCTTTTTCTTTGACAGATGAAAAGCATTGAAGTTCAGAAAATTACACAAAACTGCTTGCAAGTTTTTTTACTTTTTGGATCGATTTCAATCTGTCAGGACAACTATATACTTAATATCAGCTTTGGTTCATGTATGATAACTAGCTTAATATGCCTATAATATGTTTTACCATACATTGTCTCTTTTTCCAAATTCGTGAACAAATTTTGTTTCTTCATTGATGCAACACCGTTAATCGTTTTAAATCGCCATGTGTGATTATCAACTTAACGATGCCAATGATATGTCTTATCATAAATTGTCCCTTCTTCAAAATTCGCATCTTCAATTCGTTTCTTCAGCGATGCAACACTTTCGAATCGCATTGAAAAGTCTGATTCTCTTAGAGGGGAGAGATTCGAACAACCGAATTGGGGTTTCCAACGAACCATAAACCCTATCTTTTTTAGATGGACTAAATTACAAAATTTGTTATTTAAGGAACTGAAAGTATGATTGTAAAAGATGGGGTTGGAGAAATGTTATTTTTAAAGCTAGAATGGACGAGTGTTTTAAGACTTGGTTCGGCTTGGTCGGTTCCACCGGTCGAACCGAGACTTGGTCACCTGACCGGTAAGAATCAGTTGACTTGGCCAAGTCAATGGTTAAACCGGTGACTCGGTCGGTTTTGGTCGAACCGATGAATCACCAGTTTTTTTTTCACCAGCTTTTTTTCAGAGTCTCCTCGAAGACAACCCCGAACCAGGGCACCTTCGACGACTGATGGCGGTCGCGAAGTTGATGGCGGTGAGCTCGCGGAGAGAGGAAGGAGGAGCTTTGGTTGTGAGGATTCGATTGAGAATGGTGTGAAGAGAGAGAGGATCGATGGTGGTGCTTGGGGGTTTGGTGTGGAGAATCGGTGGTTGAGAAAGGGAAGGAGACGGTGGCGGTGGGATGAGGCCGAAGAAGTGGGGTGGCGGTGAGGAGAAGCAGAGCGATATGGCGGTTGGTGTTTTGGGAGAGGGAGAACAGCGACGAAGAGGGGGTTTAGGTCGAGAGGTCGAAGGAGAAGAAGAGGTTGGACGAAGGAAGGAGTGGCACAGAGAAGAGAGGTGGAGTAGGGGGTGCCGCTATGGAGGAGAAGTGTAACGCCCCAATTTCAAGGTCGAGGGTCACATGGTAATAAGTGAAAATATATAAACCTCTCTCAAACAACTCAGTTCTTAAAACAGATCGTCACTCGACATTTATGATACAACAAATACTCATACTTATATTAAATAAAAATAGCGTATTAATCAAGAAGATAATATTTAACTTGCACAAAACAGTTTGCCCATTTTATATTTTTGTGTGGGAGGAATCTGAAGATTAATTTTTAAGAGAACAAACACAATTAATCTAATTTTTTTTGTATATATTTTTTTTACTCTAATTAACTTACTAATTTTTTGATTTTTTTAATAAAATGAAACACAACAAGAAAAAGAAATTAAAATAAAATAGCCCGAGAAAATTGGGTGCTCACCATCATGAAGAAACTTGGATGTTGTGTTTGTCAATTGTTAGCTTATGCACCTATGGCTGTTTAACATTTTGACTATGTTTGACATTTATTTTGTGCGTTTTTATTGTGATCAAAGCGTAAAACTTATGTTTTTTTATGACATTTGCAACTTATTGATGACATTTTGCTATAGTAAATTTTTTATGTTGGTTGTTTAATTTGTTTTTTGATGTATGGAGTTATTAATTAATGTTAGGTGGTATTATTATTATTATTATTATTACATTTGGCTTAAATATGTTTGGAGTCCCTGACATTTGAAAGAGAATCAGTCCAAGTCCCTGAAAAATTAATTTGTTAAATTCGGTCCCTGACATATGTTTTTTAATCAAATTAAGGATAAATTCCAATTTAAGCTGATTAATGATTCTAATTAGCCCAGTCAGCAGTCCACGTGGCTTTTACTCATTTTTTAATTCCACATCATATTTAAAATTAAAAATTAAAAACTAATTCAGAATTTTTTTTTCATCCCTCTTCATTCTTCATCCCTCTTTCTCTCCATCTTCATCTTCAACCTTAACCACTACCACAACCCATTAGATCTAAAAGAAGAGGAAGAGATTCAGAGACAACAACAGAGGCTTGGGGGTGTTGCGCAACAGATCTAGAAGAAGAGAGACCGTGAAAGGGAAGGAGGGAAGAAGAAGACGATGGCGGAGGGAAAAAGAGGGACAACAACTCGTCAAACCCATATTGAAGCGGTGGCGGCGGCGATGGCTGACGGTGGCCGATCGTCGAATTACTTTAGGGGTTTTGTTGCGGACGATGAGGGGATTCTGGTGGTGGTGGCGATTTCTCCATTGGAGGTGCGGCGTCGCCGGAAAACAGGAGAGAAGGTGGCGGCGACGACGGTCCAGAACTTGAAGAAGAAGGCCGCTGTGGTGGCGATGGTGGCCACAAGGAGGAATAGTGGTGGAGCGGCTTGGTGGCGACGGTGGTTCACGGTGGTGGTGGCCAATCGGTTGCCATAGAAGGAAGGAAGAGGAAGCACCGCGGGTGAGAGGGAGAAGAGGGAGGGTCGCAAGAGAGAAGAAGAAGAAGAAGAAGAAGAAGAAGAAGAAGAAGAAGAAGAAGAAGAAGAAGAAGAAGAAGAATGAAGAAGAAGAAGAAGAAGAAGAAGAAGAAGAAAGAAGAAGAAAAAAGAAGAAAGAAAATGGAAGAAGAAGAAAGAAAGAATGACGGCAGAGGGAGAGGAAAGAATTGGAAAAAAAAATTATTTATGAATTAGTTTTTAATTTTTAATATGACGTGGAATTAAAAAAATGAGTAAAAGCCACGTGGACTGCTGACTGGGCTAATTAGAATCATTAATCAGCTTAAATTGGGATTTGTCATTAATTTGATTAAAAAATATATGTCAGGACCCAATTTAACAAATTAATTTTTCAGGGACCTGGACCGATTCCCTTTTAAATGTCAGGACCCCAAACATATTTAAGCCTTAATATTTTTTAATATATACTAAGTCAACCACCGAGTCAAACAATCCGCTCAATGACTCTTTGGTTCGACCAATAACTCGTTGACTCAGTGCCTAGACCGAGTGGAGTCTTAAAACATGGACTGCAGGAGGAAAAAACCGTGCTAGCCACTTATTATTTTATTAATATATTGTGTGGTCCATATTGCGCCAGTTTTTTTACGATTGCAGGTTAAAATTTCCCACAATCTTCGGGGAAGAAAAAATTAACGGGTGTAGATTTAGCTCAAAAGATAAAAAGAAAAGCCTGTTTTGAATCTACACATTTGATGAATTAGACAGAACATAAATAAATAATATCACGCTATCCATCCCCATGTAAAGCGACGATTTTCCCCAATTATTTTCACCAATTTAGTTTTTATAGTTAATGTGTTGCATATGTAATGGCTCAAGTGATAAAAGCTGTGAACACATAAGTTAGGGAGAGGAAAATCTATAGATCAATTTCTAAAAAAAAATTTAAATATTTTTCGATGTAAAAAAACTCGTTAGCTACTTCACAATTTATTAGATGTGGGAGACTATTATTAAATAATATAAGCATCTATTCATCAGAAAAAAAACAAGTATCTAGGTATTTCAATAGATTCTGATACATTGTCATGATTAGCTAGCTCACACCAACATACAATCTTAAAATTATTACAGAATTCCATTATGTGATCTTATTTTATTAATTATTAATAAATTTGGAGAGTCTAAATACTTATGAATATATAAATTAAATTTGGATTATAGGGGTGTGCACTGTTGGTGTAAACCGACAATCAATTGAATTATGCAAAATTCAAAAATTTCTTCTTCTTTTAATTAAAACTAAAAACGAATTTAACTATTTCTTGGCATGTCTTAGGAGACATATTAATTACTAGTCTTGATCTTGATAATAAACACGCGTGAAGTGGTTGGATATACTGTAATCTTGTTCTGGCAAAAGCCCTTTTCATTTTCAATCCTCCAGAATCTCTAACAAGATTCAACTTCATTCACCATGAACATGATTCTCTCAACGTGATCTGTTACCATCTGCCAAGAAATGAAACCCCACCACAAGAATCCATCACCGTCCAAATTGCCCAGAAATTCAAAACAAAAATAAAAAGTACAAATTCAAACATCATTTTAGTTCACGAGTCATGATGCTTAACGACGCACATAAATTTTCCTTTTTGACTTGGTGTATAATAAATAAATCCGTCACAAATATAATAATCATAGCCGATTATTAAACAATTTTCGTTGGTTTTGACAAAAAGTTCCTAGTTTTCAAGCTTCACTGCGTCACAATATAAAGATCATTCATGTCTTTATCTGTGCTAAACTCCCACCACTTTCTTGGACATCTCTGAATCTCTCTGTTTCTTCTTGGGTCTGTTTCCAGTTCTTGAATAATTCAATTCTTGCTTTCTTTTAATCATTCTTCTTCTTGTTTTGATTTTGTGATGTTACTCTCCAACTGGGTTTTAAAGAATTTTCTCTCCCTCTTTTCTGTGCACTCTTCACTGCAGAGGTTTCTCTTTGTTCGTGTTGATTTCCTCTCCGACCTTTTTCTACTTCAAAGGTGAGATTCTCAAATTAAATGTACTTTTGTTAGTTTTTCTTTCTGAGTTCTGATAGTAACAAACAGGTTTTTCATTTCTGATGTTTTTCTTGAAACTGGGTTTGCTGAATTCCCTCTCTTCATATGCATGTTTCAGTTCTGATACGAGCCGCTGAATTCCCCTGTTTCTCAACTCGGAACTTCTCTGCTGATTCTGGTGAGATTCTTTAATCGCAATTCAACCTTTTTCCTTCTTTTGATGATTTAATCGCTCAAGTATTTGCTATTTTCTTTTCTGAAAATGGGTTCTTCAATCTTCTTTCATTTATGCCTTCTTCATGTTTGATGTTTGTACCGGTTAACTTTCTGCTCTCAATTATATTCTTTTTTCGTTACAAAAAATTACAGGATCATCAATTATGATGTTTTCTCTCAATTGGGTCATCGAGATTTTCTGCTTTCCCCACATGTCAATTGCATGCAAGAGCTTAACTTAAGTTCCCCCTGTTTTATTGTACTTTAACAGATAGAGTTTTCACTTTTCATTGATCTTTTGATCAATTATGGCCATAAAGACATTTGAATTGCTGAAAAGCGGCGAATCCAATGAAGAGATTATGGAAGTTCTTGCATCTGTGGCTTCCGATCTGGGGGATGTGATCGATGATGTGAGTTCCGTGCAGGTGAAACCCCTAAAGGGGGCACTGACCAATGAGGTTTTTGAGGTGAATTGGCCAACCAAAAGTGATGGTCATCTCAGAAGGGTTCTGGTTCGATTATATGGAAAAGGGGTTGAAGTTTTCTTCAACAGGGTGGATGAAATTCAAACCTTTGAGTGCATGTCGAAGCACGGTCAGGGTCCTCGCCTTCTCGGCCGGTTCACTACGGGTCGAGTTGAGGAGTTCATTCATGCCAGAGTATGTATTATCTTCTTGTGTTCCCCTGTTCTGATTAATTGATACCATGTTTAGATTAGCTTATTTTTTCTCATAATCAATTTTGACACTCAAAGTTACTCACATAAGCTTCCCCCAAAATTGATTTTCGCTTTAGTATCAATTCTAGAAGGATTTTCAAATTTGCTGTGATTTTAAGAAGAAAAGTAGCTCTTAGTTATTACCCTCATAAAAGTATTTGAAAATAGGAAATAAAGTGAAAACAAACTCTTTGGCCTGTATAGTTATGAAAGTTGCTGCTTTGGAATTGATGGTTTTGTGATTTGGGGAATATATGCTGAATTTGATGTCTCTAAGCTCTTTCTTTTTCCATGTAGCTTTATTGTTTTAGTCAAAAAGGTTTTGTTTGGTGTTGGTTCTCCCCTTTTCTATTTTATTCTCTTTTCCTTTGGAGTAATGGAAGGTTAACATTACCTGATAGTTCTTTGATTATTTAAGAGGCATGTATTAAATTGAATGGTGTTGACTCACCGTGAGATCAAGTGGTCTAAGGTCCTTCTTTAACCAATCTTTTTAGTTTTCTTCCTGATTCCTTCCCTAAATGATGCCCCTTACTTTTTTGACAAATAATTAAAAATAGTAAAAAGTCACCCAAAAAAGAGCTAGTAGAAAATGCTTATTTTGAAGGATATCTGGAAATTCTTATCCTCACATGGAAAGATGCTCATTAGAAAATATAGTAGTATTATAATCTAAGCAATCAAGTTATAGCCTTTTTTATACAGACCTAAAACTGGCAAAATATCTTATAGATTTGAACTTAGAAGTTGTTTAATTATGGCATCAGAATGACCTCAAATATAAACAGTAGAATATTTTTGTTTCATTTGTTTCTTTGCAGGGTTTTTGCCTGAAACATATTGTCACTTTTTATGGCTGGTAAATTTTCTTCATTAACCCCACTCATAGATGGACACTTCACTTTATGTTTAAAGACTGAAACATTTTACTAATATACTGTGAAAGAAATAAAAGAACGCTATGGATTTTGGACTGTACAATTAGACGAGTTTAAGGGGGAAGAGCTCATAACCATGGTGACAGAATATACAGTTTTCATCTCCATTCATCTATGATTAGCAGTGCTGTCAATATATTTATTATTGCTTAAATATATCAAACAGGTTTAAACTTGACAAACAAAGAATTGACATGTAAAAAATAATTTTTACAATAAATTGAAATTGAATTCAGCGATCCTAACATGAAAGACCTGATTGAATATACCTGTAATTGTGTTCCTTGAGGTTGCAGAGGCAGTGATTTCATGTCTATTTATATTATCTAGTGTTATAATACTAGGTACTAACGTGACAACAGTTATATAATAAGAGAAAGACAAAAACTAAATTCTAAAGGTACTATCATTGTTTTTGTGTGTCTCTCTGTTTTTGGATTAAAATAAAATAGTTGTAGAAAAGCTAAAATGAACTTGATAAACTGATAATTGTGTATAACATGCTTTTTCTTTTCCTATTTTTGGAATTTTAGACACTCTCAGCGCCTGACCTCCATGACCCTGAAATATCTACTATGATAGCATCTAAGATGAAAGAATTTCACAATCTACATATGCCTGGTGAAAAGAAGGCTCAGATTTGGCAGAGAATGAGGTAATAATAATATTAGGTCTATCTTCAAAACCTTTTTCGTTTCTGTACAGAATAATTATATATGTTCTCCATATTCTACTAGGAACTGGCTTAATCATTCCAAGAGTTTGTGCTCCCCGAAGGATATCAAAAATTTCAGGCTGGATGATCTAGATGCTGAAATAAATATGCTGGAAGAGTTGTTATCTGCAGGATATGAAGAGATTGGTTTTTGTCACAATGACTTACAGTATGGTAACATAATGATAGATGAAGAGACAAGATCAATCACTTTAATTGTAAGTTTTCATGTTATGCTGTAGTTATATGTTCCATGTTTCTTGCATTATTGCTGTACCTTTTTAAATTTGTACTTTAATGATAAAAAGAAATGTCTAAGTGAACAACCTGTAATTGGTCCCCTGATTGTAAAGTACAATTCTATTAGTTTTCTCTATTTAGTATTCAAAGTTGAGATGGGTAACTCTCTCTCTCTCTCTGGTACAAATATCTTCACATAGTTGAATTTCTATTTTCTACATTATAGTTTTGTCCACTTTAAATGGAAATCTGACTCCATTTCTCAAATAAATTTTTTGGTTCTGGTATTGTTGTGGTTTTCATTTGCTTTTTCATTTTTACTATTGCAACAGAAGAGTTACTAACCATGAAAAGTTGTTCATTGAGATCATGAACTTCTTCATGCTATGTCAATGTTAGGAGGATTATAGACACAACCATTTTTGTAAACTCATTTTTTATTTCAGCAGTCATCTAGTATAATTTTTTTCTCTTTTTCATTCTTGTTGTTTATACTTTTCAATGTTTATAGGACTACGAATACTCCAGCTACAATCCTGTTGCATATGACCTGGCAAATCATTTCTGTGAAATGGCAGCAAATTACCATTGTGACACCCCTCATGTTCTCGACTACAGAAAATATCCCGGTAAAGTAAATTCTGCTACATTTTGCTGATACATATATTGAGAATTTAGGTAACTCCCCAACTGCGTTGCTGAGACCCGATTTGTTTATGGTATCCCAGATGTGGAGGTGCGTCGAAGGTTTATCAATACTTATATGAGTTCAGAAGGTTCGTCCACTCTACTAAAAATTTCACTCCAACAATACATACCATTGGGTATATCATGATTTTGATAATTTCTACTATTAACTATTCTTAATACTGAATGAATGAACTAAACAATTTCATTGACTTTTAATATGTTGTACAATTTACCTCATATTTTTCATTTTATAGTTGAGATTAAATGAAGTAAAGCCTGGTCTTACATAAATTTAAAGCACATAAATGAATTAAAATCAAGCAAGGGAAGAGACATATTTCTCTTCAGTATAGGTTTGAAAAAATGCTTAAATGCGCCTAACACTGTTTACACTATTGATTAGTCTTTGCTGATGTGGAGCTGGCATTCATCTGTTTAATTTAAACTTATTGGATGATTAACTAATTTTCTTATGAACTCCTTGATTATAAAATTATAAAATTATAAAATTTGTTTTTTTATTAGTTTTATGTGCTGTATTTTAGTTGTATCATGTCCTATGATTTTAAAATTTTGTCATATCATATGGTATCTGTGTCATTCATGTGCACATTGCAGCATATCTCCAGACACCATGCTTCTGAATTTCATGCTTGTTTACAAACTTGTGCACAGGTAATAAGCCAAGCAACTCTGAAGTGGAGCAGCTACTGAATGTTGCAGAAAAATACACTCTTGCAAACCATCTATTTTGGGGCTTGTGGGGACTTATTTCGGTAAGCTTTCACATTGTCTTTCTTCTTGTTTTAAAGCTTACTTTTGTGGCATGTTTGTATCAATTCATTTTTCCTGAGAATCAATTCTAGCACCTAGAAGCTACTCACAAAAACTTCTCTCTAGAATTGGTTCTGATTTAGAATCAATTGTAGAAGGATTTTCCAAACATGCACTAAGTGTGCTGCTTTGTGTGATGCAGAGTTGTCTGAATAAAATTGAGTTTGACTACAAGGAGTATGCAAGGCAGA
The DNA here is from genome assembly GCA_030819835.1 of Acmispon strigosus. Taxonomy (NCBI): domain Eukaryota; kingdom Viridiplantae; phylum Streptophyta; class Magnoliopsida; order Fabales; family Fabaceae; genus Acmispon; species Acmispon strigosus. Next base: position 35,733,192 of record JAUAMA010000001.1, on the reverse strand, counting down.
GGTTTGAGCAATACTGGTTAAAGAAGCCTACTTTACTGGACTCATCAACCATCACTTCCCAAAATGAATCTGTCAATGGATCTTAGTAAAATTGACAAGATTGCTTCTTAGGTCTTAGTAAAGTTCTGTTTTGTAATGATGTATTCATTAATGATATGCATAAGGCATGATATGCAGCATAATATCTGTAAATAATCTGTAGAATGAAAATGTTTGATGGGCCTTTACGTCAAAAAAGTATATTTGTTATCCCTCTTATTTGGGATTGAATTGAGGAATAAAATTGTGAAATAGTAGTTTTGCCATGTCCTCTGCAGTTGTTGGCTTACTAACCTAGAGAGAAGAGCATAACCCTCCAGCTAAATCATGAAATAGCAATTTGTGATTTAATTTGATATACTTCTTTCATGTGATAGTTTACTATGTTTAGATATTCATGTGTCACCGTGGAAACAAATACAAATGTTAAAAGCGCGAACAAAACTCTTCTCATAAATTTTGGTAAAACTTTGTTTAGATTTCACTCAACTAATATCTAAACATTTTATTTGGATTTCACTCGGCCCAATCCAACAAATGCATGGACATTGAAAATTGTGGTCTTGATTTATGATGTAACAAATGTTTGGAAATTGTGATCCTGATTTATGATGAGCCAAATGTTGTTTTGAACTAAAAAACCAAATACGAACTTGGTCCCTTCTCGAATTGTATCGAGAAAATTAAATTTGAATAAATTAAATAAAAAATAAAAAATATAGGACCTCACATCCAACTTTTTCTTTCATTTCATTTCCACTATTTCTATCCTCGTATCTCTCTGCAATTTTTATCACATCATATATCATATCACTTTTTCTTCTTTTTTCTCTTCTTATTTTAGAAGTGGATGAGAGTGTATAAAAAACATTCTTCCAATCAAATTTGGAGTTATACATTCAAAGCATGGTCAAACCTAACATTCCCAATCCCAAGTGTAGAAAGCATAATAACCACTAAACCAATATAGAATTTACTTAATATGTGCAGGTTTTATTTTTGGTGCACCACATGTATCTCAAGGAGGCAATTTCAATCTCAAACCTAAGAATTTATAAAAGGAGGAACATGTAACATTTGAATTAACTATGTGTTGGTGTGCAAGTTTTATTTATATTATTATACTTATCTAAATGTAATAATTTCTATGACTTTTAATTAAATGTCAAAATAAAATTTTTTTTACAGAAGGAATAGATGTCAAAATAAAATTTAATCATATAAGATAATTTTTTAAATATTATATTTATAAATTGTTCAACCAATAACTCACTAACTCAATTATTATTGATCCAATATTCCAATGATCCAGCGCAGTTGATAGTCAATGCAAAGCACTAATGAATTAAACGGAGAGAATCAAATGGATTGAAAGATTGAGCACCACAATCCAATGAAGGATTAGTGATATATTATTCATCACAAATGAAAGATTGAGCATCACAATCAAATAATTTGATCTGATAATTGAACAGTATAGGGCTTTGTTTTCGATTTTTTTTAAATGGTTAGAAATTTAAATTGTGATAAAGAGAATGAATTTTGATTCTTTTGGGGTTCTTTAACTAAAATTAGAGCACCAATTACAAATTAAAATAGTAAATTAAATCGCAATCCGATAAAGGATTCAACCAATTTTGTGAAAAGAAGGTTATAAAAGAAAAAATTTAAAATAAACTAAAGCAGAAACTAAAAGAGAATAAATTTGCATTGAAATTGAAGTGTTTGATTTCGCTCAATACATACTCAGAACTCTCAATTTGCTGTTTATCACGTTTGCTTGGATGGTTAAGCAGTATAAGAGTGCTTCGAACAATTGTTTGCGAACTTCTTTTCTAGATCCAGACTCTTCTATTTATAGGTAAAGCATTCCAACTGCAAATAATGGTGATGAAATTTGGACTTTACACGTGTTTTGATTGCCGTCCCTATTCTCCACGCGTCTTGAAAGCTTCAACCGTTCAAAACTGTTTGTCGAAATGAATCTTCCATCTATCATGATTAGTCAAAACAAACCTTTTTGACTTCTGGTTAAGTCTGGATCTGGTTTTCGACCAAAATGTTTCAACCAACTTAGGCGAACAAATTAGTCGAAATAGCATGTCAGGGACTATTCAACCAATAAAAAACTTGGTGAAAATTTCAGACTAACAGATGTCCCCCAAAATATTATGCTTCGAGAAAAATCTCCTTTTGAGAAGCATGGTATTTTAATTATTTTGATTAATAAATAAAAGATAAAATCAATTATCAATTTATCTATTGAAATTTAAAACTGGCGGTTATAGGGGGATTGAACAGTTTCTTAGCCCACTATCCTACTTATTAGCAATGATGGGTTAGTGTATTCCAAGAAACCTAGCCCATGTGACCAAGACAAGATTGATAAGCAATTTAATAAATTTTAATTGGCTCAAAGAAACGTGCCAACTTCCACATCACCTGCAAACCTTCTAATTCTCGCCTTTTCATTATAAGTAAAGGCTTTTCCTTTCTTCTTCTTTACTTACCCTCTTTCTTCAACTTCATCTTCTCCAAATCTTGTGCTTCAGAAACGACAGTGGATTGTACTTACCTCCCAGATCTTTGCCTCGAAGCTTCTGCTCTCCTCACATGGCGTCCTCTTCATCAACACTCTTTTCCCCAATTCCTTTTGCTGCTGAACTGGAAAGCCCCATTCCTTCGAGTCACCGCCAATATGTGCCGGAGCCACCCCATATGGCTGAAAAGCTTGAAATATGGCAGTCTCAGGTACTCATTCCCTTTTCTGTTTGGGATAAAACCCATGCTTTCTTAGGACCTTACTATGATGCTCATCCAGAGGGTTGTAGTAAATATTTTCCTTGCCCTCTTGATTCTGAAAAATCTTAGCTTTTAGGGATAGTTATGATGTATCCTTCTTAGAAGATTCTAATAGAGTTTTTAGATCTTCCCCATGTCTAAAACTGAAAGATATCTGAAATGGCTCGATAGGGTAGAATCTAAGAAATCTGAACATTGAAAAAAATTGGGGATTTTCGACTTAATCCAACTATCTAGATATAGTCTGAGTTATAATCCCCCCATGTTGCTAAGTTCCCTATTCTTTTGGGAACGTTCCACTAATTCCTTCCATGTTCCGTTTGGGATGATTTCAACCACCTTGTTCGATATCCTTGCCATCACTGGTCTTCGACCAACTGGCACTATTTACAATGCTGGTGAAACCTTACCTTCGACTCCAATTCAGCTTACAAAGCACATGTCCACTTTCAATCCTTTCATCATACAATTTCACGGTACTTCTGATGAAGTTTCTGACTCTGAACATGTAGCCTTCCTTTGGCTATGGCTTTTGGCTTTTTTTCTCTGCACAAAATCCCTTCAACTTCCAAAAAGCATACTTCCTCTAGAAATTCTTCTTCATGAAGGGGTTGACATCTGCTTGAGCAAATTACTCTTGGCTAGTTTGTATCAATCTTTAGGAAACGTTGTCATTCACCTTCAAAACCAAACATATAAAACATTTTCTCTGGCGGGTCCTTTTTGGTTATTGCAACTATGGTTGAATATTGTATTTGAGCCAAAATTATCAGTTGCTTATCCAAAAAACACCTATTCGACCGTAAAAGGTCCTAGACTTATCTTTTCCACTCATAATTTTAAGAAACAATCTGCAAATGTTGACTTTAAGAAATTCGTTTCCTACTTCCTTGACCTTAAAGATCATACTGAATCAACATCACCTTTCAATAGTCGAAGGTGTGGTTCTGATTGGTTTGTCAAACCATTCCCTAATGACACTGTTGGGGCTCAAGCCGAGGGTTTGGGCATTTGGGATGAGTTCTTGACTGCCAATGTCGTGCTTTCAAGGCTTATAGAAGAAGAACGTTGTCTTTTTGGTTATTAGCCTCACTTTGTTGCTCGAAAATTTGGGCTTAGCTAATTTCTGCCTACTCCTATCTTCAATCAATATCGAGATATTTTCTTATCTGACTCTAACATCTCTCTTGAGATCATTATCAAAGCCCTTAGATACTTTAACAAGCACGCTCGAACTTTGACCCTTTTTCATTTCGAGCCCTCTTTCTACTGTACTGAACTCTTCGACACATGGTGGAGAAAATATTACTCTTCCATCAGTTTGACATTGGGTGAATGTATCGAAAGAATGACTGCAGATTTCTCTCGATTGCAGACTAAGGAACCCAAGAAGAAGAGCAGAGGTATGCACATCAACAAAATAAGGAAATTCCAAAAATATTTTGAAGTAGTATATTTACCTAGTTGAATTGATTATGTAATTGCGCAGGTAGCTAACATTTTAAGAGAGAAAATTGGAAAGATCATTCCAAAAATTCATTTCCCCCCAAATGTAGACAGATATTTGTATGTTTTAAAATATCATCGACCAAAATTTTCCCCTTTCCCAAATTGTGAAATTTCTATGGCTTTTCTGACTGCCATTCCAATTCCCGATTGGTTTATAGTCAATTTTAGGGGAATGTATGCAAATGAATCAAAGCCGCCTTGCAAAAGAGTCACTTTGGCTAGGTATAATTTATACACTTACCATGGCCATATCCACGTCGATGAGTGCTACGTCAAGGTTCTCGACCCCATTGACCAAGGTAACTCCAAATTAAACTACTTTTAAATTTCCATTTAAATATTGGTTAGTGCTAACCTGTTCATACTGACAGCTCAACCTTTACCACCTAAGTCTAATGTCATCGAAGAAGACGATGACAACGATGATGATGATGACGATGATGATGATGATGATGATAACATATCATCTAAGACTAAAGGCTACAGGGAGGCTTCCCAGGTAAGATCTCTCGAAGTCTTTTGCTTGAGTTATCTTTTCTTCAAACTAATTCTTTATTTTCATTACAGGGTCGACAAAGAACCGTTCCAAGAAAATCTTCCGAAATCCCCCAAAAGGCGTAAGGAAAAAGAACCCACACTTGTCTTCTCTTCGACTATATATATATATATATATATATATGTATATATAGCCTTGTTCACTTACAATCTCGACATTTTCTCAGCTCTTTCATCTTAGTTTGAGCAGGAAGATGATCAAGAGGCACAAGATGATGCTCAAGGTCAAGAAGAACCTGAGGTGAATTCACCAACTCATGACCAAGATGGACCTCCTATCATCACACCTCCTGTAAAAGACATTGCTGCTCAAGCAAATGTTACTTAGGGCTCTCCTTCAAAAGAGGCTAGTCTAAGCAAGGGCTATAGTCGAAGCTCTGAAAACTCAAGCCCTTAAAAAGGGGATCTAGCATAGGTAAACCTTCTAAGCTTATTTTCACTATGTTGGAAAATTTAATGTCTCTAATATTTCAACATAATAGGGCACACCGGTCTTAATGACTGCTCCTGAAGGCTCGAAAGCTCAAGTAATTCAAACTTCTTCCTTTAGTTCTTCGAGCTACTCAGATTCTTCGAGTGGCTCCGAGCTTCTAGAACTTCCCCCCTCTCTTAAAAATTTGCTTGAACAACCTTCACCCTTGGCTTCTCAACATCTTGGGTGTAAGATTGTTTATCATTCACCATATGCTGATCGAACTCCTTTTCGTTCACACGAAACATCAAATTCCAAGCCTAAGGAAAGAGAAGCAAATCCTGTCCCTGAAGTCGACATCTCTAAGATGCCAATTATCACCAAGATAACACCAACGCCTTCAACTGAAACGGAAAAGAAAACTTCCAACACCCAAAGTTCTACTCAGACTCGCCTTTCGATCGAAGATGTTGAGAAATTGGCTTAGAACCCCATCGACTTGCTGAAGAAATACATGGAGGTTGAGATGTCAGCAGCATCAAGCAAATACCAACAACCTGCTAAAATCGAAGTTTCCATTCCAAACAAAACAAGTTGAACAGATGCCGGCAAGGCTAAGGCACATAGATTTTGAACGAGACATGCTCGAAGACCTACAAAAGGATCCTGCTGTAGTTGCTGAAATCAAGATCCTTATCCAAACGTTGGTTGAAAAAGGCCTCTCTAACAAGCAGCAGTGCGCTATCTTTGAACTTCGATCATTCTTGGCTGATGCCTTAGCCAGCTTCGATTAACTTGCAACTTGCCAACAAAGCCTAAACTCCAACAGGGCAGCTGAACAATTTTCCAAGGGGAAAATTTCTCAAATCCAAACTACAATTGTCGAAATTGAAGAGGTTGAGAGGCATTCGGCTGAAAGGCTTTTGGTCCTTGATTGACAGCTTGAGAAGATAATGAAATAAAAACAAGGGCTGATAGAAAAAGCACCAAAGTTAGCGATCAAGAAGGCTGATGTGGCCTCCCAAGCCATGCTTGAGATCAAAGAAAGCATCAGGCTTGCCAACATCATTGCTGATGAAGAAAAGAAAGAGATTGTTGTTCGAGGAAAGATTGAGAGGTTGAAGAAACAGTTTGCCTGTGTCAAGGCAAAACCATATTTTTAAACCTTTCTAGTCGAATTTCATTTTTGAATAGCCATGTTAACGGCTTCCTTGTAATGACATTTAATTTTTCATCTGACTTTCGTTTTCGCCAAACTTGTGGCGAATACATTTTTATTTTGATTTCATGAAGTAAAGGTTTATATATTTTCAAGTATTTGCCATTTATATTTAGAGTTCGACTATTCGCGCCGATTTCCTCGATCAAATACGCGTTACTTGAAAATACATATTTAATCTTGAAAGGTCCTTCTCAACTCGGGGACCATTCACCATAGGTTCGATCTTTTTTATCCATAGGTAAAATGGCTTTCCATACTAAGTCACTAACACCAAAATATTTCGACCTCACCTTCTTGTTATAAGCCTTAGCCACCTTTTTCTTTTGACAGATAATAGTTTCTAAGGCTAAAAGCCTTTCTTCTTCTAAGTCAAGCAACTCATCTAACATCATCTCCCAATAACGGTCGACCGAAATTTCCATTTGTTTTTGCACACAGGCTGATTGCAAATAAATCTCCACTGGAAGCACTGCTTCGTGTCCGTAAGTTAGTCGAAAAGGTGTCACTCTCGTCGCTTCTCGAGGAGAAGTTTGGTAAGCCCATAAAACTTGGTCCAAAGTCTTGTGCCAACTTTTTGGTTTTTGACCCACATGATTTTTAGTTAAACCAATAATAATTTTGTTAGCAGCTTCGACTTGTCCATTTGCTTGGGCATAGTATGGATTCGAAGTTAGTAATTTAATTCCTAACTTGTTAGTGAAGCTTACCATCTTTCGACCAACAAATACTGACCCTTGATCAGTTGTCAAAGTTTCAGGAATCTCATATAGTGATACAATGTGTTTTTGTACGAATTCAATCACACTATCTTGGGTTACCTTCCTCAAAGGGATTGCTTTGACCCATTTCATGAAATAATCAATAGCTACAAACTTGTGACTTTTAGACGAAGAAGGATTGATCTCACCAATTAAATCAAGAGCCTACACTCTAAAAGGCCAAGGTCTGATGAATGAATGTAACTCACTTGCCAGAACATGCTGAATCCCTGCATGTTTCTGACAAGCTTGGCACAACTTGGCATATTTGATGTAGTCTTTCAAAATAGTCGGCCAATACATCCCTAGTCGAAATAAAAACCACTTCATTTTTTGGCCAACTTGATGAGCACCACATGAACCATCATGGACTTGTGAAACTGCAACCAGAGCTTCATCTTCACTAAGACACCTCAACAAAGTTCCGTCAGCATTCTTCTTAAACAACTCATTGCCCATAATTACGTAACTCAAAGCCCTATATCTTACCTTTCGATCTACGAGTAGATTAGGATTTTGTGAGTAATCAACTATGGGTTTCCTCAAATCATTAGGAAGTAAATTGTCAATCACCAGTACCTCTAACTCTTGGTCTGGAACCAACTGCGCTCTGATTTTTATCAATTCTTTCAATTTCTTCTTTGAAACCTTATAACGAGACGCGATTTGGGCCAATTCATTGGCCTCTTGATTTTCACCTCTTGGCACATGCTTTATTTCGACTTCGTCAAACTTTGCCAACAATTGAGAAGCCTTAACGAAGTACTTCATCATATTTTCACTTATGCACTTGTATTCTTTGGTTAATTGTTTAACAACCAATTCTGAATCACCTTTGATTTCAACTTTTTTCGCTCCTAAAACGAATAGCATTTCTAATCCAACGATTAAGGCCTCATACTCAGCTTCATTATTCGAGCAAAAGCCTTGAATGTTAAACTTAAACCTTGTAGGAATATTTTCCCATTCCTTTTTTATGTTTCGACCCATCAAAAAAGATTTTCCAAGGCTTAAGTCTAATCAGCATTTCTTGCATTTCGACTAAGGAATGCTCAACTAAGAAATCTGCTACAACTTGATCTTTCATAGATTTCAAAGGTGCATATTTCAAAGAATACTCAGATAAAGGCAATGCCCATTTGTCAATGTGGCTATGTAATATAGGCTTCGACAACATGTGCTTAGTTATATCAAAATGAGAAAAGACGAAACATTCGACTGGCTTTATATAATATTTTAATTTGATACATGAAAAGTATAGACAAAGGCACAACTTCTCTATTAAGCTATACCTAGTTTCCGCATTAGGAAACATAAACAATAATAAATACAAGACAAGATCCCGGATATTTCGGGATTGCTAGTTTTACTAGATAACTGGTTACAGCTGGCACGGTACTGGTCAAACGACACATCTGATCAGATGATATAGCTTGGCAGACGATCCATTCCTTCAACATGCATATGATCCTTATCAGACAATAGGATCACACGATGTATTCCTTTGTCAATCAATACTGAAAATGATCCTAGACGATGCTGTGTTCGATACTGCGCATCTCCAACAGCAGATGATACTTATCCCTAACACCCCCTGCAAACTCAACGTGGGTGAGAAGGAAGACATCCTTTGAAAACACATTGAGTTTGGCCTTCTTAGTTGCAACTTGCTTGCTTGTAATTTCCTTGCAGACATCACAAGCAAGAGTGGCAATATAATGCCAGGAATAATTGCACCCCTTTGACATTGATGCTTGTGCTCGGAGCGAAGGGTTGGGGCATGGTGCTAGAAATGAAGAACATGGAAGATAAATTTGACTGCTTTGCCAGATCCACCACATCTGCGTCACCAGATAAAGAAAATGCATATTTTGTTTTGTTTTGTAAATCAGAAAGGTACTTTGGAGCAATGATCTTTCCATGCCAGTCCGAGGAAGTATTTTCTGGGCATGTCCTTTAGTGGGAACCTTAGAGGTCATTGACTTGTGTTCCTTCATCTGAGTCTCAGAGGCCTTACGGCTGCAGTGGCTTGAGCTCAGAGGAACGTTAACAGGTGTTACCCCTCTGTTCATGAGTCTCAGCATTGAAAAGTTAAATAAAGAAAAGGTATAAAGCATAAAGCTTGAGCTCAGAGGAACGTTACCAGGTGTTATCCCCCTGTTCATGAGTCTCAGCGTCGAAAAATTAAACAACGGAAAGGGATAAAGCATAAGGGTTGAGCTCAAAGGAACGTTAACAGGTGTTACCCCTCTATTCATAAGTCTCAGTGTCGAAAAATTAAACAACGAAAAGAGTAAAGCTTGACACAAAGGCAGAACTTCTGCCATGGGAGAAACGAAAGAAGAAAAGGAAACCATGGATCAAACTAGCTCTGATACCATGTTAAGAACTAAGTGTTCTTGAGGAAAAAGGAAGAAGACTTGAGAAATTGAAGATACTTGAAAATGGTCTTTCTTATATATTTCTATTCCTCATTTATTCACGGTTACAAGCTGTGTCTTTATACAGAGAGAATGACAGATATTATGAGGTCAACTAATACATTGGGAAACATAAACAATAATAAATACAAGATAAGATCCCAGATATTTCAGGATTGCTAGTACTACTAGATAACTGGTTACAACTGGCACGGTACTGGTCAGACGATACATCTGACCAGACGATATAGCTTGGCAGACGATCCATTGCTTCAACATGCATATGATCCTTATTAGAAGATAGGATCAAACAATGTATTCCTTTGACAATCAATACGACAGATGATCCTAGACGATGCTGTGTTTGATACTGCGCATCTCCAATAGCAGGCGATACTTATCTCTAACATGGAGCCATTACAGGAGGGTTGGCCAAGTAACTCTTGATATCATCGAAAGCTTCTTGATGTCCGGCTTCCCATCGAAACTCTTCCTCCTTTTTTAGTCAAAGAAGTGGCAAAAAGATCTTTGTTCTTCCACTTAGATTCAAAATGAATCTTCTTAAAAAGTTGATGTTTCCAAGCAATTATTGCAGCTGCTTCTTCGTCGAAGGAGGTTGAGTGTTGAGGATTGTTTTGGTCTTGTTCTTATTGATTTCAATCCCTTTTTAGTGGACCACAAAACCAAGGAAATCCCCTGCAATGACACCAAAGGCACATTTAATAGGATTCATTTTAAGACCAAACTTTCTCATCCTGTCGAATGATTGTCGAAGATGGTCTAAATGGTCATATATTAATGCAGATTTAACTACCACATCATTGATATAAACTTTCATGAATCGACCAATTAAATCATACAAGATAATATTCATTTTCCATTGGTATGTAGCTCCGGCATTTTTCAAACCAAAGGGCATTACAACCCACTAATATGTTCCCAATGCATCAAGGCATCAAAAAGAAGTTTTGGGAACATCATCTTCAAAAATGAAGATTTGGTTGTAAACAGAATACCCATCCAAAAGACTAAGGTATTCATTGTCAGCTGCTGAATCGACTAACTTATCAACAATAGGAATTAGATACTCATTTTTTGGAGTGACAACATTTAAATCCCTAAAATTAATGCACACTCGAAGAGTGCCATTCATTTAATTACAGGACTATGTTTGCAAGCTAGTCCACGTACCTTGCAGTTCTGATAAATTTTCTCCTTAAGAGTCGTTCGATTTCCTCTTTCATTTTCGACACAACCTCGAGGGCAAATCTCCTTCAAATTTGTTTTATTGGCCTTTTATCATGCCTGATTGGCAATCTCAACTCCACTAGGTCTCGACTCGGGCCTTGAATTTCATCGTAATCCCAAGCGAAGCAGTCCTTATATTCATGAAGAAGTTTGATCATCTGCTCCTTCAACTCTAGGTCGATCAACGAACTGATATAGGTAGGATTCTTCTTCTTCGACTCATCGCCCAAATTGATTTCTTCTAAGGGGTCTTGAGCCTCCATCTTTCTTACCAAGTCGAAGACAAGCTTCTCGAAACCTAGATGACCATCATCATAAATGCAGTCGGGCTTCGTCTCTTCAACTGCCCACTCTTGAACTTGGTTTCCATCAAGCAGCTCTTGGTTCATAGGGTCGAAAGATTCGACCTGAATGGACATTTCCATATCTTTGGCCCCTTGGGCCACTCCAACCATTTGGGATATTTGGCTTTCTTCGGCTTCAGGGACCGTTGGAAAACCATTTTCAGGTTCAAAAGTCGTTTCTCTTAACATATTTTCGGCATCTAAGGCCGCTTGGATTCTGTTTTCGGCTATGTAAGCTGAAATACGGGCCAGGCTCGACTTAGACATCATCAACCACATGCCACTCTCCCACATCATTCTCGTCTTCAGAAGTAATTATGAGACAAAATTCACGCCTCTGGTGGAAACCATAATCAGGATCAAGCCTAACTGAGTAAATTCCAGGCTCCTCCTTTATCTCACTTGCTATATCATTGTAAGGGGCAATGATAGCTAACTTTTTGTAGAAGTTTTTCTTGTTGGCTTGGTCACACTCCACCAAAAAGTAGCTCTGATCGGCGTCCACATTCTTGAGCACTCGATCTTCCCTCCAAATGGATAACTTTTAGTGAAGGGTCGAAGGGATTGCTCCAACTCCCTGAACCCACTCCCTACCTAGGAGCAAGTTATAATTTGCTTTCGCTAGCACAACCACAAATAATGCGATCCTCGTCACAGTTACTACAGTGATTTCAAGGAGGATTACCCCTAGGGACTTGTTTGTCTTTCCTTTGTAGTCAGATAGAACCATATTAAGTGGCTGCAAGTCTGCCTTAGTCTTTCCAATATTTTTCATCAAGAACCTTGGCATAAGGTTTATGGCTGCCCCAACATCGAACAGAACCTTGTTAACGCCCTATCCTTCAACACGGGCCCATACAGACAGAGGTTTGAGGTTCTTCTTCATCTCGACATTCGGCTTCCTGAAGACTTTTTGCTCTTGGACTCCCCTTTTTTGTCATTATTTAGTAGCATAAGGGGTTGTCGTCATCTTCATCTTCCACATAGTAATCATCTTCGTCTTCAACGACCTCAGAAGTTTGATCGAACTCCGTAGGCGGAACAAACACCACATTACAAATGATGTCCAAACTGTCACTGTCACTGTTGAAGTTATCAGTCAGTATGCCCTCCTCTTCAACTGTCAAAGGTTTTGGGCACATCACCTTTGGCACATAGGGTTCAACATTTCGACTTAAGTTAGTCAAAACTGTCTTGTATGCCAAGTCCATGTATGGCCTGTTACTTCCTCGACTGGATTGGCCCACTTCGACCACAGACTTCCCCTTCTCAGCAGCTGCTCATTCTCTAGCAGCTTTCTTCTTTCTTTGGTGGCGCCTCCATTGGATCATTGTCATTGGATTTTTACCAAAGTAGTTCTTTGGAGCATAGGAGTAGTTCTTCGACAAATGGGAATTTTCAGAATAAGAAGAACTATGTCCTACTTCCACTAACTTGGTCTTCATGTTAGGCGTCGACTTCACTGTAGTGACCCACTAGTTAGGCTGAACTCTTGCAGGGGGAACAAAACTCTTCCCCATATGGACTTCGGCACTAGATGACCTCTGATCATTTTGTACCTTTGACCCAAGGCGCTGCTTAGCAGGAAGACGTTATCCTAGCCTTTCGACCATTTGCCTCTAGCTAGGCTTCTTAGCAGCAGCCTCTGCAGCTCTTGCAGCAATCCTATCAAACATTGCACTGCACTTTGGGCACAACGTCACCTCAACATATTTCTCCTTACATCTCGTCAAGTACTCGAGCAGAGTCTGGACAGCATGAGGATAAACATCCTGCATTCCTCGTCCACGGCTTTGACCTTAGCTTCGAACTCGCACATCTTAGTATCAGGCAGCTCAATAACTTTCACCATGCAAATTCTAGTCGGTTCGACTAGGTTGGTATGTCGGACCTACAACGGATCATAATCATTCTTCGTCGTAGTTTCTCCTTAGTTTCGAACACCAGTCTTCTGTCCTTAATTGCATCTTGAACCAAATCCCTGAATTTTGTGCACTGGTTAGTCCAATGGCCAAAGAAATTATGATATTTGCAAAATTTCGACCTTTCCTTTGATCAAGAGGGAGGAATGTCTATTTGGCCATCCTTCACCAGGATGTCATAAATGGCATCACATTTAGAAATATCAAAATTGTAAATCTTAACAGGAAACTTCGGATTTTGAGGCGTGTCAGTGTTAGTCGATTTTTCCTCATAGGGCCTCAACATTTTCAAATATAAGGGGGACTTCCTTAAGTTCGGCGAACTTAACTTCACTACCCTCGAAGTCCTTATATGGCTCAAAATCCAATGGGTCCTCTTGACCTAAATCACCTATTTCGATATAGGCAACCTTCTCTTTCTTAGGCAATATACTATTTTTCACATTTTCTCGCCTAAGATATTCAACCTGCCTTATTCTATCGGCTATTTTTATCATATCTCTAATGTATTGAGTGTTGATCTTCTTTCTTATCAAATAATATAGGCCTCCAGCGGCCATTTCAACCAACTCGTACTCGGGAACTTGAGTGAAGCACTTAGACTTCATCTGTCGGAACCTACCTAAATAGTCATCGACCGATTCCGACGCTCCCCTTTTAACACTTGCTAGTTCCTTTAGACTAACCTTAGATTCTCCTCTAAAGTACTGGTCAGGAAAAACCTTTTCCAATTGGTTCCAATTAAAAATAGATTTTGATGGCAAGATTGTGAACCAAGTGAAAGCGTTTTTAGTCAAGGAACTAGGAAAGTATTTCATATTTAAATACTTATTATTTGTTAGGTCCCTAGCCTCAATATGGTATCTAGAAATATGTTCAACACTCAATTCCTCGATGTCCCCCGAGAACTTAGTAAACTTGGGGACTTTCTATCCTCTTGGAAGCTCTGTTTGAAGGAAGGGAACACTGAGACAAAGTGGGGTCTATTTGCATACCCCATGTTAAACCCATGTTGATTCAACAATTGCTCCACTATGTGTGCAATATTCTGTTGCCCCCCAAAGCTATTCTGTCGTATCCTTTCTAGTATTTGGTCAGCATTGTGGTTTTGATTAATCAAAACCACATTACCCTCATTTCAACCAGGATTATTGACCATATTTATAGGCTCGTTTTGAGGAACCTATTGATTGTTCTGGACCTCTACCACATTCCGAGGCTGGTTAGGAGGAGGCACATTTCGACCAGCCTGAGCAACTTGCTCGACTATAGGGTCTGGCGCGCGGTATACATCGGTAATTTGACCTAATTGTGCAGTTAGTTGTTGGTAAGAAACTGTGGTGTCTCGAATCATGGGATTAAAGACAGTGCTAATATTTTGGGTCAAAGTGTTTACCAACTCATGGTTACTATCATCCATCTGTTGCCTCAAAGCATTCATGGCATTGTTCGTTAAGGTAATTGGGGATCCATTTAAAACAGACCCCGAGGACCAAACATTTCTAACCAAGTTTTCCCCTGATGTAGATGCCATAAAATGATTCCCAGGGGAACCATTTGAAACCACATTATCAGAGTACATGGAGGGATAAGTTCCTATACCTGGTGACTGATTATTTCTTGAACGGTTGGTCATGCTAACGTGCCTACCACTTCGAAAAATCATACACCTACTACTAAACAATCAAGAAAATAGTTTGAAAAAACGGCACTGGGTAAAATTTCAAGTAAAGAGGTCCAACTGGGCGTGCCAATTTGTTTACTCGGTTTTTTGTTAAACAGTTAGAAATCCAAATTGTGATAAAGAGGCTGGACTTTGATTCTCTTGGGGTTCTTTAACCGAAATTAGAGTATCAATTACAAAGTAAAATAGTAAATTAAATCGCAATCTCAAAAAGGATTCGACCAATTTTGTGAAAAGGTTACTAAACCAGACATTAAAAGAGAATAAATTTGCATTGAAATTGAAGTGTTGGGTTTTGCTCAATATATACTCAGAACTTTCAATTTGTTGTTTATCACGTTTGTTTGAATTTTTAAGCAGTATAAGAGTGCTTCGAGCAATTGTTTGCGAACCTCTTTTCTGGATCCAGACTCTTCTATTTTCTAAGCAAATCATTCCAACTGCAAATAACAGTCATGAAATCTGGACTTTACACATGTTTCCATTGTCGTCCCTATTCTGCACGCGTCTTGAAAGCTTCAACCGTTCAAAACCGTTGGTCGAAATGAATCTTTTATATATCATGATTTGCCGAAACAAACCTTTCTGACTTCTGGTTAAGTCTGGATCTGGTTTTTAACCAAAATGTTCCATCCAACTTAGGCGAACAAATTAGTCGAAATAGCATGTTAGGGACTATTCAACCAATAAAAGACTTGGTGAAAATTTCATCCTACCAAACTTATGGTAATTTTATCTACTTAGGGGTTAGTGATATATGACATTTAACCATTGAGGTTTTCTTGGAAAACGGAAATGACCTTGTTGTTGGCTTGTTGCATTTCTCTCCGTGCCAGTTTAAATGCGTTTTTGAACCACTTGAATGTAAATTCAAACACGCACCTGGTTGCCTTGCCATCTCCTTTTCCAATCCTCCATGCTATTAAATATAGATATTTCTGTGAATAAAAATTGACTTGACCACATCATAAAATAAAAGAGCCAGGGGCTTCTCAATAATGGATGCTGCATTATCACGCAGGCAGAGGCAGAGGCAGAGGCTTCCTCAACCATGGACGCAGACAGAGGCAGAGGCAGAGCCAGGGGCTTCTCAATAATGGATGCTACATTCATAAATGAACAAACATAAATGCCATGATTGATGCTAAAGTCAACAAAGGAGTTTTATAAAAAAGAAAAAAAGAAAGGACCCCGAGATAATAATTTTTTTGTAACAATCATAGTTGTGAAACGTTTAAAGTGTTTGTTTCATAGTTTTTTTAATTATTATTAATAGGGATTCCTCGTCGGCAGTTGAAATTAACCCTTTTAAATTTTGAAAATCATATTAAGTGAGTTAATCTCTCCTAACAAATCATTTTTTATGCACATCGTTCAAAAATCAAACTCTCTCACCAAAATGGTTAAAAAACTCAGTTATTCACCAAATGTCCATCAATTTGTTGGTTTCATAGTCCTTTAATGCTAAAGTCAACAAAGGAAACTACCTCAATTGTTTTGTTAAATATTGAGCACTCGCAGAAAATAAGTAAATTGCTGACAATTTAAATATTGAGTAATGCTCTTTGTGGACATGTGCATAGTGCAAGAATTGAAGTGAGAAAGGAAGATAAAGAAGTAATAAATGTGATATATGTAATAACATGATAAGAAAAGATAAAAAAAAAAAAAAAGTTTTGGGTAACATTAGTGTCACTAAAATAACAACAGAAAAGACATGGTAGTACGCAGTAACTAGGGACATTGATAAACCAGTTCAATTTTATAAATAGCCAAAATCTAATAAAAACCAAAAAATATACTTTGAAAACAAAATATTTTATTTTTTATTAGAATGAATGAGGTTCAAATCCAATTTTGACAACTAATCTAATCAAAGTGAAGTATTGTCGAACTCAAACCGGCTCGACCGGTTTGATCAAGAACCGAATCCATATCCGGTTCAATTGCATGGCAGATCAGAAATGTTCTTAACTCGCAATGAACCAGTTGACTTAGCCGTTCTTAAAAAAACAAAATCAGTGACCGGATGAACCGGCCGGTTTTCACTTCACATAGAAAAAGAAGAAAGTGGAAAATAGGAGGGGTAAAACTCCTCGTAAGGCCGGTTAGAGGCACTAATGTCATTGAAGAAACGATAAAACATGGAACTGAATAAATAAATTGAGATAATGTAGAACAGAAGAAGGGGGCGTTAAGATGCTGCAGCAACTATTTCGTGTTTTTTTGGCTTGCTTTCAATGATTTTTTTTTCAACCATTGATGGTTGCTGAAAACAATTCATACTACTGTCACTAATTTTTAAAACGATATATTGCTGCGCTACAAGGCTCTATATATGATTAACTACAACTGAGGTTGAAATTCAAGGTACAACTGTACAAGTACTATGCCTACTAGACAAAACGAGAAGCTATGGAATGAAGATTATCAATGACAGAGTTGATCACAGCATGAGAACCACTGGTAGCAGCAAATGTGAGGTGCTTCGGAGCTTCAGCTCTATCAAAATAAAATGAACCTGATACCAGTTTCTCCTTTGGTTGTAAGGCCAACCAGATAACTGTATCTGCACCTTCTTCGCTTGTTCTAAGCTTCCCTGAAAGCCTGTAAGTGATTGAATCAAATATGTATTCAGACACTGCCAAATAATAGTTACCTTTCTTTTCTTTGTTAGCAATACATAATTTTATTCCAAGGACCAATATCCTTAAAACTTCAGCTACTACGTACAAGATATTTAGACTTGAAGTGTGAACTGTGAACAGTGTATAAGTTTACATCACCTTGTGTGGAAATGGAATTAAAAAGAATAGAGGTAACAAGAATCAACAGGTTCCATGGATAATGAAAGGAAAAACAATACTTACGATTTAGAGAAGCTTGGCAAACTCTTTGCAACCCCAGGAGTTTCAGCCCAACCTGGGTGCATTGAGTAAAATCCTATCCCTTTGTTCTCATATGTCTCAGACCACTTTTCTGTTAGTGCAACCTGGGATGTTAAACATATCATAATCTTAACATGAATGGAGACACGCGCAAAAAAATAAAAAATAGAAAGCAGACAAGTTATCTCTTTTAAATGCCCCCAAGATTCTATTCACAAGGATCCTAAAATACAAGAAATGCAATTGATTTTCTTAAAATTAGAAGTATCATAAACTGAGATGCACAGTCCAACAAATGCAACCCACTAAAGTAAGACAGATTCACTATTGTATTATAAAACTAATCATACTATTTGTTAAGCTCGTACTATGAGAAAATGGGTTGTTCTCTTCTCTGAGACAACCAACCCAAAGACCTTACAACATCATGTAAATTAATTTAAAGGGCATGAGCAGATTGAAGAAAGCTGATCCAAAACCAGTATCACTAACCACTAAATTAATCGAAAATAGGGTTTTTCAACTTCCCCTTTATAACAACCAACCCTATCCACATGTTCCAATCAATTTTACATGTTTACCAGACAATGTCAACCAAGCCTCGACATATTTTTGAATTAATTTCACATGTTTGCCAAATTTTCTGATAGATAAATAGTTTTTGTCGATTGACTTCATGCCACATGTTATTATGTTTTCTTAGCATCCTTCTGCAATTCCTTTTTTCCTACCACTACCATTGTTATTTACAATGTACACAGAGCAATGAGTTCATAGGAAACAATAAATAGTTTTATGAAACAATTAGTAATCATTTCAGCAGCAAACATTTCCTCTAAAATATGTTGTTACTATGAGGTAAATAGATACTTTAGACAAGCTAAAAATACGTTGGAACAATCATGTAGTTAATTGTAATTGATCACAGGAAAAAATAATGTACCCTAATAGAGTCGTTAATTTAACTGACCTGAGCACGCTTGTTTCGAGCATACTGTTCAACCCCATTAAAGTTGCTCTTGGAATACTGGTACAGACAAGCAAATAAATTATAGTAAAATCCTATAAATGATTGAGTTAGGTGACATGTTCATAATACAGTTACCTGTAGATCTTTGGTCAAGGGAGTAGAATACATTCCACCAGAAGAAACTGTAATGACACGTGCATCAGGTGAAGCTTTCTCCAGTAATGGTACCATTTGTTCTGTCATAATGTAAGTGCCTAGTAAATTTACAGCAAAATTCAACTCAAACCTGGATAATAACAGATTACGTTAAAAAGAAGCAGATCAATGCGCATTACAGGTAGCAAGTAGAATTGTAAAAATTTTATTTTCCATGTTAAAATAAAAAGACTCACCCTTCTGTTGTGGTAACTCGACTTTGCTCAAGCAAGCCAGCATTGTTCACCTTGATGCAAGAAATTATTTTGATATTAGATTTTGTCAAGAACATGTAGTGGCTGAAATAATAAAAGTACCATATCAAGTGATTATTTTTAATTGCATAAAATATTTTAGAAGTTTTAATTTCTTGAAATACAACAGTTTCATCAGAACTTGTTTGGATACGGGCCAAAGAGCACTTATTGGAGCTTCTCTGCTAAAAAATGCACTAGATAAGCTCCAATAAGTTCTCTTTAGTACGCATCGAAACGGGCTCTAAGTTTCTATTGTGAAGCTACCAGCAATTACAACAACCATGCAGTGAAGTATTATATTCTCTCACGAAGTCACGATACAATTCAGAATTTACCAACACATGTAATGGCACGTTCTTTTTAGAAAACCTGGTAGCAAATGACTTTATCTCGGTGACAGATGACAGGTCACAGATCTGCAACATAAATAAGCCAGTCATATAAAATTATAATGGCAGTTACAATTTCCAAGTGATTTCAATTGTGGAAAGTACCATAGAGCTGAAATTGGGAAAGTCTAATGGTTTTGATGATTAAAAAACAGATTAGTGTTGAAAATGGGAAAGAAGTAAACAGTGATACCTCCAAATGTACATTTTGATTGCCGGTTTTAGTTTGAATTTCAGAAAGAGCAGCCTCTCCTCTCTCTTTATTACGACATACCAGATAGACTGTAGCACCACTGATGAAAGCCATAACATATACAATAAATAACTACATATTGTAAAGCAAAACTCCAAAAACAAAAATCAGAGATAAATCAAAACCGCTGTGCAAGACCCTCAGCTGTAGCATAGCCAATTCCTGAGTTAGCTCCTGTAACAATGCAATTCTTCCCAGGTATTTGTATTTCCATTTCCTCTGGTTTGAATTTCTTAAAATGATCACTACAAAAAATGTGATGCATAATTAGCAAGGAGGCTAAATAACAACAGCATTAAAAAAAAATAAGCTACCACTATTCTATTATTCACTTTTCCACAACCTTTGTATAGACACCATGAATAGTAGCCCTAGTAGATCTTAATAATTTCGGTAAGCTGAAGGCTCTCTGATACCATGTTAAGAATTTGGGTTGGGCCTGACTCTATGCTTGCTGGCATAGGGACTTCTCTACCATTTATAAAGATTATGTTGGTCATATCCCAAGTCAATATGAGATCTTAACATAGCTAATTGTCATCTTCATTTTTCATTTCTACTATCTTTTATTTTTTTAATTTCTAGATGTCATGAAATCAGGGTCACTAAAATCTTGTAAGCTCCCCAACACTTAAGTCCAAAATGATTATTCAGTATAATAAAAAGTTGATAATTGATAAAACATTCAAACAAAACACATTTGCTTCACTCAAAGAAAAAAAAAATGAACCTTGACTTTATATGCATTTAGCTTTATCAGTAAAATCAATGTTGCTCTTCCAAGCCACACACATTGACAATAAGAGTTAGAGGAACAACAATCACCTCATCTCATAACAATTATAATCACAGCTAGTAACAATAATTAAGCAGCAGAACAACAAAAAAGAAAGGAGTAATTAAATAGTCAAATTTTAAAAGAAAAAACATTTCCATATTTTGTTCAAACTAAAAGAAATTACACTAAAAGTCATGTAAATTACATTAATGTGTATTTGATCCCGAACATACACCAAGTGTAACTAATTTGATTGACACGAAACATAAATTCAAGGAATTCGAGTCTAATCTCAGTTGTTAATTGACGCTATACTAACATTTAGGTATAATTTGATCATGTATGGTTTTTTTTTATAACCCAAAGAATTGTATTAAACACTTTAATTGTGAGATCTTATTTTGCTGTTTTAAACCCTTCTGGTGGGTTCATACTGCCACATAGGATTTAAGACACCTATAAAACCCCATCGCACATTTCGCTGCAGTAGTTGGGATCTTATTTTACTTTTAGTTGGACCCATAATACGCAATATATTTATATTATTTATTTCCATCTAATATTAAATTAAATTAAACTAATAATTCTATACAAACACATAATTAATAATTAAAAAAAATATAATATAATTAAATATCATTAGATAAGAAATACATAATTAAAGTTGAACATGACATACAATACATTTTAAATAAACCGCTGGAGAGAGAAACAATAGTATTTTATTTAAGATCTCACCTTAAAAGAGGATCAGCTAAAACATTAAAATAAGATCCCAAACCATGTCACCCCTCTCCAATGGGTGAGATTTTATAAGACGTGGATCTTATTTTAAGATCTCACTTTTAAATCTCCATTGAAGATGCGGAAGCACAATGGGTGCTCCAACTCTTAATCCACGGGATGACAAAGAGATAATGACATTAAAATATTAAAGCACTAAAACGGTAAAACCCAATACCCCCAACTGGACTAGAGTTGAATCAAGCTATCTAGGAAACCATTAGGCAACCCAATACCCACTAATCAGAAACACAAGAAGATCAAGTCTCCCTGGAACCCACGAAGCTTCAAACAGCACGAGGCATAAGATTAAATGCTTGATCATGTATGGCAAAAATAAATCACGGAAGGGACTCACAGAAAACCAGCTTTGGTGAAATTCAGGTAGCCATAAACACCAAACGCCGTTTGCCTCCATGTCTGTTGAGACAGAAAGCAATTTTAAGATTAAAGCAGCAAATACCCGAAGAAGAACCACTGTAGAATTTTAAGAAGAGAGAGAGCATAATCGGAAACTGGAAGCGTAACCTTGAGAAGGAACATGGCGACGGTTGCGACGGAGAGGTGAAGTTGAATTTGCAGTTGCAGAGATCCTGTTTTCATTTACTATGATGCTGTTATGGGGTTCTTGATGAAGCGCACGTTTTATTCACGTGCGTGGCAGGTTTGGAAATTGGATGCACCTCCATTTGTGACCATGAAAATGTTCTTGATACGTGTCCCAATGTGGTGCCAATCTCTGCCACTTTCATATCCCCTTGTTCTTCCTCTCTTACCCATAAAACCAACTGAGAAAATATACATCAACTCGGTACAAAGAGTTTTGCCGTGTCTATAGTGGTCTTACTCAACTTGAAATTGCGAGAGTAATTAAATACACTAAAAAAATAACTTTTTTAAAAAATAAAGTATTTTTTAAGTATTTAAATTAAGGCTTAATAGCACTTTTGGTCTCTCACTTATCACGATTTGACATTTTTAGTCCCTGACAAAAAAAATTAGCTTAAATGGTCCCTCACTTTGCCAAACGGCAGCAGTAACGGCAGCAGTTTTAGTCCCTCGTCACTATTCCGTTAAAAAACTAACGTTTTTTAGATTTTCCATCCAATATTTAACGCTTTTTTTAAAAAATTAATATAAAATAAAATAAATAAAAATTCAGAAAAATGAAACCCAGAAAATAAAACCCCAGTTCTTGATCTTCTTCTTCCTCCTCTTCATCTTCATCATCATCATCATCAAAACTAAATCCAGAAAAATTCAGAAAACTCCCAAATGCCACCGCCACCTCCTCCTTCCCCCCAAATCACCACCTTCCCTCTCCCTTCAAACCGAATCAGTCAACCCAAGACCTTAAACCAGAAACAGAGCAGCCACAAAACAAAGGAATAAACAAGATTTGCCATCATCATCTTCTTTCCCCATCAAGCTAGGATTCGCAGCGCACAAGCCCTACAACCAAGAGAGAACCCCATTTCAGCTTTCGATCTTCTTTTCCCCCTCATCCACCATCGATTCTCCTTCAACAGAAATCAATCTCATCCAAATCATCCACCACTCTCTCAAAACCCCCATTAATTTTGGGCCACCACCTCTGAACCTCAGCCACAACTAGAAAAAGGGAGAAGAAAGAGAACAGTGACCTTCGTAACCTCCTTCGTAACCGCCGCTGCAGCCGCACCCAATCTCAACCAGAAACCGTCGTTGCAACCGCGCCCGCTCCGGCGATCCCATCGCTTACCTCCAGATTGAGCGATCCTCTCCCTCCTTGCTTCCAGATCGCGAACCCAGATCCTTCGATCTGTAGCGAACTAGATCGCGAAGGAGTAATAGATCCATGGGTTCAATTGATTTAGGGTTTCAACTTCACATCTAGGGTTTTTGTGCGTGGCTTTGGTGCGGCGGTGGTGGCTAGGGGGTTCATGCAGGAAACGCGTTCGGAGGGTTGCCAGTTAGGGAAGAGAGGATCAGGGAGGGCAGAGGTCTGCCGAGGGCCATTGGAGAAGGACGGGTTGTTGTTGGAGTGTGAGGAGGGGAATGCGAGCTTGGTGTGGTGGTGGTGGTGGTTGTCTAGGGTTGTTGACGAAGCTCTGGTGGTGGTGGCCATGGTGGTTGAGCTCGCGGCGCCCCGACGGTGGTGGCTAGGGGTGAGGAGAGAGAGGGAAGAGAGAGAATGGCGGTGGGTGAGGAGAGAGACAGGGAAGGGAAAATGATGAGTCAGGGAGAAGATGAGGGTTTTAACCTTTTTTTTAATTTTTTTTTTCTCCAAAAAACCGTTAAATATTTAACGGAATAGTGACGAGGGACTAAAACTGCTGCCGTTTGGCAAAGTGAAGGACCATTTAGACTAATTTTTTTTGTTAGGGACTAAAAGTGTCAAATCGTGATAAGTGAGGGACCAAAAGTGCTATTAAGCCTTAAATTAATTGAAAACTCTTATTGAAA
The DNA here is from genome assembly GCA_030819835.1 of Acmispon strigosus. Lineage (NCBI taxonomy): Eukaryota > Viridiplantae > Streptophyta > Magnoliopsida > Fabales > Fabaceae > Acmispon > Acmispon strigosus. The sequence goes on along the minus strand of JAUAMA010000001.1, from coordinate 35,709,319 downwards.
CTTCTTAGACAATAAGTATTTCTATTATCTTTATTGTTAGATACAAAATATGAAAGAAATGAAAATTAATAATATTTATATAGACAACATTAAGGTGTTGCTACGAGGATGATGGTAAAAAAAATTGATTTTAGTTTCCTCTTATAATCAATCTTGGAAATTATGATGCCCTATTAAAATTTCTAAAATTAAATGTAAATCAATTTCAAAATTTATAAACACATATCTCAATTTATTATATGATTATTCTTTAACGGTTAATCTAAGAAAATATTTTTAATATGGAAAAAATATTTTAAAGTTACAAAAATAAATGTAAATTCAAATTTTAAATCTATTTGTGTCCTTCTTTCAAAATCTAATATAATATTTTTTAAATCATACTTTTTTCATTGCATAAAAGTTTTATTAATTTTTAAATTAACTAAACATGTGGGTTTAAAATCTACAAATCCAGCCGAAAATAATCCATCTACAAATTTTAAAAAAAAATTAAAATCAAATTTTTAATAAATACAAATTTAAACACACAAAATTAAAACATGAACATTCATTACAAATTTGAATCAATTTTTTTGAAAAAAGCGTAATTTTTTTTTTTGAAAAGAAAAGGCATAATTTAAATGTAATCATAACTGATTTTGTTAAAGTAGAATCCAATTTAATAAAATTTCAAATTATAAAAATTAAATAGGATTGTATTTAGCACTCTCCAACTTCATTGTTTCTCCAATTTCGTCGTTTCTTTCTTTCTCAGATTTTAATAAGCAGTTTTGTAAACTATTGAGAAAGATGCCTTCCATTTCTGGTCTAAGCGGTGGTCAAGTCCATGCTGAGGTTGGGATTCGATGGCATATGCGTGTCAATTTAATGGAAATGGAGAGCGGGACAACAACAAAATATCACGAACCGAACCTGCAATTGACGAGCTGAGGCGTGCAAATGAATCCACTGCATTGGAAAGTTTGATATGTAAACTTTTCCGCTAAGTTTTGTTCTAGGTCGTTTTCTCAATTTCCGTTCTTTTGTATTTTGCATTCTCTGAAATGATGTTATGCAGGTTTTCATCGCACAAAAGTTCTGCAATTTTCAGTGAGTGCGTTTAATTTTTTCGCTAGGTTTTGTTTTACAATTTTTTTCTCCTTTCATTTAATTTTGTATTATGCATTGTGTGAAATTATGTTATAATTGATGAAGGTTTTTTGATCTCTCTAAAGTTCTGAAATTATGTTTTGCTCACTCATGTTTTAGGCCTCTCTTAACTAGTTAACTTCCTACTTTCAGCGAGTACGTCTTCCAATGTTTTTTTTTTTTTTATGTATTTATAATGTTTACTCTATTTATTTCAATTTCTCTTTCACAAGAGGGGTAGGATTCTCTTTCACAAGAGGGGTAGGATTCTGATAGACCCAAAATGAGTATTAATAAACCCAAATATTTGAAAGATTATATCTAATTAATTTTAATTAATTATGATATAATACTTTTGGTTGTTTTGGTTTATTGATTTAGTTTGTTGCTACATTCAGTTGCTTTCTAGATTCTGTTTCAGTAGTTATCTCCTAGAGTTGTTACTAGTTTGTTACTTTCCGTTATCTCTATCTTCTAGGACTAGTTGTTGCTTTCATATTTCTATAAATTGTACTTTCCTTCCATTGAATAAAACATCAGAAAATTGAGCTTGCTCACAATTGACCGTTCTCTTTAACTCTCTCTAATTTCCTAACTTATTCTTGATAGCCACCATCCCGGTGCCTATCAATTGGTGCTTTCATTGAGAGCTCACCCGCCTCTCCAAACGCCGCACTAATTTCTCATGTCTCCACACTAACTCCACCATGTATTCCCCATATTCATCTCTTCTCCACGCACCACATCACTACCCATACAATTTTCTTTCAAGAGCCAGCGTTTTTGAATTCATCCCAGCTGTGGATCTGAGTGTGGTTCAATCGAAACCACCTAAGGGCATTTCCTCTGAGATGCAGTGCTATGATTGGCACACGCGTTTCCCATGGGCAAGGATTTCGAAGGAAGAATAGACCAGCTGCCAAGAGCCAAAAACCTGGGTTTTCTCCATTGAAGAAGGGAAGTTCCAAGGTATCCTTGATCTTGTGTGTTTGAACTGATGAAATTGGTGGGTTATGGTGTGGGTAATATAGAGATGTGGTGAAAGAAAATTGTATGGGTAGTGATGTGGTGCGTGGAGAAGAGATGAATATGGGGAATACATGGTGGAGTTAGTGTGGAGACATGAGAAATTAGTGCGGCGTTTGGAGAGGCGGGTGAGAACACAATGAAAGCACCAATTGATAGGCACCGGGATGGTGGCTATCAAGAACAAGTTAGGAAATTAGAGAGAGTTAAAGAGAACAGTCAATTGTGAGCAAGCTCAATTTTCTGATGTTTTATTCAATGGAAGGAAAGTACAATTTATAGAAATATGAAAGCAACAACTAGTCTTAGAAGATAAAGATAACGAAAGTAACAAACTAATAACAACTCTAGGAGATAACTAAAAGAAACAGAAAAATCAAAATGCTGATGTAGCAACAAACTAAATCAATAAACCAAAATAACCAAAAGTATTATATCATAATTAATTAAAATTAATTAGATATAATCTTTCAAATATTTAGATTTATTAATACTCCTTTTGGGTCTATCAAATTCCTTTGTGATGGCGTTCTGAACTTTCATCCTTCATCTGCCTTATTTGTTCTTTTGATTTGGGCGCTAACTTCTTTCCCTTCTTTTGATGGTGTTCTCATTGTTGCTTCAATTTTTGATAAGTCGCCCCCTTCTCCTTCAGCATTGACCACACAGTAAGAATCTTTCTTTTTACGCCTTCTTTTTGCCTTGTGGGTTCTGCATTCTGATTCACCACCATTTCTTCTTCGTATTTCATTCTCAAGCGACATGCTTATAAATCGTCCTTTTTCACTCCGGTAAGAACCATCCTTTATTTTCAACCTCTTGATTTCTCAAGCATTTCATTATTCCTAATATGCATGTTCCAATGTTGTTTCAATTGCTGATAGTTGTCAACTTTATGATTTATTTTCTTTGCATTTCATTCTCAGGCAACATGTTTCTGAATCGTCTTTTTCCACTTCGGTAAGAACCATCCTTTTCTCAAAGCTTTGATAAAACATGTTCATTGTCTCCTAATATCTTACTGGTGTAGGAAGTTTTCAGCATAGTATATTTGCTTTAATTGGTTAGGAAAGGCCTAACTACTGATTCATTTGGTCTCGCTCTGTGAGGAAACTTATGACTTGTTTATGTTCGTTGGGGAGTAGGAACTAACTTGAAGCTGGGCATTTATCTTTTAACTATATGAATCCTTTAGCAACTATTTTCATTGGATTTCATAGGAAGGTAACCCGTGTTAACACCATAACTCTCTTGTTTAATTTATAATAGAAGTATGTGTAAGAGAAAAGAGTGATAAGTGTGCTTCTTGTCCCGTGACATGGATCTAGTCTATTTGTTGATGATTTGTCTCATTTGATTTTTATGTCTTATGTTATTTCTTTCTAATTTTAATGCAACTTTCTAATTCTAAATACTTCAACTTCTTTGTTTCAGGTATAACGGTATGATGGGTTATGGTGGAGTTTTCCAAAATAATATTAGGTTCAAGAACTTTATTCTATTCTAGGTGGTAGTGAAATTTATTTTATGCAAATGCTATCCCTAAGACTTTGTGAAACTGGAGTTTATTTGTTGCAGTGTTGGATTGGGTCCAGAAGACATGCCAACGAAGAATGATATATCCCTTATTCTTCGAATTAGGCCGGTGATTTCTCTTGCTAAATTTCAACTGTTGATAGGTGAAGGCCTAACTAGTTTTCAACTGCCACATTTGTGGCATCTGGGAAGGTGGTAGACATTTGACTGCCAGTAAAACGCTTAGTGGCTGTTATAAACCGCCACAAAGTGTAAAAAGACTATCGCTAAAAAATACTTTTTTTTTTTTAGTGTTTTCACCCTATCCTCCATTCGGTTTCACTCCATAACTTTAGTTTTAATTTAATGTATATGAATTTTGAAAATAGGAAACTTAATAAGAAATAAAACAACATTATTATTTGTCTGTCCAATCAAGGATCAATAACCAAAATATGTCAAGTTATAAAAGGAGGGAAAGTCAATATTTATTTTACATTTGAAATTTGAATTTCCTTTAATATAGTAACTTTCTAAAATTTAATTAATATTAGATTGGTTTAAAATTATGTATGATGAGCAAATAAATATTTACAAATCTAATAAATATTGACTTTTTTTTAATTTACAGCTTCATTATTTGTTTAATTTTGATTCTTTCAAAAATTATATTTTTTTTTTCTAAACTAAACAAATATTTATAATTTTAATTTACAGCATTGTTACTTTTTTAATTTTGATTTTTTTTTGAAAATATATTTTATTTTTTCCTTTAAATTTAAGATAAAAGTTAATATGTTTTTAAAAATAATATTTAACATTTTTATTCTGATTTTGACTTTTGAAAATGGGTTTGATGATCAAGGTTTAATTATTCCAACTAAAATAAATCTTCTAATAATTTATTTTAAAGAGAAAAACTAACAAAGAATCCGAAAAACTACGTGAGAGCGTCAAGACATAACAACTCCATAATAAACGAAGGTGGAAGATTACAAATGGAAAATTTATTGAAGGCTTAATAGTAGCTTTGCTCACTCACTCATCACGAAGTTGCACTTCTGGTACCTCATAAAAAATATTAGCCATTTTCGTCTCTTTCTTTGACAAATGACAACAGTTTTGGTTCCTCATCACTATTTTGTCAAAAACTAACACTTTACTGTGTTTTCATAGGGACGAAAAATAGTGATGAGGGACCAAAACTGCTGTCGTTTGTCAAAGTAAGGGATGAAAATTTCTATCATTTGTCAAACTGAGGGACGAAAATTGCTATCATTTGTCAAAGTAAGGGATGAAAATTGCTAATTTTTTTGACTGAATAGTGATGATTTACCAAAACTGCTGTCGTTTGTCAAAGTAAGGGACGAAAATGGCTAATATTTATCGTGAGGGACCAGAAGTGCAACTTCGTAATAAGTGAGGGACCAAAACTGCTATTAAGCCTTTATTGAATTAAGAAAAAGTCAAATATGGAGACATCCCCCATATAGGCCAACATGATTATATAGATGTAATGCAAAAGAAAAGAGGGGCGGAATTATTGCTCCCCTTCTTTGCTAGATAATCCGCTATAGTATTTGCTTCACAGAATACGTGCCGAATCTCCAAATAATTAGTCTCAAACACGAGAATGTCGATATGATTTAAGGTCCTAATTAGCTTCCAAGGTCGATTCCTCTTATTATTTGCTCACCCCACGGTAAGGGTGGAATCAGTTTCAATAATGAAGTTGTTAATCACATACTATTTACAAAACAAGAGTGCTTCATGTATGGCGTGCACTTCTGCTTCATGAGCATAACCCGTGCCAATGTACTTTGAGAAGTAGCCTTTTACTCCTTTAAGAAAAACATCACAAATTTTTAATACTGATCTAACCTTGAAAATTACACACTTGCTCTGGTTTACACTTTGTTTCTCAAAGAATACATATTAAACATTTTTCTCAAATAAAATTTTCATTATCAAAAAGGGGAGATTGTTAGATTCGAACAATTTCATAAATTATTATATTTTGATAAATAACAATTTCACTCAAGGTTTAATATCGTTAGATAAGGATGTTCTAATACTTTGAATATTTCATACTCAGGAACATCTATCTACTTGAAGACAAATTGCATACATACATACAAGGCATTATCAAAAGCAGATATTCAAAGAAAAGCAAAGAAGAGGTGTACGTCTGGCAACCGATTAAAGACCTATTCTGCCAGTTGAGTGCGTCTGCCAAAAGAGTACGTCCGGTCATGGAGTACGTCTGGCCACACACCCAATGGATTACGTCCGCCTTTGGAGTACGTTTGGAAACTATCTGAAGAGTTCGTTTGCCAATACTACTGAAGAGTTCGTTCGCCTAAAAGTGTTGTAGAGTTCGTTTGATAAAGTGCTTCAAGCATTACAGATTATCTACCTCGTCAAAGCATTAAATGAAGCACTATTGATTGCAGAATGAAGAAAGAGACATAATTAATACTTTATTCCTCGTTCCTGCAAAAGCTCTGACATTCCTTAAATCATGCAACATTTTCAGAGTCAACGACGTGATTTCCTGAACATCGGATCCCCTCAACGATCAAATATAAATCTCTTGTTCAGAGCATTTAATGTTCTCTTTGCTGGCATCCACGAGCATTTAATACCCAAACGTGAACTCAAGGCTGAAAGCATTGAAGACCAAGACGACGTCAATAAAAGCAATTAATGCTCCAATAAATGCATGGCAGAGTGCATTTAATGTTGTTTCAGGGATGCAGAAATATCCGTTACTCACAAGGAAACATAAATTCAAACGGAACTATTTTCAAATCTTCATCAAGCTCACAAGGCACATCCTACTGAAGATATAAATAGAGCACTTAACATCCAGATTCATTTGGCGACTTCCAAACGATCAAAGCATTCAGATCTTTCTAAGTTCATTGCAATCTGTTCTATAGCCAAAACTCAGAAACTCAAAGTCATCATTTACCTGAGTTTAAGTCGTCTGCCAGTGTGAAGTAGTCATAGAGTGCAACTCTCATGCTTTTCACACAACCCCAAACAGAGAACCAATTTACTTATCCTCTTTGTATATTGTACTTCATCTTTCTACACACTCTTGCTGAAGAGAAATAGTAGAAACACAAAACTTCTTGCTAAAAGAACTAGGAGCAGTCTTGTCGAATACTGAATTAGGAGAAGTCCTGTTTAAAACTTGTAAAGGAGAAGTCCTTCGAATACTAGGAGAAGTCTTATAGAATACTTGTACTATTTTGTGAAAATAGTGGAAAATATTGGTGAAGCCAAGGGGGTGAACCAGGATAAATACTTTGCGTGCTTTACTTTTTAGTTTTAAGTTATTTTCCGTTGTACTTACTCTTGATAATATTTGAAACTAATAACTGTTTATAACTGAAAAGAATTTTAAAAATCACACACACAATTTGAACTCCCACTTTCTTGTGTGTTTTATTACTATCACATGATCCCCTACCTTCAATCATAACTTATGGCTATTTTAGAAATTTTTGCGTTTAATATATATATATATATTTTAGAAAGCGAAATTATATATAAATTATCAGAGGCCTACAAAACACCAAGAGTGCTGCCCTCCCACCACACAAACGGGAAAGGAAAGGCAACACCCGACAAAAACACAAAAACCCAAGATCACAAACCTCAAAACACAGGCCCTTCGATCTACTCTTAACCAAGAAAAACGCCTCAACCTGGAGGAAACGCCGCAACATCAAGACATCAAAACCGCAAAGCCCGACCACCTAAACACAACCCCAACCAGACATAGACCACCCACCAAAATGACAAGAACCCAAAACACGACACCTGCACAAAAAGAAACGAAGCCTACAACCTCCTACGCTCCATAATTTGAGCTGCAATATGCTTAACTGCCACGCTGTCAGGGCACTCGAAAACAACACCCACCTGTTTGCCAACCTCAATGGCACGTCTAGCTCTCGTCATCACACTCGGAGGCACTGGAGACTCAGGCTCGGCAGACGCGGAAACGAGACCACCGATGCTAAGCTCCCCCGCCCCGGTATATATATATATATATATATATATATATATATATATATATATATATATATTCCATCTTCAACTTTTCTCTTTTATCCTTTAGTTAACCCATATATCCAATATCTCAATAATCAATCAAGAAATATTCCCCTAGTAAATATATTCATGTGTCACGCACATGCCAACAATAATAAGGGAATTATTTTCTTTTTTCACCAAAATATTATTATCCCAAATTTAATCAACCAAGCTCAAATAATATTTCGTGCATATAAAATCAAATCAATACAACCAAGTATCCTCCCAAGAGAATAATATATATATATATATATATATATATATATATATATATATATATATATATATATTTATATACATTCCACACATGAATACTGTAATTATTTTAAAAATAATAACATTACTAAAATGATATTGAATAAATGTTCAGGGTCTTGCAAGTTTCTTGGGAAGTGTGCTAAAGCATGATTAGTGACATAAAGTAAGATTAAAAGGGTGATTAGATATAAAGCATGGATAGTGCCTTGGGATTATTTTGTTCTTATCCCTATCTACTCACCAATTGTACTTGAGTCCCCAAGCTTTTGGAAAAATTATTATTTGGTCCCCCCAAACCCGCGACCCATACACATATATGCTCAAACTCACTTTGTTTTTTTCTTTAAGTGTTGGGTGAAGCTTTGAGAGAGAAAAATTAGAGAGAGAAGGAGAAAGAAATTAAGCTCTCCATCACCTTCTTCTTCCTCCTTCCAGTCGAACCTCCTCTCTTCCTCTACCATCATCATTCTTCTTCTTCCATCTTCGTTCCTTTGAGCAAAAAGGTAGAGCTTGATGAGGGCTTTCGAATGGTGTTATTTATTTGAGGAAAGCTTGATGTTGGGTTTGTTTTAGTTGGCTAAAAGTGATTGTTCCTTTCTTTCATGTTGTAGATCTATCCTTTGGCTTTGTGAAAATGTAATTTGTTTTGCAAAATTTTAGCTTTTGATTTTCAAAAGTGATTTTCAACTTGGCTTTTTTGAAAGTTCCTTTAGAGAAGTTGTTCCCAATGAGCTGATTTATGGATTTATGTAATTTGAAAATGGCTTTTCCAAAGTTTCATTGGCAAAGTTGTTGCCATAAAGCCGATCTATTCAACAATGTAATTAGTTTCCCTAAAAGTTGAGTTTTGGAAAATTGCTTTTGGCTTAGGAAGTGACTTTGAACTTCAAGTTAGTTTTTCCTCATGATTTCACTAGTGCTAAGCTTGCGTGTAATTAGATTTTGAAGAAAAAATCATCTTGATGGTTAAGTGTGATGGCCGAACCTAGGGCATGGATTTTAAGGTTGGAAAAGCTTATTTAAAGTTTTGATTAAGTGCGTGTAGAACTTGTGTGACAGTTGGTTTAAAGGAAAGATTTTATCTTGGTAACTTTGGATTTTGGCCGAGGCCTTGAAAGGGATTTTGGGTGAAGTTTTGTTGTTTTGAAACTTTCTTTAAGTGTGTGATGTTCTATTGATGAAAATGGTAAGTTTCGGAGATGAATCTCCATTTGAAAATGCTTGGTGTTTGATATTATAGTTGAGGTTTAACTTGGAAAGGATTTGGTTTTATGTTTAGGAAAAATGGTACAAGTGGAAGATGAGATCCTTGAAATTTTGACAAGATGTGTGAGTGTTTAAGTAGATGTGGAAATGGATTTGAAGGTAAAAAGAATTGAGGGAAAAATTCTTGGTAAGTATGATGTTGTTGGTCGAATGCTAGGTATAGATTTTGGGAGATTTGTAAAGTTTAAGAACTTGATTTTGGCTTGATAAAATGGCTTGATAATGAATGTTAGAAAGAAGTGCTTAAATGCGACAAGGTGATTTTCACTAAGCTTGTATTGAATTTTTAGAAAAAGTTGAGTTTTAGCAAGAGACTTTATGGTTGATGATAGAAATGTTGATCTTGGGGGTTTGAGGCTTTGGAGAAGAAAAAGTTTGGTTTAAGTCCCTTGAAGGGTGATACATAGACTTGTTCTGAAGGATATGAGCTTTGAGTTGTGTGGAGTGCTAGTATTTGAACTAAGCATATGCTTTTGAATGCTTGGGTATGTGTGGATAAGTTCTGGTTATGATTAGAGTGAGTTTAAGAGGAAAATTCTTTTAAACTCGCTTGTGTGTTTTTAATTGTTGATTTTGTGAAGAGTCTTGGTTTGAAATGATTTGAGTAAGTCTTTTCAAGTCATGAGAGCTTTAAAAGTGAAGAGTTTTATGTGTTTTTGTGATGAAATGACTCTTGAAAAATATTTTATTAAGTTAAGGTTTTCCTAGATGGTGCTGATGAATACATATGATGAGAGCATTAAGATACACCAAGCCTTAGCTTAGAGAGTAAATTTTAGTTGAGAAAGCAACTAAGTTATGTGTATGTGAAGGTGCGGAGGACGGAGCTTGATCGAGAGCTCGTTTTGGGGAAGGAAAGCGCCTACAGTAAGGGCACTTTGAGCTTGAATAACTATATATGATATATGTATATATATTGGATGTTTTGAGGTGTTGGTGATGTTTGTCGAAATGGTTGTGGCACTTTTAGTGCGTGTTTGAATGATTGTTGAAGTTATTGCAATGATGCTTGAATGTATGTTATTTGACTATATGCAAAGCATGCTTTCTAGATCATATGAATGGGAAAGTAATACTGAAAGTGTATTAAATCTTATGGTTAATAAAATATTGATTGGATTGATGATTATTCCCTAAATATATTGTGCTTGCAATGTTGTTTATGTTCTTGATTGTTCTCGATGAGTTACCGGTCGTACGAGAAGTTCTTCGGTACTTTGATATAAAGGTTTGGTTTGGAGCAGAGGCTTAATGGTTTTGAAAAGAAACGAATCTGACCTAAGCTTCTTGAGTGAAAATTCATAATGCCTTAAGTGAATTTACTAAAGCCTTTTATAAACTAAGGAAAATTTCCATTTCTTCATAACATAAGACATATTTTTTTATAAGAATCATAAGACATGTTTTCACAAGAAGGAGAGGGGTGGTTCGTACGAGAAAGTGCGATGGATTTCTCATCGATTTCTATCAATGTGGATTGTTGGCAGATACGACCACGTGACAAAGGACGATGTGATGTAAGACAAGCACTCGGTTACGGTGGACCCGCATTGGAAAAAGGAACTCGAATTCGTATGAAAGACATCTCTGTTATATTATTGATTATGATGATGATTATGATTGTTCACTATGAATGACATAACATGTCATGCATTCATGGGATAGGCCAGTGAGATCGGCAGCCAGATGGAGGTAGCCGACTTGAAAGTCTGAGTCGAGTCGTGAATTCAGGATGTCGTAAAGGGCGTGCCTGAGATGAGTGGTAGTTTTCAGGATAAAATGGCGGACGAAACCATTTAACCAAAGTTTGGAAGGATTGTCCCGCCTCCCATGTAATGGTTGTTGGCGTTATATTAAGATAATTTGGTCGAGGATGGATCAACATATGTGCACTGGCATGAGCATGAGCATAACATACGCATTTAGAATTTACTTTGAGAAGTTGTGGTATGTGACTTGAGATGATTGGTGTGTAATTCTACTTATGTAATAATTGTTATTAGATTGATGATCTGATGTGAGTAGTTGTGGTTAGAATGTTCAAGTATATATATACTATTACTATTTTACCCCTATATATGTCGTTTCCAAGAAGTTGACCCTTGCACTTTTATTGTGTGGATGTACTTGGGGCATCTCCACAGGCGGTGACCTTCGTTTCGGGGATGATTTCTGAAGATAGAAACGGAAGACATTGATGACGAGGAAGATCTTCTGTGACGCTGTCCTGTACTTGAGCACGAGTTCGTCTGTGTGTGACATATATATGTATTGATTTGTAATAAGTCATATTTTGGAAATATGTGGTATATGTAATGCATGATGTCCAAAACATGTTTTGAAAAAGAAAAAATATACCTGCATTTTTACGACTTCGAAAGATAACTAACATATTTAATTCACTGTTGAGGTTACTATTGTGACCCCTGAAAATCGGGGCGTTACAGATTTGAATTGATTATGATTTGAGAAAGACCGTAAATCCATGTTAGGACCTCTAGCGATTAGTGGGGGTAACAATCTAGGTGCAACTAGGTTTTTTTTTTAATAGAGAAATGTTAGTCGTTAGTAAATTACAAATATTCCTTCTCTAGGGTTTGAACCCTGACCCTTCACCTTGCATCACCCTTAGCTCAACAAAGTGAGTTACCCCTCCCCCAACTAGTTACTTGATTTTGGGAGGAGAGAGCTATTCGTTAGATAGAGTCGTTAGTGCACAGAGAGGGCTATCAACGAGATACACCCGCGCCCCTCATGAGATGATACGATATTATACGATAGAGAAGACTATCTTTTAAATGAAGCCACCGGTGCACAGAGAGGATACCAATGAGATGCAACCGCCCTCGCTGAGATGATACAATACTCTATATTTCCGATTGGAGTGGACTATCCACTAAATGGAGCCACCCCTTTACGAAAGATTACCCTTAGCTGTATCCCCAAATTCAGCATATCAATTTTATTTCTTGGATAATATCAACCTACCAGTTGCTTCAGGCATGCCAAACAGTCAACAAAGATATCAAATAGGTGTCATAACCAGTAATTGGTTTTTCAAACTATCAACAAGGTATACAGATTTGTGCAATGTTCAGATAATGAATACCAGTAAGTCATAGATAACCATATAATTGAGACATGGACACCACCACATAACTGAATCAAGTCAACTAATATTTGTAGGCAATAGTGAACAATGCACTTGTGTAAACACTATATTTACAAATAACCTCCTTATAGACCAACAAGCACTTGATCTGATCACTTCTAATTGTGAATTACTTTCCTAATGGACTTTCATTATTGTGAATTATTTGAACTTTGATCTTCCTTGGTGCTGTTCATTTTATCAACTGATGAATTTCTTGAGCCTGACTGCTCAAGGATTCCGCTTTCAGTTTTCTTTCCACTTGGCCCTCTCTCAAAGGTGTTCATGGCAAGCTGACCAGAATAGAGCAATAAACCAACAGAGTTTATGCCATAGACAAATGTAGCAAGGTAGCACAAGCCATTTATTATTGTCCTGTCAGAAAATTTCAGATGAATTGCTTAGATGCTTAATAACTTGAAACCATAACAGAGATAAGGTATGGAGGCAACCTTATGGTGACAGTTATCTGGCGGACCTGAAAAGCATGCCATTTTCATTGTCAGTCTATAATATGTTAAATTCAATAGTATGGTTTTCTATCTATTATACTATTAAGATAAAAGTACAAGTTATTGTTAGGTTTTCAAGAACGGAGGTGCAGATATGGAACGTTAGGGTGGAAAATCTAACACCCTTAGAAGTGAGAACAACTAAGGTTAAAGGGTTATGGTCTTTAATATGAATACCAAGAAGAAGAAAAACTATTAACATGTTGCTTTAATAACTGTTGAACAGAAAAGAATAAAAAAGGAGAGAAAAAGAAGGGTACGATACAGACCGAGAAATTATCTGAAACTGTTTGGCGATATAGAGTTGCCTCTACGCTTGTAGTGAACCTGTAGAGAATAACAGCTATGACACCTGCTATAATTGCCCCTAGCAATGCTTGATCAGGTGAAGGTGGATTCTTCTTAGCCTTTTTGGATGTTAAACCCAATGGTTTGTTCACTCCAGAGGACCTAAATTTCTAAAAACAACAACTCATTTCAGTAAACAATATAGATTCAAACTTAACCATAACATCACATATCAACAAATTAACATGAAAATGCATATTTATAAAACTATATGAAATTTTTTATTTTTTATTCACAAGTTCCTGATTTGAACTAATGTGACAATGTAGATGTGGAATTAGGAATATCTCATGTCAATATCCACATTCCGTAGAATCATATGTCGATATATTTTTATAAATAATAAATATGTAATAAAATAATTTTAAATCAAGATCTGTGATCGCGATTCTAACTGCGATATAAAAGTTTTGAAGGTATTTGCATGATTGTATCACGATCGCAATTATAGTCGCGCAGATTCATTTGTCCTGAATAGCTCATCTGCCCAAACTCCCAAAATGACCAAAATACATTTGCAAATTTGGAACAATGGTGCCAACTTATTGAAATTTGTATGTCATTTCTCTAGTGGCAATATTATGTGAAATTTTGACTTGAAAATATTCATTGTCATGTATACACATATATGTTGAACATAAATTGTGATATTGAGTGCATGTTTAGAAACTCGTTTGAAAATCACAATAAAGTAAAAATCGTTGCGGCCAAAAACAATTTCCTTTAGTTTTTGTTTTTATCCACCATGATTTTATCTTTATCGTGGTTTCCAGACGAATTTCCAAACCTGCACTAAAATATAATGAAGTAAAACAAAGTTTACCAATTCTTTGGCTCTTTTAGTTTGGCGCTGGAGAGTGCGATAGAAGAAGAGAGTGATAGCTCCAGTGACAAGAATGGTAGAAGTGACTTGAATTGTAAAAACGTCGTTTGTGGCTTCAAAAACAGTAGTAGAAAGTGGGAGTTTGATGAGGCCTAATTCCTCTGTTCCTGTAGTGGTGAGATGGGTTAGCCATGATGAAAGTGCTGGAGGAATGGCTGAAACTGAGTGAGGAATAATTGAAGGTCTGTGGAGAAAATGGAGAAGCTGAGATGGTGGAGAGTGATGGGTCAGAGTTAGAGTAGAGAAGAGAAGGTGGTGGTGGTGGTAGCGGTGAGAGTGCAACATTGGAGGAGATGTGGTAGTGATTGCTGTTCGTACCTTAATTGATGAATGAACAATCAGCAAACACTGGTTTGGTTCTCGTGTGTTTCTATAATGAGTGGAAGGTTTCTATTCTTCTAAAAAATATCTTGTTCTGAATTTTGGACTTTGGTGGTGAATGGAGAGGAAAATCTGAGATCATTCAAAATATCCCAAATCCATTTCTCCATTGAACACACTTTGTTTGACCACTAGTTCGTCATTTTAGTCTATATAATAATAAAGAGTTTTATAAAAAAATTCAGTGTAATTTGTTGATAGAAATTTATATGAATTTTAATATTAAATTTAAAACAGATAAAATTTAATTTATGTGCCAATATTTAGTTCTATATTTCAAATCCGGAACCTCTACTGAAACTAAAACAACCTCGTGTCAGTTGATCCATGTGCTTGGTGGTAACCAAACTTTACTCGAAAAGAAAGATGCAGTAAAAAAAAGAAAAAAAGAAATGTAAATGTATTTCCCTTGATGTATTCAAAATTTAGCAAATCTGTATTTTATAGCTGTTGAATGAAAGATCAGGGAGTACGTTAAAAGCAGGAGACCTTCAACAAACAAAACCATCTGAACTAGATATGCCTTTATTTACATTTATTACATACAACACAGTACACACCTCAATCGCAGAACCACACATATACATGATACAAGCATCAAACCACTAGCTCTAGATCCTATTGGTAAATTCTCTCCAAGACAAATCAGAAGTTATTTCCTCTACAAATATTGACTTGAAAGTTTAGAAAAAGAAAAAACAAATGAAAGAATCCTAGTATCGTGTGATGGCAATGTCAGTGTTAGAAGTTGCAGCAGCTACCACAGATGCTACTACTTGGAACTCAGCAAGTACTTGACCTCCTTTACAACTCAAAACTCATGACGTATCCTGCACCATAACATAGGACATATATGCATCAGGAGCATGATTTTCAAGATGTTTAACATATGATGTTGATAATCGGGAAAACAACAGTTGATGCAAGTCATAGCAGTTGAAAAATATAATAAACAAAGGCATTCACTCTACTCTCTCAACAGCAAGAATGGTCCATTCAAACATGCATGACAAGCTTGTAATGTATGATATATGAAGAGACTCACCTGTTCTAATTAAGCAGCTAAGTTCCAGATACCTAAATTTGCAACAATTTCTTCATTTTCGATCTCCGCATCAGTGAAAGTGAGGGCTCGCTGTAGCTTCCTCGGAGAGAACGTCTCAACCTCAACCACATATGTGGCGCTCACGGGTCTGTGATCTGACAGTTTGAGTTCAGACCTTCTGTAACTCAGTAATCTCATTCCCTTGCCGTATGAAAGAATACGGTCACACCTGAAAAGTGAATACAAACATTGAGAAAAATTATCAATCAGAAATATTTGACAGACAACAGTAGCTCTAATGCCATGAAGTCAAGTTTAAGGACATAATGAAGGTCAATAAATTTTCATCAATCCAATGTGGAAACTAAGATATTAAGGATGTGCTTGGGTAAACAACTTAACTAACCTCTTAAGGCAATAAGCTCTTATTGCATAAGTGTTTATTCATAAGTTTATTTTATAAGCTATTCAACTAAGCTCAAAATAACTTTATAGGTAGGTATAAACACTTACTCATTAACTAATCCAAGCAACTTAAGAAAATAAATAAGTTTAAAAGAGCTTTTGGGGCATGTTATAAGATATATTCATAAGCTTAACAAAATACTTAAGTGCTGAAGCTATAAGATACGATCAAATAAGTTAATCCAAATGCAGCCTAAGTTTTGCAGCAATCAAACTTTTCCAAAAGTTTCAAGCAATAGTCAATACTCAATACCCTTTCCATTAGTCTCCCAAAGTATCTGTTCAAAATCTGTGCTTGGCACAATTTTAGTCATACAGTAACTTGCACCAGCCTAATTACTAAATAGAATTGCAAGTCCAACAAAGCAAACAATAAACATAAGAGAATGTTATTAATCTTTTTTATCTCTATTTTCCTTCTTTTGTACCTATTTCCCCATAATTTCAACTTGGTATCAAAGTGGAACCATTTTCTATGACCTGTCCCATTTCTGTTCCACTATCAAGTTTCTTGAAGTTTGGAACGCATTTATTTATCAATGTGGGACTTCAATATAAAAAACAATATAGAATATACATGGCTACACAAAAAGATTAAATCATATATTCCTCTCAAATTTAACAATATGAGAACAAATAAGAATAAAAGCAAAGGATTAGCAGACACGGAAGCAGAATCTCAGGTTGAATATAAAAGCATACCATGCTGGTGCACGCTTCCCAACCTTGGGATCATCTCCGTAGTACTTATCTGAATTAACCTCATATTTATAAGTTGGTGGGAAGTTTAATTTGCCTTCTGCCCATCCTCCAAATACACCACTTCTGAGTTCTCGTGTAAGCTGTCACAATAAGATATCAATTTACTATACAGGTAGATGACTTTATACTAGAGTTCACTTTCTGAAGGGATTTTTTGCATTTCATCAATTGTGGAAAAAAATGAAGTTACATTAGAGCATAGCTATCCAGTATCCAACATGGTCCAGGTCACACCCCCTCACACAAGAGCCCTTTGGGCTTGAAGCGTAGACAATACACAAACCCACCTACTATATGCTGAATTTTTATTTTATTAGAATTTGGGAGGGCTAACTCAACTACAAAAGCTAGTTCAAGATTTAAGGATTACCTTCCCATATATAATGAGTATCTTGGTCATACCTCTAGTCAATGTGAGACTTTCAATACACTACCCTGACGCTCATAGACAGACATCTGGAGCGTGAAATATGGAGGAATGAACATCTGCGAGTACCCCATATAAGGGTGGTCTCCACTTAACCGATCTAGGATGGGCTCTGATACCATGTCAAGTAACCAATTACCCCAAAAGCTTAAGTTGTTGGGTAAGGGCCACATGACTGGTTTTATATTAATATTTCTAACACGCCCCCTCACGCAAGAACCCTTTGGACTTAAAGCGTGGACAATGCACATGCCCACCTACCATATGCTCATATTCAATTTTTTTATAAGAAAAATTGGGGACGGTAAAGGTCGAACTCTAGACTGCTTAGTCATAGATGCTCTGATACATATTAGAATTTGTCATATAAAAGGACTATTTTAACCATATCTCTAATCAATGTGAGACTTCTCAACACTCCCCCCTACACCCAGGGTTGGACATCTGAAGCGTGGAATATGCAAGAATGAACATCTGCAGGCGCCCCGTAAAAGGGTGGTCTCCATTTAACGGATCCAGGATCGACTCTGATACCATGTAACCAATTATCCCAAAAGGTTACGCTATTGGGTAAGGGCTACATGAATGATTATATATTATTATTTATAACAAATATGATTAACAAACCCAATATGACATGAATAAAGAGATACCATAGTTCTTCTACAGTTCATTATACAAGTGTACAGCAAGGATACATTGTTAAATATCAATATGCAGTTTTGCATACATGAAGAAATCACTGAAAAATACGTATAACATACAAATGTTCTCCCAGCCAGAATATTCCTGGTCAAAATTATGTGTTAATTCTAAGTTATGATGAATTCTAATGCGAGAGTTTCTATAGTACCTGGTCTTTCTCAACCAATTTTGACCACTGTTTTTTTGAGACGAGAGCTCTTGTTTCCACATTTGATAAGTTGATTCGGTAATTCAGATCACCCAACCAAATTATTCTTCTGCAGAAAAAAAAAAGAATTGATTAAGAAATTGTAAAACACTGAACATTAATACCCAAAGTTACAGTGCAATAGAAGGAAGCTAAAAATGTTCCAACCAAGCGAATGAAACATGAGTGCAAAAGTACAAACTCACTGAGTTGTGGCTTGTAATTCTATCCAATCATTTTAAACATACAAAATGCTTAACTAATATGGAATTACTTGATCTTATTAGATATTCTTCTCACTTAATTAGATTAAATTATCGGCGTCTAAGTCAATCAATGATCAATAATAGAGTTGAAATATGGAGAAATATATTTTTATTTCTTAAATTAAAACTCCAAAGAGGTTACATTATATAGAAGACAACTAGATATGAACCCAATCTCCTAATAAGATAACAAAAGATAACAACCTAACTAGATAATGAAAAAATATCTCCTAAAAACAAATATTCAATATATCACAACACTCCCCCTCAAGCTGGTGAATGGATGTCTATCATTCCCAGCTTGCAAGTAAGATCTCGAAATCGTTCCAAGGGAAGTCCTTTGGTGAGCACATCAGCCAATTGTAGTACTGAGGGGACATACTGTGTAGAAATAAGACCACTGTCTAACTTTTCTTTGATGAAGTGCCGGTCTATCTCTATGTGTTTCGTTCTATCATATTGGACTGGATTGTGAGCAATACTAATGGCAGACTTATTATCACATAAAAGTCTCATGGGAGCTTCACGCTTTATCTTCCTTACGGTGTTCATTTTTGCAACCGGAGCAAACGTCTCCTCATAATCAATTCCATAAGTCTGGGTGTATCCCTTTGCAACTAGTCTCGCCTTATACCTGTCAAGTGTGCCATCAGGTCGATACTTCACTGTATATATCCACCTGCAACCTACAATCCTCTTGTCACTTGGCTTTTCAACAATCTCCCAAGTCTCATTCTTCTCTAGCGCATGCATCTCTTCATTCATGGCTTGAATCCAGTTCTTATCTGTTAATGCTTCTTGTACTGATGCAGGGACTCTAATAGAGTAAATAGCTGATATAAAACTCTGATGCTCCAAAGACAGATTTTTAGTAGACACAAACTGGGATATAGGGTACTTGGTACATGATCGTTTTCCTTTTCTCAAGGCAATAGGTAGCTCATCAAGGTTAGGCTCAGAAGAATTATTAGGCTCAATGTTACGAACACTTACCTCGGGTTCAGACGATTGAACTTGTTGTTGGAACAGGACGGGTTTAACTTTCCGCTTGTATGTTATCCGATATCTGTCAACACCATGATTGAACTTGTTGTTGGAACAGGACGGGTTTAACTTTCCGCTTGTATGTTATCCGATATCTGTCAACACCATCATTATTCTGGACGGGTTCAGGATCATTGTCATCACCATCATTATTTTGTACCTGTATTGGTTCGGGATCATTGTCATCATCCTCATTCTGGACCGGCGGCATTGGCTCTGGATCATTTTCCTCAGTGGTAGGAATCGAGGAAGGCATCAAGGGCTCTCGTGTAAGAGGAATAACAGACAAATCTAGAGACTCAGATTCCTGACTATTCTCCCCCTGAAGCTGAGAACTAGGATAAAAAGGCTCTGTTTCCTGAAAGGTAACATCCATGGATTTGTAGACACGACGACTAGGAGGATGATAACATTTATATCCCTTCTTATCTGAAGCATATCCGATGAAGATACATTTAATAGCCCGAGGATCTAACTTTCCCCGATGAGGACCATGAACATGCACAAAGGCAGAACAACCAAAAACACGACCTTTGAGACTCGACATCATGGGAACTGACGAAAAGAAACTAGTCATAACCTGCACGGGACTAACTCCAGATAAAACCCTAGAAGGTAACCTATTGATTAAATAAGCAGAGGTCAAGACAGCGTCCCCCCAATAAAACTTAGGGACATTTATTTGAAAGCGTAATGCTCGAGTGACTTCAAGAAGATGACGACTTTTCCTTTCAGCAACACCATTTTGTTGTGGGGTGTCAACACAAGTCAACTCATGAACAACACCATTATTTTTTAGAAAATTGTAAAGATTCTGATTGACATATTCTTTCCCATTGTCTGACCGTAACCTCTTAATAGGTTTCCCAAATTGTGTTCTAACCATGTGGAAAAAGTTAACAAACAATTGAAACACCTCAGACTTATCTTTCATAAGAAAAACCCATGTAACCCGAGTACAATCATCAATAAAAGTAACAAACCATTTTTTACCAGAAATACTAGAAACTGACGAAGGTCCCCACACATCAGAGTGAACAAGATCAAAAGGTTCAACACTCCTAGTATCACTCGGGGAATAAGTTGCTCGATGAGATTTGGCATACTGACACACATCACAGTGAAACGACTCAACAGACACTTTGTTAAATAAGTGAGCGAATAAAGACTTAAGCATACGGAAAGGAGGATGCCCAAGACGCCTGTGTTGGAGCCATATTTGTGAAGAATTCCAAGAGTCTGAACTTGTCTGATGACACTTGCTTATCTTATGCGGCATATAATATAACCTGCCCTGTTCAAAAGCAACTCCAATCGTCTTCCCCGTGGCAATATCCTGAAAAACACAACCGTTATCGAAAAAACTTAGAGCACAGTGCAACTCGGTAGTGAGTTTGTGGATGGACAAAAGACTGTGAGAAAGATTTGGAACATGAAGTACATGATTCAGGTAAAGAGATGGGCTAAGGTGGAGGTTACCATAACCGGCAATCGGTTCTCGAATTTCATTTGCAACAGTAATATGACGTTTACTAGGCATAGGCGAATAATTTGAGAGATATGACATATGAGGGGTCATGTGATCAGTTGCACCAGAGTCAACAATCCAGAAATCTTCCGTACAAGAAGCATTCAAAGATAAAAAGCTAGAATTCATACCAGTCATGGCGAAAGAACTAGTGTCAGAGGACTTACTCAAGGAGTCCATGAAGAGAAACAAACCTTCCCACAGTAGGAGAAAGCAACAACGTCGGAAAAGTAACAAAGATTCCAAGGTTCGCCAACAAGGACGCCAACAAAGATGGCTTCAAAGGCAGCAACCAAGCAAGGGCAGCAAGCAGCCAGCAAGAAACAAAGGCTCAAACGAGAGCAAACAACTGCACCAACGGTGAACGTATGAGCAGAAAACGTTTGGAAAAACAAAGGGCTTCACGAACACCCAGAAAAGACTCTAAATCTGGACACACGAGCCTCTTCTTACGCTCCTACAAAGAGAGGAAGAATCAAACGTCACTAGCGGCAACAAACGGAGGCCGATCTGGACAAAAGGAGGCTTGGAACAGCAAGAGGAGAGGCTGGCGACCCGTTCTGGGCAATCTCCGTCGCAAACGGAGGCTGGTAAGGTGGCGCGTGGAGATCACGCGCCGGGGACGGACCCGCGAGTGGATCTCACTCGCCGAGAAAGGAACGGCGCGTGTAGGCGCATGCAGGGAAGTCTGGCGGCGCGGCTTCTGGGGCTGACCGATCGAGGCAGGGCGAGCACGGTGGAGGTGGTGGTGGTATGCGGTGGTGGCCGGAACAGCGGCGGTAGACGTGGCACAGTGGTAGCTATCTTACCAAGGGAACTATGTTCCAAGGCTGCAAAGCAAACATTCAGCAGGGAAAAAGAACTCTGAACTACGCCGCAGTGAAAAACGGCTAGGGTTTAGATGCGGAAGCAGAGCCCTCAAGATCGAGAGCTCTGATACCAAGTTGAAATATGGAGAAATATATTTTTATTTCTTAAATTAAAACCCCAAAGAGGTTACATTATATAGAAGACAACTAGATATGAACCCAATCTCCTAATAAGATAACAAAAGATAACAAAAGATAACAACCTAACTAGATAATGAAAAAATATCTCCTAAAAACAAATATTCAATATATCACAACAAATAGGTACATATATTAGGAATAGAAATTAAGCTTATGAGGATTTAGACATTGGGAATTATACATCTTCACCAAACTCGAGAAAACTGGGACATTGTTTAAGAGAAAAAATTGGGTTTTGGGGAATGTTAGAGCAGCAGATAAGTGAATAACCAGACGAGAATGTTGGGAGAACAAAAGCCAAACAGAAAAATAAGTACACGTCAAGAAAGAAGCTCTACGTCTCATGGGGCCTGTGGGTAGGTTGTCATCTTAGACAACCAAGCCATTAAACATAGTTTTCTATCACATTTCCTCTATGGAAGCCAAGTAGCCAACCAACCCTCTCTAATTTACTCTTTCATACCATTATCCATCCTGATATCAACACTTATCCATTACAAAATCCTCATTTCTATGATCTTCATCAGATAACAAAAGAATACCATGAAAATAACGTCACTTGTGAGAGTGACAGAAGTAAAGATTTATGTCTCACAGCCAAACCAGAAAGGCAAAATTACCAGCAACTATTGCTAGAATGACTCGCCTTATGTAAGTTATGTTCATGAAACAAATCATACTATACTATAGTGCAATAATTTCAGCTAGTGCCTCTTCCATCAAATTAATGTATGTTCAGTTTTCCATCCAGAAACCCCCAATTTGTGTTCTAGACAAAAGCTAGTCTCTTATAGCTTTGGCCCAAACTATGGTTTTGGTTTTGGGGCTCCAAACAGAAATCACTCGTGCTACTCACTTATATCAAACATGACCAATGAAGAAGACAATAATGGTTATGACCACATATTTTATAACTATACAGCAAAAGCAAATAATCTCTAAACATAGGACTTGTTGAATTTATTTTCCTTTTCACTTCTTTGCACACATATTTCTTTTCAATTATTTATCAACAATTGGATTGAAATCCGTGCTGAGATATCAATGGTATGGAATAATAGGGTGAAGCAATTATGAGATATCTGTTTAGGTGTGGGTGTCAAAGTCTGTATGAGCATACCAGAGATGAAGATTTCACAACAAAATAACAGATAAATGATTTCTGATATACTTGTTAGAAAACAGAAATTGTTTTGCTTAATAATATATAAGCATTCCACAGTACTAAACAAGTTACTAGTAGGAATGTTCTTCCTTCTTTCAAAATTCAATTAGCACATTGTAATATTTTACCCTGCCTTTTCCATGCCTCTATACCACGAGAGTACATTTATATTGCAAAGTGTAAGGTTCAAGTAACCTGCATCATCAAGGGTTTATGTGAGTGACTCTAGTGTTGGTGTTACTACTAGTGGACATGTAATATATGCATTGAATAGAAAATGATTGCCACGCCATTTTGGAGTCATACATCAGAAAACCCGTCAGCCACATAATCTTTCCCTCGAGCTAAATACAACTGAAAAGGCTACTAAATTTCACCAAATAGAGCATGTTATGACACAAGATGGAAAAACCATACTAATTGTTAAATAACAATACTTTGTTAGTGAGAGGCGAATAACTATGTGGCTGAGTTTGTTCTTGTTAAAATTGTCAATTATGAACATAGATCACAAACTTGCATACGCTGAGAGCCTAGATGAAGTCAATTTAGTGCATCTCATATTTTCCTACTATCAGAGTACACATGCTTCATTTTGGAATGAGAAAACCTAACCAGATTACGATAATTCATCAATAGTTTCCTTGGGTTCCAATTTTCAAAATATCAGCAACCATCTCATTCCGTGTCAATTCCCATTTCTCACCAAAAACAAAATTTTCAGGCCCAATATCAAAGACAGAAAAATTAACTAACTTCAAAATATCATATCTAATAAGTACGCTGAAAGATAAATAAACCAAGGACCAGGTACTTCAGTGCATGAGGTAAACATACAATGTTAAAAAAATGTCCAGCCGTTTTAACAAGGATGTAAAATAACATGTCAGTTTGTCATGGTTGTTAAAGCTTGCACTCACTCATGATCAAGGATTCGTTTGGGTAGTCCAATATAAGAAAGTGATTGAAAATGGGTTCTACGAAATATTTCATGAACATCAGCGTTTCTTTTAAGCTCATCTCCCTCTTTTTCACCAGATGTAAGATGACTGCATACAAAACAAAAAAACGTCTGATATATGGACATGCTGACAGATATTGAGCCCTGGAAAATAGAACAAATTGTTTTAAGAAGATGCAAAAATAATATTCATCAGATAGTTACTTTACTGAATATTAAATATCAGCACTGGTAAAATCAATCTAGTTCAAAATTTAACTGAACTAAACAGGATCGATATCATCTCATGACAAGAAATAATGTTAAACGTTAAAGCTAATTGGCAAGTTAACTGGTAAGCAATTTATATCAATTTAGATAGATCAAAATAAATACTTCTTTGCAGGGAGGCTATTTAGGTTTGGAGAGGGCTATAACTCCTATTCAAGAATTTTGATTAGGTGAAAGGTTGAAAGATAAAGAGGAAACAAACTTAATGTATGATGCAGGGACAGTATTTTGATCATGAAAGCACCAGGATGGCCCATTGATTTGTTACAACTTAATAGATGATAATCATGCAGAACAAGAGAAACTGCAACATGATAACAAGATCAGTAAGTAAAGAGCAAACCAAATATCAGCAAGCAAAAGATGGGGAAGAGGAGAGGGAGCAGAAGGGTAAAATAAGCTGTACATTGAGCTTATGTCGAACTATGATAATGAATTAGAGTGTTTCAGTTCTTGATAGATAGAAAGAACATATAAGAGAACACCAAGGCTTAAGAAATGAGAGAGAAAAAGAATACTCTGGAAAAAGGGGAATACCTTGTTACCAATATAACCCATAAGACCAACACCAACAGTTGAAACCTTTAAATTCTGAATATGTTTACGCAAACTCCGACGAACCCATACGGTGATGAAAATTCCAACCATCTGCTTGCTCACAATCCTTACATATGATGATCTTCTTTTCCGCCTCATTAAAGCTTCAAGATCAACTTCAGGAAGAAAACTTATTACTGGTATTTCATCCATAATTGACTTGAAAGAATTAAATGTTTTAAATGACTTCGATGATTTAAAGGATTTGACTGATTTAAAAGAAGTTGGTCTCTCCAAAACTCGCTGGGATAGAAGATGCAGTGGAGGCTCTGGCCAGCTCAAACCAATCCTTTCAGACCCACTTAGCATTCTGGTTAATTTAGTGGTCTGTTGGGAAAATGATGTATCCATGTTTTCTGATGAACCTTGTAGCCTATCAAACCTCTTTGGAAAAGAAAAATGTCTCCGTAAATCAATGTCAACCGGCATACCAGAGTTCACAGAATCAGCAGCATTGGAAGCCAATGAATTGGTATTCATGATTTCATCTGTGATAATTCCATTTGTACCTCCATCACAAATATTGTGTTCCTCATCCAAAGGATGGACTTCCTCGCCAGTATCACTATCACTTTCAAATAATAATTCTTCTTCTATGTCAGGGATATCATCTGATGGCTTAAATTTTGATGGAGATGGAGGGTCACTGAAGAATTTTACCCTTGACGCTGTAGGTCGAACTCGATCAAGTGCTTCCCGAATAATATTCTCCCATTTTGGAACAGGACGAGTATCTTCAGCACCAAATATGTTACCAGGGTTCAAGGGTACAATCTCTTGAAGACTGCAAGTGTAAAGCATGCTTTTAGACAAACAAATCAGAAGAATCTAGACGTGCATGAAATAGAAGTAATCATAGTAGAAAATATTCTAAAATTGATAATAAAATGGCATCAGATTTATGACTAGGACTAAAAGTTATGGCTAGGACCAAAAAATCATCAACTAATATACCAAGACCAGGTTAACATGATGAATAAGTAACATTGCTCATCAATGGATGCAAATTGAAGAGCCCTTATTGGAGCTTATTTAGTACATTTTCTAGAGATAAGCTCCGATAAGCCCGTATCCAAATGGTCTCTATGAGAAGTATGATCAACTAACAATCAGTGAAGAACTTACCCAAGGACATAGATGTCAGCTGGTTCACTAACACCAAGCCATTCATCAATATCTAGGTCATCAGGTGGAAGTATACCTCCAACATTCCATGTACCTGCACATACCCTACAAAGCATATATAAAGCAGAATCTGGATATGAGACGCTTGAGCAATACAGCAAATAAATTTTGCTTTTCACACTTTCAACTCATTGCAATTGTTGTCTGCTCTCGCTTACTAAATAAACATGAGAGTAGTGTCTCACCTCAGATCCTTCGTGTTTATATACTGAGATCTATATGTTGATGACTTTTGTCTCCTTAACCTTGGAACAAATTCTGTAATTCAATATAAAAGTTTAGACTAATGTACAGAGGCAATAAGAAAAAGTAATATACTAAACCTTCACCATTTACAGAATAGATGAAAAATGAGAAACAACTAATAACAAAGGCTAGAACTGGATGCTCATGGAGCTATTGATTTCTGCAGGATGCTATATCATTTTTTTTTATATGATCTGCTTTCAATGAAGGTGGAAGAAAGTCTCATGACAGGAATAATGTTAAACAATAACAACAACTAAAGCATTTTCCCTGCAGATGGGATCGGTTAGTGGGAAAATCATGTACTTATTTCTGACAACTTGCTACCGGAGGAATTTTCCAAACTGACAAGTAAGCAACAACAGATCCAAGTATCAGAACTATATAGATCTAACATTCTTGCATCCTATTAAGCCTTATGCTTTCTTTGAAAATATGTAAGAGAGAATGAATAAAACTTTGCAGTTCATAGTAAAAAAACTAGAGCTTCATGTCTGGGAAAAGTCACCATTTGATTCAAGTGGAGCTTTATCACCTCTGTTGACCATAAACCGCGACTGTCTGCCCCACTCTGCACAATACACCAAACTTAAAGTGAGTCCTCAACAGCCAAAAGATAAAAAGAGATAATCAAACACAGACTATAATGCCAGAAACAATCCCAATTCTGACTTTTCACATTTGCATTCACCCAAATCCTCAACTTCTCCAATTCTAATCAAATTAACAAAATCCACAGCAACCCACTTACCCAAATCTTCCAAAATGAAAAACACACACAGTCAAATCGACAAACACAACCACTGTTTTACAGACTCGATCAGGAGTCAGGACTCACCTTCATTGTCTGAATCACTTTCATCATCATCATCATCCTCAGGATCAGCACTGTAATCAGACTCATTGCTCCGCATGTTCAGCCATTTTCGCATGACCACTCTAGCCCAGAAGAGCTGTATGCAGGACCAACCGAAACAACATAATTCAGCCCAAGTCCTCTGCAAATTGCCTCATTTTCCCCAAAATCAACAAATCCCCATAACACCATACATAGCACAAACACCACAATCATGCAGAAAGAAAGAAAGAAAGAAAGAAAGAAGCCGTCAGAGAGAGAGAGAGAGAGAGACAGACAGAAACAGCACCTGTTGGTCGTGTGGTGACTTTTGCTTCATCTCTGTTGAAAATGGATGAGGAATTAAAGAAGAAGAAGAAGAAGAAGAAATAGAAAGCGTAACAAGAAAGATAGAGAGAAGAAAATGGCAGTTAAAGCTGACAAAATGTGCTCCTTTTTCTTCTGAAAATTTCGAGGCTTTTGTTGTGGAATTTTTATAGAGGATCTGGAAGGGTAAATTTGATAAAGTCTAGAACTTCACACTATAAAGTTGACAACTTTATATGTAAATTTAAATAATGGAAAATGGGTTTGACAATTGACACAAAATTTAGTGGTGTTTCACGTTCATGGTTGTGAACAACACTTGGCAAGTTCATAAGACGGCAAACATTTTGATCCATCGATCGTCCTAGGTCAAGATGGTGGTTAGGGCATTCAGCTTCTACTTTTAAGATCTCTCATGTCGACCAAAAAAACGGTACTTGTTTTTCCTTTTTATTGGAACATTCTTTTGTGAAATATTTTCCAACTCTTACATGATGTTTGGGTAGCGAGAGAAGAGAGAAAAAACAAGAGAAAAAGTGATGAAAAAATTAGATTTTTATTTATATGATAGAAATAGATGAGAAAGAGATAAGAGAATCATAGTTGGTTTTTCAGCCGACCACACGGCTTTTTAATCGATCAAATCTATTTGTGAACCAACAAATTGGCACGCCCAGTGGGACCACTCTGAACGATTTTCATCACCTACTCACGACCTAAATTGGCGCATGCAATTGAGGCCTGGAAAGAAAATGGAGTCTTCAAGCAATCACAGAGCCAGTAATAGTCGTACCATGCCCGCTGGTACTGCTTCTACCTCCACTACAATGCTAGTACAAACAGGACCTGCTACGGATTCTGCTAGCCACGTCGTTTCGGCGATCGTCGTAGTGACTGTTTCTCCTTATGTTGAAGTCGTTGAGATAGCAAACGAAGAGAGATACCCGAGCATGGTTACCACAACTTCCTTCATTCGGCAGCAGATCGACCTGGGGATGAACGATATCATCGCTCAAATCTCTAAGAACTTGGCCAAAATCGTCAAACCCATGGTGCACAACGAGGTGCATTTTGCAAATGAGGACTTGCAAAGGCGAGGGCCGGATTTTCCGCCCCATGCTATTCAAAACGTGCCCAAACTCGGGGGGGCTGGTCATCCAGGGTTATCCTCACATGGCTTCCCTTTAGTATGGACAAGTTCTCATAGCAAAGCGTGGACAGGGGATCAGAATCGGCAGTCCCCCACAGGCGAATTTGTCTCCACAACCTACTTTCCATGCTGGAAGAAGTTCCTTTGTCCAGCCACCACCGTTGTCGGCCGAACCCGTTTGTGATAGTGAGAAAAACACACAAGAAATGGGGGTTTGAATTGTGTGTGTGATTTTTGAATCCTTTTCAGTAAATGACAGTTATAATTTTTAAAGATTTTTGCTAGTGAGTGCAATAGAAGATAATCTAAAGCTGAAGAGTAAAATACACAAGGTATTTATCCTGGTTCACCCCCTTAATCGACAGGGCTACGTCCAGTCCTTGGCTTCACCAAGATTTTCACTATTTTCACAAAATAGTACAAGTATTTTCCAGGACTACTCCTTTACAAGTATTCTATCAGGACTTCTCCTTTACAAGTATTAGACAGGACTTCTCCCAGTTCTTTTTCAAGAAGATTTTGGTTTCTACAAAGTCTCTTCGGTAAGAGTGGGTAGAAATATGAAGAGCAGATTACATAGATGATAAACAAATTGGTTCTCAAATAGGTTTGTGTGAAATGAAATAAGAGTAACACTCTGTGAAATCTTCACACTTGTTGACGACTTAACTCAGGTAAGAAATAGCTTGAGGTTGCTGACTTACCAAATTGTTGATAGATGCATCTTTCTTCTGCTGATTAAGCATAGACATCTGCATGAATTGCATCAAGGTGTCCTCAAGCTTGAACATCCTCTCCTCTTCAGGGGGATAATATGGTTCGTTTGACGGTGGTGATACCTGTTATGGACAATAACCAGCAGAATGAGTATCAAAACATAATTCACACCACCTTACATGAGATGATTGATACATTTTGAGAAGTTGGTGATTCAGAAGCTTCTTGTTGCTTGTTTCTCTGTATTTAGCTAATTGAATGATCAAGATACATAAGCTAACACAAGAGATTAGTAACAACAAGGAAAGTTAAATTGAAAACTAAACTATAAACAATATTCACAATTGCTTAAATTAATCACACTAAAGTTATACTTTTGTACAAGCACAATTCCCCGGCAATGGCGCCATTTTGTTGAAAGGATTTATGCGTATTCAAAACTGTTCACCAAAATAATTTATATAATTGTCACTTAACTATATTTAAATCTCTTTCAAGATTCGAATGTAGTATAGCAACGGGTGTTTGTCGAACCATAGAGAATTGCGGACAAAAGTCGTTCTTTAGTATAATTTAATTAAACAATGGATAAAATAAATGGATTGTTTGGAGTGGGTTTAACACAACTATAAAACGGTATCAAATTGAAGTTTGAGCAGTTAAGAAAGCTGTTGGATTAGTTTTCACCGATTAATCTTGATGTATTCACTAAATTCACATACAAATCTTGTCCTATGTTGGTTTCATCACATCAGTTCTTAACTTACTACCCAGTCTCCCGGTGTAGAAGATTATCAACCTACTAGATTAACCCTTAATCTCTTGATTGATTAACAAAGCAGAAAGCATTAGACATGGATGTTGTATTGACTATGCAATTGACTAATGATCTAACCCCATCTCTAGGTCTGAAATTCATTAGATGGTATTACCTATTCCCGATTCAAATAGCCAGTTCTCACAATCCTATCAAATCTAAGTTCATGTTCTAGGTGATCAGTCTAAAACAAGCATTAGACATACGGTAAACTGATGAGTGGATATTATATGATGTTTTTAGGTAGTTTTTAGTCTTTTTATTTTATTATTTTTGAGTCTCATATAGGATTTTTATTCTTTTTGTGTAGATTTTATATTTATTTTGCATTTTGCATGTAGATTAGATTTTATTTGTTTTTCTACCTTTATTTTATATTTTTAGGAATTTTTATAGCTATTTTATATTTTTAGGAAAAGCTGGTTTAGTTATCATTTTTGTCCAGGGACCAATTTGTAAAGATTTAGGAAATCAGGGACCAAAATGTGAAAGTTCAAGAGTGGAGGACTAAAAGTGAAGATTGAGAGAATAAAAGGGCCAGAATTGAAGTGTTAGTAAAGAGAGGGCTAAAAATGAAAAAGAAGAATATGAAACAACTCTCTTCAAATTAGCACATGGAAAAAAGCTTGAAGGAATTGATGATAGTGGAGGAGAAGTTTCAGAATTAAACAAGGGCTGAGTAGTGGCTTTTGATTGCATTCAAAACCCACTACCATGAAGAAGAAGGAAAAACTTGGAGCTGAAGCAGCAGCGTCCCAACGCTCCAGCGTTGGGATCCCAGCGCTCAAGCGCTGGGACTCTAACTAGGAAATGAGTCAGATTCTCACCCAGCGCTCCAGCGTTGGAAAGCCAGCGCTCAAGCGCTGGGCCTCAGACAGAAAGTGGATTTTTAATGCATCCCAACGCCCAAGCGTTGGGAATGCCAGCGCTCAAGCGCTGGAGGCTGGATTTTTACTATAAATAGGACTTTTTTCTTCACTTGTAAAGCACACCTACTTAGAATACAACAAGTATTCTCTCTTTCTCCCTTTTTAGCATTGTTCCTAGGACTTGTGGGAAGCCATATTTGAGCTCCTACCCAGGGTAATTCAATGACTCCTTTAGCCATGCTTGGCTAACTTCTTCTTTAAGTTTTTGGGTTGTTTTAGTTTATAATACATGTTCTAGTTTTTTCTTACATTTCTGAATATTATTTCCATTCATGTTTTATTACCTTATGCTTAATTTCTATCTTGTGGATCCCAAGAGGTTTTGCTTATTACTTATTACATAAGGCCATTTGGTGAGTAGTAAGGGAACTAGGTAATAAAAAAGGTTATAAGTATACATCACTAAGGAATTAGGATGGACGTAACTTTATGTTGGCCCGAATATCTTCTTCATCTTCTTCTTTAGTTAACTAGGTACCAAGGAATTGGGTTTAGTAATTAAAAAGAAAGATCTACAATGCTTAAGGAATTAACTTGTAGTTACACTAGGCTATAGCATCATGAAAATGGATTTATAATTTAGAAATTAAGTAGGAGATTTCTAGCATGTTTTATAGACTATGTAAACCAACCCAAAAGCTTAATGTTCATCATCTCTTTCTCTTATTATTTTATGCTATTGTTTATTTCTTGTTCTAAAACCAACAACATATATTCTCATCTTTTAAATTTATGCACAAGTGCTAAATTTTATATTAATTAGAACACCTATCCTTTGGGTTCGATTTTTTTTACTACGCGATAGTTAATCGTACACTTGCGATTTCCTTATCAAGTTTTTGGCGCCGTTGCCGGGGATAGGGTCTTTTCAAGTTCTTATTTTTATTTTATTTAGTACTTCTTGTTCATATATATATAAAAAAGAAAAATAAATAAAAAATTGTGTTGAGTAGGTGCTATTAACTTCTTTTGCTTTTCTGCATGGTAGGAAATTTTGAATTCGACCCTGAAATTGAAAGAACTTTGCATCGCAGATTAGCGGAGCAAAGGAGATTAGCAAGGGCCATGTCTGAAACACAAGCACAAATGGAGGAGCGCCTCCTTGCTGAATACAATGCAAGGGTAGAAGATGAAGTCCAAGCTAGACTTCGAAGGCAGAGAGAGGAGGAGGAAGAGCGGGATGCTAACCGCTCCCTTCGTGATATCACAGCTCCCCAGGTAGATTACAATTTTGAAGGGAGTATTGTGGTTCCGAAAGATGCATTACCCAATTTTCAGATTCCTCCACACTTCATCTCTTTGGTTAGTCAAAACCAATTTGGTGGAGGTATCAATGAAGACTGCCATACACATCTGGAGCGATTCACCAGGAAATGCTCCACCTTAAGGAGAAATGATGCTCACTTGGATACGGTAAGACTTATGTTGTTTCCATTTTCCTTAAGAGATGTGGCAGAGGAGTGGTTATCTTCACAACCACTTAGAAGCATTACTTCATGGGATGATTTGGCCGAGAAATTCACGGCTAAATTTTTCCCTTACAATCGCATAAGGAAGTTGAAGCAGGAAATCAACTCCTTCATTCAACAAGATGCTGAAAACCTGTATGAGACATGGGAGAGATTCAAGGGACTTCTCAGAAGGTGCCCAGGTCATAACATCTCGTTGCAGATCAGGTAGAGAAATTTTATGCTGCTTTGAATGATTATACCAGGGACAAGCTGGATACTGCAGCAAGTGGGGCATTTGATGCTTTGCCACCACAGGGAGCTCTTGATTTAATCAACAAACTTGCTGCAAGAGCTGCTCATTTAAACCAGGACCGGGCAATAAGGAAAGGTATTTATGAGGTTGATTCTTTTGAGTCCATTGTTGCTTCAAATAAACTTTTATCCAGGAAAGTTGATGCAATGGTCAAAAGAATGGAGGGGGTTCAACTGAGCCCGGAGGAGGCTGAATTAGAAGCTGAGGTAAAAGCTATGGGGAATTTTCAAAATTCCTATGGCAACACCTATAACCCAAGCTGGAGAAACCACCCCAATTTTTCTTGGAGGGACCAAGGGGGTGTTCAAGGAGAAGTCAGGCAACAGTTTCAGAGGCCATTCCAGAATTAGAGGCCACCAATGCCTTTGAATCCAAACCGGGGAAGAAAAAGTTTGGAAGAAATTGTTGGTGAAATAGGCCAACAAACTGTGCAATTCATGAACGAGACCAGGACAAGTGCTAAGAATCATGAAGCCTCCATTAGAAATTTGGAGGTCCAGGTAGGCCAGTTGGCCAAGACCATCTCAGAAAGGATTCCAGGTACTTTCCCGTCTGATACTCTTGTCAATCCAAAGGAAAGTGTTGAGAATGTTTCTGCCATCACTCTTAGGAGTGGTAATACTATGCCCGAAAGGGTAGTGGAAATTGAACAAGAGGTAAGTTGTGAAGAAAAAGAAAAGGAGAGGAGTGTGCCTATTGTTGCTGAAAAAATTGTTGAAAATGTTATTCCTCCTTCTAAGAAAATTGACAAAGTTACATTTCCTAAAGCTTTAAAAAAGAATTTGGAAAAGCAATTCTCAAGATTTCTTGAGATTTTCAAAAGACTTCAAATTAATATTCCTTTCTCTGAAGCTTTGGAACAAATGCCAATTTATGCTAAATTTATGAAGGACATTTTATTTAGAAGGAGGAAGTTGAGTGAGATGGATGAAACTGTAATGTTGACTGAGAAGTGTTCAGCTATGGTTTTAAGGAAGTTGCCCCAAAAATTTAAGGATCCGGGGAGCTTTACTTTACCCGTGGAAATTGTGGGATTACCGAATGCAACAGCTCTTTGTGACTTAGGAGCTAGTATTAACCTCATGCCACTCTCCATGTTTAGGAAATTGGACATGGGAGAGGCCACTCCTACTTTGATGTGTTTACAATTGGCGGACAGGTCAATTAAATACCCCTATGGGGTGGCTGAAGATGTGCTAGTAAGGGTTGACAAGTTTGTCTTCCCGGTTGACTTTGTGATCCTTGATATGGAAGAAGACTCCAAGGTACCATTAATTCTTGGGCGGCCATTCCTTGATACAGGAAACGCCAAGATTAATGTGGCAGAAGGCCTCCTATCTTTGAAGGTAGGGGATGAAAAAGTGAAGTTTTTTGTATTCTGGACTTGTAAGCATTATGAGTCCAAAGAAGAGGATGAGTTCAAAGATGATGTTTGTAGCAAGAAAAGAAAAAGTACCCCTAATTTATTAAAGGGAAGGGTCTATCTCGGACCTTAACAATGAGCTGGTTGGGAGACAACCCAACTTAGGATAGTTTAAATTTTTGCTTTTTTAATTTTTTGCACTACTCTTGTAAATAAATAAAAGAAAGAAATTCTATGTTTTTGCTGCAGGAGAGGCCAACGCTCAAGCGTTAGGCCCCTGCCTATCACCTCTGATTCCAGTTAATTCCAGCGCTCCAGCGCTGGAGGGCTAGCGCTCATGCGCTAGGCCCCTGGAATCTCAACTTCTAATTTTTTAATTTCCAGCGCCAAAGCGGTGGAAACCCAGCGCTCAGGCGCTGGAACCTCTGATTGCCCAGTTTTTGCTTTTATCCAGCGCCCCAGCGTTGGCATCCCCAACGCTCAAGCGCTGGAGCTCGGGCAGATTTGCTGTTTTGTTTTTGTTTGCTGTTTTTAGTTTTTAATAAATTTTGTGTTCACCATCTTGAAAAGTTTTAGATTCTTTGAGTTTTCCCTTGTTTCTACACTGGTTTTAATTTCTGGGAACTCAACAATTCTTTTTTTTAAGGTGGACACAATTTTTTTTTCAACCCATGATCTTATTTGTGCTGATTTTGGAACTAACAAGTCAAGCAAGCTTCTGCTTGTGAGACTTTTGTTTGTTCAATTTTGCAGGATAGGTACCACAAGGAGGAAGAACCCTCTTGAACTTAAGTGTTTAATTTGATTTTTACATTGAGGTTCCCTTGGACCTTTGTGGAAATTTGTGTACTATGCCAGCTTCTTAGTTTTTTGTTTTTCTTTTTATAGTTTTTAGCTTTATTTTTAGTTTAGTTTTTCTGTTTTTCTTTTTGCATGAGTCTTGAGTATTTTATCCGTTCTGAATATTTCTATAGCTTTGTGAATTGCTTTATCTGATTGAACTGCTTTGTGAAAAAGTTCTATGTTTTGAAGCAGTTAGGATTGCATGCTGTAGAAAGGATTTTTGATATCTTGATTGTTTTGGTTGTTGGCAAAAGTTTTTCTGAGTTCTAAAAAGGGTACCACTTACCCTATGTTTTTCTGAGAGTTGAGGAGTTTGAATGCATGATTGTAAGATTTTTCTGCCTTGTGTTGCATGCTGATTGGAGTTTTGTACACTTTGTGAGTTGAGAAGAGATTATAGGCATTTTTGAAAACTCAGATTTTTGCTTGAAATGTTATATCCACTAGTAGCTCCTTTTGAGCCTTAAAAGAGTCATTCTTTGGAGCCTACTTTGTGTGATAATTCTTAAAGTTGTTATTGTGATTCATGTGCTAAATTGTTAGAGCTATGTTTGTGGGTTTCTCTCTAAAAAAATGAAGGAAAAAATTGAAAAAAAATAACGTATGTGCCTTAGGAAAAAAATAATGAAGTAGTGGGGTGAGAAAGAGTATGAGGGGAGTAAAATTCAAGTCATTCATCCCATACATTCCACTACTTTGTTCAAAAAAAAAAAAGAGAAAAATTGAGAGGACCCTTGTGTTGAATTGTTTAAGCTCTTAGTCAAGAAAATCACTTAACAACAAGTTTCTAAGTCAGCCACTAGAGTTGTCAATTTCTTGAAATCCACACCTTAAATTTTTCAACCCTTTGGCCAAGTTACAACCTTAAAAATCTCTTCAAAATCACTTGGTTGCTTTATTTCAGTTTTGATTTGAATGATAGGCAGAATTATTGAGCTTTCTTGTTTTTCATGGAGAATATCATTTTGTAAGCTTATTTGATGAACTCAAACATGTAAAAAGCCAAGCCTAACTTTCTTGATTCTTTGTCTGTAAAACATGCATGTCTTCCTTATCTGCTAAGCTTTCTTTGAAAGGTTTTTGTGCTTCAAGTTTTAATTAGATAAACTTTCTCAAAAGTCAGGGACGAGTTTTTCTTTAAGTTTTGTCGCTTGAGGACAAGCTGTCGTTGGGTATAGTGGTGTGATGAGTGGATATTATATGATGTTTTTAGGTAGTTTTTAGTCTTTTTATTTTATTATTTTTGAGTCTCATATAGGATTTTTATTCTTTTTGTGTAGATTTTATATTTATTTTGCATTTTGCATGTAGATTAGATTTTATTTGTTTTTCTACCTTTATTTTATATTTTTAGGAATTTTTATAGCTATTTTATATTTTCAGGAAAAACTAGTTTAGTTATCATTTTTGTCTTGGGACCAATTTGTAAAGTTTCAGGAAATCAGGGACCAAAATGTGAAAGTTCAAGAGGGGAGGACTAAAAGTGAAGATTGAGAGAATAAAAGGGCCAGAATTGAAGTGCTAGTAAAGAGAGGGCTAAAAATGAAAAAGAAGAATATGAAGCAACTCTCTTCAAATTAGCACATGGAAAAAAGCTTGAAGGAATTGATGATAGTGGAGGAGAAGTTTCAGAATTAAACAAGGGCTGAGTAGTGGCTTTTGATTGCATTCAAAACCCACTACCATGAAGAAGAAGGAAAAACTTGGAGCTGAAGCAGCAGCGTCCCAACGCTCCAGCGTTGGGATCCCAGCGCTCAAGCGCTGGGACTCTGACTAGGAAATGAGTCAGATTCTCACCCAGCGCTCTAGCGTTGGAAAGCCAGCGCTCAAGCGCTGGGCCTCGGACAGAAAGTGGATTTTTAATGCATCCCAACGCCCAAGCGTTGGGAATGCCAGCGCTCAAGCGCTGGAGGCTGGATTTTTACTATAAATAGGACTCTTTTCTTCACTTGTAAAGCACACCTACTTAGAATACAACAAGTATTCTCTCTTTCTCCCTTTTGAGCATTGTTCCTAGGACTTGTGGGAAGCCATATTTGAGCTCCTATCCAGGGTAATTCAATGACTCCTTTAGCCATGCTTGGCTAACTTCTTCTTTAAGTTTTTGGGTTGTTTTAGTTTATAATACATGTTCTAGTTTTTTTTTTACATTTCTGAATATTATTTCCATTCATGTTTTATTACCTTATGCTTAATTTCTATCTTGTGGATCCCAAGAGATTTTGCTTATTACTTATTACATAAGGCCATTTGGTGAGTAGTAAGGGAACTAGGTAATAAAAAAAGGTTATAAGTATACATCACTAAGGAATTAGGATGGACGTAACTTTATGTTGGCCCGAATATCTTCTTCATCTTCTTCTTTAGTTAACTAGGTACCAAGGAATTGGGTTTAGTAATTAAAAAGAAAGATCTACAATGCTTAAGGAATTAACTTGTAGTTACACTAGGCTATAGCATCATGAAAATGGATTTATAATTTAGAAATTAAGTAGGAGATTTCTAGCATGTTTTATAGACTATGTAAACCAACCCAAAAGCTTAATGTTCATCATCTCTTTCTCTTATCATTTTATGCTATTGTTTATTTCTTGTTCCAAAACCAACAACATATATTCTCATCTTTTAAATTTATGCACAAGTACTAAATTCTATATTAATAAGAACACCTATCATTTGGGTTCGATTTTTTTTACTACGCGATAGTTAATCGTACACTTGCGATTTTCTTATCATAAACCATTGAAACCATTAATAGAAACATTGATCTATATATGAAACATTAGTTATAAATACATCAGAGGATCAAAAAGCTACAACTAATCCCAACAAGAGGGGTTTAGAAATCCATATTCATGGATACTATAAGCTTACATGAAGAAATATGGAAGGTTCAAAGATTGGCGACATCGGCGGCAAGTCTCCACTTTGACGGTGACGTGCCGGGGATCGAGACTTCCTCTCTCTCTCTCTCTCTCTCTCTCTCTCTCTCTCTCTCTCGCTCTCTCTCTCTCTTTGTGTATGCTTCCTCCTTTTAGGAATCCTCTTTTACTCGAGCTTTGCCTCTATATTGATCTAATTCTGTCTCAAGTCCAACTCTCCTTCTGTTGTTGACGAATTCCCTATTTATAGACTTTCAATTCTGTTTAAGTCGCTGAGCGACTTGTAAAGGTTGCTGAGCGACCTGTTTCTTCATGGCTGGGTTTCCTCAACCACTTTACACGCTGAGTGGCTGTCCTGTTATGCTCAGTGACCAGAGAGGTTCCAGGGGCACTAAGCGACATCCTAGGTCGCTGAGCGACCGGAAATTTGCCTTTTTGCCCAATTCTTCTTGCCTCTAAGGAAAATCCATCCAAAACTTCATTCCTACATAAACATTGGGCATAAAACATAATAAAATACAATATAGACCCATTCTTGGCAAAATTCCAAATATATACAACATCAGAGGAGTTTTGACACTGAATAATCACTAAATGATCAGGATAAAACTATGCAAATTTGGAACTTATCACTCTCCCGCTCGGCAAGAGAGGCCTTTAGCTCTTGCCTTTCACGACGAAGACTCTCCACCTCCTTGGCTAACCCCTTTCATCGGTCATTCTCATCCTTCATCGCCTCTGCGGCCTCCTTCAGCTTTTGATTCTCCTCTTCTTGGGCCTTAACAAGATTGGCCCAAACGGTCGTCGACCCCTCCATGAGTGTTTGAATCTCCACCTGCTGTTGAGCAAGGTGGGATTGAGCTTTCTTAGCCATCTCGTCGGCCTTCGAGAACCTCCGCTCTAGTAGGTCATTGGCTTCGTTGAGCGTCACCACAATGTCCTTGGAGTCCTCCAACTTTTTCTCTTGATGAGACACAAGAGACTCCAACTCAACGATCTTCTTAGACTTGGCGGCCGCGGCGTCAGGGCCCAAGTGGCCCAACAGAGTATAGGCCCGGAGCAATTGCAATTGAATCTCACCCACTCGAGCCTCACCTGAGGAACGCAGACTCATTCCAGATTGAGACGGAGGAACCAACACCCCCTTCAACAGACTTTGACCTCAAACCCGAGGAGCCCCCACCTGAGGGTGTCCTCAGCCTTCCTCCAGTAGCTTTGTTCTTCGACTTGAACGGGGTCTAGACCCATGTCCATGATCTCTATACAGGAGTCAAGATCGGAGTTTCCCTCCATATTTCCAGCAAGTAAAAAATAACTAAGTTAACAACGGTAAAAATTTACAAGTATAAAAATGAACCACCAAGTGGCTACTTATTGAGAGACTCTAGTAACTCCCTCCGAAATTCAGTTACTCCTTTCTTTATTAGGTCGTAACACCTCAATAACCAAGTGGGTTTCTCGTCCCCCTCGAACTGAACAGAGGTCTTCCAAAGTAGAGTCAAGAGAACACAATCTGGGGCGGGCAACTAGTCCTCATTGTCTACCGCATACCAAGTTCGACCCCGATTGAAGTGGCGCCTTGTCCAAGCGAGGGGAAACTTGGCAAATCTATGCCCCTCGGTGTCATAATAGCGCTAGAAAGGATCCTTCTCCGGAGCTTGTGCAACTAGGAAGTACAATTCCTTGAAGTCCTTGTACGAGTCCGCGAACAAGTGGAGAACGCCACCTTCGTCGCCTCGACTTCTGGTACTCACGAGCTAAAAACCGCAAAGGCTCTCGTATTTAGTGGTTTGTACAAGTGGAAGAAGAGTGCTACTGAAGCCTCCCGGTGCCCAAACAGGTGGTAGGCAGCTTTAAATCCCGACACAAAAGTCCATCCGCTCGTGTGTAGTTGAGAGGCGGCCACCCTCATGTGCTGAAGGACCTCCATCTAGAACTCAGTCAATGGGAACCAAACCTTCAGCATACGCATAGTATAAATATGCACGTACACCCCTATTTTTGGGCGATAACAGATCCGACCCTGCTTCTCCGGGGAGTGATAGAAATAGGAAACGGAAAACGACACAAGAAAGGGGGGTTGAATTGTGTGCGTGTGAAATTTGACTTTCAAAAACAATTATTAGTTTCTTAAAAGCTTTTCGTAAATGATGCAGCTGAATAATATTGAGAATAAAAGTGCGAATGATGTGTACTGTAAAGGAGCAGATTATGCAAGTAGTTAAACGATTAGACGATGCATGCAGCAAACGATATAAGCAATAAGAAAGTAAACAATGCAAGCAATAAAAATAGTAGACACGAAGTTTATCCTGGTTCACCCCCAGAACGTTAGGGCTACGTCCAGTCCTTGGCTTCACCAAGATTTTCACTATTCAATCCAGAATAGTACAAGTATTAGACACATGACTTCTCTAGAGTATTCGAAGGACTTCTCCTAAGTATTCCCACAGGACTCCTCCAGAGTATTTTCAGGGACTTCTCCCAACAAGTATTATAAGGACTTCTCCTTACAAGTATTATCAAGACTTCTCCTAACAAGTATTATCAGGACTTCTCCTAACAAGTATTACCAGGAATTCTCCTAACAAGTATTATCAGGACATCTCCTAATTCTTTTTACAAGATAAAGAATTTCTTCTACGAAGGTCTCTTCAAAAAGAGTGATGTAGAAAGTTTAAGCACAGATGAACTCTAAGTGTTGTGAAAGGTTTGACACTTGGGTAACACTTGAGTTTCACAAACAGAGATAATATGACAATGGTTCTCTGTTTGGGGTGTGAAAGAGGTAAATAAACTTTGACTCTTAAGATCTTTTCACACTTGAGTTACTTCACTCGAATTTGTGGTTTGACACTTGAGTTTTGAGTGAGGAAACTATGCTTGGGAGATTTCAGAATGAGTGAATTCTTGTGCTTGAATTTTTTTATAAGTCGCCCAGTTTTTCAGTCTTCAAGTCTTCTATTTATATCTGCAGTAGGATGGACGTTGGTGAAGATTATGAAGTTCTGTTTAGTATCTTCTTCTCTGATGTTGCAACAGATACTTCTGTCAAGCTTTTAGAGCATTAAATGCAAACTTGCTTCGCAATAAATGCAGCATTTAATGCAGTTGATTATGTCGTCTTCTATTTTCTACTTTGTTTCCTTATATAGTGTTGAGCAATTAATGCGGAGGAAAACAGCAGAGCGTATCTTCTATTCTGATCACCGAGATTTGACTCAGACCGTTGAGGTTGTACGATGTTCAAAAAAGAGATTCGTTGACTCTGAAAATGTTGTATCTTGAAGTATGGAATGTTTAGAGGCTTGGCAGATACGAGGAATATTTCTCCATTAAGTATGTCCTTTCATGGTATTGATGAAACAATGCTTCATTGAATACGAAAGACTTTGTAATTCTTCACTGTTTGAACATGTAGGCAGACGTTCCATTTTGAACGTAGGCAGACATTCCATATTAAACGTAGGCAGACGTTCTATTTTGAACGTAGGCAGACGTTTCACTTTGAACGTAGGCAGACGTACCACTTCATTTCATCGAACGATACATTTGAATCTAGCTTCTTAAGATTCTTCATGAGAGGGCAGACAATAGGTTTCTTTTCATCGAACGATATATATTTCCTGAAATATAAAACATATAGAGTTTTGGAAATTTCTATCTATCGTGATTAAAACTTGGGTAAAATTTTTATTATTTAAATTTTGATAAACGTGAAATCATTTGAACTTAACAATCTTCCCCTTTTTGATGATGACAATTTTATTGCGAAAAGGTTTAATCTAACTTCGTGAAAATGTACCGGAGCTTATTGTTTTAACAAACCTAAGGTATCAGAGCATCATATCTTAAAGCATAGGATTATTA
Organism: Acmispon strigosus; assembly: GCA_030819835.1. Classification (NCBI taxonomy): domain Eukaryota; kingdom Viridiplantae; phylum Streptophyta; class Magnoliopsida; order Fabales; family Fabaceae; genus Acmispon; species Acmispon strigosus. The sequence continues at coordinate 35,667,381 of JAUAMA010000001.1, read as the reverse complement.
GAGCATATATGAGCATGAAATCTAAGCTTTGTTGGTTTGAAAAACATGAGCGCTTTTGAAGCAAAGTATCAGAGCTATTTGGTAGCATTTCATTTGAGCTTTTTCTAGGTTAATAAAATATAAAGATATGTATTAGAGAATTTTATTGAGACACCTAGAAGGCATGGTAGACATTATAAATGAGGCAGACAATCAAACTCTCCCCCTCACATGTATAGCCTATTTTAGTCTAACATGATCTTAAGCTCCCCCTTAATACAATAATTTTCTAAGTTATTCTAGGGTTTATTTTTCTCGTTTCTCCCCCTCAACCTAAGTTTTTTCTCTTCTCTAAGATTTTTCTCTTCTCTCCCCCTTTGTCATCAGCAAAACAACAAACAAAGGTTCAAGCAGACGATATATAAAGTAATCATGGAAAAAGCAATCAACATAGCAATAAAATAGACTATGAAAGCAGACGATGTATATATGGATAAAAATGTCAGTGTAATGTATTTTGCACACAAAAATGTAAAAGAGAGTTAGGGATAGAAAGTATGAAGGGTTCTTCATTGTAGCTTTTCCAAAATCTTAGCCATCATCATCTCCATTTTGCTGAATCTGGCGTCAAGTTCGTTATATATTTTCTCAACCTTTGCGTCCATTTCACCAAATAGTTTCTCAGCCTTCGCGTCCATCAATTTAATATCCTCCCGGATCTCATCCTTGAAAGCAGCAAATTCTTCGGCAAGTTCTTCTACAGCCTTCACTGGAGATTGAGGAATTTCCACAGAGATTGGAGTTGGTGGAGATTTAACCCTGTAATCAGCTCTGGTGTCCATGTGATTCAAAACACATTGCAGCTCAAGAGATTTGACAATTGTGAGCACACTACTGATGAAGGGGACTGTGTTGGCGAATGTAAGTTCAAGTGCCTTCACAAGCTGAAAATCCTCCTTGGCTAAGATAACTATAATTTCAATAGGATCAACAGACGATGTCCAAGTAGGCAGCAAGATGAAGATCCATGATCCCAGTCGAACAATCAAAGCTCCAGGCCTGTGAAGAACAAAGAAGGAAACATAACCAAAGTATCCTTGAGATTGCCACACGACCCATTCAAAGTGAAATAGATCAGCTTTCTGGCATTCCAGAAATTTGAATTTAATGCAAGGAACGGAAGAAGGCATCCATAGGCCTATTGCATAACAAAAATGGAATCCAAGAGTCTCTATTGATAAAGGAATGAGTAAATGAGAGACCTCAAGCTTGGTCTTATTTAGTCGCTTTGACGAGCTGGAAATGCGTCTTCTCTTCTTAGAAATTTGAGCAGTCATTCCAGTAGAAATTTGTGGATCAGCAGTTGGAGATGGGTGAGGAGTAATTGGTTCTTCTTCATATAGAGGCAAGTGCTCAAGAACTGAAGGAGGTTCTGAGAATAGAGTATTGAAAAAAGAAGTGTGTTGTTCATCTAGCATCTTCTGGTACTTGCCCATTCTATCAAGAAATGGGGTTTCCCATCCAGCAGCATCTGAAGAGCAATAGTATTGCCATTGAACATACTTCAGAGGCAATGGGGAGTTGTCCTTGAGCTGTACTCTAACGTAATGATTCTTATTCACATGTCCAAGAATGACAAGGCGACGAGATGAAGGCACTGGTCCAGTAAGCGGCAGGTACGTGCAGTTCCCTGAATTGGACAAAGTGGTCAGAACAATGTTGAAGGTTGTAGCAGCTACCAACCCCGTGTCAGGTACCGTGAAGCACTTTGGCTGAAAAGCAGGATCTTGAGGGGCCAGCTTCAGGGCGTCCAACACAATTAGGTATACAAATGAGCCGAGAATATCTTCATGAACTTTGCTCCGGCTTTCCATTTCAGCTATCATCTTGGTTCACATGTCGAACTAGAGATGTTCTCCTAAACCCAACTGGGATGCAATGCACAAGAAACCACAATTTCTGTCATCTTTTTATCGAAGATGTTTTCAATGAAAGGGTGAAAGTTACTAGGCAACTTCTCGAGGTACTGGGTGAGAGCAAACGGTGAGTCTTTAACTACTTGAACCGCCTCAGCAGCGCCTTCAACTTCTGGAATAGATGCTGCTTCAACATCCTGAATAGAGACCACTGGAGAAGGAAACTTCTCAATTGTGTCCTTCTCTGCAGCCTTGATCAAACGTCTCCCTTTTGGATTTGGAGTAGACGATTGGTGATCTTGACCAGAAGGTGTGGATTTCCTCTTAACAGACGATGGCCTCACAGATTGAGGCCTTCGTACAGATGGCAAGGGAACATCAACCAAGAATGGAGCATCATACGATTGAGCCACTATAGAATCAGTTTTGGTAACTATTTTAGAAATTGTAGTCTTCCTCTTGGATTTGGCTTTAAGTTCCTCCAACAGACCGTTTTCATCAACTTCTACCTTCATTCTCTTGACATCTCTAATCTTTATCGGAGTAGGCAAAACATGATCTAGATCTACGAATAATCTTCTTTCCACCGCAGGCATGAGCTTCCCCATTTTTCCAAACATGACAATGATGAGTGACCCATAGGGCAAGTTGCCATGGGCACTATCAAGAAAATTCAGCATGTGGGAAAAAATGAGATAGGCGAGATTAACCTTCACCTTCTTCACTATCTTGTAGAGAGCATACAGTGGCAACTTATTAACACAGTCTCTAGATCCTTCTTTGGGAAGGATAACTTTGCTTATGACTCCGTGTGAAAAAATGCATGATTCCACCAAATTGCTAACTAAGGCACTGCCTGTTTTAGACTTTGGATCTTCTATGTTGTTCATCCAGCTGTGCATGTACTTTTCTTCTGAGCTGAGGTCCATGTCGAGAGCAACAACAACATGTGAAGGTGAGATATTAACAATCTCCCTTTGAAAGCGGGTCCGAATAGCTCCTCCACACTTTATTGCACAGTCATAAAATTCTTTCACGACGGGAACTAGGGCTTCATGTTGAGAGACTTCATAGACTTTCTCCCAGTCTTGGTGCAAGATTTCTTCTCCTCCAGCAATCTTCAGGTGAACGAAGACATTCAAGTCTAGGTATCGTGGAGAGACAATGGGCCTGTCTCCGAGCTTCGCGACGGTTGGCTTCGCTATCGCAGCTTCTTGCTCTCTACGGTTGATGGCAACGAAGTTGCTTTTGTTTGAGAGGATCCTTTGCTCCTCCTGGGTCATGGTGGTTGCTTTCACTTGCTTCTGATAAACCATCTTAGGGGCCATTTTAGCTTTTCTGCAATGAGGGTTGGCTTGCAAAGAAAAAAGAAAGAGAGAGTTTGGAGTTTCAATTTCAGAAAGATGATGAAAATGTGCACAACAATTTCAGAAGTTGAGTTTTGAGTACATGCATGGAATGCAAAGGGTTTAGGGTTTTCGTAAAAGCAATGATTACTTTTTGAAATTTTATGAGAGAGAAATGCAAAACCCCACACACATTAATGCGATGTGATAAATGCTTCAGTAAAAGTAATTAAATAATGGAAACGTGTGAAAGAAGATAGTTACTAAAACGACATGTACTGTTCGTATTCACAAGAAGTGAACCGGTGACTAGACCTTGAAACTGCGTCGTTTGAACTTTACAATTGGTAGCAGACAATCCAAGTTATCAGAAGATAACCTTGATTGATTTGAAGATGATCCTGTTGTCTATACTTCTGTCATCTTCTACAAGAGAGTTAGTGCAGACGATACAATCTATAGAGCAGATGATATAGCATTTTCAACATGTATTAATTGATAAGACAAGGATCAGAAAAATTGTTGAATTAGCATCATGGTGTAGTACGTGTGAACAACGAAGACATATATCAAAGTGAATTTTTCAATACTCATAGTAAATATGTCGAGAGGGATAGGGATAGGGATATGGATAGTCTTATCGTATGCTTTTGTTCCACCAAGGTTTTACTTCTTCAATCTGTGTGGAGATGGATTTATCTATAGAATTTTCTCCAGGGAGCATTGTACAGTTGTCTATAGACGATGGTGTTTGTGATCTCAAAGTTATCATTAGCAAATGACAGATTGCGCCTGACTTCATCTTTGTCTGAGCATCATAAATAGTAGACGATAGGCAGTTTGTGATGTCATCCTCATTTGAACTTCACAATAGGTGAACAATAGATAACATATTTTGCATGATCATCAGACATTTCCCAAGAATGTCTGAAAGACGTGATAGTACGAGAAACACACAAGAAAGGGGGGGGGGCTTTGAATTGTGTGTGTGATTTTTGAAAACTTCTTTACAAATACATCACATTTATTAGTTTTCAAAGAGTGTTAAAGTGTGTATGTGTGTGTGTGTACGCAGCGGAAAATTAACGTAAAACAGAGAATTAAAGCACACATGATATTTATCCTGGTTCACCCCCATAATCGTCAGGGTTACGTCCAGTCCTTGTTTTGTGTGTGACTTAAAATAAGAGTGAAACTCTATGAATTTTTCACACAAGTGGACGACTTAACTCAGTTAAAGAATGGCTTAAAGCTTTCTATGTTTGAACCAATGAAAGTTTGGCTCTTTGGGCAACTTGGTAGAGATATGCAGTAAGTTGTATTCAAGTCGCCAAGTTGTTTCGGAAGCTAAACTCTCTATTTATATCTTCAGTAGAAAGTCTTCATTTAGCTTTGACGAAGAAGAGAAAAATATATCCGTTAGTGCTCCTGCTTCCTTGTGAGTAACGGCTTATTCTGTAATTCTGGATCAGCATTAAATGCGTTCTGTCAAGCATTAATTGCTTGTGTTGACATCGTCTGGCTCGGTGCTGTGTTTATCTTTGGGTTTTTGTTTAAACATAATGTCCCAGTGCATGCCAGCTAAGGATCATTAAATGCTCTAAACAAAAATTTTGAATTTGAACGTTGATGAGGTACGATGTTCAGGATTTCACGCCGTTGATTCAGCCCGATCATCTTGATTTGAGGAAAAGCAGAAAAGCAGAGGAACCGAGGAATAAAATATTAATTATGTCCTTTTCTTCTTTCTGCAATCAGCAGTGGTTCATTTAATGTGCTGTCGAGGCAGATGATCTTTGAACCAAGAAGCAATTATGATGGATGAACTCTTCAGAGTTTTGTCGAACAATTTCTTTAATGCTTCTGTCAAACTGATTCTTCATAACCTCATGACATACATTCTTTCTGGCATTTATCACCTTTGAGCACTTTGATACTTTGGAAAGACGGAGTCTTCATCATGACATGGCAGACGCAGTCTTTACAGAATTTTCAGAAGTTCGTCACTGAGTGAGTTGCTAACTGTGTTGCGTAGGCGGACGGACTTTCTTATTCCGAACTTTCTTGACTATCGGACTGTTCTTGCTATGCAGGTGGCTGGACGCTTCCTTCTTTTGTGCTTCTGTTGAAGTTCTCCTTTTGAATGGATTGTTATCCAACTATTTTTCCATATGGGCTAGAAATACTTCAAAGCTTGAGATGTTTCTTCAGGCTTGTGACCAGACTTACTTACCTTTGGCAAAACAGTCTTCCTGTAGGTCAGAGTGTATTCAAGCACCGGACTGTTTCAATTTTATCCCATGTGCTTTTGATGTTGAATGATCATATTTGCTTTAGTGCTTTCCAAAAGATATCTGTTTACTTTTGGGCAAGCTTGATCTTTGGTGAGTCGTCGGCCTGTCTCCGCTTGATTGCTTTCTTTATGCCTCGAGACAGTTCCTCTTGAAAACGTATGCAATTGTTCTTCAGTGAGGACCCAGACGATTTCCACTTATTTGGCCTGTCTTATTTTTGATAATGCCTTGGGATTTTATGAAGTCCTTTATGAGGATAGTTTTTCCTAAACATAAAGATGTTCAGCAAGTTAGGAATTCTACCTCAGAAATATCATATTATAAAGAAATTGTTAATTATCAAAACATGATAATTATTTGAATCTAACAATCTCCCCCTTATTGATTCAATGAATAGTTGCATGTGCTTCATCCAGTAGGGGTAATTTAAACCGTTAAAGAATGGTGGCCTATTTGTAGCTGCGCCGGTTGAAAGTGGAAATGCGTTCCCCTCCATGGATCTTTTACTCTGGACCTGTAAAGGTGTTAGTTACACAGAGCCGTAGCTCTAATATCAATTGATAGAAATAGGAAACGGAAAACGACACAAGAAGGGGGGTTGAATTGTGTGCGTGTGAAACTTGACTTTCAAAAACAATTATTAGTTTCTAAAAAGATTTTCGTAAATGATGCAGTAGAATAATATTGATCAGAGTATATACGATAAAGCTGTGAATGAAACACACTTTCATGCAGCGAAAATATTAAGAATAAAAGTGAGAACGATGTTTGCTGTAAAGGAGCAGACGATGCAAGCAGTTAAACGATCAGACGATGCATGCAACAGACGATATAAGCAATAAGAAAGTAAATAATGCAAGCAATAAAAATAGTACAAGTATTAGACACAGGACTTCTCCAAAGTATTCGAAGGACTTCTCCTAAGTATTCCCACAGGACTCCTCCAGAGTATTTTCAGGGACTTCTCCCAACAAGTATTATAGGGACTTCTCCTTACTAGTATTATCAGGACTTCTCCTAACACGTATTATCAGGACTTCTCCTAACAAGTATTATCAGGACTTTTCCTAATTCTTTTTACAAGATAAAGAACTTCTTATGCGCAGGTCTCTTCAGAAAGAGTGATGTAGAAAGTTTAAGCACAGATAAACTCTAAGTGTTGCGAAAGGTTTTAAACTTGGTTAAATACTTGAGTTTCACCAACAGAGATGATATGACAATGGTTCTTTGTTTGGGGTGTGAAAGAAGTAAATAAAGTTTGACTCTTAAGATTTTTTCACACTTGAGTTACTTCACTCGGATTTGTGATTTGACACTTGAGTTTCGGGAGAGGAAACTATGCTTGGGCGATTTTAGAATGATTGAAAGCTTGTGCTTGAATTTTGTTATAAGTCACCCAGTTTTTCAGTCTTCAAGTGTTCTATTTATATCTTTAGTAGGATGGATGTTGGTGAAGATTATGAAGTTCCTTTGAGTATCTTCTTCTCTGATGTTGCAACGGATAATTCTGTTAAGGTTTCAGAGCATTAAATGCAAACCTGCTACGCAATAAGTGCAGCATTTAATGCAGTTGATTTTGTTGTTTGCTCTTTTCTGCTTTGTTTCCTTATAGAGTGTTGAGCAATTAATGCGGAGGAAAACAGCAAAGCATATCTTCTATTCTGATCACTGAGATTTTACTTTGGTCGTTGAGGTTGTACGATGTTCAGAAAAGAGATTCGTTGGCTCTGAAAAGGTTGTATCTTGAAGTACGGAATGTTCAGATGCTTGACAGATACAAGGAATATTTCTCCATTAAGTATGTCCTTTCTTGGTTCTGATGAAACAGTGCGTCATTGAAGACGACAGACATTGTACTCCTTCACTGTTTGAACATGTAGGCAGACATTCCATTTTGAACGTAGGCAGGCGTTCCATATTGAACGTAGGCAGACGTTCCATTTTGAACGTAGGCAGACATTCCACTTTGAACGTAGGCAGACATTCCACTTCATTTCATCGAACGGTACATTTGAACGTAGCTGCTTTAGATTCTTCATGAGAGGTCAGACGATGCGTTTCTTTTCATCGAACGATAGATATTTCCTGAAATATAAAATATATAGAGTTTAGGAAATTTCTATCTATCATGATTAAACCTTGGGTAAAATTGTTATTAATCAAAATATGATAAACGTGAAATCATTTGAACTTAACATGAAGTATATTTCATACCCCGGGCTTACGTGATGCTCGTAAACAAGCCCGCTCCTACGGATGTGGAGAGGGTTGTCGCTCGCCTAGTGCAATGGGGTCAGCAATACCTTTCGGCACACCCAGTCGTACTCCATTAACTCTGGGGGTAAGGGATTGTAAGATGCTTTTAATTTCAGCTGCTTCTTTGACAGCTCCATTGGCAGATATTTGTTGGCTATCTTCTCCTTCTTCTTCTACCCCTGCTGAGCGGGGCCACCCAATTCCGGTTGACCTTTCTTCCCATGGTTACCTATGAAATCTGTAGAGGTAAGGTCACCGCGCCAGAACCTTAACCACCAGAAAAAATGGAAGGGCACTAGTGAGGCACGCGGCCCCACCCCCGCAGATATGGCACGCCACCACAAGCGTCGCTATGCTACACGCATAAACCCCGCCGGAACCACCCCTTGTTCGGCCAAAAATCCTAGAATCTTGCAAAAACTAAAGCAAAACGGAGATATTTACTTGAATGTACGGTGGAAGATCATTGAAAGCTTCGCTCAATGCAAAAATTGCCTATAACAGAAGAAGAACTCAAACAACTACAGGGAAGCATAGCTTTTAGGGCTTCAGAAATCTCAGAAATGGGAAGAATGACGAGCCAAGACCTCTATTTATAGAGGTCAGAGGGGTACGTCCAAAACGCACCCCGCTTTAACTTTTCCATAAAGGCACCGCACGAGAAACGAAACTACACGCCCAATCGGACACTGCTACGCGTCCCACTGACGCAGTCGCGTATCTTCCATCACCAACCAACGTCTTTTCGTCTTTAATGGTCACCCAGATTCAAACGAACAATCATGACGTGGGAATGACCGACGAGGAAAGATCAACCGAGAGGCATGCCCCGTGGCACCCTTAACCGACTGCCAGGGCCAGGGGGTGAATAAAACCGATTACCCCTCTCGGAAAAACAAATGCCCGAGGACCTTCCCCCCAAAAAAATAAGTCAAGAAAAACCTAAGACCTATACTTGACACTCAACTGAATGTCAATATTGGGGGGCTACTGTTCCGAGACACACTCTCTCGTGCTCTCACAAAGGAAATAGCCGAGGGACGATTTTCAACTTACTAGGGCCTCGACTTACCCCTAGGAACTTGAAACCAAGTGCCCGGTCTGGGAGGGCTACTGTTCTGGGAGTGACCCTCTCGGTCCCACCTAGGAGGGACAACTTCGTAAAACACCTCGCACCGACTACTATCACAACTTACCCTTACAAGTGCCCGGGCTGGGGGCTACTGTTCTGGGAGTGACCCTCTCTATCCCACCTGGGAGGGACAACTCCGTAAAACACCCTGCAGTGACTGCTATCACAATATATCGTTGGGAACTTGTATGAAGTGCCCGGGATTAGGGGTTACTGTTTTGGGAGTTACCCTCCCGGTACCTGTCCGGCCAAATAACCGAGAGCCAACGCCTGGAACACCCGAACAGAGAAGTCTTCCAGACACGCCCTGACCGCCCGAGGAAACACACTCACCCTCACGTCCCTAAGGAAATAGGACGAGAGACTCTCTGACATGCACCCGGAAGCTGAATGCATCCAAATGTCCAATCACCAATCCCTTCGCTAGTCTACCCTAGCAGTCGTGACACTCCAGGACCTGCTACACCTTCTTGAGGTACCCCCCACCGTCCGATCCTCTAGGAACTGCAGAGGTTCGAACGACCTAGGAGAAGGCATGTACAAGGCCATCATTTCAAACCCTTGAGGGTCGCGCCGTCATCCAACCCCTATATAAGGAGGGTTCACCAAGCCATTAAGATACACACTTCTGATCTCAGTTATTCACTCTCTCCCTCTCACTTTTGCCTCTCACTATGACATCGAAGTGTCTTTGCAGGGACCCCTCTCGAGAACGGAGACAACAACCAGCAACCTCCCTCCAGCTGTTAGACAGTGTTCGAAAGAAGCGCAACATCCTCTCTACCGCCCCCACACCTCAACAAACACCACTTGCGGTGATCTGATAGACTTTCCTTGTTCAAGTTACAACATTTTATTACTAAATGAGTGATAAAAAAATAATGTGGCCTCGATAAAGTTTCAGCCCAACATCTCTGGATAACTAATATAAATAAATAAAAAAACAGAGCACGATCACATTTTCCACATTATTCTTATTTTAAGGGAGTGTTAGTGACACTCTTTTTCTAACACTCACTAACACTCCCTTCGAACACTTTCTCAATAATTGGTTAAAATCATGTGGTTCCATATTTTTAATAGATCTTACTTAAATTTTAACCAATCAATAAGAGAGTATTACAAAAATATTAAAAAGAGAATGTTTCTATCATTTCTCTAATTACCATATTAAGATTAATAGAAAAGTGATCATGACAGTATTCTCTAATTACAATATTAAGATTAATAGAAAAGTGATCATGACAGTGTACGAAAGCATCACCTAAACCCACTATTGCTTCCCACTTTATGTGATACATGTAACTATTAACTACCAAGACAGGCATATATAAAATGGATAGTAATCCAATTAAACCAGCTTATTGGGTAAGCTAAATCACCATAAGCAAAAATTTAATTAGTAATATAAGTCTACTTGGTGCAAAGGACAAGAAGGAAATAACAGAAAGTTGAGTCCTTTTAGAACCAGATTTGTTGGACAAATCAATGCAAAGCTCATGTGACAAAATCAGAAAGCACTCACGGGATAAAAATATTCCCCAACTTAGAAGAATGAAAAAAGCAGGCTTTCGGATATGGTAGCATGGGAGAGAAGTTGGGTGGGTAATTGAGTCATTGTTGACTAGGATCAGTTCAAATTCAAATTATCAAAATCAAAAGAACTTGTGGTGTGTATTGAAAGAATTTGGAAGTGTCATAATTTTTTAATTAAGAAGCGTAAACTTGTGGTGTGTATTGAACAAGTACAATCTAACATGCAAGTTTTCAATTGTTTGCTTTTCTCCTTCTGAAATGGGTGTGGAAGGTCATTTTCACTTGCGAAAGAATAATTAGGTAATACTTTATTTCTTGTGCTGATAATAACCACATGATACTTCGTAATGCATTCGGAGTATCTTTGGATGGACGAAACTTAATGGAGGGGAACAAAGTAAAATAGGTTTGATACTACTTTTGGTCGCTCACTTATTACGAAAGTGCGTTTTTGGTCCATTACGAAAAAAATTAGTCAAAAACGTCACTCACTTTAACAAACGAGAGCAGTTTTAGTCCCTCATCACTATTTAATAAAAAAACTAATGTTTTCTATCAAAAAATTAACGTTTTCTGGGTTTTCCAGAAATTCTTTATCTTCTTCATAACCTTCATCCCCTCAAAGAAAATGAAGAATTTCTTGAATACCCAGAAAACGTTTATTTTTTGACAGAAAACATTAGTGTTTTTATGGAATAGTGATGAGGGACCAAAACTGTTGTTGTTTGTCAAAGTGAGGGACGTCTTTTGCTAATTTTTTTATGAGGGACCGAAAACGCACTTTTGTGATAAGTGAGGGACCAAAAGTGCTATTAAGCCAATAAAATATTGTTAAGAGAAGAAATGCACAAAAAGAGGAAGAAGAACATTTTATCTTTTAATCAATCAATTATTCACAATGTAAATCGTAGACTAAATGTCTCTTTCTCTCTGCTTTTCACCCACTTTCTTGCCTTAACAATGGCTTCGCAGAGCAACGGTGTTGTTCCAGCGGCGCTCGACAACACCAGTGTCTTCTTTGGCGGCACGAAGCCACCGCCCCTCTCTCCTCCTTCCTTTAATCACGGCGGTTTAAGGTTCGTTTCGAATCCTCCTTCCCGCACCCTTCTCCCCACAACGACGCAAGGTTCGCTGCGGCAGTGGCCTTTCCTTGACCGTGGCACGAGGTACTGCCTCGTCCCATGGCTTTCGGCAACTGCAACTCCGACAACCACCGCCATCTACCCTCTCTCACTCTATTTCTCTAGAATCTTTGTTATGGTATCCTAAAGCTTAAAAATAATTAACAAAAAGAGGTTGAATGTTTATGTTTTGGTGACAAAGGTTTGGTGTCCCTGAAGTGTGTTGATCTAGATGGAGGCGCTGATCGGTGATGTGCTCAATGGCAACAAGAATGATTTCTCTTCTTTCCTTTTGAAAGTTCTTCTTCTGTATGACAATGGCAATGACAATGGACTCTTATTAGTTTTTCTTTTCTTTAAAGTGTATAATCGCAAGAAGCTTAAAACTAAGTTAATTTAAACTTGAGGGGAGTGTTAGAATATGAAAATAATATCTTATAATATTTATGATAATATCTTAGAGTATCTTTTCATATCTTAATCACATTTAAATTATTACTTAGATTGATTTGTTTCCTTATATAATTAGGATCATGAGCCTAGCCATTACTATAAACATGAGTAAGTATTTTATCTTTTAATCAATCAATTATTCATTGTGTAAACCCCAGTGCACTTACACTTTGTCTCTCCTCTCTCTTCTCCTTCTATTATCACGGCGGCGCAAGGTTGATTCCGAACCCTCCTTCTCGCACTATAGAGGGACGGTAAGCACGACAAACAAAGTGGCAGCCGCAACAGAGGTCGGCCGCGTCGTCACACGTGGAGGAAGCGACAAATTGTGGGATTCACACGCAGTGAGGACAACGGCGCGTGGAGGCGCGTGCGTCGGTTTCTGGCGACCCAACTTCGGGTTCTGGCTGATAGGGGCGGTGGACACTATGGTGGAGTGGGTGTCGGAAAATGAAACACTGTAGTGGAAGGAGCTGGAATCCGAAGATGAATCACAGTTCTAGATAAAATTTAGACGGTGGGTCTATTGGCAAAGCACCGATCCATTGCACCACTCATTTTTCGGGGCTCCACCTCAAGTTGCGGACAAGGGTGTGTTTCCCACACCAGCTCACCATCAAGTTGGATATGCAAAAGCGGTCTTAATGGTCAAACCTAATCTTGATACCATGTTAAGAGAAGAAATGCAAAGAAAAGAGAGGGAAGAAGAAGAGAGAAGAGAAGGGAAGCACAATGCACTAGGATTTACATTGTCAATAATTCATTGATTAAATGATAAAATGCTTAAACATATTTATAGTAATGGGTAGACTCATAATCTCCTAATTAAATAAGGAATTAGATCAATTTAAACAATAATCTAAATTACCTAAAATAAAATCAAGATATGATAAGATACTCTAAGATATGATCAAGATATTATAAGATATCTTTTTCATATTCAAACAAATATAATGGAACTGAACGGAATGAGATGAAGCAGAATAAAAAAAATCTATTGTTTGAATATGTTACAACGGAGCGAAACAAACTTACCACTTAATTGTTTGAGTAATGATTATGATTCATATTCACTCATCTTTCTCTTACATCTCATTTTCACTTATTTTTTCTTTCTATCTCTCTCATCTTTTCCAATGACATCATCTATTATATCTTTCATTTCACTTTTTGTGTTCCATTCTTTAAGAATTGATGGTAAGTAATGAGGCGGAATGTATTCATTACCTTTCAATCCATTTCATCTCCATTTAACATACCTAAATCTAAATAATGGAACACAAAAACATTTCATCTCATCTTAGTCTTTATTATCAATCCAATCATACTCTAGAGCTGTCTAGGGTACATCACATGTTCCGATTCCACGAATTAACCGCAAATGTAGCAAATTCGCAGCTATTTAGGAGTTAAAATTTACAATTCACAATTTTATTTTCATTTTCTCTTATTACAAACTTAATCACATAGTTAAAAATCATATATTTATAAGTTAGATGCAGTGTACCAATACACTATTAGTGCACCCTAGACAACCCCAATACAGTATTGCACATGATTGTGGTGAGTCGCAAATTAGCATAGGTTTTGCAACTAGATTTTGAGGAACACTCAATAAAAGCTAGCATCTATATAATTGGGCTTTTCCCCACAGCACCGAAAAAAGAATATGTATTCTGTATAATTGAATGTGTATCTGTAATATGTAATTAATGACATACATGTATGATTGTGGATAATCATTGTCAAGGGCTATCTTTATATATAGATATACATTGCAAACGTATACTTTAGTTGGAGTATAGGACACCAGTGAACCATCCACAATAATTGTGGATTTGATCAACCAGATAAAGTTTGTGAGGTGCGAAAGGTCTAATTATTATATTGACAATTTATAGACACAAATCTAAATCCGTTTATGTAATTAAAATTATATCCGTTTCACTCAAGTATAGTGCTGGTGATGAATTGTAAATTTGGATACTAACTTGCTTAAAAGCTAATTTGAATCCTATGTGGCCATATTTTTTCAGCTCTCAGTTGCGGATTGTTGTTAACCCAAAACCCTTGATTCTTATATTAAATGATTTAAATTTAATTATTAAAAGTTAAATTGGCCAAAAATTTAAATTGATTTAAAGAAGCTTGAAGTCGGTATTGCTCATGGTATTTAAGGCACATGAATCCTTCTTAAGATGATTGACAACTCTCCCCACCCTTACACACAAATACAAACGAGAGTGTGGGATCAATCAAACTTAAATTAATTAATATAAAACTTTAATATTCATATCATAGCTAGTATTATTCAATATTTTATTTAAGGCACCACATAATCATGGATTTAATTTGTTCTCATTTAATTATTAAAGACACAAAAATGAATAATTAGATGGTGTAACTTTGATACGATAATTTTTTTTGGAAACAGTAATGCATTAATCAAGCAAAAAAGTTAGCAAAGAAGCCATTACATCACGACGAAGGTAAGGAGAAAGCCTCGGAGGACCTTCCTTAACCCAAACAATATCACCAAGAAATGTGAGCTAGAAAATCCGCAGTTGCGTTCCTAGTTCTACGGACAAATAATATCTCAAACAATTCAAAAGAAGACACCAAAGCACGGCACTCATGCACAATGGATGACAGATATAAGCAACCACCAGCATGTCGCTTTCAAGCTTCATAAAGCAACATGCAACTCACTTTACGGAAGTGAAGCACAACAACCAGAAAGAGCAACAATTTGAAGCAAAAAACTTCAGCAATCAATGGTGAGAGCACTTCCCTCCTAGAGAGCGTGGCAGTTGCCATTAATTCGCCTTCATGATTGTGAGCTATCCTCTATACGGAAAATAGGCCAGAAAAGAAATGCCACTAAATCACGGTTCCAAACCAATGATGACGACATCCGATACATACTGAATAAATTGCCTTCACTAACGACGTGTTGTTTGGGATCCAATTATCCTCCCAAACACTAACCATTTTTCCATCACCAACGCGCCAAGCGCCACTCTCCTTTAAAGGCAAGCCTGGTCGAAAGATACTTGTCCAAGCATATATAGCTAGAATGGATATTGAGCTCTTGAGCACCCTCTCCACGGTACACCACTTTTGGCGTAGTGGTAAGTGCTAAAGGTCCAACATCATCGACCAAGGCATCCCATAAGGTTGATTTATAAGATTGTGGGGAATTTGGTAATTATCCCAAGACCCTGGGTGGACGACACCATCATCAGCCTGTGAAATCGCAGGAGTTGTCGGACTTGGGGTCGGAGTCGGGCCGTAACTGGCGTTAATATTGGCCTTGATGTTTATAAGGATGTGGCTGAGTGTACCCCAATTTTCAGGGCGTTACTGTAGCAAATGAACAGTAAATAAATATGCAAAATAGTTTTTCAAAACTGTAGAAAAGAGGGTATATTGGCCTGTTTGATTTCTGTTTTTGAAAACAGTTTTCTGTTTTATAAAATTAAAAAACAAAAAAACTTGTTTGGTTAAGATGTTTTCTTAAAATTAATTTAAAAACGGTTTCCTGTTTTTTTGGTTTTTAAAACAGAAAAACCAAAACAGAAAAAAGTTGTTTTTGTTTTTTATTTTCAGCTTTGTTTCATTAATGGCATTACTGTAATTAAAAGAAATTAGAAAGTAAAGGTTTTTTATTTTTTTATTTTCAAAAATGTTTTTAAAATCATATTACCAAACAAGTTTTTTTCTTTTATTGTTCTAAAAAGTAGTTATTAAAAACTATTTTAGAAAACAATTTTGAAAACAAAAAAATCGAAAACACAATCAAACACACCCTTTTCCCTTTTTCGATATATGTCAAGATGGGATGCATTAATAATATTGATACCCTGATTCTCAAATAACCATACATGTGGCAATAGGTGACTGGTCAGCAGCTTATAAATAGTTTGCAAAGCGGATTATTATGAGTTCTAAAAAAACTCTGCCGCCAGCTTGTAAGAAAGTAAGCTAAAGCTTCCTACACTGATACTTAGGCATATCAATCAAAACGTCTGTGATGAGTCTTCCTGTAGATAAGCATCCATCTCCTGTCTTGATCTCCCTTGATTTGGCATCCACCTGCAACTTGTGGCTAAGGGTTGTCCGACTGGCGACGGATCGCTAGCAAACACACACAACAGACAAGCAAGGGTCAACTTCGAAACAATAACTCCCCATGCGAGCGCATGGGTGAGACAACAAACATCAGCATACATAAGCATATCAAGTAATATTCATTTATTGCGGTTTATATATACTACGCAACTAAAACTACAACTATGCAGGGAAATTGTCAAGCAATCATTGATTATAAAGCAAGTAGAGTTGCAACCAAAGCGGTCAAGTATGATCAAACCATAGAGGTGGTTGAAAGCGAAGACGACTACTACGTCGAAGATGAAGACGATGACAACCCTTCGTGTTACTACATTATGACCAAAGGAGGAGTCGAAGGAAATTCTAGAACTTACAGAGCTTTGTTCCATAGAGTGAAGTCCTCAGGAGGATCGAGGGTTTCCACTAGCGAAGGTGTTCCTTCTGATGATAAGGTTGGAGGTCAAGAGACTCAAGGTGGTGAAGCGGTTAGTTGTGATGACGTTTGACTATGTTTATGTTATATGTTCTCATGTTGGTTGTTGTGTTGTTGACTTTTTCTATGATCTCTGCATGACTGTACCCCTGATATGATATTATTATACTTTCACAGGTTGCCCTTGGCTAACGATAATAGTAACTTTCGTGAATACTGTTTTCGGGTTGAGTGCAGCACGAACTTCGAGGAAGAACGACCCGGGCTCGAGTTGCACAGCACAAGGCCCAGAGCCCAAGGATGTCCGGGGCTAGATACTCTCAGTAACATTGGGATACTCACCGGTGCACCAGAATCATATGGTGATCAGTGTTCTCATGCACTGACGCACTGACGCGCTGACGCACTGACGCGCAGTTGAGTTTGACTTGTTTGAGCATTTGTAACCACCATGTCCGAAACGGAAATGGCTTCTAAAGGTGAAGGATTTGCTGAGGGATTAAAACTATTACTAGTATTAATCCGCAGTTCTTCACTGACATTAGGCCCTACATTAGACCTTGATAATTGGTTTGCTCTAGAACAATTGGACATTTTACCACTTCGTAATATCATACACTAAATTAAATTTCCTTAATTCAAAGACAATCTTCTGAATTAGAAAAGTTCGTTTAAGGCATTGGGATGATTTCAAATGAAAACATACTTCCTTGGTCCCACTAGGCGTGCTAATTTGTTTACGCTGATTTGTAGCAATCAAGGTAACACCACAAGAAAATCCGAATGTTTATGAAAAGGCTAGATTCTATCCTCTTACGAGTCTTGGGAATACGGAAATCTTCTTGGCGCGCGTTGAGTGCGTGGGTGGAGTGGATGGCGTGAGTCCGTTGAAAGTCGTTCGAGCGGCTTGATCGTGCGGGTTTGAGAGAAGAGACTTGAAAGGGAAGTTCTTCCAAGCGTCGAAGAGGGAGAGGCAGAGTAAAAAAGGAAAACAAATTGAAAACAAATTGCATTAAAAGGTAAAGTGCAGGGAAATTACAAAAGATTGCATGAAATTTAAAGGTTTGGCCAGTCGACCATCACTCAATCACTCACGTGTGTCTCGTTCCTATTGCTATGCATCGCTACTAGTGGACTTATGGCGTAGGGGTGAGGGTTAACGCTACCGGACGTGTTGTGATGTTGGCGAAAGACCCTGAATCTGCTTTCATTACTTCTATTTATAGGCGAAACCTTCTAACTGCTTGCAACAGTAATTTCTTCTTGTCTTTACACATGTCTTCTGTCTGCTTTGACTAGATTGTCTAGTCTCAAACAAAGACTTCCCTTCGCTATCCATTTTCTGTAATGAATTTTTCTTCCTAATATCTTTGATTACAGCTTTCCCTTTCTGGGCAGCTTCCTTCTCTCGGGCGGCCTTCCTTTTTCTCTGTAGCCTTCTCCACTGGGTCTTGGTCATCGGGTTCGTTCCGGAATAAGTGTCTAGAACGTGGGATTGATTCCTCGAAGCATAGGAATTCCATTTTTTGAAGGAGACATGTCCCACTTCGACCTTTGACTTGATAGTGGGTCCTAGATAAAATGGGGCTACCCACTAGTTAGGTCGAACTCCTGTTGAAGGGACGAAACTCTTCCTTTTATGAGCTGAAGAGCGTTGTGGCCTCGACTCGCGCTGACGCGCAGACGCGTCATTGATTAGGAATATAATAATAAAATATCCAAGATATTTTCCTAATCTTTCCATAATCCTTGTTTGGTCCTTGCCCCTTCAAAGTTTATGGTTTAGTCCTTGCCCTTTGAGAGTTTACACTTTGGTCCTCAAATAGTAAAAAGAGATTTTTACTTTAACCTTTTACCCTTCACACTTTGGTCCCTAGGGTTAATTGAAAGATGAAAACCACCCCCGTTTGGCCCATTAAACCCACGGCCTCCCCCTCATTAAATAGGGCTTCATGTTGTTTTTCATCCATTAAGTCATTTTAAATGAAATTTAGAGAGAAAAAGTGAGAGCTCTTGCACTACTCATCATCTTCTTCCTTTCTCCTCTCCATGGCCGCACATCCTCCTCACCATGGCAGCCCCTTCCATTCATCTCCTTCACTTGATCCTTTGAGGTAAATTGCTCCCCTCGTCCTGATCTACGTTTCAACCGATTCAGATTTTTGATAGGTTGAGTTTGGATTTTTATGAGTTGTTAGAACCTTTGAACTCCCTTTGTTAATGTTGTTCCCATGACCTTACGCTTTAATTTGAACCGATTGGAATTTTGATTGGTTGAGTTTTGGCCCCTAGAAAATTTTCAAGTTGAGCTTTTGCTAGGGTTGCCTTTAGGAAAGTTACTCCCATGATATTGATCTATGGATTTGTCTAATTAGTTTTCTTGGAAGCTAGGTTTTTGAGAATTGATTATTTGAAATAAGTGGTTTTTCAAACTTTAAAATTTGGTTTCACCATAGATTTTATTGTAACCTTTGATGTGTACAAGTTAGTTTTGAAAGAAAAATTGATTTTGGTAATTAAGTGTGTTGGCCGAATTTTGGACAGAATTGAAACAAGGGGAGAATTTATTTTCCAACTAGCTTTGAGTGTGTTTAAATGCTTGGAAATGGTTTTGGGTTTGAAGGAAAGGTTTTTCCCAATTTAGTGCAAAAGGGCCTAGGAAAATTGTGTGTTTAAAGCCCTAGAAAATTGATTTCTAGAGGTTTTGGTAAACTTGAAATTGGAAGTTTAAAAATTGAGATTTTGGGTAAATTGGATTTTGAAACTCATAGCTTGATTAGGGTTTTTGCTAAGTTAAGAAAATCCGGGTTTTGATGGAAAAACTTGTGCTTTTGACACAGTAGTTTTTGAACTCAAGACTTGAAAATTTGTTTTAGAAACTTGTAATTGAAGTTATGTTTTGGATTGTGAAATTTTCTTGAGTAACTTAGTGAATTATTTGGTGAAAATTTGTAGTTATTAGGGTTTTAAAGTATTCGGCCAGAATTGAGGACTTGAGGTTTTGTGTGTGTTTTCGGATCCAAAATCCTGTTTAGGGCCTTCAAATTGGTTTGTAAGCATCTATCCTTGATGATCTCTAAAGATTTAAAGTTTTGGACAATTTTGAAAATTGTATCTTAGAGTTTTCTGAGTTCTTTCGACGGTCGTCAAAATTGTTAAAAATGTTTTCGACTTCCAAGGATATTCCTAAGAGTTAGGACCAATGCCTGAGTGATAAGAACCCTGTAGGACCAGTAGCAAGGACCTTAGGATTGAGTTTCAAATTCTAAGCTAGGCTATGTTTCTTGAAGGTTTATGAGACTTTGGATCGACCAGGACAAACAGAGCTTACGTAACCACCTGGATCAAACGTTTCTTCGGTAAGGGCACTTCTATATTCCTAGCCACTAGGCATATGTATATACTATGCAGTTGATGGAGTTCTAAGAACGACCCGACTTTAAATTGCTTGAATTTGATTGCAAATATCCGAAGGCATCTGATATGCTGGATTAGAATTGATTTGATGTATGACATTGATGATTGCTTGTATGTGCGTCTTGACTTGATTGAAGTTCTTGCCTTACTGTTAATTGTAAGCATGCTCTCTTTTCCGCACATGTTTTATATCTGTTTAGATATATACCCGTGCTCTACATGATTATTGTTAATTATGAAGCATGCTGTTTAGCTCATATGAAAAGAGCAAGCCATACCAGATTATGTATGCCCTTTTATGTTTGATAACATGTTGATTGAATTACCGTCTCCCTTGACCTTGCTTGTTGCAATATTGCTATGCCTTATCACCAATTGTTATTGTGTGCGCTAGCCGGGGAATTAGTGTAAGCTACCATGGTAATGGGTTCCTTTCAAAATAAATTATGCGGACCTTGTTTTGAAAAAAAGTAAAGGCTTAACAGTTTCAAAAAGAATAAGAAGAGAAACTTTCTTTAGAAACTTAATGAATGTTTTGGAAACATGCTTTCAAGAGAACTTGCAGTTAAACCGTGAGCTTTAGAAATGAATCTATCCTACCTTTCTTGAAGGAAATTCATAATGTACTAAAGGAATACATCAACCCTTTTCTAAACTTAAGGACTATTCCACTTCTTTTCTACAAGTTTTATCTTGCAAAGAAAATTAAGTCACTTCTTGGAAAAAGAAGCATAAGAACTTCCTCATGAGGAATCATAAGACATGTTTTCTGGAAGCCTCTAAAGACCTTTACAAAAATATTTCAAGAGATGTTTTCTCAAGAAAATTGGGTAGCTTATTCGGTAATGCCTTCGTTGGTAGTAACGGGCGTTTTACACTTCGGCGGCTACCGACGGGAGATCACTGGACCAGGAGGGTTCAGGCGATCACAATCCCTCGAAGTAGACGGGCACTCCGACAAGGATGACACCGCCTTCGAAAAGGGACTCAGATTCGTAAGAACAACGTTTCCGCTAGGTAAGGAAATTGGAATGAGGAACCCGTTCATATTGTTGTTGTTGTATGTTCATAAAGTTTGCATGCACGATCTTTCCTCAAGACGAAGTAGTCTTTATTCTTCCGCTGTTTGGAATAGCAGGACTATCCATCCAGCAGGCTTTGTGTAGACTGTGTGTAGGCTGTGTGCGGACTGTGTGTAGGCTGTGTGCGGACTGTGTGTAAGCTGTGTGCAGACTGTGTGTAGGTTGTGTGCAGATTGTGTGGAGACTGTGTGGTTACAACACGCCAAATGAAGTCATTTGGGGTTTCCCAGATTTTCGATTCGGAGTCCCGAAGTCGTCCGTTTCGCTTGCTGAATTTTCGACTGAAAGTCTTGTTAGCAAGAGAAGTTCTTTCCAAGCTTCGGAAGGAAACTGTATCAATATTATAGTCGTTCTTCACGAAATTCTTCACTGAACGTCATGGTGATAGTGAGTACGTCTTATTCTCGTCCGAACTCAAAGTCAGGTCAAGCTTGGTTTACTACCAAGTGTAGCAACGAGTACTTCATCGGTACTTCGGTCGATGATATCGCTTGTCGATACCGTCGAGCGGATCCAAACAGTACCATGGAATAATTAAATAATTATTTAATTATTGGGGGAAAATCAGGGTCTTACACATATGTTTATATATTTATATGTTTATATGTATGATATTTTAGTGTGTACGCTGTGAGAGTAAGTAAAGTGATTAAGTGGATAAGACGGAAGGAAAAGGTAGTTAAGGTTAGTTGAGAGAAGACCATGAGTTCATCATGTGATCATGTGCATAAGTCAGTAGAGTATAAGAGGAAAGAAGTAAGAGTAAGCTATTAGTATAACGCAAAAGTATAAGTAAGAATGGAAGGAAAAGAAAGAAAGATTTGTAAGGAGTAAATTAAAGACAAGAGATTAATTAGAATGAGATAAGATATTTGGGGTATGTTTTCATGAGATTCAACGGTTAAACCAAGAGCTTTCGAAAAGGAATAAATCCGCCCTATGTTTTCATGAAAAAATGATTCTATAATGTACCTAAGTGAATTCATCACACCTTTTTTTTAAAGAAATGGAGATTTTAGTTCCTTCATAATACGAGGCCTTGTTTCAAAAAGAATCCTAAGAGATGTTTTCAAAGAAAAAGAGGACAAGCCTTATATGGGATTGTTAAAACGGTTGAGAGAAGAAAAATGCTTTTCAAGCAAGGACAAGACTTGTACACTTGGTGAAGGGTGACCATGATGATGTTGATGTGACTTGGATACTCAGTGTAGAGTGATCTTGAATATGATGATGAAACTTGGGTGCTCGGATTTAGAGTGAACCCATTGCGAAATCTGAAGTCAGACTCGTATAAACACGTTTTCACTCATATTGTTGATTGTTGATGGACTCAGACTCATATAATGACGTTTCTATTATATTTTTGATTGTTGATGAACTCAGACTCGTTTGAAGACATTTTTGTTTGTGTTGTTGATAGTTGGTATCACATCATATCATAGCATGCATTCATGGAGATAGGCTAGCAAGGTTGGTAACTATACAGAGTTGTCGAATCAATATTCCATTCATTTGCACTCCGGATGTCATACACGGCGTGCCTGTGAAGTAGCATTCACCATTATAGTTGTTAGAAGAGGTTATCAAACTGGAGCATGGGTGATTGTTCCACCTACCTTGTATGGAGCTGGCGTTATATCCGGATAATTGAAGAGCATTTTCATCGGTATGAGCATAGCTACCATGTTGGTCTTGTGATGTTGTCATGTGTGATTTGAGATAAATGCCAATGTGATTTAAATAATTGTCATGGGTGGCTTGAGAAAATTGTCATATGTGCTTTGTGATGATTGTGGTGTAACCCTAATATGATTGCTTATGTGAAACTCTGATTATGTAATCGTGTGTTATACTATTGATGGAATGAATGAGTAATTGTGTATTTGGATGTTCAAAGCATGTATTATACTGTATAAATACTGTCTGATATGTGTAGTTATGTATTATTTTTCTTTCACCACTATACTCCTATGATGAACACATTGTAAAGAAGTTGATCCTTGTACCTTAGGCAAATCCACCAGACGATGATGTTCTCTTCAGGGACGTTGCAGATGAAAGCGAAGGAGGACATTAACGAGGAGAAGAACCCTCCCGAGTTGTCACTTTGTACATTAGTATTAGATCGCCGTGAGCGGCATATGCTTGACTATTTTGTTGTGATAATGCATGAGTGAGAGTATGGGGTATTCTGTATGTTGCGGTGTTAATATACGTTTAGAAACAAAAATTACCCGCATTTCATTATTATAGAAAGACAACCAGCGCTCTTTTCTTGTAAAATGTTACTAAGGTAACACTCGAAAAATGGGGTCTTACAACATGTCTAATCACTCACTAATCACATCCTAATCCATCAGGTCACATCACTAATCTCATGTCACTTTCATTTCTAATCAATCACTCGCTAATCCCGAGTCTTGGTCACAAAAATATCTCGGGACATTTTTCCCAAGATTCGGCTCGTTTACAACCCGAAACACTTTTCACCGAAAAATATTTTTATTTTGGAAACAAATTCCTTACAACATTCTAATACATTCCATCTCGTTCAGAATTTCTAAAAATGTCTCTTTTAGTCTTTTTTTCTCACGTCAAGGTCTCTACAAAACCTCCGCGGCGTGTCAGAAATTTTGTCGGGCTTCGAAAATAAAGCACATCAATATTATAGTCATTTTTCATCAAATCAATCACACTTCGTCATAAGACATATAAAAATTCATATTCCCGCTCCAACATTGTTCAGGATATAAATAAGGTTTTCTACGGCAGCATGCCATTTTGGACTGTTTTAAAACAAACTAAAATCCTTCGGCGACGTTGTGAATTTATCACCTGAAAAATGACTTCAAATTAATTCAGTCATGAATATTAGTTTTTCTTCTTACTTTTATGTCAAACACTTTTTACATAAAATTTTACGCTAAAGCGACAAAAGCATAAAAGCCGAAAATTAAATAAATTAAATTTCCGAAAATTCTGGGTTTTCCAATTATCTTGAAATTATATTTTTATGGACTTAGGTATAGATTTTAACACGTTGGTCAACAAAATTGTAAGGCTATTTAAACATGAACTTATGACATATTTTAAATACCTTTATAATTTCAAATAAGGTTTCTAGTTTTTGAAAGCATAACAAAACCCTACATAATTTTACTATACCTATTAACCTATAATATTTTTGGCCTATTTATATATAGATTTGTTTTATTATGTGTAATTAGCTCACAAAGTAACAGTATATCTTCCTACGCATTTTTTCAAAACGAAGTGAAACCTTCAAAGAGTGAAAACTCTCATCTTTCTTACATTATCAAAACAGGGAACCTACATTCATATTCTCTCAGTAATTTGCACTTAATATTTCTACGCTACTCTTGTTGAAGAGATCCTGTAGAAAACCAAACCTTCTTTGTAAAAAAACTGGGAATAGTCCTATCCAATACTAGTGATGAGGAGTCTTGTAGAAAACTTGTTAGGAGAAATCCTTCGAATACTAGGAGAAGTCATGCATAATACTTGTACTATTTGGAGTAAATAGTGGAAAATCTTAGTAAAGCCAAGGACTAGACGTAGCCCTGACGATTAAGGGGGTGAACCAGGATAAATACTGTGTGCTTTACTTTTCAGCTCTAATTAATTTTCCACTGCACTGGTCTTTGAAATGTATTTGAAACTTATATTTGTTTATAAGCAAAGGTTTTAAAAAAAAATTACACACACAATTCAAACCACCATTTCTTGTGTTGTTTTACTATTATCAAAATCCCCCTTCCCTCCCCAACCAAACACACTATGTTAGTGTTGACAAACCCCGAATCTCGCTTGGGGGTGGCCGGAGTGGATCGAGATCATATACCAGCAGCCGCTACTGCTAGAGTTTGTTTACATCAAATGATGATGATGGTAACTTGAATTGTGCCGCATAGAAGTTGGATTATCAATTTTCGGTCCTAAAGAGGAGATAGACCGAATTAGTTACATCCCTTTTTTTCCCAGCGTTACATCACTATCTTAGCTGCACACTCATGTGTATAAAATTTGTAATACTTTTTTTGTTCGATAAAATATAATCAATGGGTTCTTTTCTAATGTCGCCTTTTAGCAAAAGTGAAAAGTTTCAAAAGAAGAAGATACTTAATAAGCCTGAAGGAACTTGGAATGCATGCAGCTAAAATGGGAAAATAGTTAGAAAAATACCATTGATGTGACCAAGGAAGTATGAGTATATATCACTGTTTTCTACACATGGGTCTCAACCAACAAAAATAGAAACACTCGACATTATGGCAGGTTCTCTCCCTTTATGTGATCTTGCATGTGAGTTGTTAGCTAGCCAGAAACCTCCATTAGGTGACCCATGTTTGTAAGCTATGAAACTAACAAAAGAGATATATTTTAATCTTATGTCGGATATTATTGGAATCATATTCATTAGAAAGGGAACAAAGAAGCATTAACATATGTGTCTGCCACTGAATGATTTCCGGGAAGAAACTGAAACAAGTTGTTCTTCATCACCTAGTTTAACAAGTCTATAATTGGAAGATGAAGACCTAATTAAGTACCTAACTAAATTATTTGTCATCACGTTAACTCCACTTTCACTACTACTGGATTGTCTTTTTACCACGGTTCAGGGCAGCATATAACCACAGTTAAACTATGGTAATGCGAGGCGAAGTAATAGATCAATTACCACGGTTGAAGCAGAAACCGTGGTAATATCATACCTCTGTAATACTCTCGGTTTGAGGCGGAATCGTGGTAATATCATGTCTCTATTACCACGGTTAAACACAGAACCGTGGTAATATCACACCTTTGTTACCACGGCTCAAGGTGAAACCGTGGTAATTTTGTTTCTCTGTTGCCACGGTTCTTGCCACGGTTCCACAAAGAACCGTGGTAATGTTTGTTTTTTTACCTTTGTTACCACGGTTCTTGTATGAACCGTGGTAATATGTTTTTTTTATGCATTCTGCCAAATATTTGGTCGAAAGTCTTCTTAGCGCATGGGCGCTGGGAAGCCAGCGCTCATGCGCTGGCATTCTGCCAAATATTTGGTCGACAGCATTCTACCAAGTAAAACAGTCTATAATCTAATAATTTATAATGCTACGTACAAATTAGAGAATAATCAAATCAAATTCATACAACCATGATCAATAGTATGTGACAGAACATATATATATACCAAACACCCCCAACAAAATAATATTGTACAACCAATATAATATATACAACCAACATAATATGTCAGCCCACTTGTATACATTTTACCTTTATAGTATTCCACTTGGCTTTACTCCATCTAATCCTCTGATCATTGCAAGTAGCACGGTAGATCTTCATTGTGCTAACAAAATGAATGAATAACCCAATGAGTAAACACGTCGAATAATAAGACTATATAGCACGGTTGATCTATATGCTTATTGATTAAAAATTTCTTTCATTTCTGTGCAGTTTCTTAGATCACCATGCAAAGGATCCAAGAAAAATAAGGTCCCTTTAGTGGCATTGATCACCACCAACACCCAATGTCCCCTACAACACATGTAAAACGAACAAAAGATCAAGTAACTAAGTTTCATATAAATTGATTACAAAGTTATAAATGGATCGTATGAATTTCTCACCCTGTATTGATTGGTGCGAGATATAATTGGCCTGGGTGTGCATGTGACTTTATTGTAGACAATGCAAGGCATAGGTTTCTTTCCACCTTGCCAAATTTGAGATAGTTTGAATCAAATTTTTTTCATTGGGGAGAATTTACCGGGTGTCGAAGCATTCCATCACCCTAGCCTTTATCTTTATGCCATGTCCAGTTCGAGCTTAAACACCAGATCCTCCTCCTTTATTATCGTATCATGCTATGAATAACTTCCTTTAAAATAATGACATTATCCGTAGTGCTGCGACCAGGAATGAAACTTCTTTGGAAAGGGCTTATAATATCATGCAGGAAGGGCCTGGTTCCATTCACCAGGACTTTTTGCAATAATCTTTAAGTGATGTAATGATGTTACACAAGCTCCTTAAAAGACCTGGGGTTATCAATTTTAGGGATCAACAGTCAACACAATCAGAGTTTCAGTAATGGAAGGATCAAAATATCCATTCTAAAGCAAATTATTTTTTCCAAGTTCAGAGTAGTTGGGAGAGGGAATGTCTCTGACATGTTACCTATATTTGATTAATAACAAGAGGCTTATGTTGAAATAATGACCACAATCTACTTAGACAAATATACATTCGTAGAGCGTTCATGTACCAATTACCAAGCAGAACTATCAGCTGCAGTTTTTAAGGTACAGTAATGCTTGATTACACACAACAAACAATATAGCGGTTTTTCTTATGCTTCCTTCTT
This sequence comes from Acmispon strigosus, assembly GCA_030819835.1. Taxonomy (NCBI): domain Eukaryota; kingdom Viridiplantae; phylum Streptophyta; class Magnoliopsida; order Fabales; family Fabaceae; genus Acmispon; species Acmispon strigosus. Next base: position 35,639,921 of record JAUAMA010000001.1, on the reverse strand, counting down.
GCACTCATCAGGGTCCAAATTGTCTTGACTTTGTTCATTGTGCTCATTTTGCTGAGGTTCTTGAACAAGCTGGCCAACCTTTGGATACTTGTCGATGAATTTATATTCCCAGTCCTCTAAAATTGTAAGCTCTGACTCACCTAAACCTTCGAGGTTCCCATTAATGTCATCAGGTTTAAAAGAGAGGAGAGCAAGGGCTCTGCTACATTCCTTTCCCGCAAACATTGCATACGGTCCTCCAGGACCATAAAAATTCCTGCATATTACCAAAAGGAAAGTCTGTCAACTTGTTGGGCGAGGAAATAAAACAGGTCATACATATAACCAGGGAGAATTTCAGATATAGGTAACCAAAAGCATTACAAACTACTGACTAGGATAATGCTCGACAATCATGAAAATGGAATGATTGAAAAGAGGGATTGAAAGTTTGACATCTCGTACCAAGCAAGCAAACCCCAAATATATAGGTTTCGTGATGTGAGTGGAATGCATCACAACTCACAAGAAGTCACCATCTGTTTAGATATGAATAAATCATAAAATTTGGCAAACCTGAACAAATACAACGGAAGCACTCCAACCTTCAATTAAAAATTTATCCACAAAGTATTAAACATGACTAAATTTTGAAAATGCTAAGTGACAAATGACAATAATAAAGACCAGATCAAGAATGTTGTATCATCATTTCATTGCAAGTTCAGATCATTTGTGCACACATATACTAAGACAATTTACAGATTTAGAGTCGTTTTGATTTACAGTTTGAAAGTATGAAAATGGGAAAATAACACATTCCAGGGCACTTTTTGTTGAAGTAGGCTCTTAAAAAGTTTAACAAGATATTAAGGGTACTAGGAACAGGTCACGCTACCATTGCTTCAATCTTATGCTTATATGAAACAACCCCTAAAGTAGTCCAGGTATTCAATTTTTTATTTATAAATAAGCATATTTCCATTCCAATTTAAGAAAGAAGGTCTATTTCGCAAACATGACAGAGCAACCTCCTATTGTGCCAAATAAGCTTCCAAATCAGGGCTATACACAAGAATGTCATAAAACATACAATAATGAATTTACACAAACAGAGGCAAAACAGGAATTCATGGTAGCCTGAAAAGTTGTCACTTGTCAGAACATTAAATAGCCTAAGGCTGGCACCCGCACGGAGCGGGAGCAAGAGTGAGGAGCCGGGGAGTGCCTCTCTACTCCCCATCCCTGCATTCCTCCCTCATGCCCATTCCCTATCCTATCCCTGATCACCACCACGTGGCATATTTTTTCTGTCCCTCGTTCCCTACCTCCCCACAGGTCCCTACGGGGACCCCAACTTGTCATAAAAATTTTGAAGGTTTCAAAACAAATAAAATAAAATAAAAAGAGGGGAAAGTGAATGATATAAACGATATGCAATAAATTTAACACAATTGATTAGTCTACTACATCAAATCCAATACAAATGTACATCAAAGTTCAAATAACAAACTAAAATTCAATGTCAAACAAAATGTAAAAGTATGTATAATAGAGGGCTAGAGTTAGAAGGTAAAAGTATATGTACTGTAATAGAGGGTAGAGTTCTTTACTTTAATATTTGAATTATTATGCGATTTTCAACTGATTTTTTTTGTGTGACCACACACACATAAATTTGATTCACGAAGATTTTGCCTCATCCCCAGCCCCACAGGCAAAAATTCCCCTAGGTCAGATGCCAAATGAGGCAATCCCCGCAAAGATCTCCATCGCTGGATGAAAATTGCCATCCTTAACATAGCCCGAATGACACGACTTGGAATTCATAATCTCTTTCATGAGTATGAAATGCCATTTGTTTATGTCTGTTGCAACCATTCTAATCTAGTTATACCCCAAACATATTCCAATTTAGAGAACTAGAGAGCTCTGAGAAGTTCATCAATCAATTCACCAACAGTCAGCATAGGATAGTGGTCTTTGATCATCAAAGCATTCAGGGCAGAATAATCACCACAAAACGCAAGGACCCATCTTTTTCTGCACCAACAAAACTCAAGATGAAAAACACTAGCAGCATGTCTTTGACCTCAATTTCCTGTTTTTGGCAGTTGGGATAGTGATCAGATCAAACATTCACCAACATAGCTTCTAACGAATCCAGAGGGTCTAAATGAAGGTTGACCAGTCAAAAAAAGATTGAGAAGTGCACCAGCATGGGCTCAAGACTTCTACAGCTAAATGGGTGGAGCGACGTAGCAAAGCTAGTTATAGGTTGTTGACTTGTTAATAACAGTTAATAACTAACTAGAACAGTTACATAAATATGTATGTATGTATGTATTTCAAAACTACACAGAAGAATTCATAAGTTGTTAGGAGTATTTTCCCCTTAGACTTAAAGGTGATTTTCATTGAGTGTTTATTCATTTTCACTTGTGGCCCCTGCTTGTCTCTAATCTAATTTTATCATTCTGTGCTCATTGAGAGGAGGCCCGCCATGGAGAAGGAAGGCGGTTGGCCAAAGTGAAGGAAGCAGAGGGACAAGAAGGATGCCATTTCTCAACTTTGAAAAACTCCACCATTGATGTCGGTAAATTATGTTGACAAGCTCATAAGAACCAGCCAGTAAGAAGAAGAAAACTGAATATTCAAGAATAGAAACTACAATGGTTGTTGAGTAATTCGAGTCTGAACACCTCTCCCTACTCCCAATTACAAATGATCCCAAATATGATAACACTCCCACTAACTCTTTTTTATAATATTCCCTCTCTCACTCTCTAACTAACTAAAACTGCCTCGATCTAACTAAACTACTAACTATGGGTACCTATCACTAGTTTGTCACAATTGATAATTGATTGCAAGAACTCTGAGAATTCAGTAAAGAAAGTTACTCAATTAATGAGCAACCCTAAATGGTCGAAGAACCCAAAATGGTGCGGTACTGAATCATGCGCTAGGGTTCAGTCCCGTGAAGACCACCCTTCTACTCCAAGATCAGAGCAGAATCGTGGAGAAGAAGCAAGGTACAATTCACAACTGTGTCTGACTGTAAAGGTTGATTTTCCCTTTAATCCGAGAAAATGTCAACGACTTGATATTCAAAGTCCAGGAATATTTCAAAAGTTTAATGTCCCAATGGACCAAAGGATCTTGTTAGCTTTTTTCCACAATTCTGGGCCAGCATATGCTTGGTATAGATGGACGATGAAAAACAAATTTACAGTATTCATGGGAAGGGTTCTTGGAAGCAATGAGACTCAGGTTTGGAGAAAATGTTTACTGTAATCCATAAGGAGCATTGAAATAGATAAGGAAAGAATCGAGTGGCAGAATCCTAATCCCAGTTTGAAGAGATCCCAAATCAGCTAACAGGTTTATCTGAAGAATAACATATTGCTTTCTTTGCGGCTGATTTACAGAATTTTTTGAAATAGGAACTGTTAATTGCTAAACCTTCACTGTATATGGAAGCTAGTGCTTTAGCCAGACTGTATGAGCAGAAACAATTGTCGCTGCAACAAGTGGTTAGGAATCCAGGATCCAACTTATGCGTTCTGGCGTTACCAAATTTCATTTTACCACATGTAGTGGAGACTGATGCATCCACCACTAGAATTGGTGCAGTCCTCACTCAAGACAGCCTTCCTACCACTTTTAGTAAGAAGCTCAGCACAAAGTAGACCATGAATTCAACGTATGTGAGGTAGTTGTACGCAGTGACTCTAGCAGTTTGCAAATGAGAACACTACTTATTAGGTAGAAGGTTCATCATCAAGACAGACCAATAAGTTGCTCAGCACAAAGTTGACCATGGATTCAAGCTTGTCTCAACTGGTTCAAATACAAGGATAGCAATATTGCTTGACTAAACTTTTGGGGATTGATTTTGAAATCATATACAGACCCGATAAAGGCAATCATGTAGCAGATACATTAGTCCACAGTACAGTGCATGTTATTGGCTGAATTGTGAGTCTTGAACCAGAAAAAAATCCTAATGAGCCTGCACCAACAAGTTAAAACAGGCGCTTTTAGCTTACCTTGTAGACTTCGAGATGGGTTACTGATTTATAATGACAAGATTTATATTCCTGAATCAAACCTACGGCTACAATGTTAGTGAACATCACTGGGCCCCATATGCAGGTCGTTCTGGTATTCCAAAAACCTTAATATTGCTGCTTTGTTTTCTAGCCGGGTTAATGTTCAGATTTTTATTTCCAATTGTGCTACATGTCTGTTAACAAAGTATTCTGCAGCCAAACAACACAGCTACAAATCATACATATTCCACAAAAGCCTTGGCTAGATAGAAGTTTGGATTTCATTGTTGGTCTTTCAATGTCAGAAGGATATCCAGCTATCTAGGTGGTGGTTGACAGATTCACAAAAATATTAGCTTATGGGCAGCATTGAGAACCAGGTTTTCCAGCAAAGACAGAGGCCAGTATCTTCATTGACATAGTCGTCCGAAACCACGGTTTTCCTTGCTCTATTGTTTCAGACAGAGACCCTATCTTCTTGAGTGATTTCTGGAAAAACTTTCTCTTGAAATGGTACTAAACTACATTACAGCTCAGCCAATCACCCCAAAAGTGATTGCCAAACTGAAATAGTCAACTGCTGCCTTCAACAATACTTGAGGATCTATACTTCTGATCACCTTCAATTATGGCATAGTTATTTAGTTTGGGCAGAATACTGCTACAACAGTACTTATCACTCTTCTATTGGAATGACCCCTAGTGAGGCATTATATGGTTTTCAACCTCAGCCTATACCAGGCACGTCTCTAGTAGCTGAGAGGTGGAAACTTTGTTACTTCAAAGAGTTCAATTGCAGCATCAACTCGAACAAAATTTACTTCAGGCCCATGCCTGGATGAAAGATGTAGATAACCAGAGGCAAAAAGTATTTGAAGTGAGAAACCTGATCATACTTATCCTTCATCCCCCATAAACAACAATCTCTGGCCAAACAACTTGATTACAAATTAGCTAAGCTTCATCTCTTGCATAAAGGTGTTGAAATCTTAATTATATGCATACAAAAATTAACAAACCATAAAACTATTTAAACCTCAAACTGATAATTTTCTAAGAAAAAATGCTAAATGATAGCAAGAGCAATCCATACCTCAAACTATTTTATTCGCATGATACATCAATGGTAAAACTCGTTTTCAAATAATTAAACTTTAATTCTCATCACAGCAACATAAAACATATATTTTCCTTCACTTTCTCACCAACCAAACAGAGAAAAGAAAAAAAAATGCGTGTACCTGCCAGCTGAGACGTCATAGATCTGGCCTCTGATTGCCATCAAGAGTGGCTTATCAGGGTCGGAGCCGTTGTAGGACCGCAATTCCGAGGCGGTTATTTCACCTAGCTGAACCGGTTCGCGCGGCGGTTCGGGTTCATCGAACCGGAGGCCGGGCGGGGCCGAAACGACGGGGGGTTTGTTGTAGTCTTCGGGGGACACAAAGAAGCTACTAACGGTTCTGTAAACGACGACCATCATGGCCGCGATGGTAAAGAACGCCGTCGGAGAAAGCCCCGTGTACAAGGTTATTTCTTCCATCATGCTCGAGTATAAACCCATTTTCTCTGAGCCCTTCTCTCTCGTTCTCACAGCAACTACTGAAAAAGAGCGAGGTTTCTATTCACGCTCTTGAGGTCTTTTTCCATTGTTGGTGATGTGAGTCAAACCAGAACAACAACTAGTCAACAAGGAAAAGCTCTTGAAAACGCGCGAAACAACGTGGAAAACTCATCTGTCCTAGTTTGCTATTCTCTCATGGCAGTATTTGCTGCCTGTATTCGACTTAGATCAGAGATAGTTGATTTTGGCTTTTTGTGAAATTAAATACAATCTACTTAGTTTAACACAATTGACTCTTGTAAATGTGAGTTAATGTAAGGTAATTTATGTTTAAATTCAATTATCAAAAACGTAATTTCTATAAAATTTTGTTTGGATAATTTTGTTTAAAATTATTTTTGTGTGTAATTACCAAAATGACTATAAATATAATAAACAATACACACCTGCTTTGGCTAAGTATTTTTAAACTATATATTAATGTGAAATTATTTATTAAATTAATTTCATTAAATATGAGCTTTTCAAATAAAATATATGCTACTTGTAAATGATATAAATTTGACAATAAAAAATATGAATTAGTATACAAGCAAATTATATAAGATGGAGGCTAAAATAAAAAGGGAATTTTATTCCTAATGCATCAACTATTTAGGTTTAATAGCACTTTTGGTCTTTCACTTATCATGATTTGACAGTTTTGGTCCCTAAACTAAAAATTAGCCTAAATGGTCCTTAACTTATACAAACTTTGGCAGTTTTGGTTTTCTATCCAACACATGTACCGTAAATTTAGTCAACAATTCATACGCAGACCTGGTCGTATAAATCCCGTCATGCGTTGCTTTCCAGCGAATATTGTCGCTGCATGTTGGGTTGTTAGGAATCTGAATCGCCACAATTTCTTGCGCAACATGTTGCGGCAAATTTGTACTTAGGCTCCACAACTTCCATGTTCAATTAACCCATATATCGGACACAGTGAGATCAATGTCAGAGATATTGACAAATGGAACCCGGTTACAAAGTTTGCCGGTCCCTAACCAATTATCAAACCAAAGGACCTCACATCTCCACCATAGCTCTGCATGATATGATCCTTTGCCTTAACAATTCCCCTCCATATATATGAGTCTCCTTTTCTGTAATTTCCTGCCATCACCAAGTCATTAAATAAATATTTTTCAGAAAGAATTTGTACCCAAAGCTTTCCCCTATCATGATGAAGACTCTCAACAAGCTTCCCAAGCATGGAAATGTTGTTAAGGCGGGTACTTCGAAGACCAAGTCTCCCCTTCTCCTTTGGACAAGAAACTTCTACCCAAGGAACCAAGTGTCAACTGCGAGTTTGTCCTCCCTTAGCCCAAATACAATTGCGGATTTTTCGGTCCACAACATCACACACCGACTCAAGTAACCAAAGGGCTTGCATAGAATACATCGGAAGGGCCGTCAAAACTGATTTAGTCAAACATAATCGTCCTACTCTATTCAACAACCTGTTTTTCACTATTACAGAATTGTCTTTTTACCACACCTCTGTTACCAAAGTTCTGTGTCAGATCGTGGTAAAAAGATGCTCGGAGCTGTTACCACGGTTCTGTGTTGAACCGTGGTAACTAAGATGCTCTATTAACACGGTCATATGGTAACTGTGGTAACTGAGATAGTTTTTATTTTTATTTTTAATTAACACTGCCTATTACCACGGTTGGTAGGTGAACTGGGGTAATAGGTTTTATTATTTTTTAATTAACATTATCTATTACCATGGTTTTTACAGCAATCGTGGTAATAGTTTTTATTATTTTTTTAATTAACACTGTCAATTACCACGGTTATCAGGGGAACCGAGGTAATATGTATTATTTTATTAAAAAAATGGCGATTTACCACCGTTAATGCGGCAACCGTGATAATAGGTTCTTTAGTTTTTCGTTTTCCCTCCCTTATAGCTATAGGAAACCCTTGTTTCGAGAAAAACCATCTGTCTTCCTGATTCTCTGTCGCGACTCTATTGCTCTTCAACCTTATCACCGCCACTCGACGCTCCTTGTCGCTACACCTCATTACCGCCGCTTGCCGCTGCACCTCGTCACCGACACTCCTTCTCTCTGCATTCGCTCTTCCACTGCTTTCCAAGGTCGTTGCGGCCAATCCTTCTCTTACTCACGACCTCCCTCTTTGTGTGCTCACTCAGCTCGTTCCTCGTGCTACTCAGCTCGTTCCTCTTGCTTCCACACTGCACTCGTGAGTCCTCGTGACCTGCTTCTACTTCTAGGGTTTTCTTTTGAAGATTTTTGTTGTTGTTCAGTATGTTTGCTTGACGTTTTAATTTTTTTTGGAATTTAAGGAACTTATCTGTTTCATAATTACCAGTTATTATGCCTTTGTTGTTGTTGTTTAGTACATTTTGTGGAATGTGTATTCTGTTGAAGATTTATGTTGTTGTTTAGTACATTTTGTGGAATGTGTATTCTATTTTGTGAGGTCATGTTCGATTGTAAGGATTCTGTGAGGATACTAACTGGTAGCTTTTTATTTAACGGTTGCTTCTAATCTCCCGACCATTACATATTTTACAATAACATAACCTGAATTTTAGAATCTCGGCTAGAATAGGAATCTCCCCCTCTGAATTTTAGTAGGACGTGCTAGACTTTGAGGATGTGTTAATTTCATGTAGGCATTAACATCTGTTAATCAGGTACTTATAGATTGTAAATGGATGTATGCTAATCGCTTATCAGATGAATATGCGGCCGGAGTGAAAGTGTTTGTTTCTTTCGCGGTTCAACGCGCAAAGAATCCTATTAGCATCTTATGCCCTTGTTTAGATTGTTGTCATGGTATTCGAGTTAATCCACATGAATTGGTAGAACATCTAATTTGCAATGGAATTGATAAGAACTATATACGCTGGACAAATCATGGTGAGTCCAGATTCGATTCTATCTATGCAACGGATACTATGGGATATGCCTCATTTGATATGGAGAAAGATGCATGTAAGGCTGACCATGTTGATGAAATAGCGGAGGCCGTAGAAGAAGATCTTCATGATTGTCCTGAAATGTACGAGAGGTTGAAAACTAATGCAAAGAAGCCTCTTTATGAAGGATGCTCTAAATTCACAAGAATGTCTGCGGTTTTAAAGTTGTACAACTTGAAAGCTGGCAATGGATGGACCGATAAGAGCTTCACCAGCCTACCGTCTCTCTTAAAAGATATGCTTCCATAGGAGAGCATTCTTCCCGGTCGCACATACGAGGCTAAACAAATGCTTTCGTCTATTGGAATGCGTTATGAGAGGATTCGTGCATGTCCTAATGATTGTATTTTATTTCGAAATGAATATGCTTCTCTGATGACATGTCCTAAATGTAAAGATCCACTATATAAGAAGGAATATTCAAGTCCTTTAAAGGAGTTATGATATTTCCCCATAATACCAAGATTTAGGCGCATGTACCGTAGTGCTGAAGTTGTGAAACACCTGACATAGCATAAAGATAAAGGCCAGGGTGATGGAATGCTTCGACACCCAACAGATTCTCCCCAATGGAAAAAAATTGATTTGGACTAGCCCGAATTTGGCAAGGAGGAAAGAAACCTACGCCTTGCATTGTCTACTGATGGAGTAAATCCATATAGCCTTCAGAGTAGCACCCCATAGTACATGGCCGGTGATACTAGTGTTCTATAACCTACCTCCTTCACTTTGTACGAAGCACAAGTATATGATGTTATCTATGTTAATTTCTGGGCCTCAACAACCCGGAAATGATATAGACATATACTTGGCTCCTCTAATTGAAGATTTGAAGAAATTATGGGATATAGGTGTAGAGGTGTATGATGGGTCAAGGGAAGAAACTTTCAGACTGAGGGCAATGTTGTTTGGTACAATCAATGATTTTCCGGCATATGGCAATTTGTTGGGATATAGTGCAAAAGGAAAGCTTGCATGCACTATATGTGAAGATGGTACAGCTTCAATGCGATTGGAACATTGTAAAAAGAATGTTTTCCTACAACATCATAGATTCTTTCATACAAGACATCGTTATCGGGGCTGGTCAAAAGATTTCAATGGAAATATAGAAGAAGGTAGAGCTCCCAAGCCAATGAAGGGTGGTGGTGATCTGTTTGCCATGGTGAAGAACTTGAGGTGCACATTCGACAAGACTTTCAAAGAACAAGTTCCTAAAAGTGGTTGGAAGAAAAAGTCAATTTTCTTCGAGTTGCCATATTGGGAATCACTATATGTGAGACATTTGATCGTGCAGCGGTCCACCCTGTACCCCCTGATGACTGGATTTTGTATGATAATTTTAGGGTTTTTTTAGTCTTTTTATTTTGTTATTTTTGAGTCTCATATAGGATTTTTATTGCTTTTATTAGGATTTTATGTTTATTTTTGCATTTTGCATATAGATTAGCTTTTATTTGTTTTTTAAAACTTTATTTTATATTTTTAGGAATTTTTATAGGTATTTTTATATTTTAGGAAAGCTGGTAGAATTAGTCATTTTTGTCCAGGGAACAAACTGTAAGTCTCAGGAAAGAAAGGGTCAAAGTGCAAAAATTCAAGAGTTGGGGGCTGGAACTGGAGTTTCAGTAAAATGAAGGGCCAGAAGTGAAGTGCTAACAAAGAGAGGACCAAAAGTGAAAAGCTTGAATATGAAGCATCACTTCTAATTTTGCACATGTGAAAAAGGATGAGTGGAGAATTGATGGTAGTGGGAAAGAGTTTTCAGAAGTTAATTAGTGGCCAATGAAGGCCATAATGGCCATCAACTCCTCCACCATTGAAAGGATTTTTTTTGCTATAAATAGGAGTGCTCATCCTTTGTAAAAATCACACCTTTTGGCGTTACATTGTTCGCCAACAAGAGTCACACTTACAGTAGTGTGACCTACCTTACAGCGCTGGAGGACCTAAATATGGTCGGTACGTATGTATGGGGAACCATGGCATTGACCGTGTTGTATGACCAGCTAGGAGTTGCAAGCCACTGTAAGACGAAGCAACTCAATGGCTACACGTCGCTCCTGTAGGCTTGGATATACGAGCACTTCTCGGCCACATTGTTCTTCAGACATCCGGTGCTGGACTATACCAAGGATATGCCGAGAGCGGCCAGATGGCGGTGCGGGAAGCAAGGGACAGTTCCATGCCGGACACGGAGGGAGCACTTGGATGACATGGATGCCCATGCATTTATCTGGACCCCTTATGGTTCACATAGGGACTATCGTCCATTGCACCCGGTAAGCACGTTCTTCGGATACATCCGCGGACCGGACGTGACTCGACCGTACCTACCAGAGAGGGTCCTCCGACAGTTTGGCCACATACAGACTGTCCCCCGATCTCCTCCCGGTCCACCACCCTCTGCGGATGATATATACGCTGCTTTCAGGCTTTCACAGATGCCGTCATCCCATTGGGGCTCCAGGTTTCATTCCCTGCGCAGTCATCACCGGATTACATGACGTGGTTCTTGCGCCATTCACACTCGCTTCTGATACCAGATTGTAGGCGTGACAGCGTTGGAGTAGCGGTAAGTTCTTTATGGGTTCAGAAATCCATTTAATTAATTCATATTAATTATTCTTACTTATAATTCAATGCCATTTCAAATTGGTTTCATTTCAGTCTATGCTACGGAGATTGTAGGATTGGTTAACACAATCTCCCGCGGCTCACGATGCACCTCCTGCCGGCGGACCTAGTCGAGCTGCCTTGCAGCGAGCTTTGGATTATAGAGGCAGAGGACAACGACCAATTTTATGTATCAGAGGAGGGGTAGGGGAGGGTCTTCGACCTCGACGTCGAGTGGGGGTAGATGATCGGATATATTTTGTAATTGAATCATTATATTTTGGATGATTTTATGTTAGATTTTGTAATTGACTTGTTAAATTTTGGATGATTTTATGTTAGATTTTATAATCGACTTGTTATATTTTGTAATTATGTTATAATTTTTTGAAATGTTATATCTTGCATGATATTAAATCTTGGATAATATTAAAAAACAGCATAAAAGCTTCCAGATTATACAACCCGGAAAAAACACGTTATAAGATCAATTCCGGAAAGTATAATCCGGAACCTAATTACATTCCGGGATTTCAAAACCCGGAATGCATGTGTATTCACTTTCCAAGAATGTAAATCTTGGAACCCAATATTTACATTCCGGGTTTACAGATCCCAGAATGTAATTTTAATTGATTCCAAGATTTGTAAACTCGGAATAACAATAATTCTTCATACATGTTCCGGGTTTTATATCCCGGAACGTGATTTCTGTTAAACATTACTTTCCGGGTTTTAAAATCTCGGAAGAGAAATCAAAATAATATTCCGGGTTTTAAAATCCGGTATGTTCTAATGCTCCTTGGTTCCGGGAATATTAATCCCGGAACGCATGAAATTTAGTTTCCGGGATTTTAAATCTCGGAAGGTATTTCCTAGGAGGGGTATATATGACAATTACTATAGAAAATTGGGGTGCGATTTTGGGTGCTAGGGGTGTTAAATCTAACACCTATTAAAATATGTTCCGGGATTTAAAAACCGGTATGTTAAAAGCACAACTATACATACCGAGATTTTATTTCCCGGAAGAAAAATTAAAATATGTTATGAAATTTATAAAACTCTGTATGTTAAATCACAAATATACATACCGAGATTTTATCTCCCGGAAGAAAAATTAAAATATGTTCCGGGATTTAAAAACCTGATATGTTAAAAATACAAATATATATACCAAGATTTTATTTCTCAAAAAATTAAAATATGTTCTAGGATTTAAAAACCCGGTATGTTAAAAGCACAAATATACATTCCGAGATTTTATTTTTTGAAAGAAAAATTAAAATATGTTCCGAGATTTAAAAACCGGTTTGGACATCCCTACTGTTTCGAGTTTATAAAACCCGGTAAACAGAAAAAAAAAGGTATTAATGTGTTTTACTATGTTAAAGTGGGGTTTAAAATTTAATAATTGGGATTACAAATCTAATTCCATGTCACATTTTGGTGTTAGGAAGAAAAACGCAGAGGAGGGTAATTGGTAAAAGTATAATGATAAAGAGGATAATAAATGGACCAAGGAGCCATGAAACACACTGACACTAGGGAGAAAGATAGGGAGGATAGATAGACCAGGGAGGGGGGCATGAAACACTGTCAATTGCATGAAACAAAGACCAATTCATGTGACTGTGAACTGAGCCAAATATGCCATTGATTCTTTGTCCCTGTAAGTCCCTTTCCGTTAGCTTTTTTCAGTGTACCTTGAAGAAAACACCACATACGAAACTTCCACCCCAAAAATTCTGCGCTTTTACCAATAAATTTGCAATTTTGGGTACCACCCATGTAGCATTTTGCTCAAGGAATGCGGAAATTGATGGCCTTTTGAGGAACGAAGAGTTGTCTCAAGAGGCCGTTGATGAAAGAATCCCAGAGCAAGAAACCCTTGAGTTGCTGAACAAGCCTTCATTCGTTCCCATTAGAAATGGGTCATCGTCTTCTGAAGTTGAGGTGGACACAGGGCAAGAAAGGGAGGAGGCTGTGGCACCCTTTTCGAAATGTTCCAAAGGAAGAGATTTGGTGGAGGTAAAGGAAGATGGTGGGGTTTTGGAAGTTCTTGAGCAAAGAGATGAAATGGGTGGTGATAAGAATGAAGAAGAAGCTAAGAAGGTAACTAATGGTGAGTACTATGAGCCCAAGCCTGGGGATTTTGTGGTTGGTGTTGTTGTTTCAGGTAATGAAAACAGGCTCAATGTCAATGTGGGAGCAGAGTTACCAGGGACAATGCTGACCAAGGAGGTGCTTCCCTTGAACGGTAAACAAATGGAGTACTTGATATGTGATGGGAATAATAAATGTGAAGAGAATTTTATGGCACAAGGGAGGATGGGAATTCTGAAGTATGATGATGCAATGCCAGTAGGAAACACTGTTGTAGAGATTGGGACCATTTTGTTTGCTGAGGTTTTGGGTAGAACACTAACTGGTAGGCCATTGCTCTCTACCAGAAGGTTCTTCCGTCGGATCGCCTGGCATCGACTCAGGCAGGTTTTCCTCTTCTCATTCTTCCGTTTCTTTTGCAGTGATGTTAAAATAACTTTACTTAGCTTGATTTTTTATGTATTGATTTTTTATTTTAATGTATCTTGAGCCTTTGATTGGTGTTACCAAACTGTTCATACAAGAAATTTTCCCTTGCATATAATTAGGGTGAGCAGAAATTTCTGTGACCAAAACCAATCGTTTGCACTAAAATTGAATTGAACCACAAAAAACCAAAACAATATTCTTAACCCATTTATTTATAATCACAAATCAACATGGCCCCTATTTGGATGCGGACTTATAGAAGCTTATGTACTAGAAACAACAGTAAATAAGCTCCAATTAATGCTCTTTGGTTTGCATCCAACCGGGTTGATGGTTTGATTATTACATATCCAGATCAATTAATGAGTAATAACCAAACTGAGCTGTTTGATTTAAAAACTTAAAGAATTTAGAACTTCTAAGTTTGAACTCTCTTGAACTGTACTAAAACACCAAACTGTGGTTGAAATACCTATAAGTGCCCTGTTTCAGTTTCTCTCTTAGTTTTCGGATTTCATTTTCAATGGCATTTGTTCCTAGCTTATGGATTGTCTTTGATACAGACCAAAACAGAAATAAAGAGAAAGGAGGTAAACGATGTATATTATATATGCTGAGAAAGGGGAAATACAGTAGGGGACTAATGTCCAGAGCTATCCTCCTAAAGAGAATTAGAATTCTCCATTCTGCAAAACTGCAATATTCTCCGATTGATACCCACTCTCATGCTAGTCTATGCCTATAAGGACACACACACCTCACACACCCAAAAACCTCGTAACTACCTATCACTCAACCTTCTCTTTCTCACCCTCTCTCCGCCACCTCATCATGCTCTGTTAGCCTCTCCAATTCTGTTTCTCCTAGTGTACACACGCCACACTCTAGGCCTATGTAAACCTGGATCAGCTTGAACATTCCTTTGGGCCCATGAATCATTTTGGGTTCTATCAGTCTTCTATTCATTGCTTATTTGAAGCTCGTGGACTCATCAAAATAAACCAGAACAATGAAGTGGTTTTGAACTTTGCTTTTCTGATTTGAAAAAGTTCAGCATGTAATAGCAAGCAGTGGTGTGTCCAGATGTTGGACTTGCAAATTTTCCTCTTTCTAAAGTAGGTATAGAGCAAGGATTTGGAAAAAGAAAAACGAGCTTCAAAACAAGATTTCAATGTTGTTGTTTCAGTTAGCTCTGCTATAACACCAGTGTTTTTTCATTAGCTGTTCAGGAAAGTAGGATGAGAAATAGTTCTAGGAAAACTAAACAGATGTCAACCATAAAGTACTGTTTAAATGATTCTGCTGCCAATTGCAGTTAACCTGTCATCTGAATTGAGAAAATCCATTCATATAATTTTTTTTCCTTGCAACTGCAAGTCAATAATAATTACTTTTAAGTTTTATGAAAAACATTTTCAGTTCTGTTCAACTCAATCTAGTTTTTCTGCCGAAATTAAACTATAGCCACCCATAATATTTAGTATCGTAGATATGGCAACTTTCATGTAGAATTTATGATTAGGATGTGAATGCATAGTGCTCATCTCTACTTAGTTGGAAACTATGAAGCATGGATACGTCACATGCATGAATATGACATGACACAAACAAAAAGAAACAGAAAATTTTAAAACTACAGGACACAGCATATAAAGCAATTAAGCAAATAGAAAGCTAACATAATAAAAGTTCTAAATTAATACAAAGACATCAATGTTTCAAAAGTTAATATTAGTCATCGCACAACAACAACAACAACAACAACAACAACAACAACAACAACAACAAAAGCCTTCTCCCAGTAAGTGAGGTCGGCTATATGGATCACACTACGCCATTGAGCTTGATCAAAAACTAAATTGTGAGGGATATTATTGATAATGAGATCATCTCTAACAATATCTTCCCATGTTCTTTTTGGTCTCCCTCTTCCTCTCTTTGTAGGACTAACAACCATGATATCAATACGTCTTACCGGTGCCTCCATAGGTCTTCTTTGAATGTTGGTCATCGTAGACACGATAAAATACTATTGTTTATCTAGTTATGGTACCTCATCCAATATCCATTTTAGTAAAAAAATTCAAAAAATAAATGTAAAAAATTGAAATGACCGTTATTCCTAAGTTAGAAGGGTTATTATCTTATATGGATAAAGTAAGTAGATTTAGTTATAACCAGTAAAGAAATATGTGTGATAACAAAATTGAAAGGTATGATCTTATGCTAGATTATTGCTTTAATCAACTTTAACACGTACAAAGTCGAAGTACCTCTTCTCTTGCTGATGAGATTTTAAATTTTCTACTTTGAATGTTTTCGGCAGATAAAACAGCTCAATGAACCTATAACTGTTAGAGTCACAGAGTGGAATACTAGCGGCCTGCTAACAAGGATTGAGGTCTGTGCCGTTGACATGAATATTTATGCTCATGTAGCATTTGAGTAAATACTTGTCTCTACTTGAATTTGGATCTGCAGGGTATGCGAGCTTTCCTTCCCAAAGCTGAGCTTTTAAAAAGAGTAAATAGCTTTACTGACTTGAAAGAAAGTGTAAGTTTCAGCACTGGAATTTTCCTCCCATGCAGAATTAAATACAATAAAATCTTATTATTGAACTTGAGCTTTTTCTGAATTTTGACACTCAATGGTTGTATTCATTGCTATTGAGTAGATCAGCATATAAAATATTTACAACTTCATTGATGTGGGCAGTGCCATTGGGCTTTATTAGTTATGCCGCTCCAGTCTCCTTGAGTTGAGTGGCGATCAATGAAAGTTTATGATCTATCCGGCTAATCTTATTGTTGTTTTTAATGGACTCTTTTCAAGTTTAGGCCTATCCGTGTCTTCTGGAAACTCTCTACGTTTCGCCTCAAGCTTATATTGTTATATATTGTCGAATAACAAGAAAGAGACGAGGAATTTGGTGAATCCGTGTGCTTCAACTACACAACGGAGTTCATTATGTATAATAGGAGCAATAAATGTACAATATCATTGTTACCTTATTTACAACGATTATGCTACCTATTTACTATTGATAAAATATATCCTACTTAAATAAAAGGTATCCTACTTATTTACAAGATATCTAACACTCCCCCTTAAGCTGGAGCATATAAGTCATATGCACCAAGCTTGTTACAAATATAATTAACTCGAGGTGCCCTCAAAGACTTAGTAAAAACATCAGCTAACTGATCGTTTGAATTGACGAATCTAGTGCTGATATCTCTAGACAAAATCTTCTCTCTGATGAAATGACAATCAATCTCAATGTGTTTGGTCCTCTCATGGAACACTGGATTTGTGGCAATGTGTAAGGCTGCCTGATTGTCACAAACAAGTGTCATCTGTGAAACATCCCCAAATCTTAGGCCGTGAAGCAACTGATTGAGCTATATAAGTTCACAAGTAGCTGTAGCCAAGGCTCGATATTCTGCTTCAGCACTTGATCTTGCCACTACACTTTGTTTCTTACTCTTCAAGGAAATTAAGTTATCACCAAGGAAAAATACCTAGACGTGGATCTCCTATCAGAAGGAGAACTTGCCCAATCTGCATCAGAGTATCCTACAACTCGCGCATGACCCTTGTCTTCATACAGTAAACCTTTTCCTGGAGCTCCTTTAATATATTTCAGTATGCGAATTACAGCCTCCCAATGCCCTTCACATGGAGAATTAAGAAATTGACTTACCGCACTAACAGAAAATGAGATATCTGGGTGAGTAACAGTGAGGTAATTCAATTTTCCAACTAATCTCCGGTATTTTTCTGGATTTGAGTGGCTCCCCCTGAGCTGGCAAAAGTTTGGCATTGGGATCCATAGGAGTGTCAACTGGCTTATCATTTAACAATCCCGTCTTCTCCATAATATCCATAGCATACTTTCTCTGTGAAATCACAATCCCTTGTTCAGATTTTGCAACCTCTATGCCCAAGAAATAACCGAGTCTACCGAGGTTTTTTGTCTGGAAATGGTGACAGGTGTTGTTTTATTTGTGTGATTCCATTATGGTCATCACCTGTAATGACAATGTCATCCACATACACAATCAAGTAAATACACCCCGCAGCTGAGTGACGATAAAAAACCGAGTGATCTGCTTCACTCCGTGTCATACCAAACTGCTGAATAATAGTG
Organism: Acmispon strigosus; assembly: GCA_030819835.1. Lineage (NCBI taxonomy): Eukaryota > Viridiplantae > Streptophyta > Magnoliopsida > Fabales > Fabaceae > Acmispon > Acmispon strigosus. Next base: position 35,622,030 of record JAUAMA010000001.1, on the reverse strand, counting down.
CTAAATCTCCTAAAACAAGCCCTAGGAGACTGCTTGAGACCATATAAAGACTTTCGAAGACGACAGACTAGTCCAGAAGACTCCCCTTAAGCAACAAATCCAGGAGGTTGCTCCATATAAACTTCTTCAGTGAGATCACCATGAAGGAAAGCATTCTTGATGTCAAGCTGATAAAGGGTTTAGTGGCAAATAGCTGCCATAGAGATGAATAATCTGACCGAGGCCATTTTAGCCACGGGAGAAATAGTGTCACCATAATCCAAGCCAAACACCCGTGTATAACCTTTGGCCATTAAACGAGCCTTGAGGCGATCAACTTGCCCATCAGATCCAACTTTGACGGTAAAGATCCACCGAAAAACCTAAAACAGATTTCCCGAGAGGAAGAGGAACATAAAGGGAACACAAAATAAAATTGTATCTCATATTTTCATTCTCATAATTGGTAAAGAGAGTGAGTACATCATGTATGATATATATAGGGAGGAGTGATAGAAGAAATAGTGCAGCTGTCAATAGACAGCTGTCCTAAAGGCTAACAACCTGATCACTAGAATCTTCATACAGTAAACCTTTTCCTGGAGCTCCTTTAATATATTTCAGTATGCGAATTACAGCCTCCCAATGCCCTTCACATGGAGAATTAAGAAATTGACTTACCGCACTAACAGAAAATGAGATATCTGGGTGAGTAACAGTGAGGTAATTCAATTTTCCAACTAATCTCTGGTATTTTTCTGGATTTGAGTGGCTCCCCCTGAGCTGGCAAAAGTTTGGCATTGGGATCCATAGGAGTGTCAACTGGCTTAGCATTTAACAATCCCGTCTTCTCCATAATATCCATAGCATACTTTCTCTGTGAAATCACAATCCCTTGTTCAGATTTTGCAACCTCTATGCCCAAGAAATAACCGAGTCTACCGAGGTTTTTTGTCTGGAAATGGTGACAGGTGTTGTTTTATTTGTGTGATTCCATTATGGTCATCACCTGTAATGACAATGTCATCCACATACACAATCAAGTAAATACACCCCGCAGCTGAGTGACGATAAAAAACCGAGTGATCTGCTTCACTCCGTGTCATACCAAACTGCTGAATAATAGTGCTAAATCTCCTAAAACAAGCCCTAGGAGACTGCTTGAGACCATATAAAGACTTTCGAAGACGACAGACTAGTCCAGAAGACTCCCCTTGAGCAACAAATCCAGGAGGTTGCTCCATATAAACTTCTTCAGTGAGATCACCATGAAGGAAAGCATTCTTGATGTCAAGCTGATAAAGGGTTTAGTGGCAAATAGCTGCCATAGAGATGAATAATCTGACCGAGGCCATTTTAGCCACGGGAGAAATAGTGTCACCATAATCCAAGCCAAACACCCGTGTATAACCTTTGGCCATTAAACGAGCCTTGAGGCGATCAACTTGCCCATCAGATCCAACTTTGACGGTAAAGATCCACCGAAAAACCTAAAACAGATTTCCCGAGAGGAAGAGGAACATAAAGGGAACACAAAATAAAATTGTATCTCATATTTTCATTCTCATTAATTGGTAAAGAGAGTGAGTACATCATGTATGATATATATAGGGAGGAGTGATAGAAGAAATAGTGCAGCTGTCAATAGACAGCTGTCCTAAAGGCTAACAACCTGATCACTAGAATCTTCTTATTCTATTGAGTCATTGATAGAGCAGAGATACCAATTAACAGAACAGGAATAGCAATTAGAATGAAAAGAAGTTGCAGTATGTAGAATAGAAATCAGGAGAAAACAACCAGAGCAAGGCTCCTCAGTGAAGAGAGAGAAACTCCCTAACTGCCTAACCACAAGGGTGGATACAAGAATGAATTCCCCCCTCTAACAGAATCCCACTATGATACTTATTGTGGGAATATCCTAACAAACTACTGCCAGCTCAGCACAGTTGCTAGCACACTATTTCTTGCTCCTCCTCTCATACACACGCCACACTTTGGGCTTGTCATTCTCTTGGTGAACCAGCACATTCCCTTCTGTATTGGCAGGCCCATTCTCATTCCTATCACCACTCCCTCCTCCAAAAACAGCCTTGTCCTCAAGGCAGATATCTGGAAATTGACTTTTCAGCAACAATTCGTCCTCCCAAGTCGCATCACCAATATCCATACCTTCCCACTGCACTAGCCACTCTCGAGAATGTGTGCCAGCATCAAACTTATCCCTCCAAGATAGCAGTTTCGCGGGAATCACTTCTCCCTTGTCAATATCCAGACTGGCAGGCAGCTCACTAGTTGGTGTGTAATTACCAACTGCTTTCTTCAACTGTGAGACGTGAAATGTTGGATGAATTTTTGATGTCACAGGCAGTTGGAGCTTATAAGCAACCGAACCCACCCTCTTGAGGATTTGATAAGGACCAAAGAATCTGGGAGCCAACTTTTGATGGATACGTTGGACCACCGATTGTTGTCTATGGGGCCTTAGCTTGAGAAACACCCAGTCCCCAACCTCAAAATTCACTTCTTTCCTCTTCTTATCAGCCTGAACCTTCATATGTTCTTGAGCATTCTGCAAATTGAACCTAAGCTGCCGCAAAGCTTCATCTCGATCTCGTAATTCCTGTGCTACGGCTTCGACTCTAGTTTCGCCCTCTAAAAAGTGTACCAACACGGGAGGCTTCCGGCCATACACCACCTCGAAAGGTGTGAACCCAGTAGATATATGGAAAGTGGTATTGTACCACAGCTCTGCCCACGGAATCCAATGAGCCCAAGATTTCGGTTGGTCAGAGATGAAACAGCGAAGATAGGATTCTAAGCACCGATTGACCACCTCCGTTTGGCCATCGGTTTGCGGATGATAAGCGGATGACATCTTCAATACAGTTCCCAGCAACTTAAAGAGCTCCTTCCAAAAGATACTCACAAACAAAGGATCACGATCACTCAGGATTGATTCAGGAACACCATGAAGCCTGACGATCTCTTTCACAAAAATGGCAGCAATGGAACGAGCAGTAAATGGGTGTTTGAGAGGAATAAAGTGGCTATATTTGGAGAGACGATCAACAACCACCAAAATAGCTTCACACCCGTTACTCTTAGGTAGATGAGTAATGAAATCCATGGAAATTTCGCTCCATACCATCACTGGAATAGGCAAGGGCTGCAGTAATCCACTAGGTGTGGTAGCAGTATACTTCTGGCGTTGGCATATATCACAAGCTTTCACAAACTCTTGAACGCGTTTCATCATTCCCTGCCAATATAAAGATCCTGCCAGCCTTCTATAAGTTCTGAGGTAACCAGAGTGTCCCCCACTAGGAGAAGAATGGAAATCCCGAAGCAAAACATCAATCAATGGGGACTTTGCTGAAATTACCAACCTGTTTTTGTAAAACAGAATACCCCCTTTGAGAGTAAAACCAGGTCTAGACAGAGGATCTGATTGAATGGCCTCCACAATCCGCTTGAGAGCAGGATCTTGGCTGATATCTTGCTGCAACTGACCCCCTTGAGTCCATATCGGAAAGGACAACAAAGTGGTGATCTCAGCCTCCTCATGTTGCCGGGATAAAGCATCCGCTGCCTTATTCTCCGCCCCCACCTTGTAAATAACCTCAAAGTTAAAACCCAGCAACTTGGCCATCCATTCTTGCTGATTGGAAGTAGTGATCCGCTGCTGCAAGAGGTGGCGCAAACTCTTCTGATCAGAATACACAATAAACCTCCTACCCAACAAATAATGCCTCCAATGTTGGATAGCAAGGACCAATGCCATCAACTCTTTATCATAAGCTGATTTAGAAAGTTTTGAAGAAGTAAAAGCTTTGCTAAAATAAGCAATCGGATGCTTTAACTGCATCAGCACAGCCCCAACACCTTTGCCGGAAGCATCACATTCAATTTCAAAGGGCAAATTGAAATTGGGCAAAGCCAAAACAGGAGCAGATGTGACTGCAATTTTCAGTTGCTGAAATGCCTCTTCAGCAGCCGTATTCCAATGAAAACCATCCTTTTTAGTCAATTCGGTTAAAGGTTTAGCAATTTTCCCATAGTTAGCGATAAACTTCCGATAATAACCCGTCAAACCCAAGAACCCACGCACGCCCTTCACATTCTTGGGCGTTGGCCACTGTAACACGCTGTCAACCTTAGAAGGATCCACAGTAACCCCTGCCTTAGAGATAACATGGCCAAGGTATTCGATCCTCTCATGGCCAAAAGCACACTTGCCCCTGTTAGCCACAAACTGGTGCTGCAACAGAACTTGTAAAACCAAAGCTAAGTGAGCCAAATGAGTAGTCCAATTAGTACTATATACTAATATATCATCGAAAAAAACAAGGACAAATTTTCTCAAGTAAGGTTTGAAAATTTCATTCATCACCGATTGAAATGTAGCCGGGGCGTTAGTAAGGCCAAATGGCATGACCATATACTCATAATGACCCTCATGAGTGCGAAACGCCGTCTTATGAATGTCGTCCTCCTTCATTCGAATTTGGTGATAACCGGATTTTAAATCGAGCTTAGAAAAATATGTAGAGCCATGCAATTCATCTAATAATTCATCGACCACCGGAATAGGGTACTTATCTTGCACGGTGACCTTATTCAATGCACGGTAATCAACGCACATCCGCCAAGAATTATCCTTCTTCTTAACCAAGATGACCGGACTAGAAAAAGCACTAGTGCTATTCCGGATCACCCCTTGCTGAAGTAAACTCTGAATCTGTCTTTCAATTTCATCTTTGTGATGGTGAGGGTACCGATAAGGACGCACACTAACAGGACCAACACCCTGTAGCAACACAATAGAATGACTTGTGTTTCTAACTGGGGGAAGGCCACTGATTTCACAAAAAACCCCTGCAAACTTAGTTAATAGCACGTGAAGAGCCCCATCTGTAACCGCCGGGAGCCCCTGGCCAGACGCCACCTCTGTTGCCATCAAGGTAGGCCAATTATCCGCCTCAAGCACTCTGGATGTAGCCATCAGATTCTGAAATGTAGCAATATTTTCCGCGAAAGGGTGGCCAACAAGCTTCACTAAGTTCCCCTTGTATGTGAACAGCATAGACAGTTCCTTCCAATCCATAGTCACCTTACCCAAGGTTTCCAGCCATACCACCCCCAAGATCAAGTCGACACCACCCAGCTCAAGTATGTAGGCATCCAGAGTGGTTTCCATATCACCCAACACCACAGAAATTCCAACACACTTACCCATAGTCATAACACGATGCCCATCCCCAAGCTTGACACCCAAAGGAGTGGAGGGAACCACAACTAATCCCAGAGCTTCAACCACTTTGGGAGAGATGAAATTGTGTGTTGCACCGCTATCGATCAAAACCAGAACCGTGGCCCCTTGTAACCCACCTTCAAATTTCATAGTGCGTGGTCGCGGGGTTGGTGAGAAGCCAAAAACGCCCAGAGATTTGCACTCAAGGTCCACCGTCACCGGCTCGTCCTCAAGGTCTGCTTCCAAACCCACAATCTCGCCTTCATCGTTGACAAATTCATCGTCACCCAGAATGAGGACGCGCAACTGTTTCGCAGCACACTGATGGAGAGGATCCCAGCGCTCATTGCAACGAAAACAGAGGCCCTTTGCACGACGGTCATTAACCTCCGACGCCGGCAGATGACGAATCCCACGCGGATTCTGGCGATCAAAGCTTAGACGGGAGGTCGCCGTGGATGTTGTTTGGGAACGGGTCGACCCGGCCTGAGAACCCGAAGCCAAACTGGTGGTATGTTGTTTCCCTAATTCGCCCCCAATTTGGGTAGAATTAGGAAGGCCTTTCCCTTCACCTTCGCGATAGGCCCAAAGAGATTTCGGAGGCCGAGTCCAAGAACCAGAACCCGGTCTGTAGCTGGACCCGGATCCCTGACCCGAATTTTCTGCAAATTCACGTTCCACATCACGTGCCAATTGCATCGCCGCATACCGGTTGCGTGGTTTGAATGTACGAACGCGAGAGCGGATATCATGACGCAAACCACCAACAAAGTACCCCAGAAACTGTTGCTCCGGTAAACGTCCACACTGAGAGGAATACAGCTCGAATTCGGCGATGTACGCCTCCACTTTATCGGATTGTTTCAGGTCCTTGAGCTCCTCAAACGGATTCTCCAAACGACCACCTCCAAATCGCAGCATCAACGCATCATGAAGATTCGCCCATGACAACTCCTCTGTCGAATCATGCCAAAGATTGAACCAGTGAATTGTAGGGCCTTCCATGCTGAGTTTGGTGAGTTGAATACGAACGTCCTCTGAAATTCGTTGCACCTCAAAATAAGTCTCAGCACGTGTGATCCAGGCCACTGGATCGTCGCCGGTGAACGCCGGCAACTCCACCTTCTTCGCAGACAAACGAAACTCGTCCAGCGGAGAGGTCACTGGTTCTGGACGCGCAACGGCACGTTGAATCTCAGCACCAATGAACTCACGCAACGCGAGAATACTGGCCTCAACACCGGTCAAACGTTCTTCCACAGCTGTAACACGATCCGCCATTTTAGGAGCTTTAGGAGCACGGGGCATCAACAGCAGCAGGTCGGACCAATTGATAGAGCAGAGATACCAATTAACAGAACAGGAATAGCAATTAGAATGAAAAGAAGTTGCAGTATGTAGAATAGAAATCAGGAGAAAACAACCAGAGCAAGGCTCCTCAGTGAAGAGAGAGAAACTCCCTAACTGCCTAACCACAAGGGTGGATACAAGAATGAATTCCCCCCTCTAACAGAATCCCACTATGATACTTATTGTGGGAATATCCTAACAAACTACTGCCAGCTCAGCACAGTTGCTAGCACACTATTTCTTGCTCCTCCTCTCATACACACGCCACACTTTGGGCTTGTCATTCTCTTGGTGAACCAGCACATTCCCTTCTGTATTGGCAGGCCCATTCTCATTCCTATCAGTCATACTCAGCATTTTGCTTGTAATATACTATAATATACCATTATATTCCTAACATCCCCTGCAAGTTCAAGGTGGGTGAGTAATGCTAAATTTATCAACCACCTTCAACTTGTCTCTAAGTTCTGTAAACCGTGCTGGTGAAAGAGCTTTGGTTAGAATATCTGCATATTGATCCAAGGAAGGAACATGCTGAACTATGAGACTCTTGTTTTGGACTTTTTCTCTTACAATGAAAATGTCTAGTTCCATATGTTTTGTTCTGGAATGGAGAACTGGATTGTGTGTAAGAGCCACTGTGCTCATGTTGTCACAGAAGATGTGAGGAATTTGAAATGGAATTTTTAGCTCACTCAGCAGTGATTGAATCCACAAAACTTCTGGTGTTGTATTTGCAAGACCCCTGTATTCTGCTTCTGTGCTAGAACGAGCTACAAGAGTTTGCTTCTTAAAGCTCCAAGACACCAAGTTAGGACCTAGGAAAACACACAATCCAGAGGTGGATCTTCTGTCATCCACATCTGATGCCCAATCTGCATCACAATATGCATTAAGGGAAAATGGTCTTGTCAAATTGGCTGGTTTAAGATGAAGACCATGGTTGGCAGTAGCTTTCAAATATCTGAGAATTCTCTTTACAGCCTTCCACTGTTCTTCTAGAGGCTGAGATAGAAATTGGCATACTTTGTTTACTGAAAACGATTTCTGGACGAGTGAGTGTGGCATACTGCAATGCCCCCACTATGGATCTGTAAGTAGTGGGATCACTCATGTAATCTGAACCCTGCTTGCTGAGTTTACAGCCACCAATCATGGGAGTTGAGATGCCCTTTGCATCCTCCATTTGTGCCCTTGCAAGCAAATCATGAATGTATTTGGTTTGGCTAAGAAGAAGAGAACCATCCTGCATTCTTTGAACTTGCACACCTAGAAAATAATCCAAGTCTCCCAGCTGTTTTAGAGCAAACTCAGAGTCTAGTTTAGTCACTAGTTGCTGAATAAGAACAGCAGAACTGCCAGTGATGATTATATCATCAACATAAACCAAGAGATAGATAATGTCATGGGCTGTTTGTAATACAAATAGAGAAGGATCGCACTTGCTAGCCATGAATCCTGATTTGACAAGAGTAGATTTGAGTTTGACAAACCAAGCCCTTGGGGCTTGCTTCAAGCCATACAAGGCTTTGTGAAGTTTACAAACCAGACTCTTGTCCTTAGACTCAAAGCCTGGGGGCTGAATCATATAGACTTCCTCATCAAGAGTGCCATTTAGAAAAGCATTGTTGACATCTAATTGCTGAGTTGGCCATCTTTTTGAAACTTCCAGAGTAAGTATGATTCCAATTGTTGTTGGTTTAACTACTGGAGAGAAGGTTTCTGCATAGTCTATGCCTTCTCTTTGGTGAAAACCTTTAGCAACAAGCCTTGCTTTGTACCTGTTCACAGAACCATCTGGGTTTTCTTTCACACGAACGACCCACTTGCATCCTATAGCAAACCTGTCAAAGGCTAAAGGAACTAAAGACCAAGTTTTATTTGTTAGCAAAGCATTGTACTGATCAACCATCACTGAGTACCATTTAGGATCTCTGAGAGCCTGCTTCATCGAAGCTGGCTCAGCTTGTGTAAGAAGTAAAGTAGGAACCAGTCTAGGCTTGACTATTCTAGATTTAGCTCTAGTTTGCGTTGGATGTAAGTTAACTGGTGGAGACACTACAGGTTCTGGTGAAGAGTGGGATTCTGTCTGGGCAGAAGCAGTAGTAGATGTGACTTGTTCTGAAGAAGTTGGTTCTGTGGGTGAGTGTTGTACTGAGACTGACTGTGTGTGGTGCAGAATGAGGGGAATCATGCTGCTGTGAGACAGACTGTGTACCTGCAACAGGGGTGACATTTTGGGCTGGCATTGGTGATGACTGAGGTGATTTAGACACAGAATTAGAGGTTGACTTGTAGGAGTTGCATGAGATGATGCTGGCACAGGATTAGAGTTGGAATTTGTAGGAGTTGCATGAGATGTGGGCACTATAGGGATGGTAGAAGGTATAGGTGTTGACTGAATGGGTACTGCAGAACTCTGCTCAGTAGGAAACAATTCTGGAAAGGGAAACCTCAATTCATTGAACACAACATCCTTAGAAATAAAGATTTTACCAGAGGCATCAAGGCAATTGTATCCTTTGTGGCTTGGGGAATAGCCTAAAAAGACACATTCGGCTGATCTATTGGAAAGCTTAGTTGTATTGTAAGGTATTGGGAAGGGGTAGCAGGCATAACCAAAGATCTTAAAAAATCTGTAATTTGGTGTTTGATTGTAAAGCTTGGTGAAGGGGCTGATATTTTGAAGAACTGAGGTTGGCAGTCTATTTATGAGGTATGTGGCAGTGAGAAAAGCTTGATCCCAATAATCAATAGGTAGTTTAGCAGGGGCTAGCAATGTCAAACCAGTCTAAACTATATGTCTATGCTTTCTTTCCACACTACCATTTTGATGGTGTGTGTGGCAAGTGATTCTATGGATTATGCCCTGTTCTGTAAAGTATTTGGCTAGTGGTCTGAACTCCCTGCCCCAATCAAATTGAACAAATTTAAGTTGTGTTAAGATGCAATTCTGCCATTGTCTTAAACTGAACAAAGATTGTAAAGGCATCAGAATAAAGTTTGATTGGGAAAATCCAGGTATATCGAGAGTAAGCATCAACACAAGTAAGAAAATATTCATAACCACATGAAGACACAACAGATGCGAGACCCCAGATGTCAATGAAAACAAGCTCCAAAGGAGCATTGTACACAACAGTTGAAGGTTGAGAAGGTAATCTATGGGATTTACCAAGACAACAAGAAGAACAAACAGAAAAGGGATTTCTATTAGGTAAAGGAATATTACATTAAAGTAAGGCAGCTTTTAGAGCCTCATAATGAGGGTGCCCCATTCTATAATGCCACATTTCATACAAAGAAGGTCGAAATACATTTGAGTTATACTGAATATTGTCTTTATTTAAAGAAGGTAGAGGACTAGTAGTAGTAGTTGCTAGAGCTGCTGGTGAAGAGGCAGAAACAGCAGTGGATAATAGAGTTGTTGGGGATGAAGATGATGGTGGTGAAGTGATGATGTAGGACTGGCCATGTGGAAGGTGACACAAGGTGAAGTCATCAAACTGATAGAGATCATCATCGCCTAGGCTTCGAGTAAGAAGGATTTCAGAAGTAGCCTGAGATTTGACAAGACAGTTTAGCTTCATGAAATTCAAATAATACATTGTTATCTCTACAAAATTTACTAACACTTACTAGATTTTTGGTGATAGAGGGAACAAGAAGATTTTTCAAGGTGAGTGTGTTGTGTGTGTTATATGGAGATTTTACACAAGCTAAACCAATAGTTTGGATGTGCAAACCTTGTCCATTACCAACCAGCACATGGTTATCCGAACCAAACATAGAGGAGGCTTCTGCTAGTTGAGCTGGATCCTTAGTGACATGGTGAGAAGCTCCAGAATCGGGGTACCAAGGCTGAGCATCACTGGAAGATGGGCCTGGCCCAAGAAGAAAAGCTTGAGACTGCCTCGGGTTGAACTGAGTTGATGGCACAGGTGGCCTTGATGCTTGATTGGGGCTCATACCCAACCCAGGTGGTGGAAGACTCCCAAACTGAGGTGGTCCAACCCTGTGATGGTCTATATTGACTTGGAGTCCCAAAGTTGGTTGGTCCATTTTGTGATCCATAAGGGTTGTGAGGCCCAAACTGAGGCCCATAAAAAGGAGAGTGAGCAGGATAGTTCATTCCAAAGTGTTGGGGTGTCTGAGGTGGGCCAAACTGACTTGGCCCAAAACCATATCCTTGTTGACCATACCCCTGTTGACCAAAGGGAGGTGGTCCAATCTGACTTGGCCCAAAGCGCTGAAAACCCACTGATGTATCGTGTCTGTACTTGAACCAAATCTGACATTGGATACTTCTCCGACCACTGCATCCACGACCGCGTCCACCACGCCTGCCGCCGGCGCCAGCGCCGCCTCCACTGTAGCTACCATAACCTCCATAATCATCATCACGCTCATCGCGGTAATCATCTAGATAGTCTCCAGTGCCCTCATTCTGCTCCTGTGACGGCGTCCGCTGTGGTGTCATTCCCGCCGGTGGCGGTGCCGCCAGTCCCGGCGGAGGTGGTGGTGCTACGGTATTGTCAAAACCACCAGGAGGCAGAGAAGTGGATGATTGGAGTGAGAGATCAGAAAGAGCTTTGGTCAAGCCTTGCGCAACATTAAGCAAAGCTTGAGTCACATTGATCGAAGCATCTAGGAGCTGCTTCTTCCGAGTGCGTTCAAGTCGCGCATCATGCGATAGCACCATCGATTCAATATCATGAATCATGTAGGCTGATTCACGATGGTAGACCAGAGTCATAAGGGAGTTGAACTCATTGGGGAGTCCATCAAAGCATCGAGATGATCACGAAAGTTCACCGGCTCTCCAATGGAGGTGAGAGTGTTGGCAATCGTTTTGATCTTCAGATACTCAGCAACTGTCATGGATCTTTTCGAGATGGATCGGAGCTCCGAGCGAAGTTGCGTGGCCTTTGCACAAGCCAGAGCTTCAAAATAGCTATGAATCTCGTCCCACACTTGGAACATATGGACACAGTGTATAATTGTGGGAAGAAGAGAAGCTGAAATCAATGACAGAAGCCATGTAAACAGCTTTGAGTCTTGCTGTTCCCAGTCGGAGTAGGAAGAATTCGTTCAGTCAGCTATGCGGTCCTCATCGTTGAGGTATCGGGTAGGAATCGAAGCTTGTGTGACCGAATCACACCTTCAATCTGCTGTCGCCAGGAATAGAAGTTCATATCATCGAGTTTGATGGTGAGGGTATGCGTGAACGTCACCGGAGCGTTCGACGCAGTGAGAGGAGCAGAGGTAGCAGAAGCAGCCATAAATTGAATCTCATATTATCATTCTCATTAATTGGTAAAGAGAGTGAGTACATCATGTATGATATATATAGGGAGGAGAGAGAGAAGAAATAGTGCAGCTGTCAATAGACAGCTGTTCTAAAGGCTAACAACCTGATCTAACAACCTGATTCTAGTGAGTCATACTCAACATTTTGCTTGTAATATACTATAATATACTATTATATTCCTAACAGAACAAGGTCCCGAGTGCCACTATTTTGGAGAGCACACATCTCATCAAGAATAGCTTGCCTCCAACCAGGGTGAGATAAAGCATCACCTACAGTCTTAGGAATAGACACAGAAGACAAAGAGGAAATACATGCATAATGCAAGGGAGAAAAGTGATGGTAACCCAAATTAACATAAAGAGGATAGGTGTTACGGATCGAGCGTATACCTTTTCGAAGAGCAATTGGGAGATCAATCTCAGGGGGCAGGGCCGAAGGAGACGAAGAAGTTGGATCCGGAGGGCAGTCTGTAGCAATTTCTGCAGTGTCTGGTGGTGGTGGATTTGGTCGTGGTCGGCGCTGATAAACCTGCAAAGGATGTGAAGGAGGTGGATTGGCTTGCAGAGGAGGAGTAGACAAGTCTGCCTGCTGAGTAGTGATATAAGAAGAGGAAAACATGGGTAAAGTGGACCCAGACCTTGTAGAGAGCCCAAAGTAAGGACTGACTCAAAGAATGTCACATCAGCTGAGACAAAATATCGACGAAGAGACGGAGAGTAACACTTATAACCCTTCTGAGATCTAGTGGAACCTAAGAAGACATACTTATGAGGACGAGCAGAGAGTTTGTCATGCCCAGGACCAACATTATGGTCAAAACATGTAGACCCAAAAATTCTAGGAGGTTAAGGGTGAAGAGACAGATGAGGGAATAGAATAGAGTGAGGGATCTGGTTGTTGAGGACAAATGAGGGCAGTGACATAGCTGGTAAAAATAGGGGTCTCGGCCTTGGGAGGAGGCGTAGCTGCCATGGGTCTCAGAGAAGGGAGATACACCAAAAAATGTGACAAAACTGAGAGCAGAAAGATAAATCTACACCACCAGGAAGCTGAAAACGTTCAAATAAGGCCGGATATGGAACATGCAGGAGAAGGCGAACATGACGGAAGAAGCGGCGGTCCGAACAGGGCAAGACGCGCCGCCACGCGCGGTTGAGGCAGGTGGTGCGTGGGTGTCACTGCAGAGAGTGTGGCGGAGTGTGAGAGCGCGTAGAGAGTCGTGTGAGGACGAAACCACCGGGGATGGGTCGCGCTCCTCCGTGCGATCCTTATGGGGTGGTCAGAGATGTTTTCCGGTAGGTGGCGGTGGCTGTGATGGCTGGACAGCGGTGATGTTGGCTGGCAAAGGCTGTCAGAATGAGACACGACAGCGGTAAAAGCCAGAAACCGGAGATGAGACACGGTTTCCGGAAAAAAAATTGCACAGGTAGACAGTGGATCTACCAGGAAAGCACGGATTAGGATTAGGGTTGCCTCTTGGTAGGCTCTTAATACCATGTTGAATAACAAGAAAGAGACGAGGAATTTGGTAAATCCGTGTGCTTCAACTACACATCGCAGTTCATTATATATAATAGGAGCAATAAATGTACAATATCATTGTTACCTTATTTACAATGATTACGCTTCCTATTTACAATTAATAAAATATATCCTACTTAAATAAAGGATATCCTACTTATTTACAAGATATCTAACATACACATTCAACCACACACACACATGTCTTGATCCAACCGTCACAAAAGTTTAAGTTATCGATTAAAAGAATATGAGTGGTTTAAAAACTAACACCCTTTTATGCAATTATGGACGATGCACATACCTATCATACCTTGTGCTAAAACTTAACTTTTAGAAGACTATAGAGCCTGCATGGGTTGAACTTATGACCACTTGGTCAGAGGTTCTAATACTATGTCAGAAACTAACAATCCCAAAACCTTAAGATGTTGCGTTTTCACGTAAATGGTTTTATATCTAACATGTTTGAGCAGATATGATGAACACCACCCACTGTTAGTTTTCATTTTCTCTTTCTTACTTATTGATACGATTTAATAGTAAGTATTAATCATGCAGATCGGACGTTGTATGCATGTACAAATTACTGAAGTAGATGAAGCTAAAAACAATGTGATAGTTAGTGAGAGAGAAGCCTGGGTCAGTACTCAAATCTGTCCATTTCCCTTGTTTCCTAGTTTCAATATTTCAGTTGTGGAGTTTTTAGTTTGCTTTCTCCAGTTGATATTTTGAAACCTCTGCTGTGCAATAAATATGATATTGCAGGAAAAACTTTATCTTAGAGAAGGAACACTTCTTCAAGGGACTGTGAAAAAGATTCTTCCTTATGGAGCCCAAATAAGAATAGGTGAAACAAATAGAAGGTGAGTGATGGTTCTTTTTCCCTGTTTCTAAGTGATAATTTTATTCAAAGGATTCACATAGATTCAATTTTTATTTCCATGGAACGACTTGATCTCGGAGTATTGTTAGATACTTGGATGCTTCCAACTTCCCTGCTTTGTTTTGCCACTTGTGAAGAAAAGAAAAGTCAATGCAGGTTGATCCTACATATGATTGATAGAAAAGATAGAAAAACAAACTAGATAATACATGCAAAATAACATGAGTGCTTTTCAAAGGTGAAACCTACTTATGAATCACCTTTGAAATTGATGGAATTGTGTGGCCTGCATTTACTCTGTTGAGAGATATATTCAGATATGTTCTGTTATGATAGATTACTAATATAGTTCTGTTATGATAGATTAAGATAAAATATATGTTACTATTAGAAATTGGGAGGCCTAACTCAACCACAAAAGCTAGCTTGAGAGTTGAGCGTTCCTCTACCCTTATAAACACTTAATTGGTCATATCCTCACTATGTCAGGAGAAGAGGAGATATCCAAGTCTGAACCGGAGAAAATCACCTCAGGTGGGAAGACCACATCTCTTCCACCCTTATCTCACAATGATCTCCCGATATTGCAAGGATCATACCGCTTGGATGAGCGCAATTACCTCCAATGGTCCGTCACACTCTCATAAGCCGCAAGAGAATCAATTATATTGAAGGAAAAGCTCCTGCTCAAATTGATCCTCAGTATGAGACATGGCATGAAGAGAATTCTCTTATTATGACTTGGTTTTGGCACTCCATGATTCCGGAGATTAGTCGAAACTATATGTTTTTTCCTACTGCTCAGGAGATTTTGAAGAACCTGGCACAGACATATTCCAAGAAACAAAACCTCTCAGCCTGCTATGCGTTGGAAAATAAAATTTTCAATTCGAAGAAAGGAAATCTTTCTGTGTCAGAATACTATGGGATTCTGAATGGTCTCTAAATGGAGTTGGACCAGTATCAAAATTTGAAGATGAAGTATGATGATGACTCCACAACACTGACTCAGTTTATTGATAACTCACGGATTTTTAAGTTTCTCTCTGGTCCTATCCGAGTTCAAATTTTGGGCAAGGAGAAACTCCCTTCTCTCTCAGAGGTGTTCTTCATAGTTAGTGATGAAGAAGGTCGGAGGACAGTGATGATGGAAGACAAATCTGTTGATGGTTCAGCCTTAGCCTATGAAAATGGTCCTGCCAAAGGATCTACCTCTTCCGAACGTCCTAATCGTGATGATCGATGGTGCACTCACTGTAAGAGATCTGGTCACACCAAAGAGAATTGTTTCAAACTTCATGGAAGGGACAAAGTCCTTGGACGTATGAGCAGGTCCAAAGGTGGTCCTCACAAGCGTGCGAATCACACAACTTTTGACATGGAGGCTGAGGGTGAAGATCCACCTACCGTCGATGTCTCTAGCCTCAACAAAGCAGAATTGGAGCGTTTGAGAGCTCTTTTGAGTTCCTTGAGTAAGCCCTAT
This sequence comes from Acmispon strigosus, assembly GCA_030819835.1. Classification (NCBI taxonomy): domain Eukaryota; kingdom Viridiplantae; phylum Streptophyta; class Magnoliopsida; order Fabales; family Fabaceae; genus Acmispon; species Acmispon strigosus. Next base: position 35,606,243 of record JAUAMA010000001.1, on the reverse strand, counting down.
GGTAATTGTTTTCTCTCTATGACTGGTAAGAACTCTACTTTCTTATCTCTTAATGCTTTGTGTACTGAGGATAGCTGGATTATTGACTCTGGTGCTACAGATCTCATGACACCTCATCTCTCACATTTATCTTCTTATTCCACTTTGCCTGGAAACCATCATATCACTGTTGCTAATGGATCCCACATCCCGGTTACCGGATGTGGTAACTCTCACCTTAGCTCATCTCTACACCTATAACGTGTGCTTCATGTCCCAAAGCTTTCTAACAACCTTTTGTCTATTCACAAACTCACTAAAGATTTGAAGTGTGCAGTAACCTTTTTTGAATCACATTGTGTTTTCCAGGATCTTGCCATGGGGCAGACGATTGGAATTGCTAAGTAACAAGACGGGTTATACTCTCTGCCGCACAAGGAGAACAAGTTTCATCAGGCAAATTGAGCATCATGGAGTACTTCTCAAATTTGTTTGCAGCACAAGCGTCTTGGGCATCCTCCCTTTAGTGTCCTTAGGACCATGTTTCCCCATTTATTTTCAAGAGTGTCTGTTGAGTCTTTCCATTGTGATGTGTGTCAGTTTTCTAAACATCATCGCTCAACTTTTATTTCTAGTAATAATAAATGTGCTCAACCTTTTGATCTTGTTCACTCTGATGTGTGGGGATCTTCGTTTGTTTCTAATTTTTCTTGTGCACAATGGTTTGTTACTTTTATTGATGATTGTACTCAGATTACCAGGGTTTTTCTTATGAAAGATAAGTCTGAGGTGTTTCAATTATTTGTTAATTTTTTCGATATGGTTAGAACACAATTTGGGAAACCTATTAAAAGGTTAAGGTCAGCTAATGGGAAAGAGTATGTAATTCAAAATTTTTCCAAATTTCTCAAAGACAAGGGTGTTGTTCATGAGCTTACTTGTGTTGACACCCCACAACAAAATGGGGTTGCTGAAAGGAAAAATCGTCATCTTCTTGAAATCACCAGAGCATTACTCTTTTAAATGAATGCCCCTAAGTTTTATTAGGGGGAAGCCGTCTTAACTGCTGCTTATTTAATCAATAGGTTACCATTTAGGGTTTTATCAGGTGTTAGTCCAGTGCAGGTCATGACGAGTTTCTTTCCGTCAGTCCCCATTATGTCAAGTCTCCAAGGTCGTGTCTTTGGTTGTTCTGCCTTTGTGCATGTTCATGGTTCTCACCGGGGAAAGTTGGATCCTCGGGCTCTTAAATGTATCTTCATCGGATATGCTTCAGATAAGAAGGGATTTAAATGTTATCATCCTCCTAGTCGTCGTGTTTATATATCCATGGAAGCTGAGTCTCTAGAGTTGTCTGTTATTCCTCTGACACGGGAGCCCTTGATGCCTTCCTCGATTCCTACCACTTAGGAGGACGATCCTGAGCCAATGCCGCCGGTCCAGAATGATGGTGATGACAATGATCTTGAACCAATACAGGTACAGAATAATGTTGACATATACAGGATAAAGTACAAGTGGAAAGTTAAACCCGTCCTGGTCCAAAAACAAGTTCAATCGTCTGAACCCGAGGTAAGTGTTCCTAACATTGAGCCTAATAATTCTTGAGAGTCTAACCTTGATGAGCTACCTATTGCCTTGAGAAAAGGAAAACGATCCTGTACCAAGTACCCCATATCCCAGTTTGTGTCTACTAAAAATCTGTCTATGCAACATCAAAGTTTTATTTTAGCTACTGACTCTATTAGAGTCCATGCATCAGTACAAGAAGCATTAAAAGATAAGAACTGGATTCAAGCCATGAATGAAGAGATGCATGCGCCAGAGAAGAATGGGACTTGGGAGATTGTTGAGAAGTCGAATGACAAAACGACTATAGGTTGCAGGTGGATATATACAGTGAAGTATCGACCTGATGGCACGCATGACAGGTATAAGGCGAGACTAGTTGCAAAGGGATACACCCAGACCTATGGAATTGATTATGAGGAGACGTTTTCTCTGGTTGCAAAAATGAACACCGTAAGGATTTTTCTTTCCTTTGCAGCTCACTTTGATTGGGAGTTGCAACAGTTTGATGTTAAAAATGCATTCTTGCATAAGATTTGGAGGAAGAAGTGTATGTGGAGATTCCGCTGGGGTATGATCCTACTTCAGGAAGAAGTAAAGTGTGCACATTGAAGAAGGCCCTATATGAGCTCAAACAGTCTCCCCGAGCTTGGTTTGGGAGGTTTACTCAAGCTATGGTTTCCCTTGGTTATAAACAGAGCCAAGGAGATCATACACTCTTCATAAAATATACTCAAAATGGCAAACTCACTATTCTGTTAGTCTATGTAGACGATATGATCATCGCAGGTAATGAAGAACTTGGGAAGCAGAACTTGAGAAAGGAGTTAGCAGCTCAGTTTGAAATGAAGGACCTTGGAAAGCTGAAATATTTCCTAGGCATGGAGGTGGCATACTCGAAACAAGGCATTTTCATCTCTCAGAGAAAATATGTCCTTGATCTTCTCAAAGAGACTGGCAAACTGGATGTAAGCCCACTGAAGTCCGTATAGAGCAGAACCACGAGATTGAGAGTAATGAGGAGGGCCCAATGGTTGATAAGGCCCAATACCAGAGACTTGTGGGGAAGCTCATTTATCTATTTCACACTAGGCCTGATATAGCTTTTCCAGTTAGTGTTGTCAGTCAATTCATGCATGGCCCAGGGGAGAGGCACTTACAAGCTGTGGATAGAATCTTGCAATATCTGAAAGCAAGTCCAGGAAGATGTCTATTGTTCAAGAAAAATGAGCAGTTGTCTATGGAAGTTTATATTGATGCAGATTATGCAAAATCAATTGATGACAGAGGTCCACTACATGATACTGTATGTTCTTGGGTGGAAATTTAGTGACATGGAGGAGCAAGAAGCAAAATGTCGTTGCCATATCAAGTGCAGAGGCAGAATTCAGAGCCATGGCTCAAGGAGTCTGTGAGTTATTGTGGATGAAGATCATACTAGATGACTTGAAGAAAAAGCGTAAAACTCCCATAAGACTTTTTTGTGATAATAAGTCTGTCATTAGTATTGCTCACAATCCAGTTCAACATGATAGAACGAAACACATAGAGATAGACCGGCACTTCATCAAAGAAAAATTAGATAGTGGTCTTATTTCTACACAGTATGTCCCCTCAGGACTACAATTGGCTGATGTGCTTTCCAAAGGACTTCCCTTTGAACGATTTCGAGATATTACTTGCAAGCTGGGAATGATAGACATCCATTCACCAGCTTGAGGGGGAGCGTTGTAATATGTTGTAATTAGTATTAATTGTAGAATATTTGTTTTTATTATTAGGAGATTGAGTATATATTTAGTTTCCTCTATATAATGTAATCACTTTATAGTTTTGGTATAAGAAATAAAATTATATTTCTCCATATTTCACGTGTCTGCATTGCTTGCTTTAACTTTTTATCAAGACAAATTCCAGCTCTCCCTTATATTCAAATCAACCTAGAAATCAATTAGATATAACTCGCCAATTATACTAGTATTTATGCATTTTGTAACGAAATTATAAACTCTGTTGTGTATAAATGAATTTAACTAATGAGAAGTGCTAGCAACACTCTCTTTGACATTCTCTTTCAAACACTCTATGATTGGTCAAAATTCATGTAGGTCCCACCAAATCGGGAGTGGGGCCTATATAATTTAGTGGACTCTACATGGATTTTGACCAATCAAAGAGAGAGTGTTAGAATGAGAGTGTTAAAGAGTGTTACTAGTATTTTTCTTAACAAATATAAGGTGCATCAACATTAAAAAAAAACAAAAAACTAATATAAGGCGCATCGATCCTTGTTAAAGCATAAATTTCTTTATTTTCCCCCTATTTATCTTTTTTTTAAATGCTCAATATGCACCTACCTTCCTTTCTCATTTATGGAAAATGTTGTGCCTTCCAAGATTCTGGCGTGGCTGTTTTGTTGTTAAGCGGACTTACTTTATTATTTTCTCGTTGTTACTATCTTCAAGATTTTCATATCTGCTTCATAAGTTAAAATTGTTAAATATCATCAACATGTTTGTAATATAACCTCACATTTAAAATTGGTCCATTGGAAACTTTTCAGTGGATTGTTGCACGTTTCAAATATCACTCGAGGGGGAATTACATCTGTCAGCGACATACTTTCTGTTGATGAGAAAGTTAAAGTGCTGGTGGTGAAATCAGCATTTCCTGATAAAATTTCTTTAAGGTAATGAATTGCTGACTTTGACTTCCTTCTGTAATTGTTAGGTGCACTTTGTTTGTTACTGTTTATTTGAACTGTTTAATGAATAAAGATAAACCTTCGAAAGCTAATTACCATTCCAAATTCCAATTGCCCCCTCCCCCACTTACGACACAAAAACTCCTCAATAATTAGGTGTCACCAACAAGCCTTAGGAAAAGGTAAATATTATGTAACTGAAAAGGAATAAAATAGAAAGAAATTCAGCCCCCTCTAAAAAAAGCAATATGTGTTATGAGTACGATATCTTCAGATATACGACATGGCTTGAAACCCCATCATTATGTGATATATTTGGCCCAATAAATGCCCTTTGATTCTAGAAGGCTCTTTCTGGTGTGTGCCTGTTAGGATATCAGGTTAGTATAACACAGAATAGAGAAAATCAGCTATAGGGCCCAATGAATGGAATAAGAACATAATCTCTCAGTGCTTTTCTCCTAACATAAACTCTCCAAATTCTGGGCTTTTCTCCAACCTTAATCAGTACAGCTTCATTTCTCAAATCCAGGGCTCTATCAGTGCCCATTTTCTTTTCTATTAAGCCCATGGCTTTTTTAAGTTGAATTTGATATTCTGGTAAGTTCAGCAAAGAAATACAGTATAGTTTCAGGGGAAGAAATGATAATTTTATTTCTTGACAATTCCAGGTTTCAAAGATGAGTCATATAGGTAGAGTTGATTGGAGAATGACTAACCAAAATGCTACAGTTAAGGAAAGAAGATAAAACTGAACAAAATGAAGATAAGACAGAATAGAAGAATCAAATAACACTGATCTAATTTAATCAGCCTATCATAAACTTTTGGAATCAATTCGGATTCATAATTCGAATTTCTAACAACTTCAACACTCCCCCTCAAGTGGGTGCATGTATATCCAACATTCCTAACTTGCTTACAAAAAAATTCAAACTTAGGTTGAATTAGTCCCTTGGGGAGAATGTTTGCCAATATTGATTGGTCGAAATAAATGGCATGCAAATGACTCCTTCATCTATCTTCTCCTTTATAAAGTGTTTGACAACTTCCACATGCTTGATTCAGTTATGCTGCACAAGATTTTGAGAGTACTTATAGACATGGTAGTGAGTATCGTACTATTCGTATTGTGATCGATACAGTTTAGGGGCTGCGTGATACGAATCGCTTGATGTATCGTTTATACCTATTAGAGATAATATGTAAATACAAGTTAGTCAGTTGTAGTGCTAACAGAGTTAGTTGTAGTGCTAACAGCTTCTGTATGAAGCTGTCTTCTCCTACTATATATAGGAGTCTTGTATCTCTCATAACTGATTTTTTTACAATTGAAACAGATTCAGTTTTCTTTCAGTTTCTTTCTGGTTCATCTTCTATTATGGTATCAAGAGCTTAGTTCGAATCCCAGCCATGGCTTCCGTCATGGATCCAAGTGCTTCTTCTCTCAATCTTTCTCATGCGATCTCAATCAAGCTTGATGACACGAATTTCTTTTCGTGGCGTCAACAGATTGAAGGTGTCCTTCGAAGGCATCAGCTTCAGAACTATGTCATTGCACCGACTCCTCCACCCAGATTTCTCACAGAGGAAGATCGTGCGTTGGACAAGGTGAATCCTGAACATCTTGCTTGGGAAAAGCAAGACTCCGTCGTCTTCACGTGGTTGTTGTCTACTCTCTCTGATTCCTTTCTTCCTACAGTCCTGGTGTGTAATCAGGCTTGGCAAGTTTGGGAGGAAATTCATGATTATTTCAAGATTCAGAATCAAGCGCAGTCGGCAAAGCTGCGAACAGAGCTTCGACATATCACCAAAGGTTCACGCTCTGTTTCTGATCATCTGAAACGAGTAAAAACTATCGTGAATACTCTTCTCTCACTCGCAGATCCTGTGAGTTATCGTGACCATGTCGATGCGATCTTCGACGGTCTTCCGGAAGAGTACAATGCTCTCGCCACCATGACGTTTGGTCGCGGCTCGCCGTGCTCCATTCCAGAACTCGAATCCATGATAGTGGCCTTCGAGGCTCGTCTGGAGCGCATGAAAACGCGCCAAGGAGGTAACTCCTCTGCGATTCTGCTTGCGCAGGTTCAATCGGGTCAACCCGACCCGGATGCGTCCCAAACGCATCTTCCACAGGCGAACGTTGCTTCTGGTTCTGGTAAGACGACCGCCTATGATGTAGCTTCGTCGGACGATGGCGGCGAACGCGGCGGCGAACGTGGCGGCGGAAATCGCGGCGGAGGACGCGGCGGAAATCGCGGCGGAAATCGCGGCGGCAGGTATGCTAACGTCCAGTGCCAGATCTGTTATAAGTGGGGCCATCCTGCCTCCAGCTGTTACCACAGGTATTCTGACCAGCCTGGCAGCCAGGCTGGCAATTCTGCTCAACAGGCTGGCAGTCAACAGGGTCAAGGTCAACAATCTGGTGGTCAACAATTTCAGAATCCACAATCTGGAGGTCAAGGTCAACTTTTTGGTGGTCAACAGTTTTTAAATAGTCAACAGACTATTCAGCCTTCTTCTTTTGGGCCAATGGCCCAATATGGCTCACTGTTTGGAACGCCATTTTTTGGCCAGCAACCTTCTTTTGGGCCATCAGCACCTTATGGAGGCTATTATTCTTCTGCTGGACCTTGGGTTTCCCCTGGACTCATGGGGCCTCCTTACATGGGCTCTTCTTTTCGTCAATCATGGCCTTCCAGCAACAATACTTCTTCATTTCCTTCTGCCAGAACCTCCTTTCAGCAAAGGCCTCCACATGCTTTGCTCACTGGTCCTTTTACCTCTTCTACTGCAGAGCAGTGCTGGATTCCTGATTCAGGGGCAACACATCATGTGACTAATGATGCAAATGTACTTACTGATTCAACTGCTTCTGCCCATCCTGAGCACATTCTCATGGGTAATGGACAAGGTTTGGCAATTCATTCTTCTGGTTCTGCATCCTTTACTACAGTTGATAATCCATCTAAACCTCTTGTTCTTAAAAATCTTCTTCTAGTACCAGCCATCACTAAGAATCTTGTTAGTGTACAAAAGTTTGCTCATGATAATGCTGTCTTTTTTGAATTTCACTCTACTTACTGTGTGGTGAAATGTCAGGTTACTAAAAAGCCACTGCTTTGGGGTACTGTTGGGAATGATGGCCTGTATTCCTTCAAAGTCATTCCTTCTCTTCAGTCCAAGGCTCTCTCTGCTGTTCCAGTTTCTTCCTCAAGTCACTCTGCTGTCTCCTTTGCTGCAAAGCCTGCTGTTCCCTTTGCAGCCACTACTATTGGTTCTTCTTCTGTAAATTCACAGTCACAGTCTTCAATTTCTTGTAATTCTGCTTCTGTTAAGAATGTAGGTCCTACATCCTATGATTTGTGGCATTGTAGGCTAGGCCATGCCCATCATGAGGCATTAAAGAAAGCTTTGTCCAGTTGTAATATACCCGTGCCTAATAAAATGAGTTTTTCAGTATGTTCAGCTTGTTGTGTTGCTAAATCTCATCGGTTACCTACACATGCTTCTGTTGCTACCTATGAGTTTCCTTTGGATTTGGTTTTTGCTGATTTGTGGGGACCGGCATCCACTGAGTCCTCATGTGGGTTTTCCTATTTCTTGACTTGTGTGGATGCTCACACCCGTTATACTTGGGTTTACCCTTTAAAAAGAAAATCCGACACTTACCAAACTTTTATTAACTTTCACAAAATGATTGAACTCCAACTAGGAAAGAAACTCAAAGCTGTACAAACAGATGGGGGAACAGAATTTAAACCTCTCACACCCTATTTCTCTTCCCTTGGAATTGTCCATAGGCTGACCTGTCCTCACACACACCATCAAAATGGTAGTGTGGAGAGGAAGCATAGGCACATAGTTGAGATGGGTTTGTCCTTGCTTGCTTATGCTCACATGTCACTGGAATATTGGGACCATGCATTCTTAACAGCAGCTTTCCTCATAAATCGTCTTCCAACTCCTGTTTTGGATGACAAAAGTCCTTATTTCATGTTGTTCAAGTCTTTACCAGATTATCATTCTCTAAAGGTTTTTGGGAGTGCTTGTTATCCTTTTCTCAGGCCCTATTCCACCAACAAACTGGCTATGCACTCTAAGGAGTGTGTTTTCTTAGGTTATTCTTCTGTTCATAAAGGATACAAGTGTCTAGACTCTACTGGAAAAATCTATGTTTCTAAAGATGTTGTGTTCAATGAGTTTCGGTTTCCTTTTCCAGAATTGTTTAGCTCTTCTTCCAGTTCTTCCTCTGTTTTGTCCTCTGCACCTGTTTTGTCTACCATTTCAGTGGTCCATTCTACATCACCACAACCTGCTCCTTCTTGTGTTCCTGCCTCTGTTTCGTCAGAACAAGCACCTTCACAACCTGCCACTGTTTCTGATACAGCATCACCAGTAGTACCTTCATGCTCTGGTTCTGAGTTTTCCACACCCTCACCACAAAACCAAGTCTTCCCAGATTCAGGTCTTAGCCAAATACAACCACAAACAGCACCTGTTCCCACAACAAATGTTCATCCTATGCAAACCAGGTCAAAGAATGGTATTGTTAAGCCTCGTTTGTTGCCTACTTTGTTACTCAGTCAAGCAGAACCTACTTCAGCAAAACAGGCCCTTAAAAATCCAAAGTGGCAGGCTGCAATGCAAGAGGAATACAATGCTCTAATGTCAAATGGTACATGGACCTTGATGCCACTGCCATCTCATAGGCAGGCTGTGGGTTGCAAATGGGTTTTCCGAATAAAGGAGAATGCTGATGGGACAATTAATAGGTACAAGGCAAGGCTTGTAGCCAAAGGCTATCATCAAATACAAGGTTTTGATTACAAAGAAACCTTTTCTCCGGTGGTCAAACCTATTACAATTCGGATAATTTTGACATTAGCTATTACCAAGAGATGGCCCATCCAGCAATTGGATGTTAATAATGCTTTCCTCAATGGGCAGCTTCAAGAAGAAGTTTACATGACTCAACCCCCTGGGTTTGAACACAAGGACAGAACTCTGGTTTGTAAATTGAACAAGGCCTTGTATGGTTTGAAACAAGCACCACGGGCTTGGTTTGACCGGCTAAAGGCTGCTCTCAAGAAGTTTGGCTTTACAGCTAGTTGCTGTGATCCTTCTTTGTTTACCCTTCATACTAAGTCCTATAGTCTCTACATTCTTGTTTATGTAGATGATATAATTCTTACAGGAAGCTCACTGCCAGTTTTGCAGAATCTGATTGAGAAACTCAATTCTGAATTTTCTCTCAAAAAGCTAGGCAGGTTGGATTATTTCTTGGGTGTTCAGGTTCAGCATCTTCCTGATGGCTCCTTGTTGTTGGGGCAGTCCAAGTATATTCAAGATCTCTATTGTAGGAGCACTACAATATGCCACAATCACCAGGCCTGAGATTTCCTATGCAGTCAATAAGGTCTGCCAATTTCTTAGTCAACCCTTGGAAGAGCATTGGAAAGCTGTCAAGAGGATTCTAAGATATCTCAAGGCAACTATGGAGTTTGGTCTGCATCTTCAGCCTTGTTCTCTGGCCTCTCCCCTCCCTTTAGTTGCTTTTTGTGATGCTGATTGGGCCCAAGATCCAGATGATCGTCGCTCTACATCAGGCTGCTGTATTTTTCTTGGTCGAAATCTCATTTTCTGGAATTCCAAGAAACAGACCCTGGTTGCTAGGTCCAGCACCGAGGCTGAGTATAGGAGTTTAGCTAACACCACAGCTGAATTGATGTGGGTTCAGTCTCTTTTACAGGAGCTTGGTATTCCTCATCTCATTCCTAAGGTGTACTGTGATAATCAAAGCACCGTGGCTCTTACACAGAATCCTGTTCTTCACACAAGGACAAAGCATATGGAACTGGATATATTTTTTGTTAGGGAGAAGGTTCTCAGCAATACTCTGGTTGTGCAGCATGTTCCTTCTCTTGATCAAAGAGCTGACATACTCACCAAGGCTTTGTCTTCTCTTCGTTTTGAGGATTTGCGTTCCAAACTCAATGTGGTTGACAAGTTCTCACTAGTCTACCCACCTTGAGTTTGCGGGGGCATATTAGAGATAATATGTAAATACAAGTTAGTCAGTTGTAGTGCTAACAGAGTTAGTTGTAGTGCTAACAGCTTCTGTATGAAGCTGTCTTCTCCTACTATATATAGGAGTCTTGTATCTCTCATAACTGATTTTTTTACAATTGAAACAGATTCAGTTTTCTTTCAGTTTCTTTCTGGTTCATCTTCTATTAATACCTTGAATTGTGTATGAATCAGTATGTATTGGTATGTATCAGATGAATCGCAAAGCCCAACCGAATTATATGATTTAGTGACGGGCACAGTAATGGGTCATATTTTAGGCTTTTTCCATTCTTCTTAATGAAAATAGGATAGAGGGAGCCTATGCCCATCCCTTAAAAGACCCATATGAAATTTATGCTTCACCCATTCACTTTCACCACTTCAATTTCACTTCTTCACCGCTTCACCGGGGGGAGGGGTAGCTCACTTGGTTGAGCTAAGGGTAATAAAAGGTGAAGGGTCAGGGTTCAAACCCTGAGGGCTGAGGAGGGATAATTTGTAATTTACTAACATCTAACATTTGCCTATCAAAAAAAAAAAAAAACTGGGGAATTTCTGCAACAGCCAAAACGTGGAAGGTGGAACCTTCTTCACCGCCCCACTTTGTCTCCCTTTTGTTTGTGTGTTGTACTGTTGTTTACTTGTTTATTCCTTTTTAGTCCCCACTTTGTCTCCCACTTCACCGCTTCACCTTTCTGCTACACCCAATTTTTTTATTCATTCTTCAGTTTTATTACTTACTATGGTTGTGGCTGCTCTCTTATTTTTTATTCAGATAAAAGTTAAGTTATGATTATGTTCTAGGATCCAAGCATAGAAAGTCTGAAAATAATTTAAATTCTGTCATCTTATTGATGTTTTTTGGAGGGGTTGAACACTTGCACTTTGTCATCTTAGATCATTTTGAAGTTTATTGTATGATATATCACCTTATCATTTCACTATGACTTAGATTTTTTTTGTGTATGTATCTTACGATACATAAAAAGATACGATTCACAATTCAGAAAATAGGTATTCCAATTCACGATTCGAATCTCGATTCAACTACCATGCTTATAGATAGATGCCTTATTATCACAACTTAGTTTCATAGGTAAAGTTATAGCCGAATGTATTCTAGGATTCCTTTTAGCCACTGAATTTCATGCACTTCTTGAGTCATAGCTTTATATTCAGCTTCTGCACTACTCTTTACGACCACATCCTTTTGTTTGCTTCCCTATGTGACTAAATTACCCGATACAAATATGTGGTACCTTGATGTCGACCTTCTATCCGCAATTGACTCAGCGCAGTCAGCATCATTGTAGGTTTTAATTGTCTTATGATCAGTGTTTTTGGAGAACCTGGTGTACTTTTCAAATATCTCATAATTTTATTCATTGCTTCAAGGCATTGTTCATAAGGTGAATGCTTAAATTGACTCAGTAGGCTCAGTGCAAAGGCCATGTTTGGCCAAGTATGATATAATAGATTAGCTTCCCCATTAACTTCTATTAACATGGTATATGCATTGGTGCACCATTCTGGTCATTCCCAAGCTTCCAGTCTCTTTAAGAAGATCTAAAATGTATTTCTTTGAGAAACAACAATTCCCTTTTTGGTTCTTGCAACTTCCATTCCAAAAAAACCAATCTCAGGGGCTAAAGTCTTTTGTTTCAAATTCTGCAGCAGGAGACTTATTTAATCCATTTATTTCAAGTAAATCATCGCATGTGAGCACTATGTCATCTACATACAAAATTAACATAGCCCTCTTCCATTCGGATGAATTCCCTTCAGATTAATGCCTTGCAAACAAAGTATATCATCCTGACCTTGTAAATAATCTCGTATCTTGATGAACTGACTGGAACTTTTGAATCAAGCTCTCGGTGATTGTTTTAATCCATGTAGTGATTTCCTTAGCCTATGCACTTTGTGGTTGAAAAGTGATTCCAATCCTAGGGTAGACATCCATGTGCACTTCTTCGTCCAAGTCACCATTTAAAAGAGACTAATCAAGATTCACTTTCAAAGATAAGGGAATCTTGATGGTGTTTGATTCAGTGTTGTTAAATGGCGGCCATGGCGGTATGGCGTGGCGGATTCACGGCGGCCCGCCATGAAAAGTCTGTGGTGTTGCGGGTTTTGCATGGCGGTCTATGGCGGCCGCCATATACATGGCGGATGGCGTTGCCATGGCGCCGATGGCGGATGTTTTGAAGCATATGGCGGTTTTTGGGTCCTGGATCAAAAAAATTAAATGGGCCTGTTTGACCCGACCCGACTCAGCCTCTACTAAACCTAATTTTTTAATCAGCAGCTTCTATAAAACATACTATTATAAGCTTCTAACTTATTTCTCACGTGAGTCACATAACGCTGCTGCTTCATCTTCCTTCTTTCCCACGCTGCTGCTTCATCTTCCTTCTTTCTCACGCTGCTGCTCTTCAACATTCACCCCTCTCCGGCGGCCTGTCTCCGGCGACCCTCAGGCCTCATCTACCAGTTAATCTTTATGATTCAGAAAGTGATGAGGCTGAAGTAGGACATGCCTCAATGGACGATGACAATGGAGATGACTATGTCGGGGTTGATGAAGAGGAGGATGATTAGAGACTTTAAGTTTCATGTTTGTTAGTGTGTGATTGATTTCAGTTATTGTGTTTTACTCTTGTTTAAGTAGATGGAATTTAAATTTGGAACTTTGTATTGACTATTGAGTATTGATACTTGACTATATTCAGTATATTGTCAGTTTTTTATGATTATTATTAATTCTGCTTGTTTTATATGCTTTTTTATTATTGTATATATATATATATATTATATTATTTTTATTATGGCCGCCATGGCGTCCGCCATAAGCCGCCATGGCATCCGCCATAATTTTATGGCGTTTTTTTGGCTTTCCGCCATGAACCGCCATCCGCCATTGATAACACTGGTTTGATTTTGCAATAGTTGCGCTTGTCTCCAATTAATCAATGCTATAGCTTTGAGTTAAATCTTTAGCAACCAACTGGGCTTTATACCTTTTCTTAGAATTTGGGTTAGGCCTAACTCTGCCCTAAACCTAGCTTAGAGGTGAAGGTTGTTTTACTCTTTCTAAACACTTACTTGGTCATATTTCTAGTCAATGTGAGACTTCTCAACACCTCCCCCCCTCACGTCTAGGGTTGGACATCTAGAGCGTAGAATTTGCAGGAATGAACATATGCGTGTGGCCCATATATCGGTGGTCCCCACTACACGGATCTAGGATAGGTTTTGATACCATCTTAAAATTTGGATTAGGCCTAACTCTACCCAAGAAACTAGGCTAGGAGTTGGTTGCTCTACCGTTTATAATGAATATTTTGGCCAAACCTTTAGTAAATGTGGAACTGCTCAACACTTTTCAATTAATCCATCCACCTTCTGATAGGGATGAAATAGGAATAAAGGAAGAAGAAGAATAACAGAGAGATGAGAGATTGAGAAGAAGAGAAACTTCATATCATTCAACATCATACACATACATGGGTATTATGCTGTTTATATAGGAAAGCATGTGCATCATATCCCTCCCCTTAAAATCTTCCTTGTCCTCAAGGAAATACAAAAGAATCAAAATGGAAATTATCTCTACAATTTCAAACAACTAGATACAGAACTCAGAAAATGGAACTAGATTTTTTTTCCACATCCTGCAAGGCCCATCTCTTCCTTGAGCAGTTTGGGCTTGGCTCATTCGTATGGGAGCGAGGTTCAACAGGCACCCTCTCATTTGTGCCCAGCCCTCTTCCAAGCACCCTCTGCCATGGACCATGGTGACAAGTCCCCGCCGTATACGGTCCTCTGTCAAATCTGGTGGCTTCGCTGGAGGCCAGTTCGCCATGACCAGCCGCCAAGTGTCCCCGGCCGAGAAGCGCAGATCCATGCCACAAAAGAACAAGTTAGGTGGTCTCCACGGTGGACGTTTGCCCATGACCGGAGCACCACCGCAAAGAGACAAGTCCGGCGGTTCCTGTGGTGGACGTTCGGCAATGACCAAGAAGCAAAGGTCACTGCCGCGACGGAGCGAATCTGGCAACTTCCGTGGAGGCCTTCTTGTTCCATGGAACACGAGTTCGCCGCCGTGTTGGGAGAGATCGCTGCCGTTGAGCCTTGAGTCCCCCATCTGGAACAAAATTGCAAGCCCTAGATCATCAATTTGGGGAAAAACGGCGTTGATTTGAAAAGGAACGTTGGACCCTTCATGATTCCCATCGTCAACACCATTGATGAACGAATCCGAAGCGCCTGCGTGATGATGATCGACACCGTCTCGTCCTTCCCTTTCATCATCATCTTCTCTTGCTTCCTCGGCTTAGTGCATTCCACCTCCACAACGGCTTCTGATGCGGCTTCACTTCCAGCCTGCGTTGCTGCTTCGGCTACGGCCTTCGCCTTGGTGGCGGCTTGTTCCGCCTCGGCTACTGCCTCTGCTGCATCCTCCGCCGCGCTGCCGCTCGCTCCGCCTCATAATCGTCCCATCTTCTGCGGCTTTCCTCACGTTGACGGTTATGAGATTCACACATCTTTTCGAAAGCTATCCACCAAGCATCCATGCGGTTCCACCAATCTTCAGATGGATCTTCCACTTTTTTCTTTTGCCTGGTTCAGGGCGCACCGGATCGGTGCTCTGATACCAATGATAGGGATGAAATAGGAATAGAGGAAGAAGAAGAAGAATAAAAGAGAGATGAGAGATTCAGGAAGAGAAACTTCATATCATTCAACATCATACACATACAGGGGTATTATGCTGTTTATATAGGAAAGCATGTTGATAGGGACCAACTCACAGAGTAAGGAGAGAAACAGAGAATGAAGAGGAATTTGTATTTATATTACTACTTCACTGAGAAATCCCAATGAGCTTGAAAGGGGAAATTACAGAGATTGCTATGGAAATCTGAAAAAAAACAGAGGCAATGAAGAGGCTGCCTCACCCTCCCCTATTCCAGTCCCAAATCCAAGTCTACCTATTCCCTACGCACCCATGCTCATATATTACCCACGGAAGATTCCCTCTCTCTCTCTCACTGCCCAACTATTTCCTACACCTGCTGAACCTACTGCCACCTCAGCAGAGGTTGTTACACTAGTGGGAATTTATATTATTCCCTTTTCTACCCCTCCTAGTGTAAACATGAATTATCGGAGGTCTAGTGCTAGCAGTGGTATTCACAATGGGCCTATCAACATTCGGGTTCTCATCTCATCATCTCTTCCCCCTTCAAAAATCTCCTTGTCCTCAAGGAGGAAATCTGGAAATTGTTCTTGCATTGCAGCAACCCTTTCCCAAGAGTTTTCAAAATCTAGGAGTGCTTTCCATTTAATCAACACCTCTTGTTCTCCTGTGGCCATCTTTCTTAGAGCCAAAATCTGATCTGGTTCATGCTGCAATTCCCGGTCTTCATTGAGGCAGACTGGCAAAGGCTGAGTTGGGGTGTCAGCTTTGACTGATTTCTTGAGCAGTGAAATATGGAAGACAGGATGGACCTTGCTCTCTGGAGGTAGATCCAGTTTGTATGCTACTGCATTGATCTTAGCTACTATCTCGTATGGTCCATAGTATCTAGGACTGAGCTTTTGGTTAACCCTTTTTGCCAAAATTTTCAATTTGTAGGGCTGGATCTTCAAGTATACCTTATCCCCTACCTCAAAGTGGACTTCCCTTCTCCTCTTGTCTGCTTGCTGCTTCATTTTATTCTGTGCTCTGTCTAACTGCTCTTTAAGTTCATCTAGTAGTTCATTCCTCTCCGCTGTGAGTCTACTGACTTCTTCCAGAGCTGTGGCCTCAGCATCTCCCCTGATAACCACTGGTGCCTTCCTTCCATAGAGAGCCTCGAATGGGGTGGTTTTTATGGTTGAATGGTAGTTGGTATTATACCAGAATTCAGCCCATCCCAACCACTTTGGCCACTGTTTGGGTTTCTATCCTGTGATGCACCTCAAATAAGTTTCCAAACACCTGTTCACCACTTCAGTTTGTCCATCTGTCTGTGGGTGATAAGCTGAACTGTATTTGAGGTGTGTTCTTGCCATTTTGAGAAGTTCTGTCCAGAAAGTACTGAGGAATATCCTGTCTCTATCCGACACAATGGTTTTGGGGAACCCATGGAGCCTGACCACCTCTCTTGCAAATACTTCTGCTATCTCCTTTGCTGTATAAGGGTGTGCTAGTGGAATAAAATGAGCATATTTAGTCATCCTATCCACTACCACTAGGATGGTATCCTTGCCTAAAGCCTTGGGTAGTCCCCCTATAAAATCCATGGAAAGATCTGTCCAAGTTTGTGTGGGAATTGGCAAGGGTTGCAATAGGCCTGCTGGGGAGAGAGCTTGATATTTGTTCCTCTGGCAGATTTCACATTGTTGAACATAAGCTTGGATAGTTTTTTTCATGCCCTCCCAGTGTAATAAGGCTGAGATTCTCTTCCATGTTCTGAAGAATCCAGAGTGGCCTCCCAGCACTGAGTCATGGAATTGCTGCATGATGGTTGTAATCTTCCTTGAAGTTCTAGACAAAACCATCCTATTTTTGTAGTATAATCGCCCTTTGACCAAGTGGTACCCTTGGTGGGAGCTTGAGTCTCTAAGTAAGTCTTGCATGATCCCCTTGAGCTTCTCATCTCCCAATACCTCCAATTCTACTTCTTCCCAATCTAGGCACTGTATGGTGGTTAAGGCAGTGTATTGAAGCTTCCTGGACAGTGCATCAGCAGCTCTATTCTCAGGACCTGGTTTGTATTTAATATCAAAATCAAACCCCATGAGTTTGGCCATCCATTTCTGTTGGCCCTCACTCATTATGTTCTGCCCTGTCAAAAATTTCAGACTCTTCTAGTTTGATTTCACCACAAAATGTCTTCCTAATAAATAGTGCCTCCATTTCTTCACTGCAAAAACTATAGCCATTAGCTCCTTCTCATATACTGACTTCCCTTGTGCTGTTGTAGAGAGGGTGTGGCTCATGAAGGAAATAGGTTTTCCCTCTTGCATGAGCACAGCTCCTAGTCCCTTCCCTGAAGCATCAGTCTCAATGGTGAACTCTTTCTCAAAATTTGGCACTGCTAGAACAAGGAGGCTGGTCATTGCCACCTTCAACTTGTCAAATGCTTCTTGGGCTTCAGGCCCCCATTTAAAACTGTCCTTTTTTAACAGTTGAGTCAGTGGCCATGCTATCTTTCCATAATTTTGGACAAACCTCCTATAATACCCTGTCAACCCCAAGAAACCCCTCAGCCCTTTTATTTCCTTGGGAACTGGCCAGTCCACCATGTCTTTGACTTTGTTTGGGTCAGCTGACACTCCCTGTCCTGAGATGATATGTCCTAGGTATTCAATCCTAGTTCTTCCAAACATGCACTTCTTCTTATTAGCAAATAAAGTACTGTCCTTTAGCAAACTCAGGATCTTCCTTAAATGGCCCTTGTGGCTCTCCTCATCTTGGCTGTAAATGAGGATGTCGTCAAAAAAAACCAGCACAAACTTCCTCGGATAGGGCTTGAGTACCTGATTCATGAGAGCTTGGAAGGTTGAGGGAGCATTGGTCAGCCCAAAGGGCATCACCAAGTACTCATAATGTCCCTCGTGTGTTCTGAATGCAGTTTTTGGGATGTCCTCCTCCTTCATCCTTATTTGATGGTAACCTGACTTCAAGTCCAGCTTGGAAAAAATTTGGGCATTGCCCAGCTCATCCAATAGTTCCTCTATAACTGGTATAGGGAACTTGTCAGGGACAGTGAGCTTGTTGAGAGCTCGATAATCTGTGCAGAACCTCCAACCACCATCTTTCTTTCTCACCAGAATCACTGGGCTGCTGTATGGGCTCACACTAGGTCTGATGATCCCTGCTTGGAGCATCTCTTGTACCAATTTCTCCAGCTCATTTTTTTGATAATAAGGGTATCTATAGGGCCTTTGGTTGGGGACAGACGCTCCCACTTTCAGGACAATTGCATGATCTTGAGGCCTCTTGGGTGGTAAACCTTGTGGTGCCTTGAACACTTCTGGAAATTCCTCGAAGATGGACTCCAATGCTAGGTTGTCCTGCTCCTCTATTTGTTGTTGGGTACAAGCTAAGAAATATCCATCCCCCTCATCCTGTAGAGCCTTGATCATAGCTTTCCATGAAGCTTGGTTCCTGCACAATGATGGGTAGGTTCCTGAAATTGGCTTGAATATCTCCTAGGCTGGCCAACCAATCCATTCCCAACACTATGTCAGTTCCTCCCAAGCCCAATATGAAGAAATGTTGCTTCAATTCAATCTCCTGCAGCTGCAGAATTAGATCCTTGCAAACCCCTCTGTTCCTCTCTTTGGTGCCATTTCCCACCTCCACCAAATATGGTGGGGTATTTTCCACTTCCAACTGTAGCTCTTCCACCAATTTCTTAGAAATGAAATTGCTGGTTGCTCCACAATCAATCAGAATTAACACCTTCCTTCCTTGCAAGCTTCCCCAAACTTTGAAGGACTGGTTTGAGGTCAATCCCTCTCTGCTCTGTAAGGACAGTTGTAAAGTTTTTTCTTCCAAGACCAAGGGACCTTCTTCTTTTTCTGGCACTTGGTCCCAGAATTCTTCATCCACTTCTTCTTCCTCACTAGTCTCCACCAACATTAGGGTGTAATTTTTTAGCTTGCAAACATGCTCCTTGTCCCATTTGTCTCCACATTTGAAACACAAACCTTTTCTGCTTCTATCCTGTAATTCTGCCTGGGTCAATCTTTTACCCCACGGACCCCTGTTGCCTTCACCTTCCCTTCCTGGGACACGACTACCCTGTTCTCCAGCAAGGACTATAGCCTTTCCCCTGTTGGGGTCAGTCATTGGACTAGGACGTACATAAGCATGGCCTTTCTCTTTATACCCCCTCTTGTCATCATCGTAGACCCTCCCCTTCCTCAGAGCATAGTTCTTTTCCTCCAATAGCAATGCCCTGTCCATCAACTCAGACAGTGAATCTGATGGAAACAACTTTAATTCAGATCTTACCTCTTCTTTCAACCCATTCAAAAATATTCCAGTCAACATTGCCCGGTCTGTCTTTCTCAACGGCGCGGCCACGAGCTCAAACTGCTCACGATAAGCCATGACGCTATGAGTTTGCTTCACACTCAGCAGCGGCCCATATGGGTTCTGGACCATTCCGGGTTGAAATCTGCGTATCACAGCTTCCTTGAAGGTTTCCCAGGTTCGGTCATCTGCTTGCTCTTCCCACCATTGATACTAGTTGAGTGCTCTGTCTTCCAAAGCAACCACAACCATCTCCACTTGTTCTTCATCGCGTACATCATTCAGCCTGAAGTAACGTTCAACTCTGACTATCCACCCATATGCATCGTCGCCGTCAAAAACTGGGATTTCCACCTTCCTCCCTGCCAGTGCTCGCCGATACATCTCACTGTGGTCATCGTGCGAAACAGAGTCGCTAGGACTCGATGAACTTGACCCGACGGTCGTGGGGACCTTCGCTGGGTTTCTCGTTCCCTACTGCGCCGCCGTTCTCGGGTCTCCAACAGCTGCTGGATTCCTTCGAGCCGGATGTTGTTCTCGGAACGCATCGCCTGTTGCTCTGCTCGCATGTCCTGGAACAGGCGCTCCAGATTTTCAACCCTGTTTTCCATTGCAGCTCGCGTAAATGGCATAAAGCTCCCTGAATCGGGAGCTCTGATACCAAATTGATAGGGACCAACTCACAGAGTAAGGAGAGAAACAGAGAATGAAGAGGAATTTGTATTTATATTACTACTTCACTGAGAAATCCCAATGAGCTTGAAAGGGGAAATTACAGAGATTGCTATGGAAATCTGAAAAAAACAGAGGCAATGAAGAGGCTGCCTCACACTCCCCTATTCCAGTCCCAAATCCAAGTCTACCTATTCCCTACGCACCCATGCTCATATATTACCCACGGAAGATTCCCTCTCTCTCTCTCACTGCCCAACTATTTCCTACACCTGCTGAACCTACTGCCACCTCAGCAGAGGTTGTTACACTAGTGGGAATTTATATTATTCCCTTTTCTACCCCTCCTAGTGTAAACATGAATTATCGGAGGTCTAGTGCTAGCAGTGGTATTCACAATGGGCCTATTAACATTCGCGTTCTCATCACATGTGCATCACCTTGTATTTGATATGAATACCCATTAGGAAATTCCAGCATCTTCCAAGAGATCCTCTTTCCACTGAGGAACCTTTAGAGGGATATATGCTTTGGAATATCCATTTTTGTCAGTTCTGAAGTAAAGGTTTGAAAACTAGGGTACGGGGACAGATTCTATTTTTATTTTTTTTGAAAAACTAGGGGACAGGTTCACATATGACCTAAAGTTAGATAGATGTGTTTATTACATGGCTTTACACCTTTTTGAATAACAATGAAAACATCAGAAATTCAGAATCATTAGACTCAAGACTTATAGATTGAGAAATTAAACCTGAAGTATGATCAATGGAAGAAATATTACCTGATGGGTTTTTGAACTCATGGTAGTGTTCAGGATCATTAGGTTCGTTTGTTTGAGAATTCATAGTTTCCAAACTTCTCAAAACATGCCATATCCGGTAAATTTTGTCTTTAGCTTCACATGATAGGTTTGGATCACCTACAATTTGTACTTCTGGACTTGCAGTTTGGGTTATCAAATCAGAGTCCAAATCTGAAATAATTGTTCCAAATCTTCAATTTTCCTCCCCCTTGAAGATGAGTCTGAAAAATATGGTTTATATAAAAAAGGGTAACATCCATTGAAACAAATCATTTCTGGAATATGATCAAAACACTTGTACCCTTTATGATTGGAAGCATACCCAATAAACACACACTTGTTGGTCATTCCCTGAAGTCACGGAAGATATTGGCGAGAGGTTTGAAACTCCTTCAGTCATCGCTGAATTGTTCCCTCTTGTTGCCGTCACTCTGATTTCTCCGCTGATTGCCCCATTTTTACCATTGATGGGTAGGCTAATGGATCAGAGAACAAAGCTCTGATACCATGTTGTTTCAGAGGAAGAAATGATAATTATATGATAATTCCAGGTTAGAAAGATGGGATATATAGGCAGAGTTAGTTTGGGAACGACTAAAATATCTGCGAAAATTCAGTAAAGAAGATAAAACTGAATTAACATATAAAACAGAATAAATCGATGAGATGACATTGATCTTTTTCAATCTTGTAGCCTAACCTAAAGTTCTCAAATAAATTCGAATTTCTAACAACTTCTACATATAGGTTGAGAGTAGGTACAATTTTTATCTTCTGGTGTTTCATGCAAATTAACCAATTAAACCAAAAAAGGGAGCTTTTTTTAGTCAATAGAAAAAGAAATAAAATAACTGTCTTATTCCAAACCACTCAAACTAGAAGAGCTAAATCAATCTTCATGCAAAAAAATATTTTGAAGTAATAAAATATTGCATTCGTAATCGTATACCTTACAAAATGACTGAATTTGCTTAGTAACAGTAAAAATGAAGAGAATCTTGAGATCCAAAGAATCATGACATGAGAATTTTTCCAAGGTTTCCTATGTTAGCACAGGTCAGATTATCCAAAAACATTATAATAATGCTTTATCCTTTGACTCATTCTTTTAACTGAGTTCTTGCAACTACAGATAACTGAACTTTCGTTGGAGTGGAGTGTACATAGCTTAACTATGCCCTGACATTTTTTTTTCTTTACCAGTCAACATTTTGTTCAACCCTTTCCCTTAATAGTTTTGTATTAAAGGACAATAAATGCTATAAAATATAAATTGCTGCTGATATGTATTTGCATTCATGTCATGCAGCATTGCGGACCTTGAGAGTGAACCCGGCCTATTCCTATCACATAGAGAGGTATTTAATTAATTTTTCTTATTTCAAGTTCTTTGGTTTGAGTCTGATTGATCTTGAGAGATGCTTGTTTCTTTTTGTCAAAAGAGAGTATTTCTGGAGGCAGATATGATGGCCAAGAAGTACAAGGAAAATCTACCTCCTGCTCTTATCACTCAACAATCAGAATCACTTTCAAACAGTGCCCTGCCTTTCGAAAATGAAGCACTTTATGCTAACTGGAATTGGTTCAAGTTTGAGAAATAGTGATGAAACAAATTAACCTTGAAAGCATAAAATTATTCATGGGCAAGTTCCATTGAGAGAACTTGATATTGTATGGAACACCCAGTTCCAAGACAGAGGAGACCTTCTTTCACAGAGAAAACATTCTGAGCCTCAAAACGGAAGTTTTTGATTCCTTGATGAGTTGATTTAGCTTGTGGTAAAATAGACCATCAAAATGTTATTTGCTTTCAGGTTTTTGCTCCTTTTTTCCCTTCTTGTTTAATGAATTCTATACCTACTCCTTTTTGCTTGTAATTTTAGGGGTAGGTTCATGTAGCTGTATGTAATTTTTAATTTTTATGATTAAAATTTGCTTCAACTTTGATGCTTTTATGTTTTTACTTTTTTAAGGCTTTGTACCGCATGTGTTGCTAATTTTGAGGCAGCAAGTGATGTTCCAAGATGTGGGATCATCCGTTTGTAGCTCAAAATAATGAGTAAACCTTCTTGATGCACATGCTTTGGGTTAGTTAGTGAGCTAAGTGGATAGTTAGTTAGTTGGCTGTTAGTTCTATATATAAGTCAGCTTACACTTGTAGATGATATGGTGTTGAATGATATGAGTAATACTCTTCTCTCTCTGTTTTCTCTCATCTTTCTCTGTTCTTCATCTTATTCTCCCTTTATGTAGAGAATAATAGATTCTTTTATTATTTTTTATAATTCTAGGTTTTAATATCCTATAAGATATTCTCTTATTATTCCTAAGCATATTCTGTTTTCCATTGTAATTCCTTTCTATAAATAATACATTGACTACCCCACACAAATTGTAGTGAGAGTTATCATATCTTACATGGTATCAGGTTAAGGTTCCAAACCCTAGCCTCCAAACTCTTGTGCTGTCATCCCCACCCGTCCGTGTGTGCCCCACCGTCGCTGCTCCTTCTCCTTCTCTGCTTCCGATAGTCGCGCAGCCATTTCAACCCCGCGCGCTCGTCCCGCAGCCGTCGTGCACTCGCGCCTCGCCGCTGCCTTCTTCACGCGCTCCACCTCGCCTAGCCACCGCACCTAGTCCACCGTCGTCGCGCCCAGCCCCTTGCTCGGCCCTCTCCCGGCGTTGCTCTGTCTCCGTTTTTCTCTTCCATGGCTGACCAAGCAACTCCTTTGCCTCTTCTTTTTGCGACATTGGTTTACATGATCACGATACGCCTCAGTTCTGAGAATTTTCTCCTTTGGCGTAAGTAGGTTACATCTCTTCTTCAAAACCAGAATCTTTTTCATATTGTTGATGGTTCTGTTGATCCGCTGTTGCAGTTTGTGCAACAAGCCTTTGCTACTGCTGCCTCCTCTCCGGGTTTACGTGGCAGAGTTCCTGTTCCGAATCCTAGTTTTGCTCTATGGCAGGCCCAAGATCGCAACGTCAACAATCTCATTCTTTCCTCCTTGACCGAGGAGGCCCTCTCTGAGATTGTTAATGTTGATACTGCTCGTGATGTCTGGAATGCGTTGCACAGTGCATATGCTTCATGCAGCAAGGTTCGTGAACTGCGCATCCGTGATGAGCTTCAACTCATGCGTCGTGGTTCCCTCTCTATGACTGAATATGGAAAGAAATTCCACACTACTTATGATCAGTTGGCTGCTATTGGTGCTCCTGTTCCTAATGATGACAAAGTTCACTGGTTTCTTCGTGGTCTTGGTCCCTCCTATGCCAATTTTTCCATGGGTCAACTTGATTAGGTACCATTGCTTCTGTTTACTATATTCTTTGTAAGATCGAAAGCCATGCTATTTTTCAGGCCTCTCTTGAGGAACCCACGCCTGCTCAGCTAGCTGCTTTCTATGCGAACAATCAATCTCGCTCTTCCGACAATCAGTCCTCTCGTGGTGATATCTGTGGTAATTCCAACGGTGGTTCCAAAGATGGTAACCGCAGAAATAAAAAGGGTGGCTCTCATCAGCGTCGCAACAACTCTGGTCGACGTGGTTCTTATGTTCCTCGCTGTCAGATTTGTTGAGAACAAGGTCATTATGCTGATAAATGTCCGGTTTGCTGGGACCGGCCTCTGAGTCTGCTAATTTGGCTCAGGCATTTGTTGCTGATTGTTCGATGGACTCTTCACCCAAATCTGATTGGTATATGGACACCGGTGCCACATCTCACATGACCCCTTCTTCGTCCTAATTGACTGATTCTCAGGATTATCGTGGTAATGATCGTGTTCTTGTGGGTAATGAGTCTTCTTTAAATATTACTCATATTGATTCTCGTTCTTTATCACATATTGTTCCTTTGTCCGATGTTTTGGTTGTGCCCTGCCTAATTAAAAATCTTGTCTCTGTTAGCCAATTGACACGTGGATGATTCTTTTGTTATTCAGAATCGAAGGACATGAGCCGTTCTGGCAAATGGCAGATGTGATCAAGGACTTTATGTGTTGGATCACAGACCTCAGGCGTTGCTGACTACTAGTTCTCCACTGCCTCGTGCCTCTTTTGAACTTTGACACTCTCATTTGGGTCATGCTAGTTTTGATTTTATTAATAAACTACATAAGCAAGGATGTTTAACTGTTTCGTCTTTTTTGCCTAAGCCGATCCGTTGTACCACTTGTCAGATGACTAAGAGTAAATGTTTGGTTTTTTATGATAATCATAAAAGGGCTTCTGTCATTCTTAAATAAGAAATCAAGTAGGATAATCAACTCAGGAGGAGCCTTTATCCAAATAACTTAATGAATTTAGATAAAAATCCTTATAAAGCTTTTTATTTCACGCCAAAATTTTATAATTTATTGTTTGTCATCATAAAAAAAAAAAAGGGTGACTGTTAAGTTTAAACATTTAAACTCTTACCATTCCTTTCTTAGTTTTGAGGATAACAATATTCAAGTATTGTTACTTGAATAAAGCGAATACTTAAAGTACAATGAGTTGAAATTTCAGGGAGTATACTTAAAGTACAATATTCATATTGCATTGTCTACCATTACTCTGAAAGGCATTGCCCATTATTCCTCTAGTATGCACAAGACCAAATGTACTTGAGGAAGCAAAGTTCACAAACCTTGAAGATCGTTATCGTCTATCTCTTGGCACTATGATCAAGGTCTAGTACAACGTTATTAAGGAAAGCTATGCATCAAGTTAGAACACTGAAAAGCTTTTATGGGATAGAAGTAAATCTTCATAAGTCAACATATACCTTCACCAAAGAAAGAAACATCGTCTATTGTTCTTGCCTAAGCTACTCTGTGTATCACCACTTTGGGAAAACTTCTAAGCAACGACCATCTCAAGTCTGGAAAACGGTCAAGAGTATTTGATGCATAACAGAGAGTTATTTGAATCCTTTATAAAAGCAAAGCATGAAGAGTTCCTCCTCACTTCAATAGTCAGATTTTCAAGAGGATTATATAAGGAACACTTGAAGAAATTTTGAAGAGAGAAAAAAAAGAACTGAGAACACGTGCAAGAGAAATGAACTAGCGAAAGAAAAGCCAAGTCTATTGTATAAGTTATCTTACAAACTTTAACGTCTACAATAATTATAAATAAAAGAATAATAACAATCTATTGTTTTAAAGGGGTAATATAAGAATAAAAAAAAGTATAACTCATTCGGCTCCGTCTATTACCTAA
Source organism: Acmispon strigosus (assembly GCA_030819835.1). Taxonomy (NCBI): domain Eukaryota; kingdom Viridiplantae; phylum Streptophyta; class Magnoliopsida; order Fabales; family Fabaceae; genus Acmispon; species Acmispon strigosus. The sequence goes on along the minus strand of JAUAMA010000001.1, from coordinate 35,580,198 downwards.
ACAATGGAATGGTAACTTTGTTATGCTCCATTATAAAATATCTAAACAATGGAATGAGGTTTTTATTCCATTCCGTTCCACTCCGTTTCATTATATTCTATTTTGTTTCTCTCAATTACATTTTATCAATCCAAACATAGCTTAAGTGCAGGGTCCTTATCTAATGTGTCATTCAGTGTCTGTTTTACATAAGAGTTTTATGGTTAAAAAAAGATCAAACTAGAGCATGTCCATTATTTAATGATAGTAACATTTTCTCTAACACTCTTTTTAACAGATTGTTCAGAGTATTAAAAAATATCGATCTTTAGGAATAGTTGACTTTATCAATTCCAAGATTTCACTGTTTAGAATGAAAATTAAAATATTATTTCAAATGGTTTTTCTTTGTATCATTCAACGTTAACAATAACAACAACAGTAGAAATGAAAATCACTTATGGGGAAAGTAGCACTCAGGATTTAGTTTCACTGATTCCAATTATGCTCCAAACAACCAATTCTTATATGAACCTAAGAAACCTTCCTATAGTGATTTAACTTTTATCTTCAATTGTTAATGTCTTAATCAAGCAAATCATCCAATTCTAACTACTAAGCCTAATGCCTTAGTACCTAGTAAATTCAATTGGAGAATTATTGAGTGCAATCAAGCCAACACATTTGATTCCTACCCTTATGTCTAAGGTGCAGAGAAAAACCAATCAACATATTCCCAAGTCTCTTAACCTAGCCAAACTATCGTCCATGCGAGAAAAAGCAAAACACTTGCGTTAACTCAAGGGAACATATAGCAGAGAATAGATTCATAGAAAGGAAGCTTGATTCATATAAAACTTAGATGTTCAAAGCATAAAATGAAATAGGATCCACATCCCCAAGTACTAAAAAGTATTTAGCCAAACATAACCATAAAGAAAATTACAAAAGAGAAAGGTAAAAACCTTGCACAAGATGATCAGAAGGTCTCCCAAAACTCAGAGAAAAAGTGCTCCCAAGGAGATTTTTCAGCAAATGAAAAAAGTTGGTAATAAAAATTATAAGTTTGTAATTTAAACTAACCCAGCGCATAAGCGCTGGGACTTCTAGCGCATCGCTACTGCAACAAGTAAAACGAGCAGCAATTATCAGGCTTTTTTTTTAATATTACAAAAAAAAATTAGCAAAATAATGTAACAAAAAATAAAATTAGTGGACTAAGGCTGTTTTAGCCAAGTCAGCACCTGGGCTGGAGTCGCGGGCTTTTATGCGACACCCACCCATTGGAGTCGCAGGCCTAAGTGCGACTCCCACTGGAGTCGCAGGCCTTTATGCGACTCCCACCCATTGGAGTCGCAGGCCCACATGCGACTCCCACTGGAAAGCCCACATCCACTCAGCTGATAATGCGCAGGATATGATCCGTGTCCATATAATTTTGAGAGAAGGCTCCAGTGGTTTCGAGAACAAAGCCCTGAGATTCGGGAGTGGATTGATAGCATCCCGAAGGAGACATGGAGCTTGGCTTGTGATGTTGGTGGACGTAGGTACGGTCACATGATGACCAACTTGTCTGAAGCAGTTAACAAGATTTTGAAAGGAGCGAGGAACATGCCGATCACAGCACTTGTGAAGTGCACGTACGGGAGGCTCGTAGATTATTTTGTCCAGAGAGGTACTACCGCAAGGGGCGAACTGTCACGGGGACAAGTATATTGCATGCCCTTAATGAAAAAACTGGAACCGTATGCAAGCGATGCAACACGTCATATTGTACGCACATACAACGTGCAGAAGACCAGATTCGAGGTGGAGGAAGGATTCAACCCACGTCGGCCTTGGAGGCAAGGTACAAAATGGGTAGTGGATCTGGACAACGGGACATGCACTTGTGGTATATTCCAAGCATTCAAATACCCTTGTGAACATGTCATAGAATGGTCGTACAACTATTACATGTACGTTGACCCTGTGTACAAGATACAGACCATTGTCGATGCATATCAATTTAAGTGGTTTCCAGTTGAAGAGAGAGGAAGCACGGTTAGGGTTGATGGGCCTACGATTATTCCTGATCCGACGACAGTACGTGGCAAGGGTCGCCCGAAGTCAACTCGTATTAGGAACGAGATGGATTTGTTGGAGTCACAACCAAGTCGGAGGACAAGTTCGCTTCAAAGATAATTGTGATGTGACCGGTGTGTTTGAAATCGTATTCGTTGTTGTTGTAATGAAACTTAATTGTTGTTAATAAGATCAAGATTAATATTACATGTGCAGGGACTGAGTTACAAAAAAATTAAGGCTATTATATCAAGTTCATTAATATTAATGGTCGTGACATCCGTGACGTTCATCGGTCCCACAAGGAGGCCACGACCGGTGTCTCACCTGCCTGTCCCTGTTATGCCTCAATTGTGGTGGAGGTGTAAACGCCTCATTCAGGTCAAGCTGAAAGCTCTCCTGTGTGTCACGCGCCTGTGCAGGATCAAGATCATAATTATATGCACCACATGACTGCATTGGGGCATCGAAGACCATATCAGAAAAGTCCCCCCACTGCTGCGTATTACCCTGTAGATTGACTGGCGTGTGGTAGTCACCGTCAATTTGAGAGGCACTTGCAAACGACTGCGACCCATAAGGTTCAGGTACATAAGGTCTCGATGCAGACGCCTGGCAAGGATCAGTGGCATAATACACATGCTGGGACTCTGGAACCTGTTCATGTTGATGCGGAGTTTGAGTTGTCTCGGCCGCCCCATACCAATTGTACAAAGTGTATGGATTTTGTGGCTCTTGTGTTGGCGCAAAATAAACCCCCGGACTTGGGTTTTCCATGCCACCTAAGGGAACTCGTTGCGCGACATGGGCCGCTCTCCGCCTTCCAAGACTCTTTCCCTCAATCCTGCCTACCACAGGTTCCAGAGCTTCTTGTGTGGGTCTCGGGACCTCCATGGACCTAGCCGGGGCGGGAGTGGAGGGCCTTCTTATCCTATCGACCTCATGAACAAGTGCAAGGCAACGCTCAACTTCTAGCATCAGTTTCTCATTAGGCCATTGAACTTGGCTCGCCGGAGACAACGCATACCAAATATGATGAAGTCGCTCAGCCTGTGTGTTCAAAATAAAATAACAGCATAAGCAAGGTTAAGAAAAAAAAGCACGAAAAGGACGGGTGGCATTCAGGGAATAGTAAAAGATTAGTACCGCTTGTCCGGTTGCCGCAGCTTTGCGCGTAACCCATCGCCTCGAATGTTGAGCATACCACAATGTGTATTCATCATTCGGGCCTACGAAGTTCTGCGCCATGGGCTATGTGAACACGTATTGGTGTCGGTGGTCCCATATGTTCAAGAAATACTGCAGCTTCTGGACCCAATCCTCTTTTTCCTTCCCCTTTAGCGAAGTGTCATGCAACTCCTCGCTTTGCAGGGGTTGTTGTGGGACTGGCTGTTACATCCCAAATTGTTGCATAACCCGGTCGGGTTGATGCCACTCCACACGCCAATATAGGATCATAGGGACAACAGCTCGCCATAGGCTGCTAGTGGCTTGAACCTCGTTCGGAAGCGCCGCCAACACATCATCATTATATGGTGTCCATCGAAACTGAAAACAAGAAGAACGATGTTAATAATGAAATATATGCAAACGATTTACGTTACAAATCTCATCTAACATGTAACTCACTTCGCTGTTGCGCATTGTGTCCATTAATGTGCGATATTCATCGATCGATAAACGGTCGTAAGCTGTCTCCACGTCATTCCACCTAGTAGCAAGTGGATGTTCGACCATGGCATGAAGTTCCGGCATCTGTGGCCCAATGCCGGGAATCCTTGACCAGGCCCATAACTGTATAAGATATGTGCAGCCAGCGATCTCCGCTTTCCGAGGGTCGGTTGCAGCACACAACTCATGGTACAGATGAGCAAGCAGTGCGGAGCCCCAGCTGTAAAGACCCGCTTGGTCAAAGTCACCAAGCAATGCTAGGTATCGCATTGAAATCCTTGCCCCTGTGTGATCAGTGAACATGAAATCCCCGAGCAAAACAAGAATGAATCCTCGTGCGTACCGGTCCAAGGCATCATCATCATCGGGGTCCAGAACCATGTTCCGCATAAGCTGGTTCAGCCAAGACAGCTTAATTACCCCTCCCTTAATAGCGTCTAGGGGAGGAGCCTCACCTAGCATATTCTCCACGAGAAGAGGCCAGTTAAGCCAGGTGCTGCCGGTCACGGGAAGGCCATCTACTTTCAGACCTAGGAGCACAGCCACATCCTGTAGGGTGATGGTGACTTCCCCCAATGGCATGTGAAAGGTGTGCGTCTCTGGCCTCCAATGCTCCACCATAGCAGATATCAGCTCCTTGTCCAGCGGTTCGTGTCTGACACATGCAACCTCATACAGTCCGGCACTTTGTAGTCGGCCAACAATCAAGTTTGGAATTCCCTGACGGTTCACCGCCGGTTTTCTCACGTTCAATATTATGTTCAGTTCTTCGTTCCAGACATGGTTGGATACATGCTTATCCTGTAGGTGCAAGAGACTGGGGTTTAGGGGCCCGGATTGATGTACGCTTCATTTGCCATAAGGTTCCTACAAATAATAACAATCAAAATTATTCATTGGAAATAAACATCATAAAATCAAGTCAAAACTATAAACATTCAGAAAGCGTAATATTAGACAATAAACATGGAGTTAGGGTTTATGGGTTTAAGATTTAGGGTTTAGGGTTTAGGGTTTGGGGTTTGGAGTTTAGGGTTTAGGGAATGAGGTTTAGGGTTTACGGGGTTAGGGATTTATGTCTTAGGATTTAGGGGTTACGGAAAGAGGTTTAGGGTTTAGTGCTTAGGGTTTACTATATATTCTAACCATTTACAATTTTAAATAATATTTCTAATCATAATATGTTCATATGATTTCTACACAATAATTTAAATTTAAATATTTCTAAAAAAGTCTACACAATATATATTTCTAACTATTACCTACTCTAAATAATATTACTACGTACTATATAAATTAAAAAATAATAATCAACAGTTATTGTTTATAAAACATGTATACATTACGAATTCTAAGCAATAGTTAAAACGATAATATTTCTAAAGTTAGTCTACAACTTATATTTCTAACCATTAATATATCTAAAAAATTTACGTACTAAATGCTATATATTACACTTTTAGCCATTAATAATTCTAAATAATCTTACTAAATACTATATATCTAACAACATAATAGTAACTTCCCTATTTCTAAACAAATATATTTCTTCTTAACTTAGTCTAAATAATTAACACTTCTAGCCATTAACAATTCTAAACAAAAAGATTAACTTATTAAAAATAATATATACATTTCTACACAATAATTTAAACTTAACTATTTCTACACAATAATTTAAACTTTACTATAGTAAAACATTTCTTTTTCTACACAATTATATTTCTAAACTTATCCTAAACAATTTACACTTCTAATCATTATCTAATCTAAATAACATAACTGAGTAATATGTATATTGAAAATAATAATCTAAACTAAAAGTTTTAAACGAGTTTAGGAATTTACCTTAAATAGAGCAAGTGAGGAAGTGCGTTTGATGAGAGTATTCGACACAAGACCTTCAAATTGTTATATTGAAGAAAATTTGTACTATATCTAGTAGAGTTAGAAGAAGGATGAGCAGAATTTAAGAGAACAAGTGTTGGAGATTTTGCTAGGAAGAGAAGGAGAGTGCAGGAAATGAAGCTTTTTGACGGTCTATTTATAGAGCTTTCATACCGCCAGAAAGCATCCCTGAAGTCGCATAAAGGGGCACGGCTCCCCTGCCACGTGGCAGCCATGCAGAGGAGCCGCACAAGCTGCTGCGGCGGCTCGTAGTCAGGCCCCTAGGGCACTCGCGTTGGTCAACGCGGTTCCCAACCCTGCACCCCTGCCCCCTACAACGCTGCACCTACCCCTGCACCCTGCCCACCCTGAAACAGAGACTCCCACGCTAGCACAGCCTTCGAGGCGTGACTCGCGTGGCAGCCTGCGACTCCTTACATGAGTCGCGTGTCAGTACGCGAGTCCCATGGGGCCCAGGTGCTGACTTGGCTAAAACAACCTTAGTCCACTAATTTTAATTTTTGTTACATTATTTTGCTAATTTTTTTTAATATTAAAAAAAAAAGCCCAATTATCAGTCCAGTATATATATAATATTAAATTAAGAGTGAAATACAAAAAAGTACAACTTTAAAGAACATATTTGTCTGGCCCGTAGACACTACATCTAACCATAATTCCTAAAAGTGATAATGGTCATTCAATATTCATAACATAACTCACATTTTTATAATATACGAACCACTTGATGTTATTTTTCTCAAATCATTAAGTGCTAACTTGCCTGAGTGGCTTTCTCAACAACTCAAGAGTTAATGACAACTTCTAATGATAATTGAATTTGTCCTGTGATGGTTATTCACCTTAAAGATGTTACTCTCTTTGGTGCACTTTGACCGGTTTTTAAGAACCACATTGAAGATACGCTTTAACAAAAATATTCTTATTTAATTAAACTTTTTCTCTCTTTCAATTCTCTAAAGCATTAACGGTGCAGAGAAATTAAGAAAAATGGGTTATATATAATTTTTAAAAGTTAATATAAATTGAGAATAAATTGTAGGATGTCAAGTGTGAGTAAAAAATCCCACATTGGAAGAGAAAAAAAGGATTGAGTAGTTTATAAGTGAGAGAACTCATACACCCAATAACTTAGGTTTTGGGTGAAAGATGTGGTGTCCAATCCACTTATGGTTTTCTCTTGTTAGCCCAATGTGATGATCCCCCGAAGTTTTATGTCTCTTGCGACCCAACATGTGGTATCAGAGCCGATGGCTAGTGCGACCATGGTGACAGTTCCTTGTGTCAAAAGTATTCCTGGCGATAGTGGATAGGTAGCGTGTCCGTTGATGTTAGAGCCAACAACGGTGCAAGTATTTGGAGACTTTCGCTTGAGATGTGTGGCAACCCATTCCCGCACCTCCGCAACGGACCACATACAATTACTTCTACTTCATCCCTTCTCAAAACACACTATACTTTTTTCTTTTCTTTTCTTCTTTGCTACCTACCAGGACATCATCCACCTGTCCTAACAGCTATGCACTGCATACACACGTTATTCACATTTTCTCTTCGTATAATTATCTCCTTTCACACCTAGGGTCCTCAACACGCGCACACGGGAAACATGCTGGCATATGATGAGCTACTATCTAATACAAGTTCTCACACAGAGACACACACACCAAAATATTCATATATAAACATAGAAACATACATTGGACTGGTCACTAGCACTACTGCAGATTTTTTATGTTACCACGGTTCCGGGAAGCATGTTACCACGGTTAAACCGCGGTAACAGACGTCGAAGTAATAGATAAATTACCCCGGTTCAAGGCGAAACCGTGGTAAAATCGCAACTCTGTTACCCTGGTTGAAGGTGCAACCGTGGTAACATTGCAGCTCTGCTACCGCGTTTGAAGGCTTAACCAAGGTAACATTGCATCTCTGTTACCATAGTTCCTTTACCAACCGTGGTAACATGTCTTCCTATTACCTCGGTTTAGTGTTGAACCGTTGTAATATGTCTAATTTTTTTTTTTTTTGGTTTTTCTTATGTTCACTCTCACCTTAATTAATTGTACGTGCAAATAAAATACAGTCAATGCCAAAATGTATAATACCAAATTAACTAAAACATAGTATATAGACAACTATAAATACCAAATAAACTATATATCGTTACAATTCAATGCCAAAACACAGTTCAGTAGTAGGAAACTATCCTAATATCTCCTTACAATTCAATGCCAAAACACAGTTCAGCAGTAGCAAAATCTATCATAATATCTCGTTATAATTCAATGCCAAAACAATTAGGAAGAAGAAGAACTCAATCTAAATTAATTCAACAAAAGAAAAAGTTAAAGCAAAAACAGTTCAGCAGAAGAACAACTCAATGCCAACTGTGCACAACAAAAGAAAAACTCAATGAAAATAAAATAAAATAAAATAAAGGCAGGCAGTAGATCTCAGCAGTTGAATCATAACATCTTCTACTGGAAATGGGTGCTCCTACTTGTACTCCCACCTGCTTCTGATACATCGCCTTCAATGTATCTCCTGGCTCGGAATGGTTCTTAGCATGCGTAATATACTGCTAAGTCATTCCGTATGGACATAATATACTGCTAAGCCATTCCGAACAGTTCCTGGCATTATATTGTTTCCAAAAAACATAACAATGAATAAAAATAGAAGGAGATTATTGGGAATTAACTAGAAGAAAAATTGTACATCCAAATTTAACAAAAAAAGTACAATTGCTGAGGATTAAAAGGTACAAAAAATTAGGCTACAGGATTGGAGGCAATCGATTCCATATAATCATCAGAGGAGTCATCCGAAGAAGAGTCATCCGAGTCTTCGGAGGGTTCGTCTAGTAGTGGCTCACCAATGTCAATACCCCTTGAACGGAGGAATTCTACTCCGATCACCTGACAAGCCACCTCTTGTAAAGGGTTCCAAGCCATTAATGGCAACCCATTTGGACCCCTAAGGAGTTTTGTTACGAGGAAACCATATGAGATGCCTTGCTAGTTGTCAAACAGAGCAGAAATAAGGTGATTGTAGACGATGTCTACAACATTAAAACGCTCATTATTCAGGACCATGTACATTATATATAGGTCATGGTCAAGCACGTCTTCCAAACGATCAAGTCTTGGGCACAACACTTTAGTGATCTTCTAGCATGACCTCCGGTCTGCCAGACATTGTCAAAGTATTTTAAAATGTTAATTAAAGTCAACAGTCATCCAGAAATATCAACAGTCATACAAAAAACTACAAACATCACAAGCAGGCTCAGTCAGCACCATCCACCCCATCCCCGCCACTCTGTGAAATCCTAGTTCCCTCCTTAGCTACTCTTCCACTCGCGATCTTCCTCGGTCCTGCTGAGGATCCAACCCTGCGGAAGAGTCTCCTATATGCTCGAGCATCCCCTCCTGTCCTCCTGGGTGGTATAACACTCTTCCTCGTCGTCACACGAAGATGACGACCTGTATGTGCTGGAGCATGACCTACGTCTGGAACCTCAGGGACGGGCTCGGGTGGCAACTGTACGTCTGGGACGGTAAGCTATCTCTATAGTGATAGGGGTGTTGGTGGTGGAACATCTGCATCAGCATAATAAACAGGGACGAGATAACGACGAGACAAGTAGAATGAAAAGGAACGATGCATCACAACAGGGTATCCAGGCCATGTCACGTCGGGCTGCAGTACCAGAATGTACACATTCCTACGTACCGCCATAGGCCTGTGACTAGATCCACAGACCAGCCCTTGGGCATAGAAAAACCAGCTATGATGGTGTCCACAGCTGGATGTGTCATCAGGGAGTTAGGGTGCCTCCTCTGTAAAACAAACTTTAAGGGTGAGCTACATAAGCAAATAGAGCATAAGCAGCTACATAAGGAAACAAGACAGACATCAAGTGAAGCACGCAATCAAATCATTCATCAAGCACAAACACAATCATATGACATAATGCCACTTCTCTTACCGAGCAATGATTACTCTCTTGGATTTCAGTCAGGATAATGCAGCCTAATGCTGAGTCGCTCCAATAAGTCATCCCCAGGTCACCTCATCTATGGGATGCCACCTCAGGTATCTCGGGCATCCACACCGGGTGCACACCAGTCTATCCACAATGGAAGTTGTCGCATGTTCCTACTCCTTATCCCTCCGTACCAAACATATGATGCATAACAATCAATCACATACGGAGAAGTCATTCCCCCTTATAACCTTTGCATTTCACAGTCATTGCTGATCTTTCATATACATCTCTAGCTTGGTCAATATTCACCTGCCATTACGGGGACCACTGGGCATCTCATCTTTACCAACTACAAGTTGGGAGTAACTTGAAATAAAATTTGACCTCAAGTCATGTCCTCGGAATCCTGCTTACACATGAGAAATGGCTATACAACAAGATTATGCAAAACCATTCAATGCATTATTCTAATTGAGTATTAATTAGATTCACTAATCCTATATGTCAAACCATATGCTTTCAATAAAGCCAGAGCACATTTCTCATATTATCATTCCTCGACTTAGGTCACCTGATGCCTTCACATATACCTATTATTCTCCGTTCCTCAACTATACACAGCTGGCATAGAACCCAATAGGTCATTGAGGTAAAGAGCGGTGATGGGGAATGAACATGGGAACACTACGAGGAGGAGCAAGTGAGGACAGAGGTCGCGTCACACCCCATATGCGAGAAAGAGAAAGGGGAACACGACAAGGAGGAGAAGTTGAGGGCACAAGCGATGTAAGGCGATGTTTCAAAGGTAACGTGGAAGAAGAGGGGAACAAAATGAGGAGCAAGTGAGGCGGAGACAGTGTCACTCTAGAGGTCGCCACCAAGGCAGAGGCGACAACAAGGGCAACGTCGGCAAAGTGGTAGTATATGAGGTGAAGGCAAACAGTAAAGACAAAATAACCAGTTTAACATAAGCCCATAAATTTTAGGGATGTAACTTCGGGCCACTTTTAAAATGGTCCAGATTAGGTGGCCCCTTCATTCTATGTATAGAGAAGTGTACCATTCATTTATTGTTAAACTCACAAAAATGAAACCTCTGCAATATAATTAGTAATTGAAAATTTCTCCATTTCTTTGAGTCACACTATCTCCATCCACAGAAGTTATGAATCTTCTCAGGCATCATGATGAAAATCTAATAGCGGTAACTCTAAATGTGAAGGTTGGCTTATAGATGAAAGTACGTAGCAAAAGCAAGTTACATACCACGACCTCAAATTTTATCCAAAACCTCAAAATCCTCTGTCTATAGTTGTTACAACTTCTCAACTGGCACCCTCCCAAAACCAACATGACTCAATTAAATTTCAATAAATACACGAATTGAATGAAAATAACTCCAGTAAACTACCAGACCCCGAAAGCCCCAACCATGATGATTCAAACATGACTAAAACTAAGCTTTCTGACAGAGACTCAGCAGAGGACAAGACAAGACCGCTCAACAGCATCGCCGAGACACAATGTGGAGACTATAACTAAAAGAGAATATGGATATAGATTATAATCAAGCTGATGAAGAAGGCTTTTCAACTTTCTTCTCTGAATCTGCCTTGATTTCCTCTTGTGAAGCAGATTCTTGCTCCCTAGTTTTGTCTTCAGACTTCTCTTCATCTTTCTTCTCTGCATCTGCATTCCCTTCAATGCTCGGGTTCTCTGTTGGACGAGCAGCAGCAGCAGATGCATCCTCGGTTTCTTCCTGTCTATGGGATTCAGCAGTCTCTTCAACTCTGAGGTTCTCTATGAGACGAGCAGCAGCAGATGCATCCTCAGTTTCCTCTCTGCTATGGGATTCGGCGATCTCTTGGAATGTTTCCATGAACTGTCTGCAATCTAGCAGAAAGACAAAGCAACAGTAAATCTATACAGCGAAATTATGCTCCAAAATGTACAAGCAGAACAAAAATGTCAGTTTCATTGGGCACAAAAAGTAACACTCAACCAAATTATAGTCCCCCCCCTGATCCTGAAATGTTTGCAATCTAACATGAAAAGAGAGCATATATAAATATGCACATTCGAATTATGTTCCAGCAGAACCGAGCAAGCATAAAAAATCCCTATCATTTCATCTGGTGCCCCAAAGGATCATGTTTAACTAAAATCTATCCCTCACCTACCCTAACATACTCCAAATACCAGCCATTGATATGCCAGGGAGAAGAAATGTAATAAAAGGACCACACATCAATACACTGAGGACAAACACACAATGTATCTTATATGTGCCATCATGCCCACACACAAGTAGAATCTATGTTGAACAGCAGGGCATCAGAGCTGTCTCAGGTCATTTCACACCCACATGGAAAACAACTGCACCTGGCTCAGATACACAAGTTTGAAGTCTAAAAAGTATGCACATTTCCATATGAAGTGAGTAACCTACTAGTATTAGAAGGGAGTGAGTTCTCTAACAAGATATAAATAAACAAAAGCAATTGATATCTAGCCAACAAATAACTACTAGTACCTAAAAAATTCTTTTACCATAATTTGCTTTAATATGAATCTAACCAACAAGCCACCTTTTTTATCCAAAAAGTAGAAAAATTGTAATAAAGACAAACCTTTTAGACAAATAACCATTATAAAAAGGCTTCGGCTATTGATACTTGCTGTAAGTATCCTTGGCTAATAAAACCATAACACAACCGGCCCCAACTGTTCAAGAAAGAAAATATCCGAATGACGAAGGGGCATTGCTCCTATACCCTTATAAAAGGAAGGGTTCTGTACCCTTCAGTCTATTATTTAAAATATTAGTACCTGATTGTATATTATAGAAGTTTATCATAGAAAATAAATGACCCATTAAGGCAAAAAGGTACCGAACTCCTCCATTTTAAATGGGTCGGAGAAATAGTCTACTAAGCAGATGAAAAGATAAGAGGTGCACGTAAAAGCTACTCCAAGGAAGAACCCCTCTCAGAATCTGCGTACAAACCAATGATCCCAGCAAGAGTTTCGTGCAATTGCAAAACGATAGAAAACAGTAATTTCATCTGAAAGTTGGGTTCATGAGGGGTGAGCTCTAAATTTTTCCAAAGCCAAAGTTTGATAACCAAAATCCCTAAAACTAAATGGAATATTACAACTAAACAATTCAATGAAGGAGCAACCGCGTGCAGAATGAACACTTCACTCATTTGGTCAATTACTCACACCTATAAAGCAAATACAAATGCAATCTAGCAATTAACAAGGCAAAACACGAGTATGACAAATATACATGGAATACACCTCTTTTATCAAGACAAATCATTACCACATCAAGGAACATCGACTTAAAATACAAGTACTTAAAAAAACAAAACCTTTTGGAAAATATGAGAACAAAAGCGCACTTACTTTCAATTGATGGAAATCGAATGCAGAAAAGCTCGTCCTTCAGTTCTTCACCATCAGCGAAATCCCTCGCGTGCCAAACGCAAGACTTTTCATTCCCAGCGTGCTCTTGCACAGTCATTGCGGGCAGAACTAAGCAACACAAACAACAGAACCGAAATTAAAAAAAAAAATTGAAATCCAAAAAATGAAGGGAAAAAAACAATAACAAAGAAAAGCGCAAAAACAAAAGGAACGAAAGAGAAGAAAGCATGACTAACTAAGATGATTGGCGCAGATTTTGAGCGTCTTCGATTGCCTCATAAGAAGCCTGACTTTGCCTGTTTCACTGTGCTTCAGGAACTTCACGGTGCCCGCGCCTCGCTCCTTCCACTGGTTCCCGTCCTTGTCAAACCGGTACAGTTTCGCTTTTCTACAAAACGTATCAACAGAAAAACCTTAAGCTTCGGCCAACAAAATCGAAAAGAAAAATCGGAAGAAATTGAGAGAGATGCTTACAGGTCGAGAAGAGGTTCTTCGTTCTCTTCGCCGGTAGAGACGGCGACCTCTTCAAGCTGGACAATCGGAGCGACTTGAGCTCCGGTGTCTTCATCCTCGCCGGCGGGAGCATCGTCCTCTTCGTGGTGATCAGCGTCGTTGTTAGACATCTTGTTGGGAACGTGGAGAGGGAGAGAGAAAAACAAAAGCTTGATAGGGTTTTGTGTTACAAAAGAAGGTTTAAAAGTGCGTATATATATAGTGTGATAGCTTAAGAGTAACGCTGTAACAAAAACAAAAAAAGCTTAAGAGTAAAGCGAATCTTGTATTACCCCTCAACCTCCAAATTAGTCCCTAAAAAATTTCATTTATAAATGTTTGGTCTCATACTTTTTTAACCCACTAAGTTACTCCCTGAAAGTCTCTTCGTCAGTCAATCTGGTCCCTGAAAGATTATTCTGTCAGGTCCCTAGACGGAAAATGACAAATATGCAATTTTTTACCCCGGTGGCTGTCCAACTCAGCTCCAACGGTCTTCATTAAAAGTTTTTGAATCAGTCAAATTAGTCCTCACCTCCATGAATAAAATTCATCCCCAAATCAGAACCCCATAGCCCTAAATTAGAAACACTAGTGACTCCCAAGTTGAAAATCACTTTGTGAATCCTCTTAATCCCAAAATCGACTTTGGATTCGTGGTGAATCTTCTCCAAATTCCTTCTTTACTATGGATGGAGGCTCAAAATCTCGAGTTGAAGAGAGGGGAGGGTCGAAATCTGGTGATGTAGAAACCTCTTCTGTAAATGGTGGAGGTGTGGCTTGCTACTATGGTGCGAAGGCAAAAGTGAGGATTTCCAAAACAGAATGGAACCCAGACAGACCATGGTATGGATGTTATTTACCCAAGGTGAGTGTCTCCTCATCCCCCTATTATAGTTGATGGTATTCAATGTCTGATGAATTTTGATTTTTTTCCAGAACCATGCCAAAAATTGTAATTATTACCTTTGGGTTGGAGATGAAGATGAGGGAATCACACAAAATACCAATGAAAAGGGTTGGAAAGATGAAGAGGCCAGGCTTTTGAAAGATATGTCAATGAAGAATGAAGCTATTATTGATCAATTGAGGCTTTTGGAGGAGGCTGTGGTGAAGAATGAAGCTGTGATTGAAGAACTTAGGGTGGTGAATCAAATAATGATGCTGAAGAATGAAAGTGTCACACAAGAACTAAGGATGTTGAGAGCATGGGTCTTAGGCTTAGCTTTGGTGGTGTTGTTTGTGTTTTCTTTCATGGTTTTACCTGGGTATGTGATATGATGTAGGGCCCGGTTTATGGAGTGTCATTGTCCTGGTTTATTATGTAGAGGTTGTGTCTAAGGCAATGTAAACATAATTATGATCCAATGAAAAATCTATTAGATTCAAACGATTTCACATTTTAAATATATTTTGATAAGTAACAATTTTACCTTAGGTTTAATATTGATAGATAAAGATTTCCTAATACTTTGAGTATTTCATATTTCGAGAATATCTATCTAACATGGAGAACATCTGCATTTCCTTTGAAAGCATTATCAAAAGCAGCATGTCGAAGAAAAACAAAGAAGGAGAGTACGTCTGGCTACACTTTAAAAGAATACATCTGCCTATGGAGTACGTCTGACAACTCGTTGAAGAGTACGTCCGCCAGTAGAGTTTGTCCGCCAGAAGTATATGCTCGCAAAGTAGAGTTCGTCCGCCAGCAGAGTACGTCCGCCAGTAGAATACGTATGGAAAATACTCAAAGAGTACGTCCGCTTAAGTGCTGAAGAGTACGTCCGCTAAAGTGCTGAAGAGTACGTCCGCCCAAGTGCTAAAGAGTTCGTTCTTCAAAGTTGCTTCAAGCAATGAAGACAGTCTTCATCGAAGCAATTAATGAAGCACTGTTTGCAACAGATTCAACATAAGGACATAACAAATATTTTATTCCTCGTATATGCAAACACTCTGACATTCCACAAATCAAGCAAAACTTTTCAAAGTCAACGGCGTGATTTCCTGAACATAGTATCCTCTCAACGGTCAGAATCAAATCCTTTGTTCAGAAAGAAGAAATTCTCTTTGCTATCTTCCACTCAAGGTAGAAGCAATGAAGAATCAGACGAAGTCAACAAAAGCATTTAATGCTGCAATTAATGCAAGGCAGAATGCATTTAATGTTGTTACAGAGCTGCAGAAGTATCTGTTGCACACTCAGAAGCTAAAATTCAAATGGAAACACTTCAATCTTTGTCAACGTTCATCAAGGGGTTCCCTACTGAAGATATAAATAGAGGACTTAGACACTTGATTCAATTGGCAACTTCCAACGATAAAATTTCATAAGCATTCTAAGTCATTCTCTAGCAATCAGCTCTATATCAAAACTCAGAATCTCAAAGTTATTCTTTCCTGAGTTAAGTCGTCTGCCATAGTGTGAAGCCTTCATAGAGTGAAACTCTTATCTTTTTCACACAGCCTAAACAGAGAACCAACCTTCATATCTTCTCTGTATATTGTTCTTAAACTTTCTACCCTTTCTTGTGTGTTTTATCACTATCAAAATCAATGTATTTTGTGTAGTTATCATTGTTAGAATATATGACAATACGTTAGAACATATGTGAGTATATCTTCGACTTAATAGACTAGTCTACAGCCTCTAGTCTAATAGACTAGTCTACAGCCTGTAGTCCAATAGACTGGTCTATAGTCTCTAGTCTAATAGACTAGTCTATAGTTTAGTCTTGGACTTAATAGACTAGTCTACTAATCATGAATATAATATCATTTTCTCATTTTCAATGCACTGAATTATATTTTAAAGACTCAGAATAAGACTATGAAACAAGATATACTAATTCATTCAAAATGATATTCACTTAAATCACGAATAGAGTGTACATAATATTTGTGATTCCACCTCACCAAAAAGGACAAGACTTAGACCTTAACATAACATCATAACATTTAATAAGGCATTCACAACACAATTATGCCATCTAAAAAATAAGAGGTCTAACAACTATCCCTAGACGATCGTAAAAGTTAAAAGTTGCTTAATTTGTTCCCAAAAAAGTTACAATCCGATCATACTATGGATAAGGATATCAAAAAAGTAGAGAGCTTATCATTGTCTTATAACATTTTCACTTGCTCCGGTCATCTCTTAGCTACAACGAAGGCATAGGGATGAAAGTCATACTTGCTCCATTGAAGTCATGTGATATTGCAACAAATGGACGGGGGCCTTCTGAAGTGATAGTGCGAGAAACACACAAGAAAGGGGGGTTTAAATTTTGTGTGTGATTTTTTTTAAACTTCTTTGTAGATTCAACACAGTTATTAGTTTCAAAAGAATATAAGAGTGTGTGCACGCAGCATAAAATTAACTTAAGACAGAAATTTAAAGCACACATGGTATTTATCCTGGTTCACCCCCATAATCGACAGGGCTACGTCCAGTCCTTGGCTTCACCAAGATTTTCCACTATTTCATCAAGTACTACAAGTATTCTCAGGGACTTCTCCCAGTATTAGAAGGACTTCTCCTATCAAGTATTGTACAGGACTTCTCCTAGTATTCTAAGGACTTCTCCTTTCAAGTATTCTTCAGGACTTCTCCTCACTAGTATTCTACAGGACTACTCCTGATTCCCTTTACAAATTGGCTTTGTTGTTCTACAAAATTCTCTTCAGTAAGAGTGGGTAGAAAGATGAAGCGTGGATTACAGAGAGGATATGAGTTTAAGGTTCTCTGTTTGTTTTGTGTGTGACTAAGATAAGAGTAACACTCTATGGGTTCTTCACACATGTGGACGACTTTACTCAATAAAGGATGGCTTGAAGCATTTTGAGTTAAAGCAATGGAAGCTTGGTTCTTTGGGCAACTTGGTAGAGATATGCAATGGGTTGTGTTCAAGTCGCCAAGTTGTTCTGGAAGCTGACTTCTCTATTTATATCTTCAGTAGAAAGTTTACATTGAGCTTTGACGAAGAAAAGAAAATAGATCCGTTAGTGCTTCTGCTTCCTTGTGGGTAACAGCTACTTTTGTAATTCTGGAACAGCATTAAATGTGTTCTGCCATGCATTAATTGCTTTTGTTGACATCGTCTGGCGCGTTACTGTATTCAGCCTTGAGCTTTTGTTTGGACATTATATCCCAGTGCATGCCAGCTAAGGATCATTAAACGTTTTGAACAGAAGATTTGAATTTGAACGTTGAGGAGATACGATATTCACAATTTCACGCCGTTGATTCCGCAAAAGTAGCTTGATTTGAGGAAAAGCAGAGAAGTTGAGGAACCGAGGAATAAAATATTAATTGTGTCCTTTTCTTCATTCTGCGATCAATAGTACTTCATTTAATGTGCTGACGAGGTAGATGATCTTTAAAGCAAGAAGCAATTATGATGGATGAATTCTTCAGAATTTTTGGTCGAACAATTTCTTTAATGCTTCTGCCAAACTGATTCTTCATAACCTCATGGAAAAAAAAGCTTTCTGGCATTTATGTCTCTCGAGCACTTCAATGCTTTAGACAGACGGATTCTCATCATGACATGGCAGACGTAGTCTTTGCAGAATTTTCAGAATTTCGTCACTGAGTGAGTAGTCAACTGAATTATGCTGTTAGGTAGTCAACTGTATTGCATAGGCGGACGGACTCCTTGTGCCGAACGTTCTCAGCGGTCAGACTGTTTTTGCTATGCAAGTGGTCGGACGTTCTCTCCTTTTGTGCTTTTGTTGAAATTCTCCTTTTGAATGGGTTGTCACCCAACTACTTTTGCATAGAGGCTAGAGATACTTCAAAGCTGGAGATGTTTCTTCAGGCTTGTGACCAGACTTACTCAACTTTGGCAAGACAGTCTTCCTGTTGGTCAAAGCATATTCACGCACCGGACTGTTTCAACTTATCACGTGTACTTTGGTGTTGAATGAGCATAGTTGCTTTAGTGCTTTCCAAAGGATGTCTGTTTACTTTTAGACAAGCTTGGTTTTTAGTGAGTCGTCGGACTGTCTCTACATGATTGCTTTCTCTGTGCATTCAGACAGTTCCTCTTGTAAACGTATGCAATTGTTCTTCAGTGAGGACCCAGACGATTTCCTCTTATTTGGCATGTCTTTCATATTTCTGTGACTTGATAATGCCTTGTGGTTTTATGCAGTCCTTCATGAGGATGGTTTTTCCTGGACATAAAAATGTTCAACAAGTTAGGAATTCTACCTCAGGAATATCAAGTTATAACGAAATTGTTAATTATCAAAACATAATAATTCATTTTAATTATTTGAATCTAACATGAAGGTGCTGGAGTGAAAGGCATATTGCTCTGGCGTGGAGGCCTAAAAATAAGGCCTATGTCTCTTATAGGAGGAGGCCTAAACCCAACATTATGTGGTCCCCTTGGTTGTATAGGTGCACTAGGTTGTTGTGGTGCACTTGGCTGCATAGGTGCAGTAGGTTGTTGTGGTGCCCTTGGCTGCATAGATGCACTAGGTTGCACGGGTGCACTTGGCTGCACTAGTGCCCTTGGCTGCACAGGTGCCCTTGCTCTAGCTGAAGCTCTTGTAGGGCGTGGTGCCCTAGCCCTAGCCGAAGTTCTTGGAGTCAATGGTGCCATAGGCTGAACTAAAGTCCTTGGCTGTGGGATGGGTGAAGTGGCAGGAATCTGCAATGACAAGAAATAATACCAACTTAATATAAAAACCAATCAACAGTAACCATGTAGTGAGGATTCAAAAAATAGAGTACCTGTGTAGTAGACTCTGATGTAGGTTGAGACAAGTTCTCTCCTGTAGGTGCATTATGTGAGAGATCAATCTCAGCTTGTTGCCCAACATTTGCCTCTGCTGCTTCCTTAACTGGTAGGGGAACCCAGTCTCTAGGCCTCTGTGGAACACCATGGTTCATGCAGCATATGATGTTATGTCCTATAACTCCACACCTATAACATTGGATATCAATAAAGGTTCTCTTGATCCTTGGCCTCAGTACTATCCTTCTTCCTATTCTTCTTTGGCCTCCCACCCTTTCTTTTCACTGGAGGTGGAACTGGCTTCAAATATAGAGTAAGCTCCCATAATTCTTGACCCAATGTTGGATGAACAAAAATTCATAAGTGTTATTGTAAGCACTCATAGTCAACCAAGCATGGCAATAGTCTTCTAGTTTGAGATTTCTTTGAGTAATGGCAGCAATAGCATGCTTGCACGGCATGCCATTTAGTTGCCAAACTCTGCAGGTACAGGTTCAAGATTGCAAATCAACATCAACCTTAGTCTCCCAACTCTGAACCTCATATCTCTGACTATTGCCATCACCACACCAAACAGGGGTCCAACTATTGCTCATTCTCTTTTCTTTCTCTAGCTTACTTCATTAAATTGGTGTGAAAGGTCCTTGCTGGGATCTGAGTTTCATCTTGTTATTAGCCAGTGTCCTCATAATGTAGCATCTCACTTCCTCCAGAAGTGTGATAGTTGGCTTGCCTATGTACTTCAGGGTCTTAGCATTGAAGACCTCACAAGCATTGTTGCATATGGTCTAACGCAAACTATGGAAGGAGATATTATCAGTGTCCTTTGAAGGTAAAATGAAAAATTTTCCTCTAAAAAAAACTTGTCATACAATTTCGACTGGATCGATGGTCCTGAAGAAGGTCTTGTTCAAGTCCCTGCACAGAGCTCTTGTGAAGTTGAACCCCCCGTTGGCGTAACAACTATGGAATGCTTTTGTTAAGTTTATATTAAGAAAAATTTGGCCTATTCTACCATGTCTCAATTGAGTTATATGATGTTAGCTTTAGGTATGGGCTCTTATCGAATTGCGTTATTTCATTTGATTACTCATGCTCAATGATGTGAATGAAGTTTAAATTTTCTTGGTCAATTTTTCAGGTTAAAAAAAAATCAGAATTTATAGAAATCGAAAATTTTAGTGCGTCGGGAATGCCATGCACATGCGTGGGCTTCGGGTCTGCTAATGAACCAGTCTCAACAAAGTGGATGAGGAACTGGAAGTTTCATGTGCAAAATTATGAATGCCTTGGCATGTATTCCCAATAGCACCTCCTTTAGCAACAACGTCGACCTGCTGAGTTCCAATACCACACCCTCTAGGAACAACATCAGCCTCTTCAGTGTCAGCATCATCATCTTCAGTCTTCGGACCCATAATTTATGTGTTCTCCGCCTTTGAACCACGTGTGCGTCACCCAAATAAGCATGCCTGCGCCAGCCATTAATTTGGTCATCAATGCGCGCGTGCTTCCACCCCAGCTACTTTGTCTTCCCTCATCATTCACGATTATCATTCACGCTTATTTCTCTTCCTCTCCCGTCCACGTTTATTTCCCTGAGCATGGCGTCAGTTACATATGGTGGGAAAGTAAATGAAGTCTTATGAGTTGTTGAAACATGCATTACCATCCCCCTTCCATTGAAATGAAAAGACATGTTCAATGAATGAATCTGAACAGGCATTATCACTCCCCTGTTTCGAACAGGTTTCAGAAATAAAAAGACACACCCTAAACCCTTCTCACCCCCGCGTTCAATGAAGTCTATAAATAAGGGGCATTATGCATAAAAGGTTACACCACCAAAACTCTTCCATCACCAAAGGTTACAACATTCCTCCTTCACAGCATTCCTCCCTCATCGATGAAATAATGGCTGGCAGTGGTTGGGGAAGCGAATTTCGTCAGTTTTGAGATCACTCGAGTGAACCGATGGTGAGTTTTTCAAACTAATATCACATATTCGAACTACTCTACCCTCTGTTGTTGCATTTTCATTGTTTGTATCTTCATGTATTGTGCGTACTTTACAGTGTGGTGCTATGTATATTCCTGAGAATTTCTGGAGAGATTGACACGACACATTTGGATCCGCCATCACCATCCAAGATCCGCATGGGCACTCTTTCCGTTGCCGGATTGGGGTGTGGAGCGGCCGTGGTTTCTTGACAAATGATCTAACCAGAATGATCCGGTGACGTTACAACGTTAGACCCCCCAGCCTTCTGCACTTTCACATGATCACATCCGATCGGTTCGTGATGAGGATATACTACCCAGGAATGCGCGAGTTGGCTTACCCATGATTCATAAATGATGACTATGCCTCTGATTTTGACCATGTTGTTTCATCTGATAGCAGCGTTGAAGATGCATAGGTTTTTAGTTGTTTTTGTTAATGTATGCAAATGTTTTTGTGGTTTTTAGTTTTTAAGTTTTTAGTTTCTTTATTTTTTTGTTATTTTATAATGGTTAATGAGATGGTTAATTTTTTTGTTATTTTTAGTTTTTAAGTTTCTAGTATGAGTGTTATCATCCAAAAAATAATTAATAGATACATATTGTTACATATTCTTACATTTTGATATTTTTAGTTTGTTTTTGAGTTTTTAAGTTTCTAATTTTATTACAGTATGCCTACTAAAGTAAAATTGGATTAAGTGAAACTTTGCTTTTATACAACTTCAAATTATTATTTTTAAAATTAAACAAATAGACCTTATTCTATTTATAGCCAAACCTATGTTAAGCCTAATATAGCTTAGTTGTTAAGATATATAAAAAGCATGACAAGTTGTATTGAATTATTAATTGAGAATAGCTGTTATAAGGCATTTAAACCAGTGGCTTTAACCCTAAACTTATAAAGCAAATGGAGTCCAGTGAAAGCAGAAAATTAGCCAGGCACAGTTAGTGGATGTTGCTGTTTGGTAACTGCAACTACATACAATGTTGCAGGTGCATCAAATCGGTTTCTTTAAAGTTCACATGATCACTTTTAAGTTCATGAAAACATGAGTTGTTGCTCTTGCATTGTTTATCCAAAGAAGAGGGTTGGTGTAACTTGCTCTTGCATTGGAATGACCATTTTTTACTATCTCTAACCAAGATAATTTGCCATTCGAATTTCCATTCAATTGATCTTCAAAACAAAAATTTGTAAACAAAGATAAAATTTTCAAAGTCATTCCTTCACTAAAAACAACTTGATGTAACCAAAAAACAGATTAGGAAATTGCCATTTAACTCTATATACATCTTGATCAAGAAGCATTCCTTCACTTACGGCTTCCAGTCATTCTATCTCGACGTGCAATCCTAACATGGACAACGTTATTGAAACCATTGTGATACTTGAAGTGAAGCTTGTCACCTTTAGCCAAATTTTGTCCTTCACGAAATTGTACACTCATGACCAAGATAACAATCAATAGATTTACCACCTCTCTTCCTCCAAAGCAGACTGCAAGTATAAGTGACCCTATCAGCACTCCTCAATAGAACTGTTTTCCGTTCTGCATGAAGGCAGTCCTGAATAAATGCACGTGGTAGAGCCTTTTAAGCAAGAGAATAAACAACAAATATTAGACAAATTAGACACAAAACACTACTGTAAAAAGGTAATTTACAATTCAAATGCCTACCAAGGTCTGGTTTCCTTTTGCAACTGAAGTTGTTACATCCTTTGAAAAACGCAAGTTGGTTGTTGATGTGAGTGACATTGCCTTTGAATCAATAAAAAATACGAGTGTCATTAGATCATTTTTCCAACACAAATAACATTGGCAATTCCTACAGTATTCTGAACAATAAGAAGCCATGGAGGAACAATTCCCAAATTGTGTCTAATAACTCAGATACTAACTATGAACACACACCAACTAACAAAAAACAAATACATCGACGCTAATACTATTAACAACACAACACGATTATTGAACCAACAATAGTTGAACATGATTTATTTTGTCCCAAAGTGCACAACACAGTTCATCTTTGTTCGTCGTACTCATACCATCCAATATGCAAACCCTAGATCCTTAAAAAGAAGTTAGAATTCATCAACAGAGATAGAATAGTGAACTAACCTTCTCCTTAATGGGAACAAGACACACACTTGGGAGGATCAAGGTGATAGGGAATACAACACTAGAATCATCAATTATGTGTTGGTGAAAGAAACGTTTCTCCAAGGTTCCAGAAACGTCCTCGTTACTGCCATAGGGAAATTATGACAGATTTGAAGAGTGACAAAACCATCAGGATTCAAAACCTTTAAATTTCTGACCTGATGATGAAGATCCTACGGTCACGACACACCTGTGCTCATTCAACGGTACCAATTGTAACACACTTTAAATTTTATAATAATGTCATTAATAAGTATCTGTTTGATGTAAACCGGACGACAAGAAATTCGTGGGTGCACCAAATCCATGGAACATACGATCCATGAAACATGTTCCAACATTACCCTTATATGTTCTTTTTTATCTTTTTGATTTGTGCATGTGATTTGTATAAGGTCCAAGCAAACACGACTTATGGTTTTGATTTTAGTTGGTAATTTTAAATGATCAAAATAGCTAAATACAGTGTGCTGTAAGTTTAGAAAAAACAAGGGGAACCATAAAGCAGAAAACTGAGCACCATTGAGTTTAATATTTCACATTATAACTTTACAAATAAGGGATAATATTACAAATAACAGGAAATAAAGCGAAAGATCCTAAGACTAAACATGTAATGCTTGATGGAATCATGCCATCAACAACGTTTATTTTTCATCTCAACAGTCATGCTGGAATTCAAGGAACCAACAGACCTACTCACTATCATGTAGTGTGATGAGTGGATTTTATATGATGTTTTTAGGTAGTTTTTAGTCTTTTTATTTTATTATTTTTGAGTCACATATAGGTTTTTTATTGTTTTTATGTAGATTTTATATTTATTTTGCATTTTGCATGTAGATTAGATTTTATTAGATTTTCTAGCTTTATTTTATATTTTTAGGAATTCTTCTAGTTATTTTGTATTTTTAGAAAAAGCTGGTTTAGTTATCATTTTTGTCCAGTGACCAATGTGTAAAGTTGCAGGAAAGCAGGGACTAAATTGTGAAAGTTCAAGAGTGGAGGGCTAAAAGTGAAGATTGAGAGAATTGAAGGGCTTGAATTGGAGTGCTAACCAAGAGAGGATCAAAAGTGGAAAAAAGGAATATGAACCAACACTCTCTAAATTAAGCACATGGAAAATAAGGATTAAAGGATGGGTGGAGGATTGATGATAGTGGAGGAGAGGTTTCAGAATTGATTAAGGGCTGAGTAGTGGCTTTTTATGGCATTCAAAACCCACTACCATGAAGAAGGAAGGAAAAGCTTGAAGTTGAAGAAGCAGTAGCCAGCGCTGCAGCGCTAGAACCCAGCGCTCAAGCGCTGGGCCTCGGTCTGGTAGTGGGATTTAATTGCTCCCTAGCGCCCAAGCGTTGGGAATGCCAGCGCTCAAGCGCTGGAGGCTGGATTTTTACTATAAATAGGACCCTTTTCTTCACTTGTAAAACACACCTTCTTAGAATACAACAAGTATTCTCTCTTTCTCCCTCTTGAGCATTGTTCCTAGGACTTGTGGGAAGCCATATTTGAGCTCCTATCCAGGGTAATTCAATGTCTCCTTTAGCCATGCTTGGCTAATTCTTCTTTAAGTTTCTTGGGTTGTAGTAGTTTATATTTATGTTTTAGTATGTTTTTACCTTTCTGAATATTACTTCTATTTCATGTTTTATTTCCTTGTTCTTCATTCATCTTATGCGCATAAGAGTTTTTGCTTATTACTTATTCGAATGGAAATTGGTAAGTAGTAAGGGATCTAGGATTTAAAAAAGGTTATAAGTATACTTCACTAAGGAATTAGGAAGGACGTAATTTTATGTTGGCCTGAATTTCTTCTTCATCTTCTTCTCTAGTTAACTAAGTTGCAAGGAATTGAATTTAGTAATTAGAAAGAAAGTTCTACAATGTGTAAGGAATTAACTTGTAGATAACTAGGCTATAGCATCATGAAATTAGATTTATAATTCAGAAATTAAGTAGGAACTTACTAGCATAATATATAGACTATGTAAACCAACCCAAGAAGCTTATTTTCTATCATCTTATTCTTTTCTATTTTATTGCTATTTCCATTTGCTACCTTAAACAAACTTTCAACAAATACATCTTTTTAAATTTTCTGTTTAAGTACTAAGCTTTATATTAATAAGAACACCTATCCTTTGGGTTCGATCGTTTTTTTATTACGCGATAGTAAATCGTACACTTGCGATTTCGTTATCAAGTTTTTGGCGCCGTTGCCGGGGATAGGTTCTTTCAAGTTCTTATTTTTATTTTGTTTAGTACTTCTTGTATATATAAAAAAATATATAAAAAAAAAATATTTCTGCCTAACAGTTTGTTGCCATGTGGAAAGAAGATCCTTTAGAGACTATAATCTCTGAGGGGTTGGATTTTGAAGATATAGACAGCAATGACGAACAGGTCATTGAAATGGCAAGATATCTGGAAGCTGCCCATTTTTTCCCTTCAACGAAAAATTGGGTAGAGGAGCTGAAAAGAGAAGAAGAAGTTCAAGAGGAAAAGAGGGAATTGAAGCCCTTACCTTCCACCCTTAAGTATGTATTTCTTGAGGAAGGTAACAATAAACCTGTCATTGTGAGTAGTTCCCTCTCTCCTCTTGAAGAAGAAAAACTGGTAAGAATTCTTAGAGCTCATAAATCTGCTTTGGGTTGGACTATTGAGGACATTAAGGGCATAAGCCCCACTGTTTGTATGCATAAAATTTGTTTAGAAGAACAAGTTAAACCTGTAGTCCAACCCCAAAGAAGACTTAATCCTGCCATGAAAGAAGTGGTAAGAAAAGAAGTGATTAAGTTGCTAGATGCAGGGATCATCTATCCCATTTCTGATAGTGAATGGGTTAGTCCCGTTCAGGTAGTTCCCAAGAAAGGGGGAATTACTGTGGTCCCAAATGAGAACAATGAATTGATTCCCACCAGGATGGTAACTGGATGGAGGGTTTGTATAGATTACCGGAGGCTAAATTCTGCCACCTGGAAAGATCATTTCCCCCTTCCCTTTATTGATCAAATGCTTGACAGGTTGGCTGGCCATGAGTACTATTGTTTCTTGGATGGATATTCAGGATACAATCAAATTGTTGTTGATCCTAAGGATCAAGAAAAAACTGCTTTTACTTGTCCCTTCGGGGTGTTTGCTTATAAAAGAATGCCTTTTGGCTTGTGTAATGCTCCAGGAACCTTCCAAAGATGTATGTTTGCTATTTTTTATGATTTAATTGGTGAATGTATGGAAGTGTTCATGGATGATTTTTCTGTATATGGCCCCAGCTTTGACAAGTGTTTGAACAATTTGGAAAGGATTCTAGTTAGGTGCCAAGAAAAGAATTTGGTACTTAATTGGGAAAAATGTCATTTTATGGTAAAAGATGGCATTGTGCTTGGGCACAAGATTTCTGAAAGAGGGATTGAGGTAGATAAGGCTAAAACTGAAGTCATTGAAAATCTACCTCCTCCCACTAATATTAAAGGTACAAGAAGCTTTCTTGGTCATGCAGGTTTTTATAGGCGATTTATAAAAGATTTTTCTAAAATTGCTAAGCCTATGACAAATCTCCTTGAAAAAGAAGCTCCTTTTATCTTTAATGATGAGTGTTTGGCTGCTTTTAAATTATTAAAGGAAAAACTTGTTTCAGCCCCTATCATTGTTGCTCCCCAATGGGATTTGCCTTTTGAAGTTATGTGTGATGCTAGTGATAATGCAATAGGGGCTGTTCTTTGTCAGAAAAATGGAAAAGTTTTGCATGTGATTTATTATGCTAGTAAGGTTCTGAATGAAGCTCAAAAAAATTATGCTACAACTGAAAAGGAGTTGTTGAGCGTTGTCTATGCTTTAGACAAATTCAGACCTTACGTTTTGGGTACTAAAGTTATTGTGCATACTGATCATGCTGCATTGAAGTACTTGTTTGCTAAGCAGGAAGCTAAACCCAGGCTGATCAGGTGGATCTCACTCTTGCAAGAGTTTGATCTTGAAATTGTGGACAGAAAAGGGAAGGACAATGGTGTAGCAGGCCATTTGTCAAGGCTTGAAGAGGGGAACTCCGATCCAATTCCTATTTGTAACGCCCCGATTTTGAATTGAGGGATCACATTAATTACGCGGAAATAAGTTTCATAAAACCTCTCAAAAGGGTCCCTCATTTTTTTTAATTCAAATTCGTCACTCAAATAAATATTTAACAAGTATTAACCCATAGTTAACATAAAATCTAACGGAAAATAAAATAAAGTATCAATAACATAAAGTTCATCTAAGCATTTGAAATCAAAACAAAATTCCAAGTCATCTTCTCAACTTCATCTTCACTTCCTCGCCCCACTTCGCCTCTTCAATCTACGCTTCACGTCGTTCCTCTGTGGCGTTAAGCGCCCAGACAACATATACACAAGCAGAAAAGGGTTAACTTCGAAAACAAATATCAATCCACAATAATTAATAATTATTAAATACAATAAATAAACAAATCAGAAATAAAAATAAAATAATAGATGAATAAAAAGAACAAACAGGGCAGCACGCCCACTCATCACCTCAACAGGTATATATTATTAAATACAATAATAACAAATTGGAAATAACAATAAAGTAAAATCAAACAGAACAGCACAACACGTTTTTTTTTATTTGAAACATCTATATTTATAATAAATTCTTTTCTCTTTATTATGCAATTCACTCTAGAATGTCTACATGCATAGCTATGGCCAGATTTTCCTCGAACAGAGGCAGGACAGTCACGTGGGACAAGCACCCACCACATTGCCCTAATTCACCCTAACCGGGTCAGGACAATCACGTGGGACAAGCACCCACCACATTGCCCTCGGCCTGATCCCACGGGACAAGCACCCATCACATCAGAGCCTAAACAAAACCTAAGTAATGCATATGTTATGACTCAAGTGATTTCCAACATCATGAACAACATTTCCCACATCAATCCAAAGTAGTCACAATATCATATGCCTATACCTTTAAATTTCTCTTAACATATGAATATGTTATATCAAATATTCACTTCAATTACTCATCACACAGTAGCGAGTGAATAAATCATGCAATTAATCAAGCCAACACAACAAGCTTTCAAGAACAAATTGATTAATGGCAAACACAACACAACAAGATTTCAAGAACAAATAGATTAATGGCAAACACAACGGCAATCAATTCCTAGCGAGAAGTTACCCTTACATCATCATCATCTTCAATATATCATGTAAACAATTCTAAATTTCAAGCATCACAATACCAACAATTTCATTATCATAAACAGAATAATTTCCAGAAATAAAATCATGGTAAACACAACTGACTCTATCTAGACCCAGAGTTACCCTTACCTTTGATTATTTTGTATCAACTTCAAGCCCAACCTCGAGTAAGACCCCGGGATTGAGTGTAGAATTTCGTGCTCGACCTCGACACTCCAAAGTCCGTCCTAGTCTCAGAAGTGAAGAGAATTTCGTGCTCAAGCTCTGGCAAGAACAAGTGGGAAGCCTTTGAAGGAGAGTGTTAGAGAGTCCTAGGACTTCTCCAAGAGGAAACATAGAAGCAACGGAAAGAGGTAGCAATATGAGAGCACAGACGAGACTTGGCAACAGCAACAAAGGAAGTGGTTTTCTCTGAAAGTTTTTAACGTGCTAATGAGTGAGGAAGTGGAAAATAACTTCTGAATACTCCCTCCTATAAGGTGCACGAAATTTAGGGTCAAGTGGGAGGTTATGTTTCAACTCTTTTTTCATATTTTCAAGCAGCATTTTCCACTAAAATCTATTCTCTTTTTTTTTAATTTTCTTTTATTTAAAATTTGAATTCAAAAAGAGTGGAAACAGAAAGGAATGAGGGCAAGGAAATATTCTCTCTAACCAGCATATAACATGCCCCCCTAGCACACAACAAGGCTGACTTCTTCCTCTTTTTACTCCTCCGAAACAGAAAACGAACCGGGTCTTGATTCTAGTTTAAGTAAATTTTGTTATTTAATTTTATTAATCTCAAGTAATTAAATTCAGAAGGCTTCTTAAAAAATAAGAGAATATTCCCTCTCTACTCTTTAATTTCGAAAATAAAGGGGAGAATGATAACAACTTCTTCCTCTAAGAGCTTCGACACTAACAGAACGTATCTAGTCGCGTTTTCGGTTAAAAACAATTTCTGTTACTAAATCCTTTTAATTATTTCTTCACTATAAATTTAAAAACTATTCCTAAGCACAAAGGAATATTCTCTCTTCACTTCTCTCTAAAATTTCGAAATTAATAAGGAAAAGAAGAAGAAATAAAATCAGCTCTAACCAAGATTTGAATTTCAAATATACAGAAACAGAAAATAGGTAGAGCAAGAGAATATGCTCAGCCACGTGGCTGAGTGGTGCGTCCCCCTTAGAGAGAAAATAGGGAATGAGGCTGAATTATTCTTCTCTTGGAAGTTCCTTTAAAACGGAACGTATCCGGTCTTGTTCGGCGTTCTTGTTCGGCGTTGAAATTCGTTCGATTACTTTATTTATTTATTCCTTTAATAAATCAGAATTTATTAGGGCATAAAAGACTATTCCTTCTTGTTCCAACCTCTCAAAAATTCGAAATTAATAAAAGGGAAGGAAAGAAAATTAATCCTACATTAAATAGGACTCGAACACTAGCCCTATCAGTCAAATGTCTAAGTCTCAACCACTAAACCACAACTCATTTTTGTTATAAATCAAGCAAATATATTCTTTAATCAAGTACCAATCAATCTATTAGGATTTCATTCATATCAAGTCTCAAAAGACAATACCAACAAAATATAATTCGAACAAAGGTCTAGCAGGGACTAAAATTGAACTATAGAATAGTTCAGGGACCAAAGCATAAATAATTCATACTTCAGGGACCAAAAATATAAATACCAAAAATAGAGGGTCTTACACTATTCAAGAGGAGTTCCCAGATGAGAGGCTTTTAGCTGTCCAAGAGATAGCTCCATGGTATGTACATTTAGCTAATTTTAAAGCTGCTGGTGTGTTGCCTTCTGATTTGACTTGGCAACAAAAGAAGAAATTTTTGCATGATGCTAAATTCTTTTTCTGGGATGAACCTTATTTGTTTAGAGAATGTTCTGATGGGATCATTAGAAGGTGTATTCCAGAAAAAGAATTTGAGGCTATTTTATGGCATTGCCATGGCTCCGATTATGGAGGCCATTTTTCGGGTAAGAGGACTGCAGCTAAAGTCCTCCAAAGTGGTTTTTATTGGCCTACTATCTTCAAAGATAGTAGAGCATTTGTGGTAAGGTGTGATCGCTGTCAACGAACTGGTAATATCTCAAGAAGGAATGAGATGCCCCAAAAAATGATTTTGGAAGTTGAGCTTTTTGATGTATGGGGCATTGATTTCATGGGACCTTTTCCACCTTCTTTTGGTTGCCAGTATATTTTGGTTGCTAGTATATTTTGATTTCATGGGACCTTTTCCACCTTCTTTTGATATTGTTTGCATCCCGCAATACGTGATAGTGAGTAGGTCTGCTGGTTCCTTGAATTCCAGCATGACTGTTGAGAAAAAAAAATAAACGTCGTTGATGGCATGATTCCATCAAGAATTACATGTACTTATTGGTTGTGCCATAAATCATGTTACATGGGAGGAGCTTGGAATCGATTCCATAGAATTACAACACGAAGGAGCAGAAAGAGCATATGCTTCTCAAACCTGAATTTTCTTCACAGATGAACCACAGCAAAGTGAGGATGTTGGTGCAGAAGAAAAAATAATAATTTGATAAGGAGATGAAAGCTTCAATTTTGTAAACCTTAAATAGCAGAGGGAAGATGATTGGGTGATGTCTTGAGAATTGTTACACATCAAGGGGAAGTGTAACCACATTGGAAGTTTTTCCCATCACATTCTCTTATTCAAATCACCTGCTTTGAATGTAATAAATGTGAAGTGGGACAATCAATGAGAACTACAATTATCAGGGGCGGCGCGCATTAAACATCTTGTGGTTATCAGCACAAATCATATATGGCTCATAGAAAACTGACACTGCCAGGTTTCCTTTACCCCCCACGATCCTCCATTTCTCATTCGTGCCCTTATTCCATGTTCCTTTTACCCCCCATGATCCTCCATTTTAGTGTCAGTTTCTTAATCAATTGACAATGTCAATGTTTAGGTTCTTTAAACAAAACTTTTTGGAATCAGGCACATTAGCTGCATCCTTTGAAGAATAAATTGATGCAGAAAAAGAAGATGAATTCTCCATACACTAAAAATATCAACCTATTATCGACTATGCCTTCATCAACCAAAATAATTAACCATTACTGCCAAAATTACTTTAAAGGCTATGCCTTCATTTAACAAAATAAATTACCAACAAAATAAAGAAGGACCTGCCTTTACTTGTCCAGGAAAATATCCAACCATCAAAAAAAGAAGCTTATGCCTCTTGCGTCCACAAAATAAGCGCTTACAAAAAACACCCAAAAATTTGGGCTAAGCCACATGACATAATCAATTTCAGCAAGTCTGAGGGGGACCCTTCTTCTTCTTTGCAACTTCAACCAACCTGTGGTAATAACCCAAAGCATTTGTCAGAACCACTCCTTGCAACAAGTTGTGTGAATTAAACCCCCATGTTTACAGCCAGCCTCAATCTTGTGTAATTATTCACCTAAATTTATTTTGCAAAAATTAGTAGAAGAAAAAAAAACTTCATGCACAAACAATGCTTCCAAGTGGAAACCCAACTTATCAAAATGTTGTGTTACCTTAATGTCGTATCTAGTGCAGGCGCATATTTCCATCCAAGTGGCAACCTAAACTCCATAGTCATTTCTGCAGAAAAATGTGTTAGGAGTTGATTTATATTATGAGCTCAACCAGTACCAAACAAAAAAGATGATAACTTACGAATCATGCTTTTGAACTCCTACTCCTTCAGGAATAACCACTTTGAAGGCAGAGACAATAGGTCCGGGGGTATCCTCGAAATCGTAGAATGACTCGTCTTGCAGAAGTTCTTCCAAGTAAAGAATCTGAGTGCAAAATTTGTTAAAACATAGCACTTGTTGGGAAAATAATTCATTGTTAAGGAAAACAGTAATACCAGCAGTTTTGTGTGCCTGGTCCTGGTTGGCATTCTGCTTTCTTCTGGGAAGCTGTCTAGATAAATCACTTCTTCGTTCTTAAAATCCACCACCAGAAGATACCAGTGCTTGTTATTGTCATTAACAGGTATAAGTATCTAATTGGGGACAAATTATGTCAGTCAAGCATGATAAACATGATACAACAATTAACAAATTAAATAGCAGTTTAAATTATGCAATTACCTGTCTCAGCAGGTCAATTGTGCCATAAAATGCTTCTTGTAGAACCTTTTCATAGCATCAGGGTGTGTCCATAACAAGACAACTTGCTACAATATAAACCACCACATGTAGAGACCATACAATTTCAATCACTTATGTTACAGTGGATAAAAAAATAAAAGAGGCTTAGGTTATTACGAAAACAGTTGTGGGGAAAAACCAATACGGTGGATTTTTAGTACACGACTTCTCAGTTTGTGACAACAGGAAAGTAAGCAGGTTAAGAACATCCTGTCCCAATTCTTCCTTTGGCTTCAAGCATTGAAGCATACCTCGGGTGCCATCTATGATTGAGATTTCAGTCCTTATTAATATCTCCTTCCTGTGCTGAGTGTATTCAATCTATGTTAGAGCCTGGACGATAATGGCAAACGATATGGGGAGTTTAGAATGGATTTAGTCAAAATAGCGAGTAATTGTTCACTTACTAAGCAATATCCTGCTTATTTGCCTTCTTGAAGATGTATGATGC
The DNA here is from genome assembly GCA_030819835.1 of Acmispon strigosus. NCBI lineage: Eukaryota > Viridiplantae > Streptophyta > Magnoliopsida > Fabales > Fabaceae > Acmispon > Acmispon strigosus. The sequence goes on along the minus strand of JAUAMA010000001.1, from coordinate 35,546,903 downwards.
GATAGCAACCTCAGGGTATTATAGTTGGAATGCAGCCTCTGCGGTGAAGATTTTGGACAAGAACTACATAACACATAACAAGACAGGTATTAGAATAAGTTTACTTATCAATTGTACAATCAACTTAAACTCAATTAGACGTACAAGTGGAACATAATCTGGGATTACTATCTTAGGGGTCCTCAAAATGGGCGGGGTCTCAACACGATAACTCTTATTTCCTTCCACAGGTGGGGCGAACAATTTCCTAAACAGTGGCTTAGGGTTTTCAACATTTGGTGTCAGCTTTTCTGGGTTTTCAGCAGTTGGTGTTCTATTTTCATGGTTTTCAATAGTTGTGGTTCCATTTTCATGGTTTTCAGACGTTGGTATCCCATTATCAGAAGATTGAACAAACTTCTTCAATATTTGCTCAACCAGGCACTAATGTCGAAGTAGACTCAACGGGGGACACAGTTGTTTTTTACGATGAGGGCCCGAACATGGATGGAGTTTCCTGCTGAAGTTGGACATTGTTTGAGTTTAGAAGCGTTTGTGTCAACCAACCAACACTTACCAACACTGCTTGCAGATTTGCCTCCATTGTTTTAAGCTTGTCTTCGACAATAACTCCCTTGCATAAATTCAAACAATACACATAAAAAAATGGAATCTTGGCTCAACAATAGTTATTGCTATTAATTTCTCAAGACACAATAATGGTGATATTTGTGAAAATAATTGAAGGGTTCTTCAAACAAAATTGTACCTTTTTTTTCTGATCTTCTTGTATTTCGTCATTTTCATGTGGAGGATCCATTTTCACATGGAAGACTCGTTGTTACTGCATCCAAAAAATGAAATGTTTTTTAGACATGTCGATAAATATAAAGAAAGCAAACAGTACTGATCATGAATGATAATTGTTACCTGGAAGATATGACAACCAAAGATTGTTTCATGTTCGAACTTGGATTGTTGACGTCTGTTTGACTGTTTTCATCCGGAGAAATGATTGAGTATGTCTCTAATGTGGGACGACCTCGTTTCCTTTGGCTTCTTCGTATAGTAGATTCACCTTTCTTCGCCATGGTGACTTTCAATCAGGGATTTTCTTAGTCTCAGTTTTCTTAGGGTTTGGGAACTTATGAAAAACCAGCGCAATTGAATGAGGTATATATGTAAAGATGTATGAGTTCGAATAGGGTGTGACCATTTTCATGGATTCCAGCGTTGAGACTTGAGTGTAAGAAGGCATGCACACTAATTACCATCATTAGCACCTGCTCTAAGAAAGCCTATGAAACCCCTCTTCCCTCGTCAGTTGTTCAGCTTCCAAATATTGACGTCCAACTGAGTTTTCGTTTCCCTCCATCCATATATTCCTAATTTTTTCAAACGATTAGCCCTATAAAATAATTATTTAAATATCTAATCATAATTATATTTTTTTCACTCACATATATTTAAATATTAATTTTTTAATAGTCAATATAGACTAATTTTATATTATCATATGATATTATTTAAAATTATTTATATACTTATAATTAATAATTTAAATATAAAATATTTTTGAAACAATAATACCTTTTAATAATTGATTAATTTTTATCATTGATCACTTACCCATACTAAGTTAAAGCGCATTGGAACCGATGGTCCTGAGAAGTCCTACAAGGACTAACCCCTTCGAGATAATTGTTTTGATTTGCTTCAAAGGTCTTGAGAAGTCGTACAAGGTCACTCCAGATTGTCTTATTCAAGGTCGTGGCTAGGCCCATCCATTGAGACCAATGGTCCTGAGAAGTCGTACAAGGACTAACCCCTTTGAAATAATTGTTTTGATTAGCTTCAAAGGTCTTGAGAAGTCGTACAATGTCACTCCCGATTATCTCGTTCAAGGTTGTGGCCAGGCCCATCCATTGGGACCGATGGTCCTGAGAAGTCGTACAAGGACTAACCCCTTCGAAATAATTGTTTTGATTTTCTTCAAAGGTCTTAGAAGTCGTACAAGGTCACTCCCGATTGTCTCGTACAAGGTCGTGGCCAGGCCCATCCATTAGGACCGATGGTCCTGAGAAGTCATACAAGGACTAACCCCTTTGAAATGATTATTTTGATTTGCTTCATAGGTCTTGAGAAGTCGTACAAGGTCACTCCTGATTGTCTCGTTCAAGGTCGTGGCCAGGCCCATCCATTGGGACCGATGGTCCTGAGAAGTCGTACAAGGACTAACCCCTTCGGGAAAAAAAATTGATTTTCTTCAAAGGTCTTGAGAAGTTGTACAAGGTCACTCCCGATTGTCTCGTTCAAGGTCGTGGCCAGGCCCATCCATTAGGACCGATGGTCCTGAGAAGTCGTACAAGGACTAACCCTTTCGAAATAATTGTTTTGATTTGCTTCATAGGTCTTGAGAAGTCGTACAAGGTCACTCCTGATTGTCTCGTTCAAGGTCGTCCAAAGTCACTCCCGATAGCCTCAGTCTTGGACAATATATAGAAAAAGATAATTTTATTACTTAAAATATGCAATCATGTGCTATTAATTAAATTTTTCAAATAAAATTAATGGTAAAAGAAAAAAAGACATAGCAAAAATTTGAACTAAGTAAAGATTCGATCCTTAGACCTCCCTATTATTTACAAGTGCACCAACCATTGAGCTAAATTGATAGCAATTGATTTTGGTATTCGTTAAATTTACTTATGGAAAGAGAAGTCATTTTAGAAGATGCTATAAACTCTAAACCTTCTACATTCCCACACATGTAAGTGTAACGGGCTCTTCATGATTCTACACACTCTCTGTGCATTAATGGTAAAGGCGCAGAGATCATGACTATGGAAGCAGTCGCAAATATCCACAACTTTTGAAGATCGTATTATGGCACACGTTCTTAAAGGGCGGCACACGCCTACTTGACGAGCTCAATCGACGAACTCTATCGATGAGCTACCTCGAGCTATCTTCTACAATATTGGTTCCAGGATGCCACCTATATATGGCTCTGACAAAAATTTCAAACACTTTACTCAAGCATCAAAGAAAACTGGTTTGCCCCTTTTCGTCCAAGCATCAAACATACCAGGTTTGCTCTATTTCTTAATTTAGGTATCGTTACCACTTCCTTTCCACACTTTATGATTTCTACATTTTTTCCATACTGCTGCAAATTTCTCCATGCAATGTTAAATTAAAACCAATAATGTGCTATAATCGATTCTGGGTCTATGTTATGGGCAAATTTCTCCATGCAATGTTAAATTAAAACCAATCATGTGCAATAATTGATTCTGGGCATATGTTCTTTCATATCAAGGTGCCATAACTTATGTGTAAATTACATGTTCTGTTTTTCAATAGTAGCCATGGCTTAACTCCCCAATAACTCCCCTTTTTAGTTCCATTCAAAAAAAAAAAACTACCCATTATAGACTGTCAACTGCACGATTTCAATGTTGAACTCCCCCTTAAAACTCCCCACTACACCCACTATCTTCCATTTTATTCATTTACTTGAACTGTTTAGTAACTTCACCCTTTTCATAGCTTTATGAGAGTCTTCACGAATGGCTACCAGACCTATCTGCAAGCATGTTTGCTATGATTTCGAAGACCTAGTTGAGTGGAATGTTCTAGGTTCTGAGCATCTTTTAACATCTCCCCTCAACTGCATCAATGACGCTGCTTATAAGCCCATTTATCCGGAGATTGTTACGGAGTTCTGGGGCTGTGTGTGTTTCAGTGAACAATCAGGATTCTCAGGATAAGTGCTTGACTATTTGTTGAGCTTCAACATGGATAGGCTTTCTGGGCTACTCAATGAACCAACTGAAGGAGCACGATACACAATAGAGTGGAACCTTGAGATGGATCAAAGTGACATCTACCAAACTGTGTTTGGTAGAGAACTCATCTCAAATGAGGATGCCACTAAAGCAAGTTGTCTCACTCCTGAAGCGAAAATCATCCATGTGCTTATCCTGACTGTGTTCTGCCCCAGAAGAACTCTACACAACTACGTCCTGGATAATGATATTTTCATCATGTATCACACCTTGAAGAACCTTCCCATTAACCCCGTCCATGTTGTCCATCAGCATCTGAGATGGGTGCTAGCAAACACCACTTATGCTATTCCTTATGGATTTTTACTAACAAAGATTCTGCAGGATATGATCGCTCGACCCTTTTCCAAGAGTCATTTTGCTCAGGAAACATGTGCTATGATGTCAAAGTAATTCCTTGAAAGTCACGGTATTGTGATCCCTGCAAACGAGGATGCTGGTGGTGAGGAAGAAGGTGTTGATGGTGAAGATGAGGATGCTGATGATGAATGAGAGGACGGTGGTGGAGAAGAAGAAAACTATGGGGATCAAGAGGATGATGCTAACACTAAAGATGCTGATGCTGTTGCTGGAGGGGATGGTGTTGGAACTCAACAAGTTGGCGTTGTTGCTGAAGGAGGTGCACGTGCTGCTGGAAATACATCCCAAGGCATTCATGATGATTTTGCAACCGAAACTTCCAGTTCCAACTCCAGTTCCTCATCCACTTCATCCAGTGATGATTTTCCAAAATTCAGTGAACTCATTCGGAATCTTCGAAATAAGAGAAATAGACATGTCTTTGAATCCTCCACTTCCTCCACATAAATTGTGTTTCTATTATGTAACAAATGACAATGTTGAATGTGTTTTTTATAATCTCCCTGACAATGGTCCTCTTATCAATTTGGAATTCAGTGAATTTGGTGAATTTATCACAGTTTAATGGTTGTGTTGCATTTCTGGTTGCCTACCTAGTTTAATTTTTTTAGAGTTTAATTTCCTCATAGAGTTTAATTTTTTATGATACCATATGTGTTTGCAATGATAATTACCCAAAGCTTCCAAATCAAGTGAAGTTTACCTATCTAAGTAGCCATGCAATTTGGGGATTGAATGCATTGTTCCTTTTTTTGTGACTAGTTGTACATTAGAAGTAAGTTTAATTTTTTAGATTACACTTCTGGTTGCCTAGCTAGTCACGGAGTTTAATTTTTTAAGATGTCATATGTGTTTGCAATGATAATTACCCAAAGCTTTCAAACCAAGTGAATTTTACCTATCTAAGAAGCCATGCAATTTGGGAATTGAATGCATTGTTCCTTTTTTTTGACTAGTTGTACATTGAAAGTGAGTTCTTAGCACTATTCACGTGTCTGTATTGTCGCATTGTTTGTGTGTGGCATTTCTGTGCATCATATGGTCAAATATAATAGTATGCAACCATAATATCTTATCTACGATGATTATCCAACTTTATCATGAATATATCTTTTCAAGACAAAATCTTCTTAGCTTTCTTTGATGCCTCAATAAATAAAAATGAGAACAATCGATGATGATTAGTTAACGTGTTTCTTTCTGTAATAACTCGGACTCATGAGGGGAATAGGGAGAGTGAAATGAAATTCAGCCATGATGATGGTGATGAATGAGTCAATGTCATTTCTTCAAATTCCATTAGGGACAAAATCCCTGTGTACGCAAGCATACCATAACTTCATAAAATGAAGAAAGATCCTCAACCACTAACAACAATATCTCAGTACGCAAACATAACATAGCATTATCAAATCAAAAATACAAGACCAAAGTCAAATCCACAACTAGTTACATAAAAAATCTTCCAACTCAAGACTACTTCTTTCCTATATTTGCCATCCTCTCAACCTCTTTTATAGCCCCCATAAACTGATTACCACTACCTGATGGGTATGCAAAAAATTGAGGATATGAATGTAAAAACTATGTAGGAGGGAACTGGGGAAACATATTAAATCCATTGGGGAAATACATTGGAGGGGATGAAAATTGAGTTGTTCGCTGCTTTGACGATGCTAGGAACTTAAGTTGCTCATCCTGTGAAGCACCAACATTGCTACTATCACAAACCTAATAATCAAAAAGCAAATTTTTAGCATAACTGTAACACCCCGATTTCCAGGGCGTTACTGTAGCAAATAAACCGTAAATAAATATGCAGGGACATTTTCAAAACTTGGAAAAGAGAGTATAATTTATTTTTCAAAATCATTTTCCTTTTCGAAAAATGCCATGCTGAGGTGCATTAGTGTTATAAATACATAATTCGCAAATAGCCAAACACATGGCATAAAAAGACCGACCAGCAGTTTAGAGATTGTTTACAAAACACTTAACTTGTTTTCAAAAACCCTGCTGTCAGTTGTAAAAAGTAACCTAAAACTCTTACCCTGACATATAAGCATACAAAATATTATTACATAATAATAACAGCAACGACACGAGTCTTCCACCACTATGCGCCCGACTTCTTGTTATGGTTTCTCCTGTAATGGCACCCATCTGCATCTTCCGGCTAAGGATAGTTCGACAGGCGACGGATCACCAAAAAATACAAACAACAAACAGATGCAAGGGTCAACTCGAAATAAAACATTGGATACAATCACAGTCTACGGTAAACATATAATGTCCAAACAATCAACATGTAGCAAATAGCAAGTACACATACAATTATTTGACACAAGTAGTTGAAAACTCTAGGACTTCTATATGCATGCACATCTTCCCCATGTACAAAAAAACTTTTATCCGGATATGCACCAACTTCCGTGGGCAGGTGGGACACTCTCCCGAACTCCGCACGAACTAGAAAGTAAGTCGGTAAGTCGAGAGTTGCCACTTACACGAGAACGCTCTGTAATAACGCCCCGATGGTGCATCATCTAGCCCGTGACTCTTTATTAGTCCCCGAACCATGACGACTTTAACAACTACATGCTTGACACGACATGACCCGAAAACACAAGTAGGACTCATACGTATTTAAACGAGGCCTAGCATAGCTTCATAATGAATAATAATCATGTAGAGCAGTTGCACATATCTTAAGTAGATATAAATCATGTCGAAGGAAGAAACGTGCTTTCAATTATCATTAAAGAAATAAACATCCCATAAATCAAGCCACAAATCACAACAATCCAACAATGCCACGCATCAAACAAAACATAATCCAGCATATCAGATGCCTTCAGAGACTTGCATTAATATATCAATCAATACAGTTTAAGTCGGGCCGTTCTCAGAACGCCGTCAACTACAATTATAAAGATCATAGTGCAGGATGGTATATATTTATACTTATGCTAATAGATAGAGGTACGAAGTGCCCTTACCTTAAAGGTAGTCGATCCTGGCGGTCACGTAAACCCCGTGCGTCTAGATCGGTACGGGGCCTCGTTATCCTTCAACAAACACAACCTAGCTTAGAAATTTGAACTCAAACCTAAGGAAAAAGGCTGGTCTAAATAGGGTCTAATCACTTAGACAAGGGCTCTACAACTTAGGAAATCCTTGGAGGTCAAAGACACTTAAACAAGATTTTCGACGATTACCAAAAGAACTTGGAAAAAACCTAAGTTACAAAAATCCAAATTTTCCAAAACTTAAACCACACAAAGAGAACCAAGGCTAGATTCTTACAAACCATTTTGAGGCCTAAATCAAGACTTTATAAGAAAAAACACACATTTTTATCAAACTTCAATTCTGCCCAAAATTCTAAAAACCCTAAAATTTTCCAAATTTTCACCCAACACTTCACTCAATTTCCAAATCAATCACACAATCAACATCGATGGTGGGTCAGACCACCAAACAGATGAGATGGCAGGTGGAACCGTTGACGCGTGAAACGGGAATGGAACCAACAAACCCGAAGTCCGGGAAAGACTTAATCCTGCCACCAGTGTATCGGGTGTCGCCATTGTGACCCTGTGCGTTGGTACAACATGGATCTGAACCTCACGCTTTGGTTGTTGTGAGAACATGCTGATGTTACTCTACGATACTGTTAGATATTCCTTATAGGCGTTTTTGTTTATCAGTGTCTTATGTATATAAATGCATATTTTGTGATATTGTTGTTATTTGAAGTTGACCCTTGCACCTGTTTACTTGTTGTTTGTGTGTGGGCGATTCGTCGCCAGCAGGACAGCTTTAGTTGAAGAGTAGCTGGAGGATGCCGATTCGAAGGGAGTTCGGGGGAGAGCAAGATGGGTAGCTGACCAATTGAAGACTATCAATAACTTATTGATTATTGAGTCCGTATTTCAGCATGTCTAGGGACAGGGTAGAGTTTCGAGGCTATATGCCTTAATGCGGTCGCCCTGCGTGGAACCGTAGGAGGTATTCTGGGATAAGAGGTATTAGGTTGGGGTTTTGAAGTGGCAACATGTTTCTTACTAAACGAGTCAATGTTTATGGAACTATTTCACCAATGTTGTCCATATAACTACGTAATTATACGTTTTGCCGAGCAGGGTATATATTATGTATTGCATATTGTCCATGACATGTCTTAAAAGAAAAGAAAAATTAGACTTGCTTTCCGCAACTTTTGAAAATTTAAATAACATGTTTAATTACTGTTTGACACTACTGTAGCAACCTGGAAATCGAGGTGTCACAGGCTATGTTTGGATTGGTGGTTCGGGGTGGGATGAGATGAAATGAGATGAGAATTTTTTCAGTTTTTTTTTGTTTGGATAAATTAATGAAGGGTGAGATGAGATGGGAATGAGTGAGATGGATACCATCCAATTCTATTGAATCCCATCATTTTGCTTCTCATCCAATTTGAGGGTTATAGAGTAGGATCATAAAATACCCAAACAATTGAGTGAGATTTTCATTCTGCTCAATTCCCCCCATTATATCTCATCCCATCCTTCCCACCCTCTACCATCAATCCAAACAAACCCTATGTGTGAACATCCTCTTTTCATCTTTATAATAATAATAATAATAATAATAATAATAATAATAATAATAATAATAATAATAAACCGCTAGGCAGCGTAAGATGCATATGTGCTTGAGAAAACGGAAGTTGAGAGCAAAGGCACCGGGGTGACGGCGGCGCAAGGTACTCAGCCGGCGGCGAAACCGCCGGAGGTGGCGGGACGGAAGGTAACTTTCAAGGATAAAGTCGTTGGGGACCCAAATGAGAAGGAGAGTAACTCGTATGACGACCTAGTTAAGGCTGGATTCATGAAAAAGGTGCTGGTGGGGGATAATGAACTTTTTCCTATGTTCTCCATGGATTTGACTGCTTATGCAAAGATTTGTAAGCCCTGGGAGTAGTACCTAGTGGTGAGACTACTTGGAAAACAGATTGGGTACAAGATACTGTGCGAGAAACTGAAATCTATGTGGAAGACGATGAAGGGCTACGAGGTGCGAGATATTAACCATGGCTACTATATTTTTAAGTTTGAAGAGTCGTCAGATAAGGAACTTGTTCTATCAAGAGGGCCATGGCTCACCTTTGATCATTACGTGGCGGTCAAGCCTTGGACACCGGATTTTGTAGCAGCAAATTCGAAGATTAGCACAACTTCTGTTTGGATACTTATTCCCGAGCTTGGTTCCAGTTATATGAAAAGAATATAATGTTGACCTTCTCTTCAGCTGTGGGAAATCCCATAAGGGTGGATGTTAATACATCAAACATGCAGAGAGGATGATAACTCGCATCTGTGTCGAGATTGACCTGAACAAGTCGGTGCTCGGAAGGGTGGGTCTCGAAGGGACGTGGTACAATGTGGAGTACGAAGGCCTTCATCTCTTGTGCCTTAAGTGTGGTTTATATGGCCACCTTGCCCGCAAATGTACTGCTCAGCCTGTGAAGATGGTCACCGTCCCGAACGTGGTAAGTGAAGGAGGTGCTGTTGAGGAGCAGGTTGTTATGACAGCGGCCAAGGATGCGCAGCAGCAGGGTGCTCCAAACGAAACCCTACAGGATGCCAACATGGCAGGGGATATGATTACTAACGTGCCCGTGAAGTCAGGCGTGACCCATGCAACCGTCATATGTCCTGAGGTGGCACATGGAGAGTGGCTGGTGGTGGATAAAAGGAAAAAGAAAAAGAATTTGAATTTGAAAGATACAAATCACGTGCCTACAATTAAGAAGAAGGTTAGGGACCCATCTATGAGAGGCAAAAACAATAACAAATTTGCTGCTTTGGAAACGTTACCAGTTCTGGAAAAATCATCCTTTGATGGCGGTTTAATGTTTAATGTCGGTAGTAACAATGAGCAGAATACCAGGAAAAGAATTGACGCGAGTAAACGTGGACGTAATGAGGAACGACAAAAAGAGACTACGGTGGCGGCACAGCCTGTTCAAGGCTTGCTGCCAACCCCTCCTGCGGCGTATTCCTTCCAAGATTGGTTTCGACACCTCCTCCAGGGACCTCAGCAGGCATTCGCGATTGCCATTTTCGGTGTATCTGGCATTGACGAAATAGTGTGGTTTTCGATCCACACCCGTGGCCTTTTCAGTTGGTTTGGCGACAGATTTTGATAACGACGAATGAATTTGTGAGGTGGGGGAAGATAACGCCGAATCCTCGAGAATCCATGTTTGTCAAGGGTCCGAATTGGATCCATCTTCATATGGATAGAAATTGGGTTTCTGGGCCAAATCAGATGGGTGGTGGCGGTGTAGTGAGGGACTCCACTGGCCGATGGCTTTCGGGGTTTGCTTGTTCTTGTGGGGCTGGTTGTGCTTTTCACACGGAGCTTTTGGCGCTTCGAACTGGTTTGAAGCTTGTCTAGGATTTGGGTTTCCGAGAAATTGTTTGCTATATGGATTTTAAGGATATTGTGGAGCTTTTGAGCCAGAACAGGGACACTCGGACTTATTGGCAACATGACATTATTGCATTTATTCGGGCTATGTTGGCTGATGATTGGAAGATTCAATTCTCATATGTTATGCGGGATAGAAATGCTGTGGCGGATGCGTTGGCGAGACAAGCTTCTCAAGCAGGGTGTCCGATGCGTATTTGGAAGAAACCTCCTCCCTCTATGATTCCACTCTTGTGCAAAGATGCGGTGGCTTAGTTTTTTTTTTCTGAGTTTTTTATTCCTTATGTAAAAAAAAAAGATGGGTATGTGTTTCAACTTTCAACTCACCAACCCACCCAACACTACTCATGAACCCGTCGGGTTCGTTTGTTTGTTTTTTTTTTTTTTTTTTTACATTAGGCGCTTGGCCCATTAGGTTTACAGTGCACCCTCACGGTCACACACTCGGTACACACCCACTCACCACACGCTCAGTGCCTCAGGCTCACGGTGACAGCGGCAGGCTCACAGCGACGGCGGCGGCGGCGGCGGCGGCGGCGGCGGCAGAGCCTACACCTCAGCCTCTCGTTGCACGATTTTCAATTCCGGTAATGCTCTGTTTGGTTTTGATGCTCAGATATGCTGTTTCGATTTTCTGTTATTTCGTTTCGCTTTCAATGCTCTCTGTGTTGAAATGATTTTCATTTCCATCGTATAATACCTCAAGGGGCTCCTTTGTCTCCACCATCATGTGTAAGATTGCAAGAATCCCTTGTCATCTAGCTACATCTGTCCGTTTGAGAAAATTACCAATTGAAAGCAAGATACCATGCAGTGCTTGAGATTTAGCTACTCTGTCTTTATTTTGCTAATTTTTAGATAATCACTGAAGTTGTAGTAGACTAGGGTCCTGTCTAGAAGAGCTTATTTGAGCTTATCTTATGGTATAAACCCTTATGCAAATATTTGAGAGACCTTATGTACATGGTTTATAGCCTACCTCTAAGCTGTTTTCAGCCTATTTTCGTTGGATGTTTAGGTTATGAATAAGAGCTTATGTTTTACCTATAGCTTATTTTTAGCTTATTTCAATAAGTTTCATAATTAGCTTATGAATAAGCACTTATAAGCGATTGTTTTCCCTAGTAGTAAGCTATTTGCCCAAACACACTCTAGTAGTAATTATCTTCTAAGCGATTGTTTTCCCTTCTTCACACCTTGATTTTTTGGCACACTTCAACTGCTACTCTGTTAATTTGGAAGCGTATGACTATTTCTGTTTTTAGCTGGCTTAACCTTTATGCAGATATTCTGGAGTATTCAATTATATTACTGTTACTTAAATTTGTACACTTTATTTTGCTTGTCGAACCACATATGATAAACCAGGTTTTATGTTAGAATATTCATTGATATTAATAAAGAGTCTGGAATGGGAATAAATGAGGATGGAGTTAAAAAAAGTGACTCATTTTTTAAAAAGATAAACGTAAGGGGAGTAGATTTCCTTTTATTCTCTGAAATAGCTAGTTCTTATCATGAATCTGTAGCCATTTTGTTACTTCACTTCTTAATTATACATTTATGAATTATGATCATTCAAAGTGAAAGTAAAACTGATTTTTTGTGGCTGAAATGGGATTTAGTTTTCCTTTTTAAGTGAGCCAACCAACACTTTTTGTCATGATATGATGGGATGCCTTAACTTCATGGTGGAGATGCTACTCATTTTATGGCTTTTTTTGGATTTCCGCCATGGACAGCCATCCGCCATTGATAACACTGAATTTATGACAAGAAGTTTGGTGTACCTTAATAACTAAAGTTTGGTGCTGCAGAATTTTACTTGGTGCATATTTTAATTGGTGTTTTTCTTTAGTCTATGTTGGTTCAAGTACAAGAACTGCATATTCATGCATTTTGATGTAGACGGTATTGCTATTATTGTGTACCCTATGTTGATTTAAAGTAATCTTATGAGCTAACCCGCCCTGCATTCCTCTAAACCCTATGACTTGAAAATACATACTACTAATGTGTATATCTTTATTTGAATACAAAGCATGGTATGCCATTTATTCCCATGACTAATTTTGGATGCTCTTATGACAAGTTTTAATTTCTATGTTTTGAGAATTTATTTTCTCCTCATTTTTGTCAAGAAGAAAAGATAAGATTATATAATTATAAAGATGTTTATTATAGTGTGTATTATACATAGGGTGTTAGATTTAACACCCCCACTACCCAATTTAACACCCCAGGTTTTGGTAGTAATTGTCCAAAATACCCTTTTAAATTTTACTTTCCGAGTTTTATAATCCCGGAACGTTATATGATGCACTTCCGGGTTTTGTTTTCCCGGAAGGTATGTGGTGTATTCTGTTCCGGTTTATACATCCCGGAAGCCAATTTGTTTCAAATACTTCCGGTTTATACATCCCGGAATGTATGTAAACAAAGTTAGTGTGTTTCGGGTTTTGTGGAACCGGAATGTGTTATAGTTATTCCGGGTTTTCTTAACCCGGAATGGGTATTTTATAGTTTCCGGGAACACGAAACGCGGAAATATATGAAAATTGTATTCCGGGTTATATAACCCGGAAGATATTGAATGTGCAAGGTACATTCCGGGAAATAAAACCCGGAATGTTTGTTCGAAAAATCAAATTCCGGGTTATAAAACTCGGAATTTGAAAAAATCCCTGTTATTGAAAATAAGGCCTGTAAAGTTTAAAACATACATAATATGACTCAAAAAACATGCATTCGAAATTATTGAAGCCTATTACAACGCGTTAGAGTATGTTGTTGTTAAATTAATGGCTACAACAGTTAAAACAAATTATCAAATCTAATCCTGTGTTATGTCTATGTAATGCCTAGAACCGACAGTGCTGTTACTGTCACTCCTTCGCTGTTGGCGCAGCTGTTCTTCATAAAGTCTTATGCGATCCTTGTGTGGGGTTTCCCATTCCTTTGCTTGGGCCGAAGAATAACGACGCCATTGGTAAGCTATCGTCGGCATAGGATGCCCTTCCTTCAAAAAGACCTATTTTGGAAAATGAAGGCATGTTTAGGAGTGGTTTAAATTGTAAGCATTACAAGCAACAAAATTAGGAAACAATAGTTACCTGAACCCAATGATTCGCGTTGATAAGAGCAACTGTTATAAGCTTTTGTTCCTCCGGTGGTGGTGGACTACCCCTGAGTGGCAAGAATGTGCAGTTTCCACTATGCGACAGTTGGAGTAATATTAGTTGGAATCGTGTCGCAATAATATACCCCATGTCAGGCAAAGACATCCACTTGTCTTCAGTGGCTAGCTGGCCAGTGGAGAGAGCCAGTGCGTCATGAATTACCTTGTACCTTTGCGGGGACACATGGCACCGGACCGTTCCCGTTTTCACATTCCGCATCGTTCTTTGCACCGTAATCCGGGTCATCTTCCGGGGCTAAATCGTACGGTAACATGTCAACCTCCTCGGATATATGATCTGCCATATCTGTTCAATAACCATGTTTTAAACGTCTAGAATAAACACCACTGTATGTATTCCGAGTTTTAAAACTTGGAATACATTTTCCCTTTCCGAGATATACAATCCGGAAATGTTAATCTTTTTCTAATTCCGGGATTTACAATCCGGAAAAAAAAGGATTTACAATCTTTTTTTAATTCCGGGATTTACAATCCGGAAATAAAAACCACTTCATGTTTTCCGGTTTATATAACTCGGAAAACATGAAGTTTCCGGGAATTAAAACTCGGAAGGAAATTTTTTACAAACCGGGATATAAAAACCGGAACGAAAGGGGGATAAAATTCTTACCGGGAATTAGAATCCGAAAGATGGAAATGCTTCGAGGATCACGACAACGAGATCAACCAGATCGTGGCTAACAGGGCTTGATGGCTTCTTGGGTTGATGAATGGTGGCCACAAGGAGCACAACAATGGTCTTTTGGTGTTATAAGCTTGTGGGGGTTAATGGAGGTGGTGTGGTAGGAGCAGAACCACAATGGAGGTGGAGAAAGAAGGAGGAAGAAATGGGTAAAAATGGTGGAGACTACGAAGTTGAGGGTTTTATATAGTGCAGATGCACTACTGGATTTTAGATCCCGGAAAACATTACATGTTCCGGGATATATATCCCGGAAACATGTAACTTTCAGGCTAGTTACCGGGTTTTAAATCCCGGAAGTTGTATTAAACAACTACATTCCGGGATATAAAATCCGGAAAGGGGTATTTTCGGTATTTTTTAAAATACCCTGGGGTTTAGAATTGGGTGATGGGGGTCCCAATTCTAACCCCCTTATACATATGGTGCTAAATTTTGGCTATGTTGTGAATATATATGTTGCCTATTAGCCTTTAAAATTTCATGCCAAAGTTCTTAGTGTAGTTACTCCAGGGACTTTGTTTGGTCAAATAATGATTGCAATCTGCAATTCTGCATAGCTCAGAGTCTTGCTTTCTTGTAATCTTAGTTTCCAATCAATAGATTATATTTGAAATATTTATCCAAAATTTTCCTCAGAGGAAAAAACATTGGTGCCTTAAGGCCCAGAACCGTGCATTATACATGATATTTTCTAATTAGTGCAGAGAGAAATGAGATTCGGAGGAGCCCTGAGGAACATTTTTCGCCCTTTGTCTCTCTTATCATCAAGAACCCCACCTTCACAAATCTCCACCAATCCTACGAGTGCATTGTTTTTTACTTCTTTGGCATCTCCTTGCAAACCGCCACAATGGCGTTTTCCCCTTTGGAATCACTTCCATAGCTTGACGGACACTCGCTTCCCTAAGAGACGACCCTCTGATAAACCCCGTCGAAAGAGGGCTAACTTGAGGCCCGCTGGTGAGTTGGCTTTTCACTTTTCATGCTTTTGTTTTCAAATTCGAACTCAAACTTTAAACTTTTTTTGTTATTCAGGGCCTTATGCTTGGGTTCAATACACACCTGGCCAACCCATACTTCCAAATAAGCCAAATGAAGGGAGTGTCAAGAGAAGGAATGAGAAGAAGCGCATGAGGCTGCGCCGTGCCTTTATATTGGTGAGTATTTAGGGTGTTTTTTTGCTGGTGATTATACAAATAATAACCGTTTTTTAAAATGTAATGCTTCTATTCTTATAAGGGAGGGCACAAAATGTATTGGAAATGCGACAAGAGATGAAATTTCCTTGTGCTTACTGATCTTTTCAGAAATGGATGATGGTTTCCAAAGAAATAGTCATTCTGAAATAGTTTCATGTTATGAGAGTCATATTATTCAATATTGTAGAAGGCCATTTGATTGGCAAAGCTATGCCATGATTTAGTCTTAATGATTTAATTAAATGTGGATGGGATATCTGATGATGTAATACGGCAATGTTATAAGTTTGTGAATATTGTACGAGTTTGGATGCAAACCAAAGAACACCTATCGGAGCTTTTTAGTGCATTTCCTAGTAGTTAAGCTCCAATAAGCCGTATCCAAACAGGCTCATTGTCCATGAGGGAACTGCATCATCTTTCTGGTCGTTTGATAAGACGAATGAGCTTGGAAGATTGGTGTTATCTTTTGGTTTTTAGAGTAGTTCGCAATGAAAGATCATGTGTTTTATTATCATTTACTTGTTTAGCATTTTCACTTTTGCCTTTCTAGATTGATAATAATAATATTATACCATGAACTAAACTGGGTCTCATGTTAACTTGCATGATTTTTGCCTCATGTTTTCTTTGCAGTCATTGTCACTAGGCGTGTGGCATAAATGAAAGAAAATAATTATGAATGATAGATAGGGTCTAATAGTCCTTCACAAAAGCTCTAGGAGTGAATGCATGAACTCTTACCCTTGGAAGCATGGACCTCTGTTTCTTTTTCATTGACAGAACATTTTATAACTATTATGTGTATATCTTTGCTTATTTTGACCACATGTCTTGTACTTCTGCAACCTTCATAACATCAATTCTGAAAAATACAACTAACTCCAGTTTGCCAGACCAAGTGGTGCAAGCTTTATATGCCACCCGCCACTAACAACACTGGTCAAGTGTCAATAATTAAAATGGTTTGCTTTATACAACTTCACAATTTGCTGAGACTAAATGGTGTTGGTTTTGGTTATCTCCACTTTTTATGAGTCAGGAGCTGCTTGTTAGTTTAGCTATATATTAGGGTGGGGTAGTTTTCTGAAAACATGTCAAGATACCTGTGCTATGTTAAATTGTTACCTTTTTAGTTTAGTTTTTGGTATTGGTTCAAAATTGGACTGTCTAGTGCAGTGTTATCAAATATCTGCCATGGCGTAATCTCATGGTGGGATTTTGGCTCTCCACCATGGCCGATATATCCCGCCATAATCCGCCACCATTATTTGTCAAATATGATGGTTTTTTTCTCCTCGCCGTAGTCCGCCACTAACAACACTGGTCAAGTGTCAATAATTACAATGGTTTGTTTTATACAACTTCACAATTTGCTGAGACTAAATTGTGTTGGTTATCTCCATTTTCTGAGAGTCAGGAGCTGCTTGCTAGTTTAGTTATATATTAGGGTGGGTTAGTTTTCTAAAAACTTGTCAAGATACCTGTGCTATGTTAAATTGTGACTTTCTTAGTTAAGTTTCTGGTATTGGTTCAAAATTGGTCTGTCAAGTGCAGTGTTATCAAATATCTGCCATGGCGTAATCTCATGGTGGGATTTTGGCTCTCCGCCATGGCTGATATCCCGCCATAATCTGCCATCCGCAGCCATTATTTGTCAAATATGATGGGTTTTTAGCTCCCCGCCGTAGTCCGCCACCCGCCACTAACAACACTGGTCAAGTGTCAATAATTAAAATGGTTTATTTTATACAACTTCACAATTTGCTGAGACTAAATGGTGTTGGTTATCTCCATTTTTTATTTTTTGAGTCAGGAGTTGCTTGTTAGTTTAGCTATATATTAGGGTGGGGTAGTTTTCTGAAAACTTGTCAAGATACATGTGCTGTGGTAAATTGTGACTTTTTTAGTTAAGTTTCTGGTATTGGTTCAAAATTGGAAGTGCTTGGACCTTAGTTTCATATTAATCAAATAGGCTAATTATGATGATAATCGTTTTACACATAAGATAAATTTTTGTTCAATGTGAACTATTTTTTACATACAGGAGGAAAAGAAGAAAAGGAAAGTTCAGATGCAAGAGGCTAACAGGAAGAAAAGCATTAAGAAAGTAGAGCGTAAAATGGCTGCAGTTGCAAGGGAAAGAGAATGGGCAGTGAGGCTGGCTGAATTGCAGCGACTTGAGAAAGAGAAGAAAAATTCTATGGCGTAATTTTGTTTAGGACCTCATCTACAATTGGTACTACCGGTTTAGTTTTTCAACCTGTTAGTAATAATTTGAACTCTCACACTTCCTATATTTTCAATGCTGTCTGTTATTTGGGTGACTTGTCTACTTATTTTAAGCAGTTTTTCTTTCTGTCACATGGAAGTGTGGAGCTCCCCCTTACTTTCTCAATCCCCTCTTGTCCCTAGAGAGTAATGCTATATCTCACCCATTTTTCTCGAAAATTAATGAAAATAAAAAGACATGTGTATCTGTTGCTAGATCACTGTACATTTTACTAAATCTTGCTGTTCAAATTCACGGGTGTGAGAAGTTAGTAGTCCCACTAATTGTGGGTTTTGATCTTAGCCATATGTATGGTGATTGGTGAGCTTGTATCTCATTTTCATGTCCAATGTAATTTCCCCAAGTTACAAGCTTTGTTGCCTATTTGGTTCATACCGCATGATTGTTTTGCGCAGTTCAAGATTTTCAAATGTTGTTGTGTATAAAAATTTGTTTGTAAAATGGGGATTATTATAACAATTTGTCTGAGTGATGTAGCTTGATAAAATGTCCCAGGTTAGTCCAGACCATTATAATCTTGCTAATGTGGGTGTTGTTAGCTCCGATAATTTTATATAAAAGCAAATTGGAGCTAATACTCATGATTCACTATTTTACATCTTAAATAAATAATACCAAAAAATAAACATAATTATGTATTATTGAATTCTTGCGTAAAACTCTTTAGATTATCAACTATCATTATATATTTATGGCTTACGTTAATTTTTTGTCCTTGAAATATACTCCATTTTCGTTTTTTGTCATTGTAAAAATAAATTGTGTTTTCCGTCCTTCCAAAATTACCAGTTTCACTTTTAGTCCTTAATGTTAAATTTTTGAGTGAAATACACTCTCCTCTCTTTAGAGATGTAAATATTACACCCCCTGTCCTCTTACTTTAAATCAACTTTTACTTTAAATCAAACTCTCCCCTCCCCTGATAAATAAAAACGTAATACAATTAACTCCATTTTTCAATATTCAATGAACTTTGTTAACTTTTCCGTTAGACGATTGTTTTTTGTCCATAGAAACCTTTTACTCCCATTCAATCACGTCATCCACGATTCATCACTCACTAGAATCTTAAACTTGCACCGCCATTGACAATCCTAATTTTCAAATAGAATCCTAATTCTTTGCTACGGCTGCGTTCACTTTATCAGTGGCAGCGCAATTTTTTTAATAAACAAATGTCAGTGATTAGTAAATTAGTTCCTTCAGCAGCAGGATTTGAACTTTGGGTACCCTTTATTATGCTTAGCTACCCCTCCTAATCCTCTTTATCATAATCCTAATCGCACAAGTTGTCACTTTTGTGCGGTTTCATCCAGGACATCACGTAGGTTGTCACGGCCATCCCTTTTCATACTCGACTAATGTTACTGTATCATTCCTTTTCCTATTTTGGTACAAAGTGCTGTTATTGTTTTCATACCTGTTTCCAACCCTGTTTCAAAAAATGTGATAATATTGTTCTAAGGTATGAGCTACAATATCATTTGTATTTGTTTTGTAGATACTAAATTTTTGCTCGTTACTGTAGGGCTGAGCTGTGGTCGGTTTCAGACTCATTTTGGCCCAATCGACCAAAACTGAACTAAACATTATTTGATCCGTCGCCGACAGTGATTAAGGTCAATTTCGTCAGATTTGGACTATGTGGGGTGGTGGGTGATGCGAGCAATTTGAGGCGGTTTTAGCCATCACCAAAACAATAACAATAACAACAAACAAAGAAGATAAAAAAACAGAGGAAAGTTGAGAAAGAGAAGAAGAGTGTTTGAAAAAATTTACAATGAAGAATTTCTTAAACAAAAATATATAAAATAGAAGGTAAAAAAATTATCGCTCTCAGTCACCACAACAAGTGATGAAAAGCTCTCATCTTCCAAGGTTTTTTGTCCCATGACAATTAGTGACCTGCGCTCCCAATTCCCAAACCTTTGATCGAAGAGGATGAGCGACTAAGAGGTGGGAAGAGGGATCCTTGACCTTGCATGGTGGAAAACAGAACCTCATTTCCTTTTTGATTGGTGATTCTTCTGCATGGTCGCCTCCGTGAGCAAGATAGGCTTCAGGGTAGGAGGAAGGGGCTCCTTGTGGTTTGATAGTTGCCACCGCTTAGGGTCCTATGAGGCAAGGAAGAGTGGATGTGGTCTCGAAGAGAAAGGAGGAAGAAAGAGAAGAATGGAGGTGAACCGGTGATGGTAGGCAAGAGCATGAGAGGGACTTTGCTTTGGGAAAACTCTTTAGGCAGATTAGGTTTTTTGTTCAGATAAATTAATAAGAAGAGAGAAGAGACACTTACGAGAGTGATGGGAGAAGAAAGACTTTTTATTTGCCTTTATTCATTTATCTTTGTTCTACCAAATATAATAAAGAAATCAATTTTGATGACAAGCATTGAAAACTGAAAAGTGCAGAGCGCACAACACAAGCTAGGTGTAGCATGATATGATGGTAGCGTGTAACAAGTCAATAGCTTTGAAATTCAGACACAACAACTCAATAAGTTATGTCACATTGTCACACTGATACTACACAGATAGCTCAGTGGACAACAGAAGATCAGGTTCCCACTTTTGCATATTTTTTATATATTTAGTCGGGTGGGTTCGAGTACCGATTGAGGAAAAATATGGAATCGAACCCGCCCGTTTAAAACCGTATGAAACCCCTTTTTCCACCCGTTTTACTTGAAAACCCGCCTCAGTCTGCCTGTTTCGTTTTTTTACCATCGGTTAAGTCGGGTGCTTGTCGAAATGGGTTATGTGCTCACCCCTACGTTACTTTACTAGCTTATTAAAGTAGGACAAGTAATATACATTTTACTACATGTGTCTACCTATGTGTTTATCCTCATGTGATTTGCAACTACAGTGAATACATGATTAATAATGTTTTGGATGGTCTATGTACGGCACCTACTAGTGAAGATGACACATGTCTTAGAAATGAGTGTGATAAAGATGAACCTGCTATTGAACAATTATACACAGACATAGATGAAGAATATGATGTTAAAAATAGTGAAGAATGTGAAGAGAGTGAAGGTATAGATGATGAGAACTACTCTTTAGATGAAGAAAATGAAGTTGAAATTCACATGGATTAGGGAGAAAATTCTGCAAGTGGCAGTGATGTGGAAAAACCACAAAATCTTGTTGTTGTTAAGAATGTGAAAAGGAATTTTTTTGAATATGATGATAATGGTAAAGTTCATTTAGAAAGGTTCATGTTATTTGTCAATGTAAATGAGTTTAGGAATGTATTGAGGGAATTTATAATCCAAGAGAATTTTGACTTTATAAGGCAGAAAAATGAGAAAGCATGAGTGACCGCAATTTGCCCTTATGATGGTTGTCCTTGGAGAATCCATCTCGAGATGGCGTAGCATTTATGATCAAAAGTTATGAGCCCAAGCATACGTGAATTAGGCGATCTGAGAAGACTAATTCAATATCAACATGGATAGCGCAAAACTAAAAGGATCTCTAAATGTTGATCCTAATATGAGCTATGAACTAATGTCTAATGAATTGAACACCAAATTTGGAGTTGAAGCCAAACCTATGCAGCTATACAGGGAAAGAAAGGAAGGGAGGAACTCGAAGGTTCTCATTTAATAGTTTAAAAAAAATAGTTAAAATGCCGAGTTGTTGTTAGAAAAAAATAAAATAAGGGCAGTTAATTGATAAATGAGTGTTTTTGGTTATCATATTTCTGACGTGGGTGACGGCTGAAAGTGGCAAAACAAATATTTTGTAATTGAACTATGTTATTAATTAAATATAAACACATTTCTATTTATATCATCCTTCCTCATGATCCTTCTTTAACTTCACCCGGCAGAAAAACACACTTGTCGATAATAATGAGTTATGGTTTATAGATTACTATTAGTGGTAGGCACAAGAGAGGAAAAGGAAGAGAAGAGAGACATAATGAATGGGATATGTAATGTGATGTGATAAGAGGTGAAAGATAGAGAGAAAAATAAAGTGTTTGTTACTCTCTTTATATATTTATAAATTTTTATTGGATAAGAATTGAGAAACTTCTGAAAAGCAGAAGAGATGAGAGACAAGCCAATTTAAAAATTGTGTATTTACCTTAACGGTCCCAGAACAAGAACAAGGTGCTCTTGGAGCTCTCAAATTCTTCATCGGGGCATATTCGACAGCGAGAAATCCCAGAAAAAGCAACTTCAAATCATCGACTAGCAAGACAACCTGTGCCATTTTTTTTCCTCACACCCAATGAATGTTCCCTTTTTTCTTAAAATTGCAACCTTTGTTTTCAAGTTCTGTCCTGAACTCTATTTTTCTCTTTCTTTCCTCTGCTCTCTCTTTCTCTGTTTTTCTCAAGAATCAGGGACTCTACCAAAGAGGGAAACTACTTTAAAATTCCAAAAGGGGTTAGAATTGGCACCCCCTTCACCCAATTCTAAACCCCAAGGCATTTTATAAAATACCAATAATACCCATTTCCGGGTTTTAAATCTCGGAAGGTAGGTTGTACAATAGTACTGCCGGGATATAAAACCCGGTAGTTAAGATCTTAGATCCTTCTTACCGGGATATAAATCCCGGAACTTGGACGACCTTCCGGGATTTAAAACCCGGAAGCCTAATTGAATTATATATATTACTCAACTTCGTTTTCTTCACCCTTCTTACCCCATTTCTTCTTAATTCTTCTTCAATCTTCATCTTCATTCAGCTGCTCCTCCCACCACACCACCACCATTACCCACCACTAGCTTCGAACTCCAAATCCTATTGTTGTGCTCCTTGTTACCACCATTCAGCAACCCTTGAAGCTACCACCACCCTCAAGCACTGTGTTGCCACGATCTGCTTGATTCCTATTTCGACGACGTCGAAGTTTTTCTGATTTCCGGATTCTATTTCCCGGTAAGATTGTTTTTAAGTTTCCCTTCCGGTTTCTATATCCCGGTATTACTTGAATTCATTTCCGATTTAAAAATCCCGGAATATGTATATTTTCCGAGTTTTAGAAACCGGAAAATGATATAGTAATTTGGAATTTAAGATTTTTCGGATTGTAAAATTCGGAATTCCAAATTGAAGATCCGAAGCATGTTATTTCGGATTGTAAAATCCGGAATTCCAGATTGAAGATCCCAAGCATGTTATTTCCGGATTATACATCTCGGAATGACAATTTGTGTTCCGGGTTTTAAAACTCGGAATACCGACAGTGGTGTTTAATTTAGACGTTTGAAGCATTTTATGGAACAGATATGGCATATCAAAAATCCGAGGAGATCGATATGTTCCCGTACGATTTAGCCCCGAAAGATGACCCGGATTACGGTGGAAAAAACGACACACAGGATGAAAATGGTAACGGTCCGGTTCCTTGTGTTAGTGTGGACTGAAAGTAATGTGTGGAATACACAACCACGAACCAGCTGAGACATTAGTTGGGCACGCTTTTGTGGGTCGTCTGGCGGATGCTGAAAAGGATATGGTAGAAGGCTGGCAAGCAACATGGTACCTCCAAGGAAAATGCTTCTATCTTTGAAGGAGCACAATCCCGCCAACTTGACAACCATCTCCCAGGTGTATAGCATATGTAAAAAGATTCGCAGCTCGAAGAGAGGTCCACTAACAGAGATGCAACACTTGATGAAGCTGTTGACGATTGACAAATACGTGCACTAGCACCGGCTTCAGGAAGGTACTGATATTTTCAGAGATATTTTTTGGACACACCCTAATGCAATTAGCCTTTTCAATACATTTCTTGGTGTTGTGGTGATTGATAGCACGTACAAAACCAACAAGTACAGAATTTCACTCGTAGAAATGGTTGGTATAACATCTACTGATTTGACATTCTCAATCGCTTTTGCGTATATGATTGAGGAGAAGCAACATGACTATGTCTGGGCTTTGGACAAATTGAAGGGGATGATTGAAAGAAAAGAAAACATGCCTCATGTAATTGTTACCGATAAGGATGAAGCATTGATGGTTGCTGTTCATGAAGTGTTCCCTGATGCTAAACACATTTTGTGTCAGTTTCACATTATGAAGAATGTCAAGGCCTGATGCAAGATGTATGTGCCTAATAAGGAGCAAATTGAAAGTGTGTTTGAGAATTGGAAAGAGTTGGTTGAATCTCCTACTACATAAATATATGAGTCCCGCCTTGCTGGGTTTTGGATGTTCTGTTGTGAGTATACTGAGTTGCTTTCATATATTGCCAAAGTTTGGTTGCCACACAAGGAGAAGTTTGTGAGTGCGTGGACAGATACAGTCATGCATATTGGAACCACAACAACCAATAGGTAATTTCAGCTTGTAATTGAATATTTATAAGTTTAATTGAATGTTTTCATGAAATTGATAATATTTCCAAACCCATGTAGGGTGGAGGGTGCTCATGCAAAGCTCAAGATGTTGCTTCGGAACAGTAAGGGTGACTTGTGTGCCAGTTGGGATGCAATGAACTCCTTGACCATTCTGCAGCATAACAACGTCAAAGCATCCTTCCAAAAGAGCCTGAATATCGTGGATCATCGATTTACGGGTGTGGCCTATGTGAACTTGAGGGGGTATGTGTCCAGGAAGCCCCTTGAACTTATTGCCAAAGAAAAGGTACGATAAAGAACAGTTGGCACTGACCCAGAACAGTGTGGTTGTCGGTTTAGAATTGTTTATGGCCTTCCTTGTGCTTGTGAGTTGTCAAAGTACACTCCTGTTCCTCTTATGGTTGTACGTCCTTTTTGGAAACGACTGTCATGGAATGCTTCCCCCCGTGAAGACCCTTCACTGGAATTGAACCTGGATTACGAGATCGAAGGGTTGATAATTCGGTTTGGGCAATTGGATGTGCCAGGGAAATGGGCTATTAAGCACAAGCTGAGGGAGATTGCTTGGCCAGATACTACTTCATTATGTCCTCCGCCCAGTAAGATTAAGACAAAAGCGAGACCAAAGGGGCAGGCCAAAGCTACAGGTACAAAAGGGCAGACAAAAGCTACAAAAGGTTCTCCTATTGGCTCCAAGAAACGTGATCCTTCATATTGGGAGCATGTGGATAACATCATGGACTCAGCAAATGGTAGCAACACGTTAAATAGTCCTGTTTATATTCCACCAGCTACCCAGGGTCGCAGGAAAATGCTTACCCGTAGGGGTATTAAGCATATTGATCATTTCCCAGAGCAGTTTCGATGTTATATTGATAACGTGGTGGACGTTATGGGAGATGGTAATTGTGGATACAGATGCATAGCTGCATTGCTGGGTATGAATAAGGAGCAATGGAATTACATAACGGTGGAGCTGTTGAATGAGCTTACATAGTTTCCCTTACTCTACGAAGAACTTTATGGGTCCCCTCAAAGGTACAAGGTAATACATGACGCACTCACTCTCTCCACTGACCAACTAGCCACTGAAGACAAGTGGATGTCTTCACCGGACATGGGGTATCTTATTGCGACAAGGTTCCAACTGATATTACTTCAATTGTCGCATAGTGGAAACTGTACATTTTTGCCACTCAGGGGTAGTCCACCTGCTCAGGAAGAAAAAAAGCTTATAACAGTTGCTCTCATCAACACAAATCATTGGGTTCAGGTAACTCTAATTTCCTAAGTTTCTTGCTTGTAATGCTGACAATTTAGACCACTTGTAAACATGCCTTCATTTTCCACTGTAGGTCTTTCTAAAGGAAGCACATCCTATGCCGACGATAGCTTACCAATGGCGTCGTTATTCTTCAGCCCAGTCAAAAGAATGAGAAACCCCGCACAAGGAACGTATAAGATTATATGAAGAACAACTGCGTCAACAGAGAAAGAGCGACAATTGCAGCACTGTGGGTTCTAGGCATTGGATAGACATAACACATGATTGAATATTTGTAATATTTTATCCATTGTTGTACTGATTAGTTTAACAATAATATAATCAAACGCGTTGTAATAGACTTCATTAATTTCACGTGCGTGTTTTTTCAAATTTGTTATCTATGTTATATATGTTACAGGGCTGTTTTTTGACTATCAGGGACCTTTCCAAATTCCGAGTTTTAAACCCGGAATATTGTTCTTTTTGAAAATGTTCCGGGATTTATATCCCGGAATATACATTCACCTTGCAGTTGTTTTCCGGGATATAAACCCCGGAAAACAATAACATTTCATTCCGGGATATAAAAACCGGAAGCAATATTGTAGTGAAACACTTCACATATTTCACAATTTAAATAACTATTCCAAATTGTATATCCCGGAAGCTAATACTTTTCCGGGATTACTGTTCCCGGAACCTATTTATTTTGCCTTCCAGGTTTTGTAACACCGGTAGGCATAAAAATACATTCCGGGTTTACATATACCGGAAGACAACAATTGTCACTAAAATTTATTCCGGGTTTTAAAACACGAAAATATTTCTAAAAACTCCATTCCAGGTCATATAAACCGGAACAGAAGTCATCAACTACATTCCGGGAAAACAAAACTCGGAAGTTCGTCAGATAACGTTCCGGGTTTGAAAATCCCGGAACACAAAAAATAAAAGGATATCTAGGACATTTACTACACGAAACTAGGGTGCAAAATTTAAACCTTGGGGGTGTTAAATCTAACACCCATTCCAAAACTGACCCTGTATGATTTTCAAAGTAAAGAGGAAGAGGATGATGATAAGAAATTTTGAAGAAATTTGGGTTAATTGAGATAAACATGGAGAAGAAGAAGAATGATGAATATGAAGATGCAGATGAAGAATAGTGAATTTCATGATGATATAAATAGAAATGTGTTTATACTTTTTTCAATTAATCACGTCCAAGTCCTTATTTCAAATCTCACCCGCACCCATTTTGCAAAATTATCAATTTTAATAGGAGATCTGACGCCACCTAGGATGGCGACATGGCATTTAACGTGCCACGTCAACAGTTAATAGACGCATCACCCATTTTTGGACGACAAACTAATAGAGGGACTGCTTTCACTCATGTCAGAAAAATCAAGGACCAAAAGTGCTCGTTTTAAACATCAATGAATGATGTCTGTATCTTATATTCCTGTGAAAATAAAAATTACATTTAAAAATAATTTTTCACTACTACACTTCTATCACATGTTTTATATTTTTTAATTTTTTAATTTTTGAATTAAATAAAATTTAAAAATAATCACAGCAATATAAAATCTCTACCAAACACATTCATAAAATTATCATGGAGTAAATTATGCTTAGAAATATAACAGAAACCCTTCTTAATTTCTTAACTTATATTATGTTATATCCTTACAAGAGAAGTTCACGACTATATATACAATACATATATATACCCATGTGTTCTAAGGATTTCAATCACCTGAAAACAACACGGATCAAAATTTATACACAAAAAAGCACTGGATATGCAAGGAGAACCATATTAGATAATGCATTGATGATCATATGCTGGTCACCACCACCATCACATGGTTTCATAATGATAGAGGGGCAAACGAGGTTTGATGAGAACTTCAAGCGGAGTTACCTTGATGTTGGTTGTTTCCACAACCGAGCTCACATCAATCGGTTCAGTCGATGGTTTTTCCACTTCAAAACAGTGCAGAAGATTCGCCAAGGTCAAATAAGCAGTTCGAAGGGCAAATGAAATCCCAGGACAAATCCTCCTTCCACTCCCAAATGGCAAAAACTCGAAATGCTGACCCTTCACATCAACGTCCTTGTGAGTAGTGAGGAACCTCTCCGGCTTGAACTCCAGCGGGTCTGGCCAAACGCTAGGGTCTGTTTGGATCTTCCACAGGTTCGTGAATAACCGAGTTCCCTTCTTCACGCGGTAGCCACCAAGCGTGCAATCTTCACTGAATTCGCGAGGTCCTGAGAGAGGAGATGCTGGATACAGCCTCAGTGACTCTTTGACAATTGCTTGAAGGTACACCAGGTTTTTTATGTCTGAATCAGTTATGCATGATCTGTGTTTCCCAATGTGGAGATCGAGTTCTTCCTTTACTTTTTCCATTGTGTGTGGATTGTTCAATAACAAACACATTGTCCATGTATGGGTAACGCTGCTAGTGTCTGTTGCTCCCAGAACTAGTGCCTGTCCATTGAGTGAAAAATCTATAACAAGGATTGGATTCTCTTCCTATAATCTAGGAACATGCATATTGAAAGAAAAAGAATCCAACATTGAAATTTGGGTAATAAGATAGAAATCTAAATATAAAATATGGTTGAAACAAAAATAAGTGCCACATGGAATAAACTATGAAGACTAAATGGTTTATGGTTTATAATGTTAGATGTTTCTATTTGTATTAAGTAAAATTGACGTAATAATTAATATACTTCAAGGGAATTTTGAAGTAGTATAATATTGAGTCTATTATTAATTTATTATACAACTTCGCCCCGTTACTTTGTTTAATATGAGTTATTTTTACCGACAAAAATAATAATTAACTCGCCCTTTTTCATTTCCAATCATATCACTCAAAATGGCATGTGAATTAAGTATGTTTCTATGCGGAATGAGCATGTTTTATTTAAGAGATTTAACTAATCTAAAATTAAAGTTTAGCTCAGTATTGTTGGTTCACAAATTGATTTGGTTGATCAGGAAGTCGTGTCGTCGGCTGGAAAACCAACTATGATTCTCTAATCCAGCGATTACTTGAGGAGGTGACTCTGTTCCTCAATATAGATTCCTAAGATACTCCAAAAAAACTCTTAGTACCTCGCTATTGAAAGATGTTGAAATAAGACTTTGGCTATGAACTAAAGTCTACTCCTAAGGAAAGTAAAGGGCTGAAAAACTGTAAGTCGGCTGAAAGATAAATTGCAGAAAGCAATAAAGAATTTAAATGGCTAAAAAGTAAAGTGCTGAAAAGCAAAAATAAAGATAAAATGCGAAAAATTTGTAGATTTGTTTGATTGATTGTTTGTGTTTGTACAAATGACCCTTCCTCTATTTATAGAGGCAAGTCGGCTAACTACTTGACAGTTAGAAGAAACACATGACACCCCACGTTCTCCAATCATTACAAGTGCTTAGAAATCATGGGGTATCGTCGTTCCCTCTCTCCTAGTCAGCATAGAGGCTTTGTTTCAGCCGTTTCCCATTGCATCAGCTAGCTCGCAACCACTTTCTCCTATCTCCTATTTTCGCGGGAACGAGCCAACTAACTACTTTTGCACGTGAAAAGCTTCTAGAGACCTGATGACTCATCCTACTTGAAGTCTAAGTTTCTGCATCTTTCTTGAATCTTTTCCTTGTACCCTCGATTCTCTTTCGCCAATCACTTGTGCTACCAATCGGCTAGACCCACTCGGATCGGCTACTATTCTGTTCGACCATGCTATCTAATCGACTTGAGTGGCCCTTCGGCTCTTCACAATCCGTTACGGATTTTTAGGTGCCAACACATTGCCCCCCTGTATTCTCGATTTATCCGCTAGAGATGAATTAGAATGCAATGATAAGCGACCCGACTTACGACGTGAAACCTTTTGGACTTGGAACCATGCTTATTTGAATTTGAATGTTCTTCTTAGATCCCAGTATCTTAGTCTTCTCAAGTAACCAACCACCCTGTTCGTTCATCATAATTACCTCGCTACTCCATACCAATCTGACATTCCATCCTCCATGGATTCCTCCTCTCGGTGTATTGCCAGCGGCTCTGGCGCTTCTTCATCACTTTAAACGCCTGTCCCTTTCGACCACGGTAGATGGCAATACATCTTGGGGCCCCATACCCAAGCCCTAGAAATGACTTCCCAAACCGTGACCAATTTTATCTCCCCCGATGGTCTCCAACCTCCCATTACTAGCGATTGGTACAACAGCAGGTCCTGTTTGTACTATCATTGTAGTGGAGGTAGAAGCAGTACCAGCGGGCGAGGTACGGCTACTACTGGATTAGCAATTGCTTGAAGACTCCATTTTCTTTCCAGACCACAAGTGCATGCTCCAATTTAGGTCGTCAGTAGGTGATGGAAATTGTTCAACAGCGAGAATGGTCCCTGATGAGTGGATTTTATATGATGTTTTTAGGTAGTTTTTAGTCTTTTTATTTTATTATTTTTGAGTCACATATAGGTTTTTTTAGTCTTTTTATATAGATTTTATATTTATTTTGCATTTTGCATGTAGTTTAGATTTTATTTGTTTTTCTACCTTTATTTTATATTTTTAGGAATTTTTTATAGCTATTTTATATTTTTAGGAAAAGCTGGTTTAGTTATCATTTTTGTCCAGGGACCAATGTGTAAAGTTTCAGGAAGTCAGGGACCAAATTGTAAAAGTTCAAGAGTGGAGGACTAAAGGTGAAGATTCAAGAAGTTAAAGGGCCAAAGTTGAAGTGCTAACAAAGAGAGGACCAAAGTGAAAAAGAAGAATATGAAGAATCACTCTCTAATTTAGCACATGGAAAATAATGTTGAAGGAATTGATGTTAGTGGAAGAAAGGTTTCAGAATTAAACAGGGCTGAGTAGTGGCATTTTATGGCAATCGAAACCCACTACCATGAATGAAGAAGGAAGAAAAGCTTGAAGATGAAGAAGCAGCGTCCCAACGCTCCAGCGTTGGGATCCCAACGCTCAAGCGCTGGGACTCTGACTAGGAAATGAGTCAGATATTGACCCAGCGCCCAAGCGTTGGAAAGCCAGCGCTCAAGCGCTGGGCCTCGGACAGAAAGTGGATTTTTAATGCATCCTAGCGCCCAGGCGTTGGGAATTCCAGCGCTCAAGCGCTGGAGGCTGGATTTTTACTATAAATAGGACCCTTTTCTTCACTTGTAAAACACACCTACTTAGAATACAACAAGTATTCTCTCTTTCTCCCTTTTGAGCATTGTTCCTAGGACTTGTGGGAAGCCATATTTGAGCTCCTATCCAGGGTAATTCAATGACTCCTTTAGCCATGCTTGGCTAAATTCTTCTTTAAGTTTTTGGGTTGTTTTAGTTTATAATACATGTTCTAGTTATTTCTTACATTTCTGAGTTTTATTTCCATTCATGTTTTATTACCTTATGCTTAATTTCTATCTTGTGGATCCCAAGAGGTTTTGATTATTACTTATTACATAAGGCCATTTGGTGAGTAGTAAGGGAACTAGGTAATAAAAAATGTTATAAGTATACTTCGCTAAGGAATTAGGAAGGACGTAACTTTATGTTGGCCTGAACATCTTCTTCTTTAGTTAACTAGGTGCCAAGGAATTGGGTTTAGTAATTAAAAAGAAAGATCTACAATGCTTAAGGAATTAACTTGTAGTTACACTAGGCTATAGCATCATGATAATGGATTTATAATTCAGGAATTTAGTAAGAGATTGCTAGCATGTTTTTATAGACTATGTAAACCAACCCAAGAGCTTAATGTTCATCATCTCTTTCTCTTATTATTTTATGCTATTGTTTCTTTCTAGTTCTCAAACCAACAACAAATATTCATCTTTTATTTTTCTGTTTTAGTACTAAATATTATAATAATAAGAACACCTATCCCTTGGGTTCGATCTTTTTATATTACGCGATAGTTAATCGTACACTTGCGATTTCCTTATCAGTCCCATAGGGTGTGCCAATTTGTTGATTCACAAATAGATTTTGTTGATCAGGAAGCTGTATGGTCGGCTAGAAAACCAAATATGATTCCCTAATCAAGCGATTACTCGAGGAAGAGACTCTGTTCCTCAATATGGATTCCTAAGGAAAGTAAAGGGCTGAAAAGCTGTAAATTGGCTGAAAGATAAATTGCAGAAAGCGATAAAGAATTTAAATGGATGAAAAGTAAAGTGCTGAAAAGTAAAAACTAAAGATAAAATGCGAGAAATTTGTTGATTTTATTGATTCATTGTGTGTGTTTGTATAAATGACACTTCCTCTATTTATAGAGGCAAGTCGAGTAACTACTTGGCAGTTGGAAGAAACATATGATACTCCACGTTCTCCGATCATTACAAGTTCTTACAAAATCGTGGGGTATCGTCGTTCCTTCTCTCCTAGTCAGCCTAGAGGCTTTGTTTCATTCATTTCCCAATGCATCGGCTAGCTCGCAACCACTTTCTCCTATTTTCATGGGAACGAGCACTACTAGAGAATTGCATTTTTACCACACCCCTGTTACCACGGTTCCGTGTCAAACCGTGGTAAAAAGAGGTTACGAGCTCTGTTACCACGGTTCTGTGTTGAACCGTGGTAACTGAGGTGCTCTATTACCACGATTGTATGGTAACCGTGGTAACTGAGATAGTTTATATTATTTTTTTAATTAACACGGCCTATTACCATTGTTGTTAGATGAACCGTGGTAATAGATTTTATTATTTTTTAATTAACATTGTCTATTACCACGGCTGTCAGGGGAACCGTGGTAATGGGTATTATTATATTTTAATAAACATTGTCTATTACCACGGTTGTTATGGGAACCGTGGTAATAGGAATTATATTATTAAAAAATGGTGATTTGTTAGCTAGGAAACCCTTGTTTGGAGATTGAAAACTCATTTGTATTCCCCTTTCTTTGTTGCAACTCCATCGCTCTTCAACCTCGTCACCGCCGCTCTTCACTCCTTGCTGCTGCACCTCATGACTGCCACTCCTTGTCGCTGCCCCTCATCACTGGCACTCCTTCTCTCTGCAATGGCGCTGCCGCTGCTTTGCAAGCTCGTCGGAGCCAAGCTCGTCTCCGCCAATCGCACTCTTGCTCGCAGTCGCGACATCACGTCATTTCCATCTTCGTGGGTCGCCGTTCCCGTCTTCTCCCTCTGGCCACTCTTCTCTACCTCGTGAGTACTCTTGATCTGCTTCTACTTCTAGAGTTTTATTGTTGTTTAGTACTAGGGTTTTCTTTTTGTCTATCATGAGAAAGTTTCTCACAAAATATCTAGGGCGCCAACGAGCTTTGTCACTGTTCAATACTAGAGTTTCCTCCATCGTCTAGTCCTGCCAGCCCTAACATTCACGCCGTTTCCCGGTGCACAAAATGCGTCTCCTACATCGTCTTGTCCTGTCAGCTATGTTTTGTCTTCTTAAATGCTTCAGCATGCGCCATGCAAAAGCCAATCTTCTCACTAATCCTCTCTTTTGAGGTTCAAAGTGAAGAAAGTTGAAGAACAAAGTTGAAGAACTTTTTAGAGAGAAGCTATCTAGCTTTTGAGGTTCAAAGTAGAGAATGAGTGTGTTAGAGGCTTCCAAAACTGAAGAAAAAGCTTATATAGTGAGTGGTTGTGAGTGAGTATGTGTTGTTCATGGTGACAAGTATTCATACCATGCAAAAGCCATTAACCTTAATCTTCTCACTAATCCTCTCTTAATAAACTAATTAAGGCTGCTAATGTGACTATAAATAAAATCCTAATTGATTATGTCAATAAACTACAAAACTTCATGTGGTTACTTGAAGAACTACTTATGATCCTAGGTTTCCATCTCCACATAAAATAACACCATTCGATTAAAATTTCCCATTTTATTCTTTCAATTAAAATCTAAAAAATATACCTAGTAAAGAAATTTAATTTATAATCTCTTAAATATATTTTGACCATCTTGAAATAATAATTTACCTTTTCTTTTAAATTTATTCATACTCTTTCATTAATACACATAAAATCATAAAAATAATAACACTCATGACAATCTTAATAATAATAAGTTTTTTAATTAATACATCACTTAAGTAATCAAATAATTCAAAACAATTAATAATAATAATAATAATAATAATAATAATATTAATAATAAACTCGTTATTCTAGCGCGAGGAACAATGGAATGTTACAGTACTAATTTCAACTTTTCTTTGTGCTCCTTTCGCAATTTATATTCCTCTATCACTGTGTAAGAATCCTTGTACTGCTGCTGGTTATATTTCATTGACTACTCATTATGTTGATGAAAATTGGAAACTTAACAGTAATCCTGAATTTTGGTCATTTCCCTCCCCACATACTGGGAAAGAGTTGTCTAAGGTTGTGTATGATTTTTTGGTGGATTGGGGAATTGAGGGAAAGATTTTTTCCTTGACTTTGGATAATGCAAAATCTAATGACAAGATGGAAAAGTATTTGAGAGAGAGGTTGCTGAATAATAATGGTTTGTTATGTCGTGGTGAATTTTTTCATGTTCGTTGTTGTGCAGATATACTAAACCTTATAGTTCAAGATGGTTTGGAAGTTTTTAGTGAGGCTTTATCCAAAATAATAGAAAGCGTCAAGTATGTTAGGGCAACGGAGGGAAGAAAGAATGCTTTTAAAGTTTATATGGAGAAACATGGTATTGATAAGGATAGAAAGGTTGGTTTTCGTTTGGATATGTCATTACTAGGTGGAACTCTACCTACTTGATGCTTAAAAGTGCACTTGCATATCGACGTACATTTAAGGATCTTGCTTTAGATGATTCAAACTACACCTCTCTCCCTATTGATGAAGAATGGGCACGAGGTGAAAAAATTTGTGCTCTTTTGCTTCCATTCTATGATATCACCAATATGTTTTCCGGATCCACTTATCCAACATCTAATTTGTATTTCATGCAGGTGTAGACTATTCAATGTTTGTTGGTTGAGGACAAGACTCATGAGGATGGGGTGATTAGGGCAATGATACATGACATGCAGGAAAAATTTGATAAGTATTGGAGTGATTGCAGTGTTATTCTTGCCCTTGCCTCCATTCTTGATCCTCGCTTGAAGTTTCAATTTTTGGAGTTTTGTTATTCTGACATTGGACTTGATGCTATGGCTCGCCAAACTAAGATGAGGATTGTCAATCAAAAGTTGTATGC
This sequence comes from Acmispon strigosus, assembly GCA_030819835.1. NCBI lineage: Eukaryota > Viridiplantae > Streptophyta > Magnoliopsida > Fabales > Fabaceae > Acmispon > Acmispon strigosus. The sequence continues at coordinate 35,512,060 of JAUAMA010000001.1, read as the reverse complement.
TCTATTTAATGAGTATGTCAATAATTTTGGTGATGGTAGAACTCACTACACACAAGAGAGCCAAATTAGTAGTGACATTTCTAATGAATCTCAACCTAGTAGTTCTTGTACCAACAATGTTTTGAATGTAAGTATTGCTTACTCTTTTTATTTAGTCTTTATTTATTTTAATTTCTAGTTCGTTTTTAATATCATTAATTCTTGGAGTTCTCATGACACGCTCGAACACGCTTTCCCTAGCAACGGGCTTCAAAGCATAGGTTTGTACGCCCTCTTTTCTCACCCACTTCTTAGTTGTAGAAGTCATTCCTTGAAAGGACACTATATTAGTTGGAGCAGAAGGGAAAGGATCGGTGTCAATCTTCAAGCTTGCTATTGTTTGGTCTGTCAATTTTAGTCTACCTTCCCGATGCTCTTCTGGACAACGTTCCGGAAGACAACACAGTTGGCTGTTGAATGGTTGTAGGAATTATGCCATTTACAGTACTTCTTTCCATTGAGTTCCTCGACCGAGGGGATTTTGTGACCATTCGGCAATTATATTTGCTGGTCCTTCAAGAATGAATCAAATATTTGATCAGCCCGAGTGATATCAAAGAGATATTCCTCTCCGCTATCCATTTCCTTACTCTTGGGAGGTCTCAGTGTATGACAGGTGTAGGGCTTCCCCTGTAAGAGTTCTGCAGCCATTACTTAGCCATAGGGATCCACAGTCGCCTCCTCTGTTGCCTCATCGTCTATGATGGAGATGAGGTGAGGCCCTCTACCTTTTCTATTTGAGCGTTTTGCTTCTTTCTCTTTGATGAAGGACTCGATGCGCGAGGCTTTTGCTGCCAATTGAGTCACTGTACTCTTGGGTAATAAGCCTATCTGCAATCTGAGGATGCATATTTTTGGTGACCATATGCGTATACTCAAATTCGGGAAACAGTACAGGGCATCGACTCTTCAACTACCTGAACCTTTTGAGATATTCACCAACGATTCATCGGCTCTTTGATAAGTAGCCATCAAATCAATGAATGAAATATCAGGGCATGGGCTATAGAACCTATCATGGAAACTCCTTTCCATTTCTGCCCAATTCTGTCTGGAATTGGGAGGCAAGGAGTACCAACTAAATGTTACCCCTGTAAACGACATGGGGAACAATTGTAGTTTGTAAAACTCGTTTTGATTCGCCTATCCATATTGGGATGTGAATCGGCCGATGAGTTCCATCGTAGACTTATCATCCTTGCCTGAGAAAGTAGTAAAGTCCATGACCTTAAAACCTCTCGACAATGGGACAGTCTTGTCCACCCATTTAGGGTACGGCATCCGATAGACAGGTCTATCGATGGGCCACAAATGAACTCCAAAATTTCACCACATAGCTTCTAAAATCATGTTGGGGTCAATGAAATTTGGTCCTCTAGGTCCCCTTGCGTTAGGAGGATTCCCCTGGTGTCCAAATCCATGAACTGGTGGTGGTATGGGTACTGGTCTCGGCTGAGTTGGTGGTGTCTGATAATGAATAGTCAACTGCGCTGGCTGCTCATAATAAGGTTTCTCAAGCGCTCCACCAAATCTAGTGTTGTATGTGGAGGTCCACTGCTGGTTGTAGTCTCTCCCAGTCCTTTGAGACACGTTGGACCAAACGGGTTCGGATGACAACGGTGGTGGCTGGACAAAGGAACTTCCTCCAGTGGAAATAGAATCAGTTGTGGGAAACTACTGATTCTGACACCTTCTCCATGCTTTGCTATGGAAACTTGTCCATACTGAAGGGAAGCCATGTGGGGATAACCCTGGATGGCCTGCCCCCCGAGTGTGGGCATGTTTTGAACATCATGGGCGGAAAATCCGGACCTCGCTGTTGCAAGTCCTCCTTGGCAAAGTGCATCTTGTTGTGCACCATGGGTTTGACGATTTCGGCCAAGTTCTTAGATACTTGAGCGATGATATCATTAATCCCCAGGTCGATCTGCTGCCAAATGAAGGAAGTTGTGGTAACCATGCTTGGGTCTCTCTCTTCGTTTTTCTGTCTCAACGACTCCAACGTAAGGAGAAACAGTCACTGCAGTTATCGCCAAAACAGCGTGGCCAGCAGGATCCGTAGCAGGTCCTGTTTGTACTGTCATTGTAGTGGAGGTAGAAGTAGTACTAGCGGGCAAGGTACAGCTACTACTGGCTTAGCGATTGCTTGAAGACTCCATTTTCTTTCCAGACCACAAGTGCATGTGCCAATTTAGGTCGTGAGTAGGTGATGGAAATTGTTCAACAGAGAGAATGGTCCCATCGGGCGTGCTAATTTTTTGATTCACAAATAGATTTGGTCGATCAAGAAGCTGTGTGGTCGGCTGGAAAACCAACTATGATTCCCTAATCAAGCGATTACTCGAGGAAGAGACTCTGTTCCTCAATATGGATTCCTAAGGAAAGTAAAGGGCTGAAAAGCTGTAAAGGGTTGAAAAGCTGTAAATTGGCTGAAAGATAAATTGTAGAAAGCGATAAAGAATTTAAATGGATGAAATGTAAAGTGCTGAAAAGTAAAAATAAAGATATAATGCGGGAAATTTTTAGATTTGATTGATTGATTGTGTGTGTTTGTATAAATGACCCTTCCTCTATTTATAGAGGCAAGTCGGCTAACTACTTGGTAGTTGGAAGAAACATATGACACTCCACGTTCTCTGATCATTACAAGTTCTTACAAAATCGTGGGGTATCGTCGTTCCTTCTCTCCTAGTCAGCCTAGAGGTTTTGTTTCATTCGTTTCCCAATGCATCGGCTAGCTCGCAGCCACTTTCTCCTATTTTCATGTGAACGAGCACTACTACAGAATTGCATTTTTACCACACCCCTATTACCACGGTTCCGTGTCGAAGTGTGGTAAAAAGAGGTTATGAGCTCTGTTACCACAGCTACATGTTGAACCGTGGTAACTGAGGTGCTCTATTAACACGATTGTATGGTAACCGTGGTAACTAAGATAGTTTATATTATTTTTTTAATTAACACGGCCTATTACCACGATTGTTAGATGAACCGTGGTAATAGATTTTATTATTTTTTAATTAACATTGTCTATTACCACGGTTGTCAGGGGAACTGTGGCAATAGATATTATTATATTTTAATAAACATTGTCTATTACCACGATTGTTATGAGAACCGTGGTAATAGGAATTTTATTATTAAAAAATGGTGATTTGTTAGCTAGGAAACCATTGTTTGGAGATTGAAAACCCATTTGTATTCCTCTTTCTCTATTGCGACTCCATCGCTCTTCAACCTCACCACCGCCGCTCCTAACTCCTTGCCGCTGCACCTCATGACCGCCGCTTCTTGCCGCTGCCCCTCATCACTGGCACTCCTACTCTCTGCAATGGCACTGTCGCTGCTTTGCAAGCTCGTTCCTGTCGCGACATCACGTCATTTCCATTTTCGTGGGTCGCCGTTCCTGTCTTCTCCCTCTGGCCGCTCTTCTCTACCTCACTCGTGAGTACTCTTGATCTGCTTTAACTTCTAGAGTTTTATTGTTGTTTAGTACTAGGGTTTTCTTTTTTTTTTTCTATCATGAGAAAGTTTCTCACAAAATATCTAGGGCGCCGACGAGCTTTGTCACTGTTCAGTACTAGAGTTTCCTCCATCGTCTAGTCCTGTCAGCCCTGCCATTCACGCCGTTTCCCGGTGCACAAAATGCGTCTCCTCCATCGTCTAGTCCTGTCAGCTATGTTTTGTCTTCTTAAATGCTTCAGCATGCGCCGTTTCACAATTAAAACTTCTAACTGCTTCCCTCTTTACTCTACAACTTTTCAACATGCGACGTTTCCCACATACGTTTCGCAATTCTCAAGACATCCTCTTAATCACCCTCTTCTTCACCCCTCAAATTCCCTCGTTTGCTTATAAACTTCAGAAGTATCTTTCATCTGTTCTCCATCCATCACTCCATCATCTTCCCTGTATCCTCTGCTTCTGTGATCCTTCTTCCTCAAAAATAGAAATGGCAAACGATGTGACTATCTGTCTTCCTTTTACCATCAATTTCCCCGAACTACATCGCTATCAAGTTCCTGGCACCAATGCTCTGCCTCACACACGTATGTCTCTATTGTGTGATGCCTCTGGTGAGCCATCGTACCCAGAACTCATCTAGGCCTTCTGGTCCTCCTTGTCCTTTGTTCACAACAGAGGCTTCGTTGGAACAATGCTGAATCATGACTTTTCCCTAACCAGAGAGAAACTTGCTGAACTCCTTAATAGTGAGGATGAAGGAGTACTTTGAATTCTGGCAAAGAGACTGTGATGAAGAAGATATTGATAAAGTCATCTATTTCATGGAAAATCCCTCTCTCTCTCAACGCTCTCTCTACTCATCCCTCACCTTTCCTGCCAAAGTTTTACATCTACTGGTCACAACCGTGCTTTGTCCAAGACAAGATCATGTAAGAGATGTGCTTGAAAAAGACCTGTTTATCATGTACTCAATTCTGAATGAAGAGTACATTAATGTTGTAGACAACATCTACAATCATCTTGCTTATGCTCTGGTTGAACCGTGGTAAAACGACAGCTATATTACCACGGTTCCACCTTGAACCGTGGTAACAAATGTGTGATATTACCATGGTTCCACCTCGAACAGTGGTAACAAATGTTTGTTATTACCACGGTTCCGCCTTCAACTGTGGTAATTTATCTATTACTATGCCGAGCAATACCACAGTTTAACCGTGGTAATATACTGTCCGGAACCGTGGTAAAATGACAATTCTGTAGTAGTGGAGTCCACTAATTACTTTTGCACGTGCAAAGCTTCTAGAGACCTGATGACTCATCCTACTTGAAGTTTAAGTTTCTACTTCTTCCTTGAATCTTGTCCTTGTAATATCGATTCCCTTTGGTTGATCACTTGTGCTACCAATCGGCTAGACCCACTCGAATCGGCTACTATTATGTTCGATCATGCTATCTAATCGATTCAAGTGGCCCTTCGGCTCTTCGTTAACCGTTACGGATTTTTAGGTACCATAAAAAATAAAAGAGCAAAACAAACCATTTTCAATATATAGGAAAAAGGGATATGATTTATGTTCTAGTGTTACATGAAAGATTGTGAGGATTAGTGCACTATGCAATGTCTGTGTGATGACCCAATTGAAATTTTATGACCAATGTCAAGAATCGTAGCTTGCAATCACAATTGTGTTGGATTGTAACCACAATTGGAACCACAATTCAATGGCATCAATGACACAATTGTAACCACAAGGATCAACTGGCATCATCATGTGATAAGGTTTGTTCTTCAATTGAGAAAGCACAAAAAAAAAAAATTCACAAAGGAGATGATATGAAACAAACACTACACACAATATACACATACCAATGATGTGGCTTTGTTGATTGTATCCGAATCAAAACCATGAATGGTCTGTCCATCGATCATAGACAGCATCACATCCATGAAATCCCGATCGCCCTTCTCACCACCATTCGCCCTCTTCTCCCGGTGCTCCCTCAGCCACTCCATCACAACACAATCCAACTCCTTCATATTCTCCTTCATGGCCTTCTCATGTCCCCCAAAATCAAACCACCGCAAAACCGGAACCGCATCCGCCACTGTAAACACCCCGATCAACCGCATGTACTCCCTCAACGCGGTCAAACACCTCCGGGCCTCGTCCTCACCCACCACCGATGTCTCCCCGAAGTACCTCTTCCCCGCCACCATCCTCAGCGCGGTGTTGAACGCCACCTCGTGGAACCACTGCTTCAGGTCCACCGTGAAAACTCCGCTTCCGACGTCGTGCCTTCCACGTGACCAAGCGTTGAAGAGCTCCTTGACCGAGGTCATGACCTCGGAGACGCGGATGTGGGTTAGCAGATCGATCCGGTGGTTGGAGAGGAAGCAGAGGGTAACGACCTTGCGCATCTCGCGCCAGTAGGGGCCGTAGGGGGCGAAGCCGAGCATGGCCGTTTGATATGTCATGAGTTCGACGGAGACGAGGTTGGGGCGGTAGGAGACCGCAATGTCATTGGTGGTGTAGCACTCCTTGGCGGTTTCCCAGTTGCTGATCACGACGGCTTTGGCGGACCCGAGCTTGAGGGTAAAGACGGGGCCGTACTTGTCCGCCATGGCGCCGAGGATGTGGTGGGTGGGTTGGGAGCTGGCGAGGAGCGGGAGGTGGCCGAGGATGGGCCAGGCGCCGGAGACCATGGGTGGTTCTTTGTGTTTTGTGGCAGATTTGAAGCGGGGGAGGAGGAATAGGGAGAGGAGGAGGATGGCGGAGAAGAGTCCGGTTGCAATGGAGTTCAGGGAAATTTGAGAAAAATCCATCGGGGGAGGATTGAGTGTGGAGATTCAGAGGCAGAGGTTGGACTTTGGAGTGATGTAGTTTGAGAGTGTTTGGGGTGGCGGATATATATACTAGCACCTTTTTACTTGATTGGGGTTAGCCAAAACGGTGCTTATGTTTGAGTCTGGAAACCAAAAGAGGAAAAATGATTCTCATAGAAATTAATAAGAAAAAGGTTGGTACATTGAGTGTAAATTTTATTTATACATGTATTCAATTAATTTTTTTCACGTTAATGATGTAAGAGAAAGGGGCATATTACTGGATTTCATATAACATCAATCATATTTGCATGGTAGTTATTTTAATTTTTCGTATTTTAATTCTTAATTATTTATTTTTCTTTTTAATCTACATATCACGTTTTAAAAGAAGTTGTAGGTCATAATTAATTTTTTATCTTTTAATGGCTTAAAGATGACATGGAAGAAATCCTTAGAGAAAAGCTTGATACAACGTCAGCGTAAACTATTTTTCCGCAAAATTAAAAAAAATATAACTGCTAGGTCCTATGTAGTATAATGTGATTAAATGTTTGTATAAAATTTATTTACATTGAAAATGCTTATCAATTAATTTCAAATAATTATGTTTTATTTCAATTAAAATTAAAAAAATTAACCTCCGCATCTATATGGTATAGTATGATTAGGCGTATAAAACTTTTTTACTCTCAAAATGTATAAAAATTAAACTTGAAATTAATTATTAGGGGTTAATTTTGTGAAAAAGTATTAATCTTATGAGTATTAAAAGTGGATTAATTAAATGTATTGGAAATTAATTAATTAAGAAAAAAGGTGGGTGTACAAATTTTGATATATTATTCGCTTTAAATAAGATGAGAGAAGGAGATAAAAGAGAGTGAAGGGAATGTGTCATATGTATTAGAAAAGAGAAATAGAGGACCGAAAAAAGGAGATGCATAGGTGCATGTATGTTAAAAAAAGGTTTATGGTTTACTTGGTCCTTGTGGTTGCACCAAAATTTGGCTTTGGTCTCTCCCTGGAAAAAAGTTTGTAAAAGGTCCTTGTAGTTGTACCAAGTTTGATATAGGTCCTTGCCGGAGACCGGAGCTCTAGCGAGTGCACATGTGGCAGACTGACTAGGTTAATGAAGGTGACGTGGAATTTTTTATTTTCTTTTATTGAAATACAAGTCAGATATTACAAAAACAAAAAATCCCTAATTAAATCTAAAATTCCCCAAATCCCTAATTCCTCTTTCTTCTCCTTCCCTAACTCACGAATCACACATTCGTGGTTCCTCCTCCTCCTCCTCCTCCTCCTCCTCCTCCTCCTCCTCCTCCTCCTCCTCCTCCTCCTCCTCCTCCTCCTCCTCCTCCTCCTCCTCCTCCTCCTCCTCCTCCTCCTCCTCCTCCTCCTCCTCCTCCTCCTCCTCCTCCTCCTCCTCCTCCTCCTTCATTGAGGTTCATGAATCACAGTACGGATTTTCTAGCAGCTATCAGTTCTTTCTTTCTTTTTTAATATTCACATTGTGTTTGCAAGAGACTGTTGGTGTGAAGTGGAAGAAGGCCTTCTGTGCATTTCATTGAAGAAAATGACAGTGACTTTATGCATTTAAAGGTAGTGCATTCCTTTGATATCTTGGATATTAAGGAATGAGGATATAAGATATGTTTATTTGTGCGAATGATGTGCAGAAGCCCAAGTTATCCGGGGGCTGGTCGAAAATGAACCTCAATGAAGGAGGAGGAGAAGAAGAAGAAGAAGGAGAAGGAGAAGGAGAAGGAGAAGAAAGAACCACGAACATGTGATTCGTGAGTTAGGGAAGGAGAAGAAAGAGGAACCACGAACATGTGATTCGTGAGTTAGGGAAGGAGAAGAAAGAAGAATGAGAGATTTGGGGAATTGGGGAATTTTAGATTTTTATTTTTGTAATATCTGACCTGTATTTCAATAAAAAAAATTCACGTCACCTTCATTAACCCAGTCAGCCTGCCACATGTGCACTCGCCAGAGCTCCGGTCTCCGGCAGGGACCTATATCAAACTTGGTACAACTACAGGGACCTTTTACAAACTTTTTTCCGGGAGAGAGACCAAAGCCAAATCTTGGTGCAACCACAGGGACCAAGTAAACCATTAACCCGTTAAAAAAAATACTACTAGACTTGTAAGTTTATTTTTAGAAATTATTTTATAATAGATTCTAAAGTAATAATTAATTATGGAAAAAGTTTATGAGTTGTTTTTATATTTTAAAATTGATTCTGATAAAATAAAAATCGATCCAAAAATTCTATATAAAAACATGATTAACCACTTATTTAAATTGATTTTTTTAGTAAATCAATTTGCTTTGATTCATTAAAGGATTTCAACTTCATCTTTTTATTTCTTCTTTATTTTGTACTCCTATATATTTTCTTTTGAGTGTAGGTGGATTTAGAGTCCTAACTACTAACTTTTTCCATCACACAAACCTCTTCAAAAACATGCATGCTCCAAAACGCTGAAACGGCCGGGGAGAGATAATGCCAAACCTATAAGGGAAATGTAATGTGAGTTGTGACTAATTGGCACTTTGCAGGGAACGAGGGAAAAGGTAGACGTCAGAAACGTGAAGGTTGCCCAGAGAGGAGAGGAAGCAATGAAAGCATTAACTGGTGATATCATCTTTCTTTGGTATATATCATCAATTTCCGCTTGTAACGTATCAGTTTTCGTATAACTTTGGTGCACAACAAAACAATTTACATTTCAGAAAATGTTAAAATAATATAATAAATAAAAATAAAACTTAACAACACTTAAATTAGGTGGGTTTGACAACCAAAAATTAGGTGTGCTTGGAATGGGGTCTCCAAGCAGAAAGGATAAAACTTGTTACATCTTAGAATGGGTTCGTTTCAGATTAAAAAATTAATTTTTAACTATTTAAAAAAAATTGTAGAGATTTTTAAGAAAATGAAAGGATGATTTGTGTTTAACTACACCAATTAAAATTACTTTATTTTATATTCTCTCTCATCTATCATAATAGATTTTTCTAATAAGCTATTCAAAGTAGTTTTTTAAAAAAATGATTTTTTCATTGATTTCAGCTTTTTTAAAATAATGATTTTTTAAAAAAAAAGCTTAAACAAACATCTTAAAAGTTGGAAAAATAATTTTTTAATTAAAACTGTAATTTTTTAAAGAAAAGGCTGAAACAAAAGCACTTTTAATCAACATGTGCATATTTACTCACCATTTTGAGTACTATCCGTAGGGGGTGCGCAAATGTTGATTTGTATTCCAACGGCTTCTCAGCCACACCGGTCTGAGTGCTTCAAGAAGCAACAGACCGTTGCAACGTCTACTCAACCTAAGTGGACTGAGACTCAACGGATCGAGCCAAAACAACCCAGAGCTTCTCGAAGGCTTGGAAGTCTTCCCTCGGGTGCCTTCCCCTTCCCTTGTAGAGACCATCTCCATGCTCGCCGGAGCCTGTAAATACAGGTACCTTCGTTCATTAACAGAACATGCTACTCATTATTAGCATTATTAACTTGTGTTCTATCTCACTCTCTAGGATTTCCCCCCTCCCACAGTGGCACCTGGAGCTCCGTCGTATCCTCAGGCAGCACAGCTGCATCGTTCCGCCGTCATTCATCACCACGGCTGAGAGAGACCTCCTTAGATTCTCTGGTACGAACACATGGATGAGGGAAACGTGAAGATCATCATCTTCTTTACCCCGTCAAACTCTGAGAGATTTAACGAAATGAGCCAAATCTCTGACTTCATTAGAGGTTCTGGACGAGCTCTTGGTAGAATTAGATACTGCCACAAAGATGCAGAGCCAAGCAACAAAGGGCTATTTGGGCTCATAGGAGCGGTTTATGAGCCATCCGCTGATGAAATCCGATATTTGTAGATGCTCGAGGGGTAGCTTGAGCATTTTGATGTAGACCATTTTCTAACATTGGGATGTCCTCGTCAACATTTGCAAGATTTTGAAGAACGAACCCGAGCGATGAGAATGTCTGAAAAAAGTGACGGAGATGCACAAACATGTAAAATGTTTATTTCAACCTTGAATGGAGAAGCCTTGCAATGATTTAAATCGATCCCGGCCTCGTCAATTGGAAATTTCCCCAGCTTTAGCAGCCCCTTTTTAGAGCGGTTCGAGGAGTCAAAATCGAGAGAATCGGTTCTTTACACGAATGTAAAGCAGAGGATTGACGAGTCCTTGGGAGACTTCCTACTTTGCTTCCATAGGGAAGTTTTAGCTGAAGCTAGTTTGGAAATGGAGGACATAATGACATTGATCATCAACGCAATTTGTTGGGGACACCGTTTCATGAATCACTGAAATAAACTCCACCAAACTGTCTTCTAGAATTCTTAAATCAAGCATAGCAATATATCCGGACACTCGACCTGCTTAAGGAAAACGAGCGAAAGTACCTTTCCTTAAAGGATGAGAGCATTCATTGGTTGTTTGAGGAGAAGATCCGAGCGGTGCATCTCCCAAAGGCTTGGTAGAGGAGATGAACATGGAATCATATCAAGTGTATGTTCATCCAACTCTATAATCAATCCTCACACATCCTGAAACATGATTCAAAAGGTTTTGAAGGGAATTGAAGTAATTTTTTCTGAAGATTAGTGAAGAAAGTTGAAGAACAAAGTTGAAGAACTTTTTAGAGAGAAGTTATCTAGCTTTTGAGGTTTAAAGTAGAGAATGAGTGTGTTAGAGGCTTCCAAAACTGAAGAAAAAGCTTATATAGTGAGTGGTTGGGAGTGAGTATGTGTTGTTCATGGTGACAAGTATTCATACCATGCAAAAGCCATTAACCTTAATCTTCTCACTAATCCTCTCTTAATAAACTTATTAAGGCTGCTAATGACTATAAATAAAATCCTAATTGATAATGTCAATAAACTACACAACTTCATGTGGTTACTTGAAGAACTACTTATGATCCTAGGTTTCCATCTCCACATAAAATAACACCATTCTATTAAAATTTCCCATTTTATTCTTTCAATTAAAATCTAAAAAATATACCTAGTAAAAAAATTTAATTTATAATCTCTTAAATTTATTTTGATCATCTTGAAATAATAAATTACCTTTTCTTTTAAATTTATTAATACTCTTTCATTAATACACATAAAATCATAAAAATAATAACACTCATGATAATCTTAATAATAATAAGTTTTTTAATTAATACATCACTTAAGTAATCAAATAATTCAAAACAATTAATAATAATAATAATAATAATAATAATAATAATAATAATAATAAACTCGTTATTCTAGCGCGAGGAACAATGGAATGTTACAGTACTAATTTCAACTTTTCTTTGTGCTCCTTTCGCAATTTATATTCCTCTATCACTGTGTAAGAATCCTTGTACTGCTGCTGGTTATATTTCATTGACTACTCATTATGTTGATGAAAATTGGAAACTTAACGGTATAATCCTGAATTTTGGTCATTTCCCTCCCCCACATACTGGGAAAGAGTTGTCTAAGGTTGTGTATGATTTTTTGGTGGATTGGGGAATTGAGGGAAAGATTTTTTCCTTGACTTTGGATAATGCAAAATCTAATGACAAGATGGAAAAGTATTTGAGAGAGAGGTTGCTGAATAATAATGGTTTGTTATGTCGTGGTGAATTTTTTCATGTTCGTTGTTGTGCACATATACTAAACCTTATAGTTCAAGACGTTAGATTCAAACAATTAAATAAATAATTATGTTTTGATAATCAACAATTTCTTTAAGGTTCAATATCATTTTAAACTGGATTTCCTAACACAGTGAAAACTCTCATGTACAGGAATAACCATCTCTAAAAGGACTGAGCAAACTCCAAAGCATCATCAAGAATATTAGTCTATCAGAGGAGTTCGTCCGGTCACCATGAAGAAGGCTATGTCGAAAATATACGGAGGAAAGTACTCCTACATGAGACAGTCCGGTGAATCATGAGAGCTAAAGCGGCAACAAAATCCAACATCTTTAGAACACCTCATCAGAGTCTTCTCGCTCAAAGTCAAAGCCTATCTTGAGAAGACAAAACAGTATGCCACTTAAGAAGACTGCTCCAGTCAAAATTGAAAGGGCAGGTTAATCTATGAAGAAACCCTTTCAACCTCAAAGGTTCTCTAGCATCACAAAAGGAAGTTGTGAATTAACTCTATCAGATGAAAGAACTTCAATGAGATCAAAAGAAGAGAATCGGTCATCTACAAAGACAAGAAGATCCTAATAGATGAGAAAGACTGAATGAAGAAAAGTTCGTCCGCCAATACCAACTACTTTGCAGCGGAACTTCAAGCATTAAATGGAGACTACGTCTGCCAAGCTACAAGGAAGAATCCGTCCGCTCAAGCATCAATTACGCCAAAGGTACAGAGATCAAGAAATGTGGTCTTCGAGGACATCAGGATTATCGAATGTTAAAGAACTTAGCTTCCTCATCTGGAATAATTACTTCGTGGATCAAAAGACTCCTACCTAGTCTACACATTTATTAACATACTGGCTGCGGCAGAAAGTAGAAAGGGACACAATTAATACAATATTCCTTGGTCCCACTGATATTCTACTTTCCCTCAAATCAAGCTGACATTGCGGAATCAATGACAAGAATCTCTGAGCATCGTACACTCTCAACGGTCGAAATTCAAATATCTGACCAAGGCACGTGATAAGTATTAGCTGGCAAGCACTGGGGCAAAATGGTCAAAGCAAACTTCACTGCTATTCCTCCACGCATTAAATACTGAAGGCATAGCTCAAAGCTACTTGCTCAGCATGGAGCCAGACGACATCAACCCAGATGAACTGGTGATCTCCAGATCATATCTTACGCTTGCAGAGAAATCTCAGATATTGACTTACGTCTGCTAAAAGATGTAGAACTAGCCGTTATGAGCAACTCAGAGAGGAAGAGGCACTTCGGACAGTTTTTCTCTCTTTCTCAAGAAGAAGAAGCAACTGAAGATATAAATAGAAGATCCTGCCTCCGAAGTATTTGGGCAACTTAGACTTATACTTCCATATGTCAACTAAGTCTGTCCCAAGAGCCAAGGAACCTTGGTTCATACTCAGGATTCCTCAAGCCTATTCCTGCCTGAGTATATGAGCTTGTGTGAGAAAAATTCATAGAGTTTTACTCTTATCTTTCCCAACTCACACCCCCTCTTAAACAGAGAACCGAAACTCCTATCCTCTCTATAAAATGAGCTTAATTTCCTATGCCCACTCTTATTAAGAAGAGAACCATGTAGAGAAGCCAACCCTTGAAAAAGGTGTCAGGAGAAGTCCTGTAGAATACTTGTAAGGAGAAGTCCTGACAATGCTTGTAAGGAGAAGTCCTTCTAATACTTGATAGGAGAAGTCCTTAGAATACTTGTTAGGAGAAGTCCTTAGAATACTTGTTGGGAGAAGTCCCTGATAATACTTGTACTATTTGGTTAAATAGTGAAAATCTTGGTGAAGCCAAGGACTGGACGTAGCCCTGTCGATTATGGGGGTGAACCAGGATAAAAACCATGTGTGCTTTATTTTCATTTTACATTGCTTTTTCGTTGCATGCTTATTCATTCGTTTGCAACTTGCAAACAATCTTGAAAAACAAGTAATCATCCTTCAGAATCTATTAAATGAATTTCATGCATTCTCACATATTTCCAAGAATGACCTATGTTAAATATAGATGAAAGATGATAGATGAATAACATATAACTCTTGAGAAAAGAAATCGAAAAATGGGACACACAATTCAAAGCCCCCTTTCTTGTGTGTTTGTTGCACCTTCACAAGATGGTTTGGAAATTTTTAGCGAGGCTTTATCCAAAATAATAGAAAGCGTCAAGTATGTTAGGGCAACGGAGGGAAGAAAGAATGCTTTTAAAGTTTATATGGAGAAACATGGTATTGATAAGGATAGAAAGGTTGGTTTTCGTTTGGATATGTCATTACTAGGTGGAACTCTACCTACTTGATGCTTAAAAGTGCACTTGCATATCGACGTACATTTAAGGATCTTGCTTTAGATGATTCAAACTACACCTCTCTCCCTACTGATGAAGAATGGGCACGAGGAGAAAAAATTTGTGCTCTTTTTCTTCCATTCTATGATATCACCAATATGTTTTCTGGATCCACTTATCCAACATCTAATTTGTATTTCATGCAGGTGTGGACTATTCAATGTTTGTTGGTTGAGGACAAGACTCATGAGGATGGGGTGATTAGGGCCATGATACATGACATGCAGGAAAAATTTGATAAGTATTGGAGTGATTGCAGTGTTATTCTTGCCCTTGCCTCCGTTCTTGATCCTCACTTGAAGTTTCAATTTTTGGAGTTTTGTTATTCTGACATTGGACTTGATGCTATGGCTCGCCAAACTAAGATGAGGATTGTCAATCAAAATTTGTATGCTCTATTTAATGAGTATGTCGGTGATGGTACAACCCACTACACACAAGAGAGCCAAATTAGTAGTGACATTTCTAATGAATCTCAACCTAGTAGTTCTTGTACCAACAATGTTTTGAATGTAAGTATTGCTTACTCTTTTTATTTAGTCTTTATTTATTTTAATTTCTAGTTATTTTTTAATATCATTAATTCTTGTGTCTTGGTTATTATTTAGAGATTTATCACATATGAGAATCAACATGTATCACAAGTGGGAAAGACCGAATTGGATACCTATTTGGACGATCCAAGAATTTCTTCTCAATATCATCCAAATCTTGATCTTCTGCAATATTAGAAGGAGAATAAACTAAGGTATCCAATCCTTGCCATGATGACTTGTGATATATTGAGCATTCAAATTACTAGTGTAGCATCGAAATCCTCTTTTAGTATTGGCTCTCGTGTTCTCTACAAATATCGAAGTTCTCTTCTCCCCAAGAATGTGCAAGCATTGATTTGTACAAGATAAAAGTTTCTAGGATTTCATGTTAAAGAAGGTAATTATTGCATTCTTTAATGTATGAAATGTTTACGAAATCATACATTGAATTATTTTTCACCTTTTATTCTTTTAAATATCTTATGACTTATAAAATTTACATTTATATATGAGTTGTAGGAGATCTAGAAGAAGATGAAAATGAGGAGTTGAATCCAATAGAGAAGCCACCTACTACATCCAAAGGAGTAGCAAGTGCAAGAATGGATCCACCGACTACATCCAAAGGAGGATCAAATGCAAGAAAGGAGCTATCTACATCCAACCAAGGGTCAAGTGCATCCAATAAAGGGTCAAATGTTGTAATGAAGAATTGATGATTGGTGCATGATTTGGATTTGATAAGAATATTTGATGTTTTGGTTTGTTATGGATTTGCAAGACTTGTTTGTTCGAATTTTGGATTTGTAAGACTTGTATGAGACTTTAATTTTGGATTTGTAAGACTTCTTTAAGGCGAGAATTTGAGTATATCACGAGACTTATGTTTTGGACTTGGAAGACTTCTTTGAGGTTGGACTTGAGTTTTATGTTTCTACAACAAATTCAACTATTTTCTAGAGTCTCCGGTTTAGTAATTTTTAAGGTTTTTTAAAGGTTTTTAACTGCTAAATTTCTAGTTGTTTAATCTTAAATTTCTGTTTTTCTTTTAATTTTAAATTGTGCAGCCTGGCCTGCGGGCCACTGAAATGGAGGCCCATTTGATTGCAAGGAGACGCGGGGCGGGCCAACCCGCGTACCTAGCTCTAAGCGAAACTAAAGTTTTGAATAAGACAAAAATGAATTTTGCAAAGAAGAAAAAATAAAATATATTCGCTCCTATGATTGGAATTTGTTCATCTAATATTGCATTCCTTTATCATTCACTTGAATGCGATATCTTGATCGGCACGCAGAATCAAAGAGCCATCAATAACATACTCGTGATCACAAGTTAGTACAGTTCCATGCCATGTTTAAAGGTTGTATATATATATTTTTGCTTTCTTCCAAAATTTATGTTTGCAGGGCTTCAACCATATTAAAGTTTTTAGAGAAACAAGAATCTTCAAATGGATGTTGTTGAAAAGAAGCATTTGTGTAACTGCGGCTGTCTATTTTCCAGGTTTGCGCTTTCCTTATCTAACTACTCCTCATATTCATTCCACGTTTCCATCAAACTACGTACGTTTTGCTTCATTTCTCGGAATATTTTCTAATAGAAGAGAGAGCCAAAAATTCTAACTTAAGATTTTGCATCTTCTTCATGTTATTAATATATATATATATATATATATATATATATATATATATATATATATATATTTCCTATTTTTGGAACTCAAAAGCATGATGAAGTGAAAAATTTCAAATTCGTAAGAGCTCATGGTACCTTAAATTTTTTATCATTATAACTATACACAATTAATTATGCACTCGTGGACTCCCCATTTCGTAACCATGTCATTTCATAACTCTGAATTTACAAAACCAATCCTTGAAGCGAATTTTTGATTAATTGATTTTTATATGGGTTGAAGAACACATCATCGACTAGGTTTCCATACATATATTTTGGTTTTACAAAGTTAATATTTTTCCACAGCCATTTATTAATATTCAGAGACATTAGGATGAAACCATAACATATATTGATATATATATATATATATATATATATATATTTATATATTATATATTTTATATATAATAAGCCGAACCTTTCATTTCAGGATTGAGGATTTCATAAAACATCAAGATGCATGCACTGAGCGGCAAACTTGGCAAGAGTTACAAGCACTGCAATCTGTCATTGATTTTGAGATTTCTGACAAAGACATCAGGAGGGTTAACGATAGGATCAAGCGTGGTTGCAATGGTCAATGATGTTTAGTTTGGTTTAATTAACTTTCTCAACTGTGATTTTGTTTTGAATCTTGGGTAGTGACTTGTGATATTATTGGGGATCTTTAAGTATGAGGGTTTTCCTTCTAAGGGTTAGTTTTAATATGCATTTATAATATTTAAATTCTCTTTACAATAAAATAAAATAAAATGCTCGATCTCAAACATCTTCAAGCACAAGTCCACTTAGTAAGGCAAATTTATGTAATTTTGTTTACGCGTGAAATTTCCATCAAAACAAAAGACAGATCCAAAAATATAGGACTTGGAGATATGGGTAATGGGTAATTTATATTTGGTGGCTTATTTGTTATAATAAATCATCGAGGGTAAAAGATAGTTAGAAATGTAGTAGTCATGTTAAAATATGATAGAAAAACTACCGAGCTATCCAAATTTCAAAAAATTTATGAATTTAGAAACATAAAACTTTCGAATTATCCGGTGATAAGTTTGAGAATAAAGGCTCATATGAGTCAAGACTTAAGTTTCTCGAATGTTTCTGGTAAAACAAAAGCCAAGTTACCCAATAATAATAACTTACATAGTCAAGATATCGGTGAACCAACACAATATCAACTTATATGTGAAATTAAAAAAATAGAAAAATCCAATATATCCATGTTTTTTTTTATGAACCTGCAATATATAAAAGTAAGTCTTTATAGTGGGAGTCCAAGTTTTTACCTTAGATCTTTGAATAATAAAGGTATTTATTCCTTAATTTGTTACTTCTATCCCCGGGGAGAAATTGTCATCCTTAGTTGGGGGATTTAATTTTGATTGTTTGCGTAAGTTATTAAATTATGTAAATTTAATGAAATTAAATAAAATATGATTAGCTAGAAAAAATGTAAAATACTAGATGGTGGGAGTGGATCAAAAAGAGAATATTAAAAGGAAAATGTACAAATTGAACTCGTAAGTTTAAAGTTGAAAAATAATTGAAATTAAAAAGAATAATCTTGGTTCATGTGATACATGCTTGATTCCCCTTAAGAAGCGTCTCGGGTTCGAGTTTAGTAGATGGAAAACACCCGGCAAGGATAGTTAGTCACACCATGATGTGGATGTTCCCGGTTCGAACATGATTTCCTCCGAAGGTGGATATCTGTCTTACGCCAAAAGATTACATTATAGGTTAAAAAGAAGGAGGGAAACTAAAGTTTTGAATAAGATAAATATGAATATTGGGAAAAAGAAAATATAAAATATATTTGCTCCTATGATTATGATTGGTATTTGTTCATCGAATATTGCATTCCTTTATCATTCACTTGAATGTGATATCTTGATCTGCACGCAGAATCATAGAGCCATCAATAACGTACTCGTGATCACAAATTAGTGCAGTGCCATGCCATGTTTAAAGGTTGTATATATATTTTTGCTTTCTTCCAAAATTTATGTGTGCAAGGCTTCAACCAAATTAAAGTTTGGCTTAATAGCATTTTTGGTCCCTTACTTATCACGATTTGGCACTTTTGGTCCCTAACAAAATTTTTTTAGCTTAAATGGTCCCTCACTTTGACAAACGACAGCAGTTTTAGTCACCTATCACTATTCCGTGAAAAGTTAACGTTTTCTGTCAAAAATTGAACAGTTTTTAGAAAAAAAAATTGAAGAAGAAGAAGAAGCAGAAAGTAGAAAATCTGGATTTCTTCCACACTGAATCCACAATTAGCATGGATGATAATATACCCTAATGTATTAGAAAAATCATGGTGCAGCATTCTCCAAACACTTCACCTCCAAAGAGCTTCTCACTCTGCATCATCTTTTTTCTTTCTCTCTTCCCTATCACTCCTTCTCCTTCCCAAATCAAAACCCATTTCCTCAATCCACCCTTCATTCCTCCCATATCATCAAAATACTCTCTTTACCCATCAAACTTTCTGACTTTAGTAGTTTCTCTCATAATTTTCCACACCATTTTGATCTCTGAGAAAGTTGAGGGGGAAAAGAAAGCAAATTGACAAGTTACAATTCAATGAAGATGTCATCAATCTCTGGAAAAGTGTTCACATTGGGGTTGATAAGTTTCTGGTATGCTTCCAACATTGGGGTTCTGCTATTGAACAAGTACCTGCTGAGCAACTATGGTTTCAAGTACCCAATATTCCTCACCCTGTGCCACATGATGGCGTGCTCAATCCTCAGCTTTGTTGTGATATCGTGGCTGAAAGTGGTGCCAAAGAAGACGGTGCGGTCAAGGGTGCAATTTGTGAAGATATCATCTTTGGGGCTCATTTTCTGCTTGTACCCAAAAGGATCTGCAACAAAACCAAACCCTAAATCTCCCTCTCCACCGAATCCACAACCAGCGCCGCCACTCCTCTGCTCACCTTCGGCCCTCTCCCTTCATCTCCTTCTTCGAAACCAGCCCTCAAATCAAGGTTCAAACACAGGTCGAGGTTCAAATCGAGGCCGGAACACATGTCAGAGGTTCAAATCGAATAAGGAGAAGAAGGTAAATCCAACCTCGGTGGTGGTGAGGATCTTTTAGAGGCGAATTGGTGATGGTGGAGTAGAGGATGGCGACGAAGAGGGAAGGGGCAGGGGCAGTCCGAAGGTTTGAGAGGAAGGGAAGGTGAAGATGAGGGTTTTGTTTTGGGGGAAGAAGGGGAAGAAGGTGAAAGAAGGGAAGATCAAGGTTTTGTTTTGGGGGAAAAAGGTGAAGAAGAGGATGAATGTCAGGGGAAGGGTGGAGAAAAGGGTTGTTCTGTTTTTTTTTTCCCCAAAAATTGTTAACTTATTTACCGAAAACGTTAATTTTTAACAGAATAGTGACGAGGGACTAAAATTGCTGTCGTTTGACAAAGTGAGGGACCAGTTAGGCTAATTTTTTTTGTTCGGGACCAAAAATGTCAAATCGTGATAAGTGAGGGACCAAAATTGCTATTAAGCCTTAAAGTTTTTGGAGAGACAAGAATCTTCAAATGGATGCTGTTGAAAAGAAGCATTTGTGTAACTGTGGCTGTCTATTTTCCAGGTTTGTGCTTTCCTTATCTAACTACTCCTCATATTCATTCCATGCTTCCATCAAACTACATACGTTTTGCTTCATTTCCCGGAATATTTTCTAATTGAAGAGAGAGCAAAAAATTCTAATTTAAGATTTGCATCTTCTTCATGTTATTAATATATATATTTCCTATTTTTGGAACTCAAAAGCATGATGAAGTGAAAAATTTCAAATCCGTAAGAGCTCGTGGTACCTTAATTTTTTTATCATTATAACTATACACTATTAATTGTGCACTCGTGGACTCCCCATTTCGTAACCGTGTCTTTTCATAACTCTGAATTTACAAAACCAATCCATGAAGCGAATTTTTGATTAATTGATTTTTATATGGGTTGAAGAACACATCATCGACTAGGTTTCAACACATATATTTTTGTTTTACAAAGTTAATATTTTTCCACAGCCATTTATTAATATTCAGAGACATTAGAATGAAACCATAACATATATATATATATATATATATATATATATATATATATATATATATATATATATATATATATATAATAAGCCGAACCTTTCATTTTCAGGATTGAGGATTTCATAAAACATCAAGATGTATGCACTGAGCGGCAAACTTGGTAAATCTATCATTGATTTTGAGATTTCTGACAAAGACATCAGGAGGGTTAACGATAGGATCAAGCGTGGCTGTAATGGCTAATGATGTTTAGTTTGGTTTAATTAACTTTCGCAATTATGATTTTGTTTTGAATCTTGGGTAGTGACTTGTGATATTATTGGGGATCATTAAGTACGAGGGTTTGCCTTCTGAGGGTTAGTTTTAATATGCATTTATAATATTTCAATTCTCTTTATAATAAAATAAAATGCATGCTCGATCTCAAACAGTTTCAAGCACAAGTTCACTTAGTGAGGCAAATTTATGTCATTTTGTTTACGCGTGAATTTTCCATCAAAACAAAAGACGGATCCAAAAATTAAATTAGGACTTGGAGATATGGGTAATTTATTTTGGTGGCTTATTTGTTATAATAAATCATCGAGGATAAAAGATAGTTAGAAGTGTAGTAGTTATGTTAAAATATGATAGAAAAACTACCGAGCTATCCAAATTTCAAAAAATTTATGAATTTAGAAACATAAAACTTCTAAATTATTCGGTGGTAACTTTAATAATAACTTAAATAGTCAAGATTCCGGTGAACCAACACAATATCAAATTATATGTGAAGTTTGAAAAATAGAAAAATCTAATATATCCATGATCTTTTTTATGAACCTGCAATATATAAAAGTAAGTCTTTATAGTGGGAATCCAATTTTTTACCTTAGATCTTTGAATAATAAAGGTATTGATGCCTTAATTTGTAACTTCTATCCTCGGAGAAAAATTGTCAACATTTTTTTTAAAGAGAATATATATATATATATATATATATATATATATATATATATATATATATATATATTCAAGGCAATTGGCTATGGGGATACCTTGGTCAAGACCAAAAAAGAAGGAACAACAGGGGCATGCCCATACAAAGAGCACTACCAATCTGAAAATCCAAAAGACCCAGTACAGATTAGGACACAGCACAAGTGACCCCCACAAACTAGAACTACAAGACCAAAAAGTAAGGCCACCAAGCATTAAAATAGACTAAAGATAAAAGCAAAGGCATAGCACAAAAGCAGGACGCAAGAGAATACTTAGCAGAAGAAAATGAGAATTTGCCAAAGGTAACCTCGCTGTAGAAACTCCAGACACTCAGCAGCCAGGACACCAATCACTTCAGGCAGCCGAACAATGAAGAACGAAAACAGAGCTTGCTCCCTAGAAACCTATTGGGAAGACCTGAGCAAGGCGGACAGACATGAGGATCTGGACAGGGGGCAGCCTGGAAAGAAATAGCAGACCACAATGTACCTAGATTGCAACAGAGGACAGTATCCAGGCCAAAAGGTGAAGCTAAGGATCATGGGCATATTGGAAATTGAGCAGCTACTAGTCACACAATTCCCACAACGGATGCTCCCTCTCGCAACCCAATTTCGCAAGGTAATTAGCCACACAATTAGCTTCTCTGAATATATGTGCGACCCCTTCACACTCCATCTCGATCAACAAGCGATCAATCATGTTCAATTCATTCAATAGCTTCCATGGCCGGTGGTCCTTACATGAAACCCAACCAACCGCGAGCATTAAGTCACTTTCGATCAGGACACGATGGATTGTGAATTCTTTGCAGAATAATAACGCATTCAAAATGGCTTTTAACTCTGCCTCATAGGCCCAACATACTCATGTTGCCTTGGAGAAAAAGCCTTTAATTCCCCCCTCAGAATCCCTTAATACTCCACCTATGCCGTTCGGCCCCGGCGCACCTCTCGCAGAACCGTCGACATTCAATTTCAAGAGGCCACGAGGTGGGGGGCACCATTTACATAACCTAGGACTCTTGCGGTTGCTGTGAATGTTGATCTTCTCAAAATGATGTATGAAATCAAAAGCAGAGAAGGAGCAATCATCCGTAGAAGCCTTAATCCACCACATGATTCTCAAGATGTGCATATCCCAAACAGCAGCTTGGTCTACCTGCTTTTGCTGGAATATCAGCCCATTGCGGGCAAGCCAAATTGACCACACTAGAGAATATGGAATTAGTTCCCATAGAATTCTGTCTGACACCACCCTCAACTGCGGCCACTCTGTTATAAGGTGGTTGAAAGACGAAGGACAGCACCATAACAGACCTTCCCTCTTGATGACAGAATTCCATAAATTCCAAGCAAACGAACACTGGACCATAAGATGATTTTCTGTTTCGGTGACCAGTCCACAAACTTTACACACCCCTCAATTTTCTATGGCGATACCTCTTGTTATTAGATTGGATTTTACAGCAATGTGATGTTCCATGAGCTACCATGCAAACAACAACCACTTTCGGTGGGACAATTTTACGGATACGGTTAGGAACCAACCACGACCTGTCATCAATAAATATTCTCTCTTCAGCAACTCTGCATATTGCTCTAACAGAAAACTGACCAGACACATCACCCAGCCATAAGATGGTATCTGCTAATGAGGAGGGAACCACATCGTTAATCAAATCGAGCAGCTATTTGAGAACATCATTTTCCCAATCAAATAGGCGTCGCCTAAGCTGAATTGACCAGACCCAAGATCCATTGGTGAATGAGCCAACCTCACTGATTGTAGCTTGTCTCTCCTCGGAAAGCACAAAGAGTCTGGGAAATCGTATATGCAATGGGACCATATCCACCCATGTGTCCAACCAAAATCTAATGTTCTGGCCCTGACCGACCTTGCATCTAGTTGCCTCCCGGAAAGCTTTCTCCAGCACGGTAGAAAAATTGTCAACATTAGTAGTGCGATTTAATTTTGATTGTTTGCATAAGTTATAAAATTATGTAAATTTAATCAAATTAAATGAAATATGATTAGCTGGAAAAATGTAAAATACTAGATGGTGGGAGTGGATCAAAAAGAGAACATTAAAAGGAAAATGTACAAATTGAACTTGTAAGTTTAAAGTTGAAAAATAAATGAAATTAAAAAGAATGATCTTGGTTCATGTGATACATGCTTGATTCCCCTTAAGAAGCGTCTCGGGTTCGAGTTTAGTAGATCGAAAACACCCGGCAAGGATAGTTAGTCACACCATGATGTGGATGTTCCCGGTTCGAACATGATTTCCTCTGAAGGAGGATATTTGTCTTACGCATAGAATTTTACATTATAGGTTAAAAAGAAGGAGCGAAACTAAAGTTTTGAATAAGATAAATATGAATATTGGGAAAAAGAAAATATAAAATATATTTGCTCCTAATATTGGTATTTGTTCATCGAATAATATTGCATTCCTTTATCATTCACTTGAATGCGATATCTTGATCGGCACGCAGAATCATAGAGCCATCAATAACGTACTCGTGATCGCAAATTAATTCAGTGCCATGCCAAGTTTAAAGGTTGTCTATATATATTTGCTTTGTTCCAAAATTTATGTGTGCAGGGCTTCAACCAAATTAAAGTTTTTAGAGAGACAAGAATCTTCAAATGGATGTTGTTGAAAAGAAGCATTTGTGTAACTGTGGCTGTCTATTTTATAGGTTTGTGCTTTCCTTATCTAACTACTCCTCATATTCATTCCATGCTTCCATCAAACTACATACGTTTTGCTTCATTTTTCGGAATATTTTCTAATTGAAGAGAGAGCCAAAAATTCTAACTTAAGATTTTGCATCGTCTTCATGTTATTAATATATATATTTCCTATTTTTGGAACTCAAAAGCATGATGAAGTGAAAAATTTCAAATCCGTAAGAGCTCATGGTACCTTTAATTTTTTATCATTATAAGTATACACTATTAATTGTGCACTCGTGGACTCCCCATTTCGTAACCGTGTCTTTTCATAACTCTGAACAAAACCAATCCTTGAAGCGAATTTTTGATTAATTGATTTTTATATGGGTTGAAGAACACATCATCGACTAGGTTTCCATACATATATTTTGGTTTTACAAAGTTAATATTTTTCCACAGCCATTTATTAATATTCAGAGACATTAGAATGAAACCATAACATATATTGACATATATATTGATATATTATATATATATATATATATATATATATATATATATATATATATATATAAATAAGATGTACCTATCATTTCAGGATTGAGGATTTCATAAAACATCAAGATGCATGCACTGAGCGACAAACTTGGCAAGAGTTACAAGCACTGCAATCTGTCATTGATTTTGAGATTTCTGACGAAGACATCAAGAGGGTTAACGATAGGATTAAGCGTGGCCGCAATGGTCAATGATGTTTAGTTTGGTTTAATTAACTTTCGCAATTGTGTTTTTGTTTTGAATCTTGGGTAGTAATTGGGAATCATTAAGTATGAGGGGTTTGCCTTCAGGGGGTTAGATCTCAAGCTTAATATGATTTTATAATATTTAATCTCTCTTTATAATAAAATAAAATAAAATGCATGATCGTTCTCAAACAACTTCAAGCACAAGTCCACTTAGCGAGGCAAATTTATGTAATTTGGTTTGCGCGTGAAATTTCATTCAAAACAATAGACGGATCCAAAAAGTAAATTGGGACATGGAGATATGGGTAATTTTTATTTGGTGGCTTATTTTTTATGATAAATCATCGGGAATTTTTTTTCAAAATGTAGTAGTTATATTAAAATATGTTAGAAAAACTACCGAGCTATCCAATTTTCAAAAAATGTATGAATTTAGAAACATAAAACTTCTAAATTATCCTGTGATAACTTTGAGAATCAAGGCTCATATGAGCTAAGACTTAAGTTTCTCGAATGTTTCTGGTAAAACAAAAGCCAAGTTATCCAGTAGTAACTTAAGTAGTCAAGATCCGAGGAACCAACACAATATCAATATGTGATGTTTAAAAAATAGAAAAATCCAATATATCCATGTTTTTTTTATTAACCTCCAATATATAAAAGTAAATCTTAATAGTGGGACTCCAATTTTTTACCTTAGATCTTTGAATAATAAAAGTATTGATGCCTTAATTTATTATTTCTATCCTCGGGGAAAAATTGTCATCCTTAGTAGGGCGATTTAATTTTTATTGTTTGCATAAGTAATAATTTTATGTAAATTTATTAAAATTAAATGAAATATGATTAGCTGGACAAAATGTAAAATACTAGATGGTGGGAGTGGATCAAACTGAGAATATTAAAAGGAAATTGTACAAATTGAACTCGTAATTTTAAAGTTGAAAAATAAATGAAATTAAAAAGAATAATTTGGGTTCAAGTGATACATGCTTGAATCCCCTTAAGAAGTGTCTCGGGTTCGAGTTTAGTAGATGGAAAACACCCGGCTAAGATAGTTACTCGCACCACGATGTGGATATTCCCGGTTCGAACAGGATTTTCTACAAAGGACGATATTTGTCTTACACCAAAAGATTACATTATAGGTTAAAATGGAGGATCGAAACTAAAGTTTTGAATAAGACAAATATGAATTTTGATATATTCACTCCTATGATTGGTTTTTGTTCATCTAATATTGTATTCCTTTATCATTAACTTGAATGCGATATCTTGATCAGCACGCAGAATCATAGAACCATCAATAACGTACTCGTGATCACAAGTTAGTACAGTGCCATGCCATGTTTAAAGGTTGTATATATATTTTTTCTTTCTTCCAAAATTTATATGTGCAGGGCGTCAACCAAATTAAGGTTTTTAGAGAGACAAGAATCTTCAAATGGATGTTTTTGAAAAGAAGCATTTGTGTAACTGTGGCTGTGTATTTTCCAGGTTTGTTCTTTCCTTACCTAACTACTCCTCATATTCATTCCATGCTTCCATCAAACTACATAGGTTTTGCTTCATTTCTCGGAAAATTTTCTAATAGAAGAGAGAGCCAAAAATTCTAACTTAAGATTTTGCATCTTCTTCATGTTATTAATATATACATTTCCTATTTTTGGAACTCAATCATGATGAAGTGAAAAATTTCAAATCCTTAAGAGCTCATGGTACCTTAAATTTTTTTATCATTATAACTGTACACTATTAATTGTGCACTCATGGACTCCCCATTTCGTAACTATGACTTTTCATAACTCTGAATTTACAAAACCAATCCTTGAAGCATAATTTTGATCAATTGATTTTTATATGGCTTTAAGAACACATCATCGACTAGGTTTCCATACATATATTTTTGTTTTACAAAGTTAATATTTTCCCCCAGCAATTTATTAATATTCAGAGACATTAGGATGAAACCATAACATATATTGACATAGATATTGATATATTATATAAATTATAAGCTGGACCTTTCATTTCAGGATTGAGGATTTCATAAAACATGAAGATGCATGCACTGAGCGGCAAACTTGACAAGAGTTATCAGCACTGCAATCTGTCATTGATTTTGAGATTTCTGACAAAGACATCAGGAGGGTGAACGATAGGATCAAGCGTGGATGCAATGGTCAATGATGTTTAGTTTGGTTTAATTAACTTTCGTAATTGTGATTCTGTTCATCCAATATACTAGCGACAAGTGTAAGACCCTAGACTTTTAAATAATAATGTAACTATTTAATTATTTAAATGTATGTAATGCACGTTGTTAAGTAGAATTCAATGTGAAAGTTTTTGAATTAAATGAATAAGATAATATTCATGACTCAATGATATTGAGGTCATTCTTAGAGTAAGAATTCACTGCGCTGCCGTAAGAATTCGGCTTCGTAGCAAAACAGTCGAGGAAGGCTAACCGTCGAAAGGTAGAAACCCTAGTGTTAACCCGAATAAAGTTAGAGTGGGAATAAGACATTCTCAATATCTGAATGTTAGTGTATGTTTGATTTGGAGTATTTTGACTCTAACATTGATATGTTTTTGTTCCGGATCCCGGGAAAGTTCCCAACACGCAGTAAAGGTTTTTGTAGAAACATTAAAATAAGGAAACAAGGTAGTTCTGAACTTTTTTAGGATTTCTCGATGAAACAGGAAGTCTTAGAATGTCGAGAGGTGTGACACTCCTTTAAACATATCAACTTAAACTGTAACTCTCGGATACCACCAAATGTGACGTAACTTTTTATTGGATATATATTTTTTTTTTCTTTACTAACTAACTAAAGATCCTCGGGATTAAGGCGGAAGATCATAATCCCTCACACATTCAAACTAAACATCATATATCTGGAAACACTCTGATACCTATTCTCAAGCACATAGATGTACTGTTACATCTTCACTGAGTCCTATTCTTACCCACCAATAGCTACCATGGCTTAATAGCTTCGGCGTACACGAACCAACTCGATCTAAACCCATCTCTATCTTTCACCTGAAAATGTTAACCTCTGGAGGGAGTGAGCTACCAACAGATAAGAACATGAATGTGTCAGTAACCCTGACCGAAGTCATATGGAGGTCGGCCAAACACAATTTATATCCAAGTTATAAAAATATCATTCAATTTCTATTCCATATCAACACATAATATATGGACAGGCAACACACAATCACATCAATGCACAAGTAATATGCAGGTATGCTGGTTATCAGTCCTTTCCTTATGTCTCCATATTTCAGTCGGATTTCTCTTCCAATTACCCCAGAGGTTAGACCCCTGAGAAGAAAGTCCGTGATCTGACCTTTTTATAATTTGATATCATGAATGCTAGTAGTGTATAAGGCCCGAAGCATTTTAGCTTCTACACTCTTCATAAAGTCATTCGGGAATTATGGACACGGAATTTACCCTCGTTCCACTCTTTACCGAGCTTTGATTATCTTAGGGCTTCACTGTCAGATATACATGACTTTCCCAGTCCTTTAACTTCATACCAGCCCGACCTAAGGGGTCCAGCCTGGAACTGGTAATGAGGTAGTCCCATCATGTATTCCCGGGCTTATTCATCTCTGAACATGGCCACCCTCGGTATCCCTGTATTCCCACACTCTTATAGTGGTAGTGACAACACTTTCTTACTCCTTATCTCTCCAGGAAAGATATCATTATATAGCATTTCTTCACCCCCTTATACTTCCTGAATATCTAGAGTCATAACTATGATGATCTCTGTTGCATCTCTATCCAGACTCAGGGATATGTACATTAGGTAAGTAGAGTTTTACACATAGAAATCACGTTCTTTTTGGTAACCAGCCCGCACTCAGTTTCAAAACCATGTCAACTTCCTAGTCTATTTAATTATGTCCATTAACTATCTATCCTAGCAGTGGATCCTATTCCGTTATAAGGTAGGCTGATTTTCTTAAATAAGTGACAGGCCAACAATTACCTCAAGATTTTTCCCTCTTTGACCACAGATGCTATGTAAATATTGCTTATAGAAATTATGAATAAGCCTTATGACAGCAATTTCTAGTACCACTATATCCCATAGTGTACTCTCCCGTTCTAATTTTCAATGCAACAACCAATTGTCAATTCCTACATTTCATAATCATTCCGTAAAGAATATCAGTATGCTTATCACAACAAGTATTCCATTTAGGCAGTACAATTATCACATGGCATATCACATATATATTCAACCAGCATGCAATTTAGTTAATCATTCCAAATATCACAACATTCAATCAGATCATGCATATAGCCATATTGCAGTCATCAAACAATCACACAATTCAAACAGCACATAATCCAACCAAACACATAACTAAAGCAAGCGTTAAAGTCACACGCAAGTCCTCATCATGAGGGTAACTCAGTCCTCCGCTGACCTAGATATCCAATGCTAATCCATGTAAGTTGGAAGATTCATTTTTCTTAGCTTTCTTGCCTTTGTGATGCCCAGTGTCGATTTCCTTGATCAAGCTTTCGTACTATAACTCATTCTTAACAACAACATTAAACTAAACAAAGCATAGTATGTATTCTCCTCATCCAAGTTCTTTCACTCCATTGAAGCTACTCATTGCTACATTCAGGTGCTCCTTGGGATCGCCCTCGCCTGCATAAGTCTCCAGTGTTAGACTTTTCAAGGCATCCGGCATAGGAACCGCTGCAATTGCCGCACAGAAAGGCTGAAACTCTACCATCGTTTCCGCCTCCCTGTGGCCTTCCATTACCGGATCCCTTTGCTGACGGAAATACTCCAACTGAGCTTGCAGATGCTGGTTCTACTGCTGAATAGTTTCGATGGTGCCGCAAACTCTCCTCCACTCCTCCGCGGTGATGCTAATCGTGGAGGGCGGCTCATTGTTTGGTTGTTCAGTCTGGGTCTGGCCTGCGTGTGGTGACAGAGGAGGGGATGGCGGTGATTGCGTCCGCGTCGCCCGTCCTCCACCACGGCCTCGCCCACGACCTCGCCTTGGATTGCCTAACATGACTTCTCTCATAGTGATCGTGGGGGTTGGTTTACCGATTCCCCACAGACGGCGCCAAGTATTCTCGAAGGGAGTGAAATAAGAGAATTATTATTAGAGTAGCAAACGAATAAATCTGAACCTTTTTACATGAGCCCTCTACTAGCTATTTATAGGGGGAGAGCCATAAATAGCATTAAAACCCTAGTATTACAAATTATAGGCCCTTGGGCCTCGGGAACTCGGCCCAGTGGAGCATAAATCTGCACCCCCCATAAATTACAAGTTCACCCCCTCTGGCGGTCCTTCTCGCCCTGCCTAGGATACTTAGTCGCCATTCTACTGGGTGGGGCTCGCCCAGTCCAAGTTCTTTTGAAAAGTCCTTTTCAAAAGTTATTTTGGTTAAATTTTTGAGCTTTTACTACTTCCTTTTCATTAAAACTCTTAGTTATTCTTATGTCTACACTTTCAACAAACTAGTTTTCAAAAAAGTAGAGTTCTTGAGAAATGGCTTTTAAGAAGAAAGTGATTTTGAAACTTCTAAAGTGTTTTCCACTGTATATATAGCCTAAATAAGGTTTTGTACGAATTTTTTTTAAAGATAAATATTATCATGGCATTTAACCTCACATGGCCGAATCTAGACATGTGTTTTGGGGATGAGTTTTTTATTTTTGACTTAAGTTTTGTGTGGAAAATGCCTTGGTTTAGTGTGAGAAAATTATTGAGGAAAGAAAGAAAGTATTTGGGTAAAGACATGGTTATGGACGAGAGCTAAAGCATGGTTTTGTAAGTTAGAAAATTGATTTTGAACTTGGTTTTGAGTGAAAGAAATCCTACAAAAAGTTTTGAGGACATAAACTCGACTTTGAGAAACTTAAGGTTTTGGTATAAAAAAATGGTATTATTTTGAAACTTTTTACCATAAGGGGATGAAGTTTAACTTACTAAGAGAAAAAAAAGTTTTAGGACTTGTTTTGGACTTAAAAGAAAACTAGAAATTTAAATGGGTTAAAGTTAAATTTTGTTGAAATCAAGGACTATAAGTCTACGTTTTGAAACCTTGGGGACTATAATTGAAAATTTGAATATTTTGGGGCTTGAATTTTTTTTTGTAAAAGCCTTGGGGATGTTTGGGTTTATGAGATTTTGGGGGACTAAGTTTTAAAGTCCAAAGACTTGCCCAATTTGTGTTAGAAACATAAGTGCACCTTGTTTTAAAAGTTGAGAATTTTGCAATGTTTTGGGTATATCCATGGGCTTATGTTAGAACCTAGAATCCTAGTAAGGGATCTTGGTTAGTGACTAAGTTGATTGTACTTGTAAAGGTACATCGTTCAGAAATCAAGTACAAGCTGAGAATATAAATGCTATGTGTTGTTAGAGCAAACCTAGGTTTTTTTTTTTCTTATTATGCTGCTGCTATATATGTGATTGTTTTGGAATTTGACTCTTGATATTGTATTCTCTTGTTTCTGCTTGGGCGTCATCGCCAGACGAAGATCGTGTGAAGGGAACAGTATAGAGTACTGCTAGAAGGATCCCGCGCCCGACCCATACGCAACAAACATTTTGATTGAATGATGGATGAACTTATCAAATATTTGTTTAAGGATGACCATACCAAATATTTAAGTGTGGGGATGGGTATTTAAGTACATGCTTTAAGTATGTTATGAAATCTACTTATTAAAGAAATTTTTTATCACGTATGAAGTCATTAAGTTTTAAATTGGAACTACTTTGCAAACACGATTAACTAACGTTAAGTCATTATAATTGACCCCCGAATTTCAGGGTGTTACAACAAGATCGCTTTTTGGAAGGTGGACGAGGACACCAACTTGTTCCCCCTAACCTGGGAAATGAAGGCCACTAACCATCCACGATGAACGAGGTCACACTGAAATTTTATGCTATCGAGTGGAAAGATCTCACTATGGCCATCCGAGATTTCAACATCCACATTTTCCCCTTCATCAATGACCGGAAACTCATCTCCGGGAAGGAAGCCATCAAGAAGACCAAGGAGCACCTAGGTAATTTCCTTTCTTAACTCCTATAGTAGGAGTCTTTCCTGTATTATGAATTTCGACTTTTCTTTCTTGTCTGCAGATAACATGATCTAGCACTTATATTTTGTTGCCCAAATGTTCCTAGTACTAGACATAGAGGATGATTATAAGAAAGCTGAGCAGAACAAAGAGTTTGAGATCCCAGCCAAGAAGATTCTTGAGCCCGACCTTATTGAGAAAAGGAGGCTCTTAGAAGGGAGAAAGAGGAAGGAGATGGAGATCATGCTTAAGTTTGTGATATCCAAGGCAGCGTCCTAAGAGACTGAGGATGCTCCTTCCAAGAAGAAAAAGTGATTGAAAAAGGAATACGGTGGTCCTGTTAAGTTCAAACGTTCCAAAGAAGTTTATTAGATTTTGAATGATAACAATTTTGTTATTAATTATGATAGATAAAAATTTCCTAAACTTTGTGAATTATCTTTTTCATGAAATCACTTCTATCGTCTACCAAGAGAAGCAATCCCATCGTCTGCCAAGACTATAACCAAATGAAGTATCTCTATCGTCTGGCAATACTATTAGGAAACGAGGCAACCTATCATCCACCAAGCCGTATCGTTCAGCGATAAGGAGAAAAGTAACCTATCGTCTGCGAAGCCGCATCGTCCAGCGACAAAAAGAAGTCGCATCGTCTGAAGTATTAATGTCCAGAGACAATAAGTAATGTTCAGAGATTCTTTGAAGAATGTCGTCTGCACACATTGAATTGCATCATCCAATCAAAGAAGTAGAGCTTATTAAATAATTAAAGAAATTCATTTATGAGCTGTTCAAAGTTGGCATGGCCAATCCCCGAGGAACAACGCTACAACCTCTGCTGAAGGGTCAGGGCGTCAACAGTTATTCTCCAAAGGCTAGGTACAACACTTGTGAATAAACAATTGAGTTTTATTCGCTCTCTCTACCGATGCATTAAATGCTTGTCTGCTCGGTCATTCTCAGCATTAAATGCTTGCTCATTCATCAAGAAACAACATTAAATGCATATCTCCTTTAGACACATTAAATCTTCCGGAAATCCCTCTACATCTACATCAAGTTGAATCAAAAGGGATATTTTCTGAGATACAGTCTGCAACAAGCAATTTGCTCTATCAGACCATCTATTTCAAGCTATCAACAGTCAAGAACATTCAATGAAGAGATCCATTAGTTACATTGGAGATATTCTGAAGAAATCACGTGACCAACTCTCAGCATTGTTCAAACCACTGCCCTAACAGAACTACTTTCAAGTGGAGCTATAAGAGGAAGACTTGAAGAAATCAGAAGTAATTAACAACACACAATCTTCGAACTTGCAATTTCAATCTACTTTCTTCTCTGTTTCTTATTTCCCTTAAGAGTAAAATCCTTCAGAAGAAGAAAACATCCTTAGTGTGAAAAGCTCTTAAGTGACAAACACTCTAAAATCTTCACACCCAAAACAGACACCCTATTGTCTATCCTTCTTTGTTTTAGTTCAAACTTAAGTACAAACCCAAGAGTCATATTTTCTGTACTTAGAGTTTCCAGTTCTTCATATTTCTATGTCACTCTTTTTGAAGAGATTCTGTAGAAGAGAAAAAATCTTTTTAAAGAATTAGGAGAAGTCATGTACAATACTTGTAAGGAGAAGTCCTGAAGAATACTAGGAGAAATCCTGCATAATACTTGTACTATTCGGGTTAAATAGTGGAAAATCTTGGTGAAGCCAAGGACTAGACGTAGCCCTATCATTTAAGGGGGTGAACCAGGATAAACTCTTTGTGTGCTTTTATTTTCACGCTTTGTTATTTATTCCGCTGCTCAAGTTTT
Organism: Acmispon strigosus; assembly: GCA_030819835.1. Lineage (NCBI taxonomy): Eukaryota > Viridiplantae > Streptophyta > Magnoliopsida > Fabales > Fabaceae > Acmispon > Acmispon strigosus. Next base: position 35,478,095 of record JAUAMA010000001.1, on the reverse strand, counting down.
CAAAAATACTTCTAAAACTTATATTTTTTTTGAAAAACAAGTTTTTAATATAACACAATTCAACCCCCCCTTTCTTGTGTTATTTCGTTATTATCATGTCCTTTAACTAAAGAGGCCCGGACTTCTCAAGCTTCTCTCGATCTCCAAAAAAGAGCTTCTTCTTATTCCGAACAGGCTACTTCCCTTCCTCATTCTGATCAGATCACTCCACCCCGAGCTAAAAAAAGACCTACCCCATCTGAGTCGTCCAACATGGTGGACGAGCTGGACTGTATCCTTACCGACAACAGTATCATCCACACTCTTCACGATGCCGACCCCTTCGATACTACGGAGATTTTCTTCTCACGGGCAATGGATTCTGCCTATGTATACGCTATCCTCAAGGACATCGTCTTTCCACAGCTCTGAGCAAAAATATTACACTTAAGGTAGACAAGAAGAAGCTTGGTGACATTGTTTATAATTATCTAACCAGGAGGATGCCCTGAGCCTTTGCCGTTTAGAGGAAACCCGAGGCAAGGAAGATTCTTTAAAAGAAGCTGATGATCTCCGGGGCCAAGTTTCCTCTTTGAAGGAGGAGTTGACTGCGGCTGAGTCTTCCTTGTCCCATGCCAAGATCTCATGTTTGGAGCTTGCGGGTGAAAGGGACTCAAGGAAGGAACAAGTTGTCGAGCTCACCGCATCAAAGGAAGCTCTTGAGGATGCTGCCCAGTCTTCTAAATCCCGAGGGCAGCAGCTGGATAGCAGAGGTAAGGAACTTGAGGCTAGCTTGGCTTGTAGCAAGGAGCTAATCAACTTCTCCAAGACCAAGCTTTCCCAAACCGCTGAGGCCCAATTCAGAATAAGGTGGCTCAACTAAAGGTCTTGAACCCCAACCTTATCACTAAAGGCGCTGGAGTTGATAGGGTAGCCTAGAGCGGGGTGATTTACTTAGTTGAGAAGGGCAAGATTGTTGGTCCAGCTCCATTGTAACTTTATGCTTTCCTTTTATCTCTTTTCTTTTTTTATATATGTAGAGGGCGCCATGAGCCTTCTTCTTTTTGCAACTCACCTCAATCGATGATTATGAATTTAGAGTTTTATTCATTTATCTTTTCTGTCACTTTTAATGACAACTTCGCTTTTTATCTGCATCTCTCCAACGTCTTTGCAACACGCCAATGTTGCTTCCTTTAGACTCTAGGTAAATCATAAACACGTGATTTGTGTGTTGTCTCTAAGAGGACTCACGTTCTATGAGTAAAACTTTTGCTTTTCTCCCGCTCAATTTTCAAGCCATATTTTAGCTATTGTTTTGAGGGGAGCATTAGCCCTTTTTGATCGATGCCATTTCTGACTTGTGTTTTGTTACGCTTTCTGAATGCATGAATTCTCACGAGGTAATTTTGCTCTTGTACGCAGCCAGACTAGCTCTATGGATGGTCAGAACTTATGAGCCGTTGCCACTAAAAGGCAACTCATTCTCTTCTTTGGAGCCCGCGCGTTTTGAAACACATCTCATGCTTCCCTACCACACCTTTTTTGTTTTATTCTTTATTTTCAGCATTTTTCTATCTATTTTTCAACCTTGGTTTAGGACAAGAAAAATCCAATCCAAGTCCTAGGACTTGGTCTGGGACCATGAAGGCCGGATTGAGCTGAGTGTCGGGTTGATGTACAGTGTTGGTTTGAGGGTATGCAGGGTGTGATGAGACCGATCGCCACACTCCTCTGGTGGTACCTACGAGGACACTCCGATGCTTAAGTCAGTAAGAGTTGGATGAGGTAAAACTCACATAAAAGTGGGGATCAAAGAACTTACCTTATGTGAGGGTTTGCATCTTTTATCTATAGTGGAGTTTCATGGGATAGTTGGGTTAGGCTTCGGATCTTGCTTGTCGCTACATGATCGCTCTCCGTCCATGTACTATTGTTGACAAGTGATCCAACGGTGGTTGATGTCTTGGTCAGGCAAACATATAGGCTTTGGCAGATCACGAATTCAACCAGACCTGCTTTTGTCGAGGAAAAAAGGCGGACGTCGCTTTCATCTGATGCCTCCGGCGCATCTGGCGCCCTGCTGCTGGATCGTGAAAGTTGTGGGCCCAGAGTTGAAGTGGTCGGCCCCTCCTTTGTGAGGCTTGATGTCGGCCTTGTAAGAGGGTCGCCGACCGTGTGAAGGATATGAAGTCAGCCGAGGTGTTGAACTCGAACGACTATCATAATAGTAGCCCCATAGCTTGGCCATGGCTTATAGTCGTGGTCGAGCTTCTCACGTGGTTAGGAAGTCGGTTCGTTGCGGTCAAGGTGTGCTTGGAACATGCCAAGCCCCTTGCTTTGAGAGACTGGGTTCGTTTGACTGAGTCCATTTAAGGATATCTCCGTGTGGGGGACGAGTTCTGAGGATCCCCTTGCACGGGTCCCGAGATTATGACTGGTTAGGGGTACCTCAACGTGAGCCCCTTGCGCGGAGGAATGATTTTTGTGCATTGACTCCCTCGTCTATGATTTTCATTCACTAACCGTCAGTATTGGCTGTCGTTGACCGATATACGACTTGGGTTGACGTCTAATCCCGCAGCCTGATCCCTCTGGAGGTGAAGAGTCACAACTATTCATCAATCGACACGTTGGTTGAGCAATGGTTTCCATTCCAAGGAGGAATGACCATTATGCCCTGGGTACAGGGCTCTATAAATACCTCGCGTTGACTAGGAGTCCCTTGACCATCACGAAGCTTCGAAGTATTATTGATTACTAGTTTGGTGGTAGAAAATGGCTTCTAAGAAAGGTAAGAAAACAAAAAGCAGCCATTGTGAGCTTCTCCTTTGAAATATTGAAAGAATGACGAAGGATCATTCAACCATCCCCACAGACGGCCCCAAATGTCTGTACGGGAATCTTGGACGATGGTGCTCTCTGCGCATCAGCGGTGGAGCTAAACCTTGGTCTGTCATGATTGAGGTGGATTATTTGAGTTGCAGTGTGTCATGGGGGAGGACCTGCAAAACACACTCCAACGCTCAAGTCAATGTTGGAGCAATGAAAGAATCCAAGAGCTCATCTCAAACATGTAAGAATGCATAGCAAACTTGTAACATAAGTAATGAGTGAGAAGCGCCCTAGAGGGAACGGTGGAACCTATATTTATAGGCGTCGGAGGTCCTCTTCGGGTGTTGTAGGGAAGCTCTTAAGTGAGGCTTCCGAGCGGGAGTGGCTGTGAGTTGATCGGCTACGTAGCGCTTCTGTCGGCCATTTAAATGTTGAGATGTAGTGAGTCTTAGCTGGTAGCAGCACTGAGACAGACGCTCTGTTTAGAGTGTGATGGGACGATCTCCTCAGACGTTCTTCTAAGACGTTCTCCTCATACGTTCTTCTTGAACATACTAAGATGTTCACTCAGACGTTCTTCTAAGACGTTCCCCTTTTTCAATGTATTCAAACACACTTCTTTTGATGTATTCTTTGAATAGAAGGCAGACGTTCGTTTCTTCCCAATGAAAGATGTTTCCTGAAATATGAAATACTCAAAGTCTTAGGAAATCTTTATCTATCAACATTAAACCTTGAATAAAATTGTTATTTATCAAAACACGATAACAGATGAAATCGTTTGAATCTAACACATCTTCTACGGTCGAGTCATATGGCTGAAGAGCCGACCTGAACAACTAGTAATATATTATAGTAATTGTATATTAGGTAGTAATATATATTCCACTAATATTATAATTGCCCCGTAATATTATTCTGCCCCCACCAAACATCATGTGCCCCCACACAATTATACATAAACACATTAGTCAATTAGTTAAAAAAAGTTGGAAAAAAGTGTAAAATAAATCTACGCCAAGTATCCAAATCAAGCGCGTTAAAAGAGAATACTCCTATTTTATTCGTGAGGCATGTAATGGCGTGAGTGAAGAAGATGGATTTCAATTGAGACCAAATATCAACAAAGCAGTATAAAATATTGACAATTTTTCATCATTCAATCTATATTATAAAAATGTCAAATTTACTTTTAAGATGTAGTTTGCATGTATAACATGATTCTTCTCATGACGGTAGGGATGAGTTTCATTCACCAAGTTTGTCTTAATTTAGGACTTTTGTTTTCAGACCTTTGGCTCTCCTTTTGACAAAAAAATTTATGTTTTGACAAAGAAAAGTTCACATGTATATATTGCCCCACAAGAAAAAATTTCTAGATCCATCATTAATTTGAGTTATGTAATAAAAAATAAACAAAGATCTAATATAAATGACGTGATTACAAGTTTGTGTATCTATATGTTAATTGAATCTTTGATTTTCTAGAATAACATTTTAATTAAAGTTCTACTGTTTCGTGGTCTGTGATGGAATCTCCACAACATGAGTATCAGAATGTTTCTTTGATTTTTGTGATTTATACTTATTTCACCAGAATTAGTCTTTTGTGTTACTTCTGCCCTTTTAATTTTTTTCTTTGTTTTACAACGAAGGTAATGTGTTTTGATTGAATCTACCTATAAACTATACTATCTATACTTGTCACAACAGGTTCAATTTTTGTGGGTTTCTTTTTACTTTTAATGTTGACTGAATTACTCTAACAACCTTGATTTTGTAATTTGATAGGCTTAACACCATATTATTCATCCCACCTCTAACTTATGTTTGCCTCGCCTTCTCTGATACCCTTCACCGTGTTGTCTGGGCCATCATCGTCGAGTTCCATTTGAGAAAAGAGAGGTTGGTCATGATGGATGATGCAGGCAAAAGTTAAGTGCATGTTTGGAAGAACCAGTCTGAAACCACGTTTGAGTTGAAACTACGTTTCTAGAAGCAAGAAATAGTTGCTTTTTGATTGTTGGATCCACGTTTGGCCTCTCCAAACGTGAATCCAAACACACTATAAGTCCTCTGGCATATTTATATCATTGAAATTTTTAACACTTGCTGTAAAGGAATATTACATCCATAACCAATCATCAAATTCGGGGCTTTAAGGCCCACAACCATAATTGTGACCACAACGTAAAGGGTTGCGGCTGAAATTGCAGCTGCATCAACCTGCATTTGTCGAACTCATCTAAAAGACACGGCTATAGCTGAACACCAAAATCGGGAGAATAAAACAATAGGCAGCATAAACAATTCTTGCATAATTATGCTTCCAACTGCATGCAATGGTCAATGGAATGTGAAGTCATTCACAGCTAGCTAAGATCCCATTTACTTTCACGGTTATGTACATGCTACAGGGATATTAAATATATGATAAAGCGGAATGTAATTTGTCCCAGATGACATGTATTCCACTATCTTGCAAGCATATGGTGCTATGCTTCCTCTAATCAGGTCTTGTAACTATTATTTCATTCCCCATTGGATTGTAACAAGAATTTTAAAATTCTTGGAATATCAGAAAGGGTGGAGGGGCTTGATCGGTTGGTAGAATTACAGAGAAAATCTAATGCCAAATTCCCAAAATGACAGAGATAATGAAAAGAAGCAGAAGTGTCACGTTTCCTCCTGGAACAATTGATGACCTACAAAATCATTCATTACAGTTAGATGCATTGGTCACAACCTTTTTCTTCACCCCACAGTTGAATTTCAATCCAAGGTGTGTGAATTGTGAATCTGTGCAATGTCACGCTTAGAGCCTACAATGTTCTTGAGTGAGTGAAGGACATATTAGGAGTATAACATAAAGCCAATCGTGTATCACTTAAACTTTTGAATACTAGTTAATGTTGTTAAATGGACTGTGGAATAGTCATTAGCTTTAATTGGAACCATTTATCCATACCTGGTTTTGTTCTTGGACTGGTGTATGTAAGCCATCACAGGAGGAATAATGCCAAAAAGAAAGCAATTGGCATAGACCCCAGCAAAATCCAGAGCTCTTGAAAAGGTAGATCGAAAATACGAAGCTATCAGCACTGAAAAACCAAGAACTAACACTGTCACAGTGATTTTAACTGGATCAAATGTTTCCTCATTTGGTTTCATTTCAGATCCTGTTGCACTCAAATTACTAACTGGAGGCTTTTTAGACACCAATTCCAGAGTGTCAAGAATCTGCTTAGGCAAACTCACAGCAAATCCCACCAAACTTGTTGCCAAAGCAGAAAAAGCAAAGCCTTGAACTGCAGATAAAGCTGAAGGATTCACAGAGAGCAAAAGGGAAATGGGGTCATCAATTGCTGCTGAACTTGAAGCTGCTGAGTTAGTCCCCACAAGCCCCAACACAATCAAATTCCAAGACAAAACCATGACTAGAGGAATAGAACCACCAATTAGTACTGCCTTCCTAGCCTCATGAACAGTGTTCCCAGCAATTTTACATATAAAAGGAGTAATCACATGAAACCCCAATGTGAGCACAGCCACAGGTATAATCGGAAGAATCGACGAAAGCTTCCACGAAACTGAAGCAAATGAGTTTACTATGTTCGCTCTCGCCACACATAACCCAACAGCAACAAGTCCAGTGATGGAGAAAAGCATGAGGAAGCATAAACCCCGATTCGCAACATCAATCGTGTTAAACGGGAAGAACACGATCAAGATCCCCACAAGAAGAGGAAACATGGCGTGAACGATCAAGGTGTTTAGTCCCGGAATTGAAGACGAGAATATGGATCCAATACCAGCAACACAGGCCACAAGCAAGGCGAAACACAAGCTAGTGTAAACCACAGCGACAAACGCGCCGAAGCGAGGTCCTAAAGTCCTCGCTGCGAGGCTCGTGAAACTCACTTCTTCAATTTTGTCTTCCTCCATGGCATCAAAGCAGAGCTCTGCAACAAGGATGATTGAGGAGATGACATAGAGCCAGGAGAGGAGGATTATGATGGTTGAAGGAATAGGGCCTGATTTGACTGTCAGAGCTGGTAACCCCAGCATCCCAGGACCCACAGCAGCTCCAACGATCAAACTAACAGCACCCCAGAAGCTCTTCCCCTCACCATCAGAAACCACATCAGGACGCTGATTCTTCTCACTGGGGTTGTTGTTATTGTTAATGTTAACAGCATCATCCTCCTCAGCTGAGGGGCTAGGGAATGCTACTGCATTGCAGGGTGCAAAGTTCTTCTTGGAAACAACATTGGGGTTGGGGCCATTGCAATTGCATGCGAATGAAGGAGCTTGATTGTTAGTTTTATTGCAACTGAGGAAGCTATTTTGAAGATGGGTTCTTTGCAGAAGAAAATTTCCTGTGCCATTTTTTAGTTTTGGGCATGTCAAAGACTTGGGATTGAAAGGAAGGGAGAGACGAAGGTGTTGCATGATGGTGGAAATGGAATGTGTAAAATGGAAGTTCTTGATGTTGCACACTAACTCTGCTTTTGTGAGTGATCGTAATAATAATATTGAAGTACCAAACCTAGTTGTAGCCCTGAAAGGAGCGTTAACTAATAACGTTTTAGGGCCGGGCACAAACCTTTTCTTTGATTAGCATAGGTCTGGCCCACGAATGAACCTCACTCATAGCTATAACTTTAAAGAAAAACACTATACAGTCCAAATTGGAGACCTATAACATGGTGGGTTCCACAATTATTGGCCTCATAACCACAAATGATGTCTTGTACAATAACATATGGACTGTTTCTGTACTGCAACCTTCACAGGTGCAACCTACCTGTGCGCATATATGTACAATATTTTGTCATTTCCTCAAGACTCCTCGTACCCGGTTTTCTCCCCAAAACTCCTCTACTAGGGTTTTGGGATTATGCAGCCCCACCACTCCTGGGGAGGCGTTCCTCTTTCATTAGGGAGGCTCTTTTTCTACTAGTTTAAGTTTTCTCCCATATTAGGTGGATTTCTACCCCATTAGGTGATTTACTACTCAAATAAATGGTTTATTTTGTGTTCTCTTTCATTTTGGCCGCCACCATCCTCCCTCCACCGACCCCGTTTATACATAAAGTGATGTGATAGTGCAAGAAACACACAAGAAATTGGGGTTTGAATTGTGTGTGTTATTTTTGAAAACTTCTTTCATAATAAACATCAATAATTTGTTTTCAAAGAATGTTATAGACTATGTGTGTGTGCATGCATGCAGCGGAAAATTAACGTAAGGTAGAGAAGTAAAGCACACACACGATATTTATCCTGATTCACCCCTATAATCGTCAGGGCTACGTCCAATCCTTGGCTTCACCAAGATTTTCCACTATTTCACAAATAGTACAAGTATTATCAAGGACTTCTCCCAGTATTATAAGGACTTCTCCTATCAAGTATTGTACAGGACTTCTCCTAGTATTTTCAGGACTTCTCCTTTACAAGTATTCTCCAGGACTTCTCCTCATTAGTATTCTACAGGACTACTCCTGATACCCTTTACAAATTGGCTTTATTTTTCTACAAGGATTCTCTTCAACAAGAGTGGGTAGAAGAAATGAAGCTCGGGTTTACAGAGAGGATAGGAATTTTAAGTTTCTCTGTTTTGGGTTGTGTGAGGCTTAAGATGAGAGTTACACTCTGTAAGTTCATCACACAAGTGGGAGACATAACTCAGGTAAAATCTGGCTTGAAGCTTTCTGAGTTTGAACCAATGGAAGCTTGGTTCTCTGGGCAAACTTGGTTGAGATAAGCAATTGATTGAATTCGAGTCGCCAAGTTGTTCCGGAGGCTGAATTCTCTATTTATATCTTCAGTAGAAAATCTTCATTCATCTTTGATAGAAGGAGAGAAAATAGATCCGTTAATGCTTCTACTTCCTTGTGAGTAACGGCTAATTCTGCAATTCTGGAGCAGCATTGAATTCGATCTGCCAAGCATTAATTGCTTGGGTTGACATCGTTTGGCTCTTCAAGGCGTTTTACCTTGAGCTACAGCTCCTGCATTTAATGCTCATGCATTCCAGCTTTGGGTTTTTGTTTGAGCATTATATCCCAGTGCATGCCAGCTAAGAGTCATTAAATGCTCTGAACAGAGATTTGAATTTTGCACGTTAAAGGAGTACTATGCTCAGAATTTTACGCCGTTGATTCCGCGAAGTCAGCTTGATTTGAGGAAAAACAGAAAAGCAAAGGGACCAAGGAATAATATATTAATTATGTCCCTATCTTCTTTCTGCCATCAACAGTATTTCATTTAATGTGCAGACGAGGTAGATGACTCTTGATCCAAGAAGCAATTATTCTAGATGAACTCTTCAGAGCTTGGTTGAATAATTTCTTTAATGCTTCTGTTGAATTGATAACCTCATGACGCACACTTTCTGGCATTTTAATGACTTTTGAGCATCTGGCCAGACGAAGTGTTCATTATGATTTGGCAGATGTAGTCTTTATAGAATCTTCAGAATTTCTTCACTGAGTAATTTGCATAAGCAGACGGACTTTCTCATTTCAGTCTTTCTTGAAGATTAGAATATTCTTGATTTGTAGATGACTAAACGTTTCCTTCCTTTGTGCTTCCACTGAAGTTCTCCATTTGAATCAGTTGTATAGACAACTTCTTTGTATGGTGCTAGAGAAGCTTCAACCTCATGATTTGTTGCCATACTCATTCAGCTTTTGGTGACACAATCCTCCTGTTGATCACTGTTCATTCAAGTTCCAGACTGTTTCAACTTTGTCAAGTGATTTTTTGTCCTTGAGAGTGTATAGCTGATTGAATGTCTTCCAAAAAGATGATTGCTATTTGCAGGCAATGCTTGGTCTTCTGTGGGTCACCGGACTGTCTTCATATAGTTGCTTTCTTTGTATATCTTGACAGCTTTTCTTAACGGTGTATGTAGTTATTCCTCATTGATGACTGGGCGATTCCTTCTTGCAAAACTGTCTCTCCTGATAATGCTTTGAGATACGTTGAGTTCTTCAAGTAGATAGATTTTCCTGGATATGAGAAATTTCAACGTGTTAGGAATTCTATCTCTAATGATATTAAACCTTAATGAAATTGTTATTTATCAAAACATAATAATTCATTTAATCGTTTGAATCTAACATAACATGATGCTTATTTAAAATTGAATATTATACAATTATTGATATATGTAAGTAATGAAAATTATGAGAAAATCATATAATATAGTTTTATATTATTTTACATTAGTTTCAAGAAGATAATATTATTTTATATTGTTTTGGTTGCTTCAATGGTAATTTTGGTGGATACATGACCTTATGAGTATCGGTAGTGGGGTTTGACTTCTCTAAAGTGATTTTATTCACTTTACAGGGTAAAGTGATTATCACAACCGTTGGTAGAGTTATTTTATTGATTTTTTCAAAGTAGATAATCACAATTAACAGTTAAGATGCTCACTTCATCCTATAAAGTGAGTGGGGAAGTCAAACTCTGAATAGTGTAACAATAGACTTTTTTTTTATTACATGTGTTAGAATCAAATAATTTAATGAGTTACTATATTTTGATAAATAACAATTTCGCTAAGTGTTGTTGACTTCTTAAAAGTTTTCATGTTCAGGAACACTTGTTAATTGGAGATACACTGCGAAGACTTCGACAAAGCATTATCAAAAGCAAATTGTCAAGTAAAGGACAATAGAGAAATCCGTCCGCCTGTGTGAATCAGTCTGCCACTTGAGAGAGTCCGTCCGCCTGTGATGAATGTCTGGTTGATTAGTCACTGGATGTATTCATACGAAGAATGTTGGGTTGACTAAAGCAATGATTGAAGACTTGTGCAAAAAGAAATATCTGGAGGTAATCGTTTGTTCAACCCAAAGATGAGCTGTCGTGCACCTCTTGGTTCTTCAGAGCATTAATGGCGAAAGGGACAGAATTAAGCGCCTCATTCCCTGAAGATTCAAATCCTCTGATATTCCTTAATTCAAGCTGCTTTTACTAAATTAGCAGCGATGACTTCTGATCATCGTATCTCCCCAACGGTCAAATTCAAATATTCTGGTCAGAACATTAATGACTCAATTAGCTGTAAGGCATGAGCATTAATTGCAGACACTATGGGTCAAGGTAAAATGCATTACTAGACGATATCGTCTTGCGTTGTTGAAGAAACATTCATTATCTGGCAGATTGCAGCAGCAGATGCAGAAGTATCCGTTACTCACAATCCAGCAGAAATTCAAACGGAACTATTTTGAAGATCTTCAGCAAAGCTTCCAGTGAACATCCTACTGAAGATATAAATAGTGGACTTAGCATCAGTTTTCACTTGGCAACTTTTACACAATCAAAGCATTCAAACTTTCCAAGTCTATCTACGATCAAACAAGCTTTAAGCCAAGACACTCAGCAATCTCAACTTATCTATTTTCTGAGTTCTGTTGCCAACTAGTGTGAAGTTCTTTACAGAGTGAAAAACTCTTATCCTTTCTCACACAAACCCTTCAGAGAATCAACCTGTCCATTATCTCTGAATTCTGTTCTTCACATTTTCTACCCACTCTTACTGAAGAGATTTTGTAGAAACCAAGTTTTCTTGTAAAAGAACTGGGAGGAGTCCTGTCTAACACTCGAAAAAAAAAGGAGAAGTCCTGCTAGAATACTTGTAAAGGAGTAGCCCTCAGAATACTGGGAGAAGTCCGTGAGAACACTTGTACTATTTTGTTTAAATAGTGAAAATCTTGGTGAAGCCAAGGACTGGACGTAGCCCTGTCGATTAAGGGGGTGAACCAGGATAAATATCGTGTGTGCTTTATCGTTTAGTTGTAGGATTATTTCCGCTGCACTTCTTTGACAAGCGTTTTTGAACTTATAATTGCTATTTCACAAAAAGAAACTTAAAAATCACACACACAATTCAAACTCCCCCTTTCTTGTGTGGTTTTATTACTATCAACGTGAGGAAGGCTAAACCAAGGACAAAAAACTAATCAAAATCGTCTAATACAATGACGCATACACCATTTAATATGGCGTGTTATAACGGGTTTGAGTACTGGTTGTTTTTAAAATAGATAATTAAAGTTGAGTTCAATAAAGATTATTGCTTATATGATTGAGCTCATTAACAATATGTTAATTCTGTCAATGAGTGGACACTCCATGATAGAAACCTAACATTTTACAAAAACTATAATCAGTTGAATGTCAGCACAATAATAAAAGTTTAAACTTTGTTGGACTCGTTTCAAATAAAAATCTTTGTTGGACTCATCTTCATTAAACTAAACCTTATGTTAAATATACACCGGTAAGTAGTTTGTGCCGGGTATTTTTAATATTTAATTTATAATATTTTTTTAGTTAATGTTATAAAATTAATAAATATATGACATGTGTCAATATTTTTAAACATGCGTAAGATCATATGATATATCGAAGTAAATAAATTCCTCAATTGATAAAACTAAAGTAGACACAATGACTAATATGAAAATTATTCATCTAAAGTTTATGTTATACCAAAACTAAACAATGTAATTAAGTTTTGATAACAAAAATAGAAAAACATACAACAAATACTTATATAGCAATAGTCTTAACACAATGAAGATCTTATTTCACTTCTCTATCTTGACACGTTTTAACTCTTTAGTTCAGGAAGCTTGTGAAGATCTTATTGCACTTCTCTATCTCAACACGTTTTAACCATAGTTCAAAACTTATTTTTTGTAATAAAGAAAGTTTATATAAGTCTGATAAGAAATGAAAAAGTTATGGTCGTTTGAAGTTAAGGATGAAGTGTTGTCAGTAGACGATGGAAGGAGCAATAGTAGACGACGGGAGGAGGAAGGAGTAGACGATGGAATGAGGAAGAGTAGACGATGGAAGGAGGAAGGAGTAGGCGATGGACGAAGGAAAGTTTTAGACAATGGAAGAGGAAGAGTAGACGATGGAAGGAGGAATGGTTTAGACAATGGAAGGAGGAAGAGTAGACCATAGAAGGAGGAAGGAGTAGACAATGGAAGGGGGAATGGTTTAGACGATGGAAGGAGGAAGAGTAGACGATGGAAGAATGAAGGAGTAGACAATGGAAGGAGGAAAGGTTTAGATGATAGAAGGAGGAAGAGTAGACGGTGGAAGGAAGGAGGAGGAGTAGATAATGGAAGGAAGAAGAGTAGACAATGGAAGGAGGAATGGATTAGATGATGAAAGTTGGAAGAGTAGACGATGGAAGGAGGAAAGATTTAGATGATGGAAGGGGGAAGGAGTAGACGATAGAAGGAGGAAGGGTTTAGACGATGGAAGGAGGAGGAGTAGACGATGGGAGGAGGAAAGGTTTAGGTGATGGAAGGAGGAATAGTAGACGATGGAAGGAAGGAGGAGGAGTAGACGATGGAAGGAAGGAAGGAGGAGGAGTAGACGATGGAAGGTGGAAGAGTAGACGATGGAAGGAGGAAAAATTTAGACAATAAAAGGAGGAAATGTTTAGAGTTCAGACGATGATTGTGTGAACCGAAGTATTAATAATAATATAAATGTTCAACATTTTTAAACCAGAAAATAAAAGCTATAAAAAATTTATATAGTATTCAACGTGGAATTAAAAATAGTAAACAAATGAAATATTAAATAATATTGATTTTCACGATATAAATCAAATTCATAATTGCAATAATGAATAAAATCAATATTTAGTGTTGCTTCAATTAATCTATTCAGCCGCCAATGTGTCAAAGAATGAATAAATGGTGAAATTTCAAATTTGATAATTCTAAAAATTTTAGAAATTTATAATTAAAATTAATATATACATTGTAATTAATTTTAGTAATTATTAGTTGTTATGTATAAATGGTAAAAATTTAAAGCATTAATCCTTTTTAAGTTATTAATTCAAAAATTCTAAAATAAATTAAGTAATTAAAAATTAATTTTATTTAAAATATTTTTGAAAAATACTGAATATTTATATTATAGTTAATAAATCATTTCAAATTAAGTTCTGCAAAATAGGAATTCAAAATCCTTACGGATATCAATTCTAAAAAATCCAAATTTGAAATGCAAAAAATAATTTGTTTCCTTCAAACCATTTCGCAAGCTTAAATAGAAATTCAAAATTAATTTTATAAATTGTAATCAAGTTTATTACATAATTGTCATAAATAAATGATATAACTAATAAAAAGTTGATCTTCTTTCCATATGTAAACAAAAGAAAATAAAGAGTTGACCATTTGCAATTTAATTAACTAAAGAAGAAGATGAAGATGAAGTTCAGGCCAACATAAAGCTACGTCTATCCTAATCTCTTAGCGATATATACTTATAGCCTTTTTTAATTCCTATTTCCCTTACTACTTACCAATTCTCATTCGTATAAGTAATAAGCAAGAACACTTGTGATCATCAAGATAAAATTATGAGCAAGGAAATAAAACAAGAACTGGATATATTATTCAGAAAGGTAGAAACAATACTAAAACATAAATTATAAACTACTACAACCCAAGAAACTTAAAAAGAATTAGCCAAGCATGGCTAAAAGAAGCATCGAATTACCCTGGATAGGAGCTCAAGTATGGCTTCCCACAATTCCTAGGAACAATGATCTTTAAGGAGGAAAGAAGAACACTTGTTGTATTCTGAATAGGTGTGTCTTACAAGTGAAGAAAAGCTCCCTATTTATAGCAAAAACCTGACCTCCAGCGCTTGAGCGCTGGCATTCCCAACGCTTGGGCATTGGGATGCATTAAAAACCAACGTGCAGAAATAGGCCCAGCGCTTGAGCGCTGGCTTCCAACGCTGCAGCGCTGGGTGCAACCTCTGACTCACATCCTAGTCAGAGGTCCAGCGCTTGAGCGTTGGAACTTCCAACGCTGCAGCGCTGGCACGAACACTGGCAGCTTCTTCTTGGATTCCTTTCTTCTTCAATGGTGGAATTTATTGGCTTAATTAGGCTTATTCAGCCCCTAATAAGTTCTGAAACTCCTTCCTTCCACCATTAATCCTTCAAACCTTATTTTACATGTGCTCAAATCAAAGAGAGTTGCTTCACATTCTTCAATTTCACTTCAAGTCCTCTCTTTGTTAGAACTTCAATTCTGGCCCTTTGACTCCTTCAAACTTCACTTTTCATCCTCCTCTCCTGAACCTTTACACTTTGATCCTTGATTTCCTGAAACCTTACAAATCGGTCCCTGGACAAAAATGATAACTATACCAGCTTTTCCTAAAAATATAAAATAGCTATAAAAATTCCTAAAAATATAAAATAAAGTTAGAAAAACAAATAAAAGCTAATCTATATGCAAAATGCAAAATAAATATAAAATCTACATAAAAAGAATAAAAATCGTATATGAGACTCAAAAATAATAAAATAAAAAGACTAAAAACACCCTAAAAATATCATATAATTGTTAGATTCAAACAATTAAATGAATAATTATGTTTTGATAATCAACAATTTCTTTAAGGTTCAATATCGTTTTAAACTGGATTTCCTAACACAGTGAAAACTCTCATGTACAGGATTAACCATCTCTAAAAGGACTGAGTAAACTTCAAAGCTTCATCAAGAATATTAGTCTATCAGAGGAGTTCGTCCGGTCACCATGAAGAAGACTATGTCAAAAATATACGGAGGAAAGTACTCCTACATGAGACAGTCCGGTGAATTATGAAAGCTAAAGCGGCAACAACATCCAACATCTGATAACACCTCATCAGAGTCTGCTCGCTCAAAGTCAAAGCCTATCTTGAGAAGACTGCTTTAGTCAAAATTGAAAGGGCAGGTTAATCTATGAAGAAATCCTTTCAGCCTCAAAGGTTCTCTAGCATCACAAAAGGAAGTTGTGAATCAACTCTATCAGATGAAAGAGCTTCAATGAGATCAAAAGAAGAGAATCAGTCATCTACAAAGACAAGAAGATCCTAATAGATAAGAAAGACTGAATGAAGAAAAGTTCGTCCGCCAATACCAACTACTTTGCAGCGGAACTTCAAGCATTGAATGGAGACTACGTTTGCCAAGCTACAAGGAAGAATCCGTCCGCTCAAGTATCAATTGCGCCAAAGGTACAAAGATCAAGAAATGTGGTTTTCGAGGACATCAGGATTATCGAAGTATTAAAGAACTTAGTTTCCTCATTTGGAATAATTACTTCGTGGATCAAAAGACTCCTACCTTGTCTACACATTTATTAACATACTGGCTGTGGCAGAAAGTAAAAAGGGACACAATTAATACAATATTCCTTGGTCCCACTGATATTCTACTTTCCCTCAAATCAAGCTGACATTGCGGAATCAACGGCAAGAATCTCTGAGCATCGTACACTCTCAACGGTCGAAATTCAAATATCTGACCAAGGCACGTGATAAGTATTAGCTGGCAAGCACTGGGGCAAAATGGTCACAGCAAGCTTCACTGCTATTCCTCTACGCATTAAATACTGAAGGCATAGCTCAAAGCTACTCGCTCAGCATGGAGCTAGACGACATCAACCCAGATGAACTGGTGATCTCCAGATCATATCTTACGCTTGCAGAGAAATCTCAGATATTGGCTTACGCCTGCTGAAAGATGCAGAACTAGCCGTTATGAGAAGCTCAGAGAGGAAGAGGCACTTCGGACAGTTTTTCTCTCTTTCTCAAGAAGAAGAAGCAACTGAAGATATAAATAGAAGATCCTGCCTCCGAAGTATTCGGGCAACTTAGACTTAAACTTCCATATGTCAACTAAGTCTGTCCTAAGAGCCAAGGAACCTTGGTTCATACTCAGGATGCCTCAAGCCTATTCCTGCCTAAGTATATGAGCTTGTGTGAGAAAAATTCATAGAGTTTTACTCTTATCTTTCCCAACTCACACACCCTCTTAAACAGAGAACCCAAACTCATATCCTCTCTGTAAATTGAGCTTAATTTCCTCTGCCCACTCTTATTAAGAAGAGAACCATGTAGAGAAGCCAACCCTTGAAAAAGGTGTCAGGAGAAGTCCTTAGAATACTTGTTAGGAGAAGTCCTTAGAATACTTGTTGGGAGAAGTCCCTGATAATACTTGTACTATTTGTTAAATAGTGAAAATCTTGGTGAAGCCAAGGACTGGACGTAGCCCTGTCGATTATGGGGGTGAACCAGGATAAAAACCATGTGTGACTTATTTTCATGTTATATTTCTTTTCCGCTGCATGCTTATTCATACGTTTGTAACCAGCAAACAATCTTGAAAAATAAGTTTTCATCCTTCAGAATCTATTAAATGAATTTCATGCATTCTCACATATTTCCAAAAATGACTTATGTTAAATATAAATGAAAGATGATAGATAAATAACATTTAAATCTTGAGAAAAGAAATCGAAAAATGGGTCACACAATTCAAACCCCCCTTTTCTTGTGTGTTTCTTGCACCTTCAATAATATCCTGTCATCAGCAACTTATGGGGATAATGGTCCTGATTATCACACTCTTCTGAATAATTATCCTCTTGATGAAGTGATAGAGACTTTGGCTATCCCTGGAGTGGAGTGGAAGATAGAAGAAAATAAGGTGACTAAAATTTGCATTTACAGAAAGTTTGTGAAGCTAGAGGTTCGGGTTTGGTGCCAATTCATCATGGATACTGTTGTCCCAAATTCCAACAAGACAAATTTTAGGAAGGAGGCAACTCTGTGCATTTACTGTTTAATGATGGAGATGCCCATGGATGTAACTCGGATAATATCTTGGAGGATTCATGAGACAGTCAATTTGAAGAAGAAGGGCCATGGCTTGGGCTATCCGCAAATCATCACCAAGCTAGTGCATAACAATTTAGGTTCAAGGACTGCTCCTTTTGAGATATTTGTGAACTCTTGGACTCTCATGGATATTAATGCAATGAAGAATATTTTCAATGATCAATTAAATAAGTTGGATCATCTAAGGGAGCCAGAGAATATAATTGCCAGACCTTTTAGAGCAAGATCCTCTTCTTTGTGGTCTAGAATCACTAGTGCTCAACCAAATTGGAGCGGGGAGGCCTTTGGTAGGTTGTTTACGCGCCTGGATGATCTCCACCATGATGTATAGGTGCTTTGGACTCATGGAAACCATGTTGATACATCTTTCGAAGTTCTATACGGCCTAATGACTTGGGGAACGTTTGATGGCAATGAGCTTGAACACTACGGTGGAAAATAGTGGTGCTGGAGCTCCTCATGGGAATGTTGCTGATGAGGGTCAGTTTGACCCCATGACTTGATTCTGACCACTGAGTTTTCTTTTCTTTTCTTTTAGGGAGTTTTTGCATGTATTGTTATTTGCAGGGGTTTTAGTTTGTCTGAGTCTTTCTTTTTGTCATAGTAAACCCCTTGTCATGTACCTGTATATTTAACTATGCTTGTTGGTTTTATTTCATTTTCTAAGTATGATGCTTGCCTGTTATAAAAGTGAATGATAAATAGGTTTGAGTGAATCTTGTTGGTCATGTGGAAAGTTAAGTGACAGGGTTTCGGGTGAGTTTTAGGAAAGTGTAGTGAGGTTACATGGATACTAAACTTGTGGGGAACGAACATTGATGTTATTTTCCCTCTTAACCTTTGTATTGGGACTACATTCTTTGGCTGTGAGGTTATAAAAGAGGCACACATGTGGTAGGGAAATAAAAAGCACAAAAAAATTAAAAATAAAAGGAAGAATGTAAGTAAGGGAGTGGGAAGTATTCAAAACACTAAGCATGCCTCCAATCATGTCCCTACTTTGCAAAACCAAAAATCATATAAGTTCCCTCTGAGTTGGTAATAAATATGATGGGTTAGGAAAGATGGGCCAAATGCCAAGGAAGTAAATCCCCAAATGTGTGAACTCATAATGGAAATCGTTGGCAATTATTAGTGAATTTTCAATATAAGGGTTGGGGAATTGGGAATAATTCTTGAGAAAAGAGAATTTCAAGAAGCAGCAAATGTTCAGCGCTCATGCACCAAGACCCAATTCTCATGCACTGGGATTCTCCCCAAGAACACTTGCTTCTCGTACTTCCAGTACTTATGCGCTCCAAAGCCAACACATGAGCATTGGGCCCCTGTCCAAAAGGCCCTGATACTCGTGCTTCTCGCGCGTGTGTGCTCCCAAGGCCAGCACTTAAGAGCTGGCTCCTTGTTGAAGTTGCCCGCTTTGATTACTTTCTAGCGCTCATGCGCTACATAAGGCTAGCACTTATATGCTAGGCCTTGTTCTGATTTCAAGTAAATACAAGTCTTGTAATTTTCGTTTGGGATCTCACATTTTGCTGAACAATCTCTTGGAGCTTTTCTCTTTGAGTTTTTGGTATACTTTCTGGTGCATCTTGTTCTAAGATTTTATCCTTTTAATCTTGTAATTTTTTTGATGGCTATGTTTGGCTAAACCTCTTTAGTACTTGGGGATGTGAGTCATATTTCATGTTATGCTTTGAACATCTAAGTTTTATATGAATCAGTTGTTTCTTTCCTATGTTTCTTTTCTTTGCTTTGTAATTATTCTTGAGTTAACGCAAGTAATTCCCTTTTTCTTTGCCCAAACAACGGTTTCGTAAGGATAAGGGACTTCGGAAGAGATTGATTGATATTTTCTCTGCACCGTAGACAAAAGGATAGAAATCATTTGTATTGGTCTGATTGCATGCGATAATTCTTTTATTGAATTTACTAGGTACTAAGACATTATTAAAATTGGATGCTTTTCTTGATTAAGACATTAAGTGAATGTAAAGACTACATATTCATAGGAAGGTTACTAGGGTTCATATAAGAATTTGGTTGCTAGAAGAATAATTGGAACTGGTTAAATAAAACCCGAGTACTGCTTTCCCATATGTGTCTTTCAATTTCTATTGCTGTTGCTTTTGTTACAATTGAAACAATACAAACAAAACCTTTAACATCCCAGCTCTTTACTTGCTTTGGGAACGTGCACGTTACGTGCACGTCAAGGCGATAAATGTGAATCTTTTCATACTGGTTTATAAAATAGTCTTATTATTTTTAATAGGGTTAATGGTTTACTTGGTCCCTGTGGTTGTACCAAGATTTGGAATTGGTCCCTCCCTGGAAAAAAGTTTGCAAAAGGTCCCTGTAGTTGTACAAAGTTTGAAATAGGTCCCTGCCGGAGACCGGAGCTCCGGTGAGTGCACATGTGGCAGGCTGACTGGGTTAATGAATGTGACGTGGTTTTTTATTATTATTTAAATACAGGTCAGATTTAAAAAAAATAAAAACCCCTAGTTAAATTAAAAAAAACCAAATCCCTAATTATCCATACATTATTCCCAAATCAATTACATTTCATTTAACCTAATTCCCAAATCAAATTCCCAAATCAACGTCATCATCTCGTTCATCACCTGCTTCCTCTGTTCTTCTTCATCCTTCTTATTTTTCTTCATCTTCCCAATCCATCATCTCCAGAAAAAAAAAAACAACAACCACAATCCCCACATGGTTCCTCCACAATCCTCACCAAACCTCTCATTAGTTAGATAAAAAAAACCAGAAATCAAAATCTCAAAATTAGAAAACCTAAAAATCAAAATCTCAAAAACTAGAAATCAAAATCTTCACAAATTCCCCAAGCTTGGACCTTGAAATCCCAATTTTCTCCATGTACCCCAACACAGGATCATGTTTTTCCTCACACTGCAACCTAGTATCAGAGGGTAATTGTTGATGTCATCCACAGTTAAACCCAGTTTCTGAAGAACGGTGAAGAAGAGAAAGAACTCGAAGGGAAGAAGAAATCTAAAGAATGGAAAAACGCAGGAGAAGACGCCGGAGAAGAACGCGGGAGAAGGTAACCACGTCGCGCCTTCGCCCATAGTACCGTCAATCTCGTACACCACCTTGTTTCTCCTCCTCGCGCCATCGTCGCGCTCTCCCTCGTCCACTGCTTGGTCGCGAGCACCTCCCTTCAAAAGCCCCATCATCTTCTTCTCCGGATCGCGTTTCCGTCCCGCCCCTGGACCGCATCGCCACCATCGAGCCACCACGCGCCCGTTTCCTTCTACCGCGACTGTGCTGCCGTCCAGGACTCTGGTCCAGCCACCCCTGGATCTTCTTGCCGCCGTCAGCCTCTCTCTCTCTCTCTCCATCGCTCCTCTGCTTTTATCAATATGTCTTTCCCCTTTTGTTCATCTGATGTGTTTCAAGTATCAGTTTGTGTGTTCTGTTGGACTAATTAAATGAGGAAGAGAAGAGAGGTGGGAGGTCCGGTAGTTCTTGTGGAAGAGGAGTGGTGGCTGTGAGAAGAAGATGAAGGGCAAAGCCAGTTGTGGTGAATTAGGGTTCAATAAGGTGAAAGACTGATTTGGGAATTTGATTTGGGAATTAGGTTAAATGAAATGTAATTGATTTGGGAATAATGTATGGGTAATTAGGCATTTGGTTTTTTTTAATTTAATTAGGGGTTTTTATTTTTTTAAAATCTGACCTGTATTTAAATAAAAAATAAAAAAAAACCACGTCACCTTCATTAACCCAGTCAGCCTGCCACATGTGCACTCACCGGAGCTCCGGTCTCCGGCAGGGACCTATTTCAAACTTTGTACAACTACAGGGACCTTTTGCAAACTTTTTTCCGGGGAGGGACCAATTCCAAATCTTGGTACAACCACAGGGACCAAGTAAACCATTAACCCTTTTTAATAAGACATAAAATTCTCTCTTCTACTCCTAGAACTCAATTCAATGATCATTGAACTACCTAAAGCTTACGCTCGTGCCTATATATTACTCCATCCGTCCCAAATTATAAGACCTCATTGAGACATACTTGATGTCCCATAATATAAGACCCATTTTAGATTTCAGAAAAAGATTAATAAGTTTTTCCTAATTTACTCATTGCATTCATTATTTTTTCAATTCTAAAATTTTAGTTATCACCTCTATTAATTCTCTTTCATGCTTCCCAACCAATCTTTTAAAGCATGACCTTTGAAATATCCAATGTTAACACTAACAAGTTCTAGGGGCATATATGGAAGATTTATATAAAAAAACCAAGATATTAATTAGTTTATTACATATTTTCTTAATAAGCGTGATTATTTGAATAAGTCCTTATGATTTGGGATGGAGGGAGCAAATTATAAGTGTTGTTATCATTTTTAAATTTATTCTAGCTTAAAAGCATAAAATGACACGTCATATGTGCTCTATGTATCTCTAATTTATTCATGGGTTTTAGTTCTTAATTGTTCCTTTGTCCCTTTCCTTAAACTTGCTCAAAGATATCTTAATCCACATTTTATCATTTCATAAAGTTTTCCAAAATATTTGGGATGATAATTTATCCTCCTCATAATTTATCTATAGTTCCATGAGATAAATCCTGCACTATCTAAACTACTCACACGCACTTTTACCCTTTAGTTTAACTGTTGCAGCCTATAGAACTCCCAAGTGTCTCGACTATCCTATTCTTGCCTGACAACCACATCACAATTAATTCCCTTCATTAACACAAATCCTTTCACTCACCCACGGCTAGCTGAAAGATAACACGAACCTTTTCAATTCCCTTTTCCTTCTGTCACTGCCTAGGCATAGAAATAACCTCACTTCCTCAAATCACCAAAATTCAATTCTTCTCTTTCTTTCCTTATTCTCCTACCCTACCCACTCTATTAACATCCCAACAAAATCGACATTCTTCACCTTCTTATTTCTCGTAAGCGACCAGCAGAGGGAGAAGTAACTCTCGAATCCCAACCACCTTTTATTGTCCTCTTCGTGGCAAAAAATTCCACCATCACAATGTTCCTTTCTTGGTCTTCCAACACTGGTGGAAGCAGTTCTAGTAAACCACCACCATCATAAACAATTTTCGAATGAGAACCTGAACAAGGAGACCAACATGGGAAGTCCTGAAGAGATCAGGACTCGGATGAGGAGCCTCTAAACCCTAAAAGACCTGCATTGAAAACTAGGTACAAGTTATAAGTTGGGCATGGGACAAGACAAGTTCTTGTCACACCAATGCTATTAAGCCGTAGTAGTTGTTGGTGGGTAGGAATTGAAGAGTAGAGTTATGCGGTCGTGTATTAGTGGGTTGAGGATAAGGTTGATGTAATGTGAAAAGGGATATTTGATAGTGGACAAAGTAGTGGTGTGTGTGAGTGATCGGGAAGCATTGTGAGTGAGTGTGTAGGTATAAGGGTGATCAGTGCTATGTGTGATGTATAAAAAAACAATGTGTTTAGTGGACGCCACAGTATTGCTATTAGAGCAGTTTTGTCCAAGCAGGCTAAGACCGCATATATAGTGTGAAGTCTAAAAAACATGGCTTAGAATTGTGTGCTCATGAATGAGATTTTGTAACTTTTGATTGCTCTGGTTACGAGTTACGGGCCTGGCCAACCCAGTAATTTGTTCCTGACATGATAAAGGTACAAAACACATGGAGGTATGAACGTTAGTATTGGGTAGATGATTGCTAGTGATGGTCGTAACGCGTTTCCGTTTACATACTGAGGGAGTGTGTGGATTGGTTACACTTGTTACTTTACACTAAGGAAATCCAGGACAGGGGATATAGTGATCCCTAGAATCTTTGAAGAAGGGTCCTAGAATTTTAAGGACCTATAGAGAAGTCCCATGATAGGAACTAGTTCTTTTTTACTAGATGAGAAGAGATAAGGTGATGGATTGGATTTCCACATAAGTTGGTGGGATCCGAATGCCACAAGGATTCGTGGAACTAGTTAAACCATAAGAGTTTGTAGGTTTAGTGTACCATGAGAGAATGTGGAAGTGAATGCCACAGGAGCTATAAAATCCAACAAAGGAAAGAGACTAAGAGCTGACAAACGAACCCTAACAAATTGATGAACATCCTCGACCAAGTTCAAATACACTCTCTCCCAAGGGCAAGTACTTTATGCAAAAGGTCACCCATGACAAGGAGCCTTTTCCAATGCATCCCTTCTCTCTCAAGTGGATGCATTCAATGCATCGATCAGGTAAACCACTATTCACTCTCGTATTGTACTCTATGACATATCTCTCTCAAGCGTCACATCCAACCTGCTTCAACGGGTCTCAGCTCAGAACGTACGGAAGAAGGACTCAAGCGAAATTGAGAAGACAATGAAGGTTGAATCAATGAAGCAAGCAACGTTCAAATTAGAAGACTGAAGTTCAAAACTCTGCCAACTTGAATGTCAGAATATAGCTGTTGGAACTACAGTGCATTTGCAAAAAGATAGTCATTGAAGCCCTAAGGACAACAACGATCATATTTGTATCTCTTGCATATAAATAGACATTTCAAAGATGAAAGATGTGTGCAATGTGCACCTAGTGCAAGTGCGGACAAAGTGTTGATTAGATAGCACAATGTAGTCCAAGGGGTTGGGAAGTGAAGCTAAGAGGAAGGAGTGTATTGTGTGCACCCACAACCACTCAAGTGTTAAGAAACATGTGTCTCATGTTTTATCATGTTGATTGCCTATGAGTATGAACATTCCTGGATGCCTTTAAGATCTTACTCAAACACTTCATCTTGAGGTTTATGCTTTAATTGTAAATTCATTATACCTCTAGAAAAAGCAAGAGAGAAAAAGAAAAAGGCTCAAATGAAAAGATACATGTTTTGAGTCAAAGAGAGAAAAGCAGTGAGATATTTTGATCAAATAATCCACTATGTCTATAAAATTAGATTGATCAAGTCCGAGAGAGAATATGATAGAAAGACTTCATGCATACATCTTAGTCTATCTTGTAAACACTCAATGAAGGATGCAATTCAGTAAAATCAAAAGCACCTTCATCATGACTGTATGTAAGTCTTCACAACCCCAAAAACAACTACTTGTAGAAGCCTGGAGAGGCTTTCACAATAGTACTCACTAGGAGGAGTCCTTGAGAATACTTGTATATAGGAGAAGTCCTTCGAATACTTGTCTATAGGAGAAATCCTGATAATACTTGTCGATAGGAGAAGTCCTGATAATACTTGTTGATAGGAGAAGTCCTCAGAATACTTATAGGGCGAAGTCCTACTGAATACTTTCTAGGAGGAGTCATTGAGAATAATTGTTGATAGGAGAAGTCCTTAAAATACTTGTAGGGAGAAGTACTTAGAATACTTGTATAGGAGAAGTCCTTGATAATATTCAAAGTAATTAGTGAAAATCATTGTGGTAGTTGTAACATCCAGATTTCTCGAGGTTTAGAATCGTAATATCGACAATAAATTAAGACAAGATAATAGCAGTGGAAAATTCAAAATAATTAAAACCATTACTCAAGAGAATGCCACCTGGGCGAACATTAAAAACTGAAGAAAATAAGTGAAACTATTGTCACCCCTCTTTGTCAATGCACAGGAAGAACCACTAAGAGGAGATAACCTTAGAACCAGAAAGAAATAACGATTGTCAAGAGCTTACAGACTCGAACCCAACCGAACAACCATCCCTCATAACTATAAGGACCCCTAGAAACCCTATGCCGTGTAGGTGCAAGAAACACACAAGAAAGGGGGGGGTTTGAATTGTGTGACTCATTTTTGAAAACTTCTTTCTTTGATGAACATTAATTCTTAGTTTCCAAAGAGAGTTATTAAATTTGCTAATATACATGTATGCAGCGGAAAGAATAACATAACATGAAAAGTAAAGCACACACGATTTTTATCCTGATTCACCCCCATAATCGACAGGGCTACGTCCAGTCCTTGGCTTCACCAAGATTTTCACTATTTGAACAAAATAGTACAAGTATTATCAGGGAATTCTCCTAGTATTCGAAGGACTTCTCCTATCAAGTATTATCAGGACTTCTCCTTACAAGTATTATGCAGGACTTCTCCTGATACCTTTTGCAAGGCTTTTCTTTTCTACAAAAATTCTCTTCAAATAAGAGTGGGTAGAAGAAATGAAGCTCGGGTTTTACAGTGAGGATAGGAAGTTTAGGTTCTCTGTTTTGGGTTATGTGTGTGGAATAGGGTGAGAGTGATACTCTATAATTTCTTCACACACATGAGCAACTCAACTCAGGTAGGATATGGCTTGAAGCTTCCTGAGTTGGAACCAATGAAGTCTTGGTTCTGGGAAAACTTGGTTGAAATATGTAAGTTTGAATTCAAGTCGCCAAGTTGCTACGGAAGCAGGATTCTCTATTTATATCTTCAGTTGAAGATCTTCGTTCTTCTTCCACGGAAGGAGAGAAAACCTGTCTGTTAGTGCTCCTACTTCCTCTACTGTGGGTAACAGCTAATTCTGCATTTTTCAGCAGGTCTGAGACACGATCTGCGAAGCATTGATTTGCCTGGGTTGACATCGTCTGGCTCCATTTGAGCGAGTAGCCTTGAGCTATGTCTTCTGTATTTAATGCTCAGGAATTCCAGCTGTGGTATTTGTTTGACCATTATACCCCCAGTGCGTGCCAGCTAGTGCCCATCAAGTGCTCTGATCAGATATTTGAATTTCGACCGTTGAATGTGTACGATGCTCAGAGATTCTTGTCGTTGATTCCGCGATGTCAGCTTGATTTGAGGAAAAGTAGAAAAGCAGTGGGACCAAAGAATATTATATTAATTGTGTCCCTTTCTTCTTTCTGCCATTGTCAGTGCTTTATTTAATATGCAGACGAGGTAGACGTCTTTTGATCCAAGAAGCAATTATTCTGGATGAACTCTTCAGAGCTAGGTGGATAATTTCTTTAATGCTTCTGTTGAACTAATATCCTCGTAATGCACATCTTTTGACATTTATACCTTTGGCGCATTCTGATGCTTGAGCGGACGAATTCTTCATTCTGATTTGGCAGACGCAGTCTCCATATAATATTTAGAATTCTGTTACTGAGTGGCTTGCATCGGCAGACGGTCTTTCTTCATTCAGTCCTTCTTAAGGTTGAGAATATTCTTGACTTGTAGAAGACTGAATCTTTCCTTTTCTTTTTCTTCCACTGAAGTTCTCCATTTGAGTGAGTTGGTCCACAACTTCTTTATATGGTGCTAGAGAAGCTTCAAAGCTAGAGGCGTTTCTTCATGAGTTGTCATACTCATTCACCTTTAGATGAAACAGTCTTCCTGTTGATCACTGTTGGTTCAGGCACCGAACAGTTTCAGTTTCTTCATGTAGACTGTTGACATGAGAGTGCATGGATGATAGAGGGTCTTCAAAAAGGATGTTTGCTATTTGAGGTCTCTGCTTTATCTTCCGTGAGTCACCAGACTGTCTTCACATGAATGTTTTCTTTGTATGTCTTTGACAGCATTTCCTTCAGGATGTATGTAGTGATGACCAGACGATTTCTCCTAGCAGACTGATTCTCTTGATAATGCTTTAAGATTCATTCAGTGCTTCCAGTAGATAGATATTCCTGGATATGAGAAATTTCACTGTGTTAGGAATTCTATCTCTAATGATATTAAACCTTTAAAGAAATTGTTGATTATCAAAACATAATAACTCATTTATTTGTTTGAATCTAACATGCCAATCTGCCAAGCAATCCCAACAATGCTCTCGCTCTTCACGTGCATGCCTCGTCTGACCACTCTAATCTAGCCGTGATATGTAGTTGTTTGTGCAATCCGACTATAATTCCACGCCGACTCTCGGTTGGGCTCAAGCAAGTGAAACTCTTTGAGCCTCGGGAATGACACGCCCCTCCAAGCTCACATCTCCATCTAGCATTAAGTGCCCATACAACATACATGAAAGTATTCCAAGGGTCAACTCCAAATACGACACAAAATATCATATTAACAAAATAACTTAACAGAATATAACATGTTAGTCATCATTGAGAAATATTGAACATGTTATAAGATATAAACAACTAAATATTTCTCAATAGTTATAACCAACCACAAAACGACACCTAGGGTTAGTATAGGATGAACGTTTCTTCATTATGGGCGAACCTTTATAAAATCTTTGTGTCTCTTCTTATGCCTTCAATTATGCATCTTAACCTCTATTATCTATCCATTGCAACTCTATTCGAAAGATGACACATACAGATACTCATCAAGAAAATCTTGGTAGTTGTCAATCGAGATAAATTTTCATAGACACAAATCAATCCTCCCTTCTTGTGTCCCTGCGATTTCCTTCATAACCAACAAACTAAGAACCCAAGGCATAACGAACGATCCCTCTAAAACCCCACGACCAAATTTCCAAACGACAATCTGTCGGTGTTGAGGGCCACCCACCCATCAAGTGGGGGCTCCCAAGACAGCCACCGAGATGGAATAACCGAGGAACCACGACTATGACAAACCAGAATCTGCAAAATAGTTGTTGCATGATGAAGAATGAGCCACCATAGTTCCTTCGTGTCGCCAAACACAAATGTATATCTCCTCCACCAAACAATCTGCATGAACCAGCATCTCCACCACTCTTCGCCTGGGAAGCATGTGTAGCCAATCAAAAAAGGATACAATACCTACAAACAATGGTGAGGCCAACCCAACGCGTCCCATACCAGCATTTCCGTACCACAACCATGCAAGAAATTGAGTTGGGTTTCCACATGCACCCTACAAAGCTTATATAAGAGCAGCAAGTTCACACTATGATGCTACAAAATAGCCATTATAGGGAGAGATTCTTGGCAAGATTTTTGAGCAAACAATTTAATATTCTCCGACACATCAACTTTCCACAACAACGCCCACGGAACGACCTGAGCAGTATTATTATCTTGAGACGGTAACCAGCGATATCAAGACCCAATACACAGACGAGAAAGATCACAAACGTGTTAAGTTCAAACGATCTCATAACGTTTAAATATATTTGTAGTGATAACAAAAAAAAAATCCTAAACTTTGTGTATTATCATTTTTAGGGAAGGTCTTTTATATATCATAAACATGGGAAACTAAGTTTTGTAAAATCTGTTACTTATGCCAGTTTATTCTAATTCATCTCCCCTTTTATTTGTATAGTGTTGCTAATCAATTTTCTGGTTGCATGTATTTGGGTTGCTTCTACGAGCTCTAGGAGAAGCATAAGAATGGGCAATTGCTTCTTCAAAAAAGCAGTACCGAAAGTGAAGAACAACCACTGTCAGATAATTTTCAGAGGAGGAAGCCTATTGAATCTGATGCACTTGAAGAATGCCTAAAATCTAGAACTTAATATCACGCCAGGTTCGCGCATTCTTTCGGTGTTCGATGAAATGCCCGACTGAAAGTTCGCCATTTCTGTTTGATCGCCGTGAACAGAAAGCTCACCTCCCTAAGGGTCTCCGTGAATCAGGAAAGGGGTGATTACGACGATGAGTCAAGTTAGTACAACCTTTTAAATTCATTTTGATCATTCTAATACGATAATTGCACTTCACTATTTCATGCTGGTATCCCTTGCTTCTTTAGACTATTTTTACAAATTGGAATTGGGTTTGTTCTTGTTCTTTCTATCTTTGAAACTTAGTTGTATTGTTTGACGTGATTTAAGCATGACAATTTCAGTAGGTGACTTGTGATGAATGATTAGAGAAATTTATGCTATGACTTGGGATTGACGTGAAGGTGCAAGAAACACACAAGAAAGGGGGGGTTTGAATTGTGTGACTCATTTTTCAAATCTCTTTTCTGAACTTTTGTTTATTAATCATCCGTTAGAGTTCATTTATTTTCATCACAAGATATTCTATAGAATAAGTGGGAATACAAGAAATATTTGACAATTATTGAAGGTTAGATATTTGTTCGTTAATATAATTTAATCATGAGAATATGAACGAAAATGCAGCGAGGAAGCAGTAATGCATGAAAGTAAAGCACACATAGTTTTTATCCTGGTTCACCCCATAATCGACAGGGCTACATCCAGTCCTTGGCTTCACCAAGATTTTCACTATTTCAACGAATAGTACAAGTATTATCAGGGACTTCTCCCAACAAGTATTCTAAGGACTTCTCCTATCAAGTATTCGAAGGACTTCTCCTTACAAGTATTTGAAAGACTTCTCCTTACAAGTATTATTAGGACTCCTCCTTACAAGTATTATCAGGACTTCTCCTATCACCTTTTCAGGATTTTTCTTTTCTACAATAATCTCTTCTTGATAAGAGTGGGTAGAAGAAATGAAGCTTATAGAACAGAGAGATCATAAGCAAGCTGATCTCTTGTCCTAAGTTATGTGTGTAGAATATGATGAGAGTAAAACTCTATAAGGTTTCTACACACATAAGCAACTCAGCTCAGGTTGAGATATGACTTGAAGTTTCCTGAGCTGAGACCAAGGTTGCCTTGGTCTTTGGACGAACTACATTGTGATGTGTACAATTTAGTTCTAGTCGCCAAGTTGCTACGGAAGCAGGGTTCTCTATATATATCTTCAGTTGAAGATCTTTGTTTTTCCTTCACAGAAGGAGAGAAAACCTGCCCGCAGTGCTTCTTCCTCTCCGGGAAGCACATAACGGCTAGTTCTGCATCTCTCAGCAGGCGTAAGTCACGATCAGAGGCTTCTCTGCAAGCGTAAGATATTATCTGGAAATCATCAGTTCGTCTAGGTTGATGTCGTCTGGCTCCATGCTGAGCGAGTAGCCTTGAGCTGGTTTCGTCGTATATAACGTGTAAAAATACAGCGGTGAGGACTTCTTTGACTCTTTTACCCCAGTGCTTGACAGCTAATACTCATCACGTGCCTTGGTCAGATTTTTGAATTTCGACCGTTGAGAGTGTACGATGCTCAGAGATTCTTGCCGTTGATTTCGCGATGTCAGCATGATTTTAGGAAAAGCAGAGAGGTAGTGGGACCAAGAAGTATTGGATTTATTGAGTCCCATCTTTCTTTCTGTGATTGCCAGGTTTTGATAAACGTGCAGACGAGGAGAGAAGTAATTATTCAAAAGAATAATTTCTTTAATACTTCTGTTGACTTGATGTCCTCGAAAGACGTACTCATTGATCTTTGTATCTCTGGCGCGATTCATACTTTGGTGGACGGATTCTTTCATTCAGCTTTGGCAGACGCAGTCTCCATTGAATGCTTGAAATTCCGTGATTGGCTCGTATTGCCAAACGAATTTCCTTCAGTCAGTTCTTCTCTAAGAAACAGAACATTCTTGTCTGAATCCTTCCTTTCACTGAAGTTCTCCATCTGAGAGAGTTGATCCACAACTCCTTTATATGATGCTAGAGAGGCTTCAAGGCAGACGGAGTTTCTTCAAGTTTGTTATACTCTTTCACCTTTAAACAATACAGTCTTCCCATTTGATCTTTGTAGATTCGGGTGGTGGACTGATTCAGCTGCTTCAAGTGGGCTTAATTTGGGTGTGCAGATTTCCATCAAGTGGCCGTGAGAAAGGACGCTGGTCATTTGAAGCTGTTGATTTATCTCTCTTGATTCACTGGACAATCTTGTACTTTGAATATCTTTCTTTCTTGCGCCATCAGACTAACTTATACGAGAATGTTTTTCTACGTATATCCTTGATGTTGTTTCCTTCGAGGTGACCGGACGAACTCTTCTGGCGAACTGATTCTCTTGATAGGGCAATGATGTTTATTCATTCCTTTCAGAGATGCTTGTTCCTGTACATGATAATTTTCACTATGTTAGAAATTTTATCTTTGACGCTATTGAAAAGAAATTGTTAATTATCAAAATATAATAATTCATTTAATTATTTGATCTAACATGATGATCCGTGTGTTGTCGGTACCATTATAAAAATGAAATACAACATTATTGTGACTAGGACATGAAAAGAACATGTTTTCTTATGAATTATACGAACTTCTATTATTTGAGCTTTTAAGAACTGTTCGCGTGTCACTCTCAATACTAGGAGATGA
Source organism: Acmispon strigosus (assembly GCA_030819835.1). Classification (NCBI taxonomy): domain Eukaryota; kingdom Viridiplantae; phylum Streptophyta; class Magnoliopsida; order Fabales; family Fabaceae; genus Acmispon; species Acmispon strigosus. The sequence continues at coordinate 35,446,485 of JAUAMA010000001.1, read as the reverse complement.
TGTTATTTGATGATATGATGATAGATGCTTTAATCCACTAGTTCAATCAGGACAGAAATCAACATGGCTGAGTTTTCCAATCAAAATTGCTTACATTTAAGGGTAGAGCTACCCCCCTTTAGTGCCTTTACTTATTCATCTACAGTACAAAAGGATATGTATGTATGTGCGGGCTTCTTGCGATAATGATTGAAATGGAAAGATGGTTTCTATTAGAGATTGGGTTTACGAGTGTATATTAAAGTGTGCCCTGAATAGCTATGTAATATCTCTATGTTATTGTTCGTAGACTTTTTCCCTTATAGTTCTGACTAATATAATCTGTTAGTTTAAGGGTAGCCATGCTTGAATTTTGCTATTCCAGAATTAAGGTTTTTGATGTGGTTTATGTTGTCTAAAATTAGGGACTTTAATTCTAATTTAATTAACCTTGTTATGATTTCATGTCAGATTTAATTGATTTTGCTATCTTACCTTCAATTTTAGCTTATTTGCTTAATCTCAGTTATGGGTATTAGGGGTTCTTTATAAGTGTTTAACGGCTCAATTTCCTATTTAAAATAAGGGCAGTGTTTTTGAGGTTTTAATAAGATTAAGCTAGTTGGAAAAGTGATTTTGGAAAATCAAATAAGTCAGTTTTTGAAGAAAATGGATTATGTGGGTAAGTTAGAGAATTATAAGAATAATTTGAGTATTAGTATGAATTTAGAAATAACAACTTGATGTTAGATTCACAATTCAGTGAATTTAAAAAACGATGTCGATTCCCCTGTCACGTGTTTGATAAATTATCTCTATGCGAACAATAGCAATTCATGCTCTGTGATTGGCCAAATGTGAGAAAGACTGTTTACTTTCCATGGTATGGATTGGTAGATTTTTATTTCCCATACTGTTTTTAATTTCATGCTATGAAAATAATAAAATAGAGGTTAGAAGAGATAATTGCAAGTTTGTACTATTGCTGATTACTATCTTTTCGATTCTGAATAGGCTGCTAGTCTTATTTTGTCTAGTTTAATTAATTTTGAGTTCTTGATGATATTCCTTTTGCATAGATGATATTCCTTATTCTAATATGCATGAGTATTAGTATGATTAGTTGTATATGAGTATCATTTAACTTGTTTTAAAGTGTTATCAACTGCATTTTCTCTATTAGTCAATTCTTCAAAATGGTATAGAAAAATGTTTATATTGTAAATTGATTCTGCACTTTGATGACTCTCTTTATTTATAATTGTTTGAGTTATTGCTCGCCTTGTGAGGCTTTTATGTGTTCCCACCCCCCTTTTTTTTGAAACAGAAAGAAAAAGTTAGAGTAATGCTATTATACTCATGAAAATGCAAACAGTCTGCACCTATACTCAAGTTCTTATGAAAAATTTATTTCATCACTACATTTCTAGAAAGAATAGCAAATCTTGTATGCATATGATCTTCTGTATTCAACTCACTAACGCTTCCCTGTCAAGCACCACTTGGCGACCTTTTACGAGACCGCCTTCCCCTTTTGGGGTCTGTTTGTAAATACAATTTCATGGTAGCATTTGATAGTTGTATGGTGAGGTGAAGGGGGATAGTGGAGTATAAAGGAAGGAGAGGTGTTGGTTTAGGGTGAAGTTTCAGTTCAGGGGGACGAGGGCGTTTGAGTATTGGTTGAAGGGCGGTCTAGTGGAGGCTGCCATGGAATCTTTACTTAACCTTTTATGGGCGGTCTCGTTTTTTATGTTTCTTTCATGCAAGATGCACTCTTTGGTTTCTCATCGAAATACACTCGCACTCTTTGTGACGAGACAGTGGTCCACTAGCGACCTCAGTACTTTAAATGAAGAGCCAAGGGTTTAGTGGTGACTTCAACACTCTCAGTACAGAGCTGATTTCATGAATTGTTGAATTTATGAGAATATGAGAAACCAAAGAGTGTGAAAAAAACTGAATTATGGTCCTGAACTTGAGGCATTATTACAGGTAAAATTGCTCAAAGCAGGGGCGCGCTCTTTTCTCCTTATTGAGGAGTTTTTGATGAGGCGCCCTTGCGACTTAGCGATCCACATGTCATTAGAATGACTTGACAATAATGTGCAGCGCACATGCCAATAAAACAACTCGACGCTAATGTGGACTCGCTCAAATAAAGGCCCAGTGGTGGTCAATCTATATTCAATAAAGTCATAAATTGAAGTTATTATGGATGTTTTAACAAACGGCCCAGTGGTGGTCTAAATTCCAAGGCCTAGTGACGGTCTAAATTCCAAATTTAATACTAAAGAAAAGTGGTCCAGTGGCAACCGAAGAAATTACTTTCCGCTACTTTAAAACAACTAAGGGGGAATAATACCCCCTAGCCTGGCGCCCTTATCCAGCTCTCAAGGCGAGAGAGCGGGGTCCGTGAACTTTGGTTCATTTGGAACGGCATGGGCGACCCTTGTGCGATACGGCGAAGAATGCCCAGCCTTGATCGAATTAAATCGACCACGTCTTTGAGCATAGCCTTGGGCAACCCCAGTGGCCACTAGGGTCCAAGCCAAAAGTCTCACTGAGCAGAAGCCTCGCCACACGAACCAAAGCCTTGATCAAATTAAATCAAGCCAAAGTCTCACCGGAATAAGGTCGAGCGAAAGCCCCGCTACGGCGGGCCAAAGCCTCAAAATAGACAAACAACACAAACACAGGGCATGAGGGTCATTACGTGACTCATAAAATTAAGCATTGGCCGCCCTAGTTGCGTAAGTCCAAGCCAGTTAAAAGCCTCGTTAGAAGAGCCATGGGAGTACGGCTCGTTACGCAAGCGGAAACCATGCGTGCAAAATGTGATGGTCCAGTAGCGACCTTGAAAATTATTTCTTATAAAAATGGTCCAATGGCGACCTTGAAAATTCAATATACTCTGAAGAAAGAGGTATAACACCAGAACCTTTTCAACACTATTGAGCATCATTTGAACCTTTTCAAGTTTATTCTACACTAGTGTTGAAAAGGTTCTGGTGTTGTAGCTCTTGCTTAGAATATATTGAGCCTCATTTGTGAAATTTCTCTCATATGTTTTCAATAATAAGTTGCTGTGAAAAATTCTTAACTTTCAAAAAACAAAGATTTGAATTGCTTCATAGGATCTTTAAGACTGGTAGTTGAAAATGAAAAAAATATAAACATGTATCTGACCGAAAAAATAAAGAGTTCAACATCAAGATCAAAATATCTCGGTTGCAAAGAAACATTTTCTTATAAATTGGTCCAGCGGCGACCTTGAAAATTATTTCTTATAAAAATGGTCCAGTAGCGACCTTGAAAATCATTTCTTTCAAAACAATGGTCCAGTGGCGACCTTGAAAATTATTTCTTATAAAAATGGTCTAGTGGCGACCTTGAAAATCATTTCTTTCGAAACAATGGTCCAATGGCAGCCTAGAAATTTACTTTTACTATGGTTATTATTTTGAGAACTAATGATTTCGTTTGTAGTTGAGAAATATAGAAAACAGGTAATAGGACAAAGAAAGTATAAGGTACAGTTGGGAAAGTAACATCACCCCAACTTGGCGAGCGATTCTCCACCAGACTTACAGTCTCTAGATTGGCGATCAGGCCGCAATTTCGTAGATTGGTGATCAAGTTGCAGTATGGCAAACTGTTTCATGCTTCTAGGGCTCAGTTGGACTTGTAGGCTGGCTGCAACTCCTGTGGGGTGAGCGACTCCTTCCTGGCGGCTCTAGTCAACCTGATGACCACTTCATTCCACGCTAGGCGTGTCGACCAGACGAGCACCTTCCCCTGGTGGTGGGTTATGGAGATTTATGAAGACACACTTCGCTTTCATGCTTCAAGCTTGGTGTCTTGTGGGCTTGTGGACTAGGAGAGCGCCCCCACCCAGTAGAAGGGCGACCAGGCGATAGGTTGAGGCTGTAGGGCCCAGTGTCTCAAGGCCCATTGGCCCGTAATCTGTATTTAATGGCTTTAATGAGGTTTTAATATTATTTATGACGTTTAAAGGCTATTTATGGTTCCCCCTCTATATATAGCTAGAGGGGGCTCATGTAATAGGGACCTCACTCAATACATCTTTCTGAGCATTCTATGTTTCTAGAACAATAATGATCATAGAAAATAAAATAATAATTCAAAAATAAGGATTAAAAGATAATTAAATTAGTGATATCAATTTAAATTATAAAATGGAAAAATAATATAAATTGAACTATTTTTTGAAATAATTAAGAGTAATTTTATAATTTAATTAACAAAATTATGAGATATTTAATAAAAGAAAACTTGATTTAAATTTAAATTTATATTTATATTAAAATTGATAATTTTAATTAAAAAAATAATAAAGGTTTTGAATTTAACTTTCAAAAACATGGTTATTCCATAAAATTCCAAAATTATATAAATATAAATAATTGACTTATCTTAAGGATATTCAGACTCTCATGGGTGATGTGTGAAACTACATCTCCATTGTGAGAAGAGAGACAATATCGAATATAGTCTCATTGGAGGAGAAGAGTTCATTATATTCTCACTCTCCAAAAAAGGTACTCTAATTTATATTATAGAAAGCTTATTAACTAAAGCAGATTTGCTCGCTTGGAACGAATTAGAGTCTAAGAAAAATATGCAAAAATTTCAAATTATTTCCATTAAGAAATTACACCCCTTTCGTGCATTTTAACCATTGATCGAAGAGATGAAAATTATTAACACCATTAAAATAAAGTTTCTAACATTTCTAAAATCTAATTTGAAAAGTAGTTAGAGGTTGTAACAAAAAACTCCAGTTAGAGGTTATCGTAAATTTAGTCAGAGGTTCCCTCCAGCCACGATCTCCCTCATCATGTTTTGTGTGTCTTCCTCCACACCGTCAGTGCTCTGGAATGGTGTGAAGCTTCCTCGTTTCTCTTCCACTCGTGGCTTGCATCCTCTTTCCCTTTACCTCTTCGTCCTTTGTATGGAACGCTTGGCTATGTCTATTCACGATCAGGTTGATCAACGCAAGTGACTTCCTGTACAAATCTCGAGGAATGGTCCTTCTATCTCCTGTTTTTTCTTTGCGAACGACGTTCTCCTTTTTGCGAAAGCAAAAGGGTCTCAGGTGAGATTCCTTCATGGCATTCTTAATGATTTTTGTATGGCTTCTAGGTTGCAGGTGAATTTTGCTAAGTCTCGTGCTTTTGCTGGTGTCGAGGTGTCCCCTACTAAGAAAGATTGAATTACAGGTATCACATCAACCTTGTTTACCCTTCAATTTGACATATACTTGGGATTCCCTATCCTTAAAGGGCGCAAAGAAGCGAAGCATTTTAATTACGTAGTCGTAAGAATTTCTAAGAGATTGGCATCTAGGAAGGAGGAAACATTTAAATAAGGATGGTGAGGTGACCTTGGTGAAGTCGATCTTGAAATTTATCTTGTTATATCCAAATCAGTTATTTTGTTACCCTAAAGTATTTGTGATCACATCGATGGTATGGCTCGTAAATTCATTTGGTCCTATGACCATAATAGGGGTATGAATATGGTGGAGTGGAAGACAGTTACTCTTCCTAAGAGGTTGGTGGTTTGGGTGTTCGAGGACTAGACTCGCTAATATTGCTTTATTGGGGAAGCGTGTTTGGGATAAGTTGTATGTTGATCATAAGGTATGGATCTGTTGACACCCATTTTTGTCCGGGCCCAATCCACTAGGAATAAGTTTTTTAAAAAAATATAGTAGTAAAGAGGGTCTTGCTTTGAATATGTGTGATAATATTGATAATAAAATCTGTTACAAATAAATTCAAATATTTAAAATTCCATCAGTTAGTTACTAAGGATTCTGTTAACTTTATCTGCAATTTGAATTATTTGTAATAGGTTTTCATTATCAATATCATCTACTACATGCATATATATAACCTCACCAACAGCAGCCACCAACACCATCATCTTCTAATCCCCTCTTCTCTTCACCACCACCATCAACGCTCAACCTCTCTCTCCTAGTCGCCGCCCCTCTTCTCTTCACCACCCTCATCATCGAACCTCCCTCTCTCAAACGCTCACCACCGTTCTTCCTCATCACCACGCGGCCACTGCTTCTCCATCCCTCTTCCTCGCCGCACTACTCCTCCTCACCCCAAGCTTAGCTGCCGCCGCGCATTCTTCTTCCGTCTAACCTCCTTCTTCCATCTCTCGACCAAACACACCGCCAAACAGCCTCTTCTTTCGAGCTAGCGCCGCCACCAACCCTCACCAGTTTCCTCCATCCTCTCCCTCTCCACCAAACCCATCGAGCCCAACACCACTGGAACCAAATTTCCCTTCATCAAGCCTCAACGTCTCCGTATCCATCATCCAAGGCTCTCGCTTCCTTCCTCCGCCACCACTATCGCCTTCATCCATGGCCACACCGTTTCTGACCTGAAGCATCAGTGTCACCCTTCAACCTCAATCTTCCTCTTCCTTCCAACCACAAACCCAAACCTCACCTTCTTTACTGCAGTCACCACCATCGCCGTTAGAACTCGCTCCAGAACCTCCGTCAACCTCGCTCTCAGCCACCTACGTCGCCGTCACTGGATCGTCGCCGTTTCTCCGCTCCTTCACCACGCTGTTGCAGCACCATCACTGTATCTTCCTCGTGCGACTTCGCACGCCCCCTTTTTCCCCTCGGCTTCTTCCACCACCGTTGCAGCCGTTGGATTCCACCACCGCTATTTCTGCCGCTCAGTGTCGTTCCGATGCCTCCACGAACCCCTGTATCACTGAACCAGTTCGAAGCTTTACAACGCCGCCAAACCTCAGCTACATCAGTTGTCTATTAGTTTGCTGATGGTGTCTCTACCTTCTTTGTTGGTTGGTGTTCTCTATCTAATTTCCTCCATTGACTAAGATTTCTTCCTTATGTCTGTATCCCTTTATCCCTTTTCTCATGCTTGATGTACACTCGGCATTGTTTCTTTATTATGATTTTTATGTTCTGATTATTTGGTGCCATTGTTCGATCTGAATGGTTACCGACAGTAGTGAAGGTTTTAGCTTCCTAATATTCTGAGCTGATTTGTTGTTCTCTATTTATGGCTTAGTTACTATTTGATGAGACTCTTGTTCATCACTTGAATCCTTTGATAATTAAAATGTGATCTTTTAGATAAAGTCAGTTCCTGGTAACAAGGTGGCATCTAGACAATAAAAACTGAATTTTTGATATTAGATTCACAATAAAATTTGGTTCTTGATCATAAAAATTGAGTCTTTGATCGTCTTGTTGTTGTTGTTTCTTAATGATAAAAGTTGCTTCTTGGCCATGAGAATCGAGTCTTGATAATAAAATTTAGCTCTGAATGATAAATGTTGGTTCTTAATGGTAAAAGTGGTTTCTTGATGATGAAAGTGGTTCATTGATAAGTAAAGCCAGCTTCTTGATCATAAAAATTGAACCTTACTTCACAAAAAGAAAGAAAATAAAAGAAAAGATTCGGTCTATAATAATTCTCAATTTCGGCTCACCGTTTTCTTAATCGCAAATGCTATGCGAGGTATCGACTGTTCAGTAGTGGAATGTCGTTCCTCGTGTTATTTTGCTCTCCTTTACTTTTCTTCGCGCCAATGCGCATAAAAATCAAATAATCGCAAATGCGATGCGAGGTATCGACTGTTCACTAGTGGAATGTCGTTCCTCGTGTCGTTTCGCTCTCATTTTCTTTTCTTTGCGCCAATGCAAATAATCGCGAACGCAATGCGAGGTATCGTCTGTTCCCATGTGGAATGTCATTTCTCGTACTGTTTTGCTCACTTTTTTATAAAAAAACTAACATCTAGAACTACGTAGCCTTGATTTCTCTCTGGAGATACGTAGGACCGGGTAACAATCCCGCCAAGCATCCCTTTTCTTAAATCATCCCTTTTCTTAAATCATCCCCTTTCTTAAGTTATCTCTTTCTTAAATTATCCCTTTCTTAAATCATCCCTTTCTTAAATAACTTAAATCACTTGAGAACTACGTAAGCCTTGACGCCTCTTATGAGGGTACGTAGGACGGGTTAATTCTCGACGGGCACTTTAAAATAAAAAAATAAAAATGTTTTCTTTTCACTCACAAGAAATAAACATTAAGCAATAAAAAGGCTAATTGTTTAGTTTTAGGGTAAAATTAATAATGTAGAAAGCTAAGAAAATTACACAAGCAAGTTTAGGTATCGTTTAGACGGGCGCTGTGGGGTGCTAACACCTTCCCCACGCGTAATAGACTCTCGAACCTAGATTTTAGGTTTCGTAGGCTATTTATCATTATTTAGGTTTTTTCTAGTGTTTCCCTCCAATAAACATTAGTGGCGACTCTGTCTGATTAATAAATTCTTTTTGCGCTGTCCTGCCGCGACCCCGGTTGCGACAGGATCCAACACTGGCTGGTTGTTATGTTTATGACACTGATCTTTTCCGTGCTACTTTCACCTGAGGATTGTTTATATGGAATGCCATCAGAAAGGCTCTAAACTTACTCGCTTCTAGTTTTCCTTAGCGAATTGACAACGACGATCTGTCCTTCTAGTATGATGATTGGCTTGGCCGCGGTGTGTTATGTTCCAGGCTTCCGCTTTTTAACATCTTAGACACGCAACTTTGTGTGAAGGACATGTTTCAGCGGGGCGTTTATGTCTTTCTCGTATGTGTACGGTGCTTCTCCATTTCCAGCCCCCAAGAGAGAGAGAAGAGTCGACCCTTACACAATAATGGAGCATTACTCCTCATCAAAACCAATCAAAAACTCCAGACCAAGTCATTAAGCCTCTTCATTCTCATAATTTTCCTTCAAATTCTGATTTCAACACAATTAAGAGCCACATTAAGGCTGATTTTGAAACTGAATAGTCCAAGGACTAAAATATAATTATCATAACTCAAAGGACCAAATTACAATTACAAGAATTTCAGGGACCAAAATGCAATTACAATAAAATTCAAGGGACTAAAGTGAAATTACAAGAAATTGAGGATCTTACAATACCACCTCCTAAAAAGAGTTTTGTCCCCGAAACTAGATGTCAAGAAATAAATCGGGATACTGTTCCTCATTTTCTCCACTAGCTCCCATATAGCGTCTCCCGTGACCTGATTCGATATCACCTTAACTAATGGAATCTGCTTGTTCTTCAATTGTTTGATCTTGCAATCAGGGATCCTCATCGGCGGAACCTCAAATGTCAAATTATCCTTCAACTGAATGTCATTCTGAGCGATAACATGCGAAGGATCCGGAACGTATTTGCGCAACTAGGACACATGCAACAGATCGCTAAAACAACACCCGTACCAAATTTTTTATTTTCTGACTTTGAAAAAAATTAAATTCTAAAGAATAATTATTTTGGTATTAAATATAGCAAAAAAAAAAGTTTACAACTTACCCAATAATTTACTCAAATTTGTCATAATTAATTTTAGTAAAGTAATTTGAAATTAAAGTTATAACTAGTTAGTAGCCCGTGCATTGCACGGGGCTTCTTTAATTTATAATTTGCATATTTAAATTATTTAATATTAAAATTTTATTTTAAAAATAACAGTAAAATAGTATTTAATAAATATTTTATTTATTAGTATACAAATATATTTAGATTTCTTTTTTTAAGCAAAATAATAATATAATTAGATGGATAGCTATATCTAAGTAAAAGTTAAACTATAACAGTATAAATTCTATTACAATATGAACACCTGAATCTCTTCCACCCTTACAGTACGTAAACCAAAAATAATGTGGGGTCCTTCTTGAAATTAGAAGTACATCTTCCCCCTCAGATATCTTGCACCTCGAGACAAACACCCACCCTAAAACACCAAATATCAACTTTTGATCAAACCCCATTAAAGTTTCATTCATTGAGGTCATTAATTAGATTAAAGTCTCATAAAAAATGTCTAAATTAGAGAATTTTTTTTTAAATATAGTGATGTGGCTTAATGAGAGTTCAGAATGCAGATTCAAAATTGTACATATAGTGTCCAATCTCAAATGTGGGTCATACTGAAATATACATGCCACATGTAATTTTTTCATCGGTTAATACAATTTATTTACTTTCAATAGTGAGCTACTAAAACAATCACATACCCCATTAATGCAATTAATTTACTTCTTCCATTTCAAATTTAAATTATTTCATATTACACCGCCTAGTAAAATAAATTGAAATGATGTCGATATTATTAATTTAATACAAATAAATTTCTATGTCTTCTATTTCAACTTTGATTATTTTCAAATTCCACCCACTCTTTGTTTTTTTCAAATTAGTCTTTATTAGTTACCGGTATTAGCTTCAAGTATATTGGAAAGTAATTCAATGATAATTAATACACTTTAATTCACAAATGTGATTCTATGGGTTAAGTTTAATACAATGGCTTAATCATCATTGAATTCACAAATTTAATACACTTTAATCAAACCTGATTAAAGTTTCATTCATTGAGGTCATTAATTAGATTAAAATCACATAAAAAATGTCTAAATTAGAGAAAAAAATTTAAAAGATAGTGTCGTGGCTTAATGAGAGTTTAGAATGATGACTCAAAATTATAGATATAGTGTCCAATATCAAATGTGGGCCATATTGAAATATACATACCACATGTAATTTTTTCATTGATTAATACAATTTATTTACCTTCAATAGTGGGCTACTAAAACACTCACGCTCTCTATTAATGTAATTAATTTACTTCTTCCATTTCAAATTTAAATTATTTCGAATTGCACCGCCTAGTAAAATAAATTGAAATGATTTCGAAATTATTAATTTAATACAAATAAATTTTTATATCTTTTATTTCAACTTTGATTGTTTTCAAATTCCACCCCCTCTTTATTTTTTCAAATTAGTCTTTATTAGTTACAGGTATTATTAGCTTCAAGTATATTGGAAAGTAATTCAATGATAATTAATACACTTTAATTCACAAATGTGATTCTATAGTTTAAGTTTAATACAATGACTTAATTATCATTTAATTCACAAATTTAATGCACTTTAACCAAACCCCATTAATGTTTCATTTATTGAGGTTATTAATTAGATTAAAATCTCATAAATAAAAAATGTCTAAATTAGGGATTTTTTTTAAAAGATAGTGACGTAAATTAATGATAGTCCAGCATGAGGACTCAAAATTTGACAATATAGTGTAGATGAAATAATTTAACAAATGAAAGTTGAAACTTAATACTTTATAATTTTATTAATTGTTATCATGTACTTGTTAAGAAATTTGTTATTAATAATTAACATTACTGTAAAGTATGTTTATACTTAAAATTTAAATAATAATATACTTTGTAATTGAAAAGTTAATTAACTAATTCAAATTTTATAAAAGAATAACAGTTGAGTAATGATATTATTAATTCCTAGTTAAGAAAATTTTATTAATATTCTACGATATTCAAATTATATAATAGAATAACAGTTGACTAATGATATTACTAAATCCATGTCAAGAAAAGTTTATTAATATTCTATATATGATACTGATATGGGGGACTCTTTATTTGATTTATATAAACCCTTGATTCTACATTGAGTTATCACTGCATAGAGAACCACTAAGAAAAAATCTTATTTGTATTGGCTTTGAAGCTGTTGGAGATGGCAAAGATTTCTTTCATACTCATTTTCATCCTTGTGATTCTCTTTACCGGTATACTAACTTTTTATTACTTGCTTTCTTCATGCTTAGTATTGGTGGAATGAGATTCATTCAAATTAGCTCAACAAATCGAAAACAACAAATCAAGTGAAATTAACATATATACTTTAACCTCATCGACATGATTCCTTCTTTTTGTTTTCTAATCACAACATATATTGAATTGACCAACTAGTAGTACTAACTTGTATCATGCAATATTTTAATCGTATTTTCTTTTTCAATGTTGATTTTGGTTTTTCTCAGCTGTGGCAAGTAGAAGTGAAGTCGTCATTCAAAATAAATGTGAGGTTATCTTGAATCCAACAGGTTGCATCCTTAAGGATTGTGATGATGAGTGCTGGTTAAAGTATATGGGTAAAGGAGTTTGCATTGGAAGAGATCCGTTTAAATGTATTTGTCTATATGATTGTCCTTCCTTGAATTAAAAATATTCATATATCCAATTTTTCAAATTGAAAATTAAAGTAAAGTGAATGATTTATAAATGTTCTTTTATTTCTTGTTCGCAAAAGCAAAATTGATTTTTGTGACACTTAATTATAGAGGAAACACGTACGCCAAAACTTGAGTTCTTTATTTTATAATCAAATTTAAATAACTAATTTTTTGCTAGTGCAATGTACAGTGAAAATATTTTTGAAAATAATTAAAATATTATTTTGAATAGTTAATATAAAAATAATTTAAGTTATATAATTTAAATAAAATAGATATTTCTAATACTTAGATATTAAAGTATTATTCAAAATTCATTCATAAAGTATCTACTGAGAAGATCTAATATAAGAATTAAAATTTAATGTTAGCATGGATGTGATGATAAGGTGTTTTAAAAATATGGATGTGATGACAAGGATTATAGAAAATAAAATAATAATTCAAAAATAAGGATTAAAAGATAATTAAATTAGTGATATCAATTTAAATTATAAAATGGAAAAATAATATAAATTGAACTATTTTTTGAAATAATTAAGAGTAATTTTATAATTTAATTAATAAAATTATGAGATTTTTTATAAAAAATATCTTTAATTAATTAATTTTAATTTTAGATTACAATTGATAATTTTAATTTAAATAAAAATAGTAAAATTTTTAAATTTAAATTTCAAAAACAAGGTTATAGCGTAAAATTCAAAAAGTATATAAATATAAATAACTGACTTATCTTAAGTATATTCATACTCACATGGGTAATGTGTGCAACTACCTCTCCAATGTGAGAAAAGAGGCAATATGGAATATAGTCTTATTGGAGGAGAAGAGTTCATTATATTCTCACTCTCCAAAAAGGGTATTCTAATTTATATTATAGAAAGCTGGTTAACTAAAGTAGATTTGCTCGCTCAAAACGAATTAAAGTCTTAGAAAAATATGCAAAAATTTCAAATTAATTCTCATAAGGAATTACACCCCTTTCGTACATTTTAACCATTGATCAAAGAGATTAAATTTTTTAACACCATTAAAATAAAGTTTCTAACATTTCAAAAATCTAATTTGAAAAGTAGTTAGAGGTTAGAGGTTGTAACAAAAAAACTCCAGTTAGAGGTTATCGTAAAATTAGTCAGAGGTTCCCTCCAGCCACGATCTCCCTCATCATGTTTTGTGTTCTTCCTCCACGCTGTCAGTGCTCTGGAATGGTGTGAAGCTTCCTCGTTTCTCTTCCACTCGTGGCTTGCATCCTCTGTCCCCTTACCTCTTCATCTTTTGTATGAAACACTTGGCTATCTCTATTCACGATCAGGTTGATCTACGCAAGTGGCTTCCTGTGAAAATCTCGAGGAATGGTCCTTCTATCTCCCGTTTGTTCTTTGCGGACGATGTTCTCCTTTTTGCGAACGCAAAAGTGTCTCAGGTGAGATAGATTCATGGAATTCTTTCTGTTTGGCTTCTAGGTTGCAGGTGAATAATGCTAAGTCTCGTGCTTTTGCCGGCGTTGGGGTGTCCCATTCTAAGAAATATATAATTACAGGGGTCACGCCAACCTTGTTTACCCCCCAATTTGACTAGTACCTAGGATTCCCTATCCTTAAAGGTGTGAAGAAGACCTCTTCCTTGGACTTTGGCTGGAGTTTTGATGACGACAACACACATCACCAAAAAGAAGAAAAGAAGACTTAAAAGAACCAGCTCACAAGATTCAAGATTAATTCAGGTTCTAGTTTTAGAATAAATCTCTTCACTTGGTAAGTTATGCTTTATTAAGGTTACATTACATATGAAGGCTCATAAATAATTAACTAATTGAGTATAACATGTTTTTATAATTAAAACAAAGTACAAACACTCAATTAGGCTTTAAAATTTAATAAACTAAGTTTTTGACTTAGTGTAATCGATTACAAGATTTGAGTAATCGATTACCACACATGTCAGTAATCGATTACCACAAATCAGTAACCGATGCAACTGTGTTAGCTTAGTTTAATAATAGCTTAGTTTAATAATTACTTAACTTCTTTGTTTGGTTTCTGTTTGAACTATTATAACTCTGCTTGAATTTTCATATTATCTGGATTACTTTGCATAGCTCCCTATGATTGGCATGTTTATACTACTTTTGTTAGCATATGTGGCTTGGTTGGCCTTTTCTTCTTTTTGATGAAGTCAAAAGGGGGGGAAAGGTCCTGTGTTGTCTTGATCATTTTATAGGATATGCAACAAGTGGAACAAAAAGGGGGAGTTACACATGATAGGGGGATTCCCAACATGACCTAAGCAAAGCCTAAGATATGATCTTCAACTTTCAAAATGGAACTCTGGAACACGACACACCATGGCAGAGCCAACCGTCATACCAGAAGGACAAATATTCGCTGTCAGTTCGCCAAGAAAAACCAGAAGCAAGTAAGTGTCGAGCCTTTCTGATGGCATTCCATATAAACTTTCCTTAGGTGGACGTAGCACGGAAAAGATCAGTTCCATAAAGAAAACTACCAGCTAGAGTTGGACCCATACCATATGGTCAGCATAAACGTATCCCCTACAAGCTTCCCCAATAAAGGAATATTAGCGATTCTAGTCCACCAAACACCCAAAACACCTAAACTCTTACGAAGAGCAACCGTCTTCCACTCTACCATATTCATACACCTTATATCTCCATGGGACCAAATGAAGTTACAAGCCATAACATCAATGTGATCACAAATACTTTGAGGGAACCAAAATAACTACATCGTTCAAGACCGAATTCACCAAGGTTGCTCATTACGTAGCCCCTTCATTATGGGTGAACCATTATAAAATCTCTGTGACTCTTCTTATGCCCTCAATTATCTGCTCCAACTCTATTCTGATGGCGACACACACAGAAACTCATCAAGCTGATCTTGGTAGTTGTCAATCAAATTTTTTTTTCATAGAAACGAATCTACCCTCCTTTCTTGTGTCCCTATGATTTCCTTCATAGCCATCAAACCAATCACCCAACACTACACCAAAAAGGCTGTTTTCCGGCGCCTGTTTAGCGGCGGTTTGTAGAACCACCGTCACTCCTTATTTTAAAGCATAATTTGACGGCGGTTTCTTTAACCGCCGGCAACGAACTGATTATTTACGGCGGTTCAAACCGTCGGCAAGTTTCTCCAGATATTACGGCGGTTACAACCGCCGGCAATTGTCCTTATTATTTTCTTCTATTTATTTTACGGCGGTTTTAACCGTCGGCATGTTTCATAAGTGCTTTACGACGGTTATAATCGCCGGCAATTGTCCTTAGTAATTTCTTCGATTTATTTTACGGCGGTTTTAACTGCCGGCATTTTCATAAGTGCTTCCCGGCGGTTACAACCGCCGGTAAGTATTTTTATTTGTTTTATTTTTGCAGCTTTAGTTAGTAAATAACGCGCGAATTATTTCCCTCCATCCCATACCCTCACTCTCGTTCTCCCAAACCCCCACTCTCGTTCTCTCCCCAACGCAAGCCGGAACGTCCTTCTTCTTCGACAGCGACGGCGGCATCCGCCGTGCCTGCGTCTGCTTCTCTCCCCAAATCCCTCACTCTCGTTCTCCCAAACCCTCACTCTCGTTCTCTCCCTAAATTAACCGTCACTCTCGTTCTCTCCCCAAACCGTCACTCTCGTCTGAACCTACAACCCAAGCCGGAACGTCCTTCTTCTTCGACAGCGACGGCGGCATCCGCCGTCCCACCTCCCACCTCCTGTTCTTCGTGCCTGCGTCTGCTTCTCTCCCCAAATCCCTCATTCCTTTTCTTCCCAAAACCATCAATCAGTGAGAACCGTCGAGGCCTCTGAGTTGTTCTTGGACGGCGGCGTCCGCCGTGCCCTCTCCCGTTCGCCGTGACTCTTCCCGTGGCCGCTTCCCTGAGTTCTGTTCGTCCCTGCGCCGTGCCTCTTCCCTTTGCCGTGCCTCCTCACGTCACCGTGCTTCCTCCTGTTCGCCGTGCCTCTTCCCGTGACCGCTTCCCTTCGCCGTGCATCTTCACGTCGCTGTGTCTCTTCCGGTTCGCAGCACTCAGGTAATGTCTCAAATTTTTCTCTATCCTCTCTCTGAAATTGTCTCATTTTCTAGCAATTATTGACTTTGAGATGTTGTTGTGTGTGATTTGAAATAATTATTATATGTGGCTTGAGATGACTGATGTGTAGATGCAATATATGTTAAATGTAGGTTGCTCTCCAATTTTTGGTTTTATACCTGCATCTTACTGTGCTGCATGTTGTATAGTAACTCTGGTTCATGTTAGTCCATCAAAAGTTTACCTGTGCATGGTCCTGTTTCCTTTAGGTGGCAAGAACCTCTGATTGTAAGATAAAATAGCAATAAATTGGGTCTGTTATGACTTCTGAGATTTGAACTTATGCACTCATACTTATGGAAATTGAGATTCCGCTATTTTCCCCTCTTTAATACTGCTTTGGTTCTAGTATTTTTAGAATTCAAGACACTTATGAGGATGGTAACTATTGGATGGATATCAAATTGATATTTTGCATGACACTTGGTATGTTGTTATGGCATGTTTGCAGCGACGCCCTCCTCGTGCGTGATCATTTGTGCCACATGAGGATCTTTATTGATGATTTAAGATTGATCTGTCAGCTTAAAATAGAATCAGATGGCCATGCTATCCTTACTTGTCTTGGTGCCCAAAAGGCATGTTTCACATTATCATATTTTAAGCCCACCCTTGATGAGTTTAGTGTAGATGGGTAGGACAGGGAAAACAGAGAAGTTGTAAGTCCTCAATATGGAATCACTGAGAAATGAAACAAAATAATTAATATTCAATATTCAGCATGAAAAAAATATAGACATATCAATAAAGGGATCAAATTCTAGTGCTTACTTGCAAACCTGCCATGTGAGACTAGTGTTTCCTCTTTCAGTATTTACATGAAATGATGATTGAACATCTACCCTATTGAAATATTTTTCTGCATATGTGGAAAAACAAGGGTCATAGCCCCCAAATATTCTCATCCTCTTAATCCTATAATCATTTTTCCCCTGCAAGAACAAAATTTCACCTCAAATTCAACCAATACTTGATAATTCAGAATATCAAGATTTTTACTTCAATTTATCTACCTTTGTAAGTGTTAGAACAGATAGCAACCTGAGAGGGGGGGGTGAATCAGTGTTGCCCCAATTTTCGCCTTATTGAAATCGATACTTTCAAGTTTATGATGATCACGAGTTGATCTTAGTGATTGCAGCGGATATGAACAATACTTGAAAGTAAATGTGAAGGATAAAGAGAATCACACACAAGATTTATCCTGGTTCGCCTTCAATCCACCGAAGACTACGTCCAGTCCCTCAAGAAAACCCCTTGAGGATTTTTCCACTATTGATAAAAATTTCTTACAAGTTCCTAACCCAAGGACCCCAAGAACTTCTACCAATATCCTGTGAAAGCAAACCGCTTTCAACAGCCCCTGAAAGCAAACCGCTTTCAGTTCCTGAAGGCAAACCACCCTCAGACCTTGAAGACAAACTTGTCTTCAATCGAAACCCTGAAAGCAAACCACTTTCAGTGACAACAACCCTTCACCGAATACCACGGTGAGAAACTCAATCTTACAGAAAGAGATGAAGAAGATATTACACTTGGCTGTTTCAATCCTTTAACACACAATTGGATTGAACATGAGAAATTATGCTTTAAGGCTTTTAAGCATAATACAATTCTGAGTTCTTCAAGATATGAACAACTAGTGTGTTCTTGTAAACATGAAGATCATGAACTCAGAATTTAGGCTCCAAAAGATTTAAGTTCTAAAAGATGAACCAATTTTGAAAGAGCTTTGGCCTAATGTGTTTTTCTCATGTGAAATGTTTTCTGGAAACTTATTCTTTGAGACTTGCTTAAGGTTTTCTACTTCTTTTAAGTTATGAAAACACTTAGCTTGATTAGATTAGGTGTTTTGAGAGCCTTTATGCTTTAATAAACCTTTGGAAGCATAACTCACCTAATTCTAAGACTTCTAGACTATTGATGGACTTGAGTGCTTGATTCTTTTGAAGTCTTCTTTTCTTCTTTTTGTTGATGCGTTTGTTGTCATCAAAACCACAGCCAGGGTCAGGAGCAAGACCTTCTTCACAATCTCCCCCTTTTTGATGATGGCAAACACATACTTGACTCTTTGAAGATCATTTATGCATTCGTGATGCTTAACTCCCCCTATTTGATGGAATCTAGTATTTCTGATATTTCTCCCCCTTTCTAATGTACTCGTTGAATTCCTGCATATGATCTTTAAGAGCACGGAACCTTTCTCCCCCTTTTGACTTCATCAAAAAGAAGAAAAGGCCAAAAAATGTACAGGCATACATACAAGTATATTGAAACATAAAGCATGGGGGAATAGGGGTAAACATGTAAAACATGAACAACCAGAACTTATATATATATAACAGAAAGCAAATACATAAGTTATACATAGTAAGACATATCAAGCATATGTAGTAGAGGGATTACAACAAATAGATAAAGCCATTTTGCGAAAATAGGGAAATCCTAATAGTAAATAGATAACTATATAGAGACACAAGACTTCAGAACTTAGGCTTGACTAGAATCCTCAGAGTTCTCAGAAGGGTCAAGTTCGTGAAGGCTCTCAATTTCCTTACGCATGAAAGAGTGCATGGCCTCTATGCGATTTTCCACAAGTATAAAGCGAGACCGAATGGTATCCTCCAGTTGGCCTAACTTTTGAGAAAGTCGGAGTGACAAGATATCCATCCTTTCTAGTATAACCTTGGTTTCTTGTGAGAAATTTGAAGGAATGGTATAAAAGGGAGATAATCCAGCCGATGCAGCATTGGTTTGAACATCAATGCGATAGCGAGACAACACCAGAGGATCTGTGGAGGATTCCCTTCGAGAAACATTGATTGGAGAGGAGACATTTGAAGGACGTGGAAGAGACCCCATGGCGAAACAAGACTTAGAAGAAGAAGGATTGTATATGAAGAAAGGTAGGCAAAAAGGCAGAGGACAAATGCTGATTTTATAGAGAAAATCGTGCGTGTAATCGATTACGGTAGTTAAGGTAATCGATTACAGCAGTTGTAAATTTGAAAACTTTCAAATTTTTGAACATGTAATCGATTATGAAAGTTATAATAATCAATTACTCAGATGTTTCTTAGCACGAGGACTTAGAACATGGATAATCGATTACAAATCCTAGGGTAATCGATTACTAGGACATCTTTACAAGTTCTAGGCTCTAGATTCCTATGTAACACTTTTCCTATAAAACACTTAACTTCATAATCTATCTAAAGGCATGTAAACACATATTTATCATAAAGATCGTGCAAATAACATGGTAACTTAAGTATCATGCTCATCTAAAATGCCTAATTCTCTTCTTATCTTGAAAAATGATTCTTTAGGAAGAGGCTTAGTAAAGATGTCTGCTAACTGATTATGTGTATCCACAAATGAAATCTCAATATCTTTCCTCATAACATGATCTCGAAGAAAATGATGTCGTATATCAATATGCTTAGTTCGAGAATGCATGATAGGGTTTTTAGTGAGATTAATGGCACTTGTGTTGTCACATTTAATTGGAATGCAGCCCAGCTCTAAGCCATAATCTTTGATTTGTTGTTTGAGCCATAGAGTTTGTGCACAACAACTTCCTGCAGCAATGTATTCTGCTTCTGCAGTACTTAGAGCAACACATGCTTGTTTCTTACAAGACCATGAAACAAGAGCATTTCCTAATAGGTGACAAGTACCACTTGTACTCTTTCTTTCAGTTTTACAACCAGCATAATCAAAATCAGAATATCCAATCAAATCACAAACACTTCCCTTGGGATACCACAATCCAACATTTGTAGTTCCTTTCAAATATTTGAAAATTCGTTTAACAGAACTCAAATGTGATTCCCTAGGAGATGCTTGATATCTAGCACATAGACACACACTAAACATAATATCAGGTCTACTTGCAGATAAGTATAAAAGAGATCCGATCATACCTCTATATTTGGTAATATCTACTTGATTACCGGATTCATCTTGATCTAAATATGTATTAGACCCCATAGGTGTGGCTATGGCTTTGCAATCATCCAAATCATATTTCTTTAATAGTTCCTTGCAAAACTTTGATTGATTGATGAATATTCCATCACTTGATTGCTTGATTTGCAAACCAAGAAAGTATTTTAATTGTCCCATCATGGACATTTCAAATTCTTCTTGCATCATGTTAGAGAAATCCTTACAAAGAGATTCGTTAGTTGCACCAAAGATAATATCATCAACATAAATTTGAACTAATAAGGTATTACCTTTGGCTCTTTTGATGAACAAGGTTGTATCAGCCTTACCCTTCTGAAATCCTTTATCACAGAGGAAAGTACTTAATTTATCATACCAAGCACGAGGGGCTTGCTTAAGACCATAGAGTGCTTTCTTTAGTCTGAAGACATGTGAAGGAAACTTTGGATCTTCAAATCCTGGAGGTTGCTTCACATACACTTCTTCTTGAATATATCCGTTCAGGAATGCACTTTTGACGTCCATTTGATATAATGGGAAATTTAAAGAACAAGCATACGCCAATAATAGTCTTATGGCTTCCAACCTTGCTACTGGTGCATAAGTTTCATCAAAATCTATGCCTTCTTCTTGATTATACCCTTGAGCAACTAATCTTGCTTTGTTCCTAACTATAATACCATTTTCATCTAACTTATTCCTAAACACCCACTTTGTTCCAATAAAATGTTTGTCACTAGGCTTAGGGACAAGTTCCCAAACTTGATTCCTTTCAAATTGATTTAGTTCTTCCTGCATTGCTACAATCCAATACTCATCCTTTAGAGCATCATTTACTTTTGATGGTTCTATCTGAGAGACAAAGGCCATATTCAAAACTGAATCATTCAAGCGTAGCCTTGTAGAAACGCCTCTAGAGATATCACCAATAATATTATCAACTGGATGATCCCTATGGGTTCTCCATTCTTTTGGAAGTTGATAAGTATTACTTTCAATGTGCTCTTCTTGTATTGGATTCTGATCTCCATCCTTTTGAGAATCTTCATTTATAATGATGTCATCTTCTTCATTATCTGGAAGATTGACTTTATCTTCTATTGAAGATTTAGATTCATCAAAAGTAACATGTATGGATTCTTCCACAGATAGAGTTTTCTTATTAAAGACTCTATATGCTTTGCTTGTTAGAGAATATCCAAGGAATATACCTTCATCAGATTTTTCATCAAACTTACCAAGGTTTTCCTTTCCATTATTCAAGACAAAGCATTTTGATCCAAAAGCATGTAGATGAGAGATATTTGGTTTCCTTCCTTTGTAGAGTTCATAGGGTGTTTTCTTAAGGATAGGTCTAATAAGAACTCTATTGGAAACATAGCAAGCAGTACTTACAGCATCAGCCCAGAAATATTTAGGGAGACTAGATTCACTTAACATGGTTCTTGCTAATTCTTCAAGTAACCTATTCTTCCTTTCTACTACACCATTTTTTTGTGGTGTTCTCGGAGTAGAGAAGTTATGTGATATTCCATTTTCATCACATAGTTCTTGAAATTGTTGATTCTGAAATTCTCCACCATGATCACTTCTAATAGAAGAGATCTTTAAAGACTTCTCATTTTGAACTAGCCTTGCATATCTTTTGAATGCATTGAAGGCTTCATTCTTATGAGGTAGAAATAAAGTCCAAGTGAATCTAGAGAAATCATCAACAATAACAAGTGCATAGAAATTACCTCCGAGGCTTTTAGTTCTAGAAGGTCCGAACAAATCCATATGTAACAATTGAAGGGGTCTTGAGGTCGAAACTATGTTCTTTGGTTTGAAGGATGTTCTGGTTTGCTTCCCTTTTTGACATGCATCACAAAGCTTGTCTTTCTCGAATTTTATCTTTGGAAGCCCAACAACTAGATCATGCTTGACTAGTTTGTTTAAATGATCTATGTGAATATGTGCAAGTCTTCTATGCCATAGCCATGAATCACTATTATTCTTGGCCAAAAGGCATCTCACATTTTGTGGAATTTCTTCCAATGAGATCATGAAGACTTTGTTTACTTTATATCCAGAAAACTTAATTTCTTTAGTTTTCACATCTTTCACAACACATATATCATTAATAAAACCTACTTTCAAACCTTTATCACATAGTTGACTAATACTCAGAAGATTATGCATCAAACCATCAACGTAAAGAACTTTATCGATGACTGTTTGAGGGGGTGTGCCTATTCTTCCAATACCGAGTATTTTTCCCTTTTGATTGTTACCATATGTGACGAAACCTTTTTCCCTAGGTATAAGAAAAGAAAACTTGATTTTTTCTCCTGTCATGTGTGATGAGCAGCCACTATCAAGATACCATAGATCCTTTGCTGCTTTCATACACACCTACATGACAAAGTTCTGACATGGGTATTAGGAACCCAACAAGTTTTGGGTCCTTCTAAGTTAACATCCTTTCTAACCCAAATGTAGTCCCTATTTGGTACTCCTATATGTTTGTAGTAGCATCTACTAGGGGTATGTCCTATTTTGTTACAGTAAGTACAAGAGTAATGATTGTAACTGGAGGTTTGTCTAGGAGAGGGATGAATCTTCTTAGGAGGTCTATTTTGAATGTTCTTCCTATTGTTTGTACTTCTAACAGGATTAATTTTATTGTTACTAGAAGATCCTAAAACATGGTTTGGTTTTACAAACACAGTTTTCCTAACTTCTTTTGTCTTTGGATGAGAAATATATCCTAAACCTGACTTATTGTTTGAATATCTTTGAACACCTAGAATATCATCTAACTTCTGTTTTCCTTTATTGAAGTTATTTACTCTTTGTTGAAGATTTTCTATCTTTTCTTCTAAAGAACTACACTTAGTGCATTTATGAGTAATGTCTATCTTAGATTTTACTACATCTAGTTCTTCTTGTAAATTTCTACATTTACTTTCTAGGGAAGAAATTAACTCATTTTGCCTAGTGCTAACTTTAGAAAATTCTTGACATATTTTAAACATATTTTCCATGGTAAACTTTAAATCATGAAGAGATATAGAATTCTCACTAACCTGGGAATCTTCAACATCAGAATCATGTGAGGCCATCAAAGCAACTTGTGCTTCTTCTTTATCAGAATCAGATGATGAACTTACTTCATTATCATCCCAAGCCAAATATGCTCTTCGAGTAGGTTGATCCCTTTTCTCGAATTTCTCTCTTAGACCATGTTTCTTCTTCTGAAGATTTGGACAATCTGACTTGAAATGTCCCGGTTTGCCACACTCGAAACATGTAATCTTTTGAGATGAAGAAGACTCATTGTTTCTTTGGAAGACTTTATTGTTGTTAAATCTAACATTTTTCTTTTTAAGAAACTTTCCAAAGTTCTTCACTAGAAGATTTAGATTTCCATTGTCTTCTTCTTCAGAATCTGCATCATAATCTTCTTTGATGCTTTCTTTTGCTTTTAGGGAAATTGATCGATACTTCTTCTCATGTTGTTCATGCTCTTCTAAACGATTCAATTCCAACTCATGTTCTTGGAGTTTTCCAAAAAGAGTTGCAAGAGTCATATTTGATAAACTCTTCTTCTCTGAGATGGCTGTTACTTTTGGTTGCCATACTCTTGTAAGTGATCTTAGAACTTTCATGTTCAAGTCACTGTTTGAAAATTGTCTACCAAGAGCAATCAAATGATTAATTAAATGAGTGAATCGTTTTTGCATGTCTAATACCTTTTCTCCTGGAAGCATTCTGAACATTTCATATTCTTGAGATAGAGTATTGATCTTTGATCTCTTGACTTCATCTGTTCCTTCATGAGTCACCATCAATGTATCCCATATTTCTTTTGATGAAGTGCACGTTGATACTCTGAAAAATTCATCCATGCCAAGAGCAGATGTAAGAATGTTCATTCCTTTGAGATCATGTTGAACCTTCTTCTTTTCTTCTTCACTCCAAGTACTTTCTGGTTTTGGTTGTGAAGTTCCTTCTTCATTTGTTGTTACAGGCACAAAGGGTCCTTCTTCAATGACTTTCCATATTCCTGAGTCTAATGACTTTATGAATATCTTCATCTTGATTTTCCAGAAGTCATAGTGTTCTCCATTGAAGAATGGTGGCCTGTTTATGTTATGTCCTTCACTTGTTCCATGATTGGAAGAGGATGCCATCTTTTCCCGGATCATAGGAATAACTTACCTAAACTTCCGCTCTGATACCAATTGTTAGAACAGATAGCAACCTGAGAGGGGGGGTGAATCAGTGTTGCCCCAATTTTCGCCTTATTGAAATCGATACTTTCAAGTTTATGATGATCACGAGTTGATCTTAGTGATTGCAGCGGATATGAACAATACTTGAAAGTAAATGTGAAGGATAAAGAGAATCACACACAAGATTTATCCTGGTTCGCCTTCAATCCACCGAAGACTACGTCCAGTCCCTCAAGAAAACCCCTTGAGGATTTTTCCACTATTGATAAAAATTTCTTACAAGTTCCTAACCCAAGGACCCCAAGAACTTCTACCAATATCCTGTGAAAGCAAACCGCTTTCAACAGCCCCTGATAGCAAACCGCTTTCAGTTCCTGAAGGCAAACCACCCTCAAACCTTGAAGACAAACTTGTCTTCAATCGAAACCCTGAAAGCAAACCACTTTCAGTGACAACAACCCTTCACCGAATACCACGGTGAGAAACTCAATCTTACAGAAAGAGATGAAGAAGATATTACACTTGGCTGTTTCAATCCTTTAACACACAATTGGATTGAACATGAGAAATTATGCTTTAAGGCTTTTAAGCATAATACAATTCTGAGTTCTTCAAGATATGAACAACTAGTGTGTTCTTGTAAACATGAAGATCATGAACTCAGAATTTAGGCTCCAAAAGATTTAAGTTCTAAAAGATGAACCAATTTTGAAAGAGCTTTGGCCTAATGTGTTTTTCTCATGTGAAATGTGTATATTTCGTGTGTGTTGTGTGTTCTATGTTGTTGTTATGTTTTCTGGACTCAAATGGTCTTTATATAGGCAAAGGAAACGTCCTTGAACCATCACAACCCTTTTCAAAAGGTTTGGGACACAATGGTTCATGAAAAGATGCACTTTTTCGTTCTGGTAATCGATTACCATACTTAGTGTAATCGATTACACAAGTGACCGTTTCAGTTTGAATTTGAATTTCAAACATGTAATCGATTACAAGACTGGAGTAATCGATTACACAGAAGCCCATTTTCCAGAAACTTATTCTTTGAGACTTGCTTAAGGTTTTCTACTTCTTTTAAGTTATGAAAACACTTAGCTTGATTAGATTAGGTGTTTTGAGAGCCTTTATGCTTTAATAAACCTTTGGAAGCATAACTCACCTAATTCTAAGACTTCTAGACTATTGATGGACTTGAGTGCTTGATTCTTTTGAAGTCTTCTTTTCTTCTTTTTGTTGATGCGTTTGTCGTCATCAAAACCACAGCCAGGGTCAGGAGCAAGACCTTCTTCACAGTAAGTGATTCAAGGCCCTCACTAGCTACTGAGGATGTGCTATTTAGACGACATTTCGGGGCTTAAATGTTGTATATGTCAATTTCTGAGTAATCTTGGAAGACTTCATTCATGGCCTGATTGCATTCATTAGACCATTGAAATTGTTTAAAATCACACACTTGTTTTGCTTTGTCATATAGCTGATCTGATATAACTGCATGGCTCCATGCATATTCCAGAAGGCCTTTATAGTCATAGTAATCTTCAGTTTCTGGATTCCCTACCTGGAGATATAAAGTATATGAGGCAAGGTTCTAATTTTACCCTTCTCTTGGTAAGAGAGGATTTACTTACAATGAACCATTTAAGATTAATAAAGGGGTATTTATTTTTCTCTTTGTTCCTATCATAGATTAACTCTGCTAGCTGAGGAATGTAGTGTCCTGAAAAATGTGTACAAGGGGAAATGAATTGATATAACTCCACTGAACTTTTCCCAGCTAAATTGCTGCATTTTTAAGGACCCATTAATGATGTTTTGGTGTTTTAAGTTCTTGATCGATCCATGGTTATTAAACTTCTAAAATGCTCTTGAATGTTTGAGTTGAGATGAAAGTTAGTGGTTAAACTAATAGTTAGTTGTAGATCATTCTTGTGATTTCTCCAGCAGTAATACAATTTGAAAAAAGATTATCTATTTCAAAGCCAAAAATTGGAAAATTGGGTTAAGTTTCTGATATCAATGTATAATCACTACAGGCAGAGATTAACAACTCTTGTCATTAAGCCTAATGAATCAAAAGATTAAATCAATGTTATGATGGCAAATACTAATAGGAGCTTAGTCGAGAGGCCCAAGTTACTTGATTATGGTTGATATTTTATAATTAGATTAGTAGAATCTTCTAATGTCTTTTATTTCTACTATTACTACCTGCAACTGCTGCTGCCACATATCTTGTTTTGTCCATTTCAATTTCTCATGTAGTGGCTTGTATTCATCTTTTGAGTTGGAGCTTACAACTACAATTGTCAGTAAGATCTAATTTCATTATTTCTCAGATTTATCTTGACGTGCCTGTATTAGTTGATGGTGCTGCTTAAGAAGAAATTTTGGACAACATTGAAAGTCAGGTTAGTTCTTGTTGACCCACTCTTGAGTTACTATTTTTAGGCTTATAAACTTAATCAAATTTATTTGTATTCAAGTATATACTTCTCTTTCAATCACTGGGCCAAAATGCTCATACTGTAGCCATACATATCCTAGCAATTCTATTGTTCATGAAAAATTGCATATCCTATGTACCAAAGGGTCCCTTGCAAAATAGACTGATTATAACATTTCAAATACTATGGCCAGATTTGTAGAGTTTAGAGGGGTTTTCCTCAGTAGTCTATTTATATGCTCATTTCCTAGCTTCCCCTCCACAATCAAATATAAAATCAGGTAATGACGACTAGGATATTGATTGAATGTAATTCTATTAGCCAACCCGTAGGAGACTCAGGTGGATTATTGGGACAATTTTTGGGACTTGTTGCAAGCAATTTTTCCAATTTCCCCATAATTTATGAGGATTGGAGACTAGTTCCTCCTATGTACAAGGATAATGTTTATGATCAGACTATCAGGATACAAATTATAATTAGTTAAATACATTTGATCTATTGTGGTATTGTTCACTTACAAATTCCGTTATGTTTATGATGCAGGCCAAATTTGTTGTCAATGATCAAGATCACAAGAAATTTATTTTAACTAGCTTGGGTAAGAAATGGCGAGACAACAAATCTGAGTTGTTCCTTGGTAAGTTTGTGTGGGAGAAATCTTTTGAAGCAAATGTTCAAGAATGCCCAGAAGGGATTGATAAAGACCATTGGATAAAGTTTCTGCGGCATAAGATAAGTGAAAAACAACAGGTAATAAGAATACAATCATCTTATTGAACGTATTCTAAATGGATTTATGATTGGCTGATTGTTGTTTTTGTAATAATGCAGGAGATAGCTGATAAAAATGCAGCAAACCGGGCAAAGCAAACGATCCCTCACACACTAGGATCAAAATCACTTGCAAGGAAGAGATATGAGCTAGTAAAATTTACTCGAACTGTCGGTAGCTGAAATTATTAGATATATTAATCAACTATATGATTATTGTTTATATGGTGCAAAAACTTAGGAGTTGCAAGATGGACGACCATATAATAGAGCTGATATGTACATTGTTTCTCATCAAAAAAGTGATGGATCTTTTATTAATAATGAAGCTAGAGAAAAATTTGTGAGTATAGTTTATTGTTAGTCATTTATTATTGTCCTTAGGAAACTTTATCATTGTGGCTTATATACGTGTCTTTTTAAAAATATACGCAGGATCAATTGCTCAATGCAATTGACAATTGTTCGGATGAAAATGAAGCATTCCATAATGTCTTTGGAAAGGAACATCCTGGATATGTACGCGGCTTGGGCCTTGGAGTTACTCCAACTTAGATCACTGGACCCAAGTTTGGCAAATCAACAGTTGAAAATGATAGCAGAATTGAAAAAATGCAATCTGAAATTGATTCTCTAAAAGAAAAAGCTACTGAAGTTGATACTCTAAAGGAACAACTTGCTTTCCTTATGCAAGTTCATAGGGCAAACGGGGTAAAAAAAATTCTCTCTGCTTGCTATGCATTACTAACTTATTCACCAGCTAGCACTTAATCTTTTCTTTCTTTTTTATTTCAGTTCACTAACTTGGAGTCACTGAGAGAAATGAGGCCCTCTTCCTCGTCTAGTCATGTGTTTGAAGATCGAAGAGCACCATCACGATAGACTTTTTTAGATTATTAAGATTTCTAGTTATGTACTAGGTGGATAATGCAATCCTTTGTTATTTTTTCTTTTAGCTTTTTTTAAGCACTTATGGCTATGTAGTACTTAATTGGAACTGTATACTTAAGTAAGTACCGTAGGCAGTACTGGGGAGTTTTGTGCTAATATGGTTTGATGATGGAATTATTAGTGGACATGGTATCCCTTGGTCTACTACTGGACTACTACTATGGTTGCTGATAGGATTAATTAAAGCCAAAATTTTAAAAATCTTACTACTATGGTAAGACTTGTGGAAGTGCCAATATTCCCTTGCATGCTTGATATGGTACTGATATATTGATACAAATGGGGTTGAACTCAATGTCCTCTCAACAGTAGGAAATTGATCGGTTTTTTGGCCTTTGGTGCTGATCCTTCAGATCAATTTTTGTCTCTTTAGGAATTTTAATTGTTTGTTTTGCCTTCATGGCCTTTTCCCATTCTTGTTTCATTCTCTCACCATATCTACTGTATTGTATTATGGGTTGGGGTACCTCTAGTACCTCATTCTAATGCAGTCTTTTAGCTTATAAAAAAAAAGCATGTAAAAAATATAAGCTGGCAAAAATATAAGCAGAAAAATTAAAAAAAAAAAAAAACTTGTATAATTTTAGCGGCGGTTCTGAACCGCCGCTACATTTGTAAGCAAATACATGTAACGGCGGTTACAACCGCCGTTAATAACCAAATGTGGAAGTGTTAAAGTTAATTTAACAGCGGTTTTAACCGCCGTTAAATTTAGTACGGCGGTTTTCGTGGCGGTTTTGGAAACCTCCGGGAAATTCACTGGCGACGCTCAAAATAGCGGCGGTTGGCAAACCGCCGTGAGTGCCTTTTAGCGGCGGTTTTAACCGCCGTCAGTTATACTTATAACCGCCGCTAAATAAACTTTTTGTTGTAGTGCAAGGCATTAAGAATGACCCCTCTGAAAACCCATGACCACGATTCCCCAACGACGATTTAACGGTGTTTAGGGCCATACTCCGATCAGGTGGGGACTCCCAAGACACCCACCGAGATGACATAACTGCAAAATTACGGCTATGACAAACCATAATCTGCAAAATTGTTGTTGCACGATGAAGAATGAGCCACGTACCACGGTCCCGTCATGTTGTCAAACACAAATTTACATATCCTCCGACAAACAAACCACGCATTAACCAGCATCTCTGACACTCTCCACTTAGGTACCGTGTGTAGCCAATTGCAAAAGAACACCATAGCTACAAACGATGGTGAGGCCAACCCAAAACATCCCATACCAACATTGCTGTACTGCGATCATGCAAGCAATGGAGCTGGATTTCCACATGCACCCCACACACTTATATAAGAGCGCCAAGTTCACACCATGATGCTGCAAAATTGCCATTGTAGGGAGAGATTTTTGGAAATCTTTCCAACCAAAAAATTTAATCTTCTTCGGCACATCAACTTTCCACACCCATGCCCACGGAATGGCCTAAGCAGTAGAATTATCTTAAGACAGCAACTAGCGATAGCAAGACCCAACATAAATTACGTGGTCAATGTTGTCACCCCACACCCACAAGTCCTCAATCCCTGGATTTACGTTTACAAAGGTAGACGCAGCATCTCCTGGGTGTCTTGAGGAAGCACAGTACACGTACGAGAAAGACACAAATGTCACCCTTAAACATGTCCCTATCACAAAGTTACGTGTTTCAGATGTTAAAAAATGGAATCCAGGAACATGCCACACCATGGCAGAGCAAATAGTCATACCAGGAGGCCAGGTAATCGTTGTCAGTTCGCCAAGAAAAACCAGAAGCAAGTAAGTGTCGAGCCTTTCTGATGGCATTCCATATAAACTTTCCTCAGGTGGATGTAGCACGGAAATGGTCAGTGCCATAAAGAAAACAACCAGCCAGAGTTGGACCCATACCATATGATCAGCATAAACTTATCCCATACAAGCTTCCCCAATAAAGCAATATTAGCGAGTCTAGTCCTCCGAACACCCAAAACACTCAAACTCTTACGAAGAGTAACTGTCTTCCACTCGACCATATTCATACCCCTATTATCGCCATGGGACCAAATGAAGTTACGAGCCATACTATCGATGCAATCAAAAATACTCTTGGGGAAACAAAATAACTGATTTGGATATAACAGGATAGCTTTCAAGACCAACTTTACCAAGTTCACCTCGCCTTCCTTATTCATATGTTTCCTCCTTCCAAGATGCCAATCTCTTAGAAACTCTTTCGACTGCGTAATAACAATGCTTTGCTTCCTAACGCCCTTTTGTAACTACAGATAGCAACCTAAGAGGGGGTGAATTATGATTTTTTTCAATTTTCGACTTATTAAAACCCAATTTGAAGTGAGAACTTTTACTTAGAAAGATTCGTAACTAATAAACAAGTATGCAACGGACATGTAAATTGTAAAAAGTAAAAGTTCAGGGATAAGAAGATCACGCAGTGATTTTATCCTAGTTCACCTTCAAACCACCGAAGGCTACATCCAATCCCCCGTTCTGATTTGGGGATTTATCCACTATTGATCAAGTGTTCTTACAGATTCTTGTACCAAGGACCTTAAGAAGACCTATCAATATCCAGAAAGCACACCACTTTCTGATTGCTAGCCTTTCACCGAACACTACGGTGAATTACACTCAAAGCAAGAATGAGGATGAAGAAGAGTTTACAAGGCTGAGTCAATCTTTCATTATAAGAATGGATTGAACTTGATAATTATGCTCCAGGCAATCACAATTGAACGCTCAATGAATTCTGGGTTCTTATAAAAGTCAAACAGCATAAGTGTTCTTTGAAAAATAGAGTTTTAATTGCTCAGAGTGATTGCTCTATTTATTATGAAAGTTTTGTATTGAATTCAAAGCATCAATGGAATATTTATAGGCACTAGAGGTCGTCCATGAACCATTGCAATGCTTTCCCAACGTTCAAGAGTGCATTGATTCATGAAAAGACATATCTACTGATATGGTAATCGATTACGCTATATAACCGTTGCAGATTTAGTGCCAAATTTAAATATGTAATCGATTACTGGTTTATGGTAATTGATTACTGACATGTGTGGTAATCGATTACTCAAATCCTGTAATCGATTACACTAAGTCAAAAACTTGGTTTATTAAATTTTAAAGCCTAATTGAGTGTTTCTACTTTGTTTTAATTATAAAAACATGTTATACTCAATTAGTTAATTATTTATGAGCCTTCATATGTAATGTAACCTTAATAAAGCATAACTTACCAACTAAAGAGACTTATTCTAAAACTAGAACCTTAATTAATCTTGAATCTTGTGAGCTGGTTCTTTTAATTCTTCTTTTCTTCTTGTTGGTGATGTGTGTTGTCTTCATCAAAACTCCAGCCAAAGTCCAAGGAAGAGGTCTTCTTCACAATCGCCCCCTTTTTGATGAAGACAAATCACATTCTTGAAAGTTGATTAAAGTAGTTTTTATTATGTGCTTATCTCGTGTTAGGACTCCCCCCACTACTACAGATTTTCCTTTTTACCTCGGCCCTGTTACACCGGTTCAGTCACGGACCGAGGTAAAATGGTGCCCGGAGCTCAGTTACCACGACTTCATGTTGAACCGAGGTAACTGATGTTGTCTATTACCCAGGTTCCGTGTCAATCGCGGTAACTGAGATTGTTTTTATTATTATTTTTAATAATAAAGGATTTACACCACGGTTGCAAGCTGAACCGAGGTAATAAAACATTTTTCTTACCCTAGTTATCATGCCAACCGCGGTGATAGGTATTATATTATTATTAAAATATTGATATGTTAACCACAAAACCCTAGTTTTCAGATCGAAAAAACCCATATGTGAACCCTTTCTCTGTTGCACCTCGTGACCGTCGTTGCTGGCCGCTGCACCTCATCATCGGCCCTCCTTCTCTCCGCAATGACACTGTCGCTGCTGTGCATGCTCGTCAGCGCCAGGCTCGTCTCCATCTTCATGCCTCGCTGTTCCCGTCTTCTCCAGTTGGCCGCTCTTCTCTAGAAAATAGATCAATGTTTCTTCTCTTGTTGTTCATTTTTCTCTAGGAGATTTAATTCCAACTCATGTTATTGAAGTTTTCCAAATAGTGCAGCCAAAGTCATATTTGATAAACTCTTCTTTTCTGATATTGCTGTCACTTTTGGTTGCCAAATTCTTGTAAGGGATCTAACACTTTCATATTCAAATCATTGTTAGAAAAATCTTTACCAAGAGCAATTAAGTGATTAGTCAAGTGTGTGAAACGTGTTTGCATATCAAGTATCTTTTCTCCAGGCAACATCCTAAACATTTCATATTCTTGTAAAAGTGTATTAATTTTTTACCTTTTTACTTCATTTGTTCCCTCATGTGTTACAACTAGGGTATCCCACATTTCTTTAGCAGTTTTACAAGTAGAGACTCTAAAGAATTCATTCATGCCTAGGGCTGATGTTAGAATGTTCATGCCTTTTAGATCATATTGTACTTTCTTTTTCTCTTCTTCAGTCCATGAGTTCTCAGGTTTTAGTTGAGCATTACCACCTACTTCAACAACAGGTTAAAGGGGTCTTCTTCTATGGCTTTCCAAATTTCCACATCTAATGACTTAATAAAGATCTTCATTTTGATTTTCCAGAAGTCATAGTGTTCCCCATTAAAGTAGGTGGTCTATTTATGTTAAACCCTTCACTCACAACTGGTCTAGAGGCGGATGTCATCTAACTGGATCTTAGGAACAACTTACCTAAACTTACGCTCGATGCGAATTGTAACTACAGATAGCAACCTAAGAGGGGAGGTGAATTAGGTTTTTACAATTTTCAACTTATTAAAACCCAATTTGAAGTGAGAAATTTTACTTAGAAAGATTCGTAACTAATAAACGAGTATGCAGCGGAAATGTAAATTGCAAAAAGTAAAAGTTCAAGGATAAGAAGATCACGCAGTGATTTTATCCTGGTTCACCTTCAAACCACCGAAGGCTACGTCCAATCCCCCGTTCTGATTTGAGGATTTATCCACTATTGATCAAGTGTTCTTACAGATGCTTGTACCAAGGACCTTAAGAAGACCTATCAATATCCAGAAAGCACACCACTTTCTGATTGCTAGCCTTTCACCAAACACTACGGTGAATTACACTCAAAGAAAGAATGAGGATGAAGAAGAGTTTACAAGGCTGAGTCAATCTTTTAGTATAAGGATGAAGAAGAGTTTACAAGGCTGAGTCAATCTCCAAGCAATCACAATTGAAAGCTCAATGAATTCTGGGTTCTTATAAAAGTCAAACAGCATAAGTGTTCTTTGAAAAATATAGTTTTAATTGCTCAGAATGATTGCTCTTTTTATTATGAAAGTTGTGTATTGAATTCAGAGTATCAATGGACTATTTATAGGCACTAGAGGTCGTCCATGAACCATTGCAATGCTTTCTCAACATTCAAGAGTGCATTGATTCATGAAAAGACACATCTGCTAATATGGTAATCGATTACTGCATTCTGGTAATTGATTATGCTTTATAACCGTTGTAGATTTAGTGCCAAATTTAAATATGCAATCGGTTACTGATTTGTGGTAATCGATTAATGACATGTGTGGTAATCGATTACTCAAATCCTGTAATCAATTACACTAAGTCAAAAACTTAGTTTATTAAATTTTAAAGCCTAATTGAGTGTTTGTACTTTGTTTAAATTATAAAAACATATTATACTCAATTAGTTAATTATTTATGAGCCTTCATATGTAATGTAACCTTAATAAAGCATAACTTACCAAGTGAAGAGATTTATTCTAAAACTAGAACCTTAATTAATCTTGAATCTTGTGAGCTGGTTCTTTTAAGTCTTCTTTTCTTCTTTTTGGTGATGTGTGTTGTCGTCATCAAAACTCCAGCCAAAGTCCAAGGAAGAGGTCTTCTTCACACCTTTAAGGATAGGGAATCCTAGGTACTAGTCAAATTGGGGGGTGTACAAGGTTGGCGTGATCCCTGTAATTATATATTTCTTAGAATGGGACACCCCAACGCCGGCAAAAGCACGAGACTTAGCATTATTCACCTGCAACCTAGAAGCCAAACAGAAATCACTAAGAATGCCATGAATCTATCTCACCTGAGACACTTTTGCGTTCGCAAAAAGGAGAACATCGTCCGCAAAGAACAAACGGGAGATAGAAGGACCATTCCTCGAGATTTTCACAGGAAGCCACTTGCGTAGATCAACTTGATCGTGAATAGAGATAGCCAAGTGTTTCATACAAAGGATGAAGAGGTAAGGGGACAGAGGATGCAAGCCACGAGTGGAAGAGAAACGAGGAAGCTTCACACCATTCCAGAGCACTGACAGCGTGGAGGAAGAACACAAAACATGATGAGGGAGATCGTGGCTGGAGGGAACCTCTGACTAATTTTACGATAACCTCTAGGGTTAATGGTTTACTTGGTCCCTGTGGTTGCACCAAGATTTGGCTTTGGTCCCAACCCGGAAAAAAGTTTGCAAAAGGTCCCTGTAGTTGTGCCAAGTTTGATATAGGTCCCTGCCGGAGACCGGAGCTCCGGCGAGTGCACATGTGGCAGGCTGACTGGGTTAATGAAGGTGACGTGGAATTTTTTATTTTTTTAATTGAAATACAAGTCAGATATTACAAAAATAAAAAATCCCTAATTAAATCTAAAATTCCCCAAATCCCTAATTCCTCTTTCTTCTCCTTCCCTAACTCACGCATCACAGGTTCTGGTTCCTCCTCCTCCTCCTCCTCCTCCTCCTCCTCCCACTATAATTCGTTTTTCTTAATTTTATACGTTCAATCAAAGCATAATCGCAGATCTCGAAGGCGGGAGTGATTAAGTGGCTGAAGCACAAAGGTGAGAGCCATTGTCGAAGTTCATGGATGACATTACCTCTCTCTCTTGCGCTCTTATTCTGAGAACTCTCAGCAACCCAAAACACAAAAAAACTTCAAGCTTTTCATCATTTGAGATCTGGGTTTTGGAGGGTGGAGCTTTGTTTTTGGGTTCTAGTTGGGTTGAGGTTTATGAAGAGGTGGTGGTTTAAGGTGATTGCTTCGGTAATTTCTTCATAATTTTGGAAGGATTTTGGTGGTTTATGGGGTATCCTTCGACGGTGAAGAAGTGGGGAGATTAGGAAACTTTTTTTTTCCTGGGTTCTTCCTATGTTTTAAGATAATAAATCTTGAAGTGAGGAGGAGGAGGAGGAGGAGGAGGAGGAGGAACCTGTGATGCGTGAGTTAGGGAAAGAGGAATTATGGATTTGGGGAATTTTTGTTTTTGTAATATATGACCTGTATTTCAATTAAAAAAAAATTTCCACGTCACCTTCATTAACCCAGTCAGCCTGCCACATGTGCACTCACCAGAGCTCCGGTCTCCGGCAGAGACCTATATCAAACTTGGTACAACTACAGGGACCTTTTGCAAACTTTTTTCCGGGGAGGGACCAAAGCCAAATCTTGGTGCATCCACAGGGACCAAGTAAACCATTAACCCTAACCTCTAACTGGAGTTTTTTTGTTACAACCTCTAACTACTTTTCAAATTAGATTTTTGAAATGTTAGAAACTTTATTTTAATGGTGTTAAAAAATTTCATCTCTTTGATCAATGGTTAAAATGCACGAAAGGGGTGTAATTCCTTATGAGAATGAATTTAAAATTTATGCATATTTTTCTGAGACTTTAATTCGTTTTGAGCGAGCAAATCTACTTTAGTTAACCAGCTTTCTATAATATA
Source organism: Acmispon strigosus (assembly GCA_030819835.1). Taxonomy (NCBI): domain Eukaryota; kingdom Viridiplantae; phylum Streptophyta; class Magnoliopsida; order Fabales; family Fabaceae; genus Acmispon; species Acmispon strigosus. Next base: position 35,410,180 of record JAUAMA010000001.1, on the reverse strand, counting down.
AATTAGAATACACTTTTTGGAGAGTGAGAATATAATGAACTCTTCTCCTGCAATAAGACTAAATTCCATATTGCCTCTCTTCTCACATTGGAGAGGTAGTTGCACACATTACCCAGGTGAGTATGAATATACTTAAGATAAGTCAGTTATTTATCTTTATATACTTTTTGAATTTTACGCTATAACCTTGTTTTTGAAATTTAAATTTAAAACTTTTACTTTTATTTTAATTAAAATTAAAATTAATTTAAGATGTTTTTTATAAAAAATCTCATAATTTTATTAATTAAATTATAAAATTACTCTTAATTATTTCAAAAAATAGTTCAATTTATATTATTTTTCCATTTTATAATTTAAATTGATATCACTAATTTAATTATCTTTTAATCCTTATTTTTGAATTATTATTTTATTTTCTATAATCCTTGTCATCACATCCATATTTTTAAAACACCTTATCATCACATCCATGCTAACATTAAATTTTAATTCTTATATTAGATCTTCTCAGTAGATACTTTATGAATGAATTTTGAATAATACTTTAATATCTAAGTATTAGAAATATCTATTTTATTTAAATTATATAACTTAAATTATTTTTATATTAACTATTCAAAATAATATTTTAATTATTTTCAAAAATATTTTCACTGTACATTGCACTAGCAAAAAATTAGTTATTTAAATTTGATTATAAAATAAAGAACTCAAGTTTTGGCGTACGTGTTTCCTCTATAATTAAGTGTCACAAAAATCAATTTTGCTTTTGCGAACAAGAAATAAAAGAACATTTATAAATCATTCACTTTACTTTAATTTTCAATTTGAAAAATTGGATATATGAATATTTTTAATTCAAGGAAGGACAATCATATAGACAAATACATTTAAACGGATCTCTTCCAATGCAAACTCCTTTACCCATATACTTTAACCAGCACTCATCATCACAATCCTTAAGGATGCAACCTGTTGGATTCAAGATAACCTCACATTTATTTTGAATGACGACTTCACTTCTACTTGCCACAGCTGAGAAAAACCAAAATCAACATTGAAAAAGAAAATACGATTAAAATATTGCATGATACAAGTTAGTACTACTAGTTGGTCAATTCAATATATGTTGTGATTAGAAAACAAAAAGAAGGAATCATGTCGATGAGGTTAAAGTATATATGTTAATTTCACTTGATTTGTTGTTTTCGATTTGTTGAGCTAATTTGAATGAATCTCATTCCACCAATACTAAGCATGAAGAAATCAAACTAAAAGCATGAAGAAAGCAAGTAATAAAAAGTTAGTATACCGGCAAAGAGAATCACAAGGATGAAAATGGGTATGAAAGAAATGTTTGCCATCTCCAACAGCCTCAATGCCAATACAAATAAGATTTTTTCTTAGTGTTTCTCTATGCAGTGATAACTCAATGTAGAATCAAGGGTTTATATAAATCAAATAAAGAGTCCCCCATATCAGTATCATATATAGAATATTAATAAACTTTTCTTGACATGGATTTAGTAATATCATTAGTCAACTGTTATTCTATTATAAAATTTGAATATGGTAGAATATTAATAAAATTTTCTTAACTAGGAATTAATAATATCATTACTCAACTGTTATTCTTTTATAAAATTTGAATTAGTTAATTAACTTTTCTATTACAAAGTATATTATTATTTAAATTTTAAGTATAAACATACTTTATAGTAATGTTAATTAATAATAACAAATTTCTTAACAAGTACATGATAACAATTAATAAAATTATAAAGTATTAAGTTTCAACTTTCATTTGTTAAATTATTTCATCTACACTATATTGTCAAATTTTGAGTCCTCATTCTGAATTCTCATTAAGTCACGTCACTATCTTTTAAAAAAATCCCTAATTTAGACATTTTTTATTTATGAGATTTTAATCTAATTAATAACCTCAATGAATGAAACCTTAATGGGGTTTGGTTAAAGTGCATTAAATTTGTGAATTAAATGATAATTAAGTTATTGTATTAAACTTAAACTATAGAATCACATTTGTGAATTAAAGTGTATTACTTATCATTGAATTACTTTTCAATATACTTGAAGCTAATACCTGTAACTAATAAAGACTAATTTGGAAAAATAAAGAGTGGGTGGAATTTGAAAACAATCAAAGTTAAAATAAAAGACATAAAAATTTATTTGTATTAAATTAATAATGTCGGCATCATTTCAATTTATTTTTCTAGGCGGTGCAATTCGAAATAATTTAAATTTGAAATGGAAGAAGTAAATTAATTACATTAATAGGAAACGTGAGTGTTTTAGTAGCCCACTATTGAAGGTAAATAAATTGTATTAATCAATGAAAAAATTACATGAGGTATGTATATTTCAATATGGCACACATTTGATATTGGACACTATATCTATAATTTTGAGTCATCATTCTAAACTCTCATTAAGCCACGACACTATCTTTTAATTTTTTTTCTCTAATTTAGACATTTTTTATGAGATTTTAATCTAATTAATGACCTCAATGAATGAAACTTTAATCGGGTTTGATTAAAGTGTATTAAATTTGTGAATTCAATAATAATTAAGCCATTGTATTAAACTTAACCCATAGAATCACATTTGTGAATTAAAGTGTATTAATTATCATTGAATTACTTTCCAATATACTTGAAGTTAATACCGGTAACTAATAAAGACTAATTTGACAAAAATAAAGAGTGGGTGGAATTTGAAAATAATCAAAGTTGAAATAGAAGACATAGAAATTTATTTGTATTAAATTAATAATATCGACATCATTTCAATTTATTTTACTAGGAGGTGCAATATGAAATAATTTAAATTTGAAATGGAAGAAGTAAATTAATTGCATTAATGGGGTATGTGATTGTTTTAGTAGCTCACTATTGAAAGTAAATAAATTGTATTAACCAATTAAAAAATTACATGTGGCATGTATATTTAAGTATGACCCACATTTGAGATTGGACACCATGTGTACGATTTTGAATCTACATTCTGAACTCTCATTAAGCCACGTCACTATATTTTTCAAAAAAATTCTCTAATTTAGACATTTTTTATGAGACTTTAATCTAATTAATGACCTCAATGAATGAAACTTTAATGGGGTTTGATCAAAAGTTGATATTTGGTATTTTGGGGTGGGTGTTTGTCTCGAGCTACTAACTAGTTATAACTTTAATTTCAAATTACTTTACTAAAATTAATTATGACAAATTTGACTTAAATTATGGGTAAGTTGTAAATTTTTTTTTTTGGCTATATTTAATACCAAAATAATTATTCTTTAGAATTTAATTTTTTTCAAAGTCAGAAAATAAAAAATTTGGTAAGGGTGTTGTTTTAGCGATGTGCTGCATGTGTCCTAGTTGTGCAAATACGTTCTGAATCCTTTGCATGTTATCGCTCAGGATGACATTCAGTTGAAGGATAATTTAACATTTGAGGTTTCGCCGATGAGGATCGCTGATTGCATGATCAAACAGTTGAAGAACAAGCAAATTCCGTTAGTGAAGGTGATATGGAATCAGGTCACGGGAGACGCTATATGGGAGCTAGTGGAGAAAATGAGGGAACAATATCCCAATTTATTTCTTGACATCTAGTTTCGGGGACGAAACTCTTTTTAGGAGTTGGTATTGTAAGATCCTCAATTTCTTGTAATTTCACTATAGTCCCTTGAATTTATTGTAATTGCATTTTGATCCCTGAAATTCTTGTAATTGTAATTTGGTCCTTTGAGTTATGATAATTATATTTTAGTCCTTGGACTATTCAGTTTCAAAATCAGCCTTAATGTGGCTCTTAATGTGTTGAAATCAGAATTTGAAGTTGAATTATGAGAATGAAGAGGCTTAATGACTTGGTCTGGAGGTTTTGATTGGTTTTGATGAGGAGTAATGCTCCATTATTGTCTAAGGGTCGACTCTTCTCTCTCTCTTGGGGGCTGGAAATGGAGAAGCACCGTACACATACGAGAAAGACATAAACGCCCCGCTGAAACATGTCCTTCACACAAAGTTGCGTGTCTAAGATGTTAAAAAACGGAAGCCTGGAACACAACACACCACAGCCGAGCCAATCATCATACTAGAAGGATAGATCGTCGTTGTCAATTCGCCAACGAAAACTAGAAGCAAGTAGGTTTAGAGCCTTTCTGATGGCATTCCATATAAACAATCCTCAGGTGAAAGTAGCACGGAAAAGATCAGTGTCATAAACATAACAACCAGCCAGTGTTGGATCCATACCTTATGATCAACATACAACTTATCCCAAACAAGCTTCCCCAATAAAGCAATATTAGCGAGTCTAGTCCTCGAACACCCAAACCACCAACCTCTTAGGAAGAGTAACTGCCTTCCACTCCACCATATTCATACCCCTATTATGGTCATAGGACCAAATGAATTTACGAGCTATACCATCGATGCGATCACAAATACTTTAGGGTAACAAAATAACTGATTTGGATATAACAAGATAACTTTCAAGATCGACTTCACCAAGGTCACCTCACCTTCCTTATTCAAATGTTTCCTCCTTCCTAGATGCCAATCTCTTAGAAATTCTTACGACTACGTAATTAAAATGCTTCGCTTCTTTGCGCCCTTTAAGGATAGGGAATCCCAAGAATATGTCAAATTGAGGGGTAAACAAGGTTGATGTGATACCTGTAATTCAATCTTTCTTAGTAGGGGACACCCCGACACTGGCAAAAGCACGAGACTTAGCGAAATTCACCTGCAACCTAGAAGCCATACAAAAATAATTAAGAATACCATGAAGGAATCTCACCTGAGACCCTTTTGCTTTCGAAAAAATGAGAATGTCGTTCGCAAAGAAAAAACGAGAGATAGAAGGACCATTCCTCGAGATTTGTACAAGAAGTTGTAAGACCCTCTATTTTTAGTATTTATATTTTTGGTCCCTGAGATTGGAGTATTTATGTTTTGGTCCATGGTTGACTTTTGATCGACTTTGAGCTTTGTATTAGTTGAATTGTTTTGTATTTATGATAAAATAATTTGGAAGAATATATATGAATTATTTTTATTTTTAAACTTTTAGAAAATATATCTTCTAAGTGTTAGTATTTTGGGTTAAACTATTTTAGAAACCTAAATTAGATATATATATATATATATATATATATATATATATTATTTATGTACGAGAAATATTATGTATGTACAGGTAAACGTGTGTGTATATATACATATAATTTGGATTATTTTATTATTAAAGAAAAAAAGAAAAGAAATATATATATGTATATTAAATTTTGTTTTATTATAATATTGATTGGTTATTTAGATTATGATTATACTAGATTGTGTTTTCTCCTATCAAGTTTGGGTTTGAATTTGGAGATTGAATATTTATCTCTGAAATTAGGATAAAATTTTGGTTAAGAGATAGAGAAGAAAAACTGAAATAACATATTCCCTTTTAAATAACAAATTCAACTCTCTCTAAAAAAAAAAAAATCCTTTTCTCCTCTCTCGTTTCTCTGCGTTCTGTTTCTTCTTTCTTCTCCTCTCTCCCTCGCGGTTCTTCTTCTCCCTGCCTTGGAAGCCGTCGGCCACCACTATCACGAACCGCCGTCGCCATCATGGCGCGCCACCACCGTGCCTCCTTTTAGTCACCATTGCCGCCCCTGCGACCTTCTCTGTGTTTTGGGAACGCCACCACCGCGCCTTCTCTCCCTTTTTCCAGCCACACCGCGATGCCGATGGAGAAACCAGCAGCACCATCGTGCTCCCCTCGCCGTCCGCAGCAAAACCCCTAAGGTAATTTGATGAACCGCCGTCGTTGGCCGCCGTAGCCGCCGCCTTGGAGCTCGTTTTCCGGCCAAACCCTTTGGCTTTTAGGAAAACCGCCACCGCCACGTTGATCCTCGCCATGAGCAGAAGAAGAACCAGTGGCTATTTTCCGTCGCCACCGTGCTCCTCCGTGGAGGGCGATTTCCGGCGTCCTCTCCGGCGATCTCTGTTGCCAGGACCGGTGTGCTTTCCTCGAAGCTCTTCCTCTCCTCTCTTCAAATCCGCAGCTTAATTTTACAGAAGAGTGATTGATGGTCCCTACAAAGAAGAAGGATTCAGACAAAGCGAGGAGGACTTGGAGCTTTGATTTCGTGGTTGTGGACTTGAAGAAGACGAAAATTGAAATGTTTCTTGCACAGTTGAACGTGGAGCCGGTGCGATTCTACATTAGAAGGTAAGGGTAACTTCTTTCTTAGGAATCGATTGTCGTTTGTGAGTGATTTTAATCCTGTTTTTGAAATTCTGATTGAACTTGGCTCTTGATAATATTGTTACTTGCTACTGTACATGTTATAATTGAGACATAATGACAATAAGAGATGAGGATTTGAAGTTGATAATGATATAACATGTTGCTGGAATTGATTTGAGATGATATGTAAGCATGTGCTATTATATGACAATGTTTAAAGAACTGTTGGTTCGCTTGTTGAATTATTTATTGAGATTATTATGGACGGTTGGTTCATGTATTTTGGAGGATCATATTGTCATAATCACATGCATTACTAGGTGTTTTGGTATGATGTGACGTTAAATTGTCCCGTGGGATCATCCGGAGGGTTTGATGTGGCGGATATTCCTCCCGCGTGATCTTCCTTACAAGGGTAATGTGGTGGATACTCGTCCCACGTGATTGTCCTGCTTTGATGGAGCAAAACTTGGCCATAGATTTGTGCATATAGTTATGTAAGAGCTAACTAGCATATTTCATGATTTGGTTGATAACATGCTATAATTTTCTACTGCTGTATTATAAATGAAGTTGTATTTATTTAAGGTGTTACTGAATTTTGAGACTGTAATTACTGTAATTTACTGGATATAAATATGTACCATGTGTCGTTTCTGTTTTTCCTAATTATCACGTAGTGATAATCATTTATTTGTTGTTTTTCGAAGTTAACCCTTTACCGTTTGTTTGTGTGTTGATTGGGCGCTTAACGCCAGATGAACAGCGCGGGGAGTAGATTGAGGATGCAATGTTAGACGAGGAAAGTGAAGATGGAGTTGTGAAGATGAAGTTTTATTATATTTGTTTCTATTTAAAGACTTAGAAGAATTTTATGTTGTTAATAATCTATTTTAATTCCCCGTCAGGTTATGGTAATTAAGGGGTTATTATTGTTAAATATTTATTTTGAGCGACGAATTTGATTTTGAAAAATCGAGTGACCCTTTTGAGAGGTTTTATGAAACTTATTTCCGCGTAATTATAATGTGATCCCTCAATTCAAAATTGGGGTGTTACAGAAGTCACTTGCGTTGATCAACCTGATCGTGAATAGACATAGCCAAGCGTTCCATACAAAGGACGAAGAGGTAAGGGGAAAGAGGATGCAAGCCACGAGCGGAAGAGAAACGAGGAAGCTTCACACCATTACAGAGCACTGACGGTGTGGAGGAAGACACACAAAACATAATGAGGGAGATCATGGCTGGAGGGAACCTCTGACTAAATTTACGATAACCTCTAACTGGAGTTTTTTGTTTACAACCTCTAACTACTTTTCAAATTAGATTTTAGAAATGTTAGAAACTTTATTTTAATGGTGTTAATAATTTTCATCTCTTCGATCAACGGTTAAAATGCACGAAAGTGGTGTAATTTCTAAACGGAAATAATTTGAAATTTTTGCATATTTTTCTTAGACTCTAATTCGTTCCGAGCGAGAAAATCTACTTTAGTTTATAAGCTATCTATAATATAAATTAGAGTACCCATTTTGGAGAGTGAGAATATAATGAACTCTTCTCATCCAATGAGACTATATTTGATATTGTCTCTCTTCTCACATTGGAGATGTAGTTTCACACATTACCCATGAGAGTATGAATATCCTTAAGATAAGTCAATTATTTATATTTATATAATTTTGGAATTTTATGGAATAACCATGTTTTTGAAAATTAAATTCATAACCTTTATTATTTTTATTTTAATTATCAATTTTAATATAAATTTAAATTTAAATCAAGTTTTCTTTTATTAAAAATGTCATAATTTTATTAATTAAATTATAAAATTACTCTTAATTATTTCAAAAAATAGTTCAATTTATATTATTTTTCCATTTTATAATTTAAATTGATATCACTAATTTAATTATCTTTTAATCCTTAATTTTGAATTATTATTTTATTTTCTATGATCATTATTGTTCTAGAAACATAGAATGCTCAGAAAGATGTATTGAGTGAGGTCCCTATTACATGAGCCCCCTCTAGCTATATATAGAGGGGGGAGCCGTAAATAGCCTTTAATTGTCATCAATAATATTTAAACCTCATTAAAGCCATTAAATACAGATTGCGGGCTAATGGGCCTTGAGACACTGGGCCCAACAGCCTCAATGTATCGCCTGGTCGCCCTTCTACTGGGTGGGGTCGCTCGCCTAGTCCACAAGCCCACAAGACACCAAGCTTGAAGCATGAAAGCGAAGTGTGTCTTCATAAGTCTTAATAACCCACCACCAGGGGAAGGTGCTCGTCCGGTTGACACGCCTAGCAGGGAATGAAGTGGTCATCAGGTTGACTGGAGCCGCTAGGAAGGAGTCGCTCACCCCATAGGAGTTGCAGCCAGCCCACAAGTTCAACTGAGCCCTAGAAGCATGAAACAACTCGCCATACTGCAACTTGATCGCCAATCTGTGAAGTTGCGGCTTGATCGCCAATCTAGAGAGTGTAAGTCTGGTGGAGAATCACTCGCCAGGTTGGGGTGATGTTACTCGCCCAGCTGTACCTTATACTTTCTTTGTCCTGTTACCTGTTTTCTATATTTCTCAACTGCAAAAAAAGTCATTAGTTCACAAAATAATAACCATAGTAAAAGTAAATTTATTGGCCGCCACTGGACCATTGTTTCGAAAGAAATGATTTTCAAGGTCGCCACTGGTCCATTTTTATACGAAATAATTTTTAAGGTCGCCACTGGACCATTTTTTTGAAATAAATGATTTTCAAGGTCGCCACTGGACCATTTTTATAAGAAATAATTTTCAAGGTCGCCGCTGGACCATTTTTATAAGAAATAATTTTCAAGGTCACTACTGGACCATCACACTTTGCACGCATGGTTTCTGCTCGCGTAACTACCCGTACTCCCATGGATCTTCTAACGAGGCTTTTAAGTGGTTTGGACTTACGCAGGTAGGGTGGCCAAGGCTTAATTTTATGAGTCACGTAATGACCCGCACGCCATGTGTTGGTGCCGTTTGTCTATTTTGAGGCTTTGGCCCGCCGTAGCGGGGCTTTCGCTCGACCTTATTCCGGTGAGACTTTGGCTTGATTTAATTCGATCGAGGCTTTGGCTTGCATGGCGAGGCTTCTGCTCAGTGAGACATTTGGCTTGGAACCCAATGGCCACTGGGGTTGCCCAAGGCTTGGCTCAAAGACGTGTTCGACTTAATTCGATCAAGGCTTGGCATTCTTCGCCGTATCGCACAAGGGTCGCGCATGCCGTTCTAAACGAACCACTGTTCACGGACCTCGCTCTCTTGCTTTGAGAGCTAGATAAGGGCGCCAGGCTAGGGGGTATTATTCCTCCTTGGTTGTTTGGAAGCAGCGGAAAGTAATTTCTTCAGTTTCCACTGGACCACTTTTCTTTAGTATTAAATTTGGAATTTAGACCGTCACTAGGCCTTGGAATTTAGACCACCACTGGGCCGTTTGTTAAAACATCCATAATAACTTCAATTTATGACTTTATTGAATATAGATAGACCATCACTGGGCCTTTATTTGAGCGAGTCCACATTAGCGTCGAGTTGTTTTATTGACATGTGCGCCGCACATTATTGTCAATTCTTTCTAATGACATGTGGATCGCCAAGTCGTACGGGCGCCTCATCAAAAACTCCTCAATAAGGGGAAAAGAGCGCGCCCCTGCTTTGAGAAATTTTACCTCTAATAATGCCTCAAGTTCGGGACCATAATTCAGTTTTTTTCACACTCTTTGGTTTCTCATATTCTCATAAATTCAACAATTCATGAAATCAGCTCTTTACTGAGAGTGTTGAAGTCACCACTAAACCCTTGGCTCTTCATTTAAAGTACTGAGGTCGCCAGTGGACCACTATCTCATCACAAAGAGTGCGAGTGTATTTCGGTGAGAAACCAAAGAGTGCATCCTGCATGAAAGAAACATAAAAAACGAGACCGCCCATAAAAGGTTAAGTAAAGATTTCATGGCAGCCTCCACTAGACTACCCTTCAACCAATACTCAAACGCCCTCATCCCCCTGAACTGAAACTCCACCCTAAACCAACACCTCTCCTTCCTTTATACTCCACTATCCCTCTTCACCTCACCATACAACTACCAAACGCTACGATGAAATTTTATTTACAAACAGACCCCTAAAGGGGAAGGCGGTCTCGTAAAAGGTCTCCAAGTGGTGCTTAACAGGGAAGCGTTAGTGAGTTGAATCAGAAGATCATATGCATACAAGATTTGCTATTCTTTCTAGAAATGTAGTGATGAAATAAACTTTTCATAAGAACTTGAGTATAGGTGCAGACTGTTTGCATTTTCATGAGTATAATAGCATTACTCTAACTTTTTCTTTTCTGTTTCAAAAAAAAGGGGGGGTGGGAACACATAAAAGCCTCACAGGGCGAGCACTAACTCAAACAATTATAAATAAAGAGAGTCATCAAAGTGCAGAATCAATTTACAATCTTAACATTTTTCTATACCATTTTTAAGAATTGACTAATAGAGAAAGTGCAGTTGATAACACTTTAAAACAAGTTAAATGATGCTCATATACAACTAATCATACTAATACTCATGCATATTAGAATAAGGAATATCATCTATGCAAAAGGAATATCATCAAGAACTCAAAATTAATTAAGCTAGACAAAATAAGACTAGCAGCCTATTCAGAATAAAAAAGATAGTAATTAGCAATAGTACAAACTTGCAATTATCTCTTCTAACCTCTATTTTATTATTTTCATAGAATGAAATTAAAAAAACTATGGGAAATAAAAATCTACCAGTCCATACCATGGCAAGTAAACAGTATTTCTCACATTCAGCCAATCACAGAGCATGAATTGCTATTGTTCGCATAGAGATAATTTATCAAACACGTGACAGGGGAATCGACATCGTTTTTTAAATTCAGTGAATTGTGAATCTGACATCAAGTTGTTATTTCTAAATTCATACTAATACTCAAATTATTCTTATAATTCTCTAACTTACGCACATAATCCATTTTCTTCAAAAACTGACTTATTTGATTTTCCAAAAACACTTTTCCAACTAGCTTAATCTCATTAAAACCTCAAAAACACTGCCCTTATTTTAAACAGAAAATTGAGGCATTAAACACTTATAAAGAACCCTTAATACCCATAACTAAGATTAAGAAAATAAGCTAAAATTGAAGGTAAGATAGAAAAATCAATTAAATCTGACACGAAATCATAACAAGGTTAATTAAATCAGAAATAGAGTCCCTAATTTTAGACAACATAAACCACATCAAAAACCTTAATTCTGGAATAGCAAAATTCAAGCATGGCTGCCCTTAAACTAACAGATTGTATTAGTCAGAATTAGTGGATTAAAGCCTCTATCATCATATCATCAAATAACATCATCTTCTAGTACTGAGAGTGACCCGCGAACAGTTCTTAAAAGCTCAAACAATAGAAGTTCGTATAATTCATAAGAAAACATGTTCTTTTCATGTCCTTGTCACAATAATGTTGTGTTTCATTTTTATAATGGTACCGACAACACACGGATCATCAATCCCAAGTCATAGCATTAATTTCTCTAATCATTCATCACAAGTCACCTACTGAATTTGTCATGCTTAAATCACGTCAAACAATACAACTAAGTTTCAAAGATAGAAAGAACAAGAACAAACCCAATTCCAATTTGTAAAAATAGTCTAAAGAAGCAAGGGATACCCACATGAAATAGTGAAGTGCAATTATCGTATTAGAATGATCAAAATGAATTTAAAAGGTTGTACTAACTTGACTCATTGTCGTAATCGCCCCTTTCCTGATTCACGGAGACCCTTAGGGAGGTGAGCTTTCTGCTCACGGTGATGAAACATAAATGGGGAACTTTCATTCGGGCATTTCATCGAACATCGAAAGAATGCGCGAACCCGGCATGATATTAAGTTCTAGATTTTAGGCATTCTTCAAGTGCATCAGATTCAATAGGCTTCCTCCTCTGAAAATTATCGGACAATGGTTGTTCCTCACTTTCGGTATTGCTTTTTTGAAGAAGAAATTGCCCATTCTTATGCTTCTCATAGAGCTCGTTGAAGCAACCCAAATACATGCAACCAGAAAATTGATTAGCAACACTATACAAATAAAAGGGGAGATGAATTAAAATAAACTGGCGTAAGTAACAGATTTTACAAAACTTAGTTTCCCATGTTTATGATATATAAAAGACCTTCCCTAAGGTATTAGTTCTCTAAACATTATTTTTGTCATGATTAAAAATACATTCATGCTGAATATATAAATGAGAAGCACAAACCTGAGGTAAACTAGAAGTTCATTAGCAGAAATTCAATTAGAGTCACATGAATACACATGCTGCACTCAGGAAACATTCTGCTCACATGTGCATCCCCTTTCTATTTTTCATCAATGAAATAGCACAAGAGTATAAGCAGATTTAACTAACAAGCACTCATAGTTTCAATCTCAGTTAGGAGTGACCAAAACCAACGAGGCATTTCATCAAACCAGTGAAAGGCAAGCATAAACAGAAACACAAAAGAAGAGTTTTAACTTAAGGGTAAAATTGGTAAAAATAAATCTTACAATCTTGAACTTTGTAAAGTGATAGATAATTAGGAACACAAAGAAGATAAAAATAGTGATAGTTATATAGGAACGGAGGGAGTATTTAATGCCAAATAATTATTCTTTAGAATTTAATTTTTTTTAAAGCCAGAAAATAAAAAGTTTGGTACGCGTGTTGTTTTAGCGATGTGTTACATGTGTCCTAGTTGCTTAAATACGGTCCGGATCCTTCGCATGTTATTGCTCAGGATGACATTCAGTTGAAGGATAATTTGACATTTGAGGTTCCGCCGATGAGGATACCTGATCGCAAGATCAAACAATTGAAGAATAAGCAGATTCCGTTAGTGAAGGTGATCTGGAATCAAGTCACGGGAGACGCTACATGAGAGCTAGTGGAGAAAATAAGGGAACAATATCCCGATTTATTTCTTGATTTGTAGTTTCAGGGACAAAACTCTTTTTAGGGGTGTTATTGTAAGACGCTCAATTTCTTGTAATTGCACTTTAGTCCCTTGAACTTCTTGTAATTGTATTTTGGTCCCTAAAATTCTTGTAATTGTAATTTTTTATTTTGAGTTATGATAATTATATTTTAGTCCTTAGACTATTCAGTTTCGAAATCAACCTTAATGCGGCTCTTAATTGTGTTGAAATAAGAATTTGAAGGAGAATTATGAGAATGAAGAGGCTTAATGACTTGGTCTGGAGTTTTTGATTGGTTTTGATGAGGAGTAATGCTCCATTATTGTGTAAGGGTCGAATCTTCTCTCTCTCTTGGGGGCTGGAAATTCATACTACTATATTGTGTTGGTCTCACACTTGTTTCCTCTCATCTTCAAGTGTTTTAACCTAAACTCAAAAAAAACTAAAATCCTCCGAACTTTATGTTGCTGCTGTTGCCCCTCTCTTCTCCATTTGGGTTCAAGTTTTTCTTCTCCAATCCTCTCCAAGAGTTGTTGGTGTTGGTCCATTGGTAGGTTGTTCATACTCTCCAATTTCTGAATTCTTTGGTGTTCATTTCCTTTCTCTCTTCCTAGGGTTTTAACTTGGTATGTTTCCAACACATTCTTCCTCAACCTATTCGAGTTTCCTCTCCATAATTGAAGGACAAGGGTTGTGCTTCACTTCTTCTTGATCAAACAAGCCAAGCAAGGTTGATCTCTTTCATTGTTCTTGTGTTGGAACCTTAGTTTTCTTCCTTTTAACACAATCTTGTGTATTAGAATCCTTTGTGTCTTTGAGAGAAAATGTTGTTTCTGGGCTCTTTGGCAGAGAGCCAGCGCCATGGTGCTAGGGTTCTGATTGCCACACAGGGAGCCAACACATGGGCACAGGTATCCCAGCGCATGGGCACTGGTATCCCAGGGCATGGGCGTTGGGCCTCTGTCTGCCAGGTGCTATTTTTCTTAAAAACCCTGTTTTGGGCAATCGGTTTCCAGTTTCTTTCGAGGTGGATTTCCACCTATCCAATGGTTGTTTGATTGCTATTTATATGTTTATCTTGCAAGGTTGGAGATCAAGTTTATGCAACCCATACGACGGTAAGGGTAACTCATTGTAGGATTGCCTTAACGGTTTGTGATGTATTGTGAATTGTTTGTTGATAATTCTGTTGTGCCTTGATTTTAGAATTATTTTTGGATTCGTTATTGATGATGTAACATGGTGAAAATGATTCATATGTTGTTGGAATTTTGATGAAGATAATTGATATATATTGTTTTAAACATGAAGATGATTATTCCTTTGATGAAATGACTATATTTGCATATGTAGTACTATGACTAAGAGGAGATTTGAACTGTTGGTTCATGATGTTAATTAATATTTTTTCATAGCATATGCATTATATATAGGATGCTTAAAATTGATGTGACGGCACTTTGTCCTGTGGGATCAACCTAGGGTGTTGTGGTGGATCGTTGCCCCACGTGATCGTCCTGGCCCTGTTTGGGTAAAATTCTGGCCATATTTATGCATATAGCTATTGAGGACTAACAAGCATGGTTGTGTGCTATTTTGAAAGAAAAATCTTGACTATTTTATTGATGTTGTTTTCTGTAACACTTGTATCTTTTGTTGTTCATGGTTACTAGTTGTTTTATCATAATTGTTATTTATTATTTCTTGTGTTTGGAGTTAACCCTTTTCTGTTTGTTGTTTGTTGGTTGGGCGCTTAACGCCATAGACAATCAGGGTGAGGATATGCATGAAGGCTTAATCTTGATGCAAGTGTAAGGTGGGAAGCTAGGAAGGTCTAAAAGAAATGGAAGATTCTTGAGAAGAATTACTCATTGTATTTCTTTCCGCTGTTTTTAAATAATTGGCACTAGTTGGTGCAAACTTAATATTTTTAATTACCTCTCGTTTCTTTGATGTTTAGTTAAATTTTTTATGGGTTAAGTATTATTGTAATTATTTTGAGAGACGTTCTATTCTGAAAACCGAGTTGCTTTTTAGAGGTTTCGAAGTATTATTTTCGCTCATTTACTATTGGACCCTTGACCATAGATTGGGGCGTTACATCAAGAACGACCCCTCTGAAACCCCACGACCACAATTCCCCAACGACGATTTGACGGTTTTTAGGGCCATCCTTTGATCAGGTGGGGGCTCCCAAGACACCCACCGAGACGGCATAACTGCGGAACCACTGCCATGACAATCCAGATTCTGCAAAATAGCTGTTGGACGATTAAGAATTAGCCACCATGATTCCCCCATGTTGTAAAACACGAATTTACATATCTTCTAACAAACAAGCCACACATGAAACAACATCTCTTCCACTCTCCACCTAGGAATCGTGTGCAGCCAATCGGAAAAGGACACTAATGCTAGAAATGATGGTGAGGCCAACCCAACACTTCCTATACCAGCATTGCCGTACTGCAATCATGCAAGCAATGGAGCTGGGTTTCCACATGCACCACACACACTTATATAAGATTGGCAACTTCACAGCATGATGCTACAAAACTGCCATTGTACGAAGAGATTCTTGGCAATCTTTCTAAGCAAACAATTTAATCTTCTTCGGCACATCAACTTTCGACGACCATGCCCACGGAACGGCCTAAGCAATAGCATTATCTTGAGACAGCAACTAGCAATAGCAAGACCGAACATAAATTATGTCGTCAGAGTTGTCACCCCACACTCGCAAGTCCTCAATCCCTGGGTTTACATTTCCATAGGTGGAACACAACATCTCCTGGGTGTATTGAGGAAGCACCGTACACATACGAGAAAGACATAAACGCCCCGCTAAAACATGTCCTTCCACAAAGTTGCGTGTCTAAGATGTTAAAAAACGGAAGCCTGGAACACAACACACCACGGCCGAGCCAATCATCATACTAGAAGGACAGATCGTCGTTGTCAATTCGCCAAGGAAAACTAGAAGCAAGTAAGTTTCAAGCCTTTCTGATGGCATTCCATATAAACAATCCTCAGGTGAAAGTAGTACGGAAAAGACCAGTGTCATAAACATAACAACCAACCAGTGTTGGACCCATACCTTATGATCAACATACAACTTATCCCAAACAAGCTTCCCCAATAAAGCAATATTAGCGAGTCTAGTCCTCTGAACACCAAAACCACCAACCTCTTAGGAAGAGTAACTGTCTTCCACTCCACCATATTCATACCCCTATTATGGTCATTGGAACAAATGAATTTACGAGCCATACCATCGATGCGATCACAAATACTCTAGGGGAAACAAAATAAATTATTTGGATGTAACAAGGTAACTTTCAAGATCGACTTCACCAAGGTCACCTCGCCTTCCTTATTCAAATGTTTCCTCCTTCCTAGATGCCAATCTCATAGAAATTCTTACGACTACGTAATTAAAATGCTCCACTTCCTGGCGCCCTTTAAGGATAGGGAATCCCAGGTATATGTCAAATTGAGGGGTAAACAAGGTTGATGTGATACCTGTAAGTCTATCTTTCTTAGTAGGGGACACCCCGACGCCGCCAAAAGCACGAGACTTGGAAAAATTCACCTGCAACCTAGAAGCCAAACAAAAATCATTAAGAATGCCATGAATGAATCTCACCTGAGACCCTTTTTCTTTCGCAAAAAGGAGAACGTCGTTCGCAGAGAAAAAACAGGAGATAGAAGGACCATTCCTCGAGATTTGTAGAGAAAGCCACTTGCGTTGATCAACCTGATCGTGAATAGACATAGCCAAGCCTTCCATACAAAGGACGAAGAGGTAAGGGGACAGAGGATGCAAGCCATGAGTGGAAGAGAAACGAGGAAGCTTCACACCATTCCAGAGCACTGACGGTGTGGAGGAAGACACACAAAACATGATGAGGGAGATCGTGGCTGGAGGGAACCTCTGTCTAAATTTACGATAACCTCTATATGGAGTTTTTTGTTTACAACCTCTAACTACTTTTCAAATTAGATTTTAGAAATGTTAGAAATTTTATTTTAATGGTGTTAATAATTTTCATCTCTTCGATATATGGTTAAAATGCACGAAAGGGGTGTATTTTCTCATGAGAATTAATTTGAAATTTTTGCATATTTTTTTTAGACTTTAATTCGTTCCGAGCGAGCAAATCTGCTTTAGTTAATCAGCTTTCTATAATATAAATTAGAGTACCCTATTTGGAGAATGAGAATATAATGAACGCTTCTCCTCTAATGAGACCATATTCGATATTGCCTCTCTTCTCACATTGGAGATGTAGTTTCACACATTACCCATGACAGTCTGAATATCCTTAAGATAAGTCAATTATTTATATTTATATAATTTTGGAATTTTATGGAATAACCATGTTTTTGAAAATTAAATTCAGAACCTTTATTATTTTTATTTTAATTAAAATTATCAATTTTAATATAAATTTAAATTTAAATCAAGTTTTCTTTTATTAAAAATCTCATAATTTTATTAATTAAATTATAAAATTACTCTTAATTACTTCAAAAAATAGTTCAATTTATATTATTTTTCCATTTTATAATTTAAATTGATATTACTAATTTAATTATCTTTTAATCCTTATTTTTGAATTATTATTTTATTTTCTATGATCATTATTGTTCTAGAAACATATAATGCTCAGAAAGATGTATTGAGTGAGGTCCCTATTACATGAGCCCCCTCTAGCTATATATAGAGGGGATCCATAAATAGCCTTTAAACGCCATAAATAATATTAAAACCTCATTAAAGCCATTAAATACAGATTACAGGCCAATGGCCCTTGAGACACTGGGCCCAACAGCCTCAACTTATCGCCTGGTCGCCCTTCTACTGGGTGGGGGCGCTTGCCTAGTCCACAAGCCCACAAGACACCAAGCTTGAAACATGAAAGCGAAGTGTGTCTTCATAAGTCTTCATAACCCACCACCAGGGGAAGGTGCTCCTCCGGTCGACACGCCTAGCATGGAATAAAGTGGTCATCAGGTTGACTGGAGCTGCTAGGAAAGAGTCGCTCACCCCACAGGAGTTGCAGCCAACCCACATGTTCAACTGAGCCCTAGAAGCATGAAACAACTCGCCATACTGCAACTTGATCGCCAATCTGTGAAATTGCGGCCTGATCGCCAATCTAGAGAGTGTAAGTCTGGTGAAGAATCACTCGCCAGGTTGGGGTGATGTTACACGCCCAGCTGTACCTTATACTTTCTTTGTCCTGTTACCTGTTTTCTATATTTCTCAACAGCAAAAAAAATCATTAGTTCTCAAAATAATAACCATAGTAAAAGTAAATTTCTAGGCCGCCACTGGACCATTGTTTCGAAAGAAATGATTTTCAAGGTCACCACTGGACCATTTTTATAAGAAATAATTTTTAAGGTCGCCACTGGACCATTATTTTGAAAGAAATGATTTTCAAGGTCGCCAGTGGACCATTTTTATAAGAAATAATTTTCAAGGTCGCCGCTGGACCATTTTATAAGAAATAATTTTCAAGGTCGCCACTGGACCATTTTTATAAGAAATAATTTTCAAGGTCGCTACTGGACCATCACACTTTGCACGCATGGTTTCCGCTCGCGTAATGAGCCTGACTCCCATGGCTCTTCTAACGAGGCTTTTAAGTGGCTTGGACTTACGCAGCTACATGGGAGCAGATCACGGGAGACGCTACATGGGAGCTAGTGGAGAAAATGAGGGAACAATATCCCGATTTATTTCTTGATTTGTAGTTTCAGGGACAAAACTCTTTTTAGGGGTGGTATTGTAAGACCCTCAATTTCTTGTAATTGCACTTTAGTCCCTTGAAATAAAGTTCTCGAGAGTAATCATGTCATAAAGTCCAATTAATTGCTTACTCGTTATTTTGCTGTTTTTGATACCTTCATACCCTTGTTTTTTTCACATTTCATTTTCACGTTGTTTTTTTCCTATCTTATTTATTTCTATTATATAACACATTATATCACTTATTTTTCTCTCTTTTATTATTATCTCTCACAAAAAGTATGAGGTGAAATCAGGGACGGATCCAGGAATTTTAAGTTGTGGGGGCAATTTTCACATGTAAATTTACAACATTAAAATCATAACATATTACTATTAAAGGTTTGAATATACATTAAAATCACAACATATTACTCCCTCTGTTAATTAAATTGACATGTATCATGTTTCTTTTTATAAGAACCGACTTGGAATATGTAGTGCATTAATTATTTTTTGACAAACTTACCCTTATTTAATTGAATTTTCTCTCTCTTTCCACTATGTAATGCATTAATAATCAGTAGAAATTTTAAAAAATAGGTTGGGCAATTTTGGAAAGTTCATGTAAATTGAGAACAAATTAAATGTTAAAACCACTTTAACTACTTTTTTTAAGGGGTGTGCAATAGTTATTTGGCTCTTATAAAAAGGAACGGAGGGAGTACTATTAAAGGTTTGAATATACATTAAAATTTGAAATCTGTAGACAACTTTTTATTCTCTACACTATAAAAAAATTATATCAATTTCAAAATCTCAAATTTTTTGGGTCCTTTATCATTAGAGCAAGAATAAATATTCATTCACACTTTAATTTCACTCACAACAAGTGAGAGATAAAATGAAAATGAGAGATATAACAGATAACATGATGAGAAAAATAAGAGAAGAAAAGAAGATAAAGTAAGAAAAATGACAAAGAAAATTTAGTTAATGAGTCAAAATTTATAGAGAAAAAAAAGGAGCAAACTAATAACTATTACAAAATGGAAGCACTTTTTATTAATATATATTACACAAGTTTATAATAGTGTGGGAGCATTTTGTGTGTTGTGAAGGCAAAATATATTAGTTAGAATCTTAATTATTGTATATAAATATATTACTAATCTATTATTAAAAAATTATGTGGGGGGCCTTTAAAAAAAAAATTATGTGGGGGCAATTGCCCCCCTCTCTTTCTATCTAGACCCGTGCTTGGGTGAAATAGTGTGAATATAACATTTTCACTATTTTGATACCTTTTCCATTTGTATGCTGCTTTATTAGTTTGATTTTCCTTGTTAAGCACTTTTTTTTTGGTGTTAATGTTCGTATGTGCCGATCGGCACATACTACTTCGGTCGTCCAACCACTGACAAAGCCACACGTGTCCAGGAAAGTACACCTGTCAAGGGCCTGAGGCTTCTATAAATACCCCACATGCAGACTCATTCAAGATAAGCAATCTAACCTACTCTGCTCGTCCCACTCCTCCTAATACTGACTTAGGCATCGGAGTGTCATTGCAAGTACCCCCTCCGGTGTTCGACCAGAGACGACCACCGCAGCATCCGAGTGAAGGTTCCAGATCCCGGTCGCCCTCTTATCTGGTGTTGACGAGGCGACATTGGCGCCGTCTGTGGGGATCGATTTGACGAATTTTCCTCGACCGACAACATGGCACCGAAGAAGAATCCAAAGCACGCTTCGAGAACGGCAAGAGAGGATTCAGTCCGAGTAGAGACACTGGATGAGAACGAAGGGTCGGAATCAGCAGGGCAGACACATCCGATTATTGAAATAGCTCCAAAATCTCCAAAGTCTCCCCGGGCTCAGGGGGTATCGGAGGTTCAAGCCCGGAACGATCGCGAGGAACTCATCCGACTGGAGGAACGTATGGCGGCCATGGAGAAACAGGGACAGCAGGGAACCGAGGACCAGAACATGACCATTCAACGGTTGAAGGAATATATCCAGCAGTTAGAGGAGGAGCGTGATCAGGGATGGAGCCAAGGACACCCTCACTCGCCCAATCATTCACGGGTGGCAGCGACTGATCCCCCTCATGATCGGCGTGAACGCTCGTTGGAACCCCAACCTCAGAAGATCGGCCGCGTACGACAGGTGCAGATAGGAAACCCTCTAGGACAGGAGATTATGCAGGAGCCAATGCCACCTAACTTCATAAAACCCCCGAAAATGCAACAATATGACGGCACTGACGATCCGTGGGCACACTTGGATCATTTTAGAGGCACTATGCAGTGCGCTGGAGCCTCCGACCTCCTCTGCTGTAGATTCTTTCCCATGAGCCTAGGAAGAGTTCCCCAACGTTGGTTCCAGTCCGTACCAGCTAGGTCCATTCAGAAATGGACTGATATAGTGGACCTATTCACTCAGCAGTTCGCGTCTAGCAAAGAGATACCAAGGACGATTGAGACGCTCGAGCAGGTCCGGCAAGAGGCAGGAGAATCACTAAGAAGCTACCTGGCAAGGTTCAACAAAGAAGCCAATCTTACCCCTGGCCTCTCTGAAGAACTGCACCTTCTATACGCTCGGAAGGGCCGTCAACCCGGGCCATTCTGGAAATCACTCAGTGGTGTGAAACCGAAGACCAAAGCCGAATTCCAGAAGTGGTCGGAAAAGTTTATTAACCAGGAGGATGCAGAGAAGACCCTGGCATTAAGGAGCGCGCCAACCCCACCGAGTAGTAGAACGACAGCCCCGACACTGGTGAAAACGGGGGATCGACAACCCGACAGACCGGTCAACCGGAGAGAGACCTACAAGCCGAAGGGCAAGTTCGACCGTTACGCTCCTTTGAACACCTCGCTGTCCCGGATCTTCAAAGAAAATGCCGATGGAGATCTTAGAGATAGACCACCTGCAATCAGGTCGAAACACATAGCGGACACATCAAAGTATTGTGAGTACCACGAGGGGCTAGGCCACACAACGGACGAGTGTGTGCAGCTAGCTGATGGATAGCGTGGAAAGGTTGGTTCGAGGGGGACGATTGTCTAAGTATGTGCAACAGACGACGCGCACTCTTCCTGGACGAGAAGCACTAACATCCCGCGATCGACCAGTGCGGAGGCATAGCCTAGACCGGGAGCGATTTCGGCGAGGAGGGAGACCCCCAGAGAGAACCGAGCATCGTAGGAGCCGTGAACGGTCAAGGGGAGAAGGCAACAGAGACCGATCTGCCAGGCCGGCACAATTTACCCTTTCAATTGTGGGAGGTTTCTAGCGTGGGGAGACGAGCACAAACTCGAGGAAGAAGAACCTCATAGCAGTCATGCGAGCAGAGACTCACTCGCGAAATGGGGGACAGATTCGGACTCGGGAGCCTCCGATCACCTTTTCGGAGGAAGATTACGGGGTAGACACAGGAAAAGATGGTGATCCAATTGTAAGCAGCGCGATGATCGCGAACCAGCGTGTTACAAAGGCCCTTATCGACACCGGAAGCTCGGCTGATATACTGTTTTACGCAGCATACAAGGCCCTGGGTCAGAAGGACAACGACTTGATACATTACGACAGTGATCTGATTGGCTTCACGGGTGATCGGGTTACCCCATTGGGATATTTTGACACTTGGCTATCCCTAGGGGACCCAGACAACTGCGGGACAATTAAGACCCGCTTCATAGTTGTCGATTGCCCGACCGCGTACACCGTCATCCTCGGGCGGCCGAGCATCAATGCGTTCAAGGCAATCATCTCATCCCACACTTGATGCTCAAATACCCCTATAAGGGTAAGGTGATAACAGTACGAGGCAACCTCCAGATGGCAAGGAGTTGCTACACGACCAGCTGCCGGATGGCCAGGGAGGACAGGGTGAGGAAACGGTCGAAATCAAAAAACCAGCAGGAGTCCTTTTTGCTTATGGACACTGACCCGAGGATCGACAATTCTGAAACCTATCTTAGACTACATCCGAGCGGTGAGACACGACCGGTGCGGGTCAGAAAGTCCGAGTTACACACCACTAAGTTGGCCAGGGATCTGAACAAGGAACAGACCGAACGCCTCGAGAGATTACTTCGGGCCAACGGGGACCTCTTCGCCTGGGGACCAGGTGATATGCCGGGGGTCCACACCGACTTAGCTTGTCATCGGCTCTCGGTGGATCCAATCCACAAACCGGTAGCCCAGAGAAAAAGGCGGACGAGCGCCGAGAAACAGGCCATTATCAAGGAACAAACGGCGGAATTACTTAAGGCTGGCATAATCAGGGAGATTAAGTACACGACTTGGTTATAAAATGTGGTGCTGCTCAAGAAAGCTAATGGGAAGTGGCGTACATGTGTAGACTACACCGATCTTAACAAATCATGCCCAAAAGACCCTTTCCCGCTGCCGAGCATCGACGCACTGGTGGACAATTCCTCGGGCTACGAGTTTTTGTCACTCATGGATGCTTACTCGGGATATAATCAGATCCCCATGTTTGCTCCAGATGAGGAAAAAACAGCGTTCGTCACAGACTATGGGACTTTCTGCTACACCATGCTCCCTTTCGGGTTAAAGAACGCGGTAGCAACCTACCAAAGAATGATGACTAAAGTTTTCGACGGCCTGATCGGACAGACGGTTGAAGTCTACATCGACGACATCATAGTTAAAACTCCCCGCGGAGGGGACCATGCGGCCGATTTGAGAGATGTCTTCAGACAACTGAGAAAACATAATCTCAGACTCAACCCAGAAGAGTGCACGTTCGGCGTCCGAGGTGGTAGGTTTCTTGGTTTCATGCTCACAGATCGGGGAATTGAGGCCAACCCAGACAAGTGTAAGGAAATCCAGGAAATGAGGAGTCCCACCTCAGTTAAAGAGGTGCAACAATTAGCTGGACGATTGGCTTCCCTCGGTCGTTTCATTCCTTCGGCAGCTCTGAGGTCGCTACCACTGTATGACCTGATAAAAAAGGGGAAGTATTTTGAGTGGACCCCAGAAGCCGAACAGGCCTTCAAAGAATTCAAAGAGACCCTCCAAAGGCCACCCATCCTCTCCTCTCCGACCAAAGGGGAGAGATTATACTTGTACTTGGCAGTAAGAGACAGGGCGGTCAGCGCAGTTCTGGTCAGAGAAGATAAAGAAGAGCAACACCCGGTCTACTTTGTTAGTTGGGCCCTGCAGGGTCCAGAGCTGAGGTACCAAAAGTTAGAGAAAGTAGCTTACGCTTTGCTAACAACCGCTCGGAGACTGAGACAATACTTCCAAGCTCATACGATTGTTGTAAGGACTGATCAACCAATCAAGCGGGTTTTGCACAAACCAGATTTGGCAGGACGAATGATAACCTGGTCAATTGAACTTTCCAAACACGATATTCTCTATGAGCCAAGACAAGCTATCAAGTCTCAGGCCTTGGCCGAGTTCTTAGTCGAAATGACCGAAGCCAGGAATGATGAAGCGCCCATTTGGTCGATCCATGTGGACGGCTCGTCCAACAACAAGGGCGAAGGGGCTGGGATAGTGATCAAATGCTCGACGGGCATCTCGGTCGAGCAGTCCCTTCGATTCAATTTTCCGACTACGAATAACCAAGCCGAGTATGAGGCCTGCATAGCGGGACTCCTGACAGCATGGGACCTTGGAGCTAGAGAGGTTGTGGTGCACAGCGATTCGCAGCTGGTGGTTTCTCAGGCCAAAGGAGAGTATCAAGCCAACGAACCCGTCCTCCAGCTGTACTTGGAACATTTACAAAAGATCTGCCAGCGATTTGTGAAAGTGACCTTCACCCATGTACCTCGTACCGAGAATGAACGTGCTGATGTCCTCTCTCGTTTGGCAAGCACGAAGAATCCCCATAACAACCGCTCAGTGATCCAGGAAAAACTCAACTCACCGAGTATAGGCCCACAAGTCCTCGCCACACAAGCTGGAGAGATAATTGATTGGACCACCCCAATCAAGAAACACATCAACAGCAACTGGCTTTCCGATGATGGGCCGGAGAAACGGAAACTAGTCCGTCAGGCGGCTTGGTTCACAATAATCAATGGGGATCTGTACAAACGGGGCTTCACCATACCCCTCCTAAAATGCCTTACCCCAGACCGAGCAACCTATGTGATGGCCGAAGTGCACGAAGGAAGCTGTGGTCACCACCCGGGCGGCCAAACCTTAGCAAAGAAGATCTTGAGAGCAGGGTACTACTGGCCGACTATGAATCAGAACGCGGCCGATTATGTTAAGAAGTGTGACTCTTGTCAGAAGCATGCGGACGTCCATCAAGCACCACCAAATGAGCTGTCGAGCATTTCTGCCCCTTGGCCGTTCTGCCAATGGGGCATGGACCTCCTCGGTCCCTTTCCTAAGGCCCCGGGACAGCTAAGATTTTTGGTAGTAGCGGTCGACTACTACACGAAATGGATCGAGGCAGAGCCTCTGGCCACCATAACTTCAGCCCGAGTTCAGCGATTCTTCTATAAGAACATCATCAGTCGCTTCGGGGTACCACACACGGTCGTCACGGATAATGGCACACAGTTCACAGACAAGAAATTCAGAGAGTTGTTAAAAGGACTTCACATTAAACAACGTTTCACCTCGGTCGAGCACCCGCAGACGAACGGCCAGGCCGAATCCGCAAACAAGGTCATCTTGAAAGGCATAAAGAAGAGATTGAAAGCGGCCAAGGGGCAGTGGGCCGAGCATCTAGACCATGTACTATGGTCCTACCGGACTACCCCTCAATCATCTACGGATGAAACACCTTTCCGTTTGACATACGGGGCAGAGGCAGTAATCCCGGCAGAGATAGGTGAACCCAGTGCAAGAGTACTTGCTTTTGACCAGGCCATGAACGGTACACTGATCGCCGAAGAACTCGACTGAGCAGAGGAACGCAGGAACGCAGCGAACCTGCGGGCGGCGATCGTCAAACAGAAGGTCAGCCACAGGTACAACCGCAAAGTGGTCAAGAGACAATTTTTGCCCGGGGACCTGGTCCTACGCCGAGCGAGCGTGGGGGCAAGAACAGAAGAAAAGGGTAAGCTGGCAGCAAACTGGGAAGGACCGTATCGAGTAGTAGAATCAACGGGAAGCGGGGCGTACAAACTAGAACACCTGAGCGGCAAAGAAATTCCGAGGCATTGGAACGCTACCAACCTGAGACGCTGCTACAGTTAGAAGCACCCTACCTTTTTTATTTGTATTTCCTTTTTTCTACTCAGTATGGAATGAATGAAAAGTTGCAGGTTTTTCAGTAAATATTAATCTTTCAAGTCGGCCTTGGCAACGAACGTCCGCGTTCGTTGAACCAAGGTGAGACCACTAAGAAGTTTCAAGTCGGCCTTGGCAACGAACGTCCGCTCTCGTTGAACCAAGGTGAGACCACTAAGAAGTTTCAAGTCGGCCTTGGCAACGAACGTCCGCGTTCGTTGAACCAAGGTGAGACCACTAAGAAGTTTCAAGACGGCTTTGGCAACGAACGTCCGCGTTTGTCGAACCAAAGTGAGACCGCTAAAGGACTTTCAAGTCGGCCTTGGCAACGAACGTCCGCGTTCGTTGAACCAAGGTGAGACCACTAAAAAGTTTTAAGTCGACTTTGGCAACGAACGTCCGCGTTCTTTGAACCAAAGTGAGACAACGAAGGACCTTTCGATCGGTCTTGGCGACAGCCGCCCGTTTTCGTTGCCAACCCGAAGGGGAACAAAAAACCTCCTTATCGCGGAAATCACAAGTTATAAACGAGTCACGAGGAAACAAAAATAACAACGCAACAACTCGGCTTAAACGCAGTAACGAGCAAGCAGGAAATCGGAACGGCATAACACTTAGCAAGCAAAATTAACGCGAAATATCAAGCTATATAAAGGACGAGCGCAGTTCATATTACAAAACAGAATCCCAACACCAAGTTTGAAAATTAAACAGAAAAAGCATAGTTCAAATTACAAAAACAAAAAATTCATCAGCAAACAAGATTCTTCATCCTTCCACGGGCCCTTCAGCCTCTTCATTAACACCCTCAGCATTCGGGACGACGGCGGGGTTCTCTTCGGGCGGAGCAGGGGGACTAGGCACTGGGAAGACAGGCTGAAACTCACCTCCAACCAAGTTCCCAACTTGTCCACCGACCACAACTCGGCGGTAGCTTATGTGGTCCGTGTTCAAAGAAGGATTGACCACAGCCAACTGGTCAACAGCATTCTGGAAGGAGGCTTTACCAACTCGCCTCAGGTTTTCCTCTAAGTTTTTCTTAGCTAAGCTCAGCGCGTCCCGCTCGGCTGCAAGCTGATCGGCCAACTTCTCGGACTCCTGCTTCTCAGCAACCAAAGCGCGGTTCTGCTCCAACAGACCATCGCGGTCGGCAGTGACTTGCTCTAGTTCAGATTTAAAGGAGGCTCCAGCCTTCTCCGATTCCACCACCTGATCGCGCGCTGCAGCCAGCTCGGCCTCCCAGGCCTTCAACTGCCCACGCAGTTCCTCCACCAGCCCGAGTTGCTCGGTCAGACGACCCCGGAGACTGGTATCCTCGGTTTCGAAATCCCTAATCCGACTGTCTCGATCCGCCAAGTCTTGCCTTAATCCATCATTTGCACGCTCCACTTCTTGGCGAGCGCCTTCCAACTCTTGGACAACAGACCGGTGATCCCGCAATAGCGGTTGAGATCATTCAGCCGCTTCATCAATTTGCACTGGCTGTAGCGGAGAACGGACGCCACTCGCCCAATCGCTTGATGGCAGTGGTTGAACATTTGATTGCCGGAGAAGTTGTCCATCTGCTCCACGTCTAGATCCCGGTAAAACACCTCATCAATCACCCTCAAATACCTTGGCATGTCGAAACACTCATCGTTCCATACACTGATTCCCCAAGGTCCCTCGCCAACCCTTGTAGCAGCCCCTAAGTTTGATGGACGAGGGGGACCACCCACGACACCTTTACCTTTGCTCACCCCTCCGGGAAGCCCCTCCACCGAGTCGCAATAGGACCCCTCTCGTTCGTCCTCGAGATTTAACCCACCAATAATAGGGGATTGGGAAGCCCCTTCCGGCGCCTCAGAAAGATGACCGGAACTGGGAGCCCCGGCCATTACCCCCGCCGGTTGAATTAACCGGATCTGCTTCACTGGGCCCTCGTGTTCACGAGAAACCTTCCTCTTACGAGCAACCAAAGGCTCCACCACGGCGACATCTTCATCATTGTCGCTAGTTATTGAGACGATCACTGGACGCTCCTCGGCCGGTTGAGCGACCTCTTCAACCGGTTGAACCACAGCGACCTCAGCAGCAGGCCCGGCCTCGTCATCACTGCTTGCGGCTTGCAACAAAGCAACCAAGGCAGGGTCGATCGTCATTTTCACTAAAAAAGAAAGAGGGTTAGCCGAGCAACAACAAAAAAAAAACGAACACTCCTCAGTAAGAACAGGCCTTACAATAACGACTTCGGAGTACGCACACCGGATGAAGGACAAGTTCCCGACATTTCAACAGGTACTGCGGGTTCCCGTCTTCATCAATAATAACGGTCTTCTCAAGAGCGGCGAGAAACTCTTGATCGGCGGCAGACAAAGCCCGAGGGTCGTCTTTCCCGTACTGAGTGGCATTTTTCTCAAAATGCTTAACACTCCAACTCAATGGGAACCGTTTAAAGACCGTCCCCGCGGAGTTCGTACGGAACCACCATGCTCTGTCAGGACCAGGACCAGCAGTCGTCACTCTAAAGTAATCTTTCTTGAAATCCTTATACGAGTCTGTAAAGTTCTGGAGAACCTTACTTACTCGAGACTTCAAGCTCACCATACCATGACCTCCGGCACCGTGGGTATGGGATGGAAGAAATAAATGGAAGAATAGGTCAAGAGAAGGCTGCCGACCAAAGACAGCGCAGACCTTCTCGAAAGCTCGGGTAAATGCCCATCCACCGGGATGAAATTGAGAAGGGGCAACTTGTAGGAAGTTCAGCACCCTCATGGTAAAGTCCGAGAAGGGGAGCCGCACCCCGAGTTGTCGGACTACGACTAAGTGCAAGTAAAACCCCGATGGGAGATCATAACACACTCGATCGGAAGGGCCAGGGGCATGCACCTCATGCTCGCCACCATGTTCAGCCGCGCACACGATGCGCGACCGTTCTAGAAAGCCCGGGTCGGCATTGGCTAGCCTAGACGGCATGTCTAAAATATCCCGGCAGAATTCGTTGTACTGAAAACGGCCCTCTTCCAAGTCAGGATACTTAGCCCTATCTTTCTTCGTCCGCCTAGTTGCTACAGCGGCACGAGCAGGTTCTAGATGGATACCAGAATAACCAATCTTCCTTTGACGAACCATTTTAGAACCTGAAAAAGGAGGGGGCACAGGGAAGGCGTTAGTCGACCGTGAAACACGGACGAGCAGGAAGTAAGGGGCACAACTAAACGCCACTCGGCCCCCATCTAGCCTACCCGACTACTAAAATAAAAAGGAGATAGAGAATGAGAAAAGAAAGCTAACCTGAACGGCGAAGGTGAACTCGGCAAGACAAGGAAAGCTCCGATCGATCAAATCGCAGATAAATGGTCGTATTAGAACTCAAATCACCAACACTCTAGGCCGAACATAACTTCTGATGGGCGTTATATAGGCGAAAATAACCGGGAAACGAATCGACACATTTATGACCCAACCAACCTGTCAGACGCACTAACTGCTGAAATGACATGCGAACAGTCTCCTCGAACCTCGCGATGCTTTAAGGAGACACACGCCACCTTTTCGCCTCCCAAGGGGCAATGATTAGACCTCGAACAACCGGACCAAGAGACGCGTCGTTTTAGTTCCTTCATCCGACCGGCCTTAAACTCATGGCCGGTCGTCTGGGGGGCAACTGGCAGATATGACGATCATTGATCTCTAAAAACAAATTTTTGAAACCCGGTACCTAGCAAACATAGCTCCCACCATGCAACCGTGCATGATAGAGCTAAGGGGCAACTGTTCGTATGTGCCGATCGGCACATACTGCTTCGGTCGTCCAACCACTGACAAAGCCACACGTGTCCAGGCAAGTACACCTGTCAAGGGCCTGAGGCTCCTATAAATACCCCACATGCAGACTCATTCAAGGTAAGCAATCTAACTTACTCTGCTCGTCCCACTCCTCCTAATACTGACTTAGGCATCGGAGGGTCATTGCAGGTACCCCCTCCGGCGTTCGACCAGAGACGACCACCGCAGCATCCGAGTGAAGGTTCCAGATCCCGGTCGCCCTCTTATCTGGTGTTGACGAGGCGACAGTTAATATGTATCATTTGATTAATTTAATTTGCTGCTAAAGATTTGACATGTTAGCTAATACTCGGTCTTTTGATTTTATATATATATATATATATATATATATATATATATATATATATATATATATATATATATATATATATATATATATGATCACTTATTTAAGTAACAATTTTCCTAGTATCCGACCTCTATTTCAACAAAACTCCGGGTGCTTTTATAATTAATTTTAATACTACTAATTATAACGTAATAATTAAGAAGATTTATTTGCCTCGTTGAGGAAATGAATGATTGAATAATATATGAGTATATGACTATTTATATGTATTGAGAAATTTTAATTGTATTGAAAATGAAAATATTATTTAAAATTTCCTAAATATGAACTCATTGAAAAGTTTATACTTTTAATTATAGCACCTTAATTTTTTAAATAATAAATTTATGTGTACATCCTCCATAATTATGAATTTTTTGATCCGTCACCGGTTGTGAAAGCATAAAATCGTAACATAATTCCATGGGAAAAAGATTGTGCACCTGATTCGGCTAGGATCAGAGGTGTAGAAGCGTAAAATCATGGAATTTTAAGATTTTGTTAACAATGAGTGTGAATGTATCAAACATGTTAATCTTTTGCTGGAGATCAAAGTCACGACATTAATATCGTCGGCCTTTAGGAGGGAAAAGTAAAAACTACGTTGCCACAACTAGTTGCAAAATGGATTCTTTAACTTCAATCACGGAAACAAATATTAATATGCCTATGGTTGAACCCAACCAGTACAGAGAAGAGAAATACAGCTAAAATCCCCTTATCAATGAGATTCGAAGGTAGTAGAAGATACAACACGGTTCCACTAACTCTTTTCCATTGTTTTCCTACTCCCTTCCCTTCCCTCCCTATATAACACAAGAACTAACAGATTCAGGGTGTTACACATTTACATACTAATTTTTTTGGGGAATTATCCCCTTCCTTTTCTATTCTTCCTAGTTTACACCCTTTTATTTCACCAAAATAAGTTATACACACCTCAATTCCACTCACACTCAAAAGATAGGAATAGAATAGGAGGAAAAAGTGGGTGGAATTGAAATAGAAGAGAAAATGTGTGAATGTATCAAAACCCATTTTTTAGGCCCTCTATCAGCCTCTTTTGTGGTCATCTCCTCTTTGCTATATTGAATGACCTCTTCAAAAAATGATTTGCAACTTTATCATTTCTATAACACAATACCCTCAATATTGTGTTGGGGTCTGTTCTCTTCCACTTCCCAGTAGTTGGAGGCATTGGCAACTTCTGCCCATTCCCATTGACTCCTGTTCCACTTGACTCACTTAACAAGGTACTCAAATTCTCCATCAACTCTTCAGTGCTCATCCCCATCAATGCAATGACTCCCTCCACTTTCTCACCCTCTTTCTCCAACACATTTTCAGCAACCAATCCTTCCCCACAACTCTGAAATACTTGCTTCAGGTCTTCAAAGTCCTCTTGGATACTCTGATGATCAGACTCATTAAACACCCTTGAAGTCCCCCCAGCAAGCAAAACCATGAGGAATGCATCAAATGAGGCCTTCATGGCTTCCTTCACTGCAAGTCCTTGAACTTTCTCTGTCAGAATTGCAGTCATTAGTTTGATGTTATGCTTGAGCGTTGTCAAGGCATTTACATGGTTTATCCGAGCATTGGCCACATCGCCAACATAGAGGCTCTCATAGAAGAAACTGTTCGAGTCAAGGAATAAGAGGCGGTATGAAGCGACTTCTGAGACGTGCTGGCAGGCTGCAAGGATGGAGCTGTTTGCTGATTCAAAGTATGAAGTGCTTCGAGTCTTGTGGCGGTCTAAAGAGACTACTCGTGGGGTCAGGGAAAGTGATTTATCAAGAGAGGGGATTTGAGAAAGGAGGTAGTGTAAGGTGTTGAGGCGAATGTAGAGGCGCTGCGTTCCACGGCTAGTGCATGAATGAGGGTGATTAGCTTCACATATTCCATATATGTGCGGATCTTCGCAACTAACATTGCAGGGGCTAGCTATCTTCCACAACTTGTGGAACTTTGAGTTCCTGTTGCACCTGGTCAATGGGGGAAGCGAGGGAATGTAGTTCTCTTTCAAACCTGAAAAAAATTAGATCAAAACATTGTTAGTCAGAATGCTGCACTATATGTTGTTTCTAAGTTGTTGTGTCTAGCAGCAGGAAATCCATTTCCTGCGGTTTAGTCATAATGCTGCACAATATGTTGTTTCCAAGTTGTTGGGTCTAGCAGCAGGAAATGGATTTCCTACGGTCGAAATTCCCTTCATTCACACAATCACCGAATTTGAGCCGTCTGATATTGATCGGACAAGTTTAAATTTGAAGACATGTCTAACATCCAATCTTGATGAAAAATATGAGCCAACCAATCTTAATCGTACAGTCAAGCATTCATGAATGCGTGAATATAGGGTATCTCTGATTGCAGGTAACCCAAATCCTTATTGAGGTCATAGCCATAGAATGTTCTTGCAATTATCTACAATTTTAATTAATGCAATAGAACTGCATATGCAACTATAACCATAATTCAAAATCATGGTGACGAGCAAGTACTACCAGGTAACAATTTAGTTATCTGCAGATTTTTTTTGGTTATGATAGAGGTAGAAGACTGGTAAGGAGATTGGAGGAAAAAAAGCCAATGCCAAAGCACAAGCAGAATAGCCTCAATGAAATTATTAAGCAATTCCCAAATGAACCTAGTGCCACTGCTATAGCTTCTTGAACTTTTTCTTATATTCTATTTCAATTTTCCAACATTCAAGCAAGTGTTTAAAGCTTTCTAGAGAAAAGGCGTTTTGCTTATATGAATTGAGAGTACTTACCACATGCTGCAACAAACATCGTGTAGTCTCGGATGACTTTTGTTAATCCATCTGCAAGTTCTTCAACTAAATCCTCAGTTATTGCTATTGGAATTTGAAAGAAATCTTGCACAATTTTCTTGGCCAAATTCATCAGCTCTACCACTGACTTTGCATACGGCTCTGATTTAGACTTTGGATTCCATGACTGAAATTGAAGAGAAAGAACTATTCATAAACCATGTTGGAAATCAAAAAACATGTGGTATAATTTTCTAAATGCTTAACATATACAGTGTCTTCCTTTGGGTATCTTCAGAGGAAAGAGGATCATAATGCTAAAACTTACTTCAGTTTCTTTTGCTCTTTGCAGACACTCTTTCTCTTCATGCAGTGATTCATCTATCCATTTTCTCGTAAGGTCAATTGTGGTTGAATCAACTTCAAAGGGAACCATCTCTCTCACTATTGTTTTGCCACCGTCCTCACAGTCAACAGATTCTTGAACTATCATTTGAACTAAAACATCTTCTAGCTTTTTAGCCCTATGCAGTACTAAAACTATCTCATTTGTTATTGAGGTCATCACTTCACTTAAATACTGCTTTAGCACATGTCCGTAGCAATTGTTCAGCGTCAACGCTGCAACAGCTGCTGCTATTGTGTGCCATTTCTTTAATACTGGGCTATAAAGTTTTCTCTCCTTCATTGCCAAATCTTCAGTCTCCTGAGCTAATTGAAGCATAAGTTCACTTATTTCTTTCTTTGTTTCAGATTCAGCAGATTTGATATTTGCTGCTTCCACTATCTACAATCATCAGAAAACAGAAAGGCATTGTGATATTGTTGTATGACTTCAAATTATAAGCAGAAAGTTCATTAAGTTAAGCAATGGTAAAAATCAAATAAATAATCAAATTAGTCCCTAAAAGATTAGTCCTATCATTCGAAATCCCAAAATGTGTATTTAAACCGTTAAATTAGTCCTCAAGTCAAATACTTTTAGAACTAGTTTAATAGGTCTAATGCAAATTTAAGGATACAATAAAAGTCCATTATATTCATTTCTTTAACAGATCAACCTGAAGGATTGTTTCCTAACTGTTACCTACCTTTTCAAATGCATTTTTCAAGGATGAACGAATATAATCATCAACCAGATCTCCAGAGGAATCCACTGGAGTTCTATCTCCTTTCTGTTGCCCTTCCCTATCTGAGTTTGTAACATCTCTTAAAATCTTGGATGCTAACAACACCAAAGGAAGAAGGTTTTCAATTTGTGCAACAGCCCCTCCCTGGAAATATTCATGGTAGTTAAACAATCTCTTATCTCCCCAGCCCTGCATTGAACTGAGTACACATGTCAATATTTTCACATACAAAGACTCCCTTTCTTTCTTAGCATCATTTGCCACCTCATTCAACATAGCATGTGAGGCACAAAGAAGGTCAGGTTCAATCTGCTCAGTTGCTACATACTGCTGAAACAGCACCCATGTGAAGCACACATTGTGAATTTGTCTATTGATCCCCAATGTTGACCATGTTTTCTTCATCAGCTCAAGTAGCTCATCTACCTCATCAAGGACCAATGTCTCGTCATCGAGATCGAAAATTGATTGAAGAAGGGAAATATAGAGGTGAACATTGACAGGATATCCATTAGCCCAGTGGCAAACGTTAGTGGGAATATCATTGGGGCTTCTCATTGATAATGAAACCACAGCATTGCTAAAGGTTCTCATGGTTTCTGAGGTTTTACTAGTGTCTAGAGGTTTGAGTTCAGCGCTGTTTATGATGTCCCTGAGGTTCATGGCAAATGTGTTGTTTTTCTCTACAGGAATTGAAGGATGCAAGAGGAGCCCTGCTTCAAGGATCTTAAGCTGCCTCTTTTGCCATAAATGGTACTCATGGGGATTGCTGAATTCTGAAGGTTTTAGGTGGCGAAGGAGTTCCAAGGGGAGAATGATTGTTTCTGCTTGCCGACCAAGCTGCAATTCAAATGTTTTAAGTAATTAGATCAAAAGCAAGAACTAGTTTCTGTAACAAGAGTTAGCATGTTTTGTGCAACTAAAAGCTTATTCATGTGAATAGATTCATTGTATGCTTAATCTATTATAGCTATATCCACACCGATTACTCAAATTTCCATTTAGAAACTAAGAACTGAGTTGTAAGAACCTGCAGGGTGCAGCACATCAATAAATACTTGATTAGATCACAAAGACATCAGTTGTAAGAATCTGCAAAATCACATACACAAGAGGCTATGTTCATTGTTTCTAGATCCAGAATTTTTCTCAGGACCAATGTGATTTGCTCCACATTGAGACAATGATACTCTAGTGGATTGAGACAACATATTATTTAAGACTTTCATTGTAAGTAGCAAGTTATCAACGGGGCCGTTTTCATTGGCACAAGACGCAAATCAAAGATTAGTCAACAGCTCATTAAACTAACTGAAAATCTGAAATAACAAGAGGGAATTCATTATTGCCATTTCAACCCAAGTTTTTTTCATCGCACTAGGAATTGACGAATATGCCAAAGACCAATCTGCAAAAACTATAATCCAAAGAAGTCCTGAAACAACATTGAAGACTTCACCCAAAAGAGACAGAAATAGTTTAATAGAAAAAGTGTAAACTATTATACATCAAACATACACTTTCTAGCACATATTCGAAGCTAAAGTTCTAATACAAATATCAAAATAACCTCCAAATAGATTTTTGTGTCATTTTAATTTTATTATTATTTTGCAAAAATAATTGAAAGTTTAATTATTATCTGCCTCATGCCTGTTTTAACTTACTTGACCAACAAGGGTCCTCATGAGGGTTTTCCTCAGCCGGCTATCACTCTGCTCCGACACCCCCATCTGCAGTCTCATGACCTCCGCCATAGTCATCGTCCGCCGTGGCACGACAACCCGGGACGTAGGGCTGCTGTCAGCCACCGGCGACAACGGCACCGACGACCAACCACCGCCTCTTCCAGAGGACGCCATTCTCTGATACAAGGAGCTTCTCAACATCTTCAACCCGAGGGTCCGCTTCACCCTGCTCGTCTGCGACACGGGGGTTCCACCGTGGTCATTCTCGTGCTTGGAATGAAACGTCAGTGCGCTCCGGCCGCCGAATCCG
Source organism: Acmispon strigosus (assembly GCA_030819835.1). Classification (NCBI taxonomy): domain Eukaryota; kingdom Viridiplantae; phylum Streptophyta; class Magnoliopsida; order Fabales; family Fabaceae; genus Acmispon; species Acmispon strigosus. The sequence continues at coordinate 35,373,846 of JAUAMA010000001.1, read as the reverse complement.
GGGCAGGACCGGCACGCCGTGAAGAAGACCTCGTAGGCGGTTTCCCTAATGTCATCGTCGTCAACACCGTCAAGCTCACCGAAGGGCCACGCGATATCGAGGTCCAGCCTGCGTTTGAAACGGTGGCAGAGGACATGGTGGTGGTGTTGGTTGAGAAAGGGGGATGACGTGGAAGGGAGGAGGCTCGGATCGGATTCGTGGCGCGGCGAGAGGAAGGGGCCGGGGCAGGATTCGCGGCGGGCGTGGAAGAGAAGAGGAGGTGAGGAGGATGAGGAGGGAGGTGAGGAGAGGTTAGGGAAGGGGCCGGGGTAGGAATCGCGGCGGGAATGGAGAGATGTGGGAGGCGGTGACGTGGGAGGGAAGGAAGGACCGGGTAGGGATTCGCGGCGGTTGTGGCTGATGTTGCGGTGGTGGTGGAGGTCGTGGGAATGTGGTGGTGGTGGTTGTGGTGAGATGGAGGGGAAGGGGAAGGGGGAGGACTCATGACGGAGGTGGTCGTGGAGGAGCGGGGGCGGGACGGAGATGGTGGGCGGAGGGGGAGGGAAGGGGCCGGGAGAGGAGTCGTGGCGGCGGGTGTATAGACCCATGTCGTGGCTGTGGCTTCATGCAAAAAGTGTCTTATGTCAAATGAATGAAGAAGAAGTTTCGGTTTTCTACTATAAACGGAAGATACAGACAAATAAAGAAGATGACTGAAAAAAGAAATAAAGAAAGAAAATGAAGAGGAAGAGGGAAATGATGGATATGCCAATGTTGTTGGTTATGTTTGTTTCGCCCCGGTTCCATGGTTTGGAGGGAAATTAATACTAGTGATGTTGCGTCGTGTTAGCATTATTATTTCTATATATTTACATGTTTTTCTTTTACCAAAAAAAATTATTTACATGTTTCTAATACTTTTAATTACTATAACTATCTCTTGCATCAAAAATAAATATTAATATAACTATCTCAATAGATTTTCAAAAAAAAAAGAACTATCTCAATAGGATGATTAATATAAATTTTGAAAAGTTCATAATTTAGTTTTTTCCATCTTATAGCACATTGAGGTGGTGAACTACTTCCCCGAGTGAGTTTTTTCAACACCGCAACCAAACCCAATATCTTATTAAAAAGGAATTAAACATGTATATGCAGTGATGTGTCAAGAACTTTTAGACTTTGTTGGATTGATGGAAGATAATCCAATGAATGGAATGGAATGAGATGAGATGAAAAAGAATATATAAAAGTAATATTCGATTGTTTAGACATTTTATGATGGAATAAATCAAACTTACCGCTACATTGTTTGGACTTTGGATAGTTGATAGAACGGAATAATTTATAACTTTTTTATTCCATTGCATTCTTCCTACTAAAAATATCAGTTGTGAGGATAACATTTACATAAATTTTGTAATATTAAAAATGTAACATAATATTGCTAAAAATATGAATATGTATTATAAAAATTGTCCTAGGGTTTTCATATTTTAGAAATTTTGGATGATTTTCTCATCTTCCCATTCATTTTTTATACGGATTAGCATCTGATGCTCTCAAGTGTATTCATAGTGGAGTAAGCCTTTTGAAATGTTATAGTTTCAATTGGTAGTATATAAACTAACAATAAAACGTCATTCACACACTAAATTTGTAACACCCCGATTTTCAAGACGTTACTCTAATGACTAAACAATAATTCAACATGTTGATTGATTTTTAAAACCTAGAAAATACATAGTATATTTATTTTCTTCACTACTACATAATTGTCATGTTACCACGGTTCCGGGCATCCTGTTACCACGGTTAAACTGTGGTGACAGACGTCGAAGAAATAGATAAATTATCACGGTTCAAGGCGGAACCGTGGTAACATCATACCTCTAAAATACCTGATTCTACGATAAACCGTGGTAATAACATGGCTCTGTTACCACGGTTGCAGGAGGAACCGTGGTAATTTGTCACTCTGTTACCGGGGTAATAAGTTTGATTTTTTTTAACCTCTGTTACCTCGGTTCCTGTAAGAACCGTGGTAATATGTGTGATTTTTTTTGTGTTACGTACAATCAAAGACATGCAATTCATACAGAAAACAAATTATAACCATGACCTGCAATACAATGGAAACAACCCTGACAACATAATGTCAGGAAAAGGGAAATTAACTGCCCAATGCCAAGGAAAAGGGAAATTAACTAAAACATGGTCTATGGAATACTATAAATATCAAATTACCAAATAAACTATATATAACATGTATATAGGAAAATGGAAATTAACTTCCCAAATGCCCAGGAAAAGGGAAATTAACTAAAAGATGGGTTATAGGAAACTGTCATAATATCTTGTTACTTCTATGAAACATGTTGGGCAATGCAGCATAACATCTTCAACTGGTTTTAGTGCTCCTGCTTGTGCTCTCAACTGCTTCTTATACATCGCATTCAACGTATCTCCGAGCCCTATAGGCGTAATATGCAGCTAAGCCATTCCGAACTGTTCCTAGCATTATATTTCCAAAAAATATAACAATGAATAAAAAGGAAATGATTATTAGGAATTAACAATGAATCAATTTTGGGCAGTAAAGAAGCAATTTTTAACATGAAGAAACAGAATATGATCAACAGTTCTGTGTGTGTTATGTGAAACAGGCCTGCCTTTTATAGGGAAAATTTTGTAGGTTTCAAGGTTAGTGGGAAATTAGTTTCTAGGCGGCAAGCCATCAATGTTGGGCGGCAGAAATTTAAAGATGGGCGGCAGCACAGCAGAGATCAAGGTTGGACGGTGCACATGTGAAAATTATTGTTTTTAGGTAAGCTGCAACAGCCCAAAAATAATCTGTTACATAGAACAATTATGAAATACTATGAAAGGTTTGTGAGCTAATCAATGTGGGACAAGAACGACCATTGAAATATTTTAATTTTAAAATCAAAATTAATAATTTCGATGTTTAATAATACTTGTGGCCATGTATTCAATGAATTAATATTTTTTAGACCAAATCAAATATTTAATGTTTCCATAAATTCACACACAAGAGAATTCTTTTGAAACAATAATATTTTTTGTTACACTTTTGAAACATAGCTGATTCATAATTTTTCCCAATAATGACAATGATTTATTTAATATTTCTTTAAATAACATATTGACCAGCCCATAAATTAGGGATGAAATACATGGTAAAAATTCAAATTTTTGAAACACATAATATTCATGTATTTGAAATTTAAATTACGAAAAATAAAATTCCACTAATGAGCATTGGAATTTTTTGGATTTAAAATACGAAATATAATCTTCATTATGTGTGCACTTTTAATGCATAATCATAGTCATTCCTATAAAATAACATAACTTTTTAATCATATCTTATTTGAAAAAATTAATATCCATGAAATTGTTTTTATTACAATATCCATGAACTTTTTTGAAACTATAAAATGATTAGTAATATATAAAGAAAATATTTAGAAATGAATATAGATAAAAATTAAGAAATATTTAATTTCAAAATTATTTAAAAAGTTAAGATTGAATTTCGAAATATTGATGGTAAAAATGTGAAATTCGAAATTATTAATTAAGTTTAGTAATTAATTTACTGTAAAAAAATTTAGTAATTAATTGTTATGTATAAATAGTAAAAGTATAATTAAAGCACTGATTTTGTTTAAATAATTTGGAAATTCTGAAATATTTTAAAGGCTTGATAATTATTTTCTAAAAAAGTAGTTAAATATTTATTAGGATATGATATTGTGCATATTTATTTGCGTAATTTCTATTGTAATTTTAATTTTATCAACTAATCCTAAATAATGGTAGCAAATATGAGGAAGAGATTATAAGGAGACTGGTGGATATGGAAAGTAGGGACATGTTAAAGGCAAGGTCAAGTAATGTACAAGGGCCTGAGGGGACGAAACAGGTAATTAATGTTAATCCTAAGCTATAATGTGAGGGGGTTAGGAGGGAAGGTGAAGAGGAGATCAATAAGGGAGTTGGTGGTTAAGGAGAAGGTTGAAATGTTATTAATTCAGGAAACAAAGTTGACAGTGGTCGATCAGATCATATGTAATTCAATTTGGGGCGACGGATATAATGATTGGAGATGGTGCCCGGCGGTCAATAGATCAGGAGAATTATTGTGTGTGTAGAGTACAGAGGTCTTCAAACTCCAGGATTGCCTAGTAGGCGATGGGTATATCATATTGCATGGACAATGGGGCACCGAAAATCAGGAGTGTGTAATTGGTAACGTATACGCACCTTGTAACAATGAGGAGAAGAGCAGATTATGGAGAGCTATGGTGACATTGAAAGAGGCTTCTCAGGTGTCACATTGGTGTGTGGCAGGTGACTTCAATGCAATAAGGAGATCAGATGAAAGAAAAGGAATGGTATACGGAGCTACATATGGAAGAGAAGTGGATGAGTTCAATATGTTTATCCACAACATGGATTTGTTGGATATACCCCTTCTAAGGAAGCGGTATACGTGGTTCCGACCTAACGGGAAAGCAATGAGCCGCCTGGATAGGTTTTTGGTGTTTGCAGACTGGCTACACAGGTGGTCAGATTGTGTTCAACATGTTTTAGATAGGGAGTTGTCAAATCATTGTCCCTTGCTTATGCAACATTCCATCACAGATTGGGGCCCAAAACCGTTCAGAACTCTCAATTGTTGGTTAGAGCATCCTAATTTTAAAGAGACAGTGGAGGAAATGTGGAGGGGCCTACAATTTCAAGGATGGTCGGCTTTTGTCTTGAAGGAAAAACTCAAGGCTATGAAAAATAAATTGAAGGTGTGGAATAAAGAGGTGTTCGGGGACCTTAACCGTAGGAGGACGGGGCTAGTGGGTCAAATGGCAGAGCTGGATGCAAGGTTGGAGGGTGAGGGTCTTGGGCGAGGCAGAGCTTAAAAGAAGAAAGGAAATATTGGATGAATTATGGAAGGTGTCTACACTCAATGAGTCGCTACTACACCAAAAATCCAGAATTAGATGGATCCAGGAAGGTGATTGCAACTCTAAATTCTTTTATATTTATGTCAACTGGAGAAGGAGACTTAACAACCTAGCAGGGATGGAAATTGATGGGAGTTGGGTTGACCAACCAGACAAAATGAAGAAGGGAGTGAAAGACTTTCTCGAAAAAAGGTTTAAGGAGGAGGGCTGGCAGCCACCAACCCTTGATGGAGTACCCTTTAGGACCATAGCCATGGAGGACAACATGATGTTATGTGCGGAGTTCGACTTGGCAGAAGTCAAACAGGCCGTGTGGGAATGTGATGGCGATAAGTGCCCGGGACCGGATGGATTCAATTTCAAATTTATAAAGTCATTTTGGCATTTATTCTCTCACGACTTGCTCAGAGTTCTTGCAGATTTCCATGCGCATGGTGTGTGGCCTCGTGGGAGTAATTCCTCATTCATCACCCTCATTCCAAAATCTTCTACACCACAAGGGCTAAATGATTATAGGTTGATATCTTTGGTCGGATCCATGTACAAAATTGTTGCTAAGGTCATGGCAAACAGGCTTAAAAGAGTGCTCCACAAGGTGATATCCGAGGAACAGTCAGCGTTCCTAGGGGGAAGAAGCATGTTGGACGGCATTGTAATTGCAAATGAAATAGTACATGATTCCAAGAGAAATAGGAAGGAAACATTAGCCTTCAAGGTTGACTTCGAGAAAGCTTACGATTCAGTGCGATGGGAATTTCTCTTATATATGCTGAAACGTATGAATTTCAATGCCAAATGGATCCGATGGGTGAAAGCTTGCTTGGAGACTACCAGGATATCTGTTTTAATAAATGGTAGCCCGTGTGAGGAGTTCCAGATGGAGAAAGGGCTGCGTCAAGGAGACCCAATGGCACCATTCCTTTTCCTTATAGTAGCGGAGGGTCTAAATGGTCTTCTAAAAAGGGCACTACAGCTCAATAAATTCAGGGGATATAGACTGGGTGAGGAAAACGATGTAGAAGTTGCAATATTGCAATTTGCAGATGATACATTGTTCTTTGGTGAAGCAACGGTGCAGAATGTTCAAGTAATAAAAAGTATACTCAGATGTTTCGAGTTGGTTTCAGGTCTGAAGGTAAACTTCCACAAGAGTAAGGTAGCAGGAATATCTGTCGATCACGGCTTGACTCACAGGTTAGCAGCCATACTTAATTGCAAAGTAATGTCTCTTCCCTTCACTTATCTGGGGCTACCTGTGGGAGGGAGCCCGACGAGGCTAAAGTTTTGGGACTCGGTAGTATCAAAATTAAGAGAGAAGCTGTCAAAATGGAAGATGAAGACTCTCTCTTTTGGTGGTCGTCTAACAATGATCGGTAGTGTCTTATCTTCAATTCCACTATTCTTCTTGTCATTTTTCAAGATGCCGGAGGGGATACTCAAGGTATGTAGAAGGATAATGAGGAATTTTCTTTGGGGAGGGTCAGAGGAACAAAGCAGAGTAGCTTGGGTTAAATGGGAGGATGTGTGCAGACCAAAGGATTTGGGAGGCTTGGGCCTAAAGGATTGGCGATTGTTTAATAAGGCTTTGTTAGGTAAATGGCGATGGCGGATTCTCCATGAGCCTGAGAGCCTTTGGTGTAAAGTGTTGCGATCAAAGTATGAAATTCTAAGAGTGGGGGAATTGCCGGTAGTAACTACCCGTATGTCACAGTGGTGGAAAGACATCCTGAATTCATGCTTCATGGATCCAAATGTGAGCTGGTTTGACCTATGTCTGCATAGGAAAATGGGGGAAGGTAATGAAATCCTATTCTGGAAAAGAGCCATGGGCAAATCAGAGGGTCCTTGTAACGAAGTATCCCAGGTTGTATAACTTAGCCGTCCACTCGCAGTGTAGGGTTGCAGAGATGGGAGCGTGGGTTAATGATACTTGGGAGTGGAAGTTCCCATGGAGAAGATAGTTGTTGGATAGAGAAGCGCAATGGGTGGAGGAACACAAACATCTACTTAGTTCGGTTACTTTGAGGAAAGGAGTAGCAGATGAGTGGATATGGATGTGCAATCCTGAAGGTGACTATACGGTGAAGTCAACATACCAGTTCTTGTCGGGATCCATTGACTCTGAGCCAATCGACGTGTTCAAAAGATTGTGGAGGGCTTCGGCTCCATCAAATGTCGCGGCTTTCGGTTGGAGGGTTCTGAAGGATAGGATCCAAACAAGATACAATTTGCATAAGAGACATATCATAGCGGCAGGTGCGGGCTTGATATGCCCTTTGTGTTCTTCTGAGCCTGAATCCGTAGCTCATGTTCTACTGGTATGTCCATTTTCCTCTCTAATTTGGAAGAAGTGCTATAGATGGTTGGGAATAGTGACAGCATTTCCCAACTCTTGCTGGTTGCACTTTTCACAACATAATTATGGGGCTAGGAACCAGAAACAGAGGCAAGCAACGGATGCAATATGGCTAGCAGTGACTTGGTCCATTTGGCTTCATAGGAATGCAATTATTTTTCGCCAAGCAAATGCTAATGCAGACTTCGTGTTAGAAATGGCACAGGTTAGAGCTTGGAAATGGATCTCGGCCAAATCAAAGCCATTTAAATGCTTCTTATATGAGTGGCTAGTGAATCCATCCTATTGCTTGGGGATTATCCAATGAGAGACTATCAATAAATTTGGCAGAATTATTGAATGGAGCTGGAATATAATTAGGGCAAATTGGTGTTGGTGGAACAATGGTGGAATGATTCAGTAAGTTGGGGTGCTGGTTCAATGTTGGCCGAAAACAATATTAATGAAGGTTATAAAATTCCTTGGTTTTCTGATAAGGTCCTGTTGCTTTGCCTTTGCTTTGCTAGTGTCGACAGAAGGCCTCTTAATAGTAGGAAGAAACCAGCACATTACTGTGTGAAGGGATTTGGAGCAGGGAGCAATTATTTCACGTCTCTCTTTTTTCCTGGATTCGAACCACAGTGGGGTGTTTGAGCTTGAAGAAGTTGGTTTGATGTCCCTGGCCTGCATGCTTCATGTCTGATGTTTTTGTTAATTGAGGTTGATATATATATCTCCCTGGCAGTGGGGAAGAAGTGTTAAAAGTGGGGTTTGTGATTTAGACCATTTTATATTTAGGACTTTACTGGTATCTCCTCTTTGGTTTTTCTCCCTCTCTTCTTTCCCTTCATTTGTATTATGGGTTGGGGTACCCCTAGTGCCCCGCTTTAATACAATTTTGCTTACCGGAAAAAAAAATCTTTTAGACTAAAGAAAACATCTTTGGATTTTTTAATATTGGGACTAGACAAATGTAAACACATATTTACAACATTTTTATCACTCAACTATAATCAAAGAAAGATGAAATTGCTGGGCCAAATCCAGTATAGTTTGTTTTTGTTGTTATTTTTTGGAACAGAAGGAGAGTTAATGGGTCTGGGTCCAATTCCAAACACTCGCAGAAAATCTGAACAGCCCATACCTCTTCTCCTTTCCCCTTTGGAACTAACACGGTTGGAGAGAGAGAGGAAGAAAGATCGAGAAACAGGGAGTGGTGAGAGAAGAGAGAGAAAATAGAGAGAAGAAGTGGCGACAGTGGTGACTGATGGCGGTGGCTGGCGCGATGGCGACATGCGAGGAGTGTGGCGGCGGCGTGAGGAGAAGATTGAGGTAGAGAGGAAGAGAGAGAGATCAAGAGAAGGAGATTGAGACAGAGGAGGAGAGAGGAAGTGATGGTAGAACAGAGACGAGGTCGGCGGTGGCCGCTGGCTGTGACCGCGAGGCGCGGCGGTGGCGCGAGGGGTTTGATGGTGGCGCGGTGGCGGCATGCGAGGAGCATGGCAGTGGCGTGAGGAGCGTGGCCAGCATAGACGCGACGCAGTGGTGTGAGGGACGCGATGAGATGTAGGTCTTGGTATTGAAGAAGGGTCGGCGGTGAGATGAAGAGGAAGATTTGGGTTTGCTGAGAGAGAAGGAAGAGTGAGCGGAGGCGCAAATGGGTGTGTATTTGGGTGCTGGGTTTGAAGGGGTGAGAGTGAATGGGTGCTGATGGGTCTGGTGTGCTGGTTGTGTTGATGAAGATGGAAGAGAAATGTTATGGAGAGTTATGGTAATGGAGAAGTAAAGACAGAGATTTGAGGTTGTGGAGAGAATGGGGGCCAAAAGCTATCACAGTGTTGGAGGAGATGAAGCCAGCAGGGAACACCAAAATTGCTCATTTTTATTTGTACAAGGTTGTATTTGACTCTTCGATTTAAAGAAACCATTTATTTGAACTAGTGGTGTTTATACTATATCCAACACACATTTAGCAATTAGATAGATTAGAGAATTAGGAAACCAGCATGAAATCATTCAAACCAAGTTCATGAGTGCAACACAGATAAATAAAGAAGAAAAAGATGATTACTTGGTTGAAGTAAATCCCCGTTCTCTTTCTTTCTGTTTCAGCTTGTTTGCTCAATGAATTTCTCCCTTTTTGTGTTGTTGGTGCTACATTTTGTTCTTTATTTTGGGCAGAGAAGAAGTGGTTTAGGTGAAGACTTTTGGTGACTAAGGTGTTCTTAGAATGAAAAGAAGTTAAATGGGGTTTGGTGCGAGAGTTATTGATGGAGGTGAAGGACGTGTTTGGAAACGCGTTGGATGTAGACCAAAATCGCGTTTGGAACCCTAAACGCGATTGCGATGCCGACATTTGGGAAACGCGTGTGTGAATCGCGTCTTGGATTTCAATCCGCGTATGGGAGAATCGATCCGAGCCTGCTTCTCCGTTTAGCCAAAATCGCGTCCAGCTTCATCTTTTTTTCTTCATTTTCTTCTTACGGGGTTCCATTTATTGTTCTTGGTTTGAATTTTCCTTTGATGTGTGATTGGATCTTTTTCTCAATTATTTGCTGGAGTGTTTGATTTGGGGGAATTTGACGTTTTTAATCTTGGGGGTGCAGGAGCTATGTTTTAAGGCTATTCGTATCTGCTTGCTGAAATTCAGTTTGCCCTTCATACCCATTGCCCCTTCATCTTCAATTGACAACTGGTAGATGACAAAGAAGAATATGGAGAAATATGTCCTGGAAATGGAGGCTTATAAACAGAAAAGGATGAGGAGGCTGCAAAACTCATGAAGGATGAAGACATGAAGTACAAATACATTTTTTTCTCTTTTATCTAGACTGTGAAAAACTACTGAGTACATTTGGGTATAATTTCAAGTGTGATGCATTTTATAATTTGTTCTGATTTCTTATCTGTGTGCATGAAAACTGAGTCCAGCAAAGGTTATGCTATTCTTGTTGCATGTATTTTTCACTTGAAACCAAGATTGATAATATAGTTTGAGAAATAAATGGTCAAATGAATCAAATGCTAGGTTTTTATGTTGATTGGTTTTATATTCTGCATTTCAATTCACTCAAATTCATCTTTTTCTTATCCCCTTAGGTTTATAAGACAACATGATGAATTTTGATTTGGCAAAGTGGATTTAAACTTACGCTCCCCACTCTTCTGATTGTCCAACTTTTCATTTGTTATCCACATTCTTAAAACTGTTCTATTAGTGCCAAATATCTTGTTTCATACTAACAAGTACTCTGGCAGTACTTTTATCTAGTAGTGGACTTTCAGTTATGTAATTGCTTTAACAGTTTAACTTTTTTTCCTAATGATGATGTTGGATTTTGATTGAAGAGAAACCAAAGTATGATATTTCTCTATTACTGGATATTTGTGTTCTGCTTTTGGCCAAGTCTTTAAAAACAATGAAGTAAGGGAGAGAAAGTTCTCATGAATGTGAAGCCACAATGTGGGCCAGACTTTTCTTATCAGAATTATGCAAATACATGTTTTTCTAGTTATTTTTTAAGTTGTATTGCACTATAATTTGTATTTCTTATTGTACTTTTTAAATTATATTTTAACTTGATTCTTATTAATATAAAAGTTTAAAAAATTGTTTCATGACTTCTATAATGATATTCATACCCATTTTGGTCATTACATATAATCAAAATCAATTCTAATCAAAGTTACCCAAATGAAATTCTGTTACAAAAATCAATTCTGGGTAAATGTTTCCAAACATAAATCACGTCACCTAAATCATGTTTATCAGACTCAATTCTGACCAAACTCAATTCTATCCAACATTGATCCAAACACACACGAAGAAGAGTTAGCAGCTAAGCCCCACATGGGAGAAAAAATGATTTTTTTCTACATGACTTTCTCATTTGCTAAGTCGCACATGGGAGAAAAAATGATTTTTCCCTTACCATAGCAGCCCTTTAATATTCTAATTTGATTTTGATTGAAGGAAACTCTTGAGCGTTGTGCATTGCTTGCTAGAACTGGATTTTTTCCACATATGTTAGGATTTGCATTCCATTTTTGTTATGGTCATGATGGAGGCATGGTCAAGTCTACTCAAATCTGCCTCCATTTTCTTTCTTGAATTTCTTTCCTTTTTCTGTTTTACCTGGTCACTCTCGTGACCTTTTTGGTTCTTTTTCTTTTTTTACTTTTCTTTTTTTACTTGAATAATAATAATAATAATAATAATAATAATAATAATAATAATAATAATAATAATAATAATAATAATAATAATAATAATAATAATAATAATAATAATAATAATAATAATAAAGGTAGGACAAAATTGGGTGTTCACACTAGGGATGACAATGGGTAGGGTATTATAGTACCCATCTCCATACCCGCATTTTTAAAAAGTACCCGTACCCGTACCCGTCGCCATACCTGCGTGGGTAGCAACTTGAGTGTCCATCCCCATACCCTCTGAGTACCTATATCCCCGTACCCGTTACCCGTAGTTTACTTAAACAAAATATAATTTTCACTATTTGTATTTTTCAATAAAAAACCAAAATATGATTGCTATTATAAAATGAAAGCACATTAGTTAAAAATACAAAAGACCATCAAAATACTTAACATGTAAAATCATTTACCTATTAAAAACAATAAATTTAGTTAGCTAAGTTTTACATTCGAAAGTCAATATAACATAAAACTTTAGCAAAAAAAAAAATATATCATAAATATATTATTTTACCTCATTATCAGAATCTGATTCTCCAAAAGATTGCAGTTGCTTATCTTTAAAGCCTATATACTGCTTGGCTCCAGTAATACCAATAGAAACTATAACATAAATAAGAAAATAAGAATTAAAATTGCAATTAATAAAAACAAAATTAACTATATAAATGCACTAGTGCAATATTTCTTACCTTCATTGTCATGTTTTAGCCAACTTTGTGCACACATAAGTGCCTCCAAAGTATCTTCATGAAGCCTAGAACGATGAGGACACAACAATCTACCTCTTGTGCTAAAAGCAGATTCTGAAGCAACAGTAGATATAGGGATGGCCAGTATATCCTTGGCAATTTTTTGCAAAATAGGATACTTGATCCCATTTGTTTTCCACTATCCAAGAATGTCAAAGGAAGCAGACCTTGGCAACACCTTCTCTTCCAAATATAGATCTAGCTCTGACTTAGATTGTACATCATCTGAATCGTTGATAAATGAGTCATAACCACTAAAAAGATTACTGACATCAAGATTATCCAAACTTGAGTCATTGTCATTAAACTTCTCAGCTGAATTTTCTGCTATCCCGATGGTTTTAGATTGATATTCTTCAAACAATGAGTAGCATAGTTTCTTCACATTTTTAATTTCAACTAAAGACGAGCTTCCATAAAGCTTGGGGAAAAAAATTCTAAAAGCTTTAATTTGTATCTTGGATCCAAAACAATGGCAATCCCCATGATTCCATGTATTAATGCCAATATTTCTCAAATTTTTCAATCATCTTTGAAGACATCTTTCTAATAGCCTCAACTGAGCAAGTCTTCCAGTGTTGCAATGAAAGCTTTATCTCACAAAATAGAGGGAAGAATATATTTGTTGTGGGATATTGTGTCCCAGAAAACATCTCAGTTACACGATGAAATACTTCCAACCTATTACAAATTTCTTTTGCGATTTCCCACTCAATCGTTGTAGGCAAACATTTATACAAATGCTCTCTTGTTTTCAAAGGAATGAAAACATCTTTATAAGCTAATGCAACAACAATCATTTGATAGGTCGAATTCCATCAAGTTTTACAATCAATGATGAGTTTCTTTGTGATAGAAACTTTGATCTGACGTGCAGCTTCCTTAAAACTTTGCTCTCTTTTAGGTGTGGCTGTCCAAAAAGCCACACTGTTTCTAACTTTTTCTATGCCATCTCCAAGAACACTTAAGCCCTCTTGAGAAATTAAATTCAAAATATGTGCGCAACACCTCATATAAAATAATTGTCCATCAAGTATAAGGGAAGAGCAATCTAGTTTGTTCAGCAGAGATGTAACTAGAGAGACATTAGTGCTACAATTATCCAAAGTGATGGTATCAACATTCCAATGAAGCATGCATTTTATCAAAACCTCAGTAAGAGCTTCAGCTGTGTGTGGACATTCTACATACACAAACCTATTGTGCAAAATAATTCCTCAAACATTAATAAAACTAAAAAAATCATAGTTAAAATAGTTCATCATCAAACAATAATATGATGACTCAAAGTAATTGATAAAAATTAAGTTAAACATTATTTATATATACCTCAAGATGCGACTTTGCAAATCCCAGCCTTCACCAATGTAGTGAGCTGTGATTACCATAAACCCTTTCTTTTGATTGCTAGCTGTCCACATGTCTATTGTTAAAGCAATTCTGCTGCTAATTTTATCTAAAATTTCCATACTGTGTAACTTTTCCTTTTGGTAGATCTTGATAATATCACTTTTCACTGTGTTTCGACTAGGAATCTTGAATAAAGGTTGAAGACCTTCAGAGTATGCTCTAAATCCCAAATGATCCACCATAGAAAGTGGGTACTCATGAATTATGATTATACAAGCAAGGTATTTTTTTGATTTCTCTGGATCAAAATGATAATTACTCAAATAAGAAGATGACCCATCTATCCTTTTCTGTTCTTTTAACAAAATTGACTGTCTGATATCTTTGTAAGGTCTTCTCTTACAAGTCCCAAAGTGCTTCCGCAAATGATTTGTCCTGACAGTTCTTTTACCTGCAAGAGGCTTGTTGCAGTAGTTACATATAGCTTTCTCTTCTCCATTAACAACTTTTTTTCTTGAAGTGATTCCGGACAGCAAAGATCTTTCTTTTCTTTCCATCATCAACCAGTTCAAAATCATCACCATCCACAGAAACAGGAAGAGAGTCATTTTGGGTTTTTGACTGACTTTGAACACCAGAGCATTCCACAGGACTAGGTTCATTTTCATGTTGTGTGGTGGGAGTAACCGCTGCTACAGGAGGAATACTACTTTCAGAATTTTTGGATGGAATTTGTGCAGATGGATTTGCCATCTTTGGAAGAGGGGGAGAGTTTGAAGTGGAGTGAGAAAGAAAGTTGCAGGGAAAGAAACTTTTTTTTAACGTATATAGGAAAGAAATTGGTCTGATGGTGAAATAGAAATGGTATCAGAAGTTGAAAAGAATTAGTGAAAAAGTCATAATTATATTTTCCATCTACTCACATGGTAATTAGTGGAAAAGTCATAATTAGTGGTGAAACATAAATTGCACGAGAATTTCAAGTTAGTAATTGCCAATAAATTTCTTGGTAATTGCCAATCAATTAAACCAAGTTATTTTTCCAATACTAAGCTATAATTATTTCAATAAAAAGCTAGATAATATTTATAATTTTTCCTTTAATAGGCTCATATTAGTTAAGACTTAAGATCTTCTCTCTAATCAAATTTAGATAATTAGATATACTTTTAATTTACATCAATAATATTTTATCTCTTTGTGATCAAATTTGAAATATGTGCAAGTTTTAATACAAAATTAAATCAAAATTTATTCTTAAAATTTAAAAATATATCTTTTTGTTTAAATACTATTATCCTAACATATATATTATATAAGTTAAGATAATAGTATTCATTAAAAAAATTGTAGTATAGTTATAATAAGTATATTACAATGAACAATTAATTTTTTTATATATATATATATATATGTGTGTGTGCGGGTATGGGGCGGGGTGGTCACTATAGTACCCATACCCGCACCCATACCCACTAATTTTTACGGGTATTTACCCATACCCAACCCATACCCATTTAGCGGGTTTTTACCCTACCCGTAGTGCGTATTTTTTATGGGTACCCATGGGGTCTGGGTCAATTGCCATTCCTAGTTCACACTAAGTCATGAAATGTTGATATTGCTTATTCCTAGATGATAACATGTTTAGACTATGATTTTTTCCTTGTGAATAACTGGTAAACAATTAAGGAGGATACTCGGGTGATGAGTAAGACCAACCTAGTGATATTGGATACCTGAAAGAGGTAGTCCTGCTCATGGAGCATGTTACGGATGTCAGAGGACGGGCTGGAGGTGACACTAACTCATAGTAGAAAGCATGGCATGTGTGTAAGACCCTCGACTTCTTAGTATTTATGTTTTTGTCCATGGACTATTTCATAGTTTATAGTTTGGTCCCTATTGACCTCTATTAGCTTTGTTGACTTTATTCTATAACAGATTATGTTCCTTCCATCAATTTAAGTTTGAATTTGTAGATGAGTTAATTAATGTTTGGTTTTAGATATTGGTTGTTAAATGGTTATTATTTTGAATTATCCTTTTAGTTAAGTGCAAATTCTATTTCTGTTTAAAAACAATATCTTAGGGTTTGTTTTAAATTAAATAGGATAGAGATTTTGGTTAAAAGATAAGGAAGAAAAACTGAAAAACAACCTCCTATCTAGTAGTAGAATTCGACCAGCTTTAAGAGAAAGTTAGGGCTGAGTTCTTTTCATCTTTCATCAAGCAACAACTCATAGACATAGTGCAATTCCTTCCGCCGTCCCTTCTTCTTCTTCTTTGGAGATCAAAACCTTCTTCTTTTCCTTTCCTTTTTCCTGAGCACGAGGTGAGTGATTCCGGTAGGTGGTTGCGTCTTTCCGGTTCTGAATTCATGATGATGTTAGGGTTTAAAGACCAAGGCTTGTAACGTTTCTCATTTCTGTTTTCCTCCTTCCTTCATTCTTCTTTCCAAGGACTCTATCATAAGATTCTTCCCTCCTTTTCCTCTGACACGTAGACGACTATCTCTGGAGTTTTGGACGAGCACACTCTATTGCTCTTCTCTTTGATCGTTCGAACAATAAGGTTGGTTTCCATCCCTCCTAATCCTTATCTTTCTGTGCTGTTTTGATTCTGAAACCCTTTCCGTTATGTGGTCCTCCTTTAAGAAAATTGTTTATGAAGCATTAGAACCTTGGAAAATTAGTGTTTGATGTCTTGGAAATATTTTCTATGAAAATCATATATTAAAAATTTGTACTGGACTATTTTATGCCTGAAAAACCATGTTTTAGACCCCTGTTACAGAGGGGCCACGCATGTGCGTGGCCACCCTGCGCACATGCACAGGGCCTCTGCCTAATTCTGGCTAGTTTCCAGAATAGCCACGCATGTGCGTGGGTACACCTGCACACATGCGTAGGGTTGATGTTGCTTCTGCTGTGTTTTTCCTTTAAAACCCCGTATTGGCCAATCAGTTTAAAGTTTCTTTAGAGGTTTATTTCCACCTTTCCAATGGTTGTTTGATGGTTATTCATGTGTTTATCTTTCAAGGTTGGAGATCAAGTTTATGCGACCCGTTCGACGGTAAGGTAACTCGGTCTTAGAAAGAGTCGTGTCTAATTGTGGTTGTGTTGTGTTTGTACTTTGAATTCTGAATATAACATGTTGATTGTGAATTATTTGGATTATGATGTCGAGGCTGAGATTCTTGTTTTGGATCTAAATGTAACATGATCGAATGTTTTGATTGTTGGAATATAACATGTCTACCTATGCTGCATACCATGACTGTTGGGATTATTGTTGAACTATTGGTTCATTGGGCTATTGTTGTTTTTGGTCATGGCATGTGCACTTTTTTGAGGTGATTCCATGGTTGTCGTTCCTTGTGAACTACCTGGGGTGTCTCGTGGTTGTTGTTCCATGTTGACTACCTAAGGGGCGGTGAGTGGTTGTCGTTCCATGTTACCGTCCTCTTGCCTTGGTTGACGAATTTTTGCCGTAGTTGAGCATATAGTTTGCATTTCAAGGGCTAACAAGCATGGACTTTGTCGTGAACTGATTAGGTTACATGTTTATTTTATACTGTTGTATATGCTGTTCTGTCTTCTATTTCTTTTCATTGTTGCTGTCGTTGTTACTGTTCTTGGAAAACTATTGTCATGATGTTTCTGTTTTATAACTATTGCTGAAATTGTTTCTATTTCCACTGTTGTTTGTTGTTTCTGTTTGATTATCACAATTGTCGATAATTATTTTTGCTGTTTCTTGGAGTTTACCATTTCTGCTTTGTTGTTTGTTGTTTGGGCACTTAACGCCATAGATTATCTAGATGATGGCCTCGTGGAGAATGATTCTGTTGCAAATCTTAAGGAGACCTTGGATTAACTTGAAGATTTTGGAAGATCAACTAAGAGTTGAAGAATTTTATTTTTCCGCTGTTATTCGTACTTGATGTTCTTGGGCACATTGTTTGTGCAAGCAGTATTATTATCTTGACTATATGATGTTTTTATTTAATATAAGTATGGGTATTTATTATATCATATTATTGTGTTAACACTTCTGTTCTTGAATAAGAAAAAGAGTGGTTTTTGAGAGAGGTTTGTAAAGTTTCTGTTAATTACTATGTGACCCCTAGCCGGGAATTGGGGCGTTACAATGTGCATTGATTGCCCGTAGTGAGATTGGTGGATCAAAAGTCTGCTAGGTTTGTGATGGTCGTCGAGATGGCGTACCTTGAAGTGTTGAGACGAAGCTTTTGTGTTTATTCCGGATGTTGAGACGGCGTTCCGAAGAAGTTGCGTTCCATAGTATAGGCATTGGAAGTGACGCTAATGACCCGGAGCTGGTGGTTTCCCCGGATGAAGGCATTGTCCAGGCTTTGTTAACATGACATTGCATTCATACATTAACTGTCTAACAAGACTTATCCCCTATAACATAGAATATGATGCTAGTAACCTGTTGACTATGACTTGTATGAATTGTTGTTTGTTGCTTGGGTTACCTGCAATGGTGATTCCCATTATGCCAAGGGATTTGACCCTTGCGCTGTTTTCTTTCCTTTTGCTATGTACTATCGCGATGGTCGATAATTGTCGTTGAGACGACGTTCTGAAGAAGTTTCCTTCCATAGTATAGGCATTGGAAGTGACGCTAATGACCCGGAGCTGGTGGTTGCCCCGGATGAAGGCATTGTCCAGGCTTTGTTAGCATGACATTGCATTCATACGTTAACTGTCTAACAAGACTTATCCCCTATAACATAGAATATGATGCTAGTACCCTGTTGACTATGACTTGTATGAATTGTTGTTTGTTGTTTGGGTTACCAGCGATGGTGATTCCCATTATGCCAAGGGAGTTGACCCTTGCACTATTTTCTTTCCTTTTGCTATGTACTATCGCGATGTTCGATAATTTTCGTTACTGCCACGGAGGACGGATCATCTCGTGCGACGCTCGTCTTGTATCAGGTGGATTGGAGAGGGCAAACATGACTATGCATGTGGGCTGCATGTGGAGACTAAGTACGTAAAGTACTTGGACAGAGTGGTCGAAGACGTGGAGGAGCGCTTCGAGGGAGTGGGGTGACACAACAAGCGCTTACTTTGCCAGAGGGTCCAGCATGGACCTCCCTTTCTCTATCTTGGACCTAGGAGTGTGAGCGACTCGCCAACTACAGCATTTCTCTTACCAACATCTACCCTTTATGTTAGGAGACCGACAGCAGAGTCCATCTCGGATGAGTCTGTACTTTCATGTTTGAGGCCCTCGGGGTATGAGGTGTCCGTTGGATTTACGTTGCAATTTAGTTTGAGTCTTTTCTTTGGGTTATTTCCAATCTGTATTTTCTGGGTTTTTATCGGGTAGTGTTCCGGAAGTTGTTTACCTTACGAGCGCCTTCTTGCATATTGGGCTCATAGGTATGCCGACTGGAAGTCTTTACTTCTTCTGAGTTATATCTAGTTTTGTCGTGAGAGTTTTTTCTTTTGGATCACTGTATTGTATTTGATTATGGTTTATGACTATTGATGACTGGGATTTGTATGATGTTTTTAGTGTCTTTTTATTTTATTTTATTTTTATTGAGTCTCATATAGTTTTTATTTCATTTTGTTAGTGTTTTCACTTTATTTTTGCATTTGCATATAATTTAGCAACTTTTGTGTTTTTAGTCCTTTTAGTTTAGTTTTATTGCATTTTAGTCCTTGTTAGAGGTTCAGGTCAAATAAAGGACATTTGTGGGGATCTTGATGCAAATAAAGGAAGATTTGTGGCTGAAAATTAATGAAAAAAAATAAGCATCAAGTGTTTATGTTGTTTAACACACGTGGAAAAGGAATTGAAGGAAGAAGTTTATGCTAATTCAGCTGTTGAGAGACAAGAATGTGGCCACATGAAGGGCATTGATGGCCATGAAGACTCATAAAAGAGAGAAGAGCAAAACAGCCAAAATATGAAGCATCAGACGTGCCCAACGCCTGAGCGTTGGATCCCCAATGCTCATGCGTTGGCTCCCTGACTTGGAGCCCAGTTTTGTTGTAATTCCAACGCTCAAGCCTTGGAGGGCTAACGCTCATGCGTTGAGCCCCTGACTTGTGCTCATTTTTTATTTTAATTCCAACGCTCAAGCGTTGGAGGGCCAACGCTCATGCGTTGAGCCCCTATTTGGCCACATTTGATGGCACTTAAAGCCAACGCCCAAGCGTTGGGATCCCAGCGCTTGAGCGCTGGGTCTTAGTCAGTGTAAATCTATAAATAGGCCTCTTATTTTCTTTTGTAAAACACTTGGATACTTGGAAAAACACTTAGATAAAATTGTTCAGAGCATTGCCTGAGGTGTGGGAAGCCAATCTTTGAGCTCTCAATTCAGGTTTTTATCATGTTTCCCTTAGCCATGCTTGGCTAAGTTTCTTAGTATCTTGGGTTGTAGTTTATTTGCTTTCTAGCTATGTTCTAGGTTTCTCTTTTAAGTATATGCATAAAAGTTTATGTTTTTAAGTTTCTATTCCATGCTTATCATTTATCTTGCTGTACACAAGTGTTATTACCTTATTCTTATACAATGGTAGTTGTTAGGAATTTGGGGAAATGGGAATAGAAAGAACAATTGCATGCCTCTTAGGTATAAGGGTAGGATTGTTAGTGGTGGCCTGAATTCATGAATTTATCTTCAATGGGATTAACTAATCACTAAGGCATTAAACTTAATAATCAAATTGGAAGTTCTTATTGCTTAAGGAATTAACAAGTAGGAACACTAGGCTATATCACCTAAGAACTTAAGCTGTAATTCATATACAAAATTGATTCCAATAACTTAAGTTAGAAGTAAAGAAGCTCAACCCAAATGTTGTTTTGATTATATTCTTATCTTAGTCTTTTTCCTGTTCATTTGTTCCTATTATCAACCATCAAACAAAACCCTTTTTTTTTCCTGTTTTAAAGCTTAATACAATTGATTATTGGGGTCTTGAAATACAACCTATCCTTGTGGGTTCGACATCTTTTATATTACGCGATATCCCCGGTTCACTTGCGGTTTTGGTTATCAACTATTATTGACTATTGTGGGTATTAATGGACGAGGTGAGTTGTGTTATGCTTTCAAGTTATTTATTTTCTTGTGATAACGCATAAATGTTTCTCTATTTCCAATCGAAAAAAAAAATACACGCTATTTCATAAACGGCGTAAATGATTAATGTGTTTAATTCTGCGTTTAATTCACTAAACGTGACGCCTCGTCTTTGCTTAAAAACAGTGTGTTACATGATTCACTTTAGAGAAAAATTGTTTCTATATATTTGTCCACTTAGAATTTTAAGAGAAAATTAATTAGTATTTTTTCAAATAATGTCATTGTTAGAACAATAAATGAGGAGAAGTAAAATATATTTTAAAGGGTAAATAGAAAAAAAGAACTCTCTCGGTTCTTTAATATAAGACACTTTTATCTTATCTCTAAGATTAAGAAAAATATCAATAAATTTGTAGTTTTTTTAGGCTTAAATATGTTTGGAGTTCCTGACATTTGAAAGGGAATCAGTCCGGGTCCCTGAAAAATTAATTTGTTAAATTGGGTCCCTGACATATGTTTTTTAATCAAATGAAGTCATTTTAACCAATTTTAACTAGTCAACAGTCCGGTGGCAAGCCTAGTCAACTGAAGGTGGCCACGTGGACTTTTCTCACATCAATTTTAGTCCCTGTAAATTTTAAAAATCATATTTCAGTCTCTCTTCTTCCACCACCATCTCCTTCCTCTTTCACCTTCTTTCATTTCCTCGATAGCTAAAATCCTCAAACCCAGAAATTCGAGATTAAAGTTGATCAAGCTAATTTCAGTTCTGGTGGGTTTCGTTTCCAATTCATGCATCGCTTAATTTTGTTAATTTTGACATTATATGTTTGTTATTGAAATTTAAGATTCTGGTTTAGATTTTAGAAGCAGCAGGAGCAACAACAATGAATAATGAAGGAAAGAATGTTGCTTCATAATCACTGTTTGGTCATTCTGGAACAGTCACACCGCCGCAGCACTTTAACTCCATACCCCCCCAGAAATAGAACCACACAACCAATTTTCTCTCTCGGTCAAACCCAATTAAATGCATGGAATATAACACATATGAAGAGTTTCATATCAAGAAACACAACACGAGTTTAGGGGCAGAAGAAGTTATGTTTTTGACGATTAAATGCATGATTAGAGGCTAGAAATGGGTTTAGAAGGCCAAGAACTTATAGATCTCAAGTTCTGGAAATTTTTGACGAAGGTTGGCCGGAGAAGATGGTGGTTCGCGACGGTGGTGCGGCGGCTCCGTCGACGGATTAAAAACGGGATAGTGGGTCCTCTTCCTTTTGCGGCCAGGAGCACGATGGCGGTGTCTGTTTCTCCAAAAGCTCAACGGTTTGGCCGTAAAAGCCAGTTGCAGGTCGAGGTGGCTCGTCGGAGCATCTTCAAAACTCGTCGAAGCTTGCTCCAATGGCTTCCTGTGCTGCTCCTCTTCGTTTTGGTGTACATAAACGTTGATTTCGTGAAGGATTGGGGTGATTCGAAGTGCACCCATGGTGGTGGCACATCGTGAAAAACAGGGGGGAGAAGGAGAGAGACTCTTTGTTTTAGACCAACAAGGAAGAGGAAGAGGAAGAGGAAGATGGAGAAGAAGATAGAAGGGAGAAGGGAGAAGAGGAAGAGGATGAAGGGGGAAGATGAAGGCTAAAAAAATAAAAGAAAAATCCATGTAGGATAAGTGGGATGATGTGGAGGTGATGACTAGGTATTGACTAGTCAAAATTTGTTAAAAGGACTTAATTTGATTAAAAAACATATGTTAGGGACCCAATTTAACAAATTAATTTTTCAGGGACCCGGACTGATTCCCTTTCAAATGTCAGGGATTCCAAACATATTTAAGCCTTTTTTTTAAATAACTTTCCTAAATTTTTCTAATTTAAAATTCTCTCTCCATATTGATGTTCTATTATCTCTAAGTGATAAAGGCATCGGAAATAAAACAAAATTTTGAAAAGTAGGAATTTTTTTTAATGTTGAGTGTTAAATATAAGAGTAAACTTGGAAAAAAATAATTAATACTTCATAGATTTTGTAACGTGACTTAGTAGTACTCCTTGCCTTCGAAAACTTTTGTTTTTTAAGGTTATGCACATGGTTTAAGTATTCATTAATTGATATTATAGTTTTTACCGAAACACTCTTATTTTTTGGTCTTGACCAAGGTATCCTCACGATCAATTGCCGTGAGACTAATCCTTCGCCCCACGGTCAGCGCACGAAGCGGTAGGGGGCTGACCAATGAGTTTTTTCCATTCACAAGAGTTGGGATTCGAACCCCCAACCACTTGAGTCATTAAAAAAAAAGTAGTTGAACCATATTAAAATGAGATAATAACAATTATTGGTTAAGTGATTAGTGTAAATTTCTATATAATGCCCTACGAAAATAATAAATGAGTAGGATAGTCATATATTTTAAAAGGTAAAATAGAAAAACAAATAACATATTTTAAAAAGTTAATAATATTAGTTGTATTTCTTATTATGTGTGTTTCTTCTCTTTCTTAACAGTAATTATGTAACGGATGGAGAAAGTACTCTTCATCTCTAATTATAAGCTAACATTGATACCTATATGGTGCCACTAAATATAAGCTAACTTAACAAAAGTTAATTTCTCTTTCCATATTTGACCTTGCATTTATTGATTTTTCAATACTATTATAATTGAAAAGTTTGATCTTAAATATGGGTAAATAAGGAAGATTGTACAATTTTTTTTAAAACTAATGCATCAACTAACCTTATCATTTATTTTTTTAATAAATGTGAATTTTACAATATTAACATATAATTAGGGACGGAAGGAGTAACTTATAATAAGGGACGATGAGTAATATGTTTATGAAAATTAATAAAATTAATTAAATATATTTCTTCTCTTTATGTTTTCCTCAAAGTGCGTTCAAGAGTAAAATAAAGTATCCATGCCATTGCGGTTTGCGCACATTGTAATACGAGGCCCAACCGCCATCACGCGCTTTTTGTGTCACTGTCTCAATCCTGCTTTAAAATAATTCCAACCTGAACAAAAATATATGGTAAGAAAAAAGAGAAAACCCAATCTTTTCTCTGTTATTTTAACTTTTTTTTCCTCTTTCACTCCATTCCTTCAATTGCTCGCATAGTTTTTATTTTGCCGACGTGGCGATCGTAATGCTGCAGACGCAGATTGAACGCGCCGCCGCCGGTGCTCTCCGTCGCTGATTCGCCGATAGTATGTTGGTATTGAGAATTTCTCTTCGTCGTTGAATTAATGAATTTCAATTTTCCGTTTGTTTCCCGAGAATGTGAAGGAAATCGACACTGTTGAATCTCGCTTGTATAGTTTCACGTTTGTTAGGTTCACCGAGTGTGGAACTCAGTGGAGTAACCAAAACACTGTTTGAAAATAATTTCTCCAAGTTGTCCCCTCGGTGTAATTTTCTGTCTATTTCAGTCTTCGTGCCTGTGTTTCTGATTTTCTTCTTTCTGAAGACTTTCATTGTCTAAATTATTATTATTGGACACATTAACTCTGACTGATGTTTTATTCTTGTGAAATTGGGATTGTTTAAATGCTTGTACGAGAATTGAATTTTAAAATTTATTTTTGTTTGTAGCAGAGATCTTAGTTTGCAATCTCTATACTTGGATTTGTATATTACATTTGTTGTTTTTTTAATTTTGTTGATGTATTAACAAGAATTGTTTGAGATATCAAATTGTTTTCCTCTTGTCATCTTGTACATGTGCATTGGGTAGATTACAAAATCTATTTCACAGTTTACATTGAAGTGGTTAAGTGTGGTGATTAAGTGAGTTAATTTTTTATCTAGAGCTTGTTCTGAATAGTGATTTCAAAAAGTTCTGATGTTTTTCGCAAAAATACAAAAGAAGGTTGATTCCTTTTGGCCCAGTTTTGCTATTTGAGCCTTTGCATAACAGTTTCAACACATTATTGGAGCTTCAAGAAACATGGGGAAGTCTAAAGTGGTTTTGGTACTGTGTTTGTCCGTCTTAATGTCTTCCAAATATGCATCTTCACTGTGATGTGTCCTTGTTATCATGCAAACATTGAATTTTCTCAACTGAGCATATTCTGTCTTTTAATGAATAAGCAGAATGGAAAATATTATCAAAAGATGTTATAGAAGTTAACTAGATAATTTTTTTGGCTCTAATGAAAGTCATGCTCATGCTGACATAATTATTTGTTGGTGTATAACCAACTCAGGAATTGTTTTCTGGTGTGCTGATGAGCAAAACTTATATTATTGTCAGTAGGAG
Organism: Acmispon strigosus; assembly: GCA_030819835.1. NCBI lineage: Eukaryota > Viridiplantae > Streptophyta > Magnoliopsida > Fabales > Fabaceae > Acmispon > Acmispon strigosus. The sequence goes on along the minus strand of JAUAMA010000001.1, from coordinate 35,348,871 downwards.
GAGCATTCTTCTCTTCTTCAGCTTCAGGGTATAGTCAGGGCCTGAGCCTTCTCTTGGGTGAGAGTTTTGCTGTGGAATCAGTACCAGTTGGTAGACCAAGAGTCCGTCTGGGTACAGGCTTATTAGAGCTTATTGAAGCTTATCAACTAGAAAAAGCACTAAATAAGCTTCAACAAGTGTTCTTTGGTTTGCATCCAAACGGGTACCAAGAATCCGACTACGAGCTCCAACTGGCTCCTGCAAAGAAGCACCTCTCCCGCAGGTGCGCTTCCTTTGTTTGCTTTGGTCGCGCTCCTGCAGGGCTTGACAGTCCATCTCATCTTAAAGTGGGCCCTGCTCACCATCATGATGTCTTACCAGGGCCTCCAGTTTCCAACGAAAGCAAGAAGCCTTCTGCTCATGTAGATTATGATAATAGAAAGGTTGAGCTTAAAAGTAGCTTGAAAAGGCAACACCACAATAGAGCTGCTCCTGTACAGACTCCTAATGAACATGTGGCATCAGGTGGAAAGGGGAGGGATGCTCCTGGTCAAACTGAGAGAAGAAAAGTGCACTGGACAGATGCTTGTGGTAGTGAGCTTGTTGAAATAAGAGAATTCGAGCCCAGGTACTTGAATATTTAGTGTTTCTTATCAGTTTTATTTCTCTGTTGTCAATTGTGAAAATGAAATTAAATCATGTTGTCCCTTGTGTGTAAGATTTTGGCATTAGGAACTCCTGGTTTATCTCGTTTAATCCATAGTAAATTAGATATGCTTGGACAACTTTCTCTTTTCTTTTATTTTAACTGATCCGAATGTCTTGTATTTATATTTACAGAAGATCTACGTTTCCGGTAAGGTATTGATACCCAATATGGTATATGTATGTATGGGGTATGGAATCTTCCAGAATTCCAAAGTGAAAATTGGAGAATGTACCAATACCATACCACAAGTTTTAAATATGTTGGATCCATCATCAAAATGACGAGGAGGTATGTCAACCACAATACCTTGGGAGGAATGCTCCTAGGACAATTTATGATAGAAACAACCACTCAAGTTTACAGAAAAATATTTTCGCATAGTTATAGACCTCCCGTGTTGTATGGAACTGAATGTTGTGTGGTAAAGAATCATAGAAGAAAATAAGTTTGGAGTCTTAGGATAAGAATGTCATGATGGATGAGTGTTCACACAAGACAAGATATTGAAGATAGAATTAATAATGAAAGGATAAGAAAGAGTGTTGGGGTAGCACCTGTTGTAGAAAAAATAGTCTTGTTTTAGGAAAAGAATCATAGAAGCAATGTTAGGGAGGGTAGACCAGATGATTGATAGTCCAAGGAAAATTATAAAGAAAATCATTAAAAGGGATTTGGATTTAAAATGTCTATCATTAGACATAATTCATGATAAGACATTTTTGTGTTCTTTGATTCATATAGTCGATCCACTTAGTGGGACGATACTTGAATCCGGTGTTTTGAGGATAGCATTACCCACAGGATTGTTTAATCGTACAATTTCCATGGAGCTTTTTACAGTCCCGATAACAGGTTCTCAAGTTGGTGGAGGATTGTTAGAAAGATGATGAAATTGATCTTCAAAAGCTGGACAGACTTATGACTCTGCCAGGTTGAGATAACTTATCTGAGACTGAAATCCAATTGGAAAACTAGATGTTGTCGACATCGTTACATCACTCAATTGGACTTCGCTCCCTTGTTCATCATTGCTGGTTGTCTACTTGTTTTTTTTTTCTATGTTATTTTTGCCTTCTATCTTCGTTGGGTGGGTGGTTTGATTTCTTTGTCTGGATTTGATATTTCTCTGTCCCAAAATTTATTTTCTGACCAATGAAAAAATTCTCCTTTTTGTCTTTCATATCTTTCTATACTTGGTTCTTCTTTATTCCTCTGTTTTGCTTCTGTGGAATTGTTCCTTGCCTTGCCTTATGAATTTTGGATTCAAGTTTCGTCAAATGTTAATTGTGATTTAACCTTCAAAGTATTTTTTCTTCTCGTCTACTTTATTTGTGTGTGTGTGTGCGTTTTGGATTCATGGTTCATCAAATGTTAGTTGTGATTTAACCTTAAAAGTATTATTTCTCCTCATGATCCCATCTACTTTATTTTATATGCATCGTGTCTGCGTCTGTGGTCTCTGAATATAGTTTTCTATTTTATATAGTATTTTATGATCCGTGTTATAATTACATGATTTATGTGTCTTCCCTCCTTGCCTAAGATCTTGATTTTGACAACCTTTGATTACAAGCTTCTGACATATATCAAACAATATTTTGAATGTTTGTACACAGAAACTTCTAGAGGCCAAATCATTGCCTACAAAGATGAAAACTTATGATGTTATTCATTCAGTTTACGGAGCTTCTGCTTGGCTAATTCATGATCTGAAGAGGCTAAAACCTTAGTTTTGATTAATTCAGTTTTTAGGCCATAAATGGCTTCTGTACACATGATGATAGACTCGACATGCATGTGTTGTGTAGTATTAATTTCTCGGGATCTGGTTGTTCAAAGGTTCACTCTAGTTAACTTTTAACAACTCAGCCATCATATCCACTTGGTAATTAGTAGGTGTTGTTTTAGTTTGAACCCTAAATACAGAAAATTGGAGTTCAGTTACTCATGTAGACAATATACCTTACAGGCTACATTGGGATTATATCTGTATTTCATTCAAAGGTAGTATTTATATCTATATTAGCATGACAAATTAGGCGCAACTATAGTTGGTGTAATTTTTCCTGGCTACTTTCGCAAGTCGCAACTATTAGTTTTATTTATTCTTTTGCGAAATTGAGTTGGATGTCATGGAAATTTCTACCCTTTTTGCCTTGTCCTAATTCCGTGTCTTTCTTTTTCTCATTTTCATCTACTTGTAATTGATTCTTTGAGATGGGAATTGTCATTCAACTGCAGTGAAGCAGATGGATCAATTGATGACTTTGATAACGGGAGTCTCAGAGGCTGTTGCTGACTTATCTGTTGCTATCATGTAAATTGGCAATTTCTAGGATGCCACAGACCCCTATCTATGAGTTGTCAAGCAGATGATTATTAATGCATCCATCCTTCATCTTAAGGAAAAGGAGCCAAGAATTTTCAGTCTAGTAGAATTTGTACATCATCCCTTGCCTGAGAAATCATTTGTGTCTATAATTGCTTGCTGTAGTCATCAATTTTGTTCCTCCGCTTTTCATCAACTTGCTGTATAATCTTTGTTGCGTGAATTCATTGCCTTTTGAGTCATGACTTCTATGGTGTTCAATGTTCTCATTTATTATATGCATTGACAAAATTCTAGTTCTGTTATCTGGCTTTATCTAGATACTGGATAATACAGATGTAAGATTTTGTAAAGAGCCTGGTATAACATGTATTTATCGATCTCCTCTATTGCTCTGCCTTATTTTGAAGAAATACTACATTGAGGTCTGCATGTTATTAGTATATGAAACTCATGTACCTGCAGCTATGCTAGTAGCTGTGATGAGATTGTCTGGTTTAAGAGGAAAAATTTGCACTCTGCCTCCATTTTATAGAAGGGAAATGGTTTTCTTGAAATTTGTATTTTGAAATGCATGTTGGTCATGTTTTTTTTTACCAATGTACTGAAGGCAAAATTTCAAGTGTCAAATGTGAGAACATAATTCTTATGGTGGATTGATTTTTCTTGTATTCAGTGAAAGAGAAATGTTCATAAAACACTCATTTGAGGATTAAGGTCATCTCATGTGAAACTTTATGTATATCTTTTCCTTTCTTATAAATATTCAAAGGATTTTGTCTATTTAATAAATATGAAAAGAGGGCTAGACACAAAATTATAACATGATAATGTCATGTGAAGTTTTAAGATGAATCTCTGTCGGGAAGATTATTTTTTAAAGAATTAAATAAAATGCCAACTTTTATATATTTTAATTCAATTTCATATTTCTAAAGTTAAAATTTATATGGATTGCACGAGTTGCTTACTGTTGAAATACCAAATTGCTATTAACAACAATTTTTGACAGTATAATCACCATTTTATGACATGTTTTCATCTCACAAATTACAAACACAAATAACATTATCGTGATTTTTTTATAACTTTGCACTGGTTTAAGATTCTTTAATACAAGCTTTCCGATGTATAAAAAAATAAATTTTAATACAAATTAAACTTTTAGCTAAAAAAAGAATCTTTAACACAAATTAAACTTTTTAGCTAATAAACAGCTCTTATCCTAAATCAAAACCTGCCAAAATCAAAGGGTTGACAATCCCAGGCTTCTGACCTGGTGAAGTAATAAACGACATTTTTGGTCAGCTTTCAGGAGTGGTTAAGAACCAGCTTTTGGTGGCAACATGGTCATACCTTATCCACACACACCTAGTCTCTGATTTTGATAAGCCACCACAAAGTACAAGCAGAACCCCATGGAAGAAAAATAATAAAACAAAAATCTGAGCAAACATAGTTAAAAAAAAAATGTCAGTGACATCTTCAATCCCATGCATCAAAATCCCAACATGTTCCTCTTCTCCATCAACATCATCCTATTCTTTCAGGTTCTCTTCTCACAAGCCTCTAATCCTCACTATAAGAAACTCTCAAGCTGAAGGGCCTGTCAGAAGACCAGTGGCTCCCTCACTGAGAGAGCCACCGTCTTCTGACGGCCCTCAGCCCCTGAAGCCAACACCTCCTACGGTGGTGCCTCCTCCACAGAAACCGGGTTCTGTTGTTGGGGATGACAAGAATGTTGTTACATTAGAGTATCAGAGGAAAAAAGCTAAGGAGTTGCAGGAATACTTCAAACAGAAGAAGCTTGATGAAGCAGATCAGGGTCCTTTGTTTGGTTTCATTGGGAAAAATGAGATTGGCAATGGAAGGTAAAGCATTTTCTATGCTCTTAGAACACAATAAAGTTTGAGCAATTCTGTGCATGATTGTAGATTTTTCTATAATTGATTTCAAAGTTAAAATCAATTCTGGGGTGGAGCTTCTGCTGAATTGATTCTGAGGAGAAAAAAACAGGAACTTCTTCTTAATTGTGACAAGCTAGTTGGTTAAACCAAGGCTTGATGTGCTCTATATCAGAATATTTGCTGAATCTTAAAGCTGTCTCAGCTTTGACCAATATAGGCCAGGAAATTTCAAGGGATGTTATTTCCAATTCATTATAGTTGTGTTCTTCCCCCCTCAACTTTAAAGGGTGTTACTATTGTTAACTTATATTTTGTAATTATCTTGGTCAAATTAAATTGCAAGAGAGCATTTGAAATTGTGCCATTTTAATGAAGCTTTGAGAAACAACTAATCAATGTTCAGGAAACCCAAAATGTTCGGCAGAAGTTTCACTCTTTCTTTGCCACATCTTTATGCACACAAAATCTATCGATATAAAAACAGAGTGATAGTTCAACTGAAGGCTTTTCTGATTGCTGTAAATCCTACTTTTAAGAGAAATAGGAGTCATAGGAATTTATGCAAATCTTTCTGTTTTTTCCCACCTGTATTTTACAAGTTAGTTATTAACATTTCATTCAAAATGACCATCAATACTGTTGGTACCAGTGCAAACATATGTTAGCACTTACTCCGAGACAAGAATTGAATGCAACTCTTCTTACCGATTAGAATGAAAGTTCGTTGATATTGCACTGAACTGATATCCAACCACACAATATGTGAAGAGACCTAACTGATGGAGTTATTTTAATGATATTGTCAAAGATTTCTATCACAATTTTTGGAAATGATGAAGTTTAATACATTTTTAACTTTTTCTTTCAAGATGAAAATCACCAGAGTTGAAACCTTGTCATTGAGTTGAAATAAAGCATCTTCTAAGCTTCATATGTTTAAATATTGTCATTCTATTTATTGAATACCTGTTACACTTCAAATTGAATCTACGATTAATCTACAATTTTGTTTCTACAGATGGGCAATGTTTGGTTTTGCTGTAGGGTTGCTGACGGAGTATGCAACAGGCTCAGATTTTGTTGATCAAGTAAAGATCCTTCTCTCAAATTTTGGGATACTAGATTTGGAATGAGTACCTCAATATCAAATACTGTCAATATTTTTTTTTTTTTCCCATCCATGGTGTAAGCAATGATGAGTAATTTGTTTCATCTCTATATTATATCAAACAAGCTTTCTGTTCAATTTGATGAAATAATAAGAATGTAATATTCAATTTCTGTTCTGGCCGGCCCCATGAGTCCTATAAATGGGAAAGTGAGAAAGAGTGCTATTTGTGCTCAGAAGTTGTATCTGAGTTTCAGAGGGAACCAGCCTTAGGCTGTGTTCCATGGTCAGGCAGAGAGCGTGTGAGAGGCTGAGTTATTGTATAGGCTTTGATTATAGGTGAGCCTAGACAAATGAAAACACAACGTCTCCTCCGTGGATATAGGTCGAACCACGTTAAATATTGGTCTTTGTATTTTTCCTCGTCTGGTACCGATCCTAACAAGTGTCATCAAAGCTTCAAAGGTGGACGAAGGAAACCAGAATCTCGTTTATCAGAAATTGTGTATTTCTGGAGTTGCTCAAAATTAAATTCTAAGTCCGAGTTTGAATTTCTCTCGTCGAGCCATGTCCGTAGACGAAAACTCGCCTAAAACGGAGACCTATATCTCTCACATGCTCCAAATGAATTTTGCTAGTAATACTCTACAAATTTAATTGCGCAGATGGGCATCTCGAGGTAGATGACGTGTGGTCCCACACAAAGAGAAGGTTGAAAATGCGTGGTTCCCACACGTTGCATGACATCATGTTGACGTGAGAGTCAAATGTCTGATTTGACCCGCCAGAATAGTCGTTCATTTGTTGGAATATTCTTTTTTAGTTTGGGAATATTGGTGGACATTTTTTGTCCGTTTTAGGCCCATGATGAGTCGATTTTAAGGTTTTTGACCATCGAGGACGCAATGGTCTTGTCCATTTGGAGAAATTTTCCTCCAATTTGTGTGTATCCCCTAATCAAGGTCTATTATGTCCATTTTTTATCAGACAAGAGGTGGCCCCGAAGGTTTTGGACCATTTTGAACTCAATGGTAGGTCCTGTTTACTGCGATTCTGTTATGCACAATGAGAAATGGTCACTGGAAGTGTAGATCAAGGTTGAATTAGTTAAGGATTCAGGATCCAAAGAGTTGATCGAGTTAAAACAATATGGAGGCCTATGATGAAAGATCTGCCATGACGATTAGGTGGATCCGATTGGTAAAAGAAGGAGGATGCTTGCGCAGAAAATGAGACAGAGTGATGGAAGTTTCTCGCACTCTCACTCGGCGTCGACACGAGAGAAGCGACACAAAAATCCATGTGACTGGATGTGATGAGGATATGAGCCATCGCAAAATCTGTGGCATAGGAGACTCGATCACATGGGAAGAGGAAGTATTTGACAATGAACTTGACCCTTGTATTGCTGGAAAAACAGAAAGAGTCTTAGTCCATCTGGAAGAAATCAAAGGTGTTAAAACCCGGTATAGTCTTATTGTTGTAGGCCTTCAAGGTAGGTGGTAACAAAAATAATACTTCTGGTGGGTGTGAGTGTAATGTTTAAAGAGGTCGATTCTTCCAAACCAGAGGAGAATGGTATAGCTAAGGGAACATACCTGATCATTGTGTAATATTCCAGAAGTGTGCTAGGCATGTGCAAGGTTTCCTAGCCATTATGTGGTGAAGCAGTTTGTATTTCGTTACTAGAAGACCGTCTAATGTGTGAAGTCTTTGGATGGTGTTCACAGGTCACAAGAGATGCAAAAAAGTTTCACGTGTATCCAAGAATCAGGGAAAAATCCTTGACTTCAAGTCCACTCCGTGTAGGGACATGTATATGGAGATGATGAAGTGGATACAGGGATCATGAAGCCAAAAGGGTCATCAAATAAAAGGTCGTGTTCCAAAATTTGCGATGCTTCAGTTGATCCAGAAAGTCAGGAAGAAGTTCTTGTGAAGATATTCCTATGCCATTTTAGTTAGCCATAGATACTGAAAGAGCGCAAAAGGACCCTCAGAGGAAGATGAGGGAACTTGAGTAGGAGGAGCAATTCGCCATTGCACCAGAAGCTGCGCAACCATCAAGGTGATGATGGTGATCTTCTTTTAGATGATTGTGAAGAAGGTCTCGTCCTTGGACTCGGCTGAGGTTTTGATGAAGACAAACACATTACAAAAAAAAGAAAGACTTCGGAAAAGAAAAGGAAGACTTCAAGAAGACTTCAAGAAAGAAAGGAAAGACTTCAAGAACCGGCTCATAACGTCAAGATCAATCATCAGGGTTCTTGCTATTAGTAAGTCTTGTTAACTTAGTGTTCTATGCTTTATTAAGGTTAATATTGCACTTGAAGGCTCATAAAAGATCAACTAATTGAGTATAATATGTTCTCACAAGTAAAACTTAGGAGGAACACTCAATTAGGGCTTGAGATGTTTAAAACTGAGTTTTGGACTATCTGTAATCGATTATAGGTTGTGTGTAATCGATTACAGGAAGGAAGTAATCGATTACCACACTTATGTAATCGATTACACAGTTTGAATTTTGAATTCAAACTGCAACGGCTAAGTGTAATCGATTACCAGGATGCTGTAATCGATTACCAGGTCGACAGATGTGTTGTTTCATGAACCAATGTGTCTCAAAACGTTTGGGAAGCCTTGTGATGGTTCATGGACGACCTCTAGTGCCTATATAAAGTCCATAGACGCTCAGAAACAAAATGACTTGGTCCACAACTTTCATATTCATTAAAGTCATCATTCTGAGTTTCTGTTCTCTCATTTTCATAAGAACACACATATTGTTCATCTTTTGAGAAACTCAGAATAAAAGAGCCTTCATTGCAATTGCCTGGAGCATACAAACTAAGAGCAATCCAACTAGATTAAAGGATTGCATCAGCCACTGCAAGAACGTCTTCTTCATCTCTTGAATCAGTTTGACTCATTAACCGTGGTTTTCGGTGGTTGTAAAAAGGTCCATCGTAATGTTCGATAGTTGTGGAAAAGGTCCTTTGAATCGGGTTTGATTCAAAGTCCGCCGTAGGATTCGGTGATAGTGAAAAAGGTCCTTTGAATCGGGATTGATTCAAAGTCCGCCGTAGGGTTCGGCGTCATCAGTTGGTGGTTTGCCATCTAAGGTTTGACAAGAGTTCTTAAGGTCCTTGGTGTAAGTGCTTGTAAGGAATCTTGATCATAGTGGAAAAATCCTCAAGGGGTTTCTTGAGGGACTGGACGTAGCCTTCGGTGGATAGAAGGTGAACCAGGATAAAATGACGTGTGTGATTTCTTCTATTCTTCATCTTTTTACTTTCAAGCAATCCTGAATTCAGCTGCAATCACAATTGAAGTTCTGTGATCACTATTATCTTGAAAGTAATATTTTGATAAGGCAAAAATCGTGCAACTCTGATTCACCCCCCCTCTCAGGTTGCTATCTATACTTACAATGATGAGTCTCAACAGAAACTATTTGGTGATTCTATGTAGAGGTATCCAAAGTCAGCCTGAGAGATGTGGGGGAAACTGAAAGTCCCTGTAGAAGCATCTCATGCGCGCAGATGGAGATTTCCTTGTAGGAGAGAAAGGCGCGTGATGTTTTAAATTTTTCGATGGTGAGCACTGAGGAACACATGAATGTTCAAGCTGAAGATAATGATGGAAAGCATATGAATGCCTGCTTGGTCTTCAAAGGAGTTGACGTGTTATTCTCAATGGTAGTGTTGATGACCTAAATCTAAGTAGGACTTGGATTAGTATCCAGTTAAAGAGGGAGCTTGAACTAATGATTGTGGAGATGAACTTTCTTCACGAAGATACCTTGAGAATAGAAGAAGGATAAATCAGAGGGTTATGAATTCTTAGGAATGGTTTTAGATATGAAAGACTTAGTAATTAAGTAGTCTATTGTGACTCACCTCTCTTTCTTAGGAACCTACCTGATAAACTGCTTACAAGATGAAGGATTGTTCGCCATCAACATAAGCATAACAATAAAAACAGACAAACTTGAATGCATTTGCACAAGAGCTACAACTCACTTTGAGAAGGAATCTAGCTAAATTGTTGGTATATTGGCCAAGATTCATGTCAATCGATATTCCAAAAGGACTCGAGAAGGCGACAAGAACATAACATTACATTTAGAGAAATTAATCCAAAAACAAGATCTAGAATTTTTCCTGACATCAATGTATTTAATGGGAAATTCGGGTTCTTTGGTATGTCGTACATTTCCTTTGACCCTTAGGAAGGCACTGCTTTGCTGGTTTCAGTCTCTTCCTCCTAATTCAATTCGGGTTGAACACAATTCATCCACCATTTTATCACTAGTAAGGGACTACCAAAAACTCTAGATTTAGACTTAACATAGGTGATTTAGCAAGTCAAATATGAAATGGATTTTCAGTCCTTATCGCCTCGCAAATCAAATGCAACTTCACCTTTCAGGTCCAGGTTAAGAACTAAGGTAGCCTATTTGTAATACTTAGTGAAGAAATCATGAAAGGATTCATGCTTCCCCTACTTCATGTTTCCCAACATGTGGGTGAAATAAATAGGAATAACACAGGAAGAGAAGTTGAATTGTGTTGTATAAACCTTTTTGCAAATTAAGTGTATGTTTCGAAAAGGGGGGTCGGATCCACGTTTGCAGAAGCAAGAAATAATTGCTTTTGGATTGCTGGATCCACGTTTGGCCTCTCCAAACGTGAATCCAAATTCACTGTAAATCAAACTTTTCAATAAGTTGTAAGCGCGTGCTGAATGAAGAATGTGCATACAAGAAGATTATGAAGAAAACCAATAACTTGTGAAAGTTTAGAGAGAGACTTTTTCTTTGCAGATTTTAGCAGCAGATAAAATATTTAATTGACAGGTGTTCTATGAGATTCATCTTCCCCTTTGGTTAGTATATGCATAAATAAAAATGCTTGAAACAATAGTAAAGAACACACAATACTTTTTATAATGGTTCACCCTAATCCCTGGGATACTTCAGTTCCCTTATTCCTTAAGGGATTTTCACTAACTTCTTTAAAGTCATAAGTTTTGACTCCACCTCCTCAAGCAAGTAGTATTCTCTTAGCCTTTTCAAGCGAACACTTGAGTGTTCTTTAAATAAGTTCTCCAAGCTATCTCATTTTCAATAAAAGGGTGTAGATACAAACCTCTACTCAATTTCTAAAACTAACTCAAGCATGCTACTCAATGTATGAGGATATTTTTTATAAGCTTTGCTCTAAGTAGTTCTTACAAGTTTTCCTATATTAATTAGCAATTAAGACCACAAGAAAAACAAAACTCTGTTAAGTTCAAACGATTTCACGTTTATCATATTTTGAATAATAATAATTTTACCCAAGGTTTAGTCACAATAGATAAAAAATTCCTAAACTCTATATGTTTTATATTTCAAAAAATATCTATCGTCCGATGAAACGCAACGTATCATCTGCCTACTCATGAAAGATCTAAAGCAGCTACGTTCAAATGTATCGTCCGATGAAAAGAAGTGGAACGTCTGCCTACGTTCAAAATGTATCATCTGACTGCATGTTCAAACAGTGAACAAACGCATCGTCTGTGCAGAAGAAGGAATTCGTGGTCTGCACTCTTCAATGAAGCATTGTTTCAACGGAATCAACAAAAGACATATTTAATGAAGAAATATTCCTCGTATCTGTCTAAGTCTCTGAACATTCTGTACTTCATGATACACCTATTCAAAGTCAACGACTCTCTTTTCTGAACATCGTACAACCTCAACGGTCAGAATCAAATTTTGTTGATCAGAACGAAGATACGCTCTGCTGTTTTCCTCTACATTAATTGCACAACACTATTTAAGGAAACAAGCCAGATAAGAGCGGACGATAGAATCAGCTGCATTAAATGCTGCATTAATGGTGTAGCAGGTTCATATTTAATGCTCTGAAAGCTTGACAGAAGTATCAGTTGGAGCAACAGAGAAGACGATACTCAATGGAACTTCATCATCTTCATCAACGTCCATCCTATTGAAGATATAAATAGAAGACTTGAAGACTGAAAAACTTGGCGAATCACAACGAAATTCAAGCACAGGATTTCAATCATTCTGAAATCGCCCAAGCATAGTTTCCTCACTCAAAACTCAAGTGTCAAACCACAAATCCGAGTGAAGTAACTCAAGTGTGAAAAGATCTTAAGTGTCAAACATTATATACCTCTTTCACACCCAACTAGAGAACCATTGAAAATCATCTCTGTTGGTAAAACTCGAAGTGTTTACCCAAGTGTCAAACCTCTTACAACACTTAGAGTTTATCTGTACTTAAACTTTCTACCACACTCTTTCTGAAGAGACGTTCGTAGAGGAATACATTTTTCTTGTAAAAAGGATAGGAGAAGTCCTGATAATACTTGTAAGGAAAAGTTCTGATAATACTTGTTGGGAGAAGTCCCTGAGAATACTCTGGAGGAGTCCTGTGGGAATACTTAGGAGAAGTCCTTAGAATACTCTGGAGAAGTCCTGTGTCTAATACTTGTACTAAAAATCTTGGTGAAGCAAAGGACTGGACGTAGCCCTATCGTTTTGGGGGTGAACCAGGATAAACTCCGTGTGCGCTTTTTATATTGCTTGCATTGTTTACATGTTTATTGCTTGTATCGTCTGTTGCATGCATCTTCTGACGTTCTCTGCTTATACGTCTACATGCTCACAACACTTACATTAGAACTCATTTTATTTCCGCTGCTAAAACTCTTTTAACCTATCATCTGCATAGGTGTGTATTTATCCTGACTTCTATCGTCTACGAAAACCTTTCATAAACTAATAATTGTTTTGGAAGTCAAGTTTTAATTAGGACACAATTCCACCCCCCCCCCCCTTCTTGTGTTGTTTTTCGTTTCCTTTTTCTATCAATTGGTATCAGAGCTTCGACTCTATGTAACTAACACCTTTACAGGTGCAGAGTAAAAGATCCATGGAGGGGAACGCATTTCCACATTCAACCGGCGCAACTACAAATAGGCCACCATTCTTTCACGGTTCAAACTACCCTTATTGGAAGAAGCACATGTAACTATTCATTGAATCAATAAGCTACAAAATATGGGACATTATTGAGCTTGGTAATTTTGTGCCCAGAAATAATGCAGGTGAACCCATCCCAAGAGCACTATGGACCCATGATCAAAGGATGGAAAATCAACTAAATGCCAAAGCAGAGCTGTTTCTCACCTGTGCACTGAGCAAGTCAGAATACGATAAGATAGACAGCCTCGACACAGCAAAGGATATTTGGGACACACTGGCTATGAAGCATGAAGGAATGTCCAAAGTTAAACATACGAGGATAAGCATATTGGTTGCTCAATATGAAGCTTTCAAGATGGAGGAGGATGAACCCATTGATGACATGTTCTCAAGATTCCAAACCATCATCAATGGATTGAGAAATCTGGGAAGAAGCTATAACAATCTTGATCAAGTAACAAAGATTCTTATATGTCTCTCAGCAAAGTGGAGACCAACGGTGACCGCCATCCAGCAAGCAAAGGACCTCACTACACTGAAAATGGAAGATCTTCTGGGATCTCTGAAAGTTCATGAGATCGAGCTGGATGAATATGATAAAAGCAAAAAGAACATATTCATAGCTTTTAGATTCAAAAGCTCCAAAGGTCTAAACGATGAAGGATCGTCTGATGAAGAAACTGAAGCAGGCATTGAAGAGCCATCAGAAGATACTGATGATGAGGAAGCCCTTCTCTACAAGAAATTCAAAAAGATGTGGTTCAACCAACAAATAGGAAGAGGAAAGTTAAAAGAATCTAAACAAAGAAAATTCCAATCAAACTTCAGACAAGAAGAAGGACAAGGCTCAGAAAAATATCCTATCGTCCGCTGATGAGTGGATTTTATATGATGTTTTTAGGGTCTTTTTAGTCTTTTTATTTTATTATTTTTGAGTCACATGTAGGTTTTTTATTGTTTTTATGTAGATTTTATATTTATTTTGCATTTTGCATGTAGATTAGATTTTTTGTGTTTTTCTATCTTTATTTTATATTTTTAGGGATTTTTCTAGTTATTTTATATTTTTAGGAAAAGCTGGTTAGTTATCATTTTTGGTTCAGGGACCAATGTGTAAAGTTTCAGAAAGTCAGGGACCAAATTGTAAAAGTTCAAGAGTGGAGGACTTAAAGTGGAGATTGGGAGAATATGAGGGCTTGAATTGAAGTGCTAACCAAGGGAGGACCAAAGTGAAAAAGAAAAATATGAAGAGTCACTCTCCAATTTGGCACATGGAAAAAATGTTTAAAGAATTGATGAAGGGTTTCAGAATTGATCAAGGCTGGTTAGTGGCTTTTTATGGCCATCAAAACCCACTACCATGAATGAAGAAGGAAGAACAAGCAAGAAGATGAAGAAGCAGCATCCCAACGCTCCAGCGTTGGGATCCCAGCGCTCCAGCGCTGGGGTTCTGACTAGATGGTGAGTCAGATGGTGACCCAGCGCCCAAGCGTTGGAAAGCCAGCGCTCAAGCGCTGGGCCTCGGTCTGGAAGTGGGATTTTAATGCCTTCTAGCGCCCAAGCGTTGGGAATTCTAGCACTGAAGCGTTGGAGGCTGGATTTTTACTATAAATAGGACCTTTTTCTTCACTTGTAAGACACACCTTCATAGAATACAACAAGTATTCTCTCTTTCTCCCTCAAAGATCATTGTTCCTAGGACTTGTGGGAAGCCATACTTGAGCTCCTATCCAGGGTAATTCAATGAATCTTTTAGCCATGCTTGGCTAATTCTTCTTTAAGTTTCTTGGGTTGTAGTAGTTTATAAATTATGTTTTAGTATTGTTTCTACCTTTCTGAGTTTTATTTTCAGTTCTTGTTTTATTTCCTTGCTCATATTGTTATCTTGCTGTACACAAGAAGTTTTACTTATTACTTATGTCATAAGATCATTTGATGAGTAGTAAGGGAACTAGGATCTAAAAAAGGTTATAAGTATATATCTCTAAAGATCATTAGGATAGACGTAACCTTATGTTGGCCCGAATTCATGCTTCATCTTCTTTTCTGGTTAACTAAATTACAAGATCATGTATTTAGTAATTAGGAAGAAAGTTCTACATTTCTTAAGATCATTAGGATGTAGAAATACTAGGTTATAGCATCATGAACATGAATTTAAAATTCAGAAAATAAGTAGGAACTTGCTAGCATTTTTATAGACTATGTAAATCAACCCGAGAAGCTTAATTCTTATCATCTTTATTTCTTATCTTTTTATTGCTATATCTTGTTCTAAAAACAACAACAAATATTCATCTTTTATTTTTCCTATTTTAGTACTAAATTTTATAATAATAAGAACACCTATCCCGTGGGTTCGATAATCTTTTATATTACGCGATAGTAAATTGTACACTTGCAATTTCATTATCATCCGCCACGATTGTGGAAAGCCAGGACATGTAAAACCTGAATGTCCTTATCGTTCGAAGAAACGACTAACGAAGAGTTGATCAACCTCAACGAAATCATCCTGTAGATATCTTCACTCAAACTCTCATTGAGTATAGGTTCATATATTTGAGAGAAAATTTTGAAATATACCCTGCTTTGTAAATTATATATTATTTGTACTAGTCAAAGTTGCAGGAGAAGAAAGAAGCACAAACGATACAATCATCGATCAATAACTCTTGTGCAACGTCTGCAGAATGTGCAACGTCTGCTATCTATCATTCACCCATTGTGAAATTCAAACGAGGATGACATCACATACTACCTATCTTCTACTCTTTATGACACTCAAACAAAGATGAAGTCAGACACAATCTATCATTTGCTAATGATAATTTCAAGATCACGAACACCATCGTCTGCAAACAAACGTACAGTGCTCCCTGAAGCAAATTTTGAAGATCAATCCATCTCCACACAGATTGAAGAAGCAAAACCCTCGTGGAACAAAAGTTCACAATAAGACTATCCTTATCCCTATCTCTCTCGACATATTTACTATGATTATTGAAAAATTCAATTTGATATATGTCTTCATTGTCCATACGTGCTATATCGTGATGCTAATTTAACAATTGTTCTGATCCTTGTCTTATCAATTAATACATGTTGAATATTCTCTATCATCTGCTCTATAGATGACAAAAGCACAAACGACAGGATCATCTTCAAATCAATCAAGTTTATCATCTGATAACTTTGATCGTCTGCTACCGATTGTAAAGTTCACATCGCATTATTTAATTAGCGTGGGGTTTTGCATTTCTCTCTCATCAAATTTCGAAAAGTAATCATTGCTTTTGAAAAAACCCTAAACCTTTGTATTTCATGCATGTACGCAAAACTCTTCTTCTGAAACTGTTTTGCACACTTTCTTCATTTCTCTAAAACTGAAACTGCAAGAATTCTCTCTCTCTCTCTCTTCTTTGCACACTAACCTTTGTTTCAGAAAATTCAAAAATGGCTCCAAAGAAGATCAGCAAGAAGAAGATGGAGACATCTACTAAGCTAACCCAGGAGGAGAAAAGATCCTCGCAAACAGAAGCAACTATTTCGCCACCAACCGTAGAGATCAAGAGGCTGCGATAGGGAAGCAAACCGTCGAGGAGCTTGGAGACAGGCCCATCATCTCTCCTCGTTACATAGACCTGAAGGTCTTCATTCACCTAAAAATCACCGGAGGAGAAAAGCTCTTTCACCAAGACTGGGGGAAAGTCTTTGAAGTCTCTCAAAATGAAGCCCTAGTTCCATTCGTGAAGGAATTTTATGACTGTGCAGTGAAGCATGGCGGAGCCATTCAGACCCGTTTTTCAAAGGGAGATTGTTGATATCTCACTAGCACATATTACTGTCGCTCTCGACTCAGACCTCGATTCAGGAGAAAAGTACAACAATAGTTGGATGAACGTTGTTGAAGATGCCAATTGCATCTGGAAAGAAGACCCTAAGTCCAAAATGGGGAGTGTCTCTGTTAGCAACTTGGTGGAGTTATGCATATTTCCTCACATAGTCATCAGCAAGGTTATCCTTCCCAAAGAAGGATCAAGGGACTATGTAAACAAGCTAGCACAGTATGCCCTATACAAAGTCATGAAGAAGGTGAAGGTGAATCCTGTCCACCCTATTTTTGCTCACATGTAGAGTTTTCTGGATAGTGCCCACGACAACTTGCCTTATGGGTCACTCATCACTACCATGTTTCCCAAGATGGGGAAGCTTATGACTGTGATGGATAGAGGAATATTCATAGAACAAGTTCATGTTCTACTTACTCTGATAAAGATTGGAGATCTCAAGAGAAAGAATGTGGAAGTTGATGAAATCGGTCTACCGGGGGAGCTCAAAGAAAAATCTAAGAAGAAGGCTACAGTTTCCAAAACAGTTACCAAAACTGTTTTTGCTAGGTTCAATTGTCTGATGCTCCATATTTAATTGTTGTTCCTCAACCGTCTGCATGAAGGCCTCGATTTGTTCGTCCATTGTCTAACAAGACGAAGCCAACACCTTCTGCTCCAGATTATCCGTCGTCTGCCCCCAAGCCTAAGAGGAGACGTTTGATCAAGGCGGTAGAAAAGGCTACAAATGAGAAGCTTCCTTCTCCAGTTGTCCTTGAACAGGTTGAAGCTAAACCTGTTGCAGAGATTGAAGTCGTTACTGAAGCAGTTTAAGCCAATGCTGAATCTCCTTCTGCTCTCACCCATTATCTTGAAATGTTACCCAATGACTATCATTCTTACATTGAAAACATCTTCTATGTAAAGGATGATGGAAACTGTGGTTTCTGGAGCATAGTGGCTCAGTTGAGATTGGGAGAACATCTCTGGTTTGACATCCAAACCAAGATGATTGCTGAAATGGAATGTCGAAGCAAGGTTTATGTTGATATGCTTGGCTCGTCTGTATATCCTTTTGTGTTGGACGCTCTGAAGCTGGCCCCTCAAGAGCTTGCTCATAGGAAAAATTGGTTCGTTGTACCTGATATGGGGTTAGTAGCTTCTACTACCTTCCACATTGTTCTAATCACTTTGTCGAATTCTGGGAGCCGCACGTATCTTCCGCTCACTAGACTAGTGTCATCATCTCCTCACGTTGTCATCCTTGGACACGTGAATGGAAATCATTGGGTTCAAGTGAAGCTCAAAGATGATTCCCCGATGCCTCTAACATATGTTCAATGGCAATATCATCGCACTCCAAATGCCGCTGGTTGGGAAACCCCATTTCTTGACAGAATGGGCAAGTACCAGAAAATACTAGATGAATAGCACAATTCTTTTGTAAATACAATGTTTTCAGAACCTCCATCAGTTCCTCAGCTCTTGCCATCATCCGAAGAAGAACCAATCACTCCTCCTTGCAAATCTATATGTGAATGTAACACCCCAATTTTGGGTTGAGGGTTACATGGTAAAAACGCGGAAATTAAAACCTCTCAGAAAAACAACTCATTTTCTTAAAAGGTTTTCGTCTCTCTTAATTACTTAAATAATATAGGTAATATTTCCCCATAGATAATATTTCATTACGCGGAAGCAAAACGAGGAAAATATTACAACAAAGGAAATATGCTCAACAACGAGCCCAAAAACAAAATAAAATAACGGAAAATCTTAAGACATCAATCGTCTTCTTCAAATTTCTTCCATGCTTCCAATGCGCACTCTGATTCCGTAAAGCTCCTCAAGAGACGACGATCAACACCCTGTCTATTTTCTGGCGTTAAGCGCCCAAACACAAACAGAAAGGGTTAACTCTTAAATAAACAACAAATACCAAACAGCATGTTGAAGAGAACATAACATAAGTGACAGCAACAATATTTCCAAGATACAACAACATCTTCAACAATATGCTCATTTCCTCATGAACAACAACACAACCCATGCTTATGAATCCTCAAATGCAACTACAAGTTATAGCATGATCACATGGGACTAAAATCCATCTCATCACCCTTAACCACGACCTCATGGGACTAAAACCCATCTCATCGCTCTCAGGCACTATCACATAGGACTAAAACCCATCTCACCGCCTCAGCCTCAAAAATGCATATGCCATGCCAACATGTTCAACATCATCATGAATGAACAATTGTCAATATAACATAATCAATTTCACCTCCACATCATCATCATCAACATATCATAATAACAATTCTCACCTCCACATGCATCACAATACCATCAATTTCATCATCATAAACAGAATAATTCCCAACAACAAAATCATAGGTAAAACACCACTGACTCTATCTAGACCCAGAGTTACCCTTACCTTTTACTCCTTTGCTTGGTCTTGTCCTCCAACCTATCATGATAACATGTGTGTACAATCATCAACAATCAAGGAAAAGACCAGAAACCGACTCCACAAGATTTAAATCCAAAACAAGCAAAACAGCAACTTGCTGTCAGGGGCCTAGCGCCCAAGCGTTGGCTTCCAACGCTCAAGCGTTGGGTCCCTGTCTGGCAACACGAACTGGGCAGAACCTCAACGCCCAGGCGTTAGGAGTCCAGCGCTCATGCGTTGGCTCCCTGCCAGAAACCCTAAAAACCATGTTTTTCACTCGAAACTCCATTTTTAACCAATTCCTTTCAAAACTAAAATTCTTCCATGACTACAATCCATATCAAGAGCTAATAAACAAGTTTCTTCCCCAAAAATCCATGGGTTCCTAATTTCACCAAAACTCAGAAATTAAAAAGGATTGATCACTTACCGATAAAGCTAACCTCAAGGGTTCTTGAGAGAGGATTGAGAATCAAGAGTGAGGACCACAATAGAAGAAGAGAATCGACCCACAATGGCACCAAGGTTCAGCAACTCTTCAAGAAAAACAACACTAGAGTTCTAAGTCTTTTTGGGAAATTCTTTGGGTGAAGAAGCAAGGGAATGATAACAATTTGGGAAAAAGAAAAGAAGTACAGTGGAGAGGGGAGAGGAGCACGACCAGACCTCCCCTTTAATTTGATTTCATCCCCCTTCACTCCTCATTAAACCATAGACCAAGTCATAAACTCACTTTACACCCCCTTATTAGCCATTTGTAACTCCCGACAAGCATTAAACTCTCTTAACACCACTTATTACCATTCAAATTCAACTTGTAGCTCCTTTTCTCCTCATTAAACTCTTGTCTACAACTTCAAATTCGAAATTATCCTTTAAACCATAAAAAATCTGATTAAAATCAAAACCTACATCACTAGGATTCGAACACAAGCCTTGCCAATCAAATGCTTAAGTCTTAACCACTAAGCCACATCTCTTCTTGTTAAAAATCTTAACACAATACTCTTATAATCCTCTAAGTCGAGTCATCATGACCCCATTTCAAATTTGAATTCCAAAACCTCCTTAAAATCTCTTAAATGTGGAATTCCAATTCAGCCTTGACTAGTCCAAGGACTAAAA
Source organism: Acmispon strigosus (assembly GCA_030819835.1). Classification (NCBI taxonomy): domain Eukaryota; kingdom Viridiplantae; phylum Streptophyta; class Magnoliopsida; order Fabales; family Fabaceae; genus Acmispon; species Acmispon strigosus. The sequence continues at coordinate 35,328,420 of JAUAMA010000001.1, read as the reverse complement.
CGCAAATATCCAAACTTAAAGGACCAAAACCTAATTATAAAATCTCCAAGGACCAAAATATAATTACTCAAAACTTGAGGGTCTTACAGTGAAACTCTTCACCAATCTCCAATTGCTTATCAACAACCAATTACTCCCCCAACTGCTCAAGATCTCGAGCAACTATTCTCACCATCTCCCATAAGGGTTGCTGCTGCTGAAACTCCAAAGGCTCATACTTCTACAACAACGTTTGCCAGCATTTGCAAGAAAAGAAGACGCATACCCAGTATCTCAAGCTCATTGAAACGACTGAAGAAGACACAGCATGAGTTCTCTAGCCTCCTCATTGATCTATCCATAGAGACCCTTGGATCAAATTTCTGCTATGCATCAAGCTTATGGATGCCAACTTCCTGTCGCATAAACTTCAAATTCTTGGAACGCCAGGAAGCAAATCTATTTCACTTTGAATGGGTCGTCTGGCAACCCCGAGGCTATTCTGGCTATGTTTCCTTCTTGCTATACAAAGGACTGGAGCTCTGATCGTTAAATTTGGCTCATGGATGTTCATATTGCTACCTTCTTGGGCATCACCAGTCACTCCTTTTGAAGTTCCAGTTATTTTATCTAAGGAGGGCTTTGATATTCTGAAGGCACCTGAGCTTACATTTGCCAATACACACCCTTCATGAGCAGTGCTCTCACAACTATTCCATCTCTTGAGATGCAATGTGAAGTGGACCACATGGATGTAGGAGCTGATTACACTGTTGAATCTCCACTAACTCCGGTCAATGTGGAACTTCCTCAATCTCCCGTGCGGGCTGTTGAAGAAATTACTGAAGAATTTGCTGCTTTTTCAAGGCTGAAATCAAAGAGGATATTGAGTCAATGAAAGCAAAGGCTGACCAACGATATGATGCAATTGACGCAAGATTTATAAAAATGGAGATGATGATGGCAAAGATTCTTGAGAAACTACAATGAAGCCAACCTTCAATTTTCTAACCCAAAATCTCTTTTACATTTTTGTGCATAATACATTATACTAACAGTTTTTATATATATACATTGTCTACTTTCATAGTTATATCTTATTGCTATGTTAGTTGCTTTTTCCACGCCTAATTTATAATATCGTCTGCGTGAACCTTTGTTTGTTGTTTTGTTGATGACAAAACGAGAGAGAAGAGAAAAAGCTTAGGTTAAGGGGGAGAGAAAAGAGAAAAATATCCCTAGCATAACTTAGAAAATTATTTCATTAAGGGGGAGCTTAATACCATGTTAGATGAAAGTAAGTTATACATGTGAGGGAGAGAATTCGATCGTCTGCCTCTTTTATATCGTCTACCATGCTTTCTAGGTGATTCAATAAAATTCTCTAATACATATCTTCATAATAAGCTTTGATATCTGTATATTTTATTAACCTAGAAAAAGCTCAAATAAAATGCTATCAAATAGCTCTGATACATTGCTTCAAAACGCTCATGTTTTTCAAACCAACAAAGCTTAGATTTCATGATCACATATGCGCTGATACTCCTATGCTTTTAAGATAACAGTTGCATTGATACCTTTAGGTTTGTTAAAACAATAAGCTCCGATACATTTTCACTAAGTTAGATTAAACCTTTTTCTCTATAAAATTGTCATCATCAAAAAGGGGGAGATTGTTAAGTTCAAACGATTTCACATTTATCATATTTTGAATAATAACAATTTTACCCAAGGTTTAATCATAATAGATAAAAATTTCCTAAACTCCATATGTTTTATATTTCAGGAAATATCTATCGTTCGATGAAAAGCAACGTATCATGTGCCTACTCATGAAAGATCTAAAGCAGCTACGTTCAAATGTATCGTCCGATGAATAGAAGTGGAATGTCTGCCTACATTCAACATGTATTGTTTGACTGCATGTTCAAACAGTGAAGAAACGCATCGTCTGTGCAGAAGAAGGAATTCGTGGTTTGCACTCTTCAATGAAGCACTGTTTCAACTCAATCAACAAAGGACATATTTAATGAAGAAATATTCCTCGTATCTGCCTAAGTCTCTGAACATTCCGTACTTCATGATACACCTTTTCAAAGTCAACGGCTCTCTTTTCTAAACATCGTGCAACCTCAACGGTCAAAATCAAACCTCGTTGATCAGATTAGAAGATACGCTCTGCTGTTTTCCTCTAAATTAATTTCACAACACTATTTAAGGAAACAAGCTAGAGAAGAGCGGACGATAGAATCAGCTGCATTAAATGTTGCATTAATGGCGTAGCAAGTTTATATTTAATGCTCCAAAAGCTTGACAGAAGTATCCGTTGGAGCAACAGAGAAGACGATACCCAATGGAACTTCATCATCTTCATCAACATCCATCCTACTGAAGATATAAATAGAAGACTTGAAGACTGAAAAACTTAGCAACTCACAACGAAATTCAAGCACAAGCTTTTAATCATTCTGAAAACGCCCAAGCATAGTTTCCTCACTCAAAACTCAAGTGTCAAATCACAAATCCGAGTGAAGTAACTCAAGTGTGAAAAGATCTTAAGTGTCAAACATTATATACCTCTTTCACACCCAACCAGAGAACCATTGCAAATCATCTCTGTTTGTAAAACTCGAAGTGTTTACCCAAGTGCCAAACCTCTTACAACACTTAGAGTTTATCTGTACTTAAAATTTATACCTCACTCTTTCTAAAGAGACCTTCATAGAAGAATACATTTTTCTTGTAAAATGAATAGGAGAAGTCCTGATAATACTTGTAAGGAGAAGTCCTGATAATACTTGTTGGGAGAAGTCCCTGAGAATACTCTGGAGGAGTCCTGTGGGAATACTTAGGAGAAGTCATTCGAATACTCTGGAGAAGTCATGTGTCTAATACTTGTACTATTCTGGATTGAATAGTGAAAATCTTGGTGAAGCAAATGACTGAACGTAGTCTACTTGCCGTTTGAAATGTTCCTTTTTATTCAAAATATAGTGGCTGGAGGGAAATACCCTTTTTCTCAAATATATATGTCTTGTCTTCTCTCCAAGCTTGTACGAAGCATATCTAGTTCGACTATGCAGCTATGTTGTTTGTCAGGAGTAAGTATGAAGGTCGCTTTCTTCATAGCCGTGTCCAACAATTATAAATATAGTTAATATTTTGTCTTCATGTGGACTTCTTCTTGGATGCAAAATGGTTCTGAATTTGGCCAGGTGATGAATGAAACATCAGAAGTTGAATATTATCAGCATGATGGCAACTTCAGATCATCATTTTTGGATATCAGCAACTTCTGATGATGGTGTTTAAATTTATAGTGAGGCTTTCATAAATTTCCTGCAAAATATTCAAAGTGAGATTCTAAAAAACTCTTAAGTGTTATCATCAAAATTTCATTAGGGGATATCATGATCTAACACAAGAAGCTTTGGGTAACCCCTTGTTGGTGATGAAGTGGTGGACGAACTGAGTATAAAGTTTGTCTTATACTCCATTTTAATAGGGAGGAAGAGATTGAAACCATCATAATAATCGTTTTTTCAAATTTGATGAGAAAGTCCTACATATGAATGCATTTGTGGCTCCAAAAAACAACATGGATGCAAGAAAAGCGTTCAAATGCTCTTTAGGACCAGTTTCTCCAATCAATGGCTCTATTTTTGTTGGTTTTTTGAATCAATTTGGAATATCTACTTCCATGATTTCTTTGGAGAAAATATTTTGTATTTTGGCCAGAATTCCAGCTGTCTCACTCGAAACTGCTTTATCATGGGTCATAGTTTTGTCATAACTATTCTCAGCTTCTTCTCGTCCCTTATGATCCTCATTTGATCATAGTGAACACATTTTTCAACAAAATGACTTGCGCTCTAAGAGTTTATGCTCTATGCGTGTTCGATGCATGCACAGACTTATTTAGGTCCTTAATACGATGCTCCAGTTTTCAACAAAACCATCAAGAACTTGGATGTGGTTCCCTATTTCCTCCTCTTGGTGAGAAGGGCATCCTACCTGAACTGAGCGTGATTGCAGCATTCAAAAAATTTCTTGTTGTTTTGGATTTAAATCTCCATGAGTAAGTTGTTTACGTCGTGTTTCCATTATGGTAATGGGAATTGAATTATATATTTTCCACAGCTGACGCCAATTTTTCATCCAAAATCTAAGCAATATGTAACTTTGATCAAGTGAGGTGGTGCACGGTGGTGATTTTGGCTGGAAGTACTGTGGAGTAGTTCCGACACTTAAGTCAGCTTAAGATTAGATAGAGAAACTCAAAGTCTTAGAAGATCAATAAGTGAGCAAATGAGTAATGTTTAGCTTACAATGTGATCAAATTTTATAGATAGTGTTCAGAGTGATCGATGTTAGAGATGTTTTACCATTTGCCAGCGTGTCATGTCAGTGACTTGAGGTGTTAACCTTTTCTCGGACATACTTAATCACAACCTAACAATTTATCCTTATGATGCACCCAGTTGGTTCAAAGAGTGAGAGTTTAGCATTTGATAGTCCTAATCGACTAGATTGACTATCATTGATAGTGTAATTATCTTGACCGACCAGGACAATGGTTAGGTGAGTGGTCGTTTGGGTCTATCAAAACAATTTTAAATAAAATGTATGAAGTGAAATTTTTTATTGATATTTATCAAATATGAACGTGTTTCATCAAACCCAAAGCAACTATTAAGCTACACGAGAGAAGTCTTACGGTGTAAGATAAGAGTCCTTATACGTACATAGACCCAAAACCATCGCTAAACGCGAAAAGTTAAAAAAAAAAAAAACATGTTTAGTGGAGGTTTTGAAACCCCGCAAAGTAAACATGCAATTTTGTGACCGTTTGTGTAGCATTTTCAAACTACCAGAAGAATATTACGAAAACAATAAAGTGTTTAGCGAGGGTTTTAAAACCCCCGCAAAAGGAACATGCAATTTTGTGGTGGTGCAAAATTCGCCAAAAGTGTTTTAATTTTTTTTCTTGATGCTTTGACATAATGTGGCGGTAAAAATCGTCACAATCTATGTGTGTTGATGAGTGGTCGAGAGGGACGGCTGTTCAGAAATCATTATGGGTAGAAAATGAACTCATTAAGCCAACTCAAGCAACTTTCAAGTTACGCGGAACTTATTTTCTTATTGAGCCGAAATTTAACTAGACTTACCTTAGCCTTAGCCTGATTTCGCCCTTTGACGGGGCTCAAGTATCTTGGATCTAAGAATATGACATACATATAATGAATTTAACTATCTCATAATCCTTTTTTATAGTAGCTAGAGCGAAGAGCATATAACATCCAAGAGAAAAGAACTAAAAACAAGAAAGGAACTTTAGTACTAAATTGCAATCCCAATCGCAATTGCAGCCATAACATGACAAGTTTTGGAGTGCCTATATAGGCATCGCGGCGACTGCAATTGTGGTCGTGTTTATTGTGGTCCGTAATGTTGGAAAATTAGTAATATTTCAAAAGTTGTAAGTCCCACATTTTGAAACCTAGAGATTCTCGCACCGGCCACCTTGGAACTAAGAGCTTGCTGCCCAGCTTTTATTGCTTGCCGCCCATACCTTAATTACTGCCGCCCAGCTTTTAATTACCCACTAATCAGTTTTCCAAGATTTTTCCCTATATATAGAACCCCATATTTTGCCCCTTACACACAGAAAATCATCTTCTCCCTTCTCCTTCCTATTTCGAGTTTCCTGGGTTTTCTATTGTTCACTCACCAGTTCTTGAGACCTGGTTCTTACCGCCAGAAGGGGCTGTTGAATCCTGGGAGAGAATTTGGATATTACCCAAATAAACTCTCAAGGACAGTGATACCGATTTCACTCCTCAGCTCGTTTTGTGGTTTCTATTGCTGTTCTATTCCTTTTATTCCAACAATCTTGAGAGTTTATTTGCTTCCATGGAGAACGCAACCAACAACCACGATACCAACACCAGCAAGGCTTCCGGAACTGGCTCCATGCCCGTCTCTGTATTTGGTGCTGCGCCCGTTCCCCACTATTCCAAGCCCTTTCCAGACATCTCCAAAATCAAAATGTTCGGAGGCCAGAACTTTCGCAGATGGCAGGAAAGGATCTATTCCACACTGGACATGCATGGAGTAGCAAATGCTCTGACCGAACCACAACCAGATTCTTCTTCTGATCCGAAGCTAATTGAAGCTTGGACATATTCTAACAAGGTATGCCGTCATACTATTATTAGCACATTATCTAACGAACTCTTTGATGTGTACTGCTCTTATAAGCAAGCAAAAGAAATTTGGGACTCAATGACTCTCAAATACACCGCTGAAGACATTGGAAGGCAGAAGTTTGTAATAGGAAACTACTACAGATGGGAGATGACCGAAGCCAAAGACATCAGAACCCAAATCAATGAGTACCACAAGCTCCTTGAAGACTTAAAAAGTGAAAACATAACTCTGCCGGACGAGTTCGTTGCTGGGATTTTAATTGAAAAACTGCCTGAAACATGGAATGACTACAAGCAACAACTAAAGCATAAGGACAAGCAAATGACGCTTTCAGACCTCATAACCCACATCATCATTGAAGAAACCAGCAGAAAAGAAATAAGTGAAGCAAGAGCTAAGGCCCTAGCATCGCGAGCAAATCTGGTTCAAGACAAAAGGTACGCAAATAAGAAGCCTAACCACAATATCCCCAAAACCTCTAACCCTGCCTTCAAGCGGAACATGAAAGAGAAAGGAAATTGTTTTGTGTGTGGAAAGCTGGGTCATTTTGCTAACAAATGTAGAAAACGACAGAAATTTGGTAACCCTCCTAAAACAAATGTAAATTTGGTGAAAGGAGATGACATTATTGCTGCTGTTGTAACTCAAATCAATATGGTTTCCGACGTGAGGAATTGGGTGGTAGACTCTGGTGCTACCAAGCATATTTGTGGAAACAAAGATGCTTTTGCCTCCTACACTCCTGTAGGGGAAGGAGAAGAACTTTTATTTTTTGGAGACTCTCGATCTGTTCCGTCCTTGGAAAAGGGAAGGTTCTTCTCAAACTCACGTCTGGAAAGACCCTGGCTTTAAATGATGTTCTTCATGTTCCAGTTATCAGAACTAATCTGATTTCTATTGCTCTCTTAGGAAAGGCAGGGGTGAAGATTTCTTTTGAGTCAGACAAAATTGTGTTGACTAAAAACAATGTCTTTGTTGGAAAGGGGTATTGTGACCAAGGTCTTTATGTACTGAATGTTTCTGATATAATAAAAGAAAATATGTCTCCTTCTGCTTACTTGATTGATTCTGTTGAATTGTGGCATGCTAGACTAGGACACGTGAATTTTTCTTATCTTCAGAAAATGCAAGTCTTAGGTTTAATTGACGGACTAAATAAACCATATAATAAAACCTGTGAAATTTGTACTGAATCAAAGATAACGAAGAAATCATGTCCCTCTGTATATGAACGCGAAACTGAATTACTAGGATTAATACATACAGACTTAGGAGACCTAAAACATACAGAGACTAGAGGAGGAAAAAGATACTATGTTACTTTCATAGATGATTTCTCTAGATACACTAAGGTTTATCTCATTAGAAATAAAGATGAAGCCTTTAACATGTTCTTATCTTATAAAGCTGAAGTTGAAAATCAACTTAATAGGAGAATTAAGAGAGTTAGATCTGATAGAGGAGGAGAGTACATAATGTTCAATAACTTTTGTGAAAAAGAAGGCATAATACATGAAGTAACACCTCCTTATTCCCCTGAATCAAATGGAGTAGCTGAACGGAAAAATAGAACTTTAAAGAATATGATGAACTCTATGTTAGTTAGCGCTTCCGCACCTGATAATTTGTGGGGTGAGGCTATTCTGACTGCTTGCTTATTACAAAATAGGATTCCCCATAAGAAAACCGGAAAATCACCCTATGAGCTTTGGAAAGGTTATAAACCAAATCTGAAATATCTAAAAGTGTGGGGGTGTCTAGCTAAGGTAATGTTTGCAGACCCTAAGAAAAGGAAAATAGGATCTAAAACTTCTGATTGTTTGTTTATTGGATATGCTGAGCATAGTGCTGCTTATAGATTTCTAGTTTTGAAAAGTGATGTATATGAACGCAACACTATTTTAGAAACTAAGAATGCTGAATTTTTTGAACATATATTTCCTCTTAAATCTGAATATAATTCTCATTCTGATTTAATCGAGGCTAATGATTCTGGTCATGAAATTCTTGTAAGCAATTCTGATCATAATAATCTTGATATAGACGATGACGTAGAGGAAATTAGAAAAAGCAAAAGACAAAGAAAACCAACAACTTTTGGAAATGACTTTTATGTCTATTTAACTGATAATGACCCCTTGACCTTCTCGGAAGCAATTTCTTCTTCTGATTCTCAATTCTGGAAAGAAGCCATTGAAACTGAAATTGATTCAATCATGAAAAATAACACATGGACTCTAGTAGACCTACCTCTAGGAGCCAAACCTATAGGATGCAAATGGATTTTTAAAATAAAATATCATCCTGACGGATCTGTTGATAAATATAAAGCTAGATTAGTAGCAAAGGGTTATACACAAAAAGAAAACATTGATTATTTTGATACCTTTGCTCCTGTTGCTAGAATATCCTCTATTAGAGTACTAATTGCATTGGCTTCTGTCTATAAACTGGTGATTCACCAAATGGATGTTAAAACTGCATTTCTAAATGGAGACTTAGAGGAAGAAATATATATGACTCAACCCGAAGGTTGTGAAGTTAAGGGTCAAGAAAACAAAGTGTGCAAACTCATTAAATCCCTATATGGTTTGAAACAGGCACCCAAACAATGGCATGAGAAATTTGATCAAGTTTTAATTAGTGATGGTTTTTATTCCTTTGATGTTGATAAATGCGTGTATGCAAAAACTCTAGATGGTGAATGTGTGATTATTTCTTTGTATGTAGATGATATGCTTATTTTTGGTACTAGCACTAAGATTGTTATTGAAACCAAACAATTTTTATCATCTAAAATTGATATGAAAGACTTAAGTGAAGCAAGTGTAATATGGGGTGTTAAAATCATAAGGAAAGGCGATAGCATTACACTATCGCAAGAACACTATGTTGAAAAACTTCTTAGGAAGTTCAAGCACTATGATGTTAAACCTGTATATACTCCTTATGATTCCAACACTCAATTAAAGAAAAATAAAGGAGAACTTGTTTCTCAATCTGAATATGCTCAAATTATTGGGAGCTTGCAACATCTGATGAACTTTTCCCAACCAGATATAGCATATGCAGTTAGCAGATTGAGCAGGTACACTCACAGCCCCAGCAATGAACACTGGGAAGCACTTGCTAGAGTAATGAAATATTTAAGAGGAACCATGAACTACGGTATTAAATATAGTGGATTTCCCGCTGTACTTGAAGGATACAGTGATGCTAATTGGATCTCGGATTCAGACGAGATGAAATCCACTAGTGGTTATGTGTTCACTCTTGGTGGGGGTGCTGTAGCTTGGAAATCAGCCAAGCAATCTATTATTGCCAGATCAACTATGGAATCAGAGTTTGTAGCTCTGGAGTTGGCTGGAAGTGAAGCTGAGTGGTTGAGAAACTTCTTAGCTAACATTCCTCTAGGAATGAAACCCACTCCTTCGGTATCTTTGCACTGTGACAATCAGTCGGCAATAGCCATTACAAAGAATAAAGCCTATAATGGAAAGATTCGACATGTTCGACTTAGACATAATGTGGTAAAGCAGCTGCTAAAGGATGGAATTATTTCCATTGATTATGTGAAGTCAGAGTTAAATTTGGCCGATCCTCTGACTAAACCCTTGGGTAGAAAATTGATTTATGATACATCGAGGGGAATGGGACTTGAACCAATTTGCCATCAGTGAATAATGGCTACCCAACCTTTGTGATTGGAGATCCCATGAAGAAGGTTCATATGGGTAAAAACAAGTTATTCACATTGATCTGACAGCACTAATAAATTGATTTTGTGATCCCATTCCTAGGATGTCAGTGCTGTGCTGCATTGTGAGAGGATAAGCATAAGAGCTTTTAATGACTTCCATAGCCCTTATGGGTAGTGCTTGAAGTGCAGCATGTACTTGATGGAGTCACCTATATGAGTGTCAAGTGGGGCCGCTTGCATGAGATTTGGTCAATCTCTAGAGCACTCATGAATACCAGGCACGCGCATGGCCGAAAGGCGCAACACAACGATAACAGTGAGTGATTGTGGGGGTGTAATGATTGATAAGGCCTCTAGCACTCGCCAAAATGCTTTGGTTCATAGAGCTTGCTCCACCAATTCATTTGTGTGTTAAGTCTTATCAATCTAGGTCTGGTTCATATCCCAAAAGGCACCAGATTCGAAATTATTACACTCTTGATTAGTACCCAGGAAACTCTGTATCTCTAAACCTTCCTACCATTACCAACTTTTGAAATATGTGGGGGATTGTTGGAAAATTAGTAATATTTCAAAAGTTGTAAGTCCCACATTTTGAAACCTAGAGATTCTCGCACCGGCCACCTTGGAACTAAGAGCTTGCCGCCCAGCTTTTATTGCTTGCCGCCCATACCTTAATTACTGCCGCCCAGCTTTTAATTACCCACTAATCAGTTTTCCAAGATTTTCTCCCTATATATAGAACCCCATATTTTGCCCCTTACACACAGAAAATCATCTTCTCCCTTCTCCTTCCTATTTCGAGTTTCCTGGGTTTTCTATTGTTCACTCACCAGTTCTTGAGACCTGGTTCTTACCGCCAGAAGGGGCTGTTGAATCCTGGGAGAGAATTTGGATATTACCCAAATAAACTCTCAAGGACAGTGATACCGATTTCACTCCTCAGCTCGTTTTGTGGTTTCTATTGCTGTTCTATTCCTTTTATTCCAACACGTAATTCCACAACACAGCGATAACAATAACCGCAACTTATAACTCAGCAATCTTTAGATGCATGTGGAACGTACAGCATGCTAGTTTGCTCTTGCTCTTATACAAGACATTTTGATCACCAAATGTTGAGTCACAAACCACTATGATACACATCACGACACACTTTTTTTTTTTATCTATTTCTTTCAAAGATATCACATTATATATCATACTTATCACTTATCTCTCATATATTTTTATCTCTTTACAACCAATCTTTATTCTTGGATCACACACTACATCTCTTACACGCAACTGATTATTTTACCACTGAAGACAAAACTGTATACTGGAAGAAAGAATTTCATTTCATTTTCCATTCAACAAATGATTCTTTTTCTTTTCATTTAATTTCATACCTTGAAAGCTGAGTTAACAGAGCAAGAAAGGGGGTTTAATGGTTGTTCATAGTTCACATACTACTCTGAGTAGTATCACCAAACTTGTTCTTGATCCACTTGAAGCCGTTTCTTACAATTGTTTTGAGCTTCCCCTGCATTGAAGACACGTTATATTCCTTGATTCTCCTCTTCCTCTTAAGCTCTGGATCACTTGATGCACAAAACCCACTTCCCTTTTGGTCTGGCCCGTTAAAATTAAATGAGCTTGATCGTTCTCTGGACCCAAATTCAGAGTAAGAGTAATTGTATTCAGTGAAATACTTGCTTTTCTCCATGATAGTAGAACCACCTTCAGAAAGAAGCCTTCTCTTTGGTTATTCACTCTATGAATCAGGAAATGTTTGTGTTACAAGAGCAAAAATGGGACAAGCTGGTTTTGGGTATTTGAAGAATTGAGGGCTACATCATGATCCAGTTTGGTGACATCCATGTGTTATGTTGGATAGCTGCTAAATGGTGCTGTGAGAATGATGAGGGTCATTGGTAGTGATGGAGAAGTGGACCTACTTATGGAAGAAGATGACACAATCTACTAAGTGGTGACACATTGTGGATACACATGGTAGTGCAGTGGACCCACCCTTTTTAGTGGGGAGGGTGAGTTGGTTGCTTTGTTTAGTTTTTTTATGGGAGATAAGAAGGCACTAGTTTTTGTTTTCAACTATGGCTATTTGCTTTTTGCTATTTGCAAGTTCTATTACATGCACATTTATGTTGTTATGGTCATGGGGAATTTGCAATAAGATTTTGATTCATTTAACTCCATTTGTTCTTTCATTTGATTTTCACTTACATTCTTTTTTATCACATCTAATCTATTCAAATGACTATATGACCCACCTTGTCCTGGTCAACTCAATAGACTAAACGATCAAGTGACCGTCAAATTGGTTGGGCATAACGAACAAATACATAGTAATTTTTATCTTCTAACCAACTGTTTGGTAATCAAGTTCGACTAAGCAAGTTTGACATCAAATCCCAACTACTAAACTTACATCCCAACTACTAGACTACTTGACAAGGGTATACGCCTCTACTACAACTCACCACAACCATTGTATATACATGTTTGATCGCTATGTAAGTTAAGCATTACTCATAATGGCTATTGCTCTTTTGGACTTAAAAATTTTTCTCTTGATCTATTGTTAATTTGAGTGTCAGAGTGTCTTTTGCTGATACTTCTTCCGAGATAAATTCTCACTACACTACAGTACTTTTAGCTGCATTCACCACCATGCACTATCACGACCAATTGGACAATCTCTCTAGTCAAATTTTAGAAAAACACTACATTTCTTTCTTTTTGTTATTATATCGCTTATTATATTATATTTTTTTTCTTATCATGTTTCTTTAAATGTGAGTGTGTATGTAGTGTCAACTAACTTTTTCCAAACAAATGAGTCAAATTCTACTTTATGTCAAACTTTGTGGCTTAGTGATCCGTGGGCCTTGGGTTTTCATGCAGATCAAATATGAAAATATTGTCTTGTTTCCACTACTTTAAGATATCATGACAGATATTATGGTAGGTAAAAGAAAATTTATTAAATAAGTGTATAGATGAAAAAAAAAAAAAAAGAGAAAAAACATCCTGATTTTCTAAAACAACATTTTCAAAAAAGTAAAGAGAGGTTCAAATGATAATCTTTGTGGAACAAAGGGAGTATGCAATTATGAATTTTTTTTACCAAGGAAAGCTATGCAATTATGATTTTGCTATATGTGAATTACGAAATTGATTACATTTAACATTATTAATATTAAGAAGGGCACAAATACGGATTTAGATCCTCTCCATTGGAAAAAAAGTTAAGAGTGTTAAGTTGCTCAATTTCACTGTTAATTATTGTGTATTTAATAATTAAAAAAGTGAGAGAAAACTGAATCAATAGTGAGATAGCATAACTTTGACACTTTCAAAAAAAAAATCCAATGAAGAGGATCTATGTCATTGCATGACATAAGTGTAATTTTTATTTAGTTTGCAAGTTGTCAACTATTTTAAGTTTTCTTATATTAATATTGATTATTTATTATTTCTTTTACTTTATATATTTAAAAAAAGTTGCACTTTATAAATTTTAAATTGTAATGTCTTAGAAATGACATAGAAAAAGCCGATATTTTCATAAATCATTTTCCTCAAAAACTCCTGTATATCTAACTTCATACTCCCCCATCCCTTAAATGTAAGACCCCTTGAACATATAGTTGGTGTTCTTAAATGTAAGACTCCTTTAATATATAATTGGTGTCCTTAAATGTAAGACACCTTATTTGATTTCTAAAAAACTTATAATCTTTTATCATTTTTACCCTTTACATTTATTATTCTTACCATTGCAAAATTTTAATTGTCACCCACTATTAATTGTCTTTCATGCTACCAAGCAAATCTTTAAAGCAATGACTCTTGGAATAGCGGATAATGAGCTTAACAGCTAATGGATAGCTTAACAAACTCACACTCACACTTTTCTCTTCTACGTACATTGTTCTTTTCTTTTCCTCTACGTTGCAAAATTGTTGGAGCTTAACAAAATTGGTGAATCTTCAATGGAGAAGGAATTTTTTTTCTCTCTCCATTTTAGCAGGGGCAAGTTCATATGCAAGAAACACTTCGTGTCATTTTTGTTTTTTGCAACAAACACTTGGTGCCAGTAAGCATTTGGTGGGAAACGAAAATTTGGTTGGAGCTGAATATTTTATTGCTCTGATTCAAACAAAGTTGATTTGGTGGGAACTAAACAAAATTCATTTCGACAATTTTAATTCTCTTTTTCTTTTTTATAAATTGTATTCTAATTTTCAAATTATAAATTTAAGTGAGATAACATTAAATGGATAATGGTACAATTTATGAAATGATTAAAAAGTAAATAAGGGTAAATATGGAAGATGTGTATGCATTTATTTTAAACTAAGACACTAATTAGCCTTATCATTTGTTTACTTTTCTTAATAAACGCAAATGTAAAGCGATATTATATTTAGGGACGGAGATAGTAAATTTTTTTTTAGCATATAATTAAGAAAGTATACTATAAATTTGAGTCCTCATACTAGAGAGTGAACTATCCAAATAATACACTCTCTCTCGCATGCTACCACATCACTCCTTTTTGAAAATTCTCATTGTCTCTCTCTCTTGTGAATTGAGGAGTGTAATTCACTCTGCTTGCTGCAATGATCATTTAACATATTCATTATTCTCATTTCAACATTAACTCTCCATTAACTTTTTTTCATTTCCATGTTAATTTTCATATTAATTAGGAAGAAAAAAGAAATTATAATTATAAGATATATATTATCCTGGTATATTGTTTTTTAAAATGGAAATAATATCATTAGACTGAAGGATGCGGTGCTGAGGCCAATACATCATGGTTTAGCATCGGGAGAACTCCAATAAGAGCTTCCTCATGCCAAAAAAAAATTTCCCGACATAAAAGAAAGCTTGACCAAACTATCAGCCACACAGTTACCAGTATGACAAACAAAAGATAATTCAAAAACAATAAAGATAAATCGAAACAATCCCGAATAATAGAAGACACATAAGAGCGTCTTCCTGCACGCCGCTTCCATCCCGAGTAAAGCTAAAGGCAATCCGTTTTGAAAGAGACTCTTCGGAAGACAAGATCAGAAGCCAAGGTGATAGACCACCTGAACGCCAAGGCTTCAGCCACTACTGGAGAAAGAACTTCAACTTAATTTGGAGGTATTTAAGACTCATTGATTGTACTTTTTCTTTTAGCTTACTTTTATGTAATCATATTCTAAAATCATATCATTTGAAAATTAATAGTTAGTTCCTTCATAGCATGTGAAACTTATTAATTGTTTAAAGCTAAGAATCATTTCATAATCTACTAAAATAAAATAACACTTAACTTTATGATTTTTAATTGCAAAAGATATATCTATCGCAAATGAAAATGAAAAATGAAATTGAACTTCTATCTTAAGAAGAACTCAAATTATTGTTATTTTTAAATACAATTTATTTTTCTAAAAGCAAAGATCATATTTATGAGGATAATGTTAGCGATATACAACCCTCCTCAAAAGGTACTCAAAAAATCAACAAACTGAAAACAACCCAACTCGAAAAAGAGTCAGCACAAAAACAAAAAGCACCAGAGATTACTAGAGAAACCCCTAAACCAAAAATCATCACCACCCCAAAGGACAAGCCAACAACCCACTAAGATCCCAAAAGTCATACAACACCCAAACTAACCAACTCCTACCTTATGAAAACCTATGCGCATTGATCTGAGAGGCAATCTGAAAAAGGACTGCAGAATCTGGATAGTCGTATTTTTAAATACAATTTTTAATGTTGAAATAAAGTTAACTCCACCATGATGTGGATGTTCCCGGCTTGAATAATATTTCCTTTAGAGGAGGATATTTGTAAGCAATAAAATAAAATAAAATTGATTAATCCCTTAAAATTTAAAAAACTTGCAATGGGTAGGCCGGTAGAATTAGTCAAACTGTAGGGATCTATCTGATGTTTGATCTTGGGAAATATCTTGGTGTTCCCTTAATGCATTAGAGTCCATCTCGAGCTACCTTTGATTTTATTTTGGGGAGAACTCGGAAAAGGTTATCCTCTTGGAAAGCTTCGACTCTTAGACTAGCAGGGAGGGCGACTCTGGCTAAGTCTGTTATTTCAGCTCTTCCTTCGTATTGTATGCAGACGATGCTCCTTCCCAAAAGGGGTTTGGAGGAAACTTGATAAGATGCAAAGGAATTTTGTTTAAGGGGTGGAAGATGGTGTTCGAAAGGTTTTCCAGGTGAAGTGGGATGTGGTGTGTAATCCTAAGGAGCAAGGAGGTTTGGGGTTTAAAAATACGAGTGATTTTAATCAAGCTTTGATCATGAAGATGGAGTGGGGATTGATTAATAACTCAGAGACTTTGTGGGTGAAGGTAATTCGGGGAAAGTAAGGTTGTGACAATGACTTAATCCTGTGCATAGGTGTAATAGGGATTCTTTTGTGTGGCAAGGGATCCGGAAGACTTGGGACACTTTGATCTCAGGTTTTTCGTTGGAAGGTTGGGGATGGGAGGAGCATTCGCTTTTGGAGAGATCCCTGACTGCGTTCAGGTAACGTTCTGGAGCAAGTGGGTATGCAACAAGTGCCAAGTGACACCATCAACCTTCCTCTTTCACATTTTTATGAGGAAGGAAGAGGGTGGGAATCATTTTTGTTTTATGAGGAAGGAAGAGGGTGGGAATCGTTTTTGTTCTCTAACATGCATCCTTGCAAGTTTATTCAAGAACTTCTTAGCTCTACGGTGCCTAATCTCACGAAGGGACCAAACTCAGTTTTGTGGTCAAGGTGCTCTTCCGAGAGGTTCACCATGAGATCTTCTTGTGGATAACAGCAGGCTGTGCTAGGACATGAAATTATGTGTAAGACCCTAATTATTTATTTATGGGCATTTTAGTAATTTTCTTATTTATTAAATAATTATATTATTAGGCGTGGATATATTTATTCTCTTAGGTGAATATTTACTCGTCTTGGCTTGATTTTGTATGCATGAAATGTTGTATTATTTGAATATGCCAATATATTGGAGGGAAGGAAAATAATTTCCTTATGCTGTTGATATTGGTGCGTGGCACCTAAGTATTTTTCGAAGGGAAATATTTCTTGGTTGATTATTGATATATTAGGTATATGGGGTTTAATTAAATTGAGATATTATGTGATATAAGACTAAGTTGAAAAAAATAAATATATAGGTTTATAGAGGATGTATCATCTGCGAAAGATGTTTTTATATGAGAAAGTAAGAATAAATCATGACCGTTAGATCTAATCATAAATGGTCAAGATTAAAACATGAAGTCATGTGATTTTTTAAAAAGTCACATGACATTTTTAAGTAGTCACGTGACTACTAAGTTGTTTTAATCTTGACCATTTATAATTAGATCTAACGATCGTGATTTATTCTCATTTTCACATATAAAAACATCTTTCTCATCCCCGAGGTTTATATATATATATATATTTGAGGAGATGAGTTTGTTTTATTTTGTTGTGATAATATCTTAACTAAATGAAATTATTCTTAAAAAGACAATGGAAAGAAGTGTGAAGAGATAAGAGATTTGAAAAATAAAAACCCACTATATGTGGTGCGGATTTTATATATATGATTAAATAAGTAAATAGGATTTATTTAAAAGAAATAAATCAGATTTAATAAGAGGTGTCAAGGAATATTCTTTAGAATATTTTAATTACTTAAATCTAAGCTTCTAGATTGTTGGAATATTCTAGAAAATTGATCTAAAGATATAAATAATAAAAACACACCCAGTGGGACTCGAACCCACAATCGCTTGATTAGAAGTCAAGCGCCTTATCCATTAGGCCATGGGTGCTTGTGTATGTAGAAACAGATAGTAAATTTATTTTAACCATATAAGCGTTAAGATAAATTAAATTAGAATTATATTTAAATTGTTTTTTTTTTTTAAACTAAGAAACAAAAAAAGAGAACCTTGTTCTTCTCTCTTCTAAAAGAAAAACCTAATCAGGCTTCTCTCTCACGACACACAGCCGCCAACTCTTCTTCTTCCGCCCTAAACCACAGCAGCCACCACCTCCTTCCTCAACCAATTCCACCGCTGATTCCTCCTTCCGAAACCTCCACTGAACTTCCTTCCTCTTCCTTCGAAACCCACCACCAGAAGCCCCTGAACCTCTTCGAAACCCACCACCAGGAACCCCTTCGCCATCTCACTCAGCCCCACGACACAGACGCTGAGCCACCGCTCTCTCTCGCTCATTCACCGCCACCGAAGCTCCTTTTCTTCCGTCGTCGTCCGTCTCGCCAGAGAAGGTAGAGGTTGGTTCACTGTTGTTCTGTCAAATCC
The DNA here is from genome assembly GCA_030819835.1 of Acmispon strigosus. Lineage (NCBI taxonomy): Eukaryota > Viridiplantae > Streptophyta > Magnoliopsida > Fabales > Fabaceae > Acmispon > Acmispon strigosus. Next base: position 35,310,174 of record JAUAMA010000001.1, on the reverse strand, counting down.
CCTTAGTTGGTTCCCATTGCTGCTGCTGTCAAGAGAAGGTAGAGGTTGGTTCACTGATTCAAGGTTACTCTTATGAAACCATTTCCACTTTGCTTTTTTTCTCTGATGATTTAAATTGGTTGGGCATTTGAGACTGTAACTGGTTGCTCGACATTTTATTTCCTGTTTCCTCTTTGTAAATCTCCCTTTCCCTTTCTCTCTTCGGTTGGTCTTTTTCTCCCTTTGTTATTTCTGGTTTGGATTCATGAGTTGGCTTTCTAGATATGTTTGTTGACTTTTGCTGAATCCCTTATTGTTGTGTTTGGAGAGGAGTGCTGATGTTTTTTGTTTTTTTCCTTCCCTTTATTACTGTCATGTTGATTTGTGGTGCTTGTTTTGTTCATGTTCCCTCATACACAAATTAATGTATCAAGGTGTGTGAGTGATATATTGTGTAGCAGTTGATTGTTAATTTGTTTGGCTGTGATGATGAATCTTCCTAATATAATTTGACCTGCATAACACATATCATGTTGGTGATGTTTGATTATCCACCAAAGATAAACATGATAATAATAGCTTTTGGTCTTGCTTACTGACTGTTAGAGATCACCGAACAGTTTTGTTTCCTTGTGTAAGGTCTCTTTTATTTTTTCTCTGGTCATATGATGAATGTACATGAACTTAAACGCCCAATAAGGATAATTGATCTACATGATATACTGAGGTAATATGTCTTTAAATTTTATGAAAATAAACCCGTTCGTGGTGGCTGATTTGCATGATAAATCTTTGAATAGAAGTTGTCTTGCTATATAGCTTTTGAGGGTGTGGTTGGTGTTTGGTTATCTTAGAAGTAAACATGAATGGCTTTTCCTTGACTTTAGCTTGCTGCCCCCATCATGTTTCAATGGGCTTTCTTTTTTAATATTACCAAAAATAAAATTAGCAAAACAATGTAAAAAAAATAAAATTAGCAAACTAAGGCACTTTGTGCCATGTAGGCGGTGGCCGCGGCATGCAAGTCGCATGCTTTCATGCGTCTCGTCTTCAGTAAGTCGCATAAAGTGATGCGACTCGTTGTTCTGGAAATCGCGAGCTTTAATGCGGCTCGTCTTACTGTGCAGAACGCTGGGGAGCAGGGTAGGGGACTAGGGGACAGGGCTACGGGGAGTCGCGTTGACTAGGGCGACTTCCACGAGCCGCACAACTACTCGCGGCTCCCTTTGCATGTGTGCCACGTGGCACGGGAGCCGCAGGGTATCCTGTGATTCTCACTCGTCTGCCCCCATAAATAAACCATCCTCCCTCCATTTTTCCTTACTCCACTTCAAACTCCACCCATACCTTTACTCTTTCTTTCCTCAAAATTTCAAAAAACTTCCTTCAAGTTTTTATCTACAAGTCCTCAAGAACTCCCATTCCAAGCAACTTGAAGTCATTCATCTCAACATATCCTCTCCTCCACTTCAGATATTATCATTTCGGTTAGTTTTTGTTTGGATTTTCTTATACTATTATTGTTTATGATAAATGTGTTAGTTAGAATTGGTTAGTAGTTTTATTATGTATGCTATTAGGAGTTTCAATACTTAGTTAGAAATTATAAGTTAATTTTATGGTTTAGAAATAACAATAAGTGTTAGTGAGCATGTAAAAAATATGTAGCATTTATTAATATTATGTAGAATTGTTAATGGTTAAAAATGTATATTTTTTAGACTAAGATAAGAAATAATTGTTTAGAAATATTAAACTTTTAATTATTGTGATGGAAGCATAAGGTATATTGTTAATGTTTAGAAATTTTAAGTTAATATTATTGTTTAGAAATAATAACTAATGTTGGATAGTATGTAAAATATATATAGCATTTAGTAATATTATTTAGAATTGTTAATACTAGTTAATAATAATAGTAATTTTATTGTCTAGAACTATTAAAGTTTTAACTATTGTGTAGGTATTACAATGTATATTGTTATTGTTTAGACTTAACAAGTTAAATTTATTGTTTACAAATAATAATAATAATAATTATATTGCATAGGAATATTAAATTTTTGACTATTGTGTAGGTATTACAATGTATATTTTTATTGTTTAGATTTAACAAGTTAGATTTATTGTTTAGTAATAATAATAATAATTTTATTGCCTAGAAATATTAAATTTTCAACTAGTGTGTAGGTATTATAATGTATGTTTTTATTGTTTAGAATTAACAAGTTAGATTTATTGTTTAGTAATAATAATAATAATTTTATTGCTTAGAAATATTAAATTTTCAACTACTGTGTAAGAATCATAATGTATATTTTTATTGTTTAGAAATAACAAGTTAATTTAAATGGTTAGAAATAATAATAATAATAATAATAATAATAATAATAATAATAATAATAATAATAATAATAATAGTTTATTGTCTAGACCCTAAACACTAAACCCTATAAATATACAATATCCATGCTTATTGTCTAGTTTTTGAAACTTGTTTGTTTTAATTAGAATTTTTGATGTTATTGCCAAATATTAATTTTGCATGTAATTTAATTGTAGGAACCCTATGGCGAATGAAGCGTACATCAACCCCGGCCCTGTAAACCCGAGTCTCCTGTACCTACAGGACAAGCATGTCTCGAATCATGTCTGGAATGAACAACCCAACAGAATATTGCATGTGAGAAAACTGGCAGTGAACCGTCTTGGGTTTCCAGAGTTGATCGTAAGCCGACTCCAACGTGCTGGGCTGTACGAGGTCACACTCGTTAGACACAAACCTCTGGACAAGTAGTTGATATTCGCCATGGTGGAACATTGGAGGCCAGAGACTCACACCTTTCACATGCCATTTGGGAAGTGACGATCACGCTACAGGATGTGGCGGTGCTCATAGGCCTGAAAGTAGATGACCTTCCTGTTACCGGCAACACCTGACAAAACTGATCACTCCTCGTGCAGAATATGCTAGGAGAGGCTCCTCCCCCAGATGCTATTAAGGGAGGTGTAATTAAGTTGTCATGGTTGAGACAGGTCATGGCGAACATGGTGGTAGACCTCGATGACGATGATGTGTTGGATCGATACGCTCGAGCATTTATTCTTGTTTTACTTGGGGATTTTATGTTCATTGATCACACAAGTGCCAGGATATTAATGCGATATCTCACATTGCTGGGAGACTTTGACCAAGTGGGTCTGTACAGCTGGGGATCTGCACTGCTTGCTCATCTATACCATGAGTTGTGTGCTGCAACCGACCACGGGAAAGCCGAGATCGCAGGCTGTACATATCTTCTCCAATTCTGGGCGTGGGCAAGGATACCCGGCATTAGTCCCCAGATGCCGGAACTTGATGCCATCGTTTGACATCCACTGGCTACTAGGTATGCTCTTTATCTTGTTACATTTACAATTTTGTGATTGATACATTTTATTTTCCAACTGTTGCTGATACACGTCACTTAATTGCGTTGGTGGAATGACGTTCCGGAGAGGTACGAAACGCTCTCAATAGACGAATACTACACAGTCCACTGCGCAGCAACGAAGCTAGTTACTAGTAAAATTCGACTTTTTTTTTTGCGTTTTTAATTGACCAAGTTTTTAGTGGTTAACATTGTCCTTGTTTTTAGTTTCGCTGGATACCATACGATGACGATGTATTGGCTGCGTTTTCGGACGTTTTTCAAGCAGGTAATCGTTTATGGAGAGCTGTTGTCCCATTGATCCTGTACTGGCGTGTGGAGTGACATCAACCTAACCGGGTCATGCAACAATTTGGGATGCTACAGCCCGTACCTCAACAGCCCCTGCAAAGCAAATGGTTACATGACATTTCGCTTAAGGGAAAGGAAAAAGAGGATTGGGTTCAAGAAGCTCCAATACTTCATAACCTTATGGGACCACAGGCATCAATACGTATTCACCCGACCGTTGGCGCAGAACTTCGTTGGACCGAACGATGAATAAACGTTGTGGTACGCGCAACATTCGCGGCGATGGTTAACACGAAAATCTGCGGCAACTGAACAAATGATACAAATCTGCGGCAACAAGAATTGCACCATTTGTCCAGTTGTCATTGATTTTTGTTTTAACCATCGCCGCGAATGTTGCGCGTACCACAACGAGTATTTATCGTTTGGTCCAACGAAGTTCTGCGCCAACGGTCGGGTAAATACGTATTGATGCCCGTTGTCCCATAAGGTTATGAAGTATTGGAACTTTTGAACCCAATTCTCTTTTTCCTTTCCCTTAAGCGAAATATTATATAACCATTCGCTTTGTAGGGGATGTTGAGGTACGGGCTGTTGCATCCCAAATTGTTGCATGACCCGGTTAGGTTGATGCCACTCCACACGCCAGTGCATGATCAATTGGACAACAGCTCTCCATAGACTGTTACTTGCTTGAAAAACGTCCAGAAGCGCAGCCAATACATCGTCACCGTGTGATATCCAACGAAACTAAAAACAACAAGGACGGTGTTAACCACTAAAAACTTGGTCAATTAAAAACGCAAAAAAATAAATAAATCTAACTTTACTAGTAACTAACTTTGTTGCTGCGGAGTGTGTCCAAGATTGTGCGGTATTCGTCGATTGAGAGTCTTTCGTACTTCTCCGGAACATTTTTCCACCTACGCAATTAAGTGATGTGTATCAGCAACAGTTGGAAAATAAAATGTACCAATCACAAAATTGTAAATGTAACAAGATAAAGAACATACCTAGTAGCCAGTGGATGTCCGACGATGGCATCAAGTTCCGGCATCTGGGGACCAATGCCGGGTATCCTTGCCCACGCCCAGAGTTGGAGAAGATATGTACAGCCTGCGATCTCGGCTTTCCCCTGGTCGATTGCAGCACACAACTCATGGTATAGATGAGCAAGCAGTACAGATCCCCAGCTGTACAGACCCGCTTGGTCAAAGTCTCACAGCTATGTGAGATCGCATTGATATCTTGGCACCTGTGTGATCAATGAACATAAAATCCCCAAGCAAAACAAGAATGAATGCTCGAGCGTATCGGTCCAACATATCATCGTCATCGGGGTTTACCACCATGTTCGCCATGACCTGTCTCAACCATGACAACTTAATTACACCTCCCTTAATAACATCTGGGGGAGGAGCCTCTCCTAGCATATTCTGCACGAGGAGTGATCAGTTTTGCCAGGTGCTACCGGTAACAGGAAGATCATCTACTTTCAGGCCTAGGAGCACCGCCACATCCTGTAGCGTGATCGTCACTTTCCCAAATGGCATGTGAAAGGTGTGAGTCTCTGGCCTGCAACACTCCACCATGGCAGATATTAACTCCTTGTCCAGAGGTTCGTGTCTAACGAGTGCGACCTCGTACAGCCTAGCACGTTGGAGTCGGCTTACGATCAACTCTAGAACCCCAAGACGGTTCACTGTCGGTTTTCTCACATGCAATATTCTGTTGGGTTGTTCATTCCAGACATGATTCGAGACATGCTTGTCCTATATGTGCAGGAGACTTGGGTTTACAGGGTCGGGGTTGATGTATGCTTCATTCGCCATAAGGTTCCTACAATCAAAATGCATGCGAAATTAATATTTGGCAATAACGTCAAAAATTCTAATTAAAACAAACAAGTTTCAAAAACTAGACAATAAGCATGGATATTGTATATTTATAGGGTTTAGTGTTTAGGGTCTAGACAATAATATTATTATTATTTCTAACCATTGAAATTAACTTGTTATTTCTAAACAATAAAAATATATAGGCTTAATAGCACTTTTGGTCCCTCACTTATCACGTTTTGACACTTTTGGTCCCTAACAAAAAAAATTAGCCTAAATGGTCCCTCACTTTAACAAACGACAACAGTTTTAGTCCCCCGTCACTATTCCGTTCAATTTTTAACGGTTTCCGTAAAAAATTAACAAAAAAAAATTATAAAAAAAAACTCTTAAAAACCCTTCATCTTCATCCCCTTCATCATCTTCTTCATAAAATAACCCAGAAAAATCTAAAAAATATGAATGTTCATAATTATATTCAACCATCTTCTTCATCATCATCATCACCATCAACATTAAAAAAAATTCCAGAAGAACAAGAACAGTTATTGTAAAAAAGAAAAAAAAATGGAAAAATGAGAATAGAAAAAAGGAAGAGGAACAAACCAGAAAGAAACAGAGCAAAAGTGGGGTGAGAGAAAGAGAAATGGCGAGAGAGAGAGAGAGTGAAAGAAAAGGGAGAAAGCGTGAGAGAGGGAGAAACAGAGGGAGAGCGTGAGACGAGAGGGAGAAACAGAGGGAGAGCGTGAGACGAGAGGGAGAAACAGTGGAAGAGCGGTTCTGCCGCCGTGCCGTTGCGTGCCGCCATCGTCGCATCACCGTGCCGTCGTGGTTCTGCCGCCGTCGTGGTTCTGCCGCCGTCGTGGTTCTACCGCCGTCGTGGTTCCTCGCCCCGCCGTGTCGTCCTCCCTCTCTCTCGATCTCGATTTGCTCCTTCTTCGTCTTCGTCTTCGTCTTCTTCTTCTTCTGCTTCCCATCTCTCTCTCGATCTCGATCTGACTCCCTCTTCTCTTGATCTCGATCTCCTTCTTCTTCTTCTTCTTCTTCGTCTTCTTCCGCTTTCAAAGACATCCCTCTCTCTCCGAGTTTTCTGTTCTGTTGTTATTGATTTTGGGTTTGGAGTTAAATTTGATGATGTTCATGTTCATCCATCAACTTTGTTATGGGTGTAATGTAAAATTAATTTGAGTTTCTGAAGGTTTTTTTTGTTTTTTTATGTGTTATTGTTACATATCAAATAGGCTTTTGATCCTGTTTCTATTTTTCCCTTTTCTTATTCAAAGTTCTGGTGTCTTGCTTGATGGAAAAGTGGAATTTTGTTTTTGGTGCTGTGGGAGAATGATTTTGATTTGTGATGACAAGATGCAGTAGTATAAATGCATGGAAGATCAGTGAATATTTTAGAGCATGAAGGTTCATATTTTTTAGGTTTTTCTGGGGTTTTTTAGGGAGAAGATGATGAAGGGGATGAAGATGAAGGGTTTTTAAGAGTTTTTTTTTATAATTTTTTTTTGTTAATTTTTGACGGAAACCGTTAAAAATTGAACGGAATAGTGACGGGGGACTAAAACTGCTATCGTTTGTCAACGTGAGGGATCATTTAGGCTAATTTTTTTTTGTTAGGGACTAAAAGTGTCAAAACGTGATAAGTGAGGGACCAAAAGTGCTATTAAGCCTAAGAAAAATTACATTGCTGTTCCTGTATTTAAAATACTGTTGTTTTCTGTATTTGAAAAATTATACTGTCTGGATCCTTTCCACCAGTATTCTGCATTGCCTCGCAGCAGGTAAGAAGCAAACTCCAGCTTGGATTCTTCCGGAGTGTTCAGAACTCCGAAGATCTTCTCAACTTGCTGAACCCAAAGATCCGCTTCCTCCGGTCCAGCTTCCCCTAAGAACCTTGGCGGGTCTTGTCGTCGAAAGGCGTTGAGTGCTTGAGTGCGAACAAAGGTCTCTTCCCTTTCTTGCTGGCGTGCACGGCGCTCATCCTCCACTGCCTGTCGTTGAGCAGAGGCAGATTCTCGCGCTTCAGCCGTAGCAGCCTGCTGAGCAACCACGTTAGTCAAATTGGCCATTGCTTGAGCCATCTGGTTCAGGCTGGCTTGCATTCCCTCTTTTGGGCCTGATGGTGAAGACATCTCGTTCCTTAAACACACAAACATTCATCCAGACGAGGAATGGCTAGATTCCAAGGCGTCTTGCTCTTCTATATGAGCTAAATAACATGCCTTAGGATAATCACACATCAAAGGCTCAACATAAGCTAGTGTAGAACTAACTACTACAAAGATAGCAGCCAAATACATAGGGAGGTTTCCACTCAAGGGATAACCTAAAACAATCTACAAGTTAGTCTACTTCAGGATTTGTCATGCTTGGAGCAGCCATAAGGCTGATTAAGCCTTACAACCTAACTCCTTAGCAATCAACTGAAATATCCTAATTGCAAACACAAACAGCACACAACTTAGCGTAGAAAACCCGTTCCCCGACAGCTCTGGTATTTCTCAACCGGAGCTCTGATACCACAATGTAACACCCCGATTTTCAGGGCGTTACTGTAGCGAATGAACAGTAAATAGATATGCAGGTGCATTTTCAAAGCTTGGAAAAGGGAGTATATTTTTTTTTTTCCAAATCATTTTCCTTTTCGAAACATGCCATGCTGAAGTGCACTAATATTATAATTACAGCTTCGCAAATAGCCAAACATATGGCATAAAATGACCGACCAGCAGTTTAAGGATAATTTACAAAACATATACTTGTTTTCAAAACTCTGCTGTCAGTTGTAAAATGCAAACCTAAGACTCTACCCTGACACGTAATCATATATAATATTATTACATAATATTAAAAACGGCGGCTCAAGTCTTCCAGCTCTATGCGCCCGACGTCTGGTCATGGTTCTCCTATGACGGCATCCTTCCGCATCTTCCGGCTAAGGGACGTCCGGCTGGCGACGGATCACCAGGAAATACAAACAACACACAAATGCAAGGGTCAACTCAAAATAAAACATTGGATCTAAATAAAGCCTAAGGCAAACACATAATATCCAACAGATCAACATGTTGCAGATAACAGTATACATACATTTATTTGACGCAAGTAGTTGAAAAACTCTAGGACTCTATATGCACGTACATCTTCCTCATGTACAGAAAAAACTTTTATCCGGATATGCACCAACTCCCGTAGGCAGGTGGGACACTCTCCCGAACTCCGAACGAACTAGAAAGTACGATGGTAAGTCGAGAGTTGCCACTTATACGAGACGCTCTGTAATAACGCCCCGATGGTGCGTCATCTAGCCCGTGACTCTTTATTAGCCCCGAACCATGACGACTTTCAGGACTCCATGCTTGACACGACATGACCCAAAACACAAGTAGGACTCATACGTATTTAAACGAGGCCTAGCATAGCTTCATAATTAACACTAATCATGTAGAGCAGTTGCACATATCTTAAGCAGATATAAATCATGTCGAAGGAAGAAACATGCTTTCAATTATCATCAAAGCAATAAACATCCAATAAGTCAAGCCATATATCACAACAATCCAACAATGCCACGCATCAGACAAAAACTAATCCAGCATATCAGATGCCTTCAGAGACTGCATTCATATATCGATTAAATACAGTTTAAAGTCGGGTCGTTCTCAGAACGCCGTCAACTACAATTCTAAGATTATAGTGCAGCATGGTATATACATATATACTTATGCTAATAGACAAAGATACGAAGTGCCCTTACCTTAAAGGTAGTCGATCCTGGCGGTCACGTAAACTCCGTGCGTCTAGATCGGTACGGGGTCTCGTTATCCTTCAACAAACACAACCTAGCTTAGAACTTTGAACTCAACCTAAGGAGAGGGGCTGGTCTAACAGGGTCTAATCACTTAGACAAGGCTCTACAACTTAGGAAAATTTTAGAGGTTGACAACACTTAAACAAGATTTCGACGATTACCGAAAAAAACTTAGAAAAACCTAAGTTACAAAACCAAAACTTCTCAAAACTTTAAACCATTCAAAGAGCATCAAGGCTAGATGCTTATAAACCATTTTTGAAGCCTTAATCAAGATTTTAGAAGTTAAAAACACACCTAAACCACCAAACATCAATTCTGCCCAAAACTTTTAATTTCACAAAAACTTCCTATTTTTACCAAACAAGCCATTAAACTACTCAAGACAATTTCACAAACCAAAACATAATATCTATTTCAATTTTTCTAAACAAATTTTCAAGTCTTGAGTACAAAAATCTTCTAAGTGTCAAAAACACAAAATTCCATTCCAAAAGCAAATTTTCCAAATCCTAAGTTTTCTTGACTTAGCAAAAACCCTAATTAAGCTATGAGTTCCAAAATCCAATTACCCCGAAAGCTCAATTTTAAACTTCACATTCCAAATTTCCAAAGTGCTCTAGAAATCAATTTTCTAGGGTTTCAAATGCACAATTTTACCTAGGCCCTTTTGCACCAATTAGGGCAAAACCTTTCCTACAAAACCAAAACCATTTTCAAGCTTTCAAACACACTCAAAGCTAATTGAAAGTCAATTTTCTACCCTTGTTTACATTCTGTCCAAATTCGGCCAAGGAACAAATATTCCCAAAACCAATTTTTTCCAAGTCTTTAACACTCAAATTTTCTAGGCCAATGCTCAACAATGGTGACAAAACATTTTCTCAATACCCAAAACCATTTACAATTACTTTAACACATCCAAAAGCTAGTTAGAAAATCAATTACCCATTGTTCCAAACCCTAACCCAATTCGGCCAAACCCTTTAATTCCAAGATAAATTTTTCTTCCAAAACTAATTTGTACACATCAAAGGTAACAAGAAACCTATGGTGAATAATTACCTAAAGCTTGAAAAATCACTTTTCCAAATATTCAATTTTTCAAAAACTAAACTTTCAAGAAAACTAATTAGGGATTTTCAAAGATCAATGTCATGGAAATGACTTTTCCAAAAGCAACTCTAACAACAACCCAACTTGAACTTTTTTCAAAGAACCAAAACTCAACAAATAAAAAATCCAATCGGTTCAAAATGAAGCTAAAGGTAGTGGGAACAACATTTGTGAAGGAACTTTCCAATCCTAGTACTTGCATAAAATTGAAACTCAACAAAACGAAAAACCGAATCGGTAGCAATATAGATCGAGAGGTGAGGAACACTTTACCTCAAAGGAGTAAGTGAAAAAGAGGTGAGGAAGGGGCTGCCATGGAGGGGCATGGTTCGGCCATGGAGAGCTTGAGGAGGAAGATGATGAATAGTTCCATAGCTCTTTATCTCTCTAAATCTCACTAAAACTCCAAGGTTTTTCACTTATGACTCATAAAATGAATTAAGGGTGAGATTTCACCCCTTTGATGGCCCTTGGCCGTGGGTTTGGAGGGCAAAATGGGGTGGGGATTTTAATTTTTTTCTTACCTTAAGGACCTAAGTGAAAATGGTAAAAGGTTAAAGTAAAAAAAACTTTTACTGTTCGAGGACCTAACCGTAAGGTTTTCAAAGTTCAGGGACTAAACTCTAAATTTAGAAAGTTCTAATAAATATCTAGGTTTGTTTATTAATAAATTCTTAATCATGACGCGTCAGTGCGTCAGTGCGTCAATGCGTCAGTGCGTCAGTGCATCAATGCGTCAATGCGTCAGTGCGTCAAGTCACCGGTCATCATCAGGTTCTGGTCATCAGTGAGTACCTCTGTGTCACTGAGAATATTTGCCCCGGGGCCACTTATTGGTCTCGGGGTACCGGGCCCGCACAATTCGGGGCCGGGTCGATCTTTCTCGAAGTCTGCGTTACGCTGCCCGAAAGCACTATTCACCGAGTCACTATTCACGAAATTCTTCTTCACGAATTTAGTCTCGAAACTAAATCGTTTGGAGCTTTTTAGATTCTCGATCCGGGGTCCCGAAGTCATCCGTTTCTTCTGTTGAAGTTTCGGCTAAAAGTCCCGTTAGAGCGAAAAATCCTTCCCGGGCTCCGGGAGGAAACCCTATCAATATTACAGTCGTTCTTCACAAAATTTTCCACTGATCGTCATGGTGATAGTGAGAACGTCTAATTCTCGTCCGAACTTAAAGTCAAGTCTAGCTTGGTTTCCTACCAAGTGTTGCAAAAGGTGTTTCACCGGTACTTCGCTCGACGATAACGCTTGTCGATGCCGCCGAGCGGATCCAAACAGTACCTTGGAATAATTAAATAATTATTTAATCACTGGGGAAAATTCCGGGTGTTACAATCCTACCCCCCTTAAATTAGTTTCATCCTCGAAACTATAGGTCGGCGAAGTGCTTGAGTATTCCCTTCCGTGGTTCGTCCAATACCACTTGGCTAGGGAACTCTTTCCTTGGGACTTCTTACCGTCCTTGTCCTTGGTCATCATAGATGAAACTATGAGTGATAGGTCATCCTTGAGTTGCGAGTGCTCTGACTCAACAACTATGCATAAGCCTTCCTGACTTAATTGCCTTCCCGACTCTCGTCATCAGGGTCTTTCGAGGTAGGCATGTTCCTCTTTTCATGCTCCAATCCTCTTGCTGGCATTGTCCTTACGCCTGCTCTGAGAAGTTCTCATATTTGCTTTAATCGAGTCAAACCCTTCCATGGTTTGCCGAAAAATCTACTCCAATTACCTGCTTCCACCGCCACGGTGTAGCTCGAAACGTCTCGCGTCCACACTTCGCTTCACAGGGTTCTATCCCTGGGTGGCACGATAGTCGTTGCTGAAGATATACTCCGTCAAAGGTAGCTATTCCCTCCAGCTTTTTGATGGTCCAAAACACAAGCCTTGCAAATCCTCTAGTGATCCCAATATCTGTTTAGTTCAGCTTTGTCGTCGAAGGGTGACGGAAGAATCTTGGTCCCGTCTTCAAATATCATTGGGCAAAAAGCGGAGCAATTAACCACGTAGGTAACATTCAAGTTTCCACGTAAGGCGCATTCCACACAGAAATAAATAAACAGTGTGGTCGATGGCTCTACGGTTCCTATGTGCACGTACAACTCCCAGTTGTACGAAAATTCCATTAAAAGGATAGCACCAAACCTCGTAGGTTTGTGGGACACTCGACCGATCTCCGTGCGAAAATGTGCCGCGGACAGTCGGGAGTTGTCACTTACACGGGTACGTTTCGCACAACGTTCCCGAAAGATTGCATCTCCGGTCTAGGGTGCTGCTCAACCCTAACTGTAACGACTTCAAATTTCTCGATTTCGACGAGAAGGCTTCAACTCTAAGCTCCTTGGATTCATTCCCTCAAGGGCGACTGGAATACCGTTCCATACCCGAGGTGATGCTGGGCACGTCCCGTGAAATTAAGCATCCTTCGAAAACATACTTCTGGCGTCTGTTGTACGCTGAAGATTTTCTTTGTGGGTAGAGGTGAGCTGACTTGATCAATCCTCGAATACCCATATCCATCGATGTACCGTCCCACTTCCACTCGGGGACGTTAAGGGGCTGAAACATCTCTGCCAGCTCCTCATGTTCCGTCCTTGCCCTCTGACAAGTAAGGTACGCCATCATACTCAGTCTGTCTGCTTCCAGGTTCATGATAGCCTTATCCAACTTCAGACCTTGAAACTGTTTGAAAATTTCCATCTTTCTCACCGTCGTGGTGGAGGCATTCATTGCTGGTTGATCCAAGTCCTGGCAACCACGATGAACTCCCTCAGATGGTTCTGCGGGGTAAAATCCTACTCCATCATGGGCTTTGCCGATTCACGCCGCTTCAAGCTTCCTCCTTAAAATCAAACGAGTATTCCAAATTCCTCGTGATAGCTGAAGGTAGTGTAGCGCTCTCATAGAGGTGGCGTCTTCATATCTTGAGCACAAACTCCTCTGCGGCTAATTCCAGCTGATATTTTGGATAGCTCTGCTCTGGCGACTTTAACCGTTCGCAAACAGGCACCACCACTCTGAGGTCCTGCTTCAGAACACGGCCTATCCTTTTGGTATACGTATCGACATCGACTACGTATTTTTCTCCCTGTTATGGTAACTAATGCCAACGAAGTTGTCCACTGTTTCTCCATTCATCGATAACCGGACTTATCCCTCTTGGTCCTTGCAAAAGGTTGGCTCTTCCTAGTGAGTCGCATTTGCGGTCCCACTAGCTCCGAGAGTTCTTCGGTGAAGTACCGATAGTGACAATCTAGGCCAAAGCAACCCTTCATCCTCAATTGTTGTCTTCGATCGTTCCCATGCTAACTCTGATTTCTCTTGGCTGGGTCAACCGTGATTCCTTCCCTTGAAGTCACATGTCAAAAAGGTTTTACTCCTTCGAGTCGAACTCGGACTTGAAGGACTGGCATACGGCTTCTTCTCCATAATACGTGCGGTACTAGTCGGAGAGAGCTTCTCCTGTTCTTCAAAATCTTGGTACGCACAAGTACGTCATCAGTAATTGTGGTTACGAACGGTCCAGAAATGGCTGAGGTCTCCCCGTCCTCGTATCCTACGAAGACGACTGGTGCATTTGTCACTCAAGGCACCGCACAACACTCGTTCTGTCTGTGACGAGTTCTGGAAACGGTCTTGAGAATATCCTTTTCCTCAATCCGATTCTGACGATGTAGTGGTCCTGGTCGATCTTAGGGAACCACACTGCTTCTCAAGTTGGTTCACCAAGTCATCGGTCCTTAGTAAGGATGTCGATCTCTTACTGTCGTTCCACTCGGTTGTCTTCAATCCAAACAGGGTCGGGACCTCCTGTCCTTCTCCCTAAATAGCAACGCTGGTGCTTTCCCAAAGCGAAAAAACTTTACCCTTGCACGATCACTCCGAGTTAATTTCGTGGGTCCATCACTTGTACTCGGTGGACGGTGCAGGCGTAATTCGTAAGTTGCATCTGAGATGGGTTTTGCGTCGTTTGCACACTTCAAATCTCCATTTCCCTTCTCTCTTCAATGCTGACTGATAGGAGAACACTGTCGGAGTCCTTTCTTCGAGCGGTTCTCACGAGGTTCTCTGTAAAATATCCAGAGACACTCTGTCCTATCCTACATAGACTATCCAGTTCCACATGTTCTGGGATAATCGGCTCATTCAGAGATTGTAGGGGGGAAATATACATATACATATACATATATTTTTATAACAGACAAGAGAAGAAGTTCTTCTCATAAACATCAGCATACAAACACGCAACAGTTTAACTATCAACACAACCACAACAGAAAGTACTGCAAAGTAAAAGGCAAAGGAAGGTCAATGTAGTTTCTAGTGGTCCTCGCCATTCATCGAACGGGCGAATGCACCGTTCCCTACTCAAGAACTTGATGAGGAGTCCCACCCATAGAAAGTAATGTCTCAGCACCTTGCAGTCTCAAACTACATGCTCAGGTTTCCTTCGTGACGATCACTTCGGCTCTGCCTTGGGTGTTCGACATTCCCTGGAAAAGTGTCCAGTCTTCTGGCAACGATGACACCTCTTCTTCTCCCCTTTGCAAGTCCTCGCAAAATGTCCTGCTTCTCCACATTTGTAGCAAATCACTGTTCCCTTTGGGGGTGGAACTGCTTGGCCTCTCCCGGATGCAGCTTCCGACTGGAGTGGTCCTGTCGCCCGGCCTATCCTGTGCGTCAGCTGATATGGCCTCTTCTGATGTCCTTTCCCTAGACTCTCTCGGTCTTGTGTCCTTGGCTGGGATGGTCCACCTCTTCTGTACTTCCTCTTCCGCTCGTTCCTCATGGTTTTGATTTCTCTGCACTTCTCCACAAGTGGCTGGTACTGGAAAATCCCTAAGGGTCTCACTGACTTCTCAATCTCATATCGAAGTCCCCTCATGAACCTTGAACAGAGGTAAGGTTCGTCTAACCTCCGTGCGAAGAATCGGAAGTGTCTAGCCAAAGATTCCAGCTTTGCAGCATACTCGTCCACCGACATATTTCCTTGGCACAGCTCCAGGAATCGGGACTCCATCGCTTCACGGGCGCTAGGCGGGTAGTACCTCTCCAAAAGGGCGTTTCGGAACGTGTTCCACGTGACAGCTACCTGGTTGGCCTCCATGATCTGTCTGGATCCTTTCCACCAGTATTCTGCATTGCCTCGCAACAGGTAAGAAGCAAACTCCAGCTTGGATTCTTCCGGAGTGTTCAGAACTCCGAAGATCTTCTCAACTTGCTGAACCCAAAGATCCGCTTCCTCTGGTCCAGCTTCCCCTAAGAACCTTGGCGGGTCTTGTCGTCGAAAGGCGTTGAGTGCTTGAGTGCGAACAAAGGTCTCTTCCCTTTCTTGCTGGCGTGCACGGCGCTCATCCTCCACTGCCTGTCGTTGAGCAGAGGCAGATTCTCGCGCTTCAGCCGTAGCAGCCTGCTGAGCAACCACGTTAGTCAAATTGGCCATTGCTTGAGCCATCTGGTTCAGGCTGGCTTGCATTCCCTCTTTTGGGCCTGATGGTGAAGACATCTCGTTCCTTAAACACACAAACATTCATCCAGACGAGGAATGGCTAGATTCCAAGGCGTCTTGCTCTTCTATATGAGCTAAATAACATGCCTTAGGATAATCACACATCAAAGGCTCAACATAAGCTAGTGTAGAACTAACTACTACAAAGATAGCAGCCAAATACATAGGGAGGTTTCCACTCAAGGGATAACCTAAAACAATCTACAAGTTAGTCTACTTCAGGATTTGTCATGCTTGGAGCAGCCATAAGGCTGATTAAGCCTTACAACCTAACTCCTTAGCAATCAACCGAAATGTCCTAATTGCAAACACAAACAGCACACAACTTAGCGTAGAAAACCCGTTCCCCGACAGCTCTGGTATTTCTCAACCGGAGCTCTGATACCACAATGTAACACCCCAATTTTCAGGGCGTTACTGTAGCGAATGAACAGTAAATAGATATGCAGGTGCATTTTCAAAGCTTGGAAAAGGGAGTATATTTTTTTTTCCAAATCATTTTCCTTTTCGAAACATGCCATGCTGAAGTGCACTAATATTATAATTACAGCTTCGCAAATAGCCAAACATATGACATAAAATGACCGACAAGCAGTTTAAGGATAATTTACAAAACATATACTTGTTTTCAAAACTCTGCTGTCAGTTGTAAAATGCAAACCTAAGACTCTACCCTGACACGTAATCATATATAATATTATTACATAATATTAAAAACGGCGGCTCAAGTCTTCCAGCTCTATGCGCCCAACGTCTGGTCATGGTTCTCCTGTGACGGCATCCTTCCGCATCTTCCGGCTAAGGGACGTCCAGCTGGCGACGGATCACCAGGAAATACAAACAACACACAAATGCAAGGGTCAACTCAAAATAAATCATTGGATCCAAATAAAGCCTAAGGCAAACACATAATATCCAATAGATCAACATGTTGCAGATAACAGTATACATACATTTATTTGACGCAAGTAGTTGAAAAACTCTAGGACTCTATATGCACGTACATCTTCCTCATGTACAGAAAAAACTTTTATCCGGATATGCACCAACTCCCGTAGGCAGGTGGGACACTCTCCCGAACTCCGAACGAACTAGAAAGTACGACGGTAAGTCGAGAGTTGCCACTTACACGAGACGCTCTGTAATAACGCCCCGATGGTGCGTCATCTAGCCCGTGACTCTTTATTAGCCCCGAACAATGACGACTTTCAGGACTCCATGCTTGACACGACATGACCCAAAACACAAGTAGGACTCATACGTATTTAAACGAGGCCTAGCATAGCTTCATAATTAACACTAATCATGTAGAGCAGTTGCACATATCTTAAGCAGATATAAATCATGTCGAAGGAAGAAACATGTTTTCAATTATCATCAAAGCAATAAACATCCAATAAGTCAAGCCACATATCACAACAATCCAACAATGCCACGCATCAGACAAAAACTAATCCAGCATATCAGATGCCTTCAGAGACTGCATTCATATATCGATTAAATACAGTTTAAAGTCGGGTCGTTCTCAGAACGCCGTCAACTACAATTCTAAGATTATAGTGCAGCATGGTATATACATATATACTTATGCTAATAGACAAAGATACGAAGTGCCCTTACCTTAAAGGTAGTCGATCCTGGCGGTCACGTAAACTCCGTGCGTCTAGATCGGTACGGGGTCTCGTTATCCTTCAACAAACACAACCTAGCTTAGAACTTTGAACTCAACCTAAGGAGAGGGGCTGGTCTAACAGGGTCTAATCACTTAGACAAGGCTCTACAACTTAGGAAAATCTTAGAGGTTGACAACACTTAAACAAGATTTCGACGATTACCGAAAAAAACTTAGAAAAACCTAAGTTACAAAACCAAAACTTCTCAAAACTTTAAACCATTCAAAGAGAATCAAGGCTAGATGCTTATAAACCATTTTTGAAGCCTTAATCAAGATTTTAGAAGTTAAAAACACACCTAAACCACCAAACATCAATTCTGCCCAAAACTTTTAATTTCACAAAAACTTCCTATTTTTACCAAACAAGCCATTAAACTACTCAAGAAAATTTTGTGAAGAAGGTCTTGCTCCTGACCCTGGCTGTGGTTTTGATGACGACAAACTCATCAACAAAAAGAAGAAAAGAAGACTTCAAAGAATTAAGCACTCAAGTCCATCATTAGTCTAGAAGTCTTAGAGAATTAGGTGAGTTATGCTTCCAAAGGTTTATTAAAGCATAAAGGCTCTTAAAAAACATAATCTAATCAAGCTAAGAGTTTTCATAACTTAAAAGAAGTAGAAAACCTTAAGCAAGTCTCAAAGAACAAGTTTCTGGAAAATGGGCTTCTGTGTAATCGATTACATCATTATGGTAATCGATTACACCAAGGCAAGTAATCGATTACTCATGTCTTGTAATCGATTACATGTTTGAAATTCAAATTCAAACTGAAACGGTCACTTGTGTAATCGATTACACTAAGTATGGTAATCGATTACCAGAACGAAAAAGTGCATCTTTTCATGAACCATTGTGTCCCAAACCTTTTGAAAAGGGTTGTGATGGTTCAAGGACGTTTCCCTTGCCTATATAAAGACCATTTGAGTCCAGAAAACATAGAACACACAACACACACGAAATATACACATTTCACATGAGAAAAACACATTAGGCCAAAGCTCTTTCAAAATTAGTTCATCTTTTAGAACTTAAATCTTTTGGAGCCTAAATTCTGAGTTCAAGATCTTCATGTTCACAAGAACACATTAGTTGTTCATATCTTGAAGAACTCAGAATTGTATTATGCTTAAAAGCCTTAAAGCATAATTTCTCATGTTCAATCCAATTGTGTGTTAAAGGATTGAAACAGCCAATTGTAATATCTTCTTCATCTCTTTCTGTAAGATTGAGTTTTTCACCGTGGTATTCGGTGAAGGGTTGTTGTCACTGAAAGTGGTTTACTTTCAGGGTTTTCATTGAAGGTGGTTTAGCCTTCAAGGTCTGAGGGTGGTTTGCCTTCAGGAACTGAAAGCGGTTTGCTTTCAGGGGCTGTTGAAAGCGGTTTGCTTTCACAGGATATTGGTAGAAGTTCTTGGGGTCCTTGGGTTAGGAACTTGTAAGAAATTCTTATCAATAGTGGAAAAATCCTCAAGGGGTTTTCTTGAGGGACTGGACGTAGTCTTCAGTGGATTGAAGGCGAACCAGGATAAATCTTGTGTGTGATTCTCTTTATCCTTCACATTTACTTTCAAGTATTGTTCATATCCGCTGCAATCACAACGATCAATTCATGATCATCATAAACTTGAAAGTAACGATTTCAATACGGCGAAAATTGGGGCAACACTGATTCACCCCCCCCTCTCATGTTGCTATATGTTCTAACAATTGGTATCAGAGCGGAAGTTTAGGTAAGTTATTCCTAAGATCCGGGAAAAGATGGCATCCTCTTCCAATCATGGAACAAGTGAAGGACATAACATAAACAGGCCACCATTCTTCAATGGAGAACACTATGACTTCTGGAAAATCAAGATGAAGATATTCATAAAGTCATTAGACGCAGGAATATGGAAAGTCATTGAAGAAGGTCCCTTTGTGCCTGTAACAACAGATGAAGAAGGAACTTCACAACCAAAATCAGAAAGTACTTGGAGTGAAGAAGAAAAGAAGAAGGTTCAACATGATCTCAAAGGAATGAACATCCTTACATCTGCTCTTGGCATGGATGAATTTTTCATAGTTTCAACGTGCACTACATCGAAAGAAATATGGGATACGTTGATGGTGACTCATGAAGGAACAAATGAAGTCAAGAGATCAAAGATCAATACTCTATCTCAAGAATATGTGATGTTCAGAATGCTTCCAGGAGAAAAGGTATTAGACATGCAAAAACGATTCACTCATTTAATTAATCATTTGATTGCTCTTGGTAGACAATTTTCAAACAGTGACTTGAACATGAAAGTACTAAGATCACTTACAAGAGTATGGCAACCAAAAGTAACAGCCATCTCAGAGAAGAAGAGTTTATCAAAAATGACTCTTGCAACTCTTTTTGGAAAACTCCAAGAACACGAGTTGGAATTGAATCGTTTGGAAGAAAATGAACAACATGAGAAGAAGTATCGATCCATTTCCCTAAAAGCAAAAGAAAGCATCAAAGAAGATTATGATGCAGATTCTGAAGAAGAAGATAATGGGAATGTGAATCTTCTAGTAAAGAATTTTGGAAAGTTTCTTAAAAGAAAAGGTGTGAAATTCAACAACAACAAATCTTTCCAAAAGAACAATGAATCATCTTCCTCTCAAAAGATCACATGTTTCGAATGTGGTAAACCGGGACACTTCAAATCAGATTGTCCAAATCTTCAGAAGAAGAAACATGGTCTAAGAAAAAAGTTCGAGAAAAAGGATCAATCTACTCGGAGAGCATATTTGGCTTGGGATGATAATGAAGTAAGTTCATCATCTGATTCTGATAAAGAAGAAGCACAAGTTGCTTTAATGGCCTCACATGATTCTGATGTTGAAGATTCCCAGGTTAGTGATAATTCTATATCTTTTCATGATTTAAAGTTTACCATGGAAAATATGTTTAAAGTATGTCAAGAATTTTCTAAAGTTAGCACTAGGCAAAATGAGTTAATTTCTTCTCTAGAAAGTAAATGTAGAAATTTACAAGAAGACCTAGATATAGTAAAATCTAAGTTAGACATTACTCACAAATGCACTAAGTGTAGTTCTTTAGAAGAAAAGATAGAAAATCTTCAACAAAGAGTAAATAACTTCAATAAAGGAAAACATAAGTTAGATGATATTCTAAGCGTTCAAAGACATTCAAACAATAAATCAGGTTTAGGATATACTTCTCACCCAAAGACAAAAGAGGTTAGGAAAACTGTGTTTGTAAAACCAAACCATGTTTTAGGATCTTCTAGTAACAGTAAGATTAATCCTGTTAGGAGTACGAACAATAGGAAGAATATTCAAAATAGACCTCCTAAGAAGATTCATCCCTCTCCTAGACAAACCTCCAGTTACAATCATTACTCTTGTACTTATTGTAACAAAATAGGACATACCCCTAGTAGATGCTACTACAAACATGTAGGAGTACCAAATAGGGAGTACATTTGGGTTAGAAAGGATGTTAACTTAGAAGGACCCAAAACTTGTTGGGTTCCTAATACCCATGTCTGAACTTTGTCATGTAGGTGTGTATGAAAGCAGCAAAGGATTTATGGTATCTTGATAGTGGCTGCTCATCACACATGACAGGAGACAAAACCAAGTTTTCTTTTCTTATACCTAGGGAAAAAGGTTTCGTCACATATGGTAACAATCAAAAGGGAAAAATACTCGGTATTGGAAGAATAGGCACACCCCCTCAAACAGTCATCGATAAAGTTCTTTACGTTGATGGTTTGATGCATAATCTTCTGAGTATTAGTCAACTATGTGATAAAGGTTTGAAAGTTGGTTTTATTAATGATATATGTGTTGTGAAAGATGTGAAAACTAAAGAAATCAAGTTTTCTGGATATAAAGTAAACAAAGTCTTCATGATCTCATTGGAAGAAATTCCACAAAATGTGAGATGTCTTTTGGCCAAGAATAATAGTGATTCATGGCTATGGCATAGAAGACTTGCACATATTCACATAGATCATTTAAACAAACTAGTCAAGCATGATCTAGTTGTTGGGCTTCCAAAGATAAAATTCGAGAAAGACAAGCTTTGTGATGCATGTCAAAAAGGGAAGCAAACCAGAACATCCTTCAAACCAAAGAACATAGTTTCGACTTCAAGACCCCTTCAATTGTTACATATGGATTTGTTCGGACCTTCTAGAACTAAAAGCCTCGGAGGTAATTTCTATGCACTTGTTATTGTTGATGATTTCTCTAGATTTACATGGACTTTATTTCTTCCTCATAAGAATGAAGCCTTCAGTGCATTCAAAAGATATGCAAGGCTTGTTCAAAATGAGAAGTCTTTAAAGATCTCTTCTATAAGAAGTGATCATGGTGGAGAATTTCAGAATCAACAATTCCAAGAACTATGTGATGAAAATGGAATATCACATAACTTCTCTACTCCGAGAACACCACAACAAAATGGTGTAGTAGAAAGAAAGAATAGATTACTTGAGGAATTAGCAAGAACCATGCTGAGTGAATCAAGTCTCCCTAAATATTTCTGGGCTGATGCTGTAAGTACTGCTTGCTATGTTTCCAATAGAGTTCTTATTAGACCTATCCTTAAGAAAACACCCTATGAACTCTACAAAGGAAGGAAACCAAACATCTCTCATCTACATGCTTTTGGATCAAAATGCTTTGTCTTGAATAATGGAAAGGAAAACCTTGGAAAGTTTGATGAAAAATCTGATGAAGGTATATTCCTTGGGTATTCTTTGACAAGTAAAGCATATAGAGTCTTTAATAAGAAAACTCTATCTGTGGAAGAATCCATACATGTTACTTTTGATGAATCTAAATCTTCAATAGAAGATAAAGTCAATCTTCCAGATAATGAAGAAGATGACATCATTATAAATGAAGATTCTCAAAAGGATGGAGATCAGAATCCAATACAAGAAGAGCACATTGAAAGTAATACTTATCAACTTCCAAAAGAATGGAGAACCCATAGGGATCACCCAGTTGATAATATTATTGGTGATATTTCTAGAGGCGTTTCTACAAGGCTACGCTTAAATGATTCAGTTTTGAATATGACCTTTGTCTCTCAAATAGAACCATCAAAAGTAAATGATGCTCTAGAGGATGAGTATTGGATTATAGCAATGCAGGAAGAACTAAACCAATTTGAAAGGAATCCAGTTTGGGAACTTGTTCCTAAGCCTAGTGACAAACATGTTATTGGAACAAAGTGGGTATTTAGGAATAAGTTAGATGAAAATGGTATTATAGTTAGGAACAAAGCAAGATTAGTTGCTCAAGGGTATAATCAAGAAGAAGGCATAGTTTTTGATGAAACCTATGCACCAGTAGCAAGGTTGGAAGCCATAAGACTATTATTGGCGTATGCTTGTTCTTTAAATTTCCCATTATATCAAATGGACGTCAAAAGTGCTTTCCTGAACGGATACATTCAAGAAGAAGTCTATGTGAAGCAACCTCCAGGATTTGAAGATCCAAAGTTCCCTTCACATGTCTTCAGATTAAAGAAGGCTGATGAGTGGATTTTATATGATGTTTTTAGGGTCTTTTTAGTCTTTTTATTTTATTATTTTTGAGTCTCATGTAGGTTTTTTATGGTTTTTATGTAGATTTTATATTTATTTTGCATTTTGCATGTAGATTAGATTTTTTGTGTTTTTCTATCTTTATTTTATATTTTTAGGAATTTTTCTAGTTATTTTATATTTTTAGGAAAAGCTGGTTTAGTTATCATTTTTGTTCAGGGACCAATGTGTAAAGTTTCAGGAAGTCAGGGACCAAATTGTAAAAGTTCAAGAGTGGAGGACTTAAAGTGAAGATTGAGAGAATTCAAGGGCTTGAATTGAAGTGCTAACCAAGAGAGGACCAAAGTGAAAAAGAGGAATATGAAGCAACTCTCTTCAAATTAGCACATGGAAAATAAGCTTGAAGGAATTGATGGTAGTGGAGGTGAAGTTTCAGAATTAAACAAGGGCTGAGTAGTGGGTTTTGATGGCATTCAAATCCCACTAACCATGAAGAAGAAGAAAAACTTGAAGTTGAAGAGGCAGTGCCCAGCGCTGCAGCGCTGGGAAGCTAGCGCTCAAGCGCTGGCCCTCGGTCTGGCAGTGGATTTTTAATGCTTCCAGCGCCCAAGCGTTGGGAATTCTAGCGCTGAAGCGTTGGAGGCTGGATTTTTACTATAAATAGGACCCTTTTCTTCACTTGAAAGATACACCTTTCTTAGAACACAACAAGTGTTCCTCTTTCTCCCTCAAGAACATTGTTCCTAGGAATTGTGGGAAGCCATATTTGAGCTCCTAGTCCAGGGTAATTCAATGCTTCTTTTAGCCATGCTTGGCTAAATTCTTCTTTAAGTTTTTGGGTTGTTTTAGTTTATAATTCATGTTCTAGTTTCTTCTACATTTCTGAATAATACTTTCAAAACATGTTTTATTTCTTTGTTCTTCATTAATCTTGTGTACAAAAGATTTCATGCTTTCTACTTATTCATAAGGCCATTTGGTAAGTAGTAAGGGAAATAGGAAATAAAAAAGGTTATAAGTATACATTTCTTAAGGCTATAAGGATGGACGTAACTTTGTGTTGGCCCGAATTCCTTCTTCATCTTCTTTTCTGATTAACTAATAACCAAGGCTATGGAGTTAGTAATTAGGAAAGAAAGGTCTACATTTCTTAAGGCTATTAGGATGTAGAAACTCTAGGCTATAGCACCATGATTTTGGATTTAAAATTCAGAAATTAAGTAGGAGATTTCTAGCATGTTTTATAGACTATGTAAACCAACCCAAGAGCTTAAATTCTTATCATCTTATTTCTTATCATTTTATGCTATTACTATTTCTTGTTCTAAAAACAACAACATCTTTTTATCTTTTAATTTCTTGCACAAGTACTAAATTTATATTAATAAGAACACCTATCCCTTGGGTTCGATCTTTTTATATTACGCGATAGTGAATTGTACACTTGCAATTTCCCTATCAAGTTTTTGGCGCCGTTGCCGGGGATAGGTTCTTTTAAGTTCTTGTTATTATTTTGTTTAGTACTTTTTGTTTATATAAAAAAAAAACGAAAAAATATATATATAAAAAAAAAGAATTGTGATGAACTGGTGCTGCTAATTTTGTTTGCTAAGTATTTTCAGGTATAGCAATGGCTGAAACATTCGAGCAAAGGGAGGCAAAAATCCGGGTAAACCTTGACAAGGAATATGAGAAGAAAAAGCAAGATGTTTTCACTTTAGTTGACGAATTCTGTTCTGATTTAAAGTGTAAGCGAAATGCGGGATTTTTGCCAACCCCTGAGCAAGAATGTAAGGCCATGGAAGAATTACAAGGGAAAATACAAAGCATTCTAAGGAGGCGGCCCAAGGATGAACAACAACCACATGTTCATGAAAATGAACTTGTGGTACAAAAAGAGGAGGTAAAAGAAACTTCCATTGTAAAATTTGTCTTTGAAGACAAATTGGAGATGGAGGAAGAAGAACCTCAAGGAACCTATGCAATAGGTTCAGAAAAGCAAGGAGCAGAACAGGGAAGGGAAAATTTATTTATTCCTTCCATTTTTAATTTAAATGTTGTTACCTTGTTAGCTGAAAATTCATGTGGCACCATGTTGCTTTTGTGCCAAAATATGCATGATTTGCGGGGTCTAAAGAATTTTGTAATAGACCCCGGTTGAAAGTAATTAGTGGAAGGGTCTATCTCGGACCTAAACATTGAGCTAGTTGGGAGACAACCCAACTTAGGATAGTTTAAATTTTTGTCATTTAAATTTCTGCACAACTCTTGTAAATAAATAAAAGAAAAAAATTCTATGTTTTTGCTGCAGGAGAGGCCAGCGCTCCAGCGCTGGAGGCCAACGCTCAAGCGTTAGGCCCCTGCTTTACACCTCTGATTGCCCAGTTTTTGCTTTTATCCAGCGCCCAAGCGTTGGCATCTCCAACGCTCAAGCGCTGGAGCTCGGGCAGATTTGCTGTTTTTATTTTTATTTGCTGTTTTTAGTTTTTAATAAAATTTTTTGTTCACCATTTTCTGAAAGGTTTTAGATTCTTTGAGTTTTCCCTTGTTTCTACACTGGTTTTAATTTTTGGGGAACTCAAGAATTCTTGTTTTTAAAAGGTGGACACAATTTTTCAACCCATGATCTTGTTTGTGCTGATTTTGGAACTAACAAGTCAAGCAAGTTTCTACTTGTGAGACTTTTGTTTGTTCAATGTTACAGGATAGGTACCAAAAGGAGGAAGAAACCCTCTTGAACTTAAGTGTTCAAATTGATTTTTACATTGAGGTTCCCTTGGACCTTTGTGGAAAATTTGTTACTATACCAGCTTCTTAGATTTTATTTTTCTTTTTATAGTTTTTAGTTTTATTTTTTAGCTTAGTTCTTTTTATTTTCTTTTTGCATGAGTCTTGAGTATATTATCCATTCTGAATGTTGCTATAGCGTTATGAAATGCTTTATCTGATTGAAATGCTTTGTGAAAAAGTTCTATGTTTTGAAGCAGTTAGGATTGCATGCTGTAGAAAGGATTTTTGATATCTTGATTTTTGGGTTGTTGGCAAAAGTTTTTCTGAGTTCTAAAAAGGGTACCACTTACCCTATATTTTTCTGAGAGCTGAGGACTCTGAATGCATGATTGTGAGATTTTTCTGCCTTGTGTTGCATGTTGATTGGAGCTTGGTATACTTTGTGAGTTGAGAAGAGATTATAGGCATTTTTGAAAACTCAGATTTTTTCTTGAAATGTTATATCCACTAGTAGCCCCTTTTTGAGCCTTAAAAGAGTCATTCTTTGGAGCCTACTTTGTGTGATAATTCTTATAGTTGTTATTGTGATTCATGTGCTGAATTTGTTAGAGCTGTGTTTGTGGGTTTCTCTCTAAAAGAATGAAGAAAAATTTGAAGAAATAAGGTATGTGCCTTAGGAAAAAATAATGAAGTAGTGGGGTGAGAAAGAGTATGCGGGGAGTAAAATTCAAGTCATTCATCCCATACATTCCACTACTTTGTTCAAAAAAAAAAAAAAAAAAAAAAAAAGAGAAAAGGAGAAGAAAAGAGAAAAATTGAGAGGACCCTTGTGTTGAAATTGTTTAAGCTCTTAGTTGAAAAATCACTTAACAACAGATTCTGAGTCAGCCACTAGAGTTGCCAATTTCTTGAAATCCACACCTTGAATTGTTCAACCCTTTGGCCAAGTTACAACCTTAAAAATCTCTTCAACATCACTTGGTTGCTTTACTTCAGTTTTGATTTGAATTATAGGCAGGATCATTGAGCTTTCTTGTTTTCATGGAGGATATTATTTTGTGAGCTTAATTGATGAACTCAACATGTTAAAAGCCAAGCCTAACTTTCTTGATTCTTTGTCTATAAAACATGCATGTCTTCCTTTTCTGCTAAAGCTTTCTTTGAAAGGTTTTTGTGCTTCAAGTTGTAATCAGATAAAACTTTCTCAAAACCCAGGGACGAGTTTTTCTTTAAGTTTTGTCGCTTGAGGACAAGCTGTCGTTGGGTATAGTGGTGTGATGAGTGGATTTTATATGATGTTTTTAGGGTCTTTTTAGTCTTTTTATTTTATTATTTTTGAGTCTCATGTAGGTTTTTTATGGTTTTTATGTAGATTTTATATTTATTTTGCATTTTGCATGTAGATTAGATTTTTTGTGTTTTTCTATCTTTATTTTATATTTTTAGGAATTTTTCTAGTTATTTTATATTTTTAGGAAAAGCTGGTTTAGTTATCATTTTTGTTCAGGGACCAATGTGTAAAGTTTCAGGAAGTCAGGGACCAAATTGTAAAAGTTCAAGAGTGGAGGACTTAAAGTGAAGATTGAGAGAATTCAAGGGCTTGAATTGAAGTGCTAACCAAGAGAGGACCAAAGTGAAAAAGAGGAATATGAAGCAACTCTCTTCAAATTAGCACATGGAAAATAAGCTTGAAGGAATTGATGGTAGTGGAGGTGAAGTTTCAGAATTAAACAAGGGCTGAGTAGTGGGTTTTGATGGCATTCAAATCCCACTAACCATGAAGAAGAAGAAAAACTTGAAGTTGAAGAGGCAGTGCCCAGCGCTGCAGCGCTGGGAAGCTAGCGCTCAAGCGCTGGCCCTCGGTCTGGCAGTGGATTTTTAATGCTTCCAGCGCCCAAGCGTTGGGAATTCTAGCGCTGAAGCGTTGGAGGCTGGATTTTTACTATAAATAGGACCCTTTTCTTCACTTGAAAGATACACCTTTCTTAGAACACAACAAGTGTTCCTCTTTCTTCCTCAAGAACATTGTTCCTAGGAATTGTGGGAAGCCATATTTGAGCTCCTAGTCCAGGGTAATTCAATGCTTCTTTTAGCCATGCTTGGCTAAATTCTTCTTTAAGTTTTTTGGTTGTTTTAGTTTATAATTCATGTTCTAGTTTCTTCTACATTTCTGAATAATACTTTCAAAACATGTTTTATTTCTTTGTTCTTCATTAATCTTGTGTACAAAAGATTTCATGCTTTCTACTTATTCATAAGGCCATTTGGTAAGTAGTAAGGGAAATAGGAAATAAAAAAGGTTATAAGTATACATTTCTTAAGGCTATAAGGATGGACGTAACTTTGTGTTGGCCCGAATTCCTTCTTCATCTTCTTTTCTGATTAACTAATAACCAAGGCTATGGAGTTAGTAATTAGGAAAGAAAGGTCTACATTTCTTAAGGCTATTAGGATGTAGAAACTCTAGGCTATAGCACCATGATTTTGGATTTAAAATTCAGAAATTAAGTAGGAGATTTCTAGCATGTTTTATAGACTATGTAAACCAACCCAAGAGCTTAAATTCTTATCATCTTATTTCTTATCATTTTATGCTATTACTATTTCTTGTTCTAAAAACAACATCTTTTTATCTTTTAATTTCTTGCACAAGTACTAAATTTATATTAATAAGAACACCTATCCCTTGGGTTCGATCTTTTTATATTACGCGATAGTAAATTGTACACTTGCAATTTCCCTATCAAAGGCACTCTATGGTCTTAAGCAAGCCCCTCGTGCATGGTATGATAGATTAAGTACTTTCCTTTGTGATAAAGGATTTCAGAAGGGTAAGGCTGATACAACCTTGTTCATCAAAAGAACCAAAGGTAATACCTTATTAGTTCAAATTTATGTTGACGATATTATCTTTGGTGCAACTAACGAATCTCTTTGTAAAGATTTCTCTAACATGATGCAAGAAGAATTTGAAATGTCCATGATGGGACAATTAAATTTCTTTCTTGGATTGCAAATCAAGCAATCAAGTGATGGAATATTCATCAACCAATCAAATTTTTGCAAGGAACTTTTAAAGAAATATGATTTGGATGATTGCAAAGCCATAGCCACACCTATGGGGTCTAACACATATTTAGATCAAGATGAATCCGGTATTCAAGTAGATATTACCAAATATAGAGGTATGATCGGATCTCTTTTATACTTATCTGCAAGTAGACCTGATATTATGTTTAGTGTGTGTCTATGTGCTAGATATCAAGCATCTCCTAGGGAATCACATTTGAGTTCTGTTAAACGAATTTTCAAATATTTGAAAGGAACTACAAATGTTGGATTGTGGTATCCCAAGGGAAATGTTTGTGATTTGATTGGATATTCTAATTCTGATTATGCTGGTTGTAAAACTGAAAGAAAGAGTACAAGTGGTACTTGTCACCTATTAGGAAATGCTCTTGTTTCATGGTCTTGTAAGAAACAAGCATGTGTTGCTCTAAGTACTGCAGAAGCAGAATACATTGCTGCAGGAAGTTGTTGTGCACAAACTCTATGGCTCACACAACAACTCAAAGATTATGGCTTAGAGCTGGGCTGCATTCCAATTAAATGTGACAACACAAGTGCCATTAATCTCACTAAAAATCCTATCATGCATTCTCGAACTAAGCATATTGATATACGACATCATTTTCTTCGAGATCATGTTATGAGGAAAGATATTGAGATTTCATTTGTGGATACACATAATCAGTTAGCAGACATCTTTACTAAACCTCTTCCTAAGGAATCATTTTTCAAGATAAGAAGAGAATTAGGAATTTTAGATGAGCATGATATTTAATGTAACATGTTATTTGCATAAACTTTATATGTTCATTTGCATTATGTGCTTAAGTGTTTATATATGAAAATGTGTTACATAGGATTCTAGAGCCTAGAACTTGTAAAAATGTCCTAGTAATCGATTCCTAGGATTTGTAATCGATTATCCATGTTCTAAGTCCTCGTGCTCGTTAGAAACATCTGAGTAATCGATTATTCAAACTGACATAATCGATTACACATTCACAATTTGAAAATTTTCAAATTTGTAACTGATGTAATCGATTAACCCAACTGCAGTAATCGATTACATACTCGAAAAATTGCCAGAATTTCAAATTTCCCTCCATCTTTTGAAATTCAAACTTGGCATTACTGCTCCGTAATCGATTACTTAAACTGCTGTAATCGATTACATGCTCGGATATTTAAGCCAGCCTTAGGAATTGATTTGTCATACTCTCCAAACTTCTTCTACGTTCTGCTTCTTATCATCCAAGGAACCATGTCTTTTTCTCCATGCCTTTCCTCGGCCTTTTGTCCTCATAATCCACTAAATTTCTCCCGTCTTCTTCCTACTTCTGATGAGAAAACTCGATTTATTTCTCACTTTCTCACCCAAACAGTTCGAACTCCATCTTATGCTGATTTAGATTCTTTCATCGAAGCTGGTCTAACATTTCCCGCTTTACTCGGAGATCAATATGTTGATACTTTCCTTACATCAACCACACCCTACTATCCCGAGTTAGTCAAAGTATTCTACTGTAACTTGCAAGTTGCAGGTACCAGTATTACTTCTTCTGTAAAAGGGACTACTATTCAGTATTCTCTTGTTTCTCTGGGCAAATGCCTAGGCCTTCCCTTTTCTGGTGCCGAGTTGGGAACAAATCTGCCCTGCCCCTGGCCTGAATACAACTCTGACTCTTTTTATCGAACTTTGTGTCGCTTTACCCCTTCAGAAGTTCAGAAACTTCATCCTCCTCGCACTAAAACCTGTCCCTTTCATGTTGATGTTCTTACCACCACCAACCACTTGCTTCATTACTTTGTTCATCACATCCTTCTGCCTCAAGAAGACCTTCATGCTCATATTAGTGAGTTAGAACTTCAGGTTTTATATGGCATCCTTCATGGTCACGCCATTAACTGGACATTCTTAGTAATGCACCATATGCTTACTTGCCAAACTAAAGCACAGTCATTTCCCTATGCTCCTAGTATCACTCGTCTTCTACTTCAATCTGGAGTTCCCATTGACGACTCCTATGATGTTCGTTCTTTAAATTACAAGTGTGTTAATTCTAGGATACTATCAAGCTTAGGTTTATTTCATGACTATGGAATTGATACTCTTTCCTGGTTACTTCATTATGACGGCATTGGCATCTTGTCCGATGATGAAGACATGTCTGATGACTCTTAATTCTATACGTTTTACTTGTTTCATTCATCATTACTGTTTGTACTATTATGTATTTGCTCTTTTATATATATATATATAAGTGCTGGTTGTTCATGTAATACATTTTTACCCTTATTCCCCCATGCTTTATGTTTCAATATATACTTGTGTGTATGCCTGTACATTTTTTGGCCTTTTCTTCTTTTTGATGAAGTCAAAAGGGGGAGAAAGGTTCTGTGCTCTTAAAGATCATATGCAGGAATTTAACAAGTACATTAGAAAGGGGGAGAGATATGAGAAATACTAAACTCCATCAAATAGGGGGAGTTAAGCATCAAGAATGCATAAATGATCTTCAAGTATCAAGAATGTGTTTGCCATCATCAAAAAGGGGGAGATTGTGAAGAAGGTCTTGCTCCTGACCCTGGCTGTGGTTTTGATGACGACAAACTCATCAACAAAAAGAAGAAAAGAAGACTTCAAAGAATTAAGCACTCAAGTCCATCATTAGTCTAGAAGTCTTAGAGAATTAGGTGAGTTATGCTTCCAAAGGTTTATTAAAGCATAAAGGCTCTTAAAACACCTAATCTAATCAAGCTAAGAGTTTTCATAACTTAAAAGAAGTAGACAACCTTAAGCAAGTCTCAAAGAACAAGTTTCTGGAAAATGGGCTTCTGTGTAATCGATTACATCATTATGGTAATCGATTACACCAAGGCAAGTAATCGATTACTCATGTCTTGTAATCGATTACATGTTTGAAATTCAAATTCAAACTGAAACGGTCACTTGTGTAATCGATTACACTAAGTATGGTAATCGATTACCAGAACGAAAAAGTGCATCTTTTCATGAACCATTGTGTCCCAAACCTTTTGAAAAGGGTTGTGATGGTTCAAGGACGTTTCCCTTGCCTATATAAAGACCACTTGAGTCCAGAAAACATAGAACACACAACACACACGAAATATACACATTTCACATGAGAAAAACACATTAGGCCAAAGCTCTTTCAAAATTAGTTCATCTTTTAGAACTTAAATCTTTTGGAGCCTAAATTTTGAGTTCAAGATCTTCATGTTCACAAGAACACATTAGTTGTTCATATCTTGAAGAACTCAGAATTGTATTATGCTTAAAAGCCTTAAAGCATAATTTCTCATGTTCAATCCAATTGTGTGTTAAAGGATTGAAACAGCCAATTGTAATATCTTCTTCATCTCTTTCTGTAAGATTGAGTTTTTCACCGTGGTATTCGGTGAAGGGTTGTTGTCACTGAAAGTGGTTTACTTTCAGGGTTTTCATTGAAGGTGGTTTAGCCTTCAAGGTCTGAGGGTGGTTTGCCTTCAGGAACTGAAAGCGGTTTGCTTTCAGGGGCTGTTGAAAGCGGTTTGCTTTCACAGGATATTGGTAGAAGTTCTTGGGGTCCTTGGGTTAGGAACTTGTAAGAAATTCTTATCAATAGTGGAAAAATCCTCAAGGGGTTTTCTTGAGGGACTGGACGTAGTCTTCAGTGGATTGAAGGCGAACCAGGATAAATCTTGTGTGTGATTCTCTTTATCCTTCACATTTACTTTCAAGTATTGTTCATATCCGCTGCAATCACAACGATCAATTCGTGATCATCATAAACTTGAAAGTAACGATTTCAATACGGCGAAAATTGGGGCAACACTGATTCACCCCCCCCCTCTCAGGTTGCTATCTGTTCTAACAAATTTCACAAACCAAAACATAATATCTATTTCAAGTTTTCTAAACAAATTTTCAAGTCTTGAGTACAAAAATCTTCTAAGTGTCAAAAACACAAAATTCCATTCCAAAAGCAAATTTTCCAAATCCTAAGTTTTCTTGACTTAGCAAAAACCCTAATTAAGCTATGAGTTCCAAAATCCAATTACCCCGAAAGCTCAATTTTAAACTTCACATTCCAAATTTCCAAAGTGCTCTAGAAATCAATTTTCTAGGGTTTCAAATGCACAATTTTACCTAGGCCCTTTTGCACCAATTAGGGCAAAACCTTTCCTACAAAACCAAAACCATTTTCAAGCTTTCAAACACACTCAAAGCTAATTGAAAGTCAATTTTCTACCCTTGTTTACATTCTGTCCAAATTCGGCCAAGGAACAAATATTCCCAAAACCAATTTTTTCCAAGTCTTTAACACTCAAATTTTCTAAGCCAATGCTCAACAATGGTGACAAAACATTTTCTCAATACCCAAAACCATTTACAATTACTTTAACACATCCAAAAGCTAATTAGAAAATCAATTACCCATTGTTCCAAACCCTAACCCAATTCGGCCAAACCCTTTAATTCCAAGATAAATTTTTCTTCCAAAACTAATTTGTACACATCAAAGGTAACAAGAAACCTATGGTGAATAATTACCTAAAGCTTGAAAAATCACTTTTCCAAATAATCAATTTTTCAAAAACTAAACTTTCAAGAAAACTAATTAGGGATTTTCAAAGATAATGTCATGGAAATGACTTTTCCAAAAGCAACTCTAACAACAACCCAACTTGAACTTTTTTCAAAGAACCAAAACTCAACAAATAAAAAATCCAATCGGTTCAAAATGAAGCTAAAGGTAGTGGGAACAACATTTGTGAAGGAACTTTCCAATCCTAGTACTTGCATAAAATTGAAACTCAACAAAACGAAAAACCGAATCGGTAGCAATATAGATCGAGAGGTGAGGAACACTTTACCTCAAAGGAGTAAGTGAAAAAGAGGTGAGGAAGGGGCTGCCATGGAGGGGCATGGTTCGGCCATGGAGAGCTTGAGGAGGAAGATGATGAATAGTTCCATAGCTCTTTATCTCTCTAAATCTCACTAAAACTCCAAGGTTTTTCACTTATGACTCATAAAATGAATTAAGGGTGAGATTTCACCCCTTTGATGGCCCTTGGCCGTGGGTTTGGAGGGCAAAATGGGGTGGGGATTTTAATTATTTTCTTACCTTTAGGACCTAAGTGAAAATGGTAAAAGGTTAAAGTAAAAAAAAACTTTTACTGTTCGAGGACCTAACCGTAAGGTTTTCAAAGTTCAGGGACTAAACTCTAAATTTAGAAAGTTCTAATAAATATCTAGGTTTGTTTATTAATAAATTCTTAATCATGACGCGTCAGTGCGTCAGTGCGTCAGTGCGTCAGTGCGTCAATGCGTCAATGCGTCAGTGCGTCAAGTCACCGGTCATCATCAGGTTCTGGTCATCAGTGAGTACCTCTGTGTCACTGAGAATATTTTCCCCGGGGCCACTTATTGGTCTCGGGGTACCGGGCCCGCACAATTCGGGGCCGGGTCGATCTTTCTCGAAGTCTTCGTTACGCTGCCCGAAAGCACTATTTACCGAGTCACTATTCACGAAATTCTTCTTCACGAATTTAGTCTCGAAACGCCAAACGAAATCGTTTGGAGCTTTTTAGATTCTCGATCCGGGGTCCCGAAGTCATCCGTTTCTTCTGTTGAAGTTTCGGCTAAAAGTCCCGTTAGAGCGAAAAATCCTTCCCGGGCTCCGGGAGGAAACCCTATCAATATTACAGTCGTTCTTCACGAAATTTTCCACTGATCGTCATGGTGACAGTGAGAACGTCTAATTCTCGTCCGAACTTAAAGTCAAGTCTAGCTTGGTTTCCTACCAAGTGTTGCAAAAGGTGTTTCACCGGTACTTCGCTCGACGATAACGCTTGCCGATGCCGCCGAGCGGATCCAAACAGTACCTTGGAATAATTAAATAATTATTTAATCACTGGGGAAAATTCCGGGTGTTACAATTTCGAACACTACTGTTCTGTTTAAGAAAAGTTACACTATTTTTTCTGTATTTAAAATACTGCTGTTTTTTGTATTTGAAAAATATACTGCTGTTTTTGTATTTCAACACTGTTGTTTCTGTATTGAAAATGTTGTTGATTCTGTATTAAAATACTGTTGTTTCTGCATTGAAAATGTTGCTGTTTCTATATTAAAATACTGCTGTTTCTGTATTGGAAATATTGTTGTTTCTGTTTTGAAAGTTTAAATAAGGCAGCTGTTTTTTTTTGTTTAATTGTGTTGTAATTAAATTTTCACTAAGCGGAGGTAGAATTATATTGTTCACTTTTGAGACTTGGACTTGGAGAAATTTTTTGTAGTGTTACTTGAATGTACCATGATGTGAATGCTTGAGAAGAGATTACTATTTTGTGCATATGTGAAACTGTGATTGAGAATTTTGATGTGGACTGTTGGTTCATGAGGATTATAATTGTTACTGATTGGTCATAACATATGCATTATATATATATGTTGGGTTGATGTGGCGGCACTTTGTCCCGCGAGATCAACTGAGGATTCTTAGGTTGATGGTAATCAACCGAGGGCAATGTGGTGGATCGTTGTCCCACGTGATTGTCCTGGCCCGTGAAGGGTGATGTTTTGGCCCGTGAAGGGTGATGTTTTGGGCTCAAGAAGGGTGATGTAATGGCCATATAAATATAACTATAAGCATATAGATATAGAGGGCATTTGCACATCTTAATTGATTTTGTGATGTGGAAGAAAAATATTGTGTTGCTGTTCTCGTTCTGTTCTTGATGAATTTCCGTTTTATGATCTTGTGCTGTTTTATATCACAATTGATAACATGTTGTTTGGTATTTGTTGTTTGCTTAAGAGTTAACCCTTTCTGTTTGTGTTTGGGCGCTTAACGCCAGAAACAGACAGGGCGATGTTCATCGTCTCTCGAAGAACTATGGAATCAGAGTGCGCAGCGGAAGCGTGGAAGACTTAGAAGATGGCGATTTATGTTTTAAAGACCTTCGCTGTTTTATTTAATTTATTTTTTTTGGGCTCGCTATTGAGCATTTACCTTTGTTGTAATATTTTCCTCATTTTTGCTTCTGCGTAATAAATATTATCTATGGGGAAATATTACTTATATTATTTAAGTATCTTTGAGAGACGAAAACCTTTTAAGAAATTAGGTTATTTTTCTGAGAGGTTTTAATTTCCGCGTTTTTACTATGTAACCCTCAACCCAAAATTGGGGTGTTACATAAAGCAACAATGAAATCCATGGATACACTATCCCACTTCCACTCTGGAACTACAAGAGGTTGCATCAATCCTGAAGGCTTCTGATGTTCAACATTTGCCTTCTGACAAGTTAGACAAGCAGCAACGTAATTAGAAACATCCCTCTTCATACCTAGCCACCAAAAATGTAACCTTAAATCCTGGTACATCTTCGTCGAACCTGGGTGAAGACTCAACTTACTCTTATGACCCTCATCTAAAATCAATTTCCTCAACTCAGCATCATTTGGAACACATACACGCCATC
This sequence comes from Acmispon strigosus, assembly GCA_030819835.1. NCBI lineage: Eukaryota > Viridiplantae > Streptophyta > Magnoliopsida > Fabales > Fabaceae > Acmispon > Acmispon strigosus. The sequence continues at coordinate 35,273,688 of JAUAMA010000001.1, read as the reverse complement.
TACAACTTAAAACATCGTCCGTCCCAACGTTAAAGTCTGGCGCCTTTCCCAGACGAGCACTCTCCCTCTTCTCCACTATGACTTTATCTTGTCTCTGTTTCATCTTAATTTCTTCCAAAAGATCACTAGATGCAGTAATCATTCCAAAACTTAGCTTCACTGGCATTATCTTAACATCCAAACTCAAATCTCTAAAAGTCTCTCAATCAACTCCAACTCCTTAATCATCAACGAAGACACATGAATAACTTTACGACTAAGAGCATCAACTACAACATTAGCCTTTCCTGGATGACATTGCAACGAAAAATCATAATCCTTAAAAAATTCCATCCATCTCCTCTGCCTCATTCAAATCCCTCTGATTGAATAGGCACTTCAAGCTCTTGTGGTCACTAAAAACAGTAAACACACACCCATACAAATAGTGTCTCCAAATCCTAAGAGCAAAAACTACAGTAGCAAGTTCTAAATCGTGAGTAGGGTAGTTTATCTCATGAATCTTCAATTGTCTCAAAGCATAAGCCACGACCTTACCATTCTGCAGCAATACACAACCCAAACCTGAATAAGAAGCATCACAATAGACATCGTACGGTTCTCCATACCGCGATAAAATGAAAACTGGTGCATTCGTCATACGACGTTTTAATTCTTGAAAATTAGATTCACACTCTTCAGTCCATGCAAAAGGATAATTCTTTCTAGTCAGCTTCGTCAAGGGTCCTGCAATATTTGCAAAACCTTCGATGAATGAACGATAGTATCCTGCTAAACCTAGGAAACTCCTAAAATCAGTAACAGTCTTAGGTTGTTCCCACTTAGTCACAACTTCTACTTTACTTGGGTCAACAACAATGCCTTCCTTAGAAATAACATGCCCCAAGAATTTCACCTCTTCTAGCAAAAACTCACATTTGACTAAATTAGCAAAAAGAACTTTCTCAGGAAGAACAGACAATACCAAATGCAAATGCTTCCTATGATCCTCATGGCTTCTTGAATAAATCAAGATGTCATCTATAAAAACAACCACAAATTTATCTAAGAAAGAATTGAAAATCTTATTCACATAATCCATAAACACGGCAGGTGCATTGGTAACTCCAAATGGCATCACTAAATACTCATAGTGTCCATAGCGAGTACGAAATGCAGTCTTCTGTATATCAGCCTCTTTAACTATAATCTGGTGGTAACCAGATCGCAAATCAATCTTAGAAAACACCGTAGCCCCACAAAGTTGATCCATCAAGTCGTCAATCCTAGGAAAAGGATAACGATTCTTCACTGTTACCTTGTTCAGCTGCCTGTAATCTACACATAGACGAGATCGACCATCCTTCTTCTTTACAAGTAGTACTGGTGCTCCCCAAGGTGAAACACTAGGTCGAATGAATCCTTTCATCATAAGATCATAAATCTGATTCTTCAGCTCTGCTAATTCCACTGGTGCCATACGATATGGTGCAATAGAAGTAGGTCCAGTTCGAGGAATTACATCAATTGAAAATTCAATATCATGAACAGGGGGTAACCCTAGCACATCCTTAGGAAATACATCTAAGAAATCACATACAATAGGCAAACTTTGGACATCGTCCGTCGACGAACTACCATCACCAAACGATAACAACACCTTCAAAGCTCCTCTTTTTCAGGGAGGACTTCGAGAGATAAGAGTCCAAAAATTCAGACTCCTTAGGATCAGGAATAATTACCTCCTTATTGGCACAATCCAATAGGACATGGTGAAAAGAAAGCCAATCCATGCCTATGATTACATCCAACTCCTTAAGGGGTAAGCAAATCAAATTCACAACAAACTTCCTATTCTGGAAAATAAATGTGCAATTCAAACAAACAGAGTTTGCAGTTAAACTCTTGGCAACAGGGATAGATACCACTAAGTCAAACGACAACTCTGACATAGCCAAACCTAACCTTGCCACACAATCAACAGCAATAAAGGAGTGAGTAGCTCCTGAATCAAACAACACAGAGAGAGAATTACCAGAAATATCGCAACGGTCTCTGATCAAACCTTCATCATTCTTCGTAGGTTCCCCTGAAATGTTGTAAACTCTTCCATGAGCTACCAGACGTTTTCCACGAACATCATCAATAGTTCCCTCCACCTTTGGAACCTTACAATCTTTAGCCATATGTCATGTCTTCTTACAGTTCCAGCAAATAACAGATCCCTCTGTACAACTATTAGCATAATGTCCCTTCTTGTTACATTTGAAGCAGACGATCTCCTCTACTGGCCTCGAACCCCTTTGAATATTCAAGTTGCCTCCACCTGGTTTATTGAATCCAAAATCACGTTTCCTGGTCTGTGGTCGTTGATATGGCCTCTTCCCCTTATCATCCATGTTTGAGTAGGACCTAGCTGGTCCTCCACCTCCTTGTTGTTTTGGAGAATGAGCGTCAATCGCCTCAACACCCTTAGCCTTTTCCATTAGTTGTTGATAGCGAACAATCCCCAATGGTTGTACAACCCTCTTCAGTTCGTAGTTCAACCTATCGATGAAACGTTCACACATGTATTCTTCATCGACCCTGTCTCTGAAAAACCTGTAGTTCCTGGCAGACGATTCTAACTTAGCATCATACTCAGCTACTGACATACCTCTCTGCTTTAATTCTGCAAACTCCTTCTCCTTTGTAGCTCTAGCACTCATGGGAAAATATTTCCCCAAAAATGCTCTCTTGAAAGATTCCCAAGTAACAGCCTGAAAATCATCCTCCATCATGGCCTTGGCACCATTCCACCAATGCTCAGCCTCTCATGTTAGTAGATATGTTGCATAATTCACCCTGGTTGCAGCAAGGGTATCTATAAAAGTAACGATCTTATCTACTTCTTGCAACCACAAATCAGCTACTTCTGGATCATAGCCCCCAGAGAACTTAGGTGGATCCTACCTCTCTTGAAATCGTGCAATCCCTTCATCTGAGTAGAAGCTTGCTCCTTCTCAGCAGTCTGTGCTTGTACTGCAGCAGCAGCAGCAGCAACTCTATTTGCCTCTTCCTCTGCACGAGTAGCAGTAACATTTGCTTGATGTGCTACCAACATAGTAAGATTAGTAATGGCAGCAGCCATTCTATCAATTGCACTCTGATCTGCCATTTCTGTGTTTCAATTCGTTAACCTCTTACTCCTGTTAAGAAAGTCTTAACGGTAAATCTTAACAACAAAAATAGCCAAAATTGTCAATACATATCATACAAAACTATCCACTCATCGGACGGTCTCAACAACAAGAAAGACATTTAACAATCATTCACAATAATACCTCCTTTAATTGACACTCCATCAATCGATCTCAGAATATACTACCACCCACCCAACAGCACTGTTTATCCAAACCATTGCTCTGATACCAAAAATATAACAGCCCGATTTTTTACGTCGAGTGTCACATAGTAACCACGCGGAAAATAACACTTAAATTTAGAAACTCTCAAAACATCTTATTTTCTCAAATGTTCAACACTCATAGATATATCGATAGTGTAGCCCATATAATACATTTCGTAGCGACAAGGTTTAAGATGTAATGGAAAATACTGATTGGCACTTCATGTGCTCTTCCTTTGCAAAAAGATTACAAGATCATTTAGAAAACAAATAAATAAGTCTTCATTCTCGAAACTCAAAAAGTCGTCCTCACCCGTTTCCAAAATGCAGCCCTCGTTCGCCTCCTGCTCTATATCAGACGATTACCTATTGGTGACCGTTTGGTGATGCACACCAAAAATAAGAAAACACAACAAGAAAAGGGTTAACTCCAAATAAATAAGATCAGAAAACATAATAATTTGGCAGACAATATCAACAATCATACTGATAAATCAATCAACGAACTCTATGGCCTTCATAGCCAACCCACAATCACACTTGGTGATTTTTAGTAACCAATACCCATAGCTCATTGTTTTGCCTTATCGGACAGGATGGTTTGCGCGAACGAGACTCTCTCACCCACCCTCAGATGATCCCGTGGCACATAATAGTCCACCACATCAAACCAAAAATTCATCATGATGGCCAATCACAGTTCACATGAACAAATACGGTTCACTCATTCCCTTAACTCCAATAGGTTATATAATATAATTCAATATGGAAATATTCCAGTATTCATCCATCATATTCACGTTACAAAAGTATCCAACACAGATATCACTGCAATTACTAAGATAAGCTAACATATGAGTTACCCTTACCTTCTCGTAGGTTTGCATACACTTTGAGTCTTCAACCTCCTTTGGTTCGAACACAACTTGAAAGGTCGAATCTGAAGAAGAACGAGCAAGAACAAGCAAGAACAAGAACTCCAAGAACGTTTAAGAAATATTTCTTTGAAGCAAGGAAGTAGCAAGGATTCAGAGAATCTAAAACTGAAATAAAGCTAGATACTAGGTATTTAAAGCATGAGGAAAACAACTTCTGAGGGTAAACATTAAATGAAAAGTGGTCAATGAAAGTGGCGGGTCATTAATGCTAATTAATGATCCTAACATATATTCTAGTCAATAAAAACGGAAGTTTACTATTTCCAAGACATCTGACACGTGTTTCACATTGTAAAAAAAGCGGTAATTTAACCAAACGGGTACGAAAAGTGTCTCGTCAAATGAGAACCTAAGGCAACTACCAAACGAATACCAAACTGACTCACTATTCGGTTGTACCAAACAAACACTATTGAGCCAAACGAACTCTTCAGAAAAAGTACCAGAAGAACACAACTTTACTTGTCAAACGAGTTCGACGGGTTTTTCCGGACGAACACAACCATGCTCCCCAGACGAAACCAACAAAATCACATAGAAATATGCCAAACTAAATCAACATACACTCAATATATTTTCACACATATTTCAAATAAAATTATTATATCCAAAAAAAGGATCTTACATTGTGCAAATTGAAAATTTTGAGGTAAGTGCCTATGAAAAAGAAAAGAAAAAACAAAATAGAAAAAGAAAAGAAAATGTGTTGAAAAATAGAAGAGAAAAGGGCCTTAATTGTGAATTGTTTGTTCTATTGTACTTTTGTAAAATAGGATCACTTGACTAATTTTTGAAGCCCTTTGTGTTTTCATTCTTTCATATACCCTACCTTGCATAACACCCTGAGTACTATTGTTTAAAGCCTTTTGAGCTCTCTCTTATTTGCACACAACTTCTTTCTTTAGTCTTAAGTTGGTTGATAAAAAATTTGATGTATAGTGCTTTTATGATCCAAAGGAGTGAATATTTCCTATACATATTTGAGTGAAAGAGAGGTCTATGACCCATATGCTATTGTTTGGTTTGATTCTCTAAGAAGTCTTCTTATCATTTGTGTACTCTGATAAGGGGAGCCATAGAATTGTTGTGCACGTTTTATGAATACCCCTTTGTGTGAAAGATTCACTACAAGAAAAATGCATATTACTGACAGCTAAAAACTGTCGGTAACAATGATTTACCGACGACCAACCAACAGTCACAAAATCGTCGCTAAAACGCTCACGATAATATTTTACCGACGGTTTTTAACACGTCGTCAGTAATTACAAACGGTTTTATCTGTCGCTACTTTAGCGACGGGCCAAAAACGTCGGTAACGTTGCGACAGCCAAAATGGTTGATAATTACCAACAGTTAAAATCCGTCAGTAACATGCCCATATTTTTTACAAAACGCAAGCAACTTCTTATACTGGGTATGATATATTGATTTATCAAAATTATGTACATATATTGCAATAGGGAAAACACTTTTTAGAATGTCATTTGATAGGTTTGTAATATGTAATATATTAATAAATTATTTTATTAAGAAAGTCTCGTGTTCCACTTGACTTTCATTGATCATGAAATGCTTCATCCATATGGATGAAATTGAAGCATTTCATGAACAATGAAAGTGAAGTGAAACACGAGATTTTTTTAATAAAATAATTTATAATATATATTACTTATTACAAATCTATCAAATGACATTCTAAAAAGTGTTTTTCCTTTTGCAATACATGTAAACAATTACAATACACTAAGATATAATCCTTGATATAAGAAGTCACTTCCATTCAATAAAAAATATACAACAATATATATATATATATATATATATATATGTGTGTGTGTGTGTGTATATTTCGGTGCTTTGGAATGCACAAACAAATATAATTATTAACTATACATGTCTACCATAAAAAAAACTATACATGTCACTTAAAACATATTATAAGATAAATTATTTCATATACCAATATGTATGATAACTTACTAAATTAGTCATGCACAAATAATATTCATATTAACATAACTACATATTCACACAAACATAACAAAGTACAAAAAATTATAAAATACTAACTTCTACAATGCGTGTAACTTTTGGTCATTCTTAATACAACTACTACAAAACCAAATAAAAATTATAAATTAACATATAATAATAAAACTAAAATAACAAAATAGAAAAAAAACGAAAAAAGAATGAAAGGTATGGACAAGAGATGAGAAAGAGAAGTTTGGTGAAGTGATGGTGGAACCCACTATATATAGGTTACTGCTGGTCTAGCCGTTAGTAACACCATCAGTAAGATATAAAATGGTTCGTTTACCGAAGGCTTCTAGCCGTCAGTTAATGGGCGGCATAACGAATATTTCAAATAAAACCACCAAAATGGGCGCAAAAATTGCCGATCTAGCTACCAACGGTCATAAATTGTCAGAATTGGCCGGTGAAATTACCGAAGATACTAAACCATCGCAGAACGGGGTCAGAAAATTTACCGCCAGCATTTCGCGCCCCAAAATGTCGCACCTCCATGCTTCCCGCTAAATAGTGACAAGTAAATTTGTTGTTAATTTTTTTCATGAGATCGCATTACTGAAGGTTAAACCATCGATAATGTACGAAATTACTGATGATATTCTGGCAGTCGATAAATAACTGTCGGTAATTCAGAGAATTCTTGTCGTGATTCCTTGCTTGAGCTACTTCTTTGTGGTGATGCACATCTTTTTGTTGATAGTCAAAGATAGATTCTGATTGAGGACAAGCAGAGTTTAAGTGTGGAGAAATTCATGTCGTCTATGTAAGAACAGATAGCAACCTGAGAGGGGGGGTGAATCAGTGTTGCCCCAATTTTCGCCTTATTGAAATCGATACTTTCAAGTTTATGATGATCACGAGTTGATCTTAGTGATTGCAGCGGATATGAACAATACTTGAAAGTAAATGTGAAGGATAAAGAGAATCACACACAAGATTTATCCTGGTTCGCCTTCAATCCACCGAAGACTACGTCCAGTCCCTCAAGAAAACCCCTTGAGGATTTTTCCACTATTGATAAGAATTTCTTACAAGTTCCTAACCCAAGGACCCCAAGAACTTCTACCAATATCCTGTGAAAGCAAACCGCTTTCAACAGCCCCTGAAAGCAAACCGCTTTCAGTTCCTGAAGGCAAACCACCCTCAGACCTTGAAGACAAACTTGTCTTCAACCACAACCCTGAAAGCAAACCACTTTCAGTGACAAAAACCCTTCACCGAATACCACGGTGAAAAACTCAATCTTACAGAAAGAGATGAAGAAGATATTACACTTGGCTGTTCCAATCCTTTAACACACAATTGGATTGAACATGAGAAATTATGCTTTAAGGCTTTTAAGCATAATACAATTCTGAGTTCTTCAAGATATGAACAACTAATGTGTTCTTGTAAACATGAAGATCATGAACTCAGAATTTAGGCTCCAAAAGATTTAAGTTCTAAAAGATGAACCAATTTTGAAAGAGCTTTGGCCTAATGTGTTTTTCTCATGTGAAATGTGTCTATTTCGTGTGTGTTGTGTGTTCTATGTTGTTGTTGTGTTTTCTGGACTCAAATGGTCTTTATATAGGCAAGGGAAACGTCCTTGAACCATCACAACCCTTTTCAAAAGGTTTGGGACACAATGGTTCATGAAAAGATGCACTTTTTCGTTCTGGTAATCGATTACCATACTTAGTGTAATCGATTACACAAGTGACCGTTTAAGTTTGAATTTGAATTTCAAACATGTAATCGATTACAAGACTGGAGTAATCGATTACTTGCCTTGGTGTAATCGATTACCATAATGGTGTAATCGATTACACAGAAGCCCATTTTCCAGAAACTTGTTCTTTGAGACTTGCTTAAGGTTTTCTACTTCTTTTAAGTTATGAAAACTCTTAGCTTGATCAGATTTTTCATCAAACTTACCAAGGTTTTCCTTTCCATTATTCAAGACAAAGCATTTTGATCCAAAAGCATGTAGATGAGAGATATTTGGTTTCCTTCCTTTGTAGAGTTCATAGGGTGTTTTCTTAAGGATAGGTCTAATAAGAACTCTATTGGAAACATAGCAAGCAGTACTTACAGCATCAGCCCAGAAATATTTAGGGAGACTAGATTCACTTAACATGGTTCTTGCTAATTCTTCAAGTAACCTATTCTTCCTTTCTACTACACCATTTTGTTGTGGTGTTCTCGGAGTAGAGAAGTTATGTGATATTCCATTTTCATCACATAGTTCTTGGAATTGTTGATTATGAAATTCTCCACCATGATCACTTCTAATAGAAGAGATCTTTAAAGACTTCTCATTTTGAACAAGCCTTGCATATCTTTTGAATGCATTGAAGGCTTCATTCTTATGAGGTAGAAATAAAGTCCAAGTGAATCTAGAGAAATCATCAACAATAACAAGTGCATAGAAATTACCTCCGAGGCTTTTGGTTCTAGAAGGTCCGAACAAATCCATATGTAACAATTGAAGGGGTCTTGTGGTCGAAACTATGTTCTTTGGTTTGAAGGATGTTCTGGTTTGCTTCCCTTTTTGACATGCATCACAAAGCCTGTCTTTCTCGAATTTTATCTTTGGAAGCCCAACAACTAGATCATGCTTGACTAGTTTGTTTAAATGATCTATGTGAATATGTGCAAGTCTTCTATGCCATAGCCATGAATCACTATTATTCTTGGCCAGAAGGCATCTCACATTTTGTGGAATTTCTTCCAATGAGATCATGAAGACTTTGTTTACTTTATATCCAGAAAACTTAATTTCTTTAGTTTTCACATCTTTCACAACACATATATCATTAATAAAACCTACTTTCAAACCTTTATCACATAGTTGACTAATACTCAGAAGATTATGCATCAAACCATCAACGTAAAGAACTTTATCGATGACTGTTTGAGGGGGTGTGCCTATTCTTCCAATACCGAGTATTTTTCCCTTTTGATTGTTACCATATGTGACGAAACCTTTTTCCCTAGGTATAAGAAAAGAAAACTTGGTTTTGTCTCCTGTCATGTGTGATGAGCAGCCACTATCAAGATACCATAGATCCTTTGCTGCTTTCATACACACCTACATGACAAAGTTCAGACATGGGTATTAGGAACCCAACAAGTTTTGGGTCCTTCTAAGTTAACATCCTTTCTAACCCAAATGTACTCCCTATTTGGTACTCCTATATGTTTGTAGTAGCATCTACTAGGGGTATGTCCTATTTTGTTACAGTAAGTACAAGAGTAATGATTGTAACTGGAGGTTTGTCTAGGAGAGGGATGAATCTTCTTAGGAGGTCTATTTTGAATGTTCTTCCTATTGTTTGTACTTCTAACAGGATTAATTTTATTGTTACTAGAAGATCCTAAAACATGGTTTGGTTTTATAAACACAGTTTTCCTAACTTCTTTTGTCTTTGGATGAGAAGTATATCCTAAACCTGACTTATTGTTTGAATATCTTTGAACACTTAGAATATCATCTAACTTCTGTTTTCCTTTATTGAAGTTATTTACTCTTTGTTGAAGATTTTCTATCTTTTCTTCTAAAGAACTACACTTAGTACATTTGTGAGTAATGTCTATCTTAGATTTTACTACATCTAGTTCTTCTTGTAAATTTCTACATTTACTTTCTAGGGAAGAAATTAACTCATTTTGCCTAGTGCTAACTTTAGAAAATTCTTGACATATTTTGAACATATTTTCCATGGTAAACTTTAAATCATGAAAAGATATAGAATTCTCACTAACCTGGGAATCTTCAACATCAGAATCATGTGAGGCCATTAAAGCAACTTGTGCTTCTTCTTTATCAGAATCAGATGATGAACTTACTTCATTATCATCCCAAGCCAAATATGCTCTTCGAGTAGGTTGATCCTTTTTCTCGAATTTCTCTCTTAGACCATGTTTCTTCTTCTGAAGATTTGGACAATCTAACTTGAAATGTCCTAGTTTGCCACACTCGAAACATGTAGTCTTTTGAGATGAAGAAGACTCATTGTTCTTTTGGAAGACTTTATTGTTGTTAAATCTAACATTTTTCCTTTTAAGAAACTTTCCAAAGTTCTTCACTAGAAGATTTAGATTTCCATTGTCTTCTTCTTCAGAATCTGCATCATAATCTTCTTTGATGCTTTCTTTTGCTTTTAGGGAAATTGATCGATACTTCTTCTCATGTTGTTCATGCTCTTCTAAACGATTCAATTCCAACTCATGTTCTTGGAGTTTTCCAAAAAAGAGTTGCAAGAGTCATATTTGATAAACTCTTCTTCTCTGAGATGGCTGTTACTTTTGGTTGCCATACTCTTGTAAGTGATCTTAGAACTTTCATGTTCAAGTCACTGTTTGAAAATTGTCTACCAAGAGCAATCAAATGATTAATTAAATGAGTGAATCGTTTTTGCATGTCTAATACCTTTTCTCCTGGAAGCATTCTGAACATTTCATATTCTTGAGATAGAGTATTGATCTTTGATCTCTTGACTTCATCTGTTCCTTCATGAGTCACCATCAACGTATCCCATATTTCTTTTGATGAAGTGCACGTTGATACTCTGAAAAATTCATCCATGCCAAGAGCAGATGTAAGAATGTTCATTCCTTTGAGATCATGTTGAACCTTCTTCTTTTCTTCTTCACTCCAAGTAATTTCTGGTTTTGGTTGTGAAGTTCCTTCTTCATTTGTTGTTACAGGCACAAAGGGTCCTTCTTCAATGACTTTCCATATTCCTGAGTCTAATGACTTTATGAATATCTTCATCTTGATTTTCCAGAAGTCATAGTGTTCTCCATTGAAGAATGGTGGCCTGTTTATGTTATGTCCTTCAATTGTTCCATGATTGGAAAAGGATGCCATCTTTTCCCGGATCTTAGGAATAACTTACCTAAACTTCCGCTCTGATACCAATTGTAAGAACAGATAGCAACCTGAGAGGGGGGGTGAATCAGTGTTGCCCCAATTTTCGCCTTATTGAAATCGATACTTTCAAGTTTATGATGATCACGAGTTGATCTTAGTGATTGCAGCGGATATGAACAATACTTGAAAGTAAATGTGAAGGATAAAGAGAATCACACACAAGATTTATCCTGGTTCGCCTTCAATCCACCGAAGACTACGTCCAGTCCCTCAAGAAAACCCCTTGAGGATTTTTCCACTATTGATAAGAATTTCTTACAAGTTCCTAACCCAAGGACCCCAAGAACTTCTACCAATATCTTGTGAAAGCAAACCGCTTTCAACAGCCCCTGAAAGCAAACCGCTTTCAGTTCCTGAAGGCAAACCACCCTCAGACCTTGAAGACACACTTGTCTTCAACCACAACCCTGAAAGCAAACCACTTTCAGTGACAACAACCCTTCACGGAATACCACGGTGAAAAACTCAATCTTACAGAAAGAGATGAAGAAGATATTACACTTGGCTGTTCCAATCCTTTAACACACAATTGGATTGAACATGAGAAATTATGCTTTAAGGCTTTTAAGCATAATACAATTATGAGTTCTTCAAGATATGAACAACTAATGTGTTCTTGTAAACATGAAGATCATGAACTCAGAATTTAGGCTCCAAAAGATTTAAGTTCTAAAAGATGAACCAATTTTGAAAGAGCTTTGGCCTAATGTGTTTTTCTCATGTGAAATGTGTCTATTTCGTGTGTGTTGTGTGTTCTATGTTGTTGTTGTGTTTTCTGGACTCAAATGGTCTTTATATAGGCAAGGGAAACGTCCTTGAACCATCACAACCCTTTTCAAAAGGTTTGGGACACAATGGTTCATGAAAAGATGCACTTTTTCGTTCTGGTAATCGATTACCATACTTAGTGTAATCGATTACACAAGTGACCGTTTAAGTTTGAATTTGAATTTCAAACATGTAATCGATTACAAGACTGGAGTAATCGATTACTTGCCTTGGTGTAATCGATTACCATAATGGTGTAATCGATTACACAGAAGCCCATTTTCCAGAAACTTGTTCTTTGAGACTTGCTTAAGGTTTTCTACTTCTTTTAAGTTATGAAAACTCTTAGCTTGATTAGATTAGGTGTTTTAAGAGCCTTTATGCTTTAATAAACCTTTGGAAGCATAACTCACCTAATTCTAAGACTTCTAGACTATTGATGAACTTGAGTGCTTGATTCTTTTGAAGTCTTCTTTTCTTCTTTTTGTTGATGAGTTTGTCGTCATCAAAACCACAGTCAGGGTCAGGAGCAAGACCTTCTTCACAGTCTAAAATTCCTGCTTTTTACTGTATTTTTCCTGTGGTTTTATACCTTATTATTGTTTTATCTTTACATGACTCATGTGCTCTATGGTAAATTTTCAATATGTAGATAAAAAAGTAGGAAAAAAGGAAAATACATTGGAAAATAGTTAAAAAGGAGCAAAAAGTGAATAATTTCGTCTTGAAGAGGAGGCTCGGTCGTGTAGCCTACAAGGCCCAATCATGCTCTATTACAATGAAATGTCCAAATCGTGTCAAGCCCCTGCACGCCCATTGGTGCTATTTAAGGAGCCATGTTTGTGTCCCCTAAGTGGCAGCGTTGTGCCTATTGCCTGGCCAGAGAGTTCGATTTTAACCTAATTATTTCAATCAAAGAAGGGGTTTGAGGGCAAGGCATATCATTATGCTTAAGAAGATAAAATTCTCACGTAGAAGAATGTGAAGAATGAAGAACATTGAGATTTTGTGAATAAGAAGAGGGAGAAAGATAGAAGAATTGAAGACTTAGTGCTTTAGTTCACTGTAAAATGCTAGCTAGTAGAAATTTTATGGTTTCTTACTTTATTATTATGAGTAACTTAACATCCTCTCTCGAGGTGGCGATGTAGAAGATGATTTCAACACTGATATTTATATATGTTTAGTCTTTATTTTGTTTAAATGATGTACTCTACTTCTCATTATATATGACGTAATTAACTATATTAATACTAGGTTAGTTTACTCCTAGCGGGGGAGATAATCCACAGAACCAAAAAAGAATAGAGTGTAGGGAATCAGTCATGGTGAGTTCTTCACAGACGTATTAGGATTAGTTTTCATATGCTTTCAACTAGCCTATGACTGAGTGGTGAAATATCCCTTAGGAAGCTATATGGCTTAATGTTTCTGAAAAGAATCATAAGAATTTTTCCGAAAAGAATCATAAAAGAAGTTTTTAAAAGAAATGAGGGGTATTTACTCGTAAGAGGAAGCGTGATAAATTGTTTACCGGTTGTTATCGATGTGGAATCACTGGCGGATTCAACCACGTGACGAGAAGTGATGTAATATGGGCACTCGGCTAGGGGTGGACCCTCTTGAAAAAGGAACTCATATTCATATGAAAGTCATTTTAGTTTGTGTTATTGATTATGATTGTTGATGGAGAATGGCATAACATATCATGCATTCATGGGACAGACTTGTAACACCCCAATTTTCAAGGGTCTTCATAGTGCCTCAACGATAAGTTGATATGCCATGAATCTTAGAAGGCCTTGGAAAGATGTAACACCCTATTTTTATAACACGGTAGGGCATCAAGTTTTACAAATAAATGCGGAATTAATTAAACCTTTTTCCAAAACTCATGAAAAGAGCGAGTATTTTTTTTTAGACGAAACAGAACATTCATGCATAGCTTAACAAAGAAGATAAAATGATAACTCATAATGAAACCATAATGCATACATAATACCCATATTATATTAAGGCTTAAATATGTTCGGGGTCCCTGACATTTGAAAGGGAATCAATCTAGGTCCCTGAAAAAATAATTTGCAAAATTTCATCCCTAACAAATGTTTTTTAATCAAATTAAGCCCTTTTGACCAATTTTGACCAGTCAACAGTCCAGTGGCAAGCCTAGTCACTTGAGTAGTGTCCACGTGGACTTTTAAGCCAATTTTGAAATTAAAAAAAAAACTTCTAATCAAACCTTCTTTCTCTCTCATCAACGAGCAGAACCTAAATGCACCACCTTCTTTCTTTCAAATCTAGCCTCCGCCTCTTCCTCCAAGACTGTCTCCTCCCCAACGGCAGTGACGCCTCCATCCCCCTCTCCCTCCCCGTCAACGCCTTCCTCCTCGACGTCCGCGCTAAGACCGACATCCTCGCCGCCGCCACCTCCGACCTCCTCACCATGCTCGGCGGCCCCCACTTCCCCGTCTTCCTTGACCGTCGTGACGGCCGCTCCTCGCTATCCACCTCTGTTGAAGGCCACCTCCCAAGACCCTCCATGCCTGTGTCACTTTGTTGTTGGTTTTATTGTTGTTTGATTTAGGGGTAAAGTAGTGAGCTTCTTGCGTGGAATGGGTTCCTGTCGAAGGTACTGTCTTTGCATTGTGAACCAAGACCCTCCATGCCCATGTCCCAAATCCTCCTCCATGCCCATATTGATTTCTGTTAAGGTTGGTTTTTGGATGATGTTAGGGATTTGGTGTTTGAGATTTCTGGAATTTTGGTTGGGGATTTCTGGAATTGGTGTTAGGGAATTCCTTTGAACATTAGTTTTTTTGTCTTTGTTGTATCTTTGAGCTTCAAAGAAGAATGATTTTCTGGAAGGAGGAGGAAGGAAGTTGAAGATCTAGAAAGAGGAAGATGAAGTTTATGGTTATTTTCTGGGTTTTTTTCATGATTTTTGGTTTGAGGGTTTATTTTCTGGATTTGGGGCTTGATTTTCTGGAGATAGTGAAGAAGATGAAGAGGATGAAGGTCTGAAAAAATTAAATAAAAATTCCATGTAGGATAAGTGAGATGATGTGGAGCTGATGACTAAGTAAAATTCCATGTTGACTAGTCAAAATTGGTCAAAAAGACTTAATTTGATTAAAATCATATGTTAGGGATGAAATTTTTCAAATTATTTTTTCAGGGACCTAGATTGATTCCATTTCAAATGTTAGGGACCTCGAACATATTTAAGCCTTATATTAATAGTCATAAGGCTGGCCAAATGTTACATAGTTCAGAGAAAAACCCGTAAGAGTCAAAAGTAGGGAAAACATGCACGGAAGGAATAAAAACCTTGCCGACATACCCCTGGGATAACATTTAGGAAACCACCTATGAGGTAAGAAACTCCAGACTTACACCCGATCAACCCACAAAATAAAAATAAGGAAACTACAGGGAAAATCTATAACTAGCAGCTGGTTGCGTGTCTCAAAAAATCCTCCTCATCGTTCTCATCCTCCATAGATGGGTCCTCCTCCTCCTCATCCATCAGTATATCCTCCACCGCTTCCTTGCTGATGTCACCCTTAGGATCTAGGTCTATGATCACATGTTTCATGTCCACATGCGTCGTCTCGACCACTATACGCTCCAAAACTAGAGGATGCAGAAGTCTGACAGGAAAACTCAGAGAATAATCAGGCTCGGGCTTCACCGGCACAAACGACGGTGTAGCTCTAGAAGGTCCAGCCTTAGAAGAGGGTATCGGGTGAGATGGTCTGACCTCTGAAGATGAAGCAAGGAGTTGGCCCGCTAAAGGAAACTCGAATCCAGAAGATGTGGACGAAGCATCTCTGTCTCAAACGTCACTCAGGATCATCCACGAGGGTATGGTCCACCACTGTGTTGGATTTATTAATCCAGCGTCACCCTTCGGATTCGATGGGCTTAACATCCCAACCCATGGCGCTTATTATGGGCTAGGGGCAGCCCCTTGAGGGCTCTATACTATAAGGAAATAAAGTTGCGCACTCATCAACAACAATTTCTTTTGGCATAATGGTAAGCGCTTGATCCAAAAGTGGTATCAGAGCAAGGTCATGGGTTCGAATCCCCTGGTTAACATTGGGGGGATATTGCTGGATTTATTAATCCAGCATCACCCTTAGGATTTGATGGGCTTAACATCCCAACCTATGGCGCTTATTATGGGCTAGGTGCATCCCCTTGAGGGCTCTATACTATAAGGAAATAAATTTGCGCCCTAACTAACAGCAATTTCTTTTGGCGTAGTGGTAAATGCTTGATCCGAAAGACATTGTTAAGTTCAAACGTATATTAGAACATTTATCATATTTTGAGTGATAACAATTTTACTACTAAATTCTGTGCATTATGTTTTTCACGAATTACATCTATCGTTTAAGACAAGAATGAAGAATCTATTCAAGGCAAAAGTGTAGTATCGTACAAGCAAGAGTGAAGTATCATTCAAGACAAGAATGAAGTATCGTTCAGGCGAAAGACTACAGCGTCAAAATTATGTTTGAAGTATCGTCTGCTGTATTGTTAAGCATATGGAAAGTATCGTTTGATCAACAATGAAGAGTATCGTCTAGCAAAGAGTATCGTTTAATGAAGAGCAAGAGACAAATTCAAGTATTGTCTAACTCAACTATCTATGAGCTATATCATCAGAGTGTAAACGATTGAAGAACAACGCTGTCAACAAAACAAATCGTTTCTCGAAAAGGAAAGGAACTCATTGATGAAAGAATTAATTGCAAATGAGTGAATCAAGCATTACATCACTCAAAGATCAACTCTGCTCAAACAACAACACAATTGCAATCAAAGCAAAGGAGAAAATCACGACAAAAATCTTTCAACAAGCAGCTCTGGAGAATCAACAAAGTCAAATCTTTTCAGTGCTTATAGTCGTTGCTAAACGGTCAGAAATTCATGATCATATAAAGTCAACGACAAACACCTTCCGCAAATCAGAATTGAATTGAAGGTATAAAGTGAGCATTTGTAGATTTGAAGAAGGACAAAACACACACGTGAGGTCGAGAAAAGTGAAATGAAGTGCAAAAGAAAGAGAACAAAAAACAAAGCATAGACTCATACAAATCCAAGTTCAGAATTTCAAACCGAACGACAAGTGTCAAATCAACAACAAATTATCAAAGGACCAAAAAATAAAGTTTTTTCAAAACTAACAAGTTCATGCTTAAGAGGAAGATAATGGCTATGAGAAATATGAAAAACGTCAGTGATTTTATCAACTTCAAACTTCTCAAAACTCATCCTTTTACAAAACAAAAACCATAGGAATCAAGAGCTTGAGGAGGTGAGCATTTTACCTCAAAGGAACCAAGTGAGAAAACAAGAAAATGTAGGTGGGAATGGTGGTGGAGCTCGCGGCTGTGGAGTTGGAGGGAGGAAGAAGATGAAGTTTTCAAGATTCCTTATTTTTCTTACTTTCTCTCTATAATTCACTTGATTTCTTTTCACTAATGACACTTAGTAGAAAAAAACTTGATAAATAAATAAATGACACAAGAAAGGGGAGTTTGAATTGTTTCCTTATAAAAACTTAGTTTTCTAATCAAATATATGTTTTCAAAACTGTTGCGTAAATGATAGCAGCGGAATGATAAGCAGAGTGTAAGCGATAGAGTAAAACAGTTTAATGCAGCGAAAAATAAGTGTGCAAATGTGTAGACGATACAAGCAGTGAATGTGTGCGCGACGCAAGTAATAAAAACAACACACACAAGATTTATCCTGGTTCACCCCCTGAGCGATAGGGCTATGTCCAGTCCTTGGCTTCCCCAAGATTTTCCACTATTCACCAGAACAGTACAAGTATTTGACATGACTTCTCCTAACAAGTATTCTACAGGACTTCTCCCACGTATTCGACAGGACTTCTCCCAAGTATTCGACAGGAATTCTCCTTTTACAAATGTTTCTTCTACAAAGAATCTCTTCTCAAAAGAGTGAGGTAGAAAATTATTTCAGGCTCAACAAACTCTCAGTATTTTGGCAGATGGTTTGACACTTAGAAATATACTCGAGGTTTGGAAACAGAGAGGATAGACAATGGGTTCTCTGTATGGTGTGAATAGATTGAGAGTGATTGACTCTTTGAGGTTTCTCACATTTGAACGATTTCACTCGTTGTGATATGACTCTTGAATTCAAGTTGAGTTTATGAGCTTAGAGTAGTTCGAATTTGTTCTGTTCTATGCTCTGTTTTTCGTTCCTTTTCTTTTTCACTTCATTTCTCTTCACTTTTCTTCGTTGGGTCTCTTTCTTCAAATCTTCAAGTCCTCCTTTTATATTTTCAATTCACAAAGTTTAGGAAATATTTATCTATCATAAATAAACTCTTACATAAAATTGTTATCGCTCAAAATATTATAAACGTTATGGGATCGTTTGAACTTAACAAAACTCACTTTCCCTTTTCTTCCTCCTTGGCTGCGGCTTTTAATGACCATTGAGGGGTCAAATTTTTATTTTTCTTAAACTTTAGGGATCAAAGTTGAAACAGAAAAGTTTATGTAAAAATATCTAATTACTTCTGCAGTACTAAAGTTTAAACACTCAAGGGGCAAGAACTAAAGTCTAAAGTGAAAATATTAAGGAAAATATATTGGATTAGTTTAAGATTAAACGTCTAATCCGGCTGACGTGTCGTCAAGTCGGTTGTCATTCGTGTCATAGGAATTATTTAATTATACGCTTAGCATGTTCTCCAATGTCTCTTAGAGTTACTAACATCGGTAACTCGATCATCTCAGACCATTTGCTCGTACAATTCAAGCACTAGGCCCAAAATATCCCAGGTCGTTTTCCTCGGGATTCGTGCTGATTCCGGCCCGAAAACACTATTCCCAAAAATACTATTCCCCAAAATATTTTTATCGCATATCCGGATCCTTCGCGTCAAATGGGGATGCTTGGTGATTCCCGGATTTTTCATCTAAGGTCCCATACATCTTCGTTCGACTGCGCGAAATTTTCTACTGGAAATCTTAGCGGCAAGAGGAAAATCTTCCCTGGATCTACGAAAGGAAACCCTATCAATATTACAGCCATTCTTCACAAAATTCTTCACTGACCTCATGAAGATAATGAGAAAGTCTTATTCTCGCTCGAACTTCGAACAAGTTAGGATTAGGGTTCTAAGGCAAACTGCCACTCGCAAAACACTGCATCAACTATCCGAATAGCTTAACGTGTTAGCTTAAGCTCGAAGGCGCTTCAAAATATACAGAAGATAATCCAATAATTACTTAATTAATTCAGGGACTTACACAAAACAATCAAAAGACTCCATGGCCTCCAAGAAATTAATGACATTCGTAAAAGAGGAGAAAACTTGAACATTATCCTCCTTCTTCCACAAAAGACACAAACCACCACCTCTTGAATGACCCTCACCTCTATAGTCCGTAGCAAAAAAATTAGAATAACCACCCAAATTTCACATCCTTTGAGTCGCAGAAACCTTCTTACGGGTTTCTATAAAATCACCACATTTGGATCTTCATAGTGGATGAGCTTTTTAAGTCTCACACTTCCCGTGGGTTCCTGACTAGCTGCCTCTGCTGATATAGCATAAAAAGGAACTTTATTGGATGGTGGAGAAAACACAACATCTAATAAGTCCTTAGCAACCTGTTTTTTACCAACCCTAGCTAAAGGAACCTCTTCCTGGTTAAGAATCAGTCAGCTCTAGCCAACTGCTCCCACCTTTCGCCCATGTGGATCCGGCTTAGAACAAACCAAGAAGCACTCGCATATCTCTGCTACAAGAGTTTGCAGAACCATAGTCTGATGGGGAACCCCCAACAGATTAGCCACGACTGAATCACCCTCATCTGCTTCCTCATTCACCAAAACCAAAGGGACTGAGGGCATTTGAGAATGTGAGGTAGACTTAGAACCTTACCATTCACCTAGAGGCCAGAGAGAAAGTAGCACCTTGAGGCACCTGTGAACCACTACCTTTCCTAAACCCAACACCCTCTTTATGGAAACTACCTTTGTGAAACTAGCAAGCAGAGGACCTAGACAGATTAGCCGCAAGCCCACAACCATGGCCCAAATGGGAGAGGAACATCTCCTTTGAACCATCACCCTCCAACACAATCTGATAGTCTCGCACCAGGTGATCCAACATGCCACACTTGAAACAAAAGTTTCATAAACGTTTATACGTAAACATAACCCTGAATGGATCCTTAACGCATCTGGCCAAGAGCTTCCCCCTCATATGGGGTCTAGAGATGCCAACCTGAACTTACAGTTGTAAATCCCTAACATGTTGTTATAAGAGGAACCCCAGCCCAGATAACTGCCCAAAAAGTATTCACCAAAGGAGCGGGCCACCTCTTCTAAACAAAAGCCATAGGTGGGTCGTGGACTTGGACCAAGAAAGGCACCTTGGACAAAACCTTGCCACTTAACCAGGCCTCCAATGACGAGGATGAAGCGGAAAGACGTGAATACATCCACAACCGTGTTGTCCTCCTCCGGAAAAAAAAAAAACAATGATCTCAGAAAGTCAAAAAGAATGGAAGACAAAGCAGCCACTAAGGATCAGTCATGTCACTCCTCAAACCCTAGGAGATCTCAACGGTGGGACCCCAATAATCATTGTTAATTTGTCAATATATATTCACACTTTTATTTAAATTAAATTTTATTTCTCCGATACCCTTTTAAATCTTGAAGGGTTCCATACCTTTATAAAATAAGTTTTTACAACTTACAAACTGCTGCTCAATATTTTAAAAAATAATCTGAAATGTACCGTAGATTCTCTTATTTTATGGGTACGGAAGCAATATTATGCTCTAAATTAAATTCTGAAAAATATAGTTATATTTGATATTTGCAATTGTGCCTCGCGAATCGTGCTCCTCATCGACAAGTTATTCAGATTCACATTTTTCTAAAAAAGATACACCATTTTAATAAACATGGGACCAAGTTATACATGTTTAAATAGTAAATTTCTTTGGCCAGAACGAGCAGCCGCGCAACAACCAATAATATAAAGCTTTGGCGCAAGCTCCAAAGGGTAAATATTATTTGTCTACTTATGAATTTTCTGGTCCCTCGCGTGCTTGCCAGGTTAGGTTAGCTGCCATGAGCATCCCACTTGGTGTAACTTAGGGACTATTTTATGTGCACATAGGAACAACGAGTAACATGTTGGAATGAGTCTTGTTTTTAATATTGATTACTGAATAGCAATGCTTTATATTTTATAATTTCCTCCCTTTTTGGGTCACTTTACAAATTTTTATCAAAAATGTTTTCTTTCGCATCTCATTTTAAGGTGAAAAGAGGTGGAGGGATGAGAGAGATAAAAAGAAAAAAAAATAACTATGAGATTTAATATGTGAGGTGATAAAAAATGAGAAGAGAGATAAAAATAAAAGTAGGTGCAAAGAAGTATACAAAATTTGGAGTTTGAATATATCATGATTCAATTTTTATGTTGAAACATTCGATCTGAACGGCAGTGAAGAGTCTGTAATTATTTCATGCATGTTAATAAATTATACTCATCTGCTGTAACGAGTATTATGTGCTTTTAACTTTTCAATAAAAAAAAAAAATTGTTCTTAATCATCACCATTTTCTACAGCAATATACTAACGCAGCTGTATTAGTCAAAAGTTTGTCATAACTTATTTTCTTCGGTCTACTCTACTCACATTGTTACTTAATTTCACTGTCTAATTAGTCCCTAATTTTATTAATGAGTTTGACGACGTTTAGTGGCGGTCAAAAACAGCTAATAATTGTAAAAGTGACTGCAACTAAACGTTATTTTTCTACCGAGAAACTAAAACCAAACTCACTTATAAAATCAGGAACTAATTTGAACATTAACTCTATTTTTATTTGAATGGAATCTTCTTTCATAAAAAATCTTTCAAATGGATCAAGTTAGTGTTCTTTTATTTTTAAGGTAGTACTTAGTAAGCGGATAAAATCTTGCACCCTATAAGCCACCTATTTGGTAAGCGGATAAAATGAAGTAGGTACTTTAATTTTCCTGATATGTTTTAATTTTTTTAGTGTAATAAATTTTTTACCATTTCTAAAATCTACTAGTGTATCTACTAATTATGAGTCCTCAATCTCAAACCTAGCAACTCTTAAAAAAAGACTCTCTTATATGTTGACACGTGTCACTTTATCAACCCAACAATTTCTCCCTCTATCAAATCAAATTTCCGAATTTAAATCATGATTTACGATAATTAAGGAATTCAAATAATTATTTATTACAAATTTAAATCATGTAATTTATGATTGTTCTTTTTATATAATATCGTTCTTTTTATATAATAATTATTGTTTGTTGATGTTACCAATTATATTCAATTCACATTTATTTATTTATTTACGGTTTTATCATTAATTTTTTATTGCTACTAACTAGCTTATTTTAAAGTAAGATTTTGTAGAAAAAAACTTGATAAATAAAGGAATTGGGGTTTACACTTTCTAATTCTGATTTGTGTAATTGATTTGGGAATTAGGTTAAAGGAATTGTAATTGATTTGTGAATTATGTTAGAGAAATTAGGGATTTGGGAAATTTTAGATTTAATTAGGGATTTTTTGTTTTTGTAATATCTGACCTGTATTTCAATAAAAAAAAAAAATTTCACATCACATTCATTAACCCAGTCAGCCTGCCACATGTGCACTCGCCGGAGCTCCGGTGTCCGGCAGGGACCTATATCAAACTTGGTACAACTACAGGGACCTTTTGCAAACTTTTTTCCGGGGAGGGACCAAAGCCAAATCTTGGTGCAACCACAGGGACCAAGTAAACCATTAACCCTAGTAATTTTTATGGCATTTTATTTTATTTTTTACGTTTAACTTTATTTCATTTTACTATTTTCATTATCTTTTGTTTGCTAGGATAGTTTTATTTTGTATTTCGTGCATCAGAATCATGCACATGCTAAGTGTACGAAGAGATTCATTGCATTCATTGTATCTCCTGCACTTAAGCATTATTGTGTATATTGCAATCTCATGACTATTATTTTTTCTTCTTTTGGTCTTGTCCCATTAACTGATTGCTTTGCTTGGAATCTGGTTTTGAAAAGTTAAAAATATTAGTGAAAAAGGGATGAAAATAGAAATTCAATTTCTTTCCTTCTTGATTGCACACTTGTTTATGAGTTTCTTTTATTGCAAATTGTTACTAAGGTAACACCCGAAAATCGAGGCGTTACAAGCGGGTTCTAGGTTTTGATTTTCTTCTATAATTTCCTCACTCCCATGTTCCCCTAGTAAAAAAATAATAACAATTGAAAATAGGGAAAGTGAGTATAGAGGAAAATGTTATACCTGTGAGGTTCTAAAAGTTGGGGAAGAAAGAGAAATTGGTGGTTTGCCGGCAAATGAACCTTTCAAGAGAAAAAGAAAGTATGATTATAGAAGTTTAAGTAGAAAAGTGATGTTCTCAAGTATATCATTTATAGAGGGAGGGGGGTAAAGGGAAAATCTTTGAGAATACTCTTTCTCCAAATTTTAAAAAATTAAAAGTAAATAGAATAAGGTCGTGTGCAAAACCTAGAATAAGGTGTGAAATTTTAAAAAGCGACTACGTTGAAAGTCACGGCCTTATTTATACGCATGTATGATTCAATCATTATTGCAATATATGATTGTTCATTAATCAGGACGTTTCATGTTTCGAAAATCTTAAAAGAACTGGACGTCGTCGAGTAGACACTGATAAGCTTTATCTCAGCCAAAAGATGGTTCAAAGTAAATTTTTGAATTAGCACTCTAAAGAGATCTTTTATCTCGGAATGCTTGCATTGCATCTTGAATACTTTATAAGCATAAGCTAGTCAAACTTGACATTGCATTGCATTACATGCAAAGCTGGGGAGCTCTTATTCCAGTCGGTCCAAAAGGCTACTAGGCCTGATATTATCCGGGGTGGGTCGAAGGTTCCACAACGAAGTGGACACCATGTTCTCCAGTCGATATAACAAAGAGCGAGTTTCATCTAGCCCAACAGTCAGCCGAGTGGAACTAAACCGACATTTATAACACAATCGTAAGGTTACCCACAGGTGGCCATCATCACGAAAGTCATACATAAAGACTTCACCAGGTCTCAATCTCTCAAGTATGACCCTCACCAAGCTCATAAATACTGGTTTGATGGTTCGTTTGCATAAGCATTATTCATATTGTTAACTCATTGTTCTTCTATGATTTTGAACTTCCCTCACTATGCCCGCATAATGACTTGAGTATCAGATCCGGTGTTGTTCAAAATCACACCACCGTGCCGAAAGATTCATATAGGAATGTGCACGACCATTGAAGATCAAGAACATCCACTAGCTCAGATTTTGGAAGGACAAGTAGTGTAATTAAAACTTATCTCAAGAGAAGAACTGTAAATTTTGAAATAAGAGGGGAGAAGTGTGTAGTTAATGTATCTCCCAAGAGAAGGAGGGTAATTTACTCAATATATTATGGACCAGTACCCCAATAGAAAATAAACGTGTGGGGGCATAAAACCCTGCTCGTCTTTCTATAAATAATCACCCTAGTTGGTCATCATCTCAAATCAGAATAGGAAAAGAATGGCTAGCACTAGTCCTCGCAGCTATCCTTCTTCTTTATTCTTGGTCTTTTCTATTCTATTCACTTCACTCTTCTTCCATGCTTCTGAGGCACAAGCCAAGCCCCCAGTAGTGAAGGGACTGTCCTATACTTTTTATTCCAAAACCTGTCCCAAGCTTGAAACTGTTGTGAGAAACCATCTCCAGAAGGTGTTCAAGAAGGACAGTGGCCAAGCTCCTGGCTTACTCCGCATCTTCTTCCATGATTGCTTTGTTCAGGTAAATTAATTGTTGTCATAATATGATTATGTTTGGAATGGAGAGAGAATGGTTGATGATGATAATGATCATGTGTAGGGGTGTGATGGGTCAGTGCTGCTGGATGGGACACCAGGGGAAAGGGATCAACCAGCCAACATAGGCATAAGACCTGAGGCTTTACAAACCATTGAGGACATCAGGGCCCTTGTCCATGACCAGTGTGGAAGGATCGTCTCTTGCGCAGATATCACTGTCTTAGCATCTCGTGATGCGGTTTTCCTGGTAATTAATCTCCTCATTCCTTTTGCTCCATGCTCCCTCTTCTTCAAAGAAACTGCTCTAAGTTTTGAAGTTTTATTTTACAGTAAATCATTATTTTTTGGTTGTTCAAGAATATTGGTTCACTTTAGTATATGAAACACGAAAATTATATTTTTTTTATCTTTAAAAATTTAAAAATAATATTGCCAAGATTTTTTTTTTCCATATATCATAGATAAAAAATATGATTTATGTTTTTTATGACTAGAATGATGGACTCAATATCTTTCAAAATTTAAATATTGATTTATATAAATAATATTTTTACTCTGATCAATGCTCCTGTTTTGTTCTCGAAACAATAGAGGATACTGGTCTTTCTTTATTAATTTGTTGCTTTGTTATTAAGAAAAGAGCGTAATAGTGCATGCATTAAACTTTACTCAGACGATCAATCATAACTTCTAAATTTGTCACATTATAATTTAAGTTTATAATTAATTGAATAAGTTTTGAAATTAATTACCTGATATGATAAAAATCTGAATTCTTATTGATTGTCTGCGTAAAGTTATTTTACACTAATAGTGTATCATTGTTAAACTCTAAAAAAAAATTAATGAAAAATTATGGAGGCAACTTATTAGGAATTCAGCTTAGGACTAAACAGTGGTCTCGAGTTCAAGTTCGAGTTCATGTGATACTTAATAGAGAAGTTTTTGGTGCATATAATAGCCTTATTCGAATCGAAATTGCAAAAATAATTAAATAACCAAAAAAGTTTAGGATTAACTATCACGTCATATTTATAGCAATGTGAGACTTTTGATACACTCCCTTACATATAGAGTTGGACATTTGGAGTATTAAATTTACAAGAATAAGAATATGTAGGTGGTTCGTATATACGTGATTTCCAATAAATGAATTTAGAATATATTTTGCTATTATATTAGAATTCGGTCAAGCATAACTCTATCATATAAGCTATTTTTAAGAGTGACATTTGATCTTTTATTTATTTTTTATTTAGTCTTAATGTGGGAATATGAACACAAGTAAATTCACAATGGGTTTAAAATAAGTGAGGTATATATTAGTTTATCTTGTAATTTATGACTTATGTGAATAGATTTAATCTAAGAATTCAAAAGTTACTAGTTTTATATTGTCCTCAAACTGCAGAGATTCTGTTTACAGACAACGTCCAAACGCGCACTTAAATACTTGAATTTGAAATTTAGAATGACTTTATACTTTACAGTCATCGTTTCCTTTTGGCATTTTAAAATAGTCATCATTCTAAGATCACTAACAACTTGAGTAACATAAAAATGGACACGCACGTTGCAAGTCTATCAATAAATTTCGTTTCTTTTTTTGAAACACAATCATTGTACCCTCTTTTGTGCTTTTCTAGTCTTCAAAGTACTTTTTTGCAACAAGATAATTTACTTAAAGTAGACAACTATATAGTATTTTAAGTGGTAACCAAACATTACATTAAGAAAGAAAATGATCAAACCATGTGACAACTTCAAATGTGGAAAAAATATTAAGCAAATAAAAAGCTTGGAAAAAATTGTTAAACAGATAAAAAAAACTTAATTGATCAGTAAAAATTGTTAAACAGATAAGTTCTCAAAAATATTATTATGACTTTCGGTTCTTAATACTTTTTATGCTCACATGGTCCGTCAACATAGACTTTTCCCATCACTTTTATGTTTCTAGAATTTCTTTAATCAATTTTTGTCATTCTCCTCCCTTTCCTCTTCTTCCTCTTCATCTTCATCTTCCTCCTCCCATCCAACCACCACAACCACTACCTAATCTCCATAACCACCACCACCCAGCCCCCACCTCCCCATCCAACGTTCATAAATTTTTGTCATTCTCCTCCCATTTCCTCTTCTTTCTCTTCTTCATCTTCAACTTCCTCCTCTAACCCAACCTCCACAACCACCACCCAACTCCCACTCCACTACCACGCATCCCCCACCTCCCCCTCTCGCCCCCTTATGTTCCCCTACCTCCGCAATCCTTTATTTGAATAATTAAAAAAACATTAAAAGTCATAAACTAATAAACTAAAATTCTGGAAGCTTATTTGAATTTGACTCTATATGTGAGGGACATGGAATATATTTAACCTTTTGAATTATATATTATTTAACTTTGAAGATAGTTCAAACATAATTGTTCATGTACTTTTCTGTTTTCATTTTGTAACGTTGGTTAATTTATTTGGACTTTTATTTAAACAGTCAGGAGGCCCGGACTACAAAGTCCCACTAGGAAGACGTGACGGTGTAAGCTTCAGCACATTAGGGACAAATAAACTCCCATCCCCAATCAACAACACCACTGCAACCCTATCCGCTTTCACAGACCGAAACTTCGACGCCACCGATGTCGTCGCCTTATCCGGTGCCCACACATTCGGTCGCGCCCATTGCGGCACATTCTTCAACAGACTCTCTCCTCTCGACCCCAACATGGACAAAACTTTAGCCAAAAACCTAACCGCCACATGCCCAGCTAGTAACTCACCTAACACCGCCAATTTAGACATAAGGACCCCCACAACGTTCGATAACAAGTACTACCTTGACCTACTTAACCGCCAGGGTGTCTTTACTTCTGACCAGGACTTGCTCTCTGATAAGAGGACAAAGGGGTTGGTGAATGACTTTGCAGTGAATCAGGCATTGTTCTTTGAGAAGTTTGTGGATGCTGTTGTGAAGTTGAGCCAGTTGGATGTTTTGACGGGAAAACAAGGTGAGATTCGCGGAAGGTGCAATGTGGTGAATAGTAACAAGAAATCTTCTTTGTTAACTTCTGTGGTGGAAGAGGCGGTGGAGTTAGTTGATCAGTTCTAGTTAAATGGAGCTATATAGCTTGCTTCGTTTCTTATGTGTTTCTAGTTGTGTGTTGTTGTTGTTTGCTAATTAATTCCTAAATTTTTGTTAGGATGTGGTTGATCTGTATTTTAGGTTCATGTGAACATGGGGTTGAATGACCCCAATTAATCCTGGGGTCATTTAGCCAACCTCTTTTTATCTTTCTTGTTTGAGGCATGAGTACTCGTGTAGTGTAATAAAAATCTTTTATGATGTACTTGAGTTTGTAAGCTGATCTTGTCTGTCTCATGAAGGTCCAATTTATATTAATTAATTATTAGATATTATGCTATTGCAAGTACTAACAAAAATTTGATTCACAAGTTGTTTACGCGTGAAAATTACACATACAAATAAATGGATCATGAATTCTTAAATTTGGTGGTTTATAAGAAATGAAAATTGTTGAGAGTATGTGATATGTAATTCTAAATTGTTGTTTAATTCTAGAGTTTAAGATGAAAACACTAAGTTAACCTGTGATAATTTGAAAAACCAAGGCTTTAGTGAACCAAGATTCGAGGTCGTGTAAAAGATCCAACACGTGCCGTGGTGGCTTGAGTATAATAAAAGCTAAGAAACTTAGAAGAACTAAATGAATACCAAAGAAACAAGTGAAATAAAAAGAATTTTGATTATAAATGTAAGTTGAAAACAAAAGAAACCGAACAGAGATCCTTTACATTAAATTTGTGTGCTCGTTTGTCGTGTATGTAGATGTTGGGTTTAAGACCTGGATACATTAAGGAATATTTAAATTAATTAATTAATTATTATCTCAAATATTTTAAACGTTATTTAGCACGTTGTTAGAATTTAATTAATGATACGCTCTTAATGTTAGTGGCATTATACTTTATTTTAATAAATGTCGTTGTTGTAGAGCTCCACACATTTCGTAATTATTCATGAGAAAAACTCTCACTTAGTTCTTAATCCTTTGATCACTTAAATTATTTAAGTGGTAATTAATTTAAATCTTTATGGAGCTTCCTAAAATATTGAGAATAATAATATTCCATTATTTTCATAATTTTCTCTTAGCCATAATTCAAAAGATAATCTACAAACCCTTAATTCCAAGTTCTTTTTTCCACTAAATTTGCACTGTTCATGCTTCGAAATCAAGCGCCTGATGCCTTGTTTTCATTTTTACTGTTCATCAACATTATTTTCTTTTCTGGGTTGGGTCGGGTTCATAAAATTATGCCTAACATTTGTTTCAAGGTTATTGTTCCCTCGCCACTAAGGTTCTGGTATATTCTCTCGAATATTCCCGATAACAGCTGACGGATCCCCTCGCCTAGATCTTCGTCACTTTGTCAAGTCTCGGAGATGCTACATGGGTCTTGGTTCGTACGCTTCCCTTCCCTCACCAGATCTTCGAACCTACAGATTTTGTAAATCTTCATGATCTAGCTCCAATTCTGCAAATCTAACGAGGTTTTTGTGGGTCCCCACGTTACCTTTTTTCTTACTAACCCGATTTTTCGAGCTGTATTTTTTTAATTCTCACTTACTTGCTTCTCTACTTACTCCTGCACTAATACTAACATAATTCCATTCCTCGACGTTGTAACCTACGTGACGCTTTATAAAACATTTACTTACTCACATGTTATACTCTCACACCAACCGCTACAATATGCTACGCTTCCATATTTTTTTTCACTTCCTTCTTAGTGCGAATTCTAACCACATAGCCTATTATCTCTACCGCATCACAACACATCGCACAAAAGGGTATACATATATAAAGAATAGATGGTACATGTCGGAGTAAGTAGTGTCATAAGTAGTCATACAGTCATCCATCGGACAGAGTGCCAAAAAGACAGTCATAGTAAACAAAGTCATGAAAGCAGAACAGGAAACAACTCCGCCACCCTCAACATCCTCCTGAGATCTCGATCCATCCTCCACCCTGCCCGTGCTCCCATTATCTCCCACTGACTCTCGTGACTCCCCGGAAGGACCCACTCTCCAGAAATGGCGATGATAGGCTCGAGCATCACCTCCAATCCTCCTAGGAGTAGGCACCCTTTTCCTGGCGGTGACTCTCCGTCAGGGACCACTCCTCTGAGGTGCAGGTTCAATATCAGGGAAGACTGGTACTGGCTCCAATGGTAGTTGGACCTCTGGTATTGGCTGCGGGACCTCAGGTGATGGAGGAGGGGTAGGTGGTACATCAGCATCTACATAAAACATAGGAACGAGATATCTACGTGGAAAGTAAAAGGAGAACGATCTAGGCATAGAAACTGGGTAGCCAGGCCATGCTGCACCCAGCTGCCCATACCAAAAGATGGACATGCTCTCGTAGCGGCAATAACCTGTAGCCGGGTCCACATGCCAGCCGACAGGTACCGCAAAATCAGCTATAACAGACTCAACGGGAGTTTGGGCCATCTTGAGGAATCCTCAGCTCGTCTGTAAAGATAAAGTTGCAAGGGTGAGTCACATGAGCATACAAAACATAAACAGTTATATACGGGAACAAGACATATTTCAAGCAAAGCATTGCAATTAATTCTTTTATCAGCCAATCACACATAACGTCAATAATGCAATGCATTCCACCTTTCCTCTTCATCCTCACTCTTAACTCTCCCATGAATGTTGGGCCCATTGACTAATAATAGCCGTGCTCTTCAGAAGGCCACTCGGAAACATGGGATCAGTACCTCGACCCACTCTTATAGAGAATTGATTACCCTATTGGCTTTAAGTCGGGATGACGCAGCATTTCACGGGCTTCCCACTTCACTAGCCGGAATACAAGGGATCTCAAATCAATGGCCTAGTGTTGAGTCTCTCCACTGATTCATCCCCAGATGACCAATCATAATTCCTAAATTTGTCACATTATAATCTAATTTCATAATTAATTGAACAAGTTTTGAATTTAATTATCTGATGTAGTAAAAATCTGAATTATTATTGGTTGTCTGTGTAAAATTGTTTTACACTAATAGTATATCATTATTAAACTCTAAAAAAAAGTAATGAATTAATTATGGAGGCAACTTATTAGAATTCAGCTTAGGACTAAATAGAGATCTCGAGTTCGAGTCCATGTGATATTTAATAGAGAAGTCTTTGGTGCATATAATAATTCCTATTCGGCTCAAAATTGCAAAAACAATTAAATAACCAAAAAAATTTAGGACTAACTATTCAAGAGTTGGTTTGGATTTCGGTTGTTCTGCTATTTATAAACAATTATTTCGTCATATCTATAGCAATGCGAGACTTTTGATACACCATCTTATATTCTGGTATTTATAAACAACTATTTCGTGATATCTATAACAATGTGAGACTTTTGATACACCCCGTTATAAATAGAGTTGGACTTCTGGAGTGTGAAATTTACAAGAATAAGAATATATGGTTTCCAATAAATGAAGTTACGATATAAATTGCTATTATATTAGAATTCTGGTGAGGCATAACTCTACCCTATAAGTTATCTTTAAGATTGATATTTAATCTTTCATTTATAATCTTTTATATAGTCATATTTTTAGTCGAGAATATGAACACAAGTAAATTCACAATGGGTGTAAAATAAGAGAGGTATATATTAGTTTATCTTGTAATTTATGACTTATGTGAATAGATTTAATCTAAGAATTCAAAAGTTACTAGTTTTATATTGTCCTCAAACTGCAGAGATTCTGTTTACAAACAACGTCCAAACGCGCACTTAAATACTTGAATTTGAAATTTAGAATGACTTTATACTTTACAGTCATCGTTTCCTTTTGGCATTTTAAAATAGTCATCATTCTAAGATCACTAACAACTTGAGTAACATAAAAATGGACACGCACGTTGCAAGTCTATCAATAAATTTCGTTTCTTTTTTTGAAACACAATCATTGTACCCTCTTTTGTGCTTTTCTAGTCTTCAAAGTACTTTTTTGCAACAAAATAATTTACTTAAAGTAGACATCTATATAGTATTTTAAGTGGTAACAAAACATTATATTAAGAAAGAAAATGATCAAACCAAGTGACAACTTCAAATGTGTAAAAAATATTAAGCAAATAAAAAGCATGGAAAAAAATGTTAATAAAAAAAACTTAATTGAGTAGTATTTTTCATTTGAATCAGGGTTAAAGATGTGCAAATCAAAATAAGTTCTTAAAAATATTATTATGACTCTCGATCCTTAATACTTTTTATGCTCACATGGTCGGTTAATGTAGATTTTTTCCATCACTTTTATGTTTCTAAAATTTCTTTAATTAATTTTTGTGATTCTCCTCCCTTAAATTTGGTGATTTACAAGAAATGAAAAGTGTTTTTTTTTTTAACTGAATAGATATATTTATCAAGAACAGGGCCAGAGGCCAATACATCATGCTGCAAAGCAACTAAAATCTCTTGAGGATCATCCTCAACCCTGACAAATGATAGCGTAGTGAATGATAATTTGGCAAGGGAATCCGCAACCACATTCCCCCCCCCCCGCCTAACAAAAGAAACATCCAGTAAATCAAAATGACAAGAAAAAGAACGACAATCCCTAATAAAAGAAAACAGATAAGAAGCCCCGGGTTTCGGACGGCACCAAAGCTCATAGAGCTTCAGACAATCAGTCGCGAACATGACCCTTCTGAAATCCAAGTCAATAGCGGTGGAGATGGCCCACCGGAAACACAGAGCTTCAGCGATGATGGGGGACGAGACCATGATAATAGCAGCGGTCGCCGAAGCTAGAACCTCACCCTCAAAGTTTCGGGCTACCATCCCAAAACCAGCCAATGTCGAGTCTAAAAGAGCTGCATCAAAATTAAGCTTAAAAGTACCTCGAGGCGGTCAGGACCAACTAGACGGCAACATCGTAGTCTGACGGGTATCTGCACGCAAATTCGGAGCCCCAAGAAGAGAAACCACACGGTCAACCATAAGTGATGTGGGAGTCCGCCACTGCTGGAAGACAATCTGATTTCTCCTCTCCCAAATACAATAGGCTGTAGTGATAAAAAAAAGGAGAGCTTGGTCATCTGCAATCTCCAAGAACCTAAGGAAGAAATCAGCAAAGGAAAGATCGATCCAGTCACACACCAGTAAGCCAAGCGACGAACCAAACGAAGCCTGAACTGAATTCGGACAATAAAGAAGCGCATGAGCAACCGTCTCGCACTCCACCACCTCACAACATGGACAGGAAGGGTCAATATCCACGCCTCGGTGCCGCAATCGACCTCTAACCGGCAAGATATCCAGAGCTGCACACAATACCAACTACTTGCATTGCGGCAAGGCTCGAGACCGCCACAGACGCTTCCAAGCCTGAGCCCGCAGTGATGGGACACCCGATGAGGAGGCCATGAAGGTATCCTGATCCTGCATGATAAAGTTATAACCAGATTTTGTAGAATAGGTATCATTTTCGTTAAAAGGCCAAAACAAATAATCATTATGTGCAACATAAGGAAGAGGAATTGATAAAATATACTTTGCCGTATTAGGATGAAATATCATATCAATCAAATCAGATTTCCACTTCCCAGCAGAAATTAGGTCACTCACCCGTTGGACATTCGCCACATCGGTCAAGTCCTGACGAGAGATAATAGGGGTACCATGAGAAAGCCACTTGTGTTTCCAAATGTGAACACTAGTGCCATCCCCTATCTTCCACTAACCCCCCTTTTCAAAAATCCATGCGGAACCCAGGATACTTGTCCAAGCGTAGTTAGGACGAAAACTTTTTTTAGCATCCCACAAGTCCCCGAGAGGAAAATACACCGCCTTGAAAATCATGGCTGTGTTGAAAGCCTTAAAGTCACGGAAACCCAGCCCCCCGGACCACTTGGGTCGGCAGAGGCTTGATCATTTCCGCCAGTGGATACCTCATTTCTCAGTATCTCCGCTCCAAAAGAACCTGCTAATCATCCCTTCGATGTGGGAGCAAACAGAGTCAGGCAGAGCAAAACAAGACATAACATAAGCCGAAATTTCTTGAGCCACGAGTTTAATCAAAACTTCCCTTCCTGCCCGGGAAAGGGATCGTTCTTTCCACCCTTTCAGCTTTTTAAAATCTCTATCAATGACAAAATTAAATATTTGGGTTTTAGATCTCCCCACAATTGCCAGGAGACCCAAATATTTGTCAAAACTTTCAACCGCCTTAATACCCAGAAGCATAGTAAGCGCAAATGATGTAGATGCAAGCACATTTCGGCTACATGTGAGAGTAGATTTGTCAAGATTGATTTTTTGTCCAGAGGCCCGCTCATAGGTCGCGAGAATGGATTTTACACATTCTGCTTCCTCCACAGAGGCCTTGGCAAAGATGACGTTGTCGTCAGCAAAAAATAAATGAGAGATAACCGGCGCTGATCGAGCAATACGGAGACCAGATAGAGAGGATCTAGCCACCGCTTGCTGGAGCAGGGTCGACAAGACTTCTGCAGACAGGATAAAAAGGTAGGGGGATAGAGGGTCCCCCTGTCTCAGACCCTCTGAGGAAGAAAGGCCACCTGTGGGTTACCATTTAACAAAATAGAAAAATCCACCGTTGTGACACATCGCATAATAAGGTTCACCCAGATGGGTGGAAATCCGATAGTACTGAGAACCAACTAAAGGAAAGGCCACTCAACACGGTCATAAGCCTTAGCCATGTCAAGTTTCAAGGCCATCATGCCCTTACGGCCCGAGACTTTTATGAAAAGTGTTGAGAGTGTGTGATATGTAATTCTAACTATTGTTTAATTCTAGAGTTTAAGATGAAAACACCAAATTAACCTGTGATAATTTGAAAAACCAAGACTTTGGTGAACCAATATTCAAGGTCGCGTAAAAGATCCAACACTTGCCGTGGTGGCTTGAGTATAATAAAAGCTAAGAAACTTAGAAGAACTAAATGAATACCAAAGAAACAAGTGAAATAAAAAGAAATTTGATTATAAATGTAAGTTGAAAACAAAAGAAACCGAACAGAGATCCTTTACATTACATTTTTGTGCTCGTCTTTTGTTTTTTTTTTTTTGATAAGCAAGAGTGGAATTAAAGGGAGCACAAGGGGTGCCCCAACCCAATACAAGAAAGTATTGGGTTTAGCTTTTGTGTATGTAGATGTTAGGTGTAAGACCTGGATAATTTAAGGAGTATTTAAATTAATTAATTAATTATTGTTTTGAATATTTTAAACGTTATTTAGCATGTTGTTAGAATTTAATTAATAATACGCCCTTAATATTAGTGATTTTATTCTTTATTTTAATAAACGTTGTTGTCGTAGAGCTCCACACGTTTCGTAATTATTCGCGAGAAAAACTCTCACTTAGTTCTTAATCCTTTGTTGATGGAGTTCATGTGTGAGCACTTCATTGATGGACTGAACTATGAGTTGAAACTGGTTGTGCAACCATTGGGAATTGCGCGTTACCAGGAGCTGGTAGAGAAGGCCAGGGTAAAGAGGCTATCGACAACTGTCGAGGAAAACAGCAAGAGGGCGGTGGACCAATCAAGTCTCATTCAGGAAAGAATGGCAAGGGCAGGGAGCATTATCAGCGTCCTCAAGACCGAGAGTAGACTGATGGGTCAAACCAACATGTTGAAGAGGATCCGGATATTTGAGGAGATCAAAGGCCACTAGTAGAAGTGGTATGTTTCCGATGCAAACAAAAGGGGCACTACGCTAGTACCTGCACTGAGAAGAGTACCTGCTGGAACTGCAACCAGCCGGGGCACATTACAAAGAATTGTCGGACTCC
The DNA here is from genome assembly GCA_030819835.1 of Acmispon strigosus. Classification (NCBI taxonomy): domain Eukaryota; kingdom Viridiplantae; phylum Streptophyta; class Magnoliopsida; order Fabales; family Fabaceae; genus Acmispon; species Acmispon strigosus. The sequence goes on along the minus strand of JAUAMA010000001.1, from coordinate 35,237,879 downwards.
TAGAACGGAAGGAGCGGTGAATGCTATTCAAGGAAGGCGTCCTGCCACTTGTGGTAGAATCCACACTATTATTGGAGGCGAAGCGAAAGTTAAGAACGATGCTGTGGCAGGATGAAAATGAAGGAGTAAGAAATTCCGTTTTGTTTCTCGACGTGTAGTTTCGAGGGCGAAACTCTTTTTAGGGAGTAGTATTGTAAGACCCTCAATTTATTGTATTTGCACTTTGGACCCTGAACTCCTTGTATTTGCATTTTAGTCCCTCGATTCTTTATAATTATTTAGTGGTCCCTTGAGTTTGAATAATTAGATTAAAGTCCTTGGACTATTCATATTTGAATTTGAAATCAGCTTTGAATTGGTTCTTAATGGTGGTTAAAATCAGATTTTTAAGGAGAATAATGTGAATGATGAGGCTTTAAGCCTTGGTCTGGAGTTTTGAATGAATTTGATGAGGACTAATGCTCCTTTATGGGTTGGTCGACCTCTCTCCTCTCTCTTGGGGCTGCATTTTTCTGATCACTTTAAAGTGGTAGTGTTCTCTTGTTTTTCCTCATTTTCAAGTGCTTAAACCTAAAAATCTCTAAACACTTTGTGCTGCTGCTACTACGTCCTTCTCTCTCCCTTTTTGAGGCTAAGTGTTGTTTTCTTTCATCTTCAAGAGTTCTTGGTGGTTGGTCCATTGGTAAGTTGATCAAACTCTCTCAATTCTGAATTCTTGTGTATTCAATCCCTTTCTCTCTTCTAGGGTTTGATTTCATTCTGTTTCCAGCACTTCCTTCCTCATCATACTCAAGTTTCCCCTGAACTATTGGAGGTCTAGAGTTGTGGTTCATTCCCTCTTGATCATACAAATAAAGCAAGGTAGGTTCTATCCTTTTGTTTTTTGTTGAAACTCTTGTTATATTCCTTATTCGTATGATTTGGTGTTTTGGAAATCCTTTGAGTTTTTGAGTAGAAATTGTCTTTAATCAATTCCATAAAGAATTTTGGTCATGGAAAAGTCTTGTTTTCAAAAAGTAGGTTTAAAACTGATTTTGGGGTGAAAACACTGTTTTTGGGTTTTCTAGCAGGGAGCCAACGCATGAGCGTTGAACTCCCAACGCCTGGTCATTGAGCTTCTACTCAGTTTCGTGTTGTCAGACAGAGACCCAACGCATGAGCCTTGGAACCTAGCGCTTAGGCGCTAGGCCTCTGACAGCAAATTTGTTGTTTTGCTTTAACTGGTTTTAAATCCTTTTGAGTTGGTTTTCCCTCTTCCAATGGTTGTTGATTGTATGTAAATTTGTTTTGTCTTACAAGTTCAGAGAACAAGTGCATCCAACCCATTCTAAGGTAAGGGTAACTCGTTGTAGGAATGGTCTTGACTGTTTGTGATTTACTGTTGGTTTGATATTGTTGTTGTGAAGAAGGTCTTGCTCCTGACCCTGGCTGTGGTTTTGATGACGAAAAACTCATCAACAAAAAGAAGAAAAGAAGACTTCAAAAGAATCAAGCACTCAAGTCCATCAATAGTCTAGAAGTCTTAGAATTAGGTGAGTTATGCTTCCAAAGGTTTATTAAAGCATAAAGGCTCTTAAAACACCTAATCTAATCAAGCTAAGAGTTTTCATAACTTAAAAGAAGTAGAAAACCTTAAGCAAGTCTCAAAGAACAAGTTTCTGGAAAATGGGCTTCTGTGTAATCGATTACACCATTATGGTAATCGATTACACCAAGGCAAGTAATCGATTACTCCAGTCTTGTAATCGATTACATGTTTGAAATTCAAATTCAAACTGAAACGGTCACTTGTGTAATCGATTACACTAAGTATGGTAATTGATTACCAGAACGAAAAAGTGCATCTTTTCATGAACCATTGTGTCCCAAACCTTTTGAAAAGGGTTGTGATGGTTCAAGGACGTTTCCCTTGCCTATATAAAGACCATTTGAGTCCAGAAAACACAACAACAACATAGAACACACAACACACACGAAATATACATTTTCACATGAGAAAAACACATTAGGCCAAAGCTCTTTCAAAATTGGTTCATCTTTTAGAACTTAAATCTTTTGGAGCCTAAATTCTGAGTTCATGATCTTCATGTTTACAAGAACACATTAGTTGTTCATATCTTGAAGAACTCAGAATTGTATTATGCTTAAAAGCCTTAAAGCATAATTTCTCATGTTCAATCCAATTGTGTGTTAAAGGATTGAAACAGCCAAGTGTAATATCTTCTTCATCTCTTTCTGTAAGATTGAGTTTTTCACCGTGGTATTCGGTGAAGGGTTGTTGTCACTGAAAGTGGTTTGCTTTCAGGGTTTCGATTGAAGACAAGTTTGTCTTCAAGGTCTGAGGGTGGTTTGCCTTCAGGAACTGAAAGCGGTTTGCTTTCAGGGGCTGTTGAAAGCGGTTTGCTTTCAGGGGCTGTTGAAAGCGGTTTGCTTTCACAGGATATTGGTAGAAGTTCTTGGGGTCCTTGGGTTAGGAACTTTTAAGAAATTCTTATCAATAGTGGAAAAATCCTCAAGGGGTTTTCTTGAGGGACTGGACGTAGTCTTCGGTGGATTGAAGGCGAACCAGGATAAATCTTGTGTGTGATTCTCTTTATCCTTCACATTTACTTTCAAGTATTGTTCATATCCGCTGCAATCACAACGATCAATTCGTGATCATCATAAACTTGAAAGTAACGATTTCAATAAGGCGAAAATTGGGGCAACACTGATTCACCCCCCCCCTCTCAGGTTGCTATCTGTTCTAACAGTTGTGCCTTGTATTTGGACTTATTCTGAACGTGTTGTTGATGCTGTGACATGACGTATATGTTTTTGAGACTTGGTAGAATGAGTTGAGCTATTTGATTATGTTATGATGAAAATGATTCTAAGATGATTGAGAGAATATGTGAACTGTTGGTTCATGAGGATGATGATCATTGGCATAACATATGCTTTTTTGAACTTGAGGATGATGGGGTGGATGGTTGTGTTGCCACGTGACCGTGCCTGAGGGTGATGAGATGGGTTTTAGTCCCATGTGATCTGCCCTAAGGGTGATGAGATGGGTTTTAGTCCCATGTGATCCTCATGTCCCCGTTTGGGACGAATTCACCCTCGTTTGGGTCGATATACTATTGTGGCCAGAGACTGAGCATGTAGTTGCATCTTGAGGACTCATAAGCATGGTTTTGTGATATTTGATCATGAGGAATTATGAATATTATTGTGTTTTTGTGGTTGTATTTCAAGTTTCTATTTACTGTTTATTATTGTTGTTTGTTTTATCACAAATGTTGATTGTATTATTCTTGTATTTGGAGTTAACTATTTCTGCTTGCTGTTTGTTGATTGGGCGCTTAACGCCATAAACAATCAGGTCGATGATGTACATGCAGGGTGAACTTGAAGTGAAGTAAGGATAAGTTGATACAAGAAGGCTTGAAGAACCGGTGATTCATGAAGAATAACTTCCGCTGTATTATATCCGTTGTGTTTGAAATGTTTAGCACTTGAGGTGCAAAATTAATATTATTTTTATTTTTATTTTTATTCACCTCTCGAATATCTTTGATGATTAATTAATCTATTATGGGATAAGTATTATTGTAATTATTTTGAGAGACGTTCTATTTTGAAAACTTGATTGTTTTGAGAGGTTCGGAGTATTATTTCCGCTTATTACTATGTGACCCTCGACCTAAAATTGGGGTGTTACATTTGTGGTATCAGAGCTTTGGTTGAGAAAATCAGATATGTTGGGTAGATTTGTTTGTTAGGATTTTGCATTCTGAAATCAATTGATGGGATGTCGATCGAAAGAAGAATTATGTGAATTAAATGGTTATTGATTTGAAATGATTGAGATTGTTCCTTGAGCAGATGATCTAACTATATGTGGTTGACTAACATTTTCTTGTTGTTTCTATTTCTGGATTAACTGTTAACTGTTCTTACAAGCAGGAGTAAGAGGTTAACAAATCAGGATACAGTGATGGCTGATCAAAACGCGTTGAACCAGATGGCTGCTGCCATCACTAATCTGACCACGTTGATGACACACCAGGCGACTGTTGCTACTGCACGTGGGGAAGAAGAAGCTAACCGAGATACTGCTACTAAGGCACAAGCTCAACAAGCTGAGAAGGAGCAGGCTTCTTCTCTGACTAGAGGGCTACATGACTTCAAGAGGCAGGACCCGCCGAAGTTTTCCGGAGGCTACGATCCGGAGGAGGCTGACTTATGGTTTCAAGAAGTGGAGAAGATCTTCACCTTCCTTCAGACCCTGCTGCAACTAGGGTAAATTTTGCCGCTTATTTGCTGTCAAGTGAAGCCGAGCATTGGTGGAACGGAGCGAAAGTGATGATGGTAGCTAACCGTCGGGCAGTCACATTCGAGACATTCAAGAAAGCATTCCTGGCGAAATACTTTCCTAGGAGTGCTAGAGCTGCAAGGGAAAAAGAGTTTACTGAGCTCAAACAGAGAAACATGACCGTAGCTGAATTTGCGGCCAAGCTGGAGTCATTGTCCAGGAACTTCCGATACTTTCAAGGCCAAATCGACGAGGAGTTCATGTGTGAGTGCTTCATTGACGAACTAAATGTAACACCCCAATTTTAGGTTGAGGGTCACATAGTAATAAGCGGAAATATCACTTCGAAACCTCTCAAGTTTTCAAAATCGAACGTCTCTCAAAATATTTACAATAATACTTAACCCATAATAGATTTATTAAACATCAAAGATAATCGAAAGGCGAATAAACATACTAATGATATTAAATTTTCACCCGAAGTGCTAAACATTTCAAAAGCAGCGGAAATAATATAGTAAACGGTCTCTTCAACATTCTCTGATTCTTCCAGTCCTTCAACACCAACTCATCCTTGCGTCAATTCATCCTTCATGTAAGTGATCACCCAGTCGGTCTATGGCGTTAAGCACCCAAACAACAGACAACAAACAACAAAGTAGAAAAGGGTTAACTCCAAACACACGAAATAATTAACATCAATTGTGATAAAACAACCAATGAAATAAACAATAAATAGTAGCACGAATTACCGCAACCATGAAAAGAATATATTCACCAATCCTCATATTAAAACATCACCTAACCATGCTTGTTAGTCCCTCAACCAAACACCCTCAGTCTCAGGGCAGTTTCACTTGAGATTTAACCCATCCTATCACCCACAGGGCAGATTCTACTGGGACTAAACTTGTCTCTGAACTCTCATGGTACAAAATCCATCAACTCACTTGAGTTATAACCCATCCTATCACCCGCAAGTCTCAAGGCAGATTCTACAAGGATTAAACTCACCTCATCATCTTCAATTATAGTCAACTCCTCAAGGGTTCATCAACATCATGCATCTCAAAATAACTCAATTTATTTCATCAAACCCCAAACAACATGTAACCCACTTATAACATATTACAGCATCTAAAACAAGTCCAGAATCAGTCTCAAGATAACACAACCAGAATTCCACAAAACAGAATCACAAACATAAAAAACATAATAAGAATAATTCCTACAACGAGTTACCATTACCTTATCATGGGTTGCATGCACTTGCTCTCCGACCTAACAAGATAAAACATATTTACATAACAATCAATAACCATTGGAAGGGTGGAAAACCAACTCAAAAGGATTTAAAACCAATTAAAACAAAACAACAAAATTGCAGTCAGAGGCCTAGCGCTCAAGCACTAGGTTCCAATGCCCAAGCGTTGGGTCTCTGTCTGGCAATACGAATTGGGTAGAACCTCAACACCCACACATTGGGAGTTCAACGCTCATATGTTGGCTCCCTGCTAGAAACCCAGAAACAGTGTTTTTCACCCCAAAATCAATTTTGAACCCTATTTTTCGAAAACAAGACTTTTCCATGACCAAAACTCATTATAGAATTGATTAAAGACAATTTCTAGTCAAAAATCAAAGGATTTATAAATCATCAAATCATATGAATAAGGAAGAAAGCAAGGGTTTCAACCAAGGATAAAGGAAAAGAACCAACCTTGTTACTAACACGAAACGATTGCGTAGCGTTACGTTCGTCCACTAATCCGAGATATTCGTTAACATCTCGAGGAATCCAAGGGGAAATTCGTGATCAAAGTCCTTGAAGTTGGAGAGAAGGAACGGAGAAGACAAAAACGATAGGGTCGTGTTAATGTCGGATTCGGTCATGAAACGAACTCAGAATCGAAAGAGCACGAAAACTTACCGGAGGATCAACACTAGGACTTCTTGAAGGAAAGGATTAGAGAGTAAAGCTTGTCTTCCAATGGAGGAAAACTCAGCAGCAACAAAGGAGAAACAACAAGAAGACAGCAACAGAAAATGAGAACAGTAGTAGCAGAAATGGAACTAGGGTTTTTAGCACATGGAATAAGAGAGTGAAGGCCAACCACTAGCCTCTATATGCATGCAATTCTCGCTCTCCAAGGGAGGATTTCATAATCAATGTGTTTACTCTCCTTAATTCATAAAACAACACTCATCAAACTCCATTACGTCACAAGACAACCCATTAAACTCCATTAACCACAAGACAACACCTTAAAACTCCATTAAAGGTCTTTAATACCCAATAATATTCATAATTCAAATTTAAAATTCAAACTTATCAAGCCACACGAAAATCTGAGCCAAAAACAAAACTTATCTCACCAAGATTCGAACCCTTACCATGTAAACGAAATACAGAAGTCTTAACCACTAAGCCAAAGCTCATCTTGTTATAACTCAAACAAAACTATTTTTATGATCCTCAAAGAAAAACCAACATGACCCAACCAAATATCTAAATAGTCCAAGGTTAGAATTTAATTAATTGGATTTGAAGGACTAAGTTTCAATTACCAGAAAATGGAGGACTAGATTGCAATTATTCAAAACTCAAAGGACTAAAATGTAAATACTCAAAATTGAGGGTCTTACATTAATACCCCCCTTAAAAGTGTTTTGCCCCCAAAACTACACATCGAGAACAACACGGAATTTCTAAAACATATCAAAACAATAATCGCTTTGGTCGGCCATCCCTGTATCTTGACTTGCCAACTTCTTACTTCTGCTTGTAAGAACAGTTAACAGTTAATCCATAAACTTTAATAGCAAATAGTTAAATAACTACTCTAATTATTTACATCCTGTTAGGTTATTTACTCAAGGAACAACCTTCTAGCAAACAGATGAGTCAACAAAACAAGTCAAACATTATTATTCTTCTTTCGATTGACACCCCATCAATCGATTTCAGAATTAAAACATCCTAACAAACAAATCTACCCAACAGCTCTGATACCACAAAACACATGCTCGTTAGTCCTTAATATCTATATGCATAACTATGGCCAGAATTCACCTTAACCGGGCTAGGACAATCACGAGGGACAAATATCCACCATATTTCCCTCGGTTGATCCCACAGGACAAATTACCGTCACATCAACCTAAAAATCCTATATATAATGCATATAATATGAAAACAATAATCATCATCCTCATGAACCAACAGTTCACACAAATTCTCAATCATAGTTTCATCATATGCATAATATAGTCTTTCTTCTCAAAATCATTTTCATCATGTGATAACTAAATAACTCAATCCATGTTTCTCTAAAACTCATCAACAAATAAACATTTACAACACATTACAGTACCAATAACAATTCAAATTGAGTCTCAAAGCATCATAACCAGTCACATAGCAATAGTAAAAAATGTTGACATTATCAAACATAATTCATGCTTGTTAGTTCCTCAAAGTCTATATGCTCAACTATGGCAAAAAATGTCGTTCCAACAGGAACCGGACAATCACATGGAAAAACTATCCACCCCATTGTCCTCAGGCACGGTCACGTGGCAAAACCATCCACCCCACCGCCGTCAACGGTCACGTGGCAAAAACATCCACCCCACCGTCGTCAACCTAAAGGATGCACATGCCATGACAAACCACAATAACCCATGAACCAACAGTTCCTAAAAAAATCCAACAGTCATGGTATGTTAGCACAAATTAATGGTCATCGTCAAACATTTCAGTTCCTCAAATCCTCAATGACATAGTATCAACAAGTGATCAATAACAATTGTAGTCATATTATAAAAACATACCAAAGAATATCTCAACCTCAATCATTTAATCCTAACAATTTGCAGCAGCATAGCATATTCGGCATACGATAGAAACTCAGTCACAATCAATTCATATTCAATTCAATCAACATACAACTTGCATGACTCAAGACTCTCTAGGACATGAGTTATCCTCACCTTCACATGGGTTGCATGCACTATTTCTCCGACCTAACAAGATGAAACATATTTACATAACAATCAACAACCATTGGAAGAATGGAAAAAACCAACTCAAAAGGATTTAAAACCAATTAAAACAAAACAACAAAATTGCAGTCAGAGGCCTAGCGCCCAAGCGCTAGGTTCCAACGCCCAATCGTTGGGTCTCTGTCTAGCAACACGAACTAGGAAGAACCTCAACAACCAGGCGTTGGGAGTTCAACGATCATGCGTTGGCTTCCTTCCAGAAAGCCCAGAAACAGTGTTTTTCACCCCCAAAATCAATTTTAAACCCTACTTTTCGAAAACAAGACTTTTCCATGACCAATACTTGATAGTAATAAAACACACAAGAAAGGGGGGTTTGAATTGTGTGTGTGATTTTTAAATTCTTTTCAGTTATAAACAGATATTAGTTTCAAATATTTTTCAAGAGTGTATGCAGCGGAAATTAACTTAGGACTGAAAAGTAAATCACGCATAAGATTTATCCTAGTTCACCCCCTTAATCGACAGGGCTACGTCCAGTCCTTGAATTCACCAAGATTTTCACTATTTGATCAATATAGTACAAGTACTCTATAGGACTTCTCCTAGTATTCGAAGGACTTCTCCTTGCAAGTATTATACAGGACTTCTCCTTACAAGTATTCTTTAGGACTTCTCCTGGCTAGTATTCTGCAGGACTACTGCTGGTTCTTTTTCAAGATTGCTTTGGGGTTCTACAATGATCTCTTCAAAAAGATTTAGGTAGAAAAATTAAGAACATTTTGTAGAGAGGATATGGATTTAGGTTCTCTGTTTGGTTTGTGTGTGAATGGGATGAGAGTAACACTCTATGAAATCTTCACACAGATGGACGACTTAACTCAATTTAAGATGGCTTTGAGCATTTGAGTTATGGCAATTAAAGCTTGCTACTGTGGGCAACTCAGAGAGCATAAGAGATAATTTCGTGTTTAAGTCTCCAAGTCAATCCGAATGCTAAGTCCTATATTTATATCTTCAGTAGGATGAGCAATGTGAGCTTGATGACGATTTGAAAATATTTTCGTTGGAGTTTCTGCATCCTTGTGAGTAAGGATACTTCTGCAATCCTGAAACAGCATTAAATGCATTCTGCAATGCATTTATTGCAGCATTAATTGCTTTTGTTGATGTCGTCTGGCTCTTCAATGCTTTCAGCCTTGAGCTTTTGTTTGGGCATTAAATTCAAGTGCAGGCCAGCTAAGAGAGCATTAAATGTTCCGAACAGAAGATTTGATTTTGATCGTTGAGGAGATACTATGTTCAGAAGGACTTGTTGTTGACTCTAAAAAGGTTGCTCGATTTACGGTACAACAGAGAGGTTTGCAGAAATGAGGAATAAAGTATTAATTATGTCTCTTTCTTCATTCTGCAATCAACAGTGCTTCATTTAAAGCTTTGACGAGGTAGATGTTCTTTATGCTTGAAGCAGTTATGACAAACGAACTCTTCAGAAGCTTGACGAAGGAACTCTTCAATGCTTCTACTAAACGAATTCTTCAATCTGTCTTGACAAATGAATTCTTAAGAAGAGTTACCAAACGTACTCCTTCGGCGGAGGTACTGCTTTGGATGAGTTTTCAAACAAACACATTGTTGAGAAGCCAGACGTACTTCATAGCCGGATATGCTCCTTCAGGTTTGTGACCCGACTTACTCAACTTTGGCAAGTGTACTCTTTTTGTCAAAACGTATTCCAAAACCGGACGAACTCAACTTGTCAAGGGTATTCTAGTGTTTAACGAGCACAGCTTCCCAAGTGTCTTTAAATGGAGGAACAACAGGCAAATTAGCTCTTCAGTAAGTTGCCGGACGTTCTCCACTTATTTGCTTTTCTTTGAACTTCTGCATTTTGATAATGCCTTGTAAGGATGTATGCAGTTGTTCTTCAGGTTGATAGGTTCCTGAGTATGAAGTTTTCAAAGTATTAGAACATCTTTATCCAATGATATTAGACCTAGAGTGAAATTGTTATTTATCAAAATATATAAATTATGAAATCGTTTGAATCTAACAAAACTCATTATAGAATTGATTAAAGACAATTTCTACTCAAAACTCAAAGGATTTTAAAACACCAAATCATATGAATAAGGAAGAAAGCAAGGGTTTCAACCAAGGATAAAGGAAAAGAACCAACCTTATTACTAACACGAAACGATTGCGTAGCTTTGCGTTCATCCACTAATCCGAGATATTCATCAACGTCTTGAGGGATCCAAGGGGAGATTCATGATCAAAGTCCTTGAAGTTGGAGAGAAGGAAGGGAGAAAACAGAAACGATAGGGTCGTGTTAATGTCAGATTCGGTCATGAAGCGAACTCAGAATCGAAGGAGCACGAAAACTTACCGGAGGATCAACACTAGGACTTCTTGAAGGAGAGGATTAGAGAGTCAAGCTTGTCTTCCAATGGAGGAAAACACAGCAACAACAAAGGAGAAACAACAACAAGAAGACAACAGCGGAAAATGAGAACAGTAGTAGCAGAAATGGAACTAGGGTTTTTAGCACATGGAATAAGAGAGTGAAGGCCAACCACTAGCCTCTATATGCACACAATTTTCGCTCTCCAAGAGAGGATTTCATAATCAATGTGTTTACTCTCCTTAATTCAGAACAATTTTCGCTCTCCAAGAGAGGATTTCATAATCAATGTGTTTACTCTCCTTAATTCAGAAAACAACACTCATCAAACTCCATTACGTCACAAGACAACCCATTAAACTCCATAAACCACAAGAAAACACCTTAAAACTACATTAAAGGTCTTTAATACCCAATAATATTCAGAATTCAAATTTGAAATTCAAACTTATCAAGCCACACAAAAATCTAAGCCAAAAACAAAACATATCTCACCAAGATTTGATCCCTTACCATGTAAACGAAATACAGAAGTCTTAACCACTAAGCCAAAGCTCATCTTGTTATAACTCAAACGAAACTATTTTTATGATCCTCAAAGAAAAACCAACATGAGCCAACCAAATATCTGAATAGTCCAAGGTTAGAATTTAATTAATTGGATTTGAAGGACTAAGTTTCGATTACCAGAAAATGGAAGACTAGATTGCAATTAGTCAAAACTCAAAGGTCTAAAATATAAATACTCAAAATTGAGGGTCTTACACTGAACTATGAGTTGAAGCAGGTTGTGCAACTGTTGGGAATTGGGCATTACCAGGAGCTGGTAGAGAAGGCAAAGGGTATAGAGGCTATCGACAACCGTCGAGGCAAACAGCAAGGGGGCGTTCTCAAGACCGAGAGCGCGCTAATGGGTCAAACCAACATGTAGGAATTGTCTTGACTGTTTGTGATGTATTGTTGGTTTGATATTGTTGTGCCTTGTATTTGGACTTATTCTGAACGTGTTCTTGATGCTGTGACATGACGTATATGTTTTTTAGACTTGGTGGAATGAGTTGAGTTACTTGATTATGTTATGATGAAAATGATTCAAAGATGATTGAGAGAATATGTGAACTGTTGGTTCATGAGGATGATGATCATTGGCATAACATATGCATTTTTGAACTTGAGGATGGTGGAGTGGATGGTTGTGCTGCCACGTGACCGTGCCTGAGGATGATGAGATGGGTTTTAGTCTCATGTGATCTGCCCTGAGGGTGATGAGATGGATTTTAGTCCCATGTGATCCTCCTGTCCCCGTTTGGGATGAATTCGCTCCCGTTTGGATCGATATACTATTGTGGCTAGAGACTGAGCATGTTGTTGCATCTTGAGGACTCATAAGCATGGTTTTGTGATACTTTATCATGTGGAATTATGAATATTATCGTGTTGTTGTGGTTGTATTTCAAGTTTCTATTAACGTTTTATTATTGTTGTTTGTTTTATCACAAGTGTTGATTGTATTATTCTTGTATTTGGAGTTAACCCTTTCTGCTTGCTGTTTGTTGATTGGGCGCTTAACGCCATAGACAATCAGGTCGATGATGTACATGAAGGATGAACTTGAAGTAAGGATAAGTTGATAGAAGAAGGCTTGAAGAATTGGGGATTTAAGAAGAATAACTTCCACTGTATTATTTCCGTTGTGTTTGAAGTGTTTAGCACTTAAGGTGAAAAATTAATATTATTATTATTTTTATTCATCTCTCGAATATCTTTGATGTTTAATTAGTTCGAAGTATTATTTCCGCTTATTACTATGTGACCCTCGACCTAATATTGGGGTGTTACACACAGTCATCCATCGGACCGAGTGCCAAAACGACAGTCATAGTAAACAAAGTCATAAAAGCAGATCAGGAAACAACTCCACCACCCCAACATCCTCCTGAGATCCCGGTCCATCCTCCACCCCGCCCGTGCTCCCATTATCTCCCACTAACTCTCGTGACTCCCCGGAACGACCCACTCTCCAGAAAACGTGACAATAGGCTCGAGCATCACCTCTAGTCCTCCTAGGAGTAGGCACCCTTTTCCTAGCGATGACTCTAAGTCAAGGACCACTCCTCTAATGTGCGGGATCAATATCAGGGACGACTGGTGCTGGCTCCGATGGTAGCTGGACCTCTGGTACTGGCTGCGGGACCTATCAGGTGATGGAGGAGGGGGCATGTGGTACATCAACATCTGCATAAAACATAGGAATGAGATATCTACGTGGCAAGTAAAAGGAGAATGATCTAGGCATAGCTGATAACCCAGGGTTTAGGATTTTTTTGACTGGTTTTTATCTATTTTATTTTCTATTTTTTGAGTCTCATGTAGTGTTTTTAGTTAACTTAGAACATATTATGCATACTTTATATTTTTAGATCATTTTAGATTTTATTTTAATTTTATTGAGTCTTTTAGATTTTGTTTTAGTGTCTAGCTATTTTATTTTAATTTATAAAATCTGGTTAGTTTTCAAGTGAGTTTAATGGTTGTTTTGTGGTTTTATGAGTGTTAATTTGTTGAGTTAATATGATCTAATGTGCCTTGATGGTCAATGGTGGCATTAATAAGTGCTTTGATGGAAGAAAAACTAGAAAAAAAAAGGAATTTCAAGAAGCTGTTAGCGTCCATCTGTTGCAACACCAGCACTAAGCCACCGCAATAGCCCAACGCCCAAGTGCTGCAAAAATTCTAGTAAGCCTGCGCATGAGCGCTGGCTATTGCACCGCTCATGCGCTCGCCACAAAAAGTCCGGTAAACCTGTGCATGAGAGCTGCAAAAGGGGCGCACAATGTGAAAGGCTTGTTTCGTATTTAAATGATTTTTTTCCGAGTGTAAACGGATCCAGACTCATTTTTCCTCATTCTAAACCTAATTGGACACAATTTAGAGGAACTCTAGAGCTAAGGAGGCACTTGTTGGGTGGAGAGGAAGGAAGGGCCTTTGGAGGCCGGTGCCGGTGCACCATGGAGGAAAGTGACAACTCCTCTGGAAGGTTGTGGCTCCGTTCCATCTTTGGTTCCTCTTTCTCTTCACCCTTTTTGTGTTTTAACTCTAATTTCTTGTATTTGGGATGAGGAAATTTAATTTCTCTCTTGTTCAATACACTTTTATGCAATTATCATGATGAATTTTCATTGTTTGGTGTTGCTCTCCATGTTTAATGCTTCATTTGGTCAATTGGTGATTTTAAGAGTTTCATTATTCATAAACATATTGGAAAATTGATATGGATTGATGTATGCTTAGTTCATGTAAAGGGTAAAGACACCTATGTCTTAGGTTTGTTGATTCTCTTTGTGCTTCACGTATCATTTGACCTTGTGATGATTTCCTTGGCTTGCTTGACAATTGGAAAATTGGTGTGAGTTTAGTAAATAAGAGAACCGCTCTTTGCATCAGCCATTGTAATGCCCCAATTTTCGGTCCGGGGTCACATAGTAATTAAGCGGAAAATATTTCATAAAATCTCTCTCAAAACAACTCAGATTTGTAAACAGAAAACGTCACTCACTATTTAAGATAATAATAATCGCATACTTAGATTAATTAAAAAACGTGTAATCAAAAAGAAAATAATAGTAAACTTTCACCAACATACTGCTGAAGTCATTTAAATATGGAAACCGTGAACAAATAAAATAATTAATCTTCTTCAAGATCTTCAAATCTACTAGTCGTTCCTGACGTCTCCTCAAGCTTGCATCAAAATTATTCTTCACGTAAATCCTCATGCTGGTCATCTATGGTGTTAAGCGCCCAAACAGCAAACAAAACAAGTAGAAAGGGTTAACTCTTTTAAAAACAATAAACATGTTAATCAACAATTGTGATATTAAAACAAGAACAATAATGGAAACAGAACAGTGAAACAGCCACGGTATTTCAGCATAAATACAGAAAACAACAATTATTAATAGTAACAGAAACGAATTTCACAAACAATCCATGGTTGTTAGTCCTAAATAGCTATATGCATAACTATGGCCAGAATTTTACCCAAACTAGGCCAGGACGATCACGTGGGACAAACTACCACCACATCGCCCTAGGAAGATCTCACGAGACAAAGTGTCGTCACATCAACCTTAAACAATCCTACATAATGTGAATTCTATGACAATAATCATCAATCATCAAGTGAACCAACAGTTCATAACATCCCTTTAGTCATAGTATTAGCACATGTAAGAATAATCAATTTAATTCCTTAACCACAACATGTTATAATCACATGATTAAATATAACCTCAATAACATATGAACATAATCAGTCATGTTATCATTGAGTTCAATAGAAAATATCAACATCAATAACATGCTCCCATAGTTCACATAAACAAGGTATGATCATAATTTCAAAGGGAATTTCACAACACAATCACAACCGACTCGATGCTACTAAGACCAAGTTACCCTTACCGTCGCACGGGTCGCATAAACTTGATCTCCAACCTTGCAAGATAAAACACATATATAACAATCAAAAACCATTGGAAGGGTGGAAATCAACCTCAAAAGATTTTTAAAACAACACAACAATTCTGGCCAAACAGGGGCCCAACGCATGTGCGTTGGAATGCCAACGCTCATACGTTGGCACCCTGCCGTGCCCAGGGAAGGAACAGCCCCAGCGCATGTGTGCCCGGGAGTCCAGCGCTCATGCGCTGACTCCCTGCCTTCCCCAGCGCATGTGTGCTCAGGTAGCCAGCGCATGAACGCTGGCTCCCTACCTTGACCCACTAGGTCAAGGCCTCCCAACACATGTGCATGGGAGAAGCCAGCGCCAACGCACTGGCTCCCTACCAAGGAGCCCAGAATGCAAATTTTTCACAGAATAAATTTTAAAACTTATCTTTTCGAAATCAAGATTTTCCATAGACAAAAACAAATGAAGTATACAATTGAAAAGGAAGGTTTTTCCCAAAAACAAAAGAGGTTCTTATGCACAAGGTTGCTTAAACAAGAAGACACCAAGGGTTCTAGGAAAACGTTTAACATGGAATAACAACTCAGAATCTCTATGGAACATTCAACACAACGAAAAGTCAGAGGGACCAACCTGAGTCTGGATCGATCGAGAGGAAGGGAATGATGTTTACACGTCCTGAACTCGAACAAAGGATCATTTAGTGATTACGAAAAACGGCTAGAACCCTTCAATGACAAAACCCTTGGAGCGAAAAGAAAGGAAAAGGATTAGAAGGAATTCAGCAACATGGTTCAACAACCTTAAACTCTTGATAAAATTCAGAACAAGAATTGCTCACCTTAATTCTTGGAAGTAAAGGAGAAAGAAGAAAACTTTTGATCTTCCTAGGAAAAGGAGGAAGACTTCGAGTAACAGCAGTAGCAGCAGCAACAACAAGACTAGGGTTTCGCACACTTGGAGACTAGGGTCCCTAGGAATAATAGGAGGGATTGGTTAAAAAACTCTAATGAAAAATAACAAGAGATCAGCCACCACATACAGTGGTTCGAAAACCCTAGGAATAATAGGAGGGATTGGTTCATATTTTCTCTCATTAATTCTGATCAGAATCTCCATCAAATCTTTCTCTTAACAAACTCTAATGATTTTTTTTTAAAAAACAAAAAAGAATATGCCCTAATTAAAAGATGTTCTGAATGAAGACCACTTAATGTCGCTGTAAATGATACTCTCTTTCTCGCTGTAAATGTCGGGATTTCAACCAAGACTAAATGATACACAATTGATAAACTAAAAGACAGTTTAACATCAACAAGTCCCATGGAACTCAATGGTGGAAGCAGACCCGAGGGCTTCGGCTGAAGCGGTAACAACGGTGGCGCGGTGCAGTGGTTGGACGAGTAGGAAAGGAGCGTGTGAAGGCGCTAGAGGAAGAGATGGTGATGGTGCTGCGACGGCGTGGTGAGGGAGCGGAGCAGCGGCGACAACCCAGTGACGGCGGCCCAGGTGGGTGAGAGCGAGGTTGACGGAGTGGCAAACGGAGAAGAGGACGGTAGTGGGCTGAGCTTGAGTGATGGAGGAAGGGTTAAGGTTATTCCGACGGAGAGGTTGGGTGAAGGCTCGGTGGTTACCAAGATGAAGATGGGGCGGTGATGAAGAGAAGATTGGCGGTTCAGTGGTGGCGACGGCTCATGGGTTTGGCAGAGGAGATGAAGAAGAGGAAGGGCAGAGGCGGCCGTGTTGGGTGAGGGAGAATCCAAAGATTGAGGGAGAGGAAGATGAAGAGGAGAAGGGATTGAGAGGTAGCGGCGAGGGCTAGTGGTTGAAGAGGCAGAGAGAGGAGCGGCGGCCAGGGAGTGAGGGAGTAGAATTAGGGTTTCAGAATGGAAGAGAATGGTAGGGGAGGCTAGTGTAAGACCCTCCATTTCCAATTTTTATAGTTTTGGTCCCTGAGTTTGGATTATTTATATTTCGGTCCCCTAACTATTTTATAGTTCAGCTTTTGATCCTTGTTAGACTCTTGTTTGAGTAATGTTTGGTGGTATTCTCCTTAGAGTTTTGATATGAATAAATTTTTCATGGATTTGTTTGATACTTGGGTAAAAGAGTATATGTGCTTGATTCGTAACAAGAATGACTTTGGCTTAGCGGTTAAGATTTCTGTGTTACGGCTACATGGTATGGGTTCGAACCTTGGCAAGGAAGTTTTTATTTTTTTTTTAGGCTTTTAAAGTGACTAAGAAATTCAAAATTTAAAGAGAAATCAAAATTAGTAGGCCTTCATTAGGGTGATAAATGTAGATTTCATGGGGTTATGGGTGTTAAGGAGGTGAATAATGGTAGTTAATGGATTGTCTAAGGCTTTGATGGATTTTGAAGGGGGTTACAACTAATTATGAGGGTGTTGGGCAGCTCCTCTTCCTCTTCTTGATGCTGAGAAAAACTGAAAGGAGACAAGGTGTTGAAAGCATTAAAGGAGAGCTTTATGGTTTTGGAAGAGTGAAGGTTACAAAATAATTGGGGTGGGGGTTTTGTTTCTGAACTGAAGAGTGTCATTATGGTTGAGATTTTTGAAACTCATGCATTTGAGAGTGGATTTCGTGCCTTATAGAGACATAGCACCCTCTTCCTTTTGTTTCATTCCAAGTAAAACCTCTCTTCCTCCATTGTTGTTGCTGTTGTCCAAATTCTGCTGCTGCCCTTTCTGCTGTGTTTTCCTTCATGCATGTTGCGTTTCCTTCTTGGGGAAGACAAGTTGATATTGTAATCCTTATCTTTCAAAGTTCCATAGTTTGTTCTTTGGTAAGCTTTCGATACTTACTCATTTCTGAGTTCATTCCTTGGTCAACAGTTGATACCATTCCGACTTATTGTTTCTGTTTTGTCTCAATTCATTTCCTTCAATCCAAGGCTTCAATCATGAATTTTCCTTTGGAATTCTCGAGATGTGGATGGCTACACGCAGAGTGGTAGACAAGAGCAACGATACGAGATCTTTCCTTACTAAATTTCGAGGTTGGTTCCTCTCAAAACTCTTGTTTCCTACACTAGTAGTTTTAGAACTTTTGCCATGGAAATTCTCAATTTAGGAGAAATTGAATCTTCACATGTTAGAAGCCCTTGAAACCATGATAAGCATCATGTTTCATAGGTTTTGTAATGAGTTTTGATCATGGGAAAAATCTTAGTTTCTTGAGTTATCCATGAGTTAGAACCCTTATTATGTTGTCATTCGTACATTTTGGTGTTTTAGAACCTCTGGAATTTTTGAAAGAAAATATTGATTATGAAACCTTTAGAACCTTGCGAAATTGATGTATGATGTTTTGGGAATTGATTTTACGTAGAACCTTGCGAAATTGATGTATGATGTTTTGGGAATTGATTTTACGTAAACTCTAGGTTTAAAACTCTTTATGGACCCTTTTTACATGAAAAATATGCAATTTTGTGCCCTGCAGCAGAGGGGCCACGGATGTGCGTGGCCACTCCAACGCACATGCATGGGAGTAAATTTCCTCTTTGCCTTGGCCACGCATGTGCGTGGCTATTCCCACGCACATGCGTGGGAGTGGAAGCCAACAGGTGCAGTTTTTCAGAAGCTTGTCGTTTTGAGCTGTTTTCGATTCCGGTTTTTCTGAAACTTCCTTCCACCCTTAGAACAAATTATTGAGGGTTTTTTGTGTGGTTTTTGATAGGTGGAACTTGAAACATATGAAAAGTAATCGAAGGTAAGGGTAACTCGGTCTTAGAGGTTTAGAGTCGTGCATGCTTATTTTGATTGTGTGTGGATGAAATAACATGACTTGCTGTTTATTGGTGATAACTTTTGGTGAATGATATTTCTATGTTTAATGATTTGGTGCCTTCTCTAGAAATTAATATGTTGATGATGTTGTAAACTGGATTTTGGAAAATGGATAATATACATTGCACTATGAACTGTTGGTTCGTGTGTTGGCTGTTATGGGTTATGACATGTGCATTTGGAAGGATGATGAGATGGGGAATTGTCCCATGTGATCATGCCTGAGGTAGATGAGATGGTAATTTGTCTCATGCGATCTACCTTGAGTTCAGTGAGAGGGTAATTTGTCCCCTGCGATCGTCCTCGCCAGTTTTGGGTAAAGATTTGGCCAGAGTCTTGCATATAGAAATTGAAGAAGTTGATTTGAGTTATTTACTGTTGTTGTTGTTGTTGTTGTTTGGGTAATGTTGTTTGGTTTAGTCGTTGTTACTGTATTTATATTTTAACGCATGTTGTTCCTTTATACTTTTGTTATTTGTTTTATGAGTTAACCCTTTCTGCTTGTTGTTTGTGTTTGTTACTGTATTTATATTTTAACGCATGTTGTTCCTTTATACTTTTGTTATTTGTTTTATGAGTTAACCCTTTCTGCTTGTTGTTTGTGTTTGTTGTTTGGGTGCTTAACGCCATAGATAACTAGGGCAATGGGGCTCAGGAAGAATGGTTTAGATGCTCGAACAAGCGATGAAGAAGGACTCGAAGATCTTGAAGACTTTTTGTCATTGTTCTATTTTTTCGCTGTTTTGGTTTTTAGCACATGTTGTGCAACTCTATCTATTTGAAATTATTTCGCGTTGCTTGTGATGATTATATAATCTATTATGGGATAATTATTATTTATAATTATTGAGAGACGTTGGTTTTGACTAGAGGGTTTTGAGAGGTTTTGAAATTTAATTTCCGCATAATTACTATGCGACCCTCAACCCAAAATTGGGGTGTTACAGCTATGGTGGCTGATGGTGAAGCTGTGAAATTGTGTGCGGAAGCCGAGGTGAAGGAAAGATTTATAGCATTAGGGTTAAGGTTTTCTAGGGACGAAATTACTAGTCTGCCCCTAAGGTTCCTGCATTGGCTTTTCTGGTTGTTTGGCCGCTGGGCTCTTATTTTTTGCTGCATAGTGAGCCTTTTCTTCCATTCTTTTCTCTCTTTTTTGTGCTCTTTTTCTTGTGTTGGGCCAAGACTCAAAAAATCAAATTAAAAAGAAACTTAAAAGTGGAGGGGTACAAAATAATGATAAATAAATTATCTAAAAAAAAAGAAATAATTAAACTAGAAACTATCTAATCAATTTTTTTTGCATTTTTTAGATTTTATCATTTTTATGGCTTTTTTGACATTTTTTAAACATGACAAAAGAAATAAATTATAAAGAGGCGGATAAAATTGGGTGCTAACACTCCTTAATCTCAGAAACACATTATTAGTATCTAAAGCAGCAGAACACGTGCAGGGCGACGAATTAGAGAAAGATTAGAGGAGACACTATGATTATAGGGGTAACTCGATCCTCTCTTATTTCAGTGCCTTATTTATCACATTCTATGGGACTGAAAATTCAGATATTTTTACATTTTATTGATATTGTTGGGGGCTCAAGATGACAATCTAAAAAAGGACTATTAGATCGACAACGAACTTTAAAGAACTAACTTGGTGGGTAAAAATAATATAAGGACCAACCAAAGATAAGTGAACACTTTCACGCACCGAAATGGAGGTTTACTCCGAACATGTGACACGTCAGACGAGAACGTGTAAAAAAATAACCCACATTAGCGTTTTTCGTCTCAGGGACCAACAGAAAATTTAGAAAATGACTACTATAACCGACGTCGATATTTTTAGAAACTAACTTAGTGGGTAAAAATAGTCCAAAAACCAACCAAATATAAGTGAGATTAAAAATAGAGGTAACTTATGTATGGGCCAAAAGTGACACGTAGATTTTGGAGGGTGCCCACAGCAAGAATCTAGAGCAGAATCTGAAATGGTTGTGCTTTCTCTACCTCTTTTACTTCGGCTCTTAGGTCATCCTTCCGCGCGCTTTCACGAAACGACTCGACCCTCCTCCCACCCCCTACCGGTACTGCTATTTCTTCTCTTCCTCTTTTTCATACTCTCATTCCTAATTGTTCTTCACCATTCGCCTGTTTCCGCTTCAAATTCGCTTCCTATCTGTGACAATTTTCTCAGAAACATCGACCATAAGCTTGAGGTGTTCATGGGTTTTGTGTTAGTTCGAATTTTCTGCCATGATATCCCAGCATTTTTCTTCATTTGCTTCTTTTTAGGTAGCATTTCAATCGAAACAAAAATGCCCATCAGTTAATAAACTAGATATTCATAGAATTTTGATAAAAAATTTCACACTAGTAAAAAATCCCTATGAATTAAGTTCCATGTTGGCTGATTTTTTTTTTTAATCTGACCTATGTCCTGTTAGTGTTTCGGTTCAATGATACCTTTTCTTGCCTACTGAATTATGACCTAGCATTTTGCTCTCAAGTGTCGGGGATATACTATATGGAAAATTTTATGGAAAGCTCTTATCTGCATTTTTCACCCCTATTTTTGAAAGAGTTTGGAATTTTTCACTCTTGAGTGGCAAGGCCTTACCCTTAAAATATCTTGTGCTAAATTAATTCCTGTAGCATTTCACTTAGATCTTAATTTTATGATTCTTAACCTTTGGCTGTAATCCAAGCAGTCACGAGTTGGTTTTATAGGCTAAATAACTCATTATTTATCTTCAAGGTGATGGACTTATTTACTTTGGACTATTCTCTGAAATAGCTTTGGTCTCTATTTTAGTAAATCTTTGTGTTTTCTACTCTAATCATAATATTGGGCTGTCTTTTGGTCCATGAGGAATCCTAGTCTTTAACATTTTGCTAGAAATTAATTGGGTTTATTAATGTGGGTTGGTTTCTTCCACCTACTGATGTAGATTGTTGGATGGCTGATCCTGCATAACTAATTTAGCATTATGTACTGATTTTTCGTCTTCCAGCATATATGCTGTTTGAAGAGCCAGATAGGTACCGATTCTCATTTTCTTGCAATTTTTTGGGAAAGATGTTATTAACTTAGCACAGATTTGCCGTATTGAAAACAACAAAAAGATAAATAAAAAGTATAATCCTCCTCCTTTTCCACCCTATCAGAGAGTAGAGAGAGACTCAAAAAATAGAGGAATATAGAGGGGCTTGGAAGACATATAAATAGAGACAGGCCCAGACCCAGAGAACATAGAGAAATAGCGGGGACTAGTAAAAAGGAAGCAACAAAGATGAAAGGAATAGAGAGAAAAAGAAAATCACAGGAAGAGAATAAAACACATTAACAGATGCTGAAGATCCAATAGGTTTACCTGATAAAACTGTAATTCATCGGAGATGGTGGAGGTGATTAGTTTAGTGTATTTGGATTTCCATTAAACTCAACACCCAACATACACTTGTGTTTGGTTGGAGTTAGCAGAAGACGTGATCGCAAAAGGTATTGGGCAGTCGTGGGTTTAAAACATGTTCAATGCACGTTGGGCCTAAGTTTTTCTTTTTTAATTGTAGTCACTGCTGAATTTGCCACCATAACCACTATGGCAAAAGCATCTGCCATAAGCCGGCATGCGAAAGATGCAACATCATGGTGCTTCCATGGCTACTTTTTAACAGTACTTTCCCTGGCATATACTTAACACACAATATTCCAAAGTTTTTAGGAGTTAGGACTGGCAGGTGCAACTGGGTGATAACCTAGCATTCTCTAATGGTTTGAGAAGTGTTGTTGTCTTCTTTTGTTTTTATTTTCTTTTGTTGGATTATCCCCATCCCCGATTTGAGGGTTTATGATAATTCTAATTTTAGGGTTTTGGATTTTAGCATTTATTGCTCATTAGGTATTTCTACATCTTACACTCTAAGTGCAAGAGATTATTCTTTTAGGAACGAAATCGATATTGATGATAACTGGATGGCTGGAGATGATAATCAAGAGCGGCACAATTCAAATTCTGTTTATGTACTGCCTCTTATTTATCAAACATTTTAACTATTTAATTCAAACTTATGTCCTTAATTTATGCTATTTTATGCTTCAAAATATTTTGTGGTCTTCCAAGGATTTTTCTTTGTTTCATTTCTTAGGTCCAGCTCATTGTATCATGCGACGTCTTGAACTATCTTTCTCCTTCTCAAGTTGTAAATTAAATATATTCTCATTCTTTAGTTGTTTGCTTCTGTTTAGATAGTATCTTATTCTTACCGTATTCTAGTTGTTTGCAGCTAGCAGAATTTCATCGAAAAAGGTCATTGATTATCATATTGTCTTGCTGAAGATATATTGGATGGCTATAACACCTTTAAGTAGTACTTCTGCTGCGCAATGGGGAGTTCGTCCTCAGCTATTACTGAGGTCCAGTATGACCGGCAAGGTTGCAACATCTAGCCACAAGTAAGTTCTGCGATTATATACTTGTTTTGTAGAATAATAGTGAAGGTTTGTACTATTAATGTAACAGTAGGTCTGAGGTTTATAGCTCCTATAGTCATATCATGATTCCTGGTGATGCACCTGTCTTACACCATAGAAAAAACTAAATCATTTTAAAATCTATTTTTGTCATCATATCATCGAGATCAACAGGGATATAATCAAAAGCTGGGTGTGATATGTTTTTACTAGCACTTTTATTTCTTCGATGTGATATGAATTTCTCAGAAATTTGGGAATATTTGTTACCCTATCTGTCATTGATTATTAATCTTCTTCAATATCCCACTCACTAGATACACTTAAAACTTTCTGGATAGATTGCTGTGCTGGTGAGTGTAAATTGTTTAACTCACCTCACCTTCCTTGCAGTGTTACAACCAGGGTGAGCTTCATGGCTGCCCCAAGTTCAAGTTTTTTGTCTCCGGATTCCTTGCATATACTATTTAACGCTGGTCTTTCTCAACCTTTGAAATGTCGCAAGCGGTCACGGTTGATTGTAAGAGCAAATACAGTAAGTTTGGCACAGTTCTCAGCAACAATAAGTTCCTTTTGGGTTTTTTTATGTGATTGAACTTTATGGAAGTATTCCTCATGGTTAAATTGCATGGTCCTCATCATTTAGTCAATATACTACCCTGAATATCCTTTATTTGTTAATGTGCAGGATTATTATTCTGTCCTTGGGGTTTCAAGAAATGCCAGTAAATCTGAAATCAAGAGCGGTATTTTCCATCTGTTTCCTCCATTATCCAACTACATGATCACATCTCTTTTATGATAAATTGGAATTTTCAAGTGCGGTGTATTCAAACGTCATCTCTGGATAAAGCAAAGTCAATTGTCATAGTAGTAGGCTTTAATCTGTTAGCTATTTATTGATTGCACACTTTTATAAGACTGTAGTCAGGAAGGTGCATCTAAAATATATGTGAAGCACACGAGAAGTTTCTTGAAGGAAATCCAAAACATGTAACTGCCAACGAAGTCTGTCAAAACCTAAAAAAAGAGATAGGGTAATGAATTCAATCAGATGGATATCATCTGTTAGTGTTTCATATGACAACAGCTTATGCTTGTTAACAAGATGTGTTAGGTTTTTTTTTTTTTATTAATATTTTTTAAAGTTTATATGGATATATATCCCTACTACTACCAAATGACCATGTTGTTAGCTTAAAGCTTTAGATCAAAGACTTAGAAATTTAAATTAGTTGCACCATTGACACCTTTGATTTCCCCTTGGTATTTTATGGCGAGGTTTTTGTATAAATGGTCATAAACTAGGATTCTGGTGTAAAATGCACTAGGAAAATTTTCACCCAAGAGTAGAAATTTATAGTAAAGTAGTAAACATCCATTTCATGTTATTTATTTGTCATGTAGGATAGGCTTGCAAAGTATATTTGAAATTAATGACTGGAAACACCAATGATTATTAGTATTACACTTGTATTTGCCAAAGAATATTAGTATAAATCGGAGTACAGTTCAGTGTTTATCAATGAAACATCACAATCCTATTAGTGAAAGATATTCTCTCCTTTCTACCTAATCCTGTATTTTCAAGTTTTCAACATCCATCATCATCTGTGTCCAAGGTTGCTTCTGCTGCAGTGGTTTACTAGTTTGGAACTCCTATTCGTTTTGTTTTATCTTCTGGTGGCTGTGTTCTGTTTTTCCAGTTGCCAATTATTGTTGTATTCATCCATCTGTCTTTCCTTCTCCTTCTCCAACTATATCTTTGTTCAACCAGCACTTTAACGCCCTTTGATGGTTCATCCATCTTCCTGTCCTTTGTTCTTAAGACCGTTAGCCTGTTACTTCTCTCTAATTTTGGTGTTGTTTTTCATGGCTGTTCTTCCCATTCACGATTTTTGGTGACTGGCTCTCTCCATGACCCGATTAGTGTGCTCGCCACCCTTCAACTGGCCACACTCTTCAGATGGGGCCCCAACCACCGTTACACATGCTAGCTAGCTGCTGCTGCTGCCATGTTCCCCATCTGCTGCTGTGTGAGAATGCATTTGACCACCTTTTGGTTAGATCGCGACACACAGCTCACCTAGTAAGCTCTATGGACCTTCCCCAATCCTTTTAGACCTTCAGCTCTGTCATATTGGCTCCTTTCCCCAATCTTCTCTGTTTACCCGTGTTTTTTTTTTTCATAAATAGTTGAGAGCTTCGCATGCATACGCATCATTACATCAGAAAATTAATTTGTTCTGTTGGACTATTATTGGGCTAGGTTTATGCTAGTTCTTACACTTGTACTTAACCTAGAATATTAATATACAGTAAGTGTATATGAACATGACTCACAACAGCACAATGCTATTAATTAAGTATATATCTCTCTTTTCTCCTTTCCATCTAATATCTAGATTTCAACAATTGTGAGGTCTACATATTATTTGCTTGGTTGTGTATACTGTTGGCTGGTTAGTGACCACGTGTCATGTCAATGCAAATATGAAGCTATCTACTTTTGACATTTCAGCATATCGGAAGCTTGCGCGCAATTACCATCCTGATGTAAACAAGTGAGTTATTTTTTCAATTTTATATATTGTACTTTGTCTTCTCTCAAAATCATTCCTTTCCCTTGTTCCCCCTTTTATGTTACTCTCTTTTCATGATTGTCTCGACCTGGTTTGGGTATCTCATTCTCATATTATGTTTGTACCTTATCTCTTTCTAAAAACTATTGATTTTGTGCATGAAATAATTCATCTTGTGAATTTCATTCTTATCATGTTTGAGCATTAGTTGATAATGCATTCTCTATATATTGAATTCTTTGCTTTTTGGTTTCTTAATAATATATTTTATTCCAAAAATAAGGTTATATTTTAGTAGTAGTTTGCATATCTAGAATTTTACTTGCCATGGAAGTGGTCGTGTTTGAACAAAATACTTGGAGGAAGGGGACTTGACTTTAGTTAACCGTAAGTTCAAATTGAATTTAGCATCATGTTCATGTGAATATCAACTGTGCATGTAGCATGATTTTCTGATATCATCTGGATTGTTTGATAAATGTTGCATATTATTAAACTTGAGTTATTGTGAGTAATTGCATATTCACACGTTCTTAGAGAACCTGGAGCGGAAACTAAATTTAAGGAGATCAGCAATGCATATGAGGTAAAACTACAGATTATTGAACTCTGCTGGCCCTTGTTCATGTCTAATAATGACTTATCTTGTGGAATTATATTTTGTATGCAGGTCTTATCAGATGATGAGAAACGATCCATATATGACAGATATGGAGAGGATGGGCTTAAGGGTTCTGGAATGGGTATGGGGGTAAGTTATCTCAGATGGTGATGGATAATTTTATTTTTTAACGAACATTCTTGTTTCTCAAAGAAGGATTATCTCTGTCATGTCAGGATTTCAGCAATCCTTTTGATCTGTTTGATATACTGACTCGTGGTGCAAGTCCTCGAGGTTCTTGGAATGGAGCAATTGAGGGTGAAGATGAGTATTACAGTCTTGTTTTGAACTTCAAAGAAGCAGTTTTTGGCATAGAGAAAGAGATAGAGATAAGCCGACTAGAGGCCTGTGGAACTTGCAATGGTTCAGGGGCTAAACCTGGGACGACACCATCCAAATGTGGCACTTGTGGAGGTCAAGGCCAAGTAGTCTCATCAACAAGAACTCCATTAGGTATCTTCCGGCAGACCATGACCTGTTCGTCATGCAATGGGACGGGGGAAATTTCGACACCTTGCAGTACATGTTCCGGTGATGGTCGAGTGAGGAAATCGAAGCGGATAAGTCTGAAGGTCCCAGCTGGTGTGGACTCGGGCAGCCGTTTAAGGGTTCGAAATGAAGGGAACGCCGGAAGGCGAGGGGGTCCTTCTGGTGACCTCTTTGTTATCATTGAAGTTATCCCAGATCCTGTCCTCAAACGAGACGACACCAACATATTGTACACCTGCAAGGTTTCTTACATTGATGCAATCTTGGGGACCACAATCAAGATTCCTACAGTAGATGGAATGGTGGATTTGAAAATTCCATCTGGGACCCAACCCAACACTACACTTGTTATGGCTAAGAAAGGCGTTCCCTTGCTGAATAAAAACAATATGAGAGGAGATCAATTCGTTCGTGTGAAAGTTGAAATTCCTAAGAGACTGAGCAGTGATGAGAGAAAGCTTATAGAGGAACTTGCTGATTTAAGCAAAGACAAGACTACGAGCAGTATGAGATAATAATATATGGTAGGAACCTCTGTATTTATCTAAACTTGTAAATTATTCTCTTTTCTTTGATGCATCATTCTTCATCTGGGAACTTGGCTGCAATTTAAACTCCGGAAGGGACTTCAATGTGTTGGTAGATGAAATTGGTTTATTTGTCCTTGGAAAAACAGGTGGATACCAAGAGCTGAAGACAAAAGAGATATTTTTATCATTGCAACTTAGACGTTTCTTGTAATTCATATTTTGGGGAGGGATGATATTCAATTATACTTTAGGTTCATTGCAATCTATTTCCATAATGTTATGCTCAGCCGAATTATTATTACTCCAATATACACACCTATTAATCATAGGGCAACCAATTATTTTGTTATCGGATTTGCTCGCCCTAGTTTTTTTTTTCTTGACAAGGAAGAGGGCAATGGTAAAACCTAAGTAAACTCTGCAAATGAAAACAAAAAACCAACGAGATCATATAACCAGAGGAGGTTCTGTAAGTAAATGAAAATGAATGAGACTAATGGTAGGAGACTAGGAGTAAGCTACAATCAACGACAGTCCTGCGAAAGGGTTAGATTTAACACCCCACCACCCAATTTAACACCCCAGTTTTGTGTAGTAATTGTTATATATACCCCTGTCTTATAATACATTCCGGGATTTACTATCCCAGAATTATTTTCATGTACCTTCCGGGTTTTACTGTCCGGAACTTGGTCTTAAATTGTATTCCGGATTTTACTTTCCCGGAATGATTTTTTGAGCACATTCCGGCATTGTAAACCCCGGAATGTAAGGCGTACTAATAAATAACGTTCCGGGGTTTTAAATCCCGGAAGATGTATGTAAACCGAGTTTAAAAAACTTGGAGTGGAATAAATATGCGTTCCGGGATTTGTAAACCCGGAATGCCAATACTGTGTACTAAGATTTATAAACTCGGAAAGTGTATACACATGCATTCCGAGATTTTAAAACCCGGAAAGTAAATAGGTTCCGGATTATACATTTTAGATTTGAATTAAAAACCTGTATGTTTCCTGATTTTATAATCCGCGACTTAAATCTCGGAATGTTGTCTTACAGAAATTAAATTCCTGGTTTTAAAACCCGGAATGTTCATCATCCTGTTTTGTTATCACACAGCTCGTGGAAACACAGAGATTGGGGATGGTGGTAGCTTCAAGGGTTGTTGAATGGTGGTTAAAACGAGCACGAGAGGAGGATTTGGAGGTCATAACAAGTGATGGGTAAGGGTGGGGTGTGGATGGGAGAAGCAGCAGAAATGTCGAACAAAGGAGAAGAGGAGAATGAGAATGGTAACAAAAATAAGCTCAGTCTATATTATATATACTTAATTTGTACTTTCAGGTTTTAATTTGTCGAAAAGACGACCTTATTCCGGGATTTATATCCCGAAAAATCACTTCTTATCAAATAAACTACTAGGTTATATATCCCGGTAGTAGTCTGCTGCATACATTCCGGGTTTTAAAAACTGAAAAGGAATATTTTTAGTATTTTAAAAAATGCCCTGGGATTTAGAATTGGGTCCATACGATATCAATTGTAACCCCCTTGCGAAATCATGATTCATGAGTACGGCAGGTCAACTTCTAGATTGTGAAAGTAAAAAGTGGGCGTAAAAATGAAACCATAACTAATATTATTTAATCTGGTTCTACATGAAAACCAAATAAAAACTATTTAGGTTTTTTAAATTGATGTTGACTTATGGAAGGACTTTGTTGAGGGCAAGACTTTGGGTTTATATTACGGCACATGAGGATGCTGCAAAAGCCAAAGAGGAGGTGGCAAAGTCAGCACAAGATGCTCCGGAAGGCTAGGGCCTTAGCTACAAAGACCAGATCCTTGCTTGGGCAATTCATGGCCCAGGGCACTTTAGGGGTATGATTGGAATGTAGAAGAAAAGTAAGAGAAAAGAGAATAAGAAGGAAGAAAGAGAAAAGTAAGAAAAAGAGTAGAAAGTTAAATGAATTTTAGGTTGTTTGGTAGGAGTGAGAGTGTAAAGAAATTAAGAGAAAAAAAAGTATATTTGTAAAATGACATAAATATTTTTAGTTAAAATTTAAATATAATAAGTATTTTTATAAAAAAAAAATTATGTGGATACCAACTTGCATATTATTATTCAAACTTTTAATTTATCTCGCATATTAATTTTTTTTAGGTAAATATTATTTTTCTTTTATGTTTAAATGGATACCATCTTGCATATTATTAATATTATATACCAAGTACTTAGCACACGGGGGCAGATAGGACAATTTGATGAAAAAGAATAGCTTGGCAGAAAACATTTGCACGTGGGACCTATGCATTTTGTTCTTTTTTTCACTATTTATTTAACAGCTAACCAAAGGAGAGAACACATTTCGATATCTCAGTTTTCTTTCTTCAGTTTTCTTTTGGCTTAATAGCCACTTTGGTCTCTCAGGTTTTACGATTTTGCATTCTTGGTCCCTCTTGTATTTTATTAGCACCCAGCATCCCTAAAAGTTTAAAGAAATTGCAAAACAGGTTTCCGTTAGCATTCCGTCAGGAAACTAACGTTGGTTGGGTAAAGTGGGACCTAGAATGTGAGGTGTCATGCATATAGGAGAGAGAAAGAGGCTGAATGAGAGAGAATTCGAAGAACCAGCGTTCTTCTTCATCTACAACGGCTAGAAGGAGATTTCTTCTACAAAAGAGGGCTTTTCTATCCTCTTCGATTTGTGACCTTGTAGCTGGAATTTCGTCAAGCTTGAAGGAGAAGAGGTACAAAGGCGTGGGTTTTAGCAAATGGGTCGCAGTAGCAGAGCTTCTTCGTCTTCATCTCGTTCTATGATGGGTGGAGAACATTGGACCCCAATACTGTATAATTGTGGTGTTGAAGCTCCACTGGTAACTTCTTGGTCTGCTGACAACCATGGTAGGAGGTTCTATGGGTGTGGTCTTTACAAGGTAGGCAAATTGTGGCTGTTTTGTTCA
The DNA here is from genome assembly GCA_030819835.1 of Acmispon strigosus. Taxonomy (NCBI): domain Eukaryota; kingdom Viridiplantae; phylum Streptophyta; class Magnoliopsida; order Fabales; family Fabaceae; genus Acmispon; species Acmispon strigosus. The sequence goes on along the minus strand of JAUAMA010000001.1, from coordinate 35,207,189 downwards.
TCTTCTTCTTCTTCTCGTCGCATGCTCTGTTTTTGTAATTAATTGCTGGAATTTTTTGCTTAGGTTAATGGGAGGAGAATGTGCAATTTCTTTGTATGGTATGAAAAGGAGAAGGAGAATTGTAAGGAGAAGAAGCTGATTTCTGAGCTGTTCAAGAAGATAGAAGAAATGAAGCAAAGAGAGATGTTGTTGTTGTTTAGTTTAGTGGTCTGCATTGTGTTGATATTTGCAATGGGCGTTAGTATGGGCATTTGCAGTATGAAGAAATAGGACAATGTTGTAATTTATGTATTCTGAATTTGTTTGGTCATTTGTACCCATGATATATTGTAGAATTATTTTGTGGTGATATCAACCAAATTCTTGCATGATTCTGCAATGGCTCAGTACCCCTAATGGAATTAACAGCTTTGGAAAAAAATTGTGTAAATTTGCATAATTTTCCATGATCTGGACTGGTTCATTTCCCTTGAATGGAATTTACAAATTCTACAAAAAAATTCTATCCTAGGGATGATCTTCTTCCGAGAACCAGCCATTCGATTCCTTCAATTCGGTTCCTTCGATTCGCACTCCGCCACAACAAGCACGGTGGTCTCCTTCGCCTTCGTCCTCCTTCACAGCCGCAGAACGACGGTTGTTCTCCTACTTCGCCACCGCAGCAAGGTTTGTTGGATTGCAAAACAGGACCTTCACATTTCCAAATTAGGGTTCTAGAAAGGGGGAAAAGATGGGCCATCTCACGTGTAATATCACGTGCAACCTTAGGCCCAGGACACCTCACATTCTGGGTCCCACTTTACCCAACCAACGTTAGTTTCCTGACGGAATGCTAATGGAAACCTGTTTTGCAACTTCTTTAAACTTTTAGGGATGCTGGGTGCTAATAAAATACAAGGGGGACCAAGAATGCAAAATCGTGAAATCTGGGGACCAAAGTGGCTATTAAGCCTTTTCTTTTCAGTACATTTTCGTACGTTTCAAACAAGGCCTAGGACAAGCTTCCACCGATACGAATAGGGGTGGGAATAGGCCAGGCCGCCGACAGGGGCCTATGGCCTGACCTGTTTAAAGTCTGGTCTGCCCTGGCCTATTTAACATAAAGGCTAGGCTCAGGCTTTTTAAAAAGTCTATTTAGCTAAATAGGTCAGGCTTAGGCTTATAAAAAAGCCTATTAAGCCTATCAGGCCGACCTGTTTATTAGCATCTTAATTTAATATATTAGTTTAATAAAATATACAAATAAATCAAAATATTAAATTCAATTTACATCCATCCAACCTGTCACCAGTTTTGGTATTTGTAGAAAACTTAATTTTACCTTTTGGAAACTTGTCGATTGACAAACATCGTTGGCCTATTTAAATGTAGGTTTTTTGGCCTGCTTAGATGTTGGTCTGTTTAAATGTAGGCTTGTTGGCCTATTTAAAGGCCTTATGCGAAAATAGGCCTATAAATAGGCTTTAGGCCAGGCTAGGCTTTCAAAAAGGCCGGACCCAAGCAAAATAAAAAGTCTATGATAGGCCACAGGCAAGGCTTAGGCCTTAAATTTTTTAAATAGGACAGACCTATTTACGCAAAGCCTAGCCTAGCCTGCCCTATCCTATTCCCATTCGTAGATACGAATCAGGTATCTCAGGGTTATTATCCAGACTATGTTGAGAATCTTGATGATTAGCCGATGAGGGATTCAACCTTCCAACCCCAGCGATGTCGCCAATGGGAACGTTATTTTTTTTATTCTTGGATATTATTGTTGTTTTTTTGTTGTGTAACATTTTTTTATTCATTTGTATATATTTCATTGTGTAATTTAGAAAATGTTTAATATCATGTGTTCAATTTTGTTCTATATTGATTCAACATAGAGTTAGTGAAACTCGTGGAAGGTGAATGATAGTTGTCTTCATGTTTGTTAATATATATATATATATATAGATATATATATAGATATATATACACCGTACTAAGTGAGAGCGATATTTATTATGAGAGATGAGAGCGTTAAATCATGGTCATACAACCATTCATGAGTGGTTGAGATTAAAAGTAATTTAGTGGTCACATGACCTTTTAAAAAAGTCACATACCATTTTGTTTTAATCTTGACCATTTACGGTAAATCTAATGACTAAGATTTAACGCTCTCATCTCTCATAATAAACATCGCTCTCACTTGAAACGCTCTATATATATATATATATATATATATTTCTTGCTTAAACACCACCCAAGCCTAACACTAATTAATCAGAGTTAGTGTGGCTAAAATGATGCTAACATAAATCGACGTTAATTACAAAAAACATAGCACCGACATTCTCGCCAAGTGCACAATGCCGAATTAGCGCCAACTTATTCATATGACCGACGTTAAATATATTTGTGTCGACCGGGTTAGTGTTGCCATACGACACCAACACTAAGCCGACACAAATTGACATTTTGCGTTGGCTTTTATCTCATTAATGAGGACTTTTGGTTCGGCTCTAATGGAATTTATTCTTGCAGTGTAACCACAAAATAAAAAATTCATTAACTACAGTTAATTGCTAAAATATTAATTTATAAATTAAAACATTATACCTTTATGTTAATGTAATATTGATTATGTATTATACCATATCAATGGGTGTATTGTATTTTTGCCTGCGCTTACTTTAAGACATCTTGAATGTGTTTTTGATTAATTTATATCTTTTGTATTATTGGAGTAAATTTGTTTACCCCATTTAAACGTAAGTACAAACACACACATAGTTAAACACACACAAGTGTTTTGTAATACAAACACGCACATAGTAAATGTTGTTTTACCCCATTTATGTTTACCTTAATTGTAATTTTGGTCCCCCACGAAGGATATATGTGCAACGGGGGTCCCCAAACTTCTAAAATAGCATTCTGACTCATTGACGTTAACTTCCGTTAACACTTTTGGTCCCTCTTTCCTATTCCGTCAAAATACTTATGTTTTTTTGCTTATGTGGCAATTTTTTTCAGAACAATAGGTGACATTTTAATACATATTAATTAAAAAATTCATTTTAATTTCAAAAACCCCAAAACGACGTCGTCATCACTTTCTCACATCATCTTCTCCAACCCATCATCCACACCATCATCATCCTCCTCCCCTTCAACCCCATCCACCTTCCCCTCACTACCCCTGCAAGAAGCACTAGAGAGATCAACACATCGGAGCTTACAGAAGGAGAGATTGGAGCTTGCAAAGTTTGTTGAGGGCTGAAGCGAGAAAGAGAGAGAGACAGAGAGAGACAAAGAGAGAGAGAGAGAGAGAGAGAGAGAGAGAGAGAGATCGGAGTGGCGATGGCAACCCACCGCGCGTAGAACCCATCCTCATCGTAGTATCTCTATCTTTGTTTCCTCCTTCGACAGAGGAGTTGTGGCAAGGATTTGTATGTGTAAGACCCTGATTAGTTAATTATGTACCAATATAGTAATTAATTAATAATTAAATGTGACGTATTATTATTAATTAATTAGGCAACGTATAAGTTTTATGTGTATGGATGTAAATGGTTTTGTCATATTGTTGTCGTTGTTTATATGTTATCGGTGTTGTGTAATATTAATATCTCTGTTGATGATACCCTTGACATATTAATATTAATATTAATTTTCTAACGACATGTTGTGGTATTTACAATATTAAAGTGTTTCGTATTAATATTATTATTTCATGACGTTTTACGATTAGCGGAATAAATATAGCGGAGAAAGTTATATCGATGACGTCGTATTATTTATTTAAGTACGGTGAAGTATTTAATTCGTGATGAAAGCGGAAACGACATCTAAAATCAATTTGTTACATATGTACATGTGTGGTGCGCATAGTATGGGTAGGAAGAACTGGAAGAATGGTTTATTTCACTAAGATGATTAATGTGCATGTTTAGGAAGTGGAGGGAAATTAAATTCGAATACTTTGAGTGTATAAGAGGATGAAAATGATGTTTTGCATGGACAAGAAGAGAATACTATGACAATTGAAAATAACATGTCTTTTTGACTTTTATTAAGAAAGATGAAGATCATCATCTTTTTTAGTAGTGTGATTCGAATTTCATTAGTATGTATTAGGCATGGATTAACTTTTAAGAGCATCAACTCAAAGTTGGCATATGAGGTCATTTTCTTGTGATGTTAGTAGTGTTTAGCCTAATTAGGCAAAAGGACAAAATTACCAGTTAAAGCTTGAAAATGACCTTTGCATTGGAAATGCAAGACAAGGGTATAGTGGAACTTTGATGTTTGATGGAGGGACGTAAGAGACAATTAAAGAAGAAAAATATATCCTCTTTGAAGAGGTTTGGTCGACCAACACTCTCCATATAGCGTTGAGTCTTCATCTTTTTCCATTAAGTGAGTTTTAGTTGAAATAGAGAGAGAAACTAGAGAGATAGGGAGACAATTCTGCACTATTCTTCTTCTTGGGCAGAATCTTCAAGGCTTTCTAGCACTAACTTTAACTACAAAAATGTTGTACTCTTCATCATCTTTCTTTGGACATATTTTATAAGCTTTTTGGTTGAGTATTGAACCCTAGAGCTTCATTTGAAGTTTGAAGGTCTTGTCTTGAGAAAATGGTTTCACAAATGTTGTTCTTGAGGAAAGGATCTATAGTTTCATCTTTTTAGTTTTCTCAAAAGTTGATTCTTGAGTTGGAAGGTGATTTTCAAAGTGGACTTTTGCTATGGTGCCTTTGAGAAAGTTTAATCACCATTACAAGAGCTTCACAATTATGTATTTTGTTTCTTGAAAAGTTGTTTTGGTTCAAAAGTGATTTTGAAAAGTGCTTATTTGGAAAAGTGTTCTACATGAACCTAGATTAAAATGATGCGAGGAGCCCATTTGTGAAGTTAGTTTTTGAAAAAAAAAATCTTAGCTATTTTATTGATGTTGGCCGGACCTACATAGCTTGTGGGGTTTGGGGTTTTTGGTTTTCAATGAGCTGGTTGATGGCTAAAATAGTGTTGGAAAAAATTATGGAATTGTTAGCCAACATAGTGCCTTGGCCGAACCTATGAGGACCGTTTTTAGGGGTTATATTGTCTTGAAAACTTGATGGTTGATGTAGGGTATGTGTAATAGCTTTGGAAAGAATTTGGGAATTTAGTAAAGTACAAGGATCCTTTTGGAAATAGTTAAAATTTGGAGGACTTGTTTATAAATAGTCAAGAGTTGGAGGACCTTTTCATAAATAGTCCATGATTAAAGTATATTTATAAAATGTCTTCTTGTGTGTTGTTTGATAAGTAGAATCATTACTAGAATACTAAGTATTAGTCATGATTGTGTAAGGTACCGGGCACGAAGGCGAACGGAGTTTGAAAGCATTTGGAGTACACGAGGATTGCACTCGAGGTAAGGGCTCTACGCATCCCAGACAACTTAGCCTTGTGACCACATAACTTGTGCTTGCTATTTGTAGTATGAAAAGAAATGGTTATATAGCATGACTGTGAATCAATGACTTGCCATTATGACTTGATTATGTATACCATGATATGCTGGAATATTGACTATGTGATATTTGCTTGAACTGCTACATGTTTTGTTTGAAATGAAGCATGCCTATTCTTGAAATGATAATCATTTTATGAATTGTATCTCTTGTTGTAGGACAATGTTATGCTTAATTGATAACATGTTTGAGATATACATGTGTCGTGTGTTATCGATTGTAAATTGTTTGTGGCGGACACTCGAATGACATACGAGACCAACCTGTTGAAATACCAGCCACCTGTGGTTGGTGGCCTTGCACATAGAGCATATGTTTACGGACATCCGATGATGGGCCAGAGTCATTTACAGACTATAACATAGTTCTTGGCACATGCATTGGAGCTTGGTCAAAGGATGTACGAAGATAGTATAAGTGCTTGGAGACTGGTGCTTTTGGGAAGATAAGTGGATCTGTCCTGTTAAGTGGCATTTCGGTGGAGGTGCGTTAGAAGAGGCTAACCTCACTTGTCATAAGAAGAAGAAGAAGAAGAAGAAGAAGAAGAAGAAGAAGAAGAAGAAGAAGAAGAAGAAGAAGAAGAAGAAGAAGAAGAAGAAGAGGCTGACAAAATGAAAAGAGGAAGAGGAAGAGTAAGAGGAAGAGGAAGTAGAAGAAGAAGAAGAAGAAGAAAATATTTATTATGTCATTTTCTGGATGCTGCTGAGAACAGTGCTTCATTAAATTCTTGAACGAGGTTTGCCTTTATAGAATGAAGCCAAACGTATTCTTCGGACGTGCTCTTTGAGAATACCAGACGTATTCTTCATTAAATACTTCAGACGTACTCTTTTGAGAATACCAGACGTATTGATGAGTGGATTTTATATGATAATTTTAGGGTCTTTTTAGTCTTTTTATTTTATTATTTTTGAGTCTCATGTAGGTTTTTTTATTGTTTTTATGTAGATTTTATATTTATTTTGCATTTTGCATGTAGATTAGATTTTATTAGATTTTCTAGCTTTATTTTATATTTTTAGGAATTTTTATAGCAATTTTATATTTTTAGGAAAAGCTGGTTTAGTTATCATTTTTGTCCAGAGACCACTTTGTAAAGTTTCAGGAAATCAAGGTCCAAAATGTGAAAGTTCAAGAGTGGAGGGCTAAAAGTGAAGATTGAGAGAATTCAAGGGCTTGAATTGGAGTGCTAACCAAGAGATGACTAAAAGTAAAAAGGAGGAATATGAAGCAACTCTCTAAATTAAGCACATGGAAAAAAAGGATTAAAGGATGAGTGGAGGATTGATGATAGTGGAGGAGAGGTTTCAGAATTGATTAAAGGGCTGATAAGTGGGTTTTTATGGCATTCAAAACCCACTACCATGAAGAAGGAAGGAAAAGCTTGAAGTTGAAGAATCAGTAGCCAGCGCTGCAGCGCTAGAACCCAGCGCTCAAGCGCTGGGCCTCGGCCTGGAAGTGGGATTTAATTGCTGAGGCCAGATTTTTTGCTATAAATAGGACCCTCCTCTTCACTTGTAAAACACACCTTTCTTAGAACACAACAAGTGTTCCTCTTTCTCCCTCAAGAAAATTGTTCCTAGGAATTGTGGGAAGCCATATTTGAGCTCCTAGTCCAGGGTAATTCAATGCTTCTTTTAGCCATGCTTGGCTAATTCTCTTTAAGTATTTTGGGTTGTGTTAGCTTATTAGTTTATGTTTTAGTTTTCTTTTATTTGTTTCTGAATAATATTCAAAGTTCATGTTTTATTTCCTTGTTCTTCATTCATTTTGGTGCACACAAGATCTCTTGCTTATTGCTTATTACATAAGGCCATTTGGTAAGTAGTAAGGGACCTAGGATTTAAAAAAGGTTATAAGTATACTTCGCTAAGGAATTAGGAAGGACGTAACTTTATGTTGGCCTGAACATCTTCTTCATCTTCTTCTTTAGTTAACTAGGTGCCAAGGAATTGGGTTTAGTAATTAAAAAGAAAGATCTACAATGCTTAAGGAATTATCTTGTAGTTACACTAGGCTATAACATCATGAATCTTTGTTTGGAATTCAGAAATAAAATAGAAGTTTGCTAGCATAAATTATAAGTTATACAATGCAACCCAAATGCTTATTTTTATCATCATCTCTTCTTTTATATTTTATGCTTTTTATGTTCTTATTCCAGAAACCAAAATGAAAAATATATCTTTTTATTTTTCTGCTTAAGCTCTAAACAAATTAGTAATTAGACACCTATCCCTGTGGGATCGACAATCTTTTATATTACGCGATAATCAATCGTGCACTTGCGATTTGGCTATCACGTATACTTCAGACGATCTCTTTGGAAAGTGCCCAGACGTACTCTTAAAACGATCTCATCGGACGATTCCCTTTTTCTTCAAATTTTCGACGTGCTGCCTTTGATAAGATTTCAAGGGTTAGCCAGACGTTCGTTTCTTCATAAAGATAGATGATCCTGAAATGCGAAATACTTAAGGTATTAGGAAATCTTTATCTATCGACATTAAACCTTATATAAATTTGTTATTCATCAAAATATAATAAAAGATGAAATAGTTTGAATCTAACAATCTCCCCCTTTTTGATAATGACAATTTTCATTTGAGAAAAAGGTTTAATATGGTTATCACGAAAAAAAAATAGTATCAGCATTGATATTTTTCAGCGATTTTTTTTTTTAACACAAATAAGATATATGTCATTTGACTATATGAGCTTTCTTTGTTAGAAAAACATGAGCGTTTTTTATAAGAGCAAACGTAGAGCATGAAAACATGGTATCAGAGAAAAAATTTATTTGAAATCATGTAATTAACGAGACACACGAGCGTGCTCTCTTACATGAAAAACTTATGTTTATCTTTATTTTTAGCTCCCCCTAAAGGTCATAATTTTATAAACCTATGCTTAGGTTGTTTCTTTCATTTCTCCCCCTAAACATAAGATTATCTCTCTAAAATGTTCTAAAACTTAGGGTTTTAAGTTTTTTAACTCCTTTTTCTCTAACTTTCTCCCCCTTTGGCAATAGCAAAAAAATGGTATCAGAGCAAAGAGTAAAATGTAGCAAGGCAATAAATAAGAATAACAGGGCAAAAACACTAAATGCAACTGAACTGAAGTAAATATTTGTTTGCAAAAATGATTGTTTAGAAAGTAAATAAAGGAGGATAGGGTTAGAGAAATGAAGGTATTCTTCATTTGAACTTGGAGAAGAACTGGCTCATCATGTGTTCCAAGTTAGTGAACTTGACGTTGAATTCTTGTTTTAGTTCCTCTTTTAGCATATTCATGTGTTGCTTGTTGTTGGTGTCCAGCTCATCAATCTTCTGATTGGTCTGCTCAGCCAGGGCCTTCATTTCACCTCTTATTTTAGCTTTGAAAGAGGTAACTTCTTCCTTAAGTTCCTCAACAGCAGCTGCATTTGCAGGAAACTCCACAGAGATAGGAGTAGGAGGTGACTCAACATTATAGTTAGAGTTAAGATACATATCAACCGACCCATACTCCTGGATAGAAGGTCTTAAGGAAAGTGTGCTGCAGATGAATGATGCCATGTCTGCGAGCAAAACATCAGCAACTTTCATTTCCAGAAATCTCCTTTTGCATATCTTGATTGGAAGAGCAAGCAAACAAATAGCAAGGACCCATGTAGGTAGTAGAATTAGGACCCAGTTGCCTAATTTGATTGCAAGAGCTCCGTTGTGCGCAATTAGGAAAACAGAAGGGATAGCCAAGCAAATCAACAGTTAGAACAGGAATAATCATGAAATTCTCCAACGGGGTCATCTTCTGTTTCTTCCAAGCATTGGGAAAGATAAGAGATCTGGGTCTTCTTGGCACCCTTGGGATGAATATCATGGCCGTCTTTGCAACAGATTCAGAGCTCATAGAGTTAATTTCAATTTCAGTTGTCGTCTGGAGAGCGACCTTTGAAGACCCTTATGGAGAAGTTATTGCTGACAAGGGCAGCTCTTTATCAGTGGTGGGAAGAGAGGCAAATCTTGGTTCTTCCGGATCAGGACAGGATACTGTATGATCCATACTTGGTTCGTCATGAACCAGACTTGGTTCATGAATCATCGGACGAGGTTCCTCTGTCACCGGACGAAGTTCTTCTTCATACGCTGGACGATGTTCATCATCCACCGGACGAGATTCTTCTTCATACACTGGATGAGTTTCTTCTCTAACCGAACTTGGTTGTTGATGGGAACTTCGTGGTGAGAGCATATCCTGAGAAGAGATGCAGGAACGATGCCCTGAGTTGTGGATCGACTTTATTTTCGAGGACGAAAATGTTTTAAGGGGGTAGTATTGTAAGACCTGGATATTTTGAATAATAAGTTGATTATTTAACTATCCCGACGTGTACAATGAATGCGTTAAAGCACTAGTTGATGCCTTGAGCAGTTTGAGTTACATGTGAAAGGTTTCGAGACGGCAGTTCCTCGTAGAAACTCCAATTAAGCCCCCGACTGACGTTCGGATAGGAATTGGAATTTTTTCTTATCTGTATGACGATGTATGCATGTTTTCATGAAGATTGACTTAACAGTAGATATGGTTTGGTTCTGGGGCTCGGGAAAGTTTCCGGCACGCAGTAAAAGGTGTGTGGAAACCCTGTCATGCAGAAACGGGGTAGTTGTGGGCATTTCTAAGATTTCCAAACGAGATGGAAAGTCTTAGGGAAGAAATAGTCTCATTTTCCCCTTTCTTCATGTCAAGATCTCGGTTTCATAGGGAAGAAAAGTCATAACGTTTGATTAAAAAATAAGAATGAATTTAGCCCCGGGTGTGCCGAAGAGTTGAACTAGTGATAACGTGCGTCTTTCGGCAACTCTAGAGGTTCATCTTGATCAAGAGGAGGTTGGTATTCATTGTCATGCTGCGGCTTTAGTGGTGAATCATGTTGTAAGAAAACGTGTTCGTCCTAAGAAGTTAAAGTAAGGAAGAAAGAAAAAAGAGATACAAGTTATTGTCTCAGATTACTTGGAGGTGCCTGTCTTGTCAGATGCTACTCCTACTAGGAAGATACCGGTGACTTTGTTTCAGAAGCATCCTCCTAATCACGTTTAGGAGAGAGCTAGTCGGATGTGGATGCAAAGTAAATATTTAAGTTTATGGTGGAATGGAACTAATGAGAAGGCAATTGGGGGGTGGGTGAAGCATCTCCAGAGATCTCATTGGCTCATCCCAACCTGTATGGCGGGGTTTAAAGTTTTTGTTGGTTTGGTTTGTTTCTTTGATGTTTTCTTTTTCTCTTCGTTGTTTGGTTTGGATTTTATTTAGGCAGAGCCAGTGTTGTCTCTCTCTTGGTTTCTGTTTTGGTATTTTTTGTGGGGGAAGTAGTTTGCTGTCTCATTTGTACTTTGTCGAACTGGACTAGTCTTTCAATAAAGTTATGCTTCAGAAAATATAATTATGAAACAAGAATTATTTATACAATACACCACTATTATATATGGAGAATTTAAATTTACTGAATGGAATAAAAGAGTATCCACACCAATCAAATATTCAATTGAATAATCAAGTACAAGATAAATCTTAACTTTTAAGATTCATGAAATATATAAAGGGGGTTGGTTTTAAGACCACCCCTTTGGTCTTTAAACCACCCCCTGATATAGTAAATTACCTAATTACCCTTGGTAATAATAATTATTACTTTCATATCCTTCTTCTTCTTCCTAACTATCCCTTCCCCCCCCCCCACCCCTCACTCATCACCTTTCACCCCACACCACCCCCTTCTTCCTCCCATCACCATTATCACCACCACCCCATCACCATAACCACCATCAAGCATTCAAGCATCTGTTTCCATTTTTTATGCTTTGTTTTTACTGTATGCATTGTTGAGTCCATACCACTTCCTTCTCCCATCACCTACCACTGCTAATTGATAATTCATTCCATGCCTTGTTATTAACCCCACCACACCCATTTCCCTCTTCTCTCACAATTTCCTTGCTTTCTCCATTTACCTCCAACAGGTGCGATTTAGGTGCCATTTTTGGCTCAGTTGATAAATCGCACCTTAAGGTGCGAAAATAATAAAAAATAAAAATAAAAATAAAAATTTCATTTAATTATTTGTATATATCGTAATCGCACCTTAAGGTGCGATTTAGGTGTGTTAGATTCGCACCTTAAGGTGCGAAAATAAAAATAAAAATTAAAAATAAAAATAAAAATTTCATTTAATTATTTGTATATATCGTAATCGCACCTTAAGGTGCGATTTAGGTGTGCTAGATTCGCACCTTAAGGTGCGAAAATCACAAAACATATTAAAAAAAAAATCGTTTAATTATTTGAATATGTTGTAATCGCACCTTAAGGTGCGATTTAGGTGTGTTAGATTCGCACCTTAAGGTGTGAAAATCACAAAACATATTAAAAATAATAATAATTTCGTTTAATTATTTGAATATGTTGTAATCGCACCTTAAGGTGCGAATCATGCATGCCAAAATCGCACCTTAAGGTGCAATTTTTAACCAGGAACACGAAATTCTCAAAATATTGGAAACCAGACTATCAGATCTCAAATCCACTGCTTTTTTGCAATAACTAACAACATAAACTACCAACCCAGCAAAAAATCCACCCCTACATACCAATATCTACCAAAAACAAAAATTACCAAAAGAACAGGGAGAAGATACTGAAAGAAAGGGCACGCATAACTCAAGAGAAGAAGAGGGAACGACGAAGGGAAGTAACAAAGCAAAGGTTAGTGTAAAAGGGGTGGGGTACTGTGTGTTGGGGGTTGGGGAAGGAGTTTTTTTTGTTTTTTTTAATTATAAGAGCATTTTGGGAATTAAGGAAAATAGGGGGTGGTTTAAAGACCCAAGGGGTGGTCTTAAAACCAACCCCATATATAAAAATAACAAGTTTTCCCAAATTTGCGTGATGACTTCTTGCTACATTAAAATAATTTGCCATAGTGTATATTCAATGGGTCAACTACCACATGTAGTAGTAAATTGCGATTAATCAAACAAAGATTTAGTAAAATATTCAATATAAGATCATACCTTTCCAAGCACTATGCAAAACTCCAAAAACTGCAAAGCATTCCCAACATCCTAATATGGGAACTCAGTTCCCAATATCTCTATTAATAACTGCCCGACGAAAAAGGAATTTTCTCCTCATTTTTTTCCTTCTCAATATCTCTTTAAATTAAATGTATGACATATTAATTATTTAGAGCAAAAATATTAGGATCCACAAAATTATTTGTCGCCCAAGCCTCAAGACCACCTTTCATTTGACAATGTGTCAAGGTTCCTTTCTACTTTAGCTTCCTTTCCAAAGACTGCATTGAAAATCTCACCTTGCAATAGGACACCAGCAGTTTATGGGACAATCTTATTGGTTTATGCGAACATTGAGTTAAATGACCCCAATTAATCATGGGGTGATTTAGCTGACCCCAAATATTCATCATTACAATTCATCCTTTTGATTGGAACTTAGGGAGAAATCAATTTCACCCAAGCCTAAAGACCATTCATTAGTTCATGAACAATATCTTGATTGTTGTTTTTAAAGGCTTCATTGCAAACTAAGAAGCCATCATTTGCACTTCTTTTAGAGATGCAAGCATCACGATATTGTTTGTGTTCTTGTCTAGATTTATTCAGCCTTAGTGCCCTGAAATTCTGTCACTAACCTAGAACCAGAAGCATTAGCTTAACACCATAAGGCATTGGTAAGCTCCACACCATGTATTTTCCTACAAAATCTCTCTTCATTTAAGGTTTACACACAAATGGGACAAAATATAAACAACTATGCTAAACTTAAAACTCACATACAAATGACTTACAACATCTACAGTTGCATTTGCCTCGGCATTTACTAGAAGTCCTATCATCAAAAACCTTTGCATTCTCAAAATTTTAGTTCAAAAGCATGTGTAAAACCTAATGTGATTCAAAATATGGCAAAGTGGACTGGTTGTGCATCAAGACATGGTAACAACTATAATCTGCAGGACAAAATACGTAAATTTAAATGATAGAAACGAAGTATCATATTCATCTGATGGCATTCAGGAAGTTCCATCCTAGGATTGAGAAAATAATAATGCAATGACGAAGGGGAACGCTGTTTTGAAAACAATGATGATGAAACTTTTCACAGTGAATCCAATATTGTGATTGATAATGATGATGATATTTCTTTAGATGAAACTGACTTAGATATTGGGGAGAAAATTATCAGATATGTCTGTAAATTCATACCTAGAACTATCATGAGATTTTAAGACTTTATCTGGTTATATTCATTTTAATCCACTTTGGCTCTGACAAATCTTCCAACAACCATACCCATATAAAACATTCAGGCTATTTTGATAACTCTATCAGCAAACTTTTCTTGAGGAGGAAAAGTTTAGTATTATTGGCATTAATGGATGCAAAACAATTAGGTTTTAAAAAAAATATACTTACTAAAATAGGGGTTTTCCTATCAAGATTGAGAATCTACTTTCTAGGTTTTGTTATCATGTTTGACTCTATAGCTAGGGCATCCATCCTTTAATACCATTGTAAAGATAGTCAAGCATGACTTAGTACGTGGTCTACCAAAACTGTCCTTCAAAACTGATGTCACATGCTCAGCATGTCTACAAGGAAAGCAATTAAAAAGTTCTTTTCCTTCTAAGAACGTTGTGAGTACGAGTAGACCTCTGGAGATGCTCCACATGGACTTGTTTGGACCTACTAGAATGACTAGTTGTTCTGGAAAAAGATATTGCTTTGTCCTCGTTGACGATTACACAAGATATACTTGGGTTCATTTCCTAAGTAGCAAAGACGAGACGTTCAAAGCTTTTGTAGGTCATTGCAGGCGCATTCAGAATGAGAAAGGATATTACATTGCTGCAATTAGAAGCGACAGAGTAGGAGAATTCATCAATGAAGAGTTTATGAGCTACTGTGAAGAGAATGGCATCAACCATCAGCTTTCAACTCCAGAACTCCTCAGCAAAATGGTATTGCAAAAAAAAAAAGAATAGATCTCTCTAAGAGATGGCAAGAACGATGCTTAGTGAAACATCCCTTCCAAATTATTTCTAGGCAGAAGCTGTTCACACCTCATGCTACATTACAAAATCCTTATGAGGCCAATCCTGAAGAAAACACCTTATGAACTGTGGAAAGGAAGACAACCCAATGTGCCTTACTTTCATCCTTTTGGGTGTCCCTGCTTCATCCTGAACACCAAAGATGACCCTGGAAAATTTGATGAAAAATCTGACAAAGGTATATTTCTTGGTTATTATCCACACTCCAAAGCATCCCGAGTCTACAATTCAAGAATCTTGGTGGTGGAAGAATCTATGAGTGTAAAGTTTGATGACTTCTCCAGTTCTAATAAAAAGTTAAATGATATTGAAGAAGATCTCTCAAATTTGAACCTGAACAACAACTCAGGAGATCTATCGTCTGCTAAAGCTCAACCATCTACCAGCGCTCACCCGTCTGGTGTTCCTCAATCATCTGACGATAGCCCATCTTCTGAAGTTCCATCGTCTGATCAAGTTATGACGTCTAGTGGAATCTCTCTTCCAAGAGATTGGAGATACATGCCTGATTATCCACAGAACCAAATCCTTGGCAATGTATCAAAAAATGTGAGGGCAAGATCATCATTTCGTGAACATGCTAATTTTGCTCTCATTTCAGAAATTGAACCAAAATGAGTCTTAAAGGCTCTCCAAGATGAAGGATGGATCCTAGCTATGCAAGAAGAGCTCAATCAGTTTGAAAGAAGTCAAGTCTGGACACTTGTTCCAAAACCTGAAGGCAAATCAATTATTGGAACCAAGTGGGTTTTTAGAAACAAGGTTGATGAAGATGGAAAGGTGACCAGAAATAAAGCAAGGTTGGTTGTTCAAGGGTACAATCAACAAGAAGGAATAGACTACACAGAGACATTCACTCCAGTGGCTCGAATTGAAGCCATTCGCATCCTGCTCACTTTTGCATGCCAATATTCTATCAAGTTATATCAGATGGATGTCAAAAGTGTATTTCTAAATGGAGTAATTGAAGAGGAGGACTATGTCAAGCAACCACCTGGATTTGAAGAAGCATCTTCACCAGACCACGTGTTCAAATTAATGAAAGCTCTATATGGACTGAAGCAAGCTCCAAGGGCATGGTATGATAGGCTAAGCTCATTTCTCATGAGTAATGGCTTTATTCGAGGAAAGGTAGATAACACATTGTTTAAACGAAAGTTAAACAATGACTTCATTCTGGTACAATTATATGTTGATGATATTATTTTTGGTGCCTCTAATGAAGTTTTGTGCAAGGAATTCTCAAGCCTTATGCAAAGCGAGTTTGAGATGAGCATGATGGGAGAACTGAAGTTCTTTCTAAGATTGAAAATTCATCAAGAACAAAGAAAAATGTATATCCATCAGACGCAGTACATCAAGGATCTCCTGAAGAAGTATAATATGGAAAAATCCAAGGAGATGAGCACTCCAATGCATCCAGGATCAATTCTAGACAAGAATGATGAAAACTCTCCAGTTGATCCTACCAAGTACAGAGGGATGATTGGATCATTGCTCTATCTTACATCTAGCAGACCTGACATTATGTTCAGTGTTTGTCTATGTGCAAGATTTTACGTAAATCCTCAAGAATCTCACCTTAGTGCAGTAAAAAGAAAATTCAAATATCTTATAGGTACTGCTAATCTTGGTCACGTCTATGAGAAAGGTGAAGATTTCAGGTTGAGAGGAATCTGCGATGCAGACTATGCCAGAGACAGGACAGAAAGGAAAAGTACAAGTGGTGGATGCCACTTTCTTGGCCAATGTCTAATTTCCAGGTCCAACAGGCGACAAAGCACTATCTCATTGTCAACTACTGAAGCTGAGTACGTGGCTGCAAGATCATGCTACACTCAACTCTTATGGGTAAAGCATAAACTAGAAGATTATAGCATCTTTGAGCATAATATACCTCTTCTATGTGATGATACAAGTGCTATTGACATTACAAAAAATCATGTTCAACATTCTAGGATTAAGCATATAGAGATTAAGCATCATTTCATTAGAGATCATGTTGCAACAAGAAACATTGATATGTCATATGTGCATACAGATGATCAATTAGCTGACATTTTCACCAAACTTCTCATTGAAAATCTCTTTATTTATTTAAGAGAAAGTATTGGTATGTTTCATGTACTATAGAATGTATCGTCTGCACTAACCCACTTTCAGGAGAGGATAGAAGCACAGACAACAGGATCGTCATCAAATCAATCAAGGTTATTGTCTGATAACTTGTATCGTCTGCTTTAAAAATTTCAAACGACGTGGTTTCAAGGTTTACTCATCGATTCACTCTTTGTGAATACGAACAGTGACTGTCATTTCAGTAACTACCTTATCTCACACGTTTCATATTATTTTATTACTTTTACTGAAGCAGTTATCACATTGTATTTAATGCGCGTGGGATTTTTCATTTAATATGTATTTCTCTCATTAAATTTCAAAAAGTAATCATTACTTTTGCAAAAACCCTAAACCCTTTGTATTCCATGCACTTACACAAAATTCTTCTTCTAAAATGGTTTTGCACACTTTCTTCATCTCTTTGAAACTGAAACTGCAAGCATTCTCTCTTCTTTGCAAACTAACCCTTGTTGCGGAAAGCTAAAAATGGCCTCAAAGAAGATTTCTATGAAGTAGGTGAGTGCAACCAAACTGACACAAGAGGAGTGGAAGATTCTCACAGATAGGAACAATTATGTCACCATCAACCGCAAAAATCAAGAGGCTATGATAGGAAAGCCAACCATCACCAAACTTGGAGATAGGCCTATCGTCTCCCCTTGATACTTAGACCTGAAACTCTTCATTCATTTGAAGATCACCGGAGGAGAAGGTCTTTTCCATCAAGATTGGGAGAACGTCTACGAGATCTCTAAAAATGAAGCCCTCATTCCAGTTGTGAAGGAATTTTACAATTGTCCTATGGAGCATGGCGAGGTCATTTGGACTGGTTCTGAAGGGAAGGTTGTTGATATTTCATCAGCCCATATTGCTGACACTCTCAAAACTGAGCTCAAGTTAGGAGAAAAGTATATCCAAAGTTGGATGAACGATGTAGAAGATGCCAATTGTATCTGGAAAGAGGACTCGAAGTACAAAATGGGCAGTACCTCTGTAAGCAACTCGGTTGATTCTTGCATAGTTCCACATGGAGTTATCAGCAAGGTTATCCTTCCAAAAGAAGGATCAAGAGACTGTGTGAACAATCTGGCACAGTACGCACTGTACAAGGTCATGAAGAAAGTGAAGGTGAATCCTGCTTATCTTATCTTTGCTCACATGATGAGCTTCCTGGATAGTGCCCATGGCAACTTGCCTTATAGGTCACTGATCACCGCCATGTTCGCCAGAATGGGGTTTCTTCTCCCTGCGGTGAAGAAAGGAGTGTTCATAGAACAAGATCATGTTCTACCCACTCCAATCAAGATTGGAGATGTAAAGAGGATGAAGGTGGAAGTTGAT
This sequence comes from Acmispon strigosus, assembly GCA_030819835.1. Taxonomy (NCBI): domain Eukaryota; kingdom Viridiplantae; phylum Streptophyta; class Magnoliopsida; order Fabales; family Fabaceae; genus Acmispon; species Acmispon strigosus. Next base: position 35,189,127 of record JAUAMA010000001.1, on the reverse strand, counting down.
GAAACTGGTCTTCCTGAGGAGCTGAAAGAAAAATCAAAGAAGAAGTCCATAGTTTCCAAATCAAAGAAAATAGTTTCCAAAACTGTTTCTGAAGAGGTTTCCTTCGTCTATTGCTAAAGTGGATGCATTGTCTGTTGCTCCACCTGTGATTGTTGTTCCTCGATCGTCTGCAACAAGGCCACAAACTGTTCGACCATCGTCTGCCAAGAGTAAGCCATCACCGTCTGCTTAAGATAGACAATCTTCTGCCCCCAAGCCAAAGAGGAGACGCTTGATCAAGACTATAGAAAAAGATACAACTGAGAAGCTCCGTTCTCCAGTTGTCCCTGAACAGGTTGTTAAAGTTGAACCTGTTGTTGAAGTTGAACCCGTTGTTGAAGCGGTTCAAGTTGCTGAAGAAACTTCTTCTTCTCTCAACCAATATCTTGGAAAGTTGCCTAGTGACTTTCAACCTTACATTGAAAACATCTTCGATGTCAAGGATGACGGAAACTATGGTTTCAGGAGCATTGCGGCTCAATTGGGAATGGGAGAACATTTGTGGTTTGACATCCGAACCAAGATGATTTTTGAGATGGGTTGCCGGAGCATGATTTATGCTGATGTGCTCGGCTCGTCTGTTTATCCACTTGTTTTGGACACTTTGAAGTTTGCCCCTCAAGAACCTGATCTCAAGCAAAAGTGGTTTGTTGTGCTAGATATGGGGCTAGTAGCTGCTACTGCCTTTTAAATTGTATTAATCACTTTGTCCAGCTCTAGGAGCTGCACTTATCTTCCGCTTACTGGACCAGTACCATCGTCTCCTCGCGTTGTCGTCCTTGGACACGTGAATGGAAACCATTGGGTTCAGGTAAAGCTCAGAGACGATCACCCAATGCCTCTCACAACTATACAATGGAAATACTTTTTCACCCCAAAAGCTGATGATTGGGAAACCCCATTTCTTGCTAGGATGGGCAAGTACCAGAAAATGTTGGATGATCAGCATAGTTCCTTTGTCAATACGTTGTTCTCAGAACCTTCAACATTTCCTCATCTTCTACCATCTGAAGAAGAACCTTTCACTCCTCCAACAACACAGGAAGTTGAAAAAATATTCTCTCCATCTCCACTAAGAGTTGTTGCTGCTGCTGAAATTCCAAAGGCTCATACTCTGCAAGAAGAGAAGACTTTCATTAAGCATCAAAAACTCTTTGAAGCGTCTCAAGTTGACTCAATCGTCTGTTGAAGCTCATTCGCTCAAACAGCTTGAGTTCTCTCGTCTCTTTTTTTTGGATTTATTCAGAGACTCTTGGCTCAAATTTTTGCTATGCTTCTCGACTATGGGTGCCCACTTCCTGCCCATGCGTAAACTTCAAATTCTTGGAACGCAAGGAAGCTGATCTGTTTCACTTTGAATGGGTCGTCTGGCAAACCCGCGGTTATTGTGGTTCTCTCTCATTCTTTGCTCTTCGAAGGTCTAGAGCTCTGATTTTTTGGTTTGGCTCATGGGTTTTTATCCTTCTACCTACTTGGACATCAACAATCACTCCCATTGAAACTCCAATTATTCTATCTAAGGAGGCCTTTGATTCTTTGGAGGAACCTGAACTTACCTTCACCAATACTGTTCCTTTCATCAGCAGTGCTCTCACGATTGTTCAATATTATGAGCTACAATGTGTATTGTACCACAAAGATACAGGAGATGCATACATTGTTGAATCACCACCAACTCCTATCAATGTGGAACTTCCTTAATCTCCGGAGAGGCATGTTGAAGAACTAGCTGAAGAGCTCGCTGCTTTCAAAGCTAAGATCAGAGAGGAGATTGGATCAATGAATGCAAATTTTGAGCAAAAATTTGATGCCATAGACGCAAGATTCAGCAATATGGAGATGATGCTGGTAAAGCTTCTTGAGAAACTCCATTGAAGACACCTTCAAATTTCTAACCCTCAAACTTTTTTAATTTTTGTGCAGAATATACTATTCTAACAGTTTTATATATCGTCTGCCTTTACTATATATAATTTCTATGATATTTTCTTTTTCCATGCTTGTTTACTATGATACTTTCTTATATCGTCTGCATGTACCCTTGTTTGTTGTTTCGTTGATGATAAAGTGGGAGAGGAGAGAAAAAGGCTAAGAGTAAGGGGCAGAGAAAAGAGAAAAGTAACCCTAGCATAACTTAGAAAAAAATTTCATTAAGGGGGAGTTTAAGATCATGATAGACGAAAGTAGGTTATACATGTGAGGAGGAGAGTTCGATCGTCTGCCTCATTTATATCGTCTACCATGCTATTAGGTTATACGTCGCTTATACGTGTTCTGATATGTTCTGATACCATGCTTTTAAGTGATAATATCTTCATAATTAGCTCTAATATCTCTATATTTTATTAACCTAGAAAAAGCAAGAAGATAAAAAGCTCTGATACATTGCTTCAATATGCTCACGTTTTTCAAACCAACAAAGCTTAGATTTCATGCTCATATATGCTCTGATACTCTTATGCTTTAAGATAACATTTGCTTTGATACCTTTAGGTTTGTTAAACCAATAGCTCCGATACATTTTCACAAAGTTAGATTAAACATTTTTCTCTATAAAATTGTCATCATCAAAAAGGGGGAGATTGTTAAGTTCAAACGATTTCATGTTTATCATATTTTAAATAATAACAATTTTACCCAAGGTTTAATCACGATAGATCAAAATGTCCTAAACTCTATATGTTTTATATTTCAGGAAATATCTATCGTCCGATGAAAAGCAACGTATCGTCTTGCTACTCATGAAGAATCTAAAGCAGCTACATTCAAATGTATCGTCGGATGAAATCAAATGTATCGTCTGATAGACTATTCAAACAGTGAAGCAACGTATCGTCTGTGCAGAAGAAGGATTATGTCGTCTGCACTCTTCAATGAAGCAATGTTTCAACAGAAAGAACATAGGACATATTTAATGAAGAAGTATTCCTCGTATCTGCCAAGCCTTTGAACATCGTACAACCTTTTCAGAGTCAACGACTCTCTTTTCTGAACATTGTACAGCCTCAACGGTCAAATTCAAATCTCGCTGATCAAAATAGAAGATACGCTCTATTGTTTTCATCTACATTAATTGCACAACACTATTTAAGGAAACACGCTAGAGAAGAGCGGATGATAGAACCAACTGCATTAAATGCTGCATTAATTGCGTAGCAGTTTTGCATTTAATGCTCTGCAAGCTTGACAGAAGTATCCGTTGCAACAACAGAGAAGACGATACTCAATGAAACTTCATCATCTTCATCAATGTTCATCCTACTGAAGATATAAATAAAGGACTTGAATCTTTGAAAAACTCGGCGACTTACAACTAACATAATCTCAAGCATTCAAAGTCTTTCTTGCAATTAAGCTCTGAACCTTACTCAGAATATCAGTGTCATACTCTTCTGAGTTCAGTCGTCCGTCCTAGTGTGAAAATTTCTTAGAGACAAATCCCTCATCCTTTTCACACTTCAAACAGATAACTAATCCATATCATCTCTGTTAAGAAACTCAAGTGTTCACTCCAGTGTCAACCACCTTTAAACACTTAGAGTTCATTGTGCTTACGAATTTCTACTATCCCGCTTGTAAGAAGAGAATCATTTGTAAAAGATATCTATCTTTGTTTAGGAGATGTCCTGTATAATACGTTTTTGGGAGAAGTCCCTGAGAATACTCTGGAGAAGTCCAGTGGAAATACTTGAAAGGAGAAGTCCTTCGAATACTTGTATTTTCTGGAGAAGTCCTGTGTGAATACTTGTTTATTAAAATCTTGGTGAAGCCAAGGACTGGACGTAGCCCTATCGTTCTGGGGGTGAACTAGGATAAATCTTTGTATTTTATTAGTTTTACTATTCACACTTTTAAATTTCGCTGCTACCGTCTAATAAGCTCTTTGAACTAATATTGTTTCTTAAAACAAATTTTAAATCACACACACAATTTAAACCCCCCTTTCTCGTGTTGTCTTTACATTATCATTACCTCTATCAAAAACTCATGAGCAGTCGCAAAAGAAGCCTCCCTCATTGAAATAGAGGACCTAAACCAGAACTCCTTAGTTGCTGGGCAAGAGAGGAACAAATGATCAATCGTCTCCATCTCATCACCACACCGAACAAAAGCTGGGTCAAGATCAACAGCCCAGTGAAACAAGGCCTCCTTCACTGGAAAGTAGCGCATAACCGCCCTCCAAGTCACATCTTTATGCCTCGGTTGAGGAGGGGTTGCCCAGAAATTTTTTCCAATCCGACGCAGCAAGCGTAGGCAAAGAGGAAGAAGAAGCCTCTGCACTGAACAAAGAATGACGTATAAAGTTATAGCCCAATTTTGAGCTATAGTTACCGTCAGTTTCTTGTGGCCAAAACAAGCTATCCTTGCCCCATTAAAAGGCAATGGAATAGCTAAAATGCATTGGGCAGTAGCTGGAGAGAAGATTTCTTCAATTTCCTCTTGCTTCAAACACCTTGTACTTGTATCAATTAAATTTGCCACTTTAACAATACCGAATTGAGACACAAGATCCTCTCGGTAAATCCGCGGGAAACCATTCGGAAGCCAATTGTCAAGTAAAGCTCGAACCTACATTCCATTGCCAATTCTCCACTGAGCACCTTTCTCAAAAATTCTAGCTGTCTTCAAAATGCTAGACCAAGCATAACTCGATCTATACCCCCGTTTGGCCTCCATAATGGTGCAATGGGGAAAATAAACCGCTTTAAACACTTTAGCCAGCAAAGATTCCGGGTTAGTGTAAACCCGCCACAAATTTTTGGCCACCAATGCCTCATTAAAAGATTTAAAATCTCTAAACCCCAGGCCACCATCACATTTTTTTCAGCAAAGGTTGCTCCATTTAGTCCAATGAAGGCCACGGCGGGACACATCACCGCCTTAGAAAAATTTGGAAATCATGCTATCAACATCTAAACACAGACCATCAGGTAAAATAAAACAAGACATCACATATGACAGAATGGCTTGAGCCACAAATTTAATTAACACTTCTCGTCCTGCTCGGGATAGCAACCTATCCTTCCACCCTTTTAATTTTTTAAAAACTCTTTCCTTCACAAAATTGAAAATTTGAGTTTTAGACTTACCAATGAGAGTAGGCAAACCCAAATACTTGTCAAAGCTTTCCATGGCCTTTACTCCCAATAATTGTTTAAGCTCATAGAATCTAGTACTCGGCACATTTCGGCTTACCAAATGCATTGACTTGTCTAGGTTGATCACTTGTCCTGAAGCTCACTCATAAGTAGCCAGAATGTTCACTACACTCTCCGTTTCCTGAACAGTAGCTCGAGAAAATAGAATACTATAGTATGCAAAAAGCAAATGAGATATGACAGGCGCAGACCTGGAAATCTTAACCCCATGAATAACAGAGGAAGAAATAGATTTCTCAATAAGAGCTGAGAACAATTCACCATAGAGGACAAATAAATAAGGAGAGAGTGGGTCCCCTTTCCTTAATCCCCTGCTCGGGATAATAGAAGGCTGGGGATTCCCATTCAACATAATTGAAAAACTCACTGATGAAACACAATTCATAATCAGATTAACCCAACTACGCGGGAAGCCCATTTTTTCAAGCACTGATTGTAAGAAAGACCACTCAATCTTATCATAGGCCTTAGACATATCTAGCTTAAGAGCCATCATGCCATTCTGACCTGTGATCCGCTTTTTCATATAGTGGAAGCATTCAAAGGCTATCAAAGCATTATCAGTAATTAAACGCCCCGGAACAAAAGCACTTTGAGAGTGGGAAATTAAAACCAGCAAAATCAATTTCAATCGATTTGCAATTGTTTTTGTAATAATTTTAAAAATCACATTACATAAACTAATCGGTCTAAACTCATTAGCATGCACAGATTTTACCTTTGGGATTAAAACAAGAAGAGTATGGTTGATCAAACCTGGTGAAATAGTCCCATGAAGCACTTGTAGGCAGAAAGAAGCCACGTCATATCCAAAAATGTCCCAAAACTTCTGACAAAACAGAGTTGGGAAGCCATCCAGACTCGGCGCCTTTGTGGGATGCATTTCGAAGAGAGCTTCCTCCACATCCTCCTTCGTAAAAGGTGTGTTTAGGACCGCCAAATGTGCCGGTGTTACCCTCTGAGCCACCAAATTTGTCAATTCATCTACCTCAGTAGGATTAGAATAAGCAAACAGTCGACGAAAATAATCACACAAAACAGAGGATATGTCATCGTCATCCTCAAATTCCCGACCCACATCGTCCTTAATCTTAACAATCATGTTCCTCTCCCTAGGCTGAGACGCCTTGTGATGGAAAAACTGAGTGTCTCAGTCCCCATGTCTAAGCCAAGTAGCTCTCGACCTCTGGCTCCACCATACTTCTTGTTGCTCTAACAACAGGTCCATCTCCCTCTCATCATTTAGAATTGCCCCCTTTGTTGCTTCAATATGTGGTATTCTTTGGAGATTCTGCAGGATAATCTTTTGATCTAAGATTTTCTTCGGCACATCTCCAAATTTCCCCCTCCCCCACCCTTTTAACGCCCCTCCGACTTCGGCTATTTTATCCGGGAGTTCCCCTCTCATATGAAACCAAGTCTCCACCACTACCTCGGCACACTCTTCTCCCTCATGAAACCAAACCTCCTCAAATCGAAACGGATGAGCCCTCCTCCGCTCATGCCGAGCCTTGCGAGCCCCACAAACAATAAGGGTGAGATTGTGATCTAAATGATGTCTAGGAAAGTGTGAGATAGTGGTCACCGACCATAGATCATTCTAAGAATCATTCCCTAAAGCAAAGTCTAGCCTCTCCCCTACTGTATCTGGTACATGCAACTTATTTGACCAAGTGAACCTGTAACCTGTATAACCTACATCATGGAGACCACAAGAGTTACAGTATTGAGAAACAACCTGCATATGCCCCACATCAGGGGGATCACGACCAAGCTCAGCTGGGAAAAGATATTCATTAAAGTCCCCAACACACAGATGAGGAGTACTATGGTCTGAGACTAACCTCTGAATCATATCCCAAGTATCTTGCTTTCTATCTGCCTTAGAAAATCCATAAATAGCCAGAACCCTCATAGGCTTCTGATTATCAAGATGCAAAACTGAAAATAAAATAAAATTCAAAGATGCTGAAATTACCTCTACCTCGATTTCCCGCTTCCAGAAAAGACATAAGCCCCTAGCACGTGACCTTCCATGTCCTGCACACTGGATCGAAAAATATTTTGGAGCCCTGCAATGCCCCTAAGACGCAAATCTTGCGAAGAATATAATCTCGTTTCCATAGTAGAGGAGCCCTTTCAAGACTCGCACTGTCTACTGGTTCCCAAGCCCGCAACAGTTCTCTAACGCCCCAATTTTGGGTTGAGGGTCACATAGTAATTACGCGGAAATTAAAACCTCTCAAAAAAACAACTCATTTTCCAAAAGGATTTCGTCTCTCAAAAATATTTAATCAATAATATTCTCATAATTAATAATTATTACACGGAAGCGGAAACGAATAAATATTACTACAATGGTAAACGCTCAACGACGAACTCAAAAATAAAATAAAACAGACAGCGGAAGTCCTTAAAACATCAATCGTCTTCTTCAAAAATCTCCCATGCTTCCGCTGCGCACTCTGATCCCATAATGCTTCTTCAAGAGTAAAACTCACCGCCCTGTCTGTCTCTGGTGTTAAGCGCCCAAACACAAACAGAAAGGGTTAACTCTTAAAACAAACAACAAATAACAAGCAGCATGTTGAAGAGAAATTAACCTAAACAACAATAATAGTATATTCAAAATACAGTACAACAACACAATAAATCATCATTTCCTCGTGATCAATATTACAAATTATTCTAATGAATTCCTCAAAATGCAACTACATGCTCTGGCAATTTCAATATCATGTATCGACCCAAACGGGGGCGAATTCGTCCCAAACGGGGACAGGAGGATCACATGGGACTAAAACCCATCTCATCACCCTTAACCACGATCCCATGGGACTAAAACCCATCTCATCGCTCTCAGGCACAATCACATGGGACTAAAACCCATCTCATCTCCTCAGCCTAAAAATTGCATCTGCCATGCCAATTAACAACCCCATGAACCAACCGTTCACACCACACATCCAACCATCGTAATATCATCATATTTGCATCGTGATAATTTTCTACAAAAACTCAACATCATCATCATCAACATATCACTATAGCAACTCACAATTCCAAGCACGTATCACAATACCAATAATTCCATCATATACAAACAGAATAATTTCCAAAAGAAATCCAAACGTAAAACACAAATGACTCGATCTATTACTGAGTTACCCTTACCTCCTACTCCTTTGCATAATCTTGCCCTCCGACCTTAATTGAATTTTTTGATCACGAGGGATCGTAGCAAGACCAAAGGCTTCCAATAGTTCAGAGAACACTCAAGTATGGTGAGGAGAAGGTGCTGAAAATAAAACCCATAAAACCCTAAAAGAGAGCAAATACTTGAACACTAGAAACTCATAATTTTAGGAGGTTTGATCAACGTACCAATGCCCAATACTAAGAGCCTTTGGAAAAGGATTAGAGAAGGAATTTTGGACACCAAAAGAGGAGAGGGAATAGGCGATACCAGCAAGAAAAGGTCCAGCAAGTTTCAGCTTATGAGTTCTAAGTTCTAGCACATGAAAAGTAGAAAAGAAGCAAGAGAGAACTACCACTCTTAAGTCTGGAAAATGGCAGCACAGGAGAAGGGAGAGGGAGCACGCCCAAGCCTTCTTCTTATTCTGAATTCACCCTCTTCATTGCTCATTAACTCATAGACCAAGCCTTAAAATCTCATTACACCACCTTATTACCCATTCGAAACTCCCGACAATGCTTTAACCACCATCAATTCCCATTCAAACTCAGCATTAAACCTCCATTAAACCTCATTAAACTCATGTCTCTATTCAAATTTTGAAATTCAAACTGAGTCAACTCATCAACTCACATTATTCCCCTTTAACTCCCATAACTTTCTATCTCTTGTTAAAACTCATCTTGTTAAAACTCAAGCAAAACTATCTTTATAACCCTCAAGGCTAAACCAACATGACCCAATCCAAATATCCGAAATCCTAAGACTAGAATGCAATTAATTAACTCCAGGGACCAAGGTGAAAATACTCAAAACTAAGGGTCTCACAAGTTCCACGGTAGGATTCTAATTGAGGTGGGAGGGACTGCCTAGGAGCCTCCGCCTTTCCCAATCCAGAATCATAGTTATTCTTCTTCAAAGGATGGGAGGCCTTCGTGCTCAACTGGCCAAAGATGGAAGAAGTCATCATTGACTAATTCCGCTGATTTCCTTGTGATGCGTTGGTGGCTTCGTCTCTGAACACAACACCAGTAGCTATATTATGTCCCCTCTTGCTTGGATCAAAGCATGTCCCCTTTTTTTCGCCCCCTTGACCTGAGGCAATCTAGTGTGGCCTGTGCCCCTTGAAATTGGTGGGTCTTTTGATACCCCTTCAACATGATTTGTAATTTTATTGTCTTGTAACTGTGTGCTGACCCCAGCTTCTTGCATATCCATGCACACCTCATTGTGCTCTGATAGCGGAATCGCAAGTGTACGATTAACTATCGCGTAGTAAAAAGATCGAACCCAAGGGATAGGTGTTCTTATTAATATAAAATTTAGTACTTGTGCAAGAAATTAAAAGATGAAAAGATGTTGTTTTTAGAAAAAGAAATAACAATAGCATAAAATGATAAGAGATAAGATGATAAGAATTTAAGCTCTTGGGTTGGTTTACATAGTCTATAAAACATGCTAGAAATCTCCTACTTAATTTCTGAATTTTAAATCCAAAATCATGGTGCTATAGCCTAGAATTTCTACATCCTAATAGCCTTAAGAAATGTAGAACTTTCTTTCCTAATTACTAACTCCATAGCCTTGGTTATTAGTTAATCAGAAAAGAAGATGAAGAAGGAATTCAGGCCAACACAAAGTTACGTCCATCCTTATAGCCTTAAGAAATGTATACTTATAACCTTTTTTATTTCCTATTTCCCTTACTACTTACCAAATGGCCTTGTGACATAAGTAGAAAGCATGAAATCTTTTGTGCACTAAGATTAATGAAGAACAAGGAAATAAAACATGAATTGAAAGTATTATTCAGAAATGTAAAAGAAACTAGAACATGAATTATAAACTAAAACAACCCAAAAACTTAAAGAAGAATTTAGCCAAGCATGGCTAAAGGAGTCATTGAATTACCCTGGATAGGAGCTCAAATATGGCTTCCCACAAGTCCTAGGAACAATGCTCAAGGGGGAGAAAGAGAGAATACTTGTTGTATTCTAAGAAGGTGTGTCTTACAAGTGCAAATTGCCTCCCTATTTATAGCAAAAATCTGGGCTCCAGCGCTTGAGCGCTAGCATTCCCAACGCTTGGGCGTTGGGATGCAATTAAATCCCCCTTCCAGACCGAGGCCCAGCGCTTGAGCGCTGGCTTTCCAACGCTTGAGCGCTGGCATGAAATCTGACTCATCTCCTAGTCAGAGTACCAGCGCTTGAGCGTTGAGATCCCAACGCTGGAGCGTTGGGACGCTGCTGCTTCATCTTCAAGCTTTTCTTCCTTCTTCATGGTAGTGGGTTTTGAATGCCATAAAAAGCCACTACTCAGCCCTTGTTTAATTCTGAAACTTCTCCTCCACTACCATCAATTCCTCAAGCTTATTTTCCATGTGCTAATTTGAAGAGAGTTGCTTCATATTCCTCTTTTCCACTTTTGGTCCTCTCTTGATTAGTACTTCAATTCAAGCCCTTTTATTCTCTCAATCTTCACTTTTAGTCCTCCACTCTTGAACTTTCACATTTTCGTCCCTGATTTCCTGAAACTTTACAAATTGGTCCTGGACAAAAATGATAACTAAACCAGCTTTTCCTAAAAATATAAAATAGCTAGAAAAATTCCTAAAAATATAAAATAAAGGTAGAAAAACAAATAAAATCTAAACTACATGCAAAATGCAAAATAAATATAAAATCTACATAAAAATAATAAAAAACCTATATGTGACTCAAAAATAATAAAATAAAAAGACTAAAAACTACCTAAAAACATCATATAATATCCACTCATCATGCTCCATTCCCGCCTCTGTCCTTCCTTAATTCTCAAGATCAAACAAGACTCATTCTTCTCCTTGCACCAAATTCGGATCCTCTTCTTGTTCCACTTCTGTCTCAACTCCTGCCAGAAAAACACTACCATCATCTGATCCTTCTCCGTCACAGCTTTATTGGGTGTGACCTTGGCAGCAACTTCTGGTATTTCCTCTTGTATTTTCATTGTCAGCCTTGAGCCATTGCCCAAAAGTAAAGGTATCACCTTCCCTCTTCTTACATATACGTTCAACATGATCTATCATTCCGCAACGGAAGCAATAGTTGTGTAGTTTTTCATACCGGAACATTACATTAAACTCTTCGCCACCTTCGACTGCCATTCTCTACCCTCGACGAAGCGGCCTATCAACATTTACCCATGCCCGTATGCGAAGACCAGGGCCATGTCGCTTATCCCACTCAAGGAAACCAGCAAAAGCTTGTCCCAAAGACCTCACAATTTTCTCTGTTCAAAAAGTGTATGGCAAACCCTACACTTGAATCCAGAAAGGGACCCTATTTAGAGGTATTTGGGAAGGGTCCATGTGGACGTCAAACACATTTAGTGCCAAGGGGTAACGACCAAAGAACCATGGCCCTGATCGCAACACAATGTCTCTATCCCTGGTTGAAGAGAACCGGAAAGAGAAGAGGTTCAGACCAACGTGCTGAACTTCCTTGCAGTTGCGAGAGTCCCACAACCTCTCCATCACATATTTGAAGCCTCCGCGATTTACACGGTGAGGAGCCAGAACCTTGCCCATTAGCCATATATCCTCGTCGTAGTTTAGATCAACCTCGACCACCCCAACATTCAAGGCCTCGTCTTCATCCCCCTCTAGGACCACATCAGGCGGGACTGCATGAGCCATGGTTGATCAAAGTTGAAGATGCAAACACAATCAAAATTAGCAACCAGAGACTTGTTCGGTAGGGAAACAGGGGGAAGAAAAATATCGTGTGGAGCCCTAAGCTTTGTGATGACTGGATTTTGTATGATAATTTTAGGGTCTTTTTAGTCTTTTTATTTTATTTTTGAGTCTCATATATGTTTTTATTCTTTTTATTTAGATTTTATATTTATTTTGCATTTTGCATATAGATTAGCTTTTATTTGGTTTTTAAACATTATTTTATATTTTTAGGAATTTTTATAGTTATTTTTATATTTTAGGAAAGCTGGTAGAATTAGTCTTTTTATCTAGGGACCAAACTCTAAACTTCAAGAAAGGAAGAGCCAGAAATGGAAAGTGCAGAAGATGAAGGGCTGAAAATGAAATCTCAGCAAATAAAGGACCAAAAGTGAAGAGTTGGAAGATGAAGCACCATTGCAAATTTAGCACATGGGAAATGAGGCATGATGGAAGAATTAAACCCCCTTTGTTGTTTCAGAATTAAAAAGGGGACAAAAGGGAGGCTAAGAAGAACTGCCAGCAGACGAGCCAACGCTCAAGCGTTGGAGTGCCAACGCTCAAGCGTTGGAACTCTGACTAGGATCCAAGTTTGCAGTTTTTACCAACGCTCAAGCGTTGGCAGCCAACGCTCATGCGCTAGGTCTCTATTTGCAACGTCTGAATTTAATTGGACCCAGCGCTCAAGCGGTGGAAGGCAGACTTTTTGATATAAATAAGAGCTTTCACCCATGGTAAAAAACACACCTTCATTTCAGAATACAACAAGTATTCTTCTTTCTCCCTTAAGAGCATTGTTTCTAAGAATTGTGGGAAGCCATACTTGAGCTCCTAGTCCAGGGTAATTCAATGTTTCTATTAGCCATGCTTGGCTAATTTCTTTTTAAGTTCTTAGGTTGTTTTAGCTTATATTTTATGCTTTAGTTCTCTTCTGCTTTGTTTCTGAGTAAAATTGCTAGTTCATGTTTTATTTCCTTGTTCTTCATTTTATCTTGATGATCACAAGTGTTTATGCTTACTTCTTATAACAATGGAAATTGGTAATTAGTAAGGGAAATAGGACTTAAAAGAAGCAATATGATATATCACTAAGGAATTAGGATAGACTTTGCTTTATGTTGCCTGAACTTCATCTTCATCTTCTTCTTTAATTAACTAAATTGCAAGGAATTGAGTTTAGTAATTAGGAAGAAAGTTCTACAATGTGTAAGGAATTAACTTGTAGAAACCATAGGCTGGAGCATCATGAACCCTTGTTTTAAAATTCAGAAATAAGGTAGAGGTTTGCTAGCATAGTTTATAAGTTATGTAATTCAACCCAAGGGCTTAATTTCCATCATCATTATCTTTTCTTTATATATTCATGCTATTTCAAGTTCTTGCTCTAAAACAAACTCAAAATCAATATTTATTTTCTGCACAAGTTCTAAATAAATTAATAATTGGACACCTATCCCTTGGGTTCGATATCTTTTATATTACTTCGATATTCAACCGTACACTTGCAAATTTGGCTATCACTTTGTGCTACGGAAAAAAGGAGACAGTCAACGCAATAGAGTCACCGTCGGTGATGACAATGATACTTGACCGTTAACGGTGCGGCGCACAGATCCCTAAGGCTAGGGTTTTCCATTCTATTGTTGTTATTATTATTACTATCATTTATGTGAATATAATATAATATAATATAATATAATATAATATAATATAATATAATATAATATAATATAATATAATATAATATAATATAATATAATATAATATAATATAATATTATATTATATTATATTATATTATATTATATTATATTTTATCAAATTATATACATAAGAATTCAGTTGAGAAAAAGCAATAAATACTATATTTATTAAACAAAAAATTAAATTAATTAATCATGTTTGATATTGCATTACTCAAATATGTATAATATACATTAATAATTCTGTAAGTTGTTTTTACTAAATGTAATATAATTATTAAATGTAATAATTTTTAAATATATTTAAATAATTTCTTACCCTCATTAAATTTTTTATTCAAATAATTATTAGATATAGTATAATAAAAAATGATATTAAAAATTATTTATTAACTATAATATACAACGTTATATTCAGTGTATTCAAATGTACTTAATATATCCCGCTGGAAAAGTTAGCCCACTATGAGTTCTTAGTAGGGAAAGTTACGCCGCTTATAGTAGTCCTACCAAACTTGTTGCGAGAGTAATTGGATAAACCAAAAAATCTACTTAATATTGTTAGATTCAAACTATTTCATGTTTTATTATATTTTGATGAATAACAATTTTATATAAGGTTTAATGTTGATAGATAAAGATTTCCGAATACTTTAAGTATTTCATATTTCAGGAACATCTATCTTTATGAAGGAACGAACATCTGGCTACCCTTTGAAATTATATCAAAAGCAGCACGTCGATATTTGACGAAAAAGAGCACGTCCGAGGAGACCGCCTTAAGAGTACGTCTGGGCACTTTCAAAGAGATCGTCCGAAGAGTACGCTTGGGTATTCTCAAAGAGCACATCTGAGGAGATCGTCCGACTACATGCTAAAGAGAGCGTCTGGCTCAATGCTTCATGCAATAAAGGCAAACCTCGTCCAAGCATTTAATGAAGCACTGTTTTCAGCAGAATCAAGAAAATGACATAATAAATATTTTATTCCTCGTATCTTCTAGCTCCTCAGACATTCCTTAAATCAAGCATCACTATTCAGAGTCAACGGAGAAATTTACTAAACATCGTATCACCATTAACAGTCAGATTCAAATCTCAATGTTCAGAAGAAAGAGATTCTCTTTGCTGTCTTCCTCTGCATTTAATGCTCAGACGAGCTTCTAAGGAAATTGCATTAAAGAACCAGACAACACTAGTAAAAGCATTTAATGCTGCATTTAATGCGTTAAAGAACCAGACAACACTAGTAAAAGCATTTAATGCTGCATTTAATGCGTAGCAGATTTGCATTTAATGCTTCTTCAGAGCTGCAAGAAGTATCCGTTGCAAACCCAAAACAAAAGAAATTCAATCGGAACTCAAAGATCTTCGCCATTGTTCATCATACTTAAGATATAAATAGAGGACTTAGACACTGGAATCAGTGGTGACTTTCTACGATCAAATTCTCAAACTTTCTAAGTCTTTCCTTTGCTAACAGCTCTAAAACAAACTCAAAAACTCACAGTTATATTCCTCAGTTAAGTCGTCTGCCTCATGTGAAACCTTAATAGAGTGAAAACTCTCATCCTCTTCACACTCAGAAAACAGAGAACTCATTTCATATCCTCTCTGTACTTTGTATTTCAACTTTCTACCTTACTCTTATTGTAGAGACCTTGTAGAAAAGAAAAACCCTCTTTGCACAATAATTGTACTATTCGGAGTAATAGTGAAAATCTTGGTGTAGCCAAGGACTGGACGTAGCCCTGTCGATTAAGGGGGTGAACCAGGATAAATCTTCTGTGTGTTTTACTTTTCAGCTCTGTTATTATTCCGCTGCCCTCGTCTTTGAAAAGTATTTTGAAACTTATACTTGCTTTATAAGAAAAGGTTTTAAAAAATTCACACACACAATTCAAACCCCCCCTTTCTTGTGTTGTTTTACTATTATCAAATATGTATATCGTTAAAAAAATTAATATGTATAGCTATTTATTTTCAGAAATACTTACTACGTGTCAAGAATTTTTTAGTGTCAAAATTATGGGTGCTCATAAACCGATCCAATCCAATAAAAATCAAAGAGTCGATCCAAAAAATAAAAATCTGAAATCTAACTAAATAGAAAATTGAACAAACCAAAAACCAAAAAAATTAAAGTTTTTATTGGAATGGGATTGATTTAAATTTGAAGAAGCATATGCAACTATTCATAGAATCTACGGACTGGAGACTCTGGGACGTTGTGGACAAAGGCGATTATGTTCCAAAGGATGCTACGGGGAAAACCATTCCTATGGAACAATGGACAGACGAGTAACGCACAGAGAATCAGCGCAACTCGAAAACAAGGTTGTTTCTCATATGTGCCCTGAGCAAAAACAAGCATGACAATGTTGATAGCTTAACAACTGCCAAAGAGATATGGGACACACTCGCGATCACCCATGAAGGAACCTCTAGTGTGCAGGAGACTAAAGTAAGCATGCTAGTTGCTCAATATGAAGCCTTCAAGATGAAGGATTATGAGTCCATAGACGATATGTACTCCATATTTCAAACCATTCTGAATGGCTAGACAAATCTTGGGAGATCATACACAAATTTGGATATGATAACCAAGATCCTCAGAAGCCTTCCACCAAATTGGAGAAACATGGTAACAGCCACCAGACAAGCCAAGGATCTCCGAACTTTGAAAATGGAAGATCTTCTAGGAGCTTTAAAAATTCACGAGATAGAGATGGCTGAAGATGCTCAAATCACGAAGAGCAAAGCCACCGCATCCAAATCTGTGGCCTTTAAGTCCAGCTCCTCCAAAGCTCTAAAGGTTGATGACTCGTCTGACAAAGCTGAGGTAACGTCTGACAACTCAAACGACGAGCAAGCTCTCTTCAATAAAAGATTCCAGAAGATGTGGCTAAAAAGAAAGCAAGCCAAAGGAAAGACTTCTTCAAGCTCAAGAAAAGATGGAGAGAAGAACTCTAGCAAGGCTCTATCATCTGTTTCGAATGCAAGAAGCCTAGTCACATTAAATCAGACTGTCCTCGTCTATCCAAAAGACCAGCTCAGAGAAACTTCAACAAGAAAAAGAAGGTTCTCACAAGGAAACATGAGGAATCTGAAGAAGGCTCCGAAGAAAAAGCAGAAGAAGATAATGAGGAGTCATACTGCGCTTTTATGCCGTCTGTTGACTCGTCTGACAATGAGGCAGGCGAAGGAAATGAAGCCATGATGGTTACCGTAGACTCATCTGACCACGAAGCAGAAGCAGAAAATGAGGTAATATCTGAAACTTCTCAAGAATAGTTTAATGAATTACTTGATTATTCTCACTCATTGGCTACTAAGTATAGTAATCTGAAGAAAAAGTTCAAAAGTCTTCAAAAAGAACTTGATGCTTCAAAAGAAGTAACATTCATGCTAGTACAGAAAAACCAAGTTTTGGAAAATCAAGATTCACGCAAGGAAATTAAATATCTTAAAGAAAGAGTTAAAGGATTAATAAATGACCTTTCAATCTTCACTTTAGGTCATGATAACCTTGTTAATTTGTGTGGAAATAATCGAACCATGTATGACAAGAGTGGTCTAGGTTTTGATAGAAATGAAGATAATGCTGCATCATCAAGTAACTCATCATCTCACACACCACACTCATCATTAAAGCATGACTCGTCTGAGATAAAATTTATATCGTCTGATGCTAAGCTACCCAAACCTAAGACGTTTGTTGTTAAGAGCAAGGAGAAGCAAGCTCCTAAAAGAGCTGCTTATGGAAGGAAAGTTCCACCCAAAGCTGAAACTAACAAACAAGGACCCAAGAAAATTTGGGTACCTAAAACTATGATTGTTCCTCTTGCAGATTTGCTTAACAGCACAAAGCCAAAAAGAACAATGGTACCTGGACAGTGGGTGCTCACGACACATGACGGGAAGAAGGTATATGTTCCCAAAGATCCATGCTAAGAAGAATGGAGCAAAGGTTACCTTTGGAGGTAAACAAAAATGGTTCAACATCGGAGAAGGAGACGTAGGTAAGGCTCCTCTTCTTGTAATACAAAAGGTTCTTTTGGTTGAAGGATTAAAACATAATCTACTTAGCATAAGTCAATTATGTGATAGTAGGTTCACTGTTACCTTCAAGAAAGTGAAGTGTAAGGTCACAGACGACGATGAAAATGTTATCTTTGAAGCTCTGAGACAAGAAAATCTATATAAGAAGAAGTTGGAAAACCTTGCAAGTCAAAATGTAACATGTCTAGTGTCAGTAGAGGATGATAAGTGGATTTGGCACAGGAAGCTAGGGCATGCATCTTTAAAGACCATTACAAAGATGGTCAAACATGACTTAGTGCGTGGTCTGCCAAATCTGTCTTTCAAATGTGATGTCACATGCTCAGCATGTCTTTAAGGAAAACAATTAAAAAAGCTCTTTTCCCTCTAAGAGCATTGTGAGTACAAGTCGACCTCTAGAGATGTTACACATGGACTTGTTTGGACCTAGTAAAACGGCTAGTTGTTTTGGAACAAAGGTACTGTCTTGACATCGTCGATGGCTACACAAGATTTACATGGGTTCAGTTCCTATCTACCAAAGACGAAGCATTCAAATCATTTTCAATCATCGCCAAGAGAGTCCAGAATGAGAAAGGCTATTGTATTACTACTATTCATAGTGATAGGGGAAGAGAATTTGTCAATGAGGAGTTCAACAACTACTGCGAGGAAAATGGCATTTTTCATCAACTCTCAGCTCCTAGAACTCCACAACAAAATGGCATAGCTAAAAGGAAGAACAGGTCACTACAAGAGATGGCGAGAACAATGCTAAGTGAAACTTCCTTGCCTAAGTATTTCTGGGCAGAAGCCATTCACATTTCCTGACACATTCACATTCAGAACAGGATTCTTATGCGACCCTTGCTGAAGAAGACTTCTTATGAGTTGTGGAAAGGAAGAAAGCCTTATATCTCTTATTTCCATCCTTTTGGATGTCCATGCTTTCTTATCAACAACAAAGACGATCTCGAAAAGTTTGACGCCAAATCTGGTAAAGGAATATTCCTCAGATATTCACCACATTCAAAGGCATTCTGTGTATACAACTCAAGAAGTCTGATGATTGAAGAATCCATCCATGTAAAGTTTGATGATTTCAACTCGAGTGGAAATCAAACCTCTCTTGAAGATGACTTTGATAATCTGAATTTGAATGAAGGACCATCGTCTGCCAGAGCACAACCATTAAATGCAAATGTCATATCAAAACAGATTGCATCGTCTGGTAGTCCTACAATGGCAGATACTACTACCTCATCTGATTCTGCCTCGTCCGACCAAGTTATGACATCCAGTGGAATCTCTCTCCCAAGAGAATGGACTTTCAAACCTGATCATCCACCAAACCAAATCATTGGTAGTGTCTCTGAAAAGGTAAGAACTAGATCTTCATTTCTTAATTTTGGTAACTGTACATTCTTGTCTGAAATAGAGCCAAAGAACATTGTCGAAGCACTACAAGACGAAGGATGGATCCTAGCTATGCAAGAAAAACTCAATCAGTTTGAAAGAAGTAAAGTCTGGAACCTCGTTCCCAAACCTGAAGGTAAATCTATCATAGGAACCAAATGGGTCTTAGAAACAAGGTAGATGAAGATGGGAAGGTGACTAGAAATAAAGCTAGATTGGTAGCTCAAGGCTACAATCAACAGGAGGGAATAGATTATACTGAAACATTTGCCCCTATTGCTCGTATTTAAGCTATCTGTATACTTCTAGCATTCGCATGCCAACATTCAATCAAGTTATATCAAATGGATGTGAAGAGTGTCTTCTTAAATGGTTATATTGAAGAAGAAGTATATGTCAAACAGCCCCCGGGCTTTGAAGAACCAACTTTACCAGATCATGTGTTCAAACTAAGAAAAGCACTGTATGGATTGAAGCAAGCTCCAAGAGCTTGGTATGATCTTCTGAGCTCATTTCTAATGGGAAATGGTTTCTCAAGGGGTAAAGTTGATAATACTTTATTTTGACGTAAGTCATCAAATGATTTTATTGTAGTTCAATTATATGTTGATGACATCATATTCGGTGCTACTAATGAATCTCTGTGCAAAGAATTTTCTAGTCTTACGCAGAGTGAATTTGAAATGAGTATGATAGGAGAACTGAAGTTCTTCTTAGGTCTACAAATTTTTCAAGAACAAGGAAAGACATATATCCACCAGACGAAGTATGTTAAAGACCTTGTAAAGAAGTACAACATGGAGAAATCCAGGAAGATGAGAATTCCAATGCATCCTGGTGTTATACTTGACAAAAGTGATGAATCTTCACCTGTAGGTTCAACCAAATATAGAGGCATGATTGGATCACTGCTCTATCTTACATCTAGCAGACCAGACATTATGTTTAGTGTTTGTCTATTTGCTAGATTCGAGGTAAATCCTCGGGAATCTCATTCCGTTGCAAATTCAGAACAGAAGAAATTCAAACGGAACTCAAAGATCTTCACCATTGTTCATCCTACTGAAGATATAAATAGAGGACTTAGACACTAGAATCAGTGGTGACTTTCTACGATCAAATTCTCAAGCTTTCTAAGTCTTTCATCTGCTTACAGCTCTAATACAAACTCAGAAACTCATAGTCATATTTCCCTGAGTTAAGTCATCTGCCTTGTGTGAAACCTTAATAGAGTGAAAACTCTCATCCTCTTCACACTCCAAAAATAGAGAACCCATTTCATATCCTCTCTGTATTTTATACTTCAACTTTCTACCTTACTCTTATTGTAGAGACCTTGTAGAAAAGAAAAACCCTCTTTGTAAAAAGAACTAGGAGTAGTCCTGTTGAATACTAGTAAGGAGAAGTACGGTAAAATACTTATAAGCAAAAGTCCTACGAATACTATGAGAAGTTCTACATAATACTTGTACTATTCGGAGTAATAGTGAAAGTCTTGGTGTAGCTGATACCCAAATCGCAAGTGCACGATTGACTATCGCATAGTATAAAAAGATCGAACCCAAGGGATAGATGTTCTTATTATTATAATATCTAGTACTTGTGCAGAAAAATTAAAAGATGAAAATATGGTGTTGGTTTGAGAACTATCAAGAACAAAAGCATAAAATGATAAGAAATAAAGATGATAAGAATTTAAGCTCTTGGGTTGATTTACATAGTCTATAAATATGCTAGCAAGTTCCTACTTAATTTCTGAATTTTAAGTCCAATTTCATGATGCTATAGCCTAGAATTTCTACAAGTTAATTGCCTTAAGAAATGTAGAACTTTCTTCCTAATTACTAAATCCATAGCCTTGGTATTTAGTTAACCAGAAAAGAAGATGAAGAATGAATTCGGGCCAGCACAAAGTTACGTCTATCCTAATTGTCTTAAGAGATATATACTTATAACCTTTTTTATTTCCTATTTCCCTTACTACTTACCAAATGGCCTTATGACATAAGTAGAAAGCAAGATATCTTTTGTACACAAGATGAATGAAGAACAAGGAAATAAAACATGAAATGGATATATTATTCAGAAAGGTAAAAACAATACTAAAGCATAATTATAAACTACTACAACCCAAGAAACTTAAAAAGAATTAGCCAAGCATGGATAAAAGAATCATTGAATTACCCTGGATAGGAGCTCAAGTATGGCTTTCCACAATTCCTAGGAACAATGATCTTAAGGAGGAAAGAAGAATACTTGTTGTATTCTGAATAGGTGTGATTTTTACAAAGGATGAGCACTCCTATTTATAGCAAAAAAATTGCCTTTCAATGGTGGAGGAGTTGATGGCCATTATGGCCTTCATTGGCCACCAATTAACTTTTGAAAACTCCTTCCCACTACCATCAATTCTCCACTCATCCTTTAATCCTTATTTTTCATGTGCTTAAATCAAAGAGTGTTGCTTCATATTCTTGATTTCCACTTTAAGTCCTCTCTTTGCTAGCACTTCAATTTCAATCCTTCAAGTCCTTGAAACTTCACTTTTCATCCTCCACTCTTGAACTTTTACACTTTAATCCTTCCTTTCCTGAAACTTTACAATTTGGTCTCTGGACAAAAATGATAACTATACCAGCTTTCCTAAAAATATAAAAATAACTATAAAAATTCCTAAAAATATAAAATAAAGTTTAAAAACCAAATAAAAGCTAATCTATATGCAAAATGCAAAATAAATATAAAATCTACATAAAAATAATAAAAATCCTATATGAGACTCAAAAATAATAAAATAAAAAGACTAAAAAGACCCTAAAAACATCATATAAAATCCGGTCATCAGTAGCCAAGGACTGGACGTAGCCCTGTCGATTAAGGGAGTGAACCAGGATAAATCTTCTGTGTGCTTTACTTTTCAACTCTGTTATTATTCCGCTGCGCTCGTCTTTGAAAAGTATTTTGAAACTTATACTTGCTTTATAAGAAAAGGTTTTAAAAAATTCTCACACCCAATTCAAACCCCTCTTTCTTGTGTTGTTTTACTATTATCACATAATTTCTAACCCTTCTTACCATCGTGCTCACCACATCTATCCGCTGCACCATCGTTTGAGGGAACATAAGAATGAATCTTTAAATATGAATGAGTAAAAGTTGTCAACCAATGAAAAGTTTTTAGAGACATAATTTAACCCCCTTCTTGTGTCACTGTGATTACCTTCGAATTAACAATACAAAATAGGATTTTTGTATTAAAAATGAGATTAATGGATATACACTGTCAATGTAAAAAAGTTTTACATTGACACCTAATGACATATGCCATATAGGACCAAACAATTATATTTCTCTTTAATAAATGAATTTAATTTCTACGCATAGTTAGTGTAATATTTTTTTACACAAACGTTGAATTGTGATGTGGTGGAAATCAATTGGATCCATGTGTAAAAAAGTGTTTTGATTGTGCATCAACCAATTTCTCTTACAAAATTATATTATTTAAGAGAAAATGGTTGATATACACTGTCGGTTAAACATTTTTTTACACATACACATCTAATTGATTTTCGCTACTTCAAAAATTTATTTATTTTTAATTAAAATTAAAAAGAAATGTAACACATTGGTCCTGGGAGGCATAATGTGATAGGATATCTATATAAAATTTATTTACTCTAATAGTGCATATTTATTAATCTCATCATTTAATACATAAATATTTAAAATAATTTCCTATGTAAAAAAATTTTAAAATAATATATTCTGTACTAAATTTAATATTAAAAAATTCGATGATTTATTACATAAATATTTTAAATACTATATTTCTATACTAAATCTCATTATTTTATTCCTTAATGGATTTGTTTGACCATATTAAGTTTTATTCTTTAACGGTTATGACCATTTACTGCTTCATTTATTTTACCAGTTACATCTGCTTTCACTCTTATCCACCATTTACTTTTGATTTGAATGAAGGGAGGAGTGAATCAGTGAACAATAGTAGAGCGAGAGAATGGACTATCTCTATCATAAGTTATAGCCAATGAAATGACGCCACGCAAGAATGGGTCCCACTGAGTAAAGTGAGGATGTAATTGCAATAATAAATGGCAGCAATATTAAAATCATAAAAGTAAAAAAAAAAAAAAAAATAACGGGTAACGCCTCCTTCTTTCAGGTGGTGAAATTCAGAATTTCACTGGAGAAGGGGTTCAGGTCATAAACACCTTCTTCTCCTTCTCTTTCTCTTCTTTCTCTTCATTCTCCTTCTTCAACAGTGTCTCTTTTATTTCACTCTTCTTTTTTCTTTCTTATTTACCTAAAAAACAAAACTTGCTAATTCCAAACCCAAAATCGCCATCTTTGAATCACACCCATTTTCTCTCTCTCGTGTAAGCTGTTTCTTCTTCACATTCAGAGCGAAACCGACGTCGTTCTCCACAGTGAAGCGTCAGATTTTGACCCGTGGAATTGCTGAATCGAAGCAACTTTCAGTGGCGAGGTTGAGGGTGGCTTGGTTGAGATGAGAAGAAGTTTCTGCGTTGTGTTGTGACGACGAGTTTTGCAGCAGAAGCTTCTTCTTTTTTCTTCTTCTTGATGGCAGAGAAGCGTGTGTACGAGGCATGGAAAGGAAGTAACGTAATGTTTCTAACTTTTTCCCTTTACTGGAATTTTTTTTTCTTCTGGTTGTTGTTGAATTTTGCATTTATATGGGTATGCACTAGATTTGTTGTGTTAGTTGGGGGAAATGTTGTTTGCTTCATTCATTTGTTATTTCCTGATAGGGTTAATAGTTTTATGGCTTTTGAATTTTGAGAACTGTTGTCATTGTTACTTGTTGAAACTTCAAACTGGGTCTGGGTGTGAGAGAGAAGAAAATTTTAACTTGGGGATGAGTTTCATAGTTCAGGAACTGGGTTTGTGTGTGTGTTGAGTTGGTGAAGCACAACCAGACACATAATCTCACTCTACCAATCAACACTTCTTTTTTTGTTGTTTTGAAACTCACCAATCTGCACATCCATCCGCCCACTGAAAACACAAAACTGCTTAGCTGAGTAGAAAACCAGCTTTAAGCAAAACCAGTTATTGTTCAGGGAGATGGTAATGTTTAAAGTCAAATAATCTCATTAAATTCTTCTTTCAACTGACTCCTTCAATGAACCACAACCAATGCTCTTTCAGTTTACTTACAAAGTCATCCTCCCTCATACAAACAGATGAAGCTGCTCATTCAAAATTGCATAATTCATTAATTCCTGAAGCACATAATCACTCCACCACCACAAAGCTGAAAAGAAAAACTACTTAGTTGAGTAGAAAACCAGCTGCAACCATGACTGCTTTTTGATAAGGGATATGGTATAAAGTTAATATTCACATTAGATTTTTCTTCAAATTGAATCATCTATTAAACCAAAATAAATGCTCTGTCAGTATACTTACAAAGTCAACCTCCCTCTCACACAAACAGACACAACAATAGTTACAAAAGACTGACGAAATTTCTCATTCAAAGATGCACACTTCCCAAATTACATAATCTCATAAGGAAGCTTGACATTAGGTTTTTTTTATTAATAAACATCATGAGAAGGGTCTGGTTTGACGAGGATGGGGAAGAAATCTACAACTATGATAGTAGTGAAAGCAATAAAGAGGAAGACTTAGACCTAGAAGGGGATACTTGATGATTCATATTTATGAAAATTTTATTTGAATTTTGATGCTTTCAATTTAAGCTTAAACTTCTTGGTTATGTTGACTTGTTGGTATTTACTGCTATGTTTTGTTTAAGACACCTATTAGTGAGTCTGATGAAGTCTACTTTATTGTACAAACATATGAGTTTGAGGATATGTCATGTCAACTTGATTTTCCTACCTAGAATTGTAAACTCACATGATTCTATGAGGTGAGACGAGTCTGACAACCATGGGTTGAAATCCTTGATGAATGGTCTAAAATTTCTTCTCGTAAACTGGGTCCCATAAAATCTTATATCCCCTTTCCATCAAATCTTGGTTACTAACCAAATTTCTTCTTTCACATTCAGTCTTCTGAACCCAATGCTTTCTTCTCCTTCATGAAGCTACCCTATGAAAGAAATTTAATTTGTCTTTCCATCCTTAGCTCATCACACCATGGCTTATACTTGGAAATAAAGAGATTGTGATGAATTGTGCATCTAAACATACTACTCAGGGCTCTACTTATATTGGTATTAGCACTCTGTATATATGATCCTAATCAAATAAGGAAACTGGTCTATTGACTGATACTTATTTAGAGGACTAATTGATTTTACAGGTATACATGATGTTATGATGTATTCTAAGATATTCCAACACTCCTCAAATTGGTGCATATATGTCAAACGCACCAAGCTTTGGCATAAGGACCCTTTATGAGATTTATGATTATATCTTCCTGCTTATCATTAGAATTTACAAACATTATAGCTGTTTCTCCAGGCTAAAATTTCTTCCTTGCAATGTCACAATCTATTAAAAGTGCCTGGTTCTTTCATGATAGACTAGATTTGAAGCTATTATTAAACAATGCTCCTGCGGCAACATGTGTCTAAACAGTGCACGCAGGATCTATTTATTTTAGTATCAGCAATAGTTACAATAAATGCAACTCTAATTAAAGAAGGAAATACATTTGAACATTATTGTCACTTATAGAACTAATTGATTCTAACTATACACACATGACACTCCAAAGATATTCTAGCACTTATAATTAATTCGTTCTAGTCTCTTCAGAATAACCTTCATAACTCATTCATAAGTTGATAGTTAAGATGAGCATGAACTTATTGCAATGAAACTCCTATTTTTAAATGTCTATATCTTACAATTTTGCAGAATCTTATTTTTCCTAATCTTGAACATTGCATACATGTAAATGTACTATACTATCTATGCAAAGCATAGATGGTGGAAGCTCTTTCATTGTCAAAAAATACTAGTATACTTAACGATAGTCATTACATTACTGTTCAGGTGTGGTTATTGTTCTCCAGTGCAGGCCAATTTGGTCTGCAATTACGACCTCATGTGGTTGTAGCGGGCCACTGGAACTGAGATGTTGTAGCCACATCATGTAATGTGGTTTGCAATGCTAAACCCTGCTTTCTAAATTATTTCTTTAAGTTTCGTGATTGTAGTATGTTACGGGTCAATAGAAAATATTGTATATGTTTCATGATAGGTTTCTGAATGAATTACTTTATAAGTTTTGTAACTACTGATGTCTTTAAAAAGTATTAGAGTTTTGCTTGAACCAAATTTTACAAAAAGAATACTGAACTTAATGAGTAAGGCACTTTCAGAAACTACTGTAGAAAACCTTATCATTTCAAATCTATAACGTTTCCTTAACAGGTCTCAAGTTTAGTTAGCTGACAGCTTTCTGAACTGACCGACATAGTTGACAAGTCCTCCTCTCAAGCAGCTGGGTTGAAAAGTCCTGTCAATTTAGAGGCTGCTAAAGCATACGTTTAACCACAATTGACTTACCAAATTTAACATGCATTAGAGAGCAGGATATCCTGGTGATCTTCCTCCTGAATGTTGTCAAACCTTGGGTTATTGTATTTGTATATTCTTCACCTTCTAATTGGTAAGGCGAGTCATATTAATATCAAGTATCAACCCCTACACACCAAAAAGGGTCACCTTGTTCAGCTTGTTACGTTATTCTTGTTTAGGTTAGGAGGACTCCATATACATACTCCACCAGTTTGTACTTTCTTTCTCTTATTATTCTTTTATAAAGAAAATAATTTGAGTTCTCTCTAAAGAACGTCAAATGGAAAATGTTAATATTATGCAGTTTTTGTTGAAAATTGGCAGAATATCTACATAATATCTTTGAAATTGAATGTCTTCTACGCATCTAAGAATATTGTAGAATATCTTAAAAAGCTGTTTCGAATATACTGCGGAATCAATTAGTTATCCAGTCGTGTAAGCAATATTAGGCACTATTATCTAATTGATTAACTTTTCTTATTTATTACCTTATATAATTTGGGTTAGTGATTTTATTTCCTTTTGGGGTTGTATTAGTAATACCGAGCTAGTACATGACCTAATTACTTATATGTATATGATAATTTGTTTAGTATTATGTGACATGTATAATACACCATGTCAGTTATTAAGACTCTCTATTCTCTCTTTTCTTCTCTCCCTATATATACCCTACGACTTCAACAATTCCTCATGTTACTCACCTGAAATGATATCGCATTTTGCTAAAATTTTCCTACTTCTTGTTATGTTTTTAAGAGTTGTCTGTCATATATTAAAATCTTATTTCACTTCAAACTTTTCTCCTAATCTCCTGCAGAAATTCCTATTCAGAGGAAGGTTGATATTTGGGCCTGATGCGAAATCGCTGCTTGTAACCTTGTTGCTGATTATTGTTCCGGTTATCATCTTTTGTGTATTTGTAGCAAGGCATCTTCGGCATCAGTTTTCTTCGTATTATGCAGGATATGCTATTTTGGTTGTGGCAGTTCTCTTTAATATTTTTGTAAGTCCTATCATGTTTTTTACCTACTTTTTAATTTGATTTTTTGTAATTATGCTTAGCTAAAACTTGTTATTTTGTATGCCCCATAGTCACATTTTACAATATATTGTGATGGGAAGAAAATGATTCCTATCAGCAAATGTATGCATTGATGGTAAGTAAAATTTAATTACAGAAATATAAGAACACTAATGATCCTAGCCAGGAATGTCCGTCCTCCTTGGCCCAACTAACAGAAAAACTATTTCCTCAATGAACTCCCCCTCCTCTTATATTTATGTATAATTGTATATATACCCCTGTTTATTCCCGCTCTTCTATATTTCTCTCTCTATGACAAACTCAGCTAAGTGTTATGGACATTGGGCCTACGGGTATAGACCTTCAGCTCCTTATCTTTTTGGGACCGATTTGGGTTTGTGATACAAACTCAGTCCAACAATGGAAAATTAAACAGAGAAAAGAAAATAACAGAGACAAACAGTGTGTATATTATTCAAATGAGAAGTTACAGTAGAATGGCACTCCATTGCCCAGAGAACAACTCCTACAGAGAGCAAAAGCTCTCCGTTCACACTAACAGAATTGATTCTTCCAGATACCCCCTCTCTTGACCCTTGTTAGTTTTTCTTTTTCTAAATGATAGATTTGTAATAAGCTTAAAGTTAAGTAAACTTTATCTTGAGTCGGAGTGTTAGAATATGAAAAAGATATCTTATAATATCTAAATCATATCTTACAGTATCTTATAATATCTTGATCATATCTTAGAATAATTAAGGTAATTCAGATCATTCATTAGATTGGTTTCATTGTTTATATTGACTTGCTTCCTTATTTAATTATGACTATATGTCCTAATTAGTTTCCTTATTTAGCTAGAATAAGGAGTCTACCCCTATAAATACGGGTAAGTATTTTGTCTTTTGCAAGAGGTTAAACCCAATATAATATCAATCTTGTCTTGTTCCTTCTTCCTATACTAAAAGTATAATTCCTATAGTTTCATCACATTTTTTAATATTTACAAATTTAGTAAAGGTTTTGAGCTGTTTTTAATACTTAATAATTTTCATTTTTAATCTTTAACCTATAAACTCCTTAATAAGATGTTGATTTTCTTTATGTTTTTGTGACTTCTTAGGGCTTGATGCAATATAATCATATTATTTATGTTTATAGGTGCTGATACTTCTCTTTCGTACTTCTTCGCGCGATCCGGGCATTATTCCGAGGAATTTACATCCACCAGAGGAAGAGTTTCGTTATGACTCTTCAGTTTCTGTTGATCCTGGGGGACGACAAACACCAAGCCTTCAGTTCCCTCGAACAAAAGATGTAATGGTCAATGGCCTTCCTGTAAGGATAAAGTATTGTGAGACATGTATGTTGTATCGTCCTCCTCGTTGCTCACATTGCTCCATTTGCAACAATTGTGTTGAACGTTTTGATCACCATTGCCCTTGGGTGGGCCAGTGCATTGGACTGGTATGATCACCATGTTATTGGTTTTATGATACCTATTTCCTTCATTTTATGTTCTTTCACTCATTACATATTTGCTTTCATCTTATTTAAATATTTATATTGGCTTTTCTAATGTGCAGAGGAACTACCGTTACTTCTTCCTGTTTGTTTCTTCGGCAACTATTCTATGTATCTATGTGTTTTCCTTCTCCGCTTTTTACATCAAGGTTCTGATGGATCATAATCATGGGTCAGTTTGGAAGGCATTGAAAGCATCCCCTGCATCTGTTATACTTATGGCATATTGTTTCATCTCTTTGTGGTTTGTCGGGGGACTAACTGGCTTTCATTTGTACCTTATAGCCACAAATCAGGTATGTTGATTTCCTTTACATTTCTGAATCTAATATCTTGTTTATCTCATTGTTCACTGTACCTGAAAACTAGCGCGTTGCTATGTGAAGAAAAAATACTAGTCGAGTTGTCCTCAATGCCAAAAGATTTAATTTGAAACCAACCATATTTAAAAAAAAATTCTTAACATGGCTTAGATTGCAAACTTCTAAATCTACCAGGCGCCTTATTGGTGAGAAAGCCAGTAGTTGGGTGCACATAGACAAAATCATGAAGTACTGCTGGGTATGGAAATAAAATGGTTGTTTTTGAATGTAGCCAAAAAGTAGGCTTTCTGATGGAGAGGAAACAATATTTGATAAGATAATTTTAATATCTTAAACTCATTCTTGCCCCCCATATTCTTCCTTCCATCAAAAGAAATGGTTGTTTCAAATTTTCAGACATTTGTTCTTATCTGTTATCTTTCCTCAATCCAAACTCCAAATATATGCCTGATTGACCTGTACCAGGATTTGTCTTGACTGTCCAAAATTTCTAGAAAACCATGTTCTATATCCTTATTGCTTATAATAGTACTTTTGTTATCTGTCAATTTTATTCTTAAGAGTTCTTGTGCGAAGAGTGTCTCCATCACCTAGATCATGCCTTGTTTTGCAGACTACCTATGAAAACTTTCGATACAGATCTGACAACCGGGTCAATGTTCATAACCGGGGTTGCTTAAATAATTTTCTGGAAGTTTTTTGTACAAAAGTGAAGCCTTCGAGGAACAAATTCCGGGCTTTTGTTCAAGAGGAGATGCAGAGGCAACCCCCTCCCGTCACTTCCCGGGAATCTGAACCAGATTTGGGTGGAGATCCTCGTTCTAAGGTTGAAGATGATCTAGATATTGGTGAAGACCTGTTAAGGATATCACAGCGTCGGAATATTGAAGACATTGGTGAAGACATTCGCAGCAGAGGTAGCAATGGACCTTCCCGTAATACATCTGAAGTTGATTCTGCTTTCGGCTCAGATCGTCGAGCTCCAACCATTCGAGCTGAAGCAAGGCGCTCGAGTTGGGGAAGAAGTGGAAGCTGGGAAATTGCACCAGAGGTTATTACCAGTTCTAATGTAACTGAAACTAGAAGCTATGTTGCTTCAAAGTAAGTGCGCCAATGAAATGACTTGAGATTGTTTTTGATATTTGCACAGCATATCAATTTAGTTGATATGGTTTACTTAGATGTTAAAAGACAGAAAAGGAAATGCTCCTTAATCAGTAATTTTCCATTATAGGAATGGGAATTTAATTGATTGAGGCATTAAGTACAAAACTTATTGAACTTTTTTTGATAATCTTAGCTCTTTTGGAAGAAATAGAAATGTGTGTAGTTGGAATAGTATATTGGTAAATCAGTTTTTGTTTTTCCTGAAGTCCAATATGTGCAATACATCTCTAGATGGCTTTATTCTGTGTAAATAACCAGTTGTGATGCTAAAAAGGTTTTCTATCTATACTGCATTTTAGCCTTTGTAAAACTGGTTCCCCTGTTAAAATGCTTTTTTCCATGATGCAATGATTTATGGAGATTAGAGACTTTGTATGGTTTCAGGAAGAGTTTTGGTTTTAGGCCTCTGGGTATTTATTATTTCGTTTGCATTCTGGATATGGTGTATTAAAAAAAAAATGTTTTCTCCTTCAAAATTTTGTATTGGGGACATTATCTTCCATTGCTTTCGAATCTCTAGCAAATGAAACTAAATTCTCACCTGATTGTTTTGCATGATTTGCATAATGTAATTCAGTCAATCGTTGCAGATAAGAAAATTTGAATTGAAACTTAGTTGAGCCTGGTTGTTTTTCTTTTATAAGCTTTCTTCATGCAATCAAATTTTTTTATGTCCAAAATGGTTTGACTGAGACCTGAAAAACTACAAAACTCGTGTATGACATAAAATTAGTGGGTTTAATCAATAAGAGGGGAAAATGAAGGACATTTACATTTTCTGAAGTTTCTGCTATATGGAGGTGGTATGGTGAATGACATAGGGTCATTATAAATCTTCTATTGTTGTGTATCTACTACACCTGTGATATATTGAATTCAGATGTTAGATAAATTATCAATATAATTATACATGACTCTACGTCAACACTCAAGTTATAACATAATTTTTAATGTTCAATTACAAACTCATTATTCATTGCATGTACAAATTAGTAATGGTGTAAATGCTTGTTGTGTAACCTTGTTGCATTATAAAGTAACTTTGACGGTTTGGTGGTGTCTTCGAGTAATTGTGACCGGCTTGGCACAGCAATAGTACAGGTATCTATAAAGTGAAAGACATGTTTCTTTGGTTAGTTAACCAGGATAGTAACCTTCCTCCCCATGAGGACCGGAGGTGGGTGTGGAAGCTCAAGGTTCCGGAGAAGCTGAAGTTCTTTGTTTGGCGTTGCCTCCATGAAGTGTTGTTTGTAATGCTAACAGAGCCAGTTAGCGGATTCCCCGGCTTGTGCGCGGTGCTCTTCCCCGATGGAGGATGTTCTCCACTGTTCACTACTACAAAATTATCATTTTACCACGGTTCCGGGCAGCATATTATCACGGTTAAACTGTGGTATAGCTTGGCGTAGTAATAGATCAATTACCACGTTGAAGACGGAACCTTGGTAATATCATACCTTTGTAATACTCGGTTGAAGGCGGAACCGTGGTAATATCATACCTCTGTTACCACGGTTCCAAGTGGAACCCTTGGTAATATCACACTCTGTTACCATGGTTCAAGGTGGAACCGTGTAATACAACTTTCGTTTTACCATGGTTCAACAAGGAACCGTGGTAATATCTCTTCCTATTACCACGGTTAAACATTGAAATGTTATATGCAATGATATTTACTAAGTCATGGATATTGATGTTACTTTGAATCAACACGTATCTATCATGTGAGAATTTTATGCTTGTATGATAACATGCTTAGACTATGATTGTTGTCTTGTGTGATTGACTAATATCTGGTTAAAGCGGATACTCGAGTGATGAGTGAGACCAACCAAACGATATCGGATACCTATGAGAGGTGATCCTGCTCGTGGAGCATGTCACGGACGTCAGAGGACAAGCCGAGAATGAACACTAACTTATAGTTAAAGCGTGGCATCTACATTGATTGCCCGCAGTGAGATTAGTGGATCAAAAGTCTGCTGGGCATTGTGATGTCGTCGAGATGGCGTGCCTAAGAAGTGTGAGCATGACATTGATGCGACGCACTCTTGTGATTCAGGACGTTGAGACAACGTGCTTAAGAAGTGTGAGCATGGCATTGCATTCATACATTAACTGTCTAACAAGCCTTACCCTTATAACTTAGAATGTGACTCTAGTTCCCTGAATAATAATGCTTGTATTAATCTGTTGTTCGCTTCTTGGGTTAGCGGGTGATGACGATTCTCATTATGCTAATGTAGTTGACTCTTGCACTCTTTCTTTTCCTTGCTATGTTTTCTCTGCGTTGATCAATAAATGTCGATGAGGCCGTGGGATGCAATCGTGTCGACCGGCGTGGTCGGGCATGACTTGTTGGATGATGAGGATACTCCTGAGGAGAGCTTCAGAGTTACTTGTGAGGGGTAGTCTAGGAATCACTTATATTTCTTCTTATTTGTATTCTGGGTTTGATCGGGTAGAGTCCGGAAGCTATTTATCTGAAGGGTGCCTTCCTGCTTGTTGGCCTCAAGGGTATACCGACAGGGAGTCATTACTTCTTCTATGTATGAACCTAGTTTTGGACGTAGGAGTTTTCTTCTAGAATTCTGTATGATATTTAAATCTGAGTTTATGAACATTACATATTATTATGGGTGTTTAAGTGCGAGTTATGTTGCATTATGTTTCCAAATTTATGTAATTCGTGGAGGTGTCCTAGGTTGAGGAAGCTTCATGGCTGGTCGTGACGGTGACCGGTTTGGGGTTGACAGAGGTGGTTCTGGTGGTGGTCTCTTCTCTTTGTCATTGTTGGATTCCATTCAGGCACTAGCTAGAGTTGGTTATGGTGGCTGATGCTTGATCTGCTTTGGGGTTAGTTAGAGTTTTTGTTCTCAGTTTTTTTCCTCTTATTCGGGACGAGAAGAGGAGAAGGGTGGATAATTCATCAATTCTTCGTGAATCAATGACTAGTTGGGATGGAGCCAAAGCACGTGGTAACATTTGTTGCGGTGGAGGGTTTCAAGATTCCTCTGATTTTCTTCGTCGTTCTCAATTTTTGCATCACTGTCCTTGCAGTAGTTTGTGCCTTGGCTGTAATGGCAAGCTCCTTGAAGTATGCTTGTAATCTGGAATCACATTATCTCAACAACATATGTTTCTAGGTTGTGACGACAATGACTCCTGCTCTAATCTCATTGTATGGGTTACTGGTCTGTCCGAGTTGGAGCGTGTGGTGGTTGCAGCGCCTCGATTTTCACAATGGTTATTATCGTAAATATCAACAAATAAAGAACTTACAAAAGGCAGCGAAAATTAAAACTGAAATGAAATTGATATATAAACCGCCTCAAGACAAAGTTATTCAAGAAAAGCGTAAAAGAGTGGAAAGTAAACTACTGTGAACACAATCGAGAATCACATGCAGGTAGATCCTTCAGAAGTGGTAACACTAAAACAGAAGACTATGACATAGAACCCCGGGAAACCCTACGTCGTGCCACCAAACGCTCCAACCTCTCACACCGACGCTGCAGGTACCTCCTCTGTCTACCCACTGGGTCAATCGCTCAGTAGTCACTTCTGACGGAAGGTCTTCCTCAGAAGAAAAAGTCACTCGCCTGTCGACCAACGGATCCTCTGGGCGTCGCCTATAGAAAACATCATTGAAAGAATTAATAGCATCCAGTATATGGCGTGGAGGAACAGTGATGCAGATAGTCCCTCTATGATAGCAAGTGTCCACGGTCAATCCATAACGGTCTCGTCTGGTAGTCTTAATCCATCCAGTATCAGTAGCACTGCGGTAGATTTAACTGAAACTCCACACATCGCCAGCATCACGCTCAAGTAACTAGATCTCTTCGTGCCTCGGTTACGACACCTGGTGAAACGGGTATGCCTTCATCTGGCAATAAGCGCCCACACAACAAGTTTCCAAACAAGCAAGGGTCAACTGAATAATCAAAGACTCCATACATTGTCATGTGAATAAATATCAAGATAATTATACAACCAACATTTAATAAATCATTTATGGAAGTTCAATTATGAAAAAGTCCCTAGGGTTAGTCTAGGATGCCTTTAGAAACTAAATGATCGTGATAAGGTTTTTCGTCAACATTGGGAAGACGTGACGACCACGGAACCTCCAAGAAACGAGGGTAAACTCCGCTTGCACGGTACGCCACTTACGGAACCACCGATAAAGAAACAGTCGTGCGAACCAAAACATAGGAACCACTGACAAAGAAATAGTCGTGTGAACCAAAAATACAGGAGCAATCAACAAGGAAACAGTCATGAGCCCAGAGAACCACCGACAAAGAAACAGTCGAGCGAACCCAAAACCATGCATACGAGTTAGTTGAAATATCATTAATAAAACCACCCAACATTAAGGGCAAAATAACCTCTAGTCAATAATTAAAACCATTATTAACAGACATAGATATATTTTGACGTTAAGACAAATACATAGGCATGAGAATAATAAGTAAACAAGCATATAAAGCATATAATCACATAAGTTTATATTCAAGATCATATTCACATAGCATACAAGCAACATATAGCACAATCACATGCAGACAAGACTAAGACCGAGTGCCCTTACTCAAACATACAAGCAACGTATAGCACAGTCACATGCAGACAAGACTAAGGTTGAGTGCCCTTACTCAAACATACGAGCAACATATAGCACAATCACATGCAGAAAAGTCTAAGACTGAGTACCCTTGCCTTAGCTTAACTTACGCTCGTCCTTAACTCAGTCCACATGCAGAAAAGTCTAATTTTAATTCAAGGCCATCGCTAGGCCATTAACTCAGATAACTTCAAATAACCAAAATAAGTTCAACTTTTGAAAAATTTATTGATTTCAAGGGATCGCCTCATCAAAAACTCCCCATAAGGAAGAAAAAAGTGCGCCCTTATTTTGGAACAACCTTAACTGCAATAGTGTCTTACGTTGGAGGCATTCCATGATCTTAGAACCCTCCTACCCGATAGCTCTTCTAAATGATAAGCCCTTGACCTAAAGACTTCGTGGTCATGTATGGTCCTTCCTAATTGGGCATCAATTTGTTGACATTTGTAGTTCCCGTTCTCCTTATGAGTACGAGATCACCAACGCGCATGCTTCTCGGGACTACTCGAGCATCATACTTCCTCGCCACTCTTTTTTTCATGGCCGTTTCTCTAAGGCGAGCTTCCTCTCTTATTTCGGGCTCCATATCCAAATTGACCAACAAATTGCTCTCATTATGCTCTTGATTCATTGTGGGAACTCTCCAAGTTATGTTCTTCATCTCCACTGGCAACATGGCGTTTGCCCCATATGTTAACTTGAATGGAGTTTCGCCAGTTGTTGATTAAGGCGTAGTATTATATGACCACAACACTATTGGCAGTTCGTCCAGCCATCTTCCTTTTGCTTCATCCAGTCGCCTTTTTAGACCCGCCAATATAACTTTGTTCACAGATTTTTCCTGTCCATTAGTCTGCGGATGCTCTACAGAAGTGTATCTGGTCTGGATACCCAAGTCATCAAAAAAATCTCTGGTGGCTTTACTGGCGAATTGAGTTCCGTTATCTGAAATTATCGCCCGTGGCACGCCAAACCTGCAAATGATATTCTTCCAATAATTTTTTTTAATTTTCTCAGAAGTTATAGATGCTAAAGACTCTGCCTCTATCCAATTAGTGAAGTAATCCACCGCCACCAACATAAACTGTCTTACCCCTGGCGACTGGAAAAGGTCCCACCAAATCAACTCCCCATAGAGCAAACGACCACGGATAGGGAATGGTCGTCATAAGTTCTGGCGGAGCCCTATGAAGATCAGCAAACACTTGACATTTTACACATCTCTTCACGTACTCCTGACAATCTTTTCTAAGAGTAGGCCAATATAATCCTTCTCTTAGTACTCTGACTCCCAACGATCGCCCTCTTATATGGCTGGCACAAACTCCCTCATGAACCTCCTGCATCAACCCTTTGGCCTGCTGCTTAAATGCACATTTCAACAATGGCGCCGAGGAACCCCTCCTATAAAATTCTCCTTCAATTAAGGTATAATAGCTAGCAACTCGCCGAAGTTCCTTAGAAAATCTTGCCATATCTCCTGAGTCACTCTCAAGAACCTCATATAGTGGTGACATCCAAGTCAACCCCTGTGCAACACTGCATACCGCCTCTACTTCAACACTTGGTTCATGAATAGTTTCGTGAATCACTGATTTGTAATTTCCTGGCCTTTGTGTGCTCACCAGTTTTGCTAGTAAGTCAGCCTGCTGATTCTGCTCCCTAGGGACGTAATCAATGGAGACTTTTCGAATTCCACTCATCAAATCTTGCACCCGTTGTAAATATTTTTCCAGTAGAGGGTCCTTAACCTGGTAGGTCCCCTTAACCTAATTAGTCATCAGAAGCGAGTCGCTTTTGATTTCTAACTCTTCAATTTCCAGCTCCTTGGCGAGTGCTAGGCCGGTGATCAAAGCCTCATAATCTGCTTGATTATTACTCGCCTTGAATTCGAACCTTAGAGACTACTCGATTTGCAATTTGTTAGGACCACTTATAATTATTCCAGTGCCAATTCCCCATACATTTGAAGAGCCATCGACATATAACACCCACTTCTTCCCCTCAAGCTCACCTCCTGTGGTGGTTAATTCTGCCACGATGATAACTAGCCTTTGGGAGGAGACCTTTCCTCTCGCCCCGTAATGAAAACCATACTCTGACAATTCTACTGAACAACTCACCAGTCGACTAGACAAATCTGGCTTATGCAACACCTGCTTTAAAGGCAAATTAGTTTTTACCTTAACCTGAAAACTTTGAAAATATAGCCGTAATCGGCGAGCGGTCACAAGGATCGCCAAAGCTGCTTTTTCTATCTTTTGGTATATTTGCTCTGCGCCTTGAAGTGTGTGGCTGAAGAAGTAAATGATTCTCAACTATCCATCAATATCCTACAAACTAACTGAGCCAATGGCCCGATCTGTTACAGCAAAATAAAGGAGCAATGGTTCGCCAACTGAGGGCTTGTGAAGAACTGGAGGCGATCGAGAACAAAAGTTGTTTTAGTTTCCCAAAGGCTTCCTCACATTAATTCGTCCACTCAAAAGTCACATTCTTTTTCAAAAACTCAAAAAATGGGGCTGCCTTTTCCCCAGCATTCGGTAGGAAGCGGGTTAAAGCGGCGATTCACCCTGTCAGGTGTCGCACCTCCTTGACCGTCTTTGGACTGCTCATGTCCAGGATCGCCCTACATTTGTTTGGATTTATTTCTATGCCTCTTGCAGTAACCATGAAGCCCAAAAATTTTCCTCCAAGAATCCCGAAAGAACACTTCTCAAGATTCAACCGCATATTGTAACATCTGATTTGACCAAATGCCTCCGCCAGATCTGAAAAATGCCCGTCTGCCTTGGTCGAGGTGACTATCATATCATCCACATATACTTATATGTTCCTCCCTGCCAGATTCTAAAACACCTTATCCATCAACCTCTGTTAGGTCGCCCCCACATTCTTCAAGCCGAATGGCATTGTGTGATAACAATAATTAATCTGGGGGGTCATAAGCAGTCTTGTCTTCATCTTGAGGGTGCATGTGAATTTTATTGTACCCTGAATAAGCGTCCATCAAACTCAACAACTCATTTCTAGACGCCCCATCTACCAGCTTGTCAATGTTTGGCAAGGGATATGAATCCTTTGGACACGCCTTACTGAGATCCATGTAAGCTGTACACATTCGCAACTTTCCAATCGCCTTCTTTACCATGACCATGTTTTCCAGTCAAGTTGGGTATTTTATTTCTCTAATAAAATTCCTTCCAGTAGTTTAGCTGTCTCCAACCTAATTGTTTTGTCCTTCTCGCTGCCCATTTTTCTTCTTACTTGGGCGACTGGTTTTGTTTCCGCTGGAAGTGATAACCTGTGACAAATGAAATTTGGATTGATAGCGGGTATGTCTTTGATCGTCCAAGAAAAAAGGTCCAAATTCTCTCCCAGCAAGCGAGTTAATCGTTCTTCCTGGATGGCGGACAACTGAGTTCCCACCTTGAGCATTCTGCCACTCAAATCCAGCATCTTTGCTTCCTCGATTGGCCTGGGGCATTCATCCTTTCCCTCAAATCAAGGGTCGAAAGTGTATCCTTCAGTTGTTCTTACTTCAAAACACCTGCGACCAGTCTTGGCGTTCGACTTCCCATATGTGGCAACGCTCTCATTATAACATTCGCGCGCCTGAATTTGGTCAACCTTCAACGTTCCCACCTTGCCATTGGTGAGTGGATACTTGACAACCAAATGCATTGTCGAGATGACCGCACAAACCTTACATAGCGTATCTCTCCCGATCAACACATTGTATGAAGAGTTGCAGGAGAGTACTATGTACCTTACCTTTAGCGCCTTCGCATACCCGTCTTGACCAAAGATTGTTCTTACCTCAACACAACCCCTCGGTACCACATGCTCACCAGTGAACCCTACCAGGGTTCCAGTGTATGGCGCAAGGTCACTTTCCTTCAAACCCATGCTTTCAAAAGCATCGCCATATATAATGTTCGCTGAGCTCCCTTAATCCAAGAGTACCCTTCGTACATCATAATTGTTGAGCCGTAATTGCACGGCAATTGAGTCGCCCTTGTGAGGTATGACACCCTTGAAATCATTCTTAGTGAAGATAATATCCGGGTGATCAAAACCGAACGCCTCTTCCTGTATAAAGTGAACTGCAACATGCGCCTCACGAATATATCACTTTCTCGCTGCACTTGAGTCGCCCCCGCCAGAAAAACCTCTAGAAATGCAGCCAACAAACCTAGACGGGTTGCTCATAGGGTTTGTATCTTCATCCAACTCTTCCACACCTACCTCGTGATTCTACTGGCGCACAACTCGGGGATTTGAGCTTCTCTTCACATATTGTCTGAGATGTCCCGCCTTGATCAATCTTTCAATCTCCCTCTGCAAAGTTATGAAATCATCTGTATGGTGTCCCAGAGTCTTGTGAAAGTCACACCATCTTGATGTATCAATGTTTTGAGGCGTTCTTTTAGCTGGTGGCGGATACATGATAAGGTTTGCTTCCTTGTTTTCCTGCAAAACTTTTGATAGACTTGTTGTTAGAGGAATTGTGGCGTGAGCATGTACTGGCGAGTAATTGTTTATCCGCCTCGGAGGTGCTTCCCTTCGCCCGTAGTTTGGACGCTCCTGATAGTTGCACCGCCCTGTATTTGTGAACGGGTTTTGATACAGATCTATGCGACTTCTTCTCAACTGCTGTTTTGACGACTCCTTGTATGCCTGCGAGTCAGCGTGCTTACCCTTGCTCTCATGCCTTCTTCCTAGCGCGTCTAGCACATCCCTCTTCTGTTTCTTCTCGGCATCCTCTTCCTCTAAGATAAAATCTTGTACCCTCGCTCTGAGCTCACCTATATCATGTGGTGGGCGCCTGCTTAATTTGTTATTCAAGGTGCCCGCCCTTAACCCTTGTTTAAAGGCACTCACACATGTTCCTTGAGGAGCATCCTCAATTTGTACGACAGCTGCGCTGGACCTCGCCATGTATCACTTGATCATTTCAGTTGGTCCTTGGCGTATGTTAAATAATGCGGTAGTTGTAATCTTCTGCACCATGCTCACCAAAAAGTGCGTTAGAAATTTACGCGAGAAATCTGTAAAGCTTGTTATAGAGTGCAATGGTAGCATTGTAAACCATGCCAAAGCCATTCCCTTGAATGTTGAAGGAAACAAATGACACTTCAAAGCATCAGGCGCCTAACTAATCACCATTTTCGTGACAAAATATTGCAAATGTTCCTTCGGATCAGTGTCGCCGGAGTAGGTTTCCAGGGTTAGGGCTTTCAGCGCGTCGGGCATCAGAACCGGCGCGACCACTGCTGAAAAAGGTTGGAATTCAACAACGGTTTCCACTTCTCGCATGCTCATCATGCCATAATCCTTCTGTTGACGGAAATACTCCAACTAAGCCTGGAGATGTTGATTATGTTGCTAAATGGCGTCAATTGTGCCACACATCGGATTCCATTCGTCAGGTGGAATCATCATCATGGCTGGCTGGCCTGTACCCACTGCGTCTGGAGTCGCCTGGTTGAATGTTTGTGTGTTATTAGGAATTGGTTGGGATCTCGGAGGAGGTGCCGGTGGGGGCAGTGGTGGAGGAGGAGACGGTGCCCGCTAAGCCCCCGTCGTCCATCCTCGCCCACGCCCTCGGCCGTGCCCTCTTCCTTGGATGCCTGAAGTGGCTTCACACCTCACGGTCGCGAGGGTTAGTTTACCTATTCCCCACAGACGGCGCCAAATGTTATGGTCGGGTGGAACAGTAAGAAAGGAGATATGAAATGGAAACGGCCTACTAGGTTCAAAACCCTAGCAGCCAAACAATCTTATTATCAAGTAAGTGAAAATCAGAGAATACACCCTTTACATGAAACCCCATTTGCTATTTATAGAGGGGAAAGAGATAAGAAAGAGATAAAACCCTAGATTTACACGTGATGGGCTCCTGGGCCTCAAAACACTTGGCCCAACAACCTCAACCCGCCTTGTGCCTGGAACCTCACTCCAGCACCTCTGGTCGCCTAGCTTGCCACCTGTGTGCCTTAGGTCGCCACTTCACTGGGCAAAATGCTCGCCCAGTCCACAAGCCCACAAGACACCGAGCCTGAAGTATGAAAGAGAAGTATGTCTTCATAAGTTTTCATGACTCGCCA
The DNA here is from genome assembly GCA_030819835.1 of Acmispon strigosus. Lineage (NCBI taxonomy): Eukaryota > Viridiplantae > Streptophyta > Magnoliopsida > Fabales > Fabaceae > Acmispon > Acmispon strigosus. The sequence continues at coordinate 35,147,523 of JAUAMA010000001.1, read as the reverse complement.
CCAGGGGAAGTACTCGCCCAATCCACATTTAATAATAAAACAACAAATAATAACAACAAGGATATATTCTTATTTTATTTCAAGAAAAACTTCTTCCTCTTCATACGCACACGCACACGCACACGCACACACTTAATAAAAATTATAATTGATTAACTCAATAATTTAAATAATTATTTTTCCTAACAAAATAACATCAGATATCATGCTCAAAAATTAAAAACATCTCATAAAATTAATTATATGACCCACATCCAATATACATATAATATATTTTTTTCCAATTTTTCTAACTACCAAATTAACAACTTAATCTCAAATTTAATTTCAAATATTAACAAAATATCTCCTCAAGATTCTAATCGAAATTTTACTCATCAAATCAATGCAAATTTTGCATGAGCTATATTTATAAGCATATCTATATTTTTTTCGAACAAAATCCTAACCGCATGCATTTCTAGTAAATATTCAAAATTGAAACTTAACAAAATATCTAATAATTCAAAAACACAAATCCTAATCGCATGATATCTAAGATATGAAAATTAAAATCCTAACCACATATATATGATTTTTGCATAACATATATATTTACTAGCCTTTATCTAATTTTTTTTCCAAAAACTAAATTTAATCTTAATTAATAATATCCCAAATTGAAACTTAATCTTAATTAATAATATCCCAAATTGAAACTAAGTCTAATCATATTTTAAACATAATAACTGATTATTTTCAGATTTGTAAGCATATCTCTATGTTTTTCGAACAAAGTCCTAACCGCATGCATTTCTCGTAAATATTTAAAATTGAAACTTAACAAAATATCTAGTAATTCAAAAACACAAATCCTAATCGCATGATATCTAAGATATGAAAATTAAAATCCTAACCACATATATATGATTTTTGCATAACATATATATTTACTAGCCATTATCTAATTATTTTCCAAAAACTAAATTTAATCTTAATTAATAATATCCCAAATTGAAACTTAATCTTAATTAATAATATCCCAAATTGAAACTAAGTCTAATCATATTTTAAACATAATAACTGATTATTTTCAGATTTGTAAGCATATCTCTAATTTTTTCGAACAAAATCCTAACCACATGCATTTCTAGTAAATATTCAAAATTGAAACTTAACAAAATATCTAATAATTCAAAAACACAAATCCTAATAGCATGATATCTAAGATATGAAAATTAAAATCCTAACCACATATATATGATTTTTGCATAACATATATATTTACTAGCCATTATCTAATATTTTTCCAAAAACTAAATTTAATCTTAATTAATAATATCCCAAATTGAAACTTAATCTTAATTAATAATATCCCAAATTAAAACTAAGTCTAATCATATTTTAAACATAATAACTGATTATTTTCATATTTGTAAGCATATCTCTATGTTTTTCAAACAAAATCCTAACCGCATGCATTTCTAGTAAATATTCAAAATTGAAACTTAACAAAATATCTAATAATTCAAAAACACAAATCCTAATCGCATGATATCTAAGATATGAAAATTAAAATCCTAACCACATATATATGATTTTTGCATAACATATATATTTACTAGCCTTTATCTAATTTTTTTCCAAAAACTAAATTTAATCTTAATTAATAATATCCCAAATTGAAACTTAATCTTAATTAATAATATCCCAAATTGAAACTAAGTCTAATCATATTTTAAACATAATAACTGATTATTTTCAGATTTGTAAGCATATCTCTATGTTTTTCGAACAAAGTCCTAACCGCATGCATTTCTAGTAAATATTCAAAATTGAAACTTAACAAAATACCTAATAATTCAAAAACACAAATCCTAATCGCATGATATCTAAGATATGAAAATTAAAATCCTAACCACATATATATGATTTTTGCATAACATATATATTTACTAGCCATTATCTAATTTTTTTCCAAAAACTAAATTTAATCTTAATTAATAATATCCCAAATTGAAACTAAGTCTAATCATATTTTAAACATAATAACTGATTATTTTCAGATTTGTAAGCATATCTCTATGTTTTTCGAACAAAGTCCTAACCGCATGCATTTCTAGTAAATATTCAAAATTGAAACTTAACAAAATATCTAATAATTCAAAAACACAAATCCTAATCGTATGATATCTAAGATATGAAAATTAAAATCCTAACCACATATATATGATTTTTGCATAACATATATATTTACTAGCCATTATCTAATTTTTTTTCTAAAAACTAAATTTAATCTTAATTAATAATATCCCAAATTGAAACTTAATCTTAATTAATAATATCCCAAATTGAAACTAAGTCTAATCATATTTTAAACATAATAACTGATTATTTTCAGATTTGTGAGCATATCTCTATGTTTTTCGAACAAAGTCCTAACCGCATGCATTTCTAGTAAATATTCAAAATTGAAACTTAACAAAATATCTAATAATTCAAAAACACAAATCCTAATCGCATGATATCTAAGATATGAAAATTAAAATCCTAACCACATATATATGATTTTTGCATAACATATATATTTACTAGCCATTATCTAATTATTTTCCAAAAACTAAATTTAATCTTAATTAATAATATCCCAAATTGAAACTTAATCTTAATTAATAATATCCCAAATTGAAACTAAGTCTAATCATATTTAAAACATAATAACTGATTATTTTCAGATTTGTAAGCATATCTCTATTTTTTTCGAACAAAATCCTAACCGCATGCGTTTCTAGGAAATATTCAAAATTGAAACTTAACAAAATATCTAATAATTCAAAAACACAAATCCTAATCGCATGATATCTAAGATATGAAAATTAAAATCCTAACCACATATATATGATTTTTGCATAACATATATATTTACTAGCCATTATCTAATTTATTTCCAACAACTAAATTTAATCTTAATTAATAATATCCCAAATTGAAACTATGTCTAATCATATTTTAAACATAATAACTGATTATTTTAAGATTTAAATTCAAATTTAATGTTCCTAAAATAGATAATAACAACAAAATAATATAACAACCAAATAATTACAAAATCTCTATCATAAAACTATTAAGAGAAAAAGCAAGTAAAACCCTAAAGATCTACACCATAGGCCATGGCTATTAACACATGGGGGAAGACACTTTTTAAATTTTTTGATCAAACTAACAATTTATTCCATCGTCTTGAGATATTTCATGAAGAAATATGATGAACAAACCACAAAAACTTCAACTTTCATGAGAGAACAAAGATTTAACCCCCAACCCTTATAATCTTGATGCCTTTAATAAGATCACTATATGCAACTAAGGATTAAGCATAGGGGAAAGAATTCACCAACCTTAATCACAAGAAGAAAGAAGAAAAACTCCTCCAACAAAAGAGAGAGATTTGAAACTTTGAGAGAGAAAGGGAAGAAGGCTATGAGCAACTCTAACAAGCTAAAAACGAAAAGAGAACTCTCTCGATGTGAGGGACTTATTTCTCGACTTCAATTCAATAATACTTTTGCTTTCGAAAAAAAATAGTTACCCAATTTATTCATGCTTTAGTAGCCATGACAATAAACAATGCTATCTCCAGGCGACCATGACAAAAGTGCTATCTCGAAGGGAGCAAAGAACTATTATCGTGGGTTACATAACAACAGAACAAGGAGAGTTGGTCCCAAAAAAATGGCTCTCCTAATAGGGATGTTCAAAAGAAACCTAGATCAACTTTTGGTCCTAAAGGATCTCCTGGAAGGACTTGGCATAAACAATATTGTAATTCTCGTTCCAATTGTTCAGGGGTTCACGCCGCCGAAAAAATAATGAAACAAGAGGTTAGGATTCCATGTACACAAGCAAAAAAAGAGAGGATATTATACACCTTTTCTAAACTTCTCATTGCATATTACAAGAACCGAGCATGGTGGGCATACCATCAGTTCCAACTGTGGACGATCAGATTATTCAGGGGGTGTTTTGAGAAAATACCACTCAGAAAGTGCCCTTGGGCGTAAGACTCACTGTCATTTTGAATACATGTTAAGTTGAAAAAATTGTCTAGGGTGCTAGAGAAGAAAACGATAAACGAGGGGATGGGGGTTTTGTGGCTTTCAGTGAAACAGACGATATTGAGGACGGTCATACTATTCCAATACTCATTGATGCGATCAAAGTTTGCCCAAGGTTAACAAACACAGAGTTATTCAGGAGATTCCGATTCTAGTTTCTTGAAAAGTCAAGAGAGTTGGGCTCGAAGATTGAGGGTCTAGTTCTACATTGCACCACGGCAATGGCCCAGGTTCATTTTTTGTGTCTGGACATTATGAATGTGGGCTCCTAGAAATATGTTCAGAAAGGTGATTTGGTTGGACCCGATAATTCTAAAGAGGACAGGGGAAAAATGAGGGAAGATGAGATGATTGCAAACAAAAACATGAGCGGTAATGACGAAGACGTCAATGGAAACTCTAAAACTAACCATGAGAGCCCTACCAGAAAATGGTGACGAGAATATTTTATTTTTTGAAAAGCCAAAAACTTGAATTAATAAGCACAAGAAGTGTCAGGGACAGTTACAGTAATGATATATCAGGATGTGGAAATCAAGTACTAGAGCTAGGAGTAACCACAAACCCAATACAACACATTTCTAAACTTTACAAATACAACCAGCATGAATTTTACAGAATTACAAGTTAGAGCAAAGTATAGTTTTGGCTTAATATTCCCCTGTCATTAGAGATCGGCTAGACACAACGCCGGCTCTCTAACCCATTCCTGAAACGATCTCCTAAAGTTCTTCGTCATACTTCGAAGCCAAATCCAAGCTTTAGCTTGAATCATCTCGAAAATATCTTCCGCATTCATTTGGATCCCCCTAAACGCGATTGAGTTTCTGTGTACCCAAATGCTCCAATTACAAGCAAACCAAATCACACTCCATGCAAATTTTTGAGTCTTATTTCTACCCCAAAATTCGTGCTGCAACAGGTGAGCTTCACAATCACATGGCAGAACTGTATAAATACCCAACCACAAGTAACATTTCATCCACACCCCATACGATAATTCACACGAGAAAAACAAATGGGATACTCCCTCTACCCCATTCCTACATAGATAGCATCGCCCCATGGTACTCTGCACAGCTAGAACCCCTCTTCTTGCAAAATTATCCAATGTTGGCAGCCTTCCAATAGCTAATTTCCAGGTAAACGCCTTCACCTTGGAAGGTGTTGGCGATGCCCATATTATTTTATGCACTGATGAACTAACCTGTTGCTCCTCCCTTGAGAGTTGCACATTGTAAGCTGATTTTACCGAGTATTCGCCATTCTGCTCCGCTGACCAGCCCCATCCATCCTTGTCGTTCCTGTTTAATCTGATTTGATCAATAACCTGCAGAAAACTGTTGAGAAATTCTGATTCCCACACAAACAAGTTTCTTCTCCAATTAAATTGCCATTCCCACCCCGTCTCTCCCAAACACCCCATTTCTGCCACGCACTTATCTTTTTGCTCAGATACATCAAATAATCTCCTAAATTTCTGCTTCAGGCTCTCACCACCCACCCAATTATCTACCCAAAACCTCACTTCCTTTCCCTCACCCACTACCCTCTTCAGACACTTCCCAAACCATTCCCCTTCCTTATTACCTGAACAAACCTTTCCTAAATCTTTCCACCAAATAGACTCATTCACAAAACACTCTTCATCCCCAAACCACATCCCCTCCCCATATTTTGCCTGTAGTACCCTACTCCATAGTTCCCCCCTCTCCCTCAACAACCTCCATCTCCACTTTCCTAATAGAGCTCTGTTAAACTTCACTAGATCCTTCACCCCCAACCCCCCGTCCTGCTTTGACTTACACACTATTTCCCATTTTACCTAGGAGATTTTTCTCTCACTCTCCCCCCCTCCCCATAGGAAATTTCGCTGCAGTCTTTTTAATTTGTTAGCCACAGATACTGGAATCTTAAAGAACGAAAGATAAAAGAGAGGGATTGAGCTTAGTACCGAATTCAAAAGGCAAATGCGGCCACCAAAGGATAGGTGTTTCATCTTCCAGGGGGTCAGTCTCTTCTTCATCTTTCGGATCACTGGTTCCCAAGTCGCCACCCTTCTTGGGATTCGCTCCCACTTCCACGCCCAAGTACACAAATGGGACTTTCATAACTCTACAATTCAAAATGTTTGCCAAGTTCCTTATCTCATTTTCCTCCACCATTATACCTGCAAGTTTTCTTTTAAAGAAATTTACCTTGAGTCCCGACACCAACTCAAACCATCTCAAGATGCCTTTAATGGTATAAATATTTCCAGTTGACACCTCCCCAATAATCAAAGTATCATCAGCAAATTGAATATGTGATACTTCCGTATTATCCCTCCCGACCTTAAACCCGGAAAATAAATTAAGTCTCACAGCCTCCCTCATCAACCCACCCAGTCCTTCAGCCACAATTAGAAACAGAAAAAGGAGCTAGCGGGTCCCCCTGTCTAAGGCCCCTCTCCATAGAAAATTCCATAGTTGGACTCCCATTAACCAGCACAAATAATGTCCCAGAATCAACACAGCCCCAAATCCATTTAATCCATCTATTAGGAAAACCCATTCTGCCTAACATATAATACAAAAAGTCTCACGACACAGAGTCATAAGCTTTCTCAAAATCTAACTTAAACAGACAGCAAGGTTTCTTTCTCCGTTTAGCCTCATCTAGTACCTTGTTTGCTATTACTACCCCATCTAACATGTTTCTCCCCCCTGCAAAAGCTGAATGGTTTTCCTCTATTACAGTAGAGATAACCTCCCTTAGTCTAGCTGCAAGAACCTTTGCTATTATTTTATACAAACACCCTACCAATGAGATAGGCCTATAATCATTAAGGCCTAATGGAACCTCCACTTTGGAAATGAGAGCAATGAATGAAGCATTACACCCTTTCGGTATAACCCCATTGGCATGGAATTCATTCAACACTCTACATATATCTGAGTTCAAGATTTCTCAATAAGTTTTGATAAATCTAAAATTAAATCCATCCGGCCCGGGGCTTTTGCTCCCCTCACAAGCCCAAACAGCAGCCTTGAAGGTGTTTAAACTTTCATGCCTTTTCCCTCTTTCTGTTGTTGAAAAGTTGCTTTGTAATTCTGAATATATTTCGGTTGGTGTTTTTAGAATTTTTTTGTTTAACATTGCGATTAATGTTCAAGTGGTTTGTTATAATATATATATATATATATATATATATATATATATAATGTATCGTAAGAGAAAGATGTTTTTATATGAGAAAGTAAGAATAAATCACGACCGTTAGATCTAATCATAAATGGTCAAGATTAAAACATGAAGTCATGTGACTTTTTAAAAAGTCACATGACATTTTTAAGTAGTTATATGACTACTAAATTGTTTTAATCTTGACCATTCATGATTAGATCTAACGGTCGTAATTTATTCTACTTTCTCATATCAAAACATCTTTCTCATATATACATCCATATATATATTTAAAAGCTAAACAAAATATTATTGATTTGATGAATGAAATACAAACAGGGAGCAAAATAAAAAAACCACCACACCCAAACACGGCTCGACAGACACAAACATCCAAAGGAGACTAACCACAAAGCAGCAAACCCAAACCAAAAAACTAGACAAGATAGATAAAGAAAGCACCCAGGCCAGCAAACCAAAATATATGTCATGCAAATGAAATTATATTTTCATACAATATAGAAAATAATTTTTCTTGTACTTTAGATATTACTAATAAATTTTCATATAAAACTTTTTCGTATTAAAATTGTATCTCTATGTAGTACTTTGAATGAAATCAAATTAAATGAACTAATATATAAAAAAATCACATTTATATGAAAAATATATTAGTAGGTACTTTTTACCGAAAAAATAAATCAATTCTTACGAGAAACACTATTACCAAACAATCATTAGGTGAATGTAGCATAAATTCTTAATGTAACATCCATGTTATATTATGTGTTAAATCATCTCTAGCAGCATCCTCAAAATCACTCAAGTAACTACTAAAATAGTTTTTACTTTGAATTTAGCATAGTCATTTGTTTATCAAATTGTTTCTCAATGTTAAAAGGCTTAATAGCACTTTTGGTCCCTCACTTATCACGATTTGACACTTTTTGTCCCTAACAAAAAAATTAGCCTAAATGGTCCCTCACTTTGACAAACGACAGCACTTTTAGTCCCCGTCACTATTCCGTCCAATATTTAACAGTTTCCATAAAAGATTAAAAAAAAATTGTAAAAAAAACTCAGAAATTATTAAAAATAAAAAATTGCTAATTAAAATTAAAAATAAAAATAAATCAGTACTTTATAATTAAATTAATTTTAAAAAACAATTAAAGTAGTTGTAAAATAACTGAAACAATTTTTCCTGCAACATATATTCAGTCTCTTCTTCAACTCCTCTCCAACCCTAGTTCACCTCTTCAACCTTAGTCACTGAAGCCGCCGCCACCACCACCACTGACCTTCCTTCTTCATCAGCGTCGCCGTCCTCACTCCAACATCCAGCGCTGCCGCCCTCCTCTGCTTCACCATCACCGTTTTCCCCTCTTCGTTCGAAGCCTGCCACCGCCGCTGCTTCTCCCTCTTTATCTCCATGCCGCTGTCGCTGGTCCTCCTTTGACGCCTCTGCTCCTCCTTCGACGCCGCGGCTTCTCCTTCGACGCCGCCACTCCTCCTTCGACGTTGCGGCTCCTCCTTCGCCGCCGCCGCTCCTCCTTCGCCGCCCCTGCTCCTCCTTCGACGCCGCTGCTCCTCCTTCGACGCTGTTGTTCCTCCTTCGACGCCGCTGCTCCTCCTTCACCGTTGCTGCTCCAATTTGAGGTGGTTCTTTCTCTATGGGCGTTTGGGTGGTGGAGGTCGCAGATCTGGAAGATTTGGGCTTCGATCTTAGGGTGGTTCAACTTCGGTGGGTGTTGATTAAAACAGGGGCTGATGCCATTGGCTTCAGTGGAAGGTTTTGATGAAGCTGCATTGGCGTTGGGTTTGTTCAATCCCTTTCTTCCTCTCACTTTCTGGTTGGGGTTTGTTCAGCTACCATACACACAAACACACACTCCAATCTCTCACTCTTGGATTAGATTCTCTCTTCTTATTTGCTGGGTGGTGGAGGATTTGATTCTAGTTCAAGTTGAGATGGAGTTTTGGGATTCTAGGTTTGTGATTCTGGATTAATTGATTATTGATCTTTGTATTTTGTAAAATTCTCTGTTGTGTAAACTTCATATCAATGAATTGTGTTTTGGGATTCTGGGTTTGTGATTCTGGATGAATTGATTATTGATCTTTGTATTTTGTATTTTGTAAAATTCTCTGTTGTGTAAACTTCATATCAATGAATTGTTGGCATATAAAAAAAACAAGAACATGAAGTGGTTGACAGAGGAGAAAGGATTGAGAAGAAGATAAATGTTCTTTGCTTTTTGGATTGATTCTTGTTTGGTGGGAAGAAACTTGATGAAGATAGTGATGAAGATTATGAAGATGATGATGATGAGGAAGATGATAATGATAAAGAGAACTTTAATTGTTTTTTAAAATTAATTTAAGTATAAAGTACTGTTTTATTTTTATTTTTAATTTTAATTAGCAATTTTTTATTTTTTAATAATTTCTGAGTTTTTTTTTTACATTTTTTTTTAATTTTTGACGGAAACTGTTAAATATTGGACGGAATAGTGACGGAGGACTAAAAGTGCTGTCGTTTGTCAAAGTGGGACCATTTAGGCTAATTTTTTTTGTTAGGGACCAAAAGTGTCAAATCGTGATAAATGAGAGACCAAAAATGCTATTAAGCCTTGTTAAAATGGTAAAAAGATAAACGTCAAATTTGTTATTTATTTAGTATTATTATCTATTAAATGTTACCTATATTTTAAATTTTCTTAATCAAACTTAATAAACTTTAGTGTGAATAAAGATATATTAAAAGGAATACGCGGTTATGTGTAATATTGCATTAACTTCTATTGATTCCAATATGTTATGAATTTTTTTGTAATTTTGTCTATGATAAATTAAAAATAACCTAAAATATCAGATTTCAAATGAGTTGCTAAACTCATTCACAAAAGGAATGCCATTTTCTTATATTGTTTCTATTTGACTCTGTGAATTGATAAACCAAGGTTTGTTGAGTATGACATTCCTAAGAAGTGATATCTTCAATTCTGCTTGGTTGCCATATCTAAGGGAGCTAGTCATGAGGAAAGAATTTCCATGATAATGGGAGATCTTTCATGGGAGGAAGATCTTCATGAGGAGGAAGAACTTCTTTAATCGTAAGTCCAAAAAACTTTGTAAACACACAGAAAGCTTAGAAATCACACGAATAGATATACTGTTCATTTCAATTTAACCGTCCACATATGATTACGAATTATAATAGATGAATTGATCTATGGTTGTTATAGGTTAATTACAGGTCACGAGTTTGAGTCTATCTAAATCTATATATAATCTATAATGATTTATAATAAATACAATTAGGAGTCATTTACAATGAAAGCTTTTAGAGATGTCACCTTCTCATGCTTTTGAACATAAGGCTATACATGTGTCTTCTTTTATGTAATAGCTTCTTTTATTCTCTTATTGAAAAAAAATCATTAAAAATCTACGGTGACGAAAATGATATATGAAACTTTTTCTCAAACATTAGGTATCTTATCAAAATTATTATCCCACTAAAAAATCACTTTACGACATGTTTGACAATATAAACTATATACCACCAAATATATACGACCAATTGAATTTGGTCTTTTTCCTAGTTACAACCCTAATCCACACAATACAACCACACAATACAAAGGTATTATCATGTACCAGCCCTATCGTATATTGCACCAATAGTTCAATGATTTCAAGGACACTTGATCCAATTTGAAGTAACATCTCATGCTCCCAACAAAAAAGAAAAAATTACTCTAGAACTTATTAAACATGGATTATTTTTGCAAATATACGATCGTTAGCACGAGACAAAAAAAGGTTAATGGGACGAAAAAATGAATGAGATTTTTCAAGGTTTTTAAATACGACGAATTACATTTTGAGAAGAATAAAATGAATAATTCCTACATATTAGTCTAATGTAATTTCCAAATCCTCCCCTATCTAACTTGCTCCATCACTTATATTTTCCCTTCTCATACATTTTTTCCATTTAAAAAGAAAAAAAGCTTCTAACAACATTTATGATAAATGTGGCATACTTTGTGTTTTTAAAGCAACAGAAAAAAAAAATTACTACACAGATAAGTAAAATCAAGCATGTCACCAAATCCTTTTGTTAGCAAGACATTTGGAAATAAGTGCAATTTTCGTATTGATGGGAAATTGCTTTAACATGGTTCAGTTATAAAATTTTCAATCAAGTATTAGTAGCAATTGTTAACAACATTTGTGCAAGAAAGCTTTCTGGGGCATATAAAAGAATGCAATCAATCCACATAGTAAATAAACCGCCACAAATGAAAGAATGCAACCAAAGGAAATATTAAAATGAAGAATCAAGTTCCTTGAAAAAGGTTAAAAAGAAAAAAAAATCATTTAATTGGTGAACAACAACATTGCACGAGATGTGTGTCAACCCTAACGCAAATCAAACAATACCAAATGTATAATATGAAGAAAAAAAACACCATATGCACAGTAAAACAAAAGCCAATATTTAAAAATATGCTCAGTAAAATGAACATGCCCTCTTTGTTGGTTTGCAGTTTTGGTTATTGTTAACCATTATACCATACTTATTCTACAAACACCATAAGACTAAAAGTAAGTTTATTTGAAGTAGTAAAATGATTCAAAATTAGCAACCCATGAAATACGAAATTTTTTGTTGCCAAACTCAAAGTTCAGAACCTAATAAATCATCCAAGTTTTAACCTGCATAATATAGTTTTCATCATATACATACTCAATCTTATATTCCTATATTGACTGAGATAGACTAGTAAAATTTGATCACACGTAATCACCTACTTATCATGGTTCCCAAGGAAATTTTTTGGAAGCATTATTTTTATTAAGATAAAAGTCATCCCATCCATACTTCATTGAAGGACACTCATGGGACAAAGACATTCAGTATATTATCCTTGTAAGGACTAAACAAGTATGTCATTTACCCTCAAATAACACATCAAGCAAATATTAAAAAATAAATCATCTTTCTTTTTTATACCAAAATACAGTAGAAATCAAAAAATACAAGCAAATAATATTTGTATAGGATTTGAGATGGGGGAATCAATAACACCTGTTCCGGTAAAGCAACCGGGAGAGAGAAAGTAACAGGCAACGAGAGTATTTAATCTATGCAGTCAGAGGAAAATAATAGAGGTCCCTTTTACATGAACCCCATCTAGCTATTTATAGAAGGGAGAGTCATAAACAGCATTAAAACTCATAAATAGCATTAAAACCCTAGATAACATAATACGGGTCCCTGGGCCTCATAACACTTGGCCCAACAGTCTCATCCTTACGCCTCTTAACCCACCTAGCTCGTCACACTCTAGTCCTTGCCTCGGTCGCTAGGTCCTCCTCAACTGGGCGAAGTGCATGCCCAGCCCACAAGCCCAAAGCAATCTTTGTGTCTAATGACCTCGTGTGTTTTTTAGAAAATTTCCCCTTTTCAACCGATTCCTCTATTTTTTTCTCCATGGGATTGTTTTGAAAAAGTAGTGTTTAAAATGATTTTCCCATGAAAAACTGCTGTTTCTAGGCTCTTTGGCAGGGAGCCAACGTATGAGCACTGGCATCCCGGCGCCTGGGCTCTAGGGTTCTGCACTAGACGTGCAGCAAGGCAGGGAGCCAGCGCATGGGCGCTGGGCCCCTGTCAGCCCAGTTTTGCTGTTTTGTTTTAAATCATTTTAAATTCTTTTGAGGTTAATTTCCATCCTTCCAATGATTGATTGAGTATCATTACGTGTTTATCATGTCAGGTTGAAATTAAAAGCTTATGCGACACGTTCGACGGTAAGGGTAACTCATGTCCTAGAGAGTCTCGAGTCATGCATGCTTGTATGTTGTTTTGCATGAAATGAATGTGTTTGATTGTGATTAAGTTCCTTATTGGATTCTGGATATCTTGTGAAATTTGTGGATTGTTGTGGATTATGTTCTTGGGCTGGAATTGTTTCATGCGGTATAACATATTGATATGGAAATTAAAGGAATAATGATGATGATACTATTTGTACTAACACTATGATCAAGAGTATGTTTAAGAACTGTTGGTTCTCTTGAGGTTGTTGATGAGTGTCATATCATATGAATCCATTGAGGATTAGGGCGGCGGGGTGGATGGTTTTGCCACGTGACTGTGTTTGAGGGCGGTGGGGTGGATGATTTTTCCAAGTGACCGTGATTGAGGGCGGTGGGGTGGATGGTTTTGCCACGTAACCGTGCCTGAGGGTGATGAGATGGGTTTTAGTCCCATGTGATCCTCCTGTCCCCGTTTGGGACAAATTCAGCCTCGTTTGGGTTGATTTATTGTTTTGCCATAGTCGTGCATATAGTAATTGAGGAACTAACAAGCATTGTTTAGTGGAATTTATCTTGAGTTGTATGAGGATATCAATTGTTGTATTTAGTGCTACTGTTTGTGCTATTGTTCCTGTATTACCATATTAGAACTACTGCTATTGTTTCATGTTGTAATATGCTGTTACCGTATTTGCTACTAAAGTTGTTTCTGTTTAAAAAACTAAACTAATGTTGTTGCTACTGTTTTGTAAAACTGTTGTATTTTGCTGCTTCTGTTTTCTGGTTATTTACTGTTGCTGCTGTATTAGTATTGCTGTTCTTAATTTTATGCATGTTGTTCGGTTTGTTACTCTTGTTATTTGTTTTAGGAGTTAACCATTTCTGCTTGTTTTAGTTGTTATTTGGGCGCTTAACGTCATAGACTTTCAGATTAAAGATTTACGTGGAGTTTAATTATTCTTCCAAGCTGGAGGAGACTTGGATTAACTTGAAGATTATGAAGATCAAAGAAGAGTTGAAGAAGTCATTTTATTTTTCCGTTGTTTTCGTACTTAATATTTTGGGCACGGTTTTTGTGCAAGCTTAAGAATTATTTATTTTGTTCATACGTTGTTTTAATTAATACATATTTATTATATCTTAAATATTGAGTGACGTTTCTGTTTTGAAAATTGAGTTCTTTGAGAGAGGTTTATATATTTTCCGCTTATTACTATGTGACACTCGACCTTGAAATTGGGGCGTTACACAGTCAATGCATGCATATGAACACAACTCAACACACCATAACAATCACAGATAGCTAACTGCAAGCTCTCCAAAAAAGAATCATAACATAATCCTGAATATCAACCATGAGGATAGCTCCTCCTCCCTAACCCAGATTTAAATGCAGGTCTTCTAGGGGTCTGGAGGCTCCTCATCCGAGTTCAAGTCTCCTCAGGACGTCCAATGCTCTTCTTCTTAGCCAGGACCACGAGTAAGGTTAACTCTGCAACAAGTCATGATGTCTTAACATCCTCGCTAGACGTCATATATCAAATACGACTTAGGGTTACCTTAGTTGTCATTACCCTTTTAAGGTCACGTCTTTGATTTACTAATCCTTTTGATTCATTTACCTCTTAACTCGAATCTCCCGTTTAATTATTTTATCTAGCCCTTGATTAGCTTCCCTAATAACAAATTAACCTTAACCCTATATGATTAGGGTTTGAACCTTACTAGGTTTTAACAAGCTCGATTGATCTTTGTCAATTAGACCTTATTCAACATATTTCCTTCAAGATTATGAACTTCCTCTTCTACTTAGTTAATCAAACTCCATTATCATACAATTTATTCATGTAGCTCAACCTTACGTAACTAAGGTTCATTGCTTATTAATTTTAGTTATTTTAATTAATTCTAATTAATCACTAATTACTTGACTATCCTTAATTGATCAATTAACCCCAATTAATCTAGATTAGTCCTTCACTTGAGATTTTTCTTCCACCTTCCACCTCTATCCAAGGCTATTTATCCTTGCAAATAACCCACAATCATGATACCAAGTTGTTTCTTTCTTTCTTGCTTTCACCGTAACTAGGGTTTCTAAATTAGCTTAAAAAATCCAAGCTTGCAAGTTAAAGATAATAGCTTAGTTTATTAATCCCCTTTCTCTATGGAATTTAGTAACCTACAAGCTTCTTTCAACTAGTAGTTCTCGTGTTCAGTGCCAGGGAGAAAAACACCAACACCATGGAATGTTAATAATGGTGTCCGAGGAGAGCGGAACTTTGTTTCCTCTCCTCTAGCTCATTTCATCCTAAACCTCCTACTCTAACACAAACATCCACTAGAGATGACAACAGTACCCAGATACGAGCTAACAATCCAGAACAACCCTAGGGTTATCAACTCATTTTTCATGGTGCAAACAAGTTTTGATTCGAAAATCATATACCCAACCTCTATAACTATGTATTTCATGCATTAAATCACTATAATAAGCTTAGAAATTACTCCCTCCGTCCCAAATTATAAGACCCTTTAGAGACAAACTTGGTGTCCCAAATTATAAGACCCCTTCTAGATTTCAGAAATAAAAAAATAAGTTTTTCCTTTTTTACCCCTTGGATTCATTATATTTTAAATTTCAAAACTTTAATTACCACCTTTACTAATTACTTCTTTCATATTCTCAACTAACTTTTGGTATTTCCTATATTTACATTAACAATTTCCAGAGCTTTAAATAAGGGTAAATTTGAAATATTTGTATAGAAAATAACTAAACCAACATATTAATTTGCTTATTACATGTTTTGTTAATAAGCGTGATTGTCTGAATAGGACCCTATATTTTGGGACGGAGGGAGTAGTTTAGAAAGCAAAAGAGCCGCAGTGACGCTTGCAACGACGGACTTCGCTGATCTGACGGTGAATTTTGGTTTGCCTATTTCCTAGAAGAACGATCGTGGTCGAATCCTGGGAGAAAAACAACTTGGAACACCACAATTTTTCGGTGTACTCATCGGAATCTTCAAATAGTTATCCATATTATTTCATAGTATTTCTCTTCTCTTCTAGTAAGAATAACCATCAAATTATAGAAGTTTATTATACTAATAATAATAGTTGTAAAGTAATGAAATTAAATTGCACATTTACTTAAAAAATATATTTCTCTACTCAAATATTCATTTTATTTTAATCACTTGTTTTTAGTTATTATTATTCATGTGGTGTTTTACCCAAACAAGTAAATTCGAGGACGTTACACATAAATGTTCAATGATCGGTTCTAGACATTACATTTAACCAATCTTCTATCTTGCGGACCCGCTTTTCTAGCTTCAAACACTGTTCGCAATTTTTTATTTTCACCATTCTGCACTGTTCATGCACCCTTTTTTTCATCGACAAGTTGAGCTGGGCTAAAGTAAAGCTTGCAAAGGCAAAATCACTACAGCATATGTTCCTTCCCAGTAGCGATAAGGCTGCAGTTTCAACAAGCTGTGCCGTCCGTGGAAGGCGCCGAATTTCCCATTTATTTTGGCTTTCTTCCAAATTTCAAGGATCTCACTAGATTCTCGCTCAATAATCGGCACAAGTCTTTCCACTCCTTCACTTTCTCGCTTCTTTCATCTTCTTTTTCCCCATTCCATAAGATCTTTATCCCTCAAATATTGGCTCCCTCATTTTAGGGCTATATTCATTGAGTGCTTCTTCCTCAAAATCCCATTTGTACATTTCTTTATATATTCTGCCTTTTTCTTCACAGTGTGCTTCTGCACCAACAATGAGAACCTTGCAGTACAGCTCATGAACGGTGAATCACCTCGAAGCTAAAAAGAGGCTCAAGGATAGATCCAACGTATGATTTTGATTTTGATTTGATTTCAACACATAGATTATGTTTTTTGTTCTTGTTTTCACGTGGGATGCTCTCCAAAGCAGATTGTTATAGAAAAATGGTTTGAGTCCTCAAAAGTGAATGAACTCACTCATTTTACATGCATGACAACCATTAATTGAGTTTTTATATTGATTTTTTTAAATAAAAATCACAAATAGTGGTTGTAATGCTTACTTTAAGTAAATTCACTCACTTTACATGATCCAAACTCTTTTTTTTTAATGTACTCCAGTAATCTTCATGAAAGGTGGTTTCCAGATCCCCATGTGTAATAAACATATCATTACTGTGAAAGAACCTGAATATTAATGGTTTGGTTGTTTTCGTATTCTGGTTTTTCTGTTAGGATAATCAATCAATATCAATAAAATCTCCCTACCTCTATATTACAATACATTAAGTAATAAAAAAATTTATATATAATAAATATATTTAATAATAAAATTAAAACTGAAAAAATGGTAATATTAAAAGCTATTCAACTATCTACATTATATCATAATATTTATAAACTTATTTATTAAAAATTAAAAAAAAAGTAGTTAAAAAAATAATTATTGATCTCAAGTTGGGTAAAAAATAAAATTATATAAAGTAATATATTTTCTATAAAATAAATATTTAAATTAGTTAATAGTTAAATTCCTTTTGTAAATATATATTTTAGAAGTTATTTTAAAAATTGTAAATGATTATGTATGTTTTTTAATATTGACTATTTTCTATACTAAATTTACATAAATTAAATATATATATATATATATATATATATATATATATTTTGATTATAATTATTTAAGTCTTTTAAAATGTATAAATATATATAAGATGCAGCTTTCCTATGAATCAAAAAATACACATAAGATGCTATGAAGAATAAACTGTTTATTAAGTAAAAAATTTAAATAAAAAATATTAATAATTAAAATCATTTAATAATGAAACACTATTTATTAATATATAACTTAGACAAAATATTTTTAAAATTGAAAAAGTACTGATATAAGGTTTTTACTATTAACTATAACGTATGTGCGTATTATTTGAAGAAGTTTCTTTTAATATTTTTTTTCCGCTGATTTTAATGCTTCTAGGAAGATCTAAGGGGCATGAATGCGACATTTATCACCTTGATCCCTAAGCAATGTAATGTGGACACACTTACGGACTATCCCGCTATAAGCCAAATAGGGAGTACATATAAATTGATTTCAAAGGCACTCGCTTCTAGATTGCAGAAAGTGATGCCTAGGTTAATTTCCCCCAACCAGTTTGCATTCACCCAAGGAAGATAAATAGCTAACTGTATTTTAATCGCAAACGAGGTTGTGGACCTACTGTCAAGGAGGGAGGGTGGTTTTTTCTTGAAACTTGATTTTGTGAAAGCATATGATCAAGTCGATTGGGACTTCTTGGTGAATTTGTTGACACGGATGGAATTTGGTGATAAATGGATCACATGGATGGAAAATTGCATCTCTAAAGCATCCTTGGTGATCTTGGTGAACGGTTCGCCAACTCACTTCTTTAAGATTGAAAAATGACTGTGACAAGGTGATCCTTTATCGCCCCTTCTATTCAACTTGTGCGTCAATGGGTAAACTGGTATCAAGTCTGCTTAAACAAGGAAGCATGGGGGCTGTGAATTGGATTCCTAGCGTGGTGAAACAAGGCGCTTCTACTAAAATGGGCGTGGAGGTTTGGGATCGAGAAAGAAAGCTTGTGGAGGCGGGTTTTGGTGGAAAAATATAACTTGGAAAGTTCAACACTACTGCTGCATCGCCTAGTGGAATCAAATGGAGAACGATCTAGAATATTTGATGATATAATCCAAGTCCTGCAAGAAGATTCACTGTTGTCCATGGGATTGAAGGGAACCATGCTAATAAGTGTTGGGGATTGCCGATCGAAATACCAATTTCTGGCAGGACCCATGGCTGGTACTGGTCCACTGTTTTTTTTTTTTTTTTTTTAAAGAAAGCTCAAATATGTATTAATAAGCGAACAAACATAAAGAGGAGAAAAAAAAACAGGGTGATTAGGAAGCAAGAAGCTAATCACCAACTAAGATCAGAGCACTCCTGCACAACAAGACCAAAAAGTATAGCAGAACCACCTAACCAGAATATACACAAGCGACTGGAAAAAATCTATCCAAGATCTAAGAGCACGCCGAAGTTCCGAGAAAACCAAAGGGCGAAGGACGACCTACCAAAAAACCGATCACTTCTAACCTACGACCAACCTGAGCCTCAACCATATAACCTAGGATGAGCCTCATGAAAGTGTAAGGCTAAACTCGAGATAGCTTCATCATCAGACCCCTTATAAACGACGCCAACCTTTTTAGCTAAAAGCCAAGCACGACTAGCTCTAGTCAGGGCGCGAGCAAAACCATTTGCCTCCGGAAGAACCAAAGAATTAGGCGGAACCTCCTTCAGTTTCGACATCGACGCCACCACCCCCAGACCATCCCCGTCACAAACAGCCCTAGATTTCCTAGGACACCCTCTCTTTCTAGGCACTTGAGAGAAAGATCCTTTCGCAAGGCCAGAAACATCCGCAGAGGACGCCTCAATGGCAGGAGAATCACCATAGAGCCAAGAAGGATCAACCGAAAGAGATACCGGAGGAACGCGATGAGAAGAGTTGGTCCCTAAAACCCCACCACAAGTATCTTTGGAACCCAAGAGTCCAGAAACAGAATTAACCCTAAAACTAGGACCAGCAAGCAGAACAACAGGCCACAGTTGTAAAGGAGCATCCATCGAGGCCTTCCAACCAAGAAACGAAAGCGAAGGCCGCGAAAACAGAGCCAGACCAACCCTCACGGAGGGGAAAAGCCCATCCAACCCAACAGAAGCATCAGAGAAAGGAGAAGACAGGTTCAAGGAAAAGGAAGAACCTCCAATAGAGAAGACAAAAGACTTGCCCTTTACACCCATTGTTGGTTCCCAAAAAAGAGGGTCCTCCGATGCAGTTGTCGCTGCAGCAGCACCCGCCCATTCCGCCGTCCCCCCATCGCAAACGAACACATCGATCTCTACATCCCGCCGAGACCAGGAACCGATCTCAGGGAACAGAGACTCCACAGGTAACCCAGGAACCCAATCACAACTTCTCCATAAGACCGACAACATCTCCTCCTCTGCCGAAGAGAAAAGCGAGGAACTTGGGTCAGCCGACACCCCCACCGCAGCATCCCTCCAAGACCTTAACAACACCCCAGGAACCGTTCCTCTTCTCAGACCGATCTGCATCACAGAGCTAGCATCAATGTGGTTCCTGACCTAGAGCAGGGGT
Source organism: Acmispon strigosus (assembly GCA_030819835.1). Lineage (NCBI taxonomy): Eukaryota > Viridiplantae > Streptophyta > Magnoliopsida > Fabales > Fabaceae > Acmispon > Acmispon strigosus. Next base: position 35,127,222 of record JAUAMA010000001.1, on the reverse strand, counting down.
TTCCGTCTACCTGCACCTTTTGCGTCTTCAATCGGGAATCTAGCCAATGCCGCAGATAAGGTCGCACCCACAAGAGACCAACCATCCAGCAATCCGATTGCAGTGAAAGCTTGCTTCCTCAAGGAAAATCTGACGAAGCCAAACCAGAATTTCTGCCCTTGTTTCCTCAGGCGTTGCATGAAGACTTTTGTGAGCTTACCAAGATGTTCACAGAGACCTCTCACCTGGTGGTATCCTACCGTGTCGGTGATGCCAGCGACAAACAAGGTCGTGCTTGACAACGCAGGGGGACTCGAAATCAACCCGTCTCCCTCGTCCTGCCCATCATCTTCAGCCTCACCCTCGCCTCCGATTGACCCCCTAGCGGCCCGGTGGCCTCCGCCCGCCGCCGCCGAAGAAGGAGCAGAAGGGCGTCGCGGGACCCTAGCAGATCGCATCACACGCTGAACCCTAGCAGTAAGTAATATTTCAACGTTCTTTGATCTTGTTCCCGCGCATCTTTGCAATGTGCGAAAACAAAAAATGTTGTTATTGTAGAGGTTGGCAGATTTGATGGGGCGAAATGAGTGTGGAATCTACAATTTCGCAGGCCCTTCTTTGCTTGGGAGGAAGAAATGTATGAAGAATTCATCAGAACAATTAATTCGGTGTTCCCGGCGATGGGTGAAGGAGATCAACTACTATGGTGGTTAAACCAAAACAGACAGTCCACGGTTAAAGAGCTGTGCAGGTGGACCGAGAATCAATCTTATGGTAATGCGGGATGGTTCGTACCCAAATCATTGAACAAACTAGTTCCACCTAAAGTGGGCTTATTCTTGTGGCAAGCTCAATAGAACAGTATTGCTACTAAGGTTAATCTAGTAGCAAGGGGAATTGATTTAGCTGGATATGATACATGCGTGTTTTGCAACCAGGTATGTGAAACCTCTCCACATCTTCTTCATTGTGAGACAATTTGGGCTTTGTGGTGTGCAGTGGTCAAAAGATAAGGATTTTACTGGGTAGTTCCATCGTCCCTCAATGCCTTGATTCAAGAATGGGGCGAATTTTCGAAGAGGTCTGATAGCACCTTGTAGTCCTTGATTCCATATGCTCTAGTCTGGTCTATATGGCTTGAAAGGAATGCAATCTGTTATCAACATAAATTTTTTAATGCTATTGATATATGGGACCTGCACATGTTAAGATTAACATGGTGGATCAAAGTATTAAGTAAGCAATGCTCATATTCTATTGAACAAGTTATCAGAAAATTTGTAAACATCAGGCTGGAAAATTGTCTCAAATCTCAAAGAGCAGCGGTGTGGTTTCCTCCAATGGCTGGAATTTTAAAGTTCTATGTCGATGGATCTCCCCTCGGTAGCCCAAGTATTAGAATTACTGAAATTGTTAGTTTTAGTTTAGTTAGTAGTTTACAAATTTTGTTTTTAGTTTGTTAGAAGTAGTTCCAATTCTGTTTTAGCTTGTTAGAAGTAGTTAAATTTTTCAGCCTCTATATAAGGCTTGTAATACTCATATTCTGTAACAAATGAAATCACAATGTAGTCTTTACACTTATTTTTTGGTATCAGAGCAAAATTGCTCTGCTGCTGCTTTGTTTTACCTTCTTCCACTTCAATTCAATTTCTGCATCGATTGTTCTCTGGTGTTTCAGTTGGCTTCTTATGGATCTAGATTCTTTGTTCGGTTTCTTCTTTTTCACCCAAACTCTGATTGACGTTTTCTTCAGATTCTGTTTCAGGTTCATGTTTGCGATTTCAGAATCGTGTTTTACGATCAAGCTGCGTTCACATCTGGCTTCGATTTCTTCATCGTTTCTGGCTTCGAATGCTTCAGATTCATGTGGTTTGATTTGTTCATGTCGTCTCTACGTTTGGATCTGCTTCTGATTCCACGTCTAATTCGTGGATTTGCATTTGCGATTTCGGTTTTCTGCATCCCAACTTCATTTTACTGCTTCAGACTTCTGGTTTCAATTGATTTGGTTCGCGATCAATTCGTAATTTCAGTTTTGTGATGAGGAATCTGCATCCTCTTAATCTGCAGTTTGTTCTGGTGTTTTGCTTCACCAATTTGGTGTTTCTTGCAGTTGGTGATCCTCCTATGTTCATCACTGCAATTGTTTTTGGTTTATCCTCTCCGTGTCACCCGCGGTAGAGCTTCTTTGCCGTCGACGATCCTCCTATGTTTGTCGCTGCAATTGTTTTCTTTCACACCGCTGCCTATGTAAGTGTGATTTCATTCTTTCTTCCGGCTTCATCGATCCTCCTATGTTTGTTATTGAAGCTGTGTTTTTTATGCCACTGCCTATGTATGTGGTAATTTCATTGGATTCTTCTGTTTCGGTCTTGATTCGTCTTGGTTTTGTAAATCAAGTCTCGTCCTTGGACTCGACTGAGGTTTTGATGAAGACAAACACATCACAAAAAGAAGAAAGACTTCAGAAAAGAAAAGGAAGACTTCAAGAAAGAAAGGAACAAAAAAGAAGAAAGACTTCAAGAAGACTTCAAGAAGACTTAAGAGAAGAAAGACTTCAAGAACCAGGCTCAGAACGTCAAGATCAAAACATGAAGGTTCTAGTTTTAAGTAAGTCTTGTCAACTTAGTGTGCTATGCTTTATTAAGGTTTAATTGCATTAGAAGGCTCATGAAAGATCAACTAATTGAGTACGATATGTTCTCACAAGTTAAACTTGGTAGGAACACTCAATTAGGGTTTAAAATAGATAAAACTGAGTTCTGGACTGTCTGTAATCGATTACAGATGTGTGTAATCGATTACAGGATGTGTGTAATCGATTACCACAAGTGTGTAATCGATTACCAAGTTTGAAATTCAAATTCAAACTTCAACGGCATGGTGTAATCGATTACACTAACTGTGGTAATCGATTACCAGGTCGACAGATGTGTTATTTCATGAACCATTGTGTCTCAAACCCGTTGGGAAAGGTTGTGTTGGTTCATGGACGACCTCTAGTGCCTATATAAAGTCCTTAGACACTCAGAAACATTAATGACTTGGTCCATAACTTTCATATTCATTAAAGTCATCATTCTGAGTTTCGGTTCTCTCATTTTCATAAGAACACTCATGATGTTCAACATTTGAGAAACTCAGAATGGAAGAGCCTTCATTGTAATTGCCTGGAGCATACAAACTAAGATCAATCCTTCTTGTCAAAAGGATTAAATCATGCAAAGAAAAGGCGTCTTCTTCTTCTTCTATTTGAATCATGTTGATTCATTCACCATAGTTTTTGGTGGTTGTAAAAAGGCCCTTTGAATCAGGTTTGATTCAAAGTCCACCGTGGTAATACGGTGTCATCAGAAAGTGGTTTGCTTTCTGAGGCATGATGGGTCCTCTTAGGGTCCTTGGCACAAGTATTGCTAAGAAGACTTGATCAATCAGAAGTGGGTTGCTTCAGGAAGATTGATAAGATATCTTAGGGTCCTTGGTGCAAGTATCCGTAAGAGTACTTGATCATGGGAAATCTTCACTGTGGAATTCAGTGGAGTGGTTCTTCAGAAAGTGGTAATCTTTCTGAGGGATTCTAACTTCACCGTGGTATTCGGTGAAGGGTTGTTGATTGAAGGTGGTTTAGCCTTCAAGGTCTGAGGGTGGTTTGCCTTCAGGAACTGAAAGCGGTTTGCTTTCAGGGGCTGTTGAAAGTGGTTTACTTTCACAGGATATTGGTAGAAATTCTTGGGGTCCTTGGGTTAGGAACTTGTAAGTGATTTTTATCAATAGTGGAAAAATCCTCAAGGGGTTTCTTTGAGGGACTGGACGTAGCCTTCGGTGGATTGAAGGTGAACCAGGATAAAACTCTCTGTGTCATTTCCTTCTCCTTCATCTTTTACTTTCAAGCAATTACAATATTCCGCTGCAATAACGCTCTTACGTTACAACTCTAATTGCGCTGAAAGTCGTTTGGTACTATTACGCGAAAATCGGGGCAACTCTGATTCACCCCCCCTCTCAGGTTGCTATCTGTACTAACAGGTTTGTTCTGCTACCGAAGACGATTGTTCATCTTTTGTTTTCATTATTTTGTGGTTCTGAAAGTTGCACTCAAGGTGTTTGTGCAATTGTCTCAAAAAGAAAATGAAGATTTGCTTCTCTCATCTTGGTTGCTAATGCTACTCTCGTCTTAGTAGATGGCCTCGTCTTAGTAGTAGGTCTCGTCTTAGCTTCTACTCCTCTGCCTCGTCTCCACCTCGTTTGCCTCTGCCTCGTTCAGATTTGTCTAGTACTCTTGTTCAACCTCGTCTGCCACTCTGCATTCAGCCTCATCCGCTGGTTTCGTTCGCCTTGATTTTTGCTCTCGTCTGGTATTGTTCAAGCTACTTGATTATGGATTCTTTCATCTTTTATTGTCTGAGTTTGGAGTGTATGGCTTACGTTCCAGCTTGAAGGGGGGTGTCATCGATACTTTCGGATAAATTAGATTCTAGTCTTCGAGACTGGGGTTTAGCTTCACTGTTCGGCTTCACCATGTTGTCTTCAAGATGGTTGTGTTACTGCATAACACTTCCAGCTTGCGGGGGTGTATTAGAATTACTGAAATTGTTAGTTTTAGTTTAGTTAGTAGTTTACAAATTCTGTTTTTAGTTTGTTAGAAGTAGTTTCAATTCTGTTTTAGCTTGTTAGAAGTAGTTATATTTTTCAGCCACTATATAAGACTTGTAATACTCATATTCTGTAACTAATGAAATCACAATGTAGTCTTTACATTTCTTTTACCAAGACCGAGTGGTGTCGAAGGAGTAGTCCGTAATTTCAGAAATGAAGTTAAAGGGTACTTCTCTAAGAATATTGGGACTGGTTTCGCCCATGAGGCAAAGGTTCATGCATTTCATGAAGCGCTTTTTTTCTGCAAACATATGATCAACAACGTTTATAGAGTGCGACTCCACTCTCGCAGTTGGATGGGAAAACAACAAGAGGAATCGGCCTTGGCAACTTATCAAAACTCTTAATCACATTGATGTTCTGGTGGTTGAAACTAATTGCTTGGAGATTAGACACATCTTCCGAGAAGCCAATACTATTGCGGATCACCTTGCAAAATGAGGGAGCAACTACCAATCTCCGCTTTTCTTTTGCAGCATGTTTTTTAAATTCGTGGCAAGGCCTATACTTGGGGAATGTCCCCAACTCTATTTCAGTTTTATTCAATAAACATCTTCAGTTCTCAAATTTATTTATTATATAGTAGTAAAAATGACTTGAAGAAGCATCACGGAAGAAAATAGTTATGAACAAAGTTGAATAAATTTAAATTTATTAGATAATATTTTATCCTATTAAAACCCTTTTTTGGTACATTACTCTACTAAAGCTATAACTTATTTTAATTCAAAAAGTTAAAATTAATTTATTGTTGATAAAAGGTATAAAAAATATGCTCTTATCACTTATTTGATGATATTAAAAACTCATTACTTAATTTTAAATATTTCAACTTATTTTTTTATGTACTTTTAAGAAATATTGCACATAAACATGTGCCATGCACGAGTATTATATCTAGTATTATTGTAAAGTAGTTATGATAGCACTATAAATAGCCTATATATATGTATGTATAAGATTTATATATTAAAGTGATTAATCTACACTTATACAGTGGTAAAAATAGCAATTAAAATAAATATGCTACGTAAATATTTTAATTTATTTTAATAAATTGTAGAATTCATTCGTATATTTTTATTTCATAACAAAGTGTATAATTGTTTTTCCATGCATAGCACGATTTTAATCCTCATTTTTATTAAGGGAAGAAGCATTGTTTATGATGTCCTCATCCCTCAACACTCCATCCGCCAAACATCTCCAAATCCACCATAGGGAGGCCATTGCATAAGGATTAGATTTTGACAGTGTTAGAATATGAAAAAGATATCTTAATATCTTAATCATATCATAGAGTATCTTATAATATTTGGCCTTATATTAAAGTAATTTAGGTAATTTAGATTATTTCTTAAATTCATTTGTTTCTTATTTAATTACGATTATGAGTATTATTAAGTTTTATTATTTAACAGGAATTACGGGTCTACTCATTACTATAAAAATGAGTAAGTATTTTTTATTTCAATAAAAAATTATTCAAAATGTTAACCTAGCACACTTCTGTTTGCCCTATCTTCTCTTCTCTCTTTTCTCCTCTTTTCTTTTTGCATTGCTTCTCTAAACATTGTATCACGGTAGTATCATGGTAGTGGATATGTGTGGTTTTGGTGGCCCTTCGATGTCACGATTGAGTCTGAGGGATCGCATTGTGTGGCCCTCTGCTGTGACGATTGAGTTTGAGGAATTGCATTGTGTGGTCCTCCAGTGTGATGATGGAATGGCCATTCGGTGTGACGAATGAGTCGGAGGAATATTTTTGATGGTTCACATGACGTCCATACTCGTAATGCCAACAATAGTTTCTATTGTCCTACTTTGATGAGAAATTTAAAATATTTTCAAAACAAAGAAACTCTTCAACCTTATATTGTAACCTCAACTCTTAGAGTCGCTTAAATTTACCACTCTGATTAAAGATTTATTTAATCCCTTACATATACAATTAAAGCTGACCCTAATATACGCAATAATACATGATCCTAAGTGTAACACAGTTACCTGCCGATAGCTACCATGACTTAATAGCTTCAGCGCACAGTACATATTACTCGATATACACACGTGGTTTTGTACTACATCTGTCAAGGGCATGCTCTCCCACCTCCAATGTCCATCACTGTTAAAAAGAAGACATAGACAACAGGAAAACCAAACAGAGGGGTGAGATATATTCAACACAATCACATCAGGGAATAATATAATATAAATGAGTCATACAACAAGCACACACATCAACATAATGAAAATGTCAAGCATGGGGGGCCCATGTGGAGTGTGATCAAAACACCATCAAACACAACATCACCCGTCACCTCAGAGAGCTATTGGGAACGGTGATCGGTACACCCTCGAAACACCTCTTTTTTGACATGACAATCATTAGGGGGTGTGCAGAATTAATAGGTGTAAGACCCTGAATAAATTAAATGATTAAATAATTATTTATTTATCTAATGTATATTTTGGAATGCTTTCAAGCGTAAGCTAATGCCATGAGCTATTTGGATTATATGTGCAAGGTTTTAAGGCGACGATTCACCGTAGAAATGCCAATTCTACCTCGACTGACGTTCGAGAAGGAATTAGACTTTTTCCATATCTGTATGACGATATGTGAATGATTTCATGAAGATTGACTGTAAGGTCTGCATGCTTTGGTTCCAGAGTCCGGAAAAGTTTCTAGCATGCGGTAAGGGTTCTACAAGTACTTGTTGAGTGGAAAGCAGGGAAATACATGACACTTCCAAAATCTCCAAGCGAGATGGAAAGTCTTAGAACTTATTTAGGAACCCATATATGTAATAAAATTATTTTTGATGAATAGTATTTTCAGGCCAGAAACATGCCGAATCCCGGGGAAAATATTCCGGGTTATTTTAGCGACCGATGCTTGATTTTAACGGGCGTTTGGCTCGACATGAGTGAGTGACCGATGTTAGTCACATTCGGCATCTTTTGGGAAGAGTTCTAATTAAAGATTAAATATTTACTTATGACGTGATAAGAGGTTTATGACTTAGATGATTAATCATGATTATGTGAAGAAGCTCTTGCTCCTGACCCTGGCTGTGGTTTTGATGACGACAAACTCATCAACAAAAAGAAGAAAAGAAGACTTCAAAGAAACAAGCACTACAAGTCCATCAATAGTCTAGAAGTCTTAGTATTAGGTGTGTTATTCTTACAAAGGTCTATTAAAGCATAAAGGCTCTTAAAACACCTAATCTAATCAAGCTAAGTGTTTTCATAACTTAAGAGAAATAGAAAACCTTAAGCCAGTCTCAAAGAATTAAGTTTCTGGAAAATGGGCTTCTGTGTAATCGATTGCAGCTTTCTGGTAATCGATTACACCTAGGCAAGTAATCGATTACTCATGGCTTGTAATCGATTACATTTTTGAAATTCAAATTCAAACTGAAACGGTCACTTGTGTAATCGATTACACTAAGTGTGGTAATCGATTACCAGAACGAAAAAGTGCATCTTTTCATGAACCATTGTGTCCCAAACCTTTTGAAAAGGGTTGTGATGGTTCAAGGACGTTTCCCTTGCCTATATAAAGTCCATTTGAGTCCAGAAAACATAACATACACAAGACACAACAAGAGACAACACATTACACATGAGAAAACACCATTAGGCCAAAACTTTGTCAATATTAGTTCATCTTTTAGAACTTAAACCTTTTGGAGCCTAAATTCTGAGTTCATGATCTTCATGTCAATAAGAACACTTTAGTTGTTCATATCTTGAAGAACTCAGAATTGTATTATGCTTAAAAGCCTTAAAGCATAATTTCTCATGATCAATCCAATTGTATGTTAAAGGATTGATACAGCCAATTGTAACATCTTCTTCATCTCTTTCTGTAAGATTGAGTTTTTCACCGTGGTATTCGGTGAAAGGTTGTTGTCACTGAAAGTGGTATACTTTCAGGGTTGTAATTGAAGGTGGTTTAGCCTTCAAGGTCTGAGGGTGGTTTGCCTTCTGGAACTGAAAGCGGTTTGCTTTCAGGGGCTGTTGAAAGTGGTTTGCTTTCACAGGATATTGGTAGAAATTCTTGGGGTCCTTGGGTTAGGAACTTGTAAGAGATTTTTATCAATAGTGGAAAAATCCTCAAGGGGTTTTCTTGAGGGACTGGACGTAGCCTTCGGTGGATTGAAGGTGAACCAGGATAAACTCTTGTGTGTGATTTTCTTCTATCCTTCATATTTACTTTCAAGTATCGCTCAATTCCGCTGCAATCATAACGATCATTTCGTGATCATCGTAAACTTGAAAGTAACAATTTCAATAAGGCGAAAATTGAGGCAACACTGATTCACCCCTCCCCCCCCCCCCCCCCCCCGCCGTCTCAGGTTGCTATCTGTACTAACAATTGGTATCAGAGCGGAAGTTTAGGTAAGTTATTCCTAAGATCCGGGAAAAGATGGCATCCTCTTCCAATCATGGAACAAATGAAGGATTCAACATAAATAGGCCACCATTCTTCAATGGAGAACATTATGACTTCTGGAAAATCAAGATGAAGATATTCATAAAGTCATTAGACGCAGGAATATGGAAAGCCATTGAAGAAGGTCCCTTTGTGCCTGTAACAACAGATGAAGAAGGAACTTCACAACCAAAATCAGAAAGTACTTGGAGTGAAGAAGAAAAGAAGAAGGTTCAATATGATCTCAAAGGAATGAACATCCTTACATCTGCTCTTGGCATGGACGAATTTTTTCAGAGTATCAACGTGCACTTCATCAAAAGAAATATGGGATACGTTGATGGTGACTCATGAAGGAACAGATGAAGTCAAGAGATCAAAGATCAATACTTTATCTCAGGAATATGAAATGTTCAGAATGCTTCCAGGAGAAATGGTATTAGATATGCAAAAACGATTCACTCATTTGATTAATCATTTGATTGCTCTTGGAAAACAATTTTCAAACAGTGACTTGAACATGAAAGTTCTAAGATCACTTACAAGAGTATGGCAACCAAAAGTTACAGCCATCTCTGAGAAGAAGAGTTTATCAAATATGACTCTCGCAACTCTTTTTGGAAAACTCCAAGAACATGAGTTGGAATTGAATCGTTTAGAAGAGCATGAACAACATGAGAAGAAGCATCGATCAATTTCTTTAAAGGCAAAAGAAAGCATCAAAGAAGATTATGATGCAGACTCTGAAGAAGAAGACAATGGAAATTTGAATCTTCTAGTAAAGAATTTTGGAAAGTTTCTTAAAAGGAAAGGTGTTAAATTCAACAACAATAAATCCTTCCAAAGGAACAATGAGTCTTCTTTGTCTCAAAAGATTACATGTTTCGAGTGTGGCAAACCGGGACATTTCAAGTCAGATTGTCCAAATCTTCAGAAGAAGAAACATGGTCTAAGAGAGAAATTCGAGAAAAAGGATCAACCTACTCGAAGAGCATATTTGGCTTGGGATGATAATGAAGTAAGTTCATCATCAGATTCTGACAAAGAAGAAGCACAAGTTGCCTTGATGGCTTCACATGACTCAGATGTTGAAGATTCCCAGGTTAATAATAATTCTATGTCTTCTCATGACTTAAAGGTTGCTATGGAGAATATGTTTAAATTATGTCAAGAATTTTCCAAGATTAGCACTAAGCAAAATGATTTGATTTCATCCTTAGAAATTAAGTGTAGAACCTTACAAGAGGAATTAGACATAGTGAAATCCAAACTAGATATTACACAGAAATGCACTAAGTGTAATTCTTTAGAAGAAAAGATAGATAATCTTCAACAAAGAGTAAATAACTTCAATAAAGGAAAACAGAAGTTAGATGATATTCTAAGTGTGCAAAGACATTCAAATAACAAGACAGGTCTAGGATATACTTCTCACCCAAAGACTAAGGAAGTCAGGAAAACTATATTTGTAAAACCAAACCATATGGTAGGATCTTCAAATAACAAAAGGATTAATCCTGTTAGAAGTACATACAATAGGAAGAATACTCAAAATAGACATCCTAAGAAGACCCATTCCTCTCCTAGACAAACATCTATTTACAATCATTACTCTTGTACGTATTGTAACAAAGTAGGACATACCCCTAGTAGATGTTACTATAAACATGTAGGAGTACCAAATAGGGAATACATTTGGGTTAGAAAGGATGTTAACTTAGAAGGACCCAAAACTTGTTGGGTTCCTAATACCCATGTCTGAACTTTGTCATGTAGGTGTGTATGAAAGCAGCAAAGGATTTATGGTATCTTGATAGTGGCTGCTCATCACACATGACAGGAGACAAAACCAAGTTTTCATTTCTTATACCTAGAGAAAAAGGTTTTGTCACATATGGTAACAATCAAAAGGGAAAGATACTTGGTATTGGAAGAATAGGCACACCCCCTCAAACAGTCATCGATAAAGTTCTTTACGTTGATGGTTTGATGCATAATCTTCTGAGTATTAGTCAACTATGTGATAAAGGTTTGAAAGTTGGTTTTATTAATGATATATGTGTTGTGAAAGATGTAAAAACTAAAGAAATTAAGTTTTCTGGGTATAAAGTAAATAAAGTCTTCATGATCTCCTTGGAAGAAATTCCACAAAATGTGAGATGCCTTTTGGCCAAGAATAATAGTGATTCATGGCTATGGCATAGAAGACTTACTCATATTCACATAGATCATTTAAACAAACTAGTCAAGCATGATCTAGTTGTTGGGCTTCCAAAGATAAAATTCGAGAAAGACAAGCTTTGTGATGCATGTCAAAAGGGGAAGCAAACCAGAACATCCTTCAAACCAAAGAACATAGTTTCGACTTCAAGGCCCCTTCAATTGTTACATATGGATTTGTTCGGACCATCTAGAACTAAAAGCCTCGGAGGTAATTTCTATGCACTTGTTATTGTTGATGATTTCTCTAGATTTACATGGACATTATTTCTGCCTCATAAGAATGAAGCCTTCAGTGCATTCAAGAAATATGCAAGGCTTGTTCAAAATGAGAAGTCTTTAAAGATCTCTTCTATTAGAAGTGATCATGGTGGAGAATTTCAGAATCAACAATTCCAAGAACTATGTGATGAAAATGGAATATCACATAATTTCTCTACTCCGTGATCACCACAACAAAATGGTGTTGTAGAAAGGAAGAATAGATTACTTGAAGAATTAGCAAGAACCATGCTAAGTGAATCAAGTCTCCCTAAATATTTCTGGGCTGATGCTGTAAGTACTGCTTGCTATGTTTCCAATAGAGTTCTTATTAGACCTATTCTTAAGAAAACTCCCTATGAACTCTACAAAGGAAGGAAACCAAACATCTCTCATCTACATGCTTTTGGATCAAAATGCTTTGTCTTGAATAATGGAAAGGAAAACCTTGGAAAGTTTGATGAAAAATCTGATGAAGGTATATTCCTTGGTTATTCTCTAACAAGCAAAGAATATAGAGTCTTTAACAAGAAAACTCTATCTGTGGAAGAATCCATACATGTTTCTTTTGATGAATCTAAATCTTCAATAGAAGATAGAGTTAATACTCTAGATATTGAAGAAGATGATATCATTGTAAATGAAGATTCTCAAAAGGATGAAGATCATAATCCAATACAAGAAGAGCACATTGAAAGTAATACTTATCAACTTCCAAAGGAATGGAGAACCCATAGGGATCATCCAGTTCATAATATTATTGGTGATATTTCTAGAGGCGTTTCTACAAGGCTACGCTTAAATGATTCAGTTTTGAATATGGCCTTTGTCTCTCAAATAGAACCATCAAAAGTAAATGATGCTCTAGAGGATGAATATTGGATTATAGCAATGCAGGAAGAACTAAACCAATTTGAAAGGAATCAAGTTTGGGAACTTGTCCCTAAGCCTAGTGATAAACATGTTATTGGAACAAAGTGGGTATTTAGGAATAAGTTAGATGAAAATGGTATCATAGTTAGGAACAAAGCAAGATTAGTTGCTCAAGGATATAATCAAGAAGAAGGTATAGATTTTGATGAAACTTATGCACCAGTAGCAAGGTTGGAAGCCATAAGACTGTTATTGGCGTATGCTTGTTCTTTAAATTTCCCATTATATCAAATGGACGTCAAAAGTGCTTTTCTGAACGGATACATTCAAGAAGAAGTCTATGTGAAGCAACCTCCAGGATTTGAAGATCCAAAGTTTCCTTCACATGTCTTCAGATTAAAGAAGGCACTCTATGGTCTTAAGCAAGCCCCCCGTGCATGGTATGATAGATTAAGTACTTTCCTTTGTGATAAAGGATTTCAAAAGGGTAAGGCTGATACAACCTTGTTCATCAAAAGAACCAAAGGTCCCTATTAGTTCAAATTTATGTTGATGATATCATCTTTGGTGCAACTAACGAATCTCTTTGTAAGGATTTCTCTAACATGATGCAAGAAGAATTTGAGATGTCCATGATGGGACAATTAAATTTCTTTCTTGGTTTGCAAATCAAGCAATCACATGATGGAATATTCATCAATCAATCAAAGTTTTGCAAGGAATTATTAAAGAAATATGACTTGGATGATTGCAAATCCATAGCCACACCAATGGGGTCTAACACATATTTAGATCAAGATGAATCCGGTAATCAAGTTGATATTACCAAATATAGAGATATCTTTACTAAGCCTCTTCCTAAGGAATCATTCTTCAAGATAAGAAGAGAATTAGGCATATTAGATGAGCATGACATTTAAGGTAACATGTTATTTGCATAATCTTTATAATGATTATATGTTTATATGCATTTAGATAGATTATATGCTTAAGTGTTTATATGAAAATGTGTTACTTAAGATTCTAGAGCCTAGAACTTATAAAATTGTCATAGTAATCGATTACCATAGGTTCTGTAATCGATTATCCATGCTCTCAGTCCTCGTGCCTGTTAGAATCATTTGAGTAATCGATTATCATAACTGTTATAATCGATTACATGTTCAAAATTTGAAAATTTTCAAATTTACAACTGCTGTAATCGATTACTTTAACTACCGTAATCGATTACATACACGATTTTCTCTATAAAATCAGCATTTGTCTCTTGTTCTTCAACTATCTATCTAACCTATCCTCTTCCTCAAAGTCCTGCATTAGCCATGGGGTCTCTTTCTCGTCCCTCCAATGTCTCCTCTCCAATCAATACTCATCGACGGGATTCCTCCAATGATCCCTTTTTGCATCCTCGATACCGCATCGATGTATCAACAAATGCAGTATCGGCTGGCTTGTCTCCATTTTATGCCATTCCTTCAAATTTCTCACAAGAAACCAAGGTCATCCTTGAACGAATGGATATTTTGTCACTCCATCTTTCTCAAAAGTTGGGCCAACTAGAAGATACCATTCGGTCTCGCTTTCTTATTGTGGAAAATCGCATAGAGGCCGTGCACTCCTTCATGCGTAAGGAGATTGAGAGCCTTCAGGACCTTGACCCTTCTGAGAACTCTGAGGATTCTAGTCAAGCCTAAGTTCTGAAGTCTTGTGTCTCCATATAGTTATCTACTTACTATTAGGATTTCCCTATTTTCGCAAAAAGGCTCTATCTCTTGTTGTAATCCCTCTACTACATATGTTCGCTATGTTTTACTATGTGTAACTTATGTATTTGCTCTTTTATATATATATATATAAGTGCTGGTTATTCATATTTTACATATTTACCCCTATTCCCCCCCATGCTTTATGTTGCAATATACTTGTATGGATATATGTATGCCTGTACATTTTTGGCCTTTTCTTCTTTTTGATGACGTCAAAAGGGGGAGAAAGGCTCTGTGCTCTTAAAGATCATATGCAGGAGTTCAACAAGTACATTAGAAAGGGGGAGAAATGCTAGATATACTAGAATCCATCAAACAGGGGGAGTTCTGCATCACAAATGCATATATGATCTTCAAGTATCAAGAATGTGTTTGCCATCATCAAAAAGGGGGAGATTGTGAAGAAGGTCTTGCTCCTGACCCTGGCTGTGGTTTTGATGACGACAAACTCATCAACAAAAAGAAGAAAAGAAGACTTCAAAGAAACAAGCACTACAAGTCCATCAATAGTCTAGAAGTCTTAGTATTAGGTGAGTTATGCTTACAAAGGTCTATTAAAGCATAAAGGCTCTTAAAACACCTAATCTAATCAAGCTAAGTGTTTTCATAACTTAAAAGAAGTACAAAACCTTAAGCCAGTCTCAAAGAATTAAGTTTCTGGAAAATGGGCCTCTGTGTAATCGATTGCAGCTTTCTGGTAATCGATTACACCTAGGCAAGTAATCGATTACTCATGGCTTGTAATCGATTACATGTTTGAAATTCAAATTCAAACTGAAACGGTCATTTGTGTAATCGATTACACTAAGTGTGGTAATCGATTACCAGAACGAAAAAGTGCATCTTTTCATGAACCATTGTGTCCCAAACCTTTTGAAAAGGGTTGTGATGGTTCAAGGACGTTTCCCTTGCCTATATAAAGTCCATTTGAGTCCAGAAAACATAACATACACAAGACACAACAAGAGACAACACATTACACATGAGAAAACACCATTAGGCCAAAACTTTGTCAAAATTAGTTCATCTTTTAGAACTTAAACCTTTTGGAGCCTAAATTCTGAGTTCATGATCTTCATGTCAATAAGAACACTTTAGTTGTTCATATCTTGAAGAACTCAGAATTGTATTATGCTTAAAAGCCTTAAAGCATAATTTCTCATGATCAATCCAATTGTATGTTAAAGGATTTATACAGCCAATTGTAACATCTTCTTCATCTCTTTCTGTAAGATTGAGTTTTTCACCGTGGTATTCGGTGAAAGGTTGTTGTCACTGAAAGTGGTATACTTTCAGGGTTGTAATTGAAGGTGGTTTAGCCTTCAAGGTCTGAGGGTGGTTTGCCTTCAGGAACTGAAAGCGGTTTGCTTTCAGGGGCTGTTGAAAGTGGTTTGCTTTCACAGGATATTGGTAGAAATTCTTGGGGTCCTTGGGTTAGGAACTTGTAAGAGATTTTTATCAATAGTGGAAAAATCCTCAAGGGGTTTTCTTGAGGGACTGGACGTAGCCTTCGGTGGATTGAAGGTGAACCAGGATAAACTCTTGTGTGTGATTTTCTTCTATCCTTCATATTTACTTTCAAGTATCGCTCAATTCCGCTGCAATCATAACGATCATTTCGTGATCATCGTAAACTTGAAAGTAACAATTTCAATAAGGCGAAAATTGGGGCAACAGTGATTCACCCCCCCCCCCTCTCAGGTTGCTATCTGTACTAACAGATTAAGGCTAGATATTTCCTTCTAATCTTTCCATACTTTCTAGTTTAGTCCCTTGGCTAGGAAAAATTTGTATTTCTCCCCCTCCATGGTCTTGGGCCCGCGGCCAATATGCATATATTAGGCATATTTTCACCTGTTTCTACTTAAGTTGCATTAGGATAAGACTTTAGTGGTATTAGAGAGAGTATTAGAGAGAGAGAGAGACAGAGACAGAGAGGGAGAGAGAGTAAAGAATTCCACCATCTTCTTCTTCCTCTTCCTTCAAAACCGTGGTCTCCACCATCCCCAAACATCATTTTCCTTTCCTTTTCTTGTTTGCATTCTTTGGAGAAAAAGGTTTCCCTCTTCACCGTCTACACTTTGATGTTGCCAACACAATCCTCTTAGCTTCACCTCAAATGCTTGGACTACAGTGTCATCTATTGAGCTTGGTCCAAACATGCACTCGGTGCAAACGCACGCACACACACTACTTCAATGTATTGTGTATTTATAGGCAGAGGTGCAAATATGACCGTTGCAATTTTTGAAGCTCCAACGAATATTCACCTGTAAGTGCACTATAGTTCCAATAGTTCTTTTCTTCTGATACTCAAGTTGTTAGATATTTGAACTTGAGTGTTCCTGTTGAATGTAACTTGCTTCAGTGATTCAGCTTCGATTGTCTTCTTGATATCGCGTGAATCCTTTGCCTGTATGGTTTGAATTGAGACCCGTTGAGGCGTACGGATGTGATACTTGGAGAGAGAAACCGTAAGAGAGTATGCTGCAGTAACACTGAATAGTAGCTTACCTGATGGAGGAAATTGAGTGCTTCTACTTTAGAGGGGGGGAGAGAGAGACGACATTGGGAAAGGTTCCCTTCCTTCCACAACAGTAGTTTACCAATAATTAATATGATAAGTCTTGATGAGCATATCATTATTGTAAACTTCTTCCAGATGCATATAGCCTTTTAATATGGCAAGGCTGGGAAGCTCTATGCAACTCAATTTGATAGACTAAGTCATATCGAATAAGAAAATGTCTCCTACTGATGTCATACTCTATCTGACAAACAAATTGGGATGCCTATTGTCTAGATTGAGGTATTGGATGTCTTCTGAGTGGTCTGCTCAAGCATTGTATAGACGACGAGAGCTCTGACAAATGTTCTTGTGGATGAGCTTTGTCTGGTAGGTTCTTATCCAGTAATCTTTTCCTATTGATGATTAGACTTGTTGAGTCATTGATTTAGATTGAGGAAAAGATATAATTCTTTTGAGGAGAAAGTGGGACCTTGATTTTCTTCGACTCCTGAAATTCTTGATGTGATGATGGCTTGTCTTCAGGTTTCCCATGTTATTTTTCTTGATTCAGACAAAGATGTTTCTGTGCATTCCAGGATTGGACTACCTTGAGATGTGCCTCTTTGAGAGCATGAACAATCAATCATTCCTCTTGAACTCTTTGACTAAATTTCCCTTGTTTCTTGGCTAAGTTATCTAGACCTTGTGTTATAGGTTATTTAGATAATTGATTCAACACAAGCTTTCCTTCAACTTTTTGACTTTATTCCTTGCTCTGAATGACTTCTTTTTCTTGATCCCAGTGAATACTCCATAGCCACTGAATTAGATTCAACAATGCATAGAATGACTTCTGGAATATTCATGCCTTCATCTTCTGGTTTTTTCATCTCCAGTTGTCTTTCGTTGCTTCCAACTTCTTTATCTTTCACCTGATGATCTTATGTAATTATTTCTTGGATATTTATACCTGCATTCTAAATTGACACTTATAGATCACAAGATCATTAGCTTTTATAACTTTGTACATTTTTATCATTAAAATCTAAACCCTTAGATGAAGACTTCATTTCCCAACAATCACCCCCTTTTTGATGATGAAAAAACCAAGAGTTATAAACTTCAAAAGAAAGAATAACAACTGTTACTTCCCTTGAAAGATAAATTCCCTTAATTAAATCCCCCTCTGAAATATACTTCAACAGCATGATTTCATTGATCGCTTCAAGTATATTTTCTTGTTCTTAGTTTCACCCTTTTAACAACTCCCTTTCTGTTCGAGCATGAATCCTGGACAGGGGTGCTCTCGGCGAGGCTATTGTGGTGCTCGTGATGCTTTGGCGTGAGTGAGGTGGAGTCTCCAAGTCCAATGCGTAGGGGGGGACCTGCAAAAGACACTCCGACGCTCAAGTCGGTAAGGTAGCTCCGAGAGCGTCCAAGAGCTCAGCTCTTACATGTAAGAATGCATATCAAACTTATAATGGAAAGAGTGAGTAAGAAGCGTCCGGAGGGAATGGTGGAACCTGTATTTATAGGTGTCAGAGATGTCCCAGCAAGTGTTCGAGAAGCTCATTAGCGAGGCTTCCGAGTAGGAGTGGCTGTAGGCCGAGCAGCCTGTGAAGCACTTCCCGTCGACCTATGTTCGTGAGTCTTGGGCTCTCATATGTTGGTATGTTACTTATTCTTTTGTCTCTTTTTGGTAATTCAAGAGAAAGATGGTTTTCTTCTTTCTCTCTGGAGATAATTATGACGAGGGTGATAATCCTCTTTTTCTTTCCTTTTTTCTAGATTCCTTTATTGAAGTTTCCGCAAATTCTGGAAAGCTCTCTTTGTTCTTTGATAAATTTGGATTTAGCTCGCCTATCCCTAGGGATCTTTTTTTGGATTGCTACATTGAATCTTTCCCTGACCATTCACAGCCACTTTCCCTCTCAGTGTCTAATCCAGGAAGCTCATCATTCATGTCTGACTAAGGTGTCAGGGCTTCTTTCTCTCGCTCTGAGGTCTTGGAAGATTTTTCTTGGATTGACCTTGGCGTTCGTTTTTCTTTTTACCGCTTCAGTTCCTTATCTGAGGCCGGACTTGCTCATATTACCGAGAATTCTGGAAAGTTGGGGTTTTATACCTTTTTCCTACCTGGGAAGATTGAGCGTGCCTCCCTAAAACCTTTCCAGGGCACTTTCTTATACTTCTTCGTCCTTTCCAAGCTTAGAGTTATGATCCCCTTTTCTGATTTGGAGACTCGGATCTTGACCCAAATTTTGTGTTTCCCCTTCTAAGTTTCATCCATCATCTTGGGGTTTACTTAGAGCTTTCGAGAATCTCTGTATTTTTATGGGAATTCCAATTAGCAGTTCTCTCTTCCTTCACTTTTTCCATCTCAACCGGCCAGTTAGCTCTGCCCCAGGTTTTGTCAACCTGAAGAGCTAGAGTCACATGAAAGTCCTAGATAGGCCTTCTTTGGACGGCTGGAGGAGAGATGAGTTTGTTCGAGTTGAGATTTCCGACCTGGTCTCTCCGCATGTAGTCCCTTTTTGGAAAGAGGAAAGAGGAAAAAATATATTCCCGTGGTCCTGGAGCTGAGATTACTTCAACATGGATGTTGCGGACTTCTCCATCACGTGATCTCATCTTTCCCCCCAGTAGGAGGCTTGTTCTAACCTGCTTCTTAAGTTTGTCAGAAAGGCGAACACAGTTTTTCCCTGTGATGTCCTTCTTGGTACCTCTTCTCCTTGCCTACATAATGAACTTTGTAAGTATTTTCCACTTTTTCCGCTACAGTCTATCATTCCCCTTTTTTCTTATTCTTTCATTTTTGTGACTCTATTCTTTTCAGGTGAGCGTTGCCTTGATACGCTCGGTCTTCGATGTGCTATTGGGAATTTTATCAATCTTAGGGTCCATATGCTTCCCCGTCGTGTGGTTTCCCATTCCTGGTGAGATGTTACAACCTACTCCGAAGGTCCATCCTCCTCGGCCGAGGAAGATGGTGACCTTATCCCTCGAAGAAGGTGTAGGAAGCTCCCTTCAGATCTTGGCTAGGTTTCCCAAAGTTTCCTTTGGTTGACTTGGCGGTTCTCGCAAAAAGTGTCGCATCCTAGCCAAAGCGGAGCCTTGAAACTTTTGCAGCGGACTTTTCTCATATCCCGAAGAGGAAAAGGAATACAAGGTCCTCTTTCCCTAAAGATGATATCTCCGAAAAGAGTAGTAAGGTTGAGCCCCACGTCCCATCGGCGAGTCGGATATGTTTCTCTAAGCCCACGAGGCTCTCGACAAAATCTCCAACATTTTACCTTCTGAGGATCCATCCCTTTTCGCGAACAAAACCTTGGAGGAGGTTCTAGAGTAGTCTTAAAAGGAAAGCCTCAAGGCTCTGAATGTGATGCATTACATCCACACTGTTCTTTTTCCCTCTTATAGGGAGAAGTCCCTTAAAGGTGATAAAGCGACTTCCTTCTCCAAGGACGTTGTCGGTCCTCGCCTCAACACTGCCTAGCCGATGCTTTGGTAGAGAATTCCAAGTTGAAGAAGAAGATAAAACAGCTTCGGTCCTCCCTAGATTATGCCGACCGGGATATGCTGTCTTTGAAAGGACTCCTTGTAGCTGAGTTTTGACAACGTTGTCATCCAACTCTGGGTTCTCAACCCAGATCTCAAGATTGGTGGTGCTACTCCCGACCGAATTGTTCATGAGGGGAAAATTTTCACATTTAAAGAGGGGAGATACGTTCCTTGTCCTGACGTTCACTCGCCCACTCTGCAATAGTTTTTCTTGCCTGTTGCTTATTTTCTCCTTATGTTATTGTAATTTTGTTATTTCCCAGGATCCGTGTCTTTTTAGAAAGGTCACTTTTCCCATTTGTAATTCTTGTCTTTTATTGAATAAAATATTTTTCCAGCCCATTAGCTTGTTGTGCTTCCAATAGTTTCATATAGTTATGAGTGCAAAGAAGCATAAATGAATAGTGAACAATTTTCAGCTGTTGTTTTCAACATTACCTTAGCATGTTCTTTTGCTGGTTCGCACTCCTTTTTTCAGATTACTTTGGCCGGTTGATCATTTCATCGAGGCTTTCGAGACCGTATCCCTTAAGAGGTTACTTATACCCACCGCTCAGTTTTAATGAGGTTGTGTCCCTTAAAAAGGTCACTTGTGCTCGTCTCCAATTGCTCTTAAAGACGGTCAAGACCGTATCCCTTAATAGGGTTACTTAGGTCCGTTGTTTGGTTTGAACGAGGTTCTGTCCCTTAAGAGGGTCACTTGTGCTCGTCTCTAGGTGGGACGTTGTATACTATGATTTTTGGTAAACAAATGAAATCAGGTAAAACCACAAGTGAATCCAAATGTTGATGAAGAGACTGGATCCTGATCCTCTTACGGGCTCTGGGATATGGAAATTCTCTAGTGCGCGAAACGTGAAAATAGACTGGGTGAAGTGATATTCGTTGAAAGTGGTTTGACTGAATTGGTAAACAGTATTTAAAAGAAAAGATTGAAAGTAAAGGTGCTTCAAAGAAAATAAAAGGCAAAGTAGAAAGAAAAGGAAAAGTGCATTGAATTGTAAAGTACAGGAAAACATAAAGAGTTTTGCATAAAATTTAAAGGGCGGTCAGTCGAACTTGCTCAGTCACTCACGTTTGACTCGTTCCTGTTGCACTGTGTCATGGTTGCATGAACTTATGGCGTAAGAGTTTGAGAATTAACGCTTATGGATGTGTTGCGAATGGGACAAAAGACCCCGAATCTGTGCATATCTTCTTCTATTTATAGGATGCATCTTCAACCGCTTGTAACAGATGAATTCTCTGAATTTGACACGTGTGTTGCGTTTGCTTCCTGCTCTCCACGCGTCCAGTTTTAAACAACTGCCTATAAATTTCGTCGAACAGACAACTTTATGCATACCAAGGCTTTAGTCGAAAACAAGTTTACCACTTGTTTATTTTAAGATCTTACTTCCCATATGAAATTCAACTTCGATTCAGCATGCTGTCTTAGTCGAATACTGGAAATTTTCTTATTAGCCTTAGCTGAATATCTTCACTCTAGTTGAAATCACTTCATTATGTACTCTTCGACCAAACCAAGACTTAGGAAAAATTCCAGGCTAACAGATGCCCCCCAAAATATCATGCTTCGAAGGATCTCCTTACTGAGAAGTGTAATATTTTAAAGGCTTAAATATGTTCGAGGTCCCTAACATTTGAAAGGGAATCAAATTAGGTCCCTGAAAGAAATTTCTTTGAAATGTCATCCCTAACAAATGTTTTTTAATCAAATTAAGTCATTTTAACCAATTTTGACTAGTCAATACCTAGTCATCACCTCCACATCATCTCATTTATCCTACATGAATTTTTATTTTATTTTTTCAGCCTTCATCTTCCCTTTTCATCCTCTTCCCCTTCTCCCTTCTCTCTTCACCATGTCAAGTTTACAATCTAACCATTGATTTAATTTAGTGAAGTCATTTGTAACATTAGCAATGCCTTGATTAAAATTGAAAATCCCTTGTTGTAGTTCTAAAACCCTCACCAAATACCAACGTGAATATCTTTGTTTCAAACTAGAGCACCATTATCACCATACACAGTGCTCTGGGAAACCGTAGAAGATGCAAAATTCCAAAATGGACCAAGTTATATGTTGCTCCCATACGTCAAAGGTTGGGTCGAAGTTGTCCACAGGTTGTTGCAAGCTACCATCAACAAACCGAAGCTTGTTCTTTGAGAGGAGTTCATACACAATTGAGGAAAAAAACAAAAGCACATGTAATGTAACTGATGACAAGTAAGAAACTGACTAGGCTAGCTAATTTTCAGTTACAACTCCAAATTACAAATCAGCTCAGTTATATATTGCCTAGTAATAATTCTGCATATCTGCTTCCATTTGAAAATTTGTAAGGAGCCTTGCGAGATTTAGTTCTTTTTGCCCTGCAACCAAGGTTTTTCACGATGTGCTACCACCATGGGTGCACTTCGAATTACCCCAATCCTTCACGAAATCAACGTTTATGTACACCAAAACGAAGAGGAGCAGCACAGGAAGCCATTGGAGCAAGCTTTGACGAGTTTTGACGATGCTCCGACGAGCCACCTCGACCTACAACTGGCTTTTACGGCCAAACCGTTGAGCTTTTGGAGAAACGGACACCGCCATCGTGCTCCTGGCCGCGAAAGGAAGAAGACCCAATACCCCGTTTACAATCCTCGACGGAGGTTGGCCGGAGAAGATGGTGGTTCGCGGTGGCGGTGCGGCGGCTCCGTCGACGGATTGTAAACGGGATAGTGGGTCCTCTTCCTTTCGCGGCCAGGAGTATGATGGCGGTGTCCTTTTCTCCAAAATCTCAACGGTTTGCTAAAAATCCTCAGTTGCAGGTCGAGTGTGTCCGCTGGAGCAAGCTCGGATCACGACGAAACTTATGCCAATGGATTTCTGGGCTGTTTTACTTCGAGTAGGAGTACAGAAACGAATTTTTAATGAAGGTTTGAGGCTAGTTCATGAGCAACCCGAAATGGGTGTTGATGGAAGCTCCATCGGAAAAATAGAGGAGGAGAGAGGAGGAATAGAAGCTCGTCGTCCTCCTTCATTTCCTCACGGCAATGTTCGCGTTTTGCCTCTGGGGTTCTCCGTTCATGCCAAAAAGAGAGGTAGTGAAGGTAGATGAGGAAGAGGAAGAGGGAGAAGGGAGAAGGGAGAAGAAGAGGAAGAGGATGAAGGGGGAAGATGAAGACTGAAAAAATAAAATAAAAAATCCATGTAGGATAATTGGGATGATGTGGAGGTGATGACTAGGTGTTGACTAGTCAAAATTGGTTAAAAGGACTTAATTTGATTTAAAAACATTTGTTAGGGATGACATTTCAAAGAAATTTTTTTCAGGGACCTAATTTGATTCCCTTTCAAATGTTAGGGACCCCGAACTTATTTAAGCCTATTTTAAATTAAATAAAAGACAAATTTAATTATCCTTTATTTAATTAAATTAAAAGAAAGATTGATGGTTTAACATGATAGTGGAGCAGTTAGTAGCTCACTATGCCAATAAATAAGTAATGATGGGTATTGGGTTTCCAATACATTGACCCACGTCTCTAAAGTGACTGATTGGATTTAACCTTTTCGAATAAATATTTTGGCTCCATCAATCCCATCAAAATATTTTCGGTCTCTTTCTTCTTTCATTATAAATAGGGGTTTTTCACCCATTTCCTTCCTTTACTCACCTCTTCAACTTCATCTCTTTCATTTCTTTGAAAAATCCTCTTCCTTCAAGTTTTCGAATTTCCAAAAACTCCAAACACCAATGGCTTCCGATTCATCAACTCGTTCACTGTCTGTTCCTTTCGCAAGCCAAATCGATGGTCCCTTACCTTCGGGCCACTGTTAGTATGTACCGTACTCTCCCCACGAAGCTGAAAAGCTTGCAATATGGAAATCTCAAGTACTCATCCCTTTTTGTATCGGAGAAGATACTCACGCCTTCTTAGGTCCTTACAGTGGCAATTTTCCTGAAAGCTATAACGATTTTTTCCCCTGTCCTCTTGCCACTGAGAAAATCTTAGCTTTTAGAGATGTGTATAACATTTTCTTCTTAGAAGATCCTAACAGAGTATTTAGGTCTTCCCCCATGTCCAAAACAGATAAATTTTTGAACTGGCTTAATAGGGTTGAATCCAAAAAATCTGAAAACATTGGCAAATATTGGGGATCTTCGACCTAATTCAACTTTCTAGGTATAGCTTAAATTACAATTCCCCAATGTTTTTGAGTTCTTTCTTCTTCTGGAAACGTTCGGCCAATTCTTTCCACGTTCCATACGGAATGATTTCGCCTACTTTGTTCGATATCGCTGCCATCACTAATCTTCGACCAACTGGCACGATTTTCAAAGCCGGTGAAACTCTTCCTTCAACTCCAATTCGACTTCCTCCTCACATGTTTACCTTCAACCCATTTATCATCCAATTTCATGGAAATTTAGACGAAGTCTCTAATGTAGAACACATGTAGCTTTTCTTTGGTTATGGCTCTCAGCTTTTGTCTTTTGCACCAAATCTCTCCAGCTCCCCAAAAGCTTGCTTCCGTTAGCAACCCTTCTTCATGAAGGAGTCGATATTTGCTTAAGCAAAATGCTTCTAGCTAGTTTGTATCAATCATTAGGAGAAGTTGTTTTACATCTTCAAAATTAGATGAATAGGACTTTTGCCCCAGCGGGCCCTTTGTGGTTACTACAGCTATGGTTGAATGCTGTATTCGAGCCAAAGTTCTCTGCAGCCTACCCAGAAAATATCTATTCCATCACTGATGGTCCTAAGAAAAGACAGGAGCTATTCTCGGGAACAGATACGGCAGAGAAAAGCGTGCCTGGACAAGACTAGAGACACTAAGGTAAAGGAAAGAGAATGTTACTAAGGGAATCGGTAGAAGATTGGAAAAAGGAAGACAAGGAAAAGTATAGTTAGTTGTTAGATGTTGTAGAATATGGACTATAGAGTTAGTAGAGAAAAGAAACAACTAAAAAGAGAAGAATTGATAAAATGAGAACAAATATAAGAAGAGGGTTGAATTGTGTTCGTATAAAAACTTGCTTTTCTAAAAATAAATATATATTTTCAAAACCATTTCGTAAATGATAGGTAGCTTTTAGCAGACGAAAGGATAAATAGATTTGATGCAACAAAAATAAAACGCGTGTGATGGTAAACGATAAATAAATAAAGCAATAAGTAGTAAATAGCACACGCAGATGTATCCTAGTTCATCCCCTGAACGATGGGGCTACGTCCAGTCCTTGGCTTCACCAAGATTTTCACTATTCACCAGAATAGTACAAGTATTATCCAGAACTTCTCTTATCAACAAGTATTCTCAGGGACTTCTCCCAACAAGCATTCTCAGGGATTTCTCCCAACAAGTATTATACAAGACTTCTCCTTTTCACAATAGATCCTTCTACAGAAGTTCTCTTCTCACAAGAGTAATGGTAGAAGAAAACTTAGGCTCGTAAAACTCTCAATATTTGTATATGGTTTGACTCTAAATAGTATACTAGAGGTTTGGCTTAAACAGAGATGAATAAACAATGGTTTCTCTGTTTCGTGAAAGCTAGATAGATATGACTCTATTTTTCACTCTTTTTTGTGCTCTATTTTTCTCTTGATGTTTCAAAAAATATTGTGCGTTGTTCTCTGACTTGTTGTGATGTGTTTCAAATCTTCAATTCTCCTCTTTTATACCTTCGATTCAAATCCGATTCACTGAGATTGATTTGTCGTTGACTTGATCTTCACATTGAATTCCTGACCGTTCAGCAACGACTATGAGCCTCAAGTAGATTTGACTTTGTTGATTCTGTTGAGCGTGATATTCTCCTTTCCATTTATGATACTTATGTCTTCGATTCAAGGAGAGACAGTTTTCGAGTAATATGTTGCTTGATTCACTCCTTTGCAATAAATTTGTTCATCAATAAATTCATTTCCTTTTTGAGACACGACTTAATCTGTTCCGGTGCTTTGGTTGTATCGTTTACTGGATGACGTATGAAGACAGTAGATTATAGACGATACTCGAGTTGTCTCTTGTTCTTCAGCGGACGGTACATCACTTTTGCCTCTGGACGATATTTCACTTTTTCCTCCGGACAATACTTCACTTTTGCCTCTGAACGATACTTCACTTTTGCCTCTAGACGATACTTCACTTTCTTTTCTTCGAACAATCCTTCTTTTATTTCTTTGTCTATATAATATTGAATTTAAGCACGCAGACGGTCCTTCCTTTGAATCATGTACAGTAATGATATTTCCTGAAAAACATAGTATACAGTTCAGTAGTAAAATCATTATCACTCAAAATAAATTTTCTAAACTTCTTTGAGCCTAACAAGAATGCTATCTAAAATATATGCATATATATTATCCTAATATAAGGCAAGAAGGACAAAAATAAATTATGTACACATAACTTCATGTCAACAGATAGATTAAAGCAATTAAGAATGTTGAATGAATTTATGGAAAGGTAGAACCTGGTTTGTTGACATTGACACTCCTTTGCTTCTGAGCAGCAGTTGAATTTGATTAATCTCGTTGAGAGAGATTCTTTTTATCTTCATACCTCTTCTACTTTGTAAGACCCTAAATTTTATTAAGAGTATTTTTGGTATTTCCTTTATTATTATTAAGTAAATAAATATTATTGGATGTTCTTATTAATATTATAGTGATGTTTGGCTTTTAATTATTTAACTAAGGTGAAATGAAAGTATTTTTCCTTATTTTATGATGCTATGCAAGTTTATGTTATATTTCCTAAGGGAATATATATTGGTTTATTAGTGAGATATTATGTGAATATATAAGATGGAGAAAAATAATAATATTGGTATATTATTATTATGAGTAGGCCGCGGGCCTACTATTGATTTTTTTGGGCTAGTATTGTTTTTATAAGGGCCGAAAATAACTAATAATTGAGGAGGAAATGATTTTTGTTTATTAATAATTAAATGAGATAGTTTTGAGGAATATTCCTTAGAATCTCTTAATTATCTATTTAATTAAAATCAAATAGAATTCAGAAATTAAGGTTAATTGAACCTGGACGTCTTATTCAAGGGCATAATTGGTTTTACAAATTATTGGAGAGGACAATTCAGGTTTTTTGACCCCAGCCTTCTACTATAAATAGATGCTCTTAGCTCTTAGAAATTCATTCACTTGGAGCTGCACCTTACCCTCACTTTAAAAAAAACAACTTGAGGAATCATCAACCCCCAAGCTCTCTCTCTAAAATTTGAGCCCCTCATTTGTCCCTCTCTTCCTCGTTGAGCTCTCTCTTCCCCTTGGTGGTGGATTCTTTTCTTTGGAGCTAGGAGTAAGAGTTTCGAGATCATTCTTGGGTGTTTGGAGTTCTAATACCAATTCTGCAAGTGTGCAGAATGGTTGCAGTAATAAAAGATCGAACCACAAGGATAATTTTTCTTATCAATGCCTTATCAGTGTACAAAATGTGTATTTATAGGCTGAGGTGCAAATATGATTGTTGCCAATTTCGAAGCTCCAACGAATATTCTCCTTTAAGTGCATTATAGTTCCAACTGCTCTTTTCTTTTGATGCTCAAGTTGTCAGATATTTGAACTTGAGTGTTCCTTTTGAACGTAACTTGCTTCAGTGGTTCAGCTTCGATTTTCTTCTTGATGTCGCGTGAATCCTTTTCCAATAAGTTCGGAACTAAGACCCGTTGAGTCAGGATGGATGTGATGCATGGAGAGAGAAACTGTCAGAGAGTACGTCGTAGCAGCAGTGAATATTAGCTTACCTGATCGAGGAAATTGAGTGCTTCTACTTGTGTGAGAGTGAGAGAGAGTGAGTGAGAGAGAGAGACGCGACAATGGGAAAGGTTCCCTTCCTTCCACATTGTACTTGCCCTGTTGAGAGTGTAGCTGAAGATTAAAATATACTTCTTCCAATGTTAGAAAAAGTCTTCAGTGACAGCTGCTCAAAATTCATTCACGTGTTTGATGAAAGAGCTTGGTTGTCTATGCTTCTGGTAGACACTACGTGTGTAACTCTTCATGAGGTATAGATGTGAACAAGTTGCACCTTCCTTCTAGTGTATTTGATCATTTTAGCAAAGTGGACAATCAACGTATAACAGTAGTTTACCAATATTGAATATGATAAGTCTTGATGAGCATATCATTATTGTAAACTTCACCGAGATGCATAAAGCCTTTTAATACTGCAAGGCTGGGAAGTTCTATGAAACTCAAATTGATAGACTAAGTAAGATTGGATAAGGCAATCTCTCCTGCTTACGTCATAGTCTATCTGACAAATTGGTTGGGATGCCTATTGTCTAGCTTGAGGTAGTGGATGTCTTATGAGTGTTCTACTCAAGTATTATATAGATGATGAGAGCACAGATGAAAATTCTTGTGGATGAGCTTCGTCTGTTAGGTCCTTCTCCAGTAATCTTTTCCTTTTGATGATTGGACTTGTTGAGTCATCAATTTAGATTGAGGAAAAAATATACTTCTTTTTCGGAGAAAGTTGGACCTTGATTATTTTCGACTCCTAGAGTTCTTGATGTGATGATGGATTGTCTTCAGGATTCCCATGTTGTTTTTCTTGATACAATCAAAGAGATGTTTATGTGCTTTCCAGGTTGAACTGCTGATAAGGAAAATCGCAAGTGTACGATTAAACTATCGCGTAATACTAAAGATCGAACCCAAGGGATAGGTGTTCTTATTAATATTTAATTTAGTACTTGTGCAATAAAAATAAAATGATATGGTTGATGTTTGGTTTAGGACAAGATGAGAGCAATAGCATAAAATAATAAAACAAATAAGATGAGAAGAATTTAAGCTCTTGGGTTGATTTACATAATTTATAAAACATGCTAGAAAACTCTTACTAAATTTCTGAACTTTAAATTCATATTCATGGTGCTATAGCCTAAATTTCTACACCCTAATAGCCTTAAGAAATGTAGAACTTTCTTACCTAATTACTAACTCAATAGCCTTGGTTATTAGTTAATAAGAGAAGAAGATGAAGAAAGAATCCGGGCCAACACAAAGTTACGTACATCCTTATAGCCTTAAGAAATGCAAACATATAACCTTTTTTATGTCCTATTTCCCTTACTACTTACCAAATGGCCTTATGACATAAGTAGAAAGCAAGAAATCTTTTGCGCATAAAGATTAATGAAGAACAAAGAAATAAAACATGAATTGAAGATATTATTCAGAAATGTAAAAGAAAACTAGAACATGAATTATAAACTAAAACAACCCAAAAACTTAAAAGGAATTTAGCCAAGCATGGCTAAAGGAGACATTGAATTACCCTGGATAGGAGCTCAAATATGGCTTCCCACAAGTCCTAGGAACAATGCTCAAGAGGGAGAAAGAGAGAATACTTGTTGTATTCTAAGTAAGGTGTGCCTTACAAGTGAAGAGAAGGGTCCTATTTATAGCAAAATTCTGGGCTCCAGCGCCTGAGCGCTGGCTTTCCCAACGCATGGGCGCTAGGATGCATTAAAAATCCACTTTCTGTCCGAGGCCCAGCGCTTGAGCGCTGGCTTTCCAACGCTTGGGCGCTGGGTCAACATCTGACTCATCATCCAGTCAAAACCCCAGCGCTGGAGCGCTGGGACGCTGCTTCTTCATCTTCAAGCTTTTTCTTCCTTCTTCATTCATGGTAGTGGGTTTTGATGGCCATAAAAAGCCACTACTCAGCCTTGTTTAATTCTGAAACCTTTCCTCCACTAACATCAATTCTTTCAACATTATTTTCCATGTGCTAATTGGAGAGTGATTCTTCATATTCTTCTTTTTCACTTTCGTCCTCTCTTGGTTAGCACTTCAATTCAAGCCCTCATACTCTCTCAATCTTCACTTTAAGTCCTCCACTCTTGAACTTTTACAATTTGATCCCTGACTTCCTGAAACTTTACACATTGGTCCCTGGACAAAAATGATAACTAAACCAGCTTTTCCTAAAAATATAAAATAGCTATAAAAATTCCTAAAAATATAAAATAAAGTTAGAAAAACAAATAAAAACTAATCTATATGCAAAATGCAAAATAAATATAAAATCTACATAAAAACAATAAAAAACCTATATGTGACTCAAAAATAATAAAATAAAAAGACTAAAAACTACCTAAAAACATCATATAATATCCACTCATCACACCACTATACCCAACGACAGCTTGTCCACAAGCGACAAAACTTAAATAAAAACTCGTCCCTGAGTTTTGAGAAAGTTTATCTGATTAAAACTTGAAGCACAAAAACCTTTCAAAGAAAGCTTAGCAGAAAAGGAAGACATGCATGTTTTATAGACAAAGAATCAAGAAAGTTAGGCTTGGCTTTTAACATGTTCGAGTTCATCAATTAAGCTCACAAAATGACATTCTCCATGAAAACAAGAAAGCTCAATGATCCTGCCTATCATTCAAATCAAAACTGAAGTAAAGCAACCAAGTGATGTTGAAGAGATTTTTAAGGTTGTAACTTGGCCAAAAGGGCTGAACAATTTAAGGTGTGGATTTCAAGAAATTGGCAACTCTAGTGGCTGACTCAGAAACTGTTGTTAAGTGATTTTTCTTTGACTAAGAGCTCAACAATTCACACAAGGGTTCTCTCAAAAAAATTTCCTTTTTTTTTTTTGAACAAAGTAGTGGAATGTATGGGATGAATGACTTGAATTTTACTCCCCTCATACTCTTTCTCACCCCACTACTTCATTATTTTTTCTCTAAGGCACATACCTTTTTTTTTTCCAATTTTTTTCAGAGAGAAACCCACAAACATAGCTCTAACAATTTCAGCACATGCATCACAATAACAACTTTTAAGAATTATCACACAAGTAGGCTCCAAAGAATGACTCTTTTAAGGCTCAAAAGGGGCTACTAGTGGATATAACATTTCAACCAAAAATCTGAGTTTTCAAAAATGCCTATAATCTCTTCTCAACTCACAAAGTGTACAAAACTCCAATCAACATGCAACACAAGGCAGAAAAATTTCACAATCAAGAATTCAGAGTCCTCAGCTCTCAGAAAAAGATAGGGTAAGTGGTGCCCTTTTAGAACTCAGAAAAACTTTTGCCAACAACCCAACAATCAAGATATCAAAATCCTTTCTACAACATGCAATCCTAACTGCTTCAAAACATAGAACTTTTTCACAAAGCAGTTCAATCAGATAAAGCATTCACAAAGCTATAGCAACATTCAGAATGGATAATATACTCAAGACTCATGCAAAAATAAAACAGAAAAACTAAACTAAAAATAAAACTAAAAACTATAAAAAGAAAAAAAAAACAAAAACTAAGAAGCTGGTATAGTAACAAATTTTCCACAAAGGTCCAAGGGAACCTCAATGTAAAAATCAAATTGAACACTTAAGTTCAAGAGGGTTCTTCCTCCTTTTGGTACCTATCCTGTAACAATGAACAAACAAAAGTCTCACAAGCAGAAGCTTGCTTGACTTGTTAGTTCCAAAATCAGCACAAACAAGATCATGGGTTGAAAATTTGTGTCCACCTTAAAAACAAGAATTCTTGAGTTCCCAAAAATTAAAACCAGTTTAGAACCAAGGGAAAACTCATAGAACCTTAAAACTTCCAGAAAAAATGGTGAACACAAAATTTATTAAAAACTAAAAACAGCAAACAAAAGTAAAACAGCAAACTGCCCGAGCTCCAGCGCTTGAGCGTTGGGGATCCCAACGCTTGGGCGCTGGAATTAAAATAAAAACTGGGCATCAGAGGTCCCAGCGCCTAAGCGCTGGGTTTCCAACGCTATGGCGCTGGAAATAAGAAAAATAACTGGGTGGATTCCAGGGGCCTAGCGCATGAGCGCTGGCCCCCCAACGCTGAAGCGTTGGACAACGCTGGAACCAGGGGACTTTAAACAGGGGCCTAACGCTTAAGCGTTGGCCCCTAGCGCCTGAGCGCTGGCCCCTCCTGCAGCAACAACATTAAATTTCTTTTCTTTTATTTATTTACAAGAGTAGTGCAAAAATTAAAAAGACAGAAACATAAACTATCCTAAGTTGGGTTGTCTCCCAACCAGCTCAATGTTAAGGTCCGAGATAGACCCTTCCCCTTAATCAATTGGGGGTACTTTTTCTTTTCTTGCTACAAACATCATCTGTGAACTCATCCTCACTTTCAGACTCATAGTGCTTACAAGTACGGAATACAGAAAACTTCACTTTTTCATCCCCTACCTTCAAAGATAGGAGGCCTTCTGCTACATTAATCTTGGCGTTTCCTGTAGCAAGGAATGGCCGCCCAAGAATTAATGGTACCTTGGAGTCTTCTTCCATATCAAGTATCACAAAATCAACCGGGAAGACAAACTTGTCAACCCTTACCAAAACATCTTCAGCCACCCCATAGGGGTACTTAATTGACCTGTCCGCCAATTGTAAACACATCAAAGTAGGAGTGGCCTCTCCCATGTCCAATTTCCTAAACATGGAGAGTGGCATGAGGTTTATAGAAGCTCCTAAATCACAAAGAGCTGTTGCATTTGGTAGTCCCTCAATTTCCACAGGCAAAGTGAAGCTCCCCGGATCCTTCAATTTTTGGGGCAACTTCCTCAAAACCATAGCTGAACACTCCTCTGTTAACATTACAGTTTCATCCATCTCACTCAATTTCCTCCTTCTAAATAAAATGTCCTTCATAAATTTAGCATAAATTGGCATTTGTTCCAAAGCTTCAGAAAATGGAATGTTAATTTGAAGTCTTTTAAAAATCTCAAGAAATTTTGAGAATTGCTTTTCCAAATTCTTTTTAAAAGCTTTAGGAAATGGAACTTTGCCAATTTTCTTAGAAGGAGGAATTACATTTTCAGCAATTTTTTCAACAACAATAGGCACACTCCTTTCTTTTTCTTTTTCTTCACCACTTACCTCTTGTTCAATTTCCACTACCCTTTCGGGCATAGTCTTACCACTCCTAAGAGTGATGGCAGAAACATTCTCAACATTTTCCTTTGGATTGACAAGAGTATCAGAAGGAAAAGTACCTGGAATCCTTTCTGAGATGGTCTTGGCCAACTGGCCTACCTGGACCTCCAAATTTCTAATGGAGGCTTCATGATTCTTGGCACTTGTCCTGGTCTCATTCATAAATTGCACAGTTCGTTGGCCTATTTCCCCAACAATTTCTTCCAAACTCTTTCTTCCCTGGTTTGGATTCAAAGGCATTGGTGGCCTCTGATTTTGGAATGGCCTCTGAAATTGTTGCCTGACTTCTCCTTGACCACCCCCTTGATCCCTCCAAGAAAAATTGGGGTGGTTTCTCCAGCTTGGGTTATAGGTGTTGCCATAGGAAATTTGAAAATTCCCCATAGCTTTTACCTCAGCTTCTAATTCAGCCTCCTCCGGGCTCAGTTGAGCCCCCTCCATTCTTTTGACCATTGCATCAACTTTCCTGGATAAAAGTTTATTTGAAGCAACAATGGACTCAAAAGAATCAACCTCATAAATACCTTTCCTGATTTCCCGGTCCTGGTTTGAATGAGCAGCTCTTGCAGCAAGTTTGTTAATTAAATCAAGAGCTCCTTGTGGTGGCAAAGCATCGAATGCCCCACTTGCTGCAGTATCCAATTTGTCCCTGGTATAATCATTCAAAGCAGCATAAAATTTCTCTACCTGATCTGCGATAGAGATGTTATGACCTGGGCACCTTCTGAGAAGTCCCTTGAACCTCTCCCATGTCTCATACAGGTTTTCAGCATCTTGTTGAATGAAGGAGTTGATTTCCTGCTTCAACTTCCTTATGCGGTTGTAAGGAAAAAATTTGGCCGTGAATTTTTCAGCCAAATCATCCCATGAAGTAATGCTTCTGAGTGGTTGAGAAGATAACCACTCCTCTGCCACATCTCTTAAGGAAAATGGAAACAGCATAAGTCTTACCGTATCCAAGTGAGCATCATTTCTCCTTAAGGTGGAGCATTGCCTGGTGAATCGCTCCAGATGTGTATGGCAGTCTTCATTTACACTTCCACCAAATTGGTTTTGACTTACCAAAGAGATGAAGTGTGGAGGAATCTGGAAATTTGGCAAAGCATCCTCCGGAACCACAATACTCCCTTCAAAATTGTAATCTACCTGGGGAGCTGTGATATCACGAAGAGAGCGATTAGCATTCTGCTCTTCCTCCTCCTCTCTCAGCCTTTGAAGTCTAGCTTGGACTTCATCTTCTACCCTTGCATTATATTCAGCAAGGAGGCGCTCCTCCATTTGAGCTTGTGTTTCAGCCATGGCCCTTGCTAATCTCCTTTGCTCCGCTAATCTGCGATGCAAAGTTCTTTCAATTTCAGGGTCCAATTCAAAATGTCCTACCATGCAAACAAGCCAAAGAAGTTAATAGCACCTATTCAATATAATTTTTTTTTTATTTTTTTTTATGTATAAACAAAAAGTACTAAATAAAATAAAAATAAGAACTTGAAAGAACCTATCCCCGGCAACGGCGCCAAAAACTTGATAAGGAAAATCGCAAGTGTACGATTAAACTATCGCGTAATACTAAAGATCGAACCCAAGGGATAGGTGTTCTTATTAATATTTAATTTAGTACTTGTGCAATAAAAATAAAATGATATGGTTGATGTTTGGTTTAGGACAAGATGAGAGCAATAGCATAAAATAATAAAACAAATAAGATGAGAAGAATTTAAGCTCTTGGGTTTATTTACATAATTTATAAAACATGCTAGAAAACTCTTACTAAATTTCTGAACTTTAAATTCATATTCATGGTGCTATAGCCTAAATTTCTACACCCTAATAGCCTTAAGAAATGTAGAACTTTCTTACCTAATTACTAACTCCATAGCCTTGGTTATTAGTTAATTAGAGAAGAAGATGAAGAAAGAATCCGGGCCAACACAAAGTTACGTACATCCTTATAGCCTTAAGAAATGCAAACATATAACCTTTTTTATTTCCTATTTCCCTTACTACTTACCAAATGGCCTTATGACATAAGTAGAAAGCAAGAAATCTTTTGCGCATAAAGATTAATGAAGAACAAAGAAATAAAACATGAATTGAAGATATTATTCAGAAATGTAAAAGAAAACTAGAACATGAATTATAAACTAAAACAACCCAAAAACTTAAAAGGAATTTAGCCAAGCATGGCTAAAGGAGACATTGAATTACCCTGGATAGGAGCTCAAATATGGCTTCCCACAAGTCCTAGGAACAATGCTCAAGAGGGAGAAAGAGAGAATACTTGTTGTATTCTAAGTAAGGTGTGCCTTACAAGTGAAGAGAAGGGTCCTATTTATAGCAAAATTCTGGGCTCCAGCGCCTGAGCGCTGGCTTTCCCAACGCATGGGCGCTAGGATGCATTAAAAATCCACTTTCTGTCCGAGGCCCAGCGCTTGAGCGCTGACTTTCCAACGCTTGGGCGCTGGGTCAACATCTGACTCATCATCCAGTCAAAACCCCAGCGCTGGAGCGCTGGGATCCCAACGCTGGAGCGCTGGGACGCTGCTTCTTCATCTTCAAGCTTTTTCTTCCTTCTTCATTCATGGTAGTGGGTTTTGATGGCCATAAAAAGCCACTACTCAGCCTTGTTTAATTCTGAAACCTTTCCTCCACTAACATCAATTCTTTCAACATTATTTTCCATGTGCTAATTGGAGAGTGATTCTTCATATTCTTCTTTTTCACTCTGGTCCTCTCTTGGTTAGCACTTCAATTCAAGCCCTCATACTCTCTCAATCTTCACTTTAAGTCCTCCACTCTTGAACTTTTACAATTTGATCCCTGACTTCCTGAAACTTTACACATTGGTCTCTGGACAAAAATGATAACTAAACCAGCTTTTCCTAAAAATATAAAATAGCTATAAAAATTCCTAAAAATATAAAATAAAGTTAGAAAAACAAATAAAAACTATAATCTATATGCAAAATGCAAAATAAATATAAAATCTACATAAAAACAATAAAAAACCTATATGTGACTCAAAAATAATAAAATAAAAAGACTAAAAACTACCTAAAAACATCATATAATATCCACTCATCAACTGCCTTGAGATGTGCCTCTTTGAGAGCATGAGCAGTCAAGAATTCCTCTTGAAATCTTTGACTGAACTTCCTTGCTTCTTGGCTACGTTATCTTGAGCTTGGGTTATGGGCTACTTATCTAATTGATTCAACACAAGCTTTCCCTCAATGAATTGTGGATTAGCCAAGATTTGATTCCATGCTCCGAACGACCACTTCTTCTTGCTCCCAGTCAATACTCCATAGCCACTGAATTAGATCTTAGTGAATACTCCAAGGTACCTGCAAATAATTTAAGCTGATGCAATTTCCTTCCTCTCTCCCATTCCTAATAGACCGAGGACTATGGTCAAAGTGGTGCCTTGACGTAACCTCTATATAACCTTTTTTCTATCTTACTATGATTCCCACTTCCACTAGCCACGAACACTTTGTTTTGACCCATATTTTCCTCAATGGGCCCTTTATTTATTTATTTTTAACCAAACCTTATCCCCCAAATACCATTGCTTAGCAACTCCACTTGCTTATCCATATGCGCAACATGTGTTTGGTGTGATCCCGATTTCCTCGCTTGGAAATCAAATTTTGGGGGATTTGATTTCATCCTGACTTCATCATAGGAATGTTAATACAGGGACGAACCCAACCTTAAGTAAAAAGGGGAGTCGCCCCTTGATCATATTTTTTCACTTGTGCCATGTGTAAGAATAAAGTGTCAAGGTAGTTCCACTTTCCTATAATTATATAATTGTCAAGGTAGTTTTTCTTTCCCCCTGGTTTAATCCTACCAATTTGGATTTAATTCATGGAAAAAAATGACTTTTGTCTCTTAAGAGAAGCAAATGCTAAAAGAAAAATGGAGAAGTGTGAAGAAGGTCTTGCTCCTGACCCTGGCTGTGGTTTTGATGACGACAAACTCATCAACAAAAAGAAGAAAAGTAGACTTCAAAGAAACAAGCACAACAAGTCCATCAATAGTCTAGAAGTCTTAGTATTAGGTGAGTTATGCTTCCAAAGGTTTATTAAAGCATAAAGGCTCTTAAAACACCTAATCTAATCAAGCTAAGTGTTTTCATAACTTAAAAGAAGTAGAAAACCTTAAGCTAGTCTCAAAGAATCAAGTTTCTGGAAAATAGGCTTCTGTGTAATCGATTGCAGCATTATGGTAATCGATTACATGTTTGAAATTCAAATTCAAACTGAAACGGTCACTTGTGTAATCGATTACACTAAGTGTGGTAATCGATTACCAGAACGAAAAAGTGCATCTTTTCATGAACCATTGTGTCCCAAACCTTTTGAAAAGGTTTGTGATGGTTCAAGGACGTTTCCCTTGCCTATATAAAGTCCATTTGAGTCCAGAAAACATAACATACACAAGACACAACAAGAGACAACACATTACACATGAGAAAACACCATTAGGCCAAAACTTTGTTAAA
This sequence comes from Acmispon strigosus, assembly GCA_030819835.1. NCBI lineage: Eukaryota > Viridiplantae > Streptophyta > Magnoliopsida > Fabales > Fabaceae > Acmispon > Acmispon strigosus. The sequence continues at coordinate 35,089,483 of JAUAMA010000001.1, read as the reverse complement.
ATTAGTTCATCTTTTAGAACTAAAACCTTTTGGAGCCTAAATTCTGAGTTCATGATCTTCATGTCAATAAGAACACTTTAGTTGTTCATATCTTGAAGAACTCAGAATTGTATTATGCTTAAAAGCCTTAAAGCATAATTTCTCATGATCAATCCAATTGTATGTTAAAGGATTGATACAGCCAATTGTAACATCTTCTTCATCTCTTTCTGTAAGATTGAGTTTTTCACCGTGGTATTCGGTGAAGGGTTGTTGTCACTGAAAGTGGTTTACTTTCAGGGTTTCGATTGAAGGCAGGTTAGTCTTCAAGGTCTGAGGGTGGTTTGCCTTCAGGAACTGAAAGCGGTTTGCTTTCAGGGGCTGTTGAAAGTGGTTTGCTTTCACAGGATATTGGTAGAAATTCTTGGGGTCCTTGGGTTAGGAACTTGTAAGAGATTTTTATCAATAGTGGAAAAATCCTCAAGGGGTTTTCTTGAGGGACTGGACGTAGCCTTCGGTGGATTGAAGGTGAACCAGGATAAACTCTTGTGTGTGATTTCCTTTATCCTTCATATTTACTTTCAAGTATCGCTCAATTCCGCTGCAATCATAACGATCATTTCATGATCATCGTAAACTTGAAAGTAACAATTTCAATAAGGCGAAAATTGGGGCAACACTGATTCACCCCTCCCCCCCTCTCAGGTTGCTATCTATACTAACAAGAAGAAGAGGAGAGAAGAGAGGGGAAACATAGATAAAGATTCATTAGATAATCGTAGCCAAAATGTATGAACGAAGAAAACTAACAAGAACATCAGCAGACCAAACAAGGTTCGATTTTGAAATAGAAAACCTAGAAAAACTATAAAATTCCATATTGGCCTCCCTATAAATGTGAGGAAAAGAAATGAAGGATAAAGATGAAGCAAGTCTCTTTATCTCCTCTATCACCAAATATAAGTAGGAACTATGTTGGGATTTTCCATTCATAGTGCTAGTCATCGTCACGCGGTCAAATTCAACGAGAATGCAGTGAAAGTTCCTCCCCCGAGCCAGTAGTTAACCACTCATGATCCCAATGGCTTCTGCAAATTCTGGTCTCTTATCAACTATATCCTTTGATACTGCCGCAACCATTACCTTCCCAACATTGTCACGAATCAAGACCTAACCCCCAGCCCACCTGACATTGGGCTGCGAAAATCCACTTATACCTTGAGAGAAGAATAAATAGAAGAAAGAGAAATACGAGTTATGTCCTAGATTTTGGGGTTAGACTCAAATCTTACCTAAACGCTGACTTAGAGGTAAGAGCTATTATATTATTTATAAAAATTATTTGGGTCATATGTGAGACTTCTATGCGTAGTTTTAAAACTCTGCTCAAGCCGGCCAGTTCGACCGATCCAACTAAGAACCGAACTGATGGCCAGCTGGTTAGAGTGTTGGACCGGATCTACATGTGAATCGGTGCAACTCGTATTAACTCGATGAGTGAATCACGTAACTCGGTAAAATTGGTTAACCCAAGACTTCGGAGTCAACATGCAGAACAAAGCCAGTCATAATAAAAAAGTACTAATTAAAGGGTGTGAGCAGCCTTTTTTGTTTGATAGGCAGCGAGTTAGTCACCTAACTCGGTAAAATCGGTCAACCTAGGACTCGAAGTCAACATGTAGAGAAAAGTCAGTCGTAATAAAGAAGAAATTAAAGGGTGTGAGCAAGATTCGAACATGAAAACTCATTTGCTACCGGACCAACTGCGCTTCTCATGTTTTATTGTACCCATTTATTAATATATAACAAACCAAAAAGAAACATGTAAAAACCAAAAATGTTCTTGCTACGAATCGAAGTGTCATTATTTATAAAAAAGGCTTTGACCACTACGCTACAGTATAAAAACTGTATCTCATTGTTTTATTATATAAAAAACTAGCTAGTAATAGGGGTGGCAATATCAGCTGGGCCCACTGGGCCAGCCCGTTTGGCCCGTCATTTTTGGTGGGTTAAGTTGGGATTTTCAGCCCAAATACCCACTTTGAACCCACTTTAGAAACCCATTTTTCTAATGGGTTTAGGCGGGGCGGGCTGGCCCGGCGGGCCAGCATATTTTTTTTCATCTTAGTAACTTACCAAACAGAAAAATAAAAAAAATAAAAACTCATTTATCTATTCACTATTCTCAACAACAATGTCTAGCAACAGTAGCTAGGGTTTCAGATTCTTTCTCTTTGACAAAACACGCCCATACCCATTGTCCTTGACTCCTTGTCCTGTCACCTCCACCGCCGCGCCGCCAGCCCGCGCTCTCATCCTCCACGGTTGTCTCCTCTCCTCCGCTGCCTCTCTTCTTCTCCACCGCGCGCTCTCCTCTTCTTTTCTTCGCCGACCGCCGCAATGTATGTCTATGATAATCATTCATCCCCAACATCTATTGTTTTAAACCATTCATATCATACTAATTCATATCTGTAAACAGAACTGCACCATTAATCTGGACTTAATAGACTTCCATAATAGGGTTACAAGTTGATAGTCAGCCCTTTACCACTCATCCTTCCATTCCTATTACTACTGTTGCATCTGAATCTGCATTTAGCATTGGTTCACATGTTCTTAACAAGTATAGAAGTCGACTTTTATCCAAGAATGTCGAAGCTTTGATGTGTACTTGAAATTGGTTGAGTGGCTTTGATGTGTACTTGTTTGGTTTGTCATTTGTGCTTGCCTATGGATATTTAAATTGTATTCTGAATGCACCTTCAGTCTATAAGAAAGCCTTCTTAGTAATGTTATATAGCTGCTGTTAGTTCTAACTTAGAAATACACTTGTGTGAGGGCAGGGTAGGCCAATCTTCATCCTATCTCTTAGGTAACGGATTCAAAATCAAAACTAATATAATTTTGAACGTTTTTGGGAGACAATCTTATTTTAGGAATTTGCTTTTGAAATTTTGGCGGGCTAGCCCGCCAAAATGTGGGTTGAGTTGAGACTTTCAACCCATATACCAAATGTGAGCCAACCCAACCCGCCCCGCATTTTTGCGGGTGGGGCCCTGCCAGCCCATATTGCCACCCTAGCTAGTATTATAAATTTTTAATTTTTTTAACATGCACCAAGTTAAGCGAGTCAACTAATGACTCATTGGTTCGACCAATGATACATTGACCGAGTACCTCGATCTAGTCGATCATCGAGTCGAGTTTTAAAACATTGTTTCTATGTGACGTGATAGAAAAAAAAAATAGAAAAATGTAAAGTAGAATTTTAATTTGTTAATGATTTTGTGCCTATGATTTGCTATTTTTATTTCGTTCCTTTTAATTTCATTGATGGTTATAATTTTGTAAGAACTAAATTTATATCATTGCTTTTTTTTTAAAGGCATATCATTTCTAATAGTAAAAGTTATTGAAAATTTTGTATAATATGTGTAGAAATTGTCGTCTCCTACCTATTTTTTCTGGTTTCTTCCCTAATCCATTGATTGTAACCACCATCCAATCACCATGTGGAGAAACCTCTTCCTCATGATTGGGCTTGTCCCCTCCAATGATAAATATATGGTGGTGGTGAATGTCACACCATAATTAAAGGATACATGCCTTCGTGGGCTATTCTAAATTAACTTTTCAAAATTAGAAAATATAGTGAATGCTAAAACTAGCTTGGCTTTCCTTACCTTTAGTAATTGAATTGCAAAAAGAACCAAAGTTCACAGACAAAAATAGCAAAGACGTGTGATAACAATGAATCTAAACCAACCATTATACACACACATTACTAAAATCACGTTCACTAACCTAAATTAGAAATTTCATTGACTATATATTAAGAACCATAACGCCTAATTGTTCATTCACAGCACTTCCACGACCCAAGGGACCTTGAATTGTTCGTTCACAATCTTGGTCTCTGCAATAAGAACAAAATAAAAAACATGGATTCGTCAGCACTTGCATCCTTCTTGTTCACCCTTTCCCTGATCCTCATTTCTCAGCCAGCAGCATCAGGTGCCAACATGGTTGAAGATTTGTGCAACCAAGCCAGAGAGGACAGTGCCCGGTGCCTGCAAATCTTGAGGGCCAACCCAAAGGTCGCAACAGCCAAGAACGACGCCCAGCTCTGCAAGTTCATCCTCGAGATCGGGCTGAAGAAGGCGATCGCCGGCCAGAGCTACCTGAAGGAGGTGATGAAGACAAACCCTATACCAGCAATAGCACAGTGCGCCACGGTCCATTATGACGGCGTGGTTGGTTCATTCAGGAGTTCATTGGGGGAGATTAAAGAGGATAGCATGACTGCAAACTATGATGCTAAGGTTGCTGGTGATGGACCTGTGATTTGTGGAAGAGGCTTGGCTGCAGCACAGATCAACAACCCTGCCATTGCTACTCTGAATAGTGAGATTTTGTTGCTCAGTAAACTTGCATATCTGGCCACAAACAAGCTTCCCAGCCGATAAATTTGAATAATCTTATCTTATATGTGTATCAGCTAGAGGAGAAGGGAATTATTGTGCTGAGGGTGGGGGGATCTTTTTGGTTCTTCAATCTTTAATAGATGTGTGCATTGTCGAGGGAGTTAAATTAATAAATTAAAACTTATATCTGGATTATGTAAGCTAGTTTAATTGATCTTTTTATATGGTTTACATTTCTTCTGATCATCTAGCACAATTTTTTAAAATTGCATTGTTAAATAAATAGTCATATAATCTGCGTATGTTCTTAACGTAAACGCGATTTTAAAGATCCCAAGACACAAGTGGGATTTTTTTGTATTGAGTTCCACATGGTCAGTGAAACGCACCTTAAAATATTAGGATGAAAGATCACTAGCTTAAGTCATTGTGACATCTATTAATGTTAAAAAATGTCATATAGGGAGAGGATTTTTGGTGATAAGAATCACTTTTCTTCTTTTATTTATGGAGGATAAACAAAGTCCTCTTTGTCTATGCTAAAATAAGCTTGCTACCCCAATTACTGAGGTAACACAATTTTTTTTAAGAGATGTCATCCGTTCCACAAAAATTGTTATTTAAATTTGTGACGTAAATAGTAAGATGACAATTATTGATAGTACAATTTTACTAAAATACTTTAATTTTATTCTATTAGTACCATGGGCAGTCATTACATTCTACTTTAGAAAGAAAAGAATGTAGTGGATAGAGAAGAATTATGGTTGGTTAATATGAAAGGTGATAAAGTGAGACGAAATTCACTAAATAAGGGTATGAATGGAAAAAATTAGAAACAAAAGTCTTGATTTTATAAAATAGAGAAGATTTTGGAAAAATTTAAGAGAAATTAAAACAACAATCTTTGTGGAATAGAGAGAAATTAAGTAGCCTCTACCTTATTGTCCCTACATGAATGGCCGACCTAAGTACAAATCATGAAAGGTGGGCGACCAATGTCTGATAATATTAGAAATCACGCGAGAATCAATTGCTCGGAGAATAAAGGAATACTCCCTCCGTTTCTTAATATCTGTCACTGTAAGGTTTTGCACATATATTAAAAAATTGTATTAATGTTCTTGTTTCTATCAAAGTTACTACCTAACTTCCTAACATACCATTTATCTTTCTTCTTAATTTAAACTCTTTAATTTCCTATCACCATTAATTAAAGGGTATAATTGGTAAAACATAATTAATACTCTCTTGAACTTTGTAAAGTGACAGTTAATTAGGAACAAAAAAATGGATAAAAATAGTGACACATAATTAGGAACGGAGGGAGTACAAGATTATAGCTCAGATTAATGAGTCCTAAAAGGGAATGAGTGGACACCCATTTATTATGTTATTGACATATTGTATTATAAAAGAGAAATAGAGCTAGAGAAACATACATGCTCATCTCTGTATCCTAAAGGGCTGAGTTAGAAACACTTAACCTAACTTAGACCCTGTTTGAAAAACTAATTTGAGTTTATCTTATGATATAAGCACGTATGCAAGTGCTTAGGAGAGCTTATGTAAATAGCTTATGGCCTACATATAATATGTTTTGAGCTTATTTTCAAAAGTTGTTTAGATTATCTTATGATTCAGAGGTTATGTTTATCCATAGCCTATTTTTAGCTTATTTCAATAAATTTTTTAAATTAGGCATGAATAAGCGTTTATCGCCATAAGTGCTTAATTAAATTGTTTACACAAATACTCTTAGTCTATAGGTCCACTGCGTGAACATTATCGCCAACCGTGGGGCCTAGTAAAACTTTTCCTAAGCCTTTTTTTAGAAGCTCGATCGGAGGAGGAAGAGAAAACAATGGTGATGATGAGAAATTGACTTGGATGATCAGACGTGAATGAAAGAAGAGAAAGGTTGGGTACAAGAGGAGTAGGTGCAAGTGGAGGAGGAGAAGGTCCAAATCAAATAGGAGTAAGTTCAACACTACAAGTAAAATGCTTATTGCCGACAGTTTTTAGCAAGTCGTCAGTAAGCCGAAAATATCGTCAGTAATGCTTAATTACTGACGGCCAAAAATCCATTGCTATTTGTCTCGTCGGTAATTTTTTCCGACGGCTATAAAAAAATTGTGAGTAATTACCGACCGTTGCTAATTACCGACAGACTTTCCCGTCCTAAATTACTGATGACTTTTGTTGTCGGTGATTGATTTGGTATGCAAACAAACTTATTTTGTTGCATATTAGAATTTCTGATGACATTCTAACATTCTAATATATAACAAAAGAAGCATTTTGTGATCTTTAAGATTATCATTATTTATAATTTATAGTAGTAGTAGTAGGAGGAGGAGGAGGAGGATAGTCTACTGCAAACTCGTATTTATAAATTACTAATGGTTTTTTCTGTTGGTAAGCTATCGACGGTTTTGGTCATCGCTAAAGCCGTCAGTAACTAATTATTGAATTTTTTTTAAGTCTGCGGTAGGCGGAAATTTTAAATTTGAGATTACCGGCGGTTTTTTCCGTCACTAAATTACCGACGGATTTTTCCATCGCTAAAACCGTGGGTAACAAATTTCCAATTTTTTTTAAATCCAACCAAGTAATTTATTGGCGGCAATTTCAAAATTTGAAATTACCGACGCCTTTTCCATCGGTAATAATTTTTAGAATTTTCTAAAGCTTGGCAAGTTATTGGTAGGTTGAAATTTCAAATTTTAAAATTACCGACGGTTTTTTCTGTCGGTAAAATCGTCAGTAATTTGGCGGTAACTAAACCACCAAATTATAGACGACTTTTTAAGTCAAAAAGTTAGAAAAAAAAAACACATTACCAACGGCAAACCGTCCGTAATATAGAGATTTAACGACGGTTTTGGGACCGTCGATAAAAATACATCGATAATTTAGTGTTTTCTTGTAGCACAAGTGGTTGAGAAGGACAACCAAATGGCAAAGCAAAATAAATCCTTCATATTCTAGTGGCTAGCATAGCTTATTTACGTCAACAGAACAGAACCAGCGATCCTAGTATCATGTCACCAACTTAGTCTGGGAACATGAAAGAAGAGAGGCAGCGTTTCAGCACGTAGAGGTGATGGAGGATTTTCAACCATTCTCGGACGAGATTGCGGCCACGTTATTAAATTGGTTCTAGACACGTATGATGGAGCGATCAACCAGAAAGAGCACATAGTGATTTACAATACATAGATGTTGATCACAAGATGTTGTCGGGAATATTGTTCAAGAAGGTTGCGTTGACGTGGTTCAGTGAACTAGAATCCCCGATAATCTATAATTTCGTGGAATTCTCAGCAAGACTCCTGACTCAATTCTTAGGAAACCACATACACAAGATGACACGAGAGAGTATGTTCAACATTAGGTGATTTCCGGGTCACGTTGAAGGATTACTTATGTCGATAAACATCCTAATTACAAATGTAGTGTTTGGTAACGGAACAAAACAAGAATAGAACAGAACACGTTGAAACCGGACAATAATGTTTTGTGCACAAGGTTTGGCAAACACACCGCAGAACATAACAATTAGATCTTGTTTTGTGTTTAGTGCACGGCAGACAGAACCGGACAATAAGGTGAATTACATATATACCCCTATCATATTTAATGTTCGACTAACTATAAAAATGAATTAAATAAAATACTTTTTCATGTATAATATTTTACAGTTATTATTTAAAATTTAAAATTCATTGTAAAATTTTTATTTATAAATAAATTATATAAGAGTGTTTGTGTGCATAGGAAATATATGTATATAATGCATATACATATATAAATATACCTAATGAGTGTTTGTGTGTTGTAAGAAAATTTAGGGAATTAACGACTCAACAAGAATAATTAGATCTAATTATTTAATTGAGTAAGTATTGACCCAAAAATATGGTAAGTAGTAAGAAATCTAAATGTTAATAAAGAGGCTGGATTTTGATTCTCTTAGGGTTCTTTAACTGAAATTGAAGTGCCTTTTTGAAAGTTAAAATAATAAATTGAATCGTAATCCTTTAAAGGATTCGACCAATAATGAAAGGAAAACGTTGCAGAAAAAGGGATTCATGATAAAACAAAAGAGACATTGGAAATAAGTAAATTTGCATTGAATTAAAGTAGTTGGTTTCGCTCAATACATACTCAGAAACTCTCAATTTGTTATTTGTCTCGATTGCTCGGACTTTTGAGCAATTACAAGAGCCTTTCGAGCAATTATTTTCGAACCCCGACTTTAGACCCAGACTCCTCTATTTATAAGCCTAAAGTCCAACCGAAGGTAACGGTAAAAAAACATTGACCTTACACGTGTCTTAAACGTCTCTCTTGACTTCCACGCATGTTGAAAACTTTTAACTGCTTCAAACCATCAGTCGAAATGAACTTCTTGATCAATAATTGTTGAAGACTTCATTTGTGCTTCGACACATTTAGTTGAATCATGTTTAGTCGAAACATGTTAGCTGTCAAATAATACTTCGACTACATTTCAGAAAGTCTTTGTTCTATCATTTTGACCAAAAAGAACTTGATGAAATTTTCAGGCTAATAGATGCCCCAAAAATATTATGCTCTGAAAAATTCTCTTTGAGATGCATGATATTTTAATTATTCTGATTTAGTAAATAAAAAGATAAAAATATTTATCAGTTTATTCACCAAATTTGACACTTGGCGGTTATAAGAAGGTAAGCAGTTCCACTACCCCATTATGCTACTTAATAGCAAAGATGGGTTTGTCGGTTTCCAAGAAACCTAGCCCCCACCTGAACCAAGAAAAGGTGATGGGGAATTTAATAACTTTTTATTGGTTAGTAAAACATGATAACTTTCCACTGTCTGAAACCTTTGCAATTCTTTACCTCTGCTATAAATTGAGGTCTTTTCACCTCTTTCCTTCTTTTACTTTCTCTTACTTCACTTCATATTCCTTAAACCTCTTCGAGTAAAGGAAGCTTCCATTGCAGATTCTAAGCGCTTCAAATTCCTCAGTTTGAAACCTTTATTGCTTGAATATCTCATGGCTTCTTCCTCATCAACGTGTTCTGCTCCTGTTCCTTATGCAGTTAAGCTCGACGGTCCCATTCCATCAGGCCACCCTCAACATGTTCCAGAGCCACCCAATGTGGCTGAAAAACTTAAAATTTGGAGGTCCCAGGCACTTATCCGTTTTTCTATTGGAGATAAAAACTCAAGCTTTCTTAGGACCTTATCATGATGCTCATATGGAAGGTTGTAACACATTCTTCCCTTGCCCATTAGATTCTAAAAAAATCTTAGCTTTTAGGGATTCCTATGAAATGTCGTTTTTGAAAAACCCCAATAGGGTCTTTAGATCTTCCCCCATGACAAAGACTGAGAGGTATTTGAAATGGCTTGATAGAGAAGAACCCAAAAAATCTGAACACTGGAAAAATTAGGGATTTTCGACCTAATTCAATTATCCAAATGTCATCTGAATTACAACCCTCCCACGCTACTATGTATCTTATTCTTTTGGGAACTTTCAACCAATTCTTTCCATGTTCTATTTGGGATGATTTCACCCACTCTCTTCGACTATCACTAGTCTTCGACCGACTACTGTTACTTATAATGCTGGAGAGACACTACCTTCGACCAAAATCCAACTCGAAGACCACATGTCAACTTTCAACCCCTTCATCATTTAATTCCATGGTACCTCTGATGAAGTTTCAGATTCTGGGCATGTAGCTTTCTTGTGGCTCTGAATTTCGGCCTTTGTCTTTTGCACCAAATCTCTTCAAATTCCTAAGAGTCTGCTTCCTCTAGCTACTCTTGTCCATGAAGTGGTTGATATTTTCCTTAGTAAGTTACTCTTAGGAACTTTGTATCATTCCTTGGGAGATGTTGTACTTCACCTTCAATATCAGTCGAAGAAAACCTTTTCTCCAGCTGGTCTTTTTTTGCTGCTACAACTATGGTTAAATGCCATATTCAAGCCGAAATAATCATCCATTTATCCAAAAAAAAAAATTACTCAAACATTGAAGGACCTCGACTTATCTATTTCACTCCTAAGTCTGAGAAAAGTTCTGCGAAAGGTGATTTTAGGAAGTTCTTTTCTTACTTCCTCGAGCTCAAAGAACACACCAATGAAACAACCCCTTTCAGCAGTTGAAAATGTGGTCTGAACGGTATAACAAACCATTTCCAAGTGATACTGTTAGAGCCCAAGCTGAAGGTTTGGCCATTTGGGTCGAATTCTTAACTCTCAATTCATCCTCTCAGGGCTTGTATAAGGTGAATATTGCCTTTTCGGCTATCAACCTCAATTTTTTGCTCGTCAATTTGGGTTAAGTCAATTCTTACCTACTCCCATTTTCAACCAATGCCAAGCTATTTTCTTCTCCGACTCTTTAATTCTTCTTGAGACCATAGCCAAAGCTTTCAGAAACTATGGCAAACATACTCCAACTTTAACTCCCTTCCACTTCAAGCCTTCTTTCTAATGTAGTGAGCTTTTCGACGAGTGGTGGAACAATTATTATTCCTCCATCAGTTTGATACTCGGTGAGTGTATTGAGAGAATGACCACAACTTTTTCTCAAATGCAGACCAAGGAAGCAAAGAAAAAGACTAAAGTTATGCACATCAAGGAGATAAGGAACTTCCAAAAATATTTTGAAGTGATTAATTTACATAGTCGAATTGTTTATGTGATTGCGCAGGCGACTAAAACTTTAAGAGAAAAATTTGAAAAGATCTTTCCAAAAATCCATTTTCCTCCAAATGTGGACAAATATTTGTATGTTTTAAAATATCATCATCATCCAAAGTTTCCCCCTTTGCCAAATTGTGAAATTGCTATGGCTATTCTGACTGCCATTCCAATTCCTAATTAGCTCATAGTCAATTTTAGGGGAATGTATTCAAATGAATCAAAACCGCCTCACAAAAGAGTCACTTTGACTAAGTATAATCCATACACTTACCATGGCCATATTCACGTCGATGAATGCTACGTCAAGGTTCTCGACCCCATTAGCCAAGGTACCTCCAAAATACACTGTTTAAACTTCAGTTTCATTTCGGTATGTGCTAACATTTTCTATAATGGCAGGCAAACCTTTACCAACTAGATCCAACATCATTGAAGATGGTGATGATGACAACACATCGTCTAAGACAAAAGACTCAAGAAAAACTTCTTAGGTAACCTCAAAATTTTGCTCGAAATCTTTTTTGAATTCTTTATTCTAAGTTTTTTTTACATAGTAGAGTTGAGAAAGAATTTCTCTGAGAAAATCCTCCAAAAATCCAAAAAGACGCAAAGTCAAAGAGACTTTGCATATTCTCTCTTCGTTTAGCGAAGAAGATTATGAAGAAATTAATTTAAAGCATATATTTACCGCTTTGTTTACTTGCGTTTGATTTTAGCAATGGCTTAACCTTCAAATTTCAATATGAATAGGAGAATAAACAAGAGGTGCAGGATGATTTCGACAATCAAGAAGAGCCTAAAGTGAATTCACCAACTCATGTTCGAGACGAACCTCCTATTGTCACTCCTCCGACTAAAAACCCCACTACTCAGATAGATGTTGACCAAGATTCTCCTTCAAAAGAAGGCAGTTTGAGTAGGTGTCATACTCGAAGTTCGGAAAATTCAAGTCCTGCAAAAGGAGATCCTGCACAGGTAACTTCTGTACTCATCTTTACATGGAAATTCTTATTCTTTCATTAACACTTCGACTTGATAGGGAACTCTGGGTTCGAAAACTCTAGCTCCTGAAAGCTCTACTGCAAAAGTAATTGAACCTTCTTCAGCATCTTCTTTTAGCTCTTCGAGCTATTCTGATTCTTCGAGTGGCTCGGATCTTTCAGAACTTCCTCCTTTTCTTCGAAAATTACTTAAACAACCTTTACCTCTGGTTTCTCAATATCCTAGGTGTAATATTTTTTATCACTCACATTTTGCTGATCGAACTCTTTTTCCTTCACAGGAGAACACAAATCTCGCTTCTAAAGAAAAAGAGGCAAATCCCAATCTTAAAGCCGAAAGTTTAGAAATGCCAGTCACTACCAAGAAAACTCCAACCCCCTCGGCTAAAACAGCAAAGGATACTCCCAATACACAGAGTTTTACCCAAACTCGTCTTTCAGTCAAAGACGTTGATAAACGAGCTGAAAATCCTTTGACACTTATGAAGAAGTATGTGGAAATTGAGATGTCAACGGCTTTGAGAAAAGATCAACCAACCATAGAGGTCGAGATTTCTATCCCTCATGATGATGCCGAACAAATGTTGGCAAGTTTAAGGCACTTTGCTTTTGAACGTGATATGCTTGAAGACCTCTAGAATGATCCAGCTGCGACCGTAGAGATCAAAAGCCTCATCCAAAAGTTAATTGAAAATAATCTCATTGATGAGCAGCAGCGTGCCATTTTCAAACTCCAAGCATTTTTAACTGATGCTATGGCTAGCTTCGATCAACTTGCAACTTGCCAACAAAAATTGACTTCCAACAAAAATTCTCGAAAGGGAAAGTATCACAAATTCAAGCCACAATCGCTGAAATTGAAGAAGTCGAGGCACGATCGGCTGCAAGGCTTTCCGCTATTAATCAACAGATCGAGAAACTTATGAAAGACAAACAAAATATGTTGGACAAAGCGCCAAAATTAACAGCTAGGAAGACTGAAGTGGCTTCTCAAGCAGTGACCGAAATTGGAGAAAGCGTCAAGCTAGCCAACATAATTGCTGATGATGAAAAGAAAGAAGCCTTTATTCCAGGAAAGATTTAAAGATTGAAGAAACATTTTGCCTCTCTCAAAGAAAAGCCATCATTTTAAATTTCTAGTTGAATTCTGACTCTAATAGCCATGTTAACGGCTTTCTTGTAATAACAATTTTAATTTCAATTCGACTTTCATTTTTGCCAAACTTTGTGGCGACTACGTTCTTATCCTTATTTCATGAAGCAATGGTTTATATATTTTCAAGTACTTTCAATTTATATTTAAAGTTTGACTGTTTGTGCCGATTTCCTCATTCGAATACGCATTACTTGAAAATACTTTCTTAATTTCGAATGATCCTTCACAAATTGGAGACCATTTACCATAGGCATGATCCTTTTTTTCCATTGGTAAAACCACCTTCCACACTAAGTCGTCAACACTACAAGACTTAGGCTTAACTTTCTTGTTACAAGCTTTAGCTACCTTTTCTTTTTGATGGATAATAGCTTCTAAAGCAAGAAGTATTTCATTATCCAAATCGACCATTTCGTCCAACATCATGCCCCAATAATGATCAATATGAATTCCCATTTGTCTTTGCACACGAGTTGATTGCAAGTAAACCTCAACTGGCAGTGCTACCTCATGACCATAAGTTAACCGAAAAGGTGTTACACCTGTTGCTCCTCGTGGAGAAGTTCTATAAGCCCATAAAATATTGCAATGATTTCCCAACGTTTAAGAATGCATTGATTCATGAAAAGACACATCGGTTGATATGGTAATCGATTACTGCAATATGGTAATTGATTACACCATTAGCCGTTGCAGTTTAAGAGCCAAGTTCAAACATGTAATCAATTACTAATATGTGGTAATCGATTACTACCATATGTGGTAATTGATTACTCAAAGCCTGTAATCGATTACTCTAAGTCCAAAACTTAGTTTATTAAATTTTAAAGCTTTGCTGAGTGTTTCTACTTTGTTTTAATTGTAAAAACATGTTATACTCAATTAGTTGATTATTTATGAGCCTTCATATGTAATGTGACCTTAATAAAGTATAGCACACTAAGTTACAAGACTTAAGCTAAAAGCTAGAACCTTAATTTATAATCATGAAGTTGTAAGCTGGTTCTTTTAAGTCTTCTTTTTCTTCTTTTTGTGATGTGCGTTGTCTTCATCAAAACTCCAGCCAAAGTCCAAGGAAGAGGTCTTCTTCACAGCAATCCTACTAGAGATATAAATAAAAGACTTGAAGACTGAATCAGTGGCGACTAACAACGAAAAATCCTCAAGCTTTCAAAGTCCTTTTATTGTGATCAAGCTCTGAAACCTACTTAGAAACTAAGTGTCATACCACTTTGAGTCTAGTCGTCTTTCTTAGTGTGAAATCCTCATAGAGTGAAAACTCTCATCTTCCTCACACTTCAAAAACAGAGAACTCACTTTCATATCATCTATGTAATCCGTGCTTAAACACTTTCTACATTACTCTTTGTGAAGAAACTCTATAGAACCCAAAAAATTCTTCGTAAAAGAATTAGGAGAAGACCTATATAATACTTGAAAGGAGAAGTCCTGCGAATACTAGGAGAAGTCTTGTACAATACTTGTAAGGAGAAGTCCTACAAATACTGGGAGAAGTCCTGCACAATACTTGTACTGTTCAGATCGAATAGTGGAAAATCTTGGTGAAGCCAAGGACTAGACATATCCCTGTTGATTAAGGGGGTGAACCAGGATAAACTTCTCGTGTGCTTTTACTTTATAGCTCTATTAATTTTCCGCTGCACAAGTTTTCGAAAAAGGATTCTAAAACTAATATTTGTTTTGATAAACAAGTTTATAAAATCACACACAATTCAAACCCCCATTTCTTGTGTTGTTTCGTTACTATCAATTGGTATCAGAGCTTAACGGCTCTTAGAAACTAACATCTTAACAGATGTAAGAGTTAAAGATCCATAGAGAACAACACATTTCCGACTGGCGCGGCTACAAACAAATTGCCATTCTTTGATGGCTCCAACTACCCCTATTGGAAGAAGCATATGAAACTATTTATAAAATCAACGAGCTATAAACTCTACGACATTGTGGAGCAAGATCTTCCAAATATTTCAGTCATCTCTGGCGTCTCCTTAAGCTTGCATCATATTTACCCTTCACGCAAATCTTCGTGCTGAATATTTATGGCGTTAAGTGCCCAAATAACAAACAGAAAGGGTTAATTCTTTAAAATACAACAACATAATTATCAACATTGTGATAATTAAAACAGAAGTAGTAAATTCGAAATAGCAAAAACAGTAAGACATAATTATTGAACAACTGCAGTTTAACAGAAATAGCAACAATAAGCAGAAACAGAAAGCAACATTAATTCTCATAAATAGGAACAACAGTTTACAGCAACAACAAGGTTAATCTTCAAAATAAAACAGTAGCATTTACAGTAATATTCAATGTTCAAATATCTCAAATAATTTACCACACTATCATGCTTGTTAGTCCTCAAAAGCTATATGCATAACTATGGTCAGAATTTTACACAAACAAGGTCAGGACGATAACGTGGGACAACGATCCACCACATTGCCCTAGGAAGATCCCACGGGACAAAGTGTCGTCACATCAACCTTAAACAAACCTGCATAATACAAATGCTATGACAATAATCATCAATCAACAAGTGAACCAACAGTTCATAATATCCTCAATTCAACAATATGTTTAAATCATAATATCCCTTTAGTCATACTATAAGCATATGTTAACATCCTCAATTCAACAATATGTTTAAATCATGTGATCAATTCCAACCTCAATAACAAATGAATACAAACAATCATGTTATCATGGAAATCAATAAAGAATCTCAGCCTCAAACCATGTTTTCACAAAACATATATCAAGATAAAATTCAGAAATTCCCAAAGGGAATCACACAACACAATCACAACTGACTCGATGTTACTAGCACTGAGTTACCCTTACCATCGAACGGGTCACATAAACTTGATCTCCAACCTTGCAAGAATAAAATACATACATAAAAATTAATCAACCATTGGAAGGGTGGAAATTATCCTCAAAAGCTTTTTAAAATAGAACAACAATTTGGCCAAACAGGGGCCCAATGCATGTGCGTTGGAATTCCAGCGCTCATGCGCTGGCACCCTGTCGTGCCCAGGGAAGGAACAGCCCCAGCGCATGTGCGCCCAGGAGTCTAGCGCTCATGCGCTGACTCCCTGCCTTCCCCAGCGCATGTGCGCTTAGGTAGCCAGCACTCATGCACTGGCTCCCTGCCTTGACCCACTGTGTCAAGGGCTCCCAACGCATGTGCGTTGGAGAAGCCAGCGCTCATGCGCTGGCTCCCTGCCAAGGAGCCCAGGAAACAGCAATTTCACAGAAAAGGCCTTTAAAACCCAACTTTTCAAAATCAAGGTTTTCCATAGATAAAAACAAGTGAAGTATTCAATTGAAAATGAAGGTTTTTCTCCAAGAACATAAGAGGTTCTATTGCACAAAGTTGCTTGAATAAAGAGATAGCAAGGTTCTAGGAAAACGTTTAACATGGAATAACAACTCATGGTTCTATGAACATCCAACACAAACGAAAAGGGGGAGAGAGACCAACCTCGAGTCTAGACCGATCAAGAGGAAGAGAAGTGACGCTTGTACATCTCGAACTTGAGCTAACGATCGTCCAACGATTACTGAACACGGCTAGAACCCTTCGATGACGGAACCCTTGAAACGAAACGAGTAAGGAAGGGAAAAGGATTAGAAGGAATTAAAAAACATGGTCCAACAACCTTAAACTCTTGACGGAATTCAGAATAAGAATTTCTCACCTTAATTCTTGAAAGGAAAAGAGAAGGAGAAACGCCTCTAGTCTTCCAAGGAAGGAAGAAAACTCGAGCAGCAACAACAAGAGTAGGAAGGAATGTTTGATTCTCCAAAAGGAATGAAGAACTCGACAGCAGCAGCAAGAGGAAACGTTTCAGCACTTGAGAGCTAGGGTTTTCTTTAAGATGCTAAGAGTGTTGTTTAAAGAAGGATAGAAAGAACTCAGCTTTTCTCCTCCCTATATGCTGGTCGAATCCACTAAGGTAGTGGGAAGTTATTCTTAGATTTTCTCTCCTATCTTTTAGGCAAAATATCGGCTGTATCTAACAAACCCTAATAAGGATTCTGATTTTAAAAGCCAACAAAACAGAAACATGCTGCCTTGCTACCAAAACAGAAGATGTTGCACGCCCAACCCTAGGAGAAGTAGGGGGAAGTTGCAGATTTTTCTCCCTCAACAACTCTAATGATAACAGAACGAATCTGCCACCAATTACGAATATTCTGAATAATGACCACTTAATAGTTATTATTCCAAAACAAATATATTCAGAATATATCTCCCCAAAATCAGAGATATTATCTTCTTCTCATTTCCTTTATTTTTGAATTAAATAAGGAAAACAGAAAATAAAATCTACTCTAATAAAAGATATTAAAAAAATAATCAATTAACGACCAAATTTAACAACCAAGTATTTGGAGATATTATTCTATCTCCAAAATCAAACTCAAATCAATAGAAGATAACAAAATCTGTTAAGAATAAGTCAATATAGTCAAATAAGGTCAACATGGACCAAACCGTGAACTATAAAATAGTCCAAGGACCAAAACATAATTATTACAAACTCGAAGGACCAAAACATAAACAATGCAAATTGAGGGTCTTACGGTTTACATTGAAGAATTAAACGTAGTCTAAACTACTGTCCACAAGTAGTTTAAACAGCGTCGCATAGCTACGGAAAATTAACAGTTTCGCAGTTGCAAACTACGGACATATGGTTTTTACAAAGTTGGGATGACGTGAATAGCAATGAGGGTGGGCCAATGCCATTAATTTTAATATTATTTGTTATTTTTAAAGAACCATCTCCTTTCTAGAATTCTCTAGACATCACTTCTACACCGAGGAGGCAGAGAATCGTTCTATTATTATAATTATTATAATAATCAATCACCAAATTAGAACCCTAGCTTCCGCCATTGTCGCCGTCTCTTCCCTCTCTTCCCGGGTACGAAACGAGCCTATTCTGGTTGCACACGATCGCTCTTCTCCTCGCGCAGAAACCCACGAACCTCTGTTGTTTCACAGAGTCGCTCTTCTCCTCGCGTAGAAACCCACGAACCTCTGTTGTTTCACAGAGCCGTCTTTTCCCTTTCTACTCGGTGCGAAACGAGACTGGACTTGTTGCTGCACAGGAACGCTCTTTCTCTTGGGGGAAAAATACAAGCTTTTGGATTTGGAGGGTTTCATTTTATTGATTCTCTAGCCATGGTACCTTCACATGTCCCTTTGTTCCCATCTTTTGTTGATTGTTTTAGGAATTTAGAAAGTTTAGATTTGATTCTTTGCAGGTATAAGATTTTTGAGAGGGGATTGGTCAAATCTATTCTAGAGAGAACTTTTTACCCGCTATTATGTGAATGTTATAGTAGCTAGAAGTTTAGCTTGTGTTTCTTTGCATCATAATAGCTTCTTTTGTGTAATTATGCGGTGATTACCTGACATAGTGGTTAGAAATATTTGCATGATATCTACTTTTTGATGCATGTGTGAAAAGAAAAATATAAATATAAAATTTAGTGGAGAAGTATTGATTGAGGAAGTTCCAAGTGGTTAGAAATCTGCTATCGAATAATCATTGTACAATTAATTTTCTGGAGTCTTCCCTATTTGTAGCTAAACTTTAACTGAACTTTTGTGCAGGCTGCTAAGATTCTTGCTAACTTGATTGTGATGGGTGGGGGAATCATGGTTAGAGCAGTTGTTCAGGCATATCGTCAAGCACTTACTAGTAAGCTTTCCAAATTCGTGACTGGATAATGAATATATTTGCAATTTGTGTCTCAAAACATGTGTGTATGCTAATCTACTATTGAGTTCCGAGACTGCTAGGAGTTCTGGTTAGTTGTTGTTTGCTTCCTTAGACATATACTGTAAGCAAATGTTGCTTCCCAACTCCAAAATCATTTTGTCAGATATTCAATTGTTAATGTTCTAAGATTTTAACAGCTAAGTTAGGTGTGTAAAGATACAGGGGAATTGTAGTTATTTCATTTTTGTCAACAGCTCGAGTGAGATTTCATAGGCTACATAGGGAATAAACCCTATTATGGTTTAATGAAGCTGAGAAGTTTGATTCATTACATGGGACGAGCCCTCATGTCTCGACTGTTGAATAGAGTCCTAGTTTTGTGGAGTAGATTAAGTAGCATGTGGTGAGAAGAGCTTAGGAGAGGGATTGCATGGTTCATGTTCAATTTTTTGATCAATTTCCCATTCTTCTTGATTAGTATGTTTGATTGGCTCCTGCCTCTTCATATTGAGAATATGCCTCATTTCAATTACTTTTTGGGTTTGTTTGATGGTCATGATATGATAATATCAGATAAAATAAGAAAGTTAGGTAAGAGTAGGATAAGATATGAACACAGTTAGTTCTTATTCTATCTGAAATTTGATATGAACTAGAAATAATAGCGAAATATGATATTATTATACATATAACTAAGTTCCCTCGGTGTCATGCATTGTTGGTGGTGGTGGAGGGCTCAGGTGTTGGGTGGCAGTAGCGGAGGGTGCCTAGTTGTGATGAATGCGGTGGAGGGTGTCTGGTGGTGGCGGACATTGATATAGGGTTAGAGAATGTAAGTTGTCACTGTTAGGAGGTGTTGTGAAGTTGTTAGAGTGTCGAGTGGCGTGACCAGTGAGTGGCAGTAATAGAGGGTGTGATGTTGCAGTGCAGAGGCAATGAAGGCAATTAAGTGGTTGGAGTGGCGAGGAGTGCTAGGCAGTAGTCACAACGACAAAGGAGGTGGAGCATGTTGGGTGATGGTGTCATGGATGAAGAGTGCCGGGTGGCGGCATATGTTGTGGAGACAGTGGTGATGGTAAAAGGTACCCAACAATAGTGGCTGTGGTGGAAGACATTGAGGGTGAGTTGTGACTACGGTGGGGATGGTGGAGGGCACTAGGTAGCAATGATGGTAGAAGTTGCTGGTGGTGGTGGTGGTGGTGGAGGGGGCTGAGCAGTGGTGAGTGAGGGTAAGAATTGAAAAGATGTCTATCCTATCATGTTCTTTTCCAACCCAGCTTCCTCCTCAAGATAAAGTACTTAATGAGCTGGAAGCTGGATAGGATAAGCCAATAGGGTAAGCTTATCCTGCCCTATTGGATTGATTTGCTTGTGCGCATTGTATCTCTGCATACAAACAGGGTTAAATGATTTTAAAATGAATTTTATTGGATTCTTTAATTGGAGGTTAGTTGTTAAAGTGGAGAAGTACACAAACATTGAACTGGGGATTCAAGTTCCAAGCACTTCCATAGAACTGCAAGCAGTAAAACTAAAAGTCTCCTAAAAGATTTTCAAAAGCAAAAAACAAAGTGTATAAGAGATTAGGACAGAAAACTAATCCTGCAGTGTGTTAGCAATATCCACAAGTAATCTCTTTTTATTCCTCTATTCACTAGCTTTTTAAATAGTTGAATCTTGCTCCTATTGGCCATTTGGGATAATTGGCTGAGATTCTCTCGTGGTAAATTCAGCAGAGAGGATCTGTTCCTATATTCCATTGGTCATATGAATGTTCGCAGATTGGTCAGAAGCTTGTCCCTTAGGATGCAACATTCTGATTATTCATCTGATGCCTTCTAATGAATTGGAACGCAGTGGTCTTTTTTTTATGCTTCATCTAATGGATGCTAACCTTCTCGAACTATTGATGAATTCTATCAAATAGTTTGATTGCTCAAAGGCTTCCTTGTCGCCTCTGCCATATCAAGCTTCCATGTAGTATGGATGTTCTGAAATTACATCCTTCTGATGGAGCACCCTTCTGACTTAGCTTTTTAAAGTGAGGGCTCCTTTTTGATGCTTGCTTAGTTTCAATGCTGTAGGTTCATCTACCCCTTTCTCAAGCCATCTCAAGGGAAAACATTAGTTCTATAAGCATTTCTTTTATCTCCAGAAACCTGTGTATATTGGAAAATATTTGGAGATTTGTCATTGCCTGAAACATATCCATGTTCATTTGAATGTATGATGTTCCCTTATGCTGCAAAAGTCTTCAGAGAATCATAGGGACTTGATTGTTAGGCTTTCATAAAACCTATAGACTACTGTACAAAGACCTTGCTTTCTACTGTGGTAACACTTTATAATATTCCCGAGCAGATGGGTCAACTTAGTTGTCAATCTTCTTGGCTGTATCCAAATTGATTTTTGATACATTAGTCTCCTTCCTTAACATATGTTCTCACTTGCTTCTATGACTTAATGGTGTGACTTATCAACTTCATTTCTTTGTAGTTGGCAAAATTTTGCATATCACCCTCGTTCATAAATGGTTAAATAGTTTCTTTTCTGTACACTGGGTATTTTTTTCCATTCGTTAGATTTGATTCGAAAGTCTAGCGAACTAAGCTATTCCTGCTTTTTAGCATATTTACATATACATCGATGGTGCTTTAATGCCCTTATATTCATTTTCTTTAGGGTGTCCTCCACATCATCTTAACAGAATGTTGATGATAAAGCATTACTTCTTGAACCACATTGATCTCAAAACAGCAATATGACATCTGATATTCACTGGAAAATAAATACTGAAATAGCTCCTCCAGCTTGTCAATACCATATTTCTATACGTTTAATTTGTTGAGGAGTGCTAGGAACACTCTCTTCAACACTTTGCTTCCAAGACTCTCTCATATGGGTTCCACAAATTTTGAAGTGGGGAACCACATTTTTAGTGGACCCCACATGAATTCCAACCAATAGAAGAGAGTGTTGGAAGGAGAGTGTTCCTAGCATTATTCTAATTTGTTTTAGGTCCTAAGTCTTTATTACATCATCTAATTTTCTCAACATGATGTTCCAGATGCCTCAAAAAATGGTGTTGCCCAAGAGACAATTCAAAATACTATGCGCAGAGCTAGCAAATTGATGACAGAGCAAGAGGCTCGGCAGATTCTTGGTGTTACTGAGGAAACTCCCTGGGAAGAGATTCTGAAGGTTAGTATATCATCTGTGCTGTGGTTGTTGCCATTGCCCATACGTTAATCTGATAATTGCCTAAACACTTTTTTTGCAGAAATATGACACTTTGTTTGAGAATAATTCCAAGAATGGGAGTTTTTACCTCCAGTCCAAAGTTCATCGCGCTAAGGAATGTCTAGAGGCTGTCCACGGCAACAGTCAGGGTACCCCTAGTTGAGAGTTATTTTTTGCTCCATCTTTATACCCTTGTGTAATCGTTTTGGCCGCCTAGTTGTATACTATTTTTTCACTCAAAAGTTTCTGGAACTAAATTTATTGCTACTATAAAAAAGTTGTATATTAGTAGTTGGGAAGTGAAGGCAAATAATGAAGAACTGAAGCTATGTTGTTATTTTAACATGGTCAAAATGGGAATTGAAGTCAATAATTATCGAAGTGATAAACAGCTGCATGTTTTGATGCCTCATTCTGATGGCTTCTGGGTATTGGGCCAAATATATTCCAGATTTATTAATTGTAGTTTTATTAATGGTATTCTAGTTTTTTTTTTTGATCGGCTAATGGTATTCTAGTTTGTCAGTGTTTTATGCTTCTAGAATATTCTCTGTTAGGATGTTGCTACATGTTAGTCATCCCTTAATTCTAGAGAGGTAGTTTTGACAATAAATTGCATAATTTGAGCATTGCTCTTCATTTCTTTGTTTTGATTTTAATTTTTGCAGTTTATTTGTAATTCTTGCTTTGTAGGAAATTTCTTATCTATTGATGCTTGAGGATGTATCATATGAGAATTATGTTTTTATATGAGAAAGTAAGAATAAATCATGACCGTTAGATCTAATCATGAATTGTCAAGATTAAAACAGGAAGTCATCTGACTTTTTAAAGTCACATGATATTTTTAAGTAGTCATGTGACTATTAAGTTGTTTTAATCTTGACCATTCATGATTAGATCTAACGATCGTGATTTATTCTCATTTTCTCATATAAAAACATCTTTCTCATATGATACATCCCCGATGCTTCCTAACTCTTAAGAGTTTTGTTAGATGACAAGAATTTTTAACTATATATAGTATGGTTATCCGAACAGGGAACGTAGTCTTCTTTACTTGCATCCTTATCGTCACAAATGCACCAAAATTGTTTAATCTTACATTGCATTTTGACTTTCCCAAATGCTATTGCACGAAAATGGTTTTGTTTTTTCTATTTGTTGACTTTTGCAAATGCTCCTTGTCGATTTTGAACATGTATCAATGATCAATCTTACAAGTACTGTACAGAATAAAAGCCAGATCAACTATTTACCATACAAAAATTATGAGAATTTGTGAGTTTTAATGGAAGTCAAGTTTAAAGTAGAATAACTTTACTTTCTGGTTGGTACATGCATACTGAGGGGTGATAATACCTTTAAGATAACATGGTTAGTGGTAACCGTTATCTCAAACTGATAGGAAATATATCATGTTACCGTTTCTTAATTCAAACCATGTAGCTTTTTCAAAAGTGGAAACACAAACACCTTTTTTCAAGGCTACTATTTGCTTAACCATTTTCCAAGAAGAACAAGCTAAAGTTGTCTTGAAGATTACACAGTAAAAAAAAAAGCTATATGCATTAAATGTATAGAAGGGGAGACCGTTTGAAGAAGAAGTATGAAGAACCCTAACTCTAATCTCCAACGTTCATATTTCATGGGACTACAAAATGGAAGAGGATGAAGAAGACTAAAGACTGGTGATTCATTTTAATCTATCATACGCGCTAGCAATTTGTTTAAGTCTTTCATTCTTTCTATTGCAAAACCTCTGTGTAGCTAGTGAGTTTAGCACTTAGCCAAAAACACTTGACTGCCCTAGTGCTTACATTGTCTACTACTCATCTCTCAAGGAGAAATTTAGTCGAATTTATCCTTAACCAATAGGATATAGAGCCTGAAGAGTCTTAGGAAAATTTCAAGGCATATCCAACCTCCTTTTTTTGTTTGTGATCATTTCACAACAAACATTGTCCCCATCATGTTGGCAAAGTCAAGGTGCTCATATAAAAATACTAGGGCAGGTGCACCCCATGCATACGTCTGGACTATCTCCATGTCATAAAGGAGCTTTAGGTAGACTACGTTTTCAAAGGTTCCCTTCTTGCAAACAAATATCATGCAACCCACCGTGAGAGTAGAAAACTCAAACAGCAATTACCAAACTCCCCTCTGGGAGAAGTTCAATGCAAATATCCAGGAGCATTCGAATCAAATTTCCATTCCCCGAGTCTGGATCATCTTCCTCAAAGCCTAAGTAGTGGAGACACCAGGGAACTGACACAAACTTTGGGCTTTCTTACCTTGATCGAAAAACATAAGCATAAAAAAGAACCTAGTGATGGGGATATGCAAAAGAGATGACGCATCATTTAAGGTGATCGTCATCTCCCCAAATGGAAGGTGGAAGGATGACGTCTCCTTATGTAACCTCTCCACAAAAACGAACAACAAACCTTTGTCTACCATCTAGAACGAGTAGCCCATAAGTTGGGTGAGACCTAATCTCTCAACCACCTCCCAATTGTATGGGTAACGTAGCTAAGGTCCTTGAATTTTGAAAGACCCTAGAAATAGTCTAAAGGTATTTTGATATTTTCCAGGATTATTATTATTATGGGAAAAAATTTATTATTGGTTGATTATGTGATTATTATTATTGGTAGGTTGTTTGATGAAAAGAAATAAAATTCCTATTTTTGATGTGTGGTGCGTGGCACCCTTTTATTTTTCCAAGGGGGGAAGTATTTTCTTGGTTAATTAATTATTGTGATTAACTAAGGTCTATGAGATAAAAGGAAATAATAATAATTACATATATATCCATATAGGGTGCGGCCTACTCATGGAAATGAGTGGGTTGTGGGCTATTTTGAGTTCTAGTCCATTATATGTGAATTTTATTTAATTAAGGTGTTTTAATTAAATAAATAGAAGATAAGTTATAAAAACAGAATATTCCATGGTATCTAGGGTTTTATTTTTGAATTTTCTTTTTAATTAATTAATTTTCATTAAAAAGAAACTAGGCCACTTGGAGAGCAAGTAGGTCTGGCCTCGATTTTTAGCTATAAATAATTTGTAATCCCTCATAGTTTTTTATTCACTAGAAGAGTAGAAACACTTCTCTCCTCCTCTTAAATATTTTAGAGATCTCTCTCTCATTGGGAGAGTTCTCTCTAGTTTTTCGATCATTGTTATTAGCTTTCTTCCTTCCTTCTTCGTGTTCTTCATCATCTTGGGAGTGGAGATCCTAGCTCGTGAAATAAGAAGCAAGTTGGAGTGTCTCTTCAAGAAGATCTTCAAGAGTTCTTCAAAGTGTTCTTCATTTTCTTCATCGTTCTTCGTTGTGTTCTTCGTTCAAGGTTGGTGAATCCATCTTTTCTTTTAGTTGTTTGTTTTAGAGGTTTTTACTAGTAATATCACTAAGGGTTTTGGGTTAATTGTAAGATGAATATGAATATTTAAGAACGTTCATGATTTTTGTTGTTCATGTTCTCCATAAATCTTCATATAATAATTGAAAATTAAGATGGTTTGATCTTAAAAGAATTGAAAATCCTCCCCCGTGTTGTTTGTGTGTGTCGCGACCCTATAGTAGGGTTTGGGGAATTTACGGTGTTTTTATCTTAGTTTAAATGCTAGATAATCTAAAATTTGAAATTAGGATTTTGTTGTTATCCGTAAGGATGTTGTTATTATGATTAGATTGGAATTTTAATTAATAAGATATGCTAGAGATAATGTAGTTAGTAATTTGAAATTGGAATTATCACCATAATTAAAATTAGATATGGATTGGTTTAATTGAGATAATGGAAAATTGAAAATTATATATATATATATATATATATATATATATATATATTTATTTAGAGAGAGAGGGGGGATAGTTATTTAATTAATATTCTTGAGTTGTTGGAATATAAATCTTGGTATAATTGAAATAAAACTAAATGATATGTTATACGTGTATTTTGAATAAATAAATATATAATATGTAAGGCTTGGCTTATCTATAATTATCATTATTGGGGAAATAATAAAAGGACTAGAATAGTAATATTTTTGCGTGCGCATGCATGCGTAAAGAGTACGTAAAATAATTGATGATTGTATGATATTGCTTGAAGGTTCTTCTTCGAAGGACTTCCTTTTGCATTTGCGTTCAAACCTTAAGCTAGGCCAATGTGAGGGTAACTCAGTCCTTAGAAGTGTCTGCTTGTGATTGTGCTATGTGCTTTATGAACTTGTTATATCATATGCTCGATATCTTGCTTTATTTTTAGTATGAGATTATATGATATATTGAATATTTGACTATATGATTTCCTTGGTTATTTTCCTAAGTGTTTTATTATATGATATTATTTGGTATATGTGAGATTAAAGGCTATCATATGATTTTATAATAAATGGTATTACTTGTTGCTGGAATATTGTTTATTAATGGTGATGCCATACCATGCTATTGTTGTTGAGATTACTTTTATATCCTTGTAATTGGATATGGTTTTGAACGTCAGAGGACGGTTCAGTTTTTGAGATGGTTGACTAACATCATAGCATTGCATCTTTTGGTTCGGTCGAGGATCGTTCCTATGATTTTTGGTTCATCCGGTCGTTGTCGTTCCACTGTGAATTGTTCCTGTTGAAGTGGCAAACATTGTAGATGGCGGTGCGTGATTGAACTTCACCCTCGTTGTCGTTCGAGGAGCTGTGTTTGTCCCACCATTTGTCGAGTTTGGCATTATTATCCGGATCTTTGTTTTAGTACGAAGAACGTACTGTGCATTCATACCTAGACAACCCTAGGTTTTCCCCTATTGTGTAGAATATTGAGAATATCTTGTTGACTGTGTTATTCAATTACTATGCTTAATATCGTTAATATTGCTCCTTTGTTAAGAGAAATTCTTGCTATGACTATTTAGATTCCTTATTTGGAGTTAACCCTTGCACCACTTGTCATGTGTTTATGTGGGCGCCTATCGTTAGACGATGAGGCTCGAAGCTTTCTGAGGGATTTCGTTCCCAAGGTGCGAGGAGGTTCATCTACTTGATCACGAGGATATATCAGCATGGAGCTTTATCCGAGTTTCACGGATGTCGACTTATCGAGGCTAGATACGCACAATACAGTGATATCGTTATGACCATACTGTGGACGTACAATACTACCAGGGTTATATGACTATTACCATTCCACCATGACCCTTGTCGAACTTGATATGTTTGTTCGATGATGAGATGTAGAGGCATGCTGCTATAAATGCTGATCGTCAGGAGGCCACTAGTACTTTTGAGAGTGACGCTAAATCTTATAAGGGTTGCACTATTCTAGAAGTCATTCCTATGCGTTGACTCAGAAAGTGTGGTATAGTTTCCTTTGTTTAATTTCATGTCATTGAATAATTGTCCCTTGGGGCGTTTTAATTGATGGTTAGTTTCAGTTCAAATTTTATGCTACTTTTGTTATTCATTTATTTTGTTGTGATATTACTATTATAACCCTCGTAAGAATCGGTGCGTTACATTGTGGTATTAGAGCTTTGGTTTCGACTCGCTAGAGCTTGGGGGTTGGCCTTCTAGGCTAGGTTGCGTGTTTGCGTGTTTTCTTGTTTAATTGATTATTTTATTGTGACCTCCATGAGAGGGGTCGAACCCTTTGTAGATATATTTGTGTGAGACTAACTGTTCTCTGCAGGAACAGGATGCCTCCACGACCTAATCCCGAAAGAGTCATGCAAGACAATATGAATCGCATGGCCTAAGCGATGACCCAGTTGACTAACTTGGTAACGAACCAAGCTGCAACTGCTGCTGCTCAAGCAGATGCCAACGCACAACGTATCGCTGTGGAAGTTGCCATGAACGCAAAGAGGATGAATGTTGAGGCTGAATGTCAAGCACAACAACAACAAAGGGACTTAGTTTCGGCTTGAACGCGTGGACTGAATGACTTCAGGCATCACGATCCTCCGAAGTTCATGGGAGGCGTTAACCCTGAGAAAGGTGACCTTTGGATCCAAGAAATGGAGAAGATTTTCAATGTTTTGCAAACCCTAGTGGAGTCAAAAGTGGACTACGCAAGTTTTCTTCTTTTGGGCAAGGTTGAGTACTAGTGGCGGGGAGCTCGAGCTGTGATGGAAGCAAGTCAGCAGGTAGTGACTTGGGCTACTTTCCGTAGGGAATTCTTGGATAAGTATTTTCCAAAGAGTGCAAGATCTGAGAAGGAATCGCAATTTCTAGAACTCCGTCAGAACAACCTGTCAATGGCGGACTATGCAGCGAAGTTGGAATCATTGTCTAAGTATTTCCGATTCTTCAATGTGAACACTAACATGGATGCAGACTACCTCTGTACCTGCTTTGTTGATGGGATGAACCATGAGTTGAAGAGGGCAGTGAAGCCACTAAGAATCCAACAGTTTTCAAGGTTAGTAGAAGAGGCCAAGAACATCAAGACTATGGACATGCAGGAGAAAATAAGGAACAACTGTCAGGATGCTGGAGTACCTATCAGAAGGAGTGACAAGAACAAGGGCTTTCAGAAGAAGCCTTAGTAGAGGCCATAAGGGAAGGGACAAACCTCTGGGTAGTATCTCCCTAATGGAGGAAGGCCTGATAATCAGGGGAATCAACCCCCGCTGGAGGATGTAACCTGCTATAAGTTCAACAAGAAGTGGTATTATGTCAAATACTGGAACTGAAACTATTATGGTCACATTGCTAGGGACTGTAAGGCCCTAAAAGTGGAACCAACATTAAATGCTACAGGGGGAAGGCGCCCAATCGCTAGAAGACGAGTCTACACCATTGATGGGCAAGAAGCTGATGCTGAATGATTGATTCAGGGTACATGTGACATTAACGACATCTCCTTATCTGTTATTTTTTATTCCGGCGCTACGCATCCTATTATATCCCTTGATTGTGTGAAGAACAACGTTTAGTCATCTCGACTTAGGAAATGCTTCGAATGTATCGTCCTTGTGACTTAGGAAATGAACTCGAGTAAATCTCGTGTAATCATCCACTATGACAAAGCCATACCTTTTTCCATAACAACTAGCCGTTCTAGTAGGTCCAAACAAGTCCATGCGTAACATTTCCACAGGCCTACTTGTACTCACAACGTTCTTTGAATGAAAAGAACTTTTTTATTGCTTTCCTTGAAGACATGGATAGCATGTGACATCAGATTTGACTATTTTTGTAATGGTCTTTAAGGATGCATGCCCTAGCTTCCTGTGCCAAATCCATTTATCATCTTCTAATGACACTAGACATGTTACATTTTTACTTGCAAGCTTTTCCAAGTTCATCTTATATAGATTCCCTTGTCTTTGAGCTTCAAAGACGACTTTGTCATGACTATCAGTGACACTACACTTCACTTTATTAAAGGAAACAGTCATCTCACTATCACATAATTGACTTATGCTAAGTATGTTATGTTTTAATCCTTTAACTAAAAGAACCTTGTTTATCATAGGAAGAGGTGCTTTACCTACATCACCTTCACCTATGATAAAACCCTTTTTATTACCTCCAAAAGTGACTATTCCTCCGTCATCTTTAGCTCGGATCTTTGGGAACATAGACCTTTTTCCCGTCATGTGTCGTGAGCATCCACTGTCTAGGTCCTGTCAAATAGATCTGCAACAGGCAAAATCATGATCTTAGGTACCCAAATACCCTTGGGCCTTGATTGGTTAGTGGAACTTTTGGGAGGAATATTCTTGTCATAAGGAGTCATCACTGTAGTTTTCTCAAGTTAATGGTTTACCACAAACTTTACAGGTTCAGAAGATACAGATGCAGACGATACAAATGTAATGTTAGACGTAACAGTAACAGACGGTGTATCACAATCACTTTCATATCCTATACCACTTTTATCATACACTTTTCTAATTGTTTCCACTTACTTTAACTAAGTTATCATGACTATTGGTAAACGATGAAAGATCTTGAATTAGAACTTTAACCCTTTCTTTGAGAATAGAAACTTCCTCAGAGGTGTTTTGTTCTTTCAAAACTTCATTTTCTTTAGCTAGCAACACGTTTTCATGTTTAGAAGCATGTAGCTCTTTTTGAAGTTGAGAACACTTTTTCTGTAGACTTCTATATTTTGAAGATAAATCATGAGAATAATCAAGTAAATCATTGTATTTATCTTCAATATTTTCAGGTGTTACATGATCCTTCTCGTCGTCTGATCCATCAACTGAAGCCATGAAAGCAAAGAATGATTCTTCATTGTCTTCATCTTCGTCATCATCTGAGATTTCTTCAGAGTCATCACTTTGGCCTACGAGTGCCTTCTTCTTTCTATTGTAGTTCTTCTTGAATGGTTTCTTTGTCAGTTGAGGACATTCAGATTTTATGTGTCCTGGCTTTCTACATTCATAGCAGACGATAGGACTCCTATCTGAGCGTTGTCCACCTTCCCTTCTAGAGTTTGATGAGAGTTTTCTTTGTCCAGATTCCTTCTTGTGCTCTCCTCTTGACTCACTTTTGAATTTTATGTTGACGAGTGCTTCCTTATTGTCAGTATCGTCCGTTGACTCTTCAGTTTCTTTAGAGGATTCTTCAGCGTCTAGAGCCTTGGAGCTTTTAGATTTGAAGGCTACAAATTTGTTCTTTTTTCTACCTTCATGCTGAGCTAGTTCAATCTCATGAACTTTTAGAGATCCCAAAAGATCTTCCCTCCTAAGAGTGATAAGATCTTTAGCTTCTTGAGTGGCAGTGACCTTTAGTCTCCACTTCGTGGAAAGATACCTTAGAATATTTGTTATCTGGTCAAGCTTGTTGTAGGTTCTTCCAAGATTCCTTAACCCATTGATGATTGTTCGAAATCTTGAAAACATACCATCAATATATTCGTTTTCCTTCATTTTGAACGCTTCATATTGAGCAAAAAACATGCTTATCTTTATATGTTTCACGTTTGAAGTTCCTTCATGTGCCATTGCTAGAGTATCCCATATCTCCTTTGTTGTGTCGAGGTTGTCTATCTTTTCATGTTTAGACTTACTTAATGCACATGTGAGAAACAACTTTGTTTTGGCATTTAGTTGATTCTCCACACGTTGATCGTCGGTCCATTGTGCCCTAGGAATAGGTTCACCAGCATTTTTTTTAGGCACGTAGTTTCCTTGTTCAATGATATCCCACATTTTGTAACTTGTGGACTCAATGAACATTTGCATATGTTTCTTCCAGTAGGGATAATTTGAGCCATCGAAGAAGGGAGGCTTGTGCGTGGCTGAGCCGGTTGGAATAGTGTTTCCCTCCATGGATCTTTTATCTACACCTGTTAAAGTGTTAGTTCTCAGAGACTAAGCTTTGATACCAATTGATAAATAATGTAACAACACAAGAAAGGGGGGTTTGAATTTTGTTCTTTTTTAAAAACTTAATTTTCAAAAGTAGATATAAGTTGTTAGAAAACTTTTCGTAAACGTTAGGCAGCGTAAGAATAAATAGAAACATAAACGATAAAGCACACAGAGGATTTTATCCTAGGACCAAGATTTTTAACTATTCACCAGAGTACTATCAAGGACTCTTCCTAGTATAAGTATT
Source organism: Acmispon strigosus (assembly GCA_030819835.1). Taxonomy (NCBI): domain Eukaryota; kingdom Viridiplantae; phylum Streptophyta; class Magnoliopsida; order Fabales; family Fabaceae; genus Acmispon; species Acmispon strigosus. The sequence goes on along the minus strand of JAUAMA010000001.1, from coordinate 35,057,615 downwards.
ATCAAGGACTTCTCCTGGTACAAGTATTATCAAGGACTTCTCCTAATACAAGTATTATCAAGGACTTCTCTTGGATTCTTTTTCAAGAAAGATTTCTTCTACAAAATCTCTTCTATAAGAGTGAGGTAGAAAGATTTAAGCTCATCTAACTCCAAGTATTTGGGTAGTGAATATGACACTTAAGGATATACTTGAGTTTTGAAACATAGAGGATTATACGATAGGTTCTCTGTGATGTGTGAATAGCTTGAGAGTATTTGAATCTTAGGGATTTCTCACACTTCGAAGATTTTCACTCTTTCAGGTTTTGACACATGAAAATTCGAGTTGTTGGATTATCAGAGTTCTCTTTATTCTTCATTTGAATTCTTCAAGTCCTCCTTTTATATCTTCACTTCAAAAATAGGGTTTCTAAAAGATAAGGTAGTGAAGCATTGTGAGTCACTCATTTCTCCTTGATCGTTCGTCAACGACTCTTTGCTTGCATTTCATGCATTTGTCTCATTGTCTCTGCAAGCTTTCCTTAAACGATGAAGTATTCAAAAGTAGACTTCTGTTGCAGCAAATCTTTTCCATTTTAAGGAAAGAGAAAGAGTTGATCTGATTTATCTTATTGACAATGTTGTACTGAGTCTGGGAATATGTGACTGTTGACACTCTGACGCTTTTCACGTGATATGTACTACTTTTCCTTGGTACGAGGCTTTGCAAGTTGTAGACCATACTTTAGATATTTTCTTGAATCCATATAGTCTCTTGCTTTCCCTTAGACGATCCTTCTCATATGTTCAGACAATGCTTTTCTTTTCTTCTGATTAGACAATGCTTGACTGCACGAGTCTTCTTTAGATATTAGACAAAGCATGTAGACGAGACTTCTCTTGACATATAGAAACGATAGAAGTATTTCTTGAAATACATGAAGCACAAAGTTTAGGGAAATTTTTATCTATCATAGTTGAATTCTTAAAAAAAATTGTTATCATTCAAAATAGAGTAAACGTTCTATGATCGTTTGAACTTAACAGAATGCAAATGAGAGGAAGTGGGGTGGTGAGGGAGATGTAAAGTTAGGGGTATTTATGCTTTTTCAAAAAGGGAAGATGGTGAGGTTAGATGTGATGTTGGTCTCTTTTGTTTTGCCCATAAACATATTGTATACCAAGTTTGAAGAATAATAAAGGATAATGGTCGAAACAAAGTGGGTTGGGTTGAGCTTTTGCATTGGTTTTGTCTGCTTAAAAATATAAGTTCTGAGTCTGACCTGTTATTTATTATAGACTTTTTTTAGGACTAGTTTGGCCTTCTTGAAAGTCTGACTTGACCTATTAGCCTATTTAAAGATATGCTTAGTAATAAGAAAACTAAGTAGACCAACAAACTTATATGTAAATAGGCCAACAAGCTAATAGGCTAATGAACCAAAATACATTAGAAAATTTTACAAATAGGGCAACATTTATATATATGCTAATAGATGACATGAGAATAAATAATGTTCTGTTGGACTTCTGGAGACATGCAAACTTATTTAAAATGATACCTTATAGTGTCGTACTTGAATAGAATATAAGTCCATTTCTGAATAGATTCTTAAGCTTAAATAATTATATAGACCAACATCTTTAAAATCTGTAAATAAGTCAATAAGCCCATAATTTCAAGATATTAAAATATAAATATAATTTAGCTTAATAATAAAAAATAAATTTATATAATTATATTTATTTAAATAAGCCTACCTATTAAACTTAAAAGACTCTTTGGGTGACTTGAACCTAAATTTTCTAACTAAATAACTTTTGAAAAAAACATTAGCTTTACCTTGTTAGAAGTCTCACATTAGCTAGAGATATGACTAATCAAGTGTTTATAAGGTTAGAGCATGTAAGTTCAGATAACAACCTAAGAGGGGGGGTGAATTAGGTTCTCTCAATTTTTCGCCTTATAAAAAACTGATTACTTTCAATATAATCAGAATTACAATTGTTAATTTTAAATGCAGCGGAATAAAGACTTGCTGAAAGTAAGAGATAAAGGTTGAGAGAATTACACACGGATTTTATCCTGGTTCACCTTCAACCACCGAAGGCTATGTCCAGTCCCCCGTTCTGATTCAGGGATTTTTCCACTATGATCAAGTAATCTTACAGATGCTTGCACCAAGGCCCCTAAGAATACTTATCAATCTTCCCGAAAGCACACCACTTCCGATTGATCAAGCGTTCTTACCGATACTTGCGCCAAGAACCCTAAGAAGACCTATCAACCCTCAGAATGCACACCACCTTCTGATGACACCGAACACTACGGTGGACTTTGAATCAAACCGATTCAAATGACCTTTTTCCCAGCAAACACTATGGTGAATGAATCAAACTGATTCAAGAAATGAAGAAGCCTTTGCTATGGTTGAACAATCCTTCTATCTAATTGGATTGGTCTTAGTTTGTATGCTCCAGGCAACTTACAATGAAGGCTCAATTATTCTGAGTTTCTTAAATGTTGAACAACATAAGTGTTCTTATGAAAATGAAAGAGCAATTACTCAGAATAAAGTTTCTAATGAATATGAAAGTTGTTCTCAAGTTCTTGTAAGTTGTTATCTCGTTTCTGAGCATCAATGGACTATTTATAGGCACTAGAGGTCGTCCATGAACCATCACAAGGCTTCCCAAACGTTTTGAGACACATTGGTTCATGAAACAATACATTTGTCGACTAGGTAATCGATTACAGTATTCTGGTAATCGATTACACTAGTCGTTGCAGTTCAAATTTCAAATTTGAACTATGTAATCGATTACTGCAACATGGTAATTGATTACAATACTAGCAGTTGTAGTAATGTGCCAATTTTTTCAACTGAGTAATCGATTACTGACTTTGGTAATCGATTATTAACATGTGTAATCAATTACTCAGCTCCTGTAATCGATTACTCCTAGTCCAAAACTCAGTTTATGGAAGTTTAAACCCTAGTTGAGTGTTTCTACTAAGTCTTATATGTGAAACCATATTATACTCAATTAGTTGATTATTTATGAGCCATCATATGCAATGTAACCTTAATAAATCATAGCACACTAAGTAACAAGACTTAAGCTTAGAACTAGAACCTTAATAGTTGATCTTGCAATTTGAGCCGGTTCCTTTAAGTCTTCTTTTCTTCTCTTTTCTTCTTTTTGTGATGTGTGTTGTCTTCATCAAAACCTCAGCCAGAGTCCAAGGACGAGACCTTCTTCACAATCTCCCCCTTTTTGATGATGACAAACAACATGCTTGAAAGTTGATTGATCATTTGACTTTTCTCCCCCTGTCTTGTATATCTCCCCCTTTATTTTGCAATTAATAATGCTCAGTATCCTGAAAATGATCAAGCATACACAAGAATTTTCTCCCCCTTTTGACATCATCAAAAAGAAGAAAAGACCGTACAAAATATTCCAGGATAAAAGAATAAAGGGAAGCAGAAAGACAAAGATGTAGTGCATAATCATAGCACATTATAGGGGTTATTTCAAGCAAACCAAAATATATGAAAATTCAAGCCAAAGTCTGAAAATCAATTATATTTCATTTTTGCCAGGGTTATTTCAAGCAAACCAAAATATATGAAAATTCAAGCCAAAGTCTGAAAATCAATTATATTTCATTTTTGCCCTGATGTAATCGATTACAGCATTCCAGTAATCGATTACTGAAAATCTCTGAAAATATTTTTGGGCCAAAATTTTCAGAGTAATCAATTACTTGATGTTGATAATCGATTACTGAATTTTTCTGGAAAACGTTCTGGGCCAAATTTTTCCTTGTAATCGATTACTCACTCTATGTAATCGATTACTGTATCCAGAAATTTGATTTTTCAGATTTGGTAAGCATGGTATGAATGAATTATCTAACAAAGAGCTATGATGCAAATGCATATGCTTATAATGCTTACTCTTCTTCACAATACTATTTGAAAGTTATAGATTTTAGCTTTATATCTAAAGATTTTCCTTACCAATACCACCTTGTATATTTATGTCTTGAATGACCATCATTTGTATATAACATTTTTTATCACAAGGTCCTCAAGCACACTTGCACAATAAAATTAATGATATTTTTCAGGTACCCAATAGTCTTTGGGTCCTAATAAGTTAGTTCCTTTCTCACCCCATATAAACCTTTTGTTGGGGACTCCATCATTTCTATAATAACATTGATTAGGAGTATAGTAGGAGCACTTAGATTTCATGTTAGGCACTTTCTCTTTAGGATAATAGAAAGTTTTGAAATATGCCTTTCTAGGTTGAGCATCATCATGTACTCTCCTCGTGTGATCAGAGTTACATGAATCACTTGGTCTAAAAGTGATTTTCTCAATACCACTAGAATGACTTTGATCAGACAAACATAGATAACTTTTGTAAGTAACATATCCTTGTTTACATGACAACTCATCCATATCATTTGTACCTTTTTTTTACCACTTGAGTTAATTCATCAATCTTTGACTCAAGGGTTATGCATTTATCTAAAGTTATACAAATGCTTTGAATCTCCACTTTGGTTTTTACTTGATCTAACTTATCTTGCATGCTTTTAGTTTTACTTTGTAGAGATGAGATGATCTTATTTTGTTTTGCATATACTTTAGAAATATTTAAGAAAATATCATGCAGTTTATCAAAGGTATTTTGTAATTCATCATATGAAAATTTATCAATACTAACCTCATCATTTTCATCATCAGAATGATGTGTTGCCATCAAAACGAGATGTACTTCTTCATTTTCTGAATCGGATGATGGACTTGCTTCATTGTCTTCCATGTATGCATTCTTTGATCTGAAGTTCTTTTTCTCAAATTTCTTCTTTAAGCTATGCTTCTTTCTTTGAAGATTATGACATTCTTTCTTCTTGAGGATTTTGCCAAGCTTCTTCACAAATATTCTTATATGCTCATCATCATCATCACTGTCGGATTGAGAATCTTCCTCTTGTGAACTATCACCTTTTGTGGCTTTCGTTTTCAAGGCAATAGATCTAATGTTCTTATAAATTTCTTCTTGTTGTTCCAACTTATTGAGTTCAAGTTCATGTTCTTGAAACTTGCCAAAAAGTGCAGCCAATGTCATTTTTTATAGACTCTTATTTTCTGATATTGTTGTTACATTTGGTTTCCATTCTCTTGACAATTATCTAAGAACCTTTAAATTCAAATCACTGTTGGAAAAATCTTTTCCAAGAGCAATTAAATGGTTAGTCAAATGTGTAAAACGCTTCTGCATATCAAGCACCCTTTCACCAGGCAACATTCTGAACAATTCATATTCCTGTGACAATGTATTGATTTTTGATCTCTTCACTTCATCAGTTCCTTCATGAGTAACCATTAGAGTATCTCATATTTCCTTGGAAGTTTTGCAAGTGGATACTCTAAGGAATTCATCCATGCCTAAGGCTGATGTAAGAATGTTCATGCCTTTCAAGTCATATTGAACTTTCTTTTTCTCTTCTTCACTCTATGTATTTTCTGGTCTTGGTTGTGTGCTACCACCCACATCAACTACTGATATAAAATGACCTTCTTCAATGGCTTTCCAGATTTCCACATCTAATGACCTTATGAAGATTTTCATCTTGATTTTCTAAAAGTCATAGTGGTATCCATTGAAGTATGATGGTTTATTTATGTTGAATCCCTCACTAGTACTAGGTGTAGAAGAGGATGCCATTTTCATGGATCTTAGGAGAAAATTACCTAAACTTACGCTCTGATACCAATTGTAAGTACAGATAGCAACCTAAGAGGGGGGGTGAATTGGGTTCTCTTAATTTTTCGCCTTATCAAAAACCGATTACTTTCGGTATAATTAGAATTACAATTGTTAATTGTAAATGCAGCGGAATAAAGACTTGCTGAAAGTAAGAGATAAAGGTTGAGAGAATTGCACACGGATTTTATCCTAGTTCACCTTCAACCACCGAAGGCTACGTCCAGTCCCCCGTTCTGATTCAAGGATTTTTCCACTATGATCAAGTAATCTTACAGATGCTTGCGCCAAGGCCCCTAAGAATACTTATCAATCTTCACGAAAGCACACCACTTCCGATTGATCAAGAGTTCTTACCGATACTTGCGCCATGAACCCTAAGAAGGCCTATCAACCCTCAGAAAGCACACCACCTTCTGATGACACCGAACACTACGGTGGACTTTGAACCAAACCGATTCAAAGGACCTATTTCCCACCAAACATTATGGTGAATTAATCAAACTGATTCAAGAGTTGAAGAAGTTTTTTCTATGGCTGAACAATCATTCTATCTAATTGGATTGGTCTTAGTTTGTATGCTCCAAGCAACTTACGATGAAGGCTCAATTATTCTGAGTTTCTTAAATTTTGAACAAAATAAGTGTTCTTATGAAAATGAAAGAGCAATTACTCAGAATAATGTTTCTAATGAATATGAAAGTTGTTCTCAAGTTCTTGTAAGTTGTTATCTCGTTTCTGAGCATCAATGGACTATTTATAGGCACTAGAGGTCGTCCATGAACCATCACAAGGCTTCCCAAATGTTTTGAGACACATTGGTTCATGAAACAATACATTTGTCGACTTGGTAATCGATTACATTATTCTGATAATCGATTACACTAGTCGTAGTAGTTCAATTTTCAAATTTGAACTGTGTAATCGATCACTGCAACATGGTAATCGATTACACAACTAGTCGTTGTAGTATTGTGCCAATTTTTTCAACTGAGTAATCGATTACTGACTTGGGTAATCGATTACTAACATGTGTAATCGATTACTCAACTCCTGCAATCGATTACTCCTAGTCCAGAACTCAGTTTATGAAAGTTTAAACCCTAATTGAGTTTTCTACTAAGTCTTATGTGTGAAAACATATTATACTCAATTAGTTGATTATTTATGAGTCTTCATATGCAATGTAACATTAATAAAGCATAGCACACTAAGTAACAAGACTTAAGCTTAGAACTAAAACCTTAATAGTTGATCTTGCAATTTGAGCTGGTTCCTTTAAGTCTTCTTTTCTTCCCTTTTCTTCTTTTTGTGATGTGTGTTGTCTTCATCAAAATCTCAGCTAGAGTCCAAGGACGAGACCTTCTTCACAGAGCAACCATCAACTTTTAAGCTAGCTTTTGTGGGTGAGTTAGGCCTCTCAATTTCTAATATGGTATCAGAGCCTATCCTAGATACATTTGTTGTGGAGACCTCCTATAATTGGGTCACCTATTAATGTTCATTTCACGCTCCAGATGTCCAGCCCTAGGCGTGAGGGGGTGTATTAGAAGTCTCACATTAGCCCAGTATATGGCCAATCAAATATTTTTAAAGGTAGAGAAACCCTAAACTCTTAAACTAACTTTTATAGTTGGGTTAGACCTCTCAATTTTTAATATATTATTTATCAATTTGGTATGTCTTGGTCTATGTTTTATGTAGGTTAAGCTATAGATATTTATCAACAACTGACTAACTTCCATACTTCCATCTCTAATAATGGAGTAGATGTTTTTGTACCTGTACAAGTATTTTTCTACCGTCAATGTTTTAATTTAAAGAAATGACATTTTTTTATGAATTTTTGCACCATTGTCTTTGTTTTACTAATTTATTGGTCATGTTTGTTTTACTATTTTTATTGCACGTCTAGAACTAGAATTAAACAAGGTATATTTTTTTTCTGGTCCAAAAACAAGGTTTTCATAGATGTAATGTAATTCAAAGGCGGGTGGGTCAACTATGCACTCGACCCAGCGTGCTACTTTAAATAGAATATTGTGGGGGCTTTGACATCATAATAAAAAAAAGAGAATTAGCAACACCTTTTTTTTGCGTTTCCAAAAAAAAAAAAATTGACACTAAAATACAAGTAAGAACCATTTAATTTAATGAACCTCAAATGAATTATGACAAATCAAAACAAACTACTCCCCCAGTCCCAAATTATGAGGATCTGTTCAGACAATCACGTTTATTAAAAAATATGTAATAAGCTAATTAATATTTTGGTTTTGTTATTTTTTTACAAATCTTCCGTTTATGTCCCTATGTTAGTATTGGATATATCAAAAGTTGGTTGAGAAATATGAAAGAGAAGTAATTAGTAGAGGTTATAATAAAAGTTTTCGAATTAAAAATAGGCTTAATAGCACTTTTGGTCCCTCACTTATCACAATTTGACGCTTTTGGTCCCTAACAAAAAAATTTAGCCATTTTCATCCCTAACGTTTACAGAAAGTTGCACTATTGATTTTCCATCCATTTCAGTTAAAAATCTAACGGTTTTTTATTAAAAAATTAATAAATAACAAAAACAAAAATGAAAACCCAGAATTTAAAAACCCAGAATTTCTTCATCTAGTTCAAGCAACTTCTTCATCATTCTAATCTAAAAACCCAGAATGCTTCAAAAAATCAGCAAAACACAAGAACTCAAGAAATCAGAACTCAAAAAAACAGAACTCAAAAAACCAGAACATTTGCTTCTGAAACTGAACAAGGAAAAGAAGCAAAACACCAAAACTCAAAAAATCACCAAGAGCCAACACCGGAACTCGTTCTTCCTTATCATCGACCTTCCCTCCTTCTCGTTCCCTCCCACACTCTCTCTCTCTCATCCTCTCTGCAACAGCACAACACCAGAATTCAAAAATCACCAAGAGCCACTCTCTTTCTCTTTCAAAGTGAAACCCCAGAACTCAAAAATCACAAAAGATTCAACCTTTATGTTTATATGATAGGCAGTGGGTCACGAATTGAAACAATTGAAAGGAGAGAAATGAGAAAGTTAGGGTTTTCAAGAAAGGGGATGGATTGAAGGCAGAGAGAACAACGACGAGCTGATGAAGGGAGAACGACGGCGGCGAGGAGAAGAAGAACGCCGTCGCGCCGTTGTGTCGTCGCGCCGCCGCGCCGTCGATCTGTCAAGCCGTCGCGTCGTCGCGCCGCCGCGCCGTCGAGCAGTTAAGCCGTCGCATCGTCCTTCTTCTCGTTCTCCCTCTCTGTCTCGATCTCCCTCTCTGTGTCGATCTCCTTCTTTTCGTTCTTCTCGTTCTCCCTCTGGAGGATAAAAGGAAGGATGCGGTGGTTGGAGGAATCAGAGGCTTGGAAGGGTGGCGATTGGGATGGATTTCGTGGTGGCTGAAGAAGGTTGGTGTGGTGGTGGTGGTGAGGTCTGATGGAGAGGTGATTTTGGTGAGGTCTGATTTAGGGATTTGATGGAATGATAGAGATGGTGATTTTGAAGATGATGAATTAGGAATTTTTTGGGAAATAAATATTTCTGATTTTTAATTTTTATATTTTTAATTAATTTTAAAGGAATATTCCGTTAGATTCTTAACAGATATGGATGGAAAATTAAAAGTGCAATTTTTTGTAAATGTTAGGGACGAAAATGGCTAATTTTTTTTGTTAGGGACCAAAAATGTCAAATCGTGATAAGTGAGGGACCAAAAGTGCTATTAAGCCTTAAAAATATAATGAATGCAAGGGGTAAAAATGGAAAAGCTCTTTTTTTTTTTTCTGAAATCTAGAAGGGGTCTTATAATTTGGGACACCAAGTTTATCTCTAAAAGGTCTTATAATTTAGAACAGAGGGAATAGTATTTTTCTAACTAAAAAAATTCTTGCATAAGCATTCATATACTAAATAAAATTAATTAAAATTTAAAATAATACTAAAATACTGGGATTATCAGTTTTAATAGTTTTTTTTAATATTTTAATACTTCAATTTTGAATTGTTATATTTAGTAAATATTATTATACCCATAAAAAAATTGCCGTGAACAATTCTTGAAAAAAAGGTGTACGTGCGCTATCTGTCCAACAGCGGAGTAAAATCGAAAATAGTAACTGTTATAATAAATTTACAAACATTTTGCACGTTTTTCGCGCTTAAAAATTCCTTTAATATTCAATGAAAAATAGAATTAAGGATATGTAACATCATCTAAACATTGCAGGTTTCAGCTTTGCAGGTTTGATAATTTTTTCCCTTCAATACACGGTTAGTGTCTATTTTATACTAGTTTATCTTTGGGAAAGTACTTTTTGTTTTACAAATACTTATGTTACTCTATATTTATTTAATGTATACTAGAAATGACCTAAAATTAAAGATAATTTATACAAATGTGGAAGCTCTTGCGTTATCTAAACGACACGAAAGTCGTTCAACAAAGGGTGGTCTAATAGCAACTGCTGCAACTTTTATTAGAATTTGTAAGACCCGGTTAGCTATGTCATCATTAGTTATGTCATCAAATGATCACATCCTTACAAGCATTTAGGAAACGTTTTGACTTTGTATGATAAACATTTTTGTTTTGGAGATATATTCAAGAGCGGGTGTGCCAATGATTCACAATTAATAACCATTGATTTAAGATTATCAATCTGGTTGGTTGGCACAACTAGTCATAGCTTTCGGATGTAATTCTCACCTTCTCATAGATTGAGAGTTAGAATTCTCTTGTGCCCAATAAAATCTCAGTTTGTGGACAACCTTGTTCAGAGAGATCCCCAAACACTTATAAGTAAGAGTTAGCGGGTTTCTGCTGACCTCTCTAACATGTCATCGATGCCCTATCTGATAATCTAAAAGTATTTTCTCTCCGTTCTATTAAAAAATTGGCTCAAAATCTTCAATTAAAAAATTATTATATCAATTATTATTAATAGTGCATTAGTAGTGAACCACTTCAAATTTAGTACATCCTATAATTTTTTTAGTAACATTTATGATAAACATTGTTGTGACGTGTGAGTACATAATATCTTGGGAATAAGATTCTCTCAAGTAAATTAATAATATCAATTAGTATAATAGAGAACTGCTAACTGCACTCTCTTTGACAATCTCTTTCTAATATTCTTTATTTGATTGGATAAAGTTCATGTAGGTCCTATGTAATACCTCAATTTTCAAGGTGCTCCAGTAGTAACCTCAACAATAAAATAAACATGCCAATTAATTTTTCAGGATGGGAGAATGCATACTATTTTTTCTTTCTTTTTGAAACATGCAGCTAACATCATGCATTACGAATAGACTTAAATATGTTTGGGGTCCCTAACATTTGAAAGGGAATCAGTCCGGGTCCCTGAAAAATTAATTTGTTAAATTGGGTCTCTAACATATGTTTTTTAATTAAATTAAGTCATTTTAACCAATTTTTACTAGTCAAAACCTAGTCATCACCTCCACATCATCCCACTTATCCTACATGGATTTTGATTTTGATTAAAAGGACTAGTCAAAATTGGTTAAAAGGACTTAATTTGATTAAAAAACATATGTCAGGAACCCAATTTAACAAATTAATTTTTCAGGGACCCGGACTGATTCCCTTTCAAATGTCAGGGACCCCAAACATATTTAAGCCTTACGAATATAATAACTCTGTTTTAAACCGTAGCCAAACACATGGCATAGTAGTACAACCGTACATAGGTCAAGTAGTTAAAATATACAATCCGACATCATCAACAAAAGAAAGATATACACCAGCTATGAAACCTAGTACTAGACCTCATAACACCAATATACCTCCTGCGGTCCCACGCAGGGTGACCACACAAAAATATATAAACCGAGAACTACCCTGTCCCTATCATATGAATGTTCAAACCAAAAAAAAAGAGAAAGTCCTATACTGTAAACATCACTCGACTAAACAACCCACCCCCGAGTAACTCGCAACAGGGTCCACCACCTCTGGATCCTCTGGAGATGACACATACTTCGGAACCTCCTCCTTCTCCTCAAGCTCTAGCATAGGCTCCTTAGACTTAGACTCTCGAACAAGCTCTGGTGAAGATCCCCCCTCAGTCCCCTCCTCCTCATCAGTATCCAAGATATGAATCACCGGTATTTCCAGATCGATGACTGGAGTTTAGACTACTGTACGCACCATCCTCTCACGTGGCCTCTCCACAAAACGATAACGGCAACATGGAATGAATTAAGGGGAGAAAAGTGATATCTTCTCCGTCATCAGATCCTGTGAGGATGAATCTCCACGCATAGACGAGGAGGGGGGTCTCAGACGTCCCTTCATAGGGCCCAAATTCGAAGCTCTGTCCGTCCTCATTCTACATAGTGGAGGCATCAGAAACCTCATAACAGCGCTGTATAGGGTCTGCTTGAATGCACAACCTGAGTCATCCATCCTATTCTTAGCAACACGACCAGAAGAGGTCATCCGGCGCTTGGGGTGTTTCATCTCCCAAGCCGACCCATCTTCCTCATCTAGGAAGTTGAAGTCCAACACCCCCTGCTAGGGAGCCTTGCCTACGCGTCTCCCATCTGGCGAAGGTCGCCTAAACATAAATAACCAACAATGCAAGGGTCACTTCCATGAATAACAAACACACAAACATATACATATATAGCAGGGGTAACACATGGGTAAAGACAGAGAAATTGCACGCTATCATTACATACTAATCATAACCATTTAACAACATCATCTAATAGCACATCTTCAATAGTAACATCATCATTTAACAACATCATCAAATAGTACATCATCAATAGCAACATCATCATTTAACAACATCATCACGTAGCAAATGTTAACAAATGACATTCTACAAGATGCAATGTTCATGTTAATGTCATGCCAATGCACATGAGTCGTTCTCTCATGAATTTTTATCTGGATATGACGCCAACACCCGATATACGAGGGGCGGGACAAATATCCAGTTCTGGTTCGATGGCCAGTCCATCGACCTCTAGATTGCCACTTTTTAGGCACAACTAGGCTTTTGGTTCGGCTATCTTTCTTGGTTACCAACCGCACTAGTACATCACCATGTATGCATGGAATGTTATGCCACTCATAACAAGTAAGATTAACACAATTAATCAAGTGTAACCGATACACTTCTTTTGTGAATTCGGGTTCCTTACGAATGCGGGGCCATGCCCGACTTATATACCCATCATCTTGTCACTTGGCCTTACTCGCCAATGACCTCGTTTTGAACCTCTATCAATAGAAATATGACAAGCATGCTTTCTAGTGATATTACAATACATTGCATATCCACATGCTTCCACAAAACATCATTCTTTTCATAGATCAACATACAACATGTCATCAATCATAAGCATGCTCATAGATATACTGATTATAGTGTAGATTTCAACATTACAATCACACACATACATTGCACATCCAATATCAACCGACAATCAATAATCATTCAATAATCCTCAAAGGGAAAATAATCTACCAAACAACCGGGCATTCACTTAGTTTAGTCAGCTAATTCCGAAGATCACGTCTTACGCTAATATGCTTTCAACATACATATACATACGCAAAGCTAGCTAAAAGCGAGATTCCCTTACCACAAGTGTTCTCGACTCCTCGATCAAGCGATGCTCCTAAAGTATTTGTGCTCCCGGATCCTTCACAAACACTCAAATAGTTTAGTGCCAACTATCCAAACTTTACACTATAACTAGGATTTTCCTAAGGTATCAACACTTAGGTAAAAAGATAAGGCTCTTGGAGAAAACATTAGGACTTAGCCCTAAACTCAAACTTTTATTCAAACTCTTCCATAGCTTTTCAACAACGCAAGTTAACTTTTCTTGTACAAAACATAGAGTTATTAACAAGTTTTCAAGCCAAAACATGAGTATAGTCTCGGCAACCACCAAAAAAAAAGGAAGCAATTTTTCTTTTATGCTAACTCCATATACAAGCCTTGAAACACATGAAACCAAGGAAAAAATCAAAACTCCAAATCCTACCACAAGGGTTTGCATTCAGCCAAACCCCCAAGGGAGCAATGCTCATTTTTCTTTGAAACCAACTTGTACACATCTCATGGCAAGTGAAATCTATGGTGGAAAACCAACTTGAGCATCCAAAATCAATTCCTACCAGAAGCACTTTTTCAAAACACAACATTTTCAAAAACTAGTTGAGGGGTTTTTCAAACCTAACCTCTAGCAACATATGTTATGAAGACAAAACTCAAGAATCACTAATTTCAAAATCACTTTTGACCTCAAACTCAACTTTTTTGAAAATTGAAAACATGGCAAGGATGAGCAAGAGATTGAGAACAAAAAACATAAAAGGAGTGAGTGGATTAAATCCCTTGATCATCACCCAAACACCTCCAATTTGAAATCCAAAACCATGAGAAGCAAGATCATGAGGAACCTAACCTTTTCTTCCAAATGCACAAGGTGAGAAAATGAAAATCAAGGAAGCTTGGGGGTGGAGGAGGCCGCGGGTTTGGGAGGAAGAGGAAGGCAAGGTGAAGCTTCTTCTTTCTCTCCTTATATCTCTTACTTCTCTCTCAAAATATCTTCATTTAACGCACTAATGACTTGGCTTAAGGGAAAAAGAAAATAACCCACCCATTAAGCTAATGGGGGCGCAGGTTTGACATGGAATTGGGGAGGAATTTTCATTTTTTTTTTCCAAAGCTAGGGTCTAAGGTGGAAAAAGTAAGAGATCATTCATGATTAAGGGACAAGGACTTATGCTTTAGCTTAATCACCCTTACACTTAGTCACTAATCATGTCATAAACATCAACTCAAGTCCTAATCCACTTTTGGCACATTCTCCCAAAAATACTCTTTTGTGAAAAATATCAGCCGCTCGTTCATCTCGACTCTGAAGCTCGTCAAACTCAGACGTCGATCGCGAAAAA